>OY720144.1:75978371-80978371 GCA_963082955.1 Cheilosia grossa
TAATGAATCATACAGCAGGGCATTTTTTACTTGAGCATTTTTTATGAGGGCGTTGTCATAGCATTCGGATACTTTTAGAAAATGCCCTCGATAGTCCTTGACTTGATTGATGTCGTCCTTGACAAATACACTCAAGTTCTTTAGTACCGTTCGGCTGGCTTGATCCAATAGTATGGTATGGAATTTATTCATCTCCTACAATTTGATAAGAGACGAATCACCATTGGTTGATAATTTTTCTTCTTTTCTTTTTTGAAAAAAGGAAAAACAAACCTGAAAACAGTGAATGATCTTTCCCAACGCGTTATGTGCGTTCTTATTATCAGCGAAATGCTGCTGCAGATCCCACAGCGACATGGCAAATGCACTGTAAACAAAAGAAAATAATCAAAGAATACAGTAGTTTGTGTCTATGTGGCACTGGGTAGTGATCAAACCTTTGATTCTTTACATATTCCTTGCCAGAGTCCACGGCCACTGTGCACAGTTTAATGATCTTTTCCAGCCGCTGTTCCAAATGTTCGATTTCAGCCTCCTCTTTGGTGATGTATTGTCTGCGGATATATGCAAGCATTGTTTATTTATTTCGAAATCGCTGGTTTTGATCGTAAAATAAATGAGTCAGCGGGGTAATAGGAATCCACTTCGACTTCCGCGAATTAAATTCGCATTTGCATTGTGTTCACCTGAAACGTGGAGAATCCTTGAGGCACTCTTCGAATTCTATTGAGGAACGCATTTTTTATTGAGTATTTTCCGTCTCCCGTGCGGTAGTTTGTTTTCTTTCGACGATTAAGATGAAAACTAATATGAACAAAAAAAAAAAAACAAGACAACACAGCAACTTCTTTTAGAACATATTTGGGTCGTTTGATGGCGTGGAGGTGGGTTTATGCTACCGAACTATTTGACGGGATTCTGTTTATTTGTATATTCACTTATTTTAGCTTAGGGAATAAGAAATAATTAGAAAACGTTGCAAATATTTGCATTCACTACACTTTCACTTGGAAAATTCTTCAGATTTGGCAAATGGAATTTTGAAAGTTGAGCTGTCAGTTTACTGTCAAACAAGTGGTAGTTGGGGTTGCGTGCGTTCAGTGGAATACATTCTTCATTAAAACTTATCACAGATGGTGCTGTTTGCAGAAGAGAGATGAATTAGATTGTGACGTGTTCAAAGGCCGTTGCATATGCAAACATCAATTGAATTTGCTAATTATTTATTTATTCTATATTATTTTCATTGTCAAGCAAATTTAGAATAAATGGTTGGTAGAACTAAGAAGCTTGCTTTCGAAATAAAACAATTTCGTTTTCTAATAGGGGTATTCAAGATCCGATTTAACTTTTCTACACCATTTCAAACAGAGAATTACCTAAAACAAATTAAAGTTTATCTAAATGTCCGTAGCTTTGCTGCAGTGTTGCTAGAGATTAAAAGAAGTGTGTTCACGATCTGATAAAATAATTTTATCTTTGATTGCTGAGTTACCAAAGCTTTTGCCTGGCTGTCACTTAATTGACGGTCTCTTTTGAAATCGGAAGAATTAGGTTGGTACCCTGTGTAGCGACGCAGAAGGAAATAGAATGGAAACGTCTTCCAGCTTCTTGCATATTCAGTTTATATACAGAAGTTCTCTTAAAATCATATTCACCATAAATTTGGGTTTCGCAGCATATTTGCATATAGTCCTCCACTATCAGGTGTGTGTTGCCGAAGTGTTGCATTTATTTTCGCTAGGTCTTCAACCGTTTCACACAAAACATTAATCGCCTGGGGTATCGTAGATAAAATCTCCCGCGGACAGCATCTTTTCCTGGCTTTCTGGAAGCTAGAAATGAACGGCAAATTGCATTCCTTACTCAACTGAGGTCCTTGAAATAAGATCGGAAAGCTGTCTAAAAATTGCATATCTTACAGCGAGCTTTCATGCAAACAGATGGATTTTTGGATTTTTTTTTTTCAACATTTAATGGTCGATGGTATATTAAATCTTATTTAAATTATAATTACCATAATAATTACTTTTAGAGTGTCCCGAGTGTCTCTGTCTCACAGAATAATTCAGGCCTATAACGAGCAAATGAATTGGTTGCCCAAAGTTATAAATTGTAAAGGAAATTATATAAATTCTCTCGCATGAGCAATTCCAACGCTAAAAGGAAGGTAACTAGTATAACATCAATACATCATTGTTGTCATAAACTTTCAATCACCAATTAAGGTCAACAAGATCTCATAAATGTCATCGTCAATCGGTGGCGATAAATTGTTTGACATCTTTTCGAAAATTTTATTAACTTGGTCGCCCAATATAGCGATTTTCTTAATTTATTTTGATGCCCACGTCCATGTGCAGGAAATTAAAACAAATAACATGCAATTAATATGTCCGCAGTATGTTTGCACAAACGAAGCACACAGCCAAAGCAGCAGCCTAAACGTTTCCTCCAATGCTGACTCTTTATGGAAAAAACTAACTGCCGCAACCATTCAAGCGAGGACCATTAATGCCCGATTCACCTCAAAAGAACTTCCATGAGTAAGAGCACCATAAATGGGGCACTGACGGTTGTCGTACATAAGTAACGTACATCTAAGCTTAAAATCAATCTTAATTGCCTGAGATAATGGTTCAGCTGCAGAGGCAATTGGGTTCGCTAGACGCACCTCTGTCGACATCTTATCTGTCATTTTGGAATCTTCCGCAAAGACCGGTCATGTGGAAAATTACATTTGACATGAATTAAATCGATTTTGCTATGAATATGTAGAATTGTAACTGTAAGCTATAATGCTTGTTAATCGAGTCATCAAAGGGGCCATTTAAGAATGCAAATTATTCCTTAGCAATGGAAGCGATTTTACTACTGTGGGATTAAACGATTTATATTGCCAAGAGTTTCACAATGTCTAAGCCTCATATACATAGGCTATGGAAGGAACAAGGTGCGTTTTCCTATAGCATAAGAATTATGCAGGCTAGGTCAATTTAGAGACAGTTAGGGCATTATGTTCTCAGGAGGATCGAGCTGGGTGTCATAGCTAAGTTATCGGTCTTTAATTCGGTGTTTTGTTCTAACTCTTACCTATATGGCCATGAGATTTAAGAAACTGAATGAAATGTATTTTGTTTTAATGAGTATGATGGAAAGAAGACAACTTTACAAGTTCCATGCAGTCTTACTGTCGATCGAGTGGGCTGTGTTATGTTTGTAGTTGTTATATCTCATCTGCTGAGTGCTGACCCTGATTTTTATTGTGTACACTGTCTCTAATCTAAATTCACTTTCGCGCTTCCTCCACGATTAAATCATCTTTGAGTGCACAAAAATAAAACAACAGTCAGTTGTAAAGATTATACTCGCAAGCGCAGTGGACATCAAGAATATGGGTGTAACCTGAAAATGGCAGCCGCATGGCATGTCGCAAAGATGGACATTCCCCTTGTTTTTCTACCTAAAGACGTAGTTACATGCACATATGGGTACAAAATGTAATGTTGCGTGCGACCACGCTGCGTTATGTAGACGAAAATCTTTGTTCAGGCTTTGTTATGGCAGAAAATGACATTAACGACAGTTTTATTGAAATTAATTGAACTACGTCCAATATTCACTTGAATTAATTAGGAGGTCGCAGATGACATCGCAAATCGCACGACGGCTGTCTGTCTGGATGCAGTTCCTCCCTTAACCCACGTATCCCATAATTAGAAACAGAAATAGTTTCTATTTCGTTTTCCATTGGGAACGATTTCTTTTTTCAGATTCAGATCAGTTTCTCTGCTCTCGAAATTGGCTGGTTATCAGATTTCATTGGCCGAAACAAAAAACAGTTTTGCGAATCTCGATTTCTGCACGAGATTCACACCTACATACACTAAACCCAAAACATTTATCATTTGTCATACTCTAAAGTGAGTTATTTCACGTTTTTCGAGGCGACAGTCTGTGAAAAATACAGACAAAATTTACATTTGGCCACTGCAATGGATATTAACATAAATTGAATAGATTTTTATAAACACAAATAACAATTATTTAATTACAATTATTTAAAACACGCACCACCACAAATGCAAAGAAAGAACGAAAAATCTGAAATCTGAGAGCAAAATCTGAAAATCCCAATGGAAAACGAAATTAGATAATAAAATTGCAGTCGGTAGGGAGAATGAAAATGCGTGTGGGATTTCGTGTATCACATAACCACATAATGGGGAACAAATATCTGACACACAAAACATGACTATAGCGTGTGCCGGCAGAGAAGTACTCATTGGAGCCGGCAATTCGCCCTTCCAGTAATTGCCACCAGTATGGTGAACTCAGAGTTCCAGGGAAAGCTTGGTGTTAATCGGGAAAGTGACGCTTTTATCTTTGTATGTCAAATGCAGGTAAGGGATATAACTTGTTGTAACCCGTAGTGAGACATACGTTTGACATGAAATGCGTATGGCTTGTGTGATTACCTTTTATTAGACACAGAAATCGTGTTCAACTTGGGTAATTATTAAATTAAAAGAGCCGTATGCATGTTTGTCACTTTTTTAAGGATATATATTACCTTCGTAATTGGACACCAGCACGAAAGAGCGTAAGGATTTAGAGTTGAGAATGCTGTTGCAAAAGCTAATCTTACGTTGTTAACATGCAGGCTGATGGAAGGATGGGCCCTTGCCTATGCCACTGACATTAATAGTAAGTCACCATGAACGGGGTGTCGAACTAAGTTAATTAAGGGTATTTCCAAGCCTAGACCAATTTGTTTCTTTCTTTTTTTGGTTGTGATTAGGCATGTTTTTTTTGAGCTTCTATCTCAGCAAAGTAAAGTAGGGTTTTCAGCACGCAATTACAACAATTTCGTTCTACTTGACATTTTTGGGATTCACACTTGACACTATCCGATAGTATGACTGTCAAAAGGAAGCTCTTACCATTCGAGTATGTCAAAAAATACATGATTCATCCACTTGTGTTGAAAAGTTTGTTAAAAGTCGACGTTGCTCTATTATACCTGTTTCGAGCAATTATGTCTATTTTTAGAGCCACTTGTGGTCAAGTTTCCAGAATACTTAAGAACGGAATGTTTCCATTTCGAATAAACTGTACCCGCTTGAGCATTTGTTCAAGTAACAAGTGTAAAAATACGTTTTATGGAAACCAGTACCACATCAACAGTAAAAATCATAACTTTTCTTCCAGAACAGGTGTCTGACTGCCGGCGAAGAACGGCTGCGAAAGGCTGCTTAAGCTAATTGCTTAAGTTAACGTATTGAAATATTTTTGGATCACTTATGAAAGTTTGTCGTCACTCAAATAATAGTCATAGCAATGGCAGCACTTCTTTGTTCTTTCATTTCCATCAGCAGGAGCCTTCGCTCACCGTCCCCAGCCGCATAAATTTTAAAATGAAATATCCCACCGCACAAAATATTATGCAAGCAGCATTTCCATATGAATATCTGGGCATAGCGTGCATCGAACGAATATCAATCTTCTTATCCACACTGTACTCAACTCAAACGGCCATCATCAGCTTCCTCCAGACTTTCTGTGTGTGTTCTATCGTTCCACTGCTGTTTCTTCAAAAAGCTTTTCTACATTCTATACAACAACAACCTATACAGTCGGAGGCAAGGCCCAGCTCTCAGTCCCAGCTATAATTTCAACAACAACAACAACCCAGAGGAGTACTATCTACCAGTCTGCCACACAATAGTGCAGTTGAACTTCAAATCAAATCCAATAAAAAGACACTCATTCGCCTCAGGCGGGGGTCGGTATAAAAACTCGAGCACATTCTGGAAAGAATTCAGTTGAAATCCACATTTGTTGCATTGCGGACAAATTTTGCGGAGACCTCTCGTGTATTGTTTAGTCAAGAATTTAAATTTTTAAGCTCCCAACAATCACATTAGAGTTTCTCATATTGTTTATAGACATTAATTGTACAAAAGTGTTGTTTTGTGATTGACGGTTATTAAACAAACGACCGAAAAATACCGGCGAGCATTTAACTGGTTCACGTGTGTTAAACATAAAAAAGAAACAAATTTTTTTGATACTTTTCATAGACTTTTTCTACAAATAAAAACCCAATTAAAACCTAATTCATTATGGTGAGTACTAGATATTCAATTGATTTAGTGATCAGCTGCAGAAAAGTCGGTTCCATGGATGAGTTAGCCTCCAGAATTGTGTGCGGTCGTCTTCATCGAAAAGATTGTATAAAGTGAATCCTAACTTTCTTTATTCTGGATGTGACTAATTGGTGATGATGTCATGCTATTGTTGTCGTAGTCCTTCTTGTTTTGTCCTCCCTCATGCGGGGTGAGCACACACCCTATAATCGAGGACAAAGGAGAGTTTAAAGTCCGTCAGACGACGGCAAAAGATAGTTTTGTGAAATGTTTACTGATATTATGACACGAATTAAGAACTGATTAACTGCCGGCATATTTTAAATTGCAAGTGCTTCCCGTATTTGCTTTCTTTTAAATTCTACTTTCTAATAATTAAAATATAGAGAGTAGAATAGGCAAAAGGCGGGGCATAGTCTGCAGGCTTGATGGAAATTATTATTAATTATTACTAGTTATATCGATTCCATTTATTGTGCCGTCAAAAGCCATTACGATTCGTGTTTTTGTAACGATTATAAATAAATTACTTTACTCTCTCCGACATTGCGTGACTAAGAATACAATCAAATCGGTTCTGATTTTGATTTTTGCAATGCGAACCAATTATTTGAAATGTAGATTGATTTGAAAAGACTACAATCCTATTCTTTTAATGTAATGCATTTTATCAATGAAATTTTTGGTTTTGAGGTTAGGTGCGAATTAATTTTCTCGCTTAACTAAAAAATACAGAATAATAACGCACGAGTAATAGTAGGTATTTCGTCTCTTGATCGGTCTAATTCTTTCAGCTGAGCTGAGTGAGATAGGTATCTGAAATGCGAAGCAGACTGTGCCAGCTGAATCTGATTTGATCACTTTCAAGATAAAACTTGCAGTGGAAAAACTCAATGAGGACGAATGGAATTTAAATTCAATCTCTTGTGTCTTAGTAAATTGAAGGTGGTCCAGTTTAATTCGACCAACAAGCTCACTTGACAACTGTTTTGCCAAACGTTTCTAAGCCGCAATATGACGGCTGAGCAAATCAATGGTATGTTGCATTTGATGTGTTTACGAATGCGATAAATTTCATAAAACTTGAAAACATCTAAAATAGTGAAAATTTGTAAAAGAAAAGCTTACTGATGTCGTTTTCCATTGGGACGGACACTTTTTTCAGATTCAGAGCTCTCGAAATCATCTGGCTGTCAGATTTCATGTTCCATTGGCCGCAAAAAAAGCAGAGCACTTTTGCGAATTTTGATTTCTGAGTGTGATTCGCACCTACATACACTAACTCCAAAACATTTGTCATTTGTCAAACTTTAAAGTGTGTTATTTTACGTTTTTAGAGACGACAAGTCTGTGAACAATAGAGAAAAATTTGGACACTGCAATGGATATTTACATAAATTGAATAGATTAGATTTTAATAAACACAAATTACAATTAAAACACGCACCCCACCAATTGTAAAGAAAGAAAAATCTCTTTTTATGTTCCATTGGGCACGAAAAATCTGAAATCTGAGAGAAAAATCTGAAAATCCCAATGGAAAACGATATGAGATAGCGAAAAAGTTCAATGGTTCAATGATTTGAAAGTTCTTCTAATGTCAAATGTCAAAATTGAACAGTCGCTTGCAAAAGTTCCACGACGTGGTTTTCTGTAATTTTGTGTCTCGAAAAAAACATACCTACCCTTACTTATTTAAAATCATACTTATTTCAATTGAATTTTTAACATTAAATCGCCAAAAACTTGTATGCGTTGATGCCAGTGTAGACTTATCTTTTGTTTTGGGAATCGAGTGCTTCTATTACCAAAGGAATAAATTAATCAAATTGTAAGAGTTTACCAGGGAGTCCCGTGCGATGCATGTTTCTTTTAAAATTCTTGAAGTTGCTGCGAATTCCGGTTGCGATTCACACATAGCCTAAAAGAAAGAGGAATCTTATTCGAGTGCATATGGGAACATCATTCAAACTTCCTATTAACCCAAATGCAATTTTACACAAATGTGTCATAACTGGGCTTGTATGAAGATGCCATTTTATGAATTAAATCGACAGTTCTAGAAAATTGCCCCTACAGTGCTACCACTTTATTTTTTTTAGAACAAATACTCAAGATTTATTTTAATGTATGCATCAACAACTGCTTGAGTTCACTTTCTAATTGCATTATCCATAGGTACAGCCACAACATAGTTTGTTAAGAAAACCGCAGCTTTATCTTCTATTTAAGTTCTTCTCTGATAAAATCCGTTCATCAGTCAAATTTATTGGAAATTGCTTGTAGTTCTTTGCAGCCATCAATCATTTCAATTACCTCCTCATTTGTTCCACAAATCTTAAATTATTCTTCTTCAATGAAAAGAGAAAGAAAAGCGAGGAAAAACGAGCGATAACTAATCGCTCTGTGGCAACCCACTTTATAATTGCATGTCAGACAACTCAACCCCAACCCGCACTCGGTCGTCTCCATAAATTCATCTCTCCACCGAATTTCTCGACAACTTTTCAACAACCATCAGCTGATGGAAAACTCTTTTCATTTGTATGATGATTAAGGAATAAAAGAATTTCAAGGAAATGCAGATAGCGACAATATATATGTATAAGACGATAGCGATTTCAATCAATGCCTCTTGATGGGTGCTGGCTTTGCGACGAAGGAGCCTGCCACTTCTTCATATTGTGTATTCCTATCGGGAAATCAAAAGATGATTCATTAAGTTCTTGGCACCAGCCAGACGTCTCCCAGCTGCAACGGAATCTCAACTTGAATTTTGAGTAGGTAAACCTTCAGCTTGCATTTAGTACACGGTGAAGTCATTGCCACACCTTTGATAGTTGTCACTTAAAATATGCAGTGCACTGTGGTACGGACGATGAACTTCGTTTCCACTGAATGCCTTTCTTTAATAACTAATCAAGCAAACTGTTCCGATAGACAGCATGCACTTTCATCACAGCAGGGATATCAGAGGACGAACCTATGACGTAACCGTGTAGCTGTGGTATAACCTTGGGTAGAATCAATTGAAATATGAGAGCCTGCTAAGGGCGTCGCGTACCCCATTATACGTTGCTTTTATTACGCAAACAATGGCAGGATGTAATGTAAGGGATATCGAATAATGTGCGCCTGGCTAAGAAGCCCTTTATATGGAATGAGAATGAAGGCATAATTGCAAAAACACAGGAAGGAAGTTCGGTCGCATTGTGCTAAGTTGTGCACGCGCTGCAACTATAGCTGCATACATCCCCTAGGATAAAAATAATCCCTTTAATGACTTCCCTCACTCTTCTTTATTCGAGTGACTAACCTAACGCCGGGAGGGGTTTTTTTTCTTGATAATTTTAAAGCGAAAATTCCAGTTTGGTAGAGTACAATCCACTTATAGGGACTTGACTGTATACATGCAGGTACTTCAAATATACACACGCGTCTGCCTACCACCAATTATTGTGATTTATAACCTCGACGAGAGAAGTTTCTTGTTCAATTTTTGCATTTGCAAATTTTAATCGCTTGTGGAGACGACTACTGTCTGTGGGTTGCAACTGCAACTTGCACACAACCTACACACGTTCGTTTCTTAACTGGGAGTGTGAATCGACAGAATCGCCATAAAAAAGCACGCACTGCGCAGGCGTATAGGCATTCGACTCGGTGGTGCCCTTTGGATGTTAAGAGAAGTGAAGTGTTGTCGTTTTACGTATGCAGTCGAGACGAGATGAGTGTTTTCATTGCTATGGCGATTTGATAATGAAAACGAAATTGGTCATGTGCAAGCGTCATGTGGAGTGCATCTGATCTGAAGGGTGTTTTGTTTTGGGTTAATTCTGACTGATGTGAGTAGATGAAGAAAGTCATTGGTAGAATTAGTTAATTAATTTGAATGTGACGTTTTACAGTAGCAGTTTTGGAAGGCTTTTTGTGAATTCATATGTCCGATGTCGTGAACACGATATTTAATGTAAGTACCTACGAGCTCAAATCGGAGAACACTCCGAGGAAATCGTAAGTAGACGTTTTCAGTTAGGGTTGGAAAACTGTCAGATAGGTTGTTGTTTTGATCTTTGTGTGGAATGTACGCTTGTATCCTTTTTAAGTCATCTGGGAATACATCGCCAGAGAACAAGCTCTTAAGTTAGGCATTTCTTTCTCTCATAGGAAAAAACACAAAAACCGTGTCTCTTCTCTGCTTGGAGTTTGAGAGTTGGACTTACTACCATACTCTGATGTCAATATAGATCAATCTTATCTGCGGTAGTACACAGATTGACAATCTTCTGCGTGCAGTCCTAAGTACCTACTTAGTTTACTTCTGGAAGTCGAAATCGTTCTTAAAGACTATTTAAAAGCATATGGCCTGTTCCCACATTTTATTCGCAAACAAAATACATTAAGGAACATTTTGTCAAGGAACGTTATTGGGGCAACAAATTGTGGATAGAACAAACTGTATACCATTAACCTTGACTTTCGAATCTTCAAGCATATATACATAGGAGTATCTACATCCATATGAACCTGAATCAATGAAAGTTATTTCCTATGGGCATGACAGGATACCATTGCAAAACTTTCACTGTATTCGGTGACTGCAGATTTCCACATGCAATAGTAATTACACTTTTTTGTAAGCAAGCTATATATGAAGGAGAACTTTTTTTTCCAGATAACAACATGCAATAATGTAATTTATCCACGCTGGTAATTATGGTGTTGATTTTGTGGAATTCAATGAATAAAATTAAATAAGGACTACTATTAACCCACAAAAGAATGCTTCGCCCAATTCCGAGGAATGTAAACAAATATAGATATAAAAACAAAAAGTGGGTACATTATTTCGACTTAGGAATAGCGTTTATGTTTGTTGATTAGAAATGACTAATTTATTTGGATTTCGGGATAAGAAAAATAAGTGAGTGTTCTTCGACTTCCCTCTGGCTCATTTAATACTTTTTATAGACTGTTTTGTTCTAAACAAAAAAAACGGCACGCGTTCTGTATAAGTATTTGTATTCATATGTATTACGCAGTGGGGCGTTCCGGAAATACGTTTAAATTGATAGCGAGTGTATCACGATCGCCAGAAGAGAATCGCATGGTGTGAATGAATTTGGTGAATATAGTTGCGTGTCTTACACATTTTCGAGATTAGAGTTCTAATATTATTTTTGAGCACTTTAGAGTTTAGACCAAAAAAGGGGTGATAAAATATGTCGCGGCATTTCTTGTTTCCCGAAAAAAACATCATCAACTCTAAGACAACACACAAACGAATGGTTTAAAGAAGCTTGGAATAGGGACCCATACGGTTCTGTTCTGCCAAACATTTTTCAAGATAACACTGGCTTCTGATGGCATTGGACTTTTTTAACTTTATACCCTTTTCTAGTTTTCGTTTGACGCTTCAATCATCTGTTTTCGTCGAAAACTCGTCGATGAATTCACACCGAACACCAACTAGTTTTCGTTTGACGTTTCAATCAGCTGTGAGACACTAGTCGTTAAACATCGGTGCAAACTGCTTTGGTAAAAATTTTCGATTGTATTAATTAACAAATAAAATAAATTAAGTGCATTTAAAAATAATATTAGCCCTTCAATTAATTGTGTAAAATGATTTTAAGTTGTGAATTGTGACATTTATTCCGCTGAATTTGCTGAATGTTGCAAAAGGTGTGTTTTTGTTTCAACAACCAAACGATACTTTAAAAGACTCGTCGTGAAAACTGAAATTTGTAAAGGAAATCTTCTGTTTTCGCGAAAACCCGGTTTTTTGGCTCTGTGTGAAAAGGTTATCAAACATTGAGCACATTATTTGCGAATACTGCTTGAACTGAAGACTCTTTTTACAGATATACTGCTTTTGATGTATACTGTAGGAACAGTCCTAGGTTCTTGCCAAATCTTGATGCGGTGGATGGCTTTTTCGACGCCAAACTTTATTTTATCTAAACTTAAATCCGTTTTGTAGACATTGATTGGATAAAGCCGAAGCCTGTTTTATGATTAAGAGGTGAATACATTTGGCGAAAATTTACATTTTAATTCCTTCGTTCGCCAACATAAACGTTTCAAGTGTCAAACTCCAAGACAACTTTTAAACAAAACTACTTAAATTGTTTATATAGTCTCCATCAGGTGTTTGTGTCATTAACCCACGGAAGATGTCAAAAATTTACTTTATTTGTTCTCTCTCTTTCAATTTCAAAACGCAACGGCAAACGTCACCGCCATTCTTCTAAATTGCATTTAAATATTTTCAAAACTGCAATTTCTATGAGGTAGCTTACGAGTGTTGTTGGCAAAACTGATTTCATGCAATAATCATAAATCGTGGTGAGCATAAACAGTGGCTCATTAAATGACTGTTGTAGTCATTAAAAAAAAGGAAAAATACAAATTAGCTTAACTGTTGCGCATACAGAATGGAAAGTACAGCCTACTCGTATTTTAAATTGATGACCTAATGATCTTTTCACCAACAATACGAGTATTTATACACAAGAGGTCGTTAGAATTTCCTAACTGCTGGTAAATCTTAGAGTTAATCGCTTGAAAAGTGTGCGGTAGTTCAAAAAAGGAAAAGAAAAAAAAGAAAACGATTTCGGTACGTAGAAGTCATTAAAGAAAAAAATTTTTTTTTTTTTTTTGTTTCCACTTTTTTTTTTTTCTTGACCATTAAAAACAATAGATCAAAGTGTGAGACTATAAGGAGTTTTTAATGGACTCATATTTTGATCTGATTATATAGAGTTGGGTGACAATTTAGTCGTCAAATTTGCATACAAATAAAAATAATATGTATTGTAAAATAAATACAGGGACATCGTTTAGCAAACTAAAAAGCGAGCGCGTCCGAATGGAAGAAGCTACTTCAGTTATTGACGGCAAACTGTTTCAGGGAATGTCTATTTAAACACTGACATGAACCCTTTTTTAAGTGTTCGCATAGCGAAACTGTAGGTGAGTTCATAATTGTAAATAATCTTGCCCAAACCATGCAACAAATATTCATGAATACATTCATGAACGCAAACTACAGCTGCATGAATGCGGCCGTCATGCATCCACAAAAATGAGTTGGTTGCACATATAAATCAAAGTCATAAATGACAAAAATAAATAAATAAAAGATGTTTAATATTAATTCCGATTTCATTCTAAGGCAAAATGATATAAGGAGTCTTGTGTCACCATCGGAATACTTTTTTTGCTCCTGTCAATTTCTAAATAGTACAAACTATTTAATAATTAATTAATTTGGAAAAATGTTACTTCCATTTTCTCTCTTGCCATTTTTCTGCAGCCCGGCAACAAAACAAAAACACATGCACTATTGACAGCATGCTGATTGTAAATTTGCTCTTATGAATGCAAGTACTGCTAAACTTCTGCAATGATAATGCAGTTCTCTTACAATAATAAAGTCGAAATTTGCAGAAATGCAGCATTGTTACATTTATGAACTCGAACGTGATTCAATATTAGGCCTGATTTTTTTTAGCTTGGATCTAAGCAAAGTTAAGTATAGGATTTTCAGCACGCAACTACGCTCTACTTGACACTTCGAGTTGTTGTAATTGCATGTTGAAAATCGTACTTTATGTCGTTTTCATTTGGATTTTCAGAATTTGCTCTTAGATTTAAGATTTTGCGTGCCCAAAACGAAATTTATTTGCATTTGTGGTGGTGCGTGTTTTTAGAGTCAGCTGTTCTTAAATTGTGATTTCTGTTTATAAAAATCCACTCAATTTATGTTGATATCCATTGCAGCGGCCAAATGTAAATTTTTCTCTATTTTTCACAGACTTGTCTATTAAAAACGTAGTTAATAAGACACTTTAGTGTTTGACAAATGACAAATGTTTTAGTGGTAGTGTAAGTAGGTGTGAATCTCGCTCAGATATCGAGATTCGCAAAATGCTCTGACTCTAAAAAAAAGTTCTTTTTCTGCGGCCATTGGAACATGAAATCTGACAGCCAGCTGATTTCGAGAGTAGAACAACTGCTCTGAACCTGAAATCTGCTTTTTCTGTCCCAATGGAAAACGACATTACTTCCTTTTGCTGAGATCGAAGTTAAAAAAAAACAGACATAGCCGAATTTTATTGCATTTTTTGCTTAATTTGTTTGTTTCTTAGGCTAGAAAATAAATAAATAGTTGGCACATCAGGTCATTAAGGACCCCAAAAGTAGTTTTTTCACAGCCATTCGTGTGAGTTCGTGAGTTTTTCATTGAATTTAACTTTCATGACAGTAACACTCTCGGATGTTTATCAAATATATAACATAAGAGATTGCGCTGTGGACAGAATACGAGAAACTGGGACCCCTCACTAACTACCAACCGCTAGATGACTAGCAGAATGTACTCCATTCACATTTCACCATTTACTGTGGAGTCCTAGTACAAATTGTGACATTTCCCTTTTCGGAAAAAGAATCGTGCACCTTGTCATGGAATGAATATTATTTGCTAGACGTTTAACGTATAATATTTAGAACGTAGTCAGTACAAAGTTAAGCATTTTGAAAAAAAAAAAAACATTTGTATGTTTCAGAAAATGTAAACTTTTTGTGTGTTTTATTGGACATATTATCGCAGCAGAGCACTGCGAAGTCGGGCAGAATGTTGAAAGTGACGTGACAGCCATAGGATTTTCTTAAAACCCTTTTTTAAATGTGCCCCGATTTTAATTGAAAACTGCTTTCAGCACCGTTTAAATTTCAGCAAGCGAAATTCAGTAGAACGATAAATATGAAACAAAAGTCGAGACACACAACAAAATATACAGGGTTAGAGACACATAACTTTTTTACAAAAATTGTGACACTAAATGTTACCTTAGCAGTCTTATTCTTCGCATTCGTTTATTTTACTTTATAATTTAGAGCAATAAAATAGACATCCAATAAAACGGTTTACGTCGTATATTTGAGACAGGACGATTTAGTCGTTTTGTTGAAAGAACATTTTGAGTTTACACTTTTTCTCGCATGCCTTTCAAATATATTCCAAGTTCGTTATGTAAAGTCATGGATGATTCAAGATCCTGACTGAAAATGATCCCAAGAAGCGATATTTTGTTGTACACGATAGACGTACGGAATTCGAATTTCGTATACATCTAAGCCCGGACTTCGCAATTTATTCGCAGTAGCTGATGTTTTGTTATACCTATGCCTACTGTGCTTTACTGTTAAAATATATATTGTACTACACAGTTTGCAATCTTTTTTTCTTATTTTTCTAGTGTGATGGTGGTTGTTCATTTCCTTTCTCGATGGATTGAGTGTGTCGAAGTAATTTTTTTAAATGCTACTTCGCTTTGCTAAACACACGGGGGGTGTTGCGTAATAATATATCAACCATCACCTTGCTTAAGCCCTTTAGTTCGAAAACAATATAAAGGTCCTTTCACTCTAATCTCTAATGGATTAGATGACTCGCCCAGCAGGCCCCATTACATCCATTCATTGGTGGTATGCATATAGTATGCCCTTTAAAAGGATTTGCGATTTCCTTCAGATATACTTCAATCACATAAAAGACTCGATCCAATTTACATTCTTCCCATGTGGTATCGGCATTTCAGCAATCCATGTGTCCCTGATTATCGCTTCAAGCCTCATTAACCTAGTGCAAATGTTTTATTTTCTGCTCTCTCTCTCTCTGTATATCTGGTGTTTGTCTCTCCTTGACAACAGTTGAACGAAAAAAAAAAAAAAACATTCTCCGAAATAGGTCTTAGCATTGGTCGGCGCGCCTTGTTGCAAAAACCAGCAGATGTTTTCGCCGAAGCACTCAAGTTATAGGAGTACTGAACACTCGTACTCTTAGTCGTGCTCATATGATCAGCTTACTGCCCAACCAAAGTCCTCATTAAGTTGTATTTATAGATTATATTTCTATCCATGGAACCGTGCAGCTATAGAAGAACTAAAATTGCGAATAATTTTATCATGGGCGTTGATTTTGAATTTTCATTTTCTTCCTTTTCTCCACAGAGGGAATGCATCTCGGTACATATTGGCCAGGCTGGTGTACAAATTGGTAATGCTTGTTGGGAGCTCTATTGCCTAGAACATGGCATTCAACCCGATGGACAGGTTAGTATACATTATATTTACGTACATACCTAAATTATTTCTCAGCAAGTGAAATTACACTCAATAATTTCACACGGCGCGAATATTTATGGAGAAAAGGTATATAAATTAAATTGCTTCTTTATTAGACGTGTTGAATGGAGACAGAAAATAAAAAAATCATTTGGATGCCTTTGCAATGTCCTTGAATGCGATTAAAGAAGTACGTCATGTCATGTGCGCCTTTGTTAACCGAAAAAGTGATATAATGTGTGTCCACTTTTATGCCAAAGAGACTATACGTGGGATGGATAAGCGCCAGCAAATAAATTCCAAGGAAACGTATTTAATGGAGGTGCCTAATTTGAAAAGAATGCAAGTGATCAAGACAGCAGAGTGAGGACTACTTTTATATAAATCTGACCCTAAGCTGATAAAGTCAGGTTAAAGTCAAATTTCTTCAAGGTCCAAGTGGATGACAGCAAGATAGTAAGAAATTCGTTCGCCTTTATCTCTTCTAAGAGTCTCTTCTTGTTGGGAGTAACTATTTAATACTGATTTTCGGAGTTGAACATACGCACCCGTATGCCGTATGATGCATCCATGGAATCAATGCCAACATAACATATTCAAATGACAAATGGATAGTGTACACGCAAGCTTCTGGAAGGTTTCCCATTGACAGTTTTTACACTTTTATAATAATCACAGTCAATGGTGGAGGTTTGAAGACGATCCAATCGTAAAAAAAAATGTTGTCTGTTCAATTTGTCGACAGAAATATAGTTTGTGCGGCCGATTTTTTGCCACTGTTTTCATACTGAATACGTGTATTTTGACACGACGGATTCTATGCTATCTCCCGAAGTAAAAACGCTCCGTAAAAGTTATAAAGTTATCCAAGTTTTCGATAGTATTTGCGTCAACTTTTTGTATAACGTCGGATATTTTCCAGCTAACAAACACTTTATTCATTTTATTTCTGAACTAGGAGGACCATATGAAAACTAATGTCAAATTTAGACATTTTTTGCTGAGCATATTTTTATCTCATGTAGCTCTCTTCCATCTGTTAGTAAATTGAAGTGCAAAATTATTCACTTGAACGTATAGAGTTTCTCTTTGTGGTTTGTTCACACTTCCCACAAAACCGCGTCAGTCAATCGTAAAAAAATTTATCTCGCCTTTGTCAGTTTGTCAATCAAATGTAATTGCCACCAGTTCTTACTCACCGCGAGAGATCGATTTATTAACAAAAACAACTTATAAAGCCGTTCCAGTCTGAATGCATCACAGCCATGCTTCATTGAATTTTAAAATTGATTTCGGAAATCGATTATGAATGACTTGCGGCACGTCGCGTCGTCTATTTGACGTAGCTTGACATAAGTTATTTAAAACAAATCATATCAAATAACCAGCTGATTGATTTTACTGAAGTTGATTTTAGATTGAGCGTGCGTTTATTGAGATACAGCACAGAGCAATGGCATCATTTTAAGTGCTGCCATTTTTGTTGGAAAGACGAAATTTTTATTTTAATAATTTTGATTCACGGATGATTACTTATTATTTTTGCATGTTCTATTTATTTTTCTATGAAACACCAGATGCCATCCGATAAGACCATTGGCGGCGGCGATGATTCATTCAATACATTCTTCAGTGAGACTGGCTCGGGAAAGCACGTACCAAGAGCTGTGTTTGTTGATTTGGAACCGACTGTTGTTGGTAAGTTGCATTTTAAAATGTTTTGTTTATTTTATTATTATCCATTTATATTCATCAAGAGGGAGAGGTTAATGATCTATGTGGTTGTTTGAAAGTATGGTTAATAATCGCGGGTGTTGACCAAATTGATAGGCGTCTTTTATTTGTAGGCCCAATGAGCCATAAGCATAATCAAGGCGGATTTCGATAATTGGGCTGTAATAAGAAGGGTGTAGATAAAAATAAAAAACACGATCTACTTCTCACTGAAGGAAAAGATAACTTTGGTCAGTAAATATCAATTTATGTGTTTCACGGCTCTGAAAAGTTCGTTGGCATTTCAAGCTTAATATGTACTCGTTTTCTTTTTTATAAAAGCTTTCCTACATTTAGAGTTATTACGGGAAGCTTTCTGACTTTTTGAAATGTCAGAGACACCTATACATTATTTGTTTCTAATCTCTGTCTCTTCTTGTGTCCGTTGCGCGCTGTTTTGGGAATTGTCGCCTTGACATGAAGTGAAGTTCAGGTGCTTAACATTGGGGACATTCAAGAATCTAGTTTAGTAGGTCTGACAGCTGTTTTAGTTGTCTTAGATCGGTCATATGAAAGCTGTTTCAATCGACGTTTTTGGAGAGGTTGCCGACGAATCTAGTCAACCAATTGGTTACTGAGTACCATGTGTGGCTGACGCAGGAAAAGTGACGTTCACCCACAGATCTAGTTTTTGCGTTCAATTTGCATCTGGTGCAGACCAATCTAGTCGACTTAAGATGGCTAAATTTTTGAATGTGCCCATTGATGAATACGTTTTCTTCTATTTTGATTCAGAGAAGAAGGTATGTGAAGTTTCTGTGTCAGTTTTTTGGGTTCCTGAACAAGATATATATATAGTTGGCGCAACAGGTCTGTAGAGACCCAAGGCCTAGCTTCTCACAACCATTCGTTTTGTGTGAGTTTTCATTTTTGGAACGAATGGAAGGGATCTACAATTTTATGCCGATTCCAAACGGCTAATTGAGAAGCTCTTAAGACAGTTATACTCTCGGATGTTTGTCAGACGTTCGCGAGAGGCGGCACAGTGGAAAAAACCCTAAGTTGGAATTTGGGTTTTTGCGGGATTCGAACCTGAGCCCCTCGCTTAGTAGTCCAACACACTAACCACTAAGCCACTGCGCCACGGTGATGCTATATAAAATTATTGCGCTTTTCCAATAACAAACCTTAAATTCGAGTCTCCAGATTCCAGGAGATTATTGTAAATGATTTTCCAATAAGAGGTGTTATTTTGGTATTTAAAGAAAAATGCCATTTTTGAGATAAATGATCGGATGTTTATTTCATAATAAAGAGAAAGTTAATAATGAAAAACAACATCAGCCAAATGGCCACCACGAGCACGCATACAGGACCATATCCTTTTCATGAAATCTTCCATAGCCAAATCGGAAAGCGGCTGCCCTATGTCCTCGATAGCCTCACGAATTTTATCTTTGAGGTCTTGAATCGACGCTGGGCTGTTGGTTTGGACCTTATCTTTCACGCGGCCCCAAAGGAAGAAGTCGCAAGGTGTTAAATCACAAGATCTCGGTGGCCAATTGTGATCACCTCTTCGAGAGATAACACGGTCCGGAAACTTTTCCCGTAAAAGATCAATGCTTTCGTTGCTTGTGTGGCACGTAGCGCTGTCTTGTTGATAGTTAACGTTGTCCAGACCAATACCATCCAACCCCGACCATAACCAATTATTAATCATCTCTCGATAGCGCAATCCATTCACCGTAACTGTTGGAATGGACAAACCTGGGTTTTCTTCAACACTTTGGGCTACAGCAGCAATATTCTCAGTTGTTCTTGAGCGACGTGCACGAGTTTTATTCTTCACATCACTAACTTGTCCTAACAGCTCGAATTTTTCCACCAATTTCTGTATTGCGGTCCGACACGGTGCTTCACGACGACCAAAAAATGCTTTAGTTTTGCGAACTGTGACTGCAAGATTTTCACCATTTTTGTAGTGAATTTTAATAATTTCAATGCGTTGTTGAAGCGTGTATCGTTCCATTTTTAGTAATGGCGTAGTTTCTACTTGTCAAATGTCAAAGAATAAAAGCTTCAAAAGTGACAGCTACCGAAATAGCGGGTCATTCACAATAACACCTGCCATTGGGAACCCTTCATTCTTTTTATTGTTGTTTATCAAATTTAATCAATGCATAATTTCATTAGTCAAGCTATAGTATGCACTAATATTTAGTAAAACAGACCTCTATGTATATTTTAAGACAAATCCCTTTAAATTACCTAGCCACTAGTAGTCCTTATTGTAATATTTCTTTCACTTATCTTATCTCAATGTATTCCATATTCTTTCTCTCACAGCAATGGTGGAGAAGTTTCTCGCTAAAAGCATACAAACATAAAACAAATTAAGCAATCCGCTAGCCTAACAACAGCCAGGCGCACCCCTCATGCACCAGCCATCAATTTAAATAACACTTTCAGCAATGAATTTCTTTAATTGGAAATGAATTTGTAAAATGTATTTTGGTTTAAAATAAACTTACGAAAGTAATTCAATTCACATTTTTGTTAACTTTCTTTGGGTAAATAATTCTTAACTCTTGTTTAGAAACCTGAACCCAGCACTGTGGAATCCTTGTAGAAGTTTACAAATCCTGCGGCCATTTTTTTGCAAATAAGATAACATATTCGTAGGTCTGGAAGATTCTCTCATTTCAATGCTTTTTTATTTTTTGGTAGAGTTTCAATGGAAGGATGTGATTCAGGCACAATATTAAGACAACTTTCTGCCTTCATTTTCACAGCCTTAATCTTTAAAACCTTAAGACTCATTTGGTGTTTCGGTTATTGAATCTGATACCCTCCACTAAGAACTCCAACGCAATATAACCGCTGAGCGACTGAGTCTAGCATAGTCGTAACAAAAACAATAAATACTTGCGAGTTGTGACAACGCGGACGCATGACGCTTTTCGGTGCGTTCGTTTACCAACATGAAAAAATACGAAAGGTCATGCCACCATTCACACATTACTGCGGAAAAGATATTGGCGACGTTCAAGTTTCTAGTTTAGTAAGTCTGACACCTGGCTGAGTTGACGTCAAGAAATTTGTGACTGAGTACTAAGTTGCCAGTTCGCATAATGTGGCTGACATAGGAAAAGTGACGTTTCCGAACAATATAGTTCTTTCGAGCAGGGTGCATCTAATCCGGACGAATCTAGTCGATTTACGAAAACTAGGTTCTTCATACCCATTGGTATATCAACATCAACTACACAACTTTGACAGCGCATTTTAGAAAAACTCGTTTTTAGTGACGCCGACATCGACTTTAGGCCCAAATTCTAAATTCAAGTGTTGCTATCTATATTCGTAATTCGATTCCAGATTTCCGGATTTCCGTATAGTACTGTCATGTTTTTAATTTTGCCAAAAGAATGCACGTGTATTTATAACACGCTCACAATGCCGTACCACTTACAGACCCATTCAATCTAATAAAACATCATCTCAATTATAACAAATCATAACCTCAAATGTCAATAACACTGTCCGTCGTTAGCAAATTTGTTTTGCATTATGACGAAACACTGTCGTCACATTTACTGTGTTAACATAGATATCAATACCATCACCAAGTTCTTGTATCTTCTTGTGAAGCACACTTCGTCCTCATATTCACTGTTTATGTGAACACGACGGGTATTGTTTATTGAATTCGCTGTTTAGCGCTTGGTAGATGCCATAGAGTATATGGACACCGACAGCCATAACAAGCGCCACACGCCAGACGTGCCCGTTCTTCAGTTAATAAACAACAGAGTTAATTGGTTTCCATTCTCTTAAGACTACATGCAATAATTTAGTGAACAAGCTCATAATAAAACCTATTAAACACGTTAGAAGAGTGCCATGGCAAAGCCTTTGTATTTGTGTGCGGTACATAGTTGTTTGCATATTTAAAGGGAGAAGTTCAAAATGGTCGTGCCACAGCGGTGTTTGATTTTCCATTTTATGGGCAAAAATGCATTAATCATTTTGTTCATAATATGTACGAGTACATAGAGTTTTTTGCAAAGTACACAAGATTTGTAACAAGTTTTTTTAACAAGCGACACTACGTACCAATGGGCAGTAGGTGAGATTTTTCGTCTTGACGGGGGTTTGAAAACATTTCTTGTTATTTGTTAAATTTAGGGCGTGTTTTTTTGAGCTTCGATTCTCAACAAAGCAAAGTAAAGTAGGATTTTCGGCACGCAATTAAAACAACTACTGTAAGCTCAAAAAAATATGACTTTTGTAAACTTTTGTAATTGTATCATACATCGTTTAAAAGTTATCTCACTATCCGTCTCAAAAACAGAGCTAAGTGGCAGATTGCTTTCGCTTGAATGCATTTCTCGCTCAATGGGTATGTTAACAAAGAAAGCTTGCATTCGGTTAGCAAACCTTTTTCAGAAATCCACTAACTTAACATAAATGCTTATTGGTTGCTGTTGATTATACGTTGGTGTAATTATTGCACCTTTTATTTAAAAAAAAAAATAAGGCAAGGCGTGAACTATTAAAAAACAATATTTGTTATTCGGAGCACTGAGTTTGTGTTTCTTTTTTTTCTTTCACAGCGAAGAAAAACTAACTTTGACAGCTAACCAAAACTGATGCTGATGCATCAATTAAATTGTAAAAATGTGTAGTAGATCAACAAAAAATGTATCAGATTATAGAAATGCACGAAGCATTTCAGAACGTTCTCGGTGTTTTCAAGCTCAGTTCAGTGCTATACTCTGACCAAAAAAAGAAAAATCATCATCATTGAAATGAAGACAATGATCAGCGATTATTTTTTCCAAATTAGAGTTACATTGAACTAGAGAACATGTGGCGTTTTATAACAGATGAATGATTGACGCATTCTGGAATTACTTGACCAACTGTAGGTTCAGAATAATTTTCGGAAGAGAGAAAGCTGCGTAGTACTTGAAATTGCCTTCAAATATTAGATAGGATAAAATAAACCGAGATCCCTAACCAAAATCACAATCCTCTTGGTCGAACTAGATTTTATTCTATTATTTTTGCTGTCAAAATCGGCAAATTTTGTTTTTATTTTAATGTACCTACTACATTTACGTCATTCGGATTCCGAGTATACTTAACTTGAAGGTAGGCCGCGGCAACCATCTTGTTTGCACAACAGTCAGTGTCATTAAGAGTATTCACTTAAACGGGTAAAACCCCCATAAACCTCACAAACTGCAGATATTTACCACCTCGTAAATGAACTGTCAGATTTTGTATGGAGAATAGTTTACGCAGTCCTCATTATTTTCCGTGATCAATTAGGCTCGGAAATCGAGTGCGGAAAGTTACACAAATTTACAAATGTCAATTTGTGACAAGCGTTTTCCGCGTTTTGTGAATTTCTTTTCAATATTTTAGAGTTGCGTCAATGTCGGTAAGAATTTAATTAAAAAAATATTTATTCTATTGCTTTATCGTTATTTGCAGCGATTTATGCAATGACATTTCCGAGGTGTGTTCACTTAAAGCACCGCAGAATTGTATGAACTTACGAGCTGCATAAAATTATGAGATTATGAAATCGAATTGTGTTGCTCAGCGCAACTTTGTGGTTTAGAGTTTGTTGAATCCAAGAACGTAGTGTTTTGCCACCTAGTCCACAACAGTTTGTTCCTTTTTGTTTTGTTTCAATTATCACACGAACCTGTCACAGCTGTAGGTCCCTAATAGAAGCCCTGAAATAGTTAACCACATGACAACAAATTTCAATCCATCTTTCCTTTTTTCTCTTGCAGATGAGGTTCGTACCGGCACCTACCGGCAGCTCTTCCATCCCGAACAGCTGATCACTGGTAAGGAAGATGCCGCCAACAATTACGCCCGCGGTCATTACACAATTGGCAAGGAAATCGTTGATATCGTCTTGGATCGTATTCGCAAATTGGCTGACCAATGCACTGGTCTTCAAGGATTCTTGGTATTCCATTCGTTTGGTGGTGGTACCGGAAGTGGTTTCACCTCACTCCTCATGGAACGTCTCTCCGTCGATTATGGCAAGAAATCCAAACTGGAATTTTCCATCTATCCAGCGCCACAGGTAAGCATGTAGTAAACGGTTTCGTGAGCTAAATAGCTCTTACATTTGCGTGTGTAGTAGATATGGTGGCATGGCCAGTATCGAGGGATATTGTGGTATATGGACACGCAACGTAAATTTATGGGTTTTAGTTTTATGCCTGTTTAGGTCTGACTCACAGTTATTAGACCCAGAAAACTATAAGTGTGCTTCCCTCACTGGAGGTCAATGGCCTGGGAGTAAGGAGGGCGTACCAAACGTCGACCTCGTAAAATGCGTGGTCTGTTATTACGCGATTGCATTTCTACATGGAAATCGACTTAATTTTAGTTAAAGGTTTGATGGGAGTGGAAGTTACGTAGACCGACCGCCACCAACTGCGCATTTGGGGTATGCAAATTGTTTCAACTTGGTTGTAATTACAGCAATTGCCTCAAAATCGAAGAGTGCGGTCAAGGGCTAAATGGGGGAGTGCACTTGCTGCCAATATCTACTGCACGCATGCATACGAGTACCTAAATCTATTCTAAGCCGTTTAACAAAATCTCCCTTCCCTTACAGGTGTCTACAGCCGTGGTCGAACCATACAACTCGATTCTTACCACCCACACCACGCTGGAGCATTCCGATTGCGCCTTCATGGTAGACAACGAAGCCATCTATGACATCTGTCGTCGCAACTTGGACATCGAACGTCCATCGTACACCAACCTCAATCGATTGATTGGCCAAATTGTCTCATCCATCACCGCTTCGCTACGTTTCGATGGCGCCCTCAATGTCGATTTGACAGAATTCCAGACCAACTTGGTGCCATATCCACGCATTCATTTCCCATTGGCCACATACGCGCCGGTCATTTCCGCCGAGAAGGCCTACCACGAACAACTGACCGTAGCCGAGATCACCAACGCATGCTTCGAACCCGCCAACCAGATGGTCAAGTGCGATCCACGACATGGCAAGTACATGGCTTGCTGTATGTTGTACCGTGGCGATGTCGTACCAAAGGATGTCAATGCTGCCATTGCCACCATCAAGACCAAGAGAAGTATCCAGTTTGTGGACTGGTGTCCCACTGGTTTCAAAGTGGGCATCAACTACCAGCCACCAACTGTTGTGCCTGGCGGTGATCTTGCCAAAGTCCAACGCGCCGTCTGTATGTTGTCCAATACCACCGCCATTGCCGAGGCATGGGCTCGTCTAGATCACAAGTTCGATCTGATGTATGCAAAGCGCGCCTTCGTACACTGGTATGTCGGCGAGGGCATGGAAGAGGGTGAGTTCTCTGAGGCGCGTGAAGATTTGGCGGCCCTAGAGAAGGACTACGAAGAGGTTGGCATCGATTCGAATGAGGAAGCTGGCGAAGGAGATGAGTACTAAGGAGGAGGTCCTTATCATTTAGTCATTCATTTTCGTGTATTGTTGGAAAAGGAATATCACAAGCATATACGTTGAAACGAACTTAGTTCGTGGATTTTAATTTCTCTTGAAGCTCTAGACTTTAGACACTAACGTCTCTGCACATATATTTTTATTACTATTAATTTCTTAATATCATCGTCGTAAACATTAAAAACGTAGCGACTTTTATTTTTTATTTGCATACAAGTTACGTATATACGCATACAATAAAACAAAAATGCTTTAACATCACGTGACATTGGAAATTGCGTTTTATTTGGGGCCATGTTCAGGGATGTCACAGAGGGTGCGGACTTAACAATTCAAATAATATTCGCGTACATCTAAAAATCTGCTTTAGAGAACGGAGAATGTTATAAAAAGTACGCGTACCTATATATAAAAATAAACTTCGACTCAATTCTAGCTTAACACCAGTAGTGTTGCCATTTTGCACCAAAAGGAGAGCTAAGCGTTACCCACTCGTGTTTTTACAAGTTGCTTCTTTTTCTGTCAGTTTTGATACGAATGTGTTTAGATTTCGAGCGATTGCGATAAATTTGAGCTACATGCGTGAATGGACCCATTAAGTCAGTTCGCGAACTTTTTTCGTTACAATTTGCAACAGATTAAATGTGGAAATGAAAATGGAATAATGCTGATAAAGACGATTCTAACCACAAATTTGGGAAATAGCGAAATAGGAAAACGCCAATTTTTTCACGGTTATAGTAAGCATAGAGTTGCTCTGTTCTATCTTATTGTGAAATTAAATACTGTCACATTTGAATGAATTGGTGGGCAAAACAGTAAACAGGAAATAATGAAGCTAATACGAAGACCGGGTGTCAGTTGCTCTAAGTCATTATCCTCTGATAATTCGGGTATATTTGATCCGAGAACAAGATATTAAACTATCCTGTCAGGCATTTTTTCGAGAAAATAAAACACGAAATTGTATCCTCCGTATAACTAAACACTGCGCAAAAGATATCAACTTGACACTCAGCAGTTACGTCAAATTATTGTATGCTTTCCGACGTCTACTATCTAACTTATTTGTGCACATTTTTGTTTTTATGTTTAATAGCGCATACTTAGAGAAAGCTTTGTTGTTTAGTGAACTTCTCTTTTCAACACTTATGTCAGAAAATTAGCCCACAAAGAAAAAAGTGACAGCGAATGGCAAGAAATTCGGTTTTTGATTCTTTGTAGATGTGCAATGTCTGTCAAACGCTTGCAAAAAAATACAGCATTACTACTTTTATGAGTAGTTCTTAGGCCTAAAGACGGCAGAGTTTGTTTACATAATACAACCTTTTCACTTCTCATGTCAAATTCATAGCAAATTCATAGACGTCAATAAGGTGAGATCTTCTGTTTTAGGCGGTGAAAATCAGAAAGTTCAAACGGCTATTAATGTCCTTGGTTCACTTGAGGCTGGAACGCCTTTCGCTTTTAATGTTAAAATTAAAGCAATTTATTTAAATAATACAAAAAAAAAACAGTGCTTATTCATAGATACCTAATTATCAACTATTTACTGACAAACTTATGTGTACTGTTCATTGGTAATGGATTCATGTTGTGGTATGTGGTCTTGCGGAAATCAGAAAAAAAAAGTGAATCGATTTACAAAGCCAACTAAACGTTCGTGGCATTTAGGTACTCGGAGAATTTTCACCTACAAGTATGCACGTCCTTACTGCCCCATAAACTTGTTATCATTTTGATTGACGGTTTTTAAGAAATTGTCCAACCACTTCTCGATAACTGGCAGGTTTTCATCGCTCCATTTTGCCTCCTCTTTGATATTCCTCAGGTTCTTGTCGATTATGTGTTCGGCACTGCCAAACTCACCACGACGTTCATCTTTCAATTTCTTCACCATGTCATAGCCTTCCTGCGTGGTGAAAATACCGGTCGCCGATCCAATCAGATTGTCCCAAAGATTGGTCTTGTTTTCGAACCTGGTAAAGAAAAGTTGTACGAAACCGGTTAAAGTGTTTGTAGGGACCTCACCTCTGTCTGATGACCACCCAATTGTTGGACAAAAAGTTAAACAAGCTCATGTAGCCACTTGAGCCTCCGGTGAGCATGGAGAAGATCAAGAAGATATCATTTTCGGTGAAGTTTCCATTACCCTCCAAAATGGTGATGTTCAAAAGTTGTTCGATCTTCTCCGACTGTACGGGACACCCGGCCAGGGTCTTTAGCAGGTAAGTCCGCTCGCTTTGAACCCGAGATCTGGGGAAGTTTATGACTCGCTCCAGACCGAATTCCCATTCTTCCATGGTGCCCCACTTGAACACCGGGCAAATGTACTGGTTTGGAACGCTTTGAATGCGAAAGTTGAAACTTTGTGCTCATGGCTATTTCTCTCTACTTACGGATTACCCTCGTCTGGATTTTCACTCTCCATCCATAGTTTAAAGGCTTGCTGAGCTTCCTCAATGCATGGCCGATAGCCAGCTCGGCAGAGGAAGGTCTTTGCCAGAGATCTCAAGTCTGACTTCCAGTTTTCTTCATTATCCATGGGCTGGCCCAGTTCTTCGTAGAGTGGCGTCAAAAGGACTCGAACGTAGGTCTACAGAGTGGATAGGTTTTTATAAGAATTTTGCTTAAACCTTCTACAAACCTCGAACTTTTTGTGCACAGCAGACATGTCAATGTGCCTTCCAATGTGATCAACGAAAGTGAACACCGGGTTCCAAACAATGTGGTTTCGCTCGTACTGCATGAAGAGTGTCATATCGAAGGCTGTCGCAAAGCTCAAGTCACCGGCGTAGGCCAGATTCCAGGCGTCATGAAGAAGTTTCGCTCTAGAAAGGGGACAAACTGAAAATTTCGCTAAAAAAAAAGTCCACCATGCCTACCTTGTGTAGATCGGTATCTTTGTCCGTCCGTCTGCGGTCTGGAGGAATTTTGACAGTAAGTCCCAGTTTCTCTCATCATAATTCACTGGAAACGGTCCGATCTCTTCTGGATTTACAATTATGAACTTGTCCTTTTCCGGCAGGTCTCTCAGTGTAAGCTCTCTAGTCTTTTCCATCCAGACGTGCGGCGTTGTATTGTTAAAGTCCAAATGGTCTTGGGAAACCAATACCAATGGGATCCACCAAAGCATTTTATCCTGCTCGGGCACATCGTGTGGACGTTCTCTCAGGTAGACTTTCTGCACAACCTTAGCAGTCTTGTCGTTGTAGTTTCGCTCAATCTTAACCACAGGCAACCGATCCTTCGTGATCCATGATCCGGCGATCTCGTTGATTGCATATTTGTCATCCAGAGTGTGATCTTCATGGGCCTCTTTAGTCAGGGCGTCCCACAGGTCATCTCCAAAGAAGGTGCTAAAATGTCTGTCCGCTATGAATTTTCGAATACCAGTCTTAAACGTCTCACTGCTCAGGGTGTAGTTCAACATTCGCATCACCAATTCGGTTTTGAATGATGTTGTTTCTTGTTTCATGCCAGTTATGCGGGAATGTGGGTATCTCTTGCTGAACTCGTAGTATAGCGAGTAGAGTACGGTCATTGGATATTTCCCATTGAATTCAACGCCATTGTCGATCTATTTGGAAATGGATTCAATTTCGAAATGAGTTTGATATAGCAACTCACATCAATCACAGTATAAGAGGCCAAAAAGCTGGCTAAAGCCTTGTTGACATGTGCATCACTCCACCAGTATGGTGTAACCCACGATCCCAGCCATTGATAGATGAGTTCCTGGGAGAGTCCGTAATAGCCCTTCTTGAGCAACTCGTTTTCTCTGTAAAGCGAACGGTAAGATCGATAGTGGGATACATGTACTAAGTTTGAAACTTACTTGAACATCAGAACACCCCAGTTATCCGCGGGTCGTACTGATGATAGGCCGGGAATAACTAGTACATCGATTTTGCTGAGCGGAACTGACACATTAAAGTATGCTTCCAGGTGCTCATAGACTGTAATAAGTTTGGTGTAGATTTCCTAAAAGAAACGAAAGAATTGTGAAAAAAAAAAAAAAAAAAATAGGTATCCTGGGGAGGGAGACTCTAGGATCGTCATCAAACAACACTCTATTCTCTTTTGACAAGACAATAGATTTTTTGAACTTGGAGCCCGCAACCCTTAAATGACACCCCGAAAAAATCATTCCGAAACCCAATAGACAAAGATACGAAAAGAACTGTTACATTCAGGCTGTGATTCGAAAAGATAAATCACTATTCTGTCCGAAAAAAACAAAAGCTGAAAATGCTTTAAAAAAACCACCGTCAAAAGTGCCCTGAGGTTGAATAAAACCGCCTTGAATTATGAGCCGAGAAACAAAAACAAAAAACAAGGAGTTCGGAGAATTCCTGAAAAACGCATTCAAAATCAACCAGACAAATTACCGAAAAACGGTCCGATAAATGTTCCAAAAAACACAATAAAAGAAGCAAAGAAAAATTCATGGGAAAACACTTCGAAAAATTCCTTGAAAGTGGTCTTAAAACGCTTTGAATAACAAACCAAAAAATCCACTGAAAAAAACGTTCTCACAAAATGACTGAATAGCCCTAATAAGCGCGGTTAAAACTACCTAAAATATGCCCAAAAAGGCCTGAAAAACGTTTCGAAAAACACAAAAAAAAGCCTGACCGCAGAAATCGCTTTCAGAACACTTCAAGGGAAATCTCCCAAAGAAGTTCCAAAAATTTGCCTGAAAAACGCCGCGAAATTCGCTCAAAAATGTGTCCCGAAAAATGTCTAAAAAAGTGTGTTTTTTTTTTTGATAAAACATTTTTTATGTAGGGTTAAGAGGACCATCATTAAATTCCCAACGAGTTAAAAAGCTCCACAGAAAATTATTCAAAAGCCAGTGAGTGGGTCAGTGTGACGTAATTGTCGATTTCCCCCAAGTTGACAGCTTCTACATGGGTTGTTTGGAAATCACTTATCTATAACATCACCTAATCACTCGACTGGTTGTTTAGCAAAAAAAAAAACATTTTCTACATAAAAAAATACTAAAGAAGGCACAAATTCTCTTGAGGGGAGTTTAAATTGAACCCGTTTTGAGGACGCTTCAGTCGTGGTTTCATAACGCTATAAATAAACTATTCCCGAATATGCTGAGCTATCCAAGCTTGATGCAAAGAGTAAGCGTTTCGAATGAATTCACTTCTCACAAACCGTGCGTAGGTGCAAATACTGGGCTGTTGCGGCCCTCAAGTGAGGACAGACAAACAACACGTCGCGACGCTCCGGTCATACTCAAGAGGTGATCTCTTCAGATCAATCTCGGATAGAGTGGATTTGTTGGAACATGCCAATTCGTACAATCTACAAACAGAAGACGCGCAAGGCTATATACATTACCTATATACTCGTACTTGTACTTGTGGTATGTGGTTATGTTTCACGCACCCAATTGAGACACTTTTACTTTCTGACATCAGTGGGAACAACTCATACATACCTGAAGATCGTTGTGAATCTCGGGACGGGCCCAAATATTGATGGCGGGTCGTCTTTGCTCGGGCCTTTCAGTGCTGGGTCTCAGCTTCGTCAGTTGTGAGATTACAAAGCCAAATGTGAATGACGACATTGCTGGTGTTGGCTCGAAATGATCGACCACATAGTCGTTGGCTCTGAAAAAAAAAATAATGCAGTACAGTTGGTTTCATGGTGTGTGTGTAGTATTTTTGGAAACGATCGTGAGTAGTCGAAGACTATTTGGAATTGCTTTTGAAATTTTAAAGCGTGATGTATGCTATCACTCGCACTTGGTGAAAGAGTTTTTCCAAAGCTAAAGACGCAAAAATATCTAACAATATTTCAAAGACGATTTATGTACAATTTTTGTAGACGATCTTTAAACAGCAAATATTCCTACCGATGCACAATCCCAGGATGTGAAAGCCCTCCAACTAACACTCAAATTATTTAAATTGAATACTTGGTTTAAAAAATGTTACGTATACGCCCCGAATATTCTAACTAAACAGACCTGTTCTAAAGCTAATATTACACTTGTCATTTTTAGTGGCAAATTCTGGCATGCCCCCGTCAAACACTTGTCCTAAATGTGTCACTACGCGTGATCGCCTGCCAAGCGTCTGGTCACACTGGCTGTCGCAGCGTACTCTCACGAGAGTCACACGAGTGACAATAGAAAGAGCGAGTATTTGTGACGGCAGTGTGTCAAAATTTTGCCACGAAAAAGTACACGTGTATTATTAGCTTAAGAACTGCCCATTTCACCGAACATTTAACGACTCTACTGTACTTACATGTTTTCGGTTCTAGTTGGTAGCGTATTGAAAAGCGTCGTATATGTGGTCGGTCTGGAGATGCTCACTGTGTACGGCACCTGCACAGGAAAGAACTCATTTGTTTCAATTTAATTGATAAAAAAAGAAAAAAAAATTCATCACCTTAAATCCAGGTTCGTCGAAGCACGGAAACAGCCTTCGCGCGTTGTGTGGCCTCATATAAGTCGCCCAATAATTCTTCTTGACACCGTCACCATCCGTATAGCTACCCTTAAACAACCCCTCAGTGCTCTCCCATATATCACCACTGAATGCTATTTGCAATTCGCATTGCGTTCCCTGTGCGATGGCCTCCTTAAGATAAATCACATACACTGTCTTCTTTGGCAACCTATCGGCCCGTTGTATGGCAACATCCTCATATTCGATGGCAGCATCCGCAACGGAACCCCTTCAATGAGATGAAATTTATTTCTGACAAATTTACGAATTCAGTTCACCAGTGGCCACAACAATTTTCGAATATTTACTCTGTTCTCCGTTTGATTTTGCGCAACTTAATGTCCGACTCGTAGATGTTCAGATCGTAGTGCGCATGCAACGAGATCTTTTTGGTCTCCTCGTTCCAGCTGAGGTTCATACGAATATTGCCGGTGAATATGCTCTCTTCGAGATTCGGCCTCAGGTTCAATATGTACGATGTGGGAATGACATCTTTCGAGAGACGAGCGTCAGGTATGAGAGCATGTGATGCGGACAGATCAATGCTGCGCTTTTGTCGTATCTGAAAGAGCGGAAGTTGATGATGGCGTGAGCTGTCAGCAAGTTGATGGATTACTTACGTCGACAATGTATCCATTGCAGAGGGATAAGATCGTTCCTAAGAGTAGGAACGATATGATTGAATTCATATCTCTGCAAGTTGGTAGTCTATATAGAGAAGGAGAACAAGTTCAATTTCAAATTATTTTTAGCTGGGCGATTTGTTTATATGGCGCTGTTGGTATTTCAATTTGTTTTGTGTGACTCGAGATACCCAGTTTATATTTTTTTTTTACAAAATTGCACGATTTCTATACCCACGGTCAACTGAAAAGTTTATAGAGATCGAAAACAAAGTTGGCAACCGATGAATTCGTTAAGGTAAACATGCAGAGTGAAATGAACCCTAAAATGCTGCTTAACATCATTGACCGTGGGGAAATAGTTTCAACAACATTTCGTACTAGTTCGGGGAAGTACTTGCTATTATTTCAGGTGTGGGTAAGATTTGTTATATATTATGCAGACAAGAACAATTTCAATACTATTTGAAAAGGACCATTCACATGAGCGCGTACAGTGAATTGCGAACAAATCAATTTAACTGTATTCATGAATTGAAAATTGTTATTTGATTTACCAGAAAAGCATTTACTCAACTAATCTAACATCTAATCTAAGAAACCTGAGTCTTAATTGATTAAAATAGCGAAATTTACAATTACAGAAATTTTCCCGCGAATTGAAAATTCTTGCTGCGAACTGTCACACTTTGTTCACAATCCACATAAAACAGTCACGTCGAATGAAAAATTCGTTCAAATTTAACCTTCAACAATACAAAAGATTCGCGGGTACCTGTGACTAAAAGTTTTCATGTGAATGAAATGTCAGAATCTAAGAATATTCGCCAGTTCGCAGTTCGCAATTCGTTCTCATGTGAATGGTCCTTAAGTGATTTACAGACTTTTTCGTTTTATCTCCTCTTGTCGTTTTTGCCTCTATTCACATCCCTGCATTAGTTTTTTTTATTATTTACCTAATGTTGAACAGATTTAGGCACGACCTCGCAAAAGCAGTATGTGACTTTGTTTTCAATCTGTATCAAAATGCTGTATTGGAGGTTCTTACCTTCAACCGAAGATGTCGCTTATTATAACAGAATGTCTTAATCGACAAGGCAACGTTTAAGAAAAGGAAAATTGGGAAAATTGGGGATCTTGCACTTCTTAGTGCAGTATTTGCGAACTTTGCTATAGCAGCTTTTGAAAACTTGCAAAACTGTTGTAAAGAAATAAAGAAGAAGATAACAACCCTGCCTGAATAGATCCTCTTCTGATTCCTAGAGGGAGCGCGAGGCAGTGAAGAAGGGGAAAGAATGGGAGAAAGAAGGAGCTTGTTGCCTTGTTGCCGAGAACCCTTATGTTTTTTTAGTGCTCAATTGGATAAGTTTAATATTACAAATACTGAACAATAGTTAGTACTTCAAATTAAAGTGTTTGAATTATTTTACAATACCTTTTGTCATTGTCAATCGACTCCATAGCTGTTGATTGATTTTTGGGTTGGCATTGAAAGGAAGAGTTGAAATAACATCAGTTGATTCTGTCCGCATGCACTTATTATCGTCTCTAAATATTTATTGTTATTAAAAACATACATTTTCAGATAATTTTTGTATAACTTACTATGTTTCTAATCATTAATTAATAAATCAAAAACAGTCAGTCGATTACAAAAATGCAAACAACAACGAACGAATGTCGGTCGATAAATGACAATTTTGACCGAGACTTGGGAGACTCGGCTATCGATGAAGGCAGTTTTTCGATTGATAATCGACAAATGGACCTAAATTGCTTTTATGATCTGCACCAGATCAGTTTTGGAAGATAGTAAAATGCAACTACGGGTAGAAATAATGAAATATTTTGTGACTTTAAGAGTTGCCATAATACAAAGGGTTTCATTTATTCAGAGCCGGGTAAACTATGGTCATAAGGTGCGATTCCTGAGAAACATTTTCATTGGACTAAATTGTAGAGTGTTTCTGTAAAATTCGGTCCAAACGTAAGTGTCTTTTGCTTTTGACATGTTTTTATAAATATTTACGAAACACGTAAAAACACCAGAAACGTCGTTAAAATTAAAATGAGTTACTCGGTCATACTGTCACACACTACGTCTTTTCCCTTACTTTTGTAGAAAGAATAGAAAAGACTATCAAAATTCTCTCTCAGAGGCAGACACTTATGAATATGTTTGGATTGATCTATGAAAAATGACAGATTCATAATTCAAAAAATCGGTACGAAAATTCGTTAATACATCTGATAAACTCGAAGATTTTGCTAATTTACTAACAAAATTATTCATCTACCTAATGATGAAATTACTCGAACTTCTTTTTGATGAATCCAAGAAAGTGCAAGAGTTTGAACTGATTGAACTACGAACATCCGAGAAGAGGGAAAAGCGACACTACATTAACAATTACGTGGACGAAATTGTCCCTTATTACAGCGAAGAAGAATTTCATCACCACTTTCGAGCAGAATCTTTTGGAGAACATTCAATTTTATTTTGCCGAATGTTGATACCATTTTAATATGAAAAAAATCAAAACAAATGCACGCATTTCCAAAATGGGATTACAAATTTCAAATCAGCAAAATTGTGAGGTGACTGACAGCTTTTCCACTTCTTACACCAAGAAATTTGTTGAGTGAAAATTCGTAAGAGACTCAGTGGAGGGGAAATGACGCTCTATTTTACGATTTTTTCGAGTTACGGAACGGCATTGAGTAAAAATTCGTAGGAACTACTAAAAATTCGTAAAAATTAAAAGTAAAGGAACAGACCTACTAATTAGTGTTATGTGTACTCCACTCACATGTCAATATACCATTCATATACAGACATCTTCTATTTATTTTACATTTGGCAAGGAAAAATGTCTGACAGTAGAAGCCTAGTTGTAAGCAATGAATCATGTATGACGCCTGTCAACCGCCATATTTTATTTAATAAATTGGAATAGTGGTCGTTGGTCGTTGGACAGGGGGAACACAAAATAACGTCTTTCCAAACCACACATACATATTTACAAACTGATTGTCAGAATTCAACTGGTCAAACAATCATCAAAATGAGTCCGATGATAAAAGCGAATAAGCTACAAATCGTTGTGACATTTGCATTGAATTAAATGAAATGGTTTAGCATTCCTTCCGCAGAAACAAAACACTCAATTTGCCTTCATTTTAGAACACAACAATATAATTTAACACTGGTCATAGCTTAGGCTTGCAAAATATGTAGATAAACAAATCACACTCTTTTTGTCCGATTTATGTTGAACAAATAAACAAGAGTAGGCAGTAGGCATCAGACAGTCCAAATTGTTCGCATTCAAATTCACAACATCCATCCATCAACTGCATTGTTGTTTTCAATTCGAGTAAAATGTTGTATAAGAGTTAAAAATCAACACCAGTGGCAGGCCACAACGTTTGTCAATCATCAAGACATCTTTATTGCTCAAACCCCATCGGCTTGGTTAGTGTGTGATACTTCGTTTTTCTTTTGACACGCACGCATACTCGTACATCCTTCAATCCAACACTACCTTCCAAAATCCAACGAAAACTGACTATGCTGGAATTTGTATACCAAAAACCACCGATCAACAAAAAGATGCGGTGTGTTGTGTGTATCCAAAACTTGATCAAACGCCATAATGACTCTTGTTGGAGATGGTGTATTGCGTGATGAGTTTCCCCGGTAATACAACTGCGACGGCATATAGTGGATGCCAATCTTATTCTAGGGCCTATCCACGAGTGTCCGAATCGGAATGGAAAACAAACAACGCTATAGCTTACAATTTAATGGCGTAAAGCGTATAGTTCGAAATCGAATTGTTTTCTTAAATTGTTATTTCTTTTATATTCTTTTTTTGCGAGTTCTTTCGTACGAATCACTGCCAAGTTTATACGATTGGGAACCAAAGTTTATTTTCGGGCCATGTGGATGAACTGAAAAAATTATCAAAAACACTTCCCGTTTGAATGTAGTGTTGCCATCTGCAAGAGCACTTGAGATGTTTTATTTCCTATTTTTTTTTTCTATGAATGGTCCGATGTATAGCGATGTTATTATTGAGGCACACCCACTTATCGTAAGTAAACACTAGGCACTCTGTTTTATTTGACAACAATTTTGGCAGATTTGACTAGGACTTAGACAAAATGGAGCAGTGTTTTTAGCTGTGAAGTGGGATAGGAAGCATCTCGAAAACTGTAAGCGGAAGGTCAGGAGGTGGCATGTGTATACACAGACTGTCGGTATTTACTGGTAATTGTATATATACGTATCCTCTCGTTTATAACAGACGCAAGGTTTCCCTGCGAGCTACATTTTACGCACATTTTACATAGGAATGCCTATACAAAAATTCTGTCTCAATAACGAACGCGTTCATAATTCATAATGATTGAAAAAAAATATGTCGGATTCCGAGAAGAAATTGAGGAAGAGCCAGTGGTAAGAGGATTTCGAGTTTTTGCTCTCAGCTTATCTCTTCTTTAGTTCATTATATTAAGAAGCATAACGATTAAGAAAAGCGTGTCTCTCGAGTTAACATTAACAAATATTGAAAAGTTTGGACAAAACCTCGACGCAGATTTTATTATCTGGTCATTCTATCACTTGCTGAAAAGGATGATATTTAGTACTTTATAAAACAGACGCGTTTACATGTTTCTAAAATAGTGCAAAAGTACCCATAGGTACTAACATAATTCATAACTTCAATATTAGATTAACGCTGAACGTCAACGTGTGAATGGAACATTTGCTAAGTGAACGTTCCACGTATTTTTGTTGCAGTCTAACGAAATGTGTTCCTTTCCGGATAAAGAAAAAAAAATGTTTTTACTTACAAACGAACGCAGAACTACTTTGCTTTTGGTTGCAGCGTATTTGACAGCTCGTGTGAGTTGCAGCTGTGGAGTGCGTTCAGGCTGAAGCGTTTTAGAAAGCATTCAGTGTCATTTAAGGTATGTTTAACAACACTGTTTACTAATGAAATGGATTAACTTAGGAACGAGTACCACAAATAAGGTCACTTGCAAAAGGACATTAGCATCCTCAAACCAAAGCAGACACATCATGAAGGGAAAACCCAGAAGAATCGTTGACTAAAGATTCCTGCTTTTTGTATATGACGACGGAACTGTCCAGAAATAATGACAGTAGGTTTTGTGCTATACTTTCCAATATCCGCTTCTACCCTTAAAGATTTGAAGTAGATGCAGAGAAAAGGGTCCGCAAATGAGAAAAGTTCAAAGATCGACATCAATATAGGAACATTTTTTCTATCCATATATTTCATTAGTGTGTCTCTATCAAATACAAGTCCAAATAAACTGACTCTGGCAACACCACAACTCAACTTAATCGTCATACGCAAGACTAACACATCATCAACCATCGCGAATGCATAAAATAGTTAATTTGGGTGGCATTTCGATATCGGCAATCGGCTGTCAATCAGCATCTCGTCGAAATCAAAATAAACAGAAGAGTTTTATTCTAGGAATATTCTATCGCGAAAATGCATAATTAATAAGAAAATATCTATACACAGCAATTGGCGGATACAAAATAGACGCAGACTGACTGCACGGTCAGGAATCCCTATGCAAAACGGCTGCCGATGACCACGACGCCAAATGCAAAGGCGTGTTTACTTTTTGCACATGCACAATGCACATGTATGCCAGCTATGCACACAATTCAAAAAAAAAAAAAGGAAGAAAGAAAAATCTTTATTAAGTAATAACAATTTTACTACGTCAGAATATGGTTATGGTTACACGATATGGTAATGAAAGTGTCAATTGTTATTTGGCTGCCGGCAGGGGGCGGTAGGGGCTGATTTGTTTATAAACATCTGTAAACAATAATCAGCACAAGTAGGTAGTCGATTTGATTATCGATGTATACATTGTTAGAATAGTGATCGTTAATGTTGGTCGTAATTTTAAGCGAGTAGAACTTTGCAAATTGACTGACAGTTGAGGCAAATTGTAATGGATCGGTTGGAAAAATACATTACTTTTAAATTGGAGCAGCAATAGAACATTCAAGTTCAGTACTTATCACTGTTGCAAGAATTTTAATGATAAATATTACAAACATCTGGTTATACAATGAACCCTCATGAAATCATAAACAAATGATTAAAAGTCTAACGAACTGCTGCGCACTTCAAACTACTACATTTCGCAGACCTACACATTCACCGAGCGTGTTCAGACTTTCAGCGCGATTTGATTTACTTATGAAAAAAACATTTGAGCATTAGCCATCATATGACTTTAGAAATGTGGACAGAAATTTTTTCCATTTCCTTAGTACATAAATTTTCTTTCGATCTACTACACTTTATTCCAATATTCTTTCTTTTTCTTCACCAATGTTCGCATTTTTGAACAGTCATTATGGTTAGCTAACAAAATATTCTATAATCTTATTGATCTGATGTAGATATATGCGCTAAAAAAAGAAACACGAACGCCTTTCTTGGCAGTTCTACTCTGAAATTTACAAAGAAATACGTCTTTTGACACTGAACTTCATTCTTTTAAAGATTGTAAGCTTCGAGTAATGAAAGAGGGGGTGTCTGAACGGTAATTATAAATAGAAAAACATTGATCTAAATTATTTATAATATCTTTAGTCCTATTCGCAGAAAATTTCCTGCTAAAGTACCTTCTAAAACATTTAAAATATTACAGCAACTGCAAAGTTCACGCTGAAGCTTAATTTCGAAGATTTGACACTGGTCAAAGGAAATCGTTCGAACGTTTACAAAATAAAAAAAAAATACGAAGCCGAGCAAGTGTAATTGATAAAACTGGTAGTAACGTAATTAAAATAGAAATTCAGATATTGTTTTTAATATATTTTATCATTTCTTTAATTGTAGTGCCGAAATAATTATGCGAAAAATAGTTTCAAAAGTATAATTTTGCCACTGGCGCTATCGTCTAGCGGGCAATGGCACACGGCCATAGATTCTGCATGACAAAAGGTCTGTAACTGAACGATAATGCAATTGAAATAGTTTCCTTATCAAATTTCTTCTTCGTTGGGTAGAATTGAACAAAGTTTGACTTAATTTGACTTTTACTGTTCACACCGCACCGAAAACCATGTTTTCGTCGAAAACTCGTCGACGCATTCACACCGAGCACCAACTAGTTTTCGTTTGACGTTTCAATAAGTCGCGCGACACTAGTCCCGAATCTTCTGTGTAAACTGTTTTGATTAAAAAATGTTTATTGCATTAATTAACAAGTAAAATGAATTCAGACTATTTAAAAATAATATTAGCCCATCAACCTTAAATGTGGGTGCACCCAAACCAAATACTAATCGCAAGTGTTTCAATCTTTTGCGTTTCCACTGTCGGAATTTGTTTCTTTTGAATACAAAGAAAATTTACTTAAAAGTAAATAAATCCCAAAGCAACCAAACTCCTGATAATAATTAATCTCCAACATTATTACCGCCTGCATCATACAAGTGAGCCTTCTTACCTATATGACTTCCCGGCCCGCCCACACTGATACACGACTCACCAACAAATTGTGTTTTCGTTACGCTTTTCTGTTTTTCGCTCATCCGATTTGCGAATATTTGAATAATGATAAGGAAAATTCGTTTTGTTGCTTCCTTAAAATAAAAGCAATCTCAAAGCTATGCGCAACTAGCTAACACGTGAACATTCCAACAGATAGATGTTTTCGTTTTACAGATACTCGCACTTGTACTCGTACCTGCACCGTGTAGAGAAGATAGTAGGTACTGAGATGACCGCCATTGTGGCGGGCTCATTAATTTATTTCTTAGCAGTAATTACGATTGACTCTCCGCGCACCAGACATACTAAGAGAGAGAGCGAAAAACATATACCGAGATCGAGAGTGGGAGATCGAAATCGAATCTAACTCAATGCGCTGAGAGATGATCGTGATGCCGATCTTGCTGTGTAGTTAGGTCGAGCAGAATTTGAATTATTCAACCCCAAACACTTAGTTCCGCGGTCTTATAACGCAAAGGTGTACACTGCTGGAGGTTGCTTGAAGACTTTTCGGGTTTTTTCTTGTTATTTTTTGTTCCTCCTCTCTGAACCGGAAGATCTCTCGAAGAAGTGAAGTTTTCGATACTTTTGTCTGTGTTTTTGTTTAAAGAACGGTTCGTGTATCTTTCGGTACGCGGTACCTACGCTGTTATCATGGGATATTGCGGATTATTTGTATTGGTGACGTTAATTATTCCAATCTTGGTGGCGGGTGGTGGAAGGGATCCCAGTGTATGTATTTTTAAGTGGCGCACACGATCTGCTTCTAATTTAACTTTTATCTATATTACCAGCTCCCCTATAGTGAGTGTACCAAGGAGATAACATTGCTCGGTGATCAATTGTTTACCTGGAGGCATTCCAAGAGCAGTGAAACAGATTTTGTGATATCGGAGCCTGCGTGTGTCAGGAAAAATGGCACGATCGTCATGAGGAAATGTGCCACAGCTGACGGTGTATGGGTGCCAAAAGATTCCCCAGAATGTGATCATTCACCAAGTACGTTCAGCAAAAATCAGGTCTGTCCTGAAGATCTTATTGAAATTCCAATTCAACGCCAGACATTGTGCGTGAAAATATCTGAGCAGCCGGAGGAGTGGAACGAACGGCCGTGCTTCGGTTCAGATGCGACTATCTTTGATTTGGATAACAACGAGCGCGTGAAACTGTACGCATATCTGCGATCGCTTAGTACTGTAAAAGCATTTTGGATTCCAGTACAGAGGGCCGACAACAACAAGTACAATCCGTTGATTTGGAAGCTGCCCGGGCGGAAGTGGGGTGATCTCTTCACAAGAGTGGATTATAATGAGCTGTCTGATAAGAGTTGTTTGGTTGCAACCGTAGATCCGATACCTGTCTTCGAGATGAGTCACTGCAATGAGCGCCATCACGCGCTATGTGTTTACAGAAGTAAAAATCTGGCAGTAAAATCTGTTTGTCCGAAGAACTATGGAGCGTTGAGCTACAAACCGAACATCTGTTATGGCATCGAGTGGGACGTGGAACCTCATCAAGGAGCCAGGCAACTGGGCATCGGCGAGTACTTCCGAGATCGCAATGCGATCCGTCACGTGCTGAAAAAGATCGATTACGACGATGACGAGTATTTTCTGCTGAATCCAAAGCACATCGATGGTGTCAAGTACAACGTTCTGATGAATGTGAAAGAGAAGTTCAAGATCGGTCTGGGCTACCGATCGGTGCGATACTTGGGTCAGGAAGTGATCCAAAGCGCAAAGCGAGTGGAGATGTTTTTGAAAACCGATCATGAGTTGGATGGTGGCCTCCTGTTGACGGTCTATAATCGAAATCTGATCTGGAGGATCGGCGATGATGACGACGATGACTATGGGATCAAGTGTTTCACCAACGCCGACTACGACGAGATACGACCGGTGAAGATCAAGGACATACTCTGGGAAAGCTTCGATCAGTCGAAGACTTTGTTTGAATTGAAACTGTATGGCAACGGACCAGGTTACTACTGGTGTGAGGCGCACAGCGTGCTCGATTTTACAATGATCCAGTCGGCAAAGATCGTTGCATCGAAAATACGAAAAGGACACACGTTTGCTTTGTTTTTCGATATCCCGTGCGATGTGGAGATGTGTCAGCGAGTTCATGGCAATTTGAAAAATTTCAGTAAACATGTTGAACAGACGTTGAAGTATTTGAAGAATGTTCGCGAGCATAGGAGGAAGTTCGACGCGCTGCATATGAACGACGTGCGGGTTATGAATGTGGAATCGATCAGCGACGATCTGAGCAGTATATCGGTACTGTGTCATGTATCGTGCTCTCTGAGGAATTCTGCAGTGGATAATTGGGACGAAGATAGCAGTGAGGAGGACGATGAAGAAGAGGACGATCGCGGCATCAGGCATGACACATCAATACGTATGGAGTTGAGGAACCTCCTCAGTGAATTACTCAAACTGAATAACTACAATAGCTCATCGGTTAATAGTACGGAGTTTTGTTTCCCCGAGCTACTCCCCGACAATAACAACAAACAGTGGTCGACCGCAATGCTGGGCCAGACCTCGACAACGAAGGAACTCTGCCTGCAAGCTAATGGCCTGCCAGTAACCAGACGATGCGTAGGCACGTTTCTGTATGGCGCCGTTTGGGAGGACGTCGCCAACACCAAGATCACCTGCATTCAGAATATCCCTTCGAAGCTGATCACAAAAAATCTGTACGACTTCGATCACTCGAAACGATCGAAAACAGAACCAGAAAAGGTCATCAAGGATGTCAAGGCAATCATAAAGAAAAACATCGATCACCTGATCCCAGCCGATCTGTTTTACTTGGGCAGGATCCTCAATACGATATCAACAGAGATCAGCGCTGCATCGCGAAGAGTCACAGCGAATCAGACAAACACCCAGCCTTCCTCAACATCGACAGCACACTCGAACCTACTTAACAATACAAAGGCAGCGACCAGCGACATTGTTAGCATCTACAATTACCTAATGAAAGTCAATGTGGATATAATCAAACCGTCAATTAGATTAAATTCAACAAACATCCTGCTTGACGCATTCGAAAGACTAATTGATGAGATTTCAACGACACCCCAACAGCTAGTGGTGACAGGCACCACCAATGGCAGCCGCACTGATCGTGGCAACAACAATATCAACAGCAGCAATGATGGCGCGGGTGCAGATTTTGACATTATCACTGTGGCCGGCGGCGACGATGATGACCTTATTGAGAATATTAACTACCGCGAGGGGGTTGGGGTGAAGATAACGCCAAAACTGATCGTGTTCGTGATAGATCCCGATATTGCCAATGTAACCGGAGTGGCGCTCTACAAAGAGGCAAGCGGTAAGAGTGCCCATCGCGGGGTGTTCGAGGAGGACTTGTACAGGTTCCTGTATTCCAATCAGTCGATAGAGGAACTATTGGAGGAGGATGGTCTTCAGTTGGCCACGTTTGTTCCCGAGACAATGCTAGATCGTTTAGACGAGATCACGCTTTTGTCGAAAAACGTGTCCACAGTGGAACGTCCAGACCTTCGAATTGTGATCAAAGTCTTCACCAACGACAAACTCTTCCAAGAAGACCGCGACGTTACCGACAACAAGGTATACAGCAAGATCATCTCGATATCTATACCTGGACATGATCGGGATCTGCCAGAGTTGCTGCCGCTGATCTTGCGAACGCCGGTGAGTTCAAACGGGAGCAATGAAACGGAAACAAGCTGCCGATACTGGAACTACAAGACCTGGGCCAACGATGGGTTGGTATTTCTGGGTAGGTCCACCACTGACGATCACTTGGTCTGGTGCGGCTGTTCCCACTTGACGCCATTCGCCTATCTCATAGGCGGCTCCTACAATCTCTCTGTTTCCTCTGATGTTGTGGTTATCACTGACATTCATCGTGAAGCATTGGATATAATTACACTACTGGGGTGCTCCCTATCACTGATCGGCATCATTGGGATCTTCATTACGGCGATCACTTTCCAGTCGTGGCGAGAGAAGGCTTCTTCTAAGGTCCTCCTACAGCTATCAGCCGCCATCGCCCTGCAAATGGTACTCTTCTGTTTCGTCAACACCGAGGACTATTCCATGCATCTAATCGAAATGGAGATCTTCTCCAGCTGCGTCGCATTGGGCGCTTGCCTGCAGTACTCGGTGCTGGTTCAGTTTTGCTGGATGATGATCATCGCGTACTTGCAGTTCAAACGGTATGTCAAGGTGTTCGGCAACACCAGACCAAAGAGATTCTTCATTAAATCCTTCCTCCTTGGCTGGGGATTGCCGTTGATACCTGTGTTGCTGGTGGTCTTCCTCGATCGAGAATCGTACATTCCTCACGAGAATACCGGATCGGCGATCTGTTACCCCACCGGACAGTCGCTATACCTGGGCATACTCTTACCCGTCGGACTGGTGATCCTCGGCAACCTGCTGATCTTCATTCTGGTGATCTACAACATACTGCGAGGGCCAAACGGAGCTATCCGTCATATTGAGAAGAAAATGGCGATATCACAGATCAGGCTGTCGGTGTTGCTATTCTTCCTGCTCGGATTCACTTGGATTTTCGGCCTTCTCACCGCCATGAAGGCAGGAATCGTTTTCTCCTACCTATTCTGTCTAACTGCCACAATACAGGGATTTGTGCTGTTTGTGTATTTCATTGTTTTAGACCCGGTCACGAGGAACATGTGGACGGGCTGCCTGAGGAGAATGTGCGGCATAAAAGAGGAGAAGACTATGAAGGATTCCACTACAACATTGTAGGCAATTTAACTAATAAACGCGACACAGGGATAAGATTTTATTTGTTTGAATACGTATGTAGTATGCGTATACCTGTACTTAACTATTTTTTGTTTAATGTTAACGAACTTATGTATTTATTTATCCAATATACGAGGAACCTCGAACCGAGTTTGTGGATTTGTGTTCACTATTTTCACAGATGCGATTATTTTTCAGCGATTGGGAAAGGGACTACACGCCGAACGGACCGTTGCAGAAAGACTGAATATTTTTCCAGCCGACCTCTGAGTCTTTGCACTCTGAAGTCTGAATTAGTGAGTGGGGGAGACAATTTGATTTAATCAACTGGTAGATTGATGTAGGCCGATTACCTAATTTAAAATAAACTGGCTGTAGAAAATTGGGTAGGAACTTGTGCGACAGTCGGTGCAAGCTTATAGGGCGCCGTTTTAAGACGTCGACGAAGAGTGTAATATTTGGAAGTAGGTGGGTAATTATTGTTCGTGCCTGTGTGGTGTGTAGGTTTGTAGTCGAAAAACACTATCCCAGGAAGTTAACTGATTTATTCTAAAGCGGAACACAGTTTTTTTCATGATGTTCATATCGATAGGATGCAGAGAACGCCCTAGAAATGCGAGGCTCCATTGATGACATTGGTCATAGCATGAAATCACAACTTCGAAGACGCTTTGAAGCAATTTCAATTCAATTGTTACTAAAACACCCTTTAGGAAAGGACATCGATTCCTGTCGAGATATCGGGAAATGAAATAAAATAAAATAAAATAAACAATCCGCCTGTCGAATCTTAATTTCGCTGCATAGTAATTTCATATATATATTTAATTGGTCTGCTATTTCGTTTCGAACAGCACAGCGAAACAAAATATTTAAGAAGAAGTTGTATGTACTCGTGTAGTCGTGTCTATCATATAAAAATAAATGTCAGGTGCATATTTTAAAATTTTTAAACATCAAAGGTATATCGGACAGCTCAACGATTGATTGCATTTGTATACTGTTAACATTGTCGGTAATTGTTGATCAATAACAAATTTCATGTTCCTCAATCCCTTTTTGACGATGTACACGCTGGAATTGGAATTTGGAAACAGTGCGTCCGATCTAAGAACATAATTTCAATTCAGCAATTCACTTTTAGTGTGCGAACTTTCAGAAGGTCAAACACAAAATGCGCTTCAATATAATATAAAACAATGGGCGGGGTTCATAAAAAAGGTGGGCTGGACAATACCCTGAGCATAAAGCATAGCAGGGGCCGATTGTGAAACAAATTTCAGAAGCTTGCTAACCAGCAGACTTCAGACAACATTAAAAAATTTGACATAACTGCAACCAAACCTGTTAATAGCATGAAAAACTTTTTATTACTAAGTTAACTGAATAAAAACGTTAAGGATTTTTGAAAAGAATATAATGAAGCTAGAAATTCAAACAAATCTAAGCCGTTGAGAAACACTTTTTCCACCTAGTATCTGACGTGCACGTCAAAACAAGGAAAAAAAACAGGCACGAACAAAAAGTCTGTTCTTGTACTATAAGGCATTCAAACCAATCTAGTCAAATTTCGGCCAATTTTTGAATGTGGTAGTGGTACCTACCTACTCGATTGAGCACTCTTATCCTTTTCACACTAACCCGGTAACCGGGTTTTCGCGAAAACACTCAAAAACTTCATCGAAAACAAGTTTTCCCATACATATTTCAGTTTTCAAAACGAGTAGTTTAAAGTCGTTTTTCACGAAAACGACTTCCAATCGTTGTAGAAACAAACACTCCTTTTGCAATATTCAACAAATTCAGCAGAACAGCTGACCGAACAAATGTTACAACTCACAAATTAAAATCATTTTCCACACTTAATTGATGGGCTAATTTTTAAATGCAGAACTCATTTTATTTGTTAATTAATGCGATCGAAATTTGTAACCAAAATAGTTTGCATCGAAGTTTAACGACCAGTGTCAACAGCTGATTGAAACGTCAAACAAAAACTAGTTTACCTATATAAATTATTTATGTGGAAATGTTTAGAAATCAAACTGGCTGCAAATTTCGAATCTTTAAATATAAAATTTAACCAGAGAATGCAAAACGTTAGAAAAGTGTAGAAGGCTACACAATACACATACCATTCCAATCGCAGGAATGTGAACACAAAAAAGAGCTAGTGACGTTTTTATGTGCGATTAGGCACACGAAATCTGAAATCTGAGAGCAAATATGAAAAAGCCCAATCGAATACCACATGAAGAAGCCCAATCGCATACCGCATAAATGAAACGCAGCAGAGAACCCCAAAAATACCAAGAAAACATACCTTTCTTATTTCAATCGAAGACATTTTTTGCTGTTTTGTTATAACTTATGTTATAAGTGACAAATAGTCACTGATCTGCCCCAATGACCAACAATTTAGCGTTTTCAATATTGTATATTAAACTAGGTAAAAAACTATTATCTATTATAGGCATCAGTATTCATTTCCAACTAGTGTTTTTGTTGGCACCCTATATATCCGATCAGAACTTTCTCCCTGAGTTCACCCATTACAAGCTGTCAGCGAGCACTGGCAACAACAAACCTGTAATTGCGCAGAATTTGGATTTGTTTTGGTTATTTTTAAAGTTTGTGTCGGCGCTGATAACAAGAGTGAAAAAAATATATTAAATTGCTTTTTTGTGACGCAACTGGCATCTGGAAATTAACCACCGGTAAATACCAAGTACCAAATTATTATGTAAATATCATCTCTTCTAGACGCGTAGTTCTAAATAGAAACATAATTTTTTACGTAGAAGTAATGTTTGCTAGAGCACGCAGTTTTCTTTGCCCTCTTCTTGCTCCACCCAAGGTGCAGAAACCTCCAGCGCTACCAGAACAATTAGCTCTAATAATGCAGCGTAGCAGGGTTTTTTGCAATATCCCAGATGATAATTCACTGAAAGTTGTCCATGATCTGGAAACCAAAGAATTCCATATCGATTTTCCCAATTGCCGTGCTTTTCTGCTCTACGAAAAGGAAGGCAATTTGTTCAGGATAATGCACACCGAAGTACCAGAGGAATTGGGTGGACGTGGCATTGGTAAAATTTTAGCAAAGGTTGGAAACTTTTTGTAAATATTTTATGTTTATTGCTTTGCTTGATTAGATGTCTATTTTCAGTAGCGGTGTATAGCATTTTATTTGGTCATGCGTTTTAACTCTTGAATACAATTTATTAAGTGTCAATTCACCACGCACTGGTAATTCATTTATTACGTATCAACTATCCATGTAACATGCTTTCTCATAACACCATCAATTAAATGTACCTTTACACAAAGAAACGCACAACTTACATCTCGTTGAAAATGTATCCTTTCAGGCCGCCCTAAGACACATTGAACAGCACAAGTATCGTGCCGAGACCTACTGCGACTATGTCCGATACTACATTGAGACTTACGAACCAAAATACCTAAAGTATCTCGAAAACTAATAAGACTCAGCTGAACACGATACAACATATTCTAAAGAGATAAATCTCACAGTCTTAAGCATTTATAACTGTCTTATAAATAAACTCTAATTGTAGCCACATCCTTAGTGTTCCGCATTTATTTCTCTCCACATGGATGAAAACGATTTTGCTAGTCTCATCCTGTACTATGGAAGGGCAAAATTCTTTCACTCGATGCAAAAGACGGCACTCGACGGTTTGGCAAAGTTTCCAGCAAACTCCAGTTTTCGCTTGTACAACGGCATTTCTCTGGCTCTGGGCAATCGCGTCCAAGAAGGCATTCGCGAACTGAACCCGCTGAAAAACGAATCCGACCTGGGCTTGGCTGCGATCTTGGGACTGATTTATGCTCACAAGCGATGCAATTTGGTGGACAACGATGCGCTGACCAACTTGGAGGCAAAACTCAAGGAGGAGCGAAAGAATTTGACAGCGAATTCAGCATACTTTGCTGCAGTCTTTCTGTTTCTGAGTGGCGGCAAAGTGGAAAAGGCAAGGGAATATGCCGAGAAGGCGATCAAAATCAATCCTGATCTGATGAACGCTCACGTTTTAAAGGCCTGGGCAGAGCTCAACACTGAGGGCAGGATCAGTAAGAATATCCTCATCTCGCTGGAAAGAGTTTTGAACAAGGGCAAGCATATTGATGCTTCGCTGGGGCAGGTGAAGTATTTTCAGCTAAACAGTGATTACGAAAACGCAATTGCCGTACTGAATAAGCTTTCGGTGCGATTTCCAGAGCTGAACATCCCTCTAATTGAGAAAATGGACACGCAGTTGGCCAGTTGGAACTGGGACCATGCATACGAGACGGCTCTGCGAATTATAAACTTGGAACCAACGAATATATCAGCGCTAAGAGTGAAGGGGTTTTTGTTGATTTGCCGGGAAGGGAATATCCAAGCGGGCTCGCAGACTCTGCAGCAGCTGGTCAATGCCGCCGAGAGGGTAGAGATGGGCAATTATAGCCTGATTCTGCAAATTTGTCAGCTGTTCTCGCGAATCTGCGGTCGCCAAAAGGATATTCTCAATATAACACAGAAGTACGTTGACAAAGTCGTCCAACTGAGCCCAGGGAATGCCGAATTTATCACTGAACTCGGCTACCAGTTCGTTCTGATGGGCAACTACAAGGAAGCCACTAAATGCTTTCGTTCAGCTACCAAAGTCGATGATAATCTCTTTTTCGCTCTGTGTGGTTTGACTCTTTGTCAGATCGTAGAGAGTGGCGTTACAGAGCAGGTGCGGCAGCAAGTCGAGTTCTTGAACGAAATCCAGGGCATCAATAAGGAGCCTATTCTGTTGCTGCTCTCATCGAAAATCGCCGAGAATGGCGATCAAGCTGTGACCTGCCTCATCGAGGCGACCGAGATTCATTTCAAAAATTTGAAAACCCTCTCGTTCGGCGCTGATTACCTCTTGCGTTTCGATCCGGATTTCTTGCTTCAGGTCACCGGCGAATTGATGCAACACTCGCCTGTTCAGGTACAGGTCAAAGTTGGTGTGAATCTAACAAAGGACACGCTTCACATCTCACTGAAGCATTGCTTAAACATCCTAGAAGCTGTCTGTAAGGCCTGCCCCGGTTCGGTTAAGGCGATATTCATGATGGCAAAGGTCGAGTTCCTTTGTGGAGAGATCAGTTCCGCGACTACAACATTGCAGAAGATTCTGAACGAAATCGATGCCACCTATACGGATGCTCATTTGTTGATCTCGCAAATACAAATTGAACAGAAACAGTTTTCGAAAGCTTTGCAGTCGCTTGAAATTGGGCTATCGCATAATTTTGCCGTTCGCGAGAATCCTTTGTATCATCTGTTGATTGGAATTGTGCAAAAGAACCAACAGCAATATGTGGAGGCACAGAAGAGCTTCTTAAACGCAATGAATTTGACCGGAAGTAAATTCAGTTCGGATGGGCCGGAGGTGAATGTTGCTTCTCCGAAGCGAACCCGTAAGTCGGACATTGGCAGCTTTACGTTGGCCGACAAGGTGACGCTGTACCTGCAGCTGATTGATGTGCACAATCAGCTGGGCGAGGCATACGAAAGTGAACGCTTGCTGCAGAATGCTATGGAGGAGTTCAACGGTACATCGGAGGAAGGGCGGCTGGTAATTGCAAACGCCGACTTGGTGCTGCAGAATGGTAATGTTGGCAAGGCGATTGATTTGCTGGCAGAAATACAGCCCGGGCAGTCGTACTATATTCAGGTGAGTAATTGTTACATGTTTGTTATGACTTCTTTATAAATGAAGCAGGAACGCGGGTCACGTCCCAAACACAATTAATGCACGTCGTTTCCCATCAGAGTTGGCGCCGAACTCTCTTTCCGAAGGTTTCTCAGTTTACATTCTTACCGTATGTTCTAGGCTAAAACACACTTGGCAAACATATATCTTCACCACCGAAAGGATCGTGTGGCTTTTGCCAAATGCTTCAAGCAGTTAGTTGAAACATGCCCTGAACCTGAGAGCTACCTCATGCTTGGTGAAGCGTACATGTCTATCCAAGGTTGGTATTCCCATTCCCACAAAAATCAATCGATAGACGCCGTCTTCTTTTGTAGAGCCCGACTTAGCTGTGGAAGCGTACACACGAGCGCTTGACCTAAACCCCAATGATTCACTGTTGGCCAGCAAGCTTGGCAGAGCATACGTGAAGACCCATCAGTACAAGAAAGCGATCAAGTACTATATGGAGGCTATTCAGAATCCCGACCACTCTGGACTGAAGTTGGATCTGGCGGAGCTCTATCTAAAGTTGAAACAATTCGAAAACGCTGCTGATATCCTCACAGACGAAGTAGATCAGAAGCGGATGTAAGTTGTTCGGTGTCAGTAGTTGTTGCATGTTAATAGATGTGCTGCTTTTCAGTGACGATAACGACATCTCCGCTTTGCAACTGCGCACCAAGCAATTGTTGCTCTTAGCAAGAGTACACGAGAAGTCTGGTAACATTGCCTTTTCGCTGTCCAGGCTTAAAGAAGCCCGCGACAACCAGTATCGGGTGCAGAAACGAGTCAGCATAGACCAATCTGGGAACTTGCAGGAGCAGAATAAAGTGCTTATCAAGTGAGTAAACGGTTTATCTCTTGAAATAATAATAACGCACTTACAAAAATCTTAGAATCTGCCTCCTCATCGCGGAACAATCGATTAGCCTCCGTGAAAACGACCAGGCTGTGAAAGTATTCAAGGAATCTCTGAGGTATTCACCCAACGACATTACAATTTTGGCGGCTCTTGCCAGGCTCCACCTCCAAATGAATCAAATGGACCAGTGTAAGGAGATATGCAATCAAATCCTTCATCTGGACAGCAACAATGAAGCAGCTTCAGTTATGATGGCCGATCTCTCCTTTAGAAAGGTAAACTCAATCGCACTCAAGTCTGCGATTAATCTGTACTTTTTGTTTTGCAGATGGATTTCGAGAATGCCGCCTACCACTTCTCGCAGCTGCTTATCTCTCAACCCTGCTACTGGACTGCTTTGGCTCGCCTCACTGAAGTCATGCGTCGATCCGGCACCCTCTCGGAAGTACCTTCATTTCTTCAGCGAGCCGAACAGGCTTCGGTTAACCCATCACAGATCGCCGGCTACAACTACTGCAAAGGCCTGTACGAGTGGTATTGCGGAAATCCAAATGGCGCATTGCGCTTCTTTAATAACGCTCGGCGCGACTACGAATGGGGACAGCAGGCAATCTTTAATATGATTGAGATTTGCATAAATCCGGACGGAGATTTACCCAGTGCCAGCGATGCCGACTCTGTAGCGGACTCTGGTGAATTCAACGAATCTCGAATCATTGCATTACGAACAGCCGAAAGGCTGTTAAAAGAGCTTCGTCCTCGTCCTGGCGGCATGGACAATGAAGCCTTGAATCATCGCCTACTGAATAACTTTCTGCAATTGGCGACAAAGCAGAAATTCCAAATTGAATCGGCACTACAGGATTTCTCAGATCTGGCCTTGAAGGATGAGTATCAGAATCTGGTTGGACCCATTCTTGGTATGGCATCCGCCTTGGTGATGCTGAAACAGACGCAGCGGGCCAAAAATCAACTGAAAAGGATTTCTCGCAATGCCTGGAATTTCGAGGAGGCCGAGTACTTGGAACGTAGTTGGCTGCTCTTGGCCGATATCTACATGCAGGCGAATAAACATGATGTGGCCGAGAATTTCGTCGACAGGGTCTTGGAACACAACAAGTCATGCACAAAAGCTTTCGAGTTTGCTGGCTACATTTCGGAGAAGATTCAGAATTATAGAGAAGCCGCAAAGAACTACCATCGGGCTTGGATTTGTGGGGGGAAATCAAAACCACAGGTTGGTTACAAGTTGGCATTCAACTATATGAAGACAAAGAAATATGCGGACGCAATCGATGTCTGTCAACAGGTAATGAAGGCGCATCCGGACTATACAATCATTAAGAAGGACATTCTGGACAAGTGTAGAAACAATTTGAGATCCTAAGTTGCGAAGTGACTTGCGAGAGAGTATTATTTTAATTGTAAGCACGTTTCCGTCCATTTTATGCGCTGAATAAAAGTTATTGTGTGGTTTTGCACTGATATATATGGAATGTTTTTTTTGCTAACTAACAATTTATTTTAAACCACCATATATGCAAAGATGGCGAGGAATATTTAAACAAATATTATAATAAAAAGAAAACTAAAACATCGCACGTACCAGTTCACACCTAGTTGAATTATATTTTAAAAGTTTACGATTATATTTATATAGTACAGATATTTTTTAAGCTCATTTTTCATATACATAAAACATTTATTTTGAAACAGTAACAGAAGCAGAAACGCTATGGAAGAAACATAATGAAGCGCAATGGTTGAATCAAAACTGTTTTTGATATCAGCCGTTTCGTATTGAGAAATATGTAGTAGATATAGTTAAAAGAGGAGGACAGCAGGGAAGAAATGGGGCATGAAGCCGTCAATATTGTATTGGCTTTACAAAATGACAGCAGACCCATAATTACGTATGGGACTCGCTTGCTGGAAAGCCGCAAACAAGAATTATGTTCGGGATATGTTGACCAGGGTACAAAGAACAGCCTGCATTGCCGTTACGGGTGTTCTACGTACCGGACCAACGTCTGCACTGGAAGCGTTTATGCATCTTTTACAACTGGACTTACAAATACAATTAATTGCAGATAATAGTGCGCTAAGGCTCACTAATGCAGGGCTGTTTAAAAACAGAAGTATAGGACATATTACTATTTTGAAGGAAACATTCGCCGAAATCCCGGGAAAAGCAGTGTGTTCCAGGAAGAGATTCTAGCCGTTCTTAAAGCTGCGGAAGTACTTGAAATGAGATCGATATCCAATAAGAATATCGCCATCTACCTTGATAGCGAGGCTGCGCTTAAAGGGCTAGAGTCACATACCACAGAATCTGAACTAGTCAGGAATGCTCAAGGTATTATGTGTGCAGAATCGCGTCAGATTGTGTTGGCTGATGTTCTGGCCTAGCTAAGGACGGAACTCCCACTTAATACAACAATTGAAGGTATAAGACCACCTATAGCCGTGGCTTAAAGAGTTGTCTTGGAAAAAAACCCGAAAAAAAAGCAGCCACAACCTAACCTAACCTAACCTAGATAATTAAAACCAGGTTGAAACTCTGAACACAAACTAAGAAATATTAGGGGGTGTTTGGTTTTGTTTTTACTTAAGTGTGCATATTTATTTGTTCAATCTCAATTGATTGAAAGGCTCACACGCTATTATCAAATTGTCAAGTTAGACATAGATAAATAGGTTCAACCCTTATTAATAAATAAATTCGCTCAAGATAGTTTTCTAGCAAACCTCAGTTAGCACACAAACATTTGACGTACTGCTGTGTAACCACTTACTGTAGCTTCTATGCAGTGTTTATTAATACGGGGGTTAAAATTTACAACGTCGTGTTAATTGGTGCAATATTTACTAAGAGACTAAAATCTACATATATAACTGTCCTGAGCTTCTCTATTCAGCCGTTCAGACTCGGTAATGTTTACGTCCATTCCTAAAATAGGAAGCAACATGAATAAGCCACTCAACTTTATGACACATCGTTATGCCAGAAAATCGAAAATTTTATCTGATGACAGTTGTCTGTTGAAGGTTCAAAGTGTTCCCCGTTCCTTCACTTTATGGGTATTTCATCCTCTCATATCGCATTGCCGTATCGTTAACAGTACAGCAACTGATTTGACAGTGAGTAACTACCTAAACAACCTTTCAAAAATGGCAAAGCGAAAAAAAATGTCTCTGCACCAAAAATCTAACGATCATCGATTCGAAAAGTGAAAATATGCCTTGGACTGGATGTAACCTGAACGCAGCCACATAATGCGAATTGTCAGGAATTTCTTGACCAGCTTTGTCGGCTATCCATCCGTAAAAGCTACCTGAAAAAGCTGTTTATGTGAACGATATGAAGCACATCAAGTCGGGGAGCCGACAGATTTAATAAACTACTTGAACGTCTCCAATTTCTATCACCATAACGCCTTTAGTTGGGCAACAGAAAATCGGTGTTATGCAACATTTTCCCAGCTGGGAATTCTTTAAATAAAAGAAAACTATCCGAGGGCAGATTCTGTGCTTTCCAATGCAGAATACTAACTCTTTCAAGTGCAGGGAAACGAAATGTAATTTCAAATACAATCATACCTAATGTGGTATTCGATTGGGCTTCTTCAGATTCGCTCTCAGATTTCAGATTTCGTGTGCCTAATCGAACATATAAACGTCATTTGCTCTTAATTTTTTGTTGATATTCGTGTGTAGCCTTCGTTTTTTTTCCGTTCACTGGGTAAATTTTATGTTAAGACATTCGAAATTTACTCCCCGATTGATTTCTAAAAATTTGTACTGATATAATTAACACAAATCGATGCACCCGATGCAATGCGTTTCTTTGCAATTTAAAAAATCTCACGAATTCATAAACAAACTCCACAAGTAGTTGTCAAACCCAAACGTAATCCAAGTGCAATTTGAAGCAATTTTGAGAAAAAAAAATCCGGTTTCGCACTTGTCGAAATCGCGACTTCGGTTGAAGTAGGTACCTATTAAAAAACTAAATTAATAAAGCTACTTTTTATGACACATTCATGAACAGTTGCTTATAATACATTTGTAGGTTAATAATTTAGAATTCTAAATATTGGCTTGGTTTTTGAGGACACGACTCGACCAGAACATATTTTAAGGATTGACCTATATCCCACCAATATCTAAGAGCTTCGTTCTTATTTCTAACTTATATATGGAACATCGTCATACTTATAAATCTAGATACATAATTTGGGTGGCCGACAGTGCGCCGCAGAAACTTAAAAAACTCGCTGTACTAACTACGGCTGTGGTCGTTCCCGATATCGTAACAATAGTCCCCATACAAATGGACAAAATAAATTGTGCCAAGAACACCATGCTGCTCACGATGGCGATATCAGTGCCGAGTCCTCGTACCTCAGTGCCCAACTTTGGCGATCCATCATAGTCCAATTCAAACTGCAAATAAAACACCTTACATCTGGTCCCAAATTCATCTTCAATGTGACTTACAGTTCCCTTGGCATGATAGTGCGCCACCAGAAGATACGGCATCGTAAACAGCGTTGAATACATGACACCTGCTGCCCAACTGAATACTATGACGCTCGCCTTCGCCCGTGTCATCGCCATTAAAGTCATACCGACACAATAGAACAGCAATCCTCCAATGTACACCGGCTTAGCGCTGTTCAAAGGAGATTTGTCCAAGTCAATTAGTCGAGAAGACAAATTGTCTCTCTGTCGCGGCTTCTTACCTAAATCTCTGTATGAGTTTCTCAATAATAAGCGAATAACAGGCACAGGACAGCGAGTACATAGCCATACCCCAGCATCCGAAGCGAACACCCTCTTCGTAGAGGATTTGTGGTTCTGTACCCTCCAAAGCCTTGGGATCACCACCAAAGACGGCTTCGCCAACGAAGTCAGTAAAGTACAGCGAATAGCAAACATGTGCCATCCAGCAGAAGAGATTTGTCAGACAGACCATCCTTAATGAGTGCGGCATGTAGACAATCGATAGCAAGTAATGCGAAAGACTTTGCACGGTCTCGGTTGGAGGTTCGCCGCCCTCTGCATTCAATGTGGGTGGAAGTTCATTGCCAGTGGCAAAGGAAGTTTCACTGATATTCTCCCCAGGGACCGTTGTGTATTCGGATTTTCTTTCCTGCGTATTGTGGGGGAGAAGGATTTTATTTTTATATTTTGCTGATGGTACAATTACAACTTACCTCATCCAACAATGTGTTGTCGTTGGCTTCGGTGTCGTTGCCATCATCATTGAGTGCACCGTAAGTGTGGGTGTTGTCACCAGGTCCTAGTGCATCGGATTCTCCTTTGCCGGACGTCTTGGGAGCTACCAGAGCCCATAGTGGTATTTCCTTAAAGCTGGTTATTGTAAATGACACGCAACCAATGAAAATAAATGTAATGATGGTGAAGACCGCTTTGACGTGGCCCCCTAGTTTGCGTCCTAGAAGTAGAAAGATGTTTTGTAAACCGGTAGTTTTTTTTTAACTTGGAATATGAAAGTTAAGTTTGCAATAATTGATTGTCCTGCAGAAGATTTGCGGGCTCAAATTGCGAGCCAACAGTATCACATTGAGACCAAGCTTAAGGGTCAACTGTAATATGACATGATACGCCCTTCTCTTCTCACTTAACCTGACCTGTGTGAGCTTTAACTGTTGTTCTCAAATGTCAAATGGTCGAAAATCCACTTAAGTTCAGTGAAACGTTTAAAATGGGTACGACATGAATTTTCAATGTAATCGCACTGTAACTTTAGCTGGATTAATTCTATATAACCTAAAAGTGATTGTGAATTGGTTTGGCGGACGGTTATGCTTCAACAAGATCTGAACGCGAAAGGGAAGTACAAGGAGAGCAAAGCATTTTCTTCTTTAAATTCGAGAGCAGTTCCTGCAAGTTTTTAAGAACGTTTTAAGATTTCAAGCCGTCAAAACAAACGTCAGTTCATTTGCTCCATTTGGCGGATTTACGAAACTATTGGGCACATTCAAAAATGTATTTACCTTAAGGCGACTAGATTGGTCTAGACTAGATATAAACTGAAAGCAAAAACTAGATTGGACGAGAACGTCACTCTTTTCCTACGTCAGCTACATATGCGAACTGTCAACTTAGTACTCATTCACGAATTTCTTGATTAGACTAGTTGTGTTTAAATCAAAAATCGGTATGGGTAGGTGTGATCCGACCCTTATCTTGTATTTAACACTAGAGGGCGATCTTAACAAGCAAAGTTAGTTGCAGTTTTCCCACGTCATTTCTCTTGGTATAAAACCAACGTCGCCATTGTTGTCGTTCTCTTCCTTTTAATGCCGCCGCCATTAATGTAAATTATATTTTTTTTTTCAATTCAAATAAAGTAACCAGTTGTTTGTTTGTTTCAACCAACAGTGTGCTCAGTTGGGCACATAAACAACCCATTCATATGATTGATCGTAGCCAATCAAATCTGAGGTACATTAAGTCATACAGCTTGTCAGACTTACTAAACTAGATACTTGAACGTCCCCATTGACAGAAATTCCAGAAAATGCATCGCATAGGAAGTTTATTAAAAAACTGACAGCTGAGTAAATGCGATTTCTGCAAAATTTGACCACATTGGTGCTACCGAGGAGAGAGCAGAACTTACATAACTCATTAACGCAATTTGCAAATCCGTCTCAACATAAGTAAAACTAGAACTTATATAGAAGTACGCCAGCTTAAGGCAACGAGCGATGAATGAGATATGGGTCGTGACCGTAAAACAACAAGTGACCTATTTCAAGCTTTTGATTTGAGTTAATATTCGTCCATTTTTTATACACTAGCTTAAGCTACCAAAATCCTATATTATTGGCTACCCTTGCTTGGTTGATTTTAACACGCATCAACTTGAACTCACCTATTGCTGTTGCATCCCAGTTGATGCCGCCCATCGAGTAGCCCATGAATCCACCCAAGCCAGCCATGATCGTAAACGTGGAAAGTCCTTTTGCGTGATCCTCTACAATCATCTTATCAAATTTAGTAAAAACATTTCAAAATAATTTTACACTTCAAACCTGGTACACACACATCCAGCAAATAAGCCCTCGCCGGACTTTGACAAGCGTCCGCATCAAAATCCAACAGCACCGTGCCCAAGATGGTAAAGAATATACCCCAGGGGTGTGCGGTCTTTTGTACAACCTGCACCTCTGTATCTGAAGCCGACGACCGATGCGGAGAAACATTGATATTGTTATGCGTTTGATTCGCTGTTAGATTCATAGCGGCAATCTGTAAATGTGGGTCAACATCTCCAAAGGCGTAACCCAAATCTTCGCCATTCGGCACGAGCAATAATCCTAAAAATAAGAAATCATTCTACTTTCGTAATAGCATCTCATGTCATCCATACCCATTAGAACGCCAATTGATAGGAGAACAATAAACGGTCGCCGCCGTCCCATGTTCAATTTACAACGGTCACTCAATGATCCCAAAATGGGACAGAGAAAGAATCCAACAAGGGGGGACAGCGCCCACACCAATGTCATGTGTTGATGTTCGACTCCGATTTTCAGAAGGGTCGGCGACACAAATGCCGTCTCAGCGGCATACGAGAACTCAATACCCATGACGGCAGCTGAAACTCGAACAAGTTCCATGCGACTCTTGTGTCTGAAGGGAGAAACGTGTCAAAGGCGTTTTATTATGGGGTGGGTGGGTGCGACTTAGTATAATTTCAATCAATTGGCGCTTTGCAAATTGAAAGGAACGGATGGGATTTGTTGGGATTATTCGGGGATTGGGATGCGTATTCTTTGCATATATTGGTATCTACGTGGTGGGTGATCAAATCTATTCAGAAACAAATTGAATGTTATGGGATGTAAATTGATGTGTGAGGCGACATAATTGAAGATGTGAAAACATTAATGACAGAGTCAGACTTTTGTATGGAATTGAGTGGCAGAATCTCGTGTTGGCACATAAATATAACAGGAAAAACTCTTTTCGCTCAATATTGAATCGCCGACAAAAGTTGAGGTTAAGTCTGCACTTTTACTAGCACAAACCCTAAAAAAGATTTATACATATTTCAAAAAAATGCCAAATGACAGGAAACCTTTGTCGTTTTCGGTCGGGCAAAAAAAGTGTCTGGGATCGAAAAAATGAGTTCTGAAACCGTTGCACTGCCACAAAAAATACTCTTCCGGTGGTTGCGAGAAGTTCCTCGATTTGATGTCGGAATTCACTAACTACACAAGTGCGATTTATACTTATATTTTATACAAGCCAGCAGCCAAAGTCTATGCTGTGACATTTCACCTATGAAATTGTGGATTCAACGAGGAGCTGCTTTCTTCTTCCATTTGATTTCAGAATGAGATAATTTCCTTGTGAAATGGAAAACGATTTTATTTGTGCCCACAATAGATGAAACAGTTGATCGAACTAGCGACATTTTAAAGCTTTAATGCAGAACTAAAAAAAAAGAAAAGGTTTTTTTTTGGTCCCAATGGAAAACGGCATAAGAAAAAAAAAACCTTCTGACGAAATTTCTTTTAACACTTCGCAAAGTTTGAGTTTATCGTGTCAAACTATAAAAGGCTGGGCATTATTAATGCATAATATGCAATCTATTGACAAAGTCATTGACGTAAAAATTAATCTTTATGTTATTCCTCAAGCAGACTGCAGACTTTAACATTGCGTTTGTTTTATTGGTATTTTAATTCTCTGGAATATGTGTCATTATACCAATAATATATAAGAATGAATTCTAGACATGAATGCGTCTGTTTACAGTAGGGTATAAACAACATCCTGTCAGATTGGTGTCAGATTTATTAAGCTAGAAATTCTTACGTCCGAAATTAAGAATATTATCATCTGTGGCTAGTTGCGTTTTGTAATTTAAGGTTAAGTAAATCAGGCAGCGTTAACAATAAAACTGACAGTTCGAATTTCAATCAAATTAAGCTTATCCGTTGATCTAAGAAACGCAATAATCCCGAATATAACAGAAAGAGAACTATTGAACAGGGATTTCGAATGCGGTTTGTATGGATGAAAAAAGTGTCACAAAATCGAATTGTCGATGATGGCTGTTGGCAACCATTTCGTAATTCCGATTAGACTCTCCTTTCTAAGAGAAAGCCCTCACCAAACAGTTTGGATATTTGGTCTGTTCCTTTAATTTTAAATTTAAAAATTGCTTACCAACGTTTACGAATTTTTACTCAATGCCTTTCCTCAGGTCGAAAATTTTGTTAAAGATAGCGTCATTCAGAGGGCAAGATATAACTCCTCCACTGAGAATCTTACGAATTTTTACTCAACAAACAATTGACACCTGACAATTGACAGATGATATAACATGTGTTGTGCTTATTGGCATAGAGTTCATATGTTTTCATTTCCTGCGTACTAAAATGGAATTAACAGGCAGTAAAATAATAGTGAACACAAATTCTTTACGAAAGTGGCGATCCTCGCTGCAAGAAGTTTTTTCATCTTCTCGAATGCTGTTAGTTCAATCAGTACAAACTCTTCCACATACTCGGATGCATCAAAGAGAAGTTGGATTAATTCCGAATCACTTTCATTGTTAGGTAGATGAATCTACAAATTGCGTTAGTAAATTAGCAAATTCTTCGAGTTTATCAGATATTTTTACGATTTTTTGAATTGTGTATCTGACATATTTCATAGATTACTACAAAAGCGATCTCTAACTTTTTCGTAAGTGTCTCTCTCTGAGAGAGAATCTATCCCAACCATAGCAATTTTGGCAGTCTTCCCCATTCTTCCTACAAAAGTAAGGGAACAACCTTTTTGCCAAAACGGGTGCGACATCTGTTGATGCAGCAGTCACCAGTTAAGGTAAGATTAGACTGTATGCCAAGTGGTCATAAAATGACAATTTCTGACAGTTCTCCTGTCAAAATATGGTCATACAATGTAATGGGCGTATCTCATATGTTCCAATGACCTGAATGCCACATATGACTAGGCTGATTTTGACAGATAAAAATGCCCAAATAGCATATAGTAATCCGACAATAAACACGAATGCCAGTATATAGCCTTGTATGCCCATACGCACTTTATTGAAATTTCATTATGACATTGATGGCTTTTTTGATGGAACAGTTATTATTTTATTGTCATCGGTGTTTTAGTTCGTGGAATTGTGATTCATTTTCCTTGTCGTTCTCTTTTTGGTAATAAATAACAAATTAATGCCCATCAAGTGAAATATGACCATATTGGTAATTTTGGTCATATAGTCTAATATACAGTTTTGATAATCCTGACATTTTGTTCATTTGACAGCTAATCTGGTCATTTGCCGTTTGGCATTCATTTATTCATAATTGGCATTCAGTCTAATCTTAGCTTTACTTCGAAGAGAATTTGGTATGCCCGCTGGCAGTTTCGTCTGAGAATCGGCTGCTGCGACTTGTCAGAAGAATAAAATACGAACATTTAGACGAAACTAATGAAAATGCTTACAGGAGTGTAACTGCAGAACGGGTTTGACGGTGATTACTAGTTGGGTGTATGGTTCCAAAATATGTATTCCAAGGCTGTGTTTCCAAATGAAAAAGTGTGAATTTGGTTCGAAATAATACACTAATAATACACACTTATTCTCGTGTTCGTGTTCGTCATGTGCGGTCGCTGAAAAACATTCTTTTCGACACCATCACTTTTTTGTGCCTGAAATGCTAAGTTACATCGTTTTTAGAAGCAAGATTCTCTTTAAGGAGCCAGGGTGTTGCGCGACGAGTTTTCCACAGCAAATTCAGTTTTAGTTTCTGGGGTTGATAAAAATAGTTGAACTGATAGCGGCTTGTTGCCTAAATCCATACAGTAGCAGTTGAATAGCAACACTTTCAGAGTTATTTACCTAATGGGAACAAATTTAACCTCCTATCGCAGTGTTAAGCTATGTTCATTGAATTACAAGTCAATCGCACTCCCTCGCCCGCTTTCGTTATCAGTTGACTACCTGATATAGAAGACTATAATCACATCAAAACAATATGTTAACCACATGCCATTCAATCCCTTCTGTTTATATCCACTCTTCTAATGCGCCACATGGAGTCTGCCACTTAATTTGTTGATCAATAAAAATGGAATTCCACCACTCAGATCGATTACCAATTGGAAATGTGTAAATGTGGGGAACGTCCCCCCGTTGTTAGCCACAAACAGTCACTGACTGGGTTTATCTTCGGATTGAGACTTGAAATCAATTTTACCTGTAAATGTGGGAAAAATCTTCGCCCACCGCAGTGTTGCCCTTCATCTGATCGGAAGCTGCGTTCTTGGCCATTTCCACCAGATTTTCCGGATGCTGTTCGCGAAAACTGGAGAAACGCTCACGTATGCCATCACGCCACTCGTGGAGCCGCCCCGACCATCCCTGGTATTCATGTAGTTTTTCCATATTTATATTTTGTTTTTTAATGAAAACGAACTGCACTTAAATTTATGGATATTTTAAACAAATCGAAAATCACTCGCACGCAAATAATGGAAGAACCGTCTAAATTTTCGACTGTGTCATAGTGCGGACACACAGACTTCTCACACCCTGGGGTTGTGTTGTAAAGGTCAACGTTATAATTTAATTAGTCCCGAGACATGATTTAACTCTTTTCACTGCAAAATTCCCAAACTGTTTTTGGATTTTGAAAATTTCTCTCTCTCTAATTCAATTGCTGGAACTTTTCACAACCAAAACCGTAGCACATTATCCAGAGAATGCAGACGGCTCCCCGGGGAGTATGGGCAGATCCCGAACAGCGTAACGTATTCGTAGGTCTTCGTTGGGCGACCGTTAAGGGTGGTTGTCTGCCTCGTGTGCTTGATAACTGCTCTGGGTTTCGAAACGAACTGATTGATACTCGTAGTTCCAGTTTTCGATGTTGGCCTGCCTTCGTCGTGTATACTGCTCGCAGGGAATTAGTGCGGTTTGCTCCATTGTCTTTTGATTCCGAACGGCAAGAGCATGCGTTGGATGGAGGGTTATTGTTTCCATTCGAGCAGCTGATAGCAGTTGGATATAAACAAGACCGGGTGTGGAAGGGCTACAAAAGGCACTGGATGGATGTTTACATTTTTTTCTTGCAATAAGCGCGCGATTGAGTGACATTGATCTACATGCCGTATAATGGGTATCTATAACAATTTTGCATCTGAAGTTGTGAATCCAATAAAATTGTGAGAATCAGCCACACAACCTAATCATTCAAACTGCTGACAATGGACCTTACCAATAAACGTTTTTAGTACAAATTTCGTAATTGTGAAATAAAAAGGCGAGACTAAACTTTGTTATTAGTAGGGCGCAATGTGCCAAAAGAACGATTCGAATTAAGTGGTAGTGAGTTCGAAATATTTGCCGTGGTGAGTTCGAATGATGGAGAATTGGTTTAGTATCGATGTTCGATAAGTTTGACGATCATTAAGATTGTTGGTACAGTTAAATAAATTAACAAGTGGATAGGATATTGCAATTTATCAGTTGTGAATATTACTCGATGTCGTTGAGTCATCTGGACTAAAATTCATCGCATAACGAATCGATTGTGGTCTTTTGGAGAGTTAAATGTATTGCGTTGCGTGGCGATTTTTTTTCAAGATATTAACAACTTTTACCAATAAGTTGTTGTCAAAGCAACCTTGAGCAGGTTCGAATTTCTAGTTTGGTAAGTCTTACCGATTCGTTGGAAGTTCGGTATTCCCGATCCTAATGTCAGTTTACTGCATAGAATCGGCAAAGGTTAACTACATAAATTTGTCACATGAGATATATAATATGAATATAGGCCAATTAAAAAAAAATCTTTCCGATTAATGTATTTAGAACTCGCAGTTAACTAGAATTTCGAACGTCGAATGGAAAGATCCTACAATCATAGATATAGATAGATTTAAGGCCGAAAGGCAATAATTTTAAGAATAAAGATAAGATTAGAGCGAGTTTAAAAGTAGATTTAATAATTTTTGTCTAGTATTGTAAGTTTAACTAAAAATCCCAATAAAAATGAATTTAAATACAAAAAAAAAAAAAAAAAAAATTAAAAATGATCCTATCATTTTTAGCCAATTCAAACCGAAATTGTTTTTCCTTTCTCAACTATGAAAATAAGTTTAAAATAATTCGAAAATACGATCAAGCAGTCCATTTCGTCGCTCAAATACTGTTTTCGAACTGCTAGTGTCAAAATAACATGTCATTTTAAAAGAAATCAGAAGGTCCCTTAATTTATACGGTCGTAGAAAATTGACACCTGGCAATCCAGATAACTTTATTAGTTACATGCTAAAAGTCTACTCTGCCGTTCCTGGAAAACTAAAATCTAGCGCGCCTTCAATGTTTCTCTCCACCACCAGTTCGGAGGAAGCAAAACCGAGTAGTATATCATCCATTTGGTGTTGTCATTCAGCTTTTACTTCTTCTTTTCTTCATCACGTCGTTATTCCACCTGACCTGGCAAAGTTAAGTTGTGGATTTTGCATTTTTTCTCTAGCATAAAATGGGGGAGAATTTTTGTACAGTGGGGTACAAATTTACATTGCACTGCATTGGTACTTGGCGGCTTAATTGCTTTGCTTAGTTTTATCTTTGGAGACATTTTTGCATGGAGATTAATTTAATTTCGAACAACGTACAAAGAATATAAGTTCAAAGAAGAGCGCCCAAGAAGAGTCCTTGTCTGTTTTAAATGTCGATTTTCTATCATATATCTCTATGGCTTAGGAGATGCTCACTCTAACTAGACCTTTATTGATCGATACCCGTCCTTATCAACCATATAAATATCTTCATTTTTATTGCGTTTATTTTTTGTTTATTCTTAACAAAACTTAGTGCCTTATTGCTTGTCTTTCAGAGAATAAATAAATAAATCTGTAAATTCAATTCCGTCCAGAAACATACACTTACTTCCTTTTGTTTTTTATTTATTTTATATTTATCAAAATCAAACGTAAGTACTCATTTTATTTATCAAAACAAATTAATCAACTACTCATCCAATTCACAGACACTTAAAAATTAAAAAAAAAAAAAATGGTTTCTTTTTTATAAATTTTCTTTAAGGTACTTTAAATGTATAAATTAGATTTAGCTTTCACAATATTTTGTATAAACAATGACTAAACAATATATAAACAACCATATCAACAAGTAACAGCAATTATTCTTTACGTCGTTTCATAATACATTCACTTTTATGTTAAGTCAAGCTTAAACTTAGTTTTATCATTATATTTTTATTTTGTATGTTTAATTTGTTTGTTTGTTATTTTGCGGTTTTATTAATTTAATTCTTCTATGTTCTGCTTAAAATTAAAAATATAAGTCTTATGCTAAGGCCTCATTCCCCGTACTCGGTAGGAAAATGCACAGTATACCACTTACTGGAAGTTCAATTAAAGAAATTGCATTAGTAAAATATTTTTGGTCGGTGTGAAATGTCACTTAAAATATTGTATGGGATATTAATGAAACATCATGTACATGTGAATATATCTAAATATGGATATGGATTTTTGCGCAGGGCAGTTTTGGAAATATTTCCATACTCACCAGCTAACATAAACGCAAATATAACAATTGGTATCACGCAATTGAAGTCAATCAGGAATCCAAAAAGGAGATTTCCTAATAGCGCCCCACTGCGGCCAAATGTCATTGATAATGCTGCTGCCATTACTCTGGAAATAACACATTTTACTAATTAATATTAATTAACTTAATGACAAAGTTAAAGGTTATCCCAACACAATAATCCTTAACATACTTGAAGTAGCTTGTTTAAAAAGTAGATTGCTTAAGCGACGTCGTTAACTGACAAAACTAATCTTGTAAGGCCAACGCCTCTTATTTAAGTTCTTACTAATTTCGATAGAACCACCGAATGCTATTTACAACCTTGAATCTGTTTGTTTTTAATTCTTGACATCTCGAGCAAACTGGAGAGGGTGTTCACCGAGTAAAATTTTAATTTACAGTGAATTAGAGTACAAGAGCAGGAACCTAGATAATTTACCACGGATAGATTCAGTACCAAACGAGTTTACTACCGTGACGAGATTTATAAAATAAAGAAATATTATGACGCACGTATGACTACATTGACATAACCTGTCAAACATTCAAACGAAAGTTGGGAAAGTACAAAATTCACAGACTTTTTACAGAATGACGTGCGGAATTCGATAATGGGTGTGTTCGACATTTTTTGTGTGAATGGACTACGTTGGCGGTGGTTGGGTGTTGTGTGAATAGGGATGGGCATCTGATTGGCATCAACTTGGCGATGTCCAGTGTCGCAACTATCTCACACTCACCAATTGTGCTTATTTTACCTCCCCGTGGTCACCACCGGGTACTGGTCTATGTCCACCCGGACTTGACTTGCTAAACTTATAAGCGCGAGTGTTGAACACGAAGAAAATAGCAACACTATAATGCTCTGTCGGATTGACTGTCTGCTCGAGTCTCAGAAGTCTAACATGAGCCCCTCAGAAAGAGGACGTACGGCGGATGAATCAACGGTGGCGTCAACAGTCAACATGGCAGATACCTCAATGGGCTACTCTGACGTATTTGGAGCTGAGGTCATTGAGGATTTTCAACACTAGTCAGGGTGTTGAAAAAGAGATGGTGGCGGAAGAGCCCTTAATGGGTCAACGGCAGCTCTCACATCCCCGCAGCGGGTTACTGACTCCGGAATATTCCGGCTCCTTTTGTCCAAGGGGTCGCAAAAAGGGCCCGGTCCTCCAGGTTGGGGGTTGTACGCCGGGGTAACTGCCCGACTACGTAAAAATGTCATAGTTGCGAAGCACCAACAAGCCTCGGATACGGATGATCTTACTGTTGACGAACCTGGCAAACGATTAAAGGACAACGAATTTCGGATCTGTACGTGGAATGTTAGGTCCCTTAACAGACCGCGTGCAGCCGAACAATTAGCGGAAGCCCTGAACCACTATAAAGCAGATGTAACCGCCATCCAAGAAGTGCGATGGGATGGCCCGGGTAAAAAGAGGATGAAAAACTGCGATATTTATTACGGCGACTGCTATCGGCAACAAAAACAGCGCTTATTCGGATGTGGATTCGTCGTTGGCGCCAGACTTAGGCAAGAAGTCTTAAGTTTCAACTATGTAAACGAGCGCATCACGACAATCCGCATCAAGGCTAAATTCGGCAACATTAGCTTAATATGCGCGCACGCCCCCACGGAGGAGAAAGACGACGACACCAAAGAAAGGTTCTACGAGCTCTTGGACCACACTTACGAGCAATGCCCTGGCTATGACATTAAAATTGTCTTAGGCGATTTTAACGCCAAGCTAGGAAGAGAGGGCATCTTTGGTAGCACTGTCGGAAAGTACAGCCTACACGAGACCACCTCCGACAACGGATTTAGGCTGATCGATTTCGCGGCGGGGCGAAACGTTGTCATAGCTAGCACACGGTTCCCGCATCTCGATATTCACAAAGGCACATGGAGATCTCCTGATCAATCAACCGTCAATCAGATTGACCACGTTGCGATCGACGCAAGGCACTCCTCCAGTATTATGGATGTCCGAACATTCCGAGGGGCCAACATTGACTCGGACCACTACCTTGTTGTAGCCAAGGTACGACTCCGGATATCCCGAACACCGCCAAGACAAGTAAATACTGGGAGGAAGTTTGACGTCGGAAGGCTACAATCGCAAGAGATCACCAGATCCTTTTCCAATCGAGTCTCTCTCAATCTCTCAAGAGGTCCAATGCAGCCAGCATCAAGTATTGAAGACCAGTGGCGACATTGCCAAAAAGCCATCAGAGACGCCGCCTCTGATGTGCTGGGTTTCACCCGACCACCACAACGAAACCCCTGGTTCGACGACGAGTGCCGGCAAGCACATGCAGCGAAGCAAGAGGCATACAAAGCGGCGCTGCAAAGGAGGACAAGAGCTGCTCGTGAGCTCTACGCGCAGAAGAGAAGAGACGAACACCGGCTTCTAAGGAGAAAAAAGAAAGAGCATGAGAAGCGCGCGATCGAGGAAATAGAGAGATGTTACAACAGGAATGAGGTTCGGAAGTTCTACCAGAGGGTAAAAAGAACTTCACAAGGCTACAAAACCCGAACCGAAGCCTGCAAGGACGAACAAGGGAACATCGTAGTAGAATCGCAGTCGATGCTGAGGATATGGAAGAACTACTTCTGCAGACTGTTTAACGGCGATGACGACTTAAATTCCGCTGTCAGGCAGAATGAACCGTTCAACCTGGACGATGAGGATCAACAATACCGTCCACCCGACCTGGACGAGGTGAAGATAGCTATATCTAAACTGAAGTCCAACAAAGCCGCTGGAGCAGATGGCCTAGCCGCCGAGCTGTTCAAAGCGGCAGGCGATGACTTGGCTAGGAGCATGCACCAACTCATCTGTAAAATATGGTCGGAGGAAAGCATGCCCGATGAATGGAACCTCAGCATTGTTTGCCCGATCCTCAAGAAAGGAGACCCTCTGAACTGCGCCAATTACAGAGGTATCAGTCTTCTAAACATTGCCTACAAGATCTTATCTGCCGTTTTGTGTGAACGCCTGAAGCCTTTCGTAAACAACCTGATTGGTCCATATCAGTGTGGCTTCAGGCCAGGAAAGTCCACCATAGACCAAATATTCACACTGCGGCAGATCTTGGAGAAAACCCAGGAACTTCAAATCGATACCCACCACCTTTTCATCGACTTTAAGGCCGCCTATGACAGCATTTATAGGGACGAACTATATAGAGCAATGTCTAGTTTTGGCATCCCTGCCAAGCTCGTCCGTTTGTGCAGGATGACGATGGAGAATGCACGCTGCTCCATCAAGGTCGGTAAAGAACTTACCGAGACCTTCGATGTCAAAAAAGGATTTAGACAAGGCGATGCGCTGTCATGTGACTTTTTCAACATCGTTCTTGAAAGAATAGTGCAAAACTCAAACGCCAACACCAGAGGCACTATCTTTCAAAATTCCGTCCAATTACTCGCATACGCCGATGACATTGACATAATTGGCAGAACGCAGCGTGATGTCAATGGCGCGTTTGTGAGTATTGAGACTGAGGCGGCGAAGATGGGTTTGGCGGTTAATGAGGGCAAGACGAAGTATATGCTGTCAGCTAAAAAGGACACCCAACACCGACGGCTCGGAGAGAACGTCACAATAGACAGATATAACTTTGAGGTGGTTAAGGACTTTGTCTACTTAGGCTCCGCTATGAACTCAGACAATGACACCAGCGCTGAGGTTAAACGTAGAATTACTCTTGCCAACCGCTGTTTCTTTGGGCTAAGAAGGCAATTGAGTAGCAAAGCCCTCTCTCGAACAACTAAAGTGACCCTTTATAAGACCCTTATCATCCCAGTTCTGCTATATGGCGCAGAGGCATGGACTCTATCAAAAGCGGATGAGGTTACTCTTGGTTGCTTCGAGAGAAAAATTCTCCGTGTTATTTTTGGTCCCGTCTGCATTGACGGTGAATGGAGAAGGAGATTTAACGACGAACTGTACGGGCTGTACAGCGACATCGACCTAGTCAGAAGAGTGAAGGTCCAACGACTGAGGTGGCTGGGTCATGTAGAGCGAATGGACACGAATGCTCCGGCCCGGAAGATCTTCGAATCCATACCCGAGGGAAGGCGCAGTAGAGGAAGACCGCGACTCAGGTGGCGCACGCAAGTGGAAGGGGACCTTAACCAACTTAGCGTGCGAAACTGGAGACAGCTAGCTAAAGATCGCGCTGGCTGGAGACGCTTGTTGGTTGAGGCCCAGGTCCACCCCGGACTGTAGCGCCACCTTAAGTAAAGTAAGGACTACGTTGGCGAGACGTCATTTATAATACATTTTGAAAATGAATGATAAATCTTGTGATTTATGTAAGGATTAAGCTAAATTTCGTCAATGAAAACGTGATACACCGTTAGACAATCCATTGGAGCAGGATTCGCCTTCATATGGCACACATACGGCAAACGAATGCAACGATCAACTCGAATCAAAAAGGACCAAGTGAGGGTATATTCATTTTTAAAGGTAAAAAAGAGGTCGCAGTTTGTATGCTTCGAGGACAGTCCTGAATTGACTGACAAATTATGACATTATGACACTTTTGACGAACTGATAAGTAGACTTAAAAGACAAGTTCATTCATCACTGGAATAAATTATAGAATAGTATTGTAAAAGATAAAAAAATATCCTCTTGGCCGCACTGTGTTGAAAAGATGTTAAAATCAATGAAATTTACCTTAAATTCGTTGGAAATAGATCAACCATGACACAGTACACTGTACTGATACTAAGCGATGTCAGAGCCTCAAATATACACGATAATATAAGGTTCTGCATAGAATTCTTGACAAAGTACAGACCGATTGTTACCGCTGCAGCAGCTTCTAGCCCAAACACTGTAAAAGGGAAAGCTTTCAGCAAATCTTCAAATAAAACTCAATCGCATTTTGTACTAACCCAAGAAGAATTTGATTCCCAAACGATGAACACAGAGAGGAAGCCAAAAGCTTGTCGGTATGCATGCCAATCCAATGATCAAAGTCTTATGATATACTCCTTCCTGCAAACTTGAGTCACAGAACTCGATTTGTTCCACTATTGTGCTATAAAGACAGGATACAAAAATATGAATGTTTGACAGTTTATGAAGCTAATCTGCGTCTGCACTTACTCATTCGAGGCGTACACTGATGACACCGCACAGACAGATGTCGCTGCTCCAGGATTTAGCTCCTCATAATCAGCGAAACGTTGAAATAATTCAGGAAACCACACCATAAGAGTGTAGTAGCTGCACGGGAAAACAAGCAAATTGCATTTAAGATTTATTTTCAAATACTCTAAAGTTGTATACACTACCTAGATGTCAGTCCAAATTGTATCAAACAAGTGAGTATGGTGGTCCTTAGATATGGCTTTCTGAATAGCGTTTTTGTCTGTGTCCAAATCTCTCCTATTAAAATCCTCAACTCCTTGGGTCGTCGCAGTTTTAGCCTCCGTACACTGACACTATCGCCCACCAAAGTCTTCCCGCCAACCAGATTTGTGAACTACATATAATTAAAAAATCATAAGCCCAATTTCCACAATGAGCTGAGCGTAAAATGCCAAAATGCCTCTTACCGGATAGTTTTCTTGACTCTGTCCGGTATTCTTTTCAAACATGTATTTGAGGACCATCAGTGCTTTCTCGGGTTCTCCAACTTCTAATAGGAATTTCGGACTTTCAGGAAATGCAAACAGCCACAAGCCAAGAAAAAGACTAAATTCGCAATTAGATGTTAGTCACAGATTGTAATATATAATTGAAAGACATTTTTGCAACTTACCTTGGTAAAGCGCATACTGCCACGAATAAATTCCAACTATGGAAGATGAAATTCGGATGTGGGAACTTGATGTTGAGGGGAATAATAGCCCACGCAATCACTGCAATTATGAAACAGAATTTTACACAAATGTCAACAAATGTAGATATTTAGTGCTAGATCAGCACAGAATAGAAAACAAAGGACAACATCGGTCTGTGCCTTCTTTAAAAACTGTCTTGAGTAATTTCTCACGTAGTCAGCTGGAAAATTTCCAAGCTTCACTAAAAAGAAAAGCCGCCCTGAAACTGTACGGCGACAAAGGGTCACCCTAAATTCCTGTCGATTTGACGGAGAAGAATATCTACTACTTTAAAATGTTTCCCTGGTGATTTTTTCATGACTGGTGAAATTAAAGAGAACACCTTAGTAGTAAAAGTTGAGTCATAAACAACTTCTGAGATCCTTAGACAAGAGCGGTACCTAGCAACCAATGTCAACTGTCACATAGGGTAGTTGAAATGCATGGTCTCTTGGGGAAATAGCCTAAGAGCCCACAGCTAATTTTGGGTGTGAAAAGTAACCGGAGAATGGAAAATGAGTTAAATGTTAGCGTAAGGCTCCGCGGAATAAAGCCCCAGCAAATAAGACCCCAATGTAAAAATTAAGTAAGGCCCAAAAATGCGCATACAAGACAAAAAAGAACGACAAAAATTGTCTAATTGTTTGGGGTGCAATTTTAACTTTTGGCGCCTTGTTTCATTTTTTCAATTGCCGCCAATTAATTATTTTTGGTGTACAATTTTATTTTAATTTAAATAAATAACATATACGTAGCTGACAAAAATTGTATACCAGTATAGCTGAAACCAATTTTCAGCGCTAATGGTTTTCAACGTGAGCCATTCTGTTACTCGCTGATGATTTGAGAATGTTGACAAATAAAAAACGTAATCAGGAAATGAGAATTTACTCGACTAAGCGCCGTCACAAAGCAAAAGCTGGTTAAAAGATTCACCAAGTGAACGCACCCATCAATTTTGTATTTATTTTTGTATACCCTATTCACACCGAGCCGAAAACCGGGTTTTCGCGAAAACAATCGAAAACTTCATCGAAAACAGAAGATTTCCCATACATTTTTCAGTCTCTTAACGAAAACACCACGAAAACGACTTCCAATCGCTGGGTGGATGAAATAATAACACACCTTTTGCAATATTAAGCAAATTCAGCGGAACAGCTGACCGAACAAATGTGTGTGTTGGACTACTAAGCGAGGGGTCCAGGTTCGAATCCCGAGAAAACCCAAATTCGAACTTAGGGTTTTTTCCACTGCTCCACCTCTCACGAACGTCTGATAAACATCCGAGCGTATAGCTGTCTTGCAAGAGCTTCTCAATTAGCCGTTTGGTCTCGGCATAAAATTGTAGATCCCTTCCATTCGTTCCAAAAAATTAAAAACTCACACAACACGAATGGTTGTGAGCAGCTAGGCCTAGGGTCCCTACGGACCTGTTGCGCCAACTAATAATTAGTTATTATTATTATAAAGCTCTGTTACATTTTAACTTATACTAAGCGACTAACAGAATGGTGGAACAAATCGAGCGATTTATTTAAATTGTAAGCCTCGCATTGAAAAGCAACAGCGAACAACAGAGCAGATGAACAAATCGCGCTATTTAATTTTACTTCTGGGGCCTTATCTTCTGGGGTCTTATTTTAAAAAATTAGCGAATTTTGAAATGCGTGCCAGGCGAATTTGAAATTGGAAAAAAATTGCAAAATATTTGATTAAACTGAAATAGATTTATATTGGTGATGATTCCATGCCCACAAGTGAAGGTCCAAGACGTTTAAGACGAGGTATTTTTAGCAAAGTTTAAAGATTTAAGGTGTTTTTCCAAAAAATGTGAAAGTAACGAACGCGACGCGAAACACGATTACCAGTGCATGTGCAAACCTGTAGCTGGCACTTGAAATATCAGTGAAACCGAAGCAAGCATAACTATTTCATTCGGAATCGAAAAATTATACCTGCCGTGAAAAACCGACAGGGAAGATGGATAAATTTGTTTTTTGTTAAAATAACTTGACTTTTTTTAATCATAATTATTTCTTTAATTGGATTGGTATAAAACTATGATTTGTTCCACAGATTTCAGAAGAGCAATTTTTTGTCAAGTTATACAAACTTTAAATTTTATAGGTAAATTCTATTCTAAAAGTATTTTATGTGGTGGCCCCTTTTTTCGGTTCGGTCCCTTTTTAGTCTCGTTTTTTAAATTTTTCAGCGGCAACGAAATCTTCCCTCTTGCAGAAAACTTGCATAGATAAAGATATGTTTAATGGATATTCTAAATAAGTCGGCCGATTGTAAAGAAACAAACAAAATCCCTAATTATACCTTTTTTAGCTTTTGCAATTTAAGAACTTTTTGATGTACAAATAAGAGGAGTCTAACAAACTCTCCAATATATTTTTTAATTAATAGTTTTTGTAATTTGAAAGTGTTCTTTGATCTGAAGAAATTTCTGTTTTAATACTCTCCCAAAGAAAGGCAGCGAAAACTGCATTCAAATCCTTTTATTCCTTCTCAAGATTAGAGCGGACATACGAGTAAACCCACCAGACACCTTTCGGCATAAAGCTAACAAATGCCTCTACAGTTTGCGACATCGCTTTTAGAGACTGACTTTAATATTGGGATAAAAAAGGAAACCTTCTAGTCATCAAGCAATAATTCAGTCATGATTTGAACTTTGGATATTTTCAGTTGCGGTTTGCATATTAAGTTGCAACAATTTAAAAGGCTGTGAATATCAGATTTAATACCATTGAACCAAAGTCAATTTTAGACTACATGACTCCAATAAATTTAGTAGATGGAAGTTTTAAAAAAATTGAAACTAAATCTGCGGAGGGCCCTACTAACAATTATTTTTAGCCTGCACACTAAATAGTTTGTGGGTCACAATGGGTAATTTTATATAGGTATTTATTATTAGCCTGGACACTCGATATGATTAGGTTTTAGCATCGCGCAGAACGTTTCATGTTGGTAAATATTGTATAAGTTATATCTCTCGGCCTTAAAAATGTCTACCACAAAAACTTGCTTTTGAATTATCACTAAAAGGATAAAATAACTAACTAATTCGTAAACAACCCGATTGAATATGTGTCTATAAAATATTTCCTTCACAACTTTACAAATAATTGGAAAATCCAACAAGCAAAGCAAACAGAACACATTTTTATTTCACATAACTACCACACTATTGGCATCATCTCTTCTAACATCTCAATTATCCATTTGAAATGTTCCAAATTACCTGATGAACCAATCATATGCCTAACAATCTATCTGGCTCCAAAGTGCTAATTGAATTTTCGGTCCGCTTTTCAGTACGACACGAACAAATATTTGTAAACGTCATTACGCTGAATGTCAAAATAAAATCCAGCGCCGAGCAATGACGGTTAGGACGTGTTAATGAATACCAAATTGTTATATTGCTCTAAACGAAACTATAACAATAAAAACATGTACATACACCTTTCTATGGAACATCAGTTAAACCTCGAACATGTTGTTTGTGGAGCGTAATTTTGGGGTAATTTTTTCAATAACAAAGTAAATTGTTCGTGTCTCATTGAATCGATTCTCATGATCATTTCGTTAAATTTCTGTTTATTCAAATAAACCGGCTGCAAATCGAGAGTTGGAGAGTTTCTATCTGATATCTTGCAGTTGTAGGAAAGTTAGGCACCCACATACTTGTAGAGAATAAAAAGTACACTTGAGGGATAGCAGTGGCATGATTTACATAAAGCGAGTGTACTTTTTGCCACCTCCTGATTGAGCCATCATGTTTAAGGGCAAATTGATGTTTAACTCTAATTTGGTCCGACAGTATTTGACGTTTGTCCTTTTGTGTCGGCTCTAAATGGAAAAATAAACAAAACTAACACACGCGCATAAAAGTGTTTCTTACATGGTAGAACGATTATCCCAATTGTCCAAAACATTTCCATCCAGCAGAGGATCTTTTCACGATACTTTGTTGGTTGAAATTCACCCAAATAAGGAAAGCATATACCCATCGCTCCAGCAACACTGAAAAAAATAAAATATAAATTAGTTTTTCATAACCGTACCTAAGGTAGTTTTCATACATCCAAACTTTGAATACGAGAGTTAAAATTTCCCACGAAAAATATCTCGAAAAATAACTGCAATAATTTCCCCACTCAATAATTTTCTTATGTGGTATTCGATTGGGCTTCTTCAGATTTGCTCTCAGATTTCAGATTTCGTGTGCCTAGTCGAACATAAAAACGTCACTTGCTCTTTTATGTGTAGTCTTCTACACTTTTCTAAGCGATTTCCATTCACTGGTTAAATTTTATATTGAAACATTCGAAATTTCCGTCCCAATTGATTTCTAAAAATTTATACATATGCAATGCCGTTTTTTGCTTTAGAACAAATTCACGAAAACCTAACCAGTTGTCAAACTCAAATGCACTTGTATTGCTAAATCTGAGGCAAACGTGAAAAAATATCTAGATTCGCAAAAATTCTTGAAATCTGAAAAAAGATTGCTTTTTTTGTACCAAACGAACATAAAGATTGCTCTGAGAGCGCCCAATCGAATACCGCATTAGGAACAAGCTGTAGTGTTGCATTCTTAACTGGAAATACGTGAGCAATTTATTTATGTTTGTTCGCTCGTCTGAATGCACAAATTCTTTGATTTAAGAAGGCAAGGAAATGGTTTCTGTCTGTATAAAAGTTGTTTGAAAATTGTTGGTGTGTTTCGATGCAGAAAAAGTCTGCTTGCTTACTAATTGGTTAAGAATCTTTTCGTGCGTAAAAACTGCTTCTATCTCAAAATCAATCATCGAATTTAATTCCGTACAGTCACTGAATAAATACTGATAAATTTGGCACAGTTCTTATAAACAGAAGCACCCTGTAAAAGGCTTGAATGGTTTCCAAAATTATCTTGCAACAGGACCAGCTCTTGAAGATCTCTTTGCTTCGATCGAGTATCATATGCACCAACGGTCGAACTATAGGCCTGTTTTTTGAGCATCGATATCACAGCAAAGCAAATTAAAGTAGAATTTTCAACACGCAATTTCAACAACTACGCTCTACTTGACATTTTGAGGACTCTCAGTTGACTTTACATTTTACATATTTTGACATTGACAGTTCGAAAATCGGTTTACGGGTGCGTCCATACTGAAAGTTTGAAGTTGTCAAGTCACTAATGAAAGACACTTAGGTACTTACAAAAGTCTTCTCCAAATATTTCACATTCATCTATTTGTAGCAAATGTAAGTACGATTTTTTCTATTTATCTGAGAATCTAGCTTGAAACACAGATTTAATTTGAATTTGTGGGCAACAAAACTTATTCAATCTTAGGACGAAACCTCAGAAGCTGATGATTAATGACAATACTTCTTCTATTTTATTAAAAATCGTTATCAGGTATGGACATCAAGGTGAATGTCATTCGAAGATCATAACCTTACGTCCTGCCTTAAGTTAGCGTCATCAATTGGCGCAACATACACGTGAAATTGTATCCAGTTTGTGAACAGAGTCAGTTTATTTTCTTCCCCACGTTTCGACTTAAGCGTAGTATGTAGACGTTCCGAAACAACAAAATTTAATACAACAGCACAACGAAATCATGAACGAACTCCTTTTCGTTTTGCAGTAGGTACGTAGCTGCTGCGAAGTGATTGCGGAAAAGTGGGTAATTGTAGTAGATTGCTTGTACAATTCTCCACCCTCTTTTCGCACACGTTTATTGTCCGAGACATTATTTGCTTGCGAACTTTTGACATTTGTACTTGTACATTTGTAATTCATTGGCACACTTATTCTGATTAAATTGTTTTTTAAGACGACAATGTTTGATTATAAATAGGCGGTTATAGCGAAAATTCTGTCAGTAAAAATGTTCCCTAAGAAAAAAAATTCATGACAGATGGAATAGTAAAGAAACTAAAAAATTAAATATTTCAGTGGAAAGAAAGTTGATGGGAAAAAGTTTTTCGTACGCAAATATTTATAAATAGTTTTTCTAGAAAATTTTAAGAAAATTTGCTAGTTTATTTTGTTAGGCTAACGTTATAATTCATAAGCAACAAGTTAAAGTGGTCAAAAAAAGCTAAATAAAATGTTTACGGTTTCGTCTAACGTATGGCTATATGCAACTGGGGTCTTTTACGAAAAGAGTACGTTCGCAATTGAAGTATGCCTTTTTTTTTATAAAGAGCCTTAAAATCACCAAACTTTGCTAAATGACAATTTTAAGGAGCCAACGAAAATTTCGAGTATCTATAACGGAGATAAATAGCCGGTGATGGCAGCACTGCTATTTGTGCAGCAGCTGATGGAATTCCCCGCAAATTATTTTCCTCTGCCTTTTCGCAGACATTTCGTTGTCCATTTGGAGACCACCGGACAATTTCGTTTCACACCATCTGCACACTGCGCATTATACACAAAGAAGACAATTAAGAACGCATTCAAAGGAGTTGATTCGTTTTTATGCAATTGCGTCGAGTCTTAAATCGAGTTGGGTCTTCATTTCAATAGTACGGTGTTGATTCCTAAATGTGTCAAAGCTGCACGGACTATTTGTAATATCCTTTTGAACCAATTATCAATGCAATGTACACTTTTGCCTCTTATGCGATGGACCGACTTAAAGTGACCTGTTGCATACTACAAATACTGTTCTCTTGTTACTAATTTGCAAATTCTTCTTCAATACTCGTATTGAGTGCAGTGCGCAAACAAATCTAGAGCGGACAATAAAATTCTTAAGGAACCAACCCATATAAACCAACACAACAATTTAAAGTTTATAATGAAGTTCAAAATATATGAAGAAGGCAAGGAATTGTAAAAGTTGAAGTAAAATGTTTAATAGTAAGTATGAAAAATATACACTGCTCTGGCCATATAAAATATGCGTTATTGTTTCAAAAGTTTTTGTTTGACGTTTAAGCCCAAAAAGGAAAACCTTCTCTGACTGGTATTTTATCCACCTGCCAGTTTAATACATTGACGCATCGAATAATACGGATTTTTATTTAGATTTTCCCGAATTTCGTGTACCATAGTATAGAATTGGATAGGTACAACCTCAAAATACCTACAAATGTCAAATTGAGTTCAATTTCGTGGTTCCCTTAACATTCTTTACAGCTTATCTCTTCATCCATTGAATTTACCTACTTTAGGTACTGATTCTCGCGGTGTACACTTTTACCCTTTTTCATACCAATTTGTAACCTAATCTAACCTTTTCGAATTTCAACACTTAAAACATCTCAACCAATTAGTGGGATATTTAAAAAAGATAAAAAAAACATTCTCTATACTCACTTGAATCCGTTCAGCAGTCGTACCAATAAGAAGAACAAGAAATGCTGCGAAAATGACGATATAAAACCACACAGAGCGTCACCGAGTAGCGTTGCGATAAGCACCTTCTTACGACCCTTTGTATCGGCCAGACAGCCCCAGAAATACGACCCAATCAGCATGCCCAACATTGGAGACGCTGTCAGCCATCCCTTATCCGATGAGGTCATTTGAAAATCACACGTTGCCACTGGCAGGACAAACGATATTATTGTAACTCCAATGGCTGTGTTCATATAAATAAGGCCGCACAATGCCAGCAAGTTGTAATGAAACTTTCCAAAGCCGGTTTGCAGCAGAGCTTGCTCATAATCAGTAACAGTATCGTCCATAAAATCCAGCCCTGAAACACAGCCTTTTAAACAGTTGCCTTCAACAAGGACCTCCCTGCGATCCTTACCCATCTTATAACGGTAAATGTATACGTCCGCACTGGTAGGATTTTGTAAATGTGCTCTGATGCCGGGATTGCCTCCGTGCTGGTTTGGCAAACAAATCCTCCTCTAAGCAGTGAAATCCTGTTGCCCCGCGGAACTTAAGCAGTCAAATCGACAGTCGCCTTAATTCGTTTGCAATTTTAGTTTCCAAGTGCTTCTCGATATGGTAAAAATGTCCGTCTCAGTTAAGAGCTAAGTATCTAGTTTTGAGCAATCTGAAATCAGAACAACAAATGAAAATGTAAATATTGTGCTAGTAGCGGGACATTTTTTTTTTTTTTTTTTTGGAAAAAATAGTTGTAGTCGGGTTCATCGTTTGGAATTGAATTCATCATGCATCAACCAATTAGGTGTGTCAATATTATTATATACGGTGAAGTTGTAAAACAGAACCACGAGGATACATCAAGGATAATAAGTTTATTTTTAGAATGCGGCTATAGTTTGTTTATTTATTTCGCTGGGGCGCGCCGCTGTTGAGTTGGAAGGTAATTTTCACACGCGACTTGATTAGTATAATTTTGCCCCATGAGGAAATGGGATATAAATAAAGAAATACGTTCATACATTTTCCAGTGAAGTAATTGAAACACGTCGAACTGCAAGTGGGAGGGATGACAGTCCGGTGTCTGAGTCTGGGTAATTTTTGCGTGGGTGCTAAAAACAATAAATTTTGAGATCAAGATCAAGGAATAATAATTTTTTAACATTCTGATCCGCAGGTGGAAGTAAAATCGCAATTTTTTTCGAAAGGGACATCCCCTCGAACTGCAAGTGATAATTTAAACAGTCAAAAAATAAACTTAAACACTTTGGCATTTGGCATTTTTTAAATGTGGAGTAATTTGCCACAAAATGTAATGGGGAAAAAAAATAAGCGTCGTATTTCCCTCTCATCCCACTTCAAACGTCGCGTCGGCGAAGTTGAAGCAATGAATAAAAACACCGACCTTATTGTTTTTGTAATTTCAATCTCTGACTGTGAATACGTGTGACTTGAAAATACATGTTGTTAATGGCCGGCCACCATTCCTTTTGCTTTTGTGGGCATCGCGTTGTTCAATTGTTTTATGTTTCGTATAGAACATGTTTGGTTTTTGATTAAAATAGAAAAAATAATGAAATACACATATAGCGAATAGCGCACTCTTGCATTAAAGTCCAATTCGTGAACTCACATATTTTAGAAAAGAAATGAGCAAATGTGCGTGACTTCAGGAATTTCGCGGGAAAATAGCCTGTAGACATCCGCTTTTCGACTGGAAAGTTACATATCTCTGTATTCCATTATCTTTGGCCCAAGCATTGACAAAAGAGAGAGACACCTGGGAATCGACATCGCAAACTGCAAAATTTTATTCTGTGTGGCATAAAAATTTGTACTTGCCATTGATAAAATGACATCAGAAAACTCTAGAATTTTAATATCATCTGAAGGCGTTGGCCGATTGGAAAGTGTAGCTTCACGTAAAGTCCTTTGTTTGAAAAAAAAAAAAAAAGCATATGGATGGGATCAGCAGCTTAAAGATGATTCGTGTTCAAAACCACACACAGATAAAAAGTAAGTTCAATGAAAGGAATTACAAAAAAGAACAAATGCGCAAATAATAAGTGCAACATTTAAACTCAAATGCATTGGACGCATGTGGCAAATTGCAGTGATGTCCAATGGGATGTCCAATACTAAATAGCCCTGTGACTGAAAGGGACAGCATTGCCTGTCGGCCATCTTGTTTACGTTGCAGGAATTATGGGAAAGTTCAGCATGTTTATATTTTTATAGCTTACGAAATTTCTCTTTAATATAAAATAAAATGGCTCCCGAAAGTGATGAACGGACGATTATTATTTCAGCAACTGACTGATGAATTGTTGGTTTAATGTACTGAAACTTATTAGCACTCTCGATTCACATGCTTTAAATCAGAAATAGAAACGATTTCAAGTTATTGCAGAACTGTTGGTCGCCGGACCTTGTGTTTATTTCCGTTTTACATATCTATTATTAGGGGTAAATCATCCAGGATACTAGGCGTCTGATTTGTGATCTCACTCTTAAGCCTTTATTAGCACTGACTGCGGACAAACGGATCGCTTTGTACCGTCTATGACAACTATGATCTGCCGTCATCGGTGATTCAACACACGCTACCCAAAAACTGTTGTACTTGTCCAATAGCTTCGAACATGTTTATCAAAATAATACTTAGAAATTCTATACGCAGTCACAGGCCCTCATTTATAATTAGGCAGTAAAATGAGTAACAAACACTGGAAAAATGTTCGGGTACCAAAAGGTTTTCTGATAGGACCCGCACTGTTCATTACATTAGGCACATAATAATGTAATAAGAAAATTTATGTGAACATGTATCTTTTAATTGAAAGCTGAAATGAATGGTTGGACTAAATGCTTTTTCATTTAAATGCATAATAAAATTTTACTTTTTATTCAAAAAGCTATAATTAATTTAAGAGACGAGAAGACTCTATAAAGCTTTATATTATTGTTGGCACAACACTTATATGTTTTATTGGGATGATATCTAGTAAAATTAAATAAACTTATAATTGAAATCATTGAAATATGAATACTTGATCCATTTTTACTGATTATACTACTAAGCTACTTTAGGGATAACAGCGTAAACTACAGAGATTGCCTTACTCCTGCTGGCAGGACCAGTTCGACGCCCAAGATTTCAGATTGTCGTAACACTTATTACACCATAAAACTTGGTAAAATTTTACGAAACTCAGAAGAAAACACGTGCAACGTTTAATAAAAAAAAATTTTTTCTCATTCGTGAACAATAGTGCAAACAAAGTTTTTTAGGAAATCACTTCGTAAGACATTTTACTATAATAGATTTATTACAAAAGATCAACAAATAGTACATATTAATTGTTTTTAAATTAAAAACAAGCGATTGAAAAATTTGTAAGTCATTTTTACCGAATTTTTTCGACCTTAGTCTCAGCATTGGCTCCGTAATTACGTCTCGTATGACCAAACGTCATGAGTACGGTTAACATTAGAAATGTAAAACCTCACGATGTCAATGTCAAATTTGACACATTTATTCATCCTGATGTTGCCATATCTCAAGACTTAGGTTACAACCTCCGAGGCATTATTTCAGAATTTTTCGAGCAAACTACTTTAATTTTTTGTATACACCATTAAGCACCAAACTTGTCTAGCAACTCACTCTATATAAAAACAGATAAGGTCAATCCAAATAATTGCAAAATGGCAGACGAACTGGTTTCAGTTTTTTAAACCGCTGCTGAAGGAAATCATATTCATCACAAGCAATAAACCCAGCTTTAGGATCTGATCTAACATTTATGCCCCCCCTTTAATATGCAACGTTTTCTTACTTAAAACAAAACAGCCTTGTCACACGAACTGAACTTATTATTATAAAGTATTACCATCAGGTATAGATACATCTTACGAACTAAAAAGATAAAACACCCTCTCCTGAAGCGTCTTCAATTTCCGCCACACAATTCCATATCATTTCAAATTAATTGAATTAAGCAAACTGCAACTCACCGCTAATGATATAGTCCTTAAACGCCCAGAACAAAGAGTTCTCCAATAGTCTTTGCAAGGCGTACACTTCAGTGTTTGCATAATATATATGTAGACAGTAGAAAAAGACGAAAACAAAAATTAAACATTAACGTTGCGCTTTGTTCTCCTATTCGATTTTTATTTGTCTAGCTTAAGAAAATATCCTTACACTTGAATATCTGGATTTTCTGTATATAATTTTCCTTCTCTATGGAAAAACACTGAGGTGTCGTCATCATCTTTCCGATGTTAGTATAGAACTTGTCGGAGAACTGTGCAAAAATATGGATTTGGTATCACAAGGATTCATAGGGAAAACTGTTGTAATAAAATCATTTATTAAATAACTAATCACTCATTTGAAAAAAAAAAAAAAAAATTGCAATTCTTTACAATTTGTTTCTATTGACATCATTATTCGTATAAAAACGATATAGCAAAGGAAAAAAGAAATTCAACACGTATTCACCACATATGGCACCTTTCCACGGTTAAATAATGTTCACGCACTCAGATGTCGCGCGTCCAAGAACTCGCCTTATTATGTCAATAAAATTAATTGTTCGTACACACAATAATGCGATACGCACTATTTCGATAAACAACAAAAAAGTAACCGAAAAGGCGTCCAAACAACCACACAAGTGTCATGTCTTTAATCACATAGAAAACTGACAATTTTTTTAATTTTTTATAATTGAAGACTGATATAATTTTCGACTGCGACGCGTCCTCAAAAAAAAAAAAAAAACCTATTTATGAGTAGACCGAAAAGCGTTTTATAGTTTATACTTGTTAAATGCAAGTCGGTCCTTTCGCGGTTTAGTTCACGCACACTGCTTACAGTTCAATCAATTGACCGAGACTGCGTTGCCAGGATGTGGCAGTGGCAGCTAGTTCTAGCACAGGTTCTCTCTATATAGTGGCAGCGAGTATGACACAAAACAGGACATAGTCAGAGGATAGAATTTCACTATCACTATTATCTTTTCCTTGTATACTGACCATCCGCATTTGGCGAAGAACAACAAGGAGCAGAGGGAAAGCGGAATGGAAAACAAAAAATAACAAGATAATTTGAATGTGTGAAGGAAGCCTTGCTGCGGTTGGGCGCGGGCATGGGGTTGAAACACATGGATTTAGCAGCCCCCCCTCCATTAGGTGTATCAGTGATCGTTGGCATGTGTGCGGTCTCGTGGACGCGATGTGAAGGTCCTTCTATCGATTTGTAGGTGGAATTTTATTAATTACTCATAAAGGAGATACACCAAGTTCATTAACGTTATTACCTTGCTTGAACCGAGTGAATAGACGTTAGGTAAATATAGAACAGTTCTGCCACTTGTGCATGATGCATTAACTTGGCAAATAAAATCGAAAAGCGGATTTCCCGTTGTAGGGTAATAAATTTGTAGGTACCTGTGGTTTCATTTAAAAATGTTCTTACTCATTTTTATGCTGTATCTGTCTCTCAAAACAATTAAGTCTCCCATACACGATACAATTCTAGATTTCGCCCAACTTTAATTGCATAGTGAATGATTGTGTAGAATTTGCAATGGCGAGCGAGCTTGTCGTTTGTAATTTATGATAAAGTTTATGAGTTTTGCATGCATTTTCTGTTGGTGAATCTTCATTTTACTGGCTGTACAAGTCATAGCATATTATCTGTAAATCAGGCAGTAATCTTTGAATCATTCAAATGCATTCCAAAAACTTTGTCGTATTTCTTAGAAAAGGTCGCTGCAACTCTTTCGACGTCGAGTCACCCATGGCTATTTTATTTCCATATACAATTGAACTTTAGGACAACTCATCCATGGACATTTTATTTATTTTATTAAATTTTAATTATTGCGTAGGGTTGGGTAATTTTTTTAAGGAGAAAGCTTTGTCACAAAAGATGAATTACGAAAATAACACACAGTAGTTTCTAGCTTTTTCTGCGAGCAAAGGAACACAGGCAGCCCGAACACTAGGTTGTTGTAATGTCCAATAGGTGTGTACAACTCTTGTACACAATTTGCCTCTGAATTGGAACATATATGTATATACTTGACTAGTGTCAAAACTAGTTGTGCCACGTTTCAGCTAGTGGAACATTATTTCAAAAATTGTACTAGACTCCGTTAATTTTTGACTTATATTGTTCTCTATAAAATAACATAACATAAAACCAGATTGCTCTATTTTTTTTTATAGATAATGTTAATCTTAGGCTACCTGCCAGCTCCATCTGTGCGTCAACTACAACTCGTATATCACAACAAATTGAGAATGTTTTAGTGTAAAATATCTGTGTCCAACGAATATAAGATACTAAAAGTGAAAGAATATGTGAATTTCTAAATTTTTATCTAGAAAAAAATAGACATAAAAAGAAGTAATCTACTTTAAGAAAATATTCAAAACTCCAGTCTGTTTCTTCACTTTTTTGACTGTTAAAATGGAAATGCCTCAAATGAATTCTCCAACAGTCAAAACTAGTACATTGAAGAAATAGTAACATAGATTTTTTTATCTGAAAAACGTGATAGTTTTGTGAATTTTTTGACAGCTTCTGTTTCATTCGGAATTTAATTTCGGACTTCTTAAAACCTTTTTTTTATCACCACACTTTTAAAATTATCTGTCAATCTACCAACAGTTGACAGTTCGTTCATTTCCTACTTCAAGTAATATTTTTTTTATTAAATAGATTAGTACGATTAGTAGTAAAGAGTTGTAAGGGAGAACCGCATCTCTCGATGCAGTTCTCCCTCACGATTTTTTTTAGGTTAGGGAACTGCAACGGACTACAAAGTCCTACGAGTTTATAAAAATTTAAAAGTATTGATCTATAATCACACGTTGCACTTTATTATGAGACATTGAAATAAAAATAGCATTTCTAAAGCTTAAATTCTTTGACAGAAAGATCAATTCATAATGAGAGAAGATAAATCATTATTAATAATTAAAATACTCAAGGAACGAGAATTTTTCCTTCAACCACTAACAACAGTAAATATTCACCAATTTGTATAACAATTACAAAAATACATTGTCACACAGCACCAGCTATTATTGCGCAATTTAGAAGCTTAATAGGTGTCAGAGTATAACTGCAAAAATAAATAAAATATTCTAAACATGATTGTAAGGTTTATTTAAAATGGTAAACAATTGCTGCAATAATAAAAATAAAATAGAAAAACTGCTACCAACTTTACAAAATGAACCTGCGGTTCAGTTTTTAATAGCAACCTTTTCGGTACCCATGAGTTCTACTATAAATATCCATTAAAGCACCTTCTTTGTATCGCACTTGAAAATGATTTTCTTTGAACGTTTCCATAAGGACATCGCCTTGCACCTAGTTGCCGCCGGGTAAGCGGTACAATCACTTAACTGGCACACACGCACACAGCTGAAACTAGTGTTATCACTTTGCTATCCAACTATATTTACTAACTGTTGCTCAATCATAATTTAGTTTATAATTGTTGTACTCACAGCCGCTTGCCAAGTGAGAGTGACAGAAATGTTAGGTGCAGGGCTGGGTCGCATGTGTCTGGTCGTTGTGACATAATTTAAATTTTATTTGTTATTTTATTTGTTAAAAGGGAGCAACGTGCGAAAACTCAAAATTTATAGTAAATTTGAATCATTCCAAGATAAAAAAAATACTACCTAGTATCTACAAACGTTGTAGGCTTGAGAGAGCATTGCCCCTGGTTCAGAAACTAGACTTGTTAAGCATTGGTAACTTTGCTTCCCAAACGTAGATGTTCAATATTATTACTCGTCAATTTTTTGATGTGCCGTTGTTACAATAACTTCTAGTGAACTTGCCTCACGCCATAGATCAAACTGCTTCGAGTTTTCGACAAACCAATGCTTCACCCTTACAGTCATCAGTAAATAAGTTAAGAAGAAGGAAAAGAAAAAAAAAAAACAGCAATAACTGAGGAAAAAACAACGAAAATTACAATGCAGAATATGTTCGTCCACCCACACAGAGAAAGATTGACAGGTTTCTCCGAGTTGTGTGACCGCTGATAGCAGCGCTTCCTTTTGATAAAGAATTGCTGTCGACGCTTTGAGTCAAGGATACTGCACGTTGTGTCTATCTTTTCTTTTTGTTATTTTGTTTTTGGTACACGTTTCGTTCGATATGAGATTTGTAGGTCGTGAGAGCGTAAAAACTGGGTGCAGTTAACCGAAGGTAATAAAGTAGGTTTTACGTTTGAAAGCGAAAACCTGTTTGAAATGGGGGTGTGCTGTCATATGTGGAAGAACACGCAATTCTAGCTTCGGGTGCGTTATTTGCTGATTAAAGGGTTCATGGTGTTGAACTTTGTGAGGTGTTCACAACGTTTTAGTATGTGAGCGATAGGTTAAAGGTCAAGTCGTCATCGCCATCCATACAGGAACAGGAATACCGTTGGGAGCATCGTCTCCAAAGTGCAATAAAAATGGCGTAGGTTATGTTTTATAAGTTGATGACGTCTAAATGCTAAAAATATACCGCACGAATTATGAAAATACCGGAGAACAGGGAGTAATTATTATTTACATCCCCCATGGGTTTGACGACCTTCCTCAAAAAACTATTTTCGTACCTAAGTGAAATGACACTGTGCAGAGACCGAAATGACATTTTTCTGATACAACTTATAGTTGTTTTAAATTTGGAAAAATATACCTGGCATTGAAGCTCCGGGTTATTCAGAAAACATGTTGTCTGCGGGATGAATCTGCATACAAAATTTTGTGCAACGGCTACAGATTTCATGGGACTGTTTCTTCCGTTGAACACGTTAGCCTTGCCGCATTCGCAATGGATTCTACTGATTTTATATGGTGGGCCCTTGACTTTAAAGACGTCATCTGTCTGGTTTACCTCACATGGATACCGATTTCAATGTACATTCATTCTACTACCGGTAAGTTCGATGGTCAAAGAATTCCTTTGCCTATTGTTGAGACAGTGTCTACTACGTTAATAATTACAATCACAAGTGCGGCAAAACAAAGTCCTAATTGATGCATTTCTGCAGAAAAGCCATTCAGTTTTTATTATAGTTCTGTAGACATTTGTGCATTCAAGGACTTTGTTTTATTTGTAGATTAGAAATAGAAAATTCCTCATGCATGGTGTGATCCCAATTTTCATTTAAACATAAATGCCCTTTGAAACCGCCACAACAAGTCATCAAAATAATGTCTACGAACATAATGAAAGAATTTGTGCAATATCCGCGAAAATCCTGAATGAATTGTATTCTTGTTTTGAACAGCTCAACATTCTGTGTTTATTTTGAGATACAAGACAAATGGCAGCGCCACGTACAAATACCTACCTCTTCGGTTTGGGCCATATATTTGTGCCAACTTTTTCAAAGTCGTTGGCTTAGGTATACCGCACAAGCATCTATTTATTTCTGTTCTCAGTCCTCTTTGTGATAGGTACATATTCGAAATGGCAACAATGTTCAAGTTTAATGTCGGTCAATAACAAAAATGGGCGAATTTCCGTTCATATCGTCTAACAGTGGGACCGAGGTACATAAAGTGTGTCACAACTTCGACGAAAAAAATGATTTCTGTCATAAAGTGGTGGCAATGAAACAGCTAACAATTTAACACTTTCATGTTACACGAAAGAGCACTACTTTTCAGCAGTACTTATATTTTAAAAGCGATTAAGGTTTTTCGCAATTTTCGCACTAGAGTGATGAGGCCCATTTTCATTTGACTAAGAATCATTTTGAGTGGCTAAGTGACTATCGGCACGGCCCATAAAGTAGCTTTTACTTAGGGTAACACCTTCAACAACACTGAAAGAAAGTAGAGATTTCGCAGAATGGCTATGCCCATGAACAAAGGCTGATTTCAATAAACTAAAGAACAACAAGTTACCTAAAACAATTATGGGTGCAAGCCAAATCTAACCTTCATTCCATATTTTTCAGCCAGCCTTTTAGAACTTCACCCCACCGTATTATAACAGTCTCATTGCTCTGACAAGACCACAATATATACCTACGTTTACGTTGTGCTTACCGTCCACGGCATGTATAAGGGCTGCCAATACTCACATCGTGCAAGTCGAATTATATATTTAAAAGAAAAAAAACAAGTGCCTGTTGCACACTACTCAGCAGAATGAAATCGATTGTTGCTCATTCTTCGGATATAATCAAATTCTAATTGATGCTAATTGCACTTTAAAACTGCGCGAACCACGATAGATTCACTTGTTTTCGAATATATGCACGATAAAAATAAATTAATCCTTCATCCTTCATACACTGTTCATCAATCGGCGTTATGTCTTTGAATTGATGGCGACAATTACTCACTTTGAACTTGAATTAGCGTGACCTAGCGAAAACGAGTTCAGCGGGAACAGGGCGCTCATTTACGTAGGCGACTTGGTTCCGTTAATTTCCTTCAGCAAAACGCGGTGCCAATAAGTTTATTTCGACAGTGTGAATCGTCAGCGATATGTCCGAGCGTGCAAGTAGATTGTGTCGCAATGGCTGGTGGTGTTTACAAATTTGTGATTCAGTTTAGTTTCAGAATAAAAAAAATAGTAAAGGTAGGTATATGTGTTTGTGTAGGTTCTCGTATCACTTCGTGAACTTAGTATTTAGAGCGTAAAACGCTGGTACTTTTCCGAGTTAAATCGGAACTTTAGTCGGTGTGAACAATGAACCTACCTGACATCTGAAAGAAGTGCAAGATATGTTTTCTTTCTTAATGCGGACACATAATTACAGCCGCGTCAATCCGTAATTATACCGCCATTATTATAAAAACACTGCGTGAGAGCTTTCAACTCGTTACTCTCTGATTCTAGTTAGCTTATTTGTGAATACGGGGTTATGTTTATGGACATGTTTGCCTAAAAATAATCAAAAACTGCTACTTGTTAGAAGCATTTACATATTGTACAGTTTAATAAGTTTCACTAGTTATCCTCACAATTAAACAATTATCATTTGATAAAACTTTCCAAAGGAAAGATAATTGGAGTATTTGACGTTTTTTAAAAACAAATTATATCTATGTAAACCAAAAAAATTATCCATCAAAATGTTTGTGAAAGAATAAAATCAGGAGTAAAATTACGAGACTTATTTAACATTGCAAAATCAGCGTTAACAAATTTGATTTACATATTTAAAACAAAGAAGTATAGATACTTTTGTACGAAATACAACATAAAGTGAATTAAACGAAGACAGATTTTCAAAAGCAAGTTGGGATATTAGGAAATCGAGTCCAGATTTTCACCCTTGGGCTTAGAACCGTTGTTTGCTAAGGAAGGGGTTTTTAAAAATGCATCCTGATAAATTCGTGTAAAGAATTAGATACCAATCTTATAACCACAGCTCAGCCCAGTGATGCCAGCCTATTCGAACTGAATTGCCAAAGACTATAATCAGAAATACACAAAAATGATATTTTTGCACTGCCGACGTTAAAAAACAACAAAATACGATATTTTTTATTATTATTATTTTATTTTGAAAGGAAAAATCCTACAAAATGGGTAAATACCCACTATTTGGCATTACTGGCTCAGCCTAAACTACTTTAACCAGAAGCTTCGTTGACTCGGTAAGGAAGGAAATTCAAAATTCGTCGCTTAGAGAAGCAGATGCAGAAAACCTTGACTTTAATTAATTTAACTCGCCCTTATGTTCTTAAATCTAAATCAAAACAAAAAAAGTTTTAAACAGTTTTAAGTAAAATTTTGCCCAGGTATTATCAAGTATTCAAAACATTGGTCAAACGTGTAAATGTGAAACGGATTGTCACCCTGCTTTGGCTGGAGGGTTTGTTCATTAATGCACCAACAGTGTAAAGGATTTAAAATTGATTTTTTTGATATGATATGCTCAATTTTTAGTGATGGCAGGAGATCAAGAGTTCATTAGACTTTTGCAAGTTGGTCAGTTTCTAATCTATTTATTGGAGGACAGAATGATTCACAAAAGAGCTTGGTGCCAAACGCTGTCAAATGTATTTGAAATACAAAGTGCAAAAGTCTTACACTTTCTTACTTATCATATTACAAGTGGATCTGTTGCCACAAAAACCGTTTTCATGATTAAAGTTATTGCATATGCTTGCGATAACTCAGCGTTTCCGTATGACATTTGAAATAATCGCCGTAAGTGTTATGGGCCAGTCATTTATGGTAGAAGAAAATTTGCCCTTTTTAGTGACAAGTCGACAAGATGGACAAATTCTGTGCATTATAAAATGACTTTTCACTTTTGATTAGAAAAATGAGGACAGGCTTATGGAGTAAGCCATTTAGCTACCACAATCCAGACTCGTTATTCAACAAGTTATTTTCCGTCAGGAATTACTTCGAAGTCAAAGTTCGTTTCATAAAACGAAGGACACCGTAACCCATATTTGTATACAGTCTATAAATCATTACACATCAGTACAAGACAACTATTTCCCACATTCCCTCATCAAACAAATGTCAATTGATTAATAAATTACTGTTCCTCCATCCCTAAATGACACAATAAAAAATTTCCGACCACCGTTGCCTTCGAACAGAATTTAAAATTCAATAATTACTAGATTGATAGGAATTCCCTGTTCTTGGACATAACTCAATGTGTATGTCTACCTCAAGGACACTTGTTGACAAATGCGACCAAATCGATAAATATTCAAATGCGATTGCAAATGCAACTCACCAAACCCTTTTTCAGAATCCAATACGATCTGTCAGGCGATAGCTATTTAAGTTATTTCTTCACCAGTTGCACATTCGTATTCACTGCACTTAATCGTCATTTAAAATAAATTTGTTGAATTTTTTAATAATTCCGCTTCGAACAAATCATGACATCGGTTTATTTAGAAAATCTCAAAAACTGACAAACTGTCAAACATTCTAATTCGAATTTTAAAAAGTTTTCCTTGGCAAAAAACTTCTACGTAAATACTGAATAAAGTGATTTTTGGGTATCACGAAATAATTATGCAAACGTTGCGTATTCAAGTGTCAAAATTATAAAAAAAAAACTGTCAATGGCTTTTGTGTTTTCGCAAATAAATTTCAACCACTTTCAATATTATTTGAATTCTTATTTTAGTCACAGTCCTTCACTCAGTGCCGACGCCCGAAAACAGTCGTTTCGCAACGTCCGTTTAATTCAAAAGTTTAACCGACACTGCACCGGATTTTCAACGGATTGCTTTGACTACGCTACACACCCGCAGAATGAAAAACATACAAACGGAAATGCAAAACGTCCGAGTGTTGGTGAGTGGACATTAGGAAATTTTGCAAGCGACAACGACACTATTAAAACTAAAAGCTGCACAAATATTCGCATGCGACAAAACATTTTGTTGAACTAAAAATGTATAAAAATAAATAAATTTAAATGTCGTCTAGGAAAAATCCATTGACTATTGTTTGTGCGGTAGAGAGTGCATACATTTTTGTTTTTTCAATAACAGTGACACCCAGTTGGGGGAACTTATAATTGTGTCCTTATAATTTTGTCATCATCATCAACTGACATTGAGATTGATGTTGTCAAATCAAGCAGGAATGCGAAATGTCATTAAATTTATGATGTCCCCATTTTAAAGTTATCGCGATCGTTGCAGGTGGAGCAGGGACTGAGCGATTTATGATTGAAGCTGTGCCATTATATGGCGATCGGTATCGTATTGGTTTTTAATTGAGCTTTACCAACGATCACTTGACTTTGTTTATTCTGTTTTTCATATACTTTTTATTAGATATATGATTATTTAGCGTGAATATCACAACTGGAACATCAATTCGACCTAAATTTTCGTGTCCGATGTTCCTATTTCGAAGTATTGGATACTCCAATTCAATCCCATAAACCAGAAGGTGTGTTTTTCATTACTCCGAAAAGGCTTCCGATCGCATGGGAGATCATCTGAGATTCCCAATCGAAATTTGTGTCGGATAAGAGAGTTTATAATGAAATAACAAAATTCGAATTTATTGTGAAAGTTAATTGGAATTGGTAAACGATTTGTTCTACTGTTAAAGAAGAGAATGTACTAAAAGAAGTTATCACTACCGCTTAGTGTTCTTCCATTTTCGAAAAATGGTTGTTTTGTGGGAAGTGGTCTGTTTCTTTCGCTCGTAACTAAAAATCGACTAAAAATCATTTGGGCAACTCCAACAATTAGTAGTTTACGTGGAAATGTCAAAAACAGTTTGTCAACCTGACAGTCAGCAAAGAAACAACTTTTCAGTGACTGTCGTATTCAATCTTTACTCCTTGGGATTTCTGTAGACATCAAGGTCCCGCTAGCATATCAACATATCTCTCTCTCTCTCTTTTTATTACTGTTCATGTCAAGTTCGTAGACGCAAATATCTCTTTAAACAAATGGACGGTTGTTTTTTAATTCCTTTTTTGAAATCAGGGTGGTTTTTGTTTCTTTCATAAGATGTACATTTTACTTAAACCTAGGGCTCTGCGTGATTGGGCGTTAAATCAACAACTTTGAAGATGTCTTGGAATATTGCCCAGGCTTGAATGGCAATATTCGCTAATTGCGTGTTGGCAAGATCATCCAAACGGACGCACACCTCTACCTGTCTTTCGATCGCTTTACCCCAATGTTGCAACACTATATTCAGAAAAATCAAATTTGTAACCCAAAATATAAAAAAAAAATCGAATCCCTAAATAGAGAATTTGCGTGGACGCTTTAATTTGTTGACACTTTCTCGTTCCATGCTGCACCCGCTCTGATTGCTTACCAAAGCTTAATTGAATTTATATTCGTTTTCTAATAGATAGTCCTTTATATCAAGTAGCCCCAAAGTGTGATCCGGCTTGTTTTGATTGAATCATTTTTGTTGTAATCCGTCCAAACAGAACTCGACAGCTATTCTAATTAATTAAGATCCATGCTGCGCACAGAAATTGTTAAATTAAATTACAAGACGACGTTGTGTTGGCAAATCGCCCCATTTGTTCGAATGTTTAAGGGGTGTTTTCGGTCTTCATGATCCGCATGCCCGAGACATGTGCTTGGCCAAATTTTGTAATAACCCATGCGATCAGTGGCAAGTGTCTCGTGCAATACTAGACGAGACCTTGAATCGCTAGCATCAGGGATGCATTGAAGACAGACAAACGGTCGGACATGGACAGAGGAGGGAGTGCTCTTCTCATACTTGGACGGAATTTATATTTAGTTTTTAATTTTCATATTTATTGGTCTTTGTACTTTTTCGAGGAGAATTGTAACTGAAATTTGTCTTATTAGCCAAATGAGGTGGTACCTATTGCGAATTTGACAGAAATTTATTATGAAGACGATCGGTGGAGCCGTGGAAAAGCTCTTCAGTTCAGTGACTAAAACATGTATGCACATTTTAAAGTTACCGCTATTTTAGCCAATAGTGGATGGTGTCACAAACAGGAATAGAGTCATATACGGACCGCAGTTGCGACAGTTATTTGGTATTTCTTTCAAATGCACCCTTTTAGAAACCCCCTCAGATGTTGATAGATAGTTGTTGGAAAGTATTTCACGAAAAATTTATTAGAAATGTGTACATATATACAAACGTGTAACTTGTAAAAGTGTTTTCTGTTGGCTTAGAGGGCAGAAAAAAACGCTTGAATTGAATTTTTATTCGATTCAAAATTTAGTTTTGAAAATCCAGAACTCGTTTATATGAAAACGGACATAACCGGCTCTGTTTTGTTGTAGCACAATAGACCTTATTTTGTTTCAGATAATTGCATGAACTTATTTGGGAGGGACTTTCTCATTTTTTGGGGATCTCTTTCACACAATTTTTGTCAAGAGGAATTAAATTCGACCTAATAAGGTAGTCCGCTCAGAATAAATTTATGGATACAAGTTGACAACCCCTACCCCTACCATTTGAAATTTAGTTATAGTGGCTGCCCTATAAACATTGTATTTATTATGACATTTCCCAATCAAATTGTAAAGTTTATCTGCTTGATTTAAGCACGCATCACTTTTAACTTATCCAATTCTCAGGAAAATAGGTAAAATAGGCAATCTGATTCACATGCATTTTACTGCCTACCAGCAGATGTCGCTCATTGAAAAATATTTCCTCTTTGGTTGATAAATAAGTTGTGTCGCTGTTTTCCATAGTTTCTGGCTTCCTTTTCGTCGAAATTTAAAGTGGACAAGACGGAATTAATAGAAAAACCTAAGCTGCTTCCAATGGAAAGCCAAACTATCACTGAAAAGTTATATCAAAGGTCAGGGGACATTGATAGCCAAAAATATACAAGCTTACAGGCGAGCATTCGTTTCAATTAGTTAATTTTAACGAAGCCCTCTGTGTGTGTTCATATTTATTTTCAGCGCCAAAAATATATATGCGGCAAACAATTTCGACATTTTGAACGATTCTCGTTTACTAGGTTCGACTTTCATAGGTCTCGTTAAAAAAAACGAAACTCGTTAAAAATTGTATCAAACCATTTCAGTTGACTTAGCATCGTACCTACTCGCAATTATTCTGTTTTGACACTGCATACTTAATAAACGTGAAGGTGGGTGCGATTGAAAATAGTGATATATCGGCGATTAACTACAATGCTTGCATTTTCTAGTTTTTGTTAGCTGTAAATATAGACATTTTCCTTAATTTACCAATTTACATATATATCTATTTAGATCACTGATATCTTCTATCGTTTAAAACAACCGTTGGATAACGATTGTTTAAAATAAAAGACGCCGAATACTCTAATATTTTTCTAATCCTCTCTTTTTTTTTTGTTTAGTTTTAATTCGTGTTAAAAGTTAGTGACAGAGCGACTAATTGATATTAATCGAAGGAGCATATTCGAGCCGACCATGTACGCGGATTGACGTATGTCAAATATGCTTTGTTCCACTGTCGGCAACATAAAGCAGAGCACTTTTTTGGCAAACCAATGGCACAAAAAGTACCTTCTTTACCTCTCAACATGGGGTACATTGTAAAACCTCATGATTGTCTTCCACGGATGAAAATAAATATTCATAACGAACTTTCATGCTCTTTAGCATGATCTGTCAGCTTAATTGTGTTTTTCATTTTGCATTTAACAAAAGTTTAGGAAATGCGTTAAACCTAACCTAAATTCCATGAATTTTGTTTAACAATTCCTAACTCATTTATTTTCGCGCAATTTCGAAATGTGCCCTTAACCGCTACACGTGATAAAATATAAAATCATTAAGGCCATCTTATCTTAGGAATTCTACGAAACTCAAACTTACATGTGACTTCTTCTTGGGGATAACTGTGCTGTTCATGGTCAGCTCTCAATTCGGCACCAAACCCATAGAAATGTTTTTTTTTCTCCTTCTAGTTCGCAAAATAATTAAATTTCTGATTACAGGACTTATACGTCCGTCTCGTGTAAGGACTAATTAAAATAACCAAAAAACATACGAGTAAACACACATTAATCTCATTACCAAATAAAAGTAATTCAGCACAAAGCCCGAAAACAACAAAATATCGTGTCAAACTGTATGGCCAGATAGGTATAAAAGTGTATTTAACAAAAACAAAAACGAAATATCACATCACTTGGACTTGACACTGCACAAACACTCTCTAACGCTTGAGTGCATGTTGCGAGACAATTTTTTGTTGTTAAAACTGTTTGCACGTTCTATTTGGGACACCACGACGTAATTGTTTCAAGATCAAGTCCAACGCGGCACAGTTTTTATTTACATGAAAAAAAGGAAGAGAAATAAACATTAAATATCACCACACCATCACCCTTCTTATTTACTGAAGAAGATGCACAAAATAAATAAGTATGTTGCCAAGTAGTGGCGCAGGTCACACGCAACAACACAGAACTTCCTATAACGAAATACATACAGCACGTTTCGCGAAATCGAAATTTGAATCTGAATAGTTGTTGTTTTTGTATTGAAAGTTATGTGTTTTTTCTTTATCACAGTTTTTAAATTGTTCTTAAATTTTTGCGCTGTCAGTTGTGTTGCACATTCTTCGGTCTGTTTACCACTAAAGGCGTTGCGAAAAGTGTTTGTCACTTTGGACCGAACGGCATGATGTCGTCGTAACTAACAGAATCCCTAGATGACCGTTAAAAACAGGGGCGGTCGGTGGGAAAATGGATTCTTTTCGGTTTCTGCCAAAAGCAAGGTATTTCGTTTGTTATCTGTGCTTTGTTACACATAGAAATAAAAACTATAACATGGTCGAGAAGAAGCAGAAAGCTTTGTTGTGATGGGCGAGTGAGTGGGTAATGTCGTTTATCAGTCCACCGTGACTTACTGAACGGCGGCGTTTAGATTCAAAATAATATTTTTTTTTAATTGTTGAACATGAGCAAACGCTACGTGCTGTTCTAGAAGCTATTGGGGGCAATGAAAGACGATTAACCAGTCTGTGCATAAAGGTAACATGGGACGTCGACCTTAGCATTTTTTAACATGGATGGTATATTTATATATGTTTGGTAATTATTGCATATTTTAGAATATTGCTGTCAAATTTGGTCTGAAAGATATTAGATAACACGCAATGAACGATATTTTTATCTTGTTGATCCGCACTCGATACAGTGAGCAATTTTGGTTGCAACCGTACAAATTGGTCCTTCAAAGCGATTTAAACCTTTTTCGGAGCTACAAACTACTACTTCCAACAGATCGCTTCGGCTATAGAACCCGCAGCTGAATTAAGTCATGCAATTCAAAATATTTTTCTATTCCAACGATTTGCGTAATTTAACTAGGAGCTTTTAAGGTTATACCCGTGCGGGTCTACTCGGATATTTTGATCGAAGTCTATAGTTGCTTTTTTTTTTAGCGATTTTTCTCATATTACCATATAAATGTGAAAGGTTTTATAAGGGGAATACTAACTGTCAAACGAGCTGTCACACTGGGTTGGCTGTTTTGAACTATGCTGAGTTCTTGTTTGGATCGGTATTTTGTAAGTCCAACAAATATCTGCGTACGTACGAAGCTGAAAAAACTTCCCAAAAAAACAAGTTGAAATCGACGAATTCGAGTACACTGTGTCAAATTTGTCACAGGCAGAAGTGAATCAATCAGTTATTTTCAATAAAAATGGGCACCTACATAAAACTATTTATCTTATGTCGACTAGTTTGGTCTGGACTTGATGTACCCTGAACGCAAAAACTAGATTGGTCGATTTTGTTACTTTTTCTTATGTCAGCCACATACGAACTGTCTCCGATCGAAATCAATCAAAACCGAGACAAATCAAGTCAGCTAGCTATCAAACTTATTAAAATAGGTACCTACTTGAATGTGCTCAACGATTGACTTTTTTAAACCTCGTAACAAGTCAGTAATTTTAATTTTAAAAGAATTGAGAACAATTTAGAGACAATCACTTGGTTGTTTTTTAACAGAAACTTGATCTTTGCTCCGTGACATGAAGCAATAAACAAAAGGTCGGAAGAAAATAGGTCTAGGTGGGTTTTATAAATAAAATTTGTTATAAAGCATTGGAAATTAAAAAAAAAAAAACATGTTTGCAATCTAAAAGGCACAACCTTCAATTAATAATAATCTAAAGTATGACTGATTGCATGCTATGGTCTCAATTATTAGACCAATTTCGAAGCCGGTATGTGTTCTATTTTTGTTGGTATGTATTTATCTGTTATAAAAAATGTCTTCTCCAAACACCTACTTACCATCGTAACAATGCAAAAGTTGCAACACAGTAACACAGCAGTTACGTCAAATTACGTACACTATCTGACGTTTGCTCGTCGGCGCAGTGGCTTGGTCGTTAGTGTGTTGGATTACTAAGCGGACCACTCGCTTCGAATCTCGAAGAACACCGAAATTCCAACCTAATGTTTTTGTTTTCCACTGCGCCGCCTCTCGCGAACATCTGACAAACATCCTCGCGGATGTACAACTGTCATGAAAGAGCTTATCGCCGTTTGGACTTGGCATGAAATTGTAGATCCCTTCCATTCGTTCCAAAAATGAAACTCACACAAAACGAATGGTTGTGAGAAGCTAGGCCTTGGGTCCCTACGGACCTGTTGCGCCAACTATAAAATAAACATTAAGTTTTCTCCGGCTATTGAAGTCGCAATTGCCATATATTTCACATCCATATGTCAATATAGGAATTGCGAGAGTTTTAGCAAGCATTAGTCTGGTTTTCTTTGGAGTGTAATATTGCGCTGTCCACAAAGTACGGAACACTCCATAAACTTTTCCCACGACTGAATTAATGTGAGTGCTCCAAGTAAGATTCCGGTTAAACACAATTCCAAAGTTCGTTGCAGTCTCAACATATTCTAGTGCAGCACCGTCGAGTACGATCGCTGGAAAGTATGAAGGATCTACAGGATTTTTGGGAATAATAAGACATTTGGACTTATATGGGTTTAAATAGAGACCATTATTTTATAGACAGAATCTTCAATTAGTCCAAGAGGTCAACTTTTGAGGTTTTCGTTTATCGTTTGAGGAAGTTCATTTACGTATAGGGAATATAGAAGCGGACCAAGAATAGAGTCTTGTGGAACGCCTCTAGTGGTAGGCAGGAAATTGGAAAGAGTTCCATTTACCATGACAGCTTGCTTTCTGCCAATTAGGTATGAATTCATTAATTTTGTGGCGGAATTCGAAAAGTTGAACAGCATTGACAGCTTTTTACAAAGATTTTCATGGTCAATTGTGCCAAAAGCTTTGCAAGAATCCAACATTACTAAAAATGTTACATTTCCATCATCTAAGGCTCCTCTTATGTCTTCAATAACATTTATAAGTGCTGTGGAACAACTGTGTAGTTTCCTAAAACCGGATTGCTCCTGTGATAAAATATAAGTCCTTTGAAGAAAACAATTGATCAGCTTTTGTAGAATTTTTTCAAATACCTATGTTGAAAATATGTAGTTTTATTCAAAGGCACTATTCTTTTGTAGTAAATATTCTTTTTATTAAGTAGGTAAAATAGACTCAAAAAATTAAAGTGACTTCACGTTGGCGTTTTTTATGATAAATGAATTGAAAATTAGAAATTTGTAGAAAGAAATAATTTTTAGTTACTATGTGAGTTTTTAAATATTTTTTGAAGTAAAGTATTAAAATCGGGCAGTTTCTTTTAATGATTTCTTAACAACCTACCTTTGAAAAAATGGTAGTATCGAAATGGGCCTGAAGTCATTACTGCTTGGACTCTTTGCTACAGGTATTACCTTTGCCCTTCCATTCTTCCCAAAAATAAAAAAATAAAACTCACACAAAACGAAAGGCTGTGAGAAGCTAGGCCTATAGGGTCTCTACGGATCTGTTGCGCCTACAATTTTACCATCTGTTTTTTGTCTGACGTTTACTCTAGCCAACTAATTTCAGGAAATTTGTTAGTGAACATATCTATTTGGTTTAGTACTTTCCTAGATGCTATGTCTTTGATAAGATTTTCGAATTGAATTTGTAACAGATTGAAAGTTTATGGAAATAGATCATTTTATCTCGAAAGAAAATGGAAACATGCAGTTATCTAGCTCTTCCTATTTTTTCTTTTTTGAGGGCCTGTATTGATTGATTTTTTTAAAAATATTTCAACTGACGTTGATCGCGTTCCATTGACACATCGCTAGTCATCTAGACTAGACAATTGTGAAATTTCTCTATCAGCGAAATTTACAATCTAGCGCAAAATTGCTTACGAGGTTGAAGAAAAAGTATAACTGCCAATCAAATTGAATTAAAAAGTTAACAAATTGACAGAATCAGACAAAAGTCGCGGAGAAGAGTTTTTCGCAGACAAAATCAAGCCTCGCTTCTGAAAAAATATTAAAAAGACTCTTACGATATTATTCCCTGTTATCACAGATGAATTCAAATTGAATTTAAAACACCATACCATTTTTCAATTATCACAATATTCCTATAGTTAATTTATTTACACTGCACTTAAAATTATTTGTTTGGAAAAAAACAGTTTTTTATTAATAATTGCACTCAATTGATCCTGTTTATTTCCGTTGACTTTTAAATACTTTTCATGTGGCACCTCCATTCGACGAAGATAAACTGTTTGCCAAGGTACTTGTCGCTCCATTACCAACAATACAAAATGGCGCCGTATAGTAGTGCTGTAAAAGAGACGGTGGTGGTTGTGCAGCTCCCGCCGCAGCTGCTAGGCCTGCTGGTGTCAGATACAAATGATTGCCATAGATACCCTGTCGTTGAGCGATTTTCAATCGGGATGTAAGCTGTTTCTTCCATTTAGTGCGACGATTCTGGAACCATGTCTTTATCTGTACTTCTGTCAGATTTAGATTTTTCGACAATTCCATTCGCTTGCTCACACTTAGGTATTTGTCCTGTTTGAATTCATTCTCCAAACGTTCAAGTTGTTTCGCACTATAGGCCTGTCTGGGCTTACGGTCGACGCCGGGCTTTCGGAAACGTTTTCCACTTGGCTTGGGAACTATATAGGAAGCAAAAATTATTGTCAACAAGTAGTGCACGTTATGAGCAGATTCTTGACTTACCCTGAAGTCCTAGTATGTAGTTTGCGGGATGAAAGTGTGACTGGGGCAAGACTTTTGAAGGGATTCCAATCCAATTGCTGTATAGAAGAGCGGATGGATGTGCTCCGGGAAAATCATGAAATAGGTGAGTAAACGGTCGAACTGTTTGTGAAAGTTTTCGTTCGTAGAGGTCTTCATAACTTGAAAGTTCTCCAAGGAGGAGGTCGGTTTTGGTGCTCAATGCATCGATGACATTCGATGTTGTCGCTGAAAGTAAAATATACATTTTTGAGGATATATATACTACTAATGAAGGGTAAACAAAATTTTCGTTTTGGATGGGCGTGTCAGTGAGTTGTTTTTCCACTTATAGAAACTGCGATTCTATTTCACCAACGTATTTAAATAAAAAATAAAAAGAAAGTTTTTAAGGACCACAAAAACACTCCAAATTGTAAAAAAAAAAGTGGCACTCTCGTTTTGATGTCTATTGATGTTTTGGATTCAACAATGCAATCAGTTTCTTCCCCAGTTCTTTTCTCGTTCATCAATGAATGCCATTCATAGAGTTGAAATTCTTACATTTGATGGAATATTCATCAACGCAATGTCAAAATTCTTGAATATTTCGCTTGGTCTTATGACCACAACGTTGCCTTCATGAAACTGGATTCATTAACAGTAACACTTCTAAATTGTTGCTGGAAAATTGTGTCTCCGAATTTCAATGCAATTGTTCATAAGATTATGAGCGATTCTTTAAAGCGTCGTTTTGGTGCACTAGTTTTGATTGTGTCATTTTATGATTGATAACCTTAAATGCGTGAGACTATTCATTGGTTTTATGAAGGCGACAATTATTTGAATGTTGTATTTCATTGAACTGCAAACTACAACCGTTATGAAGAATGATTCATTTTTGCAAAACTGTACAGTCTCATTTGTCAGCGTCTAACTCTAGCGTTGTATGACCAAATACTTAAATTGTGAGAACAAATTCATACCTCATATGAAAAATTGTTTGATTTCATGAATGGTTTTATTCGAAGCAAGCATTTTATTAACTTTATTTATTTTAATGTTATATTTCTTTAAAGTACAAACTTAAACAATCAAAATCGTATGCAAATTTGTTGCTGATTTATATTCACTCGTAAATCTTTTGGGTAGAGTTTAAAAGTGAATTGCGAATTTATTCAGTCGGTTTTTTCCCGGTGATTTTTCAGCTCAGAGTTTAAAAAAATAAAATTTGTTATTGGACTGTTTTCACATAAGTAGTATCATTGTTAAAAACATGTTTTTCATAAGGTAAATGCGCATACAAAAATGATGTGAAAAGTTTTCTAAGTTTAAGTTATTTAAAATTGTCTTTTATACTAGCATTATCTACAACCTTACTTGTTGGCCTGAGTATAGAAGTGAAGTGGATATCGTTTGGTAAGCTTAATTTTTTTTTGAAACTAATATTAAAACTATATCTATTTTTTATAAGATTGACAAAGACTTTGGAATTATTTCGAAAGTCGCAAAATCCTTTTGAAGAAGTTCCTTTTAAAGGGAAACATTTCACGAGACAAGCAATTATATTGATAGTGGTAATTTGTTTTCTAACCTACATAATATAGTTTCATATAATACGGCACACATTGGGCCTTACCAACAAACATTTTTAGTTTCGACTCTAAGTTTAAGTAGTTCACAGTGGCTATATTTTCCATACAAATTTCGCTACTGTGAGCTCTCGTAAACTTAAAGTCGAAACTAAAAAAATAAAAAAATGCACAGCAAGTACAAACAAAAATGATACTGTTTTGCTTCTAATACGGTTTTGGGTTCAATATTGTTCATACACTTTAAATACTTTTGTACTTAAATATATGGAAATTTACATAGAAACAATGAATTCATTTATAAAAGTAATGAGAGGCTTCATGTACTTAAAGTCTTTGTTCATATAAACTGTGACAATTCTCATAAATTCAATGAATTTGCGCATAAGTTCGTAGAATAAATACGTACACCCCATGAACGTTCTCCGAAAAGTCTAACAGACTTGATGAAAATATTCATAATTACTATTATTGAATACATTTCATTCATGAAAGTCTACATAAGCAAAGGGATAACTTTGTTATGAATTATACCCATTGGTTTTATGAACAAATCATGCATCTTATGAAAGTTTCATACCGTTATGAATATTTTCATACAGGAATGAACGGAGGTACATTGATTAAATGAACTCCTACTTAAGCTCAATTTCAATGATTTTTTCATACTGTCTATACATTTTTTCACTGTCATCATGTACCTTTTTGTTTCAGTGAGTCCGTTATCGTACAGGGTGATGCTTCAAAGCGATATATACTGCAGTTTTAAGCCTTTGCTGCTAGCGAACCGAGCCACCCACTCCAACTTGACGTATATTACTTTGAGAAAACTTGTAAGAACTTAAGAACAAGTACTTTTTGGTACACAATTTATTTTTAATTGTATGTTTCAAATCTTATTAGTTATTTAATATAAATCTTTGCATAGAAAGAATCTGTATATAGATGACGAAGCCTCTAAGGGTGCATAAGAGCGCTTCAGAACATTTTCTTTTTCAACATTAGAGCTCAGAGTCAGAGCTTAATAAATCGCAATCTAACTAACATATTAAGCAGAAGCAAAGTGGGTGCATTGCCTCAGAGATTAATTTGGTTGAATACTGAGCAGCCTTCGGACTCGAAAGAAAACAGTGGGTCCCTTTCTTTCGTCTCAAAAAAAAAAGAAGCTTGACATAGTTCTTAGAATTATAATAAAGCCCAAAAGTGTTACTTGAGAGTGCCGTGGGCAAGAAGGTAAAATAATAAAACCAGCAAAATAATTTGCATATAAATTTTTCAATATCCCAAGGTTGAAGGAAAAACCCACGTTTGCTCTTAGAAATGTTGAAGGGAAAACTAAAAGCGGAGCTTATACTTAAGTCGCATTTGCGGAATCCGCTGTAACCGCAAACCGTGCTGATAGAAAATATAGATAGATAATAATATCATCAACCACGTTCTAATGTCCTATTATTAATTATTCCGGAAAGTGTGTCTAAAAAATGTAGCTCTCAAGATCTGATGCAAGCCTTTCTTTACACCATGTACACGCACTTAAAATTAATTGGCAAGTTTCGGCCCGGCCGATCGACAAATTATCCTGCATAGGCACAAGGCACTTCGTGGAAAAAAAACTTTGCGAAACTTTAAGCTAAGCACGTCATCCATTCGTAGGCCTTAAGGCCGTACCTAAGCAACAATCGGGATACACTTCAAAAAATGGCTCAAAAACCATGTACCTACGGACATTATACCAACAAACGTAGTAGAAAAATGGAGCTTTAAATTTTATTTAGTATTTTCACTCCGCTCCAGGCTTAAGGCGCACCCTTCAACCTACACAGGCCATATCGAAAGTTTTCAAAGGTCTCTCTATAGCACACAAAGAGCGAATGTCCCGAGAAAAATGTAATTAAACTTGAATACTTTTAAAAGTTGTCTATTCATATTTAAAACGCGGTATTTCTAAAGATTAACAAATGCAAAGTCATTCAACTGGAAGAATTTATGGTCACGGAAAGTATGGGAAACTTTGTCAAACAGACTGTTCCAAATGTGAGATGTCAAAAGCCAATATATGCCCAGTTTTAATTTCCATTTGCGTGATGTGCTTATTGGAAAGGTATGTATCTTTCCACTATAGAAACACTCTAAAAGCCAAACAAGCCTCTCGTCAAATAGAAACCCGTTTAAAGGCTCTAACTGCGTTTGCATGTTTCGTCGCTAGAACAATGGCGCGTAAAATTGCAAATAGTCGCGTTCGTTGACAATTCCAAATGTGCGACTTTATGCAGATTTGCACTGTTATGGGATAAAGCAAGCATTAAAGTCGCGGCGCTAATTGATAGAGTAACGTTTTTACAAGTTTCATCTGCGGTTTGCACACTTACAAGTTCCACATGTCGATGTCGGTGACAGGGCATTTGTTTTCACAGGTTTTGACACATTTTTGGCCAGCTTTGTGGCAGCATCTCTAGCCGTGTTTTCTATTCCAAGAATGCTGTCAATACTGAACGAACTTTGTCTGGCACTTGTTTCACTTTTCGTTTTCACCACAGTCCCTAATAACATGTCACTTTCGTCGTCACAAATGATTTCCTCCGAATCACAACTATCCGCCGACGATAGGGATGACAGGAAATTGTCATCGATATCGCTCAAACCTCGATTTATCTCCATTTCGCGCCGGTGGCTATTATACGAATGACCGCTTAATTATGAACTTGAATGCTGTAGCCTGCCAGCATCCATGACAGAGTTGGATGGAAGCTCCGCCTTAAAATTAACATTGTTGTGTGAAATCGGAATGCGAGTGTGCCCAGCTGCAACCCTTAGTAGACATGCGAGAGCAGGTAATGAATTTAGGACGAAGGTGAGAAAAAGAGCACATAATCGTTGGTCTTGTAATAAAAATGGCTGTCTCCCAGCATCCCTGTTCCGCACTTCGCACTTCCACCAGCAGTTCGGGGTGGAAAGCGTGGTTCATAAGCATGCGCGTCGAAGGCCAGTATTTTGTTATTCGACTCCAGTTGGAGAGGGATTCTGTTTGGTCATTGATGTGCTAACTGGCTTTATGTCGGTTTAATTAAATCGTCAATTTTGGACGATAACTCGTGGTTTAGATGTTTTCTTCCGAATTGTTATGGGAAAGCAACAACTGGCACTGGTGTGTGTGTACACGTCGTGATTTGACATTATTGGCTATTGGGGTTTTATTGTCAGCCGAATTATAACTCCATTTGCAGAGCCTATTAACGTTTTGTAGTTGGTCAGCATTCGAATAACATTCTTGGAAGAATGCGAACAAATCTAACGAACGAACAAAGTAGCTTGTTGAGCAAATTAGACTCAATTTATATTATTTTTCGATTTGTCGATTATTTGGATTCATACGTTAGTGGGTATGAAGTACACCAGCAAGGTCTCAGCAGACGTAATGTTATTGGGACGAGGATCAGTGGCGGTAATTGACAGGTGGTATCACGCTACATGAGCTTGCATGATTTTTGCTACACAAGTCAATTATCAGTCTACAAATAATGACAGGATATACTTTCAAAAATTTTGTAATTTGCTGTCACAAAACTTGGTTTTATTCTACAGCTCAGCTTGTCATATAAAGGCATTTATCCGTTTACGAAGGGTCGCGAAAAAATCGGAGGAAAATTTGCTCTGCTACAACGAGCGCTGTTATTAGAACTATAGGTATAGGTATTTCAGTGATGAGAAATCAAACGGAGAAGGCTATTCCCTTATCGAAGACGCATCATATAACAGTCGGTGAGCGATTTTTTTTATTATTACTTGAAACGTGTATGAATTTTGGCACTTAAAAGCAAATATTTTTAAAAGTATACACGTCTTTTAAAATGCTTTCAATTGCTTTAAAAAACGCTGAGAATCCCCTCAGTTATTTAGATGTCTTCTTAGGCGGCGTTGAAACAGTCAATTACGTAGAATGTGCTTTCCCAAATCTTGGGCCGAATTACCGCATCCGTGAGGGAGCATAACTATCTACCTCTTGCGGTTCACACGCTCAACCAATCTTAACAAATGAAGTGTCAATAAAAAGAGATTTCCTGGGTGCTTATTTTTGTATTTTTAAATATTAACAATTGAAAAAGTTGAATTTTTACATATTAGTTTTCAACTACGCAGTTGTGTACAAACTATGATTCCGGGAAATACTTTGCTTTCATTTTCGTACAAACGGAAACGAAGCAAAGAGAGTCGACGGCCGAAGAGACGTACAGTCATAAGAGAAGTGAACACATAACTCTTCTCTTCACACGTATTCACAGAACACAGATAGGGAATCTAAGAGAGAATTTTATTTTAAAAATTTGCGGGGGAAGTGGGTACGTGCGGTGGAGCTGACGGTCTATCCGATAGGTGGCGCTGTTCTCGATCTCCGAAACCACTCAACCGCTTTCAATGAAATTTTGTGGTATTGTTGGGTCAAATTTTCAAGATAAGATAGTATAAGACGCGACAGGTCCAAACGAAAGACACGTGCAAAACCGGGTGGGTACAGCTATATATAAAAGAGACTGACGTCCGTGTGTGCACTCATAACTCGAAAATGGATCGCTCGATTTTGACGATTTTGAGCTTGGTGGATTCGTATTGGCCCAAGGAAGGACGTATGCTACTTTTTTTTCGTGAAAATAAAAGGGGATAGAACTTTGTATGCGGAACCTGAAAGAATCTGAAATCAAAGGTCATGGAAGCGACTATTTTGATTGAAAATATCCAGGCAAACATTAGAATTCCGCGAACTTCGCTTATTCAGTATGATTTGCAATCGGTTTTTAAGCGTCTTCAATTTCCTGGATATTTGTGGCATCAATTCTTGAATTCCCATGTTTCTCACATGGTCGATTGTATGTGGCGTGCTCACGTGTGAGTAAAACCTTCCGCTTTGTACGTAGTGTATCGTAAAGCATTTTAGTGGAAACAACATTTCCAACTACAGCAATTTTCCCGCGAACTGTCACACTTTAATGACACCACAATCCACAAGCCCACGAATTCAAAATTCGTTCTTACACAACCTTTCAAAATGCGACTGAATCTACCCGGGATTATCTGCGGCTGAAAGAAGTTTTCATGTGAATGAAATGTCAGGAACTGAGAAAATTCGCTTCTTCGCAGTTCGCAATTCGCTCTCATATGAATACACGTCAAATTAATGTATCTGTGGAGAAAAACAGTGGCCGCTGGCGCAATGATCATTTTAGGAAATAAAACTTTCTCAATGGTAGTTGCTTTTTCATAAACTACCATTGAGAAAGTTTTATTTCGAACTCCTCAAAACCATATCACTGACAGATGTTTTTCCACCTCTTCTGTGGATAACTGGCAGTATCATCATTACCTCGAAAGTGCTTTCAAAATGTTTCCTAAAAGGGTCATTACAATCATTACTTATACACCCGAAAGAGACGGCGGAAAATTGATGTACTCCAGTTGAAAATTGAATCATTTCCCAAAATTTGAGCACGCAATTGTTCGGTCATGGTCCTGCTGTGCCTTGCGTGTCTATGCCATGCCATGACCAAGTGCTACATCTCTCAAGTAGCTATTACACCTTTTAGCAAACCAGGAAAACGAACGCTGTACACCGTTACTCCCTGAGTGCGGTGGGTGTCTCGTGTCCATGCTGACAGTCTTCTTCCAACACCTCGACCTCTGGCGGTGTTCGCGGACCACGTGTCTGTTGTATAATATGATTATTTATCATAACGAGTATATAAAAGGATTTTTATACCCGATTCCATGATTCCGGCTGCTGCATCATGATTTTCTTCTTTTCAGTTATCTATCTGTCGACACCTCAGTAGATGCCGTGACGGTTATGGTGGTGTAAACTGATTCTTAAAAGCACTGGGAACTGTCCAGGTGCTCGACGATCCTTCTTTGAAACGTGGCTACCACCGGCATAGTAGCACATAATGCATAGCCCCTGCGTGGTTGGTGTGGGTAAGATTTGTGGTTTATGTCGGTTATAAGGCGGAGGGTGTGAGTGTGAGATTGAATATCCATGTTGAATAGTGTTGGGTTAGCACCAGCATAAGTTTGTGCCCCCAGGGTGTACAAATTATTTTCTTGGGTTTTTTTTTCAGTCATCGTTGGACTTTTTTTTTTAGCAGTAACGTGTGTATTAGAACAAGGGCTGGATGATTTGTGTTTGGAGTGTAGGCAAATATATGCAGAGAAAATAAATACGCTTTTGATGTCAATAATATTGCTGACGATTTCATGGGGCATGTATTGATGGGGCTAATGTCGACAGTTGACAAAAATCCACTGTTGTTCAGTAAAACGCAGTGGACCCGTCGTTTGTGATACGGACTACTGGGCGGGACATACAATTGTAGCTCCCTTTCCATTAGTTAATATAGAATGATTCTGAAAAACGGAGCCCATTGTGCAAACTTTTTGATTTTCGGCATATAAAGAGTCACAAGAACACTACCTATTTATCATATAAGCTGGGCACTCATTCCGTGTGTCGATTATCGCCAGACGATAGCGTTTCGACGACAGCTTTGCTTCACGTAATTTCAGTAATCGTCTATCGTCCATGCGATATCGTTTTGACGACTGAACAATTGCTTCACGTAAATCAATAATCGTAGAAGCACTATCGCCCAGACAACACAATTTGAGCGATACCTAATGAGGTATCGTTTTGAACAGCCAAAGATTTTTCTTGAATTTCAAGAATAATAATTAGTTTTATACAAATATATTTATAAATAACCACCTCACGAAAAAGCAATAAATATTGTGGAAAAGTGTATTGGTGCAAGACTTATGTCATTATTTCCCTCCTAACATTAAAGTACATGTCATAATTTCAATGTAGAATTATAATTGAAAAAAGGAAAAGTAATTAGGTACGTCCCCCTAAAAATTGAGATTTTTGCAAATGTTTGTGCTGCCCTCCATACATTTTGTATTGTTAGTGATAGTACAACAATCGAATAATACGACGTGGAAATAACCGCATGAGACAGTTGGCTTCAAAAATAAGGGACGAAATAAACAACTCACTTTTTTTGGTAGCTTTAATTAAAATTGTCATTCGCTTTGATGTATAAATTTTTTTGATGTTATTTGTTATTATTAATACAATAAGGAACAAAGATGAACTAATTCCACTTTTCAATTTTCAAATTTGCCTCAAACACAAAATTGTTTCCAAAAAGTCATTTATGACATTTTAAACGACGTCTGATTGAAATTTCCAATATAGTTTGAGAGTCTCTGAAAGACACTCAATGCTCTCAATTCTCTCACGCTTTTTATAAAATAAAATAAAAGATAGAGACGATAGTGATAGAGTTACGGAAAGCACACTAATGACGAGATCGTTGACTACTGCCGCGCAAACGATTATCGTTCTCAAAGTTACGGAATGAGTGCCCTGAACTTTAGGCGAAAGCTGGTACCCCTTTTGAACCTTTGAATGATATTTTGAAACACGTCAAAAATGGTCATTGTCGATTTCGAACATGGGTCCTTCCCCAATCATATTAGGTCTAATGGCGTACTTTCCCGAGCCAAGCTCTAAAAATCTGTGAAACTCAAAAAAATGAGGGAAACTCTCTCAGCGAGCATAAAATATACTCCAAAGTACGTGGACAGACTTCGAGCGACTTTGAGCCACTTATACATCTTTGACATTTATTCCATATGTTACCCTGTAAAGTAGGTACAACTTCATTGAACAGGGAAATCCCTCCTGCTCAAATGTATCATGGTATAAGAATAGGACTGCACAATGCAGCTCGTCAAGTGGGTCAGACGTATTGAGTTAAGATCGCAGTTCGTATCTGACTTTCAAGGGCGCTTGGCGAGTTCGCGCAGTGCAACATAAATGTTGTTTATACATACCACAAGTAGATATATAAATTACCTTTTTGAAACATGTAAACCGTTCTAGGAGAACATTCGACGACCACCGAATTTTCTTTATTTTCACAGATTTAATTTTTGTGTGGATTTGTTTCTTAAGACGAATTTTGAATTTGTTTCTTGTCTACTTTGTGCCTTTGCAATACTCGTATTTATCAGTACTTGCTGGTTGAAATTCAAGGGAGGAACTACTCGTTACTCGTTATTTTGCTAACGTTCTCTTTTTCTGTCATTTTTGATGAGAACGTGTATAGATTTTGTGCGATTGCGTTCGATTTAAAACGCATACGCGAACGAACCTATTGCTTTTCGTAAAATATATTTTCTAAACTAACACGAACACGAAAAAACAAGAAAGGTAATTAATTTTGTTTGTTGGTGCAGTTTGAACATGTTCTACTAAGACCATCACTACGCATTACAAACTACTACTACGCGGTACGTACTGTTAAACCCATCACAATTAAATGTACAATTATGCGTGCATATCATACATATACAACTTATGCGTAGTTTCGCGCGCAATTAAACTCGATAGAGCACATCGCCTCATTAACTGACTGTCCTGTTCTGCTGTTGGTTTAAGCGATTTCGCACCTTTTGACCGTTTAATGATTCGTTTAGCATTCAGGTGTTAAATTAAAATTTCCATTTACCAAATGAGTGTAGGTTTTGTCTTTGGCGGACGAAGCTGTGCGGACGCAATGATCATGTCATGATTACTGATCATTATGGGCATTCAACTTAAGAAAATGGGTACGTCAAAATTGATTTGACGGAATTCGTTTGTTTGGGTTAGCATTACTTGAAATAGGATCGTGCTGACAGTTAACTAGCCCTGTTTGTTTGTTTGCCAACAGAAAACGAATGTGTAAACCTCCTATTCATCGAAGTGTGAAAATTTAAACATACCAGAACTGGGTGCTGGTTAAAAGGAATTGCAACTCCGAGACTGTATCATACTTTCGTATTAACTCGTATTGTAATGAACTGGAATGATTTATACCTACCTTCCCATAGTATCCGTGTTTGTAAGAAAGCAATCAAAGATGTCAACTCAAATGAATCTGTTGAATTCATTCTCCGCAATTTATACTCGAGAAGTTGAGCTGGTCTTGAAGTACATAATTTGAGGTTATTGCCTTCCTCACCACACATACTGTCTTTGTCATTACATACATTTTGAGTTACACAATCCTGTCAGATTATAAGCATTAATCAGCAGTGTCGAAATGTTCTGCGAGAATTGTCAAGCAACAATTGAAACAATATTTGCAAAAGATTGCAGTCTTTTCGGGGCCATTTTTATGAGTATTCCTCTGTCAGATTTCTCTTTGTAAATTGACAGTTAGACCTAGTATTTAATGGGGACATTCAAGACCCTCATTTAGAAAGTCTGACAGTTGGCCGGCTTAAAGTGTCTCAGTTTTGGGTTGGCCTAAATCGGTCTTATGAACAGTTTCTTCACTTGACGTTTATGGAAAGGTAGCCGACGAATTTAGGCACGTAATTTGTGCCTTTGTACTAAGTTCACAGTTATTATATGTGACTGGGCACATTCAAGAATTTAGGTATCTTGAGTCAACTAGATTGGTCTGGATAAGATGTGACCTGAACGCAAAAACTAGATTGTTCGGGAATGTCACTTTTTCTACGTCAACCACATACGCGAACTGTCAACTTACTAGGTCTGTTCCTTTGCTTTCAATCTTACGAATTTTAACTGATTCTTACGAATTTTTACTCAATGCAGTTCCTTAACTAAAGAATTTCGTAAAAGAGAGCGTCGTCGGGAGAGCAAAATATCACCCTTCCGCTGAGAATCTTATGAATTTTTACTCAAGAAATTTCTACGTGTAAGAATTGGAAAGGCTGTCAGTCACCATACAGTTAACAGCTGATTTGAAATTTGTTGTCCTATTTGGCATAAATGCGTGCATTTGTTTTGATTTTTTCCGTATTAAAATTGTGTCAACAGGCGGCAAAATAAAATTGAATGTTCTCCCCAAGATTCTTTTCGAAAATGGCAACGAAATCCTTACTCGCTGTAGCAAGGCGAGCCATCTCCACCATGTAATTCTCATTGCAGTGTCGCGTTTTCCTCTTCTCGATTGCTTGTAGTTCAATCAGTCAAACTCTTCCACACTCGGATTCATCAAGAAGAACCTCGATTATTTTCAAACACTTTCATCGCTACTTAGCTGATGTAACTCATTTTCTTACTAAATTGTCAAATTCCTCGAGTTTAGACATCTTAACGACTTTTTGTACCACTTTTTTTAATGTTCGAATTATGTAGGCGTCTGTCATTTTTCATAGATTACTACAAAAGCGTTCCCTTACTTTTTCGTAGGTGTCTCTCTCTGTGAGAATTTATCCCCACCACTTCCATTTTGATAGTATTTTTCGTTTTTACTATACAAAAAAAGGAACAGACCTACTCATTCACAAATTTCTTGACTAGATTCGTCGACTACCCCTCCATAAACGTCAACTGAAACAGCAGCTCAGTGCTCATAGGACCGATTTCGGCCAATCAAAACCGAGATACAACTAGTCAGACAGCTGTCAGACTTACTAAACTAGATACTTGAACGTCCCCACTGATGTAGGAAATGCGACGTTACTAGTCTTGGCGTTCAGGGTACATCTAGTCCAGACCAATCTAGCCGACTTAGGAAAACGAGATTTTTAACGAGTTGATAACTTCTACGCAGTGTTTATTCAAACGGGGGCTTAGGTTTTTCTCTGGGTGACTGACTTATATCGAAAAATAGCGGATAATAAACTTAAATTAGTTCTTTTTATGCACTACTCACTTCTGCAAACAATGGAGCATCACTGTAGCTGAGTAAATAGGTTGAAAATGTGACACACAATCACCACACCACTTCACCACATCATGCTAAATTACTTGCTGTCATGATTTTTGCGACGCGGCGCTGCACCGACGCACATCAACTCCAATCCAACTGGAGATGCATCAGAGCAGAAATATAAGAAGTTATCGTCACCGTGGTGTGGTGCTACCGTTCTTAAAATCAGTTTCATTCTAGAACTTGAATAGGCACAATGGCTTTAAATGGTGCAGTGTACTTCTTAGTTGCAATTACTACTACTTGCAATTTATTGCCAGTGCGTGGATCCATGGATACCTTCCAGTTCGATGTGAACGACATTTTGAACGAGAAATTCATGCCAGCCCACCTGCTGGCGAAAGAATTTGAATCTTTTCTTAAAGGCTCGTCGAACGTTACGCGGCAACATTTCTACAAACAGGACAATAACACTTGTAATTTTACGACGGCTTTTTCTACGATGGGTTTTCATAGGTATGTGGTTGTGTGTAATACATGAAGCCCGATTTCAATGCCTAATTGATAGGAAAATGATGAACGAATATCTGGCAACGAATTTCTTGGCAAAACAAGTTCTGACTGAATTCCCCTTGGATACTGTTACTGTGGAGCCAATTGAAAGGCGCATAGGTTCACCATCTCTAAATTCGAAGACAGAAACGACGTCAAAAGTTGAAGACAACCATCGAAGGGGAAAGTATATCCCTAACGAACTACTGGAAGATCCGGGTTCTGCGAGCTATCGCAGTTGGTTGGACAAGTAAGTGGATAATAAATAGGTATTTGAAATATGAGTATCTACAAAGTGTTGTGAGGTTTGCGTCTAGATTGATTTGTTCAGGTATAGGACTAACAAACAGTCAAATGAAATATGCTTCAAATTAAGAACTACAAATTTCGGGACACATTTTTTTAAGCTATTCGCATTTCTGCCAGTAGAATAAATCACTCTACATTTCTAATGTTCATTATGTAAATCTTGATTTTGGATTTTTACAATTATTTTAGCATATCTAGCTCGAGCTAAACTAATTTTATCGGCTGTCCAACTTTTCTCCTCAAACATTAGTTAATATCCTAGCTAAACTTTGACATAGAGCACGCCGTGGATTAGTGTCACAGAAAACAGCTGTTCTTTGAAAACAACTTAGGTAGGTACTTCAAAAATTCAACTCTCTCTGATTTCAACCATTTCCGATTCTATGTACTCGAGGTATTTATTAAAAAAAAAACTCATCCTTGCTACTTCTCCCGTTCTCCGCAATACAAAAACGCAACAGAACACAACGATCTGTCAAAATTTAGCTTGAGAAATTGTGACGCCCCATTAAATGGGATGGGCACGGTAAATTTTGACAGATACATGAAGTACACTGTGAAACAAAAGTTTGATTTTTTAGCTCGAGCTGCTTACCACTCGACTAAGGGGATTCGCTTAAACTTAGCTGAGCTAAATTATGGAGAGAATTTTGTATGGGAACTAAAATTTAGCTCGAGCAGCGTACTAAGCTTTGCACGCAATTAGGGATAGATAGGTTCTTAGGACTTTGTCTACTTAGGCTCCGCTATGAACTCAGACAATGACACCAGCGCTGAGGTTAAACGTAGAATTACTCTTGCCAACCGCTGTTTCTTTGGGCTAAGAAGGCAATTGAGTAGCAAAGCCCTCTCTCGAACAACTAAAGTGACCCTTTATAAGACCCTTATCATCCCAGTTCTGCTATATGGCGCAGAGGCATGGACTCTATCAAAAGCGGATGAGGTTACTCTTGGTTGCTTCGAGAGAAAAATTCTCCGTGTTATTTTTGGTCCCGTCTGCATTGACGGTGAATGGAGAAGGAGATTTAACGACGAACTGTACGGGCTGTACAGCGACATCGACCTAGTCAGAAGAGTGAAGGTCCAACGACTGAGGTGGCTGGGTCATGTAGAGCGAATGGACACGAATGCTCCGGCCCGGAAGATCTTCGAATCCATACCCGAGGGAAGGCGCAGTAGAGGAAGACCGCGACTCAGGTGGCGCACGCAAGTGGAAGGGGACCTTAACCAACTTAGCGTGCGAAACTGGAGACAGCTAGCTAAAGATCGCGCTGGCTGGAGACGCTTGTTGGTTGAGGCCCAGGTCCACCCCGGACTGTAGCGCCACCTTAAGTAAGTAAGTAAGGTTCTCCAACCAATGGTAAAAATTCATAAGAATAAGCTCGAAAATCAACAGCTTAAAGTGTCGTAGACGAAGAACTCATAATTATAGACAGCAAATGCGAGTTCTACAATCAACTGAAGGCTTTCCAATTATTGATTTAAGCTTAGTACGCTGCTCGAGCTAAACTAAATTTTATCTGGTCTCCAACTTTTCTCTCCAAGCATCAGCTAAAGTCGTAGCTAAATTTTGACATAGAGAGAGCTGTGGATAAATGTGACAAAAAACAGCTGTTCTTGGAAAATAATTTGCTGCAAAAATTCAACTCTTTCTGGTTTCATCCATTTCCAGTTCTATGTACTCTTCGTCGAGGTATTTATTCAAAAAACTCATCTATGCTTACTTCTCCCATTCTTCGCAATACAAAAACGCAGAAAAAAACAAGAGAACACAACGATCTGTCACAATTTAGCTTGGGAAAATGTCCCGACCCATTAAATAGGCGCGCTAAATCTCGACAGATACATGAAGTACATTCTGAAACAAAAGTTTGATTATTTAGCTCGAGCAGCGTACCACTCAGCTAAATGGGTTCGCTAAAATTTAGCTGAGCTAAATTTTGGAGAGAATTTTGTATGGCAGCGAAAATTTAGCTCGAGCAGCGTACTAAGCTTTAAAACAAATCATGTGAAGTTTGTAATTAGTATCAGTAAATATTACCAAGCATACCTAGAGTAATGAATTCAAAGAAAGAAATTAATTTATTAACCTACTGTTCAACTATTTTCGGATGTCACTTTGTTTTATGGGAAAACAAAAATTCAGTTGGGATGTTCAAAACTCTTGTTTGGTAAGTGGCGACGTCCAAGTATCTAGTTTAGTAAGTCTGGCAGCTAGCTGACTTGATGTGTTTCGGTTTTAATTCTCCTAGATTGGTCACGTGAACAGTTTGTGAAGGGTTACCGACAAATCTAGTCAAGAATTTTGTGACTGAGCAGAAGTAACTACTAAGTTGACTGTACCTATATGTGGCTGATGTAGGAAACGTTGCCGTTTTTCGGTAACAAATATAGTTTTGACAAAGGAATAAGCAGTTAACATTTCGATGTATGCTTGACGTATAGTATAGATACCTACAGTGGCCTTAACGGATATCATCTAGTTATTGCGTTCGTAGTAAATCTAGTCCAGGTAAATTTAATCGAATTAGGGTGACTTGACTTTTTTGGTGCCAATATAGAAGAAAAATGTAATGTTTTGCATTTCGCATAAATTTCAAAAGTTCATTTCAATGGTGAGGGTCTCTTTCTTTTCTTTATAGAACAACAACGCTGGATGATATTCAACGTCAATTTTCAGAGAACACCAAGGCAATAGTAAATGATTTTAAGCCTTTGCAGCATGAACCAGATATTCGTCGCAAGAGCATTGACAATGACGAGGAAAGTTTAGAAGAGGAAGACCTTGACGATGGAGATATCACTGGATATGCATATAGTGGAGGAGCAATTGATTCAGTAAGAAAATGTCTCATATTCAGTGTTTCCATAACCCAATCTTTACAAAACCTATATTCTTGGCAAAACCTTTAAAGATTTCTCAAGTAAACCTTTTGTAGGCGCCCAGCTACCCACAAGCCATCAATCCGCAACGGCATCATCTGTCCTTTGACGCAACAAATAATATTCAAAATGTTCAGCCAATCTATCCGATAGCAGGAAGCAAAAACGGTAAATGAAAGACGGAATCGAGAGTAGGCCATCCTTTTCTTAATTTTCCTCCCTGCCTACACGTTAAGGTTACTATCAACCAAGCGGGCACGAAAACACAGACAACTACGGCCCGGTACACCACGTCCAATCGCAGCCTTCACACCAAGTCAAAGAAATAGGCCTCAAGGACATCTTTGACATTGCACTGACCACCCTGGCATTTCTGTCCTTCGGCATGTTCATTCTGCAAGTCCTCATGTGCATAACCATGGTAAGATTAGCGATCCGACAAACTGATGGTTAACCAATCCGTTTCCATTTAGAACAAGGAAGACACCAGCAATATGATGATGATGCCAATGGAGGCGACAAACGGTAACGTGTTAGAAGCAAATACTGATGGAACCACCGAGGAAATTCGCCGCAGGAAGAGAAGCTCAGCCGGAAATCAGCGGATTGATATGGTTTGCAAATGCTTTTTGGAAAGAAATTGTCCACAATTCGTGTTAATTTCTTTAGATGAATGAACTATCTCGGCGTGTTTTGAACTCAATCGATGCCGTTCTGCTTATACCGAAGGATGACGGACGATGCCATTATCATTCTTTGTGTGAAAATAATAAATACGCACGTCAGCAAGAGAATGGCCAAAAAGTTTGGCTTCCAGTGTGGAGGTTAGTTACGCATATTTGACACTTAATCGACTGTTCTGTTAGCGTTACTTATTGCGCACAGCAATTTGCTGCTTTTAATTTGAATCGGTGACATATTCAAAAACTAGAAATCCGAACCGAAACCTCTCATGTGGTATTCGATTGGGCTTCTTCAGATTTGCTCTCAGATTTCAGATATCGTGTGGCTCTAATCGAACATAAAAACGTCACTTTTTGTTTTGTTTCTCTTCGACACTTTTCTAAGCGATTTCCATTCACTTGTTAAATTTTATGTTAAAACAGTCGAAATTTCCGTTCCGATTGATCTCTAAATATTCATACAAGAATAAATTACAAAAAGAGATTCACCCGATGCAGCGCCTTTCTCTGCTGTAGAAAACACTCATGGAAACTTAAACAAACTCCACCAGTTGTCAAACGCAAACGCACTTGTATTGGTAAATCTGAAGCAAATCTGAGAATCCAGATTCGCAAAAGTGGTCTGAAATCAGAAAAATATTGTGTTTTTTTATACCAAACACACTTAAAAATTGCTCTGAGAACAAAAAAGTGATCTGAGAGCGCCCAATCGAATACCACATCAAACTATACCAAAAATCGAATGTTGCCCGGATTTCCCACCATACGTCACGGTTTCCGGTGTAAATATCCTAAGCCGCACGGTAGTCCAGAGTTTTTTCGTGTTTTTTTTTATCTTTGTTGGACACCCCATGGTCAATGCAAAAATTAAAAAGACAACAAAGACAAAGGAATTTGATATTTTTGTCGGTTTAGCGGTTGGACCGAAGTGGAAAAAACAGGGGCGTCCAATAAAAAAAAAAAATAAAAACTCCGGAAGACAAATTGCCAATTCCCTGGCGGATCGGCCTTACTTCTTTCTCTCATACAGTTTGGGGATTAGCTGGTTCTCGTCTAAAATGCATTCATCCAATAACGCAACCAGTAGCACTATATTAGCAAGTTTGAAAGCCGCTGTTATTGGTCTTGGAAACGGTGACTGCGGCCGAATTTATCGAAGTTGTGAATTGGAAATTACCGCAGATGAACAAAGAAAATTTGAAAAAGTAGACGTTAAATCGGAAAGAGATTACAATCTCTAATAATAGTAAGTAGGTACAAATTATATTTGATTTTAAACAAAACAATATATGAATTTGTTTGTTGCAGAGCGGTTGAACAATAGGAATAGAATATGAAACGTCAGTAATGGCTTGCGTCAGAAAACTTTTTTCACTTCAGAAATAAACATGGGAAAATATAATTATTCATATTAGTAAATGCCACTAAGAATTGTATCAACAAACTGCACCTCCATTCCGGATTGTTTTTTTTTTTATTTGTAAACATTTTATCGACTTAATAGCTGTCAAAGCTGATAAGCAATTTTAAGTTTTACTATAGCGGATGCGAAGAATAAAACGACAAAAATAAAAGGCATTTCTTTTAAATAAATAACTGATAATCTTCAACTATTTTCTGACATTATCTTGATGAGTTTGGTGCAACCAAAATATTACGCTCCACTAAGGTACTTATTAGAGAGTGACACTGATGTTCATTCGTGAACGAAAGACAACATAATACGAACGCGCCCATTGTTCCATTCCAATGCTACGTGACCTCCCTTACCCTCCGATTACATTTGTGAATCCATTCTAGCACTTAACCAATTGCAAAATCCTACTCATTCGCCTCATGCGTACACGCCACCGGCATTTGTGTTCGTGCATAAATGTCGCCGCCATCTTTGGTTCCATAACCTGGCTTCTTCCGTGCGATTTTTTTTAATCAAAAGAAGTCTAATTAAAATAATTCAAATAGAGTTATTTCTATTATTCGGTTAAAATTAATTGCAAGAAGCCATTAACCGGGCAAATACCGTTCAAGTTCAGTAATCGCAAGTCATTCGTTATCCATAAAAGTTAAAATAAAATTCCAATCGCATTGCGGTCGCTTATATTCAAAAGGAAAGAAAAAAAAAAGAACAAGAAGAAAAGCCAAGAAATTAAGAAAAAAATAAGAAAATAATTACGCGATTATCGGCTTGTTCAACGACGTCGCCTGCGAACGAACGAGAAGGCAGAAAACGAAAGGAAAAACGTAAGAAATTTCTCCGGTGTCGGTGTGTCGATTTTTGCTCGTATGCTTATCTAACCATCCCTTTCTTGTCATCGCTAGAATTGTCAACCACAACGTAGAGTCGCTTCGCTCTTTAGTGCCTTTTTTTCGTAGTAAAAACGAAGAGGACAGATTCAAAACATCGTACATTTGCGTGCATGAGGGAGAACACCATCAATCGCAAGTATATTCGCCTCTATCGCCGTAGTCGTCGTCGATTCTACTTCTCTTTTTTTCTTTTCTTTTCGAAAAAAGTTGTTCGTTCCGTGCGGCCGAGGAGATTAGTTTTGGAAAATAACTTTTTACGCAAAAAATACTTTTTTGCTGTTGCAAAGGCGGGCACTGCAGCAGCATAAAACACAATAAACGAGATTTTGCGCCAGCGGAAGCAGCAAGTGAAGATATCTTTCGAGTTCCGAAACCCTCACCAACATCATACTCGCCAGCAGAACCATCTGCACTTGCAAGTGGCCAGGAAGAAGAATTAATGGAAGCGGAGCTCCCCGCGGCCTAAGACTTCTTCCATCGAAGTTAATATATGCATTCTTGGCCAAATCAACGGCGTCTTTATCTTGGGTGAGTCCATTTGACAGAGGCTGTGAACCATTTCCGTGCCAGCAGCAGCGCTTGTGTTCAACTGAAGTCGACCACCGCAACCACATTGAATTGAGGAGGAGTCGTCCACCACATTGCGAAAATTTTATAAATCTAAGGTTAGTATTTGCAGTGACTGATAATTTTTATTATTATTTTTTTTTTATTTCTCTGGAAAATGTCAAATTTATTTTCACGCCAAAAGGAAATTTAACGAAAATTAAAAAAAAAAAAGTTAGGTTTCGTGTGCCGCGTTTACGTGTGTGAGGAGGAAAGTTTCACTTCACCACTCATCATCGCCCTCTGTGCTTGTGTGTCATATTCAAATTCATTCTATGAGGGACAAGCAAATAAATCTGCGACATATTTTGAGCTTTCACCGAGTTCTTTTCGATTTTATTTTGATATTGAATTTATTTTCAATAAAAAAAAAAGAGTGCCGACATTTTGGTTCAAGGGGTGACATTCAGTTCTCCCCCGTACACCGCCCGCGCCTTTTGTCAAACGATCATATCGAATTCGAATGCTAGCATAAACGGCAAAACATATGTGTGTATTATGTTGGACGTTGTTCTACAGTCAAACTGACTTGCTCGTAAACAGGTGACCACTTGTGCGTGTCCGCAGCGTGTTCTTGTTCGGCCTGGGTGAGCATAAAAATCAGTGCTGTAATGTACTCAGAATTGTCTGTGATTAGTACTCGTATGAGTAAAAGTTAACCGTTTGTCGATTACATCGCCCTGGGTGTAGGGTTTGGCACTTTACAGAGAAAATGGTTTGTTTATGTTTTCAATGGGACTGGATTTTTGCGGAAATGCAACAAGGCGAGTACAGTTCGTTTCCACTGAAGTGAACATTAGTCACTAAGTGGCTGTAGTGTTCTTGGAAACCCTATTTAATAATTGGACCGTTTTTTTCGATATCAATTGGCATTTTAATGCATAGCTTACGGTGGCCATAATCGAGCTGTTATGAGAAATCCTGCAGTTTTTTTTTTATTGAAACGGCTAGCTTTTTGGGTGAGGCTGGCATCTAGACTTATGTCGTTTTCCATTGGTTTCACTCATTCTGTAATCCAATGGAACAAGAAAACTGCTTCTGATTGAATCCACAAAAGTATTGGTGAAATGCCACGTGTTTTAGCCGAGATTGACTTCCTTGGGGCACCTACCGCGGAATGTATGGAGTATGTTTTAGGGAAATTAATATTTCAAAATAGTAAAAATTGTAAAGCAATCAATACTGCATAGTATTTGTCAATCAATTGATAAATAAGTTGTACGACACTATTTCTGATTTTTTAACATTGATATGATGAAAATAGATTGATGTTGGTTATCTCGTGTACCTACGTTCTTAATTCTCAGAGAAAACAGAGTAGGTACCTGAAATATCCGAATCGCTTACTCATATATTTGAGTTAATTATCTTATCTTGCAAACTACCAAAGATAAAATGACAAAAAGAAGGCAGGCTCTTCATACACAAACAGTTTTAGTTAATACCCTCGAAACTCTTTACAAAACGCGTATCTATCTTCCTTGTTGGTGAATCAAAACAAAGCAAATATAGCTAGCCTTTTATGACGATTAACACGATATTTCTATATCAGGAACTGCACTAGAAAATACAAAAGAAACAAATAATAATTTTTCAATGGAGCACCACGTACGCATTCAAAATTGTAGCAGGGCAATTTGATTTGATGCCAATCGATTCATTTGTCGCCGGAAACTGTTCGACATTGCCGTCTATGAATGAGATATTTTTCAACTTGATTTCTATACATTGGTGGAAATGTGGACTTGAGCATCCCATTTCGAAAAATGGGACATTGAAAATGATCTCATTCACTCATTCGTTGAAAAGCTGTTGGTGAAAATTTGTTATTCTCGTTGATTTTTCCAAAAATCTAGCTGTCGTCTGCATTAGAACGCTAATGCTCTGGCCACAGAAAATCGATTAACATCAACGGTGTCTCCTTCCTCATTTCGAAGGAAATAAGTCCCGATGAGGCCGCCATGGCATAAACCACACCAAACGCATTAGTGCTTGGTCGAACATTTGTAGATTGTGTTCGCTTCAATAACGTTAATTTTGCCTGTTGACAAAGCCGCTGAGCCAAATTTGGGCCTCGTCCGAGAAGATGATTTTTTGGGCAAAATCCTGGGATCGAAATGTGTCGTCGGGCAATTCGATTCATGCTCTATGGTCGTCCGGCTTCAATTGTTGCGTCAGCACAATCGATATTTTTGGGTCTTCTTCGATACTGGCTGTTACAGCGGAATGTGTTTTCTTTATTTCGCATCAATCGCTATCAAGTTGGTACGTACGTCCAAAAGATTATACTCACGCTCACACTTTTTCACTGTGCGACGAATTATCTGCAAACTGAGGACATGAGACGACCGACCTTATTCCGGATTTTGGGCACAATGCGTAAGTTACTCTGACGATCGAAAATGGTTGCCATTGGCCGTTCCGAAGAACGAATGCTCACCAAACCCACCAACGAATTGATTTGCACGATTTTTCTCTAGCTTGATGGTGCGTATTTCAAGTAACAATTTAGCGTAGACCCAACTAATCTGTTCTCCAAGCACGACTCAAGTCGGTCAGGTAAATCATGTTTCCAACTGCCTGAAGGAGAGATTTCTCGTAACCATCTAATTAATTTGAAGAATTCGGACAAACTTTTTGAACATTAAACCTTAATTCGAGGAGCGTTGTTGCGGATGTAGTGGATTTAATTTTTCCTGATTAATTACGAACCATCACTTTTGACTGTGTCACGTACCATCATAATTTAAAACTCCAGTCTTCCCGACCATTTCCATCATTCATTCGAATAGAGTGCATTCCATTGAACATCTGCCTTACAAAACCAGCCTACACTGAACGAAAATTTCATAAAGTGCTGCTATGAGTCATTAAACGCGTCCATCTCCCAATCGTTCGAAAACTTGTTCGAATTTTCGAAAACTGCTGCTCGGATAACAGATAGAGAGGGAGGGACAAGGCAATCGCTTACTTCTTATGTTTAACTTGATTCCATATCTTAAAGTGGTCCGGTCCGGTTCGTACAGTTGTAATATCAGTTGCATTTAGTACAAGAATAATTTATATAAAAGGAGAACATTTATTGAATGAGAGACAGTTGTGTTGCTGGTGTTTTTTGTTTTCAAGTTGTCAATTGTTCTGCCTTGCAGATATTCAAACCAAGTATGAGTATTAAACCTTTTCTTCGATACCGCGCCAATTTACTTATACACCTGAACAACCAATCCGGATACTTACGGTACGATATAAAGTCACATTTCCATTGATATGAATTTACTATAGTTTAATCTCAAAGAATTTGCAAGATATTATGAGCAATTCGTTTAATTTATGTTCCGACACTGCAATCAATTTGAGAAGGGTGCATTGTATTTAAAGAACGCCATTTTATGTTTCAAATAAATCATACCTACAAGCAAGCATAGCTATAAAAAAATAGATTTAAGAAGTTTTTCCTTTGGTAAACATTTTAAGAATTTCAGGTAGGTTTTTCTTTGTACAAATGCCTTTTTTTTTTTTTATTGTGTTTCTGTACGAATTGCTTTGCGTGTATGTATCCTGGCGTCCATTTCTTAGGGCAGTCCCATCAAGCAACAGTTATTTTGTGCATGGTCAGGGTAACAATTTCCTCTCCCTTATCTGTCTAATCTGCAGTGAATTTTTTTTAGTTTAGTAACAGCAAACTAAAATAGATTTTACAGAAAATAAAGGGAGGAAATATTATAGACTATCAACGAATTTGAGTTGTGCTACTTATCAACTTTTCATTGTCAACCACACTGATATCGGACTACCGCAAAAAAAAAAATGGACGCCAGAATGCATCCACACACAGTAATTTGTTCGATTTCCAAAAATCATCAAAAATCCAGAAGCTATTTTCTCTAAACGCACCTGTCAACCTACGATATGTGCACATAAATAATGTCATTGGTAACAAAACAAAAGAAACTGTCACAAGTTTCCAAATTAACTAACTCAACTTTTTCTAACAACCTTTCCTCATCGAAATTTTACTTACTATATTTTGGTTCTACATACAAATTATTTTCTCACAAATCTATTTCATAAAATTGAAAGATATACCAACATTCTTGATGGTATGATCAGAGAATTCGTTTGTGTGCCTTCTCCGGCTGTAGGCTTTCACCGCTCACAATACTACTTGCAGCGAAGGGCGAAACAAAACATGAAAAACTCACTGCCGATCGCTGCTTTATTGAACGCATACGTATAAGATATTAGAATAGCTTGTTCCTATCTCACATAAACTAATATCGGAACGTAAAACTGGATATGTTACTTTCCATTTTTGATCATAGTTTTCGATTCTCGTTTGGGCACGCATCGACCTTATGTGGTATTCGATTGGGCGCTCTCAGAGCACTTTTTTTGCCCTCAGAGCAATTTTTATGTTCGTTTGGTACAAAAAAAAAGCAATCTTTTTCAGATTTCAGAGCACTTTTGAAGAAGCCCAAACGAATACCACATTACACTAGCGTAAATGCAAGAAGCAAAGGAAATTGCGAAGGAACATAAAAGAGAATACAAGAATCGGATGGAAATTCAATGTTTTATACCATTGTGGGTATACTACAAACAAAGCACAAACGCTTCAAATGGAACCGAACCAGTGAGCGAACCATACGTCACCGAATTTTGTGGATGACAAATTCAGTCACGTATTAGGTACTCGATCACGGATGTGGTAATTCAACCCCTGATCTAGGCTTCCTTACCGGGCAGTGCTGTATCAAAAGAACACTCGATAATGATGGGCATAGCAAGGACATCATTTGCAGCAACAATAATGAAGAAACATCATAAGCATCTATTTTGTGACAGCAAATGGTTATGTCAAAACGGGTAAACATTGTCGAGGTAAACTCTACCTTGAAGCAACGGATATAACTGCCAAACTGGCATTTGGACACAACAGTATTAAAGGTTAACTAAAGTTTTTCAGTGCAGTTTGTTCCAACAGTCATTTCCGTAAGGTCTTGTAAAAAGGCAGCTCGTTTTGGTTGTTAAAAAAAAAACACAATTTCAGCAACGATGGTAGCGATTTATCTGAATGAGGTGGGCTGGCTATTGTGTTTCGACTTTGATTCTCCAGCAAAACAATCACACATACTGTGTAAACATCTAACAATAGACGAAAGTATAATCCCCTTGAACTAGCCCCATGACCAATCAATAAAGACGTTCTTGTCAGGCATGTGTCCACTAAGCGAGTAGGCGTACAAACATTTACCGCCATTGTTCTGCTAAAACACAATTTCGTGCCAGTAAGTTGTAAATTTGATACGAATGGTTATACTTAGTAAAAAGAGCTTCCTTCACCTACCCAGCGAAAACCTGATGGCACGATACACCAATTCATTCACGATTACTTTCACAAGCAGTAGTCAGTGCTGGTACGATAGCGCGGAAACCCATCAACTGAGTGATTTGATTTGAGCTGGCTGTTGTTTCTTTTTAAAACATGACTCAGGCTATGCCGAAAAGAAAATCGCATGTTGGCGAGAATTTTTCACCTATTCCCCTCGTTAATCTAGTTTTCCGCCTGTGGAAGGTTATTGTTTCCATTGAGTGTAATTTTAGCACCCAAACTGATCAATAATACCCTGCTGCTGCTCCGCAGACACACAATGTTTACATTTGCTTGCATAGAAACTATTATGGCACGTCTCCCTCACACTGCACTGGATTAGGGAAGTTGGCATAATCATAGATTTAGACACACACAAAGCACAATCGCATTGATTTCTTGTGCATCTGTAGGCACTAAGTTTTGTATGAGATCTGTGTAAATTCATGAAATTGATGCACAATAACGGCGCAAATTATTTAATAAACTGTCGTATTCTTCTTTTATTTGCAGCGATTTCTATAGGCGCAACGATTACGGTTGGCTGAAATACGCATCTAGCAGCGAAGCAGAGACCGACTCGAGTGCCACAAACAGTTGCCGATATAACGGCGTCGTCGGCCCCATCACGTACAGGAGAAAAAAAAAGTTGTTGACTGTCGCTGACATTCGAGATAAAATCAAGACCAGCATCAACATCCCAGAAAGTAGCAGAAATTGGCGAAGCACCAGTCTCGATTCACTAGAAACAATGACATTACCGAGCGCTGCACGCGTCTACACGGATGTGAATGCACACAAACCGGACGAGTATTGGGACTACGAGAACTATGTGGTCGACTGGGCCAACCAGGATGACTACCAATTGGTTCGCAAACTCGGCCGTGGCAAATACAGTGAAGTCTTCGAAGCAATCAACATAACAAACAATGAGAAGTGCGTCGTGAAAATCCTCAAGCCGGTGAAAAAGAAGAAAATCAAGCGTGAAATTAAAATCTTGGAAAATCTAAGAGGCGGCACCAATATCATAACACTTTTGGCCGTCGTCAAGGATCCCGTGTCACGTACGCCAGCTCTCATCTTCGAACATGTCAACAATACAGACTTTAAGCAACTGTATCAGACACTGACCGACTACGAGATACGCTACTATCTGTTTGAACTGCTCAAGGCGCTCGACTACTGTCACAGCATGGGCATCATGCATCGGGATGTGAAGCCCCACAACGTGATGATCGATCACGAGAATCGTAAGCTGCGCCTTATCGATTGGGGTCTAGCGGAATTCTATCACCCCGGACAGGAGTACAATGTGCGGGTGGCCTCGCGTTATTTCAAAGGTCCAGAATTGCTTGTGGACTATCAAATGTATGACTATTCGCTGGATATGTGGTCGCTGGGCTGTATGCTCGCATCGATGATATTCCGCAAGGAGCCATTCTTCCATGGCCACGATAATTACGATCAGCTAGTGCGTATTGCCAGGGTACTGGGTACCGAGGAACTCTATGCCTATCTTGATAAATACAATATTGAGTTGGATCCGCGATTCCACGACATTTTGCAGAGGCATTCGCGCAAGCGATGGGAGCGATTTGTGCATTCGGATAATCAGCACTTGGTATCACCGGAAGCATTGGACTTTCTCGACAAATTGCTGCGCTATGATCACGTTGAGCGGCTGACTGCTCGCGAAGCTATGGCACATCCATACTTTTTGCCAATCGTTAATGGACAAATGAATTTGCATAATTCATCATCGAAAGCGAGTAGCCAACAATAGGAGCGATCAGATGGGGAACATCAGAGCGTAGTAGTGGGTGTGGTAACAGTCAAACCGGAACCAGAAGATGAACAAGTAGAAGTAGAAGCAGTAGCAACACCATCACCATCATCACCACCAACCGGAGAGGAAGTCAGAGCGATGGCGCCTGACGACAAGGATTATGCTGCTTGCAGCAGTTAGTGAACCGCTAAACCATCAGCCAAACCACCACCCTGTCGTCCACGCAACAACAACAGTTGAACTACCAACACAAAAATCATTCTCAATTTTCTATACAAACAGAAACTGCTTCGAAGAAAATTATAAAAAAAAACACACACACACATAAGATAAATTATATAAATACTATTATTTACGGCAAGAAAAATAAAACTTAAAATTTGAAAGTTTATTAAGAAACCAGGAATATAAACAAAAAGAAAAAAGAAAACTAGAAACAATAAATTGTACATTTTTCTCCACTTTTACTCTAGTTTCGATTACGATCCTTTCTCTCTCGCTCTCCTGATTTGGTTGATAAAAGCTTCCAGTTGATGCAATACTTAGTTTTTCGTTTTTCCGTTCTGACTACTCGCTGGCGACGAATAGAGGAGTTTTAGAGACTTGTTACATTGTTACGTGTTCCACACACCGAGACGAGAGAGAAGTATAATATTGTCTTTTTTCCATTTTTTATAAACAATTTACAACTTCCTGTATTTTCTCCTATGTTCAACATTTGTTTCGTTTTTTTTCTGTACGCGAATTAGGGCGACGACATGCCTTAGCATAAACATAAACAACAAGCAATTTTCAAACGGCATGGAGGCGTTTTATATTTAGTTGATCTACATAGAGTTTTCCAATTACACCCCCCGCCCCTTCCTTTGTCTCGGCGTAATTGTAATTACTAACTACTTATGTTTCATATATCTATACATTTTTTTTTTTTTATAAATCGATAGTAAGTTGTGAAGGAGTAAATTCAAAACAACACACGCATATTCAATTGAAAATTAAGAAAAATATAAACAATATGAGAGCCCATTATTATTATTATTATTATTATTATAATTATAACAGTTATTATAATTAATAAATTAAAAAAAAAGAAGAAAAAAAAACGAATAAAAATCTTTAAAAAAACCAAGCAAAGGATTTTTTTTTTTCAATTTAAACGAAGAAAACCTAAAATAATAACGAGTAACTGAGAATAAGAAGCAAACTTGTAATAAAAATAATTGTTAAACTATATATATAAAAAGGTATAATTATTATACATTAAACTAAACAAAAAATAAAGAATGAAAACATTTCTATTGTTTTTAGTTTTATGTTTACCTCTTTTTTACACATAAACGAATTTTTCTCTCATTTTGTTTTGATTTACAGTTTCTCTCTGCTCCATTGGAGGAAACGAAATGTGTTTTTCGATCTTTTTTTTTTATTATTACACATTTTCTAAGTGTACATGTAGTTTCTTCCGTTTTTTTATTAAAAAAAAAAAAAAGCAAAAACGATTTTAACATTTGAACTTGTTTTCTTTCAAGTTGTGTTCATTGCAAATGGATTTTCCAATCATAAACATAAAGAAAATGTGAGGAGATGTTATAAGAATATAAACAATGATGTTTCCTGTTTTATATACATAATAGAAAACAATGTTTTTTTAAATAGAGACTTAACAAAAATAGGAACGATACTTTTTAAGAATGAACAAAATTTAGATATCCTTTGAGGAGAAAAGAACTTTTTCTCTCGCTGTAATAATTACAGATATATAGCAATGTAGTTGTAGCGCCAGAGACGTGAAAGAACCGAAAATTACTATACCAACCAATCTATAGAAATAACAACACACACTGAGAGACACGTACACGTTTTGCGTATAGGAAATTAATTAAATAAATAAATAAAACAAAACTAAGTATAATTAAAAAAAAAAAATAAAACCAATTGAAACATTTTTTGAATATATATATACACACATATATATATATACAAATATATGATGATGATAATAACAAACAAGAAAAATAGTGTAATAAATAAAAGGAAAAGAAAAGTAATGCTAAATATAAAAATTAAAAACAAAAAACGTGCATTATGTGATTTGATGATACACAACAGCCACCAGTGGCAGTCTCACTTTTGTGGATGTTCTTGCGACTGACTATCTGATCGGAATAAGGTTTCTCTTGAATCAACTGGATTGAAATCCGATCAAAAGAGGCATAAAACTAGACTAGTTTATTTTTTGGGCGGCGCTGCAGTCTAGGTGAACCTCAACAAATACGCGGTTGCCTCCAAGTTAGTCGAGTTTTTCCTCTCTGGTGAAGTCAAAGACTTTTTGATCCGTAGTATATTCGCTATACAAGTAATTGTTCGGACTTTTAAATAAACTGTTGCCAGGATCGTTCCTCGGGAAAACAAAAATTAATTCTCCGGTTTTTTTTTCCACTACGCTACCACTCGAGAAGGTCTGGCAAACATTCGAGAGCATAACAGTCATGAAGGAGCTTCTCAATTAGCCGTTTGGACTCTGCAACTATTTATTTTTAGTTTTTAACAAATTGTGCCCCTAGTGTTGCATTGTTGGCCGCCCCATATTGCGATTGACAGAAGAAAAAAAATTTGTTGTTAACAGCGTTGGTTGTCGCCGAGTTGAAAATGAAACAAAAGTCGGGTGGGCCTAATTATGCACTTCGCCATTAAGCGCGTTATTTATCGATTTCTGATTTTTGTACTAGACGGAGACGGACGCTTTCGAATTTCGCTGTACTAAATTCGCGCAACTATGCAAATGGGATATTAGGTGTTGATGGCCCATAAGTCAGCGGAGCGTTTTTGTATGGCGAATTGAAAATGTAAGTGCATGTATGTTAATGAAAAACGGCGAAAAAGTTGATTTTTCTACAACGGAAAGTTCAGAAGCGTAACATCTTCTCAGCTATTATAACCGAACAATGATATCACGCTCTGAACCGAGCTATTCACCCCTATCGAGTCGAGGTATCCGTTCGGAACGGAATTTTCTCCGATTTGTACATATCTGTGGCAACAAGGAAAAACTGCATAAGTGGACTTATGTCAAAATTGAGTTAATATAACTATCGGATTCACCGTACCCTGCTCTATGTCATATTTTTTTTCATTCAAATATCTCTTACGGTTGCTGTGTTATGGATCAGGAAAAAACGTCGTCTTCCCACATCTGCAGGCAAACCTTTATCGTTTATGCTGACCTCCTGAAACGTTGCTAAAAAGACTTATTATGCTGTTTTTCTTTGTTAGCACAGATAAAGCGCACCTTGTCGCATTGCGTGGAACCGCGTTATGCCACTTACTGGCTGATGAAAGCCGCTATTTAATGAATCTGGTTATTTTTTTTATTTTGCAGATTAATTTATAGATCTAACAAAACTGGGACACTGAAACAAGAATTTGATTGTCCGCCGCTATCACAAACTGCAATCCGTAGTTTCGGTTCAAAGAGAACCGTTTGGCGACAATCCTCCGAGCAGATGGACGATAATGAGACTTGTTAACAATTTTGCCGAGCATGGGAGAGTCGAAAGAAGACCTTACCATCAAAACCCTTCAGTTCGGACGGAGCTGCTGTAGCTGCTGCCATACAAAACAATCCAAGATTTTCGACAAGAAGCTTATCTGCTCAAATGGGTACAAGCAGACAGTCATTGCAGTCAATTATGCACAATGATTTGGACTTATTCCCATATAAAATTCAAATGGCCAACAAACTGAACATGAACATTTGAACATGCTTCAAATGGTGGAAGAGGACGGAAACATGTTGAACTGTCTTTTTATGTCTGACGAGGCCCATTTCGATTTAAACGGCAACATAAACAATCAAAATAGTCGAATATGGAGTGCTTCCAACCCACAGATACTCCATGAGATGGAATTGCATCCACTTCGTGGCACAGTGTGGTGTGCCGTTTCATCACGCTTCATTGTCGGGTCCTACTTCTTCGAAGAAAACGGTCACACCGTAACGGTTACTGGAGACCTTTACTTGAGCATGTTGGGAGAGTTTTTCTATCCAGAAATACGCCGAATGAGAATTTCTTTCAACTCTGTGTGGTTTCAGCAGGATGGTGAAACTCCTCACATAGCCCGGCCTGTTATGACAGAATTGCGACGAAAATTTCCCAATAACCTGATATCCAGAAAGTCCACATTCCGTTGGCCCCCCAGGTCGCCTGACCTTACTGCACCTGACTTTTTCTTGTGGGGTTATTGCAAACAGGAAGTCTACAAAGCAAAACCAACAAATTTTAATGAACTAAAGCAATCCATTCGAGAAACAATTGCGGATATTCCGGTCTCAACTCTCCAAGCAGTAATGAACAACTTTTTGGTAAGATGCCGCACATGCATCAACGAGCAGGGGGGCATTTAAATTCCATTATTTTTAAAACTAGTTCAGCTATATTTAATAAAATTGAATGAGCTTTAACATGAATAAAAGAAGAATGAATTCCATACACTGAAAAAGAAGTTATTTGAGTTTCTTATTGTAGCAATATTCATGAGCCGCCCTGTACTTTTGACAGCTACACGGCAAATTTTTTTCCGAAGATCTCCGACAAATAATTGCTGCGGAAAATTTTTATGTGAAATGAACGCGTTTATATGCTTCATTTATTCTGTTCCGAAACGGATACTTCGATCGCAATTTGAGTACAGATCAGATTTGACTTTCGTATCGGAATTTTTTCCGAACGGATACCTAGATAGCGGTGATTATTGCAATCCTGTCACGGTACCTACATCTCTGTCAGTTTACTTAAAAACGATTTCCGCTTCACAAAAAAGATTCATTCAAGTTCCATCTGCTAAAGCATATGACAGCTAGAACTCTGGAAGTGTTCTAATGCGCAGTCTTAAGTCACTCATGGTGTAATTCGATTATCGTGGTCTAATCCATGACCAAATCCAAATCGACCACGTACTCTTCCATCTTCCCAAAGATAAATATAGTCAGTATTAAAACCACCAGCTCCATTAAAGCAATAAGCTAAGCAACATGTCCTTGTTCGTGTATTTCAACCTTGAGAAAAATGAAAAATATATAACATTCCTATACTGTTATCATTTCGGTACACCTATTTCATCAGCATTGTTTCTGAAAGGTGTAGTCACACGTGCGGTGTTAACAGTAACAAAACCAAACATCCTCAGGGGGTTGCCATGCGGCTTATCACTTCCTCATCAGCACAAATCTTTCAACATCAAATCCACATAGAGCGTGATTGAAGCGTTCCAGCCGTGGTGAAGGGCGAATGTAACACATTTTATGGGGTTCGGAGATCCGCATCAAACCCCACACATGGATTGGAACTACTGAGTACTGACTACTGAGTAGCAATTTCCCGCTCAGAATGCTTGCATGACTCTCCTCTGAAGCGACAAATCCTCAGCACGTATCTGTGAGCATTTTATTTGGTTTCTTTCATTTTCATCCTGCGTTCTTTCGCCAACGCTGCCATTCCATGTCATGAACCGGTAGTGGTACGATATAAAAACCAAGAACTTATCTCTCGGGCCGTAGAACAAACACAAAAAAAAAAAAAAAAAAGGAAAGGACTGAAAGGAAGTAACTTCATGTCCTGAACCTATGCGGAAAGTGGCTGCTGCGTACTTGAGGTTGCTTTTTGCCATTAGTTAAAAATTATTATATCGTTCGTTTTATTAAAAGCACCGCACCACACCGTTACACCTCAACCCCAACACTGCTGAAGTCCGCTGCGTTGTTGCTCTCATACATATGTATACACGAGTCCTGATGAAAAATGAAAATCTCTGCATTAAGTTAAATCACGTAACTGGGGCAAAGAACTTAATTTTTGATACTGCAAATGAAGAGATGGGATTTTTGCTTAATTTTTTTCTACATATTTATTTTGTCTAACCGCATAAGAGAAAAATGATGTATGCGTTGTATTTAAATTTACTTTTGTAGAACGTGGTCGGTGTGTGTGTGTGTGTTTGGGTTAACCAGCAGCGCGCTCTATGAGATAGGAGAGCGGAACCTTTATGGTGATTTGTTTTAATGGACTAATAATTGTGGAAAACACACTTTATGTCCTTGAGTGTGCATTAGGACTGCTGAGTGGGATCGTAAATGGTAGTGGAGCGTGCAGTTGGGTTGGCGTTGTTTTTAGATTGATTTCTTTTTCCATCCTTATTTGCGTAGCGCCTTTTGTTGGTTTGTTACAATTTTAATGCGATTTCGTCGGAGGAAACGATTTCTTTTATTTTTTTGGAATCCGTTAAACATTGCCTTTAATTATTCATTTAAAGTGAGGTAAACGAAAAGTGTGTGGTGACAGGACACGAATTCACGGTAAAATGTGGCAATGGATGGAGGCTATTATTTTTTACATTTTTAATTTTGATGAGCTTTTGTTTTGAGTCACGCATAAGCCGCTTATATTTCTGTTTTTGTTTTTTCTTTCAACTATGCAGAGTTGGGTAATGGGAAGCTCCCCTGAGTAAGTGAGCTATTGGGGGGAAACTGAGGTATTTGCAAGTATATCTACGGAAATGCATAATTGTCTGAAGGAGATCCAAGTAATATGCTTTCAACGTCGGGCTACTGGGGCGTATGTGGGATATTTTTGCTGGCATCCTCGGCGGCCGCAGAATCTGTGCCTTTGGTTATTTTCTTTGTAAAAATCGTACTATTATGTTGTTAATATAAACTAAAAAACGCAGTCCAATTATTTCCGTTATTTATGTGTTTTTTTTGTGTTATAAACGAAAAGAGCGATCTAAATATCGTTAAACAGGTAAATGAGCTGCTCCATCAAAACAGGTTCTTATCTAAGATGATTTATATCTGAGCACGTTATGGTAATATGGGGGCGACGAATTGAATGTCACCAAAATATTTTCAGTTACCTGTTTTTATGGTGAATCCATAATTTAATTTTACAGGCCTTAATGGCGACATGTACCCCGGAATTTTGTTTGTGCACATCTATGGCACAGTACCTTTCAAATAACATAAGTTTCGTTCGTAAGCACTTACAAAGTGCGCGGAAACTTTGGATGTTCACGTATTAATATAATGATAATAATATATTAACATTTAAACAAAAAAAACGTGTGTTTATTTTCACGCATAGTCTCGTCGAAGCCACCAAACCAATTGAGATCAAATTTAAAGCCGTTCTTCTGTATTCACCCGAGAGTGTTCCTGCAAAGTTGAGTTCAAATCGGCAAAACGTCAAAAGCTCAAACATTGATATCCATTGTTCAAACAAAGTACCACAAAATGTCAGCGGGACCTAAGGTAAGTCATATACATATTTAAACAAAAAATCTCATGGGCACGGGTATAGTACCTATATTGTGTAAAAAAGGAAATGTTCAATCAGCGCGTATCGGTTGTACGCCGAAGATGGTGAAGCACAATTGTCTAGTAACAAGATTAAAATGTGCCTTCTTTATTAAGATAGAACTTTCAAAACGACAAAATGTCCAACTGACAACCGATCTGTCATACTATGAGCAGTGTTGCCCCTAAAAAAAAGTTATTCCGCTCAAATCTGACCGAATGACACGCTCACAAATTGGCTCTAACAGAGTGCGATTTTTGCTCGGTTAAAAAAGAGGGTTAAAATTAACCAAGTCTCTGATGAAAAACACCTAGTATTCGTTGTTAAATACTACCGATATAAATAGGTAAAATGCATACTGTTAAAAATAAAATACTTAATCAATTGTTAAGAACCAAGTTCCTGGATGAATATTAACCAGCTGGTTAAATTCAACAGAGTTAGTTTCTTATTTACTACCTAGAAAAATTTATAAAAGGTTATTTTTAACCGAGTTTCCTTAAACAAGTTGACTCGGTTGTTTTTAATTCACTTACTCTGTTGGAGCTATATTAAAAGTATCACTTGGTAGTTTTCAACCGAAAGTTGGTTGGTTTTAAATTAGCGATTTTTCTGCGTGTATCTTATGTCTAGTCATAGAACAATATTTTACTTCCGGTCCAAAAGAGGTTTTCCGGTCAAAAAAAAAAACTTCGTTTCGGTTAGAAATCGGTCTGACCGGATTTCAAAATTTTCTCCGGGGTCAAAGTGAAGACATTTCGGTCAGATTATGGCAATTCTGAGTTAGCTTATAATCATCAGCATACTTTGGCAAATCATCGCAAATAGACCCACGTTTGGATAATGCTACCAAATCATTGAAATTTAATATTGAAAAATGTCATCGACTCTCTCAACTCATAGATCGTTATTCTTATGGGTGAAATCTGATTTTCAGCAAGTAATGAGGTTGTTTGTGCTGTAACGGGTTAACAGAAGGGCCGGTTGAAGCCTATTCACAGTTGAATCAACGGACATTACCAATTGACGCTAATGACATCATCGGATGGGCATCTGTCATGGTGACAGCAAAGGGATATCCTCACCGCGCCATTGTTAGTGATATTTTAAATGAAATGAAGGCCAATAATCCGAATGAAATGTACCGACGGTGGCAAGAAGATGGCGCTACGTAAGATACGGTGACCGCAAGCAAACATTGTCTTATTGAGGTGAAAAAATTATTTAAACAAATTCACGCATCAATATGTTCGACACAAATTCACACAGACTTCAGCTTAGCTTAAAAATAAGATAAAATAAATAGTTAGCGCAACAGTTCCGTGTTCTATAGGCCTAACTTCTTGCAACCTTTCGTTTTGGGTGAGTTTATAATTTTTTTATATTTTATATGCGAGGTAACTACGGGTTTATTCTTTGTCCAAATGGTTTAAATGAGAAGCTCTGGCATGACAGTTAAACGCTCAGGTGTTTTAGGGACTTTCGCTAGACTTTAAGGTGATAAGCTAGAAGTAATAATTAGATGGCTGGAATTAGATTTTTCAGAAATAGCCATTTGGGAGAAAATAAACTTTAACTTTGACTGCCATCTGAAGAATATAAACCTCCTTTTGCTAGGTAAGACACTCTTTTGTGCAAACAATCTAGCGCCATATAAGCTGCCTAACCTTAACATCCAACAACTACGCTGACCATCTAATGACACAATTTCTGGTTGGATATAACTTTAGGGTAACAAAGTCTTTGAAATGTGTCTCAGAACGCTCTATTTACTCAGCTTACAAACGTCCAGTAGGTCCATTGCACCATTAAATGATACAAAACATCGCAGGTAGTTAAACGCAAGTGGCCCCGAATATTATGTTCATGTAAGGCGCAACTTATGGAAAAACCTTTTTGTGCAACCACAGACAGACGGCCGTTCCATTCACCTGCAGAGAGAGTCACTTTTCTTCTAGTCCGCTGATGGAATAAAATATATAAAATAAAGCTTAGACTATGGATTCCATGTCTTTCGGAGGCTGCTAGATGATGGCTAGCCCAGGGCAACTGAATGTCGTCTTAGTCGAAGCGAGCTGTCCATTGGTCAACACGAAATTGATCATTGAATTTAATTCAGTGAGACATCCCACACATTTTTGAATATTCTGTACAGTTCAACACTACTTGCATCGTTTTCCGCATTTCATTTTCTACAAGACTGTTAAACGTAGTCCTTTTCAGCCATCAACTGTTTACTATTCTCTTCGCGTCATTTCCCCCTTAGTTGAGCGTATGTATCGTTTACTACACATCACTTCAAAGAATGCAGCTGCAGTTTCCAATACCACATTAGGAGCATTCAAGTCAAATTTTAGTTGTCCCAGGGCGTCTTGGCACATTTAATGACTGACCCCATCAATTCCGTCAACATCAGCACGTTCCCGGGAAGATTCCTCCTCTTTTTCATAAGACAGCCAAGGCTAAAACCATGAAGGACCTTTTAAAATTGGCCCAAGACTACCAGCTGGGACTAATTTGTGGAACCAACTCAGAGCCAACTGTGTATTTTAGATCAGAGTGTACCTCAGAACGAAAACCTACTTTCACGCTCCAATCAGGAAGACAACCGAAAACTTCCAAAATAGAATCCTTCAAAACCAATTTACTTTGCTCCATTTCCATCTATCGATTTACACACACACACCCCAACGAATTTCGACCTAAAGCATTTCATCCAGCATTACACGTACGACCAGTCATGCTCTTTATTATCCCACTTTGAAAGTGTCCACTTCACCAGCTGCTGAACAACAGAGAAACACCTCTGACCTAATTAACTGCAGCTCTACAATGATTGCAGTTCTTTCCCCAACAACCGAACTTCCTTTATTCAATGCTCAAGCACAGAAAAACATCTACCGACAAAGGATGCGACAATTAAGTTGCAAAAGGCTTTTGGCCCTCGGTCCCTTTCATCAGTTAGAATAAACTTCGACCAGGCCAACGATACCTATACAGAGTGGGAGGACAAAACCCTTTGTGACAGTATATCCCTCTGACAGAATAGCCTGATACACATTTTGAAACTCAGGGGTGGGTGATTTGCTTCCTTTGTGTAAAGCATTTAATTCTGACCTCCAAACCCACTCAAGCCTTCAAGCCCGACCGATTGTTTGTGAGTGTGCACACAGTTCCACGTTTTAACATTTCAAATGCGATGTTTATATTTCCAAGAGAGACAGAGAGAGAGAGAGAGAGAGAGAGAGAGAGAGAGCACTGTTATCGATTTCGATTTGAGGACTTGAGTCGTTGAGTGAATTGTGGATTCTCCGTCTCCGCGTTGGTGAAGCAGTGCGCATCTCCTCCTCTCCCAGGCGGATCGGATGTGGCAGATTCCGAATCCGAACGCTGAACGGTTCTCATGTTCCATTGTTGATTATGCGCCGAAGAGATGAGGCGCTGCTGCTGGAGATGAAGTCAGCCAAGTCAATGGTGTGTACACATATACACATTCACATTCAGATGAATGTGCGCTCGGAAATGAAACATTCGCCACGTGGTTTCATGGTTTACAACACGATTCTTGCCATGCGAGTATTAAATTTTCGTGCAGGGAGACTAATTACGGCAGAGTCCCACTCCAAGCACAGGCTGAAATTCAAACACTACAGGGAATCTGTGGTCCCGACACGGCAAAGGCTCTTAATTGTAATCTTCGCAGATGGTTTGCTGTTCCATGGCCAGTGGGCAATGGGACAATGGGGCAATGGGGAATTCCCAGCAAGAGGTTTATGTATAAATTAAATTGTAATTAATGGCAATGTTGTTGAGAATTATATAGGAAACAGTTAGTTTGGTTTGTTATGTGATTTTCGGAAATTCCATTTAACGGCCTGTGTTGTGGATGAAGTGTCCCCAAGAGGAACTGTGCGACCGGAGAAGGCTTTTCAGAACTTGCGAGAGTGGAACGCAAGTTGGGAAAACTGCTCGGTTTTAGAATGTCTTTAGGAATTGCTAACGGCAATGAATGCGCTACTTTATTAAGTACTGCGAATGGCACAGAATCCTTAAATAGGGTTAACCAAATAGAAAGTGAGTGAGATCTTTTCGGAACCTCAACATGGCACTGTCTTTTTATTCTATTTTATTTATTTTATTACTTAGGTAAGTTCTATTTTTAAAATTTGTACTTTACGTGTTCCCTTACTTTCTTGTTCAATTCAATATAGACAAAATATCACATTTCTCTCATTGCGAGAGAATTCATTCACCGAAATGAAATATAACCAAAAAGAAAAGGAACGCGTTGAACGACAAATTTAAAAAATGAATTTTTTCTGAGTGGGAATATTCAAACATCTATTTTAATGCTAGCAAGCACAAAATATATATGAAATCATTTACAAATTAGCATTTGAACGATTTGACAACCATCTGTCAGCAATAAATAAAAGAAATTTCTTGGGCTTATATTTGCAGGTTTTTTATGGAGGGCAAATGTTTTGTTCTCTCTATTTGGCTCTCTTCTGCCTAACTTTTGCGTGAAGCTACGACTACGCGGCCATTTTTTTGACACTCTGACGTAAACATCGCGTCACAAAGCCGTCATTTTAATGTCGTTCTGTGTGATTGCCATATTTGGGATAACATTTTCGGCGTCATTTAAATGACTAGGAAAATGGCAGACCAAATCGCATGAATTTTGTGCCACTTAAATGACGGAAAAAATGACCGTGTGATCGCTCTCTAATGACGCCTAGGACGAATGACTAAACTTTTTGGCTGTTGCGTCATTTAAATGGCAGCCTCCAAAAAATAACAAGGCACGAAATACAGCCATGTCATTTTTCTACGCAAATGACAAATGACGCAGCATTTAATACGAAATCTGTGATTTCATTTGGATTTTTGTCTCGTGGCGAAAGGACGTGTAAGTAATTAATAAACTGGTTTCTCTTTATTTTTCTTTGTGGTTGTGTTGTTCGGTACCAATTGAGGGAAATGGAATACGAACCGAACCAACAATTTGGATCATTTAATCAACTATGTTGTGAAGTCGAAGTCGATAAAAGCAGTAGGTAGTGAATCGGGATAGGAAAAGCTATTCGTGGAGCGACGGCAGTGCAAAAGCAACGCTCGCTTTGGGATAGCTCAGTTTCAGAATACCAACTTCAGTATGTCAAAACCGATTCTTGGGAAATCGTTGTACTAGAGCTGACCATCGGCGCAGTTGATGTAACCGAAGCCAGAAAAATGGCATCCCAACGGAAAATTCTAAATGACTGGCAATATCCGTCATTTATGTGATTATGTCATTTCGTGTGATCGCCATTTTTTCACAAATGACCATTGACGAATCGTAGTTTGAATGTCACTCCAAGGCAACATTTTTTTTACTGACGTCAGAGCGTCATTTAAATGACTCAAAAAAATGAACGTGTAAATGTACCTTAAGCAGCGAAGTTTGACTAATTTTGGTAATGTATTCGAATGCATAGACATTAGGGAACCAGAATTGACAAAACAAAGGAAATCAATTTGTGCAGAACATCGGCTAGTTTTTTTTTACTAAGGTAAGTTCTATATTTATAATTTATTCTTTATTTTTATTTTGCAGTTTTGCTTATATAATTTTTTGGAACTCGCCCATAGTCTCTAATTTTTCCAAATCATTAAATTTTGCCATAAATGGCAAAAGACTTTTGAAAATTGAATGTTATCATTAACGTCGTCTTTGCTTTTCTAGCTCCATCATTTCAGCGTCTAAATCTATTTTTGTTGGACTTTTCCTTTTGCTTTTTGTGGGAGGAACTGATAGAAGGAGTGCTAGGGTGATCAACAATTGTAAAAGTCGTTTCTTCTGTTATAATACAGAAGTATAGCCTATAACTGTGTGAATTCAGAAACGTCAAGTATTTGCGCAGTGATGCAGCTTATGGGGACGTTCGGATACCTAGTTTATGTAAAACGTCAACTAGATTTGTCGGGACTAGGTATCCGAACGCGTTGACTAGGCAACTTGAATTGTTTTTGTATTCTCGCGGTCAGCGTAACCTTTGTTTGAATACGTCTTTTTTTATTTGGAAAACGCCCTTCATAAGTCTATACAAAAATTGTTACTTTCAAACAAGTACATTTAAAATTTGGAACGGTTGTCTAGCACAACACTATTATAGTGTTATACTGGTATAGTGAACTACTGGTTGTAAATTTCATGCGAAAATTCAAAATTTGCAGAGTAGCTTTAGAAATGATACCTTTTTCTCTCAGCGGCCCTTTTTTTGACTGTTCAAAATTGTGCCGCGGCACTCTGTTTATTTTAAATTTGACTCTTGGAAATGTCAACTGAGTATGCATGCAGGATTTTCTTGTCTAGATTTGTCGGCTTCCCCTCAATAAACGTCAACTGCAAGAATTAATACTAATAATGCGAACGTCCCCTATTTGCTTATTTGGGATGCTGATGCGTTGCTGATTGAATATGACGTTTGAGTTTTAGAACTCATTGTTTACATCGAACATTTTAATGTCAATATGGAAGTTTTGCTAATAAAAGTTTTAATCGATAACTAAGATCGTACAGACGATTAATTTTTATGTGTGAAGCAAGAAGAAAGCGGTACGAATCGCGTACGGACTTTAATAAGCAGACTTAAAAGGAGGACACTTCCTCAAAAATTAGAGACTATTTAAGATTTCTATAGAATATAATATCCAGACGATGTATTCCAAAATCATTTTAGAATATGCCACAAAGACTCAAGTCATTGAAATGATCAGCGTCCGCTGTTGAAGTGATTTCCCGAAAATATGCCACATTTTAAGGTAACACCTTTCGGGATTTTCTCCGTCAAAATTCGTGTAGCCACTTTTAGTCAGACGCACATTTTTCGAACACCAACCTCATCAAAAGCTAAAATTCCAACTTCTGCACAATCTCAGTGCCAAAGGTGGTCCACCACCTTCAATCCACCTCCTGCGTATTATTTATGCAAAATTTTCATTAAATTTCCACTAAAATGTCCATCAGCAGTGCAGCTGGTATCACTTGCGTTCAGTTTGTCTTGCGCGCCCGAAAGCAGAATTTATTCATAAATTCCTCGTAAATTGAAAAATGGGTTGCTGTGATTTGTAATAAATTTTATACAACCACTGACAGCTTTTGCAAAGGTTTTCCAGTTTCAGCGCCACCAGTGAACATAAATTCACACCGATATTTATAACCGCGCTTACTGCAGCAGCGCAGCCATGAACCCTTCATTAGTGCCTGTTGTGCAGTACATCACGTAGTCGTTGGTGGCGGACTCACAAGTTCCAGGTGGGATGGTGCCAGCCATTAAAATAATAGGGGGTAGTTAATATTTTAATGCCGTAGTGTGTATCCTGTGGATTTGCCGAAACGGTGATGATTTTCCACCCGACACCCTGCACGGAAGCCAGAGCCACCATCACCGCCGTGGTGGTATTTTTTGTACACACACCAGGGAAGGGGCACACTCCATGGAATGCGGGTTATGTGGAAATTAACAGCTTAATTGATGGGGTAGAGTCCATTGGCTGTAACGTAAAGGTGGTGCCAGAGAGGGTGGATGCGGAAGAGTGTAACTGGTTATTTTCCTTGTAAAACATACAATTTGCGGTTAAGCCTCTTGTTCTTCGTTTCTTACTACGCTACACTCTGCTGGTACTGTTCTCAGTTGAAACTAATTGCGGCAACCATGTTGTGGGTACTAAGGAAAAGGCATTTAGTGGCAAAAACTATCTGACATTGTGCGCCTTAGGCCGGTTTCCAAGCTGTTACCGTTCCACATACTTCTCACACAGCAGAAAGTCTGTAATGGAGATGTCAAAAAACCTCTTTGGCAGATGACTCTTTTTTTTCAAACTCTGAGCAATGCTTCTTATAGGAACAAATCTTCCGAAAGTGCAGTTTTCCTGCCCTTGAGCGCACTTTCATTTTAAAACTCATTTCCTACATGACCAAAAAAAAACCTTCCGCAAAAAGGACTATCTACCTTCTTAACATCATAATCAGTCTGAGATTTGTTTGATTGCCAAATTAACCCACTTCACAGGGAAAGGAAAAAAATGACTTTTCAAGTTTTCCTTCGCAAATAGTTCCCATTATAGCCTTAAACAACCCTTGGCCGTAGGCTGTTTTCATCCGAGCAAGAATTCCTTCCTTGACGCCCATCCTTTGGATCCATTAAACGATGGTGAAGCCAACGTTTTCGGTTGTTTGTTGTGTCTATTCTCTTCTTGTGTACGCAAGCCCACGGAAGTGACCTATTTTTTGTTTGTTGTTATTGATTTAAAAGAAGGACCACCCCCCTTTGTGTCATTGCTGGCAGAAAGCTTAATTATAATCCCTGTCGAGATTTTTGAAAGTCTGTCAGGATTGATTCAATCGAAAGTACACGCCAGTGTCAGGCAAAGTGAGTTAAATACCTTCATCGCACTAAAGACTGTATTTTAGACTCCATTAGATACATTATCAGAAGATGTACTCGCACCTAAGTAGTCCCCGCCGCCCTGACACCATAAGTAAAAGCCAAGAAGGCAATTCGCGACAAGGACGTCTTCGGTGGATATCCCTTTTTGATGAAGACGTCTGTTTTTTTTTTTTTATTATTTTGGTCGGAATCCCTGCCGATAGTCATTAATGTGCGCTGTCTCTCAAAGCAAAACATCCCGGTTCGGCTGCCTGACATTTGATTGATATAATCAAGGACAGATGAGGCGGCACAACGAGATTGCGAGGTGGCACGGTTTTAGGTGGCGGCGCAATAAAAATGGTCCCCCCCATAAAAAGAAGATCAATCAATTTTAATGATGTCTGATGGTGAGTTGCATTCTCGGAGAACACTCCCCCGCCCGCCTGTCTACATGTGTGTCTGTGGTACTGCGGCGGATGATAACAAATTGAAGCTATAACCCAGATTCGGGGGAGAATCTTGGTTGTGTATAATAATAATATAAGTATAAGTATAAAAGTTTATTTTCACTAGTTATATAATTACAGTATTTCAAAACATATTAAGCTTAATTATAGAATAAGTAATTTAAACTAGAGAAAATAGTGACATTCCATATTTCTTAAACAGAAATAGTATTAAATGTGCACTTCAAAAAAAACTAATGGCAAGAAATAAATAAATGGGTGGGGTGACCCTTTGAGATTAAATATCTTTATAATTCAAAATTAAAAACAATAAATTCATTGAACATAAGTAAAATAAAACATTATATAATTGAAGAAAAGGAACACAATTCAGAATATATTTAGAGAGCCGAGTTCATTATATGAAATAACGAGACACCATAACATCAAGCTATAAACGAGAACTAACAACGGATTCTAAGCTTGTAACATCATGAGCTAGAAGCCAATGTTTTACGTGCTTCATAAATCTATTAATTGGACAAAGAGTCCTGATCCAAAGAGGAAGCTGATTAAAAAGGCGGCGCGATGCAATTGTGTAAAAATTCTTAAAGGCTGTGGTGCGAAAACTAGGAACAGTTACTTGATGCAAGTGATTACCACGTATATTGTAATTTTCAAGAACTCTTATATTCAAATGACCAGATCTATAAAAAAATGACTTAAGAACCTTAAAACAATAAAGATGCCGGACTGGAAGAATTTTCAATTCATAGAACAGCGAGAAACTTGGATGCAATCGATTTTTCCCGCATATTTTTCTTACTATATATTTCTGTAAAACTAGCAGCGGCTGAATTTTGTTAAAATAAGCACCCCCCCAACAAGTAATACCATATTGTAGTTTAGAGTGGAAGATTCCATAATAAATTGTTTTAAGAAGATTTTCTGAGCAGACATTCTTTAGATAAAAGAAACTCCTAAGCGTAGCGCGAAAATACTTTCTCAAATTATCGATGTGATTATAAAAACACATTCTAGAGTCAATAAAAAGACCCAGGTATTTAAATTCTTTCACACTTTCAATTTGAAAACACTTTTCACTGCAGTCAAGATTGTAAAAAAATGTATTAGCGGAACGGGAGTTGCTACAAGAGCAGCTCAGTGTAAATTTTTGGCACTCAGGAGCATGGAAAAAAACTTCTGCGTCAAACGAATTTTGCGCTGCCAGACTGAAAAAAATAATTTTTGTTTTGGAACTGATCATGAGTTTATGCGCAGCAAACCATTCTCTAAGCAGTTCTAAATCTGAATTGATATCAGCAATCATATTTAGAGGGCTTAGTGAACCGTAGGTTAATCCTACGTCATCTGCAAAAGCAGTGGTAAGGCCTTTGAAATTAAGCTCGAATAAGGAATTGATATAGATTAAGAATAAGATTGGTCCCAATACAGAGCCCTGAGGTACCCCTAGATTCATACGCTTGATGCCACTTCTAGTTGCTTCAATCTTCACTCTTTGTGCTCTATCAACAAGATAAGATTTGAACCACTCGAGCATGAAACCGCGAAAACCAGCATTTTGTAACTTCTGCAACAGAATGAAATGGTTAACCATGTCAAATGCTTTCGTAATATCGACGAATAGACCTGCTGTGAACTTTTTATTATCTAAACTTACGAAAACTTGCGAACAGAAATTCAACAATGCATCCTCCGTACTTTTACCTGTTTGAAATCCATATTGAAAGGAGCTGAAGAAACTTGTTTTATTAAGAAATCTAACAATCCTATTTTTCACAACTTTTTCAAAAACTTTGCTTACTGAAGGAAGAAGCGAAATAGGTCTGTAGTTACTTACATCATTGGCAGCACCTTTTTTGAAAAGTGGAACCACATCCGCAGATTTAAGAGCTACGGGGAAAACTCCAGATAAAACACTTTTATTAAAAATATGCGCTAGAATGTCAACGACGAAACACGCAATGTTTTTAAGCAACCTATTGGAAATGCCATCTATGCCACAGGAATTTGAATTTTTAAGAGAACCGATAGTTTTCAACAACTCTAATCCTGTAATGGACTCGAAGAAGAAAGTAGAACTCAGAGCAGTTCCATACGGAGTAGATAGGCAACTACAATTATGAAAACAAGATGTAGTTGAATTCGGATGAATAATGTTCGCAAAATAATTATTGAAGATATTAGCAATTTCAAGTTTATCAGTGACAATGCAATCATTAAATAGAATTGTAGTAGGGCTTTTAGACGAAGAGGGTTTATTAAGAAGTTTGTTAACTAACTTCCATTCTCCTCTAATATTTCCTCTAGTTTGATTAAATTGATTTTTATAATATGTATCACGGCATTTTGGAACTTTATTTTTTACTTCCAGACAAAGCTGTTTGTATGCATACTTCAAATTGATATTTGTAGGATTTTTATAACATTTCCTTCGGAGTTTATTTTTCTTATTAATTAAGTTTACAAGGTCAGAAGTTATCCAGGGTTTGAGCCTTTTAGACGAACTTTTTATATGTTTCGTACACTTACAATTTTGTATGTGATTGGTTAAACATGTTATAAAGAGATCATAAGACTTAGATGGATTTGGCTCAGAAAGAACATTTTGCCAAGACTCAGAACAAAGAATAGACTTCAATTTTAAAAAATCAATTTTTTTTTTTTCTTTAACTTTTGTCGTCTGTTTCAAACAGTTTCTTGTCGCCTTTTTTTACACCTATTCGACGCATTTTTCAACGCACTTTTTGACGCATAGTTTAACGAATTTATTGAAGTAATTTTCGAATTGTTTTTCTTTGTTTTCAGCACGATTTTTGGACGCGATTGTGACGCATTTTTTTATGCGCTCTGGGCGAGGTTTTAGATGCATCGTTTGCTAAGATTACGATGGATACGAGCATATTTTTTATACATCAAAAACCTGTTGTGTGCTACTTCTAAACAACTTAATATTTGATGCATTTTCTGTTGTTTGGCTTCGTTTTAATTCCTCCACATTAAGCCGCAAACGCATACATGTCGTAGTTTTTCTTCCTTAAATCACAAGCCAATAAATTAGCAAACAAAGTAGGATACTACTTCTAACAAGTATTCGTCTTGTGTTGATTACATTTTTGTAATGAATAGAAGAGGTGGCGCATAATAAGGGTGCAATTTTTGAATTGCTAAGTCGGTCTCTTTTCTAAACAATAACAAAAGTTCTACACAACATTCTTCGACAACCAGTACATTTTCAAAATATTTAATTTGCTAAAATGATCTTTCGATCGCTCAGCTTCAGAAAGCGTTCTCAAAATTACTGCACTTTTCCGGAACAGATTTTTCAACTATCTCTTTCAGGCGGACCTTCTTTTGCTTTCTGACCCTACCCATACTTTCTATACCCCTGACTGGTAAAAGCTGAACATCCAAGATGGCATCATAAAGTTCCCTTTAATGTATAAGTTTCCAATCAATTACGGTATCCATACCCTCTGACCGCACAAACATCCTGACAGTTACTTTGCTGCGAACATGCCACCGCAATATCTTCGAGAACATATCACAAATTGTAAACGAAAACCCAACACACATACTGCACAGAATAGCGGGGGACGGATAACGACGCAGACACCCTTCGCATTACAATATCGTATCGCGTTCGGAAACAAATCAACTTTATCGAGCATAAAACGTTGGCCGCTTTATCTCCGCTCCACCTCCACCCGTCATCGTTCCGCAATATTTCCTTTAGGGGCAATTGAATTTTGGGCAGCGGATATTTGCTTGTTGTGTAGATGTGGTTGTGGCTGTGTCGTAAAGCATCCTATGTGGCGAAAGATTTCTGCACACACCGATTGAAATATATTACGTAGTCCGAATTTGAGTTGCAGATTGGAGTAGCCTTGATTCCTTCTCAGTGAAGATGTATATCAGTGAGGTCATAATCGTAAAATCAGTCATTTTTCGGTCGGCTACTAAATGTCAACGTGACCAATGGACACGGCCGACGACGTCGTGGAAGTTTGCGTTGTCGCCGGATGGATAATAGTTAGTGAAATGGAAACGATTGTAAGCATATTTTCAAGGACTCGCATGTGTGTATTGACTACAGAGACAGTGCAGCATGTGGTGGAGCGGGAATAGTGTACAACACATTGGAAAGTAATAACATGGAGAGGACGGTAAAAAGAGGAAATCTTTCCGCACCAAGTGCGCGTCGAATCGATATTCAATTTGGAACTTGTTGTGGAAGGACTAGTGGGTGGTTTCTGTGTAAACGCGCGAGTTTTGGGCTGAATGCTGAACGCTTGTTAGTCGTTTAAAGTTTTGTAATTTTGCTGTGCTCAGCGTGTTTGGAGTATTCGGGGGCCACAACTTTTCAAATTAAAACGGCCAGATTCGGCGAAATGGGTCACTTTCGTTTGGGCGAGGAACATCCAGTATAACCTTGGTGAGGGGAACAAACTGATTTGTAATTTACCTGGCTGAATAAGTATCCAAAATCAGTTGGAATTTTTTGTGTGTTTTTAAACATCCTTTTCTTCGCTTCTTATTAATGGATCCCGACTGAGTTGACATTGACTTAAATTTACTTGTTATAAAATGTCCCCAAAAATACGACACGAAAAAGGTTTTTAAAAAAAGCGTTGAAAAAATTCTCCGAAAAACTCACCAACAAAAGCCGAAAATGGCCTCCCAGAACTGACAGCCAACAGAGCTTCTTCACAATGTAAGCAATTAAAAATGTACTACAGACCCCGTCGAAACTGCGTCAGAAATGCATCAGAAAACGCGTCAAAAACATGCGAAAAAACTCTAAGACACATATAAAATAAGAATTAAAAAAAACCGAAAAACTGCGTAAAAAATGCACCAAAAAATATTCGAAAACTTGGCCAAATAACGCGTCCATAAATAGGCCAATAAACCCACAAAAATTGTGCCAAAAAGTATACAGACAAAACGTCCCAAAATCAGAAACGTGCAAAGGACCAAAAAAAAAGCGTCAAAGAAACCCGAAAAATGCTTCGAAAGACGTCCCAAAAATTGCTTTTAAAAACTCCCTAAAATGTTTTAAAAATAATCGTCAAAAAACCAACGAAATTCCCAAATTTTCCATCGAAAAATCCAGAAATCCATAAAATATCTCAAAAAAAAAACCGTCAACAAAACATCTGAAATACGCTACGAGGAACGTCTCCAAAGGCACCCAGAAGATTTGCTTCAAAATAAACACCCAAAAACGTCTCAAAAAATTCTCTCAAAATTAATAAAAATGCTTTTAAAAACTCCTTGACTCAACGACTCTAAATTATCAAGAGCAATTTCAAGTTTTCGGACTTGAACATCTCATCCTGGCAGTACGTTAAGGTCTGACTTCAAGGCACGGATTCGATACAGCACATGCGTGGCCACCGCCCCCTTCTCATTTTTTAGAGCGACGTCGCTCGGTCGCTCGTCGACCAGTTGTTGCTGTGTTATAATCAGGGGTGGGATTCTGTAAAAAAAAAAGAAACGAACTCCACTTTCGCATTTTAAAAAACCAAAGAAATTACGCAAAAGCGAAAATTTGCTGAATATACGAACAGTAATGTAAGTACAATTAATAATTACCGATGACGAAAACGTCAATGAAATAGCCTTTCATTTTCGAGGTTACATGAAGCGAAACGTTTATTTAAACGAAAACGATTGAACGTTTACAGCTTACGGAATCTGACCCCAGAGCGAATGATTTGCAATATGTTACACAAGCTAAATTTCTTCGTGCACACGAAAACGTTCGAACGTTTCGCCTTACAAAATGCCGACTCTGATTTCAACACAGCATCGTCGCTGGCGTGTGCGAAGAACACTAATTTTTCCACATCTCAAAGAAAGGAAGTTTGGGAAAATTTGCTATTCTCAAATGTTTATTGATGAAGTATTATGCAGTATTAAAACCCATCTTAACGTTTATTTAAAAGTGAACAGCTGTTAGATTTGACGCGTGTTTATATTTCATTTTATTTATAAATAGCAAAAAAAAAGTGTTCCCCCGGACCGAGGGAAGTTTCATGTTTCATTTCCTTTTGGACGGACTATTAAAAAAAAACTGTACTTGCCATTCTCAAGCTTTTACTTAGCGATACGCTGTACACGCAAGTGAATGCCACCCTTGGCAGAGAGCATAAAGGTTGTCACATTAATTTCCAAAGGACTCGGCGTCTTATCGGATTTGTCGAACTTGAAATTCATCAGCAGCATGGAAAGTCCGATGTAGATCAACATCTTTCCGAATCGCTCACCAACACAGTTCCTCGATCTATCGCCAAAAGGCCGGAGGTCATGTGCAGGGGTGGCGTTTCTGCATCCCCTCGGGACTGAAGCGCTCCGGATCGAATTTCTCTGGATCGGGATAGATATCGGGGTCACGGTGGATGGCATCGGACGGAATCAGGATCAGTGTTCCCTTCGGAATTATGTACTATGGATCCGTGGTGAGGTAATCCGCAAAACTTATTCTTGCCAATGTAGAAAGTACTTTCGCAGGGTTTCTAAAAAAAAAACTCCAGTAACTTATAAATAAAATAACAAAAGTAACACATTCGACATACCTTGCATAACCTTTTCCATGTAACTCATTTCAGCCATGCATTCGTAGGTGAACTTGCCGCCATGCTTACCGAGCTGTTCTATTACCTCGGCTCGTTTAGCTTTTCCTGAACATCTTGGTGGACGGCCAACTCGTACAGTGCAAAGCCCAATGTGGTCGAGGAAGTCTCCAAAGCCTGTGCAGCAACTTCCTCTATGGTCAAACCATCATCGGCAGAGTTCTTCGCTTCGATTAGCAGGTTCATAAAGTCGTTCCGCTTGATGCTGTTCTTCTCTCGATAATCCACAGTCTCTCGTACTATTGAAAATATTCCCCAATAAGTTCGCATAATCTTCGTGCATGCATTCGCTTACGATTTCCTGTGGATGTTCGCTTTTTATTATATCCCGAACAGCGCACACAAAACATTCTGTCTCTGTAATAATTCAAAAATCATTTGGGATTGAGACTGTTCCTTTCGTTGAATACGTAAACGTTGACATATCCGTCGGAAACTTTGGGTTGGCCACTTCACTAACAGCCCGACTTGTTACTTGCATTAAAAAGCCCATCCAGCTGAGCCACATGGGTAGTCGAACTCAGTATAAGCTCCTTAATTGTATTATTAAAATATCTAACCAGAACTTAAACCTCGCACAAGATAACTATAAGTAAAATCATTAGCACTGCTAACTGTCAAAGCAGTGCATTCGAACTGCGTATTTATATACAGATATTGTTTTTTTAAACGATAAAATACCACTTGTATCGCAAATCAATTTATGTGTTCAAGTTCAAAGTCACGATCACAAAGAATTGCGTAATGCACACCCAAGTCAAGAATTATTATACCATGCCGCATACTGAAACTGATCCATTAAAAGTATTCACTATTGCAGTATGCAGTGTACAGTACATTTGTGATAGAGTGCGACTTTCAGCGAACTAGTTGAGCCCAAGCTGCCGCGGCGAACAGTTTAGCAAGATGGTGCTTTTTGTGATTTTAATTAACATTGCCATAGCGCTAGTATCGGTCGCAGTGTACTACACAAGGCACAATCTGTCTTACTGGAAACGACAAGGTACTCCACACGATGAGCCCGAAATTCTCGTCGGCAATATGAAGGGATTCGAAAAGACCCGCCACTTTCGAACAATTATGAAGGAGTACTGCGAAAAATACAAGAGGACTGGACCATTTGCTGGGTTCTTCTTTTTCTTCAGTCCAGGTGTGATCGTGCTGGACCTAGACCTGGCGAAATGTTCTCGTGGAAGACTTCCACAACTTTACCGACCGTGGGGTATTTTACAATGAAAGCGACGACCCATTGAGCGCACACCTTTTCTCCCTGGATGGGCCAAATGGAAAGCCATGCGCAATAAACTTACTCCAACTTTTACCTCTGGCAAAATGAAGTTCATGTTCCCCACTGTGGTGTCGGTCGGAGGTCACTTAGTAGAAACATTTAACCAACTCACACGACAGGAGTTTGTTATCGAAGTAAGGGACATATTGGCGCGCTTCACAACATATGTCATTGGGACGTGTGCCTTTGGCCTTGAATGCAACAGCCTTAAGGATCCCAATGTAGAGAGCATTCACACTCCACCGTCATGGCAAGTTGGTAGAGGGCTTCATGTTCAGTTTCCCGAAATTATAGCTCGAAAACTGGGAATGCGACAAATTCACGAGGAAGTTCATCAGTTCTAAATGAGAGTGGTGCGAGAAACCGTGGAATATCGTGAGAAGAACAACATCAAGCGCAACGACTTCATGAATTTGCTCATCGAAACAATGAACTCCGGGGATGGCCTAACAATCGGAGAGGTCGCTGCCCAGGCCTTCGTTTTCTTTTTGGCCGGCTTCGAGACCTCATCCACTACGATGAGCTTTGCATTGTTCGAGTTGGCATTGAATCCCGATGTGCAGGACAGGCTGAGGGCTGAGATCACTGAGCAGCTCGAAAAGCACGATGGCAAGTTCACCTACGAATGCATGTCTGAAATGCGCTCCATGGAGAAGGTTATGAAAGGTAGGTCGTTAACTTGGATTCAAACTCAGACATTTAAACGTCTTTCCATAGAAACTCTGCGCAAATATTCCATCCTGAGTACCGTCTTTCGAACTGCGCTTAACGACTAGTCGACTACCCAACTGGCGCTCCAAAGTACACAATACCGAAAGGAGCTCTCGTGATCATTCCGTCCGATGCAATTCATCGCGACCCAGAGATCCATCCTGATCCGGAGCGATTTGATCCGGAGCGTTTTTGTCCGGAGGAGATGGGCAAACGTCACCCCTGCACGTGGCTGCCATTTGGAGACGGACCGAGAAATTGTATCGGACTGAGATTCGCAAAGATGCAAACGTTTTTGGCCTCGCGATGCTGCTGAAGGGCTTCAAGTTCCGCTACTGTGATAAGACGCCGCATCCACTGGAAATCGATGTGACCAACTCCATGCTCGCTCCCAAGGGCGGCATCTATCTGCGTGTGGAGAGCATTTGAAACTGACCAACATTAAATAATGTGATGAACTACGGTCATTCAATTCTGTTGTGCTGTTCTACTTGTCAATTGCGGTGTCCGTCTCTATGTTCCCATTGGAAATATCTACTCTGACCTACAGTGTCAGACTCAGGGTGCAGGCCAGATATGATTGCTGGTTGAGCTGAACTTGTTTACTTGTTCTATAATTATGGGTTCTTGATGGCAGCTTGAATGTAAAACTGCGCAGGCTAATAAGCACCTCGGCTGTCGACATTTTTTTGTATCCAGAGCAAATGTATCTAATGGAACACACTTAATTTCCTATAACGTTTCACTTGAATAAAGCCTCGGATTTTAGTGTCGTAGATAATTCAGTTTTTCATTTTCATTTTCATTTACTCAATTTACGATTTATAAGAGACTGAAAGCAAAGAAAATTGATCGCTTCCAAAAATGTTCACTAGCTCACATTTTTCTATTTATATTAATTCACAGTGACCCACGAGGTTCATGTCAGCCGCCACTCCTCTTTTGCTTCTAAATAAACAACTTGAACAAAAACAAAGAACCATAGTAAGCTACGTTTTTGCATATTGATTAATTGTATACTTTTATTGTGAAATCATCAGCAATTACAAAAGATGACTAGCAAAAAGTACGCATCTACTCGTACATTTCATATACGTATCTACCTACTTACAAATACTAAAAAGGCTAAGTGTTCATTAGATTAATAAGTACACATACTTAGCCCACACTGAAATATTTATTTCACACGTATGACAAAAAACTGGCATAGAGCATATCCAATCGGAATTGAATTTGATTGTCGTATGCGTAATTTGGGGAGCGATAATCAAAAACATAAAATGTTCTTTCTTGCTGTGGACAGCCGCTGACCAGACAATATCATATCAGCGGAGGTTGGGAGGTTGGAGGAAGTTATTGTTGTTAACCATTGTGTAGACTTTTGTTTGTGTGTAATCTAAAGGTTTTTTTTTTTTTTGTAATAAGCACAACTACTTATAATGCCAAAAACGTCAGGCGAATTTAGGCCAGAGTCGACAGATTATCAATTTTTCGTGTTTGCGCATAAGAATTTTTATAAATTTATTGTGGGTTTTTTTTTTTTGAACCGATTCATCATGAGTTTTCTAATAGAACAACAATTTGTAAGCAAACGCCTTGGTTGGAATTGAAGCCTTTTTAAAACTCCACGAATACAAATTAGAAGTGATTTTTTGGACAGTTCAATTATTAGAGTCAAACATATTCGTAGTTTCTGACACTTCATTCACATGGAAACTTTTTTTAGTGGCAGATATCCGCGAGGCAGTTTAATTTTTGAAGGCTGAAGGACTATTCACATGCAATTTGTTTTAAGTAACAGGTACCCGCGCATCAGTTTCATTGTTGAAAGTTAAGTTCGAACGAATTTTGTCAATCGCGGGTTTGTTCGCTTTGAGGTGCACGGAAGAGGTTTTTGTTCGCCATCTAGTTCCCCTGTGAATCTCCAGCGATACATATTTCTTCTCTTTTGGCTGTCGTTGTGGCGAACCCTTATTGCAGAATCATCAGCGATGTTCGGGATATAATACAATGCGAAGATCTAAGCGAATGCATGCACGAGGACTATGCGAACTTATTGAGGAACATTATCAAAATTTGCGATTGCAAATATAATTCAAAACTGCGTTTGCCACACTTTTTTACTACCAAAGACTTTTTATGAGGTCTTTTAGCATTCTTATCTTAAATATTAAATTTGATATATTTTTTTTTTTCATTATCTGGATTGCGAAAAACAGGTTGGTTTGATAGCCGAAGACAGTTTCTGATCTCACATCAAATTACAGTCAACTCTTAATTGAAATGAATCACGGCCTGAGAAGGTGGTCAATCGTGTAACAATGTAGACAGGCTAAAATGGAAATTAAGTGGCCGAACTGCTCCACTCAAAGAAGGTATCTAAGCATATGAGTCGAGGAACAATGAAATCATTGGTGGTCTGATTCGAATATCTCTCAAAATATATACATATACAGTTTTAAAAAATTCTTGAAGCACCTCAGACATGGCATTTACATGAAATTAATATGAGACGTCGAAAAAAAAATTCAGATGAGGTTTTTATATACTGCTCAGAGTGATTTCGAACGCAATTTGTCCACCACAACTACCTACTCGAAGCAAAACAACATTTCTGCTATCTCCGCCATAAAATCATGGTTCTAATTGTAAAAAAGCTTTTCGATACCCACTGCGCAAAAACAGTCTTCTCTGATAAGCCTCTCACACGAATGACTTCACTTTCAGGTTTCCCGTTTGATATCAATGTCATCTCAAACCAGTAGACGTTCTAACCAGACTACGAGCAGTCGTGTTGTCTTTAAACTGTATAATCATGACGGTTTTCGCGGTTCTGATTTGTGTTATCATATCGCTTGTATCGGTGCTGGCTTACTATTTCAAACGCAACCTTTCGTACTGGAAACTTCGTGGTATTCCTCATGATGATCCCGACATTGTGTTTGGGAGTATGAAAGGATTTGAGAAGACTCGCCATTGGCGTACAATTTTGAAGGAATGCTACGACAAGTACAAGGGAACCGGTCCATTTGCTGGGTTTTTCCTCTTTCAAAGTCCAGCAGTGATTACCTTGGATTTGGATCTAATTAGAAACATCCTGATGAAGGATTTTAGCAACTTTGCCGATCGTGGGGTGTTCCATAATGAAATTGACGATCCGCTGTCCGCGCACTTATTCAACTTGGATGGTGCCAAGTGGAAGAAGATTCGAACTAAGGTGTCACCAACTTTTACCTCTGGCAAAATGAAGTTCATGTTCCCCACGGTGGTATCGGTTGGAGATCACTTGGTAGAAACTATCAAAAAACTCACTCAACAGGAGGCGGTCGTTGAAGTCAAGGACATAATGTCGCGCTTCACAACAGATGTCATTGGGACGTGTGCCTTTGGCATTGAATGCAACAGCCTTAAGGATCCTAATGTAGAGTTTCGAACCATCGGTTCGAAAACATTCACACTCCACCGTCATGGCAAGTTGGTAATGAGCTTCATGTTCAGTTTCCCGAAATTAGCTCGAAAACTGGGAATGCGACAAATTCACGAGGAAATTCATCAGTTCTACATGAGGGTGGTGCGAGAAACCGTGGAATATCGCGAGAAGAACAGCATACAGCGCAACGACTTTATGAACCTGCTAATCGAAGCGAAGAACTCTGCCGATGATGGTTTGACCATAGGGGAAGTTGCTGCACAGGCTTTCGTTTTCTTTTTCGCCGGCTTCGAGACTTCCTCGACCACATTGGGCTTTGCACTGTACGAGTTGGCCGTCCACCAAGATGTTCAGGACAAGCTAAGAGCCGAGGTAATAGAACAGCTCCGGAAACATGACGGCAAGTTCACCTACGAATGCATGGCTGAAATGAGTTACATGGATAAGGTTATAAAAGGTGTGTGTTACTTATATAATATTACTATCTGACCCGTGCTCGCCTTGCTTTGCCAGGGTTCTGCTTCTCAAATTTTAAACAAAATAATTAGCATTAGGTATACAAGCCTACTCCGCGAAATTTTCCGATAGAAAAAGAACCATTAATATCGGTTAAGTTGCTAGTGAAGTGTAGCCAGAAACAAAAGAAACAGTGACTTAGTTTTATATTAGGTTATTTATTAATTATGTACCCTGCAAACCGAAAGTCCTAGTTTCTCAAAAACACTACCCCAGAGAAGCATGTTTTTGTGAATGTGTTTGTGTTCCTTAGAGTTGCTTGTTGTTGACAAAAAAAATCGCGACCGATGTCCTGGCACTTAACAAAATATCCAAAAGCGCTGAAATGTCTTAAACGAAATCATAGCATTGTTGATTTTCAATTCAATTGATTTAAGAATGTTAAAATAAATTTTTATAGTTTGTAGTTTGAAGGTACCAGCTGACAGCAGAAACAAATACTTCCTTGGGTAGGTACTACTTTTTACGTTGAAAGACAGTACATATTTAGTACTTCCTTTTATGTAGGAACTGTGATGGTTGCATGATTACGTCACGAGAGTTGAGTTATGTTCACTTGGAACAGATTAAAATGTGCCCAAGTTTTAGTACACAAAAACCTAGTTCAGTGTACTCGGAAATGCTTCCATATTTTTTTTTATTTGGACCAAACAAGTACCCTCTCTCTCGATTTCGACGAGATGTGCTTTTTCTTTTCGGTGGAGCCTTGGACCAAGTAACACCTAATATAATAAGCACACACATAAAGAAGAAATAAAAACCATACACACTCTTTAGTGAACCAAAAATAAAATAAAAACATCTTAATTAAAAGTGAAAGTGAAAACTAAAGTAACTTATATCTAAAACCAGTAACCCTCAAACAAACAGAAATCAAATAAGAGTAGTCCAAGAACATCAGTATAAAAGACAACTTCGTGTATTCCTCGACCGAAGAAAAACCAACACATTCCTCATTTAAAGTGTGCAGTGAGCGAATTACCCGCTTAAATTCGGCGGCTATTAAATTTGCACAAAGTTATTGGTTTTTTTCGAATTAGTTGCTCCGTTAATCTCTCGTGCTGACACCCATCGTCATAAAAGAAAAAAAAAACCGCGTACATAAGTTTAAATCATAATCGTTTGATTTACCGGTACGCTCACCATCATTCAGCAAATAGTGCAGAAAGCAAAAGTCTCCAAGAGTCAAGCGTTGTCCCGCTATCTAATTCGTACGCTGATACACTACCGCATTCCTCAGTTCCAGTATCATCGCCGGTTCATTTGCATCGTTTTGTGTTTTGCTGTCCCAGTAGAATGTTTAGGTTATTTGAAGTTATAATTTGCATTTAAATTTGGATTTTGTTAATAAAATTAGTGTGTTAGTATATATACATAAATATATATCTTAAGTGCTGGAAAAGAAAATTGAATTTCTAGTAAAAGAAAAGTGGAATAATTTCTAAAATAATATCTAGTGTACCTAAGGTGATAATAAGACAACATAACCGTATACCGTTCATCATCCTCATCGTTCAGCGATCAACGTCACCGTCAGGCCTGCCGAGCGTAAGATCTTTCCTTTTTTTTTCTTAAACCTATACATTTATTGAACATTTCTTATTATATATATCTATCCTTATGATTGCATAAGCATAATATATTATATCAACATATTTCTAAAGCAAACTTAAACTACATAAATAAAACACCTTAGATCCATTATCCATACACATAACTTTCTTATATACATACATTTTAACGAAACAGCACATGCTTATATATATTGACTTATATCTAACACTAGTATAAACCTAAGTATAATGTTTCCTACCTATTTCTAAAACTTAAAATATGGAATTTAACGCCAAGGATTGGATTTCTAATAAATAATGTTAAAGTTTAATATGTTCTAAAGCTAGTGTTTGATTTGGCTGATGTAGTTTGATTCGGAGTTGATAAAGTGGGGTGATGCAAAAGGGTGCTACGAAGATTTTAGCACATGGTTGGGGAGGGCTAGGCGCGAGGACAATTCCATCTGAGTTCTCAGAACAGAGGTAAATTCATATATTCGTTTTTTTTTATAGGCATTCGGGTTAACTTTCATTTGGATTTCATTTACTTGCTTCGTTTCGCTTTATTTTCAATAGTGCACGCAATAATTAATTGGTGTGATGTGAGACCGGTGAAGGGTGCAAGAACCCCCCCCCCTTACGACGAGCTGGCATCAGAGCATCGCTAGGCGTGCACATCGCATCTTCTTCTCCGTCTCCCTTAGGGTCATTACATTAATTTGGCGCCCAACTTGTGGGGCCCGCAGCTTAGGTTGTGAGGCTTCTACAGTAATTAGTTTCTTACCTTCCCGTGTTACCTTTTCTAAATTTTACATGCAATTTTGTCTAGTTTTTGGAATTACAAGTGTACTGGATTTAAGTTTTCTGGTAGCTCGTCCACCTAGAAAAATATAGCATCGGGTTACATAAGTCATTTTTGCAGATAAGTAAACCTATATTTTCTAGTTTCAAACCGATAATGTTCTTGCAGGGAAGTATTAGCCTCTTGAATTATTGAAATTGCGCTAACCATATGCAATGTACAGATTTTAGGTCAATTCATTCAAGGGAATAACGGTTATATGGAAATTTCCATTGGGATTATTTCCGATGTACACCTATAACATTTCTCTTGAGCTTTTATAGATTACTTTCGTTGTTTTTTTCTCAGTTGTTATATATTAAAGACATGAATCCAACTCTGTTCATACCTAAAACATTTGTATCACCCCCTGTCATAATGTTATCATTTGCATCAGCCAAAGAATCAAACCACATATTATATTATTGATATACCTCATCATTCAACTTATTTTCACAATTTTTCTAGTTTTGCGATCTATTATACCTATAGGTTTAGTTACGTTCCTTTTTATATTTTCTTTTAAATTTCGATATCAAATATGCCGGTTAATCATAGTAATGAAAATATTGCGCAAGCTGTAGCTGAGGAAGAGCGATGTGCTATTTGTAATAAAAGCATTTTAGACCCAAATAATATGTCGATTACTCATTGCAACCATAGGTTTCACAATGAGTGTATGTCTTCATGGTTTAAAAATAAATCTACCTGTCCGACATGTAATACTTCCTGTCAATTTAGTGAGTTAGTTTCAGGACCTAGTTCAAATTTAAACGATTCCATTCGCTCTCAAAGTACTTCGCGAGGAGCCATTTCTAAGCCAAGAGGAGGTCCAAGGACGCGATCAAAAACCGCTCGCTTTGATGCACTTGATTGGTCAATGCAGGGTCCAAACAATTATTCTCCTTCACCAATGCAAGGACAACAGCCTAGGAACTCTAATGCTCCGGCTAGTGCATTTTTGCATTTAGACCAAAGTCGTGTTCAAACCATGATTGATAATTCGTTGCATTCCTTTCAAACGCAGACTCTGAGCAGCATTCGTAATATAGTAGATGGGTCAGTTACAGAGTCTTTACAAACGTTCTTTAATAATATGAATCTGAACAATGCTCGTCCGAACTCACCTGCCGTTCAGCAAGCAGTAACTTCGGAAGCACCTTCAAATAGACATGATCATGAGCAGAATAGTGCGAGTCATCAACTTATTACAGAAAGTCAATTGTCCAATGTATCTACTCAGTCATTCGCGATTAAACCTGAAAAGGTGTCGAACATCATTCTCAATTGGCGACTAAAATTTGATGGTTCTGTGGACACTCTACCAGTTGATGAGTTTATCTACAGGGTAAATGCCCTGACCACACAATCACTCAATGGCAATTTCGATGCTCTATGTCAAAATGTTCATACTCTGTTTGACGGTAAAGCCAAAACTTGGTTCTGGCGTTACCATCGCAGTGTTGGCTCACTAGATTGGGTTTCTCTTTGTACCGAACTCAAACGAAGTTTTAAAGACTATCGAACGGATTTTGACATAAAAGAGTTGATTCGTAACCGAAAGCAAAAAGACAAGGAATCTTTTGATGAGTACCTTGATGAAATAATGCTATTGTCTGATCGTTTACGCTCTTCCTTATCTGAAGAGGAGATAATCGAAATAATTCTTCGTAATCTTCAGCCTAATGTTCGCTTAGGACTGCTGCATCTGGACATAACCTCAGTCTCGCAATTACGTAAAGAGTGTCGTAAACGCGAAACATTTTTCCAGAACTTTAATCAAAATTCGATTTCAAACCGGAATTTTCAACCAAGGCGTTTCATCTCTGAAATCGAAAATAATCTGACGTGTAATCCTTTAGAAGAAATATCGTTCCAGAGCGAAGTAACTATACCTACTTCAGGTAATGCAATCCAATGCTGGAATTGCGATGGCATAGGTCACAAATACGTTGATTGTGTGAAGGACAGACGTATTTTCTGCTACGGTTGTGGTGCAGTTTCAGTTGTTAAACCTAATTGTCGCAATTGTTCGCATTCGGGAAACTCGAGGGTGGATGCCCCCAACAATACCAGGGGACATCCGAGGCGCAATCCGCGAAACAATCGGTTGTCATAAAGAAACCTGAAGATCAAAACGATCACAAAAGCTCGGATAATAATATGTTTCAAATCATCCCGTATCATATTAGATTGAAACAATACAATAAACTTAGATCAATGATTTTCGCCCAAGACATAATTAAACCAGTTCGTAGGTCAACTAGGCGTATACGTAACTTTTGGCATAATGTAAAATTAAATCGAAAAAAGCTTATTTCCTCCATTATTTCGTGTCCAAACGACCTTAGACCTTATGCCACAGTTACTCTTCTCGGAAAAAACTTATTAGGACTGCTGGATAGTGGAGCCACAATCAGCTGTTTGGGTTCGTCCGCAGCCGATCAAATTCTTGGCTCCGGAATTAAAATTAAAAAATTTAATAGCTTTGTAAAAACTGCAGATGGTAAGCCGCATAATGTTGTGGGGAGTTTAGTGGTAGATGTTACGTTTCGCGAAGTCACTCATCCATTAGAAATTTTTATAATACCAAACCTTTCTCAAGATCTATATCTTGGAATCGATTTTTGGAAAATTTTCCAATTGGCTCCTGGAATTATCAGTGAAATAGACGATAGTGTTATTGACCCGAATGCACATTCTCTGACCATCACCCAAAAACGCAAACTTCAATCTGCAATCCAATCGTTTCCATCTTTCGAAGAGGAAGGATTGGGTAAAACCTCACTTATCGAACATTCTATCGATGTAAACAATGCCAAACCAATAAAACAACGATATTACCCCATATCTCCTGCAGTAGAAAAGTTGGTTGGTGAAGAAATCGACAGGATGCTTACATTAGGTGTTATCGAGGAGTCGCATAGTTCCTGGTCATCACCTGTTGTGCTGGTGCGCAAACCAGGGAAGGTGCGGCTATGTCTAGACTCACGGAAGGTTAACTCTCTTACAGTTAAGGATGCCTATCCATTACCTCACATTGAGGGGATTTTAAGCAGACTTCCTAGAGCGGAGTTTATCTCCAGCTTAGATTTAAAAGATGCTTTCTGGCAAATCCCGCTGGAGATAAATTCTCGCGAAAAGACGGCATTTACAGTACCTAACCGACCTCTATACCAGTTTACTGTAATGCCGTTTGGGCTTTGCAATGCGCCACAGTCAATGTGCAGGCTCATGGATAAGGTCATCCCACATACTGTAAGAGAGCGGGTTTTCGTGTACCTCGACGATCTGTTGTTGGTTTCCGTGGATTTTGAATCCCATATTAAACTTCTGTACGAAGTAGCAATGCATGTTCGGAAAGCTGGACTTACGATCAATATCAGAAAAAGTAAATTCTGCTTAAAGCAAGTTAGCTATCTTGGATATATCGTTGGCAACGGATCCTTGCAAATCGACCCCGGGAAAGTCTCAGCTATAGCCGAATACCCAGCTCCGAAGTCCGTACGGCAGCTCAGAAGATTTCTTGGAATGGCTGGATGGTACCGGCGATTTATAGCTAACTTTGCTACCATTTCTACACCTCTCACCGACCTTTTAAAGACATCCAAAAGATTCATCTGGACAAGTGACGCGCAAAAAGCGTTTGATGAATTGAAGGAGAGACTATCCTCCGCTCCATTCCTTTCAAACCCGAATTTTGAAAGGCCGTTTATTGTGCAATGCGATGCCAGTCAGTACGGAGTAGGTAGCGTTCTCGCCCAGAAGAATGATTCTGGTGACGAAATGCCAATCGCATTTATGTCCCAAAAACTCAACAAAGCGCAGCGTAACTACTCCGTCACTGAACTGGAGTGCCTTGCTGCAGTACTGGCAATAAAAAAATTTCGCCCTTATATTGAGGGACATAAGTTTACCGTGATAACGGATCACGCAAGCTTGCGTTGGCTTATGAATCAAACAGATTTGAGTGGTCGCTTGGCCCGATGGGCATTAAAATTGCAATATCTCGACTTTGACATTCAACACCGTAAAGGCAGTGCAAACGTTGTACCTGATGCTCTATCGAGAGTGTTTTCCGAAAATTTGGATGAAATAGCTTGCGTTAATGCAGAAAGTGTACAACAGATTGATTTGTCGTCCCCTGCTTTTGATTCAGAAGACTATGTCCGTTTAAAGCACAATATATCTGAAAATAAAACGAAATACCCTGATTTTAAGGTTATTGAAAGATTTATTTATCATAAGACACACTTTTCATCAGGAAATCTTGAACAAGATCATCTGACGTGGAAGTTATATGTTCCAGTAGAACTAAGACCTGAGGTGATCCGCAATGCCCATGATGATTCCAAGTCTGCACATGGTGGCATAGCAAAAACTATCGAAAGATTACGAAGGTATTTTTATTGGCCAGGCTTAGTGATAGACGTTCGCGAACATATTCTTGCTTGTGAGACATGCAAGACCACCAAACACTGCACCCAAACAATGAGACCTCCAATGGGAAAATTACAAGAAATCGAGCGAATCTTTCAGAAGCTTTATTTGGATTTTATTGGTCCATTTCCAAGATCCAAAAAGGGTAATATGGGAATTCTTATCGTTTTGGATAGCCTATCGAAGTTCACTTTCCTTCATCCAGTGAAAAGGTTTACTTCAAAAATAATAATCTCGTTCCTGGAGGATCATATATTTAATGTATTTGGCACCCCAGAAATTGTGTTAACGGATAATGGTAGTCAATTCAAATCTAATGAATTTGAATCTTTTCTGACCAAACTGGGAATTAAACACCTTTGCACCGCTGTTCACTCTCCCCAATCCAATGCTAGTGAGCGCGTCAATCGTTCGATAAACGCTGCTCTTAGAGCATACATTAAAGACGATCAGAGGGAATGGGATGTGCATCTAAGCAGCATCAACTGTGCACTCAGAAATTCGATTCACCAAACTATCAAGCATAGTCCATACTTCGTTGTTTTTGGGCAACATATGCTAACTCACGGCTCAGAATATGACCTACTGCGAAAGCTGCAGTCGCTCGAAGAACCATCTATGAGATTAGGGAAGCAAGACGACTGTGCGCTAATTCGACACTCTATTAAAAAAAATATTAAGAATGCTTTCGAAAATAATCAACGATCGTATAATTTACGATCGATACCTATCTCCTATAAAGTAGGTCAGGAAGTCTTCTACCGAAACTTTTCGCAGAGCGCCGCGTCCAAAAATTTCAATGCGAAGCTTTCACCCACATATCGCAAGGGAAGAGTTAAGGAACGATTAGGTTCCTGCTATTATGTTATTGAAAATTTAGTTGGAAAGTCAATTGGTACTTATCACGCGAAGGATATGCGCCCGTGAAATAACCATTTTTCAGATTTCATTCTTTCCGCAAAGCAGAATGGAAAGAAATCTGCTTTGTGATGGTTGCATGATTACGTCACGAGAGTTGAGTTATGTTCACTTGGAACAGATTAAAATGTGCCCAAGTTTTAGTACACAAAAACCTAGTTCAGTGTACTCGGAAATGCTTCCATATTTTTTTTTATTTGGACCAAACAAGTACCCTCTCTCTCGATTTCGACGAGATGTGCTTTTTCTTTTCGGTGGAGCCTTGGACCAAGTAACACCTAATATAATAAGCACACACATAAAGAAGAAATAAAAACCATACACACTCTTTAGTGAACCAAAAATAAAATAAAAACATCTTAATTAAAAGTGAAAGTGAAAACTAAAGTAACTTATATCTAAAACCAGTAACCCTCAAACAAACAGAAATCAAATAAGAGTAGTCCAAGAACATCAGTATAAAAGACAACTTCGTGTATTCCTCGACCGAAGAAAAACCAACACATTCCTCATTTAAAGTGTGCAGTGAGCGAATTACCCGCTTAAATTCGGCGGCTATTAAATTTGCACAAAGTTATTGGTTTTTTTCGAATTAGTTGCTCCGTTAATCTCTCGTGCTGACACCCATCGTCATAAAAGAAAAAAAAAACCGCGTACATAAGTTTAAATCATAATCGTTTGATTTACCGGTACGCTCACCATCATTCAGCAAATAGTGCAGAAAGCAAAAGTCTCCAAGAGTCAAGCGTTGTCCCGCTATCTAATTCGTACGCTGATACACTACCGCATTCCTCAGTTCCAGTATCATCGCCGGTTCATTTGCATCGTTTTGTGTTTTGCTGTCCCAGTAGAATGTTTAGGTTATTTGAAGTTATAATTTGCATTTAAATTTGGATTTTGTTAATAAAATTAGTGTGTTAGTATATATACATAAATATATATCTTAAGTGCTGGAAAAGAAAATTGAATTTCTAGTAAAAGAAAAGTGGAATAATTTCTAAAATAATATCTAGTGTACCTAAGGTGATAATAAGACAACATAACCGTATACCGTTCATCATCCTCATCGTTCAGCGATCAACGTCACCGTCAGGCCTGCCGAGCGTAAGATCTTTCCTTTTTTTTTCTTAAACCTATACATTTATTGAACATTTCTTATTATATATATCTATCCTTATGATTGCATAAGCATAATATATTATATCAACATATTTCTAAAGCAAACTTAAACTACATAAATAAAACACCTTAGATCCATTATCCATACACATAACTTTCTTATATACATACATTTTAACGAAACAGCACATGCTTATATATATTGACTTATATCTAACACTAGTATAAACCTAAGTATAATGTTTCCTACCTATTTCTAAAACTTAAAATATGGAATTTAACGCCAAGGATTGGATTTCTAATAAATAATGTTAAAGTTTAATATGTTCTAAAGCTAGTGTTTGATTTGGCTGATGTAGTTTGATTCGGAGTTGATAAAGTGGGGTGATGCAAAAGGGTGCTACGAAGATTTTAGCACATGGTTGGGGAGGGCTAGGCGCGAGGACAATTCCATCTGAGTTCTCAGAACAGAGGTAAATTCATATATTCGTTTTTTTTTATAGGCATTCGGGTTAACTTTCATTTGGATTTCATTTACTTGCTTCGTTTCGCTTTATTTTCAATAGTGCACGCAATAATTAATTGGTGTGATGTGAGACCGGTGAAGGGTGCAAGAACCCCCCCCCCTTACGACGAGCTGGCATCAGAGCATCGCTAGGCGTGCACATCGCATCTTCTTCTCCGTCTCCCTTAGGGTCATTACAGAACAAAGTACATTTTTGGGACTTCCCCTTACGTAGGTACGATGTACTTCTTTAGTAATTCCTTATACGTAGAAACATAGATTCAAAGGCAGTACTTTTTGGCTTTAAAAATAAGGGACGAAATAAATAACTCAGTTTTCTTGGTAGCTATAATTAAAATTGTGAAGATGAACTAATTCCACTTTGCAATTTTCAAATTTGCCGGCATCAAACACCAAATTGGTTCCAAAAAGTCATTTTAAACGAAGTCTGATTGGAATTTCCAATATAGTTTGAGAGTCTCTAAAAGACACTCAATGCTCTCAATAGTGATAGAGCGACGGAAAGCAAATTGATGACGAGATCGTTGACTACTATCGCGCAAATGGTTATCGTTCTCAGAGTTATGGAATGAGTGCCCTGAATTGAAACAAACCGCACACAAGTTCACGACGACAAGTGCCAAATTGTTGTTTTCGTTTGAAATTTCATCTCATTAGTATGTGTGCGGTGAGTTGAGATGTAACAGTTTGGGGAAATAAGAAAAACGAAAATGAACGCATTCAGATATATTGATTGACTTTTTTCTAAACATGAAAACATTTGATTTGATCGTAGGTTGATTAATTTTTGTATTCTTAATGAAAATAGCAAACAAAAATAGGAACAAAAATTTACCAAAAAGTAAAATCCTTTTTTTAGCTTATTTTAAGTGAGAAAAGAAAGAAAATGCACAAATCGTAAAAGGTACAGAGAGGGAAACAGATTTTGCCGCACACACCCAAACAAAACTTTCTATACTGAGCGATGGGAAAATCCAACAATTTAGCTTCAATCGAACATCTTACTTTTTTGAATTGTATCAAATTTATAGTTTGATGCTTATCGTTGCTGAACGAGCAACACGTTCACGGAATTAAGTTGATTTTACATGTGAAACAAAAACAAATTCCGTCACGTAATGCTCGATCACAGACTACGCGATTCGACCCCTGATCTTTATATTAAAAAAAAATCCTTTTTCATTTGGATGAGACATTCCAAAGCTAGGAGCCGGATGGCTTTCGAGAATTAAGACTTTTCTCCTATCCTATCCTATCTGGTAATCTCGACAATTTCCAATGCAACTGTGAAAACCAGAATCAATTTCGTGCAGTAGGTAGTTTTTTATTCTATTCCGGGCAAACACATTACAGCCGGAAAGAAAGTTACACTCTAACTATAGTAATAATAAAAATAATAAAAGGATTTAAAATTTACTTTCTATTTTTAGAAACCCTGCGAAAGTACTCGGTTCTTCCTGAATTATTAAGAAAAAGTCTTGCGGATTACCCCACCTCGGATCCAAAGTACATAATTCCAAAGGGAACAATAGTCCTGATTCCGGCCGATGCCATCCACCGTGACCCCGATATCTACCCCGATCCAGAGGAATTCGATCCGGAGCGCTTCAGCCCCGAGGAGATGCAGAAACGCCACCCCTGCACATGGCTGCCCTTTGGCGATGGACCGAGGAACTGTGTTGGTCAGCGATTCGGAAAGATGCAGATCTACATCGGACTTTCCATGCTGCTGATGAATTTCAAGTTCGACAAATCCGATAAGACGCCGATTCCTTTGGAAATTGATGTGACAAACTCTGTGCTCTCTGCCAAGGGTGGCATTCACTTGCGTGTCCAGCGTATCAATAAATAAACAATAAACCTTTGAGAATGACCAGTAGTGTTTCTTTTTTTTTTTTTAAATACAGAAAACAGATTCATCGTTATTGCATCCTGCCTATCTGGAATAAAAAACTCTTCCAATGGACCTTCGCGTGTCACCACCTCTCTCTATGCTGCATCAAATGAAATACAAATTCAATTCGCTCCAATCTTCTGCTCTTCCACTAGGTTTAGTTGTTATTTCACTTGTTTTGTCTAACGTCGGAAAAATGTCATCAAAACTCAAGTACATATAATATTCAGGGAACTTCAAAGTGACATGCATAATCAAATTACTTCTCTCTCAGTAAATTCATTTCCATGGGCGCTACATTAATATAGTAACCGGGATCCACACAAAGTAGGTTTGCCTTTCATTTGGTAATTTGGGTGCTTTCATCAAAACAAACAGCAAAAAGAAGAAGAAAATGAAACTTCAATGAGTTTGAAAGGAGACTGTTCTTCAATAGGCCAAATGACTATGTTATTTATTTTATCTGAGCACTGGACTGATTCTGACTCTACAACTTTTGCTGATGTCACTTTTTAATTTGGGCAAGAGGAAACTTCTATCCACGAAGTCATGTCCTTTTCAGAAATAGTTTTGCACTTGACGCGTGTGGACTTTTTGTTTCAGCTGATGGAATAGTAAAGACGGTTTCTATTTCCTTAACTATTCCAATGAATTTTTCAAAATATCGAGGCAGGTCTAACGTTTTATTTATTAGGGCTCGGTTGTTAATTTCTACATGTATCTTACTGACAGTTGGTACACCTTACTAGTTACTAGTCTAATGAGCCGTTGACAGCACTTTAGTCACCTTGACATGCTCTGATGTTATGCATTTTCTTACTTTCTGAATTTCAGCACAGCATTTCGCAACCTTGTCCTGCAAATTTTACTGCTTTACTGACTTGTTCCACTTTGTTCTCATAACGCACAAGTTCAATGCAAATCAGATATAATAATTATGCCAATCGGTTAACGATTTTTCACCCAACTCAGACAATTCAACTTGGATTCACTAGTTCTGTGCCTGGATGTGAAAAAAAAAAAACAGAAACCCATCAGCGTGCTATGAGCTGCGCTCGTCAAAACCCACCAGCCATCGTCTTCAGCTCAACCAAATGCATAAAAGTAATAAATTTCGTAATTTAAATTTATGGTTGCGGTGGTAGTGTGGCTGCGGGGATTTACTGCAAACACACATTTCATCTGAAGCTTTTTCGTTTTATAATTCTTTGGTTAAGAATCTCTATAAATTTTCAGAACAACGCACGCCAGACCGAGGAAAGGGTATTCCTTTCCGCAAATAGAAAGGAAAATGATGACCAGTCCTTTAGTCGCAATCAAATATTGTGTTCATCACGCGAGTCAAGTTTAATTGGCTGAGGAAGCATCCTAGGAGCGTTACTACTACTTATGGCTGAACGAATAGGTATTTAAAATTGCAATTTTCTTCCGGCTTTATGTAGTTGGCTTTCGTTAACTGCTCCTTCCACCTTCTGAGCCTTATTTATTGAAAATTTCTTTGTCCGTCTGAATGAAAGCAGAGGCGAGGATTTTGATGAAAAGCATCCCAAATACGACAAAAGCCAACTTACTTACTTAGGTGACGCTGCCGCCTGGGGGAACTCGGCCTCAAGCACTCGTAGAATTTTGCGTTCGAAGCGACCAAGGAGATCTTCATCCGTCTTTGATGATGTCCATGATTCTGCACCTTAGAGCAGGACTGGGATGATTAAGGACTTTTATAGGGTCTCCTATAGGTGTTTCTCGACAAGGTTTTACTAATCAATTGCCTTCTTAGGCCGAAGTATAACAGCGCTTGGTTTTTGAGGTGACCTCTATCCATCTTAGGCGCCAAAAAATGTTCATCCATTCACATTTCAGGTTTTTTTTTTATATTTTTTTACATGAATAATATTTTTGACAGCAGAGTTCAAGCAGCTACCTTTGGTTAATAACATGCCCAAGTTTCCACTAGGGCAAAAGCGGATTATAGAAAATATTCCCGAATATTGCATAAATTTCTGTTACGCTTGGTGTGTGTTTTCAACCTCGTTTTTTTAACACCATATAGTTATATAGTTGGCGCAACAGGTCTGTAGAGACCCAAGGCCTAGTTTCTCACAACCATTCGTTTTGTGTGAGTTTTCATTTTTGGAACGAATGGAAGGGATCTACAATTTTATGCCGATTCCAAACGGCTAATTGAGAAGCTCTTAAGACAGTTATACTCTCGGATGTTTGTCAGACGTTCGCGAGAGGCGGCACAGTGGAAAAAACCCTAAGTTGGAATTTGGGTTTTTGCGGGATTCGAACCTGAGCCCCTCGCTTAGTAGTCCAACACACTAACCACTAAGCCACTGCACCATATTTGTACAAAATATGATTTGAAAAACTGTGGTTTAATGAGAGTGAAGAGTGTTGATGTTACTAGGGGAACAGAAAAATTACAAATGCTGAACGACTGCATTATTTTGTGCTGCCGGCAAGTGACTTTCGGTCATTGAACGTTCTTTGACTACCAAAGGCACTTGCACGAAACAATTTGTATTGCAACCGAATGCTGTTTTTGTTTTGTCTACGCTAACCAACGCTGCGATCGCGACTGGTTTAGCTTGAGCCAGTGTTGCCAGTTTAGGGGTTTCCCCCAGATTTAGGGTTTTTTTTTGGGTGAACGCGGGGAAACTTGTTTAGTGGGAAATCTAGGTTTGTTTTACATTCCATTATTTGTATTCCGTTATAGTATTCTTTTTGGTAATCTTAAAATGTGTCTGCTATTTTAAAATGTAGTCAAAAAATCAATCGATTACAAATGTAACATGCATTGACATTTTGTGTTGTATTTATTTGGCGCACACTTTTGCATTCGGATGATAAAACTTACGTGTCAGCGTCTCAAATTCGAAATTTTTTCTTATAAGTCGTACAAAAACATGTTAAAAAAATAACGACAAAAAGTTAGTTTTTTTTTAAAAAACAGTAGCCAAATCTGTGGGCTTTTCAGAGTTATCTGGGGGGGGAAATATTTTGACCGTCTGGCAACGCTGGCCTTGAGCAGAAGTGGTAATTACTGCACCGCACCGAAAAGGTGAAACGTTAAGCGACCACTTTTATTATATACCTATGTATAGAAATAGACGAGGTGACTCGAACTGGAGAGTATGGCGAGACAACGGCGACGAGATGGTTGCTTTCTCTGTGCGAAAGCTCGACAGCTGCTGAAAAGAGTCGATAGCGACGAATAACAACTAACACTCTTTTTATTTCTTTTCATGTAGTGGAGTACTCAAACACAGTTAAATATCTGGGCACGACCCTAGACGCTAAACTGCGTTGGAAAGCGCATGTAAAGAAAAAAGAGATGAGTTGAACATGCGATAAAGTAAAATGTATTGGCTTATTGGGAGAAACTTATCCCTGCCCAACTACAATAAATTACTGCTATACAAGCAAGTCTTGAAACCAATATGGACCTACGGGCTTCAATTGTGGGCATGCACATGCCAAACAAATTTACAAAAAATTCAAGTCTTCCAAAATAAAGTACTAAGGAACTTTACATAGAGATCTAAATATTGAAATGGTTGAAGATGAAGTTCAAAAAGTTGCCCAAAGGCACAGAAGTAGGCTTCTCAACCATGTTAACGTAGAACTTACAGAACTATTAAATACTGACAATGTAATCAGAAGATTGAGGCGGGTAAGACCCCTTGATCTATAAGAGTTAGCCAAGGCCAAGAGATTAGGTTATATCTTCTAACAAAAAAGTTTCGAAATCCGATAACCGGCGGATTCTTCTTCTGAATTTTTCAAATAATTTAAAAATAAATTGCCGATTAGTCGAACGACTAGGTGCAGTCCCATTCGGGATGACGACAGTCAGTCCCTCCCGGGAGATTTTTTAGAGGTTGTCCCAGTCCCTCACTATTGCAGAAGCATCCCTCGCGTACTTGCTCTGCAATGTCTTTCGATGAGTTTTCCTTCCAGCGAACCCCCAAACAAAACAAAAAAAAAAAAATTATTTTCATACAAAATTTGCTTCGTTAATATAATATAGATGGCCTTGAGCGGCCAACTCAAATTATTGGAGAGTTTTCATAATTCACATAATAGCAATGTTAATCATGTTAAAAATAATACGTTTTCTTTGTTATATTCGAATTCAATAAGCATATAATATTATTTATATTTTTGGAGCAGTTTCACCAAATGCTATTCATATTAATAAAAACTATTTTTTTCGGGAAGTAAATTCGTATAATCGAGTATGTATTGGTATTTAATTGGATTCTGCGATTTGATCCGGTTTCAATCGAACGTAAGAATCCAAATTGTTTTGTTAATTGTTAGCATTCGCATGTTGTATTTCCTTTTCTATAGATTATATTCTTTTGCCAATTTTATAACAACTGATATCTTTATAAGCCTCCTTAAAATATAAATGATCAAAAACAAGTGTTTGTGTTTTTGAAACACAAAAAGTGATACCTACTGATCCGAGAAATTCACATAAATAAAAGGTGATCTACCAGAAAAAGCTAAATAAATGCATACAAAGTTTAATTTGAGAGGAATAGGTAGGCCTTTTTTCGATTAATATCATGAGATGGATTACTGCTAGATATTGACAAAAACGATGATTATATTTTACGGTATTTGGCCGTGTGACAAAATTCTATTAGGAATTCCACTTTCTAACAATGTCATAACCTATATAAACTTTTAATCTGAACTGCCATGTGAACGCCGTGTAACTAAAGGGCACCATTAATGTCGAAGACAATCGCCACCACTTAAAATTCCAACAAAAAAATATCCTCCCGATTGACATGAAGTATCTGCTTACGATTTTCTAAGTATGCGTGCGACAGCAATGGCCCTCTTTTGATTTGCACTGGCACGAATAATTAGGAATTCTTTTGCAGGACCACCCACGGTGCTGTTCTAGTGACTTTCGGCCTTACTAATAATCAATCACTAATGTCGACAATTAGTTGGATGTCAGCTTTCGTAAAATTGTACAGCATTTGTGAAACGGTACCAATAAACAATTAGACCTCCACATTAACTAGTGCGACAACTTTCTTAGAATCTATTACATTTGTTGTCATTGCAGAATTAAAATTTCATAATTTGTTTTCCCGAAAAACAAGGTCAATGGTTTCTTTCACACTGAGGATGCTAAAAAAAGGATAAATATAAATTGCAATTAAAATTGCCCAAAAATTATTTTTCAAAGGCTTTTTGAGGCTTATTATAAGCGAAAAAAACAAAACATACAAATGGAAATGCACAAAATATCCGCTGATCTGTCAAATATCATATGCAAATCAGTAATGCCCTATCATTCGTTCGGACACAATTTTCGGTACTTTTTGTAGCACGCTTTCAATTGTTTTCTGATACCACTTCACGAATGTTTTATGAGTGCATTTGTGTCGTAATAAAATACCTTTCAAATTATTCAATTAACGGAACACAGTTTATTTGAATGCTTTTATTTATTCGTAGGCTGACGATGCAAATCAAAACTTATTGGTGGTCTAAACATCACAACAAACTTCTTTTGCAAAGTGTTTAATAAGGGTTTGGTTGCAGCCAAATATCTACCTACGTCGCCTAAGGTACTGAGAATTGTTGAATAAAGGCTAAAAGGAAAAAGGAAGAAAGAAATTTTATTCTGTTTGCGACGATTTTCAAAAAAGGCTTAGAAATATCCCAAACTTTTATAAAATCAGTTTTTTAGTAAGCATCCATTCGTTGCTTGCAAAATATTTAAAAAGGAAAACCAATCAAAAAGCAAGAACTAGCGGTTGAACAAGATAAAACAGAGAAAACACAGAAAATATGCTACAAGTATTTAGAAATAAAACAAAAATGCAATATTTTCCATTTTTTTGTATACATTTGTACGAATTTGTGTTTGTTAGACTAAAATACCATTTGCATTGTTGTATTGCAAAGAATAAAATTAGGAAACATTTATAATTTACTAAAAATTAAATATAATTTTAAACGCTCAGGCTGAACAACAGCGTACTAGATCGCTCCTATTGCGAAATTGAATACCGTGATTTTGGAGGGTTGGGCAGCACTTGTCTTCAAAATGACTTTAAGGGAGGATTTATTTAGCTAATGCCCGAAATAAACATGGCTTTCTCAACTCTAACATTTAACCCTACAGTTAACGATATTCTGGCAACTATATTTGTTTATTGGTACAGGGATTTTGGAAAGTTTGGAGTCTTTGCGTAAACTGCCAGAAAAATATTGATTATTGGTAAGGCCGTTTGTCGCTATATCTAGTGGAATTTTCAAAAGTTTAGTGACAAAAATTTATTTTATGCTGATGAAATCGATCTAATTATTTCTGATTGGTAGTGATTTTAAAAACTATTTTGTTTTTTATTGTAATTCTGAGACTGAATTTGTTTTTTTTTTTTTTATTTTACATTTCTTAAGTTTTTGATTTACTGTTCAAAATAAAAAAATGTTGTTAAAATTGAATATTTTTTCTTGTCATTCGTTGGTAGGGAACATTTTTTTCCAGTGACTTTATTTTTTTTAAACTTGATCATATCTGGCGGATTTTTAGGTTCGAGTTGTGTTTTTTTTTTTTTAGTTTAACGGTGACCGTGTGCAGGACAGGCAGATTGAAGGCAAATGTACCGTTTCTGCTCTCAGTTGGCCATCTAGTTTGTATCATCTTTGACCTCAAGTTGACGTCTATAGTGACGTTCTGTCTGCTTCGACGATGTTGTGTGTCCCGTCTTGTTGAAAGCATACAATTTGTTTGTCTTTCATTCACCCAGTTAACCCATTTCTGCCGCTTCTGGAGTGTGCCGTATATCTGCGCGAAATAAATATTAACAAAAATTCATTTCAATGATATTTCTGTCTTTTTGTCATCACAATAGCCGTTGAATCGAAATAATCTCATCACGCACACCGGTGGGATATTGATTGTATCACAGATATAAACTCGATTAACAGGTATGCAGAAAAAAAGAACAGAAAATAAAAACCCTCATCCTTCCACATGATAATATAAATCACCAACAATTAACACCACTGAGCCGCAGGACATTCAGTATAAACGATGACATCGTCCACCTTCCGAAAAAAAGTACTTAAACAATTTGTTTGCCTGTTTTATGAAACATAAAAATGCCAACACAGATCACCGTCCAGAGACATCGGCTTGCATATTGAATTTATTGGCCCTTGGTCACAGCCATAATGGCCTTAATTCGCTTTTAATGTGTCAAAGTGTGCCCGGTGCCGGCCGCCTAATCTCGCTCTTTTGTCAGCGTCAGCATTCGGCATATGTGCTGAGTTTGATGAGTTTTTGCCCGTCATAAAGTGTCAGTTTTATTAGCCGATTGTCACATCGTATCCAGTATCCAGTGCTCAGATTGTCGACTGTCGGCTGTCGAGCTTGGTAATTTTTATTCGCCTTGTCTGCGATGGCACACAAGTTTGCGAATCATCCTGTCGCAGCTAAGTTGTTTCCAAATAAAAGTCATTGTGATATGAGCTGGTGTGCTATGTGTGTAATGATGACTATCGCAGCGGAGTTGACTGCAGGTTCAGCATCACCGGACAGAAGGGTGAAAAGAAGAATGAAGCACCATCGTGCGTGCTTATATCCAAGCGAACAATGACTGTGTGGGAAATGCCTATCAGGGACATCGGCACGTTAGTCCTATCACCTTCGCCATAAATGATTGTTGTCCATGTAAGCAGCTGCTGGTCGAATTACCGAGATGGCGATATGCGTTGCGTATAGCGTATGAAGTGTTAACAGGAATTGTGCGGCATTTCCTGAGATTTGATTTGTCCAAATGATTAGGCAATCATTGTCATCATCGTGATGTAACCTGGCTGGCGGTGTCGACCGAATTGTATTGGAAATGTTTTCTTTTATAGATTTTGGACATCGATTTATTCATATGAATACTGTACGCGTAACTATGTCAGCGAGGCACAATTTTGCCATGCGATCCATTTCTTTTAATTTGATATTCTAGTCCAATAAGGGTTATACTATCCAACCACTCCATCTCTCGTTGTCTGGTAGGTATTCCCTAAGCAATACTTGCTACATTAGTGATTTATCTGAGCGTGGAGCTGTAAGGGGTTTTTCTTTTTTAGTTCGGAGCAGAACCTGAACTGTTATATAAAAAGTTCGTGTTTCTTTTTTAGCTCAGACACATCAGAGCTCAAATTTGTGTTTCTTTTTCGTTCAGAGCGCGCTCCATTAGCTCAGAATAAATTGACTGAGCAGCTTTAGCAAATAGCTGATTACGCATGCACAAGCACAGTTCCAGTCACATTTGACAGGAAAAAAAAATAGGAAATACAATAAAAAACATCAGAACGCTCTGAGCACGCTCGGTTCTGAACTAAAAAAGAAAAACCCCTATAATAGGTCTATTCGCGTTCTTTTCCGAGCCAAACACTAACAATCTGTCAAACATAAATAAATTGAACGAAACTCTCTCAGAGAGCTGAAAATATACTCAGAAGGTGGATAGACTTCGAGCAAATTTGAGCCAATTTCACTTTGACATCCAATCTATGTCATAAATAAATGTATAACCTTCCTTTTTGCAACATATAAAACGCTCCAGGAGAACATTCGACCACAACCGATTTTTCATTATTTTCCCAGATTTTTTTTCTGCGCAATTGATTTTGAATTAGTTTCTTGTCAAAATTGTGTATTTGACATATTTATCGTTACTTGCCGGTTGAAAAGAAATTCTCGTTACTCGTTATTTTGGTAATTTTCTCTGTCCTTTTCACTTTTGTGGTCTCTTTTTTTTCACACCTCTTACTTTTATTAAATCAATCATCTAAATGACTTGCATGACAGTAATCTAGCTTAAGCCAATGTGCGACATTTCAGAGTTGTCATGCCTGAAAGGCTACCCATTTCATGTCATTGATGCCTGAATTTCTGTATTTAAGTCCATTTCTGACAGTAGCTTAAGTCCGCTTAAGCCGACTTCTTTCTACTGTAGGTGTGTTTAAAGTCCTACATTTATGATGGAACAGGAATTATTTAGTTGTCATCATTCTGTAATTGAAATAATACTGCAGTGTTTCTTCTCTTGATTTAAATTACAAGACTTGTTTAAATTGATATAAATTTTAATTCATGATTTCATTCAAAGCGGGCTTGGTTGAAGTCTTTGGTGGCAAGCACAATCCAAAGTGAGATAAACCAACCATGAGGCAAAAGAAAAAACTAAAGTTGTCTTTATTCAACCGAGTTGTTGATGCAACAAATACGCCAATACATGCTCAAGCAACGAGGTTGACTTGCGTATTTGGCAGCCCCTTTACGAAGTATCCTTTTGTAAGAGCTTTCCAGCCCACCATTTGACAAGATAATGGGCATTAAATCCACAAAATGGTTTGCATGCACCAACAAAGTGTGCGACACTAATAATCATATTGAGTAGCCACGCTTGATTTTACGAACTCACAATGGAGAAATTTTCCATATAAAATTATTCATTATGACCTAAAAAATGTTTAGAAGGTTACAATTGATTATTAGTAAAGGTAAGATTAGACAATATGCCAAGTGGTCATAAAATGCCAATTTCTGACAGTTCTCCTGTCAAAATATGGTCACACAATGTAATGGGCGTATCTCATATGCTCCAATGACTTGAATGCCACATATGACTAGGCTGATTTTGACACATAAAAATGCCCAATAGCATATAGTGTAATCGGACCATAAACACGAATGCCAGTATATAAATAGCATTTATGATGGAACAGGAATTATTTAGTTGTCATCGGTATTTGAGTTCATGGAATTCATCATTCAATCAATCAATCATTTTCGTTCTCTTTTTGATAATAAATAACAAATGACCATCAAGTCAAACATGACGATATTGGTAATTTTGGTCTTACTGTCTAATATACAGTTTTGATAATCATTTGACAGTTTATCTGGTAGGTAATTTGTCTTTTGGCATTCATATGCATAATTGGTATACAGTCTAATCTTAGCTTAAGACACAGTGAGTAATTGATTTCAGTATTTTATAGACATTTTTCCCCGGTGGGCATCAAAATGGGTCTGTATTGACCTGATTGTGGCACGGAGAACTCCTCGCCGTCCCACAGACCTCACCTAACCTATAAGAGCAGTATTGCGAGCTTCTTGTAAAACGGACCCAGGTTGATGGATATCTTCTTTATTTGGAAACCTCCATTTTTATTTTCTCGTTTTGACTCCCCGCTTAGGTTCTGTAGAGTTCATAATAAGACACGTCTTAATTTTCTTTCGTTCACCTTCACAGTCCAGTAAGTTTATCCTCGTATATTCTAGCAATATGTCAAACATATTATTCGTATTCGACATGTTGATCAAACGCATTTTTATAAATAACACAGTACCTACAGATTTTGTCGACACTACAGGTTCTATCCTTGAAGCTCTCAATGTCACCCTTTCGAGATAAGGTGGATTCTCCACGAAATCTGTATTTATTCGAAGGATGTTTTGAATCCAAAACAGCTAATCTCCTATGTCGCTCTCTTCATTTGTGGTCCCACTCAAAGCCCAATCGCCTCATTAAATACCCAGAACTTATCGAGTCCCATTCTCTTCTCGAAATCCAATCAAGATCCATTAAAACCGAATGGTGTTTGCGCAGCAATTATAATGTTCACACATCTGGTAACACTGTGCACCACCATCCATAGTGCTCATGCTTACTGTTTGGGTACTTATAATTTTGCCAAATTTAATTACTCCACATCGGAGCATAACTATCATGGCCGTCAACTAAGTGTAGAATTTCACAAAAACTTTGCATACTTCTCTGAGTGTATTTACTTAGAGTGTCCAGAGATAGCAAGAGTTTTCAGCGCAAATTCTGCACTAAGTACCACGGCGGAGCATATTTCTGCACACTGCTTGCCAGGACCATCTTTCGTTTATTTTTCAACCGCTGACGGCCGCCGCACAGTGCCTGCGGGTAACGAAGCATAGCGAATAAAGTGGTAATTAATCACACCCCCTTGGTCCGTTTCTCAATAGCTTTTGGTTGGGAGGGAAATTGCTCATGTTGGACATCGTTGAACCCTCAAGTTCGTACTCGTGTTTCATTGCATTACGTTTATCGCAGAAAATTACCTCTGCCAACAGAGGGCAGCGGAGCATTCATAACTCAGGGGGTTGTCGCAAAAACAATTTATATGTAATAAGGATTCACATTTTCGTTCGGTGGATAATTAATATATAATATGAGATATTTCGTGGGTGTGATGGCAGATTCAGCGAAGTAAATGGAGTCGATTTTGGATACTATACGAGAGTAAGGGTCCTCTTTTTTTGAAAAACTGTTGGTGGGTACTTTGCGCGTGAACCTTTTGCCGATATTATGTTTCGGAGCGGGTGAATTTTTCAAATAAGACGCAATTTAATACCTTAGAGAAAGAGTGCAAGCTCGGTGACACATATTTCTCATATATTCTCCTCCTTTGAGTTCGTGAAATAAAATCCGCTAAATTTCCATATCATTTATCATTCCGCAGCAAGCTTCCAAATATTTCCTATACGCATTCGAACAATCTTTTCCTAGACTGTATCATTTTATTTCTGCGTCTAAGTTATGCTTTAAACCGCCAATATTTATGTCACACTTTCATACAAAATACATATCGCTGGGGAATCTGAACTGAGCTCGCTGGCGGACGAGATCTCTTTGTTCGGAAAACCCACAGGAAATTAATTAAATGCGAATCGCCAGATATTTGGAGATGAGAAATTCGACCACGACCTTGACACTCTGGTTCAATATAATATGCAATAATTTAAGAAGAAACATTGTATAGTAAAGAACTTGTGACCTAGCAGTGTTTTTTCATGTTTTTACTATTACATAAATGTCCTCGGGCAGCACCAAGTTAATCTTTCTACTTGTTCACTTGCCTGTCTCAATGCACATCTTCCGTAGCTAAATATAGAGGATCATGCTCTTCTGAGTTTATCATCGAACGCCAATTTGAAATCAGAGAGCAGAGTATGAAAATTAACTTAAAAGAAAATAAGAATAAAAGGGCATTAACTTTTTATTTTCAAAATGATACATTGAACTCATTTGACTGCAGACGCAACAGACAGAGCGCGTTCTCAAATGTGAACGTTCTTATTTTCAATACGCTCCACGCGCAAATAAATGCCACCCTCTGTGCAGAGTATAGCGTGCTTTATATTAATCACCAACGGGTTCGGCGTCTTATCGCAGAAGTGGAACTTGTAGTTCATCAGCAGCAACGAAAGTCCTACATACATTTCCATCTTTCCGAACCTCAAGCCTGCACAGTTTCTGGGTCCATCTCCAAATGGCAGCCATGCACTGGGGTGACGCTTCAGCGTCTCCTCCGGACTGAAGCGCTCTGGATCGAATTTATCCGGATCTGGGTAAATTTCGGGATCGTGGTGAAAACTATCGGCAGGAATTATGACCAGAACGCCCTTCGGAATTGTGTATTTTGGATCGGCAGTTGGGTAGTCATTGAGCGCTCTGCGAAAAAGGCTACTCACAATAGAGTACTTGCGTAGAGTTTCTGAAAACAAAAAACAAATCAAAAAACTTCCACAAGTCTCACTACTTTAAACCTACCTTTCAAAACCTTCTCCATGTATTGCATTTCAGACATACACTCGTAGGTGAACTTGCCACCATGCTTCTCGAGCTGCTCATTTATCTCCGCCCTCAGCTTGTCTTGCACATCTTGATTGACGGCCAGCTCGAACAGTGCAAAGCCCATTGTGGTGGAAGAAGTCTCGAAACCTCCGAAAAATAATAGAAAAACCTGCGCTGCTACTTGTTCCAATGTCAGGCCGTCATCAGAGTTTTTCAATTCGATCAGCGAATTCATGAAGTCGTTGAGCTTAATGTTGTTCTTCTCTCGATACTCCACAGTCTCTCGCACCACCTTCATGTAGAATTGATGAACATCCTCGTGAATCATTCGCATTCCCAATTTACGAGCCAAGTACGGGAAACTGAATATGAGGCCCTCCACCAACTTACAATGGCGATGAAGTGTGACTGCCTTTGAACCGATTGTTCGAAACTCTACATTTGGATCCTTAAGGCTGTTGCATTCAAGGCCAAAAGCACACTCCCCTATGACATCTGTTGTGAAGCGCGCCATTATGTCCTTGACTTCAACGACCGCCTCCTTTTGAGTGAGTTCGTTGAAAGTTTCTACCAAGTGATCTCCAATCGATAGAACCGTGGGGAACATGAACTTCATTTTGCCAGAGGTAAAAGTTGGTGTCACCTTGGTGCGGATCTTCTTCCACTCTGCTCCATCCAAGTGGAATATGTGTGCACTTAGTGGATCATCTTTTTCATTATAGAATATGCCCCGATCTGTAAAGTTATTGAAGTCCTTCACCAGAATATTCCTAACCAGATCCAAATCCAGGGGCAATGCAGCTGGAATTTGGAACAGGAAGAACCCAGCAAACGGACCCGTTCCTTTGTACTTGTCGTAGGTTTCTTTCAAAATAGTACGCCAGTGGTGAGTCTTTTCAATTCCATTTAGGCTACCAGCAAAAAAATCTGGGTCGTCATGAGGAATTCCACGAATTTTCCAGTACGAAAGGTGGCGCTTGAAATAGTACGCCACCACCGATACCAACGCTATGATGATACATAGCAAAACCGAGAAAACCGACATTAAAACGATTTTAAGAGAAGACAACCGCTCGCAGTCTACTCGCAGCTTGTACTAATTTTTCCTGATGTTGAAGTTGGCCGAACTTGGTTCCGCAGTCGATATCAATGCAGGTCAATGCTCCAACTGCAGATTGTATGTGAGCGATTTTTGTTTTTGATTTTTAGGCACCATATTTGTATCAACAAAAGGATAAGCTGAAAAATATTTCAACAGCACTTTTCACAATTTTACAAGATCAACACAATGAGGTGAATGTACTAGATCGAAAGACTCTTGGAATTATGCTTTTGTTTTATTTCGAAATAAAATTGTAGGATTTCAAATCAAATCGATTGCAAGTGTCAGAATGGCGCCGGTTAGTTGATTTTACAAAATTTCTTTAAGCTTTCGAAATAAATGCCTCAAGTCTAACTGTCATTTTTAGTTTTGCTTTATTTTTTGTAAGTTACTCCTAACTAGACAAAGATGTATTTGTACAAAATTTTGAACTCGAGATGTTAATCAATTCTGAGATTACGATGAAAAAGGAACTAAAAAATGTGGGTCTCTTCTGCCCGTATATCCGTCTGTCTCTGTCGGTCCGTATGTCCCGTGTCCCGCAGCCTTCAGTCTAAACGGCCGCCCGGATTTGGGCCTTGTGGGCCTACAGTTCAGGGCACTGTAACTCCAATATTTATGGTACTTCCCATATAAAATTTTCATACCAGTTCATGATTTCTTCGAGAACGGCTCTAAAGATTTCAAACAAAATTGATATTTTTTCGCAAAAAAAAAATCGAATAACGATACTTTAGAAATTTTGAAATACATATCTCGAAACCGGTCCATACGATTTTAACAAACTGTCGTTTCTAAGGTAACGTGGTCATTTCCAAATTGATAGTAAGCTCAGTTTTTGTCTAAAATAACGTACCTACAGTGGATTTTCGAATAAAAATATTTTTTTTAAAAATGTTGCTTTCTTTTTACCTGAAAACTGTACCAAGGATTTTTGCCAAAATGCATAGTTAGATTAAATTTGAAGTTTTAAAAATTCGTTCGTCCTTAATTTTCAATTCGAATCACCGAAAACGTCAATTTCGATTTCGATATGACTTAAAAAACCAAATAATGCTAACATTTCAAACTAAGTTTTCAATTAAATTGTTAAGCAATAGTGTTTTTTAAACTTTACATTACAATATTTGCGACTGTTTTGCATGCAAAGCCTCTTTAACGATTGAGATCAAAATATATATTAAGGATAACGGTAAGATCCCCTACTTAGTTTTTCTCAAAAAATTCGAATAAATCATTTTTTTAATTATTTCTCAAAAATACCCAAAGCCGATCTGTGTTAACATTTTTTTTTAACCTCAGCACTTGTATAAAAAATGTGCAACAACAGCGACGCAACCCTTATTTTTAGCAAATATTACCTAAATCTACCCTTTTTTTTGCAACCATATTGAATGTGCACGGAGCACCTTAAAATACTTCCAACCACTTGAAGTGGGAGTCACTTCATTTGCATCCCACAAATTCAAAATTGGCAAATTAAAACTCAAAAACAAATCTCTGAATCATTACATATATGTATTAAAAGATGTCAAACTATCAGTAACCCTATGCTTCCAACCATTGACCACTACTTACTTAAAACAGCGTTACTAATCTATTCCAGTCAACATCAATATTCCCTAAAAGTCCAAAAAAGGGATGAAATCGTAATTTGCAATAGAAAAGTTGTAATTTTAGTACTGTTTTTGCAATTCACAACCCTAGTAATATCAAAGTGATAACTATTTGTATCAAATTGCGAGCGGTTATGGCAATATGCATTTCTCGAGAAGTATTGATTCACGACATTGGAGGGTCAATATCTTCACTTCGTACAATTTCTAGAATTCTAGAATTGCGAATTAAAAGTCGTGAATTAGTAAGTCCTGAGCTCTAAAACTAGACAAACTTTTCGTGACTCCGCGCTTCTTTTTCTTGAATAGATCTTAAAATTTTTTTCCGTGTAAAACATATAAAAAACTTGTATCGTATGAAAAACCTGAAAGTGGATTTTATTTAACACTTTTCCTATATTTTACGAACCATTTGTTTTATCTAGCATTGCTTCTCAGATTTTTCCCTAGGTACCTATCTTATAAAATAAGAAAACAACCAACCACACTTTTGATAAACGAGATAGTTCCGTGCGACCCAGTCGTGCACTTTAAAGCCAAATGATGTTAAATCACATGATCTAGGGGACCAATTATGATCTCCGAAGCGAGCGGATCCGCAAACTTTTTTGTAGACAGTAATCTGCTAACAGTGTGAACCGGCGATTTTCAACCTCACAGCATTGTCGGATAAATTATTGCCAGACAAATTGTCTGACAATCAATTTGTCAGAGTTTGGAACAAAACCTGTCAACATTGTGACTATGTGAACTGACAGTTAAGTATTGTTAGGTATTTCATAGGTATTGTCAGTTCATTTGCAGCTCATTGTCAGATCATTGACAGACCTAACAATATTATCTGACTTGTGCGAACTCTAGTTATATTATATTATATGCTCTCACCTTCTACTTGTTCCTCTCGTAAAATTTACTTCCCTATTGGCGCAACGCATAATCAATATAATTATATTTTTCGGGCTTTCTATAATCGTTAACACCGATTGCCTTAAGGCACATTTTTCAAAACGACATATGAGTCATGCTCCTCTGAATTTATCAACGAATACGAAACCAAATACGAAATCAGCGAGCGGAATCTCAAATGCCCCCTTTTTTAAGGAAAAATTGAAATACGGAACTAAGGGTATTGACATTTTATTTACAAAATAAACCATTGAACTCAAGTGCGACTCAGTTTTATCAACGACAACCAGACCCAGAGCATTATCAAATTTTAAATTTATCATTTTGAACGCGCTCCACGCGCAAATAAATGCCCCCCTTGGCAGAGAGTAAGGAGTTTGTCGCATCAAATTCCAATACAGTCGGCGTCTTATCGGATTTGTGAAACTTGAAATTCATCAGCAGCATCGAAAACCCTACATATATTTGCATCTTCCCGAATCGCATGCCAACGCAGTTTCTCGGTCCATCGCCAAATGGGAGCCATGCACTGGGGTGACGTTTCTGAATTTCCTGCGGATTGAAACGCTCAGGATCGAACTTCTCCGGATCGGGATAGATGTCGGGGTCGTGGTGAATGGCATCAATAGGAATCTGGATCAGAACTCCCTTCGGAATTGTGTACTTTGGATCGGCAGTTGGGTAATCATTGAGCGCTCTGCGGAAGAGGCCTGCCACAACAGAGTATTTACGCAGAGTTTCTAAGAAACAATAAAAAATATATATAAAAAATTCTTAAATGTCACAGGTGTTTAGGGGGGGGGGACCTACCTTTCAAAACCTTCTCCATGTAGTGCATTTCAGACATACACTCGTAGGTGAACTTCCCGCCATGCTTCTCGAGCTGCTCGTTTATCTCCGCCCTCAGCTTGTCCTGCACATCTTGATTGACGGCCAGCTCGAACAGTGCAAAGCCCATTGTGGTGGAAGAAGTCTCGAAACCGGCAAAAAATAATAGAAAAGCGTGCGCTGTAACTTGCTCCATTGTCAGACCGTCATCAGAGTTTTTTAATTCGATCAGCGAATTCATGAAGTCGTTGCGCTCAATGTTGTTCTTCTCTCGATATTCCACAGTCTCTCGCACCACTCTCATGTAGAATTTTTGAACGTCCTCGTGAATAAGTCCCAACCCCAATTTGCGGGCCAAATTCGGGAAGCTGAACATGAAGCCCTCAACCAACTTACAATGGCGATGAAGTGTGAATGCTTTTGCTCCGATTGTGCGGAATTCCACATTTGGATCTTTAAGGCTGTTGCATTCAATGCCAAAGGCGCACGTCCCTATGATGTCTGTTGTGAAGCGCGCCATTATGTCCTTGACTTCAACGACCGCCTCCTTTTGAGTGAGTTCGTTGAAAGTTTCTACCAAGTGGTCTCCAACCGATATAACCATGGGGAACATGATCTTCATTTTGCCAGAGGTAAAAGTTGGTGTCACCTTGGTGCGGATCTTCTTCCACTCCGCTCCATCCAAGTGGAATAAGTGAGCGCTCAGCGGATCACCTTTTTCATTATAGAATATCCCCCGATCTGTGAAGTTACTGAAGTCCTTTACCATTACATTCCTGATTAAATCCAGATCCAAGAGCATCGCAGCATGACTCTGGACGATGAAAAAGCCAGCAAACGGACCCGTTCCCTTGTACTTGTCGTAGTATTCTTTCAAAATGGTACCCCAATGACGAGTCCTTTCAACTCCTTGCACATTGCCAACAAAAATATTCGGCTCATCATGTGGAATTCCACGAATTTTCCAGTACGAAAGGTGGCGTTTGAAAAAGTACGCAGCCACCGATACAAGTGCTATGGTGATACATAGCAAAACCGAGAAAACCGACATTAAAACGATTTTAAGAGAAGACAACCGCTCGCAGTCTACTCGCAGCTTGTACTAGCTTTACTGAAGTTGGCCGAACTTGGTCCACAGTCGGTATTTACTTGAAGACAGGTCAATGCACCAAATGCAGATTGTATGTGATGTGACATGTGAGCGTCGTCAAGTGAGAGATTTTTGTTTTTCACTTAAAGGCACGAAGTTGGTATCAAAAAAATAACCTGGAAAATACTGTTCCAGCAGAGCTTTTGGCAAATTTAAAAAATCTACACATCGAGGCGAATGTCGTATTGGCGGGAAAATATGTTTGGTCTGCCAGTCCGTCAAGATACTCACTACCTATTCCATTCGTTTGTAAATCTAGATCGAAGACCTGCGAATAAGCCTAATACCCTATTGACACCGAGCCGAAGACCGGGTTTTCGCGAAAACACTCGAAAACGTCATGGAAAACAGAAGCTTTCCCATACATATTTCAGTTTTCAAAACAAAAATTACCTCCAATCATTGGGTTGTTGAAACAAACACACCTTTTGCAGTATTCAGCAAACTCAGCAGATCAGCTGACCGAACAAATGTCAGAACTTAAAATCACTTTCCAGACTTAATTGATGGGCTTATATTAGATACTTTTAAATGGTCTGAATTAATTTTATTTGTTAATTAATGCGATCGAAATTTGTAATCAAAATAGTTTACTCAGAAGTTTCACGACAAGTTTCACAAAATTGATTGAAACTTCAAACGAAAACTAGTTGGTGTTCGATGTGAGTGCATCGACGAGTTTTCAGTGCGATGTGAATAGGGTATTACCTTCGTTTCGAAATAAAATGGAACAGACTTAAGTGTGGCACACACTAGACGCCACTAGCCTATAGGAGCGCGACAAGTAGTACACGCATATAGGCACTGAAAGTGAGTTATCTTTATTTATTTATTTATTTATTAGCCCCTGCTATAAACGCGCCAAACTCGCACAACGCATTGCCAGATGAAGTCAAAATACGGAATAAATTCCAACTTGCTGTAAGCTTTATTTTTCTTAACCTTTGGGATGGGGTGGATGACAACTCGACAGCTACTATTCTCAAATTATTGTAGATAGAATATTAAAATCTTTTCTGTCAGTTCCTAAAGTTTAAAAAAAAAAAAACCTTCTGACTACGCCTAAGCGATAAAGGGCACTTCGACCTGTAAGATCTTTTGTGCCATAGGGCCAGCATATTGTTAGGCTAGCAGGTTCTCCACTTTCCTAATAAAGTTAATTAAGCTGCTAGGTGATGACTTCTTCATCTCTTCAGGGCTCAGAAGCATACTAATATGCATGGGCAATTTTTTTATAAATAAGGATTTTTCGGATAGTTTATAGAGGCTGTATAGATATTCATACACTGCATAACTACACACGTGTATAGGGTCATTTTAGCAAGTTCTAATAAATAAGGCTGATAGTGTCAAATTTGCTACCCATAACAATGACAAACCTAGGTACTTATATAGTGCGCAGGAAGACTCAGTTGAATGTAGCTGCATCTTAAGCTTCTTTGACAAAGGTATGCAAAACCGCAACTCTTTTTTATGGAAGAAAAATGTAAAACCTAAACCTAAAAAGTTTGCATTCGCTTAGCACCAGAGTGCTGTACATACATAACATGAATATGAATGGAATCATTCAATCGTGTGGATATTCCCAAGAATAGAACCGAGTCTTAAAGGACTTTTTTTTGTGGTGAGTAGAAGAAAAAAACACCTACCCATTTCATTGTTACTTTGCGAAAGCATATCTCATACTGTATCATTTGAAGAGAGTGTGGCACTTGGCGCGAGGTAAAATGCAAAGAAAAAGTATCACTTGTGCATAAAGAAGGAGACGTGTGGCATCATAAATCACAATACCCTCTACGGTAGATACAGAAAAAAAGAGACAACCTCCCAGCGAAATGATATATGGTTTAGAAGGAATTCGATTACCTTGATAACATGGCAAACAGTGCCACAAAATGTTTTTTTTTTTTTGCATTTTTTGTAGGCTGGCAGTGTCGTATGCGGTTGTGGTTGGTCGTCGCTTGATGTGAAGCGAATAAATAAAATACCCATTCGGGGAAATGTTAAATTATCTATAATATTTGCAGAGGTACGTGCAGGAGATGACACAATATTTAAAAATAAAAATAAAATGTGAAATCCGAGTTTGGAATGCTAATACGGGTTAAAGTGACAACCTCTGACATGGATGACAAAACACAGGAATATGAAGACTGGGAGCCCCCCACACACAGGAACTTGAAGACGATTTAAAGCCACACATAAAGTAACTAGAGATGCCAGCATCCGCGTGAGGGAAATTATTTGTATTAGTTTATACAATTCGCACTCGCTTTCTGCTACCTGAAAGTGAGCACCGTACGGTGAAGGTTATGCATTCATTGGCTTATTGGTCCGGCTAAATAACGTCAACACCTAGACTTGAGCAACCCCCCCGAACAACGACGCATACTACGAGTATGAACCCGTGAAGACAGCCACAGTTTATATAAAATAGATTTAAGAAAACAAACACTTTTGTATGCCGTTGGGCCCCTATTGTTGAGCCAACGCATTTAAATATTTATTATTCACCACCATTTGTTACCTAGCCTTAAGTCAAATTGTATATACAAAATTTGTAATAAAAGCAAATGTAATGATAGTCCGATGGACTCGGGGTTAGGGTTGTCAGTTTGGTGATTTTCCTCCAGATTTTTGGTTTTTTTTTTTTTGGTCAACTCACAGTGGGGCAAGATACCCTAAAGTCTGGAATCAATTCATGCGATGGGCTAGGTATAATGAAAACAACTTTTTTATACAAGATCACTAATAAAAGTGTGTAAAAGAACCTTATTTGACTTAAAATAAATTTTTTATTCTTAAATTCATGATTTTTTAAACTTAAAATTTGAAAAAAAAAAACTGAAACTATGGGCCTTACCAATAAACATTTTTAGTTTCGTCTCCAAATTTTAGAAGTTCACAGTGGCTGTATATTTTCCATTCAAATTTCGCGATTGTGAGCTTTCGTAGATTAAAAGTCGAGGCTTAAATTTGTTATTAGTACGGCGCATTGAATAAAGTGCGAAAATGTTACGTTTGTACAAAAAATTGGTAGCATGGACGACCTCTTCCATATGCAGGGTTCCTCAATATTTTTCTACCCAGCTTTACTCAAAATCTGCTATGAATTCACGGACCTTGAAAATGTGTATGGTTTCCATGTCCTGTTAATTGTTTAAATGTGACGGCTGTCCCCATAATATTTACAAATCAACAATTATTTGCAAAGTGAAAACTATTAAAATTGCCATGAACAAAATTCAAAACTTGTTTTCTGTGTTTGGAGGTTCACTGGAGGGGAAAATCATCGAAAGGCATTCCAGAGGCAGTCATCCTGCATAAATTCCTCCGCGAAAAACCTCCAACTAGAGTGGAGTGAACATTTTCCTTCACTCGAACAGCCTTCCAGCCTTTAAGTCGAAAACTTCTTTTGGAAATGACTTTAGCTGTTTATTTGGTGGTTGCCCTTAACTTGTTATCAGCGGGCCTAATGTTATAAAAATTAAATTTAAAACATCTTCATTACAATTTTAGCGGGAACATTTCCTTTAAAAGCTCTTGCGAGCCTATTGGAAGAAGTGCGACAGAAATCACATCTGGACCATGAATTAATTGCTTAGGTTCATTTGGATACATGTAATACCACGGATTCAGAAATTGTATGATGGAGCACTTTGACATCAAGATTGTGGTGGACTTCAAGTTACTCCCACAAAAATTTTAATTTTTCTTCTATAATGTTTGAAGTCCCGATTCCTACATGAGGCTTAACAATTCCATCCTTAAAAAAGCATGTCTTGCAGCCACTCCTCGAAATCTCTTGCAAGTGGCCTCGTTTATGAATAGCTTTTTATGGAAATTAAACTCTGCGACGCATTTACGTAGATATATTCAACGCGCGGACTCTGACAGTGGAATAATGATTGATGTGCCGTCGTCAATTACTCTACCACTCTACCATGAGATGAACGTTCCCTGCCAGAGCTCCCTTTTCACCAAGATTTGAAGGTAACTTGGAAATAAGTCTAGAGAGGACATCATTACGATGCGGATACCTTGTGCCTATTTAAAAGTGGAACATATAGTCATGCAGTGGATCGATAGCCCATTGTATCCCGAGTGGGTACGCAACCCGAATTTTACACACATATGAGCAGGAGCACTGTATGCCTTTCATTATGCATGACAGAGCATCAATCAAACTGTTTAACAGCAGACGTAGGCACAAAGCTTGAGTACCTGTGAATCCTGTAATTGCTGAAATGTAATCTTGCGATGAATTTGCCATTTAATGGATGAGTTTAAGGACAATACCGATGATGGAGGTGACAAATTTGATACCTCATTTGAATCTACATCGCGGAAGCGAGCGCGCACACGGTGGTGGATTGAGCTATTCTTTTGTTAACATGGGGAAGCTATAAATTTACATAAATGTCAAAGGATTTCTTGGGAAAAAGATAACTCAAGCAAGGAGCTATAGGTAGTACTATAATTAGATTTTTCACATTCGAATATAAAATATGTTATCTTCTATGCATATAATAAAATTGTTGGTGTTTTCATGTGTTAACGGTTGGCGTAAAAACTACTGCACAGATTTCGATGAAACTTTTTTTTAAGATGTCCCTTAAGATTCTGAGAAGGACATAGGTTATTCCTTTCATTGCCATGTCTATTTTTTGGGAGCGTTTTGACCAAAACGTGTTTTTTTCGGACTTTACTGCCTCTTACTCGCCATTACTCAAACAATTCTTAATCAATGCAAACAAAACAAAATACTTCCACAATTGTCTTAAGCCATCAATCAGCTGAGCTACAGCCCAAAATCTAACATGAAATTTAGAAATTTATTTTCTCAAATCGGAAATTATCAGCAACCGTTGTTCTTGATCGTTGTTCTGCTTTGGGCTGATGGGCTGGCGCAGGCGCACATCGCTCATGCACATTCACGAGAAGAGAGAGAAGTATGCGAGGTGAATGGGGATGTAATCTATATAAATATAAAAGAGAATCACGTCCGTTCGATTTTAAGGATTTTGGTGGTTTGACGGTTTCATTTTGGACATAGGCTACTTTTTGTCGCGAAAGAGGTCATGAAAGTTTGTATGGGGAAATGGGAACTGGATAGAAATAGAGAAAGAGAGCACGGCAAGCAGAAAATAACGATTTCATAACTGATTGCTCGTACACCGGGGATAGGCGTGTCGTTCGTTACTTTATACAGTTCTGCATATATACCGAACAAAACGGGTGTGACTGTTTGAAGTACCTGTGATCTAGGATTGAATCTTTACAGAGCACACAGACCGCAACGGTACAACGCTGAAATTGTTTATTTAACTTTAAAAAAATTGAATGTTTTATCAAGCATAATTGACTACCCGTATCAATTAGCGTGTCAAATGCATTGTCATCTATTCGAATCTCCATATGAACGGTAGGAGAAGAGACCCTATTAACTCTTGATGTATCTGCGACCTGGTTCTTTTTAGGACAATACTTTGACAAATGGCCAAAATCATTGCAATTAAAACAACGTGGCCCTTTAGCCTTATGAGGACAGCTTTGCGAAGCATGTCCTTTAGCACCACATGTGACACATCGTTTTTGGGGTTGCGTGTCCTGCGATGAGCAATTTGATTTATTCCCGCGATCTTCGTTTTTACTTGTGGAACTTTGCGACGAAAAGTTTTGTTTATGTACACGGTCGTCGTTTCTGAATTTTTGCATTTGGCGCTTCATTTCTTCATACACTTTTAATTTGAGCTTTAAGTCTTCGAATGATTTTGCTTCGTATAAAATAGTTTTATTTGTTACATTATCCTGAATGCCTGACACAATATATGAAATCAACGATTCGTCGTCGACATTGCCTCTCTTCGCGATTAACTTCATTTGATAAATGTACTCAAGATAAGATTCATTGCTATTTTTTCGACGCGTCTCTAGCTGGCGATGAATCAATAGACCCGAAATAGTTGCACCGAACTCTTTTTCTAGTTTAGATTTTAGTTCCTTCCACGTATGGATATTTTTTCCAGCTTCGATAGCTAATTTCGCGGCGCCTCTAAGTAATCTTCTCGCGTATAGATATCGTTGTATATCGTTCCAATCGCACACGGATGCGATGTCTTCGAATTCTTTTAACCAATCTGTAATTTCTTTTCCGCTTTCACCGTTAAATGTTTCTAGGGAGTCTTCGACATCCTTAAAAACAAAATTGTTTTGTGACATTTCGACTTTACTATCTGTTTTAATTTCAGAGCTACGAATGTTATCGTTGTTCGTCTCAAAAAATTCTTCCTCAACTTCGTCTGCACAGTCGGTATCGTCTTTACTCTCCCCGGGCTCTTTCCAGTTAACAGCCTCCCCTGCCTCGATCTTATCGTTTTGGTTATTATCACCCGCGCTCCCCTCGCTATCACTATGAACACTTTCTTCGCAGTCTATATCTTCTAATGTCTTTTCTAAATCTGTTATCAATGCCGATTGTAATCGGAAAATTAAGTCTGTTTTAAGTCTATAACTGTGTGAAAGGCCACGATCTTTTAATAAAGCCTGCAGTTGTTTCGTTGACAAATTTTCCAAATTCATTTGGGTAGTAACATTTTCAAAAAGAGAAAAGGAAAAATTATACTTATCGTTTCATGTCGAATAAATATCATAAGTGTACAGTTCTTTTGTCAGTACAGTATGATGAATGCTGCTAATTGTTTCAGTGCTAAGAAACCGCTACTTTTTTTTTCATACACAGACCACTCGTTTTAATAATCACTATGATTCCACTGTTTTAATTCTCTTCTTAGCATAAAATATGCAAAATATACCATGCACTTTTGTTTGATTTTGCGCGAACGCGGTAAAAAGGGGGGGGTTACACAACTTCTGACACCATGTGGGGGGGAATTAAAAGGCAGAACACGTTTTGTTAGAATCAAATAAAGATGATTTATTCACTTTGTAATTCATAGGGGGAAGGGGTAAATATTTAACAAGGTCTTGAGTTTAATTTAATTTTGAAGTTTTAAGAAAAAGGGTTTAGAAATTAAGTTTTTTAAGCGTCTCGTCTCGTTGCTCTTCGTGGCTGCTGGTTGACTCCGTGACTGCCGCATGAGCCGTTTTGTAGATGATGGTTGTGACCAAATATGGTCATATGCGAATGTCAAGCGGTTGTTTACAGTTGACGCGGTAGACAGACTTAGGGGGATTGCAGCATACTAATCCCACACAGTGATGCCAGCTCAAGCATAATTATGCATTTTAGGCATAATTCCGATGCCTAAGGAGTAATTTTAAGGAGAAAGCCATCATTTTTGGTGAATTGTTCTTTTTACAACCAATTCATACAAATAAATTTAGAATTTGGAAATCTGGTACATTCTTTGATCAAAGTTGCATCAGCATCACTAATTATTTTCATTTACAACTGTGCCTCATTCTTATTTCCAATTCTTATATTCCCATTCTCTCCTTGATTTACTCACAAAAGCGGGACCATGGAGAGAGATCCAAGTGTCATTGTTGTGCGACTCTATGATAGTCTTACAAATTATTCAGCACAAATTGTGGGACAGTTTCAAAATCGTTTATTTATTTAATTCGAATCTCAGTTAAGAATCAAGTGTGGCATACTTGAATTAGTTTATTTTCCAATTCAATTTAAACAAGTGAACATTTTATTATTGCTACTCACAAACAAACCCACGTGACCATTTAATGTGAAAAAAATTGAAAACCACTCATCCAAATTGAGCATCAACTGAAAACAACGCACATCTACAAGTTAAATTCCATCATTCTCGATAAATGACGTAAAAATGTAGTAAAAGTGATCAGAGCTAAGGTCAAAGCTCCGCGCACTGCACAAACACATCGATGCTACAGCCCAAATCAGCTGTTTATTGTTTTATGTCATCTGCCAAGCAGCGCATGTGAGTTTGTGTATCCGTTGGTTGACTTCACAAGCAAAACAAAAACAATAGCTTTCGCATATAGATTCCACTCCGTGACGGTCGACGAGCGAATTTCTACTCCAAATTATAGAGCATATAGAATTTAATTGTGTGTCTGTGCCGTTGATGATTAAAAAATAAAAACAATTGCTCGGCGTACGAATCTCCATTATGCAAGTATGTATGTGTTTATTCTGAACAGAATGTTGACCTTTGATCGATGGAAACAATTTCAACGGACGCCGTACCAACAATCATTTCACCTTTTTACTTTTTACTTTAAAAATTCATTTTTTTTTTATTTACTTCTTTTTTAAACTTACCTACTAGACAAAAACGATTAAATCTAATTTAAAACTAACATTTAACTTATTCTAGCTTACTGGCTCTAAGCGAGCGCTCTAAACTTATCAATATCCTTAAAATTATTGCCTTTCGGCCTTAAATCTATCTATATTTATGATTTGTTTTGTTTTTTAATTTTCAAGAAACTTTAGAAAACTTGAATTCTTTATTATTGTTTTTTCCTACAACTAATTAAAACTACCTAAGCTACTTAACCTAAATTACCTATAATCAGGGTGGTGAGCAATCTCATCGATTGGTCACCATCCTGATTGTCAATCATTTCACCCTTCGATGGATAATACAAACTGCGTTCGTAAAACTGTAACCCGTCCCTATATCCTCCTAAAAACGTTCCACCCGCAGATAAATGCCGCCCTTCACCGCCAATCCAAAATTGGTGGGGTCCAATTCCAGGGGATTGGGCGTCTTTTCGCAGCAGTGGAACCTAAATTTCCCTACCAACATGGTAAGTCCAATGTAGGCCTGCATCTTGCCGAATCGCAGCCCAATGCAATTCCTCGGTCCGTCGCCAAATGGCAGCCACGCGGTGGGGTGGCGACTCTGTGTTCCTTCTGCACTAAAGCGTTCAGGGTCGAACTTCTCCGGGTCAGGATAAATCTCGGAAACGCGGTGAATCGCATCAGTCGGAATTATGATGAAAGTCCCCTTTGGGATGGTGTACTTCGGAGCGGCCGTTGGGTAGTCCTTCAACGATCTCGCAGCCCAATGCAATTCCTCGGTCCGTCGCCAAATGGCAGCCACGCGGTGGGGTGGCGACTCTGTGTTCCTTCTGCACTAAAGCGTTCAGGGTCGAACTTCTCCGGATCAGGATAAATCCCGGAATCGCGGTGAATCGCATCAGTCGGAATTACCTTTAATTACGACTTTGGAGTCGATTTCTAGTTGCTACCCATACACCTTACTGTGTGGTGATTTTAACTGTAATCTCTTGGATAAACGTTTAGCTCCAAACTTTCTAAGTCTATTCAAGGCACTCAACCTGAGCCCCGTTAACCAGTCCGCCCCTACACACTTTACTAAAGAATCTAGCTCACTATTAGACCTCTATCTTGCTAGCGATGTTGACAGGGTAATGCTTTACACTCAGCTTTTGGCACCTGGTTTCTCCAAGCATGATTTAATTTTTGTAAGTCTGGATATAGCTTTTCGGGTTGATCAACAAAGTTTCCAATATAGAGATTATACAAATTTAAACACATCCGAACTGGTACGCGACCTTAATTGCATAGACTGGAACACAATATACCTCATGGAAAATGTAAATGAACAGATTAGTTTTTTACGGCATAACGTCAATCAACTTTTTGACATTCATGTTCCTTTAAAAACCCGTCTGATTAAGCATACGTCTCCACCTTGGCTGAATGGCGACATCTCTGCTCTAATGTTGAAACGAGATGCCGCTTACAGTCAATGGAGGCGGTTCAAATTGGAGTACTTCCACAAATCTTATTGCAGCCTTCGCAATCAAGTCGTCGTACTGATCAGAAAAACAAAAAGGCTTTACTACGAACACAAAATTGGTCCATTAGTTTCTGGAAAAAAGTTATGGAAAAACCTGCGAGAAATCGGTATTGGGAAGCAATCTACGAAGTCTGCTGATAACATCGATTGTGATGCTCTCAACAAAAAGTTCACCTCCACGCCACAATTCTTTGACGTTGTTACACCTGTGGGTTCCCCTATTGAAGAGGAACCAACAGGTGTCAACTGTTCGCTGAGCTTTATAAGAATACGAGAAGAAGACATAGTTGAGGCAATATTATCTATCAAATCGAATGCTACTGGCCTCGACCTAATGGAACCTAAGTTCGTTAAGTTATTGCTTCCCCATATACTGCGCTTTATAGCTTACATATTCAATAGCATCTTGACTACATCCGAGTTTCCTTCAGAATGGAAGAAGGCTAAAATTATTCCCGTTCCTAAAAAGCAAACGGGTATTGCTACGGAGTTCCGACCCATTGCTATCCTCCCGTTTCTATCAAAGGTGTTTGAAAAAACCATTATGAAGCAGATACAAACATATCTATCGATTAACAATCTGTTAACTACTTGTCAGTCCGGTTTTAGACCAAAGCGCAGCTGCAAATCTGCCCTAATTTTTGTTACTGACGAAATAAGAACCGCAATGGACAAGGATCATATTACACTTCTAACGCTTTTAGACTTTTCAAAGGCTTTTGACACTGTTAACCATTCAATTTTATGTAAAAAACTCCGTAATTTCTTTGGGTTTTCTATAGAGTCCTGTAAGTTGATTCTCTCGTACCTTACCGGAAGGCAACAATGCGTGGTGGCAAATGGTCAATCATCGATCTTTCTCAATGTTTTGAATGGAGTGCCACAGGGATCAATTCTTGGCCCAATTCTCTTCTCACTTTACATTAATGAGCTTCCGAAAGTTGTTAAACACTGTCTAATTCATCTTTACGCTGACGATGTGCAGCTCCTGATAAGTCGACCGTTTGGGGAAAAGAATGATGCCGTTGCATTAATGAATGAGGACCTTTTTCTCATTTCTCGTTGGTCTAAGAGAAATCATTTGTGCCTAAACCCTGTCAAATCAACAGCTCTCCCCATCTATCGCAAAATCTTTGATTTATCAGTCTTAAGACCACTAAATCTTGAAAACGAAATCATCGAATATGTTAGCAGTGCTAGAAATCTTGGAATGGTTTTCAATCGTTCCCTCGCATGGAACGACCACCTAATTAAAGTAATTGGCAAAGTATATGGTAGTCTCCGTGTTCTCCAAGTCACTCGAAGTTTCATCCCCACAAAAACCAAACTTCTTCTTGCCAAAACGCTTCTACTACCCATTTTGTTACATGGATGTGAAATTTTTTGCAACTTGGACTCTGCCACTAACCGCAAATTAAACGTCGCATATAACAACATTGCCCGTTATGTCTATAATCTACGTCGCTATGACCACGTTTCCTCTTTTGCTGTTCGCATTTCTGGCTGTAGTTTAGACAATTTATTAAATTTTCGCTCACTTAGCTATCTACATGAAATCATTCAAACAAAACAGCCTGATTATTTACACGGTAAGTTAAACTTCCCTCATTCAACAAGGTCTTTTGCTCTTATATTACCTCGATACAATTTTCTTATTACTGAGCGTCAATTCTTTGTCCATGTTATTCGCCTTTGGAACTCCCTGCCCATAAGTATGAGAAGTGTAAAGAGCACAGGAAGATTTAAAGGTTTACTTTTCAACTATTTGGCAAATCATTGATAATTTCTATGTTTTTATTAATCTATTTTTTGTTTTCTTTCTTTATTGTTTGTTTTCTCTTTTTAAATGTCGATTTCTTTTAATAAATAAATAATGATGTAAATAACTTTATAAATACATTAAATTCTAAATTCTGAAATTAATTTAAAGGCTTTCAAAATTTATAAGACTTTTGTCCTACTTTTTAAGCGATTTTTTTTTTGAATTAAATAAATAAATAAATAAAATTACAAATTGAGCGGAATAGCTCGGAAAATGGCTCAACTCTAAAATTTCTTCGAAATAACGCTGAACGGAACCCAACCTTTTCGCGCAAGTGTGCACACACACTCAACTGACATGACAAAACATATACTATCGCTATAGTCGTATGACTGATTTGAAAATAAATGAGCCATATTCAATATGCACAGGTTCGCATTCTAACACCATTTCAGCTTTTGTATTAGAACTTGTCCAATATTTTCCAATATTTTGATCGTGGGGAATTCCACCACGCAGAATGGGGAAGAGGGAGAATTTTAAGGTCTGTGATGGGGATAGCTTGCAGCTAGTTTTTTACTTTGTGGACCTTTCTTTAAATAAATTAATTGAAATGCAAGGCATGTCTCCATTTGCTGGATAATGAAAGGGTGAATTTGAATACCGAATTTCCGTGCACTCTTTAATGCGTAGTATGCAGATGATCCGAAACGAAAAACCCCATAAAAAAGTCACACAACGAAATCATGAACGAAAAATTTCTCTATCCTTTTCGTTTTGCAGTACGCAGCTGCTGCGAAATGTAGGCGGAAATTGGGTAGCTGTAGTAGATTTCTTGGTACAATTCTCCACTCTATTTTCCCACACGTTTATCTATTGTCCGGGATATATTAGCCCTTTTTTATTATCAGCCATGATCCATATAGATCATCGAAATACATGCACTTACAACAACAGCACATGATCCTGATATTCATCGAGATCACGAATCATGATCTGAAAATGTATTGTACTAGGTGGCTTGTTTCATTTTTCAATGTTGGTGTGCCTGTAAATGATAGCCATTAGCCAAGCCACACAGTCACGTTGCCAGACTAAAATATTCAACACCCTTCACAACACAAAAAATCAAAAAGCATTTTTAAGATTTCTATTACAATTTGAACTGATTGTAAGTAAACTCATTTCCTTTTAGAAACAAAACACACCATATAACGGAAGCCGTGTTGTTGTTTTCTAGCCTCTGGTCGTGAATTTCCGACAGTAAAAAGTATTTCATAAACGCTTAATAAATACTTAATCGGCGTATACACCGGCAAAAACAGAAATGTTTGACAAATGTTTATGAAATGTTTCTGAAGCAAATCGAGAACATTTCATAAATGTTTAAAAAAATCATTCGCTCGCATGAATACACCGAAATACCGAAATACAGCAGCAAAATATTGTTTATTTGTTGCATTTTTAAACACAGAATTTTAAATTACTTTTCTTAAAAACAATATCCAAAAATAAAAATTATTAATTTGGCTCATATGGTAACACCCCCCACAAGCAAATGAATAGTCATGTCAATTGTCATCATATTGTGACGTCACGTTGTACAGAAAGTTTGCAATATGGCTGGTGGCAATATGAAGTTTGTAATGCTCATACATTACCCCTTGTGTTTTGAAAGTAACTGTTGCCACAACTCGAAAATAAAATTTTTCTATGATCCGTATTGTTTTATTTTCATGATCTGATTCGGATCAGATCACGCTGATAATAAAATACGGCTATTATTGTGCTTGCGAAAATTTGACATTTGTACTGCAGGGTTACCAGCTTCCATAGGAGGTATGGAGACAAATTGGATATTTTTGGAGCCAAAAATACTAAAGCTCAAAATGGAGAACAAAAATGCATATTTTTTTTTGTAATCATTCATTGGCACATTGATTAAATTGTTTTGAAAGACGACAATGTTAATTTCAAAATAGGCGGTCATAGCCAAAATTCTATCAGAAAAAATTGTCCCTATGAAACTAATTAAAACAAATCAACTACCACTGATAGGATTCCATCAGAAACAAATTCCTGACAGATGGAACAGTAAAGAAATTAAATATTTCACTGGAATGATTTCTTTTTTGTTTTTATTGCGGAATTAACTGAGAAGTTGATCGGAAAAAGTTTTCTTGAAAATTTAAAGAAAATTTGTAAATTTATTCCGAAAAACTAACATTATAATTCATAAGGAACATTTGAAGACCAAGATTGAGTTCTACCATCAAGTTTAAGTGGTCAAAAAAAGCAAAAGAAAATGTTTACGGCTTCGTTTTACGTATGGCTATATGTAACTAAGGCCTATACGAAATAGAGTACGTTCGCAATTGAAGCAGCATTTTTTTTTTTAAATCCTAAGGAGCCTAAAAATCACCAAACTTTAAAGTAAAAGTTTTAAATTAGGATAATTCAAAAATGACAATTTTAAGGAGCCAGCGGAAAGTTCGACAATCGCCTGCTTGTCTAAAATTTCTTACGATCGTAAATATTCCATTATTTTATTCTTTCGGCGTTTTTCTTTTTCTTGTAGAAAAAGTAGTTTGCTTATAAAGTTTTCAATTCTTTCCCGAAGGATATCTCATCCAAAGCCTGTGGCGCAAATTAGCGATTGATGTCAGTGTGTTTAAGATCGTGGGACTTCTTTTTCCTCTTTGTGAGAATTTCAATATTCAATGTACCCAAAGCTCTCCGTGGGATTAAGAGAAACTCTTCTTGAGTGCAAATTGTGCGACTTTATTTCAGAAGTCTCTCAGAAAAGCATTCAAATTAATGAAACGGTGAAATTGAATCAAAACATTTTCATTTCGCCATGACTATCATCACATTAAATGTCAATAAAAAAGAGCTCATAAAATCGCCTTTAAGCTAAATTTTCTAGTACAAAAATAAATGACATTAATATTCTGCGATTTAAGTACCAACGGCTCACTAAATTTTATTTATTTTTATGTAATAATTTAAACTTTAAAACTACGTTCTTTCATAAAAAAGTACCGAGGGATGGGAATGAAAAAGGAAAAATGACAACACTTCGTGGAAAAATTAAGGGAGAGTTGTTCCACAGCACACTTTTTGATTGACGTATACTTGTCGTTGTAAAATCAATTAGTTTTGAGCGCAAAAATACCATAAATATCACTTCTATAGATCACAGAGACCACTACCAACTCTGCACTGCTATTTCAGGTAAATATATTGCACTTTTGAAAGATTCGTGTTTGTGTATGAGGGCGCTAATTTTTCTGTGGTTGTTAGGAAAAAATGCGCTCCCTTTAATAAATTGTATAACTCGTTCGAACCAGCTCGTGGGGAAAGGAATGCGATGAAAAAAGGGTAGGGATTTGGGGAACGCATTAAATCAGAAAAATTTCAAAACTTCTTTCATTTGATTCTCAAACATTTGAACTCATAAATCACGGCACAAGACTGGTTCAGGTTCTTAAACTTGACAATCGCTACATTGGCATTGTGATACAGAACATACGCGGAAAGAAAATTATTTCCTACATAAAAAGCTTACCTTTGTTGAGTAGAAAATCTTAAAATTACCAAATTCTCCTTTACTCGAATTTTATTTGACTGATTTTAAACATTAATTATTGAATCAGGAAAATAATTCTTATTGTTAAAAAATATCATGCAACGAACAAATATTTCTTGTTTTAAGAAACTAATTTTGTATAGTTCACTTAAGAAATATATTCTGAAAACAAGAAGTAGTTCTTTGATACTTAACTTTAAACTAGAACAATTTTTTGATATAAAGAAAATAATTGCAGCGGCTTAGAAGAATTTTTTAAAAACTTATTGAGAAAACAGGATTTAATCCTACCACATTTCAGATGGACTGTGCTTAAGATAATAGTCTTTTGTAAAGATTGATATCATTGAGGAGAGGTGGCTTTGGATTTTCCGTTTCAAAGGAGTCGGACGAGCACATTGCGCCTTACCAAGAACCATTTTTAGTTTCGACTTTAAGTTTACGAGAGCTCACAGCAGCGAAATTTGTATGGAAAATATAGCCACTGTGAACTACTTAAAATTAGAGTCGAAACTAAAAATGGTTGTTGGTAAGGCCCATTGTTTTGGTTTGCAAAGCATAAACGTTAAACAGTTAGTCGGTTATCCACTTCTTACACTGAGTAAGTCCGAGTGTAAAGTGTTGTGAGAGTATTTAGAAGGAAGTGTATCTAATTTTGGTAAGTTATTTAGTGTTAAAATTGTTAACGTAACTTTGATCTGCGATATCTTGTATTCAGTTGGAAAAAGTTGTATGCATTTTTGTTGTTCCATTTATTATTCTATAACTCGCATCCATTTTCTTTACAAATTTCTTAATTCAGTCAGAAAGTCTTTATTTTCAGAATTATTGAAACCACTAGGATATAAGAAGCAGAATGTTTTTTTTTGTCATACGAATTGTTGCGAAAAGCCGTGTTTCCTGTACATGGATATTTCACGGTCACTAATTTAGGTACATAATTATTTTATTCTGAAATCCTTGATCTACTTTACATTATTTTTTTTTTTTTTTTTTCAATTTATAAAGAAAGAACAGATGAATTTTCCAAAGAAAGTATTTCCTGCACCATGAAAATTATAAGAACAAGAAAACTATGACTTAAGGTAACATATAATTTGAAATAATTATAAAAACTAGCGGACCACAGCCTGCTTGGCTATTTTCCAATTTCGATTTTTCAAATTTCTCGACTTTTGCGGACGGTTTTCCCAAAATTGTCTTTCGTAAAAACCTAATCCTGACAATTACAAACAACTGAAACAAAATTTGAGCCAAATCGTCCAAGCCGTTCTTCATTGATGAATTACTACACTTTTTTCACACCATTTTTATTTATATATAGATGATATAACTGGCTTTTCAAAACAAAATTAACTACAAAAAAATTCTTTATTGACTGAAGAAAATGATTTCAATGGAAATCCAAAGAAGTAAGTACTTGACATGGGAGAATGAACTTTTTAGTATTTCAAGAAATTGTTATTGAAATAAAAGAAATGTTCTTAGGGTAACATTCCGTATTTAACATATCCTTTCTTCGATCAAGTGTAATTATTCTTTCAAATTTCAGAAATATGAGTTATCGATTCAAGCTAATTGTCTCTGATTTCACTTACATAATTAAGCAAACAGTTTCTTTCGTCAAGAAAACCATTGACCGATTTAAGTAAAAAATCATATTGGACGAAAGCTGTTCTAGAGGCAAAACACCTTATTAAACATTAGTTTGGAAAAGCTTTCTAATTTTTGTATTTGATTCGCGTTCTTAACTCGTAAAATGAAAATGTTAAAAATAAGAAATAATTGACGTGCACCATAATCGTACTTCATGTTCTTGTTTTAAAAAAGTTCTACTTCCAATTTAGAAAATATTTTTCACCCCGTGAACCCGCAACCCCACAAACAATAAAAAGATTTGACCGAAGCTAAAATAGGAGTTTTCGTCTGTGTTCCGAAAGATATCACAACTACCACCAATTGTTATGAAATAACACTTATCAAACCAACAAAAGTACGTACATGGGCTATTTATTTAGAATCTCGTTCAGAATACAAAAAAAAAAAATGAATAGACTAAACGAAAACGTAACTTAACGGACGGCGTAAAAACGGAAAATCATAAAAGCCACCTTAAGCTATTTATAAATAATCTGTTGATAAACACTTGTTTACTGAGCAATCATATTATTGTGATATATGTATATAAAAGAGCTGTTGAAGTGATTGCTGCCGTGAGTTGCAGTTTAGTTGTATTCCAACTTCGGCTGCAGACGGTTCAGTTACTATGGCCACATCCGCGACACTACTTTATATTCTAATAGCGCTGGCATCGCTGCTGGTGTACTTTTTCAGGCGACATCTTTTGTACTGGCAACGCCGTGGCATTCCATACCTTGAGCCAGATATTTTCTTCGGCAATATGAATGGCTTCCGAAAGAACCGAACTTTCCAGACCATTTTGAGGGACTTCTACATGCAGTTCAAAGGCACCGGCCCATTTGCGGGATTCTTCTTCTTTCTCATGCCCACCGTGGTAGTGTTCGACCTGGACCTGATCAAAAATATTCTCATCAAGGACTTCAATAACTTCGCTGATCGCGATATGTTCTGCAACGAAAAAGACGATCCCTTAACCGGTAATCTATTCGCATTGTATGGAGCGAAATGGAAGAGTATGCGTGGTCAGGTATCGCCAACTTTTACCTCGGGCAGGATGAAGTTCATGTTCCCTACGGTCTTTTCGGTGGGCGAGCATTTAATCAATAAATTCGATGAGCTGACTCTAAAGGACTCAGTTGTCGAGGTGAAGGATATGTTGGCCCGTTTCACAGTCGACGTGATTGGAAGGTGCGCCTTTGGCCTGGACTGCAACAGTCTTAACAACCCGAATGCGGAATTTCGTGAAATGGGCAAGAGGGCATTCATAGAAACTCGCCACAATAAGTTCGTAGACGGCCTCATCTTTAGCTTTCCGCAATTAGCGCGAAAACTGAGAATGCGGCAAATTCATGAGGACGTACATCAGTTCTACATGAGGGTGGTGCGGGAGACCGTGGAGTATCGCGAGAAGAACAACGTCAAGCAGAACGATTTCCTGGACTTGCTCATTGAGACTAAGAACTCTCCAGTTGGGATGACCATTGAGGAAATTGCAGCTCAGGCTTTTATATTCTTGCTAGCCGGCTTTGAAACCTCCTCGTCCACAATGGGCTTTGCGCTGTTCGAGTTGGCTCTGCATCAGGACATCCAGGACAAGCTGAGAGCTGAAATAAATGATAAGATCAATAAACATGGCGGGATTTTCACCTACGAGTGCATGTCTGAAATGGACTACATGGAGAAGGTTGTAAAAGGTGAGCTTTTGGCTTTCTCATCGGACTTTTTGTTACTCTGATTATTTGTTTACAGAAACTCTTCGCAAATACTCCATCGCGCTGAATCTTTTCCGCAAATCAGTTGCCGACTATCCAACCTCCGATCCGAGGTACACAATTCCGGCCGGAATAACGGTCATGATTCCAACTGACGCCATTCATCGTGATCCAGAGATTTATCCGGATCCGGAAAAGTTTGACCCTGAACGCTTCAGTCCGGAAGAGACACAGAAGCGCCACCCCATGACGTGGTTGCCATTTGGCGAAGGACCAAGGAACTGCGTGGGGCTGCGCTTTGGAAAGATGCAGACATATGTTGGACTCGCAATGCTACTGAAGAACTACAAATTCGACTATTGCGATAAGACACCCAACCCCTTGCAAATGGATCCTAACTACTTTATTTTATCCTCTAAGGGAGGCATTTATTTGCGAGTGGAGCGAGTCTAACTTCTGAAAGTAGGAATAAGTAAAAGTGGTTTTTCTCTGACAGCCAGACCAATTCCAAGTCGGCTTTCTTCAAGCCCAATATTTTAAACAATATTTTTTATTTTAAACATGAAATCGCAATAAAAATATTCATACGTAGGGGGAAAGCGGGAGACTTGAGACACTCTCAATAACTTAATTAAATTCCATTGAAATCCAACAAGTGTAAATGTATGCGATTCAGGCAATGACGCGTTAATTGCACACAAAAAGAATTCTAAATTATCCGTTGTCTCTGGTTGGTGGAAGAGAAGGTGTTTTATAAAATTTATTTGTAGTAATATTGATATCCTGCATTGTAAATATTAGCATAGAACCATTCCGGCTTGTTTTTTAATAAAAATGATAAAAATAAATGCGAGCGGGAGAGTTGAGTAATATCTAATATAGTTGTCTCTTTCTAACTATGACTGCGACAGCAATATAATATAACATAGGGTAAATACATTATCATTACTTTAAAACAAAAACACATGATGAGACTGCAAGTCCCGCATGAAAAACTCAACGAGTGAAACAATATGATACAAGTATGTAGTTTAATGCTTAAGTCACATGGTTATATAATATTAAGCTAAGTTATTTGTTTATTTTTGTTTTGTTTCTGAAGTTTAGTTTTTTCCTTTCTTTTTGAGTATTTGAGTATGTTCAAGTCTCCCCGAAGGGGTGTTCAAGTCTGAGCGGAAAATCTGTTTTGAAACATTTGGCCTTTTCCAAAAATTTCTTGCGTTTATTGTTAGTTTATGAGACTTTTCTTCAAATATAGAAATGTAGCTATAAAAAACTGCATTTAACAGCTGGCTGTGATTGATAAACAAATTTGTATCAACGATCTTCCAAAAAGGGGCTCAAGTCACCCGCTTTGCCCCTTCATTTAGATTTTTGAAGTGCGATGTTTTCTAGGTTACCCTGAGATGACATCCCCATCGTAGGAAAACGACTATTTTTTGTTCATAAGTAAATGTTTAGAATTCCATTTGGAATTCCTTACTACTTGAATACCTACACTCAATCGTGGAAAACAGTTGGAAATTTAAAACAATGAACGCGATGCGGAATTACAATTAGTCTGCTTAATTTAATCAATAGTCTAAATTCTGAATTTCAGCAGAACAAAGAAATAGCAGTTCTTCGTAACGAAACTTTTCGTTTGCTTCACTTAAGCGGTTCTCATTTTTAGTTAGGTTAGATAGGTAGCGGCCTTGGCTTCGTTAAGAAGCAATTTATATTTATTAAGTGAACACTAAATCGTATCTTAAATAACGAAAAATATATATGACGGCCGTGCTAAGCGTTTTATTAAGCAAAAGACAACAAAAATATCTAATAAATATATATTGGAGCCACACGCAAGGACTATCCAAACGGGTTTTCGCCCGAAATGATTATTATATCAAGGTATTTGCCATTGTGACTAAATTATATCAGGAAATCCATTCGATAACGACTTTAAAAGCTCTTAAACTGAACTGTGATGTAAACCCTGTGTAACTAATGAACATTTAGTACAAAAAGTAAGAAAAAATAAAAAAATTCTTAAAAACAAACCTTAAAATATATAAAAAAAAAGTATTGCAGAGCAATTATTTGCACTGGCTAAAAATTCATTCGTTTTCTAAGTAAATTTCTAGAATTTGTATAAGTTTGAAGATCGAGGTGATTGTTCTTGTTTCGTTCTTATGAAAAATCTACAAAGTACTTTTATTGCATAGGCTAAACATATCCGAACAAATATATATTTACTTATCCATTTTGTACCAAACCACCATCAGAAACAAAACAAACCACCAGAATCGAAACCGAACAGAAAGACGCAAATAATAAAACGTTGTAGCTGAAGATAATTAATGCAAAGATTATTGACCTTTGACAACAACTGTAGAGAGTTGAGGCCTAGAGGAATTTGAATTGAAAAACTTGCACACTCTAAAAAATTTACGAATGCAAATGCGCTCGAGTCGTACCGTTCATGTACAGTATCAGTATGGGTGGGAACATCAGTTCAGAATGAGCAATAGTTACCATAGTCAGTTTTAAAAATAAGAAAACAAATTAATTTTACCAGATTTTAAAATTTATTTGAAAAAAAAAAATTAAAATATATGAAAAAGTGGAGAGGCAGCAATGGCGCTCAAGTCAAGGTCAAGTGATGCCATAGTTGCATTAATGAACATTTTGCGAAGCATAATGAGCATCATGTAACGTTAGTTTGCATCATCTTTGGCCGAACATTACTGACCTACAAATGAAACGACTGCGAATTATTTCTTTTCATTCGCACATCACCCTGGATGGTAGCACTGTTAAAAGTTCCCAAAAAATGTGTGATTTTGAATGTGAAACTAACAGTTCCTTCTTTGTTACCTGAATACGATTATTTTTATGCTGCATTTCTTTTTTAGTTCAGAGCAGAACCCAGAACCTGAACTGTTATACAAAAAGTTCGTTTTTAATTTTTAACTCAGAGACTCTGACGTCTCTGAGTTGAGTTGAGCTCAAATTTGTGTTTCTTTTTTCGTTGAAAGCATGAATTACGGGTTCGGACCTCGCGGGATATGCTCAGCTCTGAACGAAAAAAGAGAAACGCCTATTTATACCATCACCAATTCCTAGCACGTACGAGTAAGGCAATGCGCACTACTTAGTTAGTAATAGTGTGGGACCGAAAGGCACAGCATTACCTAACACGCAAAAATACGTGACACGTATTTTGGTCGGCCATCTTGTTTACGTGGTAGGAATGGGAATTATGGGAAAGTTGAGCATGTTGATACGTTTATAGCGGTGGCCTAGGCCTCAGTTATAGCCATACGTAAAATGCAACCGAAAAAGTTGGAACAGTGTGAAAATGAGTTTTACGTTTAGGCGGTCATAGCAAGAAATCTGTCAGAAAAATTGTTCCCTACGAAAACAATTACAACAAAGTAACGAGCTTATTTGCTTATTTTTTTATAAAAAAATTTTATAATTCATACACGACATTTTAAGATCAAGATGGAGTTCAACCATTAGTATTAAGTAGTCTAAAAAAGCAAAAGGACATTTTTACGGTTTCGTTTTACTTGTGACTATAACTAGGGCCTCAAGAAATTTCGTTTTTCTATAAATCAAAATGGCTTCCGGAAGTGATGAACGGACAGTTATTAACTGATTGATGAGTTGTTGGTTTTATTTACTGACACTTGTTTTCACTCTCATTTCACATGTATTAAATCAGAAATAGAAATGTTTTCAAATGATTGCGGAAATGTTTGTCCCCGAATCTTGTGTTTATTTCCGTTTAACGTATCTAGAATTATGGGTAGAACATCCTCTTCGTTCATTCACATAAAAAATATACCCTGCTAGAAGATATTCCTATATCAAACAGTGAACCCATTCAAAGTTTAAAATAAATAGCGAAGGGGAAGGGCTAGCCCACATCAATGAACCTACCAATTTATCTCGATTCTCGACTTTTGGAAAATATTAACAACAGTTTCACGCAGACGCAAAATACAGCGGAAGAACGTTTCAAACGTTTTAAGTAATTCTAATTAATCCGATGGCTAAAAGCTGGTAAACGCTGTTCGAGTGAAGACAAATTTTTCACTGTCTCGAAAAAATGCTGTTAAATCGGTGCTTTTTTTTTTGAGATCTTCGTGGAGAAATTTATGCAGGGTGGCTGAGCTGAAAAGTTTTTTTTTTATGTGGTAGGTAGTTTATTTTTAATTTTCGTTACGAACTTAACGTTCTGATTTTTGTTCATTACAATTTTAATGTTATAGGTATTCAATTTGGCAAATAATGTCTGATTTTTCACATTGATTTTGATTGAAACTTAGATTCGCTCCACTCGCAAATAAATGCCACCCTTAGCGGACAACAAGAAACTGGTACTGTCAATTTCCAAGGGGTTCGGTGTCTTGTCACAATAGTAGAATTTGTAGTTCTTCAGTAGCATTGCGAGTCCAACAAATGTCTGCATCTTTCCAAAGCGCAGCCCCACGCAGTTCCTTGGTCCTTCGCCAAACGGTAACCATGACATGGGGTGGCGCTTCTGTGTCGCTTCCGGACTGAAGCGTTCAGGGTCAAACTTTTCCGGATCCGGATAAATCTCTGGATCACGATGAATGGCGTCAGTTGGAATCAAGACTGTTATTCCGGCCGGAATTGTGTACCTCGGATCGGAGGTTGGATAGTCGACAACTGATTTGCGGAAAAGATTCGATGCGATGGAGTATTTGCGAAGAGTTTCTGCAAACAAAGAATCAGAGTAACAAAAAGTCCGATGAGAAAGCCAAAAGCTCACCTTTTACAACCTTCTCCATGTAGTCCATTTCAGACATGCACTCGTAGGTGAAAATCCCGCCATGTTTATTGATCTTATCATTTATTTCAGCTCTCAGCTTGTCCTGGATGTCCTGATGCAGAGCCAACTCGAACAGCGCAAAGCCCATTGTGGACGAGGAGGTTTCAAAGCCGGCTAGCAAGAATATAAAAGCCTGAGCTGCAATTTCCTCAATGGTCATCCCAACTGAAGAGTTCTTAGTCTCAATGAGCAAGTCCAGGAAATCGTTCTGCTTGACGTTGTTCTTCTCGCGATACTCCACGGTCTCCCGCACCACCTTCATGTAGAACTGATGAACGTCCTCATGAGTTCGCCGCATTCTCAGTTTTCGCGCTAATTGCGGAAAGCTAAACATAAGTCCGTCCACGAACTTACTGTGACGAATGTCTGTGTGTGCCCTCTTTCCGAACGCACGAAATTCTGCCTGCGGATCCTTAAGACTATTACAGTCCAGGCCGAAGGCGCATCTTCCGATTACGTCCACAGTGTAACGAGCAAAAATATCCTTCGCCTCAATAATTGGGTTCTTCTGGGTGAGCTCATCCATTTGATTCACTAACTCCTGCCCCACTACAGTGACCATGGGGAACATGAACTTCATCTTGCCCGAGGTAAACGTTGGCGATACCTTACTACGAATACTCTTCCATTTCGGTCCAGCCAATGCGAATAGATTACCGGTTAAAGGATCGTCTTTTTCGTTCCAAAAAACGTCGCGATCATTGAAGTTGTTAAAGTCCTTGATGAGAATATTTTTGATCAGGTCCAAGTCGAGCACTAACACGGTAGGCTTGAGAAGGAAGAAGAATCCCACAAATGGCCCGGTGCCCTTGTACTGCGTGTAGAAGTCCTGTAAGATGGCCCGAAAACTTCGGTCTTGAAGAAAACCTTTCATATTGCCAGCGATTAAATGGGGCTTATTGTATGGAATGCCACGGCGTTGCCAGTATAAAAGGTGTCGCCTGAAATAGTACACCAGCACTGATGCCAGCGCTATTATAGTGTAGACTAGAATCGCGGACAAAGACATAATAACCGAACCGTTCACAGCCGAAGCTGAAGATTAACTAGTTTTCTGAGAGAGTTATGCGGCTATCAAGGCTTTCTATTTTTATTTATACCACAGTATCTTACGAGGAACAAAAATTCTTTTGAGTTCATCGTCCTTGCGATAAGCTTGCAAGCGATTATTTCTCGTTTCATCGTGCTCGTAGGTATGTCGTAACTGCCAAGGGAAAGATATTGCTTTCGGTCGAAACGTGGAATTCATCTGTAAATCTTTACATTTATTTCCATTTTGCGGAGACTTTTTATAGTCTATGAATTAATTTCTTTATGGCTTGATCATGAGCTCGATGTCGTCGAAAAATTGACAATTCCGAAGTTTTTCTAATGAAATGAGCTCCCCGATTGATATGAGTCGATAGAGGTGGATTGTAGTTTAGACTAGTGATTATCGGCCTCCAAACATTGAGATTGAATTACATAATTGCGAATTGATGATGTTTCATTATCGCCAGAATTAAATGGGTCATACTCGAACCGACTAGGCACAAGAATGTACTAGGTGTTTCGTTACAAAATAAAAGAACCCACTTTTTTGTCTTTTCAATGGATAAATTAACGAAGCTTCCAGTACGTTCTGGTGCTAGTCGGTTCGAGAATGAGCTGTTGTTCCTACTTTTTACATTTGCTTTTTAAACAGTGAAGATCGCAATTAAATCAGCTGGCTGTTCGTTTAACTAAAACAAGTGATTGATTTAAATCAAGTAAAAAATAATTTTCAGGAATTCCCTTAACTAACGGAATAATCAATTTCCAATTAAAGTTTGAACAGAATAGTGTTCTGTCTTATCGAATCCCAGCCCAAATGGTTGATCCCTTTTCGCACCAAGTGTCATATGTCCTCAATAAAATATAAAAAAAAAAGTTTCTCCATTTTCCTCATAGGCACCTACTTGCCAAATGGATTCATGTTCTCTACATAATCTCCTTGATCCATTTGTTTGGGAATTTTCTAACCGAGGAACGGGACAGCATTTACATCTTATTCGCTCATTTGTTATGCAAAATGTCTAAGTAGACACTTTAGAAGGATATTTATATAATACGTATACACAGAGTTGCTGGAGATAAGCTGATTGATGACGACTCGTCGGTTTTGGTTCATTTCAGAGGGTTGTTTGAATTTATTTCCCGGCGAAAAATGTGAAACGAGACATTTATTTAAGCAGCAAAAGTTTTACTAATCGTTGGCGATTTGTATTTACCTTAAGACGAATTGCTTGGATTTTGAGCAAAATAACATAATTACCTCGACAGTTTGGCTTTGAGCTGGTAGGCTTTAGTGAAAAAATTTACTGACAAAATGACGATATGGAAAGGTGCCCGTTCCTGGTCTGATACCAATTGTTGTGTGAATCGAAATGTGATTCGGGCATTGAATGTGTTATTTATTATTAGATAAGAATGGGCGTTAATTTGAGCTCGTTTAACTGTTGGCATTTTGTGTCCTCAATAGGGGTTATTCGAATTTAGTAAATCGCAGTAATCGATAGGATGTCGAAAGGACATGGAGACCTTACTTCCCAAATGGTAACTAGCCGCGGAATATACTCGGATGGAAATGGAATGCATGATTCGCTCCAAAATCGAAGAGTTGTAAAGTTATGATCAATGAGTATTATTTTCGTTGCAGGTGTTGGAGGTTGGAGCAGACTTGTGTCTGCGTGCGGCTTCCGACTCCGGTAAAACCACCTCCGTAACATCCCAAATAAAAACAATTCCTTTTCACACAACCGGCTAAAATGACAAAAACTATCTGATTCATAATTATTTACTCATTTTCTCGTTAACAATTTCGCTGCTGCTAAAACTTTTGCTATTTTTTTTTAATTAATGTCAGATGTCCATACCCAAAAGTGGCGAGTGCTGCCAGACTTTCAGAGTAGTTTTGCTTACTCATTAATTATAGATTAGCCACTCCATAGTAAAATTATTTTTATCAATTAACATTTTTGACAAGAAGATTAAAGGCAAATTAACCCATTTGACGTGAAGTAGTGGAGACTAGATTGATTAGGGGAATCTAATGAATAAGGCTGTTTGAGTCAACAGTCAGAAACATCAGGAAGAAGTGATTAAGTAATTATCACTGGAATTTTTCGAACTCCTATACTGTTATGAATGTTAATGTCAATGCGATTATCAGAAAAACAAAAAAACTTATCGGTCGTATAGATAGTAGCTAAAAGAACAACGTTCGTATAATATGTGAAAAGTTATTCTAGGAATATGTTGTTTTTTTTTTTCATCTACTTGTTCAAAGAAAGATATGTCACTGCTAATAAGTGATAACATTTTTGTTTGTCAATGAGCGTAAAGCCAAAAAATATTTGATTATAAATAATTTAAATATGTTGACCCAAAGTAGAAAAGAACCGAGTTCATGGAGAGCGTTCTTTGAACCCGAGATCAATATACATAATTATATTCTTATATATTGGGGGAAAACCCCCCAAACTGGCAACACTCGTCCAACGTGATTTCAGTTCGACTTTTTTGAGTGGAATTTGTCCGGTAGTTTTCTTTTCGCTTGTGGAACTCATCAGGGTAGTGCATTTATAATGACGTTTGTGCAAAAATGGAATGCTGAACGGCATACTATACGAACCTGTTGCGCCATCTACTTATTGATTTTTAAACAGCAATGACTCGGGACAGGAAGCGGACAGGAATAATGGATGGGAACGGAAATCGAAGGGACAGGAGCCTCGAGAGCGAAGAGTTTGGCATGCTGGCTCAGCACAGCTCAGCTCGTCGGATAGGTGTGATTCTTGATCCCCATACCGCTCGACCTAACCAACTACAACCCATCTAACATGCCGGACAAACAGGTACTTACTTTAATTCCACCACAGAATCGGACGGACCTTCACCGCCCTGAGGGGCGCTGTTGTTGTTATTCAGCACTGGCCATTCCCACCCCTCCTGGAAATTCGTTGGCCGATGTATGCATTAGATATGCTGCTGCTGGATCACGTCATCTACGCCGAATGGGCCTAAGCCTCCGCTTCACAGCCCTGAAAATATGCCTTAGCACTCCACGCTCACTTTCAACTGAGTGAACCTTATTTCACGCACAAACAAACAATAAAAAAACTGTCGTCTATTTCGTTGTAGAACATACCACGATCGGTGAAATTGTGGAAATCTCGAATGAGAACATTTCCTGAGTCGAGACTGCAAACAGCTAAGGCAGAGGCTATCGCGAAAGCTTTATGTCTGGTCGGAGTCAGCTGCAGTTCCGAATCGCTCCCCAATTATTTGTAAAAAGTTCGCTGCCCTAATATCAAGAGATTTGGCAACGGCTTACAAGTATCTGGGACTAGATCGTCGTCGAAAATTACGTCGCAGGGCATTCAACTTTAAAGATCAAACATATCTGTGGTTTTCCGAAACGAAACACAATAGAAAAGACTTGCAAGTGACGCACCCTTTGGACTGTTTGTGAATGTGACCACTCGCTCTTATTGATTTGGTGTTGCGAACGCAGGTTTCTCACCAAAATGAATAAAATCCAAATATTTGGGATAATGCTGCACAATAAATAGAATATTAACAACAATTTAAAGAACTTTAAACAGTTAGAAAAGAGTCTAATCCAAGAAAGAAAATTGTTTACACGAAATCAACATACATTTTCCATTCCACTTTTAAACGATTCAAATATATTTTATGGACCCGGGGTTATTTTATTTTTCATAAACAATGCTTGAATTTTAGACCGACATTGCATTTATGTCAATTAAAATAGTTTGTGATTTATAAAATAAATAAATTACCTTTACAAAAATACACGTACCGCTTACCGATGACGGATTCCTGTATGTCTGATAGGGTTCTTTTCTTTGCCACCAGATATCGCAGGCCAACTTGTACATTCATGAATATGTTCGAAAACAGCACAGGCGCTACTGTTTTACAACCATTAAATTTAAATTTCCATAGTAAAGTAAACAAAAAAGTAAAGTAAACAAAAAAGTAAAGTAAACAAAAAACCGGCATTGTGTCAAAAAAAAGTTTGTTTCCATAGAAACATGTAAACAAAAGAGCGACATCTTGTGCGGTGCGAAGAGATTTCCATAGTAACGTATAAACAAAAGAGCGTCATCTTTTCGAAAGATGCAAAGCTACAAAGAGTGATTTTCTATTATTTTGGAATGTTTTTTATTCTGAAAATTAAAACGAAAATAAGAATTGCTTTACTTACTAACGCATTAACTAAAAACAAAAAAGGCTACAGGTATCTTCCATGTATCGCTCAAACAAACTAATACTTATAACGCGGTAGTTGAAATTAAGTTAGAGCTGTAGTCAATCGTACCGACGTATTTCTTTTTAACCTCACCCCACTGAATGTGTTTCCTTATAGTTAACCATTTTATTGATCATGAGATATGCGACTAGTTCCTTATATTTTCATTTAGTTTTAAGATGTTATACCTACCTGCATCCAATGACGGTTTTCTTAGCGTTTTTTTTTTTTTATTAGAACAAAAAAACGTCAACAAACATCTATAAATAAAAAAGTAAATCAAAAACACTGACAAATCCTTTATTAGTTCTCACTCTCTCAACACATTTACCACATATAAATTTGTAATGAAAGTAAATTTGGTCGTTGTGAAACAGTAGCGCGTCAGTATTTTTGGAACATGCGTGAAGTTGGCTACTAGCAGTCCATATAATAATAAGTCAATGTATAAAATATAAAATATAATATAAGCAACTTTTCCGCCAGCGGAAGTGACTCCTATATTTTCTATTAATTTGCTTGATTATATTTATATTTTAATTCTGAAAGGTGCAACTGCACTGCACCGGCTTGGTTGCTAAGATTAAATAAAAATGTTCTTATCACACTGGTGGCTATATAAGGCACCCAGACGAGGCGCAGTTTGCCACCTGGTCTAGAGCCATAAAATATTTTCAAAGATAACAACCTATCTCAACATTAAGTACACAAGAACGTATTGTTTAAACTTGGGGTCTTATTTTGGGCTCTCTTATCTAATCTTACGGCTTATCTATTGGACGCGAACTGTGTCTAGTCGGTAGAATGAAATTTTATTTACATCCAAGTGGTTAGTCTGTTTTAAATCCGTTCCAATCGCAAATAGATACCACCCTTCGAGGAGAGCGCCGGCTTGGGTATATCAATCAACAACGGATTTGGTGTCTTGTCGCACAAGTGGAACTTGTAGTTCCTCAGCAGCGCCGAGAGTCCAATGGTTACCTGCATCTTTCCGAATCTCAGTCCGATGCAGTTTCTCGGTCCGTCTCCGAATGGCAACCATGTGGTAGGGTGACGCTTCTGGGTCTCCTCCGGACTGAAACGCTCAGGATCGAACTTTTCCGGATCGGGGTAGATCTCTGGGTCACGATGAATTGCATCGGCTGGGATTATTACCATAGTGTCCTTCGGAATGATGAAATTTGGATCAGAAGTGGGGTAGTCGTTGAGCGCCTTACGATTCAGCGCAGATACAATGGTGTACTTCCGAAGGGTTTCTGAAAACGGCAATGCAAATAATTGAATTTGTCAGATCAATGTGAGCGGCGCACTTACCTTTGATCACCATTTCCATGTATTGCATCTCAGCCATGCTTTCGTAGATGAATTTGCCACCATTCTTTTCGTACTTGTCGTTCACTTCAGCTCTCAGCTTGTCCTGGATATCTTGGTGGACGGCCAACTCGAACAGTGCAAATCCCATGGTAGTGGATGACGTCTCGAAGCCGGCCACAAAGAATATGAAAGCCTCCGCTGTAACTTCGTCCAAGGTCAAGCCGTTCGCTGTATTCTTCATTTCGATAAGCAAGTTCATAAAGTCGTTCCGCTTTATGTGGTTCTTCTCACGGTATTCCACAGTTTCACGCACCACGCGTGTGTAAAACTGATGAACTTCGTCGTGAATCTGTCGCATCCTCAGTTTTCGAGCCAATTCCGGATAACTGAAAATTAAGCCATCAACCAGCCGATTGTGGCGGCTAAGGGTGAACGACTTTTCGCCCATTACATGGAACTCCGCATTGGGATCTCTAAGGCTGTTGCAGTCGAGGCCAAAGGCACACGTTCCGATAACGTCTGCTGTGAAGCGGGACAGTATATCCTTTACCTCGAGGATTGCAACCTTTTGGGTGAGCTGACTGACGGTGTCTAGTAAGTTGTCGCCCACTGACATGACAGTGGGGAACATGAACTTCATCTTGCCCGAGGTGAATGTCGGCGTGAGCTTCGTGCGGATCGCTTTCCATTTGGCACCATCCAAATTGAATATGTGCGCAGTTAGGGGATCGTCTTTTTCGTTGTAGAATAACCCACGATCGGCGAAGTTATTGAAGTCCCTTATGAGAATATTTTTGGCCAGATCCAAGTCCAAGATCATCACAGCTGGACTAAGGAAGAAGAAGAACCCGGCAAATGGCGCCGTGCCTTTGTACTTGTCGTAGTATTCCTTCATGATAGTGCGCCAGTGCTTGGTCGTTGAGAATCCAACCATGTTGCCGGAGAGAATGTGGGGCTCGTCATGCGGAATGCCGCGCAGTGTCCAATACGATCGGTTGCGTTTTATTAGGTACACCAGGACCGACGCGAGTGCTATGAAAATATACAACAGACTCAGAAAAAAGCCCATGATTTCCAAAGTGTAGCACTCGAACTGTTCGCTGCGGAAGTTTGAAGTCAACTACTTAAATGAATTTAGCTAGCGTGCGGAAAGCTTTTATAAACGAAGACCACAAGTTTTCGATGTCGCAGTTGTCTATGCTGAGCGGCATTTATTTTAATTGCTAGCTACTAGCTATCTACGAGCTACGGCTTTATATATAATCTTTGAACGAATAAATGGATTGCTGCAATTATATTTTCCCTCATGGATTTTAAGAGACTTGTTCCGCAGGTGGTTTCAGAATCTCTAACGTATTTTTTTTTTTTTTTCAAAACAAAAGAATGAACTTAAAAATAGTCGAAATTTTTAAATTGGTTTTAATCGGGTGCATTATCCTATAAATTGTTTCAGTAATACAGTGTACGTCAAACTATATGGAAAATAAATACGGACCCAAAATATTACTAAAATAAATAGGAAAATTTAAATTCGCCTTTTTTACAATTTTATATTTTAGTTTTGATGGCGCAAATTTAAAATCGGTAAAAGTAGGCCTTAACATTTTTTTTTTTTTTTTCAATACTTGTCAAACTCACAATTGCAGCCTTACTCGTATTCAACCCAGCGTAGAGTCTACTTTACTTTACGCACCCTCTTAAATGCCCTTCTCCAAAGAAGTGTGATTTATTACAAAAATTTCCGAACTGTGCCAGATAGTTTGATTTTTATTATGTAAAATGATTTTATTTACAAAGCTAATCTGTCAAAAACAGCTGATGTCGGTGTCGGTTTCGGAGCAAAAGGTAATAGATTTTTTGTAATAGTTTATCGAAATTTCTACCTTTTTCAGCACAACGTTTGTATTTTTATAAATAAAAATGTATTAAATAATAAATGTTTGTGTTTTGTTAATTAAGCTATGTTCAGACCATGAAAATACTGTCACAATATGTAATACAATACAATCATGTCAACTGACAATTTTTTCTACCAATATTTGCAGAGAAGTCAATGTCGTGGAGACAACGAAAAGGTCTGATGATATACCTAGTTAGTATTTCACCGTTTCATTTAAACCATCCAGGCTGGACAACAAACATCAGCTGCCTGAAAAGTTCTTACAAAATATGTCCCAGAATTTTATGGGGAGAGGGGTCAACGAGTTTTTGGGTCTAAGAATATCATTATATTGTCTAAAAAGTAGTGCTCTTAAAACCACTTGCAGTTTCTTAAAAAGTTCTTGTCTTCTCAGCTTAAAACCGACGCTACTTCTAGGGTTTTGTTTTTAAATATTCGTAAGGTATTTCCCGAAAAAAAAAAAAAAAAAAAAAAATTCCAACTTAGGGTTTTTTTTCACACCGCGCCACCTCTCGCGAACATCAAACATCCGAGAGTATAACAGTCTTGAAAGAGCTTCTCAATTAGCCGTTTGGACTCGGCATAAATTAATTGATCCCTTGCTTCGTTCCAAAAGTAAAAAACTCACACAAAATAAATGGTTGTGAGAAGCTAGGCCTTGGGTCCCTATGGACCTGTTGCGCCAACTATTTATTTATTTATTAAGGATTTCACTCGTTTGTATTACCAACTTAAGTATTCATGTTTAAAAAACATTAGATTAGGGAATTCGAATACGAAAATTCGCCTTTCTATACTTCGTAAAAATCAATTTCTTAGTTCCACCCTGTTTGAAATTTATAAACTCTTTTCTGCAAATAAAACAATTTTGTATACAACAATTATTTAACATTTAAAATGTAGGAAATAATTGTTTATCACTACGAAGAGCGTTTTTTTTTAAACTCGTTTGCTTAAGGATTACGAGGAACTTACTCAAAAAGCGGGCGTCTTTTCTTTTAACAATTGTATAAATCGAGTTACTAACAAATTGCATTCTTTCAAAGTTAATATCTTTTTCATAAATGCAGCAAAATAATAATAAAAGCATGGTACGGAAGTTTGCCTTCAAGACCAAAACTTGGAGGAAACGTTTTGTTTTGTTCAAACAAATTGCAATGTTTTACAAAAATTCACAAATAGATTAAATTTAAAAATTATAGTCATTCTTGCATGCGTGTAGTTATCAAAAGTTTTCTGAAGTAGCTCTCATCGATTTCCATTTTTTTCTTTTGTTTTTTTATTACTAAAAATATATTTGCCTCATTTTTAGTTTTGTATTTTAAATGAAAAAAACTGAAAAAAAATTAAAGAAAATTTAAATTTCTGACTAAACATGGCAGTATTAAACAAACGAAAAAAAAAAGTTGTTGTTTTTATAGAAAATATTAAGAGCCGTAGGTATAAATCAAACGAGTTATAAGGGATAAATAATTGTGTGCTGTTTCTTAAGCTCGGTTTAAATATTTCCATTGAAAATTATTTAATTGTTTGTGCGACTACGTTGGTACGATGTACGGGGTAATAGCACTGAATTATTATGGCTCAATAACATTTAAATAGCCTGACGTTCGTGCGGCGGTATACAAGTACCGTAGTGTACGAGAATATATGAGCCGAGAATTACGTCATTCCAGCCTCAATGAGGGGTTGAATGAAATTGTTTATCCGACGCATATGTAGGCAAACTTTATGTTCTACAGTACGCCTGATGTGTTTAAAGTCCGATTACCAAAGCGCTTGCGAACTTGAAGCTTGACGTGACTAAGAAAAGTAAGATAAGACAATATTTATAAACTGTAGTGGACATTTTGCAAATAATATTTCTTGAATTAGTTACTAGACACATCTGACCTTTGTTTTGTCATTCGATGTTTTGCCCACTTGTTGTCGATCAATGCCTAACCAAAAGCGGTAATAACATTTATTGACGGGCTTTAAACACTTTACATGATCTGTACAAGCAAATTGTTGATAGTGCAGTAGGCAGACTAGCTCATCTGCTTCATTGTGGCAAATCCAACTTTAGTAGACAAATCGTATTTATCATCACAAATGCTTTAGGAATAGGGTGCTGGTTTTCAGCTACTAACTCTGTTAAGCTTTGTCCTTATAGTCGAAGAACGGATCGCATGTTGTAACAAGGCATTAAAAAGAAAACGTGCTTATAGACAGCATCTACAGACCCATGTCTAGTTTTTATATTCCTACAAAACTCTTCAGTGATTCCAGATTTAAGAAAAAAACGCCAATTTTGAGGTTTTTTTAATATTAAAAAAGGGGAAAACGAGGGACAACCTCACAAAAAATAAAAAAATCTCCGTGATATGTAAATTGTTTCAAAATAAAATTAAAAAGCATTTTCATTGCGAAAAATTTCCAAAGTATGTTCATATTAAACATGAAAAAAAAACAGCCCATCAAACGTATAAGTAAGAATTTTTGTGCAGCTGAATGCATTCACTCGTTTTGATAATGCAGTAGACGCTCGATATAGTGAACTCATAAAAATCACTCCTGTTCACTATATCGAAATTGTTCACTATTTCGAGCGCGAGTTTTTAAGGCTTTGGTAAACAAGGCTTTGATGTAAATAAAATTTTGCTTTGATTAATTCAACAGTTTAAACTAAAAAACGTATAAATTTTTATTTCAAAACAGGAAAGTAATAAAAAATAAATAAATTGTATCAAATAATCTCTAAAAGACGCAGTTACAAAGAATTTTTTTTAAGAACGCAGCGATAAATGCGTATCAATTTTTTCAATAATCACATAAATTACATTTTTGTCCTCTCTTTTAAAATTGAATTGCAATGCTTTTTCTTGAAAAAAGTCTGAGTTCACCACATCGAGATTTTTATGGTTCACTATTTAGAGCAAGCTGTGTAAAATGTTGGTGTTTCAATATTGTTGGACAGTTCACTATTAAGAGGTTCATTTTGCCGAGTGTCTACTGTATGTCTATTTAATGTGACCAACGCTTCACAGCCATCTCAGCTCTTTTATTTTGAGGTGTTATCCAATGCAGTTTAACAGCTGCCAATTTTCGTCTGCATTTGAGAAAGGCTGTGCCTTTCCACGACATACGATTGACTTTTTAAAGCAAAAGCTCCAAGACCGAAATCAACTCAATATTAAATTGACTAAAATGCCAAACAGTAACCGCCCACAGATGTACTGACTGCTTGGCCACAAGTGCCAACTCTAACGACCCCTCATCAACCATTGTTAAACACCCATCGCCTAGTTATAGCTCCAAGAGCATCTTCACTTTGGGTATAAATATTTATTTTATCCTTGAAACAAATTTGCTTTATGCTTTCACTCTTTAAATTCTCATTACAATACAAGATGGTTATTATCATGCTTGGCGAAAACTTTTCCAACCAATTCTCGTACACGCACTTGTGAGCGAAAAGTTTTCCCCATTCCTATTGATTACTTTCTGCTGCCTGTCCCTCCCGGTAATCGAATCCTATGCCGAAACAATTCTATATTCCTGTCAACGAAACGAAACCGACCGACGAAGTGCACGAGGAACTTGGTTTGAAAAATGTAAACACAAAGATTAGAAGCAAATTCCACTAGGAGGAATTACGCAATCTTCCCAAGATACTTCAGTAAATCCCTCTCTCGTATTCAATACGGCAGTCGGTTCAGCTTCAGCTTATGTGCAAATTTCACTTTAGGTGCACTCTTCTCTCAATCGACTAAACATAATCCGAACCAAAAGAAAAAAGAAAAAAAAAAAAAACAAACACTGAGAAAGTTGTTGGTTAAATGAATTCGCAATCCTGAATAAACAAATGGATACACCGAGCAACATTGTACAGCGGCCGTAGTGCCTTGGGCGGGGTTGCTGCAGAAGCAATCTTGAAACGGGAGCCCTTTTTGTGTCTTTGCCGTTCCACCTCTTCAATGTATTAACAAGCAGATAAGTTGTTTGGTTGATGGTTAGCATTTAAGAGCAATGCCATTTGGCAGGGAGTTGAAACGTTTCCTGTGCTCTACGATTTCCATTTGCTACGAGTGTACGAATTTATTTATTTACAGTCATTACGAATAACTTTGGATACGGATTCTACGTATGGAGCATACGCATCTTTCGGGTGAGCCAAAAATAAATCGAACTGATTTGTCTGTTGTGGTTTCGATGCAAGAAGAGTCCGTCTGAGCAGTTTTTGTCAAACCTCAGAAATATTTACAGTACCAAAGATTAACTGCGAGATGAGCATTAATTTTTCTTAATCTTCGTATTAATCTCGAGATTTATCACGAAAAATTTAATATCATCAATGCGAGAATAAATACTAATCTCGAAAGAAACAGGTCAGAAGTCAAAAGTGTAAAACAAACAGAGCTCTTTTTGACAGGAAGAAAAGAAAAAAATATTTCAGAAATCGAAAAATGGCTCTCCCTCTATCTTGTGAAACGTCAATCTGTCACTGTCTCTCGAGAGAATTCATCAACTTAATCTTCTTTTATTCGATGAAAACAAATCAAGATAAATTTTAAACCTGTATCCTGTACTTATACCGCATTAACAACATCACTTACGCTCTTTTTTTGCACGAGACGGGACAGAGAGATCCGTTTGTCCCATAATTATAGATACGTAAAACGGAAATCTACACAGGTTCTGGCGATCAACATTCCCGCAATCATTTGGAAACATTTCTATTTCTGATTTAAGACATGTGTAATGGGAGTGATAACCAGTGTCAGAAAATTAAACCAACAATCAGTTGCATGAAATAAATAAATAACTGTCCGTTCATCAGTTGCGGAAGCCATTTTGTTTTGTAGAAAAGCGAAATTTCGTAAGCCATCGCTATAAAAATATCAACACGATGAACTTTCCCATAATTCCTACCACATAAACAAGATGGCCGACCGAAATACGTGTCACGTATTTCTTCGTGTTATGTAATGCTGCCCCTTTCAGTCAGACGGGGCATCTCTTAAATCTTCCGTGTTAGGAATGCGTGATGTTTTAAATGCAGGATTAAATTTGGTATATTATATACGGTGGAAATATAGCATAAGCAACAATCCACACACTGACATTGACAGTGGCAAGATGTCAAACTTGAAACAACCAACCACCAACCTCCGAGACCTCGCAATTAATTCAAAAATAAAGACAATACCCTTCTCAAGTTCCGAGCCAGTCTTAGACCGCTTTCTTCGTATTTAAAGTTCTCTCCCGCGGAGTCCTCCTGTCACTGTAACACTCCACACCTACACAGCAGTAAATCAACCTGCAAATTCTCAAAAATGACCAGGTGCCTACAACCGGAAAGGAGTTATCGCTTCCTGCAAATTGCCAACTTAAAAGTGTCCCCACTAATCGTATCTGACAGCAGCCATTACCACTGTGTTTTTCAACTACGCCCAACTTTTGGCTGAATGCCTAAAACTGAGTATATAGATCCTTTTTAAATTTTAAATTTTTCTGGTGCATAAAATTTGAGAGCATAACTCGGGCAGACAACGAAATCAAATTACATATAGTTCCAAAAGCTAACAAGGACATATGTGCGAAGTAATATTTGACAAAAAAAAAAAACATCCTGCAGCGTCCCAATGACACGTCAAAGACGATGACGTTCGTTGAAATAGACACTTTAAGATGCCCGATGAGCTAGGAGGCGAAACTGACGTGCAATAGACTTTACTTTCATATCCGGCAGAGGATTTCAATAAAACTAGGTGAAGACGAATTCAAGGGAGTAGGGTATAGATGGTGCACGTGACTATACAATTGCGGTAGTTAGGACTTGAGAGCTGGAGACACGGTAAGTCAATAAAATACCGTTGAAAGTGTTGCAAAAATATTGCTACGTGTGTAGGTATGGGCCAAGACGTCAAGGGAAATGAAAAGGAGCGCACAAAGTCATTTTACCTGACTCGCACATTTGGACAGTGTGTGGTGAAGGAGTGTATGTTATGTGCGGTGCCAGCGACTAAATTGATGGTTCGATGAGGACTGTTGGGGACCACATTTCGCAAAAATGCATATCTGGAAGTGTAGCAATTGGAGTTCGACATAACCTAAAAAGGAATAAACGAATACGTGCTAATTTCGCTCCATATAATATAAACCAAGTTCAAATTTACAACAGCTCATAGACCGTTCTAGTTTTTGATGAAAATCGATGGATATTGTACACGAAAAGACTAACAGCTGTCTATAACTGAATACGTTTCTGAAACAAGGGTGCCTGAGAAGAAGGCGGATAACGTGATTGTACCATCACCGACTACTGACTTTGATTAAATCGGTCTTGTCTTTTATATCATTAAAAGCGACGTCAAAAAGATCTCACTTGGATTTTCAGATTCGAATCACACTTTTGGCGGGTTAGGTGCCACGATTTAAGCTTCTGACTGACCAAGCGCCCTTGATAGTCAGATATACGAACTCAATACGTCTGATTTGTGTAGTCACTGACATTAATCTTTGAATAAATACGAATAAATTTCTCGCATGCATTATTGGAAATGATTTCAAGTAAATATATGCCTACCTCCAGTACAATCTGATACAATTCACCCACAATTTAACCTGCAGGAGTATTTCCAAATTCAGTCGGCACTCCTTTGCCCTTACGAATAGTGGCTATTTACTTGTCCAACATCTTCCGTTTTGTTATAAAGAAAAGGAACTACCTACCCACTCGCACATATTGTTATATCCAAGTTCTTAAATGCGTGCTCCGCATGACTAAGCATATGGGGGCTCAACCATCCGTCAATGTAGCGAAATATCTGTGTAATTTGAATTTCGCCAGAATTCCTCCCTTTAGACAGCAGCACGTGCTACCGGACTTTTGCTCATTACTTAATCTACGAAGCAAAGTTTTTGATGAAAGAATTTATTAGTAAGTTTGACCAGGGATGGTTGAAGAAAAGAGTAGGAAACTTACAACTCTACCTATCCCAACTGACAAGGGAAGTTTCTCCCAAAGTGAACCCCTTCTTGTCAGACACAGTACCAGAGAAAAAAAATTACGTACTCATACATTTGACTGGCATGCATTATTGATGCTAAAGTTTGCTTTGATCGACTAGAGCCGCACCGTTACGAAGCCATTTCGCGAACCGTTTCGACGCACACCTTCGTCACTCGTGTCGTTTATTTTCATTTCACCTGTCAGCTCTAGGTCGACAATTTGAATTTCCTTTAAGAGATTAAATTTTCAAGAACCCAAAGCGCCGGTACCACCTCCATTTACAAAGGTAATCTTATGTAAATTGCACGACCCAGGCAAATTGATATTGATGTACTCAGTGAGCCTTAGTCAGCGCATTTATCGGGCGAGCATCACTCTCCGCCCCGCAGCGGAACAGCACCAACAGTTACCCTTAAATATTGTATACCCGTCACTTTGACAGAAGAAAATGCCAATTCAATAGAAAAATAGCAAACAAATAGAACAACGGAGAGATACGATTTAAAATCCAACATCCGCTCCGCAGGAGTACGTATCTGTGTACAGCAGCGAACAGGCAGTGACCTGTTCATTTGTTAGCAAAGGTGTTATTTGCTATCCATCAGTTTGCTCGCCCAAGGAGTGCCTGTGGGCTGTGTCGAGCGGCACAGGAGATGTTCCTCATTAATCTTTGTCACCGGACTAGATGTAGCTGGAGAGGACACTGTGTGAATTGGAATGGAGAAGCACTTCAAATTTGTTGCCATAGTGCGCGGCGACAACACTGCTACATTCTGCCGGTGATGATGGATAACACTATTTCATAATAACACTGGCCGCCCAGACGGCAATGTCCTTTGTTATAGGGACGAGAAATGAGAAATTACTTTATGCTTCGCGCAAATGGAACGCGAGATTACCGAAAAGAAAATGGAGGCGCTCTGTTGTTCAAGAACATTGTGCTAACTGTTATTCTCGTTCTCCTTACAGCACATTTAGCTTTTTTGTCATCGTACGCGGTGGTGCAATGTGTTTCTAAGTTTGTTCTATTGTGCTCCTTGGGGGGGTGGGTGTTTATGAGCACCATTAGATATCTTTTGATTATGTGGGAAATTTTATTTCCCAAGGGTGGGGGTATTTGTTGTCTTTTTTCGGAGGAAGTTTGTATAAGTCCTCCAAGGGGAAGCAAAAATGTTATCATGTCCCAAAAGTAATGGCTTTTTGTATCTGTGTCTGTTGTATAGGAGCGAAACTGAAAGTTGTTTGCCTTTTGATTGGCGGCAGAATGCTCTTCGTAGTTTTAAATTGTATTATGGAGACTTTGGAGCGTGCAAGGCAATGTAAAGGAAAGTGGATGGGACTAGGGTTGTCTTTTGCAATTTGAAAGTATGAACAACAAGATGGGCAACCACGAGAGAGAAATGGAGTAAAAAATATGGCAGTTCCTGAGTAACACCTCGACAGAAGAAAGCTATAAAAGTTGAGTTGAAATTGAATGGAAAAGCATGGACATGTATAGTACCATTAAAATAACCGCGACAAAAGCGAGACGCAATATGCCTCATTAAAACAGTTAAAAAGCACATGAAAACTGCAACATAACACCAAACAAAACCTGTTAATAAATTACAAGAGACGATTGAAAAATCCAACACAAAGAACGGGCCCAAATTGCTGCTAAAAATTAGAGATATAAAAAAGTTAATATAAAAAACCAAAAAACCCGACTGACTGTAAAAAAGACTTAAAAAGATCGAAACTAATTAGCAGTCGGAGTCTACATTTATTGTACGGCACAATGAAGTCTATCAAATTTGATGATAATAAATTGAACTAGGCGGTCAGACCTTGGCTGTATATGTTCATCGCGAGTTCAGGCGCAATCTTTCAGATTTTGTCTTGCTTTTCCTTGCAAAACTCTTCGGCAAATATATTTTCATCATACATTGACGAAGGCGACTAAATGGTAAAGCTAGTATAATGAAGTTGGAAAGCGAAATCGAACCGAATGACCACTTTGAATCTAACCCGTCATGAAGTTACTATTGGCCAGAGCAATCTCGATTGTTAAAATTCGTAGTTACTTGTGACTACCACTCAGTTGCATATCATTTAATCTTTTATACACAGTTAGGTTCATAGTAAACGTCAATTATAAACATTTAATTGTAATGTTCAATAACACGATGTGCCGACTAGCGCCATCTGTTAGAATGAGTGCAAACTACTATTTGTGTTGAGAAATGTAAATGAGTTTTTTTTTTACCACCCTAGTGCTGAATATTTCTTATTTTGAAATCTACTACTTAAGCTGTAAATATTTCTAAGAAAGACTTATAAATTTCGGAGGTCACACTGACGTCATATTAGCGTTGGCACTCTCTTCAAAATCAAGCCTTAAGGTCTATTTATAGTATTTACTTGTGTAAAGACGCCTGTATGGATATGTGACATACAAATTTTCATACAAATTCCACAATTTAAAGTCGATTCTAAAATTTCTTATTAAAACTACAATTTTATCAAATGATTAAAAATATCTACAAAGTTAAGTTTCCATAAAACAAATCAAAATTGTATGGAATGTGTAAAATGTATGTAGATTTACATAAAAGTATTTAAACCGTTTCTTTTGTGAATGGTGTGCATTGTATTTATTTGTCAGCGTTTTAGGAGTGTGCCTAGAGCACTTAACTAAAATCTTTAAAGCTCTTCTATTTCATGTCGGTCGCAAATAGAGTGGTCGATATGCTCATGTAATAAAAATAATAGTATTTCAATTAAAATAAATGCAGACACTCCACGAGACCGCTATTGTGAATTCATCAGAGACTAATTTATTTCACAGTTCAGTGTATTCCATATCTTGACATTTCTCGCAGACATTTGTGGGAACATTTCTTTTTGTTTTTTTTTTTTAAATAATCCTTCAATATAATATATTATATTTGTTGAGTCTATGGCACTCCGGGGAAGAATACCAATTTAATGACACCCCACTCTTCAAAATCGGCCAAGTCGTTTGGGCTACAGGGCGTACCGTAGGAACGTACATAGGATACGCGCGAAACACGCAACCCCCCCTGTTTACAGTCGGGTAAAAACACTTGGAATAAATTTTTTAGAAACAAAAAATAATCACACGAAATATACGCAAGGAAAAACGCGAAAAATGAGTGTAAACAAAAATCGTGTGAAGTAAAAGTTTAAAAGCAAAAAGAAACGTAAAAACGTGTGAAAATGCAGAAAATCACATGCAAAGACCAACGGGCAAGAAACGCGACGTAAATAAAAGCAAATGGGCGAAGATTCAGTTCGGATTTCTAGTTTAGAAAGTCTGACAGCTGCTGACTGACTTGATGTATTTCAGTTTTTATTGGCCCAGATTAGTCACGTGAATTGTTTTTTCACTTGACGTTTATGGAGGGGAAGCCGACAAATCTAGTCAAGAAAAGCCTGACTGCACGAGGAACAAGCGAAATTCTGAGGGCTGCACTTCACAGTCGCATAATCTCTTCATTCGGCGATTTCCCCTCGCCGGCAAAATCGCCTGGCTTAACTGGTCCAGACTTCCTTGTGTAAGTATTTTTTTTTTTGTTTTTTTAAGTCACGAGTCTATGCCAACTCGAAAAGAATATCCGTCAAGAATGTGAGAACCTATCGCCGAAAGTTCTGCCAAGAGCGATGGAAACTGCCACAAATCTCACCCGAATGGTCATCATTAGTGGCGGGTTAGCCGATATTATAATCTCGACTTAATGGAAAATAATTTGAGATATCAAAAAAACATAATCAAAAAGGCGAACCCGAATTTTTCATTCATAAAAAAAAAATATAGCCAAAGAACATCGGGTACAACTTTTGGTTGTTTAAAGCCAATCAAAGCCCTCTTGTTCCATCTCTTTCGGAATTTCTTTCATATTTTCGAGAGGTAGTAACCTGAATTCTAGGCCCTGTGAAAACACATTTAAGGAATTAAAAAACTTCGCTCCATTGTCTGACAAATTTGGGCAAAAATTTGACGCAAAATACACAAAAAAATATTGAATCCCTAAAATCAATTTAAAGAATTTATTGCCCTTGGCGCGCAGTGTTGAAACCGTCTGCCGAGATTACGTGATAACTTGCCAATCCTACATCCAACTTGCATTGCTAACAAATGTATTCTGTGAAAAACCCGTAATGCGTTAGGTATCTGCAATCCCACACAGGTACTAGCCCGTTCCACCCGGAAATTTTAACATTTCCATTCCTCGCCCGTATTTTAATGAGAAATACGAAATATTTCCCGAAGATAGGCTGACAAATACAACCAGGCAACGGCTTAATCGGATAAGATGAAAACACGCTCCCAAGCTGAAACTGGTCCCCCGGAAACCCTTACAGTCGAACCATGCACCCCGGAGCATAATTTACGTTTCGCAAATGAGCAAATCGATAAGCAAATCCCCGTCACGTTTCAGCTCTAGCTTGGACTATCTGCAAGAAATCAAACCGGCAAAAAAGCCCCATTTCAGCACACACAACGCAGCTACCCCACCTCCGCCACTTGACTACACCCCCAAGCCCCACAAGTAATTGTTACCGATTCTGTCGAAAAAAGGACAATCCCAAGGGGAGAAAAAAGAAATGGAAAGCCGGGTGAAGAATAGGAAAGGCCAAAGTCAACCTCCCACATATTGCCAACGTTTTCTCTTATCCATCCGATTGCCTTACATCGTCGTCCGTCGGTGCTGCTGCTGCTGCTGCTGTCAATCCGGAGCTCAATAGTCCAACTAACGAATGTCATCAGTATAATGTCGAATCCGAAATAATTTATTTATACTGTCCTCATCCCCACCTCGCAATCCGACATACACTCTCGCTTGGAGCTTTATAAATCGTCCTCGATTTCATCCACTTTCTTGTTTAGTAGACATGTACTCGGAGAGGTTTCTCCTCTTTTCTGAGGACCGAAAGAAATCTGCTTCTGCTCCCGTCCCAGTGTACCTCTTCTCATGCCAGTCAGTAAATGGCATCTGTATCTTACGGGAATGAATCTGTGTGAATTTTATATCCAACGACACCACCTTCCTCACAATGGGCATTTTTAATGAAATTTCCCAGCCCGTTGCCGTCCGATTCGAGCAATACATTTGGCCTGGCGTTATCCTTGCAGACGGGCGGCTGCTGAACTTGAGTGCATTTTAAATATTGTTCGTCTGTGGGTCTGGGACTCGGTGGGGGGGATTTAATAGAAAGGGTACTCACAGCAAAACGGGAGAAATTAAATTGCAAGTTTCGTTTTAAGGACCCTCGTCACACACAGGGCTTCGAAACGAGGATGGGGACGGACTATACATTCGGATGGAAATCAATTAATGACCAACGGAATGAGGTATGAATTTCATCCCTCAATGGATGGATATTGAAAAGGGATATTCGGCGAAGTGGTGCTCGCTAAGTGAAGGGTCATTTAATATGTGTTTATTTAAATATATGGATCGACCCATTAAAACGGGTAAAATTGTTCCCTAATGTGAGGGGCATAGTTTTTATCTACTGTTTTTAAACAAGTAATGAGTTTGAATACAAGGTTCGCATGAAAGGGTCGTCGACCATTAACCAATCGGGTACGAATAATGAAGACTGCCGCACTTTGCTTAAAAAACTTTGAAGCAAACGCTAGAGAGTGACTTTTCGCAGAGTCACCTCTTTTTATCAATCTTTTTCCCTCAATTAGAAGATATTTTGGGACTCTTTGGACCGTGTGCTGATCCGTTTTTTTTTGGCAGTAACAGTGCTGCTGACATTCTACTGGGGTGACACTCAAGTCCCTTCGATATAAAAACGCTAAGCTATAGCTCCTCCCAGGCGAGTTTTAAACGATATGCCCATACGTCGCTGTTGGAGGGGTCTTCGGTAAGCCAGGGGGACGATCTGACGAAGACGGCTTGGATACGTTTTATGGATGCGATTATAAATCTGTCACAATCTTCTTGACAGAACGAGACGGAACGTGGCAGTCGCTATTCGAGACATAAGCAAGGCTTCTATGGTAAACGTTGAGAAAGCTTATTCCCTAGTAAAACACTTGTCTCTATGTTGACTTTGAAAAAGGACGAGAAGGCATTTAAAAATGTATGTCAAGGCAAATATGAAAGACGAATGGAAGCTCGACAGGTGAAATTAATAAGGAGACTATAAGCTGCACAGTTTGGAGGTCTAAGAGTCCACTTTGTAGGGAGTTTTCGACCCTCTTAGTCCAAGCTAGGCTTCTTCAGATAAGGCTAACATACGAAAAAGGTTTCCAGTCTTCACATTTAATCGTAAGCTACAGCCTTTGAGATTTTCATGCTGGTGCTATTTTATTTAACAATCACAGGTTTCCTTTTGGAAAGAAACCTTAAGTCTCGACTCGTGGCAACTTCATTCCTCAAAAATGCGGTTACTGCGGTCTTTGACGGTTAGAGGTCGCATTTTATCATATCAAAGATTGAGAAATTTAACCGCCTCGTCCAGAGTGTTCGTCTAATCAGTCTGAAAATCCTTAAGCTACAAGGCATAAAAAGACTGCTTTGCAAACTTTAAAATGTAAATTACCGTCGAGAGAAGTATATCTTTTAAGACTTCAAAACCTTGTTGGTAGGATTTTTGAAGAGCTTGATAGCAGTAGGAGGTGGCTGGGAAAACGCATTTTCTGACAGCATCGGATCCGCCCGCTAAATATAAAAAGTGTACAATACAGTGATAAAAGTATTAACAACAATGCACTAGCTGGACGAGTTTTATAGTCCACCCTAACTTTAAAGGTTAAGTTTAACTGCAAACAGGTAGCTAGAGGCTAAGCTGACTAAGAGCTCGTTGTTGGAGACCTATAGGAACACCTGGAATGTAAAGTGGACACGGGTTACTAAACATTCTTCAACTGAAAGTCATTCTGTCCAAAAAGGAGGATGGCTTTTCAGTCTAGCTAATCCAAAAGTCGACCTACTTGCTTGCTTAATTTCAATGGCGTGACAGTCTGATCGAAATACCGTAGAGTAAGCTTCTCCAGCCAACTCGACTCATGTCTCCAGGGACTTTCATGGCGCACTATACCTTGTTCCAGATTCACAGCTAGCTGGGCGTGCTGCCTCAGGCGAGCTCATTTTATAGTGTGTCTCAAGGCTTGAACTTGTGTATCCATAGACTAAGTGTATCCTAGGACGCTTAAAAAAGTTATATTTCGTCTAGGACTCATAAGTAGCTGCCGGCCTAACAATCCTCACTGGCCGCTATGATGAAGCGCCTGCATTCGAACCGATACTCTGCCTCCGAGTCGTCGTGGTCAAAGCTCTCTAGCTCTCTAGCTGCATGCCATTAAACTGAATAGGATGCAAACTGGTAGTTGATGTCCCCGCGGGTTCTATTTGTCGAAACCTCGATAGTAGGGATCGTGGAACTATCTACCTTTCGCTGAGTTCTATCACAAAGCTGTAGTCATTATGTAACAATTGTTAACCTCCTGCTGTATGCCTCCTGGTAATGATCGGAATTTGTTCGGAAACTCTTTTGAATGCGCAAGGCCTTCTGCTAATATATCCATTGCCCCCGCAGACATTTGACAACATGCGGGGTAAAAGTCGTTATGTCCATAGACGGTAGATAGCTTTGACTCTTAATCGTCTGCCAAATCTCGCTTATCATCGGTCACTAGGAAGCGGTCTGTCAAACCGGTCCAGTTTTTGTTTCGAACAGCCATGAACAAATTTGCTGAATTCACCGGGGCTTTGGTGTCGCCTTTTGTAAGGTACCTTCTTCCGTTTTAAGGTGCATGTCAAACTGTTGCCCCACCTCAACTTCATCTTTTGGCTCTTACATATTTTGACTTTATTTGAAAATTAATCTGTAGATGTCCTTTAATCTTTCCATAGAGCATTGCCGGGCTATCTGGCTTTAATGGTCCTCGCAATATCCCGGGAAATCCATGAAAAATTAATTACAAACGTCAGCAAATGACAATAAACTGAATTTCGGAATCACCAACTTTTACAATATAAAGTTTCCGTCCCGACGACAAGGATAAAACAATCACCGAAATCAGTCCCCATTCGGACGCTTTTATGAGCTGCAAATGGAAAAGCTAATTAGTCGGCCCTCAGCAGAGATAGTGGCGCTTAAAAGGTACAGTTTCTGACAGTTTCCGATTTCATGCTTTTATGAACTCCAGCATATGGCCTTACGATCCCGATTTATAGGAACAATTAAAACAGAAGTAATGCTGCCACAAATGGATAAAGCATCCTTCCAAATGATGGCTCCTTAAAATGGAACTCCGCTGGTTCGCACATTTCTCTGGCAATTTTTAATTGCTCTCCTAACGGCGAAACAATGAAAACACGTCCAAACATAAACCAGATTAAGGCACAGCAAACACAAAAAAAATTAAAGGTTTCAAGGATTTCACTGGAAAACTTAACAAAAGGAAATGAAAAAATCGCATTATTCTAAGCGACCAACTCCATACACTTTGGGTCACACTAAAGAAACCCGTATTACGTATACGGCCCCAAGCAGCATTCTCCTTTCAACTGTAAACGCAGTTTACACACCAAAAAGCAGGGTCATTCAGCAAAAACGTCCACCATAAAAAGCAAACAAAGCCAAACCAACAAATAGGTATATTTGTGTGTGTGTGGGGGGGTTAGGTTGGCAGTTCGAGAAACCGCTCTTCTACTGGCCTACTTTCGGCGTTCTGTACTGGGTCACCTTATCACCAACAATAGAGTGTCTCCGTGAAGGCCGGCCGCAATCATCGCCATTCGTAGCCGCACACTCGCACAGCCCCCCTTATCAGCGCGAGAAGTACATATACAATATACATATATAGAAAATCGAATTGCTGTGTCAATTTCCATGTGGCCTGGCGAACATCGTAGATCAAAGAAATCGCGTGTCCTTCGATAGATCCCATCCCAATCCCATTACAAAAGGCAAAATCCATTCGGCCTCTCGCTCGGATTTTCGCCAAAGTAAGCTCATGCGTCAAAACAGCTGTTCCGGCGGAAGCTTTCCACCCCAGATGCCTGTGCCAGGACGCTTAGAATCCACAGCGCGGCGGGCGGCTGGTCCTTGGAGCAGAATTCATTGGGAAAAATTCACCTCCATCTCAGTTGGTGAATGGATATCGTCGTGTACGGTCGTGACGTTTGGAGCACATACATAGGCAGAAAAAAAGAAATAAAAATATACATTTTGGGTGTTTTCTCGGATGAAAAATAACAAAATAAAAACAACAACTACCCCGTGTAGCCTAAGTGACACACATTCTTCGACGCATAATAAGAGAGGATAAAGCGACAGTGCGGTGTCCTTGTGGAGGTGAAGAAAAAACAAACCCTTACACTGTTTACAGTGCACATCCTTTGGAAACATCTTAGTGCTCTCCCAGTTAATTTCTTCTCTCAATTGGCGTTTCGGGGTTTTTTTTTCTATTTTTGTCTTGTGCTGGCCGAGTGTTGCCATTGTCGTCAATGTCGTCTCTTCGTCTGACCTCCTGCAGTGAATCATTGAGTAAAGTGAATCCGCACCGCACACTGCCTTCATTCATGCAGTTGTCCTGTGACGCGTCGCTACTGCACAGCGCACCGCTCCGTTTGTAATAATTTTTGCGAGTAGTGTTCTCGTTGTTGTTGTGTGGTGTATTTTTCCTTTCATCAATTGAAAGGATCCTTTGTGAATAGGTGTGGATTTCGTGGGCGGCGGCAGACCGCATTCAGCCATTGTCCTTTGGAGCACAAAACGCAAAGCGACCGTGTAGTCGGACAGAGAAAAAGACGTATACCGAGGATGAATAAAAGTGTGCAAGAAAGAAAATTATGTAACACAACACGTTGAGGACGAAAAGAAGAGGAATGTGCCAAGAAATGCGAAAAAAAATCTCCTCAAAAGGTGTTTTGTCCTCGCGAACATAGGGAATGAAATTATCTTGTCTGCTACTTTCGGTGTATCCAAATCGGTGTAAATAAAATAGCCAGCGCTTGTCTGTGTTTAAGTTCCAACGGATAAAAAAAAAAGAAACCAATGTGTGCGTGAATTATAATTTATTTATTTTTTGTTATGCAATCGCCCTTCTGTCTGCGGTTAAAACTGAGATACTCTTCGTATCCCTGATTACAGTTTGACGGGGGAAAAAAGAACCGCCCTTCCAGGAGAGTTATATAAGTCTGGCCAGAGGATACCCGCATCAGTCTTTCCGTTCTGTCTCGCAATCAAAGTAAGTAAAGTGACTCGTTTTCTATTATTTATTCGACTCTTCCTCCTGACACTTATGCCCTCTGGTTTACCGCGGTTATTTATGTATGTCCTGCGTGCTGTTTTTTTTTTTTTTTTTTTGCGAAAAATCACTCCAAACATTTTTGGCGACAACTTTTCCATCTCGGGGAAATAATCCGACTTTATGAATAATTCATGACCCTGGTGATTGGACATTAGGCAGGGATACACCTCCACCAACTGTCGGCCTTTATTTGTTGGGGGAGATGAATTCTTCTTCCGTGCCATCTCCAATAAATCAGGAATGCTTATCAGGATGTTTCCCAGCTCCGGGATGTTGTGGTCGTTTTTTACGTCAAGCCATTTTAATTGGACCCGTCAGCCAGTCTGAAATGAAATTCCATATATCAGCCAGGATAAAAGGGGTTTAAACTCTGTGAACTGTGAAATTTTATCTGGCCCTTGAAACTGAATTCGGGGCTACGGTCGTCTCGAGCCAGCCGGGGCGGATAATAATGCCATAAGCTCATGTAAACAAACATGGAATAAATTAGTTATATTTGTTATTGTTATGTAAATATCGGTTGTAACCCGGAAAAGGGAGAACAAAAGCTGGGCAGCATTCGTCTGTAAACGATTTTGCGATGTTTGTTGCTGCCGTCGAATAGGTAAATGTATGCGAATGTCTTTGGGTGTGCCTGATGCTGGAAAATGTGCTCTGTGAAGTGGGAGTAATTTGCTTGAGTGTTTGGTTTCTTTTTTCGCAATTCAACTTGGGGGGATGGGGATTTTTTGAAGATTTCCAAGAGCGCGTAGTTGAATTAACGAACTGCACGAATGAATGTTTTGTCGCTGTTTTTGTCAGTGGTGACGAGAAAGTTAATTTTTTTAAAAACAATCCTACAAGAGACTTGTCGGCTTGTGATTTTCTGATTCAGTTTGCGGTTAAACAAAAGGATCGTAGCATCATAGCACGGAGTGGAAGTTAGTTGATCGTATTCCTATTTTCTGTACAAAAAATTACACTGAGTAGGTGTGAAATATCAAACGAAAGAAAATCACAGAAAATTCGCAAGGAAAGCGAACTGCGGTAGCACTGTTTTAAAAATTTTGTGACCACGGGGTTTTTTTTGAAGAGTTTACTATCGATTGTATTTATTTTTAAAACCGTGGGTTTTCCAGTCAATTTGGTCGTTTCAAAAAAAGAGAAGAATCAAAGCTGCAAAACGAAAACCAAAACCAATTACACGCCGAGTTCTATCCATATTATGGGTTGAGTTGGGTGAGGATACAGAGGACGTACAACGTACATATTTCATAAAGGGTCCGCCATCTAACTTTTTTTTTTCAACTAGTGCTTATTTCGCGAATGGTAACACTTAGCTCATGTCTGATTTGACAGATATTTAGTTTTATCCTTCCGCTGAACGAATATGGTTGTGTATACGCTTGAACAACGCTGGGAAATATTGCGACATTACTCGCTTAGTGGGCCTGCGATCGACTTAGAGAAGATGCCGATTTTGCCAAAAAAAATCATCTTTTCAGATGAAGCTCATTTTCATCTTGGCGGGTATGTAAACAAGCAAAATTGTCGCATTGAAAAGCCGATACCTATACCCAAAACGAGTAACTGTTTGGTGCGGAATTTGGTTCAGAGGCATAATTGGGCCTTTTTTCATCGAAAATGAGCAAGGAGTGGCCGTTACAGTCAATGGCGATCGTTATCGGGCCATGTTCAACGAATTTTTGTTCACAAAAATTGAAGAGGAGGATATTGGCAACATTTGGTTTCAACAGGACGGCGCTACGTGCCACACAGCCGAAGCTACACTCGATGTTTTGCGCCCTGTTTTTGAAGATCGCATTATCAGCCGCAGAGCTGATGTCGTTTGGCCACCTCGGAGCTGCGATTTGACACCGTTGGACTATTATTTGTGGTGTGCCGTAAAAGATAAGTGTTACGCCGACAAGCCAGAGACAATGGACGCTTTAAAGGACAATATTCGTGAAGCCATTGGTGAAATACAGCTGCACACAATCGATAATTTGCTTAAAAATTGGACCGATCGTGTAGGCTACTGCATGGCCAGCCGAGGCAGCCATTTGAATGAAATTATTTTCCATTATTAACCGGAAGGATTATACTTTCAAATAAAAAAATAAATATGAGAAAATATTCAGTAGTTTTTTTTTATAGCATTTTCAAAAAAAAAGGTATTTGGCGGACCCTGTATAATCCCAAGAATAGATAGTGGAGCCTGTATTCTAATAGGTTCGTATATGCACCAGTCTTCAACGTTGAGTGGACTATATTACACAAATCTTCAATCAGCCAGTTTTTTAAGCAGCAACAATGGCGGTTTTAGGAGTAGTTACTCCTTCGGCTTTGGATTCAAGTTTTGTTAAAAGACGAGCCTTACTCCGTCTATTGCTCAATGTCAAAATGGTCAGTAATTATTTTAAATCTTCTCACTTTATGGGTATTTTTATGTGGAAGATTTCCCAATTGTCAGTTCGAGTAATCTAACCTGGACACTAAGCCTGACTATTACTGTCTCGGAATGTCTTTAACTATTCTTCGGGGTTTGTTTTTCCAAGTCTTCGATTATGAGAGTTCTTTTTTCTGCGATAACAGCATGACTTCGTTTTGTACTCATATACAACCAGCGCTGTCTCAATACGTGCAAATGCGTACTGGCAACTTTTTGCGTTCTCCATACGCAAGTACTTGAATGGAAGTTTGAAAAGGTGTTCCTCTTATAAAGGCTGGTGAGGTTTTACAATTGCTTCGATTGCATCACCTTGTATATCATATTTCGACTTTGAAAATGATCGTTGGTGTTCTTCTCGAATTTTTTTCCATCTCCACAGACTAATAAGTCTTGCACCTAAAGTTGACATAGTTTTGTATAACTTATACCAACATAAGCTATCGTGGGTGATTCCTCAAAGTCAAATTAGTGCTAGTTTAGGTTTTTCGGTCATTTCCCGGAGTTCGTAGATGTGCTCAGCCACTGAATTTCGTGTACTTAAACAATACTTGTACTTATATCTTATAAATGGTGGTTAAGTTTTAAGGGCCGAGGTTGATTTTGAATAAAACACAAATTATTTAGGAAATTCTACTCATGTCTTTTTATTTTGATAATATTGGTATGGTTCAAATATGTATATGGAACAAAATATCGGCCAAATGTACGCCGCGACCTCGGCGGCACACCTCCATCCGGTGGTCCAAATTTTCGATGACGCTGAGGCATAATTGAGGTTCTATGCCGTTAATGTGTCGTATTAAATCATCCTTTAGCTCTTGAATTGTTGCTGGCTTATCGACGTACACCGTTTCCTTCAAATAACCCAAAGAAAGAAGTCCAACGGTGTCAAATCGCATGATCGTGGCGGCCAATTAGCATCGCCACGATGTGAGATAACACGGCCATTGGATTTCTCCAGCAAAAGAGCCATTGTTTCGTTAGCTGTGTGGCAAGTGGCACCATCCAACCACATATCGTCCACATTCATATCTTCCAATTCGGGCCACAAAAAGTTCGTTATCATCTCACGATAGCGAAAACCATTCAAAGTAGCTGCCTGACCGGCCTCATTTTGGAAACAATACGACCCGATGCTGCAACCAGCCCATAAACCACACCAAACAGTCACTCTTTGTGGGTGCATTGGTTTTTCGACAATCACTCTTGGATTATCATTCGCCCAAATGCGGCAATTCTGCTTATTGACGAATCCACTGAGGTGAAAATGTGCCGATTAAATTGACCGAAAAATTTTGATTTGAACGCCCATTTTCATAATGAGCCTGAATAACTTTAACGCGTTGCTCGATTGTGTATCTTTCCATGGTTAAAATTGAGTTCGTCTGAAATTGAGAAATGTCAAATGAAATGTAGAAACAAAATTGACGTTTATCCACGTTAAACAACATTTTTCTATGACTTATAACATCACAATATATATTTGTTCTTGAACACCCTGGACCTACAATTTTTAAAATATATTTTACAAACTATCCGTGCTTCGTTTTTTTTTAACAATTAACAAACCAGACATCATCTGACTCGTGAACACATCAGCCACTCAGTATTCGACCTGCGAATTTTGCAAATAGCCCGACTTATCGTTGCCGATTTCTCCTACCCTCCAAAGATTATTCCGACAGCTTCTTATGGCCCGGTTTTTCCTCCCATTGGTCTGCACACGCCCTCGATCCCTTGAGTCCGTCCATTAAATATTAATCTCACGCACTATATTCATTTACAAGAAGAAGAAGAAGAAATAAAAAATAAATACGTTAACAAAGAGCAGAGACCACAATGTGAATACATATTCACCCTGCGCGTTCCTTCGTTGGCCATGTTTTGCGAATGGCTTCTATGGCGCAAAAATGAGAGGATAATAAATGTTTCTATAGTCATAATCTGTTCATCATTTAAAGCAGAGGGCAAATCTACCATGGCTCTTCATTATGTCGTATACAAACTTGCAGCAGGACGAGATGGATACGATGGCAGATCATCAGCACGGGGAAGGTTCTACTGTAAGTGTCCCAATCGTCGACGCAAGCAGACGTGCTTTCGATTTGCTCTTCATTAAAGTAATTTTTATCTTAATCACTATGACTGTAAATTGTAACAAGTGTGATAAAGTTATAAGTAATGACTTTATTGTTTGTGGCGGTATTTGTGGACAGAAGTTCCATGATAAATGTGCCATTGTATCGGATAGTGCCTTGAACTTTTTAAAGTCAAGCATAAATTTCTCTTGGAAGTGTAATGTATGCTCAAGTGTGCCTATACTTGGCTTAATGTGTAAGATTGCTGAACTAAGTAAAACTGTTCAAAGTCTGTGTGATGAAATCAAATTGCTTAAGAGCAATGATAAAGCCAGTGCATGCGACCCAATTTCTTCAATCCCCATATCAACAAAAAAAATAATTCATAAAAACAATGATAAAAATAAACGGCAAAACAATACCACAGCCCCTGAAAAATCATCTGATGGTTCCGTTAATGTGTCTCAACTTCTGTGTGAACCAAATCAACAGCAAAACAAAATCACTCCCCATGATAAACCGTCTGTTGGTTCTCTTAATGTCAATGACCCCCTATCGAGTGCCAACACTGATGTGCAAAATGATCAGGTTAACGTGCAATGGAATAATGCAATCAAGAAGAAGCGGACATTGAACAACCGAAAAACAATTATTGGCAAAGATCCTGCTTGCACTGATGTTGAAGTTATATCGGCAATAAAATGGCTCCATCTCTCTCGCTTTTCTACATCTACGAAAGCTGAATCAATAGTGGCCTATGCGTCAAAAAAGCTAAGTATTCCAACGAACCTTCTGTCTTGCTTCCCCCTTTACAAAAAAGATGCTGACTTGTCTACATTCAAGTATGTTAACTTTCGTCTTGGCGTCCCTGCATGTCTCATCAACGATGCTCTAAATGCTGATAACTGGCCTTTCAATGTACATGTGAGAAATTTTCGTTTTATCCCAAGAAACGAGAGCGAGGGCAATGCACAAAAAATGTAAACAATGAATTGAACTCTCATTCCTCTTCGTTGTTTTCTTCTGTGCCCAATGTAATAACAGTTTATTACCAAAATGTTGGAGGTATGAGAACCAAAACAAATGATGTTTATCTTGCCATCTCTCTACATGAATATGATATACTCATACTCACTGAAACGTGGCTGAATGACAATTTCTCTGTTGCTGAAATTTTTGATGGACATTATACTGTTCACCGTATGGATCGTAGCTGTTTGACTGGCAAGAAACGTGGCGGGGGAGTAGTCATTGCTGCACGATCAACTTTGAAAATGAAACCTGTGTCCCTCCCGAATGATGACTTCATGATTGAACAGCTGTGTGTTTCTGTTGTTCTTGGTGAAGGTACTGTAAATTGCCAAGAACACTTTTTCATCACAAGCTACATACCTCCAAGAAGTCAACTATGTGTATATGAAGGTCATCTTGTCAACATTGAATTCATCTCTAATCAGCTGAGTGAAGATCAAAATTTATTTGTATTAGGTGATTTTAATTTAGGAGACATAAATTGGTCTTATTCTAACGATGATAAATGTTTAATTCCATTTAATATGAAATCTGTTTCTGAACATACTGTTGTTGATTCCATGTTTGCGTTAGGGTTATTTCAAAAAAATTACTGTCATAATTCTTTAAATAGACTACTTGATCTTGTGTTTGTAAACGATAACGTAAATTGCACTGTTGGTAGAGTGTTATTCCCATTAATGAAAAATTCTATAAATCATGATGCTCTTTGTTTAAATATACAATTTAATTCTTTTGTGTCCACGGGTTTAATCCACTGCAATAACAATGATATTAAATACAATTATTCGAAAGCAAATTACACCGCCCTAAATCAATATCTCTCCTCAATTGATTGGTCAAGTATTTTTTCAGGATTGCAACTTGCTGATGTAAATCTTCTATTTTTAAATATATTACAGAATGGTTTTGCTATGTTTGTTCCCAAATGTAGGAATAGACAAACTTTTAAGCTGCCATGGCATAATCATCGTTTGACTAATTTGAAGACGGCTAAAAACAAGTCTTTTAAACAATTTAAAAAGTCAAACCTTGAAGTGGACAAAAAACGTTTCTCACAGCTGCGCCGTGAATATGAATTTTTAAACAAATTTCTATACAAACAGTACATAATGAACATTGAGTCTAAAATAACTAAAGATCCAAGAGGTTTTTGGACATTTTTGAAAAGTAAAAAAAAAGAATATATCACTCTCCAAAACATGGAGTTTGAGGGTGAAGTTTCTAGTAGCATCGATTCAACATGTGAGCTCTTTGCAAAGTTTTTCCAATCGGTATATGTCGATCACTCTAACGTTTCTTGGTCTCAAGTAGATCCTTATGGATTTAACTCTTGTTTAGGATCATTAAATTTTTCCACTGATGATGTTTTGCAGGGCATACAATCATTAGACTCTTGTCAAAGTGCTGGTCCTGACAGGATTCCTTTTGAGGTACTAAAGAACTGCAAATCGTCGTTATCCTTCCCATTAAAACTTCTTTATAATTTATCTCTGTCGTCTGGCACATTCTTGGATGAATGGAAAACGTCATTTATAGCCCCCATATTCAAAGCTGGCTCAAAGCAGAAAATAAAAAATTATCGTGGTATATCAAAACTTTCTGCTATACCAAAACTTTTTGAGTCAATTGTGACAACCAAACTCAATTTCTCATTCAAAGAACAAATCACTCCACATCAGCACGGCTTTGTATCTGGTAGATCTACAGTGACTAACCTAATGCTTTTCAGTAAATACCTCTTCGATTCCGTAGAATTAGGTTATCAGGTTGATGTTGTATTTACAGATTTTGTGAAAGCCTTCGACACTGTTTGTCACAATATTCTCATCGATAAATTAAGATCATTTGGCATTCACTCGAGCCTCCTTAAATGGATCCATAGTTACCTTACAAAAAGGAAGCAAATTGTTAAAATTGGTTCTTCTCAATCGAGGCCTATTGACGTTTTATCGGGTGTTCCTCAAGGCAGTCACTTAGGACCTCTGCTGTTTAATATTTTTATCAATGATATTCCAACTATGCTTCAGCATGCTCATTGTCTTATGTATGCTGACGATTTAAAAATATTTTTGCGTGTTAAAAGCATTTTCGATTGCAATAGGCTTCAATCCGATTTGAACTCAATTGTCAATTGGTGCAAGCTAAACCAGCTGTCCTTGAATATTACAAAATGTCATTCCTTATCTGTTTACCGTATTTTGTCTCCAGTTATTTATCAATATAACATTTCCGAAATTTCACTTACTAACGTAACTGAAGTTAAAGATCTTGGGGTGATTTTTGACACCAAAATTTCATTTTCACTTCACATTGACTATGTTGTTGCTAAGGCTAACTCTATGCTTGGATTCCTCAAACGATCATGTGCCGTATTTTCTAGTCCTTATGCTCTTAAATCTGTTTATATGTCCCTTGTTCGTCCTTTTCTTGAATATTGTTCCATTATTTGGTGCCCTAACAATTTTACTTCCATAAATCGGTTGGAAAGAGTGCAAAAGTCATTTACAAGATTTGTAATTTCTCAATTGAAATGGAACCTTAATGAAAGACCCTCTTATTCTACTAGATGTGCATTAATAGGGTTAGATACCCTTGAGAAAAGACGTAATGTTCAGTGTATATTGTTTGTTCATGATGTGTTTTCTTATCGCATAAAGTGTCCTGATATTCTAAAGAATTTTTTGTTTTACGCACCTGAAAGAATACTCAGATCTAGAAATTTATTATTTAATCCTAGGCATATTTACAATTATGGTCTTAATGAGCCTACTACTAAATGTATTAATTTATTCAATTCAGTTTGTACAGAAATTGATTTGTGTGATGATAGAGAGAAAGTTAAATCTGTAATTTTAAATATCATAATTTATGTATCATAATAAAATTTTGCTTCTTGTTAATTTATTAATTCCTAAAGTTACTTAAAACTTATTGTACTATACTTTATACTTTTAATTATTATATCACCATATATTATATCCAAAATCTGTTAGAGTTAAGCTCGGTAGATGAATAAAGTAACTAACTAATAACTGGTGCCCTATTAAATGGGCGGACAAAGTCAAAGACGCTCCCATTCATTGCTCTCATGTATACAATTTTTTTTTTTTTTTTTTTACTTACTGCAAACTTCACGATAGAGAACTGAAAGGAAATAGAAGCTAATATCTCACACATAGATTCGTTTTTTTAGCTTGCACAATTTTCTCAAGGAACGCGAAACGACTTTCGACAGAAAAGCACAAGCCCGCCCATTAGAGAAACGAGATTCCCTTTATGGAAAGGCGCTGGGACGAATGTCGGTACTGAACACATCATCACTGGCAACATTGTCCTTGGCATTGTAGTCACGATTATCATAATGTACACGCATTTGACGTGATTAAATGGTTCTGTGGAAATAATGACACGGCTTGGAGGGAGTGCTAAACAGATAGAAACAAAAAGAAATTCGAAAACAAAACTTCAGTGGGAAACAAAAACCGATGAAATAGCATCCTTCCTTCGTCGGGTAGTTTGCCGGCAAGTCCGCACCGGTCATAAGGATGATGGAACTTTAATCCGGCGATTTATCATCGTGAGATAGTGGATGCCACAGCGATATTTGAAGTGCATGCTGTATTCACGTGATTTTGTTGACACGGATACATTTCCCCGTAAATCCGTTTTAAATTAAAATTATTTCATGTGCGGAGCATCCATCTCGAGGATGTACGACCTCGTGCACTCCATCAACATCAGTACTATCGAAGTGGACAGCCCTATAGCCATTGGGGGGAAGAAGGCTGCATGTAATATCTGGTGAATTTCTGTACAGTAAAAAGTAATTACTTCGTTGCCCCATTTCGGGTGGGAAATTATAAGAACTTAATCCAGCTGGTGGTGTTTTTTTATGCGAATTCAAGGTATCTAATGTAATAAATACAGCACAGGATTGGATATCCCCATCGATGAATATTACCTATGGTGGTATGTGCCTGAGATTACATACTTTTAACTGGCCCACAGATGAAAACTCTTACCACGGATTTCCTCAACTTTTAGTCTCAACAATTACTGTGCTTATCCCGCAAAGTGCGGCCCTAATCCTCCAACCAAACTTTCGTCCGGTTAACATAACTTGGTCTCGTTCGTGTCTCTCCCGCAAGCAATTAGTAGTAAATCCAAGGATTACCTGCCATGAAACTTCTTCCCAAAGACGCATAGACTCTCGCCATAAACCAGATTTTGAAGATTACATCAATAAAACTATGCGTACAATCATCAACACAGATAATAAGTACAGCTAAGGGGTTAGCAAATGGAATTTCCAAAAACGAGAACTAAAAACGTTCAACCACACTGCATGTGAGTGTACATTATACAATGTCACACAGCAACTGTAGATCTCCCTGGCCTGTTTGGCTATAAAGTCCTCACATTGATGTCACTCGCACAGGCAATAAACTTCTCATCACGCATGTTACACATGCCCTCCTCAATCTCATGCGTACTGCCGACTGATTTATATGACAAAAGGGATATAATATAAATCCTTGTTGTTTCGCATCGTCCTCGCAATAGCTGAGAACTGACCCAGGCCAAGGTTGCCGTCATACCGAACTGCAATACAATTTGCATGCGTGGGAGTGAGTTCTGGCTGTCAACCCCCAAGGTGATGTCAGTGGTCTAAATTTTCTGAAATATTTTAATTAAGAAATGTCACAATGGCTTTTAGTTTCTTGACTTTAGTTTCTCACGTGAACTGAACAAAGAGCAGAGATCTCCAACTGTGAGCGCCACACCAATGTCATCGCACAATCAGAGAGAATATTTTTGTTAATTGGAAAAAAGCAAGTATACGCCCGAGTGGATGTGCTGCACTTGGCCCCCTCCTTTCGTATTAAAGTTCGCTTTGAAATAAAACGGAAAATTATTAATTATGTGACTTTGACATAATAAAGTGAAGTTTTCGCTATTTTTGTTTTGTGAATTTAATGTATTCCTGGGTAAAAGGATTATTTTTCTTTAATAGCGGCGTTTGTATGAAACTGAGTGTCTTCGTACGTATTATCAAGTGGCACGTTGCATTACAGAAATGATAAGGGACGGGTATTGTTGCAAATAAGAGTACTGCATGCAACTGTGTATAGGGGTGGTCGTGGTAGCTTTGTTTTGGTAGGATGAGAGCATCAAATAGAATAAGGTACCTACGCGGGATCAACGCAGCGGAGTGCGACACTCGGAGAAAAAACATTCTAGCGCCAAGAATTTAAATGTTGTGTCAACTGATTTCGTTAGTTAAACTATAGCCATAGATTGTCATATAGTTATTCAATGCTTAAATAAAATCTCTTGTTAAACCTCTTCCCCCAGAGCCCGTCAACGCGAACGGGACCAAAAATCACACGAAGAATTTTGCGTTCGAAACGACCAAGGAGATCTTCATCCGACTTTGATAGGGTTTTTGCTTCTGCACCATAAAGCAGGACTGGGATGATGAGGGTCTTATATAGAGTCTCCTTAGTATTTCTCGACAAGGCCGTACTAATCAATTGCCTTCTTAGGCCGAAGTAACAGCGGTTTGCAATTGTGATTCTTCGCTTGATTTCTGAGGTAGACAAAGTCCCGAACCAACTCAAAGTTAGAGCTGTCCATCGTGACGTTCTGTCCGATTCGTTGATGTTGTGGGCTCCTTCTTGTTGACATCATATACTTTTTTGGTTTCAAACTAAATAGTTAAATCAAGAACTTTCAGCTTACAATTTTTGTAAGACCCAATATTCTTCGCTACACAGTCTTTTTTTTTTCCTGAGTTGGATAATGAGTGATTTAAAAAAGTATGTTTTTTTTTAAAAAAACCGCCACCGCCTAGAGCTCGAATTTAATAATTTGATGGTCAACGTTTTTTTTTTTTAACAGACTTTTGGTCTCCTTCTTTTAATTAGACAACTAGTTAAAAAAATGTTTTTCACCGAATTCTATGAGAAAAATCTTGGAAGTAATTTTTTTCGCCAAGTAGGCAAAATATATTTTTTTTTAACAAAATAATTAGCATGGGAGCAGTGATTATAGTCTCTTTGACATTGTGAGCAAGAGCTTTGCTTGTTAGGCAGCCATTCCGTTTGGGAATCTTAACGCTTCTGTATGATTCCGTTTCCATTTCTTACATCTGACTTTTGCGTGAACAAGTAATTGATCAGTGGCGCGTAAAAATTGCTGCTTATAATTTTGGTGAGGATTACCTGTGTCAGTTAATTTGTTCATGTAGCGTTTGAGGTGAAATTAGGTTGAGGAAAGCCTCTGCAACAGCTCAAGTTCAAGTTAAATTTGTTTTTTATTATTAATACTTTTGCTTCATTACAATTTGTCTACCCGCAAAGCAATACAAACCGTCAGCAACATTATAAATCCTTTGGTTTTTCGCCGGTGGAGTTCATAACTGGCTAATTGTAAGCATTGCGACAAATCTCCGCAGACTAGGGTAATAATATTGGCATCCATCGTTCATGGCTTTTCCGGTTGCCGAGTGGGCATGAACATATTTGCCCACACGCATCCATAACAAAAATGGCATCGATGACAGCTCAATATACATAAACAAACAAATAGTGTAAACAGTAAACACATTTTGACACTTACTTCAAACATGTACAAAAATCATTATACATTGTTAAACAAAGAACATTAAATAGCACATTGATTGGATTTAGTGTACGAACTTAGTGTACAATCAGTTTGAACATTCCAATAATATCTTTATGACGTTGTGAATGTCTTTGGTCTTTTGCTACTCTCTTTTGGTTTCTTTGTTTCACCACTAAAAATACATGTCGTTACATTTTGGTCCTTCAAGCCGGATATGAACCAGCGACCTATGGACCTATGTGCATCACTTCGCAACATTGTCCCCGCCCGTGAACGTAGTTCTCAAAACGTCCTTTATTAAAGATTGTGACGACGTCTTGACGCTGATGAGATTCGTCTACCTCAATAACGACACAGTCAATTTGGGCTACTTAGTCGACCTTCTTCAATTTCGAATTCCACAATTTACATGTAAAGAGAGAGACAATTAATATTCTGATAAAACAATAAAACATAAAAAACAAACATACAAAAACAAACTTATTTTCCAAATAAAACAGACAAAGACGAACGCAAGCACGAAGTACAACACAAAGTAAACATTGATATAATTTTAAGAATATTGAAAAGATTAGAGCTCTCGCTGAGAGCCAGTAAGCTAGAATAAGATCTTTTCTTGTAAAAAAGAATATAATAGAAGTGAAAAAACAGAGATCGTCCGTTACAGTATAAATGTCGGTATGATCACTATTTGACAACTTTTGATGTTAAAAGGATCAGCTAACACAAGACGCATGCTCAAGAGTTTGATCTTTCTCGACAGACTGTATATCAGCGATACAATGCGATACAATGTGTGTCATCATTGAACACAGTCTCGGAGACAAAAATGCCCAAAGACTGCCGTATATTCAAACGAGGATGGAGCTCTCTCGTAAAAATGAAAACTCTGTTTATAGAATTGTCCGAATTAACAAACAAAATCTAGAAGCCTCTTACACTTAAGTCCTAGGTCCCTTGATATTCTACAAGCGTCTATTTATCGGTTGTTTAAGACAAGTCGCCAAAAGAACTCGAGGTTAACAATAATGAGTAAATGAGGCTAGCGCCGTTGTATTTCTCACCTATCACAACCCGCAAGCCGTATACTCAGTGCGCATACGAAAATTCCGAAAACTAAGTTTAGACTAGTAGTTAACGAGGTAGTTTCTTAACCATTAAGAACCTTGTAGTAATTATTGACGATCGCTCGACCTTCTGGAATGTCATCAAAAACTGTCAGCGCACATTCAAGAAGACGAGTAACATCGAAGTTTCGAAACAGAAAAACAGTCTTCTTTTTGCAGGAGCTGCCAAATTTATACGCGCGAATTTTTGTACAGACGATTGTAAGGTACATCATTACAGGACTCTCAGCAAAGCTACTACTATGATTTTTGCGAAATCAGGCGTAGCTATTGTGCAAAGCTGTCATTTGTTGCAGCTTTAAAAATCAAGTACCTACGTAATTCACAAACTAAGTATATTAAATAGACTGACAACTTTTCTACGTCTCTCCGATTTCCCCGGCAGATTTTTTGAACAACTCTGAGCAAAATATCGCAGCCAGTGTGTTGTCATTTCGCAAACGCCAAATTTGACTGCAAAAATCAAAGAAAAGTCTCTATTAATTAAAGGAGTTGCAATGTGAACAACAAATGAAAAAGTAACGATATAGGCAGATGAAATCTTGACGATGTGAAGCTTACATTACACGTGCCATTTTCCGCGGCTAATTTTTACATGTTGACGTCACAAAAATTCGCTTTTTCTATGGTGATTCGTGTGTCACTCGTGAGAGTACGCTTGACAGGCGATCACGCGTAGCGACACACTTACGACAAGCGTTTACGTCATAATGACGTCGGCATGTCAAAACTTGCTACAAAAAATTACACGTGTATAATCTTAGCTTAAAAATATATTTTTTTTTTAATACCTTTCGTTCTAATTGCTTTTTCCATTATTAAAGACTTCTTTTAAATGTGTGAGCCTCTTTCCAGATTAATAATCGGAAAAACGTTCTATGGCCCTATTCACTCGAAAAATGTTATTTACAAGCTTCTCTAACAAAATTTGGGTCTTACATTTAATTCAAGTCATTTAGCAAAAGCAAAACAATTTTTGGCTGTAATTCACAATTAATTTTAGTCGGTGCCAGAACCAGAGGAAAGAATTTTCACTTCTTTGTTCGTTGCCACAAGGTTTTCATCACAAAGTTAAACAAACTTGTAAGATAGACTTGTGGGTAACAAATTCAATCACAAAACCGATGAAACAGGAATCTTGAACACTTGTAATCAATAATTTGTGTCCCATGTTTGTTTCGCAAATTGGATACCTTTTTGTAATTTTCTGAAAGAAAAGACTTGACTACAAATTTGAAGCGAGTTTTGTTAATAGCTCGCTGGAGATTAGTGAAAATAGTTGTGATTCACAAGTGTAAATTTGTGGTTGTGATTTGGAGTTTCTTTCCAAAACTCACTGGAGTGGAACTATCACCCTTTCATCCTTTCAACGAGAAATACCAAATTGTAGTCAATTTCGGAAGCTTTCCATCCCTGGGCTCGAACATACATATCTCACTCAGCATTTTACAGCAAAACATAATTTTGTTTGAAGTCCCTTTGTAATCCAAAAGATCCACGACTCAATACCTTGTTGTGCCTTGTTGTTCCACAGTCAAAACGAAGTCTTCAAACAACAATCCTCTTAACCCCAATCCTGTAAGCCCGGCCCTTCAGATGTGCTCACTTCAAGTCAGTTGGGGTCGACTTCCCGCTGTTCCTCTTATGAATTTTAAAGAACAAATATATGTATGCCATGCCATCGACAAACCATCTGTATAACCCGACAAAAATCAATGAAATTGAAGCACACATCTGCAGCGATGTGGATGTGGCAAGATATATGTAGTATACTTCACCCTCTTCAATCGGGTAAACAGCAATCGGTTGGTAACATTTAAAAGATTCCATTAAAACCCAACGAATCCCCATCTAAGGTCAATCCCTTCCCCAACCCTGCTTAGAAGATTGATCATAGCTCGGCAAACCCATTCATCATTGATCAACTATTTAATCAATCTAAGGTCCACCCTCGTTTAACCAGACCCAGCGACAGCGAAACATCGTTCTCGAAAGTATCTCCGAGATGATTTATGTTTCGAAAATAATAATTTTTCACAGCAAACTGTCAGAAAGTGCACCATCATCTGCAGCATCCCCTAAGAAAAATCCACAGCAGCTATAAACCCATAAAACCATCCTTTCACACACACACGCAGCCACCTATATATTTACATTAAACGCAAAATTCACAACTTCTCACATGAACGCTTTAATCTCACACGCATCATCGCGTAGATATATGCAATTGATATGCTTTAGGGAATTCGCCACCCACTTTTGGAAAAGACTGGAGCTGTGTGCTCCCTACCTTCGTCAGAGTGCGCCCAACTGTTTACTGCACCGGCAGCGTCAAGGTGAATATCATTTAGAGGAGAATTCTGTGTTCACCTCTAAATATAGTTTCGTTTTCTTGTCATTCAATTCGAGATACGTACAAACGAACATACTTTTCCAACTTTCATACGGTAATTCGGGGAGAAGCAGATTCCCTACAGTTGGGCGGATGACGGTGGGAGGATGCGCCAGGTGGAACGAAACCCGAACCGGAAAGATAGTATCTTCGCACTGAATATTTCATCATCTCTCCTTGTGTATCGGCAAGGATAACGCAATATTTCCTTTTCGATCGGAATGTGGTGTGGCGACGTACCCAATACCAATGGCTATTTCTGCCGCACACACCAGTTCTCATATTCTATTCACATGGAATTTATAAGTAGAAGACAAGAAGGTGGGGGCTGACATAGGTCACATGGAAATCAGCCGAACAGGTAACTTCGATTTCTAATTTTGTATACATTTCAAAAGGACGGTGCATACGACTCCTTCTAATCTTATAGGAAGGAAAAGAAAATAAATTAGTTCTTTGAATTGTCAGAAGGAAACGTAGACAGGTTTTTTTTTTCTTTTGCTGCTCCTCTTTAAAAGGGAAAATAATACCTTTCAGGATTTCATTCGCCAGGAGATGGGGTAGTTTATGCAAATTGTGACGAACAATATTTTCGCCCTCGCAGACAAATAAAATGACAGATGAATGAGGGAGAGACGAATATTGGTTTCCTTTTGTCGCAACTGCGTTCTAGATTGCCAGAGATAAGGACATAAAAGATGGGGGCAGCAAAGAAATCTGTTTTTCAAATATCTATCGGGTATTTTTTTTTTTTTTTTGTTTTTTTCGATCAGTTGGATAAATTCCTGTGTGGATATTGAGTCGGAAAGGTTGTTGGTAAAGGGAAGGAATTTCTTTAGAATTATGTGGAAATGGAAATTACTTCCTTTGATGTGTGTTATGAATGACACACTTAACCCCTTAGGGAGTTCCGGATTGGCCACATTTTTGATGACGACGCATATTGAGAGCTTACTTTTAGCTGTATTTTAGCCTCCCCCATTTTTGAGGGGATTCTAACTCCTATAGGCGCAATTTGTGACTCTGATTATGATCGAAGGCGACGTGGTGAGTGGGATTTGTTGTGACAGTGGAACTTTCTATAAGTAGGTTATAAAGTTACTGCACACTATTTAAATTTTCCGGTTCTTTTAATCAGTGCAGCAGATTTAAGGTAGGTATATAGAAAAGTTCTAAGGGACGAGCATGTGTCACAATTCGTAAGGTTTTCGTTTCAAAAATTGGCAACTTTAGGAATATAAATAGAACGCCAGACTGAGGTAATCACGGTTAGTCGGAGCGACGAAATGATTGCTACTAGTTAATTAAAGTAAAAAGAAAAGCAAAAACTTTTGCGGTAAGACACGAGAGGGAGGAAGCCGCGCAAAAACGGTTAACCAAATGGGGGAACTCCGATCAACAAAACGTTTATATTCATTAAATTGTTCAGTTTAGCTGGACATGGTTTGATTTAGCTTGACTTGACTTCATTCGGTTTGACTTTAATTGACTTGGGTCTAGTTGGCTTAACTTAGCGCTTGACTTGGTTAAATGACTTGACTTGACTTGGACTGACTTGGCTTCACTTCGTTTGACTAAGATTGTCATGGCCTTCCTTGGATTGACTTTTGACTTAATTGGCTCAACTAGACTCTTTCTACATTTACTGTGCTCGAGCAACATAATGTTGCACAACTCTAGACGAAGAAATCTCACAAATTTTGATAGTTTGATGCAAAAATAAGAACAAAAAACCATGAACCGACAAAAAAAGGACAAGTCTACAGGGCCATTAAGCTCGTTTCGCACAATCGTTTCTGTGAGCTTTTAATTGCGGCACGACTACAATATACACCCGGAAAAAAAATAGGCCAATTTACTTTCAAATTGAACAAGGGCACATGACACACACAGCAATCGCAACGCTTGAGTGCGCTCGCATTGATAGTTTGATAGTCGTCGTTCCGTGCTCTGTATTTTGCGATTGCCAGAACGCGAACGCTTTTGGTGGAAGTGGAACGGAGTATTGCCGCTCTGTAGAAATATATTGATTGAAAAATCACGCCCACTTGACGCGCGTCTAAAGTTACAAGTTAGACAAACTACGCGAATGCGTCAAAGATGCATTTTGTGTGTTGTTAAAGTGACAGGTTGATAAGTTGTTGACTGGTTGATAAGTTGCATTTTGTTTGCGTCGCACGACAGTTCCACGAGAAAGTAGTCGCGTGTAGATCTAACCTGAAGGCAAAGACTAAAATGGTCGGTAACTTCACTTTTCCTACAACAGACATTATGTCCCTGATTTAAAATTATCTATGCAGTTGCTTACTTATAATTATAATTTGAATACGTTACTATGACCGCGTTCCACTGCCCGATAGATGACCAGCGGTAGATATGAAAAACTCCATATAAAAAGAATTTACATTTCAGCATTTCCCTTTCAGGGAAATTTCTCAATCTAGCGCAAAACTACCCGCTGAATTGAGGGAAAAACAAACAAAAAAAAACTGTTGTCAAAGGAAATCGTGCAAACGTTTACAAAATAAAACAAATACGAAACCGAGCAAGTGTAAACGTGATAAAATTCGTAATAACGTATATAAAATAAGAATTCAGACATTGTTTTCAACATATTGTATCATTTCTTTGATTTTAGTGTGAAAATAATTATGCGAAAAAGAGTGTCAAATGGCTATTGTTCTAGCGCGGGCGTTCCTTCATCTCGGATATTTTGTGCTAGACGTCTAGCGGGCAGTGGAACCCGGCCTATGACAATATGGCGGCGACAAGTTGAATGTAACCTAAATAAAGGACCATTCACATGAGCGCGAAATTGCGAACAGATAAATTTGACTGTATTTATGAATTGAAAGTCGCTATTTCTTCTAACACAAAAGCATAATATTTAAATAATCTAACATCTAATCTAAAAAAACGTAAGCCTCAATTGATTTAAATAGCAAAATTTACAATTAAAGTGCGAACTGTCACACTTTATTCACAATCCACATAAAACAGTCACAATCCACAAACCCACTTATGAAAAATTCGTTCGAACCTAACCTTCAAAATAAAATCGATTCGCGGGTATCTGCGACTAAAAAATGTTTTCATGTGAATGAAGTGTCAAAAACTACGAATGTTCGCTTGCTCGCAATTCGCAATTCGCTCTCATGTGAATAGTCCTTTCGGATAAGCATTCATGTTGACTGAATTGTTTTCGTATCTTATCTAAACGGTTTATTTTGAATAGTGACACATCGAAATGTCAACTGGGTAAGTAGGCAGGATTTTCGAACGTCCCCAAATATTTTACGAACTAAATGCTGATGACAAGCCGATTGCAATTTCACTATAAATAGTGACAGTACGATGGCATTTAACTTCGTCGAATAAATTTGTTCTCTGTGTATACCCAAGTTTAAATTCGAGGTCATTAACGATTTGCAGATGGCAAACATATCTAAACAACATCCCAGTGGAATGAGCCGGCAAACTCAATCCTTTGTAAAACACATCGGACCCATGAGGTCTATTCAAAACAAAAACTCTTGTCTCAATCACCACCAATTAGAGCAGGCAGCCATTAGCATGAAGCACCGTCTCCGTATATTATGAACCGCTAGCGATTTCGATTTTTCAGTTCAGTTGAGCTAAAAGGATCCCTAATAAGCATGCGACACCTCACACTTCAAAGTGCTGTTTGCAGAAATCAATCGGTTTACTTTGTCATCCCAGTGCAAAATTAATTCAGCTATTGGATTGGCTGCAATTTCACCTTTTGCATATCGTATGTTCACTGACGAGTGGTTACTGGTTAATGCTGTATCATACATCATACTTGAGTTAATTGACGTCTCCAATGTCAGTCAACATTCGAGAAGTGTTCCACTTTCGATGCTCTGACATCTTCTAATGTTTTTGGTTCATTAGGGATTGGTCTGTTCCATCTTTATTTATTTTCGTTGGCGCTGTTCTCTATCCAGATGGCTGCTGTTGATTGTGAAGTTAATGAAGTGTGTGTTTTTCCCCCGAAGAGAGTGAGAGAGATGGAGGAATAAATGCTCATATGGATTCAAACAATTCTATGTCGATGGATTTGAAAATGATATCCGCTTGCTGAGAGCAGTTGCTTTGGTATTTGAACGATGTATGCAGGCTTAAATGCTTCAGTCGTTTGGGTTGCTGCTTACCTACATCTATATAAAGTTCTGGAGGGTGTGTCAGGAAATAATACAATGATGCGGGAAGCACTTTATTATATTCAGAACTGAAAGTGAGTATCTGCGAGGCAAAGTCTTGATGGCTGAAATTGAGATTTTTTTTTTAGTTGTCAAACGTCAGTTCAGGTCAAGGGGGGCTTACAAATGTTTGCCATTCACTGCATGCAATTATACAGAAACACTGCACTTAAAGAAATAGCTATGCAAACGGTAGTTAAATCAATTTTGCAATCATTGTATAAGGCGTGTTTTTTTGAGCTTCTATTTCAGCTACTATGAGCCCTCGAAGTGTCAAGTAGAGAGTAGTTGTTGTAATTGCGTTCAGGTAAAAACCTACTTCCCTTTACTTTACTAAGATCGAAGCTTATGAAAACAGGCCTAGCGATAAGAAAACTGTTTCTTTTGTCCAGTGACATAGTGTATATGGACTGCGAGTGAAATGTCAGTTCCATACAAGCTCTGGCCAACAAATTACGCCAGCATAAGTAGCGCTCTTTGTTCAAAGCGAACAAAAAGTATAACAAAATACCAACCATCTTGGATTTCTCCATATACTGCCAGCGACACCTATTGGGTGTTAGCAGATTTGCTAAGCTACACGTTTGCAATTCAAATTGTTGCGGAATGATTTACAGTAGACGTCGCATCGAAAAAGTAGATGTTCAAATTGTTAGTATTAGATGGATCCAACAAACTTTTAGTTAAAAATCATATTGGAATGCACTAATTGTCCATAAATTGCACTAATTGTCCATATATTGAATGAATGAGTTTTTTATGTTGTTTAACATTTGTTTTTATTACCATGCAATAGGTCCCACTTTTCTGGGGCAGTTTTCAACTAATATTTTGTATAGATTTATAACTCTGGAAGAGTTATGGGGCTCCAAGTCATCTGAAAGATGAAAAGACTGATGGAATTTCCTTCGAATCTTACAAATATAGGACATGTTAGGCCCTAGTTAAATGCCCCTACGTAAAATGCAACCGAAAAAGTTGGAACAGTGTGAAAATGAGTTTTTTCACGTTTAGGCGGTCATGGCAAGAAATCTGTCAGAAAAAAATGTTCCCTACGAAAACAATTACAACAAAGCAACTACCACTGATTGGATTCCATCAGAAAAAAAAATCCTGGCAGATGGAACTGTAAAGAAATGAATTATTTCATTGGAATGATTTTTGTTTTTTGTGGAACTAACTGAGAAGTTGATCGGAAAAAGTTTTTCATACGTAGTTGAATAAATTATTTTTCTAGAAAATTTAAGGATTATATGTTGATTTTTTTTTTTTTTTTTTTTAATAAACTAACTCTATATTTCATAAGCAACATCTTAAGACCAGGATTGAGTTCAACCATAAGGTTTAAGTGCTCAAAAAGAGCAAAAGAACATTTTTACGGTTTCTTTTTACGTATGGCTATAACTAGGGCATTAGCTATTGAATAAACTTACTTTCAACTTATAAGACGAAAGTTGTTTTAAGCTTTTTTGTCTTCGATGTATTTTAAAGAAGTTATTTTTTAATTCCTCATATCAATAATGAAGCCCATAAAACCTTCTTTATTTCTGCTTCTTATAATTTGTTTCCAATTTATTCCGCTCTGAACCAAGAGCGCTAGTGCTAATGTAGGAACCAAGGCAAAGTCGGCTGCTATGAGTCCATTAATATAAATTAAGTCTTTGCTTTTGTCGTACCGATTAAGAGCGATTCCAAAACCAAATCTTAGGAAATACGGGCCAAATAAAAGATAAATCTCCTTAGTATAATAAATTATCAAAGATGGCCTTTATTTTTCTTGATTTTGTGATTCAAACACGTTCTTACAATGTCGTTTTTTCCAACAACACCTCAAGGAATTTTTATGACTTCAGATGTTTCCGAAGTAAATCGAGATTAATGTTTAAAAAAAACATTCGCTTGCCTGAATACACCTTAATTGTTTAACTGTTGCATATTTGAACATAGAATATTCAATTAGTCTTTAAAAAACAATATCAAAAATAAAAATTATTAATTTGATTCATATGGTAACACCCCCGACAACCACATGAAACGTCATGTCGATTGGCATCATATTGTGACGTCACGTTGTACAGAATGTTTGCAATATGGCTGGTGGCAGTACGAAGTTTGTCATACTCATACATTATCCGTCGTGTTTTGAAAGCAACTGTTGCCACAACGCCAAAATAAAATTTTTCTCTGATCCGTATTGTTTTATTTTCGTGATCTGATTCGGATCAGATTACGCTGATAGAAAAATACGGCTGTATGAGCATGAGGTGGAAATTGCTTGCAAGTTATTAACAGACGGTATACACAGCACTTGAGCAGTGGGGTCAGTGGTTACTGGTTAGTGTGCTGGATATGAGCTCAGTCTCAGGTTCTATCTGCGGAAAAACACAAATTACTTCTTGAAGTGTTTCCCACTCTCGAAAATGCCTGACAAAGCATCCACGAGTAGAAAGAGCTCCTTACTTCAGCCGTTCGTACTAGGCACGAAATTGCAGGTCCTTTCCATTCGTCCCGAAAATATAAACTCACACAAAAAGCTAGTAGGCCTAGGGTACTTCTTGTGCCAACTCTTTGTGTTTATTTATCTAAAGAAAACTTCTCTGGCGAGGTGAATTTTTAAAAAACTGCTGTCGAAAATATAACATTTTCACACACAGTTCCTTTGGGCAGCAGCTTATTGTTTGACTCAAAAGAGTCGCGTACTATCTGAACGCTTTCATTAAGTGTCTCAAGGAAACTGCCAACTTGCAAATTCTGTCGATTTCTGACAGAAAAGAATTCCGGACACGTCCCTGGCAACAACTTCCTTCGTTAATCATCATTACAGTCTGAATTATTAGCATTTCCCAGCCCTCCAAATGTATTTCATTCAATTCCCAATGGCTTCTGACCTATTTGCTCAAATTTTCGGTCAAACAATTCATGAGAGGCATCCGCGTGTATATATACCCTATTACCCTCAAACCGAGTTGGGAAAAAACAAAAATCTGCAACTCACTACCCTCTCATTACATATTTCATTAACTGAACAATCCGACACCGTTCCACTGTAGGACGTTGAATGTGCCGTGTACGCCTGTACCTAACTCGTTCTGAATGAATTTCATAGCACACAATCTGAACTCAACCCTTCCAAGCGCCTGCAATCCGCCCTCTGATTGTACAGAGCAAACTTGCACACATTCAGGTGTGGTGCTGAGTACCTCTAGACTCTAGCTAGAGAACCCACCAACCGGAAGTGATGGTCGATGCTTACAGGCAATGTTTACACAACTTATTCCCCGAGTGAATAATGCTTCTTTGGTCGGTTGGATTGGGGCGCGACGTGGGTGTTGAGTGTTATTACCGTTCCATGGAATGTTCATAAATTATGGAGCTGCGAAGGTCGGTCGGCTTCCATACCACACCCACACACATTAGAAACTGCTTCTGCACACAGAATAAAAGTAAACTTACCGCGAGGATGCAGGAAACTAGTACCGCGGCCGTGGCTACCCCGCACACCGCCAACAAGTGGTGGCATTCGAATAAATTGTTGCGTAGGCTGAACCAGAGCCACTGGCTCAATGTGCACATGCAACTCGGTTGACCCAGAAACATTTTTGATTTGCGTAAGCATAAAAATCTAGGTAAAGTGCTGGGGAGAACTTGAAAATTATCATACGACCGAGCGGAGCGGGACAAGGATTTGCTCATTTTTTTTTTTTTTTGTTTTGTGAGAAATTCCTGAATGTTGAACAAAGTGTTTCCACTGTAATTATATTTGGTTGGCAAAGAGCGAGAGCGAGTGCCAAGAGGTAATTATTTATGTGAAAAGTTTTTCGAAATTCGTCGGGGGAACGGAAGCGCTTTGTTTCCATTTTTTATGTGTCAAGAGTTGCTGTTCATATCAGAGAGAGAGAGTGAGAGTGTGGGAGAAGAATAGACTCGGCTCGGTGGACTTTCTCAAGCGAAAAAGGTGCGGAAATAGTGCAATTGATATTGAAAACCAACGAAAGCCATTCGCATTTAAAGGGTTGCAAGTGGAGCAGATAAATGAGTGTTTCTTTTCACCTGAGAGGGCTCAAAAGAGGCATCCAGTTTCGGAGCACACATTTTTTGAAAGGGATTTCACGTTTACCAGGGAACTAAATAGTAGATCAGCTTTCCGTCTTTAACAATCCGAATTTTTATAGTTTTGACAGAAATGGATTACATTTTATAATATCCCTTTCGAAAATATGATTTGGTTGCGATTTCATAGATTTCCGGCTTCTTCATCGGGTACCTTTATCAGCGATAGTGGTTGAATCGACTTATGGTCCGGTCAGATTTTCTCAATCAACCAAAGCAGAATGTGGGCAATCGTCGCTTCTGTCATTCGATCGAATACATCCAGCAACGCGGTTGTAAATACAAAACATTCTGCGTAACGATGAAGTTAATGTTTGATCTAATTTTTAAATCGTGGGACAGCGTTACCAGACGTTTTTTCTAAATAAAAACTCCAACTTTTTGTCAATATTTTCTTAATATGTTTTACGACTTAAAGGTAAGAAATTAAAATTTAAAGCGCGAACATGTTTGGTCTTACGTATGCAAAAGTGTGCCCCAAATAACTACACTCGATGAAAATGTCAACGCATGTTGCTTTTTGAAACCATTTTGTAGAAATTTACACAGTCCCAACGCAACTTTCATGAAATTGTTGTTAATACAATTTACTGATGAGGTTGATTGCTTAAATCCGGAAAAATTACGAAAAAACTTTAACTTTTTCCTATTGAAACTGGCTATACCTTATTTTTGGAAAGACTTGTTTTCTTAACGAAAATATGTAGTCCAAGGATAATAGAATTTTAACACGTAAATACAGCTTAAGAGAATCGATTGATTATTTTACTGCATTTTAAAACAACACACATATTTATTTCATCCTTAATTTTAAATTTGTAGTGGACAGAAAAGAAGGACGAATGTCTCCGATAACTCATTATTAAGATTAAATTACTGAGGGCTTTTTACGTTCTCAAAATGCGGATGCATGTTTTGAGGTTATCTTATAATAAGAATAAAATAGAACTAAAAGAAAAAAACCCCAGATTTCCCCCTAAATAATTTCTCACCCCAGATTTCCCCTCGTCAACCAAAAAAAAAAAACCCAAAATCTGGGGGGAAACCCCCAAACTGGCAACGCTGGTGGGGATTGCCTTGACGTTTGTTCGAAATTTGCCGGCGAAGTAAGAGCTGCGTAATCTCGGCCCATTTCGGATTGCAGGTGAACGCGATGAATGAGTGGGGGCGTCCGTAATGCCACATATATGTCCTTCAGTCCTGGGCATATTTGTGCATATCCCTCGGGCTTTCAACAGATGACACTGTGATAATTGTCAACCAGCCGAAACTAAAAGAACTCATGATATCTTGCACGATGGTTTATTTGTTCTTAGATATGAATGGTGGAAGTGGAATGGGACAATTGATCCACATATGACATCATTTGGAAGAAGCCGTTGCATTGTTATGTGTATGCGAGGAACTGCAGTGATTGGGTTTTAATACACATTGCTGCGGTGGGGATGGCAAAACGTGTAATTCGACTCATGCTGAGCACAATCCAAGCGTTTCCATTGCGAACTTCAATGCATTGCAATGCTGACAGACGACATTCAATGGTCGAATATTAACGCGCCGAAGACAATTGTATACGAATGCAGAAGCATAGCTCGTTAATCTGTATCATCATTTGCACGGCGGGTGGCTCTCAGAACACGATTTGCCTCCACATTATTAGCTCTTTCTTTTTGCGAAAGCGCAATAGTCTGTTATTCCTTTGAATCGATTATTTCTCCTTTCCATACCAAATTGAATTTTCAGACATCGTCCATATAAATCCCAATTTCAGTTTTTCACGATTTCGTTGTCAAAATTTACAATTTTCGGCTCTGTTTTTGTTTGTTCAAATGTTGTTGTTAAAATAAGTAATAAAGTGAATTTGTGTTGAGGCAACTTGAGATAAACTACCTACAGGGAAAATGTTCGTTGTATTAATTTATGAACTGAAGTTTTGATTTGAAAATATATTTTTTTTTTTTTTTTTTCGGAATGAAATATGGCTAGGTTAGGTCGAGTTAGGGAAGAAGGCCCCAAGACCCATTGTGATTCCCGTCATATAAGTTGCTGGATTAAATAAACCCCAAAACAATGAAAATTTAAGTTTAAGTCAAGTTTATGACGAAATAAAGTAATAGTAAAAAAATTAGAGGCGATCCAATATTCGTGATTAACAAAACTTGACCAAATCGATTCAAATTTTCTACATTCCAAACAAAATCCCCACCTTCCACCTCGGAAAGTATGCAATTTCTTTTCCGGTCGAAATTTACAATTTTCGGCATTGTACAGCATAACAAATGCAGAATGAAATGTCAAAACGACGCAAAACTCCACGTCAATGACTTACGCATGTTTATTTATTTACTTATTTATTTCATTCAAATAAAGTGGATAAAAGTTCAAATAGGCGGACGTTGCGCCATCTGTCATTCAACAACATAAATAATTTCGTTCTAACGACGGTTATTTTATTTGGATATTGTTCCTACAAAAACACTGAAATCGCGATTAAAAAATGGGGGAATTTGGAAATTTCAGGTGTGCAGGTATTTTTTGATGCCAAATCTAAAAAAAATACGAAAGAAAATAATTTCGTCAAAAATATAGGGACACCATAATCAGCTAGCGCAGTGATGCCAGATTTTTTGGCCAAAATTCCCCATTTTGGGGATTTTTTTTTTGTAAATTTTCCCCATTCCGTATCCGTTTTTTCCCCACTTTTTTCCCCATTTCAATTCATTGAAAAAAGGTGCCTTAAAATGAATTTTTAATATAAAAAAAAATTGTTTTCTTTTACTAGGAGACATCTTGTTTTTAAGAAGGTAATAAAAAATTCATGTGAATTTAAAACATAAATAATCAATTCACTATACGTTGGCTTTAATGTATTTATTCATTTTGGATTAGCAAGTAAAACAAAAACAAGTCTTTACTCTTTATTAACAAGCGATAATAATAATAAATGAATTAAGAAATACAGACTGAGTTATTAATATCTAATATTACTGGTACATCTATTCAAAATATATTAGAAAAACAATATAGGTAATCCATAAAACACAGCGTCATATATGGCTGAACTTCACAGCTGATATTGAATTTGCAAAAAGGTTGCAGTTAGTGGTATTCGATTGGGCGCTCTCAGATTTTTTTGCTCTTAGAGCAATTTTTATGTTCGTTTGGTACAAAAAAGCAATCTTTTTCAAATTTCAGAGCACTTTTGCGAATCTAGATATTTTCTCAGATTTGCTTCAGATTTATCATTACAAGTGCGTTTGAGTTTGACAACTGGTGGAGTTTGTTTACATTTTCGGTGATGTTCTTACGTTCGGGATTTATTTGAAAGTTAACTACACGAGTTTTATTTTTAAAGTATGCAAAATTGATAAATATGCTTGCATTTCGTTTTTTCCCCATTTCAAGAGCACTTTTCCCCATTTTCCCCATCAAATGAAAAATTCCCCAAAATGGGGAAAAATCCCCACATCTGGCATCGCTGATGCTAGCGGTATGAAATGAAATATAAGGCGTGTTTTTTTTGAGGTTCGATCGCAAAGCAAAGTAATGAGGATTTTTGCACAAAATTACAACAACTACACTCTAATTGTTGTTGTAATTGCGGGCTTAAAATCGTATTTAACTTTGCTTTGCTGAGATCGAAGTTCAAATAAAAACGCTTGTACTTTAAAACCTTTTCTCATACCTACCAATTATGTTCTTCGAGAACATTCAATTTCAAGTTCTTCCTCCGATGTCGTTGAAGACGAAAATAAATAGTGCTTTACTTGTCAAACTTTTGAGCTGTCACTTAGTTGTCAGTTTTAATTTTTAATCTTTCTGTAAGTCGAAATTCGGTGAGTAGAAAATCACGAAAAAATTAAAAGAGTGGAAATGGATTTCTCCCTAATTTTTTTTTCCAATTTTCTCAGTACGAGCTTCTCACTCGTTTTCCCAATTTTCCCCTCAATCTTCGGTCACTGCTTGTGACTTAAGTAAAGAGGAAGACCGTCCCACGTGACTTAAGCTGTATTTGGTATTTGGTGAGCATAATAGCTTTGGTTATGTCGTATAGGATATATTGTAAAAGGTTCTCTCACAAGTCATTCAAGTGAGCGGGACACGTTGTCTTTGCTGTCAATACCACTTTTTTTCTTTCTTTTTTTTTGTGAGGCAATTTTCAGTAGACTTACCAGGTTAGATGTAAGTCGGCAGTAGCGATCAACCAGTTTTAAAATTGATACAAATCTAGAAGGGTAAACATTACTTTTTCCTACACAGTTATGCATTTTTAGAACTCACTTAATATTTATTACCAACCCGCACCCTGCTCGTTCATACATTTAGTCGAGACACAGACAGGACGGCATCGAGGTATATGTGCTTTATGTTTGCATGGTAGAACTTCGGGAAGATTTCACAAATTTGCTGGCGTGCCTTCGTCATAAATAGCGAATGCGTTGTAAACGCCCTCCCGCCATTAAAATTTGCTATCGAAACCTCAAACCTCGAAAAGTCAAACTTCTTGTGTAACATTCCTGTTGAAAGTTTCCATTAACCAGCACAGGCACAGCGTAGACAGCATTTCAAGTTAAATAATCAAATTCCAACTACAACCAGATGCGTCCACCACAGTTGCATGGGCCCACACAACCACTACCACTACACCCAGATGATGCAATTTTAGTTGAGAACACCTTCGCTCCCTCTTATAGCACAGCTCTAGCAGGACACAAGACACAATGACGCTGGCTTTACACAATCAAAACTTGAATTATTATCATCCAAAGTTTATAATTAAAAAGTAATTAGGAGATTATAATTGTTGCTGTTGTTGTTTGCTCTGCTCTGCTGCTATTCCTTGCAGAAATTACTAATCACTCAGATAGCAAAATTATATATACCACCCCCGTGGGGCATTTCTCGCAATTCTGTGAGTTCCTGTTCAAGGAATGCAAATATTTGTTGCCTCCGCAATTTAGTCGGTGAGAGGGAGGCTTCGTTGTATCACGATTCACAACTCACAAGTCTCATTAAGGATTTTGTTGATTTTTTTTTGTCAGACCTCAGTCGTTGAAGACGATTTCCCCCAGTTTGGGCAAGTAGAAAAAAAAAAAAAAAATACTTGAAACAAATCCTTAATTTATCGTTGAGTAGATTAACGAATTGTACTGCATCATTAGCGAATAACGATGCCAACATTATTTATCAACTTCAAGTAATGGAATTAAGCGATTAAAAGTTCAAAATTAAGCAGTATCAAGAGTGTGCTTTGATGTTGGTCTAGGTATAATTAAATTGGGAGCTCATTTGACGGAGTTTTAGTTAAATCAAGAGTCTGTGTGTGCGCGTCTGTCAAGACGAAAGGACTTGATCGAGATTTTGTTACATGGCTGGTGAATGCGAGCAGGCAATTAATACAATATCTCCTATCCGTCCGTGATGGGCATTAATAATTAATACCCGCTTAAGAACAAAGGCCTGATGAAATCAGCAATGTTATGTAATAAGCGGAAGCGTCCTCATGTGGGGTTAAGTAGTTGTCAAAGGATTACCAATTACGTGTGAGCAGCATCCGTAGTATGCTGTGCTGTTGAAATGTTAATACATCAAATTGAGTAATTGGTGCGCTATTAAGGCAATTTATCAACTTAGACTGCCACCAATCAAACTACAAATAGGGTTGTAATGAAAAGTGCTTCTGTGATCAGAATTGTTGGATATTGCAGAAATGGATGAGCAGAATCGTAACAGCCTCACAGTTCCATTATGTGTTCATTTTAACCTCACTTCACTGTGGTGGCTACTGAAGGGTGGCGCCCTTGTCCAATCGGACTCGGCTTGCTAGCCTTAAACAGATCCGTTATATGGGAAGTTCCGATTATAATGGGCACAACGGGCAAGAGCCCACAAAATCCAAGTCTGAAGTTTGAAACAAATCCGTCTAGCCGACGAACAGATGGCAAGATCAATAATTTAGGTTAAGTAGCTTAGGTAGTTTTAAGTAGTTTTAAATAAAATAACAAAAATAAAGAATTCAAGTTTTTCAAAGTTTCTTGAAGAATAAAAAACAATCAAAATTAAATAAAGATAGATTTTAGGCCGAAAGGAAATAACTTTAAGGATATTGTTAAGTTTAAAGCGCTCGCTAAGAGCCAGTAAAGTAAGCTAGAATAAGATAAATGTTAGTTTTAAATTAGATTTAATCGTTTTTGTCTAGTATATAAGTTTCATTAAGGATATAAATAAAAAATGAATTTAAAATGAAAAAAACAGATGGACAGAATTTCCAGATCCACTTTTTTGGGTTCCTCTATCATCGTAATGTCAGAATTGATTTAAATTGATTTAAGTTAGAAATTTTGTACGACTACAATATCTTTCTTTTACTACGTAATTGAGAAAGTTACAAAAAAAAGTGTCAAATGCACCCCAGTTGTCCCTATCAATAGTTTTGAACGAGTTGGCGCAACAGGTCCAAACATTCGTTTTGTGTTAATTTTTCATTTTAGTGACGTAAGGAAGTTATTTACAATTTTATGCCGAGTCCAAACAGCAAATTCTTCCAAATTAGTTACATTTTTAGTGACTAAAAACACGACCCCTCGATAGATGGTTAGATACACTGCATTACATATGATTAAAAATAGCTTACAGCTTGCGGAAAATATTTTTTAAAGCAGCGTTTGTTTGTTTGTTGTCATTCCTTAAGAAAAATGAAACGCCAAAGCTCCATTACTTCTTTTAAAAAAAAAAAAAAAAAAAAAACATGGCGACAGTTGTGGTAAGTAACTTATTATATTCGATAAACAATACTCAAGTAAGGGAAACCCAAATTGTGAAGAAACTGTTGGAGATTCAACTGTAGAAAAAGAAATTGAAAAAGGTTAGTATAGTAATAATTATTATAAGTTTGGATATGCATAATTCGGTGTTCAAAATCGATTTGAGAATTGAGTTCGGATTTCTTAATTTTTTCTTTTGAGCTGCATTACCAAATGAAAAGCTAAGCTACATACATAAATTAAAGCTATTTTTTTTTTTTCATTGATTGGTAAATGTTATGTTTAGCTTTAACCAACTTAAACCTAACTGCCTTTGATTATGAAAATAATAAAAAGCTTTCATTGGCTTTTCAAATTCGAGTTTTGAACATATCTTTATCTCGAATGGAAAACTAAGGTCCCTCCTGCGGATCGTTGCAAGCTCTGCTCCCAGGTTTTGCTGTAGCTGAGCGAGTGAACGAAATGGAAAAGCTAACATGTTACTCTGATAATGCAATTGCGAAAAAATATCGTCGAGGATCCTTCTACCGAAGTTTTGAAATTGCTTGATATATGTGACAAGACTTACTTTAGAGGTATAAACTTCTTGCTGTCGGTTTTGGCCGCGCTTCCAGTGGCCACAGCTAGAGTTGAAAGAAGCCTTCAACTATGAAAAGGATTAAAACAGTGTCCCGGAGGGTTATGCGGGGAATGCCAGATAAAGCTCACTTGCTATGACATCTGTTCATTCGGATATTAATATGGATCCCGATAAGGTGATTGATATCATGTCAAAAAAAAAATTAAGACGTCTTCTGCTTTAAAAAAATGTATTAAAATAAAATAATTTAAGTATTTTCGTTTAAGTACATACGATTTAAAATCTAATAAAAATCAATGAATTGGAATGTACTTATATAGTTTTTTGTTTAAAGAATTCTCCGTAAGATTTGGAAGCAAGCCCCCCGGAAACAAAATCCTTGCTACGGCACTGTTGCCTTCTATAACCAGTTGTAGGCGCCTTAGCAATTTTCTGTCGAAAACTTTGGACGTGACTGGAAGAGGCGAAAGTGGTCTACACGATTTTACTTTATTTGGCAGTTTTTCTGGTCTTAAAACCATTACAACCCCACCGACTTTCCATTGGCTCGGCCAAGTGAAAGTGAGTAAGTGAAAGAGAGCCGCTTATTGTTGTACTATTCCAAAAGTTGTAGCAACTGGGCACTTCGGAAATAAAAGTACTTCCAAAAAACAGCAACATATAAAGTTTCCCGAGACCCGTAAACACTTCACCAAATTTACTAGGACATTCCCACCAACACCATTTGACATAATCACAAAGCAAAACAACAGCAATATGATTCAATTATACCAACTAAATAACCCGACGTTCTTTATTCGATATATAACCGAGTGCTCTACACTTAATACGATTATTCAGATGCATTCAACAAGGACATTGTGGAGAGTTTTACATTTTAAGTACAATTCAGTTCTGTGTCAGTTATCCTTTAGCTCTTTACGTTCACTGTGATGTCTCTTACCAAGACGAGAGTGCAACAAACGCAGTCGACAAACAGATGAGGTCACAAAATCGTCTGTAGACGCGGCAACGAACGAAAAGGACGAGTGTTGTTTGAAACAAATCGGCAAGAGCAGGAGACGAACAAAATGCCATAGCGACATGATAATGGTCTTTCACAGTTTTCTTATCCTTTTCATCCCCATTAAATATGGAAATTAGTCAACTGAATGATTCTTTCCCAAATGCAATCTGTTTCTTTTTCCAGTGCTTTTGCCTGTGTGTGTTTGTGTTTTTAGTTTTTGCATTCACTTTGTTCGTAGCAAAAGTGGACACAATACACACAATTAGAGTCGGATGGGAAATGCGCGAATCATCTCGTTATTAACGAGGTGGCAGGAGTTACTTACATTCACTAGGGTTGGGCCTCAACCAACGTAACGCGGGCGTGACAGTAGTTGGAAATCGCGCCAAAGTCGTAAAGTGCTCCGAAGAAAGAAGGTCGCAATTCGTTGAAAGCGTTGGTCCTTTATAGTGACTGTTAACTCAAGTGGAAGTGAGGAAAGTGATGATGGCTTTCACAGCTGCAACTGTTGTGAGAGTAAACTCTTGTTACAAATTCTAGGCTTACCTATACAACTAGTGCAATGCCCCGCAAACTAAGTCTTCAAATTCCAGTTAAGTCAACCATTCGCTCGCCCCTGCTTTGCCGCCAAAATCATAAAATTAACTTATGCTCGCTCTTGCTTGGGCTTTGTGAAGTCCTTTTTCGTGAGCATCACCTTCAGCTGGTAAAATGTTGCGCTCCACAAACCTCAACTTTCCACTGAACCTCAATTGCTTCCCGCAATTAGTCGCGCCGTTTACTGCCTCCAAGAGCACACCATATCGTCGTCGTACATACCCAATTTCCATAGTAAACTTACTCACAAGCACTTGCCCCGCCACCACCGGGCTTAATTATGACTTCGGGGGGAAAAAAAAAAGAAACAGCCTCTAAATGTTCCCAGCAGTGCAATAAACGTTCACAAATCACTGAACCGGATCCTGGCACCATTTAACTGGATTTTTCTCACCTCTGATAAGTCACATATACGCCAGTATCACCGAAAATGCTGAAAAAAGAAGCGAGGAAAACTTGTCATGGAGATCCGCACCCCCGCCCACCTCTCTCCTACTGCCTGAACATACAATGGGTGAGATGTGCAATTAACCTACATTACATTCTAGGCTTCTGGCAATAACCAAATCCAAGAGGCAGCAAACCCACAGTATCGTAATGCACTATCCAACTGAACCGACGACGATAAAGCCTTGCGAAAAAAGGCACAACGGGGGCCTGCATAAGCATACTTGTAAGCACAGACAGATAAATTGTTGTTGAACAGAATGTCCCAGGGGAGGGTTTCCAATCCAGCGCCCAAACAGTCTCTCTATTTGCTGGCCTCTTCAAGGGTCACGTTTGTGTGAGGAGAGCTTGTTGACCCAGATTGAAGAGCTCCAAAAACACTCGCCTGTTTCACATGAAAGTAGCTGCACAAAAGGCCAGCAGTTGAAAATATCAAAGAGTCCATGGATGTGAGCACGGATGTTTATGGCACAGCCTCATTGCACTGATCGGTGACGGTGGCTTTTTTATCCATAAACGCTTCACTGAGGAACAATAAACTTTGAAGAATGGCCGATGACGAATCAACTGAAAAAAAAAGATAACATAATTTTACACATGCACTTGTATCTCGAACAACAATAAAAACAATGGCGTTTTTATCCCACTATCCAGTGACAGTTTTTGTGTCACCCTGTCTCGTTGTGTAACTGTGTGGCATAATGTTTTTATTTGAAAGACGCTGAACGCCGGCGGTATTAAGAACTGCGAAATATATATTAAAATATTCGTTGATAGAGATGTATCGAGATGAACAAAAAAAAAAACAGAAACACATAACCCCACCCGCAGGGATGATGCGATGAATTGGAACAAGGATGCCTTGTGGATTAGTGCCAGGAAAAGTTTTATTTTTTTATTTTTTTGCAATTCACCATAATAAACGATAACTGTCATAATGCAAATTGTGCAGAAGACAGACCGGAAAGAAAGAACAGCAAATAACGAATTTGCGAAACGATATCATCCGCCAGCACCAGTCGCAGTCACAGTCACATTCACATTCACCCACGACCCACCTATTGAGTACAGCAGGAAAGAAGAAGGATGAAAACATTTTATAACCAATACCAACAGTGTCATGGTGAATAAAAACTGCCGAACAAAGAACAGCAGATATGCTAATATTTTGGCAGTGAAAACTGTTGTGAATGCAAAATAAAAGTGAAAAGTCCATAGACAGTGGTGCCCCACTTTAACCAGAAGTGGCAAAAATATATGCAATTTGGAATATCGTGTATAACGTTACAGATAAGAATTTGTTTATGATTCTAAAAAAAAAAGGAAATAAAAAGAACTTTCCCACAAACAAAAAGAGAACAAAGAAATCATCATGAAAAATAAAATGCTGGTCGGCATTCTGTAAGGCGAAACGTTCAAACGTTTTCGTTCGCATGAATGATTTATTGCTGCAACTTAGAGAAAACGTTTTAAACCTTTCACTTTACAGAAACTGACCATTGTTTTATGTACCATCGTTCGTTTCCGCCAACGTGATTTATACAAAGTATATGAAAAATCTCAATAAAAATGCAGTCGTTTATTTCCCTTCTGCACAAAATTAAAATAGCTTTTGTTTATAAAGTTACATGAAGCAAACAAAAAAAAAAAAGTTAATAAAATAGGTTTTTTTCGCTTTTGCGTAAACGAAAATTTCTTCTTCGTTTTCAAAGTTACTTAAGGCAAAACGTTCGTGCATCTTAAGAGATCAAATCTCCGACTATGCTACTGAAAGGAACTTCCAGGGAAAGAATTGTCAACTAAATCTATATAATATACAAAAAAAACGGCCGAGTGCGAGTGTCACTCGCGTGCCGAAGGTTCCGCACCTCTTTTAAGTTGAAAATTGCGAAGATTTTTTGCAGATTAGGTAAACTACATGAATGCAAGCGAAAGAGTAGAAAACACGCTTTAAGAACGAAATGAGTTTGTGCACAACAATCAAAAAAAAACGATATGTGTTAATGAGAATGAGTATCCATTGGAAAAGTTCCATTGGAAGGAAAACGAGAACACGGTTTAATAAATGGAGGATTAGAATGGAGATGACCGAGAGCACAAACACTAGTGCGGCTGAGGATGCGGACTCTGGACTGTGGAGTGTGGAGCAGCGTTATCACTTGTACTATGTAGTACTGTGCTACATATTTATTGGATTTCTTAACGCCGTACTACATACTACATCGTTAGCCTAAAGTACTACATTTCTTAAGATCCGTCAAACCATTTTACTTTTTTACGAACAACATTTTGTTTGTTCTCCATTTTGCCCCTTTTGCTTTTATAGCTAAATAAGTAGATTGAAAAACTTGGCATAGCTCTAAAGTATGTGCAAATCTTCAACTGAATGCTTCCATTTACGTACGAAATGAAGTGTCTCTCTCTGTCTATCAGCAGAATTGACAGCTGACAATCAATTTGTTATTGCTCATTGGTTTAACTGTGTTTCACCCGCAAACAACTGCAAATAACAAAAATGTTTCGATTTTTGAAAAAAAAAAAAAATAACAAGAAACGAGAAATATTTGTTCAAAAAAGTGTCACCCCTTTTGAAAACACATTTAATCAAAAAGCCCCATCCAGCCTTCTCGGTGCTTAGTTGTCCATCAGCAATATATGGACATATTTTTGAATTATATTCAAAATTATCAACCGATTGCATATGTATACAAAATTTGCGAATTAGTTCTACCTTACGAATATAAAGAATAGTTTTACTCGATATTTGTTAGTTGATTCGATGTGGGCTATGGAACTTATTTTAATAAAATTAGGTTCCTTCGGGTACACGGTTTCAATCGAATTTAATCGATTTAAATCGATGGCAAAATCTATGAACGATCTTATAAAAAATGGCAGAGAAAGGCAGAATGAGTAAAGTAACGAGTAGCGAGTAGTATCGCTTTTGGCTATAAAGAGCTCTTTTTTGGTATGTACCTGTTGTTTAATTTTCCGAATGCAAGGAGTAAGTAATAGGCAAAATAAAGAATAATTGTTTCCAAAAGGTTTTTGTTATTAAAAACATAAAAGAGATAAACTTTAAATAATGCATTTTACGATAAAATATTACATAGAATAATTTCCAGTAAGTTGATTTCGGCTCAAATTGTGTGCACGACGTACCTTTGAATTTTGTTCGCTGCCAGTCAATCAGTTTTATCTCAATTATTTCAATTATTGGAAAAAATTGTAGTGCTGAACAATGGGGGAAAGATTCGATTTAATTATATGCCGAAGAAAGGAATATGGCCCGTAGAAAAAATGGTAAAGTGTCAGATTAAATGAAGCCATCTTTCAAAGTAACTTAAGTGAGCAACTTCGACCCATTTGAAAATTGTGATATGATTGTACAGTATCATAACCATAAAAAAAAAATGTTGTGGGTTCAACAACCCTCTTGACGTGAAAAGTATACAGGACTTTATTGGAAATATTTTTTTAAGAAGTCCGAGAAGCATATGGCCTTATTCACCAGCTTGTATTTATTTTTACACTAAACTTGTCATATAAAATAAAGTAAAAATAAATTGCCACCATGTCCCCAAAATTATTAAGATATGAACCAGTTATCCGCTTCTGAGCTGAGCTATAAACGAAAATCTCGCATGATCGAGGTGAATTTTTTGTTGATATTTGATCTCAGTTCTGCTTCGAGGTAGTCAGCGCATATCGTAGAAGGCGCAGATCAAAAGCACGGAGTATCAGTTTCTCTGTTGGAGCGGAATGAAAGAGGACTACGTGCTCCCATTGTCAGAAAAGACCGACTCAATCCCATACGAACTTTATCTGAAGTGGAACTGGAAAATATAACCCCGGCAGTGGCGTGGCGTCCATATAACCCGATTCCTACCCACTTCCCTTTTCAAATCTCCACTATATATCTACCAAAAACCAAATATACATGAAACACTACCAAATGAATTTGAATACTCACAAAATAGTAAACACACATAAGCCATCAAATAAATATTGTGTGTGTATCCATTTTTAAAAAACATCATCATCGTCTCGTCAAGAGAAAGCGAAGATAACCCCCAAAATATGTCCGGTTATTAAAGCTCCCACTTGATAGTTGATTCTGAGAGAATATTTGCTTTTCTCTTTTTTTTTCTTCCCTGAGCACTGCGTCTGAGTCTGACACCTCTTTGTTCAACACCCACTTGGTTATGTAGAAAATAACGGGCTTTTCTTCGAGTTATTCACAGTTTTCACTAAGTTCATTTTGAGTGCTGAGTGAACATTTGTTTGTATCTCTTTTTTTCTTCCCTGGTTTGGGTTTTGTGTTTGACACCCGCTTGGTTATGATATGCACAAAATAACACGCTTTTCTTCGAGTTATTCGATTTACTTCTTTTTCTTCTTCTTTTCTGATTGTGTGGATAACTGCAGGTAGTGTGTTGAGGTAGGTAGTGTAAGTGTTTTGGTTTACAAATTCAGTTGGCAGATTGCAGTGCATGACTTAAGTGAATTTAGTACTGTGAACCCAATTTGCAAATGTACAATAAATAATTTTGTTTCAAGGTACACAAGTGTTTTTTGTATTTGCTTCAACTTCCCATTTTAAAATATTCACTCCACGCCACTGAACCCCGGTCACTGTTTTTCGAATGGCTTCAAACTGCCCGTTGAAATTATGAGAGATCATCTTTCGTTTGGTAGATCTTTCAATAGAAATAGTCTTGCAAAAGGAAAAACCCCGAGGTGGACTCTCTTTTAATAAAATGCCCAGCTGAATCTACTAAACTTCGTTCTTCCATAGATTGTTGCCGATCTCTATTTATGTCCCAGCAGGGTGGACACTTGCCTAAAACCTTGGCCACCTTCGCCTCGCTGCCACGTTTATTTAAAAAGCTATATTGCAAATTTAGAGAGAGATATTGGCAACCTCTCCACAGGCGACCTTCTTGCATATATCTGCACCCCAATCGTATAGAGCATAGGAACCTTCGATAAACATCAAATTCACACACCTCCGAGCTACGTACGCAATTCCCTTAATATCCACACGTAGGCATATTCCGGTCACACATACTCGCTGATTGCGCGCACATTCGCACAAAAATCCCATCGCCTAGGCATCACACTCGTTCTATCCACTACGCTTCCTTCATCGAATTTGAGACGCGAACTCGATTCACTTGTCAAGGGAAAATTTATCTTTCCCAACAGTGCTGTTCATTCGGGCAACCTTAGGGGTTGAGTTGAGAGGTTATTTTGTTTTAATACTTTACTTGGACACACATATACTAGGCAACACGCTTTTCACCGACCGCTCCCATCCTCAGTCGGCTATATCTTATCAAAATATTTTTTATTTTTTTTTTTGCCACACACTTGTGCAAAGATGAGGCGAATACCACTTACACACATACGAGACTCGCTCATCTGATAGGCGAGAAATTAAGTTTTAAACTTTATAGCTTTCGGTAAAGTGGACCGTACCATTGAGGGTGCCCGTCCACTCTTCAGCTATACTTTGGAAATCGATTTATATTGTTTTGCGTTACTGCAGACACTACAACTATTTACTATTAAAGCGCGCCGTTGGGGAATCAGACTTTCGGTTTTTGCTTCTTCTTTTGTTTGTCGTCCCCTGCATGACCTGGTTTCCCCACATCGCCATCGCCGTCTTTAGTATACTTTATGAACGTCTTTACGATGGTGCACCTAATGTCGATGATGCCGATGATAAAATTAAGATTATCCTCTTTTACTTTACTGGATCCTTGAAGGCACAATAAATCTTCGGTGCACGTATGTATTCGAGATGCTATATACAACAAGAAGTCTATACGTGCCATGGGATAGTGCTGAGTGCTGACTGCTGAGATACACATGAAGAAACCGAAAATCTCAGCAGCTACAAGGTGCTTTAGGAAAAAGGTAGGGTCCATTCCAGGGAATATCGGAGGCGTAGCCTCTTCATTTGTAATAAAATAAGTTAGAGGAAGTTAATAGTCGTACTTCTGTTTATGATTTTGCTTTTCTCTTTACACATACGTCTTCTGTAACTTTTTTATTGGGTCCATAAAAGACAGCAGAACAAATACGAGTTGATGAGCTTGCACTACGGGACACATTTGGCTACTCAATTTGGGATCAATATAACACGGCATCGAGATTGTAGAGAAGCATTTATTTAATGATGGAATACTTACTTCGGTTGAATGCAAGGACCTTCAAAAGTCATGCATGAACCATGAGGGGTAGCAAAGCTTTTAATTAAGGTAGAGAAATGGATCTTAAATGAACACCGAAATGGGGCCCAACTTTAAAGTGCTTTGCTAATCCTTGGGCGATATTTGTTCAGGATCCAATTCTAAAAATTCGCGTTTTGGTTAATATTTGCTGACGCCACACATGATTGGATTTCTTGACTTCATCTGAGGAGCACATGTCAGGACTCCCGAGCAGTGAGTTCCGGAAAGGTGTCTCTAGTTTCTACTTCTTCACCATTTGTGCTTGTAAGTTTCGTAAGTCAAGTTCAATGGGCGAGTTTATAGTACCCGGTGGGTTATCCTTATGGCTGCTGAAAGTCAGTATCTGTTTTATTCAAACACCCGACTTCTTAAAAGCAGCAGTTACTTAAAATAAGAAACAGTCAATTACCTATCTTAAGTTAAGAAACATATTCCAAGCAAATATTTCCATTTCACAAATAAATCGACCGAAAATTTGATCGGTTTAAAAAATAAATCTTTAATTGCACTTGAAGTTTGTAAATCGTTGTTTTCGATCAAAAACAAACATTTTTCTGATTTTATTTATTTTTTGTCACCAGGATAAAGACATAAATTGGTCATATCTCTGGTACCCATCTAAATTATGTAAATTGTTCTCCAACAAATTGTAAATTCTAAAGGAAAATAAAATGACAAAAATTTAATTGCACTCATCTTTTAAAGCAAATCGTTGCTTTAGAAAAAATTATTCTGAGCGATTTTCCTAAATAAACTAAGAAAACATTTTCATTTGCTTCATTTAAGAAACAATTTCTTAAATTAAGAAACATCATCCAGGCAAAAAATTCCAATTCAAAGTGGCAAGTGACGCAAACCTCTCCCTTCCCAATCAACTAACTTCTATGCCTATACTCCTTGTCCTTGTGCGGAAACAATTTCTCTTCGTGTACGTGACCTTTTCTTATTAAAATTCGAAACTACTCAAACTGCTTTCCGTGGGCTTCACATGACTTGTGGGATCCCGCTGTGTGTGTGCTTTCATTTCATACTATACAAACACTCTGAAATTTTCAATAGAAAATCTTAACGATACTCCCTGGAGGCACTTGCGGTTAAAGTAATGCGAGTCAAGGATATCCCTCCCCGACACACCCCCCCAGGTAATTTTATTCCCTTATTTTCCTTTATTATCTCGTTGATATAGTTTTGGCCTTTAAGTTCCATTATCTGTCCCTAGTTTGTGTTTACTCTTCACTCAAGCGAACAAAAAAAAAAAAAAAAGGGAATCGATTTCAAATTTGTTGGAAGTTGTTAGAAACAAGAAAAATGAAGACAGAAAAAAGACCGAGAAAAGTGAAAACCTCATTACAAAATGAAGATTTTCTTGTGCAATCCTCTGGTAGGACTGTGATGAGAATTTTCCTCAATTGAGGCAGAGTGGCTTGCTTTGCAGTTTGCAGAAAGTATTGTTTTGCCTGTTTCCTTATCTTTTTTTTCTCTGTTTTGTTGAGGGATTGGCTCAAGATCTGAGTCCTCAAAGTGTGCATTCACGCTCTGGAGAATGGAAAATTTACTTCGGGTACGTATAACGCGGAGTATTTTTCTCCTTTCTTATATGGCGAGCATATAAACTCGTTTTCAAATATTTACTTGGGTTGTTGTCTTTTAGTGGGGGGGTAGGTTTTTTGTTTCTTTCTTTTTTCAGAATTATTCCATATGAGGGGTATGAGGTATGTAATGTTTTGCTTAAGGAGGACAGAGCGGGGATTGATTTCAAAGTGTGCAGTTTGTTTGACTTTGTTTTGTGTGTCGTAGCTGGGGTTGGTCCTTTGAATTTTGGGTCGATGAAGGCACACATTTACTTTCAACTGTCAATATCGTTCTACAGATGAGAAAATGAGTGGACGCGGTCAAATAAATTGCCTACTATACGAGTTTGTGCTACACAGTCTACAACATTCACAAGCCCATCTATAGTTCGACCGATCTGTGTAGAGTTTTGCCTACTACGCTGGTGGAAGCGAGGTCCTTCTTAACTGTGTTTGAGTTTGGTTTGGGCTTTAGATCAGCCGTGACTATCAATCGTTGTCGATTTTTGTCTAAATCATGATGACAAGAATGACTTTCTTCGATTTTCTTTTTGTTTTGTTTGTTTTTTTGGGTTCGCTGGAAGGAAAAATCATCAAAAGACATTGCAGAGCAAGTACGCGAGGGATGCTTCTGCATGAGTGAGGGACTCGAACAACCTCTAAAAAACCTCCCGGGAGGGACTGACTGTCGTCATCCCGAATGGGATTGCCCCTAGTTGGTCGACTAATCGGCAATTTACTTTTAAATTATTTGAAAAATTCAGAAGAAGAATCCGGCGGAGGTACTCTGCAAAAGTATTTGCTTTTTCTTGACTGCTTTTTCCCCAGTTACCTTCTCTGGTTTTTACCGGTGGAATGTGAGCTATTGGCCTGTTCATTTTCTTTGTTGCCTTCCAGAGCGAGTAGTCGGCACTGGCATCATTTGTAAGACTCGTAAGATACGTTTTTAAGGACTCGTTATTAAATTCTCTTATAGATTTTCTGAGCTTATTATTTAAGTTGTTCAGTGTGGTTTTGTCGCTTGGCGCCCTTGTCTGTTACCACCGTTTTCTAGCTTTCCTCTTTTCTGTAATAATTTCACATATTTCACAAAGGATAAGAGTTATGTTTAATCTTGTTTGTTCTTTTGGGTGTTGCAGCCCATGCAGCTTTTTGTATATCCAGTGTAAATATTTGCACTGCTTCTTGTAGTTGATCTTCTTTTTGAATAGCTGATGATTCTTCCAACTTCTGCCTGAAGTGGTTCCATCAGACTGACTGATTAACTAGTTTAGGGCTATGTTCTTTTATTATTATTCTATCGCCAAGTGTAAGAAGTATTGAGGAATGATCTGATTGAAGATTATCGCCATTTAAAATAAGAGACTGCCCTCAAACTAGTACATTCAGCACTGAGCTGCTTTTGGGAGTCTACCAATTCGAAAAAAGTCGTTTGAAAGCTCAAGAGATGTCCAAGATGTTGCCCACTCGCCTCTAGCCATTTCAGAGTTTCTGTTGAGGATGAAAACTATTTTTGAACACACTCTCTTAGTGTCAATCTACAAAATTTATACTTTCGCTTTACTTTTTCCTAACCTACTCAGTAGTACTTTTTGTAAAAAGAACTAAATTTTCGATTTTCGTAGGACTTCTTGTCTTCGGATTTTAACTATAATAGGATCGATTCCTAGCCTAAGCTGCAAGTGGCTTTCCTCTTTCGTGTATATCCTAGTACTTACATCTTAGCTGTGTACGAGCAAGATACGAGCAGCCGCCGCTTTCCTCTCGCACAAAACGAGAATTCCGTTCGTTTTCAAAATCACCTTCGGCAAAACGTTTGGGCCAGCGAAAACGATTGAACGGGTTCATCTTACAGAATCGTGGTCCCGGTCTTCGCAAATAATTTTGCTAGGTACCTACATCTTTGTTGAAATTAAGATCAAGTTCAAGAAGATCTAGCCGCTTCCTAAATATCCAATCAACTATTCACAGATGCTATCCACTTTGATTGTTTTGTACTTAAAAAAAAAAAAAAAATCAGCAAAAAGACACGAGTCAATATTACAACTATAAACAGCAATCAAGTTCACTGAAGGAGCCTCGTACACATTCATTTGCTGTATCCTCAATCCTCATACTTCCGACATCGATTGCAATTGCAGCGAAAAGTTCACCCCTCTCGACGGCTTCACTTTAATCACGTTCAAACTGTTTGCATTCAACTAATCGATTTGAAAAGTTTTGCAGAGTTTACCCACCATGCCACCGATATACTTGATCGCTTACATTTGCCAACTCCCTGCGTGTGTTGTCCACCTGCATCGACTCATGCAATCATCCTAAGAGCATACAGAGTTCGTTCAAATGAAAAGAAATTCCTCTGGATGCACGCCCTCGAGACATCCTTCTTGTGGTCACTGCTGGAGATACAGGGCAAATAAACAAGTGGAAAAAGCAGAATTTCTTGACTGGAAATTACATACATAACCCCAATAAAGTGTCGCTCCGGAGAATTCGCCCGCTGAAAGGAAAGAAACTTCGGCCCTTGGGATGGGTTAACAGGCGAAGGAGACACTACAGTGAAAACAAAAACCAAAAAACTTTGCGCTGTTTTTGATGTGACAATGAGCATTGCAGACGACAAAACGGCACACAACATGCACAAGTCCACAGGGGAGACGGACTAATTCCTTAACATCCATCCCGACCCCTTGCCAATGGGACGCGCAGCCTTATCCATTTCCAGTGATTGCGAAACAAAGGGGGCCTGCAGCCTGCAGCTAGCACCATTGCAAACTGAAAACTACAACCATAAAGAAAAGTTGCTCTTTCTTTATTCTCCTCCGTGATACATGCACGGACGTAGGTACTCAGTACTTTAGCTCGGATCCTGTTTCTCGTGTTGCAGTGCTAACTTCTCATCTATTACGCTGGCAAAGTTATCCTTTTGTTCGTCAGACCATAAGCAAACACTGCAAGTAATGTGCGAACATTAATATCACTCAAAGGATGCATACACTCAGACACACTCTCGGGTTGCGCCATTTTTTGTCACATTATCCTTACGGGATATGGAGACAATTTTTATTCCATTCGCAGTCCCACAGCGAGAACTTCGGCGACAACATTTTCCTAAACACTACACTTACTGGTGGAAGTATAACGTGCGTATGTGCGGCTGGGCCAAGAACGCTCATATATCCTGTTGAAAACCTAAACGAGACAGGAGACAGGACCTCCGTCCGCTCTTGAGTGAACTTTTTTACCTCCGTTATTGGTGTTGGTTTGTGTAAACCCAAAGAAGCACTACTCTGCTTGCTTTGGGATTTGAATTTCCCAAGCTCCTCTCTACTGGGAAAACGAAAGGGTTCTGCTTTCTACACAATTCTACGCTTATTGCATGTTCAGTTCTAATGGCTGCGGTTCTATTTATAAGGAGAACAAAAAGAGAAGAGGAGAAAATAAAAAGAAAAGTTAGAGTTTGGTTTTCCAAGACGTTGCTTCGGTGGTCCTTTGGAATAGTTGCGACGGCTTTGACTCTTAATCGAATCTCCAAGTTTTCGTTTGATTATGAAAGCTTGCTAATGAATGAAACACTTCAAAGGGGCGAGGTAATTTAATTAATTAATAGCACTGCGGGCGTTGCTAACACCGAGGGAATCATTTGCGGTGGGCGTTAGGAGTTGGTGCGTTCTTTAATCGCTGCTCCTTGAATTCATCTCTCATTTCGTTTATATCTATCCGAGATGGCGGTCTGTGAAGAAGAGGAAAATATTCAGCGGACCTTGAAGGACGGATTTAATTGAAATAGGACAGAAGGCGATGGAGGGGAAAGTTAATTCTCTTTTGACAAGAGTCCGATGTTTATAGGCGACGATTGGAGAAGTGCTTAGCTTCCTGTGATAGGAATTGGATGTTTGCAACTGCTTTTAGATTGAAAATTAAGTCCGCCAACTGAACGCTACCTGTAGAGGTACAAAGGGCTATAGATCCTAATGGGGTTTTGTACAAACACGAATAGGGACGCCCCTTGGTTACATCAGGCCAAGTTAAATATGTCGGGAGTGCTTTGACGTGCGTATAACTCGAAATGGGAGTGGTGCGCTATTGTAAGGGGTCTTAATATCAGGACGGGTCCATGTTGAAATGAAATCAAACAAGCTGCGTATGAGCTATTAAGGCAGTTATGTTTTTATTTTCATTATTTGAATGGCATATTCCTAAATATAAATGATCGGACAGATCCGGTTGGTGTTCGGCATAGATCCGACTAAACTTGAGCGACCAATGCTAGGTTGTGTTAGCATCGGTGGCAGACCAATAGGGGGTGCCATCAGTAACAGCAAAATAACAATTTTTCACATTATAAATTTGTATCCAAAATACCTTTAAAATAAATACCTGCATATATTATATTTACAAGCTAACCCGGCGGACTTTCTGCCGCCTAAATACGTTACTTCAATGAAAATAATAATTCCGAACATGCCCAATTCACATGCTACTTTATGTAAAACGGTCAGTTCAAATTTTGTATTCAAAAGTTATATTAAATACAATAGAAATAACTTAAGTATAGCAATGTCGATGTGTTTCAATCAAACCGGAATGATTGACGTGTCGGCCAACCTTCCGATTTTTCACAAAAGTGGCTTTACGGTACACAACGTACAAAGCGGAAAGTTTTATGTGAGCGATTGTCCATGCGACATATTATTTGTAGAAGTGAAAGCGAGACGCAAGAGAAATTTAAGACGCTTAAAAACCAGTGGCAAATCATTCTGAATAAGCGGAATCCGCGGAATTATAATGTTTGCCTTGAATTTTCCAGTCAAAATCGTCGCTTCCATGACATTTGATTTCAGATTCCCCACAATCAAATCAAACGCGATCCGTTAAAAAGTTGCGGTGGATTTGGGTTGCTCGACAAAATTATAACCAAGCCGACTTTCGCGTATCATCCAAAGAATTTAAAAATTAAACAATTGAAACAGGTTTTGTTGTATTGGAAGTGACACTACCTGTTTTTGTATCCAGTCTAATTTTTTTCAAAGTGCGGTTCCCCATCCAAAGTTCTATCCCCAATCGCATCCCCTTAGACTTTAATTTTCACAACAAAAACTAGCGTATGTCCTTTCTTGGGCTAATACGAATCCACGATACCCAAAATCTTAAAAATCGAACGATCAATTCTCGAGTTATAAGTGCACACACGGACGTCAGTCTCTTTTATATACAGCTTTATCTACCCGGTTTTGACCGTGCCTTTCGTTTGGACCTATCGGGTCTAACACCATCTTATCTTTAAAACTGGAACTAACAAAACTTCTATGAAATCGGTTGAGTGGTGTCAGAGATCGACAACAGCGCCACCTACCGGATAGACCGTCAGCTCCAGCACACCTACCAGCTTCCCCCGCAGATTTTGAAATTAAAAATCTCTCTTAGATTTCCTATCTGTGAACTGTGAATACGTCTGGAGAGAAGATTCATGTATTCAATATTCTTATAACTGTAACTCTCTTCGGCCGTCGACTCTCTTTTGTGGCGTCGTTTGTACGGGCATCGGGCATGACGCATGAAGAATGAAAGCTAAGTATTTCCCAGAAACACAATGTAGAAACTGCATAATTGGAATTTAATGTAGTAAAATTCAACTTTTTCAATTGTTAGGCGCAGTGGCTTAGTGGTTAGTGTGTTGGACTACTAAGCGAAGGGTCCCAGGTACGAATCCCGCAAAAACCCAAATTCCAACTTAGGGGTTTTTCCACTGCGCCATACCTCTCGCGAACGTCTGACAAACATCCGAGAGCTTCTCAATTACCCGTTTGGAATCCGGCATAAAATTGTAGATCCCTTCCATTCGTTCCAAAAATGAAACTCACACAAAACGAATGGTTGTGAGAAGCTAGGCCTTGGGTCCCCCTACGGACCTGTTGCGCCAACTATTATTATTAATAAAAAAAGTAAATATGCAGAACAAGAACCAAGAAAATCTCTTTTTATTGAAAGTTCATTTTTCAAGATTGGTTGGGCGTGTGAACCGCAAGAGGTAAATATATGCTACATAAACTACAGAAATAATATAGAGTAGATGGATGGATGGTTGGATTGGAGAATGGATAGGTACAGCTTTTATCACGCGTTTCATTCACGTAGTGCAAAAAATCCAAAAAAATCGACAATGGCAAATCCAAAAATAAAGCCTATCGCAATACTCTATCCCGTAGCTTTCTATTAGTGAACGAATTTCGGTTCAGTAGTTCTGGAGATTACCTCTTACAAACAAACATTACCTCTTTATATAATAGTGTTGTCGATGCGGCATTTCGCATCCAGAACGGCAAAGCTCATGCGGGGGAATTCATTCATGGGTTTTTTCCTACATCTGGAAAGACTGCCAAACAACTTACTGACGATATCTTAAAGCAACTCAATGAAGATAGTCTTGACATAAACCTTTGCTGGGCTCAGTGATATGATAATGCTGCGATTATGGCGCGTATTCATGGAGTAGTTAAAAAATTAATTCCGCAAATTAATCCAAAAGTTTTGTATACACCATGTGCAAGCCTTTCTTTAAAACTTCTGGAGTTCACCCTATGGTAAGCAACCCTTTTTGGGACATTTTGACATTTTATTTAATTTGCAATTTGCGTCTCGGTGACATCGTGTGAACAAAGCTTTTCAAAATTAAAATCAATTAAGACTTATCTAAGATCGACAATGAAACAAAATACGTTGACTAACTAAAGGAGCACACAAAAAATACAGATTTCAATGATTTAATCGAAATATTCAGTGCAAAAACAGCTTGAAAGCACCTTTGAATAAAAAATAAGAAATGTGAGCTTGCTTAACCGCGCCGAATGCCACCGCCTCTAAGTCGGCCCCTGAACCCCTCCTGCCTACACAGTCGACATTTCTAAGTGTCAAAATGAAATAAGTAAACTAAAACAATTCAAGTTAACGAGTCAACGAGTTCACATTCACATTCTAGATAAATTTAGTTGACGTTTTACATGAGCTAAAAACTGGGGTCTTAGACCTAGGATGATACACTGGCTATATTCGCTCGTCGTAAGACCTGCGGTCACCTATGCTGCTGTGGTGTGGTGGCCGAAGACTAACGAAGTCTCTGCAGTCAGAAAGCTAGAACGCATTCAGCGTATAGCTGGAATCTGCATGACGGGCTGTCTTCGCTCCACTCCAACAACGGCACTCAATGTCATCCTTGGTCTAACACCTCTTCAAACGCACATTCAAATGGAGGCTAGACTAAGTATTCATCGCCTGTACCATTCGAACTGCCTTGACCCATATAGCTATCAGGGAGGTCATCTCTCTCTACTCGGCGCCATGGAGCTTTCAAGCCCATTTAGCATGCCTCTTGATGACATGCTTCCAAAATATGGTTTCCATAAAAACTTCTCCATAATTATCCCTCCTAGAGATGAATGGGAGAAATACAAACCCAATCCATCTCATCTGGATATCGTCTGGTACACAGACGGTTCTAAGATGGAGTCAGGGACTGGCTCTGGAATCTACGGTGAGTCGCCCCAGGTGAACTTGTCAGTCAGCCTTGGTAAAAACTTATCCATATTCCAGGCTGAAGTCCTTGCAATTTACCACTGCGCTAGAATAAATCTTAGTTCTAACACTCGGGGTAAAACCATATTTATCTTCTCGGACAGTCAAGCAGCTCTCAAAGCCCTCGACTCGTCTGTAATAAAATCAAAACTTATCTTAGAAACATTCTTAGCCATCCACGAACTCTCTAAGAAAAACCTAGTCATCCTCCATTGGATACCAGCCCACAGAGGATTTGAGGGTAACGAATCAGCAGACTCGCTGGCCAAAATCGGAGCTTCCACTCCACTTATCGGTCCTGAACCCTTCTGCGGAGTCAGCAAAAACCTTTTCAGGTCCTGTTAACGCCGACTAAGGATAAGTCTTATTTACAGACAGTGTAGAACTTAATTTAAATCCACTGTCCTCAATTTACTTTGTTTTTTATTTTTATTTTTAAGCTTTCGTTATTTTGTTTTCTTGTTATACTTTCTGTTTCTTTTTATTATTATTAATTACAATTTTGCCAAAAAAGGTTTATTTGTTATGTTGTTGTTATGTGTTAACGCCGACTAAGGATAAGTCTTATTTACAGACAGTGTAGAACTTAATTTAAATCCACTGTCCTCAATTTACTTTGTTTTTTATTTTTATTTTTAAGCTTTCGTTATTTTGTTTTCTTGTTATACTTTCTGTTTCTTTTTATTATTATTAATTACAATTTTGCCAAAAAAGGTTTATTTGTTCCTTTTGAATAAATTATCAAGAAAAATAAAAGCAGGTAAAATATATACAGTCCACAGGAGATAACTGACTATTGAACAGGTCCCATATCAAGAATCTATCTCGCATCGAGTCGAACGAGATTTGGGAAAACACAGTTGGGCAGACCTGCACCAAAAAATTTCTACCTAATTTCTCCCCCAGAAAATCACTCTTCCTAATTAATCTGGACAGAAATAATCTGAGGATCCTTACAGGAATTATCAGTGGCCATGGTCACGTGAAAAAACACCTCCACCGCATTGGCGTCTCACCGGAACCTACCTGCAGGCTCTGTCTTGAGAGTGATGAATCCTCTCTTCACATACTCACAGCCTGTCCGGCTCTATGCCGCATTAGAAGAAACATCCTAGGGAGTGAGATTGTCGATCCAGCAACTCTCGCTGACCTTCATCCAGGGGAGATTCTTGTCTTCCTGAATGCCTCTGGAGTGAAAAGATGGCTCTAGGAACCTACCTGGGAAGGCACAATAGGCTACTCTTGTAGCCGCAGTGCCAGAGCCCTTTGAAGGCTCTCCCGACTCTTAATCTAATCTAATCTACATGAGCTAGTTATTGGAACGTCCCCCTTGTTTGTTTTTAATCGAATGACATTGACAGCTCATTTGTTCTCGCCCTTTTGCAATTTAACAGGTCATTTTGCGCTAAATCGAAAAATTTTCATTCTGCTCCCACTAAAATTTACCCGATTCCAATACTCGAATGAAATGTCCACTCCGCTATTCATTTCAATAAAGGCACACACAGGCACACACAGGCACAAATTTAGTAATAACCTCATCCGTTGAACCTCCCCCTCAACGAGGCGGAAACACATCATAAAGAACTTTAAACTTTACAGTGCAATTAAACACATCAACACCCGGACTTGAACACCCTGATGCGAAACCAGACAACGATGCATACTACGAGCATGAATCCGAGAAGACAGCCACAGTTTATATAAAATAGATTTAAGAAAACAAACATTATTGTATACCGTTGGGCCCCTACTGTTGAGCCAACGCATTTAAATATTTATTATTCACCACCATTTGTTACCTAGCCTTAAGTCAAATTGTATATACCAAAAGTTTAATAAAAGCAAATGCCAAAGTGCAATCAAATGCAATCAGCGATTTGGTATTCATGAATCGATTCCCATTGTCGTCATTCGATTTCGGGGCGGACGACGACGACGCCGACTCCTTGGCAATCAAACGCTCGTAAAATATTCACAAACTCATAAAAAAAATGATTCACCTATAGAAAGGCAATTGCGAAAGAAAGTAATTTTCGAAAATAACCGGAAGTGACATCCAAATAAATGTGGTACTAAACCAATGAAACCATTACCATCCAACTGTCATAGCGTCTCTAGCCTGGCTCCGCGAATAATTTTTATTTATTTTCATCCTGACGGTGGGTGGGAGTGAATTTATTCATAGAAATTCCGTGTTATCCTTGAATTGCGCCAGTCAGCCGGAGGGGGACTTGGCTCAAACCAATAAACGTGTTTGACAAAAGTCACCCGATTAGGAATTGATATTCCCTTGGGACATCGACATACACTACACATGTCAGGGTCGCTGTGAAAGAAGGTGGTTGGAAAATGTCCTCGAACATTATTTTGTCCCTCAATTCGAGTTTTGAGTTTCGCGCAATTCCCCTTCTCTTGGCGAAGGAAAATCAACTTACCTACTTATTTATCCTTTGTGAGTCGTTTGCTGCATAGGTTTAAAAATTTATTTTTTTCTGCAGTCATATATCTGCTATCGCTGGTATTATTTACAAAAAAAAAAAAATTAAAATAAAGTATTCCACGGCTGGGGTGGGGGGGGGAGAGATTCCTAGTTTCTGGAGAAAGAATTCTATTTGGCAGTTCACATTTTTTTTTTGTCTAAATTTGCTGCAAATGTGCTGAGATACGCTTTGTTGGGGACTCGTTTGTAGAGTAACTCAACCATGTTCCTAGTTCCTGCTACGTTGAACAGTGTGGTCGCAGAGGCACGCAATAGTTTTTGCTGATTTCTTGGATCCATTATGATGAGAATCGTGTGCTCAAAATAAAAAGTGTTCTTCTTTCTGTTAAATCCACCACAATGTCTTTAATTCTGCAGGAGGTAGATTCCGCATAACAATAATCGCCAGGAAGATATGGTTTTTGAAATTTTAATGATTATAATAAGTTAAATTCTGGCAGAATATTTTTGCTTCAGTTTTCATAACATTTTGTCAATGAACTGGATGAAGCTCTCAAACTCTAGTTTTGGAGGTCAATCGTTTCGACGATAATCGTCTGAAAAGTTACGAAATGAGTACAAAAAGCAAATTTGGGAACAATATTTAGAAAAGGATTCAAGAGCCGAATCGAAATATGTTAACAGGAAGAATTTGAATAAATAATACAGCAAATTCGTTAATGTTGCTGCCTTATATCTTACTTTGTGTATGCCTTAAAAGAATTTTAGGCTTGATTAAGTTAGAAAACTCACTCCTTCCTTAGACGCTATTTTGAAAATATAATTCGAAGCTTGGATAGTTTGAACCAATAGCGTTTCTTACTTATATGTTAGGTACTCTTGCAAACCAATTATAACTGAACAGTGATATGGTTTACGCTTTCAGAAATAGTCAATCGATAAATTAAGGGATTTGGAATAGTTTTAAATACGTTCAAGTGTTTAAAGAATAAAATCTCTATTAAGTATTGACTTGGAACAGCAACTGATTGAATTTTGTCATGCGTTTTAGAACAGGCGTAATTTTATGTCAAAACGACGGATTTTTGCGGGCGGAAACATACATACAATCATAAAATATGGTTGTTGGTGATGTGTGGTCTGAACTTACACTTGTGAAAAGCTATGCTTTGTATTATAAGTAATTTTTGTGCCAATTGTCATCGAAGACTTTCTTGATTTCTTTTAGAAATTCAGCAAAATTAATAGCAATAGAAAAAAAAAACAAAACAAACGCTTAATGTGTGTTGTAAAGTTAAACTTAGTAATTAGTTTGTTACATTGCCTATTGTTGTACGAAAGTTAGAGCAAGCAATTTAGTTAAAAGCCCCATCAATAACCCGACGAAAGATTTTAATAAGCTCAATTGCGTGATTGATTTCAACCTAACAAAACTCAGTTTAAAAAAAAAGAATAATAAAAAAATGCAACATATCTTAAAATGATTATATTTTGTAAATAGAAATATGAAATGTGAAATATGTACAAAAGAAACTGTTTGTAGCTAGTTTGAAGTTAAACATTATTTGACTATAATTTCGCGCAGATAAATTTTGTTTGTTAGTGTTGCGTTGTAAGTCAATACGATTTGGTTATGGAATTGGCAAAAAAAAAATCTATTTAAAAGGGACGAACTGTCAAAATTTTTTTATTTGGCACAGCACCAACTAACGTATTTTAACTGCTCTGTCAGCGTGCACAATTTCGAGATCATTGAACTTAAATTTCGCTAGATAAGGGCTTTAAACTTTCCACTTCGTTGTCGGGACTTCGTGCAGGTACCTATGTTCGAAATTATTTAATTCACTCATTTTGTAACAATTTACAGAAGAATGCAAAGAAATAGCACCGAAACTACGTTTTGTTTGCTTAAACAATAAGAAAAATATTTGTCTGAAAATGAAAAAAAAAAATGTCAGATGTCATAACAGCACATCTGACAGTAGCAAATGTCCCAAACGTCTGGCAATGGTCCGACAATGATTAACAATTTCGTGTTCAGATATATGCCAATTACATGACCAGATGGCGGTCTGACAGTTCACACGATTCTAAGGCATTTGGGACAAATTTTTCACTGACGGATGGACAGGAGGTAATGTACCGTTTAAGTGCGGTCGTCAGCTAGCTAGAATCGGTAAAGTTGGTTCAGTCGAGGGATACGTCAAAGTTCAAATATTCAACGGAAGAAAAAGTCCTATAAAAGCCAGATATTTTTTTAATACAATTCCACAGAGAGATTGTTTTGTGATCAAACTGTCGTCGGCCTTAAAGTTTCCACCAAAGTATTTTGTTCTTCCTGATTAACTCAATTAACGACACAGTTTCTCTTTTTACAGTTTCTCTCAATTTTCCCATCAAAGTCTGGTCATAATCTCTATAGCGTATATTCCATCCATCTGTCAGTTGCTAATGTTTGTTTTCTCCCTTCAAAAAAAAAAAAACAAACTCCCTAAGATAACTAATATGATTTTAATCTCTAATTCACTTTATTGCGAATCTAATCGACGAACTCCATCTTTACATTTTTTTATTTTCCCAAATTTGTTTGTTCTTAATCGAATTGACATTTTTGGTTTATTTTTCTCTTTAGCTTTATACAAACAAACCCCACTTAAAGAACAGTAAATTGTTTGTGCTGGAACGCTCTTAAATGCAATGTTTTCTATATCTGCAGTTTGACAATGCGTTTGTCATCTAGTGACCAATATAACTCGGCCATTATTTAAACAGTAGTTGCTTCATTCACGTACGCGGTCCAAATCGAACGCAATCACACTAAGCACCGCACATTCTCTTCAAAAATAAAAGAACAAGCGAAAAATACCACAATACCGTTACCGAGTAGCGACTAACGACAACGAGCAGTTCCCCTCTTGTATAGTACTTTTAAGCAGTGTTGCCGCTAAGGGAAACAAAAATCCGCTAGACCCACAACTAGAAAAATCTGCTAGAAATGTTATTTTGTGCCCCTGTTAAAAAAATAAACACATAATATCTAAGAGTAAATTATTATTGAACAAAATAATAAAAAAAAAAACAAAATCAATTAAAGAAAAAAAAAAAGTTTGCTAGTGGATAAGTTGTATGCCTACACGTAACGGTCCAGAAAAAAAAATCTGCCATGAAAAACTCCGTTGCGGCGTCGCCTTCTAAACAATCAGTTATTGGCATGTACAACCAACCATACGGTGGTAAATATTTTCAAACAGGTGCGGAGCTGCCACTTTTTTGAACATGGTTTATAGTACTAGGGTTTGATAATAAAAATGACTTAAATTCCCTAGATTTTATTTTAGCGACAACATTTTATCCAAAATCGTAATAATTTATAATTAATTGGCGCAACAGGTCCGAAGTACCCAAGGCCTAGCTTCTCGCAACCATTCGTTTTGTGTGAGTTTCATTTTTGGAACGAATGGAAGGGATCTACAATTTTATGCCGATTCCAAACGGCTAATTGAGAAGCTCTAAAGACAGTTATACTCTCGGATGTTTGTCAGACGTTCGCGAGAGGTGGCGCAGTGGAAAAAACCCTAAGTTGGAATTTGGGTTTTTGCGGGATTCGAACCTGGGACCCCTCGCTTAGTGGTCCAACACACTAACCACTAAGCCACTGCGCCAAAATCGTCGGGAGTCTTTAAAATCCACCAGATCTAGCGACAAAATCGGTATAGAACGGCAACACTGCTTTTAAGTTTTAAATATATTTTACGATTCAGATTTGATGTAATTTACCATCGCCTTAATAAAAACTACCGACCGTCACTTTGCTGGATTTTAAATTCGGTAACAGAGTTGCATATCACCGAAAGTTCCAAGAAAGGATTTTATGACAAAATTGTCGGTTAAAATCCTAGAGGATATGTTGCACAAAGTCTATTCAATAAGTAGTTCTAGACCTTAGGCCTTTGCTTGAGATGGCTCCGAGCAATCAGTCCTTCTGAGAATGAGCTTCATCGTTCAATGGGAATAGAAATCAACTAATTTACAAATGTCACTCATCTATCCATTTCGTTGCTGAGTCTTATCACTGAAAGCTTGGTACCAAATATATTCCAACTACAGGCACCACTGTGAAAAGGGTTTTGCCCTTTTGAAAATTCTATGCTAACGACGATTATGTCGCAGCGAATGAATGCCTTCGCAGTGAATTGTGCACAAAATAAAAAAGTTTGAAAACTTTCGCCAGTTTATTCCTAACGAGAAATTTTTGTCGAAAAACTGTTTTCCTTTCTTTTTTTTACTTGTCTTGTTCACTTTTTTCGCTCCCATGTACGAGGTGTGCTGCACCGAACTTTATATCTCGTCGCATGTGAACTCCTATCACACGGAGTGAAATGCAATTTTGTGAATATTTTCGCCTCGGGGTTATTGAAGGGTGTAAGCAATACTGTCAGCAAAAAATAGTACCTAGCGTAAAAAAATACGTTCGTATAAATTCCTTTTATGAACTACACACGTATATGAAGCTGTGTCTGATACTAAGAAGAGTCCTTTTGTCTCTCACTCGAGTAATTTTTTTTTTCGCATGTTTATTACAAATTTTCAAATCTGCTATTCCAAGAAACGATCAGATACGTACGAAAATCTGGAACTGATATACGAACGAAATAGCGCTGTCGGTTCCTTATTGGTTTACGCACGACATACTTTCGACTCATTCTTGCAACATAATCTCGAATAACATCCATGAAAAGTAGATAAATCGGTTGATTCCACTCGAAAAGGAGGTGTAATAAAAACGTATTCAAATCGCCATCCATTTGACACTGAATAGATAAACCCTCATTGGGAAGTAGCGTTGGCCCAAATGAGATATTTGCCGTGAAAATATTGATTAAATTCCCAGAGCCCATTCCCATTCTCAATTGGAACAAAAACGACATTTTAATAACATCATTTGCAGTTTATGCTCCATGTTTACGATGTAAATAGGTGTACATGGAGGCAAATATTTGTATTAAACATATTATGCATGCTCAATGTTTTGGACAGTTCCCTGTGGGCGCTTGCAAGGACAGCAAGTGCTGTGGCCACAATGTACGGTGGTGGGAATGTTCCGTCTTCGCTTCGGGACCGATAACACGTATGTGCAATTGTGTTTTAAATTGTAAACATTGCTTTTTATTGTAATTATGGTAATTACCGTAAAAACTAATTGCTCCGGACTGATATGTTGTGGCAAATGAGAAACAGGAAACAGGTCGACGAAGAGTAAGGATGGCATAAGAGATCAGGATAATGACTAGGATATTTTGTAAGTGGATGTTATGGAAATGGGAATTATTCTGATTGTGCTCTGGGATGAATTTATTGAAATAAAGTCATTTATGTCGGCTATGTGAATTGCAATATGAATGATCTGCCTAATTGCTTATGATGCTTCGAACTTCCACAACTGTGTCACTTGAAGTGAGCCACTTAGCATTTTGAAACAAATAAGCATATGAGGTGCTAGTTAGAGCGATTATAAAAAAGTGCATTGAGGTAAGAACGCGATTCAGTTGAAAAAAGAAACGTTTTGCGGAAATTCGTTTATTATGGCTATCGGGGAACAGGCATGGAACAGTATGTAACGAAACGTCCCGTTCGTCACAATTTCACAGCCAGCAGTAGGCACTACCTTGTGTGACATTGATAATTTACATGCATCACTTAAAAGTCACACTCTCTAATTGATGGCAAAACCATGAATACCCGAATGAGATTGTCATTCGGGGAGACTTGTCTTAGTGTGATTTGTACCAATCTCGTGTACCAGATAAGGCTCCCGCTTGGAAAGTGACTTTGGTCTCTGTTCCAATTTTTGCCGGCTGAGTTCCCTTTTTGGGAGATCGGCCTTAAATCAGCAGTGTCAGCACTTGTTGCTGGCTTGCTTCCCCCTCCTCTTCCCCGGAACCACGCTGTCGTTGGGCCGCTAAGGAACCACGCCGTCGTTGGGCCGCTCCCCCCTCCTTTCCCCTGGAACCACGCTGTCGTTGGGCCGCTAAGGAACCACGCCGTCGTCGGGCCGCTAGGAACCACGCTGTCGTTGGGCCGCTAAGGAACCACGCCGTCGTTGGGCCTCTCCCCCTCCTTTCCCCAGGAACCACGCTGTCGTTGGGCCGCTAAGGAACCACGCCGTCGTTGGGCCGCTCCCCCCTCCTTTCCCCTGGAACCACGCTGTCGTTGGGCCGCTAAGGAACCACGCCGTCGTCGGGCCGCTAGGAACCACGCTGTCGTTGGGCCGCTAAGGAACCACGCCGTCGTTGGGCCTCTCCCCCTCCTTTCCCCAGGAACCACGCTGTCGTTGGGCCGCTAAGGAACCACGCCGTCGTTGGGCCTCGTAGTTAGACGTAGTTTAGTCCGTATTAAAACACTGTTAAGATTACGTAGCTTGTATAGCGATATAAAAGAAATATTGTAATTAGTATTAAGTAAAGTACTGCGAATAAAGAGTACCTCTTAACCGAAGTTTGGGTGTTTCTTTGGTAAACCTTGGATCCGGCGAGCGAAACCCCGGCCTGAGAAAAAGCACATCACAAGTAAACATTGTAACCCTTCAGTGGAACGATTTGTTCCATTTTCATGGAACGAATAAATAAATCAGGAATGCGTTGGGGTCTCAACTATGGTTAATTTTGTTACCTTTGACGTCTCGGAGTACGTTCGGTTTTCCAACCATGGTTATTGGAAGCTCAAGTAACTATTCTATTAATTCTGACAGCTGTCTGACTAGATGTATCTCGGTCTTGATTGGCTGAAATCGGTCATATGAGCAGCCTTTTTCAGTTGACGTTTATGAAGGGGTAGCCGACGAATCTAGTCAAGAAAAAAGACTGAGTACTAATGTGGTCTTCGAACATAAAAACGCTCTTGCTCTTTTTTGTATTGATATTCGTTTGACTTGAATATGTGTAGTATTCGACACTTTCCTGAGCGCTCTTCATTTACTGGTTAAAATTTATATTAAAACATTAGAAATTTCCGTCATGATTGATTTCTAATTATTTATACATAAATAATTTACAAAAACAGATTCACCCGATGCAATGCCTTTCTTTGCTGTAGAAAAAACTCACGAAATTGTAAACAAACTCCACCATATGTTTTTTTTTTTTTACAAAACGTACATAAAAAGTGCTCTGAGAGCGCTTTTTCATATGACATAGGAAAATTATGATCCCGACCAGTCTAGTTTTTGTGTTCAGCTTACATCTAGTCAAGACCAATCTATTCGACTTAAGACAACTAGATTTTTGACTGTACCCATTGTTAGATTGTTGTCTGGAATTCCATTCCTAAAATTTATGCTAACACACAGCCAGTGATGCAAATCGACTTTTCTCAATTGTACTAAGAACTGAAAAGAAATAGTACTGAATGTACAAAATGGTGAACAATTTTTTTAAATGCCATAGCATAAATATTGCACTCAAGCAAAAAAAAAAAAAAAAATCCAATTTTATTGAATCTAATCTATTAAATTTGAATTATTTTTAAAACTTCTTGACAAACAAATTTATTATATATCACAAAATATTGCAAACAAACTTAATTTCAACGGTTTTCGATGGTTTTTTTTAAATAAATATGTTCATCGTACGCGGTTTGAATCGATCGCAATCGCACGAAGTCCATTCTCATCAAGAAAGGCAGAAAAAGTGAATGTTAGCAAAATAACTCGTAACGCGTTGTTCAGAGTATTTCAACCGGCAAATACTGATAAATATGTCAAATGTACAAAGTTGACAAGAAACAAATTCAAAATCAATTTGCATAGAAAAATAAATACTGTGAAAATAAAGAAAAATCGGTTGTGGTCGTATATTCTTCTAGAACGTTTTATATGTTCCAAAAAGGTAGTTTATATATTTATTTGCAATTAGATGTCAAAGATGAAAGTGGCTCAAAGTTTGCTCGATGTCTATTCACCTTCTGAGTACCTATATTCTCAGCTCAATTGTTTGCGTTTGACAGATTTTTAGTATTTGGATCGGAAGAGTACGCAAATAGACCTATTAATTTCATATTTGCCTATTTAATTTTGACAATCGAACGTAAATTTTCTGTATGTGTGTGTGTGTGTGTGTGTGTGTGCGCAACGGTGCGGTCACAACAGGAATGGAATGCGAAACGTCAATCGTAACAATATTAACCTGAAACTGCAAAAAAAAATACGCCTGCGGATAGATAAAGTAAATAAATTCCTTTTCTAGTCAATTTGAGGCTTAAATTTTTATTTTTTTATAAATTGGTCTTATAGTTCTAAGCTACCTTCAAAGACAAAGATTGGGGAAAAGCTATTCAAGTAATTTTTCCAAAAAGGCAGCAAACAAATATGATATGACCTTTTACGTTCTTTTAAATTTTAAGAAGTTATTTAAATAAAAACTGCTTTTGTTTTTAATTAAAAAAATAAACAAATTTGGTTGTCTTATGCCTAAAAGGCGGCTGCGAATATTCAAAGACGCAAAAGGTTACCATACAAAATTTTCAAACAGAAAGTGCATATGCTAATTTTTAGAAGTGTAAAAATGTTGGTTGGTTCAGTGTACTCATTTTTAGGGATGAGTCTACTCCTCAACTACTACTTGCCTGATAAAACCATAAAAGCTGACCATTTGACCAAGTATACAGGCTACTGATGACAGTTTTTGCACAACCTCCTTCACTTCTCAAGAAGGGAAAATAAACAAATAAAACAAGTTGTCATTGAGTTAGTTTTCATTTAAAAAAAATCAAAAAAAAAAGTTCTAAAACATAATGCCCTCTGAAATATATTTCAACTCTATTATCCTTTCTTCCAGATGGACGACGACAGAGAGCGGACATCAAGTCAACTTCTTACTTCTCAGATCCTAATATAAAAACTGTCCCCACTAACTCTGAACGCTTGAGGACAAAATTTCAAAATTAAATTTTTCCAAACACACCAAACTAAAGGGAGAAAATGCTATTACACCAACTACTACCACAACCGCAGCGAAATCTAGGAAATCTCTGTTGATGCAGCGCTCCCCTTTGCCACCCGCCGATAAACTGAACGTCAACCGTAAAAGGCCTTCAAAATGAAAATGTCGCCCACAATGGGAGAGACGATACGAGCGTGGCTCCTGTCGGCTCTCATGGTGCACGGGGCGGTGGCGGGCAATCCAGATGCTAAACGACTCTACGATGATCTGCTGAGTAATTACAATAAACTGGTACGACCGGTGGTGAATACAACTGACGTCCTAAAGGTCTGCATAAAGCTGAAGTTGTCGCAGCTAATCGATGTGGTAAGTGTCACTCATATTTATCCTATTGTCCCCTGTTAACATCAAACAATGTTCGGCGCTCCAAAGGGCTGTCGCAAGTCCCTTTGGGCCATTTAACGTTTAAACCTGTCATGTTCCACTTTGATGCGCCGCACATGGCACATGTAACCAGAGCTAAACAAAACTCGGTTGCCCTCCATGCACACACCCACACTGCTGCTGGAGCTGACTGAAAACGGTTCCACGGTATAAAAGGTAAGAGACTGTGCCAGCAGGACAAAAAAAAATACCCCACCTAAATTGGAACACCAAGTGGGTGCCCGCAATGTCCCTTGAACGGTTCTAATTGAGAAAAGTACCTTTTAAGAGCTGTCTCACAGCGCCCCGAGGATCTGGGGAGTTTAAAGTTCTCCTGGCACTGCACACAAACCAAATAATAAAGGAGTCACTCATAAGGAGATGGCATTTTCGCCCCAACAAAAGGATACTTGTAAGCTGTATATATCTACCAGGAATGATGAGTGTGCTGAAGTAGGTATGGCGTATTTTCTTTTCACACATCTGCAAGGACCAAAGCCTGATGACTGTGTGTATACCCTAAGGTGTGTGTGAGCGCTGGTGTATGCGGACGACAAGTCACTGTCGCATATTCGTGCCAATGATTTTGGCACTTGCTTTTGTTTTCGAATTTATTCACTGGAATAATCCTCCGGAGGAACCCCTTGTAGAGAACAATTCCACATAACTTAAAGTGGATAAGACGCGGGCGTGTTAAAACGTTGGAAAAGTTTTACCTTTCGCTATGCCCGCCACCAATCAGTCTTTTTCTCCGCCCTCGTCGTAGTCACAGTAGCTGCTATTGTTATCCTTCAGTCGTATTCAAATTATCCCTTGGACAAATTCTGACTCGGTGGGAAGTTTTCCATTCAAGGTAACAATTCGAAAGTTTATAGAGAAACTTGTGAGAAAATATCCTTTCTTCGTTTGTTTTTTTTTTTTTGCATTTTGCTCCATTGGTGCGTTTGTGAATTTTATGGAATTATGGAGAAAAAATACGAAAGAGGCAAAATGTAGTCTTGCACCAAAGTTCGTCTGTGGAATTTCAATGAGTTGGCAGGACGGTGATTGCTTCACGGTCAAGAAGAGTATGAAGAAAGTGGTAAAATGAATTTGGAAAAATGTAATTTCCTCCATTGTGTCCTCATGCAAATATTTGTACAGTGAAATTGATCCCTTTTGTTAAACTTTGCACGAGTTTGAAAGGATTTTCAATCGTTTTCACATGAAGGGGCTTATTGGGGAAAAAGTTTTTCTGTTCAATAAGATTTTGTATGAAAAAATACAGAAAATAATATAAAAAACTAGGTATCTCCCTTAAAGCCTAGTACACAGCTGTTCCAGAACGAAAAATCCCACACAAAAGTGACACAACGAAATCATGAGCGAACAATTTAGCTGTCCGTTTCGTTTTGCAGTACGCAGCTGCTGCGAAATGATGGCGGAAAAGTGCGTAATTGTAGTAGATTGTGGGGGGCATTAATTGCTCGCGAAAATTTGACAGTTAGACTGCGGCGTTGCCAGCTTATAAGAGATATGGAGCCAAATTGAAAAATGTTGGAGCCAAAAAATACCTAAACTCAAATATGAAGATAAAAAATGCGTCCTTTTTTGTAACTCATACGCACACATATTCTGATTAAATTGTTTTTAAAAACGGCAGCATTAAATTAATAAAAAAACAACACAAACTCTTAATTTAAAAGGGACATACAAACCGCATACATGGACAGTGTGTTTTCATATTGATACATATTGTGTAGGATAGTTTTATGATATGAAAATGGAGATGTCTCATTTACAATTAATTGTATAGAACTGTAGTTAGGTATACGAAGAGAGTACGTTCGCAGTTGAAGTATGCATTTTTTTTTTTTTATAAATACCTAAGGAGTCTAAAACATCCTCCATTTGTCTCCCTCAATTTCGCTCTGTGGCAGAATTCCTTGGCACCGCCACATCATTTTCAAAACTCTTTTTTATAAGTCTTTTTTGATCGGAGTTTTGATAGCATGTTGTTTCCCGGACTCTTTTTCGACGACTAACTTTATTGTTTAAATAAATTGAGGCCACTTCGCAAAATTGTTCTTAATGCTGAAACTCAGAAGAGGACAAAAGAAATAACCTTGACACTACTTCATTTATAATTCCTAAACGAGACCATTAAATCTCCGATATTATATTAAAAAAAATTCAATTTCTCCTCTACAGAATCTGAAAAACCAAATAATGACAACGAATCTCTGGGTGGAACAGGTAAGTCAGTCTGTGCTCAGCTATTCAGCAAAAATCTTAACAGACTAACTTATGCACAGTCCTGGTATGATTACAAACTGCGCTGGGAGCCCAAAGAATACGGCGGTGTTCACATGCTGCATGTGCCCTCGGATCACATCTGGCGACCAGACATCGTGCTTTATAATAAGTAAGTATTACCCCATTCAAACTATACGCTTCGATCAACTAACAAATCCCACGTCAATTAAACAAATTTACGTATGTATTTTATTTAGTTATTTAATTTCCGAAATAAAAAAAATAAATCCTTATTACATATATACAACTATCCTTAATATATACAAAATTGTCAAGGGACACTTCCCCCAATATTTATATATACATAAGTTTACTTTGTTTCATATTTCAACATCTACCTTTTTCACTCTACTATTTTAAAAAAAATTACCTCAAAACATACACATGCTATGATTTTATTTTATTTTTTAAGTGTTTCATTTCAATTTATATGTGAAGCCAAGCTTACTTTAAATTTAAAAACAAATATCGTTGTCTATTTTTAAATGTAAACATAAATAAGAAAAGAAATACAATAAAAAACAAAAACAAGACGAAAATTCTTAGGAAAGAACTTATTTCTAGGGAAATTTTATTTTCGAAAATATAAAAGGAGATACCCAATATTTTTTTATCAACACACACACACTCAGCAAAATAAATTCACTATACATCACACCCATATTCATACAGTACGGCTTACATTTTAGACTCAACCTCCCATATAGGATATTTGCAAGTAGCCAACTCTCAAACCTATTTATTTTATTTAATATACTACTTTTAATTCTCATAAGAAAATTGTATATAAATTTGCAAAAAAAAAAAAAAAAAAAAAACAATCAAAAAATTATCTAAAACTATAAACAAACAAAACAAACCGTAATTAGTGCCGATGGTAACTTCGAGGTGACACTTGCAACAAAAGCGACTATTTATTCAGAAGGATTAGTTGAATGGAAACCTCCGGCTATTTACAAGTCATCATGCGAAATCGATGTAGAGTATTTCCCATTTGACGAACAGACATGTGTCCTGAAGTTTGGCAGTTGGACATATGACGGGTTTAAGGTAGGTTTACAAACCAAAAATCAAAAAACAAACAAGATTTTCTGAAATAAAAAAAAAAATAAAAAAAAACAAGTGGTCTAAGATTGGTCATTTGAAAAGTACAATGGCATCGTTTGGAAAACGTTCGAAACAGCGTATTCTCAAAATCAGCTCGGAGTAATATGCAAAGCCAGTGGGCTCAATTTTAAGCCATAGGTATCTGGCGTTTCGGGTGGAATAAGCTTATAAATAATTTTATATATTTTTGTTTGACTCTCAGAATTGGAAATGTACTGTTCCAAAAATTGGCACTGCCTAGTGTTTCTGACGCGGTACTTGGGTAGTTTGGTCGGTTTTTTAGCAAAGGCTTTGGTTAAGTTTTTCTTATTCCGAAAGTGCTGAGAGCTCGGTTTTTATTTAAAAAGCGGATTTGTAAACTTCATCATTGGGTCGCTAGTATTTAGAGCTTTGGTTTGACTTCTCAATTCAGTCGTTTGGTTATTGAAACCAATTCTAGATCACTTTCGTTTGTGCTACACCTAAAACTCGCACACAGAAAAAATGGTCCTATGTAGACCTTCTGAGTGTGATTTCGTGACGGAAAATTCAACCAAAAAATTTCGGAGACAATGACCAAAAATCAAAATTTTCAAAAAGCAAATATCTTGTCATAGTGTTTTATTCAAGAAAGGAATGGAATTCAATTACCGGTAACGATTTGTCAAGAAAATTAAACTGGTTCCTAATTGCACAGGATGATGATGGAAAGTTGTAACCAAAAGTGAAAGACTTTGTGATCTTTTACTTTTCTTATTTCCACTCATACAAGCGGGAACTGTAAATAGTGTTTTTGTATCCGAATCTTCGATCTTCGTCTGAAGGTTTTTTAAGGAATTTGGCAACTGTCCTCAAAACAATTCGCTACTAATGAACATTCATATATTGAACAACATTCCGGCAGCAGAAAATCCATAGCTTTGAGAAAGATATAAAAATGTACTGCAGTCCAATAGATCCATTAAGGAAATATTCTGCTTACCGGTAACTTGACTAATTTAATGTCAAAATTAACAATTCTTCAAATCGACGAATTCCAACTCTAAGTTTGTAAGTTTTTATTTACAAAGCCAGCAGGACTTAGAAGTTCCAAAGGAATCAATCTTTAGTTGGTTTTTTTAACGCTAGTTAAATGTTTTTTTTTTGCCTAAAAGTGCCCGTATACCATTTTAGATAATTAGGTATCCTGTTTCATTTTGTCTATCTATTCATTTGCTGAAATAGGTTAACAACATTCCGGTGAACCAGCTTCAGGCTCATCTGATGTTTGAAATAGCCTAAATTGATCTAAAATTGACTGGGAAAAGTCGAAAGATACTACAGAAGTTGTGTGTGCTCTGTGTATTCATTTTTATCCACAAGTGACGTCCTAATATATATTATAAAGGCAAACTATGTTACGGATTTCAGCTAACGGTTATAACTCGCATAGTTTTGTTCGCAAAGTCAAAAAAGTCTGACCACTGATCGTATTCAATTGATGGCCAATTCATTTCCTGTTTAATTAAAACTGTACAGCCCAGACCAGTCCTTAAACAAGCCACAATTGAGTCAACCTTCTTCAGCGTTTTCCAACTCGATGTATTGTACTTCCTCAATGATCTCAAGTCTAGGTACTGATTTAAAAAAAAAAAGCCTCAAGTAAAAGTGTCATTTTCAAATTATTCCAATTATACCTAGTTATTATAACCGAAAAATATTTTGTTTAAATAAGTTTTGTTCTTGATTTTTTTCTCTCATGTTCATAATGTTACATCTGACTTATCAGTTCCATTCTTGATTTATTTGAGACAAAAAAAACCTTTCATCTCATTTCTTCCAAGGCAAAAGCTTTTGATAACTTAAAACTTAGAAATGCTTTACCATTGCATAGAACGCATTAATAATAATTTCTTTAACAAATAAGTTCTTTTAGTAATAACCAAATATTAATAATCCATATTTGCCACTTTCATCATCTTACATCAAAAGCTTTCGACCTTCAAAATTAAAGTTGTTTCTCAATTTTGGTTTCCTTTATTTATCTATAATGATTTTTTTCGAATATTTTCGTTAAAATTAATACGAATTTCTGAAAGAACTGTGAATTGAAATATGAATAAGAATTTTTTCCGCAAAGGAGAAAAAAAAACAAAGAATTTACTTCATAACTTACAGTTCTTTTTTTCAATTTAATAAGGAGCATAATATACTATTAGGCAAATGGGATTAACAAGATTTAAAGGGATTAAGGTTAAAACTAATTTATTGCATTATCATTTTACTTTTAAATACGATAAAATATATTATAACGTATCCAACCCAACCCCACCTCTTGCACCTGTGTGACGGTACGAATAACCTTTCTTTATAAAATACTTTGTACATAAAAAAAAAACAAATATATATATTTTTTCGATTATATGCTACTATACCATACCTTCTATTCAACCTATTTATATAAATAAACCAAGCAAAATATTACCCTAGATTTAATTAAAAAGAAACCTCTCCTTTACGAGTGAATGTGTGACGTTGGTAACAGTTAACAAGAAACAAACTCTTATATGCAACAAATGAAAATCACTATCGATATACATGATGACAACAGACCTCCACTGTTTTGACGTAGATAACATTTTTTTCTTCTATTTTCACCACTAAACGATTATGTTTTGTTCTTGTTCTACTATTATTTGATATGCAACATATTTTGACAGTTTTTACACAAAAATACATCAGCAAACTGCAAAAAATAAGAGCAATCAATACTCGATAAAATTTGCAACTAAAATAAATTCAAACATAAAAATAATAAGCAATTCTAATTTATAAATAGATGGTAGAGTTTTACTACATATAAAGTTACCCAATATTTTTATCACCAAAGCGCTAAGCTGGAAACATTTTAAATAAATATATGCTTGGACGACAAAAGGATACATATTTTTTTGTTTGCCACTATTTTTATTTTTTTAAATTTCACTAACGTAGGTTCTTCCAATGGATTCCAAGAGTCATTAATGATGTTTTGTTTAGTCATAAAATGTTTGAGGAAATTTGTGGTAAGCATATGTCTGAGTGAAATTGTAGACTTTATTCTCGTAGTAAAAGTGCAAGATTAAACTAAAATCAGTAGGCATAAATGATGTTTTAGAAAATAATTAAAAGACTTTAAGATTTGGACCTTAATATGTTTTGAGTCCCAGGAAGATCGGTATCTGCAGAGTAAAAAAAACGGCCCTGTGACTTAAAAATTCTACAACATCATTTTGTCACATCAATCACATTTTGTAATAACTTAAAGTTACCTTAATTTTTTTCCATTAACATTGCTTGAGTTATACATGGTAACAGTAAGAAAAAGTTCCTAATGGATTGACAGGTTAAATGGCTTTTGTAAAAAATTACAAAAAATTTTGTGCAGCGAGAAAACTCTCAGATGTTGTTCTGTTTATTCAAAAAAGCTTTTGAGGTTGCAGACTCAAGGTTTATTCACGCTTACCCGGTAGATGGCATAATTTTCAACAGCGATAACAGTTACCCATTACAATAGAACCATGCGTTTCCCCTGCATGAACGGACTTATCTATTTCCTTAGCTCAATCAATTTTATTGACGGTTTGATAATAATAGTAATTCAATGATTAATAATGGGTTAACCTGAAAACTATTCGAAAATATTAAAAATCAGACACAGGGTTTGATGTAAGCAGAAGTTTCAATACATTTTCTTCAGTATAAAATGTCCAATCATAACTGTCAAACAGTACAAAAGTGTCTTATAAGCAGTAGAATCTATTTCGACAACAACGTCTTTGGTATTTGATACTGGGTGTCGCAATAAATTTTGAAAAATAATGGAGGTAAAAAACTGGATAACAAAAATGCAGAAAAAATTCATTCGTTTCTTTGTTATATTTTCTAAATGTAAAATAAAAAATAAATGGCTCTTGGAACACCACCATGATTGACACCTTTTCCTGAAACTTTCTGATAACTAGATAATCCAAACCCAATTTAACAAAATTCATACACACTAAAACTAACCAATGATATTTGGAAATATTATTACATTTTCAAAATACCTAAACTTTTCACAAAAGATCATATTTTATTTGTTTAGTTAACGTCTTATGTTACTTTTTGTTCTTAATTTCATACAAAAGTGATATAACAAAAAATATAAATAATAAAAAAACCAACAACAATGTAAGGAAATTGTAAAAACAAAACCCAAATATTTTTACAGTGCTGATGGTCATTATGAAGTAACACTTATGACAAAAGCAACAGTCTATAGTAATGGTTTGGTTATATGGCAACCACCAGCCGTCTATAAGTCATCCTGTTCAATCGATGTTGAATATTTCCCATATGACGTACAGACGTGCATCTTAAAATTAGGAAGTTGGACCTATGATGGTTTTAAGGTGCCCATTCATGATATTCTATTATTTTCCTAATTAAAAAAATAAATAAAAAGAAACAAAAAAAAAAAAATAATAATCAAATCATGCAAATTAATTAAGTGAAACTAAGTGAATTTATATATTGTTACCATAATTAAGAATACGGAATGTTAAGTTTTATTTTTTGATTTGGATTTTGTGATAGCGTTCTTCTTAGTCAAGTGAAAGGCAATCGAAAATTGAATTTTGTTGAAGCGAATCAAGTAAAAAAAAAAAAAACCAACCCGACTGTATTTTGAGTAGTTGTAAATATTTTACAATTGAGATTAAAAGTAAAAAAACGTAGCAGATCAAACAATTATATGGAAACGCAAAGGCTCGCAACTACTGCAGAATTCAATGGGAATGATATTGTCATGTTTTAGTTGATTTGAATATTCAATGAAAATTATTTCCCGTGCATGACAAATTGCATGTTTTATTTTGATTTTTTCAGAAAATTTGATCGAATTAACGGAGCGGGTAAAATACAAAATTTATTTTTTCCGGTAAAAGAAACGACGGACTTTACACAGAGCTCCTTTTATCAAACACTTCGGATAGCTTTATGTTGCAGTGGAGCTTCATTTAAGACAGCATAAGAAGCCCTCTTATCAAAGTCAAAAGTCACATTAAAAATTGTACTAAATTAGCACTTTAAAAATTCTATTACTTCAAATCGAAGTGGCTGACAGATGACAAGAAAGCTAATGCTTTAGAGAGCAACCAGAATAAATGTTTGCAATTTTTGTGTTTAATGTTTCTCGTTAGTTTTATTTATCTAAAGCCAGAAACTCAACGGCAAATGGCTGAATGGATTAAAATCAATTTAAGAGTCTCTTATTGTGACAATAGATGGCTTTAGCGCAGTGAACAAATAAATTATTCGATTGGTTTTGAATGTAATTAAAAACCATTCAATTTAACAATTAACAAAAAATCTGTCGGTGGGCGGTTTCATTACATTTATGAATACCAAACGTCAATAGTAACAGCATGGCTAAGACACCGAATGCACTGCAGGCAATATGACGATATGAACATCTCATTCCGTTCCGTTCCGATTCCCCTAATCGGCATGTCATTGACTTATTTTTCAAATGAAAATAAATTTCAATGGAAGAGCCTCTGATCCCATCTGGTAAATGAAGACATTTTGTATCTACTTGATATTATGTGACACTTGACAGTCGGAATTATTCTTTTTGACAGTAATGCACTCACCTTTGATTGTATCTCGGACAATTTTCTGTCAATCAATAATATTTTCCAATTACTATTACATGCGGGCGGCAACTGAAATAATGTCAATGAAATAGTAAACCGCCGCGATTTAAACACACGATAAATATTTTGTTTGACATTTTCACGGTGAACTGATGTTACATCTAAATTACTGCGGCCACTTCTACTACTGTACTGTTCGTCTCTGTTCGTGTTATAATTTCATCGAAGGTTGCGACGAAACTCTAAATATTTTTACGACAAGGCGCTTATCAAAATTTAGTTTACCTTTTTATTTTCAAAACGCATGATGAATCCTTCCCAAAACAACCATTTTCAACTTGAACGTGAAGCTTAACAATTGGAAAACAACTCGCTTAATAAAAAAAACGGACAAATAAAATTTGAACCTTAGTTTTGCATGCCATTGGCTAAATGACTTAAATTAACCGCATGCCGCGCAACAAGCAAACATACCAACAACAACTCTTCATTGAATATTCAAAATGAATACATATTTTAAATATTAATATACATTATTAATTTTGAAATTTTATGGAAAATTTTAGCTACCATCTTATAAGTGTTTTCTTTTTCGTGTTACTTGTTGTTGTAAAGGAAACTAATGATACATGAGATGAGAAAACCTATATAAAAAGTAAACAAACAAAAAAAAAATATATTTTTATTGGAAATTTTTTCTTAAAATAAGCGCAAATCAAACATAAAATCAATCATTAATATAGTGAAAAATATAAATTTACGAAAATACATAAATGGCTTTTATTAATTTCTTTCTTCTTGATTTCCATTTTTCTCCTTCAATATTTTTAAACACTAAATATCCAAAGTGTGGGATCGGCGAACTAAATGATTTGAAAATAATCGAAAGTAAATACACAAAAATGTGAGAAAAAGTTTTCAATATCTTTGCACTCTTAAATGTAAAAAACAAAATTAAATAACAAACAATTATCAAAAACAAAAACCCAATTCCATTAAAAGTCAGTATACATTTGAATTTTCTGTGAATGATTGATGATGGTTATCAGAATTCGTAGCTAAATGGGATATTTTGTTTAATTTTATGGAATTAAGATATATTCTACTTAAATTGTTTTATAGAAGAATCGCTATTCAGTTGGTTGTATTGTATTTACGAGGAACTATCCGTTTTAGATCGAAACTTCTCAGATGCAGCTAGAGTTATGTCAAGATAAATGTTTCATACTTTTGTTGATATTTTTCCATTAGTTGTTATTGGAAGGCTTATGCTTAGAGCTATTGAAGGTTGTTTTTTCTTTTTTCATTTTATGTTTTTTATGCACCGCGACCTAATTGATTAAATGTTGTGGAAATCATCAGATGTCGCTTTTTTAAATATTAAGTATGCGCGAAGTCTAAAACTGATTGAAGTTAGAATGAAAAGAAGGAAACAGAATAGGAAGGAGCATGATATTATCAGAGTCAAAGGACTTGAACTTTTTTAAATCCTTCCGAACTGTCAAAGCACCAACTTACAATTGTGCGTGTATAATGACATTTGGTACCTTTTGAAAGTCGTGTGTCGTGGCGGTCTGTATATTTTTGCTTATGACGGCGCTGGTGAACTTTCTGATCCCTCTCTATGAAGGAGAATAATTTTTTCGTTTCGACAGTAGTAGCTTGTAGGGAAACTACAACACACGCTAAAATATGGGTCACTGTTAATTTATTTTTAAAAGCGACTTAGATTTGTTGATTGGGAATTCTTTGAAAAATATTTTTCACCCGATTTTCCCACTGAGCCGTATGAGACAATTTCCGACAAAACACATTTTCACCGATGGAACATAAGAACCTATATTTCTTCGTCCTCTTCTGTGAAGCTCAAAAGCACACTAACAAGCCAAAAGCTTGTTAATAACGCAAATGTTTAGTTATAAAATTTCATAGGTCATAGCATCGCATAAATTATTACAGTTCGTTAGATAAGCTAACAACATTCAATATTCGTTTAGTCTTTAGCTCTTGAAACAGTTGCAATCAATAATCGTTCCTCCGTTTGGGCGGTATTCCCTGCAGGGGGGGACAGTTTAAAATTTCTTACGTACGCTCCACTCTCCATATTGTTCAAATATTGAAAATCAATTTGAATTAATGTCTGCATTTATAAGGTGGATGAGATGGGATTATGGGATGGGTGTCTATATACACACCTCACATGTGTTGATTATTTTGTGTCATTAAAAACATGTTAAGATACTCAAAGCGACACATGTGAGGCAATGACACTTTAATCAGCAATTAAATGAGTAGAACTATGTTGATAAAACGAAGATAAACAAGTCGAAACGCATTCAAAAATTGTTAATTAGGTCAAGGCGCTTTTTTCTGTTTTGTTTCCCTTTTTTTTAATGGGGATAGTGTGAGTGTGAAATTAATATTGATTTTGTCCTGAACATGCTTTTAAAAAATGTTCTTTTTGTGTGATTTTTAAATTGATTTAAAATGGCGTCACCATGAACCTATAAATAATATTGATTTGCAGAAGCTGTCCAGACGTCCGTAGAGAAATTTTGCAGTAAAACTAATTTTTCATTCTGTCTTCCAAAACTGTTTTTCTTAAACTTGCAATCGAAGATGTTCGAAACATAAGTCTCTAGAAGAGTGGGTTTCTACAGTGTGTAGTCACTTTATTTCAATCATTTCCGTTATACTCGCAATACTCACAATACTTTTATAATTTATCTGTACTGTTTTGCGACCAGATGGGTCGGCTGGCAGATTGAGAAGAATGCAAAATGGCTGCCACATCAGGCAGCAGACAGCAGCCATGGTTATCACATTGGTCATTCGTAATTTCTTATTCCATTTGGTCCATTTTTTTAACGAATTGAAAAAAGAATGGCGGCTTTAATTTTTATGCAACATAAGGCGCTTTTAATTTCGTCTGATGTTAATGGTGTATCACTGAATGCGTTCATTTCCTTCACTTGACAATTTATTGACAGATGACTGGAAAACTCAAAATTATGTGTTTAAATAAATCGATTGTTCTGTGTTTACAAATATTTCGGACTTAATTTATTTTGTTAACTCTTATTTCCATTTATTTCAATTTCAAGTGGCAACCGTGACAGCAGCGTATCGTTTGCGCTATCTACTGAGATGAAGTACTAACATCACAGCATGAATAAACAATCAGTACACTAATAATGGAATTTTCTTTCAAAATACAATACGACAAGTGTTCAGAAATGCAACTTGTAATATCAAATTTAACTATTGGCAGCATCTGATAAATACGCAGTAACCATCTTGCAAAGCCAGATACTGCATTGTTCATTGTTCTTTTATTAAAAATATTTCTAGAGCTTTCAGCTGAGCTGTACTATTGAATATATTTTTAATTACCTTTTAGTGCTACAAATTTTGGGTATAGAGGTCGGTACAGGCTAACAACACCTTAAATCCACCTTTACCTTGTTTATTCTTCATGTGGCGAATTTCAAATATGAATTCCAAGAGAGGTTAACCCCAATAAGACTGTTATACCTTATGGCTTTCAGAATGAGTTCGATTTCCGTCACATAAACGTTTTTCATGAACCGCATTCTCGAAGTCTAATTATCGACTAGTTTTTCAATCTGCACACTTCAGCTGTCATAAATATTGTCGCTGGAAAAGTATTGCCCACTCTAAAACCAAGTCGCTTAAAAAACACACTCTTTGACTAGTTTTTGGAGTTAGTTAGGGAAATTTATGTGTGTACAAAGTTTCAAGGACCAATTATCCTTTTTCACAAAATTAAAATATGAAGTTTGAAATAAATAAAATTACACACCAAGACGCAATGGCCTAGTGGTTAGTGTGTAGGACTACTTAGCGACGAGGGTTCGATCCCTGGAAACACACAAATTTCATCTTAAGGCTCATTCCACTGTGCCACCACTCTCGCGAACGACTGACAAACATTCGAGAGTATTACTGTCATGAAAATGCTTCTCAATTAGCCGTTTGGACACGGCATAAAATTGTAGATCCCTTCCATTCGTCAAAAAAAATTAAAATCTCAACATGAATTGTTGGGAGGGTGTCTTACGGACCTATTCCAAAAATGATTGTATAGTGCAAACAAAAACTCTCAAAATAGAAAACGTGAGACTGGGTTGCATTATCAAATATAAATGAATACACTTCCACGGCGCTAAGATAATATCGTATTTTATTTTCAATTTAAACTCCATTATACAATCACATTCCAACACATCAACTTAATTTAACATGTCTTCAATTTTATCCACATTTAGCGAGAGAATTTTCACTTCGGGGGGTCAATTCTGGTTCTGGGAAACAGTGAATCGAAAAAGTCGTTTTCACATTCGCTTTCACACATTGCTTGTATTATTTTGAATCACTCTTTACTTAAATGCGATTCTCGGTCAGTAAGTGAAACACTCGTGGTGAATTCAATGTGTTGTACGAAAGAAGTTCTCAGTTTTCAAACTTTTCACTTGGAAATGACGACGTGAAAAAAATGATTCATATGAAAATGTTTGACGTTTGGTTTCACAGTTCCGTAGAACGAGAATCGAAATTGCTGTGAAAAGGTGAAAACATTTTCCTTTCCTCTTTCCACAGAACGAGAATTAAATAAATTTACGAAAATATCAATCCTTTCTAGGAAAAGTATTCACGATTACTCCGATTAGCGAAAAAATATGCCACATGTCAAAGCTACATTAATCGCAATATCTTACAGGCAAAAGTTACCTTAGGTACTTTCTTTCTCAAAATTCTTCGCCACATGAATGTTTACAAAGCTAATTAAGCTTCAATCTTAAGTGTCATATTTACTATCCCCAAGTTGACTGCCAAATTTACACACTTTAACTTGATTTTCACTTTCAATTGGACTTATCGCATTGCTGCATTTATTTTACGTTATACTTAAGTGGTAGTTAGTGAACAATCGAAAGCAACTATAACCAAAACATAAAAAAAAAATTTAAATAAAATAAAATAAAAACTAACAAACAGTAAAACAGTGTAGTGCATCTGTTTAAGTCTGAAATGTAATTCCACTAAGCTCTGTTGTTAGGAATGAACAACATTTTGTGTTGGAACGCGCATTTAGTATCCTTTACATTCAGGGCAACATTCATTTTCCTTCAGCGATCAATATTATCCAATGCAACACTGTCGTTCAGCATTTTTGACAAGCAACATCTTAGCAGTTCTATTCAACATGGAATGTCGTAGTCAATTAATCGTATAAATAATAAATGTTTATTTCTTACAGCTTGAGAGTTTTTTTTTTTGTTATTAAAAAAGAAAAAGAGGACTAAATCGAAAAAAATAGCTATTAATATAATTACAATAATATAAATTAAAACCACACAGGTTAAAGTGAAATTTTTAAAACACCAAAAATAAATAAATACCCTCATAAGGAATTTGCAAAACAAAGAAAAAAACATAAATCGAATAAAAAAATCAACTCCATACTGACATTAAAAATTTGATTGGAAAATGCACACAAAATTTAAGCGAAACGAGACGATTGACCAGAGCTTTTGGTTTTTTCCACCAAACACACATCGATACACGATGACACTTACACGACACATCCAGAATTAAACACGTAACGTAATAAACTACTAAAACTAAATAATGACCAGCATAAATAAAAAAAAAAAAACGAATGAAAATGGATACTCTTAGTTAGTTTTATTCCCATATTATTTGTTTGGTATAATTTGTGGAGCCGTATTCTGCATGCGGATTATGTTGCATGGTGATTATTTTCCAATTTTTTTTCAACCAACTGTATTATTAATATTTGAATCTTGAAATGTGCCCGCGCATATTACAAACTTTTATTGGATGTGTTTAAATAGTTGTGATGGTGTTGCATATAATTTAAATAGTTTGATTAATTTCCTCAGATTTTTTTTAGTTTCACGTAAGAGTAGTAAAATTCTGTCAGTTACAATTATGGAATAAAAATCGATAGAGAGATAATAGAAATGAAATATAAGAACTGCCCTACTGTTAAAAAAGCTACTGTACAAAACCGAAGGTTGGGTACTGTCCTAAAACAGTTCCTAGGTTTTATCATAAAATTTCAGATAACTGCGGCCATATTTTAAAGCATTTTGCTTTCATTCTGCTGTCATGTTCTGTCACAATCAGCGTTTTATTGTTGAGCGCAAGACATTCGAACAGCGCGCAGAAGAAAAAAATATTTTTTAAAACACAAAGTGCCGTCGGTCTATACTCACCATTTGGAGAATTTCGAGAAAAGTACTACAGTCACCGCATAAACCCAACCAAACTCACCGTCGCGTCGACCGAAAATATTGTTGCTGCGGTGGCAGAGAGTGCTCCCGATAAATGATGTGTGTCAAGCACTTCACCAAGGGAAGTAGTAGTAGTAGAGTTTGTTTGACCGAAAATTTACCATTTGCGTAATGTCAATATGTGCCTTCTACAGGGAAACGTGCCTCATATAGAACGAAGCACTAATGTGTTCAAAGCGAAGTGTTCTAGTCGCGCTATCTGACCAAGAGCTAAGTTTAGCTGGGCGGCAAAATCGTGAGAATGGAAGACTTTTTCAGGTTACGTTAAATCTTTATTTCTTGCTAAGAATCTGGCCATTATTTGCCGAACCTTAGGACTCGGCTGTCAAGATACAAGCCGACCCCAAACCGTACTATTTTTAAAACATATTGATTTCAAATTCCCTTTAACTTGCAGATGTTCTACATCTCAGATGTAAATTGTTCAACTTAAATTCAAGGAGCTATGTCAGATACAGAGTTTTAGAAAGCTTAACACCTTCTTTAAGAAAAAGGGGTTAGGTACATCTATGGTGTGGATATTTTGCACTTTATACGATCCAAAAGACTTGCGTCTATCAATCTTTGGTTTGATGCGATGAAATTACTTTTTTTATTTATGTTAAAAAAAATGGTTGCAACTTTAAGTAAATTGGAAATTGCAGAGTTGCAAATGATACGAGAACCGCAAAACGCGCCAGATATCTACTCACTGTTCTTTTTATTTAAATACCTACCTCAGATAACCTCAGCAAGCAACATTAAAACTTTAAAATACAAAAAAAAATCTATTTCTTTATTTCATATATTGTTAACTTCAGTATGAGTTCAAATATTTGTATTTTACTTTTTAAACCCTTCAACATAAAAGGGACTTAAATTTTCTTCATATTATACAGCAGATCCAATAAATTTGTCAGCAACTGCGATCCACTGCATTTTTTTCATTTCTCCCTTTTTTTACTAAGTAGGTTCTTTGTTGAACTTTTCAACAATTGAATTTCGAAATTTCTAGCAAACAATTTCCCCTACGACAGATTCTATGATATACGACGCTGCGGAAACATCAGCGACAAAAAAAAATCAAAATTCTACACCTCTGTAGGAGTACAGCGTTTCATGTCTTGTTGACGTGTATTTTGTCAAAGTAGAATTGAGATTTGCCGCCATTTGCCGCAATTATAGTATCATCCGATTGGATGATGACTTTTGCGCCACCTTGTATATCTTTTGCCGCAACCGGCTCTTTCATTCTTCTGGTAGTCGATATTTATGCAACCAAAAGATGTCGCTGCGTGGCTGTGTAAGGGCGTTTATATTAGTTACAGATTAATTGATTCTTTTATATTAATTTTGCGTTTGAGCATTATAGTCCTTGTTTTTTGCATTTTTTCTTGATTGCTATTATCTTGGCAAACAAATTCCTATTAGACAGGAACAATAGTTAGGTGCGTCGGGAAGAGAGAATAAAGACACCAAATATTGTAGGTAACAACAAGTAATTTTATACATTATTGGTATCGCGCAGTGGATCTTAATTCCCAATTGTAAAACCGGACATGGACTGTGACAACGATACAAGAAACTCATGAGTACTATCTGTCTGAATTTAAACAAAATACTAAAAGTATTAGTAAAAGAAAATATTTGAACTAAAACTAATTTCAAAAACCAAAGTACCTCCCGCTTTCGCTTCGCACAAATATTTTCCGGTGAAGACTTCTTGTCAATACTTCTTCACAACTTAATTCACTCGCATTAACAATTAACTCTCAACTGAAAATTACAATTTACTGAAATAAATCCACTCGATTTTTAATTATTTTTTTAATTTATTTAAGGGGCTCAAAAAAAAAACACAAAAAATAGCAGCGAAATATTAATAGCATTTTTTCATCAACAACAAATAGGTAGTAAATTGCGCATCAATTCAATTTAATTCAATTCAATTCGATGAGGAACCACAGCAACACGAATACGGTCAAAATGGCCATCCTTTCGTTGAGTAAATATGAATTTGAAGAACTCCTCTCTCGGATGAAGTAAATGGGTGATTCCCTCTTCACTGCAAAGTGTACATGTTTTAATACTATCCAACTGTATTAAATAAAAAATATTTCTACATATATCTACTTATTTAAATATTTAATCTTACCGCCGCAGTGATTACTGGGCGTTCATTTGATCGAATGATAATTTCAACACAATTTGCTCTCATCGGTGAAGGGTACTCGTAATAGCACAATGGCAGACATCCTTAAAGAAAGTGCACTGAACACTGAAGAGATAGCTGGGTATTCTCCACAAATAGAACGCATTGAATCGTTGAAGAATAAAAACGGTTCCGATGATTATTCGATGGTGCACTTCGAATCGAATTGGGGGTAAGCTTGAACTCCTTACATTCATAAAATTGGATTGTGTGCAGTACACGATAACAATGGCAACGACTATGAGGACAGCGACTACGGTTGGAGGACCTCTTTATAGTTTTGTTATGTACTTTCCGATTTTTCCTCGTTCGGGGTGTTTCCGGAAACTTTTATGTGGAAATATTTTATGCAGACGGTTTATCGCGAGAGTGAGTTCAGAGCAGCGTGTGTTAGACGGCATGAAAAATGGTGCGACATTGCATGGTGGCAATTTGTTATAATACTAATGCATTTCGATTTTATTTCACTTGTCATTCTCGTCCCGCGGCAGTGGGTATACTGGTATGTACGTCAACTTAACCCAATTATGAAAAAGGCACCGAAAAAAGCATTTTGGCCCTTACAAATCATCATTTTCAACCTTCACGTATTTTGTAGGTTACAAGAGGTAATTTTATATGAAAAATGTCACCATTGTGTTAAAAAGATTTAGCCTGGACACTTAAATTGACAACGGGTAGGGAAACTATGTAAAATGAATAAACCGCATTGGATTGACTTCCGTTGAAAAACGAAATTGTCCAAATTGGAACCATTGCACGATAGCCACCCATCCGATTTTAGAAAGAATTATTAGTACTAGTACAGTTCTAGTACCTCTTCAGAAAGTGTTTGTCTACTCGAAAGGCTTCCACGACTACAGCTCTAAATTTGAGGGCACTTCAGCCTCATTATGGGTGGAACGAAAACTACGGATAATGAAATAAAAAGCCATCCAGAAACTAGCTTATTACGGTTGCAAACTTATTTATCATAAATTGGGCTATCTTTTCCCAAAAATTCCGACACGAAATTTAGTAAGAATCTGAACATTTTTGACCGTGGGCGACTAGTCCTTCTTTATTTGTCCCCGTAACTTGAAAGTATGAGGCAAAATCTTCTGAAAATCTTCGATACCAACACACGCAAGAATATTTATTACAAGCTTTATAAAGATCTCTTTCCTGTTCCTTTCCATTTGACGGAAAAGAGTAAAACCTAAAACTCGCAGTCCATTTAGTCCCTAATCGAATCACGTCACTCAAACACATTCAACCGATATCCTGGTTTGTATTTTAAGTGATTTATGAGAGATTTTGGATTTTGCTTACCTTGGCCAAGTTTACTGTTTTGCACACAAGGCCATGCCCCGAAGTAAAAGGATTATAGCTGCATCCAACAAAGGGGACTCTCAGGATGACCTCCCCCCACAATCCATAAAATTATGAGTTTCAATACTAATCGCTTATGGCAGGCGATGGCCTTGTCTTCGGTTCTCCTTTCTTTGTGACATTTCAATTTTCTAAGAAAACAAACGACTAAGTAGAAACGTTCGTCAGACAAACGTGAAAGGTCCCTCGTTTTCTTAGCTTGACTTTACTTTTGTTACTATTGTTTAGAATTTCCTTTCACGATAATTGCCAAATATACACAGACCAGAAAATGGCAGAGAATGTCATTCCGAAGGTAAACCATTCGATTTCCGAATCTCTTCGGGTGGCAAAACAATTTTAATCATTAGCTATCCTTCAGACAACAAATTAATATATTCCCACCAGTTCTCAAAAGTACTGCGAACACACCCGATCAGCAAAAAAGAAAGAAAAAATGAAACTTTGGACTTGTCCCAAACCCGTCCAGACTGTTTAAACAGACACAGCACTCGCAATTCGTCCTGTAGTTTCGTGCGAGCCATGACAACAACTTTATCCTTGCCGTCGTCAATATCAGACTCTTTGCATGCACACATAAATTTATTCATCGATTTCATTGCAAAAGGTCCTTGTAATGCGTTTCGGTTATATATATACCTATCCATGGATTTATGCAAAACTGTCTGTCGAATGTTTTCGCTACAAGCTGCTTTTACTGCACAATTGTAAGTGTTTTGAATTTATCTAAACGTCATGTCGTATATATGACTAAGTAGAGCGGTGATGTTTGTTCAAAATAATATCTACTACCACAGGATGTCACGTTACTGCGCAATTCTTCGAGTGTTACAACAGCAGCCTGGAAGTATGTAATATGAATAAATAAAATTTGGAATTTATCGTTTTCAACGGGGGTGCATGACTTTGAGACTTTGCGAATATTTGATTGATTTAGCTTTTGGCAAATTGTCGCAAATTGATGACCTGGCATTTTTCGTTATTTCAAATATAAGAATGGATAGTCGCTGTTGAAGATGACTTTAAAATAAAATAATCATTTAAAACCTCAGTTGAACATGTTTTTTTACCCTTTATGTCAGTTGTGGACGCCTCAAATGTAATCGCTTGGCAGAAGTTACTTGTATTTTAAAAAATCGAATTTTAGATAAAGTAGTTTTCCAAAGCTTCAGAAAGTCAAAAATTAAAAATGTTCTCACAGAACTGAACATGTAGATGTTCGCTTTTTCTACCAGGTGCGTGGTTTAACTACGCCTCCTTTTTAGAGGCGGTTTTTTTTTTTGAAACTCCTATCAATGTCGGCTCTAGAAAAGTTTTATAAATACGACACCAACTAAACCCGAAAATATCAACCAAAGGATTGGTGTCTTGGGACATTCATTTCATCCACATTCGACAGAATAGTTCCGGTCCTATGAAAGGATCCTCTCTAATTCAATTTTCATTTCATTTTCATATTATTAATGAATTGAATAAATAACACATAACAAATAACAAATTATAAATAACAAATAGCAAATAACTAATAACAAATAACAAAGAACAAATAACAAGTAACAATTTGCAAATAACAATTTGCAAATAACAAATAACAAATAACAAATAACAAATAGCAAATAACAAATAACAAATAACAAATAACAAATAACAAATAACAAATAACAAATAACAAATAACAAATAACAAATTACAAATAACAAATAACAAATAGCAAACAGCAAATAAATTAAACATAACGAAAAATTTAACAAAAATGCCAGAGTATATGAGGCCCAAAAATAAAGCTAAACAAAACGAAATGTGTTTTTTTGTAATTTGTCTTTTAACTTAACATTCATCTAAATGTATTTTTCCTGCCTATCTGTACAATATAAAATAAAACTCTCCTGAAAATAACTCGGATCAACGAATTATTGTTTATTCAACATTAATGTAATTAATGTAATTCATATTCAGAAATAAATAAAAGGAATACAAACAGTAACTACCCATATTTTTGAAATGTTTACAATACCTCCTCAAAAATAAAAACTCCACTGTCAATTCGGTGTGAGGCTTATCGTAGGTACAATATAAGTCCTTTGCACTTACACTTCACCCGCTCACATTCACATTCCATCTGATGAGTGGGAAAGTGGTGGGTAACATGCAAAACTTCGATGCACTGTATATCAGCTTATGTACACGAATGACCAAAATCAAGTAAAAAAAGATCAAAAACCGAAAAATACGAAAAATTAAAAAAAAAAAAAATTTAAAAATTAAAAAAGGATTTATCATTTTTCTTTTTAAAAAAAAAATGCTTTTCAGTCTTCGAAAATGCTAGATCTAGAATTAAAACTGCTAGAATGTCATCACTGACTACAACGTCATCATCTCGTTAAATATGCAACAACCGAAGAATATGAACAATTAATCCAACTGAAAAATACTACCAGCCATCAAATATTCGATTGTCCGAAAACCCCATATTTTAAACACGAATCCTCGCATTTATAAAATCTACTTTAAGAAGGTTATCAATTAGCTGCACAACGATTCCGTCAAATTTTTGTATGCAAACTGACTTATGTTGACTTCAAACTTGCAATCAATTTTCTTTATTAATCCGAGGTTAGTATTTATTTTTAATACAGAAAAGTATAAAATTAACCTTAGAATTGAATTTGAAGCATTCAGTATACAAGGTGCAGTGATACTAGACCGCGAGTAATTTCCCATTTTGTTGGTATTTCACTTCTCTAAAAAAGCTGAAAGGAAGAAATGTTGGTACCTTTGTAATGAGGGAAACTAAATTTTAAATGCTGAAATCATATTTTACTTACTATACCTATAGGTCCTATTCTTATAAATTGTATGTTATATTTTAGTCCAATAAATCGGAAACAAATACAATTTCTTCTTCACTGAGAGGGTTGTATTTTTTTAATTTACTAAATGCAGCAAATGCTGTTGGCCTGTATTTTGAATCTTTGTTATTATTCATGTATATAACATATCGAGAGATTTTTTCAAGAGCGGCAAAAAAAAAAAAAATCTTGGCAAATTTTGTGGAAAAAAAAAATACCTAAAGTTAGTATCACGAATTGGGCTTGACAAATTTCTATATTTCTCCGTTTGTAAGTGGTCTTTCCTTTTTGTATGAAAAGTTTTAAGGCCTTTAAATCTGAACAGTACTGTAGATTTAAGGGGAAAAAAAAACAGAATGCACCATATTTTCCCACTGTGATGTCAAACTTAAGGGAAATCACAATATGCATTATGAAAATGTGACTTTATCAAGACAATCATCACCATCTCGTACTCGTGGAGGTCACCGATAAGACATATAAACTACAGGACAATTCATCCATGGACATTATCTGATCTCCCTCAAATTGCACATAGGTTGGCTCCAAGGATAAATATGGGCTATGTATAGGTAGAATGACATCCGAAAGCAATGAATGTAATGTTGCGGATGAAACTTCTGGTTGATAAGTTGGCCTGGAGCTCACTTGTTTCGTGGATGAGTTGTATGGGCCGTTGATGGGCTCTTTTTAATTCAAAGAAATGCATCCTTCAAACCAACCAGTGGGATGAAGGATCACTTAAAATTATTTGGCCTAATTTTGTACATATAATTGCCGTTAAACATTCGATTTATTTTTATTTTTAAAATTTGTTTTAAAACGTTAAAGCTATGTCTCTCTCGAATGTATGTGCCTGCAACACTTGCAACAAATTGCACCAATCCCACAGTCAATAAAAAGTCCTGCAAACAGGACATAATGGACCACTCACAAATTATCGATCTACAAAATGCATCACGATATTATATTTTGTTTGATTTTCTGTTTGTATTTATTGGATTGCATAAACCACTCACGAGGAAAATGTTTATTTACAGCTTATTTTCAATTTTTGTTTTATGCACCGTCACAACACTGGATTTTGTCAACATTAAAAATTAAACAAAAAATTGAAGCCCCTTCTTAAATGCATCCTATTATTATTTGTCCTCTTTAATGAATGACAACAAAAAAATCAATTTAAAAGAAAAATCTAATGCTAACTAATGTCTGAGTGAATGTGGAAAAACGACGCATGACTATCCGTATCTGGTGTATTTTTTAACTCTCATCGCATGTTAAAGTCCCTGTCTCTCATGAAATAAGAATGCGAATGCAAAACGTATTTATATGCATCCAGTTTTCGTAGACAAGTATGATCCGCACTTCAGACTGCATGTGTATGCGACTGTGAATGTTCCTGTCAAGTGTCTTTGCATTGTGAAACCACTTAACAAATAATAGATACAATACACTCTTAGTTGCATCTTGTGTACCTAAATGTTTTATTATTTTTCTCTTTTTTTTATTTGTTCTCGTACCTAAGGCATGCACTTGCATCTCTTCCTGAATGCGCTCTTCAGTTTGGATGGGAATGTGAATGTTTAATTTGTATTCTTTTGGTTTTCTTCCTTTAATTTATTGCAAATTGTCAATGTGTTTGCTGCATTAAGTTTAAAACCAAAACCAAAGTAAATAAATTCGAAACACAAGTGTTAAATAAAAATAAGAAAAGAAAAGTATATATATTTACCCGCTTCATTACATATTATTTTATTTCTTTGTTTACCCTCTTTGGACTTCGTTTCGCGAAAATCTTTATTTATTTTTTTGAAATATTTATTTATTTTTTTTATTATTTCAAAATTTCCATAAAATTGTGATTTCCGTTTTCCTTTATCGTATATTTATCAGTTTCTTTGTTTTTAATTTTCTCTTGTTTACAATTAACCAAAGTTGAATAACCAAGTTCTATTACAAGTTGAACGGGTAAAAAAATCTTAAAAAAATAATAATAATTTAACATTAAATTAGAAAAGAAACGTGTAACGTTATGAGGCAAATTTAGCTTAAATTGAATATTTCCACGGAAATATGCAACGAAAAAAATAAATAAATTAATGAACATACAGTCTTTTGAGTTTTCTATATTTTATTCAATGACTTTTGTGTTGTTACTTCTTTGTTTTTACTTTCTCTCTTATTTATTTTTAGTTTTTCAATTTGGAAAAAATATAAATCTTGAAAAAACAAAAAAAACATATTGAAAAAATGATTAAATAAAAAAAAATGAAACTGCATGCTTTCTCGCTTTCATTCTTCATTTTTTTATTATTACAAAAAGAAAAAAATATATATATATATATCTTAGTTTGAAATAAATTAAATGTTCGCAAATGGTTTGCTGAACGAAGATTCTAAAATGTATTTTCTATTCTTTCCATCTATCGACCAATTGTGACCCAATCGACAATGAAACGAAATCGCATACGCCTTCAATTGAATCGAAATCCAATGACGACCGAATTGAATAGGTGGATTTACGGCACATGGATGAACAGCAGGGCAGCAATATAGTCGATGTTGGAGTTGATCTGTCGGAGTTTTATATGTCCGTCGAATGGGATATCCTGGAGGTGCCAGCAGTGAGGTGAGCTCGATTTGATGGATTATGTAATTATGTATTTATTTATTTATTTTGGTTGTATAATGTATTTGTATTTATATTCATTGAGCATGGGCTTTTCAGCGATTGCCATTGAATGGAACTGATTATTTTATGGGGATTTTGCAATGCCGCCGTCGTTTTTACGCTTTGTTACTGAATATTAAATTTGAACGCGTGATCTAAGTGTGAGCAGCGTATATATCTGCTGTGAATGTGTCAATCATTGGGATAAGCTTCCCTCTGTGTACAGGGAATAAATGTAGGGTGGTACGGGTGGTAGGGCGAAGCTTTTCATACTTTGAGCGTTGAGTAATTAATGAATTCGGGAAATCGCGGGTGTGTTTCTTTTTGTGTGCTTTTTTCCCATCTCCATTGTCAGTATATTCGGAGTCAGCGTGCGTGGGGATTTATCCTTTTGATACCACATATTTTATATGGAATTAGTTGATTGCCATACCTCGATAGCATTCGACGCCTCCGCCCTACCAATCCTATTTTAAAGGACGATGTTTGCATTCCTCCTGAAACTGTTCTGAAATTCGAATTATCATCTGCCTATATTTGACTTCGTTCTTAAGAAAAGCAATCAAGGTAGGTAAGTTTCGGCAGTCTAAATAAATAAATGCACCAAAATTGAAATCCGCTTTTAACAATCACGGAATTTCGAACACTCTTAGAAATCCTTAGCCTAAGCATTTTATCTTGCAGGAACAAAGACCCAACCCCTGCCGATAAAAGGGGACGACATTTTTTTCAAATAACACCATTCGCACTTAGCAACTACTAACTTTCTGCTTTCTGAATAACTTCAGTTTCAATCCAACCACTTAAACTGTCTCACCACTGGTCGAGTAAAGTTGTGTCCCACTTCTGTCCAGTCCTCCTCAAAAGTTAAACAACCAGTTTCACTTCATTCTTCGATGGAGCCAGTGTATACACTCTTATAACTTATTTAAAAACTTTGATTTTATTTAAATTCTCGAAAGTTTCGAAATAAATCTCATTTCTGATTGCACCCCGATTCCAAAGACATGAGCTCATCGAACATTTATTCTTTTTTCCCACCATGGGAAAACTTTTACCATTCACCGAAGGAAATTCGTATTTCTTTCATTCATTTGGTGTGAGAAAAAATAATTTAATCTTAGTGTAGGTAATTTCTCTTCCGTCTGGGATAACATGCAATGCACACAGGCGTAGGAACCTACATACAATCACCAACGCCACAAGCACGATTAAAAGTTAACATTTTGCTGAGAGTAATTATGCTTAAAATGGAATTTGTCCACCAACAAATAACATGGAATTGCTATATGTATGGAACAAAAATGAAAAAAAGAATGAAACATCATTTAGCATTCAGTGGAAATTAATACAAAAATTTTACGCATACGCCACCTAACGCACTGAACATGAATGCAATCGTGCAGACAGAACTGCCGCTGCAGTTTGCTTCTTCTTTTTTTACCAGTAAAATTATAACGATTGCAATTATTTTGTGGGTTCAGTTTACGTGCTAGTGTTATACCAATATCACCCTCAAGTTATTTCATCATCACGTCACCCTGCCGTTTGGGGGGAATGTGCCGCATTTATCCCGCAATACTAGCAAGGATATAAAGGGAGGGAAATATGAAGAGGAATACGACTGATTGCTATGTTTATGTGTGCAAATTATGCACTTCCCGTTTATGGATATTAAATCTGTGGATGTTGCCAGACTTTGGATATTATTTTTTATTTAATAAAACGTTGCCATTCATGTTATTATAGTGAAAAGTCTACTCGCACACAAACATGTTTTAAGGATACACTGTATTTTATGATATCTAGGAAAATAGGAAACTTTTTTTAAATCACTTAAAATCGTGATGTTTCTAATAGCAATAATCCACAGCTAGATGGCAATAGCTACTAACCATGACTGTCGTTCGGAAAAAATTAAAAAAAAGATTGCTTGGGCGTGAATAAACATAAAGGTGCGTTAAGATAAGCAGACTCTACGTTGGGCTTGTAAATAAGACTGATGGTGTTCAAGTGAAAATTAAATTATAGCATTAACCATAATCTCTTCAGTACAAGGTAACTTGAGCCTTCAGCCACTATTAATCTAGTACTTTTTGTTAGCCGTAAGCCATACTGCACTGAACTTTGCATTATAACTTTGCTTGCATAGATTTCCTGGTTCTTTTTACATCAGTATTATAATAATTATAGTCTCGCATTTTGACTCGGTTAATTTAATTCGATTTTCAATTATTAACTCGGTAAATCAATTATTGTATTTTTTTATGACGGCACTACCGCCTGCACCATCGCGAAAAGATACGTTCATTTATTTCTTGTGTGGCGACAAACCCAATGGCACCAGCGTGAGTAGTGGTACAGTGCAACCACCCCTTAACACATAACAAATGAATACTTTGTGGATGGAAGTTTTAAATTAGTAAACATTTGAGTGTCATGTACTGGTGAATTAATCCGCAACATCTTGGCGGACATCTTTCGGGGTACATGCGGCACAAATTTTCTCGGCTAGATGGCAGCAGCTATTAGTTCACCGAGAAAGACTTCGAACTAAACGTAGATTTTGTGAAATAACGGGTAGTTTTTTTTTACCCATTTGTTGCCTATACTATCCACAAGGATAGGGTGCTCACATCTTATCAAAAAGAGTCCTACTAGAAATTTCCTAAAAATAGGACCTTCGTAGAAGCACGAAACCGTCTCTTGATGAGGGCTCACGTCCAAGGTTATGAGCTCACCACCAACCACTTCCTCCATAATGTTCGCATTTTATTCTTCCGCACTGACGAAAAATATATCGCCTGCGACTCCCAGATAAACTCGCCAACGAACGAAATCGTTTTTCAAAGAACTTGAAGCGAACGAAATGCGAATATGATGCCACCATCATTAGACTAAAATTCAAATAAAGCCTTTCACTTAAAAAAACGACCCTTTTTTGCAGATAGTACACACATCGTGCTCAATTTTCTCTTGTATTACAATTCCCTTTGAAATGGCTGGCAACGCTATATCCCTCGCATTGGATTTCGCCCGCAAAAGTCAAAATATTAGTAACGTTATCTGAAAAGCACACAAATATTACCGCTCATTTGCATAAATTCACACAACAGAACAGAAAAAAAAACAACATCCCCAGGGAATCGTTGGTCGAGAACAATGCTCGGAGGATAACATTACTTCTCACTGAAGAATAATATTTCACTTCCACTTCCTCTACTACAGCTTCCACTTCCACCCAGCACACAAATACAGATACCAATACCACTGTTGAATCGCATTTATTCACTGTAATGATTTCCGCTTTAATGAAAACATGAAAATCTTGTCCAATGCCCCCATCCTTTCAAACATTCTCCTTGTGAACGTTGAATTTATGTTTATTTATTTTAACTCGTGTTCGTTCATTCATTCTACTTGCTGTCATTTTCGGTTCCCAACTCGGATGCTGCTGCATTGCTGCTCATCGTGTGCCACAGAAACGAAAAGTTCTATACATGCTGCGACGAGCCGTATTTGGATATCACATTTAACATAACGATGCGGAGGAAGACTCTGTTCTACACGGTGAACATAATTATTCCTTGCATGGGTATATCATTCCTGACGGTGTTAACGTTCTATTTGCCATCAGATAGTGGAGAGAAGGTAAGTGACACCGCTTTTTGTGTTTTGCTAGTTTTTTTTCCTCGTTTTATTGTGCAGCAAAACCTCCCATCCGCCACTGTGCATTTGCGAATGCAAAAAGGACATCCACATAATATGGATATACCCGAACAGTGCTTGGTAGCAAAGGGCGAAGATAAAACGAAGACGCGCCCTGTGACAGGGAGGGTGCTTGGGCTTTCTTTTTTATTGCCTTGTGGGCCGAGGATTATCCCATGACACTATCCTGATCCTTCTTGCACTGAAAGTGTCGTGATGAGAGAAGGGAAATTGTAAAAATATGTACCGGATGTCTGGATTAAGCTGTATTTAATTGAAATTGGGTACATTTTTAATGGCTGCTTTCCTCTGTCCTGCGGAATCCTTTCGTGGTTGACTATAATGTGAGGTTAGGTAGCTGGGCTACATGGAAAATAATTAAATAAGGGATGTTGCCTCATGAATAGACACAGAAAGGGAGATTTTTTTGCGAGGAAATTATTTTCAATTGCGATGACAAGGTGAAAGGATCCCGACACAACATTTGACGGGTATTTGCTTCATTCAGAGCCTTCCGAAACAGGACAATTCTAAAAGGATCTCATAGCAATATCGGAACAGCCAAGCAGTAGCTGTTGCGGCTTACGCAATGTGGACGGGCTCTAAACGATAGGTCTCCTCAATTGAGCGACAGTCTTTTGAGCGTGCGTAGTTCATGATAAACATACCTATCAGGAGGAGGCAGACGCTCGTCAGAGCATCTAGGAAAATTTAAGTTCACAAAATCACCAAACAACAATACGAGTTGAAATTTCTGACAATTGCCTTGTAATACTAAAGGCAGCTTTGTACTGTCAAAACATGTACAGAGAACGCTTTTAAGGCCTTTGTTTCGAGATATTTATACAAAAGGAGCTTGCGGTACTTATTAACTCTTGATGGAGGAAATTCACAAACCGACGGTTAGATCTTTCAAAAGTCCAAGCTAACTCGCATATGCCGATGACATTGGCGAAATAGGAGGAACTCCAAATCGGTTGGTCTTTTGCGATATAATGGATGACAAAGAGGGAAAGATGGCAAATTATTCTTCAGTCTTTTACTATACCAGCAACTTTTATACGTTGAACTTCTTAGAGAACATTCCAGTTGTAGGACTAATGTGTTTGCTGAAAAAGTACCATAAGCTGCATGTGTCGACTTTTGGCTTGCATTTGCTTTCTTCTAATACAACTTGAAGGTCGGTTTACTGAGTCCCAGTAGCACTTTCAGGAACATATCTGCCAGAAATGTGTCAACTCATCAACTATGCATTTTACCTGGACCTTTTTTGTACTCGTTCTACTTATCGCTATCGCCGGCGACTAAAATTCAACATCTACATTTAAAGGGCGAACTTCTGCTCAGTGCAGATATTTTTTGAACTTATGTTTAATTCGACACATATATTTGTTGAAATCGCCTGCAACCCTGAAGCCTGAACAGCCTCCAGCAAAATAAGTACAAGAAAACCAAACTGGCTTTGAATTGATTAAATTTAATAACCAAGTAGGTAAACACTTGAGACAACACACACGTAGTTGCAGTCTCTCCCCTTTTACTTTGTCTTAGATTTGAACGAAACAGCCCTTCAAAAACACTCATACTTAAATATCCTTTCAATATGTAGTTGAATTTAAACACCTCTCTCTTCCACAGGTTACACTCTCGATATCCATTCTTATTAGTCTTCATGTGTTCTTCTTGCTGGTTGTCGAAATCATTCCACCAACATCTCTAGTTGTGCCTTTGCTAGGGAAATACCTAATATTCGCGATGATATTAGTCTCAATAAGGTAAGTCGAACACGTATTATCGCGCCGAAGTGGTGTGCGTTTTTATGTCATAACAAGTAGGTACATTTACGACCCAATTTATGTTGGTCGTAAAGTGTACACCACATTTTACATTCATGCATACAAGGGTTGGCCATTAAATTTAAAACTTTAGCCTCACTCGTTAAATCGCTTAGTCCAATAAAAGCGAACCGCATGTGCTGGGGAAATGGTTGTGAAACCATTTTAACGTTTTATTGAACCACTTCAGATGTGACCACTTTTCCGTAGCTCTGCTGTTTTATTTACCCGAAATCGTGGCACTATTAAAATTTGAATTTTCCCAAATCGATTTTCATGTTTATGTAAAGTTGTCGTTATGATTTGGAAACGAAAATAGATGGACCCTTTTTTATTTTATCCGGATTTGTGGTTACTCGACAGTAAATTTCAGTTGCGAGAACGAATTTGTCACATACGCATTTGAATGCAGCCTAAAATTGTCGGATTTTTTTTTAGATCGAATCCGTGTTTCATTGGCCGCGTTCCACTGCCCGCCAGATGACTAGCGGCATGTCAAGATGCATATGAAAAAATTTATGTTTCAGCATTTCAGGTAGACGTCTAGCACTTTTTGTGAAATATCCCTTTCAGGGAAATATCTCAATCAAGCGCAAAACTGTCGAAATCGTTCAATAAAAATAAATACGAAGCCGAGCAAGTATAATTGTGTGATAAAATTGGTAATTAAAATAGCAATTCAGGCATTCCGCAATACTAGTAATAATTTTTTGTGTCCAGGCTGAATTTTGTCGAACTCACAGTTGCGAAATTTTCCATACAAAATTGCATATTGTGACGTACAAAATATTTAGTGGGAAGGTTAAGAATGGTTGTAAGTATTCTTTTTATAATATACTGTACCATTTGTTTAATTGTTCTGTGGAAATAATTATACGAAAAATAGTGTCAAATGTCACTTTGCGGCGCGCGGGCGTTCATTCATCGGGACGCGACCAATAGGTTTGTTTGACGTGGGCCCTAGTGCGCACTGGTTTAACCCTAACGTGTTCGATATAGCACTGAACTCGCCCTGGCACTGAAAACCTGTGTTTGACATGACTTCTAGGGCGCCCTAGTTGTGCCCTGAACTAACCCCAGTTAATTTGTCGGGGCAAGAATTCAGTGCTGAGTTGCGCTTCAGTGCTGAGTTCACTTGTTTATCGTGATAAAGGTAAATACAAATAAATTTTGGTATTCAAACGAATTGAGTGCATTCATTTTTAACAATAAAGAAAAAATAAAGTTAAGATAACACTTCGTTCACCAAAAGATAAATATTTTTCAATTCCAAAAACTGGCAGACTTCAGGGGAACATATTTTGCGTTCGATATAGTAGCCGAGTTTTCAGGGTTGTGCAGGGTTTTTAGCAGATGTGGAAATCAGCTGATACTTCTCAGTGCGCACTAGTGGGCACTAGTGCTAGGCACGTCAAACAAACCTACTGTGTCTTATCAACCACCATCTTTATGTGGTATTCGTTTGGGCTTCTTCAGATTTGCCCTCAGATTTCAGATTTCGTGTGCCTAATCGAACATAAAAACGCTCTTGCTCTTTTTTTGTGTTGATATTCGTGCGACTGTAATATGTGTAGTCTTCGACACTTTTCTATGCGCTTTCGATTCACTGGTTAAATTTTGTATCAAAACATTCGAAATTTCCGTCCCGATTGATTTCTAAATGTTTGCACACAAATAATTTACGAAAATAGATCCACCCGATGCAATGCCTTTCGTTGCTGTAGAAAAAATTCACGCAAATGTAAACAAACTCCACCAAATGTCAAACTCAAATGCACTTGTATTGGTAAATCTGAAGCAAATCTGAGAAAATATCTAGATTCCCAAAAGTGCTCTGAAATCTGAAAAAGATTGCTTTTTTTGGTACCAAACGAACATAAAAATTGCTCTGAGGGCGAAAAAAGTGCTCTGAGAGCGCCCAAACGAATACCACATTAGTACTTCATTCAAGGTGCATGACAGAGCTCTGTACTAAAGTTCGCCAGTGGTCTGTAAGATGACAACTTTTCTATCGCACAAATGCTTTGCTTCGGTTCAATTCCAAATTTCATTATTTGTTTTTTTTTCCAATGATGACAATTGCTTAGAAATGGTTGTAGATTTTTCTGTAAATTATTTATTCTTACGAACAATTTTATTTAATTATTTCAGTATAAATCATATTCTAAAAGAATAAGAGGTATCAAAAGAAAGAGACGTTTCTAAAGCAGTGAAATGCGAAATAGCTGGCAAGCTGTTTCCTGTTCATTGCTACTTTGTATTAAAAGACTCCCCAAATGGATCGAAATAAGTTTGATTGTAACTAGCCGATCGAAACTGCTATAGAAACATAGCAAAATAATATATTTAGAACTACAAAACCTTAAAAGTGGAAGGTCCAAAAAGGTCGCAATCAAAACTCCTCGAACTATGAAAATTATCCCAAAACTATGCAATTTTACTTTACACAAAACACGAAAGCAAAAAAAAAATCTCTTTCCCTTTATTTCCTTCGTTTTTTTGAAGGGCGAAAGTGATTCTCGTTTCGTTTTTTAAAGAATCCCACCGCTGATGCACTTCCTGACAAGCGAATTGACTGTTAGATTAAAACTGTTTAAACAATCACTGAAGAATGTTAATGACGAACTATTAATATAATTTAAAATATATTAAATTTAACCAAAGTGATTGTCAGTAAGCTATTGTTTTTTTTTAAAACACCACACATAAGAAGCTTTCGACCCAAGTCGATAAATTAGTATCACATGGCTGCGATCCGCATCAAATCTACATTTTAGAATAGAAGCTTAAAACACAACAGAAATGAAATGTTTTATGACGCAAAAGTTTGGGTGTCTATAATAGCAACCGATATAAATGTAAGTGTCAAGATCAAGGTACTACAGCAAAACGGGAAAAAGATTAGAAAAGTATAACCAAAAATGGGCATTTTTGTTCGAGTGTATAGTTCAGTAAGTCTGACAGCTGGCTAACTTGGTGTGTCTCAGCTTATATTGTTCTAGGTCAGTCACATGAACAGTTTTCCAGGTGACGTCAATGTTACATAATATTCGACGAAGTAAATATTCTAATCGAGAATTTAACGACTGAGTACTAAGTTGACAGTTCGTATATGTGGCTGACGTATGAAAAATTACTTTACCGACCGGCAAGCTTTTTTTTAAGTTAAGTCTAGTCCAGACGGCTGTCGTTTTGAATTTTTTTTTTTTGGCATCCCAAGCCTTTATTTGGGTATCATTTTCAAGCAACGAGTATCCAAAATATATTAACACATACAGTTTTTTTTTTTTTTTTTCAAACAAATTCTTTATTAAATTATTCTTTATTCGCATTATGTTATGCAAACGGATAAGTTTTTATAAAATGAAATTCTAGAGACGTGCAATTTATTCGTTAAACAGAGATGTGGTAGATTTTAGAATGTGCCCTACATATATTTTTAAATAAACTGAATTTCCTTATGCGTTTATAAATTACAAAATCAAGCAACGTGTACTAAATATTTTCTGTCAAATACGGCAAACATTAACTACAGCGAATAATAGCACAAGAAGAGAAGGCAAATAGAATCGAAACCGAAATGTCGCCACTGAACTAGTTCTCTGTGAGTGAGCATGTTCACGCAAACCTAGCGCTTATTTTCGCTGTGTCAGCGCTTTGCTAAGCTATTCATTTTCGCGTAGACTTTTCGTTTAAGAACTAAATACCGAATCCAATTTCAGCAAAAATTTTATATTCAACTTAGCCGCCAACCGAGTGCTTTTGATCAACACTTTGTACATAGTTTTGTTACCTAAAGTTAGCCCGCACTTTTTCTAAAATGAAAAACCTGAAATGCAGTTCGATACATTCGTTTCTAGTTGTTTGTAGTGATTTTATTTTCGTTTGTAGTTCAAGAAAGTAAGAAAGTAAGAACCATTTGAAAAATTTTTTCCCAATCCCTTAAAACCGTTTTATATGTGAAACCACGTTTTTCGTTCTAGAAAAAGTGCGGGCTCACTTCACGTAGGTAGTTTTGTTTGATTGAACATCTATCTCCAGCGACGCAATTTGAAGTAGAAAATATTCAATAATTCTATAGTCGTTTTCACCTGAATCAAGAAGTCAATCAGCCTGAAAATCTGCAATCATTTGTGATAAAATGGCAAAATCTACTTTCTACTATATTCGGTGTATGCCTTCGATATTTCGTGTACGCTTGAGATTGCATCACTAGCTGATTGAATTGAAATTTAACAAACATCCAGCTGAGAACACATTCATTCCATTGCCACGTTATTGCGGAAATATAAAACTACACCCAAAAGCGTGTAGTAGGCAGACATCAATGATTCGCCGTTGCTTCGCAAAATGCGTGTTTTTTTTCTCATAATTTTTATTCGTGTGTCATTTTATAGCTCAGCTCTACTCTAACACGTTCTATTTTGAGGGCATTAAAACGCTTTGCCGCACCCCGAAGAAGAAATAAACTCCCAACACCTCCCCAAGCTGCAGGGTAAGACAAAAATGACGACCAACTTCCTATAATTAAGTTCTCGTCGTAGATTCTGTATACCTATGTATAATCTTAAAATTTATTCCGAATTTATTCCCCCCGAAATGGTCCGTAAACTTTTTCACCACTCGCACCTTTCATAATATCTCGCGCGCGGCATCACTATGACACCGTTTCACCCATCCTTTCAAGGTTACCGTTCATTGTGACCCTAAAACCAGCGAAAAGCGTAGAAAAAGAACCAATAAATCAACGAAAATACACGCTTTAGTAAAGCCTTCTGACACACTTACATCTCCGTACTGTACCCGGCAGGATTCGGCCGAAGGGTGGCAATATAATCGGAATAAATTATTTTAACTTATAATCCTAATTTTGGTTGGCGCTATTTTCACGCTGAAACTTGAATTCGCTGGTGGCTCTCACGTTTGTGTCGCTCCTCAGAAGTCTGCGCTGCAAATTGCCAACAAAAGGCAGAAATTAAATGTTTTTGGTGCTTAAGGTTAACCTGGCTGGTGAGGGTAATGAAATAGGATGTCTCCTTGGCTTGTGTGAATTATTGTGTTCACGCTTGAGTGGAAAGAGTAACAAAGGCAATGGACTCTTAGATAATTACACCAAGTTCGTTAATAGGATTTTGTTCGCCCTCTTCTTTCGTAAATATGCGCCTTTTTTCTTAGGGAAAGAAACACTATTTTCGAGTTAATGCTTATTTTCTTTCTACGTTTGAACGAGTATGTGTCCCAATTCAAGTTTCCTGTCATTGAAAGTTAATGGTGTCGTTTGTGTGGCGAGGTCTTTCCGCAAATGATGCCTTAAGCCTGTATAAACCTAGAAAAGGACACGATAATGTGAGGTACGCTTTTACTCTTTTCAAACAAAGATAAGTATGACTTCCATTCGAATGGGGCAGATGACAAATTGGTTGGCCGAATTCTTATGGGGAGAACAATAAATAGATCCTAATGCACTATATCAGACATCTAAAGGTGGTTTGAAGGATCTTTTTGTTTAACGGCTATAAGTGGTCCTTGCAAAGGCAACCCCTTAATTATTGCACTTCAGATTCGAGGAGAATCGCTTCCTATCTAACAGCGATCGACGAGAAAGATGCTGACAAGGACAATACATGGTAAATAGTCGTAAGGCTCGTTAGATAAACAAGACGCAGCAGTCAAGAAGAAGAAACTTGAACGGCTTGCGTGTCACATTGAAAAACTTGGTTTTGTATAAAGAAATAAATGTTAGGACCCTTCTTCTTAGCTTCTTGCATTTGGCCAACTTTTTCTGCCGTATTTGAACGGCTAAACGGAGAAGCTTCTCCTGACAACTGCACCCTCGAATGCTTGTTGGACATTAACGAGAGGTGGCCAGCAGTTTGAAAAGTACCTAGCGTTAATTTTTGTTTTCTGGGATTTGAACCTGTGATCTCTTGCTCAACAAACACTCTTAAGATGGCGTCATTCTTGTCAGTAAAACAACTAAGCCGCAATATCTCGGCTGCAGCCATGTTTACAAAATGTGGTGCAGATGATCATTGTATCGAGGTAATTTCCAAAATGTGGGCGGGATTCAAAAATGGGGCGTGGTACCTTGCATACAACAAAAACATTTAAAATGGAAAATTTTGGCGCAACATTTGGTAAATGAATGTACAAGTATTGCAATTTGAAGCATTTTGAAAAATGTAGGCGACGTTGGACAACGGGCGTGGCACCTGCTGTAAGACAAATACCCCTAAAACACTACACATTTCTCGGGGATGAGCAGAGAGGAGTAGGTATTGGGGCGATTGAGACTGGGAATTCCGTGCTAGAGTGAGAGGGAAGATATGACCTTGGAGTGAGTGTGTTTGCTTTGTCGTAAGTGTGTTATCTGGATATGTAGTGTGTTTGAGGCGCCGTGTCGTGTGTTTGAAGTGCCGCCGCCGCAGCTGTTGGTTGTTAGTTTTTGTTATCAGTTTTGTGGGTGGTGTTGGAATTGTTTAGAGATGAGGTAATTATTGGTATTCGTGTTGGGTTGTTGTGATGATAAAAATTAAAAAAGAGTGAGTCGTAGGTTATCGCTATAGCTGTGGATGGTGTGAGATGTATGTTAAAGTGGTAAGATATGTTGAAAGTTTTTGTTATCAGTTTTGTGTGTTTTGTGGTGGGATGGGTGGGTGTTGGAATTGTTTAGAGAGAGAGATGAGGTAATTATTGGTATTCGTGGGTGTTGTAGGTTATCGCTATAGCTGTGCGGATGCTGTGAGATGTATGTTAAAGTGTTTGAATATATTGAAGGGGGGTCCGCCGCCGCGATGGGTATTGTGAGACGGGATGGTTATGGTGAGCCGTGACGGTTATTGTGTCTGTTGATTTGTATGGTGGTTCGTAGCCATGGTCGCAGTGTATGTTAATTAGATGGGGTTTTTGGTATGGTTTATTTGACCGAAGAAGTATTATTATGAAAAAATGCGATAAGAAGTCATGGTTGAATTAGCTTTGTGTAAAATGAGATGATTAGGTCATAGAGTTGAGTTTGATGTAAACAAATAGGGATGGCGGCGTAGAAATGAATCATGCTGTGTTTGAATTAATGGTTAGTGATGTGGGGGAATATTTTATAATCTTGGGGGCAACAACAGCTACAACTGAAATCGTCAAGGGTTTTTGGTATGGTTTATTTGATCGAAGGGAAATGGTCTTAATTTATCATATTTAATGTATAAGTAGGAATATTAAGATGGGTTGTTATAATTGGTAATCTTATTCATTGTATAAAAGAAGCTAAGTTAATGAGGAGAGGTCATACATTAAGTAATGTTGTATGAGAATAGAACACAGGAAGTTCATGTGAAAATATCAGGTGATAGTTCAGTTCATCGATCAAAGAGACATTTTAGGGAGCATTTAGTAAGGTTCAGATTGACAACGAAACCAATAAGAAGGGGTCTTCAGATATTATTGAATATACTTGTAAAAGCGAAATGTTTTGGTGCGAATCATTGAGAGAAGGTGATAATCTATGTATTTGTGAAGTAGGATGGACGGAGATAAATTTCTCATACATACAATTTCATAGAACGACTTGTGAGCTTTATATGACTCCTGAAGATGGAAATAGTTGTTTAATTTTTCGCTTAAGAAATGGAGAATCAACATCTTCTTTAGCTAATTTTAAAATAAAACTTCACAGATTTCAACATATCAAAATGTATGTTGTTGGTGGTGAATTGACAATGCATGGAATAGTTTCATCAAAGCCAAAAAGGAAAACCAATCGGTTTCCAGCGGATTGTCCCTTTGGTGATGATATTGAAACATTAAAATTGGTCTTATCTGAAGGCAAAAGAACCAATACTCGAAAAACTAGGGCAACGGAGAAGGAGGAGGAGGAGCAGCAGGAAAATGCTGTTGTAGAAAATACTTTATAAATGAAGGATATAATTCGCAGATTGTGATATTAATTTATGATTTAAAAGAAGTTGTTGACTTTTAACTATTCATTTCAGTGATATCCTCTGACGAATTAAGACTTATTTAATACGAGAATGTTTTTAATTGTTTTATCAATTTTCTCAATTTTTCCATTATTTCTCAATGGATTACCGCTTGAATTTGACTTAAGAAATATAAATTCTATGGAAAATGTAACTTTTGCATTGAGTTTGCCCAATAACGACACAGTAGAAGTTGGATTATCGTTTCGCTTATTGACGGTTTCAACATTAAAATCTAACAACAACAACAACACTGCTGCAAGCCCATCTCTAAATAATGACATCATTACACCGACAACAGAGAGAATCGAAGGGAAAAAATTTGTTACTGTGCATGAAGCAATCGAAGGATTTAGGCAAGATTTGATTAAAAAAGAAATCGAAATATCAGGGATAATCGAGAGCAAAGAAGTTTTTTATAGACATTTTAAACTGCAGTTCGATGACAACAAGGAATTAGCTATTCGCTGCACATATGATAGCAATTATAAGCTACGATCTTTGGGTATTTCATGCTTCGAGTATCGAGAATATGAACAGGAAAGGATTTTAAGTAATGGTGAAATCGAGTTCTTTACAAATCAAGAATTGAGGCATGAGCCCAACGTGGAACTAGTGAATCTCAAATCGATGAAACAAACATATAGAATGGCCATTTCATAAAATTGTTATTAATTTTTAGTAAAATAAAAAAAAAAAAAAATAAAACCATTAAATTAATTGTTTTTTATTTATCCATGAATTGTTAGTGGATGGGAAACCCAACCATTTGACATATACTTTTTCGCCTTTTGTTGCAAGAATCTTTTCCACGAGAAATATGTTGGGAAAATTCGTCTTTTGTAATTCGTGTGCATAGAAACTCCCACTAATAGGCTGACCTTGAAAATCTTCAATTAGATATGTAATAGGGTTTGTTATCTGAACTTTTCTTATTTTGAATATTTCAGTTGTCCAATTTGGTGTGTATCCTTTTTCGAAAGCATGTTTAAACTTGCTTATTCGAACGCTATTGCCAACTTCGTATTTTCCCTTCTCAGCAATTTTTATTCGTTTATAAACTCCTGATAGTAATTCTTTGGCATTGTTTTTATTTATATCAACGGGGCGTTTTTTTATTGTTCTATGTATCGAGTGATTATATGCATGCAGCAAATCCTTATAAATGGGTAGCCATTTGTAGTTCCCATTGAAACTGAATTCTTTCCACATTTTCTCCTTAAGGGTGCGGTTAAAGCGTTCAACAATTGATGCTTTTAATGTACTGTACGTTGAGTAGTGATTAATTTTGTAGGTATTCATCAAATTTTGGAAGACCTTGTTGAAGAATTCTTTACCATCATCGGTTTGCAAATTTTTAGGTGTTCGATTTGAATTGGTAAAAATTGTTCTCATAGCTTGTGTTGTAGCTGATGCAGTCTTATGTTTCAAAGGAACGACCCAAGCATACTTTGAAAAAGTATCAATTACGGTTAGTAAATAGTTGAACCCCTCATTCTCATCACTGTATGGTATCATTTCAACCAAGTCTGCTTGCCACAGATCATCAAAACCCTTAATAATAACTCTACGCCTTTTGAAATTCCTTCGGGCTGGCTTGTGCAGCTCACCAACAACTTTTCTTTTACTCATTATAAAAACGAATGAATAGAAACAAGGAGAGTTTTTGTATTTTATTAGATATTTTATTTGACCAATCGTCGATAAAGTAACATCAATTTCTTAATTCTAATCAATCTGCTTTCAACCATATAGCATGCGCAGGTATCTGGTCCTTCTTGACAGAGATTTTCAGACCAGGGGCAGTTTATAAAATGACACCCATGAACAGAGGTGGTGGAAGATACGTTTTCAAAGTTCCTCAGAAAACTAATGCAATCAATAAATTCATTGAAATGTTCCTCAAGAAGAGTTTGGTTATTTGTTTTTAGAAATTTTAACACCTCATCGAAGATCGTGGACGTATTTACTGTAGACATGATTTCAAGTCGAATTCCGAATGCGTACTAAATTGGTGAAAAACTATTTGTTGCCCCTCTAATAGGTTCACCACTATTTTTATACTTCTCGAAAATATCCAACATATACTTTCTAATATTGTTTAATAATTCAAGAGTCTTTAAATTTTGTTCATCAGTGTATGACCGCAAATCCGCATCCATTTTTCCTAGTTTATCTTCGATGTTTTGTAACTTCAATGTCTCATCATTTATAGTCCCCATGAGTGCTTTGAAATTGTTGTCTACATACCGTCGATGATTTAGCATGTTTTTATTATTAATGACTATAGTGCTATCTACATATTCCTTATTTACCGCCTGTGTTGGGTTTACAGGTTTTCCAACATTGTTTAGACATTTTCCCTGAATATCGAAATCACCATTAGGTAGTAGTCTAAATCCTACGCCAGCAGGTCCTCGCGAACTCTCGGTTGTTCTATTAAATTGTTTGGAGCTTCGTCCGAACTTGTCAACACTCATTTTATTAATAATGAAGATTATTCTCTAAACGATGTCTAATATATAGATAATGTTCGTTTCCAGCGCGAATTGATTTTATATAGGTCAATTTCTGAACCAAGTGTTGAGGTCAAATCCGGTCGGTTCCTAGCCGGTCGGTTCCTAGTCGGTCGGTTCCTATCCGGTCGGTTCCTATCCGGTCGATTCCTATCCGTTCGGTTCCTATACAGTCGGTTCAGGTGTGGGACCATACTGATTTGCTTGCTTTTAATGAATTGAATTGATTATTAGTGTATGACATTTGATTCACGTAATTCTTCTACAATTGAGTTAACCTCATTTTGAAGATTATTATTGCCGGCTCTTTGAGATGCAATTAAAAGCCTTAATCTATTGACGAGTTCATCGGGGCTATCCCAATACACATATTCGATGGGTTTATTCGAATAACTCACATCAGATGAATTACTATTGCATGGTTTTTCCGATTTTCTTTATGACTCTCTGCGTTAGGTGCTGAAGTAAAGGTTGGATTATATGTTTATACTTATAACCTCTGTTGCCTTTAACTTGTAAGTTACTATCATAGTTTTTCAAGTGTATTTTTGTTTTTTGTAATATCTTTAGATATTGATCCAAGTCTTCATTGGTATATCGATCTTTTCTAGGATTTTTTCGAAATATTAATTCATAAAGGCCTTTCGTTCCATGGAAGATTTCATCATCAATGACGAAATTCTTGTGTTCGTTAATTACAAAACTTGATCCACCTAATTTCATTGAATTTGATTCCACGTCGAAATGTGGACCATAGATTTTGTCACGATTCGAATCTGATGGGGATGATCGATTAATTGGAGTACTTTGATCAAGGCTATTGTCGTAGGGTGTCCTAAATGAATTATCATTGTTCGTTGTCTGATTTGAATCTGGAGATGAGAAGTCAAAACTTGCATTAGAAATGGATTTTTTTTCTTCTTCTTCTGGGTATTGTAAACGTCGTCGTAGTAGTTGTTGATTCTTTATTTTCATATCTATATTATTGTAAGCAACATCTGCAGCAGCAGCAGTATCATTTTGAGTATGAGCACTTTTGACATTTTTCACGATTTCTTTTAAGGGTTCAACTATTGGTTTAAAAGTAGTCTCAAGTTCCGCATCCTTCGTAGTTTTTCCAGACTGAAGAAACATATATTTTCTCTTTAAAGCTTTTTTAGTTTTTACTAAATCTTTAAGTAAATTTTCATCAACATCCATAATTGTCGAATACAAGGACGAATGCTCTAATCGTATGTAATCATTTAAACCGTTGATTTACGACTGAATAGATTTATATAGATACAGTTTCTTTAAATGAATTATTATATCGGCCTTTATTCAAACTAAAATCTTTGTTAATAACCAAGAACCCATATGTATCTTTACAGCATTTTTTACACAATTCCTTGAATTGATTGAATGTCATGTCAGAGTTGACATGATCGTTGTATATATGCTTCAGGTTAAGTTCGTCTTGCTTGAAAATAACTAAATAGTTTGCATTGTCTCGAATCAAGTGTTTTGGTATATGTGTATAAGATTGACACAAGTAGAAACTATCCACGTCATTATGTCGACCCATGCAGAAATATTCTCGAATATTGTTTTGCTTATCACAAGCCACATCATCGAATATAAAAACTGAGTTTCGATTTGCTTCAGAAGGCGTAATAATTTCGCAATTATTTGAAAATTCATTATATCCCATACCCTTGATGGACTCTATTAGCTTTCTCAGGTATGTATACTTTGGTTGATGCAGAGACTTTGAGTATATGTAGAGATTTTCAAATTTTAAACCATTTGGATCGAGGAGAATGCTCAACATGACATTGGTTTTTCCACAATTTGATGGACCCACAATTATTCCTCTAATACTATTAGGAAATATTGCTCCATGTTTCCTGCGTACTTTAATTTTACTATCAAAGTTCTTGACTTTAATAAAATCTCGTTGTTGTTGTTTTATGAACCTCATTCTGCTATTGAATGAAACTAATCAATATAAAAGATCATGTTTTATAGTTGAGAAATTCATAATTGTTCAACATATACAACAAGAAAGTCGCATAAAATGATAGATTATAGTGTGAAAGCCAACAGTTGGAAAGATACATTCAAAGGGTACGGATTAGTGAATTCCTTAATCGAGAAATTACCAATTGAATTACATCTTCCCTCATATAACTTCTGTGGGCCAGGGACTAAATTGAAAGAACGCCTTGCTAGAGGAGATAGGGGAGTTAATCAGTTGGATGAAGCTTGTCGCGAACACGATATTGCATATGCTAACAATAAAAATCTACCTGAACGACATATTGCAGACAAAATTTTAACTGAAAAGGCTTGGCAGAGAGTAAAGGCAAAAGACTCATCGATAGCAGAGAAAATAAATAGTATATTAGTAACGAATATGATGAAAGCTAAAACGAAACTTGGTATGGGCTGCAAAGCCAAGAGAAGGAAAAGAAACCCACGCAAAAAGAATAATTTATTTAAAAAAGCCATTATGGAGGCTAGAAATGCTATTCGAGACACTAGAAGCGAAGATCCTAATGTAATTGCAACAAGTGCTCTACAAGCAGCTAAAAAGATCATTAAAAATAAACGAAAGAGCATTACAATTCCTCGAGTAATACCTCTACCGAAAATTGGTGGTTTCTTACCATTGTTACCTATTTTAGCTGGGCTATCGGCTATTGGATCAGTAGTCGGAGGAGCTGCGGGTGTAGTTAAAGCTATAAATGAATCAAAGGTAGCCAAGAATCAATTGGAAGAGAATAAACGACACAATCAGGCTATGGAAGGAATTAAAATTAAGCATGGTAGTGGACTTTATCTACAGCCATATAAAAAAGGATTTGGACTTTTCCTTAAACCACACGATTCAAAAAACTTTTAAATTCACTACCTAATCGTCCACTCACCAATATTGATATTATGAAATTTGGAAAATTGAATATACCATGCTTCAGGGGTGTTTACATGAGAGATAAATTACCAGTAAGATCTGATAACAAGGAATGTGGTGTAATTAATTTGGACAATGAAAGTGGGCCGGGGACACATTGGGTAGCATACATTAAGAATAAAAATATTGTCAAATATTTCGATAGTTTTGGTAACTTAAGACCACCCCTAGAAGTTGTACGATATTTAGGTGAAAATATTCACTATAATTATAACAGCTGCCAAAATTTCAATACATTTATATGTGGTCATCTATGTTTAAAGTTTCTAATTGAGCAAAATATAAATAAATAGAGTAAAATCAAAATATTGTGTTTCATTTCTATTCCAATAGTTATGTCGTTAACACTCACTTTAAGTGGAAACCAATCTACGCTCACTGCAGAGTACTTTCCTCCAATTGTCCTAAATTCTGATTATGTATGTGGCTTAGTTGATCTGCAAACCTATAATTCCATACCTAATGTGGATGAATTAAATAATTTATTTCATTGTGGTGGTGGTGGTGGTGGTGATGGAGAAATCAGGATTGAATTTACAGTGGGCTCTTATGAAATTGAGGATATTAATAAAATAATTCAGAAGGTTCTGAACACACACAATGAGAATAGCATTGAAAAAGTTATAATCAAATTAAAAGCCAATAATAATACTTTGAAATGTGAACTGTACAGCAATGTGGAAATCGATTTTACACAAGACCAATCTATTGGTTCTCTTTTAGGATTCAGTAAGAAGAAACTAGTTCCTAATATTCTGCATGTATCTGATCAGAATGTTAATATCAATAGAGTGAATATTGTACGAGTTGAATGTAATTTAATTGACGAAACATATATCAATAGTCAACCTGCTCATATACTACATGAATTTTCAGTCAACGTTAGTCCAGGATATAAAATAGTTGAAGTTCCACACAATGTCATCTATTTGCCAGTGAACGCTAAGAGGATAAGTTCTATAACATTGAATCTCCTGGATCAGGACGGAAATCGTATAAACTTTCGAAACGAAATCATAACAATTCGCTTGCATTTGAAACCACAATAATGATAGTATATAATTACCCCTCAAGTTATAAAAGAGCAGGTAACACTACTAACTCTAACAATATACTATCATCTTCTGATAAGAGAACATCAAAACTTACTATAGAAAATCAACAATTTCTATTGTCACTGGGATATAAATTAAAACATTAAATCAATCCTAACAACATGCTGAATATTTTCGAAGAACCAAAGTTTGAGGAGAGTATCTCAAAACTGGATTATCACACCTATTCACCATATCTGAATAACTTTGAGAAAAATGACATTATACAAATTTGTGTCCAACATCAAAATCTTAATATTTTGCCTTCAGAAAGTTACATTTATATTGAAGGTACTGTATCGAAATCTGATGGATCGGCAGCTACGAAAACAAAACTTGTAAACAACGGAATAGCCTTCTTATTTGACGAAATACGTTATGAATTAAATGGCGTGGAAATTGATAGCAATCGTAGTGTCGGCATAACATCAACTATTAAAAATTACATTTCTTTAAACAAAAACGAAAGCGATATGCTATTGAATGCATCTTGGTCGCCCAACTCTTCAATTAATCTGGATAGTTTCTACTTTAATTTTTGTATACCTCTAAATAAATTACTGGGTTTTGCTGAAGACTATAAGAGAGTAATACCAAATGGACGCCATGATTTGATTCTAACACGATCACGCACAGATGATAATTCATTAATTGCTGACGATGATGAAAAAGCAAAGATAAAATTACTTAAAGTACAATGGAAAATTCCTCATATTACACTGTCTGATTCTTACAAATTAAAACTTTACAAACCTATTAATAATGGTCAAACTATGAAGATTGCCTTTCGTAACTGGGATCTGTATGAATATCCTACTTTGCCCAGCACCAATCATCATATTTGGAATGTGAAGACAACCTCACAAATAGAGAAGCCACGCTACATTCTCCTTGCATTGCAAACTAACAAACGTAATCTACTACAAGGAAACCCGACTTATTTCGATCATTGTGATATTACAAACGTGAAGGCATACTTAAATTCTGATGCTTACCCTTGTGAAGATTTAAATTTATCCTTTGATAAAAATAATTACAGTTTACTATACAATATGTACTGCGACTTTCAAAAAACCTACTACAACCGACTAGTTGCTGAACCACTCTTATCAAGAGATACATTTAAATCTCAAGCGACAATTTTCGTTATAGATTGCAGACATCAGAGTGAAATAATCAAAAATGGTCCAGTTGATATTCGCATTGAATTCAAAACAACAGGAACAAAACCAATCCCAGCAAATACGTCAGCCTACTGTTTAATGTTACACGATCGCGTCATAAATTATAATCCACTCAGTCAAATAGTTTCGCGAGAAATCTAATTTCTTAGTTCAAGGTTAACTCTTGTTGGAAAAAGACACGCACGCATAAACCAACAATGGCCATCATCATCATTTCATCATGGTACAATAGATCTTTTAAAGAAATAGCCGTTCTATAAAGCTATTCAGTTATTAAACAGCTGCCTACATGACCACATCTGCTTTAGAACAGCCCTGTTATTAAACAGCCCTGTTATTAAACTGCCCTGTTATTAAACTGCCCTGTTATTAAACTGCCCTGTTATTAAACAGACCTATTTGAAACCTATTTCATATACAATAATAAATATGGATATCGATGAAAGTTTGCTCAAAGACCTCATAAAAACTAAAAAATCTTTGAAGAGAAAATATATGTCCCTCAAAACAGGAAGAATTGCAAAGGAAACCGAATTTGAAAATACTTTTAAACCAATAGTTGAACCTTTAAAGGAGATCGTGGAAAATGTCAAAACAAACAAAACTCAAAGTATCGAAAACATAAAGAAACCATTGAAACGAAGGAAGTTAGAATTTAAATCAGATATAGAAAAGGAGTCCCCATTACACTACTCAAGTCCGGTTGAAGAAGAAGAAGAAGAAGAAGATGTTTCATTTAGAACACCCACCAATTCACAAGTTTATAATCAAAGCACACCATTCAACCGATCAACGCCGTCATCTGATGAAAATCGCGACAAAATCTATGGTCCATATTTCGATGCACTATCAAATTCAACGAAGTTAGGCAGATCAACATTTTCAACTAATAAACACAATGATTTCATTATTGATTGGATAAATAAAAAACAATTAATTCAATGGTTTTTTTTTTTTTTTTATTTTACTAAATATTTATAAATTTTTTTTATTTTAACTCTAAAATAAATAACAACCCTGGACTTATGTCCGTGTCCAGGAAATCTCCTGCCCTGGCTCTCGCATTATACGCCGCCAGTAGGTATACTACAGCTTTCAGCTGTAACCAGCTCCTCGTTCGCTGGGCCTCCTCCATAGCGTCCTCCAGCTCCTTCCTAAGCTCTTGAAACTCCCAGCATACGTCAGCTATTTTATTTTTTTCCGCCTTGATGATATTGAATAAAGCCTCCATTTTTAATGTGTATCTATGTTTAAGCAGTCCAATTTTCTGAAATGGAGTAATGCCATGCTTAGATTCCAGCGAGCTTTTATACTACAGATCTTTAAAGAAATTCCAGAAAAAACAATATGGTCAGAATGATAAGAGTAACATGTTCCATCATACTACATTAACGGCTAGTTTTTCGGATAACACCATGCTTCTTTAAAGAAATTCCAGAAAACAATATGGTCAGTAGGATAAGAGTAACATCAAATAAACCATACCAAAAACACATCTAATTAACATACACCGCGACCGAAAATATCACAATTTCTTTTCAAACAATGTGGTCAGCAAGATAAGAGTAACATGTTCCATCGTACTACATTAACGGCTAGTTTTTCGGATAACACCATGCTTCTTTAAAGAAATTCCAGAAAACAATATGGTCAGTAAGATAAGAGTCACATCAAATAAACCATACCAAAAACCCTTGACGATTTCAGTTGTAGCTGTTGTTGCCCCCAAGATTATAAAATATTCCCCCACATCACTAACCATTAATTCAAACACAGCATGATTCATTTCTACGCCGCCATCCCTATTTGTTTACATCAAACTCAACTCTATGACCTAATCATCTCATTTTACACAAAGCTAATTCAACCATGACTTCTTATCGCATTTTTTCATAATAATACTTCTTCGGTCAAATAAACCATACCAAAAACCCCATCTAATTAACATACACTGCGACCATGGCTACGAACCACCATACAAATCAACAGACACAATAACCGTCACGGCTCACCATAACCATCCCGTCTCACAATACCCATCGCGGCGGCGGACCCCCCTTCAATATATTCAAACACTTTAACATACATCTCACAGCATCCGCACAGCTATAGCGATAACCTACAACACCCACGAATACCAATAATTACCTCATCTCTCTCTCTAAACAATTCCAACACCCACCCATCCCACCACAAAACACCACACAAAACTGATAACAAAAACTTTCAACATATCTTACCACTTTAACATACATCTCACACCATCCACAGCTATAGCGATAACCTACGACTCACTCTTTTTTAATTTTTATCATCACAACAACCCAACACGAATACCAATAATTACCTCATCTCTAAACAATTCCAACACCACCCACAAAACTGATAACAAAAACTAACAACCAACAGCTGCGGCGGCGGCACTTCAAACACACGACACGGCGCCTCAAACACACTACATATCCAGATAACACACTTACGACAAAGCAAACACACTCACTCCAAGGTCATATCTTCCCTCTCACTCTAGCACGGAATTCCCAGTCTCAATCGCCCCAATACCTACTGAGAGGCAACAGACTGTACATCTACTAATTGCCACCGTATAACTGATTGACTTCTGTGACAAAATTCGAGACCATCTTTCGAAAATACGGCAGGTAACATTTATTACCAGTTTAAGAAACCCACTAAGCATCATGAATAAGCCATGTAACAAAAAACTGCAGAAGAAGTCATCCTCCTGCTACATCGTCATTTTACGATTAGACTCAGGTTTCCGTCGATTCCTAGCTCTGTACCATCTCTACCGTTGAAGGACGAAAGCGAACCGATTTTACAGATTATATGCTTGCGCAAAATTGACCACTAAATTCGTAAAAATATCCAAACCTACCAATTACGTAAAGTAGCCTGATAATTTAAGTTTGACAGGCATTGATTAATGGGTGTACTTCTTGCGTCACAGTCCTTCCTCGCACACTCATCAGTATTGGATATTAAACAGGCTTGACCTTCGTGGACATGGATGAGGAATATCCGGAGACATTTATTGAAAATATCTACATCTTCATTTTATACAGAACTTTCGGTTGACATTAGTTACTCAATGACAGTAAAAAAACAGTCTCTGAAGTCGATCCTTACACAGTAATCACTCTATTCGTGTTCACGCATAAAACATAGCGAATGAGGGCAAAGTTCCTCGGCTAAGTTGTTTGTCATTGAGCAAATTACACACTCCCATCAGTTCGTCAAGTAGACTCCCACTTATATATTCATAACTCTCGTAACCTTGACACGTGTTCGCCTAGAATATTGTGACTCCAATTAATCCGGCTCCCCGACAGAAAATAAATAAATCTGCCAAGATAAATCCAATAAGCAGCACAGCGCGCGAGGACGTTCTGCAAAGTGTACGTCAGTCTGCTAAAAATTTGTATTCACTTCCTTGCAGCGTAATCATTTTAATTAAGTCTCTCGTATATGTAACATTTTTTCCACCATTCACTTATTTGCCTCACGAAAAGCTCACACTTCCCGCTAATTAAACTGAGTATAACAGTTTTTGTAAGCTGAATAAATTTCCGCTGGAAATTACCACCATTAATAGCAATCACAATTTCCTGTCGGTATCCTTTCTCGCTGGAGGCCAGTCATTCAGTGCAACAAACAGAAATGTTCCCTTAATAAAAACAAAAACAAAAAAACTGAGATCAACTATTATTTTACCTCTGATTCACGTCAATCCCTTTAGTAGTAGTTAGCCGATTTGTCTGTGAGATTTTTCCCACCCATCAAAGTGACATGTGGGATGTGGGAACCCAGCTTGACTCTTTACCAATTTCTACTTTGATAAAGTAAAAAGTTAACTACCCCAATGACACGTTGGTTTCTTGTTTTGTTTTGTTTCAATTCTTCCTGGTGTGTGTGTGTCCGCTGGGGAATGGGCTGGCAATGAGTCCTGCAATTTTCTACTCGTATATTCACCTCGAGGGTATGCGCGCTGTGCACATATTCTATTCCACAGCGGAATGGGGCCGTTTATTTTACAAAGTAGGTGCTGTACAAACATTCGTAGCACACATGGGCATAAAGTCGCCCTAAGTCAGTGCCAGTTTTTGGACTATTCATATGGGCGTGCAAGGGACCTCTTTCATCAGCATTCCCATTCAGTTACCCGATTTGACTGCTATCATTGGCGTGGTGACTTGTGTAAGCGGGTGGGGAGCTGATGAAGTCGTTTTGAATGAGCAGTGGTTGGGGCTGGGCTTAAAGTCAAACCAAACTGTGTGCACTCATTTGGGTATGCATTCGTTGAAAGGGAGAAAGCTATGTAAATACGAATATCCATTTGAAGGTTTTTCCGAACGCCCGGCGCTTGACACTATGTGTTTGTCAAGAAGTCAAAGTCAAAGCACTCCAACTCCAGTCTCCAGTGCCCTTTCACCAATTAAGTGTGCAGTTGCGATTTTGTTACTTCGCATCGCACAACCGAGGAATGCCTGGACCTACCCGCCGACTGCGTTGGTTCATCGATTCAGTCCGCCTTGAACAGAGTGAATCGATTATTTTCACGAACAAATTTAAATCTGAGTGGCATTGTGAGTGAAAAACAACCCAGGCAGATGCTAGCATTTAAAGCAGTCTTTCCAATGTAACTTGCGCACTTGAGTGGTATTAAAATCCTGGACCTGTGCCGCAACCAATAAGTCTGCCAACTTAGCGCGGTCTTTGACAGTTTGCCTTCGGTTTAAGTCGTTGACTTAGAGGTCTACGCAACTTCTAAGGAGCGTTGTCCGGCTCGAAACGAGGTCTCTACGGTCCAGAGCATTGGCACCTAATCGCTCTATACGTCGTAGTCCTCTTTATTGACTGATTTCTGAATTAGTTGATGTCGCCGTTCAGCTCGTAAGTTCACTGTTAAGTATTCTCCCTCAAAGGCCATCAACTAAAGAGGGTTTAACTCAAGGATTGCATTCACGGACGTCTTAGTTTTTGCTAACGTCCATGTTGCGTCTAAGTGACAAAGAGCGGAACTTATTAGGAATTTTTATAGGTCCTTACTTACTTAGATCAGTAGACACCTTACGCAAAAAAAGGCCTATTGAAAACTGTAACTGTCAGCAAGGTTTATAGTCCTAAACAGGCCGTCAACTTTACTTGTTTATTTCACCCAGCCGGTCTTAACTTGTGACTGAGGCATCTTTGAAATCATCTGTCTCGCTGTTAAAGTAATTTACCCAATCAATGTAAAATGTATTTAAATAACGAAAATACATTTTGACGACGTAATCAAATCTGCGGCGCGCTAAGAATATTCTGCGCACAAATTTGTTGAGCGCCGTACCACATCAACCGTCCCTAAAATCCATCCCCTTCCCCTGTGCCTGTTATTAATTGCCACCCAGTACACACATAATGTATATATATATATATATATATGTATGTGCATCCGCCCCGGGGATGATATCACACCATATCGTGTGAAAGACAACACAGAGGGAATGAAAAGCGGTTTGCAGCGACGACTGGCAAAAGAACACTCTGTACCTCCTCCTTATACCCCTAACTGTTATATCCACATCGATAAGACAAGGACGCTGTAGTCGAAATACTCGTAGATTGTGTGGTGGGTTAAACCCAAGCTCCCGGATACCCGATTCGGATAAAACGAATGAGCAGCAATCTTTTTTGTTTTATTTTTTTTAAGTATTAATCATGAATTATTTCACACCAGGGAATGAGCTGGAGCTCCATCGACTTGTGTGCTTCTGTAGGACTGCATGTGAGCGATATACATAAATTATTCAGCACAATTCGCCGGGAGATGGTTCGACTACAATGAAAAAGAACCGCGAAGCGCGTATGAAGCTATTAACTAGGGAACAATTCCCAACAGTCGGGAAAATGTTGTTATTTTACGCATGCATTAACACTTTGACTGTTATTTTACATTTTGACTGAGCACACCAGATTGTTTGGATAAATTAACTCATTATACGCGAAACCGAAACAAGTTGGTAATTTATTACGCAGAAGTACCTGTGTGGGTGTAATTTTTTGGTTTTATTTTGGTTTTTCATGGGAAATTCGCGAACTGGAAATAGGTAGATGAAACCGAGACATGACTAATTTTCATTCTGAAAAATCCATGCAGCATCCAGGTTGAGCACGCTTCACCCCGTTTTTGTTTTTTTTTTTGCATGTATCGTTCCCTGTCAAGGTTGTTCTTTCTTCTTCTATAAACGAGTATGTCCGCAAATGTTTTACATATGAAAGTGTTCGCATTTTGTTCTTCTGTGTGGGTTTTGGGCGAATCGCAGTCCCTTCTTCCACCGGCATTCGCCGCGACATCGAGAATGATACATAAAACATTTGTACCATAGATGTACTACTAGCGATCAACACCCGGACTTGAACACCCTGAGGTCAAACCAGACAACGATGCATACTGCGAGTATGAATCCGAGAAGACAGACACAGTTTATATAAAATAGACTTAAGAAAAAAAAAAACACTATTGTATACCGTTGGGCCCCTATTGTTGAGCCAACGCATTTAAATATTTAATATTCACCACCATTTGTTACCTAGCCTTAAGTCAAATTGTATATACCAAAAGTTTAATAAAAGCAAATGCAAAAAATGTACTACTAGCAGGCGAACGATTTGAAGCGAATTGTCTTTTTTTTCTGTGCATATTCCTTGAGGTTTTAACATCAAGATTTTGTACGTTACAAAAGATCCGCCAAAACCTACGCGGAAGAACAACATGCAAACATCATATATGAATCTATCTGGATTAACACTAAAAGGTTATGCAACTATCCATCGATTAGGTGAACTCATATGAGAACAATGTGCAACAAAATATGCGTCACAGCTTAGTAAGAATTTTTAAGGTTGGGGCGGATTATTTATTTACAATAACTGCTCCTTGGTCACACAAAGTCAAAATTTCTGTCATTGTACAAAATTATTAAATTCGAGTTAAGCGGTGCTTTTCTCGCCTGTCAAATATGACACTTCTTCAAAGTCTTTCGCATCTATGTGGTGCACTCATTGCAAAAATGTTATATCGGAGTCGGAATTCGAAAAGGTACTCGAGAGGCTTAATCGTACACGTGTTTAGTGTTCTCGTGGAAGCAAAGGAAATTCCCAACAAATTGGTTCCGTTTCAAAAAAAAATCCCAAGTGAAAATCTGACATTTTTCTGATTCCTTCAACAAGACTGCACAACAGCTGGTCTAACATATAAATGTTGGTGTTGATTTACGAAATACTGGTACACACGGACTGCCGCAGTGACTACAAGTCAGAGACACGGTTAATATGCCAATGATACAATTATCTGTCCGAGTACCTTATTCGAAAGTTCATGACAAGTTTGTGCCAAATCCTTCAACGCGGTAGATAAATTGACAACTTCTGTGTCACTTCTGTTTAAATTCTACAAAAATTTTAAATTCCTAAAGAACTATATGAGTTTTTGACAAGGAAATGCTCTACTGTCAGTCACATGCAACAAACAATGAATAATTTTTGGCCACATCCAAAAAAAAGTGCATACAATTTTTTGCTTGCAGAACTTCTGACTTCAAATTTTTATCACAATCAAAATACTTGCCATCGATACAAAAAATATCTTTTGACGTCGGAAACTTGATCATTTTTATTTTTATGTCAATCCTACAATTTTTTTTACGTAAAAGTTCGGAAACTTGATCACTTTTATTTCCGTTTCAAAAATCCATACAAACTTTTTCGAAAATTTTCGAAACTTTTCGAACTCTCCGCAGGGACTTCTAGTTCCCCTAATCAGTGCGTTATAACAACACCATCTAAACCACATGTGTGTGGTGCAAAATAGCGTTGACGGGATTGGCCACATACTTGTCATACACACTGTCGTTAAGGGTTTCATTAGCATGTGGTGAAGATGATGATGGTCTGATGCAATTTCATGGACAAATTATGCTTCTATCGTCCTTATTCAATTTGCGATGCAACGAGATGTTACACCGAGCATCATATTCACTGGCCGATAATTTATTAATGGAACAGTTTTGCGAGTTCATTGTGCAATTCATTAGAGGATGGGTTCTCTGTCCGTATATATCCATTCAAACAGTGGCTCACCACCTCCCCACACCCTAGGATATTCCTCTCAACGAGTATCAGCATATGAAAGTAAGCTAATGCTAACAAAATATCGCTATATCGACCCGAGAGAAAACATTTCCTCGGCACATATTTCCTCTTGTAACGGTTATTGATTTGATAGTTGCCAGGACGCGAATAAGAGCTTCGCCTGGATGGATTCGAACATTTTGGTAATTGAATTCAAATTCCAACTTTTGCCGTGCATGTAATATATGTTTTGGCCACCCAAATTCGGTGAGAAGGGATCGACATTTGCATGGATTGGTATGGAGCATCTACTCGTCCTGGTTGAGATAATTGAATCGAGCGTTTTTGGTATTCCATATCCGTCTTGTGTGAGATTCATGTTCGTGTTCTAGTACATAATACGTGGATATGGATGTTTTTGAAACGGAAAAGGTTAGCACACAAAATTATGAATTTCAATAGCCGAAATGGGACTTCCTTAAGTGGAATTGGAATCGATAAGCTGTGTAATGTGTATATCATTATTGACAATCATATTGTGTTTGGGGACATCGGGTGGCTGAAGGATGGGATGCTGCCAGCCGTGTCTCCCGTATGTGAAGGCACTCGATCTAAATGTGTTTTGCCAACGATAAGGGGGCTTTTAATGGTGGATACAGATTCCATTGGCTTACGTCGGAGAGTTTTGGCTGCTCAAGTGTGTGCAAGTGATCCTAATGTGCTCGTCCTAGTTCTATTCGAATTGTCAATTGGATTGTGGATGGCAAGTGTTGTTTCCAAGATTCAATGAGAAGCTTCAGTAAATTTGAATGAAGTAATAAATCAATAGGAGGAAGACAAATGTGAGGTGGAATGGAAACGGTCTATTGAGGACATGCTTTGAAGAACTTTTTGAGACGTTATATTTGGCTTTCTCTATTGTGCAGCGAATCCCAAGTGGTATTTATGCGGTTTATTTTGTATTTTGTTGACGTTCAGTGACTGTCCAAAGGACAGTCTTGCATCAAATTGCAATCATCTTGTCACTGGTCTCTAAAACTGTTGCCAAAGTCCGCTTTTTTGTTTCGTCTATTGATTTCCCATCCGTGTACGCTGTTTGAAATCCATAGGTCAAGTGCCCAGCCATTTTTCTAAAACGAATCTAAAGGTAAGGGATAGTTGCTTAAAGCTGCATGCAGCAATTGATATTTTAAAAGAAAGTATTTAAACTCGAAGGGAAGGATCTGTCACTCTTTTCAAGGTTAGAGATCTCAGCTTTGGAGTTACTGACGGAGCACGGATCAGTTTGGCGTTAACGCCATTTAATGGTGTAGTAAGTACTTACCACCAAGATTATCCGACGTCGCGCCACTACGACTGGATTATTTACTGTGGGGCGATGTTTTGAGTTACTGGTTCCTTTCGCGAACACATTATCTGAGACTGCCATTTTTTTGCTCTACTCTACGCCTTACTCCGAGCAGTCGACATTGGCCCTTCTGCAGAAATTCATTGTGCAATCTGATGAATCTAACTTTTATTAAGAAACCTTTTCCCAATACCTATAACCTATCAATTGCCATTCAAACGCTTTAAAGTAAATGTAAACAAAGTTCGCAAAGCCCTTGCACGATGAAAAATCGCGGTAGTTCTACGCCTGGTGCCAAGTTATCTAAATGCCCTAGAATTTTCCACGAAAAATAGACGTAAATACCAACACCAATGAACAAATGCCTCTCCTTCTAGATCGCAATATTTTAATTTATGAAAACGAGTTGAGCATATTCTCACAGCAGCGATTTACAACTAATAATTCGATCCCTCAACGTCATCCACACCCAATCATTTGTAATGTAGAAAAAAATAATTGAAATCGAACTCGCATACGCATTTATCTACCGCAGGGTTCCTATACATCGAACCGAACATCTCATTGAGTCACCCTAATCCGCCCTCTCAATTCCGGTGTAACAATGCTGCCGATTTCATTAATGAGATTATAGGTATCGATTTTCGATTACTCCTCGGTATCCATTGAAAAGTCCTACGCGCAGCAACATCCAACAAAATTGCTGATATAATTAAATCTTTTCGATTATATGCTTGTGATGAGTTAAGTTCTTTTGAGTTCCTACCCTCCTTCCACAGCTGAACTAATGAATAGAAACAAAAGTTATCCTGACTAGTGCTAGTAATTAGCTTTGTATGCTCAGGCGGCATCCACACACTCACATCCGCACACATCATGATCAACTGCTGCCAGATTTAATTAACATCCTCATTGAGCTATGACGATAAGAGTAATTAACCATTTACCTGGTTATGAGTAATCCTGAGTATGAGTTTCAATAACTCATCTGAGAGGTGGGTACATATAGCAGCACATGTGTGCAGGTGTGTCAAAATTAGTCTATGGCATATGATTCCTCTTCATTAGGGCCACCGACTCCATAACTGCCGCTAGACCTCAAATCAAGCCCATCAAGGGAAAGGAAATTCAAATCTCATTACAGTGAATGGGATTATAGAGAACACTATTCCGGTTATCTTTGCATTTGATGAAAGGCAAGCTACCTCCGTTGAGAGCAACATCTATACCATCCCCATCCATCATAATCGGTGACGTGTGGCTGGGAGCCATTTGATATGGTAATGGTACTCATAAAAGCTCGGTGAAGGTGTGCTAATTGAACTCTGTAGTGAAGGAATATCTTTTGTGTAAACGAAATGCGGGTGTATAGCAAACTGGCGATATTTCATATGTTTTGCAACAGTGTGTATGACAAGTTGGGTTTAATACTGTTACGAAGTAATCGCAGCTTCGCCTCATGTCTCAGCCGGGTTTATTCAGTTTCCTTGAATGGTTCTGAATAATAAAAAATAAAGCAAAAGCGATGCGCAAAAGCGGGCTCTGTTGAGTCCCAATTAAAGTCGAAACTAGCTTTTGACGGTTTGGGCACACCTTCTTTTAACCTTTTTCCATTGGGGGTATTCTGGTTGATGAGTACAGGCGGGCGTTCGGCTATCTCGTTCATGTAAAATGATTTGTCTAGACTAGGTATAAACTCGCAGTGTGTTTTTAATTTTGACACTTGAAAGTGTGAACTGAGTATGAAGGAAGGATGTTCTTGACTAGATTTGTTGGCGCTCCTTATACGCCAACTGGAAAAAACATTCACGTGACAAGAAATCCGAACGTCCCCATTTTATTCGACCAACCAGTTCAAAAGTCGTTTAACTTCACTGCTGCTGTTGCTTGTCACATATCAAGTCCTGAACACACTTATTTCGACGGATGCTATAGAGTGTTTAGCGAAGCCCATCCTTTCACAGATGGTGCGTCTTATTGGTTCAAACGTCCAAAAAATGTGTAGGACAATAAAGCTGGCTTATAATGGCAAGCGAAGTGATTTGTTCAAGTATTGTTTAAAGGCGCACAATTATCATTACTGTAACTTCTTAGCTGTTACCAAATACGTTTGATAAACATCATTTTTCAATTCTACAATGCTGTTATCTTGTTTTTTGCGCTTTATTATATACTTTTTAGTATTTTGTTAACATAAAATCTGTTCTATTTTCCTACAAGTTTTTAGCTGTCTAGCTTTTTCTTCTTCTTATTTGACACTGACGTTGCTGCGAACTACCCTATTCATGAATTTTCTTCTTCTTATTTGACACTGACGTTGCCGCGAACTACCCTATTCATGAATTTATTCAATCAAATAGAGTATCTAGATGGCACTAGCAGCGTTTAAAAGAAATGCTGTCATTCATTGTAGGTACACAGTTTGGGGTTTTTTTTTTTTAATTTTCACTTCAACGCCAGGTAACTAATGACACAGTTGTTAGAGTTCATTCGTGTACGCGGTTTAAATCGAACACATGCACAAAATCAAGTCAAATCAATCTCATCAAAAATGACAGAAAAAGAGAAAAATAACGAGTAACGAGTAAATCCTTTCTTGGCTCGAAATAGCTTAGAGAATTTCATCCGATAAGTACTGATAGATATGTCAAATGCACATATTTGGCAAGAAACAAATTCAAAATCCGTCTTAAAAAATCAATTGCACAGACAAATTTAATCTGTGAAAATAAGGAAAATTCGTTGGTGGTCAAATGTTCTCCTAGAACGTTTCATATGTTGCAAAAAGTTAAGTTATTTATTTGTAATATGGATTAGATGTCAAAGATGAAAGTGGCTCAAAGTAGCTCAAAGTCTCTGAGAGTGTTTTGCTCAATTTTTGGAGTTTGACAAATTTTTAGTGCTTGGCTCGTTAAAGTAGAATGAAAAGTTAGAATGAAACTACAAAAGCTCAGTTTTCTCGAAAAAAAAAGAAAGAAACATTTTAACGAACTGAATAATGGGTCATGGCTTTGAATTTCCGATTCACCTATAGGTACTCATACTCACTCCCACAAAATTGTCTCTTAAATCCACATGTCAACAGTTTTAGTTTGTTGTCTCTCCCTCTCTATTATTGTAGGAAACTAAGTTCAATTGGCCTTTTACAGGCATAATGACCACAAAGCTACACGTGAATTGTGGATATGCATTGAATTCGACTTGCAATTGTCCCAATATCGAAACCACATTTATTTTGTGCGGTCAGAATAGTTTCATGAATTCAATGTTGCAAATTAGTTTTGTAAAATTTATTTTCGCATAGTCAAATGGAAATGGAAACGTTCGCAAATACATTGGGTATACCTATAGGTACGATACGACAAATTGATGCGTAAATATTTGGCAGGTTGTATCTGTCAATCGATTGGGGCAAGTGATTTCTAATTGTTTTTCACGCTAACACATTGTGTTATTTTATTTGAATCAATTAAGTCCGTCAGCGATGGAGATAAATGCATGCTATGCAAATAGACTTATTTTTGATTCTGTATTTTGGAAATCGACTTTTCGAATTAGGGCGGTTGTCGAGAATATTGATGACAAAAATGCTAAAAAAAAGGCCCAGCGAAAGAAAAAAGGACTTTCCTAAATCTACTTTTCAAATTTAGTTTTGCACGATATTTAACAAGTATTGGCTCTCTGAACATTATGATAGTGTTGTGGTAGGCAATCGCCTTGCATTTTAAACACATTTATTTCGAGATTACCGTTTTTTGAATTTGCAAATGCTTTTTCCAACTAATGTCGTTTTCCAATGGGGCAGAAAAAGCTGTTTGTCTGCTCTCGAAATCAGCTGGCTGTCAGATTTCATGTTCCATTAGCCGGAAAAAATAGAGTCAGAGCAATTTTGCCAAGATCCACACCTACTTACACTAACCCCAAAACATTTGTCATTTGTCAAACTTTAAAGTGTGTTATTTTACGTTTTTAGAGACGACAAGTCTGTGAAAAATAGAGACGAATTTACATTTGGCAGCTGCATGGGTATTAACATAAATTTAATAGATTTTTACAAACATAAATTACGATTTAAGAACAGATGACTTTTAAAACACGCACCACCACAAATGCAAAGAAAGAAAAATCTCGTTGTATGTTCCATTGTTGACAGATTTAGTAAATTAAGCCGGATCCACACTTGTAAGAGTTGTGGACGTGCCCAATAATTACTCAAATAGAATGGGAACTGGAAGCAAGTTGTAACTTGTAAATCGTTTAAGTCGGTATTGTGATCATTTCGTACTTAACAATTATATTATCATATACTTTTCAAGCATTCCAGTACGTAACTACAACTCAAATTGTTAATTTGTCCCAAACTCATAATAATCATCCACACAGCTTAATTGAATATATATTATATCTATGATCTAATCGTTAATTTTTTTCATCCAACAGTATATGCGTCACCGTAGTCGTGCTCAATGTCCATTTCCGGTCGCCACAAACGCATCGAATGGCGCCATGGGTAAAACGAGTGTTCATCAATTTCCTGCCCAAATTTTTATTCATCAGGAGACCGAAATACAACTTTGAAACAAGGTTAGTCCAGATGGTCACTTCAATATATAAATAAACGCGGAAATAGCTAGATTTGCACTGACGTTCTGTTCTATTTGTCACTTTCAGTAAATTACTGCTAAAGGACACACATGCATGTTTCTATCCGTACTACTCGACAACGAATCTCGACCACAGTCCAACGGCATACAGTCGAACGCCATCAAAAGAGGATTTGTCACCATCCAGGTATGTTATTAGCGAGTGTGTTGTACGCCGTACAAAAGTGAATAAAAAAGGAGGTATTTTTTTTAACAAACCATTCGTTACGCAGGAAAAACAATCTCCTCCTCATCCTCCATTCACTCTAATCAAGTTTATTTCCGTTTTCCTTCTTTTTTTTTTAATTGATATCGACTTGGTAAAGAGAAATCCGAAAAATGAATTTTTTGTTTGTGCAGAGTTTTGCTACTATATATACCGTTCTTTTACTTGTTTCTTTTTTATATAGCGTTGCTTTTTGCAGCTTAACCGGCACCGGACCATTCGGCGGCAGTTGTCAAATCCATGGGCCAATTCCAACTCTGCCGCAATCTGGATCGGATGATTTAACGGCCGTTCCCGATTTAGATATGGGACCACCAACGGGCATGAAGAGTCCCATAATCAATAATCCGGCATTCTCCCATTCGAAGTGTCCACCGAGAGTGCATAGGAGCTGTTTCTGTGTGCGGTTCATTGCGGAGCATACAAAAATGCAAGAGGACTCAACCAAGGTGAGGAGTGGTCGTTTTGTTTTACTCTTTTGGTGTGGACGGAGATGAATCGATTTTGGAAAACGGAAGCAGCTATTTCCGTACGCTCAGCTAATTGATTGCAATTGGAAATGACTGGACCTTTGAACGTATAAATTGGAATTATTAAATTGGCAGTACTTTGGTTTTATATATGTTGTGTTTGAGCAGTTAATGTTGTTATCCGGAATCAAAAACAGAAAAAGTTTTCTAAAACCGTTCCATTGACATAAAAAATACTGTTCAACAATCGATTCAAGAAGTATTAATGCCATTGAAGTATTTTATACAATGGGCACAAAAAATCTGGTTGTCTTAAGTCGACTAGATTGGTCTGGACTACTCAGTCACGAATTTCTTGACTAGATCCGTCGGCTACACCCTTCCGTAAACGTCAACTGAAACAGCCGTTCATATGAGCGATCCAAGCCGATCAAAATTGTATATTCAGAGCGATCTGATTTTTTTTTTTTGAAACAAATATTAAGCACAAATTGAAAAAAAAAATAATCAAATGACAGCTAAGGAACTTGTGTGTAAAGGAGGCAAATTTTATGTGGCTAAGGCTATAGTTTTGTTTTAGAAAAGAAGTTTAAAATTCTTCTTTATTGTTTGATTGAGTTAATTTTTAACTTTTTTAGGTTTACGTTTTGAAAGTGACCGTTCGTGCTTTCCATAGCGAAAAGAAAAATTTCTTACTTATATTTTTATTTGACACCTTCATGTTTTTCTCTTTCCGTTCTTTTTTAAATACATTTACACATTCATATGTATGTGACAATATCCTCTAATTGAAATATATTTTCTTTTAATTCCAGGTCAAAGAGGATTGGAAGTACGTCGCAATGGTTCTCGATCGTTTATTCCTTTGGATATTTACATTGGCTGTGCTAGCCGGTACGGCTGGTATTATCCTACAGGCGCCAACACTCTATGACGATCGAATTCCTATTATAGAACAAAAGTCCATCGATTTTTCGGGAACATCGGCTGGCCGTTGTCGTCCGCCTCAATAGCAGTTTAACTGTACAAAATTCGTATTCTTAATTCCTCCTATTTTATGTGCAATGGGAATGAGTGCCTGTGTTTTAATGTCTGAAAGTTATTACGCGTTTGTTATAAAATATCTAGAAAGATTGTTTTAGAGGAGCGAAAGGGAAATTGAGTACGAGAACCAAAAACCAAAAATAATAAAAAAATAAAAAAAAAAATAGAAAAATTTGAAACGAACAAAAAAATTAAATGGAACAAAGTATGGAAGAAATAAAATAGTTCAAGTGAACAAACAAAAAATGTTGATATAAGCAGTTAATTCATAAAAAAAGTATATATATGAAAAAGATAGAGTTGAATTACGAATTGATTTTATAATGTTAGTTTCTCCTAAAACCACGCACAGAAAATTTACCATTTTTTACCAAGTAGAAAGGGATAAAATCTTTAAAAATAAAATCCCAGATCTCAGTTATTTTACAATTCGCAATTTTTATCGTATATTGTTTTCTAAATAGTGTCCAATAAAATGAAATAATAATAAACCTATCCGAAGAACAAAAAGTCCAATATCATATGTTCGATGTATATTTCATGTATTTCTCTGTAGCTTAATGTAGTTTTAAAGCAATTACTGAGAAGCGATCATAACTTTGTGAAAACTCCTTACCTACCTACCTAGAACAGTATTTATATCGGTTGGCGTCTTAAATTTTGTTTTTGACTCAAATGCTGACGACGTTGAGTAACAAACTTATGCAAACCTATTGAATGTCAAACACTGATGGCGCTGCTTGCGTGCAACATATTATTTAAGAGAAAACAGACGAACACGAATCTACACACTGTCAATGCATATTCAACCACAGGGTATCACTCCAAAAGTAAATTCTACATAAGGCGTTTTTCTTTTCTAGTTCAGAGCAGAACCTGAACTATTATACAAAAAGTTATTGTTTCTTTTTTAGCTCAGACTCATCAGAGCTCAAATTTGTGTTTCTTTTTTAGTTCAGAGCATAATCAGAGCGCGCTCTATGAGCTCAGAATAAATTGACTGAATTGGCGCTCATAATGCTCGAGCTCAGTTCAGTGGTCAGCTCTGAACTAAAACAGAAAAACCCCTATAGTTGCAAAGTTTTATAAACTGCAAACGTCAACGACAGAACCATAAAATAGATAAGACACTTTCAGCTGTATTAATTGAAACCCCGAAATAGCTTCTCTAACTAGTATGCTTAACATTAAGAACGTTGGTTACATTTTCTTATAAGAAACTGAAAATAACTACTAAAAATTATCTGACGTTTTCTAAATAAAAGCATATTAGAGCTGGATAGATTGTACTAAAAACTACTACATGCTAACTGTCATGCGGCCGGCCGTACCATAAAGGTAAAACACCAAACTGTGAAGTTAGATTTTTTTCCTTTCATTTTCGATCAAGTCAGTGCAGCTGTGTTTGTTCAATAACCAAAACGATAAATACATTTTGTGTAACCTGCCGTCTCCTTCTTTTTTTATGAGTACAACACAAAGAAGTTTGATTATTGTACTGACTCACTTCTACTTGGCGAAACTAGTTTCGAAATGTAACAGGCAAAGAAACTGGACCGTTATTATGTTAATCCTTTTAGTTTTAATTGGCGTATGTCGTTTTCGATTGAAGAAAAGAATTTCCCTTTCTGTCAAAAAGATCAAATCTTGAAGTGTTCTTTCTATATTTTCTATGTTTAGTTGAAGCAAAAAGCGCACTTCAAGGTCAATTCTTAACATGGCAGAACTGTACGGGATATATTTAAGGAATTGCCCTGAACACACCCAATACACACTAGCAAAATCGAAACAAAATTTGTGATCCGAAAACTGGCAATTTAAGCGTGCGAATGTAAACTTTAACTGAAATAAATTGATTTGGCTTATTAAACATTAATATTTATTTTAGAAAACAGCAAAAATGTAGCAACATAAAACCAGATCACACGTATGGTGTCTACCACTATTAGAAAAGTTTTCCAACGAATTTCATTGAAAAGAGCAATTTTTAATTTCAGGGCAATTCTCCCGGATCTTCAATGAAAACCGTCATTAGATCGGACACATGAAAAGCTTTAAGTTGACGTTTACGGAGGGGTGGCCGACGAACTGAATATTAAGTTGACAGAAAAAATTTCGTTACCGACCAATCTAGTTTTTGCGTTCAGGTTCTAGTCCAGACCAATCTAGTCGACATAAGATTACTAGATTTTCGAATGTCCAGTCCGACAGCTGGCTGACTCGATGTGTTTCTATTTCGATTGGCCTAGATCGGTCACATGAACGACGAATCTACTTAAGAATTTGAAGTTGACAGTTCGTGTATATATGACTGAGTGCACTTTACCATCCAATACGTAAGGAAGCAGATCTGTTGACTCAATGCAATTGGTTTAATTTGAGTTTGTAATCGAATTGGCGTTGATTTATGCTCAAATAAGGTTGACGTTCAATTCCGGAAAATTGATTTTGAGTTGCTAGCTTAGCAATTAATGTATTTTGTCAAGTAGTAGCACACACGTATTATTTTGAATAATAATTTTGGGCCATTTTTGGGCTTATCGTGTAACAATGTGTATTAATCTAAATTCAGTTTTCTATGGAAAGCCAAAAAGATATTTTGAAAATAAAAAAAAAAATAAAAACTGCCAAACACTACAATATTAATACATGATTGTATAGAAATTTATTTAAATAGATTACTTTATGTAAAAAAGGTAATAAAACCAAAGTAAAATACACGAACAAAACTACTATGTAAAATAGATTTACATTCTAGACTCTACATTTAACCAAAATGAAGCCAATAGTTATTCATTAAACCGTTTAATTATCATCGTGAAATCAATGGAAAAGAAATAGTAGGTAAATATTTAGAAGAAACTTAAAATAAAAAAAATAAAAAAACAAGAACAACATAAGAAACCAAACCGAAGATATAAAAAATAATTGTGAAATAGAAAGTTAACATTTTTTAGAATATAAGTAAAAAAACAATTAACAACAACAAAAAAAACAACCGCTAGTATATAGGACAAATGTTAGAACAAATATTTTATCAAATAAAAACACATTTTAAATAAAGCGTAAAGCATACTTGTCACTAAAAAATAAATGTACATAAAAAATCAATGAAGTAAATAAAACGGAAAACAAAAAAAAACAACAAAAAAACAAATGCAAATGTGGAAAAGAGATAAAAACATTAGTAATTTTATTGTGGTTTAGAGGAACGAACAAATAAATTATATATATATATATATACACGTACATACATATATAAACTTGTTGATTTTTTCAAAAACAAACCAAACAAAAAAACAAATGTATTAATTTAGTTTTTGTATGATTAACTGATGACTTAGTGAATAAGTTTTATTAATGTATACTCGATTAGTTATTGTTTTGTAATAATATTTAAATGGATAAAGAAAATTAAAACACGACAGGTTTAAAGAAAAAACACACACAGAGAGACTTAGTTTACAAGCTAAATAAAACCCAGAAACAAATTAAGTAATACTGTTGAATGCAAGAATAAATTGTTTTTGTTTTTAGATGTGTTTTGTTTATGTTATGCTAATTTAATTACACAAGGAACAAATTGGACAGAATATATTTACTATGAGAAACATCTGTATTCAATGTAAAATAGAAACAAAACAACACTGTGGAAATATTGTAGCACCTATGGAAACTAGAGTGTGTAACACGAAGAAAAGATACTAAATACAAAAAATTGTTAGTTACGATGTTTTAAAATTATTTTACAATAAAAATGAGAAAAAAAAACGAAGCATTTGTTCATTTTCATACAGTTTTTTACAGTTTTCAGTCCTCTCCCGATTCTAAACCTATTACAATCGCTTATTGTGAAGAAAGAATAAATTATTTACAGTGTACCCGATGCTTCCTCACAGGTCACAGCTAACAATGATTGCGCACGAGGGCTGACCTCATCAAACAAACTTTGTCTCTCCTATTTTTCAACCAACGCTCCAATTTGAAAAAAGCAATCCAAGAGAAACTTCACTGTTTTGCTAAGCCCAAATGGTTGAGTGTCTATTTTTATTTTAAACTTTGACGCATTAAAAATGTTATTATATTGTTTAACTGTCACAAAATTACAAGTGTACACTTTTTGTGTTAACTCAATAAATCTCAAGTCCCCCTTTTCTTATCGTTTTTATATTAGCGATACAAAAAAAAAATCCACTGTGTCGTATACGCAACTTTTTTTTATATTGTCCTTCTAAATTTGTATGCGTTTGTATGATAGTCAAACTTAGTCTTTATCGTACTATTTATCCAAGTCCTCAGTCTTGGCAATAGGATCTTCATATGCTAATGGTAATCTCTTTGTTGGTATTTTTAGAATTGGTAGCATCTTATTCGATTTCTCCAAGACATGCATCTGCTACGTCTGAAAAAGTATATGTTCCTTGACCTGTTTGATTTGTGAATGTTACAGAAGTTCAAAATAATCTTTCCTTGTTGAAACTAGATGCAAATCCTTCGATGGCATACCACCAATTTTACTTCAAAAATGTTCTTATGCGTTTTCTGTGCCTCTTTGACTCCGTCATAACTCCAATTCTTAAATCTGGATCGAAGGACGATACTACCAATAATCGTCCAATTTGCAAAATTTCACCTATACCTATACCTAAGACCTCATTTGCAACATGGATTTGTAGCTGGTAGATCTGCCTCTACAAATAACCACCACGCTTTAATTTCCAAACTTAAAAGATTTGGATTTCATTCAAACTTTCTAGAGTGGATTCGCTCCTCTCTCACGGATCCCATTCAGTACGTTCGTATAAAGAATGTACTTTCATCACCAGTTTATATCCCCTCCGGAGTGCCTCAGGGTAGTCACTTGGGCCCTATACTTTTCTTTTTATTTATTTACGACGTACCCGATCTGATTTTGAATTCACAGTGTCTGATGTTTGCTGATGATTTCAAAGTGTTCCGACATATTCAGTCTGAAAATGACTGCATACTTTTACAGAAAGATCTTAAAAGGATTTCTTTGTGGTGACATAATGACCTTCGCCTTAAGGTCTCTAAATGTCAAAGCATTTCATTTTGTTCTAACCTCTCCCCAGTATCCTATACGTACATGATCGATACTATCCCACTGTCTATTATATCCTCTTAAAAAGACCTGGGAGTCAAATAAAAATCTCGATTTCTGTAAGCATATTGACTTATTTGTTACTCATTGTAATTATATGTTGGGTTTTATATTGCGGAACTCTATATCTAGTATGGAATCCATTTTATGAAGTGCATTCAAGTAGAATTGAGAAGATCCAAAAACGTTTTACTAGATATAACCGTTCGTAGATTACGCTGGAACATCGAAATGCCATCTTATGAGACAAGATGCAAACTACTTAGTATCTTACCTCTTTTTTAGCGTAGGCAATATTTTTCACTTATTTTAATTCGCGACTTGATAAACAACCATATCGACTGCCCTTTTCTTTTATCATAAATTGGTTTTTATGCTCCATCTTGAATGGTTAGAAATTGCTTTTTATTTTATGTTCCTTATCTTCATAGTGTTAACTATGGTTGTAATGAACCAATTAACAGATGCCTGAGAGAATTTTATAATTATTATAGTAGTTTGTTCGAGTTTGATCTCAGTAGGGACTCATTTAAGAATAAATTAATTTTAACGTTAGCCTTTGGTGGTAGTGTTTATGTGCATGAAATAAATAAATAAATTTCGAATATGAAAATCGATTTGAAGGAAATGGTAAAAAAATGTATACAGTCGAAATTGAGTTATCGGCAAGAACAAAGAGGTCATTTGTGTTTAACGTTTAGTCCATCATTACTTCGACTATTTTAATAATTTTTTCTTCCTTTGGAACATATACCGACGAGATAAACCCCAGCCAGTACCACTCTATAAGTAAAACAGAATCGTTATGAAAACACTATATTTTATTGAACTTCTGGTTACGTCGAAGCAAATTTTTGCTCATTTCTTACGACCGGCTTCTACGCCTTCGTTCGTTATCTCTACTCCGGCTATTACTCGCCCTCCTCTCACGCCTTTCCTCGTTCCGCTGTCGTTCGCCAGACCTATTGTCCAGTCTCCTCTTCTGAGGGCTTCGGCTTCGGCTTCGACTCCTTTGTTTGTTTTTCGTCTCATTTTCTGGTGCTCTGTCTGGCGAGGACTCACTTTCCGATGTGCTATCCTCCGAAGAGCTCGTGTCGGCCATCTTCTTTTTCTTTTTTTTAGATTTCTTTTCTTTCTTAGACTTCTTTTCTTTCTTTACCTTCTTTGATTTCCTCGATTTTTCCTTTTTGACTTTGATATCCGACTCCATTTTTACTGCACGCAACTCGCTAGAACTTTTGGTGGTGTCTTGTTCGCGCTTTATGTTTTCTTCAGCGATTTGCAGCTGCGGAGCACATCCTTCCATGTACAATCGCCTAGTCTCTTCGTCGGTTTTGTCGTTTTCTTTTGGTGGCTTGTAGTCCGACACATGGTCAACGCGAAGCGATCTATTAAGGATCTGATGAGAAACGGAAATATTCAAGATTCAAAAGCTCGTGATTTTGTATTTAACTTGCCTTGATTCCATTTAAATTGTCCACAGCCAGTATGGTAGACCGCTGATCTTCATAGCAAATGAAGCAGAAGCCCTTTGATTTGCCAGAGATTTTATCACGCACTAAATTGATATTCACAATCTCCCCGTACTGAGAAAAGACAGCGATTATATCTCCTTCGCTGAGATCAAAAGGCATCCCACCCACGAATATCCATGCAGAGTCTCTGTACTGGTCGTGCCAGGAAGACTTTCCACCGTGTTGAAGATCGCGCTCGCTAAGCTTTAGCACATTTTTCATATTCCTACAGGGGCGAATAGGACGATTTACCTAATATAATAATTATGTGGAATCATATTTCACTTACGTTAAAGGATTCATTTTTAATTGATATTATTTATTCCCTCCGCGATATACCGAATGTATTGTAAACAAAATACGATTTTATTCGTTTGGTCTTTCGGGACAAACTATTGAAATTTGACAATAGACTGACATCCGAAGCATAAAGTCACTAGGCGCTGTCAGTGAAATGTTCCAAAAATGACGCGTTCACAGTAGGTAGGTAATCGGTTTAGCGGTTGGAATCTTTATTTTTTCATGGACCGAAGTGGAAAAAACCAATTAATGATCCAATAAAAATAAAATAAATAAAAACTCCGGCTTAAGGGCCTAGTTATGGCTATACGTAAAACGCAACCGAAAAAGTTGGAACAGTGTGAAAATGGATTTTTTTACCGTTAAGGCGGTCTGTTAGAACAAAATTTCCCTATGAAAACAACCGCAACAAACCAAAACATACTACCACTTATGGGAATCCATCAGAAAAAAAATTCCTGACAGATGGAACAGTAAAGAAATGAAATATTTCAGTGGAATTATTTTTATTTTCACAAACAACATTTTAAGACCAAGATTGAGATCTTGTACGATTTGTACGTTTTCATTTGACGTTTGGCTTAAACTGGGGAACGTACGTTTTAAGAAGTCATCATGAAAATGGTAGAGTCCCTGGCGAATCGGGACTTATGATGGATAGTCCTAAAACTAATTTAAATTGTGAATTCCCACTATAAGGAAATCAGAGCTTGGCACCACTGACAAACTTAATGAGATTGGTACCACTTTTATCACAAGATATTGGCAAGTGTCAGCTGACTTGTAGTGAAAATTTTATTCCTTGAAAAATTGATTTTGTAAATTTTTCTCCACATTACATTAACAAAAAATGGCTTTACACTCGGCAATGAAAGGAAAACTTATCTCCGTAATTGGAGATGAGGTAAGTTGATGAGGCTCTCAGGAAATTTTGAGTTGGAAAAATTGTAAATTTATGATAATAGGACACTTGCGTTGGCTTCTTGCTTGGAGGTGTTGGCGAAATCAACAAGAATCGTCATCCCAATTTCATGGTCGTCGACAAAAGTAAGTCTCAAATAAGAAAGATTTTCCTGTTGTTCGCTTTTAAATGTATTTACTTGTTTTTGCATAGACACACCAGTAAGTGAAATTGAGGATTGCTTCAAGCGTTTCCTTAAGCGCGACGACATCGATATCATTCTTATCAATCAGAACTATGCCGAACTTATTCGTCATGTGATCGATGCTCACACTTCACCGGTTCCAGCTGTTCTGGAAATTCCCTCAAAGGATCATCCCTACGATGCCAGTAAGGACTCGATCTTAAGACGTGCCAGGGTAAGTGCAAATTTAATTCACCCTCGTGGAAATTATATTAAATCTACTTCTCTAATTTTGAAGGGCATGTTCAACCCGGAGGATTTGGTGCGTTAAGAGCTTTCATTGGATACTGGGTATCTGTTGGTAGACAAGTATTAGTAATCACGTTTGTTATGTGTAATACAACAACTATTATAATGAATAATCATCATGTTCTTGAAGTCTTATTATTTCTTTACTGTTCGTTGCTTGTAAATTTTCATTCCAATAAGAAACAACTAGTTTTTTGGTTGAATTTTGAATTAAATTGCGTTTCATTGTACATAATTGTGTATACAAGTTTACTACGTGGCGCAACCGGTCCGAATAGGACCTTGGGCCTAGCTTCTCACAACCACTGTCGCACAGCCAAGTCACTGAATTTTGCACTCCACCTTGTGCTACTGTAAGTAACAGTGTCATGTGGAGTGCCGTTAAGCTCTGAAAATTCGTATAGTAGTCAGGAAGCAAGCCGACTTTTAATACCGATTGGGAGACCTTAAACAAAATGCAGACGGACTTGTTCAAGAAACTTGATTCCTTTATTTAATCTAACTCAATTTAAATTTACAAAAAACTTATTTTGTTGATAAACATTTAAATAAAATAAGAAAATCTAGACACGCGTTCATTTGAAACGTTTCTTTGGGACACAACCATTATCGGATATAGCAGCTTTACGCTTTGCTGCATTGGTTTGTGAGCGTGTTAACGGTCTTTTGCCCACTTCAAGGCCTACAGTTGGCTTAAGGGCGCCACTTTTTCCGTCGGTGTTCTCTTTACTGTTGCTAATTTGAAGAGATCTTCTTCGAGTTGTTTCTGCCTGTGCGATTTCAACGGGTTTTTCCTTTGCGGGAGTCCGACGCACAGGGTTACAACGTTTGGAATGAATTGTCAACGAGCGACAAGTTTTAAAGAGTTTACAGCAGTTTTGACATTTCATTGACTTTACAACAGTGAGTGGGGCATCATCGGAATCCATATCAGACTCATTTGACTGCGATCGCTCGGTAGGCTGCTCAGGAGAGCACACCGCCGCCAATTCGGGCTCGTCTTCCATGGAATACGATGATGTGGGCGTGTCGATACGCTGTGTCAGACGACGGCTAGTAAATCCCCGACGTTTGCGCTTGAAAATCTCATCCAATTCGGGGATTTCCGTTTCTGGATACAACTGATCGGCATTGTTGTTTAGATCGGTAAAAGAGTGCCCATCCTCCCCCTCCACCGGCAGCAGTTGAACTTCGAACTTCAAGTTGTCGGCTCCCGGAATAGTGCGCAGCTTTTGTTTGCGACGATTTGTGTTTTTGCATCGTGGTCGCTCTCGTATCATAGGGATCGTAATGGCGCTTGTATCGAAGTAGGACGCTAGGTCTAAACACGGACGGGACGATATAACTTTCCGGGTGCGGAATGGACGTAGAATCATCACCTCAGCTGGCTGAACAAGTCCTTTTCTCGGTACAACTCTGGCCCAGTCAAAGTACGCACGTTGTTTCTGGTTGTGTTTCTTTGGCGGCCCTGCTGATGGGTCTTTCAGCATCACGAAATTTATGTTTTTCTCTATCGGGGGGATGAATTGCGTAGCGACATTGGTATTATCACATTGTTGTACGTATTGTGGTTGTGCCCCCGGAGCGGAAAAATTGAAATGAAAATTATTAACGAGTTGAACTGGAGCCGGTGTATTTGAAGCCACTTGTGCCTCGTCGAGGTTCAAGTCCAAACATATCGATGGCAGTTCAATTGATACTTCCGCTGGAATGCGCGACGACTGAGCTGGTGTTGATGGAGGTGTTGGTGGTGGCGGTTGTTGCTGTAATACAGCAGGAATAGGAGTCAGGTGGGGTATCTCTTGAATTGAACTCAACGCTGATGGCGGCATCGGGAGATAGTCGGGCCATTGTCCCAAAGGTTGAAGAAAGTCTGTTTGGTTTGAAAAGCTACAGTCTGGTGTATAGTCACCATTTAATGTAATGTCCGGCATATGGAAGAAGGCCGGGCCACTATTTGACAGATCAGTTATTTGCGGCAGATGAGTCTGTGAGTTCAAAGAGTTTGCAGCGGCCTGTTCCAATTCCAACGATTTGTTCATTTCACAGATATCGTCGAAGATATCGTTGAATGAACATGATGTGCTGTAAGATCTGCAGAAAAGGCGAAAACTTGAAGTAAAGTTATGCTTAAACGACAATCAAAGATGCAAACACATGCTTTGTTTTGTGTGCCTAATGGTTCATATCATAGCTCATTGCGCAAACGCAAATAATTTCAAATAAAATACACCTACCTTGTTGGTTCGATGGAGGAATTTAGAAGGCAGTCTTGAGCTTCGGATATAACCTGATCCACATCCAAATTCGCTTTATTTTGATAAACACCATTTGCGCTTTCCGTGGCACCTGAATTACTGTCGAAACCAAAAACTCTTTCAAATGAAGATGAAAATAATGTACAGTTCTTACTCCGACATAGCTCTGGCTAGCTCCTCTATGTTATCGGCTGATAATTCCATTAATGTTGGATGCTTTTCAAACTTGCAGCTAAAAGTTGTTGTGAAAAAACAAAAAACGAAAAAAAAGGCGTCCTTAATTCAGGGCAAATGAAACAGGAAAATAAGAATGAAAATTTCAAGAGAATAAAATGCGCAAAGCCGATGTGACAATTTAATCGAACCTAACGGTAAAAATTAGCTAACCTCACGACAGTCGAATCGCCACTGAAGCAGGAACTTGGAATTGTTCGTTGAGAAAACATGTTTGAAGCTATTTTTAAAGTATGGGTAGGTAGGTAATAAGCTGAATTTGTACCCTGGTACTCGAAAGGTATATTTTAAAAAGAAAGAAATACTACTGTACGGAAATTGCATCAAATTAAGGAGAATTAATTTGTCATATTGTCATGTTTATCAGCCTTTATGGTTACTATGGTTGTGGTAATGTTATCGTGTTCTCTTGACCGAACAAATCTCTGAGTATCTGATCTATAATGTTGTGTTTAAAGCATTCCTCGAAAGATTTATAAGCAAGCCCCCCCGGAAACAAAATCTTGGCTACGGCACTGCCGCACAACCAGATAATATAGATCAGAGACAATACTGAGACCCCCAACTCCGGCCGATTTTCCGTTACTTGCCTACAAGCTATATTACCATGGGGTTGTAAACTTTAGGTGCGTTAGTATTGTTACATAGAAAATCGTATTGACAAATGTCACGAAACTTCAAAAATTCCGGCTCACCAACACACTCGCACCTAAAATAAGCAACTTCCGCTGTGGGCAAAGTTGCTTCAGAGCCACTTCCGCTGTGGGCAAAGTTGCTATCAGCGTTCATAGAATTTTATCCGTTAAATTTGAAAATAAATGTTACAACTAAATTTTGTGTGGACAGTGATTAATTTCACAAAATAATTGTATATTTATGTGAAATAAAAGAAAGATGAGCAATTCTGTAGAATAATAAACAAATTAAAACATTTTTAGCGAACATTTGTAAGGCGTTTAACTTAAATCGAGTAGAATATGTTTATCACATGCATCGCTTAGTATACTTCTGGAGTTAAGTTATAATTAAAAATACCAAGTTTAATATCGTTGCTGTTATTAAGTATAAATTAAGAGTTCCTCTGTTAGTCTAAATATAATTTAAAATATAGTATACCTATGTGCATTTGTTTTATGTTAACGTGTCTCGTGTTTCAAAGCCTACATTTATATTTTTATTTATTTTGGTATTATAATGGAACAAAAATGGTGAATGAGTACTTTGGTTGAATAGAAATACTAAATTTTATGAAAAAACTAATATGAAAATGTACTGAGATAATATACTTATTCACCAAATTTGAGTTGAACTTCTCTTAAAAAAAGCTGTACTTCTGAACACTGTCACAGCTCACCACGGTTGAAATCTGACACTGACACTGACAACTAGTCTAACTTATCCCAACTTTTTTTTTCGCGAAATTCGCTGTCAGGTACCGATTGCCTGCACAACTTGCCCAACTTGAATCATGAGTTTCACCCGACTTTTCCTATGCTCCAAAGAAAAGGGCTACTTCACCGTCGTCTAAAATTGCTCCGACTTCTGCCAAGACGATTTAACAGACGACGACATCATGATACTGGACAGCGGAGAACAAGTATTCTTCTGGCTCGGCTCCATATGCAGTGAAGTCGAAATTAAATTGGCCTAGAAAACCGCACAAGTAAGTAAAACAGCCGACGACAGAAACTCTTTCAGTTTACACAAATATGCATTTAATAACATTTATTCCAGGTATTCAACACAACATCTATCAAACAACCAGAAAGTGCGCGCAAACTTTTCCTCACTCTGAAGAACAAGAAGTCGAAGCGCTTCACAAAATGTTTCCATGGCTGGAGTGCACACATGGCTCCACCAGAATAGAGTGCAGATTCATTTCATCTTTCATATTTATAAGACGTACTGATAGTTTTACATGTAACTTATTTTATATTCAATACACATATTAAAATGTTTTGGACAACAACAAACTAAGATTACTGGTGTTGGCCTAATCGAAGACTTTGTAAATAGTTGTGACGCCCAGTTGTTCCCTTGGCAGACCAGCAGTAGTGCCTTTAGACGAATCTGTTCTATGTTGTTGTCACGATTCTCCCTTTCAACCTTGGCTTTAGTTCTCATCTCGTACTCGAATAGTTTAAGACTGTTTTCCTCCTTCATTTCGATCTCGTGTTTGATGGTTTGCCGGCGCATTGCCTCTTGGAGTGCGACACTTTCCTCTTGCCTAGTAAGTGTTACCGTTTAAAGAATCAATTCACACAACTTTTACAATATACTTACTTTTTGAAATTGTCCTCCTGGATACGTTGCTGCTGCGACAATTGATCTTCATAGCGACGCCTTGCCAATTGGTCTTGATATTGGGCACGATACTGTTGTTGCTTGGTCTCTTCCTAGAAGTGGATACAAATGATTAGCAATTCGTCGTCAGGTTCATATTAATTCAAATCCAACTTACAATAAGGGTCTTCCTACGCTCTTCGTGATCGAAACGCTTGTGTTCAACTTTCGCCTGTTCAATATGTGTTTCGTATTCCTTGGCTTTGGCCATACACTCTTGATGACGTGTGTTCTCCTGCATCGTGGACAAATCAAGGGCTTCTCTAGCATAATCTTGAGTGGGAGCTTGTGATTTAACAAACCTTGAAGAAATATCTAATAATTAAATATATATAGTGAGACAAATTCATTGAATAGTATGGCTTACTTATATCGATTCCGATTGATATTCATAGTTGTCTCCAGTGCGATCCATTATATTTGGTAAGGTTAGCGAACACCTCAACTTCGGCTTCTTCCTTAGCTGTAAGATAAATGTATTTAATTATTAATTTAAACACTTAAAATACGTGAAAACTTACATTATTTCAATTTGTTGGAGGAAAAATACAATTTGTTTTCCATATTTTGACAGTTGTCACTCGACTTCTGTCAAAAGAAATTCACCTAATTTTTTTTGTTTTGCTTTTTTTGTTGAAGCTCACACGGATTCTAAATTGACATAACACCGATAGGAAAACAAAATGGCGAATTCAAAAAAAAACTGAGGAGGCCAGCGGCAAGAGGATTGCGAGTTGGGGGTCTCAGTATTGTCTCTGATATAGATTTCATGGCAAATTTAGATGGAGTACATTTTCAATAAGAAAAAAAATTAATTTTGTACTCCAATATTTTGCCTGTTGGCAATAAATCCGAGTGTATCAACTGGTGCAACTTCTAACTCTTCTTTCCCACATGCAGACGGCGCTCGCTCACATGTGGTTCGCTTTTCCAATCAGCTGTTTTTTTTTCATCGTTTTGACATTTCATAAAACCAATATCCTTTGAAATTATAACCATATTTAAAAAGTGAATTGCTAAATTAAATTCAAAATGATTCGCTGCATTAAACTCAGGAGTCTTCTCACCAATATTCACGTCTTCAAGTTCAACCGAACATACTCCACAAACAAACATTTGCAAGTCACAAGTACGGACGAAGACCCTTATGCTAAACTGCCACCAGAAACACGACCGAAAATTATCTTTAGCTCATATCTTGAAATGCAAAAACCTCTGCTGGGTTTTAAGCGTAAGAAGATCTTCCAAGATAAAAGAGAACTAGAAAGGCAACGGTTGAATTTAGAAACGATTTCCGTGCGGTCATTTCCCGTGTCACTAAAAAGCCTTCAAGCAGACACAGAAGAAGATGAAGTTGCCGTTGAATCAGACCACGACGGGGACTTCTACGATGAATGCTTGTATGCAAAACAAAACGTAAATCAAAACTCACCATTACAATGGATGAATGATTATGAATTTTACGAAAGCGCCCTAGATGAGGATGGTGAAATCGACTCGAAATACGGAACTGCTGGTAAGATTGCTAAGGCATGATCTCAAATTGGCTATGACGAATATTTCCTTAGATCCATCAATACCGGTATCGAAAATACCCTGCAATGGCTGTGGAGCTCATCTACACTGCGCGAATTCTGGAATTCCCGGTTATATTCCTATGGAAATATTCAAAGATCGTACTGAAAAGGAGCTGAAGGTCAGTAACTCACTGCATGAATATGATCTTATCTGAAGGCTTTTTTTTTGTGTTGTCTTAGCAAATAATTTGTCAGCGTTGTCACTTCCTAAAGAACTACAATATCGCCCTGGATGTAGAGGTCACAGCTGAAACTTATGTGAAAACTCTGTCGGCCATTAAGGGAAAATTCGCATTAGCTGTACTGATTGTAGATCTCTTAGACTTTCCGTGCTCAATTTGGCCAGAAATACAACAGATTCTGGGGGACAAAAGACCCATCTTTGTTGTTGGTAACAAAGTGGATCTCCTGCCAAAGGACTCACCGGGTTACCTTGATCACATTAAACGCTGTTTAAAGGATGAAATTGTCAAGTGCGGTAAAACCGAGATTTTCCATTGGCCAAGCTAGATGATAATTCTGTTTCGAATAGGTCTGGACGCGATGAACATTAAGAACGTCAGCTTGATATCGGCTAAAACCGGGTACGGCATCGAGGAGCTGATCACACAGCTGCACAAAATTTGGGTTCACAAGGGAGATGTGTACCTAGTTGGATGTACGAATGTGGGCAAGAGTTCTTTGTTCAACATTTTGCTGAACTCGGATTACTGCAGAGTGAGTTGGGTAGTGAGAACCCGAAGGCTGATATTAATTGCTTTGTGTTTAGGTCGAGGCCAGCGATCTTGTGAAGAAAGCAACTACCTGTCCTTGGCCGGGAACAACCCTGGAAATGCTCAAGTTTCCCATTCAACGACCATCAGGTGAATACAAAAAATTATGAAGTATATCACCAAATACCATCTGAAATGGGGCTGCGTTCCTACTGCCTTTCAAAATCATGGCTTTTAATCAGTAACACTTTCTTCCAACAGATTACAGAGTGTACCATCGTTTTCGCAGGCTCTTCTCTGAGCGTAACAAACGTGCAGCCGAGGACAAACTGCGTCGCGATCAAGCCAACGAAACAGGCAATATCAAAGCGGCAACCCTAATTGGACACATCGGTAAATAATTTTCATCCCAAATTCCTATCTATGCAGACGGCTCATTTGAGTTCACTCTTAGGGCGAACAGTAATTGATAGGGCTGAGCCAAGGGATTCCTTCTCGATGGCAACGGGCACACAACCCATTCTAACACTAGACGAAAAGAGTAGAGAATACGCAACATGCCACTGGTGTTTCGATACACCAGGGGTGATGCAACCGGAGCAGGTGAGGTTGTCCCACAAGTGGATTCGATCTATTGTGACAGAGTTCTTGTGTTCTTCCCTTAGATTCATAATCTACTTACTACAGAGGAACTGCTGAAGATTTTTCCATCTCAGATGATTGCACCGAGGGGATTTCGTCTTAAGCCGGGAATGACATTGTTTCTTGCCGGACTGGGGCGAATTGACTTCCTGGAGGCAAACGTTGATTCGATTAGGTAAGCGAAAAGGTGTATCGCAGACTGGCTCTTCATATTTGAAAATCTCCATTAGACTGCCAGTTTTTTCATCGCACAATCTTCCTGTGGTTGTGACCCCAACAGCTGATGCTGAAGATATCTACAACGAGTACCTGGGCAGTGAACTGTTTGGCCTTCCCATTGGAGATGAGGAACGTTTAAAGAAGTGGCCCGGTCTGCAGCCTTCGGACGAGTTAACTATCTACGGGGAATCTGAAACGGCTGCAACGTGTGGTAAACGAAAACTCCCGAAGTCATAATTAAACTTGATTATAACATTATCTTGTCAGATATCCTGCTCTCCTCGGCTGGCTGGGTTAGTTTGCGCATTCCCCTAGATCGATATTGTGTGTTCAAAGTGTGGACGCCAGAGAGACGTGGAATTGTAATAAGGAACCCTCCACTCATCCCCTACGGCGATCGATTGTGCGGCAAACGAGTGCGTGGCTCGATTGCTTATAGAATAGGAAAACCCTTTGTGAAAGTACGTGTGTAATATATTTCAGTTTAACCTGTATTTAAGAATAAAATTCGACTGAGCTCATTTGTTCATTCCAATTTTGTTAAAAAGCTTGTCCTTGGCGATTTGCGCCATCAGACCGTGAATTAGCTCAATCGAGGCGCGACTGCAATCTCTGGTGGCCTTGGAGAGCTTGTCTTCGGTGCGCTTTTCGTTGATATCGCCTCCTAGGTAATGAAAACATGGACATTTGCATTTAACTGTAATAAAAACCAAAGTTCTACGTACCTGAGACAACGAATGGCCCTCTGCCCAGACTGGATTCACTCTGTTCCAATTTTTCAGACAAATCAAATATCTGACCTGTGGTGTACTCAGTGTTGGTTAGTAGCCCCGAGCTGCCTAGTGTATTAACCCAATATTTGTTCCACAGTGAATCAAGCAACTTCCTGTCCAGGGCCGATTTGAAGTAGGTAACCTCAAGCGGATAGTACTGCTTACAGTGCACACCGAAATCTTCGATTTTATTCAACGGAATCGTTTGGTACTCGGACGGTTCCTCATTTGGTGGCTTATAGCCTTTGGGGTATGTGCGGAATGCCCCTAGGCAAACCTTTCCAGCTGAAACAGTTCTAACTGGGTCAACAACAATCGCAACAAATGGCTCCTGGAAATTCTGATTGAGCATTTGAGTTGATACATCGATACCGGACAACCAGCAGCCATAGCCGGGATGACTGTGATACCATCCGATGGCGTTCTCAAGTCGGCCCACTTCTTTGGCTGAATCAATGTAGGCAGACATGTATTCGTATGCCTGTGATTGAGCATTGACGCGAGTTTCTGTGCCTTCAACGGGCAACGCAAATGCATCCATTACAATCTAAAATACAAATTACAAGAGAATAAAGGAACGTTTTGGGCGAGGCAAAAGCAAACCATTGTATTGTCTTCGACTTTGCCTAGCAGCAATCCCATGACTTCCAATGTTCCACCCGAACGGGCATGCATAACCATTTTCAATAAGGACAGTGCAGAGATTTTGATATCCTTGAAAAAGTGTGGATCCTTCTCCCATGGTTTGGCGTCCAGAACTTGTCGCTGTTGTTCGGCATCATAGCGAAATATTTCATCGCATGATGGAAGAGTTTTCACGTTGTTTTCCAGCTCCCAAGATTTTAAAGCCATTTCAGATGATGATGCCATGTTGGATGATTACTTCGAATAGTCGAATAGTTTTACAGATTTTTTTTGAGAATAAACGAAAAATTGAGACCGCTTTGTTTTTGCGAATCTTTTTTATAAGTACCCAGTCCAAATGTCAAAAACTACTCAAATATTTATGCGCAGGAATGGTTGTCAAATTTGTTGTAGCTGGTTGTAGCTTTATGTTACAGTCTAGACTCTGAACAGTGGACACTACTCCGCACACAAAATAAAACACGTTATAAAGGACTATTCACATGAGAGCGTTTTTGCGAATAGGCGAATTGTGAACAAATCAATTTGACTGTGGTTATGAATTGAAAATTGCTAGTTGTTCTTATAATATTTAATTAGTCTAACATCTAATCTAAAAAAACCTACGGCTCAATTGAATTCAAAAGCAAAATTCACAATTAAAGCAATTTTCCCGCGAATGAAAAATCGATCGAACTTAACCTTAAAAATGAAACTGATTTTTGTAAAGTTATTGAGATTTGCGACTAAAAAGATATTAGCAATTTGAATTCTAGGTGTAACATCACGTGCACGAATATAAATAAAAAATAGAACAAATCGCATTTTATATTCGATTGAACACACGAAATCTGAAAGCCTGTATCCGAGTGAACGAAGTTTGACTAAATGTATTCGAGTGTATTCCGTTAATGACAGGAGTACCTGGGGAGCCAACCAATTCGTAATACCATCAGGATCACAAATCTGGTACACCGGTGGTTCAAAGGTGGAAGATGATGCCACCGTTGCTGGGGTCTATGGGCCTAGGTTCCAAAAAGCTATAACACTGGGAAAATCACCGACATCTTTCAAGTGGAGGTACATGCCATAGAGATATGTGTCCGAGAATGCTTACGAAGGAACATTAAAGGTGCCCACATCTACATCCTCTCAGACAGCCAGGCAGCTCTTAAGGCCCTAAGATCGTATTCGATCATATCAAAGCTGGTTTGGGAATGTTTCAACCTCCTCGAAGATCTGGCCAAGGACAACATAGTCACCGTTGCTTGGATCCCAGGTCATGAGGGATTTGAGGGGATTGAACGTGCGGATTGTCTGCCGAGAAGAGGCGCATCACGCCTGCTCACTGGTCCTGAGCCCTATTTCGGGTTGCCTTTGAGTTACGAACACTCAAAATTCAGAAAATGGGAAGACGATCACCTTGCCGAATACTGGACGGAATCCAAAGGACAGAGGCAGGCAAAAAGATTGATAATCCCAGCTCGTAGTGCAACAAAAAAGTTACTTGAGCTAAGCAAAGAAGATCTAAGGATCCTAACAGGTTATCTCACTGGTCATTGGTCACTAAGATACCATCTCAAAAAAATGGGACTTTCCGACGATGACTCCTGTCGACTCTGCGGAGATGAGGAGACAACGGAACATGTACTCTGCGAAAGCCCTGCTGTGGCAAGGTGCAGAGCTATCCATATGCAAGGGGCGTTTTTAAGACCTGCAGATATAGGAAACATGGAACCAAGAAGGGTACTGCCGTTTATAAAGAGCCTTAACAGCTCCCTGGGTTAAACAATAGAGGCCAACACAATAGATCTCTTCTGGTCGTAGTGTACGGGGCCTAATACTTACAATTACAAATCCTTAAATGACGTATTTTCTCGTACACTAATTAGATAAGTGTCAAATTGAAATTCTATGTAAAACTCGTTTGATTATCATTGGCAGTCAGATCTCAGATAGGTGTATATATTTTTTTTTAAATTACCCACCCACCTTTCGAGAATCAATCAAATTCCCACTATAATATTTCTGGTGAGAAATCCTCAATTCAGGCCAATTGAATTTGAGATCAGGAAAGTAAAAGCGGAGAAATGTGTGCACCTCTTGAGAGGGTAGCAAAATTTTATTATTTCTATAAAAAGAATAGTGTAAAACTAATGTCAGTTCTTTTACTCTTAATAATGTAAAATGCAAACATATTTTATAAAATTAGTTATCTGAAGTTGGAAAAGAAGCGCCTGCCTTTGCTTGGTCTTCGTAGACTCCCGGGTTAAAGAATAACAATTTCGAAAAGCCATGGTTGTAATATGCTGGGGTTTGCAAATGACCTTTTTCTGAGCGTAGCGATTTCATTTTGACTGCAATCAATTTTAGCATATCCTCTAGGTGGGTGTCATGCGCATTTTCCGCTAGAACCTCACAGAATGTTTGTATATACCAAGACCCCTCGCCGGGGTCCCGCAGTGCTTGAAAACCTACATATTAAAATCTATTAAAACACCAAATGCAATTCATTGTAATATCACCTCTAACAGAAGCGTAGCAGACCAGCATGTCCGACCGAGTTGCCATGTTCGCAATTCCGGAGGGATCATGATATGAAATACTGTCAGTTTGCAGCTTGAGAACTCCCTTGTCTCTTTCCATGCCACTAAAAAAATAGTCAAATTAGCACAAACCAAACAAAATCTACTAACTGTTGGCACTTACCGACAGAACGGGAATATGAGCACTTTCGGTTTGTTCCTCAAATATTTACACTCATCGTTCGACAAACAGTCCTCGATTTCCTTTACTTTGACGACAGACCCATCATGGAATTCCACACGATCGTGCAGATCATCGGCCATTTCACCGTGCGACATCAATGCCATGACAAACGATTCAGTCTGTTCCAAGTAGTGTGAAGTGCGAAGCAAACTTAGGATATCAAAAAATTCATCCCTACTCAGATTCTTGTATGGAAAACAAGTGAATCCCATTTCCTGGAAGAGGTGCACCAAAAACTGTCCATCAACTTCCGCCCCCAAGCGTTTTTTTTTATTTGTTTTGGGGAAGTCTATGATATTGACCATGAAAAAGACACCGCGATTTTTAGTTCTCATCGGGTACAAAGGCACCTTGCGATCGTAGTGTATAACCTTGGACTTTTTCACATCTAAAGGTTTAGTAAGGGGGATATTTCCAGTGAAAGGTTCCAGAGTTAGCTTTGAATCCACTTTGTCTTTCGACGGATAGCAACCCTCTGGAACACACTTTATGTTGTCATTGATTATTTCCTCTCTTATGGGCGTTGAAACGATTGTGGCTGGATTGTGCATTGATATGTACCGAGAGTCGTCTAGTTTGGCAGCGTGGAGGATGGTAGCAGCTTTGGTGTACTGCAAGTCAATCACAATTTGAGTAAGTTCGTCATAGGCAGTTGGACCACGTTTAGTTAGCTTTATGAAGAGTTGCCTGTGCTTTTCACCATCATCGGCATCGGCCAGGTTCTAGAGGACAATCAAACATTTCGTAATACAATTTTTTTGGTTACATAGATTTTTAGCACTCACATCAATCTGGGAACGCATTACTTTCGATAATAGCATTTTATGCTCACATTCATTGATTAGTTCGTGATATTTCGTATTCCGTATGAGTTCATTTACGTTATTTAGGATATGTTTCCTATAGCGGTCATCCATTTTAAGTCCTGTTTAAAAAGTATTATTGAAGATTGCAGTATCAATGAAAGACAGATATGATGAAATATTTAGTTAATAGTTTAACAAAGAACAATTGCTCCAAGGAAGGCGACAAAATTTGTCTTTGTTTACGTATCCATACATCGATGTTCTTACCTATTCTCACTTGTATCTCTCACAAATGTCCCGAAACAACAAATAAATCGTTTGAGTTCAGATTACACACCTTTGATAGCTAATAATTTAAATTCTTTTAAATGTTCGTTGTTCAAATGGTGTGAGGTTGTAAGTTCTATTGTGAAAATAATTCCATCTGTTGGGGAGGAGGGCGAGGGTGTTGCCTGTTGGGTGACATAAAAACAAATTACAAGAAAAAAAAAAGCCATGAATAAAGTCTTTTCGATTCTCGAACACTAGAACATAACACAGCACTTAGATCAGCACAAATAGTGACAATGCTCAAAAGTTGTAAGAAAACATGTTCACAAATAAAAAGGTGCATAATTTAGGGTATTGCTTTTATTTTGACAACTACTGAAATACACTAGGCGTGTTTTTTTGACCTTCGATCTCAGCAAAGCAAAGTAAAGTAGGATTTTCAGCACGCAACTACATCTATTGCGAGTCTCGAAGCGTAAAATAGAGCGTCGTTGTTGTAATTGCGTGCCGGAAATCCTACTTTACTTTGCTTTGCTGAGAGGGAAGCTCAAAAAACAGTCCTATTATCAAATTGCAATTGCAATTTCAACAAAAATAAAGGAATATATGTAACATCGACGAATTGGACTGGCCATTGTAATGGACAGCTATAAATATGTCGGTTAGGTTATGTATAGGTTTGTCAGAAATTAAGGAAGGACTACAAAATTCTTACAAATGACGTTTCCTGGCCTAAGACGGCAATTGAGGAAAGGCTTTGTCACGAAACACTAAGGAGACTAGTTAAGTGTATAGCGGCTATTTAGAAAAATCCAATTCAGTTATCTAATGTCTTTTTAGATTTGGCTTTTCAGATTTTGATCTGTGCCTTGATTTTATGCGGGTTTTTTCCCGGTACAAAATCAAGGCACTGAGATTCCAGGGGTTGAATGAGTTCCTAATTATTGCCATCAGTAAAATGCAACCGACCTTACGTTTAGGCGGTCATAGCAAAAATTCTGTCAGAAAAATTTTTCCGTACGAAAACAACTACAACAAATCAACCACCACTGATTGGACTCCATCAGAAAAAATATTCCTGACAGATGGAAGAGTAAAGAAATGAATTATTTCAGTGGAATGATTTGTTTTTTCTTGTGGAATTAAATGAGAATTCGATCAGAAAAAGTTTTTAAAGATCATTTGCTTATTTTTTTTTTTTCATAAACGTAAAGTATGGCTATAACTAGGGCCTTACTTTGCTTTACTGAGATCGAAGCTCAATTAATTAATAATTCAGTAAAAAAAAAACAATCCTTCCAACGGTTAACAATTCGTATCCACCAGCTGTGTGTCATAAACATTGGTATTAGTGAAAGTATGTGTGAACCTGAAAAACAATCGAGATTTCACAAAAGTGATCTGAGATTAAAAAAAAAAAATTATCTTTTTGGCAATTTGAAAACGACATGAGATACACATGGAAAATAGCGCTCCGAGCTCAACCCAGAAGGCGAAGACATTAGGAAAGAGGCCTCACCCAACTTGGAGGGCGCAACTGTAGGTATGCCAAAGATCGTGCTAACTGGAGAGGCGTAGCTGTCAATATTTTCATTAAAATACCAATACATTCTTATTTTTGGTCGCTTAGTGGTTCCTGGTTAGTGTGCATCGTGCATGCACTGCCTACTGAGCATTTTAATTGGTGGAAATATTGAGAGAATGACAGAAACTATCATCAGCTGTTACCGTATGCGACGGATTGTACGGGACTGCTCGTTCCGTCCAAGGTACTTCAATATGGAAGGATCCATTGACGAAACGGAAGCAACGGTTTCTATGAGATGGGTACTTTAGGGTCACTGCGCCACTTCTCGCAATCGTCTTGTAAACATTAGAGAGTAAGTATTACTGTCCTAAGCTTCTGAACTCAGCCCGTCAGCCTCTCGAAATCGGGTAAAATGTTTACGCCTCCTCCAATCGTCCCGAAAATAGAAAAAGAGCACGCACAAACAAATTGTTGTGAGAAACCAGCCCTAAGGCCTAGTACGGGTCTGTTTCGCAGAAATATATATTTTTACATGCTCATTGTACAATTTTAAGAAAAACACAAAGTTAATTTAAAGTGAAAACAATTTTATTAGGGTGTTTCATTTTGTTATTCATATTACACTTAAGACGTGATAGGTATTTTCAATGAGTTAATTTTTGTTTTTCAATTTTGAATTAAATTTAGTTATTTATTGTCAAAAATTACAGACACTTTCTCCATTATTGTCGTTTGTCTTACATAACGTATCATTTTGTTTTCATTGTCCAAGTTAAGATATTTAAAAGAGCAATTAATTTATAAAAAAATCTTTACATTCCACCACCTATTTTTATATGTATATTTTTCTTTTGTAAGAGTTTTCAAAAATGCAGTACATTACTCCCACTGTTCTTTAGTTATACATATTCGATTAGTTCTATAATTTAATTACTTGAATGAAGTTTAATGTAGGAAAAGTTAATGATTTCTATGAATGTATAATATATATAAAAAGATTTAAATGAGAAAATATTGGTTATTATGTATAATATATATATTTGAAAATTCTTATTTACATTTACAAGGTATCTAGCTAAATTTAAACAGTTTTTTTTTTTTCTTTTTTCATTATTTTTAAAATATTGTTTCTTTAAATATTTTTATGTGGATTTAGTTTTAATAATAGCAATTGATCTTCTTTAATTTTTACATTCAACACTGGGACACGTAAAGTAGAAGTCTAACATCACAAATAATTTTATAAGAAAAAATTCTTAGCTATTATTTCGGAATAAATAAAATATATAAAAATTGTTTAACTGAGAGTTTTGGACATTTAAATTCTCATTAATATCTACAATCATGCTTTAATGCGAAGGGAATAATGCTTATTATTTAATGATTTGAAATTAAACATGATTTTTTAATATTTAAAAGTATTATTTCTCATTAAGTTTGCTTTTTGTTTTACATTTTGTGCGTTTATTTGTTTTTCAAATAATTTTTTTTGTTTTTAATTTGTAGAAAATTAATCTAGTAATAAAGAATGGGTTTTTATTGCACTCATACAAAAGGGAAAATAACGTATTACATATAGTGAATAGGGTGAAATTGGTTTGAGCTTTTTATAACATTGGAAAGGACACCTGCTCTATTGCAGTTGGTTTGCAGATTCTCTTGTATACAAAACATACGTTTCAATACAACTCTAGTTTAGGTCCTGCTGTCTAAACTACAAACAGTTATCGATATTGAAGTTACTTTAAAGGCTTTAACAGAAATGCTTTAGTTAACATTTTTATAAGTAAATCAAAGTACTTTAATTATAAGTTTCAACACACAATTGCAAAAACTGCACTCTATTCGAAATCTCTATCTGAGATTTACACTTTAGCCCCCGTACTAATAAACAAAGATGTACAAATCAGTTAGCTATAGCCGGAATCAGTTTGCATACAGAAATCGCATGTAACTGGGGTCTAAACTGTTGATAGGTAAATTTAACTTTAATTAGAAGTGAATTGAGGGTACTGTTGAAAAGTACTAGAATATCCTTAATTTTTGCGAACGGAAATGGAGTTTGATTAAAATCACTGAAACTGTCACCGACTGCATTGAAGGGAATGTTAAGCATACACTGAAATGTGAAAAACAGTAGTGACTCTACGAAGGTGTAACTGTTCAGACTGCGTAACGATATATAAACTGCACTTCCACCCTATGGTGATCAGAATGCATTATGTGTGTTCTACTATCGTTCGCGAGTCGAATGACAAACTTGGCAAATTTGGCTTTTTAAGGCCTATTCATATGAGAGCGATCGACTAGGAACGAACACAGATTCGAAAATTTTGACCAGTTTTGACAGGCCATTCACATGATAGATTTTATTTGTTAGCAGGCAAACCGAATACGAATAACGTAAAAACAAATTTAAATTGCATTTCGATTTGGTGGTTAAGTTCGAAGGAATTTCTTATTCGCTGGTTTATGGAACGCATTTAAGTGTTAGGGATTGGGAATTTACTGTGACAAGGGATATGCAATGTCACTGTATTGTTGTTGGAGAGTTTTACATTTATGTCGCTTGCCTCATGTTTGTCATCGCATGTGTTAAAAGTTATATGAGTTAGGACCATTCAATGGATTAGAATTATCTCTCTCTAATGCTTTTTCTTAGTCACGTCATTTTCGGCTTAAAAAAAATGTATCTCGCCTCTGCCATTTTTTTTTGAACTTTCAATGTAAGAAAAAATGCATTCATTATATTTCTTTTAGACATTTTTGTTAAGATGCTTTCTTTAGGCGTTTTTCTTTTCTAGTTCTGAGCAGAACCTGAACTGTTATAAAAAAAGTTCGTGTTTCTTTTTTAGCTCAGACACGTCAGAGCTCAAATTTGTGTTTCTTTTTTAGTTCAGAGCATGATCAGAGCGCGCACTATGAGCTCAGAATAAATTGACTGAGCAGCCTGAGGAAAAAGCTGATATACAGACATATACAAGCACATTTCCAGTCACATTTCACAGAAAAAAAAACAGGAAAAACAAAAAAAATCAGAATGCTCTGAGCACACTCGGTTGAGAGCGCGCTCATAATGCTCGAGCTCAGTTCAATGCTCAGATCTGAAGTAAAAAAGAAAAACGCCTTTTGTGTTCTTTGCTGTGGCAGCAGTGATTTAAAGACGAATAATTGAATTCGCTAATCGTATAATGCTTTATTAGACGTTTTGCTTGCCAAGTAGCAGCAAGTCGACTTAATCAAAACATTCGACTCGCGAATGGTAATAGGGCCATATACTCCCACAAGTATAAAATCGACGTTCGCTCGTTCACGGATGCGTCGTCTAAATGTATATGAAAATTGAATCAAGTGTATTGCTTATTATTAATTATAATGTAGTTAGACACATTTTTTTAATGTCTCCCTTCTCAGGGTGTGAAAAAAAATTCAAATTTCAGTTCCTTCCCAAAACTATTACGTTGTCTCTGTATGAAAATATTAACAGTTTTGTATTCAAATGTTATTATCTATTTACAATAAAGTAATTACTGATTTGTTTATCCTTCCTACTTACTATAAATATTGTCCGATTCTTATTACATTTTCAATGTACAAATATTCCAATTTTGTAAAATAACGACACATGTCGCTGAATATTGTTTTATTTATTGTTTTTGTCATCATCACCATGTTTTCTTAAACTTAATCTTATTCGATCTTATTTGTCTTGTCATTCCATTTATTGTCATTTCTTAAAAAAAGAAAATGTTATGCATTTTATATAAACAAACGAACAAAATAAAGTTTAACGTGTTTTTTGTTTGTTTTAAATAAAGCATTCATAAAAATATTTTATTTTATCAATATAACCATGCAATACCTACAATATGTATACATATATTCTTTTTAAATATAATTAAACATTTTAAATATATTTATTTGTTTATTTTTGTTCGTTAGAAATTTATTTTGTTATTTTCTTATATAGTTATCCACTCAAATTGCTTTACAAAAAGAAGTCATTGTATTTATTGTCAATTATACTTATTATTGTCATAATATATAATCATTATTGTCTGATCCAAATTACCTCGACAAATTTAGCAATTTACAGGTCAAAAGTTTAATAAGTTTCTTCTCTTTTCAACGTATATTTGTTTCATGTCCTACCTTACGACACAAGTTTAAAAAAAAAAATTAAGCTTAAGACTAACTCGACATTATTTTAATACTGTTTCTTTTTATTAAGATCCACCCTCACTCACTCACATGCACACAAACGCTCACCGAACGTTCAAAGATATGTTTTTAGGTGATATAGCCTGGCTGTATATTGTTTTTATTTTTTAATTGTATTCTTATTTTCAAACTGAAATTTGAATTAATGAACGAGAAATAAAATCATTGAGTTAGTAATGCTTAAGTGGTAGTTATGTATTTATTGAACAAATTTCTATCTAGCTAATTGAATTGATTTAAATACTTTATGTTGCTCCAAGATATTAATTTAGTTCTATTTGGGATATGATGGTTTCCTTGTGTTAAATTCCAAAATTGATAATTTTTGCTTTCTGTTTAATTGATATGGTTTTCGGTTTTCTTATATTTTGATATGGCTATCAAGAAAGGGTTTTCGAATATTCTATTTGTTTCAGCTAAAAGTATTTTTTTTTTTTTTTTAATTCATTTTCGTTCAATAATTACAAATTTCAATTCGATGGTAGTTGGGAACTCGATGTTAGTGACTATCAGGCAAATCTATAATCGGCTAATAGTGAGTTTATCGTAGCCAGGCTAAGAAGAGTGGAAATGATTAGGTAAGCTAATGTCGATGGGATATGTAGGGTGCATGCGGCTGAGTCTCCAGCGTCGACTACGTTAATCTTCCATCCCAGGTTATTGTGTGTGAAGCACTAGATTACGTAAAAAAAATTAATATAAATGCACTTCGATGTAGAATTGGAAAGTGTACCTGGTAGTAGAGTAGGTCCGGTGCTTCCATTGGAACTGTCCAATTGAGGTAACCAGGCTCCCCTTCATCACATTCGAGAACGAGCGTTTTCATATATTCTTCAAATGTTTCAATTTCAGAGGATTTATCGACAGTCTTGTGTTGCCATTCACAGTAACGGCCTTCTATTAGAAACAAAATAAAGTGTATTATTTAAAACAGTAAATTCGTTCTCAGATTTCAGATTTCGTGTGTCTAATCGAACATTAAAATAAAACCGTCACTTGCTTTTTTATTGTATTCGTGCGATTCGAATGTGTGCAGCCTTCGATACTTTTCTACGCGTTTTCCACTGGTTACATTTTATATTAAAATATTCGAAATTTGCGCCCCGATTGATTTCCAAATATTTATGCATAAATAATTTACAAAAATAGATTCACCCCATTTCTTTGAAGTAAAACAAACTTCACGAAAACCTAAACAAACTCCAGCGCCACCAGTTGTTAAACTCAAACGCACTTTAAATGGTAAATCTGAAGCAAATCTGAGAAAATATCCAGATTGGCAAAAGTGCGCTGAAATCTGACAAGAATTACTTCTTCTTCTTCTTTTTTTGTACCAAACGAACATAATAAGTTCTCTGAGAGCAAACAAAGTGCGCTCAGAGCGCCCAATCGAATACCACATAAGTCTGGCAGCAGTCTGCCATTCGTGTTTCTTGATGTTGGTCTAGATTACATGACAAATATTTGTTTTACGGAAATGCAGCCAACCAATCTATAGAACCAAATAAATGAACTACGACATTGACTTGACAGTTCAAAGAGGAATACTTTTTTTCGTTGTCAGCGGCTGTCAACGCAAAGATACAACCGAACTGAAATTTGCCTTTTCTCAATATATTGTTGCAGTGGGAACGTTAAAGTATTTATTTTAGCAAGTCTGACAGCTGGCTGACTTGATGTGTTTCAGTTTTGATTAGCCTAGATCCGTCACATGAACAGCTTTTTAGCTGACGTTTATGGAGAGGAAACTGAAGAATCTATAGTCAATTCAAAGTTCGCAAATGTGGCTGACGTAGAAAAGTGACGCAACCGACCAATCTAGTTTTCGCGTTCAGGGTACATCTAGTCCACACCAATCTAGTCGACTTTAAATAACTAGATTTTTCTGACATTAATGCAAATGGCTGTCCAAGCTCCAATGTCACAAAACACTCATTGTCTTAATTACAAAAGTTAAACGTGGAATTAAGGACAGCCTAAATACTTAGTCCCCCCACTCCAAGTTCTGTTGTGAACTAAATTAATTTTTCACAAACAAATTTGGCAACTATACTGATTGCTGCAGTTGACAGAAAAGACGTCAATATACAATCTAATCGAAGGTTTACAGATATTAAACTTTTTCAACTGTAAGGAGGCCACCTAGTTAATTCTGAAAGAAAACTCTTCAAACTCTACAAACCTGCTGTTGGAGTGGGATTTCCTTCACTATCGAACTCGACACCGGCATATGCATTCTGTTGGCGCAACTCTGCGCTACTCTTCTGACCAATACCACCTTCCGGTGAATCGGTTATATAGAATGGATGATATCTATATTTAACAAAGAAAAACTGTTAAGTATGAGAGTTTCAAAGTCAGCTTTTGAAATAAGGTAAGGTACCTTGCTGGTTGAGCTGGATCATCACCACCCTCCACCTCGAACGTATACGTTTTTCCACGTTCCACAGTGATCTCAGGTATCAGAAGATCATTCAAATACCATGCTATTCCCCATGATGGACTATCGGTAATCGCGGTGTAACCACGTTTACCACCCGTCGGCCCGATTCTCGCCGTAAACTTACTTTCGTTTTCGATTTTTCTAGTCGGCCATGGTGTCGGACCATCGGAATCATTCTTCAACTTGTACAGTGAACTCTTGCACGAGTGATCGTTCTAAAAGAAACATTTTGTACTACATTATGAGTCAAAAACAAAAAAATACTTACTCTAGATGCGAAATTAATTCGAATATCGTCGGCATTATGATCTGTGCCAGTATGCGAGTGTGCATTGGCTTCCTTGCGGTTATTTAGTGGGCCAATTGCAGCAATGACAGACACCTCGCGATCAGTTGGAATGGCCAAATCATTAATTGGCTCGTTAGTTTGCAGAAGTCGCTTATAGCGAATGCTTGTCACGCCATTCTTCCGTTCACCACTTACTGGAAATAGCATTTTTTTTGTTTAAAGATAAGTTAAACTACATGGATATTTAAACATTGGGCCGAATATTTGAACAAGTGTTTGTTTCTCATCGAAATTGAACTAAAAAGTATTTTTCAGGTCTTGCCAATAGGTTTGTTTGACGTGGGCCCTACTGCGCACTAATGCGCAATGGTTTAACCCTAATGTGTTCGATATAGCACTGAACTCGCCCTGGTACTGAAAACATGTGTGTGACATGACTTCTAGGGCGCCCTAGTTGTGCCCTGAACTGACCACCGGTTATTTGTCGGGGCAAGAATTCAGTGTTGAGTTGGCCGTCATTTCGTTTGCTTATAGTGATAAAGGTAAATACAAATGAATTTGGTATCTAAAAAGAAATCACTAATTTTTAACAATACACAAAAAATAAATAGTTTTATATCTTCACACTTCGTTCACCAAAAGATAAATATTTTTCAATCTCAAAAACTGACACACTTCAGGGCAACATATTTTGCGTTCGATATAGTAGCCGAGTTTTAAGGGTTGGACAGGGTTTTTAACAGGTGTGAAAATCAGCTGACACTCCTCAGTGCACACTAGTGGGCCCTAGTGCCAGGCACGCCAAACAAACCGTACTACAGATAATGGCCGCGTTCCGACTGACATTTAGCTAGCACAAAAGTGTAGGACCCTAATGGAAATATCGTTAATTTGAAAAGCAGTTTGACAATATTTTGACATGTAGCTAGCGGTCATTGTTTGACCGATTAAACTTCACTGTCAAATTCAAAATTAAAACTGTTTCTACTCAAAACGAGGTTAGGCTAAACTTTTTTACTATACGTTTCAGCAAACGAGTAAATGATTCGAATATGAATTTATACTTACAAACAACTACGTCGTTTCTTCCACCGATCCTTTCGTCTGGGCACGCACCTTTCTTTCCGTCACATTGCGACAAATCTGAAAGGTAGTAATCTTCCGCACGAAATACTCGAGCATTTGTGTCATAGAATGCGACCACAACATCACCCATTGACATTTGGGCACGGCCATTAGCACCGGAAAGCCCAAAAGCCATATACTGATCTTCTCGGATGCGTCCGAAGAGCTCAACTTGAAGGTAGTCGCCTTGAAGTTCCCACTTAACTTGCAGTTTATTTGGCAGGATCTCTCGGCAATTAGCATAAGTTGGTTTTGGTGTTGTCGTAGTCTAGAATTATAAAAGTTTTTTAGGCTTGCATTATAATATCAGTGAATTTGAAATTGTTTCATCAGAACACCAAAGAAGAAGAATTCGAAAGTTTTAAGAAATATCTCCTACGCATTGTCACATCATCAGTTTGAAAATGTTTAATCAATATTGTAGCAAAGCCACAACAATTTGAAAAAAAAAATCGCAATCCCTTAAAACCGTGTTATCTCCAAAACCGTAGCAAACAAAGTGATAACATTTTCTACTTTCGAAAGTTTTCGACTTAACTAATCTAATAATATACAAATTGTACCAATCGGCCTAATGGTTTAAGATTTACCTATATGCAATTTAAGTTGGCTTCTAACTTCCGGTCCCCATAACTCAAAAACAGTAGCAGTACAGAAGCTGTCATATTTTGAAAATTTAAACAATCCATTTAAACACGTTGGGCCTTACCAATAAACATACATATTTAGTTTCGACATGAGAGAGAACGAAATAACTAATAAAACGCAAAAAAAAAACCACTCGTGAAGCATGCACAGACTGAAAATTGCACATTTTATAAAATTCTTGTAGTAAAATACTTAAATCGATCAAAATATTTAAGTAAAACTATTTTTATAAGACTTCCAATAATGAAATTTCGGTTTATTTACAACACGTTCCACAAACAAGCGATTAAGAAGTTACATCGAACTTAACCTTAAAATGGAGATACGAGTAACCAAACAAAATGCATCATGTGAATGGGTCAAAACAAACGAATATTTCTTTACCCGCTGATACAATATTTTGTGGATTGTGGATTGGACAGTTACGAAAGGAATGGCGACGTTTAAGTATCTATACAAGGCATCTTTTTTTGAGCTTCGATCTCAGCAAATAATCAAAGTAAAGTAGGATTTTCAGCACGCAATTACAACAAATACACTATACTTGACACTTCGAGACTCGCAATAGTTGTTGTGCTGAAAATCCTACATTATTTTGCTTTGCAGAGATATCGTAGCTAAAAACAAAACAGGGCTATAGTTTAGTTAGTCTGACATGACAGCTTGGCTGCCCAGATCGGTCACAAGAACAGCTTTTTCCGTTGACGTTTATGGAGGGGAAGCCGACGAAACGTGACTGAGTACTAAGGTGACAGTTTACTTAAGAACTAGATTTATGAATGTGCCCAATGTTTCAACTCGCGGGAAAGAGGAAAATTTCTCTTTTTGTCTAAATCCTTTAACCGACAGCTGACAGGTTCCAAGCTGTCGTCTGAATTACTGAAAGCTCCCTATTTCCTCAAATAAAAAATTAAAAACAATAATCTTTACAACACTAACGAAATTAATGCTGAATGTGAATAATGTCGTTCGAAATCGAAAGTTTTTCATACTTACAGCAATGTACCACCATGGCGGCTTTTATGTGGAAAAAATACAAAAAAAAAATCACATGATTTGAGAATGTCGGTTAATGCAAATATTACAATGATACAATGAAACTATAGGTAAATTAAACAAAATACAAAAAAAGTCAGTAAATCACAACAAGAAGTCCACCATTACCGGGTGTCCACAAATTGATGTACGCAGATATGTTTTCTCCAACTAATCGTTTTAATATTCTTTTGGCAAATACCGAACTAGAAATGTATACACAACCCCCACATAGGGATCGGGAGTGATTACCCATTCAATTCAATATCAATCCGAAAACAATGTCACCGATAACGGTCGTTCGTCTCTAGAATATTCACATGTATACACGCCAACAAAAGCAACTTACCGTAATTTTGGTTTGTCCCAATGCCGGTGGTACATCCAGATCCTTTGGTATAAAGATATGACCGAAATTGTGTCGATATTCAACGCACCACACTGCCAACCAATCGATATCGTATGCTGTCAAATTGCCCGGCAATTGAATTTCAATGTCCTCGCCTTGGTAGCCTCGTAATGGTTCCAAGGAACCGATTTCATTTGGTACCTGCATACACAGGAATACAAACACACTTGTACTTACAAAATGGAGATAAATTGAAAGTGGATGTGCTGACGCCGAGCCGAGTCAATGTGATTGACTTTGAGGTAAAATTTGTTGTGGGTTTTGTATATTGTCATTCACTTACCTTGATGCCCATTATATTGGGTTCGGTGCCATTTCCCACCCAAAAGTATGCATCCGGACCAGCACCGTCGTAATGTAAATTCGGTATGTAGAAGGTTTGTGCGTCCAGTACACTAATGTTGCTCGACCGCAATCCATGGGCGAGTCTTTTGAATTCGGGCAGAACTCGTGGTTTGGGCACATCCAGTCCTGGCGGAATGAAGACTTCACCGAAGTCAACCTGCAAATATATAGATGGGACCATGTGATTATACGCTTAGTTGACATTTTTGGTTACGGCGATTTGTTGGTAAAGATGACATGTAAGCATACATAGCTATTAATTACATTGATTGAATCTGGATTTTTGCACTTCGTGAGATATATATATATTACATAAGGCCACGAATGGACACAATGTTGTCTGAGTTGTCATTCGAATGTTACATGCCAAAATATTTAAATCAACGAGTATTTGTCATCACTTAAGACTAGTACGCTATTCGCGTAAAAACAAAGGACTTAAGACGTATTCATTTGAACGTATTCAATTTGAACCCCACTGTGCAAAATGTCTCCACAAAATTTAAGCTAGCGAGTAAATTAAAAATGCATTTTTCTACAGTACAATTTTGACAGATCAAGTGGACTAAGAAAGTGATGTAGAAAAACAAGTAAAATAGGATCGAAACCACCGTTTTGCTTTCGAACTGTCAAAACTAAGCCATCTTTTAGCAAGTTTGTGGAGAGAAACATTGAAAGTGCCTTCAGCAGTTATTTTTGGTTTTCCATAACGGTGCAAAACGTGTTAATCTATGAATGGTGGGCATGGTATATAAATAATTAACAATGACTTTCGAATAGACGGTCTAAATCGAAATTTCTCTTTATAGTGTTTTAGTCTTGGCTCGGAAAAGAACATGGTTTTCCATCTCCGTAAGAACATTATAATAGTTGTGGCAGGAACACAATTAACAAACAGTTCAGATTGTGATTGGAGAGTTGACATTGACATTTTCAAACCAGAATGACAGGTAGTACGCCATTTTCACTGCTTCCTTTTTAACTTTCTCGTTTTACTTCATTCTTAGTTAACTTAAGTGCTGCCAAGTTTGGACAAATCAACAAGAATAGAGAGTCTTGAAGTGTGAAATGATATTTCGGCCATCTTTGAACAGATGCAGAAGTTATACGTGTATTTACTACTTAGGAGGATGGGTGCTCAGTCCAAAGAGTACCTGGAACCCACCGCTTTTTATAAGGTCAAAGGCGGTCAGAGGAAACTAATTTGGGACGCTGCTTTGAGAAGATACTCGTAGTTTGATGACAATGCCATTAATGGTTTGCGTGACTACTGTACCTCCAACTTCCAAATCTTTGATTCGAACTGCAAAATTATTCGTTCTCATTAACTCGACTTTTCACCGTGTTAATTAGTTAAACAGAACTTGACAGTGTTACAGTATAATGGCTGACGCCATCATTTTGCAACGTACGCTATATTCAAAGTGGGGCCACCATCATTGCGCAGAGGTACAAAAATACACAAATACCGCACACATAATACTTAATATATACACACAAAGTGAATGCTCAGCATGGTGTGTAGGATAACAACCCCCACAATAATAACACATTTTTGGGGATGAATTTACTTGGAACCGCGCCCCTTTTTATACATATTTTTTTTTAGCTTTTTGCACCTATAACTCTTGATATCCAACAGAAAGAAAAATGGAAACTAAAAGTGCATAAAACCGAAAAAAAAAAGAAGAGAAAAGCTCCAACTGACGTTACCTTTGCTCCAAAACCTAAAAGGACAATGTTAGTCCTTGTTTGAAGAACTTGTGTTTTTTCTGCCCTCTTCTCGGAAAACTTTAGTTCTTCAGTATATGTAGACCTGGTTTGGAATAGAGGTTACTGCTAAGCGCCTTATGTATGAATTTTTCTTTGGGTGCATTCCCATCGGTGTAATTTCGTATCCTTTTGTGTTTGTGCTGTTTTTTTTTTTGACAAAGGTGGTTGGCAGGGTATATGACCGCTGATGGGTGATGTGGATGGTGTGGGTGTGTGGGTGGCGAAACAGGGAGCTGGGGATTGCGTGCGCATACTTCTTTTTATGCTCCCCTTGGGGAGCAATTTAATGAGTCTCACAGTGATGGCTGAATATAATTCGGCTATGGACTAGATACAATGACGAGGATGCGTGTTCAAAATGGAAGCTTTGTATTAGAAAGACAGCAACCGTCATGGAAAATGTCAAAAGTAAAAACAGTAATTTAGAATTCACTTATAAGTTGAAGCAACCGCTTTAGCAGATCACTAGTGGAGCTTAAGATATTGAAAGACTCAACTTATGGTAATAATTTGGATCTACAAATAGTAGTCGCTGACATTAGCCATCAAACTTTGACTTTTGTCAAAGTTTTTTTTTTTTTTTTTGGTTTTTCCAGAGCGGACCGATCAGAAAGACGACCTCCCAAGCAAGATCGCACGGCTCCAACATCGAAAGAGGAAATTTTTGTCAGTTGCAGGATAGCCTGCATTGTAGTCATTAAAGCATTGGAACTTTACAAGATCCATAAGATGGACCAATATCAAGTTCTATTCGAGGTACAGATGTGAAAGATATCTGTCAAAAAGTAGCAGCTCAGTATCTCTATAAATCAAATTAAAGAAAACAGCCCAAGCTTTCAACGCCGGAAAACACCAAGCTGGTGAAACCACAAAATAGTGCCACTGTCGATGAGACATTTCCAATTACGCTGTAGTCTTAACCTATAAATGAGAAATCATTATGAAACTAAGTTCAACAAGGCCTCTGTACAATCCTAGGGCCGGCACTGGACGAAGACATGACCATACGATTAGAATCTTGAAGTATAGCGACAATTTTACCTTTTTATTAATAATAAAGATTTCAAGAAACACAAAGGGCGGAAATTTTCAACAAATTTACCAAGCCTTTGCAGCAGATCCTGAACTGTCAAAAATACATAAAATTTTAACTTTACACGGTTCCGAATATGTTTTAGCCAAGAATTTCATGACTGATTACTAGTTGACTGACATTTTGTGTATGTGGCTGACGTAGAAAAAGTGACGTTGGAGACCAATCTAGTTCTTACTTTCAGATAACAAATTGTCCAGATAAAACTACTTTTTTGACGATGACTGTCGAACAAAACGGCAAATAATAGGTTCGTTAGGGTCCTTTTTTCCAAACGTAAAAAACAATTGGAGAGAAATCCATTTCTAATTTTCTACTCGCCGAATTTCAACTTACTGAAAAATAAAAAAATTAAAACCGACAACTAAATGGCACCTCAACAGTTTGCCAAGTAAAACTCTGTTTATTTTCGTCTTCAACGATGTCTGAGGAAGAAATTGTAATGAATATTTAGCTTTAAAAAAATTCAATTCCAACTTATATTGAACATGCTGCATTCAAAGCGAACCTTGTCAAATGTCCAAATGACATTTCTTAAACTTTTTGTAAGAAAACCAGTCAGGTATCTCTTAAAATTGAGAGATTTCTCTCTCGATTTTTGAGATTTGACATTTCTCATTCTTCTATACTGAAAGTACACGAACGAACCTAATGTAGCAGACTATAAAATTACCTACAAGAAGTACTGTCTAATATATATTTCCATAGTCATATGACATCTAGTGAATAAATGTTTTTTAAAATCGATCAGATCGCTATGAACACGTCTGGTATAGAATATAATAAATATTATAACGTAAGTATACTTTGTCACATTCCACTGCGACTGAGGAAAAAAAAAATGGCGGATGTAAACGATAACTGAAGGAATGGGCACTTTCATTTAGTACTCTAGTTATATGGAGTCGACTAGACTTTTTTTCTTGAATGTACAAATTAGATTTGTCGGTGCGTCACTTACAGTTATCCCTTCAAGAATTCGAACTGAAAAAAAGATCTTCACGTAATCAATTTAGCCAGTAAAAACTGAGAGGCTTCACTTAAGGCAGACCAAATAAACTAGGCGTCCATAATTACAAGATGTTAGTTTCAAAATATCTTGTGCCTGCCAAACCCCTCCAGGTGCCAACAAACTCCAATTAAAGGACTGAAAATCGAGAAGAGATAACGAATAAAATACATTCCAAACGCATGGCCAAGAAGCGGATTACAAAATTGAAGAGGCGAAAAATTAATATATGCAAAAGGAAGTTGCCACCCACAGCCAGTATAATACACACCCCAAGGGAATAATGTAATCATCAGCAACCGCATACATCTATCTGGTATGAGAAAGTCTCTCTACTAAAAACACATAATAAATATGTATGTAGATAAATCTAATTCCAATTTGCATTGGTTGCCTTCACTCACCGTGAATCTTCGACACCAAACCGAAAGCCATCGAATGTCTTTGATCCTTTTTCCCATCGGCAGCCGCAGGATGATGTTTGTGTTATTGTGCGCTTGTAAGATTGGTGGATCTCTGAAAATGAAAGAAAAACACAAACATACGAGTATTATTATGACGCATAGTCAATGGCATTTTATTCAAGATATTGATTGACCTTAAATGCTGTTTTTTTTTTTACTTTTCGTCAATTAGTGATATGTGTGTGGTGGACAAGGGATTTTTTCCATTAACTTTATTGAAACCCCACTGGTCCAACATACATATGTCAGATCTCAAGCCTGACATATTTAAAAAAGTTTAGATGACATTTTAGAGGTCAATTCTATGGTTTCAAAAAAAAAATTGTTGATGAATAGTAAGAGCTTATTTTGCAGCGCCAGCTTTTTACCCAACGGAAAGCTCACTACTTACTCAGTTTGAAAGCAGTTGTCAGTTTTCTGGTTGGCCTATATAAAGAGGTTTTCCTATTTGCGTTGCGCAGTCAAAATACAATTCATTAACAAGTGAGGCTGAGCCCATACATTGGGTGGCCTTAGCGATCTCTAACAAACTTTTAACTTGAAAATAAAATCGTCAATTTCGCAAATGTCTAAAGTGGCAATCTTTAGTCACTCGCGTTCATATAAGACAATCAATATAAACTGGTCAACTTAACATTTGAATGGGATTGTCATTGGCAGCAGTGACTGATGGCTCTTATTGACAGTTTAATTCCATGTTTTCACCAATGAATGAGCTTTGTGTCAATTTACTGAAATAGGGGACGATCAACTATCTAGTTTAGTAAGTCTTACAGCTGACTGACTTGATGTGTCTCATATTTGATTGGCCTATAGATCGGTGACATGAACATCTTATTTAGTCAACGCTTATGGACCGGTAGTCATGAGTTTCGTGACAAAGTACTGAGTTGACAGTTCGTGTAGGGAGAGTGGCAGTTCTTGCGTTAATGTACGTCTACTTCAGACCCATATAGTCGGCTAAAAATAACTAGATTTTCTTAATGTGCCCATAGTCAACCGAGAACGGACTTAAGAAAAGAAGTAAGTCGTTGCGGGAACGTATAAAACTGACAAATGGGTAAAATAGAAAGTGAGTTGCATCAACATCGTATACAGAATTCTGTCTGAAATAATTGGTGATTATTTCCTGGAAATATCTTCGATCAAATATTCACATTAGAGCAGGGTAATGGAAGGTGACCCATTAACAAACGCACACATCGTGTGCGACGGATAAAGTAGGTTTACTTTTGAGTTTATTGAATGCGTTGCGAGTTTTCACAAAATTGCGATAAATCATTCACTTACACACATTCTGTCTAGAAAACATTCCGCAAAAAACGATTGTGCGTCGCGGATATGCGACGAGATTGGGGGGACTGTTCTTTTCGTTGAATATGTTTACGTTGATGTATCAATCGACATGACAGTTTTTGGGGGTTATGTCTATAAGCGGGAAAAACATGCTTCATGAGTCGCATTCAGTATACGCGTTGCTAATACGTCATCCGCCATTGCCCAGTGTTTATTATACCCATTTGTTAAATGGGAACGCCGTTGAAAAGGATGCGACGAACTCGATGCGTTTGTGCCTTAAATTGTATGCTGACTTTTTCGTGGAAAGAAAGGGTTCCACAAATGTCAGTTCATTTCGCCCTCTACTGCTTTGCTTTATCATTAAAGTGCTGTGTGGTACTATTTGTATGGACTGTCACTTTGAAAACACACTGTTCATGTAAGCCCATTCGAAATTCATATAGGCAATTTCTGAGATCATTTAATCCGTTCTACTTACCAAATTTATGTACTAGTGACCGACTTTTTTACAAATTTACAGCCCACGCATAAGCCGTATATATGTATGCATGCATAAATATGAACAAAACCCTCGTTTACTGTGGCATTCGTGTCACTTTATGCCTTGGGGTGCATTGCGCTCGCTTCGTTCAATTTCACAGTGTCGTCACGGTTTGACGGATCCAATCAATAATAATATTTTAGCAATCCCTCATCCCAGTGATTTGTGGTGTGACTCTAATTTTTTTTGTTGTCGTTTGCCCTCCTCCTTCTCCTTGTACGCATTTACAACATCGTCTCCGTCATGCGTGTCTCTATTACTTAATGCTACTGTATGAACTAGGCAGATCCAAACTATGTATGCCCACCGATAAAAATCACACACATCCACCTCATGTAGAGAGAACGAGTTCACCATTCCTACTGAACGACTTTAAGAACCCGAGGGTAAATCAACATTAGAAAGTAATCAGTTTTATCCAGTGTAACCACCCTCTGCTCCACACATCTACCACCCAACCACACCGAGTTTGAGGTTTCCATGAATGGGAATGGATTTCGATTGTTAACAATCTGTGCTCAGGAGACGTTAGTCACGGATGAGTACTTAATTTCACCCTTGAAACGGATCACGATGATAACAACAACGACGATGATGATGACAATAATGACGATGATGGTGGGACAGGAAAATAAGGAGCATAAGCGATAACTTCAACTACAAACAGATGAAAAGTATTGACTATGACTAGTGACTGAATATAGACTCTCCTGGTTCTGTGTGCATCCTTTGAGAGGAGTTCTCTGCCCCAGTTTTGTGTATGTTTCTCCATCTGCTGGCGTAGATACATTTGAGATTCAGTTTTTTTTTTTTCGTCTTTTTGCTCTCAATTATATTTATTGTGGAAATTGGGAGATGAAGGTATACAGATATCGAGAAAACAATACCCAAGTCTGGGTGTGTGTGCATGGGTGTTTGATAGACATATTTGGATGAACGAATTGTGTTTGCTTTGGCACAGATAAAGATCGTTTCTGTTTGAAGTTCAATGTGCCAGGAAGGAGGGTGTATACAGCGGTGGTAGGTTGATTGTTTTATTATCGAATGCGACCTGCAGATATTGACTGGCTTCAGTGTACCGAAAGTAGGCGAAACAAATATAAAATGTGTACCTATGCTTTGTATTTATATAATCGAATTTGAGCAGTTCATGATTCAGTTTCGGGGACTTCAATCTAAATTGGATTTTCATAAAGGACTTTAATGAAGAGAAGGGGGAAGTAGAACAGGAAGAAGGTAAGCTGTAGACGCTTGCATTTGTGTACTGAACTCAAGTTGAAGAAAATTTGTTCGTTTTTACCACCAATTATACATTTTTCTTCAAGGCTTTATCGCCGACCGTTGATGGTGTTCCATTTTCGAAACCAAAAACCGCTTTAGGATACCGATACATTAAAAGAATTTACAAATTTTATTGAATGCTTCCATTTTATATTAGAAGAAGAAAGTTTCCTTTGTTTGAAAATACTCTGTCGTTTTGAGGAAATTTTGCATGGCGCTTGATTTGTTTGCCAAAGCAACGACTTTAAGGCCAGCTAAGGTCTGCAAAACGCGAATGGAGGCGTCTTGAAAATGCTCGTATAATTCGGTTTTTCGACATCTTTTGTGACTCTTAGTCAGGGGTGGAATCGGCTAAGGTTATAGTTAATAGTTGACAATCAAAATCATAGCCTCACGTCCACTTAAGGTGATTAGCAAACTGACAATCGCTTTTTGCGATCAATTTGATGTGACAGTTATTTAGGTCTCGCTTTCAGACATTTGTGTCATTTTCATAGGTATGCTGTATGCACCTCGGCTTCAACTCCAAATAAATTCAATACTTAAGAATTTGAAAATTCATCAAGTGCAACGTTTACTTCATTTGAACTTTTCTACACAAATGAAGCAAATCATTGCAAAAATTTCCAACTATTAAGAAGAACCCTGAGAAATAAAGAAAATGTCTTGGAACTTTCAAACCCGATGTAAGAATGCATATTTTATAAAACATTGTAGATTGGTGATATTTATTACTGGGTATTTTTGATTTTTGAAAAACTTTCGCTTATTTAAAGCAACACTAAAATGATCAGATAGTTTGAAAAAAGCAGGCAAGGATTATAGAAGAAACCTGCCATATTCATAATTTGGATTCATAATTTTTTTTTCCTGAAAACAACGCAGCGTTGTGCAGAAGTACACAATTGGGTAATTTGGTTCAAGTATTTTAAGTTTTGGCTCAATGCTCCGAGCGATAGAGAAATGGCTCACATTTGTCTCGAAACTTAAACATCACTTCCTTAAATAAATGTTGATAAATAAAACATATAGGAATCCAAAAATGAGAATTTACTCGACTGAACGCCGTTAAAAAAAAAAAAACAATAGCGGGTTAAAAGATTCATCAAGCGAACGCACTCAAAACGTTTGCATTTATTTTTTAAAGAAATTACAAAAACTCCCTCCTCGTTTTCGTTTAACTAATGTGGCTCAAACTTGTGTGGAATGGCTCGGAAAGACTGTTTTCCCCTTTTTTATCAGTAAAAGCTTTAGATTTCCCCTAAATTCCAAAAAAAAGATCCCCTTTTTCTCCCCTAAGTGAAATTTGCACTGGTTTTCATAAGGAAAACTTAAAAACTCTAACTGTTCTTATTAACAAGATCAAAAAAACATATCACATAAAAATACACATGTTATACAATATTTTTCTTTCCTACCAGACATAATATCAACACGAGTGAATGCATCTGAATATGCACAAAAACTCCTACGTAGACGTTCGATGGGCTGTTTTCCTTCATGTTTAATATGAACAATTCATTCTTCGATTTTTTTCTCAAAAATACCTACCTAATTTTGTTTTTAAACATCTTAAGTTCTACAGCGATTTTGTATTATTCCCCTTTTTTAAAGCTTTCCCTTTTCTAAGGCCTTGTTTCACCCTTAAGCGCCTTCAAAGTAATTACATCATAAGAATGTCCTAAGGACGGCTTTATAAGCAGATAGCTTTGAAACCGATTTACAATGCAAAGTATTTAAGGCGCTGACTGCAAAAGTGAACTTGTTGTTTCGGTTTATATGGGAACACGTAGCTGACGACGACAAACGTTCTACAAAACATGTAAATTTGACATTCAGCTCCCTCAAATCGAATCAAATAGGTTTGTAACCGATTTTTTGGAATTTTAATGACAAACAGCGAAACCCTCATCCCATTTTGATTGTTTTTATTGTTTTGTTTTGCACTTCCCGTCTAAATGCATTTTCCAATCGAAAGCACTTACCACACGTCTTACGTGACTTGTTTCTTGGTATCCCAGTATATTCGTTTGAAAGCACCGCACTGTTAAAATAAATGTATACCCAGCGCCCAGTCCCTTCACACGTCAACAGTACTATTATCCATTCTGCACTGAAAAACAGTCTTTTGTTATATTATGGAAACCTTTTTTGGAGGATGGCTCCCGGGATGTTTGTATATTTGCCAGAAATTGCATTCATCATTGAAATTCTCTAATGGAAACGCATAACATCGCGGGAAGGTTCATTTACACGAGGCAACGAAAAAAGACAAGCGCATTAACGCAAAATGCAAATGAAATTTGAGTCCTTATGAAACATCATCACACACCCCGCCTGCGACACAATTTTGAGGGATGTCAACATCCAAAAACAGAATAAAACTCGTCACGGTCTCAACTCTCAAGACTCATTAACCATTCATCAGTCATTTTGCTAAATACATCTGACGTCTTGTTCTAATGGAAAAATGCTTCAAATAATTAAGGATGACTGGAATCCGAGTGCGGAGTACATCCCTTTTGTCGAACCTGGACAAGTGTACGAGTATACTACATTATACGGTACCAGACCGGCAAGCATAAGCACAGCGCAGCTATGTGATGTATTTGTGTGGTATGGAATTAGGGTGCTAGTACAGCCTGTTGATGTCATCGTTCATTTGTAGACGGCCGTCATTGTCGTCGTTCGTCATCCGCATGGCTCTTTGTTATAGTGAAATTGGTGTGTCCCTTATTTTTAATGGAGATATTATGCGCATATTTAATTTTCCTTAAATGCAATTTGATCGCAGAATGGAGGAGAGGGGAGGCGCTCTCCCCTTGGTTTCGATGTGCGGGGTAATGAAAATTGATATGGGACATGTTATGTGCAACAAGTGTCATACATCGACGACAATTGAGTTGTATTGTAGCTGTCGATATAAAGAAGGTACATAAGGTTTATTCGATTACTGATAAATTGGTTACAACTGTCACGGGGATAAAGTTGAGTTGAGCACGGATGTGCCGCTGAAAAGGAAACTTTTCTGTTTAGGCTTGATTCAATCGGGCTGTTGCATTCGATTTAATAAAAAAGTTAGGCGGTGGTTGAGGGACAATTTAAACGAATTTGGAGTAGAAATAGAAAATTTGTCTTTACCGACATAATCGGGCTGTCAAAGTATGTTGTCAGTACTAGATTCAAAGGTGTATGGTTTAGTTTTGGTTAGACAAATGCAACATGTCACTTACTTGTTCTGACTCAACCTATTCTAGTTTCCTTAATGAATTGTTAACTAATTATACCGTTGATTTAAAATAACTCGTATAGTTACAGCTTAATAAAAAAAAAAGTGGAACCATTAGGTTAGGTTAAGTTGAATTGGCTCCGGTCATTATAAGGTCCCTTGTGATACCACCTATACCATTACTTTCGCAAATGTTTCAAGCAACCAATCAGCTGCTTCATACAGAAGCTGAGTTACAGACTAACCGCGATCGAATACAATGTACTCTCAAAATATCATTTTCGACCATCATGCTGTACGATTCGTGTTGGCGCCATCTATGTGTGGAATTCCTAAGCAGAGATACTACTGTGTTTAGAGCCTAACAGGTCCGAAGACAATCCGCATGACAATTTGGGAGTGAAAAAGCAAAGGTACATTCACAATGAAAATGGAATGTGAGACGTCATATCGTATCTGCTAAAGTGCTAACTAACACTATAAATAATGGTTAAGAAACCGAACGAGCTGCCGGGGCACTTTCCAGTGTTCGCTGCCTTAAAAAACAAACCGCCCGGCCAAGTGCCGGCACAAAAACCTTTGTATATCCTGCTTTCTCTTGAAGCGGTTCGAAAGAAAAGTTATAAATAAACGAAGGTAATGAACAGAGACAATATTTACCTGGGTAAGGACTCAGTTATTGCCATACGTAAAATAAAATGCAACCGAAAAAGTTGGAACAATGTGAAATTGAGTTTTTTTACGTTTAGGTGGTCATAGCAGAAATTCTGTCAGAAAAAATTGTCCCTACGAAAACAATAATACAACAAATCAATCAACTGATTGGATTCCATCAGAAAACAAAATTCCTGACAGATGGAACAGTAAGGAAATAAATTATTTCAGTGGAATAATTTGTTTCATTTTTTGTGGAATTGACTGAGAAATAGATCGGAAAAATTAATAAATTATCTAAAGATTATTTGTTTATTTGTATTTTTGATGAACTAACTTTATAATTCATAAGCAACATTTTGAGACCAAGATGGAGTTCAACCATTAGGTTTAAGTTGTCAAAAAAAGCTAACGAAAGGTTTTACGGTTTCGTTTCGAGTAGGGCTATAACAAGGACCTAAGTTCAAATTAGCAAATAGATAGCTAATGCGAGAAACCTGAACCTGGGCGCGTGTTGGTTATCCAAATGCAAATGGCTTAGTATTCCCCTGTTTATTGAAAGAAACATTTGACTAAGTGTGACTTAAAATTGCGTTAAGTTTGACAAATACTAGGTTGCTCGCTGTTTTAATTGAAATGTTTGCTTTATTTTGGTGTATTTAACTTTTTCTTAAAGTAAATTTGTTGATAAGTATAATTACAGCTAAGTAGCTTCTTTCAATGGCTTCCAATTTAAAATCTTGGCTAGAATGTTTTTGAATTTAATTTTGATACCTTTGTTAATGTTCTCCCATTGTCAACAAATGTTCATATACAATCCAACAAGAAAAGGAATGAGTCCAGCTATTAGGTGTAGTTATTATGAGTGTTTCTCTTCTTCTTCTTTTTTGCTCAGAGCAGGGGCCCTACTCTAAATCTCGTTTCGAAAGTAAGTTTTTTCGAAAATGAACGTTTGGTACTCTCTACTTCGAAAGCTGAATGAAATGTTCTACTACTCCGATTAAGAATTCCGAAAGTATTACAGAGTACCAACTTAAAAGCCATTTCAAATAGGATTGACTTTCGCAACGAAATACAGAGTAGGGCCCCATAGCGGGAACTGTCATAAAAAGGTTCACGTTTCATTTTTAGTTCAGCCATTTCAATACCTATGTACGTCTGAACAAATTTGTGTTTAACTTATCACTAAGCGCATTGTATGAACTCGGAATAAAAAGAAGGACCAGTTTGAGTACAAATTGACAGCTAACTATGCATTTTGATTCAAAATCACAATGCGAATGCTGGTGTACTGCAAAAGAAAGGCGGATTAAATAAAAAGTCCAGCAGACTGGCCAAAAGTGATGCAGACTATGAGCTGAGGAATTCTGAAAGATGCACTAGAATATTTAGTACAATTTGATAGAGTGCTTCAAGTTATAAGCATAATGAAACATGTGATTCTGTCAGAAATTACAATCGCACATCAAAGCCCTCATTCCTTTGTCATCACCTAATAACACAGAATATCTAATGAACCATATTGCCATTTCAAAAGAGCACATGAACTCCTTAACCATTTAACCAATTCATATGAATGCAATGCAAATGCGTACAACAACAGACGCATTGACTCGTACACGCCGCATTGAACCGCATTCATTGCAATCCAAATAAACATCTTCACATCGGTTGGGTTTGCATAACATTAAACTCCTTTACGCAAGGAAATCGAAAATACTTTTACTATTTCCCCAAATCGACTCTAACAAAGAAAATGGAAAAATTGTTGGAAAATAATTTACATATACTTGAACATATATACTCACTGTACAGACACTCTCCCCCTCGTAACGCTGCTAATTTAATTACTTACGCTCGTTGCCGACTAGCATCATAAAAGATAATTACATGATAAAAACCAAGGCGTCAGCATTGTAAATGAGGAGCATGCACACCGCCACCGCCACCGCCTCATCCTTGTTTCCCATTTCATTGTCATGCTCGGTGAACATAACCAGGGCGACTACTTTACAGCGATGAAAGGCCGTTAGTCTTCTATGAATCGCTTTCAGACGCCCACACCCCAGTCGAACAATTTTTGCGTTCCTGCCAACCAAGTTAACAACAACGAAACTAAAGGACCCCTCGTTGCACCGCGCACTCCACCCGGGACATTGATTGAAGATGAGCCAGAGTGAGAGATGCCGACTGAGACATCAACGAAACGTGACACACGTTTAGCATGCATCTCTGAATATGGGGGTGCGACTGCGAACGACGAACACTGGTTCGTGCCCATTTCGAAAACAGGACAAAAACGCCGAACCGAACTAATAAAGCCCGACACGTGCCATCAACAATGAAACGCATTAAAGTGAATTACAATGAAGTTCCTCTTTGCTCATTCTTGTGCTGCGCGCCTGTCGTCCTTCAGTGTGAATAAAGTGAATGAAGTATGAATGAAGTGAAATGCGGAAAATAACAAAACATCCTACCCACACTGCTGTTCATCATTGTGTAACCGAAATATGGAATAGGAATATGCACTAAAAGCTCGGATAATGGATAGATAGGTGTCCTGCATCGGGGGAGGAAATAAGGTTCTAAGGAGCCGCCAAAGGCCTTTAGAATAGAAGTCTGGCATAACAATATTCTGGAAGGCCAATGCTCTCGTTTCCGGTGTGCCCTAAAGTTTAATTATGGAAACGTTTTTTGAAAGTTCTATTCTTCTCCGGACAAAGGAAGGGATCTAGAATTCTCAGATTATTGTCTGTATGTATGCGCTGAACGTCGTTTCATAAATACAAAACTTATGAACAGATTTGGATAGATAGATAGGTGGCCCTATAGTCCAAGTGCACCTAGGCCCCAACCTTGTTTGATTGAGGTGTCCTTTTAACTGTCCCCATCTGCATATACTCAACTGAAATTAAACCGAAGTTTGTACAAAGGTTCTTTGAAAAATTCTGCCTCCGCTTGTTTGTCAAGTTCCTCAAAAGATGTTATGTGACAGCCCATCAAAGATTGCAGAGAGCAATGTTCCCAACCTTGATGGTACCAACATGTGCTCTCTGTTGACAGGGAGAGGTCATAGCCCAGCACATTTGACGTCTGAAAATGTTCAAATATTCATGCAACATTCCCATTCTAATTCAAATATTATTGTCTCCACCTTAAGTCGTCTACGTATTAAAAAGAAAAGCTCATCTTAAATTTAATCCGTCAAACTGACAACGAACCTCATGTTAAATTAAATTATCCTAATCTTCTTCTTGTTAACCTTTCTTAGCTCATTGAATAAACTGAATTTCTTGTCATCGTTTGTCCATCGTTTACATTCTTGGGAATTCTGCAGTATCTTAAAAAAAAAATTGACGTTTAAAACAGGGGAAACAAAAGCTAGGTTTTTGTATAGTTAAATATCAGAACTGACGTCTATGAAAAATTGTCTGTCAATTTGACAAAAAAATGTTTCAGCTTTTGACGTTTCAATCAGATCTATATAAAAGTTGTTGCATAATAAACCACCAACGATGCTGAGCTTCATCAGGCTTCCATTCTTCCAACGAAATATTGGGGATAAATTTATCCATGCTTATGACCAAGGCGTCCCCTACTCACAGCTCTGACCAGGTTGACTGGTTCGTTTTGTCTAAACATCTTTGCTCGACTTTAATCTTTACCTTACTCTATTACTTACTACCATTTCACATTACTCACAATCTACTACTATGTTTCGAACTCGCACATTTCACGTGTATTAGGAAACCAATAAAACTAACCTCAAAATGTGTGCCTGCCGCACCTCATCATACAGTCGAGTTAGACATCGTTTGCCCTGCATTCCATTAGGAAAATTTGAGAAAAAAAACGGTTCTATTCCTCAAATATGTTAGCTAAATCCGACAAAACAAAAAAAAAACGAAACCAAGATCCCTCGTGCACATATTCGCTCGCAAGACGAACCACTTTGCATCTTGGAATACGAACATATCCCAAACAAAAACATTTTCGCCCGAGTTAGACGTGAATTCATTTCCATTCAATATTCGTTCACTTATTCGCATTCGCATCGCCATCCGTTCAATTTCAATAAAAGCAGTCGTTTGCAAATCCTTCCTCACAGCAGCGTCACACTCGCCATACACTCCCAGAGAGCCAGCGAAAAAAAAAAAAAAAAAAAAAAACCCCAATGAATACGTGTTCGCACCGCAAGGGGTAGTTGTTGTTGGTTTGATGGAATAGAATTGTTGCGTGTTGCCACTACCACCCGAAATTCCAACCCCGACCAACCGCCACAACATAAAGGATATATGCGAAAAATATCGTATACAGCTACAAAACCACCCACCAACACCGACAAAGAAACAAAACAGGGGGAAAAAAAACTGTTGATCAAAATTCTTGTATGAGTGGATGGGCGAACGAGGGAATGGGGTGCTGCTGCAAGTCTAGAAATGGATTGAGTGGTGAGGATGAGTGATGCGTCCTGGGGATGGGGTTTGTTGTGATTTTCAAGTACTTAAACGGAATAATAATGTTATACGAGGCATGGCTTACGCAGATGAAGTGTACGAGGTATTAGCGGGAGAATTAAGACATAATATCTAATGTCGATGAAGGTTTTCTTGTGTTCTCTCGCTCTTGCCGCGCCTTTAAATGTGTTCTTTCTGCTTTAGCTTTAGGGATTTATGCTGGAAAATAAAACCAAAACTATGCCGGTTGGAGATTCCGTACAAAGGATGCAAATGACAAGTCTTGAGTATGTCATAGACTTGAGATGGATTTTCTTTTATTGTCAAGTGCAGTAGTTGATGACGGTAACCTTGTCTCTGAGGAGGGCACTAATCTATGATTGGCGACCTACAAATAGATTGTAAGCCTGCTTGGGGGATTAGCAAGACGCACAGACGATTTTTTTTTCTCTTTTGATGTTGGTATACCTGCCTCGTGCAGTAGGCCTTTTTTTTAAGTATACTGAGATTTAAAAGCTTTAAATAGAATCCATTTTAGTTCACATTGAAGACAAGGAGCTGAAATTGCTATTTCTTTCTGCGGTTGAGAGAGTAAGGATAAGGTGACTATAAAAATAACATTCAAAAACATTCATCTGTTGTCAGATTTACAAATATGTCATCACTGTGTTTCAGAAAATTTAAAAACAATCTGAACTTGACTTCCCCTTAAACGCAAGAAATATATTTTCCTGTTAAAACAATTAAAAATTTGCTAGGAAACTGTGCGAGTGCGACCACGTACAGAGCAAATTAAAAAAATGAGAGAGAAATTCATTTTCACTCTTTTAATTCATAATTTTCTAATCGCCGAATTTCGACTTACTGAAAAATGAAAAATGAAAACTGACAACTAAGTGACGGCTCAAAAGTTTGAAAAGTAAAACTCTATTTACTTTCGTCTTCAACGACGTCGGAGGAAGAATCAGAATCCTAGAACATATCAGCGCATTCAAAATGGTAAGTTTAAGACATTTAGCTTATAAAAGATTCAATTCCACTAATTTTGTAGATGTTGCATTTAAAGAGAATCTTGTCAAATGTTATAATTTTCTTAAACTTTTTGTAAGAAAACCGGTCAGGTACTTCTCTTGACATTGAGAGATTTCACTCTCTCGAATTTTGAGATTTGACATTTTTAATTTGTCTATGCTGAAGGTACACGAACGAAACTTTTTACTACGTCAAAGGCATGTAAGTAGAAACGTCAACTGTGAACTTAGTCAAGTAATTCTTGGATATAGAATATAAAAAGAGGAAGAATCTCTCGGTGAAGTTCAACTGAACAAATCGTTCGCGCGATAAATCTAGGGCAATTATACAAAAATAAAATCTGTTACTAGTGAAAGCTTATCTGACATATTCCCTTCATCGAAAGCCTCACGAGTTCTCACTCAATAAGCATTTCGGTTAGTAAATTTGTATAGCTCCGCAAGTTGAACAAATTAACTGACTGCTGTTTTCCGTTCCACTGTGTTCACAAATTTGTTGTTTAAACGGGTGTTGACGAAATTATGTTCACCACTCAAAATATCAGATTTGCATTAGCTGTTAAATATTTGTGTTAATTGTATTTTGCTTTTGACAGTTCGCTAAAAATGTTTGTCAACTACTCACAAATTTATTAAGTTTTATTTCAAGTGGAAAGTACTCGACAAATGCAGGCTTCACATTCTGCAAAATTTTACTAAATTGTATTTCCTTACACACAATTTACTAAAACCAGGGAGTGAAAAGTTTTTCTTCCGAGAGTTTTTAGCCGCAGTAAATTTCTGTTTGTTAATTTTCTGAAATCTGTAAAACGGATCAAATGAACTGGCGTTTACGTAAAGCTTACAGTAAAATTTGTGACAAGAAAAATGTGACAATCAGACATACTTTAATATAAAAGATGGCGCGATACTAATACTAATACTAATTTTTCCATATAAAATTTCCATTGTGGCCTACAAAATATTTAGCGTGAAGGTTACAAAATTATTATTAGTAAGGTCCGATACGTGTATACTGAAATATTTAACGGTTGAATGACTAGATCAACAAGGTCAACGAACTCTGAAATCATTTAACCTGGAGATGTTGAATTTTATGGGAACTTACCCATTGAATCGGTCGTGTCCGCTGCGGCAACTATTCAACTGACAGATGCATAGAATACCCGCCAGCTTATGAAAGCTTTCCCATAAGCAATGCGACAGCAAAAGTAGGTTTACTTTTGTGTCCGCTTTTCAAACACATATTGAGTTAATATGTGAAATTTTTGAGACGCCAATGAATGTTCAATTACAAAAGAATTAAAATTCTTTATGGGAACGCATTTTATGGGACTGTTGCTTCCGTTGAATACGTTTACTTTCCGATGAGTTCTGTAGCATATTGCGCAGTAGGTACTATTAAAAAATTCAAGTTTCGACTTTAAATTTACGGAAGCTGACAGCTGCGAAATTTGTACAGAAAATACAGCCACTGTGAATTAGGTACTAAAGTTTAAAGTCGAAATTAAAAATGTTTATTGGTAAGAGCCATCGTGTTGCTCACCGTAGGCGACAAACGTGAGTCTGTGCACTAGTGTCCTAGGCTATAGATTTGGTTATACGATTTATTAAGAGTTAATAAACTATTTGGTATAGCAATTCGTTAAATCAGTATTCCGGGTATCAGTCAAAAACTGATTACTACTGTGCGTTGCGATGTTTTACGTTGAACACTGTCTAATGAAACCCCGCTTTTATAATGTTCAAGATATGTGCAGTTGCTTGCAATTTATATTGCAAAAGGCACAAGAGAGGTGCCCAATGTCCATTGTGCTACCTTGAATTTTATTTCCCAGCTATAGGCTTTCACATAAGCCGCAGCTATCTGCTGAAACTTTCATTGAAACCAATTTGAATCTGAAAACATTTTTCAACATTAATATGATAAAATGAATTTATTTATTTAATCCCATCTGCGTTTGTATAGCTCTACAGTTGTAACTACACATGGAGCCTCCTCTGGATGCACTCCCTAACAAAGTTCAAAGACCAAGCCATTCATAACTTCTCCATCGTTGTCCTGATGTAGATACCCGGTGGAGGAAACCCACTCTAAAACGCGTGCAGCCTAGGTACTCATACATTCGAAACAAACTTATATAAACCGAAGCCTGGTATACGCACATATGAGTTAGTATTTCCGTTTGAAAATTCTAATTTCGAAATAGCTTTCCATATAATTTGTGTGCATGAACGTATGCATTTAGAGATGTAGTTCTGTTCAGGATGTAGGTACGAGTATATAAATTTTGAAAGAATACTTACATTCCTGTATATTCCTCTGGATAGGGAATAATAAATCCTTCTGGACTCGGTCGTGGTGTTTTACCAACCCAGAAGAATGCATCCGGACCGGTTCCATCGTAGGCGAATCCTTTAATGAATATTGTTGATTCATCTACCGCATAAATGGAACCCTACAACGAACCAAAGGATACAAAACATTAGTTGGTGCGCATACAAAATTTATGTACACTCATGTAGATAAAAACGTATCTATCTATATAAGGTATATGAAATTTATTTCCACATGAGACTTTTACAGTCTTCCTGGATGGAAAATGATTTTTATCACACACAGCAAGAGATAGAGAGAGAAGGACTTTTATTTTCTATATATATCTTACCCTAATTCCGTGTGCAAAGTTGGAAAACTGTCCGATATAACGACCGTAATATGGCTCAGGTGGAGCCCGCCCAAAAGCTGCAAAAAAAGGAGAAAGTAAATATGAGAAAAGAAAGGGTTTCGTACAGATATGTGTATATGCTTTTGAGGTAATTAAGAGTACCTAAGGCTTCGTAGGGCAGGGCAACGCATGTAGTTTCTACGAGTAGGTATTCGTAGATATCAGTGGCGTGGCGTCCATATAACTCGATTCCTACCGAGTTACCTTTTTAAATCTCCACCAGGCAACACTATCTATCTACCAAAAACCGAATATACATGAAACACTACCAAATGAATGTGAATACGCACCAAATGGTACACACACAAAAGCACTCATATAAAAATCGTGTGTCTATCCATTTTCATACAACGTAGTCATCGTCTCGTGGCGACAAAGCGAAGGTAACCCAAAATAAGTCGGGTTATTAAAGTTCTCACTTTATAGTTCATTTTGAGAGAAAATTTGCTTGTTATCTCTTTTTTTCTTCCCTGAGTACTTTGTCTGACTCTGACACCTCTTTGTTCAACACCCATTGTAGAAAATAACCCGCTTTTCTTCGGGTTATTCGCGGTTCTCACAAAGTTCATTTTGACTGCCGAATACGGAGTGAACATTTGTTTGTATCTCTTTTTTTCTTCCCAGAGCTGAGTACTGGTACTGGCCAGGCCATGGCCACTGGGTTGTGTTTTGGGTATGTCGTATGTGTTTGTTTGGTTATGAAATGAACAAAATAACACGCTTTTCTTCGAGTTATTCGATTTATTCTACTTCTGCTTGTCTGATTGTGAGGATAATTGCAGGTAGTATGTTGAGGTAGGTGTAAGTGTTTTGTTTTACAAAATCAGTTGGCAGATTGCAGTGCATGACTTAAGTGAATTTAGTAATGTGAACCCAATTTGCAAATGTACAATGAATGATTTTCTTTCAAGGTACACAGGTGTAAGGTTTCTTATAAATATTTATATGTGATTCATTTTGCTTCGACTTCCCATTTTAAAACATTCACGCCACGCCACTGGTAGATATACATAAATGTGGGATTACAGATTACATTGAACTGGGTAGAATTCAGGTAGGTATGTTCGTTATTTTAAGCAAATAAAGCTTTATTTGATCATGTAAGAAGTTGTCGTCAGCAGCATCGACAGGCGTCATTACGTTTATCACTTCTGACGGGTTTTATACCCTTTTCACACCGAGCCGAAAACACTCGAAAACTTCATCGAAAACAGAAGTTTTCCCATACATATTTCAGTTTTCAAGACGAGTCGTTTAAAGTTGTTTTCCACGAAAACGACTTCCAGTCGTTGGGTTGTTGAACAAACACACCTTTTGCAATATTCAGTAAATTCAGCAGAACAGCTCACCCTGACCGAACTAATGTCACAATCCACAACTTAAAATCATTTTCCACACTTAATTGATGGGCTAGTATTATTTTTAAATATTATACTTTTATAGTTTTATTTGTTAATTCATGCGATCGAGATTTGAAACCAAAACAGTTTACACAGAAGTTTCAAGACTAGTGTCCCACAGCTGATTGAAATGTCAAACGAAAAGTAGTTGCTGTTCGGTGTGTATGCATCGACCAGTTTTCGACGAAAGCTCTGTGTGAAATGGGTTAAGTGCAAGGCCACGTTTCGCCATGATTGTTTTTCCAACAAAATTTGGAAATTATTGATACACTATAGGTATACCTACATTTAACTAAACACATCTCCATTCGGATAAGACTTGTAAGCGCGAGTGTTGAACACGACAACTAGATTCATGGATCGAATCAATGAACTGTCAATAGCCAAGATGGCAAATACCTACATTATTGGAGTTTCTGCGACATATTTGGAGGATCAATCAGTGAACATTTTTTAGCAATTGTGAAAAAGACATTGTGACGTATAAACGAATTCTGCAAACTTCACCTTTAAATTGCCCCCATTGATTTCAACACAAGTATTACCATCTTCTGACAATACCTACAATCTGAAAGCATAGCTAACACGACAATGCGTTTGGCGGGAGAACTTAACGTTACGTGTTTATAGGGAACATACGGTTGTCAAAAGACCTTCGTATCGCCAACAGATTTCAACATTTAGAGTAGTAAGGCACTCCTCCGAACATTCCTCTGCCAAAAAGAACGTGTCAAATACTAAATGCAACTGCAGCATTAAACGGTCTTCTCGTTGACTTAAGTGAACAGGCCTACGGCTTGACGTTTCAAATTGGTTTGTGTTTTTTTGTTTTATTTGGGCAACCGATTTAACAGAGGGAAAAATAACCTCTGCCGATCGCGTATCCCTTAATCTATCAAGAAATAAAGCAGCCAACATCGGGTGCCAGAGACCAGTGGCACCGATGCCAGAGCCACTAGAACGAGAAACGCCAAAGCTGATATGACGGATTTCACTGATGCAGCACGAAACTCCTCGTGTGGCGAAGAGTACCAGCGAACTTTTTGAGGCAAAACAACTCCCATAGAAATCGGTGTTGCACCCGAATGTGCACATGTTAATGCTGCATTGCGATTTGTTCCCTTCTAGCTACCAGAATATTAACCAAACACTGATGGCGTTTTTTTAGGTAATAGCGACTTCTCCTAGTCAATGCAACCATCAAAATATTCTTTCTTTTTTTTGCAGAATTAAATTAAATACTTAGCCATTTTAAGATTTCCGAAACTCAATTTAATATTTTTATTTTTTTTCCTACAATTTTTTGTATGACAGTAGTTGACGACATCTGGTGAAACGTCAAATTAATCTTGCTTTTTTTAGTGGAAACACCTCATGATTTATTTGTAATCTCTTGCCCTAAGATTAATCTCCGGTGGAAACCTAGCATAAGTCTCATCGAGTTAGTGGCCGGGTTCCCTGAAAGGGATATTTCACAAAAAGTGCTAGACATCTAGCGCCAATGGGGAAATGTAAATTTTTTTTATATGGAGTTTCTCATGCCGCTGTTCATCTAGCGGGCAGTGGAACGCGGCCATTCAGTTCTGTCAGTCTTACTAACGGTTTTGTGCCATGGCCAACTGCGAAGAGTGTGTTCCAAAATGAACTCTACACGTAAACCCGGTGGGTTTTCATGATTAAATTTTAATCTCGAGAATTAGACAAGGTTAAGAGGTTAAATAATTTGAATTTCAAAGTTTGTGTCAAGCTTTGGAAATAACTTGTCGATGAAAAAAAAAAAGAGTTCACTAGTAAGGCCGTGTCGATAACCACTTAAGAGGCTCTTTATAAGAAGACTGCTTCTAATGACAAGGCGAACGTTGATATCCTTGTTCATTTAAATGCAAAATTAATCGAGTGTTATTCGTAGAGTCAGACCTCATCCTTTTGATATAGGTACTATATGTCAAAGGTGACTTTAACCTATTTGGACTGCGGAGTGGCGTGTTGGTTAAGGTCCAGTTCCACCTCGTACTGTAACCCCACAGTTCTGCAAGTCATGCACCTCATACAACACACCTTAATAGTATTTGCATTAGGTACACATCCTCATGTAAACCGATACCAGTAACTTAGCTCTAAAATGAATCGTATAAAAACTTAATAAACTCTAACCACAGCCCCATGAACTCTTGTTAAGGTCAATCATCCCTATCCATCAAATCACATTTAACGTTCAGCTATGAACCTACCCCTGTGCTCTGTCTATTAAATCGATAAGCATTTCCCGCAATAAAAAACCAAACAGGAATCACACGGGATCAGCATCAGCGATTTTTATTAAATTTTTTTACTTGATATCGATATAGGTAGGTACCCCGCGCCAGCCCTTAGTCGGGTGTACTGTACAAAACTAATCCATTTGATATTGAATCTCACCCCATCGGTTATTATTTCCGTGTGTGTAGTACATACCTGTCGTCAGGATGCGAGCACGTGGGGGTGGCTTCTGTCAACCCCGCGTCTACACAAGATTTGTTTTCTCTTCCATCAAATGAGAGCGACATCAGAAAAAGCAATTCGGCAAAATAAATACAAACCCAATGCCTAGACGGATCTACCCCACTCGTACATAGAAAAAAAAAAAGAAACCTGCCGGTAAGGGGGGTTGGAAATACATTAAATCCACTAATGCGTACATTAATCTCAAAGAGAGAGAGAGCAACAACAAAAAAAAATCTTGGAATTCGAATCTATCAAAGCACGTGTCACTGCCATGGGACAGGAGATCTGCAGCACGCCGTTTGTCGATATCTCGTAATTAAGTTCTCCTCTCTGCTCGCAACCATCCCCTTGCGACAGGGAACTCAGCCCGGGCGCCGTGCCGACTGATGAAGTAGAACCGTGTCAATGCAGAAACCTTTTTTTTTCTCTCTCTAAAGCTATACAACTGGAACGGCGCGCCGCGAACGACATATATTAGCGAGTTACCCCTTTTGTATTTCAAAATTGGAATACCCGTTGCTAAGTTGTTTACGAAATGTGAGAAGAGACGGCCGGCGCGCAGGAAGGGTACAGAGACTTTGTTAGCATAGACGGGTAGATTTATATCTGGGTGCGAGTGCGATGAATGTTTTTATTAAGTTCTTGGTAAATATTTGTCAAATACACAATATACTAGTCGTCGTAGTCGAATACCTATCGGAAGAAGAGAAAGAGGAAACGGAACTCGAATGCATATTAAATAGAAATGTGAGACAAGTGCACAGGCAGGCAGGCACACACGAACACGTCAACCGGGATACAAGTTGTTAATGGATTGATGAGGAAGATTGTGCTGGGAATTGACTGTGCATATGGGGTAATTTAGTCATGGCTTGGACAAGGGATAACTACATCAGTGTGTACAGTTTATTCGAGTCCAGTTTGAGTGTAAACAAACTGATGATGCGGATATGCCATGGGCGATTTTGAATGGATGAGGTTTTATTGTCCATGGATGTTATTTCCAATTGGACAGCAAGTGGAGAAGAAGATTTCGGTTTTGGATTTGGCAACGGATTAAGAATACCAACTGATCTGTGGATTTTGAAGGAGTTCGACGGGAAATTAAAACTCTGTGCAGTATATCGAGGAATGAAGAGGCGACGCGACGGTCGAGTGAATTCCGAGCCCAAAATGTAATCTTCCTAAAGGATCAGAAGGTTCATATAAATGTTATGTCCATGCGTTCGTCCAGTAGGAAATTGTTTATAAAGACTGAAGAAGAAGTACAGCAATGGAACAGTGGTAAAACTTGCCTGTCGACTCAGCGCCCAGTACCTACTATTAATCCTTTTTAGTGTCCAGGCTAGATTTTCCAAACCCACAATGATGGAAATTTCCATATAAAATTACCCGTTGTGATCTGCAAAGTATTTCGTAATATTATTATTATTTGAAGGTTAAAAATGATTATTAATAAGGCCCAGCATATTTGGCTCTGAAATGCTTTGAGAACTATCTCTAAACACTGCGCCTTACTAATGACAAATTTAAGTCTCGACTTTAAAATTGCTCAAGCTCACAATTGCGAAATTTGTATGGAAAATAAAGCCACTGTGAACTAATAAAATTTAATGTCGAAACTAGAAATAATTATTGGTAGGGCCCACTGTCTTTTAACGCTACAATAGGTGTCATCACTGATCTGCCTATAAGGTCGGGTGTATATCAAATCATTTTTGTCAAAGCTGGTACGGCAGAGTAGACAATACTCTCCGACCTCCTCAGTACATACCTGGCTGGTATTTTAATAAAAACGAATACTCCATGTTGGAGCTTTCAATTATAATGAGGCAGTTTTCTCCAAATTCCCGCGGAATTCGAAGGCAGCTTATAATGCTCAAAGTATTTCGGCTTTTACTGACAGCAGCTTTTACCTAATCTAACAAAACCTCTACTCATGCCTGTTATTGTGTACATAAAACGAATGTCTTTTTCCAATGGGATTTTCAGGGCACTCATTCCGTAACTCTGAAAACGATATCGTTTGGACGATAGTAGTCAGCGATCTCGCCATCAATTTGCTTTCCGTAACTCTATCACTATCGTCTCATCTATCGTTTATTTTATACAAAGCGTGAGAGCATTGAGTGTCTTTCAGAACCTCTCAAACCATATTAGAAATCAGACGTCGTTTAAAATGGCATAAATGACTTTTTGACAACAATTTTGTGTGAGCATGCGCTCAGGGAACAGATTTTGACGAGCGATTCTGGATTCTGCAGTTATTTTCCGGTGGCACGTCTTTCAGAAAGTATATGAACAGCAATGTGCTCTTGTCAGAAAGAACTCGAGATATGGCTACCAGAATCGACAAAGAATCACCCACTTACAATGAAAACCAAATTTTATTGTTTATCAAACTTGTCAACTAGTATTTCCAGGCGCTAGAAGGTGGCACGACTGTGGGATATAGCTCTGCTTATTAAAAAAATAAACAAATTTGTATGGCGGCTACGAATGTCTGATTTTAAACGCTCTCCTTTGACAGCTTCTCCTACTCTTCTTTCTCCGATGCATGACAAATGTTTACAAAAAGTGGGGCAGCTGAAAATATTTCAAATTGTAAATTGCATTTTTCTGTGTTCAGTGGCAGTGGCACCCTGTTCAGTATGGTCGAACCTTGTGGTGAAAGTAAACGGTTACAGATAGGCTAAAAAATATTTGGCATGACTGTATCAAACTAATAAAAAATTAAGTTTTACTAATGGTGAAGATGTCAATGTCACTCTAAAAGCCTGCCTGTAAAAATGCACACACTCCGTGAAAAGCTTTTCCATAAGTGGGCAACATATTTCCATCTTGCATGTGCTATTCGAAACCCGTTTGCTTATTCTTATGGTCACTGGCGAAAACGGTTTTCGCCTTCGAAATTATAAAACCAACCGTCTTTCTCTAAAACATTTAATCCTTCTAAGAAATATTTCACAAAAACGCCACAATAATCAGTTCAGCACAAAGGAAAAACGAACAAAAAAGCCCCCTTCGAGTTCGAACCCTAAATCTAACAGATAAAAGAAGTAAAAAAAAACTTGAGCTCCGGAAAATCCTTCATTTAATCACTTAATCGCATTTTAGTTCTTTCATCTCTGGCAAAGTATCTGTTAACAAATACACATGCTTGGGAAGGTCGTAGGTATAAAGCCATCTAAACGTGGCATCACCGATAGACGTCAACGATGATGCCAGGATGCCGTTGTTAGTAGTAACCACTCCCAGACCGTAAAATATGCACAATTGTTCGATGGAGAAGGGAAGAACGCATTAATTCAATGTTCCGTACATTGATTAGGGATCTCCATAAATGAAACAAAAAACTATATTCATCGTGGGGTGTAATCATGGTGATAGCAGCAGCGCTTCTGTGCCAATTGTTTGGATATCCTTTTAAAACGTTGCCGCCATAGCAGGGAGAATGTTTTTAAAAGTTAATCCAACAAAATGAGTATCGATCTCATTCCTTCTCCTTGCGTGCATTCATTACGGTGGGACGGAGATAGCAATAATATCCGAATAAGGGGCAGGTGACCCTAACAATAATTCCTACAGTGCGAGATAGATTTTATGGAAATTGGTTGATGCTTTTACTTGGAACAAGCTCGAGAATATCGATTGAATAATTCAACATTCATCACGAGAAAGCGTTTAATTACGTTGAATTTAGTTCGATTCAGATGCAGAGACAGAAGGAGCGTAAATAAAATATAAAAGTTGCGTACGGGTGGGGGGATCAAACCGCCGGTGACAACCGGATCACTGGAGTGAAGACTAATCAGATTCTAGGGCAAAAAGGGTTAAGAATCTGTGTGTTGGATACACGACATTCTATTTGGATTTTGTCCATCAGGGTGAGTAGAAGTTAACTGAGCATGCACCATAAAACAAAATAGAAAGCCTGCCATCTGCCAATTTTTATTTGAGTTAAGAGCCCCCATTTTAACGACAGTAGCACGTTTGCAAAATGGGAGTACTTATATTTCGTTGTTGAGGACATGGGCCCGCAAGTAGTTTGTGTAGTCTCTAGCCCAACCGAAATTATACACGTTTTCTCTAGATCTGTCAAAATTTTTTTATTAAAATTAACCACAAAAATGAAACAGAGAGATATCTATATAAAGCGAAAAATACAACACAAGCATGTACATTTACGGCCATATTATTCACTCAGGGTGTAAATCAAGTTGGAGTTAATTTTACATCCGACTATTTACTTTGCATTTTTTTTTAACCCCACAATTGAAATCTGTAATTTAAACGCCGACTTAAAACAGTTTTAACCGATCTTAACCCCATAACCATTTAAACCTAAGTAATGTAAAATTTCAAAAAAAAAATACATTTGGTTTTTATTGTTTGTCACTTGAAGAAATTTATTTGATTTGCTGTGTGACCTGTCTCATTTTTGGATGCGTTTGTTATGTACCTCTACCTAGAGAGTAAAATGAAAGGTGGCGCGACGAAGAAGCAGTGATCTCGAAAATGAGTCGAAGATAAAGCCTGGAAAAAGCGGAGAACGCTTTTCCCAAATGGAAACAGATCTTCTGTCATGGTTATGTCTTTGAACGTTAACAGCATGGAGACAAATCGAATGACAACTAAAGGACGCTGGATGGAACGTATTTTGAAGACTGAAAAATAAACATTTCATCCATTTCACGAATGAAGTCCATTTTTTTTTCTTTTTTTTTTTTGTTGAATTCTGTATTCCACTTTTCTACTTTTCCTTTTTCCTGCGCCCTGCGAGCGAAGAACTGTCATTATTAGGTTCGTTCGTGTGGTTTGAGCATTAAAAAATGAAAAATGTAAAATCTCAAAAATCGGGAGAGAAATCTCTCAATTTCAAGACCGGTTTAGTTGCAAAAATGCTAAGAAATGTAATTTTCACATTTGACAAGGATCTCTTTAAATGCAGCATCTAAAAAATAAGCTGGAATTGAATCTTTTATAAGCTAAAAACATATTAAACTTGCCATTTTGAATGCGCTGATATTTTCTAGGACAACATTCAAACACAACTTCTTCCTCCGACATCGAATACTAAAATAATTTAACTTGTCGAACTTTTGAGCTGTCACTTAATTGTCAGTTTTAATTTTTCAGTAGGTAGGTCGAAATTCGGCGAGTAGAAAATTACGAAATTACGAACTAAGCGCTGTTAAAAAAATTGATTCCTCTCTTATTTTTATTTCAATTTTCTCAGTCGCATTTGCACAGTTTCTTAGCAAATTTGTATTAATTTTACGTTTGCAAAAAAGGACCCGGTTCGTCAATTATGAAATTGAGTTTTAACCCTAGTTATAGTACTCCTGAGTGCAGTTTAAATTCAATCGGATTAAACGCTGTCGGTTTAAATAACTGGTTTTATGTTCGGGTCAAACTCACTTAAGTTCGGTTGTAAATTTAAACCCGGATTAAAGTGAGTGAAAAAAGTGTCCGTAGAACTGATTTACAATATCTCCAAGCGTTCTTTGAAAATGGGGAGGTTCATAAATCTAGTTTGGCAAGTTTGCGAGCTGGCTGACTTGATGTGTCTCAGTTTCGATTGGCCTAGATCGGTCACATGAACAGCTTTTTTAGGTGACGTTTATGAAGTGATAGCCGACGAACGTAATAAAGAAATTCGTGTCTAAGTACTTAGTTGACAGTTGGGATATGTCACTGACATAAGATAAGTGATATATCGACCAATCTAGTTTTTGCGTTCAGGGTGCATTTATTCCAGACCAATATAGTGGAAGTAAATCTTAGTACGCTGCTCAAGCTAAATTTTCGCTCCTATACAAAATTCTCTCCAAGATTTAGCTAATTAAGTGAACCCATTTAGCTGAGTGGTACGCAGCTCTAGCTAAATAATCAAACTTTTGTTTCAGAATGTACTTCATGTATCTGTCAAGATTTAGCGCGGGGTCGGGACATTTTCTCAAGCTAAATTTTGACAGATCGTTCTGTTCTGTTGTTTTTTTTTGCGTTTTTGTATGGCGAAGAAGGGGAGCAGTAAGCAGAGATGAGTTCTTTGAATAAATAGCTCGACGAGGAGTGCATAGAATTGGAAAATGATGAAATCAGAGAGAGTTGAATTTTTGAAGTTAGTTATTTTCCTAGAACAGCTGTTTTTTGTCACATTTATCCACAGCGCTCTCTATGCCAAATTAAACCAAGGACTTTGGAGAGCAAAGTTGGAGGCCAGATAAAATTTAGTTTAGCTCGAGCAGCGTACTAAGCTTAAGATAACAAGGTTTTTGAATGTGCTCAATAATTATCGCTCGATTTTTCTATTGGACATTTCTTTGCTTAACTCAATTTTGGCACTCTCCGAATTTTACTCGGCAAAGTTTTAAGTAAAAAGATTTATTGTTCGAACTGAAAAAATATAGCTTGAGAAAATGTCCCGAATCGAAATGTTTTAAAATGTTGGTCGCTTCGCCTTATTTCGCTGCAGCAACAAATTGACAGCTTACCATTTGTGATAGAGCTCTATGAATCGTTAATAGACGTCAGTTTTTGTTTTAAAATGTTCTTTGATAAATAAAGTTGATGCTGACAAAAAGAATAATTACATACCAATTATCATTCGCAATATTATAGAATTAGTGACAGTAATCTCGGCGGTTCCTATTCAAAGCGGTTAAAGGACTAACAGTTTAACTAACCGATTTCAACTCTAACCGACACAGTAGTCGGTGAATCAGCTCCACGATTTGTCGCAGTAGCATGTATCCACTGGGTAAAAATAAAGCCGGCGGAGACTGGGTGCGTTCGTATAGTGAACCGGCTTCTTGTATTGGCACTCATCAGCCCCTTCTTTCACACCGGAATAATAAGCCATGAGCCCAAAAATTAATTAACGGGTTATGGAGCTGTAACGTCAAATTTATGAACATGCTGCCTGACGTTTGTTAGATAATGTTAATTTGTGTAGGTTATGAAACGGTCAGTTATGAGTTCGGTTGTTAATGAATGAGAGGTTTAAGTCTCAGAGGTATGATATAGCTTGCGGCAAAAAACTTACTAAAGCTATACTTATCGACCAACTCTCACTAACTGTATACTACAGCAAAGGAAATAATTTACTAGCGAAGAAACCATTTCAATCGGTTAATTGCTTAAAAGAAAGCCGCATGCTGTGAGGACAATTCATTTTCCTGCATCATGTGCATATTGAATTTTGACAACGCCAACGGCTGTCGTATTTACAAATACAAAGCTCATCTCTCCTTAATCAAAAAAGAGTGTTTATTAAGTTGTCCTTCACTTCATCATTTGCAGCCCCACAAATTAAGATGGAAATAATTAAACCATTCGCAGACGAAATCGCTAAACGAATACCGTACAATTGTCAAGCTATTAAACCGTAACCACCACGAATACCATTACCATCCCTGGTTCCTTTGAAAACTCTTCCAAAGCAGGGGAACAACAAAAATCCAATGAATTTAGCTGACTCAATAAAAATCAAAAAGCGTTAACGCCAACGACATGACTTCCACTTCCACTCGCATTCACCGCACACCCCCCTTGTCGGGGATTCTTTTACACGTATACAGTACGGCCAACACGACAGCAGTCAGATGCATTACAGTGGAAATAATCATCTCTATCGCATGCGATATGTCTTCGTCGTCGTGTCGGCAGTCTCCAGGATGTCTGGTGTAGGTCTATTGCATCATTGCCATTCCATACCGCCCGAACTATGTGTTTTCATGTGGTGGATGTCCTTAAAACAGCATTCTCTGATGGTTACACAGCTTAACAGAGCCGAGTGCCGTACACGAGTATATGCTCATCTGGCTCGTCGTCAGAGGGGAAGGGAAATACTATGTGTTCGGTGTTCGGCAGGTTGACGATGATAACATATCATCGGGTTGTAGGGCTACAAATTCTCGGCATAACAACACGATGTATGCCTGTAATGATAGATATACGTTTCTAACACCACCGTCATTATTATAAAGACCCTTTTAGGGCTCACCCCGTTTTGTGCACGTTACGTTACTATACCGAGGGTTGGTCGGGCCGGCCCGATAAGTGTGGGTGGCGCGCGCTTAGCACCATTATACCGCTGTTGCTTGTGGATGGCTAATTTAATTGAAGCAAATTGCTCCGCAATCGGCACTGGATTAGAATTTAAGGACAGCTTTGAGGGGTGGCGCAGTAGGTATCTCCATCTCTCCGGCTATATTATTTTATTTCTTATGTTCGCCGACTCGGAGGTGGGAACAACTCTTCGGCAATTGTTACAGATTATACGGAAGGAAATTTATTATCATCATAATCATTTATTATGCAGTGAGGAATTGGAGTGATATTTTCCCAACCGACCGATAAAGAGGCAGAACCTTGACAACAAGCGGAAGTATAACAAGTTGCATGGGGTTGCCGCGCACGCCACACACACTGTATCTATGACAGCTGAGTCACTTGAGTGAATAAAGAGCTAATTTGTTGAATGTGGTGCAGATGCAAAGTGTTGGTCCTGGAATTCCAATTGGGAAATTAAAAAGCATTAATTAGTTTTTCAGTCTGAGTTACTCTATAACCCTTTTCACACCCGCTCGAAAACCGTGTTTTCATCGAAAACTCGTCGGTGCATTCACACCGCACATCAACTAGTTTTCAATTGACGTTTCTGTCACCTGTGAGACTTCTGTGTAAACTATTTTGGTTACAAATTTCGATCGCATTCGATCGCATTAATTCAGAGCATCCAAAAATATTATTAGCCCATCAATTAAGTGTGGAAAATGATTTTAAGTTGTGGATTGTGGCATTAGTTCGGTCAGGGTCAGCTGTGCTGGTGGGTTTGCTGAATTTTGCAAAAGGTGTGTTTGTTTCAACAATCCAACGATTGGAAGTCATTTTCATGGTGTTTTCGTCGAAAGCGACCTTAAACTTCCCTTAAATTTAAAATCAAGGCTAGAATTTGTTTTTAGAAAGATGTATTAAGGTCCCCAGGAATCTATTACTTTTTTTCCTATCAATGCTTCTTATAAGTCTGTGAATCATTGGGCATATTCATAAATCTAGTTACCTTAAGTCGACTAGATTGGTCTGGATAAGACATAACCTGAACGCAAAAACTAGATTGCTCGGGGACTTCACTTTTCCAACGTCATCCACATATCCGAACTGTCAACTTAGTACTCAGTCACGAATTTCTTGACTAGACTAATCTCGTCTGCTACACCCAAAATATTGAAATGAAGTTTGGGATGTTGCTATGTCTCTAACTAAGGTTACGAGGCGGCGTCTAGAATGACGCGACGTCTGAATAGCAGCACCTTTTTAAAAATATATATTTTAGTCACCTTACAACGATTTTGCGGCGTTAAATGATCCATAGAAAAAATGTTATCGACCACTTTGCGAGCTCATCGATTACTTGTCAAATATGATTACAAACGGCTGAGCAGTACAGCAATCAAAATAAACTGACAGTCAAATAAAATCGACCTGAAGATATACAGATGTATAAAAATCATCAACATACACGATACACTCCCCATTTTTCATTACTTGCAAAAGGTATGTTCGATATCACTATATCAGTCATGGAGCGCTGTGGTAACCCTCTTGCTGTGGATGTAGTCTCTTTTTGTTGAAACCAGCCATTTTGTTTTTCAACTTGAAGACACGATTGTGCATGATAGTAGAAGTAGTATTACTTTCTAAAGCCGCTTGCATATTATTTATGAAATCAATGCAATTTTCTGTTTTGGTTTTTCATTCCGTTTGACAACACGTTTCCTTGGTACGGGAGCGATGTAGATAGATATGTCGGTACATAACCAATCTTCATATGTCTTAATGCTTAATATTTTCTTACATTTGAGGAGTCATGGCTTCCACTGTAAAAAGTGTCTCTAATATCACAAAGGAGTTATTCGAGTTAAATAATAGTAATTATTTCATGTTGGACAAACGTCTGGTTTGACAGAATTGAACGTCGATTGATCTTAGATTGGCAAAGAGATTGTTTGGCTTGACTTGTCGGTAAAAGATTACAATCGTCTACTTGAAAACTAGATCAGATCGATTCAATAAAAATGAAGACACATCGCGTCAGCCAACTGTCAGGCTAAGCAAACTAGTGCTTTGAGCTCCAACAATTCTTCCTTAGTTGACAAAATGAATACAAAATGAATGCCCGGTAACATTTGTAAAAAGTTGGTCAAATCGCTTACGTACGTACGCTTATCCATCTACCAGTTTGACAGCTCCGAACTTTTATTAAAAACCTCACAATAACGAGGTTATTTACCTCTCGCAACGTAGATACACGATTGTGTAGCACTCTCTCAACGTAGCTCTCTTAATGTGTGCCGAGAACAGAAAAATGTACTAATTGACCTGCAGCAATTCGCGCTAGTTCATTCAAAACTCAACAGATGGTACAAACGAGTTTGTGCCTTAAATTTGCTTAATTTAATATAGACACAACTATAACGTGATTTGGTGGCTGCTTTGGCATTTATTCATCCCAATAAGGAACCTTGATGCGGACGCGATTGAAATAATATATGCTGACGGACGCCCACAAAAGCTTGAGCAATCACAACACGTATTACCAAAAGTGCTCAAACCACATATGACTCGGTCACAACAAGAAAATTAAATCAGCTCACACAATGTTATGTGACAACAGAAAGTAGTACTACCAGACGTGATGGTTTTCATTCCATGCAGACTTAAACAGCCTTCGCTCCCTTCTCGTTATGGTTGGTTTCAGTTTTTGCATTCCCATCTCATTGCAGTCGAATGAATACAATTTCGCAAAATTACCAATCTTCAGGTTGGCGGCGGCAGCATACTGCGTGAGAATGAGTTTATGCAATGAAATGCGCAAATTGTTGTGTAGTCCAAGTCCGAAACAATCACGATATTAACAAATAATCGAGATACGAAAAGAATCTGGCGCACGTTTTTGTCAGTAGCACAGTAACAGGTTTCACAACAACCAGGCCGGCCTGCATCTACACAACTTACGTAATTACTTCTGCCTCGTGGTATGGTGCTACCATAAGAGAGGTATATCGATACGGGTTTAGTTAGGTTAGGTGGCATAATAACTGCCCTTCTGGATTATTGTGTTGGCAAGACATTTTAGGAATCAACAACACGTTTGTCTATATAGTTAATGGACATGTTAATGTGTAGCTGCGATTGTCATTCTGATTGTGTCACTAATTTGATGTTTGTTATTATTTAGAACTGAATTTCGGAAAATGGCACGATAATTGTTTTGTGGCATTCCACTGAGTACTAATATAAAGGCGGGTGGGACGCACCTGCTGGTTTCTTTTTCAATTACCTATTTGTTTTCAGACTAACAGCTTTTTCCAGGTCAGACCAGTGAAGAAACATAAAGTATGTGTAGCTGTTTCGGAAAGAAAAATCCGAAACGAAAGTGACACAGCGAAATCATGAACGCAAAATGTTGCTCTCATTTTTGTTTTGCAGTCAGCTGCTGCTGCGAAATGATGCCAAAAAGTCGGTAATTGTAGTATATTGCTAGGTAAAACTCTCCACTCTCGTTTCGCACACATTTATTAGCCGTATTTTATTATCAGCGTGATCTGATCCGAATCAGATCATGAAAATAAAACAATACGGATCATAGAAAAATTTTATGTTCGAGTTGTGGCAACAGTTGCTTTCAAAACACAAGGGGTAATGTATGAGCATTACAAACTTCATATTGCCACCAGCCATATTGCAAACTTTCTGTTCAACGTGACGTCACAATGTGATGACAATTGACATGACATTTCATTTGCTTGTGGGGGGTGTTACCATATGAATCAAATTAATAATTTTTATTTTTGGACATTGTTTTTAAGAAAAGTAATTTAAAATTCTGTGTTAAAAAAATGCAACAAATAAACAATATTTTGCTGCTGTATTTCGGTATTTCGGTGTATTCATGCAAGCGAATGATTTTTTTAAACATTTATGAAATGTTCTCGATTTGCTTCAGAAACATTTCATAAAAATTGGTCAAACATTTCTGTTTTTGCCGGTGTATACGCCGATTAAGTATTTATTAAGCGTTTATGAAATACTTTTTACTGTCGGAAATTCACGACCAGAGGCTCGAAAACAACAACACGGCTTCCGTTATATGGTGTGTTTTATTTCTAAAAGGAAATTAGTTTACCTACAATCAGTTCAAATTGTAATAGAAATCTTAATTCAGTTTGCATTCTTAGACAAAGTAAATGACAGCGGCTTAGGCACGAAATTCCAGAAGAACAAAATGAAGTTAGAACTAGATTTTTAGAAACGTGTTTCCCAATAACTAGGTTCTAAAACAATTTAAATTTATGCAGGTAGCTAGTTTCGATTTTTTATTATTCCAAGATTTTCTGGATATTTGTATTTTATGTTAAAAGAACAAAAACACACCTCTGAAACAAATTATTCACGAACTGCGAAACATTTCATAAACATTTTTTTTGTTTAATAAATGTTTACGAAACATTTACTTAAATATTTCGCTGGTCTGGGCATATACCTTTATGGAATAAAAAAGCAAAATCATCTCGAAGGCGGGAAATGTATTCGATGTGAAAAAAATGCATTTTGATTTTTTGTGTTGTGAAGGGTGTTGAATATTTTAGTCTGGCAACGTGACTGTGTGGCTTGGCTAATGGCTATCGTTTACAGGCACACCAACATTGAAAAATGAAACAAGCCACCTAGTACAATACATTTTCAGATCATGATTCGTGATCTCGATGAATATCAGGATCATGTGCTGTTGTTGTAAGTGCATGTATTTCGATGATCTATATGGATCATGGCTGATAATAAAAAAGGGCTATTGTCCGTGTCCGGGACATTAATTGCTTGCGAAAATCTGACACCTGTACTCAGTGATTATAAGAGGCATGGAGCCAAATTTGAAAAATATAATAATATACCTACAATAGCCAAACTCAAATATGAAGATATGCGCATTTTTTTGTACTCGGCACTTGGCTTTCCCATATCTCTACAGTTTGAAAATGATCGCCTTATGGCTGAACCACAATTGTGTAAATTGTATGCTCCTGCACATGATAGTCACTCGGCATTGACTTATGTCTTGAAAATAAGTAAAAAATGTCCTCTTTAAATTTAAAGTTAGGTATCATGCCCAGTTTGTTAGAATCGAAATTCGATTTCAGCTCTACAGAGCAAAAGACTGATTATTGTCAAGTTGTTTGACACCAAACATTGGCCGGGTTCCACTGCCCACTAGACGTCTAGCACAAAATATCCCAGATGAAAGAACGCCCGCGCTAGAACGATAGCGCCAGCGGCAAAATGACATTTGACATTTTTTTCGTATATAATTATTTCCACACTAGTGACTATAAATTTCGCTACTGTGAGCTTTCGTAAATTTAAAGACGAGACTAAAATTTGTTGTTTTTCTCTCAATGCGGGTAGTTTTGCGTTTTGCGTTAGATTGAGAAACTTCGCTGAAAGGGATATTTCACAAAAAATGCTAGACATCTAGCGCAAATGGTGAAATGTAAATTTTTATAATATGGACATTTTCGTGCCGCTGGTCACCTAGCGGGCAGTGGAACGCGGCCATTCTCAACGCTTCAGTGCGATGTCAACGAACGAAACTATCGTTTTCCCAAAAACAAGAATTAATTGTTAATAATTGTGTGTCACCCTGTCAAGAGGAAAAGCGTACGCTAAACTCTCTCATTATGTCTCTAATGAGTGTTTTGATTCAATTTTCTCAGATATTCTCTACCAACTCAGCCGCGGCCGGCTTTTTTGTCGGCAACATGAGGTCTTTGGCCTTAAAATACATAATTGCTAGTGCCGACCGAGTACAATGACTTAATGCGAAAAAAAAAAAAAAAGTTAGCATCACTAATCGGACAGACACTCGAATTTGTTGGCACGAAAATGAATGTATAATTTGTTCACATGCAAATTAATGAAGCTTCCTGCTGGTGGCACAAAGCTTGTCTGTTTATTCAGCGGATGTAAGGTTTGTTGTTCTACACAGGCTTACCTTAAGTAACAACATAAAATTATTACATAGGCTGGCTCTTTTCACAAACAATAACCGTAAGAAGAATAACCAAGTTGTTCGTGTTTGTCTTTTGATTTTTTCTGATTGTGTCTTGGTTACCTATGTTTGTTTCGACTTTTTTTTTCTGTTTTCATCATATACGAGTTCTGCTTGCCGCCATCACCTGCCATCAGCGAAGACGCAAATGATCGGCTTACTATTTGAAGTGAACACGAACTTCATTTTTGGCTTCACTTTGTTTTTTCGATCTGACACCTTGCAAGATGTACATAAATATTTGCTTTGTATTGAAGTGTACAAGTAGCTTTTGGTCTTACAGATAGCCAGGACTTAACTATAATTATTCTTCGGATGCTGTGTTGATTATTGATGTCTGTTTTTTTATTTTTTTAATGGATAGGAAGCCTCAAATCACCCTGTTTACCATAGCCAGACTGTACATATAAGTCAATATTTTTTTTTTATGGGAAAATTTAAAACTTTCACTTGTTGTTTGCCGAATTCATAACCGTCATTCACATGACTGGGTAAGCACAATGAGGCCGCTGTAGTAGCGGTATGTAGCGCTGTCAAAGTAAAAATACACTGATTACATACAACGTGAACATAATGGGCGGCGTACTTGTAATGTAATGTAGGTACTTTAAATTTAGAAGTCGGCGTGGTTATAAGTACTTTGTAAAAATGCAGGTGTGGGATTGCGATGTTGATAAACTAATAGAATTGGCAAAAGAAGAAGAGATTTTATTTCAAAATCATATACCTACGTGTAAACGATGAGTAGCTTAATTTAAAAAAAAAAAAACTTATTTCTGAAAATTTGTTGAAGAAAATCATACAAAACAATTGTTTGAATTTGACGTATCGCGCTACTTCACTGTGTACACTTTTTGTGTGTGCATCGCCACAAACTTGTAATACCGCCGCATACCGTTACTACAGCGGGCTCATTGTGTTTAGGCAGTAGGTCGCATTGCGTAGAAGCTCTCTGCGTCGTGGGATAAGGCAAGTCTTTGTCCCATTAACGAAATAATATTTGTTAATAAATTCAGTTCGCAATCCCGGAGTTTTTGAAATAAACAACCAGCCACAAGCAGTCCAAACAGATAAGGAAATTCACCATCATAATCGAAGAGTCATGAAAGGTCCCTGCGGGAATTTCATAACTCTCAACTCTTAAGTCGCATTGGTAAAAAAGTTAATACTAGCAGAAAGGCCTTTCGTCTTTTTTCAAAGCGAGCCCTCTGCCTCTGCCTTCTGAATTTATTCGTTTTCTAAAGCTGTCAAGGGTGAAAATGACTAGTTACAAACAAATAAAAGAAAAAAGTAAGTAAAATCGAATTCGTGTGTCTGTCCGATTAGTGTAGATCGAAAAGTATTCGGTGTCCGGTGTTCGTTGTTACAAACAAATTAAAAGCGTATCGTGTGCGCTTGTTTCCATTTACAGTTATTACGGTGCGAATGCGTTTGGTTATGTTTTTTGTGGAAACAAAATTACAACATCATTTGGGAGATATACGTAGCACCTCTAAAGTTTGTTATACGTGGAAACGGTACCATTTCTCCCGCTATTAGTTTTATATTGAGGTTAATGCCAAAACTAAAAACAGGTGAATGGATTCAATGTCTAACATGCCATTTTTGGTCGCACGACTCGTGTACATCTTTTTTGAATACTTGTAACAGGTGTGGGAAGAAACACTCCAAGAAACACTTAAGGAACCATATCACACACCTCTATAGTTTTTTAAAGAACTTTTTTTGAACTTTAACCCTTTTAAAAATGTTAGCATGTTTCAAACTATGAATAATATTTATGTTCTGTAGTAAAATAAGAAATGAGTACTGAACTCGTCCCACGACGAAGTTTCGGACGTGTTCATGTTCAGTCAGTAGATGATATACGATAACTAATTTCAGGTGAGTGTCGGCCATATTGAAAAGAGAAAGAAAAATAGGCAGCTGTCCAAAAAGGCATGCGTAGTATAATATATTAAAAATGTAAGATAATAAAGGAAATTTCGTTTAAAACTGACTTATTATTCCTATTTTTTGTTTTTAAATTAAACAAAGATAAGATATTTCTGTTTTAAATTAAAATATGTTTTATTCTTTGAGTTGTGACGAAAACAAAAAAAAAATGGCTGCCATGTCTCCCGACTTTACCCTATCGAAATTTGTAAAACTTTTCCACAAAAGAAGTACATATTAATATATAGGAATGCACTTTTTTAAGCCAATTAAAACGATTGAAGATTACAATATAATTTAAAAAAGAACAATTCAGAAGAGAAAAAAAGAAAGAAAGAATGAGGTTACGAAAAGCGATACAATGGGGACGTTCGGATTCCTAGTTTAGTAAGTCTGACAGCTGTCTGACTAGATGTATTCCAGTTGTTATTGGTCCAGAGTGGTCACGTGATTATAGTCTTTACAGTTGACGCTTATGAAGGAGACGCCGACAAATCTAGTCAAGAAAATCCAACAGAGTGGCCGTGGAAGAATTCTGAAGAGTCGAAAAAAGGGCCAGTGAGAGAAAAGGGTGTCATTTCTAAAGCTACTCAGCAAAATTTACAATCTGCGCACGATATTTAACAACCATTTGTTCGCATAACACTATAATAGTGTTGCGATATGCAACCGTGTTACATTTTAAACTAACTTATTCGAAAATAACTATTTTTGAAAAATTTATGAAGCGCCTTTTCCAAATAAAAAAGGGCAATATCAAACAAAGTTAACGCTGACCGCTAGTCAACGCGTTCGGATTCCTAGTCCCGACAAATCTAGTTGACGTCTAAGTATCCGAACATTCCCAATTTGTTGAGGTAATTTTTGTGACAGACGACAGATGTCAACAAAAATCTAAGAAAGTTCTAAAGAGTAAGTTTAAGGCTAATATAACATTTTATAGGGTAACATAATATAAGAGTTAAGCAAATATTTCTATAGCGCAATAAATTAACATACAGAACTTTATTATTTCCAGAAAATCATTTATCATTATTAGTATCGCGCCGTTTACCAGCACAAAATTATGTAATGACAGTTTCATTATTTTTGACTCACCCTGTATGGCTGTGGACGAGCTTGTTCGATGACTGGCGGTTCTTCAACTTTATGTTGTTTATAAATCATTGTTGCTGAGAATATTGATTGTTTTTGCAATTGGCTTATTATATATTAGGCCTGTTTTTTTGAGCAAAGCAAAGTAATTTTCAGCACGCAAATACAAAAACTATTGCGATTCTCGAAGTGTCTAGTAGAAATCATACTTTACTTTGCTTTGCTGAGAACGAAGCTTAAAAAAAAACAGGACTATTATTATATTTAGTAAGTCTATGGTTTTAACTGTTTTTCTAAGTATAGAAAATTAAATTTGAGTGACAATAATAACAAAATTAAGAATCTACTGCTCTGAGGCTGAGCTCATCGCCAGGTGTTTCAATTTCAATTAATGAAAGTGTTAAGCGTGATGAGACGCCGCATGTCTGTTAATGTTTAACATGTTTTTTTTTTCTTTCTTTTTTTCGAATCTTGACCACGAATTCTTCATGCTTTGAACTTGAAAAATATAAATCACCTTATCTACTCGTACTTGCAATAAGAAAAAAAAATGTGGAGCACAGTACCTTTCTATTTTGGCCTTTAAATTGCAAATGAATTGGCGTTGCCTACGAGAAAAAAATAAGCTAAGTGACCAGCTTAACAAGAGTAAAGCATTTCAAAGGTCACCTATTTGGAATAACTTATTCAATTGTATATTTAAGTGCACACATTTCTGCAATGACATCAGTTCAGGTGTTTATTGCAAAATAAACATTTAACCCCAGGCATTGCATTGGGCATATATTATTAAGCCTCTCAAATATTCAAAAGCGCGTTACATGAGATCATACCCACCTTAAAATTATCGACCTGGTGGCGATTGGTCAAAGGAGTTTTCTTACTAAAGCTTATTGTTTTAAGAGGCTTGAAAAGAAGGCGTTATACTTTCACGGAATATAATCGATTATACATACGGATGATGCGATTCGACCCCTGGTTGATCTCTACCTACGTGCATTGTGCATCTAAACGATCACGATCAAATTTTGATCTCAGAAGTCTTTCTCTTATGTGAGATGCAAGCAGATTGGCAAATCGCACGATCTAGAACTGATGACTCGCAACTCGCTTAACAATAAAGACTTATAGAATATTCGTCGACATAGAGGGCGCTTTGGTGCCTATGCACCGTCTCTGATACTAGATGACTGTATCAATATAAAACTTGGTCTCTGAAAAGGTTATCCTCAAAAACTGGTTACTTTCCAATAATAAGTGCGCTAAATTTTAAAAGATGTAAAATGAAAATTTAGTATTTTAGATGCCGCTTGGCTAATGTGCGAGAAAATTCAGCAGAACTGCTGACCGAATAAATTTCACAACAAAACTCACAACTTAAAATCACTTTCGAAATTAATTGATGGGCTTATACTATTTTTAAATGCTCTGTATTTATTTTATTTGTAAATCAATGCGATCGAAATTTGTAGCCAAAATAGTTTGCACAGAAGTTTCACGACTAGTGGCTCAAATTAGGCACGACCCGTAAGCTACGATTTAAGTTTACTGTTCGAGATAAAATTAAGTGCAGCTTAATACAATTTTTCTTTTACATGAAGTTCATTAACTTGATTTTGTAGAGCTCGGTTTTATGATTTTATATTCACACTTTTTCAAATTAAAATTAGTCTTGTTTCGCCGAAATTTATATAGATATAAATAAATTAAGTACACTGCTAGACCTTAATTTAAGCTCCGATGAAAGATTTCTCTCCAAAATTTAGCTGAGCTTAATTAAACCGAGTGATACGCAGCTCGAGCTAAAAAATCAAACTGTTGTTTCAGAATGTACTTCATGTATCTGTCAAGATTAAGCGCGCCCATTTAATGGGTCGGGACATTTTCTCAAGCTAAATTTTGACAGGTCGTTGTGTTCTCTTGCTTATTTTGCGTTTTTGTATTGCGAAGAATGGGAGCAGTAAGCAGAGATGAGTTTTTGAATAAATAGCTCGACGAGCAGTACATAGAATTGGAAATGGATGAAATCAGAGAGAGTTGAATTTTTGAAGTAAGTTATTTTCCAAGAACAGCTGTTTTTGTCTCATTTTTCCACAGCACTCTCTATGTCAAAATTTAGGTAGGACTTTAGCTGATGTTTGGAGAGAAAAGTTGGAGACCAGATAAAATTTAGCTTAGCGCGAGCAGCGTACTAAGCTTAAGTATAAAATGAGCTAAGAAATAAATCATGGGAACTGTCTGTACAGTCCGAAAAGAATGCTGTGAAAATTTATCACAAAGTACGATCACCGAAGATATTTTAGGCTTCTTTCATGTTTGCCGGAATATTCTAAACTACAGTTCGCCATGGCATTGCATCTCTGCACAAGCTTCCCAACAAAAAATCAAGCGAACATGGTGTGTTTAAGATAATAAAAGATGTTCTTCACTACTTGCCTTCGCCCTTCTTTATATAAAATGAGCGCACTACCTACTAGGCTAAATCACAAATGTCAAAGAAGGCTGGGCTCTTATCTTGTAATTTATAAACCGATCGCCGTCGCAATGATTGAATAAAACGATGTCGTTTTTAGTTTACTTCATATAGCATCATTGTTGCGTCGCTCAATCGAATCGTTTCGACGACAATATTTGACAGTTGAATTAGTAAATTAAAGCAACAAAAATAGATCGTTTTTTGGTTCTCACGCGAAGTAGAAGCATCGTCGAGAAAACGTCATTCGATATTTTCGCGATTGGATCAGATTGGAGTAGATCACGTAAGACGGTAATAGTTTTTGAAATTTCGATTACCAAAGGATGTTGTTTTCAGGCCGATTTTTTTTTTTTTTTTTTTATTATCGTCCACTCAGAAAACAAAATATTGTTAGGCGAAGAATTTTGAAATTTTTAAAAAACTATAAGACAAAAGTTCTGGCTTCAAAATATTATTTTGCGTAACAAGAAAGCGTTTTTAAGTTTTCAAGAATCAAGAAGGTTTTCAGCGTAAGGATAATTATGCTCTGGTATAACTATTTCCTTCTGCATAGTTGCCAACAATTTCATTCTTAGTTTTGAAGGTCTATCGTTTGGACGATAGTCGTCTCAAAAATTACGTGACTCAACTTTCTACTTTAGGAGCAAATGTGGTTTTAAATAAACAAAACTAAAACCAAAAAATCCCACTGATCCTTAAACTGTGGTTTGAAAAATGTCAATAACTCATTTTCTACGTTAAAACGAATGCGGTTTAAGTGACATTAAATTAAAAACTGTTATTACACCACCAGCATTGATCGTTTTTAAATGGGTCCCGCCTCCAGTCCCGATTTGGTAATATTTCATGGCTATAACACATCGTACTGGTATAACAAACTTAAGGTAAATATCAATTAAATTCAAGCGACATAACCTACAAAGAGAAACAACATAAATTATTCTGCCAATTATCGTAATTTACTCGTCCTGACACGACTCTTATGCAAAAATGCTCATTACAAAATTTAAAAAAAGGAAACTCCGTACATAATATATCACTTTAATCCTGAAATAGTAGAAACTTTATAATATTATTTTTTCCGTAGTATATATTCAAACGTATCCTTGTATAATAACATATACACCCGAAAAGTAAATTGTCGCTTTATGCATTTTACTATACATGCACAGACTTACCATTGCTTATGAGAGTGAATGCTAAAAAGCAGAATATGATGATGTTCTTCTGCCATGTCCCCCTGACGTTAGAAAATGGAGTCGCGAATGCGTTAGGATAAATAAAATTCCGTCGATGTATTGGTTGCCGCAACATTATGACATCCGTGCTTGCGCTCGTGTTCTTCTTCGTAGTGGTGGTGGTGGTGGTGGTGATGTTGTTGATGGTGGTGATAATGCTTGTAGTTGTGCGCTTTCCTCAAAATGGCGGACATTCAATTGTGTAATCCTTTTATTTTATTTTTTCTCTTTTCTATACATTTAAATATATTTCTTACTTGTATTCTTTTTATTTTTGTTAATATATTTTATTTAATATTAGTTTTCTAATCACCACTGATACTGATTTTATTTTAAAAACTTTATTTTTTTTTGTGTTAATACTTTTCGTGTTTCCTTTTTCTGCACTTGGACGTATATAATTTTTTATTTCAAATAACAATAAAATTCATTAAGAATTTACCACTGAATATTTTTAAATCGCCATTTCACTGGTTGTATTTATTTTTTCTTTTTTTTTCGAAAAATTACATATGAATTAAAATTAACTCACAAAATCCGGTGTTTATCGGTAACCATTATAATTATATTTAACTGCAAAAACAAAAATCACCACCACTCCACGGGAGAAAAGAACGAGTAAAAAACTCAAACAGAAAACAAAAGAACCAAATTTAACAATAACTATTATTTGCTGCTGTGAAGTGTTATTTAAGCAAGCTGTTGGATTTTTTTTATTTATCTTGTGCGATCTCCAAAACGTTCGTCAGGGAATTCGGTCTCGGACTAAATCAACGTACATTGGTATTCAGTGGTATGCTGTTGAAAGTTGCTGCTCTGTCGAGGTGTGTAGATACTTTTGGTAGATACATTTATGGTGGGGAAAGCTATATCTACCTCCACTGTACATCCTGTAAATAAAGTGGAGACATCAGTTGGGTCGGAAAAAGCTAAGTAATGCATTATGGGCGGATGGGTGGATGGGCGGCATGGGAGATGGGACTATTGGAAAGCTCACGATGGTGTAATCTCTTTGGTGAGTATTTTGTTTTTGTTGTTTGTGTGTTGGCGGTGTGTTTTGGTTTGGTCCGCATAAAGAAAATAACCGTCAAAGGTTTGTTTTGTAGTAACGACTAGATACGCTGGAAAAACAGTTTCGTTTAAAACCGCAAAACCACAAAAAGGTAAAGCAAGTGGAAAAAAAAGAAGAAATCAACAGAATCTAACGAGAGTTATTGTCGGCAAAGTAATGGCGCAAAAAAACATGTGGCAAATGGATTGCAGTGCGCGGAGGGAGGTATGGTACTGCGTGAAGGTAGGTGGCAAGAAAGCTTGCGTGCGGATATAAACTAGGTAGGTATGTGCAGTGCAATGGATGACCTGCTTTCTTACTGATAGTAGTGCCTGTTATTACCTATTAAAAGTATGTATTCAAAGTAACAAAAGGATTTTCTATTTCACAGGGTGCTCAGTCAGATTAATGGGAAAACTTTTACTGTGAACATTCGAACGAACACGGGTGAAATGGATGTATGTATGTACGTCCAAACTTAATTGAAATATTCACGCGCAGGTCTCTTTACATGAGATGTGTTGCTCTCTTTGCGACACAAAATTTGTGTGCACCTCAAACAATTAATATGCACCCCTTCTTCCGAAAACGTCTCTATCGATCGACGATCGACACAAGACTGGGCTCCATCGCATCGTTCAATCGAATCATTCATCGTTTACATCATAAACTAAGTATTTAATACTTCTTCTTCTTCTTTTTTAATACTAAGTATTTAATACTTAGTTTATGGTTTACATTTTGAACAGTTTGAACATTACTGTAAACAATTGTTGTTCTTTTTTATTCTTGAATTTGTTTATTTTTCTTCGTTGTCATTGATTGAAACGAAAATGGTCATTTAATGCACAAATATAATATAGCTAGTAGAATTTTTATTGATTGCAATTTTATGAATGCATTTCTTTCTGATTGCCTATAAAATATATGCAATTATAGAACAAATAAATAAAAATCATTTGATAATACCTAACCTAATTTTTTGTTTCCAAAGTATGCTTTCTCTTACAAAAAGTGTTTGCCTTTAAATTTTTTTTTCCTCCTTTTCTCTAAAACTAAAATTCTCTAATTAAAACTTTTAAATGGACCAAAAACGATAAAAATATTGCAAAATAGCCATCGTTCAATCGAATCGTTTTTTGAGATAAATAATCGGATGTTTATTTCAGAATAAAGAGAAAGGTATGCCGTTAGTAATGAAAAGCAACATCAGCGAAATGGCCACCACGAGCACCCATATAGGACCATATCCTTTTCATGAAATTTTCCATAACCAAATCGAAAAGTGGCTGCCCTACGTCCACGATAGCCTCACGCATTTTATCTTTGAGGTCTTGAATACACGCTGGGCTGTTGGCGTGAACCTTATCTTTCACGTGGCCCCAAAGGAAGAAGTCTTAAGGAGTTAAATCACAAGATCTCGGTGGCCAATTGTGATCACCTCTTCGAGAGATAATACGGTCCGGAAACTTTTTTTCCGGTAAAAGATCAATGCTTTCATTGCTTGTGTGGCACGAACCGCCGTCTTTTTGAAAGTAAACGTTATCCAGATCAATACAATCGAACTCCGACCTTAAAAAATCATTAATCATCACTCGATAGCGTAATCCATTCACCGTAACGGTTGATCCAACCTCATTTTCGAAAAAGTAAGGTCCAATGACCCCGCCGGACCATAAACCGCACCAAACAGTCACACGTTGAGGATGGAGAGACTTCTCAACAATAACTCTTGGGTTTTCCGAGCCCCAGATGCGACAATTTTGCTTGTTGACGTAGCCACCGAGGTGGAAATGGGCCTCATCAGTCAAGATGATTTTTCGATGGAATTCCGGGTCATTTTCATGCATATCAAGGACTCAATCAGCAAAGACACGGCGTGCGTGAAGCGTTTATCGTTCCATTTTTAGTAATGGCGTAGTTTCTACTTGTCAAATGTCAAAGAATAAAAGCTTCAAAAGTGACAGCTACCGAAATAGTGTGTCATTCACAATAACACCTCTGATTGGAAAACCCTTTATTTTGAAATGTTCACTGATATTTTTATAAGCCTCTCTAAATTATTCATTAACAAAAGCAAGTGCAAAAAGTGATATTTCACATAAATAAAGGGCAATCTGTAGCAATTTAGAAAGAGAAAGAGATGTGTCAAAGGGGAAGTCGATGGGAGAGGGTAATATTTCGGCATTCTGGTGTGCGATCTGGAAGGAAGCAGACGTAGTCAGAGAGTCCCTAAGGAATTGAATTGAAGTGTTTGTTGTATTATCAATACTTTCTAAAAATCTATATGATGGGATGATAAAGTAAACGAAAGCTGAAATTGATTTAAATCGCCAGAGAAAATAAATACTCGAAGATATATTTATTCAAGAGCAAAAGGCAAAAGTAAAAGGAACAGATGTGTCTTCTACATTAAAAACAGATGACTATTCATATGCAAGCATTAAATGTTTATGTTTTTTTTCTTTAAAGTATACCTACAATAAAAGCTTGAAGTTACAAAATCTCTTTTAAGCAAAGTGCAAGAACCGTTTAAGTTGATTTTTCTCTGATTAATATCATGAGATAGATTTCTGATTGTATTAAAGTATTTGGCATTGTGACGAAATTATATCAGGAATTCCACTTTCCAACAATTTCATAAACTATAAGAACTTTTAAACTGAACTGCGATGTGAGCACCGGTAACTAAAGGGTTAAAATTGGCCTCCTGATTTGTTCAGGTACTAATACTTAGGATCCCAAATCACTTATGACTCTAACACCAGTCGATGTATCGCTACCATTGGCATTTGTCGTTTAACTAGAGGTTATACCAGATGTTGTGTGCAGCCTTCTTCGTCAATTAGTTTCTAAGATAGACCTGGGCACAAAATTGGTCTAGTGGTCGGACAGACGGACTAAAGCGAAACTAGTAAGGTTCCGGTTTTTTCCCTCTGGGTATGGAACCTTTAAAACGATGATCGTCCAATCGTTTCGCCGTTCTCGTTTTTTGGTTGTTGCAAGAAGTAGAAGCATCGTCGAGACGATGTCGTTCGATCGTTTTGTGCTTACGCGATTAGAGCCCTGGGCTCGACGACGATCGTTTCATAAATTACGCGATGAGAGCCCTGATTTAAAGACAGTATCGTCGCTGTCGCTGGCGTGTGCAAAGAATACATCATTATCATTTCTTTAATTGTATGTGGAAATAATGTCACTTTGCCGCTGGAGCTAGGGTTCCAGCGCGGGCGTTCTTCCAACTGGGATATTTTGTGCTAGACGTCTAGCGGGCAATGGACCGCGGCCATTGGGTACGTTCAAGTATCTAGTTTAGGAATTCTGACATCTGGCTGACTAGATGCATCCCGGTTTTGATTGGCTGAAATTGGTCATTTGAGCAGATGTTTCAGTTGACGTTTATGGAGGGGTAGCCGACGAATCTAGTCAAGAAATTCGTGACTGAGTACTGAGTTTACAGTTCGCATATATAGGCGTAGAAAAAGTGACGTTGCACACCAATCTAGTTTTTGCGTTCAGGTTACATCTTATCCAGACCAATCTAGTCGACTGAACATAACTAGATTCGTGAATGTGCCCATTGTTTCTGACTATCATGCTCGTTTGACAACTTTAGAATGTCGAATTGATCGATTTGAGGTCATAGAGTTTGCCGTTTATAGTTGGAGTGGCACAGATCCACTAATGTTTATCACACAGAAGTTTTAAGGAACTATGTGATTTTTCAATGCAAATTAATTGATTTAGTATGTGGAAAGGGCGAAAACCATTTCTTTTATCAACCAACCTAAAAATTTCTTAAGATTTGTTGGAGAAAAATATTAATCAAGGGATTGTATTAGGTGTGTTTTTTGAGCTTCGATCATAGCAAAGCAAAGTAAAGTAGGATTTTCAGCACGCAATTACAACAAATACGCTCTACTTGACACTACGAAACTGTATGTTCAAGTGGCAACCGTGCTTATGATCAGAATAATTTTCGCTGCCAATCACAACGGAACCCTGGGTCGGTTCAACTTTGAGCAAGTCATTCGTGCATAAGAAAACGCTTAAACGTTTTCACCTTACAGAACCAGGCCCCAGGACGCCGAATGGCATATATGCTGCCAAAATAACGAGTTCTATCAATAAGTGATGCCAGTTATCGAAATCGGCTTTTCTCAATTGTACTGAAAACAAAAAAAAATAGTACTGAGAAATGCAAAATAGTACCTACATAATTTTTGGAAAGTATAGGACCCAACCCAAACATGAAACATAAATATTTTAGTAAAACCAAAAACGGAATTTTATTTACCTAATCTAAGCAAAATAAGCTCTTATTTAGGATTTATCTCAAAAATTACAAACAGTGTAAATAAATACATAGTACTGACTCTTGAGAAGTGCGATGGAACTTGCGTACTCCGGAAAGACAAATAGTGCTGAATTCAGTGCAATAGTAAGGCTTTTGCAAATATGAGTGCTGCAGACATAAACCCACAGATGGAGCTGCCCACAAGATCTACGAGAAAAGAAGAAGAGGCAAACACTCTTTTAAGGGCGTACGAGTGTATTAAGATTCTTAAAAATGTCGCTGTTTCTTTGGCCAGATAAGGCAACTTTGCAGTGGGAAGCTCTCGCAAATATTTAAGAAGACTGCATATAAAGCCTCAGTCCTGCTTTACACATCCAAATCACCGAGTCTTTTAAAAGAAGAATATAGGTACCTATCGTTGGAATCGAGAAAATCCTAGCCAGTCAGATATTTCGTCGAGTTTTCGTTGACGGGTTGTAGGAAAACATTGAGTTTATATGGCCAGAACACTGTTTTGTTGTAGAACCTACTCTTTTTAGCGCGCGGTATAATTTTTCCTAAGTGCATGCAGAAAACGAGGAATTTTTCGTTTTCTTTGTGGAAATTTTCGTATCAAACGTCTGGTACCACCGTTCTGGTGGTTTTGTTTAGTTGCCTTACAAGATTGAGTTGTCTTTTATTGTAACTGTTTGGATTTTTTTGGATTTGCAACTCGCAGTACTATATTAAATAGATCCTGACCATTACCTATGTCTCATAAAAGGAAATATTTTGTGTTTAAAGGATTATAAATTACATTCTAATACAAGGGAAATAAGCTCTATTTCAAACTACTAACAAATGAGGAGATAAAACATTAATTGAAGCTGTCAGTTTCCATCGATATCTCAAGGACTTCTATATTGAAAATGAGGCGGACAAGTTGTCTGTTCCTCAGTCGATTTCAAAATATTATTGTATTCACTTGTCTGATTTTAGTTGCATTGTAGGTATACCCTGATCGACATCCTTTATTTGAAGAAATAAATTCTGTAAAATAGTTAAACACATATATCTGACAACCATACCATCAAAAATGATAACGAGCTGCTTGGTTTCTAATTTTAGATGCGGCATTTCGTATGAAAGAAAAATACGACAGCTCAAACGTAGTAAATCGGGAACTCGCCCCCAATATCCGAAAACGAAACCGAAAACCTTTCCCCTGTGGGGGTGTTGGGAACTCAGCAAAATTCAAAACGATTAAAAAATCTCGTACTCATTCTAAAATGACGACAACGGCTCGCTGTGGGTGGTTTGGTTAAGTTGTACAACAGAGGAAATAAGCGGCTTAAATTTACCACGAAACGTTCAAAGGAGCTTTTTGGGCCGGTGGGTGGTACATAAGCGGTACCCATCCACCCTCGGTGGACAATTCATGAGCGCACACTCGCTGATTGTGTACTTGTGAATGGGTAGTATACGAGAGCATAAATATACGCAACTATTGCTACGACTACCACCTTGAAATGGACCAAGTAGGCGGATCTTTTATGCATATGCCCTCGTAAGTCGTAGCTTGGGGGAAAATATTCGAGTTGGCTGGCAAATACATTCTGATTTTCCTCGGGGTAGGCTGTGTATTTTAACGGGTATCCAGGAGCAGTCCCACAAGACAAGCATCGCTGTTATTAGTTGTTTAAAGGAAGTTTACTAATTTTCTTTTCATTTCCTAATTTAGAAAACAATTTCTGTGTACATTTAAGGACTCTAATTGAAAATAACATTTGTGATAGTTGAAAATGCAGTTTAAGTGGGCTTTCAATGGTGATTGTGGATTTGAAAATAATTTCGAACCGGATTCGTTACCAGTCTTTGGAGTAAGGATACGCGACTCATTTTTATATTCAACTGTAGTCACTTTTGAGTTTATTCTGTGCGTATTTATTGCGAATTGCATTTCAGAAGTAAACTGCATATTTTTGAAAGTTTCTTTCCTATAGTGTAAAGACCGTCGGTAGATGACATGAAACAGTGACATTCGTACCGTAAATGGCTGTTTGTTGACTTGATTTAATTTTGAGCGTTAGATTTGTGCCTCTTTTAAGTGCACCATTCCTCATTGGCCTGACACGACCAACATATTGGTTTTGAGAAGTCCTTGATACAGGTACAAAAGGCGAAGTGAAATAGTACACGGTTTTAAATACTACGCTGCGATTTCTGGTGAGTTGTGAAGACATCCATCTGACTTACAGAACGAATTTACGAAAATCGCCCGTTGAATCATTTACCAAACATATGTTTAAAAATCGTTTCGTGTAAAACCTCCACCTCACCTAATATATTCATAAAACCACAGGTCGGTCAAGGGGATTCAATATTTTTCCAAAACTGCTACTAATCTGTCAGTTTGCAATACAAGAACAAGAAATATATGTTTTCGTTGCTTTATAATTGGCGCTCAGCAACCACAATATGGACGGCATTTGCAACTTCTTAGCTTTAAAATATTGTGCATGTGTTTGGGAAAATGAGCTTGCTTACACTTTACATATACTGTTGCCCACGTTTATAAAAGCGGAAGAAGCGGATATCGTGTAACGGCCACAGTATGGTTTCATTTGTATGGAAAGGGCGGTCAAAACTGAAAATGTAATTTTAAATGATCGAAAATAATAAAATAGCAACAAAAAGTCTTGAATTTTATATTTTCATTAAAATTAATGTAAAGCTTATAGCAATAAATTGAAAACATCTTTTCAAATTTCTTTCTTTAGAAAGCAATGGATCTGACGTTAGAAGTATCTAATCCATTAAATAAATCCGTATTTGTTGATAGCCTAGATGTTTTTCGAGTATTGTTCGATCTGAAAAACTTAACGTCTTTGTTTTTTGCTTCTGCAGCCTCTGCCGTAAATTGGCCTGGCAACATTGCGTGCTTAACAATTTGTCTGCTGTAGTTGGCAGCATCGCTCGTTTTTCGATAGTCGTCAACTTTTGAGATGTTGCCGGGTTTTTTTTCTGTTTCTGAGCTGTCAGTGCCGCTGCCTCGTGCTGGCACTCACTTAACCTCCCACTGCAGCTAAAGCAAGTCGAAGTTATAAACCAGAATTTGTATTAATATTTAAGTATAGTCAAATAAACTTGAATTATTTAACTGAACGTTCGATCTCCATGGATAAGCACTTTATGTACTGGGTACCGCAGGGATATTCCACAAGCAATACCGCTATCTATTGCAGCAATGCTAGCAATTCGTCTTCTCTTAGTTCGTCACGAGCTTTCTAAAAATGGCTTCTTTGGCCTACTTTGATTAGGTATTATTTATTTCACGCAGTTACAACACCTACGTTAAACTTGACACTTCGAGACTCGCAATAGTTGCTGTAATTGCGCGCTGAAAATCCCACTTTTCTTTGCTTTGCTGAGAACGATGCTCAAAAAAACACCTAATGCACCTAATGTAAGACTTCTTAAAAATGATCATGGCAGCACTGTGCACTTACTTCGCCCTATGCCACAAATGAAAAATATCAATACGCTTGATCATGTTACTTGAATCTAAAAAAAGAGGAAAATATTGTTTCACTTCGGGCCAAAATTTTATGATTTTCGCAAATTTGCGCAAAAATAGACGCATATATTCCTAAAGAGGAACAATCAATGTAAATTATTTTATACAAATTATTGTCGGAAAATGTGAGAATCCATGCATCACTTTCAGTAACGGTTAAAATAAATAATGTAATGTTCTTAAACAAGATAATTATGTAAAAGCTGTATTAACACATTGCTCTATTATTTCCATCACCTTTTTTTAGAATAAACTTTAACAAAAATTAGACCAAAAATGGTCCTACGGGAGAAACCACTGTGGCGCTGCGACACGAGTCTTCCGAAACCTAAAATTTCTGAACTCACACTGAATCCAGTTATCAACAGTTGAAAAGGAAAACAACTCGTGCCCGAAAAAGCTGATTAAATTGAAATTATTGAAAAATAATGTTTTGTACATATATTGTTAGTTTTGTAATAAAAGTAAGACGTTTATCCCCATAATTTATTGTTGAAAATGTTATGCTTTACAGGAAATAGCATTCCATTGGTTGGTAAGGTCGATAATTGATTGGATGTTCTGGCTTGGGGTTACGTTGTACAGAATTGTGTTGAACTGATCGGCAATATAGCCCGAGAGTGCCCGGTTTATAAATTCACGTTGTTCCTGTACGAACAGCAATAATGAGCTTTGGATCAAGTTGCGGTAATAATCGCCAACAGCTACACTGTGGTTGTTGTTCGTAGTGAGTGAGACAACGTCGCCAAGTTGAACATAGGTTTCAACATCGGACTCGAGAACTCCACCAATCACGTTGGTACCGAGGGTGAAGCCTCCAGTGAATCGGAGGTCCTTGAATTGCAGATTCACCAAACCGACCATGCTTTGAACGAACTGGTAGCCACCTAGGTCAGCGTCGATGTAGAGGTTGTATTCGCCCAAGATTTGAATGTCTCTGAAGAGGATATCATAGGTTGTGCGGCCAGTAGTAGCATTGCTACTCATTCCGATTCTGATAAAATCATCAAGACCGCTCAATACCAGGTTGTCGATACCGCCTTTCAAACTGAGGGAGAATTTTTGAGTTATCATAATTTCGGAAAAATACAAACTTACGTTAACAACTCCTCGCTGACATCCACGTTGACGTGGGACACTCTGAGAGGAGCCAACACTGGGAGGCCCATTGAAGCGTCACCACATGGGACCATATGCTTGAAGGCGGATAAGAGCCCAATTACAGCTTGAGACATATCGGGTGTTGAGCTCTGTGGGGCGCAGTTGATTGCAGCAACACCGATGGTGGCCACCAAAAAGAATACCAATGTTGCCTTCATTGTCGCTTCGTTTCGGGTTTCTAATGTTCACTTAGTGGTTGTTTCCGTTTTTATATCAAATCAGCTTTCATATCGCATAGTCAGGTAGCGGAGTTATCAGCGGTGATTGAGATTAATAGCAGATCAATTTAAGGCGACACCAGTTATCAGTCCCATTACTTACTAATTAGGTTCTAAAGATTGTGTGTGTTTTGAGTATCAAGATATGACATGCTTTGACTGTTGAGTCATACTCACACTTCATATGCAAAGTATTTCTCCATCAACATTGAGTCTCAGGAACTTCAGTTGCTTCGTGGGAAGGAACTACATAAATGCTATTGGATCTATAAAATCTATCAGAAAAACAAAGAGCGTAAGTGTCATTGATCATCACATGCCTAAACATGAACACGGTTCCTCGCCTTGCGATCGATCTTCTGTTGTCAACAAAACAACGAAGACCTATGGACTACGTACCTAACAAAAGATGTAGTGTACAAGTAATACATTTTAAAAGCAGCATAGCCCCAAACTCTTGGAAATAAGGTGCACGACTGGGTAGCACGAAACTTTCCAGTTTTATTTCATAACAAAAACAGATAAAAAAAAAGCCCGCATTAAATAAAACAACAGTGCTAAAGCGGACGTTTGCCTAGGAATGGCGGTATTTAACAACCATTTGATTGGTTCGGGTACAACTCATCCCCGGACAATTCGTGCCGGGCCAAATTTCCCACCTAGCGCCATCTACATCTCAACTCTTCAACTGAAAACCAATATTTGGATCACACACCTTTAGTAGGTGGTTTCCATCAAATGAGTATTATGTTGAGTGTTTGGTTAACGTTTCTTTCAATACATATATATGTGTGGAATTTGTAAAGATATATGGGGGAAGGAGGTAGGTACCAAATTTATGTAATGCTAGGTAGAAGATAATAAGGGTGGGAAATTCTTTATGTGTGTTGTACCTGGAATGGAGTTATAAGATTTCAAGACGGTAAGTATTTAATTAATTTCTATCAACCTAAAACAAAAATTTGTTTGAGAAAAGAAATTTACTTTTAGCTTTTAGATTCCATCCAGAACATCCAGTGGAATGATGGACGAGATCGTTGACCAGGAATACGGAACGCATATTGCATCAGGGACCGAAAATTTTCATCGGTAGCTGTAGGTACCGTAGAGTCAACACAAACCGCTCAGACGGAAATGCTCGTCCGCAAATTTGTTCTTGTTTTTGGGTATGCGGAGTCACCAAAATTAGGAGATCATGGAATTGTTTTCAGTCAACAATTATTTGCAGGCAAACCATCTGCAAATGAAACTGTCAGAGTTTGAGACAAAACCTGGCAACTGTGTGAACTGGCAATTTGGTATTGGTAGGTTTCTATTGTCATATCATTAGCAGCTCATTGCCAGATCATTGGTATAACTGGCAATATTGGCAGATCTGGCAATCGTCTGAACATAGCTTAAGCATAATCGTTATCGATAGCTGCCAATTTTCACAAGATCTCACTTGTCTCGGTTATGGATCTTAAAGCGCTTTTTGGACTGTCCACATAACCATTCATTTTGTGTTTTTGTTTTAAGAACGATGCGAAAGGGTTCTAGATCCCTTCCAAACAGCTAATTGAGGAGCTCTTCATCACAGTTACACTAACCACTAAGCCACTGCTCCTACTGAGCATGTTTAAGATAGAAATAACAATGCAGCAGAACTATATCCGACAAACGTTCTCAATTAAGGCCCAAAGAGTCGCAAATTTGAAACAGATCAACATCTCTTTTGATAGTCCCAGACCTGTCTTTACGAAAACGGAGACACTGATTTTCTAATAGTACGAGTAAATAAAACCGCCATGGACTCATAAGGATCAACTTATTTAATGGGGGAACCCCTTTATGTTCATGATACCGCAGCTCGGCGTGAATGAATCACAATTGATATTTCTGAATTAATAACGAACACAAAAAAAGTCTGTCATTTTAAATTGATTTGACCAGTAGGTAATCTCTAGCGCCATAGATAAGTAGACAGGCTGACTGTGCTACCATAAGTGACAGTAATTTAGTATAAAAGCTGGAACTACCCCGAAACCAACATCATTAGTCTGCTAACAGAAGTTGAAAATGAATACCACACTCGTGCTCTTGTTGGTGGCCACTTTAGGTGCTTCTGTAATCAATTGCGCTCCTCAGAGCTCAACACCAGATGTCGCTCAAGCGGTTAGTGCATTTTTTGACGCCTACAAGAATATGATTAAGTGTGGTGATCCGACTTTGAACATTCCTGTATTGGAGCCCATGAGAGTTGCTCATGTCCCCGTGGATGTCAACGAGGAGTTGTTAACGTAAGTTTGTTAGATGTAGCTCCACCTCCTTATGTGAAGTGATTTGAATATGTTCCCACAGTTTGAAAGGCAGCATCGACAACCTCATTGTGAGTGGATTTGGTGACTTCATCGGAATTGGAATCAGTACCAATGCCACTACTAACCGCACAACCTACGATATCCTCTATGAAAACATCCAAGTTTTGGGCGAGATCAATGTCTACATCAACGCTGACCTAGGTGGTTACCAATTCACCGAAAATTTGGTTGGCTTGGTGAACTTGCAATTCAAGCAACTCCGTTTCAATGGAGGCTTTACCATCGGAACCAATTCAGTGGGTGGAGTGCTCGAGTCCGATGTGGAAACCTATGTCGAGCTTGGTGACTTTGTCTCACTGACCACAAACAACAACCACAGTGTAGCTGTTGGCAATTATTACCGCAACTTGATTCAGAGCTCTGTGATGTTGTACGTGCAAGAACAGCGTGAATTCCTAAACAAATATTTCTCCAAATACATTACCAACAAGTTCAACACAGCTCTGTACAATGTGACTCCAGCCGAAAACATCCAGGGAATGATTTATACTGCCAACAGGTGGAACGCCATTACCTGCTAACTTCGGAAAACTATCAACCGCGCAATTATTTATTAATCTAGAAGTCAATACCAATATCACTTCGTAAAATGTCAAACATTTTGTTCACTGTTGATACTTAAACATAGGTAAATATAAAAAAAGTATTTCCGTATTACGATTGTTGTTATTGTTCGTTCTAGTACTAGCCGAAGTTGCATGCGATTTCATCAAGCTGTTTTTAAAAAACACGAATAGGCAACAGAAAATGTTCATTGTCGCATAATACGTCAATTATGTTCTCCTAGATAAGCCCAGTAGCTTGTTCGAGCTAAATTCTAGCTCCGACATAAAAGTTTAAATCAAAGGAATGGAAGTATCCTGTAAGAAGAACCATGAATTCCTAACTATAACTATATAGCACATACCCAGATGAGAAGTGAATCCTCTCTATCAAATACACCCACCAATAGCTGTGGATTTTACTCAAAGCTTACTAATGGTGCTTTCGGGTTTACATTTACAGTCCAAACATAGCCACAAGCCGACGGATTTATAAATCTACTACATTCAAAATATTATTGTATAAAAGAAATGTTTGCTTTCCAAATGAATGTGCTGTAATTTGGGGTATAGGGTGGAAGGTGAAATATTCTTTATATGTGGTGACGCAATAATTTCTCGAAGAAGTATCGATTTTTTTAAAACTAAACTTCTAGGTTTTTTTTACTGTTGGTACCTACTCTTAGTGGAAAACACACGAAAAATGCCAATCGCTGGCCTCAAACTGTTCCAACGCAGTCCTGTCCAAATCTCAATTAATACGAACACTTCCATAAATATTTTAGGCTCTCAATGAGACTTTTCCTTAACCGCAAATTCGTAAAAATAATGTTTAAATAAACGGTGAGCAGGAGAATAACAACTACCGTACAAAGCGAATGCATATTTACTTTATTTTAATTTTCCCGTGCTGAATCTACCAGAAATGTGTTTAGGGTGCACAAGAACTTCTCAACCATGAAGAGCGCATTGAACAATCCTTTTGAATACTGGCATACCTTTTAGATTGGTTCAACTTAACCAATTAAACAATTTCGTACTCAATTTCTATACCCCTAAAAAAAAGTTAATAGGTAGCTTGTTTTGAGAGACTCGGTTCTACTTTTACATACGCCTTCAGACAGGTGTGGAATACATTATAAGTAAATTAATGCCAAACCTGTGTTTTTCTGTAAATAATAAGCGATTTAATTGCCAATAACTTTGCTAATCAGTACGATTTGCTCATTTTAGAAATGCAGGACATACCCTGCTCATGTTAAATACCATCAGTCTCGGCATACCTACCTACTTTTCAGATGCGGTTATCTTCGTTATCGAATTCATTGATTGACGAAGGATCGACCGCATTCATAGAAACACTGCTAAAAACTCAACCAAACACCAAAACCGAGGCAGTGAAGATGATTCTAATAAAAGCTTTACTTTGCTGAGATGTTAATCAAAACTGTCTTTGAACAAAAATGTCTTCTTAGTTTTTAATTTAAGGTCGGGGAATTCATATGGTTTAATGCGAATATTGTCAATAAGACCTTTCCAAACATAAAATGAATAGGTCCTTTTTTTGTGATTATTCTAAGTTGACATCTGTAGTATTCTGACCATCCGAGTCGCATGATCATTACAATGATGAGTTGTGGAGTTTGTATTTTTGCATGGACGGGAAGTGGAGATATATTGAATAATTTATAAGAAAAACCGGACTTATACCGGAACATGTACATTCGAAATTTTTCAACAATGAATGTTTTGACAAATACAGTTTTGTTGAATTAGCTCTAATTAACTCAAGTTAATTCTAAATCGGAGTAGTAGTACATTTCATTCAGCTTTCGAAATAGAGAGTACAAAACGTTCATTTTCGAAAAATATTACTTTCGAAACGAGATGCAGAGTAGGGCCCCAGAATCGGGCCCTAGGACACGATTCACGAGATTATCTCCCCAAATTGATATAAAAAATCAAAACAGAGATATCTTGCTAGCACTTAATCAAACGCTTGCATAATGTCAGACTGGCTCGGAGGAGGTGACAATAATTGTTGTACTTTACTTTCGCTGAGATAGGATGTTTATTTTAAGTCCTACAACAAAAACAAACAAAAATGGACTAATCTTCAGAATTTAATATTTCTATCGGTTTAGCGGTTGGAATCTCTATTTCTGCATCGACCGAAGTGGAGAAAACCGGGCTGTCCATTAAAAATAAAAAATTAACGTAAGGCTAAAAAAAATTCACCAGGAAATTAGCGAATTCCCTGGCGAATACTGCCATTAAAAGCACTTCACTCCAATTCTACTCCATTTACTGAGCACACAATTTTGTACTAGGTCAGACGCTTTTCCATTTTTACAGCCATTACATATCTTTCTCTTTCCATCTGCCGTCAGTGTCTTTTACTCATACGAGATAAGAAGACGCTCTGTGTTCCGACGACAAACAAATTTGTCATTTTGCATTTGCAACTAATACCGTTCTATTTTTTTCTGCAAAGAAAACCGATTGAATAATTGTCCAAACTAATAAAAGAAAATCCGCAAAAAACACTTCGAATAATAACAAAAGAAACCGAAATTAAAAGAAAACTTTGTAAATTTTCGTGACTCGACGACGAGGAGGAAACTCTGTGTGACAACGCCTAGACGGAATTTTTAGTCTTTTGTTTTTGGTTTTTGTTTTCGTTCTTTAGGTGGGCGATCATTTTTTGTTTTTCAATTATTTGTTTTTTCTTTTAAATTTGATTTGTCTCATAATTTTTATTTTGTTCGTTTTACGTGCTCCTACGTTTTGAAAACAAAAAAAAATCCTTTCATCCCTTATCGACTACCAACTCGAATTGTTCGAACAAAACCCACGAAACTGCATCAAAACAGAACGAGCCACAAACAAAAGGTGAGTGACGAAAGAAAATTAATTTTCATTTAAACCATTTTGCTAGTGAAAATTTTGTCAAGATTTTTGTTTAAGCATTTTCCTTTTTTGTCTTGCATAAGTTTTGTTGTTGTTTCTACAATTATTATGTTTAAATTTGATCAAAAGCTAAGTCATTGTCGTCATACAGGCGTTTTTATTAATAAATTTCTGTCAGAGACGAGGAGGAAGAGGTTACGGCTACGGCGGCGGTGGTTTAAAGCTGTGCGAATTTATGTATGTAATGTACGTGCTTCCTCCTCCAAACACTCAACAAAGCAAGAACAAATAATATTGCCGCCGCCATTCCGTGCGCATATTCATTCTATCACGTCTTTTTTTTTTATATTGTTTTTGCCTTTTTCTTGGATTCATTCACCCGCGCTTCTACTTAAATGGTTAGCAATTTGTTTGCGTACGGGGGCGGATTGCATGGCGCATTCGACTCCTCCACTTGTTGCTGTAGGTTTTGGTTTTCCGGTTCTCTGGGACTTGGAATCTCTAGCAGTGCAATCAATGCACCTTATGTAAGTTCTGTGCTAGATTTGGTTGAAAGTGGGTCGCTGCACTCTAGCAAATGCATAACATGTTCCGTAGAAGTATTTAGTTCACTGAGGAAGAGAAAGAGGACTGAGCTCAGTGATCGTGCAACGTGCATTGGCATTGCACTTGCACAGGTATGGGTAAACGTCTGGAGAAGATTTGCACCATGCATTTGATAAATGCTGTGCTGCGCACTGATTGCATAGAACTTTCTTTTCTGTTCTGTGGGTATGTATCTAGAAACGCAGAATGTAATGTGCAAATGCACAAGGTACTGATGATGAGGTCATTTTCGAATTGCTGTTAATTTGTGCGCATTGATATCGAAATGTTCGCAGTGTTTATTGTTGAAGTAGAGTTCCACGTTTGCTAGCATTTTGAAAGGACTCGAAGGATGGTTACCTGCAACACCTTAACTGCAGCTTATGAAATGAAAACAGACATTTTGTCTGCAGCCTCATTTCACTGTTTGCGATTGACTGTCATTTCCAACGAAGTTTCTGGAATATCTGACGCATCGTACTTGGGTAGAATGGAAACAGATCTACTTACAGAAACTGTTGTTGAATTCATGGCGTGGTAGCCAAAAACCAAGTGTGGTTCGTTGTACCTAATTTATTGACAGAACATTGCAAAATGTAAACCTCAATCGTGTACACTTCTAAATTGGTTTTCAGTTTACACTCGTTTGTTTCTAAGAACACAGAGCTTGCTCAACTATCCAGACTGTTGTCAAATTACCATCATTCTCAACACCTGCAGATATGATAAAACAATACCTTCACATGATATGTGTTCACTAATAACATCTATTGCTATCTATTTGTCTTCCTCGTTACAAATGAAAGGCTTTTGTTTGTGCCGCTTTCACTTGCATTCAGTACAAATCGATTTTTGGTTGTATTGATTAAACAAGCTTCACCAAACCGATAACATTAGATAAATAAAATGTCAACAATTCAAATGAAATGAATCAGTTTAGGTATGAACTAGTTATTAAAAGGAGTAACACTCTGTGATGTGACATATAAAGATTATAAACGAAGTGTTCCCATACAATGACCCATCGTTGCAATAACTATCGAGTGACTGAATAGTGTTCGAAAAGAAAAACACTGGCAGAGTGTCATTTGGCATCCAAAGTTTTCATTGCTGTTTCGGTTTCAACAATGCAGATTGGAGAAGCCACTACTCGTGGTGAATTTGTTCAAGCTGTAGGGATTTGTCAATGTTACCAAAAGGAAAAAAAAACAGAACTCTAACGTTCGAATGACTAAGGCTAGCGCTGACCCAGTGTGGCTGGTCAATACAATCGCAATCAGTACGAGGACTGTATTGGGCGAATGTAGCCGTTTTACAACGAGCTACAAAAATGCCTGCCAATCACAGTGCAGCATGTTTCGTTGTAATTGGAATGATGAGTAATACGGATTTAAAAGGCTTTTAGATATAACATCTCCGAATCATGCACCACACAAACGTACTCAATATTTTGTTGCTCTTGGCGACAGTTGCTTCGCGTTGGAAGTATGAGATATAGTTTCCGGCGAAGGTTAGACTTGGTGGTTATTGGACACACCGATTCTCAAGAGTTTGTTAAGCCATTGGTTTAGGATCTGATCTGCAGCTCAATTTTGTTTGCACTGTTGCACATGTTTTCTGTTCCTTATCTCACGCTGACAGTCTCATGTGGCAGCTTGCCACCTCTTGAGGTCATTGTACAAACATCTACATTTTTGATTCATCTTCGGTCCACATCAAGCATGCACATAGAGGAACTCACTTGGTCCAGAAATTGGGGCGATTAATCGCACATTTTTTGGTTTGTTCCCATTTTTTGTATATTTTTTTAATTTTAAATAAACCGTAGAAAGTTTAAATCATGTAGCCAGTGTTTGTTTTATTAAAAAAAAAAACTGAAAAAAAAACTTCTCTCCATCTAACCAATGCCCTATTCATCACAAAAAGGTTGCGCAAACATCATCATATGTACTGGTCAACGGAAGACCACCACCGTCACCACCAGCCAAACTATTACAATAACTACCAAGTAGCTCAACATCAAAATGGAGTTCAACAAGCGACGGCGGCGGTGCCGCCACCGCAGCAACATCAACAGACACATCCAACACCACCGCCGCCGCCTCAACAGCAACAGCCACACCAACACCCCCAACAGCTGCATCCAAATCAGCAGCAGCACTTATCACACCGTACAGTGCAACAGCAAATGCCAGGACACTACCAGGCGAACCAGCACTATCAACAACATCCACAACACCAGCAGCAACAGCAGCAGCAGCAGCTGCATCATCATCAACAGCAGTGGGTCCCAAGACCCTCATCGATCTTGACCGCTCCACCGCGATTGTATCAGCAGTTTTCAGCCACGATGCCCAGCTCGGCACAATACTGCACTGCGCCACCACAATTTTACCATGCGCCGCCGAGGGTCACGCAACCTACAGCAGTTGCTGCACCCTCGCAACAAAGACCGAGTTTGCCACCGACATATGGATTTTATCCAATACAGCAGCAGGCAGCAGTTGCTGCTGCCGCCGCCGCCGCCTTACGACAAAACGTTATTGCGCAGGCGCCGACAAACATTATGACGCCACCCACAACAACGTCAGCACAGCCAATTCAAATACAGTACTTCCCGACGCCAGCATACTGTCAACCGCCAGCCTTTGGGCCAGTGGTCCCATCTGCGATACCCGAGACACCTCCTGTTGTTAAGCAGCGCAAACATGCGATACCAATTATAGATCCCGACACAAAGGAAAATGTATTGGAGCGAGAGTTTCGCCGAAGCGAGTCTGAATCGCCCGCCGACGTGCGCTCAATCGGCGCAACATCATCGTCTACATCAGTGGACTTGAAAGGTCTGGACGAAGAACCATGCTACATTCCACAAACGGTTGACATAGATTTGACAGATCAGGACAAGAGCGAGGAAATCGAAGAAACCATTGATCAAGAAGAAGATATCACTGATTCATCTGCCCAACTACCGCCACCAGTTGTAGATCACGGTAATTAAACATAAAACACATATTTCCACCTGATCCTTATTAATCGCGCTATAAAAACACACACAAAACCAAATTACGTGAATCAATCACACAACTTTATTGTTTCAGTTGAATCGATTGAGGCTAAGCAAGAAGTGGAAGAAGATGAAGAAGAAGAAGAAGTAGTTGAAACAACAACACAACTGATCAATATCGATGATGATGGCCCTGTTGAAGTGCAATGCATCAACGCCAGCCCCACAAATGAAAACCAAGTTGAGTCCAATGGCACAGACAACAACGACGACCACAAACAGACTCAATCCACCGTTGAAGAAAGTATGAACAATCGAATGTTCCTTATGCATTGGTTAGTCGTATGCTTAATAAAATAAAATTTTCAGATCTTCCGCCAACGATAGAGCACACAGAATGTCCCACGACTGCTTTAAAGGTGGACAAGCAGCACCAAACACCGACACAACAGCAAGAGCAATTGCCGCCGCTGCCGCCACCGATGGAAATTGAGGAAAACACCATCCAATCTCCAAAGACAGCATCAAAGGTGGGCAGCAAGCAGCAACAGACAGCAAAACCACAACCACCGCAGTCGGCGGCGGTGAAAAAGCTTCCTCCCCCCAAGAAGGGGAAAAAGAATAAACGCCTCAAAGACAGCCAAAGGAAGCAAAAGGCCGACTTGCTGAACACCGAGAGCAATAACAATAACACAACTAAGATCACTAATCAAAATCAGAAGCCAATCGAGCCGGAGCCACACAACTCGACTAAAAGTAACATTCAGACAGAGAGTGTGACTGGTGTTGACGGTGCAGACGAGGCTGCCAAAAGTTGTCCAGCAGCCATGTTGGATGACCACGAAAGGAGTGATGAAAGTAAATTTCCCAATTTTCATATTCTTAAATTGTTTATTTCGCTAGTAGGCTTGGAAAGATCCCTGAAACAAGTCCCGAATTAGTTGAGGGTTTTCGTTCAGTTAGCATTTGGCTGGTGCTTCCCCACCTGAGAAAAATTGATCTAATGTCGCGTGGCTATTGCACCCAGAGTCGACTTTTGCATTGTTGGACGTATTGACATGTGCTTTTTATATAAAACTACTTGCACAAAGCTACGATTCGTCTTGTAATGCGTAGGAGGCGAAGGCTCTGCTGCGTCTACAAGAACTTTGCAGCAGCGTATTCTTAGCCTTAAGCTAATTAGACTCGGTTCTTGCTGCACCCACTCTTCTTGTCAATATTAGTTGCATATAAACTGAGAGGGGCTTCACTGTATGAAGAAGCGGTCAAAATTACTGCTGGACCAATCAATGGCCTGACAAGTGTCGATCCACCTTATTTTGCGATTTACTTAACGTTCTGTTGACACGTAAACAGATACCGCACCTGCTTACAAATGTTATTCCGAACTCAATTGCAAAGTCGGACATTTTTGTCGCGAAACTTATACAGAACGAACGAACGAACGATTTTATTTATAGAGAGTACTCTGTTTTAGTTAACTCTTTCAAGGCCATTTCCACATCGTAGCTTCCACAAATTTCTGCCTCATTGCTCTGACCTCCAAGCTAGTCAAGTCTACATAGCGAAATAGACATTTGCCAGCAAATGTCTGCCTGGGAACCTAATTTTATCGAATGAAATTCTTGCAGGCTCCGAAAAGGTTGATGACGTAACAGAAAACTCAAACACCATGGACGACAACGATCAATCATCGCAGATCTACGACAGTCCCAAATTAACCAAATCCGAACAAATAGCCTCCGAAATTCTGGGCATCGAATCAACCGATGACAATTCTGTGCTCTTCCTCAACAGCTCCGTGTCTGGCCTTGAAGATGACCTGTGTCCATCGCCACTAGATGATACACTGGAAAACGACAAAGCCAGAGATATTCGCTTTGGAGATTTTCCAGAGGAAAATCTCACCCAAGACAAACAACAAGACGTTGTGGAGGACAAGAAATACACATACACACTGGAAACACTGAAGTCGCTCGCAGGTGAACCAGCGTCGCAAATTGCCCCTGCTCTCAAAAACGATCACTGCGGTAAAATAGGAAAATATTCCGGATCCGCACCTGCAGTAGCATCGTATCAGCAGAACCATATGTACCAGCAGATGTCGTACAAGGACTCGATAAACTGTTTGAATCGGAGACGAGTTAAGCGGAACGATACTCCTTCGCATCAGCAATTCCAACAGCAATACGATTATCAGCAACAGCAGCAGCAACAACAACAGCAGCGGAAGCCCGACATTATTCGTATAAACCTCTCGCTGAACGAGGAGATCCAATTGGCGAAGAGTGAGAACGCCTGGATGCCGGCTGGTCTGCAGATTTCCGCCCCCAAATCGGAATCCGATGAGGACGAGAAGATTCTGAAGAAAGTACGGGGTATCCTCAACAAATTGACGCCCGAAAACTTTGACAAACTACTTCAGAGTGCATCGAGCTTCCCCATAAACGGACCGGACCGCATGAAGAAGGTGATGCTGCTGATCTTCGAAAAAACCATCAGCGAACCGAATTTCGCACCAACATACGCGTGCTTTTGTAAATTCCTCTTCAACGCGAAGAATCAGAACCACGAGGCCTTCAACAAGATTTTGATTAAACGCATAAATGACGAGTTCGAGAGCAACGTAAACAATGCCAAAGCGAAGAACGCCAAGTTACGACCAATCATGGACAAACTTGCGGCCGCCACCGATCCGAAAGAAGTAGCCGAGATAAAGACCGAGATAGACGACCAAGAGTACAAATTTCGACGCCGAGCCTGGGGCACGGTTCGTTTTATTGGTGAAATGTTCAAGTTGGGCTTCATTTCCACCGAGAAAGTGTGCGCCTGTGTCGAAGAACTGTTTGACCCAAAGTGTGAGGAGAAGCTAGAGTACATGTGCAAGTTGCTGACCACAGTCGGCGCCCAACTAGAACCCGTCAACAAACATCAGACATCCGCCGACAAAAGCATAAGCAATCGGCTAAGTGAACTTTTTACGAAAATTCGTCAGCTGGTGGAACGAAAGAAGCTTTCTGGTATAAAGATCAGCAGTAGAGTGCGATTTATGTTGCAGGATATGTGTGATTTGCGAAGGCGATCGTGGGATCAAAAAATATCAGCCACACCGCCACCAGCCATGCGATCGCGAGAGGCGTCACCGGCGATTACAAAAGTAGCGCATCAATCACAACAACGAGACCGGGGACCACCGCCGCGAACGGCCAACAATTACATCCAGTCTAGTGGGGCATATGACAAGAGAAGGCAGCAAACCGCAGGCGATGAGCAGAAGAAGTCCGCACAGAATAAAATCGACATTAACAAGTTGATGCCGATGTTTAACAACGTGGACACTACACGCCCGCTTGGAAACTCGTCGCTGACAAAGTGGCATCACCGCGGACAGCCATCGGGAATAATACAACCAAATAGCCGCCCACCGCTTTCGAGCAGTGAATGCAAATGCCTGCTGAGTGACCTAGTAGAGGTGGTCATCGATGACGAGCCCAAGACCAAATGGATTGCCGAGTGGAAGCAAATCCCATCCGATCAACATCCCACGCTCATTTATTATCTCTTCGCTGAATACCTACTTTCGGCAAAAGTGCAACGTGTCGAAATAAACGCTTGCACACGCCTCTTCATTAGCCTCATAAGAGAGGATCTCCTGACTCATGCTGCATTCAACGAGGGCTACCAGAAATTCAGCGCCGATTCGCACGACATTCTGTTAGACGTGCCCAAGGGCTGGCAGTACGTCTTCGATTTCCTCGGCCCGCTGCTCCACCTCGAACTGATTCCGTTCAGCATGATTTGGTGCCCCAAATGGTTCGACTCGCCCGACGGTGAAAAGTTCCTCCACAGTATGATAAGACACTTCACCTCCGAGTTTGGCGCCAATTATATGCGATACTTCTGGCAAGCTTTCCTGCAATGGGAAACATTCATGACGGAGGACCGAGCGCAGAGCTTCATTGCCAACAACCGTTTCGAATTTATCGAAAATGAAAAGTGCAGGCCGCCAGTACTAGTTCAACGTTCCGTCGACGAGCAGGTGCAACGGATAAAAGAACTTCTCAGCGAATCCGGTCGAAATGTTGTCGATCTGGTCATCGATTTCCTCAGCACCAACGTACACATTGACTGCAGTTTCATACGCAAACTTACGTCCTACATCTGTGATTATATTGTGATTTACAATAATACTCCCAATAGTTCTAGTTTAAGTAGTAATAGTAATAAAAAATCGAAATTATCCAACAGCAGCAAAAATGCCGCCGCCACACTACGCAAAGGAGAACTAAGAACGATGTGTATACCGATTTTTCGGCGTTGCATAGACTCGAAGGATGAGCACGAACTGAGCTGCCTGGACGCTATAGTGAAGAGATGTAAGGACTTGTACGGCTCGTCGGCCGACAACCTTATCCGTGAGATACTCACAGAACTGGACGGCGTGGTAATATCCAAGGAATCGTTCGAGAAGTGGTATCAGCAGCAGCTGTCGCACGACGACAACATCCTAACAAACGATCTAAATGAGTTTTTCCAATCCAGACACGATTGCGACTAACAGCAACTGAACTTCAAAAATCTCAATCTCAATTTGTAAAAGTCGACGGACCAGCATTGAAAGAGACCAATTGCGTCACCGTCTACATACGCGCAATTGAATTGAACCAAAGATGAATTAATTACGTTATTTAATTTTTTTATGGAATTATTTTTTTTTTTTTTTGTTTTTTTTTTTTGTTTTTCGTTTTGTGTTTGTTTTGCAGTGGGGAAGTATAAAAACTAAAAACGCGGAAAATAATAATTCAAAATGATTACGAAGAAGGAAGGAAAAATATGAATACAGAGCTTTAAGCCTTCAGTACCAATACATAGGTTTAACTAAACAAAATGAAATTTCAAATAAAATTCAATCTTTTGTTATAATTGCGAAAAATAAATTGAAGTAAAAACAGAAAATAAAAATGAAACAAACAAAGAACAACAGAACGTGTTTGTATTCTTTTCTTTGCTTTTCCGGTGCAGATTTTCCAAGAGCCGCCGAACTACGACAGTAAGTAAAAGACTCACCATTCACCGAGGCTGTGGATACCAGTGAACGTGTTGCTCCATGTGTCAAGCATGAAGTTCTTTTGTTTGTGTCGGATTTTATGCCTTTGTGGGGAAAGTCAGTTGCGGTTCAGTAAGCGAGGGTGCCGCAGATGAGGTGGGCGAAATTTAGTAACGGGTTGTGTGGTTTACAGCGGGTCAAATGCAGGGACAGTTGTTGGTTTGCAATAGTAAGTCGCAATTGAAATGGGTCTTGCTTTGACACTGTTTTCAAATTGAATGCAGTCTGCAATTCCGATATTTACCACGAGTTGTGGTTCTCTTACCATTTCATGTATAATTTTTTTTATTAAACTCCTAACGTCGAAACGATATTTTAAACGCCGACCTGAAAGATATTTTGTGGTTAGATGGTCAGAATTTCTTGAAATAATCGGTACTTATTATTTTTCTTTAAAATGATTTCCTTCGGGCCGGGCATTTACATATGATAGGCTCAGCAGTTTCGTCTTCCTCAGACACAGACGGCATTCGGATGAGTCGACTAGATGGATTTTATTTAAGGTATATCGCAAACGGTGGTGTATCTCTTAGTATCTCTTTGGCATCATTTCTGAAGGTTTAATAGCTTGTTTTGTCCTGTTTGAGATCTGGGATGTTCTCGCAATATGAAAAGCACTCGCTGTGTTCCCAGATTCTTAAAGCCGATACTACAGGGGATTTCCTGGCGAGTTCGTCAGATTTTTCATTTCATTCAATTCTCTCATGGCCGGAACCCACCATATCTTGGTTTCGTTTCCGACACTGAACGTTTGGAGGATGGTAAAACAGTGTAGTACTGATTTGGTGTCAATAACAGGTGAGCTAAGCGCCTTTATTGTCAGCGAATATGTCGATGTGGGCGCCTTTAATACCCGATTTTTATATGAGGCTTGCGCATTCTTTGATGACATGGAGCTCTGCCTGAAGTACACTGGGGCTTTTCCCCATAGGTATTGAGACATTTCGGTTTGGTTCGTGAATTCCAGCTCCCACACCTGATTCCATTGTCGAACCATCCGTACACCACTTTAGGCCGCCTTAACAGTTTGGTGGGTTAGATTAGAAGACGGGAGAGCCTTCAAAGGGCCCTGGCACTGCGGCTTCAAGAGTAGCCTATTGTGCCTTGTTTGGTGGGTTGGTGCAATTCGTGGTCTCAGTGGAGAATACTTTGTTGAAGCATCGCGCCTTTGATAGGCGATTGCGCAGATTATATCAAGTTCAGGAAGTTCCGAAAGCAGTTCCTATAGTTCTTAGTGTGCGCTTATATTAAACTCTGTTATATGTTAAACGAGCTGCTTATTGCCACTATGCTTTTAGTCCTATTATGGCTGGACTATCATGAGAGGTACGATACTAAGAAGCTAACTTCGCAGTAGTTCATAACTGACGCATGTAACCTCTTAGTTAGATATTCCATTACATTAGTTACATACTGATTTTGGTAATTCATAAATACGCATGTAACCTCTTAGTTGGGCATTCCAGTACAGTGGACGCATCCAATAAGATTGTCTGTTGTTTTGTTCTTTTGCAATTGGCACGAAGGTCGGAAAAAGAGGTTCTTGCAAAAAGAAACTTTGAAGAGAGCGTAGTTTAAGCCTAACCCAAAAGCAATACGGAACTCATTCATTTATTGATTTATTGTGTGTTAAAATGGAAAAGTAAACCCCTTGATCTGGTCTTTTACTCGTTCACCCAGGTAGATCGTATTTGGGTGGCCCTCATGCTCAACGAAAGACCTACCGTGCATCAAAATCATTTGAATTGCTATCAATTGTTATCGCAAACAACACGCATCCATTTTATCTGATTCGTGCAGAAATTAAAAATCTTTGGGGCAATGCTCTGCCCTATTGTGGTGTCCCCTATATCGGCACGCCAGCTTATGCACGCACGACGTCTTGACTCATCGGCTGTTGTGTATCGACTGACCTCAGGGTCTCTTCACCTGATAAGGTCGCAAGTCACGTGGTACATAGCCGGAGACGACAATAAATGAGAGATTAGTTTCTGCATAGAAAACATAGAAGTAAATAATTATATAGATGCATGTGAGTACCAATACACTACATCCCTTCCTTGTTATTATTTAAGTTGTTCCTGTTTAAAGCTTGGATTTAAAATAAGTGACTTAAAATATGTACAAGGAAATCATTTTATTCATATGAATACGTCATCAATAATAATCAACAAAACATTGTTTCCTAATAAATTCTTAGTCAGGTATAAATAATTAATTAATTTTTTAAATTATATTCTTCTTAAATTTCCTGTTACTTTCAATATCCCCGTCTCCTCTGCTTTCTGCATCCAAAACCTCCCATTGGCCCGAAACCTTCTTTAGGTTCACCACATTTCGTCTTTTTCTGTTTCCTGTCTCATCATTCCTAAGTTCGACGTGTCCATTATTATTCGACTCCACTGTATGTGCAGTTGGCTCATAATTTAAACTAAGTTTATTTGTTTTGTTAATTTTTTTAATGTACACTTTATCGCCGTCGGAGAATGTTCATGCTGGATGCATATGAAGTGGGAAAAACTTTAGATGTATAATAGTCACATGGAAAGTTAACAAAAAAGCTTCGTATAGCTTAATGTACCAATTAACATTTTGCAAACAATTGATCTGATCGAGCTATAAGAGTGCGTTTCTGATGCTATTGACAATAATCTCCTCATGCTCTACAGATCTGAAAAATATCCCAAAATCGGAGATTCAGATCGCAAAGAAGCTGCAGAGATATCTTCAAAGTCTTCGAGAAAGCGCCATCCAAGAATTCTGTATCTGATGTGGCAGAGTGCTGGTCAGTGGCAAAGAAAGTGTGGAGTGTTCTTATCACCGCATACTCTGCAGAAGTCATCAGTTTGTCACTTTCTTCGTGTGATATCTCAGCATGTTAGGTCCTGTGATAAATATTAACAAGAGACTATAACGATTGTTTGCTCTGGGATTCTATTTGTCTTCTGTTTGTCATTGATTGGCCATGATATAGGGATCGAGTTTGTTCCATCTATCATTTGTCGCACATGTAACACTTTGCGACAGCGACTCACAAGCTAATTTGCAATCTCACCGGCAGAGATCGCTTTTATTTTCGCTTGACTGTCAGTGAAAAAATTAATGCTTGAGGTATTGCCATCATTGCAAGCGGTTAAGCAGCTGTTGTCACTTCCAGAACCTCACCCTGGAATACGCTTCTGCAGTGAGGAAGTCTGATTAAACTGGACAGTCCAAGTATTTCAGAGTAGAATTTCGCTTCCACGCCGATGTCCATCTTGGATCCATCTGTATCGATGGGTATTGTTGATTCATTGGAAAGCGGTTGTTCTTTTTGCCACTCCTCACTCCTGGGAAAATAATACACAAATGGTCTTTCAAAGTCTGAAGGGGGAGTTGTGTAGTATGTGCTTACATCATTTTCGGCGTATTTTTCTTAGACCCTGTCAGGCTGTGTTTCATCACCTAGTCTGTTGTTATAGTTTTATTCAGTTTAAGGCTTCCTTAGTACTCTTTGAACTGCATCTGTTTTAACATTGTTGAAGGCTCCTTCAATGTCCAGAGTGCTCAAAAGGTTTTTAAGTTTGTTTTTCAATTTGTTAACGAAATTTTGCATAAAAGGATGAACTATTAAATCAGTTCTAACTAGTTTTACAGCAAAACACCTAATGCGTATTTTTATTTTCCGAATCTTCAGTGAAATGGAACGTAGAGGTCGCATTCCAGTGGCCAAATTTCGCACCCAAGAAGGCAAAACCCGCAGCAGAAGTCGTGTCCGAGAGCCCGACTACAATGAGCAAGATCCCGAAACTGATCTGTTCACTCTGTTGGAGGACAATATCGCTCTCAAGGAAGACAATAAAACGTTAAAAGCCGGAATCGAAGACTGTAAGTAACAATTTTTGTGTCAGCAAGTCGTAAAATGTCTCCAGCCCTCGAACTATTGCAGACAAGAAGATTCAAAACGAACTCCTCGAAGAGAACTCCAAATTGAAAGACGAACTCGATGGTCTACGACGTTCGCAGACTGAATTCGAATCGCAAATCAAAGAATTGGCCGTCAAGCTGGCCAAGACTACAACGGAAAAGAGCGCTTTGGACAAATTGCATAAAATGAAAGTGGAAAAAATCAATTCGTATGTTTGCACAAATCTTATATAACCGGGTGCATGTTAATTTAGTTTCGTTTGTCCAGTCTAACTACTCAGTTACAATCGCTGCAAGAAAATCAGGACAATCTCTCGGCGACGCTCGAAGACTCGATGGGGTTGAAGAGTAAAATTCTTAAAATAATTCCCTCGCTGGCCAACAACGAAATGGAAAGCCTGATCGATATTGAAGACCCCAAGGCGACCGCTATTACCAGCGAATGTGTAGAACGACTCGTCGATGAGTTTGTCCAACTGAAGAACACCATGAACTCAGTTGAACTTCAACTGTACGAAGCAAACGAAAAAATCTCCGATTTGATGGAAAACGTAAAAGAAATTCAAGAATATAGTCTTTAAATTTTTTTAAGAACTTGTGAATATTTTGTTCATATATTTTTTGCAGCAACATCATTTAGAGGAAGAAAATGAAACCCTACGCACAGAGAACACGAACCTTACTCGAGTAGCACAATTGTTGACCCAAAACATGAAGGAGAGTGTGGAAACCAGCAAAAAGTAAGTTTTTCCTTTGACAATAAAATTATATAATAAAATTTTAAATCACAATAAAAATTGTTTTTAGAATGGAAGAAGCTCTAATCAAGCTGAAGCAGCGCAATGATGATCTAACCAAACAATCGAGAGATCTTCTCGATGGTCAAACATCGATTACGGCGCCTACGTATTTGCCATCGCCACCTCCTGTTGAGCCATCTGCTGTAACACCGTCTTCTGAAACGCCGCCTGTAATAATGCCAATACAAATAGAACCGCCATTATTTGAACAGCCAAAGAATGAGCTGCCAAGTCCATCTCGGGATCATGGAGAGAGAATTGTTGAAATGGTTAGTTTGTTCATGACTAGTTTGCACATGGTCGGAGAGCTGAGCTTTTCCACTCTGTTCAAGATCTCAGTGTTTCTTTGTACTGCACATATTTTACAAATTTTACCATTTTATTGTTTAGGGTAGGGCTAAGAAGTTGTGCCATTACTTTGATTAAATGTTTGGGTTGACAATAAACCCAATATAGGTAGGCTGAGTACGTAAAAGAGGTTGAAACGTTTGTATCGCGGCATGTAGAGCTCGCACCAACCCAGAGAGTAAGAGCAGGCCTCACTTCTTCTGTATACAAAAACATATAGCTGCACCTAAAATTCAGAAGCACTACGACCAACAGCATGCAAATATACACCAACTTTATGCATTATACGGTATCCAAGACATGGGGGCGTATACGTAACATTTTTTTATATTTAAATTGTATGCCACTCGACTCCCGACAATTCGAAGAAACTTTTTTTTTAACTATTCCTCATGGAAACTCTTTTGTGTGGAAAACGTGATTGTATTCGTTATGAAGTCAAGATGAATGGTGTCATCTAGGTTGCATGAACGTTTGCCAATAGTTGTCACCCATCTATGTGGAAACCGCGCAAAATCACTTCACCGTCAGCATCAGCAGAATCAACTCATCTCTGAACATGATAACTGTGCGACAGTTACCAAAGGACATTTATTAAAGGCCGAACAGATTCGTCGAGAGCATTGATTGTCTATCATTCCACCACTCGTCCGATATTGGGCGACATAAGAATTAATAAAATAATCAATAAAATGAACGAAATGATTAAGTCGCCCGTCCAAAAACAGGTTCCGAGCAAAAGACTGTTGGATATAGCGAAATACCAAAATACCTGGGTCAATCGAGCGCATTGAAAGGATGGAGGAAAACATAGGGATATCCACCACAAACTAGGTCGGTCGCCGATAAAGAGCTTATTTCGTGGAGGATATATTTAACCAAGTTGAAGCTAAATTGGGAATATTTTCTCTCCCTCTCTGCTTGACGGGGGCTTTCATATATTTAAACATCGAATACTACTTTGCGATCCACATGCATCGATTAAGTTAATTGTCTATTCAAAATAATCTCCACCGAAGCTACGGTCTGGTTACACAATTCTACACTCACGTGTGTAATTTATTTCAGTAAAATGGCACAGCTTCTATATCGATCTTCATATTGTGTAGATTAAAGTTATTTAGGAACCAACAAAAAAAGACACAAGTCTCGTTCCCAAGGTTGAAAAGTAATTTTTACTTGTGTGTTTTGTATTAATAATTTTTTCTACACTCAAATATACCTATTTTGTTTATATTATCACATGTTTACGAATATTTTCAAGTATAATCAATATTATTTGTATCAATTTGCACCACTTAGGGTATGAAAAGAGTTTCGGGCTTTTTCAAACCCTTTCAATCAATATTCAAAAGTTCCTAGAGCACTCTTTTAAAATCTACCCATCTATACCAACGTCAACAACACCCCATGACGGTATGTTAATGTCACAGAAGAAAATAAAAATATAAACTGTGTTCGTGTATCGTCGTCTGTGATTGATATTGTTGTTCAAACGTGTTGCCTGCGCATTCTATGTATACAGAAATGCTTATCCCCAGAGAAGCATTTTACATAATATTGGTTCGCTTTCCTCACTAAAACTAAAAAAAAAAAAATTATGAGAAAGACACCCTAACAATGGCCATTTTTATTTGGAAAAATTAACCCTAATCTAGTGCTAGTCTATTGTAATAACTTTTTGTTTGGTTTGGCGTTACCTCTTCCTATACTTTACTAAAACAACGAAAGTTTATATTTTCCCTTTTTTTTAACTAATTTTCCTTGTAGAAATCTCTAATGGAAGCGGCTATCGAAAAAACTACTAACGACGAACTAAAAACCTTACACCTTAAACTGGAAATCCTGGAAGAGGAATTGAGAAAGGCTCTTGCTCGCGCCGAAAAAGCAGAATGCACTCTTGAAAACTACAAACGCCAACAGTCGCATGAGTTGCATGTAGATGCAGTAGTTGCACCAATGATGCCTCCACCACCACCACCACCATTACCTGTTTCCCTATTGTACTCTCCAAATAATTCTACACTCTATAGAAGGCCTAGTGACAAGGCCGCCGGCGCTTCATCGTCCTCTTTTGGTTCCACTTGCCACCTTCATTCGTCGCAGAATGATTTACAAACAGGAAGTGGCGGTGGTGATGGCGGTGTTGGGCATGCGACAACAAACAGCGATAGCTTCTGTAGCAGTTGCAAGCATCAGATGAAGCAACAAGTAGGGGCGGCAACAGGTACGTCAAATCTGAACTTCTTCTCACATTCTCACGTATAAAAAACACACACACATACCATGGACCTTCTCACTCTCTTACTGTCTGTCGCTCATACTATTTTATAACTGCTCTTATTCCGCGCATATGCATTATATATGTTGGTAGGGTATCCTTGGTGAGCTATTAAGGCGCACGGCTACATAGAGTTCATTACTTCTGTACATACATATGGAATCATTGTTTGTTGGAGGGTATCGTGTATCGTCATGTGCTAGATAGAGATCAAAGCAAGGACACATCTACGAGTATGTACGTATAATTGGAGCTGGGGGGTTGAGACAGCGGTGGTCGCCGTCACGACGTGGATGCGATAAAGGTAGTGTGGTGCTTTTTAAGGATGAATAACAGTCGCAATAGTGATTTATGGGTGCGTGTTGCCGTGTACTTCACGCAAGGGTTATTGGATGTGAATAGTATAAGTAGCCAAAGTGGCTGGTAAGAGACGATGTGCGGGAGGGAACAAACGTGAAAGAGTTTTCTAATCCAAGAGGCAGTATTTATTCAATAACTTGGGCTTTCTTAAGCTCGATTTTCATTTGCAAATCCTGCACATTAGAAAGATAAAAAGTCAAAAATAAAAATGATTTGTGGTTAACCTCATTGTTTTAGGTAATTTGTGTCATTAAATAGTTTTGTCGGTATGTCATAGTGCATTAAAAGATGACACCAATACTGTGTTAAGTGTTATGGGGCAGATAACTCTGCTACAATTTTATTCATGCTTTGAACGCTGGTATGCTTCCCTGGCAAAATGGCGTAATAGACATACATATCAATTATTGCCCACAAATAAGTCAAATATAAACTATTCATGAACGAACAAAAAGCACCTCAAAATATAAGACGGATTTAAAACACTTCTTGGTAAAAAGTTCTCCGCCATGTACGCTAGTTATATATATAGTTGGCGCAACAAGTCTGTAGGGACCCAAGGCCTAGCTTCTCACAACCATTCGTTTTGTGTGAGTTTCATTTTTGGACCGAATGGAAGGGATCTACAATTTTATGCCGATTCCAAACGGCTAATTGAGAAGCTCTAAAGACAGCGAGAGGCGGCGCAGTGGAAAAAACCCTCAGTTGGAATTTGGGTTTTTGCGGGATTCGAACCTGGGACCCCTCGCTTAGTAGTCCAACACACTAACCACTAAGCCACTGCGCCTAGTTTTATAAACTTTTAAATTGACTATTGATGTCGCAATCTTCTATACCGTGGAACGCCAAAACTTATTTTTATGATCGTAATCAATCGAATGGTTTATAATGTTTCCAACAGTTAAACAAGAAACTAAAGCCGAATGTGGAAAACATTTGTGAACGTGTAAAGTCCAAAGCTTTCTAGTTGTATGTCACGGTTTATGATTTGATTCATCGTTTTCCTAATAACCGTTCGCTTAAAAAGTAATACGACGATAAAACGGCAAGGCAGTGACTCTGGTTAACAGTAGATGTCAGGAATATGTAAACCTTTTCTGCATTTCTTGTGGGGACTACATGCAAAAAAAATCAGCTGTCAGTTTATATCCATCCGCTTTCATATTTTTTTCTACGAAATTAAGTTTCCAAACTTTTTCATTCGCCAAACCTGTGAATAAAATTGCGGGCGCATTCAAAAATCGAATAGCCTTAAGTCGACTAGATTTATAGGGACTTGAACGTAAAAACCTTAAAACTAGATTGACAAGAACTTTCTTCGTCAGAATAATATACGAATTTTCAGCGTAGTACTTAGTCAAATAGAATTGTAGGATACACGTGGCTAATATTTGCCAGTAAAAACTAAACAAATCAATTTAGAATTGTATTATTCACGTGGGTAATATGGGCCAATACTGAACGAATCAATTCTGCCAGTTGTCAGTGGGGACGTTCGGATTCCTAGTTTAGTAAGTCTCACGGCTAACTTGATGTATTTCAGTTTTCATTGACTCAGATAGTTTTTTTCAGTTGACGTTTATGGGGGGATAGCCGAAAAATCTATAGTCAAAGTGTGAACATTCAAAATAAACGGAGAGAATAGTTCTGTTCCCTAACGATAATGCATTCGAACACATTAGCCAAATTTAATCAAACTTCGTTCCCTTACGCAAAAGTTGGGCAGAAGAGAGCCAAAAAGAGAAGAAAAGCCCAAGAAATAGTTGGACTATAAAGGCTGGTAGGCAGTTCAAGTGAAATCCAATTTTCCATACAATTTTTTCACTGCGAAATGTCAAAATGAACTTTCCACTTGCAAATTTTACTAGGCAGTACGCAGTTCGAGTGGAAAAAGCGCTTCATTAATTTTTTGACATTTCAGAAAAATTATTTGTAGGAAAGCGGTTTAGAAATATTATTGGAATTTCTGATGTTTCCTCAAGCGAATAATAAGTTTTCGCACTTATAAAATAGTTTTTTCACTGAACGAACATAATGCGATCATGTTAAATTGTTTGGAGGTTCTCTGGAAGGGAAAATCATCGAAAGACATTCCAGAGGTAGTATAGGTACGCGAAAGATGCTTCTGCAATAGGGAGAGACTTTAAACCGATCTTAAACACCTCCCGAGGGCACTGACTTTTGTCATACCAACTGGCACCTAGCCGTTCTACTTATTTGGTAGAAAATATTGCGGAATTTCTTTGCCTTTGCTAATTTGTATAGATCAAGTGGTTTCATCCGCCTTAATCTCCTGATTTCATTGACTGTATTTAATAATTGGGTAATGTCTAAGCTAACGTGGTTTAGAAGCTTACTTCTGTGCATTTGAGCAACTTGTTTAACTTCTTTTTAAACTATTTCAATATTTAGATCTAAATGTACATCAGCGTTGTGTGTACCAAGGAGCATTCGACTATGACTATGGTCATTTGCAATATATTTTGAAAGCCCTTAATTTTTTTAGAAACTCCTCTGGAGTGGCCATGCCCACAAATTGTGGCCGTAGGTCCATACTGGTTTCAGAATATGGTTGTATAGCAAAATAGCACTAATTGTGGTTGGACAGGGATGAATTCTTCCAATAAGTCAATGCATTTTACCACATGATTCACAGAAAGTGAAGTTTCCAATTTGTTTCCTCCAGCTTTATCGTTTAGTTTTCTTATTTAGTACCATAAAGTTGCGAAAGTTGAATATTAAAGTATTTTTTATTTTATAGGTAACCTATACGACCATTCCCATGAGCGCGAGCTGCGAATAGGCAAATTGCAAACAAATCAATTTAACTGTTTTTATGAATTGAAATTTTCTTTTTGTCTTACTACAAAAGCGTTATAATTAATTAATCTAACATCTAATGTATAAAAACAATGCGTCTCAATTGTTTTAAATAGCTAAATTTACAATTACAACAATTTTTCGCCGAATTGAAAAATTGTTGCAGCGATCTGTCACATTTTATTCACAATCCACATAAAACAGTCACGATCCACAAACCCGCGAATGAAAAATTCATTCGAACTTAACCTATAACAATGGAACTGGTTCCCGGGTACCTGTGACTAGAAAATGTTTTCATGTGAATGAAATGACAGAAACTGCTAATATTCGCTTGTTCGCAATTCGCTCTCATGTGAATGGTCCTTAAGATCTTCTTGAACTCAAAAAAAAACTTTTGAGCTCATAATTTTCTCCACGAAAAATCTCCAAACGAATATTTCACTTTCAATTTCACAACACTCTTTGGAGAGGAGTGAAAGTTTCACTTCACTCGAACAGCGACCAGACTATATTTGGGCTTTTGGTTATTGCTGACAGATGGTTGTCAAATCGTTCGAATGTTAATTTGTAATTGACTTTTTCTTTTTGGGTAAATTTCATTTCGGTGATGCGAATTCTCTTGGCAATGAGAGAAATGTGACATATTGCCAAAATTTAACCAGATAGTAAGGGGACAGACCTAATATAACAACAATTTAAGTTGACTAGTCAACTCTTTCGTTTACCTAGTCCAGACAAATCTAGTTGACGTTTTGTATGAACTAGGTATCCCAACGGGCCAATTCTTGACCGTCATGTCGTGAATCGAAAAGCAGCATTCAATTTACCCTTTCGATTGGATGGCTGAATGAATGGTATACCAGTTTAGAGTGCGAAACGGAAATATATTCCTTCGACATTTAGTTGAACCCTTAAGCATTAACTTAACAGCTATTTAAGTGTCAATAATAATGAACATAAATAGTGCGGTGGAGCTTAGTTTGTTGACTACAAGTGCAATAGGCATTGTTCGACTTGCTGCCTTAAATTGACAGATCTGACAGATGCGGCTACGGCTGCAGCAGTGCTCTTCATTCAAATATGAATAGTCAAGATGGCGTTTCAATAAAACACCAATCGAGGGTACGAGTATATGCTTTCAACTTGCAAAGCGGCAACACCGATATACTGTCACACTTGCATGACATATTAAAGCCATGAAGTGTGGCAGGAAATTGAGGAATATAGCGCGCAACCATTTGAAATCTAAACCCCGAACATCATTTATTCTCATAAAACGTTGATTTCATACCCGTCCGCCGCGCCGTCCGCATTGCGCGCGTCGGACGACCGACGAGCGAACTCCCCTCAAAATGTCACATTTCACTCATCATCAAGGAGCTGGTAAAAAAAAAAACGTCACACAAGCGGTAATTCACTTGCCAGCCAAACCCCCACCACCGTCGTCATCATCATCATCATGATGATGGGTTGAATCCTGGGTATGGGGGTTTGAATAAGTGATGCTTGTGAATGGCTTCAGTAGCTCACCGACTGTGGGGGTTTAATTTATTTGATTCGATTTTTGATACTGACTGACTACTACCGACTAGCCGTGACCACCTACGACCAAATGATGTTGATTATGATACGGTGTACTACTGGTGTACGGTGAATGTATATATAACGGAGCACGCTCCTATGTACGTGCTTATTTATTGTGCCTCATTTCAGGTTGTGGCTGTGGCTTAATTATCCGCTCATTTTTCTCATCAACAACTTGGGCTCGTTTTATATTTTTTTTTTTATTTTCATCGGTTTCTTTGCGCGTGGTGATTTTGCGAGTCCTTGATTAATATCAAAGAGGTTGCGGCTGCGGGTGGGCATGGTACGGCGGTTGTTGTTTTTTTTTTTTTTCTCGATTTGGCCCACTGTGGGTGGGTGCGGGTGAAACTTTGTTAACAGGTAGCTGTATGGCAGCTCTAGAGCGAAATTTATTTTCTTATATAATGCGTGTACGTGTGTATAGCAGGTGTAGGTATTACCAAAGCAAATAAAACATCTACAACAAGTGAAATATGAAATATCGATCGATTTATGATTTTGGTCACGAGGCACTCGCTGGCGCATGGGAGGAGAACGGGGATGGGAGATGTGTTAATATGGTTTATGAGAAGATTGTAAAGTTTAATTGGCGCACTTACAGTGGTTCGCTGTGTGCATATCCTTTTAATCCGTCGGATGGAGAGAGACCTGCCACAAGATAAACACAAAGCACAAGATCTACCGAAGGATACGGCAAGAGATCAGCAAATAACCCATCCCAGAGGATAGCACAATTTAAAAAAAAAAAAAAAAAAAAAAAAAAAAAACAAGACACTCACAAACGGCACACAAACATATCCCGACTTATTGTTATTATTATTTAATATATCCTTTACGCTGCTGGCTCAAGTGTTATTTATTTATTTATGTGAGCGGTGGTGTTTATTCGACGAGAACGGAGCACGAATAAAAATCAATCAGACGTGATTTATAGGGAAGCAGACACAGCCAGGATACGTGTCCTGTTGTGTGTTGTACTACTAGAGCAACACTGTACAGCGAGCGTTGAGGAGGACACAACAGTTTGGCAGTGCGAGGAAAACAACAACCTTCTGGATTGTATATTTAGCCGCCTATTTCTTCTGGTGCTGCTGTTGATGGTGATGCTGATATCGGGGGTTGGTAGCGACAATCTCTGCCAATCCCTCGTCGCTCCACTCACTCAGTCACTGACGGTATACTTTGGCGATGCTGGTGCTCGTACTGGTAGTTGCTCCTTTAACCACCCACTGTTTGAGTCTGTACTATATTCTCGATGGCAGGCAGGCAGGAATTTCCCCTATACCACCCGCTGGTGGTGGGTTGCCTTGCCGTACCTTCGTTGTGTTGCTTCGGTATCCTTGCGTCCTTGGGGGGAGGCCATGCAAAGCTTCTCTTCTAGCAAGGATATATTGTGTACACTTTGCTATGGTGATACTTGATGCTTTATTTTTCTTTTTCTTTTTTTTTTTCTTTTTACTGTGTTTTTTCTCTGTTCACTTTTTAGTCATGCCACCAGCGCCGCACACTTTCTTGGGTATTTGTCCTTTTTCTGTCCTATGTTTGGCTGCTTCTCGGGGGAAAGTACATATTCCTAGCCCTCCCCCGCCCGCTGCCACCCAATCTGTTTCTTGTGTTCTATTTTATAAGACGGAAGATTTATTCGAGCGTTTCTTCTCGCTTCTTAAAGTCCTTAAGGAGAGCGGTTTGAGTTTGACAACACGGAATATATCGTTGCTGCTGCTGTTGATGTTAGGGTTTGATTTTCCAGATTTAGCGTGTTAATATGATTTTTGTTCTTAGAAGACAATCACAGACATAAGAAAGAAAGACTTCTACGTTTGAAGAGGCGCTGACATTTGGGCAATAAATGATGATTGCACGTGTACCTGGCTGAGGATTAAGAGCTTTGCCACACAGCAAGCAGTCCGCACGTTTATTTGGGGTAAACAGACCATAGGGATTGGGAGGTCTTTTCGCATGAATGTCAAACGAAAATGCGAGGGAGGTTTGTTGGTGTCAAGACAATCTCTGTTTTAATTTATTCGACATTTGTTCGTTACATAAGAATAGAATAGGATATTCGAAAGTCATCGAAGCCGTCGATTGGAACTATTTGAATGTGGTCATATATGTGCGATTTGCAACGAAGTTGTGGTTAAGCTGGTCGACAGCCAAGAGGGGAACCACTCGTTACTTTCATAAAGTTCAATTAGTTCAGTTATTTTCGTCTTTATCTGTCATTAATGATGAAAATGTGTAATTTGTGCTTCATTTTCGGACTCGCCGTCGCACCAAGATTCATTGGACCTTACTAATAATCATTTTTAACCTTCACACTAAACTTTGTTGTAGGTCACAATGGCTTGGACAACAAATATGATGACTAGTATCGCGCATAGTAAATTGATGCACAATTTTAAAGCGAGAACGAGACGACATGACGGAATTTTCCACCTCGCTCTCGTCTCGTTATGACTCCAATTTGTGAAACACATATAACAGAGTTCTATCTAATCCGGGCTTAGTTTTAAATTTTATTTGTGAACATTTGTTGGTATTCCACCAGATCCATCTTCATTCTTCATACTGCTGTCGAATTTGATATCTCGATTTCTGGCCAGAATCAACATCAAACATCAGCGTAAAGCTGGAATTCTGTTTCAAAGATCCCCACCTAATGGCAATACATTTTGGCAGTCGCTTACATTTACATACACGCAGGGCTGACTTTATGCGACTAAAGTTGAATTTTTCCCCTTTTTTTCTCTCTATACCCAATGAAACCACTTTTCAAAAATTGTCCACATTTGCCCCCTTTTCTGTATTTCGTTGATACTTTCCCCTATTTTGAAAAAAAAAAAAACACGTTTTTCTATGAGACACGACGAGCTTCATAATAAATACTTCACGTAGTGTGTTAGGACGCTATCTTCATTTTTACCATTTTTTCCCATTTCACAGTACTTACTTAAATTCCCCTAAAAATCCCTCGATATTTTTTGGGAAAAATTCGATTTTCCCTTTATCTCACGGAAGGCTTTTTAGCATCGAAAATCCCCCAAAAGGAGATAAATCCACTGATTGACGAAACTAGTTAACAATTAATATGGTTCTGAATACGGAATTTTTTTTCCATCTAATGTCATAAGTTTAGCCATTAGCTATTTAGCCATAACTCCCATTTTCAATGCAACCATTTTTTTTTAGTATTATTATTGCCCCTTTTTGAATGCAAATCCTCCTTTTTTTACAACGTTTTCCAAATTGCGCATTGTGAATGGTGGGTCTGGATAAGATGTAACTTGAACGCAAAAACTAGATTGGTCGGGATTGGTCACATTTCCTACGTCATCCACATAGCTATCCGAACTGTCAACTTAGCACTCGGTCACAAATTTCTTGACTAGATTCGTCGGCTACCCCTCCATAAACTTCAACTGAAACAGCTGCTCAAAAATGAGCGATTTCAGCCAATCGAAACGGAGATACATCTAGTGATCTAGTCAGACAGCTGTCAGTATTAGCCCAATGCACATTGCTTTTCTGATGGCAGGTTATTAATGCTTTTGCACTGCCTTGCAATTGTTTTGTATTTGTTACTGCAATTCAAAGTAAAATTTGCAAATTATAACAAAATATGTATAAGTTTATATATATATATAGTTGGCGCAACAGGTCTGTAGAGACCCAAGGCCTAGCTTCTCACAACCATTCGTTTTGTGTGAGTTTCATTTTTGGAACGAATGGAAGGGATCTACAATTTTATGCCGATTCCAAACGGCTAATTGAGAAGCTCTTAAGACAGTTATACTCTCGGATGTTTGTCAGACGTTCGCGAGAGGCGGCGCAGTGGAAATGGAATTTGGGTTTTTGCGGGATAAGTTTAAATAGTTTTAATGAGCGTACTGATCAGTTGTTTCCGAATCAAAATAATAATACTAATCTTCTCCCTACGTTTCGTTGGGTTTTTCCAACCTCCTCCGGGCAATGTCTTATGTCGATTTCCATTGGGACAAAAAATCAATCTTTTCTTTTTGATCTAAATCACTTTTCATGTTCCATTGGGCAAAAAAACAATCTTTTTTATGATTCAGATCACTTTTTGCAGATCTCGATATTTTTTCAGCATTTTTTTCAGAACAGCAATAAACTTTGCACAGCTGTTTCACGTCATTTGAAGAAGTTTACTTTTTAAACAAATGCGCAAAGTTTCGTGAAAACCAAATAAAGAAATACATAAGTAGTTATGGATATCATTTTGGAAGGATTATTATCTTCATCGTCATTCGAAGACTATGGATCAACAAAAATACTCCATTTGTATCTACCACAGGCGAAACATATTTCAAGTCGATATCCATTTCTGATTTTTCCAAAAACAAATGCAATTTGGACAGCTGATATTGCACTTATCCATTTCCAAAAGTAGATCAATATCGTTGCATGTTCCATAAGCCACGTAGTCTGAGATCTGAAAAGGATTTGTTGGGAAAACCCAACAAAACGTAGTTGATAGATAGCTGTCAGATCATTCAAATGCTATTTGTATTTGTGGTGCAACGCGTTCCTTTTCTGTTTGGTTATATTCCATTTCGGTGAGTGAATTCTCTCGAAATAAGAGAAGGGAACATACCTAATACAAAATATATTATTTTACTTACAACTCCGGCGATAAATGCTTTTTGATTGGCGGTTCGAACTGAAAGGCCAAATGTCATTTTCGCGATGATCAGTTTTCTTTTGTTTGCGCAGTTGATGCGTTCACAATGCGTTTTGCAAAAGTATGCATTGCATCATTACTTGCGTTTCTTAACGATTGGTGAAGCAGTAATGCCCAAGTCACAATATCGCGTTGAGGCGCGCTTGCGATGATAGATTGTGTAGAAATAACGCGTTCATTATGCTGTTACACAAAATACAACTTCAGGCGTTGAATCGGCTTTGATGCAGAAGTATGGCGTTTTGGAATTCAATCACACTTGTAGTGGGCATTTTCGGAATTTTAAGAAAACTTAACCTAGCATTTTGACATTAGCTTGGTTTGTTTTCGACTGATACATGGGGTTGAATTACCGCATCCGTGATCGAGTGATATGTGAATGAATTTGTTATTGTTAGGCTAAATTAACATAAATGCGGTTTATCTTTATGCGTTGGCTTACATTTTGAATGCGGAAGACTTTTGCAAATACCAATTGCTACTTAAGAAATAGAAATAGAAATGTCACAGTTTTTCATTCTCCTCTTATGCGTTGGCGATGATGTTACCTTTGTAGCTTCCCAACGCAACGTCTCCAATAGCCTTACAGCAGTACGTTGCCTGTTGTCCGCATGGCTTGCATTCGTATTCGCATGTAATTGTCCATATTTTGTTTGAGGTTTCAAAAGTTAAATCGACACTATGCGTGCCGGTTTTGCGTCCTTTATACATTTGATGTGGGCCCTAACTCGTCGTCGATTTGTGAATCTTGAACGCACATTCTGAGCACTTAACGCCTGCTTATTTTCCCCATTCGACGTTTAGTTATGACATTTGACACAAGACAAGACAAGACCCAACTTTTCGATCACGGCTGCAACAAATGATTTAATAATCAAATAACGGCTACGTGGACCTAAGCCTGTTTCACAATAATATCCAAATTCTACTCAAACTCCACGACATTAATACTGTAATGGCTACGACATATAATTTCAATGTAATCGGTCATTGGCTAAAGCTGGATTACTCCCGTGCGATACTATTATTATGTTTCTCCATCGAGGGTTGTATCAATCTTCGGAATTTGAAGTGTGGCGGTAACAGCTCTCGGCTCGATATTGTTGAAATAACCGAAAATGAGTAAATTTCTCCGCATTGTTTTCGACGCATCAACGCAGAACTTCTGATAAGTTTTTGTTCGCCGCTATGAGCTCTCTGTCAGATTAAATGTGAAATTGTCACTCTTTCGAAGCGAGTCGACCAGACTTATTTAGTCCACAAGGAAGAACTGTCACATTCATGAGATAAATGTCATTGAGCTACTCGCTACATCTGTTAATTTCTTAAATGACTCAACTACGTATTCTCATACGAAATGGACTGTACTCATAAACAGCTTTTAACTGCTGAAACTCCTTATGGGTAAAATACACATTCCTAACCTCAATAATTCAAGCTCAAGTGTTGAATTACCTCCGAGATTCGTCCCTTCTTCAATGCTCTGAGGTTCCTCCCATATTTTCATGCATGAATAAAATAAATTTACAACATTTTTCAATATCAGAGTGTGTTGGTGGAATTCAGCTCAGCTAGACGCCATTAAAGAACACTGCAGTCGCAAAAATATGCTCCACCAAAAAATCAATATGGTTCTTTTTAATTTTAATTAAATTCTCTCAATGAAATCTTATTTTTTAATTATCCACAAACAAAGGACACAAATAAAAATGCAAAAAAAAAGAAAAGTTTTTAGAACTACGCCTTGTGCTTTCCTCTTTTTCCAAATCATTAGAGCCAGCAAGAAAGTGCTGGGGGGATACTGTTTTGACGGTGTGTTTACCCCCAAATCGGCTTCCATCGCCAACAACTGTTGTTTTAGTAACTTCACGTTTGGGGTTTTGCAGGGATTCTCGTGTGAAAAGCGCGCAGGAACATTATTTTTGGTTTTACACTTATCGCCATCGTCATCATCATCATCATCCATGTGCGGGTGGGTCCCCACGAAGCAATTTTCCAGTCGGTATTGTGGTTTTCTGCGTTCAGGATCCATCCACCCCCGCACTCTCGAGGGCACTGTGTTCAAATTGTCAACTTGTCGACTTTATTTATACCCCAACCTCATTCTTCTTTCCGCCGGCAATCCCCTTTGGGATGCCCAATTTCGAGCGACTTTAGTTTGCTCTCATGTAGAGGGTTGTTGTTGGTTTTTTTTTTTTATTTATTTTTTTTTTTATTTTGTATTGGGAGGGAGGTGGGTCATTTCGTGTCAGTTTGTGGTGCAGAGCGAAGAAGCCTTGTGCCGTTCGGGAATCATTAGGGTTTGGTTCTTGCTGGTTGGCACATAATAAGAGGGAAACGATTTCATGGCTAAATGAGTCTCCTTCTCGGTGGCTTTAGTTTATTTGTTATGATTATTAGTTGGTTAATGATTTTTGCGTGTCAATTTCGTTTCATTGCTCACGAGGGGGGAGGGCCGGATAAGGATTTCGCTTCATTCTTGTCTTTGAATGGAGTGTTTATTTTTTGGAATGGGCGTGAGAGTATCACTAATTATACAGACAGTCGATATTTCAGTCCAAGGATGTTATAAATATTTAATTGGGTTCGGAGATTTTCCTATTGATGGTCATGGTCAGGTTTGAAGGGGACAATTGCTGGTTAGAAGGAAATGCTAGTATAATTTGGGTGCATTTGAGTCTATTATAAGTTGCACTTGAAGTTGGGTTGGTCTTTGTATAATATAATCAAACATGGTTATTGGGATACCCTTTAAGAGGACCACCTGTCAGTAGATGTTTTCCTGCTGTTTTAAGACCTTGTCCTTGTAATTGGGGCAGTGAACCCTTTCTTCGTCAAACGCTGCTATTTTATTGAACCTCATCGATTGGCACCTGGATCATAAGTCGTGTATTACGTATACGTACGTACGTTTATGGCAATTCTTGTTGTTTAGTGTAGGCGCAGTGGCTAGGGTGTTGGACTACTAAGCGGTTCGAATCCCGCAAAAACTCATGTTTCATATTTGGTTTTTTTTTCCACTGCGCCACCGCTCCCGAAATTCTGACAAACATACGAGCTTCTCATTTAGCCGCTTGGAATCGGCATAAAATTGTAGATTATTAGTTGGTTAATGATTCCATTCAATCCAAAACTGAAAAAAAAACTCACACAAAACGAATGGTTTGGAGAAGTTGGTCTAGGGTCCCCAAGGACCTGTTGCGCCAACTATTTATTCATTTTGTTGTTTAGTATTAGATTTAAAGAGCGAACATTACTTTTGCAAAAACTACTTTCGCTACACTCAAATACGTTTATTCTTCACGCCAATTCGATACCAAAAAAAAAATTGTACTCACCAACGGTGATGAGAATTTTCTCATCCCAATCAAGTCCTAGGCAAGAGATCAACGGCGTAGACGAGCTTCTCAATTGGGAATTCAATGTTATTTTGTATAAATGGATACAAACTTATATGTAGTAGTACTCGAACTTAACCACAAAACAACTTTGGTCGGCATTATGCTACTACTTAGAGTTAGCGATCTGTTTAAAGCAACTGCAGATGGCTGTAGGTGGAAAACATACCTACACGAACTTATTTCTATGACTGAGTCGGTCCGGTCTTCCGGCTTATTATTTTGTTCTTGAAATTGTCTTTTTTTCAATGTCTACTCAATAAGGAAGTCTTTGCTGTTGAGGACTAACTCTTTTGCTGGTCCCTTTTTTATAAATTAAAACAAGTCATTAATCTTTCTTACATTTTATTCAAATAGACTAAAATATTCAAAACGAAGAAAATAGAACAATTTTATTCTACACAGGGCGACGGTTTTCTATGCACTGGTGAAACTGACTCGAACGAATTCCTGGCTCAGCCCAGCCTGTCGCATATACCGCGGCCACACCCAGGCCAAGTAGTGCACAGACAATAAAAAAAGCTTTTTTGCAGTCTTGGAATGTGTCTGCCGACGGTCAATGCATTGCCATTTATATGCAGATGCATATAATCTGGAGTCGAAACACTCCGACACCGAATAGTTTTATAAGTCAAATCAAAAAAATTTACTTTACGCAGGATGTTCGTCACTGACCTAGATAGTCAGGAATTCGCTCGAGTGCAGCAGAAGAATGACAACCATTCATATTGTGTTTCAGGTCATTATCAATTGAAATTGAATATTTAACGATTACATACGACGAAAAATTTGTTCAACTTGAAGAGTTGAACATTTGCTTTTCTGGGACGGGTTTTACTATCGCAAATCGCCTGCACTGCCGCAGTAACTTTCACGAATTCAGATGACATTCTATCAAGTTCGCCTGCTTTGTTGGTCTTTGGTCTAGTACAAAATAGTTGGTGTTAAATTTTGTCCCACAAGATCTTTGGGTAATCTGTACAAGTCACTGATATATCTCCCTGCGTTTTCCGCATTTTCCCCAAGCCTATTCAACGTTTACCTCCTGTTCCACACATCGATGAACTCCTCTAAGAGCTATCCTATATTCCTATCATTATTCCACCTTTCGTAAAGCCTGTTTTGTCGTTCATTTTCAACCTTCAATCATTTTAGTAGTAGTAGTAGTAGAATGCCCTGTTTATAAAATACTCGTCGACAATGATGTAATCTTCTAACTGTTACATGTGGGTGCGGCAGGACTCGCTTTTGCCGTACCCACCCATACACCTAACTGTTACATGTGACTTCTACGTAACATAACAAGCATAATCAGTCTTGATCCGCTGTGCGATTTTAACAATTGAATTATGTATGTCCAATTAACATGCATTTGTTTATTTTTTATCACTAACACTGCAACTTGTCATAACAATTTTACATTTGTTCATTAAAATGCTAACTCAATTACATGGATCTAAATCAACTCGCTGTTAATCATCAAGTGGTAAACTGTTATTCATACTGTACACATCTATGTATTATAAATCATAAAATTCATAATTTCTGTTTTGTTTATGTTTAGCTTTCTGTAAACACCACCGCCACGGAAATATTTTACTAAGACTTTAATTTTTTATTATTTCAGGTCTTGACGCTTTAGTGCGCGAACTCAAGTCCGGCAGAGTGACGCTGCGTCGCAATCGAAGAAAAACTCGAACAAACGAAGCCCTCCAGGAAATGTTCCAAGTCTTAGAGATAAGTCAGCAACGAAATCGCAACTCCCAAATTATAATCGATATAAATACATGATGGCCATTTTTGAGAAATGTCCTAGAAAAGCCTTCTTGCAATATGCATTCTATATATATTATATATTCATACACTTATGCTTATCATGAAACTTATAACTGCCTTAATGCTTGTCAAGCGACAATATTCACCTCTGTTCTATTTGCAGCTAGATTAGTGCGAATTAAAATAGTTAATTGCTTATATAGATATTTTAGTAAATGCTACCTCGGTTAACTGTGGAACTGCTGTACTAAACAACAACAAAAAAAAAAAAACATTCATGAAACGCACATGTCTTCCATTTTATATAATTTTTATAAACATTTTTCTTACTTAAATATTAAATGCGGTGCAATTTATGTACCTACGCGTGCAATTTTTTATTTTATTATTTAGTTTAATTATTATTGTACTTTTGTAGTGTTCTCAATGCTCTTATGTTTATTCATTTATCTTACATTTTTTACTGTACCAATAAAGCATGACAAACCTCCAAAACAAAGTTAAATGGTTTAAATCAATTTTATAATACTTCTTCATACAATTCAACTTCAACAGCAGAATTCGCATTTAACGTAGTTTAAACATCAAGGAAAGTTGAAATGTAGTGCTACCCTTCTACCACGTTGTATTTTTTAAACTAATACTCTATTCACAACGAGCCGATAACCGGGTTTCCGCGAAAACAATCGAAAACTTCACCGAAAACCGAAGTTTTTCCATACATATTTAATTTTTCAAAACGAGTCGTTCAAAGTCGTTCCACGAAAACACCATGATAACGACTTCAAATCGTTGGCTTGTTGAAACAAACACAGCTTTTGCAATATTCAGAAAACACTGACCGAACAAATGTCACAACTCACAACTTAAATTCATTTTCTATTTTTCTAAATGCAGTAAATTAATTTTATTTGTTAATTAATGCGACCGAAATTTGTAACCAAAATAAAGGGTTTTTCAATAAGATTGCTACAAAAGTGTTTTTTAAATAAAACAAAAACTGTTTTGGATATCAATGAAATTATGTATGGAACTCGATTATGTATGGAACTCGATTTCTTTTGCATGGCCACCACGGGCACGCTTGCAGAAGTCCAGACGCTGAACCCAATTTTCGACGGTTTTCAAGCATAAATCGGCCGATACTGCTGCAATTTCACGTTCGATATTCGTACGAAGTTCATCAGCTGGCTTGTTGGCATAGACCATAGACTTGACGTAGCCCCACAGGAAATAGTCTAACGGCGTCAAATCGCACGACCGAGGCGGCCAAGCAACTGGACCATTTCGTGAGATAACACGTTCTCCAAACTTGGTTTCCAATAAATTGATTGTGGCATTCGCTGTGTGGCTTGTGGCGCCGTCCTGTTGGAACCACATGTCCTCCAAGTCCATATCATCCAATTGGGGCCAAAAATATTCGGTTATCATTGAACGGTAGCGATTCCCATTCACAGTAACGTACCGGTCTTGATCATCACGGAAGAAGTACGGCCCATGACGATTGTGACGACCATAAATTGGACGTAGCGCTCTTAACGTTGAGGCCACTGACTCCGAATTTCGGTAGTAAATTTTAATAATTTCGACTCGTTGTTGGCTCGTATATCTTTCCATCATGAAATGGCAAACCTTACTGAAGAGAAATGTCAAAAGAGCGTCCCTGTTGAAAAACCCTTTAGTTTGCACAGAAGTTTCACGACTAGTGGCTCACAGCTCGCGACACCACACGAAAACTAGTTGGTGTTCGGTGTGAATGCGTCGACTCGTTTTTGACGAAAACACGGTTTACGGCTCGGTGTGAATAGAATTTAAAACTCTATCAAAGCAAACAACTTTGTAAAGCAAAACAATTTTGTAATAAAAAAACATTAAGCCCTTATTGGAATTGTTGATTGGCAAATGACTTGTTCATTGTGAATTGTAGCTATTGAGTTTTGGTTTGATATTATCTTATATATAAACAGGCGAAGGCAAATTGTTAAGAACCACTTTCAGTGGCTTAAATGGGAATATTGTGCAGAGATGCATTGCTGTGTGTAATTCGTTTTCCGATACGTTCCATATAAGTCAGGTCAGTTAAGTGGGAGTAGAAGAATGCAAGATATATTTTGGAAAAGTTTGTTACAAATCCAAGTTTAAGTCCTAAAATTCTCGAGCACCTAAAATAAAAAAATATGCTGAAAGCCCGTTTATCGAAAGAATTATTCAGAGGCGCCTTGCCGAACACGATTTGGGTACATATCCTGTAAGAAACGAAACAAAATAAAGAGGATAAAGAGTTTAAAAATTAACCAATAAGTTGTGGTACCGGGTCTTATGTACGGAAGAGAAATCATTTGAGCCTCATGGATCACCGTCAAGAAGATTTGTTCGGATGCCGAAATTATCTCGTGAAAAATACGCACCAGTCGATCAGACCAGTTAGTATGTTGTTTTATGGTTGTATACCGTCCAACGGTTGTGCAGATTTGGTTCCAATCGATAGAACGATGATCCAGCATAAACTTTAAACAATTACGCATAACCATCCGGCGATAGATAGGCTCCTTGTCAAAAAAGCCCAATGGTGATTTTACTTTTACGGGATATTGAACCAGAAACACACAACTGTCCACCCGAGGCGCGGATTTAATGTTTTTGAATATGTTGCATTAAAGGAAAATGACTGTTTTTCTGACACGGAGCACAGAGGAGATCGTTTTTGTACTAACAAAGCTTTGAGATGACGCTCCTGCAGAAATGCTGCAAAAACTCTTCGAAACGATTGCAAGACAATGACAGAATATTATTGAGGCTAAAGCAGATATGTTTTTTTATAAAATAAATTTACTTTGCTCCTTTTTTAACTTCAAAATATATTTTTTTTTAAGTAAAACTTATTTGTCAAAATAATTATGCCAAAGTTAAAAGTTATTTTCATAAATTTAAATAAATGCATTTCAGGGGCAGTGGCTTAGTGGTTAGTGTGTTGGACTACTAAGCGAGGGGTCTCAGGCTCGAATCCCGCAAAAACCCAAATTCCAACTTAGGGTTTTTTCCACTACGCCGCCTCTCGCGAACGTCTGACAAACATCCGAGAGTATAACTGTCTTAAGAGCTTCTCAATTAGCCGTTTGGAATCGGCATAAAATTGTAGATCCCTTCCATTCGTTCCAAAAATTAAACTCACACAAAACGAACGGTTGTGAGAACCTAGGCCTTGAACCTCACCGACAGACCTGTTGCGCCAACTATATGTATATTTAAAAATAAAAATGGCATGTTCACCTGTTAAGTAAGCAAGCTGTGTATTAATTTTTTTCCTTTCTTCCTAGAATTCATAAAATCTAACTTTTATGTTAGGTTAGGTTGAGCATTTTTGTAGGTTGTCACAAAAGACCATGTTCCATTGCGGGTCCATCGCCATTCCTATTCATTACGGTTAAACCCTAAGCCAATTCGCCTTAACACACAATTTCCGTACAGAATCTAAGTATGGCCTGTATCTTGTTGGAAAAGGCAACCTCCTGCCTGCCCAGGTGCTTTCTTCTATTCCGTGCTTTCCAATCACAGAGAAGGTGGCAGATGTCCTCTGAGGGTTGTACCTGCATGTATCCGTATTATAGCTGAACCCATTCTTATGGCGTGCGTGTTCCTATCGCTAATCTTAACTTTGTTCTCCTGAGATTGAATCATTCTCCAGACTTCTTATCTGCAATAGCAACAGAGCTTAACAGCAGTTACGTGTTGGCCATGTAAAATGTTCTATTCTTCGCTCAATTTGGAACGCCCTTCAGTTGTTGACGCGTAGCCTTTGAGACCAAACTGCTGTAATAAATATTTTCCTGGAATTGAAAGATTAAGAGAAATATTCATAAAAATTATTGCAAAAACGCTGCTGCTGAATTTACTTCAAATCGAATTATATTTTTACTCTAAGCACTTGTTCATTAGTGGTGAAAAAAATATGCATTTAACTCTAGGACCTTGGGTTGCATACAAGCTTATGCACAGTTAACCGCATTCCATTGGTTGGTAAGGTCGATAATTGCTTGGATGTTCTGGCTTGGGGTTACGTTGTACAGAATTGTGTTGAACTGATCGGCAATATAGCCCGAGAGTGCCCGGTTTATAAATTCACGTTGTTCCTGTACGAACAGCAATAATGAGCTTTGGATCAAGTTGCGGTAATAATCGCCAACAGCTACACTGTGGTTGTTGTTCGTTGTGAGTGAGACAACATCGCCAAGTTGAACATAGGTTTCAACATCGGACTCGAGAACTCCACCAATCACGTTGGTACCGAGGGTGAAGCCTCCAGTGAATCGGAGGTCCTTGAATTGCAGATTCACCAAACCGACCATGCTTTGAACGAACTGGTAGCCACCTAGGTCAGCGTCGATGTAGAGGTTGTATTCGCCCAAGATTTGAATGTCTCTGAAGAGGATATCATAGGCTGTGCGGCCAGTAGTAGCATTGGTACTCATTCCGATTCTGATAAAATCACCAAGACCGCTCACTACCAGGTTGTCAATACCGCCTTTCAAACTGAGGGAGAATTTTTGAATTATCATGTCAAAAATTTCGGAAAAATACAAACTTACGTTAACAACTCCTCGCTGACATCCACGTTGACGTGGGACACTCTGAGAGGAGCCAACGCTGGGAGGCCCATTGAAGCGTCACCACATGGGACCATATGCTTGAAGGCGGATAAGAGCCCAATTACAGCTTGAGACATATCGGGTGTTGAGCTCTGTGGAGCGCAGTTGATTGCAGCAACACCGATGGTGGCCACCAAATAGAATACCAATGTTGCCTTCATTGTCGCTTCGTTTCGGGTTTCTAATGTTCACTTAGTGGTTGTTTCCGTTTTTATATCAAATCAGCTTTCATATCGCATAGTCAGGTAGCGGAGTTATCAGCGGTGATTGAGATTAATAGCAGATCAATTTAAGGCGACACCATTTATCAGTCCCATTACTTACTAATTAGGTTCTAAAGATTGTGTGTGTTTTGAGTATCAAGATATGACATGCTTTGACTGTTGAGTCATACTCACACTTCATATGCAAAGTATTTCTCCATCAACATTGAGTCTCAGGAACTTCAGTTGCTTCGTGGGAAGGAACTACATAAATGCTATTGGATCTATAAAATCTATCAGAAAAACAAAGAGCGTAAGTGTCATTGATCATCACATGCCTAAGCATGAACACGGTTCCTCGCCGTGCGATCGATCTTCTGTTGTCAACAAAACAACAAAGACCTATGGACTACGTACCTAACAAAAGATGTAGTGTACAAGTAATACACTACACTGTAGTGTACAAGTACACACTATAAAAAGCAGCATAGCCCCATTCTCTTGGAAATAAGGTGCCGACTGTGTAGCACGAAACTTTCCAGTTTTATTTTATAACAAAAACAGATAAAAAAAAAGCCCGCATTAAATAAAACAACAGTGCTAAAGCGGACGTTTGCCAAGAATTGGCGGTATTTAACAACCATCTGATTGGTTCGGGTACAACTCATCCCCGGACAATTCGTGCCGAGCCAAATTTCCCACCTAGCGCCATCTACATCTCAACTCTTCAACTGAAAACCAATATTTGGATCACTCACCTTTAGTAGGTGGTTTTTCCATCAAATGAGTATTATATTGAGTGTTTGGTTAACGTTTCTCTCAATACATATATATGTGTGGAATTTGTAAAGATATATGGGGGAAGGAGGTAGGTACCAAATTTATGTAATGCTAGGTAGAAGATAATAAGGGTGGGAAATTCTTTATGTGGGTTGTACCTGGAATGGAGTTATAAGATTTCAAGACGGTACGTATTTAATTAATTTCTATCAACCTAAAACAAAAATTTATTTGAGAAAAGAAATTTACTTTAAGCTTTTAGATTCCATCCAGAACATCCAGTGGAATGATGGACGAGATCGTTGACCAGGAATACGGAACGCATATTGCATCAGGGACCGAAAATTTTCATCGGTAGCTGCAGGTACCGTAGAGTCAACACAAACCGCTCAGACGGAAATGCTCGTCCGCAAATTTGTTCTTGTTTTTGGATATGCGGAGTCACCAAAATTAGGAGATCATGGAATTGTTTTCAGTCAACAATTATTTGCAGGCAAACCATCTGCAAATGAAACTGTCTGAGTTTGAGACAAAACCTGGCAACTGTGTGAACTGGCAATTTGGTATTGGTAGGTTGCTATTTTCGGATCATTAGCAGCTCATTGCCAGATCATTGGTATAACTGGCAATATTGGCAGATCTGGCAATCGTCTGAACATAGCTTAAGCATAATCGTTATCGATAGCAGCCAATTTTCACAAGATCTCACTTGTCTCGGTTATGGATTTTAAAGCGCTTTTTGGACTGTCCACAAATGCATCTTATAATCACTAAAAATAATGTCTGAGCAGGTTGAGTGAACAATTGGTGCAAAAGGTCCGTAGGGACCCTAGGCCTAGCTTCTCAGAACCATTCATTTTGTGTTTTTGTTTTTAGAACGATGCGAAAGGGTTCTAGATCCCTTCCAAACAGCTAATTGAGGAGCTCTTTATCACAGTTACACTAACCACTAAGCCACTGTTCGTACTGAGCATGTTTAAGATAGAAATAACAAGAACTCTTAAACCAAAAAGAACCACTGACGAAACGATTGAAAAATATCGAAGCTTACTTACAACATAGTATTGTTCATCGGACGTCAGGTGATACCTTCCAGCGTGTACTCCTGCCTTTCATTATGTTTGTCATTGTTACACTTCCTAAACGAAATTGTCAGCTCGAGGCGATAAACTTATATCTGAATGAAAAACGGAAATTTCAGCCTAAGTCCACGCAAATGCCATCGAATCACATTCAAGATAAAGGGTAAAGAAATTAAAAATGTTATTGATGAGCTGATAAGCTGCTGGAGGTTTTCCTTTTTTCAGGCCGATACATTAACTCTGACAGGCAAAAGAAGGTCCAAATATGTGGACGGGAACCATCAGCCGATTCTCATCAGCCAACTCAACTCAAATTGGCCTTGTAGATGTGATGTAGATGTGAATGAAGACCAATATTCTGATTTTGACATTGGAGCTTCAACTTTGTATCCTTCTGTCTCAAATCAAAATGCAGCAGAACTTTATCCGACAAACGTTCTCAATTAAGGCCCAAAGAGTCGCAAATTTGAAACCGATCAACATCTCTTTTGATAGTCCCAGACCTGTCTTTACGAAAACGGAGACACTGATTTTCTAATAGTACGAGTAAATAAAACCGCCATAGACTCATAAGGATCAACTTATTTAATGGGGGAACCCCTTTATGTTCATGATACCGCAGCTCGGCTCGAATGAATCACAATTGATATTTCTGAATTAATAACGAACACAAAAAAAGTCTGTCATTTTAAATTGATTTGACCAGTAGGTAATCTCTAGCGCCATAGATAAGTAGACAGGCTAACTGTGCTACCATAAGTGACAGTAATTTAGTATAAAAGCTGGAACAACCCCGAAACCAACATCATTATTCTGCTAACAGAAGTTGAAAATGAATACCACACTCGTGCTCTTGTTGGTGGCCACTTTAGGTGCTTCTGTAATCAATTGCGCTCCTCAGAGCTCAACACCAGATGTCGCTCAAGCGGTTAGTGCATTTTTTGACGCCTTCAAGAATATGATTGAGTGTGGTGATCTGTCGAGTGTTGACAGAATAAATATTAAATACTACATACTACTTAAACGAGCAAACCATTAATGTCGTATTCGATTGGGCGCTCTCAAACATTTTTTTTCTCAGAGCAATTTTTATGTTCGTTTGGTACAAAAAAAAGCAATCTTTTTCAGATTTCAGAGCAGTTTTGCGAATCTAGATATTTTCTCAGATTTGCTTCAGATTTACCAATGCAAGTGCATTTGAGTTTGACAACTGGTGGAGTTTGCTTACATTTGCGTGAATTTTTTCTACAGAAAAGAGAGGCATTGCATCGGGTGAATCTATTTTCGTAAATTATTTGTGTGCAAATATTTAGAAATCAATGGGGATGGAAATTTCGATTGTTTTAATATAAAATTTAACCAGTGAATGAAAAGCGCATAGAAAAGTGTCGAAGACTACACATATTCAAGTCGCACGAATATCAACACAAAAAATAGGAAGAGCGTTCTTATGTTCGATTAGGCACACAAAATCTGAAATCTGAGAGCAAATCTGAAGAAGCCCAATCGAATACCACATCAGTATTTAAATTTACGCTAGAAGCTGTCATTTCACAAACTCATTTTTGTTACACGACAAGCAAAAAGTAGTATGCACATTCATACCTAGAAATAGCAATAGGGCCATCTATTAAAACCCACAAATGAAAAACAGCTGATTGTAAATATTTTAAGCGATTTTTATTAAACTTAAAAATCTTTGGCCAACACATAATTATTATTAATAAACCTTATAATTGACACGAAATTGCGCTTTTGTCTTCGTAGTGAACATTTTATTTATTTAATTGTGTATATATGTATAAATCTGTGTATATGTAGAAGTGTATAAGAACAAAGTAAATATCAAATCTTGTATCCTAAAATTTTGCTTGGTGGACCTGTGCGCTTTGACATGTTTTTTTAAGAACAACAACAACATGAAATACATTCCACTAACTACCAGAGAATAAAGAATCCAAAGTAGATTTTAAACAAATAAATATATCTTTGACGTGTACAAATGTACAAGATTAAAGATAGAGAAAACTGTGGCACTTTTGTTTTATTTCTATGTTCACTAAATATTGTTTTCTCCTAAATAATTTGTGGTTTATGAACAATTTGAATGTTGTTTTTAATATGAATACTGCGCAGTAAGTTCTCCTTTAGAGTAATGTAATAAGTTGTCGCAATATCAACATTGAGTACATTCTTTTAAAAATCTATACAAAAAATATTAAACAAACATAAAACAAGTAAAAAATAATAAAATTTAGTTAACTACTAAAACTAGTTAATGTCATTATCATTTCGTGTTTCCATTGCTGAAGCTTTGTACGTAAACTATATTTGCTTTTGATTTGCTTTTGTGTTTTTGTTTTACAAACGAAACGAAAACGGAAGACTATTATATCTTTGATTCTCGGAAAGCCGTAGAAAGTTATAGCTAAACACTTGTTTCGGTTTTGTTTACTAAGTTAAAATAGTATTTGGCGTTTGCAATCGATTCCCATCATCTTGGTCAGCAATTAGTGAACTAGAAGAGAGATGACTCTCTCGTTCGTGTTGGCGGGTGCGAGAGCGTGCAGTTGAATTTCAATTTAAAATTATTGTCATATTTTGGAGAGTAGATTGTTGCACACTATGGAATGTGTTTGCTATTTCTTGACGGTTTTGGTGGCGGAGTTGGCGGTCTCCGCTTGTCATCGGTCAGAATGAAATTCTTTGCCTCAACATATTCGTATGTTGAATTCATAATACTGGTCGGGCTCATTGCAACGAAGCCGGCATGTGTTGTCCAATCGATTTGTCCGCTTAAACTGCTAAAGTCAGAGGAGTCCCGAGTTTTGGCCGGTAGTGGCGGTGGGACGAGATCCTCTTCAGACGTCGAATCGGTTGTGTCGACTAGATCTAGGGGGAAAAGTGAAATTTTGGAAAAGTCCTTCGGAAATGTCAATGCTTTGCGAACTTACCAACGGAATTGCGATTGCTGCTATCACCGCCGGATAGGGAATGAGTATCTGCGATGGAGAAGCCTTTCATGCTCGATGTGGGGGTCGCTATGCTCGCCGGCCGGGAGAGACGTCGTTCCTTCTCTTTTTCCGAACGAAGCGGACGCTTTGGTGTAAGCTGAAAGAAGTACAAATTAATATCTGCATGAGTAAAATAAAAAGTACAGGAGTTTCGCGTACAATACGCATTGGCGAATAATGCCAGATATTTCGTGGATCAGTGGCCAAAATGAAAATAAAAAACTCTACGGCAAGACCGTTATTCACTTGACATTTACATGGCTAAACCGACAAGGTTTTTGAAGTTTTCAATGTACAATCGTCGACTTGCTGCGGCGATGCTTCCAAAGTTTAAATGTGAAAATCCAACGAACCACCATTGTTACGAAGTTCAATGTTTAAAACCCCTGATGAGTTTAAATTGCTAGTTTAGTGTTAGTGCGATAAAGAATGATGTGAAATAATATTCGTCTGAAAGCCCATTCATAGTACAGCTTTCGTCGACCACGTCATTCGGCAGCCTTGGTGGACTTCAGTGTGGATATTGCTAACCTCACTTCACTCCTCTCATATAGCACCTAGTAACAATGCTTATTACTAGTGATGGAATAATTAGCATTAGCAAAATTAATTCACGATGAAAATTGTTTTAGCATTAGCAGTATGAAAAGCAGTTGCTAAATTTGATGAAATGCTAAGCTTTTTTTTCTGCATTGTGTTGGATACACAGAGAGTGAGAAAGAGAAGAGGAAGATGCAAAATAAAACGACAACGTTCACTTCGAATTGTTGTGTGATATGCACGCAAAGCACGGAGTAAAAAAAAGGAGAAGAGAACTAAGCAGGCTTGTACAAAACGGAAATGTATTTAATGTTGCGTTGCGTATTGTGTATACACTCACACCTTATGTTTATTTTCATTTGAAGTTGTTCTTGTTTGACTGTTCCGGCCTGGGCTCATTTGCATTCCAATGTATTGAATGAATAACGAAAAAGCAAGCTTTTGTTCACATTAGCAATTTAGCATAGCACTAGCATAGCAAATACACATTGACGACAGTGTGAAGTGAAATAGCATTATCTGCGTAAAACTTTGCGATTCACGTAATGCTATAATTAGTCTGCTAATTGTTTGTAGGTGTAAGAAGGGATTTTTCTGGTTGTAATATGACTGTAATATGATCGCAACATCTGTTCCAAGTGAGAGACTATTTTCAAAAGCCGGCTATACAATTACAGATAGAAGAACCCGACTTTCTGCTAGCAAAGCCGAGCAATTGGTGTTTTTAAATGCTAACTTAAAAAATACCGATTACAAGAAGCTTATACCGTAATCCATATGTAATTATGTACATTAATAAACATTTTGATACTATGACTTCAAATAATTTATGTGAATACACAGTTTTTGAAAGCTAAGTTAAATTTAAGTAGGAAAATCAAAATCTATCTTCACTTAGACTTTTTTTTGATGATATTTCATATTAATTTAGCATTAGCATTTCACATGCTAAGTATGAAAAAATCGCATGCTAATTAAATTAAAAGAAAATAGCATTAATTTCCATCACTACTTATTACACAATAAAAATGCTTACCTCTTCAGTTAATACTCTTGGATCTGGATTTGTCTTCGAGAGCGACGTATTTGATGCTGTTGTTAATGATACAGCATCTTTTTCAGGTGTTGAGGTAATTGTCGATAACGGCGATGTATACCACTGACTACTGGCTACAGGTAAACTCAGTGTTTCTCTATCAAGCTGTAAACAAAGAAGAACAATTAACATACAGAGTATTAAACAAATCATAACAATTCCTTACCTTTTTTAGGGACCTTCTCTTAGTGGGAGTCTTTTCTTTGGTTTTGCTCTTAACGCTCGGCGAATGTCCCAACGTAGTTCTATGGTTAACCAAATCAAACACAAAATAACGATAACAAAATGAAAACGTAAAGCAAAAATAAATCAAAAGCGTAATGAACTCAAAAACGGAAACGCAACTTAAAGTTATAACAGATGTGCGGAAAAGATATCAAATCTACAGAGGTGATTACAGTTAAGAGAGTATTTTTAAAAATTATTGATTGCTACGGCACCTGGATGTATTGAAATTAAAGCTAGCGAACGTCGATTTGATTGAACTTGTTTGTGCCCGTGTCGAGAATGTTGATTTAGATAGGCCGCTGCTGTAAATTTAGAAGATTTTCTCTTAGTATACCATGACAATTGGGTGGTCGTTGTGTTTAAAACTTACTCTGAGGAGCCCATGCTGGTCTCCGACAAACGATTGTTGCCATCAAAGAGTGGTTGCATTATTGAGCCGTTTCGTCGTAGAACAACAAATGAGTCGCGTTCGAATTTCAGATCGCATGACTGCAAAAATTATAAAAAATACAGTTACTCGGCCAGTTAAAGCTAAAGGAGTAGGAACACACTTTCTTTCCGTATTTGCTTTCGACGTTTGCTTGCATTTCGCTGAAGCACTTTTCCATTCGCTCGTGGAACGGCTTGAGGCTGTCGGGGGCTTTCAATTTGTGTACAGAAATCGCTGGAAGGTTAAAAAAGAAACACGTTGAAACAGACGAATTCATAGTAAGGTTAGAAAAGAAATGGCATTTCCACATGCTGACTTACCAATATCCAAAAGAGGAATTTGCGACGCAATCAAATCCTTTAGCCTATCAACTAATTCCTCGTCATCGGGGTGTTCTTCGAGAAAGTCCGGAGTAAGAAACGCTTCCTCGTACTTTCCAAATCCACCCATAACAGCCGGGTCCACAATACCATTGATTTTCATGCTCAACGGATTGATTGGTATGTTCTCGTCGTTTCTATGCGCGATTATCAGATCACGTATGGCTTTGTTCGTTGCTTCCATTGTCTCGACCGCCAGCGCAATGGGGGATATCTGGAAATGAAACCGAATTTAAGTTGGCTATACTCACACCCATTACCTCTCTACGCACCTTGAACTTTTCTGAATTCACCACGGGAAACCACCTCAGAATGCCGGGCAGGGCAAAACTTATCGTAATCACAGTTCTCTCTAGCCATAGACCACGTACGTCATCGCTGCCTCCATCTTTCTCTCTGTAGGGTCGCGAGAATTTGAACTTTTGCACATTGTTCGACGTGTAATACTTGACAATCTCGTTCGTGATTACATTGTCATTGAACTTGCTAAAAGCCTCATCCATTATCGGCTCCACACTGTTGATCTGGATAAACTGTCCGTCCGCTTGGGTTATCTCAGGCCCTGGCATTGTCAGAGTTTGCATCAGCTCCGCCGTTGGATGTTGGACCAATATTCTGGTGCAGAACTCACTCAACCTTTCGTACTCCTTGCCGCGGAACACAAATACTTTGTTCTGAAGGAATCGTGGAAATTTCAATCCATAGAATCCCACACGGAAGTACTCAGACGTGTGGCGCATCTCCTTCAGAATCTTCTCGAAGAACTGAGCCATTTTCTTGTACATTTCAGCCAACTTGAGGTAGTCGAATGTAACCTCTTCGTATTGCTTTGCCAGAACCTTGCACATGTCTATCGCACACTCCCACATTTTGCCCTTGTCAAAGTAATCGATAATCTCGAAGTACAAAGCTTCCTTTAGCTCTCTGTGCGTTCGGCATATTCCGTGACGATGTGACCTCAACAGAGGCGACAACTCTGTGTCATCCCACTGCAACAGATTCGTGTGGAGCTTTAGAGTGAACGCAGCCTCAGTATAGTTATCGAACTCCATGTGCAGATCGCACAGTTTATACACATACCGAATGTACATCTCTTTGCGGTTCACCTCCAAGTAGAACTGCAGAATGCTAAAGGTGCATGCCATGCGGTTCTCCTTGCTCTCATCCTGAATTATGCAGCGATACTCGAGCAGTCGTTCCATTAGTTTAGTTACCATATTTACAAATTTGGTACCCTCCACATTGAGAATATTGTGTGCCAAGCAATTCTCCAGCATTATCTCCTGGAAGAGCTCCTTAAAGGCGTGATCTCCCTTGCCCGCTCCAATCAGCACATCCAGTTTCTCAATCATTTCCGTTTCGAATTCATTGAAATTCGCTTTGTAGTGGGCGTTATTTCGCTTGGTATCGCCGTAGCTTTCTATCAGCAGCCGCGAACTATAGTACTCGCACTGCATCATATCGAAGAAGATCGGTATGGTGGCCTTTCGCAGTTCCACTTCTGGGATCATGCTCATTTCGAGAATTTGTTCCACCAATTGCGGCACAAATTGTGGCTTATGCTCGCCGAGTTGGAACCACATTTTACGGATCTCATTTGCCGTCTCCTTACGAATGTCGCGATACCGTTCAAAGATCGTAGCCCTTTTGTTGTCAGTAAAGTCATTCAATTGCAGCGGTGACTGAATGAGAAACGCAATGGAACATTGGAAATAGTTGGACCACACTTGCTTCTCGAAGGGCTCAAAGAACGAGTCTATTATCACAGTGGACAGCTGCTGCAGACTGCCCAATATCACCGTATTCTGATGCATTATCATGTCCATCCAGTCCTTGGGGAAAACCGGTTTCGGATGCGGTGACACCAACTCTTGAAACACCAACAACAGCTCGATAATAAAACTCTGTAAATCGAATTTGTTGCTGAAATTCTGCACAAACACTTCGTAGTGGTAGCTAGTCATGCTGCGCAGAATTCCCAACATAATGGCAACTAAATTTCCAACAAGCGGATTCTCCCGATCCATGGCATGAGATGTTTTGATCACAGTTCGGAGTAGTATTGTCATGACATCTCTTATGTCCTGTTCGGTCGAGCCAATGTCGTCACGGAAGAGCAGTTTCAGAATGTTGTTCATAATGTTGATGCACTCGTTCACCTGGGAAAGCATTTTGAAGTGTTAAAACTTATTTTTCGACATCCCACAGTGAGGGACTAAATATTAGTGAGTTTACAAAGGAACAATAATAGCTTTCAGTACGCGATGGTAGGGCGCAGGGACTCAGAGACTAGTACTGAACGAGGGTCTCATAACTCTCATGTCCGAAACACATAATCATCGCAGCAACATCGACATTAGCTTTAGACTTAAATGTTACCAACAGGACACCCTACTGTGTCTTTTGTTACATAAAATAAAGTAAAATAAGAGATGGCGGCTCCGATCTTTAATATCGGTATGTAATAACTAATATAAATAGGTGGCGCAAAAGGTCCGTAGGGACCCAAGGCCTAGCTTCTCACAACCATTCGTTTTGTGATTCATTTTTGGAACGAAAGGAAGGGATCCACAATTTGATGCCGATTCCAAACGGCTAATTGAGAAGCTCTTTCAACACTGTTACACTTTCGGATGTTTGTCAAACGTTCGCGAGAGGTGGCGCAGTGGAAAAAATCCGATGTTGGAATTTGGGTTTTAGCGGAATTCGAACCTGGGCCCCGCGCTTAGTCGTCCAACACACTAACCACTTAGCCACTGCGATGCGGTATGTAGGCATTGAATAACTTTGACATATATAAACCGATTGAATTGAGTAGACATGTTTTTGAAACGTCAATTTAGTACAATTTTAACCATGAATATAGCTTCATACCGAAACAACGCTCCAAAACAATGACGCCGTGCATTGAAAATAGTCTTTCAGTTGTGTTAACGTAACGTGAATATCGTCGAAAATATCCTGGCCAACAAGCACCGTCTGGCAACACTATTCGTCGTTTGCTATCGAGTTTTGTTGAACACGGGAAAGTTGGATATCGGCGACATGCCTTTCGTCAACGCCCAAGACGTTTCAATGAACTGGTTGAAGCGGTAAGAGAGTCTTGCCGAGAACCCCCATGCGTGTCGTATTGACAACGCGCTCAGCATTTTGGGCCATTTTGAAGGATAACTTGCATTTTTTTCCGTTTGAAGTGCAATTGACTCAAAGAATATTCCACGTCGCTTGGAATACGGCCAGAGAGTGTGCTGTCAACCAATGGCGACATTGACCTACCAACCACACAGATCTCCAGAGTTGACATCTCCGGACTTCTTTTTGTGGGGTTATTTGAAAAGCAAATCGTGGCTCGAAAAAGTGATGAAAAAATTACCAAAAAGGGCACCTTTTGGTTTGGGCGGCCACTTGATTGATGATCTAATCGAAAACTAGTCCAAATAAATTGTAAAGGACCAAATTATATAAAAATACCTTACATATATGAGATTCGGGTGTTTTTTTGTAGGCTGTTCAATATTCACATACCGGCATAAAAGATGGCGCACCCAGAACTTGCGCAAAATTCTATGCAGCTCCTTTTCTTTATTACACGCGTCATAAGAACTGTGTTATATACCTGTTGCAACGCAGCAAACCCCTGATTTCGGATGAAAGTATCACTCGCATCTTCGATCGACATCCCTTCCTCATCATCAACAGTTGCCTTCGGCAAAACTCATATAGGGGCAAAAGCTAATGACGGAATAAATCGAGCGAGCAATTACCCAAATGCAAAATTGGGCGCTCAGAAGATGAGAACCAATCTATGCTGAACTCAAGCATTGGTGTTGTGGAGGAGGCAGAGCTTAGAAAACGATATGCAAAAAAAATGCTTTGGTTTTTTTTTTAATTGGCTCCTCCCACTGAGCAACATGGGAAAGCAATAGATGTGTGCATGTATTGGTGATGGCTAAACTCGCTGATCAGCTGAAGAAACGAACAATATGAGGCGCGGTGCAGGAGCAGTTTAGCGGTGACGAATGAGTGTGGACAATACGGCAAAACTCATAGCATTCAGGAAGATCCGCAACCTCAAGTCATTGACCTAAGGAACATGAGTCAAGTCAAGTCAAGAACACAAGGTTTCTTCCGGACGAACATGAACCATAATTGTCATTCCCAAAGTTTCATCCGAATAGACACATATTAAAGTCCGAATTTTCAAGAGAGTTGTTGTTATTTTTATTGGTAGTTTTTTTTTTTTTTTTGTTCACTGGTTGTGCTAGGTTCGACGGCATTTTCAACAATTTTAAATTTAAAGTGTGATTTAGTTCAACTTAATTTGTTGCTATTGTCCTTGCGACAACAATACCACTATATGAAAATATAACCTTCCATCGAACGCCATTTAAAATGTATTATTTCAAAAGCAAGGTGATTTGACATTTTTAGGTTACGTGGACTTGTATAAATCGCTTTTTGAAGTTTGTGCGGTTAGATTCCAAACAATGCTGCCATTGCACGCACCCTAATAAAATTATTATTAACCTCACAATAATACCCTATTCACAGCGAACCGAAAACCGAGTTTTCGTCGAAAACTAGTCGATGCATTCACACCGAACACCAACAGCTGTGAGACAGTAGATAAAACTTCTTTGTAAATTATTTTGGTTTGCAAATTTCGATTGCATTAATTTACAAATAAAATAAATTAAATCAATTAAGTGTGGAAAATGAGTTAAAGTTGCGGTGTTTTCGTGGAAAACGACTTTAAACGACTCGTTTTGAAAACAGAAACGAGTGTTTTCGGCTCGATGTGAATTTGTAGGGTTAATGATAAGTTTGCGTTTTGCAATCACACTTCGCCACACATTTATGTATCTTTCGACTCTTTTAGTATTTGCATATTAGCTAGCAACAAAATTGCAGATTAAAGCATTTAATAACAGCCAAGTTCGTCCCGAGTTTCAGCACACCCTACTCTAAATTACTGAAAAGCTATTATTTTATTTGAAAATTCACTGTTCTCAATAATTTTAAATTTAAACTGAAAACAAATATAAAAAAAGCCAAGCTTAGTTAACAATAATTGTGAATAAATAAATACACTCACATCATATATAAAATTCGGTTAAATTTTGTTCAACTTAAAACAACAAACCACAAATAGATTTTATTTTATTGTTTGTTTAATTAAATAAAAGGTTACCTTTAACTTAGCCGTAGTTTCACGTGTGTGCAGTTGTGATTTTAATTGCCCCAAAACTTTAGCTGCTTTTGTAAGATTCTTTTCTTGTTGCCATATATCGGATTTGCAGTCACCCTAAGTTTTTCATTATACATACATGTAGAGACGAAATTTTTGTTGTTTTTTTTTTTTTTTTTGTAAATTGCGTGTGTGAATAACAAACAGATAATAATGTAGTTTACACATTCGGGTGATTATGATTGTTTCTAATTAATTATGTGAAATTAATTCCATTTGTTTATTGGAAAACTATTGACTTTCTAAGTGAAGTGTGGAAACGTGTCAGTGGTACAAGTTTCCCAAAAGTTACATTCCAAATGATTCATGAGAACAAGAAATAGGTTAGGTATACCTACGAGAATTAAGTGCACCAAATCGAACAAATATAATGAAGGTGATGAAGTGATAAATTAAAATTAAGCTGTAAACATGATTAAATGAAATGTGTGAAGTGAGATGCGATTGTGAACCAGTTTTTGAACGTGCATTATGTATAGGGTACCAATGAGCTTCGTTCTTGCGGCGAATTTGAGCAAATTATGGTTCTTTGAACAAATATATACTTACCCCCGTGCGAATAACCGTTCAAAAAACCGAGGTTTTAACCTTTTTTAGACCATTCAGAAGAGCTTGATTGTATATTTTAACTTTTGCCCAAACTCTAAATTTAATTGCTTTATACAATTTGGGTCAAATATATCGGGAAACATGTTCGCTTTGCAAAAGCATTCTTTTCGAAGGTTCGTGCTGGCCATATAGTCGGTACACGGTGATGGGTAAGACGGAACAAGCGTATTGATCTTAAATGAGGAGGACTAGTGTTCAATGAGATCTGATGCAGCAGATGAGGGGCAATCTATGTTTCCAGATTGTAGTAACTGATGAAACAGAAATTATTTCAGCGATATCACGACGGGTCTTTAGAGCTTGCTTCTCATATGAAGTTAAATTGTGTGGGTCATCCCAATCTAGCGCAGGTAAGGCAAAACGAATGAATCTACTGAACAGCTTCGATGCCATTTTCCAAAGCACATAATAATTATGTTAGTAACAAAATCCGTACAGTTTGCGGTCGTAGATCTTTAAAAAACCCATGTTATATAGAGGTTAGAATTGATTTGCAATAGAAGCACATTGTATCGTAAACGATGCTCTCAAAGAGCTTGGGTATACAAGAGAGTTTACCAAAGGGTATATATAACTAGGGATAACCCACTTACAACAATTTTTGTGAATTCAATTGATAAATGAGTATTAGTGTAAAGACCGAATTTATACTGTCCTGCTTTTTAATATCGGCATCCTGTGAAATATGAGCGAGTTCTCTTTTTTTTGGTTCAGTGGAGCTAATTGAAATGGCTATGGCGATATGAATTTGAATTTGTATTTAAATGCGTAAGAAGGAATAAATGTTCCCAAGTGGGGTCGATAAAAATATTTAATTTGACACTGAATTCACTCTGTTGTACATCGGCCCTGTTCCAACTCGTTTATTGTTAACTTGTGCCACTCCAATAATGAGGGCAGTCGAATATCAGCACCTTCATACGTCAACGTCGGAAAATATTGAAACTCGTTTCCAACATAAATTCTACAAATGTTGGTCGAAATAACGCACCAACTGCACCAGACTGTAGGAATGTTTTTTGAAGAGATTTTTGAGTTTGTCATGTTAAATGATAACGCATGTTTATCCTGTGTGCCTACTCTAGAGTATTACTACTAATACTGAAAGTGGGCGTAGTGCCTTAACCCGATAATTTCGCCTCGGCATAGCCTGCGACCTCTTAAAAAAAAGAAGAAAGATTGAAGCAGAAAAAGAATGCCCGAACCGAACGATTCGCATGCACATTTGGACTTTGGGTTTATGAACTATCCGATTGGTTTCGTGTCAATTATGTGAAGTGGCACAGGACACTACGTTTTCACGTATTCACAGAAATGTTTCGGATTTAGTAGCAAACGTGTTTTAAAAGCAAAGTCGTGTTTTCATATTTTGTTCTTACTGATAAAATCAAAACGCACAAGAAATGTGATGTATACATAATGAAAACGTTGAATTGCAACTCAATACTTACGTAGAATGACTTAAAAATAAATAATAATGAAACAAATGATTTGGTGTTTAAGAAACCGTGCGTTTATGAATGATTCCTAAAAACCTACGGAGATAAAATGAATCACAGAAGTCTGTAAATCGTATTCTGTAACGTATACTTCTCTACGAATAATGTAAAGTTCCCCAGTCTAATTAATGGACAAACACAGTTAAAGAATAAAGCACAAAACAATCATTAAATCTTCTAGTATTCCCGAATAGAACACATCCTATGTAGCTTTAAGTTTCGTTCCAATGAATGTCGCTATGCATACATAGTTATTTTTGTTGTATTTTTTGTTCAAATCCAATTTGGCATTCTATTAAATTTATTATCTACATGCAGTCAACTACAAGAACATATTTTTATTACATCAAGACACATAAAATTTGTTAAAAGATTAATAAAACAAATGAGAACATGTATCTCTCTAGGATGTTCTCGTTCAACAACTAAACATAAAACAACAATTAAAACACACAACATGCTAAACCGTGAATTTAATTAAAACATAATGCAAATGAAAGGTCGCTTCAAGTAATAATAAAACAAACACTAAGTGAAATCATACAACACGGGTCAAGTTGGGAATGTGTTTTCGAACCTTTTCACAAACACATTAGAAGACAATCGACAATATAGCGCGCGGAAGTCTACAGGTTGGTCGAAGATCCTTGCAACTATCGAACATATAATACGCGCATGGTTGGCAGAGGCGTAAAAAGTAAAGAGAAGTAAAAAGTTGGAAACTTGCATCGACGTCAGTAAAATGTGGTTTTGATTTAACTTGGTTGCATAGAAAATGCTCCAACTCCCCTAGCTTCACAAATTTGTTTATTTCATTTTATTTTTAAACAAAAAACCCTTTTGCTTGTGTCCGGGTACATAAATTCTGATATTATTAGCTTCTCTTTTTGGACAATGGTAGTGGATTGCTATGGCCCGCCTGGGGATCAAATCAATCGCGCTAACAAGCACTCTACTCACCAGCTTCGTGGCATATAGTCCACAAAATGTTAAAGATCGTGTAGATATACACCTCAATGGTTGGTATACGCTAAGTTCGACTTAGAGTGTCGTCATGTCCTATATGACTGCAAAAGTCAGTATTTCTTACACTGAAGATACAAAGTTCTGGACTGGGCAGTACGATGACTTGACTTTCGAGACTAAAATTTGCTTACATCGGTTGTTTGTTAAATATGTCATTGTATCACATTCAATGCTGCAGTAGGCAGCAATTTGCACTTCACGTGATGAAGTGCGGTGAAAGGATAGTGCAGACCACCACACAACCGACGTTTATGTAGGTATATTCAGTGCGAGTTAGCTATAGTTATCTTATAATTACAGAGCGACTGTCTAATATAAGATTCTGATAAAGTGGGTCCATCGGAGGAGACCACAACAAAGTCCCTGGTTCGATGATGACAGCTGGCACATGCTGCCAAGAACAAGGCCTATCACCAAATGGTACGGACTTAAGCCAGCGCTAGTGCGAGTAATACCCACTCTGGAACATCGACTTATCAGAACGAAATTAAAGATAACGAAAAGCGGGCTCAATGCCCTCAATGAAGCAACTCACTTCCGATCTAACCTAACCTACTCTACGATCAAAACGCAGTTAAATAAAAGCTGAACCTGCTAAATATTTTCTCGGTCTACATTTTGTATAGTAACCGGTATAGTGTTTAGTTATTTTTACATGACGTGAGTAGGTACGCCCATGTTAGAGCTATTAGTTTTGTATTCCATGAGGTGGTACCATGCGGGATTTGTTTTATTATTTCGTTTGATTAAATCATATTTGTTACCACAAATGAAATGATCTCCATTGTATGCACGTTATTTGGTTTGAGTTGATTTAATTGTGTGTAGATTATTCCCAAAAACTTGACCAATGTTATATGTATGATATGGAGAGAGTTTGTTTAAAAGCACTTACCTCCTCACTGCTTTCGAGACGATCTTTAATGTGTTTACAAAAGACCGGCAAGAGTATGGCTCTGCATTCGGGATAGTGGAAAAGTTTCGAATCGACAAAGTCCTTTATGCACACCATTTTCGACTGGGTCAGTCGACCCGGTGGAAACTTCATTAGGATCTTCACTATGCTGTTGCTGTAATTGCGATAATTACCTCAGATGATGAGACTATTTTGCAAAATTTGTTGTTCGACTTACCTTAGTTCTACCTTGTCATAGACTTGCAGAAGATCCGTGGCTATGACATGAAGATTCTTGAGTAGAGCGCCTTCCGACTTGAGAAGATCTGTCGGACAGTCAATCATTTCGATGAACATTTTCAACAGCTCTAAAAAGAGAGCAATAAACAGTCAACAATGAAATTGAAGTCGTAGACATAATGCATAGAGTTGAACATTTCTATTTTTGCTCCACCGCCCTTTATACCACGGCTTAGTATAATGTCATATTTTCCCGCATGGGACTCTTACATATTTAACAAACAAAAAGAAGTCAGACCCACCCTCAAGTTTATTTTCAAAGTCCTCCACATTCGAGTTGTCATTCAAAGCTGCGAACAGTAGTCGCGATCGAATGATGAACTTCATAACGTAATGGAGATATTTCGTAGTTTTATATAATCGTTTGACTTCGGCCTTTTCCTCGTCGGCTTCGTAAATATCAACAGAGTAATCCAGACTTCCTGCATTGATAGCCTCGCGTATGTGGTCTTGTAAAACATCCATTAATTTGCTTGAAGTAAACAATAACTTTATGATCCGACTGAACATTAGAAAAATATTTATTTTACTTGTAAGCCAAAGTCGCTGAAAAGCTTTCGTTGATGTACACATCCAAGACGGACAAAAAGTGCTGATACTTTAGATCCGACACCGTTTCCACTAGGTGTATGATGCTCATAAAGACTAGATTGTCGTATCGTCCGGGATTATCGTTTTCCACCTAGATTGGTTTGCATTTAAAAATCGATGTTAAAAATCGATGTACACAGAAACTTACCAAAATATTGAAGAGAGCGTCAAGAATGTCTTGCAAGAATTTCACAACCTCTTCACCAGGTACCGTGGCCAGAGCTTTCAGGGAATCTTCTAGGGATTCCTTGTGAGCAGACCAGTTTAATAAGCCAAGTAAACTCACTGAAATAATATGAAATGGAGATAGAAAAAAACACACTGGTTGGTATTCCCAAAATGCTCGACACACTAGGAAAGTACATAGCATCGTCAGCAACCGACTCAAGGTCGAAATTATAGAAATAAGGCTACTCGACGTCAAGGTTTACTTTCAATTTGACTCACCGCTTTGTGTCAGCTTCGTACTGCATAGATTGACGCCAATCGATAGACTATCCTTTGAAAGTAGTGTCAGTCCTAATGTTGACGGTTTTGTGCCGCTTGGTATTTCCGACACTGTCGATGGTAGATCCATATACGATATGATTACGTTTTTGTCGAACTTCTTGTGATCGATTTTGTACACTATCATGTTGTGTTGCCCTTGCTAATTAAATTAAAATACACCCATCAAGCAATTATTCTATATTAAAAGGCGATGCTACCCAACTCACAGTGATTGTCGTTCCATTATCCTGCATTAGCTTTATATACGACAAGCCAAAGGGTTTCTCCAGACGGTCCTTTTGCTCGTTCGAACTTCGATGTTTGTACAAGAACTTCAAATGACACTGTTTGAATTCATCAATTGGCACGTGAATCTGCAAAGAAAATCATGTATCTGCCTGCTTCTCAGTTGACACTGCTAATGCAACTCACTTTAAAGGTCTCCAACCACTTTGGCTTGTCCTCGTGGTAGTAGACTACCGATTTGTATTCATCAATTGGAGAATGACCAGCTCCGATGCTCATGACTCCCGGTACGACCTCACCCTTTTCATTGCATACGAACACAGTCACCTCTACGTTTTTGTCGCTGCTTTTGGCGCTTCGCGAAAACTCTCCTCCCATAAGCGTGAGATAGAGATCATTGCGAACATCCCCCGGCAGTATGACTTCAGGGAAGCCCATCTTCCGAGCAAATGGCACATTCCCATGAACTAGGTGCGGAAATTCCTCTTTGATCTGCGAGAACACTCACTTCAGACTTACGTATAAATTCGAACAACAACTCACCTGTTTAATATCACCTTGCAACACTTCTATGTCAACGGCTAACTTCGAGTCGATCTTGCCAATGTCCTTGTTTGCCACCAGCTTCTTAAGGGTCGCATCAAAGTTCTCCTTTTCGCACATTATGAACGGCAGGTCCAAATTACTTTTGAAATCGTCTGGCTTACGAATGATCGGCGTTAGATCCTTGCACGCCACTCCAAATGGTCGTCGCATGTGATCCGCGCCACCCGAAGAGCTATTCGAGTTTATTGACAACTGTGAGCTCTTTTTGGTCGCCGCATTCAGCACAGAGTTTGATAGACTCGCTCTCTTTGAGTCGTTCTCCTTCATCTCCATCGATCCGATTCGTATGGCATAGCAAACCAAGTACAGCTTGCTGATGTTCAGGTCGTTTGTACTTAGATCGGTGAAGAGGACGCGATTATTGTCAAATTGATCTATGTCACGGGCAATGCCCAGTCGTCCCCATTTCACGACATAGTTCTCTGTGATGGGCTTGTGCGTTTCACCGTCATACAGGGTGAAAAGCAGGTCAGAATCCTCTTGAAACTTGCACACGAACGCGTGCACAGTCAACAGGACGTTGTGGGAATATTTGTTCATTGCACGTGAGGCACGATGTTTCGCTGGGGGGTTCTATAATCAAACAAAATAAAACTGATTATTCTGCGCAAATAAACACTTTAGCCGAAGGCAACATACATTCGCCCTTCTAATGCGATCACAGGCGTTTAAGTGATGCTCATACAACTCAGTTGTACACGTAGCGTTTGTGTCGAGCATATTGCCGCCTTCGTCGCGTACAACCATGTCCAACCCCAACAGACTGTTTCCTGTGTCTATCTGCGATGTGGCCAGCAATTTAATTTGACGCATCTCATCTACGGGCAGATTGCCGGATATTAGCATCGCCCTAAGATGAGCCAATTCGAACATTTTCCGTCGAATTGCACTGTAGTTCTGGTGTTTTGTCTAACGGGAGATAAAAGCAATCGGTTTACCTTATGTTGCGCAACCACTTGATCGGTGTATGCTTACCAAAAAGTAACTCCTTAGTATCGAGCCCCATTCTAGTATCACTTTTGTTATTTCATCTACAATTTCTGACCGCTTGATGTAGTACTCGCCTTTAATGAGGACCCATTCGACTGGCTGAATATATGACTTTGGAAAGATTCCAAGTCTATCTTTGTTTCTGTAGAGCGATTAGTAAAAGCATAGTTTAATTATATGTTTATACGTTTAGTTGTCATCAAATTAAGCATCACGCAGCAGTGAGAAGCTCGTGATCGTCTCTTTGGCTTACCAGTCGTTAACATTTTAATTTATTTTAATTGCGATAACAACAAGGCATGGACGCTGGTCATACAGCGACAAGAATTGTTTGACAAACTCGGTGTGTTTTTCATGACTTCGAGTAGTGTTGGCCTACAAGCTCATGCATGTCTTTGGTTGGTTTGGGAAGGATGATATTCAATTGTCGGTGGGAAAATGTTCACGCCAGAAGCGATGCGTGCTTGTAAATATCTGCAGATCGGACTTTAGTAGGACTGATCAAAAGAATAATTTTTTACTTTTTTTTAGCCTGATAGTTGGCAGTACAATTTGCCAAAGGAGTATCCATCCAAGAATGAGCCCATTCGAAAGTCTAGTAAACAAATAGAAATGCGGCTGAATTGATTGTCATTTTTTAAACTAACTAATCCCCTATTTCGTGTTTAATTACACAAGCTTTAAGTATGTATTTTGGTTTGAACTTCGAATTAAATTAAAACTACCCAAATTATTCCATACTGGAGGTGAGGTTTCGTTTAAAAGCCTATGAACATATCCAAGGTCGACAAAAGAGTAAAGTCAACAAAAGCACAACCAAAATGCCAATATCAATAATCCATAGATTTATTGATTTCATATTAATTATTTGACGAGCAAATTAATTTCCAACCACGACTAAGTGGAAAACATTTGTGAAGTGAATTCCAAGTCAACCACTCGTATTCGGCATGCCAAACCTCCATTTAGTAGAAAACTATCCTGCAACCTGAATCAATTTACTATGAAGCCGAGAATCTTCTATTACTTTTACCGCGTGTGCGCCCGTCTGGGTCTCGTTGATTTCAATTTTGACATGAAAACGCAGTGCTTCAAGCCAATCTCATTGTACACGACTTATTTCAAACACATTATATTCTTTTTGAAATTACTTTTTGATATTTCTTGTATGGCTAATATTACATCCAACATGGCGTGCTACTACATGCTCTTTGTGCTGCATTCAATCTACTTGTGGCACAATTTTGTTACACAACGCAGCCATACGGTTGCACTTTTAAACAGACTCAAGAGTTGTCTTCAAAATACTGAAAAACTCTCCCAAAAAGTCGTTTCAATACCCGTCGCTGTGTACATTTCTTTGTTATGGAAGGTCTCAGTTATTGTGATTATTTGCTCTTTAGCAATATGCACTGTTCAACAAATTTTTGTATGTTTCCTCTGTATTTATATATTCTACACCATATTTCCTATTTATACGAGAAGTTTTTCAACTTTACTACAACTTTGGTGTATACTTGAAATGATTGCGTCCTTAAATGACGATATAAACGATATTTTGTTGCGACTAGAAGATGCGACGTCAAAATGTCAACAGAGTTTAAAGAGAATCTTCTCCATATATCAACGTGTCTTAAACGTGGCGATAACATTCAACAGGTTGTCTACGGTCGACACTATTAACATTATCTTAATCGCTGCGTTCCATTCAAAAGCGGTTGACCAGGCACAATTGCTTCATATAAATGGTAGCTCACTCCCTGCTATTTTCTTTATCGGATACATTTGGGATGGTGTGCTCTTAATGACTGGATATCAAAAGATTCATTCGGAATTGGCACGGTTTCGAGTTATCGCTGGAATGTATAAGTTTAAGCAGGACTTCATTTGGGACAAGAACGTACGTATTGCTACAAATGAATAACTTATCGTATGACCACCCATTTGTACTTACAGATTGATGATTTAATATTGAACGTGTCAATCAGAGAAACAGATTTGAGCTCGCAGTCAAAAAAGTTGAGCAAAGTCTTATGTGAATGCTTAAAGTTAGTTGTTGTCTACCGTGCTTTAGTTGGAAGGCGGTCTGTTTAACATATCATTCAAGAATAAGAACAATTTAAACGACATCAAATCTCGAGGTATACATTTTTAAGGCTCGCAGAAGAAATGGCTTTCAAAATGAGTTATAAAATAAGGCTATCTCAGCAGGAAAACATGGGCAAACATTGGATAAAAACGACTTCTTACTTAAGGCTATGAAATCAAAAGTGAAATATTCTTTTGGTGAAGAAATTTATGCAGAAAAGGGTTTTTGTTTTAGGGGGGAATTCAATTAGACCTACGGTAGCTATGCAATAAAATATACTTAAATTTTCGCACTCCTATTTTACTTAAAATAAAAAAATATAAAATCTCTCCACAGTTATTTCACATGGATTTTAGTTCGTCGCATTAATTTTTTGACATTGCAGCGTGAAAAATGATTTGTTGGAAAGCGGTTGTGAAATTTATTAAAATTTCAGATGTTTCCTTATTATTATGTGAAAGGGGTTATTGTACTGCGACCTTTGGTCTATTGTACCCCCTGCTTACGAGAGAGGTATGTTCCCTCATTAGAGTTCCCTCACAGTATGATTCCTTTCGGAAACATTTTAGAGGTTCTTGTACTCTTTTTTCTCCTTGGCGGAAGAAATCTGTCCTATAGCACTCTCCCCAATCCAGTTTCCTTTAAGAATCTAACGATGAGAGCTGGCTCCAGTGACAGTATTTCCTCATCAGATAATTGGTACTTGCCCAAGTATTTCAATCTTTTGTGGGTCAGTGCCCCACAAGACCCCAGCAAGGGATTTCACTGGACTCATCGCAGAATCTGCAGAGACCTTCTTCAGATATACCCAGTTTCCTAAGGTGTTCCTTGAGTCTACAGTGCTCCGTTAGGAAGCCCGTTAGGATACGGAGGTTATTTTTGCTCATGCCGATGCAAGCTTGGAATCTTTTCTGGTTGTATAGATGTTTCCTTAAGAGAATACTAAGTTGTTCGCACTTATTAAATAGCTTTTTCATTGAATATAGTGCGATCATATTAGGTGTACAAAAATTCGGTGGCATGGATGAGCTTTTCCATAAGCAGGGTGCCTCAAGAATATTTTTCTACCCATCTTTGAAAATATTAAATATGTATAATTTGCATGCATTGTTAATTGTTTAGATTTGACGGCTGTCCTTATTATATTACAAATCAGACATCATTTGACAAGTTGAAAAGTATTAAAATTGTCATGAACAAAACACAAACATTTTTTTATTTTTTTATTTGTTTGGGGGTTCACTGGAAGGGAAAATCATCGAAATACACGAGAGATGCTTCGGCAATAGGGAGTGACTCTAATGTGGTATTCTTCAGATTTGCCCTCAGATTTCAGATTTGGTGTGCCTAAGCGAACATAAAAACGCTCTTGCTCTTTTTTGTGTTGATATTCGTGCGACTTGAATACGTGTAGTCTTCGACACTTTTCTATGCGCTTTCCATTCACTGGTTAAATTTTATATTAAAACATTCGAAATTTCCATCCCCATTGATTTCTAAATATTTGCACACAAATAATTTACGAAAATAGATTCATTGCTGCAACAAAATGTATCAAAATGATTCACTAAAAGTGACGTTTCCAATTTGCTTCTTCCAGCTGCTTTCTTGTTTAGTAGAATAAAAGTGCGAAAGTTGAATATTGAAGTATATTTTTTGTTTTGCAGGTAACCTACGATATTCTTGAACTCCCACAGACAAAAAAAAAACCTTTGAGCTCAGTCACCCTGTATAACATTCTCCACGAAAAATCTCCAAAAAAATATGTCACTTTCTTTCAGAACTTTTTTGGAGAGGAGTGAAAGTTTCACTTCACTCGAACAGCAAACAAGCCTAAAAGAGGAATTCCTCATACTAATAATGACGCCCATAACCTACCTTATTTCGGCTTCTTATCATTTGTTTCCCATTTATTCCGCTCTGAACCAAAAGCGCTAGCGCTAATGTTGGAACCAACGCGAAGTTGGCTACTATAATAATAAGTCTATGTACATTGCACACATCCAATCGATGTTATTGATGTCGAAAAGTGGAAACGCGACCATGTTTGTCCTAATACATATGTTTGAAATATGTAAAACATCTCATGTAGATGCGGTTTTATACGAATCAAACAGATAAGATGAATCCTCTAAACCAGTGGTTTCCCAACCGGTGGGGCACGGCTCCCAGGGGGGCATGGGGATTGAAAAAGGATTATAAAAGGGGGCGTGGACACAATTTGAATTGAAAATTTTTCATGTAAAGAATACAACATTGAAAACTTCAATATTAATTGCTGTAGATATTTCCAGTCTCTATTCTATGCTTATTTTTTCTGGAAAAGTACCACAAGCACTCATGGAAATAGGAAATGTGTAACGTATATGTTGGGTACACGATACGCATGTTAGTAGTAGTATTAACGCTGTGTCGTTTAACATGTGATTGTCCGATTCGCCATGAGGGGGGCATGCTGTTTTAAAAGTTGGGAACCACTGCTTTTAACGATATATATTATTATTATAATAACTAACCAATAACATTCAGCAAAAATGGCATATTTCCGAACTCTATCACATTTCCCCGCGGTTGGTATCATTCTCTTTTATTTTGTGTTCGTTTTTGCATGTCCCATGGTTTTTTATCGACCACTGGCCGCATCACCCGTATCTCTTAGATGGGCTGTTTGTAGATTACAAGCGAGGGGTAGACTGCTTCGGTCACCATTAGATAGCACTCTGGCCTTCTGAAATTCAAATACGTATGGTGTTCTCTCGGCATATTTGTAAATCACTTACACCATTTAACACAAAAGTCAAACAGTACTGTGCCTAAACAAACTTGAAGAACTAAACAATCTTGGGAGTATTTCCCGAGGAACGCGTTCCCCCATGCAACACCCAATATTTAATTTCGTCCACTTTTTGCAAAAGGAAGTCAAGTTTCAACAGGTAATCGAATTTCCTAGCTAAAGCTACCATGAATGCCGAAATAGCCGAAATACAGCTGTTTAGACGACCTTGTTGTGCAAAACTTTATTTTTGATTTTATTTTCATAACCTAACTTTTAATCTGGAAGAGATCAGGCTGATAATAAAATACATCTCATGTTATTATTCGGATTTATCGAACGTGTTTCGTATTAACATATCACGAGATCCTCGCTCCCGACTAAGTGGGAGTGGACAAGAAAATTACGTTTTTTAAATATACTTCCGTGCCACATTCATCACCGCAATCTGGTCGACATTCAAAGGGTTCCATCCAATATATTCATAGCGATGTTGACATGCTGATTTGTTTAAATACAGGTCCTCTACAAATACCAGCGGCGCTCAAACAAATCGGATAACACCAAATGCTTCCGTTTGGCTTCACAACAAACGTCATCTTCAGGGATGTCAACATTTTGTGCAATTTGAACAAATCTACTGTGAAGTGTTTGTTTCTTTACACAATCGTAAACTGCATGTGAAACCTAACAAAATAGTAACTCTACTCGTCTTATCTCGTCCGTTTGATGCGTCGTCGCACAAACCAAGTCCCCTCACCGTCAGGCACAACGTCCCAATCTGAAAATCGTTATCTTCTTTGCATATTGACCTCCAGTAAAAAAAAAAAACGTAATTGACCCAATGAAATGGAATAAAAAAAATAACGAATCAATTCCAAATAACTCAATATCGCGATTGGTAAATAAGTTTTACGATTTTATCAGAGTTGATTGGCTTCTCTTTATAGTTAAAATTTCTTTATTTTGTGTTATCGCGCACAATATTTCTCACGGTCGATAAGCAAATATGTATATTTTTTTTTTTTTTTTTTTCGAAGTACTCACTTTTTATTGTAGCCGAAGTACCAGTGAGTTGTCTCCTTCAGGATCACCACCGAGTCACCAACATCCAGGGTCAATCTGTGGGGCTTATCTTCTTCGTCGAAATTGTCTTTGGCTGAAAGAGGATATGAGGGAGAATAAAAATGTAGACTCGGTGAATTGAAGCACTATTATCAGGTGAGAAGTGTGCGATGATAAGCGCGCAGCTTAGCTACTATTCAAACACGTTCCCGGCTCAACTAGTTATGGGGAACAACCTCGGTGTTTATATTTGCTGCATTTGTTTTTTTTTTTAAGGGGGAGCTTAATAGCAAATGGAACAAGCGTTTTAAGCACGGCTATAGATAGATAGAGAGAGAGCAGCTGCTGCGAATGTGATGAAGATGCTTTTTTTTCTGCTCGTTATCAAGTTACTTCCTACAGATGTTGGTCGTGGACCCCTCGTCGATCCACACTGTGGTGGAGCACTACGCCCGAGAGCATGTTTGATATGAGGTTAATTGTTTTTAATGTCACATACGCGCAGTTTATGACATGAGCACATAGCCTCAGTCATTGGTTTGGTTTCAGCTTGTGTTGCTTTTATTTTATTTTTTTTTTTTTTTGTTTAATTGGTGCAGTTGTAACTGGAAATGTGTGTGCTTTTCTTTGAATTAAATCCGTAGCAGGAACTGAATCATCAGAAACTTGTCTACTGGTTGCTTTTTATAGATCGGATCTAGAGGAAACCGAAGGACGCATTGGGATAGTGAATTGGAAAATTATAGTGATGCAGGTGCTGCTGTAAAAAGTTGAACGAATCTGGTCTCTGATCTGGGATCACGATGATCGTGTGAATGATTGCATACTTCGATGTCGTACACTGTACACAGTACAGACTGCATGGGAAGTGAACTCTAGAAAGTAGATTTAAAGTCGGTGCCGAGGTTTACAAAGGCCCCTTTTGGCAAATTGTCAAACGGTGCGGTCAACCAACAACCGTCCAAGGCAGCATTATCCGTTTGACATATGAATTGTGGTAGCTCAAAATGCCGTCACCTCGATAAAGACGAAGTGTGGATGATGATGTCCAAACTCGAGAGGACTAACGCTTCTTCAGCGGATGGTAGGTCACCCGTGTCGAACTTTTCAAAGCAGTGGGAGTGCATTTCCTAATGAATCATGTTTCAAAACCAAAAAGTCATTTTGTTGCGGCGCGTTGAAACCAAACTTAAGGCCATAGCTATGGGATGCTGGACTGTGTTTCCGGTATAACAGGCTTAATACATACCGGCAGTACCCACACTAAACAATCTATTAATGGCAGTGCCATCTCTAGCAACTAATATAGAAAAACCGAAAAAATATAAACTAAAATCAACCACTGAAGCCGACATACGCAAACCCTAAACTTGTAAGCAAAACATCAATTAAAATTTCCATTCAAAACCGAAGCCGACATACAAACAGCATTTAGATGTAATCAACCCAATTATAGCTTTGCGTTACAAGTGTTGGCAGATTAGAACCCATTAACCCCTTTGCCTTTATCCTCAATGGCTCCTTTTTAAAGAATCATTCGCATCCCTCCCTATGTATGTCGTCTACACAAAGTCAACAAACAAACAAATTCCAACTGGCTGACTCAAGTGAGCACGTGCTGAATGCACGTCTCTATGCACAACCCTTAATAACTCAGTTCTCAGACAAAACATTCCTCGACTCTATTCAATTCCGTTTCAATTGTGTGGTTATGTGAGGTACTTATCCGAACCGCTGTTCATGCGGTAAACGGTTGTCGGGGTCGACCCTCATTAGAGTTTCATTTAGATAGAGGTACAAAACGCCCTTACAAAAACGTTACTCTCTCTCATCGCGGTGCCTATACGTGCACCCAATCAGCTTAGTTCTTGCTCTAAATCTGATTATCTATCTCGTGCGCTTGGGTTTTGCGCGTAAGAGCGCGTGGCATACTTGTAAATATTTATTCATCACAAATCTAACTACACATGGCGACGACGACAAGGTGACGTCGTGCATAGCCACTCACAGCTCACAGGTGCATCATAGTTCTTACCTGTACGACAACCTATACGATGCCAGCTGGAATAATAGCGTAAACTGCAACCGCTTTGTCACTTGATTTGCTTTGCGGTGCAAGTTTACGCACAAAAGTGCAAATACAAATAATGCGCGACTCTCCTTCAACATCACTTTCGTCATAGATTGGACAAACATGGGACACATCGACTTCAACTGATGATCATATTCTGTTTGTGCTGAAAGTTGTGATTGCGTGCCGCAACTTTTAAGTAGAAAAAGCATGAGTAATATCTCATTCGAAAGAAGAAATCGCCATCGCCACAAACACGGGCGTCAAGCAAAATATAAAAAAAATAATAATACAATAAACGCCACATTAAGCAAAAATGCACAGAATGGGAGAACGGGACGGGAAAAAAGCACAAACGAACGAAATTATAGTCAAAACAATTGAGTGTCAGATTGTGACATTAGAATTCATAATTTGTTCTGGCTTTAGAACCTATTTTGGGTGGAGATCAAAAAGGGGTAGGTCGTACACTCGAGTGCGAAAAGAATGGACGCATTTTGTTTTCTATAGTTGCACTCAGCTCGACAAAGAAGTGAGCTTAGTTTTCAGTATAAGCGAGCGCTTACTTCAATTTAGGGGGTTTTAAAATTTGGCGTCAGTGGGCCTTACTAATAATCATTTTTAATCTTCACACAAAATATTGTGTAGGTCAGAATGGGTAAATATGGGTTCGTAAAATCTAATCTTGATACTAAAAATGATTTTTACCATCGCACAGTGTGTTTAGTGCTAATTTTGTTGCGCCCTGACAAATTTGAATGACTTCCAGATTTTGTGATAATATTTGTTTTTTTTTTAACCAGAACAATTCATAAAAGAGAGCGGCACCGAGAGAGCAAAATGCTGCCAAGAATTTTATGTCATTTTCCATTGGTTCCACTAGGGGATCCATTGATTTTGCAGTCCAATGGGACAAACAAAAATGTTCTAGTTCAATCCTCAAATGTACTGGTGAAATGTCAGAAACGAATCAATGCCTGCTGCCAGCTGGCTTCTATAAAAAACATAAATTGCACTTGTGTAAGTGCTTCTTGAGTGGATTCTGACTTTAAACTGAGAAGCGAAATTTTCTTCTGAGAATCACCAGACGATTTTATTCCATGGGACAGTTTCAAAAGTGATTTTTTTCTTTTTGCCCAAACGGAAAACGTCATTACTGCTTTTTTAAGTTGGCAATTTTTTCATAGAAACAAAATAAAAGCCTCGGCAGTTTAGATCTTGAGGTGTTGTTTCCACTGAGTCACCTCACGCAACCGTCTGACGGAACCAGTCCAGCTTCTGACAACTATCCGCTTATGTGAGTTTTTTTTATGTTTGATGTTTGTTTAAAAAAAACTATCAAATAGATGATAGGTGACAGATGATTTAAATTTTGTGTTTGTGTATTGATCTTATTGGCTTATGACCACATATCTTCGTCTATCATTCTCTCTCTCTCTCTCGCTCTCTCTGTAAGAGAATTTATCCGCATTATTGTCAATTTGACAGCATTTTTTAATCTTACTAAAATTAATAGAATATAATTTGGAGCCTCAGTCTGACCCATTTTAATTTCTAACCTAATACAGTTAAAACTACTGTAGAGAACAGACGGACCTATTATAAATAGGTATCTGTAGAAGAAACAACTTCGGGGTTCTAACAGGTCACTATATGGACGGATTTTATATGACTAATATAATAAAAAAATCGGTTTTTACAAGTTTTTTTTTTCGCAATCATAGAGAAAGAACTACCTCAGCGAGATGCGATATTACTAGGAAGTACGGGAATGGTTTGAGTTTATTTGACAGACTGCTTCCCAACACTGCATTACTTTAAACGATGCCGGAGGTGTTTTGATGCTTTTAACATATTGGGAGGGTGGGTAAAAGCTTTTCTTTACAAATATTTGTTACCTATATAAATTGGTCTATTCAAGCGCTCGGTTTGAGCGAATCTATAATTTTGCAGCCAATAACCAAATCAATTCCCTTATCGTTGTAGGACTCCTCTTCAACCTATTTAATATTTTCCGACAATCACGAAGAAAAAAGCAATAGCAATAAAATCTATCCAAATTTAAACTACCCAAGGGTACCTGCTCGTGAACCAATTTTATCGTATGTTGGGAAAGTATTAAGTGGCAGCACTGATCATCGAAAAAAAAATTTTTTCTCCCGTACATTATGCCTGGAATGTTTTTCTTTTGATTTTCGTTTGCCGAGAAAAAAAAAACAGAATTATAGGTACCTATTACTCAAATCATGCAGAATATTTTGCGTATTTTACCCTGTCAGGTATAGGAATGACTTGACATTTAATTGGGTAAAAGACAAATCTATGCTCCGCACATTCATCAGTTAAGGATAAATCTTTATTTAAGTATAAAACAAATTCTATCAATTTACTAATATGTTTCGAAGTAATAGTAGACCATTGATGTTTACAAATATTGTAAACAAAAGAAAAGAAGACAGAATTCATTTGAATACCTCTGTGACATAGATTCGAACTTTTATCTTAAGCCACAGCTCTAAATGGAACATACCTTTAAGTAAGAATGCAACTTTAGGTCTTGAGAAAACTCAAAGGGCCTCCAAAAATGTGGTTACCCATTGCAAATATTCACCATTACTGATGAACAAATATGTCCTGGTCTGAACCCCAAATGAAGTCGAGTGCCTCCTACGGATTTAGCAGACAGGTGCTTGACCAAATCTCTTTCCAAGCAGACAGAGTAGCTGTGCCATTCGAAACGTGCTGTAGAGGTATGATAGAACAATCATAACCCTGATCGATGAGCTTGTTATAGGCTTTTTTCTATGTCACAGTTGACCACATACTATTGTAATCGAATGTCATATTTCGATTATATGTCTGTCGTTTAGTTGGTTTTCATCATCGCAATACTTTTTATTTTTTTGTCCTTTTAAACCTTCTTTGTGAGCTTCTTTTAAAGATTCGCTAAAGAATTGGACGTGTTGGAATTGGACAAGAATTCTGTATTGTGTAGAATTTGGTCTGTGATCCTCCGCGGACTGTCGCGGCATCTCGTTCTATACTAAGTTTCCATTATTATGTTAGCATTCCCATTCGTCGTAGAAAATGTTTTGAAGTTATGTACCTAGTCTAAAAAAATATTCGACATGATTATCATACCCGGTACCGATATTGGTAAGCATTTTGTGAAGGTGCTTAGCGTACCTACTTTTTGATTGCTGACTTACTGATCCATAAAAACCAGTATGAAAATCGCTGCTTACCCAAAACCCAAAACCAAAAATGTAGTACAATTCAAGTCATGTTTGCAAACGAACACAGTGACCAACCGTCGCACTTGCTTGCATGACTCCAACGCACTCGATTGCTCTTTTATAATCCTACATGAGTATTTTACTTTACACTTTGTCATTATCTTTTACAAATTGCAGTGCAATTGCTGCAATCGCCCAAACGGAGAAATAACTTTAAGAAAGCGAGCGCCCTAATTGGAAAATCCACGCAACAAAGCAAAGTGTTGCGTATCTTTTATTCTCCAGTGTTATAGCGTCTTAAATGCGCAGGAAGGGGGCCGCCTTTTTGTAATCAGTTTCTCCCGTTCTTATTCTAATCGGCCTGTTTTTTTTTTTTTTTTTTTTTTTTCATTTAATAATTGTTCGTTTGTATGATTTTTGGGAGTGAAATCTAAGAAAATAGCAATTAAGGGAATATTTTGAAATTTTCAGCATGTCCATTGAAGCAATATTATATTCTCGTTTCCATGTACCTACCTACCTATTCTATTTTCACTTTCAATGCGACGATGGGAACAGACAGTTTTACCCTAAATAAGATTTCGATTTTCGATTGCACTATTCGAATCCCAAGCAACAAGTTACACCCTATGAGGTCGTTCCTAATATTTCTAGTCAAGGGTATTTCATGGAAAAAAATTAAACATTGAAAAAGCGAACATTCAAGGGTGTTGCAAGGCAGTCGATGAATGTGATGATGAATAATTTTTCATCAAACAATAACGACGATGATGAGATTCGTTCGCATTTTTTCACTACGCTTACCAATTCCGAACCGATGTTGGCTGTCCGTATCCTGCCACACACTCATTTTGGAAGCGGTTTTTAAGGAAACTATTGTTCCTTGACACAAACATAAAATTCACAAAAACACACACGAATTGTTTTTACAAGGGAAACACGAAAAGTTTAGTCACTTTTTGTCAACAAAAAATTGGGAGGCGCTCGCGGCCCCACGGACATTTTTTTCGAAAATAAAAATTCAACTGATTACGACTCTACGACGCATACACATAAGTGAGAAGACGTCGACAGTATATGCTTGGGGAGAGGCTGTTGCCAAAATGCAACAACAAATTTACACCTACTCACGATTTTGACAGTTGGATTGTGGATGTGTGCTTGGATATTCAGCTGAAGCAATTGCCTGCTGACTGATTTTTTTAATCAGAATAAGGGAATAGGGGAAAATCAATTCCAATATTCATTTTAGCTTTGTTCAGAGGATTTCCCAATATTGTCAGGTCAACAAATGATATGGCAATGCGCAGCGAATGATCTGACAATTGCGAACTACCTTACAATACCAAATTGCAATACAAATATGCTAAATTGCCAGGTTTTGTCCCAAACTCATTTCATTTGTAGATGGTTTGCCTACAAATAATTTGTCTGACAACGATGTCAGGTAGAAAACTGCCAGTTCACACGGTTGGCAGATGTATGCTTACAAAATATTTGCAGTTCCGTTTGCAGGCATTGTCATTCAATTTATATTTGTCATTCGGTGGTGAAGTCTTCATTGAGAAGCACTTAATAATAGAAAAATAATTAAATGGAACAAAAAGATGCAATTGCGATTTTTTTGGCCGTGTACATATTTTAGAGAAGAGAGGGGGATGAATTGGCATATAAACGTCGGCATGTTTGCACGAAAGATAGAGTGGCCCGACCAACAGCAGGAGGGACCTTACGCAAAATTGCTCGTGGAATTGAGAACTGAGGAGTCACAATTGTATAGCAATTGTTTGAGTATGGATAAGAAGCAATTCATTGATCGTCTTGCTTTAGTCACTCCGCATATCCAAAAGCAAGAAACAAATATGCGTGCGAACATTTCAGCGGCTGAGCGGCAAAAATTCACGAAAACCTATACAAACTCGAACAGTTGTCAAACTCAAATGCACTCGTATTGGTAAATCTGAGGCAAATCTGAGCAAAATATATAGATTCGCAAAAGTGCTCTGAAATTTGAAAAACATTTCTTTTATTGTACCAAACGAACATAAAAATTGCATTAATATTTTTACTTAATATTTACATTTATGCGAGGCTGAATGCAACCACCTTTCGAATGAATACACCAATTCAGCACAATTTGTCAATATAAAAAAATGGAAACTTCAAAAACGGTATAGCGCCATTTTTCAATTAGGTATAGTTTTCTAAAAGCAAGGATATTTTCCCCAAAAATAATTATATACATTCATCGTTTCCAAGAAAACTAAATAAAAATATAAACCAAAAATACATAAGGCAAACAAATCCTTCAACGAAAATTGTTCGTGTGGTGTAATCTTTGCACCCCTTCCCCTGTTGGAAAGGCGTCTATATATTCCAACGCTCGTGTGTTATTCACGCTCTCTGTGCCCATGCATTTTTAACGATTTTCACAACTCGTGTTAATAAGCAAATAATATACAAAAAGAAATTGAAAACAAATTAACTAGTGTGCGTCTGTTGAGAAGAAGAATATAAGCGAGAACATGTTTGGTGGAACCAAACCTACCTTTGGCCAGACTTCCACAAGTGCCGGATTTGGCTTCAATAACACCCCAACGGCATCACCATTTGGACAGTCGACATTTGGAAAACCAGCAACTGGAGGTTTCGGACAAGCACCCGCATTTGGACAGCAACCAAATACTTCGTTATTTGGTGGAGCCCAAAATCCCAGCAGCGGACTGTTTGGAGCGAGCACATCGTCGGCATTTGGAACCACTACCACCGCTCAGCCATCATTTGGAGGTACATCATTTATTACTTATTCTGTTTTTATTTCAAGGCGCGTATTGACATATTTGAAGAGAGTGAATGAATTTCTTTGTTAATCAATCGCTAAAAGTTTCTGCATCTCATTTGCGCATTTGGTTTGTCTATCTCCAATGTGCATCTTTTCTTTTTCAACATCACTGTAAATATTATTAAATTATACTCACATTGCTCTACAGTGTTGTTTATTTTAATTACGTATTCGATTTTGATATAATTTTTATTCTACCAATATAATGAAATCATACTTATGCACTTGAGATTACTGAGAACTCGACGTGATAGACACACTCCACTTAAATGTTCATGGACAACTCAGACAATTGTTTACTTTTCAGTTTTTCCGTTCACGTTGCATATCCAGTTCAGTCCTGTGTATACAAATTCGTATCTACCGTCCCTCAAAACTTGTTCTGTATTTCTTTTTAAGGATTCTCGCAGCCTCAGCAGAATACATCGATTTTTGGCGCTGCTCAACCAACTGCTCCGCAAACCTCACTCTTTGGTCAATCGTCAACGTCTGCATTTGGTGCTGCCAAACCATCTGGTTTTGGATTCGGAGGGCCAGCAGCAGCACAGCCCAATACATCGTTGTTCGGACAGGCGCAACCTACCAGTACTGCAGGTTTTGGAACATTTGGTCAAGCCAGCCAGCCCACAAATGCCTTTGCCAGCTCTGCGACTGCATTTGGTCAGCCAACGGCCAGCGCGGGTAATGCTACGGGCACCATTCTCGTTAAATATCAACCCACCATCGGAACCGATACACTTATGAAGGCTGGAACGCCAAACAACGTGAACACAAAGCAGCACTGCATCACCGCAATGAAGGAGTACGAAGCTAAATCACTGGAAGAACTCCGCATGGAGGACTATTTGGCGAACAGAAAAGGCCCACAGGCGGGAACCTCAGCCGGATTCAGTGGCTTTGGTCCAGCTCAGCCGGTGGCCAATACTGGAGGTCTCTTTGGTGCCAGCACTCAGCAGACCACAGGTCTTTTCGGCCAACAACCCGCGCAACAACCGACCGAGAACAAAAACTTATTTGGAACGAGCATCTTTGGACAGCCAGCACCTGCGTTTGGAGCAGCAGCTCAGCCCACAAATAGTTTTCTCACCAAACCGTTCTCCACACCCGCAACATCTAATACTGGCTTTGCCTTTGGATCGGCTCCCGTGGACAACTCTGCAAATCCCTTTGGGGCGAAGACTTTCGGGCAAACACAAGCGCCTAGCATGTTTGGCCAGCAAGCTCCTCAGAACACCGCCGCTCCTGCCTTTGGTCAACAGAACCCAGCCGGGTTTGGAGGCTTTGGGGCCCCTGCCCAGCAGAATTCTGTTTTTGGCGCTCCAGCCACCGACAACAAGCCGGCTTTTGGCCTAGCAGCATCCACGGCCAATACTGGATTCGGCGGATTCGGAACGAATGTCAATACCAGTACTGCTGGTGGCGGCCTTTTTGGACAGAAGCCGGCACCGGCATTTGGGGCCGGCTCCTCAGCGTTTGGAACGAGCACTGCAAATACTGGATTCGGTAGTTTCCAACCCAATCAATCTGGATCGTTGTTCAACACGGGCATGAACAAGCCGCCCACAACAGGATTTGGGGGTTTTGGAACTCAAACCTCTACTGCTCCGCTTTCATTCAACACGGGCCAGCCATCGATGTTTGGCAATACTGCTAATAAGCCTCTCTTTGGAAATACTATGCAACCTGGAGCTTCGGGCGGAGGGCTATTCGGCGGTGGTACAAGTATGTTCGGCAACAACACAATGGGTGCCTTTGGTGCGTCTACACTCGGAGGGTAAGCACCACCATTTATATCGATTGAAAAAGTTTATAGCTTTCCATGTCCTACAGAAACACAACACTTGGAGCGAATCAGCAGCAACACACGATTCCAATTCATCAGCAAATACTGTCAAAAGTCACATCGCCCTACGGCGACAATCCCATATTCAAGGATTTGAAACGCAACGATGAAACCGATGCTTTGCGCGCCACCAACCCCATGGCCCAGAAAGCCATCCTTGAATCTTCCAACTCGCAGTTCAAGATATCTGCCAAACCGAGTTCCAATTCCATTAAAATCAAGCCGATTGGTAGTGCCCTGACTAAAGTAAGTTCACGCCAATGCGCATTCGACTGGAACCCTACTAATCTATTATTTTTTTTTTTTTTTTACAGAAAGCCCTCTTCGAGGGTCTCGAAGAATTCGACAGCAGCGTAGAGACTTTTAGCTTGAAACCAAACGCCAAGCGATTGGTTATCAAGCCCAAGCAAACGAACACGCCCAATGTTTCCCTGAACAGTGGTGGAACTCCGCAAAGCGGCAGACCATCATCTGTTACCGCGGGCGAGAGTGGTAATAGAGCCGCAGGCTCTGGTGCTAGCGTGTCCCATCGTAACGAATCATTTTCGGGTGAAATTGCACAAGAGAACATACCGCCGGCCAGCAAAGAGGGCGATTCAAGTCGCCGGGAATCGTGGTTACACCCGAACAACTTGGAAAAAGTTCGCCAACAGAATGTCCACCACCAGTCGGAGTCTCTAATGAATAACACCCTCACCGAGTTGGTTCCACGAAAATCAGCTGAATTACCATTCAGTTCAGCTGACGAAGCAGCATCCGTGGCGCGCAAGGAATCGCTGAGCAAAACTGTGTCGTTTACTGAAACAATTAGCGAAAGTTTCACCTCCAATCGTTCGTACACCGAGGATCGCAACGACGATTCGTCCTACATGTCCATGGAACCACATCCCACTGGAATTGTACTGCGGCGTGTTGGGTAAGTCACAGAAAGATCTCCTCTCTCTTCTTCAACGCTCCCTTTTTCTCTTCTTGCAGTTACTATACCATACCATCGCTGGACGATTTAAAGTCATATCTTGCCGAGGATGGATCTTGCGTTGTGCCAAACTTCACAATTGGTCGTGAGGGCTATGGCAATGTCTACTTTAACAAAGAAATGGACGTCGCCGGATTGAATCTAGACGAAATAGGTGGGTTGTAGCAGCCAATAAATATCAACAATCAATCAATAATTCTCTCAATTCTCTCAGTACATTTCCGCAACAAAGAAGTGATCATCTACCCCGACGATGACAATAAGCCGCCCATTGGCAGTGGACTCAATCGGGAGGCACAAATCACTCTCGATCAAGTTTGGCCGCATGATAAAACCATACACCAGCCGATCAAGGATCCACAACGTCTCGCCGAAATGGGCTATGAGTCCAAGTTGCGTCGTGTCTGCGACAAGAATGATATTCGTTTCATTGAGTATCGTCCAGAGACTGGAAGTTGGGTGTTCAAGGCCAAACACTTTTCCAAATACGGCATAAATGATAGCGACGAAGAGGATGACATACCCGTCGATCCGAAGAAAGCTAAATTGAACATCAAAGAGGGCGATCCAGCGGCGGTTAAGGGTGCAAAGGTAGCCAGTCACCACCACATGATGTAGCAGAGACCTGATATTCAGTTTGTTTTCGTTTTTACAGGTGGGAGATAAACTTCCTGGTGCCGTCGGCGGTGAACCCGCTGGGAAACAAGATCCCAAGGGCGCTGCCCTTAGTATCGATGAAGCGGAATTCATGTTGATGGACAAGACTCGTAAGTGAAGATGCGATAACGAATCTATCTCTCTCTCTTCTAGAATGTGCATAATTAACTCTACTTATGACTTGATGACAATCTTCTCGATTTTATTAGTAGACGAGGTTTATTTTGTTGGGGTGCTTAGTATCGAATTTAGCCAATCTCTTGCGCGCGTATGACCGCTTTTAGTGAGAAATTATGTATGACCAAACGATGGTATTATGTTAATCACATTTATTAAAGAACTATACGATTAATCGTTACACACAGAAACAGTTGTTTGATTAGTTAATGCTAAGTATCATCGACTCGCAATGCAGATATTACTCACTCCTCATGGTATTCATATGTTATTGGAAGAGGTTTTCCCCTGTTACGTAGGTATTTCTGAAAAATAATCAGTTGTTTGTTGAATATACCTACGTATTTTTTTTGTGACTTTTTTACAGTAAGGTAAGGTAAAATCAGTTCAACACTAAGTTTTCTTTAAATATTAGAATAAGTATTAGGTTTTATGTTATTAAGATTTATTCGTCAATAAGTAATCTCCTTATAAACAGAAGGTAGCGAACTCAAATGCAAGAAACCGGTTAACTCTGGGGTCGAATCGCTCATACGTGAACGAGCTATACGTTCACGGAATTATGCCGGTTTTATACACGAAACAACAACAAATTCCGTCACCTATTGCTAGTTCACGGTAGAGACGATTCGACACCTGCCTTAAGCCGTTTTCTACCGCCAGTATGTCATCATGATAAGTCCAATAATAATTTATGAACAACCCCACTCTCTTCAAACGTTTGAACCAATAACCTGAATGCGCACTCAGTCGACTTTTACCCATCCCAGAGAAGAGAAGAGAACCGACGAACCGCCCAGAAAGAATTGATTCAACATTGATCGCATTGTTGAACTTGGAAAAATTAACAGTAAATGTCTACATTGTCAACATCCACATTTATGGAATGTACATTCTTTCAACAAGTAGGCAAAAGTATCGTTACAAAGTCAAGTAGGTATAAAGCTGACAACTGAATAGGACGCCGAACAAGAAACCATTCAGCAGTTGGCACTGGCCATAAAATTGTAGGTTCCTTCTATTCGTGCCAAAAAAATAAAACCTTGTTAACGAATGATTGAGAGACCCTAATCCTAGGATGACTATTCGGACATGTTGCGCCAACTAATTGTTTGCCTATTTATTTATTAAAATTTTATAAATATTTTTTATTAATAAACAATTGTTTGTTGCAGAGTTTCTTCAAAACAGCGGCCAAAGCGACTATTCCTTCTACGAAAATTCGCGACGAAATGGCCTCACTAGTCCCACAGCGGTCCTTGCTAAGGGTACAGGTACCGATTCTCATAAACTGCAACTGATGAAGGCTTCACTGTTCATCGACGACGATGTGGACGGCAGATCAAGTAAGTCTCCATTCAAATAAAATAGAGTCATTCACACAACAATATGTGTATTTTACTTTTAGTTGCCGCCGAGAAACTGGACGACTGCGATAGTAACAACATGAACGCGAGCAACCGGTTGTTTCTGAACCGTGGCCATGATCAATACTCATCATCACAGTCCTTGTGGAAGGAGGGTTATGGTAACTCGGAAACCTCAAGTCAAGTTGACTATCCCGCATACGAAACACTGAAAGATGCGCCAAAGGAATTTAATGTTGGTACTCTTTATTGTATGTCCTTGAAATGAGAGTAAAATTTCATCTCACTTACAGGCATCAACAACAACAGTGGAGCCAGGTCCTTCGGTTAAATATCAACCGTTCATCATAAAACCGAAAGTAGCCCAGGTCAAAGCTATGGCGTCTCAGGTTCCGTTCGAGAAGTCTCTCGCCTTCCGATTGCAGGGTAAATGCGCCGCAGATTTGGGAATTTTCAACAGTCGTCGATTCAGGGTCGCCTTTGGCCCACAGAATACATTGGTTTTGCCCGCAACAAAGAGCTCCGCAATTAGGAAGATCAAAAGTACGTATCACGCGCAAGTAAACAAAATACTCCAACTATAACTATAATTGTTTTTAGATGCAAGCCTCTTGGACTTGAAAGACATCTTTATCGGGCGGCAGTCGAATGACTTTTCTCCAACTGTTCTGTATCAGCTGAAGATCTCTTCTACCATGCACATTGAAAAGTTTACCGAAAGTATTGTTGAACATTTAGAAATTCAATTGAAGAACTCACTGCCAGTGGAAGTAGAGGATACCGACTGCCCCATGTTTAAATCAAACGGCGGAACAGAGCTTATTGTCAAGCATTTGGATGAAGCGATTAAGCAGCTGAATTTGGGGCCTTTGCAGGAGTATGCTGTATCAGTTTGGTCGCTTTGCTTGGCTCTGTGGGGTGAACATGACGAACTCGACGGTCATGAGGCGGACAGTCATCTGGCGGTTATGTTTCGAAGAAATTTGCTGTCGCAATGGCTCGAGAACACCCTGACCGATAAGGATCTTCTGACGAAAACTGTTTCCAAAAATACATACATCGACCACCTCATGGAACTGCTAATGTGCCATAAAGTGGTCGAGGCGTGTGAATTGGCTTTTAGGTATGACGATGCGAATTTGGCTTTGCTGCTGTCACAGCTGTCGTCGGGACCTGTAGTAAGGCAACTGATGGAAGATCAACTAGCTGCCTGGCACAAAGTGGAAGCTGATAAATTTATAAGCGTTGAACGCTTAAAGATGTATATGCTGGTGGCTGGAGTTGCTCTGATGCAATCGTCAAATGGACCAATAAACACTCTCGAGGGTATCGAGTGGATTAAGGTTTTCGCGGTGGGTTTTTTGAATATATATATTCTTTTGTTGCCTCTTCCTAATTGAGACACTATTAATTTCTTTAGCTGCAACTGTGGTATATCTGCTCTCCGACTTGCTCCATCACTGACGGTTTAATCACGTACGAGAAATCGTTTAAAGCGGATGAGTTCTACGCAATGCCGCCTTCACCTCACTACACCGACTCGACGGGAAGAAGTGAAAAGCATCCACTGTACGATCTGCGTTACCACATTCTGCAATTGTATTCAAAACGTAGCCACCCGCTCGAGAATCTTCTCAATCCATTGAATCATACCGCCGATTTTATGGACTACAGATTGAGGTAAGTAGTTATTAGCTTCCAACTCGTTTGCATTTGCAAATATCTCTAATTCACAGTTGGCTGTTGTTGCAAACATTCGAAGCACTCGGCTACCATCACTGTTCCGAACTGTATGAAAGCCAGCTGCATGTTGACTTTGCTTCGCAGCTAGAGAACTATGGTCTGTGGCAATGGTCAGTGTTTGTCCTTCTCCACATAAAAGATAAGAATATACGCGAGATGCACATCCAAGACTATCTGTACCGGTATGTATCCGTGTCCAACGACGGTGCTATAACAGGGAACGAGAAATTCATAATCAACGTGTTGGGTGTGCCACAAAAGTGGTTAGATTGGGCAAAGGCGGTTAAGGCTGGTGCAATCGGCAACTATCACATGCAAGCCAGGTATCTGCTGAAAGCACAGAAGTGGTCACAAGCGCATGAGGTAATTTTCGAGCACATTGCACCGGATGCAGTTATTAATGGTGAGTTTTGACGCAACAGGATTATATGTACTGATTGTTATATTTCAATAGACAACATGGACTACCTGCACGATCTACTGAGCCAGTTTGACAATCCGTCGCTGAATAAGAACATTAAAGTGCCCAACTGGTCGAATCAGGGACAGATCTTCTTGGACTTCATCGATATCAACGAGAAGGTAAGCAGTTGCTTTTCCCTCCGTTCTATATGAGATTTATAAAAATCTAAATTCTGTGTTTTAGTTTAAAAGTCTTAAAAACCTTCATGAGGGTGATATCGAAGCACGCTGGGAAAACCTTAAGCCACAACTGGCCGACCTGTGTTCCCGTATTAATCTCCTGCCCTGTCCAACGCCGAAACATCGCTTGTGTCAGAGTGAAATCGCCCAAAGTTTGGCCTGTCTTGTGCGTGGCGTACTTGTTGTCTGTCCTGTCTTAAATCCCTGTCTAATCATTAAAATTGCTCTGGAGCGGCTACCTCTGCCGCAAGAGTTCGCGCAACAAGAGCTGCGAGCGTTATTGGACACTCTCGTAGCCGGTCTGTGTAAATCAAATGAACCAATCGATGTGAAGTAACTAGAACATTTCCTTTTTATTTATAAACAAACAAATGATCAGCAACAAATTATTAAAACAAAAAAGAAAGTTTTATTCAACTTTTTTACACGAAATGGTTCTTTAAAAAAAGCATAAAAGTACACAGATTGTAAGTTGTTAAATTTTTTTTATTTGTTTCTTAAGTTTAGTAAATTAAATTTAATAAAGAAAAAGTTCAAAATAAAACCACGCAATACGCAGTGGGCGAATTTTATTGTTTCTGCAGAGAGTTAACTAGATATAAACACCGTATGCAGCAATTAAGGTTATGTACGAGTACGTGAACGAAGCAAAATGGAAACGAGTTTAGGTAGCTTCTTTTAAAATTCTCGTTATTAACCCAAGAATCGTGATCTGGAAATCTCTAAAACTTTGCAAACATCTGTTACAAATAGATTTTTGGTGCCTGCAGCCAGACGCCCAGGCCAACTTTGAGTATTTATGTCTTAGAAACTCCAGTTATTTTGTACGGCACTATGCATTTGAAACAAAAAAAATTATCAGCTATTGATGAGTTAGGCATTATTCAGTACATACTCTTGGGTGTGCCGAGACATTGAGTGGAAAAGTAATTCCATTGCATACTCTCAGTTGGAAACGATGGATAGTCGGATAATCGATAATCCAGGGAGTTCTGCAACAAGCTGACGCTTCTCTTCTGCGTGCATCGTTTCTTTTGCTGCATTAATAAATCACCACTGTAAGAGACAAATTAAACCCTAAAATTGTTATGGACGTCCTTAAAATTGGATTGTGCAGATTTAATGTACAACTCAAGTATCGATTCGCCGAGCGTCGGTAGAAAAGATGATGTAAAGCGGAAAATGTATCCTCAAGAAAGAAAGATAAGAGTTGTTCTTCGCTCAGACGCAAAATAACAATTGGGAGCAACTTTGATTTTCAGCATTCGCACATTCCTAACTGTCATTACTCTTTTCTTTCCGCCACCGTCAGAAAGGTGTAATCTTTATCTTCATTCAACACAAGATATTATCATCATAGGCATGGTGCGACACGACAATTATCTTTGCGCAAAGATAAACAAATCATCCAAGTTTGTGATAATAAAGAAATAACCACGAGTAATTTTGTTATTCATAAATATTTCATCATTCTTTTATTTTCATTCAAAACATTACCAACTAGCATTCTATGTATGTACCTTAATATCGAAAATTCTTTCCAGACTTTTATTTTAATCATAAAATAAAAGAAAACAGATGTTATTAAAAAAAAGAAGAAAGGAGAACATTATTGCAGGAGTAAGATAGATTTACCTACCAGCGGCGTGTTTCAATCCAAACAAGTAACACAGCGCTTGATGCTGTGTCTCGAGTATCAAAACCTGGAACTTAGTCAAGAAGGATTAAAAATATTTTTAGATCTTCAAAATGTTTAACATTTCGGAGTGATCACACCGTTGCTTTGGGATTGCAATTGCCAGTTGCATCGAGCACTAAGTCAAACCTTTGTAAATTGTAATCCCGCCACAACTGCAAACTCTCCTTGGGCAGCCATTTCTGACACGAAACTCTTTTTGGAACGATACATTTTGTTTTACAAAAGACGCGGTGGGCACGGCCTGAACCCAGTCATTTGGCTGTGATAGAAGCGCTCTCATGTCTCACACAAAGCTGAAATATTTGGACAAATGGAAAATAAACAAATTTCATCATGATCTGGGTTTGAGGTAAGTTTTGCATTTCGCTTCTCTGAAACAATAGTTTCATTCTTAAATGCAGAACTTCCTCAACTCTTTTTTTTGTCGCGACGGTTGGATAACCCACCTTTCAATTCTTAATATTTTTTTTTTTACTTTTAAGACGGAAACACATCGCATCCAGCGTCTGGAATGTTGAAAAGATTGTAAGTGTAAGCATATTTTTGGATATAACGTGATTCTATCAAACTCCTACAATAGATTAAATTAAAAATTAAAAGCATTTTCGGAAAGAATTATATCGATTAACAAATTTTAAACTAATCCTTATAAACTATATCTTTTGTTGGAGGAAGTGCTGTTCATTACCTCAAACAAACAAACGCATCCTGTACTTGAATACTTTCTGTACAAGTAGATGCAGTATTTTAGTCGACGACCAGCAGCTGGTCGGGTACAGTATTGGAACGATTTGTACTCAGGTGACAGCGAGAACAGTGTTCGGCGGAAATCTTTCCGCGACCATTGTGCAGGCAAAGCCCACTGTCTTGCAACTGCTTTTCGACTTCATTCTGATTGTTGAAGTAATTATGTTCGACGCTAAAACTCTGCATTTCAAAGGGATTGCCGCTTAGACAATAGTTACTGTCCTCTTCGGCAAGGGGATAATCTTCCATCCCCAAGAGCTGATCCCAATTGGTCTCGGTGTACGGTTTGTAGTTTGAATCTGTGAAGAAATTGAAATCATTGGTGAGACCTTCTGAAGGAAACAGATCATCGAGAAGCAATGCACTACCATTATCATTGCAGTCGTAGTTGATGGCAAGCGGCTGGTCCAGGCTGGAGGATGATCGGTTCGAGTTAGTCGGAGAGCACGATGAATCTTTCTGGAGAGAAGCAGATTTTGTGTTCCACACTGAAACCAAATTAAGAATATCCGATTGATTGGAAATTAGTCCCTTGTAGTATTGTTTTTCATTTTCCAGTTTCTTAACCATTTTCATGTGTTTTCTCAGCAATTTGTGCAGTTTTTTGTTCGAATACTTCATGGTGTCCAGCTCTTTCTCCAGGGTTTCAACATAGGCTTTCTTCCTGCGGCGATTTTCCCGTGCAAGCAGTGCATTGCGATTGCAAACGTTTGGGTCTGGCCGACGAGTAGGCAGCCGTTGAAGTGATTTATTTTGCTTTCCGGTGGTTTTTGAATTTCCTGATGATGAATTTTGACTCATGCTTCGCGAATTACTGAAGATATCATCGAAATCGGAATCTTCGCTACTGCTAGTAGATAAATCGCTGATTGCTTTAGCGATTTGACGACTTTTTCCAGCGGCCATGTTTTTACAAAAGTATTGCGCCGTAAGCGAAGGTTTTGTTTTTTTTTTGTTGGTGAAAACACAAGGAAATTTGATAAAAACTTGCTTTTTTCGCTGAGAGTTTGGTTGTTACTTACTTTGTTAATAAAAGTTTAATAAAATTATGCTGAATTTACAATTTAACGCGGAAGCAAAAGCTTAATTGCAACTTTTTCACTAGTATAGTTGGCAAAATTTTCTTGTGAAAAAATTAAATATGGCTGTTTTGCAGTCGGTTAGGTTACAATATTTTATGGGCGGGTAAATGTTGTCGGTAATGATGTGTTACTACAATTCACAATAACTAAATTTATATGTTATACTTCCACCGCCGGCAAAGTAGTGTTGTGATTGTTATTGGCCGCGTTCCACTAACCGCTAAATGACCAGCGGCATGAAAAACTTCATATAAAAACAATTTACATTTCACCATTTCCGCTATATGTCTGGCACTTTTTATGAAATATCCCTTTCAGGGAAATTTCCCAATCTAGCGCAAAACTACCCGATGCATTGCCCGGGTTCCACTTCCCGCTATACGTCTAGCACAAAATATCCCAGATGAAGGAACGCCTGCGCTAGAACGATAGCGCCAGCGGCAAATTGAAATTTGACACCCTTTTTCGCATATTTATTTCCACAATACAGTCAAAGAAATGATACAATACGTTGAAAACAATGTCTGACTTCCTGTTTTAATTACGTTATTACCAATTTTATCACAATTACACTTGCTCGGTTTCGTATTTTTTTTATTTTGTAAACGTTTGCACGATTTCCTTCGACAACTGTTTTTTTTCTTTCTTGTTTTTCTCTCAATGCAGCGGGTAGTTTTGCGTTAGATTGAGAAATTTCCCTGAAAGGGATATTCCACAAAAAGTGCTAGACATCTAGCGCAAATGGTGAAATGTCAATTTTTTTTATATGGAGTTTTTCATACCACTGGTCATCTAGCGGGCAGTGGAACGCGGCCATTGAGAGAAAAACAAAAAAAAAAAAAAAACACTTGTCAAAGGAAATCGTTCAAACAAGGGTACTACCGGGTTAATGAACATATTTGCAGGAGCTAACAAACGCGTCAATTTGACGTACCTAGTTGTCGTTTTTTGGTAATTTGTACAAAAGCGCAGATCTCAGCGAAGTAAAGTAAAGTAGGATTTTCAGCACGCAATTACAACAAACAAACTGCGAGTCCTGAAGTGTCAAGTAGAGGGTAGAGGCTGTAAACTTATGTGGTATTCGTTTGGGCTTCTTCAGATTTGCCCTCAGATTTCAGATTTCGTGTGCCTAATCGAACATAAAAACGATCTTGCTCTTTTTTTGTGTTGATATTCGTGCGACTGTAATATGTGTAGTCTTCGACACTTTTCTATGCGCTTTCGATTCACTGGTTAAATTTTGTATTAAAACATTCGAAATTTCCGTCCCGATTGATTTCTAAATGTTTGCACACAAATAATTTACGAAAATAGATTCACCCGATGCAATGCCTTTCTATGCTGTAGAAAAAATTCACGCAAATGTAAACAAACTCCACCAAATGTCACATGCACTTGTATTGGTAAATCTGAAGCAAATCTGAGAAAATATCTAGATTCGCAAAAGTGCTCTGTAATCTGAAAAAGATTGCTTTTTTTGGTACCAAACGAACATAAAAATTGCTCTGAGGGCAAAAAAATTGCTCTGAGAGCGCCCAAACGAATACCACATTAGTCTTTCGATTTGTTGAAGAGGTTGTATATTATGTCGTTTTCGATTAGGCAACAGATAAATCTTTTTGGGCAAAAATCTATTTTTTTTTTTATCGAAACCTCAAAATTTTCTCAAATTTACACATACTTAAACTAACACCAATGTTTATGACACACAAGTGGCGGTTACGAATTGTTTATCGTCGGAAGGATTTCTTTTTTATATGAATTATTCTTTTTACGGGTATGCATTATAATAGTGTGAAAATCAATTGAAATAAATTTCCAAGGAAAGCGAAAAAAATGTTTTTTTGTTTTTGCGGCCAACTCAATTCAAGTAAGAACCAATAAAATTCTGATTTCATGTTCGATTTACTAACAGAATTCGAAATCGCAGATCAAAGAAAAGCCAAATCGAAAGCGACATTGATTTTTTTTCTTGATTTCCTGCAATAAAAAAGACTTTCGCCCACAACTGTGCCTTACTTTATGCAAACCTACCGCAAAAGCACAGCAAAGGAAAATGTCAAGCCTTAAAAAAAAAATTAAACGCAGACGTCAAACCAACGTCAAGAGAAAATTCGCTATCCTCCTCTTTTCGCTCTGAGAGAGTAGTCGTAGCGTAGCTCGTAGTCGTAGCATTCGTGTCCGATTCCAATAGTTTTTCTGTGTTGTTTTGCACGATGATAGGAAAATAAATTTCACTCCGTAGAATAAAATTAACAAAAAATGACTGATATCGCAACTAAACCAACTAATCCACATTCTATCAACTAAAACAAATACCTCACGCTAGAAAAGTAAAGAAGAAAACACTCCAGTAGCAAGTTATTCATTTTATTTGTTGCGTTGTGAAAAAGTGCACTAGAGTGATTGACGAAAAGAAAAAAAATATATAAAAAAAATCGAAAACGAAACAATTTAGTGATACACATTAAAATAAACAACGCAGCGCACCACAGACCAACAAAATCGGATCGAAATAAAATTTCGTTCAAGGGGCACGGAAATCCTTCCGGACAATAATTTAGAATCCTATTAGCAAAACAAGTTGTGATCGTTTCTCATAAATTATTAGTTAAAAGTGTGCAATGATGAGTTCAAGTGCTGACGCCTCCTCGGTACTCCTAGTCACGGCCAATGTTGGAAGCGTATTTGAAGATGTAAGTATTATAAAAAGAGGCAGTTTGCATCCATACACCACACCCCCGTCCAAGTACCTTCTCTCGAACTTATGATATTCGCCTTATTGATTTTTACGATCTCTAATTGGATTCATTTTTCTCTTGGGTGTACTGACAGCCCTCACGATTGTTAAGCCCATGGCTGGAGGAGTTCCTAACTCGAATCACACTGCTGCGGCCTCAGTTCTTGGCGCTGCACCTCCAGGAAGTCGGCGGCAAAACCTATGAAAAGTCCATGGAATACGTTCAGGAGTTCATACGAAGTCTCTGCGAAGCCGAAGAGCTTAGCGAGTACTCGTGCATTCGCATTTATATGGATGAGGACTACAATTCAGCCGAACATTTCACTGTAAGTTGTAAAGTTTTGTTTAATTTACTAAATCCTCACATCGATAAATCCAACTTTTTAAATTGTATGTAAACATAATCTTGGTGAAAGTTACTGTTCGCTGTAATACACAGTGTATCGGATATTCTTGAAATTTAATTTCTATACAAAATGCGATTAAGGCTCAAGGAGGGACGTAGTTATTATTCCTTTAAGGAGACAATGTTAACGAAAACCCCGCAATCTGTAGTGGGCAATGTGTCAAACGGTTAACACTGGTTTTCCCCATTCGTTGTTGTCGTTACTTAAAATGGAGAAAGAAAAGAACATGCACAAGCTGTGGGATCAATTACAGGGAAACATGAGAATAATGCCACACTCTCAAGGAGAAACAAATAGTTTAGGGCGATGTAGTTTTTTTTTATTTGTTCTGACATTTAAATCGCCTAAGAAATTAGGCAAATCTCACAGACTTAAGTGGTTTCATTCTGTTTTTATTAGCTTTGTCATCCGGCAGCCACAGTGAGTGGCACACTGAAAATTAGCTAATGGAAGAATCAAAATTGCACCAGTCAATGAAATAATCCAGCGTGGGAAGTAAGTCTCTTCGCCGACAGAAATGCTTTGAGGTTTTTTTAGTTAAATAAAAGACTTGCGTTTGTATTATATACCTCAAACATTTACTAAGGTATTTGCTACTTGTCAGTTTTAATACGAATATGACTTTGTTTTATTGGGAGGAGGAAAAAATCGAAAAGTATATGGGCAAACTGAATATCTAATCCTATAATTCAGATTCAGTTTCTGAGAACAGGCTACATATTGTTCTGCACACTGATCCCTGAAATTTATTATTTTATTTCCTAGAGAACAGCACAGCGAAATTATTTTATCTATCATCCTTCTGCAAACCATTAACGGGTTGCGTTATTTTCCCAACAACAATGACTCGTTAAGCTGTGGACACTGATTTTTAGACTACACAACTCTTAAGAAAGATATGACAAACAAGAATGGAAAGCTGTGTGAATGTGAATACTTCGTTTCGGCATGTTTAGTAATATGTTCAGCTTCTTATAATAATATTAAAGATTTACAGACAGAAACAAATTGAATAGCCGAGACAAATTGTTTTAACAGATTCGTGCATCTTTCACCAGGATTAGGATATCAAATAATTTATATCTACTACGTAGTTTTCCTACTTACGATGGGCATAGTCTGGGCGGTCCTCGGCATTGCGATTGTGTCATTCCCTCTGTTGTAATAGTTGATGACATTGCGCTTATCTCTCAATTGGCGCAAGTCTTACGCGCATGGGCATTTGACGTCAAAGTGCGATGTTCACTTCCCAAGGGGGGAGAAACAGAAATGTGTATGGCGAGGTGACTGTCCGAATAAAATACACAAACAATCATTTGAAGAAGTGCGATATAAATTAGTGTTATTGTTCGAATTAGCAATTGAATGTTTTTTAAGAGTTTTTTTTTTGCTTAAAAAAAGCAAAAAGTTTCAAATACATTGGTGGAGGATTCTGTCTTGTCTGTCTGAAGGTGCATACAGAATTCCAAGTAAAATTTTAAGATCATACAAGCCAATGTTATTAATTGGGTATAAAATCCTTACAATCCTATCTATAGAGTTGGAATATTTTACAGTTTATATACAAAAACCTTTTTTAGAAAAATAGTACAAAGTTAAAATAAAATGTATTACTTAACAGGTGAAAGGAAAACACGTAAATAAGTGTCTATGGCATATTTCAAACACGCGAATATCAACAATAAATAAAACAATCTGGCTTTTTATGTTCGTATCTGAGAAGCTCAATTGAATATCAAGACAATTCTGCACAAAAAGGCAATGTTGAATGTTCTCCCCAAGATTATTTTCGATAGTGGCGACGAAATTCGTCCTTGCTGTAAGAAGCGACAATCTGCTCCACCTAATTTTTAAATGCTTGTAGTTAAATCAGTACAAACTCCTAATATCTTTATCTTCATCAAAATGAAAGAAAATTCCGAATCATTTTCATCGCGAGAAAGATGAATCAACTAATTTTGTTAGTAAATTCTTCGAGTTTATCAGATACATATTTTAAAGACATTTTTTTTATTTTTGAATTATGTGTCTGTCATTTTTCACAATACTTTTCGCAATTGTATCTCTCTCTGAGAGAGAACTGATATTTTGACAGACTTTTCCATTCTTACTACAAGAGTAAAGGAACACACCTTATATTTTATATGTCACATTTCTCTCATTGCGAGAGAATTAGCTCACCGAAATGAAAAATAAACAAAAAGAATAGAACGCGTTGAACAACAAATTTGAAAATTGTGAAGTATTCGGAAATATTCAAATATCAATGGAACAAAGTAGAAATTTATATTAAAGAGCACGAGTTTGTTTGCTTTTATTGCAGAAAATAAAAAGTCAGTTACAAAATAGCATTTGAACGATTTGACAACCATCTGTCAGATATAACCAACTAGCTCACAGAAATTTCTTGGGCTAATATGTTCGTTCGGGTACTTTTTTGCAACCGTAAAATTATTAAAAATTTGCTAAGAAACTGTGCGAATGCAACCACGTCTGAGAAATTTGAAAAATATGAGATAGAAGTCCATTTCCCCTATTTTAATTTTTTCGTTAATTTCTACTCGCCGAACTTTGACTTACTGAAAAACGAAAACTGACCACTAAGTGACAGCCCAAGAGTTTGACAGGTAAAACTCTATTTATTTTTTCTCCCACACATGTTTCGACAAACATTTCGTATTCGTCATCGCTTTCACTGAAGAGTTCGAAATTACAGATTTTATAACGTTGGCGTTTATTTAACGATAATGTCAAAATTACATTTCTTACACTTTTTCTAAGAAAACCGGTCAGGTACTTCTCTTGAAATTGAGAACGATCCTAATATTTGCAAGTTTCTTTTATGAAGGGGAAATGTTTTGTTCTCTCTTTGTGGCTTTCTTTTTCACAACTCTTGCGTAAAGGAACGAAGTTTGACTAAATTTGACCAATCTGTTCGAATACATTATCGTTAGGCAACATACATACAGTCATATTTATTAGGTTCCTTAACGACGCCCCTACGATGTTGTTTAGTCAAACATCGCGTAAAAATTCACGCAGCCTCTACTTCACTTTGCTGAAATTGTTATTTATAAACATTGTTCAACGGTAACTTTACTGAACGAGATTAGTGTCTAAAAAGGTAAGAATTTCGATAAACTATTACAGAAACGCAGAAATCTATTACTTTTTGCTCATCAGTCAAATACTTTACACAGTAAAAAGTCAAATTGTCCGGCACAATTCCGAAATCTCTTCGGAGGGACCTGCAATCATATAAGGTATATGTCTTTCCTCATTCAATTCCACCAACCACTACCAAATCTAATGCCCGGCCATAGGTAGACATATCTTAAAACGTTCCCTACAAACAACAAAGCTGATTAATGAGAAATAATATAACAAAAGCACAATTTTTTGATATTTTTTTTATTTATTAAACATAATTTATTTCTAATAAATGCATTTGCAAAAACAAATTCCTTTCATGCGAAATGAATGCACATACAAAAATTTGTTTCACTTTTTGGTTTTGTTTACAATTCGTCCACGACCAATACCAAATGGTATTTGTTTTTTGTCGTTTTCCATTGGAATTTTAAGATTTTGGTCGCAGATTTCAGATATTTCGTTCCCAATGGAACATAAAAAGAGATTTTTCTTTCTTTGCATTTGTGGTGGTGGTGCGTAATTTAAAAGTCAGCTGTTCTTAAATTGTAATTTGTGTATATAAAAATCTATGCCGCGGCCAAATGTACATTTTTCTCTATTTTTCACAGACCTGTGGTTTCTAAAAACCTAAAATAACATACTTTAAAGATCGACAAATGACAAATGTTTTGGGGTTAGTGTAAGTAGGTGTGAATCCCGCTCGGAAATCGAGATTCGCACAATTGCTCTGATTTCGAGAGCAGAAAAACAGTTTTTTCTGTCCCAATGTAAACCGACATTAAAAAATCGCCCCTGGTACGTTAAATACTTTTTAACAACAACCAGTGAACTGTTTCTCATTTTTTGGGTAATTAGTTGATTTTCCTTAGGCAGACTTTTCCCATTTTTCCTTGAAGTGTTTCTAAACAAATTTTAGGGAAGATCGCCTCACATAAGATAGTGTTCATGACAAATACCAGACCAAACCCCAGACTTCCGTTATCATTGTGTATTGATTCTGAGAATGTGATACGATCGGTCTGCTGATGGTTTCTTTTAAACAATTGTGTGTTTACACAACGTTGATATTGATGTTGATAAAAGAGAAATTTAGAGCTTTATTTTGCCTTGTCTGATATCAATTTCAAATGCGAAAAAAATCCTTCGCAGTTACGCTTCTACGCAGTATGCATTGAACATTTTTACTCGTCATTTTATTTTAATTATCGATTATCGATTTGCCCAACAATAAGGGATACATTCACATCTTGAAATATAATACCTCATTTTATTTCCTAATGTACATTACTTAGTTGGAAATTCATTAATTGGCGGTAGAAACTGTATATCGAATGGAAATGAAAAGAGGACTTGTTGAGGGATTTAAAGAGAACAATTGAACCCGAATAAAGGAGCCCCTGACTAATTAAATGCTTGAATAACGAGGCATCGATTAACAATAAATGACTTGAATCTTGCTTCGTTCAATTTACACCCATCCTATTACGACTACCGTATTTTCTTTATAAATAGTTGGAGGTGGCATAAGGAAATAGTTCGGAAATGTGTGCTCTGTATAAAGAACAAATAATAATATGCAAGGTGGCAGTGTTTGGGAGGTGACTTAAAACTGTCATGGTATAGTTGAGTTGTTTGAAAGCGAATAGAACTAAATAAAAAACTAATTGACAAGTTAAGCTTTGGCACACGCTGCTGGGGCGAAAAATATACAACTTGGTAAAATGTGCACGAACATTTAAAGCCTCTCGTAACTTGATATTCACAGAGCCAAGTGAACACAATCACTTTTTTTCCACCATAAGAAGTTCTTTAAAGAATGCACTCGTATTGCTCGGATAGTTAATCTGGAAAAGGGAAGACACATGAAACACGGACCGTAGTGAGCCAAATAATGAGACTCAGAAATAGGTGAGAGAAACATCGTTTGCAATGTTAACTTTGGCTGTTTATCGGCAGCCGGGTCGATAATAATAATTGTCGATTGATTTTTGGATTGGTATTGCGTATTGTTTATAGCAGAATCAACCAGTTGACAGAAATGACAGAAGCACTGGTGCTGATTTTCATCTGCATCCACAATTTTAGCAGTAATTTTCCCCTGTGGCTGTTACATAAATTTAGAGTTATTGAAAACGAGTGTTTTCGCTTAATTTTTGCAACTTTTACGTTTCTAAATAAGAAAGGAATAGATCATAAAAATGCAAACGAAAGAAAGACAGCAAAGCAAAGACAAATAGGATTTTCAGGACACAATTACAACAACCACGCTTTACTTGACACTCCGAGAAAAAAGAACATGCCTAATTATGTCGATCACGATCGAGAACCACAATATTTAAACTATCATTCATCTCCTCAAGAGTCGGCAGGAGTCATCGTCGGGCAGTCCTCAACATTCACAAACCAGCTTTGACCCGATCGAATATGATGTTTCAGCCTTAAGAGCTGGTTGGCTGTCGAAAAGGATGTATTGTATATGTGTCCTCGTGAGCAGTCTCGAATACTTCCGATTGTAAAAGGTTTGGGATTTTTCTTTCCAGCATCGGTAGAATAGTTTTCCGTTCTAAAACCTCCTGCTTACCAAACTCGTTCTCAAAGTCAAAGATCTTGATATTGATATTGCAAAGGCTGGGAGCACTGCATCTGTAATGTTTGACTTTTACCGGTCTCCTTCTGGTGTTTTTGGCTTTGTACATTCTCAGTCCGACGAATAAGAATATATTGTATACACGCAACCAAGAAACTTCTCCAGCCAGCACGATCTTTAGCCAGCGGTCTACAGTTCCACACGCTAAGTTGGTGCTAAAGTCCCCTTCCATTTGCGTGCGGCACCTGAGTCACAGTCTTCCTCTACTCTTTCAGAACATTGAAGATTAGAGTTTTATAAAGGGTCACTTTAGTTGTCCGATAGAAAGAGAGAGAGAGAGAGAGAGACGCTTCGCTACTCAACTGCCTCCTTACCCTCAAGAGACAGCGATTGGTAAGAGTTATTCTACGTTTAACCTCAGCGCTGGTGTCATTGACTGCGTTCATAGCAGAGCCTATGACAAGGTCCCTAACCACCGCTGTGGTAACACTGGTCTCAGAACTCTACTACTTTTTTAGTCGCCATAAATCTGTCATCTGAATCTACGCGCCCACGTCGACGAGTAGTTTTTTATCCAGCCAGTCTACCACAAGTCCACAAGACCTAATTTGTGTGGTCCATATATTTTGTATAATTACCTTTACGTTTTGAATAATTAATAACGAGTCCCAGCGGTTATTTCAATGTCGTCGGCTACGCGAGTAATTGGACCGACTTTTGAAAGATCGTGCCTCTGCTGTTGGCTTTTGAGTTTTTCAAGGTGGCAGTGTCACATGACAGCGCATCCGAAGGCCTCGGCAGTCTGCATTCTCCATCATCATCCTGCAGAAACGGACGAGTTTGGCAGGAATGCTCTGTATAGTTCGTCCCTTATAAGTGCTGCGGTAGGCGGCGTTAAAATCGGTGTCGATTTGAAGTTCCTGAGGTTTCTCCAAGATCGTGTGAATATTTCGTCCATGGTGGCCTTTGTTGGTCTGAAGCCACACTGATGTGGACCAATCATGTTGTTTATGAACAGCTTCAGGTGTACACACAATACGCAGAGAAGATCTTTTAGGCGTTGGTAATAAGCTTGATTGATACCCCTGTAGTTGGCGCAGTTGGTGTGAGGGTCTCATTTCTTGAGGGTAGGTCAAACAATGCAGAGGTTCCATTCATCGGGCTACTTTCTTCCGATCGTATTTTCAATGCTACGTTTTCGCTTCGGAAATGTAGTCAAATCGAACTAAATTAAGTGACACTGAGGGCAGGTTATAATCTTCTTCACATGCAGCACTGTAGCGTGCAGAAATTTTTCATTAGCCGAACCACAAACTCGTGGAAAGCATTTGAGTTCCCAGATCTGCACTTCGGACTAAAAACTTGTTAACATTGAGCGCACCCAATCCTGTTTAGTTAAGAAATTTGTATTATAACGCAACTAGTAGCATCTCCCCGGCAAAAGAGTATATTTTTTTGTCTTTTCATCTCTTTATTTGTGTCAATTTGTTACAAGGTAACTAACTACCCCTCGGCGTGTGCTGTACTCATTGCAACGTATGTATGTAATTTCTACTTAGGTTTATGCAAAATTAAACTTGCATTTTCATTAGCATGTAAGATCACAACAATTTCTGTACTTATTTTATCTAATAACAAATAAAAATGTTGATTTATCTTATAGCCTTAGATTGTTGCAGGTAAATATTTACACTTTAAGCAACTGATGTGCGTTTCCTGTTCATTTATTTACACTCCACATATAAGTGGGAAGTATAATTATGCCATGCATATCACGGTAATAATAATTTTATGAATATATACTACTATAGTAGTAGAGTTATTCCATTGTTAAGATTGATAATAGCAATAACCTTATTTAATATAGTTTTTGTTTTACCTCTGTTGCAACTATAGGAATACTCGCCGGCATGTGTTTGGTCCTGTAAAGTGAACATTGCTAGAGTTTTTCACGTTGGGACGAGATGACGGTGTTTGAAATGGTTTTACCGATTCAAACGAGCTCCTTGAAAAGGGTGATAAATACTGGATCAGTGCGGCCAAATATTGATGATTGGCTAACAATGAAGTCTGTTGAGATATTACTAGATAGTGTAATAGTGCATAGTGTAAGCGGGAAACAATATCAAACAAACAGCAAGTTTAAGAGCAGGATTCTAAAATGTAATGAAATGACAGCATCAGGGGAAAACTAAAGTGTCACTAATGTGGTATTCGATTGGTTGCTCTCAGAGCAGTTTTTTTGTTTCAGAGCAATTTTTATGTTCGTTTGGTACAAAAAAAAGCAATCTTTTTTATGTTTCAGAGCACTTTTGCGAATCTAGATATTTTCTCAGATTTACTAATACAAGTGCATTCGTGTTTGACAATTGTTGGAGTTTGTTTAGGTTTTCGTGAATTTTTTCTACAGCAAAGAAAGGCATTGCATCGGGTGAATCTGAGCAGCCTGAGGAAAAAGCTGATTACACATGTACATAAGCACACTTCCAGTCACATTTCACAGAAAACAAAAAAATCAGAATGCTCTGAGCCCACTTGGTTCAGATCGCGCTCATTATGCTCGAGCTCAGTTCAGTGCTCAGCTCTGAACTTAAAAAGAAAAACGCCTAATGGGTCGTCCACAAGGACCTAAGAGTGGTATAGTAGGATTTACCTTGATCTACCAACCCGTAAATCTGTTTTAACCTAACACACTGTGATATAGAAGTTGTTGAAGGTTGGAAAAACCTTGCAGTAAGATAGAAAGCATTTAAAAATTTAGGATCTAGGTCTATCGTCGAGGTTGAAGCTGTTCAGCTAATGTGTTACACGTTTCATTGGTTTAAAGAAAAAAAAATTCTGTGCCAAAATGTTTCTTGCAGAAGCACTCATAAATAAATACTGGAGAAACGCTAGCTGCACTAGTTCTTCTAAGTTTATAGACGCGCTATTCTGCGGCTGGAGGTCTTTCAGGGGTCCTTCTCTCAAGCTTAAGTCACCAAGAGTGTGCGTAAGTATGACAGCACGACGTCTTAAAAAAGAACAACCAATATTTCGACTGATGGATCATCTAATGGCATTTTCGATTTAAGAAAAGAATTGTACTTTCTATCAAAAGATCACAAATACGCAGTGTCAAGTAGAAAGTGGTTGCTATAATTTTTGCTTTGAAGATTCTACTTTGTAAATTGTTCACCTAAAACATGTCAGATTTTTGTTTTCGCAATTGACAAGGAAATATCGCATCCGTGGCTGTAAATGATTTACAGATTTGTCAAGACTAATCTTCCAAAGCCGATTTGATTGTGTAATGCTTATCATTCGCAGCGTGTCTTTCATTTAGACGATTCATTATTGCCCCAGCCCGATGTTATTTCCCAACCTCAAGGACTTGCATTTTTATTGTTTCTACCCCAGAGATTATGGCCTTGACTCTTTTTGTCAATCGAAAATGTTGCGCATACGCCTCCGTACAGCATATCAAGCCCATCGAGCGATTAACATTTTCCATTGGATCCAAACATAATTTTCGCAACCAAGGTGTGTTAGTATTTACAACTCGCCAACATCTAGATACTACAGCAAACATTATAAATTCAATTAACGTGTACGCACGTACCTACATGTGTATCTGACACCCAATCACCATCAAACCTGACGTAGGCTTCTTTATCACTGCTATAATGTGTCCTCCACTCTTTTTATGTAGATAGCAAACACATGTACTTACGACGTATTTTTCTACTTTTAGGCTCTGGGAAATTTGTACTTTGTCCATCAGTCGCTGTCGGGGGTGAAAATATGGAATTTCCTTTCACATGAATGGGACTCAGCCGAAGGGAAAAACATCTACACGGGCAACATTGAGACTATCTCCACCAAAGAGAAATCTAAATTTCCACAACACTTTTTTCCGGAAGTATGTATAGAACATATATCTGTAACGTGCATGTGCCTGCTGTCTGTTTGTGTCGCTTGTTACAAAAATAAACAACACATATGTCCTTGAATATGTATTTTTTTTTGTTATTCTTCTTGCGTTCTTACATTTTAGTGCAAATGGTCGCGCAAGGGTTTTATGCGTACGCGGTGGGAAATTAATGGAACCGTTATTGATCTCGTCAATATTCACCTATTTCATGATGCGTCTAATTTAGCTGCTTGCGAAGAATTCCCCTCGGTGTACTGCAAGACAAGGAGGAGAGCATTGGTTCACACATTGGAGAGGTGAGTAGACAGACATGAGTACGGCTGTGTGGTGTGGTGTGTGCATGTTTTATAGGTCATTTGACATTGAAAGAGGGATGTCGACGTCGAGGTTTCTTTGTACGCTGCCTGGATTGAAGGCAAAGAGTCTTTGCATTACTGGAATATGTAAACACGTTGAGAGTAACAAAAACATAAATATCAGAGTGTAGGCATATAGGGGTCACATGGCTTTTCTTACTGTACACAGTGTACACATGTTCTGTTTCGGTTGATTGATACCCGTGCCACTGATGGCGATGAACATTTTCAAGTTTGCGAATTTAACTTAATTAAATTAGGCGCGACGAAATCCTTTCCACTCGATGTCGTTCATTCGGCTCAGTGTCATTTTCGTTTTCGAGGCATGGTTGGTTAAACCGAAAGAGATTCAATACATTTCGTGTAAGAGCTGCCGCTTGGCTCCACATTAATATATTTGCACTTACATTTGGTTGTGTGCAAACAGTTTGTTTATTTTAAGGCCCCAGACTGGACTATGTGATTTAAGGCACGCAGACCCAAAAGATCTCGTGTGTCAGCATATATTCGGATAATATATTTTCTACTTGTGGGGGCATTGACACAACTTTCCACTTTCAACTGCCACCGAAGAGTAAATCCTCAAGGGCCTGATCTTAATCCGGCAGATAAATTTAACTGTATGATGTAGTTGCACGCACAGGCGCCCTGAGAAGAATGATAAACGATTGCTGATATCAGCAAAGCTACAAATATTGTTATGTGTTGCTAGCGATCTGACTTCTTTCATTAAAGGTGGAAAGATGCCCATTGCCACTGACCAGAAAGCGTGCGAACCATGCAATAAGTTTTGCTGATAAAATCGGACTTCTTCTTTGGTTGGATTGGCTTCTATTTTTGGGACATAAGCAATACGTTCTATTTTGTTTCAAGGGGTGAGACCGCGATTTGCGGAAAACTCTTTTCTTTCGCTCCGAAGTGACTTTGTTGAACTCATTCTTGAATAAATAAAAAAACGTTATCAGTTTCAGCTTCCGCAAACGTCTCCCTAACAAAAGCCCATAGCAACGATGGCGATCCTGGACTCTTTTGCAAGAATATATCGAACGTGTTACAAAAAATGTCTTGTTTTGCCTGGAATCCGCATTGTCTGTTCTGCAAGCTGAGTAAAATTAGACCAGTCTCAGTACAATGCTCTCTTCTTTACCAAAACGGATTTGTTTGCGTAAGAAATGTTGTTTCATGAAGCACATGAGGGTTCTCATTGGTGCAGTAACGCATATTTTGCTTATTGACGAAGCCGTTTAACCAAAAATGAGCTTCATCGCTGAAACGCTCTTAAAGTTGCGACCACCGACTCGGAATTTCGGTAGTAAATTTCAATTTTTTGTAAACGTTGTTCCTTCTGGTATTTCACCAAGAAAATGTTGATTATACTGAATTTTTTAACGTTGACAGTTCGGTAATCGGTTAAAGGGTGCGTTCACACTGAAAGTTTTAAGTTGTCAAATCGAAAAAGAAAGACCCATTATTTACTATGGTTCATCAACAATCAGTCCTACTCGCTGTCGTTTCACAGCTTTTTACAACGTAAGCAAGGTTTCTTCCAAAAGATGTTCTCACTTTGCCCGTGTTATTCCATAAGAAAAATACTCACGTGTTATAATAAACCGGACAGTTGAAAGTCATGAAGTAACTCTCTGTTATAGTTCATGTTTCATTTGTCTACCTGCCCAGCAGCTTACACATAGCAAAAAAACGATTTTGTTGTTAGAATTTACTATCAGAAAAAAAGCTTTAAGCTATCACATCACTGGACACAACCTCGTTATCAGTCCTTCCACGCTACTACAGATTTAGCTGCCATAGTTTTTACCCTTCATATTTGTTGACCATGAACATATATTCTTCTGTCCGCTATTCGCAGGTGAGTCTGATGGGGGATCTGGAAATATATTTAAAATTTTATTCAATAGAAACGTTACGTATACGCCCCGTGTAAGTACATACAGGTAACATTATGTGCAGTACTTCGGAGTGGGATTTTTTGCTGCCGTTATTTTTAAAATAGTGTGCAAAAAAAAAGTTAAGGGTAATACTAATTCCCTTACCGATATTATTTTCTTTAGGTTCCACATAGATGCCAAAAACGGGCTGGCACCATTTTTCGTATTCGGAGATTTCAACTTCCGCTGCGATACTGAAGGCGTTGTAAAGGTAAGCGGACAACATTCGCTCTCTTTTAAATTGGTTAATGCATTTCTTTCACAACCAACAGGAACTAACAGAACACTTAACCGCTCATCGAGTTCAAAGTATTAAAAACGATAGTACAAAGGTGCACTACAGAAATACCGATGGCGATAATGTACTTACGGTTGGCAAGAAAGAATTCAACTATGCTGATCATCAACTTAAATTCAAAGAAGCTTGGGTAGGTTATTGCGAAATTTTTATTAATTCAAAGTGTAAAGTAATTTGTTTCACTTCAGTTGCAAAAATACGACCGCGAGTTAGAACCCTTACGAGAAATTCTAGTCGAATACCCAATTAAATTTCCTCCAACTTATCCGTATGAAGAGGATCCTGATATGCCATCGGACTATATGTCGACACGATGCCCAGCCTGGTGCGATCGCATTTTAATGAGTCCAGCAGCTAAAGACTTGATTGTGGAGCATGACAGCAGTGCGGAGAATCCTTACAATATAATGGGAGAGAATGTTTGTATGGGTGATCATAAGGTAAGAGCAGTTGATGTAGTTATGCACTTTTGTTGAGGGTCATTTTAGGCGATTATCGGATGCGTTCTGTTCGTCTGTTTCACACCATTTTGAGGAAAAAACGGTCAGAAACGGTTTCGCACAGAATTCGGAATGGTTTCTTTGAAAAAGCCATAACCTGTCTATACCTGAGTCAGATAGACGGTTCCTTTAAAGTGCTCTTAAACCCTTTAATGACTTTATGTATACAGTGTCGTCTTGGAAATGCATCAAGTTCAAAGCCTAGGACTGGCATTCTAGCACACCATCCAGTTCTTCGTAGTCTCTTATTCGCGCGTAAAGAACATAGAACAGAACTCTATCCTCAAAGTAACATACAAAGTTAACCCTATCAGTGTTCTTAAAAACCGCGAGGCCATCATTTTTCTGCAACTACTTTGACTATATTATGTACAAGTATACTTTGAAACTGACTTCCTCCGAACATAGCCCCAGAGGAGTCTCTTCTTTATGCAGTCTTTGTAATATTCACCTAAAATGACCTTATCACCTTGAATTGAACTAAATGCATAATTATTTTCTATTCCCACAGCCAATCCTATTGAGCATACAACTTAAAGCCAATCAAGGTACATTTAGATGTTGTAATTGCTTTAAGCATGCTAGTGCGCCAAATAGCATACTAAGTAAAGACGAGCTTGATAAAATTAGTCAATCACTCAATGCCAATGAGGACAATGCAATGCAAAGTTATTGTCCCTATAACAGTAATGTATTCAGTACCATCCTAATCGAATGTCAAAAATTATGCCCTAAGCCCTCAGTCATCAGCACTAATAATCGCATTAGTCGCAATTTTAACAAATCTAGTCTAACAGGCGCTGCCGCTGCCGCCGCTGAACCGGCCACAAAGCAAGAAGACTCATCGTCAAACTCATCCCTACAGCAACAGCCGCAAATAAGTATAAATCTAATCGATTCGGATAACCTTCCTGTATGTCTTTGCTCACTAATCTCAGAAGCGGCTGAAAAGCCAAAACGTCGTTCGACTCCCTTGCGATCGACCGAATCTGATGATTCAAACGATGACGAGAACAACCACGACGATAACGATGACGACGATGACGACGACAATGGTAAAAATGCGAGAAACACTAGTAAGATTGACGGTTCAATATGTCCCGAGTGTCAGAATATTATCAAACGACAACCGGTCAACCATCGCTGCACATTAATATCGAAACGATTGCTACTAGCGAATAACATCATTGTTAACCGCATTGATACGCATTACTTAAACACATACCTTGATAATCGTCAGGATCCCTACACACCTGAGAGTGCAGAATCGCATTCGCCGTATCCAGAATTGGAAACGAATCACAGTAGTCGTAGTAGTCCGAATGATGAACTCACCGGTGAACCATTGCGTTCGAACAACAATGCCGAAGCAAAACTATTATCCCCCAGGGCAAAGAAGGCTTCCGCTGCCGGAAGTGGCAGTGTGGCTGCTGCTGGCGGGGCTCATTTGAAACCCGTTGAATTGCGTGGAATTGTCTCGCCGGGTCAGTTGAAGTCCCGGCTGGAACATTTGCAGCGCACCTCGTTGCAAAACGAAGATTCCGATGAGATACATGAGGCGGGTATTATTGGCAAACATAATAATCGCTGTTTTGATGGTTGTTGTACGATTTTCTAAAAAAAAAAAACAAAAAAATTACAAAAATATTGCATATTATCCATAACTAAACATTAAAATTCCAAAACAAAACCCCTAGTTGCAATTAAATTAAGTCCTATTACACACGTACATCGTACACGCACACAAAACTACCTTCAAGGCACGCGTTTGCTACCGTTTCACGTTGTTTTATGTGTTGAAACTCTTTGATTTTTTTTTTTTTTTTTTTTATTTCTTTATACTTAATTTAAATGTGATATTTATGTTTAAAGAGTATAACTATGTTAATAGTGGGCGCCGATAAATCGTTTCAGTAGTATATCAATCGGAAGATGTAGAAACTGCCATCGTTTTAGACCCTTAAGTGAATGAAATAGTCTCTGCGGATCTGGAAGACCGTTTACACTTTACCCCTAAGAAACATATTACCTACTTTATTATTGCTAGAAACTGATCTGAAAGGTACTCGAGTTGTTGTTGACATTATCCTAGTGAAAGACCAAAGAAATTGTGTGAATGACATTTGTTTTTTAGGAGATTTACTTAATTTTTTATAACACCGAGATAGTGCATGTTTGAGTCATATATCGAATTAAAACTCACCATCCCTTGTTAAGATAGATGTTGAGCGCGACGTTATTTGATGTTAGACCTGGGAAGGTGCCATCGAAATTGTGGTCGACTAACTATGTCAAAATGAAAATAAAAATACAAATGCAAAGTCGCATTGTATAGTGCTTTCTATGTACAATGCGAAACTAAAAATGAAGACAATGTTTTCTTTTTGAAGGCATTCCGACTCCACTTTATTTACGAAGACCTAAGATGGGTACATGATTACGAGGTATGCTCTACTTCATCAAACACTCTTATCCGAGAGAATTGCCCCCAAATTTCAGAATTGCTCTATTCAATGGAATTCGTTGGAACACTTTTTGCATGTAGCCACCATCATAATGTTTGATTTTGTTTTTGTTGTTAATTCTTATTTGTTATTACAGTATAATACTGCATTCACAACACCACACTCGCATTTTTGCAGAGAGATGCGTTTTACCGCAGTCTATGCTAATAAATCATAAACCTAAAGTACCCATAATTATAGATATTTCGCCGACCAACAATTCTGCAATCACTTGAAAGCATTTCTATTTCTGATTTAAAACATGTGACATAACAGTTATAATAAGTGTCAGTCTGCCAGTAAATCAAACCAACAATTCATCAATCAATTATACGAAATAAATACATAATTGTCCGTTCATCACTTCCGGAATCCAATTTGTGTTATATTAGGTCTGTTTTTTGGAGCTTCAATCTCAGCAATGCAAAGTAAAGTATGATTTTCAGCACTCACATATTAGTTGTTGTACTTATATATATATAGAGCTAATCGAAATATCCCAATTAAAGTTTACACTCTTGTGTCGTTTTCCATTGGGACAAAAAATCAATCTTTTTTTTGATCTTAATCACTTTTCATGTTCCATTGGGCAAAAAAATCCATCTTTTTTTCGTTTCGGAACACTTTTGGCAGATCTCGATATTTGTTCAGATCTAAACTTTACTGCCCCAATACCAATATGCTTTGCACAGCTGTTTTACGTCATTTTAAGAAGTTTGCTTTCAAACCAAATGCGCAAATTTTCGTGAAAACCAACATAACGAAATACATAAATAACCATGGATATCATTTTGGAGGAATTATTATCTTCATAGTCTTCCTCGTCATCTGAAGACTACGAATCACCAAAAATACTAAATTTATATTTACAATAGGGAAAACTTTTTTAAAGTTGATATCCATTTGTGAATTTGCAAAAACAAATGCAATTTGAACAGCAGATAAATTTCGTTGCGCGTTCCATTAGCAGCATAAAATCTGAGATCTGAAAAGGATTGCTGGTGGTCCCAATGGAAAACGACATTAGTTTTATATTTTGGGATCATAAAAAGTAAAATTTCTTTCTAACAAAATAACAAACATTTGGCAAGTGTGTGGTGGTGAGTTCAGGGCAATTCTTTAAACATATTCCGGACTCTTTTGTGCTAAGAATTGACCCGGAAGTGCATTTTAAAAACATAGAAAGAACACTTCGAGATAAAAAGGGCGATTATTTTTTTCAATCGAGAATGACATTAGTGCCATCGCAATTAGTTGCAGTCAGCACAAACCTTGTCTTATTTTACCACGTGAAAACCTCATTTTATAACTCATAATGTTAAAAATTGAGGAGAATTGTAGCAAATAACAGCTGAATCGACCCGCATCATGAATGTGAGTTTTAAGCTTGAAACAATTAAACAAAAACATAAGTTGAACGGCCAGAAAGGTAGATAGTTTTCGATCAATCAAAGAGGAAACGGATCGAAACCATAAACACATATTTTATGGCTTTTGGATTTTTCGGCTGCCCTTCATAAACGTCACTCACGTGATCAATCTGAGCCCATAAAAAGATTGACACATCAGCGTCAGCCAACTGTCAGACTTACTAAACTAGAGTTGGGCTAGTCGGTCACTTCCATTTCTACCACATTTTATCTTTATCCTGTTGTATTCTGGTAATATTTTCGTAAAGTAACTACAAGTAGAAATATTCCCAAACGGAATAGTTGCTGTTTTACTGTTCCATACCTGCTCAACGTATACTTAAACTAGCGAATAGCGATTGTGTAGATTACCTATGTTTCTTAATACCGCTGTTGCTGTCTATTTGATTTCTCATCCAGTTAGCACATTAAGTTCTCAGTTCTTTCTGAATACACTTTTATTTTGTTGATATCCCTTTATAGGATGAACCAACCAATTTAATTTTTTAAAAGAATGTCGAAAAGAATTCTCGAACTATTAATGGAAACACAATTTAATTTCATGGCTGGCTTTCCAGTAGCCCATCTTGCCAACTCAATATTTATGTCTGTTTTCTACACACATAGCTCAATCAATAAAGAGCTTTGAGTGTTTTATTGGCCTTTAACAGCACTTAAAAACAAAATATTTTCTTAGAAACATCTGATCTTTTTTTCTACTCTTTAGTGGTAGGATCTCAAAAAGCAAGTTGATTCAATCTATTTTTTTACTACTACTTGTAGGTTTAATGCATAAATGTTTACACCTTATCAAAGTATACAGTAATTGGAACTTACTTTTTTTTTAAAAAAGTGTCGTCGATTTACGTTTAGTTTATTTCTTAAAACTTTTCTAAAATGTGAAATATACCTGATTTGTTCGAGAAATTTTCTTTTCTTTATGCACTTGGTCCCCCGTCTGTGGTATTCTGTTGCAGAACTCAGGGGTCGAACAAATTCCGTCACATAATGCTCGTTCACAGACGACGCGATTCGACCCCAGGGTTTCTATAATGTGAAGAATTTTATAATGATTTCAAAATGTCCGCTGCGCAATAATTCAAAAGGACGGGGCTAGCGATCGGCATACCAATCTGTGTCTTTCCCGCCGTTGCGTGAGAACAGCGAACAAAACAAACTGGTAACTACTTTCGGGCAGGCTCTGCATTATCGTTTGGTCTTAACACTTGGTCTCACATTTTCCGGGTGTTTCAATGGAAGCGGCTTTGATTTAATGATATCCAGATCCCAATTAAAGCCAATTTATGCTACAACCATAAAAATAGACTGCAATACACAACTTTAATCGCTTAATTTCTGATCACTACATAAGCCTAAAATGAATTTGAGCTGATTACTAGTAGTGCAGTCAGTTTTCGACGTATATTTATTTACGAGCCCAGCTGTAATCACACTAATATCCAAATTTCTTTGGTCTGTTTGCCTAAAAAAAAATCACTTTTACCTCAGTATACAAAACCAATGTTAAATCAAAATAAACCAAAACCTGAGCAAAAAATGCCTTTTTGTTACATAGCCAATCACCCACCTACTTTTTGTGAGTAACAAATTACAAACTATTTTTAAGAGCCATCAATAAAAAACCTCACAGCGTTTCTTCCATCATTTGCTCAATATTCTCTGAAAAATCTCATTTTTTGGTTATTACTTTTATTATTATTTATTATTTACAATTATATACAATTTATAGTTTTACTATCTTTTGTTCTCATGGGTTATTTATGTAGCGTTTTATTACTTAAAAGAAGAAACTCCAAAATCTTGCGAATATCTAGTACTTTAAAAGAAAAGTTTTTTTTTTTTGTCTTTTGTTTAAGTTAATTATAACTTTTATATTTGCTTATGATTTAATTTGTTTGGTTAAGAAAGAAGTTATTATTTTTTGCGTGCAATTAATCAATCAATTGTGAATATTTCTTTAAATAAAATGGAATCTCTATCAAAAGTTAATAATACATATTTTTGGTTAGAATATTCGTTGCATGTGTATGTAAGGAAATTTTTATGAAGCTTCTAGATTAAGAAACAACTTTGTTTACCTTGTATAAATTGTACATACAACAATTTTTTTTTACTCTCGTATAACAGATTTATTTATTTTTGTAAGTTTTATGTGTTTTTGTTATTTAAACATATTGTGTCGTATTTTATTATTGTTTTTTTTTTTTTCTGAATTTATTGCTTGTTGTACTTATGTTGTAAAATTGTTTTTAAATATATAAAGATTTTTTACATGTATGGCTCTGTTTTGCATACAAAAACTTACAAATTTTGTGTTTTATTTTTGTTGTTGCTGAACAAATTTTATTGTTTTTTTATTTTTTTTTTGAGTGTGAATAAATATGAACAGAATATTTATTTTTTTTACTAGTATGGTGAAAAGTAAATTATGAAAATAAGTAGGAGAGCATTTCTGAGAATGCAGTATACTGAGTAAAGGAGTCGGTCACTTTCTTAAAGAAAACCTGCGATGAGCTTTTATTCAATTATAAAACAGATCAATTTCGTTTCGCTTCCCATGTGACGCGAAAACATGTATTGACCTTATGATTGATATTGAGCTTGTTTAAATATTTGTTTTGCAATAGTCTACAAAAAAGGATTATTTGAAAGGAAATTTAATCAAGACAATGCGACTTTGAGCAGCCAGTCTCCAGCTTAAAACGAAAAAAGTTATTATTGCCCACAAGCTGGCTTCTCAACGTGAATGGGGACGACTTTGACAGTTTTTTGTTTGCAACACACGTGTTTTCTTCTGAGTAAACTAGACAATAGTTAACAGTCCTTAATAGTCTTCAATCTTAAAACAAATATTTTCCTATTTTCTATTAAACAAATGAACTTCGACGACGTATTTCCTGATGAACACTTGCTAACGACATTATTTTAATCTAGCTTCCTAATTATTATTGCTATTATTTTCTGACAGTTCCCTCACCACGATTGTGTCAGAAAATTTTTCGAGATGGCGCTCTCAGAGTACTTTTTTTGCTCTCAGAGCAATTTAATTGTTCGTTTGGTACAAAAAAAGCAATCTTTTTCAGATTTCAAAGCACTTTTGCGAATCTAGATATTCTCTCAGATTTGCCTCAGACAATTACAAGTGCATTTGAGTTTGACAACTGTTGGAGTTTGTTTAGGTTTTCGTGAATTTTTTTTACGGCAAAGAAACGCCTTGCATCGGGTGAATCTGTTTTTGTAAATGACTAACTATATAGAAATCAATCGGGACGAATATCACCACAAAAAAGAGCAAGTGACGTTTTTATGTTCGATTAGGCACACGAAATCTGAAATCTGAGAGCAAATCTGAAGAAGCCCAATCGAATACCACATAACTTTTATTACAATAAACGGCCATGGGCTTGAAAAAGCGGGGTGTTTCAATTTTGCACAGCACAAGTCCACAGAGGGATCATTTTTGGATAAGTTGGATAAAACTTACAGTTCAGTTTTTGGTTAATTTTAAAATTATCATTTTAAATTGTATCACATTTAAAAAAAAAAAAAAAATACATAATAATCATTTTTGTAGGTCACAATGTGTAATTTGGTATGGAAAATTTCGCCATTGTGAGTTCGAAAAATTAAGCCTGGAAACTAAAAATGATTATTAGTATCGTGAAATGACTAAATTATTGCTACAATCAATGGTATACTTACGCAAAATTTTCTCCTTAACTTTACTAAGTGTACCTGTTAACAGTTAAAGTATATATATATGGGTACTTGATTTTTTTATATATAATATGTATATAGTTCCATTCGCGTACTCGCTTTGGGATGATCTACTACTAACTACTATTTCTAGCGAATTAGGTACGTGGTAGATTATGAATTCCTCCTCCTAATGTGCTCAGTTCTTTTAAACATAAAAAAACATAAATTCGGAGCTCTAATGAGTTTGAGCTAAAAAATCCCTTGGAACTATCTTTTTGACAGTATCAGACTCTGCCCTGTTTGGGATATATGTTTAGTTGTTGATACTCACTGGCACCTTTTATATTTGCTGTTTAAATCAAGTATGTATATGATTAGTTGAAATATCGCCACAAATTGGTCTATAAACATTTTCCAATTAAAATCTACCAAAAACTTTTTTTGTACCTCAATTTGACTTTAATGTAAGCAAACTCAGACTTACTTGGTAAATCTCGAGCAATTCTGAAAATAAATCGAGATTCGAAAAAGTGATATCGATCTTTAAATTATACCTTCTATGTTTCCCAATCGAGCAAAAAATGTTATCTACAGCAGGAAAAATGTACTCTTTTCTAGATAACCGAATAAAGACAAGTTTAGTTAGTGACTGCTTACGAGCAGTAAGTATTCGAGTTATTTACATAAAGCTCACGGCATAATCGGAACACTGCTTATTTTCGAAAAGATTGTTTTTTCCGTATTTTACATCCCACTCCATATACCTTGGTCTGAGAATCCAATCCTTTGTCGACGAATCTTTGCTTTGTCTCTGCCAGCAATTTTCTAAGTTCCTTTTGGAAAATCTTCGGTTCTAAAAGAACATTTACGTGCATAGAATGACAGGGAACAAAAAATGCTCGAATGAGGAAACTTCGTACAGTCCATATATTGACTATAGGATATGAGAAATACGCGAACGGAAGTATGTAAACATTATTTTACCATACATCCACAATCTACACATGTATAATCAATAGAGATCAGAAAAATAAATAGGAAAAATGGATACAAATTTAGGTACACTTGAATTTTAGTTGCAGCCTATAAACAAATTTCCTCACTAGTTTAACGGCAACTTTTAATCTAATGAAATGAAATTGAATTGATAGTGAAATTCATTTGGGCCACTTCGCTCTCTAAAACAAAAGCCTTAATTAAAAGTCAATCATGTTTGTTTTGCTGATCGCTATAACCATGATCAGTCTTATATTTATTACACACTTACTCAAAAATTAACCTGTATGCTTTCTTTTAGCTATTTATCAAAAACTTGTTTGTTTTCTGTTCTTTTTTTCTTTTTCTTTTGTTTTGTTATTCATTGTGTGGGTGTACGTAATCCTAAATATCTAATCCTAAAAAAAGTCCGTTCGTCCCTATTTTTTGTAATGTAGTCAACAATCACAAATATTGATACAAATAATCTTCATTCTATGTTTCGTAAAATATGTGTAAATTTTCTTATCAATTACAGGAATAATAAGACAAAATGAAAAAGTTTCCACCCCACTGCAACATATTATCAATGAGACCCTGGGCGATGATGGAGTCTGGAAAATTCAAGGTCATTCCGAGAGTAATGACATAACCGATTTAGAGTCAAAGACACGCTACATACAAATTAATTCAGTTGCAGAAACTGAGAGCGATAATGTAACAGAAGTTTTCCAAGAGCCCAAAATGGCGCCTATATTACGTGAGACAACCGTTTAAAATATAAATGTAGTAGGTACGACGTTGTTGTTAGGAGCTTAGGAAAATTGTAGTCAATAGTTTTTATTGGAATAGGTAGATTTTTAGATAGTAGCAAATTTGTATTTTAAGTTATAGATGGCTATGCGAGTTTTGAAAATCGGTAACTATTTGATGATGCTGGTTCTAGTTTGTTTTCAGTCGGTGTTTTAACAAAACGGGCTGTCAACATCGTCACGTTCTTAGTGAAAATGCCTGACATTTGAAATTATAATAAAACGATTTCTAAGAGGCGCTTGATGTTTTTGTTTGATTCGAGACAAATTCAAGCTTCCGATTTATGCACTTGGGCATTTTTTTTCATTATTCCCGTTACAAAAAAAAAAAAACGAATATTCAAAGGTAGACGAACATTTTTCATCAACAATTTGAATGATGCCAATATCATCCGCTTCACGTCGCAAAAGATTGCCAGATTAATTGACGATAGCGCATTCCAAGTTAATACGTGTTTTTCCGGTGGTTGAACCTAAGCATTATATGAGAATACAAATACCGGCCTTCCATTGACGTCATTCGACGTCTATAGAAATATTTCGAATCCGAGGTCTCGCTAGTTATCTACGAGTATCAATACAACGCCAGCGATGTAACAGTATATAACTAAACCTGTCAGTATAAATATTGTTGTGACGTCAAGCAACACAACAGATTTCCGAAACTTTCATAGCTGGCCTCGTTCCATAAACTACATTCTAGTTATAAAAAATATGCAAATACATTATGTGTAGCTCCACCTAGATACTTACCAAAGATTCAGTGCCATGAATTTTGCCATAAAAATTACCATTTGATTCGGAAATATACATATATTATATTAATAACTACCTATTTACAGTTTGTATTTTATTTGCATCATATATCGTTTCTGAATATTGTGAACACTGTTCGAATAAGTTGTTGAATATTTATACAAGTAAATTATTTCCTTGAAAGTACAGAAGTAAGAATAAGCTTCCGTCCAAATTCTTTCATAAGTTTTCACTCCACTAAAGCAATTAGCGGATACATATTTTTTAATTATTCCTATTTTTAAACGCCTACTTAAACTGATTTTTTTAATTGTAATCTCAAACCGAATCTATGCCAACCAAAGAAATATTACCTACCCAACAAATATTAAACGGTAGGTATAAATGTACTTATTAACCACACAAACAGAAGCAAACACGATATAACTTTAGATTTTAAGTAATAAATGGAGAATCTAATTTAATTTTAGGTCAACATTAAGTTCAATAAATGTTTTGATAAAATGTCGTGTTTTTGAAAATTAAGTTAAATAGATTGTTGTAAGTGCAATTATCTTAAAATTGAATTTTTCACATATTTCAGGTTTGACTTTTAACTTTTAAATTGTATTTTAATATATAATTACATTTAAAAGTAAACAAGAAACACTTTTTATCTATTTCTATGTTTTGTGTACTTAATACGTGTTTATGTGTTTTCAAAATTGTTCACTATTCACTCCACTTAAAAATTGAAACAAAATTAAATTTTTATAAATGTTGACATTGTGATTTTTATTTAAAACTGTTTGTACTTTAAATAAAAGGAAAAAACATACCCACCCTAACAATAAGAGCTTACTGTTCAATACACAGTTAACAAAAAAAAAAAATCTAATAAATGTGGTTACATGCTAAGTACCTTTTTAATAATAATTTTAAAGTTCAAAGTAGATGTCAATATTATATGTGTACAGTGTAGTTTTGAGCTGCTGCATAATTAAATCAAACATTTTAATCCAAGTCGTTATTGTGTTTTTTGTAAGCGGATATTACATGAATATTATACAAACAATTGCGTTTATAGCTAAAATGTTACATTAAAGGGTTTGATAGTACTATAGAGATATAAAAACTTGTATGTTCCAATATCGTAAATATTTGGATGTGATATATTTAAAATAAAAATAAATAAAAAAATGAAATGAGTAATACAAAATGTTGTTGTATTTATTATAGGAATATAGTCCTTATAACGTTTCACAAATGATAAAAGCTCATGCGATAGCTCCTCAAATACGTAAATGCGAATAGGGTCTTCAAGGTACGTTGTACGTATTTAGTTATAATTGAAAATGAATGTCGGTTGTGGAATCGAAAGTGCAATGCCAATATACACAATAGAAATATTGTGGACACTTCCGCGGAGAGATATCCATAAGTACGGGACTGCCAACGTCTATCAGAAAAATGTACGACAAGTCCGCTTATATTTTTCTGTAACGTTTCTTTATTTTAGACTGGAATGAATTCCCAACAGTTACAGAAATAAATTTCTGTTAGGCTTATTTGCCTATTACACATATTCGGCATTTGTGAGCTCGAAAAATCCTCGTCTGCTTGCATATCGGCCCCTAGGGAGATTGCTTAATCTTTATGCATGCAATATGCACAAGCACATGTCAAAAGCTTGGATTTGACCAATCCCAGAAAGTTTTTCTACCAGAACACACAGCAACGTCAAGCTTAATTTTGTTTTCCAATGCGCAACTTCTCGCGAACGTCTGACAAATATCCGAGAGTATAACTGTCACGGAAGAGTTTCTCAATAAGTCGTTTGGGCTCGGCACAAAATTGAAGATCCCATCCATTCTTCACAAAAATTAAAAACGACGAATGGTTGTGAGAAGCTAGGTCTAGGGTCCCTACGCTAACCAAACCTAACTTATATTGATGACTATGTGGTATGAGAACAACTGCAGTGTTACACAATTTGAATATTGTAAATGGTGGATAAGAACTCAAGCAAAAAAAAATCTAGATGTAGCACTTAATTTTTTGCTTGCAGAAAAAATTGTTTTAATGAGTACCTTCAGTCTAATTTACTTTGTTGAGATAGATTTTAAGTAAAATACTAAAATAATAATAAGTAAAATATAAAAAAAGGGCTCGGAAATGTCTTTTAAACTTGTTATTTTGATCGGTTAAGGGATGGTTGGAATTTCAATTTTCGCATTGACCGAATGGGAAAAAAGGGTCCCAACTGTAATATCTATGAAGATGGCACCATTTATGGTTAAGTAAATGAGAGAGGAAGATGTTTATTTGAGTAATAAATTCAAGGAAGATGGACGTATTTTAATCGCCAGGGATTTCATATAAATAGTTGAGACAAAAAGCAACAAGAAAAGAACACCAACGTTACACAAACAATAAAAGTTATAAAATTCACAAAAAAAAACACCTAAGTTTTGACCAAAATCGGAACCCTAACGTTTTTTTTTACGATTTCATACTAATAAATGTGGTATTCGTTTGGGCTACTTCAGATTTGCCCTCAGATTTCAGATTTCGTGTGCCAAATCGAACATAAAAACGCTCTTACTCTTTTTTGTGTTGATATAAGTGCGACTTGAATATGTGTAGTCTTCGACACTTTTCTATGCGCTTTCCATTCACTGGTTAAATTGTATATTAAAACATTCGAAATTTGAGTCCCGATTGATTTCTTAATATTTGCACACATATAATTTACGAAAATAGATCCACCCGATGCGATGCCTTTCTTTGCTGTAGAAAAAATTCACGCAAATATAAACAAACCCCACCAATTATCAAACTCAAATGCACTTGTATTGGTAAATCTGAAGCAAATCAGAGAAAATATCTAGATTCCCAAAAGTGCTCTGAAATCTGAAAAAGATTGTTTTTTTTTTGTACCAAACGAACATAAAAATTTCTCAGAGGGCAAAAAAAGTGCTCTGAGAGCGCCCAATCGAATACCACAAAAGTGTCAGCTCTAAATTCGGAAAACATCGCACTGGAATTGCAATTTCCTATCACATCGCTAAGATGGTAAGTAAGAAACTCGGTCTGTCAAATTTAAAGCAGCCGTTGGCGGCCAAATTGCATGTTGCTATTTTTCCGTCCCACTAAAATACAAGTGAACAAGCCATGGAGCAATACACTCCCCAAGAACGGGGAATAATTGTGTCTATTTTTTTGCGTAACAATTCGTCTGTGGTGTTGACGCAGCGCGAATTCCGTCGTCGATTCCACGGCCGTCCGACACCGACTGCGCAAACACTACGCTGTTTGGCCACCAACCTCGAAGAGTATGGGACCACACGAGACGTTGCCAAGAGTGGCCCGCCCCGGAGCGCCCGTTGTGCCGAGAATGTCGCCGCTGTTGACAAGGATGTCGAGCTGTCGCCGGGAACATCGACCAGACGCCGTGATTCGCAATTAGCCATCAGCCGGTAGATCCGAGACCGGAGATTTATGTTAAACATATTTTATTTAAATTTAAATTTACAATGACTACCAGGCCTAGAAGACGTGCTACTACAAAAGTTGTAGCTGCTGTTGATCTTTCGGATACCGAAGAAGAAAAGCCCAAAAGAAAAAGAGTAAAACTGGAGAAAGATGCTGATTATGCCGACGACAAATCTAAAACAGTTAAAGTGGTGTAAGTTTAAGATATTTGGCTTCAAAAATTACAAATGCTATACATTTTAATACTTTAGAAAACGCAGGGGAAGATCAGCCAAGAAAACCCTTGTCACCGATAGTGACGGTGAACAACCATCCCCAAGCAAAAAGGTAAAACAAGAGGAAGAAGCCAATGACGAGGAAGAGCCTATTAGAGTTGCGTAAGTTTAAGTACAGATTCATACTTGGTCAAAATGACTTGAATTGCTCGTCCTTGGTTGCAGAAAACCCAGAGGGAGAGTAGCCAAAAAGGAGAAAACATCCCCAAAGAAGGCAGCTGTTCGCAAGCAACGGCAGAAAAACGCCACTGTTGAAAAGAATGTTGGCGCTGAAAATCAGGACCCAAATAGTGACGAGGCGGTCGCTGATTTGCCAGATGGACAGTCCCCGTCGGTGGGGAACGGACAGGTGCAACGACCGCGGATGTCAAGCGCTTTTAATTCCTCATTTATGGGTAAGAAATGACGATATTTACTTGAGTATGAACTTACGATTACTTCCACTGACAGTCCAAGAAAATAAACTTGGGCTACTTTCAATAACTATAAACCAGATATGTTCTTGTTCCGGGCTGTATGTATGCCCTACCTATCAATCATGGAGAAACTACCTACCTAAGATATTTGCTCCAGACATAAGTTCATACATCCTATGCAGATGAAAACTTTCTTCAGATTTGGGGTTGGACACCCACCCTTCAATATCCTCTCGCATTATTTATACAATTATCTGTTGGTCTATGCAAACGTTATTTACAATGTATACATTAATATGCAGTGTAAGAAATAACCAAACTATTATTAAAACTTCAATATTTATAGTCAGAAAATAAGATCCTTCTTGATCGATATGCCAAACTATAATCATTATGCCCTATGTGAATACATCCTTCCCATTTCCCATATGCTTGTCATGACTTCTTTGTCTCGTTCTTATTCAGATGTCTTGTTTCAGCGCTACATTCTTAAAAGTATTCAATCATTTTGTTCGTATAGATTCTCCGGCGTAAGATATTTTAAATGTACATAAATATTCAGCTAGCCCATAACACATTTATAATAAAAGTATCAAAAATCAAATGCGCATTGAATTTCAACAAAACACCTACACAAATGCGGCGGCAGAAACTGTCAAACGAATTTTTTATCACTTCATAAACCTACACTTGTTTACTTCTTGTCGGCTTTTGTTTAGGTTCTGTATTCATATTCTCCGCCCATCGAAAGTGTGTAGTTCTCGATGGTTTTCACAATAATTTCTTCAAGGAGTTGGGAAAAAGTATATGCCCATCAGTGTTTATAGAGCAGGAACTCATTTTCTCAATTCCATCATAGAACAATCCATTGGTTTAAAATATTTGACAGTTGTTGCCTACGTTAACCGAAAGCGTAGCTTGATTTCGATTTAATCGACACTTTCACTGTTTCGACTTTGACACTGGCTGCGCGGATAGCTTTGGTATTTTTCTTTTTGTTATTGAAGTACATCGTGGAAGTGATATACTCGCAGTTTTATTTTGTTTGTTTTGTTTGAGTGGCTGGTGGCTTACGTGTAATAGCATTTTTTATCAATGCAGGCTAGGTACTATAGAAAAATCGTTAAAATGTGTTCTATTGTCGCCCTAATGGGGTTTTATTTGCGGAAAGAAGAATTGCCGTTCCCATCCAGATCGCAGTAAATTTCGCTTGACAATGGGAAATTCTTTGGGTTGTTTTAGGATCGGCTCCAATCGTAAGGAGGATACTTCACCCATAATCCGTCGGTGTTTATTGTAAACAGCCATCACGAACATAGCTCTAATGTTTTGCAATTGTTATTTCAGCGCGTCGCAAAGTTTGGAACATTTATGAACTCCTAGCAGAAACCGAAGACATTGATACACATTCTGCAAGGAATATTGTTCAGCTTTTCGAGAACGACAACACGATTCCGTTCATTTGTCGCTATCGCCGAGATCTCATTAGTCACAAAATAACGCCGGAGAAGCTGCGTGATATTAAAAATACTTACACCGAGATTGTTGCTCTGCGGAAAAAGGCAGAGACTATTCTCACCCAGCTTGAGAAGGAAACTAACATCAATGAGGACGTACGCACTGAGATGATGTGTGCAAAAACAGCTGAAGAGCTTGAGTTTCTGGTAAGTTGAATCACATTCAATGGAAATAAGACATCGTGTAATCCGATCCTTTCGTAGTACGCACCGTACAAACCTGCAAGCAAGGGCTCTTTAGCCGATCGTGCTAAAGCGCTTGGTCTAGAAGTTCATGCTGAATTCCTGCTGAACGGCGACAGTCCACCAGTTCGATTGGAAACGATTATCGATCGCAAGAATCCGGACTTAGACAGCGTGGAGAAGGTGGAAGACGGCATTTGTCATATAATATCGCACAACTTTAGCAAGCACACTGGGGTACTGGAGGAGTTGCGTCGATTGTAAGCAAAAGAGTACCCTCTGTACTTGGAGATAGCCTAGTTTTTTTTTTTTTTGTTTGTTACAGACAGAAGGTCCACAACCTCATGCTTAAGTGCACAAAGGCTAAGGTGGTCGCACCCAAAGAGAAAGACCCGACAGCCAGTGCTTCGGCAGCGTTTACTTCATCACATGGTAATCGTAATGACCAATCAAAATACGAACAGTATTTTAACTTTGAAAATGGTGTTCGTTACGTTAAGCCGCATCAAGTTCTGGCCATAAACCGTGGAGAGAAGTCCAAGTTTCTAACAGTCAAAGTCATCGTGCCAGAGTATTTTAAAGTGGACATCAAACGGTACATTCGTGATATTTTCATGTGCGATGGAGTTCAATATTCGCTGAGACACGAGCTTTTTGAGAAGGCCTTCGAGGAGTGCTACACCAAGAAATGTAAGTGCAAATGCATTTGATTTGTTATCGGTTTGCTTTTAATGGCAATATACACTTTAGTGGTGGCCTTGGTGTCGCGGCAAGTACGAGCGGATCTGGGCGAAGCAGCTAAGAAGGCGTCGATTGATGTGTTCGGCAAGAATCTGAAGCAGCTTCTGTTGATGTCTCCGTTGAAGGGCGAACGCATTTTGGGCATTGATCCAGGGTTCACAAATGGCTGTAAGTTGGCATTGATTTCGGAAACGGCTGACGTACTGGATGTCGGAGTCGTGTATCCACATAACAAGCGAGGCGATCCAGAGCAGTATGGCATTACCTTAGCAAAAATGCTCATTAAGAATCGGTAAGTCTAACGATTTTGTTTTATTGTATAATATCTACAATATTCAATGACATGACTTGAGATAACAGAGCCGAGCATGATGTTCTAGATAAGATTTTTTTTTTTTGTTTTGAATACTTCTGCCAGTAGAAGAAGTTTTGTGGTTGAGGCCTTGGTCCACCCCGGACTGTACTCGCCATCTAAACAATGTACAGTCTCAACCACGAGTTGCTTGCTCATTGTTGGTAATTTTGGCAGTGTTATCCCTGAACAAACCGTTCATCTTCTATATGGCTACTTAATTTCTAGGAAGAGAACTAAGAAACAATTAAATTAAACTTTTAGCTGTAAGATAATTGCTTTGGGCAATGGAACTGCGTGCCGCGAAACCGAGTTTTGGCTCACAAAACTCTTCGAGAAAGGCATTCTGGATCCAGAACATGTGAGTTACAGTATCGTTTCCGAGCAGGGCGCTTCCATATACTCATGCAGCGAGGTGGCAAAGAAAGAGTTTCCCACACTGGATATGAATCTGATAAGTGCAGGTGTGTCCGACACCGAAATAAATTCCATTTTCCAAATCTAACTTAAATTGTTTATTGTAGTTTCCATTGCACGTCGCTTGAATGATCCTCTTAGCGAGTATGTTAAAATTGAACCACGTCACATTGGGGTTGGTATGTACCAGCACGACATCAATGAGAAGATTCTGTCGGAATCCCTAAACGAAGTTGTTTCGGAATGTGTAAGCTATGTGGGCGTGGACATTAACACTGCGAGTTTAAGTGTCCTCAAGTGAGTAACACAAGCTAATTTGGAAAAATATAAATTGATTTCTTCTTTATTCAGACACATTGCAGGTTTGACAGAAAAACGTGCTGAGAAAATCATTCAACATCGGCAAGAGCATGGACTATTTCGTACAAGGAAGGATCTACTACAGGTCAAGTCTGTAGGTGAAAAGACATTTGTGCAATGTGCTGGGTAAGATTGTTTGCTTTTCATAACACAAGACAACATATCCTTCATTCTTGTAAGTAACTAGTTTTATACGGATCGAACCGAAAAGTGTTGGTGGCGAAGTGGACAATTTGCTGGACTGCACCTGGGTACATCCTGAGAGTTACTCAGTAGCTAAGAAGTAAGTTTTTCCTTGTTTTCCTCTTTTTCATTCCTAAGCAAGAAACTGTTTCCCAAAGGGTAATTACAAAATGCAATCTGAATATAAAGGATATTGGAAAGACTGATTTTATTTTGAAAATTCGAGAATTTGGTAAATCCCAGTCCATTGAATCCCTGGCAAAAGATTTTGCCATACCGACCGAAAGAGTAAGTTCATTATTTAGTTTCCCCACCTAAAATAACTAGAGAAATGTTTGGTTTAGTTACAAGTGGTGTTAGAAGCTCTTCAGCGACAGTTGTTTCAGGATTATCGATCAGATTTCGATAAGAAACCGCTTTTCAAGCAGGGTATCTCGAGAATGCAAGACTTGTTCATCGGAGAGATTGTTACCGGTAAAGAACAACCCTTCTTCCTTTTGTTATTGTAAAAAAATTAAACTTTATTTCTGTTGTTGCAGGGGCAGTAACTAACATCACACATTTTGGGGCCTTTGTCGACATTGGAATTGAATGCGATGGTTTGATACACGTAAGCAAAATGAACGGAATGAAGCTGAATCTCGGCGATCGAGTGAATACCTCTGTTATTGATATTGACATAGCGCGAAGGCGAATATCTTTAAGATTGGATGAACTGATTTAAAGTTAAGTGTTGAAGCTGTGATCTTTGTTGGTTCTCTTAGAAGTGCTAAGTTTTTATTTTGCTAGTTTTGTAATTTCCACTTGAAAGTTCAATAAAATAATTTCTTTTACAATTCGGATCTAGTTGTTTATTTATATGCTACGAATCCAAAGCCGAAAAGCTTGGCCGGTTTGGTGACGCAAGATTGAGATTTATGAAGGGTCCACTTGAACACCCTTCAACTACTACCCTTGGAATAGATGGACAATTTATAAGATCAGAAAGTCTTACTCCGTATTCACCGAAACAGAACTCGCCGTTACAAAATTTGAAATTGTGGGCGAACCGTTTGTCCGATTGGAAAAATGTTTACATTTCCCTGGAATTAGAGCGATTAAATCGGTGACTAGTATGCGCAAAACAATTCCTTCAAAAGTCGATGTGGCGGATCCAGCTTTACCGGCTAGCTAGGTCCGCCACAAAATCTCCCACTTTCCTGCAGGGCGACAAATTCAAAAATAAGAACAATTAAATCCCTTGTACTTTGTTTGGCGAAATTGCAACGTGGCGTACCCAGCCTTACCCACGTGATTTCGAATACAATCCCAATCCAATTCGAAGAGTTCTTTGTTTTGTTATTGGCAATTATCTCCTCCACTTATATGCAGAAGCAGATAACAGTTGACCAAAAATAAACTACCTACTCAATATCTCATTGTTTATGTGTTCGACTAGAGCCAGTGCTCAAAATCCGAAGTAATGATTTCTAGAAAAATCCCATAAAATAAAGCTAGAATTTGGAGGAATATTTGGCTGAGGTTTCCAATATGCGCAATTTCATTTTTTATAAGTATAAGGAAGTGCTAAAGAAGTATATAGTACCTACCTACGTAAAGGGAAGTTAAGAAGTACATACTTTGTTTCTGCACAAAAGGAAGCTCTAGAGATATAATTCCTTTCATCGTAAAAAGCAGTTCCTAAGGAAGTACTTTCTTTCTGCTGTCTGCTGGTGCCTTCAAACACTACAAACTTTTAAAAAAATGAATATAAACATTCTTAAATCAATTATTATTATTTATTTTCTTTAATTTTCTAGCCAACCGATCTTGTAGCTGCTTTTGGATATTTTGTAGTGCCTTGACCCGGTCTAGACATCAATCGCGGTTCTTATTGTCAACAACAACAAACAACTGGCAAAATTAAAGTTTGCAGACTACATAAATCCGAATACTAATGTGGTATTCGTTTGGGCGCTCTCAGAGCACTTTTTTTGCCCTCAGAGCAATTTTTTTGTTCGTTTGGTACCAAAAAAAGCAATCTTTTTCAGATTTCAGAGCACTTTTGCGAATCTAGATATTTTCTCAGATTTGCTTCAGATTTACCAATACAAGTCATTTGAGTTTGACAACTGGTGGAGTTTGTTTACATTTTCGTGAACTTTTTCTACAGCAAAGAGAGGCATTGCATCGGGTGAATCTATTTTCGTAAATTATTTGTGTGCAGACATTTAGAAATCAATTGGGACGGAAATTTCGAATGTTTTAATACAAAATTTAACCAGTGAATCGAAAGCGCATAGAAAAGTGTCGAAGACTACACATATTCAAGTCGCACGAATATCAACACAAAAAAAGAGCAAGAGCGTTTTTATGTTCGATTAGGCACACGAAATCTGAAATCTGAGGGCAAATCTGAAGAAGCCCAAACGAATACCACATAATATTCTAATAGAACGCAAACACATTCACAAAAACATTCGGCTTTGTGGTACTGTTTTTGAGAACCGAAACTAGGCGTTTTTCTTTTTTTAGTTCAGAGCTGAGCACTGAACTGAGCTCGGGCATTATGAGCGCGCTCTGAACCGAGTGTGGTCAGAGCATTCTGATTTTTTTTTTGTTTTTCCTGTTTTTTTTTCTGTGAAATGTGACTGGAAGTTTGCTTGTATATGTGTAATCAGCTTTTTCCTCAGGCTGCTCAGTCAATTTATTCTGAGCTCATAGAGCGCGCTCTGATCATGCTCTGAACGAAAAAAGAAACACAAATTTGAGCTCTGATGTATCTGAGCTAAAAAAGAAACACGAACTTTTTGTATAACAGTTCAGGTTCTGCTCTGAACTAAAAAAGAAAAACGGCTCTTTTCATGACCCTTCGCAGGTATTATAAGGCGTTTTTCTTTTTTAGTTCAGAGCTGAGCACTAAACTGAGCTCGAGCATTATGAGCGTGCTCTGAACCGAGTGCGCTCAGAGCATTCTGATATTTTTTTGTTTTTCCTGTTTTTTTTTCTGTCAAATGTGACTGGAAGTGTGCTGGTACATGTGAAATCATCTTTTTCCTCAGGCTGCTCAGTCAATTTATTCTGAGCTCATAGAGCGCGCTCTGATCATGCTCTGAACGAAAAAAGAAACACAAATTTGAGCTCTGATGTATCTGAGCTAAAAAAGAAACACGAAATTTTTGTATAACAGTTCAGGTTCTGCTCTGAACTAAAAAAGAAAAACGGCTATACTTTCCAACTTGCATACAAAAAATTTTCAATCAGAAGAAGTCCACGGTCTGCGATCACTGTTTTGCGTGTAATAACTTATGTAGTAGGGAATATACAACCACATATGTAGATTGCATCGAAACGCAGGTCAGCGGATTTGTAAATAAAACAAACTCGAACGAAGCGCCGCTGCTTTTGTTTTTGTTATCATCGATGAGAGTGGTTAATGGCTTACAGTCCTTTTTTTTTATTTAATATTTTTATTGGTTTGGAACGTTGACTTTAAAGTTGAGTTGAAGTGGAAAACTGCGATCTACAAAATCTGTTCTGTGCTGCAAGCAAATGTGGTGAACATTCAAAAAGGCGACCATAGATAAGAGAGTTGTGAAGCGTGAAGGTGTTATTTTTATTGTGGATAAATTATTGAATTATCTGAAATTAAATTGAATTTTTTTATTGATTCTTTGTTAGTTCTTGCAGTTCAGGAACGTCTATTATAATTACAAATCGTAGCGGTAGTGATTCCGGGTGGCCATGGGAAACATATTTGGGAAATGTTGTGGTTCTAAGAAAACCGAGGAAGTTCCCACAATTCGTTAGTTCAATTATCCACGCTGATCCACAATGATTTATTGATCACCTTATTACAGCACGTCGCCAAGCCTGGAGTCCACATGAACTTTTAGCACAGAGAGAGAATATTGATGTCCGCTCAGCAAGAAATGTCGTTCAGCTTTTCCAAGACGACCAAACTATTCCGTTTATTTGCCGCTATCGCAGAGATCTCATCAGCCGTAATATCACACCGGAGAAGCTGCGTGATATTAAAATCACTTACAATCGGATTGTGGCTCTGAGAAAGAAGGCCGAATCGACTTTAACTGAAATTGAGACAAAATGTAGCATCGGAGTGGATGTACGCACTAAGATCTTGTGCGCGAAAACGGATCAGGAGCTTGAATTTTTGGTAAGTTATTGGAAATCTACAACAATCACAAAACTTAATCGGTTGTAGTCTGCACCTTACAAACGTGCAAGCAAACCCACTTTAGTTGATAACACTAAGGCACTTAGGTCCCTAGAAGTTCATGCACATCACTTGCTTAACAGTGCCAGTCCTCATGTTCAATTAGGAACGATTGTTGATCACAAGAATGCCAATCTGAACAGCAGAAAGAAGGTGGCAGATGGCATCTCCCACATAATATCGGAAAGCATTATCAAGCATCCTGGGGTTCTGGAGGAGCTGCATCGACTGTAAGGATCTACCCACACTCCTAACATGTCAATCAAATACATTTTGTTTGTATTCTTTCAACAGGCAAACGGTGCACAAAATCGTATTAAAGTCTACGAAAGCTGAACTGGTCGATCGTAATCGTAAGGAGCGCTTAAAGTACGAAAGGTATTTTTGCTTTGAAAACGATGTACGATCGGTAAAACCACATCAGATGCTGGCTATAAACCGCGCGGAAAAATCCAACATTATATCTGTAGAAATCATCGTACCGGAGTTTTTTAAGTTACAAATTAAACAGTATATTCGTGAACAGTTCATGGCCCATGGAGTTCAGTCATCGATGAGGAATGAGATCTTTGACAAGGCCTTCGAGGAGTGCTATACCAAGACATGTAATGGGATAGGAATTTTATATACATTTAACGTTTAAAAGAAACTGTTTGGATTTCAGTGGAGCCATCGGTTATAAGACAAGTTCGAGCAGACCTCAATGACGCAGCTACGAAGGCTTCGATTGATGTCTTTGCTAAGAACCTCAAGCAGCTTCTACTAATGTCGCCCTTAAAAGGAGAACGTATTTTAGGCATTGACCCCGGGCTAACCAATGGCTGCAAATTGGCATTGATCTCGGAAACATCTGATGTTTTACAAGTTGGAGTGCTCTATCTACACACGAAGGAAAGTGATCCAAATGAGTGTGGCACTCGCCTGGCAAATATGCTCACAAGAAATGGGTAAGCCGAATGATTCTTTTTAAATACATCTTGGGGTCCCGTGGCGTTTCATTAAACACTACTCGCCAACCGCAAATATTATTTTGCGATGTATTTTGCAAGTCGGGACTTTGTCAGAACAAGACAGTAGGACACTCCTATAGTGTTTTTCTTTTTGTGTAGCTGCAAAATAATTGCTTTGGGTAACGGAACTGCGTGCCGGGAAACCGAATTATGGCTCACAAAACTCTTTCAAAAGGGTACTCTCGACCAAAAGAACGTTAAGTACAGTATCGTATCCGACCAGGGCGCTTCGTTTTATGCTTGCAGCCCGGCAGCTAAAAAAGAGTTCCCGAAGCTGGATATGCATGTTATACGTGCAGGTATGCCCAACTCTTAATTAAATATAATTTATTATTAATTTGCATTGCGTTTGCAGTTTCCATTGCACGTCGTTTGAACGATCCTCTCAGCGAGTACGTTAAAGTTAAGCCACAGGACCTTGGTGTCGGTATGTACCAGCGTGACATCAATGAAAAAGTTCTCTTAGATTCCCTAAATGAAGTTGTCTCGGAATGTGTAAGCTTTGTCGGAGTTGACATTAACACAGCCAGTCTAAGTGTTCTCAAGTGAGTAACCAAGTGGATTTAGCTTAAGTTGCATTTCAATTTAATTTCCAATTCTTCCAATTTTCAAGGCATATTGCAGGTTTGACGGAAAGTCATGCCGAGAAAATCATTCAATATAGACAAGAAAACGGACCCTTCCGCAGGAGGACCGATCTGCTGCGAGTAAAGACTGTGGGAGAACAGACATTTCAGCAATGCGCCGGGTAAGATTTATTTTCAAAATTTGATAATTTGAGACCTTGGAGGCATGCCTATTACAACATATTCCTGTAAATGAATAGCTTCATACGGATTGAACCCAAAACTGTTGGCGGCAAAGTGGATAATTTGTTAGACTGTACCTGGGTGCATCCCGAAAGTTACATCGTTGCTGAAAAGTAAGTTTGTCCAGTGTGGTTGTACTTCTTTTTTCATTGCACATAAAACTATTTTTTACAAGGATAATTAAAAGATGCAATCTAAATCTACAAGACATTGGAAAACCTACGTTTATAAAACAAATTACGCAGTTAGCACAGAGCCCTGAGCTCCTGGTTACAGATTTGGGCATCCCTACCGAGAGAGTAAGTTATAGTTCACCCTCACAAAGTAGCGTGTTCATTTTTGTTTTGCGTAGCTAAAAGTGGTGTTGGAGGCTCTTCAGAGACCGTTATTTAAAGATTATCGATCAGATCTGGATAAGAAACCGCTCTTCAAGCAGGGCATCACACGAATGAAAGACTTGTTCATTGGACAAATTGCCACCGGTAAAAGATGATTAGCTTCACTATTTCTTAAGTTATGTAAACATAATTTTTTCAATTCTAGGAGCTGTAACCAACATCACTCATTTTGGAGCCTTCGTCGACATTGGAATTGAAGTCGAAGGTTTAATACACACGAGTAAGTTGAACGGAAAACATCTGAATCTCGGTGACCGAGTGAGCACCTCAGTTCTGGATGTTAACATAGACCGAAAGCGGATTTCATTGAGATTGGATGAAATTATTTGAAGTCAACTGAAGAAGTTGGTGTTTTTGTTTGTAACTTTGTCCCATCAAGCGTGTTAAAATAGTATTATGTTGCTTGTTTTTTTGTAATACAGAGTAAAATTAAATATATATTTTTCATATTGCATCTAGTCGTTTTTGATTTATTCATACCACACAGCTCCCTGTATTCTATTAATTACATCATTTTGTACATGGGCCAGTTGAGGGTGTCTACTTTCGGTGCTGATATTGCATTCATCGGGTATAAATTCTCGCACGCAGGGACAATATCTGAACTGGTGTTAATCAAAACATAGGTCCACTTTCTAGCGATTCTCCGAAAATTCGAATGTCGTTAATAAAAACAAATATTTTGTGATTGAACTGTCAATATCATTATTAATCCAACGCCAATGCTACCGCCAACGCCAATGCTCACACTACCGAGCGCCGAACTTGAGTTGTTGGGGCTGAGTAATGGTGAAGATTCTCGAGAATCTCTCCAGATGAACCATGAAACCAAAGGGTGTTCTCCTCTCCCCTTCCCTCCTTTCTTGTCCCACTCCTACCTTTATTTTCCTCCTAACTCTATCTCTTATCCCATCCTGTTTCCGCCTGGGCCGGATAAAGGTATCATACGACCCGTGCCGCATATCAACCTGGCTGGGGGCCCAATTTCAAAAATGGCTCAAGTCGAATACGGAGTATCCGGATACCTGGCAACCTCCGGATTAGCTAGCCCTATCTGTGTAATGCGGATCTCTGCACAGACTGACCTCAATTCTCCGCTACTCGTGGGTACAAATATGAACGAAAACAAAAATAAAAAACTAAACCAAAAACAAAATGAGACCGGTTCTCCTTTAAAACCGGGCGGTAGTACGGCGAATTCGCTGACTACTGGGACAGCTCCTGCGGCAGCGAGCGGTGGAAAAATTGTGACCATACATGATTCTTCTACTCTGAGCAGCTGTAGTGTGCACAAAAAAGAAGATACACACCTCAGCAGTGGTGGGATTGTGAGTATACATGGCCCTACCACTGCTTCTAGCGCAACAGGAGGTAAGATCGCTAAAGCGTCTCCTAGTGAGACAGGGCGGCATCGCACTCCATCGAAAAGGGCGTATGGTAAACGTCGCTATGCTGTTCATATCCTAAACGTCTTCGGAGAAACTTTGAAGGCTTTGTAAAAAATTGACTTCTGATTTTATGATCAACAAAGTGAAGAGCAAACCCATTCTGTTGCATTCGGCATTATATGAGATAAACTGCTTTTTGGTTATGGGTTGTCTTCTATACAAACTTCAGATGAAAACGTCAACGAAACAGGAAACGGATGCGATGACTTCTAAAGTAGAAAGAATTTTTACAGTTTTTTAACGGAGACAAAAGGGACCTCAAATATTTTCGATATTTTTCAGACATCGATAGAAAGTCCAATTCTTTCCTTCAATCGAAGACGCCCTAAGATTTTAAATTTTGTTGCTGACGATTTCTTTTTGCTTCCCAGCTACTTGCAGTTCTTTTCAACAGATAAACACAGGAGCGATTGCATGGAAACTCTATTTGGCAACTCTTGGGTATTACTACGTCTTCATTACAATATTTCCAATTTTGAGAAGTGTATTCACTTGGATATATACGGATTTTCTTTTACAGTTCATTACCAAAATCGGTCTGGTACTCTACCGATTTTTTTACCTTAAAATTACGGCCGATAAACTGAGCTTTCTAGTGTTTTCTTTTGTTTTTCACAAAGAGGTTAGCATTTTAAAAATCATATTGCTATTCTCCTTTTTACGTAGGTACTTTCCAACTTCATTTAGCACTGTACAATGCAATACAACCAACTAATTATGAATTATATTTCTCGCAGTGGTAGAAAATTTCACTCAACAAGGAACAGACTTCCTTTACTTTTAAATCTTACTAATTTTTACTTATCTTACGAATTTTTACTCAATGCCGTTCCTAAGTTCGGAAAATTCGTAAAAGAGAGCGTCATCACTGAGATCCGAGAATCTTACGAATTCTCAACAAATTTCTTGGTGTAAGAATTGGAAAAGCTTTCAGTCACCTTACAATTAACAGCTGATTTGAAATTTACAGGCGGTTAATAAAATTGAATGTTGAAGTGGCGACGAAATACTAGTCGACGTAAAAAAAGGGGCATTCTCCTCCACGTAAAGATGAAAAAGCTAATATTGTTAATAAATTAAAATTAAGCAACTCTTGGAGTTTATCAGATATTTAAACGACTTTTCTTAACACTTTTTTGAATTTCTGAATTGTGTATCTGCCATTTTCTTGCCAATACCAAAATATATACCCAAAATTAATATTTGGAAATATTTTCTAAATTTGCATTTTTGAGCTTCGATGTCAGCAAAGCAAAGTAATTCTCACAGCACGCAATTAAAACAACTACGCTCTTCTTGACACTTAGAGAACTCACAGTACGTAGTTGTTGTAATTGGGTGCTGAAAACCCTACTTTTCTCTGCTTTGCTGAGTTCGAAGCTAAAAAAACACGCCTATAGTAGAATACGCATTTTAACTTCTAAGCAAATGCTTACTGAAGTGGGAGCACTGTTCCTTACGGCGCATGCTTCTACAGTTTGTTGGTGTTGGCGTTAGCAAACTTGGGTTATGGCTAGTTCGAATAGCAGTAATCTTGTATACACAAACAAAATGAAATGTGAAGATAAGATCTAAAAAAAATCAAACAAAGCCTTGTGATATATGTAGGTATTATGATGACCTAGCAATCAGTGTATTTATGACGGACAGTAGTTCCAAAGTAGTACTATTATTCGGTCGCAATGGGTGGCTGCGAGAGTGTTGAGCGGGACGATGAGGATGATTTAATTCGTCCAGTGCATTGTTGCGATGATGGAGAATCTGATGGCGAAGACAATTTCCGACAGAGGCGTGCGCCGGTGTGCTGTGATGATGAATATGAAAATGAATATGAGCAGGAGAACAATTTCGTCCCACCTCCACGACGTATGCGTTTGTTTAAATATCTGTTACCAATTGTGTTCATATTTATTTGTGATATACCTATATTTGTTCTTAGAGACAAATAACAACCCTCCACCTATAAGTGATCCATCAGTTGTTATTCGTCAACCGACTGTCTATAATAACTCCCAAATTATAAATCATCAGCCAACTGTTGTTAACAGAATACCAGAAATTCATAATCACTCAACGGAAACATCGCCACCGCCACCAAATATTTCCCCAACTAAGCGCGTTTTGGATATACATGAGCTTCTGGCGGAGACAGAGAATATCGGTGCACAGTCGGCACAAACAATAGTTCAGTTATTCGAAAAGCAAAACACCATTCCGTTTATATGTCGCTATCGTAGAGATCTTATCGGTAATATTCAACCAGACAAGCTGCACAACATCAAAAATGCTTACCACGAAATTGTTTGGTTACGAAAAAGAGCTAACGCTATTATTGGCGAACTGGAGAAGGTAGTCGACGTCAACGATAATATTCGGGCACATATTTTGTCTGCCAAAAGCTTCACCGAATTGGAACATCGGGTAAGCCGATAAATAATTGATTTTAGTGTTATCAGTTCTTCTTCTCAGTTGTTATGTTATCTTATTGCAGTTCTTTAGATTAGAGTTTATTTAAGGTTATTACGCTCTTATCCACTGAACGAAATGAAGCGTCTGGAAGTGCAAACAGTGTTAGTGTTCCCTCAGTTGAAAAATTCGTAAAAGATAGTAGCTTCGAGAGAGCAAGATATTACCCGTCCACTGAGAATCTTACTAGTTTTTACTCAACAAATTTCATGTAGTAAAAATTCGAAAATCAGTCAATCACCTGACAGATGATTTGAAAATGATTGTGAAAGTGGTTCTTAACTATTTCCCTTCGCCTATTTATATATTTCTAAAATTTGGCATACGTGTGCATATGTTTTGATTTTCTGCATATTAAAATGGTTTCGCCTGTTGATAAAAGGTTTTCCAATATTTTGAGATAAATGATCTGATGTTTATTTCATAATAAAGAAGAAGGCATGCCGTTAATAATGAAAAACAACAACAGCCAAATGGCCCCCACGAGCACGCATACAGGACCATATCCTTTTCATTAAATTTTCCATAACCAAATCGCCCTATGTCCTCGATAGCCTCACGAATTTTATCTTTGAGGTCTTGAATCGACGCTGGGCTGTTGGCGTAGACCTTATCTTTCACGTTGAGGATGGAGAGGCTTCTCAACAATAACTCTTGGGTTTTCCGAGCCCCAGATGCGACCATTTTGCTTGTTGACGTAGCCACCGAGGTGGAAATGGGCCATTTTTCGATGGAATTCCGGATCATTTTCATGCATTTCAAGGACCCAATCAGCAAAGACACGACGTTGTTGAAGCGTGTATCGTTCCATTTTTAGTAATGGCGTAGTTTCTACTTGACAGCTACCGAAATAGCGGGTCATTCACAATTACACCTCTCATTGGAAAACCCTTTATTTAAAATAAATATTTTGTCGATATTTTCTTCTCGGTTATACGACATTTATGAATTATCTGTAATTTTTGTTATCGTCATTGGATTACTGCCCTCACTGGAGAATAATTGATCTCCACCACTGCCATTTTGATAGTCTTTTCTTACTACAATAAAGGAACAAGTGAACCTCACGACTCACGTTAACGTTGGCATGTCAAAAATTTGGAGATTCAGTTTTTCTTTACAACTGTGGCCCGGTCTCTATAAATTGTGCATGCCAATCGCGCTTGCTGCAATAGTTTTGCGTTCACGAAATACCTCGTTACGTCTTTGAGTTTGACATGTCAAGCTACCTATCTAGCAGGGAATGGAACGCAACCTTAACGAAATTTCCTTTTGAATATAACTTGTTAAAGCTTTATAAAAATGGTTAAATGTAAATGTTTCTTGTATGAATTTAATGTGCTGCTATAGTCACAGTCAGTCAGTCTGAAATTCATATTTAATATGTAGATTTGACAGATATATTTGTCCGTTTCTCCCTTTATTCTGTCAAAAAGGTTATCAGCGCTTCGTGTTCAAAATGACGGACGAGTGCCGTACTTTGGAACTGGCATTATAGATGAATACATAAAAAAAGTGCGCATACGCCACAGTATAACAAATATAAAAAAAAATTCGGTGTCATAATTCCTTTACAGAGTGCATCTGGATTATTAGTTTATCCGAATAATAAATAAATGGTGTAAACGGAAACCAGTGATAAACCTCGATTTACAAATAACGCTAAGAGCGTGCATATCGCTATAATAAAAGTACAGTTCTTTTTTTCACCTCCTACAGCGAAATATAATAATTATTATACTTCGAATATGCTTGTTGATAGAAATAAAGCAAACAAAGAAACAAATTGTTAGGTTAATGCTTACAAATTATGATATCTTTTGCAGAAATCGATCTACATACCTGGTAACCAAGATAATTTAAGAGTACTCTACACTAAAGTACATGAGCAGTATGCTGAATTTTTGTTAAAAGGACAAAGTGCTCCCTTGGAGAACTTGGTTGACGACTTAGACCCACGGATAGATACATTTGATAAGGTGAAAAACCTCATGTGCCACATTGTATCGGAGAAACTAAGCTCCCACACTGGAGTTGCTGAAGAACTACTTCGATTGTTAGTAAGATTGACTTATATTTACCATTGTTTATAACCAATTTACTGCGTACCTTACACAGACAAAAAGTGCACAAAATCCTACTCAAAAGCTCTAAAGCTGAGGTAGTAAATCAAAACGAAACTGAAGGCGTAAGTTTCACACAGCCTGACACCTCTACGGTGGAAAATCGCAACGACAAATTATTAAAGTACGAAAAGTATTTTAAATTTGAAAACGATGTTCGTTATGTGAAGCCTCACCAGGTGTTGGCAATCAACCGTGGTGAACGGTTAAAGTTTTTAACGGTGCAACTATTTGTTCCAAATGTGTTTAAGAATGATCTACGCAACTATACTAGTTCTTTGTTCGCGTGGAATTGCAGCGAGGATACACTGAGGGATGAAATATTAACAAATGCTTTCGAGAAGTGCTATAATACGAAACGTAAGTATTGAAGCATAAAACACATTTCGAAAATAAGTGCGAACTGCACATTCTGTTTGTTTTCAGTGTTACCTTCGTTGCGAAGACATGTTCACGCGGATCTCAATGAAAAGGGGAAAAAGGCAGCGATTGTTGGATTTGCTAAAAATCTTAAGCAACTACTTTTAATGCCACCGCAAAAGGGAGAGCCAATTATGGGTATTGATCCTGGTTTCACGAATGGGTGCAAATGTGCGATTATTTCAGAAACGGGAGATGTCTTAGAAGTCGGGGTAGTACACCCCCATGTCAAACGTAATGATCCAGAAAATTGTGGCATCACTTTGGCAAATATGCTCACAAAACATGGGTATGTTATTTATATTATTACAATTTGCTTGTAAGATGTTCAAGAACGTAGAAGTTTCGTAGTCGGCCTTTAGATTTATTAAAATGTAATCGTAACGCGGTTCTTAAAATTTTTTACACAATGGCAAAGTAGGGGTCTACAGAGCTTTGTTGCATCTTCAAACTACAACTATTTACCTTTTTAAAAAATTAAATTCAACAAAAAGAAAAAACTTATCAAAGCGTTAACGGTTTGAAAAAAAAAAAAAAAAAAAAAAAACACTTCGAATATGTAGGTATCAGCTTCTCGGAATGACAGCGTCGGCAGGGAAGTGACATTTAAAACTCGAAGTGTTGCCAATAATCAATCATTTTTTAGTAATCGCCACGCAGAGCAAAGAAAAGTTGACGACAATTAAAAAATCGACAATCAACTATCACCTTAGCCGATTCCAGCCTTGTCAAAAAACTCCTTTGCTGTATCCAAATGTTATTCTTTCAGACGTTAGTAACAAAAGCGCTACGCAAAACATTTTGCACGAGACATGTTTCGCTTAAAACTCGTATGTACTTGCTGGCCAACGAAATCTGCTTCTGGGGAATTCGTTTTTTGTGTAGTATTTGAACGTACTCTAAAGTAAAGTAGGAGTGGATTCAAAACAATTGTAGACTCCGATATAAAAATAAACATAAGAGAACACTTTTGAAGAGATTTTGTAATGGATACTTTTGTGTGGAAATTTTCGCCATTGTGAATTCGTAAAATCTAGCCTGGGCACTTAAATATGATTTATCGCGCTTTATATCTTGCAATAAGACAATTTTATATCTTCCACATTTCTCGACAAAGATCTTGGTCTACTGTTATTTAGTTCTAGTCCATAATCGTCCGCCTGTGTGCATTTACAATCGTGTAGATTTTATTGTTTATTTTCTCATTATAGCTGTAAACGTATTGCTTTGGGCAATGGGACCGCTTGTCGTGAGACGGAGGCTTGGCTCGCCAAACTTTTCGACGAGGGAATTCTGGATCGAACAACTGTTCGTTACGACATCGTTTCCGAGCAGGGAGCTTCGGTTTACTCTTGCAGTGCTGTGGCAAGGAAAGAGTTACCAGATCTTGATGTGACGTTAATCAGTGCCGGTTAGTAATGTATGGGAATATGTTCTTTTTTCGATTTCATCGCCGTTTGATGGTCGTACTTATTTTTCTTTTGGAGCAACCTTTCGAGTAGTAAGGCTCTCGTATAGGTCTTCGTTTCAAGTCGAAAAAGTTGCGGCACTCTGATGTTTTAAATTTGTATTTTCCAGTTTCTATTGCACGCCGCTTGAATGATCCGCTCAGTGAGTATGTAAAAATTGAGCCACGTCACCTAGGTATTGGCATGTATCAGCATGACGTTAGTCAGAAATTTCTCACCAAATGCCTTAATGAAGTTGTCTCGGAGTGCGTAAGTTTTGTTGGAGTCGACATCAACACAGCGAGCGTAAGTCTGCTAAAGTAAGTAAATGCGCACTTAATAACTTTTTCTTATCGATACTTTGAATTGACTCTTGCTCTATCAACCTTCAGACATGTTGCTGGAATGGACGAGATACGTGCTCAGCAAGTCATTCAGTATCGACAAAACAATGGACCCTTTCGCTCGAGAAAGGATCTTTTAAAAGTAAGAGTAATCGGGAAGAAATCATTCCTTCAATGTGCTGGGTAGGTGTCCCTTCTATAGGCGATAAATTTCATTCGATTTGATCTCTTCCAAATAGCTTTATTCGTATTGAGCCAAAAACAGTTGGCGGCAAAGTTGACAATTTGCTGGACTGCACCTGGGTGCATCCAGAAAGCTATACAATTGCCACTAAGTATAAAATAATTACAATCTAGTCAGTTGCTAAAGTGTTTCTTTCCCAGAATAATGAGATTGTGTGATCTTAAAGTCGACGACATTGGGAAGCCAGAATTTATTTCCACAATCAAAGCCTTTGCCACGTCTTTTCCCATTGAGTCATTGGTTTCACGATTTAATATTCCTGCCGAAAGGGTAGGTTTAAATTTAGTCCCAGGACAATTTCATAAATGATATGCTTTTAGTTGCAAACAGTATTGGAGGCACTTCAGAGGGAGCTGTCTCAAGACTATCGATCGGATAGGTTCAATCAAAGCCAACCACTTTTCAAGAAGGACATAACACGAATTACGGATCTTTTTATAGGAGAGATTGTCACTGGTGGGTAGCACTATTTATGTAAAATGCTGGATGCCAAGAATTTATCGTTTGCAGGAGAAGTAAGAAATATTGTTGATTTTGGTGCCTTTGTTGACATTGGGCTTGAATGCGATGCATTAATTCACAAGACCAAAATGAACGGAATTAAGCTCAAACTCGGAGATAGAGTGTCTACATCGGTTCTTGATATCGATATTCCTCAAGGGCATATAGAATTAAGATTAGACGAGCTGATTAAGTGATTGTGCTTTTTTTATAATTTTAAATGTGTGCGTATTATTTGTGTTGCTTTTAAATAGATGTGAGATAATACAAAGATTTGTTCGATTGGAATTTGTTTTATCATTGATTGTGTCTCCTTAACCAATTTGAAATCTACTAACTGCAGAAAGTAGACAATTTGTTAATAACATTCTCTTCATCAAACTACTTTGATAAACTTTCATATCGCAGGGCCGCAACGGAAAGGGTTGGGCAACTACGCTAGTAGCTAGTCCTCAGTGAGCAAACATATTCTTGCGCCCTAGCTAAAGGAGTTTTGTGTTCCGATTGATTTCTAAAATGCAATGCCTTTTTTTTGGTGTAGAAAAAAATCACGAAAACATAAACAAACTCCAACAATTGTCAAACTCAAATGCACTTGTATTGGTAAATCTGAGGCAAATCTGGGAAAATATCTAGACTCGCAAAGTGCTCTGAAATCTGAAAATGATTGCTTTTTTTGTACCAAACGATCATAAAAAGTTAAAAAGTTCTCTGAGAGCGCCCAATCGAATACCACATAAATAAGCCAAAGTGCAGATGCTCTCGACGAAAACAACATTGAGTCTTTTACCCTATTCACATCGATCCGAAAACACTCGAAGACTTCATCGAAAACAGAAGCTTTCCCATACATATTTCAGTTTTTAAAACGAGTCGTTTGTTGCACTCTTTTTGCAATATTCAGCAAACTCAGCAGAGCAGCTGACAGAACAAATGTCACAACTCACAACTCAAAATCTTTTCCCACACTTAATTGCTGTGCTAATACTATTTTTAATTGCTCTGCATTCATTTTGTTTGTAAATTAATGCGACCGAAATTTGTAACCAAACGAAAGCTAGTAGATGTTCGGTGTGAATGCAGCAAAGAGTTTTCGAATAGGGTATTAGATGCTTTGAAAACAAAACTACCAAAAAACAAATCTGCAACTTTAAGTTTGACTTTTTTTTTATTTACGATAAAATCGAATTCGAATTTTAATGATTGTTTCATTACTATTACCACTAACGTTAATAATAGTTTAAATGTATAATATATATATTTAAATTTATGCATACATGTACGTTAATTAAATACAGTGTTTACTGGTATTAAATACTACTAATTTTTTTAAAATATAAATTTAGTTTATACATAACTTACAACTCTATTAATAATAAAAAATATAATTATATTTGTTAGATTTCACACGTAAATGTATATAATATATTATGTTGTATAACTAATTAAGAATAAATAACATTAAAAAATAATCTAACTATATAGGTAATTGTGTTTTGTTTTTCTTGTTTACAATATACGAACGTATAGGATCATTTATTTATATATACCTATACATAAAACTATTCATCTCGATTGGAAATATAAAAGACGACAGCAAAGTAAAGCGTTTGGCTATACTGTGAGAATTTTGTTGTTGTTTTGTTTTGAATGCCATAAGTGGCGCATATAAAATAACGATTCAACATTAACACACTCAAATTTCACAATATATTGATCAACAACAGGAAAGCATGAGAGCAAGTTCTTTTTCACAAACAATAATGTTTACAATGTCAGTGTCAATGTCAAATAAAAGGAAAACAAACATACACTATAACACACATAACAAATTAAAGTGTTACACAACAAAGTCAACAGCTGGACAAAGGTATGTTAAGGAGCGTATCGTTATAATGCTTCGAGAATAAAACAAAATCGTGAAACGGAAAATGTTGACTTGAGAATCTTCACCGTAGTCCTGCAAAATTCAAGAAATTTAATCAGTATCTAAAAGAGTATTGTTCATCGTTTAGACTTACCAACATAGAAGCATGTGTCGCGAAGCCAACGCAAGAAGGCAGTATCCTATATTTTATCCTTTTTCCTGCAAATAAATTAAGTTCTTAGTAAAGATGACAACTTTGGGGATTTTAAAAATCTGTGTATAAATCGCATTGAAATAACAATCACAATGAAAATTACAAAGATGTGCAAGAAAATAGACATGCCAATTATTTTATACGAAAACCATAAATATTAAAGATATATGTTACAATCAAGCATAAAGCACATTATTACTAGGCTCTGAAGCTACGATTACATGTGTCATTTTTCGTGGCAAAATTTTCAGATGGCCATTCGGTGGTCAGTCGTGTGTATTTCATTAGAATGAGCTTCGACAACCCGCGTTACCAGACGCTTGACAGGCGATCACACGTAGTGACAAATTTAGGACAAATGTTTACGTCATAATGACGTCAACATGTCAAAATTTGACATGAAAAGTAACATGTGTAATCGTTGCTCATTAGGATAACTTACCTTTCAAGTCAATTCGTTGCCACTAGTTCTAGCGATCGGCAAAATCAATAGACGAAAATGGAACATTTTACGGAGAGACTATTAGAGAAAGTGAATCAGAAAAGTGTTAAATGCACATTTATAATTGTCACTTTGGATCCTCATCTTGGATGATTTAACCAAAGCGAACAGTGCAAAAAGCCTTTCACTATGGTTCCATCTCTCATTCTATGAGTGCACTTAAGATGAACGATGAAACATATTGAACCTATACAAACTTCTGATGATTCATCAACCATGAACGTCACTCCCAATCACATTCGCGCCGCTGTGTTAGGCACATAGAATATAATCGAAAACAGTAACTGTGTGCGTGAAGGCTGAAACAACAGAACTGGAAGAAGATTGTATAGGCATGCAAAGGGGGGACAGGGATGGATGTACTGAATGAATTCACTCCGATTGGTTCACTTTAGATGTGCATCAAAACTCAAAAGCGAAACAGTGTAAATCTCACTTAACATTTTTTTAGCTCATCCCAGCCCCAAGGTGAACATCAAGTGCAACAAACTTTTTACGAACAATATTGTGTGATTGATGGGACTAGTGAAAAAAAAAAAAAAAACACCATATAACTTGTAAATAGAACAGTTTTCTTTCATTTATCACGTTCCATTCACAAAAAAATGCAGCATAGCTTTCATACTTACTAGAGTGGTAGAAATTCTGTCATTTTAGTGATCTGACTCACATATTGGAAAACAGATGACACACAGCATTACATCTCTGCACAAACTTTGTCAACATAAAAATAAACTAGTTGTGTTTAAGGCAGTGAAAGTGGTTCTTAGCTATTTGCTTCGCATAATTATATATAAGATTGTACTCAACAGTTGCAAAATCAGCGCTATTTCTCCCTGGATGCGTTGCCTCTTCTGAAAAGCATTTTTTAGTTTGGCATCTGATCAGGTGACCAGAAAGAGCAATCAATTCATGGTAGCTCGTTAGAGGGCTCTGCTTCTCAATGGCTTTCTGATCCCGTAGAATTAGTAATACGAAGGAGTTAGGTAGTAAAGCTGTCGTCAATAAAACAGTCTCCATATGCTTGGCTGACACTTTTAATAAATCGAGAGAGTTCAATTAGTAGGCCAACCAATATTCTACCTCTCTTTGCAACAGAAAACAACTGGTCACGTTTAAGTTGCTGGTTGTCTTAAGATTTGTCTGGACTAGATTTGCCCTCAACCTTAAAACTATGTAGTCATAGGAAATACAATCAAAATGTCAGAAACTCGCGAGCCATTGTCACCCAGCCTTCCATAATCGTCAACCCAAAGAACTGTTCTCATGACATAAGAGTCCAAGATAATTTGAAGGGATTGCCCTGTAACATTTTCTGTGACACTTGACAAATGTCAGTTTGAAATCTTTGTTGCATTGTTAGAGAACAATTTTGCAGAAAAATCTGGCACTTGATATGCATGTTCTCTCAAATAATTTCAGTGAATAAAACAATTTTTTTTAATTGTGTGGGCAATTCCCTAGGATATTTAATGAAGAACACCATTAATAAACTAAAATGCTGAACGTCCCCACTTCTTTGCTTGGCAAAAGTCAAACACATCGATATAAACATAGATCATCCTGCACTGAGAAAGAACACCCGATGGATTTAAACGATCAAATACACGACACTGTTTTATTTTTAATGCCAACTGTTCGTAATGTGTATATTTAAGTTCGATATATGTGTAAATTTTACAATAAATGCAATGTCAACTTTTTTCTCTTCTCAAATGTTCAACTGTTCTTATTAATATATTTAATTCTTTATTTTCTTTGCCAATTATCTTATATACTCTTGGTATTGTGTTGGCTCATTGTGAATCTATTGTTAAGATGCGCTTTTTATTTTCATTAACTTAGATTGACCGTTTATTTTGAAAACATAGAAACATACGAATATTTGTTATTGATTATTGAAATCTGGTTTGTATTTTTTAATAATTGCTACGCTAACTAAGATTTTTCTTCCTTTTAAAATCTAATACCTCGTTATTTACGAATCAATTTGTATTCATGAATACAATAATTATTTTTATTTGTTCGCCTTTTATTGAGAGTTTAACTTAAAGTTAAACGCTTTTCTATATTGGTTTGTTTATATTTGTTCGTATGCAGTGAGTATTGCATATATTTATTAAAGTTTATTCTCTTGAATAGTCTCTTAACATAAGATGCTTACATTAGTAATTATGTTCTCTTTTCACAGCCCTAACTATATTAAAAATCTATTGTTTTTTGTTATTATTATATAATTTTTCCATAACCTGTTTAAACAAAGTCAACTGGTGGTTTGTTATTCTTCTTAAAAATATTTTTTTTTTTGTTTTTTTTTTTTAAGAAACAAAGTCCTACCAAAAAAATGTACTACACAATCTTTCATTAGATCGCTAAATTTATATAGTTCTTCAATTGTTATTTACTTTCTAAACGTATAAATGGATTGATTATAGCGTGATTTCTTATTAGGTATTATTATTTTCTTAAAGAACTACTGACGGCAATACTTTGATATAAATTGTATTCGCTTCCAACCGTTCCATGGCATTCCGCAATAGTAGATCAGTTTTAACGAACGTATTTTTCCATTTACTTTACTCACTCAAATTGACACTCTAAGATTCGAATTATGCATTTATCCCGATCCCGACAAGTTACGAGTAAAACTCAATTCGGAGCACTAGGGCAAATTCATAGTTCATGTTGACACCTTTGTGGTGATGTTGTATTCATAAAACTGCTACAGCAACAAGGCTATTCAATTGGCAATACAAATATGTGTTAGTTTTTAACTTTTACCTTAAGAATTTTGCTTATAAAATATGCATTTTTATATGGAGTTCCTAAACTGTAACCTGGACACTAAAAATTATGAGTAATGCGCAATTTATTTAAACGTTTATAATACTAATCACACACCCAATGTCACATATGGTACAATCAAAAATCTAGTTGAAGTCGATTAGTGGTCTGTACTTGAACGCAAAAATTAAGGGCAGTTCTTTAAAAATATCCCAGACACTTCGTGTTTGACATGGAAGTGCCCTTTTTTCCTCATATAAGCATAGAAAACAGAGGGTCCCGTCTGCATTGACGGTGAATGGAGGAGGAGATACAACGATGAACTGTACGGGCTGTACAGCGACATCGACCTAGCCAGAAGAGTGAAGGTCTATCGACTGAGGTGGCTGGGTCATTTAGAGCGAATGGACGTAAATGCTCCGGCCCGGAAGATCTTCGAATCCACACCCGAGGGACGACGCAGTAGAGGAAGACTTCGACTCAGGTGGCGCACGCAAGTGGAAGGGGACCTTAACCAACTAAGCGTGCGAAACTGGAGACAGCTGGCTGGAGACGCTTGTTGGTTGAGGCCCAGGTCCACCCCGGACTGTACCGCCACCTTAAGTAAGTAAGTAAGCATAGAAAACATAGAAAGATCCATTCTAGATTTTATATTTTGATAGAAAGGCCAATCGTTTTCTTCGATCGAAAACGCCACTAAGGGCCCAGCCCATAGAATCCGTTGCATCCGTCGCATCGACGGATTGCCGTATTCGACGGAACGAGCAGTCCCATAGAATTCGTCGATTACTATGTCAGGCAGTGTTTTAAGAACTTTATCCTTATTTGTCCAAGAAACGTGGTAATTTTTCCTTTTCCACCGTACTCAAATTCCCTTTTAAATAATTCCCTTGATAGGTGTTTTTTTGTGAAAAAATCTTACTTTTATAAGTAAAATTTATATTATACGAAAAGATAATCAGATTAAATTGCAGGCGCAGTGGCTTAGTGGTTAGTGTGTTGGACTACTAAGCGAGGGGCTCAGGTTCGAATCCCGCAAAAACCCAAATTCCACCTTAGGGTTTTTTCCACTGCGCCGCCTCTCGCGAACGTCTGACAAACATCCGAGAGTATAACTGTCTTTAGAGCTTCTCAATTAGCCGTTTGGAATCGGCATAAAATTGTAGATCCCTTCCATTCGTTCCAAAAATGAAACTCACACAAAACGAATGGTTGTGAGAAGCTAGGCCTTGGGTCTCTACAGACCTGTTGCGCCAACTATATATAATCAGATTAAATAACCTTTGGCAGTTTATTAATATTATTATGATTACCTTTTGGTACATTTTGCTAGTCAAAAATCTTGGTAATAAGCTCTTTTTTATGCACATTTATGGGGTGATAATCATCGTGAAATTTTTACACCTACCTACACTAACAGCAAGACATTTGTCATTTGTCTAACTTTAAAGTGTGTTACTAATTACGTTTTTAGATGACAAGTCTGTGAAAAGTAGGGAACAATTTACATTTGGCCGCTGCAATGGATATTAACATAAATTGAATGGAGTTTTATAAAAACAAATTACAATTTAAGAACAGCGCTGACTTAAAACACGCAAAACCACAAATGCAAAGAATAACCTCGTTTTATTATCCATTGGGCACGAAAAATCGGAAATCTGAGAGCAAAATCTGAAAATCCCAATGAAAAACGACATTAGTGCTCAGTTAATTCATTCTTGACTAGATTCGTCGGCTACCTCTCAATAAACGTCAACAGAAAAAACTGATCATGTGACCGATCTGGGCTTATCGAAACTGAGAAACATCGAATCGGATAGCTGTCACCTTACTGAACTTGTTTCTTGAACCCATACACAAAAAATATAACAAGTGATCACAAATGCTTGAACATTTTTGGAACAAGTCGCTGGGATATTTTTACTGTGGAGTTAGATGTTCAATAGGCTTCTTACAATCCCGTTGTTATTTTCCCACGCTATCAAAATATACTCATGTTGCTCCTTTTACGGAACAAATGAAGCAACATTAAGACGATGTGAAAGCATCTGTACAGCAAGTTAATTGGGACCAGAAGAACACCATTCAAAGCGAGGTTTTGGTGTATTGGGATATTTCGTAGATGTGGTGATAAGCCAATGTGGTACAGTGCAAAACAAAATACAATTCTGGACTTTAAATTTACGGAACATTCACAATTGCGAAATTTGTTTGAAAAATAATGCTTTTATGAGAACTCCTTGAATTTGAAGACGAGAAATTAGTAAAATAAAGACATTATCGTTTTGGATACGTCCAAAAGATATTAGACTAACCAAATCAATCAGGTTCGAACACTGAAAAAAACCCAAATTCCAAATTAAGGTTCTTGTTTTTCCACTGCGCAACCTCTCACGAACGCCTGACAAACATCCGAGAGTATAACTGTAGTGAAAGAGCTTCTCAATTATCCGTTTGGAGTCGGCATAAAATTGTAGATCCCTTCCAATCGTTCCAAAAATTAAAAACTCACCCAAAACTAATGTTTGTGAGAAGCTAGGCCTAGGGTCCCTACGGACCTGTTGCGCCAACCATTTATTTTTCTAATTCAATCAGACTCCCTAGTTACAGCACAGTTTTCCGTCCACTTTCCTTGTACCTATTTCAAAAATATGTGATTAGTGATTTTATTTCCGGTCTCTTGTGAAACCAAGTGGTTGTCTTTTCTTTTTATTGTGCAAATAGTAGTTAGTACAATTCTTTTCAAATGGCGGCAAATGTCAATGCTTCTTTGAAGAATACAAAATAGACGTCAACAAGACATGAATCGCCATACTCCTAAAGTACGTGAACAATTAGTTCAGGTAAAACGAAGTAAAATGAACGAAAATATGCTAACCATTTCAAAGTATCGCCGTTTTATTGATTTAATCTTTAAACATTTCTTATATTTTTCTGTTCACTTATTTCCTACGATTAACTATTCGTATATTGTGCGTGTAGATCATTGTTTTCATTGTTATTATGTCGTATTTCATGTCGATTCCCAGATATGATTGTAGTGTTTTCGGTGTTGATTTGAGAATTTTGCAGAATTTGAAAGATGATGTATCTAGAATAGAGTTTTTGAGTGTTTTTTTTTTCGTTTTTTGTAAAAAGGGTCTCATTGCATTGTACTTGATTAACTTTTACTTAATGGAGCGCTTTAATAAAAAAAAATATGGTTACAAAAACTTCGCTATTAACGTTTCCCTTAAGATAAAAGAACTTTTAAGAACTTAACCAGGGACGTTTAGTCGTTTCAGTTCAAAACATAGAAAATAGTAGCTTTTAAGAATTTAGAGTCGTGCGTGAAAAAGTCCACCACAAGTTGAAATGGCCCGATTAAGCAACTTAAAAATTAGACACAAACTTTGATTCAGTACATTTAACACTTCGTGAATTCGATTTGGCTTAAAACTCGTTCTTAAAGCATGTGTAACTGTTGTTTCATTGCAAGGTGATTGGGAGACGACTTTTCAAGGCGATATGGCAACTGCATTGTCATTTCAATTGACATGTTGTTCAATGGTTATGCTCGTTATGATTTGGGTGGCTTTTTTTTACTGTTACCGCGAATATGATTGTGTTAAAAATGCTTATTTAAATGGCTCTTAGTGTATTTGCAAATGAAAAAAACAATTGTTACAAGAAAAATAGCTTATAAAAAAAAAACACAAAATTGTGCAACTTAAAAACAAGAAGTGGTTAGGCCTTAGGATCTCCACTGTCGTTAAAGCAAAGCCATAACAAATTAGCACAGTCAATTTCCAATAGATATGACAGAAATTATACTTGCAAATTAATTAACAAACAATGTTTTCATTATTTTGTTTTTACACGATTGCAAGCCATACAAAACCTAAGCAAACAAAGAAAAAAATGCTCGCATAATCGTTACCTTTCAAATTAGTCGAATTCGCACGAACACAAAATATTTGGCATAGCAAAATTTTGCAAAGAATGTCCTAGGATCTTAATTTGTTATATTTCATAAGCATCAGTTGCTTTCGTCACAACATCCGCATAACCATCTGGAAAATTTAGAAATTTGTTGTTTGTAGGTAATACCAATTTAATTTATTATTTTTTTCTTAAACAAAGGACAGAGCTATGTAGCTTTACGAGTAAACAACACAAGCATTTTAATGCACTTACATATCTGTTTAGTGAAATTTTTTAAAAAAAAGGTACTCTGGGAATGAGGACGTCTACACAAAATGATTGCACACTTGATAAATGATTTCTGCAAGTTAGGTTAGGTTAGGTTTATGGGTGGGTACGGCTAAAGCGAGTCCTGCCGCACCCCACTTAGGTCCTTTCTGCAAGTTAAAATGTTTTTGCAATTTAAGACAGCCCTATCAGGGACAAACAATTTCGTCTTTATAAACAATTTATAGAACTTAGCTTTTTAGCACGTAAGTAATCGATATTCAAAGGACACGTTATGAAGGAATGAGAAGTTGTATTTTTTTGTATAATGTACTTTCCTTTCAACGGGAAAAATTCTGCGACACAAAAAAACGCTACAGATAGAATTACATTTTCCAACATGATTGTCAGTGTCGTTTTACAATCGCCCGCCAAATAGTAAGTGTTTCTTTACATCTGTCCACTGTAATTCCCAAACAACGGAAAACTAAATCAAAATTAAGTGCTTACATCTTACATGTGTTTTTCGTGCTCCTAGACTTGATCTGGAACCTTGTATTCATTTAGTAGTTCATCGCACTCTAAACAGTTTTGACTAGGTACCAAATGAGTGGTCTCGTATAACCATAAAATTTCGCGAACTGACAAATGTAATGGAGCAATGTTTGGTTAAAAAAATACAAAAATTACAGTCCCTTTCACAACAAAAACATGAAATGTAGACGAATGTGTATAGTTTTAACTGTAATTGAAAATGCCTGCCAAACAAATTTAAGTAGAATATTCGACTTTAGTGTAACATTTTGTGGGTGTTCGAATCTGTCAATGACTTTTGGTTCTTGAACAAAATGTCATTCAAAGCGCCGTACTAATAACAAATTTTAGTCTCGACTTTAAATTTAAGAAAGCTCACAATAGCGAAATTTGTATGGAAAATAAAGCCACTTTGAACTAATAAAATTTAGAGTCGAAACTAAAACTGGTTATTGGTAAGGCCCAAAGTGTTAAAAAAATCGTGTACAGGACTACGAATGTAAATAAAAGGTACACTTGTTTTTTGTCTTGATTTTTGTTTGTTAGAACAAAAATGGTTAAGTTTGTTAGTTCGCAGCTTATCATCAAGTATGAAGATAAGAGTAATAAGGATCCAAGTACAGTACATACTGTACAGTGTTAGACACTACATGTACATTTCACTAGAATCGCAGAAAATCGATAAATACAACACGCACGCGTCCTAAAATCGCGATCTGTAAATTTTTCAGCATATAATCATGCGGGTCTTCAAATTTTTCATCGAAAAATTACCGAATTCAACGTATCGTGTAATAGGGCTTCATATGTCCTGAAAAATATGATAATAAACTGTTTGTTAGCATATGCTGTCAACAAACAAGACAGATTCAACATATCGTGTAATAGGGCATCATACGCCAGACGAACATATGTATATTTGCTGAGAATTGTTAGCATAGATTGTCATATATTGTTCATTCAACATGTTGTCTAACACGAGCTTTACGTCTATTTTGTTCCATAAGCCCTAGTGATACAACTTTTTCCTGTACAAAGTTGGATGTGATAAAAGGTTGCAATAAATCGAATTTCCAGTCCAAGTAAAAATGTAAGCAGAGCTTTGTAATTGTTTATATAAGAATTTTATCGCGCACGTTTTTCTGAGAGTCTTCTAAGATTTTGTGGTCTACGGATTTCGAGGGATTTTGTTTCAAAATTTCTTTTTAAACGAACGAATTTTACCTAAACAAAAACTGATTTGTAACCTATAGCCGTTAGTAGAAAAGATTATCAAGCATCACTAGCAGTGAAAACATTTTTTACAATGAAAATAAAAATTGGAAACAAAAAAAAAAAAAAAACACTTAGAGTGTAAACGCAACTTATTTGTATTTACAATGGATTGCAGTGCTTCATTTGGGTGGCGGCAAACTACTTGGCGTTGTAAGTAAGCGCAACTGCAATTGATACAGTAAACATAAATGAAGCTAGCCAATTGTAAAATATGAACCGCTGTCCTTGTTTTTGCGGTATGTATCGGTGATCTGTTGATGCCAACGGATATATGGGCTTTACGAACTGATTAAGGCCCGTTTGCTGATACTACTCACAGCGATTTAAGTTCTACTTAAACAACTTATGTGCTAGTTTTTTCTATTTCATAAACTGCCACATAAGATATTAAGTGGAACTTAAATCGCTTTGAGTAGAGTCACCAAACGGTCCTAACTTTTCCAAATCTCCTTGAGAAAAAAACTTAGAAACTCACTTTCTGGAGACATATTTCCAGAAGAAAATAACTTACAACATTTTGGTGCAAGCATCCCGTTCCCAAACACTTTGTGCACATCTTTGTTTAATAGAAACAAAAACATATTTCATCTATAATGTCGAAATTCTTTTAAAACCTGAAAACAAAATTATGGCTGAGCAACACTGTTTACTTTGCTACCTGTATATTCGAAAGTTCATACTTAAAACTTCCGGTGACCGCTTCTTGATCATATCGAGTAAAAATGTTTCCGACTGACATTTAGATTTTGAAGGTATCTATTTCATAAGTGCGTTATGTTAACGCTTTTTGCAAACACCAATTCGTTATTGCTAACAACGATCTGGTACATTTATTAATTCATTTTCAATGTACCACTTGGACCCTTCACGACTCCACAAGATCTAGTTCTATGTTGTAAACGAAGGTGCCCATGGTTACTATTCAAGAATAACGTGTGTATGATAATGATTGTTCTTAAATAACTCCTTAATTTGAGACAAGTAATTCCGCCGCAATTTCGAAACATAATTCGCAGAATATCCACAAGTAATTTACCACCACCAATGCAACACAACTAACGATATACAGAAAGAGGAAACACTATATAGTTATTTACAGTAATAACAATTGCTGAGTCAATTGCTTTGTTTATTAAATTGTGTGATTTTTCTTTCTCCTTAAATACAATATAAATATTTATGTATGAATGTGTTTTCTTAAGACCCTACACCATTTTACTTTCTATTTGAAAACTAAGCAGTATTACTGTGAATTTTCTTGTTCTTCATTCGAAAAATAAATACAAATGTTTATGTAAACAAAATATTAATATACATTGCTGTTGTATCAAATTGAGAAAGCGATTTCTCAATACTTATGTGCTCATAATTTGGTTTTGTTTCTTTTTACAGTTGAATGAAGAATAAAAAAGCAATTTGGCAATTTCATTTATAATTATTTTTAATTATTGTACATAAAATAAGTGATTTGTTTGCTGTTCAAATGATAAGCGATAACATACCAACGGAAATTAAGATATAGCGTTTGGTTAATAAATGAAAGAATGACTTGTTTGCACAAACAAAAAAAGGTTGATACAATGGCAAAGGGTAATATAAAAAATAATCAACAAAAAAAGTCAGAAGAGGAAATAATTTACACAAAGCTGGTGGTATAGTGAGAGAGAGAGATAAAAAAAAATAGGAGAAACAACAGAAACAAAAATAAAAAAATAAAAACAAATATACAATTCCCTCAAACAAGAAACTAATTTACACCACACAAGCTGAGAAAACTCCCATTACCCGTCAGCCAAGATCTTGCTGTGCATCAGAGCGATAGATGGCAGCGCGATAACTATACCTGTTAGCTGTTGCCGTCTGCTGCTGCTGTTGTTGCGGTTGTAGTGGTTGTTGCTGGCCAGGCTGCTGCAGGATAATACTATTTGTGGGTTGTGTCGCATTTCCGATTCCCGTAATTAAGGCTCTATTACCATTACCGCCGTATATGCCATCCGGATCATCGGGATTCACAAGGCAATTGTTTTGCAACTCCATTTGCTGATCAGCCAGCAACTTAGCATTAAGGATTGACACGTACGTTTTGTAGCGCCGCAACTGCAACGAAAAGAAATGCACACTTTAGAATTCAAAGAAATGAAGCCACATGAATGTGCTGGCAAAATGTAAGCCCAAAGGTGTTGATTTGAAAAGAAAGGATAATAACTCCCAAACTGAACTGATTATATAAACGTCTGTGTTGGGATGAAGGAAAGCGTGAGCATATCTGAAGTGATAGTTGTCATCAGATCGCCTGCTCAGTACACTTTGGATATTAAGGAAGTCGAGGTTTACTCTTTCATCTCTACAAACGCGCACCACTATTACCTCCTAACCAACTCATACGACCTAACTTGGGCATTGTTTAAGAAGCTTCAAATGAATGATCTGACTTACCTCGTATTGTAAATAGTTCTCTTTCTCTTTGTAGTTTTGCAGTGGCAGTCCTTTACTTGGAATCGGACCTTTTTTGTGCTCGGCTAAGGCATTTTCCAGTTGTATCACTTGTTGCTCGTGCGACGTCATTTGTTCCTTCTGTATAAATAAGCAACCACTAATTAATACCAAGGAAATTAGCATTAAATTTAAGAACCGACCATAAGCAACTTTGTGTGTGTGCTCGGCAATAGTGGTCGTTGGAAACGTTTCTGACTGCCAACTCCACCCTCCAGAGGTGGCGCCGAAAACGAGGCGCAAACGAAATTTATCGTTTCCACCCACGATTGCAGCTCCTTCGAGTCGCTCGTCTGGAAGAGATACTCCGCCTGATCGGATGTCTGCAGCCGAAATACGTGCTGTTTCTTAGTGTAATCTGTGGCTTTGGTTGCTAGCGCATGATGTATACGGATTGCATTATGCAAGTTATCAGACATCTATAAAATCAGACAAAAGAGATCCGAATGTGCACAAAATAAACACCACAAACATTTGACTCTAATTTACTTGACTTTTTCGGAAACCATGTTCGTCTTTGTGCAGATATAATACTAAATCCCGTAGAGTGCAATAGAACATCTTCCAGGAACGCTTGCCAAAAGGCGCTGTCAAAATAAAACCAAACGACTGTAGTGTGAAAAGTTTCGCAGTGGAGAGGACTTACTTTTTTTATAATTCGATTCGTAGCAGCATTTTCGCATCACATAACCTTTTTTATATTCGATCGCAGCCGATGACTCGGGAATATCGAGGAATGGATTCTGTCCGATTTGGCCAGCTCCCATATTATTGTCATTTCGTTGTTTCTGCTCGGGAGATTCGTCGTCGCTGCAAGAGAACAAATATTAGCCCAACAAAATATTGTATTTAACAAATTTTTGGTACGTACAGTGCCCACTCGAGGGGTTGGCTTTTAATCGCTTGATATAAATACTTCAGTACTTCCTTGGGGAAATTCTCCCCGTCATTCATCTCGGCCAAGTTGTCAACAAACTCTGCACATGTCATCTTGCGGCTAATGTTGGCTCCATGAAGATCCGTATTGAGGAGCATTATTGCACAGGTTAACGTGTGAACAGCATCTAGTCCAATGCACATAACTATAGTGGGTGTATTAGGGTCAGAGAAGGATGAGGAAATACCTTGTGAATTAAAGCTTCCAGGATTGCAGTCCAAATATCGTTTCGAAAAATGAACCAGAACCCGTTCTCTCTCCTGTGTTTCGCCAGAAAGTGAAAATTGTTGCAAGAACTCTCGGAGCGCTTGATCCAAAGTCTTTTTCTCAAATGTGAAATACTTCAAGTATTCGTCGGCGACGGCCCGGCTGAAGTCATTGCTGCGAATGAAAGTAGGAAAGGTAAAGGAAGGTTCGTTAATGAATGGCGCGATCCTGCGTAAACGATATTCGGCTGTTTTCGCCAAATACTAAGCGCAAGTCAAGAATTGACGTCAAAACAAATTATGTCGCGCGAGAGTTGAAGAAAATTTGGTAGGAGTGATAGGTGTCCAACTTTCACAGTGCGTCCACAAGAAATGGAAACGACAACAAAACTTAAACAGCAACATCAAGTTTTAATACTCACTTTTTACTCAAATGCCGAGATACGTCACTCTTCTTAAAGCCATCTAATGAGTACAGTCTTTTAGCCAATCGAATTGCCGATGGCATATCAACAGCTTTTGGTGAGTAATGATACGAGTGCAACGACTCAACATCGCTGCCATCATCCGACACCGGTGGCGATGACTCCTTCGAATCTTGCTGGTACTGTTGATTGCCATTGCTACTGCTATTGTTGGCCGTAACAATTGTCGGTGGTTCTTCAGTCAAGGTAGCCAGCTCATCTTCGGAGTCCTTCAACTCGGAGTACGCTGAGCGTGGCGATGTCGAATTACTATCCAATCCGCGAACTTGTATAACCAGCTTGTGTTCACTTTGCTGCTGCTGTTGCTGTTGTTGTTGTTGTTGCTGCTGCTGTTGCAGCTTTTGTTGGTCTCGCTTGCGTTGGACAGCCTCCGAGACGAGTATTGTCGAGTCCGAATCACTTGGATCGCTCAGAACCATTCCGATTAGATCACGTGAACTCAACAGATTATCATCGTCCTGATAGTCGGGCGAGGAAATATTCGATATCGCTTCGGAAACACTCTGGTCACCGTTCACCGGACAGTGTAGGAAGCCGAGATTTTGATTCGTTTGACCCATGCCAGTGGCACCGGTCATACCGCTACCTCCGACCATACCACCAATAGCGCCTTTCGAACCAGACGACGACATAACCGAACTGGAAACTGATGTCGGCGATGCCGGACTATCTGTGTGCTGAGGTGATGAACTTATTGAACTAGAATGCGAATTTGGTGATGTAGTCGTTGTTGCATAGTGATGATGGTGCTGTTGCTGCTGCTGATTGGGTGGCAAAGGAGCGTTGTATGTCCAGACAATACGATCACGATTCGATGCCTGCAGGATGTTTAAGCACAATTTTACAATTTATATACACAATTAGCAGGTTATGTAGAAAAATACTCTCTAGTCTCTGTTAACCTGTTTAACTTAGGATTATATAAATTTAAATTTAGTTTCTATCACCAGCCAATGCTGTAAACACTTTTTATTTTATTTTTTATTTCAGTTTTTTACGTGCTAATTATAAACATTTTATCAAAAGAACTTCTATTTCGTTACATGCTGCACGCAATTCAGACCTCAAACAAAGTAAATTTTTTTTTTTTGTGTTTCCTTTAGTGCCATTTTGTTTTGTTTTTATTTAATTTTATAACCATTGTCTTACTTTTTTCCTCCTCTTCAAAATAATATCTCTAGGACTGAGGACAGTGGGTGTCGTGTCAGCCTTCTTTTTTTGGGTTGGCTAAAAGAAGTTTAAAGAAAGAAACATCGCACAGACAATGAACCGAACAACAAAGGAAAATTTGAACGAAATCAAAACGGAAACGTATAGAAAACAATTAAATTAGTAATAATCATTCAGAATGGACATTCAAAATTAAATAGAAGAACACAAATGGGGAATTTGTAATCTTATATTTTTTTTATCTTGGAGTGTGCATATTTTTCAAGCCATACTCTCTAGCTCTAGCTCTACTCTCTATGTACAGTGGTGGTATAGATTTTGTTGAACAGCGGAATATTATCCATTGTACAGTATTTACAGTTGGGGAAATTCTACATCATGTACAATAATTTCTGCAGATGCTTTCTAAGTTACTAATTTGTATAATTACTGGCGTATTTAACTAATAAGTACGGAAATAAACATTTTTAACAAAACATAAAATAGGACGTCTTCGATCGGACCGACCCGTGCGAATATTCAGACCGAATCCGGGTATGGGCAAAAAGAATGCGCAACAACTACTGCAGGTTATGGACGATATCTCTTAAGATAGGATAAACTGTTGCGATCGAATTTGCTACATTTCATTTAGTCAGCCAAAAGTGTCCAAAATCATTCGACAAGTTCAACCAAATTCTGTCATAAGGTTTAATTTTCAGTCATTTCGAAAGATAGAGAGAGAACTTTCCAGAAACAACAAAACAGTGGTTATCAATATCTTTGTTGTATTAAATAAATGGTGGATTAGTGCTCATCGATCAGCTAGCACGAGTGGTAATCGCTTGAACAATGAACGGCGGATCGAATGAAGTGCAGGTTCATAACTCTACTGTTCAAGCAATCTGATGAGGAATTAGCGGTGTAATTGGGGTCATAAGGAAAGTGATATGTAATCAACCGATGATAAAGCGTGTGACCCGTATTGACATGTGGATAGAAATATGGATAGATCAAAGTTAGGTCTCAAGTACCAACTACTTCGAGGTTAAAACGAAATTTTCGATAAAATTGAGTGCTTGAACTCTGAACAGCGCTACTTGTAATTCTTATGAGCGGAAATGCGCACAGTCCAAGTACGCCGCAACGCAGTTCTTTACATAAAGCAAGCATTTTCCAAAATCGCTTTTTGATCTCCCATTTTACCTGTTGCATCTAGCTCATACGGAGCTGTACAGTTATTACAAGCACAGATCCATCCGACACGCAATTGGACAGATACAAACAAAAAATACAAAAAACAGTCCATAAAAGCAAACAAATCATGTTCTCATTTAAAAGCTATTTTTGGCAGGTAAAATGTTCTAAGAAATGCCTTTTACCTCAGATGCTAGACATATTACTTCAGCTTCTTACATGAACAAAGAATATCGTTTCACTTGATTTCTTTACCAGAAATCAACAAAACCACAGAAAATTTATTTGTATTCGAACTTTAAAGAAATCAAGAGAAAAGCGTTCGCTCTGTAATTCCATTCTCTTTGCCCTTGGTTACAGAGGGCGGGTGTTTGTCAACAAAATTATGAATGAAGGCAAAAATTAAACAAAATAAACGGACAGAAAACAAACAAACTTATTCGCAAACAATGAAATCAGTAAACAAGAGTCATTCTCGTGTGCAAGGTAATCAAAATAAACTTTGGAAACATAAAATGTAATCGCTAAAAATATTCTACAAGCAAAACGTTGTGGTTTCAATAAATATTACTGCTACGATGCGCGAGTGAGAGATTTGATGTGTGGACTGTTGGCGTGTGATGTTTATCAACAAAATTTTTGGCGAATTTTCAAACACTCTCCGCCGCACCAGTTGAGAAGTTACAACTGTTGTGTCAGATGGAACTTCAAAACGGCAGAGATCACAAGGCCAAAACACAAATGAATTACCTGGGAGTCTTCGGAATCCTGTCTAGTATCTAGCAGCGTGTTAAGAGAGCTATTTACATCCTCATCAATATCGATCGGTATAACAGCGGCAATACCTTCGCGCTGCACCTGTTGCAAATGATCCTCCGATTTGCTGGTTCGGAAACCAGCAGAGTCACACTTGCGAACAACACCGTTGTGGTGATGTTGCCGTCGAATGACTGCGGCTTCGTTGATGCCACTCGGCTCTGGACTGGTTGGCACTGAATTGGCGGTCTCCTTAGCGTCCAGCAGCGGTGTGGACAGTGAAATCGGTGACGTTGGCACCGAGAAACTTGTCTCGTCCGGCGAACTGTTGGCTTCACTTTTCACTGTTGTCGATGAGGAGGAGGATGAAGAGTTCTGCTGCTGTTGCTGATGCTGCTGTTGTAGATGTGGCTGGCGGTGATGCGAGTGGTGTGGATGATGGTGATGATGATGATGGTGGTGGTGATGGTATTGGGATGACGCCGCTGTATAATCTCTGGCCGAGGAGCAATCAACTAGGTCTATAGTTGCTGAGGCGGCCGTTTGTTGTATACGGACACGATCACTGTTCCTTTGCTGTTGTTGTTGTAGGAGTTTCTGTTTAAATGAGGAGGAGGACGACGTAACACAGGCACTTAAATCATCATTGTATTCGTTCATCAAGCACTGTTGTGATTTTTCAACATCGCCTCCTCCTCGCTGACAATCAGCGGAAGTAAGTTCGTAATGAAACTCGTCGAGGTTTTCGTCGTCCAGTTTGTCGTCGTCCTGTTCGTGGTCCACTTCGTCTGCCTCGTCCTGGTCGTCCTCTTCGTCTTCTTCTTCTTCCTCCTCTTCGTCCCTATCTAACTCTTCACACAGCAGTAGTGTGTCGTTGGTTAGGGAGTCCTTTCTAAATTGTCTATCACTACTATTATTACTACTATAGGTGTTGTTAATACTATGGTCTTTTCTAGGGTTAGTCTTATCTTTCTTCTTTATAAAATTCACAGAGTCAGAGCTTTCCGAGTGCGATGGCGAGGCCGATGACGATGATGGTGTCGATTCCCCAGAGGCTCGTGGTGCTAAAGCCCCATTGGCGCGGGCTGCAGCACGATTTGGAGAATCACGTAAACTGTCCACCTGCAATAGGGATGTAAACGTGTTTTACATTTCATGTGAATTGCCATTGTTGAACAAAACAGTATTAAATATGAAATTTTGATTCGCTCCAAACAAAGACTGCGTCCTCAGACGATATATTTGAATGAGAAAAAGTTCTACACTAACCAACCGGTTGCGGATAATTTATGTGCCCTACAAAAACATCATTACAATTACCTTTTTAGCGTGAGCTGGTATCAAATTACTATTCTGCGGTGTTCGTGATAAATTCAGGATTAAATCTCCGGTCATCATGTACGCCTCAAAGCGTGCCTTCGTTGTCGGTGGGGCAGATGTCGGCTCTCTTATCTGTAGCTGATCACCTGCTGTTGATCCCGACTCCGATTGTTGACTATAAAAGCTATTGGTGAGGGGAACGACGTTACCACCACCATTGGCTTTTGGAATTTGCGATGGTCGCGGCCTTTTATGTTGTGGAGAATGTTGGACATTCTTCGGTGCTGGACACTTTAAAGCGGTTGGAATGCGTGACGGACGACATGGTGATTCGACGAGAATTTTCGTCGTCGAAGATGACGGGCTAAGTTGTGTTGGCCTACGTAACGACGATGTAAGTGGATCCGATTTACATGAATTTTTTATATCGAAAATATTCGGAGATTCTCTTGGTGAATCGGAATTATAATGAGGGCTCTTTGTGTTGGCCAATTGTTCTTTGATGCGGGCTTTGATTTTTGGATCTGAAAATTTGTTTTATCGAATTTATATTCGGAAATTGTTATCGTTTATAACTCACCTCTTTTAAGTTCTAGTGTGACAAGGTCATCGGATAATCGCAGACATTTTAAGACTGTAATTGAATTGAACTTAGTACGTGTGAAGAAAAAAAACTTATTTGACTTACCCTCTTTTGTTGTGTATCGGTGAACGTCGGTGCCGTTCACTTTGACAATAATATCTCCAGCTTCAACCTGAAAGAAAATCAAATAGGAATGTTATTCAAAACGGTGAGTTCAACGAAAGATGTAAGTCTGAAACATGTCGCTGTACGTCAAAAGGATGTATTTTTTGAGTAAATGAGACTAATTATTCAATCATACTCGTATATCGTTCCTACGTTCTACGGTCGACTTTATTGACATGTCACGTTAGAAACGACACCCCCTAAACAACATGCCTTTTAAATAATCGTATCAGGCACTTTCAAACGTCTTATGCTAAACAAACCAACAAGAGACAACTTTAAATGTCACCAAAGTGTATTTTTCTTTTTCCGCATCCTAGTTAACCCTTCGACTATACACGTATACTCCACAACCGAGATGAAATGCTCTTCATTCGCGTATCAATAGAAAGTCCCAAAATAGAATTTCCATTGTTTGCCTTTCGCAGTCGCTTCCGGCACCTCGCTGCCCGCCCAAATTCAAATCAGTGTCACCACCCATACTTCCTCAACTCAAGCACATTATTCGAATCAATGGAATATCCCAAGAAACATGCACTACATATTGCCGTTATACATACATAAAATGAACAAACAAAAATCTTTTGCTAATGACGAAGGACGACGACATACAGATAAAACAAAAACAGACTACCCAACTGCTATGACAATGCTTTATTTATAATTCGAACTTTCAAACACGTTGCACAATGCTATTTTCGAGTGCTGTAGTCGTCGCATATAAGGCACTTCCTTTTGCCCTCTACGTCGTCGCACGCGAATCCTCCTGTCTTAGCTACGTTGAGTGGTTACCGATGTTCATTTCAAAAACATTTTTCAATCTAATTTACATTTTGCTCTTCATCGACGAAAACAATATTTAAATTCGTTTCGCGACGTACAAATCGAAATGACTATATGCAGCGAGCGTCGTAAATTAAATCGAGCCGGCAATTTAGATTTGTGCTATTAAAACACAGCGCAATATGAAACTTTCGATGAAAATAGAATTTCGTTTGTTTACAGTTTTCGTGGATGAGTGAACAGCGAGGTGCTTTGAAGATCACGCACGTATTCATTAGAATGGGATGTTGGCATTTGTAGAGACCAGAATACCGGAACGATCTAGTGCGTTAAATGAGTCCTTGTACTTGGACTTGATTCGATGCGAGGACAAGGTAGTTTCTTGCAGGGGATACTGTTTGATTGACGTCGAGCAAACATTTTATTAGTTTCTGGGGAAATAGCTGTGGGGATGATAGCAAATTTCCATCTTGATTGAAACAAATCAAGTGGAAGACATTTTCCTGTAGCAATTGACGTAGGTATCCTTGTTTCATTCGAAGCAGAAGAGTGGTAACAACAGATTCAGATAATTGGGTCTCACCACCCATCGGTTCTGGTTTCAGCGACCCGTACCGAGCGACCTCGATTTTTCCTCAGAGGCGACACGTTGTCTTAGGGCGGCCCACTTGTTTACCAGACTGGCCAAGTTGATTCTATTATATTGCCTGTGGTCAAAAGCAATCGCGAACCACACCCACATGCGTGTGTTTGAGAAAGCGACAATCTATTTTGCTGTGAAAAAAAAAGTGACAGCTAGTACAATAGATCGCAGCGCCACCACTAACTTTGACTTCTGCGATTCAGGCACCTATTTAAAGTAGTAAGCAATTCTTCCCTTCTTCTTGCTTCTGTTGGGATACGTACTCCTCATCTGACGAAGAGGAAGAATATATTCTAGTTCTTGCATAGGTAGAGTCTATTTTGTAAATGTGTTTCGATTCTTTTAAATCTACTCCAATTTGTCGCCGCATTTTTGATTTATCTGACATTTTTGTAATCCCCGCGACAAATCGTATAAAATGGAACTTCATGAGTACATTAAAACTAAAGAAACAGATAACCACAGCCGGGAACGCACCATAAACACCGAAAGTAAACTCCTATGTTGTAATAGATCTCACTCACCGATTGTACGCCCTCTGCAGATTCTTTTTCATAACCTAAAACAAGAAAAATAATGTTCTGCAATGCTGAAAAAATAAAGAAGACGGCTTGCGGCTAGGATGACAATTCATTCCCGAATGAACGTGTGACTGGCATCTACTGACGAACCCACTCATCGTTTTAAGCCGACACTCATTTTAGCAGAAGAGACAACGCGCCTTACCAACAACCATTTTTAGTTTCGACTTTAAGTTAACGAGAGCTCACAGTAGCGAAATTTGTATGGAAAATATAGCCACTGTGAACTACTTAGACTTAGAGTCGAAACTAAAAATGGTTGTTGGTAAGGCCTAACGTAAATGTGAATCCAATGGCATAACTAAAGTTCGCAACTACTGTAGAAAGCTTCTTAAAAAAAAACTTCCCAACTCCACAATCCACGCCCTTCGAGGACCGACCTTAATATCAAAAAGAACTTATATATTCCACCAGCATCTCGTCCATTTTAAGCCACTATTGATTCCCTTTGTTCGTTTTGTTCACCTCCGCACGACTGCTACTTAAAATTCTAATTTCCTCCTTACATCTCAACAGTACCGGTTTGACCCGCTTTCGTTACCCAGCCGATGACTAAGTATTTTGTTTATTTACTTTGGATAACAGCCATTGCTCTTCATGCCAACTCAAGTAGATCAGTTAAAAAATAAAAATCTCCAAAGTTCAGTCCCAGCCTTTCTGAGGGGGGCGTATACGTAACATTTTTTTCCCCCCACAACTATTCCCTTCTTCGGTTCCACTTGTTGTTGCACCGTCGATTCCATTTCAATTGCTGTTCCATTTGGCAATTCACCGTGGCGTTTCTAAATAGTTTTCCAAACAATCGTCCCTATTAATCTGGCGCTCTTCTGACGAACCGTTTTAAACAGGTGTCGTTAGGCCAACGGCAATCGGATGCCTTGGGCGGTGGCAAGGGTTTCTGTGCAAGTACATATAATCCACATCGAATGGCAGCCGCAGAAGAGAATGCCTCCTCGGGTGACTCTCTTTGGCAGTGCATTTGTGTGCACGTACGCGTTAAGGGTTGACGGCGGTCAGCCAACCGGAATTACTGTTTTCGATTCAAATATTCAAATGCAATTTGCGCTCTTATGTGTGTTTCCACTTGTTTAAGTTTTTTTCCACTTCTTCTCTGAATTGTGTTTGTGATTTTATTTTATTTTTATTTCTGTTTTGCATTTTCTCTTCGCCCCAATAGAGATGGTTTATTTATGTTGCTGCTGTTGTTGTTGTTGCTTGGAGTCATGTTTTTTGTTTGTTTATGTTGTTCTCTCTTTGTATTTGCATATGCGAAATAAGCGCATGAATACGAACAGATTCTGTACGATTGGCACGAGTGTTGGTGGGTGTGCTTCACAAGTGACAGCAGGTATAAATTCATATGGGGCGCAATTGGGGTAGGTCAGGTATTGACATTTTGTTTGTTGAGATTCTTTTAAATTTTAGCTTAATCTCTATTTATTTGAAGGGTTTCAATGATTGTGATAGTAGGCATAGACTCAGACTCGGTTTTGATATGTAACCAGTCAGTGAAACTTGGCAGCACTGACATTTGTATGGTGTTTGAATCGAAATCCTCTTTTTCTTATGAAGAATGGGTTCATGGAAATGTGTTGTGAACACAGTTTTCGGCCCATTCTAGTTTGGGACACTCTTTTGACCAGTTCGGACTCCATCTCACCTATCACAAGCTGAACACAGCCTAACGAGGACTGAGTAGTTTATCAGCGTACATCAATGACTTTGCATAGCCCCACAAGAAGAATCACGAGTAGCTTTAAATCGCACGTTATCGGCGACCAATTAATTGACCCATTTCGCGACATAATGTTATCGATAAATCTACTACTCAGTAAGTCGAAGACACTACAAATAGAAACACATATCGTGGGTTAAGAATAAAAACGTCACAACTCAAATGGTTTCTTTGTTACAACCACTCAAGTCTTAGTAAAAATGTTGAGCACACACAACAGAGTTCGACTTTTGGTAGAACATATTTTTAACTTTCCCGAACACGTAGTAAGGGAAAGATATTGTATTCGTACAGTATTACGTTACTTTTGAAACTGGGACATTTCTCGAAAACGGTCCATACGATTGTAACAAAAATTCATTCCTAAGGTAATACGCGCATTTATAAGTAAATAGCAAATTCAGTTTTTCTCTATTTGATCAATGGATTTTTGAAAATTTACTTTTCTTTAGTTTAAAAAATGCAATAACAGCCAAATATTACCCACTTTTTCTTTTTTTCAACCATATTGAATGTGCACCTTAAAATAATTCCAACCACTAGGAGCTTACTCAATCAGAAACTTGCAAATTCAAAAACAAGTCTTATATATATTTCTATGCAAGTATATCGGTCTATCGCGAACCCTACTTCCAATTATGGACACCCTAAACCAGTATTTGTGTTACTTATCTATTCCCGTCAAAACTGAAAACATGCTCTAAAGGACTATTCACATGAGAGGGATTGCGAATACGCGAACAAATCAATTTAACTGCAATTATGAATTGAAGATTGCTATTTGTTCTAACAAAAAAACATTATATTTATTTAATTAATCAAACATCTTATCTAAAAAAAAAAACTTAAGACCAATTAATTTAAATAGCAAACTTAACAATAACATCAACCCGAGAATTGAAAATTCTTGCAGTGAACTGTCACACTTTATATTCACAATCCATATAATACAGTCGCGATCCACAAGCCCACGAACGAAAAATTCCTTTGAACTTGAAATGAAATTGAGTGACTAAAAATGAAATGTCAGAAACTACGAATATTCGCCTGTTCGCAGTTCGCAATTCGTTCTCATATACGAATAGTCCTGAACAGATCAGAAAACAGAAACTCCAACTCTTGTTCTTGTATTCAAAAATCTTGTAAAGTTTAAGAGCTTCTAACTCTCTAACCAGAACTTGAGACAGTTGCCTGTTACTGAGAGCTTCAACTTATAAAAACTCACATTGTGAAACTGTAAACTTTACAGAATATTTTGGCACCTGGGATTAAGAAAAAAAAAAAAGAAGAATAGACGAATCTATTGAAATAAAGGATCCCCATCATTGGGTGCAGTAAACCGGATTGTGTTGCCAACTGCACATGCATGCCACCGATGATTGTTCGTTGTTCGGTGTCTGATGGTTGCCCAAAGTATGCGTCTCGTAGCAATTTTTATTCGAAGTACTCGATGTAATTCGCATGGTAAATGTAATACGCGTTTCACCGAATCGCTGATGAATGAAAATTCTAAATGCGACTTAACGTATAGCCGTGCATACGAAATTCGCAACGCAGCTGGAACTCTCAGGTAAACTCGAGGCGAATTAAATGTTAGTTCGGGGAACTCGCTCTGAGATGCGATTCGCATCGTCTATTGCGATCCAGTGCTAAGAATGTCATTGATCAACGCGACGATGATTCCCGCCGACTCAGCGGCAAGAAGGAGATGACGAACCACAAAGCGCGGTACTAATAATCATATTTAGTGTTCAGGCTTAATTTAACGAAGTCACAATGGCAATATTTTCCAAATAAAATTTCCCATTGTGACCTACAAAATGTTTAAAAAATACTATTAGTAAGGGCTATAGTCTGTGACAGTCCTGCTTTGCCAAGAGCGTTTCCCGGACCGGAGGAGATTTCTAACTTAGAACTCGAAGTATCTACTATTGAGGTTAATAAAGAGACTTATCACCCGGTGTGTTAAAGGAGGAAACCCAGCGCAAAAGCGTACAGTAAGAACCCATTGCATGACATAACAAGTAAGTGCGTATTGCTAAGAAAGGGGCCCACACTTTTATTCCGTCTTTGCTCAATGGGAAGCTTTCTTATAACCTGTCAGTCAAATGTTGTTATTGCGACAAATTTTGGTGCCGACTTTTAATTTACGGAAGCTCACAGCGAAATTTGTATGGAAATTAAAGCCGTTGTGAACTACTAAAATTTAGAGTCGAAACTAAAAATGTTTATTGTCAAGGCCCATTGAGTGCGATTCGAACTGTAACCTCGGTTTTCCTACGCAGTTCATTCAAACAGCGCTCAACCGTTTCGAATATTATGTACTTGTCAAACTGCGTAGTACCGGTGTAAACATTTTTCGAAGCTATACCCATCGCATCGCCGGGTCAACAAAGGCCTCAACTTGACGTAGAAAATGAGTTGAAAAGAAATGCGGCGCACTAAAGAGAAACGCACCTGGAATAACTGCGAAACAACTCCATTCGGATATGGACTAGTAAATTCAGGTCAACCCGGTTTAAAGCATCTAAGCAACTGGGCCTTCCAAACACCTTGTTCCCTCTGTACCAAATGAAGGTGGGAGTACTCGTTGCTCCCCAACATTTTTTAAAAGCAGTTTTCACACAAAAAATCCCTGCCAACTTCTCTGAAAACATCCTTCAAATCAGAATCGTGCCTTCAACTAAATAAAGGAGGAAAAAAATGGTCACACCCTTATCAACCGACACAATACAGCATCGCTTCTCCCACCACAATGCCGAGCTCCCACAAAAGGACCCGAACAAAAAGAGGACATTAGCAAACAATGTCACACCATACGTACATACGACGAAATTGTAACAGCATTCTAATCCTGACAGCACAATCTACCTACCGCCCTACACCACTCATCCTAATCGACTTCGAAAGAAGAAAGAACATATGAATAAATAAAAAGAAAATGCACTCCAGCCTACTCCAGCCTAAGTGCCAAAAACGCAAATTCCCGTTCGCATTTTCGACACAACCACACCCACCTGAATAAGTTCTGCTGCTACTTATGATTCAAACAGAAACTAGCTTAGTAGTAGCAATTTCGCACGTACCAGGAAAAGATTAGAAAATCCTTATTGTTGATGTTTGCCAATTGTGTCGCGGGGGCTACAGATTGCATCGCAAACGAGCGAGAAAATCAATCAAACACGCCCCTCGGCTCGAGTATATTTTACTAAAAGGGAATTTTATTGAACAATATTTTTTTTTTTCAGATTCACCGCACAACCACATGTGGTACTGGCATAATTTGAAAATTCGATTTTGCACTAACACGTACCCACCACCCTCGCGGGGCGGGCGGGCGTTCGGCACACACACTTCACTTAATTTTCTCGTGTTATCCTATATTTTGTGTATAAATTTTTAATGATCGAAGGACGCGCGGCACGTAGTTGTATAAAATGGTTTTCTTGCCTTCTGCTGCCGTCCTCGCGCTCTTCGGTTTTCCCTAATATATTGATTTTTCCCCACTAGCCAAACTGTGAAGTATTTTAGACCACAATATTCACTATTCACAGTGCATTGGCAGAGGCGAAAACTAGGAACACCAGATACACAACCGGGGTGCACTTTAGCTGGACGAGCGGGGGGGGGGCGGTGGATTTTGCGATAAAACTTGAATATCGTGTCGGTATCTATCGGTATTTTTCTTCGCAACACTTGGCACCACTTGAATCAAAACAAAAACTTATGTAATTCGCAATTTGATGGGAAACTTATTTGTTTCTCCTTTTATCCGCTGGACGGAGGAAATATTTCCTCGCTGTGTGAGATAGAAAGTTTTGATGCACAAATGATATATAGAATGGATAAAAAGAAGGAAAAAGTCAGCGCGGCGCGAAAATAATTCCGTTCAATCATCAAACTTTGATGCGCGACGATTTTCGGTTTGCAACTAAACTGAGCGCGGCGAGGCATTTTTCATCTCACGGCGTGGCGTATGCACGTGTAGTTGTGTGTCGGCAGGCGGGTGGGTGGGTTAATGTAGTCTTGGTTGGTTTGGTTAGTTTTGTTAGTAGGTACGAGGCGGTTTGTTGCAGCGGCGCCAACATAGGTTCGATGGGATAACAGCAACCGTAAATCGCCAGGCAAATGCTCGCTCTCTCTTCGCAATTTGAGGCGCTCTCCCTATCGCTCTCGGTGAGAGCGGATTTGTGTACCTACTGTCTGCGCTTTCGCCATTTAGCTTTTGCTCTTTATAGGAAAGCTTGTCCTCGTTCAAAAACCATTTTCTGTGCAGTTTTTGTTAAATGTTCCTGTTAAATTTAGGGAATTGCCAGGTGGAATTTATTGCCGACAGTGGGGTTTTGTGGTGGACAATTTTAGGTCTGTTTTTTTGAGCTTCCATCTCAGCAAAGCAAAGTAAAGTAGGATTTTTAGCACGCAATTACAACAACTACGCTCTGCTTGACTCTTCGAGGACTCGCAGTAGTTGTTTTAATTGCGAGCTGAAAATCCTACTTTACTTTGCTTTGCTGAGATCGAAGCCCAAGAAACAGGCTTTAAAGATAATAAAATTAACGCTGTTTGACTCATGCAAAATAATATCTACAAAATTCGATTGTTTTCGTCGCATAAATTGACAGCTTGTCGACAGCGCAGAGTGTGAGAAAATGCAAAGTAGCTGTTGCGGAATCAACAAAATAATAAATAATTTACCCATCCATTTCGATCTTCACATAAATAAAGGGCGATCTACATAGAATTTTTTTTCTATAGGACCGATCAGAAAACGGAAAAAAATATCGAGTTCAATAAATGCATGTAGGATTTTCTCCAATAAAAATCACTTTCGAATTTCAAATTTAAAAGATTTCACAAATTTTATTTGGTTTAATTCAAGATATAGCCTTTTTTGTTATAAGACAATTGAATAAAGGTTAAAACTAAACAAAAGTTTTGTGAAGGCGGTCTTCGTCGTGCGAGAATTAAAGTTAATCTACTCTCAGGAGGAAAATCATTAAGCTCAAGCTGTTAGCTCTTAACTTTTAGTACAGCTTGAGTGTCTTTCTTAATTTGCCGGCCTTGCAGAATGACAGTGAGCGGCTTCTAAATAAATCCCACATGCATACTTGCATACGTTATTGTGCAAGTATGGATTTTGCGTACCATTTACAGATCAAAAACGATACTAAAACAAAAATATCCCCACAACATAAAAAAAAAAAACCCTTTTCCCAAACTGTCTTAAAATACCTATTTTGTTTCAATATGACTTCGAAATGAAAGCTTAAAGTTACAAAATCTCTTTTAAGATAAATGCAAAAACCATTTAAATTCATTTTATCTGCTAGATATTGAAAAAAAAAAAACCATCAGTATATTAAGGTATTTGCATTGTGACGAAATTATATCAAGAATTACATTTTCCAACAATTTCATAAACTATAAAAACTTTCAAACTGAACTGCGATGTGAATGCCGTGTAACAAATGGGCACCAAAAATGCCGAACACAGTCGCCCCACTTATCCCAAATCAAAAAGTGACGTTCCCGACCAATCTAGTTAGTATTTGCGTCTTACAAGATTACATCTAGTCCAGACCAATCTAGTCGACTTAAGATAACTAGATTCTTGAATGCGGACATTTTTTCCTATGACCGCTTAAATGTAAACAAAAAAGCTCATTTTCATACTGTTCCAACATTGTGAGTTGCATTTTACGTACGACTATAACTGAGGCCTTAAGTAAAATAAATTTACAAAATATCTAACTTACGTGTCAAATGTGAACATCATAAAAACACGATTCGATTGTCGATTGTAACTCCGGTTTGCAATGGTTAGCGCAAACCTAAAGCACATACGCACACAGACTGTGTGTCGTTTTCACTGTTGGAACGGAATGGGACAAACCATTTTTGCAGGGATGGCAATTGGGGCATTAATTGGGTTTTCATTAAATTTTTATTTTTGTTTTCTAAGTGGTCCAAGTCAAATTTATTTCCAAGAAAAGGGGGGAGGAAGTGTTTTTTTTTTAAAAACCCACTTTTTCAGTTAGAACATTGGAAGCGTAGGTCCTTTTACCGTTAAGCGAATAATTCGACACTCACGGTGACGTGAAACAAATGAAATTGGGCCTTTTTTCGTTTGGCTTTATTTCACTTCACCACATTTGTCTTTACAAAATGTGACTGCTGATTGATCCTCCCGCCTCTTTAAACTAAATTGCCAAACAAACATTGCAATGGGTACCGATTTTATTTTACAAGGCTTACCATTCCGAAGAATTTGCATTTCTGTAGGAATTTTCTCAATGCAGTATGATTCTTACCTGAAATAGAAAAAGGAAAAACGTCTATTACAAATGACTCAGTTATGTAACTGAAATTTGAATGGTTTATCTAATCAATTATGTTTTCCTAAAACAAAATCTTCCTTTTATGAAAATGAAAATTCCAATGAACACTGAAATTAATTGTTTAGAATATCAGTCATTGCAAATATAAATTAGGACCGCATTTAAATATACAATGGGCATGGTTCGGCTCAAATTTGTTACAATTTCCACCGACGACAAGTTATTGTCAAGCAAAGAATATTCAAATAATCACTTTTAGCTAAAATTAAACTCTTTGTCCTGCCTGGTAACACTATTCTTTTCGAATCAATTGCGCAAACAAGACAATTTCTATTACTCGTGTTCTTATCAATGATTTTGACATGAGTAATGGATGAAACTATCGAGTATGTATGAGTGGTATGCATGTTTTGGCTACAAGAACACTTGTGATTGCTAGAGGTGTGATAAAATAAAATGTCCTCTGGCGAGATAGGGCTGGTGGATGGTTGTAGTGCATCATCTGAATAGAGAGAAGGCAAGGAGGCTCCTTCGGGTTTATTTCTTTTCTAATAAGAGTATAAGGGTTCGCATTACGGAATTAGTTTCCTGGTTATTGACTTTTAAGTGTGCATTCAGTGGGTGACACGAAGAGTATGTATGCAAGATGCAACACTGAACAAAATCAATACTTGATACCATTTATTCATCGTTACACACATGCAGACAGCGTTGCTTAGTGAAAGGATGAACAGAATTGAATAACCTCGTAACGTAGATAGATTACTATTATGCGGAAGAGGAAGCAAGGCTGTTAAAGACTTCAAATCAGGATACGATTCTACGAGTAATTTTAAGTTCGTCAAGCAGACACTTGACAGTTTATTAGGTTATGTTTATGCATTGAAGAATTTCAGAAATAATCGCAATCGGGTTGGATTTTACGGACTCTTGCGTATACAATGTGGCGCAAAAATTGAAAACGTTCTTTGACTGTTACTCTTTTTATGAATGTAAACTCTCTGCTTTTGGATTATGCTTATTTGATGTCTTACATTTGCTTACATCAAGTCGAGAAAATGATGCCGCTAGGATGGATGACCATTCGGTCGTATTTATGAAATTATCAATGTTTTGGTCGTTTCGCTTTACAGAATCTGCATCCTAGAACGGTTAAATCAGACGATCTTCCTACCCAGTGCATATCGCAAGAACGAGAGATCAGGCGACCCGGAATTCCAGCCCTCAGAATTTCGGTTGACTCGTGCAGTGCGCCATTGCTCCATCCTGGAGGAACCACATTTTCTCCAGTCGCTATTCATCCAAATGAGGAATGAGTGAGTCGTTGGGCTTGGCTCTGTAGCGCTTGATTTCCACCCACAGTAGCCGTTGCCGGGGGCCTTTGCGACATCTTCAGCGCAATATTCTCAGCAGAACGGGAGCTCCGGGACCAGCCAGACATGGCAGCATCTCCTGTTCTCCCGTACTCTCCTAGGCGAGCGGATTAACGTCGCAGTGTTTGCCCAGTTTGACTCCGACGACTAGGAAATCTGCGCCGAAGTTCAAGCTGTGCCAACACCACCGACGATTTATTCCGCAAAAATATTCAAACAATTATTCCCGGTTCTTAACGAGTACAGCAATTCATGTCTTGTTGACGTGTATTTTGGATCGGCTTACTTTACGAATGTCAAAGTAGAATTGACATGAATTGAGGAAAATTATAGCTGATGGATTTTGCGGCACTTTGTACAAACCGTGCACTATCGATTATTGGACTTCTCAATTGTTGTTCAAGACCAAGACAAAGACAATATTGTATACGTAACTTATTTAGCAACATATGGATTAGTTCCGAACTGGTTGTACAGGTGGCGCCAGCAATTTGAGTTCTTTTTAAAATTTAAATTTTAAAATTCTTAGTTTTGATAGCCTCATTTTTTTGTAATTACGCATGGGAATTTTTTGTTTATTTGTCTCGAATTAGTTTCCAAAGTATTCTCAACGTATTGTTTGACCGATTAAACGAAAAAAAATGTTCCTCTCAGCAACCAAATGTATCAACTATGACTTATCTAATAACATTGACCCCACTAATTTAATCTCGCTCAGCAATCAAAAACAACAGCAAACACTAGATCGTGCGTTATGAATAAAATTAATTAGTTGCTTGCATGTGATACTGTGTTAAAATTAATTTACAAACCATAAAAAAGAACCGCACAACACAACGAACGCTTCGCTTGGATGACTTCAATTCTCATCCATGCATAAGCAAAACAATCCAAATACAATTTGCTGCCCGAATCACGACTCGTAATTTTGTTTATTTATGTCAAAAACAAGAACTAAGCAACAAGGTTAGTTTTAGCTGTTGCACCTTCAATTAATTTACGTGTCGCTTAGTGGAATAATAAAAACCAAAACAAATGGATTTATTATTTCATCCTCCCTCGTACTTCTATAGAGTGCATACTTCTTTTGTAGGTACCTAGTTCAGTAAATCGCCCATCTTTGATGTTTCTGTAACTTTTTCACCGCCGAAACTCTTAACCTTAAACAAACAAATAAATGTTGTGCTGTGTGTTGTGATGACTGACGGTGAGTTGGATGTTTTGTTTTTTCTTTCTTCTTGAACCCTAAAGCATATCAATGCAGAGCGCAGAATCCGGCATTGGAAAGATGGAAAAGTTCAAAGGTTACCGTATAGGGTTACCATGTCTATGTTATTTTCTGTGATCGATTCATGTTGGCTTAAATTCAAAATAATAATTAATATGGTTAATCGGAATCTAGCATTGCGTAGTGCCGCCATTTAATTTCACCGTTGTATAGTTGAAGTAGCTATAATTATTTATTTGTTATGAAGACTTTGACAGCACAACTATTTGACTCAGTCGATGGCCGGGTTCCACTGCCCGCTAGACGTCGAGCACAAAATATCCCAGATGAAGGAACGCCCGCGCTAGAACGATAGCGCCATCGGCAAAATGACATTTGACACTCTTTTTCCCATAATTATTTCCACACTTCAATTAAAGAAATGATACAATATGTTGAAAAAAAACTCTGAATTCCTATTTTTATCACAATTATACCTGCTCGGTTTCGTATTTTTTTATTTTGTAAACGTTTGAACGATTTCCTTTGACAGGTCGTGCTTTTTTTTTCTCAATCCAGCGGGTAGTTTTGCACTAGATTGAGAAATTTCCCTGAAAGTGATATTTCACAAAAACTGCTAGACATCAAGCGCAAATGGTGTAATGTAAATTTTTTTATATGGAGTTGGGAGTGGGCAGTGGAACGCGGCCAATATGAAAGCATATTTTCAGCGACATTGTTTTTTGGCTGTAAAAAGAAATTAAAAGTGAAAGAAACAATCATCGTTCGTAATATAATAATAAAAATGACAGATACCTAGATCTCGACAGCGGCGCATATTCTTCAACTAGATGACAGCATTTCGATCATCAGAGTTTGATTTTGTATATCGCGGTCGATTGTTCCACTGACATTCGCCTCCACGTCAAATATTTCTCAAGAAATAGGTATCATTTGAGATTCACAGATGAAACCGGTAAGCAATGCGAATGATTTTGCCTAAGGCTACCAACGTTCTGCGGATTATTCGAATGATTGGCACCACTTAAAAAATATATTTACTAAGCGCTTAATATTTTCTTCTGCTGCTGACAGTCATGTTAGAATTTTTATTTTATTTTTGCTAAGTACTCAGAATTTAGTTTGTCCTTCATAAACGAATGCCTGAATTGGCAATCTTTATCATCTTGAGCTCAAAACTCGCTTTAACTGCCTACTTTTATTTGACAGTTTTTTGAGCGAGGTGTCTCAGGTTCGATCCATGGAAAACACGTCTGACAATCATCCGAGAGGGGTATAAATGTTCAAGAAAGTCTTCCCAATTCAGCTGTTCATAGCTGTTGTAGGTCCCTACAATTTGTCCCATAAGGAAAATTCATACAAATGAATGGTCGTTGAGAGGCTGGACATTGATACCTATGTAGATCTTTTGGCAATTTATTTGTATTTAATAACAAGACTAGACGAAAGCGCACATAAGTTCAGACCAGTACTCCTTCAAAGAATCCCCATGTAATCTCACAACTTTTCCATATGAATTACTCCTAATAGTTGTTCCTTTTGTCCGAAAATGTAAGGAGTACTTGATCCGGGAATGAGAAAACGCCCCTCTGATTTAAATCGTTTACATTTTGGCTACCATTGGCAACCCTGCCTTCTGTCCGTCATATTATTATAAAAAGCATTCGACTAATCGTTTCATTGGCATACAACATACTCACAGAGAGTTGCCATAAAATGCGCAAATTCGTCAAAATGTTAGCTTTGAGCGCGACGTGCTAGTGTCTCTCGTGCGCTTACACCGCTCACATATTCCTGTTGAAGCGCAACACATATGTAGATGTACTCGTAAGACTCGCACAATTCGCTGTACTCAGTTGTCATGCCGTAAACATACATTTGAATAGCCGGCCATTAAATTGCGGCTAAAAGTGGCCGTACACTAAAAGATGTAGTAAGGCAACATCTGTTGTACGACTGTGACACTAACGCGACACGACAAAGTGAAAAACCTGCCCATCTCTGACAGCCAGTTTTATGCAAATGCGAATTAACGAGTTGCAAGCGTAAAAGTGAAAATTTCTATCTTTTACTTCATTTATGATTTTGAGCTCGTTTGAGCGATAAGAGTAGACAGCCCTCTGTCTTGTGTACAGTTCATATAGTGTGCCTGTGCATGCGGACGACAAGTTGATGCTCTGAAGCTGGTTAAATGAGTTTAATTAATGTCACTGTTATTAAAAACACCATCGTCGTCATCGTGTCAATGTGGACGCAAGTGATGAAGATTGCAATCTCAAGTAATTTGTCGTCGTTTACAAACGGGGTGGACAAATGGGAAAATCATTTGATTTGTAAACGAGGAAACTACAATTTGCCTGCCCGGTTTTACACTAGAGCAGCGTTCTATACAGACAGACAGCCGGTTTGATATTTGATTAGACAAAAATGCCTATTGCATGTCGCCGATGACGCATACTTTGACGCATACTGATAAGGAAATGATTGAATGTTTGAATGCCAAGGGGGAAGCGCGATCAGCAAGTTTCACAGAGAGAAACATCAATCGATGTTTTCGAAAAATGTACGACAGTACTATTTTGTTTTAAGTTGACTACATTCGTCTGGAGTAGATTGCCTATAAACGAGAAATGGTGGCCTTTTTCATGTAAAACGTCAACTAGATTTGTCCTGACATGGTATACGAACGCGTTGCCTAGTCAACTTGAATTGTTTTATATTCTCGCGGTTTATTTTCAATTTTGACACTTGCAAATGTCATCTGAGCATGCAGGTAGGATTTTCTTGACTATATAAACTCCATAAACTTCAACCGAACAAAATTATACACATGACCATGACCAGTCGAGGCCAATTAAAAGTGAAATACATCAAGTCAGGCAGCTGTCAGACTTAGTAAGCTAGAAATTGCCTGACAAGCTGAGCAAGGTGTATATTGACAGCTAGATTAGGGATGCTATTGTTGTTATAGAGAAAATTAAACACTTTGGGTTTTGGTTTATAGAAAATCCATCTCATTATAAGACAAAAACGAAACAAATGTTTTCTCTAGTTGTTCTATAATCGAAACGAAAGAAGTCTTAATAAACTCAACTCAACGCAACTCAACTCAGTAAGGCCAAGTCAAGTAGACAAATGTACCATACAACTATTTAGTGTGACTTTCTCCGGCTCAACCTGAGGGTATGCAATCATTTGTCAAAAAGTGTTATAAACTGGTATAGCATCATAAACTTTTGCAAATCATATTAGGCGTTTTTCCTCTTTAGTTCAGAGCAGAACCTGAACTGTTATACAAAAAGTTCGTGTTTCTTTTTTAGCTCAGATCAGAGCTCAAATTTGTGTTTCTTTTTTTCGTTCAGAGCATGATCAGAGCGGGCTCTATGAGCTCAGAATAAATTGACTGAGCAGCCTGGGGAAAATGCTGATTACACATGTACAAGCACACTTCCAGTAACATTTGACAGAAAAAAAATAGGAAAAACAAAAAAAAAAAACATCAGAATGCTCTGAGCACGGTCTGTTCAGAGTGCGCCCAGAATGCTCGAGCTCAGTTCAGCGCTCAGCTCTGAACTAAAAAAGAAAAAAGCCTATTGTAGCAGTGTAATGACAGAAATGTTTAATTACAAGTTTTGTGTGTTCTAGCAACTAGGATTCTCTTCTGATGAATGGCTCATACTTTTTCCAAATTTGCTTCTTGAGTAATGGCAAGTTTTGTGTGCTCTAGCAACCAGAGTTCTAGAAAACACGCCCGCTCTTTTCATCGACGACCCGTACTCCTTGCTTCTGAATTTACAAATTTACTTCTGCAAGTAGTGATAAAACCATCATTAGACACATAACATCTCCGTGTTTCGGAAATTGTAGAATTTCACTGTATTAGCGAGTTCTTCCAAAGTTCTGTGGTAAATTTTAAACATGGTCGCTTCGATTTGTGGCATACGCTTGTGGCATTCGTCGTCATTGTTCAGTCGGTCCCTCCAGGCAAGTTGAAAACAGCAATCTGAAAATTGCTACGGTAGTTAGTATCAACGATTTGTATACAATTTCACAATACCTACTCCAATTGACTGTCAGTCGAATTGCCCATAAATAAATTCCTTAATGGAGCAAGGTAATTGTTTAGCCCTCTTTTCAATTTCCATAGAAATGCAGTCATTTTCCATTTTTACATTTGTTGCATTCAGCCAGACTTCTGTTGTTGTATTAGCAAAGCTATTTTCTTCTTTGATTAGTTAATTACATGTACTTCACCTACTTAATAAATTTGACCCCACCGTCGTCCATCCTCTGCTGGAATGCTACAATTACTTGTTCGCACAGTATACGTCCAGAAGCGTTGATTTTCATTTTCAATTGCCAACGCTACGCAGGTTAACAAACAGGTTAACTGAAAGAAAGCGAAAATAGAAACAAAAAGAAAAGCTCGCACTTGGCGTGGATGAAAAGCCAAAAGGCATGTGCTGCCGGTGTATATATAGCGAAACGATGTGTATTGGCGGCTGCAGAGTATCGGCTAATGTTTAATACCTTGCCCTAGTCCACTAACATGCATACTTTTGCTCTCTTTATATTTTCTAAACAATTTCAGACATGCGTTGTATTTGCGTATCTGCGAGAGGAGAAGATTGAGGGGGTTTGCGGCAAAAACAAAAAATAAAACCTGTGCTCTACCGTTAGTCGAAAAATAAAAAGAAAAAAAAACACACAGCAAATAAAAATAAGAACCAAGATACCGTCAACGACATCGAGAAATTGATAGATCTGGCTGGAAACACTTCTATCTGTTGGGGGTATTGCCGATGACGTTTAGACTGTGCTGCCGCGTGGCGTCGTTTTATTGGCAGCAGAAAAAAAAACCGGCATTTTAGCGTAGTGTAGGTTTACAGTGGAATACACTTCTCTAATGGGAATACATTTTTCATTATGTACGACACAATTTGCGGAGCTAATGCTTTCACGATATTCCTTGGAAATGTTACTTTACCTACTAAAGGTATGGGGGAAATTGGGTACAGTGGTTTAGGCTAAGGGAAGGGAAATTTTGGAAAAAAAACACAAGTTAGACCTTAAACAAAAGCATAGTGGGAAAGCTTTTCAAAAACGAAATCCAGAATGTACTACCCTGACCAAAAGGGTGAGGAGAGAAACGACTGAAGTTATTCAACGATTACACAGGAATCGTATGTCTTGACCATAGTTAAACAAACTAAGCTGGATTTCCCTACATATTAAGCCGAATATAGTTCCAGGGAAGTTTATACTAAAGAACATTGCATGTTTTGTTGTTGACGTCTTAGCGCATATTTTTATCAATTGTGTCTTAACTGGGGTTGTCCCCGTAGCTCTTAAATTCGCGGATGTTGTTACACTATTCAAAAAAAGGGTGCCACAAATGATGTAAGTAACTATAGACCAATTTACACGTCTTCCTTCAATATAGGATTGTTAGCTTTCCTATTAAAACGCGCTTCTTCAGTACATTTCAGTATGGATTTCAATCAGGTAAAGGCATGGAGGATGCGCTCTTAAATTTCTGTTCTCAGGTTTTCTTTAACTTGGATAGTAAAAAGTTTACAGCAGGTCTCTTGGTCGATATTACAAAAGCATTTGATATGATTAATCATAACATTCTGTTGCGGAAGCTACAAAATGCTGGTTTTCGAGGCTTTATGCTCTTGACAATAGATCGCAAAGAATAACGATTGATACGATTAGGAGTGGAATTCAGTTCATGAACCTAGGGATACCTTAAGGCTCTGTTTTGGGACCTATCCTATTCGTGATATATATCAACTCATTATTTAAGCTTAATTTCAAAGGCCTTGCCACTGCTTTTGCAGATGACGTTGGTTTAACCTATGGTTCAAAAAGCCCTCTAAATCTAATCGCTGATATCAATATGAATTTGGATATGCTTGGAAAATGGTTTGCATTGCATACACTTATGATCAGTCCCAAAACAAACGTAATGTTTTTCAGTCTGTCAACGCAACACTCGTTTGACGCTGAAGTTTTTTTTCATGCACCTCTAAAACTTTTTGTGCCAGTCATAACTGTAGCGATAGCTGTTTTCAAATTGAAAACGTGAAAGTATTTAAATATCTGGGGCTTATTATTGACTCCAAAATGTGTTTTTATAATGACATTGAAAACTTGAGGCAACATTTTCGCGCAACTCTCAGGAGTTTCTTTTATCTGAAGAGTGTCTGCTCAACTATGGTATCTTTCACTCTAAGCTACAATATGGCATTACTTGTTGGGGGGAGCATATTTTAACAAGATTCAACCACTTCTAGTTTTACAAAAATACATTATAAGAAAAATATGCGGAAAAAATCGCTTGCATCCAAGTTTTTCATTGTTTAACGATTTTAAAATTCTTCCATCAGGCACTTGTATTGTTTCAAAGCTCTAAAGGCATTCTTTTTTAGATCTGGAAACTTGAATACTAGAGCTCCTGATAGTTATAATATACGCAGCAATCACTTCCTTGTATTCGAACCACAGCCTATTCAAATTTTAATACAGTTACATCTTTAATAAGCTTCCTTCCTCGATTAGGATACTCAGTTCAACTAATAGATTCGTAAGTCACGTAAGACGTTGGCTTTTAGCCCATGATATTAAAAGTTTAGAACTTCTTTTTGTTTTTCGGTCCTAATTTGACGTTTTGGTGTTTCGTTCTTCCATTTTTTTTTTGTATTGAATTTTTTCCTTTTGCTAAATTTGTTTCACTAAATTGAAATTTTTTAGGAAGTTAATTTTTTTTAAATATTTTACATTTGTACTTCGTTTTAATGAAATTTCACCTTTAATTCTTATTAAATTGTAAACGACTTACATTTAATGGTCACCCCACCTATTTATTTTATAATGTTATTAATAAAACGTAAATTGCATTTAATACTATTTCTGTTAAAGAAATATAAAATGTCAATACATTTTCTCTAATTGAAATATTGTAAAATTATATTAGTATACCAACTCTGAATTGTTTATATACCCACTAGGAGTGTACTTTGTTTTGAGCAACTATTTGAGCGGCTGTAAAAAAATGTGACAAGAAGCGATCTTTGATATCGTGGAGGTTGGCAACACATTGTCGACATGCAAAACGTAAACTACTGCAATTCACCGCAACAGAATAGCCACTCTTTTACGAAAATGTCAGTTTCCGAAGCGAAAACATGAAAAAATTCTTCCATTCGACAAGTTTGCTCAAATTTACCCACGGTATATATATTGCGCTGAAATTCGTCAGATTATTCGTTGTTTGGAAGTCTCTCTATGTCAAGAGCAACAGGGTTAAGTAAATATTCATCGACGGGATCAGCAATAGACCTTCCCGCTAAGCTTACATTTATATATTTCCCAGGAATGTCAGCACCACTGCTCGGATTACACAACTCTCGTGCGAATTTCCGTCTCGATTACCATTTATTCGAAATTATTTTTTTTTTCTTTTTTCTCCTTCGCCAATTGAAATGAAATCATACATTTTTGTTTATTTGTTTGTCTTGTCAAAACACTTGACTATAGTGAATCATGCTACTCATCCATTATGTACAATCATGTATTTTTATTTAAAAAAAAAAAAAAAAAAAACTCAATCTCCCAGCATAGCCAGATCAGTAGCGCAAACGATTTATCAAAACAAAAAAAGCAAATCAAATTTGCCGAAAAGAAAATCAATTATTACTATTATTGTTGTTCGTGAAATGAAATGAAATCATACTCGTAATTATCGTCTGGCTCGTTGCGACTTGGCTGCCTATGGAGGTGGTTGGCGCTTCTTCACTTCATAGATAGTCTGATTTTCTTTCGTTTTATTGAAAGCATGCTTCAAATTGCGTGTAGCATATGGTTTAACGTCACGCACACACACTTAGCAAGTGATAGTGACCCCATTTCTCAGTTGGAATGGAACCAACTTAGTTATGCTTTGCAAAAATGAAAGAAAACGTTTTGAGGAAACAGCAAAAAAAAAACAGAAAAAAACTAAAAACGACATGGAACCCCAATGACGTAATTTCTAAAATGGGTATCCTAAAAACTTGTTTGAATTAGAAGAGTCTATGGAAATAAGCACGTATAGTTGTTGCTATCCCTACCTCTCTTTGAATGGCGATATACAGCAGCGGAGAACAGTAATGTTGTTTGCATGTGCTTGTGCAGTGCAAAAAAAACGTTTTTGTTTTCAAATTTCTTTGCGAATCTTTCTCGAATTGAACAGGAAATGCAATAGAGTAGATAATTTGCTATTTTAAGGACATGAGCTTGGTAATCGCTGTGCATATGTGTTGGTTAATGGATTAAATTAGTTCGGGAAAGATTTGTTTGTGTACCAAAAAAGTTTCAACGTGTTGTACTTCTTGTTTAATGGAGCTGTCAGGGTATAATTTATTGTGCTAAACTTTTAACTATACAAGTGACAGACTATCAGCAATTTTAGTATCCGAAGAATATGTCATTGAGAGTGACGTAAATATTTACCCAAAAAATACGGTGTACAAATATCTTAATTCTAAAAAGAAATTTTTAATAAACAAATTTGTCAACTAGTTTACAACGATTTGACGCAACTGCAACCGAATCGTCTGTCGATCAGAAAGTGCGTGTTGTTTCGACATTGGCCACCAGGGCCGTATCTAGTCAGTTAGTTGGTGTAGGCATGTCCAACTTTTCGACACCTAGCAACTAAGGGCAACAGCGAGCCTCAGACAAATTTCTGTCTAAATAGTTACCCTTAGAAATACAAAACTGAAATTCGACTTTAGTTAGAAGACAAGTCAAATGTACTGAATTATTTCTACAGGGTGGACAAAAAAAAATGGAATTTGAATGCAGCTCTTTGTTATATGATTTGTTATCTCGAAGACTGTTGGACAACGATTCAAAAATAATATGCACCATCCAACAATATCTTTCCAACGTATTGCTCAACTAAATAAAAACTATAAATAGATGGCGTAACGTGTTACATGCGGGAACCTAGGCCTAGCTTGAATCATATTGATAGTGACAAAATATGCGCGCGTGAATTGGACATCATTTTGTTTGAATCAGTTGCGCATGTTGAGTACGATCGACGTATCGATAGTTTTTCAAAGTATTAATAGTAAGTTTTATCCTCGATTATATAGCAAACTCTAGGAGAATACACTCTTAAGAGCTTAGCAACTTTCCAGTTGTAATAAATCGCACATTAAGCTCACCATCTAGTGACATATAATAGAAACAGAAAATAACTTTTTGTATCAACAAAATTTAGCGACTGAGAACTGGCGTCTGGTGACAGACCAGTAACAAAATTAAGGTTTAGTTTATATAACCCAACCTAACCTAACAAAACAAATCTAAAATAGTTGCTGGCCAGCAACAATAAAAATGTCAACTTATTGTAGGAGCAATGATTTTTTCTCTTGTTCCGCATTTGACTATCTGCTTATGGTTACTTTCAAACTCACCACAAATGAAATACAATTTGACAGAATAACCGAGGTAGTCGCATATGTGCACGGCAGCCATCTTTGTTTATCTGTTCCATTTTGTGTAGCTGAGCGAGGAACGCAAACAGAAACAGAGTTTACTACAGAACGAAAAAGCGTTCTGTTCTATTTCTGTTCCTGTTTGTAGTGTTTGGTCACTAGGCGGCTTAATGCATTTAGTTAAAGATAAGCAAAAACGTCAACTTAATAGCATTTGCACGTCAAACGTATATGCTGATAATCGGTAACCGTTAATAGGTTTCGAAAACTCGTCGATGAATTCGCACCGACCACCAACTAGTTTTCGTTTGACGTTTCAGTCAGGTGTGAGACACCAGTCGTAGAACTTCGGTGCAAACTATTTTGGTTACAAATTTCGATCGCATTAATAAACAAATAAAATGAATTTAATGCATTTAAAAATGATATTAGCCCATCAATTATCTGTGGAAAATGGTTTTTAGTTGGGAGTTGTGACATTTGTTCGGTCAGCCATTCTGTTGATTTTGCTGAATCTTGCAAAAGGTATGTTTGTTTTGTGGAAAACGACCTTAAACGACTCGTTTTGAAAACTAAAATATGTATGGGGAAACTTCTGTTTTCGATTAAGTTTTCGTGTATTTTCGCGAAAACCCGGTTTTCGGCTTTTTGTGATAAGGCTATATAACCCATTTCGGTTAAAAGTGATATTGCCAAACAACCACTACGGTTTCATACTAAAAAACTTTTAAACAAACTGATAAACAAATTCAGCCTAACCCAACTTAATCTACGAAAATGGCTTTACCTTCTTCACTCCACCGTTTATTAATAAAATATTTATTACAATTCCAAGAATAATTTGCCAACCTTCAAGCGCTGAAAACAATACACTTATTAAGTCTAAAATAGATTACTAATGTCATACATTAGACATTGTGTAACGTCAGTATGCATTTAATAATGCCCCCCACTCGCCCTTAAATGAGCAATCACACAGCAAAACCTGACCACCGCAATGGTGATTTCATTAAATTGGTTCGTCATTTCAGTTAGGTGAGATTATACAAGTGAACAATATGCGCAATTGAAGCGCAGCCAATTCACAATATAGGCCACGGTCAGGTTTCACTTAAATTAAATCACATTTGGCATCGCAGAAGACCCCCAACACCGTCATTGGGGGCTAGGGCGCTAACCATTAGGTATGCCTTGCCATCGGTGGTTACTTCATTGTGTTCTACCTATATTTTAATAAAGCCGACTTTCCCGAGAGGGTGAGGTGATAGGTATGTCATGGTGAATTGAAAATGGCAAATGCAAAAATAACTATGATTCCATAATGGACGAGACGGTGAAGCTTATTGAAAATCATGTCGTCGCGAACACAGTGCAAAGGAAAATAAATAGTTTTGGTGGTTGTGCAGGTGGTGGCACAACTGGTGTTGTCACGTTAGGGTGGCAAATTTACCAACAGCGGAACCAATTGGAAGTTATATTTCACAAATAGCCGATGGGAATATCGTATTAACTTGCTGTAGAATGATGATAATCAACTTTGGGCGCCAATGGAAATTTATTTGTCTCTAAAAGGTCTGGTGACAAAGAATAGAAAAACCGATCCCATACATTTACAACTGAAATAGTATTAGCGATAGAATCAATTTTTTATTGAACCAACTGAATTCAGCAACAGAAATGTCTAGAATAGTTGTTTCTGTTGCTGTCAGAAAGAAAGAAATATAAAAAAAAAAACCTTTTTAGTCGACAAAAAGGAAACAAATTTAGATTTCGTAAGAAATCACTGACGTTTATACAACGTCTGCCATTAGTTATTTTGTGATGGTCCACGCTACAAAACAGTAAAACACACAACAAACGAATTGCAATGTGACAGACAAGCCGACGTAGACATGTTTTCCGAGGCAGCCATGTTTTTCTATAGGCATCCATTTGTTCTCGGCAGCCATGTTTTCTTTATATCTGTTCCGTTTTTGTGAAGCTGAGTGAGCAACGCAAACAGAAACAGAACAGAGCCTCCTGCCTTTGTCCTGTGACATGTTTATATTGCTTGTCACTAGGCGCCTTATGAAAATGTATCAAAAGGGACAAGGGCCTTGGGCAGTCATTATGTATGCAATACAACATCGGTCACGAGAGTTTTTGAAAACTAATTCTGGTGATATAATTTTCAATGATTTGTCAACACCCTCTGAGCTCTATCGCGATGTGACAGGGATGTGAAATTCCAGCCTCCAAATAAATACAATCGCCGAGTTCATCTGACACTAGAAAATAACTCTTATGTATGTGGTATTCGATTGGGCTTCTTCAGATTTGCTCTCAGATTTCAGATTTCGTGTGCCTAATCGAACATAAAAACGTCACTTGCTCTTTCTTGTTTTGATATTCGTGCGATTTGAATATGTGTAGTCTTCGACACTTTTCTAAGCGCTTACCAATCACTGGTTAAATTTTGTATTAAAACATTCGAAATTTCCATCCCGATTGATTTCTATATATGTATACATAAATAATTTACAAAAACAGATCCCCCCGATGCAATCCCTTTCTTTGTTGTAGAAAAAATTCACGAAAATATAAATAAACTCCACCAGTTGTCAAACTCAAATGCACTTGTATTGGTAAATCTGAGGGCAAATCTGAGAAAATATCTAGATTTGCAAAAGTGGTCTGAAATCTGAAAAAGATTGCTTTTTTTTTGACCAAATGAACATAAAAATTGCCCTCGAATTAGGAAACCATTAAAAATGTCAACGCCTGTCCGAATAGACCTCAATAAACCCGAATAGACCCTTCAAAAGTTCATGAATTGAATAAAATCATCAGTTTGAATCGAAAGTTCACTCATGAAAATTTCCATAATTTAATCAATCAATTATCTTGTTGAGGTAGTTTCTTATTTCCGTCTTCAATTTCACACGTTCTTTTCCCAATAAAATCAAGAAACGTGACAATTTTTAATCAAATACCCGCCAGCTTGACCAATACCATCGATGTTTTGCTAGTTTTGTGTTAAATAATCTAAAAAAAAACACACACACAGTTTAGCAGCGAAATGGTGCTACAAAACAACCACCACACAATTATACCCAATTTGGTTGACGTTTACGTGTAACAAAATGGCAAGACCGCATTTTCGTTTCGGAAAATTCCTGGAATAGCCACAATCTACTACGCAAACAACGCCAACTCACTTAAGGAAACAATCGGCGTACTCGTTCTTTTCGCATTTTGCAAAATTTGTATAAATAAATACTATTTTCGTATTTGCATGCAATTTGATTGAATAATAGAATGCTGTGATCTATTAATATAGCATCAACGCCTTTTGTAGATAATGAGTTTATCACGCTTGAATCACCCCCGCCAAAGCAGAAATAATGTCAAATTGTGGAATTCGTTTGAGAGTGATCTAAGAAGATAGAAACCGAATTTGATTTATTTCTACTTGACGTACTAATGAATCAAAATGACGCAAATACACACGGCAAACGCGTGCGTTGTCATATACGAATATATTATATATTTTTGCAAATAAATTTCAAAATTTTGAATTATAAAAATAAATAAGAAATAAAATAATATACACCGTGTGTATATACAGCTATACTCTGCACACATGTAGGATTGAAGGTTTAATCATTTCAAAGTTTGATGTTTTTTTTTTTTGTGGCTTTGTTTTGCTTTCACCGATAAAGTTGGATTATTATTGTTGTGACGGAACCTGTGTGCAAATTAATTTGCATTTCTTGTTCCGCAGATTATAATTTATGTATGCACTATTTGTTTGACGCCAAAAAAACATTTGTAGTATTGATATTGGAAACTGCAACTGTGCTTTGATGTTGGGAAACTCGAATGCATTCAAGGGGGGATTTTAATTTTTCCCAGCAAAGTGCTAATGTGTGGTGTTATCTGTTGTAAATCAATAAATTGTGATGATAAATTCAAGTTTTTGGGTGGACTGAGTGTTTATTTACCCAGTAACTAAACTGAGCCATTTCAGGTAATAGATTTCCACTAAATACATTCACTCATTGAATTCTTTTCCTGTAAAATGAAATATATTGTGGCACCGCGAACAAAATTAACACTCCCAGTTGATTCCCTTGAAGATAGTGATTTTCTAAGAGGATGCACTCACTACTAGGACAGACCCAACTGTAACAAAATATTAAGTTCCAACTTTATGTGAGTTGGCGAGCTGGTTTTGGTCAAACTTGACAAGTTGCACTCATACACTTTGGCACTTTTTATAATTCGACGATCGGCAATACGGCTGCGGCTTCACTGATAATTTGATGAAACTACACAAAGATTGTTGCACTTCGATGCAATTTGACACAAGCTCCTGGCGAACATTTATTTTCCAAAATACTCAAAACTACCTCTTCGACATAATAGCTCCCGCCCATGAAAGCATTTATAAAATGTGTCCACAATTCCTTGAGTGTAGACTCAAAACTGTTCAAACGCGTTCACTATGGTAATAATCTTTGGTAAACAACTGCTCATACATATAACCATAAACATAAACTATGCTGAGGCCACACGTCTGTTACAAATCATCAGTACACCTAGCGCGTAGTCAAAAACAAAAGACAACAAAACATAACCAATCTAGCTTTATAGGCGATCGTGTGCTAGTTACCGCATAATGCAGTAAAAAAAAAAGCAATAATAATAACAAAATCACCTACACGTACAGTTTAAACTAAGCATAATACCGGTTGATACTTTAAAATACCACCATTGACTGGATTCATTTTTTTTTTAAACAAATTCTGCACAAACAAACTTTTTATACGCGCATGTTTTTCGATATTTTGTTTGCGTTTCAAAATAGATAATAATGCTTAATGTATCTGATTTGCGCTTGCCGGGAAATAATGCCTTCAAGATAACAAAGTTGAGACGGAAATAGACTTGAAGGTATAACCTACATTGTGGATGTACTTGGGAGGATGAGGCCGTGCATGACTTGCTATTTAAATTTGGATGAGATCCGATTATTATATGTCCGTGAGCTACACAATTTCTAGAGGGGATGTCCAGCTGATTTTCGCACGTTCGGCAAGCGTGATATTTTGACAGCTGGATGCCATTGGTAACTTTGACAGCTGCTGAAACATAACAAATGGAAAGATCATCATTGCTATATGGTCACCCTTTAAAATGGACAACAACATGGCAGTTAACTTTCCAGCATCTTTCAAGGGTAGCCCTGGTTGTGAGGAATCTTTGCGGTAGAGAATAACATCAGGCTTTTGATAATAAAACTCCTTCGACGAGTCGGCAACACTACGCACCCTACTATAACAATTATTATTTCCGAATTTAAATTTAATAATTTCACAATAGTTATATCTACATATTTACTTACGTTGCATATTTCTTAGATTAAATGTCGAGAAAAAATAATCTTTTATTTGCGAGGTGCAATGTTTTTTCTTTTTCATTACATTGCACGATACTCTGAAACAATTTAGTACATATTTTCCGTACGAAATTATATATTGTGACCTACAAAATATTTCAGGTGAGGGTTAAAAATGCACACTGAAGATTAATCAAATCAAAAATACACAATTAGCATCTGTTAATCTTGATTTCATTTACATTCGCTCTAAATAGCCATAGGATTACACTTTTACTGAGGTCCGTCCGGGCGGTAGCGCCTTAAAATAAGGGTATATTGTGACGTACAGTTTTTTTTTTTTTTATTATCAAATACAAGTAAAAAATGCGTCTTACCTGGAAACATAAAAGAAAAGGCAATTCATTAATAAGTGTTGCTATAATTTGAGGTAAATTGAAATGAATACATAATTGAGGTGAAATTAAAATATTACGGTTTTTATTATTTTTTTAAATAATGGTTGTTTATTCGAAACTCGTGGTTAATTTCATAAAAAACTAAGCAACACATTTTAGTGATTGTTCGAAATGAAAGAAAAGCTGTGGGTGTTGAGAATTTTCTTCAGTCAATTATTATTTGTTCTCAGTTTTTACCACTTGTTGATGCAAAAAGTCGTGAACATTACGCTTATCAAGCTTGCAGCAATTATGACAATTATCTGATAACGAGTGTTTAAAGTGGTTGGTTATAAAACAAAGGAGAAATAAACAAGTATGAGCCTCGCCTTTCAATTGCCAGTTCCGACAATTGTACTGCAGTAAAGTTAGCAATGAATGAGTAAACGAAGCAGTCGGATGGATTTATTTTTATCTTAAATAAAAAAGGTCAACCTTACAGTAACTAACCACTTTTAGATTAGAGTTTTCAATTCACGGAGAAATTTCGCAAATGTCAGTTTACCGATTGAACTAGCTGCCGAAAAGTCGAAGTAAAATGTCAAATCTGTATTTAGGAACCATGTTAGGTATGAATTAAACAATACAGAAATATAATTGTCTCTATCCTGTTCCCTTTCACAGAAGAGTTCAATTTTCATTTTCACAATTTGTCTACGGCCTTACCATTAATCATTTTTTACTCTCGACTCAAAATTTTTGTAGTTCACAATTACAAATTTTCCATAAAAATTTCGCAATTGTGAGCTTCCGTAAATTTAAAGTCGAGACTTACATTTTTTATTAGTACGACGCTCTATTTTCGCCTTAAAAACTGAATCGTGAATAATTTTAAAAATGTCTGCAATTTTTAATATCCAAAAACTCCATAAACGAACCCACCATCCATTTGACATGTAATTGTTTGAAGGGCCTGTCATAAAAAGTTACTGAACAACATCAAACAAAAATCCAATAAGCACCTCACAAGTACTGTGTACCGCCTGACTTCCTGGAACGGCTGGTCAAACATACCATTAAACACCACTTCACAAGTAATTACAATAACAGTTGCCGAATATGGCACCCGCCGTTTTATTGATTCGTAAAAAAGTCCACTTTTTCCAAGGGGACGTAGCTTCTTCACTTTTTTATTTTATGATTATATTGGTATAATTACTTTTTAGAATACAGCAAACAGCACATTCCTTAAACGTTTTATTGTGCTTCCGTTCCAAACTATACTCCCGGCATTTTATCATTTTCATTTCATTGATTCAATTGTGACGAGTGGAGCGTGTTCAATGACCACCACCAGCTCATCTAATGTAAGTATGTACTCGTACACTCAATAAATATACACATGACGATAATGACGACGTCACCTCCACGCATCAGTGTGTGCAATGGTAAGTATACGCAACAACTTATACTCAATATGTGATACATGTAATCAGTTCTTGAAAATTATGCTTTCAAAAATTGAATCAACGAATTCCACTCAATACAGATTTTAATCCAATGTTGTTGTGGTAAACAGTATAATCCCACTATTTAATTATTATTTCGATTACTTATGGGAGAAATTCAACCGACCCATCGATAAGGTGTAAGGTTGGTGGCAATTAATGAGTCGACTTCTATGAATGAACCGTGAATTCATACATATATGTAAATGGACAATAAAGATAACTGTGTTTTCATTTGACTTACAATTGACGTTTTATCAAGGCGGCTTAGATAACATTCAATAGCAATAAATACCTAATAATTGTTTACTGAATCACAGAGGTGATCCACCAAACGGTGTGACCTTCTCAAAAGAATTTTTGTTTGAAGGAGGAGTTCCAATCGGAGGTGGATTTAATGAGGTAAAAAGTGGTGACATCCCTGGAAAGAGGCACGATAAATACAGAGTTGGTATTACAATAAACTATCATTTTTAATTTCGACTTGACATTTAGAGAGTTCACAAAAGAACTATAAATATCGCAGAGTTTGTGTAAACTTAAGAAACCTTTAATTGGGTGCGTATGATAAGCGACAATTCTTGTGTTTCCGGTATAAATGCGAATGATTAATACGGTCCTAGTTATAGCCATACGATCTACTTCTCAGTCAATTCCAAAAAAAAAAAAAAAAAAAAACAATTCATTCCACTGAAATATTTCATTTCTTTACTGTTCCATCTGTCAGGAATTTTACTTCTGATGAAATCTAATCAGAGGTGGTTGATTTGTTGTAATTGTTTTCGAAGGGAAAGATGTTTCTGCCAGGATTTTTGCCATGACCGCGCCCCCTAGCTTAGTAGGGTCGACTTCTTCCTGAATTCCGACAGTTCTTCTGTAGAATAGCAGCGGCAAACTGCCAAAAAGCCACCTGGAGAGGCTTGTAACTTGGTTCACTCCATCTCTAGAACCGCCTTTGTTAGAAGTCAATGAAAATATTGGCCACTGGGTAGCAATATTCCACCAAACGAAAAAGGCTTTCAAAATAAGTTTGAACGCAGTGTTCAAAAAAGTATTTGTTTCGCTGAACAAAGACATTTTCTTCGACTCCAAATAATGCATACCTTCTTACTAAAGTCCACTGGTGAGCAATCACACCATTTGGATGATAATGTACATCTGAAAACCTGCGGAACTATCTACAATCAAACCAAGGCAAGGTTATCAGCCCAATATCACCATGAAATTATGCGCCATCAATTAACGATGCTCTCTGATGTTTGATGTTCGCTAAAATGAACACCATATAAAGTATTAACTCCGTATGCATGCTAGCAGTGGGTATGTTCAGTGCGAGCCGGCATACAACCCGTTTTGCTTTTAATTTACATAGTTATCTGCTCTCCGGCAATAGGTCACATTCAAAACACGCTTCTTATCTGTCGTGCATTGGTAGCTGCAACTACTGCAACCGGCTACTACATTGTGTCCATTTATTTTTAGTTTGTTGAGAGTGAGTCATCTCACAGCGCTGCAACATTATGCAACAACTGGTGCCTATTTCAAATGATACATTCCACGAGCCAGACCCATCCTTCTATGATCAGAATTGAAAAATAGTTTCCATAAAATGGCCATAAAATCGATGGCATATTTATATTTTTTCAAAAGACCAGCAAGCTTTAGCCAACCGCGGCCAGACGAAGCTAAATTCGAGAACAAACGGATTAAGTTTTGGAACTTATTTTTATTGAAGCTGTTATAAACTGTTAATATGTACATATTTATGAGGTTATGTTTCAGGCGAAATTCTGCGCGTTCTTTTGCACAATAAATAACTTGAAAGTCGGTTGCTTTTTTAAACCAACTGAATGGATTTGAACAGGAAAAACCAATAAAAACAAATTATGTGTGTTTTTATAGTGATTAGTGAAACTACTTTGTTTGGGCAGTTGGAAGTTTGTCGCTGTCAGGTAGGATGAATTATAGACGTGCTTATAAGCTCTGATCGCTTTTAAGTTGGCAGAACGTTTCTGCAAGGAGAAGGACCGATTTTTGAAAGACAAAAATGCGAATTCGAATGTAATTCACCTACGAATTTTTGTGAAGAAACATTGTGAGAATGACACGCATGACTGCACTTGGTGTGTCCGACTCTCGAAGACTAAGCCCTGAAACCGCTCTTCATATTACATAAAGATATGGTGTCGTTTCTGAGTCGGTAATAGGACACAAGACGATGCACTATGCGATGGAGTGCCTTTTCAATCATGAAGAATGCTCGGTTCACGGTTCCGGTTCTGACTGCTCGTTAACATTTTTGTGAATTTGTTGTCCGAAGTGATGGCTGCGATCAGAGCTTACAGTGCGCTTCTCTTCGCTTCCCAGATGTTGCATTTAAACAACCTGTAGTTCACATTGTCCGTTTGGGAAATCGTCGTTTACGTTGACATAAAATCACCCGTGTCTGGAGGAAGGCTGCCTCTGAGATTTGAACTTGAATGTATGTATACATTTGGTATTGGCTTGCAACGAAAAGAATAAATCTGCGCATGATAATGCGTGATCGGCATTCAAATCCCACGTCTTCTAGCCATGACGACCTCCTTTGTCCTTTGGCAATCTATCTACTTAATGCTAGAACCTTTTCGTGTCGTTTCAATGATGCTACTTCGATGATCTGCTACTAGAAAGTAAGCTTCGGTCGCACGGTCCGGTTAATAGATTCCTTGCTGGCTTATCGTCACCTCACGTGAAATTCGATGAAAGTCGGAATGATTCCCTTGATCCGTTTTTCGGTGCGCAGACCTAGTCCATGTTCTTCCATTTAGTCTAATCGCCTGTTTTAGGTTTCTTTGCACGCTGTCAGTGTCTCTTGCCTGCATATACCACCGAGAAGGTGTAGTCGGTCAGCGCCGCCTGTCGTATGGCATGTTCCACAGATGAGGAGTAAGAATTGATCTCAGCCCCTGAGGTGAAGTGCAGGAGGATTTTTCTGTTTACATATCCCCGCGGAGGGAAGACTTCCTCCGCATGAGACACGCACAGACCAGAGCCACGTCTGGCAAGTTCATCGGCTTTCTCATTCCCCTCAATGTTCCTATGGCCGGGAACCCAGAGGAGAGTGATTTCAAACCGATGACAAGCCCTGGTCAGTGTCTTCCTACCTTCCACGACAAGCTTGGACGTTGACTAAGCTGAACCAACCGCTTCAATCGCGGCCTGACTGTGCTGAAAGACGCTGGCTGTGTTGGAAAGCTGAAGCGTTTTAGAGATGACTAACTCTGTTGAGAAAATGCCCGCTCCTACTCCACAGTTTATTTTGGGACCATCTGTGAAGACAGGTATGTCGAATTCATTAACGCCCGCATTCTCCTCCCATTCTGATCTGGAGGGGAATCGAACAGAGAAGTTTTTATGGAAGTCGAATTTGGGTACTATGTAGTCTGTAGATGTACGACCTATGCCGCCAGGGAGGGAAAGTAGGATGCTGGTATAGCCATAAGGCGAACTCTTGTTACTATAATTTGCTCTGAGTTCTCAAGCACAGTGGCTTTAATATCACAGCAGAATTTTTATTTAATGTATGCTGCAAACAGAAACAATGTATTTCTATTAATTTTACAACCAATTCACTTGAAAATGACATTTTTCACAATTACATTTATCTACACTAACTCGATTGATTCAACTTGTCTCCAAATGTCATCATGACACCATTTCTCATTCCCTTGGTGTTTGTTTTCGCAAAACATACAAACAGTTCCATTCCATTGATGTAATCAAAAGGAAACCATTTACCTGAACAAAGCTCTGTGGAGCAACGTAAATTAAATTGCCTAAGGCAAATAGGTCATGCAAAACGAAGAGATGTCAATTTGCCAACAACAACAGCCTACGCAAAAGTGCCATGACCACACCCTCTATGACTCCATTTCACTATATATATGACATTCAAAGGAAGAAGGACATCCCAACGTAAGCAAATAATCTGCATGACTAAGTAAACAACTAAATTGAGTTCAGCTCGGTTCATTTTCGCTGTGGTATCATCCCACCTAGGTAGATCGTACAGTTCCATGTATCAACTACCTTTTGGAGTATCAATTCCAGTCGAATGGGAATTGTTTTTATTTTTTTGTCTTCCCTCCTTTGAGGTAACACAACGGCCCAAGAACAGAAAACACATCCCACCGCCTGTCTGGCGGTCGGTACCCCGCCCACCATCTATTAATCAAAAAACAACCAAATGATAAATTTATAAAATGCCACTTACACTTTCCCTACAACAACATGTTCTTGTTTCTTTTACAAATTTCCAATAAGGGATGACGGAATGGGATAGAGTGCGGCGAGAGCTACTGCCGCACACAAAAACAGACAAATAGTGGTTGTTCCACCCCAGCCATGAGTTTATCGAAATAAAATTACGTCATATCTGCAATGGCTTTGTGCCCCCTCCCTCTTCGGCGCGGAGACACAGCCACAGCCAACCGAACGAGACGTAAATAGAGACGAAGCGAGCAGAAAGAGGGAAAAGGGATTTGCTCACCAACCATTCTATGAGTGGTTGGGGTTATATCGAAACGGAGAACGAGCTTCTTGCACATTCCGGTGAAGATTAACAACAAATGACGCAAAAAACGAAGAAGCCAACGAATGAACGAATATGATGCCAAAGAGACATTAATCAATTTGATAAACAAGACAAAAATACGCAGAACAAGCCAACTGAAGAAAAACATCGCACAGCAATCGATTAATTAATAGAGACGCTCACAAGCTCATCTCTCTCAAATCTCTCAAATCACCATGGGCTACGGCGTACGGCTTCGCCTGTTCGTCATCTTCATCGCATCGAACGGCCACTTGAAGAGCACTCTTTGAAGCTCCACTCCAACAAGCCGCCACACATCAACGAGCTTAAGCACTTTCGGTTCAGTTAAGCAGCTCCGAGACGGTGCGCGTCAACGAACGACTGAAGAAGAACACCACACCGAGTGAGTGCGTGGAGGACGATATTGAAGGAATTTGATCTCTCTCGAGCATGCTTTCATTCTGCTTGCTACTAATGAACAAGTCTTTTTTGTTTTCTTCTTCTCTTCTTTACTATGGTTTGCTGCGTAAGGTGTGTCAGTGTCATCTGTCATTTTATGGGCCCATAGAAACAGAAACAACACCATCAGTAAGATAGAGAGAGGCACAAAACCTCCCCGTGCAGCCGGAGTATCTTGATTTATCCGGTAAACACTGGAAAGGAACAAGTGGATGCCATATCGATGACGGCATGACGCAACACGTCACGGTTTGCAATATTTTTGATGGCATATGCACGTAACTGACCGCACTAGAACATTAATAAGTATGTGCGCACTAAGGACGAACCAATTGACTGTGACAGAGTTAAATGGGGCAGGAGTCGCATCGATGCTTTATTTGACAGGATGGTGATATTTAATAGAAAATGACGACTTAACTGTATGTAACCCCAGGGTCAATGAACGCATCTTCGTAACAAGAAATAGACAAAGAGCATATCGATAAGTGCTTCAGACTTTCGGGTGGATCCTTTTAGCGCAGAAAATCCGAATAAGGCGACTGACACTGTATTAAGGACCAAACGGACATACCTATAGTACGAGTGTTCCTTTAGTTTTGTAGTAAGAATGGAAAAGACTGTCAAAAAGGCAGTGGTGGGGATAAATTTAAATTTTAAACGCTTTTGTAGTAAATAGTAGTCTTTGAAAAAGGACTGATGCATAGCTCAAAAAAGTGGTACGAAAATTCGTTAAAATGTCTGATAAACTCGAAGTGATTCGGAATTAATCGAACATCTTTTTGATGAATCCGAGTATGTGGAAGAGTTTGTATCGATCGAACCGCAAGCATTCGAGAAGAGGAAAAAGCGACGCAGCATTAAAAATTACGTGGAGGAAATCGTCCCTTCTTACAGCGAGGAAGCTCGTCGCCACTTTCGAAAAGAATCTTGAGGAGAACATTTAATTTTATTTTGCGTTTTTTTTTTTCCCGATTTTGACATTTTTCCGTTTACATGAAGGGTTCCTCAAGACCGATGTAACTGGTTTCTTGTCCCTGAGAGCTTGTGGCCAAACTTGGCAGCACTTTGTGTCAATTTTTCGTTAGCTCTGCCCTTCGCCTCTTTTGTCCCAATTTGGACCTTTTCCCGTTGACAGGAACCAGGGAGGGTTCTTCAAGAGCGATGTAGGTAACTAGTTGCTGCCCCTAAGAGCTTTTAGCACATATTTGATTTTTGACACTTGTTTTGGACTTGCTAATTCAATTATGTAAGTGGGTGGCGGACTGTCGTAAATTTGTACGATGAAATGTGCACTGTCAATACATCCAGCTAAGGAACCTTTTCCAAAATTTTAAGGTGAGAATGGGAATATAGACGTACGTATAAGCTGGCTTATAGCCTTTTCACACCAAGCCCAAAACCGGGCTTTCGCGAAAACACACGAAAAATTCATCGAAAACAGAAGTTTTCCCATACATATTTCAGTTTTCAAAACCAGTCGTTTTCAACATAAACACCACGAAACCGACTTCCAATCGTTGGGTTGTTGAAACAAACACACCTTTTGCAACTTTCAGCAAAATGGCTAACCGGACAAATGTCACAACGATATTAATCGTTTTCCATTGGGACAGAAAAAGCACTTTTTTTGAGAGACAGAGCAATTTTGCGAATCTCGACATCTGAACGAGATTCACACCTACTTACACTAACCCCAAAACGTTTGTCCTTTGTCAAACTTTAAAGTTTGTTATTAATTACATTTTTAGAAGACAAGTCTTTGAAAAATAGAGAAAAAATTTACATTTGCCCACTGCAATGGATATCAACATAAATTGAGTGGATTTTTATAAACATAAATTACAATTTAAGAACAGCGGACTTTTAAAACACGCACCACCGCAAATGCAAAGAAAGAAAAATCTCGTTTTATGTTCCAGTGGGCACGAAAAATCTGAAATCTGAGAACAAAATCTGAAAATCCCAATGGCAAACGACATTAATCATTTCCACAGTTAATTGATGGGCTAATATTATTTTTAAATGCACTAAATTCATTTTATTAGTTAATTAATGCGATCGAAATTTGTAACCAAAATATTTTGCACCGAAGTTCAACGACTGGTGTCTCACAGCTGATTGAGACGTCAAACCAAAACAAGTTGGTGGTCTAGTTTTCCACGAAAACACCGGTGTTCGGTGCGATGCGAATAGATTATAAGCGAGCTGTACCTACCCAAGTTCAATGAAAATTGACTTTGGAAAACACTCTCGACCGTCTGGGTGATTCTCAATGAGCTCATGCCGACAGAGATGACAACGGTAGCCAACACTAATGTCGTTTTCCATTGGGACAAAAAATCAATACTTTTTTTTATCTAAATCACTTTTCATGTTCCATTGGGCAAAAAAAATCAATCTTTTTTTCGATTCGGAGCACTTTTTGCAGATCTCGATATTTTTTCAGATCTACACATACCAATATGCTTTGCACAGCTGTTTTACGTCATTTTAAGAAGTTTACTTTCAAGCCAAATGCGCAAAGTTTCAGTGAAAACCAAAAGAACGAAATACATAAATAGCCATGGATATAATTTTGGAGGAATTATTATCTTCATAGTCTTCCTCGTCATCTGAAGACTTCGAAACACCAAAAATACTAAATTTGTATCTACAACAGGGAAAACATTTTCGAAGTCGATATCCATTTGTGTTTTTTGCAAAACCAAATGCAGATTGAACAGCTGATATTACTGCCACATAACGCACTAATACATTTATAAAAGCAGATCAATTTCGTTGCGCGTTCCATTGGCAGCGTAAAATCTGAGATCTGAAAAAGATTTCTGGTGGTCCCAATGGAAAACGACATAAGTTTTAAACTTGTATCGGCTGGTATTGTGTCGCAAAAAAATATATATTTTACCAATCAATCAGACCTACAATTTTATACCGAGTCCGGTCGGCTGAATTGAGAGGGTCTTTCATGGCAGTTATACTCTCGGATGTCAGACAAACATCCGAGAGTATAACTGCCATGAAAGACCCCCGACCGGACTCGGTATAAAATTGTAGGTCCTTCCCACTCTCCAATTTTGATTAATTGCGTGATTAATAGAAGTAAGTGTTCAACATTGTTTTATAGACACTCTAATATTACTGTTCTCCCCAGTTGTTAACGGAGGTCTCTGTGAAAGTCAAGTCTCATTAATCAAATCTACGGTGGTTTGGTTAGATATTAATTTGCGTAACTTTTAACCAACGATTTCAATGCGTCCGTCAAAGAATGGAACGCCTGGAGCCAGTTTTCTAGCGGACAACTACAAAGAAGTGCATCAGCAGGTGAATGCTTAATTTGGCCCTTCATATTCAAAAGTTTTCTAGACATCGGGGAATCAGCCGGCTTTTTTGTAACTCTACAAATGGGCGAAATGTTTAGTTGCTTAAATCAAACAGCTTTGTCTGGCAGCGAACATCACTCCACAACTGAACTGTTAACTTTGATGTGATATATTTACTTATGCGTCTGCACTGGTTTCTGATTACCGAGAGCATTCCGCTATTTGAACTTGCAACGACGCCGACGTTGCCCAGCAAGTAATTAACATCAAACACTGACACAATAGCTAATCCTCTTTGTTGTCTTCAAACCGGCAAAAGAAACCAAACAAATACTTGATGATTAGGTAGATTACGAGGATATACATTAAACACAAGGATAGACAACCTGCAGGGCCACAAGTCGCTGTCGTTTATTTGTTACATTCATCGTCAAAAGCAAATCGTTTCGTGTCAACTAGTCTGTCCGGCACTGTGACAGAGAACATACAAAAAAATCAATACGATTAGAGTGGGGGTTCAGTAGATATCTTGGGTGCAACCTCCTCCAATTTGAATGCAAGCGACGACGGTGATCAAATAAAACAAACATCGACGAACTCAAAGTATTATACAAACGATAAAGGAAGGAAGTTATATTATGCTTAACAATGACTTGCGGTATTAAGTCATTCCAGTCCAGGCGATTTGACTATTTGACTATTAGGACTGTTGCTGTTTACTGGGCGTGGGCCAATCCGACAAAATTGAAAGGAAAAACGAAAAACGATCCCACTTGCAGCAGCGGGCACCAAAACAGCGACCAGCCCAGCACCTTAGCTGGCACACAGTTCATTCATTTCCTCTTTGGACTGTTTCCCAATTTTTTTACTGCTGCTGTCCTCACATTTAATTATTTCGTGTGTCATTAGCCAGTTAGCACTATTAATTTCTCCCGAAACAATGAGTAGGTGTAGAGGGGAAGGAACAACCAAGCGAACACTTATCGTCGTCTCCAACTTGTTTTAATTAAATTAAGAGAATTCTTTCGGATTCGTGTCGTGTGTTGTTCGTGTTATTTGGTGGCTATGCGACGAAACATTAAAACTCCATTTTGCTTGCTCGCTGATAGTGGATAAACTTGGCGAAAACTTTTCGTGCCATCGGGAGGAAAATGCGTCAACAACATAACAGGCCCCTTTGAAAATGGAAAAAAACAACAACTATAGGCATTGCTAGTCCGTCGTTGCGAAACGAATCTGTTTCTGCAAGTGATTGGCAATTCATTGGTTTTTCTCTACACGGGAGTTATAAATACCAAATCTGGAAACCAGGAACACACAGTACCAGTGAGTGAGTAGCACTACTGGGGCACTGCTGTTTCTATCTTCTTTTTTTTGTGCAGCAGCAGCTATAGCAAGCAAACGGAAATTTATCTCCTCGAAGGCATTGTTTACAGCGGAGGTGTACTATTTTTGTAATGTAATGCTTTTTTTAAGGCATATTATGCGCGAATGTCTGCTGTTCGCAGTACTTACCGTCCCACATTCGGCCGCTGGAGAGTTCTCAACGATGTCGTAGATTACATGTGGCGGTCCTGTGGTGCCTAAAAGTGAAAAACCGAAGCCAGAGTTTTCACTGCGTTTCAAAACCACCATTAATTCTTCAGCCATGATGGGGAATGGCTGGACACGTAAATTTTATTCGTTAATTAAATATTTTCTTAGCTATTTTTGTAAGATCTTTATTACAATTTTTTATTTATTTTTTTTTTTTTTTTTGATTTTTTAACAATTGATCACTGAACTTGTTTGAGACACTGCGAAGACAAATACGACGACGGCGGCTGGGGGAATAGATTTTACAGATTGCAGACGCACTTGGAAATGGATTTTCCGCGGGGGAAAACAACTTGGGCAAGGGGGATTTTGAGTCGCGACGCGCCCTACGGATTTTATTGAGAGAATTTTACGTTTTTTTCTCGGTATTATTTTTGTCCAACAGATTTTTTTGACATCGATCGAGCTGCTGATGATTGCTGGCTGGCTGTCGTTGTTGCTGCGGTATTCATTTCGTTTCTTCTTCGGTGCTCTTTTTCGTTGGATTCGTCGTTTTTCGTGGTGTTTTTAATTTCATTTTGTGCCTTGTTGGCATTCGTTGACTACTGGAGGTCGCTGGAAGTGGGTTAAAGAAGTTGCCATGGCTGGAGAAGATAGTGATGCCAAGTCAAATTGTCACAGTTAATAAATGTTGTTTTCCATTGGGACCACCAGAATCTTTTTCAGATCTCAGATCTTACGCTGTCAATGGAACGCGCAACGAAATTGATCTGCTTTTATAAATGTATAAATGTATCAGTGCGTTATTTGGCAGCAATATCAGCTGTTCAATCTGCATTTGTTTTTGCAAAAAACACAAATGGATATCGACTTCGAAAATGTTTTCCCTGTTGTAGATACAAATTTAGTATTTTTGGTGTTTCGAAGTCTTCAGATGACGAGGAAGACTATGAAGATAATAATTCCTCCAAAATTATATCCATGGCTATTTATGCATTTCGTTCTTTTGGTTTTCACTGAAACTTTGCGCATTTGGCTTGAAAGTAAACTTCTTAAAATGACGTTAAACAGCTGAGCAAGGCCTATTGGTATTGTGGCAGTATGTGTAGATCTGAAAAAATATCGAGATCTGCAAAAAGTGCTCCAAATCGAAAAAAAGATTGATTTTTCTAGCAATGACGCCTTAAACAAAACATTCGAGAATCGAGTATTTTTTCCCGACATAAAGTCAGATAATTAGAATAATTATATTCTTTTATGATCGTTTTATTTGTTGGGTGCAATCAGTGTTTTTTGATTACCTTCTTATCTATTTCCAGTCATTTTAATATTTTTTTTATTAATATTCACTTACCTACAACCTCATTGTCCTTCCATAACGTTGCTTGCGCCATCTACCTACGACTTCGTTGATCGAAGTTATATATTTATGACACCTCATATTATGAATTGAGAATACCTACCACAAAAGAAAGTGTCAAAAACTTAAGCAGATAAATTAAAGAAAAAAGAACATTTTGTAGTAAAACAGAAACCAAATAAATCAGTCGATCGAAAAAAGCTCAAGATGGCAGGATTTTCTAGTTTGGTTAAATCAACAATACCCAATTATCTATCGAATTTACCAATTCCCGACACCATCGGGGGATGGTTTAAGCTGAGCTGTAAGTAGATATCTGTCTAGGAAACCTGTTTTAATTTGGTAGCACACATGTACCTTTCCTTTACCCGTTATTGGTGTCTCCGACTGATTCCAATTAGGCATTTAGATATTTCCAATAACAAGTGTTATTTATTGTGGTTTCTATTTAAATCATTTCATTCTCTCGTCGTATTCGGCAAGAAAGGATCAGTAGAATTGTTTTCGGGGTACGGTAATCAATTTAAAGCTGAAAAAGTAAAATTATTTAATCCGGTTATGCAACAGATTTCTTTGAGAGGGTTGCTATCAAAATTTGTGTCAAATCACGCCGGCTACACTTGCTAATTAGTCGTTACCTTTAAGTTGATCGCATAGCAGGCATGTTGTTACCAAAGTCGCGAAAGATTTGATCAAATGCTATTTAATGAATCTAGATTTAGAACTGTTGTCAGTTTGTTGGAAAAGAAAGTGTAATACAATGGAGTACTATGCAAATAAGGAGATGGAAATGGAGTGTTAAAACCAGGTTTGTTTGATTAAATTCTTACTACTTTTGTTTGTCATCCTGTGTAGAAAGAGGCAATCTGTATTGTCAGACCTTTGCTCGAACCTACTAAGTTGGAAATCGCACTCTTCACAAGCGGAAGGAAGCATGAGACGTTATTAATCCGACAGTCAATGTTTAAGGGTTATGCCCACCCCATGGGTTGAACAATCGAACAATCATGCCATTTGCCAAAAGTAAACCTCTCTTACTTTGCGTTCTGATCAGTCCCATGTCTAAATATCTAAACTTACATTAGCATCAGGATATATACCTGCAACCTTTACATTGGCTGTGTCAACTTTATCTAAGAAAACTGCGAACCTACTTCGACTCTAAGTGGAAATCATTCTTCTAGTCAGCGCAACTATCTTTTCGTGTGATCTCAAGAATTGGATTAGCCTTATGACTATCTGGGGCCATCTTTGAAAAATACATTTTCGTGTCAAAAACAACTCCGTACCGTAGCTTCCCTGAAAAAATGGAAAATTCGTGTTGATCGGCTACAAAAACTTGTCATCCATCTAAGTACTAATTCCTTTTCGTTCTCATTTCAGTTAAGGATTGGCTATCGCTTGTTCCCCCAACCGCTGTTGTAGCCGGCATCGGTTACATGTCCTACTTGGCCTTCTGTCCAGCTGCCCACAAAAATACTTCTACAGGAATGATAAACCCATCGATTAAGAAACACGAGGCCAAAGTTGTCGATATGATTGATGTGGAGGATATCGCCGACAAGGCCGCATTCTGTCGTTGCTGGAAATCAAAGAACGTAAGTTTGTCAACATTATAGGTATGATCCAATGAAATATGATTAACATTATCACAAAAGTAAAATAGGACTGCTAAAGTGATAAGATAAATTCAAAATCAAGCGATTTTAACTTCATTTGGGTTCTTTTTTTTAATAAGAGATTTGATTATTAATAAGTAACCCGACTAAATGAATAAACTATTTCCATTGCAGTGGCCATACTGTGATGGTAGCCACGGTGATCACAACAAAGTGACTGGTGACAATGTTGGTCCTGTGGTTGTCAAGAAGTCGCAATAAAAATGTGCGCCGCTTCCGTTTCGAACACCATCAACTAGGAGTATGCATTAAATAGTTTTTGTTTTAATATTATTTTTCCAGGTGTAGAACAATTAAATTATGATAGACCGGGTTCTAGTTAATAATGGATATAATTAGTTTGATTAGTTTGCAAGCATTTCTTTAAAGTAATTTCTGTTATAAACGAAAATTGATAATAAAAACGACTTTAACACATATTGACTGTCAGCTAGTAACTTTTCAGCAAAAAAAAAATTATAATTTGATTCAATTATGTAAACGAATTTGCGGTACTTAATGTTTTCCATGGAAAACTGTACGAAATGAATAAATTGCCTTAAATTGATTTTTAGTTTGAATGGGGAACATAATGGTTGTTTTTGTTTTACGTGAAACGAGCATAATCTTTTTCGTAAGATTCCTTTGCAATAGGTCTGTCAGACAAAATGTCAAACCAAATGGCTTCCTCACCATAATATTCATGAAGGCAAATGGTTATTACTTCATTTTAACATATTGATCATGTCGCGAACGACATAATTGGAGGAGATTCTAGATGTCCAACTACTCCGAGCAGCGATTTCACCAAAGAATATTTTTTTGACAACCGATGATATGGGGGTGATTACCTAACCTTGTTGTAGCCAAAACTACGAATGCTGGTATCACAGACACCACAACTACGGAGAAATGCAGTTCACGCGGCAATGCCTACAAACCCCCAGAACCTTTGCCGATATCTTCGGATCACAAGCGCAAAATGTTTGTCCTAACAACAAAACGAAATGATCGATCTTACATTTTGCTAGTGTTTAGAACAATTGCTAAAAAATATACTGGATACTTCTGTCGTGTTAAGAATTGACCTGACGTAGAAAACAGAAAGAGCACTTTCTTTTCTTTTTCTTTCTTTTCTTCAATCGAAAACGCCATAAGTGCACAAGTTGCGTAGTGAATGTCAACAAAGTGCTGTCAATTCTAATTCATACCTACTAGAAACGCACAACAATCTATTTGTACGTGTTCATTTATCTGCCGCATGTGAGTGTAAGCAAACAACTTCTGCTGATAGTGCGTGCGCGTAATCAACTGTTTCTAGTCGGCAAAATATCACTTGACAGCCATGTTTGTTTGCGTGCTGTCATGGCTAAAACAAAGTTGCCAGCGATTTGCCCACTAAAATTCCGAGATAAATAACAGGCGCCGCCGATGAAATAATACGTGACTCACCGTTTGAACGACTTCTCCCAACCGAGAGGCTGCGACCCAAGAGAACAATCAGTGAATGCACACTCTCCACCAAACCTTCAGTCGAACGAGACAATTTTTTGGCTAACATCCAAATCCAACATACCCGCATCCGGTATGTCCGTATGTCGCAAGGAATTTTTACCGTAAACGCTGCAGAAGAAAGCCACACATTTTTAGTTGGACTGTTTTGTTTTAATTTTTATTACAAGGCAATAACCAATAATAAAAACAGCATAAGGTTTTAAAAAATGGATTATAAGTTACGAGTACGTAGGTGTGTTGTTGATTCTGTTTATTTCAACGCTGGCGTTACGATTCCCTGCATCAGCAGCAGCAGCAGCAATATTGTAGTCATGTTAGCATATTATTTGAAGATCTTGCCCTGGTTGAACTTGCGGCCATCCTTATCAGCGCCAGACCACGAGAAGTACTGTGCTACCAGTTTCTTTGTCTCCTCGGAGGAGGCATCTAGTTTCTTCCATGTGTAACAGTCGTAGTCGATTTGCCAGTCAGGCGACAAGGGGAATGCGAGCTCCTGTCCACGCCACACCCAAACACCGGAAATTGTGCTGTTGTTGTCCTCGCCGAATAGGCAGACTGAGGCGAAAGTCTGTTTGCGCATTTTATCCAGACGTTGGAACATTCCTGTGATAAGGTTACAGCTCATAAACACCTTGGCGAGCTCATCGTTGTACTTGTATTCGCCAAACCAGATGGAGTAGTTCTCTGGGTCGAACTTTTCCCAGAAGTATGGAATTGACTTGGCCTCGTCTTCGTTGGAATAGAAGCGCTTGAAGTCGTCAAAGTTGAAGGTACCTTTGGGCATGGAATCGAAGGGATCCTTTGACTTGGGTTCTAGAGCAAGAGCCTCATCGGCGGCATCCAATTCTGGTTCCTCCTCCTTCTTGGCGGCGGGCTTCTTCTCCTGTGGTTTCTTCTCTTCCTTCTTCTTGTCGGTCTTGGCGCCGGCTGCACCTGCACCAGCTTTGCCCAAGAATTCGGCGTACTTCTTGGGGTCATAGGCGAGGGTCTTCTCACACAAAGCGAATCCCTTGAGGACTGCTTGTACTTGTGGCTGGTTAAGGATGGTGTTGAACCATCTATTGAGATTGGCATAGGGCGCACGTACCGATGGTTCCAGGACGTACTGGTACAAATGAAGCAAGCTGGTGAAAACAACGATATCGGCTAAGGTGATACGCTCACCCACCAGATAGGTGGAGTCGAGCAGTTTGTTGTTGAGAACAATCAAGGCAGCGTTGGCATCATCCTTAGCGGTGCTGTTCTTGGCCAAAGGCATGATACCCAACAGGGGGAATACCCAGGAGCATGAAGCTGGTACAATCTCATTCTCAGCAAAGTTCATCCACTGCTGCACTAGGGCCTGGAGGTATTCATTGGAGCCGCGCAGTTGTTGGTTGGCCAAGAAAAAAGCAATGGCATTGCTTTCACTTAGGTATTTGCCGTCGGATGTTTCGAATGCAGGCACCTTTAATTAAAGCAGATACACAAATTATTGAATTTTTATTCGACAGAAGCCGGTAGGGTGATTGGCTATTCGCGTTCCCACCCCCCTCACACACAAGGATGACGTGTGCAAAGCGCACCGGCAATTGGAAGATTTTGTTCTTCGAAATGTTGTCTTACCTTGCCAGTTGGGAATTTCTTGAGGAATTCCGAAGTTTTATTTGTCTCGCCAAAAACAAAATCTTCGGACACTTTTACTTTAGCCCCAGAGTACTGAGCGGCTATGAGTGCTTTGTATGCACGGAAGTTTTCTGGATAAGTATAAAGTGTCTGTGGAGGAAAAATGTACCGATAGTTAGACGAATATTTATGATTTCATATTGGGTGAAAAATTTGCCAAAAAATATGCTGATGGACAAGATAATTCCGAATTAGTTATAGAAAATTTCTACTCACTCCTGTCGCCATCGTTGCCGTTTGCCTGAGAGAAAGAAGGTTGACAGCGGCCGTGTTCAGATAGATTTTTAAATATGCACTGACCTGACGTTTGATGAAAATATTTATTCTGGGCCCAAATGAAAAGTTGCTCAATTGGAGGTTCGTTCAATAGATGAGAAGGTGAGCTGCAAAAGGGTTTTTAACGTTTTATTTCTGAAGGATCAGGTTCTATAACAATCTACCTTATATAACTGGAGAGTATCAATCGTGCCACTGTTCTTCTGTATAGTTTTTTCATTTCCTTGTACTTTCTAATTAGAAATTCATAAACACCCAAAATTAGGATCTTTACTAATGTTTAACAAATTAAATTTCAGCTTAACCCCGCTGAAACCTTTTGGTAGGAAAACAGCAAGTAGATAAACAACAAGGATGAAATATTTATGTTATCTGGCGAAACCTTCTGTGAAAAATCATACCTAATAATAAATAAATCTACCTAGCTATACCTACTAATGTGGTATTCGATTGGGCGCTCTCAGAGCAATTGTTTTTTCTCTCAGAGCAATTTTTATGTCCGTTTGGTACAAAGAAAAACAATCTTTTTCAGATTTCAGAGCACTTTTGGCAGATTTGCCTCAGATTTACCAATACAAGTGCATTTGAGCTTGACAACTGTTGGAGTTTGTTTAGGTTTTCGTCAATTTTTTCTGCAGCAAAGAAAGACATTCCTTTGGGTGAATCTGTTTTTGTAAATTATTAATGAATAAATATTTAGAAATCAATGGGGACGGAAATTTCGAATGTTTTAATACAAAATTTAACCAGTGAATGGAAAGCGCTTAGAAAAGTTTCGAAGGCTACACATATTCAATTCGCACCAATATCAACACAAAAAAGACCAAGTGACGTTTTTATTTTCGACTAGGCAGGCAAAATCTGGGGCCCTACTCTGTATCTCGTTTCGAAAGTAACATTTTTCGAAAGTGAACGTTTTGTAGGTACTCTCTATTTCGAAAGCAGAAAGAAATGAACTACCACTCCGATTAAGAATTTCGAAAGTATTACAGAGTACCAACTTAAAAGCAATTTAGAATAGGATTTACTTTCGGAACGAAATAGAGAGTAGGGCCTCTGATATCTGAAAGAAAATCTGAAGAAGCCCAATCGAATACCTCGTAAGTGCAGCATAGGTAATACATATTTGCGATGCCTTAAACCGGTAACGCCATTCCTTCGGCAATACAGTTTCCGAGCAACTTTCGTACCGGTTGCGCATACAAACTGAGCACACCACAAAACAAAACAACACACACTTGCACAAACCACACATCATCTGTCATTTGTCATTCTGTGCTATAAAAAAAAATGTTCCCGTAAAGAAAAAAATGGTAGCTATGTGATTTGTCACAACCGGCCGTAAAGAAAATTTTATTTTTCCACACAAACAATATTCGCAACAGTATTCAATCAATCAAAATTCCATTCCAAATTAAATTTAAATTATTTTTATCAGTCTATTCGATCGATTTATGTCTAGTGAATTTGTGAAATTATAGTCATAGCGAACGAGACGTGTGAAAAAAAAGAGTGCAAAGTGAAAAAATAGAACGAAGATATTCTTCATTTTGATTTTTCTTCCAATTGTGTGTTTATTCCAGGAATTAATGATGCATTTGGAACAAATAATGTAAGTTTCCCCTTGCAAATATCCTAAAACACTATGAAAGTTCATCATTGCTGGTACCGAGTTTTCAGCTTGTCTGAGCGAAGAGCTCATAAAATGACTGGTTGTCTGGCGATGGTAATCGCGGCCTCCCTCAACCTGCTTCATGTTGATTTTTCATCTTACTTCACCTCGTGCTACCCCTCGCACCCATAGGCCATTGCGAATAATTCAATTCAATATCTACGGTAAAATTTATCATTTATAATTGAAATTAGCAGCGAGTTGTGATTTATTATCTAATTGGTAGCATAGAAGTGATGGGTGCAAGCGTTTCGTCGCTCCTTTGTAGAAACCAATTGTTAAACGTTTTGTGTGTGTCGTAATGATTTGTCGCTAGAAGAGGATTAATTTGTTGTGGTCGCAAGGTATTTTATTCCGCACACGAGGAATCGACTGAAATCGCTATAGAGATACTGTAATCTTTTTATTTTGTTTGCTTGATTTCTATCTCCTGAGTGGCTGTTGAATCTTCAAGTACCTGCTGCTACTGTTTGGAATTTGATGACGATGAATCGTTGATGAAATGCTTAGGTGAAACGGGAAACAAGTGTGACTTTGCACAGTGGGGTAGAACAGTCGTAATGTGACGGAATCAGAAAAATAACAATAAAATGAAGAGTTAAACAATAAAGGAATAAATAGGTGGCACTATCACTAAAAGCCCGCGCTCACTGATAGCGTCTACCTATCAATGACATGCCGACTTTTAAATTACTGTCCAACTCCTGAGCTTCTAGTCCCATACTATTTTATGGGCGCAGTGGTTCATTCAGTTTCAGGCCCCCGGAAAATAAAACTACATCATGCGGTTTTCTCACTGCGCCACCTCTTGCGAACATTGACAAAGATCGGAGAGAATACCTAACTGTCCTCAGGAAGCCATATACATGGGTACCATCAACCGTTTTGATTGAGCATTAATTTGTAGGTGCCTTCCATTTGTCCCAAAAATACGAACGTGCACAAACGAATTGTTGCAAGAGGTAAGGCCTACCATCTTTTGCGTATAAAGCTCAACAATCGCATAATCACATCAGTGGTTTAGGGGGCGTCGCTTCGGCTTTTGATATGAATGAAATTCGAATTAACTAATATTACTGTTTTCAATTTCAACAACAAACCAACCATTGATAAGAAGTTCCATTAGTTTTAGAGCTGTAAAAAACTTCAATGTTTTAGTCCCAAAAATCTCTAAACAAACAGCTCAAAAGAAATCCCTAAGTATGCCTGCAAGATGATGCCACAGGAAGTTTTTTATAGCTCGGAGTTGATTTTTTGCACCATCTCAGTAACTACTTCCCTTACACTCCATATACGGTGGGTATTCATACACGCCACTATCGAACAATATCGCTAATTTACATAATTGTCTAGGTATGAAATGATCCTGTTAGATCCGACCGTTTGTTCTCTACCCATTTTAATTTATTCCACGACTTTCTCTAATATCTGAATAAATCAGCATAAAATTCGCATTATATTGTGGATGAACTGTTTTTCTTTCGCTTAAAGAATCAAATTAATTTACGAGCGAATTGATCTGATTGCATTTAAAAAATGGATAACGACAACAAATCAAACTTATTCGTAGTCACCTATACGAGATTAAAATCTCGTTAAGAAGCAGCAGTTATTAATGTTAGTCATCGCTGGCTAGTTCATCATGGCAATTGGAATCAAAGCCAAGCTACTGAATACCGTTCCGAAAAGGCCTCTTCATTGAATTTGAATTATCTTATCGCAAATGATAACCGATGTATTTTTGTTTGCATCAATCTTAGATAAATGATTTTCAAGGCTTCCGGTATTAAGTTTGGGAAAGTTTCCACCTGACACGATGGTGTGTGTGTGTTTTTAGTGATCACAACAAAACATCACTCGATTGAAGTCGAATTTGTTAACTCATTGGCTGTGAAACCAGCAAATCAAAGGCATGTGGCTACATTTTCCATAGAGGCTTCTTTGAATAAAAATAGCAAAATGTGAGTACCTAATTAGCATTTAATTTTATGAAGTTTTTCGTATATATATCAAAGCTGGTTGTTTAATGCACGAGTTATCTGACTAGGAATGGATTTCCTGGCGTGGGTATAGAACGAGATAGACGTTGTCCTGAGCCTTTTGACTCAGTCAAAACTCTAATGGAAATGACCGCCCTTTCTACTAGGTGATCTTTTTGAGAATTTCTGTGGTTGCATCAGTTGGTGCGTTAATAATCCCGCCCTGCTGGATGTATAGTAAGCGTTGCTTCAACGTAATTCGGGAACAAAAAATCCGTTGCACTCCAACGATAAAAAAATTCGGTTCGACTCTAAAATTAGCACAGATTAAGGTACATAAAAGTAGATGCAATTTATGCTTTAGCGGTTAGACATAAGTCCGCTGACTTTTTGCAGAGCGCGGTTTCCCTGCGATTTTTTGTAGGTGGTAACTTCGCCGATTTAATTTCCACAAACTTCCACTGTTGTCCATTGTTTCAGCATTTGGATGTGCGAATTATCGCCGCAATTTTTAACGATTGCCTTGCGAATGCAGTGTAAACACTGCACAGTGTGAGTCTCTTCTGTTTTTATTTTCCACTCCCATCCATGGCACTGAGATCAAACAGAGTGAACTTTACAATTGAAAATAGTATCACTGCTGCGACCAATGCCAACACTTCCGTCAGCACTGAATAGGGTTTCTTTGAGTCCTTGCATGTTTTCCCAATTCTATTAATAACAATGATATACAACGAAGTTTATAGTATCACGCTTCAGTAGGCATAGTCAGACGGTCATTTCAAGTTCAAACCTAACCCTACTTGCATTTTACAGACCGCTTGACGAACCTTTGCAAATGCTTTTAAATAAACAATTTCTATTTGTGAACAAAGATCTACCGTTGACGTAATTAAATTTGCTCATAGGTAAAAACGTTTGAATCAATAAAAAGGGTTAACAAAGACTACGTAGATATGTATAAAATCGAAGTGCTCGTCTTTGTTTTTTCCTCGATATACTTCATAGCTAAAGTGAGTTAAATTAACAAAAATAGAACTACCAAACAAATACGAGTAAGTGATAATGTATGCACTCGTGGGCTGGTGTGGCGAAGTAGAAGAAATCGTCCCGCAAAAGGGATACATCTTGATTTTATTGATTTTTCATTGTGAAGCAATGAAGGTCACTCGCCAGACAGGATGACAACCAGTGGGGTTTTCTATTTAAAAAGTGGCAATCCAATTGCAAGCAACAGTTGAAATACTTTATAGTGACTTTTGTGGATGAATAGAGGGAGCAGAACAAAAAAATTCCAATGCACACTCAGTGGGAGGATTTGTATGAGACCAAAAAGACAAAGAACACCATAAATATGAGGGGTGCGATATGACTTTTAAGAAGCCAGTCCGAAACATCTTGCTTCCTCAGAATTTTAATTTTTTTTCAACTTTCCGAACTTGATTTCATAATTATTTTCTTAATAAACACACTTGTCCTTGCAGGTTCCCAAAAAATGTCAATAACTGTACCGCAATCAAAGGATGAGGAGGAACACCTTCCAACAGTGCAGCCCACCATCACAACGTCGTTTACTGTGAGCGCCCTACTTGCAGAGCCCCATCGCAATAGCATACCCAGTGCAAGCGACTTGAAGCAACGTAAACCCTTGCTATCGCTAAAGTCGTCGCAACCATCCAAGTCCACGAGAGCATTTAAATGTAGAAACATTCTAACCCTAAGCAATAAAAATCACATAAGGGCATACCCACAGAACGAACGTGATAATGTGCCACCAACACTTAATGATGAAATAAGCATTATCACCGAACTCAGTTCCACAACGTCAACGATCACATCAGAGGGTCGCCATCAATGGTCACTGAAGAAGGTGCCATCGTTTCTGAAGCGTAAAAAGTCGCACGGTATCAAGGATACCATCAAAGAGAACTACCAACATTGTCCTGTGCCTGGTGCATACTCTAATGGAAACTTCATCGAACCCGAGATAAAGTCCAACACAATTGATTCAAAGAGCACACGCCCGGCTACAAAGCTCTCTCTCTCGTTTAACGCTCTCGCACAGAGTGGTTGTTTTGGTGGCAGTAGTGCCATCAAACGACAAGCCGAAACCACGCTCTCCTCAACCAGTCTAGCCGTGAAACCGAAGAAACTACGCATCATGTCGCTATATGAACGACAGTACCAGCAGTCTGACGAAAGACCGGCTGTCAGTAATGGTTACCTATCGTCGAGGAACTCCTCGGTTGGTCACAACGATGAGAGTAATGCGCTGCCTAATGCAAACAATTATTATTCTTCGTCTTCCGCGGCACTATCGTCGACTACGAATGGTGGGAGTAATGCAATCATAAACGCGCCTTCATTAGCTTCCCTGTGTAATATCGGGAATACATGCTATCTCAACTCGGTGGTGTATACGCTGCGTTTTGCACCACTGTTTTTGCATAACCTGCACCATTTGGTGGTCGATATGGCAAGTATACAGCAAAATATTGGAAAACATCGTACAAAGAGTTCGTCATTGGGTAGGAACATCAGTGGAATGCATATGGAGAACGCACGCAGTTGGAGCAGCAAGGATTTGGCGTCCCTGGAGAACTATGGCCAATGTGATACGCAGAGATCAAGCCAACAACTGGCCACGGAAAAACTGCACGAACTATATCAGAACCTGCATCGTAATGAGATCTCGGAGTCAACTGATCCATTCCATGCGGATACATTTCTGCACGCAATCCAGGATGTGAGTGCAATATTCGAGGGCAATCAGCAACAGGACGCCCATGAGTTCCTGATGTGCGTGCTGGACAGCATACGGGAGACGTGTCAGTCGTTGATAAAGACAATTTCCGATTTTCCAGATGTGATAGTTAATGGGTAAGTTAATGAGAAGCTAAAGTGTCCGCTAGTATTTCTTGACTTCACGCGAGTTCAGTCTGTTCTGAAAATACTTTCCCATTTCGCTGTAATCTTAGAAATACGATGATGATCCTTTAAAAATCCTGAAAGGCAGCTAATTTTTCAATTATCTTTTCAGTTGCGTCAGTCTTCCAGAACAAATGTCGGAGTCAGGGCCCGACCGAAACACAACTAACCACAGCAACAGCAATAATAACAACAATAGTAGCAATACGACGAACAAAAGTACCAGTAGTAGTCTAAGTACGGCCAACATCATGAAAGCAACGTTTTTCTCGAGGAAATCCAAACGAAAAGACGAAGCAAAGAACTCCAAGAATCAGCGGTTACAGTCACCTCTAAAGGACACCATTCAACAGCAGCCACAACAGCCACAACAAGCCAGTGCTGTGACCCTTAATAGTGGCGTATTTGTAAACTCAACAAGCGAGGGAGAGCATTTAAAAAACAACTCCCCAGCCGAGGATGAGCTGATGCCGATAAAGGACAAGGAGCGGTTAGCAGATAAGATCAAGAAACTAGGACTGGACTTCTTCACAGAAGACTTTGAAGGTATGACGGTGTCGACAACGAAGTGCTTGAGCTGTGAAACAGTAACCGAGCAGAAGGAGACAATGATTGACATTGCCGTACCGGTTCCGATATCGGGTTACACTGATACGTCAAACTCGTTCATTCAGGTAGGTTGTTTCGTTTTGATTAGCCCCCATCAGGTGTGAAACGATTTTCACTTTACTTTCAGAACTCTTGCATCACGCGTGAATACTTCCGTGATAAGAACAAATACCGCTGCGAACAATGCACTGGCTACACGGAAGCGATTCGCTCAATCTCATACGAAGTTCTACCCCGTCTGCTGGTTATTCAGCTAAGTCGATTTTCGGGCGGCATGGAGAAGATCAACAGCTACATACCAACGCCGTTTACTATGCAGTGCTTTTGTGCAAAATGTGAACAGAGCGACAGTAGTAACAAACTCCACGCATACAAGCTGTACAGTGTGATAACGCATGTGGGCGCCACGATGTCTGTCGGACATTACATCGCTTACACTTGTTCGCTCGACTTTGCGAATGAGTACTCTAATTGCCCGAAGGACAAGCGTCGCCATCAGTCTTGCGGCAGTTCTCCGAATAGTTCGGTGGCCGCAGCAGCGCGACCACCGCCTTCCTCATCCTCTTCCTTGTCAACGGGCACGGGCCTGATGAAGAAAATGAAATTCGGACGTAGTAAGGCGTCTAGCAGTGGTGACATGTCCAAAAGTATTATAAAAAGTCTCAACGGAATCACGAGCAAATCCATTACCAATGGCATTGAGAAGCTGAGCATGAATACCACATGCCACAGCGTGAATTGCTGTGCGTCTCGCCTACGAAGCACTGTCAGTGGAAGCCGCAACTCCAGCTACTCCTCCTCGAACAGCTACAGCAATGGGCCGAGCACAAACGGTGGCTGGTCAGATCTAGTCGATGAGAACAGTAGCCAACCGCAACTGAACGGGTCCTCTCACAACAATAGCAGTTACAGCTATCTACCAGGCTATGGCAGTACTGGACGGGCGAATTCGAACAACTCCAGCAACGCCGAACCAATTTGGTATATGTGCGACGATGACAAGATCAAGGCGATGACGCAGCGCGAGTTCGAGGAGCTGCTATCGCCGACGAGGAAGATCACAATCACACCGTACTTGTTGTTCTACGCTCGATTTGATCTACAGAAGCCGGCGGCGACGGCCGACTGTAGTATGTGAGTGCGGCGGAGCCGAGATCTCACCGGAACAATATGAGAGCGTTGGCAGTTATATTTTATCCTTAGCTATATATTCTTGTACTTTTTGTTGAGATTATTATTGCTTTTGCTGTCCTAGACAGGAGAGATTACGACGAGTGAACTTTTCCCTACCACGGTCACATAACTCGCTCGTCTGTGCGTATAGGTTATTTGCAACTAAAGTTGACTTATGTTTTCCTTATTAATTGTAATTGTTGTTGTAATATTTGGACTTTTTAATTTTTGTTAAATTTTACAGTAACACGCGTTTTTGTTGTTCTCGTTTCGCCTAAGAACTTTTTACACATTTCCTTACGATAGAAGAAAACTGGAATAAGTTATTATGTTTATTTTGACTCTATAACCGCTTTTAAATTTATCCTAACAAGTAATTTAATTTTAGTTTTGTTTTAGTTTTTGCGTAAATACATATTTTCAACGTATTCACATTTTTTTGTTTTTTTTTTCTTTTCATTATTCATTTAATTTTTCTGTTGAAATTTTTTTTGAAATAGAGGGCGCCATGTTACAGATAATGTACATTCTAGCTCTGTTTTCGATTGTTTCTAAAGAGACAGTAGGCGTTTTTCTTTTTTACAAAAAGTTCGTGCTTCTTTTTTAGCTCAGACACTCAGAGCTCAAATTTGTGTTTCTTTTTCGTTCAGAGCACGCTCTATGAGCTCAGAATAAATTGCCTGAGCAGCCTGAGGAAAAAGATGATTACACATGTACAAGCGCACTTCCAGTCACATTTGACAGAAAAAAAAAACAGGAAAAACAAAAAAAAAAACATCAGAACGTTCTGAGCACAATCGGTTAAGAGCACGCTCATAATGCTCGAACTCAGTTCAGTGCTCAGCTCTGAACTAAAAAAGAAAAAGTCGAGTGGGTGACAAATTTTATAAAAGAACACGGTACACACCTATTTTTTTTTTTTAATTTATGCCAAGTAAAGTGACAGAAAGGCGAAGAAGCAGTTAATTAGGTCTGTTCCCTTACTTTCTGGTGGAATTTTGGCAATATGTCACATTTCTCTCATTGCGAGAGAATTCGCTCACAGAAATGAAATATAACCAAAAAGAAAACGAAAGCGTTGAACAAAAAATTTGATTTTTTTTTGGCGGTTACATTCTAATATCAGAAGAACAGATCACAAATTGATATTTAAGACCAATATTTGATTTTCTTTTATTGCAGAAATTAAAAAGCTCAATTCTTTTGCTTCTTACATCTATTTTAATGCTATACAAGCACAAAATATAAATGAAATCCAATAAAATGTCAGTTACAAATTAGCATTTGAACGATTTGACAACCATCTGTCAGCAATAAACAACTAGTCCAAAAAAATGTCTGGGCTAATATTTGCAGGGTTTTTATGGAGGGGAAATGTTTTGTTCTCTGTTTGTGGCTCTCTTCTGCCCAACTTTTGCGTTAGCGAACGAAGTTTGACTAAATTTTAACGATACTCATAAACGCGGAGGCGATTCTTAAAGTCGACCCGATACACAAGGAGTGCAGCGAGTCAATCTGGAATTCCTGCGTCTTCTCTAAAATTTAAATGACCGATGAGGTCATTAGAATGACTTCACATCTTCGTGGTCTTGTGGACGGACATTTTGACTATCATCGGCCTGAATATACGGGTCATACTACCTGACAGCGATGCCGTTTAATAAAACTATATTTTATCTCTACGAAAGCAAAGTAAAGCAGAATCTTCAGCACGTATTTATGTATAACAACTACACTCTGTTTGACACAGGTATTTACCGTTTACCCCAAGAAGAAGAGACTTGACAGCAGCCGCTTGTCTTAAAAATCTTCTTGAGATGTGTTCATAACTATGCTAGGAAACTGCTTGTTCAGCTAGTTCAAATGAAGACACACAACAAAACAAAAATAATCTGCGATACTAATTATCGTTTTTAGTGTCCAGGCTAAATTCCTCGAACTCACAATGTGCAATTTTTATGTTTGTTTGGTACAAAAAAAGCAATCTTTTTCAGATTTCAGAGTACTTTTGCGAATCTAGATATTTTCTCAGATTTGCCTCGGATTTACCAATACAAGTGCATTTGAGTTTGACAACTGTTGGAGTTTGTTTAGGTTTTCGTGAATTTTTTCTACAGCAAAGAAAGATATTGCATCGGGTGAATCTGTTTTTGTAAATTATTTATGTATAAATAAATGTATAGAAGTTAATCGGGACGGAAATTTTGAATGTTTTAATATAAAATGTAACCATTCACTGGTAAAATCGCTTAGAAAAGTGTCGAAGACTAAACATATTCAAATCGCACGAATATCAACACAAAAAAAAGCAAGTGACTTTTATGTTCGATTAGGCACACGAAATCTGAAATCTGAGAGCAAATTTGAAGAAGCCCAATCGAATACCACGTAAGGCCCAATGTAGGTACCTCTTTGTAGCATACGATTTTCAGAAATGTGACTGGAACAAAATTTACTTTAGCTGAAATAGATGTTCATTAAAACGCGCCTAGCATGTGGAAATGTTTTTTTTTTTCCCCGAATGATAAGGAACGAATGTGGATCGGATGCCACAGCAAAGTGCTCTCATTACAGCAGCCCAAATTAGAGTTTTATCGTCTTTCGTCAAATTCCCACTCATAACATGATCGATTTGTGCGATCATGTAAATGTACCAATCGATTTTAAACGTTAACTTAATAGTTTTTTTTTATGGCATGAATTTTGTGATTATTTTAATTTGAACACGTTTAAAAATGGTAAATTATTTATATATAACTAAAACTATTTGTCACAGTTTTTTCTCGTTTCTATTTAAAAAAAATAAATAAGTGTTATTTCATGTTTTTTTACATTTGTCCAGCGATAAATGTATGCTCGAAAGCATAACCTAGAAAGGTAGAAATGTATTGTCAACCTGTAGAACCATTTAAATGGAATTGGGGGCGTTCAATAATCTAGTTTAGTACCTAAGTCTGATAGCTGGCCGAATTGGTGTGCCTTTGTTCTGATCGGCCTAGATCGGCCAAATGAACAGTTTTTTGAGTTGTCGAAGCCGACGAATCTAGTTAAGAATTTCGTGACTGACACTGAGTACTAAGTTGACAGTTCGTATACGTACCTGACGTTGAAAAAGGGACGTTGTTACCAACTAATCTAGTTTTCGCGTTCAGGCGATATCTAGTCCATAGCAATCCAGAAGACTTAAGATAACTAGATTTTTGAATGTACCAATTTTTACACTCGCCACGCACCTTACCAAATTATGAAAGACTTATGAACTTCGCGCAATTGCTTCAAGAATTAGGCTAAAAAAATCATAATAGTAAGTGGCATTGTCTTCTATTAAATTTTTGTATATCAAGACGGGCTGCATGTCCACTAGCGGTTAATGGAATGCGCTTGGTTGCTTAGCATAGCAAATTTCATTCGGAAGTCTTCATTAAATTTTAAATTGTTAACAAATCTGAGGAATCATTTATATAACTGTGAAAAATTAACCAATTCCAAGCATTTTACGTTTATAATAATAAACACGAATTTAGTCTTGAAAAGGCTTCCAAAATCCAAAATAACCTATGTTCCATGATAGCAATACAAAAAAAAAACTCTGTTGAAATTCCATATACAAACATAATGCAATTTTAAAGTTTTAAGCATAATTGTATTTTATTATAGTTATAAATAATATATAAATGCAAATCAATCGCATGTAGGTATAACAAAAAACAAGTTCACGCAAATTAAAGTTATTATTACTACTAAACACGTTGTTGAAGCCATTTCTACCTATATACCGAAAATAAAAAAATATATAAAACAACCATGAAAGCATTATATACTAGTGATAACAAATTAATAATTAATAAGTACCTAGCCTTAGTAGACGCATGAATACAATATACACGAGAATACATTTACTAGGGATACCTTACCTACAATGGCCTGCTTAGCAATGAAATAGTTATATATATATATATATATATATATATATATTTAAAACTATATATATTACCATATACATACATTTAGTTTCCTTTAACTCGACAGCAAAATTAAACAAATTAATGCTTTTAATTGATTGATTTAATCAGCACATAAACTCATTACAAGTGAGATCAAAAAATGCGTATACACACTTATATTTATAACAAATTATTCTATGTACCTATGAAATACTTATATAAATATCCAATTAATATATTCTTATTATGTTAAGTGTCTAATAATGCGTGTAGATAATTAAAGTCGAGAATCGTAGATACAGATGGCATATACAGTGTGTTTTAGGAATAAAGTCATATATAAAAGATATAAGTGAATATATATTTGACAATTTTTAAAATGATATATATACATATATATGTAGGTTTATTAGAGTTTTACCAATGAACTAAGTTCTCATCTAGATGGCATATGTATAAGTATATGTATGTATCCATTAAATATAATATTTATTAAATACTTATGAATGGAATGTACAAGGAAAATCTTTAAAAAAAAAAACAAAAATCGCATGCTTGTGAAATAACTATCATGACAAAATGTATATTATATCATAGTAACGGAAAAGAATGGGAAATAATTAATATTACTTAATTACTATTATTTTGATTAGAAATAAAATCAGCATATTTATTCAGTACCAAAGAATTGGTAGCATTTTTATTTTGACTGGCAAATCAGTGGGGCCCGCTTTTTGTGACGACCTTTGTGTCGGCGAAAGTTGTGTCGATGTTTCTTATTTATAATCATTATAAACCATCATCTCTATAAATGTGTTGTACAATTTCCTTTATTGGAAATAATATTTATTTATTTAATAAATGGATGCCACGTCTATGACTGCTGAACGGAATCGGAAACGCCATTAGAAAAACATGTTTCGATGGTAGGGACATTTCCTGTCTATCCGAATGAAGTATTTGCTTTTGAACAGAAAGACTATGTCAGGAATATTTTAAATCTCCAAATCTACTCCGAAATCAGAAATGGCATATTATATATCTTAAGCGTACAGCAACAGCTGGTAATGAGGCCAACATTTCAAATAACTTTCGGTCTACATCAAGAACTACTTCAACGTCCTTGAGTACCTTGTGCACCAAAGTTGATCCAATCCAAAGAAATCAAATATAAACCTGTATTGCAACTACGAATTGCATTCAATTCATCGAGCCAATGTTTCACGTATACGGCTCGTAAATTGTTAGTGGTTAAGTCTATGCCCGATCATTGATCTCGACTGTTATCCATCGTGTTTCTGCAAGTTTATACCAATCATTTCCGTACTTGGCAAAAACCGCATCGCATTGTCGACATTAGGGTTAGCTTTTAACCCCCTAGAAAAAATTACTACATGCGTGATAAAAGTACGAGTAAGTGACTTTTGAAAATGAGTCTTGGTTGCAGTGCATGCAATCAATCAATTGATTTATTAGGTAGGTTATCATATATATACGAAATATAGGAAACAACTTTAATGCATTTTAGCAACTCAGGGCATGCCCTTCGGTATAAGAACTATTTGTCAAATAATAGATTCGTCTAATCCGCCTTATTACAAGTGTTCCTGTCAGTTAATTGCAAAATGTCATCCTAAGCAATAAGAACTTTAAATATGAATAAGACTGTCATTGAGGACTATCAGATAACTATAGTTGTTATAGTTTAAGTAGAACATCAACTAGGTATGTCTGGACTGGATATACGAATACGTACAAATTGACTTGTCAACTTGCAATTAGGGTACCGTTCCAGTTTGTTTAATATTAGCTGCTGAAGAGCAATAACAGCGCTATATAAAAACAAAATAATGGTCAACTAGGTTTCATCGAACGAATACGCATAATTTATATTTATAAACATAGCAAATCTGCCTCAAGGGATAGTTTAGAGCTTGAATAACTAATGACAACAAAATATCATCTGTCGAAGATTTCTTATTGGTTTTTGGAGCAGTGCTCACTGCCCACACTTGTATACAATTTGCAATGAAACGTCAAATAACTAGTTGGTGGAGTAACAGTTTTACTAGTACCAAGGCGCCCTTACTAACCAAAAAGTAAAATTACCGATAAACGGTTTGCTAATTGTTTTTTTTTCTTAATATACCCCTGCTGTATGTTTTTGTGGACGCACGAACATTTTCCTTGCGGGTGTGTTCATTTATTAAAGCGATCAAATGTAAAAACAGTTTCATTATATTACTTGCGAAAAGTTATTCAACTCCGTAACGATATTTGGTAGTGCTATATGTTCCCCTGCATTTAAATTCAAGCCCTAATACTACTTTTTTTTTTAAATTAAACTTACAATAATTGGAACGGCGCCTGATGAAATTCGAAATGTCAACTGAGTAGTGAGGCATGATTTTCTTGACCAGAACGGTCGGCTATCCGTCCCCCTTTTTCAACTGAAAAATTGGTCATGTGATCAATGTAGACCAACTAAAAGAGACAAATGGCGTCAGACTCCTGTCAGACTTACTAACTAGAAATTCGAACATCCTCTCATGAATATCGTAGAAATACACAAACTGGGCACATCTACAAACCTAGTTATCTCAAGTCGACTAGTTTGGTCTGGACAAGATGTACCCTGAACGCAAGAACTACAATGGTCCGTAACGTCACATTTCCTACTTCAGCCACATATGCGAAGTGTCAACTTAGTACTGAATCACGAATCTCCTGACTTGATACGTCTGCTACCCCTCCACGTCAACTGAAAAAGTTGTTCATGTAAGCGATCACACCAGTCAAAACTAATGTCGTTTTCCATTGGGCAAAAAGAATCAATCTTTTTTTTTTTTGATCTAAATCACTTTTCATGTTCCATTGATCAAAAAAAAATCAATCTCTTTTTCGATTCGAATCACTTTTTGTAGATCTCGATATTTTTTTAGATTTACACATACCAACATACTTTGCACAGTTGTTTTACGCCATTTTAAGAAGTTTGTTTTTGAAAACAGTTTCGTGAAAACCAAAATAACGAAACCATAAATAGCCATGGATATAATTTTGGAGGATTTATTATCTTCATCATCTTTCTCGTCATCTGAAGAGTAGGAATCACCAAAAATACTCCTTTAGTATCTAAAATAGGGGAAACATTTTCCAAGTCGATATCCATTTGTGAGATCTCCAAAAATGAATGTAATTTGAATAGTTGATATTGCTGTCAAATAACGCACTAATCCATTTACAAAAGCAGATCATTTTCGTTGCGTGTTCCTTGAGCAGCGTAAAATCTGAGATCTGAAAAAAGATTTCTGGTGGTCCCAACGGAAAACAACTTATAAAATGGATACTCGAATGTCTCCGATGTCATTGTCGTGAAAGACAGGCAGGCAGAGAGGAATATCCAGCCTGATTTTCCATAGCAATATCCGTTCATATGAGTAGACCTCTCAAACATTTTTGGCGCATCTTTTCATTTCTGGGAGGTTTTACTTTGAAGATACATGACCACTTTAAATACACTCAATAGAAAAATGCTCTAAGAAAATAGTAACCCTGATGATCTAATAACCCCACTTGTTATAATTGGTTTGTGAGTATCAAGGCAGCGGTATTTTTCGCATACATATTCACTACAAAAACACACGCCATAATCTTAAACCAGCTAAAACCAAAGAAAGTAAGTAATATGTAAGTAAGTAAATGTCAGAACCAAGTGATATGCGCTTTAAATTAACTCCAACCGAATAGTAACCACATGACGTCTCCGTACAAACATTTTAACCCCCCAACATCATGCTGTGCTCTTGCTGTTACCAGTAATCAGTAATCCAAATGCTATCAGCAGCTCTGTTAAACTACCTGTGACGACAACCGATGACCGACGAACTGCAAATATATTCTCCACTCCGGATAGATTCCCCTAATCAATATGCAGTGAAGCAACTCGTCACAAGCCTGCTGGAGTTCCACACAAACACACACGCTACTCGAGGGTATACTCTAACAGGTGGGTGGGGGGCGGCACTTTGCTTGCACTCTTGAATCGTTTCCATCACATAGCTACCACTGTCCTCATAAATATACCTAGCTGTTGGATTTCAAGAACTAGATACTTCTTGCCTGCCAGCAGTGGCACAACATCGTCCCATCGTCGTAGTCGTCGTCGCTGTGGCTGTATCGTTGTGCGTAGTCACACACAAACTTGTAGGATCAAAGTGAAAACAATTTTCTACTAGTTGCGTGCTTCAGTGATTATATTAGTAAAGTGTTAATTAAAAGGTGAGTGAAATTGAATGCTTTCGCAAACTAGTGTCATATATATTTAACTAGAAATGTGTCGTTAAAATTCGCAAGGTGCTTTGAGTGTCCAAGCGAAGACCGCATTCACATACATTGAATTGATGCGCGATTGGCAATTGATTTGTTCGTTTTTATGGGTACGAAAAAAAAGCGGGTAGTTGCTCGTAAAATGTAGAACGTCGGGCGCTTTCAAGTGTAGAGTGATTGAACAAATGCACACCAGTGGATACGGCTTTCAAGAACAACGGAGTGTTTGCTACTTTGTTGATGTTATTCGATTTCTATTCATGGAGAGAGACAATAAATTTCCAATTTAATTTGATTACATTATAAATTCAGCAGAATTTTTCTCACCACCGGGACATTGACCGATTTAAAATTTGGTAAAATTGTTGATTTAACGAATTTAAAGAGGTCTGAAACGGTTTTCGTCCTACTATTTACATACATTAACATAATTCGAGGAGTATGATTTGTTGTTTTGAGCAAACACATATTTAATTACGTATACGCCACGGTGTCCAGTGCATAATTAATTTCTGTTCTTCGCCGAAGAAAATGACGTTTATATCAATTACCGCATCTGATCAATATAAATTAGAGCGATGGTTTTTGAACATGGGGGACAAACAGTTTCTGATGACTGGGGAAGAACGAGCCGGGAAATTTGTTGCGGTTTGTATGAACTTGTGAATTTCCCCATAATCGGCAAATACCTACTATTGGCTTATAAGCAATTAAATGGAAATTGAGGTGGTTTTGTGGTTACAGTGAATTGTCCCCCAGTGATTTACAAATAATTATAAAAGTGAAACTGGCTTACACCGTCAATATGTCGATGCCAAGTTTTTTATTAGCGGAACTCACGTTTTTTCGTGATAATTATCCCAACTGAACAACCTAGCTCAATGAGAAAGTGTTGACCGATCGAAGAGTTTGTTGAATTTGGATTGTCTGGTTAGCATTTATTTGCATATACATAAATATGCAGCAGCAGTCTTCTTGTGCTCGATACGAGCACCGCTTTCTAGGCAAATATATATTTATATAGGTCCATGCAGAGCCTCTGGCGGTGAGTGAGGTTTTAGTTTTTCAGATATTCAATATAGCTGCATTGGTAGGCTGTTGTCATTACATTTCATGGAACAAGGCTCCATAAGAGAAAATTAAATGAGGCCCCAGATTTGGGGTGTTATTTTATAATGAGGTAACCCCCCAATTTGTTGTTGTTGTTGTTTTTCTTTCTATATTTCATTGCTTTTTTATTCAATATATTGTCTTCTTAGAAATAAATTTACAATCTATTATACACTAGCTGACCCGGCGAACTTCGTTCCGCCCAAATACGTTAATGTAATGGAAAAAATAATTCCAAACACGCACAATGCACATGCTGCTTTATGTAATTCAGTGAATTCAAATTCTTTATTCAAACCTTATACTCATACAATAGAAATAACTGAAGTACATATAGCAATGTCGATGTATTTCAATCAAACCGCAATGATTGACGTGTCGGCCAAACTTCCGCTTTTTCACTAAGTGCTTTATGGTACAAGACATATTGGAATTCAAGATTGATGCAACAAATCTCCAGCGACTGTCCTTGCGACTTATTAACTGTCATAGCGAAAGCGAGACGCACGGAAAATTGAAGACGCTTAAAAATTATTGTTGTACTGGTGACACTACCCGGTTTGCTTTCTAGTTTATTCGTTTCAAAGTGCGGTTCGCCATGCAGACTTCTATCCCTAATCTAATCCCCTTAAAGTTTTGTTTTCACGTTAAAAAAATAGCATAGTCCTTACGAAAACAATCCGTTCCAGAGTTTTGAGTACACATACGCACGTAGTCCCTTTTATATATAGCTGTACCTACCCACCCGATTTTGCCCGTGCCTTTCGTATTAAGTCCCGCCCTCATTCCGCAAACTGCTTTAATTTGACAATGTCCGATAATAATTTTGAATACACAACTTTAGAAATACAGTTTTAAAGTTTTGTTTTCGCGGAAAAAGCCTCTATATCCTTCCCTGGTCCAAAACGAAACCGTCAAGCCCAAAATCTTTAAAATCAAACAATCCGTTCTCGAGTAATGCGCGCACACACGGACAACATTCTCTTTTATAAAAGATGTATTTCAATTAAATAAAGACTCCAATTTCAAAACTGAAAAAAAACACCCCAACCACATTTTCTCGTTTTTTTCATTCATTAGAAATAACGGAAATAGCCAAAAAGAAATTTGTAAATATTTTTAAATTTGGACTTTTATTAAAATAAACTATCTATAACATTGAGAAATAATGAAAATGTGGTACACAAAATCTCGCGTTCCTTTGTAAGCCCAAACTAATTTGACATAGATTGCAAATTGAAAGCCTCTATTACTTGTAGAGGACGGTCATGCGGTATTACAAATGTTTTGCTGACGATATATGGTAAACCTCGTGGTATTTTGGCAAGCTGAATGCTTTTCGTCTCTTCCTAGAACCTACAAAATATACATAAACACAGCCGGCAGTATATTTATAAATAATTACCTTTCGCAGGTATTACGATAAGCTGAGCGTAGTATGCAACTAAACTGAACTAATTTTAAAACGGTACTTTTGTACATTTGTACAAAAAATCCGCGCATCTGGATAAGATGTAACCTGAACGCAAAAACTAGATGGGTCGGGAACGTCACTTTTCCTACTACAGCCACATATGCGAAGTGTCAACTTAGTACTCAGTCACGAATTACTTGACTAGATTCGTCGGCTACCCCTCCATAAACATCAACTGAAACAACTGCTCATAATATGACCGATTTCAGCCAATTTAAGCCGAGATATATCTAGTCAGACAGCTGTCAGACTTACTCAACTAGAACGTCCCCATTCTCACAAGCTTCAAAGAATTTGTTTCTATCAAAAATTTCGATCTTCAACTTTGCCTATGAATCGTGTATCTCAATAAAACCTTCGTTTGACACAAATTAACTGATTAAGCCTTATTATTTCTTACCATTGATATTGACCTTCTCAAAGTACAAGCTTGAATAATTGTCTGACTCGAAAAAATGCAAACGCACTTATTATTCAAGACATGATATCAACATACATACATCACGTTGTCGCCAAATAATTGTGCACCGCCTGCTTCTGCCGGTATATCTGAGTCTTATAACCGCTTAATCACTTTTGGTTGTTTGTGTTGCCCTTACCCCCGGTGGGCATGTTAAAAAGACTTTGATGTGGTATATAATTAATTTATGTAACTTAAGCAAATGAGTTAAAATATGTCAAGTAGATCTGCATGAAGTGCTTTACCTGTTTGCTTTATAGGCGGTTGTATAGACAACTCCTGATTTATTAGCAGCTCAATAAATCATAATCCCAATGTCATTGGCATCTTAAACACAGAAGAGCTGAGTTCATTAATTCAATTGGTGACTGTGAATACGAATCTGAAGTTGGTTTTCATTTAAAATGCGACCAAGCTCGATTTTATTTACTGCTAAACTTATTACTGGCTGTAAATTTGATTGGGCATTTTTATGCTATGATATTTGACTATTTGCAATCAATATTAGCCCTGTTTTTTTGAGCTTCTTGAGCTGATCTGTAGAAAGAGCCATTAATCTAAGTCTGGCTTAAAGTCTCTAAAAGTCGACTTTAAAGAAATTGGAGTTAGGTGATCTTTTCATTTCAACACTTACAAAAATGTCAAAAAATAGGCCGTTGATGAATTCCACGTCGACTTCTTTTTGTTTCACCATTGTGACTATTTTAACAAAAGCGTTGACAATTCTGACAGTTTGAAGGCGGAGAAATTCACTAAATTAACGTTGGAAAATACTGTTGGAGTTTTTCATTGAAGATCCGAGAGAATTGCCTCGAAATTCAGAATTGCACTTTACAATAAAATTCGTTTGAGCGTTTTTACTATGAAGGTAAACATCATTTGGTTTGGTTTTTTGTTGCTCCTTTTTTGTTGTTTTTTTTAAATAAATATGAATGTTTTAATGGGTCAAATCAATTTATATCAATTAAAGTTTACATTCGCACGTTTAAATGCATATTTTCTGATGAAATAGTGCAAATTTTTGTTTCTAACGACATAACCAACATTTCAATGACATTTTGTTAATATGTGTTGGTGAGTTCAGGACAATTCCTTGAAAATATCACCGACACTTCCGTCGTGTTAAGAATTGATCTTTTGATAGAAAGGGCAATTCTTTTCTTCACTCGAAAACGCCATGTGGTTAGTTTGGCTGACAACGACTGTCAAGGGAGACCCCTGCTTTCCTGCCAAGTTGTTGCTACGGAAACCTCACATGCAAACGCCTATGTATCGATGAATCTTTACCCAGCCATTAGTAAATAAATAATCGTTGTTAATTAAGTGAATATAGTTTAACTTTGAATGCAGATTAAAGAAGCAATGCATGTACTGGTTACGACGGATAAGAAGGTTTACTTTATAATTTGGTGTCTGTTGAATTGGCTTACATTACATACATAGTTGGCGCAACAGGTCCGTAGGGACCCAAGGCCTAGCTTCTCGCAACCATTCGTTTTGTGTGAGTTTTATTTTTGGAACGAATGGAAGGGATCTACAATTTTATGCCGATTCCAAACGGCTAATTGAGAAGCTCTAAAGACAGCTATACTCTCGGATGTTTGTCAGACGTTCGCGAGAGGTGGCGCAGTGGAAAAAACCCTAAGTTGGAATTTGGGTTTTTGCGGGATTCGAACCTGAGACCCCTCTCTTAGTAGTCCAACACACTAACCACTAAGCCACAGCGCCTACAGTGGGTTACAGTTTTTGTAAATTGAGAACAACCACAGGAAACGATGAAATGCCGACTACAGTTCAAAGTCACAAAGCTTTCTATTTTCTGAAATTATTCTGCACATCAAATTTTGAGCAACGGATATGCGACCGTGACCAATCTTTGTTGTATCCGCCAACGCAACGGACACGACGGACTCTATGGGTGTCAGACATTATAGGCGCTTTATCTGCCTACATTCGACCAAGTGTCAACCTGTCAACTATGAAAAAATTTTTTACGATTGTCGTTTTCTATTCAAATTCTTTCATGCATTCCGGTCGCCATTTTAGATTGGACATTTTGTAAGTCACTTTTTATCAATCAGACTGGACAACAGCTGCAACTCAATTTTGTTGATGAGGACTTAAATCTAGTTTTGGCCACTGTAAGGTGATCCTTGCATCGATCGCCGGATTAGCATTCCTCATTCCTAATACATACGCTCACTATTTTTATAACTAAGCCAAGGTCAATGACAACAAAAACGAACTATCGAATTGTTTGGCTTTGGCCGGTTATCTGACAGTTGGCAAACTCACAAGTCCAAAAAGTAATTTAACCACTTTAATCAACAGTAATCCGCCAGCGAATCACCTCTTTTTATTCATAATTCAATTATTATTGATAATACAATCCGGAAAAAGTCACAAGATTACTCCGCCTGCAAACCCTAAAAAAGTTATTTAACTCGTTACAAATTTAATTGAAATTCGTATTAATCTTATAAATGTCTTCAAAGAAAGATAATTATCCAACCCCGGAGGGGCCAGACCTTAGTGTAAGTGCGTGCAGTGCATTCCGTAAACTGATTATGTATGCCTCACCAGGTGCGTTCATAGTAAACCCGTCCCGTGTTTGAATGCAAATGCCAAGCGAGCCAACACTTTGTATCGAACCTTTATACGTTTTGTTTTCATGTCAATTGCCAGCAGTTTTCATTCATTATCAAGGTTCATTTTATATTCACGAAATTATTTCTATTCATGTTTCGTTGCATCATTTTAGGAGCGATGATTAAACTGATTGTTCTAGCCTGCTTTGTGCAGGCAGTGCTCGGTGCATCCTATGAACACTACAAACTGCCCGAATCTATACGGCCGGAACATTATCGACTCGAGGTTATTACGCATCTAGAGAATCCTGAAGACTTACGCTTCGAGGGCACAGCCGCAATAACTTTCAATGTTTTGGAGGACACAAGCAACATAACCTTACATTCGAGTAATCTCACAATAGATCAACCTAAAATAACCATTTCAAAGGATGGCAGTCAGTTGAACTGCATCAAGGATGTAGAAGTGAACCCCAAACAGGATTATTACATAATGAATTTGTGTGAGCCATTAGTTAAGGGCAAGTACTTGATAACGCTGCCATTTAGCGCTCCCCTGAATAAGAACCTACACGGGTACTATAAAAGCAGTTACATTGATAACGTGACCAAAGAGAAGAGGTAAAAGAGAGTTTTGCTGTTATTTTCAAATAGTAAAATTATATAATAATAAAAAAAAAATCCTTTCTTTTGCAGATGGTTATCGATTACACAATTTGAACCGACATCTGCTCGTCGTGCTTTTCCTTGCTTCGATGAACCAGAAATGAAAGCCAATTTTTCAATTCTCTTGGGCCATGAAAGGAACTACGCTGCTATAAGCAATATGCCACTGAAGGAGTCAACTCCAATGTAAGTCCCAATTTAGGGAATTCCTTACCAATATTTTAAAACTATAAGCGGACGTTCAGATTTTTAGTTTAGTAAGTCTGACAGCTGACTGACTTGATGTATTTCAGCTTTTATTGGCCCAGATTGGTCACGTGAGTAGTTTTTTCAGTTGACGTTTTATGAGGAAGCCGAAAAATCTAGTCAAGAAAATCCTGCATGCATACTAAGTTGACATTTCCATGATTGTGTTAAAATTCAAAATCGCGAGAATATAAAAACAATTCAAGTCTGCGCGTTCATGTACCTAGTCCAGGATAATCAGTTGACGTTTTAAAACTGGGTATCCGAACGTCTCCATGGAGTGTTTCGCGAAGGCCTTCCTTTCATAGATGGGCTATCTTTTTGGTTCAAAAGTAAAAAAAAACTTGTAGGATTACAAAGCCGGTTTATATTTTTTGAAATCGCACTATTCCAATTACTTCAACAGCTCGTCTTTTACCTTATACATTCGATAAAAGTCAATTTGAAATTTCACAATGTTTTTATTTTTTTTTTCACTTTATTATACTTTTCAGTAATTTTTTAACATAATTTTGCTACAGCCATATAAAATCTTTTGGTTTTCCTGCAAGTTTGTCAGCTGTCACTTGTTTTCTTCTTATTTTACACCAATCTAGTTATCTTAAGTCGACTAGATTGATCTGGATAAGATATATCGTGAACGCAAAAACTAGATTGGTGGAGAACGTCACTTTTCCTGCGTCATCCACATATCCGAATTGTCAATTTAGTACTCAGTCACGAATTTCTTGACTAAATTCGTCGGCTACACCTCATAAACGTCAACTAAAACACCTGCTCATATGACCGATTTCAGCCAATCAAAACAGAGATAGATCTAGCCAGACAGCTGTCAGACTTACTAAACTAGATAGCTTCGTTTTTACTGACGTTTGCTGTCAATTACTTTTGTAGTAAGATTGGAACCAAATGCGAAATGGAATTCGGAATCCTTTCGAAAATTAAAAGCTTAGCAATGCGAAATAAGCAGAAATCACGGCAACACGTTGAAGCGAGAATTTTGCAAAATGAGCATTTTTCTTAAGCTAGGAATTGCAGATGTCAGCTAAACAGAGTGCACTACTGAGCAAGGGGTCTTAGGTACAGCTCACCTTCCGCTTTAATGCTTTTATTTATTTACATGAAAGGTGCCGTTCTCATTCTCGAATTGGGGTGGGGCAATTCGTTACAAAAAAACAACATCGCATAAACGGGTAGTTGCGACCTCTTGCGCCAATTATCTACTAAATTGTATTTAGTCGTCTTTTTTACTGCAAACGTTACTAATAGTGTCCCCTATTACTTTCTAGGCCAAACCAAAACGGTTGGGTATGGAGTGAGTTCCAAGAATCGATTCCAATGTCCACCTACCTGGTGGCATACTCAGTGAACGACTTCAAGTTTAAGGAATCAATGGTAAAGCTTAAAAATGACGTCCGCTTTAGAACGTGGGCACGTAAAGATGCCATTTCTCAAGTCGAATATGCGGCCGAGGTTGGCCCAAGAGTACTCCAGTACTACGAAGAGATATTCGACATTAAATTCCCCCTGCCCAAGGTCGACGAAATTGCCATTCCAGATTTTTCTGCGGGCGCTATGGAAAACTGGGGACTTGTCACATACCGTGAGACTGCTTTGCTCTATGAGAAAAATGTTTCATCAGCAAGCAGCAAGCATCGTGTTGCCTCCGTCATCTCCCACGAATTGGCCCATCAGTGGTTTGGAAACTTGGTCACAATGAAATGGTGGACAGATCTGTGGCTAAACGAAGGGTTTGCCACGTATGTGGCTAGTTTGGGTGTGGAGCACCTTCATCCGGAGTGGTCCTCGTTGACAGAGGAGTCCGTTGATAATACATTGAACATCTTCAAAATAGACGCCCTCAAAACCAGTCACCCGGTATCGACGACTATTGGAGATGCTAGCGAGATCAATCAGGCTTTCGATTCGATTTCGTACGAAAAGGGCTCATGTGTCATCCGGATGATGCATCTGTTCATGGGTGATGAGACCTTCCGAACGGGGATAACGAATTATTTGAGGGAGCATTCCTATGGAAACGCAGAACAGGATAACCTTTGGTCGGCCCTGACTGAAAGTGCCCACAAAACGAGAACAATTCCGACAGAGTATAGTATTAAGAAGATAATGGACTCGTGGACTCTGCAGACTGGATACCCGGTGATTACCGTAACCAGAGACTACGCAAATGGCACGGCTGCGGTATCACAGACGCGGTACCTCTTAGACACAAAGACATCCCGCACCAGCTACGAGAGCTGTTGGTGGGTTCCTCTTAGCTACACTACAAAGTCGGAACTAGATTTCGAGACAACAACACCCAAAGAATGGCTGGAGTGCGACAACAAAGCATCCATTCCTAAGATTATTCAGAAAATGCCCGCATCCGACGACTGGATTATCTTCAATATTCAATTGTCCGGTCTGTACCGAGTCAAGTATGACGACAAGAACTGGGACATGCTTATTGAAACACTAATGGGTCCAGAGTTCGAAAAAATACACGCAATGAATCGGGCTCAGCTGATCGATGACGCATTGGACCTGGCCTGGGCAGGCGATCAGGACTATGATATCGCGATGAGGTTGGTTGAGTATTTAGCACAGGAACGGGACTACATTCCATGGAAATCGGCTTTGGACAACCTGAGTGCGGTAAACAAGATTCTGCGACAGAGCCCCGAGTACGAATTTTTCCAGGTAAGCTGTAACTGTATCTTTCACGGATTTCGATATCCAACGATTCTTTTTCAGAAATACATGCAAAAAATCCTGGATCCCATCTACCAGCACCTGAATGGTCTAAATAATACCGATATCGCTTCAGACCGATTGGATGCCATCAAGCACAAGGTGATGATTGCCGGATGGTCTTGCAAGTTTGAGGTCGGCGATTGTATTCCCCGAGCACAGGCTTACTTCGCCAAATGGCAGACCACTGAGAATCCAGATAAAAATAATCCGGTTCCCTTGGATCTGCGTTCGGTAGTCTATTGCTCATCGATTCGTCATGGCAAAGAGGACGAATGGCAATTCCTCTGGCAGCGCTACAAGAACTCCAATGTGGCCTCTGAAAAACAAACCATACTGTCTGCATTGGGATGCTCACGTGAGCAACGGATATTGCAAAGATACTTGGAAATGTCCTTCGACGATGGCTCTGAAATCAGAAAGCAGGATTCTTACATGGCGTTTGGATCGGTGGCTCGCGGCGAAATCGGCTTCCCATTGGCCAGGGACTACTTCATAAAGAACATCAACATGATCTACGATTAGTGAGTGTTTAAGATATTGAGTTGATTATGTTTTGTAAGTAATATGTTGACTGCTTACAGTTACAATCCGGACACAAACAGACTGGGACGACTGTTCGCCCCACTCGCCAGGCAAATGAACACTGATGATGAATTCCAGATCATGAAGGAATTCGCTGACAAGAACAAGGCTCTGTTTGCGAAGGCATCACAAGCTATTGGCCGCTCTTTGGAGGTTATCGAGATCAATGCTCAATGGCGATCGAGGAACTTTAACCAGCTATCGGCAAGGATCAAGTCTTATACAAACAAGGACTAAAGCTTGCAGATGGTCTTAGCGTAATTATTCATACATGACGTACTTACACAAATATTACTATTATAGAAAATCATGTACATTCGAAACAAGAATATGTTTAATAAAATTATTTATTTTGTGGACTCTGTCGGATTAATATTCCGTCAATAGCCGTTTTTCTTTTTTAGTTCAGAGCAGAACCTGAACTGTTATAAAAAAAGTTTGTGTTTCTTTTTTCGTTCAGAGCATGATCGGAGGGCGCTCTATGAACTCAGAATAAATTGGCTGAGCAGCCTGAGGAAAAAGCTGATTACTTCCAGTCACATTTGACAGAAAAAAATAGCAGGAAAAACAAAACAACATCAGAACGCTCTGAGCACGCTCGGTTCAGAGCGCGCTCATAATGCTCGAACTCAGTTCAGTGCTCAGCTCTGAACTAAAAAAGAAAATCGCCTATTAATACCCGTTTGATGGTAACACTATTACTAAAGGTGAGCTATGAATATTGGCGGTCAATTGCGGAGTTGAGATGTAGATGGAGCTTAGAGTTTGTGGTGAGCAGTTCGAGTTGTACCCGACCCAGTATTTTAACAGATTCGATTTAACACGGTTTATTGTCATTTCCGATCGATGAAATATGTACGTAATTATTTGAATTCTTGTTACTTCGCAAATGTTTGGAAATCATTTGGGAATTATTTTCTTTGCACTGTGGAAGCTCTAAAAAATCGCATTAACTATCCTCGTACGTCGTTCATCCTGGGACTTTTCCAACTATTACTTCCCCTGAAGAAATGCTTTCCGCCGAACTGATAAAGTAAGTTATAAAGAAATCAATCAACAGAAACAGAATAAAAGTTTTCGGTGTAAAAATTGCAAATAAAAGGTTCCCTAAATACGCCCTTTTAAAACGAATTAGCCACATGTGGCTTGGTTATTAACAAAAATTCCCCATAAAAGCGAAACTTCGAGGAAAACTAAATCGCTCGCGAAAAGGCAGCTTATAAAATGGATAATGAAAACTAGGCATCACTCAGTGCAACTTGACATCAGCCACCTCTTATCTGTTGAACCCGCTTTTCAAAATGATAACAAAATTAAAAACTAATGGAAAAACAATAATTCAAACACACAATTTTATTCAGGCTCTACAAAAAGCCATTTCATGGCGGATTTCACAATTTCATTTACTTATTTCGCATCTGGAACTGTACGCTGTATCCAATCCAAATACGGTAGATTTCCATTCTCAATTGGCAGACTTATTACTTCAGCAACGCTGTAATTATGATTATCGCGCACATACGTACTCAAATCATTTACCCGACTAGTGCGCGTCTTCACTATCAGCACGCATTCATTGTCCTCAACTAGTTTATCTTCCCAGATATAAATGGATGTGATCCGTGGAAATATGTTCACGCATGCCGCCAATCTGCTTTCCACTAATGAACGTGCCAGTTTCCTTGCTGACTCCTCGTCTGGTGTAGTAATAAATGCCATTGAACTTGATCCTGGTACATAGGATGTTGGTTCCGGTTTCGCTGAAGTCGTGGACATTTTCTTCTGTGCTTCGCAAGTTGAAGACGCAATACTACTGAACAGTGTGCGAAGTAAACAAAAACACGACGCTCCAAACAGCAATGGTCGAGCAGCAGCTATCTGCATAGCATTCAACGAGATTGTAGGCGACGCTGGGAATAACAAGGTTCAATGACAAAATATCGATGTTTACAAAAATAAATAAATGAATTATCTCTAGCAGCGGATCAATGGTTCAAATTTGTTGGGATTCTTAGCATTCATTTTATTTACGTATTCATATTTGAATACAAGCTGCCGATTTACTTACTATTTAATAATATATTCGCCGATGTTTGGTCAGATCGGGAAAAAAATCAATATAAAAATTTGGAAATGTCAGTACTGATGTCACCCACCGTCAGCTGATCTGGGATGTGCAGCTCAAGGTTTAGAACAGCTAGTACAATTTCTAGGTATACCTATGTAAAAATCTGAATCAGAAATAACGGAAAACCTTACTATTCATGTTTCATTATCTTATCTGTATCCTGTTTTACAAATAGAATGAGTATTTACCTGCACAATTGTGTCGAAATAAATACTTTGACAAACAAAATATGAATTGCCTGATTCGAAGGGAGTTCCCATAAATCTACTACGTTCGTAGAACGTCCATTCTTGCCAACGCAAGCGAACGAAAATGTTGTTTACCGCGAAAATGCACAAAATTGCCGGCAGCTGTCAGATTTTACTTTTCATATTGAATGGATTTCGTTAATTTTCTATAGTTAAGTTAATTTTAGAAAATTTGTTATAATTTGTAATGGGAGATACACCAAAAAAGTCCGAACGCAAACAAATTCTTCCCGCCGACCAATATAAGACTCCAAAGAAAGGATCATCTCGTCCGATAGGTCGAAAATCCGTTGATAATGTAAGCAGCACTGAAGAAGAAGAATCTGAGGAGCAAGCAAAATCAGTGAGAAAATCTAGTCGCAAAAAAAGTCCATCCAAACGCTACAATGATAAAGAGTATGCCATCGAATCGCCGGGCAAAAAACAGAGGCGGCAGCCTAAGGAACAGGTGACTGATGAAGAGCAAAACATTTCCAGTGATTCGGATGGGGAAGTGCCAAAGGGGAAGGCAGTCAAAGAGCTACAACTATTCGAAGACGAGCTGGATGTTGAAGGTAAACGATTGTATGCCTTCAATACACCGAAGAAGCGTGATGGAATGGCGTTAGCAGCGGCGGCAACACCCAAAACACCAAAGACTCCAAGGACAGCGAAAACACCAGACACTAAGCGCAAAAGGGCAGCCATTGAACCGAAAACACCGCGTCATGTGAGGAATAAAGTAAAAAATCGTAAGTTACTCCAGAAAACGAACATTTGCCCATAAACTCGTTTTACTTTCGTTTAGAAATTGCCAAACTTGTAAATGACAGTTCAAACTCTGACTTCTCTGTCGATGAGAGTGACTTTGAGCCGTCTGATAGGAGTTCCTCCTCATCCTCATCCGATGTCGACGATGAAAGTCAGCCGCAAGATGACGAAGAAGAAGACGAGAGGCCAAAGAAAGGTCGCCGTCCAATTATTGTTCCAGTTCTGCCAAAAACGCCGTCAGCGTCTCGAAGTCATCGGCCAGCGTTAAGAAAATCAACCGCCGAATATGTACCGGAAAGTGATGGTTATTTCACTACACATTCCAGCACCAAAATTCACACCTCCGATCACACGCTGGACCGGCTAAAGAATCCTCGCTTGCCGGCTGACAAATTGTTCAGCCTCCTCGCCAGTATGACACTATCCAAGGAGCACGAAGAAGCAATCTGTAGCATCATGGATGAATATAAGACATACTTCTCCAAGTGGATGTACATCCTCAACGAAGGTTTCAACATTTTGCTCTATGGATTGGGTTCCAAAAGAAACCTCTTGCAGCAATTTCATCTAGAAGTGCTCTCAAAGCAGACCGTTCTAGTGGTGAATGGGTTTTTTCCCAGTCTCACTATCAAAGACATCCTGGATAGCATCACCAATGAGATATTGGATGTGGGAACGAGTCCCTCGAACCCGCATGAAGCAGTCGACATCATTGAGGAGGAGTTTGGGCTGATCCCAGAGACGCATTTGTACCTAATCGTCCACAACATCGACGGAACAATGCTTAGAAATACCAAGGCACAGGAGATTCTTTCGCGTCTGGCCAAGGTGCCGAATATACACTTACTAGCGTCCATTGACCACATCAATACTCCGCTCTGTAGGTTTGACCTTTTCGAAAAGGATTACGCTTAATGTGTCTTTCTTGTTCACAGTGTGGGACCACACAAAATTGAGTAACTACAATTTCTCCTGGTGGGATGTGACCACAATGTTGCCCTACACCGATGAGACGGCCTTCGAAAACTCGCTGTTGGTTCAAAATTCTGGAGAGCTGGCCTTGTCATCCATGCGCAGCGTGTTTTCGTCGTTAACCACGAACGCGCGTGGCATTTACATGATCGTCGTGAAGTATCAGCTCAAAAACAAGGGGAATCCTAACTTTCAAGGTACGTAGGCGAATATGTTGTGTTGTAAGATTTTTTAACAGATTCGCTTGTTTTCCAGGGATGCCTTTCAAGGATCTCTATTGGAGCTGCAGAGAAGCTTTCTTGGTTAGTTCAGATTTGGCTCTGAGGGCACAGCTGACCGAGTTTTTGGATCACAAATTGGTAAAGAGTAAGAGGAGCATAGACGGTTCGGAGCAATTGCAGATTCCCATTGATTCTGGATTGCTGCAGCAGTTCCTCGATGAGCAGCAGAAGTAGGCACCTGTGTGACTTTTGTTTTAATTTATTTGTTTATACAAACATTTGGTAATAAAGTGTTTTTCTTTTTGTACAACGGTGGCTAGCGTTTTAATTAGAAGTTGTGCCGTTTCCGCAATCGCGTTTTCACGCACATACAATAATTAAGCTTAATGTTATATCTTATTCTTCTCATAGAGAACTTTATTAATTGTTTTCAAAATCTCCATTTGCAGGTTCAAAAATTCGGTTGGAGACAGCTTGGCGTCGTCGATCTGCTTTGTTACACATTCAAAGAAGAGTTGTGTTTGGGTTTTCGGATCAGCGTATGACTGAGCAATTATTTCTTTGAGACAATGAAGCATAGAAGATTCAGAGTTTAATGACAGGGGCTCTGGGAGCGAGCTCATCGAAGCACCGCTGTCATATATGACCTCGTCCTTGGGTAAGCTCTTAGTTTCAGATCTTCTGTAATATTCAAAAGGCATTTTTCTGCTTTCTGAATTGGAACTATAGCTTGTCAATAGGTACATACTTTGAAACAGTGGATGCTGGTGCTCTGAAACCATCCTTTAGAAACATCATGCGATCCATCCACTTCCATTTTTTTTTATGTGTATTTGCTGTTGCAGTGGGGTTCTCTGACTTCAACTCTTTATGGAACTTGTCCCGCAGAGTCCTCCATCGTTCCTTTAGTTTCTTTGCTTAAAACAGAAAGCAAAACATTGTCATCACGTGCAAGCCACTGTTTGCATATTTACCTGGGACATCTAGTTTTGTGGATATCTCTTCAAACTTTTCATCTCGCTTAAAACTACTTTTATAGAAACGGTTCTTTCTGTCGTACAACAATGGGTTTTTTTTAACAAATTCAATAAGCGCTTCCTCCATTCTGAATTCTGAACCCGAAAAAATAAGAAATAATAAAACAAATTTTACATTTCAGTTCGAAACGTCAGTGTCATTCGTATGGCTAGTGGCTTCGACGTTTATTTCAGGTGGTACATTAGGTCTGTTCGATAGATATTCGATCCGTTGTGCAGGGATAACGACCAAAAAGGAATTGGCAAACAATTTTTAAGGAGTTGAGAGTGGAGAAATATTTGGTATTGAAAGTCCATTCGAAATGGCGAATATTTTCCTATCGATTTAATAACTGTTACAGCCGTAGTTACAGCTTTTATAGGCTATAATGGAAGGAGCAATGTTTTTATAGCAATATTTCTTTTTTGTCTGGGGCAACTTTGAGAAAAATTTTTTTTCTTCTCAGATTTACACATCACAGATGTGTAAGTGTAAGTAGGTGTAAGTCTCGCTCAGAAATCAAGATTCGAAAAATTGATCTGATTTTTTTTTGCTTTTTTTAGGCCAGCTGATTTAGAGAGCAGAAAATCTGATCTGAATCTGAATTTCTTTCCCAATGGAAAACGATATAAGGGAGAGGATTTGACCAACATTGGGCATGTTGTAATTATAACAACTACGCGCTCTACTTGACTCTTCGAGGACTCACAGTAGTTGTTGTTATTATTATTGCGTGCTTAAAATCCTACTTTACTTTGCTTTGCTGAAATAGAAGCTCAAAAACACACGATCATGTATTACCGTCAACTGCCTTAACAATGACCGGGCCCCTAATATTAACCAAAAACAGGAAAATGTTTCTAAGCACCGTGGTGGGTAGTTTACTTATGTGTTCTTCGATTCGGCGCTCTCAGAGCCCTTTGTTTTCTCTCAGAGCAATATTTATGTTCGTTTGGTACATCTTTTTTCAGATTTCAGATCACTTTTCCGAATCTAGATATTTGCTCAGGTTTACCAAATCAAGTGCGTTAGGAATTCGATGCCCTAACATTGACCACGGACTTTTTCCTATATAAATCAAAAAGGAATCGACAGAATTTGGTAAATCCTAGGTAACGTGTGTTTGAAGTATATGTACTTTGTATCGGAAAAAAAAGTCTTAAATAAATAGTATGAAATGTGAGCGATCTTCTTGGGACATCGTCTAACAGTTCCTCGTCCTCGGACACCAGATTTGGCTTCCTTCCCTTCCCTTCCATTTTGAAAAAGACAGCTGATTTCGAATTTTCGAAGTTATTGTTGCTTTCAACTTAAGAGTGGTCGGGACCACTCGTAAGTCTTATGAGCGTTCCTAAATATACACTAATAGCCATTGATGAATAGGTTTACGAAGCTCATAGTTTAATATTGGTCGGTGAATACCAGCCTAATGGTCGAAAGTTTTGGATATCTATAAACAGTTGTAAAATTCAACGTCAAAGTTCAAAACTGATCAGTGTTTGGGCATTTGACGGTATATTACTTTCAGCCATACTACATAATGCCCAAAACACAATGTGCAGAAATTCTGGTCAGAAATGTACATAAAATTGTTTGACATGCAGTGCATCGGCTAATAATGCAGCTGTCATTCGTCGACTAAGAAGCTGATGTGTTTACAACCAAAACAAAAACAAACACGATCAGCAGTGTCAAAAGGCAATGATGCCAAATCCTTGAAATTCCAATATATTTTTTTTTTTGTGTGTTCTGGTACCCTTGAATTTTGCAGCGAATTTGGGAATAGAGACATGTTGCAGTGCTGCAGTGAGTGCAGAATTTACATGTTGCTACATCCACAATAACCGCATGGCAAAGAAAACTTCTAGCTTACTTTTTCAGTCATTCCTTATTAAGGAAATAACTGCTCTTTCAAATGTGCTGTATGTATTTATGTTATTATTATCCAACAGTTTAACATTTCAAATAAAACCCATAAACAGTTCGAAAATTCCAGGCACAACATTAATTTCAAGTGCAGCAGTTGCCCAACCTGTCTCATACAAATTACCCCATCATCTCACCAACAAAAGCAGTGACATTTCGTACTGCAATCTGCAACTGTCAAATATATTTTCGCCGTCTCTGTCAGTTTTCTCAACGAGAGAGAGATATTTCGTGAAGTTATTATTCGATTATTTTTGTTTGGTTTTCTCGATTTTCCAATCGTCTGCTGTAATTTTTCAATTGCAAAGTGTGACCTGCAGAAAATTCGAAAACCAAATTTGTCGAATAAAAAGTAAACTCAAGATTGTTTTTCGTATGAGGAGCAATTCCTTCGGGAGTTTGGTTTCGTTTTTTTTTCGTCGTCATCCTCGTCGTTCTACTCCACCATCTTTGACCGTACGCCGCAGTACGCATTGCGGTGCATTTTTCGTCTTTTTTTCTTTTCAATTCTCTCGTCGAAAAGTGATTGCCATATGGAAACACAGATGGTGGTATCGTTTGTAGTATCTTCCAATTGAATATATTTTCGCCTTCTTTCGTCTAATCGTCGCCGTCGGTGTAAAGGAATAGAAAAACTTAAAAATAATACCATTTTGGCAAAATTTTGTGAAATAAAAATCAAGAATTGAATTGAACTCCGTAACACATATAGTTGTCTTGCTTCGACGCATTTCTGCCTAGTGGATAACATCAGTTTGGATTATAGTGTGCTCCCGCTCGGACCTGCATAACCGGTCGACACACCGTAGAAGAGGGATAAGGTCAGTAAAAGTTTTCAAATGAGTCTAGGAAAATTTTCGTCTTTAAAGCTGGTTGTTTTTTTCCCCCTCCTCCTCATTAAGAGTTAAGACTTAGTTCATGAAGAATTTGCAACAAAACAAAAGTGTATTTTCTAGAATAAGCAGCGTTCATTGACCGCAGACTGCGGTCGATTGGTGTCTAGACTCTAGAGAGAAGCTTCCAGATCCACATCTTGTTGCGGTTCACTGGTAAGTGAATGAAGGTCACGCAGAGTAAAATAACTTAGGGGAGTACCCCGGTGTCCAACAAAAACAATCGAGACATTATTGCTGCTGTCATAATTGGACGGATTTGAGTGGTGCTCCCCTCTGACCAATTGATGCAACTATTTAGTTTGCATTTATTTTGTTGTCTGCGTCTGATGTTTTCGTTTTGCTTAGTGAACGCTGTGTGATAAGGGAATTCAAGAATTTGGTATCAGTAAAAAAGGTGCGATTATTGATTTTTCTAAACCGGTAATTTATTTGCTGTCTATGGCACGCAGACCACCGTCTGTGGTTATTGAAATATTACTTTTGTTGTTAAGTAAATATATCTATGAACTTGCAATTAAACACAAGTGATCATTTATTTGCTGGCTGAATCGGACTCCGAAAAGTTGACTGCATTCTCATGCGAGCCGCTGTAGATGGTGTTGCGTATGCCGTATACATCGATATTATTTGTTATATTGAACTCTGAGCATCTTAAGATTTGGTATGACGAGCATAGTCGATGGATTGAAGTGAGAGAGAGAGAGAGTTCACAATGACGTACAAGTTCCTACATTCAAACATCGTATGCAAAAACTTCATTGCAGCGAATTGTCGAAATGGTTTCTTGCCGTTTGCATTTATGTGGTCAAGCTGATAGTTCCACGTACTGCGGTGATTGTGTTATTCCCTTTAATTTTGTCGCGTGCCTCTGTTTAATAGCCTCTTTAAGTATATTAAAACGACTCTGTAGCAGGAGATCTGCGAGCTGTACAGCACTATCAATTTAATTTGAAAATTGCGAATCGGCCGACTAAGATGTACATCGAATTGGACACCTTCGCTTCGATCTGGAGAGATTCGAATGCGAAAAGGAGGAACTGTACAATAGAGGAAAACGTTGTCTTGTATTGCGTGCAGAAGCTGATGGAGCCTGCATTAACTAAAAGCTAAAACTATAGGCGTATTAGATTCGGTTCATGGCCACACCCGATTGTAGAGCCAACTAAGTATGAAAGAAAGGAGCATGAAATTCATCGATGAGAGGATATACATCCAAATGACCCGGAACAGGTCATATATTACCTACTCCTTGGCGACTAGGTTTTGCCTGCTGTACGATGTCTTTGCTAGTCTCCACAAGAGAAACGACAATAGCGTCCGTTAAGTTGTCCTGTGGCTTATAACCTGAATAGCAAAAGCAAACTATTACTACATGATCTCATTGTCCAGCATGCAGGCGGTTTACTATACCATGTTTTAAATGTAGATATTAACAGGTGGAAAGGTGTAGGACGTTTCGGACTGACTTGCGGTTGACTTCATTACTGCTGTTGTTCATATTCTGAAGTGTTCAAATTAAACTGAAGTTATGTTGTGTCACAGACATTCCATATTGTTTCGCAGACTATGTAATGAATCACCTCTTTATGGGAAATGTATCATTTTTAATCATAATGGTTTGCACTAGGGACATCATCACCCTTTTTCATATAAGGATACTGATTTTGTTTACAAGTGAAATAGTTCACCGTCAAACATAGCGGCATTATATTTCCATTACCGCCTGCCGATCACCCCAAGAACTCATAAAATTGTTTCATAATTTTATCGCGATTTGATATCGGATATTGGTAAACTCACAAGAGCCCTTTCCAATTCAGCGAACTTTTAACGAGCTCCTTTGCAAGTTGCCACACCAAACAACCCACTGCATAATATTCTTATCTCCTAGACTCACCCAGTTGATCGCTTTTAACGTTGCAATAAATTTTACTTCGTGAGAGCTTCGTGGGGGGAGGGATTGGAAAATTGGTCGTCGTATGTAGTATTTCGCCTTTTGGTGGCCCCACAATTTATGGTTCATGCTACATGAGTTTTGCTTACATAACGCGGGCGCTTACAGCCGCCAGAAGAAATGAATATTTTTCGGATTCAAAAATTCGCGCACTCTTTTGAATGTTGGTGTGGCATAAGTTGCTCCCGCGCGCTATATGACTGTTGAGTTATAATTTTTTCTCTCTTCTAATTCGGGCGGGCGTTGATGGCGGTCTTGTTAACTAGTGCATAACGCGTATAATCCTGCTCGTAAGTCGCAAGCACCAGCTGTCAGTTCAGTCCGGTGGAGAAACAGCAGACAATCGGCTGAATAATTGCACCGGACAACAGACAGGCCAGTTTGAAAGGAATATGTGTACATATTTCTTTTCATAGTTTTATTTGGAAAGGTTTTTTTTTGGGTTCAGTTTGATTTTTGGGTTTGGTTTTTGTATTTCTCGACACTAAATGTCTTGCTAAAATGACCATGCGTTTGGGAGGGGGAACTTTCTGCTAGTTGCGGAAAGTCTCCTAATTACGAGGCGGTCGGCGATTTAATATTCTTCTTTTGTGGGCTATCGTGCCGTTATGGCGGTTAACTGTGTTTTGATTGATGGTTATAAATTCATTCTTAAATCCTATCTCATTCTATCCTATTATTAAATTTATGTAGCAAATATTGTCAAGTTTAAGTGATTGACGTAATTATGAAACCAATCTCGCATTTCATTTGCATTCGTCAAATTTGATGGACTGCGGCGAACAGGGTGCTTAGAAGGCTTTGTGTAAGGTGGGGTGTCTTTCACATAATATAAGGGTCCTCAAATTGGTGGCTTCAGATGTGAGGGGATTCTTGCAGTTCTTTTAGGGCTACCTATTAGGAAAAAAATCATCGTTTGCGCCCGATCCGTCTTCTTTCAATTATGGGAAGGAGAAGCAACTAAAGTTATGGTCCGTGTCGCTCGCGTGAATCATTAGAACATCTAATAATTTAGTTTATGACTCTCTCGTTGTAACCTACCTTCACTGATTAAATAGGTGATGTCAATCAGAGCCCTGTCTTAGTTTGCGCGCGCAAGTGAAAGGGGACCACAACCAACTGGTGGCGATAGTTAGTTAGCGCTAACTCTAATTAGTTAATTGCATCTCAAATTTATTTTTTTTTGGTTTTCTCTTGGCGCTCGAAATAACGACTCGGCTCAGAATTGGACATTCTAGACTGAGATGAACGTGACAAACAGTACAATAAGTAGATAACATATAACTTGAGTAGATCCTACGCTTGTGGTCCACAGCAAATATTGCACTGTGAAAGACCCTAACATCCTTTCACAGAAACCAAACCCAGGTGCTCATTGGGGTATCAACCAAACACTGCATCAATGTAGATTGAAAACATGACCAACAGCATAAGCATCTTTACAATGAACTTCTGTGGCACATTTCTTACGCTGCTGCCGATCTCTTGAGGAGTTCCGCTTCTTCTACTAAAAACGTTAAATAACAGAGTTGAACTGATTATACTCTACCGATCAACGTTTTATCGATACAGAGGTTGGCTGCCTCTTATAGCTTCAAACACAAGGTCTGTTGTCTTTAAGTAGCTTTTCTGTTACTGCTTCCTCACCTGTTTGTTGCCGGCTTTCTGATTATGGCGACGCCTGCATTCTACTCGATCAGGTTCGAAGTGAATTTAGAATTCAGTAGTCAATAAGGTTAGTATTCACTTCTCAAATGAGGTTAATTTTGTAAAATCAGCGTTCGTCTACAGACGAATTACTTCTTTGCGTCTTGACTTAAATAGATCACATTCATTTTGAAAACGTTACTATTCTATAGGTGATCACGCTTTCTGATGGAACCAGAAAAACGTGTTAAAGTGCAATTGAGACGGAGTCATGCATGACATTGGGAAGGAGTTGAGGTACATAACGCGCCTAGCACACTCAAGTGGAAACTGAACACAAGACCAGAAAGAATTGATACCTAGATGCGATTTGTTCGTTTGACAATACACCGATGATGGCAATGCTGCAGGAGGTGAAACCATGTGCGCTTCAGAAAATATCCCTTTGTGAAGTCCATACCTACTCTCATGCTACCAACGATCTTCCAATCGTGGTGCGGGGTTAACAATTCTTTGTGTACATATCAATCTGAAATAAGATAAGAAACATTTCCACATCCCTCTCACCCCTACGTTCAAGTACCGCTAATTTAACTTGGAATCCGATAAAAGAAGGCTATATAGCGCAGAAAGTATTTGCATAATAATTCTATACTCGATTTGCACAAATAAAATTAAATCATAACGACCACTCAAATGCCACTCTGCAGCGACTGATTACAATTGTGTCGCTTGTGCGGTGTCTCGTTAACACATACTAACTCCACAAGCAAACAACTAGACGCAAATTATTATTTCGGTCTCCATTGTTGCACTGACACTGAAAGCGTCAAGAGTTGTAAAGAACCAACATATGAAAAAAAAAGAACGCTCTTTCCACAGCGTTGTGTTCAATTTGTCACTTGAAAAACTTAAACGGGGCAAAAAAACGCGGTTGGTGACCATACCATACTCGAGTTTATCTAAAAAATCAACATCGCCCACCTCAGAATGTTGGCCAGGTGAATTGATTGGTTTTAGCCGGCGGTTCAGATCACACAGTCAACACGGTTATTGGTTTAAAGCACATACCACACAATTGATTCGTATTGGCATTTAACATACACCGTTTGGTAATGAGCACACATCACACAGCATACAAAGTGAATATGGCTGGCTACGGCGGCGGATTTGTTGATTTTTTCAGGCCACCGCAACAGCAAGGAATTTCGCAAAACCACGTTTTTGCCATTTTTCGCTGTTGTTTGTTGTTTGTTGCTGTTTCGTGTCTCCCACATTTGATTGGGCCAGTTTGTGTGCACGCTGCCGAATGATTTCCATCAAGATACACAAAATTATTGTATGTATGAAGTTTTTTTTTTCATTTTTTTTCAAATTAAAGTGGAAGTACAGCGGGCCAGCAGCATTCTTTCGAGAAAATTATGTAAAACAATTCTAAGTGGAGGTTGCAGTTTGATGCGAGGACAGCTTGCGACTGCCTCACTCAAACAAGGTGACACCATTAGTCAGTTGACCGAGTTTGATTACGATTTGTTCAATTGTTTTCGGTTTTCATTCTAAGCGAATGACGCTGATTGGGTTTCCTCATTAACTATTTCAATTGCACGAGATACAACGGTTCAGGTTGTGGTTTTGGTTAATTCGTCGATCGTCCCTTTGCGTCTGGCAATAAAGCCTGGTGTCATTCACGATGACTGCGAACTAGAAAACGTAAATTCAGCAATATGACGGAAGGCATTAGGTCTGTTCCCTTACTTTCTGGTTCAATTTTGGCAATATGTCACATTTCTCTCATTGCGAGAGAATTCGCTCACAGAAATGAAATGTAACCAAAAAGAAAAGGAACGTGTAGAACCACAAATTTTTAAAATGTGAATTTTTTCTTCAAATATCAGTAGAACAAAGCACAAATTTATATTTAAGACCAAGGTTTAAATTGCTTTTATTGCAGAAATTAAAACTTCAATTCTTTTGCCTCTTACATCTATTTTAATTTCGGTTTTAATGCTATACAAGCACAAAATATGAATGAAAACAAATAAAAAGTCAGTTACAAATCAGCATTTGAATGATTTGACAACCATCTGTCAGCAATAACCAACTAGCCCAAAGAAATTTCTTAGGCTAATATTTGCAGGTTTTTTTATGGAGGGGAAATGTTTTGTTCTCTCTTTTTGGCTCTCTTCTGCCCAACTTTTGCGTAAGGGAACGAAGTTTGACTAAATTTGGCTTATGTGTTCGAATGCAGAACTAATATATTTCCGGCAATTCAATGTTTAAACGTCAGACTTTCATAAATGCTAATGACAGATGTTTGACACAAACGGATTCACTCGATTTAGATAGTTATATGGCTTTTTAAGTACCCACTGGATACCGACTCTTGAACAAAATGAAGAATCTGTCAAAAAAATAATAATATCAAAACTCCCGATCAGTTGTAAAACCATAACGTGAATGTCGTCGTGGGGTCGGTCGTCATCATGGCATCAGTGTTCAGGCAATTCGTCGCATCGTGGAAAATTTTCTGCGTGAGCACACACTGTTGGACCTTAAGCCACCAACCAGATATAGATTGGTACGAAATGATGAAAACATAGTTGCCGTAGCGGCTATTATCGAGGAAGACTCAGAAATGTCAGAGTTAGAGTCAACCCGGCTTGTTTTGTGGTTCAATTTTTGGCTACATTCATATAAGATTGTGCTAACGCAAGTATTGAATCCGCGCGACCATAGACAGCGCCGTGCGTTCTATCTGGGGGCTGGAAATCTTGCCCGGAGATCCGGTGTGCACAAACGATTTACTTCTGTAACTTGGAGTAAATCAGTCGTGCGCAAACTGAAGTACAAATGTAAAATTTTCGCAAGCAAATATTGTCCCGGGCAGCAAACTAGTGCGAAAAGAGAGTGGAGAATTGAACCAAGTAATCTACTACAATTATACACTTTAGGAAAACGTTTCAACGTTTACGACTTACAGAATCTGACCCCGGATTTTGTCCAAATCTTATCAAAAGAGATTCATTTTTAGCTCAGCGGCTATGTCATGAAGCAAAATTGCCATTATTGGAGCAATCCCCAGTGTTCGACCAAGCATCAATGCACCCACGGCATCATCGGACCTTATGTCTTTCGCAATGAGCAAGGATGGACCCTTACCATGAATGGCTTCAGGTATAGAGCAATGTAACCCGCCTTTTCTGTGTCCAGAACCCGACAAGTATCCGAGCTGTTGTTCCAATAACAAGGCGGCGCTACATGCCATACAAGCGACGTAACGGTCGAATCTGTGAAGGATACCGCCGCCATCATGCGACACCACTCGATTATTTTCTCTGGGGCTTCATCAAGTCCTTAGTCTATGCTTACGAGCCAACCACTTTGGGCGAGCTCGAGGCCAACAAATGAGATCATCCTTATGCTAAACTTCAAGTGCAGAGCGGGGCAAAAAGTCAAATACTATCGGAATTGGATAGCACAAAACAATGATTATTTGTCATCGATATGGTTCGAATCTCCACTTACTATTTCTGTGGCTAACAGAAGGCGCGCTTCTGATGCCCACCTGTTTAAACTTTCATTCATTCATTAATTTCAATGCAAGTGGGAAAGTGCATTTTTTGCCCGTCAGATATGAAGCCAGACCACCGTTCTACTTACAGCACCTGACCCACTATTTGTCGAGAACCATTGAAGCACGTTTCTTCGTGTTATGCTAACAGCCCATGTTTATATTAAATAACCCACTCCGACTACATTGCCAACCATGAGCTGACCCTTCAACGCTTCCATTCACGTCCACTACATATGTATGATGCCCATGTTTCGCTTAGCTGACGGGTGCATAAATCTCGCTTCGCTGTGGCCTACATTAATTCATACTTGAAATTGCCTAATGTGGCAGTGACGCGCCAAATCCGAGAACGTCCTCAGCTAACCCAGTTTAAGCCGCGCACTTACATATTATACCAATACCAACCACCCGCATTACTCTCAATTCTTTTCACAGTTTGCCTCTATTTTTGGGCTTGTAGTGCATACAAAAGTTGATTCGAGCAACCGGCTCCGGCACACTTGCCTTGGCACATCAGACGAAATATAGGTCAGTAGTTGATGATGTTTTCCTCAGCAGCGCAGCTATTCGCGTGGTTACGGTGTACCTATTCGTATCTAGGATCTTCCTCACTGCCGCGATTTTATTTTTATTTGTTTTTGTTTTTTTTTTTTTTCTTTTTTTTTTCGGCTTGAAATCACACTTCGACCCAGTTTCTCACGCCGATTAACGCTCTCCTTCAATGATGCAGTATAGCAGCATCAGCAGAAAAGAAGTACAAATTTACATTTAAATAGGAAAACAGGAAGAAAAACCCAACAGTAAGCATGTAAACTAAAACACTTGAGTACACAGTGCTTATGCATCTAGGAGTCTGATACTTGGACGAGCGCGCCGCTTTTCCTTGTCGCAACAGATTGTCCCACATTTATAGAGACGAGGCATAGTCATAGCCACCTATACCTAGCGCATCTGTATCTGCACGAGTGTAATTGCACTGAATCTAATGGCTTTCGTTCTGTTGCAAGACTAGCTAAATGTAGCGCCCTCATTTCTCCCTCTATAGTACATGATGATGGCGGATGAAAGCTGCGAACACTGACCGAAGAACAGGCTCTTTCCCTCTCTCGGGCTACTGCAGATCTAGTATCTAGTATCTGCACACCGAATGAACCTAATAAAATCACTTTGCATTTCATATATATATATATTTTTTTCCTTTTCCCATGCTTATAGATTCTAGAACTCGAATTGAGGGCGTTCGCGCGGTGCTTCAGGTTATCTAAAACGAAAATTCTTATTTTGTTCTTGTTGTTTTCTTTTCGCTTTTTGTTTACTTGAAGATTTGTGCGCGCTCTGCATGCCGGTTGATGATGCATCGCTGCTTTGTTTTCGAAACAAGCGTGAATTACATTTTCAAATAAACACATTGAGGTTAGTGTAACTAGAGGATGGCACCCCCTCAAATAACGCAGCAGGCAAGATGAAAGGGAATATTTGAATTTTTGTGTTTTCATTGGCCGTGCCACCACCCCCCAGTGGTGGTGTGGTGAGAGTTGTTTTTATTGGCTTTACAGTTTTATTGAGTTGTTAATTGGTTTTTTTCTCTTCTTCTTTCGGTGGACATGACCGTTCTGCGTTGCTGGTGATGATGATGTATCTATGGGAATTGTGGTGGATGCACCTAGCGAGAGAGATAGAGAGAGATTGTTTAACCTACTTACCTCATACTTAGATGGGCGTCGTAAATGTATTTATGGATGTGGAGCGCGTCGAAAATGGTCTTGACATTACTGTACTGTATAGATTCTTATGAAATGGAAACTGTTCTGACAACACGTATCCATGGAGGGGAGGTGGTTCTGTTTTCTTAGAAGTTTATCATTCTTGATTCTTTGAAACACAAATGAAAACTGGAATTGTTTAAACTTTGAATTAGATTGGGAAATGCTTCAGCCGAGGCAGTCTCTTAGAGAAATGAGAACTCGCCCGATCATTAGTTAAAACTCTCAATTGGACTTGTCTTTCAAAGGCTCCCATATGGTCTTCTGTGAGACTTCGACGGAGCAGTGAGATCACCATATCGCCATCCGACAGAGATGAACGAATTCGGTAGGGGTGCCGCTTGATAAACCTCATCCCAACAAAGTCGAGGCAATAATTTCGATAAAGAAACGGTGCGAATCGCTCCTGGGTTTTTCAGTCATTTGACATGCAGTCCCAAAACCCAAAACCACACTGGTATAGGCCGACCAGTGAATGAAGGCTCTCACACAAATTCACTCAGATAAGTTCACTGAAGAAGGCCGCAGCAACGACTGTGAACCTGCTATCGTATTTTCATGCTGGGCTGCAGGCTTCAGTTTTGGATAGACATCTCTACCAGGATCGTTTTACCCTTTGATAACTTTATTAACGGCCTCCGGATCCGTGAAGAGCCTCTGAGACTCTGCAGCCTTCCATCACGGGTAAGCTGCTTCCAGCTATCCAGCCGTCGGCCATCTGCGATGACTTGCTCTTAAAAATGGAGATTCGTTCTTCTTTGTCCTCTCGAATCTGAAGGCTGTGATTCGAAGATTCTCTTAGCTCGAGCATTATTGTTCATTCGCTCGATGTGGCCGAGTCGCGGTTTTTTTTTTTGGCTTTTTGGACTACATTCAAATTTTCGCTCCTCCCTTCCTGCTGATCATCTAGCACTCGACGCCATAAAACAGAATTGGCTTGCAGTTTTTAGCCAAGTTGTTCTTCCAGACCGAAGCATCAGTTTCCTAGGCTAATTCTTCGCCAAATCTTCGCTAGGGTTTCCTTCGTGGAGTTCCTGTTTACTCCAAGATAGATGCGCTCATCAACTTCCTCGAAATTGTTGATATCACTAGTGACGTTTTGCCCTAAGCGGTGCACACATGCTCGTTTGGTTTTTGATAGCAAATACTCGTATGAGACAATTTTATTTTATTTTTCGACATAGGCCACTGTTTTGACTGTTCTTTCATTTCATGCGTAAAGTGATGGATCCAAGTCACATCAACACTCACATAGCGGCGCAGATACTCCTTCGAATTGCGCTTAAAGGGGTCCAAATTCTGCTGTGAAGTGATCATTCGAATCAGCTTGTTGTCGACGGTGAGCAAACGCGGCACCCATCTTGCCGATAGCTTTGTCATGTCCAATGTTGATGCAATATTTTCTGCACACGTTCAAATGAGATGCCTATGATCTCAACAATCTCCCTTTTCTTTACCCGCCGATCTGCCAGATCCATGGATTTTAAAAGAATGTTATCACCGATAATTGTATTGCACTTTTTCCATAATTAGAAAAAATTTACACCTGCGCACTTTCAACAGCTACCTACCAAATTAATCGATGAATTTATCTGAAATTTTGACAGTCGTTGTTTGACAGATGACACTAAGCAATGACGTACAGATTGTTCATCAATGCCGTTATGTGTCTTCAAACACGTGTCCTTATCAATCACCCATCGTATTACATTACATTAAATTAAATCCGCGCCAGTTGTGTGTTTCTAGTTCAATATCCCGTAAACGTTAAATCACCATTAGACTTTTGTGACAAGGAGCGTTATTCTGTTGAATAATAAATGACTGTCCGATTAGTCTATCGCCAGATGGGAATGCGTAATAGTTTAAAGTTTCTGCTGGATCATCGTTCCATCGATTGGAAGCAAATCTGCACAACCGGTGGACGGTGTACACTGTACAACCCTTAAACCTTACAAACCGCAACTGTTAACTGTTCTGAACGACTCGTGCGTATTTTTCACGAGATAATTTCGGCATCCCAACAAATCTTCCTTGCGGTGATTTGGTGAGGCTCAAATAAACTGTCTTCTGTCCAGAGGTTCCAAACTTTATGGGATTATTTTAAACTCTCGGCGAATTGTTCATTTTAAGCTCGAGAATTTTAGGAGTTAAACTTGGATTTCTAACAAACTTCCCCAAAATAATATCTTTGGTCGTTCTGCCTTCTACGGTATAACCTTTTCATTTTTTACCCGAGACGGACCAGTTGAAAACAGTGCCTGTTCAATTTCGTTATGGAGCAGAAGGTGCGTGTTTCAAATAGTTCGGGGGAGCTACTTCCAAACTGCACGTGTTTTTCGGTGTCACGCGACACAACTCGATCGGTTTTGCCGGGATTCCGCATCCGGCCATCGCCATATGTAGCTCCTGGCGATGAATACTGTCACATGCGGCCTTGAAGTTGATGAGAAAATGGGGAGTCTGGACTTGAATTTCGTCGCTCTTTTGCAGGACTTGAATCAGTGTGAAAATTTGGTCTATAGTTGATCTGGGAAGCTGCATTACACGTGCCGTTTAATGTGTTGCACAACGGTTTGAGATGAGACGTTCACGCAGTACGTTGGATAGAATCTTATATGCGACATGCCTCGATAGTTCTTGCTGGGACATATGAAGTTGATAGTCCAGTCAATGCGGTCCATACTTGGCTGATTCTTTGGTGCATGTGCTTTGCCACTCCTCTGAAGTAGCCCCCTTAATAAATTTGACGAAAGGTCGATTTTATTCTTTTCTTGTTTGACTTCCAGTCTGCGGCGTTGATTCACGGGTTTAAGAAATATATTTGCTGCAATATAATGGACACTCTTTGGGTTTCTATTCCACTGAACAAGACCACAATTACAGTAGAAAAGTGTGGTTCCCGGAATTTCTTCCGGAATTCTCCCCCGGACACTTGAGTAGCGTTCCTCCTTGAATTCAATTTAACCCTCTGTTGCTTTGACATGCGTGCCCTTTTCACTAAAATTAATCATTCACTTAAAACTTTGTCCCAGCTTATAATAATTTGGTTTTGTTTTCTTCTCCTTTCAGGTAAGATGAATGCGACTAATTTTCAAAAAACTAAAATCTAAACTTTGTGGACATAAATATAAAAGGGGAGCCTATTAATAAGTCGAATATTAATTTCGGATGTCTCCAACCATCCAAATCGAGATGAACAAACATCGCACAGCCGCACCCAACTCCATTTTACTGTAACAAAAGGCGAATATTTCTGTGTGCAGCCAACCCCTCCACCTACATATGTCAAAACTGATGGAACAACGCCACCTGAAGGAATCCGCGTAAAATATTAATAAGCACCATCCGCAGGTTATAATCCTCAGTCGAGAACAAATCAACAACAATAATCAAATGCCTTCTGCCTTCGTGGGTGGCATCATTTGAACAATTCACCGTACTCCGCCCACCGCCGCTCTGTCGACTATTGTGCATATTTTCCAATTAATGATCCGCCATTACGAAAATGTGCGCCAGTTCGCGTTCCATTAAAATGTACCACCAACGACTTTGCTATTAGCGGCAGAACACTCTGCTATATTAAAAAGGACAAAATCCTTGTTTAACTCATGCTAGGCGGTGTTGTGCGGAGACTCCTTCCCAGCAGCAGCAGCAGCCTTCCACCTTCCTCCTTCTGCGAATGACTGTTTTCCTTTGCTTGTTATGTGTGTATACGCAACAGTAAATGCCCTTCCAAGTTCGCATACGTACCAGCGACAATTTGTTTTCACGGAACATGACATTTTATAAATCGAGAGCCTCGTGGGACGGTTAAACTCCAGCACCTTTTTGCCGCACATGTAATTCCGAAACAGTAGTTGGTCGCCAACGCAGCAGCACTCAATGTTCATTATATATAAATATGTATGCGAAAGAATGACATTGCCTGTCCAGGGTTAGAAGAAGGACTGTTGTTGCTTGTTAGTCTGTGCGGAATAAAATGTGCAAATTGTTCTGTGAGTATACTCGATTTTCGAGAGCTCAAAGCTGGCACAAGGATAACTTCAGCTTCAGTCGTTGCGTTCGCCCTTCTTCCAAGCGATAGCCCAGCAACAAAGTCTACACAGACGAAAAAATTGCTATAGGACGACGGCGATGTTGGCAATGGCAGGACATGTACCTCCAGATGAAGAGGAGTTTTATTTCTTATTTTTATTTGGCATTTTTATGTAAATACTGTGTGTGTGTGTGTGTTTACATTGCAAGATTCAAGGATACGTTTTACGCTGTGTGCGGATTGGAGGTGAAGTGGAAAGGGACTTCAGGTCGAGGCTATTCATTCCTTGTGCACACACTGAGTATCTATTTTTTATAAGTTTTGTAAACTGCTTTTCATCGCACATAAACCACACCCATCCACCCACTTCGGTGGGGGCGTAGGGTTTGAAGTTTCCATGTATCCGATGTGGGGACAAAGGGAAAAATCGATATTGATTCCATTTCCTTAGGATTTATGATTAATGGTTGGGTGGACTCCATTCGCAGGTAGAACGAACGAGAATCGAATATAAATCGTGAGTTATTGACCTCCTTCCCGGGCATACCTGCCGTTTGGAGTAATTATATTTTATTCAATCGTCCTACATACCAGCGGCCGGTCAGGAGGTGAAGTTGTTTTACACACAACGAATTGATACACTTGGGAGTTTGATGAATATTTTCGCAAGGGATATAACTTTTTGCCAGTGGACAGACGTCTTCATTCATTCTGTTGGGCAAAGAGATTACATTTGTTTTTGAAATGGATCGAACGATGAGCTCAAAGACCTGAAAATTGCGAAGGGGCAATGGTTTTTCAATATGGAGAAATCTATTCAGATCTCAGACATCTCCACATACAAACAACCTTTCAAAGCCTTTCCTAAGGAGTGCATCTTCTTTGGGTTTTTGCTTTGAACAAAGCCCCTTTTGCTTCTCAAAGGTATTTCAAGTCGGTTTAGAGTACATTTGTCGAAAGATCCCTACCCTATCTATGAAATAATTTCTAAGTCGGAGCTTCTAGCAATCATTCTTTTTCTGTACTTCTTTTCCTTCGAATTTATGCCTAATCCTTGGAAAAACATCGACTGTGAGCATTTGTACAATGCTTTGCAATGTTTGAGGTTATCTATTGCGACACTGCTGGTACTTTGCTAGCTAGGCTAGTTTTAAGATCGCCTGAAAGAGTCCAGAAGATTTAGACATTCAGTTGGATGTCATTTTGGAAATTCTCTGAATCCCTTGCCGTGAACGCCAGCTTTATTGTGCCAACCATCAAATGCAATCGTCTGTCTTAGCATCAACCTATTAAAGTACCCTCCCGTTCTCTCGTTTATAGAAAGTCTAAACTTTTGTCTACAAATCTTTATGAAACTGAAAAATAAAACTGCTCTCTACAGAGGGAACATTTTAACAAAATATTTATGCAACTGCCGGGCTCTTTAGCTCAAAGCACAAGTAGACCAAAAGGAACCTCTAAGCATCAAAAATAAACAAATACTTCTAGGGAACCTCCTCACATCAGAAGACTTCAAATGTTTCAACAAAAAAATAAACAATTACAAACAACAACTGCCGACGCACAAACTATCCCACAGTCAATTGCAAAAACGTCCAATTGCAGACTTTTTAATCGCAAATCGAAACTTTTTAGTTCCAAAAGAATAATCATTACAGGAACAATACAACCAACTCGGGGTAGAAAATATAAATGAAAACCACTTAAGAGTAAATTGAATAACATCAAACAAGTCTGTGTTCGCCGGATGCCTGATGGCAAAGTCCCCAATTTTGCAGTTTCCCTTAACTCAGGAGAGGACGATGAAGAACGCACACACTCACTCACACACAAAACCACCACCCTTCCGAGCAAACAAACAAACAACAAAAAGAAAAATGAATTTTCCTTTGAACAGAAATTACATACCAATCTAAAAGTATTAAGGACGAACAAAATAATCAAAACCTTGTCCTTTGCAACGAGAGCAACTAAGGCAAAATGAATGGATATAGCGTGCGGATAGGAACTCCGTTATACCAATTTAGGGGACGACAAAAACTAACGAAAGATATGGCAACATCGGCATCGTGCTGTGTCCTGTGTGGGGAGCGCTATAGCGAACCCTTCAGATGAATTTCCATTATGAACGAGAAACTGGGGGAAAAAAGAAGGAAACTCCCGAAGGATAAACCTGAAAAGAGGGCATATTTCAATGTAAAAAAGGGGATAACCGCGGACAGCCACTATGATTACAACGCGGGACTAGCACGGCACGATGACTATATACGCGGAACGTTCTTCATTTACAAATATACAAATATACCTACATGTATGTGTATGTGTATGGTATTGTGTGGAACAGGAATTCGTTTCGCATTTCAAAAATTTGTTGGGAGTCTTCCGATATCACCGCACAATCAGCAGATGAGCCAATGGAACTCTGGGGGACTCTTCTGCTACCCGATATGGAAACAAAATTGTACAAGGGACCTATAAAGCCTTTAAAGTGCATGTCTGTACATGTACAATTGTACATATGCAATGCTGTACAGTATGTTCGAAATGAGGTGTAGCTTGTGTTTAGAAAGATGAGTACCTAATGCAAAATGCGTTGAACATCCTTCATGATAAGTGGGTTTCGAACTCGCTAATATAAGCATGTGATGCCTTCAACTTGGTCTTAGATCTTGTTGGTTCAAAGGGTAGTTTTGAGGTCATATGTTCCATCAAAATGGGCCTACTCTGGCCTGAGTGGGGCCTCACTTGTTGTGGCCTGCCATCGCTCGGGATCACTGTCGTAAATATTGACAGCCAATGGATGACCATTGAAACCGTGTTCTGGATTCAATCTCAGGCGCATCCAACCTGCGATAAAACTGAAGAACTTGTTTTTGAGCTCAACTGAGCTAGCTAAATAGATAGAATGACCTCAGTCAGACGCCGTAAAGTTGTTTTAGCTTTAAAGTGGTATTTGTTTAAATTTTGTGCCAATATATTTTGTATTTTTCGCTTCTTTTATGCCATGTTCTTATGTTCAGGTTGCTTTGAGTGCCGTATTTAGCGTCCGTGTCGTGCCCGTGTAGAGAATTAACTTCACTTACTTCACATGGGAAACACCGTCCCCCCGAGTGGGAAATAATTTCAATTTCTGTATGTGAAGGTATATCCCCTTAAAGTGGGCAATACATTTTGTAAACGTTATCAGCTCAAGTTTGAAAAGTGGACAAGCTTAATTGTTAGCAATTCCTCCACTCAATACCTAACCCTCGCTTGCAGTACAGACTGCAAGCATACAGCCATTCCTAACTACTTTATAATGGCGGGTATATAAAATGGACGCTTTAATGCTGTGTCATTCCGTCCTTTAATTTTCTCACCCCCTTCCCAGTGCATGCATCCATCCTACAGAATGCCAAAGCACAAAACCATACCAAAGCAGCCAGCTGATACATTTTCCTTACTCTGACAGGACTCAGTTTTTATTAAGGCAAATCCTCCGCCATCCTCCATAACGTGGTTCCCCCTTAGTTTGGGTATGAGTATTTACATTGAAGGCAACATACTGCTTTTTGCAACGAGGAATGAAAAGGTGCTGCCTGAGTGCTGCGGAACAAACATGAAATTGCTGCTCCGCCTGAGAGCACTCGCTCAGATCGTGGCAGAGCAGATACGAAATACAAAAGGGACGAACAACGACATAAGACGAGTATTTTCCATTTTTTTCTTTGGTTGCCGCTCCGTTTGGTTTATTTTCTCCACAAGTGGAATGGAGTATACGGACTACGGAGTCGAATACAATAAAACGGGAATTAGAAATTGGTTCATTCGTTCCTGACACCACCATGGATGCTGGTACAGAGTGTAGCGCAGTTTAGTTGTCCCAAGGAACGATGCTTGTATCCTACTCCAGAGCGTGGAGGGTACAGAGACGATTTTACGATTCCTCTTCATTCCCCCTATCTCTGAAGGAAGTGAACACAGCCCGGCAAAAAGTTTGACGTTTTGGGGCGAAAATCAGGAAAAATTCTACTGAAGGGGGCAGAAAACCACCTTCGGAACAGAGACTCTTGCCAAAATTTATGGAAGCACGATGGAAAACGTGATATTTTTCCTACAGCGGATCGGCGAAGAAGGAGGATTCTCTATACGTGTGTAATGCCAAGGTGTACACTGTGCAGACCCTATTCGCATTTGGAAATCTCTAGAGAGAACGACTTAGGGCAGCATTTTTATGTATATTTTGAAAATTCGGATTGCCCATGAATCCTAGGTACTTGGGTACGTTATACGTGTGTATAGTGTATACATCTGTGTGTGACAGATAGGAAGCAAGATTGTGGTTGACTATAGGGTTACAACAGTCTTTCTTTAATGTGTAGGAATATGAAATGACAGCAACAACTTTTTCTTTTCTTTTTTTAGTATGCTTTCTGCGAAATATAGGGAGGTAGTTGGCTGGAGCGTTGCAATGTGAGCGAAATACTTGAATAGACGTAGCATGGGAAGGAACGAGAACATACACATTTTCCTTGGGAGGATGGAAAAGGAATTCAACGATATCGGGTGGGGAACAACTTTTGAAATTGTTTGCAGCGCAGTGTAGTAAAGCAGAAGTTCTGCTAATGCAACTTGGGCTATTTGCATAGTAAGTGGGTTCTAACAAAGTACCTCCATTTGGTTTGTACTGAAGTCGATTTAATTTAGAAAGTAAACTAGAAATGCTGCTGCACAAGGCTTTTTATTTTTCGACTACTACTATCAGCAGGGGCCACTTACACGATGACGTTTGTTAAAACGCTGTAGAAATAAGTCACTAGTGATGGGGAAGCAGAGAACTGTGTGACATGAAATTTACTTCAATAACAGATCGATTGTTAAACATTGTGCAACCGATTTAACAATTTGGGCCAGTGAAATCGATCATTGCCGGCGAAGTCCTAAGGCGGACACAATTTCCTAACCCAACTTTTATGTTTGTTCGGACACTCGCTCAACCGTCGCACTGTATTTTGCTATGTTTGTGGGTTAACATTTATTTGTAAAAAGTGTTTTCTTATGTTTTATGAATCAAAACTAGACGTTGCCTTGAAAAGCTCGGAAGTAAAGCGCGTCCGGTCCAGCAGCCTTGTTGGACTTCAGCTGGGTTTTTGCTACCCTCAGTTTATTTTTATCGCCCATGTTGAATGACTCGTTTGACAGTTATGGACTCGGCAATATGAACAGAGGAAGAACAGATAAAGAGAGTTGAACATTTCAGTACCGATGCATACTTTGTATTTATTTATTTTTTTAGTTGGAGGAGTCTACCTTGTGTCATAAGCAAGCAACCTTTTGTGAGAGCCCACAAATAATGAGACATAACGCGTAGCTAGTTGTTGAACAGATATTCATTCGGGTAAATCAGGGGCAGCGTTGCCAGACGGTCACAATATTTTCCCCCAGATAAATCTGAAAAACCCCCAGATTTTGCTTTACTTTTATAAAAAAAACCCCAACTTTTTGTCAATATTTTCTTCAAATGTTTTTGCGACAAAAGTAGGAATTTCAAATTTCAGGGCGAAGAGTTTGGTCTGACGAATGCAAAAGTGTGCCCCAAATAAATACACTCGATGAAAATATCAACGCATGTTGCTTTTTGAAACCATTTTGTAGAAATCAACACAGAACCAACGCAACTTTCATGAAATTGTTCTCAATAAAATTTACTGAGAACCGTAACTTTTTCCTAATGAAACTGGCAATAGCTTTTTTTTTGAAAGACTTGTTTTGAAAACGAAAATCGTCCAAAGATATTCGAATTTTCACACATAAATATAGCTTAAGAGGAATTTATTTCGTCCTTTGCTTCAAATTTGAGTCATTTGGTAGTGCACGGAAAAGAACGCCGATTGTCTACGATAATTCATCATTATTTTAAATTACTTAGCGTTTTTTACGTTCTCAAAATGCGGTTGCATATTTTAAGGTTATCAAAAACAAATATAACGAAATACGAATATAATAGAACTAAAAGAAAAACCCCAGATTCCCCCCCGCCAACCAAAAAAAAACCCTAAATCGGGGGGAAAACCGCCAACTGGCAACGCCGATTAGGAGTATTTTCAAGCATTCATCAATTTCATTCGAACGATCATTTCTCTCATACAAACTTTCATTTATCTAAGTCTTACGCGTTTTCAGCAGCGTCAGTAATAAGTATTTATTTCAACATTGCTAATTTAACAATGGGAACATTTTCGATCAGTCACTAATTAAATGGAAACGTTCATTAATTTAACACTTCAGACACACTTTTGTTGCAACTGATATATACAGTATCTCTGAACAGTAGTGTGTTCCGTGAACATTGTCATCCCGCGACTGCTGACGCGAGTGTAAACGCAGCTGCATACTTTATCCACTATATCACTACGACACAAATATTGTTCGCTGACTTTGTTTCACATTAATAAATGACAGTTGCAAATCCCTACATAAATTTAACTGTCATCCAAGTATATACCTATTCCTACACGTGACACTTTCTTCCTTAGTAATTTCCATCTCTGTTTCCTCGTACTCGTATCATGCAATATGCTGTGTCAGAAGCCCACCCTTGCCTTCCGTCCAACACACATCTTCCTGAAAAAGACTTCGCTCTATGGCATTTCAAAGAAAGTTAGGAAACAATCTCACCCAAGAAAAGTGCCAGTCAGGCCATATGCGTAAGCTGCATACAGTCAACCTACGCTGGCATACAAAGGAGGGATCTAAAATAGACCGATTTTATACAGAATGTCAAAAACATAATCTTGCGCTTTGCCCCATCCCCGCACAACTCTGAGGACAAAGGATCTATTAGGGTGGCCCCCATAGCACATTTCAAATAAAATTCAACAGAATGAGTTGCACGATAAATCATAGCCACCCCCAATGGCGACAGGCGAGTCCAAAGGGGTGATTGTTGCGAAAATCATTATCACACAACCGTTCGCCGGAGATGATTCACTCGACCCGCTGATGTGTGTCTGACGAGTGCAAGGAGAGAGTGCGCGACCAACGATGAGAGATTGAAATGGAAAAATCATCACTGAGCAATGTTGACCCTAATAAACTGAAATCCAACTCAATTAGTTAATTACTTTAACCCACTTTGATCGCGAGGGTATATTCAAAATTGCTGCTAGGTGCGGAGCGCACATCGCACACACTTGCACACAAGTTCCTGCGATGGCTGCAAGTAGCTACGAGTGTATCGAAAGCCATCCACAACGTGAAAAAGTTGCACGTTTCCCGTGCGATTGTGACGAGAAAGAGATACAAATTTACAATAAAAAGAGGTAAACTATCGAAAGACGGCGAAAATGGCGGGGGGCCACAATATCTTACGGATTCATTGAGCATTATATTACTATTTCTGATTGCACTCATGGCTCATGGTGGAGTGTTGCATATTATACGTTTGCGCGGGTAGACGTTCTACAGATCACAGCTACAGCAATCTAAACCTGGGATATTGGCACCGAATGTAGAGGGCGCTAGACAGACGGCGGAATACACCTTCGGTTTCGTTTTGTATACGATATGCTGGCATAGGAACGCACAATAATTCGAGGTTGTTGTTGGCTGCTTAGCCACAGGCACGTAAAACAAAATTCTTGAACTGTGCGTTCTCTAGATCGGTTGCTGGGTTTCTTTTTCCTTTTGGATTGTGCATTTTTGTGCAATTTGTCGTTTCTTTGCTGCATCCTGAGTGCAGATTTATTTGCGTAGATACACATCTGGCATTTCGGTTGCAATGATGCAATAAATTAGGTGAGTTGATGGACAAATCGAGTCGGATTCGGTGAGGTTTCCTCATCGCAGAGGGTTTGGCTGAATTTTCATATTACACGAGTGTAGTTCACTAGTTTTCTAAGTGTACTTAGCGAACGAATTTTAACTGAATTGCTTCAGTAATGTAGTTCACGAGCGACAAACTAGGTCAATAGCTCAAAAGTGTGCCTTGACACATGGAAGGCATTAATATTTTGTAAGATCCAAACATAATGTGATCCAATGCGTAATAGTCTTCTAAAAAGTACACTCATCATGGTAGAATAGGCGCATTTTCGTGCATTCATTGATTTCATACTAACGATCATTTTTTTCATACAAACGTTCATTTATTGTGGGCGATTTGCGAATATGCGAACTTCCGGCAAATCAATTCAAGTTTATTTATGAACTGTAAATGGCTGTTTTAACTCTGAACATCGATTTGATTGAGTCTCAGACGTCATTCACAGAATATAGTCGCGATCCACAAAATCCCGAATGAAAAACTCATTCGAACTTAACCCTAAAATCGAAGACTTTCCAAACTAGACGGTCAGCTTCTCGATTTTCCCTGCAAATTTTGAACGAAAATCCTCATATTTTTTCTCTCTTTTTTATTAATGGCCGCCAGGGGGCACTTTTTCAATAACAAACAATAATTTGTTCGAATCCCAAAAAAAAAAATTCCAACTTAGGGTATTTTTCCACTGCGCCACCTCTTGCGAACGTCTGACAAACATCCGAGAGTATAACTGTCTTGAAAGAGTTTCTCAATAAGCCGTTTGGACTGCGTAAAATTGTAGATCCCTTCCATTCGTTCCAAAAATGAAAAACTGACATAAAACGAATGGTCGTGAGAAACTAGGCCTAGGGTCCCCCTACGGACCTGTTGCGCCAACTATTTATTTTTATTTATTTATTAATTTTATTCTATTTTAGTTTGTATGAATTATATTTTTAACAGCAGAATTCGTGCAGCTGTTTAATGTAAACTTGGGGGTTGTTCCAAAAATAGGTTAATAAAATGTCCAAGTCAAACCCAAGTTTCCACCGGGGCAAAAGTGAATTTTAGAAAATATTCCCGAACATTGAGTAAATTTCTATTACGCTTGGTGGGCGTTTTCCAACTTCCTTTATTTGTACACAATCAAATTCTGTAGTTGAATAACACTGAACAGTGTTGAATGATGTTACTTCATCTTTAATAAAAGTCGTAATAATATCGGAAAGTAAATGAATAAACTCCTTCCTAAACAAAATTACAATATAATGTGTCAATTCATGGATTCAGCGATTTGATTTCCGATTTCAGATTTCACGTGTATAATCGAACGTAAGAATCCTAATTGTTTTGTTAATTGTCAGTATTTGCATCAGTGATGCAAATCAACTTTTCTCCATTGTACTGAAAAGAAATAGTACTGAAACCTACAAAATAATAAATAATTTGTTTAAATGTCACAAATATTGCATTCAAGGAAAAAAAATCATATCATCATCACTCCAAGTGTAAATTCTGTTTAAGTTAATCTTACACCCAACCATTTAATTCGCATTTTTTTCAAGCCCGATGATTTAAATTTCCATTTATAATATGCACTCAAAAACATGCATGAAACCAGCTGGATAGAGATGCATTCAAAGACGGAGTTTAAACCGATTTCAGCCCGATCCTTTAACCTGGGGTCAGATTCTGTAAGGCGAAGAGTTAAAACGTTTTCGTGTGCACGAAAAAATGTGCCTGTGCAACATAGTTTGCAACGTTTGATCGTTTCGCCTTACAGAATCTGTACCCTGGTTAAATTTCACATAAAATGCCTTTTTGTTGTTTCTTACTTGGAAATTGATTTGATTTGCTGTGTGCTGAGCTTCATTTTTATTGTATTAATTATGAATTTACCCTTCAATATGCCTCTTTTTTAGGCGGAAATATTTCCGAAAATCTCACGACATGGTGATCGTTGACCCTAGACCGCTTGTTCATTCGATATAGTCGAAGACGAAGACGATGTTGATTCACCAATCTGCCGTTCCATCAGCGCTTCGATAAATTCTTCTTCTGACGACGAAGCCATCAAAATTTCATCCACTTTACAAATGAAATGTATTTTTTTAGCTTCTTGCTACATTTTACATTCTGTTTCACTTTTACTTATTTTCTGAACGAAGATACGTGAATATTATGAAATTGAGTTTCAAACCGAGTAAAATAACTTAAACTGGTCTCCGCAGTGCAGTTTAAATTCAATCGGATTAAATGCCGACAAGTTTAAAAGAACTGAGTTTAATGAAACTTCACTGCCATTCTATAAGGCGTTGAACGCCACAAAACGACAGGAAAAACGACGGTATTTGTCGTTTACAAGATACTGAACGACGGCTAGAAATGTAAGTATTCTTACATTGGTAATTTATTCAAATGTGTTAAGACGTAATTCTTAACTTTAAATCACGCTGTAATCTCTCTACACTTGTATTCAATTGCAATGCAACTTCCCTCAATCATTCTCAGTCAAATACATATATTAAAGCTTCCGGCTGTCAAAGTTGTTGTTTTTATAAATATACATCTTGAATAGAATTCTTCGCTCTGACTTTTTTACTGAAGAAAGCCGTCTTTACTCTCCCCTTCGTCGACAATAATTACCGAATAATTTCGCTTAAACAAAATGACTAGACTAAATTAGATTAATTTCTAGGGTAAACATAACCAACCAGAAACTGAATTGAATCTGAACATATTTGATTAAATTGATTTTTTTAAATGAATTTTTGTTCTTGTGCTAACTTTGGATCCGGTATGGATAAATGGATTGGATTTTGTTCTTATCTGTTTCCGTATGCGAATGAGCTCAGGTTTTCTCATATCATCGTTGTCATCACTACTCCAAAACATTGGTGCACTATTCATTCAACTTACAACAATTTCTTTCAAAAATATAAATACCATAAACTGATACCGCCATTTATCTGTCATTGGTGCATATCCGCTGGTGTGGATCGTATGTGGAATGTGAACTACTTACCGACGACGTTTTACCGTGTCGTGGAAGTTGGGGAATAAGTCTTCTAAAATGAAACGTCTCAAAAAACGGCAAACGTCGTGAAGTAAAACGCCACTCGGAATAAGGATGATTATGTTCTATTTATTTCAAAAATAGTACAACTAGTACTCAAAATTTAGAAGTGGTACGTGCGTACTCGGGGAAGTCAAATACATAGTACTGAAATCAGTACCATAGTAAGCCTTTTTTCAACAGTGATTAGCATGCTCTATTTCGTTTGCTAAAAATATTCTTTTGCAAATTTTACGACAATGTGTTTTGAAATGTCCACTGATATTTTTATGAACCTCACTAAATTATTATTTAACAAAAACAAGTGCACTCTATCGGCCTCACTAATAACCAAGCACTAATATCGACAATTGGTTGGATGTCAGTTTTGGTAAAAATGTACAGCATTTGTGGAACGGTACCAATAAACAATTAGACCTCCACATTTACTAGTGCGACAACTTTCTTAGAAGCTATTACATTTGTTGCCATTGCAGAGTTCAAATTTCATAATTTGTTTTCGGGAAAAACAAGGTCGACGGTTTCTTTCAAAAAAGGAATACATATGGCAATTAAATTTGCACAACAGATATCGTTCAAATGCTAATTTGTAACTGACTTTTTCATTTATATTTTGTGCTTGTATAGCATTAAAATAAATGTAAGAAGCAAAAGAATTGAACTTTTTAGTTTCTGCAACAAAGGCAATTCAAATCTTGGTCTTAAATATAAATGTGTGCTATGTTCTACTGATATTTGATGGAAAAATTCACATTTTTCAAATTTGTGGTACTTTTCTTTTTGGTTATATTTCATTTCGGTGAGCGAATTCTCTCGCAATGAGAGAAATGTGACATTTTGTCAAAAATTAACGAGAAAGTAAAGGAACAGACTTTAGATAGGAAGTGCACAAAATATCCGCTGATCTGTCAAATATCATATACAAATCAGTAATGCCCTATCGTTCGATCGGACACAATTTGCGGTACTTTTTATAGAACGCTTTCAATTGTTGTCTAATACTACTTCACGATTGTTTTATGAACGCATTTGTGTCGTAATAAAATCCCTTTCAAATTATTCAATAAACAGAACACAGTTCAATTGAATTCTTTGATAAATTTGTAGGCTGACGATGCAAATAAAAACATCGTTAGAAAGTGAATATTTTTGAAAATAGAAATAGAAATGAACCGGCTATGTTCATTCATTTCCTTATGTAGGAAGCTAGGAAGCATTTTAAGAACTTATCGTGTCCGGTTTTGAAAATAAATTCAATTTCATCTATTAAAAAATGTATGGATTGTATATTACTTAATTCGAGAAACTTAGAAACCGATAAAAGTTTAAATTCTCGCTGAAAAATATAAAGCACACTGTGCACGAAATCTGTCATGTGCCCTGTTTCATTAGAGATCCTCATTCTCGGTAAACAAACTCCTTTTGCAAAGAGTTTGTTAAGGGTTTGATTGCAGCCAAATATATGATGAAAGTCTTGGAAATATCCCAAACTTATATGAAACTATTTTTTAAGTAAACTTCCAATCGTTGCTTGTAAGCTATTTAAAAAACAACACCAGTCAAAAAGCAAGAACTAGCGGTTAACCAAGATAAAACAGAGAAAAACAAAGAAATATAATGCTTCAAGTGTTTAGAAATAAAAGAAAAATGCAAAATTTTTAAATTTTTTGCGTACATTTGTACAAATTTGTGTTTGTTAGACTTAAAAAACATTTGCATTGGTGTATTGAAAGGAGTAAAATAAGAAAACATTTACAACGAACTAAACTTAATTTATAATTGTAAATGCTCAGGCTGAACAACCGCGTTTTAAATTCGCTCCTATTACTAAATTTAATACTGTTATTTTGAACGGTTGGGCAACACTTGTCCTCAAAATGACATTAAGGGAGGATTTATTTAGTTAATGCCAGAGATAAACGTGGCTTTCTCAACATTAACATTCGACCCTACATTTAGCGATATTATTTTATTTTATTGAAAGCATAAAAATCGAACCCAACAAAAGTGTATTTTTTTTAAGTTTTTTTTTTTTCTTTTAACAAAAGCGCAAAAAACCCGTTTCAGTTAATTTTTTTCTGATTAAAATCACGAATACTTAGGACATCTAATGCACGGCAAGCAGCTTGTAGGCAACGTACCGTTTCTGCCCTCAGTTGACCATCTTGTTTGTATTATCTTTGCCTAAAATAGTAAATGCGACCAGAAATTGACGGCTGAAGTTCTCGAATAAAGTGTTCATGTGGCACTTTCGAGCATTCATAAGTTTCATACAAACGATCATCTCTTTCATGCAAACTTTCATTCGTTGAATGCTTCAAGCTAACATTTGCTTCTCATTGAATGGTTTTATGCGACGGAGGAATTTAATCACGAAAACCGAATCCGATTGCGGGGAATCCTTCGTATGTTGGAAGAAATTCAATTGCAACTAACTCTTGATTACTTTAAACATCCTCTTACTACACCTCAATCACCCATTCAATGCACTACAGACGAATCAAAAACTCTCGACAATCATCATATGCCACCACAAACTGTACCATTCGTTGACATTTCTGTCACACGAATTCCTGCATTTAATTTCTTCTCTGCCATGAGGCAGTAAACAACCTCATATTTATCTACATCTGTGGGTAGGTGTTGTTTAATTGAGTGCATTCGCAACATATCGCAATAAATGTGTCACATTCTGCGACAACTACCATTCGACTGGGATCTACTTTGACTAGAACTGGTTTTCACTGCGCCTGCATGTGGGGTGCACACAACATCAAGCGTCGGAATTCCAACAAGAACGACAGCAATGACCATAACTGGACCGAGCTGTTTTACAATTCTCCTAATGGCATAAGGTAAAGGGTGGCTCTGCATATAGGGTGAGCACATATGAGACAGTATACATTCGGAAATCGCTGCCGACATGCGCGGAGAAAATGACAGTTGTACTTTGTACACACAAAACACAATGCCAGAGAGTGAGAGAGAGCTTTGGACGAACACAAACTTCCACACGAACTGGCAGACTGGCACTGTTGGAGTGCTCTCGGGAAAGTTTTTAAGAAACAAATCGGCATATGTGTGCCTCATCCTCAATGCATTCCTTGGTTAAGGATCAAATTGATGCTGATGGTGTGAGAAATGCTATTCGCTTGGCATTATTATGTGCTCTCTTTATTGCTCCATCATGTTTCGTGTTTCATGTAGTTTTGGTTTTGGGGGCGGCGTTGCCAGAGCGGTGTGAATTTGTCACTAACAAATATCCCGAAGTGACTTTGGGGACACATGAAAATTGATGGTGAAACGAAAGATTAATTTTTCAAAAGATGTTGCCTCCATCGGATAAAATCCATCAAACAGAACATCGGTAGCTGATGAAGAGAAGAAATTTTGGATTTTCCTCGCTCCAAATATGACTTATACTTATAAACAAATTCACCAAGAGAAAACTTTGCCTCTTTGCCTTGATTTGCGGTGAAAATGTGGACTGAGCTCCAACTGTTCATCTGTCCAATCAATTAACTGACGACGCAAAAGATGATCGTAATATTATATCCCAAACAGTAGAAGAGCTGTTTTTTCAGCATGCAATTACCATAACCACACTCAGGTTGACACTTTCGACTTTTCGAGATCCACACTAGATATCCCAAGTAGAATTTACTTGACGCCTTTCTATTGATGTATTAAGTACCTATTCATGAATTATGATACTGCTAGTAAACTGCCTTCAGTGTCATTTACTTTGAACTATGAATCAAATCAAAAGTCGAAACACACAGCAATACATACCAGTTTATGCCACTTTATCCCAAATGTCACTCGGAATTGTTTTATTGAACATTTGTCTAGTTTATCTTTGTATTGCTCTACCTTGGTTTACTTTCCTGGGAAAGGGTAATTCAATGAAACGGGCTTAGTAAATAAAAAGATGGCGTCAACTGTCAATTTTGCTGTCAGCGTTTTCAAAAAGAAGCTCCTATAAGACGGTCACTATTTGTTATCTGTTATGACAGTGAAAGCTGTAATAACTGTGCGGTATTTGCTGCATCACAATGGCCTGCTAGGACCAACGCAAGTTTTTTTTGTATAGCAAATCTACCCATTTAAGCTAAAAGCGCTACCTCTATGATCTGTCAATCGATTCAATAAATCAAATACAAATCCAAAGGCCAAGTCATATAACTTAATCTTATCGTGTAACCTTAAGCACATTCGTTTGGCTTAACCCTATTTTCGGGCACAAGTTCGGTTTAGGACTTGACGTTTAACCAATTGACAGCTAAATTTACTTGACATTTAACACGTGTCTAACAGTCAGGTCTACTTTCTGTCAGCGCCATGCTCTACATTTTCAGCCCGTCAACCTGAATTTCTGGCAACTTCAGCAAGTCACTTTTGCACAAAACCTCCAAATCCGTGAATTACTATTATTGTGTATACTAGTATTGTGCTTGGATCTTTAAGAACGAATATCTTGTGCTTTTTGTAGTCTCCTTTTCACCTATATCTTCCGTTTGCTGTGTGCTCTGGAAAACAAGACACAACAAAACGGAATCGAACACACCAAAGTTAGACAAAAAAAAGCTCTTCAGTCGTCAGCTGCTGCGCATAGAGAGTAGTGGTTCGCTGTAACGTTCTTCACTATATAAATTGGCAAAGCGCGACCTTAATACAAACAACAACAAACAGTTTGTATATCTGCTCTACTCTGTTCAGTGTCGTCTCATAAACAATAAATCCCATCGATTGTCACAGAATATGTAGAATAATTTAACCTAAAATATTGAAAAAATTAAAAAATTAAAAAAAAAAACACCCTCGGGTTGCATTGAAAAAATTATAGTTTTCATTTGTTTGAGGTCAAACACCATTCTGACGCACCAACACTGGCATACGTGCCCGAATTCGAAGTGTACAGTGTCTGTGTCGATTCTATCAAGTGTTGCACGGTATAAGTGAGTGCATAACATCATCATAGTAAAAAAAGCTCCTAGAGAGAGAGAGAGAGTGTACAAAATCGTGCTTAAGCTTAAACGCACATGTGCTATTTTGTACAAAGATACAAATACATTGAAGTGATATCCAAGGCACCCCCGAGCACGAGCCCAACCGAACCAAAAACTATGTAATAGATAAATCCGTACGTACGATAGATAACTTACTTTGCGAGGTTGTTGTATACATACGCGGGAGAGTACGCTTAGTGCTGTAATAAAATTGCGGTGAAGCTTTGTTGTTGTTCTTGGTAATTGAGTATGCTCTCGGAATTGTTAAGCTGAAACAGTGACGTGATATGATACAGGAAGAACCTTGTCGATGGCTATTGAGTTCTGTTGCTTTTAATACACAGCGATGCTTGTTTTTTTTTTTTTCTAACTAGGTGGGGGGAGGTTTCTTTTTCCCTATTATAAGTTGACCCTCTCTGATTATATTATGATTGTCATCTCATTGTCATACAAATTCGAACGGACTCATATTTTCTCCTAGATTTTGACCCAGAGATCAAAGAAACAGACGGAATTGAAGGTAGATACGATTATATCCCGACAATATGAAGGTTTTGGTGCATAGCCGTAGTTGTATACGACACGCCTGAACTAGCGAACAGTTCTTGCATGGGCATTTTATTCAACTCTCTTTGGGGTAGGTTATTTTAATTCAAACGAATTAATGCTGAAAGTGCAACAAATTGCCCAAAAAAAAAAACAAAGAAGACCTGCAAAGTATGACGCAGATAAATTGTGTGTCATGACAAGGAATGTTTGAAAAACTGAACGCAAATATACAATGAAATGTAGTAGATTCTTGTGATGAGTGCATTCAGAACAATCAAGTGACTTATGCAAAAATTAATGAGTGCAATGCATATTAAATTAAATTTTGAACACAAAAATAAATTAAACAAAGTAGAATTAAGCTGATACGAAGCAAAAACAAATTAATCAAATTGATCTACTATATATATGAAGTAAAAATCACTTCAAAGATGAGTTGGTCCGAAGACCAGTTGTTGCTTAGATGAGTTGGCCGTACATTTAGGTCAAGTCAGTGCATCAACGACAGGTCCAAGAATGCAGCCCTGTGGAACGTCAACGGCAATACAGTACTCGTTTCGTCCGTTTTGCACTGCGGTTGTGTTTATTTAAGCGCTTCTTTTATTGCGCTGCAATTTTCTGTTTCAAACGCGTTTTTCACACCTAGCGACTTGCCACTTACTATACATATGCATAGGGTTTGGTGTCCCTTTTTTTTGGGGGCGGTTTGCTTGGTCTAGTGATCTTCTAGTACAACTTTTTACTGATGTTCGCTTGCCTCTCTGGACTACTGTGTTTGGCTGGCATTGGAGCTTTTGTTTCATTACAAAATCAGTGGCGAGTTCCGGACTCTTAGGTCTGTTCTCGTGATTTATATATAAGAGCCTCGAACTGGTATTGATTTTCGGTCTTTTGATTTCGGCTTTCAGGGAACCACTTCCTTCTCTTGGTCGCCGGTAGTTTCCGGCTCCATTCACATTTCAGGTGTCAATCACTTGATTTCGACGCCCGCAGCAGGCTTGAAAACTTCTGTCGACCTTCACTTTGTCGCTCACCTTTGGTTTATTTTTCGCGTTCTTTTTTTCCCATAGCCGTTTAAACTTTCAACCTTACTTTCGTCAACAGGTCCGGTTTACATGCTTCTGAATTGTGTGTTTTCACTCATTCTTTGAGGTTATGCATTATGACACCCTGCAGGGAGAGTTGGAACTCTAAATCACCTATAGTTTATATTGGTCGCTGCATTAAGGTCGGTTCACTGTAGTCTCGGACCAAGTCGTGTGATGTCCGGTTGCTCAGGGGAGCAGGGAAATAAACACGCGTGATTTTACACTTCGACATGCAATGAAAAGGCCATTATATTAAAATGTCAAGAGCTTCGCATTACGACTTACGCGTTCTTCTTTCGAACGAATTATCAGTCATCTGAATCCCCTCGATTGGAAGACGGATGTCGTCCAGTTCGTTGGAAAATCAACTCTCCGTTGCTTGCATGTGGGCTTCTTTTTTCAATAAAAAAACAAACGAACACACAGCAAAGAGGTGAGAAGGAGAATTCCCCTCTCATCGGCAAATGTTCTGTGTCTATACTGCTCTGGACATACATAGTACCCATACCCATACAAACAAAAAAAAAAACAAGGAGGACGTGTTTTTCAATATTTGATGTACACGCTACCTTGACCTCTTGACCCTGTGTGTACAACAGTACTAGATACATTTTGTACAAGGGCTCGTTCTCCCTAACCTCGCATCCCCTCTCAAGGGCTTCTTCTTGTATCATTACATACGAAGTTTGCTTAGTAATAAATGTTTTTTTCCAGATCCTATACACTGAGTGTGTGTTATTTTTTGTTTTGCTTTTAGTTTAGAAAAATCAGTATGTCGTCGTTTGAAATGTCAATCAAATAGGGTCGGGAATTTATTCAATAGATTTTAAAAAAAAAAAAAAAAAATATTCACTTCATGAGAGAGGATTCAATACACTTCCAATGAAATCAACAGTATAATATATTTCTTTGTCCGTTTTACTTGCAAAATAGTGCTGCAAGTATATGCAAAATAAAATTGAAAAAAAGAAAATCCATTTGTGAGTGCGCGTGTGAACAAAGCTAAACGGAATTCAATTCGTTGGATTGTGGAATTCTAAAAAAAGAAACAAGAGAAAAATCTGCAGTCGAAGAATTTATTTTCGCTTAATTCGAGCTTCAAGTGTTAAAAAGAAATTCCATCAAAGTGGATACCATATCGCTGCCGCTGGGAAGACTTTCTCATGTTAGGATGGCTCTGGCAAGGTAAGACTTAACTTTTTAGCTATAGATATCTGTCATGGTTTTTTTTTTTTTTTCTCTTAAGTATTTACCAAGTCGAGGAATTTCGATAAACTTAATTCACTTTCGTCGAACGCGAAACGTTGCATGATCAAATGCAAACCTTGTTGAATATTTTGACAGCTGGATGTCTCAGGTAACTTTGACAGCTGCTGAAACATAACGAATGAAAAAAGTATCATTGCTACCTGGTCACCCTTTAAAATTGACACCTCACAATAACATCATCCTAAAGCTCCAACCTGCAAATTATCTACCACTTTTTCGAGCAATTAAACCGTTTCTCACGAATGATGTGCTCGATGTTGACTTTCCCAAACTAACATCGTTGTTGGCTTGTTCGCATAGTTTAACATTGAAGTCGTATTCGCACAGAAAATAGTCCAGCGGTGTTACCTCGGAAACTACTGAACAGATTTCGATGAAATCTTCATAGGTAATATTTTTCATCGTCCCTGCGTAGGAGTACATCGCAAATTTCGTCCAGGGGCCGAGCTACAACAAATTCAAAATAGATCTTATTGGCCGCGTTCCACTGCCCGCTAGATGAACAGCGGCATGAGAAACTCCATATAAAAAAATTGATATTTCACCATTGGCGCTAGATGTCTAGCACTTTTGGTGAAATATCCCTTTCAGGGAAATTTCTCAATCTAGCGCAAAACTACCCGCTGCATTGAGAGAAAAACAAACAAAAAAAAACAGTTGTCAAAGGAAATCGTGCAAACGTTTACAAAATAAAAAAAATACGAAACCGAGCAATTGCAATTGTGTTAAAATTGGTAGTAACGTAAATAAAATAGGAATTCATAAATTGTTTTCAACATATTGTATGATTTCTTTGATTGTAGTGTGGAAATAAATATGCGAAAAAGTGTGTCAAATTTCATTTTGCCGCTGGCGCTATCGTTCTAGCGCGAACGTTCCTTCGTCTGGGATATTTTGTGCTAGACGTCTAGCGGGCAGTGGAACCCGGCCATTTAAACTATTGTCTAAACTATTGACTACTTTCGATTGTAGCTCTATTTCCTTTATGCATCAAATCTCAACAGTCAACAAAATTGACTGACATATCCAAAACACACCTACTCCTTTGAGGGCATCTTACTTATTAAAAGAAAATTTAATTTCTCCATTAAATTCCGCCAATCCTTTGCATAAACTTCATCCCCACCCTCAATCAAACATTCAATACTAAACGGTTAAAATTCTTAATAAATTATGTACCATCCCTGGCAGTTTTGGCTGCATGAGCTAGTGAATTTTGCGAACTTTATGCAAACTGTGTTATGTACCAAGGGGTTAATTCGTCGTCTGACTTGTGCACAATGTTGGCTGTCCTTTCCTTTGCAGCTGTTTGCTTGAAAATTTTTTTTCCGTTTTGTCATTTGACAGCCTATTCTGTTCTACTTTTGAAACGGCAATATCATTGTGACCTATAAGCACCATTAATATAGGGTCGAGAATTAAAACGGTTATTAGAAAAGACCCACTGTTTAAATTGCTCTCCGTTTTACTTTCGCGCTTAACGTCGGAGCAACAATACAATTAGAACATTGCTTTTTTCAATGTGCTAATTATTACTATTACAGTTTGACCTCAAAATGGCATAACTGCGGCCTGTTCTTTTGTCTTGCAGCTACCAATTTACGCAGCTTTTGACGTTATGCTGAGTAGACGTTGTGTTTCATTGTCAATTGATGTATTGCGTGACTAAACGGAGCCTTAGAGTGTTTCCTTACAAGCAGTCGTCGTTGAGTTGTTACTGTTTTACAAAAACAAATCTCAGTTATATTTGATTTTCTCTTTCTATGTTACCGAAGAATCAACAAAAAGTACTACTCCACTTTCAGCACGTTGAACAAGGGCCCCTACTGTCTCTTACCATTGAACCTCCAAGCCTAAAAATTGCTTCGCCATTAATTTCCTACATTGTAGGATTGTTTATAATATGTTTATGATTGTAATATCTGTGACAGTTTATTTAAATTTGCGAGCAAAACCATTTCAATTTCAGAGTGAGCACCCAACACCCGACTTATATTTTGTCGTTAATATTATTTTCGAAAAAAAGGTCAAACGAAAATATTTTTAGAATAATAGTGCGCTCTTGGCACATTCTGACAGCTCAATCATGGCATTCCCATCAACATTTCAGATATCGTTCAGCTTATGTACCTACCCAACTGGTATTGCTGTCTCGTTTTGCCATTCCACTGCCTCTTTCCTAACAGAGTGTCACTTAATTTTTGACAGGTCGCATTCCACCTATTCCCCACACACAAGTGTGTTGGTGAGCAATGAGAAGAAAAGCTTTTTTCTACTACTACACAACAATGGTTTCTCTCTCATGCGAAGCAACATTGAAGAGAGAGACGCAACTTCTATACACAATGTGGGCGATGACATTTCGACTATCTAACTAGTTAGCGCTCCGGCTCCCACACCTCAACAAAAGACGAGATTTTTCAATAAAATATAAGTTATGTGCATTGAATTAGCACACTACCATGACAATAGTGTCAGAACGTCAAATGCATTTGACATGTAGCAGCTTTTTTTAAGGTTACGTAATATGAACCTTTTATCTCCTGACAGTTTCAATGTCAAATTTAATACACGTTCTCGTTCACGTTTATGCAAAGTTGAAAGGCTTCTTCTCTGCGAAATCCTTTCTATGTGCTGCAAGCGAGGCAATGCGTGTGTGTCAATGCATGGGCCCTCACTATATCACCAATGCCGATCTATAATAATTTTTATGGGTCACACAATTGTGTGCGTGTGCCGATTTATAAGGTCAGCAACGCAATAATAATAAATGCGAATTTGCAAAAACATCATTATACATTGCCAACATTAAGTTGAACTGCGATTTGAATAGAATAAACCGAACTGAACCGATTTTGATCTGCTCATGTAGGTAGATTTGACTGAATGGCTGAGAAGTAGATGTAACCATTTTGGAAACTCTGTTAAAAACTTGAAAAAGGGGATGAAGGTACCACATGACATGTGGCGCACTGGTTCAAGGTTTTCCGGTTGTTTATGGGCGTCCCTGAAAATATCCCCTGCGGTTGGGAATTGCCGGCTATAATGTTCGAGATAAGATAACAGATAGAAATTTATTTGCTTCAATGACGTTGAATAAATATTTTGACTAAGCATACATTCCGCACAAAAGTGTGCATTTCCTCATGAGGTATAATTATCTTTAACAAAGTAAGTAGACAAATATTTGCATTTACCGACGAACTGGTTAGACACCTAAATATGGGCACAGTAGTGCCCGCTTATAACGAATTCGGTAAAATGGGACCCGATTTTGTTCATTTTAACTGACGTTTGTTAAAAGTCAGCTATAGGCTAAAATCCTATGACAGACACGCACTGCGAAGGTAGAACTGACTACCTCTATAAACCCACAGAAATAGAAGAAAAGTTCAGAATCAGTACTTCGTGACAAGTATACTTGGAGACCGATTTCTGGGTATGGTGACATTTTATCAGAAAATTACAAGATGCAAGTATGTAAAGACGAAAGTAACTCCCATCAGATTAACATATTTGTGTTTAAATACGTGGATTAAATGCATTATTGTTTTACAATAAAATCGGGAAGTGGGGTTCCCCATTTAGTCGCACATACTGTTGAACCAACGCATTTTGCGTAGTAAATGTTTACGCAGTAATTTCATTAGGGTCTACATTTCGGTTCATTTAATTCACGCCAAACCTTCACCTCCACTGTGTACAACATTTTGACACATTAACGTTTTAAAATATTTATCCGGCACTTGCGTCTTTTTAAGAATCGACTGGAAAGTGTTCCAATTTAATTTATTACATTATTACCAAGGTTACCTATACTGTGGGTGGAAAGTGGACGTTTTAAAATAAATAATAGAACCCTGGGCATTTTACTTCGCGTAAGTTTTTAATTTCGGAACAAATGAAAGCGGACTACACTTTGATACCGACTGAGTAAAGAGGCTTTTTCAGGACTGTATACTCTCGTATGCTTGACAGGAAAAACTGTAGGTGTAATTCGTGTTTTTCGGGGGTCGAACCGGATGCCACTTTGATTAGTCTACCCCTCAGACACTGCACCCCGGCATTATAATTTCTTCTATATCCGTTTAATTTTCTTTTACTCTTTGTGACTTGACTTTACTTTTATCAATTACGAGGTGGTAGACATTTGTTTTTCGAATCGGCAACACTGTTCCACCGACAATCGATTTAATCGATGACAACTGACAGATGACAGCTCGTGCATGATTATACGATGCGACGGTACCAACTGCTGATCGAAAATAAGACTTCCAGATTGCACCTTATTCGACCCACGCCTAAACAAAATCATATGCGAACAGTCATAACCATAACTAATAAAAATTTATCTTTTTAATTATGTAACTAACATGTTCATTGCCATGATTTATAAATATGATTTATGTCATTTTGAATCTTAGTAAAAATATAAAACTACATACTCGATCTGTCAACTTTATTTTATGAAAGTGAGCAGTCATTACGGGAACTAAAATCTTGTGTTGACAAAATGACATGAGATTTTAATGTTCATCCGTCAAAAGTTGATAGAAAAATTAACATTCCCGTTAGGAGAGTATTGGCAACTCTTCATGTTTTGTATTTTTGATCTGAATTTATAAATTCATCTGTTAACATTGATTTTTTGTTCTTTTCAGGTAATTGATGAACTTGATAGAATTTGATGGAATGTACTACTACTATAGACTTGTTAAGGTTTGTATAACAAATGCATGCTGTATATTGTGTCCGAATTGTTCTACAAGTCACAGTCATGTTTTTAGTCAAAATGCTTTCAGATTAAAGGTCTGTCATACAAAAGTCGGGGAACCAAATCTCTGATTGGTCATTTGTCTGGATCCACTCTTGTGCTAAATTCCAACCCAATTTCAATTTGAGCGGCTTTCGAATTTTCTGGTTTCTTTATGTTTACTTTAAAAACGCATTGACTTCCGTTTTTCAATTCCTTACCTCACAATTCAAAGTTAAAAAATAATACGAAGGCATCGGAAAGTCGGTGACGGAAGATCGCGTGTTTTGGCGGGTCATTTTACACATACCACAGCCGCGGCCCTCACAATGGACAGACGGGAGATATGAAAAGAAAACCAAAAAGGTGCGATTGGGAGGTTTTGTCAGAGTCTTTGAAACGTGTACAGGCTAGATTTGACGAATTCAAAATGGGGAAATTTTCCGTGTCACCTAAAAAATATTTAGTGTCAAGGTTAAAAATGTTTATTAGTAAGATGGAATCGAAATAAAACCTTAAGTGTTTAAAAGTCAATATTAAAACAGCATTATTCCGAACCCGGGTTTTGTTAGGCTGCATTGAAAGTGGTCTCATAACCTTGCCAGTTTGGTATGTGGTTCGTTTTCCATTTTTGTAAGCTTTCATTAAAAATTTTGTGAAGCACGAAATTCCAAGGATCAATCTTCTTCTCAGCAGATAAATGTGCCAGCCGTCTTCAGCACTCCGTATGCTGAATTCCGGGGTGAAGCCAGTTTGCTGTTCTTTTTGTCATGGGCTGGATATTTATATTTAAGGGCCAAATGGGCCCTTTTTGAGCCTCAGGACCCTTGGCTCTAAATTTTTGAAAAATGATCAAAATGACCCTTTTTCAGTTTAAGCAAGATTTTAATCTTCATTGAACGAAAAATGAATGCAAACATGCAAAGAATTGTTTCGTGATGAATAAATTTGTTTTTTGCTCAAAACAAATGTCCCTGTTGCTCTGTTTTTTTTGGGCTAGGGCCCATTTTTAGTCCCCTTTTTGAAATTTTCCAACGGCAACACTGGGAGTGTGCTTCAAAACCTCGTTGGTAGAATTGATGACGCGATTGGCAAAAAATAATTGGCTCAGACAGGTCAAAAATGTCAAATGCCGATGTTTTTTGTGAGCAAATGTTTTGCCAGTTGGGCTACAGTCAGCGTTGCCAGATAAATTTGAAAAATCCCCAAATTTGAATGTTGTTTTTTGAAACCATTTTGTAGAAATTTACGCAGCCCCAACGCAACTTTCATGACATTGTTGTTAATAAAATTTACTGCTGAGGTTGGTGCTTAAGTCGGGAAAAATGTTTAAGGAACTATTACAAAAAACTATGACTTTTTCCTAGTGAAACTGGCAATAGTTTTTTTTTTTGAAAGACTTGTTTTGTAAGCGAAAATAGTCCAAAGATATTAGAATTTTCACACGTAAATATAGCTTTAGAGAATCGATTGATTATTTTACAGCATTTTTAAATAATACACACATTTATTTCGTCCTTTGTTTCAAATTTGGGTCATTTGGAAGTGCACGGAAAAGAATGCCGATTGTCTACTCCGTGTAGTCGGATACAATTATATTTAAACCCAGCAAATTATTTGCAGAGAAAGAACGTCTTTCGTGTCCTCCAAAGTTCCAAGATCCCGTTTTACAATCCATTACATTTTTATGCAACGCTTGTCTGTGCAGATTGACAACTTTGACTACTGAGGGCTACTTTCGATTCAAGTCCTCAGCCTGTTAACGACATCCAGCTTGCATAAGCAACTAGTGCAAACAGACAAATATCACATAGCCTCGCCGTCCATCAGTAACCAGCCGACTTTTCTTCAATTCAAATTAATTATTACTTACACTTCCATTTGTAGTAACCTCCGCTCGACCCAGCAAAGTCTAAACAAAGCACCAAAGCCAGGAGCCTATGCCAATGAGCACAAATGTATAATGTATCTATAGCTATCGCGGGCACACATGAGTAAACATTTTCATCGCAGCCATGGGCCTATCCATAATCAAGTCAATACATCAAAATGTATAATTGAAGGGCCCTCAAAATGTTCAGACGAGAAAAAAAAAAATATATATATACAAAACGCCTTCCAACATGTAGGTCACATTTTGTCGAATCCGAGAGTGTCAGTGTATAAGCGGTTGTATAAAATAAACCACTGTCAGAGAGTTGCGTTATGTTGCATAAACAAACACACCATAACCGAACGCGATGTGCCATGCTGCCGCTCGCGCACTTTCGAGGCGCGAGTAAAAGTAAACTTTTACGAAATCAGACCACGAAAAGTAGGCTGAGTTTAGGAGTGCGTAACGACTACTACACGCACAACACACTCACGTAGAGGTATTCGGTTTGGCTGTCGAATAATGGAATCTGCCATTGAGCTTTTATGGACGATTTTAGATACATCAGTATCGATGGTAAGGCGAACATGAAGTGCGTGTGCGTCTGCTTTGTGTGGTCGCGCTTGGACGCGGCCGACCTTTGAACTGCTGTGCGTATCTTTTTCACACTCGAGAGAGATCTCATGGCACGTACGCAATCCGAAAGTGCCCTGTGCCACTTTCAAGCACTGTTTACCTCTGACGACGATTGCACGCCCTCTGTGTGGAAATCCGACCAACAAAACGCTGTCATTAAGTCATAATTTGTATTTAAAATTTGTAACTTCCTCTTGAAGGTACACTCGCTGCACAAAGAGAAAACGACTTTCGGCAGTTCTTTTTTGTTTTCTTTTCATTTTTCGGCAGATGACCTTCTGTAAATGAGGTGACCCCATTCGGTTGTAACACACTGTTCGTTGGTGGTACAACACATGTTCAGACTCGAGTGTGACATCAGAGTTGCGTACAAAAGATACCTACCATAACTGGGCTGGCGCGTAACCCAAATCAGGTATAGTTGGTATCATTGTCAGATTTGTGTTGCCGTCCGGAAAAACGCAAGTGACAGTTGCAAGCGTGTGTCGGTCACTTTACACGCATCACTCAATTGACTGACTTTGTGTGTGACCTCTGGTTCTATGGTGATCATGTCTATGTATGAGTGTGTTTGTGTTTTACGAGGGCGGCAGAACATGGTTTTGACCCAGATGCCGAGCATGTTAGACATGTGTTTTTATTGTCTTTAGCGAGCGGCCAGCCCGCTGTTGGGCACACCTAAGTTTTCCAATTAATTACACCGACCAATTTTATTGTAAATGTACATTCATATGCGGCCTGGATTACAGACGGTATGGCAGCATTGTTTTATAGCGATTTCTGCTAGTAATTGCTCTGACATTGATAGTGCGGATTGACTGGCCGAGCTGTGACGGACGCACAGAGGGTCGTTATTGAAGCATGAAGTGCTGAGCATTTAACGAGCACAATTTAGATGTCGGATTTCATCTCGCTTTGCGATTCGCACATGAACTGGCCATGTTTTGAGTCTGTTCTTTACGGGAGGTCTCTGGGTGTTCATTTTGGGAACTCCTTGAGGCGTTATGTAGCTGGCACCTCGAAAAAGCGTCTAAGGTCAGGTGCGATTTTTAGTTGCTCGAATGTTTTGTTCATTGTCAGACAGCAAAAGTGATCGAAAATTAGGTTTTCAACGAAAACAAATTCATTATAGTCGTTTTGACTCTTTTCTAGTTTTATTGAAGGGCTAGACAGGGGCTGGGGCTTACCCTTAAGAGTTTTTTTTTGCGACAAGGGAACACAGTTTGAACAGCAGCGTGAAACTATTATTCACGAGTTGTAATACGCTGTTTTGCTACACAGGTCATCAGCGCCATGGCCGACCTATATAAGAACTATGTATAAGGGCAACTATACAAAGAGCGGGCGACAAATACAAAAATGTTCGGACTTAATTGCAAAAGATAAAAGGAAATACTAGTAGTCGTAAATTTAAACCACTCTTCAAGATGCCTTCACAGGGACTTTACACGTCTCAAAGCTTACACGATTCTGTTACCAGGTGATCGACTATGGCTATAGACCTTCTTCCTACTGTCATGATTTCAACTGTGACAGCCTTAAGTATCCACTGGTACTAGATATAGGAGAGCTCCTGTCAACGCTAAGCAGATGTCATAAGTCAGACCAACAGTAAGATTACGCATGAGAGTTATCCAGTTAAGCCAACTTGCGTTTTTTTTTTTAAATTTGAGGTCGTGATCAGAATGTATCATTATTTGACCATTTGTAGAGCTTAAACAGAGAGTAATCCAGCTTAAGCCAACTTGCGTTTTCTTTGAAATTTGAGGTCGTGATCAGAATGTATCATTATTTGACCATTTGTAGAGCTTAAACAGAGAGTAATCCAGCTTAAGCCAACTTGCGTTTTTTTTTTAAATTTGAGGTCGTGATCAGAATGCATTATTATTTGACCATTTGTAGAGCTTTAACAGAGAGTAATCCAGCTTAAGACAACCTGCGTTTTCATAAAAAATTTAAGTCGTGATCAGAATATATCATTTTACAAACATTTGTTAAGCTTGAACTTAAAGAGAACTCCGTACATTTTTGACACTAGCTTAAGTTCACATAATTTTCTAAAGTTGACAATAAGTGACACTTGCACACAAAAAAATAAAAAAAAACCGCTAAGTCTCCCTGATTTATCTCCAAAAGGTAGTTAGCGACACTTTTTGCGACTTAAATCATTTGTTACAAATTGAAATATGCATTCCAGTTTTTCATAAAATGACAGACTCCAATCTGACACATCGAATTCAATATTAATTAGCAGTTACATTTATAATCTATTAAAAAGTCTTAACATTTGTCTATTTCACATGCGGCGGTTTGACATCTCACAATTGGAACTATCGCAACTACATATTCTGTTGTTTATTTAGTTAGCAACGTCACAATGCAGCTCTGAAACCTCCTCATTATTTGACAGATAACTCAGTTGAGTAACATTTACATAATCAGTCGTACTTTACGTTTGTCTTTCTTTTGGAAATTCGGATATCAGGAAATAGCATTTGACTAGAAAAATATTCCAGTGAATTAGACTTATTCCTCAAACCTCAGCTAGACACATCAATCAAAAAATCAGCAAATTGTTCGCTATACTACATTCCAAGTGTCAGTCATCCATGTCAAAAGGGATGACTGACACTTGGAATTCAGAGTGCTCCAAGGTTAAACTGATTTTTAAAGAATCGTAACTAAAACTTCCTCCAATGCCACTGGATTGATGGAGACATAACAAAAAGAGATACCTATTGTGGGTCACCACTCACCACTTTGTTAGTGACTTGCTTTCAATTGCATGCTATAAATATAAAAAGGTGACTTGTCACTTCTGCCGCATGAAATTGACTGTCGCTTTTTTGACTGCGTAGCAATAAATTGATGACTCACAATAACGAAATGACTGCTCTTCCACCAAACAGCGTCACATTTTACCATCTCACTGTAAACAAAAGTCGCGTTGCAACATACAAACCTACAAGCTGCTGCAGTTTCAGTTTTCTTTGCTCACCTCGATTACCACTCGCAAACGTCACTTTGACTTGTTGCATTTACTTCCCCTAGACTCGTCGCCGTCTTCTTCAATCTATACGCTTGGTCTGATGTGTGTGCAAGTACACATAAACCAAACAGAATGGACAATTTACGATTGACCGATAAACCTACTTGTTGACCTACTATTCACAAAAATGGCTGACGCATGAATGTCTTTGCTCTACTCGCACGCTCAGCAGGAGAAACAACTACCAAACAAGAGGAAAGAAAAATTCGTTATAACCATCAACAAAAATAATATACAATTTTGTAAATTAAAAAAAAAATGCAGCCCGAGTTTCTGTAGGTGGCTCTGTGTTTTGCACTTGCTAACTAGCAAAATGCAGGTTTTTGGGTCAAGGTCTCTCTCTCTCGTCGTCGTCGTCGTCGTCGTCGTAACATGTAAAACGAGCAAAACTATACGTCGTCGAGAGCACATTTACATGGCTCTCTATTATTATTTTCCTTGCTCACAGTTAATTACTAAACAATGCAAAAGATCTTGATCTCAATATGTACGATCGTTTATCGTGCCCTAATTAGTTTTTTTTTTTTTTTTTTTTACTTTCGTCTTCGTCATTGATGTGATTGTTCGAAGAGAACACGTAAAAGCATTTAGCATATCGCTCTAATGATAATGTCAGTGACAGAAGACAGAAGACAGAAGACAGCAGACAGCAGACGACAGACCAACGGACATGAGGCAAGGAGAACGCTGCGAGAGAGTGAGAAAAACCCAAACAGGGGTGTGTGTTCAAAGCTTAACAATCAAATTGAAATTAATTTTCAGTTTTTTTTTTCTCTTTATTCTCACAGTCAAGCTTCTGTGCATATAACTCAAATCAAAACAAAGAAAATGCGGAACAAAGCGGACGGCGGAAAAGTAACGAGTACAACAAACAACGTGCGCGCGAGTTTTTTTTTCCTTTGTTTTTCTCGAGCGTAAAACGATCGAGCTTTGGATGTGTGCTTGTTTTATTTATCGGCGATTCTGTTTTGCGTTGCTCGTGGTGGCTGGTGGCTATGGCTATATGGCAACTCTGTCGGTCACGCATGTTTGGCTTGGGCTGTTTACTGTTTGCTGTTTTACATGAGGAAACAACTGAATTTGCTACATGTGCTCGCGCGGTGGGTCTAGTTTTTTTTCCGCTGCGGTGTGTCTGTGTACATGCAAAGCTTGTTAAGCACGTTTAAAGTTTTAGGGGAAGGGGTGAGGATCGATTTACTGTGGCCGACCACAAACATGATTTTTCTCGCATTTTACACATTTGGATATTCTATCGAAATTAGGTAAGCCGAATGCGAATTCGCTTAGTAATAAACTTGGCGAAGAGAATCGAGTGCGAATTCGCATAAAACCAGCGGCGTTTCCTAGCATCAATGCCACTTTGATTCTTGGTGCTGGCTGCATGGATTTTTTCTAAAGGTTGGGGGGAATTCAGCCGAATTGTCAAACGTTTCGATAGGTAAAGGAATTCTTACCGAATTTTCACACTAGTAGATGTCGCAGTTTTCCATCTTTCAGTCCATTTCACCTCACTTCCTAGATTTCAGTAATATCCACTACGGGCCAGACTGTGGTTAATGCCAATCGGAGGCCAGCCCATTCTCACCACCCAACGTACAGAGACTTCCCTTGAGATCGTAGGTAGTAATGACGTCTGTGACACATGTGTAATCGAGTAAATCTCGGAAGGAGGTTGTCCGGCGCTCCTTAGCTTCGAATTTCACTTCGTTTGCCTTGAACAAACTTTGCACACAGCTTCCAGTCGATACGTTTCGAGTTTCGCTTCGAGTCGGAGGCACCCGATGTCAGTCAAACAGACAGGAAACTTTCCTAAAGTTCATCTAAGTACATTGGACGCAAGTAATGAAACTCTCCTCATCCTTGAATTGCATTCTATTCGTTACATGTTGAATTTTCGCCCAAAGTCGTAGCACAGCGAGTTGTTTCTCCTTTTCCAGTTTACTGCCGATTTTAATCCATTAAATTGCACGAACCTTTCCTCTAAAGACAAACGCCAAACTTTTACTTCCATTTTAACAAAACCAACCTCTTCCACTACAAGCTGCTGGCCGTGGGTGCAACTTTTGAAAGCACACAGTGAAGACGCCTGCTCACACACAGTAATAGATAAATTTCAATCGAATTTTCCTTTTTATTTTTTGAGCACTTTTTCCCGCCTGGTCTGCCTCATCCACAAGGATGGCTGGCAGTACAAAATTAAAATTGAATTTTCCTTGAGAAAAAGTAATAAAACCATCTCTCGACCGCAGATAGGTGGTGCGGCGGACGACGAAGAGATAGTTGCAGCAGCAACAACTCTCCCATCGATCACACCTAGACTAGAGTGTGTGGCCACTGCGGTGTTGCCTGTTGCCTGTTGGAGCGAAGGAGATGCATCTAGGAAGAGAAAGTGAAGGCAGCAGTAGCAGCAGACAGTTGCTGTTGTTGTAGCGCCAATTTGTGTTTCTCCTTTCTGCTATATGCTGTTGTCGAAAAGCCTTCATCGTAAAAGTGAGTTATTGTTATTAATGAACGGAGGGAAAAGTTCACTCTGTGTGTGCGTGCCTAAGATTTCTACTACTCAAATGTGTTGGTGAACATCAGGCTTCAGGCTCCCTTGCAAACGGTGTATGTCGTCGTGTGTATCTATCACTTGTTAGGTTAGCTTGGCGACCGAGTTTATCTGTTCGAATGCAGCGGGGTTAACGCAATCATTGCAAGGAGGTAAACTCAACTAAACTGACAGTCGGGGAGCAACGCGTACCTGTATATGTGAAACTGTGTGCCCAACAACGTACGATGCGAGGAGACAATCTTTGGGAAAATTGCGAATTAGAAAATTGAGTTCAATGCAATTGACAGATGAATATTCGTTTGATGGGGCTTAGCCTTTGGATTCGTAGGTAGCTGTGGTTAATTTTTAGCAGGTAGAACGTTCGAAAAATATCCTTGAGGTAGGATGAGTGGGTTCACTTGCGAAATATTCAATTTATCATTCTTTTTCGAGAAATTTGCGCGTCAATTGTCGCAGTTTAGTCGGCATCGACCGGAGATTTAAACATTTTGCAACAACAAAGTTGCTTGACGAATTTACCAGAGGTCCAATCGCTACTTATAGCTTGTTCACGGACGATGTGATTCGACCCCAGTTTTTCTTGAAAAAGAGGCTGGGTTCACAAACATCGAACAAGATCGATCATTCAAGTCATGCCCAGGCAAAATTTGGGCGGACTAAAACACTGCAATAGCTCTTTCGACACGTTTGTGCAACGTCGTATATTCGGCCATTTCCACAGCTCCGGTTTTCAACGAACTTCTGACCGTCATGAACTACTTTGGGTGTAAAATCGTAGCCTAGGAAAGCGACACAGCTATTCCTACCCGCTTCAAAAAAATGTTATCGAGCACCCTCTGTAAGTCACTCATTTTAAACTGGTCAAAACTGAATCAACAGTTTCTTAGAATCAAATCGACGAAAACCGACTTAGTTTAATTAATCAGAAAGACTAAGTTGCCCAGAGTTGCTCCTTACAAGGTGAATGGCATTCCACTGGATTTTCTAAGACTGGATCAACAGATTCTTAGAGTCAAGTCGAAGAAAACCGACTTAGTTTTCTTAAGCAGAAAGACTAAGTTGCCCAGAGTTGCTCAGAGTTGCCCAGAGTTGCTCCTTACAAGGTGAATGGCAGTCCACTGGATTTTCTAAGACTGGATCAACAGATTCTTAGAGTCAAGTCGAAGAAAACCGACTTAGTTTTCTTAAGCAGAAAGAGTAAGTTGCCCAGAGTTGCTCCTTACAAGGTGAATGGCAGTCCACTCGATTTTCTAAGACTGGATCAACTGATTCTTAGAGTCAAATCGACGAAAACAGACTTAGTTTTATTAATCAGAAAGACTAAGTTGCCCAGAGTTGCTCAGAGTTGCTCAGAGTTTCGCCTTCCAAGGTGAATGGCAGTCCACCAGTGGCGTGGCGTCCATATAACTCGATTCCTACCGAGTTACCTTTTGAAATCTCCACCAGGTAACACTATCTATCTACCAAAAACCGAATATACATGAAACACTACCAAATGAATGTGAATACTCACCAAATGGTACACACACAAAAGCACTCATATAAAAATCGTGTGTGTATCCATTTTCATACAACGTCGTCTTCGTCTCGTGGCGACAAAGCGAAGGTAACCCAAAATAAGTCGGGTTATTAAAGTTCTCACTTTATAGTTCATTTTGAGAGAAAATTTGCTTGTTATCTCTTTTTTTCTTCCCTGAGTACTTTGTCTGACTCTGACACCTCTTTGTTCAACACCCATTGTAGAAAATAACCCGCTTTTCTTCGAGTTATTCGCGGTTCTCACAAAGTTCATTTTGACTGCCGAATACGGAGTGAACATTTTTTTGTATCTCTTTTTTTCTTCCCAGAGCTGAGTACTGGTACTGGCCAGTGGCCAGGCCATGGCCACTGGGTTGTGTTTTGGGTACGTCGTATGTGTTTGTTTGGTTATGAAATGAACAAAATAACACGCTTTTCTTCGAGTTATTCGATTTATCTATTCTACTTCTGCTTGTCTGATTGTGAGGATAATTGCAGGTAGTATGTTGAGGTAGGTGTAAGTGTTTTGGTTTACAAATTCAGTTGGCAGATTGCAGTGCATGACTTAAGTGAATTTAGTAATGTGAACCCAATTTGCAAATGTACAATGAATGATTTTCTTTCAAGGTACACAGGTGTAAGGTTTCTTATATTTATATGTGATTAATTTTGCTTCGACTTCCCATTTTAAAACATTCACGCCACGCCACTGCAGTCCACTCGATTTTCTAAAACTGGATCAACAGATTCTTAGAGTAAAATTGACCAAAACAGAATTGGTTTTATTAATCAGAAAGACCAAATTGCCCAGAGTTGCTCCTTCCAAGGTGAATGGCAGTCCACTGGTTTTTCTAAGACTAGATAGAAAGCTTCTAAGGAGAAGACCTCTATGGACCTTGTAAAATGTCGGTCGGCTACAAATAGGACAATATAAGTTACTGGCCGTGCGCCGTGTAGCTCTGAGGTCCAAAACTACTTTTTTAGTTGCAAAAATCATAACTTTTAAACACAAGAAGATATCGCTACAATTTTTTTGCTTCTTAAAGGAAATTTCCAAGCCTATACAAATAGTGATATTTAAGAAAATTGTTTCACAGGGCGTTTCTAAATCTTAGGCTGAAGTAAGATTTTCTTTGCAAAATTAACTAACTGAGAAAGGAATTTCCAATAAGGTAACAGCTTACGAATCTTGTAAAAAAGTCTGTGGCTATTTAATTGTTCACAGGGTGATCCAATTTTTAATGTTTTAGCAGATATATAAACAGTATTTTTGTTCACTTTGTGGCGCATCCGTAGCTTGAGAACTCTTTGGGATTAAATATGAAACAAGTGGATCTGATGATATAGTTAACATATTGAATAAATCTTCATTTTGTCGTTTTCGTGAAACCTTGCATGTATTTGAGTATCGATATCGCTTGAAGTCTTTATTCTTTGATTCCTGTGCTTCTTCTGAAAGCTCCCCTGATGCATATGTACATGCACAATATTTGTTTGGCCTGTGAAATGTGAGCATCCTACTGTAGGGTAAAAGAGGAAAATTTATAATTCTACCTGTTTTATTAGACGATAAAATAATAATCCACAGTTAAATATTTCTTTCGCCTTTTTGTAATGCTTAGGCAATAAATCAATTACTCATTTTCTTTTTGCAAGTTAATTCATCTTTACGTATACTTTAACAATAAGAACAATTACGATTTACAATAATTTAAGTAATTCGAAGAAACTCAGTTGCACCCAGTTACAGCAACCCTTTTGGTTTATGAGGAATTTATTCAAAAAGAATAGTTTAAATAATCCGCCCACTTTAACTTTATCTCACATTTATATAAAAAAGGGGGGTGGACTTGGGTAGAATTTTTAACGATCGAAATAGGGACAAAACTGTTTTTAATCACTATAAGAAAAAAGTTTCACGCTTTCAGCTCTTTTGACAAAATAATTGAAATATTCCCTACGAAAATTAGCTTTTAAGGCCACAATGTCACCAGCGGGAAGTTGCAGCTGCAATTTTGCATATGGTTTAACAAATAGTTAGGGTTAACCGCCATAGTTGCAAAAAAATAAAATAAAGTTTCTATTTTTTGTGTTTTTTTTTTTTTACTTTAGATCAAAAATGACCAACTTTGAAAAGCATTATAAGTCAAACTAGTTAGCAGAAAATTATTGCGTTTGCTGTTTTTGAAGCTACATTAATATTTCTATTCGAAACAAAAAATAAAAAATCGAATTTTGTGTTTTTGCCACGAGATTTGCCTCTTTGGACCACTGTGCGGCGGGAATAATACCGATTGTGCAGTGGCTCAGTATTTAGGATACTGTCCTAGTGAAAGTTTCTACAAAATGCAAATACACAGTCTAACTCGTTTAACAAACCACTGCCGCCAAGGCAGTAGGCAAAGCCAACAATTCTTGGAAATTTCAAAGAATCTAAAAGTTCTCATGTGGCGGACCGGCTTTTCACGACCACTTGTTTGTGTTATTTTTAATATTTTCGGCATGTCCAAGGACGAATTTAAAGATTTAAAGTCTTCAGTTAGTGCTATTACCGTGGCCCGAATTTAAGGTTGACACCCGCAGTGAATGCGCAGAAGTTCCAGGAGGAAAAAAGTTCGTGCGGTACAACAATGGATCTTGTATTCGTCTAAGTCTGTCGGCTGTTCCTGCCGGTCAGTTCAACGAAACCTCAAAAAAGATTTTGTATTATTTCGATATATTATTTTGTTATATTTTGTTTGTTATATTATTTTGTTATATTTTTTTTTATATTTTCTAAAAACTGACTCAAGATTGCTTGAACTGCCTTCTTTCTCTTGTCTCGCCTGGCTTAGATTATTGATAAACTATTCACGGCTTTGCATATTCATATGAAAAGAATCACTTCTCGTAAAAACAAGGAGCCCTTCCTTGTTTGTTTTAGTTAATTTTTACGGTATCAATGCCCTCTCTTCCAAATACTCGTACATCAAACCCTCTCCTAAACACTCATTAAACGGGAATTAATACAAAAATATCTAACATAAAAAAAAAAAAAATATTATCCCTCGATCTATGAGGCTCCTTCTGAGTATTTTATAATTCGCTGGGTCAGCACCATTTCTATAAAATACTTGGCAATAAATAAATAAAGACAACTTCCTCATTATCTCCACTGCTGAGCTGAGAAAAAAGATCCAAAACAAAATCAACCAACAAACTTGACGGCCCGTCTCTTATCCCCACGCATGTGTCCCAAGGTCCAAGTGTCCGAAAACAGAAAGGACTACATGCTGCCTGTTTATGGCTTAACATTAATATCTATTAACCGTGTCAGGTCCATCATCTCTGGCATAATCACTTGCCTCCATCTAACAGTTCCAGTCGCAGTCGCAGTCGCAATCGTAGTCCCATCCCAGCTCCGTTGGATATATCATTTTTAATATCCAACCATTTTATGTTCTCTCCTCTAAGTGAGCATTATTTTGCCCTAAATAGCTGGGCGGTCCTCCTATAATCACAAGAACAACAACAACAAGAAGAAGAAGAAAGAAGAAAACCCACGGCCAGTGATGTGCGGTTGATGTAATCGTATGTCCGTGTCTCCTCGCGTTTAGATTGATTGAAAATGTGTGATGGACTCGGGGAGATATCGAAATTCGTTACGGATTGAGGTAGTTCTCCCTCCGAGTCTGTGCCAGTAGTTATTTTTCTCGAAGAAACTTCCATTAATATTGGTTCTCTTTCTTTACAGGTAATTAATCAATAGTGCCTTTGAACTCGGTATCAAAGCGTCGCCAATTAGGGCCGATATTCATCGCTAACCGAAGGTTTGTTAAAGTTTAGGATACGAGTGTATCTGACGCAGGATAGTTTTACACTCGGAGCGAATGGGGGCGGCGTAGACGACAATCAATCACTTGCGCTGTTGCAGTTCCACCTGGGATAGAAAGGGTAACAACACAAGGGGCCTTGGTTATTCAGATTTGAATTTAATGACAGATTAAGAAATGGGGAATTGATTTTAACGATCGTCGATGGAAGATTAAATGAAATACCATGAGGGCCCCAATGAATTTCTATGTAAGGTCGTAAAATTTGAGAGAAATTGTCGATAAATTGTTTTGAATGCGATTTATTGGACAAGGGCTAGCCCGCATTGAGTCTTTCGTTTAGATGTTGGTTTGAAATTCCTTGCTATCGCGAGTTACATCTGAGACTGGTGGTTCAATGATTCATTTGTTCAACACATGGGCTTAAGCTGGGCTGGAAGGGCTTATCGTGTGTAGAGTCGTGTTCATTGTGCTTTTGGACTGGCTGAATTTAAGAGCTATTTCTCTAAGCCTTATAGGGACTATTGATGACCAAAATGCAGCTACTATGTTACGTTTCCGTATTTTTTTACGCAATAACAGGTCAAATCCGAATATGCTCAAAAATAAGCTCTTACCGAGTGCGATTTTTCCTCGTTAAAAAAAAAATGGATTAAAATTAACTAAGTCCTTGTTAAAAAAAAAACGAATAGAGAAACTACCGGGATAAAACTGTTAAATCCAAACTGTTAAAAAAAAAACACTTCAACAGTTGGTATCAACCAAGTTTCTAGATTAATATCAACCAAACAGTTTTATTATTATTTTTATTATTTTATATAAGGTATAATGGGCACATTCAAGAATCTAGTTAACTTAAGTCGACTAGATTGGTCTGGATAAGATGTAACCTGAACGCAAAAACTAGATTGGTCGGGAACGTCACTTTTCCGACGTCATCCACATATCAAAACTGTCAACTTAGTACTCAGTCACGAATTTCTTGACTTGATGCGTCGGCAACCCCTCCATAAACGTCAATGTTTTTTATTGGCAAAGTTTTGAAAAACTTCTGCCGGCATCCAGTTTTTATTAAATATCCGTACACAGGGATCTGGAAAACTTGACGAAAGCTTCCATTTTGTTTCTAAGATCATCCGCCATTGTGTATTGTCACTTTGCACTGCATTCTTGTAATCGCCGATGAATCTAAGATCCCTATAAAAAAATTCTTACTTCCATTTTATGGTCAGAAGTCAACATTAAAATCACGTTCTCTTGGAATGAGCTACGTGTGGCGAAATTTGTTTTCGTAAGTAAAATCTACTTAATTACGTGAACGTAGGTAGGTCTTATGCAATGATTTGGGTTTTCGTACCCAACGCTTGCAATGAAAGGCATTTGCTTTCGAGATTTGAATTAATGCAATTCTTGTCGTTCAATTTAAGGCAGTTAAACAAACGAATAGGCTATATTTTTTGTTATTACTCGTTACTTTCAAGCTTAGGCCCAAAAAGTTTAAAAATGGACTGCGCGATTGTGACCATGATTTGTCTGCTCGATTAGATTGATTCAACTTAGTTCTGAATTACAATCCAATCGAATTATGTATTTGCAAAAACCAAAAAAAAAAAAAAAACTAATAAAGTCCCATCCCTAATCACTAGTTCGATCAATGTCACCATTGTTTTTACAGACACCGCCAATGTTGCCAAATAATAAAAGAAGGCTTATTAGGAAAAGCCCTAACTATAAGTAACAAATATTTTTCGTTGTTACTCGTTACTTTCAAGCTTAGGCCCCAAATGTGTAGAAAGTGATTCCGCGACTGTTACCATGATTTGTCTACTCGATTGGATCGATTCAACTGAATTCTTGACGTTTATCATAAACCGTTTTAGTTTCAGTGGCAAAGATTTTAATTTTGCAATTGAAAACGATAATATTATATTTGCTAAAAAGCGGTTAAATTTACCTCCTCAGAAACGCGAGTTTTAATGAATATGGTGTTCAAGTTTCAAAAGTCTATAGAAAATAAAAAAAAAAGATTCCGGCACAAACAAGGAAAAATAGGCTGTATGGAATAAAATTGCCGAATTATTTAATGCTGCAAGAACTTCCAAAACTTTAAAGCTAAAGTATGAAAGCATTAAAAAAAAATACAAAAAAAAGCCGCACAGAAACGTCAAGAACTGTATAAAACGGGCGGCGGAGAAGCGAAACAGGATTAACCTAGATTAAGATTAACCTTATTCACGATTCTGTATGTTGTTGAAGTATTAACATCCGAAAAGTCCCTTTTAGTAATATAAAAGCTTCCTGTAGCATAAAACCTCAGAGAATTGGTTTCTTAAATAATTAAAAGCGTAGACTTCATAAGAATCAAAATAATTCAAGTCTTTATAGCTAACCTTTCTGTTTTGTGTGCGATTTTGGTTACTATCATGGAAAGTACCTACTGGCAAGTATCTTTTTGGAGCCTGAGTATTCGTTTAAATCTGCTTTTTCCCATTGTACGTAATGACCTCTTTCTTACTACTCTTTGTTTCCTTGTTGGGTTGATGTAATTGTTTACTAACGCCTCTACTTCAATAATAATATCGTCAATAATGTCGAACTACAATATGAAACTATTTCCCCAAACAAAACTTTTCAAATTTGACAGTTCGCCTACTTTAACTAGAGATTTATATTTTATCCGTCTCAGAAACGGGCAGATAACTTTAGGAGACAGTTTTCGAGCTAAATGGGTTCGGGGAACTGAATTTGTTTGCTTGTCTTATAGAAATATTGAGCCTTTTCGTTTGTATCGATTCAGATGAAGCATGCGTTCTTTTTTAGCAAAACATCTTCAACATTCGGAGCTAGCAAAATAAAAATGAAACATTTCATCGAGTCCCATCACTAGTTGGATTTTATTTTTCATCTTTGTTGATGGTAATCCTATTTGTGGCGGAACTTAATCAAACTGAACTAGTTCTTATAGCAGGTTACATTGATTTCAGATGTAAAGATTACAAATGGCACTCAGGGACTTAAACAATTTTTGTATAGAAAAATGACGATCGATGTAGAGAAAACTTAGTAATTCTCCTCCGCATTTTTCAAATCAAAATATAAGCAGAAACCTCTCCGTCTCCTTGATTTGTGCCACAGAGAAAGAGAGAGTGCCCTTTCAATGGACATGCTCTTGAGCATTCGTCCCGACCTGTCGCTTTTTAGTTTTACGAAAAATACTCAACCGAATCCTTGCAAACTGTCCGATACTCCAATATCCAATTTATTTACTCATTTCCTCTTCCCTTGAGTACAATTTCCTCATCGCTCGTTCCTGATGCATCATATTCGGGTGAAAAGCAAACCAAATCTTCCATTATACTGAGAGCGGTTTCCTTAATTGAAATTTTCAATATATATATCTACGTATGTCTGAGTTTCATGTGCGCCTTCCACATCCGGTGAAATATTACTCTTGATTACCCAGAAAGTAAAGTACACCACCGAATACGGCCAACGCAAAAATATTGTAATCTCCCGTGCGCCACGTCACCATCATGGAGCATGGAACCACTGCAAATGTCACGGTGTGTTGCACAGAGTTGGACGACTGATTTTTGCCGAGTTGTTTCTGTCCTGTGCTGAGCTGTGTCGGGTCCCCCTTCATCGTGGTCGTATCGATGCGCGCATCTTCCATCCCACTTTGAATGGCGGAGTCTCTTCCCTTCGTCCGTCCGTGCTCCTGGCGTCCTATCAATTTCGCTTTGCTTCGCATGGCAGTAAGCACCATGTCGGTCTTTTGTTCGCGTTAATGACTCACAAGAAGGAGTGCGGCAGCGTTGATGACGGGCTCTTATAGTCGGCGACGGCAATAATGGCCACAAATCTTTTTTTGTTTACAGCTTTTACAAAATGAAACTCAACAGGGAGAGGAAATTTTTGAAAATTGCATCTACTCTACTTACATGAGGATGTGGTGGCGCAGTTGATTTGAATTTTTTTCTTCTTGTATTTCGATTGCGATTGTGCAGTCTTATATCTGTGATGGTCTTGGGATGTTAAGGGCTTTTTGGTTTCGCTGATTTGTGGTCGTTGTCGTTGTCGCGGTCGTCTAGTGGTTTTGTGGATCATTGTTGTCATTGGTGCAGCGAAGCGTTTCTCGTTTCCATTCGATGTAATCTTTTATTCTCTGTATGATATACGCACCAGTGGACGTGCCGTGGAAGGGTGTTTTTGTGTTTTCAGTGCATGGTCGGTTGAGGGGACATCTGCAGCGTGAAGATGTGCTTGGATTTAAATTTACTCGACACTTTTGACAATAATTATCGTCATTGCGGTAGACCTTCCAAACTGACATCTCAGTTGTCAGTACTAAAGACTAAAGTTCTCAGAAACTCCCAGAAGATTCTGTTAAGGATTGAATCAGTCTTTTTCATACGGAAAAATGGTTTATCATGGTCGAATAAATTTCTAAAATCGCCCTACATGAGCTTCCTGCAAGTTCCTCGAAATAGTACGAATTTACTTTCTTTACTTTAGGTCCTAAAGTAATTTGAAAAGACAGTGACCGCAGTGTTAAGAAATAAATTCCAATAAATTCCGGTAGGTGGCGCTGATTTTTCTACAGTGTTCACTTGTCCGTGTGTCTTTCTGTGTCTCGAGGACCACTGATCGGATTTGACAGCGGTTTTCACAGTTTTTATGGGCTCAGTGGTTAGTGCGCTCGACTTCTGAGCGTGGGGCCATCGGTTCGATCCCTGAAAAAGCACATACGAGGTTTATTTTCCACAGCGCCACCTCTCGGGGAAAAGTCTTGAAAACAAACATCGCGCAGTATATAGAACTTTCCTCCCTGACAAATATTCTCATTTCGTCATAAAATTGAAGGCCCCTCACATTCGTGCCAGGATAAAAACTCACATGAAATGAGTGGCTAGTCCTATAGACCTTCATCGACGTGTTGCGTCGTTTTTCTTTTGAATTCCAAGAATGCCAACGGGTGCGATCATCAATTTGGGTCTTGTAAAACTTCCCATCAGTTAGGTGGAAAGATTCAAAATCAATTCCCCACCCGAGTTTGTTTGATTGACAGCCATCGCTAAGAGTCATTGTTCTCGACTGCGCGTCAAATTGAATGGGAACACCCGCTGGACGGATGGCGGTGTTAAGTGTCTATGCGCATATACATTTCCACAAGCGAATTAATCTTTTAAGGTCATTCTTGTAATTTTGTGAATAAAAGTAATAAATTCACCCTCGCCACGCATAAATAAGAAATAAATGACACCAGCAAGAACAAGAAGACACAAACGGCAGAGGAGATGCGTGTGTGTTGTTTTCTTTTTGATTTTTTTTTTGTTCGTGTCTTACTTTACGCGCCTGCAACAAGATCTGAAGATGCTAAGATATTTCTACTTAACTGGCGCAAGAGATCCTCGTGGTGAAACGCACAAACAAACATGGTAACCATGACTGAAGAGGGTCACATCGCCCGATTGATTTATTCAGAGTAAAAAGGCCGACGAAAATGATCACAAAAACTACAACAAAGACGACGATGATGATGATCGTCTGTCTTTTCTTCGTTCTGTGTCGTCTTGGCGGTCGATGGTGCTTTGGTTCGCCAATTGGGTAAGAGAAACGATAGACCAGCCGCAGAAGTTCCTCCGAATCTAGATAAAGAAAATGTAATGCTGCCACTTTAAGAAGAGACCTCATGCTGATGATGATGGCGACAATGACGATCTTGTGGAGGTTTGCCTGATTGTTGGTCGGCATGTGGGCTGGCTGCGCGAGTGTATCTTTAATAAAATATAATCGCTGGCGATAGAAACGCATTTAGGATGTAGAAAGTGTTGCTTTTTTTTTAGCTCGCTTTGGTTCTCTCTCTCTATCTCTCTTTCTCTCTCTTTCTGTGTGATTGACCACTGAGATCTAAGGAAATAGAGGAAACTACGCAACAAAGAATGTTGAAGCGCTGCACGGAAATTAAAAGAGCAAAGGAAATCCTTTCTGGGGAGTTGGTGAAATGGGGTTTAAGATGATGAATTTGAAAAATTCGACAAAAATATCACGGACTACCAAAGTCGTATTTTTGTATATACATAATAGAAAATATGTGAACATTTCTTTAATTTGGGGTCGATACGTAACGCTTCCCAGGTATAGGAAGCATTCCACTCTTTCAACCTGCGGTCCAGCAATGCGAACTTGGAATAATGATAGATAGAACCGAGGCTGATGACCTTTGTCTTGGCTGTATTCACCTTCATCGGAATGGCATTCAAATCCCACCCTGCATTAGCTGTCGTATGCAGTGTTCCCCGACTTTGAAAACTGTTTTCCCCGTTTTTTATCAGTAAGAGCATAAGTCGTCTTCCCCTAAATCCAAATAAAGTTACCCTTTTTTCCCCTAAGTCAAAATTGCATCTATTTGCATATGAAAAATTAAAAAAAAAATCATAAATTCAATAGCAAAAATTCAGACTTTTCCAAGTGCTTAAAATCAAATTTAATACATTCAATTTTTGTACATGTACGAAGACGTTCGATTAGACTGCGTCTTTTGGTATACACATTTCATTCTTGGAAATTGTTTCTTAATGAAAATATGTTTTAATTTTACGTTCATAGAGATTTTTAGTTTTTTCCCCTTTTTTTAAGCTTGTTCCTGGTTATCTCCTTCTTCAAGGTGATCTGGTAATACTGGTGGTTTGGTAGAGGTTCATAGCTCTGTGCGAAAGTAAGTAAAATGTCGGTCTTCAGCGTTTTTTGCTGTCGTCAGAGTTCATCAAATGCTTACACTTAACATCGGCAGAGCGGCTCCGAGGTCCTCGTCGATCACCACTTGACACGTGCCACTTGGCCAAGATTCGGGGCATAAATGATAGCTTTTTCAGTTTACGACAGATTTTATTCTTTATTGATAGAAAAAGGTTGCAAAAATATTAAAAAACAAACATTTTTAACGCATTTTTAAATTTCTCGAATATGTGTTGTTCTCGAAACGACAGTAATTGAGAAAAATACTCGTGTCCTGCAGTTTTGTAGATAAGTTCAGGTGGTTCTAAATTCTTCCAAATTTCTAGATAAAATATTATTATTATAAGTTAATTACATTTAAATGAAGTTTTGTTTGTTACTTTTTTAGATCTTTCTTTTATATTTGGGAATATTTCTTAAAAAAAAGCGCAATAAAGAATGTTTGTGAAGTAGGATTGAGCCGGTCGAGTTGACAGCAGTATTGCCAACATGTAAGAGAAAGATATTGTATTCGTAAAAAATTTCGCACTCGTGAATTTAATCAATTCTGACATTACGATTATAGATGAACTAAAAAAAGTGGGTCGCGAATTTGTGTCCGCCCGTCTGTGTGTCCGTATGCTCCTGAGACCTACAGCTTAAACGGCTGCCCTGATTTGGTTGAAACTTCAGATTTTGAGTTTTTGGCCCTACAGTTCGATGGGTTTTTTTCTTCCTTTGCACGGTAACCTCAATATTAATGGCACTTCCCATGTAAAATTTTCATAACAGTATGATTTGTTCGAAAACGGTTCCAACGATTTTAACTAAAATTGATATTTAAGCTTAAGTAGATGAGGTTACCATGACTGCACACCCAGTTTTTCATTAAAAATCTAATAACGGTACTTTTGAAATTTGGACACATCTCGAAAACGGTCCATCCAAAAATTTATTTCTAATCGAATATGGTCATTTATAACTTTACAAGTACACTCTCAGTTTTTGTCTATATTTTCGAACAATAGACTTTTTAAAAAAGTAATTTTTTAAAAATTTGGTTTTCTTTAGTTTACCTAACGATTTTGACAAAAAAACATGACCAAAATGCATACTTAGAGTAAAATTGATGTTTTCAAATTTCTTGCGTCCTTAATTTTCATTTCGAATCAACGAAAACGTTAATTTTAGAATCTGCTCATATCGCGAAAACCCAAACAATATTTAATCCTCAGTTTTTTTCAGTTAAACAGTAATTTGCAAACTAAGCTTTTCAATATTATTTTGTTGCTGTTTTGTCTGCATAATTTTACAAAAACCGCTCTCATGATTTTGATCAAAATACATATTTTTTATAATAAAATAATACTAATTAAGATACCATACTTAGTTTCTCTCCAAAAATTCGAAAATTGCCCGTTACTGAAGGGTTCAACTTATAAAAACTCACATTGTTATTTGCTAACCCAAAAGTGGATTTTATTTAACACTATTCCTATATTTTATGAACCGTTTCTTTTATAGAGAATCACTTCTCAGATTTTTACCAACCTAACTAATAAAATAAGAAAACAATCAATCAAACTTTTTATCAACGTGAACGTTTTGTTCGACGTGCACTTTATTTTTGTAATTAATAAAATGTTTTGCTGTTTTTTTTTTTTTTTCTTGTTGTAATACTATTTTGTGTAAGTTTTGGCTCGGGCAACTTTTTAGTGCCGCTTTTTTTTTTAATTTTTCAGCGGCAACGCTGCCGCAGGTTAACCAAAGAAACTCTCTGTTGACGCCGCCGGAAGTCTTTTCGAAACCAATGAACAGCAGGCGAAGATATGATCGATTCACGACGCGGTATTCAGTAATGATCTGAAATGTATCGGTGATTCTCCGATCGACACATAGGATCTTCTTTCATAGCGAACTTGACAAACATTTCCCTTTTTGGAAAACACAGATCTTTTCCGACCAACCGTCTTCTTCTCAGTAAAATTCTCGTATCAATTTTTGATAGAAAGACATCACTTGAGCAGAAATCTTCACACTTCCTTTCCTCAGAGCAAGCTTCAGCTTTGGTATGTACACCTCTTAATCATAAGCCACGCAACTGGTTCAAGTCTTTACTTTTGCGCCTTCTTTAGAGTTTCAAATACCCTGTAGCACATCGTCTGCATTTGCTTTATTTTCTGAAAGGAATTATGTAAAAAAAAAATAACAACTTTTCTGCTTCTGTCTTTACGACGCACCATAAACATTCACAGACAACTTTACGGCGACTACTGGATACGAAAACAGCACAAGTTAAATATCAAGTCGCGTTCACCGCATCGTATCTATTTGCCATAAAATCATTCAGTGAAATAAATTCGCAAATTGCTTCCATTTTATTTATTCAATAAATTAGTACGACATTTACTTCGCTTATAGCTCCCTCAATTGGGTGTGTACGTCTTTCGCAATTAAAAATATTTAAAATGCTATAAAAATAAAATCCAACGACTCTAATAAAGTGTCATTAAATTTTTTATTTTTCAATTTTAAATCGATGCGAAATCCTTTTTTTTTTTTTTGTTTGAAAACTTCGTTTTTGTTGGTGATTTTTAAAGGCCTCATCGCTCTATCTACTTAATGAGTGCAATCTAGTTTGAACAACTACAGCAAGATTCTAGAGAGTAGACAGCTACGAGTATACACCGCATACAGACACAGAATGCGCAGAAATTAAATTTAATTTCGTATTATTGCCGTTGACAATTATGTTCGTAGGATCCTCGAGAATGTTTCAATTAGAGCTCCTTTTTCTGTTAACTGTGAGTTATGAAATCGCTTCGGGGCCCAGTGTCAAACCATCCCCCATGGGGGGTCAGTCGTGAGTGTGTAATTGAGAATGATGTAGTGGGTCTCGGGTGACGGGTGGCCCCTCACATGCGCACAATCAAATAAAAGTCTCAAAGGACCGAATTGCCTGTTAGTTGCCCGTCCAATTCTCTTTAAAAAAAGAGGGAAGTTCTCGTCCTTTTTAACGATACCAGTATGCATATTCTATGATGTCAAGGCGAAATGTGAATCATGTTTCAGGGATTTCTGTTTCATCCTTCGACTGTAAATAGAGAGAAAAAAATAAAAAAAAAAACAAATATATATATTGAAGAGGAAACTTGTTTGCACTGAAGACTTCTGTTCGTGTTTGATTTTCACATTTAACGATGAGCCCAGGACTTATTGAGAAACTAGAAATGGACTTTGAACAGCAAAAAAGAAGTCAGCAAGCAATTAAGGGATGGGTTTTAATTGGACAGCTTATCAGCGGCCATAGTGAACTTTCTCTTCAAGTGGCAAGTGATAAAAAGGCCTGGCTCTGGAAAATGTCAACTGAGTTGGTTTAATTGAATCAGTGTCTAACTAACTACAGTCTACCTGACACTTGTTCGTATCTTGCTTACTTTGCACCTAAAATGTCTGCTTTAGTGGTGGTGAGAGAAAATGATTTTACATTTCTTTAATAGATGGCGCACTTGTGGATCAACTAGGTGTGCAGTTGTATGGATATAGTTTATGCTATACCTCAGATGTGCCTTGGGCAGAAAATCTACACAGTTTGTGTTTCTCCAGCGATCGAACCTTATACCTCTAGCTTAATAGTCCAGTACACTCCTGTGTTACTGTTTTTATAACGGAGAGACGAAGTGCTCCTTGTAGTTTTATGTAGATTTCTTAGAGGTGGTCGACTTAACGAAGAAAGGCGGACATACGAGCAATCTCCTAAAATTGAGTCAGACTTTAGGCACTAAAAATACTGCTCGCGGTGTGAGCTGCAAAATATCCCCGTTAGCTCGTTGTCGGTAATTTCGCAATGTCAAAATAGGACTGTAAACTTAGGTTCTAACAGCTACTCATTTGTGCCAGTTTTTTTTTTTTTTTTTAGTGCATATGGAAGGGACCTACAATTTAATGTCAAGTTCGACGTCTGAATTGAATTGATTTTTACGCTAGAGTTAAGCTTTCGAAAAAGCTTCGTCCTTTGTATTATTTCAGCTGTTGAATCCGCTCCAAACTGTTCGCGGAATTAAAAGTTGCTTCACTCTTCCCTTAATAATGGCGTTTATTCATTTAAAGCAATCATCCATTTATTCTATAAAAATTTTCATTGATCCCATGCAAAGGTTCATTGATTCTATACAAATGTTCATTGATTCTAAACATAAGTTCATTTATTCTGTTCAAATATTTATTGATTCTATACAAATATTCATTGATTCCATACAAATGTTCATTGATTCTATACGAATGTTCATTGATACTTTTTAAAAGGTAATTGATTCTATGCAAATGTTCGTTGATTCTATACAAATGTTCATTTATTCTATCCAAATGTTCATTGATTCTGTACAAAAATTCATTGATTCTATACAAATGTTCATTGATTGTATACAAATGTTTATTCATTCTATACAAAGGTTCATTGACTCTATACAAATGTTCATTGATTCCATACAAAGGTTCATTGATTCTATAAAATTGTGCATTTATCCTATACAAATGTTCATCCATTCTATACTGTGTGCTTATATTTCTGCCACAGATCCGCTAAAAGGTGTTGGCTTTGTTAAAAATTACATCAGCCTCTAAAATGTGCCTCAGAATGAATGAGAAAACATAAACACCCAGTAATATCTAGTCCGAGTATCCACCCACAAAAACCATTCATCCTTCGAATACACATTTCTTTTAGATCATTCATCATTTAGGCCACCCCCTAATGCCACTCGCCCGCATACTTAATTGTGAGAGAAAGCGACTCCTTAGCCTGATAACACAAATTTTAATTAAAGCTGTCGCTTAGCAACTCCATCAGGTAAAATCCCAAAAATGCTGCAGATTTACGCGTGACACGGGGGAACCCATTACACGCAGCTTACCGCATCTCCGAGCCCTACATCCAGCAGGATGCGACTTAACGTTGGCATAAGACGAAGGTATGTGTCCTTAATTAAAACGTACCCGAATACCATATTTTATCACATCCGAGGAATCCTCTCGGCATTCTTTTTGTTACGTACACATCCTGCCCGAGGAGGAAAGCGAAGGAAAACCTTAGTAACTCCTCCACATCCACACTTAAAAGTTCGTAATTAACGGAAGCGTACCCGTTTCGTTTTAAGTTTTTTTTTTTTTTTTTGTTTCGTTCTGTCTTCGTCCTCTCACCTAGTTTACTTGTGTCGTTGGGCTTTGTCCTTTTTCCACAACCACCTTGCTCTCTCTCTCTATCTCTCTCAGTTGGGTACAAGAATTTCCTTTTTAAATTTCAGATTTTGGGTCAACAACTTGGCTTGTTACTACGCCACTACGCGTATCCATGCCACAACAGTTGGTTCAAGGGAACATAACTTTGAAGGTGTGTGTGTGTTAGAAGAGTATAAACGCGTGTGCAATGCGCCCCCAATTCTGTACTTCCACTTCCATCCCTGTTGTCGCTCTCATTTCCTTTGTCCTACTCCTACCACGGAGTGGGCTGTGTTTTCCCTTGACTGCTTTCTCTCGCACTTGCACAGTCCTATCGTGTGGCTGATGGTGTCCTTTGGATTGAAAAATGTATGCGCTACCCATTTGCTGTGCAAAAATGTATTCATGTACAACCCTGAGGACATATCCAGCTAAGCAAACTAGCATTTCTCCCTTCTCCGCTGTTCCACAAAGGCGGGATATCAGAGAATCGATGTTCGCGGCCAGTATCCTTTTTGGCAAAGGATATATGGAACGGTTCTTCGGTATCGGCGAGTGTATGCGTGACATTTGGTTTTCATGGCGAAATACTTCGTGTGAATAATCTTTAGGGTATTATTCAAAATTAATGGAAAACTCATAGTCCTTAACTCACCTCATTTCCCCTTGGAGTTGTTTGCTGTTCTGATGCCTGTTTATGGCTCGTTGAAATGCCTCAAGGCTGGCAAATTGTTGATTCTCATATCAGCCGAATGGGGGAGTGAAACGATAACGTTTTGTTATTTTCTTTTTTCTGGCTTCCTTCATCATTTGTGTCCTTTTATCTCGCTTCCTTGTGAAGGTGCGTTCGGCGCGAACGCTGCAAATAGGCTTTAGAATTATTTAAAATGGATTGTGTACAGCGGGGATTCTCCGCGCTCAAAATGGGGCGAAATTTGTAGCACAGGACTGTTGGGAAATAATTTTAATGTGTATCCTCCTGTCGCGAGGGTTATTAATGTTCGCACAGACTACCATGGAGTACGCCAATAATTCAAGGAAAGTTAATTAAGCTGAGTCAAAATAGCGGGCACAGCCGGCTTGTCATTTTCGATTGATAAATGGCTGTGATCCAAGGTTGTGTGCTTTCGCGCTGCAAATTTCCCAGTGAAATAAAAATTATATCCTGTCAAGGATAGTCAAAGGTAGGCGGTTGGTAGATATGTACATACAACAGCCTTCATCAGTGGGGGCTTTTAAAGTTCTGGCTCAGTGAGGCCAGGGCGAGAGCCTTGGCAAGTAGGGGTATGTCAATTCATACAAGGATTCATCCGTATTTGCAAGGTTGCTCGATATTAGGAACTGAGTGCCGTGAAAACTATGGCATGAAGTTATTATTCCTGGATTCTTTAAAAATCCAGTTCCAAATTTGTGTAGGCTTCATAATCCGGAAGGTTCGTTTGCGCCGAAACAGTGTGGTCAGTAATTTTTGGGTTATGGTTTCCTTTTTTGCGTGCATTGAGATCTTAATAGCCGACGCCTGATTGACTCCGCTAAATTCGTCGACTTATTGATGAACGGATGCACAGAATCAATGAACAGGAAATCAATGACCCAACACATAATTTGTTGAGACAAAATCATAGACCCTGTTGCATTTCTATCTGAAAGTATAACTCTCTCTGAAATGACATACTACACATTTTAGAAAAATTAAATGACGGATTCGGACAAATATTAGGGAAACCAAGAGGATTACTAACTGAGCGTCTCAGTATACGATATTTTATTACAAGTGTTAGTTGAGCAGTTGTTTTATTTCCCTGCACTTTGATTTCGTATGTCTGTTGATTATTTTCATGAGATCGTTGATTTCACTCGAGTTTTTGTTCATTGATTTCATGAGACTGTTCATTTATTTCATGTACATTATCATTGTTTTTATGGAATCGTTCATAAATTTCACAAGACTGTTCATTATATCTACAAGTCTGTTCATTAATTTCATTAGTATGTTAATTTCACGAGACTGTCCATTGTACCTACATCATGTACATGTTCATTATTTTTAAGGAATTGTTCATAAATTTCACAAGACTGTTCATTAATTTCACGAGTCTGTTCATTGATTTCATTGGACTGTTCTTTGATTTCATGTTCAGGTACATTGATTTAGCATTAGTTATAGAATTGTTCATACATTTTATAGAACTGTTCATTAATTTCACGAGACCGTTCATTGACTTCATGTACATGTTTATTTTGTTTATAGAATTGTTCATTAATTTCATAAGACTGCTCATTATATTTTTAAGACTGTTCATTATCTTTACAAGACTGTTCATTAACGGCATAAGTCCGTTCATTAATTTCACCCGATTGTTCATTAATTTCCCGAGACTGTTCATTTATTTCCTAAAACTTTTCTAGACCTATTTCCTTATTATTCTTTTCCCAGAAGAAACCAAATTCTCCCCTCACTGTGTGACAAAATCAATACCGTTGGTTCTTATCCAGAAAAAAAAATCTCTTAATCTACTCGTCGACGTTTTGTTGTAAAGAAAATAATTTTGCACCAATTTCACTCGTCTTTCGCTGACCTTCCGAGCCAAGTTTTGCACTATCGTGTGATTATTTGAATTTCCACATCAACATGAATAATTGACCGGCAGTTTCGATTACATGTCTCATTTCTGTGAGTCGTTTGTTAGAACACGCTCAATTCAGCACCACTTCCAGGGTTGTATCAATTTTTCGCACGCAAATACAATTTGCCGCATTTTCTCCCTCACTCTCACTGCTGGATGATGACCCTGAAAAGGATTAATTTTGTCCATCCGCTACCTTTTCCACAACCACCGCTACACGTGTAAGCGTGTTTTAATTTATGTGCACTTTGCTTGGCCCAATTTAGGTGCCTTATACTTCTATTGGCCTCGGACGTGAACCGGCTAATCAAATGCACTTTTCGTGTAAACTACAAGTCAGGTGGTAAAGAAATTCTCGGCCGTTTGTTTGGGATTTTATTTGATTTCCACTAGGACGTGTTACCTACCGCAGTCGAGAATCTTTTACGGTGTCGCCTACCTACCGCAAGTTATCATTCGTATCTATACCCAAATCCGTGTGCAGTTTGTCGTGTACCTACCGCAGCAATCCATTTTCTCTGAGACAGTTCATCTGTTCGAAGGACATCATTCGACAAATTATTCATACAAATATTTGACAAGACAGTCCTGTCTTGATCTTTCATACACGATATACAAAGGAACAGAGCAGCGAGTTCGTTTCTGATTCATTGTTCGCCTGAGAGTGCTTCTATACCTTGAGAAGATATATATATTTTTTTTTTTTTTACAGTTGTTTGCAGTTTTCCTGACCCCGATTCATTTTTTTTTTTTTTTGTTTTTATTTTGTATTTGGCGTTTTGTGTTTGCGAAGGAAAAGACCTCACACGGAGAGTGGTGGTGGTTTCGAAAACGACCCGGTCGGTGGTAGTTCCATTGTCGAAAAGAGACAAAAGGTTAATTAACGTGTGTATGACAGGTATGCTCAAAATATTTTGGAATCGCATTCTAGGTGGCAATGATTTTCTCGGCTAAATTGGATTTATTCCACAAAGGGAGACTTTTGATTAGGTATGATTGTGTGTGGGTTTTCTTTTTTGTTATGTACTTTTGAATTCAAAAGTGTAACCTCATTGTATGGAGGTTATGAATCGTTGCGCGGGAATGCATATGAAAAGCATTTAATTCGTCTAATTGATTAGCAGGACGATGGGCTGTAAAGTGAAAAATAAATTTCCAGTTCAGTGATCGGTATGCGAATGGAACTACTGCCAGCAACTGGCGTTATCAACTTGCCTTCGGTCGGAGTGACCAAATACTTATCCACCTCATCAGCGGTTTTGATTTTTGCTTTTACCCTGAAATGGTCCAACTTTGTCAAATTTAGAGGTTGGGGTAAGTTTCCGGTGAAGCAGTGTTAACTTCAATAAACTGCACGCAGGTCCCTGTGGACCCATTATGATGCCGATCAGTGGGTATTTTGAAACCGGGTTTTCTTTAGCTTCTGATTATAAATCGTACGCGAAACTATAGACCGGGTAACCGACATGTATTTAATGTAATTTATGGAAGAGTATTAGTGTCATAGAGGACCTGTTCTGGGCCTCAGTGTCTAAAGTTTGAATAGCGTAACATATTTTAAATACTTTTAGCCTCTTTAGAGATGTCCAGGTCCTCTCCGAGACGTAGTCCGCCTGCATGGTCTCACTTTATAAAGTGTTTTCTTGGAGATATAACAGGGCGCTCAGTATTTGAACGTCCTTGCTTCCGTAGAAGCTTATTCTCTAGCAGCGACGACGTTGGGAATTTGCCCTAAAAGTCGATACTAGTTTCAAAGTTGCAAACTTACAATAATGTTCAAAAGGCTTAGAAAACCCTCCTTGAGGATATATGAAGCTATCCGCGGTAAACCAGCCGATTCGCATTTCGTTCGCTTCTAGTTCCCGGATGAAGATTTCATGCCATTAGGATGCAAGAAATGTATCGTGTCAAATTCTTGACGTCGCGGTAAAAGATTGCGGAAGACTCACCGGCGATTCGCCAAAACGCTCGAGGAAGACTTAAAAGCGAACAGAGGAAGTTTATGCAAATTTACGGCGGTTGATCTGCCGATAAAGAAATCACGCAAAGTACGGGTCAGAGCTTGCATTTGTCTGTGGAAATTTCAATCGTGCAGCGGACTCGTCTCATTTACAACAATTCGGACCGAAACTTGCCGGCGATTCGCCAAAACGTACTCGAAGACTAAAAAGCGAACGTCCAGAGGAAATTTACACAAATCTACGGCGGTTGCTCTGCCGATAAAGAAGATCAGTTCTTCTGCCTGTCAGATATAACATTCCAAGTTAGATCAAGATGGTGATGACACTTTTCGTGTTTCTTGTTACCGCACTCATTTCAAAAGGTGAATACAGTTCGTGTTACCACCTAAAGGAGAACGCGTTCGCCTAGTGAGTTGTTGTCCCAAAAAAATGCCATCAACCGAATCAAGTCGAGTGAACCGCCTCAACCCGTTTAGAAAGAATCGATTCTAGCCTACGGGAAGTCAAGACACATTCTGCCTAATTCATATGTGAGCTGGCCAAAGTCTCGCGGTATTCTCAGAGTACATCTATCGCAATTGCGGTGGTACATCACTAATTACCCCCGTAATGGATTTAACCTCACAATGATAAACCTCCCACTTTATTGCTCAGATGTTAATCTCCAAACAAATTGCTTATATTTCGCATCCATTATAAAACATTCTCGTGTAAAATACTTCCTCGTTGTTATCGATTTGCGCGTTGTGAATAATTAATACGTACCTTGTGCACACAGTTCATTTGCATTAGCATAACAATTTAAAAAAGTATCTATACCAACTGTTTGTGCGCGCGCCCCTCTGTATCTCATTAGTTCTACTTCAATAAAACGAATAAACAATTTACATTGCACCCAAGTCGTCATTTGTCATGCACGACTTGTATTTGCACCAGCGGCTTCAGTACAAAATTTATCTACGCCGCTAAATAATTAGCGCTAAGCAGTTACGAGTGTCTTTGACAATTTCAGATTGATGCCACCTTTCGGTGCGATCGTTATTGAAAAAGTATTAAGTTGGATTTCGGCCTTCGCAATCGCTTCGATTATGTAGTGAGTTGATCTTGACCAGAGCTAACTTCACGTTTATCTGTCCCATTCGTTCACCATGCTTCTGGATAGTGGCGGTGATATCCTTTTGCGCCAGGGCCAGCACTTGCGGATATTGCGCAATTTCGTAAATTGTGAACGCTGCTGTTGCGGCTGTGTTTTCATATCCGGTCACGTAGAAGAGGAACGCCTGGCCGCCGATGCTTTCAATTTGAAACGATCGAGTCAACAGTAAAAAGGCTGGGAGAAAAAAAGTGGTTTCTATGTCCCAGATATTATCACTTTGCCAGTGTTGCGAAGTTGTATCAGCATCTGCATGATATCCCTGTGCGAAATGTTGTTCTTCTCTCGATATTCGACTGTGTGCCGGACAATGTTTTTCATCGAATCGGCCGCTTCTTGTTTCTCGCCGAAAAACAAGAACAGTTTTTCAAATCTATAAATGAAAAGGATTGATTTGGTCTATGGGAAATGCTGTCAGGGTTATTAGAACAAAGTCCACAAATAGCATACAAAAGCAAGCTACGTGCGACCCCATAGTACACATTTTTTGTAAGGTTTCGGCTTCTATAAAATAAATAGATGGCGCAACATTTCACATTTCACAACGATTCGTTTTGTGTGAGTTTTTTTATTTTTCAGGACGAATGGAAAGGATCTACAATTCTTATGCCGAGTCCAAACGGCTAATTGAGTAGCTCTTTCATGACAGTTTTACTCTCGGATGTTTGTCAGTCGTAGTGAAAAATACCTTAAGATGTAATTTGTCTTTTTTCCGGGGATCGAACCTGGGACCCCTCGTTTAGTAGTCCAACACACTAACCACTAAGCCACTGCACCTACTTTTAGTTTGTCTTCAGCTTGTGCATGTTGTTTTCAATTTAGTTTGGAAGCATAAATAGAGGTTCGTGCATTGGATAATTTTTCTCCCCAGATGGCGCCTCAATAAATCAGATTTTTTTTTCGCAAATTCAACGATATAGGTATTGCTGGTCTGATTGCGACACAAAAAACACTACCACTCAATCTGCATATACATAATTACAATGTTCCCCTCCAGATGGCGCCACATGCGCAAACATTTTCCTCCAAGCACCTTCCAACTCATCAGCAAAAAGAAAAATATTTCCATTGGAATCTCTCTAGAGCAGAGCAGATTATTTGTTGTTCGCTCTTATTTCCTACTGCAAAGTGAGTGGCTGCTGCAATGAAGTCGCTAAGTCTAGAAATTATTATATATTTATATATATTAGATATTGTTCTGTCGAGTGTTCTTTATTGAATGAATATAAATATCTCTATTATTTTTGTTGTTTGAATGTTTTGTGCCATCGCGGTGTCTCTGATCAAGACAGCGGGACGAAACAATAAGTAGATGTCGATGAATTTGTCGCTCGTTCCATTGTATAAATCACAGATGGCTGCGCCCAATGATCGTTGACCCTTGCGAAAGCGGATTCAACTTATGCATAATATTGTTTGACTTGCTGACAGAATTAGATTTTGCACAAAGTCGGGAAGAACTTTGTCGTCTAGTTGACTGAAGGGTCCTGCAACTGAAAATCTAAATTCGCGCGGCTGCTGAAATGGAAGCTTTCTTTCAATTTCTAGAAATCTATTACTCTTTTAAGTGCTTGTAGAATCCTTACAGAAATGTGTTAATTTTGTACAAGTGTACTTCAAGTATTTGAGGTACTTTGTTATAGGTTTCTGTGATGTCCACAGTTCTTTTAGGTTGCTATTGAATTTGTCTTCAAGTGATGATAGTAACAGTTTGAAGCTTTGTGTAACAGAAATGCGTTGCTTGAGTTGTGATGTCAAAAAGGCGTTCAGGCACATATAGCCAGGCAGTCGCCTTTCCCGATTTATCAGCCTCTGTCGGTCAGAAAGATATTGATTTACCTCTTTAAAGATGGACATAATCGAACCATAATCGTAGCCTTACAGTTCATCTACATATTCACCGACCTTTTACCTTTCCGAAGAACTGAGGCACCCTATCGGTTCGATTTTTTACTGTCTATGGGATGGTAGATAACGTACAACAACAGAGAGTAATTTATCGTTCAGTCGCAGTCTTATTACCAATAAGAAGATCACCGATCTTTTTGCTAAATGTGATTGCATAGACATTTTTGAAGATCCTACCCAGATTGGCCTTTTTAAATATTATACTTTATTGCATTTCGAATTCCTGATGTCTCCAAAACGTGCATCAATGCATTACTTCATTGTGTATCTTGATCCTCGGTTATCCTCGTAAAGTTGTGGTATTAAAACGGCGTTCATTGTGTTTTGATTGGTTTAATCAGCTGCCACTTCTACCTATGGAACTCTGCTTGAAAATGCACAAAGAACCTGGTATAGTTTGCTGTCTCATTGAGATTCTCATCTATCTCTTTTAAGATGAGCATTGCGGATGCGCGAAATCATCTACATAGCGTCTCAAAAATTTCATTTCATATTCTGACCGACCACGGGATCACCCCCGTAATTGTGGGGTACACAAATTCAGTGTTCCCTCTGTTAGTAGTTGTGTTTCAACCATGAAAACGGTTTCTTCTTTTCTCATCCGTGGGTCGAGTTGATATTTACGTAAAACCGATATAAATCGTTGACTACTCGCGTCAAATTTAACTTGATCTATGGCAGTGGCATCTGTTGGTTGTGGGTTTGTGTCTTGGATGGTAGATTTTTTTTTTTTTTGACTGCTGAACGAGTGGCATTGCACTATGCAAATGAATGCGCTACTTTTTTGAGGTCAATTAACAATTTCCCAGTTACCACTCAAAGGTTTCAGGTCTGCATTTTAGGGCAACTAGTAATTACCCTCTTACAGCTCCACCTATGCCGATTTCCACCCAACAAATTATAGAGAAAACCTTAAAATGAAACACAGACATATTGAATATTTGGTGTCTGTCTCTGTTCCTGCTTCTTAATCGTACATACAGTCAATGCTTCTTCTAATAGCACGTTAATAGTTACCTAATCCAAATGTTTAGGCCAATCGGAATGTGATTGTTTGCTAGTGAATTTTCCTGATAAGAAGACAAATGAGGAAACAATTAAGCGCGTCATGTTTAATAGTATCTCTCTATGTGAACGCCGACATTATTATCTTAAGTGCACACAGAGGCAGGCAAGGCTTGTGCAATCGATTGTTGTTAATGGGTTTCCATGTTTTTTCTCTCCCTCCATATGGTGGCTTGTAAAATAAACGCGTTCATACTTGGCTTTTTGGGTGACCTAAATAATATTTTACATGAATAATACAAGTTTATCTGTCATATGGCAGAGGAGTCGGCTGCTGAATATAGTCGGTTATGCAACTTCCTTTAGCATGCTTTTCTCCTTGAGCTAAAAACAAAAAAGAACGCTTTAAAGTAACTTTATCATGCGCGCAATGAGTAACGCAACAGGTCGTGTTTCTTCTCCTTCATTTGGACTTGCGTTTGTGTATAGTCAGATTGTGATTTTGTTTTCTCATGGAAATGGGATACTTCCTCTGTACGTTTTAAGGGTGGCTGCCGACAAAGTGTCGGTTTATTTTGACCATTTTGTGGGGACGTTTCCTTCCGCACTCAAGTCCTTTCACATATTCTCTTGAATTTGATAGGAATTGCGGGTCCTGACCCATCTAGTTGTGTCTTCATCTTTAGCTGGCTATCTACAAACTAAATAAGAGGTGTTATTGTGAACGACCCGCTATTTCGGTAGCTGTCACTCTTGGCTTTTATTCTTTGACATTTGACCAGTAGAAACTACGCCATTACTAAAAATGGAACGATATACGCTTCAACAACGTCGTGCTTTGCTGATTGGGACCTTGAAATGCATTAAAATGATCCGGAATTACAAAATCATCTTGACTGATGAGGCCCATTTCCACTTCGGTGGCTACGTCAACAAGCAAAATTGTCGCATCTGGGGCTCGGAAAACCCAAGAGTTATTGTTGAGAAGCCTCTCCATCCTCAACGTGTGACTGTTTGGTGCGATTTATGGTCCGGCGGGGTCATTGGACCTTACTTTTTCGAAAATGAGGTTGGATCAACAGTTAGGGTGAATGGACTGCGCTATCTAGAGATGATTAATGATTTTCTATGGTCGGAGTTGGATGGTATTGATCTGGACAACGTTTACGGCGCTACGTGCCACACAAGCAACGAAAGCATTGATCTTTTACGGGAAAAGTTTCCGGACCGTGTAATCTCTCGAAGAGGTGATCACAATTGGCCACCGAGATCTTGTGATTTAACAAATTGCGACTTCTTCCTTTGGGGCCACGTGAAAGATAAGGTCTACGCCAAAAGCCCAGCGTCGATTCAAGACCTCAAAGATAAAATGCGTGAGTCTATCGAGGACATAGGGCAGCCACTTTGCGATTTGGTTATGGAAAATTTCATGAAAAGGATATGGTCCTGGATGCGTGCTCGTGTAGCCATTTGGCTTATGTTGTTTTTTATTATTAACGGCATGCCTTCCTCTTTATTATGAAATAAACATCCGATCATTTATCCCAAAAAATGACATTTTTCTTTGAATACGAAAATAACACCTCTTATTTATAAAAGTCTATGTTCTCATTTATACTTTCCTTTAAGAATAAATTGAATTGAATTGAATTGAATTGAATATATGTAAATTTTTGCATGAATTTTTTATTTATTTTAAAAGTTTATTACCAAAAAATTAGAGCTCACACTAAGCCCACAACCTTCTAATTAGTTAAAAATATAAAAATGATTGTAAAAAACTCTATATCGTCAATACTGGCGACTTCTTCTTGGTCAGCCTGAGATTGACGCCTCCTTTCGGTATTATTGTTACCGAGTAGCTATCAATCTCGAGTTCCCCCTTCTTGACCGCGTCGATATCGTAGTGGGTTAGTACCTTGGCCACAGCAACTTTGACATTAATCTTTCCCATTCGTTGAGCTAAAGAAAATTCACTGGTAGACGTTTCTGACAAACATTTTCAAACATATCTCTCATCTTACCAATGCAATGACGTGGTCCCTCGCCAAAAGGCATATACGCCACTGGATTGTAATTTTTGTTCTCCTCCAAAAACCGTTCTGGATCGTATCTCATTGGCTCGGGAAAATGCTCGGCATCTCTTTGAATACTGAAGAGTGGTATCACAATGGGGGTGCCCTTTTCTATGACCTTATCCGTTCCGGGCACCGGGTAGTCCTTGGTACATTCTCGATTGAGAATCGGCAAACCTGGGTACTTGCGTATGGTCTCCATGAAGCACAAGTCGAGGTATTTCATATCCTGAATGGACTCGTAGGTAATCTTTCCATCGTGCTTTTTTAGTGCCTCCTCGACGTCCTGTTGTGCCTTGGCCAGCAGCTCTGGATTTTGGGCCAGTTCGTAAATTGTAAAAGCAGCCGCTGAGGCGGACGTGTCAAAGCCAGCCGCGTAAAAGAGAAACGCTTGACCGGCCATGTTTTCGATTGACATCGACTTAAAGTCATCTAAATTTCGGGCAAACATGGTTAACTGAATATGATGGTTAGTGTACTTAATATTAGACAAACCTGCAGAGGACTGTGCATCCCAAATATTATCGTCCAAATTCACTTTGCCATTGTTGCGTAGTTGAATCAGCATTTGCATCAAATCCTTGCGTACGAAGTTGTTTTTCTCGCGGAAATCAACTGTCTCGCGGACAATTTTCTTCATCAAAATTGTAGTCTGATCCTCAATGCCAAGGCGGACAAAGATCTTCTCCAACCTGCAAGGTAGAGCGATTTATGAATTAGGCGTTGTAAGAGCGTAAAGAGGTCAGAACTCTATAAAGTCCATCCATGAAAATAGACCTCACAACCATTTGTTGGTGTGCTTTCTTTTATTTTTGCGCCTCTTTAGTCAGAACATTTTTCAGTACTTGGTTGAAGTTCACGATAGGTGGCGCCTCAATCTGTAGAAAGACGTCGATTGGACCCCCCGCTAGTCGAACACACCTCCCACTGAGTCACTTTCAATCGCATCTGATGAATGTATGTGGTTTTGCAAAGCTGGCATACTGCTTCTAGAGAAAACGCCCATTATAAGTGGGCGTGGCACAACATTTTTGAATTAGGTATTTTGGAAGTTATCACTTATCTTCATTATTTTGATTTGAAGTAGGTACCATAAAGCCGAGTGACCTTAATCCATTTGAACTTCTCAAGAAAGTAGATTAAACATTTTCACGATCGAAATACCTCGACTGGACTCATATTGTCAATCGCTGTCATTGCTCGGTAAAGGCAATATATGCACAATTTGTTCATGGGACGACTTGAGACATTTTGAATCGGGCTGAAGAAAGCAGAACTCTCATCAACATCTCCATGGTCTTATAATGACCCGCAAAAGCCCTGGCACGCCACTGGGCTGCAGAAAAGTTCAGCCTGCGTCTGCTTTTTACATCAACCCTCGCACAATCGCCGATATACTATTTATAACAAGTTGCTTTATACCAGACAAGGTGCAATTGGAATCTAATCAGTTGCGGTGAATTATGCAAAACTTTGCACGAATTATCTAATCGTTTTGCACTTTTCCAATGGGTTATGAATTTCACAATCACTGCACAAATTTCTGTATTGCGAGCTAGACAATGTAACATAGTTAAAAAACAATCTTCTACTTACGGAGGACACAGGAAAACAGTGGCACCTCTGACCACACTCCTCAACGATCTCCGGTTGATGGCATCGCTAATGGTTTTGAATTCGTTTCTGGGGTTCGTGAAGCTATTCAGCTCCAAGCCAAAGATCGTTGATCCGATAATATCGATCGCGTATCTGTAAACACAATTATTTGGTTAATTCGAAAGTTCATCCGTCTGTGCTGGTCTTACGTTGCAAATAGTTCCTTCATCTCGACCATGACTGATCTCTCGTCCGGTATGATCTTCTTCAAATGATCAAGCATGTGGTTGCCCACATCGTCAATACTGGCAAACATTCCCTTGAGCTTTCCCGATGTGAAGGACGGAGTCAACTTATTTCGCAGTGTCCGCCAACGTTCTCCAGCCAAAGCGAATAGATTTCCCGAAAACGGGTCGTTCTTCTCGTCCACATACACTCCGCGATCGTGAAAGCTAGCAAAGTCTTGCACCAGCATATTGCGTGCCAACTCCGTGTCTCGGATTAAAAGTGCCGGACGGTGCAACAAGTAGATTCCCACTAGTTTTCCGGTGGTCTTCATATACACGTCGTGCATGGCCATACCAAAGGATCGCTGTCGTCTTACGACGGAGTCCAAACTTCCGAAAGGAATTTTCGGTCCATCTACGGGAAAGCCTTTGCGCTGCCAGAAGGTGTAGATGTGTCGCACGAAGAGAGCTACGGCCGTCGCCAACGTTAAGAAAATTAACAGGAACATACTTCTTTCGAACTATGTAGCGCACTGTTGTGTTGTTGATTATAAACTAAGTTTAAACGAAGACGTTTACACCGCAATAGAGCTCAGAGATAATACGATTTAAAAGTCGAACCATTTAATAAGATTGCGGCATCCATGATTCTGCTTCAGTATCAATCTTTCACAGATAGCGTGTTGTCCCCCCGAAGGAATTGTGCTTGACCTAAGTCGGAGTAGTTCAAAAACAGCAGTCTGATAATAGAGCTATGCAATAGGTCTTAAATTGGCTACTTATCAATGAATGACTTGACGCTTTTAATTCTGGTAAGTTGCTTGTTTCCTCACCCCGGAAACTGTGAATAAACAAATATTGTACAAATATTGGCCTTTTTAAAATCTCTAGAGAAAAATTTAAGCAGCAGTACGGTAAGTTACGCTCTATTTCCAGGCCCTGTAACACATTGATTGTTTGTAGATAGTTTCATCCGATTCCATATCCTGGATGGATGACTTGTCAAAGCACAGCCAAGCCGCTAATTGTGAGTCATGAAATCACCAGGATATAATTTCCTTGATATAGCCCTTCGTCTTTTTGTTAATATTTTAAGAGACTGCAACTCACGTTGTTCGTTTAATTTGAAATTCAGTAGGTACGTGGACAGGGGAGTTAAAAAAGATAATGTACGAGGTTCTTCCAAGTGACCCCTCCTTTTTGTGGGAATAAAACGTGTGTACCTTTTTTAAGGGCTCTACCTTCCTAACCGATGACATAGAATGGCAAATAATTGAGCACTCAGTTCAAAAATTTTGCCCTACCAAATTCCAAGGGGGTTAAAAAATTTTTTATAGGAACAAATGTTTGCTTATTTGAGTTAAATTGAAACTTAGTGACAGGTTAGTGACTCGTTATGAAAAAACGTGTCCAAAAATTGTTCGAAACTAATTTTCTAATGGGCTCCAGATCACTTTTGCCGTTTTTAAAGGCCAAATGACAATTGACAAGAATGCTAAAGGATTTAATATTGAGAATACTGCTTCTAGTGACAGTTAATTTGACAGATGACTTTGTGCTCAGTATGTTCTGCCATTTCGTGGGCTCAGTGTGATTAGTGAGCTGGGGCTCTCAGGTTTGATCTTTGGAAAACCAGAATTTGCGTCTTATTGTTTTTTCCTCCCCGCGACCTGCAATTCTATGTCGAGTCCGAATGGCTGTTTGTTTGTCAGAAATAAAATTCTACGTTTCGAACCGGCTTTATACACATAGCTCGACGACAATGACTTGCAATTTGGTTTTCATTTGTTGCATGATGCAGTTGCGATAAGAATTGTTTAATTGATTAGCGAAACTGATTACGTGAAGTGCGTTCTTATGGCTGTAAAGTGTGCAATAGGTGCATATGGGTCGAAATTGAGAAAAAAAGTCACATTACTAGCTTTACAACATAATAAGTTAGTATCGGTACGGAAGGCTTGTGTCAGCTCTATCAGGAGTTGTTGAGATTTTTATTACAGGCTTGGCAAACTAAGTAAACATGGAAACTGATAGTGATAAGAATAACGTAAAAGTTGAAACTCGTTTCGTCGTGCTGTTTGCATTTCGACTTCAACTCAAGACGGTCCAAGCGTTGCAATTAGACCGAAATTGGTAGGGAGCAAAAGTGGTCAGCCCCAGTGATTTTTCTGACATATCTTCTGACAATTACTGTCCTAAATATTCGAAGGATGATATTTAGGTTTTAGTGAATTCCTTCAAGCTCAATTTGCTTGTTACGACGGATCTGACAACGTCGGAAGCAGCCCCGAATGACAGCTGTCATCTGTCAAACGTGTGCCACGTGTTTCTGGCTCCTTGGATTTTTTTTTTTTTAGTGAGGAAAAGAGACTTGTGGCAGTTTTGGCTGAAATTATTTTGTATCCGAGGACACTAAAGTAAATTAAAATCATATTATAAGTATTGAACAAATATTTATCATAATTACAGGAACTTTTTAACGAATAAAGAATTGTGGTCCATACTTGTGCTCTTCTCTTTGTCTTTGGAATTCGCAATCGTTATTCGTTGCCGAAGATTCGAGATCTCGATAAGACTGCTCTATAAGTCCAGGTTACAAATCTCTCAGAAGGAAATCTGTTGGATGAATTCAGAAATCGAAAAACGGTCAAAATTTAAAGGAAATTTGAACCGCTCCTTTTTTTATAAATCGTAAGTTTTTTGATGTGATGTGAATGAGACGGAAATTGGACTGTCGCCATCACTATCGATTGCAATGAAATTTTGTGGGTGTGTATGACTGCTTGCAACGTGAAAGATAGGATAGTTTTGGACCCGATAGATGGCGCTGTCATCGAACTCCTTAACCACTCAACCGATTTCAATGATATTTTGTGGGTGTGTATGACTGCTTGCAACGTGAAAGATAGGATAGTTTTGGACCCGATAGATGGCGCTGTTGTCGATCTCCTAAACCACTCAACCGATTTCAATGAAATTTTGTGGGTGTGTATGGTTGATTGCAATTTGAGATACACGCAGAAAAATCACTTATTTAAAAACTATTAAAAACAAGCAATTGATACTTTTAATATGGCTCCTACAAAGTTACTGGATTAAAAATAGCCGAGTAAGGTTGTTTAAGGAAACTCGGTTAAAAATAACCTTTTATCAATTTTTCTCGGTTGTAAATAACAAAGTCACTGTTGAATTTAACCAGCTGGTTGATATTTATCTAGAAACTTGGTTCTTAACAACTGATAAAGTTTGTTATTTTTAACAGTATGCATTTTACCTATTTGTATCGGTAGTATTTAACCACGAATACTCGGTGTTTTTCAACAGAGACGTTGTTAATTTTAACCCATATTTTTTAACCGAGCAAAAATCGTTCGGAACCAGAAGTTCCTCTATAGTTGCCGAAGACAGACCGTCAAGTGCAGCGAATTCGTTAACCCATGATAAAGAAAATGAAAGAGAAGATAAATATTTGTGAGCTCCTGACGCTTCGAGGCATTTAAAATAGCAAAGACTGGAAATACCTTTGAGACGAAGCGTGGTAAAATGCAAAGCGGGGAACAGTCGCATTGTTAGTACTAAGAAGGAAGTTCAGTTTTTTTCATTGTCAACTTGTGAGAATTAAATTTTTAGTAGTAGAAACTGCTGCATTGATATTAATATCAAGTAAATGTGTTTTCTTCTCTGTCCTGTTGGCTGCCTGTGATCGAATAATCGCAGCTATTCCCGCTGCCTCCAATCGACTCGAACGATACCGAAAATGTACAACTTGTAAATTATAACCTATGCATAAAGTCACTCAATACCTGCTCTTTTAGTTATCAAATAAAGTAAATTCTGATTCACTTTGTTGCTTGCTGTTAATTACTGCATTTCTATGTTTTTCTATATTCTCTTTTGTACTTTTTGTACTTTTCTTTTTCTAATTTTTATACATTTTTTAAGCCAAAATAAAAATTTATAAATCTATTTTAACTTATACTACACATACATTTCACCGTGCTTTGTATGCTTGACTTCTCCAAGGCTTTTGACAGAGTGAACCATGAGGTACTGTGTCAGAAGCTCAGGATCTATTTTGGCCTTAGCATAAGATCAGTGCGCCCTATAAGTAATTACTTGCAGAATCGAATTTAGAGCTTTACTAACGGGGGTACCTCAGGGCTCGATATTGGGTCCAATATTATTCTGCACGTATATTAATGATCTGCCCAGTGTTTGTTCGAATGCGTCTTTTCACCTGTATGCAGATGATTCCCAGGTTTATTTATCACGACCAATTGGACTGGTGGAGGAATGAGATCCTCCATCTAGAATAAACGAGGATCTTTCGAAAATTTATAGCTGGTCCCTTTCCAATGGGTTAAAACTCAATCCAGAAAAATCTCAAATGTGAAAAAAAATATTGTGAAACCACCCGCGTTTTTAAACCATAGGTAAATGAAGTTTGTTAACACTGGCAAAAAATCTTGGCTTCAATATAAATCGCCCACTCTCCGCTGTAGACCAAACAAATTGCACAGTTGGTCGAATATATGGCGGACTGCGAAAACTCTGCTAGCTTCACCCCAGTCGGTACAAAATTAAGGCTTGTCACAACATAATTCGTTCCGCTTATTGACTATTCAACTATCGTATACTGCAAACTTGACTCCCACTCTCAACACCAGTTGCTTGTCGCGTTCAATGATGCCATTCGGTATGGATTTGGTCTGCGTCGTTATGACCATATATCGCACTACCACAAGCTGGTACTTGGCTGTACGTTTCAGCAATTTCTAAATCTCAGGTGTTATGCCAGTTCATGCACAATCGGGTTAACAATAGATCCCCTGCATATCTCTTGGAGAAACTTCAATTTGCTCAATCCATCAGAACTCAAAACCTTATACTGTCAAAGTCCAAATACTCGAACTCTTCGCGACTCTTTTTCGTCCATGCTGCCAGACTTTGGAACTCCCTCCCGATCGCAACTAGACAAATAATTGGAGCTAATAAATTTAAAAATGCTGCACTACAGTATCTATAGTTATAATTCTTTTCTTTTTCCTTTCTTACAGCTTTTACTTCTCCCTCTCTTTCTATTTTTCACTCCTCTCTATTCTTATATTTCTTTAGTTTTATGTAAGTTTTAGTCTTCCAAAAAACATGTACAAATATACCTTCCTTTAAGAATAAATTGAATTGAATTGAATTGAATTGAATTGAATATATGTAAATTTTTGCATGAATTTTTTTTTATTTATTTTAAAAGTTTATTACCAACAAATTAGAGCTCACACTAAGCCCACAACCTTCTAATTAGTTTAACGTGCCCCCAAAAAATATAAAAATGATTGTAAAAAAATCTATATCGTCAATACTGGCGACTTCTTCTTCGTCAGCCTGAGATTGACGCCTCCTTTCGGTACTATTGTTACCGAGTAGTTGTCAATCTCGAGTTCCGCCTTCTTGACCGCGTCGATATCGTAGTGGGTTAGTACCTTGGCCACAGCAACTTTGACATTAATCTTTCCCATTCGTTGAGCTAAAGAAAAGTCACTGGTAGACGTTTCTGACAAACATTTTCAAACATATCTCTCATCTTACCAATGCAATGACGTGGTCCCTCGCCAAAAGGCATATACGCCACTGGATTGTAATTTTTGTTCTCCTCCAAAAACCGTTCTGGATCGTATCTCATTGGCTCGGGAAAATGCTCGGCATCTCTTTGAATACTGAAGAGTGGTATCACAATGGGGGTGCCCTTTTCTATGACCTTATCCGTTCCGGGCACCGGGTAGTCCTTGGTACATTCTCGATTGAGAATCGGCAAACCTGGGTACTTGCGTATGGTCTCCATGAAGCACAAGTCGAGGTATTTCATATCCTGAATGGACTCGTAGGTAATCTTTCCATCGTGCTTTTTTAGTGCCTCCGCGACGTCTTGCTGTGCCTTGGCCAGAATATCCGGATTTTGGGCTAGTTCGTATATTGTAAAAGCAGCCGCTGAAGCAGATGTCTCAAAGCCGGCTATATAGAAGACGGCCACATGGCCGGCCAGCTGTTCAATTGACATTGTTTTGAAGCCCTCTAGTAAAGTGGAAAAGGTTAGTTAGGGTTTTAAAAGCTTGTTGCCTGCCCGTCTTTTTATACCTACCAGCAGTGCTCTGGATGTCCCAAATATTATCGTCCACGTTCACTTTGCCAGTGTTACGTAGCTGGATCAACATCTGCATCAGATCTTTGCGAACGAAATTGTTCTTCTCGCGGTGTTCAACTGTCTCGCGGACAATTCGTTTCATCGTCTTGGATGCTACGTCCTCAACTCCGAGGCGGGCAAATAGTTTCTCTATTCTGTGAAATAAGAGACGAAATATTTGTAAGCCTACATTTTTTGATTGTAGAACGAAATGGAGCTATGAGCAGTCGCTCTTGTCACTTTGTTTGGAATAAACGACACAAATACGAATAAACCAACGTTTAGTTTTCAACTGATTGCGATCGCAAATTTAACAACTTTCAATTAACTATTAGTGCCAACCAAATTCATGGTGTGTGGGGCGCTTAACGGTAGTAATTTTACTGTTGTCGGGCTGTGTTCAGGAATGCATTCTGTAGTAGCCTTAGAGGATTTAGCAAACCTTTGTAGCACTTACAAGTTTGTTGGTTTAAATGTTCGAGCTATCCCTCCTTTAGCTCTGACCGGGTTATCTTCGTCCTAAACTTTGAGATCCGCCGAGATCGTAATCCGACAGAGGTCGGTTGTCATTTCTATTACATTTAAATTACCGGTACCATTTCCCATTTACCATTTGTGCAAGTGCACAGTGTATGCGAGACCTTACGTTGTTATATTCACTCTTGCTGTTGGTAAAAATCTTCAACTTGATTAGCTACTTACGGCGGAAACAAAAACGAACTGGCACCCCTTATAACGTTATACAACGTTGGCGTGTTGATCTCCCTACTGAGAGCGAGAAACTCATTTTTGGGATTTTTAAAACTATCGATTTGCAAACCAAATATCGTCGATCCAACTATATCAATCGCGTACCTATAGAGTGTTGAAAATGATTAAATTAAAAAAAAAATTCATACACGAATTCAACTTACATTGAAAAGACTGCCTTCATCTCAACCGTGGTCGCACCTTCGTCGGTCACCATTTGGTCCAAATGGCGCAGCATGCTATTGCCCACATCGTCAATGCTGGCAAACATTCCCTTGAGCTTGCCCGACGTAAAGGACGGTCCAATCTTATTGCGCAGCGTCCTCCAACGTTCGCCTTTCAGCGAGAATAGATTCGCCGACAACGGATTGTTCTCCTCGTCCACATAGACTCCGCGATCGTGAAAACTGACAAAATCTTGAACCATAATATTGCGCGCCAATTCTGCGTCTCTGATTAAAAGTGCCGGACGGTAAAACAAATAAATTCCGACGAGTTTTCCCGCTGTTCTCATATAGACGTCATGCATGGCCATGCCAAAGGATCGTTGACGATTTACCACGGAGTGTAAAGATCCGAAGGGAACTTTTGGCCCATCTACTGGGAATCCCTTTCGCTGCCAGAACGTATAAACGTGACGTATGTAGAGCGCGACGGCTGTGGCCAACGTTAGTATGACGTAAAGTATCATTTTGCTACACAATTTGTGCGTCTCCCGTTTGAGCTAGACTTAGACTGATCGGTGAACGACTAGACTCGTCCAGCGATTGTTTGATGTATTAAATATGCGAGAAGTATCGTTCCAGTGGATTTGTGATTGGCCACCACATTCTTGGTCTTCACCCACACTTATTCAAAAACACTCGACCTTATTGGGGAACAATCCATTAGCTCAAACGACTTCCAGTCACCGACACCAATGCAACAAGTGCTTGTCAAGAACTTTGTTTACGTTGTACACTCGTAAATGCGTTATAGAAATGCAGTTGTTTTTGCTAACGATTTGTATTTTGTTGACATAACCCATGGGTGTGAATGGAGACTGTTATCTTGAATGAAATTTACAGGAAAAATGTCTATCTATAATTTCGTAACTTGAGAAACTTGTTTCGAGTCTGATAAAATTAATGGAAACGTGGTGAAACTGTTTACATGTGGCGTTGCGTTTGCGACTAACTGATTTGAACGTTCGAGTACCTATCTATTTGCAGTACATCTTTGGGCGGCGGTCAAAATATCATTTGTTCTCTATTCGGAAAGAGCTGGCAGATTAACGAAATTCTTATTTGAAGTTCTTGCATACCTGTTGGAGACAAGTTGCTATTTTGACAGGAAACATTGACAGATAAGGCGATATGTTTCAGTTTCAGTGTTTATAATGATAAAGAAAGTATTATTAGTTCAATGTTTATCAAGTACTTCTCAAAACGTTGTGGTCCATGTGTTCTTGGTGGTTTTGGTTTAAGTTAAACTCATGCTAGAAGTTGGCGGTAGATCGAGAGCTATATGGAGAGTCCACTTGAGCATTAAACTTTCGTTGTCTTGTCAAGGATAAATGGCACAGTAAACAATTTCACGAGAAAGTTTCGTGCGACACAGTCGTGCACATTTTTGTATATTCAAAGTCCTCTGCATATAGCGTTGCCAAACGGTTAAAATATTTCCCCCCAGATAAATCTGAAAGACTCCCATGTTTGGCTGTTGCGCCCCATAAACACCCCAACTTTTTTACATTAGCTTTTTTAACCTGTTTGTTTTTTGCGACTTAAAGGAAAGAATTTCAAATTTGAATCGCGAACTTGTAAGCTTAATTTTTCGAATGCAAAAGTGTGCGCCATATAAATACAACGCAAAATGTGAATGCAACAAATTTACACATTTTGTTCATAAAATTTACAGATGAGGTTTGTGCTTATGTCCGGAAAAATATTTAAAGAACCAAAGGGTCTTTCATTTTAATTATTTTTAAGTGTTGTAAATGATGAAAATGTTGATTTTTCTGAATATTTTGACATTTCGGTAATCGGTTTAACACAGAAAGTTTGAAGTTGTCAAGTCGCTAATGAAAGACCATTTATTACAAAAAAAAACTATAACTGCTTCCTAAAGAAACTGGGATTGGCTTTTTTTGACAAAACTTGTATTGTAAACAAAAATAGTGCAAAAATATTGGAATAAATAATTTCCATTGGCAAATATAGCTTTGGACGATCGATGGACTATTTTACCCCGGATAGATCATCTAACAGCATTTAAACCACATTTACACACTCACTTATTTCATTCGCGATTGCCGTTTTCAATTCTAAATCATTTGGTAGTAGGCAGAATAGAACGACGAACTCTACGCTAACTCGTTCTTAAGTTTAAGTTTCTCAGCGTTTCTTACGTTTGCAAAATGAGGATTAAAAAAGAATTAAAAGAATTTCTTCCCCCAGATTTCCCCCCTTACACAAAATAATAAACCTAAATCTGGGGGGAAAACCCACAAACTGGCAACCCTGTCTGTATATAAAAAGTGAACCTTGAGCAATAGATCATCTAATAATGTCTCTCCGCGGAATAATGCACATTGATCAATTGGCAAGGGGACACAGATCTCTTGGGGCAGTAAAACACTCATGACTCTGCGATTAAATCTGAATTCGCCCTTCTCTCGAAACCTGCAGCACAGGTTATTTTAAGTGTACCATGCGTTTTTAAATCTCTTTCTATCACTTGATTGTCACAGCAAAATGAGCTGAATAGTTTTTGTTGGCATGCATGCGACAGTAACTTTGTTTCCATTGCATGTCTGTGTACCGTTGGTATGGGCAAACCAACTAATTTATACACACGTACTGAATTGAACAGTGTGCCTTAGATAAAAGAAGTTTAATATTGAAATTATGAAAATAAAAGTGACCTCACATGGACAGCTTATTTCCATTTCAAGGCATAGCCGTGCAAAATGTGTTTTTTTTTCCACGTAATGTGGTTAATTTTGCAGATCCATTGACGTTGCACGCACATGTTCATAGTTGCAGTTGTATATGCCTGGTTTTGAAATGGAATAAGCGCACTTCTGAACTATTTTAGGAATTCTGTTGGAGGGTGCTCAGATGGTAATCATTTTAATGCATGCACGACAGATTTGTTGACTTGTAATATTACCGATTGGGCAAAACATGTTGAATAGATGACACATTTTTTTTCCCAACAATACTTCTGTCTCTATCTGACATCTATGCATATTATAATTTTTTGTCTGCTATCGGTTGACTTAAAAAGAGATAGGTTTCCATGAAACATTGTTTGTATATTTTATTATCATCAAATATCATAAAAAGAATATTGTATTATTTTCAATTTGCAATTACGTCTTTATTCTCCAAACAAACAAAATGGAGAGAAAGTGACAGATGTACTTTCGTCTCCGGCAGTACTTTTCAGTGCTACCAAGTCAGAAAACAAAAAAAAATGGAATGACAAAATGAAATTATTTTGTTGTTACATTTTTTGCTATTAAATTTGTTATTTAAATAAGTTTCATTGGCGTTCATTGCCACGCCTTCTTTTTGAGGACGTTTTTGAAAGCATGTATTTTTTTGACTGACCTTACTGCCTTTGGCTTGCCATTTGTCAAATCAATACAAAAATAAAAAATAAAAAATTAATAGGAAAGGCGACACTTCCATAAAAAAATGTCAGCTTTTTGCTTAACCACAAGCTGCGCTCCATGGCATTCTCTCTGGCATTGTCAAAATAAATTTATGTTATCAAATCGCTAAATATGAGCAACAATGGCGCACATCGAAAGCACTGTGTATCGTTGGAACGTTGGAACGGAACGCAACATACGAGAAAGTGTATGCATGAATGTTTTTCAGTTTTTTTGAGCGAATTCGGTGGTGGTACATTTTTATAAGGTTCGTTTACTACTACGTTTAGAAAGTTGAAATAAAGACGTCTGGATGTAACATAGCAACATGTAGATCCGGGTGTTATAATTTTTTTTTAAGTCCTAAAATGAATACGTGAAAAAATAGTAAAATTTTTATTCGAATTTACAAAAACAAGGTCTGCTTGTGAGTTATTCAAATAAAGTCTAATTATTTATGAAAAACTGTTTAAAAAAAAGTGGGCGGGGCACAACATTGTATTTGGATTATATTTTGATACCATATGACAAAGCATTTATAGCTTCCAGGGGCGTAGCCGTCCGGGGCAGACCCAATTTATGCCGCCCTAGTAATTTGTTCACACTAAAAACAAAAAAAAAAAAAAAAACTACGGTCTTAACCAGTTTTACCTACACATGTGTATGTCAATGAAGTTGGCAACATTTTTACTCTCTCTCGATGACGTTCTCTTTTACTTTTCGCTGGTAAACTTTTTAAATAAATTCGTTGGACTGAAAAAAGAATCCGTTTTGTAAGATTCATATATTTAAAAATTGTAGCCGCTCCAAATTGCCGCCCCTAGCAAAGTGCCACCCAGCCTCGCTACGCCACTGATAGCTTCGCCTTGAGTTAGTTCCAAGGCTGCCACTTTACTGCGATTGCATTACATCATCTACTGTACAAAAAAAAAGCAAATCTTCTGGACTTTTTCAGAACTATCGAACCAAAATTATAAAATAATACACAACCAGAAACCGCTGTACAAATATTTTTCTCTTTTTAACGCCGCGCCACTTTTCTCTTAAGCACATCCAATAAAAATGTTGGCTTCTTATAGCTGTAGTTAACTGAGTCCAAGCGATGGTATCAGTCTAAACTGCGTTCCAGCAAGTTTTATACCTATGAAACAGACTTTATTCGTTTAAACCCTTAGTACAATTTTATTAAAAATTATTTTCTAACATTCTTCTTCCTTATTCTTTCCAGGTACGGACTTCATAATTTGGGTTGTTTAAAACCAAAGGTTTGATAGGACCATACGAATAATTAAGACCACATCTCTTACTCTTAATTTTGTAGCCGCATCTCAGTGAAAGTATGTCTTATAATAACTTTAATTCCAAAATTCAATCCTAGCAGCGTTGACAAAACATTTTTTCTAATTCCCTCTCATCTAAATGGGGTTTTCACAGCGCCACCTGTCGCAAACGTCTGCCGGACATCCGAGAATATAATTACTGTCATTTAAGAGCTTCTCAATTCTGCCGTTCGGACTTGGCATTAGGTAGAAATGCGTTAAAGTTTCTTTATCGCACATTTGTGGGTAGACGTAAGGAGCCAAAATCCATCGATATCGATTCAAATCGCTTGCTGTCAGACGGTGCTTGTTGGTAACTATGTTTTCGGCTATGTGCACGTTGAGTTAAAACAACTGACCGACTATTTGCAATGTACATCGTCACTATTTAGGCGCGATGTTTCGATGTAAAGCGATTCATGGGTGAAATTGACGTTTCAAAAACATTTCTTCTTACTCAATATTCACACATACCGTCACAAAAGATGTTATATGTCTTTTAAAATAACCAATCTAGTAGGATACTCTTTTACAACAAATGATCATGTGTATTGTGTGTTAATTATTGCAAATAATTGAAATGGAAAAAAATAAACGCAAGCCAATCAAAATTAGCGTTCTAATAAAGCTTTCTATTTAATAGCTCCTAGTCATATGATAGATGGTCACATGGAAACGATTTAATTAGTCATACAAAAATCGTGTTCACATTTCGCTAGATCTTATCACACGGGTGTCTTTTTCGTTGTTTGTTTAACCAATTTCAAATGTTGTTTTTAAGTATGTAAGGGAGATCGGGGTTGTTTGTAAAATTTAAAAAAAAAAATGTACTTCCGGTTAAAAAGTAATACCGGGAAACAGTGGTATGTAATTTAAAAAAACGAAAAGTAGGTACTCTGTAAAAATAATTTCCTTTGAACACATCTAAATATGATATTTTCTGATATGTTGCATTCAGCCCTGACCTCGGGTGCGTTCCGATTTTGTTTCAGTCGGATGAAGGTATCATTGAAATGCGCTTTAGGAAAATAACAGCAGGGGCTATATGAAGGGGCAAACGTTTTCTTTAAAAATTAATGCCAAAGTTTAAAAAATTAAAAAAATTCTTAACATCTGGTACATAGAGGTCTCTAGGCTGAGCTTCTCACAACCATTCGCGTTAACAATTTTATGTCTGATTAGAGCCCTTGAAATGGAGGTTCAAACATTTGTGGTCAAAATTATCCTGAATTTTGGCTTTTTGAAAAATATGTAATCTTTATTAGACGCTCTTGGATATTTTTTGGACGTTTTCAAATGAAAAAAACCTTAAGGTGCTAACTATCTTTTCTTTAGGTTGAACCATTGATCCCATTGCTTAATAATTCAGCACACTTGCGGACAGAAATAGAACAACGCATATACCTAGTCCCAGAATGCCCAACAATCTTTGGCATTTAAAGCAATCCAATTGTACAATACTGGCCCTTTTTTACTATCAGCCATGATCCGTATAGATCATCGATTTACAAGCACTTACATCTACATCATATGATCCTGCTGTTCATCGAGATCACGAATCATGATCTGAAAATGTATTGTACTATTTCCCACTAGGTGGCTTGTTTCATTCTTCAATGTTGGTGTGCCTGTAAGCGACAGCCATGCACCAAATTCACGTTGCCAGACTAAAATATTCAACACCCTCCATAACACATTATTATTATATACGAATAAGCTTCCCGTCCTTCGAGATTTTGTTTTTCCAGTCTATAAAGGTATGCCCAGACCAGCGAGATATTTCATAAATATTTAAGTATATTTTTATTTACATTATTTAACAAAAAAAATGATTATGAAATGTTTCGAAAATAAACAGAAAATAAACAGAAAGGAGAAAGTTTTTTTTTTGCTTTTAAGCTTAGTACGCTGTTCGAGCTAAACCAAATTTAATCTGGTCTCCAACTTTTCTCTCCCAACATCAGCTAAAGTGGATAAATCTGACAGAAAACAGCTGTTCTTTGAAAATAACTTACTTCAAAAATGCAAATCTCTCTAATTTAAACCATTTTCGATTCTAGGTACTCCTCGTCGAGGTATTTATTGAAAAAAAAAACATCCTTGCTTACTTCTACCGTTCTCCGCAAAACAAAAACCCAATAGAACACAACGATCTGTCAAAATTTAGCTTGAGAAAATGTGCCGCTCTATTAAATGGGCACGCTTAATTTTGACAGATAAACGATGTAAATTCTGAAAGAAGAGTTTGATTTTTGTAACTCGAGCAGCTTACCACTTAGCTTAACAGGTTCGCTTAAATTTAGCTCAGCTAAATTTTGGAGAGAATTTTGTATGGGAGCGAAAATTTAGCTCGAGCAGCGAACTAAGCATTAACATAAAATACAAAAGTCCAGAAAACCTTGGAATAATGAATAATGGAAACTAGCAGGCCGCACAAATGTAAATTATTTTCAAAACTTTTATAAATGTTTACAAAAATCATTCGCTTGCCTGGATACACCTTAGATAATATGCAAAGAAAACCCCAGCAGCAAAATATTGTTTATTTGTTGCATATTTTAACATAGAATTTTAAATTAGTTTTTAAAAAACAATATCAAAAATAAAAATTAATAATTTGATTCATATGGTAACACCCAAGTTTGTCATACTCATACATTATCCGTCGTATTTTGAAAGCAACTACTGTTGCCACAACTCTAAAATACAATTTTTCTATGATCCGTATTGTTTTATTTCCGTGATCTGATTCGGATCAGGTCACACTGAAAATACGGCTACTATTATAAGCTCAATTCACATCACTCGGTTGGAGTGCACAAGTGTGATATTTAAAAATGAATATACCTTCCGAGCCGAGGAGAACAGGCAATCTAATTGAAAATGCAGCAAACTTATAAGCTAATTAGAATTTTAAAATACCATCAGCTCAACACGACGACTTCCATACAACGTCAAACAAGGCACCACCCCTTCTCAAGGCACCCTCTCGAAGGTAAAGGGAAATATGAATACCATTATGAAAGTGATTCCCCTTTCAGTCAGCGTCTTCTCCTTTCGCTAATAAGATATCGATAGGACGACGTCTCAAGTGTGCTTCATGCCCAAGTACAGATCGAATGTCTCCGTTCAAAGGTCGAGGTAGGGGTTGGTTAAAAATGTCCCACTCGATAATTTCTCATCAGTTTAATTGAATTTCCATCCCACCCCCAAATCGAGGTAATTTCTACTAAGTGCTTCTCTGTTCGCATTACGTACTTGCTCCTCTTTTTTATGGCTTCATTATCATCGGGTGCACCCTTTATGTTTTGTCATCCATTCGTCCTGATAAAATATACATGTCCCAATTTTTGTCGGTCTCCCGGAACCAATAATGTGAATTGCTTCGCTAGTTATCTATCTATCTATCTATGATCTATGTATCTATTCATGCATGGCAGTGAGTTCCAATGAGTTTACTGTGTTTTGTTGTACCGCCTCCTGCACCTCGTTTCGTTTTAATGAGGTTAACTCAATATAATTTGACATAAATATCCACTAATCCATATAAGCTGACATATGCGCCTTGGGCCATCGTCTGTGTCGCTAGTGTTTATTTTTAGCCAAGAGAGGGGAAAACATAATGGAAATGAAAAGCCTGTTTGAAAGCGCACCACAAACCGAGATAATAATTTTAATAATACGATATGAAGTGGTTGGGTGCCTATATTTGAGCGGAGGACGACGACGACGATGACGACGCCAACGTGGGGTGGAAATGATATACCTAATGGTATCTGAATTGGTGCTTTCTCTAATGGAAAATTCAATTTTCTAGCTCCATATATGGACTCGCAAATCAATTTCGATAGCACACCTGCTATCAAGTGTGCAGTGACAAGGTTGAGCGCGCGGGGGCGGTCGTCCTTTTAGAGTTTGACCCAGAAAGGAGGTACGAGTTGATGATAAATTACTCAATTGCTACAATCAATAGTTGTTGCTCAGTCAACTATTGGATTGCTGGGTATAATTTCGTCAATTTGGATGAAACCTCGTCGGACAAATTTACGCAACGAATCGAGGTTAGAGTGTGTCTGAAGGACAACCTCCGTTTGGAACTGAGTTGTTGTTATATTTTCATTTAATAGGTTAACTTTTGACCATACGTCTATCTTCTGTCAAAGCAAACTTTGTCACTCACACTCATAAGGTTTTTTTTTTTTTGGGATTAAATAGGATTATACAAGTTTATTGTTTGTTGCCAAACACATTACTCGCCATATTGCTTTGCTTCTGCCGAACTAGTCATCTCAAAGTCATGTCAGTGTCAATCCTACGTTCGTCTAAGGTCGTCTCATCTAAACGGCCAACACCCGCTAATTCATCTTCTCCCCCTAACAAACTCTTGAATAGCATTAATCCCTTACTCACCGTCGAAGTCTTAAAAGAGCAACTCGCCAAGCAAGCGGAGTCATTGCAGTGTGGGTTCGAGGTTCGAAGAGGTTATTGGTCGGATGGAAAATGAATTTCTTCTGAATATCGACGAAATTAAAGCAAGTTGGATTCAGCGATTTGATGACCTGAGCAAAAGCACTCCCAGTTTAGTCGAGGGTGTTGATCGGCTAGAACAGGGAACAAACACGGGTACACAACTGCATAATGTAGAAATCGCAACTCTTCAACAACGATGCCATGCTCTGGAAAAAAAGGCAGTAGCATGCGATGCTCTTCGGTATACCTGCACTCCGAAATGAGAACTTGACCAACTTGCTTAATCAACTCTGTAAACGGCTGAACGCTGCTCCTAACAAGTAAACAAATAAACGGAAAAGTGACAACAAGAACATTAGCAATAAAACAACGCCAACACAGCATCTACCATTATTTTGAAATTCAGCAACGCTCAGGAGAGAAATGCCTTACTTGCGTCAGCAGCACATTACCGCAAACAAAATGCTACTGAGCTACCTCTCCGGGACTTGGGCATTGATTCAAACAACATAACTTTATGTTGGCAACACTATTTTAACTGGCGGCCATTTTGTCAGCTGTCAAGTGATTTGTTTTTTAGTTTGGTTTGGCATTTCCACATGAATAGAAAGTTTTTTTTTTTTTTTTTAAATAAACCGAGTTCTAAAAACAAAATAAGAAAACAAATTTAATAACGGGGAATCTTCGAGCATAAATATTCACACGAAACAGAAATAATTCGAGATGTTGGTGGAGTTCATGTGTTCTCGTCCTGATTTGGCCAAGGGACATTTAAAAACCCCGGACGCCAACCAAACATCGAACTTTTCGCATTTCGCATTGAAGCATCTATTCGAAATGCTGAATAGCAATTAGATATGCTTGAAAGCAATAAAAACGGACAAGAATCATAAACAATTGTAGATCCTTTTACAAGCGTCATAAAAGGAAGAATACAAAAAATAACTAAAAGGATAAGGTTAGATTAGGTTTATGGGTGGGTACGGCAAAAGCGTGTCCTGCCGCACCCCACTTGGGTCCATGTGGACCCATTGTGATGGCCTTGTTGGGGGGGTTAGTCGATGATGTAACCCTCTCGGTTACTCGACCTTGTCCAGCGATCCTGATGTGTTTATTAACCTGTAAAGATTAGATAAAGAGACATCTGAAAGTTCATGTATGCCATGGAAGTAATATCTTCCAAGTAAAAGGATAAACTATTCTAGATCCTTTTACAAGCATTGTTTCGATCTGTTCTGTAATATTTGCTTCCAAAAAGCAGTCCCAAAGAGAACAAAGGAAAAAGGTATTGAATCTTAATTTCAATTAAATGGATGTTTATTTAATATAAAATTGTAGAATAAATTATAACTTTTAACCAAAGGGGAAAAGGAATGGAAGATAGAGTGACAGCTGAGTGGATCAAATGTGGGTGTGGACGTAAATCTGATTTCATGTTTTTCTACGATATACGCAGTGATGCCAAATATAAAATTAATTGTTAATACAAAATAAATTTAGATGAATATTAAACAAGCCTCATAAACATACAAATGCTGAAAGTGTACAAAAAGGATAACTATTCTAGATCCTTTTTCGGGCACATAAGCAAATAGATAAGACAAAAGGTGATTAGTGAAAACATAAACATTTTTAGATCCCTTCCGAACGATCTGTTTGTTTGGAGTTACGTCACATATTATTATTATTATTATAGCATAGACAACTTGGCCTTGTTTGTTATTTGTTTTGATTTCTTGATTTGACGGATATCATCAGAAATAATTCGAGACTCGAAAAAACCTATCCGTAAAAGGGAAAAGTATTAAGTACTATTTTTTTCCGTTTCCAATGTTCGAATGTACAAACTCAAAAGCCGAACGAAAACCACTTTCGAAAAGGATTGACTTTCGGAACGAAATACAGAGTAGGGCCCCAGGTTATAAATAAATAATAAATAATAAAAGAATTCAAGTTTTATAAAGTTTCTGCGAAACTAAAAAAACAAACAAAACTAAATATAGATAGATTTAAGGCCGAAAGGCAATATTTTTAAGGATATTGATAAGTTTAGAGCGCTCGCTTGGAGCCAGTAAGCTAGAGTAAGATAAATGTTAGTTTTAAATTAGATTCAATTGTTTTTGTCTAGCATGTAAGTTGAGTTAAATATTCCAATAAAATATTCCCCAGGTTACATCTAGTCCAGACCAATCTCCAATAACTATATTCTTGAATGCGGCCACAGCGAGTGGAAGAAGCTTTCTGATAGAAAGCTCTGCTGATTTACTTGCTGCTGCTGCGACGCATTAATGATCACCGTTAATCATCATTATTTATTGTAAGCTTAGGTATATTTAAAAAAAAACTGTCTCATTGTTGTCATAATTTCGAGTCGCCTTTCTCTTTTTTCTATTCGTGTCATAATCTCCTTTACTTTTCCTTTCCTATCTTTCTCCGCTACTTTAAGTTGGATTGCACTTTTTCTATGTTTATAGATTATAGGTATTCATAATAATGAGCCCTGCTAGTTGTTCAAATTGTCCATACAGTGTGAATGAAAAATCGACGTTCAACAAGATAAATGTAATCCCCAAACGACTTAATATTTGTTACCTAAATGCGCGAAGTCTTAACAATCGTAAATTAGACTATCTTAAGCATTTATTTTCCAATTCCTGTGTTGATGTCATCTGTGTAAGCGAAGCTTGGTTTAAGCCAATCATTGCTGATGTGTTCTATAAAATTCCTAGTTATGAGATTCTCAGAAATGATAGAATTACTGAAACTGTAGGCGGTCGTGTTGCAATATATTGCAAATCAACTCTTAAGTGTGAAATAGTTACCCAGTCTTGTGGTAATGGGATCGAATTTATTATTGCGACTCACACACGAAATGTATTGTTTCATGTGCTTACAGTAATAATCGAACATGCTCCCATGTTCTATTACTTTCTGCGGTATCTGATATCTCAGCACTCTATGAACACATTAAAGTCTGTGGCGATTTCAATGCAGACCTTCTGGAAAAAGATTCACTTTCTTTTCGAATGAAAGACTCATTCTCATCTGTTGGACTAAATATAGTAAAAACCACCTACCCAACACGTTTTGCTCATGCATTGCTTAAATAGTCTTCTAGACCTATTTGTCGTCTCTGATTCGTCGTCAGTTCTTCTCTTCGACCATGATCTCCTATTTTGTACCCATAATATTAACTTGGCCAAGTCAGCTGTCTCTGAGTATTTTACCTTCAGGATTTCAATTCCATCTAAATTCAATTCATATGGGAACCTCATCAGCTCCTTGTGGTCAGTATCGGTTAAAAGCTGACCCAAACGTAAAGCTGAATTGCTTTCAATTAATTTTATCATCCTTATTCGACAAATCTGTTCGCATACAAAATAAGATCTGTCCTGGGTTAACATCTGAGGTCTTGACTGTTATTAAAAAACGTAACAAGCGATACAGTAAATGGAAACACCGACCTACTGGACACGTAATCTTGCTAAAGCGACCTTACGCACGTCTATTTCTAAATTATTATGCTTCAAAACAACATCTCCCTACCTGCTAAAAAGCTCTGGAGCAACCTACGCAAAATAGGTGTTACCGATAGAAATAATAGTTCTAAATGCTGTCTAGACCTGGATGGATTAAATATTTTTTTAACGGAAGACTGGAAGATTTCGACGTGGTCACGGAAAATGAAACTGTAGAGAGTATAGCCGCGATTAAGTCTTACTCCATAGGAGAAACGCCGTCTTCTCGTGTAAATTTTTTACATTTTGGGGGTCGAACCGGGTGATCCTCACCAAGTCACTGCGGAAATGTTTTTATTTTATTTTCGTAGATTGTAGGTTCTTGCCCAAGCCGCTATTGCCAAAGGTCTTACAAATACTCAAGGGTACAAACTTGGCGAAAGCAAGCTTCTCTTTCAAGCTGCGATCGCTTTGGGATGCGACATAAAAATGTAGAGTTATATTTTCATGCAGTGAGCAAAAATTAAAAGAAAGTTTCTGAAAAGCTGTTTCTAGAGGTGTCTTCGAGTTACATATCTGCTTGTAAGAAATTTGTTTTTATGTGGATTTGGAGAATGGTACCTTCCAAACTTGCTTCTAGCACCTGCAAATGTATAGATAAGAATAAAAAAAAACTAAGCTCTTGAATCAAAAATAGAAAGATAGAAAATATGGGATAATGAATGAGGTCAATAAAATCATTAATTTTAAGTCAAATTTGCAAACACGAAGTAGGACAAGCCATATCTTCGAATAAAATTAATTCTACCACCCGAAGCAGGAGAACGCACATCTTCGAGCCAAATAAATCTAATTATATGAAGCAGGAGATCACAGATCTTCAACTGAAATTAATCTAAATACGCAAAGCAGGAGAGCGCACATCTTCGAGGGAAAAATAATATATATATGAAAAAAAAAAAAAAAAAAAACTACGAAATGCTGGCGGACAAAACCACAACTCTGTGAAGTTATTAAACTCACCTATCTATAGGTTCTTATAGATTTTATGTCTTGATTTTAAATTCGTAGATACTAATTTTGTTTTTCAATTAAATTCGCGCACTAGGGTTTCTCAATAGACATCAGAAGTTCTGCGACTTCGTATAAGTGCACGAATGGGTTGCACGAAACTTTCTCGTTCATCAAAAGTTTGGTTGAGTCAATTGGTAGGTAGGTAAAAAGTTCAGAAGCAACCGTACAAACAATGTTAGAATAGATAGTGTTGAATAAAACTCACTCTTAGGTTATTCATTCGATGTGGCAGTAGGTACGTATATCAAAAAACATATTGTGAGTCCTTATAAGTTTTAGCTCTGAATAAAATGCAATTTAAACGCAAGTTTTAGAGAGTTATAAAAAACTACTTTGCTATTTAATAAGCTCTTACACTTTACAAGATTTTCGACTGCGAGGACAGGCGTTGCAAGAGTTACTGTTTTTTTTTTTTTTTGTATCTGGAATGGAATATATTACTAACGCTGCAAAAACCTCGTTTGTTTATAATAGCGAGCATTGGCCCCTAACTCAACCGGCGGCATATTGCTGAGCGCACATTGCCTTTGATTGGAAGTAGGGTTCGTATTAGACCGATATCTTTACACAGACTGAAAGTAAGATTTAAAAGATTTGTTTTTGAATTTGCATTGGCAGTCATCAACCGAATATGCCGATGGACGTATGTGGGGGTGCAAATGAAGTGGGATTTTCTGATTGTGTAAACTCCAAGTGGTTGGAAATATTTTAAGTTAAGTTAAGAAGAAGTTCGTAATATTTTCTAAAAATAAGTTTTGCGTCGCTGTTATTAATTTTTAACGGAAGTGCGATGTTGAGTTTTAAACAAATATATGACTTTGGGTAGTCATTTTTGAGAAATAAAAGAAAAAACTGATTTATTCGATTCTTTTAAGAAAAACTAAGTATGGAATCTTATTAAGAATTCTTATTTAATCTTTGATATGCATTTTGATCGAAATCGTGAGAGCGGTTTTTGTAAAACTATGCAGACAAAAGAGTAACAAATTTTGCAATATTTATTTTGAAAAATACTAAAGGGTCCGGCCATATAACTTTTTTTTTTTCAACTAGTGCTTATTTAGCGAATGGTAACACTTAGCTCATGTCTGATCTGACAGATAATTAGTTTTATCCTTCCGCTGAACGAATATGGTTGTGTATACGCTTGAACAACGCTGGGAAATATTGCTTTCGCTTCGCTAAGTGGGCCTGCGATCGACTTAGAGAAGATGCCGATTTTGCCAAAAAAAATCATCTTTTCAGATGAAGCTCATTTTCATCTTGGCGGGTATGTAAACAAGCAAAATTGTGGCATTTGGGGCACATACATTGAAAAGCCGATATACCCAAAACAAGTCGCTGTTTGGTGCGGAATTTGGTCCAGAGGCATATTTGGGCCATTTTTTGGACCGATCGTGTAGGCTACTGCATGGCCAGCCATTTGAATGAAATTATTTTCCATTATTAACCGGAAGGATTTTACTTTCAAATAAAAAAAGAAATTTGAGAAAATATTCAGTAGTTTTTTTTTGTTAAAAAGAATTTCCATAAAAAAAAAAAGTTATTTGGCGGACCCTGTATATTGCTTAACTTCTTATCTAAAAACTGAGTAGTATACATATACTGTTTGTAAGCGCAGTGGCTAAGTGGTTACTGTGTTGGACTACTAAGCGAGGGGTCCCAGGTCTAAGGCCGAAAGGCAATAATTTTAAGAATATAGTTAAGTTTAGAGAGCTCGCTAAGAGCCAGTAAGCTAGAATTAAGACAAATGTCCGCTTTGAATTAGCTTTAATCGTTTTTGTCTAGTATTTAAGTATAAAAATAATGATAACAATAAAAATGAATTTTAAAGTTGAAAAAAAAAGGTCACAGGTTCGAATCCCGCAAAAATCCAAATTTTTCCTATGCGTCACCTTTCACGAACGTCTAACAAACATCCGAGAGTATAACTGTCTTGAAAGAGCTTCTCAATTAGACCTTTGGAATCGGCATAAAATTGTAGATCCCTTCCATTCGTTCCAAAAATGAAACTCAACAAAAACGAATGGTTGTGAGAAGCTAGATGGACTTGTTGCGCCAACTATTTAAAGTTTTTAAAGTCTTATCCAAATCGAGAGTGGGGTTTTCGAGATATGAGCAGTTTTTAAACTTACCGTTTTCGGTGATTCGAATTGAAAATTAAGGATGCAATTATTTTGAAAACATAAATTTTACTCTAAGTATGTACTTCGGCCAAAATCGTTATTGCCGTTTTCCGACAAACTAAAGAACACGAAGTTTTTTATAAAATGTCTTTTTTAAAAACTCATTGCACGATAGTATAGACAGCAACTGAGTTTGCTATTAACTTAGAAATGAAAGTTTTACCTTAGAAATGCATTTTTGTTACAATCTTAAGGACCGTTTTCGAGATAGGTACCTAAATATGTCAAAATTTCAAAAGTATCATTATTCGAAGTTATGGTAACCTCATTCGCAGTTATGGTAACCTCATCTACTTAAGCTCAAATGCCGATTTTGGTTGAAATCGTTAGAACCGTTTTCGAACAAATCAAACTGGAAACTGGTATGAAAATGCTGTATGGGAAGTATCATTAATATTGAGATTTTCTTGCAAAAGAAAACTTCACCGAACTTCCAAATCCGAAGTTTGAACCAAATCCGGGCAGCCGCTGAGGCTGTAGGTCTCAGGTCATACGAGACTCACTTTTTTGAGTTCATCTATCATCGTAATGTCGGAATTAATTAATATCTCGAGTTCGAAATTTTGTACAATCTTACTACGCAATCGAGGAAGTTGAAAATGTGTACCGTAAGCATAGGCAGGAGGTACCCTAGTATTTTTCCACAATCTTATTTTGCACAATTGTAGAATGAGAAGAAAGGGAGAAAAGGCAACATAACAAGGGACCTAATGGAGTCCATCCAGAAGTACCTATTTGATAGAAAGTTTTTTGAAAGGATCATCTCATCAAGTCATCGTCTGTAAGCAGATCCGTGATTTTTCTATCAGGAAATACCAGCACGTACTGCCTTCTTCATCGATAGCTTCCTCTATACCTACATCATGGTTTTCTGATTGTGAGAGTTTTTCCCATCCTTGAACGTTCAGGGCACTGAATTTTCTCTCAAGTAATTTCGGCCACTTGTTGGCACGGGACGCTTATTAATTTTGTGATTGCCCCCTACAACCCCCCAGCCGGGTGATTCGTCCTTTCTGTCCCACTAACATAGAAAGCCCTGTCAAGGCTCTCGACATGCGTCCTTGTATTGTCCAAATAAGCATTGAAAACATCCAAACACTGCGCGCAACCAACACCCACCTCGCAATGTCCCTTGACTTCCTTTTCCGCATATTTCGCCCACCCACACGTATGAGTGTGCGTGTTGCCATGACATAGTACACTGCAAACGGCGGGTGGTGTGTTATTATCTCTTGTAGGAGAGGTGGCAGCGGTGCCACAATCAGGTCACCCACAAACGTTGATGATACATATACATTTGATATCAAACTTATCGCGCAAGTAAGATGTGTGTGCAGTGTACACGCCACAGTAGGTACTTTGAATTCCCTTTGGGCGAGCGCGCGCACACATTCACCACAGAAATACCTGTGCAAATGGTGTACAAGTGAAGGTAGATGTTCACATATCATACACTCCAAATCGATGATGGCCTTAATTTACTTGAATGTTTTCATTGCATTCGTTTTTTTTTCGTCATTCAGGGACATATCAAGTTAGTGGGAGAGCCGCCCTTCTAATGAGGCAGCAACAACGCTTTTATTGCTAGTAAATTAATTACTCGCTTGTGTGTGTGTGGCCTACTTCATTGCAATGACAATCATCGGACGAATTTGAAGCTCTGAAAATAATCATAATTCGAATTAGAAGTCCAACTGGCATCTCTGCATCGCCATCCGCATATTGGCACAGTCACACACGGTGATTTTGTCACGGCCTCTCGCCTTTAATAAACATGTGAGTCGAGTCCTTTCCCTTTTCTATCGTTTTGTTTGATTTTCCTTCTAAGAAAATCATAGGAACACTAGCCTTGTGCGTCGCGGTCTACTGACGGACCGCATCAGTTCCTTCCACCGCCACCCGAAGAGGCAAAAAGGAGAAACAAACAAAATAGTAGCGAGTAGGGAAACAAACGCGAAGGAATCCTCAAAGCAAATGAAATGACGAACTACCACTGCAGCATGTCGCCTTGGGTGGTCGGCAACGTCATCGTCAGTCAGTAGTTGGACCGTCATCGTGGTCCCTTCATCTGCAATAACGACGACGACGTCGACGATGAAGGCAACCGAATCAAATTGAAACTGGAGACCGAACACCAAAGAAGACCCTCTTGCCACCTACCAGGATGTGGCAGTGTTCCAGTGTTTCAATGTTTCGATGTTTGTCTCATTGTTGTCTGTCTGGCTCTGGCAGTGGTGATGGTAAATTTGTCCAGCAGCGATATATGCCTCTTTGGTGGCACCCATTTAATCCTCTATATCTGGCCACACAAACTCGCATGTATGCACCGCTTGTGTGAGAAGTAGTGTACTTGTTCCCTATACGGTTTATCGTTTTTAATTTTCAATATTTGCTCATGTGCGTCCGCACCAACAGCAGCAGCAGCCCTTCGGAGGTGGTCCGAAGGCGACGTAATGTGTATTATGTTGGCGACGAACAACATGACGGTGGTCTCAGAATTTGTATCTTATCGTTTTTCTTTTGGGAAAATTAATTAAATTAGAGGCTGGCACTATTGCCTCCAGATGATGACGGGGAAAAGTAAATAAACTGTCATCACAGGCAATTGGGTCCGTGAGGATTAGCTCTTATTGAGGGGATTTGGAATTCCTCCAGCGATCGGGGTGTTCTTGGATTGTCTTTCGCTTTGTGGGATTGGCCTTAGTCTACCCGACAATTTGTACAACACTGGTGAAATCGAGGAACTAATTCGTGATAAAAAATTAAGAAAAGATACAAGAATTTTCACTGTCTACTTTTGACAGTCGCAGACTTTTAACGGCTTTCAATTCCTTAGCTGAGAAGTTTAAGGGTCAAACATCTGCGGCTGTCAAAGAAAGACAGTGAAAGGGTTATACCCTTAAATTTCTCAGCTAAGTAATTGGCGCTGTCAAAATCACGACCATCATTTCGATATTCTATATAATGAAGATACATATTTATAGAACGAAATAGTTTATAAACAAATTATGTAAATAAAAAGGAACAAATGTAACATCGGCACAATTTGTCTTGGAATTGATAATTTCTTCTCCACTTAACCGCACAGAAATCGCACTGAGCAAGTCAGACAGATGTCAACCCTGGAAAGATTGGCTCTGGATGAAATTGATTTTGTGTTTTTAAACATTTCATTGACTTTGTCAAATGATAATTTGACTTTAAACTTATTAAAAAAAAATTTCCTAGAGCGATTCTTAAATTTGTATCGATCAGCGCCATCTGTTAGTGAGATACGAAACCAAATAAATTACTAATTAATGTTGCGAATTCGCAAGTTCAATGGCATTTTTTTCTCTCCTTTGATAACAAGCTTAATGGTGACGACATTTGCAAAAGCACTGAGTACCCTGATTCGATTTAGAGGCACGATTCTCAAACTTAGTCACAACGCTTTACTGCGAACACTGCGATGCAGAACATCTGTTTACCTTTACACTTGTTGCCTCGCACAGTAGTTTTTGTCTGTAACTAATATTGGTTTTAAAGGTGAAGATAATTTTATAGTCCAAAGGAAACATTTCTATATCAAACCCATAAGAGACTTTTGATAAGCGCCATCTGTTAGTGAAATTTGAAACAAATACTGTTTGAGTAACAATTTAAGTAGCCAAAATTATGTGTAAATGTAGGTAAGGTAGTTAGTTCTAAATAGTTATAATGTTCGGATTAAATGGATTGCGTCTTCAAATAAATTACAGTTGCCTCAAGGCAGTGAATAAGATTTCTCACATTCACAAACACTGATATCGACAACGACTCCTACAATCATCAAATATAAACAAAGTTGACCCATGACAATAATACACTCACCTAGTAACGACTATAGGTAACTGCTCCAGTTATATTTCGCAAAACAGCCAATCCCTCCGACCACCAAGTGGTGTCAAGTATGGTGCGAGTATTTCAGTTCGTCATGAAAAACCTGCTAATTGACTCCGCATAGCCATTAATTTCATATGACTATTTATAGAATTGCACTGGATTTGTGAGATGTTGGTCAATTCTCTCGAGAGGCCGGCGTTCAGTTCAAAGTAGGCCAGTCGAATTTCGTTAGCACATTATATGGCCATAAGGGCACTTAAAAAAAAAGAGTGAAACTTTAATCATGGGAATATCTTTCGGCACTTCTACCAATCAATAAATCGATGTCAGTGGACTGGATAATGTCATCGTTGTTAGTTGCTCCGATTTAACTGGTTGAAGATATTTGCCGCAGTTTTATTAAGGAAAGAATGACTTGGTCGTCGATTTTTGATCAACATCTTAAAGTACGCCGATTTGCTTCCTCAAAAACAATGATTCGTCAAGTCATAAGATCGACAATGAAACGAACAGTCTAAAAGCATGCAACATGAGATGCATGGTAACCGACAACATATTAGCAAATTCTACACTTCAATTAGTTACATATCGAAACCACGCTTATTTATGGAAAAGTCTGTCAATAAAAGGCTCCCGTAGAATGCGGATAGGTGACTGTAGTTGGACTGAGTTAAGGGCACATCATTTTTAGAACTATGCTTAAAGGCAACCAATCAATGTCAATATGATAAACTGATTTTCCGTCTACTTCAACCCACTAAAGCTTACACCTTCTCTCATCCCTGGTGGCACATGCTCGTGGAACATGGAAAACCCAAAAATTGTAAGCCTTAGTGACGAGCGACAGTTCTCCCTCACAAACCTATCAAGTTTTCGCTAGCGCACACAAGTGTGCGTTTCCATAATTCATGTGCAAAGTGATGTAAAACATCAAATCGCGCTCATTCGGTTTGGAAACTACTTCCGAGTTCTAATTTAGGTATGTTTTCCTTAACGCACACAAGTGTGCGCTAACGAAAACCTAGCTCGCTTGTGAGAAAGTACTGCCGCTAGCCACTAAGCCTTGCACTTCGCAAACGATGGTTATACTGATCAGTTGACAACGACCGCATCAGATCTTAAAACACTGTCTGTTGGATTTTTACATTTTGTGATTTTCCTAATAAACATGACAGTATCTTAAATCTTAACGACGAGCAATAGCCTCTCCTTACAAACTGACAAATTTTAGTACATTTTCGTCTAAATCGGGGAGCGGAGGTAAGTTGTTGCTAGCGCACACTAGTGTGCGTTTGAGCAATTCATGTGCGCAAGAAAGTTTATTTCATTTTTTGATTTTATTCCATTTATCTTTATTGTTTTATGTAATAATATTTAAGGGTTTCGGCCTTATCAGCATAATTGTTAGGCTGAGAACGCTTTTTGTGATTTGTCAGCCTAAAACCTATTGAATTACAAACCTCTCATCTTTCCTTAAAGACAGCTCTTATATAAAAAGTATTTCCATTTCTTCCGTGTTGTCTACGCTATTTTGTTGGGAATGCAATATGATTGCAATACATGTGCGCAATGCAAATTGAATGCAACGATATGACCTGCGTGTGCGCATAATAAATTTCGTCTCTCTCTTTACCCAACAATGAGTGCTATTCGCAGTTCATACTTAGGTGCAACTAAATACAGACACGTACTCAGTTTGAAAGTAATTGGCAGTTGGTACTGCACCTTTTATATGGCTTAATTATGTGATGGCTTCCCATAAATAAATGCAGAGTTGTAGCGCTGTATTTAGGATTGTCATCTCCATCTTGACTTGCATACCAATCTCAAGAAGTGAAGATCTATGCGAAGTCCCTGTCTGAACCAAAAAATTCAATATCTCTAGCAAGAACTATCGTTTCGAATTAAATTCCCACCATGTTGTCGGTCGACTACCTGCACTCACTCGCACCTTACGCTTTGTTGTTTCAGCGTTATATTTCCCAGAATAGATCGACACCCTTTCGATTTCTAGGGAGTCAAAAAAATCAACATACAGACGACACTATTCCCAGTAAATGAACACATTAAATGTCATCGTTGGCCTTGGTGCTAGCTCCTAGCAATTCTCCAGAAAGCGCTAAAAACAAAAACCTATCGATTTCTTAATCCTCCAAAAGCAAACCTACAAGCACACGCAAATATGTAGAGAAAAAAGAACAAATGCCTGCGCCCATAGGGTCAACAGACGTTCAAGGTGAAACCCACAAATTTGTTCATCAAACGATGAACACGCGAAAGATTCTTGTGTCATCCCGCCTGTGGGTATATGAATATATTTTGGCATCAATTTCGCGCCGATGTGGCGATATATTTTTGCGACGTACCAAGTACTTTGTCCGTTGGTTTATTCAAAGTTCAAATGAAGGTGCGACGCCCTTGAATACTTCACTGTATAGAGCCCCTCCCTCCATCCGAACAAAGAACCCGTTGAAACAGACGGAAAGTCTGAAACTCTCGAAAGTATCCTTCTTCAACTAACTCCCATAAAGTTCGACAGTTCAAGGACAGCACACAGAGTGTCCTTCAGTCAAGTTAATTGTCCGGAAAATAATAATTTTTCCTCCATTACCCTATCTTTCTTCAAGGGAATAGATACGTTTTGTATCTCCTATAAACATCTTCTAGATGAAAGTGATTTAATAATAGTTTACATGAATCTGTCACTCGGCTAGTGTAAATAAAGTACATATTTCCACATATTTACCGTCAGCATTTACAGTGGAAGATACATACTCGTCTATACAAATGCTATGGTGACGACACGGCAGCGACTAATCGACAAACCGACCAACACTTCGTGTAGTCGGATAAACAGACGAGTGCGGCTGCTGCTGCTGCTGCTGCTGCTGTTGACGTGTGCACCTTGAAAATACTGCTCAAGGTTGCCATACGCTGCTGATGATGATGGGGCTTTTGAAACGTACCTGTGCATGTGTGTGTATTTGTTTGTTGAGTATGAGAGTACACGTTTGTCATTATAAAAAAGGCATGCACTCGATACAATAGGTGGGGTGTGTGCGGTAATGTTTGTGTACAGAGAGATACCCTCAATCAGCCGCTGGTAATGCCAATTTCATGCAGCCTACCACTACAACTTAAACGTGCGATGGAGGTATAACAATTTAATCAAATATACGTTGCGAATAAACTTCAACGTGACAAGTAATTGCTTAGCTTGCTGGCTGTTGTCGAGGGTGATATTTGCGCACAAAGAAGCTTGTGTCCAAAGCAATCAACTGTTTTTTATTTTTTATTTTTTAAATGATAAGAAACGCAGGAGAGACGAGCCTCTTTCGATGCGAAAGGCGCGCTTTTCATTGATGATAGTTAAAAAAGAAAATCCTACACAAATCAGGGAAATGTTGTGTTCCCTCAACGGAGAAAAATTGCATCTGATTAGGTACTAGGCTGAAAAATGTATCTCAACTATTTGGTACGCTTGAAACTGTCTTTAGCCAAGAAAGGCATGTTTAGCAACATCCTGCGTAGATATTGAACCTTCTGCGGCTTCCAGTCGATGATAATTAGTGATACCCTTTGGCAGCCATTGCAAATTTGTACCTTTAAAATGGAAGGAAGTATCGAGAGCACTTATTTTAATTGTTGCGCAACATGTTGCTAGACGTGGCCAGGAAACTATACCTACGTCATTACGGTCAAAATTAATAACTCTGCTTCAAATTTTATTGATGTATAATGCAGCTCACAGAATAAACATCTATTTTCAACCACAATTTTTGTTTGCAACATCTTTCAGTGCGTCTTTGAGCGGTAAACAATTCAAAGTGTTTGTTTTTTCGACTCACTGCACTTATAGTAAGAATTAGAACGTTCCACAAAACGCTTGCCAAATCTATAGATTTTCTGAAAACGTTTCGCAACATGTGCTTTGAGTGTTGTTTCGCAACATTTTGTTTTATAAATAGTAGATTACATTGAATTAATTGAATTATTTCTCAGGGCTACGCTTTTGCTTGTCTCACCATTTGTGTGATTTGCTATATTATCAATCACTTTTTTAATGATTTGAAAAGCCCAGCAACATTTTACTAAAAGTGCTTAAACTAACATATAGAGCTTTAGCAACATTTCGCGAGCTCAGTTTCGTCTTCGCCGTAGTATTCTTCTTTGTTTCTATTTTAAGGATTTCTGAAGCTGGAAGCATTTTGTTTCGTATAATAAATATACCTTTTCCGATTTTAGAAGAACTTCTGCCTAAGAAACATTACCAAAATGGACAACCACTAAGGGGGTATTTTTTAAGGCGATTACCTTGAACTTAATAACAGTGCCCCTGCCAAGCCATGCCTTCTTAAGGATTTTATATTTGTTCCACAATTTTTCCAAATTCTACTTCTTAAAATTCTGCGAACATAAAAAAAAATTTTTAAAATAATAAAAAGCGCTCGTATTTTTAAGTCTCTTTTTTTTTGTAATAGACGTAGTGTTTTTATTTTATTTTTCTGTTCAATGTTGAAATTCATTTTTATTGTTTCTTTTGTTTAGTTAATTTTATTTGTTTTTTTTTTTATTAATAATTTAAAATTGTTTTTGTTTCGAAAAAAAAAAAAAAAAACTGAATTTTCTTCCTTTTTACATTGTTTATATTTTCGTTAGTTGGAAAAAACAGAATAAGCTGAATTGTTTTCCTTTAAATTTTAAAACCAGAATTTGGTAGGTAAAGCGGAACTAAAAAAAAAACAGAATTTTGCAAAGCAAACCTTCGAACCGCTCCGTATTTTTATTTAGTGAGCTTCACTACAATTCCAATATAAACTAAGCTACAGTTGTTTTCTCGTTGTTTTGCGCTCCCAATAAAGGAAAAACCATGTGAGTCCTTTCAAAGGCTCTTCTTTGTAATCGAAGTTCTGAATAAAAGTCCTTACTCCATTGATTTCGAGTGAGCTGTTTGTGTTTTATTGGCGGTGGCAAACTACTTTCCAAACTTAATACATAGTTTTCGTACTGAATGACAAGGATCCAGCATCTGTGAACCTCGGTGAAACCAGGCACAACAGCGAAAATAGTCTCTTTAAAAGATCACACTTGGGCAATTGTGTTCAAAAGTTAACTGAGCAAGTGTTCGTTAAAATTGCCCAAATGAGCTCTAGTTTTGCAAACATTTTCAACCCTTTTTGTAAGTTGCAACCCTTATTGCTGGTTCAATTTTGTAAAATATCGAAGAAAAAGGGTAAAAATAAAAGGGCAACTGCTTCCAACAACGTTATAATTTAATTAAACTAACTTTACTCGTTCTAGGGCCAAAAGTACATTATTCGCGGGAATATATCGCTTGGACCTGTCCAAAAATGAATTCAGCAATATTCAGCGTTGGGTGCGTAACTTCTCAACAGGCCGTACCGATATCCGCAGCTGGTCTCCAAGGTGAAGAGTCTCTACTTTTTTATTACTTTTAAAGTGACGTAATAGTCACCAACAAACCCATTTTTGCGGGGTCTTTTCACGACGATTTATGCTGAAAACAGATGTCATTTTAAATGACAATAATTATGAATATTCGAAAGTGCGTGTTCCTGTTGAAAGTTTGCTTCAAAAACTGCTGGGCATGTTAAAACACATCTAACAACAAACGACGTTCCTACAAATAATAAAACGGCCATCGTCAGACGTATTCACTTTCCTGGCTTAACTACGCTCTGCACCTACACACGTCTGAAACAGAATTCGCACTCAGAACGTCAGTGATGGCTACAAGGCAACCACTTGATCGCAAAGCAGCACCTTCTAAATTTATTTACCAAAGTAATGAACACAAGAATTTGCAACGAAAATTGAGGAAAACAAATTACAAAATCATCCATCACGTACACCAGACACGACTCTGTTTACACACATGACTTTTTCGCATATAAACATTTTTGCTTCAAACATGACCTTAGCGCCAATGTTTGCTTGTGGCCAAAATTGTTTATCTTAAACTTGTTGCCCATGCAAAGTGTGAACAAGTTTTGCGTATACGCACCTGCTGCCTTGAGATGTGTTTCAACTTTAGATCTTCGCGAAATGATGTGAAAAATTTGAATTTAATTCGTTTTTATCTTCAATTTACGCGAAATTATTTTTTTTCATAAACGGCGCGTGTCGCCTTCAGCGTGAGTTGACATAAAGAGTGAACTCCAATGATAATGACAGCCACAATACATGTGCGCTCGCGTCATATGGGGTGTAATCGCGTTTTCGACTGCCCGCTACTGTCATTTGAATTATTATTGGGACTACTAATCGTGTATGTTGTGTATACCGGAAGAGAAAAGCGTATAATTTTGTTTTCATGATTGTACCCTTCAATTGTTTATTGCTGTCATGAAAAATCAATGCTATATTAATTTGAGTGGAGTTCAAAGTTACAGCCATAGTAGAGCGGCAGTGAGGTATAGAGGGAGAGCGAGATTGGGGGGGGGGCGAAATTATTGGTAACGTTAATTGAAATTACTCTTTTAGCTAGCTGACAGTTGAAAAACGCGCGTCTAATCATTCCCTTGGAGTTTGAACCGAGACCAGGAAACAAAAGCTGCTGAGCGTTAATTACACTGTGACATGAGTAGTAAGTGGAGAAATTGCTCAAGTGTTTGGATCACGATCATTGGATCAAATCGATCTAGACTTCCGATAAAAGTCAAGTAAATCACGTTAGGGTGTGATCAGAAGATCGGTTGGAATAACATTTTACAATGCTGTCATTTCTTGAACGGTTTTTCTAGCGTTATCTTTTAGAAAGGTTGGCCTTGCTTGCTTCGGTTTATTTATGTTTTTTTTTTTTTTCTTAAACGTTGTCAGCAATAATACGGGCCTGTGCAGTTCCAAACGATTGCAAGGGATGGGCCACAAACGTCACAAAAAATGTCAATGACTACGCTTAACTATTCTTTTGAATTTGTTTAAATTCTGTAATCAAATAAAAATTTATTAAAATACAGAACACCGGAAGATGCTATAATATTTGACGTTTGCCAAGTCAACAAATAGAAATTGCTCCTAAAAGATGAGTAGCGCACGAGAATGAAATGATCATGTTTGATTTTCAAAGGGAATACACTTTTTTGTAAAGATTGTTGAAATAAGATTAAATCTGCTCCGAAATTAACCCCACCGACCAATTATTCCGCAAAAAACTCGCAAATACCATTCCGCTTTCTTTAGGGTTGGGTGAGTAATCTCAAACATTAATTGAACACATCCACTTCCACAATCCACATTGTCCACAACAAAATGGCTGTGTTTCTATGTGTACAAGCCTTAAGGACTATTCACATGAGAGCGACCAACTACCTACGAACGAACGAATATTCGCAAGTTTTGACAGTTCATTCACATGATTCATTTTATTTGGTCGCAGACTCCCGCGAATCCAATGACAGTCGCCGTCATCTGTCTCTATTTTTTTAATACAAAAAACTCGAAAATTCAAGTTTGAGGTTAGGTTCGAACGAATGTTTTATTCGCCAGTTTGTGGAACGCGAATTGAATGATGTGGATTGTGAATAAACTTTGACAATTCGCGCCAAGGTTGCATTCGCTCACGTCAAAAAGTTTGGAATTCGAAATTACATTATTTAAACTGTTTATTAACTTGTTGTCTTAATACTTTTGATGGGATTATTAATCATCCTCCTCTTGGAATAGTAAAATGTGCAATTTTCTGTTATTAAATGCATCAAAATTGGTTTGTTCGCATTTCACCAATTCGTTCGCTCGCTCTCATGTGAGTAGTCCTTTAGACTCTTGGAGGCCGCAAAGGGAATATCCGTGAAGAATGTGAGGCCCTTTTCGCCGGAAGTTCCATAAATCTCCCACTCAGTCGATATCATCTTCTGACTAAATGGGAAGAAATCTAAGACATCAAATAAACATAATCCAAAAGAAGAACCAAAGTTTTCATTCATAGACCAGAAAATGACAGCCAAAGAACATCGGGCGACAACTTCTGCGCCACCTTGCACAAAAGCGCTCTGCAAAAGCCTTCGGATAAATGAATTCGAACATACTCGCACGTCCTCAGCTAATACGTTCTTTTTTCAGCCTAAGCTACTTTTATCAAAGAATCTTCCGTTTGTCAAAGACTTCCTTATCTTAAGTAGTAATTTTTTGTTGGTCATAAAACTTCAAAGTTTTATCTCTAACGTGATCAGCTAAACACTACCATTTGTGGTGTTTTATGGTCAATCGTTTAATGTATTTCAAAGCCAAGTGACAGTTAAACCAAGAGTGTTTTTATGACACGCGTTTAAAACCCACAAACCGTAAACTTAGCACTGACACTTTGATGGCGCTTCTGTCACAAATAGAGCATCAGTCGTTTGAAGGAACACATAAATAGAAAGTTGTTAATCTTTTGTTTTGTTTATCTTTGACGCAAAAGGCACCACCCTGCGTAGCCAATTTATTCCCAACAGTGCCAGTTTGAGGTTTTACATTTTTTTTTCTCCCCCATAGTGCAAACCAAACATTACAAGAAAGTGCTCTTTCAAACCACGATTCGCAATTAATCATTTTATCTGCGCACCAGCGTCCAGAAATGAAACTTTTTGTGTTCTCGAAATTTTGAAAGTTCAACTTTCTATCACCATCCCGATTGAAGGTATTTTGTGTAGTCCAGAGTATCCTCTCTATCACTTTGTACAAACAACAACAAAAAAAAGTATAAAAAATCGTAACAAGATGTTATTTTCAAAATTTCACCATCACCAGTTGGTTAAAAAAAAAAAAAAACACAACGGCTCATTGTTTATAGCCATCATCATTATCGTGATGACGGTGGTGGTCCCACCGTATTACCAGCGACAGATCCATATCCATGGCAAATGGTTGCGTTATGTGTATCTTTTTTTTTCTTTTCTTGTAATTATGTTAAATACGGAAAGAGAAATATGTGGGCACCTTTCGCATTTTACCAAGTCTGCCATCTGCAAGAAGTATGTACGCTAATGGCGAAATGTGCCCTCACAATGGGTAACTCAATTAAAGCGATACATATGAGTAGGGCGCCTGCGACGGAGCTACTTTCTGTGCAGTTAAACGTGGATTAATGCGATTAATCGATTTCGCGAAGTGTGCTTCGATATTTTATTACTTTCTGTTTGTGGAGATCGCGGAGACCAATCCACCATCAATTCGTGTCGCTTTTTGCTTGTAAATACATACGATGTACTGTGATCAACAAGAAAAGTTCCATTAAAGAGTTGGTCTGGCATTTGTTTTGATGATCAGTAAAGAGCTCATTACAACGCAGAAGTGGATTTTGCATTGAATTATAATACAGACGTGTGAGTACCTCCTCATATTTGTATTAAGTCGACTCATTTGTACATAAATAAATAACCTGTTTGTAAAATAGTTTGCGCACACTTACAGTTGGCAGTTTTTGTATCGCGCAGCAAATGTGCGTTAACACAGAATGACACAGAACAGAAACAAACAGTACGATCTTGCAAAGAAGTCATGAAAACCGATAAAACAAACTGCAGGCAATGAAGAGTGAGTGTGCGGAACTGTGCTGTGCTGAACTTGGAAATATGCGTTATGAAGCTCTAGATTTGTTTTGTGTGCGTTACCGTAAAATCGTTGGATCAAAAGTGAACCTATTTCTGATGGTGAGACCGGTTGGTTGGGATTCGATATTAATGGAATTAGTTGGTCGTAAAAGTCGACTGTAGGGTTTTTACATGTGCGCACATGCCTATGTACGTGTGCGTTTTAATTAGGTCATCGAATTTATTTGAAAAATAATGTTGCGTTGTGTATTTCTATTTTTGGCGTAGATGGTGAACTAAAAAATTGCCGCAGACATAAAAGATGAACCAACATCAAAATAGTACTTTCCTGTAACACACAGTGTAACGACGCTGTCCATGAATTTCGCAAAAAAAAAAAAACTGCCCATATTGCCATAATGTTACAGTTGTTGTTGGCATATCGGCATCGGTGCGCATTAAAAGCGTGCAATTACCCTCTTCAGCAAAACAATAAACCAACTCCAACGATGGTGATGAGTGTAATGTTGATATTGATGACGATGCATAGTGGAAAGTATACCTACTTTAATCCACTACACTTTGAAGTATCTGCAACAATTAAAGTTGTCAGAGGGGAGACAAAAAGTGAAAATGCGCTCTCTACAACTGGAGCTGTCGTGTCGGCTTTATTGCAAAATGTGAGCGTGGATAAGTTTATTGAGAAATTTTCACCTGGAAGTGATCCATATGACGGAAAGATAACAAACTCTTTTGAACATTTCTCTTTGCCTTCCCTTCTTCTGTTCAGTGTGCGGTGTGTGTTTCACTTTATTAATATAAATGTAGTGGATGGTGACGTTGGTTTTTTTATTTTTTTTTATTTTTCTTACTGTGTGTTAACACACATGCAACTATGTTACATAATAAACGTCTGCAATTTGTTATTGTCTATTAACTGGCGAGGCGGTTAGTTGGTTGTTTAATTTTTCTAGAGAGGTAGACCAAAAAGAATGGAAATGACGCGTTGGTTGAGTTTAAGGTTTTCTTTGATAAGCTATTGCGAATTAATTTTTGGAAATAGCTCAATTATAGTCGCTGTAAACTGATTTCTCCTTTGACATTACTTAGAAAAAAATTCTCCAACGCTTTTGATATTTTTTAATCAAACTGTTACCTATCTCGCTCGCAAAGACTATTGCTTCAAACTCGGCCTACACTTTCAGAAATATCTCCTTCTAAGTAAATAAAGGGCAATTCGTTTCGTGTGTTTGGACTCGGAAAGTATTTGGCCGTGTTTAGAGAATCGTTTAAATTGAATACAATAGGTGGCGCTGTTCTTTTATTTACGATTTTTACTTTTGAGTGCGTTCAAGGCGTACTGAGCCGATTTGGATGTTATTTTCACTGTTATTACGGAAGCATATAACGCCCTCATGCGTACATTAAATTAAAAGATAGGGATAAGGGAATAAATTAAGATTCGGATTTTATTCTGTCATTTTTCTTACTTTTGTAACCTTGAATATTTATTTTTGTCAACTTTGAGGAGAAACAAATTAAAACTCACACAAACGAAAAGATTTGAAAAGCTGTCGATTTATTTATTAAATTATTTCTTACGATGAAAAAGTTTATTAATGTATTTTGTTCATAAGAATTCATATTCATTCATAAGAATATTATTTCATTCATACGAACATAACCTTGCTCACGATGAGAGCAGTATTTCGAACTTGTTAAACTACATTATTACTTTTGGATGGGTTTAGTTTGACAGTCATAAAAAAGACTTTCATTTTACTTCATATTCTGATTTGCCGTTATATCCATTATTCTGTTCAATTTAATTCTAATAAAGGAAACGTTAAATAAAATTGTAAATGATCTTGTCTGATTTTTACTTTCTCTCCAACAATCTCCAAATATTCTTAAATAATTAACAAACTTTAATGATAATTGTTTTTTATAGTAATATTTTATTAAACTATATTTTTTTTTATATTTTCAGGTATGTTTTTATAATTGTTAAGTTCAATTATTAAACGAAGAACACATTTTGGCAGGCAACTTAAAACTATCACGTATGTAGAAGAACATTTTAAATTTATAAAAATGGTTGCCTACTTTCTTGTGCTTGGAATTCCCGGTTCAAAACCAAAAACGAAATAAATTCCCCATTTTAATTTTCGAAATTTTGAAGTTCAAGAGAAATGGTTCTGAGATGCAATGCAAAATAAAACTTTTCGCTGTACAACGCAATGGACAGATTGGATTCTTTGAATGGAGAATTTAAGCAGTTTTAATATACCTTATTATTAGAAAATTCCACATTAGTTTGTGATGTCAAAAATTGTTTGTCACAGTCCCAAAAACCAGACTGATATTCTGTCAAATAAAAACAAGCAAAAACGAAGAAAAAAAAAAAAAGAAATGAATAGAACGAAAGCCGAAAATTTCGTGTTACTCAATTCGATTTCTTCTTCATATAACGACAAAAGTTTCAGGAGTAATGTCATTTTAATTGCTAGTATTAGTTTAATTTTTATAGTTCGAGGAACTTTCGTTTTTTCCATATTTGTTCTTTCAAAACCTTATTTGTCGGGTATGAGATCTGCCGCAAATGGGATTTAAACTGTAGAGAAGAAAATGGTAAACGTCAACAAAAAAGCTGCATTTGTTTTCCTTTCGCACAGAACGAAAACGTCTTTCGTTTTTAAGGATAAAAAACGAAAACGTCAATGATATAACTTTTTTTTTTGTAATTCCGTTCGCTTTCCAAATTTACATGGCGGAAAACCATAAGTTGGGGGAAACCTGGGGTTAAATTCTGTAGGCCGAAACGTCCAAACGTTTTCGTGTGCACGAAGAAATTTATTTGTGTAACATAGGGCAAATCATTCGTGCGCACTAAAACGTTTGAACGTTTCGCCTTACGCAGAATCTGACCCCTGAATTCTTGGAATCGATATCACTGGTAATCGCGATACTGATAGCAAGGTTGAAAGATACGCGATTGGCAAAGATTCTGCCGTTGGTTGGTTTTAGTCGCCTCACAGTATTTCTTCTGTGCCATCTGAAATATATCTGCATTTGTACAATGTTCCTTTTGTTTTTGCACCCTCAAAATTCGGCATTTGTTTACTTAATCTCTCCACACATTTGTGTTGCTAACATCTCGGTTGTTGCTATTTTTAAATACGTGTTGCTATAAACTACTGACAGCTCCCATCGTTCGACAGCGAATGAGCTCTGATTTCATTATAAATATTAAGTTGCGTTACTTTTTGTTCGCGTTCTATTATGCTATATGCTATAAGTGTATTTATGCATAAAAATCAAATAAACAAAAGTCAATTTGCTGTGGTCAGCGAATTCGAACGTAACAATGAGTTATATCAGTCAACCACAGAATGACTGACAATTTGCTGACTAATAGGAACGATGATTTCAAGGTCTCGTATAATGTGTGTTTGGGCGCAGGCCATAACACGCTGCGCAAAGGCAGACAACAAAAAAAAAAAACAATCAAAAGGCTAACAAGTGTCTGGCAAAAGCCAAGGACATGCGATTCTTGAGAACGAGCACGGGAGAGACAATGATTAAAAAAATGTATAAAATTTTACGAGTCGGTATTATTTTTGGATGAATTTTTATATTTGCTGTGGGAGGTGTGGAATTTTAAAGAAGTCGCTCCGAGGAGTGTCACTCTAGGTTTGACGAATGTACGTTTGATTGATTTCTTTGTCCAAATTGAGTGAATATAATGATTTTAATGATTTTATGTGTTGGCAACGTGTCGTGGATTATCAGAGTTAAATTTTTGAGGTTTGTTTCGTCGTAGGCATTTAAAGATTTGAAAAACTGATTTTCAATCAAATATGTACGCTCAGCTCGTATTATTTTTTTACGCGAGGACTATAAGCGCTTGGACATACATTGCCTGTCAAAAAAAAAGTGAAATCTATGAGAAGGGGCTGGACATATTTTTCTTTCAATTAACTGGTTACGGGTCACATTTTCTGGCATTTTTAACTATAGATAGCACATTCTAAATTTGATGTAATATAGAGTCAACATTTTCATTTGTTACTAAGTAAAGTGTCGCCCCAGTCGTGGGGTCAGATTCTTCTGATTTTGTTCTTTTTTATTATTAAACTTCTGACTTTTATAAACTTGGATGAAAAATTCATAAGAGAAGTAATTTCTTTTTAGGTGAACTCAGGCATATGTCTTTCGTTTTTGCATTCCGATATTGAAAACAATCTCTGATACACCACTTATATGCCCGAGCTACCACTTAAAGTTTTCTGTAACTACTTAAGTACGCTCGTGCTAATATTCTCGTCGATCAATATTTCTGGGCTTACACTTGGTATATTAGTATAATTGTACAATTATTATTATTATTATTATTATTATTTTCAACTAAAGCACTTAAGCAAATGGATTGACATTTTATATTTCTTTAACAGAAATAGTATTAAATGTCATTTCTTAATAACAATATAAAAATAAATGTGTGGTTTGACCCTTAATAGTAAGTACTTAACAATTAAATGAGAAATAAAGGTACAAATTTCATTAACAACTAAGAAAAAATACAAAATATTTCAAATTTCAATTTAGAGAACCGAATTTAGTATATGGAATCCAATTTAATAAAAAAAATGGAAGTACGAAACACCAAAACGACAAGATACGAAAACCAAAAAGAAGTTCTAAGCTTTTATAAACATGGGCTAAAAGCCAACGTCGTACGTGATTTAAGAATCTATTAATTGAACTGAGTGTCCTAGTCGAAGATGGAAGCTTATTAAAGAGACGGCGTGAGTAACTGTATAAAAATTTGTGTAGTCTGTGGTTCGAAAACTAGAAATAGCGGCTAGATTCAAGTGATTGCCACATATATTATAACTTTAAAGAACTCTTGTATTCAAGTTTCCAGATCTTAAGAAGAATGCCTTTAGAACTTTGAATAAAAACACAAATGCCTGATTGGAAGGATTTTCAAATTCAACTTGGATGCAGGCGATTTTTTCCGTATATTTTTCTTATAGTGTTTTTTTTCTTGTAAAACTAAAAGTGGTTGAATCTTGTTAAAATATAAAATATGCTGATTTTCAGCGTCAAACGAGTGTTGCGCTGTCAGACTGAAAAACATTACTTTTGTTTTGGAACTTTTCAAAAGTTTAGGCACTGCAAACCATTTTCTAGGCAAATCCAAATCCATATTAAGGTCAGCATCTAAATTAAGAGGGCTTTTTGAACCATAGGTTAAACCTCCGTCATCTGCAAAAACAATTTTAAAATATCAGCACTCAAGAAAACAATAAGATACTTCGGTACACAGTTATCGTACTCTTTACGGGAATCCAAACCAAAAAGGAACAACTATTATTTTTATTTCACTTTTTAGATTAATTTTATTTAATAATTTTATAGGGTTATTTCCATATATTTTTACAAGAACAATTCATTTAGCTTCCTCACTTTTACGTTCTAAAATTAACTATTTCCATGTAATATCTGAAAGTTGGTCTCAGTTTTGGTGACATTAAATAAGTTAGTGAGGGCCCTATTCCACCAAATAAGTTATTAACTTTTCACTTTGCACTTATCAAATTGTCAAAACTATGTTCCTCAGAACTATAAAATTTGATAAGTGATAAGTTGAAATTGAAAGTGTAATTTGCAAAGACTTTGCCATTAATTATGCTGTTTCGTTCCACAAAAACTGTTAACTCTATTTTTGCAAAGCAAATTTCGATAAGTTTGTCAAAACTATTGAAGCTTTCGAAATGTAAAGACGTGAATTTTTGTTCGACGCGGTTATAACAAGAAATTATAGAAACCGAATTAATTTTTCGGGACTAAAAAACTTAAATTTTAAAGAGTGCTTTCGTTTAAATCAATTTCAAGTTGATTTCCTTTTAGAGAAAATTGGAGAAAAATTAGAGCACAAAACTTCCTCACAGGCAGCCTGTTTATCTAATTTATTAACCTTCAAAATGAAATGTTAACTTAAATATGTTCCAAATATTTAAAATAATAAAATAATACTTACCTTAATTGTTTTGAAAACAAGCAAATAAAATATTTTTTCTTTTCTTTGATCAAATGTAACACTGCAAGTTGTTTTGTCAGTTTTTATTTTGCGGCTCATGTTAACAACTTCTATTTATTTGGCAATGCAAAGTGAAAAGTGATGTGACGGAAATGCAAATATGATTAAAAGCTTTGTGGACTACATTGCACACTCATTTTGCAGGAGAGCGCAAAGACCTTGTAAAAGTTTGCTAGTGCAAAGTGAGATTTGCAAAGAATACTGTGGAACAGAAACACTTAACACTTTGCCAGAAAAATGTAATTTGAAAAGTGCAAAGTAAAAAGTTGATAGCTTGTTTTGTGGACGAAGACCCCTTTGGCATTTTCTTCCAAAGTCCTCCCCCCCAAAATAACGTATGACTGATGTCTGCTTCTGAATGCACCACTTGTCTTTTGTCTCCCATTTCACTGTGATGATTTCTCGTCAAAATGTCATCGGCCATCGACACAACTTTGAATCCAGTCCTTCGTCAGACACCTACCGATATCCTCAAGTGAAATCGCACAAAAGCGCAGTTCATTGCAAGGGTTCGTTAATTACGTTCACTTAACATGGGATAACAAATGCAATTGTCAAGCTCAAGCCATGTACTAGTCATTCACTTCCGCATTATCGCCATAACCACCTACACTCTCCAGACGAAACCATGCCACGCCACACCAACAGCCCGGCATACACAAATCGGATGCATTCACCTTTTCGCAGCGACGAAAACGAAAGTCAATCTCTGGTTGAAATGTCATATTTTTGCCGTCAAGTTGCAACGGATTTATTAACATCCCATGGCACTTCACAGACAACACTTGGGCGAGAGTCAGAGTCTTTCTCTCTCTCTCTCTCTCTATCTTTTGCCAACTTTCTTATCACCAAATGGAGTGTGTGGATGGTGTATGCTGTATGGGTATGGTGAATGGAGATGGAGGAAGCATTTTCTCCTCGATGCCAGTAGGCAAATGAATTGTCTCGAATTAGAGTCAAAAGTGAGATCGTGACTGTTACGTTGCGGTATGAAAGACGCTTGCTAGGAAATCCAACAATGACATACATGTCATGTTGTCCAAAGAGACTGTGCTCTGTATAGTATCTCAGTTTCGGTTGTAACCGAAGCGTAATCCTATCCATTTCCAAATCCATTCATCATCGATTCATGAGGTACTATAGCGCAAGCGTGCGCTCGTGTTTTTTTTTTATATTTTTTTCTGTACCTCTCCCTCTCTGTCCAAGTGGAAGATAACCGTAGATACAATTTAATCAACAATGAAGTGAAATGTGAAACCCATTCAATCAGTCAGTTTTGGGATACTTCAGACATTTGGAGAAGAAGGCAACTGGAGCTGCAGCAGAGTTGAAAACCGCATTAGTTGCCCTGATGCCAAGAGGTGAGAAACGTAACACACTGACGTTTCGATTAATTAATCGAAAATCAAATGTTTCGCAATGTGGACGGAAATATTTCGATGTGTTTGTTTTGTGATTAGCGGTTGGCGACTGTGGGTGCGGCGAACGAAGCACAGCCGCAGCCGCAGCCACACCTATAGGCAATTTAGACCGAATAAAAGCTATTTCCAAACGAGCGAAGCATAATCGAGTAAAAGTAGTTCATGGGATGACCTCTTCGTCGTGATTTGGTTTTGCTTATGTGATCTGTTTGCTGGTTCATATTATTATAATTTTGGGTGGTTTCTGTTTTTTTCTTTTATCTTTTTATAGTTACTTTTTGGAAAATGGAGAAATGAACTGTTGGTAATGGTGAAAGGTTTTCATTTCGAAAATGTACAAGTACACGTTCAGGCCTTTCCGCTGTTCCGCCGGGGGCGCGAGACTGTATCGCTGTGTACTGACCGTTTGTACTGCAAATTTGAAAAGAAATTGGCGTCGAACTTCATCGGAATGGTTGACCATTATATCGTCGTTGTTGAGGTAAAGTGCGGGTGGTAACCAGGTTCATGACGGCAACTGTTTTTGGGTTTTCACGGCGCACTTGTTCCGAATACCTGCGCTGTACAATTGAAATATCAAATGGTTAATGATGCACCAGCTTGGGAAGCAGAGATCTTTTGTGGGGCAGTTGCGGTCGATATTTGCTATTCCGTCTCTTTTGCCGTGTTGTCGGTTTTGAAACACAATAATTCTTCCTTATTTTGTTTATTTCTTAAAATCTATTATATTTTTAACTTTATATTGTATTCGTTCAAAATTTCGAACTCGAGCTGTTAATCAATTCTGACATTACGATGATAGAGTAACTCAAAAAAGCGGGTCGCAAAATGCTGTCCGTCTGTCTGTCTATCCCGAAGCCTACAGCCTTAACGGCTGCCGGGATTTGGTTCAAACTTCTGATTTGGTAGTTTTTTTTTGCTCAGCCTCAACGTTACTGGTACTACCTATATAAAATGTTCATACAAGCTTGATTTGTTCGAAAACGGGTCTAACGAAAAAACTGTTCATATCTGGAAAAGCAGTGACTAGTGTGTTGGACTACTAGGCGAGGGTTTCCAGGTTCGAATCCCGCAAAAACCCAAATTCCAACTTAGGGTTTGTCCACTGCGCCACCGCTTGCGAACGTCTGACAAACATCCGAGAGTATAACTGTTTTGAAAGAGCTTCTCAATTAGCCGTTTGGAATCGGCATAAAATTGTAGATCCCTTCCATTCGTTCCAAAAATGAAACTCACACAAAACGAATGGTTGTGAGAAGTTAGGCCTTGGGTCCCTCGGACCTTGTTGCGCCAACTCATTATTAATTATTATTCATATCTCGAAAACCCCATTTTCGATTTGGATAAAACTTGAAAAACCTGGTAATGCTTACATTTGGAACAGATAAATAGTTAAGCAATAGCATTTTTGAAACTAAACATTGCAATACTTGTTACTGTTGTATGTGTCCAATTTTACAAAAACCCCTCTAACGATTTTTATCAAAATACATATTCCAGATTAATTGACTATTCTAAATAAGATTCCATACTTAGTTTTTCTTCAAAAAATCGAATAAATTCTTTTTAATTATTTCTCAAAAATGTGTGTATTTTTGTTAAACTCAACACCGTATTGTCGATAAAAATGCAAATACAACAGAAACTCCTGCTACACTTTGCTTTTTACTCAAAAACCTCGTAAAGTGTAAGAGTTTTAAAATAGTACAGTAACAGCTCTATACAAAGAACTTGCGAAAATTGCCTCTTACTGAGAGTTTTACCTTTTAGAAACTCACATTGTTATTTCATATGTGGCTACTACCGTATCAGATGAATATTTTATTTAACACTAGGTATTCGTATATTTAATGAACCGTTTCTTTTATCTAGCATCGGTTCTAAGATTTTTACCTACCTACCTAATAAAATAAGAAAACTCATTACCAATGTTTTGACGAACGAGAAAGTTTCGTTCGACCCAGTCGTGGACTTTATTTTTATTTTAGTAAGCTCAATCAAGTCATTTATTTCAACATAAAGTGGACGTCATGTATAAAGCGTGATATAATGTTGGATGTCGCTCACTATCGGGAGCGTTCGTTATATCGATCGATTGATTTTTTTATATTTTTTTTTTTGTTTTAAAAAAAGTCATTAAAAAAGTGTGTTGCTTAAAGGTTGTATGCCAAATTCGGTATATCTTATATTCGCTATAGTTGACGTACGGTGTGTTTTTTTATTTTATAAATTGATTAACTTTGACTTAAATGCTCAGTAGTTATATAAATAAATGTCTCACATTGTTGACAGCCGACAGATCGCTAAGTGCGACACAATTTTGTAAACATTATTTTTTTTTACATCTGATTTCATTCATTATTCCTTAGGCGGACAAACTTTGTTGCTCCGTCGTTAGACTCGTGTTCTTATTTGTTATTTACTGAATACACTCCCATTTCTGACACTCAAATCGCAAGCCAATAACGCATGCTCTGGATGAGTTTCGTCTGTTTTTAGGATATCCTTTCAGTGGTAAACGCTGATCTTTTAAAATTAAAACACTCTAATCTAGACCTTTTTTGTGTGGCCATGTTTTAGGGAATATATTCTGCAGAATAATTAGTTATAACAGTTCTAATTGACTTGAACAAAATGTGCACGACTCGGTCGCACAAAACTTTACCTTTTTTACAATAATCGCGGTGTGGCAGGGACAGTTAATTTAAAAGCTCAATTAGTTATTCCTTTTTTTGCTCGGGGATGTTATTAAGCAACGAAGTTTGATGGAAATGCACTCAGTCTTTTAAGAAGTTCTGATTTAGGACTGGTCCACATTTTTATCGAAAGCAATAAGTGCTGGCCTCTTTCAAACACTTTAAAACTAAACAAAAAAATAAGCTTGCAATGTTCCGCAACCACATGTAAACCACAACTTAAACCAAGCTGGCTGAGGATAACGCACTAAAATGTCTTCCTCTTCATGCCCTAGCCATCTAAGACGAAGACTGACTCGCACTTTTCTGCCCAATCCAATGATCTTTGAGAGTGTATCCACTTTTCGCATTAAAGACTTGATCCAACCATCTCATTTTGAGCTCAGAAGACATCTGATTCCGCGGTACATCTTTAAAGCCTTTACATTCCGCCAAACAAGCCTCCTCAACACCCAGTTGTCCTGTACCTCCCACAACATATTGCAAACAACTATCGCTCCCCTTTCTATAAAACACCACGGCGTATACGCAACATTTTTCATTACAAAAAAAAAAAAATAATAAATTTGTTCCCTTTAACCACCCACTTTAAAAAAAAATGTATTTATTTATCATTGCAAGTCGGTTTCGCTCTGTTTGTCGTAAATCACACACAAAAACAATTCTCCACGCAATGGAAACGAAATAAAAGAAAACTTTCCCTTCGAAAGTCGTCCCAATAGCACATCCAAAGGATGTGCAGCAAACCCGAAAAGAGAAGGTCAGCGAGTACTGTGTATTGTTACCATTCCCATTGCAGACAATAAATAATCATCCCACACAACGGCGGTGACACATATTGGAAAGCATTACCTCGCCTACCTGCGCAGACAGATCCGATGCATCCAAATAAAGGGCTAATCGCGCCAAATACCAGTGCGCTACAAAACACGCCCAGCGATCAATCAAATTTAGGTCCAACAAATTTTCATCCGAAAAAAAAAAAAAAAAAAAAAAGCGCTGACGAGAGACGATAGCCAAAGTCGAAATCATTCGAAACAATCGGTCGCTTTCCCCAAAAAGAAATAGTGGCACTGTTTCGAGTTGTGTTGCACAAGAGTTTGGATTTTTTTTTTGTTTTTTTGTTGTTGGACGCTGCTTGCGTACTGTAGCGCAACGTCGGTGTGCTCTTCGAAGAGCGAAAAAACAATCGCTTGTCAGACCAAGTGTGAATTAATGAATTTGTGATGTAATCGCGAGGACAGCGATGCATGCGTTACACTTTTATGCTTTGTTTGTTCTGCCACCAGTGAGATTGCGTTAAGAGCGATGCCAGACAGAAAGATGGTGATTTAATCAGAGGGGGGGCTTACACTTTTGTACTAGATTGGTGTTTGGAGTGCAAATAAATTGAGTCACTGGCCTAAAGGAAATTTTACTGAAAAATGCCAACATTTCTGAAAGCGTCCCTTTAACTTCAGACAAACAACTTTTAACTAAACGGTGGCTTGGAGGGAAATATTACAATAATCCATGTAAACAAGCATATTTGAGTAGACAGCACATTCAAAGTGCAGGCAAGTTATTCATAAATATTTTAAATTACGTCCTACATAACTATATCCAACAGTCCAAGGAGACGAGCCCAAATCCAGTTGGACTCACAAACCTTGCACGGTGCATTGACGCTCCAATTAGCACGCTCATTGTATTTGTTCCCAAAATGTATCTCTTTCATGCCCTTCTCTTCGGTAATTTCTGAATATTGTGCACTTTATGAACACATAATTATTTGTGGTAATTTCAACACCAACTTACTGAGAAACGATTCACTTTCCTTTCAGATGAAGGATTCACTTTCTTCAGTAGGAATGGAAATAATAATACTAACCCAACACGTTGGGTGGACAATATGTTGAATACAAGGGCGATAAATATTCAGACGGGAACCTCAAAACTCAGAGGAAGGGTTAGCAGAGGCTGCCCACAAGGAGGTGGAATATCACTGTGGACTCTCCTCTCGACAGACTTGAGGCGACTGGCATTCACCCAGTGGCATATGCCGACGACATAGCAATAACGGCCAGAGGCGAAGTCATAGACATCACCGCAGATAGCATGAGGAATGCACTCAGATTGGTTGAGCGGTGGTGTCTGGATCAACGGGTCTCCATTAATGCGGGGCAAACAGATCTAATAGTCTTCACTAGGAAGGGGAAAAATCTGGAAGTTCGGCACTTAACACTTTTCGGATCGGAACTAACAGCGACCAAGAAGGTTAAGTATCTGGGAGTCTATCTAGATACTAGACTTACTTGGAACTACCATGTTGAGGAGAAGGTCAGGAAGGCAAAAAGGGTACCACATCAGTGCAAACGTGTGTGTGTGGACAGAGGTGGGGACTCTCGCCGAGGTCAGCATACTGGATGTATACGATGATAACTGGACCCATTATCACCTATGCCTCGGTTGTATGGTGGGCGAAGGCCTCCCAGAAAACTGTGAGGAAGCACCTGGATAGGGTCCGACGCATGGCATGTATAGGAGCTACAGGTGCAATATGGACAACACCGACATGCGCATTGGAAGTGATCCTGGGGATCTTACGCTAGACATTCCGTTTGCATCGAGATGCGAAATGCCACAATCGGGGTACCATCTATGGACATGGGGACATGGGAAAATCCTAGAACTTGTCAAAAACGAGATAAGGGAGCTGAACATGCCTATGGATGGGATTACAAGAGTGCGTATTATGGAAAGGAATCACAAAACTCGTATTGAGAACGGATTACTTCCAGAAAAAAGGAGTGATGAAATAGTGATTTTCACAGATGGATCTATGATGGATGGCGGAGGGGTGCCGGTATTCAGAAGAGCTGGAACTAGCCCGTCACGTTAGCCTCGGGAGACACACTTCCGTATACCAGGCTGAGATGATTGCATTGCTGCATACATTGGACTACTTTCTTAAGAGTCAGGTGGAGGGAAGAAATGTTCTTATAGCACTGGCCAATCAGGCCGGGATCAGACGCATGGAACAAGCAAACATAAAAATATCATTGGCACTGGAATGTGTACTCAAGCTCGATAAGTGTTCTGCTAAAAATGAAGTAACACTGACTTGGATACGTGGACACTTGGGGAAGGCAACAAAAAGGCGGACCCACTTGCAAAACAGGGGTCAACTGAAAAGTTTCTGGGACCAGAACCATTCTCTTCAATTGGCAGAGGAATGGTTGAACAGCTGATTCACAAATGGATCACGGCAGAACACCTAAGAAGGTGGTCAACCGTGGGACAGTGTAGACAGGCTAAAATGGCAATTATATGGCCGACCTGCTCCACTCAAAGAATGGTTCTAAGCATGAGTCGAGGAACATTGAAATGGGTGGTTGCTTTGTCTATAGAACATGGTAATTTCGGGTATCACTTAAGGAAGATGGGCCTTAGAGAGGATGATACCTGCAAACTATGCCTGGAGAAATCTGAGACGGCGGCACATATATTGTGTCAATGTCCGGCGTTGGCTGGCAGAAGAATGAGGATCTTGGGACATCATTGGCTTGGGACCCAGTCGATGAAACAAATCTCAAATATACAGATACCAGACGTTAACACTAGGAATCAAACCCAGGGAAGAGCTCTGGAGAAATCCAGAGAGTCTATATGGGTACGATTTATAGAGGTAGAGAGACGAAAAGAGACCCCTTCAATGGTGGTCTGATTCGAATATATCTCAAAATCTATATTTATTTTTAGCTTGCTAATGAAAACGATTACAGTTTATCAGCTTTATTTTATGAAAACTAGTGCATATTCACTTAGGGGAGAAAAAAGGGATTTTTTTTTTTTGTATTTAGGGGAAAACAGTCTTCAAAGTCTGGGAGCACTGTGCACGCTATCATCCCTGTTGTCAATTCCGCCCGGCTTGGAATCAGCGTTACCTCTGAAAATTTTCAGAAAGAGTCCAAAAAAGAGTCCCCAGCTGAAAAAAGGAGTCCCATAGTAATATCTCGGACAATTATTATAAAGAGTCCAAAAAGAGTTCCGACTTAAAAACAGAGTCCCATTTCGATCTAAGCTTTCTTAATGCGAGCTCAATGGACTCCAACCTTCGAGTTTGCATACCCTTATTTTGATTAAAAACAAAACGACATTTTTTTATATACGTTATAATTTTGTTGGCAAATTCAGGTAAAGAAGATTCGTTAAAACAAATGAAGTAGTACAAACAAAAACCAGTTCATTTAAAGTAAATAAATAATTTAATTAAGTAGCCATCTATTCGTATAAATATGAACTTATACTTATTACATAATTCATAAACAATCATTTTTGACCGCCGACAACATTGACTGACAAAATTCTACCTTAAGTCGGCTGGTAAGTTTATTTTTGGTGAAACTCAATTTTGAAAAAAAAACTCTCAGCACACGTACAGCAAAATTTTGATTACAAAATCGTCATCCAAATGTTTACTTTTTCAAATTGTCGATTTCGAACCAAAACTTTTCAACATCCTTGATTTCTAAATAAATTTTAAAACGATAATCACGGGCTTTAATTTCAAGCAGTTTAAAGTCTTCGATAACCTTTTCTGGATGAAGAGTAAAGTTAAGGAATTCGAATCCTTAAGTAAAATAACTTAAATCTGTTGGAATTTTAACTATATTTCAACCTAAACATTGAAAGCTTAGGATCGGTGACGTTATTGCGTGAGGTTTTTTGGTCACAGATTGTTTGGTAATATTTAAAAGCATTGCTTTTAATAGCATTTAGCTCATCCTCAGAAATATTTGCTTTTTTAATCAGATTTCGAATTCCAGTTTCCATTTCTCATTCCCATCATCATCATTATATGGTTCGGTTACAGAAAAGGAGTCCGATTTCACTGCTTTTCAAAAAGATGAGTCCTCGTGTCCGGGCGTTCGAAAAAGAGCCAAAAGGACGCTAAAGCAACCCGAAGCTAACGCTGCTTGGAATTCGTGCTGATTTCGAATTTTCGCTCAGTTCGCGTTCAAGTTTACTTGGGAACGCAGTGACTTTTGTTTTGTAGTTCCGTACCTCTTATCCAAGGAAGTTCCAAGAATTATTACCAAAATTATTGTAAAGCAGCACACCGAGAATTTAAAATCCGCGCGAATGCAAATTCGTTCTGATTTTAGCACAGGGAGGTTATCATTTTGTTTGCACATCCTGTATCCAGAGCTGTTTAAATATCAGGGATGATGACGTTTTTTTTTTTTTTTTCAATCTGATTGTAGGACAGAAAAGATGTCGTTAGATCGACCAGCAAAAGATTACCGAAATAGTTTCACCCAAGGAAATGTATTTTTAATATATTTTTTTGTTATTCCGCTGATGGTCATAACATAGTTCCGATGTGAATGTGTAACTCAACAAGTGACCGTACATTTCCCTTGCAATTCTAGGTAACCAATTCATGTCAGCAACAGTCTGCACCATTCGAATTTATGTAACCGGGAAAAGTGTAGACAAACAAATGAAAATATCACCCGAAATGCAGCAACTAAATAAATTCAGCACATTTTATCGATGACCCTCATATCGCGTATATAAAGAAAAAGCCGTAATGGGCCGCAAAGAAAAAAAAGTTCATTTCGTCTCTAACCCAATTAACTCTTGTTGTATTAATGTTGTCGCTGTCCCACATTTCAAGTCGCCGTCCAAACAAAACAGAAAAAATAATACAATAAATTGTATCTGCCCTCATATACGAGTGGGGGGTATATATCACGATATGTCCGCATTTATGGGCTTTAGCATTTAATTTGCATTAGATTCGATAGATGCACGGCAGCTATGAATCAGACCGCGCCGCCGAAGAAGGAAATTACATTTTTCCTCCACGCTCTGTCTGCGGCAGACTCGCGCGTCTGTGTCATAATTTCCAAATATTGTTTTTTTTTTTTTTTTGCTTCCATTCGATTTCTCCTCTTAGGTAAGTTTTCGAAGAAAAGAAAAAAATAACGCGAATGTAAAGAAAACGTTCACAAATGAGGCGACTCCGAGAAACTATAGCAACTGAAGATATGCACGGGCATATGGTGGTGGCGTCTGTGTCTCGGTTTTTGGTGGCTGCTAAACCAACCAGCAGCCAGCCGGAGAAGTCTCAACGGAACGAGCCCACCGAAAAAAAGCCAATCAGGCCCACCAGCCGCCAGACGAAAATGTTTTTAGGTTAACACACTTTTCTTTGTTTCATTATTTAGCTTTGCTTCTCAAAAAGAAAAAAAAATAATAAAAAAAACCGATACAGAAAGAGAAACACAGTGTCAGCCGGAGAGAGGTGTAGTTTTCGAAATCCTCAACGGCGCAAATATATATGCAAAAAAAAAACTAAAGAAACCGGCGAATTATAAAATCATCGCATTGAGGTAGAAGTTTTACAGACATTTCACAAAATACGTTCTTTTTTTTTTCTCTCCTTCTGACGAGAGAAAATTATCAACAAGAAGACATTTCAGAGTTCCACTCCAGAGTCACAAAGGTAACCCGGTTTCGTTCTTTCCCAACTCGATCGGGGAATTGGAGTCGATTATGTTTCCGTGAGTGTAATATTTGCTAAGCCCAACGTATGACGAGACGAGTCAATAATAATAATTTTACAATTGACACTCTGTCAGTGCTGGGTGATTGTGCTTGTATGATTGTGACAGTTGATGAAGATGTCATAAGGTGAGGTCGTCCCCCTCTCCGCGCACTAAGTAGGGAGAAATCTTAATCACTCAATCGTCGACGGTTGCAACGCCGCTGAACATTGTACAATTGAGTGATGACCTCTTTTCGCGCGCCATTGTGTCACATCATTTGCTGCTGCTGCTGCGATGGCGGACGACACATCGATTGGGAAACGCGAAGAGAAATTCCACACGAAAGTGCTGTTCGATTATGAATTTCCAAATCAAATTGTTAAACAGCAAACGAAGGGAAATGGTAAATTTCTTTTGTTTGTCAAAGGTACTTGGTGCGGTTGGTTGAGCGAAAGTGTATTTTGGGACGCGTTCAGATGTCAGTCTCATAGAACTTGTCATCGGCAATTGGCACAGTGCGGTTCAGTTGGTTGGGCGCACTTCATTTTTGTTCATTAGTCTAGGTTTTTTATTTTTTTATTTGCATTAGCCAATAGTTTATTAGTTAATACTGAACTAGATAAAAATTAATACAATTGGAACATCTGCCAGCACTTTTATTGTGTTGACTTTTGGCCGAATCGTCGCATCCGTGAACGAGCTCTTCCGATTTTACACCCGAACTAAAAACAAATTCCGTCACCTATTGTTCGTTTACGGATGAGACGACTGATGATTCGCTCAGCGGTGAGTTGCTCAAAACAGCAGAGGGCCTTACAATCTTTTCTTTTCATGTAGGCCTTGTTTCAGAAAAAAAGTCATTTTTCCGTGACCTTTATAGCCGTTCTGCTGTCAGCATATAAAAGACGCGCGGCTATAACGAAGCAGGATGTTTTCTTAATGCACTCCATAGCGACTCGAAATTTCGTCATTACCGCGTTAAGTTGCTTTTACTTTAACTACCCAAAACCGAATTGATGTTCAGAGCGTTCTCCTGACATTTCAACTGCTGTTTGGAGGGAATCAGCATCATTATATTAATACGTGAACATCCAAAGTTTCGGTACACATTTCAAGTATTTATTATGAATTGAGGAGAATGAAACTTACATCCTTCGAAAGGTGCTGTGCCATAGATGTGCACAAACAAAGAAACTGTGGGTATATAGTCGCTATTAAGGCTGGTAAGATTAAGTTGAGAATTCCCCATACATGATGCTCATCAGTTAATTGAAAGCATTTTGGTGACATTGGCCCTTAGAATTGGAAAAGAAAAAACCAAAGATTCGACTGTAAATTTCTCTTTTGCTAGTGAACTCTAAATTCCACCTAGCATTTCATAGAAATGAAACAAATTTAATTGAATTCAACTTCAGCGAGCTAATGTGGTGACTCAATTTTGTTGTCTCACCAGAGGCGAGCTTCAAGTTGTCGTTGCTGCGTGTGAACCAAATAACGGAAAATTTGACAGATAAAGCAAGTGAAATTCGTAAAAGTAGAAACGCTTGTAATTCGTCTTGCAACTTGGAACGCCCCCAGTCTGAACTTTAAATGATTGGATTTGACAAATGACACTTAAGATTTAACTTAGTCAGCGGTTACTCTAACTATTTCCCAACTTAGAGACATTTTTTTTTTAATGATTTATATAAATTTGATATTTAACATTAGTTTTTAAAAATCGATTGCCTAACTTCTTGTAATTTAGACAAAGAGTTGATTTTTTACTAAAAGTCGTATCTTAAATGTTTTATTTCCAAAAGCCATTGTCACCGCCATCAATAAAACAACATAAATATCGCAAATTGTGGTACGGTTTTTTAGTGTTGCATACTTTTATAAAAGGTTTGGTCGATTTTCGATACTAGTTGTAGATTATCTGCTCAACAATTTTAGTCAGTTACTTTGTATCTTCAAACAAATAGTGATGTATTTGGGTACAGTTCTTGAAGGTGTCTCTGAAACATCATCCTGCAGCCCCTTCTATTGCGTGCCATGTCACAGGCTTTGAATAATTCTTCTCGTGTTCAGCCATTTATTTTAAATGTGCAATCTTTTCGATGCCTTTGCCCTGGCTTTACTGGCATTGAATATTTTCCGTTTTTGCTCTTTTTTTTACTTGCATTTTGGTCATTCGTGTACATTAAGCTGATATACAGTTTAAGATGTTCCCCACCACTTTCCCACGCATCAGATGGAATCGGTGATGTGCTGAAATACCCAATCGGGTAATTTTTCTGAAGTATTTTAGCTTTGACTCAATGATGCGAGGCAAAGAGAAATGACTCACATTTGTCTCAACACTTTCTTAAAAAAAAATGTTTTAAAATAAAAAAATAACCTAATCAGGAAATGCGAATTTACTCGACTGAACGCCGTCGCAAAAACAATAGCTGGTTAAATAGCTGGCCAGAACGGCTGTGTTGGATGATGATCGCGACGCCACAAGGTTCACCAAGTGAACGCACCCACAAATTTTGCATTTAATTTCTTAAGAAATTACAAAAGACTCCCTCCTCCTTTTCATTTAACTAACGTCCTAGAGTCATACGTTAAACGAAACCGTAAAAATGTTTTTTTGCTTTTTTTGACCACGTAAACCTAATGGTTGAACTCAATCTTGGTCTTAAAATGTCGCTTATGAATTATAAAGTTAGTTATAAAAAAAAAATTAACAAATAATCTTAAAAAGTTTCTAGAAAAACAATTTATTCATTTTTTCGTACGAAAAACTTTTTCCGATCTACTTCTCAGTCAATTCCACAAAAAAAAAAAAAAAAACCAAATCATTCCACTGAAAATCACTTCTTTACTGTTCCATCTGTCAGGATTTTTTGATAATGAAATTCAATCAGTGGTTGTTGATTTGTTGTAATTGTTTTCGTAGGGAAGTATTTTTCTGACAAAATTTTTGCTATTTTCACACGGTTCCAACTTTGTCAGTTGCATTTTACGTATGGCTATAACTGGGGCAGTGTCGTTGGCATTTTGCCTTTCAAAATAAGCTAAAAGCAAGGTCATTTCTTTATCTCTCAGAACAACACAAATTGTTGTTTTTTAACGTCACATGGGCAAAAAGGTCATTTCTGATAATAGTCGTGGGCAATCCAGTCTGAAAAGTCTAGCATCACTTGGGCCCTAATGTGGCTCAAACTTGTGTGGAATGGCTCGGCAAAAGATCGGACAACGCTGGATGGAATGGAAAATGGAGGACTTATATCTTATCTATGGTGGACTTGATAGTTGATACTTCAGAAAAAGACAGTCACTGCAGTTAGATTCCTCGAATTGAAAGTGTAATTTCTATTTTTGAGTTGGTATCGTAAATATTTAAAAAAATAGTTACCGCTGACTTTTTTCTGAGGCCTGATATTTTAATGATCAATAAAAATAAATTTCGTTGTTTCAAAGACATTTTTTTATCTATTATTATTTTCAGGGTTATTTCCAATAGAATTTGACTTAAGGCTAGTTTACAAATGGTGGTGAATAATAAATATTTAAATGCGTTGGCTCAACAATAGGGGCCCAATAGGGGTATACAATAGTGTTTGTTTTCTTAAGTCTATTTTATAAACTGTGTCTGTCTTCTCGGATTCATACTCGTAGTATGCATCGTTGTCTGGTTTGACCTCAGGGTGTTCAAGTCCGGGTGTTGATAAGAGTTATTTCCAGGCACGGAATTCCTTACTTAAGAGAGAGTTTTATTTTATATTTTACAAATAGGCAGGGAAAATACATATGGATGAATCTGTAGTGTAAAAGGAAACTGATTTTATTTTGTTTAGCATATTTTTTTGGCCTCATACATTCTAGCATTTTTTTCTTTTTGAAATTCTGGCAACACTGGCTGTCGATTGGGTGCATTTACATTTTACACGCTCATTTTACGCCTCTCTTTCGTTCCGCGCCAACAGAGAAAACGACAGAGAGTGGTTTTCAATGTATGTGTTGCATTCTTGTGGTGTTTTGCAAAAGCAGAAAGGCTATCAACAGCAATTGTTGCTAATTTTTCAATTCGATGAATAAAATCTATTTTGTTCCTGTTCGTCTTTGGTCTGTAGCTCTGCTTTTGGAAGGGGGCCGAAAACTGACTGAACGCTTTAAAAATTTCACGTCGTTTTGGCTCCCTTAAGTATTTTTTGCCCAAAAGATTTCATCCCCCACAGTTTTATCATATGCATGGACTTCCAGTTCCATGCAGTTCATTGTTTTGAATAAAAATATTCATCTTGTTGCCGGTCAGCTACCGCGACTGTCTGCAAATATAAATCAATGCGCAAATATAGGAAAACAAAGAAATAAATATGTCGCCATAAACTTACACTACAGTTACCTGCTGTTGCTGGCTGATTGATTGATTTGTTTTATGGAAATTTTCTCATTCGCAACTGCTACTCACTTCGCTTGCTGTGAGTGGTGCCTGGTGCCTGTCTTTAGCAATTTAAATTCAAGAGAAAAAAAAGATCAACTGATTTTCCTTTGTCTACATGTTAATCGCATTTTTTTAATTATTTTTAATTCTCTCTCTCTCTCTCTCTTTACAGGTGGGTGACATAATTTTCTATCTTAGGAAACTCGGACCGATAAAATAAGTGAGAAATCGCTTTTTGGGTGAGTAGGAGGAGGTGTGGTACTGCTACTTCACCAGCATCAGCGTCCACATCAACGTCAAGCAGTTATTGTTTTACGGAAAATTGAAAGTTGGAAAGTTTTTTTTTTTTTAATCTGTATCATAATTTTGTTTGGTGTTTTTTTGTTCGTTTCTGCTTGGATTACGCCACAGGGGGAGAAAATTTAGTGTGACATCTTCAGAGAGTGAATGTACTGTCATGACATTCAAGATGATGCGTTTCCTGATGCATGCATCTGTGGGGGTATTCTTTTCCAGCTCTCGAGTAATCGTAGTTTGTCACGCATCTGCAATTTGTGTGCCACTCTCTTTGGAACAGTCCAGGCAGTATATTTAAATGTTGGAGGCCTTTTTTTCCAAATCACATCATATTTATATGTCTATCGTTTCGAATACAAACAATTTACTTTCACTTGATATGAGGTGACTGCAAACAGCAACATGCGGTTGATGGTAAATGTAACATTTCACTCGTTTTAAACAGCACGCTACAAAAAATAAAAGTAAAGGAAAGAGAGAAGCTTTGCAGGTTAGGTAATAATCACGATCGTCAGTTTCGATGTGAAACGAACGATTTCACACTGAAAATTGTGCGTTAAGTTGTTAGATTCGCAAATGTTGCATGGCGGAGTTGAGGCGTTCGGGTATGGGAACATGGGATAGGCTTTTTTTCATTCAGATATTTTGTGTTTGGAAGTAGTTTGTGGGTTTAAATTTGGTGCGGCTTCTATCTACTGAAAATCTTCCATTTTTAATACATTTTTTCAAAGTGCTTCCTAATTTCTGTCCATTTTCTTAAATGCGACATTTTCGAAATTGTACTAAACCACTCATCTGTATAATATTTTTCCACTATATTATTCCACAGTCAACTGCGTCTCTTCTTTTAAGTTTTTCGATTCTACTCAGATCATTGTACACGCTCCTTTTGAAGGAACATATGTCCAGTCGGTAGTAGTCTTGTGACCTCAACATATGGCTCATTTAAAGTTGCGGTCTTGGTAGATCAGATGTCCCCCCCCTGCTATGCACCTTCAGTAGAACATTGCTTGGTCCGTACCATAAATTAGTCTTCGTACAAGGAAATAGCCGATCTATCGTGGCTAAATCTGAAGAAATCTTTTCAAAAAGCCGCGTGAACGGACTAGAATTATCTAAGGTGGTAGTTTCAGTCCCGATTTCGTTCGATTTCCTGTGCTTAATGAACTGTTAGCTTTTATCAAAAATAGCTGCATACTTTTAGGGTGGTTGCTCCTGAACCATTCGAATTATCTCAGAAGGTAGTACAGAACTTTTGGTAGCCTACTATTTATTTATTCCTTGGCAGATAGTTCCTTTTATGGTCCGCAATTGTATTTGTTATTTGTTGTAAACCTTCCCTTTCGTAGAGGCTCATATAAAGACGTCTGACGGTTTTCGGACCCGTCCAATAAATTTCTCTGATTTTTTTTTTCTTAATTGTTCAGCAGTGTGTACTACTTCTCTAAAAAAAAGTCATCGTTACCCGGTCTGTATGGACTGAATCTCCATCTTGTTGAAACTACAAGTGTAGACAAGAATTTGTTATACTCGTTCGCACTTATCAGAACTCATTCCCATCTTTATAAGAGATGCACTCCTATTTCTTTTCACACTAAACCGATGACCGTCTGGTCGATTTATATTGTCCGACCGTGGGTCTGTTTTCATCAAACCCCGATAAAAAATATGTACCCCCCTCCCCACCCCTGAAAAGGGGTTTTGGGGCTTAAATAAACAGTTAACAACTATTTTTCTATTACATGTAAACCTTATAAAGTTGCACATCCCTGTCGTAACTGGTTACTTCCCATCAACGTGTAAAGTGTCAAGCTAAATCGACCAAAACGGTCTCCGAGTAATAAAAAAAAAACTCCCTTAAAAGGGCAGGAGAGGGGGGTACCTAATCTCGTTCTCTAAAACAAATATGATTGGGTTAAACCGTTGCTTACTATTCTCTGCTTATTTAACTGTCTTGTAATTTTTTAATTTTTCAAAAACCAGTGGCCCCTCTTTTTGGGGGGTGAACTAATAAAATAATGCTATTTTCTGAAAATGTGTGGTAAAGGGGATAAGAAAATAATTCGATAGGTATTTCGGAGTGATTAAAATGTTTGCTTAAAACCCCTTTCATAGGAGGAAAGCGGGGCACCTTTCAAGTGTTTTTATGTGAAACCTAGTAACAAAATCTTATCAAACTAATAATGGAATACATGGCTAAGAATTTTTCAAAATCAAACCCCCAATTTTGAGACTTCATTGATTTGAAATGTTATAAGTGGGTGGAAAAATAATCATCACATACAATTTAGAGGAATTTCGGCATTTTTTAAAATGGCCCCCCTTTTAAAGGGTCCCCCCTATAATCATCTTCCGAGGCACGAATCTACTATCAGATGGATAAAAAAAAAACAAAAAAATTAGTCCACAAGGACCTAAGTGAGGTATTGCAGGGTTCACCCTGCATTACCCACCCGTTTACCTAACCTAACCTAACCTAAAACTCTTTTAAATATTGATGCATACCTTTTGCACTTATAGCTTCTAGGGTCTGGAATCTTCTATCGAATTTGAAGAAACAGCGTTTGAAATAAATGTAATAAAATCGGAGACAAAGTAGTAACCCCGAAATCGAAAATTATGTAGGGCCCCTACGAAAATAGGGGCAGCAGAGAAAAAAATGCTTGTATTTAATTTAACCCCTCTAAAAAAAAAAAACCTGCTCCCCCTTGTTTTACACAAATGACCAGATCATCAATCAAGAAAATCCTCAAAATCTGATCGTAAAATTCGACTCATCGTACGCTTTGTCGCTTTTAAGTTTGACGTTCCATAAGCTCCGTTGGCAAATTACCCAATCCCCAGCAAACGTGACAAAAGCAAATTACAATTTCACAGATCACAGCGGTTTCCTTCAACACTTCCGTCTTTCTCGATGAGTCGCAACGAAACCACTGTCCCAACCTCATCCGTATCCGAATTTGAAGAAACCTAAAATGCAAATGTTGCCATTCACTCGGTGATCCAAAAAAAGAAACAGCTTTAATTGCGTCGAGCTCGAGATTATCAATAAATCACCCAATGGGCACAACAGCTACAAAATTAAACATCACTTTTGGATAACGCATCAGCCCAATCGGTATCTCAATCTTGGGCCAATTAGATAAATAATTGTTGAAGTTCCGCCGCAGCTCCGTAAGATGACGACGACGAAGACGATGCCGACGATGAGCGCCCGCCCCAAATACTTTCTTTCATTTGGGGCCGAAGAGTCCCAATCCCAACGGCAAAGAGTCGTTTTTAATCCGCAAAAGATACTCTCCTCCACTGCAAGTGGTATCGTGTGTCTATTAGCTGAAAGTTCCCCCGCCCCCGAACATCCTACACATTCTACCGATACGTACCTATGCCGTGCGCGCAATAAAACAGAAAACAAAAACCGCTGAGTAGCTACTCCAAGTTTATTGCATAACCCGCTCTCGGTTCCATGTGGATTGCCATGCGATGGATGCAATGCACACGGGGACGCGCGGCGAAAGGGGCGCGGCTCGGCACCAGTTAAGACTAGGCGCCGTACTTAGCGAGTACAATATTCAAGTTGTTGTTTTTGTGCAGCTTTTTCGGTTTTTATTTTGATTCCATTTGGATTTTCTCTTGCGCCGTGTGTCTTTCACAATCCACGCGGTAGCCATATAGCCACACACTACACCCAGAGAGAGAGAGAGAGAGAGAAGTAGCCAGGCTTGTGCTTCTGCTTGTGTGTGGGCCCCACAGGTTCTGTTAGCTTGTAGGAGGTACGTTGCATTGTAGTTGTAGCATTAGATGCTGTTTCCGTTGTTGTGTGCCATACCATTAAGTTTTCTTTTCGATTTTTGTTCGCCAAATTGGCGGAAAGTATGTTTATACATTTTGCAAAAATAAAAACAGCCTACGTCCAAAGTGTGCCTGCCGAATGATTTCGTTAGGTAAACTTTTCCATTCTGTGATACCATTTCGCAGAGGGGCAGAGCAGTCACGGCTCTGTGTTGCCATTCTCCGGCCGGGGGGGCGGGGTGGGGCGCCATCGCGCTTGGACTTTCTAAAATAACTTTTCAACGAAATATTTGTTTTCTTTCACCGGGTTGCAAAAGAGAAAAAGCCCATGCCACCAATAAAGCGACGTAATGCACCGCCGGCCGTCACCGCACGCAACCATACGACCATTCACTTTTGTCGATATTCGTTTTGAATCGCATCGGTTAGCACGAGGAAGTGCGGCTATTTTGCGGATCATTTCGTGTCATTGTGTATGTCATCTGGGATGTTGTTTTCAGCTGTTACATAAATCCCCCCATAGCCCACCCATATATAAACCGTCAAGGTCAGGTGAAATTTTCAACAAAACTAGCGCTTAGAAATCATAAATTTTCTCTTCTCATTTATATTGTTGCATAAAATGATTGTGGCAGGGGGGGAAGAGAGATTGCTGATGATTTTCTTTTAATGGCGCAGAAGCTACAAAGATGCCTCATCATTTCACATTTGAATAAAGTGATATTTTATTGTAGCTAGAGATGCGGTATAGAAAGTGTTACAGAAGCAGTTAAGATATCGTTTAATTGTGCTCACTGATCACACGCGGGAGGTGTCGGCCAGGTAGTGCTAATTGCTTTTGATGGCGGTGCTAATCAGCTGGGCGAAGACGGATGACAAGCATGAAGCTATGATGTGTTTGATATGGGAATACACTGAAAAAAAAAAACAAAAAAATACGTCGTCATATTCACGAATGGCGTTCATCAACATGATATTCATTGATATGACGTACTTTTCACCAATATGATGAACAAATTCATGAAAACTTTTTGACAATTGATGAACCGTTTTTCAATATGAAGAAAGTGCGTTCATCAATTTTTTTTTGGCAGGATTCTGATAAGAATTTGTCGTATTTTCTTATGAACTAAGTTCATAAGTTCATCAAAAAATTTCATCAATGTGACGAAAACACTTATTTTGATGAATTTAGTTATTTGTTCATCCAATTGATGATTTATTCGTCTTATTGACGAATGGAATCATCATATTCAAGTACGATTGTCAAATCTTAAATTTTCGTCATATTGAGAACGGCGTTCATCGTATTGATAACGGCTTTCATTATATTGATGACCGCGTTCATCAAAACACAGAGTTTAATTTTTATTAAGGAGAATGTTGGTGTGTAAGCGTTCATCTTATAGATGAACTGAAAAAAATTAAATTCACCATTATATTCATCACAATGATGAATAAAATCAACATATTGATGAATTCTTTTCATCGTTTTCTTCAATGTAATGTATAGATTGTTAATATGATGTAAGCTGTATGAGTACACGAAGTTAAAGAAAAAATAAATAAACAGTTGGCGCAACAGGTCCGTAGGGACCCAAGGCCTAGCTTCTCGCAACCATTCATTTTGTGTGAGTTTCAAACGGCTAATTGAGAAGCTCTTTCCAGACAGTTTTACTCTCAGATGTTTGTCAGACGTTTGCGAGAGGTGGCGCAGTGGAAAAAGCACTTTCAAAAAACGGATCTTAGAAAAATCCAAGAACCCCAGATCGATAACCATCAGTTAATCGATTTCAAAGCTTCATGTGACATGGAGGCGAGTTATTTAAAACCACTTGACAGAAGACTTGCCAATCGCTGCGTCTATGAGATGAGTGAGAAGTAAATTGATAAATAGACCACCATTCGCAGCAACATGTCCAAAACCTTAACCATCCCAAGCTTGAACTCTATCTCGGCGACTTTTAGAGAAAGGATTTTCTTTTTGTGAATTGATTTTAATGAGCTTACTGATGAGTGGTTTCCTAATCAAAAAAGAAAAGATTTTTCTTTTCCCCGGGCGGGCTTGAAAAGTGGATATTCAATGACGAACCATTCGAGCTATAGGTACCGCCGTTCATGATGGCTTCGACAAGTAGAGCGGATGGAGACAAATGCTCCGTTCCTTAAAGTCTTCAATCCTAGCCCGGATAATCATTGCAGCAGACATATTTCGTTCGTGACAGCCGCAAAAGGTTTTATTTTCAACAGAATTGGTGACTCATTTCTTGTCAAATATTACAAAAAAAAAAAAAAGAAATCCCTTCGTCACAGCAAAGCAAATCTCACCCATCACTGCAGGTGTCTATTCAATAACTTTTAATCCTTCCTTTAGCACAAACAATGGGCTAAACATTTTCCAAAAGTAAATAACAAAAAGTGTGTACAAAAATCGCCACCCCCTTGAGTACTATTTGACAGGAAAGGGATCAAACAAAACGTCTGTTTACATAGAAGCCGTATCCTGTCTCCCTTTTTGCACAAATCACTACTCTTTTGTTGTTGCACACCCTTGTCTCTCCCTCTCTCTATCATCTCTCTTTATTTTTGCCCTGCCATCATCAATAACCCAAAATCCTATAAAAATGAAAGAACACCCTGAGATAAATTCGTAATCGTAACCACCACCATATACCACCGTCAAAGGAGCATAAAAACCGTCACCCATTCAGCAGAACCATTCGAAATACAGTACAACACATCATCCTTTTAATCACACAGCAAACACAGAGAAGAATGAGACCATCCGTATCCACACAGTGACAGAACGGATAAGGCGAACAAACGAGTAAGGGCAAAACTAAGCCAAAAGTATAAATAGTCCTTAAGTGATTTATGTAGGTCCTCCTTTGGCCCTTAGAAACGAATAATAAACCTGCAAATGGGAGGAAATTAAACTTTTGACTCGATTCTTCTCCGAAACACTTGTGTCCGCACTTCGCAGTGGAAGTGCGACGATCGTGTGTTGGTGTTGGTGCTGGTGGTGGCACCTTTGCTGTTCGCTCTAAGAATAAGAACGAGAAAAAACCACTCTTCTTAGAAAATCGCCCACAAATAAGAATAAAAGAAGAACACACTCACACAGCGGCTACTCCTTTTTGAGATCTCGTCTTTCTCACTCACACATGCAATGAGCACAGAGCCGTACTGAGAGTGAGACAGCGCGTCTCGTTCCGTTTCAAATACCACACACAGTGACTGCGAAAAGTGATAAACCTCCGCTCTGCTGCCGTTGACATCTGCTTATGCTTGGTTTCCGCGACCGACGCCGGCGGTTCCACTGCGCCAATCAAGTGGCTAGATAACAGCGATGACACAGTATCTAAAATTGGGCATATTTTAAGTATAACGAGAACTGTCCCATCTATCTCTATTTAGGGTTAGAGTCGGCGGCCATGTTGTGTTCTAATAGTTTACTACCTTCAATTAGGGAAGATAGAACTATTGGAAGGTCACACATGACATGACTTGTTTGCGATACGAGAGCAAACAAATTAATCGAAGCTGACATTTGAAAACTATACTCGATGGGGTGCCGAACGACCTTCGGGATTTCCTATATTATCGAGGAAGTCGTCACACGCGTACAGTTAGCAGAGAGTTTTGTCGATAAACGTTGAGTTTGCCTTAGATCATCGATTTGTTTGATGTCACACATTTTTGGCCAGTGGTGGGCGCGATTGTGGAACCGATGATTTGGTGATTGTTATCTTTTTCATTGGGGGTCAGGGCAGGTCAGCTGGAAGGCTGGATGAGGCATAAGTGACACCCACACGTGGTGGTTTCTGTATAATTCCAAACGAAGGGTGAGGCGGATTGTTCCAAGCTACCAAACGCCACCAGTAAGTAGGTTTACCTCTGCTGATTAGCTTTTATAAAGCAGTTTTGAATGCCTTACAGGTAGGGCTTAGTTTCAGGGTCGGTGTGATGGTCGTAGATCGTAGACGACTATGATGAAACCTGGCATTGATATTAAGCTAAGCATAGAGTTTTTAGAGCGCCACGCCTTTTGTTTGCTTTACTTTTGAGGGGGACTGAGAAGAGGGCCTGGGAATCGTTTGAATGAGACTCTACATTGGGGAACCTTTTACAGAAGAACGGTTTTTTTTTTGTTCTGTAGTACAGTCTTTTAGTTTTAGTCAAAGAAATTCAAGCCATTTACTCTCTAAAATTGAAGGGTGTTTTTATTTAATTTTTTTTTTTTTTTTTTTTTTTTTTTTTTGTCTTAACTGGCAACACTTTTCCTTCAACAACTAATAATTTGAGTTGGCTTATCCTTGACATTTCACGATGAGTATAGACGAACGATACACAGAAACATCCTGAAATCTCTTTAAAACTAGTAGACATTTACACTTCCAGATTGAGCTTTATTTTATTTGAAAGCTTTGGTGTCTACAAAAAAATACATACTATACAGAGAGAGCATTGCCAACTTGCTTTCTTTTTATTTAAAACTACTTTCTCACCTGACTTGACTGAAGAACGTATCAGAATGTGGTTCGGTGGTTCATGCGCTTTGGAGCGTTTTCCATGGACGAGAGTTTTTGTAGTTAAACGAATAGGAGCACAAATTGCGTCGCAAGTTTTAGGGCCACAATTGATTTCATTACCTTCAACTATGTATTTATTTTATTTCAATTAGCTTTTTCTATGTTGCTGAGTTTGATTTTGTTTGTTTCATTTATTTCATTTATTTTAATTATTTTGTTTATTTTACTTATTTTATTTAATTTATTTATTTATTAAATAATTTTGAGTTACTATGTTACTTTTTTTGTTAATTTTATTTGATTTGTTATTTTTGCTTTACTTCAGTTGTTTATTTTATGTATTATATTCATTTCATTTATTTTAAATATTTTATTAACCTATTGATTTTATTTATTTTATGTATTCGATTTATTCATTTTATTTTCTTAAATTGTTTTATTTATTTTCTTAATAGTTATTATTTACTTTGTTTATCTATCATTTTTGTTTTCCTCATTTGTTTTTTTTTTTTTATTTATTTATTTGTTCATTTTATTTTATTTTCTTACTAACTTTATATCTTTGATTCAAAATTTTAATGTATTTCCAATTAAATGTATCCCTAGAGCTTCCTAACTGAAGTCGCATAGTAAAAATACTTTCAATACTTATTTAAATCATTTAAAAAAGAAAAAAAGAGGAGCTGTCAAACTGGTAGTGCTCGCCCACTATAAGATACAGAATTGAGTTCTGCAACTCCGTAACATCATCGACGTAGTTCTGACTTATTGAGACGGAAGTAGTTAACTAACGTCGCTTTTCTCTGATTTCAATTCAGTTACAATCTTGTGACAGCCTCGTGACACCTTCGATGTATGTTTGTTATTCCAGATTACTTAGAACAAACTGTCTGCTGGCCCCTTTTATATAGGGATGCCAACTCATTTGCATATTTATTTTTTATTCCACAAAAAAACTGAAACTATGCGAGGGAATCGCGTGAGCTCTCTATTTTCTGATTACTACCTTCGGCCAATTGCGACCTAGACTGGCAGTGGCGTTAGGTAATTCCCATTCATCACAGCTGGCAAAAAAAGTTACCCTCTGCACGTCATCTCCGATGCACATAGTAAGTAATTGTGAAATTCCCTTCACACTCAAATTAACACCGCACAATTAAAATGAAATTTCCCCCTAGAGACACTTGCTTAGGGGAAAACTTCATACTCCGTCCAGGGTCCAGTCCTCAAAATATACTTTCTTTAGAAATCATCCCCTCTCCCAAACCCAATCTGTCTCTCACTCTCTCTTCTGTATACTCTGTGTAGAGTGCATTGCATTGCATATCTCTCAACAATAGAGTTGAGTTGAACAAAAATTCACTCTCGCAGTCGCAACGCAACGCAACGCAACCAAATTTCGACACCAGTCGATTCGTCAACACATGCGATTAAAATGTGTTTCTTGTTTTTTTTTTTTGCTGTCTATTTTCTATTTTTTATTTTACCTTGATATCATTAAGTACAGTACCCAACACAGCCAAAGGAAGCGTGTAGAGAAAATGTGTGTGCGTACCTCGCTCTCTTTTCCGAAACTCGCTCTGGAAAATATGGCAGCGCATATTCACCACCACCAGTCCAACCATACAACCTTCCCTTGTAAAATATAATAATTGAACGAACAGAAAAAAAAATAACACACATTTCGTCTTTAGAGAGGTATAGTGCTCACCAACACAAAGGCGGCAATAAAAATAGAAACCTACATACATCCACAGATCGACATGGGGCCGAGGCAACGGAAAAAAATTCAATTCCGAAAAATTCACTGGGCAAAGTAATTCAGTATTCAGTTTTCAGTTGTTCAGCAACGTTCATTCAGCGCGCATCGTTTCGTTCGCAGATACATTCGACCGATACGCCGTGCAACCTATACAAAAATAAAAGTATCTGTGCATTGAAAATGAGCAAAACTTCGCATAGATAGATTTTTTTTCTCCTTTCGATTGGATGTAGATACAAAATAATTATATTTCCGGGTTTGAGTGTGCAAAAAAGAAAAAAAAAAAATGATACTCCAAGGTGAAGTGTAAAAGAAAAATATATAAAAGTTCTTACATAAAAAGAAATAGAAATAATTGAAATGCAACCAAGTGAAAAATATACAAGTGCCTTGAATTGTTAAAGATATACATAGCCCGACAGAGTATCTAAGGGAAAAAGGCTTGTGTGTGATAGTTTTCTTGTTTTTTTTCTTGTCGTTGATCTTGTAGAAGAAGAAGAAGTAAAAATAAGTAAAAGAATTGAAATGTTCCATCCTTATGTGAAAATTAAAAAGAAAATCACCAGTAGTTCACAGCTCCTTCAACAGCAACTGCAGCAGCAACAGCAGCCTCCACATAGATGTTGTTGTTGCAGTGCGACTAGCAGTTGTAGTGGTAGTAACACTCTAAGTAATACCAGTTTTACGACAACATCCTCGACGTCGGCAGCGGCCGCTGTTTTAGGTGCAGTTGCCAATGCAACAGTTAATACTATTAACTGCAGTCAACAATTGCAAAATTTTAGTTCACCACCACCTGCACAGCTGCCGCAAGCACCACAAGCAGCAACAGCAGCAGCATCAGCACCACCGCCACAACCGCCTACTCAACAGCAGCAACTCTCGCAGCTGCTGCAACAAAACGTTCCTCCTCCTACACACCATCAACAGAGGCAATCTCCACCAATTTTACCATATTGCCCAATCGATCGGCAATTGGGTCACCTAAATTTTGGCAGTAATTCTTCAAGCAGTAGCAGCAGTAGCAACAGTACCCGCAGCAGCACACCAACAACCACTGCCAACCGAAGCTTGCTGCAGAGTAGTATTAATTCAGCCAGCAGCAGTAGTAATAGTACAAATAACGGTGGCAACGTTGCTAGCACGAGTGGCAATAGCGCGTTGAGCAGGATTAGCCATACCATCCAACAGCACCTCAACCAACAACTGCAGCAGCAGCAGCAGCAACAGCATCAGCATCATCATCATCAACATCATCCGGCGCATCATCATTCACATCACCACCACCATCACCACCATAGTAATAGCAGTCAACATCAGCAAAGTACCAGCAGCAGCAACAGTAATCAGCAGCAACAATCTCCTATGTGCCTAGTATTATTAGTTAAATGCCCGAATTCAAAGGAATTTTGTTCAGCAGCGAACTTCTGTGATAAAAGGTAAAACCACACCAGCAACTACAACCGAAAATAATATAAAGAAAAAAATGTCTCCTCCTCTCAAGAACAAAGAAAAATGTTTAATTAAATTAATTAAACTGGTTTGACCCCAAAAGATACACACCACAAGATAGATAGATACTCTTTTCGTAGTAAGAGATAGGACTTGCTCTTAACAGTTTGACCCATTTTTTTTCTTCTGATGGTCGTTGATTTCGTGCCCACTTTTTGTACACCGTGTACAACATTTTCATTGTGCTTGGTTGTTTTGTTTTCTGTTCTTTTGTTGCCGTTGTCTCATTGTTTCGTTTAACCTTAAAATTGATGGAGCAGCGGGAAAATTGCCATCGCCGCCCTCTAAAAAGAAACACAAAAAATTAGGTCACCTTTGCGAAGAGTAAATCGAGTCATTTAGAAGCCATCGGGAGCTGATGGAGAGTGAGAGTAGGCTGACTAAGAACGTCGGCGCTAAGGGGTGGTTTTTGGTATGTGCTTTCTATGTCGCCTTATCCTTTTGGCTGGCGAAGTATGAATCGGGGGATTTTTTTCCGTCATACTGGGGGAAAGCATGCGTCTTTTTCTGCAACAAGATGGGGATGGGTATCACTATCGATGGGTAGAAGGTAATCGTATGTACTTCAAAAAAATTCCATTAGGTCTAAGTCGCGTGTAAATTGTTGGTCACTGTAGGTGTCTGAAGTGGAAACTTGTCGTTCACTGTCAGTTTTAGTAGTGGATACTGTTTTCGGTGAATATCGCAACCTTTTGGCTCGAAATCATAATGAGTGGCCCGCCTTTTTTCCTTGAGAGGTGTCATAAGTATCCGTTTTTCGCTGGAAAAGTCATTCGGGCACTTCTTAAGTCAAAATTTGATTCCTACAGACTACAAACTACAGACAGTCCATGCTACTATATCAGAACAAAATTAGTTTGAAAAAGAGTCTGCGATATTAAAATGCGTTACAGTTGAGGGTTACTCGAACTTTAGAAGCTTTTAGTCAAACCCACCGCCGCCTTTGTAGACTGTTGCAATAATTCAGTTTGTCGAATGAAACAGCCACCGACTTGGTGTAGGTACTCCTGATAGTTTCGAATGCAACTTTTTGAAATGTGCACATTTTAATGCGTTTCCACCGCAAGTACGACGCATTTTTAAATATTGGAAAAATATTTAAGAATATAAAAACTTGGTGATAATTTTTAAAAATTTTTTTTTTTTTTTTTTTTTTTTTCAATTCTGAATAAATAATTTGTAAGGCAAGTTCTGTCAAAGTGCAACAGAAGAACTTTTAATTACGTGAACAATTTGTCACCCTATCATCATCCTCCGTAAAGGAGCGATACCTGCTGGAATTTGTGTCTGTTTCGAATATAAAATCGAGTTGATTCATAGATCTGGCGATTCGGGCCCTGATATTTTGTCAGAAGTAGATGTTTGTACAGTATTTCTGCATCAGAAATGGCCTTCTTTGTGCAAATTATGCACATTTGGAAAGTTTGCTTTGTGCCCTGTTCACGCACCGAGCCCAAAGCCGGGTTTTCGCGAAAACAATCGAAAACAGAAGTTTTCCCCTACATATTTCAAACCGAGTCGACTTCCAATCATTGGGTTGTTGAAACAAACACACCTTTTGCAATATTCAGCAAATTCAGCAGATCAGCCGACCGAACAAATGTCACAACTCACAACTTAAAATCAGATTTTCCACAATTAATTCATGGGCTAATATTATTTTTAAATGCTCTGAATTCATATTATTTGCTATATTTTATTTGTCTAATTAATGCAATCGAATTTTGGAACCAAAATATTTCGCAGAAGTTTCACGACTTGTGTCTCAAATCTGATAGAAACGTCAAACGAAACTAGTTGCTGTTCGGTGTGAATGCATCGACTAGTTTTCGAAATGTCAAAACCATCATATCACTGTTCTTGAGTATCAGCAGTGGAATTTTATTCGTTTTTGTATACTTGTAACAGAATCCAGTTGCGACGTTCAATTTACGAATAGAAAATGCGTTCTTTATTGTGAAGTCATAAAAATAACAGTCGAAACTCAAAATCGTTGCTAGTATTCAAAGGATTGTTGAATAAATATAGCTCGTTCACTGACGTTCCTGTAAATAACTTCTTTATTTGTTCAGGCGTTTTTTGATAATTTTCTTTGAAGTAAACGCAATAGTTTACACAATTCGCATGAAGAAATCTCAACATAATTTTCCCACTAGTCCTTGACAAAGTGGAGATATAAATGCGTTTCCACATTTTCTACACGCAAGTACGTTTGATGTTTCGGGGTTGTTTTTTTTTTGTCAATATTCATTCATATTGTTCCCTCATCGGAAAATATTGAAGAATAAGTAAACTTGAACTAAAACTTAATCTTTTTAATTCAGATTAAATGTTTTTAAAAGCAAGTCATGTCAAAGTGCAACAGTAGAAACCTTAAAAGTGAACAATTTGTCACCCTTTCTTTATTGTTTCCAAATGTGCTCGAAAACATATCCAAAATTCAAATTCTTTATTTTATAATCGAAAATTTACACACTATAATATATAGTATGTTATTAATGTTAGTACATAATTTGGACTCCGAGGGAAATGTATTAACGATGAAAACTTTCGAAATGAAAGGTCTGGGGTCGAATTACCGCATCCGTGAGCGAGACATCACTGAATTTTGTGGATTTTACAAGCAAAAGAATAACAAATTCAGCCACGTTTTTTCTTTTTAAACCACTGTTTTATTCATTAAGAACCTTTGGTCAGTGCTCTTAATTTGAATCATTTTGTGAATCACCAAATAGAACAAAAAGCTATTTTCTGGCTCATTATTCTTTCTCTCAGGAATTTCAATAATATATTATTTCCGGAATAAAGTCGAATTAATGAATTAAATACACCGTCACTATTCCGCGTGATTATACATCTGATGTTTGGAATTTTTGGCAAAAATGTATTTTGATTTGATGTTCTCTTTTCTGGCAAGAAGGATAAATAAGTAATTTACGTCAATGCTACAAACACTTGGAATTAGTTTGTTTACTTAAAGAATGAGGTTTTGCTATTCAAAACTTTATACATTTGTTGCCAATTTTGTTTGGTATTTGTGAATTTATTTAGTTGTTTGTATAAGAATATTGTATTAAAAATCTGGATCAATCTAGAAGATGATATAAAGAGAAAAAAACAAAGCAAAAAAAAAAAAAAAAAACTGTGTCAATTGATGAGAACTTTTTTGAGAACATACTTTACAAGTGTTTTTTTTTTTTTTTAATATGCATGCTTGCATATATGAACATTTATTTATTTATTGAAAGACAAATACGCTAACATTTGGGTCAGTCGGTAATCGTGTTTCTTTTGGGGTGATTAACTTAAACATGCGATCCAAACTTGTGCTGAATGTGCCGTGTCTCCATCAATAATATTGTCATCGTTGCTGGTGGTGATATTTGTTATAGGAGAACTAATAATGAAGATCGATCTTTGCGAACAACGAAATTTCGAACAAAAACTGTTTTTTTTTTTTAAGTTGCGTTTCGGATTTTTTATTTATGAACTATTTTTGGAAATAACTTGATTTGATGAAATTGGTAATTTCTGGCACATTGGAACAATTAACTGAAATTTTGAAATTTTTTGTGTTTTTGTTTCGAAGTTTTAAGCACCCGATTTCGAAAAAAAAAAAAACTCACCGATATGAAAAGTTGGTAGCACTTTAAGGCCCGTGTGCTGATACTACTCATAGCGATTTAAGTTCTACTTAAATACCTTATGGGCCAATTAATCTATGTCATAAACTGTCACATAAGATTTGAGGTGGAACTTAAATCGCTATGAGTAGTATCAGCAAACGGGCCTAAATGTTGTAGCTTAATTTCAAAGCTGTTCTCCCATATTTCATAGTTCACAGTTTGGGAAGTACTGTGCGGATAATATACGAGCTGTCACTCTTGGATTTTCTTGTAAATTTGCTTCGATTGGATTGGATTGAATTGGATTGGATACTTGTGCAAAATCATCGCGTCATTAATTTGAATTGGAACAATCAATCGTAGCTTTAAGAGAGTGAAAGACATTTTCCTGTGAATAAGAAAATGTTTTATGTTCCACATGTCAAAGAATGAGATTGGAAGTGGGTGGGATATAGCTTATCTTTTGTCAAGACAACAAACTCATACCCATTCGTCATTCAACTTATTCAGGAAGGAACTTCAGGTCAATTCCTCTGTGGCGAGATCGTTTTTCTCCTGTTAAAAGATTCTGAGCTGTGGTAGAATAATTTCGAACACCATCTTCCTATCCCTATGCAATAAGTGAGCTTAGACGACTTGTCCGTGGATGAGCTCGCCCGTTTCGTTAAAGAGCTGTATGGGTGTGAAATGGTCATGGACGACGACTTGCAACCGCACTGGCATAAGCGATACACTTTTTTGCTAAGTAAAACCATGAATGCGAGTCGAAATAGTCTACTCGAAATATCATTTAAGTCGGCAAGTCGTTAAATTATTTGAAATCTACGAATCGTGCTAGTCCAAAGGAACTTGTCATAATTTGAAAAAGATTACAAGGTCTTGTACAGGCCGTAGTTTGACTATTACCCGAATACAACCGGTTAATGGTTTTTATTGTTGTTATCAATTCCTAGATTTTATTGGTTTTCAATGCAAAAAGCAAAAGCCTTTCCTAGCTTTTGTGATGGTATCAAGAAGTTTTTCCCCAAAATTGAGTGTAATACATATATTTTGTTTAACCTCACAAAACGTTCTAGTTATATGCAGATTTTGAAAGTCCAATTAGAAACATTGTACCGTAACCACAAAAAGGTTTTTAAGCAGTTTTTTCAAGGCGCGAATATGAATTTAAATTCCCAATTTAATTTGTATTTAATATCTCCGCATACAATTGGCAACACCCTGTCCCCAACGTGACCAGTGATACCAACATTTTGCTAAAAAATTTCACTTTGTAGGTTTGCCTTTGTAAAATGTTTTTTTTTTGTTATAAGGGCATATTTGTTCGGGCTTAGGCATCAAAACTTCGCCCCGCTTTGGCATCACTGAACGTTACCCATGGGTTAAGCAAAAGCCGCAAATATTTATAATAGACTTAATTGTTCAAGCTTTTTGCCAAATCTAAGCTACATTTGAAGTAATAAACAAACTGTCATTTCTGTGAGTGCAACGCCAATCTCGTTATTAACTTGACTTGGATCAAATGAATATCTCTGTTAAACAATACATTCTCCGCTGGTACTAGTCTTTTGCAATTCAAACGAATCCGATATCGCTGTCAATCTTAAGTCGCCACTAACTCCATCTGTATAGCAAAGTTTCGGACTCAAATAATACATTTTAGCATCGACTTGGTTAGGCAAAATTCCTCAATAAACAAACAGACAATTAGTATAATGACACTTTGAAAGTCCACCCCACTTAAACCACCAGCCTTAAGTGCTCCCAATTGTTCTCTTTCGTTTACAAAGCCTTCGAGGCCAAAATAAACATTTCAAAACAAAAAAAAACAAACATACAAAGCAGCTCCCCCCCCCCCATTCAAAGACAAAATGAAAAGAAAACAATTACCAAACATTTTAATCTTTCTGATCTGCTCCGCTGCCGGCAAGTAAGTATCACATCATCATCGATGTCGCGCACCTCATTAATTGACATAAACAATTTTCTTTCAACAACAAACAAAATTTATGTCACCCACTTTGGTGCGCGATGGCTGACGCTTTAAATGGCCATCAGGCGAAGCTTCTTCCCATCTTCTCTTTGCCACTTACCCACTTTGTATTTGAATACAAAAACGCCAATAGTTAACTTTCAATTAACGACAAAACTAATGCTGCAAATGTTGCGACATTGGGCTCCATTCCGTCAACAAGAACAACAACAAACGTCACTCATCGAAATCCCTCAAGACGACGACAGACGACGAGTGAAAATCTCTTTCGACTTACCACACTCGTGGAACATGTTTGATGTTGCAATTGAGTCACAGTTGCACTCAACACAAAGATGCGGATACCTTTCCCTCCGTTTAAGAGACAAAAAGAAAAGAATATCAAAACAATGACAGAAAAAAAAAGAAAGGCGGTGAAAATGGAGGACAACAAAAGAGAAAGAGCAGAAGATATTTAATTTTCGAACTGTTTTTATTGTTTTTTTTCCTTCCAATAAGTTTGTTGTGTAATAACTCTCTCCTTTCATTTTTTGTTCGTTTTTCTGCGATATTTTGGTTTGGCGGTGCGCTTCTGTTTTCTCTGTTTACAATCATCACGATCTTCGGGCTTAAGTGTGTGCGTAGCTCTCTCTCTCTCTCTATTTCTCTCTAGCTGTCTTCCTCTCTGTAATAGAGGTGTAGATGTGTAGAGTAGATGTGTGTAGCTGTTGAGCTGTCGCGCCGAGCAGATCAGTTCAACTGAATATGTTCATCTCTTTTGATAGAGCGCGCTTTCATTAGTTTCCTTTTAGTAGAACACAATTTCTTTTCGCCGACTGACAGGCGCTCCGTGAGCCATTGTTATTAGTGGGTGGTGTTTCAGTTGTACATGTCTTTCTTTGTTTTCTTTTGAATGCGCGCGCGAAAACTAAGATCAAATTGATCATGGTAATGACGAAACGTCATCTAGTGTGTATATAGAGTGAAAAGAGAAAACCTTAGCGTACACCGCATATGTCAGACGACCTCTATTCGGAGGTTAGAAAGGTAATTTGTTTATATGACAGCCCGATTTAATTAGATATGTTTTGTTTTCTGTACATAGCCTACCCAGCCTAACGTTATCTCTTTGAGATTGGCTTGCTGTGGCAATTGTGATGATTTTCACAAATTTCCCTCTTCAATTAATTGATGGTTTTTATTTTTATTTATTTTTTTCTGCAAACGAGCAGTGATGGAAAGTTGTGGTTTGTGTTAGTTGTTGTCGCTAAGGCCCTTTACAGGAAGTGTCGCAAATTATCAAATACGTAACGTTTTCCCTCAACTATTTTATAATGCAGGCAGCAACTCGTTGCCGGAAGCAAACTCTGGTTTAAGCTGGCAACGCTATGCAGATTGTTTCAAAACAAATTATTTTCATAACTTGTTGAATATAGATTAAAAAGGCTTCGTTAAGTTCTTCTTATATCGATAAAATATATTTTTTCAGCAAAGAGTATCAAACCTCTTATGAGAGATGGGCTTTCGTTCCCAGATTTATTGACAGCAATATGTAATCAGGAATACAGAGTTGACTGCATAATTTTCTGCATTCGTTAAGTTTTTGCAGATCAGATTTCCTCATTCCATTCCACTATCCCTCGTTTTAATAAACACTGCGGAAAAGTTATCAACTCGTTACTCAGCAGTTGCGTAAAATTTTTGTATTCTAACTGACGTCTACCAGCTAACTCGCTTGTGCACAACTGTTTATTAATACGTGGAATATGTTTATATCAATATAGATGAGTCAGCGGTCAGACTTAGTAAACTATAATGCTGAACTTCCCCTCTGAAAGCTGTCAAGAAAAGTCAAAGATTTTCTCTCACCAAAACATTCGCCCGTAATAATTTGTCGAAACAAAATGGCTGACTTTATTGAACCTTAAACGTATTCCGTATAACTTCAACGGATAGGAAATAAAATGAGAAATAAAACGGGATATTTCGACAAGAGATTGAGAGGACCGTCAAATTGCAGGAGGAAAGCAAGTCGGGTCGAACCTGAGATCTTTCGTTCAAAAGTCCGCAAAACCACAGCGTCCACAGCTAGACAATTAACAGAGGAAACAATTTCGTTCCAAAATTCAACTTGCCTATGACACATTCAGGAAAATATCGCATATTATGTTTACATTCTTGTTAAATATTAATACGAAGTCCATTTTAGGTCATATGTCACTTTCGTTAAATATTTGATCACACATTCATATTCCATGTTTCCGTCTACAAATTTCTTACCTAATCTCTGTGGGTGTATATACAATAAGATTTTCTTGGCATTTTCGAACGACATTAACTAAAACTGTCAAACTTTCTTGTAAAAGCTTTCGTTAATGCCTGATCAGACAAGCAAACCTTAACCTTAATTGTTTTGCACATCTCGTACGAAAATTTGACAGCTTTCGTTGTGTACTGTTTCAGAACAGTGTTTCAATTTGCATGGTCTAAGGAAAACTTAACGAATAAGAACAAGTTTGACTTTGAGGCTTTTGGCTTGTTTTCAAATATTACTGTCAGAATGCGAGAAACAAATCCCTACATTAACTGTCAATGCGGAAAAAGAAACAACGGACAAACACTCCTATTGTGATTGTCAATTATCAACGAATGATTGACTGTCATCAACTCGTACTAAATTTACATTTTGAATGGACCCAAAGTGGTATTGCGATTGTCAATTGTGACCAATTTTCTTGATAAATGTCAATTGTCTAGTCAGTTGGATTCTTGTGGATGACAAAATTAGAACGCTGCAAAAGAAAAATGTAAGTTGTCGAATTAAATCCCCTAAAACGTAAAACTGAGAAGCTTTCCGCAAATATTTAATCACCGTCGTTAAGTTTTCTCAATCTGTTTTCCATTTAATAAAGTTCACTACTGCGCCTCTGCGGTTTGTTTTTCGGGTAAATTGTCCTAGTTGTTGGCTTTCAAACAGACTACCCGCTCCCAGGCTATTTGTCATGTTCGTTCAGTTCACAGGAATCGTCCCAATTCATTTAAAATTCGCATATCAATTTAAACGAAATCAGAACAGTCACTGCGTAGCTATACAAGATCCCCTTCTTAGCGGGAGGCCTTTCTAAAACAAACCAAACCATTTATTAATCAAAGCATTAGTAGAAGATCATTTTTTCTCGCCACCACCGCTGGGAGAAGAGTTTTTATTTAATTATGTAGAAAACTTTCGAGTTCACCTTTTTATGTAATACTTTCTTTCAACAAATTCATCTTGTTGGGTTTTTTTTTTTTTTTCGTATTTCTTTCGCGCAACCTTTACTGATTGTTTTCATACATTTAACGGAAATTAAAGGTATTTTCTGTATTTCTCTCTTCCTTCTTTGGAGCAAATTGGGGTGAAGATTACCAAAGAAAAGAGTTTTTTTTTTTTTTCCTTATTTTTGTTGGTAGCTTTCAATTTGCACTTTCTATACATAATTCAATCAAGGCTTGAGAATTGAGTGCTTTAATTTGAGGGCAATTGAAAAGGAGAAGGCAAATACATTTTTATATTTCAACTTTCTCACGGTCACGATATTTAGAGGTCTTTCGAGATTTGGGAGCCGAAAATCGCCAGCTTAAGTGGTGTCATTGGGAGATTTGCATGCTTTTGAAACGTCATCTATTAATGTGAAGGGAAACTATAAATTTGAGGTCGTTTGGTTGGTTTAAATCGAGTTTGTTATAAAATAATTTTAGTGCTTGAGATTGTGTACAGTGGTGCTTAAAGCACCTGCTTGTATTTTACATACGTTAGAGTATTTGCGCATTTAGCCAGTGAATTTATGTCATTTGTGTAAATTCGCTATAAAACAAGCGCTATAATAATATCTTTGTGTTTGGATTCGATGAATAATTTCCAGTTCATCGGACAGAGATCGCAAGGCTGACAGTCGGATAAATAAAATGCTACTTTCTTAGTGAAATTGTGTGAAGAACCTTTGGTATGATTTCGGAAAACCGCTTGACGTCTTTTTAGACTTTGCCTTTATTTCGCGTATAGTTTTGGTTCGGCAAAAGTTTGTAGGACCTGACATGTTTAATACAATCATGCCGGCTTAAACGCTTGCCATGGAAAGACATTGCGAACTCCCTGATGTCTACCTCATTTTGCTGTTTCTGTCGCATACCCTTACCAAGGTTGTTGTTCCTGCTACACGCAGAAAAATCGCTTATTTAAAATCAACCAACTTTCGGTTAAAAACTACCAAGTGATACTGTTAATACAGCTCCTACAGAGAGTTAGTTGATTAAAAATAACCGAGTCAACTTGTTTAACGAAACTCGGTTAAAAATAACCTTTTATCAATTTATTCCAAATATCAAACTTACTCTGTTGAATTTAACCAGCTGGTTGGCATTTATCTAGAAACTTGGTTCTTAACAACTGATAAAGTGTGTTATTTTTAGCAGCATACATTTTACCTATTTATATCGGTAGTATTTAATCGGTGTTTTTCAACAGTGACTTGGTTAATATTAACCCATATTTTTTTAGCCGAGCAAAAATCGCACTCTGTTAGAGCCAATTTTGAGCGTGTAAATCCAAAGACGTTCCTACGAAACTTTAAATAAATCTTCGCCCCAAAGGTGAAGATCGAGTTTGTTGAAAATTCCATTCAAATAACCACACTTGGTGACATCTTTCTTGATTGAATGTATTTTTTTCCTCGCTAAGTGAAAGTCACTCTCAAAGAAGTATTCTCTGAGCACATGAGGCATGTCCAAGCGAACGCAAAACAATAATCCCTCACCTTATCAAAGCTTCATTGCATTTCGTTTGTTGGTTGCTTCTTTTTTTCTCTGATAATCAAAATAATGCCAAACACCCAAACGTGCACGAATGGGAGAAAAGTTCATCTGAAGTGCAAAGCTACAAAAATTACTCATGTTCAACCTTTAGTTAGCAAAAATGGGAAAAAAAATTACTAAAAACCACAGATTTTGCTTTGTACTGAACGCGGTGAGTATTTAGTTTGTTTTTCTTATTCACAATTTCAAACCAAAAATGTTGATTTGAAAAAAGATTTGTATGTGTGTTTTTTCCCGAAATTTTAGTCTGTCCTTCAGAACCAATCTAGGGACGGCACGTGTCGGTTTTTTTTTGTTGGTTATATTGTTTACTTGGTCATGTTCATGTATTCTATAATATTGTGTTACGGAAAATATAAATAACGAATGGCGTATAACAGCGATGGGAACGTGTTATATTGAGAAATTTTAATCAAGGTGTCTTAGTACGATTAGGTATAAGCACGCGGAGGACGTTTGTGCGCGCAAGGGCTAATATACAGAAACATTTGTAGTAGCAGTCGACCTTGTTGTGAATGAATCGCTTGTGGGATTCTTGTGATAAATAAATTCGTTTAAGTATGAGCGCGAGCAAGATATTAATACGACATGATATTTACTGTTTGGGTTGGGTTTTATCAGATGAATCAGAATAATAGATGGGGCTGGCTTTCTTTTTAAAACTGGAAATACCTACATATTCTAGTTTGTGGACTTGACAGAGTGACTAAGTGGAAACGAAATTTCGAAATGTTGTCCTCGAAGATTTGACACTGAATAGAGTATTTGCAATGTCCATATAGCGGAGGAATGTATAGTCAGAAATAGCCCTTAAAGTTGTTAAAAATGTGTGCTAGAGGGCTTCATTGCAAAAATAAGATTAAACATCAATAGTTCTAGTAGGGGAGTGAGCAACCTTGAACCTAAATTTTAAACCACTTCTCCAGAAGTTTGTTTGTAATGTTTGACTGATCCCGTAAATTTTCAGACGACAGTCCTCCAAAACTAGCAACTAGAGCCAAAATTACGAGCTTGAAAGCTTCATCCAGTTCATTCTACCCAAATGTATTGAAAACTAACAATAGCTATAAAAGAATCAGACAGAAAGTAACTTCCTTTATCATAAGAATTTCAAAAAATCATATCGTTTGATGTAGAGGAAATCGGAAAAATGGGTCTTCCAATTCTGTCATTCTAATCTTAGGATGTACTTGCTATGAACGAGGACGTTTGGCTATATCAAGTTGTGTTTTTTTTTTTTTTCGTAAAGCCTTCGTAGAAATTTTCAAAATACAGAGACGATCATCGTCATACGTGATCTGACCAGCATAGGTTCTTCTACAATGGCAACATTTTTCAGAAGCAGCTATTGTGACCTTAAATACATTTAAGGTTGAATATTTTAAATGACGAATGAGTACGCTCCATGTTCTCCTGCTTTTTGTGTGATTAGTCTATAAATACAAACCGCAATGGGCTTTAATTAAAATTATTTCTCTCACTAAATATTTCGAAGGTCACAATGGGTAATTTTCTTTCGCCATTGTGAGTTCGTACCCTGAACACTAAATATGATTATTAGTAACTTGCAATGTGATTGAGCATTACTAGATAATAACCATTTTTTTAAATTTCATTTAAATTTTTTGTAGGTCACAATGGATAATTTTGTATGGAAAATGTCCTCCTATATATATATAAGTTTATATTTTACCCCTAACAGTAGTAATATATAAGTTTGTATAACTACTGATTGGGGAAAATTTTCCATGTAATATCTATTGTGACTTACAAAGAATTTAAACGCAATTTAAATAATCAGAGAATACACGTTCCTTATTGGGGTCTGTGTATGTGGTCTCTCGCAAATGATGGGCATAAATAAAAACCATCGCATCAAAAAAGTGTTCTAGGTCACAATAGATAGTTTTGTATGGGAAATTCTAGCTCTGCGAATTCGTTACATTGAAAAAACCCCGTTTCGTGGATTTAAAACCAAGTTCTTTGAGCTTAAATAGCAATAGTCTTGTGTTTACACGCCAACAGCCTTTCTTTGTTTGTTTTAAAATTTTAAGAGCACTCAAAATCATCTAACAGTCAAATATCCTTCGATTGATGCACTCATAGTCAGTTGTAACGATTGTCGTCAAGTTATTGCGATTTTGTTTCGTACATTTAGTATTTGAGCAACAAATATTCCAACAGTATTACACTTCGAAACTGCATGTACTTCAATTCATGACCAACCTTTAAGTTTATATTTTACCCCTAACAGTAGTAATATATAAGTTTGTATAACTACTGATTGGGGAAAATTTTCCATGTAATATCTATTGTGACTTACAAAGAATTTAAACGCAATTTAAAAAATCAGAGAATACACGTTCCTTATTGGGGTCTGTGTATGTGGTCTCTCGCAAATGATGGGCATAAATAAAAACCATCGCATCAAAAAAGTGTTCTAGGTCACAATAGATAGTTTTGTATGGGAAATTCTAGCTCTGCGAATTCGTTACATTGAAAAAACCCCGTTTCGTGGATTTAAAACCAAGTTCTTTGAGCTTAAATAGCAATAGTCTTGTGTTTACACGCCAACAGCCTTTCTTTGTTTGTTTTAAAATTTTAAGAGCACTCAAAATCATCTAACAGTCAAATATCCTTCGATTGATGCACTCATAGTCAGTTGTAACGATTGTCGTCAAGTTATTGCGATTTTGTTTCGTACATTTAGTATTTGAGCAACAAATATTCCAACAGTATTACACTTCGAAACTGCATGTACTTCAATTCATGACCAACCTTTAAGGCACCTCAATTGCTCAATCTTTAATAATTCACTCGAAACTCGCTCATGCACTCCTGATTTCAGCAAAACTCTCACGCCCCCACCAGTCACCGTTACGCCAGGATTTTAAGCAAACACTTGAAAATCCGAAAACTGCTCGTGTGGATCATGAGGAAACCGGAAAACCACCATTTTCCCCGAAAATTCTATCTCTCGCATCCGCAAGGTGTATGCTCTGCGCGACATTGGTTATCCTTGTTTGCACACTGTGGGAATAAAGATATTCTTCGCTAGCGAAAATTGCAATTTAATACTTTTAAGTGTTTGTCCTCTGCAGGCAGGAGATATACCCATGTATACGTATCTACCATTGCGACCGAATTAAATCGCATTAAAGCAGGTCAGGAGCTATGTACAGCTACTCACAGATAGACATTATTATAGATTCTAAGGATAAGGCGGAGGTGTGTGTGTTTTTTGTTTGCCTCCTAATCCCCATCCTGTGCAATTCGATCTAGAGAAAATTCCTTCAATCCAATCCAATTTCCAAGGATCAGATTTTATGGATTCTTTCAGCCATTTTATTCTACACACCAGGTAGGGAAAAAGGATCAATATAAATCGGATATTGTACGTCTTTAATCTGTAGTACACCCGCTTCCTCTCAATAGCTGCTGCAACCTACACACGGCGATTTCTCTTTCCTTTGTCCACGGGGGGAACGAAATGTGTCCCATTGTTATTTTGCACCTTTTCGTATTCGCTTTCGTCTTCCTCTCCAACAGCAGCCCAGGGGTGATCTATTGTTCTGCAGTGAGGCCGCTCCCTAGATCCAGTTGCAATCCTTGATGGTTACTTCCCAAAAACGAAGCCTTTACAAAAGTCCATAGAAACAATTTTGTTTTTGGGAAATTTTCAACAGAAAATCAGAGTTTTGCTGGAAATGCTGTCTTAGTCATCATCGAAGAGTGACAGTGTGTTGACCACGCCAGTGTGTTTACTTCTAAGTGACAGCTCAGACTTCTAATCTAACATAACTCGTCGTTGATAAATGACAGTTGAAGAGAGCTTTTGTGGGTTTTGTTTCTTCTTTCTTTTTACAACTTTGGCGCGTGTTGTATATAAGTGCGGTTAAGATTTTTTTTTTAATTCGCTTGTGATAAGATGTGCCAATGTTTGAGTGTGTTCCGTACTGTGCTTTCTTCTGTGTATAATTGTTTCGTTTAGTTTCTGTTGATGTTGGTCGATGATGTCGTTTTCCAGCAAATATTTTGTTTGAACAAACACTTTGCGAAGGAGTTTTTTGTTTTTTTTTTTTAATTCCTATATAGTATATCTTTATTTATTTGTTGATGTTTGTTTTATATTTATCTAATTTTAATGTCGAATGTGAAATTAATACAAATTGAATTTGAACGAAATATTATGGATTTATTCTATGAACCACTGCAAAGGTAAGAGAACACAATGAATTAATGCAAATGCTTCATGGTGAGCAATATTTGTGCGCTTGAGTTAATAAGTAAAAAGTGATTATGTGATAGGAAACGGAGAATGGTAGTTTCTGTTGTCGAATGTCGTTTATTGCGTGCGGTACTTTTTGTTGTCCAATCTGTTTTTCGGGCTAATGGGTCGTATGAATAAAAAGGAGGAATTGCTTGTACTCAAGAGTAATGTCTAAATCGAAGCATTTGCTACGTTTCGTATGAATAAAATCCAATTTGAGTTAGTTCAAACTTTTGACATTTTCGAAAAGCGGCGGCACTAAACCAGTATTTTTTAGGTGTCTTAATAAAGGCTACTGTTCTTGTGGTCTTTTGGACACCTTTTGGTATATTGCTATTGAAGAAATGGGATTGAGCTTTTCAAGTTCCACTTCTGGCACCAGAAGTCTTGTCTGCAAATACTTTTCTTTTCAGAAAACTCTTAACGTTTGAATTCTTTAGTTTAAGAAAACCTTTCTGTTATCTTAAGTTGGGACCTTAGTTATTCAGCAGTATATTCAGCACCTTTATACTATTAAAGACGTGTCAACAAAATATTTTAGTTTTCAAGATTACACTTCGGATATTCACTTTGTCTTGCTGAATAAGTCTTGCAAATAAAGCTTAAGTATATCAGGCAAAGCGATTTAATAGATTTGAAGTCCCTGCAGTGGATCTAACGGAGTCTTCTTCTGTTTCTAATACTTTGTTGTTTGGCACCGTTTGCATTGAAAACAGTTTGCTGTTCAACTTATACCAAATGTCAGTGCGAATCACTAATAGCCGCGCTTGACCTGTACAGGGCAAATAAATACTAAGAAGTCACAATGGTGAATTTTTTTTAACATGAAATCATCTATTGTGAACGACAAAATCTTTAACTGAGAGGTTGAAAACGTTTTTTAGTAAGAAGTCTGGGTTTAAACTGCTTAATTTTTGTTCACTTTTAACAACAGGTTTAAGAAAAGGTAACCTCAAAAGATTTCTGCTTATATGATCCGCTTTTAACAATGACAAGTAATTTGGTTCACAGTTTTTCGTGGTTTTGCACATTTTAATTACAGAAGAAGTCATATGGCTCCTTTAACAGATTTGCCTAATTCCACTTTTAAATGTGTTTTTTTCTCATAAATTCTGCGCACAACTCCCTGTATTTGAGTGAATCGTAAAAATAAACTAACAAAAGTTTAAAATTCGTCAAAATACTTTCCATAACCGGTGCATACGTTTAAGTTGAATCCTACTCCTGTTACTTGTTTCTTCTGCACCTTCTGCAGTCAGAATTCAGAATGGTAAATGTCGTTTGAAAGCGGTTTCGAAATCAATGAACTAATGAATTTATTGACTTGACGCACATTTCATCTCTGACAATTCTACGCAGATCTTCAAAATACATGTCTTCTTTTAAAAACGAGAGGTTTGGTTAACATTCTTTTCTTCTTAAGCACAAATGTTGGTGGCCTCTTCTTAGACCCAGACTTAAACTTAAAAACTTAATCCGCGATACTAACAATCATTTTTAGTGTCTAGGCTAAATTTTTCGAACTCACAATGGCGAAATTTTCCAAACAAAAATGCACATTTTGACCTAGAAAATATTTAGTGTGAAGGTTGAAAATGATTATTAGTAAGGCCCAATGGCTTATCAAAGATTCTTACTAGTGGACATTACTAGCAAACAATTTGAGTTTCGACTATAATTTGAAGGAGTTTAAAATAGCTACAATTTCCATGCAAATTTTACTATTGTGAGCTTGCCTTAATTTTAAGTTGAGACTCAGATATGATGTAATTTTTTTTATTTTATTTTTAGTTTCCGATCAGAATTTTAAGAACTTTTGTTGTCCATTGTGACCTATATTATATGTTTTGTGTTAGGGCTAAAAATGAGCCAGTTTCTTGTCAAGTCCTCACTAATAATTATTTCTTAAACCTCTCCTCAAATATTTTGCAAGTCACAATAGATAGTTTTATATTAAAAATGCTCCATTTTCAGCTGGGCCTTAAAACGATAAGAAGTAGCACGCAATGTTCGTATGGAATTCTTTGCAAGTTTGGTTCTTAAATATGGAATATCTTTATCTGTTGCTACTTTTGATATTCCGCGGTACGAATAATGAATTTTATTGTCCATATTAATTTTCCATTGTGACCTACGAAATATTTAGTGCTAATGTAAGAGCTCTAAAAACGAACAAATGGCTGTGTGAATCCAACCCGTTGATTGTGAACTATCACTACTTGAAGTAATTTGTTTTAAAATTGTTGTAAAATCTCATTCCTCTCGTTCTTCTCCCGGACTCGTTAACTGTGCCACATAACAATGATTAACTTTTTTGCACCTCAAGCGTTTTAAGTCACGGTAATAAATTTTAGCTATCCCAACAAAGTCACACGAAATGTAAGCTAAGCATAAGATAAAATAAGCATTAAATAAAAAATAAAACCTCGTCTAGCTCTTGTCTATCGTCAACCGGTATTTTGCGGTATCTTTATTTCAGAAAAATGCAAATACCTTGCTGATTTATCAATCACTATACACATATATCTCATTTGTGGTTATTGCGGCATATACAAAAACACAGACACACGTCTATCACTGTTTGTTTAGTTTTATTTTGATTAATTCCACGATTGCTGTCACCTCATGGCCAGATGATTTATCAAACAGGAAACAGTTAAGCTATCTCACCAACACGACCACCACCACGGCACAGGGTATATTAAGGTTTTAGTTTTTCCAAATAAAATGATAATGTGTGTGCTCTTTTGCTACTTTTGTAGTGATTTATCGATATATCGATCGTGTACGCACTTTTGTTCAATACGACTTTTGAACCTACCTCTGCGACCTCGAGAACAAAGTTCCGTTTCCTTTACGATGGTATCTAGTAGTTTTTTTTTTTTTTGTTTGTTTGTGTGTGTCTGTTCTAATTGAAAGTCCCTGTCATTTGGGTTATCCTTGACATACTACTGGCTGTATCGCCAGGTAGAGCATTTATTGCTATCCAGGTGCGAAACAAATTCAAAACTATACGCATTCATGCGTATGAATATAGCTTTTAATTTGCACTTGAATAGTAAGCTCTAATTTTTTTTGTTTTTGTAATCTTTTTTTCCGTTGGCACATGTCAAAAGATGGCCTTGCCAGCAGCGAGAATAAAAGAAAAAATGTTTTTTTTTTTTTTTGTAAAGCGTGTATTATGAAGGACAACGATGACATGTACACTTAATTGATTAATTTCCTATCTGCGTATGTTGGTGAATGAGGCCATGTCTGCGCTAATGCGTGTGTTTCGCGTGTTCGCCATGTGGAAGGAGGGTACTTACGAACCAAACTCCGAACTTTCTATTGAATTTAACCACTGAAAAAAAAACCTACTGTCAATTCAAAGCAGAATGAACTCAGAAACCAGGTCATTAAATTAAGTAGTCGTGAAAAAAAGAACTACCGCCGTTTGTCCCATGGTTGACTGGACAGTGTGCACATGGGACATTTTTGTAGGTCAACTTGATTTAACTTAGTTTTTTTTTTTTTTGTAAATTTTGTTCTTTGATGACTCAATTAGGAAGATAACTTTTTTTACGATTAATCGCGAAGAGCACGAGAAACTCATTTTGCATATATTGTTCGCTAATTGGTCATACAATTGTCTATGCAGGCAGTTGGTGCTTTAGTTTGTTGCAAGATGAAAAGAACAAGAATGGGAATTCTCGCAACTATGACTGGATTGGTGTCTTTCGGGAGCTAGTCGCCTGCTGATACAGATATATTTGCACTTCGGACTGTTAGGAAATTTGTATAAAATCTAGAACTTCTAAAGCTGTTTGTGTATAACTCTGAAACCCTTCGCAAAATTGCAACTACAGATTATAACTTGTCTCTTGATTTTGGGGATCGCAATTTGACTCACTTTTCGAAACGCCCCAAAATCAACAATGATATCTGGCCTCTTTAAGAAAACTCTTAATTCGTACAACTTCTGAATAAGTTTGCCGATTGCGATGGAACGATAAATGTTGCTCCATTAAACCTGTGTATAATGTCTGAGAAATAAAAACCGATTGGGTGAGTAGTTTGAATTCGCCTTCAAACAAAAGGTCGATCTAATAGTAATAGTTAACAGCAATTAGAGTATTTCTATACATCTATTTAAGGTTGATGAACGTTTGCCCGTGGATGTAGTAAATGCCCGTGGATGGTATTAAAAAACAAACTAAATATATAACTCTTTGGATATTCAATTTCCCTTAAATTTCCCCAAAAATAAACTTGCTGGGTCTGTCTGAACATATCCCCGTCAAACAATGTCTCATGCACGTGCCTTGAATGACTTTGTAACGTCCCTGTCGTCATTTTTATAGTTTTATTACTCTGTTCGCACCCGACTTTCCAATTGTCATTGAACTTTTATATTCCCCCTTTTAAGAGAAAAAAAACAACAACAACTCCGATCAATGGGAATAAATGCGTTTATTAATATCAAAAACCGAGGCAGATGTTCCATCATATCCCCATCGCCATCCCAAACATCCACATTTCTTTTACCTTTCCATATCGACGGACAAAACCAAGAGGCACCATGAAAAAAAAACTTATATTCAGCACACAAAAGAACAACTTTAGAATAAAAAAAAAAACCCAACAGGTATGAATGGGAAGGCGCAACCAGCTTCCTCCAGGGGGAAGGCGACGGCTAAACTACTCTACTTTACACGAAGTTGCTGCAGCAACTTAATGGCTATGGAGACTCTGACAAATGTGCAATGCATATCCTCGTGCTACTTTTTAATATATATGTTTCCGTCTTGCTGTGCTCTGTGCACATTGGGCATCATTCCTGATGCTCCTTTATCCATGAGGATGTAAAGGGTGATTTTTTAGTCTGCTCTGTGTGTGTGTTGATGATGATGACGATGACAGAGGCGAAGTAAATAAATACAATAAAACTGTAAAATAAACAAAGGTGCACTGTGGTAGATTTTTAAATTAAACAAAAAACGAATCCCCGAAGGATAGTAGACTCAACGACAATGGTGTAAGAAAATGACTACCTGTGGGCAAACGAATGACACCTGTGGTCGCCCGCGCATAAGAACTGAGGTATATGCCATGGTCCAGTCAATTTCTGCAGCAGTTGCACGAAGTGTCCATTTTAGGCAGTACATGTTTGCCCGTGAACAATCATTTTTCATCGGAAAGGACATCCATTTTTGTGGGCGGAAGTATAACAGGGGAATTTATATTTTCTGCAGTTACTTCAGACACCATCCATTCGATCAAAGCCGTGTTTTGAATCGTTCGATTGGGATAATGGTAAAAAAAAAAACATCTTTGATGTGTAGATCACTTTTGTACAACTTATCCATGACCATCGCATTCGAATACAACTCGTCTTTGAGGCAAGTGAGCTTTTAGACAATTTGGACATATCATCCACCAACGGCTAACAGGGTGGGCAATTTTCAGAATATCAAAAGAACACACCTTTTGTTTAAAAGTTCAAGTGATGTTTGCTGGACTTTTTTCACCTTTTTTTCTCGAAGTTTTATTGACTAAAAGTTATTATACACTACACTGCTTTGCTCGGCGTAAAAATCCACGAAAACCTATTTTTTTTTTTGTAAAATGAAAGGATCTGTATTTTAAAATTAAAAGTAGCCTGAAACCTGCTCACTTTTATTCCACATATTTAAAATTGATAGTTTCTACACCCACCCATAGATGGCGTCATTTAGTAACGATAAATTTGTTTTCCTCTCAATTTTGGTTACAATTTTTTACGCATAACCTAAATGTTGCTTTCTTTTTCGTATCCTTTCAGATTGCCAAACGAATGCCAGGCAGGTCAAACTGCTAGAGTAACATCTAACCTGCACGCATCAAGTAGTACAATGGCGGTTAGTCGTGTACCGTCACCGCCTTTAGCGGAAGTTAATACACCGGTTGCTGAGAATTGGTGTTACACTCAGGTGAGTTATTTTTTCCTTCGATTGGTTTAAAGTGTCCCTTTTTCGGTTCCTGTTTGTTTTGCGAGGACATTTCTCACAGTGAAATAGGTAGAAAAAGAAAAAAACAAATTGATTGTATCAGTTTCAGCAGCGGATATTGTAATTCAATACCTGCTCGGGGTCAGTTACCTTGAGATATGCACACGCAGTGTCTGAAAAAAAAGAAGTTGTGTATGTAACATTTGTTGTTGCGCAGCTCATATTTCACTGAATGTTGTCTTTTATTCGTCGGGTTCGGGGCATGCAAATGTCCGAAGGATTTCTGCGTAATTTGTTTTGAACAAATATACAGTCGGGTATAACTTTTAAAGGCATTGATCAACTTTCTGATAAACAGACAAACTGTTCCAAAACAAAATATTCCAACTAATCAGCAATCAAATCTAAAATATGTACTCCATTCGCGCTTGTAAGAAATAGTCCAAATTTGGAACCAACTAATCAGACAAATATTATATTGCCGCTATCAACTTTTCAGTACTGCTAGAAGACCTCAAGTATGCCTCTTTGACAATCAATCAAATCAATTACTGTCAAATTTTCGAAACTAAAAAATTCAGAAATTGGATGTAAGTTTTACTTTAACCATATTCTTTTTGAAACTCCCACTAAAAGTTTCCTTCACTCTTGTTAAGTTGCATTCCTTTTGTTGTCGAAAGACTGAAACCCTGATTATAATTAAGCTAGCTGTAATCAGGAAGCATACAAATTTTCGACGTAACTGCTGAGTGACGTAACTTGAACATGCGTCACACTCTTAATTTGTACGGCCGTAAATAAAGGGTCATTCATTTAGTGGTTTCAAGTTGGTAGCGCTGGCATTTGACACCTGTCAAACTCAGCTGTCATGTGAAGTGTCATAATATTAGTTGAATGTTTGCCATTTACGATAATGGATCGCTAAACAATCGAACAACGCGTTAAAACTAGCTTTACTTTCGAAACCGAAAAAATTAATGAACCTTTATGTACCTACTTCGGACTGCAAACAAGGCATTCTCTATTCAGACAAACACAAAATTTTCATTTGTATCCCATTATTATGCTGAGACCTCGCTGAATATCTCTAGTTATGTCAAAATGAATAATTATGCGCAGAAATCAGAAATAAATTTGAATATACAATTTTCAGACAAACAGACAAAATATGTATTCGTGCGCCAACAGAAGGTTTGCTTAGGAACGGTGCTTTTCAAACATAAAACAGACGTACATAAACAACTTTTCGACGAAGTTCAGCCACACCTATTTAGATATTATGCTCCAATTTTTGTCTAGAGCTATTGAAAAACTATTCTTCATACGTGGGAAATCGTTTTGGCAAACGTATTTGTCAAGACCTGTTTATTGTGCTCCAATTTTTGTCTGAAACTATTGAAAAACAATTCTTCATACGTGGGAAATCGTTTTGGCAAACGTATTTGTCAAGACCTGTTTATTGAGCTCCAATTTTTGTCTGAAACTATTGAAAAACTATTCTTCGTGTGTGGGAAATCGTTTTGGCAAACGTATTTGTCAATATCGATTCCGCAAAAAAACACCACTTAATTTCTATCGACTGAAAATTTTAAAACTCACAAAACTGACAGTACTAATCCTCTCGTTAAATATTTTCTAGGTCACAATGGACAATTTTCCATGAAAAATAATTTTTGTATGAATTTTAAGATTATAAAATTTAAACTGGACTTAAACTGATTATGGACCAAATTCTGGGAACTATTCAGCCGAATAGTAAACCAGAAAGAACGTACCTATTTCAGACAATCAGACAAAGTATATTCCCTCTGAATGAGACCAGAAAAAAAAACCCTATTAGATGTAGCTTCTAACTAAATTAAACTGACAAATATGTCAGACAGCTAAGTAGGGTATTCCAAACAGACAGGTAGATGTCAGACAGTTGCCATCCCGAAATGTAATAAAACCTATGACAATCACTCAAAACTATTCCAACACTATACTGGTCTGATCGAAATCTAAAAACACGTCATTCGGTTTCATAACATCAGTTGATCATCGACTCACATTTGTGAGTTTGCCCGAATTCAAGTTGCAAATAACCGTATTAGATCATTTTCGGGCAATAACATCCAAATCCATGCGTAGAATCGTTCTCATAAGCCGATAAATGGTTTTTATCACGAAAAACAAAACGATCCACCCACTTGTCGAAAAGCAGTATTTCCGGTTCATCGTTTAGAATCTTCAAAACGTTATATGCTTCGACGGAAAAGCACATCATACGCGCGATTGAATGGGATTTTATTTCTATTCCGCTTTTAGTACACGCACACTTTTTGGCCATAGTTGAAACTGCCTTGAATTTGTTTATTTTAACGAGTATTCATATTTGCTGTTTGCTATTCTCTTCCTCTATGCCTCTATCAATGCTGTACAAACTCTATTTATGTATGACCTTCGGCATCAATCAGCAAAGGATGATACACAAGTTGGAGTTCTAAAAAGCGATGAGTACTAAATGTAACGTTGTGTGACTTGATGTGCATAGTCTCGTTCGTATCTGGTCTCTGGTGTATCGTATAATACTCCTCCGCCACTATTTAAAGAAAATCAATTTCAAAGAGGAAGAACAACGACGAGAACTTACAAAAGGCAAAAACTGGCAAAACGCAAAGAAACAAAAACCGTTTGGCATTGGTAGCAAAGAACCCTGAGAATGTACGCACTTGACTTTGGTTAGTTCCGAGTATAGTTCGTTGGTTTTTCTCTCTCTTTCGTTCTCTCGTTCTGTCGTTCTCTCTGTTGGCTTCTTTTTGTGAGTTTTGTTTTATTTGTTTCCTTCGTATCAATTAGCGTTTAAACAAGGCGAGAGATAAAATTCGATTCTAATCTTTAGCACCGAAATAGACTCTATACTAAACGAATATGAGATATAGAGGAAAAGATACTCGTAGACGCATCGCTTTGTTGTAGCCTAAGGTTAACGTATAAATTATGTGTCGACAGTGCTTCCCTATAGTGCGCCATTCACAGCAGACCCAGTCACTGACCAATGACTTGACTGGCTATGCGGTGGCGGTCGTCTCTTGATCCAAGTTCAATCACGGGCAGCTCATCACATTTTAGGCTTACATGGGCCCAGCGGTCATTGCGCCCCTGATGTGAGATGATTATGAGTGTGCGAGTGGTGTCTGTTGGTTGTATTATTCATTCAATCTGACGGTTAATGTCCCTTGATTTTGACACATTGTTCTTCTGTTACCTACTTCTTAAGAGAGTGTTTCAGTTGTCAGGGCAGTGGTAGCGAGGCCAGTACCCCTCAATCGTACAAAGCCAGTGCATATATTGCCTACGGCGAAGGCAATTCGAATGACAACCACTACAGCTGTGGGCGATCATATGTGCCTGGCCGCAGTAATTACCTTTAGCCACATTAGTATGCAAAGGGAAACGGAATTAATTGTGTGCGCGAGAGGGTTCGTAACGAGAAAGGACAGGGACATTGTTTCGAATGTTTTTACAAAGTGTTTGTTGGTATAGGAAAAAGGTCAAAAGCTGTTGTCAAGGCTTAATTTTAGTTGTGTAGTTTCCAGATGTGAACTGATGTGTAGCAGGGACGCATGTTTGTGTGTTTAGGTATTCCTAGAAGTTAGCCAAGGCACGAACAATCGCAAACAAATGTAAAAAAGGCTGACAAATAACAGATTTTTGAAAATTACCTTGTAGACAAGGTTACTCAGCAGAAAGTTTATAAAAAAAATTGTTCCACAGCTCATGGTTACTGTCTTGTTAAGACAGCTTCCGTCACTGTGGGTTTGTTCATACTTCTGAATGTTGTTCAGGCTTGGGCCTTCAAAAAAATTACCATACCCACACTAGAACTTGGCGGCTCTACCGAGATGGCGCTTTAAAATACGAGATTCAGGGCTGGCTTTCTTGCAACAATGGGAGCTGGAAACGTATCAAACAAACAAGTTTAACTCAGGCTCAATTTCAATGCCAGTATCCAAGTTGCAAACCCACTTAAAGCGACAACCTCAATAAGTTCGGCATTAGCACTCTCTTCGACAGCATATGATAATGCAGCCTTTGTAAAATACGGATACAGATGCCGGATATCGATCGTTAAATTGGTCACACGCCCACTATTTAAGAATTTGGGCAGCTGGCCCCATGGGTTGCCCAATATTATCCAAGTCGCAATCCCTTTAAAAATCTTATCTCAGATGCCGCTCATCAGTATTGAATTGGTAAATGTCACAATCCGTTGACAGAACAATTGGAAGCTTTTGCTCTATAGATTTCAATGGTGTTTTTTTCTTTTTCAATTCTAAACTGTTGATTGTAATCCGCGATTTGAACCACTAAACGATTCCAAAGTCTTATTTTTCACTCTGTTAGCCAACCCACACATCTACTTTGGTAGGAAAGGGGAATTTTTGTAAACCATTCTTTCAAGTTGGTTGAAAACTTGACTGTTATCTCCAAGACATACACCATGTATCGGTTAAAGAGACACATCCTTTGTTTACAGGGTAGCCTAGTTGTGGAATGCGTTATTTGGAAAAAATATTTATTTTGCGCATACACTAATTCCGATAATATATCCAAGACTTAAAACATTAAAAATGTTTCTTGTTTTTATCCTGCATTTGAATAGCCAGAAGTCGCTTCTTTTTTACAACAGACACAAAGATGTTGACAAATCGTTCTCTGCTTCAATTTGGTGCCACTGTATTGTCGAAGACTTAAACCAATTAACAATTTAAAAACCACAAGCATACGTTTTTGGGAAGCCAAACATCCAGAGTCCCTTTATTTAAATTCATCAAACCTGCAAATTTGTTTGAATCGTTTTTTTTTTTTTTTTCTCGAATATCTGCATTTGATTACAATTTGTTAGCCGTGACAGCAACCCAAAACTCAGATTTTCGCATTAATACTACAAAATGTCTCCTAGCCCGAACACTTAACAAGTCATAAACATATCCATTCGAATAAAAGTGTAATTTGGCAGCCGATCGCCCACTTGCAGTCACAAATAGAAAGTGTGCGTCGAAGTTTATTACCAAATTAGATCATCTCCATCCAGCTTACGAGAGATACCTAACACTGCCACCCAGCATGGCGTGCAACAAATCTGTACATTGGACTGTCTCCAAAAAATCTATTTATTTCTGGATGATATCTTCTACTACAGCCGAGACAACATCATAGCAGCACCGACTGTGCTGGATGCGATTTACAGCAACTTCCTGCCTTTGCCTCAGACGCACCATCCCATAACGAGTTGGATACACGGGGTTGGGGGAACTTGTAAAGGGACAACCATCCACGACAACGACGACTGCACACAAGCAAGCAAAGCGAAGCCCATTTCGAATGCAAAGAACGTTCGTGTCGTTTTGTTGAATCCCATTGCCCTAACTAAAACTCCCAAGATATTGATATTCCACACAGGCGAATCCATAGAATGATGAAAGAAGACAGCCACTGGGGAGGACGCGCCGTCCAAGACCCCATTACACATGCCGCCAACAAGGGATATGTGCAGTATATATATGCATGTATCTCTTCTCTAATGGTGCCCATAATAGGCGACGCGCTTCTCATCACCAGCACCAGAAGCAGAAGCAGCGCATTTCTACTTTGGTCAGAAAAGTGGCCAACTACAAGCAGTATACATAGCGAGGACATTGAACTGAACGTGTTAGTTGGGTTGAACGCTTAAAGAGATCATCGAACCATATCCACAGTGAAGGGGGAAGGCGGCGAGGTTTCCCCTTTATCTCACAACAAAAAAAAAAAACAACAACAACAGTCAAATAAATAACCAGACCGTGGATAGAGTAGGGTTCGCTAAACCTCCTCCTGTCCACCCAAATAGTCAGTTACACTGCGCAGACTTCTTCTAATGGAATATATGTGATCAAACGTAGAGATATGCCCTCCCGGACACATTTGCCCATTTTCCCCATTCGAGTGTGCTTCGTTGCCCACGTTTTTCCCACTCGAGAGATGTTCACAGATTTACATTAGAAATCCGACTATCATTCTTGATCTGCTGATGTCGTGCACGCAACGAAATTTGCCATAAATGGGAATAACCTGTGCGAGGTTTAAAAATCACACACAAAAAAAAAAAAAAACCATATACACAGGCAGGAAGACCGACGAAGATAGAAAGAGAGAAAGAGAGAGTCATCGGACTTTCAAGCGGGTCAGTCTCAGTCTCAGTCCAATACAACAAATTTTAATCATCACAGTTTGCTCCAAATCTACTTTGCTTTGTTTAATTTGTTTTTCTGTACAAGCAGCTCGTTGTCTGTGAACCGTGAGTGAGCAGTATTGAAGCTTATGACTCGGGGCAGAATAAATTCAATAACCTCCCTCTTTTGTGACAACTTCCAACTATAGTGAGTTGATTTTTCGGGTCTTTGCTTTGATTGCATTTATTTTATTTACGCCAACAAGGCGGCACTGATTCTATTTCATGCTCCCATTTTCTACTTTGGAAGAAGTGGACACTGGGCAACCCACACCAGAGAAAGAGAGAGAGAGATATTGAGCAGCGCCGCATCATCAATTGACGGAAGATCTCATTTGGGGAAATTGCGATTTCCTCCGTGGGACTTACGGTCTGGATATTGTTTTCTGCACTCAGTGTGAATAGAGTACTGTATTTCCTGCATCAGTTGGATAAACATTTCATTTGTATAGTGCAGTGTTTTTCGACGTTGGATAAGGAAAGGAGCACCTGACAGACAGACTCTGAGGTTAGATACATTTAATTGGCGACCTACTTCTGACTCTTCTAGTCTTAAGAGTTTATTGGTCATAAATGTTGGATATGGAATCGCGGCACGTCTTCCTAATTTGAAGTCGTTGACATTATATTGTTGACGCATGTCAGAGCACAGGTCGGTGATATTAGTTCCGGGAATTGGATAGTACGCACTGATTTTGTGAACGCAATCCTACTTTTGACACCTAGCTCACAATATTGTCGATAATCCATTTAAATCACAATTTCCTCCTACTCAATAGATGGGGGACCTATGTTTTTGGTGGACTCCATGGATAGTACATCTTATATTTCATGATTATTGGAATTTTACTCCCACTTCTGACACTTGCCATACGAATATTTCAGATCAAACATGCATGAGCGAAAAAAAACATACATTTGCATTACCCTGTAGAATATAATTCCGTGCTCTTGTTTGACAGCCATTTTCTGACATTTGTGTTTTACCCACTGGTAATAAGATTATTAGTACGGCGCAATATGTAAAAAGTTTGAAAGCGAATATTCTTTCAGCCAACTAGAATATATTTGTGCCGCGAACTGTCAGATTTTATTCCAAATCTACACTCGCGATTACAAAACTCGACTTGAAAAGGTAAATTGCAGTTTCAAAACTAAAAAGAAACTGACAGTTATATCATATGTTGGAATATTTTATGAAATGTCAAAGCTTGCAAATATTTACAGTCGCTCTCAATTCGACAAGCAAATGAAAATTATAACAACTTAAGGGTCCGTGAATTTGTATTGCTGTCTGATTCATTTCAACTTCTTCTATAAAAATCCACATCTGCGCCAATCTCCTTACAAATGACAACTTTTATACGTCAAAGATTGAAAGTTGTCAACTTGCGCGAATGTCACGACGATGACTACACGCAAAAACCACTCAATGTTCTTCGACTATAGTTGCGATTCTATGTTTTGACAATTAATACAAAACATATACAAATATCTGTATGCAGCTTAAGCTAACTTGAGTTCATGCACATTATGGAAGGATGGTAACATTATAAATCAACATTTGCAAATTTGCATGACGTATCGATATTTTATTGCGACGTATATTTTTGACAAAGTAACAATTAACTATCGTCAAGTTATATGTCACTCCTTTTATTAGAAATGTCACTCATCGATTATGAAATATGTATGTGGTTAGCACAGAATCGTCTGTTCTTTAACTAGTTGACATTTCCGTTCAATAATTCCAATAATATAATTAAATTTTATCTAAAAATTACTGAAATTATATAAAGTGCATGTGTAATTAGTTTGACATTTGACATTGGTCCGTTAAATTTAATGCTGTGCTTATTTTGACATAACTCTGAAGCGAAACATTTGATAAGCATGCATCGGTTCGAAGAGAAAATGCAATGGTCCGCGTTAGGGTGTGAGAATTCCCTCTCAGACCCGACGTTTTCTTCTGTCAAGTGTGATGACAGTCTTAAACTCGTCGAATATTGCCCACTGTTTTGATGTTTTATACAAACCATGCCGTACCCATTTATTGTGCCAATTAAGTTTATGTGTAATGTTTGCTGATCGAGATTATTGTTCCAGCAGAAATCAAAAATCATAATTTGACAACATCGGAACTTTCTGTTTATCAGTGCAACTCGTGCGTAGGCAGTAAAATTCGCCTTGGTGTCAAAAAAACCAGTGCCCTTATCTGTCGTTGTACTGTCATCTGTCAAACGTCAACTGTTCGGCTGCCCATGAGAGATGCTCAGCTCAACGTGTCAGCCCGACGAACAACACACATATTCGTATATAAATTATCGAGAAAAAGTAAATTTGTCATCGTCCCTAAGTTCAATGGCCAAAAGTAAATTTCCAAAAGCAAACCAACAAAAAATGCGTATCGTTCGCAATCACTAAATAGACTTGTGGTGTGGCGTGGTAGTCGAAATCGTTCGTAGGTAAATGACCAGACAGTCGGAGCGGCAACATTTTCTTTTGGAATCTTTTATTTTTTTTATTTGTTTTGGGTGTTCCTAATAATAAATGAATACACACGAAATGAACAGAGGACCAGTTGAGCGAAAAAATCAAGAATAAAAAAAAAGTAATCGTAAGGGAATTGAACTTAAAGTTATTGGATGATCCGAACAAGGCCAAAACGACGGTTGTTTGTTAGCTTGGGCTGTTGGCTGGGACCGTTGGTTACTCTTGGTTGGCGCAGAGGCCACCGAACGCATGACGACGAAAGGAGTTGCTAGGTAGATAAGTGTAAGCACACAATCCACACATACATTGGCTTTTTATGTGTTCTGTTGGGTTTCTCGCTGCGGCTTTGACTAATATGTCGTTGTCGTCTTGCACACCGTTGTCGGTGCTGCTGCTGCTCATCCCTATCTCATCAGTTGTACTAATGCCAGTGGACTCTACTATTACTCTTGTGATGGGTTCTGTTCTCTGTTCTGATGCCATTGGCACGCAACATCGTCGTACGTTAAACTCATTCAGTTTGCGCCAACTCTGCGCCTGAGCCGCTATAGTAGCGTCGGAGATATACAAAAAGAAAGGCATTGGCTGAGCATTGGTCTGCTAAAGTAGCTCCTGTTCTTATACTTCTTCTTTTTATTCTGTTTAATACACAATACGAAGGCAAAGAAGTAGAAAACATTTTGGAATTTCACCTTGGAATACGCGTTTATTGAACTGCCCTGAACGTTTGAGACATGATAATGGTTATGGTGATGTTTGATGTTCAAGACGACGCGACGCGACGACGATGAAAATGATGATGAAGGCGATATTGTTGGTTGGGTGACGACAACGGCAAAACAACGATGCGAATGACGATAGTAAAGGGTGTACCAGACACGTTTAATATTTTCAAACCAAGGGAAGGTTACTAAACTACAAATGTGTCTCTATCCTTGAGAGGTGTTCGACACTAAAAGTTATAAGCGGTTTATGGTTAGGTGATTATGTCTGTCCATGAAGGTCTTCATTCTGTTGAAAGATGAGGTCACATTTTCGGTGTAAATGATATGTAGCTTGTTTTGGAAGAAGGCTGGGTTCGATAGCATTTGGCTTCTGTCATTTAAAATCTTTAAATGTCCCACTGAAAGATGAAAATAAGATCGTACGATTTTTTCTATTAAAACTATATTTTATGAAAAAATGCATTTGCAATTGTGAACTGAACCTATTTTTCTTTCGACTTGAACAGCATGATCGAGACTAGTAATAACCTTTAGTGTCTGTCCAACATTTTCGCAATGGCGAACTTTTTATACAAATGTAGCTATTGTGACCTACGATGAAATTAAGGCGAATACTCGAAATTGTTATGAGCCGCAATTAAACATTCATTTCGATTTGAAAACAAACTCAAAAACGCCCACTACTGGCGTTCTATTGTGATCGTGCATATCTTGCGTCCTTTGGAAACGGTTTCTATAAGTAAAGTTATGGTTGGCGATCACAAATCTATTTTATTCTCCACCGAAGGTGAGAACCACTGCTGAATGTTTCTTTATAAGTTTCCCTTGTAACGTAATTCATTGTGACCTACAAATTGTTGTTGACAAGGCCATTATTATTGTCGCTAATTATCGGTAGATTTTGCCAAATTTATAGTCACTTGCGTTGAAGAAAAATACTTTCTTCAAAGTACCTATGTTTATACATTGGGCGGTAATTTTTAACAAAACAAAAAACTTCTATCAACAATCTGCCGCACAAAATAGTAGGAAAAATGCACGTTCATTGTAACCTAGCACCAAGTATACATGAAAAATACGTTCTAAGCTGCAAATCATTTAAGTTATCACTACCATAAACTTATACTGAGCATATTCCCTTTTAACATGCACCATTGTGAATGGGTCATTTCTGTTAAGAGATCTATAGACATTTGTAAGCGATATTAACTGCTTTCTTTATCATAATTTAACCTAAAATCGGAAATGAAATGTTCGTGCTCCGCCATTGTGAACTTACTTAAAAACGCGGCCACGGCGAATTTAAAATGGCCGCCTTAAGCGGAAAAAGGAGAACTCGTAAAACCCTAATTTTAGCCGGTACCTAACGCGATTGTGAGTTGATGTTTCGACCCGCAAAATTACTGCGCAAAACATTGGACAAAAAATCAAACAAATGCCATATTTACTCTCAGTCTAAGAATATAATGATTACAAACGACTTTGTTATTGTGAATTTTATTCGACTGAATGGGGACATGGTCTTTCCACAATACTCATAATCTTCTTTGTAACCTTTACAAATTTTTTCAGATCACAATTGCAAAGGTTTCCATTGGTTAACTTATTTTTTATTGTGAACTACAGAATGTTCGTGAATTTAAATTTACGATAAAAGAAGCAAACGATTTTTGATAAGGCCAACTCACAATTGCATAAATTCTATTTCTATAATTTTGACTAAAACCTACCCAGTGATCGGAAATTTTGGGCGCTGGTATTCTTAACTTCATGCAACTCAATTGTGATCCTAAATCTAGCTCCTTGTTTACATTGATTCAAATGATTGACCCTCTCTTAGCTCATTGTCGTAATTTCCCCGCCTAGGACTTTGGTATGGTTAAAGGCTTTCCCTCGTCCAACTAAACCCATTCAAACGCATACCAACCAACAAAAATCAATATCTCTCTCGGATGGTGAAAACGTTACTATTAAAAATCCGTATTCCATTTTCTCCTTCGATTAATTTTCATCCACACAAATACTTTCCACTTTCTATAGTGGCCGTGTCGTCGCTTCATCTGACTACACCGCATTTGTAGGAAAGCATTTCTCTCATGACATAAGATATGCCACCTTCGAATAGTTACAGATACAGCGCAACACCGCAACCGAAACCATATCTGGAGGGAAACAATAAAGTGAGCGCCCGCCATATACTCTGTCTGAATGCGACTCAAGCGCTATTTTTTAGCCAGAAAACTCCTCTCTTCAGTTCAATATGTAGATGAGCTGCGCTGCCATAAACAGTTTATAGAAAGGGCGAATCTTTTGCACAAACGAACAGAAAAAAAACAACTCTGCAGGGATACACTGCAACATTTCCACCCACATCATCAAAAGGAGAGAGATTACGCTTGGCTAACTTGCTGTGAATCGACTTCCGTACTTTCTTCATCACAGCATACAGCAGCGACATGGCGGCAATAGTGTAATAATGATGATGATGGTAAGGAGGGAAAAAAATTCAATAAATTAATCGCCTTGTGTGGTTGGTAAAACGTTGCCCGCGACACATGTTGTGAGAGTGACCCAAGCTTATACTTGGCACATTAGTTTCAAAAGTAAGCAGGCAAAATGAAAAAAAAAAAAACCGTATTCGAAGTGATTTTGCTTTTTCCGAAGAAGGAAAGTATCTCAGCGCAGAGTTAGGTTTCTCTTTGGTGGATTGATCTGGTGTATCAGATATGTTGTTTTACTTTTGCCTACATAGAACACAGACCCAATTGGGTCAATTTGGGTTATTAGATTGTGTGCACGCCAAGGGGACGCATCCATCTAAGGAAATGTGCTGTAGTTATGAATTTTATTTGTGTAATTAATTGGCTCTCATGAAGGCACACAGAGCATATTAATCGATTAAGGTTGTTCGGTACTGTGGAGAACTTTATGGCAAACATGTTTAGAAGAATTTATGAATCATATTTGTGTAGAGAGGGAGAACTCGATCCATTGCCATTTGAATGGGGTTTCTATTGAGATATTACTTGGCAATTATACGAGATGGTGTACGTTTATATATGTTTCCTTGTTTGGAGGGAAAACAGTTAATTTGTTTGATCTTTAGATCTGAGGTCGTTTCTATAAGTGGTATAAAAGACTCTTGACTGTATAGAGTAATTCCAGGGTTAAGAGGTTAGCTTTTGATTTTCTAAACTCGCCGTGACTGGCCTACGGATTAGGTGATGTACTGACATCAGAATAGACATAACTCAGTAATGCGAAATGAATGTTTGGCAGTTCTATATTAGGTAAAGGTATATTTATGGTAACTCAGTCGGAGGTCAAAGCGTACTTCCAAACCTAGGAAGCGTATCAATAGCAAATACGGAAGCTCGCAATGGCGCAAATTTGTATGAAAACTACACAAAGCCATTGTGAACGGCTTAAATTTAGAGTGGAAACTGAAACCGGGTTTTTAGTTGGACCCATTGGTCCCTGATACTGATCGTTTTAAACCTTCGCCGCTCAAGTATTTTGTAGGCCACAATAGAAAGGCACCTTTCGAAAATGTCGCCAATTGGAATAATTCGTTGGTTTTGACATTTCATGAAAATGTTTTGGTCGAAGCAATTTTGGAATGTTGAGAATTTCTATTGCTACAAATTTGTGGACAGCTTTTCTGACAGTTTGCAGGAAATATTTTTTTCTTTTAATTTGCGAGGAAACGTTTGCGATTGTGAATTTTAAATTAGTTTAGACCCAGTGGTCTAATGTTCGTCGATTTTTGACACTTGCTTAAACCCTCATAATACTATTATGATTGACCTCTGAATTTGACGAAATACAAATAAACTTTGTTAGATTCTACTTTAAATTTAAGTAGTTCACGGTGGCTATATATTTTCCATACAAATTTCGCAATTGTGAGCGTCCTTAAATGTTAAGTCGACACTTAAATTGGTTATTAGTATACGGCACTATGTTTTATAACGCTTCCGCTTTCCATCTTCGAACACTTAACGAACGTCTTCTATTCGCAGAAAGCACTACGGTGAAAAAGAGTAACACAACCTGCTACGTATGACAAAAATTGCCTGTGTGTCGTTTTCGGAATTGAAGAATTGAACTCACCATCGTCACTTTTAAGAATATCTTGTCAAGTCTTCAAGTATAGATAAAACGCATTGAAAACAACTTAACGAAAGACGATAGACCCAACAAACATGCAAACGGACATAACCCCCATTTGTCAACAAAATCGTGAATTTTCAATAGAACTCAAATCTCAGAGTAAGGAAAACATGACGGAAAACGGAATCGGCAATAAAAAGAAACATTTACTATGCATTAATTACGCAATCACATATAGAGACACACTTGCGTCTGCCTTCATTTGATCAGAGTATGGTGACTCTGCCTGGGGCTACACCTTCATAAGTACCTACAGCCATCCTTGATTTCGGAAATTAATTTTCATATGTTTTACTGCACAACAGTTGAAGTCGCTAAAAGCGGAAAAGTTTCTCTTTTTTTTTTTTCTTTAGTTGTGTTGTTTTTTTAGGTCACTTTAGGGCTATGCACAGTTGTTGTCGAGTCGTAATCGGCACTCGTAAGTGGGCGCGTATGTAGAGTAGCAACACATGTGCTCTTGGGTTTTTTTTTTTTCCGCAAATTACAAGATATTATCGCGTGTTAATGATCCAATTTTTCAAATTTTGTTGTTTCTTCTTCATTTGCTTCATAATTTATAAAAAAAAAACAAAAACTGATTGAACCCCATTTTGCGTATGCAGTTGGTTTTTACGTTTCCATTTGCGTCTTTTGCATCGTCTTTGGGGGCAGCATTAAAGGGCACAACGCTGTAGGCTTTTTTGATTGTAAATATTATAACCGCAGCAGATGTTTTGAGGAATTGAAACCAGGGAAGGCATAATGCAATGACATTGTAAACTTTTTTTGTATGAGTCAATAAATGTAGTAATTTGTATAATTTGACGTTGGAGAGAAGCGATCAATAATTGGAAAGTTGTTCTTTTGTTATCTACGTGGGTATGTAATGCCGGGACCAAATTAAATTAGTGGTTGAGCTCAAAGGTTTGGCAGAACGTCAGTGGATGTTCGTCCATATATGGCGTAGTCCTTCGATTTGTCGATCATTTAGATTTGCAATCCTACCGAGTTTTCCCACAATTGCACTACTCTTCTTGGCCTGCATGAGTAACGACAATGTATATTTTTATAATTAGAATGTACTAGTTTTGCAGTGTCTTGGGAATTTTACATTTGTCCGGGAAAGTCCGGGACCTTCAATTTACATTAGAGGTTTGTTAATTATTCTATAGGTAGACCTGATTTTAAAATATATTCCAAAAAACATAATGTTCTGTCAGCATTTAACGCCATTTTTGGCATAGATTTTGCATATTTATCGCATACTTCTAAGGCGAAAATCTGTTTGGGCTAAAGTTAAAAATTTAATTATGCGTAACTCTCCTTGCGCGTTACGAGTGAATTGATCTAATAATCCGAAGCCTTTCATTCGGATAGAATTTTAAATATTTATTAATTTAAAACAATTCCATTGCAACGCCATCTAGTGTCGGATGAATCCGACCTGTCATCGGAAATGTACATTCACAGGTTTATTTGAATTCTCTTTCTCAAAGTATACATACTCGGAATTTTTTGCACTAAAATTGACTGTGTCTAGAAATAAATGTTTTGGACGGGCCCTTCTTCTTTTTCGAAGTAAAGCTGAAACCCTTAGCCAAGTGATTATGTTCCGCTTCATAGGTATGTCGTCTTTAGGGTTCCTGCCATTTGCAAACAAACTCTCAACCCTCGGCTGGTTCGATTTTGCGGGGCGTTTTCACTGCTTAAACAGAATGTATTTAAACCACATTTCAAACGACTGCCAATTGTGAATAATTGAAACTCCTTCCAGTCATTCAGCATCCACAAACAGATGCCCGATTTTCATTTCAATCATACTTTTACTTCCTCAATTCCAGGACGCGCTCTGCTGCCTTTCAACTTCGTTAGAAAAGTCAAATACCCCGCTCCATCATTTAAACAAAATCTGTCAGTCAAATAATTGCAATTCATTTTGTGAACAGAAAAACAACCACCACACACACACACACAGATAATTTCGAAAGGAGAAAGAGTAAAAGCAGCGCGCGGGAGAAAACAAAGTGAAAGTCTCCTTTTAGCGTGGCAACTTTCGGGCGTTGCAGCATTTTCCCTTTTTTTCTCACTCCGTCACCTTGCGCCGCCGCCGCCACCATCACCATCACTCACGTTTACACCATGTCACCGTGTATATACATGTGAGCACTGTAAAAATGTAAAAATGTCACAAGGATTGCAAAATAGTAGGTATTTTGAAAGCCTTGTTAAGCCACACCACACCGAACCTGACGACAACCTGGCAGACACCATGTGTTTCACCAAATTAGTTGCTGTAAGGCTAATTTCCTAAGCACATGGTGGCTCCATTTCCCACACCGAGATTGCGTAAACAACACACCGTGGATCGTACAGTCTGTCGTTGAAGAAAAAACCCTCCTTATTTCCCAGCAACATAAGAAAAATGTTGCTACACCGTTGCATGCATATGCGGCGCGCGACCGTGCGGTGCGGTGTTCTCCACGCGGTTATGTAAGTTTGCTCTTTTAGGCTTCACGATTGGGATCGTGCGCGAGGCGAGGAAAACGAAACGACAGAAATGAAAGCAAACGTGCTCGGCTAGATACAATTTGCTATGTTTTTTTTTTTTTTTCGTAATTGAAATCTATTAATTTTGTTTATTTGTGTGTGCGCGCGCAGCTTTGTTTTAATCACCCTTCACTTGGGTGATCGTATAGCAAAAACACTCGCATTGTGAGTGTGTTTTCTGCTGTACGCTAGCTGTATTACCTAAGAGATATTGAAATTTGAAAAAAAAGAAACAAAAATTTCTCTTTCCCTGGGTCGTCGTGTTGAAAATGTGCATAGGTGAGTAACTATCTGGTGAAGTGAAATCGCTGAATTTGGAGTGAAACGAAGGGAGAGTTGGTTGTTATGCTTCGACACAAATGTAACGTGTAGTGTAATATGTTGTATTGTTCGTGCGGTGTGGTATTCCTTGGTAGTAGACTCATAGACTCGAGCAACATTAATCAAACAGTAAATATCAATGGATTCACACCCCAATGAAGAACCATAAAATGATTGCATCAACGTAAGCTAGCTTAAGTCAATGTACGACTACATTGACATCTTACATTGTGATCAGAATGTGACTAGTGGACCGTTTGCCGCATTTGAGTAGATTTAAGTGGGGTTTCGTTTATTTTCGACACTAGCTTAAGCCCTGACAATCCTATCATTATTCTGTTGCGTTACGCTGTCAAAAATTGAATACACGGGAAGCCGGCGATTGGAGCAAAGCCATTCCCTAAAACTTTCCAACTTTTGAAGAGCTTCGTGTATGAAAAAGGAACAGATATTATGTCTTAGTTGAACTTCGTTAAGTTTCGTTAAATTTTGGGTAGACCAACAGCGATTTCTTTCAACATAGCCATGATAGTCTTGATTGTATTTTTATCTTATTATGTGCACATCATAAACCTAACGAAACATAGCCTAATTTCGTTCGCCAATATGGAGCGATATCATCCGCATTGTTCGTACGTTACTATGGCTGTCTCTGTTTGTCTGATGCGTAATAGTACACAACTGTGACATTTGAGTAGCATTTTCGGAGCTTAGATGTTTACTTTAGTTTTTACCTGAGTGCCTGTTAGTTATTATTCACATAAATTCGAAATTGATAATCAATGATGTCGATGTAAAAAAAAAAAAAAAAAAAAAAATCATAGAAATAGTCTTTAGAAATTCGTCTTGACAAAAAATGTCACGTACCTTCAAAAACTCCGGCTCACCAACACACTCGCACAAAGAAGAGACAATTCCGCTGTGGGCAAAGTTGCTGTCAGCGTTCATAGAATTTTATCCGTTAAATTTTGAATTCGTTTCGTGTGGATAGTATTTTTTTTCAGTTATTTAAGCAAAATGTACTCACGAAATCGAAGTTAATGATATTCAAAAGCGGCAAATCCACAACCATGTTTGTCGCAACATGTTTCTAGTATATACAAAACTCATTTAGAGGGTTTTATTAACCAAACAAATAATATTATTCACCTTTTAAAAATATATAATAACTAACCAATAGCATTCAGTAATGTTAAAATGTTATATTCCCGAACTCTGTCACATTCCCCCACGGTTGGCAGCATTTATTTTATATTGTTTGTAAGTTTTTGCCTGTCACACACTGATTCATAAATTGACTGATAGGAATACAAAATGGCGAATTTAAAAAAAAAAAATTGCGAGTTTTTTTATCTCTGTATTTTCTCTGATTTTTGCCTCTAGTGATTGAACAAATACTTAAAGAAGTTAATTAGAAAAAAAATAAATACTCTGAGGCAGAGAACGTGCGTGAATATGTGTATGAATATTCGTGTTGGCAGATGACATCTAAATACGAAAAGAGTTATTCGGCGGTTTTTCGTTATTCGAAAGCAGATAGCTATTTGTATTTTCTTAACGTACCTTACCCGATATTTATATCTGATTCTCTTTCGCAACCAACTTTCTACACTTTTAGCACACATTGTCAAACGTCATTTATTTTGACGGGCAACAACCGTTTGCTCTAGTTCATTTGTATCGTCAAACTGTGAACTACAAGGATATGAAATTATAGTTATACTACGGGCACAGTTCATATCCACTACTAACGTCAAAGATTTAAACGGGTTCCCTCTTCGCAAATCACTTTCTCTGTGCTCTGAACAAGGTCGTTTTCGAAAACGACGTCATTTCGATAGACAGTAATAGCTGTCTAAGATATAATTTATTTAATTCAGAAAAACTTTGAAAACTCATGCGCCTTTCAGTTGACAATTTCACTTCTGACTTTTACACGTACTAAAATCAGTAGGTGGCAATTAGTTTAGAGCAATTGAGAGTTTCCCTATAAATTTGTTGCAAGAGTAAGGCGCCACTAACTAAAACAACACTTAACTAGACCTACCCCTTTTCAGTGAGATTTCAAGCTTTTACTGTCGTTCTCAAAAACACACATTTTGCAATTCAATCTATTTATAACAACATCTTTTCTTTTGTTTCAGGTGAAAGTGGTTAAATTCAGCTATATGTGGACTATAAATAATTTTAGTTTTTGCCGCGAAGAAATGGGCGAAGTCCTTAAATCATCCACATTCTCCGCGGGTGCTAATGACAAATTAAAATGGTAATGTAGTACACAGAAAATTTATTTAAATAAATTATTAATATCCGGTTTTTTTTTTTCAACATTCCAGGTGTTTACGAGTTAATCCAAAAGGTCTAGATGAAGAAAGCAAAGATTACTTATCCCTATATCTACTATTAGTGTCGTGTAATAAATCAGAAGTTAGAGCCAAATTTAAATTTTCTATATTAAATGCTAAACGAGAAGAAACCAAAGCAATGGAATCACAGAGGTACGTTCCAAGGAATGCTAATTTATTTGTTGTAGTTTGGTCTTACTATTGTTTGGTCTTGTGTGCGTTATTGCTTTCTACCGAATGACATTGAAAAAGTACATACATATTTCTTTTCGAAAATAGAGAGGAATTTTCTCGTTTTTATGAGGCAAATACGACTGGATGGCCCATTCAGTGGTTAACACTCGAAAAGCGATAAATTAATCAGCGGTTGTGTAGTGTTTCTAACGCGGGCGTTTCCTTTTTTTTTTTTTTTGCGGAATTTTGCACAGAAAGTATTTCTGAACGGGAAATGTGATGAACTCATCTGCAAATATACAGCGCACGTTTTAGTTTATCGAGAGATCATTTTGTTTTCTATTGCATTTCACTGTATTCATTGGCGTTTTGAAGGCTAATTCTCTCAAGGTTGACAAGTTATTATTATGCATTTCCCCCTCACTTCAGTGATTTTTTATTAGTCTGTTGGAACTTTGACAGTAACACTATAAACTTCGTGGAATGTTTGCAAAATGAAGTTGTTTTTAATAAACAATTTGGAATTCGATCTTATACTTTTTTATGTGTAGGGTTCACTTCACGTCCAGGCTCCAAAAAATCATGTTTTATACCCACTTGGTGAAATCCTTTGTGAAAAATTATTGAACCAGTTCGCACAAGTTTCCGTTGAATTCGGTGACGAGACGAGGGAACTTGTTGTGAACAGCTGTATCATCCTTTAAATGCCTGGCACTAGAAGTTTCGCGACATGGAATTTTGTTGGTAACCTACTTATTTCAGTGGCAATATAATCCAAGGCTAGCGAGCTATCTGCCTGCAGTTGCTAACTCAAATTTGGTTGAGGTCTTTTTCACGTGTACGTACCATTTGAAAACCTCTAGGCTTCCCTCCGGGTTTGAATTAAAATTTTCTGTACAACTAAAAGACGACTGATGAATGCGTGTGTGACTCAATTCAATGCTCGTAGAGTTCGCTGTTTAATCTCATCATCGAAGGCTCGTCAAATCAAACAAGACCGAGAATGTCAAGCGATCGAGCAGCTTCATTCACCTTTGCATATCGTGCTTCTATACTGATGAAGATTATATATAAGCACTAGAGCATCCGTACCTTGTCTGGTCAAAGTTCCAAGACACGTTGTTTGCCTGCAATCACACTCAGCAGCAAATAATTTTGAGACGGCCCATTTCTATTATTTTGATTACAATACAAAATCTAGGAGCCTGTGCTTTCGTCGCCACTTCATTCTCTGTTTTATTGCAAACCCCCATTTTCAACCAACGCCACTATCAATATTTTGCTAAACAAAGTTTATGCAACTAAAAATTCACTCCATTTGGGTGTCATACGATAGCTGCACCGTTTAGACGTGTCTGTCAACGACGAATACAAATTCAAGGCTCCATCGTCCAAATAGCATGTCAAGTCAACTCATCTGAATATAATCAATAAGAAGACAAGTGCCAGACTCAACACCGCCAGCACCATCATTTCAAGGACCCACACTTATCTGCATATTGTTCAGACAAAAAATAATTGACCTGCTATAGAAAAGTAGATTCGAAATCAATTTCAATGAATAACTACCTACTCACCTTCTACATCAACAATGAAAATTAATTCAAAAGAACCAACTTATTCAATCGGAGAGCGCAACATCTGTTGTTGTTATTGCTTTTACAGATTATTGTATATTTTTGAATTTATTATTCCGTTTTGGAATCTCTCAAGTCGCAGGTCTCCTCCAGTCACTAGTTAGAGTAGGTTATAGTAACTTCATTCTTGCTACGTTTCTGTTTTATTTTTTGTGGATGCAAATGCGCATTGTCGGCGCTCATGAATGCATAATTTCATTGTAGACTGCATCCAGAGATTTATTTTGTTATTTTATTTGTGTCTTTACAGAGCTTACCGTTTCGTACAAGGCAAGGATTGGGGCTTTAAAAAGTTCATTCGGCGAGATTTTCTTTTGGACGAGGCAAATGGTCTTCTGCCCGAGGATAAATTAACAATTTTCTGTGAAGTTAGCGTTGTAGCTGATAGTGTTAATATCTCTGGTCAAAGTAATATCGTACAATTTAAAGTTCCCGAATGTAAGCTCTCCGAGGATTTGGGCAATCTCTTCGACAATGAGAAATTTAGCGATGTCACGCTGGCGGTGGGTGGACGTGAATTTCAAGCGCATAAAGCTATTTTAGCGGGTAAGTTTTTAGAGCAATTGCCGAGTAGAGGAACAACAATTAATTTGTTTTTTTTTTTTTTGTTTTTCTTGTAGCCCGAAGTGATGTCTTCGCTGCGATGTTTGAACATGAAATGGAGGAGCGTAAATTGAATCGAGTAGCCATAACAGATGTTGATCATGAGGTACTGAAGGAAATGCTACGCTTCATCTATACAGGGAAGGCTCCCAATTTGGAAAAAATGGCCGATGATCTCTTAGCTGCTGCTGATAAGGTAATTTGCACTTGATCTGACCGATCGTAGAGAAGATTGAGTTAGTTTCGCGGAAGATGAGTTGTACGTAGTTATTTCGTAGCCTCACTGAAGCATACTCTCTAGACGAGTTCTGGCTGAATGAAATTTCTTCCCAATGCATTAAAGTTTAAACCATATACGAATGTTAATCGTCTCAACCAAGTGAAATTGGAGCAACGCCAGGTCAGGCTAGAGAAACCATGCCAAGTTAAAGTTTATTTGTAAAACTTCATGTCCTTGCAAGAACTAGCTAGGCAGTCTTTTTTACTAAACAAACTGAATGTGGGCTAACTTCGCAAACAATACTAACATTCGGCATTTTGTTTTCTCATTTCAGTATGCATTAGAAAAATTAAAAGTGATGTGTGAGGAAGCACTGTGTGTTAATCTGTCCGTTGAAACAGCAGCTGAAACTTTAATATTAGCCGATCTCCATAGTGCGGATCAATTGAAAGCACAAACGATAGATTTTATCAATACGTAAGTCACAATAGCAATTCTCTTGGATTATCTATATAAATAATGTGTGTGCGTGTGTTTTTTTTTTCTATTTACAGTCATGCCACAGATGTTATGGAAACGCACGGTTGGCAGAATATGATAACAACACATTCGCATTTAATAGCGGAGGCATTTCGAGCGCTCGCCACACAACAAATCCCACCAATTGGACCACCAAGGAAACGCGTCAAAATGAGCTGAAAGATAAGATTACTGTTAGTTAAGCAACAACAAAAACAACAACAACAACAACAACAACAGCAGCAGCAACAACAACAATATCACCAACCTCCTCCCCAACAATTATTTCAAAAAACTCAATCACTATCAACTAATGCGGAAGCCACAACTACAAAAAAAACAACAGCCACATTAACAACACCAATTTTAACAAGAACAACTGCAACACCAACAAAAACTAACAACCCGACGATCAAGGAAAATGCAATAAGAAAAAATAAAAAAAAGAAACACAAAAGATCAGTATCAATAGACAGCCGCAAGTACTACTACACCACGATGTCTAAAAGGGCAGCCAGAAAGCCAGCATCAACAGCGATGGCGGCAAATAAAAAAGCCACCGGCTGCATAACAATTACCTTTTTGTCATTTCATCAGGATCAGAGGCAGAAACAGATACAAAAGCAAATGCAAGTCAAGCGTCAAGCGAAATTGTTGAAACATCTTAAGAAACACAACACAAACACCAGCGGCAAATCCATGAAAATCAAAGATCGTAAGACCATAAATACATCCGCTGATGTCCCACCACTAGCTGCTCCGCCAGCAAGTGGTAAACAACAGTGAGCAAGATAAAGCACAAAGTTTTACAACAATGTTTGCGCAGTTTCTTTCCCTCAATCGATTTTCTTTGCAATCAACAAAGAATCAGACACTGAAAGTTAATGTTTTCCTTTTTTGATCAACAAGTTGTTTAACCACAAAACTAACAACAACTAAATGTGTAACTAATTAAAAAAAAAAAACATTTCAAACGACACAATTTTGCTAAAAATTCATTAAATATTCTTTTTCTGTTACCTAAAGAAGAGAAGTAAAAAAAAAAAAATGTACAAATCACTAAAAAAGATAAAGCTACAGAGAAAGAGAACAATTTTGTTTTAACCTATTAACCAATAAAAACTTAAAGAAAATCACATTTTATTTTGTTTACCTGACGGCGGCTGTGTGTTGTTATATATAATAATTGTTTGTTTCTAAATAAATTATCGTTTGAAGACACAAATTGTATTTCTTCCTCATCTCAGGATAATCGTCAACACACCACTCTGTACGAGTATAAACGAATAGTAAAATTAACAACAAAATTCAAGTAAAAATATTGTTTTTTCAACACCAAACTATCACCAACCACCACCAATTAAAACTAACTACAAAAAAAAAGAACAGAAAGAAAAACAAAACATGCGCAACCATTTATTGTTGATGAATTTAATATTTAATTTTTATTTTTTATTTTGTTTTTAATTTTAGCTATGTAACTATAATTCGTGTAAATGTATTATTTGTAATTGTAATTTATAAAGGAAAGAGCAAAATAATTCAAGTGTGACGAAAAATAAGAAAACATACATACATGGTAACTAAACGTAGACAGTCATCACTTGCAAACAAACCACCATATTAGTTGTAAAAAGAATCACGCAAAATGAAAAACAAAAACAAAAAGCAAAGTAAAAATAAATCACTATAAATATTGTATGTTCGAAATGGATTCATTTAATGTTTATAAGTAAAGAGAGAGCATAAAAAAAAAACACACAAGTTTAATGCTTAAAAATTAAATTTCAAAAAAATTAACAATGCATTGTATGCATTCTTTTGGAATAGTAATTGCAAAGTGTTCTCAGTTTCTTTTTTTTTTATTATTTGAAAAACATAAAAATAATTTCCTAGATTTAGTTTAAAAAATAAAAGAAAATATTAATTCAACCAAATAAATTTAAAACTTAACTTGAGAATGTTACTTTTAAAGAATTATTTTTTTTTTCAATTTTCGCTTGGGCAAGGGCACAGTGGAAAGATTTCCAAAACCGCTTTAAGGGAAAGTTAAATTGGTGCGAGTGACGCCCAATGTGGGACCTCTTGGAAAGCGAAACGCTAAAAAAATACAAACCGCTAAGAAACACGATGATATACTGCTCGAAGAGATACTTGAAATGACGTTGTCAATAGCAGAAAGGCAAGTTGAGGTGACTGATGATCTGCAACGAATTTATACGGGCAATGCTAATAGTAATTAGTAATCAAAACGGTTTTATTAGAAAGGTTGACTCGTAAACAGAGTGGTATCAGATAACTTTTATTTGATGGTCCACGGCTTATTTACTATTAAGCTGCGAACACAGTAAAGCTGCCTGGTGACCGACAGCTTTCATGACTGTGTTGTGCACAGCTGTAGCATCACGGGCTGTGTTCGTCAAATTTCGTTAGTTTCGTTGGGCTAGCATTTTCATTTGCAGGGTAGGAACAGATTTGTTAATTTTCCATTTTCGATATATTTATCCAATGAAACTGCTGATAAAAATGATATACATTCAGCTGGAAGTAGCTGAATTGGATTGGACCACACGGAACTTGCTGCCTTATACTGTTATTCCTCTACTAGTTTGACATCTATAGGCGTGTTTTTTTTAGCTTCGATCTTAGCAAGGCAGAGCACGCCTTACAACAACTACTGTGAAATTTTCCGCCAGAATGTAGATATCCAAATATCCTCCAGTAGTATCCATAATGCTCAAAGACATTTTTCATTATTAACACCAAGAAAAATAAAATTATCCATCGAGTACAAACAAAAATTACTCGTATTTTGTGTGTTTTATTTAATTTTCAATTCAAACAGCTTTTAAAAAATACCCAACTAATAATAGAGTGAATATGTATACTCTTCCGAAGCAACTGCTCGTTGTCAACAGATCACAGGTGGAAAATGAGCTCATATTAATACCGCTCCAAATGATTCACCTAGTTGATGAACTTACTGATCAACGTTTGACAAGCAGTTCGGTAAATATGGGAGATCCTTCACCCAACATGACGAACAAAAGATTTCCAAAATGCATATTCTAGTTTATTGTAGTAACTTACATGGCAGATGGTCCGACGAACTTCAAGAAATTATTTCTCGAACTTCGACGAAGGGGAGTCGTATAAGACAGAAGCCGAATGCTCAGGACATGACTTTTGGCTACACCAACATTGCAAAACGCTACCCGGCAGGCATATTCCCAGAAGACGACTAATGCGTCATAAGTTCGCATTTTTCCTGAGAGCACCACCAATAAAAATTCTATTACAATGCAAAAGTATATCCAACTTTGCCCATTTTGTTATCTGTTTCGGTTTGAAAAATTACCGGTCGGAAGTACAACCAATTTCGTGAAGTGGTCTTAGTTCCCATGACCTAGACCCATAACTTGTTTGCACATTTCATATATTAGGTATAGCATTTAAAAATTAAGCAAATCTATAAACTGTTTTGTTCATTTGATTGCATTTGAACTCAAATGAGTTTCAGTATGTAAACAAAATAGCATTGTGTCGCTTTACGTAGTTCTTAAACAAATTTAGATTTTATTCATATATGGATGTTAAAAGCAAAAAATTACTAATGAAAGTAGTGAACTAGAATTTGATTAAATTTATTAAATACGAATACCAATGTAAAAATATGTTAAAAAAAAAAAACCGTAGTAATTCTACTGAAAACTACTAAAAATAAGGACAGATAGAACTAGATTTAAAAATAATCACACATGCAAAATTAAAAATCTGATTGCAAATGTTAACAAACTTAATAATATAACTATTAAAAGAAGATGCAGTTTAGAAAATAAAACAGTGAATACTATATGTATATCCGTATCTTTGTACATACGTAACGGACAAATTAAAGAAATACAATCACATCATTTGAAATGTTTTCTATCTCCGCGATGACATCGACATAGGACAGATACTGCGTTGACGTTGGGATTAAGGTAGACGTGCACAAGTCTGAATATTTTCCCCAAAAAATTCAATATGCTTGTGGAAATAAAATCCTAATAGCCTTTTCACACCGAGCCGAAAACCGGGTTTTCGCGAAAACACTCGAAAACTTCATCGAAAACAGAAGAAACATATTTCAGTTTTCAAAACGAGTCCACGAAGACACCACGAAAACGATTTCCAGTCGTTGGGTTGTTGACACAAACAAACCTTTTGCAATATTCAGCAAATTCAACAGATTGGCTGACCGAACAAATGTCACAACATAAAATCATTTTCCACACTTAATTGATCGGCTAATATAATTTTTAAATGCTCTGAATCCATTTCATTTGTTAATTTATACGATCGAATTTTGTCACCACAATAGTTTACACCGAAGTTCAACTACTAGTGTCTCACACCTGATTGAAACGTCAAACGAAAATTAGTTAGTGTTTGGTATGAATGCATCGAAGAGGTTTCGACTCTGTGTGCTAAAAAGGTATAAAGAATTGTTTGCAGCTACTCAAATTGCAAATTTTATTAAAGTTTCCGATCATTTTAGTGGACAGCCGTCATCTCCGCATTTGACTTGACCCTATTGGCTTAAGTGTCATATCAGATCTGCTTTATTATTCTTATAGGTTTTTCAGCTGTCACTTGGTCAATGCCTTTTCTTATTTAACGCTGACATTGTCGGGAACTGCGCCAAGAAATATGCTTTGAGGCAAATACTAATAATCACCCCTATCGAAGTACCCGTTCGGAAAAAATTCTGATACGATAGTCAAATCTGATCAGAACTCAAATTGCGTTCGAAGTATCCGTTTCGGAACAAAATAAATGAAGCATATAAAAGCGTTCATTTCACAGCTACACGGCAATTTTTTTCCAAAGCTCTCCCACAACAAATTTCGTACAAATAGGAGAAAATTCCGTTCCGAACGGATGCCTCGATAGGGGTGAACACTAGTTAAGGCAAACTCCAATTACCATTATGGACAATTTAAATTAGGTGACGATTGCTTAAAAAGTACCTACCTTCTGTTGAAAAACACAGGATAACGACATCGAGGGTTTCGATTCCACCACGTACCCATTTACCATTTACGTATTTACCAGCTGTCTACATAAGTAACTGCTGAATAAAGTTCAAACCAGAGATAAAAGAATGTCATCTGAAAAGTGCACTTTTAAAAGAGAAAAATACCTACGTTGATTTATATTTTCATTCTTAAAATACTAAAACGCACTATAAGAATATTTACAATATTACATGCATAATCACGAAACAAAGTTTTAAGTAGAGATTTATAAAACAAAAATACTATATAGGTATTCGACTCTCATCGCTAGTTTCTGTCTTCTCTGCTACCGAATCTTCAACTTTGTCTTTATCACAAGAAGTGTCATGCGTTGACTGATTGATATCACAATTACAATTTAATGGAGCATTATGGTTACTATTATTAACACTACCACTATCAGCACATCTGCTAACCGTTCCCGCATCAGGATCAACAAATGTTGAATTTATATAACCCGTAGTGCTTATTACTATTTCTGTATAAGCTGGAGGCAATGGCAAACCCTAAAATTAAAAGCATGTATTTAAGTCAAATCGACAGCATTCTAGCCCATTGTACTTACTTCTGTTACACCCTCGTAAGGTGGAGGTGCCTCAGGGAGTTGTGGAGGTGTTTGGACAGTATTTCTGCTATCATAAGTTGGCGGTCTATCACGTAAACGAGTCAGTACTCGAATCTGCATTGATGTTAGTGATGCACGTAAATAATTCGCGTAGCTTAGGGACTCGGTGTCTGCGTTTAAGCCTGCTCTCGAAGCCATAGCTCGTTGTCGGGCACTGAAAATATTTCTTATTACACGATCCTTAAATACAACAAAATTACTCGAAGCCTACCTAAGATATCTTGGCTTTGTACATAGTCTATAGACGACCATTGTTAAAGCGGCCATTCCCATAATTAAGGCAGCCGAGAGAGCAATCTGTGATGCGGTGACATATATGGGTGGAACTGGAGGACTTAAAAATATACAACAAAATTATTAGCAACACCGCAATACGTATTTGGAGTTTACCTTGAATACCCGCATGTAAGTGAATTCTCGTAACCATTTTGACATACGCAAATCCCTTCCAGACTGCATTGCAGTACAATACTGGAACAGCATGATGAAATTTCGCATGATGCACCGATGCCTAATGAGAAATGAGGGAAAATTGGGCAATGAAGAAGATAAAAAACAAACCTAACCTAAAAAAAATGGTTCAGAAACTTTTGTAAAAGAAAAAATATTGTTTCTGACACTGACAAACCCAGGTTTTCAGAATATTTGAACAGAGTTTCGTTTCGCCTACAGCTGTATAATTTAGGCCCGTTTTATCCACTCGAAGTTGAACACAACTTGGGGATTTTTATTTTCAACTTCAGAAAGTTGAGAAAACCGAAAGTTAATCAACTTTGGGTTCCCTCAACTCCCCGAAATAGTAGAAGTTGTAGAGCAAACTTGGGATTCTTACGTCAAATGTAAGATCTTTTTTTCTCATTTCTGTTTTTGACTTCAAATCAAGATGCTACCACGTGTTTAAATTTTACGAATTTCTACTCAATCAATGCCGTTCCTTATCTCGGAAAATTCGTACTTCGAACGAAAAATGAGCTCCAATAAGGGGCCCTACTCTGTATCTTGTTTCGAAAGTGAAAATGAACGTTTTTTACTCTCTATTTTGAAAGCCGAATGAAATGTACAACTACTCCGATTTAGAATTCCGAAAGTATTACAGAGTACGATTGACTTTCAGAACGAAATAGAGAGTAGTCCCCCAGATTTGACTTTCGTATCCGAATTTTTTCGAACAGTTACCTCATGGGGTGATTACCACTCCAATAAGAATCTAACGAGTTTTTATTAAACCAATTTCTTGGTGTAAGTATTGGAAAAGCTGTCAGTAACTTGACTGCTGACAGAGTATTTAAGATTTGTTGTCCTATTTGGCAAAAAAATTCGTAAAATTGAAAAGTAAAGGAACACCCCTACTGTCAGCCCTTGACGTAGTAAAAGTGATGTTTAAGCCAATCTATATTTTCAATCCCTTAAAAGGAGTCTGATAATGAATAAGTGCTTTTATTTGAAATGTAGCTATAGTTCCTAACAAAGTGACAGTCATTTCTAGTCATAAATTTCGTTTGCTCGTTTGCACCTTGCCGATATAAATTTCAATAATAGCAATGAAAAGTAAAACGTTCGAACGAAACAAATCATCTAAGATGTGACATGCAGCTGACGTGATTGCCTCTGTTATGAGTTGACATGCCAACAAGAATGTTATTTGTCAAAATCAAAACAGATGTCATTTTTCCGATACCCGATTTGATAATATAAATAGTTTTGCAAATTTAAACAAACTGACAGATATCATGCAAATATACAAGAAATAGTCAATCGAAAGGTCTAATAAAGTTCTAAACATACACCCTGTACTTTCATTTCAAATTCAATTCATTCAGATTTTTAATTGAGAGCCGACTGAAAATACGAAATCTGCACGAATTTGTACTCGAACAATATCCTAAGGTATACGACACAGCTCCAATGAGAGTGCAAAACAATCAAATGAAATTAGATAAGAAGTGTTTTGTTTTTTGTTTGCAAACATTCATTTGAATTAATTGATTTGTGTCTTTACAAAACCTTGATACGAATAGTGGATTATTTATAGTTGCAATATGATAATCATGACCGAATCCACTTTGAAAGTATATGTTATCTGAAAGCCGTTGACGTTTGTGGACTATTTATACCAATTTCATTATAATGTTATAAGACCTGAAAGCTATTAATCTGATAAAATGAAGTATGTATTTGCAGTTTTAATCTAATCAACAAAAAGGAAAAAAAAAATGCGATAAACACAAGAATTGTCATTCCTTGGGGCACCGAAAGTGATTGCGTGCAATAAAAGTCGATTTAATTTGGTACAGATAGGTAAATATGGTTAGGATTAAAAAGTAAACGTTAACTATATGACGTTGCTTGTAAAATTAGTATTTATCTGTCATCTTGCTATGGGAACTTTTTAATTATCGCTTTACTTACACGACTATACAATTTATGTTCACATGAGTTTTCGTCGATATTAATTTTAATGTCAAGACATTTTTAAATGTCGCTGTTCGTATATTGTTTTAAACAAAATATAATGTGAGAGAGAACTCACGTTCCCAATAAACAACAACTTTTAAATGACAAAAAGTTGAAATGATTTCATAGCAACTACGTCTTAACCGATCTTTTACTTTCGCAGTAGTTTACTTTGAAAAATCCTAAATGACAAAGCGTATAATTTATGCTCTCACGCATGAATATCAATTCGATTCTCGATATCTTGCTCAAACCTAAAAGCATAACCGTACATTCTGCAAAGATTGTACATTTCTCTGAAAATGGACTCACTCAAAACGTTAAAGCTAGATTGGTCAAACGAACGTCATTTTTGTTACATCAGGGATACAATTTAAACTTAGTAGTCAGTCGAAAAATTCGTGACTACAGATTTGCCGGCGAAACCTTCAAAACGTCAATTGACAAAACTTAGGATATGAAGGGTGAAGGCTGCTTTCTTAATAATCTGGGGCTCTGCATATTTCCGCGTTTTAAAAACATATCAGCAAACAGTTGTAAACTTCATTATCATCATTGTTCACAACTCCCAATCTTCTGAAACCGCCTTTTAATTGATCTGACGCTTTCCCCATACCTTAAGATGAAACAAGTCGAACTTTGTCCATCCCTAGAGGTCCTGCATTGCACGCATATTGTGAGATCCCTTGAAAGCCGTTTTGGGAACGTTCGCAAATATTTGGCGTGAGGATGTAAGCACACCAAACTTGACAGATCACATGAACTGTGGAATCATGTTCGCGTACTTCTAGCAAAATTCCAAAATATACACACCTCGTCTCCGGTTTTGTACTAGTTTATCGCATCCCCTTTCTCTCTTGTTATTCCATTGTTATCTTAAAACAATACTTTATCCCCTGATAAATGCTCGTTGAATTTATATTTCACTTCTGGAGTCCGATAAGCTGATTGTCCAACTTGAGTGCGCTTTCTATGTACCTAGGTACTTCACAGCCCGGGTCGTTATTTTTACTATTTATATAAACTTTTCTTCTCACCTGGACATTTGACACAAGTTCCATTGGCAACTTCATAGAAAAATGCCTTGCATTGGCACAAGCCACTGACGCAAATTGAAAACTTTTCCGAACAATCACTATTTAGGATACATTCTGAGTACTTATACCTGATATTTGACATTTTAATTTAAACTGAAGCTAGGTATTTTAAAACTTCCAGACGACGGACCAACTTTTATTATTACTTTACCAATGGTGAAGGGGATTTATAAAAAAAATAATTTACAGTGGGTTCAAATGGCTTAAGGAATATATTTTTCCCTTTTCGGTCGGCGAATTTGGGGAAAAAACACTTTCACGGCTGTAAACTAAACCGATACTAAAGTTCGTCGTACATTTTCGTAAATAATTAACGCAATATACGGTTGAGAAAAGGTAATCAGCAAATGGTTATCGGTATTTGTTGGTTCCTTATCGGTACCAACACGGCAAACGGCGCTGTTGACGGGACGTAGAGATAGTGTGTGAATTTATCTACATGCGATTGCTTAACTTACCACACGCGGAACTCTTTTAATGGTGCACATTCAATTAATAATTGTTGCGCAAATGAGAGCTTTTTTTTGAGTAGAATTTTTTTCAAATTTATAGGTGCAATTGGTGAACACAATCGCTGTTGATAGGGGATGAAGGGGGGTTTTCTCGTCTGCAACTCAAAGAAGCATATTATGGTCCACTCTTGCGTATACGTAACACTGTTTTCTCATTTAATCGGGACATAGACGTCAAAGCTAGAGTTGAAATGTTTTTGGTCGTGCAACCAGTTTCTAATTTCAGTGCAAATGTTTTTACAATATTTTTTCGATTTCAGACTTATTCGTCTGTGCAGGATTACGATGATGAAACTTTGCTGCTCCTTGTAAGTCGGACAGAACACCATCAAACATTTTGATCTTTTTAAGAAAAAGTGATGTTTTTTTTTTTTTTTTGGTAGAGGTGACGTTATTTTATGTAACTTTGTGTTTCAAACTAGTTAATGTGCAGATTTAAAACCCTAGCTAACTAAAGTCGACTAGACTTCATATGCCACTATGCGAACTGTCAACTAGGAACTCAGTCAGGAATTCTTGACTAGATTTGTCGGCTACACCTCCATAAGCGGCAACTGGAAAAGCTGTTCATGTGCACGGTCGGTGCCAATCAAAACTGAGACACATCAAGACCAGATGTCATACTTACTAAACTAGATAGTTGAACGTCCCCAGTATCGAGCTTGACATACAATAATTTCGTTTTCGATTGAGGAAAAGAATTGCCCGTTCTATCAAAAGATCAAATCAAGAACAAACTTACACACACTTGTGATCCGAAAATTTACAATTATGCGTGCAAAATGTAAACATTGAAAGCATTCATATTTACTGAAAAAAGGAAAAAAAAAAAAATGGTAACAAAATACCAAATGTCATCACATATGGTGTTTCATTGGCGGGGTTACACTGCCTGCTAGACGTCTAGCACAAAATATCCTAGATGAAGGAACGCCCGCGCTAGAGCGATAGCGCCAGCTGCAAAATGAAATTAGACACCCTTTTTCGCATAATTATTTCCACACTACAATCAAAGAAATGATACAATGTGTTGAAAACAATGTCTGAATTCCCATTTTAATTAAGTTATTACCAATTTGATCACAATTACACTTGCTCGTTTTCGTATTTTTTTTATTTTGTACACGTTTGCACGATTTCCTTTGACAACTGTTTTTTTTTTTTTTCTCCTAATGAAGCGGGTAGTTTTGCGCTAGATCGAGAAATTTCCCTGAAAGGGATATTTCACAAAAACAGCAAGACATCTAGCGCAAATGGTGAAATGTAAATTTTTTTTATATGGAGTTTTTCATACCGCTGGTCATCTAGCGGGCAGTGGAACGCGGCCATAGAAAAGATCAATTCTGAATTTCGGGGCAATTCTCTCGGATCTTAAGCCTCGGTTATAAGCCATGTAGCGGTCAATGAAACGCAGCTATTATCGGGAGAAAGCGGCAAGTTCTTAGAAAGAAACTACTGTCAACATCGGAGAAACCGGTAAATCGTCATGATGGACAGACATAACTTCGAAGTAGTTGAAGATTTTTTCAATGTAACTCATAACTCCATTACCATTATTGATACATTATTTTAATTAGCGTTTAAAAAGTTGCACTAGCACTACATAAAAGCAATTAGGACTGTTTATACGACACACAATTTAGTGGTTAAAATATCTAAAACATCACAATATGAATCAGTTTGTTTGAAGTCATCCATGCTATACACAAACGAGTAGCCAACTTCCAAGTTTCACTGTTTTTCTACAACTTCGGTGCGAAGACGCCTTGCCAGGGTCTTGCGGAGCTGCGAAGAAGCAGAGGCTCTCTCCGAATTAGCAGCACTAACTAATACTTCATCTGAATCTCCATCGAGAATTTTCTGTGCTACCTGAGCTGACGAAGGACGATCACTCTTCTCAGCCGATTCATTTAGTTGTTTGGTTCGCGTTTTCTTTTTAATCGCAAGAATCGTATCCCTCTGTTGCCGTAGATACTCCTGACGAGATTGCACATCCACGGGATCGATCTGAAAGACGCACAATAAAAGTACAAAGCCGGCGTTTCTTGCGCATTATGGTCGCACGCAAACCTTCTGATGCTCAAAGAACAGATTTAACCTCTCAAACTTTTCTGCTGCTTCTGGTTCTTCTGGAGTAACGGCTGCTTCCGGCGTATCGAACTCCTTCTCAACAGACTTTGCAATCATTTCCTCAGTCTCGAGTAGTTCCTCCGGATTTGTTCTGCACCAAAACCAATATCGAATTTTTGTCCAATTTTGCGTGAGAGCATTCTATACATACTCTTTTGATTGGTGTTCCAGTTCATCGTCCTTATCTAAAGACAAGGACTGCTGTCGTCTCTCTATCAAGTCTAAAGCTTGTAATTGTATCTCAACGTTGCGCTGAGTCATCATTCGAATGAATATTTTTATATCATTCGCTGCCCAAATCTTGGGCAACATTAACAAATTATAAAACGACTAAAAATGTACACAAAAAGACCTAGTTACCTGCTGAAAGAGACCTTGGTGAAAATTGAAGGAGTTCTCGCCCTGATGGCTACGCCCCTCTAGACAAGCCATTTCAAACTGCTCGGGAGTGATTTGCATCTCCTCCATGAAACTGCCCAGCATGAAGTCCACCAGATTCTTATAGTCGTTGTGGATTTTAATATATTCAGGATTGGATTCATCGTGCTGTAGGTTAGGATCGAAAACTTCAAGAACGGCTTTATTTTCATTTCTATTTACTGGAAAACTATTTCTTACTCAGTGACTTCTCCTCGATGAACGTCTGGAGTGGAGCATTCCAAACTGGTCCGTGGAGGAAGCACACCAAGGAATCAAAAACCCACGAATTGTCTTCGGCCATGGTTGCAGGATAAGTATGTTAGTTTTACTGAACGAAAATTGAAGGATTTTATGTTGTGGCTGTATTGGGTTGTGGCCGTTACCATGGTGTATGGTATAGACTTGCTGAAATTACACACGCAATGAATGGAAGTCATGCGAAATTTGTATAGGTACCAGATAAATGTGTCCTACACATGAAGGAAGCTTTAGTTTTATTATCCCTGAAGGTCAGAGGTACTGACCAGGTGAGGTTACGGTTTGGCGAAATTGATTAAAGTATAGGAGACGGGATTGAAAATGTACTGCCAATGCCTTGTCACTCTTGAGGTTTATTTCGGTTTGTCAAAACAGGCAGGTTGAGTTCTCCTAATTAGAAGAAACAAAATGTAGAATACTAATCCTGCGAGTTATCAGCTGATATGATGCACGAAAATCGGATAAGGTGACAAGGTTACACCGTGAACTCTAACAGCTGAACCAAGGTGTGTATGGTTCAAAGGAGGACAGAAAACTTGAACACGTCGCATGGACATGGAGACATTTGAGTCCCAGTCTCGGTCCTAGTTCTACATTCAAGCAGAAAATGTTGCAAGTGATGGCCATTTTCGATTATTATCGATTTCAAAATAGGATCCACGTCACAAATGTCCAAATGACATCATGATTTTGACTTTCAAATGTTCAAATAGAAGGTAGCGTACACGGAAAATAACGCAAATGAAAAAATAGTGCCTTTGATGGGCACATCTCCAAATCTTAAGTCGACTAGATTGGTCTGGACTAGATGTACCTACCCTGAACGCAAAAACCAAATATGGTCACTAGCGTCATGTTTCCTGCGTAAGTCACATATGCTAACTGCCAGCCAGAAGGATGTATTTTTCCTTTCTTTTTTTAGTTAAAATACCAATTTTTTGTCCGCCGTGATTTTTGCCATCTTCACATGTTAAACACTTGTCGAAGAATGTCGACAAGTCAAGGGAATTTTATTCTTTTGACAAGGGCAACGGTTTACGTTCTGCTACAGAATTAAAATGTACTTGCCGGACAAGCATAGAGGGACAAGTGAATTTACACTTGTCAACTTTTCATGTTGTGTTAGAGGCCCCTGACCACCCTGCGCTGGACTGAAATGCATCTAGTCAGTCAGCTAGGAATCCGTCCGAACGTCCCCATTCTTTCCGAAGCTCTCCGACAACTAATTGCTGCGGAATATTTCAATGTGAAATGAACGCGTTTATGTGTTTCGGATAAACGGATACTTCCTCTCGGAATTTTGTTCTGAACGGATAGCTCGATAGGGGTGCATTTGTGTTGTGTGAATTATTTGTATTTTTCTTGATAAGTTCTTCCATTTGACATAAATAAATAAATAGTGTTACATACTACAATAAACAAATACCTCGAATAATAGAAAATGTTCCTGGTTTCACAATTACTACCTTTTTTTTTTTTTTATTGGGAAATCAATTTTCCTTTTCGAAGGTTGTTCACTTTATCTTCTTTTAGCCCTCCAGGGGAAAATGATGGGGAAGTTTTCGTCAAGCGGTTTAACATGTCATCTGCAGAACCTAGACGGACTGGGTTAGCTGTACTCTACCGTTTTTGATAAAGCACTGAGATCGCTCTGAGCTGACCCTAGGTATTTTTTTAGTGAGAGCAAGAAGTTAGTGGTCGATTCTGCTGTCATTTGATTGATTTCTTATTTTTGAGAACTATTTATTTTTTGGTTTTTGCAGCTCGCGTAAATGTAGCCAGAAATTAGCTTTTGAATACTTAACTCATTTATTAAATCTATTAATATTTATCGCAAGTGTTTAGCGTCTATTTTAGTACATTTTTCAAATGAGTTATCAGGTTGCATTATTTTTTGTTGTCAACATGAAACCCAATCTGTGGGGTTTTTTTTAAGTTTTTTTTTTCCAGTCAATAAAACACACTTCTGATTGCGAATGCAGGAATCGGCTAAGATGATAGTTGATTGTTGATAATCAAAATTCATGTTTTGGCTCCACGTAAGGTGATTGTTAGGTTGACTATCGCATTCTTGCCACCGCTTGCTTGTGACAGCTATTTAGGTGTCGTTTAGATACGTTTTGTGTCGCTTAAGTGGGCAATATAGGTTGGCTCGGCTGTAACTCCACCAAAATTTGAAAGTTTTGTGAACAAAGTGTTTCAAAGTTATATAAATTATAAGCTTCAATGGAAATCTATGCCACAGTGAGAAATGAGGAAAATAAATACAGAAGTCCGATTGGTCGGAATTCACTTAAGAAATGAAGCAAATATTCTGGAGTTTGTAAATTTGTTCTTTTTTTGCACATTAGCCTTAAGAAAACATGAATTTAAATATAAGTATCAATATTTTATTAATTCTCCCTAAATTAATGTCGTTTTCCATTGGGACTGAAAGAGCAAACAAAGAAAAATCTCGTTTTATATTCCATTGGTCACGAAAAATCTGAAAACTGAGAGCAAAATCTGAAAATCCCAATGGCAAACGACACTACATTCCTTACAGGAAGAACAAAGCTTAGGACACAAACAATAAATCCCAAACAATTTTCACAAACGAAACCAACCAACAACTGACCGAAATCACGTTTCTTTTTGTTAGAATTGTAAGTGATGCCAAGAACCCAAATCGCTTAACACAGGCCAAAGAATAGTTGATAATCAAAAACGACAGTCAGCTATCACCTTAGCCGATTCCACCCCAGAAAAATAAACCATGCATAACCTAAATTTATCGCTGCGAAAAAAAATTGTGGGACACCTTATAAAGACCAATAAGAAGTGTTATTTTAGTATTCAAAGAAAAATGCCATTTTTTGAGATAAATGACCAGATGTTTATTTCATAATAAAAAGGAAGGTATGCCGTTAATAATGAAAAATAACATCAGCCAAATGGCCACCACGAGCACGCATACAGGACCATATCCTTTTCATGAAATTTTCCATAACCAAATCGCAAAGTGGCTGCCTTATGTCCTCGATTGCCTCACCAATTTTATCCTTGAGGTCTTGAATCGACGCTGGGCTGATGGCGTAGACCTTATCTTTCACGTGGCCCCAAAGGAAGAAGTCGCAAGGTGTTAAATCACAAGATCAAGGTGGCCAATTGTGATCACCTCTTCGAGAGATAACATGGCCCGGAAACTTTTCCCGTAATAGATCAATGCTTTCGTTGCTAGTGTGGCACGTAGCGCCGTCTTGTTGAAAGTAAACGTTGTCCAGATCAATACCATCCAACTCCGACCATTTAAAAACCATTAATCATCTCTCGATAGCGCAATCCATTCACCGTAACTGTTGATCCAACCTCATTTTCGAAAAAGTAAGGTCCAATGACACCGCCGGACCATAAACCGCACCAAACAGTCACACGTTGAGGATGGAGATGATATTTCGATGGAATTCCGAATAATTTTCATGCATTTCAAGGACCCAATCAGCAAAGACACGACGTTGTTGAAGCGTGTATCGTAAGTAATGGCGTAGTTTCAACTTGTCAAATGTCAAAGAACAAAAGTTTCAAAAGTGACAGCTACCGAAATTGTGGGTCATTCATAATAACACCTCTCATTGGAAAACCCTTTATTTCACCCAAATCGATGTATCCGATCCGCTCCGATACAACTTTCGCAAAATATGCTTCATACTTAACGAGTGGCTCTGTCTCCATTTGGCATTAAGTACAGTGCGTTGCCTTTAGTGCGAAAAGGAATGAACGAAGGATACATTTAAAAAAAAAAACGGTCGTTTCCGTGCGCCCATTCATTCTACCCCCCAAACAGCACAGAAGGAAGCTCAATAATATTTAAGTTTAAATTAAAATGATTGCACTCGTGTTTGCCTATCTTCACTCCCGCTGTCATCGTCTTTACTACAAACATCCACATGCATTATGTAAATTTATAAGGGGAAAAAAAAAGTATAAACATGTTTTGTTTTCTTTTTACTTTTTTCACCATTTTCACTTTTTATTAAATTATTATTATTATTATGTATACTTCGAATTCTATTTTATTCTCTTCTTCTTCTGCTTTTGTTTGAATTTGTATTGATTCATTAGAAATTTGTGTAAAATGCCCTTTTACGAAAGATGAACAAGAAAAAAAAGAGGAAAATATCTTCCTCCATATATACAAAATGAAAAGAAAGTCTCAAATGGAAAATGTTAACAGCAAAAATTTCGTGTGGTTTTTCTTTTCATTTCATTTGTTGTTTGTTTGTAAAATTATAGTAAAAATGAAAAAATATATGTATATACATATATATATAATATATATATATGAATTGTATAATTTATAAACTTACTTTAAGTATTTATTTATTTGTTTTACCTTGTTTATATGTAAGACTTGATTTTTTCTTGTTTTTCTTTCTTCTTTTTTTCTCTTATAAAACAACTCAATATTAAAGAAACCCGCAATCATATTCTATGTTTAACATATGACGCGATAGTTATCACAATGAACGAAAGAAAATCATAAGGAAACAGTGATCGATCGATTCGAACTTCGAGGATGAGAAATTTGTTCCGAAAAAAAAAATAAAGTTCATATTTAAATGATAGTTTTTGTTGTATTTTGTAATTGTTTTTTTTTTTTTTTTTGTGTTTATATTACAGAGAGTTGTGAGAATAGACTAAGAAATAAGGAAGATTTTCTTTTGTTTTGTAGGATAGGCAAACAAAAAGCAATAAGTTAGACAATTGTTAGGAAATACTTTTGAAAGAAAACATATAAATAAAACAGACACTGGAATATTCAGACAATGGTAAACGCGTGATGAGACGTCAGGCGTCTTGATTTGATGATGCTGTCGCAACACGTTTTCGTTGTTTCGACTGCTTGCTGCACAAATTTGGGGGCTTGTTACATATCCTAGCTTCTCTTTTGTCAAACGCAATTACCTAAAATTTGTTTGTATTACAGTTGGAAAAGTTGTTTCTTTTAACATTAATATTTATATATATATATATGTATATATATTTTTCTTTATATATAAACTAATGTGCTCTATAAATAAGGTATTGAATTATAAAAAAAAAAATAAAATAAAACATATGATAAACAAGTTAAAACTGAGTGGCACAACGCGTTGCGTTAGCAAAACGCCGCAATGGTATTTTTGTTCTTTTGTTTTAATTAATTCCTCTCTCGTTAGATTTTTTAAGTTTTTTTATTTATTTTTTTCTTGATTTTTTGTATTTTTTTTACTATAATAGATCTGTATAACTACTACAAATACTCTCTTCTCTTTCTGCGTGTTGTGTATTTATGTGTGGGGGTGTGTGAGTTTGTTTGTGTTTGGATGAATGAGTCGTTTGTTTTAATTTTTTTTTTTTTTTTTGTTTTGTATAACTCAAGTTTCCATTTAAAGATATTAATTAAAACACTTATGACGGTGATATAGTCTCACTGACGATTTTTTTTCTCTTAAAATTTGCTTGTTTGTTTATTCTAATCCGCACAATAATGCTGACGGGAGTTATTGAACTGCTATGCTAGACGAGGCTTCTTTTGATCGGGCATATCTTCATCTTCGTCTTCGTACTCTTCATTGGAATCGCTCTCGTAGTCAACCAGACCCTAAGAGAAAATAAAGGAATAAAAGGGAATGTTAAAGCGGAGACCGGAGAGCACAAATAATGAGTGGCAATTGGCGAATGCAAAATCGAAGTAAACAGAAACCTAACCAAGGAATATTCAACTATTCCCGTTCACGATTACACCCAATCGCTGAATGTAGAACGTTATTTACTTAGAAGCCGCACCTTTTGTTTTACTTTTCTTTCTTTAATTTTTCCCAGAGCTAGTTCCCAGTGTAGGCTTTCCCCTGATGAATTAGAGTAGAGAGTTATGAAGTTTTAGCATCCTATAACCTCAAACTTTGTAATGGATATGTGCGAATTTAAAAAGCGAGTATGTGAATACGTCTCATTGCACATAACCAAAGATCAAAAATTAAATCAGAGCCTGACTGCGTTAGCCTGACCTGCAAACACGTGAGGGAGTTTATTTTTCTTTTTTACGTAAGGCGAGCGTAAAGTTCGAGCCGTGTTTCAGTCAATAATATGCATTTCAACGTTTATTCGATAACAATTTACAATCTGCCTCTTAAGTAGTCTGAAATCATAGGCAAATGACTGCAGATGAAATGTAGACAAGAAAGATCTTCTTGTACATTTGGGCAAGGAAAATAAAAAGAACTACCGAGATCTTGTACTAACCTTTTTTATAACATTATCTGAAGAGTTCGCAGTCGAAGCCAACGCTAACGCAGTTCCTCTTTTAGCAGCATCAGCCTCACCATTAGCAGTTACCGCAGATTGTTCACCGGCGGAGCCCACACTCAATATTCCTTCACAATTTGTACTATTCACAGTAGTACTAGCAGCTATGGCGACAACAACAGAGGATACAACATTCGCGGCCGCTGCATTTGACGGGGAAGTGCTGCTACCAGTCGTCAAGTTGGTTACAATGCCAGATGAAGCACCATCAACCTCTGACTTACTACAGCCGTGGGTGATCTTCAACGAAGTCGTCTCATCCTCCTCCGATGATGACGAAGAGGACGAGGATGATGATGATGATGACGATAATGGGAAGGCAGACGCATCACTAGAAATTTTTGTAATCGTTGTTTTATCTTTTCCATCTAGCTGAAGCTGCTGCTGCAGATGATGCTGCTGTTGTTGCTGCTGCAGCTGCTCCTTCTTCTGTTTTTGTTGTGACATTGAATCGGACGAAGACGACGACGATGAATTTGAGGACGACGACGACGACAAGGACAGTTCCTGCTGCTGGTGTGACAGCGTTAACGAAGCAACGTTTTGCTGATTGGACTGCTGTGACTGTTGTTGTTGCGTGCTAGTTAGCGTCACCTGCTGTTGTTGGAAATTATGCAGAGGATGCTGTTGCGGCTGCATAGTGAGAGATGTACCCTGTCCCTGTGGTGGGGAATTGGATGAGTGCGGAGGCGACGATGATGCAGTCGATGAACCACTGCTGCTGCTGCTTCCACTGACACTTCCCGGAGACAGCGATGTCGAGGATGTATTTAAACTACTGTTGTTTGTCATTGAGTGAATTGCTGTCGAATTGTTCGGTGACTTGTTCTGCTGCGGGGACTGAGGACCATTCTTTTCCACTGGTTTACCTACAAGTACAAATGAATTACCAAACAACTCGATTTAGTCTGTCCAATTGGAAGTTTTATCACTTACTCTTCATAACATTATACGAATCTAATTCTTCGGCAAAATCTTCTTCCTCGTTGAACCACATCTCTTCGTCTTCGTCCAATTGCCGTTGATCTCGGCGGTATCGGCCACTTCTAATAATTGGTAAACTGCTAAGGAACACAAAGAAAAAAAAATAAACAAAGGCGTTGCAGCAAATTGCGTATTGCAGGGTGGACGGTTCAACTTACGTGTCGATGGCCAACTTGTCACGATCCTTTATTCGGTCTTGGTACTGATCGTATCGGGTCTTCAGATACTTGAACGTTTGTACATATTCGATCTCATCGAATATTTTACTGAAATTCTCAACAAAATAGACGCAAAGGGTTTTTATGTCCTCGAGCTTGATGTACTCGAATAATTCTAATATAGCTGATTCGAGTAGATTATATCTGCCATTATTTCTAATGAATGCGTCAACAACTGGTGCAAATAAGTTACCCTTAACTATATGCCTGCAAGTAGAAAGAGAAAATCTGTTGTACTTTTTCGGCGAATACAATTTTTTTTTAATTTGAGGACAGACGCAATACACGCGTTGCTCACGTGATCAATAGTGGCGAATGAAAACAATCAAAGGAATTATATTACTAAACCAACTTTGAAATCATGATTCAGTAGATTCTGTAGGGTGAAACGAACAAATTTTTTCGTGCGAAAAATGATTTCAGAAATAACCAAATACTCGTAGCTAAATTTACAAAACCGAGAGAAATGAAAATAAAGAGTCAAAATTAGAAACCAAACTCACCTATTATAAAACTCGTCTTTAAGTGCAATTATTTTTCTTAAAAGTCTAAGGGCGCCAAGAACGAGGAACGTATGTGTGCTTTTCATAAGCACTAGTATTCTCTTGAGGAGATCTTTTTGTATAATAAAATTCTTTATGTGATACGTATGATGCTCGACACAAAATGATAGAATGTCCAAAACCAAGCCCAACAATTGTGCCGTTTGGTAGTCTTCGTTCTGTGGTCTATCACCGATGGTATTCATTAACAGTGGAGCTGCAAACAACACGAGAATAGAGGTTAATACAATAGGTCATGCCCTGGATGGGCCAAGCAATTCTTTCCTACCAATCAAAGTCTGAATACTATGCTTGTAGAAGAAGTTTAGGAAATCCCCCTTTTCGGTGAGCATATTCTCCGGCTCGAGGAGAATTTTTATTACGCCCATCAATTGCACCGCTCCACCCAGTTCTGGCTCGGAATCAGTCAACATTTGTTCAATAGCTATGTTCAACAGCATACGACCCTGCAAAGAAAAGTACAGCACACGTTTAGATAATGCTAACATACCGCACACCCAAGCACTTACCCCATCTGTTCGGCTCACTTGTTGCAGTGTGTAATTGCGCACAACCAATGGCGAAAATTCAACAATCGCAGTCAGAATATCAATCGAGGCAGATTTCGTCTTCTGATCAGCCATTATCAAGGTGATCTCAAGCGCCTGCAGAATACCCAAACACGTTAGGGTTTTGTAAAACGAATCCTTACCCTGCGGCTGCAAGTTCTGGGCATAGTTGCAGAACTCTTTCAAAAAGAGCACAATGTCACGACGCTTCGCCTCCGATGTGTTTGGATCTGTGAGCAGGGTAAACATATCGACAAGGAAACGCTCATCCTCCTGTATCAGAGTGACTATCTCGACTTTATTGAAGAAAATAAAGCTAGACAGCGTGTTCAGCATGTTGTCCTCGACAAATACCGAAGGCGTGGGCAATATGATGTCCTGAATGTATTGCACTCGGAACGTCTGATGGATTTTCGCCAGAAGATCTTGATTTCGGATTGGAATCGCTTCACGGAATTTAGCCAATTGCTTCAAATACTGGCGGTGCTTCTTCGGGAGAGTCAGATTTGGATCGTATTCCAAACAGCCGACCACATCGAATATTGTATCCTCGGCGAACATAATCTCAAAGAGTGCGTTCTTGTTCAGCAGGAAGATATTTTTGAAGATCTCAAAGAGATGATGGAGGCCCTCAATGTTCTCCAGATCCTCACAAACATGGAAGAGATTGAGCAGCTTCTTGATGTAGTTCTCTGATTGCAGGGCGGTCGAAAGCTTCTCTTTACGCAGGGGTGTGGTTAAACAATTTTGTATTGTTTCTGCAATGTCCTCCAGCCGGCCCAGCTCACAGGGCGGTAGCTCAATTGGCGGTGCTGTATCAGACATATCCTCAAAGCGTTCATCTTCGGACTCTTCGACAATGTCCTGGGTGATCTCAACCGAAGGATCTTTGCCTTGCACCTACAAAACAATGGAAAAGTTTTTAGTTTTTGGGAAGGATGTTTCGAATCGTCGCGAAGAGATCGAATCAGATCAAATGGGAAGCGCACTTACTTTCTATATTCGTTGAAGATTGTTTAAATTTTAGAAATCTACCTGGATATTGGTCGGTCGAACGCCACAAAAGGTTTTAAAGTACGATGGGAGATGCGACGTGGTTGTGGAGGCACCTCGCAGACTGCTTAAATAGGAGCCCATTTCTAAAGCGCTGCTGCTTTTGCTGCTCAGAAAAGTGTTTGTCCGTAACCAATTAGTATACTTTTGCTGTCACTTTACTAAGCGTGTTATAGAGTTGTTTCTCTCTCGTCTGTACAAAAGCACGTTCGAGTAAGAGCGTATTTCGATCACTCAGAGTGTTCTTCCTTCAAATCAATAAAATCTGTGTGTTACGATATCCGCGAATCGTACACAACGTTTGCTTCTTCTCGCATATATATTTATGGAATTGTGCATTTGAGTCACACTGAGGCAGTGGTTATTTTATTGAATCGTTCTCGACTTGCAACAGAAAAAGTCTTTCTGTGAAATCTGGTTACAGTATAAGTGAGCAATGTTTTGCGAAATGAGGGTCTGCAACCTCTCGAGCGCAGGCGCTAGACTTTGCATATGCGTCATCGACTCTCTTCTTGTCGTTTACTTTAAGAGCGTCTTCTCTCCGGCCAGTGAGTGAATTGCATGTAGATTTTGTGTGACCAATCTGTTGCCACTCTCGTTAAGTAAATTTTGTATGAGTAGGTGTAAAATGTATTCTTTCTAGATACGCTGAGCGAGAAAATGTACATCCGTCAATATCTGCACCTTGGGAGTATTGAACCCAAATAGAAGTACTAACCAAACTTTAGAGTGAGTAGATTGCTACCTAGCTAACTAACTAATTAATGACTTGCCGTAAAAGTTTGGCCCCTGCCATGTAAGGCGATTGTCCTGCACTATTATGATTTAATTTCACTGATTATACTCAATTTGAAGGAGGCTGCAAACTTGTTCATGTATTTAAACCAACAATAAAATTGTTATGCAGAGTAACGTCCTTCGACCGACAACCTCCTAACATCTTCCGCTGAAATGTGAAGAAACTCTCACTCTATGGGGCTAAGGAAGTGTTTAATGAAACAATTTTAAGTTTTGAACTCCCACAATCGGATGACTTCTTTATCCACTCTCGACTAAGTTCTTTTCTATATCGCTAACAATGAAAACATGACACTTGTGAAAGAGGAAAGAAAATTATGTACTCACCTGACAAATTTTCTCCCAAATCTCATCGCAGCCAGCCTTCTCTTGGAAGCTCAAAGCCAAATCGAAATTATCACCTTCCGACCACACAATCAGTGTGTCCTGCTGCTTCTGATAGGCGGTGTCTGGTTGGATTTTACTTTCTAAAAGTAACGAACCATCGGACTCAGCTCGAACTAACAATGAGATGCCTAAAATAATTAAAATCAATTCCAGTTAAAGGTGAATTCAATTTTATTGTTGTTTGCAAATCTCTACAGAGATTTTGATTTTACCTTTAAGTCTATCAACATAATTGGATGATACGTGGCCTGTCCCACGATCATCCCATTGCCTCTCCGCGTTTAGTGCATAGAGTTTAACACGTCGGCGGGTGTCTGTTGTCATTCTGATTATCGATTTATTGGATTTTGTGGAAGTTTTCTTTGAACGTTTCCCCGTGATTACGGATTTTATTTTGCCCTGTTCTAGATAGAACTTGTATATAAAGCTGGATGATGCTGATAATGATGATGGCGATGATACTGTGTGGATAACAGCGGCTGCACACCACACAGGTTAACAGTACAACTATATTTTGGTTATTAATCCAGACGTGGTCCTCCAACTAGTGGTTACTTACTTAAAACACGAATTATATTTAAAATGGTGATTATTGTAGTTGGATATCTATTTTTATATTATACTAGTAAACATTTTGATACTTTGTATCGGTAATCTGAAAGATAAAAGACAGAATTGTGATTTTAGCTGACGTAAATGATATAGATTAAAGTTTTAAGAACGCAAAAAGAAATGATTTGACTATCTTAGAACAGGTGCGGTGAAATTTAAATTCACTAGTCCCTGCTACTTTGTTTAAATAACTATTAATAAACACTGCGTAAAAGTTATCAACTCGTTACATCTGATTTTTGCATTTCTATGTTATCTGTTTACTGTTAACAAAAGCAATGAGCCTACATTCCGATTCCAGTTCCAGTTCGTTTGGGATGCAATTTTAATCGTTCTGAATATTTTAACGCATTGATACATTAAAATAACAACATTGCATTGTGCTCTGGTTTGTATATTCTGTAAAATTCAACAAGGGTATGAGTTCCTATTTCAATAAGAAAATTGCTTACAACCATAAACAGGGACAACCTTGACCTTTCGTCTTTTTCCGCTGCCGATCCAATTCTTTCGAAAGTCGGACACCAATCTGATAGTATTACTCTTCTGAGAAAGCTGATCAATTCACCCGTTTGTATGACGAAATAAAAAGCGTCCACAAAGGAAGAGCTGAGGAAAAAGAGCCCTAGGGCTCCAAGCCAATGCCAGCACAGAATAACAAGAACTAAGACTGGAACAGGCTGACACTTTTCCTGTTAACCAAGGCCTGAAATAAATGCCAAAGGACTATGTGGACACGCCACTGACGAACAGAAATTTCGATTGAAAAATCCCCGCCGGAGGAAGCCTACTTTTATATTTGCCCATAATGCTTCATACATATAACCGATCTCCTTTTTGTCTACTCCTTGTGGTCAACTCATACAAGTGTTTGTTGTATCACTTTCTGCAATCGTACTGCAAAATTTTATATAAGTTACATTGAATTTCATAAGTTCGTGTTTATAGTGCCTCTTATGGAGAGATCGCTCAATATTTTACACATCCGCCTTAGGGTAGCTCCTACCGAACGATATGCCATCGACAAATCTTCGACATACAACACTAATTTTAGTTGACCGATTTGTACACTTTGACTTCAAGCCCACGTTGCGACATCTTTGAGTTCTCCTAGGAACACAACACAAACATTAACATTTCCAACATCCAATTAGCCACAAATGTCTTACAAGTCTAATTAATGCAGCATGTAGGTGCTTAAGTTCCCTTCAAGTGCCAAATTCGAATACAACCTTTTTATCTCGAAAACCGATAAGCAAATAATTATATCAACAAAAAAAAAAAAACCTAACAACCGATGATAACAGAATTCAATAGGTTAGGTACCTATCAGTTATACTCGTATACGTACCTACATGACACAAATCAAAACTAAATCGGAAGATTGAGAACCGTTTTCTCTGACAGATTGGCAAAATATCTCTTCCGTGACAAAGACCCAGTCAGCCAGTCGTTGGAATTCCGAAAGTACGCATTGTTTACAAAACTCATTTTGTTTACAAATAGTGTAATAAACTCTTTTCATTTGGAAAAGCACATGTTTTGACGATAGCAGTGCAACTTAGACATAACCTTTTTCGGTCGACAACGTCGTGAGCCACTGTAGTGCAAATCAGTTTATAACAAAAAAAAAAAAAAATCGGAAAACATCTTTCTCTCTCTCTAGCTATATGAACAAAAAACTGGTTAGCTCAAATGCGAATATTTATGGTACCTACGAATGTGTTATAACTAAATATAACTATACTGCTTAGCAAAATGTGTATTCTACGTCTACACATGATTACGAAATCGAAACACAAATGCGTGATTTTCATTTGGTTGATGTTTGGTTTTTTTTAGGAATTAGAAAAATCTTTCTGTCTTTATGTGTTTGCTTTTAAAGTTGGTGACAATAAAGGCCACACAACTCTCTGAAGTAGAGGAAAAACATGTCACACTTTGGCTAAAGGAAAAAATAAATAAATAACTACATAATTTCACGAACGCAGCGCACAAACTTCTCAATGGATACTCACAAACTCTCGCGTCTCGCCTATCTATAGCTGACTCACGCAACTCGGTTGTCTACCTTTCTCGTTCACTCGATGAATGAAAAGCTGTTTGTTTTGATTTCGGCGATTTTAGAATTTTCACACACAAATCGCGAACACAATAAGTATTTTAAAGGAATGCTCCACGGCGCGGGGATGAGCGTAGGAAACATCCCCGTAATACATATACTTATACATATTTTGTTTAGTAAGGGAAAGATATTCTAAATTGCTACGTGCATGGCAAAAATGTAAGCAACAGAGTCTGACAAGCTTGAAAACAAATAGCCACCGTCATCAGTACCTACATAGCCATCATCGTGTGGCGACCACTGATAGATACAAAAAATTCTGCGAAAAAAATAAATAAATGCCAAATTAGACGACAAGTGTTGCCAGTTATGAGTTTGTACAACGATGTGAAACACAACAACGAGAAGACGGCTCAAAATGATTTCTAAAATGATAGCAACTTCGTGTCCTATGATGACGGAGGCATTTACAATTTCCACAGCTGTGCAGAGGGATGTATCGCGCTTTAAAGAGTTTACGTTATTTTTAAAAGGTGTGGGTTTCGAAGAAATATCACTGATTGACAGCGGCAATGCCCGGTTCTTTACCAATTATGCTTATTTTCCCTCCCCGTGGTAAACACTGGCCACAGGTCTTGGCCAAACAAAACTGACTTCCTAAACTTAGAAGTACAGAAAGACGAAGAAGACGTACTTCAGATGAGTAAACAATGATTTTAAGGGGGCTCAAGCTGGTGTCAAAATATCAACGATAATCCATTTAAATCTAAATTCGCCTCTAATCATATTTTTTTCACTACATATTCGAGCGGCGCATGTTTCGGTGTGTTTTTGGTCACGTTAAAGGCATGTCTCCAGCTCCGATTCCAAGATTTGTCATGGAATCCTTACCATCTGTGGGACGTAACTCGGATTTCTGAGCATGTTTATAAAGGACCATGGGGAGGTCATAACAACATCTAGAAAATGTATCCTGATGCTATCAATCTAAGATACTCGTCCAGTATTTTAAAAGCTTGGACATTCCGCTAGGAACCCTACGTCAACAGACATTTCCATACAACACAAATCACATGCAAATGTCTTTGCTACTGTTAATAGGAAACTGTTACGACGATTTCCATTATATATAGTTGGCGCAACAGGTCTGTAGAGACCCAAGGCCTAGCTTTCTCACAACCATTCGTTTTGTGTGAGTTTCATTTTTGGAACGAATGGAAGGGATCTACAATTTTATGCCGATTCCAAACGGCTAATTGAGAAGCTCTTAAGACAGTTATACTCTCGGATGTTTGTCAGACGTTCGCGAGAGGCGGCGCAGTGGAAAAAACCCTAAGTTGGAATTTGGGTTTTTGCGGGATTCGAACCTGAGCCCCTCGCTTAGTAGTCCAACACACTAACCACTAAGCCACTGCGCCATTAGGAAAGAAAAATCCTTTTTTCAGATTCAAAGAAGTTTTTCTGCCTCTTTCAGAGGCCGAGCACTTTTTGAATACCGATTTCTTAGTGAAATTTACACCTACATTTTTGACATTGTTTGACATTTGCCTGTGGAAAATAGAGATATATTTACATTTGGTCGCTGCAATAGCTAAATCGACTTAAATGAATGGATTTTCATAATCACAAATGCAATTTAAAAAGTGCTGACTTTTAAATAAACACACCAACAAAAATGCAAAAAAGAAAAGAGTAATCTCCTTTTATGTTCCATTGAGGACGAAAAATCTGGAAATCAAAATGGAAAATAACATTAGTCTTCAGTGCAGGTAGGCATAGAACAGCCAAGCAAATCAAAAGTGTCTTTATTTTTGCCGCATATCATTCCTTTTCCAGATCCAAGAAGTTGTAAATGCCAAATTTGTATTTGCAAAAAATGTCAAATCAAAAAACAAATGATTGACGTTTTTGATTGAAGAAAAGAATTGCCCTTTCTACGAAAAGAGAAAATCTAGATTTGCTATTTCGATGTTTCCCATGTTTCATTGAAATAAAATGTGCACCAGGTCAATTCTTAACTCTTAATTGACCCGAAATCACTAACACACACTTGAAAAGTGTTAAGATTGAAATTTGCGCTATGTGAACTTTGACATGTGTCATTTAGTTTAAATAATTGATCACTAGATGTTGCAAATTATCTGACAAAATATATCTAGATTCCTGATGGGAAATTTAATTTAATGGCGTTTTATATATTCATGGGATTCACTCAAACTCACCTTCGACATGAGACCTACCTACCTTATCTAGAAAAATGACAGTTTTAAGGCGAGAGTCAGTTCTATCTATGTGCTATCAAAGAACGATGACGACAGAATTTCGGGGGACAAGCAAAGAAGACCGCTTTGAAATGTTTATTTAATCCTTCGCGGGATTTTCTCTGTGGGCTATGTTAAGCACAATATCTTGGTCAATGGTCCATAAATCAATCTAACCGCAAAAGAAAATTATCAGAAGATGACACCGTTAGTTGAAGATAGTTATTTTCACGAGTCTCACAGCGAATAATAGTGCATTTGTGCACAAAAAATGTTTAGATAATTATTTATCAGAGAAGAGCATCGCGCAGTCAACATCGATAAATGATCGCCAAATAGGTACCTAACTCAATATGCAGCAACTTTTTTTTGTTCTTTATTACAGTAAAGCAGTAATCAGCAGTGTACCCGCATATTTATGACATTTGTATAATTTAGAAGGAACCAATTAATCAAACGCCGACCGAAAGTTGGTCGTATTTCTATTTCAGTTTTGTTGATCTTGGGTTCAATGACCCGGTATGATTTACACAAATGTACGCTTAGTTAGGAATGGACCGTTCCAAACCACTTAAGGGCCAGAATCCACAATTAAGCGGTTTTCTTATGTTGTTTGATTTTAAGTGATTTCGTTTGTACCTACTATGCATTTTTTATTACTCACTTTCTACCTAGTGCACTGCAGAGTTCTATTAGCATTTTCTGACAGAATTGCTGCACGGACTTGTAATCAAGTAACCATGTAGACATGACTAGTCTTAAGGTAATGCAATACAAACCAATTTCGTTGCTGGCTGTAGTAATGCATTCCAATTCACATGACTCTTCATCCAAATTAAAGGTGCAAACCGATTTGTGTAATAAAGATCGCATATCCATTTAATTATTGAGCGAGTGGTTAATGAAATATTCATTATCGAAAATAAAAGCTTCAGGCGCGTACAATTAACTGAAAATACCGTCACCAATTCACCACCCATTTTCCAACCCATTCAAGATATAAATAATTCATCTGGCAACTCCATTAGAATTGGTATCGCCAATGGCGTCGGTGGTAGTAGTGTCTTGTGTGGCAGTGGCGGCATGCGTGACATTTCATGTATGTCCCAGCAGGCGTACGATGCAAACAAATAACTATCTCTCAGCAGCCACAAAAATGTGTCGAGAAAACAAGGCAACATCCTACTACCCACTCAAATACACCTTTTCACCCACACAATTTAAAAAAAAAAAACTCAACCGTCAACTCTACAAAACAGCGGCGTACCACTAAACTTTACAGAAGAATGACATAAAAACAGCAAATGTATTAAAAAATATGCAAGCCTACGAAAAAAAAAAAGGCTGCAGAGTACATACTCCACTAACACCACAAAGAGCATGACCCTGCGTCAATCTCGCACAAATGGGGAGTCACAGGGAGGCAGAGAAAAACCGAAAAAAAAAATTGTAAATACTAATTCTGTATAATCTCGTAACACCGGAATACAAAAATTAGAGAAAACTCCCAGAAAACAGCTCCTCAATTTTTATTTCAATAAGAATTTTTCAATTAAACCCCCAAGACAAAAGAGAAAATGGTGATTCGATTCACTGCCGCCGCCGCCGCAGCAGCAGGGACGGGCCGAGCAAAGTAACATACACACCATCCACCAACTCCAAGATGAGCGAACAAAAAATAAAAAAGGAAAAATCGGCAACACAAAAATTAATCCAACAAAAATACTGAAAAAAGGCTAAGCGAGGTCTGTGGTCATTGTTGATCGCGGAGGCAACACTCATCCAGCAGCAGAACATACATTGAGGATTTAACTACCGCTGCTAGCGCTTCAGAGTCCCAAAAATGCACTCGCCAATTTGAAAACATTTCACTCAAAAAAAAAATTTCTGTTTAGCTAAAAAGTTGATTGGAAAATTTACCTCGGCACACTGTTTTGAAGTGAAACTTTTCGCACTTTTTTCAATTTTCTATTTTCGATGGGAAATACGAAAAAAAGGAAAAAAGAAAAATATCTTTTTTCTTTTTCTTATGTTATATATTCGGCTCTCGCTCGCTACACACACGCACGGTATATATTGGGCAAGTTTTTTTTTTCTTCGAAATGTTTTTAGCACAATTTACACGAGTTCGGAGCACTTTTCTATGGTAAATATGTTCGATGAATGTTGATGAGTTGTTGTTCAATTATTTCGGACAAATTTAAATAAATAAATTATTGTTTTTTTGCAAATTAAATTGACATACTCATGTAGAATGGCCACAACATATCACCGCCATATTGGAAAATATTTAATATAACGCGAAGTTGCAAAGCTTCGACAAAATGAAAAAATAAAATAAATCCAATGTAGTAGATTAAAAGTAAGAGAACATCGCATGGTCTACTCCAGAACAGCATGTACAAAAACATGAGGAAATGACAGAATTCAGTTTCTGATGAAAATTAATTGCATGCTAATAATTTTATGCGATTCGAGAATTAATATCGCTATTTTGAATTAGGGTTTCGCCGAATTCCTTTGATTATTTAAGTTTCTTTTACCCGGCTTTTTCTACGGCAAATTGAGGTTTTCTTCCCTCAATTTAAGGCTGAATTAACATATGACCTTTGAATATAAAAAAAATAGTTAGAATTTAAAACCTTTCTCCAACAGTTTTATATATTTTTGCAAAGATTACATTTTTTTAAAAAGACTAAAAGTTCACAACAAAGGCTGATCCAATTTACAATTCCTCAAAATCGAATTCTTAGAACTTATGTCATTTTCCATTGGCACTTTTTTTTAAATTCATAGCAGATTTTCTGCTCTCGAAATCAGCGTCAGATTTCATTTTCCATTGGCCGCAAAGAAAGCACTTTTTTTGAGAGTCAGAGTGATTTTGCGAATCTCGATATCTGAGCAAGATTCACACCTACTTACACTGACCCCAAAATATTAGTCATTTGTCAAACTTTAAAGTGTGTTATTAATTACGTTATTAGAAGACAATTTGTGAAAAGTAGAGAACAATTTACATTTGGCCGCTGCAATGGATATCAACATACATTCAGTAGATTTTCATAAGCATAAACTACAATTTAAGAACAGGTGATCCTTAAAACACGCACCACCACAAATGTAAAGAAAGAAAAATCTCGTTTTATGCTCCATTGGGCACCAAACATCTGAAATCTGAGAACAAAATCCGAAAATCCCAATGGAAAATGACAGTAAATGACTAAGTTGGTTGTGTCCAAATCTGAACGCATTCATTTGACCTCCTACTACGATAATCCAATTTGACAGCGTCTACTACATTCGCCGAACACGTAAACATCGCATTCAACTTTAAAATAGAATTTTTCTATAAAAATAAATAAAAATAAAAACAAAACATTTCCCAGAAAAATAAACTTATTAGAAATTGCAGCAAATCAATCTAAAATTATTTTGAATCAGTTTTACTAAAAGGAAGTGCAAACCGAATCATTTATGTGCACTTTGAAATTGCTCTCAATTATGTAATTATGTACCATAAACTAGCTGCCAGTGAATATATACACAAACAGTATATACATTGCTCACCCCCTGCTTGCAGACCCCACAACCCCACTCATTCAAGAAGATAATGGCCACAACCTACAGAAATACATTTCGTTCATTTGGAGGACGAAAATTGCAGTTGAACATTATAGAGTACAATCGTGATTCATTCGAAGTTCAATTAATAAACAAAAACTACTCAAATGAAAGGAGTTTTCGAATCAAATCAATAATCACACTAGCAGTCACTTATAGCGCGTTTATTGCTTCTGTTTCGAGTTGTATTTTTTTAGTAAATACAATTTGTTTGCTCATGCTCGGGTGTCTAATCCACTCAACCATAGAATTGACCCAATCAGGTAAGACAATCAGCACGCGCCAACTAACCCTTAGCAACTTTTCACTTGTTTCTTTCAGAGAGAGTACTTTTTGTATCGGAGTTTGCTCTCCAGATCGTCACAGAAAAGTTCATGTCGCGCAAAAGCAGTTCGTTTATCCCGGCAACAAACATTCAGGACATAGTGATAAACGAAGTAATAGAAGACGTAAGGGATGATCTTCCTTCTTACTACCCTATAATATTTTACGACTCATTATAGCTCGCCATTAAACACATTCTCATAGTAAGGACTAAAGGTAGCCTGTGCCATACTAAACCCATCATTGTAATTTTCAAAGTAAATTTTTTAAAACTAGTGTGTCTTCGATCGTTAACTAATGTTTATTTTCAGTATCTGCAGCCCCGTATCGAGTGCTTGGAGGTAGTTTATTGCAATTTTCTTAAGAAGTTGGATCCAATTAGATGAATTGTTTTTACCTAATAAAATCAAATATTTTCTTCAACTCGACGCAATCATTTTCAATAAGCTCCGTCTGAAATAGAAAGCATTTTTTTTTTTTTTTTCGAGCAAATTCATTTTCTTTACCCTGATCTTCGGCTGAACTGTCTGGTTGGAAATGGAAACCATGCTTTGATCTGGTATTGATATTTCTGTCACCGGTATCTCTATTTGTACTTTTAGCTAAAGTTGTTTAGGAAGTCAGAAAATGTTAAAATTAGGTAGTGCTTCGATACTCACAAGTCGCTTTAGTTGAACTGACTGAGAACGTTTGAGGTATTTTTCGTAAATAGCAGGCATTTCAATACGAAGCGTGATAACTTCATCCTGTAGTTGTTTGGTTTTTAATAGATTTTGTAGTTTTTCATCTAAAATATTAACTTTTTTATACAAAAATCATTAATTAACGTAAAATGTTTACCCATTTTTGCTGTTCGAATGTTTAACTGACAATTTTGGAACTGTCACTTCTGAGAAGTCGCCTTCTTTGCAGAGTTACCATATCAAATATTGGATCGGTAATCCAAGTGTAACCGATGAGATGAGTTCAGAACCAAAATGATTTGTCAAGAAAAAAATATCAACTGGCGGACAAAGTATTATCTAGCTACAAATAAATTGTTGACTCTTAATTTAATGTAAATATCATAAATAAAATAAAACTCCGTACCTACCATGGACATATTTGCAAATCAATGTTTAATAAATTGTAGGTACGCGTTTGCCAAACATTTTTATTTCGCATGGAAATTGTTTGATATTCGTAATAAGCAGGAATAAGAACTTTTATTTTTGAAAATGAAATGTTACATACGAAATAAATCAGCAAGTGACGTTTTTATGATTGTTAAGGCACATGCAATATGAAATCTGAGAGCAAATCTGAATAAGCCCAATCGAATAGGTACCACACTTGCTCTTTTTTGTGTTGATATTCGTGCGATTCGAATATGTGTAGCTGACACTTTTGAAATCGTTTTCCATTCACTGGTTAGATCTAATATTAAAACCAGATTAAAACATTTGATATTTCCGTCCCGATTGACTTCTTAATATTTATTCATATATTTATAATTTATAAAAATAGGTTCACCCGATGCAATGCCTTTCTTTGCTGTAGACAAAGTTCACGAAAACCTAAAAAAACTCCACCAGTTGTCAAACTCAAATGCACTTGTATTGGTAAATTTGAAGCAAATCTGAAAAAAATATCTAGATTCGCAAAAGTGCTCTGAAATCTGAAAAAAAATCTTGCTTTTATGAGCAGCTCGGTGTTTAATTGTTCTGTGTTTTGTATTGAATTTGTTTGTTTTTTGTGGAGATTTTGATTTAAATGAAAAAAATTGTGAAATACACAGTAGAGAATACCGAATTCTTGCATTAAAGTCCAATTCATGAACTCAAATATGCTAAAATAGAAATAAGCAAGTGTGTGTGACTTTCCACTGGAAAGTTATATATTTCTGTATTCCATTATCTTTGATGCGCTCATAAGCAAATTTTCCGAACACCTTCCAATGATTTAACGAAAATGACGTAATTTTGTTGCGGGCCCAGCCCACAGCTGTTTTTGTTTTATTTCCTCAGTAGAAGATAGAAGAATTAGAAGTTCGCCGGAGAAAACAAATGAATCAGTTGTGTAGCCAGATTACATATTAAAAAATTGCATTAATGTATATTTTTGTTTACAAATAACTGTGTAAACAGAAAACTGAACAAAACTTCCGACAAATTATCAAATTTGTACTTGTGTGGCTCTTGATTTGTTAGTCGCAAACAAGGAAAACAAATACGTTACTAAAACAAGATGTTGAAATAACATTGAAGACAAAATAAACTAATATTTTGGTAAAGTTTTGGTTTTGTTAGATATTATAGTAGCTATTTGTTGCATCAGTCTACCATGATATACAAATATATACATGTAATGGGAAAATGGAATAAATTGTGGTGGCACGCATAGAGAACTATGAATATGTTATATTTTTAGATCATTACACCAACCACACCACGCATGGTATATTTAATTACATTTCGTTTAACACGTTTAGATAAAGCATAGAGACAATCACTGGAAAGTCTCAAAATTTTTTACTCACCCATTGAGTTTAGAGTGATATTTCGTCGTACGTGGTGCATTTAGTCATCATTTAAGAATGGAATAGATCCCAATTTGTTTTAAGACCGAAATGGGTAAAGAAGATAAGGCAATCACACGGTGTACAACCTACATTTAAAGTAGGTAGCTACATCTCGATAATGTAATAATGAAATGAGTTGACTATTTCGGTCTATATCCTTGTACATTTCGATCACTATAAACTCAAGTACAAGAAGAAAGACTAACCAAACTGTTTGCATTTAATTTCTTTCAGTTCCTTATCACAAAAGTTATCGACATCCCCTTGGAAGATCCGTCCATCTACCCCGTGACTTTACTAATATGCAGCGTCAAGATTCAATACGGCGTGACCGTTCATTCGACAGTGTCGTCAATAAGCTGATGCGAATTAAATCGGCGAATCATGAAAGCTTCAAAGCTGCGATGTACAACTTTCTTATAGCTGCAGGAGTGGCTGCATTTGTTGCGGTATGCGTCATTCTGGGACCCTTTGTAAAACCTCTGCTATGGGCTTTTCTAATGGGAGCTGTATTATTCCCCTTAAAACGCAAATTGGCACACTTACTAAAGGGATGGTTTGAAGGACTGGAGGATCGTGATTCAAATGTCCTGCTTGCCATATGCCTAGCACCATTGGAAACAACTGAATATTGTGGAAGAAAACTAGTCTTCTGGCTGCGAGAACACTGGCAAGTTATTACAGCTGGCGTGGGAATAGCAGCGTGCGTCAAACTACTGTACTTATATGCACCCAAGGGATTTCTTTGCGCTGTCTGGCGGCTGGTCATCTTTAGCCACTCGTTGTTCGTACAGGTGATTGGCTATCTCAATATTTATTTGGTGAGTATTAGCAATTGACTTCAGTGGTAAAGAAGACAAGCGGAATGCTTATTTCGATTTTATTTTGTAGCTAGTCACAATCGTAATTCTGTACCTTACATCGGTTTACTTCTTCTGGAGACCGGACATTTCATCACGATTCATAGTCACTGGCCAGTCGTTATGGGTAGCTGTTGTAAGTTACGGCTGCAGTTTCCTTGGAGCGCTGCAAGTGCCGGTTTTCATGCTTATAATGGCCTACGTGGGTGTGGCCATTCTTTACTACTTGAACAAAACCGAGGAATCCAGCACAATTTTTGAAAAAATTAAGCTGCTCATGGATAAGAATGCATTTACAAAGTCCTTCAACGAGATTAGTACCACTAAATTTGTTGACGCAGAGGAGCATTCATTAGATGAAACCCTCGACTCAATCGAAACGGAGTCTGAGCTCAAAGGTGACGAACACTTGAGTGGGTTCTACTTCAAATTGCTCTTCTATGCGTGTATTGCAACATTCCTTTATCGCAACGTGTGGATGTTCGTTTTGGCTGCAATTCCAGTCATCATCCATCTGATGTACACCATTGGTAAAGTCACCGGACTCACTACGTTCGTTTGGGACCAAATCAGCACATTCTATGGAAACGCTAAGGTAAATCTATTTTCACCGCAATCCATGTGACATTTTGACTGTCATTTCCCTTGCAGTCATGGGCCCTGGAGCATCACAGCGCTGTTCTGCCACTCTGCCTTCCAGGTGTCCTAGAGTTGAATTATAAAATCAACTGCATCGTACGGAATTCACTAAAATCATCTGTGGACCTAGTCACATCCGTGCTAATGATCATTCTTATGATCCTGGCCATTGTCTTCCTTGGTGTCTTCTTTTGCGTGAACATTTACTCGGAAACTATTGAGGTGGCGTACTTGGGTAAGGACTTGATTAACAAGACAATCACAGACAGACCGGAATTGGTGGACATTCTGCCGGCTAACATACAGTCGTCAATTGATGACGCATTGGACAATGCTCATCACTATGGACGACGAAAAATCGAGGTCTATATAAACGACTGGTTAAAGGATGCCGATCCCGTGCACAGTGTCAAGCTGAAGGATCAAATATTGGATGTCTGGGATCGACTGATACAGTATTGGATTGATTTCAATAAGTCTGATACAATTGGACCTAGAGTGCCTACTGATGCGCTTAAGAGCACATTTGGAGAGATTGTCGACAATCCTGGTAAGTTGTGCGGCGATTTTCTGTTTTGTGTTATTTGCATCCATTATTCACATGTAACTAACGACCCCATTTCGAAACTAACAAACTTTTGCGTATGGATTGGCTTTGTCTATTGCTTAAGATCATACTTTTGATCAAATGTAACGTTTCCCTGCTGGTAGTTTCTTTGTGAAAAGTGTGCTTAGTCGGAAAGTGTAAGGTGATGTATTTTTAAAATAATTCTCAGCAGCTTTGGGAGTTGACTTGCTTGACCCTTGCTTAAGTTTAAATACTGTGCCATTCGGTTACATTGGTTTTTCTATCTTCTAAAGGTTTTTCTGTTGGGGTCTTGATGCCTTGACACTCGACTCATCTTTAGCTATTACCTTAACAACGCTAATTTATCTTCTCGCACTTCCCTCATCTTTGTTCAAGATGGGGAATGCGACTTAAGATGTTTTTTCCGTAAGTCACACACTCTGCTTTCATCCGGATTTTCACTATTAGTCTCTGTCATGTAGAATGACCCACTAATAGATTTCTGGCATCAACGAGAACCAACATCTTTCGGATAAGTTTTAGTATTATTCGTTAGTCACTTTTTTTTGTAATTGACCTTGTTATGGCACATTGTCATTCAACAACCTGCAGATAACCTTCAAACTATTGTTTTAGTCGTAAATACACTTAAAACACTCACGCACTTACAATACATACACTTTTATTCGTAAAAAGCAACAAACACAAAATTGTATATGGATTTTCTGATGTAAATATTGTCCTCCCGCTGCATGTTTCATGCTAACAAACGGCAATTATTTTTAATGAAGGACATTTTAAAGAGCTAGTTTTAGTGGCGAAACAGGGCATTATAGGCTGGGCTCAGAGCAACACCCAAACGATCCTCGAAGTGGCTGAATCCCTGTGGCAAATAATCCGAACGAATATTTCGATGATAATGAGTTTTACCGGAGAAATAGTCTCGCTGGTCCTATCAGGTGGACAAGCTTGTGTTGAATTCATCTTGGACATGGTTTGTAGCAGCATAGCGTTGCTTTCAAGTAAAATGATTTCATCGAACCATTTCCTTGCAGATCGTATTCTTCACTGGACTGTTTTATCTTCTAAGCAGTAGTGATACAAAATACGCTCCACTGCAAGTAACAAAGTACCTTGGCTTCTCATCTGGCTCTAAGATCGCAGACTCCCTGGAGAACTCTATTTCGGGCGTGTTAATATCAATGTTTAAGTGTTCCATATTTCAGGGACTGTTCACATGGCTTGTGCATACGGTTTTTGGAGCAAAAATCGTGTTCCTTCCATCAGCAGCGGCTGCGATATTGTCAGCTGCTCCATTTTTGGGCAGTTATTGGTGTGCATTGCCAGCATTTCTGGAGCTGTGGTTGGCGCAAGATCGCTTCTACGCCGGACTGCTGCTCTTTCTGTTGATGTTTTTCATTCCGCCGTACTTTGAGCAGGCCATCTACGCCGAGATGAAAGGGTGAGTGTGCAATGTGAAACCAGTTTGTACGGATTTACTTATGATTTTATTATTTTCAGTGGTGGACATCCGTATTTGACCGGTTTGGCGATTGCCGGTGGGATGTATTGGCTTGGATGGCAGGGCGCAATCTTTGGACCACTGATGTTGTGCTTCTTTATTGGGATATTCGAGGTGGCATCGGTGGCATTGCGCTCCGAGGAACCAAGGTACTAGCTTCAAATGCATACAACTCATCAATCTTTTTCATACCACTTTTATAAAATTTCCAGGCGAAACTCTGACGAAGACAGCAGAACGACGTGAGTTTGAAAAATAAGTCTTCCCTAGTTGCTAAGGCTTTAATAGAGAAGTAAAACAAAATAAAGTTTGTACCCACATGCCCCTTAAAGAACTGCTTTCCCATAATTTTAGCAATCGCCGCCATTCCTCTTATGTACAATAAGCAATCAATCAAAATAATCACAAGATCAACTGGATTGATAAGGCAACGATATTCTACAGTGCGGAACTACCTCGAATGTGTTATATTTTGAATTTAAATACTATTTACCAGACTAGCGCTTTTAGCTTGCGTTTAATGATATTAACAAAACTTTATTCGTGCTCTCTCTCTCTCTCTCTCTGCGCTTATTCATTTTTGATTTTGTGTTTTTGTTATAAACTGATGAATCTTAATTGTTGTTCTTTATTCGATTAACACTAGTTAACAATTGTACCTAATTTGACTAAGAGTTATAAATGTGTTGAAGTTTATTTTTGTATACAAAAGAAAATCACCAAACAATCAAAAAAGGTAAAATAAAATTTCTACTTTAATGAATGCATTTCGATGTTTTTTTTTATATAGAAATGATGTGGTTTTCTCATCAAAGGTGAAAGATGGCGTCGATGGTGTAGATGCACCGCAGGAACCACTACCGTCACCGACTACTGCTGTCATTAAATTTATTACAACGACGTTCTATCCTAAAAAGTCTGAAAAGAAGGATAAGAAGACTGAAGAGAAAAACGAAGATCAAATAACAGCGAATGCTGTGTAGGTTAACTTTTACACGATTGTTTTTTTTTTTTTTTTCATACATATTTATAGTAGATTGCTTTGTTCGGCGGCATTTATTTAATCTAAGAAATGAGTATTAAAAAAAATACATGTAATTTCATTATGCCGTGAATTTGAATGAATCAATTTGTTAACAATTTCTTTACGAAGATTCCTACCACGAAAATGATGTTTACAATTTTTCGCGACGTTATAGAATAGACCGTGCCCCAGCGTTTAATAATTTCAATAATTCTTAATTTATCCGATGTTCGATTATTAAGATCATTAAAAGATGTTGGGAAAGTTTCTGACCGTGTGTGGCACGGTTTGACGAAAACTATTTGGGAATAGTTTTAGTGTGCTCCTCTTTGCCTATATGTTATAAGATTTCTATGGTAACCGGTTCTGCATTATTAATCTGCACAACATAACGAATTTTAGCAGAACTAGATTTCTAAGGTAAAAAGACTTGTATACTTTTACAGGTCAGTGAAAACGAACGAAGAGTAAGATTCAGCCGAAGCTGATGCGTTTGTAAAAATGTTATGTACATATATGGTTTGTTAGCTACCCTTATTGTTTTTGAATTATATCGCATTCTATTTATACAATTTGTAGTTGAAGGTATATACAAAAATGCACATTTAACTAAAACCTTTAATGACTTTATTTTGAAAGTAGACAGTTGCACAATAATTTGCTTAATTATCCAATGCAAATGGGAACTCGGGGTGCCTCTCAACACTGAAAACAAAGAGAACACATGACCAGTCAAATAAGCGAAACATTTCAACAGCAAACAAAATCTTCTTACCCCTTAAAGAAGGCGAAATCACAAACACGAATGTTAGCATCCAGAGCATTTAACATTTTGAGCTCCTCCTTACTTAGCGAAAAATCAAAAATGTCTAAATTTTGCTTCAAACGGTCTGGGTTGGTACTTTTCGGGATTGCTGCCAATCCGCTATCGACAATCCATCTAAGAAGTACCTGAGCTGGCGTCTTATCGTGCGCAGCAGCAATCTGTTTAACTTCTGGAATGTCCATAAGGTCGGGCAATTTGCGCCTTAAATTATATCAGAAGTCGATTTTATACATTCAACTTGGTTAATGTTTAGGTCTTACTTAACTCCAGCAGCCTTGTTTAGATCTGCAATGCCTTTGGATCCCAATGGAGCATATGCTGTCACAGTGATTCCATTTGACTTGCAAAAGTCAATGAGTTCCTTTTGTTGCAAATAAACATGATGCTCGATCTACGAAAACATACTTGGTTACATATTATTTTCAAATACAAATGCACTACACGTCTTCTGCCGCACCTGAAGATTAGCTGGAGGAATCGTAGCATTGTCCAGTACTCGTTGAATTTGCTGAAGATTAAAATTCGATAAACCAATCGTCTTCACCAGTCCCTTTTCGACTAGTGCTTCCATGCTCTAATGAAAAGTGAATACAATTAAGTTTAAGAAATATTAAGTATTACAATATTAAGCTTAAGAATCATTATTTACCTTCCAAATGGCGACATGATCAGTTCCCTCAGCAGGCACTACGCCATTTTCATCATGCGACATTTCACCCGCAGAGTTGAGCTCGATACCAAACGGACAATGAATCAAATATAAATCAATATAGGAGAGCTGCAGGTCAGCGAGTGACTTATTCAGAACTGTTTCTACTAGTTCTGGTTTCATAGCTGGGGAATAAGAGATTCGAAATAAATTTGAGACTCTATATAAAGTCTTGTGAAATGCCTTACCCGGTGGTGGCAGCTTAGTGGTAATGAATAGCTCTTCTCGTGTTATTTTGCCCGAGTCAATCCATGACTTGATAACTCGTCCAATCGTCTTCTCATTTAAATACACTGGGGCGGTGTCGATGTGACGGTAACCAGCCTCAAGAGCCAAATTGATTGCAGTTTCAACTTCGTCATCTGGAGCCTAAGGAGTGGGTGTTTCATTGGAATTCTTTTAAGGTGCAATACAATTTTTCATAAAATGAATCTGTGGAGCCAATTATCATCACTGATAAGTTCTTCATTCAGCAAATATACTGATATCTGTAGCGAATGCTTAACAAATCACAGACACAAGCTCCTTTATTATTATTTTCTACCTTATCAATAACGACAGTCAATGTCTATATTCGGACATTGAATCGCAAGAAAACTGATAGCAATGTTTGAAGTGTACCCGTCGATGCTCACCAGATGTCCGACTTGTTTCCAAATCATGTTCGAACCTAAGAGTTGATTGTAGTCTATGTATAAAGTCGTATTATTTCATTTTGTAACTATTGTGTAGAAATAAACAAATTCTTTTTAATAACATCTCTGCAATTGTCGATTGTAGGTATTTCATTTTAAATTCATTTTCATTTTAAATTCGATTGTAGGTATACTCACTACTCCGTGTAGTAATTGACCTTGTCGGCTCAATTATTTTGCAGTCTTGCACAAGCAGTTACCTACCAGTGGGTCGGTTAATTATTCTATCTGCATAACATATAAATGCGGCATGAAATTGCAGTAAGCACTAAATGAGCTTATATCTAAATCGGGCGTGACTCCAGAAATAGCCACAGTACAATAATGTTGTCAATTGCATATTTAGGTAAGGATTTATAGATGCGTTATTTATGATTTTAATTCGTTGTTACCTACTATACTGAGTAAACATTAGATTTTGAAGTATAAAGTATATATGAAGCTGGATGGTGACATTATCGCAAACAACACCTGTGGTCTCTACATGTTTTTAATGTTCATTCCGTTTCCGTACTTTATAAAAAGATCAAAAGCAGACGTAATCGGTACGTACTAGATTTATTAATACAACCTGACAATATATTCCGGCAGATTGCGTACCAAGAGACCATTGTTCTTAAAAACGACTTTGTTTGGCTTTATTGGCCTTAGTGTGCTGGCCCTCTCTTGCCTTTATTTTGAACTAAAATCATACTGAGTGTGTGTTTCGTTACTTTGTAGCAGGTAAGATATACTGCGACCCGCAACTTGCAATTCTATTGCCGCTGGCTACCAGATTTCTTTTCGCTCTTAATTCATAATTGATGTTCTGGTCGTTAATTTGAAAGCTGCGAATAATTATTTAACCAATTAGTAAAATTTTACGAACTCACAATGCCGTATGTAAACCTTTCGATTGTGACCTCCAAAATATTTGACTTGAAGGTTGAAAATGATTACTAGTATTGGCCAAATATCCGTTCTTTTCTATTGACCCAAAACGTCCGTTGTACCATGACGAATAAAGATAACTACTATACTTTCAGTGCATGGCTGTGACCACTGTTGTCTACACATTCAACGTCAACCTTTCAAAATTCGAATCCATCCATCAAACGTACATTTAAGACGGTTTGTAGATATACACAAATTCGATTAGTATAATTTGTGGTTCAGACGGTTTGTGCACATTATACATTTATAGAATTAGTGTATAGAAATATTGTACGCGATACCCAAATAAAATTTGTATATGTCTACAAACCGTCTGATAATAGCTTTAGATGTACAAAACAAGTTGCTGGGGTCAAAATCCAATTCCTTTTTTCTTTTCGATTAATCAAAATAATTGTCCCTTGTATCAAAAGAGCGAATCTAGAAGTTCTTCTTTCTATATGTTTTCTCTGTTCCAATGAAGAATAAAGTACACTCCCAGGTCAATTCTTAACACGACAGAAGAAGTTCGAAATATTTACAAAGAATTGCCCTGAACTCAACCCCACGCACTAATTTAACCCTTTGTGATTCCAAAATATGAAAATAAACGTTAACTCAACTCTAGAAAACAAATAAGAAGTATAGGTACATAGTAACAAAAACCCAAATCAAAAATATGATGCGCATTATGTGTTTACCACCATTGCAAATGTGCTCCAATGAATTTCATTTAATAGAGCAATTTTGAATTTTTGGGGCAATTCTCTCGGATTTGAAATGAACAACGTCATAAATAAATTATCAAATACTCCACCGAGACAGAACTTTTGACATTTTATCGTGAAACTGAAAAAAAAAGAAAACGAAATTCTGACATACTACATTCATCCACCAGACATACACATACTGCATCTTTTCGACGTTTGTTTTGTATTTAAGGCGATGCTGTGACCTAATTTGTTGCGTTCAAATCGAATGCCCCATCAACTTGAACTTGGTTGACCGGAAAACAAGAACCTACTCGTACACGTATACGAAAACAGAAAATGACACACAACACTGTTGGTATGGTACAGATACCTAGGTTTTGGTATTCACAGGTACAGCATAGTGAAATTAATGTACATACTATTCGATTGGGCACTCTCGAGCACTTTTTTTTGCTCTATGTCGCTTTTTATGTTCGATTGGTATCAACAAAATCAACCTTTTTCCAATTTCAGAGCGCTTGCAGAACTGGATTTTTTCTCAGACTTACTAACACAAGTGCGTTGGAGTTTGACAACTGGTGGAGTTTGTTTACCTTTTGGCGAAATTTTTCAACTGCAAAGAAAAGCATTGCATGGGGTGAATCTTTTTTTGTTTAGAAATCAATCCGACGCGACGGCAGAATGAATGGAAAACACTTAGAAAAGTGTCGAAGCCTTCACATTTATCCTAATCGCACGAATATCAACAAAAAAAGACCAATTGATGATTTTACGTTTGATTATACACACGAAATCTGAGATCTTAGAGCGAATCTGAAGAAGCCCATAATCGAGTACCACATAAGGTACCCACTAAGAAATAAAACAAGTTTTGCTGTGGTCCAATTGCAAGCAAACCACATAAACTAACTGACTTATTTTTGTAAACCACCCGAAAATCACAAAATTTTGTCGAGTCACTATTTTTATTAAAGACCATTACTTATAAATATTTTCGGAAACAAGTTTCTTAATTTGTTCTTACCTGCCAAGTGCCAATGCCGAGTGCTGGCATTTTAACTCCATTGTTGAATGTCAAGTACTTATCACAAACCATTTTCACTCCAGCAAAACGTTTAATTACCAGCTAAAGTCAGCAAGAAATACTTTGAATACTCGCGTAAGACAACCTAACCGAAAGAAGTTCTATCTCAAACTGGTCGACGAAACACACTGGTTGGCTTCTCATAGTCATAGCCGGCATGAATTTAAATCAAGAATATTGTTGGTTGTTTGTGTTTTGTGTACATTTTTCTTGATTCCATGCCTACAGTACAGATGTATAGGTCAACTTCTGCGATATATTTTAACCTGTACATTAATACATAATTAATACTCACACGCCTCTCTCTTTTTGATAACTGCCTGTGCATTTGATATTATCTTTTAAATAGTTTTAAGTTTGACCAGCTTTTATAACATACTCTTAAGATTTTCGGCTTTCAACTTCAATCGACATTTTTGTTCTCTTGAGTGAAAGGAATATACCGATATACATACATATCGAATAGATGTATTTCATTTAAAATATTTATTCGGCAGAGTGAAATAAGTGTTCACTATGTGTGCGGTTTACTAAATACCTTATCGTATTTTGTACGCTTTGTGCTGATCATTTTTTCGCAAGTCAAAAGCGGTTAAGACTGAACGCCAATAATGACAGGTAAATTGTCTGTCGAAATACCAAAATATCAGTCCCCTATTTCTCGTTCAATATTGGCTCTGAGCTCCTCTAATGTCGCGGGCTTGTTGGCATGGACCAACGATTTAATTTGGCCCAGTATAAAAAGTCTAGAGGCCTTAAATCACACGATCTCGGCTGCCAATAGACGGGTCCGTTTCTCGAGATAACACGAGACTTCAATAACTCGATTGTTGCACCCGCTGTGTGGCTTGTGGTACCGTCTTGTTGGAACCACGTATCACCGATGCCCAATTCATGTAATTGCTCAAAGAAATAATAGTCCAACATATCTCTGAAGCGAATATCATTTACCGTAATGTGACGGTCATTTTCATCGATGAAAAAAACGGCCCAATTACGGCACCGGCATCTTTCCGGATCAAGTGCTGTTTCATGAAGCATATCAGGGTTCTCACATGTCCATTTACGCATATTTTGCTCACTGACGAAGCTGTTTAACCAAAAATGCGCTTCATCGCTGAAAATTGAAAATTGGCGTTAACGCTCTTAAAGTTGCGAACACCAACTCAGAATTTCGGTAGTAAATTTTAATTATTTGTAAATGTTGTTCCTTCTTGTACCCTACTATATTGAAAATGTGGATTTTATTGAATATTTTAACATTGACAGTTCGGTAATCAGTTTAAGGGTGCGTTCACACTGAAAGTATGAAGATGTCAAGTCGCTAATGAAACACCCTTTACATTATACAACGCGATCAATTTTACAAACCATGTTGCTCTTACAAAAACATAAGAAATGAAAACTCGACAAAATTTCCCAAATAAACTTATGGTCTGCTCCTCAATTTAAGCGAAAATATAATTTCTACTCCTCGGTCCACGCTGTCCCCCATTCACTTAGTAGTTTTGTCAAAAAGTGTGTTGTGGTAATAATGCATGGCAAAGCAAAAAAAAAAAAATATTATAGGCTAAAAGAAAAATGAGGGCAAAGCCATAACCAAATAAATTACAAGTCTAGTCGTTATTCTTGTAGTCAATCGTTCTTATTGCTTTAGTAATGCTAGTGGGCACATTAAAAAATCAATAATATTTGTGGTTAATTTGATTAGATTGGGCTGGAAGATTTACCCTAGATTGCGGCCTGCAATCTAATTTTTTTTCTACGTCAGCAACATATACCAACTGTCAACATAGTACTCAGTCATGAAATTCTTAACTAAATTCAATGGCTACCGTTTCATAAACGTAGTTTTTTGAAAAAGCTGTTCATGTGACCGATAAAGGCCAATGAAAACTGATGTCATTTTCCATTGGGACAGAAAAAGCTCTTTTTTCAGAGTCACACCTACTTACCCAAACACCAAAACATCTGTCAAACTTTAAAATGTGCTTTTTTACGTTTTTAGAGGCGAGACAAATTTACATTTGGCCACTGCAATGGATAACATAAATTAAATAGATTTTTATAAACCCAAATTACAATTTAAGAACAGCTGACTTTTAAAACACGTATACCACCGCAAATGCATAGAAAGCAAAATCTCGTTTTATGCTCCATTGGGAACGAAAAATCAGAAATCTGAGAGCAAATTCTAAAAATCCCAATGCAAAACGACATAAGACACATCAAGTCAGCCCGCTGTCAGACTTACTAAACTATACTCTCCGTCCCAAAAGTAAATATTTGCTATTGGGTCTAATTTAGATGTCAACTGTAAGACGGTCGATGCCCAGTAAGATATTCTTTCTGACACTGGCGCTATGTTTCGACAGCGAGTATGTGTTTTGATTTGCCAAAAACCCACGCAGAAGAACAAAATGCGAATATATTTAAAAATCTTATAAGCAAGGGGAATGTGCAAAATTTGTTAATTATCGAGCAAAGCTATTTTTATAATCTTTAATTGCAATCTTAGAAAATCTTCGAATTTCAGCGGAAACTTTAAGTATGGGTAATGAAGTAATTAGTTGCATATACGTACACTTAAATTGTTTGATGAGAATTTATAATTTGTTAACTTTTCATACAATGTATGTAGGAATTAAATACAATGGGCTGATCTTTAAGAAAAATTGCATTAAGAAAACTTTGAAGTATTAAATAAAGAAAATTACGTTAGTACATTTCGACGTAACAAACTACTGCAAGGGCAACCAATACCGACCGCCGTCAATCGATGTTAAAAAAGAACTCCCCGGAACAACAGCTTGTCAAACACCGTCACACGCAGTCACAGCAGTTCCCAGATGTCCATCCGACTCAGCAGACGGTACCTCCCCCACGCCTTCGTTGCCCAGTTCGCCAGCCATCCGATCCCCAACATTCCAGATACAAAAAAGCAGACCAATTTTCTCTATTCGACATCGTGTGGCTATTCCGAGAATTCCATATCTCCGTCTGGTATTTAACTGCGCTCCGTGTGCCATCGCGTAATCTCTACTAGATGCCAATGCACTCACTTGATATTCAATATAACATTTAATGTGGGAATCGGTGTCGGTGTCTTTACGTTGGACTGTGCTGTGTTGTTACCAATGCAGATGCACCCAAGGTACAATTACGTATCGGCGGTCTCGAATTGCAATTGATTAGTAAAGAAAAATATCAATTATATGAGTACATAGTTATGAAAACTTGTCTAAGATGTGCTATTTGACCTACATATAGTTTGCATGTATGCCTACATTAGGTGTGTTTTTATTGGCTTCGATCTCAGCAAAGCATGGTAAAGTTGGTTTTGCCGCACGCAATTACAACAAATATTGCTAGTCTCGATTTCCATTGGGGGGTGTAAGTTAATAGCAATTAGGTAGAATTTCCAGTATAGTTTAAGGTTACTTTTACAGTTCTCTCATAACCTTGCACAAGTTACATCTTCCATCGTAGAACAGAGCTCATACGACAACGAATCTCTTTGCCTATCCTCGTTGATCCTATATGAAAGTAATATTTTTCTTTCACATTTTCGTAAAACGGAAAGTCAAAGCTGTGTGAAGGCTTTAAAAAGGAAAAGCACCTGTGTATTTATTATTTCTTAGTTTTGACGTCAAATTTGTTCTATCTTAGGATAATTTGAAAGTAATCACAAGCTGGAAATCGTTATTTTGGCAATTAAAGAAAATAGGTACCATTGAAAACAACAAAGCGAAATGTGACCACATAAATTCTGCGAATACAATAAGTGCACTGAATAGATGGGAAATTGATATTTTTATGTGTGCGCACAGTTCACACAATACATCCAGAGATATAGGTTTCCGATTAGCCAATGGCGCATGCCTCCCTAAATTGTGTTCCACTTTGTGTACTTCTCTGTTGGACATAAATCAAAATTTCCAAACGCAATAGTATTGGGAACAAAAGGCCACCGCACATGAACCAGTAGCCGAGTTGTGATTGGCTGGTAGTATGATGTATGATGTTTGGGTACTTAAAACTATTAAAAGAAGCCTGGCATATCTAATGCATACGGATCTTTTTTCTGTAAGAGAATTTAAATGGACAGTGTCCGTTAATAAATTCAAACTTCGAATGAAGTTATTAATAAGAATCGACTGTACTAACAAATTGAAAGACTTTATATTCCTGTATGTACTAGAGTTAGTCTTGATAAACATAGAAAACTGCAATAGGTTTACATACACATATACAAATTAAAACAAACGAAATCTCATAATCTTCTTAAATGGGTATCGATATCTTTAAATATTGTGACTGTCCCTTCGACGTAGTATACACAGAAATGACCCACTCGGTACTTAAGAAACAAATCGGCTTAGAGTTAATGCTGTTTTCGTTGATAATCTTGCCTTGTTTTTCAAATAAGGGAACAATATTTTGGTTAATATAAGCGCAAGTTGATATAGGGACATAGGATACTGCGACTGGATACTTTTTTGGACAACGCCGTAGAGGAGTGCGCAACTAAAGTAGGCAGTTGGCTAAGACCGGGCTCACTGAAGGGCCATTGTAGTATGCTTGCTTCAGCCGAACTGTAAAGCTAAAGAAATAAGAAATAAAATACAAATAGTAGCGCCACTACTTCCTTAAATGCTATAACATACTTTGCATATATGTAGATAGGTACGTCACAACTCAAAATGAGTTCTTATAGTTTTTCGACAACCCCTAACAACCTATTTCTACTAAGAAGAGTACAAGTTCTACAACATTTCTGAAAATTGATCACCAGCCATGAAGCATTAGAATCTTATTTGTATAGGAATTTTTAGTGGAGACGTGCCTTCGAAAAACAATGTAATGTACATATAACTTATAGACTTTTTATATCCCTGTCTATATCATAAACGTTTCGACTTTTGCTCTTGCATTCCCTGGTTGCATCCAGTCTCTACAATATTCATCCAATTGCTGTGAATAGAAATGTTTACCACACCACAATTTTTAGAGTCATTGTGAAATAAAAAGTAGAAATTAAACAACCAAGTGACAACTCGAAAACTTGTTAAAATAACGGTTATATTTTATACTGGTTCACATATAACTTTGTTAAAAAAATGATTAAATAGCTTACAATAAAGTACCAAATAAGGAAGAAAACATGCAACTGAAATTTAGTATTTAACACAGTTTAGCAATATTTAAACAAAACATAGCTCTGGCCATAACAATCTGCTTTTATATTTTCCTACAAGTTTTTCTTTTAACAAACGAGTTATCTGAAAGAAAAATGGATTCTATACCCTTTTCACACCGAGCTGAAACCCGCGTTTTCTCGGAAAACTCGTCGATGCATTACACCGAACACCAACTTTGTTTTCGTTTGACGTTTCAATTAGCTGTTTTCAATTTTGGTTATAAATTTCGATCGCATTAATTAGCAAATGAAATGAATTAAGTGCGTTTAAACATAATACTAGCCCATCAATTACCTGTTGAAAATGATTTTAAATTATGAGGTTGTGACATTTATTCGGTCAGCTTTTCTGCTGAAATTGCTGAACATTGCCAAAGGTGTGTTTGGGTCAGCAATCCAACGATTGAAAGTCGTTTTCGTGGAAATGCCCCACAAACTTTTATATTCGTCAAAGCATTTCTACACAATCGAAAAGCAAGAAATCATTCTCAGGGCTACCAACCTTACGGAAACTGAAGCACAATTACTTGAAAGACCAAGGTATAATGTTCTTCCGCCGTCTGCATTAATTTGTCAACAATTTATTTTAAATCAAACAATGGTCAGACGATAAATCTCCTTATAACTCAAGAGGCAGAGCCCAAAAGAAAACCGATGGACAACGTGGATTAGGATTTCACTTAAATCTGTCTTTCTATGGTAGGCCTAACATGGCGCAGGGATGTCATTGTGAAACATTTCCTCTTATACCTATTAACCAAAATATTGTTCTTTTATTTGGCAAACAAGAGCAGATTATTAACGCAAACAGCATTAAGTCTAAGCCGATTGTTATTTTAAATTGCGGAAATAGTTTGCTCATTTGCAAAAGACACATGGTGTTTTATGGCACATATAAGTAACCTACCATAATACTTATGGGGATTAAGAAGACCTCTGATTTGAAGTGGTACTACAAACGACAACAGGTATTTTTTTTGAAGGAGCATAATATAGTAAAAATCTGTATCTGATCCGGTTAAATTTCAGATTTTTCGTTCCCAATGGAACATAAAACGAGATTTTTCTTTCTTTGCGAAAGTCAGCTATTCTTAAATTGTAATTTATGTTTATAGAAATCCATTCAATTTATGCTGGCATCCACTGCAGCCGCCAAATGTAAATCGTCTCTATTTTTCCCAGACTTGTCGTCTCTAAAAACTTAATGAATAACAGCAACACACCTTAAAGAGCGTGAGAAATGTTGTGGTGTTAGTGTAAGTAGGTGTAAATCTCGCTCAAAAATCGAGATTCGAAAAATTGCTCTGACTCTGACTCTGTTTTTTTTTTGCGGCAAATATAACATAAAATTTGACAGCTTTTTCTGCCCCAATGGAAAACGACATAAGTTTTCGACATGTGGATGGCGAAAAATTCCTTCACCCAGGCCTACAAATTTAACAATGAACAGGTTTCTCTCGAAATTCAGCTGTAGGAGCTCCAGTATATTCGTAAGTCGTTCAATCTATATCTAAAGTTCCACTTGTTTCGAGTAGTGTTCCTTATTGTATCCAAATCCATGTCGCCATTTCAACGCGTCAGCTGTCAATGGAGACGGCAGTTGCATGTATTTCCCAGGCATGGCTGTCAGATTAGGGGTCGACTTTGCTATCTGAAATGGAATTCCTGCGACGTATGTGCAGCAATAACCCTTCCCCAAGTCTACGTCTGATGCGTATAGATCGGTCAGTTTGAACTGTGGTTTGAGTGGGAGAGTATTTGTGCTTTTATCTAAGTAGGTACTACATAAAATAATGTACCTACCTAAATTAAGTAAATAATTGTAGTGTCAAGCTTGAAATGTCTTTATCAACCCTTGCTGCAATCAACCATTTTGCATAGTTTGTTGCACCAACTCTTTGCTTTTTATGACTATATTCGTATATGCTCACCGCCAATCCCCAATGAATATCGTATTGTTTAGGAAACACTATCAAGAAAAACCAAAAAGCGAATCTCCACTCAAATAGTATTGAGTTCGAGCCATTCTTTGCGGGACACAAATCCGTTTTGTTGGCAAAATCGGATTAGGAACAAAGGCTACCGCATACCGGATAAATATTTGCATAAGGCACATTCAATTCAGTAAAACTATACCAAATCCGCAAATGTTTCCCATCTCCCTTGTTTAAGTTGCATTCATCAGCAACATTTCATTTAATTAAACCTACAACTGCATCTATATCTTCCCACAAAGTGAGCATACTGAATTCCAATAACAATACAAATCTCCCATCCGGCTCTTTGGCGGTGTATCATATTTCATGTATTCACCCAAAAACAAAGTAGACATCGGCAATATTTATTTGAACATGCCCATTCGAGTGCGAAATTCGACTTCAACTGTTTACAGTTACAACTTACCTACAGACTCCTTTGGTTCAGTTTAGTACTTTTTTCTTAACCTCAAATATTTTTTTTTTTTTTGGGAGAACACTGCGTGATACCGCACGGATGCGGAAGTTTCTTTAACAAGTAACATTGCTGGTGGGAATGAATGAAACTTGAGAATGACGGAAACAGCTACCGAAAAACATTGAGATTTATCTATTGTGCAATTGTTTTCAATTTTGAAGGATTATGGGTATTAACTGTCAGGTGGGGTGTTGATAATTTTGTTCGTAAATGGATACAAGAGAAAATAATCTTAATACGAGTTACGTTAGTTTGTTTATTCAAGTCCAAGGGGCTCAGAGATTTGAAAGTTGTTTTTTTGGAAGTTTATATTAAGCCTGTTTTTATGAGCTTCGATCTCAGCAAAGTAAAGGATGATTCTCAACACGCAATTATAACAACTGCGCTATACTTGACACTTCGAGGACTCACATCGCAGTAGTTGTTGGAATTGCATGCTGAAAATATTACTTTACATTGTTTCGCTGAGATCGAAGCTAAGAAGAACACACCTATTATCGCATAAAACCGTTAACGTATAAAATTCGTCGCATACTTTGCGTTAACGTTTTCCAAAGAAAGAATAGTCCGCCCCAAGGCTCAACATTGAGATCTAGAAATTGATTGTATTGGTAAATGACTCATAGTTTACATTTCAAGGACTTTCTTTCAAAATCTGCTGTTCCATACTTAATTTTTCCCATGTTTATTTATTTAATTATGCCCTTTTAGAGTCCTCAAAAGAACAGAAGAACATTTTTTGAAAATGACCCAGTTATGAATTATGTAAACCCATGCGTGCGACACGACTCAGGAATTATTTATGTATGTACTATGTACCTACGTAAAAGGTGGGTTCTTAAAAGTACATTCTGTAAAATGACAGCACACGTACCGCCTATCTCGGAGGGTTATTTGTTGGCACTTATGTGGTCTTCCATTGGGACAAAAAATAGTTCAAAAAATCAATCTTATTTTTGATTCGGATCAATTTTTGCAGCTCTTGATCATTTTTAAAATAATAACACACTACCACCAGAGGCAATACTCTGACTACCACTATACCATACCAATATACTTTGCACAGCTTTTTTCGTCTTCCTCGTCGTTACGAGATAACGAGTATTTGTCAATTTTTCAAATCGATATTCATATTTGTAATTTTTCCAAACACGAATGCATTTACAGAAGCAGATCAATTTCGTTGTATGTTCCACGAGCCGCATAAAATCTGAGATCCCAATGGAAGTTGATTGTAGCGGGTGATAGTTAAAAATTATTTTAGGCAAGTACATTCCGCACCAAGTCCAAGTTCATAATTCTATCATCAGTTCAATTTTGCGTCACCTGCTGGTGAGAAAAAATCTGGACTATCAATGTCATTTGATTATTAAAGAATACAATCCATTTTTGTGGAAATAAACCGAACCGCATGTGGAGCCCGTCAGAGAAAAAGAACACGAAACAAAATTGCGTTCTATCTAGGGATCAATGGAACGAGACCATTTAAAGTGAAATTGATTAAAGATTCTGTGTAAATTATTCTCAGCCCTTTTTGAGACGTCTGACACTCTTTTGAAAAAGACAATTTATTGCTTTTATGAAATAAAAATGTGAAACAAAAGGTCTGTTCTTTTACATTTAATTCTTACGAATTTTTACTAATTCTTACGAATTTTTACTCAATGCCGTTCCTTAACTTTGTAAAAGAGTGCGTCATCAAGAGAACAAGATATTTCACCTCCACTGGTGTGGTACTCGTTTGGGCTTCTTCAGATTTACTCTCAGATTTCAGATTTCGTGTGCCTGATCGAACATTAAAACGACACTTGCTCTTTTGTGTGTTGATATTCGTGCGAATTGAATACGTGTTGTCTTCGACACTTTTATAAGCGCTTTCTATTCACTGGTTTTATTTTATATTCAAACATTCGGAATGTCCGTCGCGAGTGATTTCTAAATATTTGTACATTAATAATTTACAAAAATAGATTCACCCGATGCAATGTCTTTCTTTGCTGAAGAAAAAATTCACGAAAATGGAAACAAAACCCACCAGTTGTCAAACTCAAATGCACTTGTATTGGTAAATCTGAAGCAAATCTAAGAAAATATCTATGTTCGCAAAAGTGCTCTGAAATCTGAAAAATTGCTCTTATGCCAAAAAAAGTGCTTTGATATTTTGCGTATTAAAATGATACCAACAGGCGGCAAAATAAAATTGAATGTCCTCCACAAGACAGGACGTTCTTTTTCGCTGTAAGAAGGAACAATCTCCCCCATGTAATTCTTAATGCAGTGTCGCTTTTTTCTCTTCTCAAATGCTTTGAGTTCAATCAGTACAATTTCTTCCTCATACTCGGTTTCATCAAAAATAACTTTGATTAATTCCAGATCACTTAAATCGCTAGGAAGATAAATTCTTCGGGCTTATCAGATATTTAACGACTTTTTGAATAACGTTTTTGAATTTTTGAATTATGTATCTGTAATTTTAATAGATTACTACAAAAGCGTTCCCTGCCACTTTGACAGTCTTTTCCATTCTTACTACGAAAGTAAAGGAACCAGCTGTCAAGAGTTATGTGACAAGTTCACAAATACCACTTTTTAGAATGAATACTATTGATTAATTATGAGATTTTCTGATTCATATCCATATGAGATTGTTGTGTGGAAAATATTTGGCTATAGGGAGTAGACGTCGTTGACAATCTTTCAGACGAAAACCACTTTCATTATAGAGACAGGAGGACAGCTAAGCTAGTATCAATGAATATTGACGATTCTTTTCAGAGTTGAAAGGTTTCGTTAAATATTTTGGCAGATTCACCTGAAGGCATATTACTGCACTAGTTGAATTAAAGTTGTGGTAGCGTCGCAGCACCTAGCCGTTGTCCTTCACTCACGTACTACCTTCTGTTCCTTAATTACCGCTTATACATACAAATTGTTTATAAACCTCCAGCCTACGGAGTTGTCGAAGCAGACTTATTATTTGTTCTACTGGTCCCTTGAGAGCATCTGCTTCGCATCTAGCATCAATAGGACAATTACTTAATTGCATTCAAATTATAAGAGATAGCTGTAGCTACCCTCTTGTAACACGATTATCCAACAATTACTCAACTCGAGAACATATCGTCGCGTGCAATCTGATGCAGAAAAATTTCATAAATCTAGCTCTGTCATTGCACGGCAACTTACCGCAGCAATCAAGTGATTTGTCATGTTGCACACAGTAGCAATTACGAAATCACATCACCAGGTACTTGAGGTTCACCAAAAAAAAAAAGAAGACGAAAATCAAGTCCTTATCTAATCTCTATCCTTTCCTTCGAAAGGATAAGCCCAGTAATTACCTACCATACCGTCCATCAGCAAAATAAGTTGTTCCTTCATGTCGGTTCAGGATGTCGGTTTCTCTGCTTCCCCATACATCTGTACTCTTTCTTCCTAAAGTATTTTCAATTATTTCAGGAGTCCAACGTAAGTTACAACAAATAAATGATTGGCAGCGTTTAACAATGAGATGATATGATATGTTAATAGCTGCGGTATGTTTGTATCTACTGTGTTTCACAGATCGTCACTTTTGATAAGAAATTCGATACTTGAAATGCGTACGCAAGGGGATGATGGTTATTTGAAAATGATTCCCGGGATTCTTTCAAGAGGGGTGCAGATTTGTAGTGTGGCGGGTATGTTTATAGTCAACAAATTACTTTTCAATTGATGTGGCGGAAGGCCAATTGTAAGATAAACAGAGCGGAGAAAAAAAGTATCATATGTGTATGCTGTGTGGTATATGGCTTTGGTTTGCATTGCGGCCAGCCTACCTGGAAGGACATCGCATTCGCATCCGTATGTGGTTTACTGGTAACGCCCTAATTTGCGCATCAATGGATTCGATTACTGTTCGGTCGGCTTTCTTTACGCATTATCCCCGTAAGAGGAAGAATGCGATTTGTTTTCGGGTTGGCTAATAGCTCCGAAGGATGGAACGCAAATGAAGATCCTATAAATGGCGAGTGGACTTTTGGAATTAGGTCAGTCTATGGAGAAATATCAAAGCGAGCAGATCGACAAAGAATATTTAAACATGACGGACTTCAGCATTGACTACATATTGAACCGCGCTGGCGACAAGTATATGGGAACAAATTGCTGTGTTGGACTCTCGGAAAGGATAAAATTAAACGCATCACCTGAACTGTGTGAATCGTTCAAAAACGAGCTATTACAGAGTCAACTTCAAGATTGTCACCAACAGTATCCAATGTTCGATTGGCTACAATACACGCGCTATCATCCTCCAAAGCTACCAAGTAAGTTAAAACGAAAGATTAACCTTAAAAAAAATGTTTCCTAAGAACACAATCACGTTTATTAAAGGACCCTTCCGTACTGGACCTGTTAAACGAACACCCGGACGATTGCCAAGAGTTCCATTCTCACCTGCTCAATTGCAAGCGCTGGAAAACGCATACAAAATCTCAACATATCTCAGTTCGGAAGACGCAAATAATCTGGCGATGAGCCTGGATCTTACGAATACACGAGTAAAAATTTGGTTTCAAAATCGCCGTGCTCGCGAAAGAAGAGAAAAACGCGAACGAAATGCGGACACGGGCTGTGATTCGACAATGTCGTCGACTTCTTCTAGTCCGGAACCGGAAATAATCGCTATTGGTTAAATAATACGCCAACAAATGTTGTAAATACGTAGTTTGTAATTCAACTGTGCTTTAATTGTTAAGTGTGGAATGATAGTGGAAATTGTTGTGTAGCCTACAGACTGGCATGAACTTGAAAATAAGTTCTGCAGGACTGCGATCTGTGAAACTGTAAAAATAATAAACATAACTTCCTTCCTTAAGTTTATGTTTTCATTAGGCGAGGGCTGAATTTTATGTGGTGCTACTGAACAGACTACGAAAACACTCCTATTTAATGACTACAAACTACTAAAATAAACTGTCAGCTGATAACAAAATTTGAGCCAATGTAAAATTTGGCAACTTGTTGGAAATACGATGGAGCGAGAGTATTTTGTTTTAAAACTTTCCGGGAAAAACAAGTAGGTGCAATGAAACACTTTTCGCCCATTGACTGTGCTTTAAGCTTCCGCTGTACTGCGATTTGGTGCTGTCACTCTTTGTTAAGGGCTGGCGTTAAAAATGAATGGTCGGATTGATGTGTGCCGACAATTAAAAACCATTTCAATGAAATAACTATTAATTAAGAGCAAACCAGAATGGAGTTGTTTTCGCTGTGCTGTCTAAGCCTTGGCATCAATATCCACTTTAGAACACTTCATCCGGTCTAGTTTCTTTTATGAAACTGAGACTGAGAGGCTTGTATGTTCGTATCAAGTATATGCTACTTTGACAGATACTCAATACTCTTATGGGTCAATGCTCCACATGATTCAAGAACGTGATTTGAATTTTAAGGACTGTCATTGCAAAATCTAGAGAACTTCTCCTGGTATACCCACTTTTGCTCAGCTGTTTTCTTAATATATATAGTGTCCCCGTTAGGATTCATAGCTTGTTCTGACTAAGGCTGATATATGCTTTGAATCTTTATAGGGTTACTAGCTGACCCAGCGAACTTCGTTCCGCCCAAATTCATTATTGTTCCTAATAAAAATAATAATTCTGAGCTTGCAGAATGCACGTGCTGCTTATGAAATAAATGAAGTACATATTATAGCAATATCGATGGGTTTGCTCACACGTGAGCACGCCATATACAATTGACCATGTGAGAAACATGGGAATTGAATTGATGCCACAAATATCCAGCGATTGTCCTTGCGACTATTTGTCATAGTGAAAGCGAGGCACACGGAAAATTTAAGACGCTCAAATACGTTCTGAATAAGGGGATTCCGCTGAATGAAAATGTTGGCATTTGAATTTTTCCCTCAAAATCGTTTGCTGCATGACATTCGATTTGAGATTCTTCACAATCAAATCAAATGCGTTCCGTTGCAAACTTTCGGAGCATTAAGGTTGCGCAACAAAACTATAACTGAGCCGACTTTCAATTTCATCCTATCTTTTAAATACAGCAATACGAATAAAACAAAGAAAGAATCATGAAAATTGGCCCAGTGGATATCGAGTTATAATTATATTATATTTATGTAGATATGTGGAATAGATAATGTAAAGGGTTTTTCAATAAGAGCGCTACAAACGTTTTTTTTTAAAATAAAACAAAAACGGTTTTGGATATCAATGAAATTCTTTATTCCTGTGAAAGTACGTTCGATGCCATTATGTATGGAACTCGATTTCTTTTGCATGGCCACCACGGGCACGCTTGCAGAAGTCCAGACGTTGAACCCAATTTTCGACGGTTTTCAAGCATAAATCGGCCGATACTGCTGCAATTTCACGTAGTTCATCAATCGTCGCTGGCTTGTTGGCATAGACCATATGACTTGATGTAGCCCCACAGGAAAAAGTCTAACGGCGTCAAATCGCACGACCGAGGCGGCCAAGCGACTGGACCAATTCGTGAGATAACACGTTTTCCAAACATGGTTTCCAATAAATTGATTGTGACATTCGCTGTGTGGCTTGTGGCGCCGTCCTGTTGGAACCACATGTCTTTCAAGTCCATATCATCCAATTGGGTTATCATTGAACGGTAGCGATTCCCATTCACAGGAACGTGCCGGTCTTCATCATCACGGAAGAAGTCCGGCCCAATGACGCCGCCGGCCCATAAACCACACCAAACCCTAATTTTATCGGGATGCAATGATGACTCATGGATGACGTGTGGATTTCTGCCTGACCATTACTGCATATTTTGTTTATTGACGAAGCCATTCAGCCAGAAATGATGACGACCATAAATTGGACGTAGCACTCTTAACGTATCGCACGCAGTTTTCAAAAATCACTAACTTACCTTTGAAATAGCCAAAATACAGAAAGCAAACGAACGAAAAGGGTGCAATTGAAATTTTGAATACAACTGGAAAAACAGAACAAAACACTTAACGATCTAACAAAACAATAATAATAATAGTAAATTTAAAAATTTTATTTAAAATTAATTTGACTTTCTTTCAAATGTTGTTTTATTTTTCTTTCTTGATTTACAAAAGGGTACAACTTCTTTATGAGTACACATTAGTTAATTCATTGCCCCCCCTCCTCCGTGACCACACAGCCCAAATTATCAAATCATAAAGAACATATACTGTGCTATCAAATGGAATGACCGCCTACAGCGCCACCTGTTGAGAATTTTTAAATTTTTCTTTTTTCCTAAACCTTCGCGGAGTAATTACGAACAAATCCGCAGAAGGAAGTATCCAATTTGATCCAGTCGTTTTCGAGTTATAAGCATCCGAACAAACCAAGATCCATTTTTATATATATAGATTTCCCTAGAAGTTTTTTTAACTTTCATCTCAAGCGAGTGTTCAGCAGCTGTTTTTGCTGCCAAATGCTTAGCTTAAAAAACGCTGCTGTAACCAGGAGTTTAATTTGGATGGATAGTTCGATAATTTTAAACGTAAAGCACCATCCGTGTAGTTAAGTGGCATTAATTCTTTGGATGGTAGCCGCTTAACGTCAAAAGAAGTTTCTTGTTGCAAAATCTAGATGGAATTATTTCCCCGTTTACGTTATGTATATTCTGCGCGTATCCCTTCAAGAGTTTTTAAGATTGGTGGTACAACACGATGATTTAACTTTTTAGCAACCGCCACAAGCTGCTTTAAAATTCAATAAAGATAAGAACGCACTTCATATTATTCCAACAGGCCTCATTCGTTTTTTTTTATTAGAAACAATGTTTACAATACACGCTATTAACTTACATATCTTTTTAACGGAATCTATTTCGACACAATAGTATTTATCATACCTGTGTACAAATATATTGCTGTATTGAATATTTTTATATTTTCTTTATAGTACTCTTATAGAAATAAAAAAAAGAATAGTTAAGTTCTTTTTGGAAAAATAAAAAGAATCACAAAAAGTATATAGACTATCAAAAATAAATGAAAACAACAAAATCTAAAACATATTTCGTTCAATGGAGTCGTAGCACCAATTTCTAAAAACTACTAATCGCCAAAGAAACCAAAAATGTGCAACAACATTGCGCTTTTACCAAAAGTACAACTGCCAGTAGAGAAGTTTATAAATTTATAAATCGACAATTTTACAGAACAAATGTAATATTTTGTGCAAAGTAATATAATTCGAACAAAACGCACATTGTGACAATTAAGTACATTTGTTGGATACATAGTTTGTGGTTGTTACTCGATTGTTTTTATTCTTTCAATATTTCGGCAATAATATAAGGCATCTAAAATTATATTTCTCTTTGAAGGAATAATAAAAATAAATGGTTTCGTTTGTGTATATTTTTCTATGCAATTTGTGTAAATACATAAGCATTTGATTTAGAATTTACTATATGTATTTTTGCAAAAATAAAACGAATCTGAACATAATATATATTCTAAAGTGTGTTTAAAGTGTAGGGGTGTTTTGATTAATTATTGAAAGGCATAGTCAGAAGTCCAGACAAAAAGAAACTAAAGTGTTACAATCAAATGGGATTACCTGAAATTTACTTACAATCACTATTACTGACATTTCTTAGTTATGAGGAGAATGTGATATATAATTCTATTAAAATAGAGTGCTACTAATTAACATTAATAATAGATTCACGTCCTTTGCCAACGCCAACCCACCGCACTGGAACACCCAACTCGCTCTCGAGGAATCGTACGTAGTCTTGTGCATTCTTTGGTAGCTCCTTGAAATCGCGAATGTTCTCGGTGCAGGTCTGCCAACCGGGCAGAGTAATGTATTCCACTTCGATTTTGGACAGTTCAGAAATTGTGCCCGGGAAATGATCAAGTTTCTGTCCATTACTCTTGTAGCTGCAAAATGGAAGAAAGATATTTTGGTTAATGTTTCCTAATAAAATAAACAAAGAAGTAACTTACCCAACGCCGACCTTAATTTCTGGCAATGTATCGAGAATATCTAGTTTAGTTAAGCAAATGCACGTGTATCCATTCACCAGTGAGGTGTACTTCAACAGACCAATATCCAACCAGCCGCAGCGACGTTTCCTCTTTGTAGTCACACCAATTTCGACGCCACGAGTTTGGAGAAGCTCACCGATTTCCTAGAAAACAAAGTCAAACATAAATTTAGACATTCCTCAGTGTTGATTTTGGAATCGACTTACATTCAGTTGCTCTGTTGGGAATGGTCCATCACCCACACGTGTCGTGTAAGCCTTGACAACTCCAATTACCTCACCAATTGCCTGAGGTGGCAGACCCAAGCCGGTCAATACACCACCGATGCTGCAATTACTGCTCGTCACATAGGGATATGTGCCAAAATCAATATCCAACATAGCCGCATTGGCTCCTTCGACCAAAATGGTTTTATTCTGACGCAGCGCTGTGTGTAGGAAGCAAACTGTGTCTTTAACGTATGGCCGGATCATGTCAGCGTATTCGCTATACCTAGAACAAAACTCCTCTCTCAGGACCAACCACCTCTCGCAAGTCTCAAGCAAATTGTATTTACCTCTTCAATTCAGCCTCCACATCGACACATATTGAGGGGAATAGACGTAAGTGTGTCGCCACAATTGAATTGAATCTGAAATTCGACAAATCAAATCATACATTTATCGGAAAGCATTGCATTATGTACTTACTTCTCAGTGAAGAGTTTAAAGTCGCACAACAGCTCACCCACACGGATGCCATTGCGTGTGGCCTTGCTAGAGTAGGCTGGGCCAATGCCCTTCTTGGTGGTGCCCAAAGACTTGCCACCCTTTTCAGCCTCTTGCATTCCATCGACATGTTGATGGAAATCAAATACCAAATGTGCACGATCCGAGATGATCAGGCGGTGTTGCAACTTTTGCAAGCCCTTCGCCTCGTTTTTCCTCAGTTCCTCGAACAGACTTGGCAGATGGATGACGACGCCGTTGCCTGCAATAAAAAAATAAATATTTTGGTTAATTAAACATGTCAGCGCGAGGAAGGTACGACGAGACACGGAATCTATTTGCCACGAAGTTATAAACCTAATTATAGTTTACAGTGCAAAAACATTCGTGTACATCTCCTCGCCTTCGGGGAGAATCAAGGTCTTTCGAGAGGAGCCACCCTGCATGTCTCTTGTTTGGGAAAGACAACCAAGACAACATGTCACGGGGTGGAACCATTTTAATGGCACATTAACATTGAATTGAACAAGTAAACGTAATCAAATTTATTCGGTTGATGGATTTCCTAATCGGCTGAAAGGAACACGACAAAAATATATTGTACACAACTAGTGTGCATTTTTTTTTTTTTCCTTTTTTTGTGAAAACAGAAAGTAGGTATGTGTGAAAATAGACCAACGGTTGGCGGTCAAAGTCAATCAATTTCTTGGCCGAAATTCAAAATTCGCAAGGAGACTGCAGTCACACGGTAAGGCGAATTTCTTTTTACATTTGGTTCTTGAAAAGTTCAAGAGAACGATACATTGTTTGGCTGCAAGGTCAGGTCACGTTATAGTTTAGTTATGTTACTTCTACATGAGCCGCTTAAATTAACCAAGTGATGAAGAACAGTCAGACAGATAGAGGTAGGTAGACGTATTTTAAAGTGCACTTTGGATCGACGCACCGGTTAAATGGAAGATAAAACCCGCCTCCGAAAGTCACACTTTTTAACACCAGTATGCAGAACTTATTGCGCGAACCACTGTGGCTTTACAATGCACTATTTCACGTAAGATGCTATGCTTAAGCGCGTTACTAAAACACTTTTCGACGTGCGAATTAGGGCGCTCACTATTTTAACTCATAAAGTTGAAAGACGAAAAGAAGAGAAAAAAAAGGAAAACTTAAGCAGTGCAAGAACTGGAGTGGTGAAGCCTGTATCTTTTTGTTGAAAAGGTTGTAGAAATAAATACCACGATGAGCTCCAGCAATTGCAATAAGCCGCCAGAACCTTTGGCATTTGTTAAATTGGTTGATTGTGAGAAGCGACAAATTGTTCTATGCTAAAACAATAATTTAAAACCAAGCGAAGAATTAATTGCTAAAGGTACTCTATTTTTCGCGGTGACTGCCAAGCGATGGATCTGAGTGTATACCTCAATACGACATCGATCAATAAAGAAACGTGAAAGTCTGCAGTGCCTTCTCTTTTTCAGAAACGAAAGGTGTTATCTGGTGTTCAGTAAGACACTTTTCTTGCGTACGAGTATGTATACTTTCTTTATAAATGGACGATGCTTTTAAGATTACATCCGACCTTTCGCAATCGTCTCTTAAGAGCTCTATATAATCCGATTCAACAGCAAATACATTGTCGCCTTATCTTCATTGGGCACGAATAAAATTCTTTTTTTTTTTCACAGGAATAGTTTCAACATAAAAATATACGCCTTAAAAAAATGTTACGTATACGCAACCGTGTACGAGGAACTCGTATTGCATAATCGAAAAGTCGCCTTTAAAAATTTATTTTTATTTGTTCAACTGTTAAATGATTCTTACAAAAATGTACACTTCAGAGACAAATAATGTCTATCATGCTTGAAATAATAATTTATCTAGAAGACTTTCGAATAAAATTAAACACGATTTACACATCCCGTGAGATGAAGCAAATTCCATATGTACGTACGAGTATATCGAATTGAAAGAAATAGCTTTGAAATTTTTGGAACAATTCCAAACAAAAAAACACAAAAAGAGGCAGGTTTCCATAGCCAGTTTTGATAAATAATTCACCTAGAGAAAACAACAATACAACAGCCACAGATTATCGGCTTTTATCGAAAAGCTTAATTTTAACTAACAAAACTCTTTCCGACTGATATGGGGATATATAAATGTGATATGAACAACATGCGTGTGGCACGCTCCTTCACTGCAATAGGTGGGACTGTTTTCTATTTAAATTGCATGTTATGTCACACAGAAACTTGGATTGCTTGACGCTAGAACAACGTTACTAAATATTGCAAACTTATTGCCGGAACAATGTGACATGTGAAAAAATTGCATCACCAGTACGTGGCATACAGAAATTTTGTTGTGACACTGGAATGCTAATTTATAATTGTTTTTGCTCAAGATTAAATCGCTTTTAAAATACGTAGCCCTTTACTTACGTTAAGATTTCGGGAGCAACGTTGTTCAGGATTTAATTTTCATAAGCGTTTTGCACTAAATGCTGAGTTTTATCTCCATTTAATGGATCAAATGCCGCGATAATTATCCGTTTTATGACAACGAACAGAAACAGCACAGAATTTTCTTCGGTTCTACATGTATACGGAGTTAAACCCCTCTATTAGATCATAAACATACGGCTCCGTAACGGCTTTCACATTCGCTTCGCTCGCTAGCCATATAACCCCTATTTTACGCGACAAAGCTTTCACATTTCGTTACGTAGCCGTTTCCCGAACGATGTGCTAATAGAAAAGCCTTATTTGTAAATAATTTGTAATTAAAGTTTTATTACAAAATATTATAAAATAATAATAAATAAATGTTCAAGTGGGTACTGAATACAGCCATTTGGCCGTCATTGTCGAAGTGACATTTCGTTACGTAGTCGTTTCCCTACGGCGTCGACCGAATCCGTGTCCCGTGCGAATAGCCACTTCGTTCTTTTAAACTGCAAATCTTTAAAATGCCGAAAAGTCGTTAGAAATGTGGTAGCAGAGTCAATTTAAAACGAATCTTGCAACACGTTTGCTTTTAATGTCGGTTAACCTTTTTTCAGACTACCAGCGATGACGACATCCATACACCCATACACCCATATAATCATCATAAAGCCGCTCCTTCAATTAGTCCAGTTAAAAGAGGAAAGTATACGACCAGCTACAATGCATCTCCGAGAGACCATCAAGTGAATAGACTACTTGTTGCATCGTTTTTAATAAAAATGTAATATTTGAGACCAGAACGTGCTCTGGGAGTTTAATCGCCCAGGCCATTCTATACAATATTACAAACAAGTGTCCATTTAAAGACATTAAGCTTCCACAGATATAAATTGTCTTTCATTAGTACCACCTTCATATATGTGAACATTCTAGGTACTGATAACAAAAGTTATGCAACATTAACCCCTTGCTAATTCACGGGCGATAAATAATTTTACCCAGCACTTGCACACCCGGTGAAATTGCTGATCACCCGCAGTCAGGTGTTTATTTACGCTTAGTCATGCACTTCTAGGCATGTACGTAAATAAAAAGGCAAACTGATGCACACGAGACTTAGCGCTAGCTGGCACCTCGATATTGCAATATCTCGTTCTCATTATTTCTCAATTCGACGCACAGAGTGTCTCTATTCCGAAAGTACTATCCGACTTTTCGTCGCCGAATGTCAAGGTTTGAACAGGTACAGTAAATACACAGCCAAATGTTGACCATTGAAAATGATAATATGCTGACGCCCACCACGACATGTGATGTGAGTGCTTTTTGCTTTCGCTAGAAGGTCAAGCGTGGGTAGGCGTTCGAATAGACAAAGACGATGCAATGTCTCATTAGTTGACATAATGCCTATGGGTGTATAAAACCGCACCACGAGTAACACCCTATCCGAGTTTACTTTATCAATCGATTTATGGTTTTTTAACAGGTAGACAACAAAGAAAAAGAAACGCTTGAAAAGGTGATATTCTGCTCAATATCTCCTACAGAAATTAAATGCTATAAAAAATAATTTATATAGATAACATAAAGGAGAGTATAACTTACCGATGACGGAAATACATTTCTCGTTCACAACGCCACTCGGCAATAAATGGAAATCGAATTCTGTGCCATTGGCGACGACAGTGTGTCCAGCATTATTGCCACCCTGAAATAATAAAATTGATTGGTTGTAATTGATGCCACTAACTTGTGTGAGTAGTGTTTTAGTGTTTGCCTTTTGTGTGAGCATTTATTGGAGGGCACAGGATTTGTGCAGTTCTATTGTATAACATGTATCTGTATATTATAAAGACTACAGACTAAAAATAAAATATATATATATACAGACATTTCTAGAGGGTTTGAATGACGGCAGGCCTCTTCTTGTGCGGCTTGGGTATACCAATATCTATCCTTCTATTTTGATTATTTTATCAATTAGGATATAAACAAAGAGCCGCATGTGAGGTATTGACTGCATGTCAAAAATTGCAATGAACGCGGTTTTCCTCATTAAAAAAAAAGGATTGCAGAAGCAAGAAGTTTACTTTGAGCATTGGCTTGATAATTAAAATACTGAATTGTTATAAGTTGGGTTTATTACGTCGAAATAAACGTGGCGGTCCAAGTTATGGCAGAATATGCAAAAACTTGTTCCTGATTTATACTGCTGATGACATGCGGTCGCTTCCTTGGATAGAAGTCACATTTTAACCTCAATTTGTGCTGCAGCTATCGCCGTCGAGTGCATTCAAAGCGTTGCATGATGTCCTGTCATTAGTCCATTCAACATTATAAACGCGTAAATCAACTAACTGCGCAACAATATTAAAAGTCCAGATGACCAAATCACATAAGTTTTTCAATTATTGAACTAGTTGACCAACTTGGTGTTCTACCGACTTCATGGATCGCAATCTGCGTTTGATAGGAATCAATATGTTCAAGTTGAATTGCCTAGCTAAACGCAAGCAATGTGAGTTTGTGCACTTATGTTCGACGCTATGTTTGTTTGTTTGTTTAATAACTGAGCTGAACAAACCTTTGAAACAGTTGCTTGCATCAGACGCAGTAAGCGTATGTTCAGAAATATTGCGCCTGTTCCCTAACGATAATGCATTCAAACATATTGGTCAAACTTCGATCGCTTCTACCCAACATACACGTAGGGGAATGAAGTTCGACTAATTTGTTCGTTAAAGAACAGACCTATTCACAAAAGAAAAAGTTGGAGCAAAAATCACTGAAGCAGGAAACCCAAAATTAATGTAAAACCCGCCCAAGGCATTATAGTTTTCAATCCAAAAGCGAAAACATAGATCAGTTTGACCTTGGCGATTTGGTGTGCCAGATTTGAAAACAAATATTTCACGACGACATGGGTAAACTTTTGTCTCGTATAGCTGACTTAAAAATGTCTTGTGTATTCTAAAGGTAGCTTGTGTGAAATGCGACACTCAAACTAAAAATACTCTAAATAGTAGGTATTTTAGGATTGTTATTAAAAATTGGCCAAGCCTTCTCAAAACTGTAACTGTGGCCACGTATTTTATGATCAGTTTCTGCCAATTCATGAATTTCCGCCAAAGTACATGGGTTATTTATTGCGTACTACTCCCAATGATGTAAATAAAACAAAACCACAGATTCTTATTGAAAATTAAAATACAATGTTGACAATATAAACACTAAACGATTCTTATGTTTGCATCATTTTCGTCATTTAATTTCATACCTAGCAATAACACAGCAAAGATTCACTGATGCTTTACCAGCCTCAAAGAACAACTTGGTATGTGTTCCAACAGATCGCGGTAGATGTGAACATAAATTAGGAACAAAATAATACGGCACACGAAGGCATTTTCATTAAAATTAAACTAACAATAGTCGCCGTCAGTATGTATGTATGATTAAAAGAAGAAAACAAATATACGAATTTGTTTAAGAATTCAAAATTGTTTTTGGCAAAATGTCAAATTTTCCAATCCACTAAACACTTGAGCTCGTGACTCGAAATGTTTTTTTTTTTTTTTTTTTTTGTTATTCTCAAACACTATACAATAAAGAAAAGTAAATACATAAATTCATAACTACATAGCATGTTTTTAAAACGCTAATAATATTAATCTTAATATTCAATACAATTAGAACGATTAGGGAAAAGTAAAATTCGGTTGTCAATCGAAGGGTATGCGTGAAAAATGCAATAAGTAGTAGACACGTACATATTTGTAATGAAAGGGTAATTGGAAAGATAAGCTAATGACCACAGTTCATCAGTGTTAATTGGTTAATGGGCGGATAGCTTGTTTACTGTGTAGTCATGTGTTTGCCAACGATGTACCTAAGCTTTTTAGAATCTAAATCATGAACGAATGATGGGGTTTTTACTAGCAACCGATAAAATCACGATTATTTAATTGGCCGAAAAATATTGTTTAGATCTCGTTTTATTTCTATTTTTCATATCAAGCGTACGTTTGAGCTAAGTGCGCAAATTCGTTTTCCGGGGCACAGCTTTTTCGCCGCAAAAGTGATTGATGTGTATGATGATTTAATAAGACGTAATCACTTGATCATTAAACAAATATGGGTGCAAGAAAGCATAGCCGATACTAAATAAGGCTTTGTAACCTTCTGACGTTCGATGTAGATAAAGGATTTTGGCAAGCCTACATGCCCCGTCCCAATTGTAACCCAGAATGTCGCAAACAAGAGGAAGACCGCAAACAGAAAAACCCCTCTACCAACATTGAGCGTGCAACTGGAGGCAGTATTGGCTAAAGCTACGAGTGGTACCTACTAAGGCAAAGAGCGTGCATATGTACAAAATTAATGACACCGCAAAGCAAAATTATTAGGAATTACCTACAATTTTATGCGTAACCTTTCACACGATCAATAAAGATCAATACAGTTCAAATCAGGAAATATCTTAACAAAACCAGCGGAGGTATTTGTCGCATGGATAATTTCAGCAGCTACCAGCAACGACGTTGGGTTGCCTGCATCAAACACCTTTTAATGTCATGCTCTTGAATAACAATAGATGCCTACATTAAAGCTATAGAATATATACATTTTCCCAAGATATTACTTTTTTTGTCGAAATCGGTTTTCTGCAAAGTTAGTTATACAAACCTAAAGTCGTTGTTTTTTAAGTCGTACTAAATAGGCGCCCATTTCAATGCGTCACAGCGATAGTGTGTCGTTTGCCATGATGTCATGTACATACATATATACCGTATTTACACAACACAACGATTGTAGATACTTAAAAAATAGATAAAGCGGTCCGGACTGGTGTGTGGTGGCTGCCGAGTGCCGAGCGCAAAACGATTGCCTAGAAATCTACCCAATTTCATCATACAGTCTTAAATAAAAATGGGGGTTCGTCGTAGATCTAAATTGCTTTAAATACTGCGGGTAAAACAAACGGCGCTACCTTTACCATGAAACTGGTGACTGCTATTTAAAATGGAAATTCCTGAAACGATTTCTTTTTGACTTAAACTAAAGGGGACAGAATGCGAAAAGATCTTGTCAAGGCCCAAAATCATTACGAAACCTTGACAATGCACGCAAGTCGATTAAAAAAATAAAGAGGGAGAACAAATTATAAAAAAAAATATGTTCAGCGAAAACGCAATATAATCCACAAGTACCTAGGAAACATGTGACTACTTGGTTAGGCATCATTAGATTGAAAATCACATCGACTAGATAATAAATGTTTGCCCACTTTTGAGTTTGATTTTTTTTTTTCCATAGAACTGCAAAAATGTTATGTAAACACTTTTGCTCTTTCTCACTCACAGTGTTTGTAGGTTTCGGGTGGGTGCCATTTATTAACTAGAAAAATCAGATCCAGGGATATAACAAAGGATACAGAAAGAATAATATTTGAGAAAAAAATATACATAATTCGTATTGTATATCCCCCTCAATTGGGATAATAATAAGATGTTTTTCTTATAAATGCACTTACTTGACACCGGCAGACAATGTCCACTTCAGTCGCCAACATGTCGACAACTTTTCCCTTTCCTTCGTCACCCCATTGAGCGCCTAGAACCACCGAGACTTTTGCAGGATATGTGCTGGCACGATTGCCTGGAGAACTCCCGTTCACAACTTTTTCTTCGGACATTTTATAATTACGGTCTTTTTTACTATTGGCAACTGTTACACTTTGCTAGGAAATTTAGGTTTGCAAAAAATATTTACAATTTTTGGTAAAATTCACAAGAATTCGCGGCGATATCAACCGAACGCACGACGTGAAAAAATTGTAAAGAAATTCATCGAAGGCCAAGTGACAGTTGAAAAAGCACATTTGTCAGAATTGTCATACGAGTCGTTGGTCGTTGGTCGTTGGCTGCGTGCGCAGTGTCCCGAATTCGGAATACTTTTCACCTCCAATTTGGTGATACCAATTCATTTATATGTAGCCAACGAAGTTAGCATGGAAACGGCTCCACAAGTTTTGAATTCTAACACAGAATTTTCAGACGGAGATCAATTTCTTATATGTTCTGCTTTATGTTATATCTTTAAATAAGCTATTCTACATTTTCTATTCGGACTGATTTGTGTCTAAATGATTGAACTCGAACGAACTCGTTAAAGCAGCAAGAAGTATACTCCAGGTAACACAATTTTTTTAAGATCGTTCAGAAAAATATTCTATGCTGATTTCTTGTAAGCGTACTTATACAAAAAGAAATTATTATATTAAATATTACGAAAATTAAACTTTCACTGAACATTTCTTATGTTTATCGATATTATGAAAAAGGAATAAACAAAATGGCAGGGATTTGTTTCGATCTTTTTATTTTCGTTTTGTTTATACCCCGGGTGACAGCAATGGGCTACATGGTACATAAAGTTCAAGTTCTAACTAAATAAATCAACCTTCTTATCGATATAAGAGATTAATTGGCAGTTTTTCCTTTTTATTTAAGAGTTTGAGTGCTATGCGAACAGCTCAGGGGATCAATTCTGGTTCTGTGAAAGAGTGAAACGTATAAATCGTTTTCACGGTACTAAAACGAATCTCGCTTAATAAGTGAAACACTCGCGGTGAATTCAATATCGCACACTGTGTTGTATGGAATTAGGCTCTCAATTTTCAGACTCTCACTATAAAAATTCACTTGCAACTGAGTGCATGAACAAAATTATTCATATGAACATTTTTGAAGTTTCACTGTTTCACAGATCGAGAATTGATACCCAGGACCTATACAGCAGCTATTCAGTACAGTTCATCTATACTCACCATTTAGGTAAGCCAACGTGAACTCTTCATATGAAAGTGATGCCAAACTATACCCAATAATATCTCCTATCTACGAACACTTGTTTTACCGCACTTCGAACAACGAATGTCATAAGACAATACAAAAAATTCGCTTGAAGAAGGGTGTCACAAAACGTGTAAACAAAAACATGTCCTCAACGAATCTGTGCAAAATGTACGTTTCTAATGAATTTCTAGAAATAACTACCAATTTTTAATATCATTTCATATTAATCTAGATGCAACAAAATTCAGTTCAAATATTCCTGTCCAAAATGCAACATTGATTACTGTTCACTTGATTGCTACAAATCACCGGACCACCAAAAATGTTCGGAAGAATTTTACAAAAAGTGTATTGAGGATGAGCTCGCCGCAGCCGCAGAAAGCAGTAATCCTAGTGAAGACATGAAAAAAATGTATGACATTCTACATCGAATGAATCAACAACTAGATGAAGACGAATTGAATGCCGAAGAGCCTCTGCAAGAACTTGATTCCGATGATGATAATGAAGAAGATGAAGGTAACTAGATCAAGCGTTAATAGAATGTACCAATATTAAAGGCATTCATTTCAGCTGCTGCCATAGCCAACCGGTTGGAAGGTATCGACATTAATGATGCAGGTGAAGTTTGGAATCACCTAACAGACGACGAAAGAAAAGATTTTCAATCAATGATCGAAAGTGGTGAAATTATGAAACTTCTTCCCAAACATAAACCATGGTGGGCTGCGGAAAGCACTAAATTAGTAGTCGAAATGGAGTATGACGTGCCTAAGATATGTAACAACATTCCATTGTTTAGTACGATATATTCACGGGAACCACCTCCATGTATACACAATAATCTTTGGAATGTATATACCGCTTATGCTTGTACTGTAAAATTTTTCAACGGGGAACACCAAACTAATTCATGGGAGGCTGTCAACTATCTTGTTGCGCTTTCGGCAAATCTGAAAAGAAGTACGAACTTTGATGACGCTGAGCAAGCAATAGTGTCTGTTGAAATGGAAGCACTAGCAGAAAATCTTGCTCTGCCTTGCGAGGAGTTTGCAGAAATACAAAGAGACAGCCGGCAGCTTATGTCGGCTATCGACTTCAAATTGGCTGCACTTTCGGATGTACTGAATTTATTTAAAGTCGCTAAAGATCAACAATTTAGCAAAGCGTCTAAACAAAGACCTTGCGATTTCGCTCAGAAATTCGAAGGTAAGAATTTAGCAGGCCTAAAGAAAAGTAAGTTGAATATGTTGATTAAGAAAATTGAGTTTTTTTTATCGTATGTTCGAAGGGATAGTTAATAAAAATACATATAAAGCTATCTGCTGTCTATTTTCTACTTTGTTCTAATTCAAGTTATATTATATGCACTGGATTGCAACACAGGTCAGTACGATCTCTCCTTGATTGACCGATGTTTCACATTCAGAATAACATGCTAAGTAAATAGGATAAGTGGGACCTACGAAAAAGCCATAGACAAAGTATACCTCAGTGAGGAAAAATACATGTTTACAATCACCAAATTAATATGATATTATTTAGTTCGTCCCAGAGTTGTAGCTTTGCGAATATGTGTCAGAGATTCACATATTAATTTTGAACCATGTTCTTCATGACGGCTTGCAGTGTACGTCTGCGGCTCAATATGTTTCGATACGATGTTAACATTTGATAATTTTTGGAAATGAGAAACTAAAAGAGAACAAGACTTTCATAAAAATCGTTTTCGATTTGGAAAGCAGTTCATTTTTTATATTTTAGATTGCTTTTCGATTAGGCAAAAAATTATTTTTCAAAAAAAATCGATAAGATAATTTTTTGATATAGCTGGTAAACTCGTTTTTACCATTAATTATCCGAAAATAGTTAAGTAGGTAGGTACCTACCTACCTATTGGTAAATAGGACCTTACAATTCGAAAACCTTACCATTGTGTCTCCACCCTAGTGAATTAAGGAATCCTACTTTTGACAGCAGCTCTCAGAAAAGTCCCAAAATGGCGAACGATTACACTTCGCCGCGTCATTCCGCCCAAAACTCTTCCCATTTCGTTTTTATCACGCACGAACACTGGTTCAGCGCTGCTCAATTTCGTCTTTTTTAATTGAATAACTCGACCAGATTTCTGCATAAACATGGTAAATATCTATTTCAACTTATATTCCATTAATACATAAGGAAATTCACCAAATTGTGCACGATAAATACAAAATTTCATAAATTTCAATATCCACGTGTTAACTAACCTCAAAAACTTGTCTATTACAGGCTGCTGCTGTTAAAGATATCGAGAAGCCCCAGGGAGGAGATTCCGCATCTGTTCATCGTATCCGCATTACCTTGACCTCAAGGAATGTTCGGTCTTTGGAAAATGTCTGCCGTGACTTGATCCAAGGTGCAAAGAATCAAAAACTCCGTGTTAAGGTGAGTTGTTGCGAAGTGAATGGGGTAGTATGCATTTACCTGGAGGTTTATGGCCCATTCTGGTCATTTTCCTAGTTATAATAAATGCAAAAGTAAATTATCTGAAAATGCTTTCTTCTTTACTTCAATTTATGGGTAGAGCGAAAGTCAACTTTGGATTAACATTTTAAAATGCATATACTACACCTATAAGCTATAACATGTTCATTTTTTTGCAAATTTCTAATGAACTATTCTTGCAGGGCCCAGTACGCATGCCGACTAAGGTCCTCCGCATCACCACCCGTAAGACTCCTTGTGGTGAAGGTTCAAAGACTTGGGATCGCTTCCAGGTAATGTTTTGTATATGTAAATGGGTTCAGCAAACCGATATAGAGTCATGAGTAGAATTAACCAACTCATGGACAGTATCAACGGTTTGCTTAGATTAAACGAACTCTCATAGTCCCAGTTGAAGATGACTGACTTCAGCTTGGCTCTCAGAGTTTTACAAATCTAAAAATAGCGTGTTTCCAGTTTCTATAATGGGTCAATTGGTTCTTCCTTACAGATGAGACTTCACAAGAGGATCATCGATTTGCACTCACCATCCGAGATCGTAAAGAAGATTACATCCATCAATATTGAACCTGGTGTAGAGGTCGAAGTTACCATTGCCAACTAATTGCAGTTGGGCGCTGTATATACACAGAAACAATAAAAGTAACTGAAACGTATATGTTTGGCTTTTTGTTTTACAAGTTTTTTAGAAAATTTGTCGTGCGACGGATGGTTTTATTTTTACATACTTTCGGAAAATGCGAGCCTGAGCGGTTCCATGTTCTTGCTGAAGCGTGTTCTGTACTTAGTAATTGTTTTAATTTGCAGTCCGCTGAATAAGTTTACCCAGCCGTAAGCAAGTTTCAAAGTTAATTTGTCCTATAGCCAAAGGAGTCGTCTATTGTAGGACGCTCGTTTCAAGAAATAAGTGTTAAACTATTTTATCAATGACTTGTGGGCCAGCAGTTGTAGGTTTCATGTTGTAATATTTCAAAGTTAGTTATTGTAGGATTAGTCCCACTTCTACTCTCTGCATCATAATCGAGAGGGCTACATTTATCAAAGCTCTATAGAATACAAATTTAAGGATGCTAGTGTTCCCATATCGTATCAGCACTGTCATATTACTGACTGACTCCAAGAATTAAGAAGGATTACTTTGGAGGTATGAATTAGTCATTCATTTAAAAATGTAGGCATATTTGATGTATTTTTCTTTGTAAAAGTTGTGAACTGTATGCTGTATCTTCAGTTCATTAAATACGACCAAGTTTTTTCTCCCCATTGCAAGATGTTTGGCCAGACGTTCATTAAGAGATTGCTCGCATTTTTGGCTGTCTGATGTATTTTCCATCCAATCTAGTTCTAGAAGCAAAAGCAATAAGCCAAAAAGAAAATAACATCGGTACAATTTAGCTTTTATTTCAATGAACTGTTATGCGGTTTACAAAATACGTATATGTATATAAAAAAAAACGAGGCTTCGACCGGCTCTAGTTGTAAGTCATGTACCTAGGTGTGGCACTAAATTTAGCATAGCTCTTGATGACCTTGTTGACTGCTTCTAGGAAGTCCTTTTCTGTTGCAACCTTTCGACGTGCCCGAATAGCAAACATGCCAGCTTCAGTGCAGACGGATCTTATCTCAGCCCCTGTTGAGTTAGGGCACAACCGAGCCAACAACTCGAAACGAATATCTCGCTCGACAGACATTGAACGAGCGTGAATCCTGAATATGTGTGTCCGACCTTCCAAGTCGGGCAGACCAAATTCCACTTTACGGTCCAAGCGACCGGGACGCATAAGAGCCGGATCCAAAGTGTCTGGTCTATTAGTTGCCATGAGTACCTTAATGTTGCCCCTGGGATCGAAACCATCAAGCTGATTGATCAATTCTAACATAGTTCTCTGTACTTCGTTGTCCCCACCAGCGCCATCGTCAAAGCGAGCTCCTCCGATTGCATCGATTTCATCGAAGAAGATCAGACATGCTTTCTTCGACCGGGCCATTTCAAAGAGCTCTCGAACCATACGAGCTCCTTCACCCACATACTTTTGTACCAGTTCGGAGCCAATAACACGAATGAAACAAGCATCTGTACGATTGGCTACGGCACGAGCGCATAGAGTTTTTCCCGTCCCAGGAGGGCCGAAGAGCAGAACACCTTTTGGAGGTTCAATTCCGAGATTAACAAACTTTTCGGGATGCAACAAAGGGGTTTCAACGACTTCCCTGAGTTTTTCGATTTGCTCCTTGCAGCCACCAACATCACTGTAGGTTACATCGGGTTTATCCTCCACCTGCATCATGGTCACGGTTGGATCGATTTTCGGAGGAAGTGGTATATGAATCTGGTACTTGTTGCGATCCACACCAACACGCATTCCTTCCTCAATATCGGTTGGAGCTACAGAGTCGGCCAAGTCGACGACAAACTTTGCAAATTGCTTCACATTAATGATGTACTTGGGATCATCAGAGTCAGCGTTAATGATTTTTGTACAGCGGGCAACTTGAAGAGGTTGCTCGTTTTGTAAAGTTTGCTTATCAGCTGCCAGATCCCATAGCGCTGGAGGAGCCAGTCCTGTATCGCTTTCCTTTATGCCAGTTAATTCATTGACCTGCTTGATAGCCTTGGTGATGTCTTCCTCGATAGTTTTGATTGCTTTATGATACTGACTTTGGCCGTAGGTTTTGAGTAGTTCAATGTCGCCCTCGTCTAGAGATTTTATTTCTTTTTCTTCTTTTTCATCGGTTTTTGTTCGTCGTTGATCGGTTCCTAGGTAGTCCGGCATTTTGTATATCAAATAAGCAGGAATAAACCAAGAAATACAAATGAAAAACTTTTTCCTTTATAAAATTATTTGCAATGTCACAAACTGTCAAAACGGTCACAAATAACAGCAGTGAAGATGGAGGCAGTTTAATATAATAAACCATCTTCGCACTGATCGATTTTTGATAAAACATTCACCAATGAAATGACTCTAGAATGTCGGAACCAGAGATGAATGATTATCCATTATCTTAGGCCGGAACATTAAATTGAAGTTCTCTTTTGCGTTTTGCATTTATAAAATGATATGTTGTTAACATTCTGAGAAAAAAAAAGTTTTTGTTTTTATTTTTCAAAAATTTATGTTTTCGCTTGTTCCAAGGACACATAATTTATTTAAAGTTTAGACCTATTTCAGATGAATAAAATATGTTGCTGTTTTCTCACGGAAATGTATGAAAATAACATTTGTCAATCAACTTTCAATATCAGTCGTCTCAAAAATGATACTGTTTTATGGGCTGGGACAAAATTTGCATGTGGGATCCTCTTTTTTGGGAATATTTTTTTTTCACCAATATTGAAAATTACTAGGTAGGTACCAAATCCTACTCTACAATAACTTAATCGTTAGGTGTACTCTTTCCTAACATCTTACACAGCTTTTCTTCGATAAGAATCGAAAACCGAGCTACTACAGCTTTAAGTTGGTACATCTGCTTGGTTTCGTGGAAAATTAGTATTTTTTTTCACCGCCCAGTTGGCGGTAGTGGAAAATTTGATAGTTCTTTTCAACATGGCTTCTTCAGGTTGGTTTCTTTTCCAAATATTTCATCGGAATATTTTCACATAGTTTTCAAAGTTATTCAGATTTTTCGTTAATATAAAATCTTGTATTTGCTACGCGAAAAATTAACCCACAATTTAATACATAAATTACGTCTGTTAGTCCTTTCTATAACAGACTGTGCTTAAATGAAAATTTCTGACATTTCATTGATCTCGGCTATATGTTCCGCGTGGCTATTTTATGCATAAAAAAATGCATTTCTTCGTAAAACAATGAAAATCAATAAAATTTGTGAATTTTTTTCATTTCGCAGGTAAAAAAGGTAAGAAGAATAAAGGAACTGTAATATCGCTGCAGTCATTCCTCGCCAATGGGGAACCCCAAGCTGGCGTAACCCAAGTCGCGAAAAAAGTTCGTAACTATGGCTTCGAAAGTGACGAAGACGATGGCATGTTGCCGCAAGTGTATCAATTGCCCACGGCACCGCGCGCTAGCCGCATATTCGACGATGATTCTATACCGCACAAACCGCCATTCTTGGCGTACATCTCAAATTTGCCATTCGATGCCAACGAAGATGACATCGCAGATTTCTTTTATCCGATTGAGCTAGTGTCGCTGCGCTTACCGCGTGAAGATGGTGAAACGGGACGTGTTCGTGGTTTTGGTTATGCTGAATTCGAAACTCGCGATGACTTGATCCATGTAATCAGTATGCCTGATCCGCAGGTGAAAAATCGTCGGGTCCGAATTGAGGTGTCGAACGAAAACGAATCGCAACAGAACCAGAGACGTAACGGCGGTGATCGAAACAATAGACGAGGTTACGACGGTTTTGGATCGGGTGAAAATCGAGAGTCGACAAATTGGCGTCGTGACAATGACAATAGTGACGCCGATGGTGGACGTCGTGGCGGTGGGCGTAACTTTGAACGTAATTTTGATCGTGGCGATCGCGGCGGTGGTGGTGGTTTCAATAGAGATCGTCCGCCCCGTGATGGATCAGGTGAAAAGGGAGGCTCATGGCGTACTGGTGATCGACCAGCTTTCGATTCATCTCCTCGTCGTGGTGGTGGTGGCGGTTTTGGCGGCAACGATAGATTCCGTGACCGTGGTGAACGAAATGACCGTGGCGGTGATTGGGGTGATCGAGGAGATCGCGGGGATAGAGGAGATCGTGGGGATAGAGGTGATCGTGGTGATCGAGGCGACCGTGGAGATAGAGGAGATCGTAGCGAACGTGGTGATGGGGGTGGCGCACAAGAGCGGCCAAAGTTGAACTTAAAGCCGAGAACATTGCCTCTCCCCGAGATTGTCAGCAAACCAGAGGAACCAATGGGCTCAGATGTAGAACAAAAGCAAAGCAACCACGATTCGGCGTCTGATTCGGATACAAAGTCGAAGCCATCACGTCCAGCTGGTATTCCGGCAGAGAAGGTGTTCGGTTCAGCTAAGCCAGTAGACACAGCTGCCCGAGAAAAAGAAATTGAAGAGCGTCTAGATGAGGCTCGTCGCCAGGAGCGATTGCGTCGAGAACAAGAACAGAAGGAACGCGAGGAGGATGTCAGTGAGAAGCTCGCTGAAGTCGAACTAAACAAAGATGACAAGGAAACAAGAAATACAGCGATCAGTAGTTGGCGGCGTAGAGACGAGGAGAGCGACGGCGGCCGGAAAAACAGTCCCGATCGAAGAGCTCCTGTACGCAGAACTGGTGGTAAGCTGAAGCTTAACCAGTGTATTGTTTACATTAGTTTCATTCTAAATTTCATTTGCAGATGAACGACGCGGTCGTGATAACCGGGATTTCAATCGTGACAATAAAAATCGCGACAGGAACGACCGAAATGAAGGGTACGTCTTAGTTTTGTTATATAATTCATAAAGGAGTGGCCTCGCTGCCAGCTTTGCATACAATAACCACGAATACATTGTCATTGGGTAATCTCTCAAAGTTCTACGTCATATAGATAGTGAATAACGCAGTTACGGATTCGGTACGTTTTCCTGCAATCGGTTTTGATAATCAAAACCAAAATCAATTCCCAATTTTAATGCAGTCTTTGTGCGAAGAAAGTGCGATGCGCTTTCTTTGTACTCCTTTGCGATCTCTGAGGATGGTGACTCATTGAACATTCATTTCACAATGCAGTAATGATGATTCTTTTTTTTTTTTTGCATATTTTTGTTTTGCTGATATTTTATTTGTTTGCCTACACAGGCAGATAGCTCTGCTTTTTGGTATTCATTCATGAACATCTCGCTGTGGTTGCACTTTTATTTACACTAATAGTGAATTGATTGCTGTTGCTTGTTTTTAGGTTAATAGGTCAACAACGGATCTCAGTTAATGAACTTGGTTTTGGTGCAGTCTAGTTTTTTTTTGTTACGGCGATTTGAGCAGAATTCTTTGCAAGTACGAGTCGTTTTAAAAAAGTTTGGAATCAAGGTCGCAAAGTGTCGGAAATATCTTTGTGTTCTTGGCCTACTGACGCTTTGTTTTTTGTTTTTTGTTCTAGTTTTATATGTGTATAGCTAGTTTTTCTGTTGGCAATGTTGACCTACTTTGAATGACATAATTTCATAGGCGTGGTGTGTCTGCTTAAAGTTTATTATGCAGTTTTTATTTTCGAAATGCATGCTGATGCGGGTAAACATTGAAGTAAAGAAAAGAACATAGCTGTGGTCTGATTTTAGATGTTTTTTTTTTTTTTTCTGTTGTTTTAAAACTGGGGGGATATGATACGCGAATTGCAAGCTCATCAGTAAATTTGCTCACCCATACAAATGGAACTAAGCAAAACGCCGAAAATATTCTAGTTCCTGAGGGAGGAGCGTTAAAGTTCATTGATTTGTTCTAGACCTTAAAGGAAAGCGGTTGAACCACAAAATTCAGTGACGTATGGCTCGCTCACGGATGCGGTAATTCGGCCCCAGTTTTTTGACTAGGTCGATACGAGCGACGTATAGTCTACAAGACCTGTCTACACCCAACCGCAACCAATCATTTTTCTTTTCCCCATAAAAGACAAGGATAAGTTGAACCAAGCGATTCAACTTTTGCTTAAAATGTGCTGGCTACCGGTTAACAACTGGAAGTTGCACATTGACATTGCACTCCAGGTGTTTCCATTTGCCGCTTAGCTCTTCCTAACTTACTATTTTCTTTAAGACTCTAGAGATGAGGTAATGCAGGAGGTATTTCGCACTTCCTACGAACTTGTTCTGTACTCGCCAGTATTCGGAAGGCTTTACCAGGTCATCATGATGTTGACTTTGTAGCGATGGCAAATATTTTCAGCGATTGATTTTAGCAGCGGACGGAGAGTCAAGTTTGCCCTGCTGTGTTCTTAGTGTAACGCATTGATGAGTACTTGCTCAGCCAGTCTCTCAGTTGGCACACTTCATGCACTTTACCGGCCACTCCGCGTTATTTGTCGTGATTCAAATGTTCAAACAAGTTAAATGCTATGACAGAAGCGTAACTACAATCAGCCGATGCCATTCATGCTCATTACAAACAACCGTTCAAGAAACTTGAAACTAAGGCAGCGTTGACCACAAACTCTCTTCTCTTCTCATTGATCAACAGAAACGATCGCAACAGCAAGGACAGGCCAAACAATAGAGAAACAAGGCCAAGGGATGACAGCAAACAAAAACGCGAACCCAAACCAGAAAGGCCAATGCCAAAGTATCAGCCTCCTGCAGCACCGGTAAGAAACTTGCTATACTCTCCATCAACTTTATTTCATTTCATTTGTTCTTCTCTACAACGCACAGGTTCTCCAAACAGTAAACAAATATTCCGGACTGCTAGACGATGAAGGTTCCGATTAAGATGTCATGTGTTCATCTCCAATAAATTAAACTTCTAATTCAAATTTACTCAACGGTTTTGTGGTGTTATGACGCAACTATCCCCACATGCCATTTAAGAATAAATAATAAAAAAAAAAACAAAACATTTATAATCAAATTCGTAAACGAAAATCTAAAACTTTAATTACTATTCAGGACATTTTTTTATGTTTCCTTATACGGTTTCCCAAACAATATATCTGTGTAAAATTTGCTCTCCTATTTTGTTTTCCTTATCCAAATGTTTTTGTTATCACATGTTCTATTTTATTTTCTATAAATGATTTATACAAGCTTTCGCAAGAAACCAAACCGAACACAAATTCGTCAAGATTTTTTATTTTTCTCCTATTTTTTGCAATAACAAGAACAAGTGAATAACGAAGATTCACACAAAGTGAATACGAATCGCAAATAGAAACTAAAATGAATAATGTTAGAAGAAAAAAAAAAATTAAAGAAAACCATTCTACTAGTTAAGTCAAGCTGTGTGCTAATTATAAATACATAGAGAAACAAACGCAAAATGGGTCTTCCAAGTTAGAATCAAATGCAACTCATTCACCCACATACTTGGGGGCCCAAATGGAATTTGAATGAAATATGAATAAATAAGTGAAAAAAAAAACAAATAGGATATGAATATTAATAATTTATGTGCGCGGTTATCCAGCTCACGGGGTATAAGCTGTTTATATCCTCTGGGAATATAAGTTATTATTGTTTTTTTTTTTTTTTTTTTAAATAGTCAAATATCTTAGTGTTATAATTTTAGCCCATTCTCTTTAATTTTAATTTAAATAAGCAGACACAATGAAGGAGAAATCGAACTTATATTATAATACACAACAACACAACACAAACAATATAAGAATTAAATGGAAATATCTCTAGAATAACTGATTGTTTGGCATAAAGGTTTATTTAAATAATTTTTAATATTGTATTTATATATATTATACTGTCAAAAAAACAAGCCACCAACCAACATCGTGCGTAAATAAAACAGAAAAAAAATGTTTTTTTTTTCCTTTAACATTTTTGACTTGACGAAGGAAATTGGTGGTGTTTTTATTTTAAAACGTTTACGAGCTTAGGGTGTGTAATTTTATGAAAAATTGTGGAAGCCCCTAGTAATACCTTGAAAGGTAAAACTTATTCTTCAACGGCCTCGATAGAATTTTAATCGTACAATGAACTTGAAGTGGATTGTTCAAGCCCACACGAAGTCAGAAAGGTTTACCTTCCCCCAAATCGACAAAAATAAAGTAACAGCATCAATTGCAAGAAGGTTCTTGAGGGTTCTACGAGAAAAAACTCTTTGATGCTGACAAAGAGATCAGTCGATTTGTGCTCAACTGCGTGGGTCCCACAACTAGGCGGCACAAACTGCAAGAACGACATTACAAGTCTTCACAGAATGGCACCGAAACAGTTAGTGGTGTCAACAAAAAAAAAAAAAAACAAGCCAATTCATAAATGCAATTTTGGCCAAGATGTGCAAAGCAGAAAGTTCATAAATGCATGAATTGGCATCAATGGTAACCAGAGAACTTCCATTTGATATACAGTTCATTTGCTTTGCAAGAGTTGAATTTATGAATGGGTCCTATGTTTTCTTAACACTTACATTTGGCCAGAAAACACCAATTACAAAATATAGACCAAAAATTCCGACACCAATCCCGTGTCAAGAATGCAGCGTCGGATTCTAAATTGAAAATGTACGTCGCTTCTAATCGTTCAAAAAATAAAATTCCCGGTGGAAGCGAAAGGGATCTTTAATAAAAAACAAACTCGCCGTTACCGTCTCTTTATTACTTGGTCACAATGAATTTGAAATAACTCGCTATCCGTTTGTCGGTTACATGGGCATCGATCTTTTCCACCAGCCGACTTTGTTGCCCTGCATCGAAGCTGTCAGTCCAGTAAAACAAGTTCATTATGTATTTCTTGCCTTCGAAGGCGTTCTCGCTGCCAAGAATTTGTACCTTTTGCACATTTTCTAAGAAAAAAACAAAATACAATACAGTGGACATCGTCAATGTTGCGTTAGTCAAGTAAACTCACCAATAACTGCCTCAGTAACTGTGGGCAATGCCTTTAAGAACGCAGCATTCTTTTGTTTACAGAGGCTAGATAGAGCGATTAATACAGTCTGAGAAATAGTCGGTTTCAGCAAAATTTGTTGAGGCAGTCCGGATAGCCAGGCCTCAAACTCAAGGGGTCTGCAATTAAAGGCGTATGTTCGAGTTTTGATGAAGACATCACTTTTTTAGACTTACCCATACGAATTATACAACTTAGGCGATAACACGATGTCGCACAGTAGAATCAGGACCTTCGTTGCTCCCTCTTTTGTGAGCAGGCCATTCTGAGAAGATGAAATTACAGCCCTCAGCAGGGCTCGGGTGTTTTCTTCGTCATGCTTAAGCAAAGTAACCCCACTGAGGTACAAATTGGCACGTAGTGCTTTCTCCAAGCATTGAAAGTTGTCCATATTGTTATTTTTTATTTCCGAGATAATTTCTGAAAGGAACACAATGTAATCACTTTCAGTAGAAGAGATTAATTCTTACTCCTCAGAAACTGAAGCATTTCGCTTATTTTCCCAACATTGCTGTCTAGTTTGTTTTCGTAAAAGACACACATCAAATACGCTAGACTTGTGTTTTGCTGAAGGCAATGCTGCCCGCCTGCGTCTTGGACTTCTTTTTCCGTCGCTGCTCCTTTGGACTTGGACTTGGACAAACCTGAGCCCTGCCCCTGCCTGTAGGGGAACGTACCTAAGAAATTGTTGACAAAACCATCAGCATACTCTCTACGAAACCATTCACTCATGTCCGTGTTGTTGATTTCGACTTCGAGAATTTCGGTAAGTGTCCAGAGATTCTGGAGTATATCCAAAACAATCCTAAGTGTGAGAGCTGCATCGTGAGACAGAATCACATGCGAAGAGATATCATTTGAAGCAGGACGAACCTCCAGCCAGGATTCGAATAGCAGTGGCATCAGGTGTTCAATGTATCCTCGAAGAATGGTGCTCTCATCCGATCGAATAGCTGACTTCTCGCCAATAGACTTGTTGAAGATTTGCGAAAGGTCGCAGTTCTCGCTCAGTTGCCATCTTATAACTGGAAAGTACTGCGGCTGGACAGTGCTAAAGGTGTTTGTAATCTTGTTTTGGGAGCCATGTTCATTGTAAGCGACTGTAAGACGATCTCGTCGGTTCTCAATCAGGGTCTTTAGCATCCCTTGCAGGCGTTCTAGGACTTTACTCCGCCATTTGATGGTTGTTGTTTTATTTCCCATGTTGACGGTAAGCGTGCGACCCGGCTTAGCATCGGCACGGATCTTCGAAATCATGTCAAGGAAATTTTGGAAGATTTTTGTGCTGTTTGCAGCTACAAGTTTTGGCACATGTAGCAAGAGTACGTCCAGAAGCAGCAACGAGTCTTCTTGAATCGACGGTTGAATGTGCGTCATTGCGCATCGCAGATATGACGATATAGCGTGGAAGAATGGTTCGATTGTCTCAATGGGCAGTGCTGCAAACAAACTACTAAGGACCTTGAATGATTCCCTGCGGGTATCTTGGTCAATATCTAGACTTATTGCAGCGATTGCTTGGATTAGGTCACCTAAATGTCGAAAAATATCCTCCGAAGTTGCGATAGACTCTCTAAGGTTGCGAAGAGCTTCCAGGCGAAATGAGGAACTGCTGTGCTTTAGACGACTGAGCGTTTCCTGTAAACATTATATTTTATGAAACTGCAAGCCTGTAGATTGAAATGTTTTTAGGAGTCACCTTGATGTTAAGTTTTCTCCGGCCATCCTCTACTTGGGATTCGCGCAGTTGCTCCTTGATAACGATTTTTCGGACTTTGAAGTCGGTTTTCGTGACATTCAGACCTTTGGGCAGTTTAGCTCCTTTTAGCTTCACTTTAGCCTTTTCCGCCCGCAGAGTCTTTTTGTGATGGCCTCCCATTTAACTACAGTTTTTATTAAAACAACACAACGTTTATGATGCCCTGAAATTTTTTGAAAGACCATGTGCCATTTGTATTTTGACAGCTGGTTTGTTGTTGTTTCGCTTTATTCGAAGGTCGCATTCCAATATTCATTTTCTATTCCAGTAGATTAAAGTACTAAATGAATTTCGGTTTGTTTAAGCGGGTAGGGAAGAGAAGTAGGGTATGAATAAAAAAAAAAAACATCTCCAAATGATTACATAAAAACGAAACTATAGTTTTATTACTTCGGAAATATAAAAGAACCATTCACTTCAAATTGATTAAGAGCGAAGCTTGCGCTTTGCTTCAGATTCCTCAAGTGCCCTCAGCATCTGCTCTTCGCGTTTAGCCCGAATCTCGCGGATAGCGTTCTGCAGTTCCTTTTTCTGGCTTTCATTTTCCGGTGGATAAAGTTCACGTTTGGTTTCTGTTACCCATTTCTCGAAATACTCAGGTTGATTGAAAAAATGAAAGAGTGCAACAGGAAATGTCATGTACAATGCCATTTTGCCTACTTCAAGTGCCCAGCCGCCCATCGTTGAAGCTAAAAAAAATACCAACTATTGAATGAATCGTAAAAAAATATTTGTAAACTCACACAATTTTATTAGTTTCTGGAGTTGTTGGGAACCGGGAAGTTAATACTTTTTGGGAAGTAAGTAAATAAAAAACATATACAAATCAGCTGAGTTTAGATGACAGCTGGAAATAAATTGTTTTTCTTCACTCGGGGCTGGAAACGACCTGTTCGCATTGAAGGTTTGGTCGAAGTTTGTGTGCAAAGATAATGGCCGGCCATTAGAAAACATAGAAAGAGCACTTTGATTTTTTGATAGAAAGGGCAATTCTTTTCTTCAATCGAAAACGCCATAAGTCACACGTATTCACAGACAGGGATTGAAATTACAAAAGCAGAAATGTAAACAAATTGGTTTTTGGGGGATGACGTACGAAAGATGTCCATCTCTTTTAATCATTCATCTATGGTACCTATTATACATACTAAATTTTGACAGATTTTCTTTAACAAATTTAAAACTACATTTATATTGTTTGACAAATATGGATGGTTCGGAATCAATGTCATTTTCCATTGGGATTTTCAGATTTTACTCTCAGATTTCAGATTATTCGTGCCCAATAGTTTATGTTCCATGAATTCATTTCTTTGCATTTGTGGTGGTGCGTGTTTTAAAAGTTATCTGCTCTTAAATTGTTATTTGTGTTTTTAAAAATCCATGCAATTAATGTTGATATCCATTGGAGCTGCCAAAGGTAAATTTTTCTTTATTTTTTCACAGTCTAAAAATGTCGTTTTCCTTTGGTTTCACTCGGGGATCTACTCATTCTGGAATCCAATGGAACAAGAAAACTGCTTCTGATTGAATCCACAAAAGTATTGGTGAAATGCCAACAAATAATCTACGGCAGCTGTCAGATGACTTGTATGAGACACATAAACTACACTTGTGTGAGTGCTTCTTGAGTGGATTTCTGACTTCAAATCCAGAAGAGAAATTCTCTCCTCAGAATCACCAGAAGAGTATTTTGTGTGCCAATGGAACGGTTTCAGAAGTGATTTTTTCGATTCCGGACTCTCTCGGACTCTTCTTTTTGCCCAATGGAAAACGACATTAGAGATCAGTTAGAGATTACTGCCTTAGCACAATGAGGCCGCTGTAGTAGCGGGATGCGGCGGTAGTACAAGATGTCAAAGTATTCGGCGCTGCATACACAAAGAGTGTATACAATGAAGAAGCGCGATACGCCAAATTCAAATATTTTTTTTATGATTTTCTTCAACAAATTTTTTGTTAAATTCAGCATTCAGCAAATCCTGTATTTTATCAAGGTAACTAATAACCAGCTAATAACCGCCCCGACTTAAAAGTTTTAACTACATTGAACTGTATTTAAAATTATCGCCACTGAACACCACCGAAAAATATTTCGATTGATTTTCTGGCATTCTTTTCTATAACTGAACCTGACTGTAATCAGTGTATTTTAACTTTGACAGCGCTACATACCGCTACCGCTACTACAGCGGCCTCATTGTGTTTAGGCAGTTAGACTCTGCAACGCACAACAGAGCACGATTGAGCTGACCTACTTCTGACATTAAATTCCCATGACAACAGAACATCAACATTCATATAAAGGTGCATGCATTTTTGGAAGATAAGATATGCATATTGTAAAGATCATAGCTGATAATGAAAAACGTATATATTTGATTTAGTACTGACCTAAACGTTAATACTACATTGGGCGCCATAAAGTCGAGATGCGGTCCTGCTGTTAATGGAAGTTATAACTATTGTGTAAATTCTTATTTACGGTCAGTAGATAGTATATTATGAGTATAAAATGTGTTTCTAATAGAAACCTAGCAAACAGACTGCAATATGTATCAATATTTGCTGTAATAATCGCTTAATTGGATGCTTCTGGTGTTTTTTTTTTTAATTTAAATCATAGCATTGAATTCACGCATATAAATACGATTTTATCGCAACCAAACCTCAATTGCCCCGGGGTGTTTTCCAGAAGCACAAACTAAAACTTCATTCATCCAAAACGGATGACTAATCCCATCAACAATTTGTTCGAACTCCAAAAAAAGAATTGGCTTATAACATTCGTTGGTCTTTCTTCTGGGAAAGAAATTAAAAAAAAACACCAACAGTGGGTGATCCCCCTTCATTGAGACGTTTTACCATTATCTTTCCGCGGCTTATCTCCTGCCGGTGAACTTTTAGCTCTGAGATCGTATTCAGTCTGATACAACGGAGGTATTTATAAAGCAGATAGATTTTAGCATCGACAAGCATTCCACTGTAAATCCTTCTCCAGTCAAAATGGCATCGAAATGTCTTCTCCACTTCGTTTTCCTTCTAATAGGTAACTATTTCGAATCATATAATAATACATTTAGCAGATTGCATGTAGGTAACTTCGTTTATAATTCGTTTTAGTTGTCCATTGTTGCATGAGTGTAACTATTCAACCGCGTAGCGCTTGGAACGCGGCACCACCCAAATGGAACACCCGTGTCCGAGGTGCGGTTAAATACGTCATAATTCATCACTCAGATAATCCGAATGGATGCTCTGACTCTGCTCGTTGTCAGCAACTTATACGTAACATTCAATCGGATCATAAGGGTCGGCGGAATTTCAGTGATATTGGATATAATTTCATCGTTGCTGGAGATGGAAAAGTCTACGAGGGCCGCGGTTTTGGAAATCAAGGTTCACATGCTCCACGATATAACGCGGATAGTATTGGCATTGTTTTTATTGGCAACTTTGAAAGTAAGTTGTTCTCTGAATTGTTATTTTAATCAGACTTCGTTTTAACTAACTGCTGTGTTTGCCTTTGCAGATCAACTGCCATCATCAAATATGTTGAGTAATGCAAAGGAACTCATTGCGCAAGCCGTCTCCGGCGGACATGTGAAGAGCGATTATACGCTACTGGGTCATAGGCAAACAAAGGCAACCTCTTGCCCGGGAACTGCGCTATTCAATGAAATTAAAACTTGGCCCCATTGGAAGTCAATTTAAGACCAAAAGAAATATTACTTTATTTTTGTTGTAAATAATGACCTGATTACTAGTAAGCTAAAATAAATAAGAAGATACATTTTCAAATCATTCGGAATAAAAACAACGCAACATTTAACAAAAAAAATGTTTGTAAAACAATAAAAAAACTGCCTCGCAGTTTTTCCCCCGAAGTTTACGGTCAAAAAACCAATATTTCGGCACGGATACGATGGTACCGATGTTACTTCATTTATGCTGGGTAGGTATATCACGATTTGAAAATGCGGAAGCGTTAGGAAAATAGAGACGAATAAAAATTGACATTTGTTGCGAATGATAAGAACGTCAAAATGTAATGTAAAAATACAGATTCCTCGATTCCGACACACTTTCGAAATAGAATCTCAAAATAAACAATATTATCTCACAGGCTTATCTTCTACATTTGAACTCTTAGGCCTGAAATACCATTCAAGCTGATACAACAAATTGATAGATTTCAGAATCGTAAGACATTCCGCTGAAAATCTTTCTCCAGTCAAAATGGTATCGAAAGTTTCCAGGTCACGCAGTTAACGAATAGTATTGACATTGTTTCTATTGGAAACTTTGAAAGAAAGTTGCTTTCTGAATTGTAGTTTTAATCAGTCATCGTTTAAACTAAATCTTCTGTTTGCCTTTGCAGATCAACTGCCATCATTGACTATGTTTGAAAATTCAAAGGAACTCATTGTCTCGGAGAGGACATGTGCTGGACAATTATACGTTGCTGGGTCACAGGCAAACTATTGCCCAAAAACTGCGGGTTCAATAAAATTTAAAATTAGCCCCATTGGAAGCAAGTCAATTTCAAATCATTTTTATAAAAACTATAACAAAAACCGTTAATCAAAATAACCAATTTTTATTTTTTGCAGTTTAGGTACCCATAATTTTACACTGCAACAAATAAAACTGGATTCCCTTGTAAAAGTACGTAAAAACAAAATCCCGAGATATGTATCGTCAGTGGTCACTTAAGATTCGTAGAAATTCTTCTCGATAGAGCGAGGCAACGCAAAGGCTGCCCTATGAATGGTTGAGGAGTAGTACTGCAAACCCATTTTGTCTACTTCCTCGTTGGTGAACTGCCTGAGAGGTTCCCCGCGAAGCGTCCGGGAGCTATCCAAGCTTCCGATCACAAAACCAATATTTCCGCATGGATACGACGGTACCGATGTGACCCCATATGCTACCTGCGCAAAATGCTGCTTGCAACCTGTCATGACCTTCTTTATGTAGTTTTGATCCAACCAGAAACTTCCACCTTGTGAGGAAACGATTCCACCCTCACGTAGAGCATTTTTCATGAGCTCATAGTAACTCTCTTGGAAAAGGCTCACAGCTGGCCCAACTGGATCGGAGCTGTCTGTGATAATGACATCAAACTCATTTTTATGCTGTTTCATGTACTCGAAGCCATCGCCAATGGTCAAACGCAATTTGGGGTGCTCGAAACCGCACGCCATTTGGGGAAGGTATTGCTTTGACAAGTCAACCACTCGATCATCTATCTCTACTTGATGCACTTCTACGACATCAGGATGCTTAACTACCTCTCGGGCAACGCCTCCATCACCGCCACCGACAATAAGCACTTTACGTGGTTCCGGATGGCAGCACAGTGGCAGGAAAGAGATCATCTCCTGGTATGAAAACTCATCGCGTGACGTGCATTGAATAATACCGTCTAGGATTAGACACGTTCCAAAGGTTTCACTGTTTAAACACATGTAACATGTCATTGAATGGAGGATTATACGTGCAATATCTACTTACCTTTCGATAATCTTAATGTCTTGGTATTTGGACTTCTCCTCGTGAAGAATCTTTTTCACTTTCAGTGAAAAGCACTGGCCGGGCCACAGATCATCTTGAAGTTCACTAAACCAACCGTTTACGATAGTGTTCATCTTGGAAAATGTCTTCTTTTTTTTTACGAAAACTCCTTAGGAATGTAAGCAGCACGTTTGTTTTGAATGGAATGAAAAGCCACTTGTTTGATCGGTTGGAATTTTGCTAGCTCAACTTTTCGTGGAATGCAATTCGATAGGAGAACAATGAGCACTGAAATAATAGACAATACAGATTTAACCAGCTAACAGACTGTATTAGTGAAGGGAAAGAAGAACGCACACCACGAACGCTTGGCCTTACAAATAATTTGTTATTATCGCCGAAGCAGCATGTGGCGTGAAAAGTAAGATTAAAAAAAAAATAATTTGTTGTCGGGCAATTTTTTGAGTTGTGGCTTGTGTTTGTGTCGTGTCTCGTTTGTGATTAGACAGTGAATTGTGGACTGTGGACACCGGTTCGTGAATTGATCTGTGGAATGAGTAAATCAAAACCAGGAGTGGCATAGAGTCCAGATAGAGATCGTTGTGAAGTGTTCGATTTTGATACACAATGCCAGCACATTAGTCTATTAGGAAAATATTGTTTTGTGCAATAGTGGTTTGACTTGTTCTTTTTTTTAATGCGTGTGTGATCTGTTTGCCCCAAAGGATTATCGGTAGAACCTATCTTTAAAAAAAACATGAGATTTGAATATGAAGGCCCAGCCCAATGAAAAAATAATCTGTCAAATGACCAAAATATGAGCACTTTATAGACTGGTGACCAGTCCAACGGTATATAATAATGTTTGTTCTCTTATATCTATTTTATATAAACTGTGGCTGTCTTCTCGGATTCATACTCGTAGTATGCATCGTTGTCTGGTTTGACCTCAGGGTGTTCAAGTCCGGGTGTTGATATAGCCCAAGAAATTTCTTTGGGCTAATTGGTTATTGCTGACAGATGGTTGTCAAATCGTTCAAATGCTTATTTGTAACTGACTTTTTATGTGTTTTCATTTATATTTTTTGCTTGTATAGCATTTAAGTAGATGTAGGAAGCAACCAAGTTGAACTTTTTAATTGCTGCAATAAAAGCAAATCAAATATTGGTTTTAAATATAAATTTGTGCTTTGTTCTACTGATATTTGAATGTTCCCGCCTAGAAAACAAATACGTTTTTCAAATTGTGGGTCAACGCGTTCCCTTTCTTTTTAGTTATATTTCATTTCTATGGGCGAATTCTCTCGCAATGAGAAAAATGTGACATATTGCCAAAATTGAAACAGAAAGTAAGGGAACAGACCTTATATTTGCACTTATAGATTAAATTTGTCTTTCCTTCAAATGGCATTTTAAAATAGGTTCGTTGGGGTACTTTCTTGCAAATGTAAAATTATTTAAAATTTGCTAAGAAACTGTGCGAATGCGACCACTTACTGAGAAAATTTAAAATAATGAGATAGAAATTCATTTCCCCTCTTTTCATTTTTTCGTGTTTTTCTACTCGCCGAATTTCGACTTACTGAAAAATTAAAAATGAAAACTGACAACTAAATGACAGCTCATGAGTTTGACAAGTAAAACTCTATTATTTTCGTCTTCACCGAATTTCGAGGTTTTGTAAGTTTATTAGGATTTAGCTCATGAAAAATTCAATTCCAACTTATTTTGTAGGTGCTGCATTTAAAGAGAACCTTGTCAAATGTCAAAATGACATTTCTTAAACATTTTGTAAGAAAACAGAGATTTTTCTATGCTGAAAGTACACGAACCTAATGTCATATTTCTCGAATTCGATTGAAATATTTGACCATAGACAAACCATACTGATTTGTTCCTTATATCTGTGAAAGAGTAAAGTTTTTAAGATTATGGTTTGTCTGTGTCTTTGTTTTAAAAACTTTACACTTTCACAGACATAAGGAACATCTACAAATAATTGGTTATCTTCCACAAAAAAGGTTACAATGTAATGGAAATTCCAATTGCACCATTACGTATAATTTTTGGTCGTATACAAAGGCCGATTGGCCGTCGATGTAATGATGTAAAACGTTCCATTTAACCTCAATCCTAGAATACAAATTAAAGACTTTCACCCTAAAAACAAAGCTCGTTGTATGCTGTGTGTAAATAATCGTAAATCTAAACTAAACGTACCACTTACATCTCAACATAAATCCAAATTCTATACACATTGTTGCTCATTTGGAAAGTAGGAACTCGGTCCACACCGCATAGACACACGCAGCCAATTAAAACTTAAGGCATACATTTTATTTAGAGAAATTTAATTTATTTGCCCATTCAAATAGAAAATCCAATTTTACCCATAATACCTACTCAAATCGTTCATTTTAAATAAATTATGTTTAAACTGACAACAGTTTATCGCAGTTCACTTATCAAAGTCAATTAAAATGCGCACTGTCTCGTCGATATTGACAAATTTATTATCCAGCAGGATATTTGTGTAGAATTTCCTTTGAAACCACCGATGGAGTAGGTTCATTCGTGTGGCGTAAGTACATTGTACGACTGTACGTATCAAAATTCAAAATGTCAATTGGTGGTTGATTTCCATCGGACTTTTTCCATTGACATTTTAAGTTGATAATATTTTGTTAATTTTGTAAGCTACCTTCATTTTGTTTGTTTGTTCATATTTTGGGACAGAGAAATTACTGTCGTACATCGTTAAATAAAATTGGACGGTATAATTGGAATTTGGTGAGATATGTTATAGTTACTGATTAATATTGTAATAAATCCAAGCTGTAAATTATCAGTAAGTAATGTTTTTTAAATTCATCTTTGCAGAAAATAAGTACTAGTTGGGCCTGGGCACAAATCCTCATCCTTATGGACCATTCACATGAGAGCGAATTGTGAACTGCGAACTGCCGAATATTCGTAGATTCTGACATTTTCATTCACATGAAAACTTTGTTTAGTCGCAGGTACCCGCGAAATATTTGCATTGTTGAAGGTTAAGTTCGAACGAATAAAGTGTGACAGTTCGCGGCAAGAATTTTCAATTCGCGGGAAAATTTATGTAATTGTAAATTTTACTAATTTCATTAATTAAGACTCAGTTTTGTTTAGATTAGATGTTAGATTAATTGAATATAATACTTTTGTGGTAAAACAAATAGCAATTTTCAATTCATAAATACAGTCAAATTGATTTTTTTCGCAATTCGCCTATTCGCAGTTTGCGCTCATGTGAATGGTCCTTTAGTCCTTCACGTGGGCGCCCGCCTGAGAATGGCTAACCGGTCAAATGGTTAGTGTCAGCCAAGGATTTACGCTAACGTCTCAATCTTTTGTCGTGATCCATTAGTTTGAGGTAGAAGTAAGGTGCTGTAGGCAGATACCCAACCGTATACCCAAGGATGAAAGGCTGGGGGTAAAACCAGTCGCGAACGAGCTCCCTCCGACGCTCAGGCAAGGTCGGTTGTAACAAGTGCCCTATATCGGTAAGTAGGCTCTGCCGGGTTGAACTTTTTTTCCGTACTTATTCGTGGAACCAAAATTAAAATGAACAAGCACTGAAAATAAAAAAAAAAACGAAAAAGGAAGAATCCCTCTAGCCTCCAGCCAGGAGACAGTAGTTGACCCCTCAAGCCGAAGGAACACCAGCCATAGTATTCCTTCAGGCAGTCAACCGATCACTTCATCCAAAGCTGTGGCAACAGTAAGGGTCGCAGATACCAGCCATAGTATCCAAAAGCCACAAAATATAACTGGCAAAGCCACAAGCGGCAGCACCAGCCACAGTGCACCCAAATCCAAGAAGTCCTCTGGCCCTCTCTTGAAGTCAAGGTATAACAGGGCTGTCTTCATTCTTGCAAAGACTGCGAAGAACGAAGAGACAGGAACGACTCAAAAGAGGTACAAGGAAGAAAAGGAAAAATACCAAAAGGTGGTCGACAAGTACGTCAACTACAAAAACAAACCGAAGCAACCGCAACAAAAGGGAGAGAGCGTGAAAAGAAACAGGTCCCAAGATGAGACCTATCACGCCTCTAAAAAGCCAAAGATTGCCCCTAGATTAATGAACCATCCACTTCGCAAGCAACCAGAACCTTCACAGAAGACTGCTAGACTGCTTCTTAACATAGTGACACCCAGAAAAAAATAGGCATCTTCTTCAACAGTCAGGTCGCGATTAAGGCTGTCGGTTCAACTAAGTCAACGTCCAAGCTTGTTGTGAAATGCAGGCAGAACCTGACCAGGACTTGTCATCGGTTACTGAAATCACTCTCGTCTGGATTCCCGGCCATAGGAATGTTGAAGGGAATGAGAAAGCCGATGAACTTGTCAAGCGTTGCTCTGCTCTGTACGTTTCTCATGCGGAGAAAGTCTTCCCTGTTCCCTCCACTGCGATAAGTAAAGAGAGAAATACTCCTACAGTTCACCAGAAAAGTATTCAACTTAATAATATAATATAACAAAAACCAGACGCAGTGATGACCTTTCGGCCATCCAAATCCAAAGCATCCATTTCAACAAGATCATCACATTTCTCAACTCCACAGGCTGGTTTTGAGCTCCTTTAACATCCTTCTCTCAGGTGTGACACCGATTCTGAAACATGTAGACGATTATATTTCCAACAGTGACAGGTACAGCTGACAGCACGCAGATTTCTGTAAAAGAGTCGAATGCCAGAAGAAATATCCGTACACAAATAAACCTTCTACCTTCCACCTCTTTTTTTTTCCATGCGAACATCTCGAAACAGTAAATAAACAAACTACTAAAAGTCACTGGAAATTATCATTTATAGTCAATTCATTTCAATTTCAAACGCACATCCCTGAGATATGTGACCCAGATTGCATTCACCACCTTAAATCAACTCGCTTGGGAATTAAATCCAACGCCTCCCTGAGACCGGCAATGCCAAGGAACCGCTAAGATATTACATAACTTAACAGATTCTCAGCGATTAATACATCGCAACACTCGAAAACAATTCGCCGTTCGCACCCGTTTATTACTGACCCCAAGTTCAGTGCTTCGTACCAGCATCCAATTTGGGTGAATCATGTTCTACCACAAAGCGTGCACCACGCTAAAAGATGCGCAAAAGACCACCGAAACAACCCATTAATTGCTGGTGCATTAATTCAGCCACGCAGCGCATCTTTCCGCGTAATAAATTAACACTGAGCGGTATCCACCTCCGTGTCAGTTGCGTGGCATTAAATCTTTTTTTTTTTTTTTCCTTCGGCTGAAAATATGCTTCGTCTCACTGGACCAAGAGCCCAAATGTCTTGGCACTGGTTACCGAGTTGCCCAGTACCCTAGTGTTACAGTGAGAGAGTGAATCTGAGGGCCAGGCAATATTGCCGAAGAAAAGGAGGATTCTTTATCGCACGCTTTCTTGGGGGGTAAAATATTTGATGAGCCAAAGCTAAAATGCCGATGGCTACGAGCCGTTTGTTTGCTGCATCTTTGTACCGTTCGATAACTGGGTTATATTGGTTTTGCGTGTTCGCGAAGGTTGTGAGGGCGGAATGTGTGTTGTAAAATTCGTTCGTGTCAGATGGTTACTCAGATTTGAGATGCGCTAAGTGACGCACGAGCATGGTAATTCACTCATGTCCAATGCAATACGCGTACTTGTACTGACCAATTTAGTTTTGGGAATTTTTAAATGTGCAAGTTAGTCGTGGTGAGTCAATTTTAAAGGCGAACAACTATTTCTGGGGTGGTATTGCTATTCGCGGATATAGCGGCAGATAGTTTAGAGTCATGGATGTCCTACCCATAATTATAGCTACGTAAAACGGAAATGAACTTGACCGTAATGTCAGCAAACACTTGAAAACATTTCTATTTCTGATTTAAAAAATTTGAAATGAGAGACGTTATCAGTGTCAGTAAATTAAACCAATCAGTTATACGAAATAAATAAATACTTGTCTGTTCATCACTTCCGGAAGCCATTTTGTGTTATAGGAAAGCGAATTGTCGTAAGCCATCGTTAGAAAAAAAACCAACATGCTGAACTTTCCCATAATTCCAACCACGTAAACAGGACCAAAATATTGCACGAATGGATCGCACGAAACTTTCTTATTCGGTTCATGTTTGGGTATGGTTCTTATTTTATTTTATAGTGTAGTTAGGTTATCTTACACTTCGAAAGCGTTTTTGGAGTTCCTATAACTGTCATATAGGTAATATAGAATTTCCTATAGGGACGTTCATGTATCTAGTTCAGCAGGTCTGACAGCTGGCTGACTGCATTTGTGTCTCAGTTTTGATTTGCCTAGATCGGACATGTGAACAGCTTTTTCAGTTGCAATTATGGAGGGGTAGACGACGAATTGAGTCAAGAATTTCATAACTGAGTACTAAGTTAACTGTTCGCATATATGGCTAATTTAGAAGATGTGACGTTGCTCAACTTAACTATAGATAACTAGATTTTTTAATATGCCCTATTTCGAAGTTGAATTTTGAGCACTCACCTAGCAACATAACAAATTATTGAGGCACTATATGAAAGTCCGATACATTCTTACGCAGACGTCACAATTTTGAAGAAAAAGCAGAGATTTGACACATTCAAGTATCTAGTTATCTTAGGTCGACAAGATTGGTCAGGATAAGATGTAGCCGGAACGCAAAAACTAGATTGGACGGGAACGCCACTTTTCCTACGTCAGCCACACATGCGAACTGTCAACTTAGTACTCAGCTACGAATTTCTTGACTGGATTCGTCGGCTACCCCTCTACAAACGTCAACCGAAGCAGCTGCTCATATGACCGATTTCAGCCAATCAACACCGAGATACATCTAGTCAGACAACTGTCAGACTTAGTCACTTGAACGTCCCCATTGTATATTACTTTCATTTATGACTCCAAACCATTCTGGACTCATTGGTCATTGTCAATTCATTGAGATTGTCATACCACTACACAATTTTAAGAGAAGTGGAACGCATTCGATTTTACCCGACAACTTTCCGTCTTGTACAAAAAGCCGGTCTCTTAAGACTCTTTCTTCGTTCAAGATATCGTCTCTTCTTCGTTCAGTTCATATCACATGTGCCGATGTGCGGCACCAGACCCCAGACGATCTGTTCAAAACGTTTCGATCGTATTCTCATTCCCACACTCAACAACCTGTATTGCGAAGCGGCGGCAGCAAAAGAACTCTCCTCACAGTGGATTAAAACCATCGGGGAGCCCGTGCGCAACTTCAGTCTGTTTATAAACGTGCGACGGACGCCTCCAAACGCGACGCGGTTCATTCAATAGACTTGAATCATATCGATCGCCCTACGTGTGTAATTATTATTTTTGTTTAGCAAAATTTTGAATTTTTAATCTTTTGCGAACGTCACTTTTGCTATCATCAGCAAAAATACAAATTTAATTAATTGGCTTACGCGGGTGTATTGTGACAGATAGATTTAAATAAAATTGCACTAAAGGTAAACCAAAACCAACCAAGTCAATCCGCAACTTGTGCAAAAAAAAAAAAAGAATTGTGACAGTTGCACAATTGTTGAGTTATTGCGTTTTCAAGTTCGCCATAAGGAAAACGAAAGTAGCTGTGGCGGTGCGCGGGCGCCCCCTGCCAAATACCGACGTGAATTAAGTGATTGAGTGTTTTTTCACGGTCTGCGCGTAACGGAAGCCGGACTTGACGTATTGTAGCGCCATTCAGTAGCCGCCAACCTAATAGCAGCACTTTGGTGCACTTAATTTGTCGAACTTTGTGCGCCATTGCAACACATTGGTAGTGGCGTGCGCTGAACCAGTGGATTACACCAACCGAGGGTGGAGTAAATTGCAAACTTCGATAACAACATATTGACAGAGTACGCATAGTGTAAGTAATTTTACTACCTACTACCTACTACCTATTACAAATGTTTTGTTTGGATATGGGCATGTGATGAAAATTAGTTCAACTTCGCCGTTAAGTTCAAGTGCAAAACGTTTAGGAATTTCAAATTGGTCACCGTGATGGACGAATGTTTGTCTTGTACTTTGATGGCTGTTGTGGGTGGAATTTGACATTTTCAACTAAATTTTCTGATTTTATCTTCATTGTGATGTATAACGGTTTTGTTTTGGTGCGATGATGTTGCAATGGCATTTTTTGTGCCGTGTTGGTGTGCTTTTCTGTGTGTTATATCAGATAACACTGCTGAGGGCAACATTGTTGAGGAAATGTTTTCGCTGTGGATGTATGCGTTACTCATTCGGTTAGGGAAATTTTTTCAAGGTCAATTTTTTTACTGGGCAAGGTTAGACAAATATTTTTTTGTTCTCTTAATTTTTGAATGTGTTTTTTATCTTAATTTTTTTTTTTGTGGTCGCTGTGTGGATGGAGGTGTCGTTTTACTTTTGTAACTGGTCATATGCGAGTGTAAACAATTGGGCTTGTTCGCAAATTTGTATTGCGAAATTTTAAATTTTATTGGATACTTATATGACAACCTTTTAAGACACAGGGTCACCTCCTATGTCGTTGGATCAACAGACAAGATGTTGAATAATTATTATGACAGGACATAATCTAGGTTGGGATATGAGATAATACAAAATTATTTTACAGGTACTTCGGCTCAGTCTTCGACATTTTCCTATTTCCTTGTTAACAATGGTTTCGGTTCACACCGAATCGTAGAGCCATCTTAGCTTAAGTAAAGGTTGAAATTCAACGTATTTAGCAACTTGTAAAACTTGAACATTTTCTCAACATTCACAATCAAGAGGAAATTTCTACTCTGAGTTGACGTTTCTTTACCTTATAATTTATATATGCTACTCTACGCCTGTCAAACGAAATCAAAAATAAATAAAACAGTTTTCCGCCTTTTCGGGAAAACGTAATTATTGAGTTGTGCCATTTTAGAAATACATGTGCGATACGGGTAATTGTATTATAGGCACTTGATTCGATTGTTACCAAATTTTATTGTAGCTCGTGCAAAGCCTGCTTTATTGTATAAAAAATCCTTTTTACATCCCTGATGCAGTGAGAAATTTCTGCATAGTTTTACGAGCAATCTATTGTGTCAAGATATATTTAATACGAAAAACTTGTTAGCAAAAAGAAAATGTATATAAGAATCACGGCGATAGATTCTGAAGTAGCCCATTAAACTTTAAGAGAGGAAGCCTAGAGATCAAAAAAGTAATGCCACTTATGTAAATTTCAAAATAGATAACCAGCAAAAATACTGGACAGCAAAATGACAGAAGTATTAATTTATTTATTTGACTATCAGCATAGACAATTCATTGATGAATTTACAAGCTTAATGCTTCTACATATTTAAATAAATAAATTGCTGGCCTTTTGTAAACACTTACGTGCATAGTGAGAACCAAAAGGGCCAACGCTTTGGAAATGATAAATTCCTGATTTTGCACTTTTGTCCTATGAGTAGTTATAATCACAACTGTGAAAGTTCGGCAGCGTTTACCGTCTAGCGCATCTAAATCATATCAAAGTGAGTTTATTTGAAGCTTTAGTGAGTTCATTTTAAGCTTCATGAAACAGCGAGCTCTAAATCACCATTTTGTACAATCTGATGAGCCTGGGAAATATGCCAAAATTATAGGTACGTACTTACAGCGCCTATAAAATGCTCGCGCCAAGGCCGTGTCGTGGAAGTAGACTGCATCTGACATTAATAATATTATTGCTTTTCATTTAATTACTGCAAATTCTTTGGCTAAGTAAGATGTTTACGGATTTAAACTCATTGGTTCCATATTATCTTGCTTATATCATCTCGTTGTTTGCATTCTCTATACACATAATCATTCTGACACATGCTTAAGATATTCTAAGCTTTTACAAAATACGCAGCGATAACAGTCGGGCAAATGTGGATTTAAGTCAAGTGATAAGTTAATGCCTTTAATAAATTAATTAAGATCAAATAACAACGTAGTGGCGCAGTGGCTTAGTGGGTTGGACTACTAAACAAGGGGTCTTAGGTTCAATTCCCGAAAAATAAAAAAAATAAAATCCATTTTAGGGGTTTTTTTCACCTGCGCAAACTATCGCGAAAGCCTGACAAACATCCGAGAGTATAACTGTGATGAAAGAGCTTCTCAATTAGCCGTTTGGACTCGGCATTCGTTCCAACAATGTTGCGCCAACAATTCTTTTTTTGTAAGAACCTAAAATGTTATTTAACATCTTTCCATTGTACTCGTAGCTATGCCGATTATTGGTTTGCTTTCATTATTGTTTGCGATTTTCATACAATACCTAAATCTTATTCAGCGATTACCATCAACTATCACCTTAACAATCATGCAACTTGTGTCGGACTATAACTATTTGTATCATGTAAGCAGCGCTAATCAATTTAATTTGATTTGCTAGGCGCCACTTTAAAAACCCTCCCGCCACAGCAAATTTGCCGTTTCTAAATGTCAACAATTAAGTTTTTAAGTCAATGACATAATATTCTAAAAATAAGTGCTGCCAAATTTCATCAAAACATGTGGAAGCCAAAAGTTCAATTTGTCGATTTCGTGCCTCATGTGCGCGCCTCTTAAGTGGTCTCACAAATCGGTTAGGAGCAAGCGTCAAACACCATCTATATTAAGCGACAACGAACGTCCAATCAATACTTCGATCACTGAATTTTTCCTTCACTGAAAAGTCCATAAAGAAATCAATAGCCGCCAGTCAATTGGGGGCGGCGGATTGAGTGATTTAAGTTTGATTTAGGAACCAGGTCGCAGCCGCCGCCGCCGGTTAACCAGTGGTCAGCATATAATTCTATATCAGATCAATAAATATCTTCTGTGTGGTGGAGGCCAGCACGGAAGGAAGGATTTTTGTGCACGATTTTAATCCACTTCGAGGGACCAGCGTTCAAAATTCAATTGAACTCACTTCTATCACTGTTATTAGTGGCAGTGTTTGACAGTTCTATTTGAAATATTGCGGTGACCCCAAAAAAATGAACCTCGATCGTATAATTCATCGTGGAACCCATTTCCTGAGCTCAATTGAAATTGCAACACAAAACCTGTGTGTATAGCACGCCACCCTCCCTGCCCTCCGCTACAAATGTTATCGATATCGAGGAGTTGTAATTTTGACATATGCATTGAATGCGGTTACACATTGCATTGCGAGTTATAGGCGAAAAATGGAGCAAGATTCTTGACATTCGTCACAGTCTCTCTCTCTCTGTTTGTCTGTGACTTAAGTGGTGTGCACATTTCGTCGTGTTGCGGTTTTGTCGTGACATTTTCTTGTTCTTTACGAGTACGCAAAGGATTTACAAACAAAATAAAGGTTGTAACTCAGGTTTGTTGAACATAAATAAAAACCGCACTCAATTGTAGTGTGATTTACAAGAAAATCGTTTCGACCTGACAAATGGTGAGCGCATATGGAATTAGAGATTTCGATAGATTGCCGTTGGCCAATAAATGTATGTGTCGTTGTTAATTTAAATCTGAGTCAGGGGGTGGTTCGAAAATCTCCTATTCCATGGGTGGTGGGGAATTTTCTTTTTGTTTAGAATTTATAGTGTTTGTATGATGATTATAAGGTTGCAAATGCTTTTGTTATCGTAAATTCTGGCACTCAACATTCCTTAGATAAAGGATGATACAATTCAACTCATGTGCAAAGTCGGATGAGCATCACCAGGGGGAATCTTATTTGGTATCTCGCAGGGAAAAAGTACTCAAACGCTAAGCAAATAGAAGAAACATTTATCTTCTGAAGAAAGGTTGCAATCACCGTGGGAAATGATGTCACCAACTTGGTATTTCCATAAATGTCAACGGGCCTTTTTGCAAGGTTTGAGAATTTGCTTTCCTACTTTTGGTATTGGTATAGTCTTTTGGATTTTATATTTGTTTTGATGTCAGAAATTATTTAGTGTGACGATAAATATTTCAGGTGGTATTTTTCCTCTTTTATACAGTTTTGAGTGGTAGCAGCGTCATGACGAACCAAAAACAATTAATATGCACAGATTAGGTTAGGATGAGAATGTGAGGTGATTTATCGTAAAACAGTCGCCGGCGACTCGCCAAAATAACAAAATGCGAAGTTTATGCGAAATGCGAAACGATATGGAGAAGGAGTTTTATTGATTTATTATTGTAAAGGACTCGCTTTATGTATAAAACACCTTCAAAAATCTGAAATGAAAAATTTGTAGAAGAAAAAAACAACAACCAAAATAACAATATGTATATATACACATATTTTTTAATTAATTAAAACAAACAAAACAAAAAACAAACAATTTTAACAAATTCAATAAAATTGCAAACGAATTTGAGCTGTCAAATGAGTGGGTGTGTTCAGACGATTGTTAGAAAAAAAAAAGATGGTGTTTTTCATTCGGGCACAAACATATTTAAGGCACAAGAAAGATGCATAACATTTTTGAAAAAGTTTTGTTTGTACTTTTGTGTTGTCTCAAAATTCCGAATACTGCGAAATCCCAGAAAGAGGACAAATTGCATATTTTTTTCAAAAAGATACCGGACATTTTATTTTTAGATAAAAAGAGGACATGCCCTCTTAAAAGAGCCTATTTATGTAACACACACAGTTGCAAATAGTTAGAAAATAAAGAAATTATCTAAAAAATGTGCTTCAAGATTAGAAACCCGCTCTAGAGTGAAGCCTTTCACGGTGGAACTACAAGGAGTTCTCATCCTTATCCATCATCCATTGCGAATATTGTTCGACTTGAACAATAATTTACTAAATAAATATGTGCCAAGCACTTAAAGGCTATACATTGTGCACAAACATTTTCCATCATATCTAATTTAATTTAACCCCCTTTAGTACTCAGACAGTATACCTGTCTTCCTCAGAGCATTGGCAACAAGAACCTGTTGATTACGTTAATAGCACTCGGCGGGGTACACAATAAGTCTTCTTGTCAAGCACAGAGTACAATAAACTAATAATAAAAATTGTAGTCATTCACTTTTCTTATCTCCCGTATTAGCTGAACAAGGGACACGTTTCAGTAACCAATTAGTAAAACCAAAACCGCAGCAAGTACTCCTATTCCATTGTTATCATCGGAGAGAAAAACCCCGTCAAATGCTTCCACAGAAGCAACCGTTCTTCCAATGTCACTTTCAGTTAACAACCTCGCCATACCAACACACGGACCAGAGGTACATATATCACCTTACATTGATCCCAACATTGTCTACCATCATCAGAATCAATAAGGCACAGCGTGGCGTTTTATTTTTGTTTTGTTTTTATCTTGTTGCGATCTTCTTACACACTATACCAAGTTACTGAGATACGAAGTGACCACCCATTTAGGCCTGGCCGGTATGCGAAAACCGCCGTCCAAGCAACTTAATTAAAATTGTTTTCCAGTCAGCGCAAGTGTTGGGTAACGTATGTGCGCCTGTACGGCAGTAGATGTACGGTGTGGTGTGGCGTGCCTAGAAGTCGTACTTTTAATCATCTCGTACTGATCGTGGCAGCAAAGGTAATTGTGGTCGATGTCCGATCTTGCAGTGATCGGCGATGCTCATCACCTGGGCTATCTAATTGATTTTGATTACTTCATGTCAGTCACGATTTTGTGCAGCGAATGGTTAAGCACGTGTAAAGGCAGTGTGCTCGGAGTGAGAAACTACAATGAAAAGAAAAAGTGCGAGAATCCCATTCGCGCTGAGGACATGAACAACAGTATATACTGATTTACTCAGGACGTACCTATATCGTATATGACCGATTGTCGTAAAGTGATGTGTTGCTAATGAGTGTCTATCTGGTGAGGTTAATTGGAAGTGGGTACATACTCTTCACAAATTAGTAAAGGGCATCAATTCGACGGTAACTTCGTCATATCGATTGCAAGGGAAGGCAATAAAATGGATTTGCTTGAAATTCACAATTGGCAATGGTTTTAAGCTGTGTTGGGAAAAGTCAGATCAACATTTTCTATAAGCCAAAGGTGAGTGATTATGTGTCAAAAATAGTGAATTTGTTTCTGAAATTATTTTGGAAGCCCTGTACCTGCTGTCCTTTGCAGATATGATAGATATACAAAGACTTTTTACCAAGGCCTTTGTAAAAATATTATGTACCTATACATACACTTGCTGAATTGTGGAACAGATACAAAATCTCACTAACAGATGGCGCTTTTTAACATATATTCGTTACATTGCGATTGAATTTTGCTAGACGTAGAACTGGCAATATCTTTCCCAAACTATTTTTAGCTGTTAACTAAAGGCTCCGTCAAACATAACGCTTTTCTTAACGCAGCGGTGATATTATTTTCGTGGCGGTAAGATTATTTGAACGCGACGTTCCAACCGCTGCGTTAAAGGATGTCAAACAGAATTGTAGCTGGCATCGTTTTGTTGCAAAATGTTAAGCAGCGAAAAAGAAAAAGGATTATAAATAAATATGGAAATAAATTGCGTGTTTCAACGCCGCGGTGAATTTGACGCGACTTTAAGAACACTCTCGGTGTGACAGGGGATCCTATGAATTGCAGTAGGTTCGTTCGGGTACTTTGTTGAAAACGTAAAGTTATTAAAAATTTGCTAAGGAGCTGTGCGAATGCGACCACGTACTGAGAAAATTTAAAAAAAAAGAGAGAAATCCATTTCCCCTCTTTTCATTTTTTCGTAATTTTCTACTCGCCGAATTTCGACGTACTGAAAAATTAAAAATGAAAACTGACAGCTCAAAAGTTTGACAGGTAAAACTCTATTTATTTTCGTCTTTAACGATGTCGGAGGAAAAAGTTATAATTGAATGTTCTCCTAGAACATATCAGCGCATTCAAAATGGTCAGTTTAATCGGTATTAAGCTTATAAAAAATTTAATTCCAACTTATTTCGTAGATGCTGCATTTAAAGAGAACCTTGTTAAATGTCAAAATGGCATTTCTTAAGCTTTTTGTTAGGAAACCGGCCAGGTACTTCTCCTGAATTTGAGAGATTTCTCTCTCGATTTTTGAGATTTTACACTTTTCATTTTTCTATTCCTGAAAGTACACGAACGAACCTAGTATATTACACTACAACTGTCAATCGCAGCGTTAAAACGCGCTCTGTTTGACGGAGTCATAAGTTGCAGTGGATCATGAACATGAAAATATAAGTTTTGCAGCCTTGCGATCTGTAAATAAAAATAAACTGTTGGCCCTTTGGTCTGCTCGTGAATGACGTGGAACTACTGTCCCATGCAAAAGTGGCAGAACGAAATCCTGAACGAAAAATGGTGGCGAAAAGTGGGTAATTGTAGAAGATTGCTTGGTACAATTCCCCATTCTTTTCGCACTCATTTATTCTCCGGGAGATTAATTGATTGCAAAAATTTGGTACATCAGTGCTGCCAGCTTTTATAAGAAGTATGGAGTCAAATTGAAAAATGTTGGAGCCAAAAATAAACAAACTCAAATATGAAAATCAAAAATTAGCATTTTTTTTTGTAATTCATGTGCACACTTATTCTGATCAAATTGTTTTTAAAGACAATATTGTATTGTAACATTTTCCAATGTTTTTTTAAAAAAAAAAAAAAAAAAAACATTTTGCTGGAAGGGGGCAAACATACCGCACGCCTGAATACTTGAACAGTGTGTTTTCATACTCATGCATATTTTGTGAGATAATTTTACTGCGGAGATGTGAGAGTCTGTTGAAAAACTGTATGAAAATAGAGTTGGCTCATTAACAATTAACTGTATAGAACATACGACAGTAGTACATTCGCAATTGAAGAATGCATTTTTTTTTTGTATAAATACCCAAGGAGCATAAAACTCGCCAAACTTTAAAGTAAATAGCCTAAATAAGCATAATTCCCAAATCGCAATTTTAAATTCGAGTATCTAAATCGGAGATAAATAGCCAGTGCTGGTAACACTTCTACTTGTGCAACAGTTGATGGAACTCTCCACAAATTTGTTTCCGCTGCTTTTTCGCAAACGTTTCGCGGTCCATATGGAGACCACCGGAAAATTTCGTCCCGGAACAGCTGCGTACTGGGCTTAGCTATTAAATTTCTGTTAGTTGTTTCTCAAGCCTTTGACAAGTAATTAGGCTATGCCACGCCTATATTTTGGGAATGGAAAATGCCTGAAACTTTGAAAGTTGTGCTTTTGTTGTTTTTTGGAGTGCTTTGTTCTATTGCGTTCTGCAAGCACGAAAAACGAAATGTCTGTTCATTAAACACTGCTGATGCTATTTAGTTTTTAAAAATCAAAGTTTAAGTTCGTATTACTTTTGCAAGAGAGGAAAATGTATTTATACTGTCCGTGCAGTTTGAGTTTAATTTTATTCCTTTCTTTACAAATTCGTTACCTTTAGGAGAACGAAAGACAACTTTAAGATATCTGTCATCTGAAGTTATTACAGATAGCCTCCTGTTTTTTGTTTAGAGATGGGTGTACGAATATTCCGATTAGGTACTTAAAGTGGTATTCATCAACGATTGGCAAACTGCTCATAAATAAATTAGGCTTGAGGTTTTAAATCTTGATGGGGTATTCATCACACAAATCAAAACTAGCTATCAAGAAAAACAAGAGAAAATAGCTTCTATTGTCGATATCGCCCTCTCACTCAATATCTGTCATCGCCACGAAGAGTGGATAACTCCTCCCTCTAGTAGTTACGATTGATCCTCTTCGAGAGGCTGAAAATATAATTTGCAAATGCTTTATATGTTTCCCTTGTTGTTATCTACAAACAGAAGTACAACAGCTCGTGATCGAGCCGAGCATATCGAAACCACATTGTCGCATTGGCATTTTGCTAATTTCACCGAAGCGCCACAGATTTTATGATCCAACCCGTTTGGTATTTGCTGACTTTGTTTAACCCAGGAAGTGAGTTCAACCTTCAATACCTAGAATTAACATGAATTTCATCTCTGGGCAAAAGAGGACAAACAAAAACGATCCGAAAATACGATTCCAAAAATGCCCATTGTTCTGTCCATGTCCACTAATTAGGACGCACCGAAACAAAGGCAGCTACACACCAGAAACATCGACTCACGTTCTGCGGAACCGAAATGGATCCGCCCGACATCGCATTTGGACATTCTTGCGGCTGCTGTGGCATTTTAAATGCCTCATCACGCGGATGTCTAAAATTCCATGCGCTGAAAATTGTGTGCTCAACGTACGTTCGAGATACGAATTCTTTTCATCGAATATAAATATGAATGCACAGTCGTACAGCGAGCCTGAGTCAATCTCAAAGGTTAGCATTTATTATCTGCTAATGCCAGTGCGGTGCGATACGAACTCGTGCACTATCCCGCTCCCGGTGATGATACGGGAAAACAAAAAAAACTTGTGTCCATCTGATACTCAGTTCCGCTGGTGCAAGTTAACACAATTTACGTTTTCGGAATTCGCTGACAACATCCAAACTACATCCAAAGCAGAACCCATAACCGAAACACGAAACCTGCACGCGCAACGGACAACATCCAGCATAGACCAGGAACCCGAAACCTGCACCAGCAACATACGACAATAGCCGCATTCCAACACGTACGTGTAGGAATACCTGTGGGAACATGCTGCTTAGGTTAGCATAAAAAATAGTATTTAAGCTCTAGTTTTAAGAAGATTTGTATTCAGTTCTAAGATAGGCAGAATCGCTGCCAGTTTGAAAATAAAGTTTTTTTTAAATAAAGTTAATCTTAGTTTGTTTAATTGGCGCCCAACGTGGGGCCCAGCACGGAAAATCAGAACGTGAAATAGTTCGGGAACGTTTACTAAAGAGTCACACATAAGTCGACCTGAAGTAGCTCGCCGTAATTACGCACAAGCCGACCTAAAATAGCTCGCCGCGAAAAGTGACCGAAAAGTTAAAAGAAACATTCCGAATTATAGTGTGTGCCGTGATCTGGGCCGCCCCACAAACCAGGAGAACATCTTTGGAGATCTGTAGATCGAGAAAACTGCGAGGGAGTGTGAACGAGGTACCCGAGTAGCTGACGCAAAAAGGAAACTACCAAATTCGCCGGCGCAGGGATGTTCGCCGCAACAATAGCTCTGTAAGCGTATAAATTAAGGAAGTTAAAAATAAGTTAAGAAACAAATTAATATTAAACATTTAATTGAAGAAAGTAAATTTAGTGATTATATTGTTAAGGTAATAGAGTGATAGAATTAATTAATAGTTGTGATTTAGTGATTATATTTTTAAGGTGATAGTGTGATAGAATTAATTAACAGTTTCACAATGCCCTTGTTACGATCGGGGAATGATTCTGGCAACGCCACTGCGGGGGAGAGCGAGCAACCTGGTCCCTCTCGTCCCCTAGACAACTCATTTCAGTCCACAACATCGCTACACGCGCCAAATACACAGATCCAAACGACCCCAGAACTTCATAGCCTAATATCAGCTATCGTTAGTAGTGTTTTGCAAACAGAAGGTCGTGCTTTGATTCAAAATGTTATTAACCCGAACCTCGAACAGGGTCAAAATGAAGATCAGACCATCGATCCGGAACACAGAGAGGATCTATCAAGCATGGATAGAATTCCGGACATAGTTAGCTGTCTGAAAACCTTCTCTGGTGAAGCAGCTGAATTCGCTTCTTGGAAGAAAAGTGTTGAAAGGGTGCTCGGACTCTACCAACAGATAAAAGGCACTCCGAAATATTATGCCATCTTGAGTGTAATACGGAATAAAATTATCGGCAACGCTGATATCGCCCTGGAGGCATATAACACGCCACTGAATTGGGATTCTATCTCTAAATGCTTAGTTATGCACTACGCAGATAAGCGAGATACAAACACCCTAGAATACCAAATGGCATCCTTGGCCCAAGGGAGCCAAACGATTCACGAGTTTTACCAGTCGGTATACTCGCATCTCTCTCAAATTTTAAACAAAGTATCCTGTATGGATATAAGCTCCGATGCAAAAGGAGTACTTACTCAAACATACCGTTCAAAAGCCCTCGACACGTTCATAAGAGGACTTAGAGGCGACCTGCCAAGACTACTCGGCATGAAAGAGCCTACCGACCTACCCCATGCACTAAACTTGTGCATGAAACTTGAAAACCAAAATTTTAGATCCAACCACGTCCAAAGTCAGACGACAACAAGGAAACCTCAGTCCTTATACCCTGTCATTATACCACAAAAACAGCCCCAACTTTTTAATAAAAATTTTCCTACCCCTACACCAAGGCCAACATATCCGTTATATCCCTCATATTACCCACCTAGGCCAACACAACAACAGTATTCTTCGTTCCCAAACCAAGCTTACCAAAATCAGAATTTTAGTCAGGCACCAAGGCTAACACAGCCGCAATACAGCCAATATCCTAACCAAATCAGCCAACAGCAAAACAATCCAGCAAGATTCGCACAAACTCAACCACAGGGCTTAGAAGCGAATAAACAATTTATTCAAAGACCGTTAGTAAAAACAGAACCACATCCAAGCTTTCAAAATAGACGATTTAATAACCCAGATGTAAAGTCTTTCCAACGTAACTTCCATATTGAAACTACTCAAGAAGATACAGAAGATCAATATTACCAAAAAATGAGTGAAGAAGACAATTCACATGAACAAACCCTACAGGAATACATTAGTATTCCTAGCCAAACGTACGAACATGAGCAGGTGGTTGAACAAGAATCTTCCGATTTTTCTGACATTCATTTTTTAGGATAAACGACTCTTCGCTGCCGTACGTAGACTGCAAAGCGGAGAGTGGGCAAATTTTCAAAATATTAATAGATACCGGTTCCAATAGGAACTACATTCAACCCGCTCTTGTAAAGAATCCACTACCAAATTCCCAATGTTTCTTAGCTAACTCCATCGGCGGTAACGTCGAAATTACACAACACACCTTCATTAATCTTTTTGGCATAAGAGAAAAGAAAATAAAATTCTTCTTACTCCCCACTCTTAAATCCTTCCACGGAATACTCGGCAATGACAGCCTTAAAGAATTGTCAGCCGTGATTCATACAAAAGAAAGCTATATGCTTATCAACAATAAAAAAATTAACCTTAAGCAGCAAGTTTGTAATACAGTTAACAATGTAACCGTAAGGGACGACCACATGTCAGTAGATCAGAAAAGTAAACTAAGGACCTTAACTGAAAGCTTTCCCAACCTCTTTCTTGATCCCGACGAGAAACTAACGTTTATCACCACAGTTAGAGGTAGGATTAGAACAACTAACGAAGAACCAGTCTATTCAAGATCATACCCATACCCAATGAGTCTGAAAGGGGAAGTAGAAAAACAGATAGACCAACTTCTCTGTGATGGAATTATCAGGCCCTCTCGGTCCCCATATAACGCACCTGTATGGGTCGTGCCAAAGAAGGCTGACGCTTCAAATGAAAAGAAATATCGATTGGTAATCGATTATAGAAAGCTTAACGCTGAAACCATTCCAGATCGCTACCCGATCCCAGAAATAAATGGGGTACTGTCTGAGCTTGGACAGAATAAATATTTCTCGGTATTAGATCTTAAAAGTGGATTCCATCAAATCCCACTGCACGAGAACGACATAGAGAAGACAGCCTTCTCAGTCAATAACGGGAAATACGAATTCGTTCGACTCCCCTTTGGCCTAAAAAACGCGCCGTCCATATTCCAAAGAGCGTTGGACGACATTCTACGCGAGCACATAGGTCAGATATGCTTCGTTTACATCGACGACATAGTCGTGTTCAGCAAAGATGTAGATTCTCATTTTAAAAATTTATACAAGATTTTCGAAACTCTTCAGAACGCTAATTTGAAAGTACAGATGGATAAGTGCGAATTTTTGAAAAATAGCGTTGAGTTTCTAGGGTTTATCATTTCCGATAAGGGGATAAAAACGAACCCAACTAAGGTAGAGGCAATAGCCAAATTCCCCTACCCAAATACACTCAAGGATTTGCGATCCTTTTTAGGTCTGTCAGGGTTTTACCGCAGATTTATCAAGGACTACGCCAAACTGGCCAAACCTCTGACAGCCCTTTTAAGAGGGGAGGACGGCCGAGTTCCTAAACAAGCTTCAAGCAAAAAACTCGTCCATTTAAACGACGAAGCTATAGAGGCGTTCGACAAAATAAAAAGCTCACTTATATCCGAGGACGTAGTTCTTACCTACCCAGACGCTAATAAAGAATTCCATCTTACCACAGACGCGTCAGACTACGCTTTAGGCGCAGTGTTATCCCAAGATAACAAGCCTATAACATACATTTCACGTACACTTAGTAAAAGTGAAGAGCACTATGCCGCCAACGAGAAGGAAATGCTGGCTATAGTATGGGCTCTAAGCACACTCAGGAATTACTTGTATGGTCCTACGATTTTAAAAATCTTCACTGACCACCAACCCTTGACATACGCCCTTAGCAACAAAAATACCAACAACAAAATGAAACGTTGGAAGGCTATACTCGAAGAGTATAATTACGAGTTAAAATATAAGCCCGGTAAAGCCAACGTTGTTGCGGACGCCTTGTCAAGACCTCCACAAATCGACCAAATAAACTCCTTAACAACAACCGAACATAGTACCGAAAGCTCTGAACAAAATTTAGTCCAAATAGCTAATGAACCAATAAACGTATTCAAAAATCAAATCTTCCTCAGTTTAGGTGAGACACCGTCATATCAATTCGAAATCATATTTCCAACATACCACCGACATACAATAGTAGAAACCGTCTACTCTCAAGAAAAACTCATCAACATTCTAAAAAGACACCTCAACCCCTCAGTAATAAATGGAATAAAAACAGAAGAGTCAATCCTAGGAAAAATTCAGGAAATATTCCCTCTACATTTTCGCCAATATAGAGTCCGATATGCTAGGAATATGGTCTTAGACTTAACCGACGAAAATCGACAGGAAACAGAAATCTTAAAAGAGCACAATAGAGCTCACAGGAACAGCTCAAATACAAGACGGAACCTTTAAGATTATCCACGAAATAGATTTAGACATCTTCCAAAGATGCATAGACAACTTACAACAACTTGTAACTAGAAATATAAGCACACAAGAACCATTATACCCTTTCCTCATTCACGATCTTAACATAGTACAGAGTCATATTAACCGCATTAAGCCGATGGACAAAAAAAAGCGTTCCCTTGACTTCATTGGTAGTGCCTGGAAGTGGATAGCTGGCACTCCAGATCACAGCGATTTCGAGATAATATCAAACAAAATAAACAAATCACTAAAAAACAACAACAAACAACTTATAATTAATAGAGCAGTAATTGAAAAAGTTAATGAACTAACAAACGTTACCAACACAATAATAAAATTAGTTAAATCAAGGGAAAACCCTAGAGACAAGGAAATATTAGTTATAAAAAATCAAATAAATATCATAAAAGAGGAAGTATTGAATATTGATAATGCAATACAGTGGGCAAAAGCCAACGTTATTAACTCATTTATTTTGTCAAACCTAGAAATACATATCGTAGAAAAAATTTTAAAACAAGATAATGTGCCCTTTTTTAGTATAGAAGAATTGTTAGAATTTAGTGAAGTAAAGATAGCAACTAACAGAACAAACATAATATACATAATTAGCATTCCACTCACTAGTATGGAAAAATGTATTAGACTATTAATAAAACCAATAAAAACAGGCATTTTCTCTAACGAAATTAACTTTAAGTCAGTACTTAACTGTAAGAGTAATATATTTGGAATTAAAAATGACTGTAAAACCTTTAACAAATTGTCAATTTGCTTACAAAAAGATTTAGTAGATATAAGTAGTTCATCTTGCATACCGATGCTGCTGAAGAGCCAACCGTCAACATGTAAAAGAATCAACAATCAACACATACCGTCAATAGAAGAAATATCAAGCGGAATGTTGCTCCTCAACCAATACAATGGCACCATAAGTATCAATAACAAAGACGTAAATCTCACCGGTTCATTCGTAATACAGTATCATAATGTCACAATACAAGCTGAGGGAAAGAACTACACATCCAGAGAAGCACCAAAAGAAAAACCACTACCAGCATTACTACAGCCTTCGGATAATCAAACCAAGTTTGAGGAATTCCTATCACTCGAGATGATAAGAGAACTTCACGTCAACACAACAAATTTCATTAAATTGCTGGAATCAGGAAGTAATGTAAAACATATTAGCGGATACAGCCTGTCAATCATAATCATCATAGTCCTTATAGTATCAAGCTTAAAATACTGTCGGAAAATTAAGCAGCAATCACCAAAAGTAACCATTGTTAACAATCCCACAGATAAAGCTTCAGACACGCCAAAACCTAGAGACACAGCATCCGTAGTAATAGGGATAGAGGATATCCCACATCTCATACGATCAGTGCCGTCGAACGGGGACGTTCGAATTTAAGCATGGGGGAGTTAACACAATTTACGTTTTCGGAATTCGCTGACAACATCCAAACTACATCCAAAGCAGAACCCATAACCGAAACACGAAACCTGCACGCGCAACGGACAACATCCAGCATAGACCAGGAACCCGAAACCTGCACCAGCAACATACGACAATAGCCGCATTCCAACACGTACGTGTAGGAATACCTGTGGGAACATGCTGCTTAGGTTAGCATAAAAAATAGTATTTAAGCTCTAGTTTTAAGAAGATTTGTATTCAGTTCTAAGATAGGCAGAATCGCTGCCAGTTTGAAAATAAAGTTTTTTTTAAATAAAGTTAATCTTAGTTTGTTTAATTTGCACAATGACATTGAGGCTTCGTAACATCTGCATTTTGTGTACGTCTCTTGTGTCGCGCCCGTTTCGGTCGGCAGTTGCCATATAAGATTGTTTGTGGAGTATTGCAGGCAATAATGGTTGCAAAACTCCCGCCGGGAATCGCTTTAGCAGCAGCAGCTTTGTGGTCGTTAGTGATTTCAGAAATCGTTAGATCCACGTCTGGGGTTGTATATGTGCGATTGGAATTAATAACTCTGCGAGTGTGTTGTGTCTATATTTATGCACGGCGCGGCGGTGGTTGCAAATCACTTCCACTGCGCGCGCGCCGCTTTACTCTTCACCGTCTTCGTCGTTAAACTTAAGTAGGCCAGGCTGATGTTGTTGGTTTCCAAGTCTTAGACAGTCGGGTTGTGATCGTGAATTTCCCTCGAAAGAATAAATATCGAGAAATTCCACTTTCAATTCTATGACTTTGAGGCTTGAGAGGCACGCCGCAGATTGGGTACGCAACTCATGTGCATATGCCGTTTGGCATGTCTCTTCTGGATGTATTTCCGCACGGAAGAGCTCGGCTGAATCAATCGAGCGAGCAAATATTTCAGCATTCACAGTGGAGAACTGTGTGTCTCTGCGGCGTGTGTAGATCGGAATGAAAGGATGTGTTCTCAGAATGAATTTCAGTTGAAACTCAATCGTATAAGAAGGTCACATCTCCATACGAGATATTTGTCTGTTCCTTTCGCTTATTGTTGTGGCCCGACTTCGTATTGCGCAGCGTTGCCATCAGCGAAGGAAAGTCTCATCACGTATATGTGGGGATGCTATCTGCGACTGATGAATTGGAACTAGAAGAGGAATTCTTATTATGTCATATTAACTTACATTAAAGGACTATTCACATGAGAGCGAACTGCGAACAACCGAATATTCGTAGTTTCGGACATTTCATTCACAAGTAATTTTTGAAGGTTAAGTTCGAACGAATTTTTCATTCGCTGGTTTGCGGATCGCGACTGTTTTATGTGTATTGCGAACAAAGTGTTACAGTTCGTGGCAGAATTGTTGTAACTGTAAATCAATTGAGACGCAGTTTGTTTTTGTAGATTAGATGTTAGATTAGGTTTGTTTGACGTGCCTAGCACTAGTGCCCACTAGTGCGCACTGAGAAGTATCAGCTGATTTCCACATCTGCTAAAAACCCTGCACAACCCTGAATACTCGGCTACTATATCGAACGCAAAATATGTTTCCCTGAAGTCTACCAGTTTTTGAAATTGAAAAATTTATTTATCTTTTGGTGAACGAAGTGTTATCTTCACTTTATTTGTTGTTTATTGTTAAAAATAATGAACTCAATTCGTTTGAATACCAAATTTATTTGTATTTACCTTTATCACGATAAACAAGTGAATGACAGCAAGCGAAATGACAGCGCAACTCAGCACTGAATTCTTGCCCCGACAAATTAGCTGGGGTCAGTTCAGGGCACAACTAGGGCGCCCTAGAAGTCATGTCAAACACAGGTTTTCAGTGCCAGGGCGAGTTCAGTGCTATATCGAACACGTTAGGGTTAAACCAGCGCGCACTAGTGTGCACTAGGGTCCACGTCAAACAAACCTATATTGATTCAAAAAATAGCAACTTTTAATTCATAAATATGTACAATTAAATTGAATTGTTTGCAATTCGCGCCCATGTGAATAGTGGTTAAGGGCTACAAAACAAGACTCTGCGGTCTTCCATCCTCTGCGAACCCGGGCATTCTACTTCATATACCTAGGTCAAAAAAAAAAAAACGAGCGAATAAAAGCGTTAACAATTTTGTTGTTTTTTTTCAGTGTTTTTCTGGCGTTTTTTCATGCGTTGGTTATTCAGTGACATGGCTATTCTATATTACTACCAACTCCCTATAACGTGGTCCATATCTGCCAAAAAGCCTTCGGCTGCTTAAGCTACTTGCCGATCGTGTTAATTAAGTAGGTATCGTGCAACACTTTCTATTCCAGTGGGTGAGTGAGAGAACCTACCTATACTACCTCTGATAAAGACAGACGAGTCTTATGCCTGCCTGGGACGTCCAGAGAAATAAAACCAAACCTTTATCTTTATTAATGTTCAATTGAATAACATTTAATCGGTGAATGGCATCGTTATCTCTGGCTGAGAAATGTCAGGATTAATGGGCACTTGGTCGAAAATGGTGTAAATAAAATAGCTGTATGTGGTAATCTATAGCTCTCGATGGTCGGTGCCGTGATTAATGTTAACATTCTATAATAATGTGTTATCTCGCTGCAGTGCAGTGCTTGATGTTTGTTTATAGTTTTTCTCTTCTCTCGTTTTTTTGGGGCGCACTGCGGAACGGGTTAAGTAGGCTTAACATAGTCATTTCGTGGTAAACACACGGGGAATACGGTGTTAATAATTGTTGTCAGACTGCGTTGGAGGAAGCGAAGGGTTTTCAATTTTGTTATTGTTTGTCCTTTTTTTTCTGTTTCAAGGGAACGAATTAAATTAAACAAGAGAATGTTCTCGTCTATCTTGGGTGCTATGGCGTCAATGACAAATAAGCAAAATACATCAACGAGTGTTGTCGAATATGACATATGGTTTCCGAAGAACTTAAACATTGATTTACATGCGGTCGACAAGGTGAATTTTAATGATAGTGCTTAAACTTGATGACGGGCATGACATTGGGCTAAATTTGACACCGCTGACTTTTAGGAGAATGTTGTGTGTAATTGTGTATCTATAAAGACTTCTGTTCGAAATTATTGGTTGAAATTGGTTTGTATTGTTCTGATTTAGAGATCACAGTGCGCAGTTTTCAATAGGTTTCTGCCAAATAAATAGAGGGTGTTGGCATATGACATAATATGAAAGTTTAATAAATCCTTTTCCAGTTGCACGTTTGTGCTTGTCAAATAGGAGCCATTCGTAAGAGAGCAAGTTTTGCAAATGTTGACTTAAGAAATACACCTCATGGTGAGTTTTGAAAGTCTGTAAAATATACTGATGTTGAGGTTTTTTCAACCTAAAACCTCAAATTTTCATAATATTTTTTAGACAGTCCTTTTTATCCAAATCTGCCATTTTACTAATTTGACTGAAAAAAAAAAACAAGTAGACGTGATTGTCACTTAAATACAATTACAAATGTGTGATAGTCAAACTTCCACAACTAATAGGTCGCTGTCAAGTTTTTGTAGTAAGAATTTAAAAGACAGTTAACATAGATCTTGTGTGCATAGACAAATCAGACTGACACTTTCAATTTCGGCCGATTTACAGATGATTGCCTACAAGCCACTGTTTAGTACTATTTGACTTTCCTGAGTACGCAAGCCACTTCCCAATACTGAGTATCGAAAAAATATTTGGTGAGTGAAATACGCCCATACATTCACTCAAAATTAAGTCCATATAATATTCAATCATTAAACCTGTAATGTGCTGTCTATAAGTATCAGTTGTAATGTTTTATCTGTAAGTGTCGCCTTAACAATTATGTGTCAGATGTCAGATGTCAGAGATAACCTCAACCAACTTCACTTCGAAGTCTTGAATTTAACGACGACGCCGGAGAGAGCGCAAAAACAACCTGGACAACCAAATTTTATAATTTAAAATAAACGATTCATTATCATTACAAATAAAGATAAATTTATCATTACATAACCGAACATAAAAGGTTCGTTCGTGATGTCTTGGATTTTCGAAAATAATTCCGACTAAAAAAAAGAGCCATTTTGGAGGCTATTAAAACAAAAAAAATGAAACCTGGCACACAGGCAATCACATCAATTTCCAAGTGAAAAACAACAACAAAATAAATGTCATTTTATGTGAAATTTAACATTTCTATAGTTTAAATCTGGCTTAAATCTTTTTAGAATCCGCGTTTCAGTGTTTTCGAGTGAATTTTATAAATGTTCATTATTAGATGGTAGGGTGCAAAATTAGCTTAAGCCTAATTTACACTCCGAGTGAATAAAATGGACGTTAGATTCAATAAAATCAGATTTTTCTTTTATTTTTGCTTGAATGCATTATTTATGTAATGCCATTTGAAAAAAAAATGATCTACTACTTTCTACGTTTCAGCACTATTTCTTTTCAGTTTTCAGTACAATTGGAAAAAGTCAATTTGCATCAGTACAAGTCACAACGATCAGGTGCGCTAGAATTGTTACATAGAAAATCGCTTTGACAAATGGGGCGCAAAAATACTCTCGCACCTAACTGTGGCCACTTCACTGCGGATAAGGGGTTCGTAGAATTTCTGCCGTGGGAATCAGTAGTTTTTAAATGTGGTTATTCCCGAAGTCTATCACAGTCCTTTTGGAATTAGGTGCACAAATCTTCATCTACTAGACCTCACGTAAACAAACTTTCCATGGTAAGGACACTCACAGTTTTTGTTTTCGTCGACCGAGTTTCATTTTTTATATTTATTAACTACCACCCTCAGCCATCACACTTTGTGATGAATTTAAATGCGAATGTCCTCCAGCGTCATCTCTTATACGTCTACCCCCGCCTACGCATTCAATTTCTGTCGCAAAATTTATAACGTGCACTCTAAAACTGACTCACAAAACTGTACAGTCATAACTTATGCTAAAGTGTCTGAAACGTAATTACAACATGACATGCTAAATGCCACACAAATACAAATAAAGAGCCAAATCTATAGACAAACCATTTTGCACTATCCCGGAAATCACTGACGACGACACTGTTATAAAGACCTCATGAAGTCAGTTAACAAAAAAAAAAAATAAAATAGCACAAACACAACAAACTTCCAACAACAATGTAGTTGCTACTACTCCATAGCAAGAGTGACTAAGTGAGTGTTCCTCACTCACTGGCGGGTTCTCTGCTCGAAATGGTGTATAATTAATGCATGTGCCCGGACCTATGGAGTTGTCCGACTACACGTGTTGTGCGCACCCTGCCCCTTCGTCTTACGTTGAAAATAAAAGCAAAATTGTGCGCCTGCGCATCGGTGAGCGCACTAAATCTCGCATACAAGCCGTGAAGTAGAAAGGCTTACAGATATAATAAAGCAGCACAGTAGTAACGCCATGTGCCGTCGCGCTTTGTCGTCTCTCCTTGGAATCGGACCCACGATCACCCACCCGATGGTGGACGCGGCGCGTACGCTTTGCGATCGTTTTGTGGCTTACTTACTTACCAGCCTGGTCGATCGTTTTGGTTTCACTTGAATGGCTATTCCCATGGAAATTGCTTTTACAGTCATTGTTTTACTTTCGAACTGCGCGGGACCTAATAATTTCTAATTAAATTCAAAATCTACGCAAGTGTCTCACCGCGCTCTTTGCTATGCGGTACGAGTTAAGCCCAAAATCAAACTGGAACGAAGTCGAAGGTGGTCAATTAAAAGAAAGAAACAGATTTGCTGCCGATTTTTCTTCTAACGATAGGCCGTACGTTCACATTGTTTTTGGGGATAACGACACGCTGTGGGACCTAATGCATCTGGAAGGGGATTTGCAATTGAGGTTAAAGACTTAATCCGGATGTGAGATATGTCGGTGGACTATCGGTTGATTTCAATTTTGTTCAACGAACAATTGGAAGAAAAATCTTTAAACTGGCGGATTGTGTTGGCTTAAGCTGCTGTCAAAACGTGTATGAAAGTTCACTCAAGTTCAGTCCAATAGCAGTTTGACTTAAGCTGGATTACTCCCATGCAATCTTAAGATCTAATAAAAAAGAGACAGCAGGAACGAAGAAGTACACAGGAAACCAAATTTTTGCAAATTACTTTAAAAACAGAATTGGTTCAAAGACTTAGAATGTGTTCTGCGCTCATTTTTGATAATAAACTCCGCAACAACGCTTGCATTGAACTGACTTAAGGCAGAAAAGTATTATTATCCTTTAAACGTCCATATGACACCTATACCCTATTCACACTTCACCGAAAACCGTTTTTTCTTCGAAAGGTAGTCGATGTATTCACACTTAGCACCAACTAGTTTTCGTTTGACGTTTCTATCACCTGTAAGACACGAGTCGCTAAACTTTGGTGCAAACTCTTTTGGTTCAAATTTCGAGCGCATTAATTAACAAATAAAATTAATTCAGAGGAGCATTCAAAAATAGTACCGGCCCATCAATTAAGTGTGGAAAATGATTTCAAGTTGTGAGTTGTGACATTTGTTCGGTCAGCTGTTCTGCTGAATTTGGAAAACGACTTTAAACGTTTTGAAAACTGAAATATGTATGGGTCGGTGTGAATAGGGAATAAGTTTTAAAAAAAAACGCTATTCGTGTCACAAAATGGCTAAGCATGGCATTTTCAACTGCTGTGTGGCCACTCTTTTTGCGCCTTCAACCGGACACTTTGGAACCCACAATCTAACTCCAAGTCAGCGCTCGCTCAAAGTTAATGACACTGGAAGCAGTTCTCCAAGTCCCGGTAAATCGAGGCCTTAAACTTTTGGTTTTACTCAACCTTTTTGTCGCTTTAATTGGTCGCGTTCCATTGAATTCTAAATCTCTACCGGTGTGTCAAACTGGGCCACAAATTGTGATATTCTCCTTTCAGAGACATTTTTCAATAATATTGCATTTACAATATCACGCACTCTCATTTTGGAACGAAACGAGGCTGGGAGGTCCGTTTGTCCAAATCACAAATCAGAGGCCTCAAGTGTCATTGATATTCTATCCATATTTATATATACGTAAAACGGAGATAAACACGACTAACATTTCTGCAATCACTGGAAAATATTTCTATTTCTGATTTAAAACATGAGGAATGATAGTGCTAATAAGATTCAGTAAATTAAACCAACAATTTATTAATCAGTATTACGAAATAAAGAAATAATTCTAAGTTCATCACTTCCCGAAGCCATTTTGTTTTATAGGAAAGCGAACTTTCGTAAGCCATCGCTATAAAAATATAAACCTACTGAATTCTCCCACAATTCCAACCACTTAAGCAAGATGGCCGACCAAAATACGTGTCACGTATTTTTACGTCAGACTGCTATTTAGAGTTGCGCGACACTTAAATTTTCCGTGTTAGGAATGTGCCAGGAAGCTGTCGGTTAATTTAAATTTTTCGGTGGAAATTCGAAGAAAGTGAATTTAGAGGGATAGCTCTAGCGACCGTTCCTACATCGGTTGATAATATGTGATAGACGTCTATCGGCCAATGGAACGCGATTAATATTTAGCCAAATATAATGCATATGGCATTATGCAGACAAAATTTTAAAATCTAATAGCTTTATCTAGAAAAGTACTAGAATTGTGTTCTTAACAAAAACATACAATAACTTTCAATCAAACTAATCCAGTCTGAAGCAACTGGTACAGTTAGAAAATAAGAGTGTCTTACTTAAAGCTGAAGCTAAAAATACTAACCTCTTTGTGTGTGAGCATGTATTACTTATTTCGCTGTACTAATTATATTCATTTTAGAGCGACCTCAAAATGACTGTATAAACTGTGACCTACGATATATAGTTTAAGTGTATCTCAAAATGATTGTTACTTACGCACATATAGTAGGGGAAAAGTATATAATCTTCATAAGTCACGTAGTTAGCTAGAAAAACACGTTTTCTCGCCATCTTTTGTCAGTCTTCAGGAACAAACAATTTTGGGAGATTAGCAAAGCTTACTCAGACATAAATAAAGGGAGTACTAAAAATAGTTTGTATGATGCCAGCTCGAAAACTGAACCTAATTTTAGGCTTCACCACCACATAATTGCCACATTTCCAACTGTCACTCAAACTACGTTTCCGTTTATCCCAAATGCTAAAGTCATCATAATTACTCTGAGAAAAAAAAAACAAATACAAACGAATGACGAAACTTCAAAACAAACTAAACCCATCTACTGCCAACTTTTCGTTTTGTGCAATTCATTGGATGACACAATGAGGGCCAACTGGTCTCAGCAAAATGTGCAAACTGACAGCAGGAAAAAAATACATATAAAAAAAACACCAGCCTCACGTGGTTATCGTTTTGTTATTGTTTTGTATTAAAAAAAGAAATGCACACATCATCACCGAAACAATGAATTATTATGCGAATCAAGTGCAGATTGGCGCATTCCGCAATTCTTGTGTGTAACGCATAAATTTTACCTTTACGCACGAACGAGGCAGGTATTTTTCTGCGTGCGAGCTCTGTTCGCAAAGTTTGTTCTCCAGATAGGCAGTACAAGTGCAATAAAATGCTAAGCCCCCTCCAAAAGTATATGCTTAAATGGAGCGAACGATAACAGCTGGAATGTTTGTCGACTGTGCGATAACGCCAAAAAAATAACCAACGACTTGATAAGTACCTGTTCATCTCTGTGCGCCATGAAGTTCAATGTGTTCAAGCTCCGAGGCTTTGTGCAAAGTACATACGAGTATGGGCGAGTCTTGTTCTGGAGTATATGCATAGAATTAGCATGCGCTTGTTTGCTTAGCCATTGTTCTATTATAACTGATAATAGGACAGACGTTTTATTACCTTTCAGGGACAAATGAAGAAGATGTTTGCGAATATTTTGATAAGTGATGGTTTTTTTCTTTGCTCGTGTAGGTGAGTTTTATGACATTTATAGGAATGCCAGTCATTTGTAAACAGTTGGAAAGAGGTACAGGTTTTCAGATGGGAAACCATAATCGCGGACAAGGGGAAATGTTAATTCCACAGGCAATCAAGTAATATAATTTTAATTGCGAAATTACGAGTTAAAAGACACTCCTCAGTTGAGGGGATTTTTCTTGGCGCCTTTTTGACGACTATTTAGTTTGACCGGAATCTACGATAGGCAACAGGGATTTTCTTTGTGGTTATATGTCGTCCATCCATGGTGTCAGAGTTTTGGTCCTTGGAGTTGAGAGTCGGGCCGTTGCCGTTGTGCAACAGACATTTTTCGTATTTTTTTTTTCTTTTACTAGAAAATATCTAGCTTTTCCATCCAGTGCATATATTTTTTGACATAAGAATTGATTAGTATCAAAACCTTAACTCCGAAAGTCCTAGCCACCAACACTTTGATTAGCAGAAATGCTGACAAAATTGTATCGTTCATACCCTTGTTTTCAAAATCACCCGTAGTATAATCCTAAACATCTCCTTAGCTGCATTTCCATTTCATTTGATTGACAATAGTACTCAAATCTGTTACCAAACTTTCTAACCTTCTAGTGGGGCGAATGAGACATCACCAAATGACGCACTATCGAAGAATGTCACCCGATGCAATCCTTTCGCACTCCAGCGATCAAATAAATTGCATAACATTCACCGTAATAACCCCGTTTCTCAAATTCAAGAAAGAAGAAACAAAATACCACCTCTTACCGTCGCAATTCTATAAATTATAAATTAAATTAAAATTCCCTCGGCGATCGTGGCAGAACGAATTGGAAGTCACTTCGAACAAAAAAAAAAAAAAAAAACTCATTACACGTCCGATTTGATTGCAAAAATTCAGAACAAAAACAGTTCCCAGTTTTATATTCAGATTTCATACATCTCTCCTCATGATCTTTCCTTAAAGTTTGCAAGTTTGCAGGCATCCCAATCCCAAGGCGGACTGCAGGATCCTCCCAAACCATCGCTGTCATTCATTATTTATCTCAAAAACCAAAGAGCAGTGCCACAAAAATTATTCAACCTGTTCCCTCATCAGCAATAATGGACAAACGAATTTACCGTATTTTTGGCCAAAAATATACACTCGTATATATTTTACAGAGAATAAAACTGCCACCGGCAAAAGTTTCTGGATCAACAACAAATTCCACCACTTGACAGCCAGCCCCATTGTGGTTGAGGAGGCTCCTTCATTAAGACATCTCACCTCACCGCACAGCGAGAGATGGGTCGGGATTGGAATCGCGAGTCGGGACGGTCTCACTGCATGCGACTGTGCGCCCGATGATCTTCAACTGTCATCACTGATTGTCGGGTAATTATGATGATTTTGAAATATCATCGACAGATGGAAAAGAATATTTTCAAAATTCAGTACACGATGTACCGACAAGGCGATAACAATCACAATGACAACGACGTCGCAGATTGACCCAAATCCGTTTGAACATTGGCCGTCGCGCCAGAAGAAAAAAATGGATACCATACAATGGCAATAAAAAAAAAAGACAGCGCAAGACAGGTTCCATTAATTGACTGTCATAATCTGAATATCAATTGTTGGGCCGAACAGTGGAAAAAAAGTTATTTTCATTGCTCCTTTCTTATTTGCTTGTCATGTTGTTGTTTTTTTTTCGGGGGTTCTGTTGTGACTTGTGAACACCAGGTGCGCATGCATGCGGAGATATACAGATTGATATCTGATGACGAACCGGTGGTATTCTCAGAGGAATTAGGTCAGTTTAAGGCTGACCTTTGAGAAGAACTGTGAAGGCGTGCCTGGCATGGAATTTAGGAACACAAATGTTTATGGGGCTCTTTGATCTGATATGCGTGGCTTGTGACTTGTGGGTGATGTAAGGCCTTTCAAGACAACGACAAGTTTGTTTATTTTCCTTGAAAGTTTGGTTGCACAAATATTATGCATGGAATTCTCGGATTATACATGCAAATTTTGAGCGAGAGGATAACATAAGGAATACATGTCACCTGACGGGACAGGGCGCATTCGTTCAATGTTTGTTGTTTCGGTTGAGCAGGGTTACCAACGAGCTGGGGCTATATAGAAAAATAGATTGTGGATCCGCGAGTACGGCCGTCTTTGATCAATATTTCACCAAATCTTAAGCGATGCAAAAGCGTGTATGATGAAATTAAAATATTAAAGCTAACTGATGACAAAGAAAAATCTTGACTTGAATAGGTATAGACAGTTTATGGGATTCATTTTTATTAGAAAAATGACAATGGATACGTTCAGATTACGGCAGCTGCATGAAGTCATTCGTCACTCTTTTGGTTGGCGTATAGTAATGGGTACGTTCAAGACACCACAAGCTTACGAAGTCTGACTGTAATCAGGCTGTTATCTCCTTTAGTATTTCTACAAAAAAGCAGAAAAACTAAAAACTTTATAAATATAGAAATTCATTTGGTGACAATATGTTTTACTTAAAAAAAGTAGTAACTCTTTCTGGTTTGTTCCGTCTTGTCCTGATAACCTAATCATTGATCGAAAAGTATAAAATAAAATAATCTCCCTTCTACCAAATAATTCAACGAATATAATATTTGTACACGGAGCGAGTTGCGAAAAAAACTGTGCATATGCTGGGTTGCGTTCGGCACCCCTTTATAATTCATTTGTTTGAATACGGTTGTCAGCAACACTGACAGGTAAATGAAGTAATGTGTTGGAGGGCACCATTCCATTAACGAAACGTAAGCGCAATGCACACATACGTGGATTTCACGCCGTACGTATTCATCGCACCTTTTACAAATTAGTTTTGTGATTGGACTTTCATCGGCCGGCTTGGCTTTTCAATATTGTCACAAAGGAATACGCTTTTCAACTATCGTACGAACTTCTCTCATTTTTTTCGAATAAATGTTTTTAATTTGAATTTCTGGAAACTGTCAAAGCTGGTGTCTATTGTATCCATCTGTCAGTGGCAAAGAATCCAATCCCAATCTATGGCCTAGAGTTTTGTTAAACCTAAACTGATCATGTGAATAGTTTTATTAGTTGAAGTAATACCTGCAAGTGACGTCTACAACCATCTAGCTCTTGTGTTGAGGAAAATCTAGACAAATTTGGGACTACATTTTTAAACAAGCAAAAAAAAACCTGACAATATTTCCAGATGACATTTAGGTGACAAGTGTCATCTTATAAACTTTACTCGATTGCCAAAAATAGTCGGCCTAGTCCTGCTGTATAGATGTCACTTTACAAGTGATGCCAAGTCACTGAACCTTCGAGCTTACACATTTTAAAATCTGCAACCTCAATATGTGAACTTGAATGCCCCGCAAAAAGTCATAAAAATACGAAAACACGACCCTACCCATGGCCGGCAAGTCCACGCACTCCTCAATATCAGATTAATAACAATGACATGACTTTAATTAACAAGCAAAAAGTCATCATCCTCAGTCGACATTCATCTGATCGCGTGGTCAAAATAAAATTTCATACTTCAATCAGTTAAATTAAGCAAAAAAATAAAAAGCTGCATCCCGTCAACTGAATACTGGCATAAAAAGAACAAAATTAAGCTCTTTCAAAAGTGACAGCATTCTGACAAATTGAATCCTATCATCGCTTTTAATTTTCACTTTCAGGTTCCAGAAAGAAAAGGACAGTTCTTTGATTTCCGTTCCAACACATGACATATCCAAGAAAGCAACTTTCATTTATGAACAAAATTCAAAACAAACACCAAAATAAATAGATTGCCGAACAGAATTGCATTTGACAGGCAGTTTTATTACTTTTGACATTTGCCACTTAATTTCATTCACTTTCTCTGTTGGCGAAAAAGTCTTTAAAAGATTCTGTTCAGCGGCTGATTTCATTCGAAAATTCTTCGCATCAATTGTCGTTATCCAGTGGAACGTCAGGCGACGAAGGCAACGCCACTGGCGGTCCTGTTGAAAACCGAAAGTTATTACTGCATTACGCTTATCTGTAAGATTTATGAAGCGCATTTGCAATGTCACTTTTAATCTTAATATTAAGACTGGCCGACGAAAAAAGTGCCAAACGAATTACGCAAGCGCGTTGTAATTGCTAAAGGTGCCATAAGGTTTTGTAGCCTCTTTTTCAAGGCTAAGATTATTTCTCTCATTTGCGAAGAAATGACAAAATAAAAACTTTAGTCGGTGACTGGCGAGTGTGCCAGAAATAAATTGCATTTTTTCTCGCAACGTAAGAGAGACATAGAGAGAGAGAGAGAGAGGGGGGAAAAAGGGATATTCGAATTTTTGTTTTGTTGTCACTCACAAAACACAAAGCTGCTGACAGTGTTGACCTCAGCAACGAATATCCGTCAACGGGATTTCCGCACAAGTTTCTTAGGAAATTTGAAAGTTTTTTTTTTGCGGTTGATAAGTTTTTAATATTTATTGGTAGGATTAACATTCCCGAGTCCGGTTGTTCCGGTATATTTCGGGTTAAAAATATGCTAATAACAGTTCAGATTTTTGTTAGTGAGAACTTTAAGTTTATAGTCGCAGACTAGTCCACAAACTGGCTACCTACATTCGACATGTCGTGAAACGTGAAACTCGTCGAGAAACCCTGCACAAACGTCACATGAAGAATCTGTTTACGTGATCAGTTTAGGCCAACCAAAAACATATTACGACTGCCTGCTGTCAAGCTCAGAATACTTTAATTTTTAAAAACGCCGCAACAAATGGGCAGACATACACAACTTTTGACTTTGACAGTTCGTTGTGAACTCCACGCGGCCATTTTTCACATATTCACAGACAGAAAAATTAAGAATCTACGAAAGGGGATTTGATTTCAAATTTGAGTGTGAACGTGAGTGGGCGAACGAAGCCCGTAGATCTATTTAATTAAGTAGTTCGTATCCTCTTAATAAAGCCAATTCCAGGGATTTCTTTCTTGACAACCTATTTTACTGTACACATTTATATTTTACTGGAAAGAAATAAGGAAGGCGTTTTTATTAAGCACGTTTTATTGACCACCCTTGTCAACAAAAAAAAAGCAAAACTGAAGTTCGTTATCTTCAATAAAATAGTTCAAAGTTACTTTTGTGATAACGTGGTATAAGCTGATAAGTCTGATTGAACATTCGCCTAGTTCCCGCTAGCTGAGAGTGATTGGCGCTAAACACAGTTTACTAGCAATCTCATGAACCCATAACCAGAAAGTTGTCAACACGAGTCGCTGTTGTCAGTTCACCTCTGAAGGTTTTAGCTATAACCAACTTCTCGTATTTTTTACTGTGAATACATATATCCGATTTAGAGATCGGAGAAAGACCGAGCTGAAATATTAGTAAAAACTACTGAAGTGGTTGGTAAACAAATACAAACTACGCAAACGTCTGTTCGTATGTTCCACTTGACAGATTTACAAAAATCGTAAGATTTTGAATTTATTTATGGGGAATTTTTTGATTTTTTAAGGAGCGCCAGCATTGAAAAGTCCCGCAACCAACTCTTATACCCTGTTCACACCTAGCCGAAAATACTCGAAATCTTCATCGAAAACAGAAGTACACATTTCAGTTTTAAAAACGAGTCACTTAAAATTTTTTTCCGCGAAAACGACTTCCAATCGTTGGGTTGTTGAAACAAACAGACCTTTTGCAATATTCAGCAAATTCACAACTCACAACTAAAAATTATTTTTCACCCTTAGTCGATGGGCTGATATTAAAAAGAGTTTCCACCGCAGTTTATCGAATAGTGTCTCAAAGCTGATTGAAACGTCAAACGAAAACTAGTTGGCGCTCGGTGTGAATGCATCGACTGAGTGCATTGACTAGTTTTCGACGGAAACACGGTTTTCGGTGCAGTGTGAATAGTCTATTACGAAACGTCAAAAACTCTCCTTTACCTACACTAACACGTCAGTAGCCAATAATTTGCTGAAACAAAATGGCCGAATCTGTTGCACTAAACGACATGTAAAATGGCAAACCTACGACAAAAACTCGAGGGACCATGGCAAGAGGATTGCAAGTTGGAGTTCTCAGTTCTTATTGCCTTTGGGCGGAAATGTCTTCAACCTTTTGAGCTCGATGCGATTTTAATGACAGTTTCTTTATTTGTTTATCTACGCAAAACTTAAGCAAATTCTCACGAACAAGAAAACTTTCCAACAAGTGAAACAACTTCACCCTCCATGGGTGCTGACTTAATTTAATTTTTTTATGAACAATGTATAATTTATTTAGGACTTGCCTGCTAAATGCAATCAGTATAATTATATCGGCAGTGTAAATCATTTACGACGTCACCTGAAATGTCATGCCATCGAAAATCCCCCTGATTGATCACTCATCAGATGAAACTTTCTTCGAGAACTATTACAGATTGATCTGCCGAAAAGAGCTGTATGTATCCACTTGTGTCTGTATTTTTAGTCAATCTCCGACTGCCCACTGCCCGGTGTCCATGAATAAATTCTCATTAAACCGATGTAGGTCAGTGCATTTTATCACCATAATCAACGGTGCAATTATTGTGTAGATACATACCAACTACCAACTACATGACACTTCCGACATCACATCCATCTCAACGTGATCGTCGAGCTGTCAAAAATTAATCATCGATGATATCTCAACTGAATTATGCCACAAATTAGATAACAACATAAATAAAGCAACATGACCGACGAAGTCCGCAAGTGCTCGCACACAAGACACAACCATCATCAACCAACATCAATTAATTCAAGTGCACTATTGAGATACTTGGTCACTCCTCGAAGAGTCAACGACACATTTCCCATTGGCCGGCGCGCACATAGAGTCATTCTCATTGATCACATCTCATCACAGCGATCATCACTTTGATCCGATGACGACGATGACGATGGAGACGACGATGTAGATGATCGGATCTTTACTCGTCGCACAGACGCAGTACATTGACAATGATTGACTCGTGTGTTGCGGTCTTGAAATTCTTCAACGAGCACAAATGCGGACGTTTGAGTGTGCGGCATCTCAGGTGTCCAACATCGGATCGTCATCATCGTCGTCTTCGTCGTTGTCGTCGCTGAGTGAGCATCAGAGAAAAATTACAATTTATTAGCATCGAGACAATTGAATGGTTAATTAAATTGAATTAAAGCGGTTAGTTGGAAATTTCATTGCACACACAAATTGATTACAGGTTTATTAAACGCACACTTGAACGCCCGTCCGCCGGCATGTGAGATCAGAGAGATGATCTGCAGCTTGCGTTGATCGCCTGAACCAGTACACTGTACACAAAATGTTGTTGGATGAAATTAATGTCGGATGTCAGTGTGGAGAAATGTCAGTTGGCGGGTAATGATACGCCAAAAACATGTGCCCATGTTTTTTAACGTCATTATTTTCGGGACACGAATGAATGACCTACCTACTTTTGGTTGTGTGGCCGGTGCGGACGCAAAGCAGTTGCATTGCGGGCTGGCTGGTCCGAGTGGTTGTGGTTTGCGGCCCGGTTCGTTGACCCCGATATTTAATGCTCGTTTTGATTACGTTTTAAATGCTATAACGGTTTTCTTCTTGTTTTTTATTTGGCGAAGGAGCAGCAACAATCGAATACGGTCCAGTTGTGTCAATCAAAGGACAACGGATGCTTCAGTGGTACACGACTCTCTGTCAGGTTGTGTACCATTGTTTGGTGATCTTTCGAAAGGAAGCGGACAAGTGGTGCAGTCGATTGGCGCGGTTGGTTTGTATTTCGAAATTAGCGGCAGAGAAATGGGAATTGGTGTTGTGGGTTGGGTCAGGCGAGTTGTATTGGCGGTTGACATTACCATCAGTCATATTTACGGCAACTGCGCAGTATTTTGACAGGAGAAATGTCGAAATGCTGAAATGAGATGACAATGTGTATCGACTGGACATCATTATATCGGATCAGTGAGAATAATTATGGGAAAATCACCGAGTGAGTTGTCAGCAACTTTCGTTTTGCCATAAGAAAGTTGCTGACGCTTTAAAGTCGTCGTGGTTGCCTAGCTCACAAAGGGAAGGGACACTTGTGTGTATTGGAAAGGATTAGATTCACACAACCGAGTAATTTACATTATTTAACAACTATTTCAGCTTCTTGTGTTGTTTGGCTTTGAAAGCAAAGTATACGCCAGAGTGTCTCGTTGGAAAATTCCTTACGAATATGCCGTGGCTTCTATGACGATTTTAAAATGTCCGATGACAAATGAAACCAGATGAAACCATCAACGAATGGACCTGTTGGCCGACGCATGATTTACTTAATCATTTGTACAGCTTGAATGCAAAAAGTCGTTGACTTACAAAACAGGGTTTATTGCCAGCTTTAATAACTACTGGCTCAGAGCTACTGGCGGTCTATGTCGGCGGTAATTTCGTTGATGTTCGAAGTCGGGCGTTCGGATTCCGTATTGAATTGAGGTCTCTTCCATTCGTCCCAAAAATTGGAATTTGCGCAAACGAATGATTGTGAGAAGCTGGACCTCTACGGACTTGTTGTGCTAACCATTTCACATTTAAAATTTTTGTCAGAATAAACCTACAGAAAGATCCCAGTAACGGGTGTCCATTTCCACAAGTCGTATATTGTCATTTATATTACAGATCGATTGACGAAACCAGACTATTCAGGTGCAGGTGTCAAAAGTCGTTAAATACAATAGCACACGTCCCTTTTCCGATCACTGTTCATTCCGTAGGAGTTAATGCACCCCCGCTTGCATTACTTCCTCTCTTGTGGTTTTTATTAAAGTTAGAAATCGCTGCCCAACAATCTGTCGCTCATTCGTTTCATCGGTGTAATTTTAGCGTTGGTCAAAAGGATTGCCCAATGAACTATAACAAGCATCACTTTAAAATAATATCACCTTGACCAGACACAGTTCGCTCCGTTCCACACAGGCAAATTTTCCCAAAAACACGGGCAAAATTATTTTTTGCATAATAATATAAAAAGCAGAGAGGTTTATTTTAAAAGACCGTTTTAAAATAAATTTACACGAATATTGTTAAGAAATTGAAAAATATTATTAATAAAGTGCACGACTGGGTCGAACGTAACTTTCTCGATCATCAAAAGTTTGGTTTGTTGTTTTCTTATTAAGTAGGAAGGTAAGAATCTGAGAACCGATGAACAGTGTTATTCATCTGATACGGCAGTTATATCAAATAACAATGCGAGTTTTTATAAGTTGAAACTCCCAGTAACAGGCGATTGTCGCAAGTTCTGGTTAGAGAATTATAAGCGCCTACTGCAAATGAAGTGACAGTTTTTGACTGTGTAAACTCCAAGAAGGAGGAATTATCTTAAGTTGCATTATTCAATATGGTTGAAAAAAAGAAGTGGGTAATATTTGCTAACAAAAAAGTTTTGCATTGCTGCTATTGCGTTTTTAGAAGTGGGAGTGGAAATGGGGCATTGAGATTATTTCAAAAATATAAACTAGATATGTGAAAATAGATCGGGAAACATAAATAATTAAAAAAAAAATATTTCGAGAATAACTAAGTAAGGCATCTTATTTCGAATACTCATATTCTATTTATTATGTATTTTGATCAAAATCGTCAGAGCGGTTTTTCTAAAACTATACAGACAAAACAGTAACAAATTTTTCAGTATTTAGTTTGAAAATAACTATTGCTAAACTATTTAGCTGATAACTGAGCATTATATATTGTTCAGAATGTAAGTATTATTTGGGTTTTAAAGTTTTATCCAAATCGAAAATAGGTTTTCGAGATATGAGCGGGTTTAAAAATTAGCTCTTTTGGTGATTCGAATTGAAAATTAAGGACGCAAGAATTTCGAAAACATCAATTTTAATCTAACTGTGCGGTTTGGTCAAAATCCTAAGTACAATTTTGGCGTAATCTAAAGAAAGGTAAATTTTTTAAAAATGCCTTTTATCAAAAATCCATTTTACGATAACATTCAGAAAAACTGAGTTTGCTATTAAGTTAGAAATGACCACATTACCTTAGAAATCAATTTTTGTTACAATTTCCAGATATGTCCAAATTTCAAACCTCATCTACTTAAAATCAAATATCAATTTTGGTTGAAATCGTTGGATCCGTTTTCGATGAAATCAAACTGGTATGCAAATTTTCTATGGGAAGTACCATTAATATTGAGGTTACCGTGCAAAAAAAGGGCCCCCAAACTCCAAATCCGAAGTTTGAACGAAATCAGGGCAACCGTTCAGGCTGTAGTCTTCCTGATACGGACAGACGGACAGGCGGACAGAATTTTCGGATCCATTTTTTGAGTTCCTCTATCATCGTAATTTCAGAATTCACATCTCGAGTTTGAAATTTCGTACGAATACAGTAAATTTCTCTTTCTACGAAATCGAGAAAGTTGATTTCTTGAAAGAAAAATTAAAACTGTGTCAAAACACAAACTCTAATTAAAAAAAACATTTTTTTTCAGCGTCCCCAACATTTTTCGGGGCTAATGTTTTAAAAAGTCCCAAAAAGTCGCAATTTTTAAGGATTGTTTCTGATTCCGAAAAGATTAATCTTATTTTTAAGACTATTTTCATTTCGAAGCAATTTCAATGAACTTAACTTTTACATTACGAAAGAAAAAATATTTTTTTTGACTGCTCAAAAACAATACCTTAAATTGCTTGAAAATTTATTTCACACTTAAAATATTTGCAAAAAGTGACCATCACTTTTTTTAAATATACTAATGGAAACAGAATTCATGTTAAACTATTTTACAAAGCGGCCAAAAAACATTAAAAGCAAAAAAAAAGAAAAAGTTGTTCTTACAACAAACTTAGTTAGTTTAAATTTAAGAAGAATCCACTGTTCAAACAGTTACAATTTGAATCCTACGGTCAATCAGGTTCAAAGCTCATGTTATTTGTAAACTACTTTGCATTCAAATAAAACAACAAATCGTAAATTGTTTTTATAGTCCTTGCCATGAATTTGTGAAAAAATTTACCTGTGTGCGTTTGGAGGTGTTGCTGCTCGACAAAATCCCATTTCTGCGTTTAATCTTTCAGACAAATTTCACGACTTAAGGAAGTCAGTCGGTCCTGGTTAGTTTGGTTTAACGCCATTCATTTACACATTTACACATTTACCTACCCAGAAATTAAGTTTTTAGTGACGCAAATGCAATGTTCGAATTTTTCGATCTTCGAAAGTTGCAAATTGTCAAGAGTCAAGCAAAGTTAAGTATATCCGTATTTTTTCTGTTTTTATTACTGTCTAAAAGCAGAGTGCATAGTTACATATCTGACAAATAATCGTTTGTGTACAGACTATCTTTTTCTTCTTCACTCTAAACTGAAACATCCTGCACGAGCACTCATTCATCTCAGAGGACCCCCGATTATCTACGACAGTATACACCCCCGGCCCCCGGTCTCTTGCCATTAAATTTGTATTTGCCATTGGCAGCCATTTTCATTCTTCTTTTTACCGTAATTCAAAATGAGGATGACAAATGCTCACTTCCTTGCAACTCATTGACCTACACTCTGCCCAGACACTCGACAAATCATGTCCAACTTAAGTGGGGGACATTCTGCTGCTTGGCATGTTACCTCCAACCTAACAAACAAAATTCAACTTAACACGAAATCCAATTGCTCGTACATTACGTGTTTGTTGTTTGTCCACTATACCACCCCCCTGGTTGGAGCACCAAACGACAACAAGCTCTCGAACACATGTAACCATTGACGAGCAGGAGGACATTTTTCATCCGTCGACCTCCGTCCAAAGTGGAAAATCAAATATGCAAATGCCACTTCCTAGTCGAGTGGGAACGTGAAACTTGCGTTTTCATGAATTGATCACTTCTTTCACATTTGTCAAACATTGCGCGCGAACACAAACGCACACACACAACAGTCGCGTCGGTTCCACTTTCAGCGACACATGTTGGAATAGAACTTAATCATATTAGCATGCATGCAAGCGTGCAGCTCAAATACGCGTGTGTACTTTTGATGACGTGACATGTGATCTTCCCGCGCACAAACCACTCGCTAGAACATTATTTACAATCACCGAGCATCCGCGAAATAGTGTCTGTCCGTGTTGTTGCGCTGTCAGGAGTCGCATAATGTGCGCCATGTTGTTGCGATTGTTTGTCTGACAAAAAAAGAAGTGATTTTCGAAATAGACAAGCCTACATGTGAGCGCTTGTGCGACAATACTCATCTCTGTGTACGAATGTGCTCCAGCATCACTTGACGATGCTTGAAGTTTTTCGGGGGAGCATACTCTGCCGCACTTCATCTAATGCCAGAGTTGTGGAACACAGTCAACAAGAGTAGTCGCGTCGTGATCACTGGGGTGTATGAGTTCTGGAAGCCTTTCTAAAGTCATTTCAGTTCCATGCCAAGAGTACCAGACGGACTTGGGGTAGGGATTAGAGGGGCAAAAGAGCCTAACCACAAGTGTCAAGTGGTACGTGGAACTAACGTTAGTGTTCATACCGAGCGCCTACTTGCACTTGTGTTTTGCATAAGATTTTCTTTTTCTTTTATTTATTGTTTTCTGAGTTTCGCAAGAGCCATACTTTTAGCGGCTGATGGGAATTTTCACGGAGACTGTGCCGACTGCCGACGCGCCACAGTCAATGGCAGCAACACTCATGATGCTCATTAAGAATCCTAGATGCGGATGGTAGGTAACCCCGTGAATTGGAAATACACGAGTGCGTATGCTTCCTGTGACGGCCGCTGATCGTCCATCAAAGGGGATGAATACGAGTGTGCTGTCGCACTTTGCCAGAACCTGCGATAAACAGGTGCGATTAGATATGAGAAAGTGACAAAATCGTTAAGTGCCAGGGGCAGACCTACCATGTGTTGTTGCGGTATGCTAAATCGGTAAGGCGTTTTCAGTTAGCTAACGGATTGTCGGTTAGTGGTCGATACTGCCGGCGTATAGTGCTTTGAGCATACTGTTCGGATACCAGAGGTCACAGAAGCCAATGATGCCAGTATGTGGTTGTGTGTTCTGCTGAGCGGGTTGTGTTCCTTGCTGTTTATTTTAGATGGATCTTACTCTAAAGATAATTTCTGCCTACTGGTGATGTCAATTCTTATGCTTATTGTGCTTCTTTTTAGGATTTTTGAGGTTAAATGACATCTGTCATTGACAAATCGGTGTCAGTCAAGCTGTGTAGTGCTTTTGCTTTTCTTTTCTATAAAAATTCAAAGCTAGACCAGTTTTTGAGTAACCGGATTAGCGTGTGAACTTCACGAACACAGCTCGGCTTACGTGATTATTTCATTCGAAACTTCTCTATAAAATTCACACTCTTTTTGATAGCCTAGAATCCACTTCTGAAAAAAGATTGGAATACTTTGAAACAAGATATCTAATTTCTTACCGCGAATATGTCACGCTTAGGTTCAGTCACTTTTTTGAGTGCGAAAAATTCGTTAATTGCCGCCATTTAAAAGGATCTTCAAGCCACAAAATTAGAGTGGCATCTTCAAACTTTTATCGGAAATTTTAACATTTCTCAAAATGGCGGATTATAAGAAAAATTTCAGTTCCAACAGATTGTCAAGCATTTTCCAAAAAGAAACGAATTTTATTTTTAAGTGATAGCAAAGACTTGGAAACAATAATTTTGTCGATACCCTTTGGAAAAATTTGACAATCGATTAAGTGCATGTCAAATATTGACAGTATTGTTTGAAACAAACTTTTTAGTTTGGTTTTAAAATTAACATTGATCGCTATTACGATAATATATTGTATGAAGTTTCGTGCGACTTAGTCTAGTACATTTTTATTTTATGAGTAAAGGGATATTCCGTAGTTCTATGGCAACCTGAAGCAATAATAAATCCCTGTAGCTCAAATAGCAGTCATTGTATCTCATGCCATAAATAACAAAACGGTACCCAAAATAGACATCACTTTCTTTGAGAGTGAAAATATTACTGAATGAGTGAATGTTAAAAATACTGCATTATCCCCTCTTGACGTTTATAACTAAATTTTGGTTATGTAGCAAAGTCTTGAAGAAGATGTTCCTTTACAATTTAATTTGTGCTACTAGCAAACTTCAAGGAAGGCCTTTTTAATCTTATCTCGTTGCAGTGGTATACTTTTCTAAATCTCTTTGACGGCAGTGACAATTCATTTACAACGTGTCAAACGAAGTCGTTTAAGATTAATTTTTAAAAGAAGAACATAAAGAGCATTACGATTAATGTGACACCACTTCTGAAAGTAAACAAATAAACTTTAGCTTTTGTAGAAGATTTATTAACTGACAGTACAGACTTGGTTCTTACATTTACTCATCACTAAAGCTAAGTCCGCAGCTGTTCCGAAACGAAAAATCTCATGCAAAAGTGATACAACGAAATCATGAACGAAAAACTGCGCTCGCCTTTTCGTTTTGCGATACGCAGCTGCTGCAAAATTATGACGGAAAAGTGGGTAACTGTAGTAGATTGGTCGGTACAATTCTCCACTCTTTTTTTTGCACATTATTATTGTCCGGGAAATTAATTACTTGCGAAAATTTTACATTTGTACTGCAGTGTTGCCAGTTTTTTTATAATTTTTTTTTATAAGACAAATTGACACATTTTGGAGCCAAATATACCCAAACTCAAATATAAAGATAAAAAATGCGAATTTTTGTGTAATTCATATTCCACTTATTCTGATTAAATTGTTTTTAAAGACGACAATATTAAAATAAATAAAAAAAAAACACAAACTCTTAATTGAGAGACTTGAGAGTCTGAGATTTGAGAGTCTGTTCTGAAACTGTATGAAAATGGAGTAGGCTCATTTGCAAATAACTATATTGAACTTCAGTTATATGAAAAGTGTACGTTCGCAAATTCAGTATGCATTTATTTATAAATATCCAAGGAGCCAAAAACTCGCCAAACTTTAAATAGCCTAAATAAGGATAATTCCCAAATGACAATTTTAAGGATCCAGCGGAAAGTTCGAGTATCCAAATCGGAGATAAATAGCCAGTGATGGTAACACTGCTACTTGTGCAGCAGTTGATGGAACTCTCCGCAAATTATTTTCCGCTGCCTTTTCGCAGACGTTTCGCTGTCCATCTGGAGACCACCGGAAAATTTCGTTTCGCACCATCTGCATACTACACATAAAGTGATACCAACTATAAAAATTGTACTAGGTTGTTGGATAAGATAGTAGTAGAATTTTCAATAGTCTCCTCCTTAAAAGATTGATCTTACAATTACCTGTGTTAATATTTAATGAGCCTTTCTAGCAATAAAGTTCACCATTGTGAGCTCGTAAAATTTAACGTAATACAAATATTCAGCCACCCCACCATACTGATTATTCAATAACTTTAACAAAGCCACACGATTTACTTGATCTCAATAAATTTCTTTTATTAACTTGACTCCCATTAATAATATTGACTAATAAATACTTTGACTTTTAGCTCTTGACTCTCCTTTCTCCATAGTCGCGCAATAGTGTACACTGTGTCTACTTTTAATTTCGCACTAAAGCCCACATTACACTTTTCCTTTTGTAGTTGTTTTTTTTTTTCGTCGTTTGTTGTGATTGCGAATAATTTCGAACTTTGGCCACATTAAAAGCCCAATTTTAAGTGAAAGAAAGAAAAAAGACAAAAAAAAAGAAAAAAAAAAAATATAAACAAAAGGGAATATAAATTTCGGATCGTTTTTGTTCAATAGTATCATATGGCAAGTCTCGAGTGTCAACATACATACAGCCACACTAAGAAGATATTGGCAATTTCTCTCCCCCGGGCCATCTGTTCAAGCCCAGACCCACAGCGCCAAAGCCACAACGCTGGCGCTGTACAGTGTATTGTTGTTATTTTAATAAAATAACAGCGTGTTTACCATGCTGTGAGATGACTAATGGCTGTCAGTCGGTAGCTACGGGCGATTTTGACGTTTTGATAATACCATGTCCAGTCCAACACACTTGTCATTGCGCCTGCAGGGTTTAAGTATCACACAGTCTGCCCATATATGTTTGCGGTATTATTATTTTTTGTGCCACATTTCCTTTTGTATGCATATCGTTTTGACGTTTGTTTTCTTTTATTTTCAGGCGCAGTTAGTCTTGGGTGTAACAAGTGTCAAAACTGTCGACAACATTTCACTGTCGGTCACTATCAATATACTACAAGTGGTCATAAATTAATTACCAAACATTTTCCCAGTTGTGTGAGTGCGTGTGTAATTTTACGGACAACTTCATTTAACCGGGTTAATTGCTTTCGTTTTTAAACGCTTTTGACAGCCGGACATACCTGTATATCGGTGCACCAAAAGTCACATTTTCCGCCAGAAGGAAGACGCCAATACTTTGAGACAGATGGTCAACTGGCAACACAGCACGACACCTGCTGCGGTACAAGCGTGAGAAAAGCAACGGTTGCAGCCGTTGCATAATGTGACAGCTCAACAAGTGATATACAATCGTAATTAAGTTATTGAAAATCGATTTCAATTAACAGCGTGTTTGTTTTGATTTCGCCCGCAGAGAGACTGCGAAAGGAAGGAAGTTTGGTCGTCGCGCCATCTCTGTACATTGTTGTTAAACTCGGCAATTTATTGGCCATAAAATAACGGTGTTGTTGCTTGTTCGGGTTAACAAGGTAATATTTCTCATTCGGCTAGCTGTGAAGTTTGTGTTTAAAGTGACAGTGTAAACGAGCCTTAATATTGGTGGGATGCACAAACCGAGTACATGCCTGCCTCGCGTTGATTGTTGTTAATGGACGACGTAACTTGTGTGGATATCGTGTGTTAGGTGCCGTCTTACCCTGAGATATTTGGGCTTCTGAGGAGTTTCGGTTACGAGTACTATGAATGTATTGCTTCGGTCAGTGAACATGCAGAATGTCTTAGGATTGCCCACGGGTTGGAAATGGTGTATATCGCGATAATTAAAAACAAATAATGACGCATTTGAATCGAATACGAGTGGTTGTACTTGGTAGCTCCAAAGTTGGAAAGTCAGGTAAGGAATTTTCTTTTCTTTCAAACGACATCTATACGACTTTATTAAAAATATTCTGTACCTATTGCATTTAATTTTTTTTTCAAAGTATATTTGGTACGTAACAGTTTAGCTTTCTTGTTTTCCCACGGTTTGATGTAGTAACTGTCATTTCATATTTTTTATGCATGCAATTTTTCAAATACTTCTTAGTTTTAGGTAGAAATTCATGCAACCTATTCCGAAAATGTCATATTACAAATATTCGCAGTTCATAGCAAGTATTCTAGTACTTTTCAGGTGTGTTTTCGCAAAAGAAACAAATCCAGCCATCTTGTTGTTTATTAAAACAGAAATAGACGACAATCAAGTAAAAATATCTACCGAATCTGGGAAACAAATATCCCTTCAAAAATTATTGGGACGCTCAAGTATCTAGTTTGGTAAGACTGACAGCTGTCTGACTTGCTGTATCTCAGTTTTGATTGATTTAGATCGGTCATATGAACAGCTGTTTCAGTTGACGTTTATGGAGGGGTATCCGACGAATCTGCTTAAGGAATTCGCGACTAAGTACCAAGTTGACAGTTCGCATATGTGGCCTACGTAGGAAAAGTGACGTTAACGTTCTGGTTTTTGCGTTTAGGTTACATATAGTACAGACCATTTTAGTCGACTTAAGATAACTAGTATTTTTAATGTTCCCAATGATGAGTTCCGTCAACGTCAGTGTCAAAAGAGATGTAAAAATACTGAGTGACAGTTGACAACATTCAGTTAATTCAACTAATTTGTTTTGAGAGCGCGTACAGTATTTGAATAGTTACAATATCAAATTGGAAGCGTGTTTACTCAACCTTATGTATTTTCTTTGACAGTTGGTTGCAGTGGGTTTAAGTTTTGAGTACCTTGTTCATGTAAAACGTCAACTAGATCTTAACTTTGTATATAAACGCGTCGACTTTGTAATTAGAATGGTTTTATTTTTTTATATTCTCGCGGTTTATTGAACATTTTGACACTTCGCAATGTCAACTGAGTATGCAGGCAGGCCTTTCTTGACTGGTTTTGTCGGCTACACCTTCATAAATGTCAACTGAAAAAACTATTAAGGGTGACAAATTGACGCCAATAAAAGCTGAAACACAACACGTCAGTCACCTGTCGGACTTATTTACCTAGAAATCCGAACGTCCCCAGTTTAATTAATATTTGGAACTAGAAAATCGAGTGACAATAAATTGGAGCGATCATGATACCATGGCTTTAAAACAAAGCAAAACTGAATTGATGTGTCAATGTCAAACCGTTTTTGACGTCCAACTAGGCACTTTCAAAAACATAATTATCTTCAGTCGACTAGATTGGTCTGGACTAGATTAAAAGACACTTTTCCAAAGTCAGCCATTTGCTAACTGTCAACTTATTGATCAGTCACGAATTTCTTTACTATATCCGTCGGTTGCCCCTCCACAAACGTCAACAGAAAAAGCTGAAATGGGCAGATCTAAACTGATACACATCAGTCAGACAGCTGTCAGACTTACTAAACTGGAAATCCGGACGTTACCATTAGAACGTCGAATTTTTCTGAAATTGGAATTTTGCCCTCTCTGTAAAACAGCTTTAATCTTTCAATGTCATCATCTGAATTTCTCGGAAACCATTTATTTATCGTAGTAGGTAGAAAATCGTAACTCGAAAAGTTGAGCAAATACTTTTGAAATCAGTGACGTCAAGAGAACTGCTTAGTTTGAATGTGTGCCTCAAAGCGTTCTTGCACTTTTTGGATACCCATTCCGTCCATCTCTAAGCGAACACTCTCGCTCTGGGAAAAGTACCTATGACTTCGGTTCAAAAAAGATGAAAATGTCACTTTGACAGTAAGTCAACTGTTAAATTTTTCCTCCTTCGAGAACGCTTACAGACTTATCCACAAAAAATAAAAGAAAACATTCCCCTGCACCAGATTCTCATAGTGAAAGTCGCCATTAGGTCGACTGATATATTAAACGGAACGCAACTCGTGCGTCGTGCCGCGTGTGTTGCTCCTCTCAATTATATTGCGTCCGTTCGGCTGGATACAAATTCGATTTTATTATCAAAGCGCGTGCCTGTGACCATTTAACATCTTACATCCGATGCAGCGATAGCCATAATCGGAATAATTTACATTGCTTACTCATGGTTCGCCAGCGACGATAGTCATGAAGTCCACTATCGATCCATGAGGATTTGCAAATAAATATAGTGCAAAGATATCTACGTGTACGAGTGTGTGGATCGCTTGTTTTAGCAGTGAACCTGAAGGCATGACAATACCATACTTCAGGCCCAAACAGCTCCCTCCATCTCGCCATAAACGACTCGACTCTGTGTAAGGGTTTTGAACTTGAATCTCGAAAGCCACGTATTGGCTGGCGGCGGCCAACGCATATGCTAATTTTGAAGTTTTTTCTTCGCCGTCTTTCGCTGGCTTTTATGTATGAACGTGTGTGGACCGTTTATTGTGGTTGTTGTTTTGTTATAGGTTGATGCCTGATGGAAATGTTTTCATTAAACGGAATCAATATGTTCGATTAAATTGTTGTTAAGAACAATATCTCGCCCAGGCAATTACAGGTGGAGGGGTGTATGTCTGTGCTTTTCTGTTGGTAAGAAGATTTGTGAAAGCAAGAGTCGTTCACTCAAGTTTGTTGACTTAAGGCTGGCGCTTATCGGTGTCTTGAAATAAAAGCGTTTTCGTTTCTGTTGGTCTTTTGCCTTTGTACGCAATGCCTAAAGTGGTCCACGGACAAAACCACAAATCGTTCGCACAACAAGTGAGTTTTATTGAAAGTTCTTACCTCTGGAAGTAAGTCAAGTCCGTTTAGTTAAAATGTTGAATGTGGGTGGGTGCAGAAATCGAAATCCCTTTAGTCGATTATTTCTGAGAATGAATGAAATTTTTTGATTCCTTAGAATATGCACTGCTCCATCGCCCGACCAATTGTCATACAAATTTCATCATAAAACACCGCAAAATGCTAACAGCCACGGAAGCTGTTTCGCCGTCTCCCCTTGCCATCTTGTTGGACATTTTGTCCACTCACTTTGTCACGCGCGAACCCTCTTATGTTCACCGCCGCCAGCCACCGCGGTAGCTGTCATTGTCGATGCGTCAAACGCACAGAAGGTTAAAAATGCATGGCACCTTTCACGTAGCACAAACTATCTAGAAAGGCATCTAAAAAGGCATCCCCAGGGAGAGCATTAGCCGAACGTATCTGCCCAAATGGCCGCGCAATATATATAAAATCGTGTGTGGTACACACTTTTGGACAGATTTTCGACGCAGTATTGTGTAGTAGGCTGCGGTTGCGACCATGCGGCGCTGTTTGCTTTTGCATTCGCCGATGTCGTTCTACTGTACGCGGCGAGCGGCGAGCGGCGACTTGGTCTTTTTGGTGTCTTTTGTTTCAGTCAGCTTGACTCAACACCAGTAAAGGAGTAATTTTGATTTATTTGCACTCGATTGGCAGAAGTAAATGGAGCGAACGAATGCATTCCGGATGTTCACTTGGCCAGCTCCATTGGGGGAGTTAACACACAAAGACATGAGAGATGTGTGTGCGCGAAGTTGTAACAATGTTGCAATTGCGGCAGCTGGGGCTTAGTTGCGAGTGTTTGGCTGAGAGGTGACTTGGCTCTGTGTCTGTGGGTGTCACCATGCGGAAGATTGCACATGCAGACACTGTGGCAGTTAATTTGAATTTAATTGTTTCTCCATTTCGGGTGACAGTTAATTATTTGAAGGCGAACGCTAAGCGGTGTTCGGATTAATGTCAGCGAGCAATCGTTGCGGGTATTCCACATTTAACTTGCTGTTGACCCTCGATTGACGTATCCAAATGGAAAGGGGGACAGCTCATAGTGTGATGGCCTTACAGACTCAATTACATAAGAACAGGTCTATATGGGATTTTGGGCTAAGTAATCCTTCGTTTTGAGTGTTTGATTTTCGCGACAGCTGAAATTCTGCGAAAATATTGGAAAATATTCAGCCAATAAAGACCGAGATACATCTAGTCAGACAACTGTCAGATTTACTAAAACTAGATACTTGAACGTCCCCAATGTAACTTCAATCTTTGATTCTCCATATTTTATTCACAAATTCCCCCTCCCACTTTCGTTTGCTTTCCTAAATTCGTTCACATGTAAAATAATTCCATTGACAGCTAGCGATTGTCTCTCTCTTTTTGGCCATCATCGATTAGTTTTCCCCTAGATTTCTGTGTCGGATAAGAAGACAAAAAACCAAGTGACAGTTAAAAAACTTTCAGGTAAACAAAACAGATTTTATTATTACTATTTTATTTTAGCTACTGCCGATTGTGCGCCGGTTAATTAAATTTGAAGAAAAGATTCAGGCCATATGAAACTGGCTTTGTTATCGTATACAAGTTCTTTGACGTTTAATTCAAAAAGACTGTCGATATGTGAAAGGCTGTTCTATTGGTGCACAAAGTTGCAAATGGTAAATTTTTTTTTTTTTTAATTTTTATATCAGCTTTTATTTGACCTACTGTGGTAACACAGCCCAGCTGACAGCGAATTTTGACATTTCGATTCCAACGCGTCGCAAAGCAAAAAGTTGAAACTGAATGAATTTGCACGTCGCGCCGTCTTCAGTTTTTCAATTTCTATATGTTCCCATAAAGTGAACTTGTTTTTAACAGTTGATGCTGACATGTTAATTTTAATATGAAAATGAAGCTCGTCAAGTGAGTCAGACGTATTGACTTAAGGTCGCAGTTCGTATCTGACTTTCAAGGGTGATTGACGAGTTCGCGCAGTGCATTGTGCAACCTAAAATTGTGTTAATAGTCGAAAACTGGTCGATGCATTCACACCGGACACCAACTAGTTTTCGTTTGACGTTTCTATACATATCACCTGTGAGACACTAGTCGCTAAACTATGGTGCAAACTACGTTGGTTACAAATTTCGATCGCATTAATTAACAAATAAAATTAATTTAGAGCATTTAAAAATAATATCAGCCCAACAATTAAGAAAATGATTTTAAGTTCTGGGTTGTGACATTTGTTCGATCAGCTGATCTGCTAAATTTGGTGAATATTGCAAAAGGTGTGTTTGTTTCAACGACCCATCTATTGGAAGTAGTTTTCGTGGAAAACGACTTTAAACGACTCGTTTTAAACACTGAAATATGTATGGGAAAACTTCTGTTTTCGATTGCTTACGCGAAAACACAAGTTTCGGCTGGCTGTGAATAGTACTTCACAGTACTTCGTCTAACTTTCCTTAAAATTATTCCTAGGATAACAGTCTTAGATTATTTCTAATTTTACGAGAAAATGTCTCTCAGATGTCCGACGAATCTTGTTAGCCCATAAGCTTCAATCCAACTGCAACGAATACCGTTGTACACATTTGTTACCTCTGAAAAGTCAAAAAAGCCCGTTGCTCGGTCATAACATAAATAAATCTGCTCTTGTTCGACATTCCGTACGTCAAGGTCAAGGACCTTCCAAACCACCACCTTTCCTCACCAACACCTTCGGTATATGAATGACATGGAAATTATGTCGTAACACAAATGTCACCTTGAAACTTCAAAAACGACACAAGGACACGACTGAAACGACAAACTGAATTCCGCCTATTTTATGGCATGTCACCGCCAAGTTGACATATTTCAAGAGCCAACACAACATCGTTTCTTTTTGTTTTTCCTTTTGCGGATAGAAAGTTGTGTAATCATCGCAAAGCCAATGTATAGCCAGCCTATATCGCCAGCCACGAGAGAAGAGACCGAACGAGCGACTTGTTCGAGCGCGCGCGCTCGCGTCTGATCGCTATCACAAATTGATCGTTCATACTCATTACCATAATGTGTCGATCGCCGCAAGATGTCGCCGTCGTTATGACAGCAGAAGAGCAACATACCTACTCTTGTTTTCGTTTCGTGTCTGCGATTGTGGTGTGCGCGGCGAGCACCTACTACTAGTCGGTAATTATTATGGTAATGTTATTGGCGCCGGTTTAACTACATCGCGTCGCAGAGGTGTCATTTATAGCCTGCCGCAGTACACGTTTAAGTGGCAGATTATTTAAATACCGATCGGTAGTTGTTTTGCTTGTGCTGTTAGTCGTTTTGTGTTATTGTTCGCACGACTTGCATTTTATTGAGCAGAACAAAATTTAAAGGTCAATGCTTAGAGCGCTTAATCAAGCCGGCAGCGGCAACTCAATTTATATACGAATCACGATCAATCGTTCATTGATCTGGAGGACTTCATCTCGATGACATTTTATGTAAGGGAGAGCTCGCACTGCTGGCTGCGGCACTCCTTCATTCGGTTGGTTTCAATGATAGCTGGCGTGATAAATGAATAGGTGCCAGGACCTTGGGTGATTATGTTTAATTTTTTGTTTTAAACTCTCACGGCTGTTAGGACAAGACAGGTTTGGTGCTGTTGCCTTCTGGTGATGGCATTTGCATTTTAACAGCCTTTTCGAGGAAGACTACTCGCCCGGTGTGAAGAATACTTGTAATGAGGGATTCTTACATGCGCGGAGGTATGACATGAGATAAACTATGCAGTTTTGTATGTAGTTATCAAAAACTAGGTAGGTACCTAGTCCGTTCAATAAGTAGGTAAGTAGGTCACCCTACTGTCGTTGGGAGTTGCAGTTGGGTAGGTTTGTGGTTGAAGGGTGTTCAATATTGGCATAATTAGACCATTGCGAAAGAAGTGTAGACCTAACTCATATTGGCCACCTCATCGAAGCGCCTTTTGCAAGCATTTTTCGAGAGAAGCACTTACAAACAAAAATAAATATCTTCATTTCTTCAGCTTGCGCGGAATGTTAATTTTCCAAATACTCCATCACTTTTGCGCACACTTTCACTTCCAATCGCTTTTCATAAATTTTCCTCTCTCAATCAGAGCCTGTTCATCTTTTAGTACATTATCTTCGCGACTTATCGTAAGCCATTGCAAGTCTCGCCACCGCCACAACCACCACCACCAACAATATTTATCCAACAGTCCTAACTGTGTTTCTGTGTTACATGCATAACATCCGTTCATGCAAGCACGCAAGCGCCAATCGCCGCGCCGCGCCGCAGCAAAGTAATACATTTTTGAACTTTGCTCACGCGCACAGACAAACTGATTAGAGTTGTAATTATAGGTGTCTAAGGTCAGAATGTGTTGACTCTCAATAAAAAGTGCTGACGCGTTCTTCAAACTAAACGCGTCTGTCGGGTGAAAATGAAATTAATGGAGTTGCGTGTCGGAGGCTGTCGCGTCAGCTGATTGGACGAGGATGCGCTTCAATCGCATGCGATTATACTGTTTGTTTGTTAAATAATTAACCTCGTTTGTTGGATATGTTTGTGTGGATTTTGTTTTGTTTATCCTTTGTAACAGTGAGTGATGGCCTCCCTCTCTCCCCCCCCCCCCCCCCCTATTTAGGCAGTGTTTTACGGCGCATGCGATATCACTTTCGCATGAGTTATCGCGACGCTAGGGATCGTCCAGCAGTTTTATTTAATTTATTTTTGCAGCGAATTTTGTTACCGCTGACATTTACTAAACGTCCTTTCACTTTTCTTTTGCTCATTTCAGCTGTCACTGTGAGATATTTGACGAAACGTTACATTGGTGAATACAGTTCGACTAGTGGTGAGTATTTTTTTTTATTATTATTATTGTACTAGAGTGTTTTTGTTTTTACGACATTGAGCGGAGATTGCTTTGGCGGGAATTATTGGGTCCCAATTGTTAAACCAGCTGTTTCGGAACGAAATTTTCCGGGGGTCTCCGAATGGACGGCGAAACGCCTGCGCAAAGGCAGCGAAAAATAATTTGTGGAGAGGTCCATCTGCTGCTACTCGAGTAGCAGTGTTACCAGCACTTTGTTATTTATCTCCGACTTGGCTACTACAGTAAAACTCGGATAAGTACTTCACGCTTAAGTACCCAACACGCTTAAGTACCCACAAATCTCAAATCTATACATTTTTTACAAATTTCTGTGTACATTTATGCGGATAAGTACCTCCCGCTTAAGTAACTTATTCGGTTTAACGCCCTCTATTTGCCAATTTTATTTGCTAATTTGCTCAGGTTACACTCGTTTAAGTACCTCAATCAAAATGCACACAATTTCATCGCAGCAAACTTCGTGTTACATGCCAAAAATGTCAAATGAGTTATCGTAGACATTCTCCGTTCTTTTCTGTCCAATACCAAATGATTCAAATTTGAAATAAGGGATGAAATAAATGTGTTTATTATTTTAAAATGCTATAAAATAATCAATCGATTATCTAATGCTATTTTTATTCTGATATCTTTGCACGATTTTCGTTTTCAAAACAAGTCTTTCAAAAAAAGAGCCAGTTTCGCTAGGAAAAAGATAAAGATTTAAGCATCAACCTCATCAGTAAGTTTTATCAACAACAATATCATGCGTTGACGCTGCGTAAATTTCTACATAGTGGTTTCAAAAAGCAGCTTGCGTTGACATTTTCATCATCATAAATATTTGTGACAGACTTTTGCATTCGTACGTCAATCATGTTCGCGCTTCAAATTTGAAAATCCTACTTTTAAGTCCGAAAACATGTTAAGAAAATAAATTATAAGTTGTGTAGTTCAATTTATAAAAAATAAACGAAAAATAAAAAGTCGTATATTACACAGTTATTCCTATTTAACATTAAAACATGTAATAAAAATTATTCTTTATGAATGTTCAGTCTGAGACTTCACTTCACTGTTGTTTAGAGAAGCAATTGAGAAAAAGAGGTGCATCCTGCGCGAGATTTCGAATTCGACGTCTGTCAAAATTTTGACAAAACTTAAAGTAAAATTTTATGAATTCTAGGAAGAAATGAAAAAAATAAAATAAAAATTAACACACAGTTTCCTTACTCAATTAACAGGTGAACCTGGACATATGCCATTTTTGTTTTTAAATGCATTAATTTGATTTTATTAAAATGGATAAAATTACTTACTTGCCCTGGCATAATTAGGTATTTTGACAAATAAGTTTTACTTAAAAAAATACATTTTTAAATTAAAAAAAAGCAGCAAATAACAGTTGTTTTATAAAAAATTATATCTGCCTTAGGCTCTATAACATTCTGTAATTGTTTTGCAACCGTTTGGAGGAGTTTTTGCAGCATTTCTCCAGGAACGTCAATTTGTTACTCCAAAAACGAGCTCCTCTCTGTTGCGTGTCAGAAAGCAGTTACTTTTCCTTTAATGCAACATCATATATGTAGTTTAACTAAATAAAACACCACGACTCTAATACTTTTGCGTTTATTACTCTATTGTTTTTCGCGATGACGCTGTGGCGATACGTTATCCTCTACGGTTGGTTACAGAATGAAATGAGAGCAAAGACAAAAGAATGAAGAGTGCCGCATGTTGCAATTACTTATGTGCTTCTACTCATGCATGGTCGTATGGTTTTGAGGGGAAGTATGTGTATATTCTATGTCGGAATGTTACGTTATATTTGTCCCGTACGTTCCAAGTTGTTCGTTTGTAGGGTGATGTCCTACGGTTTGGGACTTCAACTTGGACTTTTAACAGACTTCCCCAAAATCTATTTTCTACCTTTTTCGCTATAAAGTTTTCGGTTTTTACTAGAGGGACGTTTGGAACTTCAACTTGGACTTTTAACAGACTTCCCCAAAATATATTTTCTACCTTTTTCGCTATAATATTTTTGTTTTTTACTAGAGGAGGTAAATTTTGCACAGAGATCGTTGTTTCGAAAAATGAAATTCCTACCCTATTTTTTTTACAAAAAGATCGCAATCGATCTTGCATATTTTACTCTGTCATTTTGGCCATATTTTAATCAAAATTTACCTGTACACAATAAAAGTATCATATTTAATTTAAATTGAAACGGTAACAATATTTTTCGCCAAACAAACCTTGAAAATGAATTTGTCAAAATACTTTTGCCAGTCAAAAAATCGCTCTTTAACCACAAATAGGACTGATCTCAAATGATCTCATATCTACTCGCACTATATGCAATTACTGAGTGAAAACTATAGTCAGTTAATCCGTAGCCGTTAGTAATTATTCGCCTTGAAAAGCGACTGCTTTTCTGTCAAAATACTTTTGCCGACTAGTGCAAGTCTGTTGTTACAATTTTGGAAAAATAAGAAATAAGTTAGTGAAAGGAATTTATTAAAAGTAGTACGATGTGTATCCAAAGTATTACCGTAGTCAGTTAGCAAAAATGTCCTCGAAAACCACAAAACCAGCAAAATGATTTTTGTTTTTTTAACATTGGAAAATGGAAACTAGAAAAGTCTCTCGCAATAATGAGTTTTGGTTGCGGTGTGTTTTTTAATTCAATATAGTCGTCTTTAAAAACAAATTTCATCCGGAAAAGTGAGCAAGAAACTACAAACAATTGCGCATTTTCCATCTTCTTATTTGAGTTCGGCTGTTTTAGCTCAAAGGTTTTTTCAATTTTCCCCCATTCCTTTTACAAAAGCTGGCAACACTGATGAACAAGTGTCAGATTTTCGCGTGGAATTAATCTAAAATGAAAATAAATAGAAGGCGCAACAGCTTTGTGTGAGTTTTTCATTCTTGGAATGAATGGAATTGATCTACAATTTTATGCCGAGTTCAAACTATCGGATGTTTGTCCTTTGTGAGACGTTCCGGAGAGGTGGCGCAGTGGAAAAAAAACCTTAAGTTGAAATTTGGGTTTTTGCGTGATTCGATCCCGGGATCCCTCGCAGTCCAACATACAAACCGCTAAGCCACTGTGCCTCCAAACAAGCAATCCATCTGCCGGACAGTAAATGAGTGCGAAAAGACTGGGGAATTGTACCATACAATCTACTACAATTACCCACTTGTCGCCGCCATTTTTCTTTCATGATTTCGGTCACTTTTGTGTGGGATTTTTCGTTTCGAAACGACGTTCCGTCAAAGAATTGTTAGCCAGAGTCTTTCCCTAAATTGTGAGCTCTTTTTCAACAATGGACTTCCTTATCCTCCTTTTTCCGACTAGCAAATTTGATTTCGTTGAAGATCTAAGTGTCTGAAGGGAGCCAGGTTTCATGTGTAGATACTCATCCTTGGACAGCCAATTCTAGTGATCACCGTATTACGAGCTGCTACAAAATCAGTTGGTCGTTTCGTTGGTTATTTCCGACTTGTCATTGAGGTCCCCCGGGGATAGTTTTGGCACCAGTCTCGGGACAAAATTTCGCCGAAAAAGTCGGCTCTTGAGTATAAGATATGTAGGAAAACGCACTGCGACGCTACGCGACGACGCCACTTGCTCTCTTAGTGCTCAATAAGTTGATGAACTTCTTTCCAATCGCCAAAGATTAGAAATTCTGAAATCAATCGCGTAAACGCCAAAGATTTGCACACACTCATTGCGCACACAACTTACCCGCAAGCATTATGATGTCGAAAACTGCGTCCACACCTATACAGCGAGCTTCATCTGAAATCACCCGCCGCCAGTGACAGCATGTCTATCATGTGACACCTTCTGCCCTTTTAAATCGCAAACCAAACCGTATCGTGCAATTCTCACGAAAACGAACGTTACGGTGTCACAACGCAACACCCAACCGCTGGCTGGCAATCTCGCGTGTGCCGTGAAATTCTTCACACTCCCCACAGAATACCAGGTACAGCAGAGGCAGTGAGTGTCCCCTATTCCCACTATGTCAAAGAACTCCTTGAGAATGCACACCACTATCATTAATTTGTGCAACACTTCCATTCCTCAAAATAAATAACAAAACAAACAGCAAAATGTGCGATTTCCTTACCAGACCGTAACTAATGTTCGACTTTGTCGCAATATCGCAGTCGCAAGTCGCAGTCGCAACCCTCTCTGTCGCCTGTCGTCAGGTCGAGTTAATTGGCTTGAAAACCTTTTTTCAGAGCGTTCCCCACAAGCAAACAAATCAAATGGGGGAACACCAGCGCAGCAAAGTGCAAACAAAACGTACGTACACACATTATAGACAAAAGGAAAACACAACGGTCTCCCGCAAGCATCCTCTCGAGTTACACACGGCTCGACCTGGTTTCGTGCATGCGTCCCACATTTGGAGCGAACCCTATCGCTTCGCAGATAGATAGATACTCGTACAACCGTCAAATGGCATCCTCAATGCCATTTGAAATGGCATCTGTCGACTGTCGACTGTCGACTGTCGTCTCGTTCGCGTTCCTTGTTGGCGATGGTGGTTTTGGCATGGCGCTATATCATATTGCTGCTCCCACCCGATGCAGCCCACAAATCTGTCGCTCTCACTCTGTTCTTGTGCAGCGGAACAGTTCCATGCGCGAGCACTTGTTGCCCTGGGAAGTTGGCACCTCCGCCGAAAGGTGGAAGGTAGGTCGCAACGTATCGCATATCCCACAACGTTTGCAAATAATCATTTAACCCCATAGAGTGTTCGCGCGGTATTAGTGCGGCACTAACTTGGTGGCGGCGCGGCGTCGGTGTACTGCACTGCACCGCACCTCGCCGCAGGTTATATGGAGAATCCGAGACCTGTCTTCAAGATCGTTGCTTCGCAGAGATGGTGTAGCCGAGCGTTTGGTCTTGCGGTGACTTGAGTGGTGATGATGGGGCGGCGGTGGCGGCTGCTGGCGACATGGCTTCTTGGGCTTGTGAAACTCTAGGCAACGATTTTCAATTTGAATTGATGTGCGGAATACCACTGATCGCGAATGGATGACTTTGTATGTTTGAACGAGACTCGTTGGCACTCGATCATTGCAAAGCCGCCGCACAGCGCCGTTGCGATCCACCTATTCGATATGGTGGGTGGTCTTGACTGTCACTTTTTCCAGTGATAGGTAACAAGACGTGAAACAAACAAGTTGATGTTTTGTTTAGGTACCGCTTGTTGCCCTTTCTCTCTAAGGATTTGTGTATGCGGGCAAAGCTGCCGGCGGCATTTTATTTGATTTTCAGGCTTGATCTTGGTAATTCGAACAAATGTTGGCAATTTGTTGTTGACAATTACAGTAGAGGATATTTGCCTTGACTTCTGTTGAGTGGAAACGGAACGCAGGTCAAAATTAAGTTGCCAACCGGATGCAGGGATGTAATGCCTTCCTATACTTATTGAAATATGGGGGCAGTCCCTTAAATAAGGATAGTCAGAGCAGACGAATCAAATAAGTTGACTTTCAGTCGCGGGACGTACCACTGTCTAGTTTTGGAAAAATACATCCAGTTCGGCGTTTACTCATGTGAGTTTTCTGTCAGAAGCGTCGACATTTTATCACGTTGACCTAAAAAGCGAAGTGACAGCAAATGGGTGGTTTGGCACAGCGTAAAAGCGAAATGTCAGCGCAGGAAATACGGATACATAACAACAAACAATGGTTGTCAAGTTGAAGTCGTTAATTGATGGGTTTTTGAACAGCAACCAGAAACATATTCAAAAATGTACGAATAGAAGTGTCTGTTGTCCCGCTAGCAACGTTGCCAGGCAAGGTAATTCAAAATTTCCATTTCGCACATCAAAACAAATCATCAGTTGTATGCAAATATGTCAAACACGAGTTCAGACATATATAACAAAATATATGGCATCTTGTGTTTAAGATATTGGTGTTTCTATTTAATTCAAAATTCCAATTAGCTAATCCTTAAGTTTTCTAATAATTCGCATAAGTTTTCCAGCAATTCGCATAAGTTACATTAAAATGTTCGCATTTTAAACTTCCGGGTAGATTTATGGGAATTGCGCAGGCGACTCTCAGGGGAATTCGCAGCGACGTCAACTATTCGACATGAAATACATGCATCGCCTGGGATTCTCAGGTGAACTCGACGGCGAAGGAAATTCAAACTGTCAGGTCTGATAAGAAATCTATAAAAAAAATTCAGGATATTTGAAGGTTTTCTTTTAGTTACATATTAGAATCCGATTCAATTCAATTTCAATTCAACTCAATGCACATTCCGTTTTATTGAAATCAAATTTGTTGTCATCGAATAAAACATGAAAATCAACTTTGCAATCAGCCGGTTGACATTTGTGGATCGGTATAGTAAATTCGGGACAACTGTTGAAAATATCTGGAACTCGGACTCCCTTCGTATTAAGATTTTCCGTAAAAACGCAACTGTTTCTTCAATAAAACCTAGAAAATATAGGGAGCAATGGCAAATTTTGATGTAACTCTAGTACGTTAAAATGTCAATAGATTTTTACAGCTGAACTAGATTGCATTCTAAGTTCTACTTATCCTACAGCATTGACAGTTGTGACATTTCAAAGAGGGGGAAACTAACTGAAACAACAACAGACGAAAGTGTGGTTGGTTTCGCTTGCAATAGCATATAACAAAAATACTTAGCTTGTATGACAATTGACCTCTTTCGACACGCAGTTGAACACACCCATACTAGGACAAACGTGCCGGTGAAATTTAAATATGAGATTGGCATCAAAAGCTGTGCAAGGTTCCAAAGATTAACTTAAAACACAATCGTTGCTCCTTAGTTAAAATAGTTAAACTAGGGAGGTTAGAATGCAGCGCTGAACCCGCAAAATTGACAAATCGGCATTTAGTTCTAAAACGGCAAACTAATAGTTATACTCCGAATATGGTATTGCCGTTCACTTGTCATAATAATGTCAAAGTCGCAGTAACAAATTACAATTTTCACAAATATTTTCTATATCCTTGCATTGGCAAAAAATATTGTGTGCGTTCTTGAATTCGGTTACTCTTTCTCTCTCTCTCTCTCGCCTGATGTTGGCACACAGAGTTGCCGCGTCGAAAAAATATTTTCCCACTGACATTTGGTTTATAATTTTTGAATGTTTTGTAACTTAAGATGAATTTGAAAATTTCCCAATGAATTGTAGAACTTTGATTGGGTTAATCCCGCCAACGCACCCGGAACCCCAAATGAACGACTCGAAAAGCCTAAAAACCACATTCCGTGCGGACTTTCAGGGATGTCAACTAGACATGGATCCGTACATAATTCGTCTCTATACGGTCCTTAAATCAATAAACAGATGGTGGGTAATGATTTATATCTATTGAGTTTACTTCTGAATCTTCTGTGAACAATTTGCCAGTTTTGGACATTGGACATATACAGATTGGGCTTCAGCAGTTTGCTGAGAAATGGTTTCAGGCGTTCATATAGTCAAGCCGAATCTTGTAGGCGATGTCAAGAAGACTGTTGCCCCTATAATTGGCGCAATTTAGATGAGCTAAGCTTCTAAGTCTCCTCCTGCTTGCTGAGGCAAACTGTCCCCTTTTTACACAACACTAAACCTAACCTAACAATTTTGATTTCTAATTGCAGCATTATCCTTCGATAAACATTCAATAACAAAACTCGTTTCGTCTCTTTTCAGATTACCTCTACAGACACAGTGTAACCTTTGACAACGTGACAACTGACGTCGAAATCATGGACACATCGAAATGCGCGGTGAGCTCAATTTATTTTCCCAATAAACCCAGAACAAAGGATGGAATTGTTCTCCCCAAGTCCGCTCCTTATAGCATGCACATTTTACACCCTAATGGGTTCCATCTCAAATTTCAATTTTCGCTTAATGTCAGCCAACGTCCAATGGCCGAGCGCAGCAGCAACCTTGATCTCCATCCTCCGATTGGTTTCACAACCTTCACAGCTGACTGCATTCCCATGACCAATTGCCACTGTCGCCGACGATGTCTGCTCTCTGCTTTCCGTGGGCAGCATTTTACAGCTGTAACCGATGATTAATTACAACCTCTTCGACGTTGGAAAGGGACAAAGATAGAGAGCGCATTCTAATTTTTAGCCGTCATTGTCGGCGAAACGACTTTGTTGTCTGGGACACATGTCGCGTAGTCTTCCAGCAAAACGCATTCGCCTTTCAATAGGTGGAATGACAAAAAAAGCCCAAGCGGCCAATCCAATGACCCAATAAAGTTAATTGCCTTCGAAGCGTTTCTTCCATCCCACCCCATTACGATACGAACAGTGCAACAGGGCCTCATACAGGTTTCTACTGCCCATTTACCTAGTTGCAGAGTACAATACTGCGGCGCAGCTTGGGCAATTCGCAACCATCCGTGCAGGCGAGTCATTCATAGAAGTGTGTTAGCGCGAGTTAAGTATCCATAGCAAAACATATTGAGAAAAAAGATAACATTATTTGTATTCAATGATATCTTTAGTCTCTAGTACAGTCTTGCACACAACGCTACAATGATAACATATGTAAAAGAGATAATATCGTTTGTATACAATGTTGGAATATTATCTCTTCTTCATTATCAAGCAAGACGATTGTACGCTTGGGTCTCCTTGTAGATAGATAAGAAAAGTATATAAATACGACTGTATGATGAATTTATCAACAGTCTTATTGTAACTACATAGTAGCCTTAAGCTCCTTTTAGAATTAGTAAAAAGTATTTCAATAATAAAGGACATAGTTCCAAATAAATATTGTTTAATTTTAAAAGTAAGAAACAAGTGTTTTAATTGGCGATCCTGCCAGGAGGTTAAATATACTTTTTAACTTCAATCGAGCGGACCTCGGGAACAAGTAGTGAAATCTAGTATAAACAGAACACTCGCGTTACCGGTTACAAGAATTACCTAGCATAGCAGGTACAAATATAGCTTCTTCGTACGAAGCAGCAAAGCAATTCAGTGAAAGTGTATATGTGGAGAAAAAAAACACACAAATTCGACGACAACAGACACGAGTTCAAAATGGAACAACTCGCAGTATTAATGGCAAGATTAGAAGCTTTAGAAACCAGGAGCAACACAGTAACACAAACCCTAGAGCACACACGCACAGAGAATGCAAGGTTAGCAGCAATAATAACTAACCAAAATCAAATAAACACTAATTTAGAAACAAAACTAAATGAAGTAAAATCTGGATTAGGCATAGTACCAAACATACCTGTGCTAGAGGAAATAAGAACCACATATACAGATGGTAGTGAAATACAGTTAGACGCATTTAAAAGCCTACCTATTTTCAACGGCGATCAATCAAATTATCGGTCGTGGCGCGAAGAAGCATCCAGATTAATGGACAGCATTAAAAACTTCAAAACACACAGTAAGTACGCAGCAGCATTGACTATAGTGAAAAGTAAAATACAGGGTGCAGCCGCGAATGTGTTAACTAATTATAACACAATTTTTAATTTTGAGGCGATACGTAACAGATTAGATTATACGTACTCTAATCAAGAACCTCTATACGTGTTACAAGACATGATGAAAGCCATCACGCAAAAAAGAAGCACACTGTCTGAATACCACGACGAGATAAATAAAAATCTCAATTTAATAATATCAAAAATCACTATGTCAGGTGATCCGCCGAATATAATCGACAGACTAATTAAAAATGCTAACGACGACGCAGTTCGTATATTCATTGATGGTATGAGTGACAACTTTACAAGAGGATCATTATATTCAGCTACAATAAATGATCTAGAACACGCATTCGCAATTGCTCGCAGAATAGAACATGATAATGTGCACAGGCATTTACATCTCACTCAGGATAAGCACCACAAAAATATGCCACATGAACGCAGAAACGAAAGAAGACCAAATTATTCGAGCCAAACAACGAATTATCAACCCCAGAAGCAATACGATAATATGCAGCAACACAATCAAGGACCACAGCCGATGGAGATAAACTCGAGACAAATTGTACATGCACAGCGACAAAATTGGAATCAATACAAACCCGATGTATATAATCCACCAGCGAAACGTGAACACAGCGGGAGTTTCAACACACACAACAGACCGCAACGATCTTATCAGCAGAACTTCAAGCAGCAGAGAGTAAATAACTCCCGACAACAACGCAGAGACGATGTCAGCAGTACATATGCAGAAGCAGATGAAACGGAATGTATGGTAAATAATAACATAAGAATAGATCATTTAAACTAGTAGACGGGTTGCCCTGCTTAAATTTAACTAGTACTATTTCTAAGAAAATTTATAAAATTCTTATTGATACTGGTGCAACCCATAATTACATTAATAGAAAATGCGATTCTAGCAAAAAAATTAAAATTAAACCTATAAAAATAAAAACAATGCATGGTTATTCTATGGTAGATACAAAGAAAGTAGTTAGGATATTAAAGAAAAATATAACATTTTTTGAATTAGAGGATATTCAGTCTTTTGATATGATATTAGGATATGAAGGACTTAAAGTTCTAAACGCGGAAATAAATTTCAGTAATATGACTCTAACTACCATAAGCAGTGTCGAATCTATTCAGAAAATTAATTACATAATTGGGGAAAATAATATTTATAAAGCAGACATAGATAGACTGATGAAGATTAATAACAGCATAGGACCGTTACCCTTTACAGATACTATAGAAGCAAGCATTAGGACGACCAATGATAATCCGGTTTATGTTAAACAATATCCATATCCCATAGCAGATAACGAATTCGTAAACAAAGAAATACAGAAACTCTTACATGACGATATAATAGAAAAAAGCCATAGTCCTTATAACAGTCCCATATGGACAGTACCTAAAAAAGGTTTGGACGAAAAAGGAAAACCAAAACGGCGCATGGTTGTTGATTTCCAAAAACTTAACGCTCACACTGTAACAGACAGATACCCCATTCCGGATGTCAACATGACAATTCAAAATTTAGGTAAAGCCAAGTACTTTACAACATTAGATTTGGAGTCAGGTTTCCACCAAATTAAAATCAAAACAGATGATAAAGAAAAAACAGCTTTTGCTATAAATGGCGCAAAATATCATTTTAAACGAATGCCTTTCGGGCTCAAAAATGCACCAAGCATATTTCAGAGATGCGTGGACGACATTTTGAGAGACTTTGTAGGTAAATTCGTACACGTTTACATTGATGACGTATTGATATATTCTTCATCTGAGGAAGAACATATACAGCACATAAGTCAAGTATTCGACGTACTCAATAAAGCCACATTAAAAATATCTGATGAGAAAAGTAAGTTTTTTCAAGAAGAAGTAGAATACTTAGGTCACATAATCAGACATGGTAGAATCACTACGAACCCTGAGAAAATAGCAGCTATAGAAAATTTTCCAGTCCCACAAACGGTAAAGGATTTGAGAGGATTTTTAGGTCTTACAGGTTACTATCGTAAGTTTATAAAAGGATACGCAAGCATAGCCAAGCCCCTGACATTATATTTACGAGGAGATAACGGTAAAGTAAACAAAAAACAAAGTAAAAATATTAAGTTAAATCTGAATGATTCAGCATTAGAAGCGATTAGAATTTTAAAAAATTATTTGAAAGAACAAGTCGAACTTTTTCAACCGGATTATAGTAAACCATTCGAGCTTACTACTGATGCATCCAACATAGCTATTGGAGCCGTACTAAGTCAGAATAAGCAACCTATACACTTCTTGTCAAGAACACTGAGTAAGACAGAAGAGAACTATAGCACAAACGAGAAAGAGCTATTAGCGATCATATGGTCCTTACAAAAACTCAGAAACTACATATATGGTATAGCAGACTTAACCATATATACCGATCACCAGAGCCTTATATATTCTGTATCAGAAAAAAATCCCAACACAAAGCTGAAACGTTGGAAGGGAATCATTGAAGACTTTGGAGCAAAATTAGTTTATAAACCAGGAAACCTAAATCTTGTAGCTGACGCATTATCACGTCAACGCATAAATACTTCTACCATAGAAACAGCACATTCAGCTGAAAGTTCTTCTAATGATATAATAAAAACTGTGAATCAGCCTTTTAATGCATACACTGCACAGTTCGAACTTATTGAAGATATAACAAATAATATCGAAACACAAATCTATTTTAGTAACAAAATAAGACTCATAATAAAGTTTAAGGACAAAGACTCTTTACTAAGGCAGATGAAAGAAGTTATACAACCCCAAAAGATTGTAGCTTTGCATACGAAATTTGAAAACATATACAAATATGGTGAAAACATAAAAAAAGAATTCCCACTAGTAAGATTTATATTCACACCAAGAAAACTTCAAGACGTGACAAATTTGGAGGAACAACTAAAACTTGTAAGGGTAACTCACGAAAGAGCACACCGAGGGTTACGTAACAATATACAAGAAATCTCAGAGAAATATTACTGGCCCGATCTAAATAAACAAGCAAAGAGTTTCAACAGAAAATGCATAGCATGTCTATTTGGAAAATATGAAAGAAAACCTATCAGAGAACCTCTGAATAATTCAGAAATACCAACACATGTGGGAACACACATTCATATGGACATATACTTCAACGACAAGTATACTTTCCTTGTAACAGTAGATAAGTATTCTAAATATACAATCCTTCGGGAAATCGAAACTCGAAACAGACTGTACGACGTTATGGAAGAGGTCTTATCTAATTATTTCCCAAAATGTGAACGACTCATGACAGATAACGAGAAGGGATTCAAAACAGAAATGGTGAACCAAATGTGTTTGAAATACAACATAACTAAAGTAGAAACTCCAGTATACAGATCGACAGCGAACGGTCAGGTAGAACGTGTAAACGGTACAATAACTGAACTGTCTAGAATATTCACAATTCAGAATAAAACAAGACTTATCGAAGAAATATTTAGAACAGTGCGTGAATTAAATAATTCTATACACTCAGTTACCGGTTTGAAACCTAGAGACATTTTCTTTAATCAAAATAAATATAGCAATAGTGAAATTATAATAAATAAACTAAACTCAGCATCCAAAAAAGTGATCGAACGTCTAAATAAAGGAACTCGACACAGAGAGTATAAAAAAGGAGATAAGATAATGGTAAGAATCACAGGTCTTAGAAAGAAATCTAACGCCAGATACATAACAAGAATAGTAGAAGAAGATAAAGGAGACACTGTAATCTCTAAAGAAGGAATAAAAATTCACAAGGATAACATAAAGAATTATCATTTTTCAGATGACGAAAATATTAATATTCCTAACATTACTAGGAATTGTACAGAGTCAAGAAGGGCAAGGAAACGTTCAAATAACTGAGTTACTAAACAAGAAGTTTATACTTACGCAAACAGATGACGTGTATTTATTCAAAGAACAAACTTATTTGTTACATGCCACCAACCTGACTTCGATATTTCAACCTTACGTAAATATCGTAACTAGTAAATATCAACCTACACAAGAAGAAAAAATTTGGTTAAGTAAAATTAAGAATTTAGCAGACCAATTACAAGAACATACTAGGCATACTAGATCAATTAACTTTTTAGGAACAGCTTTCAAATATGTGTTTGGAAATCCTGACCATTATGACTTAGTTAACATAGAAACGAGTATAAATAATCTCATAGAAAACAATAATAAACAAAAAACTATAAATTCTAGATTTGAACAAATTTTGCAACAATTCGAAGGTCAGAGCCTTAAAGAACATTTAGTAATAGAACAAGTGTACGAACAATTATTATTATTGACCAGAACAATTAATGCAGCAAAAAATAATGAATATTTATCAGAAAGCCTAGACTTAGATGACATTAAAAATATTATTCAACATGAAATAATTCAAGTACCCATAATAAATATACTTGAGTACTCTAAAATATTATTAGCTAGAACTGATGAATTCTTCATCACAATATATAAATATCCAGTTCTAATTAAATCATGTAAATTGTATAAAGTAACACCTTTAAATTCAAAACATGGAAAAATCATTACAGATAAAACAATTGCCTTATGTAACCAAACTTATTTAAGAACAAGAAATTGTCAAAATCATCTAAGTAAAAACATTTGTGAAATTAACTTTGAAGAAGAAAATTGTCTTATTCCACTTTTAAAGAATATAACTTCAAAATGCAACATTAAACAAGAATACGATTACGACTTAGAAATTGAATCCGGTGTTATGTTATTAAGCGGTAAGCATAAGTTAAATAATCAAACAATTAATGGTATAAACTTAGTTACTTATGAAAATACTATAAATCTAGACGATAAAATATACAAAAACATGCATAAGCAAATTAAAGAAGTTATATTAAGAAATCATAATTCAGAGTCTTACATCGACCAAATAATTAAAGAAGATACAATGTACAAATTCGATAACATAGATACTTTAAAAAAACTAATTATTCCTTTTGAAGAAAAACCGATATTATCAACTATATACACAATTGTAACACTGATTGTTATTCTAGCATTTACGTACGTAATGATAAAAACTATACAATGTATAACAGATCGTCAAAAACAAAAAAAGATTGACGCATATAACAAAACTTATGAAAGAGAAATGTTAAAAATAGCGTCGAAAAATCGGGACGATTTCGTTTAACAAGGGGGGGAGTTAAGTATCCATAGCAAAACATATTGAGAAAAAAGATAACATTATTTGTATTCAATGATATCTTTAGTCTCTAGTACAGTCTTGCACACAACGCTACAATGATAACATATGTAAAAGAGATAATATCGTTTGTATACAATGTTGGAATATTATCTCTTCTTCATTATCAAGCAAGACGATTGTACGCTTGGGTCTCCTTGTAGATAGATAAGAAAAGTATATAAATACGACTGTATGATGAATTTATCAACAGTCTTATTGTAACTACATAGTAGCCTTAAGCTCCTTTTAGAATTAGTAAAAAGTATTTCAATAATAAAGGACATAGTTCCAAATAAATATTGTTTAATTTTAAAAGTAAGAAACAAGTGTTTTAATTCGCGCGAAACGCGTGCGTCATTGCATCAGAGCGGTCGGTATCGGTGCTATTGGTGGCGTGTCGGTAAGACTGCCTTTGCCACTTGACTTCGATTTGCGCAAAATGTGTCGGCATTTAAATTTCAGATTTGGAAACGCGAGTTCAAAAGGTCTCGCATCCCTAGCCATGCGGCCAGGTCCAACTGAGTGGGCGCCGGCGTAAAAATCTTTCACGGAATGCCATTTAGTGGCAAATGGAACGGGCAATTAAAAATGCCGCAGCCGCATTCGCTTTGGCCTTCTCTTTTGGTGGCTATGGTATTTCGAAAGAAGTCCACTCCCGGGAGTGGACAGACAGCGTTCGAAGTAGGGGGAGCTGCAGAAGGTATCGTGCGATATCGATTGACAGTCGAAGTGATGAATGTTTTAATTAGCGGGAATCGTGAGTTCGTTCTGCAAATCGGCGCCCTTATGGAGCGCGTTTTAATGGTCATGTAAGACGTTGGAATTATGGATAAATCGGCGGTTTAACTGAAGCCAATTTGTCAGTCGAATATTAGTCTGCTGCGCGTTGGGTTTGGTCGCAGCTGTCAATTGGAACTTGAAGTCGTGTGTTTGCTAATAATATATTGGGTAATCTTCGCGGTGCCTGTGTTTCGTCGAGTTCTTTGGAAAAAAAATGGCAATCAGCGGAAACGTATCGGCTTGAAAAAAAAAAAAAAAATGGAATGTGGTCTTATATTTTATGTGTAAACATGTATTTGAAACTTCACCGAAATGAACGTTCAACTTAATTAAACAGACATGAACTCAACTCATTCAGTAGGGACTTGACAACTTGTTTTTTAAATAAAATGCAAACTACTTCACCATGATGAAAAATGTTGATTTTTCTGAATATTTTCTGAATAATCGGTTTAAGGGTGCTGAAAGTTCTGAGTGGTCAAGTGGCTAATGAAAGACCCTTTATAATTGCGTCCGTACTGCTAGAATTTTTAAATTCCAATTGCTAAATCGTAAACAATTTTCAGTCTAAGTATGTAATACTGCATCTTTGTACGAAACGGGATAGAGAGATCCGTTTGTTCGCAGTCAATGCTAATAAAGCCGTATGAATGAGATCACAAATCAGACGCCTAGAGCAGCGCTGCCGTTGGCCCCTTTTTGTGACTGAGACTTTTTTTTAAAGTGATCGAAATTACCCCTTTTTCTGATTTAGTTAGATTTTACTCTTTATTGAACGAAAAGGAATGCAAAAATATGCAAAAAAATGGTTTGTATTGAATACATTGTTTTTATTATTATTATTATTAATAGTATTTTCTGTGACGGCCCCTTTTTTTGCTCGGACCCCCTTTTATTCCCCTATTTGAAAATTTACTGCGGTAACGCTGGCCTAAAGGCCAGCTATCATTGTAATGCATCACTGGAACAAATCAGTGGATTATTGGTTTAATTTTTTTGACAAGTCAGTTATAGCAATCATTGAAAAGTTGCTGTCAGTGGAAGGACCTGTCAGTGAAATTAAACAGAGAAAACTCGAAAAAGTCGGAAAGCAAGTAAAACTATTTAATAGTCGGAATTATGGGATTGCATAAAAGAAATAAAATGTTATTATTATTACTAACAATGCTCAGTTGTTGATATTTAAATTCTTTTAAAGTTGGTTGTTACATGTTTATTAAATTTAAAAGCAAAGACAACCAAAACAAGTACAACAAAAGAACAACTTGCAATTAACAATTCCCGGTTTCGAGGTTGGAGTTGATCATTGAAAGCAAAACTGACAGCTGAGAACAGAAAGAGAATCGAACACATCAGTGAAACGATTGGGATCCAAATTAGAGAAACGATAATCAGCTGTTCGTTGAAATCGATTTCAATCAGTGAAATAATAAAAGTGGATTTAAGGAAAAGTTTTAATAAGAATTAAGTTATTTTTTCCTTAAAACAATTCCACAATTGATTAGTTTTATTTTGATACCAACTAAAGCCAATATTGTTTGATTAATCGTCGGAAAACCGTAAATCAAAATTTTCAATGATGCATTTCAATGCAATTCAAAGCAAAAGAAAATTTTTACGGTTCCGTTTTACGTAGGTATGGCCATAAGTAGGGCCTTAGTTAATGCTGTCCCTTTCAGTCACCACACAGCTATTTAGTATTGGGCATCGCTTTAGTCTTCAGTGTAAGGAATGTGTGATGGCTCAGTATAAAATAACTTTTGCGATGTACAGAAATGTAATTAAATATGAAATAGTAGAGTAATTCAATGAATTTGGTTTCAGACACATACCAACTGCCAAATTGAGTACAAAACGGCAACGGGAAGCAAGGAATTTCTTGGGAATGTAAAAAATAGTGGTGGACGACTAAGCACTGATTCGGCATGGCGACTCCGCTTTTATATATATATCTTTTTTAAGCTTCCCATTCCCATTGATTGATTGAAATCGATAATTTGGTGTTAGTTGGACTTGGACGAAAGCTCGGGCCCTAAATTCGTGTTGGTATATTTCTGGTTCTATTTTCACCGTCCATTATTTTTGGGCTAAAACCCTCAGTCCTGTCATACATGCAGCAACTGTCCCACAAGGTTTTTGTTAAGTACGATCGGTAAGGGAATCGATGCCGGACTTCCAGTTAAGTCTTTTATCAAGACCAACGCCCACATCTATTTTACACACTGGAGTCAAATTAGATGGCGCCGTTCGTACTGATAGGCTCTGGCATAAACTCCTTCTCCTGGATCGGTTGTATAGGGATTGATTGTTGTTGCGGCATTTTAACACGTAAAGTTCGGTTGTGATATCATTTACACACGCCCTAGTTACAGCCACACGTAAAACGAAACTGCACAAGTTATCTTTTGCTTTTTTTGACCACTTATTTTTTCGAACTCAATCTTGGTCTTAAAATATTGAAAAATTATTCTGACAGAATTTTTGCTAAACGTAAAAAAAAACTCATTTTCACACTGTTCCAACTTTTTCGGTTAAATTTTACGTATGGCTATAACTAGGGCTTTACTTGGGTGGCATTACCTACATCTCACAGTGGAACTAGACGTCAACCACCACAGCGGTCATTCGCTGGATGCTGCATAAAGAAATCGCCAAGTGACGATGCAATTCTATTACAGTTCACCCATAAAACATGGTGACAGCCCACGCAACTGTGTGACATGGTGACATCCCTGAAAGAACTGTGCGAAGCTTTACATTTAGTTGAGCAACCACTACACCAGGGACGAAGATCTTTCACTGACCAACAAGTTGGTTGTCAACAAACAAGCACCACAACCCCTCGTCACCGGACAACTAGCAGTCAGTCCGCAGTAAATTCGCCGAATTTTCAATTAAAAACGCAAGCACACCACAGCAATCACGACGCTCGACGCCCTTCAATCAGCGCGACTGCTGCGTCGAATTCTTGAAATGTAGAACACACATTCCCACAGGAGATCACCAAAACCGGAGCGTATCTAATTTTCCTTTCTTTCCGTTGAATTTCGCGTTCAGCAAATGACAGTGCAACAGACACAGAAACTTATACTAACGCTGCAGAGACACGTTTATCTTTCAGCCTGCAGATGAAGCCTCCCGCGGTAGACAATCATCCGCCATGAAATCAAATTACAAATTGCACCAGCACACACACAGAGAGAGAGAGTGTGCCCGAGAGCGAGCAGCTCCGCGCCGCCGGAGGAGATATGCAAATCCAAGAACGACTGCACAATGCAAACACCGACAGAATGAGAAAAGTTAGTTGCAACTTAAATCTGGGTCAGCGTTGTCTGATGATTCCGACAATCGGATTGTCCCCCCTCCTGAGTCCCTCCTCATACATTGCGTAGGCTACTGCAATCATCAGCGAAAACGTCTTCATCCTTGGTTTGTGAAAGTCGTGTTGCGGCGAAAGTGCCTCAGTTCTAGATGATGGAGCCGCTCTCTTAGAACCCCGTTCCGCAAATGTGCCGCCGAGAACCAACCTACTTGCGCGGATATGCCTATATACGTCGCGTCGTTGCGCAACTAAACAGTTTTCATACAGTAGCGACGACAATCGTCTATCTCGCGCTTGGGGTTCCTCTCCACCATTCTCCACCACATACCTATGCGGTTATCGAATGAATTATGACATCGTCAACGTGATTTTGCGTAATCCTGGGCCTTTTAGTGCTCCTTGCTGTTGCACCGATAGATCTGGCAACGCGACACGGGCACCGGCAGTCATGTCCTACTTACATGAACAAGCACGACGAACAAGCATCCCGACTATGTGCCAACATGCACAGGTACAGTCCCCATAGCCGCACGAGGGACGTGACGGATCTAATGGAAAATCCCCCGATATTTGCATAATAATCTCAAATTCACAAGTAATCAATAATTGAAAAGGTTACATTCGGCAAAGAGGCTAATTTAAGGTACATTTGTCAAAGTCGCCGCTCTAAGCTGTTTTCGGCTTCGCTTCGATTCGCCATGGGCCTGCGCGAACTGCGACTGACAACGGTGACGCGACCGACGCGACGTTGCGGGAGTAGAGTTCACTCAATTTGGCATTAGGTGCAACGAGCCGCAATAAATAAAAATGAGTAAGTGGACATTTAGCGTATTTCGTGTGTGTTTTGAATGAAATATTCGCTAATCGCATAGCGATGGCAGCGCTGCGGCGAATATCTCTAGCATGGGCGATAATAGTTGCAAATCGCATTGGCGAAGAACCGGCGCGGCGATCTGTTTCCAGTGCTCTCGTAATTGGAGTTGGAATGTGAAAATTGCGATTCGATTTGTCTTCGGCTGCAAGGAATTTTAATAGCGAAGCGATGAAATTGGGCGATTAGGAGCGCAGTTTTGTGCGGTCCAAGGGCAGGTGGCGGAATCATTGCTCGCGCTTACACGTATACCAAAGCAAACCCCTTTGTCCGAGACCAGTAGGAGGTTGCCTGGTAGCCACGGAAGCTCAAGTGGGGACGTTCGGATACAGAGTAAATGTAAAACGTCAACTTGTTTTGTCTGGACTAGGTATACGACCCCGTGAACTACTAACCCTACAATTTTTTTGTATTCTCTAGTTTTACTTTGAATTTTGACACTTCGAAATGTCAACTGAGTATGCAGGCAGGATTTTCTTGACGACATTTTTCGGCTAACCCTCCATAAACGTCAGCTGGAAAAACTATTCTCGTGATCAAATTAGGCCAATCAAAAAATGGAAATACAACGAGTCAGCCACCTGTCAGACAGATTACTTAACAAGAAATCCGAACGTCGCCAGTTTAATAAATAGTTGGCACTAGAAATTCGAGTGAGGAAAAATTGGAGCGATCATGGCAACAGAACCTTCAAAACAAAGCAAAACTGAATTGATGTGTCAATGTCAAACTGTTGTTGGCGCACATTTCAAATAAATAATTATCTTAAGTCAACTGTCATCTGTCACGAATTTGTTGACTATATCTGTCGGTAACACCTCAACCAACGTCAATAGAAAAATCTGACCATGCAACCGAAATGGACCAATCAAAACTGAGACACAAGTCAGGCAGCTGTCAGACTTACTAAATTACTAAACAAGTATTGAAACGTCCCCACTGTTAAAAAAACATAAATGTTTAGGAAATTCGTTGGAAAACTGTTTTTTTTTTATATTGAATAACAGTCTTAAGAAATAAAATCCGAAAATAGCAGATGACACTTCAAAACGATGCCAATTGGACTATTAAAAAATCCAACAAAAGGCGAATAACCTCCACTACCGCAGAAATTGGGCAAAGTCGTGTCACAAACTTCACTCACTGCATTGACACAGCCACACAGTTTCCCAATTGGCTCTGTCATCTGTTAAACCACCAATATCACAGTCGACCCAACACACAATTTGTTTTTTGTTGTCATTGCATTTGCGACCCAGCGCACATGCGACGCGAACCTTGAACCGCTTCGCAATACAAATCAATCAGAAGCCTCCTACTCCTCCTCCACTGTTCTCTGTCTCTTTCGTGCCATTTTCTGCGGTTGCACTGCTGCGCGTAATTCGATCGTCAACCCACCTGACATACGATCGACAAATCCAACCGCAAATCCGCACAAATTGTTACTTTGTTGGTGAGGTTGTGCTGTGTGCGCCGTTGCTTTGTGCGCGACGCGTACCTCTGTTTACATTATATTTTCATATATTTTCATGCATGTCCATTTCATCAGTCCCCCGATTGGCTCAAGTTTTCTATTTTTGAATTAAATTTTCAGTTTTTGTACTACTTACAGAAAACCGGCTGCCTTTACGAACACATCCGATGGGGGGATGCGTTCGTAGTTGTTTATTCGATTTGTGATAAGCCCAGCTTCTCCGAAGCCGAGGACTGTTTGGAGCAGCTGTCCAAACTGAAGTTGCCATCGTACTACACCACTCTGCTGTTGGGAAATAAACGAGATTTAGACCATGCCAGGTAAGATTCGTGGGGCCCTGACAAAATGCAATTGCATCTCCAAGTTCTGTTTGCTTTTAGAAAAATATCCGTCAACGATGGACACGAATTGTCACTCAAGTACTCGTGCCAGTTCTATGAGGTTTCAGCGGCCGAGAGTTTTGCCGGCGTTTCGTTGGCGTTCCAGTCATTGCTGCGCGAGGCTAGATCCATTCAGTTACTAAAAGCTTTACCCATTCGAAGAAAACTTGGCGTCAACAGCGTTTCCAAAGTGGGTACCGGTTTCTTACAAACGCTATCACCAATAAAACTTGTCTCTTATTCAATTGATCTGTCGCAGGTTTTAGGCAATATTTTCGGCAAGAACAGCAAAGACAGGAAGAAACGCCCCTCGCTCAGCATATGAATATATGAGTGTTGCGCAACATCAACAGATCTTAAGCTAGTGTAGCACTTTGAAGTTCCATTAACTAGTATTGCAGTTTAGGATGTTTAAGGTTTTTATTTTTTTATTTTAATTGTAACTTGTAAAAATGAAACAATTTGGATACTAAACGTATACACACAAAATGCCATATTTTCTAAGTTTAAACATAAGCAGAATAATCTTCCACTTGTTTTTGTATAAATTGTAATTTATTTATTTGTATATACGGTTTTTATATTGTTGTTTTTTTTTTTTTTTTTTTTTTTTTAATAATAAATTTACGTGTATGTGGTAAGAGATTTAGTTTTTAAGCTCGCAATTAGTTGACAGTATTGATTTTTTTTTAAATTCCTAATTAACGTTTGTTTTGTTTATAATTAGTTATAACTTTAGTGATAGAAGGAGGTGAAAATCTAAATTATTGAAGAAGTAATAATCTTTCTTGTGATCTGTCGAGGAAATACGAAAAACGAAACACGAAAAACTCATACATTTCCTGTAATTACTGTTAAAACTGTTTTATGTATTAATTTTATGTTCCTGTATATTGATCATGTAAGTTTCCTAAATTTTTATTTTTTACAACAAGCTAACTTTAAATAAAATATTTTGTACGAAAAAAGGAGAAACGTGGCTTTTTATTTCCAGCAGATTTTGGATTGGCTTTCAGAAATGGTGTAAGAAATGACTTGATTGATGGGACTACGTGATGTCAAGAAAAGACGCAAAGGTCGACGGGAATTTATTGAATTTATATAACTGATAATAAGCGATAAAACCAACAGTCGGACCTTGGAGCTTTTCGAGAAGAAATTTTTTATGACCAGATGCTTGTTTGTCTTTGAATATGGATTTAAAATAGTATAAACTTTTATTTGGTCCCAACATAAAAATACTAACTACTAACAACTTTCTTCTAATAGAAATTTTGACAACCTATTAAAAAAACAAGACACAAATTCGCCTCTTTTAAGTATACATATGAACTGACAAATTCTGCAAATTAAACCGAAACTGTCATAAAAGCAAAGTAAAGAAGAATCTTTATCACAAAATTATAAAAATTACATTCTTCTGGACTACGTATTTATCCCGAGGGGAAGTGGCATAACAGCAGCAGCTTCCAAGTTCCAGTAAAAGCTGCTGTCATTTAAAATTACTAGTAATTTGCAAACTCAAAAGGCGTTTTCCTTTTTTAGTTCAGAGAAGAACTTGAACTGTTATACAAATAGTTCGTGTTTCATTTTTTTGTGCAGACGCAGTGATGCCAGACTTTTCGGAGTGAATTGCCTACGACAGGGCAACAGGTTACCAAAAATGCCCTTTTCGCCCATTCCGGCGTTAAAAAACAACAAAATACACTCATTTTTGTTGTTCTGAAAGCTAAAAATTACATTTTTCTCGCTTTTAGCTTATTTTGAAAGGCAAAATACCCACGAAATGGGTAATTACGCACGTTCTGGCATCACTCTTCAGAGCATGATCAGAGCGCGCTCTATGAGCTCAGAATAAATTGACTGAGTAAAAGGCTGATTAACATATACGTGCACACTTACAATCCCATGTGACAGAAAAAAAAATGGGAAAGACTAAACAACATCCGAACGATCTGAGCACGCTCGGTTCAGGGCGCAATGCTCGAACTCAGTTCAGTGATCAGCTCTGAATAAAAAATAAAAACGCCTACAGTCGAGGCACACAACATTTTATACCAGTTTATACCACTCGAGCAAAAATGTGACTGGAGCCAGTTTTTTTGTTGTTCAAAAAACAGACATTACGGTATTCAGAAAAATGCCCTGTTCGAATTCGAAATTTGGAAATTTTCCAAATCAAATATATTTTTAATTTATTCAGCACTTCACACTTAATTCGTTTAAAAGACAGCTCAGTCAAAACAAAAAATAAAATGAAAATAACTTTTCCAATATTCATTGACATTTCTTTATTTTGTGCGCAGTTTTGTGGACTCGCAAAAACATAGCCGAGGCAGCGTTCATACCGAACAGTTGATTTTTGCACAAACATTTTCAACTACAGTGGACGTCGAGTATACCGCGTTCGTTGTATCGACCGACTTTTTATACTATATTCTTAAAAAATGAAGTCATTTGGAAAATATGTTAATTTAAAAGTTTTTATCTGAAGTTAAAGTGATGGTCCTGTCATTTAAATACTTTCTCTTCTTAATGGGGCGAACATGTTATAATTAAAGACACTTTTGTTTTCCTTTTTGGTGGTTTAATGTTCTGTTAATCGTAATAATTAATGTAAAATAAAATTAACGAAGCATGAATTACATACAAAGGTGTGTCCGGCTGACACTGGAACGCTCCATTAAATGAGAACACTAAACGAAAGATGGTGGGTATTTCCCAACCGTCCCATTCAACGAAAGTGTCATCTGAGTGTGTTGAGTGTGTTCGTTTGTATTATACAAAGTTCAAGTTCAGTAATGCAAAAGTTTAATAATTTAAGAGTTCAATTTTACTTACGAGTTAATACATTAGCGTGTTTTTTTGAGCTTCGATCTCAGCAAAGCAAAGTAAGGTAGGATTTTCACTTTTTCAGCACGCAATTACAACAACTATTGCGATCTTCGAAGTGTCAAGTAGATCCGTATAAATTGCGGTTAATATTGTTCGAATCAAATAAGTGCGTGACACATCGCAAGTTTCATATTTGACACTTATGTACATTTTCGCGAAAGACTACCGACAAAAGTTTGATTCAAAAATGATGGAAAACACAAAAAGTTCAAGATAACGAGTAAAACTAACGAATAGTTGACTGTAAAGAGCTTAGAGCTCTGCAGGTCTTCGGGAGACTTAGCAAAAAGCAGACGCACAAACGGTCAACGCTCGGTCATCCATAAAATTCTTACAACGCTTCCGGGATTTGAAACGAGCGACTGTTTCTTTTCTTTGTTATGTACCCACTTCAAGGTTTCCCCCATGCAAATGTCAATTTGCATTTAGACTCCACATACACTCGCAGACAACATTATTAAATCACCCAAAGATATCCCTGCTTTTCAAATAAATTTATTATCCGATTATTCTAAGAAGCAGTCTGCGCGCCAGTCGGCCGCATGATCTTCCGCATATCTCTGACATAGACACTGTCCATCATTCTCTGTGCACACTTTGCTACTGTCAGAACATCAGACGCACAGTCGCTTCCCTCTAAACATGCAATCTAATGAAATCTTTGCCTTCTCCAGCCGTGTGAAACGAACACTGGCTACCGCGGTTACACTCTGTATGCGCAGCATCCAAGCGCACATACAGCACTCCACATTTAATTGCTGTCAGTTTGACTTCTGATTAGAGATAGCACTCTGGGTGCGATGGAAGCTGCTGTGCTCTTGCTGTTGCTACTGCCATACGAAGTGTCAAGGTTTAGTGTGAGATTTGAAATCTTGATGGGCGCTAGCGCTACCCAGATGCAATAGCCAGGCGCGCATAAAGGTGCCGTGAGTCGCGCTCGTCCACGGAAATGTTTTACTTTGCCATTGAAAGGTCTGCCGCCAGTGGCAGTTTGTAATATGTTGCGCAAACACACACTGACACACACCGGTCTCATGAAAGTTGCCCACGAAAGAAGATATTACTGAGGCTAGTTAATTACAAGTCGAACTTTAACACTTAAATTGCCATTTGCATGGGTGGGTACGACTGTGACTGAGAAAGGTATACGGAACATTCTCAGACACTTAATGATCGTGTAGGTATTTTTTGTCTAGATTTTTTGTACGGGTGGTATTCATTTTGTGCCTATCTAGCAAGACTGTGAATTTGAGGAGACAACTATCAAGAACGGAGTATTAGCGATTTGCATGTGAAGCTGTGCAGTTTTATAACAACAAAATAGGGCATCCAGGAAATGAAAGTGGAAACGGAATTAGTTTGATCAGTTAAGCCTAACTTTGGCTTTTATTATTGTACTTCCCCGCTATGCTAGTCATAATTCTGGTCAGTGAATGTGAGTAGAAGTAGGATCAGCTCAAAGCTAGGATGAAGAACGGGTTTCACTTGTAACTCAAAGATGCGATAAACTTTGGAGGAATACACAAAACAATCGTTCTGTGAAAGCTACACTCAGAAGGTCTCCGACAAGGGCCTGAAAACCCGCTCCAAATAGCCAATAAAAAAGCGTCAAAAGCATGTTTAGGATCCATCCAAAAACGAGCCCAGAAACGCACTCAAAAAGGTCGAGAAACAGATCAAAAATTCCTCCCGAATTCCAAAATAGCCCCAAAAATGCATCAAAAAACGCACACAACATTTTGTGGGAAAACGCGTCAGAAATTTGACCGAAAACATTTCCAAAACGCGTCCAAAAAGCCCCCGAAAACTCATTCTAAATCAATAGTTATATTGGAGTCACCACTGCATCAAAAAACCTGCCCAAATCAAGTCCAAAAGTGCCTCCAAAAACTGGTTAAAAATCACATTCATAAAGCACCCAAAAACCCGTCCCAAATCGAGTCGGAAAACAGTCAGAGAACTAGTCACAAAATTCACCCAAAAATGAATCGAAAAACAATTCCAAAAACGCGTCGAAGAACGCAGCCAAAAGTGCCATAAAAACCCGTCCGAAATAGAATTAATGTAGCCCAAAACCCCGTCTTAAGCGATCCAAAAAGCGGGTCGAAAAACAGATCCAAAAATTCCCCCCGAATTCCAAAACAGCCCAAAAATGCATCAAAAAAACGCACCCAACATTTAATGGGAAAACGCGTCCAAAAGTGTCTGAAATATGTCCGAAAACATATCCAAAACGCGTCCAAAAAGGCTCCGAAAACCCATCCTAAGTCAATATTGGAGTCACCGCTGAATAAGTTTCACCCAAAAACCCATCAAATCAAGTCCAAAAGTTTCCAAAAAAGCTTCGAAAAGTGATACAAATAAGAAACGGGTCCAAGAACGGGTTGAAAATCATATCCAAAATGCCCCTGTCCCAAATCAAGTCCTTAGTAACCCTAAACCACGTCCAAAAATGCATAGGAAAATAAGGGTCAAATTTAAAGCTTAGGTAGAGTGCGGCTAAAAACGCCCCACAATGCGTCTAGAAAATCAAAGAAATGCGTTCAAAAAGCGCCCAAAAAAACCGTCCCAAATAGAGCCCACAGGATTTTTCCGTACAAGTTTCGAACGTTCGAAATTGAGCCGACATATTATGTCATATGGATATAAAATTTGACCGAAAATTTCCAAAAATATCTACACCAACTCACTTCCAAGTGATGCCAAAAAGTGTATGCCCCAGAGAGTCATCCTCATGTCACAACAGCCCTCCCAGCATTTAACCTCAATGAACAATAAATTCCAGCCCAACAGTCGTCGGTTGGGTCGTTCTATCGCAACCTCAATTCAAGACCGAATCCCAAACGAATCCAGCCTAGCATAACCCGACGAACATCTAGCGGACGCGGACGGTACACGCTTGTTCACTTCCATGTTTGACCAACATAATCAGAACATGATCTCTAAATTAATTGAAAAACCTTTGGGCCAGCGATTGCTGGTGCGATCGGTGTTAACCTGTTTCTAGCACGCGAATTTATGTTAAAATGGGCTACAAACAAATCGCACCGTTGCGATTGCGTGCTGCGCCCGGGAAGCGGGAGGCGAATGGCAGATGCATTGCCATCACTATGGGGATGTGGAATTTATTTTATTTTCCTAGAAGTTGGACTTTTCAATATGCGCACTGATCGAATGAAATAGTACTCCAGAGTGTACGACCGGTGGGCACACCAGGCTCTTTGACACATAATAGTTGGACATGGACAGTTTGGCAGTTGGGCGAAGAGCAGACCAGCCAGCGGGGCGGGCAATGCATGGAATCTTGATTTGTTTGAATTTGGACGTACGTAACGTAGCACGCACGCGAAAGACTTCTTTGTGCGACAACGTTTCAAACGACTGTGCTTGCAACTATGTAATCGTTGTGAATATGAGACGGCTAACACGTGTTTTTCGTAGTTTTGCACAGAAGTTATGACTGCAAGTTATGTCTGCTACAACTTGCATTGGATCGTATAGTGGAGTGTGTCGTCGAGCCGCAGCGGGGTGTCCATAAAGGGGAACGAGTTTTCAAAGACCATTGCAGGAAGACACCTGGTGGCATGATTGACCGCAACCCAAGCGACGACTCGAATGTCAGTTTTGACGAATGTCAGTCTCGAGTTCGCCCGGTGAACGACAAAAGGAATGTGTTAATTTACCAGTCCACTTAAGTCATAGCTCAGGTCTTTGAAACCACTTTGAAATTGATTTTGTACCCTTTTTCGTCGAAATCTAGGAATCTGCTACAAATCACTTTTATTTTTTCTCCCAGTGCTCCGAAAAAAACGTCAAAGGCATTCATTGTCATTCGAAATATGAGTACTTCAACGACATCAAAGATTTCTATCTTAAAAGAAGCAGATTTGAGTTGTTAAAGCCATTCAAAAGAAGAAAAATACGAGCCGGTGACTACCGTGGGTATCTCCTCTGGAATATCCCAAGTGGCCACTTCATGCATAAATTGTGATCGACATTTGATTGAAGAAGCCGTTTTCAAGATATGAGACATGTGAGTTAACTATTTTCGACTGTAGTGTTTTATTTTCTTTTATTCTCTGTCGGCATTTTCACATTCACATACACGCTGTGGTCATCACTTATGGAAAGTTGTTGGCGCCGACTCTTTTTTGGGGCATTTTCTGACTATGTAGTATAAATATTCCCACGTGTTTTCTTCCACATTTTTCAGTTTATTTGCTGCACGATTTTAGACAAGTTTTCGACGGATTTGTGAACTAGTTTTAGACAGTGTTTTTAGACACGGTTTGAGGCAAGTTCTAACCACGATTTTCGACTTGTTTGACGAGTTTTTAGACGTTTTTTCCGACGTGTTCTGAAGCGCTTTGTGACGCAGTATTTGACGCTTTTTAGGCGCCGACCCCTTTGAAACATTTTTGGAGGAATTTTTTAATAATTTTTTCCAGTCGTGTTTTTGATGTATTTTTTCACATGTTTTTTTTTTTAAAGTGTTTTTTTTTTAATAGAAGCTTCAGAGTTTTTTGGACATTCTTCTGGAGAACCTAACGTTAAAGCGCTCAGGAGGAAGTAGATTTCTTATTAACGTTTGACGGTCTTTTCGGGGTATAAAATTAGGTTCCTTTTATGACTCATCTTTTGAAGTATTTTTTTGACTCATTTTTCGGCAACTTTTTTGAAGCACTTGCAGACAACTTTTCGACATATTTGTGGACTCGTTTTGGACGTGATATTGGGGTCTTTTCGGACTCGATTTGGGACGAGTTTTGAACGATCTTTTTGGATCCATTTTTCGATTCTCTTTTAGATTCTTTTCGACGTAGTTTTGGGCGCAGTTTGAGACAAATTTAAAACGAGTTTTTCGAATAATTTTGCGCGTTCATAGACATCTTCTCCCAAGTGTTTTGATTCGATTTTAGGCGCCTTTTCCGACCCGTCCTTTGAATCATTTTTTGACACATTTTTTAAATATATTTTAACGTGTTTTTGATGTATTTTTGACGTGTTTTTTTTAAATTGGTTTTGTATGAAGTTTGAGAGTTGTGAGCGCCTTCTTTTTGGAGAACCTAACGTTGGTGTTGAAGAGCTCAGAAAGGAAGTAGATTTCTTACTTACATTATGTTAAATTCCTAAGAAAGCAGACCTATTAATACTGCTTAGGATCATAGCCCTTCCCTAAGCAAGTTATTCGGCTAAGCCCGAAGTCTATTGAAATATGATTATTTTATAAATATTGTATAATACTATTACCATATGTGAAACAGCACATCCCTTTAATAAGTGGTTGAGAACTTATATCCCTTAAGAAAAGTAAATAAGCCTCACCAATAAACATTTTTAGTTTCGACTCTAAATTTTGATAGTTCACAGTGGCTATATTTTCCATATAAAATTCGCAATTGTGAGCTTCTGTAAACTTAAAGTCGAGACTAAAATTCGTTATTTGTACGGTGAAATGCTTTTAAATTTTACCCATTTTAACCATTTTTATTTATCAACCAATCTGCAGTGTTTAAAATTAAAGCAACCAAAGGGGGGTACCGTGTTTTTAAAAATCATGAAAAAACTTTAAAAATCCAATAAAAAATAAACATGATTATTCGTTTCATGTCAGTATTTCAGCTTTGTTTAATAACATAACGCATAAAACAAAAGAGTATGCTTTTTAATCGATGTTTGCTTATCGTAAGTCATATAAAATGCATTTCTAAATTTTTGGAGCTTCTATTTCTGAAAGATGGTATCGCAAACCACCCTATTTCAGACGTCAAACGTCAGTGTCACATAAGAAGAAGAAAAATCCAAATCCATGACAGCTAAAGAACTTGAAGGAACAGAATAGAACAGATTTTATATGGTTGTTAAAAAAATACTGAAATTATACAGTGTAAAAAAAACAAGGTATAATTGTAGAATTGAAAAATTATGTTTATTAAACGCATTTGGTAACAACTGAGAAGTTATTTGAACAAAACACCAAAAGACACTACTCTGGCCATTATAAACCAGATTTGTTATCTTACAAGTTGTTTTTTTAACTTTTGAACAAAAAAGACAGCCCAGCCCGTCTGTGAAAGGATGGGCTTCACGAAATACTCTTTTGTACTTTATTTATCGAGTCGTATTTCGGTTTACCGATCGTCTTACGGTTTGTAATATTGGAAAAAAATCGTAATCGTGAAAATATTTACGAAATCGTAGAAATTGGGGAGAAAAGAGCAAATATCGGATCGTCGTATTAATCTTATGTCTGTCATAAGTCTGAAAATAATAATATTTAATGTGCTGACCAGTTAACTAGCCCTTAGACTTAGATCCGGAGGAAAAATGTAAATTCCCTGCCCTCTTTGCCTTACCGCCTACAGTACAGGCTTTCTTCCCTCCAGTCTCAGCACCATGTATTTTCCCTTAAGCATCATTACTTACAGGTCCGGTTTGCTCTACTGTCACCGCCACGTATCACCCAATCGACGAAACCCACTCAGAAAGTTATAAAAAAACAAAAGAGTGCAGCAGCGAACTGTCGTTTTTAGTCTCATAATCATTTGTTTTGCCAGTCTGACTGCTGCTGACCATCAGAAGCACCCCACGTTACGTAAAGCTTTGGCTAACTAAAACTTCGCACGTCATTTTCACAAATCTCCCCTCAACAAATGGCCCAAAGCGTGCTGGCATCATCCCACGTTCTAAGTACTGTTATACGCATCGAAGCCCGCTACTTTTCCTTTCTTTTCCATTCGTCACAAGCCAGACGTTGAAATCTATAAATAAGTCCCAGTGACACACAGGCCAACGACCCCTCGCCCAATCAACACATTTGATCGTCCGCACAACCGAATAATGTCACGCGAAAAAAAAGTGAAACGATGTCGTAATCGTAACTGAGCGGCCAGCTTTTTTGCATAAATCATAACCCAACTTCACACCCCGAGATAGTCCGGCATGACGAGGCGAACAATGGACCCCATAACCATCTGTATGGATATCAAATCAATCAACTCTCTCAATGGACCGCGACCAATAGAACACTTGAGCTTGACCATTGTTGAAAGAAGAGCGCACCGCATAGCACCGCGCCCACGTCTGCGAATAAAAGAAAAATTCCGACAATATTTTGCAGCCTTTTGGCTGATCGGCCGGCATCGGACCGGTTTCACTGATGAATCGCCCCTGACAGGCCATTTCAATCCCAATATTTCGACATGCACAATACAACACAATTTGCATAAAATGTCGTTAATCGGTTCGCGTTGAAGAGCGTTCTTCATTAATCTCTTCACGCAGATCGTGCGCGACAGACGCACATCCGTTTAAGTGCAAAATGCGGGAGGGCGTGTTTCCACTAAAATTGAATTGGATGCCTTCTTAAGTCCTATTTATAGGCAAGCGTGAGCCTATCGCAAATTGTAATCCTATTCTTATTCGAAAATGGGATGAAAGATATGACAGAGTTCGGCTCAACGCCTGTAGCGCGCAGCCCCAGCTGTGGACAGCTGCGCAGCTAAAAAGGATGTATACAGCGCTCTCGGTTCTCGACTGAAGAGTAAAATTAATAATTGTTGTCTGTCTGTCTGTCAGGGTGTCACTCCATCACTCCAACTGGTCAACCCGTTGCAGATGCTCTCTGGCAAATGGATGCGAAATTAAATCAACAAGTTTCGCTGGAAATTCGTTTCGCACTCGCGTGCATCTGCATAGGGCAGGAGGGGCGGCAACGATTGACGCTTTGGTCTATTTCCATCCTGACCTGTGTCCAATCCATGGACGGAGTACATGTTAAAATATTAATTAAATTCTATTCTTCTGATTGCCTTCGGGGATGCCGATGTCGTACTGCTTCGGAGACTGGGGCTGGGTGGTGTTTTTCTCGCGCGTTGACGCCTTGCGTTGAATATTAACTAAGGCCCCACCCGCTGCGCCGTTGGGGAGTGTCACTGCGCCGTGTTGCTGTTCTATGTTATTATGGATTGAGCTGCAATTCGAAATCTTGTTACTGGGATTTAATGCATTACGTTCGTGTGTATATAAGGATTTGGATAATCCGCTCGACAGACTGACAGGACTCTTGTGTATTCCGAAGAATCGCAGAGTGCTCGCAGTTGGCACCAAACCAGAGCAGAGGTTCAAATGCGTTGTGGCGAATACTGGAAGTTGCATAAGGATTATACGACCGGTTGAAATTGGACCTGTGTTGTGGATGGTTACTTCTTTTGGTTTGAACTATGTTCTGTAACGGTTTCATTAAAACTACATTCAGGAGAAATTTTTGACAGTATCTAATCCTTCTAAAGGACATTCACTTTCGCATTTAAAAAAAAAAAACGAAAGAATGCGAAAATTTTCCTCACGCCTTTCGTTTTTGTTTTTCTATTCGCAAATGCTTAAGAAGCAACCTGTTTCAAATTGCACAGATTTAGGAACATTTTCTCGTTCGATTAACTTTGGGTTTTGACAGCACCACATCTTCCAAATTGTCCTTATACAGTGCAGGACATTACTATTTCTGTTTCGACACCTCATTTGTTGAACCTAGTTGAGTGTGAAGGCCGCAAATGGGATTCATATTTCATACTGATTTTATCAAAGAAAATGCGAAACCTCTATGAAAAAGCTAATGTTCCCTATTTTCGTTTTTGGAGGCAAAAAAAAAAACGAAAACGCAAACGTTAATAAAATATGTTTCGTTTTGCCTGCTTTCCCGCAAACGAAAAAAAGTTCTTTCGTTTTACAAGTTACACATAGGAAAACGATCGTGCAAACGAAAGCGATTAAACGTTTTCATACTACAGAGTGTTTTATGGAGTATTTCTTAGAAGTTCCGTTTCAAATTGACAGCACAGTGTATACGGCCAATTTGACAGCTGTTGGATGATTTTTGCTACTTAATGGGACGTTTACAATTTCAGTTTACTATGTCTGACAGGTGAATGGATGTGTTTCAGTTTTTACTGCCCTCGACCCTCGACTTGTCACATCCCTATTTCTTCAGTTGTTAATTTAAGTCGACGGCCGACCGATCTAGATTTTGCGTTCGGAGTATTAAACTAGACCAGACAAATCTAGTCGACCTCAGATGGCTTTATTTTTGAGTACGAATATTTAGAATGACAGTAGTAGATTTTTCTGTATTTCGCTGAATGCCGAGCTCAGGAGATCGCTTATAACTACCGTCGAAATGCGCGGTACGTTCCACGGCGATAGCTTGAACTATTGTAACCAGTTTAAATTTTTTTTTTACTCATTTTTAGGGGCATTTTCTGGCGAGCTTTGCTTCGCGTTTTTTGTAGACATTTTTCGGCTCATTTGTTGCCTCGATCTAGGACAAGCGTTCGACGCATTTTTGGACTGGTTTCAGACTTCTTCATGTGCACTCTACGGAATCGATTTAGGTTTGGGTTTTCGGTGTTTTTTGGGTCCATTTTTTTAACGCTTTTCTGGACCCGTTTTTTGGCATGTTTCTTGACGGTCCTTTTGGCGCATGTGTAGGCTCCTTTTTCGACGCGTCATTTGAAGCACTTTTTTGACTCCTTTTTGGGGGTGGTTTTCTCTAGAAATAAATGAAATTTCGACAGTTTTGAGGATTTTCTTCGGGAGAACCAAACGTTGGTGTGAAACCGCTTAAGAGGACGTTGAGTTACTATTTACTATATAATTGCTAGGAATGTGGATTACAAACTGAAGTCTACGATTCTGATGAGCTATTCAGTCGTGTAGCACTCCATTGTAGGATTTAGACTATGCCAGCAGAATGACAGCAAACTGTTGTCAAATATGTCCGCAGTCGGCTGCCAAAGTTCTGTTTCTTAACTTTCGGGGTTTGCCCCAAATTTAGAGTAGAATAGTCTCGACCAATTTGGATTTAATATGATTGAAGGACAATTATCTCTTATTCGGCTTTTTGGTCAAATAAATGTTTGCATTCCACAAACGGACCCTTTCCGCCTGACAGCTTCTCTGAATTCGTCCCCATAATCAGTACTGCACCAATTTTATTGGAAATCTTCGCTTATCTTTCCAAAAAATCACTGCGGAGAAACGAAAAACCAACCTCAGCGTTTACAAATCATCAAATCGGGGCAGTAAAACGAAATTGCCTGCCCACCTCCAGTGCTCAATCATCATCAGCGGACTTCAACCGACTATTACGCTAATGAAATTATTCAGAAATCGGCACCGACTCGGAGCGAGGGAACCAACATCACCACCGTATCAATGGCAGCCAGTCCGCCTCTGCGCTAATATTATGATATTACTTACTAACTTGTAATGACGATTAGCATAATTGTGGAACGGCCGGCGCATGCGGTACCTGCTGGTCGCCGCCGTATCCCGAATCCCGATATCAAATTATCGTCCGACTAACTAGTTCAAGTGCGGCCATAATAATTCTTCAGACGGGGCAGACGCGATCGCCTCCTCATAACCGCATGCGCATGCGCAAGAGCCATCGCGAACAAGACTCTGCAATTGATATTGATTAATAAGCACTTTAATATGGCCCAACCGCTGTCGTCGTCGTTGTCGGCCGTTGGTCCGTGTCTTCGATTTTGATCGATCCATTCACCATTGATCCCAGAGACACGTCTTAGATGCGTCCAGTGCCAGTCTCGTGCGCTCTATCCGGGAGTTGGATCGCAGCTCATACCACCGACCGGTCCCATGTTCTATCGGTGGATTGCATTGGCAAAGTGGCCAATGTGTTTGCCCGTTCAAGCGTGCTAATTGATGCTAGCTGATCGATGACTGGCGATCGATGCCATAAACGGGCGCTGTTGGTCTAGCTCTGTGTGATGTATACCCCACGCGTTCTTGACCATGCGAGCAGGGGAAGAGCAGCACGTTGCGAACAGCGCAAACGCAATTAGATTCCTGTTCTTAATTCGAGATGTCAGCGTTATTGATTATCAATTAATGGAAACGATGGATGAGACGCCTTCAGATACCAGATACCAGATGGATGAGTGTTCTGCGGATGGGTGGGGAGGGCAGCGGTGCAAACGCACTTGTCAAAATGGAATGCACACGGGCATGGGTCCACGGGGTATATGCGGATCGCTAACATTTCTGCCAATACATGTTACAATTAATTTAGCATTGCACAGTACGAGCAGGCGCATTAGTCAGTGCCTCGGGGCAGACTGGACAAAAGGGTTTTGACAAATTGATCGGATAATGCGGGGACTTGCGCTTGTACGCACATCGGAAATGGCTGGATCCGCGGCGCGGTAGGATTATGCGATTATGATTGTGTGTCCTTCAAAGAGATTTGTCTTAACAGCTTAACAAAATCATTTTGTTGACAGCTGTCAAATAAAATTGAAAGAATTCACAAAAAAAATACTGAAAATAATTTCGTTTATTCATTCGCATTAAGTTCGGACTTTCTTCAGAAATTTTCCTATCGGTGTTATGTCAATTTAGAATCCTTGTGTGACATTCAAAAACATACAAAAATTGCAAAAATTGCAAAAAAAAAACTGTGATAGAGTTCGGGAATACAACATTTTACCATTACTGAGTGCGAGTTGGGGGTCTCAGTATGATTTGTCTATGTTTGACAGCTCCATCGGCTATATTCACATACAACTGTAGGCTCATTCGCGTACGCGGTTTGAATAGAACGCAATCGGACAAAGTCCATACACGTAGACGCATCACACATAATTTGGGAAAATTGGTTATTGGACGAATTCTGCCCTAGCCTAGGTTTTCGTATTCACTTCCTCTACAACGCCTGCTTCTGCGAAATGCTATCAATTCAATGCGACCCAACAACATTTGTTTAACGTACCTTAGATCCGGGCTGTTTTGATTGCTTCGTGTTTCTGTACAAAGGCCGGCTTTTTCCAAAAGTTCTTTTCGGGATATTCTCTGACTCGATCCAAGAATTTGATCTTGAAAAAACACCTCTTTTCTTTCCCAGCATACTTTCAAGCTCTCTGCATATAAAAATAGTATTTTAAAACAGTTACCTAATTCATAAATATTTTTGACAAAATTCAACCTTACTTTTCATAAAAACAGGTTTCGCGGTTGCTTCCAATTTTGAAGGTGCCACATCGTTTTTGAGGATTCACCTACGTCCGGGTTCGTTAATTCTGAATATCCTGAGTAATCGTATTCAAATAAGTCCAGTGGATCATCTTCCTCTTTAATAGGCACAAAGTCCTGCGATGAATGTATGAAATCCTGGGAAACATTGCCATATATTCAGGATCTGAAAACACAAAAATGTTTCAAACACATCACGAATAAATATACAACTTTCCATTTTGCAACAAATGAAATGTTCTGGGAGAACATTCGTCATTCGACCACCAACGAATTTTCTTCTATTTTCGTCCATTTTTTTTTGACGTTTGACGGATTTTGAATTTCTGTCAACATTGTGGATTTGACTTGATTTGATAAATATCAGAACTGGCCGGCTGAAATTCTCTGAGCTGTTTCGAGAGCCAAGAGAGGAACTGCTCGTTACCTGCGGCGCCACTTTACTGCAATAGCAGTAGATCTTCTGCACTTTTCGTAAAAAATAAATCTGCTGCCACTTAATCCAATCTGCTGCACTTTTTTTGTTTGATTAACCTTCTATTTGACAGCTGTACGAAAACCATGCATAACAAAACGTCTGAACGAAGCCAATTTATTGTGAACTTGGCCACATTCTCTTTTGACACATGAAATGAGTTGGCCTTGGCTGTTTTCATTCATGATGAAACAAATCTGTCTATTTTTCTGTTGCTTTCTCGTTTTCTGAGAGCTTATTTGAAATTTGAATTCGTGTTTCGTGTATCGTTTTAAGTGTTGGAAACCCTTTTTTACAAGAAGAAAATTTGAAAATACAAGAATTATTCCAGATTTGTTTCTTCAGGTTTCCTCGTGAAACAATAATAATTCAAAACTTAGAGCAGAATTATGTGTTATGAACTGTGTTAGTCATAATTAACCGATTTCTTTAATGGATAGAATTCCAGACACCCTCAAACACTCCTCGGCCCTTAGAGTATTTTTAATTTAATTGATGACCCATGACCGTTTATAAAAAATCATTAAAGTGATTATGAATACAGTTTTAAGCAATTGATCTTTATTTTTTGTGTAGTAAAAAATCTACTGCGGAAAGTTCCAGTCTACTGCATTTTTTGTCATGATCTGCTGCGCTACTCTTTTTGTTTTGAAGTGGTAACACTGGCTCGTTACTCGTTATTTTGCTATAATTTTCTCTTTTTCTGTCATTTTTGAGCTGCCATACTCTCCGTAAAAAAAAAAACGAACTGAAAACCGCTTTTGACAACTCGAATTTAACTTTCTGTACACTTTGCTTTGGATTTTTGTATCATTCTTAAGTTATTCAATGTCATTGCGTAAATCGCTGCAAATAACGATAAGGCAATAGAATAAATATTTTTTTAATAAAATTCTTACCGTCATTGATGCAACTCTAAAATATTGAAAAGAAATTCACACAACGCGGAAAACGCTTGTCACAATTAAACATTTGTAAATTTGTGTAACTTTCCGCACTCGATTTCCGAGCCTAATTGATCGGGGAAAATTATGAGGCCTGCGTAAACTATTCTCCATACAAAATCTGACAGTTCATTTACGAGGTGGTAAATATCTGCAGTTTATGAGGTTTAAGGGGGCTTTGCGCGTAATGTAATAGTGGAGTCCGATTTCTTATTTACATAGCAGTGGTTAGGTATAGATTGTTCTATCAATCGTACCTTTCATTTAATGCAAAAGTCGACCAGCGGCATTTTGAAGACACACAATAACTGTTATGTACAGTACAAACCATCTCTCCACAGCAACCTCTTTCGTTTGACACCTTAACTGTTACGTGTAAAAGCTGAAAATGGGCTTTAAAACCGTTGAAATATTTAACGAAAATGAAAAACGTCAATAAAAAATCTGTCGGCTTCTTCCTGTCCCTCAGAAAGTAAATGTTTTTGTTTACGTCTTTCGAGTAATGTATGGTAACAAAAAAAAAAAAGAAATATCTTACGTCTTACTCCTTCCGCGCAAATGAAAATTTCTTTCGTTTTCAATGATACAAGAAGCAAAACGTTCGAGCAAATCGAAAACGATTGAACGTTTTCCTCTAATGGAATCCCACTCTTCTATGGAGTCACCTTACTTGGTTAAATAAAATACAAAAATACGAGTGGCTAAAGGTATCAAGGTTTCAATTTGTCTTGGCAGCGAGTTCGCACCCTCTACAACCTATTGAAGGGGTTATCCTGCAAAAGCGAATTCCATCTGTAATGACTTAATTCCAAACGAAATTGTGCCAGTTCCAATGACCTCCTGTAGAAAAGAAAACAGCCAGCTACAAGCACGCTTGTAGCACCACAAGTCCATGAAGCACAATTGCACAACCATGCAGAGCTGCATCGTCTAGTTTTGCATAGGTACATGACTCTTGGCCATTTATAACCTGAAACCAGAGATGAAATCCGAGAAAATAATATGTCCCATGGCGGCGCCTGGAATTCAACCAACGCCTACCAGCATGAGCGCTCCTTTGTGTAAACCATCTCGCCATGTGGTGCTTTGGGGGAGATGCTCTCCAAACCGTACTTTATGGCTCCTCATTTGCTGATTCATCTGCACCATTGAATGTGCCATCGCAGCGAACAGCGACAAAGCTGCTGCGCTCCAAAGACCAAAATCATTACATATTCTAATCGCAACAGTAAATAAGGCCTCCGGATAATGTTATAAACGATTTGGGCTGTGGTAATAGCAGTGCTTCGATCCGGGGTAGCTACTGCCAGCCTTCGCCAGTTGAAACGAATGCCAGCAGTATATGCACGCGCGATCCCAGCGGATGATTTGCATCCATTACACAGGTGGTTGATTGTTTAAATTACAGTGCTTTATGGCTGCCTTAAGTTGTTGGTTGGTTGTTCACTTAACCGGTGATCGTATCGTCGTCCTAGTCGTCCGCGTCGGTCGAGATGTAGCCAATGATTGGCGAGCTAAGGAAAAATATTTGCTTATGGCCATTGGGTGTTTTTTCTTTTGTCGACATAGCACAACATTAAGGACGTCTCAAGATTTAGGGCCAGCAAAATGGCGCTGTCCTCGAGGGGGTCGCGGTGCTTGTAGTGAGTCTTTCCAATACGAAACGGCGGTTAACTGCAACAAAGTAGTTCTTTACAACGCGTTCGAAAGTCGTTTACGATGTAATTGGAACGAGCGTGACGCAGTGGCCTTCAATTATGTTGCGGTCCACTAGAAATAGGAGCCAATTGGGTTGGCGTTTTTAAATTCAGACAGAAGGGAGATAAATCAAATGATTTTAAGCAACAGCGTTCCACCATTCTCTAGACGTCGTTCAACCAAACTGAGCTTAGTTACCTTTTTAAAAGAGAGAACTAATCTAATGCAGGTCGCACACTAAGTGCACAGTGCGCCATTTATTCAAATACAACCAACTGCGTCAAATAAAGTAAACAAATCTGTACGCTCATAAAGAAGTGCACAAACTAAAGGTTCCTGCGTTGAGCTATGCAGTTCGACTGAAAACTGAATACGCTCCCTTAAGTTCAACTAGTTGATCAACCTGTCTCAGGTTCAATCTGTCAAAAAAGAAAAACCTGTGAACTTTACTGATTTTTGTTATACTCCTCCGCCTCTCAGACATATAGCTAACAAAAGCTATTTCCCCCTTCGCAACGAAAGTTCCTTCCCGCTTTTGGCTCCTAGATCATCAACAAAGCTAAAAATGTGTTGTCGCTGTTGATCAACTCAATTTTTAATGTCATTGCGAAGCGAGTTGATGAACGCGTACCTAAGCTTTGCTGTTCGCTTACTCCAAACAACGTATTGCAGGTTGAGCAACGCCTTGAACACACTCGATACAACCGCAGCGACCGCGCCACAAACAAGGTAACCTCTCTAAGCTGACCAGTGCCATCTTTCAACTCGAGTCGGTAAACATGTTTTACTGCATTCAATTTCACGTCAATGAAAATTTCCAAAGTTGAGCAACGCGTTGAACGGATGATGTGTGGCACAAAATTGCTAAATCGGCTTTCATTTCGATGCACAATTAGCAGGACCGGCTCCTGCAGTTGGTTGGCAACAATCAGAGCTGAGAGCTTCGTACGTTGAATACGCTGAATTCAGATTTGATGCATTGCGCAGGAAGTGTGCTACAGACCTAACTATTTTAAGATTGAGCATATCCACAATAAAACCCGGGTAGTTAGAAGTGAGAAAACTGTTCTCCAGTCTTGCTCGTTTTCCTAATGTCCCAAAGCAAATATGAGATTCATCAGCTTTAGATATAGCCAATGCATACAGCGTTTCAACTTTGAAGACCCAAGTCCGTTGTTGTTTTACACATTCTTTTTGAATCCTTTCCATTTATTTCACTGTTCGGACGAGCGCCCATACAATTAGAGCTGTCCAACAGAAAGCCGACATTTTAACAGAGTTTTAACAGTCATTTAAACAGAACTGCCTCCAAGTGAACAGTTTTGTTTTCGACCACTATTTCAGATGGTTTGCAATGCCCTATTCTAAGTTAGTGATAGTTGCACGCCATTGAAGACCCTGCCTGAGAATGCGACACGTTTTGAACCAACCATCGGGGAAAATGCGAAACCATTTCGAGGACACTTTTACTGATCCAATCGTCGTCGATCGGCTGCATCTCACCGATTCGATCCAATTGCTGCCCACGAATGCGTGCATCGATTTTATGATCGAAAGCTCCAGCCTCGATTAGAAATCTTCCCGGAAAACTGACACAAAAACACAGTCGCAGCCTGTCAAACATCGGTTTTCTTTCACCGGCTAACAGCGAATGTACATCGTTAACATGAATTCACAAATCAAGCGAACAGGAAAAAATTCCAGCGCGACGGAAAAAGCCTCTTGCAAGCCCGCAAGCGATCATTTGAGATCGCGCACCGGGAATAGGACAATAGGAAGTAACCTCAATACACCACCATTCGAATGGTAGTTATTTTTTCCCCGCCATGCACTAATTGCTGCAGGTCCAGCAAATTCTGTCATATTAGAAACTAGTGCAAATGATCGCCATTAGCATTGAACTTGATCTTGGAGGCGTCCATATAAAACCACCTGGCTAACTGCTGCTAGAAGTTCACATCACCGCACGACACTGCGGGCGCGCGCGCCAATTGTAAATTACTGGCGCAATCATAACGAACTCCTTCCTCTCTGGCCCTGTCTGTATGTACGACCACAGACGGACAGGTTTTCTCTCGGAAACCGAACTCAAGTGCCATAAATTCAAATCGCAAAACTAGAACGCTACACGACCTTGTGGACATTTTTTGATTGCATGCGTAGAAACTTTGTCGTTTAGAATCGGATCGGAACCAGTGAACGATCTGGAACTGTCCAACTCGGCGAGAGAGCCAGATACTTTCTGCATCGCATGCAGTGCACAGCGGGAACGGACGGTGATATTATTTAGTGGCGATGCAGCTATTTAGAGCAATGCTTGCCCAAATCAGTTGGACGGCGATTTCACATGATCGTGTCACCATTATCCAGGAAGTGCATTTGATACGGAATTTAGTCAATAGAACTTTAGTCCTGCAACGTGAGATTCATTAGCATCGCACCGGTGCGGTGGTGGCGGCGCGGCGGTAGGGTGGCGCGTCTTCAAAACGGCACAACTTGCGTTCGACATTAATGATGCGAATCCATTTCAGACGCAGCAGTCATGGGCGGTGCACGCTCACGAACGTTTGCGAAATTAATTACCAACTGCGCGAGCTCATGGCTGCGGAAAAACCTGCCAAATGAGCAAACAACTCTGCGGCAGTTGTTACGCAGCAGGCTATGCGCCTTAGTTGCGTCTTGCGATTTCTGTATACGCTAATGTGCGTATTCGCATTTACCGGGAGGTGTTAAACGATTCGGGATCATTTGACCGAGTAGGCTTGGATGACGGCCGATTAGTGGATAATTGCGGTGGTTTTAATTAGCGGTCTTTAGTTGCGAACAAGTCGGTAAATTAGAGAACATTTAAGCCGGAGAAATGGGTGTGGAATTCGCTATCCTATGATGGAGTAATTAATTACACAGACAGTGGTGCAGTGTGTAGCTAATCGCTGAACGTGACGGACAAGCTGGTCCACGCACTCGGGTGGAATGTATGCAGGGAATTCGCTTAAGGATTTGTGTGTTGCAAGTGTTTCTAGGCAGACCCGGTAATTTGCCTCGCCAAAGAGGAGAGGAATGGGTATAACTTTTGCACCCAACGTTTGCAACAATATTCGAAATCTAAATAGGAGGTTTATCTCTAGCAGCGCTGTCGCTGAATTTTTTTAAAAATGGAACAAAAGGGGACCCGAGCCGAAATAAGGGACCTCTACATAAAATACTTATGATAGAAAAAAAAAAAAGCTGACCAGCAGAGACATTTATTTATAACAAAAATCTTATTTACTCAATAGGAAACACTTATTTCCAAATATTAGACTCAAAAAGGGGCCATTTTGATAATTTTTAAGAAAGTGGTGGCCAAGGGTATCGAATCTCAAAGAGGGGCCTAACGGCAACGCTGCTCTATAGTGCTATACATAGGGTGGCTATATTTTAGAATTCTAAATAATAAACAATATAAAAAGACAAAAATTTCAACACCAATGTTCAATTCTCTTCAATCTTAAAGAAAACTGCTTAAATAGAACACATATTTTAGTACTAGATTACTTTTTTCTCATTTAGTTCTGGTATTTTACCAATATTTTTTTTATTTTAGTTTTTGGTTTTCTTAATGTTTTTACGAATTAAAATGATATACAAAACAAATATTGAGCAACTTCTAAAATACAGAACAATTATATTTTTTTTTTTTTTTGTATACAAAATCAATCATATTCATTGTTATAATAAACGGATGGTCACCATATCTGTACAGTTAACGGTTCTCAATCGACTCCTAGGTCGGTTTGCTTGTGGGCTTGCAGGCTTAAGCCTTGAAATCTTAAAAAAAGCCGAAATCTGGGTTGCCAGTTCTGTTTACAAAAACGGGAAGTAACGTACCATAAAATTCAATAAGTCTATGGAATCATTTTACTCTTTATTTCACTATAAAAACAAAAACCTATTTTACAAGTCATAAGTTTGGGAACTTTCTACAATTTTTCTGGACCTGCGCTTCACAAAGTTAGATAGATAGATAGGTAGTTGATAGTTGATAGTTGATTTCAAACGTCAATTCCTAACAAAATTCCTGAAAGAATGAAATGAAATAGTTCTTTAACTAAAAAGTAAAATCAAAGATTTAAAAATCTGAAATGATGACAATCAGTTGAATATAAATAAATTCTGTAAAAAACAGCTCAAAGGCAAGAAAGCAAAAATATAAAAATGTAACAATTTCGAAATAAGATACTTTAATAATGAATAGTGATGAAGCAATTATAGTTTTTGTGCAAAACAAATAAAATTAAAAAAAAAAAAATGATTCAATGCAGTCATAATTTAATTAAGTTGTTCACCAGTCTTTTACTTTTCTGATGTAAGAGGAAAAATAAGGTATTTCTCTAACAAGCAAGGGCAATTTAATAAAAAAAACTTTGCAGCTGTCAAAGTTTAAAAACGAGAAAAAAACGCTCTGCGTGGAAATGGTGCAATGACTAAGCTCATATTATTTATACGTATGTTATACATTCATTAGTCGTAGGACTAGGTGCAATCTTATTCGGGATGGCGAATTTCAGTCCCCCGGGAGGTTTGAGGAGTTAAAGTCCATCACTATTGCAGAAGTATCCCTCGCGTTCTAGCTCTGCAATGTCTTTCGATGATTTTTTACTTCCATCGAATTCCCAACACAAAACAAAAAAATATGTTATACATTTGGAGAATTTTCACTCGGTAAGTTACCGCTCTGTTTAGAAAACTCTCTTTTTCGATTGGTAAAATTTGCAACGCTTTCACTTCCAGAAAATCCATTTTTGTGAAATATAATTCAAACTAAATGTTTCTGGGCTATAATATTAGTAAAGGCTTGAAAGTATTAGCATACGAACCAACCCAGCTAGAGTAAGTGCTGCCGTATTGCAACTTTGAGACCGCCAGACCATAGTAAATAGTAGTTAACACCTTCTTGGTGCAAACCGTCCTTAATAAAGGATAGGTAAAGGAAACAGTTCCTTCGTGGATCCTTGGGATACATTCAAACACATTTTTGAACCCATAAGTCGACAAATCGTCTGCAAATGCAGTTTATATAAATTAAAAAAAAATAAAGGGCCAAGTACAGAACCCTGAGGAACACCGTTTTTGAAAAACCGACACTCACTCAAGACACCATTGACATTAACTCTCACCGCGATACTAATCGCCATTTTTAGTGTCCAGGCTAAATTTTTCAAACTAACAATATTCATACAAAATTGCATATTGTAACCCAAAAAATATTTAATGTGAAGTTTTAAAATGATTATTAGTTTCTCTGTTTCCTATATTTTAAGAACGATTGCAGCCATTCAAAAATGTTACTTCGAAAACCAGCGCTATAAAGTTTGCTGAGCAACAAATCATGGTCCACCATAGCGAGTGCTTTTTACATGTCTATAAACAGGTACATGGTAGACTTGTTACAGTTCAAACTACAAACTCTCAAAATACCCTCCTCGGTTGACATTTCTGCGAAACTGATATTACAAAATTTGTAAGAATTCTGGGTAGTTTCACCAGAATAAGATCGCCTGTTTAGTTAAATGTACAGGTCGTTTTTCTTAAAATTGTAATAATAAATATTGAAAAAAGGAGTGGACCTAAAAGTCTTCCCTGCGGTACACCCGAGTGGGAACTATGGTCAATGCTTTTAGAAAGCGTTTTTCCCAATTTCAACTCATTGGGATAGACCAATTAAGAAAAGACATTCACTAAAGCTTTTCCGAGAGGATAGAAGCTTCGCAAGTCAGTAAATATCGCTTTCACTTCAAGCTTTTCTTTATTATCTATTATGTTAGGTGAAAATGAATTGGTGACACTGGACCGACTAGATTCGAAGCCCTTCTGTGCTTCCGACCATCATCTGTTCGTTAAAAACTTGAGGTTGTTTCTAAGATGCTTTCTAAAAGCCTTGAGATAGCTTGAACTTAACATGATGTGTGAAAAATATTTAACCTGACCTGTGGTGCAATTTCTCAGTGTACTTTCCGACATAACAAGTCCTTTTCATAGCTCAGTTCTATAGATTCAATCTTGACAAGGCCATTTCAGCGTTGCCGCAGAATAATTCCAAAAAGGGGACCGAGTCGAAAAAGGGGCCTCCATATAAAATACTAATATGTATAGAAAATAAAAACAGAGCAACAAAGACATTTTTATTTTTAACAAAAAAAAAACCATTTCTTACCTCCAAACAGTTCCTTTCATATTTCTGCATTCTTTTTCGTTCAATAAAGAATAAAATCTTACTTATGCTGAAAAAGGGGCCATTTTGATCATTTTTCAAAAAGTGGGGGCCAAGGGTTCTGAGGCTCAAAAAGGGGCCATCTTATCCCTTGCTTTGTTTGCTTGTTTGTAAGCAACTCTTCAATGGAAAAGTCTAAGGCGTGTTTTCTAAGTCTTCATTTTATCACAAGTCCGAGTCAAAAAACGACGCAGACTTTTCTGTTGCACTCGTTGTGGTGTAGATCACACCGTTTTGCATCTTCCATCTTCACTTTTTGAATAGCTGTACTATTGGCTTTGTATGGCTTAAGATTTTTTACTGGAAAGTCGTGGCCTTATTAATAATTCCAGCTTGATGACACCATTTAAAAATCACTCGATGTCTTTGTAACTCACGCCCAGTTTTGCTCACCATCGTGAAGTTTCAAAACAGTCTTAAAAACTACCAGTGAAAAATGTGAAAATCTTGTTTTTCAGATATAAAAAATCTTTTCTTCAAGATTTTTTCAAAATATAAACCGAAAGAAATATAAAACACAATTTTGAAGTGCTTTAAATAAAACTTGGTCAGTACTCAAAGGATAACGAATTTTTGTTTTATTTAAATTAACAGCACAAAATATCGTTTCAACATTTGCCGTGGAATGTGCAAGCGATAAAATTGAAATAAAATCTTTTACGATTGAATATGCGAAGTTCCTGTCCGCTGTTTTTACTCTACTCCTTACACATTTTTCCAAAAACATATTTCCTACATCAGTTATTTTTTTTATCAAATAATTCCCTTGAGCACCTTAGAGCTGGTGGAAACGTTAGTAAAGCTGTGCAGGGCCTCTGTTGGACTCTAATTATGCATATAATGGAATTAAAAGAAACCGTTTCGCTTCAATTGAGAAAGTTGTTTTAATTTGTAAAACTGAGAAAAATCTTGAAATTTTGATGATTTTGAGGTGTTCTACATCTTTTCGAGCTGAAAAATCTTGGGAAAAAAACAATATCTGGCATCACTGCTTGCTATAACGCCATCTTCCGCCTTGCCTTCAGCAGAACACATTTATAGCCAACTATGGGCTCCATTAAATTGGACAACTTTCATTTTGACCATGATGACTTCATCACATCTCCATGATGACAATTTTGTCACCCATTACTCAAGTGCCCGTTTCAAGGGAGGATGTAGGTCATTCCCATATCCAACAAACTAAATGCGAACGAAAAACCGTCTTAATCCCTTGCCATAAAGGCAAATTACCCGAAAAATTAAATGCGTCGTTAAAAGCCCAATAAACGAGGAAGTTATCACCTTCAAGGCCTACCGTCGTAAAAAAATTCAGAAATCCGCATGCGTAATATCTGCACGAATCCGCACTACTAGCCGGCACAATAAATTTTTCTTTTGTTTATATTATAGAACATAAAAAGATGCAAACCGATGCAGCTCAGCAGGCCATCGACCACACTCAGGTTCAGGTGTGACTTTCTACAATAAAAGTGCTGGCCGCTCTTTTACAATGGGTTACCCAATTCCTGTCAACTGTACAAGGTTACATAAAAAAAAACACGAGGTATTCTTCCATGGAAAGCCACTTGGGAGCGGAAAGTGTCCCGTAAATTCTTCAGCACTGCGTCAAGTCGAATAACTCAAGCTAAGGGCCGCAAGTGTGCACAACCTGCTGCAGGCAATTAGACTATATGCCGGGTGCTGGTTAATCACTTAATCAGTTTTTATCGCCTGTCGCACAGAAATGCCAAACTAGAACTACCTAATGTAAGAGAAGGTTTTGATTTAGTCCCCGCTTACCTAGAGCACCGAGAGGGAGGACTAATTAAGCAAACGCCAGCCATCGTCGTCGTCGTCGCCGTCATCGTCGTCGCCGTCATCGTCTGTTGGGGGCTAGTATTTCATGATTATTATGATATATGCCTGTACTCAGCATTCCATTATCCTTAATGTCATTACATTAGGATTCCGTGCGTCTAAGTCTGTTTTATGACCGCAAAGTGTGCAGCTGCGCTGAAAGCGAAAAAGGGACTGCATCTGAACAGGACTCGGCTAATTAATTTTGTTCTTGTGACGTTGCGAGATTCCTATTTTCCAATCGGGATTTCAATCATCCTTGCGGAGAACGAACGGAGTCGTAAACTTCAATGTATAATCTGGTGCGCGGCCACAGGGAGATGCTTAATTATTTCCCAGAGCATTCATTGGTTTGAGTGGCCTTTTTTGCTGGGCAATAAAATAGCCGGTAAGTGCGGGTTTTAAACGTTTTTGTTGAATAATTGAATCGAAAGGATGACCGTAAAAATACTCGCTTATAACTTGTTAGAGTAGGGCTGTTATCCAATCTGCATTAAGGCGGATTTTCTTTTACGACTTTCCTTTTACGACTTCCGCAGTGGCAATGCTTGGGGCCATTTACAAAATTTCAGTGTTCTTAGTGTCGAGTTTAAGTAAAGCGTTTTTGAGGGTCGGCGGGAATTTTAAATTCGGCGCGAAAGAAACTTTGAGTGAGCCTCATAATAGACAGCTTCTGATCTGAAGCGGTTTGAATTGTGTAAATTTTTGTTTGCGTCAGTTCGACAGTCAAAGTGAAAGGTTTCGAGGGCTTGCAAATAAATCAGTAAATACAGGTCTTCTGTCAAAAAAATTAATGAAAAATTCAGCCACTGTGAGTTCACAAAATCTAGCCTGGAGACTAAAGCATTAGTACCGCGCATCGACTTTAATGTTTCCTTTGACGAATTCTAAGTAATTTTGGCATTCACGATTAAATTGTCTGAAGGACTTTGTTATGCCGGCCATCAGCGCGAAGATCAAACACAATAAGTAAGTGACAAATGTCAGCCTAGCATCCATAAATTGGACGCGTTCAAGAATCTAGTTATCTTAAGGAACGACACTTTTCCTACATCATCCACTTATCCGAATTGTCAACTTAGTACTCAGTCAAGAATTTCTTGACTAGATTCGTCGGCTACCCCTCCATAAACGTCAACTGAAACAGCTCCTCATAATGACCGATTTCAGCCAATCAAAACAGAGATAGATCTAGTCAGACACCTGTCAGACTTACTAAACTAGATACTTGAACGTCCCCAATAGCTGTTGCAACAGCTTAGACATGTACATGTACACTTTCAGTCACATTTGACAGGAAAAAAAACCGTATAAAAGAAAGATCAGAACGTTCCGAGCACGCTTGGCTCAAAGCGCGAGTTAAGTATCCATAGCAAAACATATTGAGAAAAAAGATAACATTATTTGTATTCAATGATATCTTTAGTCTCTAGTACAGTCTTGCACACAACGCTACAATGATAACATATGTAAAAGAGATAATATCGTTTGTATACAATGTTGGAATATTATCTCTTCTTCATTATCAAGCAAGACGATTGTACGCTTGGGTCTCCTTGTAGATAGATAAGAAAAGTATATAAATACGACTGTATGATGAATTTATCAACAGTCTTATTGTAACTACATAGTAGCCTTAAGCTCCTTTTAGAATTAGTAAAAAGTATTTCAATAATAAAGGACATAGTTCCAAATAAATATTGTTTAATTTTAAAAGTAAGAAACAAGTGTTTTAATTGGCGATCCTGCCAGGAGGTTAAATATACTTTTTAACTTCAATCGAGCGGACCTCGGGAACAAGTAGTGAAATCTAGTATAAACAGAACACTCGCGTTACCGGTTACAAGAATTACCTAGCATAGCAGGTACAAATATAGCTTCTTCGTACGAAGCAGCAAAGCAATTCAGTGAAAGTGTATATGTGGAGAAAAAAAACACACAAATTCGACGACAACAGACACGAGTTCAAAATGGAACAACTCGCAGTATTAATGGCAAGATTAGAAGCTTTAGAAACCAGGAGCAACACAGTAACACAAACCCTAGAGCACACACGCACAGAGAATGCAAGGTTAGCAGCAATAATAACTAACCAAAATCAAATAAACACTAATTTAGAAACAAAACTAAATGAAGTAAAATCTGGATTAGGCATAGTACCAAACATACCTGTGCTAGAGGAAATAAGAACCACATATACAGATGGTAGTGAAATACAGTTAGACGCATTTAAAAGCCTACCTATTTTCAACGGCGATCAATCAAATTATCGGTCGTGGCGCGAAGAAGCATCCAGATTAATGGACAGCATTAAAAACTTCAAAACACACAGTAAGTACGCAGCAGCATTGACTATAGTGAAAAGTAAAATACAGGGTGCAGCCGCGAATGTGTTAACTAATTATAACACAATTTTTAATTTTGAGGCGATACGTAACAGATTAGATTATACGTACTCTAATCAAGAACCTCTATACGTGTTACAAGACATGATGAAAGCCATCACGCAAAAAAGAAGCACACTGTCTGAATACCACGACGAGATAAATAAAAATCTCAATTTAATAATATCAAAAATCACTATGTCAGGTGATCCGCCGAATATAATCGACAGACTAATTAAAAATGCTAACGACGACGCAGTTCGTATATTCATTGATGGTATGAGTGACAACTTTACAAGAGGATCATTATATTCAGCTACAATAAATGATCTAGAACACGCATTCGCAATTGCTCGCAGAATAGAACATGATAATGTGCACAGGCATTTACATCTCACTCAGGATAAGCACCACAAAAATATGCCACATGAACGCAGAAACGAAAGAAGACCAAATTATTCGAGCCAAACAACGAATTATCAACCCCAGAAGCAATACGATAATATGCAGCAACACAATCAAGGACCACAGCCGATGGAGATAAACTCGAGACAAATTGTACATGCACAGCGACAAAATTGGAATCAATACAAACCCGATGTATATAATCCACCAGCGAAACGTGAACACAGCGGGAGTTTCAACACACACAACAGACCGCAACGATCTTATCAGCAGAACTTCAAGCAGCAGAGAGTAAATAACTCCCGACAACAACGCAGAGACGATGTCAGCAGTACATATGCAGAAGCAGATGAAACGGAATGTATGGTAAATAATAACATAAGAATAGATCATTTAAACTAGTAGACGGGTTGCCCTGCTTAAATTTAACTAGTACTATTTCTAAGAAAATTTATAAAATTCTTATTGATACTGGTGCAACCCATAATTACATTAATAGAAAATGCGATTCTAGCAAAAAAATTAAAATTAAACCTATAAAAATAAAAACAATGCATGGTTATTCTATGGTAGATACAAAGAAAGTAGTTAGGATATTAAAGAAAAATATAACATTTTTTGAATTAGAGGATATTCAGTCTTTTGATATGATATTAGGATATGAAGGACTTAAAGTTCTAAACGCGGAAATAAATTTCAGTAATATGACTCTAACTACCATAAGCAGTGTCGAATCTATTCAGAAAATTAATTACATAATTGGGGAAAATAATATTTATAAAGCAGACATAGATAGACTGATGAAGATTAATAACAGCATAGGACCGTTACCCTTTACAGATACTATAGAAGCAAGCATTAGGACGACCAATGATAATCCGGTTTATGTTAAACAATATCCATATCCCATAGCAGATAACGAATTCGTAAACAAAGAAATACAGAAACTCTTACATGACGATATAATAGAAAAAAGCCATAGTCCTTATAACAGTCCCATATGGACAGTACCTAAAAAAGGTTTGGACGAAAAAGGAAAACCAAAACGGCGCATGGTTGTTGATTTCCAAAAACTTAACGCTCACACTGTAACAGACAGATACCCCATTCCGGATGTCAACATGACAATTCAAAATTTAGGTAAAGCCAAGTACTTTACAACATTAGATTTGGAGTCAGGTTTCCACCAAATTAAAATCAAAACAGATGATAAAGAAAAAACAGCTTTTGCTATAAATGGCGCAAAATATCATTTTAAACGAATGCCTTTCGGGCTCAAAAATGCACCAAGCATATTTCAGAGATGCGTGGACGACATTTTGAGAGACTTTGTAGGTAAATTCGTACACGTTTACATTGATGACGTATTGATATATTCTTCATCTGAGGAAGAACATATACAGCACATAAGTCAAGTATTCGACGTACTCAATAAAGCCACATTAAAAATATCTGATGAGAAAAGTAAGTTTTTTCAAGAAGAAGTAGAATACTTAGGTCACATAATCAGACATGGTAGAATCACTACGAACCCTGAGAAAATAGCAGTTATAGAAAATTTTCCAGTCCCACAAACGGTAAAGGATTTGAGAGGATTTTTAGGTCTTACAGGTTACTATCGTAAGTTTATAAAAGGATACGCAAGCATAGCCAAGCCCCTGACATTATATTTACGAGGAGATAACGGTAAAGTAAACAAAAAACAAAGTAAAAATATTAAGTTAAATCTGAATGATTCAGCATTAGAAGCGATTAGAATTTTAAAAAATTATTTGAAAGAACAAGTCGAACTTTTTCAACCGGATTATAGTAAACCATTCGAGCTTACTACTGATGCATCCAACATAGCTATTGGAGCCGTACTAAGTCAGAATAAGCAACCTATACACTTCTTGTCAAGAACACTGAGTAAGACAGAAGAGAACTATAGCACAAACGAGAAAGAGCTATTAGCGATCATATGGTCTTTACAAAAACTCAGAAACTACATATATGGTATAGCAGACTTAACCATATATACCGATCACCAGAGCCTTATATATTCTGTATCAGAAAAAAATCCCAACACAAAGCTGAAACGTTGGAAGGGAATCATTGAAGACTTTGGAGCAAAATTAGTTTATAAACCAGGAAACCTAAATCTTGTAGCTGACGCATTATCACGTCAACGCATAAATACTTCTACCATAGAAACAGCACATTCAGCTGAAAGTTCTTCTAATGATATAATAAAAACTGTGAATCAGCCTTTTAATGCATACACTGCACAGTTCGAACTTATTGAACATATAACAAAACTTATGAAAGAGAAATGTTAAAAATAGCGTCGAAAAATCGGGACGATTTCGTTTAACAAGGGGGGGAGTTAAGTATCCATAGCAAAACATATTGAGAAAAAAGATAACATTATTTGTATTCAATGATATCTTTAGTCTCTAGTACAGTCTTGCACACAACGCTACAATGATAACATATGTAAAAGAGATAATATCGTTTGTATACAATGTTGGAATATTATCTCTTCTTCATTATCAAGCAAGACGATTGTACGCTTGGGTCTCCTTGTAGATAGATAAGAAAAGTATATAAATACGACTGTATGATGAATTTATCAACAGTCTTATTGTAACTACATAGTAGCCTTAAGCTCCTTTTAGAATTAGTAAAAAGTATTTCAATAATAAAGGACATAGTTCCAAATAAATATTGTTTAATTTTAAAAGTAAGAAACAAGTGTTTTAATTCGCGCTCATAATGCTTAAACTGAGTTCAGTGCTCAGCTCTGAACTTAAGAAGAAAAACGCCTTTTATAGTTGCATAAACTCCATAAGGCTTATATATATCCTTCCGCTGACTTTGCTGTCAGACAAAAGTTCATCGGCTTCCATGATGGCCGCTATATTGAAAAAAATCCAAATCTGTCATAATTAAGTAATTTTATTTCAATAAAGAGTTGAATAATAATAATAACTAGTTTCGCTTGTGGTCGAAAATCGACCCTCCCTTTTATAAGGATGTAAAACTAAAAAACGTAAAACAATTTTTGATGATTGTGTTTTTTTTTTTATGAGCATCTAGATATCGAAAAATACGCCCCTTTTAAAATGACTTTTACTCATGATTAACACTTTTTTAATACGTCACTATGAAAATTTAGAGCAAAAAATGGATGTCGAAAAATGTTCGTTTCTATAGTAATGTTACATTTAGGCTGGGATTCGAAAGGATAAAACACTATTCTGTAAAACTTTTCTAGTAAAATCACTTTTATTACACTTTTATGAATTATTCACTTAATAAGTACCAAAACAATATTAGTTAAACAATTCTTCAGCGATTCAAACCAATCACTTCATTCACTATATTACTCTGCACTTCACAACCGATTACTATTTCGAACTTCAACCAATCACTGTTAAAAATCAACTGTGTCCCCCTGTTCTAAGACCTGCCCTTTTTTATCTGCTCCGCTATCTCTTCCAGAACTTTCTAGCTAATTCCAATTGCTTCTACTATTGGCTCACATACTTTTCCACTATTCAGCAATTGATAAATGTCAGCTTATTCCGGCTGGTTCTAGAATTAGCTTAGTGGGGAACTACGCTTATTTGACAGATTCCAGTCTCCAATTGGAAGTGGACCTTGTTTGGTGACTAATGGGTTGTTTTCACTTCACCATTTTAGGGTCCACGATTCATTCCACGCCACAGTAGCATCATTGAAAGCAATCGTCAATACCTCGCAAATATAATGCCCCTGAATTAAAATTAGGTAGGTACACGATTGCTTATACTTTTAGGGGTAGGTAAATTGCATTCCTTCGACAATAGGTTCTAATCTAAGATGATATAAATTTGAATTCATCACTAGGGCAATATGGCGGCGACAAATTATTGTATAAATGTCACCAAAATGGCATTTTGCATGGGGAATACTTAACTTAATTTTACCAGTCTTAGGTTGACATATAGCTACCCACAATTTTTTGTTTGTGCACATATTATATGGCACAGCACCTTTCAAATGATATAAGTTTCATTCTACTCATTTCATTATAACGGGTGATTTTTTAAGAGGCTTAGAACTTTTTTTTAAAAAAAAAAACACAAAACATTCGAAAAAATGAATGAAATATTTATTTGAATCGATAGTTTGAACCTTGCAATTTAATGTTTAAAGATAATTTCATGCAAATGTTGACCGCGGCTGCGTCTCAGGTAGCCCATCCGCTGAGTCCAATTTTGGCATACTCTTTCACACATATCGGCCGGTATCTCACGAATGAATGCATGGATGTTGGCTTCCAGTGAGTCAATCGAAGCGGGCTTGTCCCTATACACATTAGCCTTGGCATACCCCCACAAAAAATAATCTAATGGTGTCAAATCGCACGATCTAGGCGGCCAATTGACCGGCCCGAAACGTGAAATTAACTGTTCACCAAACTCGCCTCGCAATTGCGCCATTGTTTCGCGTGCTGTGTGGCATGTGGCACCGTCTTGTTGAAACCACATATCGTGCAAGTCAAGAACTTCCATTTCGGGCAAAAAAAAGTTTGTTATCATCGCTCGGTAGCGTTCACCATTGACAGTAACGCTGCGATTCGCATCATCTTTGAAGTAATATGGCCCAATAATGCCGCCGGCCCATAAACCGCACCAAACAGTGGCTTTTTCGGGATGCATTGGTAGCTGTTGCAATGCTTCTGGCTGATCTTCACTCCAAATGCGGCAATTTTGCTTATTTACGTACCCATTCAACCAAAAATGAGCCTCATCGCTGAACACAATTTTTCGATAAAAAAGCGGATCCTCGGCCAGCTTTCCAAGAGCCCATTCACCAAAAATTCGGCGTTGTGGTAGGTCGGCTGGCTTTAGTTCATGCACCAGCTGTATCTTAAAAGGCTTTACGCCCAAATCCTTCCGCAAAATTTTCCACGTAGTGCTGTAACAAAGGCCTAACTGCTGGGAACGGCGCCGAATCGACATTTCGCGGTCTTCTGTCACACTAGCTGATACGGCCGCAATATTTTCTTCACTACGCACAGTACGTAAATGTGTTGGTGGTTTAATGTCCAACAAAGTAAATTTGGTGCGAAATTTGGTCACAATCTTCCGAATAGACTGCTCAGTCGAGAATGCCGATCATAAAATGGAAGCAGCGCGCGATGAACATTTCGAACCGAGCACGAATTTTGATAGTAAAATTCAATAATTTGCAAGCGTTGTTCATTTGTAAGACGATCCATGGTTAAATTGCAAACCAAACTGAAGCTGTTTGACAGTGACACAAGGTACTAAACACACGTCAGCTGTCAAAACCAGTGTTGCCAAAACCAAACCAGCTAAAAAATCAGCCTTTATTTAAATACTAAAAAAGTATACAGAAACTTCGGATGTTCACGTATTAATATAATGAAAATAATAATAGAGTCATAATAGATCAATCTTTTTCACACTTAAAGTGATAAGTTGTTGTGGGACTCTGCAATAAACTAATTTTGTTTACTTTTGTAACACTGAGAGTTATACCAATGTTTTGTTTGGGTTATCGAAAATCAAGTCAACAGAATATATATTGATGAGTAACCACCACCTCTCAAAGAAACCCAAAATGCAACAACTTGATTTTGCACATTCAACTTAATTATGTCATCCAATAAACTCGGAGACGAGTTCCCCAAAAAATACGCTTGTGTTTATTTGACTTAAGCACCCGTCTGGCTGTCACCGAGTCATCATCTTCAGCCATTATCTTCATTAGTCGGTCGACTTTCAAACACGTCAGTAGCGAATTTCTTGTGATTTTGCGCAGCACAATGTTGTTTCCATCTCTGGAACCGTTTTACCTGTGGTTTCTCACGTTGACCATAGTTTTTGTTATAGTGAACTCCCGCTCGACAGAAAGTACATCGAATACGGAATCCACAGAATCCACGTTAAATATTCGCACCCAACCAAGTCTTCCAACTCGGGCCCTAAAACCAACTAGAGACATTCCAAAGCCCCACCCAACAACAGCTCCAAGCGATGATAATACAACCTTACTGGTCGACCTACGGGTGGGTTGCCCCGTTCCCTCAAACGATCAAGGCAACTGTGCAGTGGTGCCGTTAAATGTGAATACTCTTAAAATTGTAACAGGATGAAATCGTAATAAATTTGAATTTTAAAATTTAAAGAAATTTGTTGGCTTTAAGTGAATTGTGTCGTTCTTGCTCTTGTTGTACAGCCTGTACAGATCCACTTTTTAAAATGTCTTAGATTGAAGATTTTCTGAAACAAAGCATCACCGGCGTCTGGAGCCGAGGAACCCTAAGGCCTCGCAGACAACAAACCATTGGATCACACGAAGAAATCTTTAGAAACCATAAATTTAATAAATTAGACAGTGGGTCTCTAGATGTTTGTACATACTCTTCCAGAATGACGAGAAAAATTCCACGATGAATGTGTTTATTGGAAGACAAAAGCGTCAATAGGTGAAAGCAGTGTTGCGGCGAAAATGCAAATTAAATTTCTCAATGGACTCTACACTCTACATGCCTTTTGATTGATTGAATAATGTAATTGTCGGCAAATAGCTTCTGAATTGAAAAGACTGCAATCGTTGTAAATGGGAGAAGGTGCGACGATAGCCGCCAGATCACCATCCACGGTACAATTTGTGGGTGCGAATCGCTTCTAAGTGGCATCTCAAGACTAGACTGGCCCCTTGGATATGAATTTGCTAAATACTCGGAACTAGAAACGCGCTTAGTAAGCCACTTGACGATTTTGTCAGCCATGCGGGCTTTGGCTAAGTTTATGGGCTACTTTGTTGTTAGTCAACTGGGACATTTGTTTACAGTCAACGTTTGGATATGTATAATGATGCGAGTGCTTGATCCCATTCCTCCAACTGTCACATCACTGTCACTACATGGCAGATACTCGTATATGATCCATTTGACTTTTGCAAGATCGCTTACATCACAACCATAGGGCAAGACCTCCTCTCTGGCTATTTGTAAATGAACACCTCTCCGGGGTGACAATGACAAGTTTGATGCACATCTGCGCCTCCCAAAGATGACCACGGAAAGGTTTTGCACTTTGCAATGCCACTAGGCAATGTTGGTCCGGCGAAAGATCCAAAGATACTTCCCTCGCACGTGAGAGTAGGAAGAAGAAAACCACTGGCGGATAATTTCAGTACACCTTGGGGGGGACAAACATACCTACTCCACCGCCATTCTCGGCCGTAACACTTACATTCTTTGCCGCCGCAGCGATACATGATACCGAAAACCGAAGAGCGAGGTGCCATATGCGCTGTGGCTGTGCTGTATCGTTGGAATGCAGTGCATCCCTCTGAAAGACAATCAGAGGAGACCGTTCGCATGAGACCATTAATTCGGTTGGAAATGAATAAATCTGAATCTCTGATATCCGCAATATAACCGTTACCTTAGCACACATACGTACTTGCACAAGAATGGCCGCACAATCCCTTTCCAATAAACAAAACGATGAGATCTCCGGCGCAACGAAAGGCACTCAGGCCAGAGAACAAATCGCAAATGGCCAGCGGCGCGTATCTAGCAAGAGTGTGTTTCCACTTAATTAGTATGGCAAACAGTCAAATTATGTAGCCTTCGGGTGCCCAATGCACATGCAATTGACCCGTGTCGTGGAATGCCAGATGACACAGAACATACAGCGATGCAGGGACATGGCAGTCACGAAGGATCATTGGCCCCATTGAGTCATTTGCTGGTCCATTTAATTTATGTCTTTCGGATGCGCTTCGCTGATTTATTGCCAGCAAGACGACCCAACAGAAAGGCACACGTCATTCGACAGCATCCTTAATAAACAATAAACTAGAAGTAATTAAGGATCGGGCATATACTCGTACACTCGGAACTCGGATACAAGCACAAAATTGATCTAACAAAAGAAAAGCCTTGTAAACATGTTTCTTGAACACAGCCAGTTTTTATTGATCATTATCCTTGCTACACTTGCACGGGCGGCTGTGAGAGCGGCCAGGAGGCTGCTTATTGCTTTATGACCCGGCCAGCATTCCTTCGACGATCAAGATTAAGAAGTCGCCGCTCAGTGTTCGCGGTGCGGACCGCAGTCCGAATGGCCATTTGGAAGGGAACTCTCGCCAAATGATGTGCGATTAAGGTAATTTTGGTGTTATTAGGGATCAGATGAGACAAGGAGAAGGGAATAATGACCTCATTTGAGTCGAGGCGGGGCGGTGCTCTTTGGCGAATGCTGTGCGCGGTTTGTTTTGTTTTCGGCAATTGCTGCTGAGAATAGGTTGGCCGGGCAGGGAAATTTGCTCGAGCAAATGGCGGTTTTTCGATTTGATTCTGGGAGGTACGTCGACGCATCTGAAAATCGTAATCGAAACAAGTTTGACGAATTTCGTTATATTGAGTTGGGGCATTTTTGTGCTCCAATTGATTTGACCACAGCTCTGCAATTCTTTTGTAATGGAACTTGGTTTGTAGCCGTTATTTTTTTGGTCGAAAAAGCCACCCCTGACCGTGGTTTTGATCCCATTTTGTGGCCCATTGTAGGACACTTTTGGCAAGCACAATTGTTGGCAGCAGGGTGCCAATTCATGCACATTCATAAAGTTCAAAAACGTTTCAAAACAACAAAGAACAATCGAACTTCTAAGTGCGACCTGGTCGGTGGAGTACGTCTATTAGAAGATCCGATTGTGGCGCACTCCTCGTGATGTTAAAAAAAACCCCATCAAGTCGAACTTATGCTCCAAAATCAAGCTACGTAATTTGAAAATAAAGGGTGTTTTTTTTAGAGGTATAGAACTTTGAAATGGAATAAAACAAAGATGATGTTTTTAAATTGACAAGATTTATTATAATTTAAATATGATTTCGGACGTAGTCTAATCTGGAGCTCCGATTTTCGATGACTTTTTCCAACATTTGTGGCCGTATATCGGGAATAACGCGGCGAATGTTGTCCTCCAAGTGGTCTTAGATCGGCGATCGGCACAGAAAATAGTCAAGCGGCGTTAAATCGCACGATATTGGAGGCCAAGTCACGGGTCCGCAACGTGAAACTATGCGGTTATAAAACGTTTCCTTCAATAAATCAATTGTGGCACGATGTTGCGCTGTCTTGTTGATACCACAGCTGCTGCACATCATGGTTGTTCAATTGATGAACGAAAAAGTCAGTAATCATGGCCCTATGGCGGTCATCATCGACTGTAACGTTCTGGCCAGCATCGTTTTTAAAGAAGTAAGGACCAATTGTTCCACCGACCCATAAAGCACACAAAACAGTCAGTTTTTGTGGGTGTACCATTGTCTCAACATACACTTGAGGATTATCATCATTCCAAATACGGCATTTTTGTTTATTGACGGAGCCATTTAACCAAAAATGGCTTCATCGCTAAACAAATTTTGAAAATGTTCCTCTGGCCGGGAAAGCAGATGAGAGTGGTTTCAATAACCGAAGACAAGCCCTGGTCAGTGTCTCCCTGCATCCCACAACAAGCTTGACTTAGTTTAACAACCGCTTTAATCGCGGCCTGACTGTCGACGAAGATGCTAACAGCACTACCCGCTGCAATGTTTTTTATAATGCAGATCCACTGGCAGAATCACATTGAGCGCCTCGGTAGGACTTGATCGAAGGGCGCCTGTGATTCCAATTCCAGCTGTTCTTTGGACTGTACTTAATTTAATGACGTTATAGGCTTTGCTTAAGGCCGGCCATCATACCAGTGATCCGTAGATATAAGTATGGGATGTACCACCGCTTATTGCCGAAAGTTTTAATTCAGGCGTGGAAAGCTTTGCTTTCCTTCCGCACTCGGTGTTCGATATTGGACGGTCCAGTTAAGTTTAGGGTCAAGCATGACTCTAAGGTATTTGGCGCTGGTGGATAAAGGAAGATTTTGGTTATTTAAGCGGAGAAGTGAGAAGGTTGGTGTTTTGGTTTTGGTGGTGGAAAGCTTCAGTTCAGTTTTGCTTTGGTTAACGATAAGACCACAACTTGTAGCTCAACCGCTAATCTTACCTAGTGCTCCTTTCATGATTTCACTGATCACGTTCGGACACATTCCTGATACTAGAACAACCACATCATCCACATACACATCGATTTTGATACCTTCCCTGTCGAGACTTGACAGAATTTTGTTGAGTACCATAATCCATAAGAGAGGAGAGACCACCCCGCCTTGAGGTGTTCCTCTGCTTACTTATTTGGTTACAAGGGTGGTGCCTAGTTTTGCTTAAATGATCCTTGTTTTGAGCATGAAAATGATCCATGAAGTGACAAAATCCTCTACACGTAGTTCTAAGAGAGATTCCTGGATCGATTCAGTGCGAACGTTGTTAAAAGCGCCCTCTATATCTAAGAAGTGACCTTTCAACTGTACGCACTACTTCATGAAGAGCGGTCTCCGTCGACCTGCCCTTGAAGTATCCGGGTTGTGAATTACATAATGGATACCTTTCAAGGCCTGTTCTAATGTGGAGGTCATGTAAACGTTCTAAAGTTTCGAGTATTAAGGAAGTAGGACGGAAATCCTTCGCGGATTCGTGACCTCTTTTACCAACTTTCGGTATAAAAACTTCTCGGACATACTTCCAAGACTGAGGTATGTGATTTAGTAGGATACTGCTTCTGTAAATTTCAACTAGTACGGGGCACAACTATCCCTTCATGTTCTTGAAGCATGATGTGGAGAATGCCCTCCTGCCCTGGTGATTTATACAGAGCAAAACTGTGAATGGCCCAGAAGATCTTTTCCATGGTTATAATCCGCTCTATTTCTTCCCGGTGCGAGGGAAGATTCCCCCGCAAGTACGGCGGGATTACGCAGTAGTCTGTGTAACCTGAAAAGTGTGTGTTAAGTGGAGCTCCAAGGATTCGTCAGTGGATTACGTCCAGGTTCCGTCCGTTCTCTTGATAAAAGAAGAACTGGAGTGTCTTTTGGATAGAATCTTACTGAGTCTTGCAGATTCCTTAAGAGAATCGACAGATTGACAGTATTCGGACCATACTTGTGTCCTAGCTGATCTGATAGATTTTTTTAGAACTTTAGGCAGTCCTTGTAAGGTTGCCAGTACTTATTCCCATAGCAGATATTGAAAATGCCCCTTCTCAGGGTGGTTAGGTCTTCATTCCACCACTTCATTTAAAGGGACACGAAACGTTTTTTGCCGGTATTTTAAATGACCCCTCTGACCCCCCTTTTGAGGGGACAAATATTAAAAGTACGAAAGTACTTTTCATTAATAACTTTCAAGCCGAGGACAACTGGGAAAATATATAAACACGTCCCTCAGCAGATTTATATGTTAGTCCGATAGCCCATTTAAGGGGGCCTATATATACCTAGGGGAGCACTTAACATTTTCTGTCAGATTTAACTGAAATTCAGTAATATTTAATACTCTGGAGATGATGAAACACAATCTCAGCATTTGCGAAATAATGTCCCTACAAGATTTTATTCTTTACCCAAAGGGCGGCGAAACGCCCCCATCTCTTGTCAAACACACTGTACTTAGTGTGAGCTGCACTTAAATAGCAATAATGTCGAAATCCTTTTGGGAAATGATGTTCTCGTTTTATGTTGCTGTACCCGCATATATCTGACACGGCACGGCTGCACAGGCACACATCACATACCCGTCAGAAGGACATATCGCAGATTGATTTCTGCTCCGAGTTTCTCTCTCATGGCAAACCAATTAAATGGAAACATTCTCCTCGAGGCGAAAGCGGTCCCGAGATTAAGTTGAAGGCGGCTGGCAATGGAGGATCACAAGAAGACCAAGAAAAACGCTTCCATTTATGACTCCATCAGTCATTTTTGTGATACACCATAGTAGAGCGTCAGACTGCGCGTAGTGGCAGTGGCAGCCATCCATTCAGCCATCCATCTGCATACTTCATTATGTAGTGCGCAATTAAAAGCCAGTGCGCGCAACTGCGAACAAATGGCTCCGCAATAAATTTCATCAAATCGCAGCGAAATTTCGCAAAGTACTCGCATAGACAAAAGATACGCCAAACGCTAAGTGATTCTCTGATTCCAATTCGGGAATATCCATACGTAGACGTACTGAGTGTGAGTCGCTCTGCAGTCTGAACTGTGAAGTACGCGTAATGACTGCCGATGCCGATGTAGGCAGACAAGGTATCTATATATTGACGCGTTGCTACAGGTGGTGCTTGATTTGCATGTGAACCGATGTCGGATCGACTGTCAGGAGTGCTGCATTCGGCTGGCATCTATCTATCTATCTATCAGGCTGTCTAGTGTCTGTCTGTCGGGGTTGAATTGAGAGGCTTTCCATCGAACTATCGGCGTGCGTTCCCCCCAAAATGCAGCAGACATCGGACATGTCGTGTAATTAAAATTCGCGGCGAATTAACATCTTTTGCTGCGTGTGGCATTTCCCTCGCTGTCAATGATTTTCAAATTCAAATTTTCACGCCATGCGAAATGTACAGGCGAGGTCCGCTGTCCCTCCGGCTTGTGTGTGAAAGGTCGGGGTCGTGTGTGAGTGTGTGATGGATAGCGACGCGCGAGAGAGGTGCGACTGCTGTCTTCTGCCAGTGCACGTGCGCGCTTCGTTTGGGTGTAATTTTCCGTCCGTCAGATGGACGAATGGGGGGAACATTTATTTTAGCCGTTGAATTTAGTTACCCGCCGTAATTGGTCAGGTCAATTGTGGTCATTAATTTTGTGCGAGTGCGACGATTGATAGATGCGGTGTTAGAATCCGTCGATGGAGGAGGAAAGGTCCATAATTAGCTACTGGTTTGGGGTCGTGTTTTATTCCAAAAACGACCGCACTGGCATAGCCAATTTAATCGGGAAGAATGAGACTTTCTCTTGATGGAGTGTTTATTTGCAGCCAATTAACAGGGGGCTGTTCAGAAAATGGGATAGTCCACACGGTTTTTTAGGAAACTTATTTCTTGACGCGATGATTAAGTTTTAAAACTAAAAGAAGGTAGTATCATTGGGACTTGGTTGATGTGTTAGGACGTTGGGAATTCTAAATCAGATTGAAAGGTTGGTGTTGGAGCGAGATAGGTGCGTAACCAACTTTAACTCAAAGAGTGTGCCTATTACTCAAAAACGTACTAACTGCTGCACAATATTATCAGATCAACAAGACTGCCCCATCAAGACTCTATCAACAAGCGGGACTGAAAATGCCCTCACACACACATTGTTTAGGCAAACGTTAGTTTCGAAAGCTTCCATAAAAAAACAACATTTAAATCTGTCTCAAGAAAACCATCTGACCTCCTTCCACCAATAGTTAGACGACCAGAGAACAAATTTGCCCAACCAAATCGCACTCGGTGAGCACATACTTTCAAGACTATTTCGCCGCGAAAATATTCAAATTAACAGCAATTCGTTGCAGAAATCCAAAACATGATTGACAAATATAATTGTCCATGACAAATCGCCGCAATTATTCACTCGCGACTTCCAAAGTGCAACTCCGCTCCAAAAACGTCCATCGGGCGCGCACATCAAACGTCACATTAGCCCAAAAAGCGCGCAACACATACTCACTGGAATATCTTGGTGACGTCAGATCTCGCGTCACCTGTCACTAGACTCGTTAGCCATGGAATTAAATTGTCAAAATTACAAATTGGACGTTTTAATACAGACGCCTTGGCTTCTATGCGGCCGTATCATAATTTGTCGCACGCACACTCTCTTCCTCCATGTTGACGCCGGCGACCAACTCGCCAGCGCGCAGAGTGACATGTTCACCATTGTGCCCGCGCAGATCATGTAAAGCGCTTAAATTACATTTCGAGCGCGATGACTGCGCACGGCACACGAACGAAGCGACGAAGACGACGCGCCATTTGAGTAATTGCGAATCTTAGGTCTAATCAGAGCGTGGTGCGTTCCATCGCAATGTAATGGACACCACGTGTGCGTTTTGCAACCCGTTTCAGATGCTGACGTGAGCAGGCGGCACTTCCTTCCCCCAGCCTTGGACATGGACACCAGGCAAATGCGCCCAAGCGGACTTCGTCATTCGAGAAGAACTCTCAACTCGCGCCCAGATTGCAGTGACAGAGAAAGTGAATGCAGCATCGACCGTGCCACGGTAACTCTAACTATACCGCACATCTGACACATCCGGACCGAGACATTGGAACAATTACCATTCATAAATAATAACAATAATAACGCGCTGGGTAATTGCATGACGACGCGACGGTGCGACTTAGCCGATGGGCGACAGATTTGCGCTTGCTGGTGCATGTGTTTCGGGAGTCATCCACCTTGCATCGGGAATGTCAATGCGGCGACTCTCCTCTGGGATGGGGCCGGCTCGTTATTGTTTAGCACTCGCATCTGGTTACAGTTGGCCAGCATTATAGTGGGGCGACAATGAAAGGCTGCTGCTCTGCCGTTGCACTGCATCGGGAGCGGTCATAAATTTGTGACATCCTAATGCGAGATGTGTGCGCTGCACTGGTGCACATGCTGCAGCCGCTCGAATGTTGGCTCCTTTCGAAAGTGAGCGTGATTTAGTGAGGACCTTGAGATAACAAGGCTGCGGCTGGGCAGCACTGCTAATGGAAACATTTGTTTTCACTTGGGATTAATGTTGGGTCGGGAATGTGCCAGCCAGTATCCATTAGTAACGGGTGGTGTAGCAGCCGTCTCTTTTTTTTTCCTTTATCAGATGCTTATGGGTAGGGGTAATTAGTAAACGATTTTGCATAACTATTCGCGCAGACTCGGGGGGGTTTTTCGCCGCAGAATTGGCGACGTCAGTGAGTGATACGTCTTTCGGGTCGGCGTCGATAAGTGGAACGGTTGGGATAATTGGACGAAATTTAATTTCAAACAAATGAGGATGCCGCAGACTTTGGTAACGGCCATAAAGGAAATCCAACCCCAGATGCATCACCCCGGTCGTCTCGAGACAGGTATGGGACACGATTTTTTGTTTTGTGTTTAAAAATTGTGGATGGACTTCTTTTCATACAACTAATTCATAACGAGATATATTTTTCACCATACCTAATGGTAGAAAAAAAAAAAGTCCTTCAGAATAGTTGAACGAAAAAACACATTCGACATAAATGTCAGGTGTAGTTCCATCCTGCGGTGGTCTAGTGGTTTCATTAAAATTCTGTTACGATGAATTGGAAGGCTCCTGCAACATTTCTCACTTTTGTTTCGTAAGAACAGTTTCATGTCTGTAAGAAGCCGAAATAAAATAATAATAGTTTCAATTTGTGTATCCGCCTTTGGAATGAACTGCGCTTCCACCTTTGACAACCAGGGTGTTTTGAAACCACAACCACCTTCGTTAGTTTTTAAGTAACAGCCATCTTGTAAAAACTATTGAGTTGACGAGCTGTGGTATTTAATAATTTGAATAAACTACTCGTCAAAACAGCATTTTGGGAACATTTTTTTTATTATTTCAAAGAGAAGCTGTTAACTTTATTCAAGGTAATTTTTCCCATTGTAGTAAACGTCATTAAAAATTAAGTATAGGAATGTAAGTATTTGTTAATTGATTGTCTTAATAGCGGAAGAGCTGCTATTAATAATAAACAAGTACTAACTAAATAAATAACTAAATATCAAAGTTTTGGAGCATTTTAAGAACTCCGTTTTTGGAGGTGAAACCTGACAACCAGCCTTTCTGTCATACGTTATTTTCCTTTATTTACTCTTTTGGGTAAAGACAATTAAAGGGGTTGCACAAGATTATGATTAATTTGTACAGAGAAAAGCGTCCTACATTTGAAAAAAGAGTCTGATTTCACTCATTTTCAAAAAGATGAGTCCGAAGTCCGGACTGTCAAGAACGAGTTAAAATTACTGTAAAGCGTCCCGAAGGTAACGCTGGGTGTTTGACTTTTAATTTTTGACAACCAGTAATATCTTCTATTCCGATTTCAGAGCTGAGACCGAGTATCGAGAACGTGTAGAGTAGATTCATGCGATATATCAATTTCGTTCTATTGCATTGAAGCATTTTTTTTTATTCATTTAACATAAATATAATATAAACACAGAATATTTATTAATAAAAGAGCAAGTTGACAAATGCAATACCGATTTTATTTATTTTCTTTGTTCCAAAGCTTATTATTTGAATAGCAGTTATTTAGTAGCAATTTTGCAACCGATTTAATCAGTGACTAAAGAAAATGAAGCAATAATTTTCACACGTCTTAAACCTTGTTTAGGAAAAAACAAAAAAACCCTCACGCTTATGCATGTTGGACAAAAAAATTAAAATTTCTTTTTTTAAATACTAATGAAAAGTCTTAAGTTTTTAACGCCAAATTTTTGTATTTTTTAATATTCAACTCATAAGACCAAATCGTTTATTACACACAAATGAATAAAAACTAAATAGTTAGCGCAACCGGTTGCGTCTGGGAACCCTAGGCCTAGCTTCTTACAACCATTCATTTTGTGTGAGCTTTTCTTCTCAAATCAATACAAATAGAAGAAGATCGAAGTGACACTTCTAATGGTAAAATTCGACAATCAGAAATTTGTATTCTCCGCCGTTTTCAAAGTCAAATTACGATTTTTTACATCAATCCAAAAAAAATCGTGATTTGCGAAAATTATTTAATCCGTAAATTGCAACTCAAAATATTGCAATTGGTGATTTTCAATTCTTTCCGTGAGCTAATTTTTTATTAACTCATGAAATCCCGACCAAAAATTTACATTTTTGTTTACCCTGGTTAAAATTTCTTTCTGTCTTAAACGCGTTAGAAAACATAAATTTGTATGACGTAAAATTTTTTTTTCAACAGGCCGCATATCAAAATTCTTCATTTGTACCTCAAGCTTGGAATTGTTTCACATCCAGGGGTTGAATTTTGAGGATGTGAAAGAGTGAATCGAATACCTAAATCGTTTTCACACATTTGCTTTCTTTTTTTCGATTGACTCGTTACTAAAAAGTGGTTCTCGCTCAATAAGTGAAACTATCGTGGTGAATTCAATGTGTAAATTTTCAAACTCACACTTAAAACATTCACTCGCAAATGAGAGCGTGAAAAAAATGATTCATATGAACATTTTTTAAGTTTGGTTTCACATTTTCGTAGAACGAGAGTTGACCCCCAGGTAAATTAAAAAAAAAATCTGATTTTTTTCTTTCCAACCAGTGATGCCAGCCCGGATCGAAGTTTTCATGCCTAGATCCAAAATAAAATTGCTTTTCAAGAAAATTGTACCAACAGATAAAAATTGCATATTTTACAATGCCGGTGCAACGAATCTATAAAAGGTGATTAAAATTTGCTAACAAAATCTTGGTCGATCGATAGGTAATGAAACCTTTTTTGCTTTCTGCAATCCGATGTTTTGTGTATGCCGCACATTTTTACCAAATTCGAAATGTATTTGTATCAATTAATTGTAAAAACAAGTCACAAGAAAAATTATTCCTCAATGCCTTAGCATCGGAGTTATGCTTGAGTTGGCATCACTGTTTCCAACTTCCAACCGAAGCCACACAATGTGATAAAAGAAATCGTATCAATTTGAATTATGATTTATCAAATCTGTTGACTTCCACTTTTTTCTGTTCACCTATGACTATGACAGATGACTCGCTCTGTTTCAGAACAAATTTCAAAGCAAAATAACGTGTCCATCTATATAATGTAAAAATGTTTAGTTAAACATCGCATAAAGATGTAAAATTAATTTTCATCTGAGAAGTCATATGAGTTCTATCTGATTTATTATTCTGGGCATGGAATTTAAGCCGTGTAAAAACTTCTTGAAAGTCGTACCTATTTCTTGATGAATCACTCCCTTAAATATACAGGGTAAACTGGGCAAGCCTTGGATCAGGGCAACCTTGGTAGAAAACTCCCTACTTTTGCGAATCTTATATCCAAACTCTGCACTATGCTAATGAGAAACCTTCACCAGTTGGCTACTGCTTATCGCAAGTCGTCATATTTCACAAGATTTACTTACTACGCTGTGACAGCACATAGATAGTTATAGGTAGTTACGTTGACAACTTTACAGAGCTTGTAGGCGGCGAGAGATTTTTTTGTTTTTATTTTCGCGCTTCCACCTTAAAATGCAAAGTGGCACATGTGGCGCGTCTTTCTTCTTCCTGAACTCATCGTTTGCCGTCACCGCCGTCTGTCATTTAAACGCATCATCGCCTTCTGCTACTGCGCACGCGGTTTTCGCCTGTGCTAAACCACATGTCCATTCGATTCAATATAAATACGATACAAGAATGCAAATAAATCAGGAAACTTGAGACCGCTCGCTTATCAGCAATATCTATTGGACACCGAACGCTTCGAAATGAGATAAAGTCCCTGGCCTGGCATCGAGGCAGCTGCCATACACGAACGATCATTTAAATAATTTCGTTCGTCATTATTTAAATATTTTATTTGCCTGCTGTGAATGTGTGATGAAAGCGACACGATGTGGAAAATGTGATTGCGATGTCTTCCTCATTCGGTTTTGGTGTACTGAGCCGTTCCAGTATTTGGGACACATGTGCAATAATGAAGCCAAACATCTCACTTCGGAGGGGTGGATGGTTGTTGTTAACTGTTAATCAGTGACACAGTTTTGGTTTTGTTTTCGCCGAAGCCGACGCATTTTCGACCGGCAGAGTGCGGATCCTAAAATGTTATCAGTCGATGTGGTGCGATAAATTGTCAGTTTTTATTAAGTTACTTTGCGTTAAGTGGGCCAAAAGAAACCAGGATTCGCATCAGAGAGATGGTAGTTGGTGTTTTTTCTTTCTTTTTTTTTTTAAGTTGACAATGCCTGGGTAGAATTGGTGACATCTTCATTACGACTTTACTGACGAAGAATATGTGCGGGAGTTTTAAATGTCAGACTCGTGCTTCAATGTAGGTTATCGGAAATGGGGTGCAGCACAATTCGGGGCGATCCAACGGAAACCACCCACCGCAAGTGGAAAGCGGAAATCTATTTAAAATTTTGAATGCAACGTGCTTGTCTGTCTTTTATCCGTTTCCGGAACAAACCCTTATCCGATCTTACAGCCTTCGAATGTCTGTGGTTGTTCGGAGGTTTTATCGGGTGCCTTCGATTAGGTTGCGAAAAGGGAAATTTAAATTAACCCAGTAAGAAAAGTTTAAAACGCCACTTCAAATAAATAGTTGCAGGTCTTATGTGGACATGTAGCTCCTCACAATCATTCGTCTTTGTGAGACGAAATTGTTTGGGACGATGCTTGTATTTAGTGGCGTGTCCGATCATCTGTAGAGAGGAGCTTTCTTAAAAATATTCAGGTTGATTTGCGTGCCTCTGGGGGGGGGGGACACAGCAGTCCAAAACACTCACCAGTTCAGCCTTTCGAATTTCCCTCTGGGGATGGTGCCCCGCCAACTTAATTACCACCAATCAACACCAATGATTGCGCATCTCGCTGGCAATTTACAAACACAAAACCCTCGAATGGGAGTGCTCCAGCTCGGCCGATCGACGGATGGTACTTTTACGAGCAATAATCGAAAATTGCAGACCCGTTTATGGTTGCAGCGCGCACTAACCAATAACTACGAGTACCTTCCAACCTTCCAACTTAGCCATTCAAATTTGCTTTATTAGCTCCCTCATGGAATCACCTTTCTCTAATGGCAACCGGCAATTGGGAAGCGATGAGCGGCGCGCATCAGGCCAGCTCCCTAACTCATTCGTCTGTAACTAACTATCTTCTAAGACAATGTACCATACCTTTCGCTTAATGATACTATTGACCCTAGCCGTGGTGGCGCACCTTGATTTTCTAGCCCGCTGAGGAATCCGCTCCACGAAGAGTATTCAATTAAAAGCACTTTAAGGCCGACTGCTGAAGGTGATGCTGATGAAAAATCCACCATAAAGCACCTTATCGATGGCCGGAGCTGTAATAACAGTAATAACCGCCATCACTTCTGCTTGGCAATCCATTCTGGCAGGCAACGTTCTTGCTGTTGCTGCGGGATGTTGCATGTTGGGGCCAAACAAGCCAGCCAGCGCTGCCAACAAAATTGATCTTCCAGTTAATTTGCGGACATGAAACTTGTGTTGAACAATCGCGTAAATGTTGTGCTCCTTCGATTGGGGACTACGAGGCCCTGGCGTGCATTACTCCTGCTCACTCTGTATATACTTAGGAGTAGCATTGCTGCTGCGATTTATCAATGGCAAATCATCATCATCGTCGTCGTTGCCGTCATCGTTGTGCTGGTTGCGCGATAACGTTTGCTCATGGCTTGTGGTAGTGCAACATCTTGCTGCGCGCAACGAGGTTCACGTGCATGAAACAAGAGCACGAACGATCCTCATCATCGGAGAAATAAAAACGTTCCCTGGGTGATGGCTCTGGCACCAGCCGGAAAGGTTAGATTGATCTTTTGACCTCGTGGTTCATCCTTAATGCACTCGCAAGTCGACGATAGAATCATTGTTAGGTGCACTGCACTGCATGTATGCGGAATGCATCCGCAGGCTGGGCGGCTTAAGGATGTACACCGGAATCAAATGGCTAAATGTGACTCTGAGTCTGCATCAGAGGCGCAGAGAAATCCTAGCGCTCGCTCGTACAATGTGTATCGGTTTGGCCATCGCACGGATAGGATGGCCCAAGTTGTTACCGTGCCGCAGTCGAAATGCCCTTTTTTCACGGCAGCGCGCATGGTGCCACAAGGAGGATGCCGAATAGAGATGCATTCGCCAAGTTCCGATATTGGAGCACAAGGGAAAATGAAGAGATTTCCTATTTTGATAGGCGGTGACGGTTGCGCGGCTGTAACCTGTGCACCAAAATCAGTCAGTGTTGGGATGGCGGGTTGGCTGGAGAGGAGCCGACAGGTCAATACTCGAGATATGAAAGCGAAAGAATCAGGAGGAAAGCGTTTTCGCAATTGCACATACTTGCATTCTCCTATAAATGATTCCGGTGGACTGTTTGTGAGGACGGGGGCTTTTTGGGGGAGAATGGGTTATACTGGCAGAATTTGGTTGTAAAGTTGCAGGTCGTAGAAAAGGTCGGGGTTTTTTTTTATTTTCTTCCCCTCTTCTGGGAGACGCATGTTGGACGGGTTCAAAATTGTTCACGCATTTCCCTGAAATTGATTCAACATGATAAAGATTGTAATTAGCTCGGAATCGGTCTTCCTAATGAGGGTGCAAGTGCAAGGCCGGTAAGCTGATTTCCGCGTGGGGCTAGAAAACGCAAAAACACCGATTTCCAGATTGGCGCTTGTAAGAACTTTGCACATTTATACAGTTCGTTAAAGTGTAAAGAGAGTCGCGGATGCAGATAGTTGAAGAAAATGGCAGCAAAGCCTTTGACAACCACAAAGGTTTGATGGGAAATGAAGAAAGCTACCATTCCTGCGCTTAATTGATTCAAGCCTCACCTTAAAAATAGGTTACAGAGAGACAAAAAGCGAACTGAATTTTTTTAGCTTTAGGCTAGTCCAGGGCTTAGTTCTCGATTTATTTGATTATTATTATTATTATAATTTAATTAATTAGTAAATAAATTACAAAATCAATAATTAAGATAGTACTAGATTTCAGGGCTTGCGGCTAACGATTTCTTTTAAGTTCATCCGTTTTCTCACTAGTTGCTGTCATTTTCCTTAACCTGATAGTCAAATGTGCATTTCGTCCGAATATAATCGATTTGTTTCTTCCAATTATCGCAGCACCAACGAAGCAGTTATAACTAATAATAATTCTAGAGCACGTACTAGAACTTAAATATTTGTATACTGTTCTAGGGCATTTCATCTACTCCATAATGAATTTTTCGAATAACACCTAAGATTTTAGGAAGTGCTTCCGTTGTACTCTAAGAGACTTGTCTTAGAAGATGCTTCTTGAAAAAAAATACTATAACTATTGTATTGTATTGTAAGAATTGGGCCCCATACACTGCGACCAGAAGAGATCTATTGTGTTGGCCCCTGTTGTTTAACCCAGGGAGCTGTTGAGGCTCTTTATAAACCTCAATACCCTTCTTGGTTCCATGTTTCCTATATCAGCAGGACTTAAAGACGCCCCTTGCATGTGGATATCTCTGCCCCTTGCCACAGCAGGGCATTCGCAGAGTATATGTTCCGTTGTCTCCTCATCTTCTCCGCAGAGTCGACAGGAGTCATCGTCGGAAAGTCCCATTTTTTTGAGATGGTATCTTAGTGGCCAATGACCAGTAAGATAACCTGTTAGGATCCTTAGATCATCTTTGCTTAGCTCAAGCAACTTTTTTGTTTTGCTACGAGCTGGGATTATGAATCTTTTTGCCTGCCTCTGTCCTTTGGATTCCGTCCAGTATTCGGCAAGGTGATCATCTTCCCACTTCCTAAATTTTGATTGTACGTAACTCAAAGGCAACCCGAAGTAGGGCTCAGGACCAGTGAGCAGGCGTGATGCGCCTCTTCTCGCCAGACAATCCGCACGTTCATTGCCATCGAATCCCTCATGACCTGGTATCCAGGCAACGGTGACTATGTTGTCCTTGGCCAGATCTTCAAGGAGGTTGAAACATTCCCAGACCAGCTTTGATCTGATCGAATACGATCTTAAGGCCTTAAGAGCTGCCTGGCTGTCTGAGAGGATGTAGATGCGGGCACCTTTCATGTTCCTTCGTAAGCATTCTCGGACACATATCTCTATGGCGTGTACCTCCGCTTGAAAGATGTCTGGTGATTTTCCCAGTGCTATAGCTTTTTGGAACCTAGGCCCATAGACCCCAGCACCGGTGGCACCATTTTCCATCTTTGAACCATCGGTGTACCAGATTTGTGATCCTGATGGTATTACGAATTGGTTTCCTCTCCAGGTACTCCTGTCAGATATGACTATCTTAAATTTCCTGGAGAAGCGAAGTCTTCTAAGCATGGTGTCTGATACCTTGATCACAGGATCATCTTGGAGCATTTGTAATACCCTAAGGTGTCCTGTGAGGTTTCCTGCTTTAAGTTTTGATATATCAGGGAGCCTGAGGGCACTGAGACCAGCTTCCTTCTTTACTGAAATATGTAAAGGCAAAAGACTGAGCATTGCCCCTAAGGCTGCGGTTGGACAAGTTTTCATTGCCCCCGTTATACCAACGCATGCTAAGCGATATACCTTATTTAGTTTTTGTTGGGCCGTTATTTGTTCGGTTTTTGGCCACCATGATATCGCTGCATAGGTGATCATTGGTTTGATGATCGTGTTGTATGACCAATAGATCATCTTTGGTTTTAAGCCCCAGGTTTTGCCATAGAGACGATGGCACATATAAATTGCTCTTGTCGCCTTCTTTGTGACATGATCAAGGTGTGAATTCCAGGTGAGAGTCTTGTCTAGAATTACTCCCAGATATTTAACCTCTCCTGATAAGTCTATCACTGCGTTATTCAGCTTGATCGGTTTCAGTTCTAGTTTTCTCTTTCTTGAGAATGGTATCATGACTGTTTTGGAGGGATTTATGGTCAATCCTTTGTTCTGACACCATCTGTAGGTTAAGTTTAAGGCCCTTTGCATGATTTCAGATATCGTGGAGTCATGCTTGCCTCTAACAGTGATTACTACATCATCTGCATAACCTTGTATTAAATAACCTGATTGTGTGAGGTGGTCTAGGAGTTCATCTATGACTAAAGTCCACAATAGAGGAGAAAGTACTCCTCCTTGAGGACAGCCCCTAGTGGCCTTAACAGTCTTTTGTGAGCCTCCATACGCCAGATTAATGATTCTACTTTCTAACATATTTAGAACCCATTTTATGATTAGTGGGGCAATGCCTTTCCTTATCATAGCTTTCTCTATGGCCTCAAAGGAGGTATTATCAAACGCTCCCTGGATGTCTATGAAGGCACAGAGAGCCGTCTCCTTTGCTGCCAGAGCCTTTTCAATCGTCATTGTGAGGCTGTGTATGGCAGTTTCGGTAGATTTACCGGCTTGGTATGCAAACTGGCTCGCATGAAGTGGGTTACTTGTAAGGAACTGATCCCTTATGTATTGATCAAGGACTTTCTCCATGGTTTTTAGGAGGAAGGAGCTAAGGCTGATGGGGCGATATGATTTCGCTAGTTGTTCGGATTTCCCACCAGCCTTTGGTATGAAAACCACCTTGACCTTAGTCCAGCTCAATGGTACATGGCTTAGGGATAGGCTGGATCTAAATACCCTAATTAGTTGAGACGTCAATAGATCCACGCCCTGTTGTAAAAGACAGGGGTAGATGCCATCGGTTCCCGGTGATTTAAAAGGGCTGAAGGACGAGATCGCCCATTTCACCTTGTCTCGCTGAAATATTTTTCCGGATAGACTATAATCCCATTTTGATACCGTGAGATCCTGATGCCTCCTCGGTACGAGTGGGTTGTCTATGTGGATGCAATCTGGGAAGTGCGTATCGAGAAGAAGTTGACAGGTTTCTTCAGGGGTATCCGTAAATACGCCATCGTGCTTTTTCAGAGAGCAAATGCCGTTTGAGTGATCGCGAGCAAGGACTTTTTGGAGCCGTGTAGCTGCAGGGAGATTTTCAATGCTCTCACAATGCTTTCTCCAAGTCACTCGTTTCGATTTTCTCAATTCTTTGTTGTAATCAGTGAGAGCTGTTCTGTATTGGCACCAATTGCCATTGTTCTTAGCTCTATTGAAAAGTTTTCTTGTTATGCTCCTAAGGACGTCAAGTCTTTTATTCCACCAAGGAACATCTCTTCGTGATTTCCTATTTTTGAGGGCACAACTGCTTTCATAGGCGAAGGTTATGTCCCTTTGGAGCTGATCGGATTCAGTTTCCAACTCCGGAATGGTCCCTAGTGGAGTTAATGAGCGATTTAGTTCTGATTCGAGGACTAGCCGATAGGTTTCCCAATCAGAGGATTTTGGATTTCTGTAAACTGTGTTTCTTACGGAATAAGCCTCCAGGTCGAATCTAATATGATTATGGTCCGACATAGATGCTTCTCCAGAAACATGCCAGTTTGCGATGATACTATATATAAATGGACTTGCCAAAGTGAGATCTAAAACCTCTTGACGAATCGCATTTATGAAGGTTGGTTCTACCCCTCTATTTACCACCACCAAATTATTAGCACAAATAAATTCAAAAAGGGACTCACCTCTTTTGTTTATGTTGGTGCTCCCCCACACTGTGTGGTGGGCATTGGCGTCACAGCTGAGGATCCACTGTAGTCTCCTTTCTCTGCAATATGCTACCAAAGCCGCTACCTCTGAAGTTGGTGCCTCAGAGGTGTCTCCAGGGAGGTAGGCAGAGGCGATAACGACCTTCAAATCCCCTCCCTTTTGACCGGCGTTTGGTATTGCGATGAGTGCCGCCACCAAATCTCCTTGAATAAATTCTGAAATTGGAAAAGTTGTTTTAATTAAGTTTTTATTTATCATTAGAGCTGCCCTTGGGCGGACATGCTGTTTATCGTAAATTAACTTACAGGTTTCTTCATTTGGGAGCCCTTTTACGGCTCCTGATAAGGTCCATGGTTCCTGAATCATGGCCAGATCAAGGTCTTCTTTAATAAATCTCCTGCTGAGGACACTAGAGGCTGCCTTAGCATGGTGGAGATTTATTTGAAGGCACTTAAGTTGCCTTCTGGTGTTGTTTGCGGATGGACTTCGCATAATTATTTTCTTTGGTGACCCCTTTGAGCCACCTTTTTACCTCTGCTGCTGCTTAGCAGAGCTGCCTCCTCAGGGTCCCGTCTCTCGCATTTGCGAGGTTTGCCAGAGACACGTTGCCTTGGTCTTTCTCGGCTTGCAGTGGTTCCCTTAGATGGCACCGTTATCATCGGGCGTCTGTGTGAGCAGCTAGGTAAATTGTCAACTGCGGCCTTTGATGTACTGGCCGTAGCCTTCGGAGAACCTTGAGCAGATGTCTTTGGGTCCTGGGTGATCCCTTCAATCGTAACTACAGTCTCCTTCTTGGCAACCTTTGGTCTCGGGATGTCCTTATTTCTTGGCCGTAGGTATACATCACCGAAACCGTAGCTTATGCTGCCCTTTAGGGCCTTGAGTGTATTTGCGGACTCTGGGTCCAGAGCTAAGGTGAGCTCCGTCATTTGGGGCCTTTGCACCCGGTTTAGTACCCTCCAGTCGTCTACCCTCAGACCGTTATTTTGCCCTTTTACAAGGCCCAGTATTTTGCTGGTTGGGGTTACCTCCCCAGGGAAGTAGCCGACAAAAATTTGTGGCCGAGGAACTTCTTCCTCTTTCACAGCCTTGAGTTTGGCACCTTCCCATGGTGTTAGAGTAGGAATCATCCTTTCCACCCAGTCACTCGTCTTTTGGTCCTTGCACGTAAAAGCAAGCCAACCGGGTTTGAATGTACAACCACGGAACTGGGGCTTGGTAGTATTGTCCTGTTGCTTAAGGATGCTATCCAGGACACTGTTTTGTACCAATTTTAATTGGTCTGTGGACCATATGGTAGCCGGGTAGTCTGTTGGTATTACCCCTATCTTTATACAGCCAACAACGTCCCGGAAGGTGGGTGCTTGCTGAGTTGGTAAAGGTGCAGCCTCAGTAGCCTTCCGTTTCGGAGTGTTGCTCGTTGGAGTCGAACTTTCATCCCTTGGTCTTTTGGGACGAATGTCCTTGCACTGCGCAGGTTCCGAGGCCATTGAACGTGCCTCTTCAATCTGATACCCTGCGTCTAGCAGCTTCCTCAGGCGTTTACGTCCAGCTCCGGATAGCTTGACTTTGCCAGTATCACTTGGCTTGACTGACCCAGATGGTTTGTCTGTAGCTGTTGATGATTTCGGGGATGCGAGTAACGCAGCTTCCTCTTCCGCCGATATAACTTCCATGGGAGTGATGACGACCGAATCCTCTCCAATCACCATGGTGTCATATTGTTCAGTTTCTGCAGCAGGACCAAGTGCCCTAGCTGTAGAAACTGGGAGGTCCATAGTGACCTCTGGTTGCAATTTGAAAGGTGTGCATTCCTTGTTGTTTTCTGATTTTTTGTTATTTTCCATATGTTTTTTAAAATATGCGAGAAAGTCCGTCGCCCGAGGCAGAGCTCCATACCTCGGGAGGGCTACTTTAAACCGGAGGTCGCCTGTTATCCGGAGTTCACCGTAATAAGACACACTAACGTAGTGCCATTCATCCCATAGGCACGGTTGTTAGACACCCGGGATTACGGGTTTTTATCGAGTTTCCGCTCTAGATCCGTCATATTCAGTCGAAAGCAGTGGTACCTCTTGCAGGATGTGGCTCTACACCACGTATGACGATCCTGGGAACATTGTTCCCCTGGTGTCCCTTTTGGACAGAAAGTGGCTTTCTCAAGGTGAGGGGTGATAGCCTCTCCTCCCCGATCCAGCCAACTTTCCCATTATAAGACACCTAAACCACCATATACTATAACTATAGTCTGTCCCACAAGAATTTTTAGTACAGACAAGTTCGGGCATTTTCCTCTCAGTCGTGTTGCATGCAGCTTCTATAGCCCAATCACTCTATAAAGCTCTCACTGGGTGTGAGTTCATAATTGTTAATAATGTTGCCCAAATGCGAATGCGAGCAACATGCATTGACATATACATAAATTAAATACATGAATGAGAGAAATAAAAACAATTTTGTCAATGACAACTCGGATGTTTTTTGTGTCATCATCGGAATAGTATTTTTGCTCTTTTTCATCTCTAAATAACAAAAGTTATTAAAGAATTAAATTATTGACAAAAATTAAACATAAATGGCAGCATGCTGACTGCGCATTTTCTTTTTTGAACGCAAGTACTGCCAAACTTGTGCAATGATAGTTTTTCTTTTAAAATTCATTTTTATTGGGATATTTAACTTAACTAACATACTAGACGAAAACGATTAAATCTAATTTAAAAACAAACATTTATCTTATTCTAGCTTACTGGCTCCAAGCGAGCGCTCTAAACTTATCAATATCCTTAAAATTATTGCCTTTCGGCCTTAAATCTATCTATAATGATAATGCAGTTCTTTTACAATAATGAACGCGAAATTTTGCAGGAATGGAACATATTTACATTTATGAGCTCGACCTTGGTTGCGGAAGTATGCATGATAAATCGTTATAAAACTAAAGTAGAGACTGTAAAACTAAACAACAATTTGTTGAACAAAACGGACAGCCAATCGATTTAAATTAAGAATTAAAATTGAAAAAAATGCAAATAAATTATTATATTTTAATGTCAGTTAACATGAGGTCCAAAATAATGGTAAAAGTACAAAGAGATCTCTCTGCAGGAAGTATTCGTGGAGTAGGTAAATAGAGAGTGTAAAAATTCTGTACAAAAAATGTTTTTATTATAAAGCACAAGAAACAAAATGATAATTGTTTAACTGCATATAGTGCTTTCAACACCTTCAAATGGTCAATTTTATTTACTTATCTCAAATGCACTACACCTGAAAGCGGATTCACTAAATGCTTCCTTATTTTATCCTATTAGAGATTTAAAACTGATTTTCTGCCCTCGAAGTCAGCTGGCTGTCAGATTTCATGTTCCATTGGCCTCATAAAAAAACACTTTTTTGAGAGACAGAGCAATTTTGTGAAGCTCGATATCTGAGCGAGATTAACACCTACGTTACTTTAAAGTGTGTTATTATTCCTTGATTACGTTTTTAGAAGACAAGTCAGTGAAAAATAGAGAAAAATTTACATTTGGCCGCTGCAATAGATGTCAACATAAATTGAGAGGATTTTTATAAGCTTAAATTACAATTTAAGAACACCTGTCTCTTAAAACACGCACCATCACAAGTGCAAAGAAAGAAAAATCTCGTTTTATGTTCCCTTGGCCACGAAAAATCTGAAATCGAAGATCGAAATCTGAAAACGACATAAGTCACGAAACTCTTGACTATATTCGTCGGCTATTCCCCTACAGACGTCAACTGAAACAGCTGTTCATGTGACCGATCTAAGCCAATAAAGTCTGACAGCTGGTTGACTCACGGTTGCTACATTGGTCATTATTTTTTCTCTTGGTCACATGGTTCTTTTTTATTACATTTGGGCATTTTTTACGAAATGAAAAAAGACGTTCGACTTAAATTTGTATGCAACCTAAAGGTTATTTCTTTTCTTCTGATTTTTCTGTGTTACTTAGGTCATTTTTAGCTATTTTATTTCCAATTTTGGACACAAACTGGCAACCGTGGGCTGACTAATATATAGTGAGTCAGACTTGCCAAAACTAGATACTTGAACGTCCCAGTTATTACCCTCTCGTGTCTTTGACCAGTGGCAAGCTGTCAACGATTTGAGATCGTGACATTACAATTTCTTTTAATTTACAAGTTCAATTAAGCGCTTTATTTACTTTTCGTTAAAGCGAATTGTCCTTTGTTGTTCCGAGACTGTTTTAAAAATCGAATATCTTATACGTTAAACCAATTATATTTTAAGTGCTGCCAAGTGTTTTATACCAATTCTGATGAGTACAAATAGACAAAAGTCGATACTCACGAAAAGGTCGCTCCATTAATAGCGACTTACTGTACAAAAAAGACACATTGGCATGCCGTTGTTTTGCTAATTCAAACAGCACAGTGGATTGAGAAATTCATCTGTCCCCCACATTGCCCTGTAGCAGTATCCGAATTATTAAACTGACAAACCCTGACACAGTAAACACGACATCTTTTTACCCCAGCGGTCGTCACAGCAGCGGTCAAGGAAATGTTTTCTTCTTTCTCCAGTCACGAATGTGGCTGTGCTCAAACAAAGGGCAGGGCACCGAGAAACGTTTCCATTTATTGTGATGCCCTAGGGATATCATCCACATCACACCCACTCCCACTCTCTGAGATGGTGGTGTGTCCCAGAAAAGCAACCATAATCATATCGAAATGAAACTAATTTGCCGTCATGTCTTAAATTAGGAACTTGGCGAGGCATGCCGCAAATCTCTCTCTCTCTCTCTTTCGCATCACATGAGTTTCACTTTCGGTCATCGAGAGCACAGTCTGGCCCTGGATGTGCCATGTGGATGGTGGACATGTCGCCATCCGAATTCACAATTCGCCCATGTGAACACGTCTACTTGAAGTTTCTATTATAAATTATTATTTATTGGCCGTTAGTCGCACCGCCGCCGTGCCGTTTCTCCGTCGATAACACAATGGAACGCGTTTTCTCAGTTGTTCGGTTGGTATCGAGCTCGAGCGATATAGCTCAAGATTGTGAGCAGCGATCTTTGGCGACACCAACCAAATCGACACAGTCCTTCTGAGATTCGGAAAAGCTCCATCTGCCCGAGAGATAACCATCTATAATATCTTTGTCAGGTGAGTGTTTTTAATGAGCTCACGATTTTCATGTTGTGTGTGCGCAGCGCGCTGTCGGCCATTGTGAAGTTGGATGCGATCCCTCTCGAGACGGGGTGTTGTGCATTTTTTTGCTTGTATCCTTTTTTGTTTTGTGTTTCTCGTCATAGAGTGATATTTTACGGTTATTCGCGAATCCGTCGAACGATGGCCATTAATACGTGTCAATATCTTATTATTGGTACTAATGGTGAAAAGCGCCGCCGCTGTTTCGGGCGCTGCCAACTCAATCGACACCTGTTCGCGGCGCGGATGATGAACGCGAAGCGTTTTTTTCCACTTCTGCACACTAAAAACTGTATGCAAGCTGACGGTGTTAGTGGGATGGTTTTTCATGACGATGCTGCGAAAATAAAACTGCCATCAAATGAATGGAGGCATTTGTATGCGCGCACTGGCGATGGCGATAGTGTTTGACGGTTTGACCCCATGCAATGGAACAGCTTTTTCATGCGTCGATGCTTTGTTGGGGGTTTTCAGCACGGTTGGGGGCGCGTTGTTGTCGCTTTTGGCTGTCAAGTTGGGATTTTCCTCCACTAACGCTGAGTGTATATAGGAAATGTAATGTTTGACAGCATTATTTACAGGCCTTGCTGGGGAAGTGGACGTTTATTTGGCAAGTAGGAGGCGCAGTCGAATATAATCGTACCCTGTTGGTGTTGAAGAAACAAATAGATAGCACTTTTGGACAGTTTGTCTTGTTGTGCCGCAAATTGTTCCTCGGTCGCGCTATTTTTCGAAGCCCCAACGTGTATTAAAAACGTGTTGCATGAAATATACTGAAAGTTGCATTGAGTACAGTCTTTTCGAGGTCTCTTTTGGCAAACATGTTCCTCGTACAAGGGAAATACTTTCAACCAGACAAACCCCACTCTATATGCAAATATTCGCTGAAGTCAACACTCTGCAAACTGCAACCTTCAAATTGAGCATCCTTAAGGCGATGCGACGAACAATGAAAACTCCAAAGATGCCAATATCCATAGATGTCATCTTGAAGCCATCGAAAAATATCGCAAACGAGTTGACAAGAGTCAATATTGGCACAGGGCTCATCCACACATAAATTGCTAAAGGACTCCGCACTCAACATAATTGATGGAGATCCGTGGGCACGTAGGTAGTAGGATACCACCTCATCCGTGCACCGAATGCTCAGTTTCAGTGAGCCAATATTATTCCTCTTTAGCTTAATTAAACACCAAGCACACACAAATTAACCTTCTTCCATGGTGGATGGGTCTAGCTCTCTTATGATGTCCATCTGGCATGCTGTGAAAAGTGAAGACCTCCCCGGAGCGAAAAGAGATTCTCATATATTTTTCTGTTTCACCACGAGACATGGAAAACCAATTGGTATTCCCTTGGTGTCGGACAAGCGGCAAGGAGCTGCTGCTAATGGATCCCCGCCTGCCAATTGCCTGTCGCCAGCGGTGATTGCGCTGGGACTGGGGTATACCCGCTCCCCATCGTCCAGCTTATTGATTATTAACTAAACAGTACGTCAGATGGTCAGTCCCCCAGAGTCGCACTGAGTACATAGTATAGGTACTCACGGCTATGTGGGCATCGAGTGCGCCAAGGAGTGTTTAACTGGTGCTTTAAAATAATGCACACGGTTAAGTGTTAATTTCTCCACTTTGTCCGTCATCGATGTGGGGCAGGTGGAGGGCGCTCCAAATGGTGCGGCGGCTAGAAAACGATGTCGCAAGAGGATGCTGACTCAAGTTGCCTGACAGAGTGCGACGAGTTCCGTTGAATTTGGAACCCAACATGGGTATCCACTTGTTGGGGGCAAACATGGTGATGTTTGTTCACAGCTGGAGTCGGACAAAGGATGAGTAGATCTTCAAGGGTATGTGGAATTTTGAAAATGTGAAGGATCCTTAGGGTCGGTCTTGGTTCTCACGTCTATCAAGCAGCCACAAGGACTCGGGCTGTAGTTGGAAAATCTTGTAATGTCTCAAATCACTCAGCAATCAGTTGGACGCCTCAATCGCATTGACTGAGATAAATGAACCGATATGTGCAGATCCTTGACATTGTCTAGCCCATCAGTCAAAGTGCAGTAAATTGCTTACGGGTAGAGCGGAGAAGACGTGCAGACTCTGTGATCCGTTGTATTGATCAATGGTTCATCAGAGATTCAATTGTATCGGTGGGTACAGGCGAAAGGCCAGTCTCATAGCCCAACTGAGTCGTGCGCAGCTCAATCTTCTCCTGTCCATCTGTTTCTATTTTCATCATTTAATTAACAACAGACAGAGGCGGGAAAGCAAATGCAACCGATCGAAGTAGGTATACAGTTGAGCGTATGCAGATTTGATGGACTGGCATGAATAGGGGCAGATCGCAGTCATTGTGTGGCGAAAGTTTATACGATAATTTGACAATGTATGAACGTAGACTGTTGTGGAATGGAACTGTCTTGTTTGAATTTAGTTTTTGCAGGCGTCTACATTGGAAATACTACTTTTTGTTGAACCAAAAAGTTCAAGTGTTGCCACTGGCAAATTAATTATGTTAAGTCAACAATCCGTTTTTGTATTTAACAAAACACGACTGGAACACAAAGAATTTATTTCCGTACAGCCAACAATTTCAGTTATTGATTTAACAAAACGAAAAACTATACAATTAAATTGATAAAACAAAAAAACAAAAGCTAAGTAGAATATTTTCGTTGTAAGAAGAACTTTTTGTTGTTTATTTGACAAAACAAACAACATTTTAGGTATATTTTTAAGAAAATCAAGTTTTCAAATTTCCAACAATTTATTTTGTTTTATTATTACAAGAAATAAAATCAATTCGAATATTCAAAATGTGAGATTTTGATTGCAAAAGTATTTCTGCAAGAATTGTTGACTTAAGCCACTTTTCTCAATTAAATTTTCTGCTTAAAGTTTAAGTTGGTCTTATTTTGATCAACTTTATTTAAGATAAAAGTAATTTATTTGAGTTGTATTAGATATAATATTGAACATTCAATAATTTATCGCTAATATAGTTCGATCGATAGTGTGCAGCTGACAGCTGCGTTTGTCACTCTCAATAGATAAGGCCTGCTATAAACGCTGTTTTCACCCGGAATCTCCAAGAAATTTATGTCCAGGTACGTCAGATGACATCATCTTTGGATCCATTGTATCAGAATGATTTAAAGCGGTAGCTAGTGTTCCACAAGGCTGTGTCCTTAGTCCAATACTTTTCTTACTTTTTTTTCTGATGGAATTGGTGATATTCTGACTGTGCATCTAGGCTTCAAACATGCAAGCATGTTCCAGTTTGACTAAGTTAGGTCTTAATAACTAGATGGCAGCGCATTTTTGCGTTTGTCACAAGAAAAAGGGTTGTTTTGTTTGCATTTAAGGTGATTTCTGTAATTAGTAATAAAGTGTCCGCCATATAACTTTTTTTTTTTTCAACTAGTGCTTATTTCGCGAATGGTAACACTTAGCTCATGTCTGATTTGACAGATAATTAGTTTTATCCTTCCGCTGAACGAATATGGTTGTGTATACGCTTGAGCAGCGCTGGGAAATATTGCGACATTACTTTGAAAATCATGGTAATGTTGCAGAATGTGTGCGAAAATTGCGTACGGAATTTGGAAGAAGAGAAGCACCGTCAGCTCCGTATGTTCGTTATCTTGTGAAAAAAGTGAAAGAAACTGGCATCCTCATCGATAAACCAAAGCGTGAAAAGCCAAAAACAGTGCGTACACCCGAGAAAATTGCTGCTGTGGCAGAAAGTGTGCGTGAAGCGCCATCAACATCAATTCACCGTCGTCCTCAACAATTGAACATTTCGGAGACATCATTGAGACGAATTTTGCATAAAGACCTTAGTATGACGCCATACAAAAATTGAAGAGGAGGATATTGGCAACATTTGGTTTCAACAGGACGGCGCTACGTGCCACACAGCCGAAGCTACACTCGAGAGCTGATGTCGTTTGGCCACCACGGAGCTGCGATTTGACACCGTTGGACTATTATTTGTGGGGTGCCGTTAAAGATAAGTGTTACGCCGACAATCCAGAGACAATTGACGCTTTAAAGGACAATATTCGTGAAGCCATTGGTGAAATACAGCTGCACACAATCGAGAATGTGCTTAAAAATTGAACCGATCATGTAGGCTACTGCATGGCCAGCCGAGGCAGCCATTTGAATGAAATTGTTTTCCATTATTAACCGGAAGGATTGTACTTTCAAATAAAAAAAGAAATTTGAAAAAATATTCAGTAGTTTTTTTTTATACCATTTTCAAAAAAAAAAAAGTTATTTGGCGGACCCTGTAATTTAGATCAAATATCAATTTTGGTTGAAATCTTTGCAAACAAATCAAACTGGTATGAACATTTTTTGTAGGAAGTACCATTAATATTGTAAAAAAAAAGACCGCCGAGAACTGTCAGCCCCAAACTCCAAATCCGAAGTTTGAACAAAATCCAGGCGGCAGTTTAGGCTGTAGGCCTAAGCATAGACGGACAGAATTCAGCGACCCACTTTTTGAGGTCCTCTATCATCGTAATGTCAGAATTGATTAAGGTCTCGAGTTCGAAATTTTGAACGACTACAATATCTTCCTCTTACCACGTAATCGAGAAAGTTAAAAAGCGACCTCGATTATTTTTTGTGGCAGTGTGCCTTTGCAGCTCAATAGTGAGCACGCAATAACCGACTAGTGGAGTATCTGACAAGCAGTTTATGACTTGATTTTGAATGAAAAATAATGCACACCCTTCCTCAAAATTCTCCGCGAAATTCTCTTTAGCACGACGCCATCTTTTTTTTCTCACGCGTTTGAAACGTCATCCGACTGGGTGCGTTCAGATGACGCTGCAATTGGGCTACATTATTATATAAATGGTCCTGATGGTCGTCTTCCATTTATAACTCTGCCTCATCCTAAATATCGCACCCTACTGAAATAACAAACCTCCTCCGATGGCACTTTCGCTCTCCGCACATCAACGGAACATGCACTAGCAACGACCAGCGAGGAGGATACGATGCCACCACCCCGCCCAGAGATTCATCCGCACAAAAGGATTTCACTTTCTAATTCCATTTGTCTGTGCGGCGACAGTTTCGGCTTGTTTTGCCCGACCATTTGCAGCCGCGCACAGGTGGTGCAAATATGGCGCCTTCTTTTATTAGTTTATGCCAATATAACAGTCCGATAATGCTTAACAAATAAATGCGCAACATTTGCATATGTCAGAGGAAATAAACGAAAACACACACTTCATCTCATTGTGTTGGCCCGACCGACGAACCGCTAGCCAACTGAAGACGCGACCAAAGTCAGGCCATCGCATCGGTCGGTCGTCGTGGCCGCACCGAATAAACGTACATGAAAGTCGTGAGCTCATTAAAAGTGCACTCACCTGTACGGAAGCTCAATTAGTGTCGTATGATAAATATACGCTTGCCAACGAAACCTGGAAAGCTTCTCCAGTGGCGCAGATAACCTGGCTAATGGCCACTTACTACCAATATTCGCGTCCGATATCGCGCAGACAACTCTCACACTAATTCATAAACAGAAAGTGCAGGGACAAAGGAAATACAAAAAAAAAAAAACTCCAAACGGTATAGGTTTCCCCGTGTGACGATGACGGCTACTGGTATACGCTGGGGCTCGAGGCGAGAGAGCTGCGCTGCGTCGCACTGTTTTACATAACCTCCATGATTTATGGACGCCGTAAATCACCGCCTAATCCTCCGTGCTCCGTCTAGTGTCTGTGGCAAATTGCTCGCGTTCTTTTTTTGCGTCTGTTTGTGAAACGCTTCGTTGCAGATGGAGCAGCGTGCTTGAAATATCGTTTCTAACGTGCACATATCGATCGGGCGGCTTAATTGTCTCCGGCGGAATGTGTCGGTGGCGGATTGAACATCTGGCCGACTGGCTCTGCGGCACATGCGTAAGACGGTAGCCGGCTTAGAGATGGTGTAATCCCTTTGGGTGTATGTATAGAAATGCGAAGGTCAGTGGAACAGCCTAACACCGATATCAATCAGCGGCCGATTGGTGCAGTTCCACGCCAGGCACGGGCATCTGGATGTGCTGGGCGGCTGGGAGTGAAGTAAATTATGATTGTTGCCGCGACGGCTGGATAATGGGCTTGCACTGCACACAGCACTGGCCGAGAGACAAATGCCGGCTGTTGCTAATGTGGTGAGACTTTGGTCAGTAATTAACTTCGTGCAGACAGCCACAGGGACAGCGACTCTGACGGGACGAAGAAGCTTTGTATGGAGCCAGGGCAGGCGATCCGCTGATTGTTATCCGCGAGTTGGAATGGAATTCGTGTATACGCAGCGTTGGAATTGGTGTTTTCGAACTGCTGGCGAATATCGCCGCGCAATCGAAGTTTATGGTTCTATTGTCTGATCAGGTATTGCTTTTGCACAGTAGCCCACTGGCTCGTTAGCACTGGACTGAGTTAGGCGGGTGATGGGATCAGGCGACGCGCTTTTAATTAGGCACGATTTTCAATTTACTGTCTGATAGGACTATTGTTGTTGTCATTTCAATAGAGCATGCTCGTACCTGTGACTGTGAGTGCGTTTAGCAGAAGACTGTTTGTTATCTGTTATGAGTTCACATCGGAGTGGCATGGATGTAACCGCAGCGATGTTGGATCAGATAATTGTCTCAGTATGAGTGAGGAGTCGCTGCAGTGATGATTCCGTGCCTTTTATTGCTCCCTCCTAGTTGATGGAGGTCCGGGAGTCTGTGAGGCTTTATGTTGCCAGCGTAGCAGTTGTAATTTATACCCTGTTAAATGAGCAATAATTGCCACAAAATCTAACATCGTCCTACATAGGGCGGGAACTTATCTTCGCGCCCGTTTAGAACGTGTCTCAAAATATCTGCTCCCATCAACAAGGCACGTCAAATTAATACTCTGATGACAGTATGTAAATACAGAGAGTTCTTCGATTTAAGGTGCTCATCGGAAATGGGTCCATAGCCAGAAGCTCAAGCTCAGAAACTGTACAAGTGGTTAAGCCGAGTGATGTTTAATATTGGCATTGAACTTGTAACTCTGTGTTTCATGCTTGACAATTTAAGTGACCTCTCGTACTTGACGACTAGCACATGTCCTCTAGACGTCTACCTTAATGAAATTTCCCAGTAGTCTACAAATGGACAGCGAAACGTCTGCGAAAAAGCAGCGGAAACTAATTTGTGCAGCGTTCCATCAGCTGCTACACAAACAGCAGTGTTACCAGCACTGACTATTTATCTCCGATTTGGATACTCGAATTTTTCACTGGCTCCTTAAAATTTGGGAATTATCCTAATTTAGGCTATTTACCTTAAAGTTTGGCGAGTTTTGGGCTTCTTAGGTAAAGGGGTTTTCAACAGGGACGCTACAAAAGTAGAGCGACAGGGACAGCAAACGACGCTGAATTTCTTGCCGCTCTTTTGACATTTCTCTTCAGTAAGGTTTGCCATTTCATGATGGAAAGATATACGAGCCAACAACAAGTCGAAATTATTAAAATTTACTACCGAAATTCGGAGTCAGTGGCCTCAACGTTAAGAGCGCTACGTTCAATTTATGGTCGTCATAATCGTCCTAGCAGATCAACAATTGAGCGTCTAGTGGACAAATTTGAATCCATAGGCACAGTACAAAATGTCCCCGTGCCAGTGAGACAAAGAAGTGCCCGTAGTGTCGAGAACATTGCTGCCGCTGAGGCTTCAGTTGAAGAAAGCCCAAATGTGTCTCTCACACGTCGTTCTCAAGTGTTGGGCATCTCTGTGACGTCGTTGTGGCGAATTTTGCGAAAAGATCTTGGCCTACATCCTTACAAGATTAAATTGACGCAAGAACTGAAGCCGCTTGACCACCAGAAGCGTCGTATGTTCGTGAATTGGGCTGAGCAACAACTTGAAAATGATTCGGATTTTCATCGAAAAATCATCTTCAGCGATGAGGCTCATTTCTGGCTGAATGGCTTCGTCAATAAACAAAATATGCGGTATTGGTCAAGCAGTAATCCACACGTACTCCATGAGTCATCATTGCATCCCGAAAAAATTACGGTTTGGTGTGGTTTATGGCCCGGCGGCGTCATTGGGCCGTACTTCTTCCGTGATGATCAAGACCGGCACGTTACTGTGAATGGGAATCGCTACCGTTCAATGATAACCGAATATTTTTGGCCCCAATTGGATGATATGGACTTGCAGGACATGTGGTTCCAACAGGACGGCGCCACAAGCCACACAGCGAATGTCACAATCAATTTATTGGAAACCTAGTTTGGAGAACGTGTTATCTCATGAAATGGTCCATTCGCTTGGCCGCCTCGGTCTTGCGATTTGACGCCGTTAGACTATTTCCTGTGGGGCTACGTCAAGTCTATGGTCTATGCCAACAAGCCAGCGACGATTGATGAACTTCGTACGTATATCGAACGTGAAATTGCAGCAGTATCGGCCGATTTATGCTTGAAAACCGTCTAAAATTGGGTTCAGCGTCTGGACTTCTGCAAGCGTGCCCGTGGTGGCCATGCAAAAGAAATCGAGTTCCATACATAATGGCATCGAACGTACTTTCACAGGAATAAAGAATTTCATTGATATCCAAAACCGTTTTTGTTTTATTTAAACAGCTCTTATTGAAAAACTCTTTATTTGTAAAAAAAAATTCATACTTCAATTGGAAACGTACTCTTTTCGTATAACTAAAGTTCTATACAATTTTTCGTCAATGAACCAATTCCATTTTCGCACAGTTTTTGAACAGACTTTTATATCAGCAGTAAATATTGTCGTCTTTAAAAAGAATTTAATCAGAATAACTGTGCCTATAAATTGCACAAAAACGCGCATTTTTGATCTTCATATTTGAGTTTGGGTATTTTCGGCTTCAAAATTGTTCAATTTGGATCCACACATTCACACATTTTATAAAAGCTGGCAACACTGTGGTACAAATGTCAAATTTTCGCAAGCAATTAATGTCCCGGCCAGTAAACGTGTGCGAAAAGAGAGTGGAGAATTGTCCCAAGCAAACTACTAGAAATACCCACTTTTCCGCCATCATTTCGCAGCAGCCGCTGCAGCCGAAATGATTTCGTTGTGTCACTTTTGTATGGGATTTTTCGTTCCGGAACAGCTGCGTATTAGGCTTCATATATGATTCAGTTGTTAAATCCGTGTTATAACTAACCCAAACGAAGCAAATCTTTTGGAAGAAAGCTCAGCGACAAACAGCAACGCACCAAGTTGAGCCCTTTTAATAGACGAAGTTATATTTACTTGAAGCTACCCCATCTATTGTATTTCCGAAGCAACAGGTTCACCTCGTACGAAATTTTGCGAATTTTCTACTAAATCCTCTCCATGAAATTTCATAACACGGAAACCTTACTTTATCCCACGACAAGATGGAATCCTTTTGAATTTCTACCCATACATTTTCAGATAGTATGATTTCGTTATCTGTGAAATCGAGAATTGTCAACTGTTACTGTCAAACTGAAACAAAAACACATGCATATGAGCATAAAGCGGCAGTCTTTATAGAGCTTTTCTGTCTGAAAAACTATTTTACCCTTTCCCAAATTTGACATTCCAAATTAGTTATTATTTAGGACGTTCGACGGAAAGGTGGGCTTCATTGCAAAGCACGTCAGTCTTTATTTAGTCTTCAAAATAAATTTCAGATAAATAGACTGCTTTGGTAAGTAACAGGCGAACTTGTATCATTACCATTGAGTTTTTTAATTTAATTAATTTAATTTCTAATTCCAAAGAGGGAAACAGGGTTTCATTCAAGTCTTCTGACAGCTGCTTGGCTGTTTTCTTTAACGAAAATGTTATAAAACAGTTGGCGTGCTGCTGCGAAAAAGACGAAGCCACTTACAATAATTTGTTGCGCATAAGTTTTTATTTTTGCAATGTATGGAAAGGACCTACAGTTTTATGCCGAATTCGAACGACTGAGTTAAGAAGCTTTGTCAGTGGTTACACAATTCGACTTTTCTGAGAGCATTAAGCTGTGTTTGGTGACTAACCGGTGACGAAGCAGAGAATAGCAGAAGAAATACTGAACTCACAGCCAATGGCTGCGAATACAATTTCAGAGATCATTTCTAAGAGTTTCAAAATAATTGCTCAAAAAAGATGCCGAAAATCACCCCAAAAATGCGGTAACAAACTTTTATTGGAGTTGGGGGGGATTTTTTGAAACAGTTTTAGTGGCATTTTTTGTGTCACTTTTTGTGACGATGACTGACTTTTTATCTGAGAAAACGTTTAACCCAACTTTTGATACACATTGACAGATAATTCTAGTAAATTTTTGTTGCTAAATTTTGACATAACTGAGGCTTTTTCACTTGTTTTCTGGACCGATATATTGAGGCTCCATTTACAATCGCTGATGCTGTTTATGGGTCTACTTTTTTAATAACTGCAGGATTTCATGGTCTTCATATGTTCATTGGAACAAATACCAATTGTCAATTCACAAATACAGCTAAATTAATTTGTTCGCAATTCAACTAGTCGCAGTAGTTCATGTGAATAGTCCTTAAGAGTATTGTAGCGTGGAACCTAAAATGGTGCAGTGTAAAGTGAATGGTCCTTTATTTCTATTGAGTTTTTGTTTTAGAAATATAACTTTATAATTTTGATGTTTTGTTTACGTCCGTTCAAACGTTTTCGTGTTCACGAACGATTTACCCCTGCAACTAAGAGAAAATCATTCATAGGCACAAAACGTTTTCGCCTTACAGAATCTGACGCCTGGTTTGAGGTTCCAACACAAAGTAAAAGGTGTTAGATAGCTTTATGTTGAGGCGTTTAGATGGGGTTTTCAGACCTCTTTTAATCGAGTTCGAACAAACTTTTTAGACTTTTCTTGAGGCGTACTCAATTTTTGATTGATTGATAATTGACTGAATGTTAGAGTGGTTTTTGGCGCAGTTTTGAAAGCCCTTCTTACACATTTCATGACGCGAAAATCTTACACGAAAAATTGCCCACTCACTCTCTCACGGAAACTCACATAAAAGCCAAAAAATTCAACAACTTACTTAGGTCGGGCTACAGTCCTGAACTTTTTTAGGTCTTCTGGTTCATAAAGATGTAAGCTCAAAGTCCTTCTTCCTTTTCTGCGACTTTTTATAAACATTTTTTCCGTGAACGATTCTTCAATATTGGCTGGTTAATTCTTGGAGGCTTAAAAGGTAGTTTTGCGGTGATCTTAGCGAAACGCCTTTTGTTTCAGTATATATTTAGATGCTTTTAAGGGGATTTCCGATGCTAATTTTTGTGCTATCACCGATTTAACGTGTTTCTTAGCAGTTTTTTTTTTGAGTTAGGTATCTTAAAATTATTTTTGAGACCGTTTTAAGTCCCACCATCCTATCGTGTGGGTTGTTCTTCAGCCACATTTCGGTGCCGAAACTTGAGAATCGGCAGCTATAAACACTGGGCGTAAGCTATAATCTCGTCGAGCAGCTGTGGGTCACACAAGCCAGTGATCTAACTAGGGGTGCATAGCAGTTTCTTTGCGAAGGTCTTTTCTATATAACCCACCTTCCTAGAGCTTATATAGTTCTTGGTTGCAGAGTTGTGCATAGCTTGCTAGAGCAGTGCCCACGCATCAATCTACCTTACCAATCCTAAACCTCGGTCAGTTCCAACTTGATTTGATCACGTAGCGGATATCGCTTTTGGTTAAAGGTAAGTCGCCTTTCCGGGTTTTACAATTGTTCCTTATTGTGCTAGCCTAGCCTTGGAATAGGACGTAGCAAGTCTTAGAAAATGTTTAAGAAATAAAATTTTTTTTTCACCTTCATATATATATTAGACATCACTGGAGAGGACACCATGTTTTGAAGTTGGTGGTATGTCTGTCCCTCGCCCCGTTGGCGACTAGCTGTAGGTTTTTTTGTTTTGAGGCGCCCGCCGTTCTATCTTGCTACCCTCTGTCTCAATTCTATTCCAGTATTGCTCCTGGTTGGCCAATTATTTTCGTGAAGATAAATCGCATCATAGTGGCTGTCCCGCTTAAAGATCCCACATTGAAATGGATCTCTTGGCTGTCCCATGGTGCCATCAGCAAACCGCTGGGACATTTGAATGGACTATTCTGCCGCCAAAACCGAGGGAAATAACTCGTCACAACGTGCGTTATAGACCTCAGTGCGATGTCCGAATACAAGAGAACTTTCTCATCTATATGCACACAAGCAACTAATCACACGCTCAGCCATTCATTCTCATGCAGATCTCTCCACCGAGCCAACCGCATCATCATCATCAACCTTGAGTACTTTCGTTCCTCGAATGCAGATCGATAGCCTCTTGCTCCTTGCTCCTTGCACCGCCCGCCAGCATGCATACACGCCACAGATACAATTACTGCCTAATTTATTGGAGGATTTTGCATTTCGCATTACGGATTCACAACCGCCACCATTCGCTGCCACCAATTGCTTCCTGATGATAATACCACTGCAGCCATTGCCGTTCAAGTTGATCGCTCACAACAGACAGACATACAGAGCCGACTGGCCGGCAATCACAACTGCACGATATCCCTATTAAAATGTTTACCTAAATGCCACACATTTCACGGAATCCATCCGGAGGATGGCTCAAATCATCTGCGCGCGTGTAAAATGCGAAAGATGCCTCCAATTAATCTCGGATTGTGGAATTTCTGGACCGAAAAACGACACAAAGAGCCGTGCAATTGATGGAATGGTTCCAGGGGGGCTGTAAATGGCCGGGGCCACGCGATAAATCCCTAAGTGACCGCATTCACAACGGGGCAAAATGTTAATCATGGGCGCAGTGGTACAAACAGCAAATAAAAGCAAACACCGACACATACGTTAGCGACAAGGTCCGACTAAGTGCGCGATGGCTTTTTGCTGTACGTGCTAAGTAGCTTGGTTAAGTGGGTTTTTTTTTTTTTATTCTTCCTCCTGGATGGTCTGTCGTCTGTTCGTTTGGTTCGGCTTCGGATTCAGATGCGATGGTACACACGCGAGTAATTTATGTAATTTATACGTATGTGATGGAAATTAACGTGGCGCACGCAAATTAATTAATAAAAACGCATGCGATCGCGGATCAGGTGCACAGGCGGGGTGATCTGCTCCAGAGAAAGAGAGAGAAATTCTCACGATGCACTGTGATCGGGACGGGACTCGATCCCATCTCCTCTGGGTCAGAATTTTGGAAAGTATATCGGAAGCGGTGCAGTAGGACCACAGAAAATGACCACTGACAGTTGACTCTGTTCGTTCGTTCAGTTGACATTTTCACCACAAAAACAACGGCCACCCATATATATGAACTTCTATTGGTCAAGATTTTTGACAGCAGTTGTGGCTATATGGAAGATTCTTCTTTTAGCTCTGAGGTGGCTCACTCATCAATGCACATTATCCGTTTGCCAGTATAACTTGATTTGAATGATGGGGTGTCGTTACACAAATTCTACAGGCAGTGGTCCCAGATTGAGGGCAAGGGCGCCGGTTTTGGCGCTTTTTGATTTAAAAAGATGAAAACAGAACAAGCTTGGAAAAGTGAAAAAATCTATGTGAAACGTAAATTGTTGAAACAAAAAAACTTTAACGTATTTACTTCACGAAAGAATTCCAAAGAATTAATGAAAGAAAACCGCCCATCGAACGTCTACGTAAGAATTTTTTTGTGCATCTGAATGCATTGACTCGTTTTATTTGATATTATGTCTAGTAGAAACGTCAATTGTTGTAGGCAGGGGCGAACGCAGATAGGGGTTTTGGGTATTGAAACCGAAACCCCTCCCGAAATATATGGAATAAAAAAATGAGGAATGTCTTTTTTCCTTAGAAGTGATAAAAGTATTTTTTTGAGTTGATGAAAAGAGGGTGAGTGGCGACTTGAAATTCGTTCGTAATTCCGGGATTTGCTTCAGTGTGAAAGTTCGGTCTATAGTCGATCTGGCGGGCCAAACTATGTGTGGCCGATTAGTGTGGCTTGAGACGTTCACACAGTTAGAATCTCATATACAAAATTCTTCCTTGTTGTTCTTAAGCTTTTAAATAGCTAAGCCAACTATGCTACGCCAAATTTTGCGCTTTACCCCACAATCTGGGATCACTGCTTCACACACGCCACCGATGATGCTGTGTTGAAGTTTTCGAAACCAGAGGGGTATATTATTGAAAGTATATTGAATTCAAAACTACTGTATGGAATATCCTGCTGGCGCGGTACGTACTGCAAGGATATAAACCCTATACCAACTTAATGAAAACATTCAATTACAGTAATGTGTTGAATAAATCGTAGAACTCATACTGTAACATTTGGGCTGGGATACGAAAAGATAAAACACTTTTCTGATAAACTTTTCTGGTAAAATCACTTTTATTACACTTTTATGGATTATTCACTTATTAAGTACCAAAACAATATTACTTAAACAATTCTTCAACGATTCAAACCAATCACTTAATTCACTCTATTTTTACTCTGTACTTATTTATCTTCAAAACCGATTACTATTTTGAACTTCAACCAATCACTGTTAAAAATCAACTGTGTCCCCCTGATCTAAAACCTGCCCTTTTATATCTGCTCCGCCATCTCTTCGAGAACTTTCTAGCTAATTCCAATTGGTTCTACAATTGGCTCACATACTTTTCCACTATGCAGCAATTGATAACTTTCCAGTTTATTCCGGCTGGTTCTAGAATTAGCTTAGTGGGGAATTAGACTTATTTGACAGATTCCAGTCTCCAATTGGAAGTGGAACTTGTTTGGTGACTAATGGGTTGTTTTCACTTCACCATTTTAGGTTCCACGATTCATTCCACGCCACAATACTTTTGAGCTGTTCAAAAATCTTGAAATTTTCCGCATCTATAGCATCGTCTGTAGTTGTATGAATTCTTATTATTTTCTTTTTTGAAATTCGGGTTCTTATGATATAAGGCTTTATGCCAGCTACAATTTAAGAGTCAACAGCTGACTTTTTCTAGCCCTGCCAACAGTATATAAAACGCACTTTTCATGGTCTTACCATCTCACTGCACCTTGTCAGTTTAATTATGTTACCTGTTAACCTTAGATGTGACACGTGAGTGATCGGAAACTGTGTTTTTGTTTAGTATTCAAAAATGGCTACTTTCTTTCAATCGTTCTGTTCATGTCTGTTGTCTTATTTAGTATTTTGTTTGGATTTTCTTTTTACTTTTTTTTGTTTTTTTTTTTTCTTAATTTTTGCTTTGTTTTTAAATTAATTTTTAAAAACGATTTCCCTATAAATTGTCTACTTCTAAAATATTTGACATTCGCATCATGACAACTGATTACAGGTACTCCACTATTTCATATAAAAAGCTTTATACATTTAAAATCTGAACCTTACTTATATTTAGTCTGCTTTCATATGAAATAAAATATTATTATTATAATGGACATCTGCTTATGGGGCAGACCACGGCGCAGGGACACAAGTTCCCGGGACATAAGTCCCAATTTTTACTTTTGGGACTTATAACCAACCTAAGTGAGACATAAGTCCTAAATTCGATTTGGGATTTCTATCCCACACCACAGTTAAAAAACCTCGCATCCACCCCGTATTCCAACAGTAAACGCAAGCAGGGTGGTTGCAGGGGGGCAGCATGCCCCCCCATACACATTTCATAATACAATCATAGCAATTCGCGTGCGCCCAATTTGAAGTACTGATCCAATTATCATCAATTTAGAAGAAAAATGCACCCGTTTTACCTACACATTTTACAAGCCTATCACAGGCCTTAGCAAAAATATAGGCTTGTTTCGTCGGCGTAAACTTGAAAGCATGAATTCATTTCTCAGGTATTTCAGGGAGGCCCCCCATTTAACGAAAACTGCTTCCGTCGTCATTCAAAACCCCTCGTCCAGGAAACAACCGTCTTTCGATCTTTTTCTAAATAGTCTGTGTCGGTCCGTAAAATTTAATAGCACCATCTGCAGTTGCCGTGCGCAGTTCCTAATGCGCAAAACACTTCCTCCATCTGAAAGCCTCACTCGGTAAAAAACGAAAACAGAAAATATAAATTCAACAGCCCATGCCCATTAATTAACCTTAACATCGACTGTAGGCTCCTCCAGCCACCAGATCTGCCACTCAATGGACTAAAAATCTGCACGCCAATGATCTGCATTAACCCATTCATAGTGCTGCGTGACACCCAGTCCTCTGTACAGCAGCTGCTGGGAAATTTGCAGCCATATGCAGATGAGTACATAGCTTTTCGGTTAACGAACGCGATCACGAGACTTAAAAATTAATCAACCGTCCTCACACGGTGCCACTGGGGCCCATTGGCATGCTTAATCTAGCTGACACAATCTCTGCAGCTTCGATGATGTCTCATTGCGGCTGCGTGGCATGGCGGCGGCAATCACTTCAGTAATTCACACTTGAATCTCGGCTGGCTGCCTACCTAGGTGGTCATAGGCATAGCCCGAAGTGGAAGGTGTTACATTCCCCGAGCGCCTCAGATACGTATGACCATGACATTGAGGATGCATTATGGTTTCGTTCGTTGTGTGTGACCGGTGATCGCCAGCTAATGGCTGCGGTAAGTGCTTGTAAGCGGCTCGACAATGGCGCAACAACTGCACGGCCACAAAGGTCATTAGGGTTCAGTAATTATGCAGCCACATGCGAACCGTTCCAGCCTTCGGGCTTGACGAACTCATATTATAATCCCATTACGTTGTGGAGCTAATAAATTTATTTGCGCGCCCGATAAGCGCTAGGCGTTGGATAATTATTTTCAACAGGATTACGTGATGAATGGCAAAGGCTTTGGCCAACGAGAGGCTTTGGATAGATTCCCATGGTCGTGACTCATCGCGAATGGAAGACAATTCATAAGTTGTTGTTGTTATTTTGTTGAGCGATAAAGTTTAATTATTACGTTGAGCTGGTTGTAAATTTTCGCCGCAACAGTGGCAACAGGAAAATGCTCGTAACATCTTCGTCGGTTAACTGGTGGTGCTGCCAGCTCCGCTTGCGGCAATAATTGCCTTCTAATCTCATTTATGGAATGGAAGAGTTTACGGCCGGCCTACCGCAGGAGTATAGGTGGAGAGCTGTTTCTTTTTATTTTACGATAGACATGTGATGATGGTAATGATTATCCACTCTGGCCAGACGTCAGCGGAATGCTTTCTTAATTGCTTTCGAATTAGATCCTTGAAATTGGTAGATGGGGTTTTACTGCAGCCTTGGAGGGCTTGAGAATTGTTTGACGTCCTCCAGTGGATACCATCGTTATTGATGTTGGAGAGACGCATAAACAATATTAAGCTGCAGGGAAGACTATAGAAACAATAAAAACTTGAGGAGGAGATAACAATTCGTGAACTGATAATTTACGAGCCAAAGGTGGTTGGTACTCCGCGTCCTGGAATTGCAGTTGCTATGGCATAAAGTGAGCCAGCTAGCAGGGGTTCATCTGTATAATTGGTAGCTAATAATAATAAGAGGCGAAGCTTGCTGTCCTCTTGACTCCCTCAAGTACTGTCGATAACGGCCATTTTGTGTTCTCTCAAATTTCCTTTCCATTGTTTCGCATATGTCAAAATGAAAACGGTGTGAGTGTCAGTTGCGTCAACAGATACGTCAACGTAAACATGTTCTAGGGAAGCAACGGTCTGATAAAATCCGCCGTTCAAAATAGACTTTGCAGAGTATTTTGTCTCATTGTCAATGTTTCTACAAATAAATTTGGTTGATCTTATTTAAATTCATTCCATGACATTTCTGGGTTCTGGCTGAGTTTCAAAATAAGAGATTTGTCATCAGTTCCAAAATTCCAAAAAAAAAAAAGGTTGGTCAAAAAGAAACTTGTCGGGATGTATTTAGACTCCGTGAAGCGTCATAAACTGCTTGAATGGAGGGAATACATTAGGTCGTAAGAGAACTGTCAGATTTTAGACGAAGAATAGCTTATTACTTTCACCAATGATTTAGGCTCGAAAACCAACTGCGGAAAGTTTGGGAAACCCACAGATGTCAAACTTCTGGGAAATTGTTTGACCTTGAAACGGAATCAAGAAAAAGCTAGTATCGATGTCTCTTTTTGTTCGACTATATCTATGTAACTAATTCATTAAGTGTGAATTCCTTGGAGACTTTTCCCAAGTATTTTCTGTTTCACAATTGAGTTTGACAAACAACTTTCAATTTGACTATCGCTTTAGGTTATTTAAAGCACAGCGGAATCCGAGGGAAGTGCCCCCAAATAATGCACATCATATTAGGTTCATACGCGTACGCGGTTTAAATCGAACGCAATCGATATAAATCGATCGAAATCGCACAAAGTCAACACACGTTCTCATCAAAAATGACAGAAAAAGAGAAAATTATCTAAATAACGAGCAACTAGCAGTTCCTCTCCTGGCTCGAGACAGCTCAGAGAATTTTAACCGGCAACGGCAAGTACTGATAAATAATATTTCAAATTCACAGTTCACAAGAAAAAAAAAATTCAAAATCCGTCTCAAAAATCAATTACTCACAAAAATAAAATCTGTGAAAATATAACAAATTCGGCGGTCGTCAAATGTCGTCCCAGAACGTTCCATATGTTTCAAAAAGGTAGGTTATGTGTTTATTTGTAACAAAATGTCAAAGATGAAAGTGGCTCAAACGCAGTTTATCCACGTTGGAGTATATTATCAGCCTCTCAGAGAGTTTCGACAAATTTTTGGACTTTGACAGATTTTTAGTACTTGACTCGGGAAAGTACACGAGTAGACCTATAATGGGAGATTTGGTTATTTGTTGCTCCTTCTTATTTGTTTTTCATCGAATAGAATTGCCACTTTACGGGAAAAATAATGGTACTAGAAATGAATGTAAGTCGTATCAAAGTGTGATTAGCATGCTGGATTCGTGGTTTAACTCCAGAAAGCAAAGTTGTCATAAAAATTGTCAGTAGAATAGGGTTGCCACTTTTGGGGTAAGGCGAATTGTATACAATCCGTTGGATGGATAAATCGATGGTTCAGCGGTCAGTGCGTTGTACTACAGAGCGAGCAGTTATAGGTTTACACCCAGAATGCAATAACTTGTCATCTGAAAAGAGTTTGACAGATTTTTAGTACTTGACTCGGGAAAGTACACGAATAGACCTACAATAGTAGATTTGGTCTTTGTTGCTCCTTCTTATTTGTTTTCCATAGCAAATAAGAATGTTTGTATGAAACAAATTAGAATGTTTCCCATTTTCACATTTGCACATTTAGTTTTATATTTTTTGTATCACTTAAAAATTGCCATTTGGCTGGTGAGTTCTGTAAATTTCTTTAAAAAATATTTATATCGGACTTGTAAGTTTACAATTACAGCAATATTTCCGCGTATTGAAAATTCTTCTTATTCACAATCCACATATAACCGTCGCGATCGACAAGCCCACGGATGAAAAATTCGTTCGAACTTAACCTTTAAAAATGAAACCGAATCCCGGGTATCTGCTCCTATTCGTCTGTGCGCAGTTCGCAATTCGCTCTCATATGAATAGACCGTTATCCAAACTTATAGAAACTGTCAACGGACTAAACAGACACGGGGAGTTTGATTAAATCTACTCTTTCCATCGCATATGACATAAATGTACGTTTTTGGCGATCTCCTACAATAACTTGGGGTGTATTCTGTTCATCTGTCAGTTGAGTTGAAGAGGTTTTTTTATGGATTAGGGTCCCTGCCTACAGCAAAAAATGGAAAGTTAGCAGAATGCTCTCAACCAGCAACTGCCAAGAAGTTTGACAAACGTCATCTTTTTAGGTAGCGTCATCTGGTGGATGTTGGATGCACCATTTCCACTCGCAGGCCCTAAGGCCCATTCTAATTCCCTTCATATGTTAAACAAACCGCAAGAACAATCTGGTGGACTCTCATCGTTTTGACTGTCTAAACCAGTTGGTGGTTTTCTCGAATTTGGACCCTGGACCCCAGGGTTCGGAGTCGTCGTTACTGAAGAGGTGGACATTGGCACAGAAAATGCTGGATCGCCTCCGTTTCTTCCTCGTCTTCTCAGTCGTTGGTTTCTCGATTCCATTTCGGAAGCATGGATTTGGTTGCGCAGTGACCATAGAGCATGCGAACTGAATTCTTGTCTAGAGATATGAGATTTGTTGTTCTTTTTTCATGCAGCTGTGGCTCGGACCAGGTTCAAAAAGGGGCCACGGCACCGCTGCCCCGAGTTATAATAATGTAAAAAGTGGCCAAATGGCGACTAATCTCGCCCATCGGTAGCACTGCCTACACCCAGTATTCGACTCCGCCATGGCGCTCTGGTAACGAAAACATTGTTGCTACCACCAAAGGATGCGATATCGAATTTCCTGACCCCATTCCGAAAAACGCCGCACCATTAAGAAAGCCCCAACTGACAGTTTACACAAAATTCGTTTCATTCCGGTTGCCAAAAAGGCTGACACGCAACTGCAGCAGCCGGCAGCAGCATTCCTGGCGACGTCGCCTGGCGCACAATGATATTTTACTCCCGATCTGCGATCTTTCACTTTCCCATCTGCGACGACTCGCATGTAAATTCAAATTATTCCCCAGATAAATTTTCATATTTTGCGCGTAAACGAAATTTGTCTACATATAACCGTGCACGAAGTGTGCGCGCCGCCGCGCATGACAAACGCTCGTATCTCACGCACAAAACGTATATCCGAGTCACTCACTTGAGTTAATGTTGTGAAATGTTTACGCAAAACAAAACCGCAACGAAGAAAGAGTGTAATTCCCCCCGTTGAAAGTGAAATCACAATGGCTCCCGGGGAGCGACTGTATGAATGCAGGCTTCCTCCGGGAGCCGCAACGTCATACGACATCGGACATCCTTAAGCTTATGCAAATGCAACGCACACGGGTCGCTTCCCATAAATTTGCAAATTAAATTCCCGATTGGTGTTGATGCCAATCGGCCGTGTACATCATCAGAGCATCCCGTGTCTGGCTTGGAAAGTGTTACAACTGTCATTGCCACAAACGCCTGACAAGCTAAATAAATTCGACACAGTGACGTACTCACTGCCGCTCTGTTAACACATCGATGAGGGTCATTTGTTGTGCGTCACTGCGATGGGAGTGGGACACCAGGACACCCTGTATGCGCTGCGCGTTTTCTTTCCGCGTATGCACACGAAATCGAAATTAATTGAATTTGCAATAAATTACTGCAGCTTATCCGTTACGCAGTGCTGCGAAACGGAAGTTTGGCGCGGACCTCGTCCGCTCTTCAAATTAATTTGGATTATTTGCAATGTAACGGCGGGATTGGTTTTAATTTAATTTCTCGGCGATGATTCTGCCTGCCGCGCCTGAGCTGTGGCTGTATATACGGTTATGTAAGCGCTTGGACCGCCTCTGTGGTCCTCCTTTTCGGCCAAGTGGCCAAGAGGTGTGAGATTAATTGAAAGCCATTTGTAATTTCGTGTAATCTGCGTTACGTGATGTAATTGCATCAGAAGCCGCAGGCTGTGGCGGTGTGTGGTGACTCTTACAGGTGGCATTTGACCCACTATCGAGAGGGAGTGCGATTCTGCAACCGCAATTGGATGGCGCTTTCGTCGTATTGATTTTGCCAAAACGTATCTTCGTAGGTGGTAGCTTCCATCTCGGGTGAATTTTAGGGCCAATTCCAGTCCATCAAAATATGAAAGCCCATCATGTCTCCATGACACGGAAGCACGTAGGGAGTAGGAGAAACTAAATGTGACTGATTCTACCTCTTAAAATGTCACCCAACTGATGCCGTACATTTATCAAACTGTGCCCATCATCCGTCAAACGCTTCCCATACCTTATGCCCAACTTAATAGGTCCATAAATTAAAAATCAGATGCCATATCGAAAGTGCACGACTTTCACTGCTGTTGCGCAACGCGATCAGCACCCAGGTCCGCGCGTACCTTAATGACTCATCTGCGGTGCTCTTCAGCATCGTTCAAAGGTCAACATCTTTGGGTACACAACACCATTAACGACCGCACAGCAACAGGCACCCTCAGAGGACGAACATACACCTTAAACGGAGACCATAGAGCCGCGCAACTTTGATAATTTATCACCTCCTGGTCCATCGATCTCGCACCCATTCGTGGAGTTCTGTTCTGTGGGCATTACCTCAAGGTATGCCTTGCAGCATAGGCTGCATTCCTGCCGCTAGAGATTGATCGACCGCGAGTACAGACACACTCACACACCGGCGACGACCCTTCGACTTGATGAGTTGCTGGAACGACCTAAGATCTAATCGGCTTACTTACCACCGTTGAGACAACAAGTTGACTCGAATGCCGCGCCACCAGCAGTCCTTTGGCACACATGATAATCCCTCATGTGGCACGTCATCACAAGGCACACCATCAGATGGTTTTGTCTCTTGTGCTCGTCAGCGATCGTCGGGCATCCCGAACTGCGATTATACAATCAGCCGCAGTGTGTTGGTGAATTTTAATTGCAAATCTAATGGCGGCGGATTAGACATCCATCTAAGCACAAGCGGCGCAACGTCCGCACCGACAGGAGATCTCAGCATGTTCTCATCGCGCCATATCGAAACTCTAAAATGTACCGACAAATCGTCGGCGATTATGAGCGATGAGCGTCGGATGGAAGGGATTCTAACGAACGCTGGAAGCTGCAGAGATGCGACTGCGATAGGATTTCATTGGGTTTATAGCCTTAGTGCACACCATACCGACCAGACTGTCAACGGAGGATGAGTATCTGGCCTGTGGGCTGAAATTTGATCCGCCAGCAAGGTTGTCATAAAATGTGTCCATCGAATAGAATTGCCACTTTTCGGGAAAAATAATGGTACTAGAAATGAATGTAAGTGGTATCAAAGTGTGATTATTATGCCGGATTCATGGTTTAGCTACAGAAAGCAAAGTTGACATAAAAATTGTCAGTAGAACAGGGTTGCCACTTTTGGGGATAAGGCGAATTGTATACAATCCGTTGGACGGATAAATCGATGGCTCAGCAGTAAGTGAGTTGTACTACAAATCGAGCAGTTACAGGTTTGAACACAGAAGGCAATAACTTGTCATCTGAAAAGAGTTGCCACTTTTCGGGAAAAATAATGGTAGATACTAGAAATGAATGTAAGTCGTATCAAAGTGTGATTAGTATGCTGGATTCATGGTTTAACTCCAGAAAGCAAAGTTGTCACACAAATTTTCAGTAGAACAGGGTTCCCACTTTTGGGAATAAGGCGAATTTCATACAATCCTTTAGATGGGTAAATCGATGGCTCAGTAGGTAGTGAGTTGTACTACAGAGCGAGCAGTTACAGGTTTAAACACAGAAGGCAATAACTTGTCATCTGAAAAGAGTTGCCACTTTTCGGGAAAGGTAATGGCACTAGAAATGAATGTAAGTCGTATCAAAGTGTGATAAGTATGCTGGATTCATGGTTTAACTCCAGAAAGCAAAGTTGTCACACATATTTTCAGTAGAACAGGGTTTCCACTTTTGGGAATAAGGCGAATTTTATACAATCCTTTAGATGGATAAATTGATGGCTCAGTAGTTAGTGAGTTGTACTACAAATCGAGCAGTTACAGGTTTAAACACAGAAGGCAATAACTTGCCATCTGAAAAGAGTTGCCACTTTTCGGAAATAGTAATGGTAGTAGAAATGAATGTAAGTCGTATCAAGTGTGATTAGTATGCTGGATTCATGGATTAACTCCAGAAAGCAAAGTTGTCACACAAATTTTCAGTAGAACAGGGTTTCCACTTTTGGGAATAAGGCGAATTTCATACAATCCTTTAGATGGATAAATCGATGGCTCAGTAGTTAATGAGTTGTACTACAGAGCGAGCGGTTACAGGTTTCAACCCAGAAGGCAATAACTTATCATCTGAAAAGAGCTGCCACTTTTCGGGAAAGGTAACAGTAGTAGAAATGGTCGTAGCAAAGTATGATTAGTATGCTAGGATTCATGGTTTAACTCCAGAAAGCCAAGTTGTTATAGAATTTTCAGAGGAACAGGGTTGCCACTTTTTGTGAACAGTACATGTAAAGGCGATTTAGTCCAGACGATTACTGTCATGAGGAATCTGCCCCCCGGTCAACCGAACTAAAACAAAAAACCTTCACAGCTCCACCTCTTCCGAATGTCTGACAAACAGCCTATACTCCAACTGTCCTCTGGTTCCGCTGCTATATCGGCTTGATAAACGAACTTTTATAGCTTGATACACAAGCCGATATTGCCCAGTACACTTGTACTAAATGTCGACTGGCAAGGTCATGCAGATGCAGAGCTATCAGAGGTATCTTTGCGCCACATATTTACAGTCGTCTAAGCTGCACACCACTCCGCATGGATTCGATACCGAAATGGCACCTCTGAAGGACTTGACCTACGTCATTGACTCCCTATCGCCAAGTCTTCCATTCCACCAGCGACTTCTTTTTCTATTTTCAGGCCAGACTGTATTTATACGAGTGCTTATGCCAAGCAAATGAATCATTCTCGAACTGAAGTAATTGAAAAGCAGTAGGAAGCCTTTTGTGGCTGCCCCAATCGCAACACTTGCGCATGTCTATTTATAAATATACAGCCCAACAAGAGAACGCACAACGCATAGTGCTGGGCCCGGCTCTATGATGTACGAGCTCACTCCAGGGAGTTATTGAAGTCCAATAAGATCTATTGTTTGACTTGTTATGGCAGCAAGCTTGCGTGCGCGTATTGTTACAACTCCTCGCCGCGTTATTATATATGGCTGCGGAGGCACTCTCGCTTATGGGCTCCGTGCGGTGGAATCTGTATTCGGAAATTAACTAACAAGGCTGCATATAGGAGAGGAATGCCGAATGGAGGTGAATCCCAAAAGGAAGTCGTGGAATGCGCTGCCAGACGGAATGGATGCAACACAAAAGGATGCAGCATTCCAGTCCATCGCATCAGTGGTCTCCGGAGAGCCTTGTGTTTGAAGAGACTTTGCAAACAAGGATAGCAGCAGTTGGAGTCTACTGGTCTCCTGCACTAATTGAGGGAGTTTGTGGCCGTGTCTGTTCGTTTGTTTGGTTCAAGTGTCCCCATTTGGGTGGGTTGAACGCAGGTTGGCGCCACCGCAATATGAGGACTTCGACCCGAACATTAGATGTGAGTGCGAGTCACTGGAATCGCTTGATGTTTGGATAAGACCTCCACCCGGCCGTCTCTTGTCTATGACTATGGTACTTTCTTATCCGCAGTTAGCAAGGTTTTATTATGCACAAGAGATACTTTGCCAGGGATAGCCAGTCAGAGAACAGGAATGAAGTCCAAGACTCCTTTCACTTGTTTGAGTATCGTGTGCCGGTCGCCCGTCTAAACGGAGGGTTTCTATACACAGATCGAAGGCTGCTATGATTTATGGCGTCTGTTTCCGTATGCAGATTAACGTCACTTAGATTATGGTTTATGGGTACATGTGTCGCTTGGACAGCGAAGTGACCCATGGCCGAGTGAAAATAAAAACCAAATGATGTCCTAGATAAGACCGGTGCATATATTACAGTGAAGGGCATTCGAATTTTATGAGTCGCGTTTGAACTTGATTTCGTTTGACCAAGTTATTTTGATGGTAAAATTTTATGCAAACCAACGTGTTACATCGACGGAAGTAGGTGACGGTTCGAATCGTGCGGGTGATCTCTGCAAAACTTCTCTTTATTGAGTCGACAATAGTTTTTGTTGATTTCAGGATTACATTCACCATTGACTTCACAGTCAGTTACCAGAAAACATGCCTTCAGAAACCCTATAACGACTGGAGAAAATTTTCTGACCTAGTCGAACGTCGACTAAAACCTGATCCATTAGGTAACTTTTCGAACTCTACTATGGTCAACGAAGCAGTTAACACGTTCACAAAAACTATGGGTTACCTCTGCAAGGATGACAACAATTGGACAGCAAACAACCAAGAAACCTTGGAATTGCTTCTAGAAACCCATTTTCCGGGATGCACACATAAAGGAAATCAGCTTTCCAATCCTTTTACCAACCCCCCGCACTTCGGGAGGAGGAACTGGTAAGTATTATGGATTGTTCTTGCAAAGATAAGATAGCATGAGCCCTAAAATCCTTCCAACCCTACAAATCTGCGATACCGGACGGCATTTTACCAGTCATGCTACAAAGAACGAGGGAAACGACTATCACATGGCTTCCAGGCAATATTCAAAGGTTGTCTGAAATTGGGATTCATTCCAGACAATAGTTGCCTTCGTGCCCAAAGCTGGGAAACCTATAGTCATTCCAAAGCGAAGGATAACAGGTCAATAAGTCTCTCTTACTTTCTTTTGAAAACAATAGAAAGATTATTGGGTAAGGAACAATCTAGATGCTAATGGCTCCTTATGTGGTGCACAACACGCAAATGCTAAAGGCAGATCTGTGGAAACAGCACAACATGAGGTCACTAGAACCACTGAGAAGTCCATAAGCCTCAAAGAGTTTACGTTCCTCACTTGAGGAACTCGGCTTGGCTCACTACCTAACTGGATTAAAGAAATGCTTAACAGCTGAATCATTTACAGCAGATTGGAGACAGCTCGATTGAGAAATCGGTTAAGGGGGGAGTTTTGTCTCTTCTCCTATGGAACTTCTCAAATCACTCGTCAACAAGGGTCTACGCAGATGATATAGTTCTACTGGTCTCAGGAAAATATCCTCCCACCATCAGTGAAGTTATGGAATCTGCGCTATTAGAACTATCAAGGTGGACGGAGAACAACGGTCTATCGGTCTGAACTCATTCTGTTTACCAGAAGATATAAGGCACCAGAATGGGAGCCACCAAAATTACAAGGCGTTCCTCTTGATCTCTCACTCGAAGCCAAATACCTGGGTGAAATATTCAACTTCAAATTAAACTGGAAAAAGAATGTACGGAAGAAAGAATGAAGAAGCGACTAAATAATTTTTACGCCTTTCGGGAAGAAGTGGGACTTACCACCGAACATAGTGCACTGGATGTACACCGCGATTGTAGGACCAATTCTGACCAACGGCTCGGCCATTTGGTGGGAGGCTGTAAACACTAAATTCTACCTCAAGAATTTGAACAAGGTACAGAGGATCGAAAACTACACCACAATAAGGCCTAGAAACCGACCACCTATTGATCTTATACCAAGATCGTCGCAGCCAAAGGAGCTCTCAGGCTAAGAGAGAACAAAATTTGGAAGCCCGAATCATTCGGTCTCTCGCGCTTACTTGACATCTTTGATCAGAGCGGACTTATACCACTCACGGACTACCAGAAACCGAAGTATGACTTTAACAAGAAATTTAAGATCTGTATACCGGACAGGCAGGACTGCCTCGCACCGAGTACTGTCATAAAAGGTGTCACAGATGGTTCAAAGACAGAGAATGCGGTACAGGAGCAGGAGTCTTCTCGGAAGAACTAGATATCAGTCAATCATACCGACTGGCAAATCACTGCAAAGTTTCCCAGACACAGATCTACGCGGTTAAAAAAGCAGTTCAGACTGTCTTATCGAGGGAGCTGCCAGCAATGGGAACTACCCCCTGCGGGGACAGCCAAGCAGCACTCCAGTCTGGTAAAGTCAAGAAATGTAATTCAGTGCCTCACGGCACTAAGTGCGATAAACCATCATTCAATACTGCTATGCTGAGTTCCTGGACATGTTGGTGTGGAAGGGAACGAGGCAGCGGATTACTGGCCAGTAGTGTCCCGCTAACCTAACCTAACATATCCTTGCAATAAGTCAACTTCCAGCCTCCAAATCGCATACAAGACTCTTGTCGGCCTACTAATTGTGTCTCTTTTTGGAACTGCTCGGCCAAACTTGGTCGATTCGGATACCAGCTTGAAGGATACTTCTACCAAAAGTCCTATTCATTACTACAGACGATGTGAGGTTTTTTTTTTGGGGGGAAAAAATCCACCGCCACACAAAGTAACTACAATTAGAAGCTGCAAAGCCGACCAATTTTTATTGGCAATCCAAAACAATGGATAGCCCTCCGAAAGCTGTCCATCCTAAATCACCAGCTGATAAGAATTTCTACTTTGAACCAACAATGGCCTGCAAACTGCAACTTCTGTATATGGTACCACCATCTACTACCTACACGAGACAACTAACCAACTGGACACACAATGCTGGCTCCGAAAACACAATAAACCCATAAACTTTCCATTTCGATATATCGTATCGTCAAATGGGCACCACTAACTATGCATCTTCTACGTTCTTCCCAGGAATTCTCCGGGCCGTACGTTCTATCTCGCAATTGTCCACACTGTAAGCTTATGGGACATAAAATCAAATTTCCCGATAACAGAGCAGTTTAATGATGTCATTCGGTGGAACTCGCTGAAACCACTATGCCATCTAATGAAAGAGAAAGATCCCAGAGAGCAGCAAAGACCGAATAGTAAAAATCGATTTAAGAATTGTCCTCCCTAGTGGATTGAAATTTTAAAATCGCTGAGCAACATCTTTGTACACAGTGGCGGTTGAAAATATTCGTGCACTCTTTTTGCCTGGTGTGTTTGTATTTTATTTTATTTAACTGTTAGTTTTACAATAAAATAAAGTAACAAGAATTCCCACAACTGTAATTGGAAATGTAAGTAAAATAGTTCGACGCTAAAGTTTTAGTTTGGTTTAGTCCTTTAACAATTTCTATTTTGTATTGTGACTAACTTCACTATCGAACTGATTGAATCGTTCGTTCTCTTTACCGATGAAATGATGAATCTTGGCGGTAACTGCAGTCGAAACTGTTGGTCGATCTTAAGTCCAGTTTTAAAGTTTATTTCTCGTTCTTAGGTGCGTTTTCCTCTCGGTTTTTGACGAATTTTTTAGTTGTTTATGCAATGAGTTTTTTGAAAGGTTTTTTTTGAGGTTTTTCGACGGGTTTTTTTAATTGTTTTTGTGACCCTTTTCGAACTGTTTTTTTTTTTTACATTTTTGATTCTATCTTTTTGAGTTCCTCCAGCAATTTTTTAACACGTCTTTCGATAGTCTTCACAGTTTTTTTTACTTGGTTTCGGATTATTTCTTTGACGTGTTTTTGCGGGTGCATTTTTTGAAGCGCTTTCTGAGGGATCTTGACATGCTTTTTATGCTACGTTTTTGGAGGTTTTTTTTTGGCTCATTTTTCTATGAGTTTATTTTCGACGTTTTTCAAGTAGAATTTTAAATCGTTTTTCGGACTCTATTTGACTCATTTTTGACGAGTTCTTCAACATGTTCCTCCAATTGTTTCTCGAACTGTTTTTTCATATTTTGTTGTTAAGCTATTGTGACACGTTTTCGGCAGATCTTTAACACAATTTATTTAATGTTTCTCCAGCCATTTGGTGACTCTTTTTTCGATGGGTTTTTTGGCAGCTTTTTGACTTGTTTTCGACGAATTTTTTTACTTCCCGACGCATTTTTTAAAATTCTTTTGATGGCTTTATTACTACGCTTTTGACGAGTTTTTTCACGATGTCTTTGATGTTTTTTTTTGCTCATTTTCCAATGAGTTTTTTGAGGGTTTTTTTTTAAAGTTTTTCGAAGGAGATTTTTAGTTGTATTTTTTTTTGGCGCGCTTTTTGAGGAGTCTTTCGATACCTTTTTGACGATTTTTTTAAAGATATTTTCTAGGGCAGACGCATTTTTCGTCATTTATTTTTTTTGTTTGCTTTTTTCCGATGCTTTCTGGTTTTTCATTAGTTTTTTTAATCGTTTCTTCAAAGGATTCTTAAACACAATTGGACTCTTCTATGAAGAATTGTTCAATGCGCTTTTGGGTAGTACGAGTATGTTGGCAAGTCTTCAACACGCCCTTTTTTAGCAGTCTTGCGATGTGTTATTCGATGTTTTTCTTATGCGCTTTACAGCCAGTTTTTTAAGGTACATACATGAATGTGAAAAATGTGTTTTTTTTTGACCCGCTTGTTGGCACATTTTTCCAAAAGCTTTCAAACCCATTTTGGACTCGTTTTCTCTGCAATTTTCCACGCGTTTTGTGAACCGATTTTCGACGCATTTCTTGGCTGATTAAACGTATTTTCGGCCATTTTGTTTTTCTTGTTATTCGTCGCTCCTTTTGAGTAGTTTTTGGACAAGGGTTTTTGTAAATTTTTCAACCAGTTCTTAAAGCGCTTTTCGGCAGTTTTTTTGACGCATTTTTTCATCCGTTTTGACCAATTTGTGGTTAAAAATGAATTCAAATAAAATCGCAACCAATCATTTTTTTTTATAGAATAGTAAAATATTTTTTTTTGTAGGAGTTTCTGGAGAAAATTACCTAAGACCTAGGAAAAAATCTAAAAAATTTGATTGGATCGTTGGAAACTATTTCTGCTGAAATAAAACACTAAAATACATTTTCTCTTTATTTTCAAATACTGAGAAGCAACTTTTTGGCCCCACTGTACAATGTACATGAATACATCGCACAACCTTGTCGAACTATGTTGGCAATTTAAATTCCTCCTCGACAGGGAATATGCAAATTGTGTGTGTACATATACGCTAAGCGGCTAAGGTACCCTCCAGAGAAGACCGCAAAGCCGCAAGCCTCATTCGCCAGGAAACGTGCCGTGCATAATTTGTTGTGTTAACTGATTCAGAAATAAGCGATTCGCAAAATGGCAATTAGGAATCGATAAAGGTCTTATTAAAAATTCATTAGCCAGCAACAGCAACAGCAACTGCCAGCTGAGGTGCCAGCTCTGCTAGTATGCTCGGGTTACTGATGCCGCTGTTGTTGGTGGCGGTGGTGCTGGTGGTAGACGTGTGACACTTTCAGGCTCAGTGCCTCCGATTGGGAAGCTCGATTCGATGTTGCATTCATTGTTCTCCATCTTTGTTGCTATATTTCATCGAAATAGAAAAACCAGACTTGCTCCAATTGTTGAGTCAGCGGACTTTGACTCAAAGCTAGACCTTAAGATGCCATAAACGGATTCGTGATGCCACAGTGTGTGGCATTAATTACTGTCCCTTCTTTTATCAAATTAAACCATCTGCTGAGCGAAGGAATAACCATATACAACAACAGCAGCGAGTGGATTCCTTTGGGAATAGGCACATATCGGACTGGTTCTGAGGACAGGCACAAGCGCTACATACATACGAGTACACCCTACCTAGCTGAGGCAAGTGTCAAATGAGATAAAACAACGAAAACGGAAAACTTTTAATTAACCACGATTTGTTACCTGTGCATACAGGGCTAACTGCTTCCCTCTGCGGTGTGGCTGGTAGGAGGTGGTGGATTAGTTTTGTGTTGTAATCGCCCCGCCAGATAAGACTGGCAATTTGGAGTTGGTGCTTGGCTGGAGCCAAAGTGCAGTTGCAAGTGTTTTGTCAGCCCCCTGAGAGTCATGAAATGTTACAAGTCACCTGCAAAGCTGACATGCATAAATTTGTCGCTGCTGACTCATGTAGTGGATTTCCGTGTGACGGGGTCAGCAGTTGACTTAGTTTCTCGTTGGCCTGTTGCTGGTGTTTTCGTTTTGTCAAATCAAATGTCAAATCAGTGCAGTGGTTGATGCCAGCAGAAGGATTTCATTAGCTCCAATGGGAAGTGGTGTTTGACTAAATGCAAGCCGACCAACCAGTCCGACATTCGTTAGGTGTTGTGTAACATGGATCGGGTTGTGGTGAAGCTAAGGAGTAATCCACGATCGGGGCTACCTCAAAGAAGGGATTGGAGCTATTGCTTAAAATACACAAAAGTGTTTGGTAGATCTTTGAAAAATATTCGTCGAAATATTCACGCCGATGTTTAGGTAGCAGTTCTTGAGGATTCTTGAGTGTAGAATATAAGGGGCTACTGCATTCTAGGTCTACACTGAAAAGATTAAGAAAATTAAGGGAAAGAAAGACCGCAAGATGCCTACAGAAATTGTGATTCGAAAGGTGTCCGGAATTTTGACAGAAGTCAAAAAGGCATCCCACCTATCCCACCTAATTTGCCAGATGGTAAGCTGGAACAAGTGGATCACCTTTTCTTCAAACGCCGAACCACAATTTACGCAGCTACTGCAAGTCTGAACTTAGAACAAGCCCGCAAGTTATATTTGTCTAGAAACAAAGCTGAATATGATGTGCAAGATCATTTCTGTACGGCCCGACACGACCACAAAAAAACATCTTATTTAGATCTTATTCGATACACGAGCAGTTCCTTAAATTAGCGTTTTCGGTGATTCGAATTGAAAACTAGGGACGCAATAATTTTGGAAACATAACTTTATGCATTTTGGTCAAAATTGTTGTGGCCGTTTTCCGGTAAAACTTATAAAAAATGCCCTTTTTTAAAAATCCATTGTACGACAATGTACAGAAAAATTGAGTTCGCTATTAAGCCAAAAAATATGTAAATACATATCGCTCGTCGCTCTTGTTATTAAAATAAGATAAGTCGTAAAATAGTAAAGGGTTCCCCAATGAGAGGTGTTATTGTGAATGACCCACTATTTCGGTAGCTGTCACTTTTGAAGCTTTTATTCTTTGACATTTGACAAGTAGAAACTACGCCATTAAATAATTAAAAATGGAACGATATACGCTTCAACAACGTCGTGTCTTTGCTCATTGGGTCCTTGAAATGCATGAAAATGATCCGGAATTCCATCGAAAGATCATCTTTACTGATGAGGCCCATTTCCACCTCGGAGGCTACGTCAGCAAGCAAAATTGTCGCATCTGGGGCTCGGAAAACCCAAGAGCCTCTCCATCCTCAACGTGTGACTGTTTGGTGCGGTTTATGGTCCGGCGGGGTCATTGGACCTTACTTTTTCGAAAATGAGGTTGGATCAATAGTTGCGGTGAATGGATTGCGCTATCGAGAGATGAATAATGGTTTTTAAATGGTCGGAGTTGGATGGTATTGATCTGGACAACGTTTACTTTCAACAAGACGGCGCTACGTGCCACACAAGCAACGAAAGCATTGATCTTTTACGGGAAAAGTTTCCGGACCGTGTTATCTCTCGAAGAGGTGATCACAATTGGCCACCGAGATCTTGTGATTTAACACCTTGCGACTTCTTCCTTTGGGGCCAAGTGAAAGATAAGGTCTACGCCAACAGCCCAGAGTCGATTCAAGACCTCAAAGATAAAAATCTTGAGGCTTTCGAGAACACAGAGCAGCCACCTTGCGATTTGGTTATGGAAAATTTCATGAAAATGATATGGTCCTGTATGCGTGCTCGTGGTGGCCATTTGGCTGATGTTGTTTTTCATTATTAACTGCATACCTTCCACTTTATTATGAAATAAACATCCGATCATTTATCTCAAAAAATGACATTTTTCTTTGAATAACAAATAAACACCTCTTATTGGAAAACCCTTTAGATGTACTGGAAAGTGTATCTAGAATCAATTTAAAGCTTATTAAGAAAACTGAAACTGGTATGACAGTTTTGTATGGAAAGGATCATTAATATTGAGTTTACCTTGCAAAAAACATAAACCCTCCGAACTGTAGGCCCAAAAACTGCAAATCCAAAGTTTGAACCAAATCCGGGCAGCCCCTTAGGCTGTAAAGACGGACATAATTTTGCGAAAAAAATTAAATAACGCCCCAACAAATTATATAGGAAACACTAAAAACGATTTTTAATAAAATTTTAGGTGTTATTTCCTTATTTCCAAATGAAAATTGTGGTGTTATTTCAAAACTAATTTTTGGGGTCTTATTTCACTTTTATTAGGAAATAAGAACCCAATTTTTAATATGATCTTCTTGGGGCCTTATTTCATTTTTCTTATTTTTGCTAAAATATGAAATATAATCCAAGTTAATTTTCTTATCTGCACGTGTTCTTAGACTAAGTATTTGATGCGCGGGTTTTTTGTACAGATGTACAAAAGTACCGTGTCAAAATTAGTTCAGTGATAGGTTTTTGAGTAAGTTGATCAGTTTCGTGATTGACATTGTGCGAAGTAGACGAAGAAGACGAAGAGACGAAAAACATTCAGTTTGCCAAAATCCGTCAGCAAGACGTTTGTAATTTCGCCCGACCGTCCTTTACAAGTAATAGAGGCTTTCAATTTGGAATCTGTGTGGACTTCGTTTGCGTTTACAAAGGATAAAGCAAATCCACTGCCATTTTACTCGGCTTGTATTTTTGAAGACCAAAAACATGCTTTTTGTATATTTTCGTCTTTATAATAAGCGAAATAAAGGAAAATATACCACCGCCGAATAGAAGATATTTAATGGACGGAACTTTTAAAATTGTTCCCAAAGGTTTCATTAACCAGCTCCTGGTCATCTATATTCAATATTTTGACGAGGTTTGACATTATTTTAATTAAAAAAATTGTATCAGTCTAAGCGCCATAGGCGAAAATTTGGTTCAAAAAATCGCGCGAATTTTGGGCCTTATTTCAACTCTTTTTGGGGCCTTATTTGATCGCAGTGGGGTCTTATTTTATATTTGAAACTGGGGGCCTTATTTCATTTTTACTTTTGGGGCCCTATTTCCTGCAGCCAAAATATTCACCAACTGAACGGGTCCATACATTTTGTATTTATTTTTTTAAGAAAATAAAAAAAACTCCCTCCTCCATTTCATTTAACTAATGTGGCTCAAACTCGTGTGGAATGATTCGGAGAATGGTCCAACTCCAAAATTTCTTTGGAACAGTGCTGCCGCCCACAGAAACAGTGCCACTTACCTGCGTATATACTTGTCCAGGAAACGGAACCGTCTTCTCGTTTTCGCTCCTCAGATCTCCACCAGCAGATAGCTGCGAGCAAAAGTGAAATGGAAGTATATCACTCTCAACTGGTGAAATAAAAATTCTCCAATTTCATTCAAAGCGATTATGGGTTGAATAACCGCAACGACTGCGCCGCAGCCATGTTCAAGGAAACTCCTTCGGACTAATGCTGGTGCTGGCCTTGAAGCCGCTGGCCATGGTCTCACTCTCATCGGTGGCGCTGCCGCGGCCATTAGCAGAGATTTACGGGCCCAAACAAACATTGTAAAATATTAATTACCACCGGTAACGGCATAATGTGCGGCTGCTCGCTCGCACTGGATGCGGTTATTTATAAGAGAGCATGCGCATTAAGATCGCGCCGTAATCGGATAGGAATCACTGGCGCAGCTTCCAGGAGGTAGCGTTGGAAGCTTCAATCCGAACTTGGCCGCCCCAAGAAGGATTTCCTTTTATTTTTTTTTGCAAATTTTTGTTGTGTGCCCGCGCAGCACTTACACCGCATAAGTGTCCGTTGCGATCAATGTGTCACAATTTCTCGCATGGGACAGGTGCAAGCAGCACAAATTTATATGAGCCGGCTCTAGGCAGGCCGTCTCCTCGCCAGCTCTAGAGCCCAGCTCGCAGTGAAATTAATAGATACAAACATTATCGAGCTCCACGATCTTAATGACTATTACAAGTTGTCAAGATGCTTATCGGGCAAAGTAACGTGCTGGACATGGACGCGACGGTGGCGTTGTTCGTTGGGTCTTGTATGGTGCACCCAGCTCTTGTGTGCGCATCTATATATCAATATGCGCGACATTGCCGTGTTGGAGGTTTGTGTCATTTTTTTTTTTTGTGTTTTGTCTGCCACTTGCTTCTGGCCAAAATGGAAAGGACTCATGTTGAACATTATGTCTAATTATGAGACATTAATTACCGCGCCGTTTAATCGATGCGCGCCCCCCTCTCTGTTGTTGTTTCTTGCTTATGGGCAAACGTCTTGAACTTGTCTCCCATGTAAGCGGAATGAGAAAACCGTTTTGGGTAGCTCCTAACATGGGTTTCGGCTGAAATGTCTACATTTGACTGTTATAGTCAGTCAGGGGTACGGCCGTACATGAGAGCATAATATGGAGGATGTGGACATTTTCAAATACTGGCCGCGTCCTTAGCGATGAGGGATGTTTGAAACTTATCGTGCGCTGCATCTTTCTTCCGCCTTTGGAGGGTTTCTGCCGATGTGCTCGTGGTCGGAGTCGGGCTCGGCGGCGCCGGCACATGTATTGGTACCATGATTGAATGTTACACTGAGGGAGTGGGTCGTCGAGATTGGTTGCGTCCAGAAGGGAATGTTGTTATCGTGTTCAGGTGATTACTTCCGGATCGAGAACATGAATATAAATGTGCAATGGGAAGGAGCGACACAAGGTTGGGTTGGGCCTGGGGACTTGAGTCGCTTGCAACACTAGTGCTCAGGTGCCGCCAATCACTCACATGCTCGCTGTAATCAGCTGTATTGTTTGAAAATACGAGTAGGTCAGAAACTCGCGCATTTTAACCCAAGGCGGCAAGCACTTCAAATCAATTAGCAGCTCTTTTGGTTCAACACACGGACAAGTCGGATGGGACCTTCACGAGGTAGTTACCTCTAAGCTCTGCCAGGCGAAGACTGAACCTATCCCCTCGATCGGCAATGTCAACACTGACACCCAATGTCTGTCAAATATTGATCATGCACTAAGTCCCTCTGGTAATCTCACCACGAAGAAGCCACGCTCCACTTTGGTCTCGCCTGAACAAACAATAAATCTTCACATCTTTGTTTGCGCGCGAAAACCTCCTCATTTTCTCTGCCGAAAAAAAAAAACCAAGCAAATTACACGTCGCTCGCCTGACATAATGACCCCGAAAAGATGTCAGAAGACGGAAAATGGCAATTTTTTGAAAGTCATTATCGGCCGCCTGCACTTCCGAGAATGATTTGGAGACGAAAAGTGAAATCGACCACAAGCACGTCCAGGCAGCGGGCAGCAGGTGCAGCGATTGTGATTCCTTTTGTGTGCCCAAATACATCCTGATGGTTAAATTCGATAAATGAAACGAAAATATTGACTAACCGCACATTGAGAGGGGGTAATACTGACATCACTCGCGTAATCAGAAACTGCCGTCGCGCAGCTTGCTTGGTGCGGTGTGGGTATTTATACGTTGGCCTCCATGTTCCGGCGTAATTAAGATAAATGGAAATATGTCGAAAACTGGGGGCGGTGCGAGGAGACCTCAAAATTGATGGAGCAATGCGAAATCGATATTTTATCGAAAGTTAATCACGGCGCGTAGTGTATAGCATGCTGCGGCTGGCACAGCTTTATTATCATAGCTCACAGGAGTAGCGAGGTTTTCGGTTCCTCTGCAGAAGCACTCTCGGAGGATGATGCTGATGGGATTTTTTTCGTAAATACCCCGCTTAATGAGGCCCGATACCGTAGCCGTGGTGGGGGACATAAATCATTTTGCATATTATATGCTATGATTGTGAGTGTGGCTGCGAAGAGGACATCCACTTCTGTAGGAGATGCGCGGTCCTGCCGCAGACAATGTAATGAAACCGAAGCTGTGAAGTTTCCTTGAGTTTAAGAAATCAATTAAGGCGCAGTCATTGACCGGTGACGGCCGAGGTGACTCTGGTGCATTCCTGTGGCGCATCATTATGCTTTGCCTTCACGGTCATAGTTGGGCATCTGTTTAATTATGAGATATGGGGGACACCTATACCAGAAGTATCAGAATGATATCCGATAGGTCTGTGACTGTGACGCTGTCCAAACAAAGTTCAGTGCACGACCGAGCCGCACTGAACTTTGTTATATCCGGCACAACTCCAACACAGAGCACATTGCATCGGGTGAATCTATTTGTGTAATATGTACAAATATTTTGAAATCAATCGGGATGGAAATTTCGAATGTCTTAATATAAAATCTAACCAGTGAATGGAAAGCGCTCAGACAAGTATCGAGACCACACATTCAAGTCGCACGAATATCAACACAAAAAGGAGCAAGTGACGTTTTTATGTTCGACTAGGCACACGAAGTCTGAAATCTGAGAGCGAATCTGAAGAAGTCCAATCGAATACCACATAACTGCAACCTTTTTGCAAATTCAATATCAGCTGTGAAGTTCAGCCATATATGACGCTGTGTTTTATGCACTATCTCTGTATTGTTTTTCTAATGCATTTTGAATAAATGTACCAGTAATATTAGATTTTAATAATTTAAGGTAAGATTAGACGGTATGCCAAGTGGTCATAAAATGCCAATTTCTGACAGTTCTCCTGTCAAAATATGGTCATACAATGTAATGGGCATATCTCATATGCTCTAATGACCTGAATGCCACATATGACTAGGCTGATTTTGACAGATAAAAATGACGAAATAAGCAAGAATACCAGCATATAGCCTTATATGCCCATATGCACTCTATTGAAATTTCTTTATGGCATTAATGGCATTTTTGATGGAACAGGAATTATTTTGTTGTCATCGGTGTTTGAGTTCGTAGAATTGTGATTCATTTTCGTTTTCGTTCTCTCTTTGATAATAAATAGATACCAAATGCCTCAAATGACCATCAAGTCAAATATGACCATATTGGTAATTTTGGTCATATAGTCTAATATACAGTTTTGATAATCCTGACATTTTGTTCATTTGACAGCTAATCTGGTCATTTGCCTTTTGGCATTCATATGCTTAATTGGCATGCAGTCTAATCTTAGCTTTAGTCTGAATTTTTATATTAATTTATTATTATTATCGCTTGGTATTTAAGAGTAGATTTGTTTTTTTTTTCCTGCACATTCAAAATGAGCAAATACTCTAAAGCCAACGTATAGTGAATTATTTATTTATGTTTTAAATTCACATGAATTTTGTATTACCTTCTTAAAAAAAGGATGTCTCCTAATAAAAGAAAGAGAATTTTTATTATTTTAAAAATTTATCTAAAGGTACATTTTTAATTTTCTTCATTGAATCGTCATGGGGAAAAAGTGGGTACAAAACGGATATGGAATGGGGAAAATTGTCCCAAAAATGGGGAATTTTGGCAAAAAAAATGTTGGCATCACTGGTTTAGTAGTTCTTTTCTATCGTTGCATAATTACTGTCAGTTGAGTTTTACTGCGTGCGCAGCACAGTTTCAATTCTTCTCCAATGTAAAATAAGTAAAACGTTCTATTTCTTTTTATGGCGACACCACGGCTGCACCATCGTTTACAATAAAGTCGCTTTATTTTCTTGTGGAGGTATCACCGCTCGCTGACATCATCGCACTTAACTTCAATTAAACAGATAGGTAGGTTAAGATCTAAGAAGCAATGTTAGATAAAAGAAACGGTTCATAAAATAGGTATAGAAAAAGGAATAGAGTTAAATAAAATCCACTTTTGGGTTATTCCTTATTCATCATATTTATTAAATAATAATGTTGAGTTTTTAAAAGTTGAAGCTCAGCAAATGTCGCATTTTCTGGTTAGAGAGTTGAAATCGCTTTTACGGTAATATTTATAGGCTCTTACACTTAACAAGGCTTTTGACTTTTTAGTAGGAGTTTCTGTTTTCTGATCTGTTATAGCAACATTTTTGACAGGAATAGATTAGTGACGCTGGTTTAAGGTGTCTATGATTAGAAGTAGGGTTAGTGATGGACCGATATCTTTACATAGATATGTATGTAAGAATTCAGTGGTTTGTTTTTAAATTTGCATTAGCAGTTAAGAACTAAATAGGCCCATGGACGTGTGTGGGGCTGCAAACGAAGTGGAAGTTCCTGATTGTGTAAACTCCAAAAATGGTTGCCAAAAAGAAGAAGGTGAACATATTTGCTAAAAATACGTAAGTATTAATCGGTGTTACTGTACTTTTAATGGAAGTGCGGTATTGAGTCGCAGAAAATATACGAAGACCGATTGGATTTGGATTGGATTTGGGTAGTAATTTTTGAGAAATAATTAAAAAACATATTTATTGAACTTTTTTAGAAAAACTATCTGACCAACTATTTGACCAAAATCGTCGGAGAAAAACTATACAGACAAAACAGTAACAAATTTAGCAACATTTGGTTCGATAAGGTAAGGTTAGGTAAGCGGGTTGGCATGGAGTACTCCGTGCCACACTCAGGTCAATATTGACCCATTGTGATTCCCATTGGGGGGAAAAGGTTGTCCCTTTGCTTTGTTTGATAAATACTATTGCTTAATATTTAGCTGTAAACTTTGTAAAAGATATTCTTCGCGATGCTAATTGCTTTTTAAGGTTGTATCCAAATTGAAATATTTTCAAGATGTGAGCTGTTTCTAAAAAATGAAGAACACAATGATTTTGGAAACATCAATTTTAGTCTAAGAATGCGCTTTGGTCGAAATCCTTATAACAGTTTTCGGGTAAACTAAAGAAAACAAAATTTTCCAAAAAATTTTTTCTTTAACAAAATTCATTGAACGAAAATATATAGAAAAACTGAGCTTACTTTTAGGTTAGAAATGACCACATTGCCTTGGAAAATAATTTTTGTTACAATCGTATGAGCCGTTTTCGAGACATGTCCAAATTCGAAAGTAACATTATTCGATTGTTTCAGCGAAAACTGAATGAAATTTTGGTTGAAATAGTTTGAGCTGTTTTCGAACAAATCAAAGTGGTATGAACATTTCACCTTTGGAAAAAAAAAAAACGGCCCCGAACTGTAAGCCCCCAAACTCCAATTGCGAAGTTTGAACGAATTGGGGCTTCCGTTTCAGCTGCAGGCCTCCGGACATACGGACAGACAGATAGACGGACAGAATTTCGTGACCCATTTTTTTGGATAGTGTCAGAATAGATTAACATCTCGAGCTCGAAATTTTGTACGAAAACAATATCTTTCTACGAAATCGAGAGAGTTTAACATTTTTGATAAAATAGGGTCAATGAAATGGAAACCTAAATAGACTGCGTGAGATCTCTCTTGACCACTGGAAGCCGCGGAATGGGTGGGGACTCTGGAAAGTTACAAAACCGATGTCAGAACCAACCAAGAAGTGAAAAACTCAGCAAAATACAACAGAGAGTGCTGCATGGAGCAGGCTCATCGTCAATAGATACAGATTTGAGACTGCAAAGAAAATTTAAGCAAGAAGTCCTAGGCTTCTGTGAATTAAACCCTCGTTTGGTCACAATTCGTGCCGCGCTGATACGTGCACACCCTTATAATGGAGAAAGATGAAGCAACCTTTCATCGCTCTACTTTCTTCTGAAAGAGACATTCGAAAAGTGCCCGAATTCCGACTTCAAAATTGTTCTTGTCGACTTTTACCCTAAAATCGGAAGCGAAGGCATCTTTGGCTCTATCACGACTTAGACTAATCGCCCCCAAAAATGAGTCGCAAATGGCTTTTAGATCACCACTAAAGCCGCACTTGCAAATAAGTAAAAGCACCCACTCGACTGGAATAAGAACTCTAGTTCGACCTCGCTTGACAGTTGGGCCACCCACAGTCTGTCAGTGCCCATGGACAACGCAACAGCATTCCTGTGGCGTGTTTAATTCTCAGCAAACATCGCATGCAAAACAGGTGCCATTTGTTCCACAATCTATGCGGCCACCTTTGGCAACCTCTGCTCGGCGAAAAACCAAACAAATCTCCATCCAAACATGTCATTGGACAGGAGTAAAAAAAACTGTTTTCCACACAGATAACATGGCACATCCGCAAGATCCAACTCCGCGCTCAAGTTGACTTCCTATTCTAAGTGGGACCATTATATGCACTAACAGCGCACACAACAACTGAAACTGGCTGTGCAACAACTACCACACTACCACCAGATGGTTATCTCTGTGTGGTGTCTTCTAGCCCCGACAACACCAGGAACACCACATTAAAAATGAAGAGGTCAATGGGGCCTCAAACATGCTATTCGCAGGCAGTTCGCTGACATTCAGTTCACCTCAGAGCGCAGCTAAGTCTCAGTCATCCCCCTGCCGCATGCTCGCTCTCTCTCGCCCTCTCCCTCTCCCTCTCACTGTCATCGTGCTCTTGTTTCCGTGTGCTATTTGTGTCGTGGCACAGTCCTCCAAATCCAACCAAAGTCTTATCGCGATTCTCCATCTCTTGGGAATTGATTTTCCCTCAAATTCGTTTGCTGATAGAAAAGTGTGATGCCGAGGAATCGATTAAACAGCCACAGATAGCAGGGGGGAAACAGCCCAGTCCCGCAGAGTATGGGTACAACAATTGAAAGGAAATTTGTAGCGTTACATGTTCAGCACAATCGCTGAACATGGTGAAACTATCTTCCATGTCGCGGAATTCGTATGGTGACGGTTTTTCCATGCGGCTTGCTGCACCATTGTTTTTACTTTGGATTGATTACGTAAAAACAAGGGCTCCTGAGGGAGTCCCGTGTCTCGTCCCGTTGACATCTTCAAATTATGCAATTAAACGATGCAAACAGGAGTTTTCTACACCGCACCGCACATATATCCATAAATCGTCAGCTAAGAAAGTGAAAGAATATCGTACTTCGTACATCGTACTCGATGGCAGCGTGTTCGATTCGCGCGCCCTTTACGCAATGCGGAGTGCCCATAAATTTGTCGGGGCACCGTTCGTTTATGTAGTATTGTAGTACATATACGGTGTAGGTACGCCATCTGGACGGGGAAGGTCGAAAGGTTCAGTTGCAAGGCTTATGGGAATATATACATATCAAAGAATGGCGGGTCTTGGGCGGGCTTGGGTATAACTGCGGCCACTTCGCGTATAATCCTGATTGTGAGTTACGCGACACTTGGAATTATTGTGTTACGAGCCATGTTGACATCTTGCACCCGATTGAACTGAGAAGGGTGACGTTTTCACTTTCATTGGGGCGGCGCACAGGGAGAGAGAGAGACTGATGACGTCTTAATCGAAATGGGGACGGCTCCCATCAAATTTACGATGTGCAGACTGCAAAGGAATGTGGTGGCTATAGATAGCTGGGGTTTCCACACTCTGACTGTTTGACAGTTATTTGCAAATGTCCAGGGCTTTGAGCATGGCGCAGACGGACAGACGAAGTGCGCAACTGATTCAATTGTTTATTCTACTCAATTGAAGAAATTAATTGAAACCCTCGGACACAAGTGCACAAATTCGTACACGTACTTGATCAACTCATTCAATTGTTGAATAATGGCGGATCCACACATTGAATTGTTGATATCCTCCATCCTACACTGAACCAAACAACATGTTGAACGCATACTCGGCAGGACAATTCTTGACCAGGCTTTCAGCGGGAGTAACCACAACAGCAGCCGCAACAAACCTGCCAACCACTAGCATTGCATTGACAGTCGCAAGCGAAACGACATGAGTTGCCATCACAGCATCGTACCCGTACGACCTACCGCGATGTTGCCATGGCCATGTTCGAAAAAGTTGGACAACGCTTTGAATTTCTTTCTCAGTTAAGAAACACTCCCACTTTAAATTGTTTAGGGGGAAATCTCAGGTTTTTTAAATTATATTTTATTGGGTAACCTTAAAATGTGCTTCCCCAAAGAAATGTAATTTATTGGCATTCTGCGAACGTAATAAACGCTGAATAAATTAATCTTAAGAATGAGGTAGCGCTTGGAGGTTCGCCGTTCTGTTCTGTCCACCACCAATTGATTCAAATCGAGCATGACAATTGAGGATACAATAAATGTGTATCTATGTTATTATAAATGTTGTTAAATAATCGCAAAGCTATATTTGCAAGTGAATATTATTTGTTCTACTATCTTTTGAAATTTTTGGTTTTCAAAACAAGTTTAACAAAAAAATCGAATGTCAGTTAATTTCGGAAAAAGTAATAGTTCTTTTTGTAATAGTCTCCCAACGGTTTTTCCGGGTTTAACCACCTCATCTGTAAATTTTATAAACAACAATTTCATCATATTTCATATTTATTTTCAAAGAATTAGTTCACAGTAAGATTACATCTTATAGTTAGTGAATGCTTTAAAGATTTAGAGTTCAAGAACAAATTTAACATTAGATAGATGAGGACATACTACATGTAATTTAATCAAAGTTGAGTAGGGGCGCAAAAATTTTTACAAGATGTTCTCAATCGCCAAAGTGAGTTGTATTTATTTGCCGCACACTTTTGCATTCAGAAAACCAAACTTATATGTTCTCGTTTCAAATTCAAAATTCCTACTTTAAGTGGTACCTGCATTAAACATGTCAAAAAAAATAATGATGTAAAGTTGGGATTTTTTTTTATCTGGAACAAATATCTCCAGATTTATCCGGGGGGAAACATTTCGACCGAAAAATATCCCTTCATCAGTGATTTCATTTCCTGCAATCCCCAGAGTGACACGTGTCAAAGGATCTAACTTATAATCATTTTAAACCTTCAGCTTATATATTTTGTAGGTCACAATATGCAATTTTGAATGGAAAATTTCGCCATTGTGAGTTCGAAAAATTTAGCCAGGACACTAAAAATGATTTTGAGACCGAATTCAGACACAGGTGTTTCAATATCGAACCGATAACAGAATTGGGCAAGACCTTAGGCGCATCCTGACTGTCGATACACGCTCAAAAATTGGCTCTAACAGAGTGCGACTCTTGCTCGGTTAAAAAATGGGTGAACATTAACCAAGTCTCTGTAGAAAAACACCTAGTATTCGTTGTTAAATACTACCGATATAAATAGTTAAAATGCATACTGTTAAAAATAACACACTTTTTCAGTTGTTAAGAACCAAGTTTCTAGATAAATATAAACCAGCTGGTTAAATTCAACAGAGTTAGAAACTTTTTTGTTTGAAGACATTACCTAATCTCTTGGCCTTGGCTAACTCTTATAAATCAAGGGGTTTTACCCGCCTCAATTTTCTGATTACATTGTCGGTATTTAATAGTTCTGTAAGTTGGTTGAGAAGCCTACTTCTGTGCATTTTTAACCGAGTTTCGTTAAACAAGTTGACTCGGTTATTTTTAATCCACTAACTCTGTAGGAGTTAGTGATACTATATTAATAGTATCACTTCGGAGTTTTTAACCGAAAGTTGGTTGATTTTAAATAAGCGATTTTTCTGCGTGTACAGACAGTGATGCCAGATTACAGGATATATCTTTTTTCTCAAGATTTTTGTGCTCTAAAATATGTACAAAACCTTAATTCAAATTCGTCAAATTTCAAGACTCCTGACATCAATCATTTTTATTTAACAAATTAAAATAACGTTTTCTATTGAAGAAAAACGTTTCCATTAATTATATTAGTATGTTTGTTTTCAATAGTTTGTCGCTTCCGCGTTCCTCTGCAATAATTATTGTTGAAAGAATATTTCCTATTGTGAATTTAAATAAAATAAAAATTCATAATCGTGTGAGTATTGAAACAATTGAAAGTTTAATCTTAACAAATAATTTGTTGCGCCTTAATGAAGCGAAACGCTATGTTCTTGATAGAAGCAATGAAATTCTAAATAAATTCTTAGTTCCAATGTGTATAAATAAATAAGTTACAAAATTTCAAAAAGTAATAACATAAGAATAATTTTTTTTTCATATTTAATGTCAAAAACCTAAATACAGGGTCCGCCAAATAACTTTTCTTTTTTTTTGAAAATGCTATAAAAAAAAAACTACTGAATATTTTCTCAAATTTTTTTTTTTATTTGAAAGTACATACAATCCTTCCGGTTAGTAATGGAAAATAATTTCATTCAAATGGCTGCCTCGGCTGGCCATGCAGTAGCCTACACGATCGGTCCAATTTTTAAGCACATTATCGATTGTGTGCAGCTGTATTTCACCAATGGCTTCACGAATATTGCTTGTTTACATACCCGCCAAGATGAAAATCATCTGAAAAGACGTTTTTTTTTTTTGGCAAAATCGGCATCTTCTCTAAGTCGATCGCAGGCCCACTTAGCGAAGTGAAAGCCCATTGGATGGTCATTTCATCAAGCGTATACATAGACATATTCATTCAGCGGAAGGATAAAACTAATTATCTGTCAAATCATGAGCTAAGTGTTACCATTCGCGAAATAAGCACTAGTTGAAAATAAAAAGTTAGATGGCGGACCCTGTATAAGTTTTATTAAAAGCAAGTCAACATTTTGATTTATATTTCGTTCTTGTAGATTTTTAAAAAATCTTTTTATTTCTGAAAAACCAGATTTTCAGATTTTTCATCTGGGAACACTGGATACAGAAGCAACTACTTCAATATAGTCGGCAGCCATTTGCATAGCATCGCTTTTTTTAATATAGGATCGCTCCTAGGTATTTCGCTTCATCGGATAGGTATCTGAAGAGTGACACCTTTTAGCACTGCCTGAGTCAGAGCGGTTGCAGTTCTCAGTCGAGTGAAGAGAACTGATTGACCGAAAACCCATTTCCAGTACGCCATTCATATATCAAGTCCAAAAATATAATGGCGTTAGCACGGACTGTCCGCAGACATGATTCGAAAAAAAGTGTGGCAACATAATTTGTCATAATCATATTCATTTGAACTATGTTGTATGCAGCAGTGAGTCAACCATCATGAACCGTAGCAGCGGAGAAATAGCGCCACCTTTCGGGCAGCCTCTGTAAGGCCGCCGCTGATAGTGCGCCTGCGCACCTTCAACCAAAGTTAAGCATTTTTTTTTTTATTTTATTTTATTCATTTATTTAATGAAATAAATATTTAATTAATCATATCGCCCAAAGTAGCCACTGCAAAAACCCATAAATGTTCATTTAACATAAATTAAATACATTAGTATTTCTTTTCTGCGGACAACAATCACAACTAATTTAAGTTTGAATATTGTGTTTTTTTTTTCACCATCTGTCAAAATGGTTTACTTGACGTCTTGTAAGAATCTACCTCATTCAAAAGGTGAATATAATTTTGGCAGAGGTGAAAATAAAAAAAAACCCGAACAGCTTCGAGAATACAAAAATTGTTCCTATGCGAAAATTTCACGCGGATTTGCTCGTACACGAATTATGTTATGCGGAATTCGAGAATTGGGGTCCAGTGGGTGATTTCTAATTCCAGATCGATGTCAGTGTACGGTTGACAGTTGTATATAGTGTTTTCGAAAGCAACGTTTTGGTATGCACTGAGAAATAAAGTAAATTCTGGGCGACAATTAAGACAACTTGTGTCAGAAAAGATGGCGCAGAGCGTTGCAACATGCGCCGGCACAGCTCCTCAATGTCAGTTTCAGATTTCAGAATTCGACCTATAGAACTAGTGGCTCCAACAAGATGGCCCCAAATTGAACGTTAAAAACTTTGCGAGCAGTTATTCCCGCCTGTAAAATCTCAAAATGCGGTGCTATAATCTCCTGACTTGGATCTTCCCGATTCCTTCCTATAGAGGTAATTGAAGTTAAACGCTGGACACCAACAAACCAATCGCAGTCCCGATGCTCAAGGATAACATAATATACCAAATTAAATTGCTAAAATCACATCAGAAGTCAGCAAACTGGACCACTTGACCGATATCTTCAGATTCTTGTCAGCCAGAGCTGCAGGCTAAAACACAAAGCTTTTTGGTAGCTTAAAATATCTAGTAAAGTGCTGGCTCCCTTTGGGTATCCTCTCTTCGTATTGATGAAGAAATATTTGAGTACTACCAGGCTTAAGGCAGTGTTGTCAGAAAATAATACAATTTGGTGGAAAAACGCCCCCAAAAAGTAGGCGTGGCAAAGATTGGAATAGCTTACAGGCTTCTCTGAGCCTTTAAAAATATTTCAAACAAAGTCTTATCGAAGTCGGTTCAAACAAAAATAAAAACGAAAAACCCTCCTAGGATTATTGTTAACTCTCAAGCTTTAAGCCGATTGATGGCCTTGCTCATTCGCTTTTGTGTTTCCCAAAAGTGCATTTGAAATAAGCAGCTCCCTCCAAAGGACGATGCATAAATAAATATTGTATACCAACCCCCAAGTGACTTGTGGTCCCTTTGAATAAGAAAAACCTCCGCAAAATAAACAAGTAAAAAGTGAAAACGCAATTCAAATAGATTTACGACGCAAAATCCTGGCAAACTTGTTCCGCATAATTCTCGCTCTCAAAGTGCTTCCTTGGCATAGATACATACATACTTTCGTTTGGCCATACTCCACGGCGACCAACAGCAACAAATTGCATTTTACCCAAGAGCATGCGCTTTTGCTATCCCCCAACAGCAGGAAGTGAGTGCGCGCACTTGAAAAATGTGGGTGTCATTAGGAGAGGAACACCGGCCACACAGCAGCAGCAGCAGCGCACTACACGACGATCTACATCTGGCAATGAAGATGCATCTGATTCATTGATCGCTGGCTGTGTGTGTTTGTCTATACCTTTAGCCGCCCACATACAGGACCCCATGGATCGGCCCAGGTCTCTTGCATAACATCAGCCACGGCATCCTCCACCTGTACGACAATGACTGGAAACGCGCCTGCGCGAGACTGCAGGTGGGTGTCTAATGCTACACATGCAACTCCTTGGCGTAGGACTTGCGCGCGATCGCTTGTCAGTGGTTGCGCACAGTGTTCTGATTGAACAGCGTAAACCCACACACAGAGCGAGCAACGCAAACGCTTAGCACCGCACAAATCGAGTCGCGCGATTAATCTCGAAATGGTTCACCGCTAACAAGATTACAATTAACACCTGAAATGAATGTGCAACACATCACCAGGTGATGATCTTTTATATGCTGGCTATATCCGTGCAGTAGACATTGGCTCTGCCAGGTCTGCGCGCTGCCATTTATCGTGACGGCGCGCGAGCACATTCCAAGATATCACTTGGCGCGGATCTACTATGTTACATCCGTGTGAAGAGTGGTGGTGCTTTGTCTTTGGAGGCTTTGTGCGGTGCGGATAGATGTCGCCGCCAGCAGCCGGCCGCCAACCGCCTTGTGGCGTCTATCGCAGAAGCTGACAGCAACGGCAGGATTCAAGTTTTTGCGTAGGAGTGAAGTTTTGTCGGAGAGGACTGGTGCACTTAACAGTGATGATGACAGCAGTGCGCACGTTACAGTTTTTGTGCGGCAATTAGTGCGCGAGGCAACTGTGTGAACATGTGTTGAGTTTGTTGCTGGCGTTGGAGAGGGCAGCTTTTCTTCAAAAGTTATGGGGTGTAATAAGCTTTAGACTTGTTTCCCGCTTCCGGAAGAATGTTTAACTGCAACGAAAATGGGGACGTTCAAGTATCTAGTTTAGTAAGCCTGACAGCTGTCTGAAATCGGTCATATGAGCAGCTGTTCCAATTGACGTTTGGGTAGCCGACGAATCTAGTCAAGAAATGCGTGACTAACTACTTAGTTGACAGTTCGCATTTGTGGCTGACGTAGAAAAAGTCACATTCCCGACCAATCTAGTTTTTCCGTTCTGGTTACCCGACGAATCTAGTCGACTTCAGATGACGATATTTTTGGATGTGTCCAATGCGGGTACAGATTTTGCCCTTGCAAAAGTGGAATCACTTGATCAATCGCATTCAGGATGACTACATTGTTCACATAAAACATGCGCACGAGCCACTCTTCTCCGCTGCTATTCCGGAGAAAGTAAACGATCCGAATGCAACCAAAAAGAAGGAACTACATGCGCCGCTGTGATGCCAATCCGATCAACAAAAGATCCATTGAAAGCTCAATCATTTATAATTTTTTCTCATTAATCAAGATTTCTGTGGCAAAACTTCCTCAAATGCCTGATGTTCCGTGGCGCATTCGCTGCCATATACCGATCTGCGATGTTACAGGCCACGCAACTGACAATGGCCAAGCACGATACCGATATATACCTAGCCGCAGCAACATTTGCACCACAAATAGCTGAAGCCTCTTGACCTTTAAGGGTCGGATTGCATCGTTCATCGTTCGCCAAAGTATACCGAAGGTTTCAATCGATTCGTAATTGATTTAAAGACTTTGTTTGCGATATGGCGAAAACGGGCATTCTCTTTCTCGACGACCCGCACTAGGGTCGAGATGAGCTAGAAATCGTACAGGAAACCCCTTGATGTCAGCTATAGCCTTAGATGCTTCCCCATAGATAATTTCGGCAGTCGGTTTTGTTTATTGTTCGATCAGTTATAATGGCCTGGGCTTACATCTGTTTTTGCGCCGCTGCAGTCGCGTCGTCTTTATGAAGCGGTGCACCGCATCCAGAGACAGACCAATAATAATCGCCAATAATGTAGCCCAATAAAAATTACATAATTGAGGACTTGTGGCATGATGATCAATTTGTGTTGGTTTTATCGAAACAGGAAAACGGCCAAACAGACAGAAAATAATGTCTAGCTGTGTACAAGCGGGATTACATGAGTTTCTTATGGTGCTGCACGCCTGCAGGGGAAAATTCCCGCAATTATGTGCTTGCCATGCGACAAATGGGAAATGTTGATTATGATTGTTCGTCTAATTGGGGTGTGCGACCGGCGTATGAAAGGACGAAAAGCGGGTGAATAAAGCGCATTTCTTTCAAAATGAGAAGCGGTAGGTGAACCTTTAGCGAACTCAAACTCACTACGAAATTGCCTTACTACTTCTAGCTACGCTCTGAATTTAAGTCGATCGTTACATCAACAAGTAAGGGCACAAATAATATTTAAATGGTTTTACCCCCTTAAAGGTTAAAGCCGGTATCCGCCTTAAGTGGAACAGACTCGCATACAATACTATAATGGTGTGTGGAGGAACATTTTCATTCCAAACTCTCGAACCCATATTACATCTGAATGGTCAACCACTTGTAAAGGGTTCTCCAATGAGAGGTGTTATTGTGAATGACCCGCTATTTCGGTAGCTGTCACTTTTGAAGCTTTTATTCTTTGACATTTAACAAGTAGAAACTACGCCATTACTAAAAATGGAACGATACACGCTTCAACAACGAATTGAAATTATTGAAATTCACTACAAAAATGGTGAAAATCTTGCAGTCACAGTTTGCAAAACTAAAAAATTTTTTGGTCGTCGAAAAGCACCTTGTCGGACCACAATACAGAAATTGGTGGAAAAATTCGAGCTGTTGGGACAAGTTAGTGGTGTGAAGAATAAAACCCGTGCACGTCGCTCAAGAACAACTGAGAATATTGCTGCTGTAGCCCAAAGTGTTGTAGAAAACCCAGGTTTGTCCATTCGTCGTCGTTCTTTGGAATCGAGAGATGATTAATGATTTTTTATGGTCGGAGTTGGATGGTATTGATCTAGACAACGTTTACTTTCAACAAGACGGAACTACGTGCCACACAAGCAACGAAAGCATTGATCTTTTACGGGAAAAGTTTCCGGACCGTGTTATCTCTCGAAGAGGTGATCACAATTGGCCACCGAGATCTTGTGATTTAACACCTTGCGACGTGAAAGATAAGTTCTACGCCAACAGCCCAGCGTCGATTCAAGACCTCAAAGATACAATTCGTGAGGCTATCGAGGACATAGGGCAGCCACTTTGCGACTTGGTTATGGAAAATTTCATGAAAAGGATATGGTCCTGTATGCGTGCTCGTGATGGCCATTTGGCTGATGTTGTTTTTCATTATTAACGGCATACCTGCCTCTTTATTATGAAATAAACATTTGCATTTTTCTTTGAATACCAAAATAACACCATTGGAAAACCCTTTATTTCATTTTATAAATATATATTTTGGCTTCTATTTGATGTTAATTTATATTTTTTTTTAATCCTTTTACTTTTTTCCTATATCGTTTCATATAAAATATATAACTCAAACAGTTTATAGGATTTACTGATGCGCCACAAAAAATACTGTTTAAATACTTGACAAAAACATTAAATAATTAAATAAATGCATCCACTGTTGTAAGAAAAAAATAATTTTGTGTCACCCTGTGAACAATTAAATAGCCGCAGACCTTTTTTTAAGATCTTTAATTTAATTTCTTTCTGTGTTAATTCCTGTTTCAAGGAAACTCTCAATTCAGCCTTAGATTTAGAAACACCGCGTGAAGAAGTTTTCTTAAAAATCACTATTTCCATAGCCTTGGAAATTTCCTTTAAGAAGAATTTGTATCAATGTCTTCATGCGTTCAAAAGTTATGATTTTTGCAACCCAAAAATTAACTGTGGACCACAGTGCGAGGTTTTTTTTTTTTTTTGTGGGGGCGAAACCCCCATTTTTTTGGCTTAATAAAAGCTATTACAAAAACTTAAAACAAAGACTGAGATCTAAACACTTAGACTTATAACTATTATATATAGTTAGGGCTTAGAGTGAAGGAGGCTGAGTTTAGTGGAGAGAGTGCTGCGGTTGAAATCAAAAATGGAAATGTTTGAGTTTACCTTCCGGAGCATACGGGAAATTGTTTCGTTGGATCCGTAGAGCGTGCGGTGGGTTGGTAGGTCGAAAAGGCGGGGGTTTCTTAGGTTTCGAGGGTTTGTATTCAAGAAGATAGAGTTGTAAAGAGCCGGGCAATCGATAGAGCCTGATAGGAGTCGATGCATGAAAAGAATGTCTGCAGCATCCCTGCGATCCTCAAGGCTATTCAAGTTAGTAAGTTTGAGGCGGTCTAAATAGGGGGGAAGAATTAAGGGAGCGTTCCAAGAAAGACCTCGGAGCGCAAATCGAAGAAAATGTCTTTGTACGTTTTCGATTCTACTTATATGAACTTGATGAAATGGTGACCACGTTTGGCTGGTGTATTCGAGGAGGGGACGTACAAAAGTGGTGTAAAGAGATCTAATCACATAGGGGTCGGAGAATTCCTTTGCCACCGTTTAATGAATCCTAGGGATGAAATGGCCTTGCGAACTATTTCATCTATATGCGAACGAAAATTAATCTCATGGTCGTATAATACGCCAAGGTCACGAAGAGACTGTACGATGGGTATAGGCTGGTCATTAAGTAGGTAAAGACGGGGAGGAGGTTTTTTGATCTTACGGGATAAGGTGATAGATTGGCATTTAGATATATTGAGCTCCAGGCAATTTTTGAGACACCAGATAGAAAAACTATCTAGATCTTTTTGCAGTAAACAGGAGTCCTGGGATGAAGATATGTGTTTGAAGAATTTGGTATCGTCGGCATAGAGAGAAATAGCGGAGTGTTTAATGACCGTTTCAAGATCGTTTATAGTTAAGATGAAGAGTAGCAGACCTAGGTGACTGCCTTGAGGTACACCAGAGGCTGCCATGAATGAGGCGGATAGGACGGACCTGAAGCGAACACTATAAAAACGGTTGTCCAAATACGAGGAAATCCATTTCAACAGTATTGGTTCAAAGCCGAGTGCAGACAGTTTGAAAATAATTTATGCGATATCTTATCAAAAGCTTTACTAAAATCAGTTGCAATAACATCAACTTCTTTACCACTTTCTAAGGCCGACAGTGCATAGGACACGAATTCAACGAGTTTAGTTGTAGTCGATCTACCTTTAAGAAAGCCGTGTTGGTTAGGAGAAATGATAGATTTGCATTGAAAGCTTAAGGATTCGTACAAGATACTTTCGAGGAGTTTGGGTATGTGCGAAAGTTTGGCTATTGGGCGGTAATTGGTAACCTCGCTCTTTGATCCCTTTTTATCAATCGGTGTGATGAAGGAGGACTTCCATATCTGAGGAAAGTCGCCTTGGGAAAGCGAGAGCTGGAAGAAGTTCGAAAGGGGATGGGAGAGAACGAGGCAACACTTCTTGAGAAAAATACCGGGAATACCATCTGGGCCAGGTGAATATTCATCATTAAGTTTTTGTTATTTAATTTTCAATTACAGTAGGTTCAAAAGTTTGAGAGAGGAAGGGGCCAATGGAGTAGTTGAGAAGGTAATTGAAATAAAAAGGATCCTGTACAAAGGAGCTGTCGGCAAAAGATTGTTTAAAAAAGCGTGCAAAAAAACTAGCAATGGAGTGTGGACCACTTGAAGCTATATTTTCGTAAGATAGTGATGGAGGGTAACCGTCGGATTTTTTCTTGTTGACAAACCGGAAAAAAGATTGGCTTGGGCATCATTTATATATCGTTGATAGAGCGGGTTCAAGGCCTGAGAGAATTGCAGGTAGGAGCCGAGATAGTTGGAATAGTTAGAAAAAGACTTGTTTCGAAGGAAAGCTGACCATAACTTGTTTCTCTTGTTGCGTTACGACCGGAGGCTTCGATTATACCATGGGGGGGGATGTAGAGAGGGGTTTTGGTCGAGAAATAGGAACAAAAAAGGAGATAGAAATAAATAATTCTCTGTAAAAGAATGAGAGGGCATCATTTACAGAGAGATTCGCAAATTCAAATGAAACTTTTAACTTCAATATGTCTTCCTTTTCATATTTAGCGACGGATAATCGCAAGTGTGACATTTTTGTTTGCATATTCTATTCAACTTGACCAAGATGACGAATAAAATTTCAGCAAAAAAAAAAAAAAAACCGTTAAAAGTGTGATATAAGTGCAAGTCTGGTACAAAAAGCGTATGCGGTGAAACAACACCACCTGCACAGGCGCACACTACTGCTGGCTCACACTCCGCATAATCTTCAGCCAGGTAATTAAGCATTAATAAATACCAATAACATTTCTGCGATCGGAGACGCAGCACCGACTGTGGCAATGTGTGATATTTCGGCTCAATTAAGATAGCGTAAGTGTTTGTTTGCGTTTCCCACCGCACCATCGAGATGCTGGCCTCCGATATAGCAACTTTATCGTAATATTTAACCGTTTAATGGTCGCCTCGACTTGTTCGTGCCAACGTGAATATAGCAGTTAGTTGGCTAGTTACTGGCGCACAGGATCGGCCACGTTTGGATGCAATCCGTGGCCGAAACAGTGGGTAATTATCGTCGTTTGCTTCCCGGCAGCTCAGTTCGGCTGTGATTTTAATTGCTCACCTGGTTGCGATCATTGGTCCACGGAGTACACACCAGCTACACGATGTTGCACACGAGATTTGCGAAAATAGACCGATCGCAGGGACTCCTCCTTCGGTGCGGCCGAATCGAAAGTACAAAGAAATTTAATACACGGACTGGGAAAAATGTGCTCGTTGTTTTGGTCGTTGAGCGCGGCAGGCGGGCATGACATGACTTTTAGGTGGACGCGACAGACAGAAACGATGTCGTATCGGGCCATGGCGCAAATTTATTACCCGACTTGGATTGTAATTTGTAATTGGACCGCCAAATGGTTCGAGTATTGCATTCAACGCAAAAGATCTGCACGAATATGCTGCGGTAGGAATGAGATGACAAGAGTGTCGCAGGGAGTTGAACGGATTTTTCGCTTTTGAAGCGAGGGTAGAATGGATTCTATTTTGTAGAAAGACATCCTAATATCTGTATCTGAATCGGTGGGGGAGTAAATTCTTTGATTCCTATACTGCTTCTGCTGTTGTTTGGCAAGCGCAGCATTCTCCCTCCAAATGCTTCTGAACCAGGCCACACAGTCTCCCGTTTACTTTCCCCCCACCACATCTACTCATTCCACTTTGTAGTAGAACTCCTCCTACGAAATTCCCTGTATTCCAATTCCAATCAAAAATGGAAAATCTCATTCACATCCGAGTCGCATGCAGAATAGCAACGCGCATGCTCTTACAGCCGCAACGGCCATTAATCTTGCAAATCACCACAACATCGCTGATTATTATTATTGCTGATCGCAGGATCATGCACATCCACTCCGCGCGCCCCAACGCAACAGCACGAGGCACGCGCAAGTCTAAAAATAGTATCTAACAAATGATATCAAATGGTTTGGCCATTTCTCAGAATGCTGCGGCTGGCTCCCTCGGAGCTATTTAAAGAGCGCACCATAGCGCACTAGTCTCGACTGCGCCTCGTCTATTGCGGCCGTAAACTATTGTTAATCAAATCTCTCATTTGTCCAGTTGTCCGGCAGCAGCACCACCACCTGGAGGTTGGAACTCACCACCCTGCTGTTGAATGGTGCGCTCAGTCAGATTCGCTGACCTTCTGCTCGACCCTGGAGGAATTCTCCAAACGCAAATGCGCTTGTAATGAATGCCACAAATCAAGGCTTCCACATTGCCACATAGGTGTATCTATACTCGTGGGTCGGTGTGGCGTGCCCGTCGAACGTCTTCGTTGTTGTGTTGATTTTGCGATCAACGGGCCAATGAAATATTTAGAACCACTCGCGCTCTCCCGATTCACATTCGCAGTTGAACGCCGAAGTGCGGATTGCAGCAGATTTATCATTCATTCCGCGTGGGCACACAATACACACACAGTGGAGGAACAAAGTGCCAGGTAATGGCATCAGAATCAATAACCACAAATCATAGTTTGATTATCGTGATTTGGCGGGTCCGATAATAACCCGGGCATTATGTGCGCCCCAGTGCTGCTGATGATGATGATGTGTGATAGATACGCCATTCAGTCTTGAGTCGCACCGGTCCGTCCAGTCCGTCCGTCGGTCGGTTGGCACGTTGTGCCGGTAATTGATGACGGGACCTGCGCGACGTGCCGTGGATTTATTTATATTCGATTGAAAGATTTCGTGAAATACTGCTGCAGCTGGGAAAATTGAGCCGTTTCGATTCGGAGTCGAGACGCGAGCTCGTGCAATTGCTCCGACAGGTAGTATGTCGATCTCTGCATGTTCGTGACTATCCGCTGTCTTGCAACAATGTCTGACAGTTGAGGTCAAGTGCAAGAGGATTTCTGTGAAATATTTACCAAAATTGTCCTCCAATTTGAAAGCAGATTCCACTGACAAAATCAAAACAGAAAACAAAAATAAAAACTCGTCCGTCTTACACATGCATTAGTGTTAACCAACTGCGGCTAAGAGGGAATCTCTGCACACCCTCGGCGATGCCATACATTCTGAGGCAGCATCGACACACAGAATATACGGGAAGCACCGTCACTCACATCCTCGACGATGATGCGATTTCTATGTTGCCATCATCATGTCCAAAATAGAACGTTACCCAGACACGACATCTACCGGATGGTGCGATGGCGATGTGATGTGGCCCCAACCGCACACAACAGCCCATACACGAAACTCTTTCGAGAGAGCCAATTAAGAAATGTTTAACTTGGAAAAGTGTTTAAGTGTGTCCAGTCTCCAGAGTGCATCCTGCGCCTGCTTATAGAACAGAGAGCTTCGATTAGCAGTCAGCCTGTCTATTTCGGCTGTGTGTATACAGATATATTAGACACCGGTGTGAGTGTGATGTCTACACCCATTTAAATTGTGCAATAAACATAAATTCAAGCAGAACATATGTTTCCGTGGTGAAATTTATGATGTACATCCGTGAAACATGGAGGTTTGTGCAATTAAAACCAAGTGCAGCAAGCAACACCGCACAGCAAACAGGAAGGAGCTATGCAGATCTGTTGGTGAAAATCTTCTTCTCCTCGTCATCATCGTCATCATGCGCGGTTGGTGTCGTTTCATAGTCCTCCTTAGCCGTTGCCTTGGCGTGCGCACACATTTGCTTCGACTGCTAACAATTCTTGAATAGATTTCTTGGCAGAGAGATCTCCACGCGAATGTTTACTTGTCGGTCTAACTGTGTTAAGCGTGATGCAATAAGCGAAATTGTTGCAGGTGGCACTTTTTCATCATCGGTCCTTTTTTGTTGCTATTGTCATTTCAATACTTACTTACAAATCAGCGTCTGTTTGGAGCGGGAATAGAAGGGCTCAATTTTTTTTGTGATAAATACTGGTATTCCTCAAGGCTTCGCTCTCAGCCCAAAATCTTATGGTACATTTTATACTTTTGGTACTGTACAGGGTCATTCATTTCGTGCTTTCAAGTTGGAAGCGCTGGCATTTGACACCTGTCAAACTCGGCTGTCATTTGAAGTTGTTAGTTGAATGATTGCGATTTACTAAAATGGATCGCTTGGTAATCGAACAACGCGTTAAAATTATTTAAACTCACTACAGAAGTGGTGATTCAAACGTATCCACTGATTATGGGCGTCATAATCGACCGACAACGCAAGCAATCGGCAAAATTGTGAAGAAATTTGGATGGATTGGAAGCGTTACTGATGCCGTAGAGAAAATATTAATATTTAATGTTTTGCATGAGTGAGAATTGAAACAACTTATTTATTGAAACTAAATAGTATCTGCTGTCACAAATTATGTAGGAATTATTAAATTTTAATATAGATAGAGTTGGTTTCGATGCAAAATCATTTAAATTAAACCCTTATTTGTTATGAAAAATTATAAATTCTGAATACATTTGAATTCGAAATAAATAAACTGCAGATTGAAATACAATACTTTCAATTCAAATTCAATACTTCTTTTGCTTTTTATAAGACCATGGACTTTAGTAATAATATTGCATTATATTTTAATAGTTATTAAGATTTCATATAAATATCTATGGGAAATAGTTTACCACGAAAAATGATTTATTTTAATACTAATTTTTACTGGTTTTAAATATTACAATACATTTGTAGGAAATTGTTGAGCGAAGGCAAATTTCCGAAAATAATCCTATAGAGTAGCTCCCTCTAGTAGGTATATATTCTTCTAAACCTTAAATGAAGGAGAACTCATGTATGAATTACCTTATTGATTATTCAGTCATTTACTCACTTTTGTTGACGGTTATAAATATATTTCTAAGGCAATGAACTTGAATATCTAGTCCTCCCTGATCTTCCCAGGCAAATCCACAAGAACATCTCTGCGTTTCACAACTTAAAGAAAAAAAGCAAATGTAACCTCAAACAAGAATACTTTGAGCTTAAAAATACTTACCTACTTGTAATAAGAATGTACTAGCCTATTTCGCATTAAAATACAATCAGAGTAGATGTTATATTTCAGTTCAACTACAACTTAGTTGTTTTAAGTGCTTGATTGAAATATTATTTTAATATAAACAGGGTTAGATTGTATAGAACAAAAATACTTTATTTCAATATTTCGAGGTAAAAGTTCAGAATCCTCGTAATAAAATTAGCATTTTAATGAAACAATTGTTTAATCTTATATATAAAATTATTACAGACAAAATTTAATGAATTGGAAACATGGAAAATTAATTTTTCTTGTAATGCATAGATTTGTAATACTGCGCAGATATTTAAAAACACCCCAATATTTTTAGCAGCAACACAAGTCGATTAAAATTAACACGTGGTGACGTGCAGGAGCATTTGCCTCTTTCGCTCGCAATTCTTCCAGAAATTTAATTTCAAGCGGATAGCCCAAGGCTTTGCAATTTCCTATAAGAACTACATTAACGAGGCAGAAACTTCTGCATCTTGATTCTAGGAGCTCAACCATTTCATTGGACGGGCAACTATTCCTTCAGAATCAGAGAACTGAGACCTTGGGCCAACATTTTTTAACGGCGGGATCTTTAACCAATATGAAGCCTCTGCGATATAAAAATAGCTCAACAAGTTTTCCATTGCCTTTAAAAATTTCCAATTCCCCCTGAAATAAAAACTCTGAACTTCTTCAAGAGCTTTCCCACCTTCAAGAAGCGAAATAATGTCCTAACCATTTTCAAACTGCTTTCGTTATGAAATATGCATCGTATCGCTGTAGCCCTTTGGCACTTGTAAAATATAAAAAGGAGTAAAATATCGAAAGACATCTAATATTGGCCACAAATTCTGCAAGCTAAGCCATCACATGCATTGCTCCATTTTATTTTAGGTGTGAAGGAGCAAGAATACCAACAGAGAGAAGACAAAAAAACCTCCTAAACCTCTTCGCAGCACGATTTTCATTAACACCTCATCCCAACATGCCCCACAACATCACACACCAAAGGCCAAATATAGATGGAGTGGTTGAAAGAGCCCAATTCCTTGAATGTAGCCAGGTCCGAACAACGGGGAAACGTTCTATCAGGCGATTGATTTAAAAATTTCCCAACATATTGACATGCATAGCATGTTCTCGTTTAACACCGAACGCTGCGATAAGAAAAGTGCATCTATAACGAGGCTTTTCTTGTACGTCGAGGTGGGTTCCTCTTCCTCCAGATCGACACCATCATCGCATCTGCCTTGATTCGTGGCCTATAATTTCCATTTCGTGTTAATTTGAATCGACTTGTGTTGCTGTTAAGCGAATTGCAAAATGGAGATCATTCCGCTAGAGACAGATAAACTTGCGCCCAAATGAATGCTTATACAATTTCAGATCATTCAGCAATGATCGCCCGGCAAGTAGATTTGGCTTCTTGTCAATTCTGACGTGGCGATTATAGAGGAATCTAAAAAAGTGTGTGGCACAATTTTAGCCTACGCAGCTGTCTCGGAACGAAATTTTCCGGTGGTCTCCAATTGGACAGCGAAACGTCTGCGAAAAGGCAGCAGACAAAAAATTGTGGAGAGATCCATCAGCTGCTGCACAAGTGCTGCCAGCACTGACTGTTTCCGATTTGGCTACTAGAACCAAACTGTCATTTGGCATTTATCCTAATTTGGTTATTCACTTTAAAGTTCGACGATGTTTTTGGGTCCTTAGGAATTTATAAAAAAAAATTACATCATACCCTTTTGCGAACCTACTCTTTTCGTTTATTACAGTTTTTGATCAGGCTGTCACATGTCAACGGTAAAATCATCTCACGAGATAGGCACGCATATGAAAACACAGTGTCCAAGTATGCAGGGCCCGAATTACCGCATCCGTGAGCGAGCCATACGTCGCTGAATTTTGTTGATCTTACAATCAAAACAATAACAAATTCAGTCACGCATTTCTCGATCACGGATGCGGTAATTCAACTCCAGTTTTGCTCCCTTCAGCGAAATGTTTTTGTTTTTTGTAAACATTGGAAAATGGAAACTAGAAAGGTTTCTCAATTACGAGTTTTGGTTGCGTTGTTTTATTTTTAAATCAGTATTGTCATCTTAAAGAATAATTTAATCAGGATAATCGACAATTACAAAAAATGTGCATTTTTGATCTTCATATTGAGCCTATTTTTGCCTCCATGATTTTTCAATTTGCTCCATAGCTCTTTACAAAAATTGGCAACACTGAGCACAAGTGTAAAATTTTCGCAAGCAAATAATTTCCCGGACAGTAAATGAGTGCGAAAACAGTGGGGAATTGTATCAAGCAATCTACTACAATTACCCACTTTTTGCCACCATTTTTCGTTCATGATTTCGTCGTGTCACTTTTGCGTGGGATTCTTCGTTCCGAAACAACGTTCCGTCAAAGAATTGTAAACCAGAGTCTGTGCAGATAGTTTCGGAGCTAGGGTTTATTAAGTGTGTTGTACAGTATTTCTAGCAATGATTCGGCGGATAAGCTATCGTATGCGGTTGTCAAGTCTATGAAAAGTTGCTGAGTTTCGATCAGAGTTTGCCTCAGAGTAGAAGTGGTTCATCTGCGGACAGAAAATCACACTTTTACGAGCCGACAAGTTTCAAGTTTAAACAAGAATTAATGTGGCGGACAATAAAGGGGGACGTTCGGATAACTATAGTTTATGAAAAACGTCCACTAGATTTGTGTTTCCGACCGAGTTGACTATGAAACTTGATTTTTTGTTTCCTCGGGGTCAGCGATGCCGTGCTTCGAATAAAGTCGAAATTTGGCCTGTCACAGTTTTTAATAAACAACGGTTATTATACAAACTTAAATATCGTATGTATTTTAAAGTTGCAGTTTAGCTTCAGAAATGACACATTTTTCTCTCACTGGAAATTTTTTCGACTTATCGGAATTCTTCAGCTGCCACTCTGTTTATCTTAAATTCGACTCTTCGAAATGTCAACTGAGTATGCAGGCAGGATTTTCTTGAATAGATTTGTCGGCTTCCCCTCCATAAAAGTCAACTGAAATAAACTATTCACGTGACCAATCAGGGCCAATAAAAACTAAAATACATGATACATCTCAGTCAGTCAACTGTCAGACTCGTACTTATTTAGAAATCTGAATGTCCCCAACGTGTGCGAGAAGAGAGTGGAGTATTGTACCAAGCCATCTATCTACTACAATTACTCACTTATCGGTTTCATTTCGCTTTTTGCACCAGCTGCGTACTGTAAAACAAAAAGGAGACCGACATTTTTCGTTCATGATTTCCTTGTGTCATGTTTTTGAAAACGCTTTAACGATCTTAATAAAAATTGAGACTTGCGGGACAGAGTTTGAGTCAATGATCACCTACGATGTCGTGGATTTTTGGAAATACTTCTGGCTAAAAAAAGAGGCATATTGGAGGCTAAATTCATAATTATAAATGAAACTCAGCATACATCAAATCAAAACAATTGCCAAGTGACAAACAACAATAAATAAATGTAATTTTATGTGAAATTTAACATTGTTTAGGTTTAAATCGAGCTAAAATCAGTTAAAACTCCGCGCTTAGATGCATCTTTATCCAGCGGGCTTAATGCATGTTGTTGAGTGAATATTATGAATGTAAACTTAAATCTCGGATTTGAAAAACAAACGGATTAAGGTGTAAAATTAACTTAAACCTAACTTACCATCAGAGTGAATAATATGGCCGTTAGATTTTAGCTTGAATGCAATATTTATGTTATGACATTTAAAAAAAAGTACTATTTTGTAAGTTTCAGTACTATTTCTTTTCAGTTTCTGGTACAATTGAGAAAAGTCGAATTGGATCACTGATTCCTAGTTTCTGAGTGGGCCTTATTTTGCAGTCCACTTAGGTTGAATTAGAAGACAGGGATTAAGTTTATTGAGTGCTGAACTGAGATCTCCAGCTAAAGCTGTTTCTTATCTAGCCTACGAGTATATTTGGCAAAGTGCTTTGTTCAGGCAAAGCCTGCTGTAATTCGCCCAGAGAAATTCACCTTTTGTAGATGTTTCATAAGAATCGGTTTCGAAATGCCGCCTTGATCGGTTCGAACAAAAAATTCAAGCCTTTTAGTAAATTGATGCTTATATGTCACCCTAGATATAAATTCTAGCTTGAGTTAGATGACATACATCAAACTGACATCGGACTCCGGTTTGAATATGCGCTACAAAAACAAAAACAAATTAGTGAGAAATGACAAACAGAAGGTATACTTACTGCCGACAACAATTGAGACTGATTGAAACAGTTAAATATGGGAATTCACACGATTGAGGTAAGACGAGTTTATCAATTTGTTTTGGTGACAAAAAGCTGTCTTTCTTGTCCTTCCTGTATATGAATGATGAATGACCTTCTGCAGCTGCTAATATAGCTGCGAGATTATGTCAATTCCTCGCAGTTTTAAGTCAAATGTACACAATGAAAGTGTTGCTCTGTTGTGTCGCGTTCGTTTTGATATCAGTAAATTGTACCATCGTCGAAGTGGGGAATGGCAAGTTACTCGGCAGCTACAATGGCAGATACTACTCGTTTGTGAATGTTCCCTATGCGCAGTCGCCCACGGGTGAAAACAGATTCGAACCCCCGATCGCGTACACTGACAAGTGGACAGACGTTCGAAACGCCACATTGCCGGGTGTCGCGTGTGTGCTCTTCTCGAAATTAGTTTTACCAACCGACGGAATTGAAGACTGCCTGGTTGTCAACGTCTACACTCCGGATATAAGCTGCAAACGTCAGTATCCAGTGCATGTACACATACACGGTGGAGCTTTTATGAATGGAGCGGCTAGAAATTTAAACGAGTCGTACATAGCTAGCGAGGAGATAGTTCTTGTCATGCCCAATTATAGGCTGGGTCCGTTGGGATTCCTCAGCTCTGGCGATGACCTGATTAGTGGCAACTTCGGCCTGAAAGATCAACAGATGGCGCTGCAATGGGTTCAGGAAAATATTCACGCCTTTTGTGGCGACGCTAAGAATGTGGTTGTAAGTGGGTTCTCAGCAGGTGGCGCCAGTGTGCATTTGCATATGTTGAACAGCGTTTCATCACAATTGTTCAATGCGGCGATATCTGTTAGTGGTGTTGCGGTCAATCCGTGGGTAATTCAACCGAATCCAGAGGAACAGTGCAGCAAATTTGCTGCCGCTCTTGGCTGTGAGTTAGACGATCGCGAAAGTCTCAAACTGTGTCTTAAGAGCCGCACCAGTGAGCAGATTTTCGACGCGACAAATACTATGAAAGTTTACAATAATAATCCAATCAATTTATTCGGTGTTGTTGTGGAGTCCAAACAGGTCAGGAACGCCTTTCTGACGCAACACCCCCGTGTGCTAATTAAAAGCGGACAGATATCTGACATACCCTGGATAGTCTCCCACACCAGTAGGGAGGGGGTATTCACGGCGGCTGATTTTATGAGCTATGACGAGAGTGGCAGGGAGCTGATTTACACTTTGAACACTCGTTGGCGTGAGTTAGCCCCCGTTGTGCTGTTTTATAACAACAGCTATGACGGTCAGAACGAAGAACAGGCGGCAAAGTTCCGCGATATTTATTCTGATTCCCTTCGAAACAGCTACATGCAAGAGCAGAGTTTCTCGGCGGAAACGTACCCGCTGCTGGAGCAGATTTTTACCGACGTCATGTTTGTCAATGGAGTCGAAGAGATGGTGGACTTACATCGCAGATATGGCAAGGCGCCGGTGTACACTTACGATTTCAGGAACCCAACGGGTTTTTCTCTTGGAAATCGACTGTCAAACCGATCGGACTTGGACTTTGGTAAGTGTTCTAACCTTATGAAAGTACACAGCTAGCTCGCCAATAGTGCAGACCGTTTTAAAAAGCCTTTCAATTGCACAAATATTCGATAAATGTTGGCGAAAACGCCTTCCACTTGAATGTTGTTTATCTTCAATTTTCGAAATCGTCAAGTGTCTGTACATTAAGGATTGCACTCAAAGGACTGGGCCCCGGTGCTTTTGCTTCTTGAATTCAAGGCACTGACAATCAAAACATACTTACATTGCAAACATTTGTCGCAGACCCCTTAAAAAAGGACAAAAGTCAAAATCTCCTCAAATACTTATCCAACTTATTTTCTATTCCCTACCGTCGTTTGAAAGTCTACGTCGCTATGATAGGCAGTTAGGAAATTATAGCCGTTAAGAAAAGTACAAACATTTAACAATTCACGCCTGCAGAAATCGGGTAGAGGGGTCATTTTGAAGATGGACGAGATTTTCATTTTAGAATTTGAGCTTTACCATCGAACTGCAAAGTTTTAATTGAAGAGGACATTACGGCAGGTGATATATCGTGTTTTTGAAAATTATGAATTATAATAGTATGCCCCTTAAAGGGGGGTCACATCCAAAACTATTATTGCGAACACTATTATTCCCTTCCATTCGTAATTAAAACTCACACAAAACGAACGGTTGTGAGAAGCTAAGACCAGGGTAACTGTACGCATTGATCTCAGATTGAGGAGAAAAGCTCAAATTTTTGAGGGGAAAACGATGGAAAAGCTTAAAAAAGGGGAAACAAATCTAAATAAAATAAAATAAAATCAAAACTTATTTTCATAGCGAAAAAATATTCCAAAGAATGAATTGTTCCTATTAAACATGAAAGAAAACAGCCCATCGAACGTCTACGTAAGACTTTTTGTGCATCTGAATGCATTCACTCATTCAAATTCATTCAAATATCACTATTTTAAGCTTGTTAATGAAAACGGTTACAATTTTAAATTTGTTCATATGACAATAAGTGCAAAGTTTACAAAAAAAAATTGGGAATTTTTCCAGATATAGGGGAGAACCAATGCTTTTGCTGATAAATAAAGGGGAAAACAGTCTTCAAAGTCTGGGAACACTGCCTTTACGGATCCGTTGCGCCAACCATTTATTTATTTTTGCCACGTCGACGCGTACGATAAAGTCACATTTTTAACGCTCTGTTTCTCTTTCCACTGAGCTGGGCTTAAAACGGCTAATAAGAATAGTGTGGTGCACAAGAAACAATGACGTTTGAAATGGCTATATACTTTTAAGGTGTTTCGAGTTTTTTTTTCTTTGTTATACTAAGTCAGTGGAGGATTTATTTAATTCAAACGTGAAAAGAACGGTCTTGTAGGTGGTGTCCATTATCAGCTTCGCATAGTTGCGCTCTTTCACCGATTTTTTCCATGACTGTACACAAAATTTTTAAATATTATCGCTGGAAGTTCTTCTCAATTCTTTTATTCTTTAGTTGGAGCATAGTCTCTGGTTGATGGACGTTTTTTTTTTTAAATATCCCTAAAGGACAAAATAGAGAGCTAATCTAATTAAAACAATTTGAAATGAAAAAGTACTAGAAGACTCTTCAAAAGCCTTTCTTTTGTAGCACCCTGTACTGCATTATCTATCATTTTGAAAGTCATTAAACACGAGTCTTTCGGCGACGGACGATTGACTGCCATCAAGCGGCACTCAATACTAAACAAGAACTATTAAATAAATTAAAATCTCAAGGTGGAACAAGAATCTGGGACGTAGCACAACCTCAAATGGATATACCTATAGAATATTTCATTATAATCCCGTTTGCCGTTGCCAGCTCCATTAGTGTTGACATACTCGAAATATCCCATTATTTAATTAGCGGTGGATTGTTTATAAAACAATAACATTTCATATATTTACCTTAAATTATTTCTACTATGCTTATCGAAAATCTGTTTTATTGCTCAGAGATTCAGAGCTTTTTTTTCTAACCTTGAAATTTGGGTATATAGCAAAATATTCGAAGTGCAAAAATTCAGTCCCCATTTGTGGGCAAAATGGATAGGTTGCTGTGGTGTTTTGCTCTCGTTTTAACAACAACTCACGGAACTGTTGTCAAGACATCGAATGGCAAATTGCAGGGAACTTACAACGGACGCTATTATTCCTTTTTCAACATTCCATATTCGCCAGAGCCACCTCGATTCGGAGATCCACTTCCATACACGGACAAGTGGGCGGGCATTCGAAATGCCACCGCACCATCGGTGTCGTGTGTGAAATTTTCCAGATCGGAAGATCCGTCCAACGGCGTAGAAAACTGCCTCATCCTTAATGTGTTTACCAAGGACATCCGCCCAAAGCGGCTGAGTACGGTGCGTGTGTTTCTTTACGGCGGTGGATTCATGTTCGGAGCTGCTGGCGATTCAGCAGAACAGTATATAGTCGAGGAGAACGTTGTGCTCGTCATACCCAACTACAGGGTGGGTCCTTTTGGATTTCTCTCATCGGGAGACGATTTCATTGGAGGCAACTTTGGCTTGAAGGATCAACTAATGGCCTTGAAGTGGGTGAGGAAAAATATTCACGCCTTCGGAGGCAATGCGGACAAGGTACACTTGACAGGCGTTTCAGCTGGAGGCGCCAGTGTACAGGCCCACCTGTTGAACCCAAAGTCATGGAGCTATTTCAGTGCGGCCATTTCGTCTAGTGGTTCCGTCCTAAACAACTGGGCGTGGCAGAATAATCCAAGGGAGCAGTACAAGAGATACATCCATTACCTTGGCTGTGCCTTGCCAAATCGGCAGCTGGTGAGAAGCTGTCTTCAATTGCGCACCAAAGAGGAACACTTTGCAGCAGCAATGGCTTTGAAATCTAACTTCGAAGACAATCCGTTTAACGTCTTCGGAGTAGTGCAAGAATCAAGGCATGCGCCCAACGCCTTTCTCACCGACCATCCGCGAACCTTGATCGAAAGGGGCCAAATCTCCAAGGCCCCTTGGGTAGTGGCGTATTCTGAGCGCGAGGGCGTCTTCACGGCATCCGAACTAATGCGCATCGATGACAACGGAAGGGAGTTGATTGAGATCCTGAACACCCGCTGGCGGGAGTTGGCTCCCATACTACTGTTTTACAACAACAGTTGTGTCGGCTGTTCCAAACTGGAAGCGACAAAGTTCCGAAATGATTACTCAGACTTTCTGAGGGACACCTTCATGCAGGGGAAAAATTTCTCAGCCGAATCTTATCGGCTGTTGGAAAACATGTTCACTAGAGTTCTGTTTGTGGACGAAATAAAAAAGTCCGCCAACTTGCATCGGAAGTATGGCAAGGGGAAGGTCTTTCTGTACGAGTACAGGAATCCCTTGACTTTTTCCGTAGGAAATTTTTTGTCCAACCGCAGTGATTTGCAATTCGGTGAGCTTTAGTTGGTGCTGAGTTCATTTAACAGAAATGTCATGTATTTCATTTTTTTTCCCCCACTTCTACTTCCAGGTGCAAGCCATGGCGCGGACATGACAAACGTGCTACCGCTGAAGTTTCTCATACAACCCAATGTAACAAATCCACCTTATACGGAATGTATTGGCAAAAACTTGATCCGAATGGGCATAGAACTGAGCACATCGGGGTAACCACTCAAGCAGTTATTTGTATTTTGTTGTTCAAATAATAATTTTTCCTTTTGTCAGAATGGCGGTATTTAACAACAGGAAACTGCCCGTGAACAATGCGACCCACACGGGAAAGATGACTATTTTTGATACCTACTTCACACTTGACAGCTGCGTAGAAAATGGACCGTGTGAAAACGAGGTTTACAACTACACTGCGTGTAATTGAATGTAGTATTTATGTTTTGAGAACTATTTGTTTGTTTGGTGAATATTCAAATTGTAAAGGGAAAAAAACAATTTACCGAGTTCAGAATTTCTTATTTAGTGAACTAGATTTGCCTGAACGCATTCACAGCTAGACCTGTCATTTATGTTACATGTTCTGTCAGAAAACAAATATTAAAAGCAACCATTTCCTCAAACATCCAGTGGAAACATTGAAAAATATAATTTTGTTTTCTATTTGAAATTCCACAAAATATTTGCGACTGCTGAGAAACTGTGACAGATCGAAGTGTCAACTGGAAGTATTGTCACGTGATCCATGCAGAGTCACCAAATTAGTTGCGAATTCTCTCAGACTGGTGTAAGACTTAGTAAAAGAGGAAAGAATATTGCTGCTGTAGCCCAAAGTGTTGTAGAAAACCCAGGTTTGTCCATTCGTCGTCGTTCTTTGGAATCGAGAGATGATTAATGATTTTTTATGGTCGGAGTTGGATGGTATTGATCTAGACAACGTTTACTTTCAACAAGACGGAACAACGTGCCACACAAGCAACGAAAGCATTGATCTTTTACGGGAAAAGTTTCCGGACCGTGTTATCTCTCGAAGAGGTGATAACAATTGGCCACCGAGATCTTGTGATTTAACACCTTGCGACTTCTTCCTTTGGGGCCACGTGAAAGATAAGGTCTACGCCAACAGCCCAGCGTCGATTCAAGACCTCAAAGATAAAATTCGTGAGGCTGTCGAGGACATAGGTCAGCCACTTTGCGATTTGGTTATGGAAAATCTAATGAAAAGGATATGGTCCTGTATGCGTGCTCGTGGTGGCCATTTGGCTGATGTTGTTTTTCATTATTAACGGCATACCTTCCTCTTTATTATGAAATAAACATCCGATCATTTATCTCAAAAAATGGCATTTTTCTTTGAATACCAAAATAACACCTCTTATTGGAAAACACTTTATATACCATTTAATCTATAATATGATGAAGGCCAACACTTCCGTTCATTGAAGTGAGTATATATATTTGTTAAAAACGCTATAAGGACAGCCTTTATTATGCGCCAAAGGCTTCATTTTTCTTAACATCGCTTAAAGGATTCTGTCTGACGGAGGAACTCTTGAAACAATCTGTCAACGGACTATGATTGGTCGCTTCCTTTACTTTTTAAGGACCGGTAAATCCATTATCGACCAACTTTTTGCAATAAATAAGAAGTCGCAATAAATAAATCGATGCTCGCCATTTTCTAATCGATTTAAGGCCACATTCCACAGCAATTATAGAGAGGTGTTACTTAGAGCCATGTCTAGTTTTGCCATCCCTGCCAAACTTTTCAAGCTGTACAGAGTAGAGTAACTATTGAGAGTGCACTGCTTCACTTAGATCAGAAGCCATATCTTCCCGATGAATTAAACTTGTAACTACTCACCAAATCCATGCACTCAGAAAAACAAAATATAGTTCTTGCTTTTACTATTATTTTTGATAACAACAAGCGTAGAATTAAAAACTCTCCATAAATATTTTCTTCATCATTGCCAACAATTTCATTCTTAAAATATAAAGTTTTATATTTGGGTTAATTTTAACCAACGAAAATTGTTGACAATGTTCGTTAGCCATCGCTATAAAAATATCAACATGAACTTCCCCATAATTCCTACCACGTAAACAAGATGGTCGACCAAAGTACGTGTCACGTATTTTTGCGGTTTAGGTAATGCTTTCACTGTCAGTCGGACAGCTATTTAGTATTGGGCATCCCTTCAATCTTCCGTGAAAGGAATGTGTGATTTTTTAAATGCAGTATCACACAGATCGACTATTTAATTTTCAATTCATAACAATTGGCTAATTTCGAGTTTTAAATTCCACCTGTCAGGTGACTCTCGTGTCACATTGACTTCCCTTGTTTGCTGCTTTTGGGATAAAATAATGATAACTTTCAAGTTAAAGTGATCTGGGAGCAAGAAGTCCAGCACGCAGATTGTACCATTCAAGTATGAAGTTTACCCAAAATCGGAAAAAGGATCGTGGCATCTCCCATAGAAATACGATACTTAGGAGCTGAAGTTTTAAAATTTGGAATAAAGTAACTCGTTGTCCTTACAAATCTCTTTGCGAAATGTGTTCGGCGCTTAATACGTAATGTAAGGCATGTCCTTTTTCAGATGACCTTAAATGGGAAGTCCGAAAGTTTATTTCTGTACACATTTTTTGCGTATTTCATTTGCGAAAACGACGATTCGCAAACGTATGTAGATCCAAAAATGTTAATATGATTTGGGCACTTCTTTGAACGGTTTCATATTTTTGAGGGACAATGCTCCAAAACTCCGCACATTCCTCTTTTTCTCCTTTTCTTTAAACATAACCTCAAGGTTTGTATCGTTTTTGAAGTCGATGAACTAACTTTGCGTAGTTAAAATTTAAAAGCCAGTTGCGAGAGGGTCGTTGTTTCCAGATGCCAGGGGTTTTCAACAAGCATTAAACATTTTTTAATTTTTCTTAAATCTTGAAACCTATTTTGAAACTAGTCTGACAGTGCAGTCTTATAATTTGAAATTGTCGAGCAGTTTTCCTCAGAAATGTCAATACGGTCCTCTGTCCTCAAAGTCGGAAAATGGTGCAGCTGTTCGTTTTGTATTTCTCCATGATATATTCTTAGCTTTTTTTCAAATGCAACTATCTCATTCGCCACCTGTGAGATTATGTTATTTTTGCCTTGTAGACTCCGATTGAGGCTACTCAGTTTAACTGTGATGTCGCATAGAAAGGCTAAAAGACACCACCATCCATCATTTTGCAATTCTAGGTAAACTTCATTATTTTGCTGTAAGAAAAGGACTATTTCGTGGCGTAAAGGTGACATGAACGGAACGCACATGGGATTGTGAAAGAGATGGGAATTCGCCGTCTCGCTCGTGCGACTCGCATCGATGTACAGCATCGGATTTCTTTGTCGATGTAGTTGGTCGATGCTAGCGTGTAGTAAGGATATTTTACCCACACATTCTCTGGATACGCGCGAAGTTTAAAATGCTTGACAAGGGAAGTTATTTAACTGTGTCAGGTGGGCCAGGTCTAGGAGCTTGGCGGGCCGCAGGTTGAGTATAGCTGGTATAGACCATCACTATAAAAACATTAACGTGACCATAATTCGTAAAACGAACAATTCACAGCGGATTTCTATTTTTTTAATAGAGACCGCTGCAACCCTCACCGTTTAACCCCGACGACCTTTCGCAGTCGTTAACTTATAGTACTGATCGTACGATGCCTTTATGCACGCAGTGCCTAATCTTAATATATTAGTTCATGCTTTGATGGCAGATGTCATCACTATTTGCATCAAACACAGAGTTCTATAAGTCACCAAAAGCTCTGACGTTTATGGCCCTGACATTAGCAACAGTGAAACGTCTGGATCACTTAATTATCTGTCCCGATATCTGATTCTTACTTGATGCTGTTTAATCTAAGTGAAAATACAAAAAATTTTTGCAGCTGCTTTGTGCAAAATTTGTTTGTGGACCATTGTAAAGATAAATGGAATGCAGCTCAAATAGCGAAATGTTTTCACAGCAGTTTTATTGTGTTACTGCTGGCTTTGTGTGAATTTTTTTCCAACAACAGATTAATTAAGATAGAACGGATTTTCTTGATTGTCAAACCATTTTGAAGGTGGAATGCTTTCCATTTAAGAAGTCGCACTGCACACACGCTAGGGCCAACTGGTGTTTTGAGGTTTGCACCATGAGGACGTGTGTCATCGGTTTGTTGTCGCTGCTGTCAGCTGTTCAGTGCACCGTTGTTCAATTGCCAGGTGGAAAGTTGCGGGGATCTTTTACCGGGAAATACTATTCCTTCCTGGGCATTCCATTTGCTGAGCCACCTCCCAGATTCGAAGCAGCGATCGGCCACAAAACCAAATGGCCTGGCATTCGAAATGCCACCTCACCGTCCGTGTCTTGTGTGCAATTTGGTGGTGGTCTGGAAGTAAACGGCGTCGAGGACTGCCTCGTGATTAATGTATTCACACCATCCATCAAGCCGACAAAACCGTTGCCGGTGGTGTTTTTCATATATGGCGGAGCATTTGTGGTCGGATCAGCGGGCGATACAGCAGAGCAGTTCGTTGTTGAGCAGGAGATGGTGCTTGCCATTCCCAACTACAGGCTTGGACCTCTTGGCTTCCTAAGCTCCGGGGACGAACTAGTTAGTGGAAACAACGGTCTGAAAGACCAACAACTCGCGTTGAAGTGGGTCAGCAAAAACATTCAGCACTTTGGGGGAGATCCCAAAAGAGTGTGCTTGATAGGATTTTCTGCAGGTGGCGCTAGTGTCCATGGCCACCTTTTGAACAAGAGGTCGTGGCCCTACTTCAGCAGTGCCGTTTCCATGAGTGGAGTTCTTCCCAGCCCTTGGGCCATCCAATGGCTATCGAATCCGAAAGTCCAATTTGACAAATTCTCCTCAAAGATCGGGTGTGAGTCGCGAAGTCCCAAAGCTGTTAAGCAGTGTCTCCAGAATCGGCCGTTATCGGAGATTGTCGCAGCAACAAAGGCCTTGCAGGTCTTCAGAAGAAATCCATCGAATATGTTTAGTGTTGTAATAGAATCTGAAAAAGTGCGAAACGCCTTTTTGACTGAACACCCAATGGACTTGATGAAAAGGGGACAGATCGCCAATAAGCCGTGGATTGTGGGTCACTGCGAGAGAGAAGGCGCATTCATGGGTGCGGAATTCATGAGTCTTGACGAAAACGGCGACGAATTGATTTCGATTTTGAATACACGTTGGATGGAAATAGCTCCAACGGTTCTGTTTTATAACAATAGTTGCGTTGGGTGTTCCCCAGAGACGACCAACCGCAAGATAGACGAGCGATCCATATTTTTACGAAAGACTTACATGAGGGGTCAAAATTTCAGTATTGACTCTTATCGTTCGTTGGAGCATATCTTCACGGGGGAATTATTTATGAAGGCAATTAAAACCGTCATAGATTTGCACCGTAAGCATGGTAAGGCGCTGGTGTACGAGTATGAGAATCGAAACGCCTGGAAAAATACATTTGGCAACCTTGTGGCCAATAGGTCGGACTTGAGTTTCGGTGAGTTAAGATTGATAGATTTTATCGTTGGTTTGACAGTTTTGGGCGAACCTTTCACGTGTTTTTACCGACATGTGGTTATATTCGTCATCAGGTTCTTAGAATGGTTTGAATATATTAATGTTGATAAATATTGTATGCCATGTACTAGGTGCTGATCACGGCTCGGACTTGGTTAATGTATTGCCACTGGGGTTTCTTGTTGAACCTGCCCCGACCAATGAGGAGCGATTTATAACTAAAAACCTCGTAAAAATGTTCCGCGAACTTGCCACTTCAGGGTTTGTGTAGAATACACTTGTCTTTCGATAAATGACTCACAGCAACTGAATTTCTTCCAGGGTCCCAAGGTTTGGTTCTAAAAAACTTCCAGCCAACAATGCAACGCAGACTGGAAAGATGACTATTTATAAAAAGTTCCATATTATTGAAAGCAAGGCGGTTGATGGAATGTGGACAAAAAATATTTACAAAAATTCAGAGGTGAATTCTTAAAAAAAGATGACTGTGAGACTGCGTTCTTTGACCAACAGCTTGAATCTTGCAATCGAACATACCTATTTCATGTGGAAAGCGAACACATCCGGTAATTTGCTCTGTAAATTATGAATTTCAATTTTACTATTAAAGTAGTTGTAGCCCTATGCTTGACTTATAACAACCATTCGTCTTATGTGAGTTTTAGTTTTTGATCAATTAGAAGGAACCTACAACAATTATACCTAATTCAAACCGCTGAAATTGTAAGTAGTTATTTTTTCGGATGTTCGGGATGGCAACACCAAATATTTCGATACTATCCTCCGTTCAAAGTTATCCAACCTGGTATACCTAAAGAAAATCCCTTTGATATAGTTAAAAAAGAGTATTTTGACACTCACCTGACAATGATGTGTTACTGACATCCACCCTTGACACGATTGCTGTCGATGTTTTCAATATATATTTAATACAGTTTTTGCGACAGAAGTTGCTAATGTTCTAGAAATTGCTGTTGGACTGACTGTTTCTCGCTTTAAGGGACAAACGCCAATCGAAGTTCTCGTATGTTAGTGACTTCCATGAACTTAGGTAAATCATTTTGAAGGAAGTCTTCAACTGCTGACGAATAAAATGGAAAATAAAGCAGATATTTTAAAAAATATTGAGGACATTTTTTTGAATAAAGAACTGATCGACTTCATAAATTTGTTTAAACGAATTTCTTTCTTTTCAATCGAAGTTTGCTTAAGGCCCTAGTTACAGCCATGCAACCGAAAAAGTTGGAACAGTGTGAAAATGAGTCATAGCAAAAATTCTGTCAGGAAAATCTGTCCGTACGAAAACAACCACAACAAACGAACCACCACTGATGGAAATCCATCAGAAACAATATTCCTGACAGATGGAACAGTACAGAAATGAAATATTTCAATGGAATGATTTGGTTTTTCTTGTCGAATTGACTGAAAAGTTGGTCAGAAAAGTTGTTCGTACGGAAAAATGAATGAAATATTTTTCTACAAAATATAAAGATATATTCGAGCAACATTTTAAGACCAAGGTTTCTGACTGCGCCGAAAACTTAAAAAACTCCCTTAGCTTTGTTCAAAACAAAAGAAGAAGTATCAGGTCGTCTGCTTAAATGCAGTGCAATAAGTTTGGGTGGGATTCTTTCCAAAAGAAAAAACCAAAAACTAAAGCAATCACGCAAAGTGGAACATTTGCATCGCGTAGCTCCTTTCGTTTTTCGCTGCCTTTTGGCAAAACGTTTTAGACTATAACTTTTGAAAAGGTTGGATTGAAAAGCCGCAAATATTTTTATCACGAAAGGAACAATCAAAGAAATCGATAAACGTGAACGCTTTCGCTTTTTCTACCTTTCGTTTCAAAGTTCGCTTAAAACTTATTGCCAGCAACAACTTAAGTCGGGATCTAACGGGATCCCACGACTGATTAAAAGCCGCAATTGGTTTAATGACTGAAGAAATAATCAAAGAAATCAAGAAACGTCAACGCTTTCGCTTTTTCTAGCTTTCGTTTTCAAAGTGAACGTAAGCTTTATTGCAAGCATTAAAGACGTTAGTTGGGATTTCACGGGATCCCACCCCTGAACTTCTTTTAACTATACCAAGGCAATAATTTCTTTCTTTGGTAGAGTACTAGCAAAATAAAGTTTCCTACAGCTTTCTGTTGTTTGGGAAATAATAATCTTCGTCAAAATGTATACATAAAAAAACTATAATTGTTTGTCCGTCGTCTGCGTTAGTAGGTATAATTATCATTTATCGAATAGTCATACAACTTTGAAGACTTGTTGTTTCTAACTTAAGTTAGCCTTTTAAAAAAAAACATGTCCTGGCCCCTTCGGTACAAAAAAAAAATTATTTACAACTCCAATTTTTGACACTTGTGGAAGCTAAGGTTGAACAATTTGGAAGATGTGGAATCAGATGCGTATCATCTGAGTAACGCACTACGTCAACTGTGGGCGGTGTTCTACAGCGGGGCATGGCACCTGCAATGCAATAAAAATGGTATAAGGTCTGTTTAAGTTGCCACAATGTTGATCATGAAAGAGTGTTGAATACAAGGCACTTCACAATTGAATACGGGGCGCGCCAAATTTTATACAACAAGAAAGCAACGCTGAAAAATGAAAAATTACAACAGTGGCTCAGTGATTGGGAGCGTGGAGTCGCAGGATCAAACACCGGAAAAACACCGCATTATGAGTATTTTTGCAATTGAACAAGCAGAACTGTCTTGGGAAAGCTCTTGGGCAAGCTCGATTCCACTTTTCGACTTTTTACTTATCTCCCGGTCTGCCGAAAATTCTACGAAATCTCCCGAATTTCCAATACTTACTTACTTAATTACTCTTTTTGTTTTTAAACTGACGCATTGACTTGACATTTCTTTAATTTGGTTTTTTATCATTTTTGTATTTTTTGTTAATTCAATATTTTTGTTATTGTTGTTTTGAAGAAACTTGAAATAAAACTATGAATTTTTTTTCGTACTAGGAAGTAATGAGGTTTTCCCGATTTTTTATGAATCTCCCAATATTGTTTCTGAAACCTTCCGATTTGTCTAGAAACATTTCTGTCAACCCTAGTCAGGAGTTCAGGACAATTGAAGGTGCAAATGTTCAAACGCTGTTGATTCGTTAAAGGTCGTTGGCTCCAGCACCTCATTTATCTGACCATTAAGGCGCCTTTGAGCGCAGATTCTTTGTAGATCAATATGAAGGACTAGCCAATTGAATATGAAGGCTTACTCAATTGTATCCCCAGTTTTAAAGTTATTTTCTCTTGTGCGCTTTTAATTTGTCTACCTTTGACAATGTTTGAAATTTCTAAAAAGAGAATTCTATCTTTATGCTCAACACGCCCTGTTAAAGTCGTGGGATTTTTTGCGAACACTATTATTCCCTTCCATTCGTAATTAAAACTCACACAAAACGAATGGTTGTGAGAAGCTAAGACCAGGGTAACTGTACGCATTGATCTCAAATTGAGGAGAAAAGCTCAAATTTTTGAGGGGAAAACGATGGAAAAGCTTAAAAAAGGGGAAACAAATCTAAATAAAATAAAATAAAATCAAAACTTATTTTCATAGCGAAAAAATATTCCAAAGAATGAATTGTTCCTATTAAACATGAAAGAAAACAGCCCATCGAACGTCTACGTAAGACTTTTTGTGCATCTGAATGCATTCACTCATTCAAATTCATTCAAATATCACTATTTTAAGCTTGTTAATGAAAACGGTTACAATTTTAAATTTGTTCATATGACAATAAGTGCAAAGTTTACAAAAAAAAATTGGGAATTTTTCCAGATATAGGGGAGAACCAATGCTTTTGCTGATAAATAAAGGGGAAAACAGTCTTCAAAGTCTGGGAACACTGCCTTTACGGATCCGTTGCGCCAACCATTTATTTCTTTTTGCCACGTCGACGCGTACGATAAAGTCACATTTTTAACGCTCTGTTTCTCTTTCCACTGAGCTGGGCTTAAAACGGCTAATAAGAATAGTGTGGTGCACAAGAAACAATGACGTTTGAAATGGCTATATACTTTTAAGGTGTTTCGAGTTTTTTTTTCTTTGTTATACTAAGTCAGTGGAGGATTTATTTAATTCAAACGTGAAAAGAACGGTCTTGTAGGTGGTGTCCATTATCAGCTTCGCATAGTTGCGCTCTTTCACCGATTTTTTCCATGACTGTACACAAAATTTTTAAATATTATCGCTGGAAGTTCTTCTCAATTCTTTTATTCTTTAGTTGGAGCATAGTCTCTGGTTGATGGACGTTTTTTTTTTTAAATATCCCTAAAGGACAAAATAGAGAGCTAATCTAATTAAAACAATTTGAAATGAAAAAGTACTAGAAGACTCTTCAAAAGCCTTTCTTTTGTAGCACCCTGTACTGCATTATCTATCATTTTGAAAGTCATTAAACACGAGTCTTTCGGCGACGGACGATTGACTGCCATCAAGCGGCACTCAATACTAAACAAGAACTATTAAATAAATTAAAATCTCAAGGTGGAACAAGAATCTGGGACGTAGCACAACCTCAAATGGATATACCTATAGAATATTTCATTATAATCCCGTTTGCCGTTGCCAGCTCCATTAGTGTTGACATACTCGAAATATCCCATTATTTAATTAGCGGTGGATTGTTTATAAAACAATAACATTTCATATATTTACCTTAAATTATTTCTACTATGCTTATCGAAAATCTGTTTTATTGCTCAGAGATTCAGAGCTTTTTTTTCTAACCTTGAAATTTGGGTATATAGCAAAATATTCGAAGTGCAAAAATTCAGTCCCCATTTGTGGGCAAAATGGATAGGTTGCTGTGGTGTTTTGCTCTCGTTTTAACAACAACTCACGGAACTGTTGTCAAGACATCGAATGGCAAATTGCAGGGAACTTACAACGGACGCTATTATTCCTTTTTCAACATTCCATATTCGCCAGAGCCACCTCGATTCGGAGATCCACTTCCATACACGGACAAGTGGGCGGGCATTCGAAATGCCACCGCACCATCGGTGTCGTGTGTGAAATTTTCCAGATCGGAAGATCCGTCCAACGGCGTAGAAAACTGCCTCATCCTTAATGTGTTTACCAAGGACATCCGCCCAAAGCGGCTGAGTACGGTGCGTGTGTTTCTTTACGGCGGTGGATTCATGTTCGGAGCTGCTGGCGATTCAGCAGAACAGTATATAGTCGAGGAGAACGTTGTGCTCGTCATACCCAACTACAGGGTGGGTCCTTTTGGATTTCTCTCATCGGGAGACGATTTCATTGGAGGCAACTTTGGCTTGAAGGATCAACTAATGGCCTTGAAGTGGGTGAGGAAAAATATTCACGCCTTCGGAGGCAATGCGGACAAGGTACACTTGACAGGCGTTTCAGCTGGAGGCGCCAGTGTACAGGCCCACCTGTTGAACCCAAAGTCATGGAGCTATTTCAGTGCGGCCATTTCGTCTAGTGGTTCCGTCCTAAACAACTGGGCGTGGCAGAATAATCCAAGGGAGCAGTACAAGAGATACATCCATTACCTTGGCTGTGCCTTGCCAAATCGGCAGCTGGTGAGAAGCTGTCTTCAATTGCGCACCAAAGAGGAACACTTTGCAGCAGCAATGGCTTTGAAATCTAACTTCGAAGACAATCCGTTTAACGTCTTCGGAGTAGTGCAAGAATCAAGGCATGCGCCCAACGCCTTTCTCACCGACCATCCGCGAACCTTGATCGAAAGGGGCCAAATCTCCAAGGCCCCTTGGGTAGTGGCGTATTCTGAGCGCGAGGGCGTCTTCACGGCATCCGAACTAATGCGCATCGATGACAACGGAAGGGAGTTGATTGAGATCCTGAACACCCGCTGGCGGGAGTTGGCTCCCATACTACTGTTTTACAACAACAGTTGTGTCGGCTGTTCCAAACTGGAAGCGACAAAGTTCCGAAATGATTACTCAGACTTTCTGAGGGACACCTTCATGCAGGGGAAAAATTTCTCAGCCGAATCGTATCGGCTGTTGGAAAACATGTTCACTAGAGTTCTGTTTGTGGACGAAATAAAAAAGTCCGCCAACTTGCATCGGAAGTATGGCAAGGGGAAAGTCTTTCTGTACGAGTACAGGAATCCCTTGACTTTTTCCGTAGGAAATTTTTTGTCCAACCGCAGTGATTTGCAATTCGGTGAGCTTTAGTTGGTGCTGAGTTCATTTAACAGAAATGTCATGTATTTCATTTTTTTTCCCCCACTTCTACTTCCAGGTGCAAGCCATGGCGCGGACATGACAAACGTGCTACCGCTGAAGTTTCTCATACAACCCAATGTAACAAATCCACCTTATACGGAATGTATTGGCAAAAACTTGATCCGAATGGGCATAGAACTGAGCACATCGGGGTAACCACTCAAGCAGTTATTTGTATTTTGTTGTTCAAATAATAATTTTTCCTTTTGTCAGAATGGCGGTATTTAACAACAGGAAACTGCCCGTGAACAATGCGACCCACACGGGAAAGATGACTATTTTTGATACCTACTTCACACTTGACAGCTGCGTAGAAAATGGACCGTGTGAAAACGAGGTTTACAACTACACTGCGTGTAATTGAATGTAGTATTTATGTTTTGAGAACTATTTGTTTGTTTGGTGAATATTCAAATTGTAAAGGGAAAAAAACAATTTACCGAGTTCAGAATTTCTTATTTAGTGAACTAGATTTGCCTGAACGCATTCACAGCTAGACCTGTCATTTATGTTACATGTTCTGTCAGAAAACAAATATTAAAAGCAACCATTTCCTCAAACATCCAGTGGAAACATTGAAAAATATAATTTTGTTTTCTATTTGAAATTCCACAAAATATTTGCGACTGCTGAGAAACTGTGACAGATCGAAGTGTCAACTGGAAGTATTGTCACGTGATCCATGCAGAGTCACCAAATTAGTTGCGAATTCTCTCAGACTGGTGTAAGACTTAGTAAAAGAGGAAAGAATATTGCTGCTGTAGCCCAAAGTGTTGTAGAAAACCCAGGTTTGTCCATTCGTCGTCGTTCTTTGGAATCGAGAGATGATTAATGATTTTTTATGGTCGGAGTTGGATGGTATTGATCTAGACAACGTTTACTTTCAACAAGACGGAACTACGTGCCACACAAGCAACGAAAGCATTGATCTTTTACGGGAAAAGTTTCCGGACCGTGTTATCTCTCGAAGAGGTGATAACAATTGGCCACCGAGATCTTGTGATTTAACACCTTGCGACTTCTTCCTTTGGGGCCACGTGAAAGATAAGGTCTACGCCAACAGCCCAGCGTCGATTCAAGACCTCAAAGATAAAATTCGTGAGGCTGTCGAGGACATAGGTCAGCCACTTTGCGATTTGGTTATGGGAAATCTAATGAAAAGGATATGGTCCTGTATGCGTGCTCGTGGTGGCCATTTGGCTGATGTTGTTTTTCATTATTAACGGCATACCTTCCTCTTTATTATGAAATAAACATCCGATCATTTATCTCAAAAAATGGCATTTTTCTTTGAATACCAAAATAACACCTCTTATTGGAAAACCCTTTATATACCATTTAATCTATAATATGATGAAGGCCAACACTTCCGTTCATTGAAGTGAGTATATATATTTGTTAAAAACGCTATAAGGACAGCCTTTATTATGCGCCAAAGGCTTTATTTTTCTTAACATCGCTTAAAGGATTCTGTCTGACGGAGGAACTCTTGAAACAATCTGTCAACGGACTATGATTGGTCGCTTCCTTTACTTTTTAAGGACCGGTAAATCCATTATCGACCAACTTTTTGCAATAAATAAGAAGTCGCAATAAATAAATCGATGCTCGCCATTTTCTAATCGATTTAAGGCCACATTCCACAGCAATTATAGAGAGGTGTTACTTAGAGCCATGTCTAGTTTTGCCATCCCTGCCAAACTTTTCAAGCTGTACAGAGTAGAGTAACTATTGAGAGTGCACTGCTTCACTTAGATCAGAAGCCATATCTTCCCGATGAATTAAACTTGTAACTACTCACCAAATCCATGCACTCAGAAAAACAAAATATAGTTCTTGCTTTTACTATTATTTTTGATAACAACAAGCGTAGAATTAAAAACTCTCCATAAATATTTTCTTCATCATTGCCAACAATTTCATTCTTAAAATATAAAGTTTTATATTTGGGTTAATTTTAACCAACGAAAATTGTTGACAATGTTCGTTAGCCATCGCTATAAAAATATCAACATGAACTTCCCCATAATTCCTACCACGTAAACAAGATGGTCGACCAAAGTACGTGTCACGTATTTTTGCGGTTTAGGTAATGCTTTCACTGTCAGTCGGACAGCTATTTAGTATTGGGCATCCCTTCAATCTTCCGTGAAAGGAATGTGTGATTTTTTAAATGCAGTATCACACAGATCGACTATTTAATTTTCAATTCATAACAATTGGCTAATTTCGAGTTTTAAATTCCACCTGTCAGGTGACTCTCGTGTCACATTGACTTCCCTTGTTTGCTGCTTTTGGGATAAAATAATGATAACTTTCAAGTTAAAGTGATCTGGGAGCAAGAAGTCCAGCACGCAGATTGTACCATTCAAGTATGAAGTTTACCCAAAATCGGAAAAAGGATCGTGGCATCTCCCATAGAAATACGATACTTAGGAGCTGAAGTTTTAAAATTTGGAATAAAGTAACTCGTTGTCCTTACAAATCTCTTTGCGAAATGTGTTCGGCGCTTAATACGTAATGTAAGGCATGTCCTTTTTCAGATGACCTTAAATGGGAAGTCCGAAAGTTTATTTCTGTACACATTTTTTGCGTATTTCATTTGCGAAAACGACGATTCGCAAACGTATGTAGATCCAAACAATGTTAATATGATTTGGGCACTTCTTTGAACGGTTTGATATTTTTGAGGGACAATGCTCCAAAACTCCGCACATTCCTCTTTTTCTCCTTTTCTTAAAACATAACCTCAAGGTTTGTATCGTTTTTGAAGTCGATGAACTAACTTTGCGTAGTTAAAATTTAAAAGCCAGTTGCGAGAGGGTCGTTGTTTCCAGATGCCAGGGGTTTTCAACAAGCATTAAACATTTTTTAATTTTTCTTAAATCTTGAAACCTATTTTGAAACTAGTCTGACAGTGCAGTCTTATAATTTGAAATTGTCGAGCAGTTTTCCTCAGAAATGTCAATACGGTCCTCTGTCCTCAAAGTCGGAAAATGGTGCAGCTGTTCGTTTTGTATTTCTCCATGATATATTCTTAGCTTTTTTTCAAATGCAACTATCTCATTCGCCACCTGTGAGATTATGTTATTTTTGCCTTGTAGACTCCGATTGAGGCTACTCAGTTTAACTGTGATGTCGCATAGAAAGGCTAAAAGACACCACCATCCATCATTTTGCAATTCTAGGTAAACTTCATTATTTTGCTGTAAGAAAAGGACTATTTCGTGGCGTAAAGGTGACATGAACGGAACGCACATGGGATTGTGAAAGAGATGGGAATTCGCCGTCTCGCTCGTGCGACTCGCATCGATGTACAGCATCGGATTTCTTTGTCGATGTAGTTGGTCGATGCTAGCGTGTAGTAAGGATATTTTACCCACACATTCTCTGGATACGCGCGAAGTTTAAAATGCTTGACAAGGGAAGTTATTTAACTGTGTCAGGTGGGCCAGGTCTAGGAGCTTGGCGGGCCGCAGGTTGAGTATAGCTGGTATAGACCATCACTATAAAAACATTAACGTGACCATAATTCGTAAAACGAACAATTCACAGCGGATTTCTATTATTTAATGGAGACCGCTGCAACCCTCACCGTTTAACCCCGACGACCTTTCGCAGTCGTTAACTTATAGTACTGATCGTACGATGCCTTTATGCACGCAGTGCCTAATCTTAATATATTAGTTCATGCTTTGATGGCAGATGTCATCACTATTTGCATCAAACACAGAGTTCTATAAGTCACCAAAAGCTCTGACGTTTATGGCCCTGACATTAGCAACAGTGAAACGTCTGGATCACTTAATTATCTGTCCCGATATCTGATTCTTACTTGATGCTGTTTAATCTAAGTGAAAATACAAAAAATTTTTGCAGCTGCTTTGTGCAAAATTTGTTTGTGGACCATTGTAAAGATAAATGGAATGCAGCTCAAATAGCGAAATGTTTTCACAGCAGTTTTATTGTGTTACTGCTGGCTTTGTGTGAATTTTTTTCCAACAACAGATTAATTAAGATAGAACGGATTTTCTTGATTGTCAAACCATTTTGAAGGTGGAATGCTTTCCATTTAAGAAGTCGCACTGCACACACGCTAGGGCCAACTGGTGTTTTGAGGTTTGCACCATGAGGACGTGTGTCATCGGTTTGTTGTCGCTGCTGTCAGCTGTTCAGTGCACCGTTGTTCAATTGCCAGGTGGAAAGTTGCGGGGATCTTTTACCGGGAAATACTATTCCTTCCTGGGCATTCCATTTGCTGAGCCACCTCCCAGATTCGAAGCAGCGATCGGCCACAAAACCAAATGGCCTGGCATTCGAAATGCCACCTCACCGTCCGTGTCTTGTGTGCAATTTGGTGGTGGTCTGGAAGTAAACGGCGTCGAGGACTGCCTCGTGATTAATGTATTCACACCATCCATCAAGCCGACAAAACCGTTGCCGGTGGTGTTTTTCATATATGGCGGAGCATTTGTGGTCGGATCAGCGGGCGATACAGCAGAGCAGTTCGTTGTTGAGCAGGAGATGGTGCTTGCCATTCCCAACTACAGGCTTGGACCTCTTGGCTTCCTAAGCTCCGGGGACGAACTAGTTAGTGGAAACAACGGTCTGAAAGACCAACAACTCGCGTTGAAGTGGGTCAGCAAAAACATTCAGCACTTTGGGGGAGATCCCAAAAGAGTGTGCTTGATAGGATTTTCTGCAGGTGGCGCTAGTGTCCATGGCCACCTTTTGAACAAGAGGTCGTGGCCCTACTTCAGCAGTGCCGTTTCCATGAGTGGAGTTCTTCCCAGCCCTTGGGCCATCCAATGGCTATCGAATCCGAAAGTCCAATTTGACAAATTCTCCTCAAAGATCGGGTGTGAGTCGCGAAGTCCCAAAGCTGTTAAGCAGTGTCTCCAGAATCGGCCGTTATCGGAGATTGTCGCAGCAACAAAGGCCTTGCAGGTCTTCAGAAGAAATCCATCGAATATGTTTAGTGTTGTAATAGAATCTGAAAAAGTGCGAAACGCCTTTTTGACTGAACACCCAATGGACTTGATGAAAAGGGGACAGATCGCCAATAAGCCGTGGATTGTGGGTCACTGCGAGAGAGAAGGCGCATTCATGGGTGCGGAATTCATGAGTCTTGACGAAAACGGCGACGAATTGATTTCGATTTTGAATACACGTTGGATGGAAATAGCTCCAACGGTTCTGTTTTATAACAATAGTTGCGTTGGGTGTTCCCCAGAGACGACCAACCGCAAGATAGACGAGCGATCCATATTTTTACGAAAGACTTACATGAGGGGTCAAAATTTCAGTATTGACTCTTATCGTTCGTTGGAGCATATCTTCACGGGGGAATTATTTATGAAGGCAATTAAAACCGTCATAGATTTACACCGTAAGCATGGTAAGGCGCTGGTATACGAGTATGAGAATCGAAACGCCTGGAAAAATACAATTGGCAACCTTGTGGCCAATAGGTCGGACTTGAGTTTCGGTGAGTTAAGATTGATAGATTTTATCGTTGGTTTGACAGTTTTGGGCGAACCTTTCATGTGTTTTTACCGACATGTGGTTATATTCGTCATCAGGCTCTTCGAATGGTTTGAATATATTAATGTTGATAAAAAATTTATGCCATATTCTAGGTGCTGATCACGGCTCGGACTTGGTTAATGTATTGCCATTGAGGGTTCTTGTTGAACCTGCCCCGACCAATGAGGAGCGATTTATAACTAAAAACCTCGTTAAAATGTTCCGAGAACTTGCCACTTCAGGGTTTGTGTAGAATACACTTGTCTTTCGATAAATGACTCACAGCAACTGAATTTCTTCCAGGGTCCCAAGGTTTGGTTCTAAAAAACTTCCAGCCAACAATGCAACGCAGACTGGAAAGATGACTATTTATAAAAAGTTCCATATTATTGAAAGCAAGGCGGTTGATGGAATGTGGACAAAAAATATTTACAAAAATTCAGAGGTGAATTCTTAAAAAAAGATGACTGTGAGACTGCGTTCTTTGACCAACAGCTTGAATCTTGCAATCGAACATACCTATTTCATGTGGAAAGCGAACACATCCGGTAATTTGCTCTGTAAATTATGAATTTCAATTTTACTATTAAAGTAGTTGTAGCCCTATGCTTGACTTATAACAACCATTCGTCTTATGTGAGTTTTAGTTTTTGATCAATTAGAAGGAACCTACAACATTTATACCTAATTCAAACCGCTGAAATTGTAAGTAGTTATTTTTTCGGATGTTCGGGATGGCAACACCAAATATTTCGATACTATCTTCCGTTCAAAGTTATCCAACCTGGTATACCTAAAGAAAATCCCTTTGATATAGTTATAAAAGAGTATTTTGACACTCACCTGACAATGATGTGTTACTGACATCCACCCTTGACACGATTGCTGTCGATGTTTTCAATATATATTTAATACAGTTTTTGCGACAGAAGTTGCTAATGTTCTAGAAGTTGCTGTTGGACTGACTGTTTCTCGCTTTAAGGGACAAACGCCAATCGAAGTTCTCGTATGTTAGTGACTTCCATGAACTTAGGTAAATCATTTTGAAGGAAGTCTTCAACTGCTGACGAATAAAATGGAAAATAAAGCAGATATTTTAAAAAATATTGAGGACAATTTTTTTGAATAAAGAACTGATCGACTTCATAAATTTGTTTAAACGAATTTCTTTCTTTTCAATCGAAGTTTGCTTAAGGCCCTAGTTACAGCCTAGTTACAGCCATGCAACCGAAAAAGTTGGAACAGTGTGAAAATGAGTCATAGCAAAAATTCTGTCAAGAAAATCTGTCCGTACGAAAACAACCACAACAAACGAACCACCACTGATGGAAATCCATCAGAAACAATATTCCTGACAGATGGAACAGTACAGAAATGAAATATTTCAATGGAATGATTTGGTTTTTCTTGTCGAATTGACTGAAAAGTTGGTCAGAAAAGTTGTTCGTACGGAAAAATGAATGAAATATTTTTCTACAAAATATAAAGATATATTCGAGCAACATTTTAAGACCAAGGTTTCTGACTGCGCCGAAAACTTAAAAAACTCCCTTAGCTTTGTTCAAAACAAAAGAAGAAGTATCAGGTCGTCTGCTTAAATGCAGTGCAATAAGTTTGGGTGGGATTCTTTCCAAAAGAAAAAAACCAAAAACTAAAGCAATCACGCAAAGTGGAACATTTGCATCGCGTAGCTCCTTTCGTTTTTCGCTGCCTTTTGGCAAAACGTTTTAGACTATAACTTTTGAAAAGGTTGGATTGAAAAGCCGCAAATATTTTTATCACGAAAGGAACAATCAAAGAAATCGATAAACGTGAACGCTTTCGCTTTTTCTACCTTTCGTTTCAAAGTTCGCTTAAAACTTATTGCCAGCAACAACTTAAGTCGGGATCTAACGGGATCCCACGACTGATTAAAAGCCGCAATTGGTTTAATGACTGAAGAAATAATCAAAGAAATCAAGAAACGTCAACGCTTTCGCTTTTTCTAGCTTTCGTTTTCAAAGTGAACGTAAGCTTTATTGCAAGCATTAAAGACGTTAGTTGGGATTTCACGGGATCCCACCCCTTCTTCTTCTTTTAACTATACCAAGGCAATAATTTCTTTCTTTGGTAGAGTACTAGCAAAATAAAGTTTCCTACAGCTTTCTGTTGTTTGGGAAATAATAATCTTCGTCAAAATGTATACATAAAAAAACTATAATTGTTTGTCCGTCGTCTGCGTTAGTAGGTATAATTATCATTTATCGAATAGTCATACAACTTTGAAGACTTGTTGTTTCTAACTTAAGTTAGCCTTTTAAAAAAAAACATGTCCTGGCCCCTTCGGTACAAAAAAAAAATTATTTACAACTCCAATTTTTGACACTTGTGGAAGCTAAGGTTGAACAATTTGGAAGATTATTGCGTATCATCTGAGTAACGCACTACGTCAACTGTGGGCGGTGTTCTACAGCGGGGCATGGCACCTGCAATGCAATAAAAATGGTATAAGGTCTGTTTAAGTTGCCAAAATGTTGATCATGAAAGAGTGTTGAATACAAGGCACTTCACAATTGAATACGGGGCCCGCCAAATTTTATACAACAAGAAAGCAACGCTGAAAAATGAAAAATTACAACAGTGGCTCAGTGATTGGGAGCGTGGAGTCGCAGGATCAAACACCGGAAAAACACCGCATTATGAGTATTTTTGCAATTGAACAAGCAGAACTGTCTTGGGAAAGCTCGATGTCACCTTGAAAATTTAAGATCCCTTCCATTCGTCTCAAAAACAACTCGTTGGTCAGAAGCTAAGCTAAGCCAACAGCAATTATTCATTTGGCATCAACCAATACAGACCCACTGTGACATTTCCGCGGAGGTAGATCATTTCTAAAAATAATTCAGCCGATGCCCTTATTGAAATGTTAAACCATCCGCATCATCTCGAATTTCCGAAGCCACAAAAAGCAAGAAACAACTATTAAATAAAACGAAAAACCAACACAGCGGACAGTGCTCCTTCAGCAGGACAACTAAACTAAATCCACACCGCACGCACAAGCTAAATCTCCTCACTATCTTCATCAACGCGTACCTAATCTATGATCGCGTCCATATAGCCGCAGTTCATAAACAATTCTCTGAAATGCAGGAAATCCAACCAGCTAGAGGACGACGGACATCTCCAATGAAAAAATACCCAAAGACGCATATATAAAATGGTACCGCACTTACTACATGCATATACATATGTGTCGGAGTGGACAGTGGACTCCATCCGGCGCAGAGATCCCATAAATTTGAAAATTTCGCTTGACCACCGCGCCACTCAAGATCAAGAGTGCGGTGTGGGGCCGTAATAAAGCCGTCATTGTCTTCCAGGATAATATTCTGCGAATTATTCGAGTGTCGTCCATGCGAATGTATGTTTTATACTCACAACACTACACAGCCTTGACTGGGCACAGGCACAACATAAACCACCACCGCTCGGCGGCGCTCATGGGAACATTTTCACTACTTAATCGCGCAACGATGTTGTCGCTGTTGTCGTTGCTATACGGAATGGACCGCGATGCACACGGTCACTCTATCATCATAGCCACCATGACTGGGATATATATTTGGTAGTTGCAGGAGATATGAGTATGAGCCACAGACAAGAACAATAAAAAAAAAAAATTATAGTTTCCACACACAATAACTCTATTTATCTATGTCGTCCGTCCATTAGGAGAGCGACCACGGCCAACATAGAGATTGTTTATGCTTCACTCTTGAGACAGGGTCAAGATTGACTCGCGCGAGGACTGCACAAAGCGTGTGTGCCTCTGCCTGTGTATATTCCGGCGGTGTATCTTATAATAACATCGTTATTTATCTGAAAGTATCCGGCAATCTGTTATCGAGTGCCTTGTTATCGGTTTCGATCTTCATTGTATGTGCTGATCGCGCGATCGTAGATTGGGCGCGTATAAACAAAAAGGAGTTGCGTCTTGAGCGCGTGTTTTATGTTCTTTTGGCATTTGAGTTGTGTAGGTCCCCCTGGCCTGGCCACTGCTTATTTTGATGACGGCACGTTGGTGGGTGACGCCATGCGACAGTGGCGTTTTGTTTATTCGTTTAGTAGTTCTTCGTAGTATATACTGGCATGCAATGTGGGGGCATACGCCTTGAGTTAATATTGAGAAGGGCTTGCTTATCTACTGTAACTGTTAAGGTGGCGGCTACAAAATGATGTGCGGCATTTATTTTTAGATGTACTTGGATACTTGAGAGATCAGATTTGACAGCAAAAAATGTTTATGCCTTGAGTGAGCAACAGTAAGGGTTGTTCTCCTTTAGAACACTTTAAACTTGTAGGTAAATCTATTGGGTTGCTCGATTGACCCCTTTACTAAGTATGCCAAAAATCTTTACCTGTAGGCTGCGTAGTTTTGCCGTATGCAAAAGAATTTTATTATTTGTAGATTTGTGCGGTGTAATAAGTGCTGTCGTTTTCGATTGGGATTTTCAGATTTTAGATTTGTCGTGGTCAATGGAACATGAAATGAGATCCGTTTTTTGTTGGTGTGTGATTTTTAAGTCAGCTTAGTATGTAATTTGTGTTTATAAAGAAAAAAATGTAATTTATGTTGATATCCATTATGGCGGTCATATGAACTTTTTTTTAACTTTCTCGATTGCGTACAAGGAGAAAGATATTGTATTCGTACAAAATTTCGAACTCGACATGTTAATCAATTCTGACATTACTCAAAAAAGTGGGTGGAAGTTGTTTCCGTCCGTCCCAAGGTCTACACAGCCTAAACGTCTGCCTCGTATTTGGAGTTTGGGGGCTTACAGTTCGGGGCGGCTTTTGTTTGAAAGGTAACCTCAAATTAATGGAACTTCCCATACAAAATTTGCATACCAGTATGATTTGTTCGAAATCGGCGGAACGATTTCAACTAAACATGATATTTGAGCTTAAGTAGGGGAGATTAACATGGCTGCACACACAGTTTTTGTATAATTAATCGAGTGAAGGTACTTTTGAAATTTGGATATATCTCGAAAACGGTTCATACGAATGTAACAAAAATGTATTTCTAAGGTAGGTAGTAATGTCATTTCTAACTAAATTCTAAAATGAGTATTTGAGGAAAGCCAATTTTTTAAATTTAGTTTTCTTTAGTTGACCTGAAAACTAGAACGAACGAACAAGAACGATTTTGACCAAAATGCGTACTTAGAGTAAAATTGATGTTTCCAAAATTTATTTGGGTCTTTCGTTTTCACAGCGAATCACCGAAAATGCTCATTTTAGAAACAGCCCATATTGCGAATACAATTTTTTCGATTTGGATAAAACTTAAAAATTCATTAACGCTTACTTCCCGAACAATGCCTTTTACTTTTTTTTTTTTTTTTTTTTTTATAATTATCCCAAGCCCAAATGGCTGACACTGCGACCTGAAAGATCTATTGTGTCATTGGGGAGAGGTTAAACTAAGAGACGTTCGACCTCCCTAATGAAGGTCAGTAAATCTTTAGTAGCAGAGTACGCTATCTCTGTTGGTGTGCGATTCTCCCTATTGAAGACTCGTTTTCTTAACCAATGAAGAGCCGGACAGTCACAGAAAATGTGTTCAGAGGATTCGATATCCTCCAGACAGAATCTGCATTCTGTTTCCGGACAAAGATTCATTTTGTTGAGGTGATATTTAAGGCCACAATGACCTGTGAGGAAGCCCGCTAGCTTACTTATGTTATCCTTACTGAGTTTAAGTATTTCCTTATAGGAGTAAGGTTTAATTAATCGTTTGGATTGTCTTAGACCCGGGACATGTTCCCAGTGTTCAAGACGGAGTTGTTTTTCCCAATCGTTAATTTGTCTTAGTGCAGTAGTCCAATTGACCGAGCAGTAGGGTTCTGGTCCACAGAGAATGGATTCGGAGCCAGTCCTAGCTAGTTTGTCTGCATATTCGTTGCCTGCAATACCCTGATGACCCGGCACCCAGCCGAGCCTTACCTTGTTGTGTTTGGCTAGGGCTTGCAAGGCATCGTGACAGCACTTAACTGTTTTGGAGTCCATTGTATTGGACGCCAAAGCTTGTAAAGCTGCCTGACTGTCTGAAAATATTTGAATGGTTGCGCCTTTCATTCCTTTTTGGGATATAAGATCGGCACAAATTTCGATAGCATGGATTTCGGCTTGAAAGACCGTGGGACACAATCCCATGGGTACCGATACTTTGGTGTTGGGCCCAAAGACGCCAGCTCCAACTCCGGAATCCATTTTGGATCCGTCGGTGTACCATACTAAGCTTTTTGGGTTGAGTGACGGAATACCATTGGTCCAGCTTGCACGTTCAAGTATTTCGACCTCATAAAGTTTTCCGAAACTGTACTCCCTAACCATAGTATCTGGGACTGAGCAGAACATGTCCAAGTTAGGGATTAGGTTGATTATTTTCAGATGTCCCACAAGGTCAGCTGGTTTAAACCTATAATCTAGCTGCAGTTTAATGGCACATCTAGCTGCCGTCTTCATGATAAAGTACTGCAGGGGTGAGAGCCCAATAATGGCCTCAAGTGCTGTTGTTGGGCAGGTGCGCATTGCACCTGTGATACCGAGACAGGCAATCCTTTGAAGCTTCTGAAGCTTATTTGCCGTGGTATGCTCGAGTACTTTTGGCCACCAGACGATTGCCGCGTACGATACAATGGGTCTTACCATCATGGTATACAACCAGTGTACCATTCTGGGATTAAGACCCCAAGTTCTGCCGTACAGACACCTACAGGCCCACATGGCTCTAGAGGCACGCTCTGTGGCGGACTTGATGTGTGAGTTCCAGTTTAGTTTCTTATCAAGGATGACTCCGAGATATTTAACTTCATTGGAGTAGTTTAATGTAGTTCCATTCAGGATAAGGGGCCCTAAGTTGACCAATCTCCTCCTAGTGAAAGGAACTAGAATAGTTTTACTGGGATTTATAGATAAACCTTCCGTAGTACACCATTCTAAAACATGTAGAAGAGCGCTCCTCATTCTACTATTAATGGTAGCGCAGTGCTTTCCACTAATGACAATTGCCAAATCGTCGGCATAACCGATGGCGTCATAACCTAGATTATGTAGGCTGACTAGTAGGCTGTCTATGACTAGTGACCACAGCAAGGGGGAGAGCACACCTCCTTGGGGGCAGCCTTTGACTGCTGTCACCGACACAGCCACTCCTCCCGACGAGGACGTTATTACTCGACTTTCCAGCATGGCACGGATCCAACGGTTTGTCGAGTCTTCGATACCTTTACAACTGATTGCCCTAGTAATCGAGTCGTATCCAGTATTATCGAAAGCACCCTCAACATCTAAGAATGCGCCTAGGGCAATTTCCTTGTGGTTAAGGGCGTCTTCTACCTTTTTGACGAGGTGGTGAAGAGCACCCTCAGTGGACTTGCCCTTTCTGTACGCAAACTGACTTGAGTGGAGAGGGTTAGATATTAATATCCGACCTCTGATATGAACATCAATTAGTCTTTCCATAGTTTTAAGAACAAAGGATGTTAGACTGATAGGTCTATATGATTTAGGTAGTTCGCTTGGCCTGTTGCCACTTTTGGGAATGAAAATTACGTTCACCTGTCTCCAGGTGGAAGGAATGTATCCCCAATTGTAACTAGCTCTAAATAGGATTGTAATTGCTGGTAGTATGACGTCAATAACCCTCTGAAAGAGGGCTGGGAATATACCATCACCACCAGGTGCTTTAAAAGGTTTGAATGAGCCAACTGCCCATCTAACCTTATCTGGACTGAAAATTTTTCCAGATAGACTATTTACTCGCCCAGAAACAGAGATCCTGGGATCAGTGTCGTGTGAGCTTTCGTGTGATTCACGGATGGTCGAACCCGGAAAATGAACCTGAAGTAAAGTTTTAATTGTTTCCGTACGGTCCGTCGTGTAGGTTCCATCTGCTTTTTTAAGTAGACCTACACAGTTGGAATGATCTTTTCTCAGAGCCTTGTGGATACGGGCTGCTACTGGCATATCTAATATGTCTTCACAGCATTTCCTCCAGGAGGCCCTTTTAGATCGTCTTAATTCTGAGTTGTATGCTGTGAGAGCGGATCTGTATTCGTCCCACATTTTGGTTACTTTGGCCCGATTAAAGAGTTTTCTAACCTTCCGTCTGAGTTTGGCTAGTTGGTCATTCCACCAGGGAACCTTACGTTTACTCAAACTGGTTTTGCTGACACAACTCTCATGGTAGGAGGTTATCAACACGTTACTGAGCTGGTGAGCAGCCTCATCAATGTCCCATATGGATTCAATTTGAGAGACAAACATATTTGTTTTTGAGAGAACAAGTTCTCGATACATATTCCAGTCCGTCGATTTGGGATTGTATCTATTTTGTGCAGGTGTAGATTGACCAGGCCTTTTACTTAGTTTTTAGCTAAAAAGTTAAGCAATAGTATTTATTAAGCTAAATGTTACAAAATTTTTAACTGCATTTTCTGCATAATTTGACAAAAAGCGCTCCAACGATATGGTTCAAAAAACATATTTGGGATAGTTAAATAATTCCAATTAAGATCCCATACTTATTTTCCCTCAAAAATTTTTAATTATTACTCAAATCTCGAACTGTCTTCATACATTTTTGTAATACTCAACACCCTACAGCCAATAAAAATGCAACTACAACTCCTTTTTAGCAAACATTTCCTCCTTCTTCTTTTTTTCAACCATATTAAACATGCATCTTAGAACAATTCCAACCGCACTTGGAGTTTACACAATCAGATTAACTACTAACGCAAGCGGATTTTATTTAACACTATTCCTACACTTTAAGAACCGTTTCTTTTATCTAGCATCGCTTCTCATAACTTTGCCTGCCTATCAGTGGCGTGGCGTCCATATAACCCGATTCCTACCGACTTCCCTTAAGCCATCAAATAAATATTGTGTGTGTATCCACAAAAATCGTCATCGTCTCGTCGTCATCAGTCGTCACGACAAAGCTAAGGTAAGAATAACCCAAAATATGTCGGGGTATTTAAGCTCTGCCTTTAAAGTTGATTTTGAGAGAATATTTGCTTTTTATCTCTTTCTTTCTTCCCTGAGCACTGTGTCTGACAACTCATTCTTTAACACCCACTTGGTTATGTAGAAAATAACGCACTTTTCTTCGAGTTATTCGATTTAATTCTATACTACTTCTTCTTTTCGGATTGTGTGTGGATAATTGCAGGTAGTATGTTGAAGTAGGTAGTGTAAGTGTTTTGGTTTACAAATTCAGTTGGCAGATTGCAGTGCATGACTTCAGTAAATTTAGTATTGTGAACCCAATTTGCAAATGTACAATGAATGATTTTGTTTCAAGGAACACAGGTGTAAGTTTTTTTTTTATTTGTATCTGATTAATTTTGCTTCGACTTCGCATTTTAAAATATTCACGCCACGCTACTGCTGCCTACGTAATAAAATACGAAAACAACAACCCAACTTTTGATGAAGGAGAAAGTTTCGTGCGACCCAGTCTTGCACTTTAGTTTTTTATATTTTTCACAGACTCGTGGTCTTAAAACGTAAATAAAAACACACTTCATAGTTTGACAAATGTCAAATGTTTTGGTGTTAGTGAGTGTAAGGGGCAAATTTTTCTAAGAAATCGAGATTCAAAAAATTGCTCTGAGTCTGTTTTTTTGGAGCCATTTTGACAACCAACTGATTTATAGAGCAGAAAAACTGTTCTGAATCAGAAAAACGTGTTTTTTCTCTCCTAATGGGAAACGACGTAACTTTTGAATAGCAACCACCAATACGAACGCACCAGAGAATGAAGTTTAAGGCCGTGTCACTGCGAATAAGGCCACTGCCACGGAACGGAATATAACCGCCTAATACAATCAACTTTTCCTGCATAACATGGAATCCCCTACAAGACTTAAAAGACTTCTACCTATTTACCAGGAGCAGCTGTGTGAGGTCTGACAAAACTCAAAGACAGGTTCTCAAAAAGTAGGTGAGCAATTTTTCGATGCCCATTTCTGACATACATACTTACCGATCGCCTCAAATCAAATGCAACTCGAATGTGTCCGACTTTGTGTGAGTGGCCCCAATTTACCCGAAAAGAAACGGAAACACAAACCCCCTCAAGATACACCATTTTCGGATAATATACCAAATATTTTACTTCAAACGGATTTATAAAAACATCCCCAAGCTCATCATGCTGTCATTATATCATCGGCGAGTTACACCAGCGAACGCATAAAAAGGGCACATCTCTGTGTGTAGTCCCTATCCAGACAAGACTAATTGCAACGTTTAATCCATCACTCATGTCAGTGGCGCATGCAAATTAAGCCATTCCACCGGGCCGCAGTAGGGCAGTCAGAAAGTTCGTATTGCGTGCGTCAAGTTCGCCAGCATCTCATCGAATCTAATTATTTTAAAGCGTCCACTTTGCGAACGAAATCTATTTTTTCAGCGCAAATTAACCGTCGGTCGCCGCGCTGCTGGCGTAAAGAATAATCCTCTGTCTGTCCTCTCATAGTGCAGAAATCAATTACAAATCGAACTACTCGCAACACAATCCATTTGCAACATGCGATGAATTTCTACATCAATCATCTTCAGATTTGTTCGTCCGGCCAATGAATCACATACGAGCACAGACGTAGCCCTAGGGCGCGCTGGTAAGGTAGGTGCTCTGCAACACGACACACTGCACTAACACAAAAATCAATCAGCATCAATAGTTGTTGACTTACAGCATTTGACTCTAAAAGTTACATTAAATGGATTAGTACATTAGGCAGCATGCTGACAGGATGCAATTAACGAACGGCAACGCAGTTCATTCGTCATTATTGGGCTTTGTTTGGAGTTTTTTTTTTTTTTAAAAACCAATCAGGAATGACGCAAAAACGGTTATCGATACAAATAATTGGCCTTAAATTCCATGAACAAGTGATTAATCACAAAGGGACGACTGAACAGAGAACCAGGCGACAGGTATACGTGAACGGTGGGCCCCGAAAGTTGGATGCCACCCGCATTAGGTTAGGTGGCGTCATTGGTTTCCATGTTTATCGCTGATGGCCAGAGTCACGTTTGACATTTCAAACGAGACAAGGAACCAGATCTGCCAGATTATTTGTACAGATCCTATTACTTGTGTGTGCGGCTGTAAGCGGGCCACAGAAATAAGTCAGCCGAATATTTTCGTTGTCACGAAAAGAATAATTCGCAACGGGGTGATACCGACTCAAGTTACGTGTATACAACTTCTAAAATTAGTTCTCATGGTCACGTTCACCATCAGATTAAGAAGTGTGTTTACTATTTGATCAGTAGTCTGGTACTACTTTGCGTGTGCGAAGAGCGACGGTAGCATTGGTTATATTGGTTATGTAGGGATTGACGGTTTGTCCCTGCTTCCAAACAGAATTTACTCACAAGCAGCCTGACATTTTATTGATTTGTTTATTTACTTTATTATTATAATTATTTGACGTATTTCAAGTAAAATTTGTTGGTATAGCTCCGAATATGAACCAAGGACCTTCAATAAATTTTGGACGTTTTTGGAAATCCAACCATATGAATCATGCGTCCATTTTGCTGTCATAATGTCCAAGATTTCAAATATAGCCACCTGGCTGCATGTATAACTGCATAATAAAAACTGCGTTCAGTTTCAAAACGCTTAAAAAATCTTTTGTTTTTTTTTTCCAAGATGTCACAACGTGAGTTCAAGAATAAAGATCCTTAACGTTATAGATGTCACTGGGGCCTTTAATTCTTTAATTTTTGTAGGAAAATAAACTTAGATCACACCAAGTGTCATTTTTGTTCCGAATGCCAAAATGCCAGAGTTGTAGCTGAGGCATTTCTCAAACTGCGATATTGTGCTAGACGACTGCCAATGTCGGTCTTCCACAAGCATACCTTCTTACAAGATTCCCTAGCAAAATTTACAGTTTTACAAAGGTATCTGTACACAGTTTTACATGTCAGAAATGTTTGCGCATGGACTGGTGGTAATCTAAATGTTGGCTTCCTTTCCTTCAACGTTTTATGTGCGTACTCTTTTAGGATGTGTTTCAAAAAACTTCGGCAAATTTCCGCATATATCCTGGGCCGGACCAACCATAAATATACAAGATGTGCAAATGCACAGGGCGCCAAGTTCTGGGAGCGCAGTAGGAAAGAAATATTAATTTTATCTTGCGCGAACAAAATACTGCCATTTTCATTTTATCCCTTGCGATGTTGCAAAAAATTCCACTAGACCTATGCAAGTACATTTCTTATCTACCTAATCTCAAAATAGTCCACCCTGTTCGTGTAGGTATATTTCTTTCACATCCACTAACATTTTACATAAGAATCTAGTTCAAAAATCTCAAAAGTTTCACCTCGTATGTGCAGATTTTATGTCTTGAACATTCACACGCAAAATTTTCATACGAAGAAATTCAAACAAAAAAAAAATCTTTCTTACGGAATCGTTTGTGTCTGACTTTGAATTGAACGTGCGGGTTTTGATTCTGCAATCTGCCTGCACATATGAACACGGTTGGCACTTGCAAAAAAAATTAGCTACCAAAATTGAAAAAAAAGTTACCAAACCAAGGAAAAATTAACCAAAAAAAATTTACTATTCGAAGACTTTTCGCTGATTTAGGAACATAATAAAAGGTGGTTATATTTTAAGGGCCGATGTTGAATGTGAACCACACTTAAACGTCAAGTTTTTTTCTGCATTTCATTTGACATTTCTCAATTTCAGACTAACTCAATTTGAACCACGGAAAGAAACACAATCGAGCAACGCGCTTAAGTTATTCAGGTTTATTATGAAAACGGACGTTCAAATCAAAATGCATATCGTGCGCTTCGTGATTTTTTCGGTCAATTAATCGGCACATTTTCAGCACAGTGGATTCGTCAATATGCAGAATTGCCGCATTTGGGCGAATAATAATCCAAGAGTGACTGTCGAAAAACCAATGCACCCACAAAAAGTGACTGCGGTTTATGGGCTGAAGGCATCATCGGGCCGTATTTTTTTCCGAAATGAGGCCGGTCAGGCAGTTACTGTGAATGGGGTTCGTTATCGTGAGATGATAACGAACTTTTTATGGCCCGAATTGGAAGATATGGATGTGGACGATGCCACTTGCCACACAGCTACCGAAACAATGGCTCGTTTGCGGGAGAAATTCAATGGCCGTGTTATCTCACGTCGTGGCGATGTTAATTGGCCGCCACGATCATGCGGTTGGACACCGTTCGACTTCTTTCTTTGGGGCTATTTGAAAGAAAAGGTGTACGTCGATAAGCCAGCAACAATTCAAGAGCTAAAGGATGAGATAATTCGGGACATTAACGGCATAGAACCTCAATTATGCCTCAGCGTCATCGAAAATTTGGACCATCGGATGGAGTTGTGCCGCCGAGGTCGCGGCGACCATTTGGCCGATATTTTGTTCCATACATAATTGAACCATACCAATATTATCATAATCAAAAGAAAGGACAGTAATTTCTTAAATAATTTGTGTTTTATTCAAAATCAACATCGGCCCTTAAAACTTAGCCACCCTATATAAAAGAACGGCATGGCAGGGTAAAAACGTCCATTTTCTTAGTCTTAAGAGAAACTAAAAGAGAAGTGTAGAATTCATAGCACTTTATTTTTATTTATCATAACACACATTATTAAAAAAAAAAAAAACATAAGTCTCTTAAAATATTCAATTAGGTACATTAGTCAGTCTCTAAATAACGGCTGCTTTATAAAATAAAATAAATAAGACTTAACTTACTAATGTAATAGTAATATCTACATTAAATCCTTCTGCTGACCAAAAGCATGATTTTCTAAACTCATTTTATTTGATTTTGAAAATTGCTTCTTTAAAAACAAACATTTGTAAGACATAAGGCCTTTTAATTCAATAAGAATCATAGTAGGAACCTTGTCAGTCTTTAAGCAAATAAACAACGTCTTTCTTAAGTAGTTAGTTTACTAAAAAAAATTCTTTTGCTGACCAAACAGAATGGTTTTCGTTTTTCCCGTTATTAAGCACTTAAGTCAACATAATATCATTTATGGTTTCAAAGTTAAGCTTATTTCCTTACTTAGTCTTAATTAAACTAAACTCAAAAAATGTGCCCTCAGCATATCCGCAGAGCTATGTGATAAGGACATTAGGTTCAGAACAAAACTGGTTAAATTTTTAAAGCAATATTCATCTAATCCGTTCCTAAGGTAACTAACTTTTCCCCAAAATTCTAAATATTTCTGTCAAAAGAAGTATTTTTTTTTTTTAATAAAACAGGTTAACATGGGTGGTGGCTGACGCATATGCAAATGCAATGCGTTTACTCAGAAATAGTAAGGCAGCATTTAAATGAGGTTTTATCGAGTTCGTATTTTTGGTGCTCCTGCTCAAAAAGTTACCATAACCAGATAAAAACTACCAAATTTCCAAAACACAAAAAGCAAAAAAAAAAATTACCAAATTTTGGTTAAAAATTCCCAAAGTGGCAACCGTGCATATGAATGCGATTTCTCATCTACGAAAGAGAGTAACAAATTTGTCGCTTTTGTAAATCCGGCACAGGGCGCTCGTTTGGGTGGAGCCGGCACTGGATATATCCTCCCCAAGTTCGTCATTTTTGAAAAGAAAAGTTCACTTAACTCCAATCTTATGTGGTATTCGTTTGGGCTTCTTCAGATTTGCCCTCAGATTTCAGATTTCGTGTGCCTAATCGAACATAAAAACGCTCTTGCTTTTTTTTGTGTTGATATTCGTGCGACTTGAATATGTGTAGTCTTCGACACTTTTCTATGCGCTTTCTATTCACTGGTTGAATTTTATATTAAAACATTGGAAATTTCCGTCCCGATTGATTTCTGAATATTTGTACACAAATAATTATGAAAATAGATTCGCCTTTCCTTGCTGTAGAAAAATGTTCACGATAATGTAAACAAACTCCGCCAGATGTCAAACTCAAATGTAAATCTGAATCAAATCTGAGAAAAAACGCAAAAGTGCTCTGAAATCTGAAAAAGATTGCTTTTTTTGTACCAAACGAACATAAAAATTGCTGTGAGAGCAAAAAAGTGCTCTGAGAGCGCCCAATCGAATACCACATTAGAACAGATATCTCAATTTCTCGCTTTCAATTAATTTCCTTTTTTCCTTAACTAATTTCACTAGCAAGACCCAAACATTAAAAAAAAAAAAACTTTAAAAAATATGCCACAGAATAGTTTAATAGTTTATTGATTTGCTTAAGAAGTAGAAGCTAAACAATTCGTCTTTTACGTTTCATCACGATAGTGTTAGAAAAATATGTGCGAAGTAAATTATTTAGCCTGAAGGTCAAAACACATGTGCGGCTGTTCTAGATGCTTCACTCTGCAAGCAGCAACTGCTCAAAAAAAAAATTAAATACCCTTTGACACAATTCGTATATGTATCGGTTGCTGTCATTGAAAACTATTTCCGTCTTTCTTTTGCTCACATCAGTATGTAGTTGAATTTACAAATCCGATGCTGCCAAGTCCATATTACACAAGTCACTTCGCTGCAGTGTAATGAATTCAAAAGCAGTGCGTGATACTAATAAATCATATTTAGTGTCCGGGCTAGATTTGACGAACTCGCAATGGCGAAATTTCCTGTATAAAATTACTCATTGTGACCTACAAATTATTTAGTGTGAAGGTTAAAAATCATTATTAGTAAGGCACAGTATGTATTTTGGTCGTACCCCGCAGTGAACTCTGTACAAAGTGACCGAATTTTACTTAACGATGTATTTTAATTTGTTAAACTGTCGGAAGTACTTTTCTCGATGCTAATCAATATGAATGGGAATTATAAAATTTTTGCTTATAATACAAAAAACAACCGGCCACGCCAAGTAAACCCCATAGGTAGAGTGTTATTTTAATGGACTTGTTGGTTTATTTCAAACTAAAACAAACAAAGCACAACTACATACAAATCCGCAGCTCGCGTTGAAATGAAGAGGTTCCTATGTGGCCACCAAATTCCTGTCTGACAGTTCTCACCTCGCATCTGTCACATTTATTTGACAGCTCAAGTTTCACTCCATTGTAATTATAAATTGAAAACATCGTACTTCCTCTTTATCGTTGAAAGCATACAAATGTACGTAAGTGCACCTGTGTATACAGCCATTTTCTCCGATTTGTTGGAAGAAAAAATTAAATTAAAAATGCCATTGAAAAATGACTTATGGACGTGTCTCTTCCGACGAATTCCAACGATATGCCGTCCGACCAGCGCAATTTTTATTACACCACAGTTCAGGCGGGGGAAAAACGTAAAACCGCCATAGCTGCTCTTTCAGTTCATCAATCATTTTCCTGATTAAGCGGTTTTGTTGTGCATATGAACATAATCGCGTCTGCCCTATACAGGCTTTGGGTTTCTTTCACAAAGGCGTCAGAAGCGTCAAAATAATATTTCTCCTTGAAGCTACAACACCACCAAAGTCTCCATTTTCCGGTGTCTATCACCTGCCAACACTTCTAATGCCACGGACAAGTGGCAACCATAAAAGTTTGCCACCCGCTGTGCTGACAAATTGACTATTTACCAAGGCGCACTGCAAGCTACCTGACGCTTCCAGCTGCATCGAGTTGGGTACCTATTCTCTGCTGAAGCTGTGTTCATCATGATACGGTTTGTTCCAAAGGTGAAAAATCGTGAGTTCTTTTCAGATCCAATCTTGGTATTATGCACCTTTTGCGGCGGCGGTGGCGGCGGCGGCGGTGGCGGCGGCGGCGGCGCGAACTTATACGCAGCACGAATAAATAAATCTAATCTCCTCGAATGATTGAGAATGTTTTCGTCTGTCCATGTCCATGCGCGGAGTTTCTGTGACACGGGAAATCCACTGAGAAATATCCCTCATTGACCTTGCGGACAGAAGTTGACAGATACCAAATTGCACACATTCGCTTTTCGTTTGCGCTTCGTGCCCTCAGGGGGGCGTGCAGATAAATTTCTTCTAATTTTTCTATGGCGCCACATGGAAAATGCACACCGACTCTGGCGGATTAGATGCCATAGCCGGATATTTGCCTTGTACTACAAATTCTTGATGCTTAATGCTTCTTATATACATGGGCAGCATATATGCAGGAATCAGGAGAGACGGTAAAGGCCAGGAGCAACCAGCTGCACAGTGGTGTAACGCCCCATCGTCGAGAGCGCAGGAGTGTAGGAGAGAAGTGTGCTGTGCCATGTGATTTATGCGGGATTGTTCAAGTTTCTTGGGCTTCTTAGCTTGTAAACGGTGTGCGGAGATTACTCTTGCGGCCTTTATCTGATTCTTATTTACCTGGCAGAGATCTGGTAAACGATCTGACAATCTGTTTGAGATGTAACATGGGCTCGGATGCGCATTTAATGTTGCACATTTGGCTGGGGCAGGCCTATACGTCATTTTAATTGTGGGCCTCCTTCGAGCATCCCTGTTGTGGACGATGGACGAGAGCTGAGTTAGTTAGATTCTGTTATTAATAACTCAGGGTCAGTGTGTATCTGGGGGCTGAATTTTTCTGTTGCTTAAGTGTAACGCACATGTAAAACGGGCACGGATGTGAGTTCCGTTGAGGCGTCGACTGCGCAAGGAAAGTGATGTATTCGGGTTGTTTGAAACACACCGTGAAATTCTCCGACATATCCATTTCCATAAAAAGTAAGTGTAGTTGACTAGCTGTGCGATTAAAAGGAACATGTGTCAAATACTGCCAAGCCGAAGGTATCAAAAAGTCTTATTTGATGTTGTTTCCGACTATAGGTGTGCTTTACTGGGACTTCATTAAGATTTGTTTGCCGTTTAATGAAAAATAAATGTAAGTAAAATGTAAGTGCCAAGAAATGTCAGGTACTCCTCGGGGAATAGCAATGACTATTTTAAATATAAGCCCGTTTTACGATAGTAGAATCCAAATAAGGCTTCGCCTAAAGCTTGTCAAAAGTCAGACTGGAGAAGCCATTTGCTTCCGTAAATCGAGAGGGAAAGTCATTTATTAAATTTCCCAACGTGCATCATTGACGTACGAACTTGAAAAGAAAGAAACCAAAGTTCACCTTTCATGAGCAGGCCCCAGCAAGGTCAAGTAAAACACTCGAATGCTCAATAAAACAGTTCAGAGTGACATTTGTTGTAGACTGTTATAAACTGGTGTACTTCACTTTGTGTCTCGGCTTTGAGTTTCCTCCAGCGTTCTTGTTGTATCCGCTCGCTGAAAGTAAATACGGTACTGTCAACTTTCAACATCCCCAGAAAGGTGTTAACCTGAAGTACTGCTGTCAAACCGCTTCTATCTTTGGGATAAACACCTAGTATAACACCTTTCCTACCTTTGTGAGATACAATGATTAAAGTCAGAATAAACACTCCAAGAGTATTCACTAAAATCGTTTTCATTTTTTCAGCAAGACGAAATTCGGCGAGTAGAAAATTACGAAACGATTAAAAGAGCAGAAATGGATTTCTCTCTCATTTTTTTCAATTTTTATCAGTACCTGGTCGCATTCGCACAGTTTCTTAGCAAATTTTTAATAGTTTTACGTTTGCAAAAAAGTACCCAAACGAACCTAAACTGTGGCAAGCGGTCGTGTGAATTGCTATTTATGTTTTAGAGTTGCAGCAATGAAGGTAAGAATCTAACTAAATAGAAAGTTATTCTATTGCTTTATCGTTATTTGCAGCGAACTACGCAATGATATTTCCGAGGGTGTTCCCTTAAATAATAATAATAGTTGGCGCAACAGGTCCGTAGGGACCCAAGGCCTAGCTTCTCACAACCATTCGTTTTGGTTGAGTTTCATTTTTGGAACGAATCGAAGGGATCTACAATTTTATGCCGATTCCAAACGGCTAATTGAGATCTTAAGACAGTTATACTCTCGGATGTTTGTCAAACGTTCGCCAGAGGTGGCGCATTGGAAAAAATCCCTAGTTGGAATTTGTTTGTGTTCACTTAAAGCACCGCAGAAATTTATGAAGTTACGAACTGCATAAAATTGCACGGTTAATTTAATAGTAGGTATACATTTTTTTATTAAAAGTTAAACGTTTACATAGAAAGTGCTGCCAAATTGTGTTTTTACTGCCACCAGTTTGCTTATGCGGATCTGAGTAACTTTACAAAACTCATCTGTACATTTGGCTCAACCCAGTAAAATAAATTATATCCAACAATTTGCTATGCATTTCATCTGCGACAGTGCTACCCTGCAGGCAAGGCGACGTTCATTGACTAACTCGATTAATTACTAACCTACTTAAGTGACCATTTGTAAAATAATCGATAAGTTAGTTAAAAGTCTCTGTAGCCCGCTTCTGCTTTTAGGTCATTTTGCAAAAAGGACACAACCAGTAGAACATAAACATTCGATCGTTCCCATATTCAAATCTCTACGACCTCGTGAAAAACACTGTCAGTTGCCAGTTCCATTCATTCCGCCACTGTTACCTGGCGGTACAAACAGCAACATTAACTTTCGGCAGTAATCTTTACGAGATATCACACAAATGAATGCAACATGACATTCCCGCTAATTCGGATGACATCGACAGTGAGTTCCATTTCTTGGCAAAAACTTGACTTCCACTTTACCACAAGCAGCGGTTTGATATTGACTTGGGCTTAATGTAGGGAAAATGTCTTCCAAAAGCTGACGAGGATTTGAGAAACACACACTAAATGTGCGACTGCACAAATAGTAAGTTAACTTGAATACTTTCCGGAATTACTGTCTTCGGCTTTGTAAATCGCCACAGCCAATTTGTTTGAGGTCAACACAGCTTTACCCATTGAACCGCTGCCATTGTATACCCATTCATCCGACATAATGTTCGTGCTCCGATTAACCATATAAAAACAAACTCAAACCCCACAAGTTAGACAGACTACAGGCTGGCCTACGATCTACGAGTAGACCACCGGGCATACACACAAATATGACAATCCATTTGTTTCTATTAAGAGATCAAAATATGGCGCGCTCACTTCCTATTAAGCAATTATTATTCCCATTATTACATTATCAAAGCGATCTCCACACCAAACATATTATATCATCGGGCCCGGCACAATGCAATTTTACGTATTCTCTAACCTTATTTTAACCTTTTGATATGAGTCGCCCGCCATGTCGCAACAGGCAGCGCGCGTCGCGTCAGAGCGAGAGTGAATGAGGACCTCATCGAAAGCTGGATGTGAGACCATTTCTCCACTCTTAATGCAGGTATTGCAAAACAATTGCATATTTAAAAAACGATAGCAAAAATGAAAATAAAAAACCATAAACATCGATGCAATCGAAAATCTGTTTCCGAAAGGAAAAGTGCATGTGCATTAGGATTGCGGCAAGAGGGTTCGAAAAAAACGTCCACAGGCGGATAGGCGCACGATTAGTATGCTAAATTAAATAATGCATCCGCAAGATACATGGACTCGATCGGGTGTGTTCCCTATAAACTTGAGCATTGCCACTGTGCATTAGGCAGCAACATACTTACTGTCAAATTTGCGGCATAAATAGGTAGCGTGGTATGTCGGCGGCATTTCGACACGGTTATAGAATTTCATGTCATTCCACATAGTTTCATAATATTGCTCAGCGGTTGATTGATTATAAATCGGAAGCACTATACGAAACGGGAGCATCTAGTTATCTTAAGTAGACTAGATTGGTCTGGACTAGATGTATCCGACAGAAACAATTACAATGGTCCGTCATGTCACTTTTCTTACGTCAGCGACATGTACGAAGTGTCTACTTAGTACTCAGTGATGAATTTCTTGACCTCTCCATAAACGTCAACTGAAAAGGCTCTTTATACATGTGACCGATCTAAGTCAAAACTGAGGCACATCAATCAGCCAGATGTCAGACTTACTAAACCACATACTTGAACGTCCCCACTGAACAACAAAAACAAAAGAATATAAAATCACAATAGAGACAGTCTAAGTCCATCTAGTGACACTGAAAGGAACAAACGACTATATTTTTCAGCAACAGAACGTTTTTGAAGTTTTTTTTGCCTACCTTTAATTACAGCGCGTTTTAAATAAAAACAAATTGCAAATCGACAAACATTCTATTCTAAGTGCATTATTTTGACACTTTTCTAGTGTTTAAATGAAGAAAAAAGGTCAACTCCCGAGCAGCAACAACTGTCAAATAAATTGCACTGTTACGTTCCCCAAGGGAACTTCATTCTCACCTTCCAACTATGGTAACTGTCAAAACGGGTTTAACGTGCTGCCGACCGTTTGGGTTGAAAAGTAACAGAAACCCGATTGCATAATTAAGTCAGAACGATGGATGTTGAAGGTAAGGTACCCCAAAAAAACAGCTTCAACAGAAAATGAAATTGCTTTAACAAGTGAGTGGCCGGAGCGGGTCCGGGTGGTTTGACAAATGTGAAAAACAAAAATATACAAAAAACATCTTCAGTCGAAGATGAAGAAGAATTTCCTGTCCAGAGCCAAACGACAACGAAATCTGAGTCATCGTCGCGTCGTCTGCGACGGACAGGTGGGTTCGGGTGGTTTTGCGGTGCAGTTGTGATCTTAAAATGGATCACTAACGGAAAGCGGTGATTATACCAAACGGATGAGATGATATTCCCTCACTTCTTTTTTTTCATCAAGTGTAATACAAAAACAAATCTTTAGTTTGGATTTGGATGTTTCTTTGCGTCTACCTTCGATGGCACTTGAGATGCACAATGATGCTTCCTCCTCCCATCAGAGTACGGTCTCTGCCTTTGGTGAGATTAAATTTCAAAACATGTCTGCAATATTTTTGGGGTTTTTGGAAAGGATGCAAAAAATAAACGTTCACACAGGAAGATAACGTTCACGAGTATGGGCAACTAATGCAAGCGAGGGAATACGATAGGTCTTTCATTTTCTTTTCTTTTTAGCCGCACTCTTTGCGCAGTGATTTTCGCAAGTAATTTCCTTGATGTGTTGACTTGTTGGTACATTTATACGTAGTTGGTAGGTAGGGCGTTTGACGTTTGCGGGGTTACGGCAGAATTAAGGTTCATTAAAAAAAAATTTGCTTTGAACATAATGGTTCCAAAAATATCGAGATTGGCAAAAGCATTACGGCCTGTGCGAAGAGTAGGTATTTGCATTATAGAGGGAGAATCATTGTTTTCGATAGATACTCCCCACGAATTGACAAAAAGTACAAATTACTACCAGAAAGAAATAAAAACAATTAGCAAAACATCTTTGGAGCATCGGCATCTTGTTTTTACGTTATAAGTAACTGGAATAGCTATTACGAATAAATAATTTAAATGTCCAATGCAAAGACATAGCTTGCTTTGAAAAAACAAAAAAACAAGTTTCCCTTGGGCTCGTCCGGGATTTGAACCCGGGACCTCCCGCACCCTAAGCGGAAATCATACCCCTAGACCAACGAGCCAGATGAAAACCCCTTGTCTAAAAATATATATATTCGTCGTGTTTGATTGAACATCTACCCCAGCAATTAAAATAGAGTAGAATCGCCCGCGCGCAATTACAACAACTACACTATACTTTGTACCCCAGTAGGTATAAGCAGCAGTTGATGTTGGAACCTTTCTATAGTGTGTACAAAAAATGATGGTAAACTCTTTTCAACGACATTCACTGTCAACTATTACGAACTAGGGAACTTTACATCAAGCTAAAAAGTCCAGATACACACCATATCCTTATCAGAAATGTGACTGAAACTGTTTTATAGCGAACTCTAACCTTATTTTGCTTATGGAAAGGTATAAATTTCTCATTTCGGAGCAAAATTCGAATGAAGTTGTACAGTTTGACAGTAGGTTTGTTTGACGTGCCTAGAATTAGTGCCCACTAGTGTGCACTGAGAAGTGTCAGCTGATTTCCACACCTGTTAAAAACCTTGCACAACACTGCAAACTGCTACTATATCGAACGCGAAATATGTTGCCCTGAAGTCTGCCAATATTTGAAATTGAAAAATGTTTACCTTTTGGTATATATAAAACTATTTTGTGTTTATTGTCAAAAATGAGTGAACTCAATTCTTTTGAATACCGAATTAATTTGTATTTACCTTTATCTTTATTACGACATACAAGTGAATAAACTGCGAAATGACAGCGCAACTCAGCACTTGCCCCGACATATTAACTGGGGTCAGTTCAGGGCACAACTAGGGCGCCTTAGAAGTCATGTCCAACACAGGTTTTCAGTACCAGGGCGAGTTCAGTGCTACTAGGGCCCACGTCAAACAAACCTAGTATAAACAAAATAAGAAAACATTGCAGAGCCAAACGTTTAAAAACAAACAAGACACAACATTTTCTTGTCCAATTACCTATTTATTTCACATGCAGTTTCGATTTGACAACGCATGCTCTTAACAATATTAGAAGTGTTTGCTTTTTGCTATAATATATGCCAGCAACTAGTACACAATTGTCACTGAATCCGTTTATTCTATTAATTCAAAGATAGCGCTGCAGTCTGATTGAAATGTCTACCACCGTCTGTCAGTTTTGACTTGACGTTACACTTGTCATCGAAAAACAACTTGAAAAGTTTATCTGTTGTGTTCTTAAATTTCATTAAACCAGTACGGAAATATGTTATCCTCGCGGGGTGTGCTACTTGGAAGAGCCTTGCGTGGTCTCATTGCTAGACAGCCAATTAAAGCTACCAGCATTCAAACCATTCGCAACAGTCATGCGTAAGTTAATTGCATATGCTTACAGAGTGTGTATTTTGCAAACGAAAACAAAACCCCATTGAGGTTAATAAAGAAATTATATAATAAAAGTTCCTCCAGTGCATCAAGTCCTCAGATTTCTATTCTACCTTCTTAATTTTCAGAGTTAACTACCGTGTGGGTGCACCTCCACCTTCTAGGGCGACCAGAATCGGTGCAGAAGTTGTAGCTGGCCTTATGTGGTGGTGGATTTTTTACCACCTTTTTACTGAACACGAACATATTACCGTAAGTTTGGAATATAAAATTATTTCATTTAATTTTGAATTTACTTCTTTCGCTCAACAGGGTGAATTTGAATATCCAGATCCCTCTTCGTGGACAAATGCGGAACTAGGTATTCCACCAGATGATGCTGAGTAGACGAGATTACACGATTGTACCCGGTAGAGACATTGCCTATGTAAATCTGTTGTTTAAAGAATGAAGTGATAAATTACACACACCACAAGCCGTTTATTATTTATTGGAGTTGCATTTTACCATTGGAATAGCTGGAGTTACATGTTCTTACTACGGTGCGATGTGAAAGCCTCAAAATTATATCACGGTAAAAGAATGGAGGCAGTCGAATGTGACATGCCATCGACGGGGAGTTTCCGGGTTTATTTATAATAGAAGAGTCATGGCTATAAAGCAGAGCCACAATGGTCGATGTTTTACCTAGCTTAAGCTAAGTTTTTTTTTTTTATAATCGGAAGATTAAGTAGGTACCCTTTTAACTTGTGACAATAATATCTTTGTAGCTCTTAGAAAATTTGACATTCTTCTGCAACTCTAAAAAGAGGGAAGTGTTTCCACATTATTCTGTTTTTATTACATAATTGTTGGTGAGGTATTCAAGTTACTTCTACGAAATCAGGTTAAACACACATGTCGATGTCCCCAACTCAGACATGGTATACAGTTTGGCACCAATAGGCACCAGATGAGATAGTTGGATCATATCCCACATATACCAGAATGGTGGCCAAAAACCAAACAAATATCGGCCCAACAAAAACTATATAAGATATATCGCTTAGCATGCGTTGGTATAACAATGAAAACTTGTCCAACCGCAGTCTTTTGCCTTTACATATTTCTGTAAAGAAGGAAGCTGGCCTCAGTGCCCTCAGGCTCCCTGATATACAAAATCTTTAAGCAGGAAACCGCACAGGACAACTTAGGGTACTACAAATGCTCCAAGATGATCCTGTGATCAAGGTATCAGACACCATGCTTAAAAGGCTTCGCATCTGCAGAAAATTTAAGATAGTCATATCTGACAGGAGTACCTGGAGAGCCAACCAATTCGTTATACCATCAGGATAACAAATCTGGTACACCAATGGTTCAAAGATGGAAGATGAGAGGTCCTGAGCCCTACTTCGGGTTGCCTTTGAGTTACGTACACTCAAAATTCAGGAAATGGGAAGATGATCACCTTGCCGAACACTGGACGGAATCCAATGGACAGAGGCAGGCAAAAAGATTCATAGTCCCAGCTCGTAATAAACAAAAAAGTTACTTGAGCTAAGCAAAGAAGATCTAAGGATCCTAACACGTTATCTTACTGGTCATTGGCCACTAAGATACCCTCTCAAAAAAATGTGACTTTCCGACGATGACTCCTGTCGACTCTGCGGAGAAGAGGAGGAGAGAACGGAACATGTACTCTGCGAGGGCCCTGCTTTGGCAAGTGGCAGAGCTATCCACATACAAGAGGCGTTTTTAAGTCCTGCAGATATAGGAAACATGGAACCAAGAAGGGTACTGAGGTTTATAAAGAGCCTTAACAGCTCCCTGGGCTAAACAACAGAGGCCAACACAATAGATCTCTTCTGGTCGCAGTGTACGGGGTCTTATACTTAAAATACAATACAAATATACCCGAATGTGCATTGCCCTTTATGTTAAGATTCGGACTTACGCGCGAATCTTGTAAGAGATAAACGTTTGTTTGAAAAATAAATTCTTTAACTTAATCGATAAACTCCACACCCCTTTTGTTTGTTTTACAAAATGCGTCTACTTTTTTATAATTTATCGACTTTGAAGCTTAACTTTTTAGCCTAGTGAAGTAATAATCAATAGGTTCTTTCGCGTACATGGTTTAAATCGAAAAATGACAGAAAAGGAGAAAATTAGCATAATAATGAGTAACGAGTAGTTCCTCTCTTGGCTCGAAGCAGCTCAGAGAATTTCAACGGGCAAGTACTGATAAATATGTCAAATGCAAAAAGTTGACAAGAAACAAATTCAAAATATGTCTCAAGAAACAATTGCAAACAGAAAAAGAAAGTCTGTGAAAATAAAAATAAATTCGGTGGGGTCGAATGTTCTCCTAGAACGTTTCATATGTTGTTATTTGTCATATGGATTAGATGTCAAAGATAAAAGTGGCTCAAAGAAGCTCGAAAGTCTATCCACTTACCAACTTTTGGGTATTGCTCTGTTAGAGCTCAATTTTTTATGTTTGACAGATTGTTAGTGTTTGGCTCGGGAAAGAACGCGAAGAGACCTAATGAAAGATTGGTCAATAAATACTGAATGAACGCAATTTTGTATGTAGTTTCGTTAAAATTCATCGTCAAAAAAACACCACGACAAGGAACAGACCTTTTTCACGAAATTTCAGAGTCAAATTAGTTTTATTTCGAACACACCCTAGCTGGATGAGGGTTATCAATCAGCCGATCAGCCAGCCAGAGCATCGTACAATCGTAGGTAGTGAATAGAAAAGGAACTTCTCGTGACTATAATCCGTTTCCGATATGTATTTTAGTTAGTGATGTGCACATTTGCATTATTACTTAGTACCTCTTCGATTCCCTGGATCGAAATTTTCCTCCCATAACAGTTGACATCAAAATTGCGTCATGTTCGCACAAAAATGTCGCAGTTTTGCACTTAGCAAACCACGTTGCTATTCCCACCTGCAGCTGTCCTCGTTAACTCGATCAACAATCAATCGAACCATACGCGGAACAAGAAATCTCTCATCGCCAGAAAAGCGACCACCAAATTTTGTCATGTCCCTTTGGAACAAATTGTTTGGGAAGTATCTGCTCGCCACAAATATTATAAGCTCTGGAATTCTGATGGTCGTTGGGGATATTGCCGCACAAGAACTAGAATACCGCCGTGGTATTCTTAAAGAACGTTACGACGCTGCCAGGATGTGTGAGTTATCGATCAAACAATATCAGTTACCTAGTTCATTTGGATCAGAGATTAAACGTTATCAATAAGTGATGACACATTCCAACGAGTTCGTAATCGGACATTTTAAATTTGTATTGTAGGGCGAATGTTTGTTGTGGGTACACTACAGGGTCCCCTGCATCACTACTGCTACGCATGGATGGACAAGGTAATGCCTGCGGTGAACATGAGAAACACTGCTAAGAAGATTCTCCTGGATCAGGTAATTGCTAAACTGTAAAGCGCTAAATCGGTATCTCAAAAAGTGTTGAATTGTTAGATTATCATGTCACCAATCTGCATCTTGCTTTTCTTCTATCCCGCCTGTTATTTGGAAAACAAAACTCTGCGCGAGGCTAATGACGAAGTCATCGCCAAGTTTCCATATATTTACATAGTAAGTAGAATATTTTTACCGAGAACCTTCCATAACACTTTCTTTTCAGACGGACTGGTGTGTGTGGCCGGCAGCGCAGTTTGTCAATTTCCAATACTTGGATACCAAGTATCGCGTGATATTCGTCAACGTTATGACCGCACTGTACAACGTCTTCATTTCGTACATTAAACACGATGAAGGGGGCAACTTTTTAGACAAATTTTCCTTATAATTAAGTGAAGCATTAAGTAATTTATTAGTAAAAAATCATTTGCACCGAAATAAATATATAATGCACACAAATAAGTTGATAGACTTAACTAACTTGTACTAAATATCTGCAATATGTACATGCGAGAATCTAATTAGCAGTCTCGCATGCATCTACCCAATCATTGTAGACATCAATGGGCTCCGAGAGGAAGTTGATACTTGTCTGGTAATCCTCCATACATACTCGGCAAGTTATTCTAGCCGTATTGCGGCTTTTATCCCTAAAGAAAAAAAAAAAAAAGAAGAACATCTTGGATTCCATTTTGGTGTACATATTTTTTTTTTTTTTGATTTACATTTTCACTTCACAGGATTTCTCGTGATTGCAGAAAGGGCAATTGAACTGCAAGTCAAGTGGCTCAATATTCTTACGCTTCGGCGGTGGCTTCCTCTTAGACTTACGACGACCCATGCTTGTATTAACTTTTTATTTGTTGTTAATAAATGTGACCAAAGTGTTTGTTCTTTTTTATTTAAAATTGCAATGGCATAGAAAGGCGTAAAACTTCTTCGATGCGAAGATATTTTCTTTTGATTTGTAAATGGTTCCAATTCGGCAACGTTTCTGTGTTTGTTGGTATATTCACAGAGAAATTGACATCTACGTCCTGAGTTACCATCGCAATATTTTAAAGTAGACATAAGACCTGCGTTACATGAATTCGAAAGCTTTGTAGTCTTTGGTTGTATTATAACCAACATCAACAGAAAACAATAATATAATCAAGAAGACACAAATGCCTAACATTATAATATACGACCAATTCAATTCACTTTCGAGCACTAGTACCTTATTATAGTTAAGGAACCAAATTGCTAAATGGCGATAATATTTTCAGTGCCCTAATGTGCGATCTCATTCCAACGCCTCTTGAGCATTTCCATTTAACTTAATTCCCCTTCGTCACAGCATGATATACAGTTAAAAAATAAAAAAAATGCCTGTCCTAACTATTAAATTCTAATCTGTAATTTCTATTCCATTCCATTTCGTGTTTATAACATTCCTGCATTGCTGTCAGCGCTCTTTCTAGATCTATTTGTTTACTCTATATGTGTGTAAGCATTTTATTTTTCTGTAAAGAAATAAACACTATTTGCGATGGCAAATAAAAACATTTGCAAGGATATTGAAGAAAATGGTAAGCTGATAGTTCAGTACAAAAAGTGTCAATAATTGTCACTTATTCACTTTCATAGAGTTCTATAAAGTCTTCATCGACGAAAAGGCCGACAAGTCACCCATTGCCAACATGACAATATCTACTCAAATTCAGGAACTATCGAAAGGATTGGAAACAATCTCCTTTGAGCTGCAGTCACAGGTGAGGGAACAACACGGCGCGCTTTTATCCCAAGCCACACACGCAGGTCGCTTGGATGTAGCTCTCAATACCGTGTCGGACGATGTGGAGCGTATTCAAGGCACAGCTCATCGGCTGAAGAGTCAAGTAGATTCTCAATATTCCTTGATTGAGAACCAAACCAGGGTGCTTGGACATCTACACGAAGTCTCGCACATCCTGCGTTCGTGTGGAAACCTATTGAGCCTAACACAAAAACTGAAAACCACGAAGGATGTACTCAAACAAGCAAGCATTCACTTCGAATTGGGTAGGTTTCCGATAAAGCATTTTTCTTACATTGTATACTACTCAACGGTGTGTTTTTACAGAACCACTTATTGAAGATACTGAGTTGAATAAGATTGAATTCGTACAGGAGGAGCGCGCCTATGTAATCACTAGCCGGCAAAAGATCAAAAATCTTGCTCAAATGCAGTTGGTCAACGGATTAAAGGAACGTAACGAGATTCAAGTCGCCAACACACTCAAGGTAATAGCCCTTACAATCTTTCGACAGGATTTTAAGGAAACTCTTTTCAGATTTTTATTAATTTCCAAACTCTGGACATCTCGCTCGACAATCTGGTGACGACGTTTATAGCTGAAATCGACCAGTCTTTGAAAGAGTGCTTTGCAGGAACTGATATATCCACATTGAGCTCAACAACTTCTCAGACAGACTTTAACAAAGCCTCATCAAGCAATAGATCTCCCGGTGGAGGACAGGTAGCGTCTCACCGTGGTCCGGGTAAAACACCACTTCTAACAACGACACAAAATTTCCGAGCTAAACTCTGGAAGTCTCTACATTGGCTGATCTATGACGAACTCTATGAATATTGCGAGCAAATTGTTCTCTTGCGGAAGTGCCTCGAAGAAGTCAATCAACTGTCACGAATTGCGGACACTGAAACCGGAATACACAAAAAGTTTTGGACATCTGTGGAAGATCTGTTCAGAAAGTCATTCAAAGATTGCTCAGCACATATTTCACAGGCCCTGCAAGAGGGTTTGTCAAAGTTGTTGTCTTCCGCGCGAGGTTTACAGACACGACTCGGCTCGCAATTTGTTTTTGACGACACCATCTTCGAGCCCCTTGAAGTGGGGTATTTAGCAAAGTGTGCTGCCAATTTAAAAGCATGTTTGGCTGGTGTGGATCTGCCCTCCACTGAAACTGTGGACACATTCATTCGAGTTGCTTCGTCGGAGCTAAGTGCCGCCATGGTCGATGATCACTTGGCCAACCTAGTTGCGGGAGTTTTCAACGCATGCAGCAAGGATTTTTGGTCAAAGATGGAGGGTCAGATCAAATTGGGAACCGATTCGAAACAAGTTGTTGGTGCGAACCTCATTTCCATTAAAATATCAAAAGCTTAAAGTTTTTTTATTTTTTTGTAGACATTCCAAACATTCCGCAAACGCAAAACATAAACCTGGCCAACATTCTTTTCTATCATTCGGATTCCGTAAAAAGAATGATCTGGAATTTGGGTGAAAACTTTTCCAAATCCCCTCCGGCCGAGGCGATATTGAAGAGCTTGCAGCAAGGCGAGCGTTTGGTTCAGGCCATTCTGCAGCAGTTAATGGGTAAATTGAAATTGTGATTGGGGGCGGTTTTATGGAACAGGTAGAAAAACGACCTGAAATGTTTTTGAACGTTATGTGCAATCAAGAGTTTTATATTATTTGTTTCTCATTGTGATTGCTATATTTTTTGACTGCTCCCATCTCAAAAACAAACTTAAACATAATTTTGTGGGTTAAGATGTAGTTGGAAGAATGAAGCCAATTCATCGAACCGTCTAACGGCTCAAAACATAACCATCAGGTTCTACCGAACGTTACAAACCTACCTTAACCTAGAAATATGTTTCGCTATTCAATTTGCGCTCACACGCACTTAAATTATTTCAGATTCGATAATATCCACGATTGGTATCATCCTTCTGAGTATGCACCGCGAACCGGGCCTGAACTCTGAAAAAATCTCCATAGCTGGCCCCTCGATGTATATGAAGGAACTCCAGGAGTTTATCCATCGCTCGTGGAATAATCATGCGGCACCGTTCCATGACAGAGAAACGATTCGCAAATGGTAATGGGGCGATTGAAGGTAACATAATTTCATAAGACTTTTTTATCCTGCAGTGGTGAACAACTGGCCATTAGGTGTATCGAACTATTCGTCAACAACTTGAGTGTACTGCGTCCTTTATCGACAGCGGGTAGAAATCGATTGAAGAACGATTGCATCTACCTGGAAACAGCATTGAAAACCATTTCACCCAATCTTTCCGAACTGGGTAAACCATTCAGGTAATTCTAATCCAGTGTAGTGAATTTAAAATTGATTCATATTTTTGTCATGCAGACTCCTTCGTGCTATGTCCGCCTTGATTCTGCAAAAGCCCGAAGAACTAGTTGAACAGTCGATTGAAAGGGAGTCACCAGTGCCATGCTATATAATTCTGTTCCTTTTGTTCAGTCACGGAGGCATGGAACTTCAAAGTCCCCATACAACTGCAAATTGGTCAAATGAAAGACTAATTCAGTGGCTAGAGGGGCACACATCCGAGAGAGAAAAGTCAGAAGGCAATTAAATGACATCTTGGATTTTTGTAGCTCATGTGGTTTATGTTCTCTTACAGATTGGAACTCATTTCGGGGGCATTACAGCGGTACCGAGACGTGGTCAGAAGAAAGAACAGCACACAGTACGATCCGGTCTATCCGTATTTGTCGAGTTACTTTGAAAAGGCACTGCAAAGTGTCCAAAGTTGTTAAATATTCACTTAGTTTGCTTACTATTAGTGGGAAATATAATACATTAAAACAACAACATTTGAGTTTATTTCAATTTTATTAAACCGAAAACTCTAAAACTCATTTCGTCGTTTTTATTGCGTTTAACGTTTAAAATCGAGTAAGGTCGATTTTGTTGGTGAATACAGTTTTAATTTCTGTTACTCGGACACATTACGTTCTTCTGGTAAGGTGAGTGGAGATACAACTTTCAAGTTCCAACGTAAAGGAAGTCTAATGAGTCACTAACTGACTGACTAAAATGACGTTCTGCCAGATATTGGTTATTCCTTTCTTTCGCTAAATCAAGGGTCGAATCGCGTCATCCTTGGAAATATCATGTGTTTAGTGTTTGTCCGTGAGTTTCACATGGAAGGCACAAACAAAGTAAGGCTATTGCCGACTTCGATAGAGCAGCAATATTTCTCCACCGTTATTAACAAGGTTGCCACTCTGCTAAGCTCATCCGTGTAAAAGTATATACCTACTATCTTACTTGCTCCCTTTTTTCAAGATCTACCAAGTGTAAAAATTGAATCGACGATGGACTTTCGGGGTCTAATACCTCCCGGATAGGGTTATGCTCTTAATGAAGGATCTAATTCGATCAGATAATAAGATCTTATCGATCCGGCGCTAAAGAATCTGGGGCCGAATTACCGCATCCGTGAGCGAGCCATACGTCACTGAATTTTGTCGATTTTGCAAGCAAAACAATAACAAATTCAGTCACGGACGCGGTAATTCAACCCCTGAAATTATTTTTACCAGCCATGCAACCGCAGTTGCTAAGAATTTGAAGGAGTCTAAATTGCAACCTTAATGGGAAGGAACAAATTAATAAAGCGTATCTTTTTATCGTATCTATATTTTCATTTGTATAAGCGCAAGTCAGGGAAAAAAAACTCGGTCTGATATATCCTGAGTTTGTGAGACGCTTTGTAGAAGTATGGTACTTAAAAAAAATGTCTTTTCAAGGCGAAGATTTTTAATTTCAATTCGCTTCCCAGAGTTTGCAAAGGCCTCTGAATTTCAACATTGGCAGCCCTCCCATGCGAGTAGAGCAGAGATTGTGTGCAGCCACCTTACCTGCAATTTAATTAAGCGAACCGCACGCATTTTAAGTAAAGTGAACTTTATTCTTGTAATCAAGTCGTTTACTACAAGTATAATATTTAATACATACTCTTACATTTATATTTTTTTAATGTTATCTAATAATACATCTTCAAACTGTTTTATTATTTCATTTAAGATATATTTTTTGAAGAAAAAATAAAAACAAATACACCTCTGGTAAAAAGAGGGTGGGGGAGAAGACACATAGGAAAGAAACTAAATTAAGGAATAGTTTAATGAAGTATAGGAAAAAAGAAAAAAACATTTAAGTCAATAGATATTTTTTTTAATGTGGTGTATGATTGTGGCTTGGGGGGAGTGAGCGGTGCTGGTTGATTTAATTTTTACATTTTCTTATTTTGTTTTCTTTGCAAATGAATGTTTTTTTTTTTTTCTTACGACGATTCAACGTCATCTACATCATCGACAGACGAAGTCGACTTCTTCTCGTCATCATCGTCTTCTTCGTCGTCAACTTCATCCTCTTCTTCTTCGGATTCCTTCTTCTTTTTTGGGGGGCTTTTAGCTGCAGCCTTTGGTGGACGTCCACGTCCTCGGCCTGTGCCTGCGCCTGCCGCCGCTGATGGGGATTTCTTTGCAGCAGCTGCGCCGCCCTTTGGTGGTCGTCCTCTGCCACGTTTGACTGGCGGTGCCGCGTCATCGCCATTACTTACTGATTTTTTAGTTGGGGTCTATGAAGAGAACACATTTGTTAAAGCCGACCAGAACGGAAGGTAATATATTTGTACTCACAGCAACTACTGCTTCTGCCTCCCGTTTCTTTGGACGTCCTTTCCTCTTAACCTCGCTATCTGCCATTTTATGACTCTGTAAGTAGCAGGTTAAAGTCAACATTTAATGAAAAGAAAATTGTTGCAGTTTGTTTTTATTGAAAATTTATTTACGTCCTAGTGGGGTAACGTGAATATGAAACGTATTGCTAGCATGGATCCTTTCTAGGCTATTGCAAAACGAATTAGACTGTCAGATGTTCGTTAAGGCCTTAGAGTCGAGTAATCGCAATTTTTTTTTAATAAAGTCTCAATGTCGTTGAAATACGCGCTTGCATAAAGCACCATTAGGCGATACTTTTTTATAAAAGAAAAAAGGAATACGCTATCGAATTCCCCTATTCGCTCGGTTGTTTTGCAAAATTTTAATAATTTAACGAGTACTCGGATGACACCTACTTGCCCAAAATTGTGCAACTTTCGGACCGAAATTTGGAAACCTTTGTAAATTAAATGCAACTATTTGCGATACTTCTCTTAACCGCTAAAGTCAAATTCAAAACCATTTTTGATCGTATGAAAGGAAACTAAATTTTACAATACCATCCGTTCTGTTGTTGTTGAACATCCGAGGTAAACCAAATTCCTAGAAATTGCACATTTTCAGCTAAATGGAAACACAGTATAAAGTCCAAATAAATTCGTTGTAAAGGTTAACTAGACCCAAGCATTGCATGTACACTGTTTGCATTTTTCAACTCGACTAAAAGTGTTAATGCACTAGCTTAATGTTTGGATTAAAAAATTAACAACATAGGTACACACAATTTGGATCATCATAACCAACACAAGTATAATATAGATACATATTTCTATTTCTTTTTGTTTTAATAGACTCACAACGTTTTCTCTATCTTCTTCTGTTAAACATCCTCCGTTTCGTAATTGCAAATCAATTTTTTGGAAAACAGTGTGATCGGGATGGTCCCTATCTGGATATTTCTCTGCATAAATCTTTGCTGCTTCGTGGCTTTCCCCGTCTGCAAACCCATAGCAATAATGCATATCTGCTAGTTCCGTAAAAGAGTAGTCGCACATGTCTTTTGTAAAAATACGTTGAGAGTAGCATTCGATAGATGTAAAGGGCAAGTAGTAGGTACATAAAGTTAAAAATGAATGAAACAAACAAAAAAAAATAATATATAAATTATAGGCTGCACGTATGAATATTATCATAATAATTAGTTAACATAATAAATAAAATCATGTGATAACAGATGGTGTGTACCAGCTGCGGGTGCCTTCGGCTCTAGAGATCGAGTTTAAATTTGTTTTCTTAAACTTATAACTTTTTAAACCTATTTGTAGATAAATTTTTATATAGATTTGATAAATTATAGGCAGAGAAAGGGCAGACAGTTGTTTTGTTTGTCTACATAGCAGAGATGCTCCCATGCTTAAAATACAAGCAGAAGATCTCTTGATTTTAGTTTCTGTTAAGTCGTAGCAGGTCAAAAGTTTGGTAATGTCAGCAAGTTTGTTTTCCAATATTGCTACGTGACTGGTAATCTACATTAGCTTTAACTTGTTAGGCTTTCTTACAAGATACTCTAGTTTTGGTTCGTGATAAGATTGGGGTTGTATACGCATGTATTCCAATAAACTATTAGTGCATATTGGAAATTTTCTCCTTTTTTTAATTGCTAGTGCTTCAAGGGTAAAAATGTGTGCGTTGTTTAAGAGTCCCTATAGTGGTTATGACACATTTTTGCCTAAGTTAGTTGTTAACAATGTTTGGACAACTGATACTTCCAGTTTCAGTTAAAATATTCAGGATGGTAACCTGCATTATTGAAAGATTCGATTAAAAATTCTTTAAAAAGTTGGAGTTTAGTCGTGGATCAGTTTTTTTTTTTTGGTTGGGGACACAATACCGAAAACTGAATTCCCGAAAATCCAAAATTCCTGAAAAATAATATAAAATGAAAAATTTGCGCAAATTAATATAGTTTTTCGGGTATTTCGTTTCCGGGTTTCTTTATTTTATTTTGAATGTAAAATAGACAAGTGTTTGTCTAACAACTAAGAAAACGTTACGTGACAAAGGAAGAAAAAACATACGCAGAACGTAACGGAGTTTTCTCACAGGAATTGCGTACAATATGAACTTGTATTAAATATTGTTTTGTCATGGATCGTTTTTGATATGTTCTTGTTAATAAGACTTGAACTGTTTTTGTTATGTTTTATTTATTTGAAGTTTGTTAATTTGTTAAATAAGTTTGCCTAATTTGTTTGTTGCTTCAATAAAATTTTTAGTTTCACTTTTGGCCTTTCGGAATTTTGGATTTTCGGGATTCTGTCCGACTGTGTAAGAAATGTTTTGTTAAGGAAATGTTTATCCAGGAAAATTAACATTGTTAAAAGTTTATCGACCATCTGTAAATAATTGGCATCAAATTGGTGGAAGAAATAACATTGGCAATTAATTATATTGCAGTAATTTGGACATGTACAGGGTCCGCCAAATAATTTTTTTTTTGAAAATGCTATAAAAAAAATTACTGAATATTCTCTCAAATTTCTTTTTTTATATAATGAAAATAATTTCATTCAAATGGCGTCATACCAAGGTCTTTATGCAAAATTCGTCTCAATGATGTCTCCGAAATGTTCAATTGTTGAGAACGACGGTGAATTGGTGTTGATGGCGCTTCACGCACACTTTCTGCCACAGCAGCAATTTTCTCGGGTGTACGCACTGTTTTTGGCTTTTCACGCTTTGGTTTATCGATGAGGATGCCAGTTTCTTTCACTTTTTTCACAAGATAACGAACATACGGAGCTGAGGGTGCTTCTCTTCTTCCAAATTCCGTACGCAATTTTCGCACACATTCTGCAACATTACCATGATTTTCAAAGTAATGGCGCAATATTTCCCAGCGTTGTTCAAGCGTATACACAACCATATTCGTTCAGCGGAAGGATAAAACTAATTATCTGTCAAATCAGACATGACCTAAGTGTTACCATTCGCGAAATAAGCACTAGTTGAAAAAAAAAAAGTTAAATGGCGGACCCTTTACATACCTAATTTTTAATTAAGCTATTTGTTATAAAATAAATTATCTTAGTAGCCCTGTGTAATAAAGATTTGCAGATAGGTTGGTCCCCTTCTACCTCCAGTAAGCGCCCTAGCGTCCCATGTATAAACATGCACCTTTCTCGCATTTTAACACCAACACAAATCTTCGCCAGCATAAACAAATACAAAAAACAAACTTGGAATAGGCAGTTACATTTTAAAAATACGCTCAAACAAAAGCAAGAGAAAAATAATGCCGAGCGCGAAAACAACCAAGCCAAGCTAGCAATGCCGATGCACCCACCTTTCTTTTACCCACAATTGGGTGTTGAAAAAAAAAATATTAAACTGTTCTCTATGTGCTTGCGTTCTTCCCCCTTCTAATTAAATTTAATATTTAATTAAGCTACCACAAAAATTTATTTTATATTTCTTTTTGATTTGCAAGAAAAATGTCCGTCATTTTTTCCCCACAGGCACATTTCCTTTCTTTGATTTAAACTTTTGCGTCGGTAACCGAACGAAGAATAGAAAATAAGAAAAAAAAATGTTCAAAATTGGCGCCAATTCCCGCAAAATGCTATTTTTCATAAAAAAATTGCAATAAAAAAACAAACCTAGGAAGAAAAAAATTCAAAAGAATTGTGGATATTAGCAAAACGACAGGATATAGGTGAAAAAAATAAATAAGGCGACGCCAATTGGAAAATACACGCCATTATTATTTTAACGAGAGCGAATATTCCAGAGAAATTTTCTGGACTCAAGTTTAATTCAGACATTATGTTGAAAAATTGAATATGCGATATTAGTCCCAAAAATCACTCACTTACCTTTAATTGATTTGATTATAATTATAATAAAAATTTATATCCACTTTTTTTTCTGAGAAGAACTGTACCGCACAACGAATTGAATTGAAATTGAATTATGTACTTCTTTTCTTTTCCAATCACGAAATTGTCGGGCTGTCGGCCGGTAAACAGAAGGAGTTTGATTTCGCAAACGAAAGACGGGCACCAACAAGCTGATAGAAAAAGACAACTACTGCTATCGATTATTTAAATGGTTGCATTCAGAGCTTGTAGTTTATGTGCGCAGTCAAGCGAGATATTTTTTTTTATTTTTCATAAGGCATTTTTCTTTTTTAGTTCAGAGCTGAGCACTGAACTGAGCTCGAGCATTATGAGCGCGCTCTGAACCGATCGTGCTCAGAGCATTCTGATTTTTTTTTTTTTTTCAAGTGTGACTATGACTAGAAGTGCGCTTGCACATGTGTAATCAGATATTTCCTTTGGCTGCTCAGTCAATTTATTCTGAGCTCATAGAGCGCGCTCTGATCATGCTCTGAACGAAAAAAGAAACACAAATGTGAGCTCTGATTTCTCTGATTTAAAAAAGAAACACGAACTCTCTGTATAACAGTTCCGGTTCTGCTCTGAACTAAAAAAGAAAAAAGCCTTATGGCTTACCATTGCAAGAAATGTTTGTATCTATCTGTGATTTATTTATTTATTCTTGCCCGAAAGGTAAATTCCGTATTTAATCTGCGTCATTTTCGGTACTAAATTTTTCCTTTATTTATGGCTTAAAAAAATTAATACGCTAAGCGTTGATTTATAATGTGTCAGCGGCGAAGTGGCAACAGGATGGAGGCAAATGGGTATAAGACCTATTCACTCATTTTTAAAGATAATATACCAACATTTTTCGTAATTGCTGAGTAACGAGTATATAACTTTTAAGCTGTGTTTATTAGTACGGGGAGTGACATGATGTCATATTTTTTCGTTTTTCTTTTTTAGTTCAGAGCATAACCTGAACGTAGGTACCTAGATCTTCGCGTTTTTGCTAGCCTCAACAAAAAACTAACTTAACTTTAAATAACCTACCACCGTGGTCAATTAAAAAATCAATTGGACATTTTATGCGTTTATACCTACTATAAGTGTGTTTTTTGAGCTTTCATTTGTTACTTTAAAAATCTGCTTCCAGAATTCATCTTGCGCCACATCGCCCAAAGTGCTCTAACACATACATAATATAATGTAGCTAAGACAACATTTACACAAACACACATAACATTTATATCCAAGAGATTGTCTGCAAGGAGAAGCTTCTCTCACTAGTGTGGTATGCGTTTGGGCTTCTTCAGATTTGCCCTCAGATTTCAGATTTCGTGTGCCTAATCGAACATAAAAACGCTCTTGCTCTTTTTTTGTGTTGATATTCGTGCGACTTGAATATGTGTAGTCTTGACACTTTTCTATGCGCTTTCGATTCACTGGTTAAATTTTGTATTAAAACATACGAAATTTCCGTCCCGATTGATTTCTAAATGTTTGCACACAAATAATTTACGAAAATAGATTCAGCCGATGCAATGCCTTTCTTTGCTGTAGAAAAAATTCACGCAAATGTAAACAAACTCCACCAAATGTCAAACTCAAATGCCCTTGTATTGGTAAATCTGAAGCAAATCTGAGAAAATATCTAGATTCGCAAAAGTGCTCTGAAATCTGAAAAAGATTGCTTTTTTGGTACCAAACGAACATAAAAATTGCTCTGAGGGCAAAAAAAGTGCTCTGAGAGCGCCCAAACGAATACCACATAAATTCCATGGACTTGCACTGCAAACTTCTTTGTGCGCCTCTTATTCTCTATTCATCTTCATCACCACGATGTTTTGTTGCACAGCATCATTTTGGACCAACGTTTTGTCTATCTTCTCAAACTTCATTCTTTAGGTTCATATGTATCCACATGTTGGTTGACATACTTATTTCGCTATTTTATTTTCATTTCGTCATACCTCGGACAAACGTCTTGAAAATAAAAAATAAAAAACTACCCTATGTAACCGTAAGTGCACCCCATTTCCGTTTGACTTCCTTTAAGCCGTTACATATGTAATATTTAGGAACATGCCATATCCCTATTCTTTCGAAATACATCTGCACATCTGCGTATTTCATTATAGCTATTTGAGATTGGGAGTGCAACCCGAACGAATATTCCGCACCAAACAATAGAGTTGGTGCTGTTCTTTCTCTTCGTTGGTAGAGTGTTGTACAGACACAAAGGTAAAAGCGCGATACGAGGAAGAACGCTTCGGTTTCGTTGTAGAGTAGGTACTTAGTAAAACAAAAAAACGGTTAAAATTATATAGTTTAATCGGTGAGCTAAAAAAAATAATTAAATATTCTATTAAACTTTATGTAGGTATTTTTGCGTTTGCGTATTCTACACAAAGTTAAAATATTGAACTATTTTTCTTGAGGTTTAACTGAATTAAACATTTTTTACTATTCCCATCGCTCATTTAAATTTGTTGGGATAGTCTTCCGACCATTACCATCAAACTATTGTTACGGTAACAAAAAGCTTTAACAAATGTGTGAATGACCTGTGATTACAAAAAAAAAAAAAAACTGTCTGGAAAAAATTTCCGTAAAAGTGGATCTTAAAGACACACCAACTACGAGTACCCCGCTAGAGAGTATAGAGAAAAGTAAATCGGAATATCGATTTGAAATTCTTGTGGAAACTGTACCCTTTGCATAAATTGCACAGGTACATTTGTTTTTTTTTTCTTTTTCACTACTTACCACCAAAATCACCGACGTCCATCAATGAGATGAAAGATGAAACCAATTAACTAGATTCTATAAAGTACATAGTTCAATTTACTAAGATGCTGCATATGAACCTGTTCTAACAAATAAAAAAAAAACTGTTGATAAATTTCATCCGAATTCCAATCCCATCCAGCATCTACAATAGTGTAGAAAGACGGGAAGTTTGTTGCACCATGGTGTGAGGGTAGGAGTAGCCATTCCCACAAAGTATACCTACCTACTCGTCCTAGCTCCTTTCAGAGAGAGTGGTTTGGTTTGTGGTTATGTGTCGATGGCTAATGCACAATAAAAGTTTAATTCATGAATTGCAATCAGCGGCGCGATGGGGGGATGGTTACAGCGAGATAGGTGTTGGTATTTGTTGTAGATACAAGATCCATAAACAGAAGGCATGCGCTTGAAGAACGCGCGCGTTCTGCTTCTGGCTGCACACTTTTATTATTCGTCCCTTATTTTTTTCTTGCGGAATAATTGTGCTAGATTCTCTAAGGGCAAGTGTAGGTATTGGTTCCGTGAAACTGTTCGAACTTAATTTTTAAAAGGAAAAGGATTGTCTTATGTGTAGGTAGAGTGGCTGATATAAATCAATGGCAACAAAATAAAGAGTGTTTCGATAACTGGTGGACTGTATATTTACTTGATTTGAGCGCTTGAATGTTTTGTACAATAATTCTTTTTTACAAAAAATGTCCTCTTTATATTATTTTTGTATTGCCTTTTCCATTGAAAATTGAGTATATAACAAATAATAATAAAAAATAATTTGGAAAACATATTTGTCGCAGAGTTGATACCATAAAATACTAAAGTGAATTTTGTGTATAATTTATACTTTGTTCGAACAAACGAAGCATTGTGATTATGACCTAATATCCAATGACAGCAATCTAACGAACTTTAATATCAACAATTTTAAGACTGTATACTAATTTGTAAGATGTGACGATGTATTTGCATTTTAACAAAGGAAATTTAATCACATGTTAACTAGAAAGAACAAAAACTGTTCATTTAAGTGTTTTAGTTCACTGTTCGCTTTTTACCGCTCTATGGCATTAACTCAACCGAAGCAATCATTTTCAAACATTTCCTTTTCTAGGACTCTTAATTAAAGGAACAACTATGTCGGATTCTGAGAATGTTGAAGTCAAAAAGCGAGGCCGGTCATCAGCCGCCGAAAAGGTAAAAACAAGCTATACCAACAAACATAAAACAACAACTACAGTATAACAACACAGTATGTACAGTGAAGAAATGTACACTAATTTAATATTGACGAACTTTTTCCAATTTGGCTTAAACACGGGTTCCCACTTCTAGAAGATACACAATATTTACATTTCTGTTCAATCTTATTTCATACAAGGTGTGTTTTATTGAGAAATTCAACATTTTTCGAAAAAAAAACACGCCTAGTTCCATGTGCAATAAAAAAAACTGTTGTTTTGATTTTTAATTTTCATATTCATTTTTGACAGCCCATTCTACCCCTTAAAAATTTCAGTTGATTCTTCAAAGTGTGAATTCTGGATTAAAATGAAAAAAAGTCATGAGGGAACTAAAGCTTTTCGCTGTAGGACTAGGGACAGAGTTTACTTAAATTTGATATAATTTTAGTACGTTCTAGAAATTTGTAAGAATACAATAACAAAGACATTATTATTGCCTTAATTTTTCAGCGACCTCATGTATCATCTAATTCTAAAAAGGACGAAAAATCTGGTGCTATTGCTGACGGTGAAACTCAAGCGAAAAGGGGTCGTGGCCGTCCCAAAGGTACGACCAAAAAGAACGGCAATAAGGCGCAACCAAAGAAAACTAATGGCGGTAAAGGACGCGGCAGACCCTCGAAAAAAAACGATGACTCTACCGACGATGAAACTGAAGAAAATGAAGAAGATGATGAAAACGAGGGCGACGATAACGAATCCAACTCTGATGAATAGAATGCAACATTAAGAATTCCGATATATTTCGAATTTTGTATAAGTAAACTTAACCACAACAGAAAGAAACAATTCATTAAGTAAAATTCCACATAAGTTATTTAAAAACAAAGAATGTAAAAAATGTTCTAGTTTTATCTGAAGGAAAAAAAAAAACGACGGCTAAACCCGAAATTGAATTTTCTTTTTCTTCAGTGAAAAACGTTGCAACGACAACCTGTCATTGGTTAATGGTCAAGTTATGACATTGAGTGGGTTGGTCGTTCTAATCGCTTGCATCTTTTCAAGGAATTGATTCATTGATAGAAAGCTCGTAAGAAAGTTGAATAAACAAAAATATCAGAAGTGTAAAAGGAGTGTGTGTCGTTTTACTCAGTAGATTAGGTTTTCCTCCAGGAAAAGTTTCTGAAATCACACATTCGGACACAGCATAACAATAAAATTATTTTCTTTTCGGAGCCTAAGCAAAACGAAGCAAGAGGCAGGAATTTTATATGCGGGATCATATGATCAAACTATGTTTCTAGCGCGCGAATAAGGGAACGTAGCCACTGGGCATATTTATAAATCCAGTTATATTAAGGCGATTAGATTGGCTTAGACTAGACGCAACCTGAACGCAAAAACTAGATTGGTTGGTAACGTCACATTTGACACGTCACATTTGCCACGTCAGTCACACAACCACATATGCGAAATTTGTGGCCCGATTGTTTTCTAAATATCTATACATAATAATAATTTACAAAAATAGATTCACCCGATGCAATGCCTCTCTTTGTTGTAGAAAAAATTCACGAAAAGCTAAAAAAAAGAAACTACCCAGCTGTCAATCTCAAACGCACTGGTATTAATAAATCTGAGAAAACGTCTAGATTCGCAAAAGTGCTCTGACTGAGAGTAAGAAAAAGTGCTGTGACAGCGCCCAATCGTCACGAATTTCTTGATTCGATATTCGTCGGCTACAAATCCATAAACGTCAACTAAAATAGCTGTTCATCCAATCAAAAGCGAGATAAATCTAGTCAGACAACTATCAAACTTACTTAACTAGATACTGGAATGTCCTTATCGTCATCCACACATCTAAGAAGGTAGCTGCTGCTGTCAAGTCACTTCTACTTGGGGTGAATACCTAGTTTGAAACTACTTTACTTTTGACCTTTTGACCTTTTGACCTTTTGACCCTTTGACCTTTTGACCTTTTGACCTTTTGACCTTTTGACCCTTTGACCTTTTGACCTTTTGACCCTTTAATCTTTTGACCCTTTGACCTTTTGACCTTTTGTCCTTTTGACCTTTTGACCTTTTGACCTTTTGATCTTTTGACCTTTTGACCCTTTGACCTTTTGACCCTTTGACCTTTTGACCTTTTGACCTTTTGACCTTTTGACCTTTTGACCTTTTGACCTTTTGACCCTTTGACCTTTTTACCCTTTGACCTTTTGACCTTTTGACCTTTTGACCCTTTGACCTTTTGACCCTTTGACCTTTTGACCTTTTGACCTTTTGACCTTTTGACCCTTTGACCTTTTGATCTTTTGACCTTTTGACCTTTTGACCTTTTGACCTTTTGAACTTTTGACCCTTTGACCTTTTGACCTTTTGACATTTTGACCCATTGACCTTTTGACCTTTTGACCTATTGACCTTTTGACCTTTTGACCTTTTGACCTTTTAACCTTTTGACCTTTTGAACTTTTGACCTTTTGACCCTTTGACCGTTTGACCTTTTGAGCTTTTGACCTTTTGACCTTTTGACCCTTTGACCTTTTGACCTTTTGACCTTTTGACCTTTTGACCCTTTGACCTTTTGACCTTTTGACCTTTTGACCTTTTGACCTTTTGACCTTTTGACCTTTTGACCTTTTGACCCTTTGACCTTTTGACCCTTTGACCTTTTGACCTTTTGACCTTTTGACCTTTTGACCTTTTGACCTTTTGACCCTTTGACCTTTTGACCTTTCGAACTTTTGACCTTTTGACCTTTTGACCTTTTGACATTTTGACCTTTTGACCCTTTGACCTTTTGACCCTTTGACCTTTTGACCTTTTGACCTTTTGACCTTTTTGACCTTTTGACCTTTTGACCTTTTGACCCTTTGACCTTTTGACCTTTTGACCTTTTGACCTTTTGACCTTTTGACCTTTTGACCCTTTGACCTTTTGACCTTTTGACCTTTTGACCTTTTGACCTTTTGACATTTTGACCTTTTGACCCTTTGACCTTTTGACCTTTTGACCTTTTGACCTTTTTGACCTTTTGACCTTTTGACCTTTTGACCCTTTGACCTTTTGACCTTTTGACCTTTTGACCTTTTGACCTTTTGACCTTTTGACCTTTTGACCCTTTGACCTTTTGACCTTTTGACCCTTTGACCTTTTGACCTTTTGACCTTTTGACCTTTTGACCGTTTGACCTTTTGACCCTTTGACCTTTTGACCTTTTGACCTTTTGACCTTTTGACCTTTTGACCCTTTGACCTTTTGACCTTTTGACCTTTTGACCTTTTGACCTTTTGACCTTTTGACCTTTTGACCTTTTGACCTTTTGACCTTTTGACCTTTTGACCTTTTGACCTTTTGACCTTTTGACCTTTTGACATTTTGACCCATTGACCTTTTGGCCTTTTGACTTTTTGACCTTTTGACCTTTTGACCTTTTGACCTTTTGACCTTTTGACCTTTTGACCTTTTGACCTTTTGACCTTTTGACCTTTTGACCTTTTGACCTTTTGACCTTTTGACCTTTTGACCTTTTGACCTTTTGACCTTTTGACCTTTTGACCTTTTGACCTTTTGACCTTTTGACCTTTTGACCTTTTGACCTTTTGACCCTTTGACCTTTTGACCTTTTGACCTTTTGACCTTTTGACCTTTTGACCTTTTGACCTTTTGACCTTTTGACCTTTTGACCCTTTGACCTTTTGACCTTTTGACCTTTTGACATTTTGACCTTTTGACCTTTTGACCTTTTGACCTTTTGACCTTTTGACCTTTTGACCTTTTGACCTTTTGACCCTTTGACCTTTTGACCTTTTGACCTTTTGACCTTTTGACCTTTTGACCTTTTGACCCTTTGACCTTTTGACCCTTTGACCTTTTGACCTTTTGACCTTTTGACCTTTTGACCTTTTGACCTTTTGACCTTTTGACCTTTTGACCTTTTGACCTTTTGACCTTTTGACCTTTTGACCTTTTGACCTTTTGACCTTTTGACCTTTTGACCTTTTGACCTTTTGACCTTTTGACCTTTTGACCTTTTGACCCTTTGACCTTTTGACCTTTTGACCTTTTGACCTTTTGACCTTTTGACCTTTTGACCTTTTGACCTTTTGACCTTTTGACCCTTTGACCTTTTGACCTTTTGACCTTTTGACCTTTTGACCTTTTGACCTTTTGACCTTTTGACCTTTTGACCTTTTGACCCTTTGACCTTTTGACCTTTTGACCTTTTGACATTTTGACCTTTTGACCTTTTGACCTTTTGACCTTTTGACCTTTTGACCTTTTGACCTTTTGACCTTTTGACCCTTTGACCTTTTGACCTTTTGACCTTTTGACCTTTTGACCTTTTGACCTTTTGACCTTTTGACCTTTTGACATTTTGACATTTTGACCTTTTGACCTTTTGACCTTTTGACCTTTTGACCTTTTGACCTTTTGACCTTTTGACCTTTTGACCTTTTGACCTTTTGACCTTTTGACCTTTTGACCTTTTGACCTTTTGACCTTTTGACCTTTTGACCTTTTGACCTTTTGACCTTTTGACCTTTTGACCTTTTGACCTTTTGACCCTTTGACCTTTTGACCTTTTGACCTTTTGACCTTTTGACCCTTTGACCTTTTGACCTTTTGACCTTTTGACCTTTTGACCTTTTGACCCTTTGACCTTTTGACCTTTTGACCTTTTGACCTTTTGACCTTTTGACCTTTTGACCTTTTGACCTTTTGACCTTTTGACCCTTTGACCTTTTGACCTTTTGTCCCTTTGACCTTTTGACCTTTTGACCTTTTGACCTTTTGACCTTTTGACCTTTTGACCTTTTGACCTTTGACCCTTTGACCCTTTGACCTTTTGACCTTTTGACCTTTTGACCTTTTGACCTTTTGACCTTTTGACCTTTTGACCTTTTGACCTTTTGACCTTTTGACCTTTTGACCTTTTGACCCTTTGACCTTTTGACCTTTTGTCCCTTTGACCTTTTGTCCCTTTGACCTTTTGACCTTTTGACCTTTTGACCTTTTGACCTTTTGACCTTTTGACCTTTTGACCCTTTGACCTTTTGACCTTTTGACCTTTTGACCTTTTGACCCTTTGACCTTTTGACCTTTTGACCTTTTGACCTTTTGACCCTTTGACCTTTTGACCTTTTGACCTTTTGACCTTTTGACCTTTTGACCTTTTGACCTTTTGACCCTTTGACCTTTTGACCCTTTGACCTTTTGACCTTTTGACCGTTTGACCTTTTGACCTTTTGACCTTTTGACCCTTTGACCTTTTGACCTTTTGACCTTTTGACCTTTTGACCCTTTGACCTTTTGACCTTTTGACCTTTTGACCTTTGGACCTTTTGACCTTTTGACCTTTTGACCTTTTGACCTTTTGACCTTTTGACCTTTTGACCTTTTGACCCTTTGACCTTTTGACCCTTTGACCTTTTGACCTTTTGACCTTTTGACCTTTTGACCTTTTGACCTTTTGACCCTTTGACCTTTTGACCTTTTGACCTTTTGACCTTTTGACCTTTTGACCTTTTGACCTTTTGACCTTTTGACCTTTTGACCTTTTGACCCTTTGACCTTTTGACCTTTTGACCTTTTGACCTTTTGACCTTTTGACCTTTTGACCTTTTGACCTTTTGACCTTTTGACCTTTTGACCTTTTGACCCTTTGACCTTTTGACCCTTTGACCTTTTGACCCTTTGACCTTTCGACCTTTCAACCTTTTGACATTTTGACCTTTTGACCTTTTGACATTTTGACCTTTTGACCCTTTGACCTTTTGACCCTTTGACCTTCTGACCTTTTGCCCCTTTGACCTTTTTACCTTTGAACCCTTTGACGTTTTGACCCTTTGACCTTTCGACCTTTCAAACTTTTGACATTTTGACCTTTTGACCCTTTGACCTTTTGACCCTTTGACCTTTTGACCTTTTGCCCCTTTGACCTTTTTACCTTTGAACCCTTTGACCTTTTGACCCTTTGACCTTTCGACCTTTTGACCTTTTGACCTTTTGACCCTTTGACGTTTTGACCTTTTGATCTTTTAAGCTTTTGACACAAAAATCACAATGAAGATGGGTTGACGGAAAATAAAAACATTTTGAGCAATTTTTCTTCAGTATTTCAAGAAAAATTCATTCATTAAATCGAAATTAATAATATTCAGAAAATACGCAAGACGCAACCATGTTTATCCAAATATGTTTCAAGTATATAAAACATTTTATTTAGGTAGTTTTATTAACCAAACACATTATATTTATAATACGCCTTTCAAAAATATTCAATAACTAACCAATAAGTATAGATAAAATGTGGTATTCCCGATCTATATCACATTCCCCCAGGTTGGCAGCATTTATTTAATATTTTTTGTATGTTTTTGCATGTCACACGGATTCTAAATTGACATAATACCGACAGGAAAACAAAATGGTTAATTTGAAAAAAAAATCGAGGAGGCCAGCGGCAAGAGGATTGCGATTTGGGGGCCTGAGTATTGTCTCTGGTAGAAACTACGACCAGTGATACTACATGTACGGAAAAATCCCTACATGTAGGGATTTACATTCTAAAAAAGCCACCGTAGGGAAAAAAGAACAGATTTAAGTAACGAGGGATTTTTATAAAAAAAAAAAGGCAATTCAGTCGATTTTTCCGGAAAATCGTACCACACACCCTAAATAATGTAATAACGTGTATTGTGTAACTATCTTAATGTTCGAAACTGAAATTCGGTGTCAATAAGTCTCTTTCACTTTATCTTTTACTACCCTTCTTCGTTGTACCTACTTATAATGTATAATTAATAAACAAAAAAATACAAAACATGAAATATTTTCTTTGATATTTTATTTTAAAATTTTTAATTTCGGACGAAACATTTTCATCGTATTTGTAAGTACATTGCACCAGAATCAGATGACAGGGACAGCAAACAACTACGCGCCCGAACCAAACAAAATAAGACGTTATAAGCCTTGTATAAACAATAAATTTATAAAAAAAAATAAAGCATTTTTATTACACAATTATTGGTTAACCTCTTCGAGTAGCTTACTTTAGGAAGAAAAATTATCGTAGGGAAAACCGTAGGGAAAACTTACGACTCCAGTAGGGAAAAGTAGGGAATTTTAAATGCTGCTGTAGGGATTTTGTTAAAAATCATGTACATCACTGACTACGACTACGAACTGTAAGATTTCAGCTCGAAGTAAATGAATCAAATATATTAATTAAATCCTCGGTGTAGATTTTTCCACTTTCTGAAAAGAATGTTGCTTAAATTCTAATGCAATGTGTTTGCGGTTGGCTTAATTATTTTATATTTTTTGGAATTTCGTTTGGGAACTTACTTGATTTTAACCAAGCTACAAACATTTTCAAATAAACTGCACCTCCTTCACTAAACATTCTCACACCTAGATGTCACCATACATTTACGCCGAACCAGCGCCTTTGTTTTCTTGCGGTCAACGCCACAAACAACTTTGTGTTGGTTGTTTCTGATTGGTCCACTTCAATCCAATCCGAGTATTCCATCTGTCTGCCATGCATGCGATGCGGATTTGCTATACGTCCCTAAGCCTATCTCGCTCACTTGTATGGAAAGCCGCTTATTACATTTTCGTTTCCTTCTTCACATTTATCCAAATGCGAAACTGAAAACGACAAACTCTAAACTTCCTATTTCTTTCTGGCACACACATTCGACGTACACAATATGAGGCACATACGTCTGATGAGTCTTCTCATCAACTAGTTGGAATACTACAAACTACATACCGACCGCACCGCATATGACATTTTATTTAACCTGAAATTTTCTCGTTGTATTTATTCGCTGTCTATCCCTTGAATCGTTAACTCAGTGGGTGTTTTTCTCCCCAAATTTGTTCTTAAAGAAATAAATAAAATTACTTTCTACTACAGTTAACAAGGACAATAATAACAAAATGCAACGCGCGAGTGCATTAATATTAGTTGTGCTTGCTATTTGCCAGCAAATTAGTGGTGAAGTTTATTTTGAAGAGAATTTCAATGATGGTAAGATTATTTTTTCTTTTTTTTTCTTGAAATGAAATCCTTAAGCAAACTCCTGACTCGAGTGCTGCTGACGTGGGATATCCGAAAAAGTCATCTCACTATAACTAACTCTTTGTTTCTTTGTCGTAGATGCATGGAAGGATTCATGGACTTATAGCAAACATCCGGGTAAAGAATTTGGAAAATTCGTAAGAAGTTCTGGAAAATTCTTCAATGATGAGGAAGCCGACAAAGGTAAGTCAATTTGATAATAATCAGTCGTAGATATCATTGGGTGGGTGTGTTTAATATTTTTGGATAAAACGCCTATTCATCAAAAACAAAAAGATGTCTATCAGTCAGAAATGCATGTAGGTAGAGTGTAGAGGAACAAATTTGGATTTATAAAAATAGGTCGGTTTATATATTCGTCTGTTTGTATATGCATATGTGTGTATACATGTTCATTTTCCATTAGTGCGATGACGTGGGGACCAAGCCGCTGAACGCAATGAGTTTTGTCACCAACAGTCGTTTGGGGATGTGACAATTGATTTCAATTTGACCGGCATTTTATTGCATGCAAAGTAGTATATTGTAGTTTCGGTATGCATGGTGCCACGTTCGACTATTGATTTGTTTGTTTCTACTTGCTGTTGTTCGCCAGAGTGTCAATGGACTTCAGAAATGGGGAATTACGCAGGGCGGTGTACTGAAATTGGGAAAGCCCTTACCCACATATGGGTTGTTATCACGGTTTAGGCTTACGTAGCGTTTTGAACTTTGTTAAAGTCTGTGATTATTGATCTTTTGACGTTACGTACATAGTTGCCATCCTTTTGAAAGTGAGCTGGAGATAATACGCTTAACATAGGTTGTGAAAGTACGCAAACGAGTTCGAGCCGAAGACCTACAATTAAATTAATTCGACTACGAACCTATATATGCAAGTGAAACTGCAAGAAAAACTCAAAAATGACACGTTTGATCGTAGCAATTAGCTTGTTAATTTCTTATCGCAGACCCATTTCCTAATTGAATTTCACTTGGTTCCCACAGGGGAGTTTAAACGTATTTCTTATCTCTTGCCACTGCATTGGGCTGTGCTGCAAAGATAGACAAATATGCTGACAAACCTCATGCCACGCATCGTTATCTTTCTGCAACTCTCACAATGCATTATGTATCCACATTTGAATTTCTTCATTCAAATGAAGCAGGTTTGTAGAAACCATGATTCTTCCCTGGTAACAAATAACTGGTGACATACTTCATACACAACTGCGAAACGCTATGTAAATTTCTTTCGATAAATTCCAGTTAAGTGCATATTAACAGCTTTTTAATCATCATGCCGCTGTGGCTCTTTATCTCTGCCAGTTTGATCATTTCTTTTCGATTTGATTAAAATTAAAATCAAAACTATGTTTTGTTTTATCGAACATTCTCCGTTACAGTTGACGGGCGGCAGTAATTACAAACAAAATCAGATGTTCTCGTCCAGTGATGTTTGGAAAAACAATTACTGCAGGTTGTGGCCTTTCGTTCATAGTTATTGTAATTACTGCACGAAATTCAGGTAGTATTGATTGATCTTATCATTTGGAACTATGTCATATTTGGCATAGTTAGGTACAATTAGTGACACAAAACTGATGTCAACCGTGGCTATCTCTTCCGGTATTAAGAGATTTTTTAAACAAACCCTTACCTTTTTATTATTTTTAATAATGTAAGACAAACTCGGAACATAAAGGTAACAGGATTATAATTGATTGGTTTAATGACTAATAAATCCAATTTCCAATTTCTTGAGAAATACAAAAGTTTTGAAGTTTTTGTCAGTTCATGTCGGTACTGTTCCAAAACAGAACTCAGGTTTTCAATACTCTTCATCGCTTGGTGAATTTTTATTCATTAAGGTCTGCCGATAAATCAATTTCATAGCAGCAAGTGGGATGAAAGAAGTTTACAAATACGAGCACACTTCATATAGAATAACAATTTCTGTCAAATTGTGATGTTAACCATTGTGTAGACGTTACATTCGTCGAATGCTCTAATCTATTTACCGAACTATCATGTTTACTTAACTAACAGCGCAACGTAAATTTTATGTAGTTCAATGTGATAATTTCAATTTACATAATGACACTTTATTCAGTGACCCAGGATCTTAATACATATTTATTTTTTTTAATGTCTAACTATTCCGCAGGTATTCAAACATCACAAGATGCTCGTTTCTATGCGTTGTCGACAAAGTTCCCTCCATTCAGCAACGAAGGCAAACCATTAGTTATTCAATTTTCTGTGAAACACGAACAGAATATTGACTGTGGTGGCGGTTATGTCAAGTTGTTTGACTGCTCGCTGGAACAAACCGATATGCATGGTGAATCTCCCTATGAAATCATGTTCGGACCAGATATTTGCGGACCAGGCACCAAAAAAGTCCATGTGATCTTCAGCTACAAGGGCAAGAACTACTTGATTAACAAGGATATCCGTTGCAAGGATGATGTCTACACACATTTCTACACGTTGATCGTGAAGCCTGACAACACCTACGAAGTGCTTATCGACAATGTCAAGGCTGAGTCGGGTAACTTGGAAGATGATTGGGACTTCTTGCCACCAAAGAAGATCAAGGATCCAGAAGCAAAGAAGCCCGAAGATTGGGACGACAAGGTAGCTCTTTGACACCATAGATTTGGTAGAGTTGTGGTTAATGGTTTTGTTATTTTTCGTTTAGCCCACCATTCCAGATCCAGATGATAAGAAGCCAGAAGACTGGGACAAACCAGAACACATTCCAGATCCAGATGCTACCAAGCCAGAAGATTGGGACGATGAGATGGATGGCGAATGGGAACCACCAATGGTTGATAACCCAGAATACAAGGGTGAATGGCAACCTAAACAGTTGGACAATCCAAACTATAAGGGCGCATGGCAACATCCAGAAATCGATAACCCCGAATACAGTGGCGACGAGAATTTGTACTTGCGCAAGGAGGTCTGCACTCTCGGTTTTGATTTGTGGCAAGTCAAGTCTGGCACAATCTTTGATAATGTTCTCATCACTGACGATCTTGAGTATGCATCTAAATTGGCCGGCAAAGTAGTCGACACTCAGGCTGGCGAGAAGAAGGTGAAAGAAGCCCAAGATGAAGAGCAACGCAAAAAGGATGAAGAGGAATCAAAGAAGAATGCTGCCGATACCAAGGACGATGATGAGGATGAAGATGATGATGACAAAGAGGAAGGACTACCAGAAGTGGAAGAAGACACATCCAGCGAACACGACGAGTTGTAAGCTTCACTGAGAAACATTTCCACCACCTAAACGTGTATCGTTTCGAGTGCGCGTTCCACTTTGTTTTGTTTAGTTTTCATCAGTTACACGTTTTCATCAACAAAAAACAAAATCAAACGCAAAGACTTTATTTTGTAATTTATTATTTAGAGAAAAAAAAAAAACAAATATCTTCGGGTCGGAGAACATCATTGTTCAGCATCCTTTTGTTTTCTATATCCCGTTTCCAATTTACGTTGAATCCTCGTCCCCTTCCGTACTACGTTCTCGATAAGTAAGATATATGATTGCTTATATTGAATTAAATATTTATATACATTTTTGTATACGAGCTATGATATGAATAAATTAAAAAGAAAAACAAATGTGTATAAAAAACTCTTTTGACAAAAGCGAATGAACGAAAAATCACAAATAAAAAGAGAAAAAAAAATTCGTAAAAACAAGATTAAACGTTGCATTTTCTTTGAAAACGAAACATGCATTTTTGCAGAAACTTTGCAACGTGATGAAAATACAGGAAAGTATTCCATAAGGACAAATAGGGCTTGGTTGTTTTTGTGGGGCTACAGGTCCAACACCCGAAAAATACGAAGTATGTTCTATGGAATGTTCTACAATTTGAAAACATATTCCGAAGTCTGAATTGAAAAGCAAAACTTAATTCAAAAGTTTAAATTGTTTCATATATTTGATATTTGTATTATAACGAGAATCAAATTACGGATACAAGCTGTCGAAATAAAATTACTTTGTTGTTTCTGCTACGTGCCTCAATATCGAACAGCACTTATCAGACAAGGTACTTCATACTACTGCGACACTGAATGCATTTCCCCAAATCCAATTCCAAGACTTTAGATCGAATCCTTACCAACAAGCTTCCCTTCTCTCGTTTTGTTACAACCACTTTATAAATTGTAAATTAGTTGACACCGACGCGACACAGGATTCTTGATTCCACAACAACGCAAGTCTACCTAAGAATACACAACGTGTACAGAATTTCTAAATCTAAACTGTAAGACTGTAAAAGGAAAAGAAAAAACCGACTTTTTTGCAATTTGGTGCAATAAAAATACGATTTTTTTTAAATTATTTGTTCTTATTGGAAATTAATTTATATTTGGATTTGAAGTAAAAAGAAATGTAAACAATAACCATTTATTCCGATTCCTATAGCGCGACAGCGAAATTGTGAAACCGTACTTTGTTTTATCGGATACAAGAACCCCAATCTATTAAACTACTTATGTGGTATTCGTTTGGGCTTCTTCAGATTTGCCCTCAGATTTCAGATTTCGTGTGCCTAATCGAACATAAAAACGCTCTTGCTCTTTTTTTGTGTTGATATTCGTGCGACTTGAATATGTGTAGTCTTCGACACTTTTCTATGCGCTTTCCATTCACTGGTTAAATTTTATATTAAAACATTCGAAATTTCTGTCCCGATTGATTTCTAAACATTTGTACAAACAAACTATGTCGACTTAAGCGGTTTTCGCTTTCGGCCACACAGCTTCATTTTAATTATGTAAAAGCTGTAAAATATAAAATTGATTGAATTTGGTTAGTAATCAATAATAATCATTCGTATACCTACCTACTGACAGAAACATGATATTTTTTACCAATACACAAAAAATAGTTTTATATCTTCACACTTCGTTCACCAAAAGATACATATTTTTCAATCTCAAAAACTGACAGACAGGGCAACATATTTCGAATGTTTTAATGTAAAATTTAACCGGTGAATGGAAAGCGCTTTGAAAAGTGTCGAAGACTACACAAAACACATATTCAAGTCGCACGAATATCAACAAAAAAAAAAGAGCTAGAGCGTTTTTATGTTCGATTAGGCACACGAAATCTGAAATCTGAGAGCAAATCTGAAGAAGCCCAATCGATTATCACCTGAGAAAATATCTAGATTATAAAAAGTTTATAAAATTCATCATTCTATAAGCTCAACCATCGCTATTGTCGTAGTAAAAATTCAGTGATTTGGTGGTTGTATGAAGCACTTTTTCTTCCCAAATTGAATATTGCTTCACTCTACCAAGTCATGCGCCCCAATCTCTAATCCCAATGCTCTCTTAAAACCAGCTCTCTTAACAGTTCATCTATGCCCTGGGCGCTTTGCCTTTGCTTGCTGCCGTGTACCGTGTTAGCCTAACTAAACCACGTAATGTATTAAGTAGGTATTCACCGAACCAAGTACTCTCTTTCGACTTTGTATCTATCCACTCCACAAGCACGGCACACAATTTCATGCACTGTGCAATCAACTTTATTTGATGTTGAATGCCCAAGTCTACTCTGAATGGTTTATCTTACCTGCTTGGCCAGACTGTGGTTTGTAATTACCTACTACCAACAAGCTACAACACCTCGTCTGACTGTTTTTGGGAGGTTAACCCAACTACCGCATCGCAGTAACCGATCAGTTCTTTCCGAAGAGCTTTACAGGTAACTCGCCGACTTGAGTTGTTCTCGTGTGAAGCTCCAGTTTCTTATTAGCAATTCATTTTATTTTTCGTTTTTCAAATCCGTAAGATTGACGTCAGCCCTATGTGGCCTTTCATTTCGTTTTGAATATTATAAATGTATCCAGTAAAAGAAAACCCAATACGTTCTTGAGAATCATTAAGAAAGTGCCTTGAATCGCGTCGAATAGAAACTACGTCAAGTTCATCGTATGTGATTTGAATTTTTCAGTTACACTCTTGAGATTAAATAAAAAAAATTACAAATAAAATCGCCAAGATAAAACTGAACGCCCTTTCGTACACGACTTTCAAAAAACGTTCGCGGTGGTGGTCATAACAATTGTCGTCTTTAAAAAAACAAAATAAATAAATAAAAGATATAAAATTTAAACAAGTGGAGTAAAAGTGGTATGGTGCAGTCCGTGATTGAAATTTGAATTCTAAAACTAGGTACTTGCGGTGTGTGTGTTTTTTTTTTTTTTTCTTTTGTTCGTATTGTCGGTGTTGTGTTATGTATCCAAGAGGTACATTCGAACAGTGCAGCATTTGAATCTCATCACCTTCGAAATCATTTAATTAGGACCACAGCACGACCTGTTCCGATTTTCTTTTCGTCGATTTTGTTGTTCGTTGTTCTTCGACTCGTCGTTTTTGTCGGTTTGTTCGTTTTTACTTGTTTTGTTCCTCGCCTCTCCATAGGTTGTTCTTGAGTGGATGTGAAAAGAACTGAAACTGAACTTAATCGTTGTCATCTTTGTGCTGGACAAAAAACTAAAAAACAAAAAGAGGTTTTCGGCAAGAACCGCGGCAGCTTTACATCATCGCGATATCGCTGAGATACTTTGGATCACATTTTGGCAGAATTAATTTGTTTGGCGGCCACTAAAAAGGTATGACTTGGGGCATCCGCATCTTGCATCTTTTTTGTTTGTAATGTTGACTTTTTGTCAGGTATTGGTTGTATAATGCACATTTACGTTGTTTGGCTGCTTGAATATTGAGTGCAAAGTGAAAGGTGCATATCTGCGTTAACTGGGTATACATTTAAATGGGGGCGGCACTGAGGGAGAGGACTAGAGTAACCGACTTAAGTGTGGCCTGTGTATATTAATGTCGTTGGCGTGGACCTGTGCAACTAGCTCAAGTGAGATGCCACTAAAAAGTTATCTACGCTACCCACTAGAGTGGGTTTGAGGTTTCTTTTTTTCCTGCTCATGAATGATCTGCAGCAAGGCCCAGTTTATCCCAATTAAGCATGCCGTTTGCATAGGTGATACGCGTGTACTTATGTTGGGCTCTGCCTAGCTCATAGTTCGAACGAAGATGAGATTTTAATTAATGGTTACCGATACTTACCCGTGATGAATTTTTAAGTTTGCCGTCAGTTGCGTTACTCAAAAAAGTAGATGGGTTATGTAAAATCGCACTAGGATTAAAGTGCGTGCTGTACTTATGACGGCACACTTGAGGATGCGGATATTGATTGTAGAACCTAAGAGTCGTTCAAGCATGATAACAAATTGTATTAAACAACAGGAAGTTAGTAAAATATAATCATCAGCCCACTATCTTTAAAGCGCCCATTTCCATAAACCCATCAGCTCCCGTTTAAGATCCAACCCTGATGATGGTTATCTTTCTATTCACAAAATCAATATCCAATCAGCTACTTAGATCCAATTAACATTGGCAAGATTATTTTGTTATTAAAACAAGCACAAAATTTAATTTAAGGAATTTTGGGAAGTTGGTGATCCTTATATATTGACTGTAGTACCCTACTCTTATTTTATAGGACCAACTTCACGCAATCATTCGTACGTCTGACTGTTATCTGAGTTATGATTCTTACTTTTATGCGGCTGAACTGAGAGCCTGTCTCATAATAATTTAAATCTCGATAATTGCCACGTTCATTCATATTTTTCAGAAGTTAGACTCAAACCTTCTCGGTAGCCCAGCACACTATAAAATCATTCCATGCACAAAAACATACATACCTACAATATAAACAAATTTATTTTTCCCGTTGTCATCCGTTAAAACAACAAAACAACACTGTAGGTCAAATTGGTTGAACTACACTTTGAATAAATATTGAGATAAAACAAAAAAATATACAAAACCTGTAAAAGTTGTGCCATTAAAAACCTCCACACACCGATTTCTGTTAATAAAATTTAATTTGTTATTATAGCAGTTCAACGATTTGTGCACAAGCACACGATGTGATGTGAGTGGTATATCGGGAAATTGTTTGCCTCTTTCAACTGTACAATTGCGCTGCTCGTATACAGCGGATCATTAGTCTAGTCACCTGAACGTTATATGCAATTCTTCTTTCGTTTCATAAAATTTCGCAGTATTATTTCGATAACGCCATTAATTATGTTTGCTTTGAAAACGAGAGTTCGCCTTGTATATTTCTGCAGAAAAAACAAAAGAACTGCCGTCAGCTTTTAGAACACGTTTTAATCGGCGGCGCGGCGGTCAGGTTATGAGGGGTATAACAAATTCAAAATTCAATACAACTGACATATCTGTGGCAACTAGGAAAAACAACATAAGTCATTTTTAGCCACTTTTCCGGAGCGCAGTCTGTTTTTCCTTGTTGCCACAGATATGAATTATACCAAAAGTTTAAGGGAGAAGAAACGATAAAAATAAAACATTTTCTGTCAACCTAAGCAAATGGCACGACACACGACTTGTCAAAAAAAAAAAAACACTTGAAAGACCGAACAACTTGAGAAAATGTAAACACAAATAAACCGTCTAACTAATGACAATGACACCAGAGACCATATTGAGGGGTGTTTGACCTTATACCTCGTTCATGGAAATGAAAATGCATTCTTCAAACAAGAAGCGCCAGTCGTTTATGGTGTATGTACTTTGGATAAATAGAAATTCTGGTGGAAAAGCCTTATTACGATTCGTATTCAACCTTTTTTTTGGTCTTGTTTGATTAAATGGTTTTATGTTTGAGTTTATATAGTAACCATGTGACAATCAGTCAACATCAATTAAATGCGACTTTTATACCCTATTCATCGATACAATCATGTGTCATAGTATTGGTGAACAAATAAGTGGACTTTATTTATCTTAAGTATAAATGTTCAATACCTACTATACGTATATGCAAGTGGGCATTGATGGCGGTAAAAAAGAAGATCCATTAAGTTGTCCATCTTTTGTGAGAACAACTCATTACTTATCATTAGTAAATCGCACACAGTCAAACTTGAACGAGCATTAAATAGATTAAACAAGTCGCAATAATTATTGTTATTGTGAAACTGGAAAACAGACTTGTAATCAATCATCATTTTCAATTTTTTTTTTATGACTGCTTTGTGCCTACATAAACATATACATAACTGACTTTTACCTACTAGTTTTGTCCCAAGTAGAATGCTGTAACTTTACCTTAGATGGACAGATGTTATTCATGGGCAGACGATGCTTAGCCTTCAAAATAACAGTGATAAAACACATAAATAAGGTTTCACCCAAAAGTGTGCACCACTATTAGTCAGTTTTAGAAAGTTTAGCAAACTTTATATGGAACACAATTAATAGGCAACTATTTGCAACAAATTTGTTAGGCCTAGTATCTTATATCCATTCGTTTTCAGTGAGTTTTTTCATATTTTTTATTTATACCGAGTCCTAACGGCTGAATTGAGAAGCTCATTCATGTTAGTTATATGTTCCCGAATGCTTGTCAGAAGTACGTAGGATATAATTTGTGTATTTCAGACTTTAGCTGTCGCTAAACAAAAATTTAATCATCTGCACTGCCCAGTCCCGGTCCTTTTTTGGCATTGATTTTTTCTCGCTGGTCTTAAGAAAACTGTCATTTCTATACCATGATTTTCTTTACTGTTGAGTTGTTACAACTAAAATCCAATAAAGATATACCACTGTACTTGACAGATTGACAGGTTTGTTTTATTGGAGAATTATCGCAAGTAAACTAGATCTAATGGCCAATAAAACGCTTCCCAGTCACTTTTTCTGGTTCGTGTCTTCGATTACAAAGCGAAAGCGTTGTTCAAGCATTATTAAAAATTGTATTCTAAAACAGAAAGTGTATTTTACGTGTCGGTAGCAAAATTAACACTCAAATATAAGAATCAACTCCGATGATGATTTTCTTTCTAATCACACACTTCAATCAATTAGCAACCATCCAATTTACATTGGCAACATAATTCTCCACCGTTTTGCGTAAGAAACAAGAAACAAGAAACATTAGTGCCTAACTTCTCGTTCTACTTAGCCATACGAATTGCCCAATTTCTACACACAGGTAGAGTTTCACTTAAATTAATTTGCTACTGAATACCTTAACTCTTGTGGAAAATAAAAGATACAAGTACACATCAAGATTATCTCTATGTCATCAAAAAAAAAAGGCAAAAACAAAACCTACAAAGATATAAAATAATAAATTGTTTGCCATTTTGAAAAAGAAGGCCACAGCGTGCACAGTGCACACCGAAAAGCGAAACCCACACACTGTTATCAGCCAGATGAGAGGTAAAAATGTTGGGGAGATCCGTTGTAAAAATAAAAGCGTACCACTTCCAGCTTTTCAGTGCGCCTATGAAATTGAATATCTTGAAACTAGATCTTAATTCTCTAAACTTCACCTTTAATGCTGACTGGGTGCCTGGAACTGGATTATAGGCAAAGGTTTTTATTTTTAGATATGAGATTTAAGAGTTATACACCTAAAGGTGTAATGAAATTGAAATTGAAACTCGAAACGTTTTCGTCACCGTTGTGTGCACTCGCAAAGTATTTTGCAATCCGCTTTATTGTTGCCTTTCTTATTATTTAATTGTATTTTATATGCTAACCACCAGGTGGTCTATTTCTGTTTCATGTAACAACGAAAATTGAAGAAAAAAATCACACATTTAAGGAGTGTCGTCTTCAATGTGTGGCCAATTCCATATCCCTAGTGAACTAATGAGGGAGGGCGTTGACCAGGACTATAATTATACGGCATATATTTTATGTAGACCATAAATCGATGCAAAGGCCGACAGGCAATGTGTAGTGTGAAGCATGCTCACACTACGGATTGCGATCTTGGGATAGTACCGTGATGTTGTCAGGAAAAATGTCCCAATTAGATTGCCGCAGCAAATTAGGTCAGCTTATTATATTCATTCGAGGAGTAGTTCCTTGTCACGGCAGAATGTAAATTCTTAAGAGGGTTCTCTGCGGAAGGGATTTTCATGTTTCCATAGCATTTGGTTCCGTTGTAAGTCTGCCTTTATGATTTCTGTATACAAACTGCTCAACATCAATACCTACTTCAGCTGAATCTTTAAAAGCTTTGTGCAATCTTAAATTCCTCGATTCAATATTGACTCCACTTTATTGCTTAATACGTTCTCCTCTTTTTGGTTTTTGATAAATCAATTATGTTCTTATACAAATATACAAAAAAAAAACTCGCTCCACTGACGCATAGACGAAATTATACCAAACCAGTTCAGACTTTATTAGCGCGAACAAAATGAGCCAAAACCTTTTACCGATAGGAAATGTTTCATGCTAATATAATATCACACCGAACGGGCAGTTTAATTCAATTGGCGACACATTAATTCAGATGAGCGGATTCAAAAGTCAACCTACACACAGAATCTGAATCTTGTACCCTCAAAAAATAGGCAACACTAAATTTAATTACGTTAGCAAATTAGAGCCAAAGTTAGCAGGTTCGATCATAAGATCGCAAAGTAAACCGATATTTATTTTTTATATACAAATTAGTTTTATTATTTAATTCTTCGAACTTTGTGGTGATTTTCGTTTATTCGTTTGTTACTAATTAGATGGTTGATGTTCATTGATATTATTTTTTTGTTTATTGTTACAAGTATAGTGACTCTATCGATGATTTAATCAGAATCAGTGAGAAACAAACGTTAATCACATTTGGCAGTTGTTTGGAACGGCAAATCCACGAAATGTGCTGACACAATGCTTAATTGTAATCGCATTCAACTTGATCGGGTATAACAATTGAAAGTACAGACGAATAGCATTACAGAAGTGTGACAGAAGACCTTCAAAACATAGAAGCCTCTGACAGCTGTCCCTCATAACACTTTAGGGTTAACTCCCTCCAAGGATTTATGGTTTTAAGTGTATCCAACTTAGCCAGTGTGAAAAGGACGAGTCTTCGATATACACATTCCAATGTGTCGACTAAAGATCCTTTTAATGGTCTGACATATGAACGACTTCGTTAGGGCTGCCAGGTCTTTTTCGATGAGTTCTAAAATTCGAAGAAGGTCATCGAAACAGAGTGGGAATAAAGCACGCATTCTTGTCAGCTCTTTAAGTTCAAATCAAAAACCAAACTATATTTACATTTCAATCATCTTAAAACTAATCCAAATGCAACAAACGACATGTTCCTAGCACGGAGTGACTTCAGGCCACTGAAATAGTGCCCATAAAATAATGTAAAGCTGTCGAAGTTTACAGAATAAATCTAAATGGAACGTGTCGAACATTTATTTGAGAGCTGCAAACTAATTGTTTTATTTTATTACTAGGCCAATAAAAATTAATAATTCCCTTAGAGTATTCATTTATTTGCTTATTTCTAGAAAATGTTTGTTTACACATTTGCAGTTGTTTAAATAAATTTGTGTAATTTGTTTGAAATTGCTGCCAATGGAAGCACATCAATCTGAGTCAATAAAGGTACTTGCGTAATAGCTGCTATGTGATGACCTTAAAAAGTGTAGACTGAGCTTAAGTAAATTAATTATTTTTGCCATTTTGGATGAAAAAGTGTATTTGCATTCCCAAAACACATACAAGTATATATAAAGTGAAGGATAGTCTATGTTTGGAATCGATTCAAAAATGTTTCTCTTCACAATGTTCACAGGAAGTGGGTAATTTGACGGGTAAGTCTATATTTTCACTGCATTGTACTTCTGTCCTTAATACTCCAGTTTTTTTCAGTCGTTCTCCTGCGTTGCCACCTTCAAAAAATATAATTTCATCAGTATTCATATTTAGAAACCAATTATGACAGTTGTAAGCTTTTAATCTGCCTATTCAAAGCTTGAAAGTAAACTGCCCCAATTCTTTAGCGAACAGCAAACAGGTAGTAAGCATTTTTGCTAAAAGCCTGCCTCATGAATATCACAAATTCAATCAACGAAACGCGCGAAAAGAATAGGCCTTGTGGATCATCAGCGATGCACTACGTCACTGAATTATGTGCATTTTATTTGTAACAGATTAAGTCAGGTTATACTCAATCAAGGACGTGGTAATTCGGTCCAAGGTTTGCAAATAAATTGTAGACAAGTTCAGGGTTCGCTGTCATGTATACCTTTATGAAAACTCATCTTAACTTATCTTCATCGCAGACTTCACTATGAGTCTTATTGTGAGTGATTACAATATCGTATTCGATAATTCAAAACTCTTCAACACACACCCACAGAACTTTTAATTGCAAGCAAATAATCAATTCGCAATGTCATGTCCACAAACAAGCACCCCCCTGCATCACTAGAATCAATGCCTTAAAGTTCCGCTTTTAACACCCCTGAGTCCCACGAACACATTACTCCTGGTGTCGTTCTAACCAAACCTGTTAATGAAAAACCTTTAAACCTTTTCTTTCGAGCTGATGCACTTGCAAGGCAATTGCCAAACCAGTTTTGTCATCGTTTTTCATCTTCTGACAAAGAAAATTGTTATGTTGGCATCTGTGCGCGCACACGGTTAGTGTCATCATATCACGCAAGCCGTTCGCTGTGATTCGTATCTTCGCCGAAAGATAGCGCTAATTTAGGAAATTGTTGCAAATTACAAACAAGCATTGCATACGGTGCCATGATCCATGGGGGTATCGGCACATTAAAAGACGGGTTATTCCATCATCAACTGAAATGCTGACAGCAACGCCGACAGGGTACAGCAGCTGCGCAGTGTCTCAGCAGCGTTTACCAAAAGAAAATTAAAATCCCGCTTGCAGTTTCTTTGGGATGATGCATGCGCTGCACGTATACACATTTGCATAGATGCAAGACGCGAGCTGACGCCTTGCTGGGTGATGATTCGCAACAAGGAAGTAATCGCATGAGTTACTCCTACGGATACGGATGCGCATGTACCAGAGCGAACTATTGTTGGTGCAGCTCATCGGCTTTTGTCAGACAAAAGACTTTGACTAAGCTGTTTGAATAAGAGGAAATCGCCACAGAGTCGCTGAAAGACGTGAGCGCTGGAATCAAGGTGAAATTAAAATTAAGTCATCCTTTTGTAAGGGAATCGAGCCGTGTCTTTATTACGATTTCACGGTTAAGGGCATATCCTGGGTGACTTGTTTTACTCTGTGCATTTCCTCAAAACTGTGTCCACGCACTTTTGCTACAAGGACCGACGATTGTAGTTTGCATCCAACGCTGCTTCGCTCTATATTGTCATGAGTCTTATTTTAAGCACAAGCCGAAAAAAGCGTTCCCTCTGTTAATTCCTTAATTACGGCGCGTAAGGTAGGTATATAAAATAAATCTGCCATCAATGGTTCGGTAGCCCCCGCTGCAAATGGTAAAAACTGCATTGTTCATTTAGCTATCACTGTGACCTTAATTGGACTTCTGTCAAATAGAACAAGTATTTGCTGTATTTGCCTCCTCCTACTGCTCAATTATCTTTGAAGCAAAGTCTCTTGACTGCACCGAAACTACTGAAAAACAATTCTTTCCCAATCGAGTAGAATTTTCATGAATTTTCCGTTTTAATCGGTCAAGTGTGTACAGGTACACATACCCTCACGTAGGCTTTTGTCGGTTTTCTTTGATTCTTAACAAATTACACCTTTACCCAACTACCGAATGAAACTGTCAAATGGGATTTGAAAGAAATAGCCCACCGTGTGTTACAAAATCCAGCTAATCCATTACCGCAATATCTGCTTCGATAGATTTATAACTGGAAGCAAGCCGTTTTTTTTTTCCTTTACTACAAACATGAGAATAAGTAAGAGATAGATTTCATGAGGGGAACAAAAAAGAAAACGGTCGATCCAACACAATCACGTTTATTTACTTAATCTGCCATCGCCGAGCAGCGAAAGCTTTCCCATTTGCTCTTATTTCATATTTTCCTTGTCCACACAAACTCTTGAGAATTTTTTTCTTGTGCGCTCCTAGAACCGTCTAACATCGCACAAGCCCATCTGTCTGGCATGCATTTAATTTTTTTTGCTTGTTTTTTATTAAACAAACAATCTAGCAGCAGCAGCAGCAACAAGTACTACTTGAAGGCATCGAAAAAAAAAAACACCAATAGGGCAAACCAGTTTGTTCTTAACCTAGTTTTGCTTTCTTCAGCTTCTTAGCCTCATTGTAGGTAACAACTATTGCTTTTCCACTGACTGTTGGCTATAAAGCCAACACTACGTTGGGTACATAATTTATAGGTATTGATACCTATTTTGATACGGTGTCTTTTAATAAGAAATCCTATTTCCGATTTATAGTGCAGCGGTGGGTGCAAGATTTATGATCCTTTTTTACGATGACGTTCCTAATGAAATATTCGCAGAGTTGGTTAGTGTGGAAAAGAGCTCGACACTTGATTGAAAATTGAAATAATTGAAAATTGACTATTGCAAATAGATGGACTGGAAAGGAGATATTCTACCAGTTGTCATAATACTGTCAGACTGACGGCAAAGTTGTCTAATCTGCAGATTCACATATCGTTGGCGGCGAACTAATGTGATAATCTCTGGAATTCCATGTTTCGTGTTAAATGATTGACGCCGCTACAAATGTCGGTGGAAGAATCAGCTGATGTTGGCCAAAACCCTCGTGGAAGAAGATTATGCCAACATAAATTTGAAGCATTAGCGAGTCCATAGGGAACGATTACGGAAAAACAATAAGGAACTTAGCTGGAATATGTTACATCAAACTGCAGAAGAATAAGTTAAAAAGCGGCGGAAAAAACAATCCAAATGCCACGCATACAAAAGTAGTACTTTTTTTCAAAAGCTAGTGTGGGGACTCAAGAATAGTATATTTAAAACCCTTATTGTCAAACATAATACCATATTCACAACGCACCGAAAACCGTTTTTGTCGTTGAAAACTCGTCAATGCATTCACACCGAACACCAACTAGTTTCAGTTTGACGTTTCAATCAGCTGTGAGACACTAGTCGTGAAACCTCTGTGTAAACTTTTATTACAAAATTTCGATCGCATGAATTAACAAATAAAATGAATTCAAAGCATTTAAAAATAATATTAGCCCATCAATTAAGTGTGGAAAATGATTTTAAGTTGTGACATTTGTTCGGTCAGCTGTCTTGCTAAATTTTCCGAATATTGCAAAAAGGTTTTTTTTTTTTTTAATAACCCAAGGATTGGAAGTCATTTTCGTGGAAAACGACTTTAAACGACTCGTTTTGCAAACTGAAATATGTATGGACAAAAAAATTCTGTTTTCGATGAAGTATTCGAGTGTTTCCGCGGAAACCTATAGTTTTCGGCTCGGTGTGAATAATGTATAACTCTGCGATAAAATTTGAGAAACACTTGGTGCACCCGTAGTTTTCTTATACTTTGCAAAATAGACTAGGGCAATGGAATATTTAACTTCCTCGGACACAGATTTCAGTTAAAACAAATTCTGAAGTCGGTGGTACAAAAAAAAAGAAAAACCCAGTCAGTTTCATGAGGCTATAAAATATACCAGCATTATTTTAGTACATCCGCAACATGACCTTAGATTGAACTCAACTTACTAAGGGGGTTAAGCGTCCACACAGTGGTGACCTTCGAAAAGACACGTAATCGACTGAAAATAAAAATCGCCTTAAGCTGCCTGTGCAATATACCCACACAAGGCACACACAGGTGAAATAAAAGCAAAAGCTAATGAAATCAAAACTATAATTATGAGTACGATCAAGTGTGTACTGCCTCGATGATCATTGTTTTGGCTTCGGTGCTGTGTTTGAGTTTTAATCTGAAAATATATTTAACTTTTTTTCTTTCGCCTGTGATCTGGATTATTGTGTACTTGATTACTTAATAATAGCTAAGCGGCGGGTAACATTGATTGATGTGATCACGAATATGGGTATGCTTGGTGTGATGTGTCGATGGTTATCCGGAAATTAAATTGTTTTCTTGCATGGTCTCAAGTGAGACAATTACTTATTTTTGAATCAATTGGGTTTTAAGTATGCATTGTGTCGTAATTGTGTGTGCCTATGGCAAGTTTGTGGGCACTCTATTCGAGTGCTTCAAATTGTTTGTATATAATATTTACATCAACGCGGATAGAGGTAAAGAATATATTTATTTGCAAAACATTTCCAATTTACTTGCGCATTGAAATGTAACGCAACGCACTTCAGGTGGAATCGACTACCAACTGGTCTGTTTTCGACTGACAGTTGAAGGAGAAAATTGCTAGATTGCGATGTGCCCAACTATATATTAAAATCAGTTTCGATTCACATGCGACTTTTACTCGAAAGAGTACCAAATGCAGAAACAAAGCAACTGCCGTAACGAATTTTGTTATCGACTGCAATTTTCTGTTGTGAAAGTTGACTTTGGCAAATTTATTTGCAAAGGGAAAGAACTGAACATATAATTTTATATATAAAGGAATGAGTGAATCGCCTGTTCTAAAATATGTATGTGGGCATGAAATATTTTTCACGCAGAACCTAATTTTTTGTTTGACTTCCTTACCGACACATGGGAAACCTTTCAATAAAATCGGCTTTTATTCACAAAATCAGATCCAGACCCAGAAAATAAAAAAAGGAAATTAAAGCGAATTGGAAGGTTAGCTGCTGCAAAGTTTTGAAAATGCATGGCATCATTTCCAAAATTCAAACAAAAAAATGTCAAAGTCACAAGTTTCTAAACCCATTTGCAAAGCGTATTACCAGAGCAAACTGCTCAACGATGGTTTCTGCTTTCATTTGACTTTTGCATTTCTTATCTACAGAGAAGAGACCAAAATATCTTACTTACTTGAATTATTGTTTGTCATTGTTTTATTGTTTGTTTCGGTTTCATCTTTATGTAAAAAATCTGAAAGAAAATGTGGTGGCTTTCAGAAATGACAAGCAACTACCGCAATTAAACTTTTTTGCTTTTACTCAAGCTCAGCCATACAATTAAGGTTATTTTTTTATTTAAATAAAGGTACGCCACATTTGGACAATAGTTTGCGAACTGCCTTACCTACTTCAATTCAATCAGTAAGGTAAAAGCAAAAACTGTAAACGCTTCGAGCTGATTGAGATAAAAAGCTCGGAGCTCAAAATATAATCATAGAGAAAAAGAGAGATTCAATGGGTGGATCCAAATCCAAAAAGGGAGCTTCGCTTTTTAAAGTCGGTGTTGGGAGGCGCTAAGAACATGTCAAAGAAAATACATTTCGCCGCATCTCCTATTCATCGCTTGTTGAATAAATATTACAGCGCAGCCTTTTCGAAAAATTACTTAAATTCGAAGGACTTTTGCTAACGACTCGATCATTAAATTTCAAACGTGCTATATGGCATAGGAGCTATAACCTCTCCTCTCTATGTAGACCCTCTCCTCGAAAAGAATGTCGATTGGCTCTCATTATAGAAAACCATCGACATGCCACAAAGGAAGTCTTGGCACAGTTTCTGACACGACGAACAAAAATTAAGACTGCAAATTAATTTTTTCGAATTACATATATGGCTATTTTTAATTGATCAGTTTTAACTTTATCCACCTATTAGTCCTTCAGTGAAACTCATAATGATAGCTTGACCTAGCTTTAGATAAAGAAAGGTACTCTTCAAAAAACCCTACAGCTCACCCTCTGACCGGCACTTATCTGGCTCATTTTTTTACAAAATGGCGTCGAAATGTCATAGCGCCATTGAAAGACTTCCGCAACTCAAATACCTATTTACAAATAAGCTCGAAATACAAAGAGAAACTGCGCTGCTCCGAAAATGTACATCAACCTCCTGCTGCAACTCGCCAAAGCCAATTTCACTGCATAAAAGATCAAGGAAACACACCCCACTGCGTGCCAAGCCAAACCTTAACCAATCCTCCGTCAAGCATTCGGTATTCTACTATTGTTGTTTTTAACAATCGTGACCGAGAAAACGAACCAACACACAGCAAGAGTTGCTACAACATTTCAGCCTCCCATACAGATGTTTCTATACTCTCTTGACGATCTACGAACACGAGCAGCAGCATCGCCGTTTACACATTTCAAGGTATTCTATAGATTCAGAGCTCAGGCTGTAACAAGTAATCTTTGGATGCAGTTCTCTGAAGCAATTAAAATAACGGTAAACCGAAAAAACAACAACACATTTTCCCCCAACCTTTACCAACGAGGTAACTGACTTTGCTCTATTCCACTTTGTAACATCTGGTGAAAAGAGGGTGAGCGGAGGAAAAGTCCACGATCGGGGTCCGCTCGGCCTCAGTAGCCACCACGGACGGTGCATCTACAGGCTACAACTGTGCAATGCAGCGCACAGCAAGGAAAGCTTAAAAGGCCAATTTTTTTTTGTTGTTGCCGTCTATGAATAGATACAAAGATGCTTGAAGAAAGTGTATAATGGCGGCGCACAAGGCACAACAGATGAGAAAATGATTAATGATCGAGTGAGGGAAAGAGATGGTGGTACGACTGAAGCAGACGGAATCGACCGATCGACTTTGAAGCTGCACAAGAAGACACAAAGCAAACCGATTAGCAACTGCGACTCAAGTTTGTCTGCGCTGGCTGGTTAGCCTCTGCTCAGGTGCATTGAAGGTTTTTCCTTTATACACGTCTGAGGAAGATTCTCGCATTTCTATTTAAATGGCTGCACACGCACCCAATTGTTGGGCGATTATTGTGCCCTGGCATAATAGAATGTGAATGTGACCAGTTTGTCGCTTGAAAGTAATCGTATATACGCCACTCACACTCAGAGGGGACATTAGTTTTTCTAATTGAATTTAAGATCGCACTTTAGGTGGGCTGGCAGCGCAGTGAGGCGGAAAAAAGGAGCTACATGCGGCTTTCAATATTTATGAAGTATATTGTTGCTGCTCGGTTGGATATCGCCAAGGAGGAAGTCGAAGTGGAGTGTATGGTTGTGCGAGGCGCGTGATGCATGATTTCCTGGTTGATTTCGGAACGCGGAGATGGGGAGGTTGATGAACTGCATCTTATCGAGCCTTTTGAGACTTGTTTCGGAATTGGTGGGTACGGTGGCGCGCTATTTGGGAACAGTTGTTCCAGTAGCCCGAAGTAGGTATTATTGTTTCTTTGAGAATCTAGGAATTGAAAAGGTCTTATAGCAAATATTTCGTTCTTTTACTTGAAACTACTACTGAGTGTAAGGATTTTGTCTGCATACAGGCATCTCACACAAACTTCGTGATCGAACGTAACTGCGAGCAACTAAGTGTCAACCAATAGATGACAGTTGTCAAAAGACAGCTGTGCAAGGGTTTCTTTCTTTAAACGGACTAGATTAGATTCGATTAGATTTTGTTAGTTAATTAATTGTTAACAAATCATTAAATTAATCGAAAATCAAAGAAAGCATGGCAATAAGCCGTCCGCCGATTGACAATAATTTTTTTACAGTAGCCACTTCTTGTTGTTGTAGTTAAGTAAAATTAAAGCCAGGGCTTTCTATTAAAATTAAAATTAAAAACTTTCGGATATATTTCTTTGCCGAAAAGCCAAGGCTGTCTTACAGTACGCGAATTGAGAAGTCACATTTAGTTCGTTGAGCTTATTCGGAATTTCTTAAAAACTATTTTTCAACCTTTTTCTAGGGAGGGCATTAAATAATGACACGTCCTTTTGAAATATGTTTTGGATGCGTTGTATTTAGGAATTCATAAAAAGACTTATTATATTAGATTACATACAATTGATTAAATTTGTTACTTACACTTTGTAAAAACCAAAATGGCGGATAAAGATTGTTCAGTGGTTTCATTTTTGACGTTTGCAATAATAATAATTCTACCACAAAACATTTAAAAATTCGGAACATTTACTATAAGATATTTGGAAATCCGCAACAACTTTGTTTCAATTTCTTGTCGATTTTGGAGAAGCTTCAAGATTTATCAGCTTTTATCAGCTGATTTCTTTATCAGCTAAAATGTTAAAAAAAAGGTACACGTGGTTTCTACCAACATTTTGGCTGATGGATAAGTCTTGAAGCATTTCCAAAATCGACAAGAAATTGATACACCGTCTTTTTGAATTGACACTTATTTTTTAAATTTTTTTCTGGTTTATAGAATCTCTGTTATAGCAGCTCAAAAGTTCCTAAGGTTGGATTTATTTTCGCAGATATCAGCGGGGCAAATACGACTTTAATAATATTTTCTTATATGTTCGTAGAAGTTAGAAACAGCTCTTAGCAAACAATGTAGGAACCTATCTAAGATTATTTTCATAAGCTCCATGAAATTATGTAATGTAAAAATGTATAAAGGCCCAAAAAATTGGGTAATATTTCACAATGCTAAATGACACCATTCCATTTTTTGCAATATTGCCCCAAAAAAATGCAGAAAGAGCCCGAATTGTCAGCATAAAAAATTGAAAATTGCCCCAAAATGATACATGGCAAACAACAACAAAAAAAATTTTCATTGTTTTGGGAGTTCTTACATATTTCTGGAGCCTTTTGGGATGATTTTTCATTTAGTGCAAATAGTTTGAAACTCTTTTGGGGCCATTTTTCATTTTCTAATTTTGGTATAAAAGCAAAATTCTGCTATTAAAAACGCGAAGTATACCGTTATTACAACGACGCGAGACGGCATGTGTAGAGGATGAAAATTATCCATTTTGTATGTTTTCTTCATTCAAAACGATCGACCTTATCAAAGAAAATGTTCCTGTAGGTCAGCGCCGGATTTTAATGGATGCAACTTTTAAGATTGTTCCGAAGGGATGTTTCAAATAACTTCTCGTCACATATATGTCGAATATTCTGAAAAGGTACGTTTTTAATCTTTTTTTTCACGCAGAACGCCCGATCTGCCTTATTTCGTTTTTGGAAATTCATAAAAAAAAAATTCTAAAGCTAAAATTAAAAGTTATTTGAAAACCTGCTTAAGAAAATTTTAAAAAATTAAAATTAGAAGTCAGCTCAGGTTTCAAAATAACTTAAAATTTTAGATTTAGAAAATTGGAGAAAATAAAAGTCGCGCGAATTCAGCGATGGTAAAATTGATGCATTTGAAACGGACAATGGTGAAGAGGACGAAATCGTATCACCCCCTGTAGCAGAGGAGTCAGGCTTTTTGGGTATAGTTTGCCGGGACTTGCGGGCCAATATTCTTTTTTTGCCTTGCAACTTTGCTCTGAGTGCGATTTAAAATTAATGGTTAAACTTGACATTTTTATATATTTGTTATGAATTTTCATAATAACTTTGTCCTTTCCATCCGTAGGATAGTTTTTTTTCCCTAAATTTCCTACATTAACGGATAATAAAATGCTTATTGTGAGATCTTCTTTCAAAAGCTCAGCTGGAATGCTCTAAGGCTTAGCTGCTCTGTTAGCTATGGAGAGATTAATTGCAGTTTGGACTTTTGCTAAAGTTGGAACTATGGTGTCGATGCTCTTGAAAGATCTGCGCACTGTCAGCTACTTTGCTTTTTGACCGACAAAAAGGTCGGTGAGCATTCTGTACAGCTCTGTTATATTTTAATCATACAGATGCTTTTTCTGTTTCTGCTTAACTAAGCTTGTCGAACTTTGTCCCTGTCTCAACGATCCGATTTTCGCCCTGCAATACCATATTTCGTGGAGCGTCTGACTTCCGAGGTTTTTCCAATCTATTTTCGGATATCCATGAGTCTTTAGTTGTTGACTCTCTAAGCACTAATTACATAAGAAAGATAAGAGAGAGAGCTTTCAAAAAGTCAATGAGAATGCATTTTTCAGAACTATCAACTACAAAATGTTATACGCACCGACAGGAGTGGCTCATCACATCCGTCCGATCAAGCTTTAACCCCCCAAATGTTTATTTATTTATTCATTTATTTAATTACTGTTCTCATAGTTGCCCTCTTTTTTCATTTCAGATTTGCATGCTACACATTTCCACTACGAGGAAGTAACGAATGGTAAGTCTTAATTGTGACACTTTATTTCTTTGACAAATTTCAAATTTCCGATGTTATACCATTTGGTTAAGCCTTTGCGAAAATGAAAGCTACATCCAAGTAAGCACGCATTGTGCTCATAAAATACAAGATGCATTTTGCATCCGAAAGTAGGTAGATACACAACATGCCAGGCAACGTCCATAAAGCCTCAACGCTAAGACCCCAGCTTGTGTATACGCGTGGTCGTAAGTAACCTTTCCAGATGTAATCAACGCTGAACAAGATCACATTATTCGGCTTGTGAACTCGGGTTATTATTATTATTTTATATTTTTTCCTCAAACTTTACTTACAGGTTGTCGCTGCTTTAATATATAGTAGCGCCGTTGAGCATGTGTGACTCATGGAGTCTTCTCATAAATTACCTTTCAAAAGGAGACTGCTTGAAAATGAATTTTAAGGTTATTTTTTTATTTATTTTTTTTTTTTCTTATGTTTTGTGTTTCTGTTCGCTTTTGAGGACAAAGAAAAGTGAAATTTTGAATCAAGCGGGAAGTTGACAAGAAGAGTTAACACGAGATGAAATCGAGATTACTACCTCTCTTTGTATTTTGAGGTTATTTTCAAATTAATTACGACTTTTGTATCTGTGAATTTATCAATACTGTCAGTATGACGGGGAAGAGCCAGCCGTAAACTGTGCAGGTCATTGATGTGTTGCAATTATTATTGGCGAAGGCATGGCTTGCCAAGGTAATTGCCAGTGGAAGTGAATTTTTAGAAAATCTGTCCCAATTGTCGTCTTTTAAAGGAAAAGCACTTGCTTGTCAAATAACTGACAGTTGGCCGGTGGTATCATTTAAAAACTGCGTTGACTTAAAGCCCAGACAAATACGGAATACCCAAAAGGGACACTGTGCAGACTTTGAAATACCATTTGTTTATATATACTTTGATTCTTTATAATGAAATAAGGCAAAGAAACCAGAATTTATCAAAAAAAAAGATTGTATTAAGTATGTATCGGTCTTCACAGAGATTAAGAAAAGTCTCTTCCTATAAATCGTGTGTATACCTACTTTCCGCCGTTTGTCTACGTATCGTTTTTATTCGCGGAGATTTAAATTTCAAATTCAGTCCACTCGACTTGAATTGGTTTCTGTTTAATTTGCATAATCAATATCTAAAGGCTATGATTGTGGTTGCTTCTTTCTTTGAAGATATCACCATTTAAATGATCACCTAATTTTGTTGCTCATCTCTAAGCTCGAAGTTGAAGCAATCAGCGGATATCATCTTGACAGTTTTTGCTCATTTGTGAATTTAAATTCACATCGTAAACTTTTTTACGATCTTTGATTGATTCTGAAGTGTTTTCAATGCCGATGACCTACTCGGTTCGGGCTACTTATCAGATGGGAAAATTTTTTACAAATGCGCAGTTCTATGATCCACCATGACAGTAGAATCCAATTTGTGCGAGAGACCACGTAATTGGATTTTATGATCGATTCAAAGAATATCGGTTCGTAGTTTGTTTGTTGAACAAAAAAAGTTTATGGAAAAAAAACCGTAATGGATTAGAAAAAGCCATCGGTTGAAATATCGCAATGTGTGCGATTCTAATTGATTCTGAGAATCAACATTCTCAATTTTGTTTTGTTCTTTTCAATAGGATTTGATGACTCGCGAGAGTTTATTTATCATTAAGTGTGAGTAATAGGTGCAGGTTGCATTAAATGAATAGGTACCGTAGTTATTCGTACGGCTTACAGTTTTAAATGGTGGAATTGTAACTTGTGCCTGTGATTAGTCATTTAGACTGTTTTAAATAGTTGCTAGTTCTCTTCAAAAGTGGTTAGTGTATATATATGTGGATGGGAGGTAATGTTAGTAAATTATGCCCACCATTTTAAGTGAGTACTTATTTCATGCTCGAGGAGAGTGTCGTACTTTATTGTGCACTGTAGCTGTTAATTTATAGTAGCTTAGTATGTTGGTCTAGAGAGCTAATATTTTAAACGTCGGAAAATAGAAACTGAACCTTAACTTTGATTTTCTATGTTCTTTTCCGGTTCCCTCAGAAACGTGCTGATCTTAACAATCTTGACTTGAATGAGATTTTTAAGTCAGCCCTTAAAATAGGGAAAAAAGTAGAAGCCATTTTTCCGTTTGTCGAAAGCAAATTTCATACCACTAGTGTGGCTATAAAAAAAATCTTTCTGCTTTCTATAGACTAAATCGAATTTTATTGCCATTATACGCAATTCGTATAATGTATGAATAAAACTGCAAGGAAACTACGAAATCTTTGTTGGAGTTGAGTGCATTTATTTCAACTTAACCACAACTTGGCCAAAGAAATAAATTTCCATACTGCCAGGTTCAAGCTCCATAAACATTTTTTTAACAGATGCGTATGCTTAAGCCGCCTCAATAAATTATTCACAGTTTAAAACTCGAACGTAAAAAAATGGTCAATTTGCTAAATGCTAACAGGTTATTATAGCTAATGTAAATCTTAATAGGTTCAGAACTTAGGTTACGTTAGGTTAGCGGGTTGGCGAGGCAGGGGGAACCTGCACCGCCGCACTTAGATCAATGTAGATCCGTTGTGATGCCCATGGGGCTCTAATGACCACCATACTGTGGAAACCTATGAAGCCGGATAGTCAAGCCATCCCGAAGATAATACAAATCTATGTATGTCTTTTATGGAATTGTCAGAGAGATTCTTTAAGTCTTCGAAAAAATGTCTTCCAAGAACACTGTATCTGATGTGGCAGAGTGCCGGGCAGTGACAAAGAAAGTGTGGAGTGTCCTCATGCACATCTTCATCTACGCATCCTCTGCACAGGTCATCAGTAGTGATTCCCATTTTCTTGGTTTGATACTTAAACATGTTGTGTCCTGTAATTATGCCTACAAGAGAGGATAATGATTGTTTTCTCATTTGTAGATTCAGAACTTGATTTATGCTTTAAAATATAGTGACGCTTTTTCTATTGCCTATAAGAGCTTGTGCTTTTTTAAAGGATCATTTCATCTCTTTCGGCCTTGATTGTGAAAAGATAAATTAAAACCACCAAGCTTATGTGAAGCAAGATTTGGAAAAGTCAAGAACTAGTTTCTTCCCAAAACATGTGACACCTACAAAAAAAAAAAAATTTAAAGAATCTATTATCATGGGCGATTCAATGTTGCCCCCTTTTGAAGTTAGAAACACAGTTGAAAGAGTTACAATTACCCCAGAAGCGTTGTAATTGTTCGCAGTAATCCAAAATGTCTGTTGTACTTGTACAACTTAGCTATAGCAATGAAAGTCAGAGATGTTATAACAGCCGTACTTCGAAAAGGTTGTTTTTAGATCATACTCTCACCCACACCGTCGTTCTGGTTCATTTGGATTCATTTCTAACATCAAAAGTTTATTTGGAAAACCATCAGCATTTGCTTGTTTGAGCTACAAAAAAATGTTACGTATACGACAGAGTGCTTAGGAGAAACTAAATTAAATTGAATGCCGAACTTAAAATGTAGAAAATGCGGGTCTCATTGAATGTACGCTTATTTAAATTGCAAATGCTGCAGACGTATTTTTTGCATGAAAACTTATTAAGCTGTTTCCGGTTAGAGTTTTGCTTTCATTTGTTTTTGTTTAATTGGATAAGTGTTTGCGGACGATCGAAAGAAATGGAGTGTCTGCTTACAATTATTGATTCGATGTGAATGACAAAATAAGTTCATTATAAGTCAGATGTCAAAAGAAAATCTATAAGTATCCTGCCAATGACTCGGTATAATTTATTTTATTTATTTTAAAGTCTTATCAGTTCCGCCATCCTCGGGGTGCACAATTGAAAGAATTGAGATTGACTATTTCTTGACAGTGTGCCATAACTGAACATTTTTCTCTTTTAATTTCATACGCCGAAGAGAGTTGAATTTTAAGTGTAATCCGATTCTTTTAGTAATGGCGATTAAACGATTTTTTTTAGAGCGTAGATATATTTCTCTGAATCACAAAACCACAATCCAACAAGCGCCAACAGAAGAATTGAAATTGATTCTTTTAGGCTCTGCATGCGGTCAAAACAAACAAAAATACATTTAATTTTATAAGTTAAATCAAACCAGATCAATTTTATTTGAATTGCATTCCTGACACAAATAAAAGTAAAACTAAACCAGATAAATTTTATGTAAATTGCATTCCTACAATAAAAAGAGGTTTCGTTCGATGAAAATGTTATTTTTACATTTTTCTAGAAAAGATTTCGCCTTTTCGAACATACATTTTGACATCGCCTTTGTATAGTTACTAGGTTTTTCTTGTGACCTCTTAACATTTAAATTTACAAAAAGGATTCTGTGGAAGGTTTTTTAGAAATGTTTTGTTCCCATGTAACAAATTTAGTTAAAATTCGGTGTCCGAACTCAGCTCGAAATAAACTCGTAAATTAAAAACTAAAAAATATAAAATTATTGTTACTAGCTGATGAAAGCTGGGGTCAGATTCTGTAAGGCGAAAACGTTGAAAAGTTTACGTGTGCACGATTGTTTTACTCTAATTTGTAGAGGTAATGCATTTGTGAAAACGAAAACCTTTGAACGATTTGCTGTTCAAAATGCCGACCCTAAATGTACGCCATTTGCGGTAGAAAATTCGGAAACTCGTCTACCCCATATTAAGAAGGAATATTTTAAAATTTAGAAGTCCCATTTAGAAAGTTCATTGTGGGTAAAAAATTCGAAAGTATTCGATATGTACTCTTGGTAACAGAATTAAAAATCCAAAATATGTTCCTACCTAAATGTCTCAAATCTCAGCTCCCTAGGTATAATTGGCCGCAAGTTATTTCAGAAGTCAAAGTTATAAGTGCTAGAGGTATAGTGAGAAATTTATAATAATAACAATAAAGATTGGCACTGACGTAAGTTGTTTCGAAAATTACAAAGTCTCTATCATTAGAGCGGCTTTTGCAACAACCAATTCACTCACGGAATAGTAACACATACTATATATAAATGCAACAATTTTTTTTAACATCAAATCCATCCACATGTATGTATATATATATCAATTAACTATTATGCAGACTTATGTGTGTAACTCCGCCGGTAAACTTTTTCAGGCGAAACTCCAACAAAAGATCATTAACCTCCTCAACTGGTATAAATATCGTTCGAAATAGTCTCCATTTTGTTCACAACCTACAATTAGAAAACATATCCTATATCGATCTAATTCAGGTAACGAATTTATTCCACCCTAATTACAGACAATCTGCAACCCGGATCCTCTCAAAAGAAATTGAAACCAGCTTCAAATGTTCATCAAAAGACCAAGACCAAAACTCAATAACGACAACAAGACATTCACTTTGTGAGTGGTGGCGGTTGCACAAACTCTCCAAACTCTAGTGAATATATACTTCTTTTACTTTATTAATAGGATCAGTTCCAAATGGCTGCCAATAAACCTACATTCGACAGTAAGAAAAAAAAAAACAACAGAAATAACACAATACCATCCACTAAATAAAATAAAACTGCAGATATGCATAATCGTGGATATCCACAACTGTCGAACGACTTTATACTTTAACGTTCAGCGATGACGATGACCGAATCGGATTGGAGGTGGTGGCATTAAAAGTTGGACACGCAAAAGGAAAACCTTTTATCTGTCCGGACAACACAACAACACATCGCGGGTTGGCTGTTGTTGTAGCCGCAGCCGCCGCCGCCGGACTTTGGAACCCGACGAGAAAAATCTCCATTTACACATAAATCATTGCGGACCTCAAACCAAAAAACAACATGACCAGCTCAATGGAGTGCAGTCTTACAGCGCCAGCGCATTGGGCATGCTTGTGGGAACTAAAATCTGATTGTGACTCATACGGTGACTATACACAGGTTTGCCGGTCTCTTGAATAGGCCACATGTGAGCTGGTCCCAGCGGCGAATGGACCCACATTGGCGCACTGCAACGTGCAGTGGTTTACCTATGTTAATTTTAATCCATTTAGCGAATTAATGGAGTTAGATACACTGCGTTGTAATGGGAAAGGTTAAACCAATTTAGCTGGGTTGCGACTGATTGGAACCCGAAAATATGTGTAATCTGTTCATTGGGAACTCTGCTATAAGGGGTCTTAAGCCGCGCCCTTTGAAGAGCACAGACTTGAGAAATAATAGTCTTAAACAGATATTTTATCTAATCTATCTTATCTAGACTAAAGAACGAACAACAGAATCCTATCAAGCTTCACACAGCCATAATTGGGTGGACGACGCAGCTTAGTGTGCTAGACTACTAACCGACGAAGGAATACGGTTTTAAAACAATTTGTATTGTTTGCAAGCATTACCAAGAGGTTGAAGCATTTATTTGGTCCAATTTTTTAACCTTTATATCAGTAGATAAACACGCCAATTTCCAGGCGGCCTTACCTACCAATAAATATTTTAGTTTCGACTTCATATACTTTAATACTTTACACCAGCTATATTTTCCATACAAACCGCAGTTGTGAGCTTTAAAGTAGAGACTTATATTTGCTATTGGTACAGCGCAATGTATTATTTTCGTATTCGAGCAAGAACTCTGTGGTTTTATTTGTTTAGCAAATTGTTTGTATTTTCAAAGTGAAATGCCAATTTGTCCCAACTTGGAAAGTAAAACTTGAAACTTGGTGATTGTTTGTCAGTTAAGATCTAGCTCACTTTATGGGAGACCTCCTAAACTTGAGCCTTCCTAATTGGCAAGTTCAAATTCGACTGAAATATATTAGCATCATTTGTTTTAATATTCTTGACCAGAGCGATGACCTCTAAAAAGTTCATCTTCAAACATTCTGGCTTCACAATTCTTAAAATCAGAAACCATGAACAGCCTTACCACAATAACTTTGACCATGAAAATGTTGCGATTCATCACCATCCGATATAAAATTAGCTCTCCGTTTTAATTGCTCACTTCGCGTTAACACTCACATAGGACTGGTTTTTTTTCCAGATTTCCTGATCAGAAAATTACATACAATCATTAAATACATAAACAAAAGAAAACAACATTTACACAAGGTAACAAAAACTCAATTTATTAAAACACTTGTATTGTATTGCAAAAAAAAAAGAAAACAAAAAGCACTTAAGCGCAAAAACAAAAAGTAATCGCTCAACTCTGAGCCCTCTCTGTCATAAATCATGGCAACAGAGTGCTCACCAAAATGGCAATTTCGCCCGCCATCACTGCGAGACAGCAATATATCTACAAAAGACTTTTATTGTGTTTTCGAGATCTCAACACAGTTTTATTTCCAATCATCATAAAATAAACAAGAAAAAAAATTAAGCAAAGATTAATAAACACTTATGGGTAACAAAAATTAATACTTCAAAAGTTAACAAAATTAACAACACAAAGTTACAGTAGGCGTTGGTGTTTTGAAATGTTTTACCACAATTTTACGATGTGGTTGAATGCAACCATTATTTACCCAGGAAGCGACATGGCAACAAAACTGACAGAAGACCTTGAAATCGGCAGAGTTCAGGGGGGCAAGTCTAAACGTCGACAACTTTGCAATTTGATTTCTCAAAGACGTGAAATGAAGAGAGCTGATGACGATGAGATTTTAATTTTGAATTAGCAAATACAAATTGACGTAACTAAGACCTTTAAAGCAATTTATTTGCGATCTTTTCTTAGATCGAATACATACATACATATTTATTTATTTTTGTTTTATACTTTTGATTGTTATAAATGTGATATAAGTGAGAGTTTGACACATTTTTTTATCTGTCAGGTTGATTACTTTACTGGAAATCTGTGACAGATCAATGTGACGATATTTCTATAGCCATGGTGCACTCGAAGTTTTCCTATAAAACTTCTATATTTTGTTGAGAAACTTGGCCTGTTGCAAATTAAACTTGTTGGATCTAATTCCTGCCATTTCACGAAATACATATTTTGCATAATTTGTGGGAATATTTTCAGTCGATTGCAACATTTTTATTGTTTATATTGGGTAGTATGCATACAACAGTGTAAGAGGTTAATTTATGATCTCTTGCTTACGGCTTTGGTACCATTGACTGCAATAAAGTGTAGTTCACTCCCTCTATCTGTTTAATCTAACTTGTGATGAATGTGTTGTAAAATAGGTAATAGTTTGTTCATAGAGAGCGAACAAATGAATTGGTAAAAGACGAACAAACAAATTGTTGATGCAATTATAAGCAGAGCATCGCAAATTTTACTATAGTCTAAGAAACTAATAGGAAACGTAATTAATCCCTCAAAATGTGTTTAAAGAGAGTTTAAACAACGAAATGTCGAATCGTCACACTTTATTCACGATCTGAAACGCGTTCCACAAACTAGCGAAGAGAAAAAACTCGTGCAAACTTAACGTCAAAACCTAAACGCCATTCCAATTGTTTGAACGTATTCTTTAGATTCGCGACCAAATTAAAATTTGCCAACATTCGTTTGTTCAATTTTATATGAACCTAAATAACTGAATGTGGGTAGTGTGACCAAGGGTTAGTAACTGCTCGACCTAAATATACAATACGAGTAGAAGAAGAAGAAGCTGTGTTAGCCCGTTAATTGTATTTATTTCAGAGCGAAGAAGATATAAATTATTATAGAAGCAACTATCACAATTTATCTGGAAAAAATTAAGGCTTTGTAAATTTTAATGTTTTGTTAAAAGCGGAGTAGATTGTAAGAAAGGGTAAGGTTGGGTTGTGACGGAAGTCGTTTCTTGGCCATAGACTGCGGTCTTCTTTACTATACCGATATCTTTGGCTATTGCTGTATTTATTTCTAATGCAGTGGCAGTCATATTAAATTTTTTTTTGTCTAAAAAATTGTATTACCTAGTGCATTGATCGCTGTTTGACTACAAAGATTGTTAGTGGGGACGAAAGATTCTTCGTGAAGCTTATGCTCATTTTAAGTCGGGGTGCATTCCAAACTCTGTACCATTAAATGCTTATTAAAGTAATATTTAAACATACATTAAAATTATAATTGAGGGATAATTATGTGTATCACAAAGATGAATTTTGAAGCTGGTGCTATCTTTCTACCCCACCGTAAAGCTACGAATGTACCCCTGTCCATATGTAGAACTTCTTGCTCATTATTTACTAAATCTAAGACATGAAGCTCATCTAAAGGACTATTCATATGAGAGCGAATTGCGAACTGCGAACTGCGAACTGCGAACAAGCGAATATTCGTAGATTCTGACTTTTCGTTCACATGAAAACATTTTTTAGTCGCAGGTATCCACGAATCAGTTTCATTGTTGAAGGTTAAGTACGAACGAATTTCTCAATCGCGTGTTTGTGGATCGCGTCTGTTTTATGTGGATCGTGAATAAAGTATGTCAGTTCGAGGCAAGAATTTTCAAGTTTTTTGTAGATTATATGTTTGATTAATTGAATGTAATGCTTTTGTGGTAAAACAAAAAGCAATTTTCAATTCATAATTACAGTTAAATTGATTTGTTCGCAATTCGCCTATTCGCAGTTCGCGCTCATGTGAATGGTCCTTAATAGCAACTTAATCAATAGGCTACTGAACTTCAGTTCTCGCATTACCTCTCATTATGGGTACCAGTTAAAAAGAGTATTCATAGATTACAATATGTGCATAGCCAAGTGTGGACAAAGGTTTTCTTTTGAAAGACAATTACAACTCCGACATTAAATTATAGTCTGCAACAACATTTATCCTTGTATATGCAAATTTAATATCACTATTCTCTAAGCCTAGCCCTCAATGCTTGTCATTACAATTAATGAAGGGTTCGTATAGCGAATGTTCTCTCCGCAGAGATGCGTGTTCGAAAAATCATCTCCAAGTACCTGGGCTGCTACATCCAAAGCGGTGTTTAGTTTCCCAACAAATGAAATTGCAGAATATTCAAGTTTACCACTCACCATCATTCAGAGTGTAATACGAATCGTGTACACATGCATCTAGCTATTTCAAAATTTCTCACAATACGATTCTCTCATTTGATTCAATAATTATTTAGAACACCGCAGACGCAGGTTGCTAAAATGAAAGAGATAAAAAAACTGACGTAACACACGCTTGCGTCATGGTTCATGAAATCATTACAATTAAAAAAAAAAAACAAAAATTAAATAAATAGAATATAACAACAAAACGAACTAAATCCAATGCTGTAGCCTGTAGTGTAAAACGTGACGGTCTGCAGTGTATAGCGACGATGTGCTGCCGCAGCCGACCGACCAAAACGACACGTCTGCTCTTCAGGCAACACGCGTGTAACTCAATACTTTTATTAATGTTTTTCCTTTCTGCCATTTTATACACTAAGCATAATAATTGTTGGTGCATATTGCGCCAAAGCCAGCAACATGAGAAACGTTGCGCGATGATATGGCCCTCATATGGCTTTGTGTTGTTGGATCCCAAGCTTGTGTTTTTTTTTTTTTTTTTTGTAAGAAAACTGTAATGAGAAGGAAGCTTAAGCAATTCTCACTAGAAGTCTGACTTCATTTGCGGCTTTTGTTATTGTTTGCGACTCCTTGGGGCACAGGTGGGAGGCTGTAGTGGACTCGGGGTTGACTCATAGACGGATTACAAATGTTTTCATTACGCCAATGACTTCATTGAAGGCAGAATGAAGTCAACTCACTGTTGACTGTCAAGTGAGTGTGGGTTGGAGATTTATTTTTCTTAATCTCAAAGCGGTTTAAATATGAACAATATATAGGGTGTTGAAATGCGTTCGCAAAGAAATTATTATTTTACTGGCCAAGGCATTTTGTATTACTTTGAATTTCAGAAGGTCAGTGAGTGCCTAGGAGTCATTTATATGAATCATTGTACAAGGCGTTGTTTTATAGAAAGGACGCAGTTTCAAGCGCTAACATGAATAGTTTTGAAACACTTCTAAGATAGGAATCGACTTTTTCATGGGTTGGAGACCATTTTTTACTTCCACGATTTTATTAGATTTATGGTGAGGTCACTATAACAGTAGAATCCGAGCCAGTCGTAACAATTGTACACCATGGCTAAGAAGCCGAACGCACTGCTTGAAAAAAATATTCAACTGCGCCTCTTTTTTATATAGCCTTTTTGAAAATTCCCCAACAAAAGGAACACCTGATTTAGATCAAAACTGAAGTTAACGTACTAAACAAAGCTGCGTGAATATCAAACCAATCTCATTGAAGAGTGCCTGTCGGTACGGTTTCCTTATAACTACAATATTGCGATAATGATTTGCCATTCGTTACGGTTAGCGTTTTATTTTAAATACCGTTCGGTCAACAAACCTGTAAGCTATCCAAATTATAACTCACCAATTACGGCGAATTAAATCTTTTATGGAACATCTCAACTGTCCGTGCATAGTCATGTGTAGTTTCAGCAACTAAACTACCTTAATCCGTTGAAATTGGCTGCTGGCCGCCACACGCCATTTAGAAAGAAAGTTTTCCATGGCCCATCTCATCGTCAGACTTATTACATTAAATACGCATCATCATCCATCTAAATCAGCATGCACATCGTTGCACGCTGTCCGTTGTTCGTCGGTTATCATCTTCAGATGATGCGGAACCAGACACATTCGTAAATTAAAATGCATCACGAACACAACACATCGGCCACAAAATACAATAGTCAAAAAGACACCATATGTGCCAAGCTAACCCTGTTAAAGGTCCTCTCTGGCAGTTGGTGATCTCTCTCTCCTCGTAATTCATTGAGCGATTTACTTTCCTTTACGAATCGTAAATAAATTACATTTTCACTTTACGTGCCTGTGATGCATTCGAAAGAAACTTTATCTCGATAAATTATTTTTGGTTTCCTAATGGCGCCGATAAGGTCAGTCAGCGATTGCAATCTTTCTTACCACAAAGACTGGAAGACTCCCTAACTGTTGGGGTCTTCAATCTTTTCCGCTTGGCGTCTTCTGGCACTTCAACGCCTAGTACCGCGCCACAATAGAAACCAAGTGAAAATCTAATTTCCACCTACAAAGCTCCGGTCGGTATGACCCCGTTCCTCGGGAGTGGGTATATATGGTACCCATGTTTACGAGGTGGCGCGCAGTGTTGGAAAAAACTATTCCGCAAAAAAAAAAGAAGATGGTTGATGTTGGTTATCTTTATCTGTAGTTCTACAGTGGTGACGGGTGATTTATGAAGCCCACAAGAAATAAATTAAAATGAATTTGTTTTCCTTTAATCTCGATGCGGAAAAGCATACAGAATCATGAATTAGCATAGTTTTCACTTTCGAGGAATCTATTTTCGTGTCGTCGACTTTTCAAATTAATTGCCGTTTCCCTTAAATGTGTAAAACGATTTTTAAATATTCCCCACTGTTACTGTATGTGTCCGTGGGAGCGGCAAACAAAACAAACAGAATTTCTCTTCTCTTTTTTTTTTTTTTTTTGTTGGTAGGGCCCTTTAGCGCGATCAACGATACGAAAAAATAAACCGAGACAAGTGTTCGTCTGTCCATCGAACCGATCTCTTTGGCCCATACACACTGCCAGTTGCAGGCACCACTGGCTGCACTTCATTGTGTTTATGCTCTGAAAATTTATTCATTAACAATAAGAAACGAGAAATACGGAAAATCGGGTTCAGAAACCTATTGCGTTGGTCATTTAGTGATATGCATTCACGCTCAAAAATTGACTCTAACAGAGTGCGATTTTTGCTCGGTTAAAAAAAATAAATGGGTTAAATTTAACCAAGTTGAAAAACACCGAGTATTCGTTGTTATATACTACCGACATAAATAAGTAAAATATATATATCGTTAAAAATAACACACTTTATCAGTTATTAAGAACCAAGTTTCTAGATAAATATCAACCAGTTGGTTAAATTCAACGAGTTAGTTTGTTATTTACAACCGAGAAAAATTGATAAAAGGTTGTCTTTAACCGAGTTTCCTTAAACAACCTGACTCGGCTATCTTCAATCCTTTAACTTTGTAGGAGCTATAGTCACTTGGTAGTTTTTAACCGAACGTTGGTTGATTTTAAATAAGTGATTTTTCTGCCTGTTGGTTTTCATGGAGAACATTTTAGCGAAATGAATTCACTCAATATACAAGGAAGAAACGGAAGAAACCACAAGGGGAAGGAAACATTTTTAGTTGATTAGTAATATTTGTTTTTTTTTATTTTTGGGACGAATTTACATTCAATTGTTTACCAACTCTTAACGGCTGAATTAAGAAGCTTGCTCAGGACAGTGGCGACAGGTGGCGCGGTGGGTAAAAATCTTACAATGTAATTTGTGGTGTCCCTAGAAACGAACTTGAGACTTTTATATTTTAATTTACTACTATCTATATCTATAGCAAACGATTTTCTGCAACTACTCCTGAGGTGGATCAGACTTGTGTAAAGGGCTAAAATCGAAAGCTTTTAGCAGTGGATTCTGTTTGCTTTTTGATCTAAGTTGATACTGGCATTTATAATAATACAAACGCAATATAAATTTCATTTGAATAAAATACTGATAAAATGAATGCTGGTAACTCAAATCTTATCCGTGTTATTTATTTCAAGTCAGATTCTGGGCCAAATGTTGAGACAAATTTAACATAAGAATAATATTTATAACACGCTGTTTGATAAAACTTAAAAAAAATTCCTTTGCTGTCAAATGCCGCTGAAGATTCCATTGACAAATATTTGATAACTATTATTCTGACTTTCATCGTTTGCAAATGAGTATAAAATTTGTAACAATTTCTTAAAACAATCGTAGGGTGATTTGAGAAAGCGCGTGGAATCATTTTCAAAGACAGCTGTGGAACAGAGCCATTTCTCAATTGACAAAATGTTAACTGTTAGTGGAATTTGTTCAACAACCACATAAGTGAGATCTCCTTGAATAATCAGTCGGTATGTGCCAATCATTGGTCTTTTGTTACATTTATAAATGTGCCAAACGAGACAAGTGCATTTGCTTCCTTCAAAACAAGTGTCAGTTAGAAAAATGTGACAGGAAAAAGTTGGTCGCAACAAAATATTTCACAACTGTCTAACGACCAAGATTAACAGAATTTTTATACGTAATACTATTTTTAATAATTGCTAAGCCTGTACATTTTCACTAATCAACCATCAGCTGTGATTATCTCACATTTAGCTCGGTGCAGCTGAAATTTATATTTGTTGGTATAGCACTCGGCTAGCGCAATTCGATTGATTAAATCACATCTAGTTGTAATGCTTGTTATAGCGCCGGATTGACACCACTCTAATCCGATTTGGTGGTGCCGTAATTTGAGCGATGCTACCAATGCGGTTTCACTCGGAAAAAGCACCGACAAGGTAAAACTGTCGTTTAGTTAAAGTGAGGCTTGCTTTTCGCTTCCATTTCTGTCATTGTGGGTGGGTAATCTGCCATTTTGGTATTTATGAGAAACCAACTCATATGTAGGTAGTCTCGCTCATTTACATTAATTTCAATTCCAAAAAGGTGTGTAATAGCTAATTAGCCACTTCACTCAAATCTATTGTTCAGCATATCCGGATGTAACGGTGGCTGGAGAGTTTTTTAGAGTGAGCATAAATGACAAATGCTAAAAAGAGGCGTTTGGGAACGAAATACATAAATCCAATTCAACTATACCTCCTGGTCCAACACACAATTCTAAAAGATACAAATGGCGCTAGGAATACCCATTTTTTATGCGCAATAAATAAACTTAAGCTTCCGCCACATTGTTCTTAGTTGTATATAGCCTTGTTTTCTTTGCCAGTCAATCTGCTGGCCGTACAACTTACCATAAAGAAAACAGCGTCCATAAATTTATTTCTCGACTCCTATGCGTCTGAGGTAGGTGACAAAGTTATCCAATCGAATCGCAAACCAAACCTATTAAATAAGCTATCGCATGTGAGAGCAGTCGCCTTATATGGGCGCACAACTACAAGGTCTGAAGTTATCTCATACTTAAGCTTTGGAGTCAAGTTTAAAGCTATGGTCACCAATTAGTGAAACATGGACTTTTTTTTATCATTATTAAACTGTGGGAACTAATTGAAAATAATTTGGAAAAAGTATATGCGACGTTTGATGTGCATTTTGGGGGTAATTAACAATATTATACTGACCACTTTGCATGGAGCATACTTTTCGGTAGATCGTCATTTTACAGCATCTAGTTAACCTAATTTCTCTTAATGGAATTAAGTCTTTTTTTTATTAATCTTTGCAGGTTTCATATCAAGACAGTAACTGAGTTAGTGTGGAGGACCATCCAAGAAGTGAGAAAAACCAGGCCAATGTACATGTGATATCTACTATAATAAATCAAGGGCAAGGTAAGTGAAATTGTGTTTCACATTAGAGTCGGCTATATAACCATGCGATTAAAATTGTTAGTTTACAAAGTGTAACATCGCTTTGATGTGAGGAATCATTGGAATATGTTTGACCTTTCATGTCAAACTGGCATTAATTTTGCTCGTTCAGAGATGTTTGTTAACAAACCAAAGGTTTACTAGGTTAGGTTTATACCGCAGCAGCTGTTGACGAAGTAGTTTCGTAAGATTGTAAGATAAGTTACAAGCACTTGATGTCGTTGAAAACGGTTGCGTACTTGCATTACATAAGAAATGACCGGAACAAAAGAGTTAGATAACAAAACCAAGTGCAAATGCGATAGTTGTAGTCAAACATCGTTACGACGATAACTTAGGACTAGGTTTTGCTCACGTTCGGTCGTAGTACAAATCACTTTCTTACAAATAGGACTAAACATATACTGAAATTTGCAATCCATCATGTTTGTTAGAACTTCGCGACAGATGGCGCAGTACAAGAAACCATTATTATTTTGGAATTATTATTTATTATATATTAAATTTATTATTCGTTTAAGCCTTGTATGCCAAGCGAAAGGAAAATTACCTACAAAAAAACCGACACGAAAATGGCTTCTCCTTTTCGTTTTGCAGATAGCGCTCTCCCACCACGAAGTGACAGAAAATTGTATAAGTGTAGTAGATTACCAGGTAGCACTGGTAACCACTATTTTTCCAAGCACAGTTTATTGCTCGAGACATTGGCCACCTTCAACAAACCAATTATCTTAGGTCGACTAGTCTAATCTGGACTAGATGCAGCAAAAACTCAAAAATATAATTTGTTGGTAACATCACAACGTCACTTTTCCTACATTGCCACATAGGTATACAAAATGTCAACTCAGTACTCAGTCATGAAATTCTGGACTAGATTTGTCAGCTACCCCTCCGTAAATGTCAACTAACAAAAACTGTACACACGACCAATCTAATGTGGTATTCGATTGCGCTCCTCAGATTCCAGATTTCGTGTGTTTAAGCGGACATAAAAACGTCAATTGCTCTTTTTTGTGCTGATATTCGTGCGATAGCTCGTGACTGGTTAAATTTTATATTAAAACATTCGAAATTCGCGTCCCGATTGATTTGTAAATATTTATACATAAATAATTTACAAAAATAAACCCGATGCAATGCCTTCCTTTGCAGTAGAAATGCTTCACGAAAACGTAAACAAACTCCAACAGTTGTCAAACTCAAACGCACTTGTATTGGTAAATCTTAAGCAAATCTGAGAAAAATTCAGACAGCGCCCAATCGAATACCACATAAGCCAATAAAGTCAGCCAGCTGTCAGTTTCTTGAACGTTGACGTTTCAATTTTTTCTGTTCGTTATTCATTGTGGGATTGATCTGATTATAAAGGTAGTATTTGAAAATATTTAGATTCAAACAAACAGTGATTCAGTGATTTCTTGGAAAGCGCAGGAACCTATAATTTTGGTGTGATCATCCAGTCGGTTCGTTGTCGATTTGGAGTCCCTATTTCAAGATCAACAGAGGATATGGATATAATTGGACAAAAGTCGAGTTTGGCAGACGTTCGCGACAGGTCGCTGCCTCATCGAATTATCGCTTTCTTTGGGGAGCAGATTTTTCTTGTCTCTGGCCATGTCCCTGTTCTTTGCGTATATCATTTAATTATCATGCAAATCTTGTAAAACTACAGAAAACATTAAGTGATTGCCGATACATATTATTTATTAGATTAACCAGATCGTTTGTATCGACGGAATTAATTGAATACCAAATGAAAAAGCTCGTCACACTCAACGCAGAGGAACACTTTTCATCCCTTTTAGCAACCCCACCATGCAGCGTTCTTAAAGTTGAAACAGAAAATAACCATCACAATTTGTAATTTGAGAAGTTGGTCGCTCTCGCTGCAGTAAACTACGGCCAACTTCATAACACTTTTGCAAATAACCAGGGATGTCTGTCCCCATTTTTTGTTGAAACAAACCCATCTTGTTGTATAAATATTCAAAAATTACCACCAAATCTTACGTGAATGGACAAATTTATGCAATGGATGTACACAACCATAACAATGGCAGCAATTACCCCTTCAAGTCAGAGACATTTTGGTTGAGTCAAATACCAGAAAATTGCACCCATCACGCCAACCGCAACTCTTTCGCATTCCTTGCATAATACCGCCAAAAAGTCAATTGCTTTTCCCGGTAGCTTTACCTTTCAATTCAATTTCCGTAGATTTTCGGCACAAAAATATCCAAATAAAAAGTGATTAACTCAGCAGAATAATTTCGTTAATGCAATGTTCACATTTTAACCTCGTTATGCTACGCATCTGCCGTGAATTAGTATTAGCGGATTGCAGTGGCGTGCGAAATGTGTTACTCGTTAACCAGATGCGTAATTAAATAATTACGTTGGTACGCATGCAGCGGTGCAATAAATTGTAAATCAGGTATTGCAAAACTGTTGTTCGCAAATAATCACCACGATCACGCAGTTTTAGAATGCGCGCACCCAACATAGTCCGATTCTGTTCTGAAGGTTATTGAATCTTAGAGCTCTTAAGACGGTTTATTATTTTAACAATATGAATTATTTTTCATATTCTTTCGTAATTTGCGCCTCTAAGCAATTTGGAATTAGACCGCAAAAAACTGGATAGAAAAAAACACAAGTGCGATCTTCTTGAGAATAACCAGGCTATACGGCTAGCACCATCAAAGCGGAATTAAGTGTTTTTCATATCTGCGCGGAGATAATTTGGGTTGTTCATTTCTGTGGGGTGTCTTAAATACTTGCAGAATCTAAAAGTGGCATAAGAGGTGACTATTCTGTAATATGAAGTAGGACGATGGCCTGTGTGAGATTAGGTTCACCTTCACATTTATAAGTTTTGAATAGGTATAGATTCCTTCCAGTTGGGGTATTTTGTTTTCTTTTGCTTAAGGCGTTCATTTATGATTCGTTACCTTTTAGATGGAAGAGCACATACCTATGGAAGGAATGATTTTAGTTTTCTATTTAAATGGGGATTTTCGAAGTGCTTCTTTATAATCTCCATCTATTTTTACTTGCCACATACAGAAGATGAGGTTACGATCAAAACTTTAGCACTCATTTAAAAGTCAAACTGGGATTGAAACTATATAAACCATTGACATATGTATATGGACTGCTAGTGAAATGACAGTTTCATAGAAGATCTGCCCAAAAAATTACGCCAATATAACGAGCGCTCTTGTTTCAAAGCGAATAAGAAGTGCAACATAATGCCAACCATCTTGGATTTCTCCATAGAATGCTAGAGCCACCTATTGGGCGTTAGTAGATTTGCTAAGTAAAATGGTTGGAATTCAAATTGCTGCAGAATGTTTAACAATAGATGCCACATCGAAAGTATGGTACCACAAATTGTTAATAATAGGTATATGAAACCAAACAAATTTTAATAAAACATCGTTTTGTAATGCATTTCTTGACGAAATGTAATCTAAGCTTTTTTCGTCCCCAATGTATTTTTAAACTCCTCATAGCAATAATGAAGCCCATAAAACCTATTTAATTTCTAAGTCTTATAATTTGTTTCCAATTTATTCCGCCCTGAACCAAGCACTAAGGTTGGTAGCAGTTGGCTACCAGCAGTCCATATATATAAAAAGTCAATGGTTAAACAAACAAATCTTTGAACAGCTCATTTATTGATACCATTTGCGGGACACCGTGAAATCAACGCTGAAAAAGAAAAACGAAGTCTAAATGCATCTATCTAGTTTAAATTTCACAGAAACCTCTGTAGATATGACAGAAAAAAAAAACCCGGAGATTTCAAATTAAGACATTCCACTATACCTTCTAATAATAAATTTTAGTGTTCAGGCTAAATTTTTCTAAATCAAAGTGGCGATATTTTCCATACAAAATTGCATATTGTGACCTACAAAATATTTAGTGTGAATGCTAAAAATTATTATAAGTATGGCCCATTAATGTTCATGGTTGTATATTATTTTAACATTTTGCTCAAGTGACAAATTGCTGTTTTGCTTTTTATTTTCCCGAAGCTTCCTCGTAAAACTAAAAAAGGCCATAGATTAATCATTGTTATCTTTACGAATGTATACGTACGCAATCCAGTTTGGAAACTGTTCATATACCTAAATAATATCGCTACCTTCTGTCTTGTGTGATCTAGATAGTCTAAGTCCGACTTAACCTACATGCAGTTCTGGAGATCTATTTAGAACTACGGAAGGTCAGCTGGTCGCTAACTTTTAAACATTCATCCGCCTGCGGTCGTGAACATAGATTTCTAATAGAAACTGATGCGGTTTGCTTTAGCAATTCATGACAAGATGCCTATACAACTTATTTAACGATTTTTACTACAAGATAGAAAGGAGATGTCATCTTTGGAAATGTTGTTGAAAAGAATAAAGGGCTAACTTTTTTACCAGATCGAAACTCGAAGTTGCACGAGCAAAAGGCGTATCTCAAATGTATTTATATTTCTCTACAGCTCTTTCCCATTCTGTAACTCAAGAGTCCCTTACATTAAATGCAATCTTAAAAAACCAATGACAGTAGATACGGCTCTCAAAATGCGAGACTAAAACTCGCGTCGCGTCGTAGAAAAAGGTCGGAAGTCGATATCCCTTAATGGTATCTCCATCTCGATCTTCAGCAAAGCTAGCTCACGTGCAAAAAAAAAAGTTTTTTTCTTTTGCGAATATCCGATCAAAATGCGAAATTATAATATATTCGTGAAACGGCTTCTTACTTCATCGCCAGAAAGGTTCAAAAATAAGCTATGCTGCTGTCAAGTCACTTCCACTTGGCTTAAAAATCCATACCTAACCTAGAGTGAATCTTGGAAGTGTTAAGTAGGACGTTGTTGTTTCAATTGCGTGCTCAAGGTTCTACTTTATTTTGCTTTGCTGTTATCTGCGATAAGGCGTGTTCTTTTAGCTTCGATCTCAACAAAGCAAAGTGAAGTAGGATTTTCAGCACGCATTACAACAACTACTGTGAGTCCTCGAAGTGTCAAGTAGAGAGTAGTTGATGTAATGCGTGCCGAAAGTCCTACTTTAATTTGCTTTGCTGAGATAAAAAAACAGGCCTATAGATGATCAAAAAAACACGCCTTATTTAGGCGAGTATTTGCCTTTTGTTGGGTGTTTCCATGGTCCATTTGTGAAAACTGTAAGAGGCGCCATCTGTTAGTCGAATGCGATATCCATATTTTAGCCACCTTGCACTTTGTCGTCACTCGAAAGAATGTTATTACAATCAATCAAACAAATAGGTCTAAGGATTTAGTTCGGTAAGATGTTGAACCAAACGTAACCTCTTTTATTTGTAGATTGAAATTCGTCTTACTTGAATTTTCTAGTATAATGGGATGGCAAGCGATTATTTTAGGCAACTTGAAATATTTTTATATATAACACAATATTCTCACAATTTCATCGACTTGTGGTTAAACGCAATCTCTATGACGTTTCCTCCACTCCATTGATCGAATGCATTTAGCTCAATTTTTCTGTTTCTACTTCTGGTTCAAAAGTCGTTTAGCAGAAAAACCTACACCTCAACTTGGGTATTGTGTTCGCCAAAAGCAATTTTTAACCTAACTTATAGAACAGAAGCCACAGAATGACGGGGCCTCGGTTCCAGTCTCACTCTACCGGCATCTAGGCGAACGTATACATACGTACAAAAGCATGTAGGTAGTTGAATAATGTATTCTTCACATTAAAGAGTATATATGTTTCATAGGGAGTTGTACAGAAAAAACAAAAAACATTCTTAGCACCACTTATTGTTGCCGGTCTAAGTCGACTTCATTAGCCGCCACAACCACACCTCCACCACAATTGGCATAATCTTTGCAGGCCATCGATTTTTATGTAAACAGTTTCAAGAGACTGTCTCAGTTTCAGTCTCGCAGCCTATCCGTATCCACGCCATCGCCCGATCGACGAACACATGAACGATGAACCCTCCTCGCAGCAGCCTCCATTGATTCTCATTCAGCCGACTGCCAACAAATATAAATATAGATCACAATGGTGTAGCAATGACACGTCTTGGATTATAGCACGACCAACAGCGACGATGGCGGGGCTTCCGGAAAAATGTTCGTTTTGTGGTTGTCACACCGGATCGCAGCACACATTGCATGCAATCACTTGCGAATAGAATCTAATCGAGCATTGAATAACTTCACAGAGCTGCGCCATGCCAGTGGGAAAATATTCTTGAATCACAATCGCCAGACTATGGGATGGGATGATGGGAGTATGTTCGCTTCCCTATGTTGCCAACACTGTTTTCAGTTGGCATTACAACAGCATTCTACTACTCGTATCTACCTACTATTCCGAAGGTGGTTCTTTTCTAGAGAAAGGCCAACAATTTACTCAAGTCCACACCGAATCTCAAAATGTGTCTATAAAGATAGGTTATGGCAGACGCGGGGCCGGCACGTTGTGCAACTTACTATCACTACAGAGCCTAGCGTGCTGCAGTTTCACATTGAGTACGGCCTCCGCTGTTCGAGTGGTTGGCGTGATTCTGCAAAGATTGTGCAAGAGCAGAAACTGCGCGCATGAAATAATTTTTCCACCACTTGAACAACAACAACGATTTATGAAAACAATAGATTAGAGTTAATTTGCCGACGGCTATGGAGGGAGGGGTACCGCATATTTGGCACTAAGTACCTGTACAGTGGTAATTTGCATGATTTTAATTAGAAAATCCGTTGTGGGCCAAACACTTTGGGATTGTTTGCCTCTATCGAAAACATATAAAAACAATTACTTTTAAAACAAAAACAAAACAATAAGCTGCCATTGAGCGATTGTTGCACTCGCTGTGTATTGGACAATGCGGGTGGTTATTAATCAAACAGTCAGTTTGGAATGAAAAACGGACAATCTTGTGTTAATCAACTTCCGCAAAGGTAGATCTTGTTGGTACACTGCACATACAAATTTAATTGTTTTTCTTATTTTACTATCTGTTCATCTGCGTTGAAGTTGCAGTGCTTTGTCGGTGCTGATAAATTGATGCGATTCGGTGATGAGTTTGTCAAAACTTACGTACTAATGGATTAGTTGTTTACGATTACATAAGACTGTTAAGTTATGAGAAAGTGTTGGTTTGAAATTTGAAAGTTCTTAAATAACGGATGTTCCTACCTTAATCAAATGGAAGCTAATTTAGTGGTGAATATATGAATGACAGACGTCGGTTTCAGCTCAAATTTCAGTGTATTACATTCGATTTGAAATTTGGGAGGACCGCATAATCTAAGGGTCGAGAGATCCACTCGACATCCGCAAAAAGAGAAGAAAGGATCATTCTACTTTCGGAGCTTGGACAAGGAAGGTGTTAAGAACGGAAGCATTTCGTGAATAAACTAGTTTTTTTATCAATTAATATCTAATATTAGATATTAAATCAGTTGGCTTTTATTGTTTTATACTGTTTTGTCTTTGAGCAGGAGAGTTTTCCTTGCTAAATGAATTCTGAATAGACGTACAGTATGACTGAAATGAAAAGCACTTACCTAAAACTCTATTCACACCGAGCCCGAAAACCATATTTTCGTCGAAAACTAGCCGATGCATTAACACCGGTTGAAGTTTCAATCTGCTGTGTGACACTAGTCATGAAACTTCTGTGTAAGCTATTTTGGTTACAAATTTCGATCGCATTAGTTAACAAATAAATTTAATTCAAAGCATTTAAAAATAATATTAGCCCATGGCCATCAATTAAGCTTGGAAAATAATTTTAAGTTGCTTGAGTTGTGACATTGGTTCGGTCAGCTGATCTGCTGAATATTACAAAAGGTGTGTTTCAATAGCCCAACGATTGGAAGCTGTTTTCGTGGAAATTGGCCATTTTGTTTACGTAATTGTGGAAAACTTCTGCATGTTGATCTTTTTAAAGCGATGACCTATGAAATGTCGCCTTATCGCAAAAAAAAAATTGGCTGCCGGAAGTAATAAACAATTAATAATTGGCTTATTTCGTTTAATTTACTAAAACTCACTATGAAATTGTTTTTAATCAGTTATGGAAGAGTTTTCAAGTAACTGCAGGAATGTTGTTTTCCCAGAATTTGTGTTTGCTCCCTTAGATTTCTTAAGAGTGCATCTAGGCGTCTTATTAGGGATCTTATTCTCATACCTTTATTAGCTTTGAATGAAGATAAACGGATCGTTCTCTCTTTTGTCTGGTCCGTTTTGTCATATTTTCAGTGAAACATAGGGCTCACCGACATCTCTTCTCTACATAAAGGGTGTCTGTACATAGCACGACGACTTTTCTCATAAACTGCGTGCTGATTTTATATATTTGGGTTTGATGCATAGTTTAAAAATTTAAACCTCAACAGCTTTTTTCTTTCTTCTTCAATACAACTTATTGAAATGTATTTTCTCCTTTCAGATTTACAACCAGCGGCGAATCTCCCTATAAGACACTACACTTAAAATAATCGCAAAACCCCCCTTTCGGACTCTTAAAATGTCTTCCTCAGATCGTTCCATACCTCATCTCCGTGATATCTTCGGAATCAATAACTATTCCACATACACAACAGCCACTACCACCACAACGAATAACAACGGGATCACCACATATAACAATGCCGAACCCTACACCCATCCTCAAGTCGATCTTGCTAAGAAGCATTCAAAGAAAAAGCGTGACAATAACAAAACCCTCACCAGTGGTGATGTGAAAACCCTGGAGCGTCATCTCAGCATGAAGAAGACCATCCGCAAGAAGATAATGCGTGATCTACAGCAGGCCTTTGTCGAGGATCCCAACGAGTTCAAAATCGAAAACACCAACCACGAGCACTTGAAGTCTGAGATTCGCGCAGACGCGTTTCATTTTGGAGAGAAAACGACACGGAAATCGGATAACTTCCTCGATATGCTGCGTGGTGAGAAACCAACAAATGGTAGCTTTGACAGCTATAACAATGGCAATACCGTCCAAAGTAGAGATTATGATTTCGACGGTCCAGGCGCTGGACAAACAAATGGTGAAAAGCAAAGCTTCTGGAGACGACTAACGATGAAGGGCAAATCAAAGCGATAGAAATGGGTCTGTCTTGGCCCCCATCTCAAGACCTCTCACATCTTCAGTTCAGACTTCTCCATTTGTTGGTGATAATTTTTGTTTCTTAAATATGTTTTCATGGATTACGAATGAACGATGGTTTTATATTTTATAGAAATTTATTATTTTTAGAAATACCTTTGCGGCAGTGTTTTGAAATTGTACATTTTGTTCTTTATATAAATGTTTTTCTTGTATGATCTTTTTATATTTGAATTAAGTTGAATTGCATAGAGATTTAAGTTTAAGTGATGAAATGATTTCTTAAAATGTTTGTACTTTCTTTAAAAAAGTGTAAAGCGAAAGTTTATTCAAACTTATCAATTAAAAAGCCTCAACAAAAAATTTAAATTGAGAGTTGTGCATTCCATTAATATCTATACATTCATATATACGTTTTTGAGGGCAACATTTGGCTCAACAATAAGAACTTGAAACCATTTCTCTTAAGAAAAGTACCAGTTAATTTAAGTAACATTTTCTATAAATAAGAAACATTAAAAATACTTAACTATATACGTTTAAGTTATTACTTCTGGCTAATGTTTTGTATTAAAGGTACTTAAATATCTGTGAACTTGTATTTCTGTCATGAAAACACACGCATTTCTTAGCACACTTTTGGGAAACCCCGAGAACACTATTGCCTAAAGTTTATTTCTAAAATGTTCGTCACGTCGTTTTACTTATTTAATATTTCCTCTATATTTGTAAATTTTAGTAGATATAGAATAATTATTTAATTTGAAAATATTATTAAAAAAAAAAAGCAATAATAAAAATCCAAATAAAAAATTGCATTGAAGTTGTTTGTGTTTACAATTAAAAGCATGTTAAGATCGGGCCCGTACATTTTGGAACTTTGGAGCGAAATTGACTTATGTCGTTTTCCATTGGGACCACCAGATATTTTTTACAGATTCCAGATTTTACGCGGCTCATGGAACATGCAACGTTATAGACCTATACTTCGGTGGTTCTTACAATTCGGAAAATAAATCAACTAGGATTGCACAACTGGATGTTGTTTGCTAAGGAGAGGGATAAACTGGACGCATAGAAAAGTAGAAAATACTCAAATGTATTCGAGATCAGCGAAAAATTGCTTTGGCTTATCATCCATACTAGAGTTCGCCCAGTGGTAGAAATTATACCAATATAGTGAGCTGGCTTACAAACAAAATTTTCGAAAAATTACAACTGCACAATCTTCCCAACAAAACAAAAATCAGCGAATATATTGTGTTTAAGGCAGTGAAAGTGGTATATGTAGGGTAAAGGTGTTAACAGTGGATCACTTTTTACTTCTTGCGCCGTTGAGTTCGAATTTATAGTAGTATAGCCATGACAATTCTTCCACAGCTTTTTCAATGTTTTTTCTTCAATTTAAGCACAAAATCTCAAAGCTTAGTTAATGCTGAGATAAAATTAGTTGAAATTACCTTTTCCATGTGATTAACTGAGTACCATGGGTGTACAGTGTACACAGTGAATCAGCGCATGGTACTCAGTGAATCAGGTATTTAAAATCAGTTAATTCAGTAAAAACACAAGTTTTTTTCATAACATTATGTATGATTATTAATTCATTTTATCATATAGGGATGAACAAAGGAATAAAAACGAAAATAAGAACTTCAAGTATAATACAAAAACAAATAACAAAACTTATCAGTTCTAGTCAGTAAAAATGTCACAAAACGCTACTTTTTTTTGTACGAAAATTTAAGAATAATAAAATAATTTTTGCTATAAGCTTCTAGCGAACATCCGTATTTGAAAAACTAACATTGAATGAAAAATTTGAATTCTGGAGACTCGAATCAATGATTTATTGTGGACCACTTTCAACTGATTCACTGTTCTCACTTGAAAAAAACATGTAAGATAAGATATTTCACCAAAGCAAACAAATCGACAAAAATTATTAAGGATATAAAAACAAAAAATTACTTACGTATGTAGAAATCACAAACACACGAGGATAACAACCTTCGACAACTCGATGGCGTAGACTTATAGTCTGTTGCGAGGGGAAGTGAAAAAGTGTTATTTTCTCTTTTGCAGATTAATTTTGAAATAAAAAGAGACGAGAGCATTCACTGTTGACTTGACACCTTTCCCTACATAAGATTCTGGTTCCATAGCAAAACTTACGTAGTTTCCGTAACCTAAAATCTATCGGAGGAGATAGTATTCCATTCGTCGATTTTTAAATGTTATTCGATGCAGGTTAAAAATTGACAGAAGGCTGTTATTTACTTGTGGAATAAGGTTGTGCTTCAAAATAAATGCCTCTAGGTGTGCACTTAAATTAGCTTGAGGTTCCTTTGCAATAGAGAGCGCCACACAGGCAGGTTCTTCCTCTACTGCCGCACGGAACAGCAGTGTGATTTCGTTTAGTTGTAAGTTATAAAAGCTCTACTTAGTAGCTATGGCTGCGATTATTATGATCTTTGCTAGCTTCTGATCCATTGCCTCTTATATATTGAAAATTTATAGAATACGGCCTCAGGTTAGGTTAGGTTCATGGGCCGGAGAGAAATATTCCACCGGTCAAAAAATACGGGACTTATTAATCTATATTTTTTATACGTATTTCAATCTTCCGTAAATTTAGAGTCGAGACTAGAATTTGTTATTAGTGAGGCGCAACATCATGTTACCGGTAATAGAAAGAGCCTCCACCAGTGAGCACTTTACATTTCCTATTACCATCATGAATATAGAAAATCGCATTGGCTTAATGTGTTGGACTTCTAAGCGAGGGGTTCGAATCCCGAAAAAACCCAAATTCCAACTTGGGTTTTTTTCCACTGCGCCACCTCTCGCCAACGTCTGACAAACATCCGAGAGCATAACTGTCTTGAAAGAGCTTCTCAATTAGCCGTTTGGAATTGGCATAAAATTGTAGATCCCTTCCATTCGTTCCAAAAATGAAACTCACACAAAACGAATGGTTGTGAAGAAGCTAGGCCTTGGGTCCCTACGGACCTGTTGCGCCAACTATTATTATTATTATTATATACAAAACCCATTAATTCTCATGTTGAGAAATAACCTTCCTGGTATCTTATTTCTTCATGTTTTCTTTTTCTTCTTTTCTTTTCCAATTTCACTGAATCGCCTCCTCTGATATAACAGTAGGTAAGTCTTATTGTACAGTACATTCGTGTACTATCCCGCACATACCATGCTCCGACATTATATGAAATAAAAAATAAAAAAAAACCGCTATATTTCCATGTCTTGTATATTTATTATTTTGCTTTTTCATCGAGCCTATGCTTATTATTCCATTTTATGAATATAATCATAAATAAACTCAAATTACACACTAGTTAATACAGCTGTTTTTTTGTTTATATTTCTATTTTCTGGTTCCAACTAATTTCTTTCAAAGAATCACTATGGCTGCGCTAAATTACAGATTATTCAATATTCAAATGAACGCCTAGTGTTTTATAAATAGAAAAAGTTACATTTCGCCTTCCTTCCGCCATGTATAAAATTTTGCTAGCATCAACGATAACTAAAATAAATTAATTTGCATTTAGTAATGACAGTGTAAATTGATTAAAAAATTAAAATTCCTATATTTTATTATTGTGCCTATGTGAATCTAGTACTTTTTTTTCAGTTTTTAGAGAAGAAAATTATACGAATTACAAATGTTGATTGATGTAAGATTTTCTTTAATTAAAAATTCAGATTTTTAATCACTTATTCTCGTTTGCTATGCCTGCTTCTATCAGCTAGATTACTAGTGTAGATGTAGATAATAATGTGGAGATATTCACACGGTGCAGTGGTGAATATCCTCCGTACGATTATTTCTTTTCTACATTTTATATAAATTATTTTCACTTTGTTCTATGCGATCGTATAAAATAATGTAAAGGTATTACTATTATAAATATGTATGGTTTTATACGTCTTCTTTCTATGACTAGATTTTTTGTTTATGAAATTAAAGGAACTAAACACTTTTTTTATAAATTAGAAAACTCTCACTCAAAAATAATACAAAAGAAAAACTGGCAAATCTTATTATGGTTTGCGTAGAAAAGTGCAAGTGCAAGAATAAGTTCACGCCAAATCCAGGCGTATGGCAGCATTTAATCTGTTTTGACTTTCTTTTACGTTGTTGTTCTCACTAGTAGAATAAATACATTAAATAAATTTCACCTCTGGCTGTATTTGGAAAGCAAGAATGCCCCTTAAATTGCGATCTATAATGAAAACAAAACTAGATTCCTGACGTTCAAAGAAAGAATATTCTCAAGGCAAGGCACTTCAAATAAAAAACTCCAACGAAACCTGCGAGACATACTCTTGCACCTGCAGCAACAAACAAATTCATATTTTTTAAAAGTAATGCAATACCATTAAAGGAAACCTTTCCAAAATACGTAATATGAATCGAATTAAAGTTAGATCAACTGTATGAATTATAAAAAGTTGCTAAAATTACGTAAACAATAAAATGTAAGACTATAAAATTATTAATAAAGATAATGTTAAATATTTGTTTGGTTTGATTAAAATATTTGCTATACAGTAAGTATATAAACAATAACAAAAATGATTTGTTCTTCTGGCTGGTGTTGCTGATCAAATTGGATGATTTTACTTTGTTGGAAAGTCGGGCCAATAGTTTATGTAGTAACGATGTGTGGAGCCTTCAAAGAGACGATCCAACCAATTGCTCAGATTGTCGAGCAGGTTCTCTTCGAGTAGTATTTTGGGTTCGTACTCACTGTTTTCGGATTCATCAGATCCGCTTTCCATTCCAAGAAACGCACCGGCTTCTGGGTCGTCATTGCGACGCACTAGTTGACGGGTCATTTTAAGCATTCTCTGTGGGAACGTAAGGAAATATAGATTAGGTTCACAGTCATATTTTGAATGTTATTCTATGGTAAGAATGTCCTTCAGTTCGACCGCAATCTAAATGTCCGCACTGAAGCAGGTTCAGGTCGAAATTAGCACTGTACCATCGACTTGAAGGGCGCATTCTTGCATTTGAATAAAAAACATAAATTACGGCCGACTACGCACTTATTTGAACCATGCATTTTCAGCAGATTGAGAGAAATCCCTTCTACCCAAAATACGATTTGCGACCCAAAACTCAGATTCAATCACTAAAGAATTTAATAAACAAAGTTCTTACCTTAGCCCCACGATTCGTCTCTGGATGCTTAGCATGATACATGCAAAAATATTTCCTATGTCCATTGAGCGAAATAACTGTGCCAACACAGTTGCGTGGATTTATTCTCAAATCACGAGACTCGGATAGAGATAAGCGCAGCAAATCCGAATACCAGCTTAGTCCCTTCTCAATCAACATATGACCGAACATAAGAGTTTTACTCTTTCTGTACGGCCAGACAGCTTTATGAAAGCCTGGTATTAGTTTCGGACGAGTTTGCAAATCTGTAATGAGAATGATGGTGCGGCAGCCAGGCTTCAGAAGGCGCACTAGTCCGTTATATTTCTCAGCTCGCAGTTCGTGAAGTTTCAATTCGGGAACATAAGTGCCCGGCTTTTGAGTTGCTGTAAGAATACCAGGCCAATTAGGAAACGGGACTTGTAAGACCTCTTCAATATCACTTACTGCCATTGGTGTTTAGCTGTCCCTTGGCTTTTAAAGTTTCCTCTTCGGCACGCACTAGGTACACCATTACATAGCCAACGGCAAACATAAACGCAATTGTTCCCAAAAGCGAGAGTGACGCCAAAACATGTTCCTGTTCAATATTGTCAATCATGTATTCGGTGAAACACAAGAAACGGGTAATAACCCTGCCAAGCAGTCCCTGTGCGTGCTCATCCAGAAGGTCCTAAGCAGAAAAACATTATAAATAAAAAAACAACTTGTTACAATCCTCTCATTGATTATACCTTTACAAACGCCTCATAGCTTAACGCTTCGGATGCTCGCAGCAGTCGCTGAATGGCGTCATCGAGCTTCTCCTTTGTGTGATTGAGGGTGTTCTCGTCTGATTCGTTTTCCTTGCGTTCGATACCCAGCCGAGTGCCACTGACCCATTCGTATTTTATATGCGATGTGTCGCGGCGCCAAATTATAACCAATCGTAGAAGCGTATCATCCGATGAGCCCTTTGACATGGCATTCACGAAGTCAGTTTGCTTGTCCTGAGGGTGATTAAATATGCTAATCAAATACTTTTAAACCACACATAGGGGAATCACTTACTTGGAAAATGTAGGCAAAGCGCACACGCTCAGAACTGTATCCGCTTTGAAGAGCAATTTGGCGCAACGCATTGCGGGCATAGTTGTGCGCATCAGTGTTCTCTGTGACTAGTATCACGCAGAGACGTTTTCTTGGGCGATTCCACTCAGCTGGGCATACACCTTCAAAATAAAACAAGATGGCGTTGTAAGAACTGATAGCTAGGCAAGAAAGCAACGCTATCGTTGAGTCAAAAAACTGGTTTTTCGTTCGTTTCTCTTTAGACTCTGGCACAGTTCTTGCATGATAATCAGTTAGGTACCCGACTATGCTTATTCAAAGATTCATAGGTTCCATCATCAAATCAATAAAAGCCTTACCTTCAAGCATTTCCTGCGAAGACAGTCGCGGCAGCGCTAGGTATTGATTTGTCGAAATAATATTGTTAAGTGTCTGTGTTGGAATATCCGACATCGAGACGCTCGCAACAGGACGGGTGGAGTCTTCGTTGAATATAAGCAAAGTGTCCAAACTGGGATGGACCTTGAAACGCTCTTGGATGCCTTTCGTATCCTTGGAGCTTAAGTGGACAAAACTTAAAACAGTAAAATGAATTTAAACGAACCAAAACAAAAGTCAAAGCAAATCATTTGGCTTACCCAAATGCAACGCGTTGTCGAAATGCAAATGCAGTGATTAGGTATCTCAAACGCGGTTGCTGCCTGGGCTCCATGACAACAGCTCTCACGCGATTGTCCATCCAACCATTAAGGAAGTTGTCCATCGTCTCATCGCTGATGGTTTGGATCAGCTTGTATGGCACTTTCTTACGAATAAATTCTTTAAAAAGAAATACATAATTTGTAAATCAGTTTTCGCATTTTCCAAACTATCTCAACTTACCGACAATTTTCTGAACACTATAAGTATTTTCCCTGTAAATATAGCTATGGCCGCTAAGCACTAGGATTATATTTGGCACATCGTCGACGCCAATCTTACGCAGAAGCGCTTGCTCGTGTGCCGCATTGATTGTAGCAAATGTGATTCCTAGCGAAAGGGAAAACCAAAAGCAACCACATACAAACGGTCAGTAATTGCTTGCTAGTGCTACTACATAACATACCCAATGGCTCTAGGGCATCAATCATCTTTTTGAACACCCCCACCGCTCGTATGCACCGGAAACACCAATCATTGTAAAACATCAGTATATGCGGTACAGTGACACTCTTGGGGATGATGGTTTGCTCGAAATACTTTGTCGTAACCGAGAGTTTATGATACAGACTGATGTCCTGATCAAAGTGGAAGCGTTGTCCAAAGAACTCCTCGAATGGATCGGGAGCAAAACGACCATAATGACTGTAATCATGCTGCTGACGGAACATATGAGAATCCTCGTTTGTGATGCCATGTTGATCGTAGACTCGTCTTCGGTCTGCGTCACTTAGCAGCTCATATGCTTGTTTGATTTCGACAAACTTTTGTTCTGCACCCGGATCACTGGACTTGTCCGGATGCCTGCAATCGGTCATTTAGAAAACACATAGGTATATGATTTAATCAATCAAAATGGAAGCTGTTTTTATGATAAACTTACCACTCCTTAGCTAATTGTTTATAGGCACGACGAATCTCTTGGGAAGTCGCATGGCGATTGATACCAAGAATTTTATATGGGTCACCTAGATTGGCTGTTGCTGTGCTAATAGAGACGAATATCACGAGGAGAACGACGGTGTATATGATGTGTTTTTGCATCCCTGTTCCATTGTGCATTTTTTTCGTTCTGGAATTCCCTGGATATTGAAGTCAGTGCAGCGCACTTTCCGCGAATCCTTGACGGTTCGAGAAAATTCACCCTCGTTAAATTCGGAAGTCAAATGTGGAAATGCTCTTATTTGCTGGTGGAGGGGAAGATTTTCTTAAAATCTTTTTGTTTTTCCCAAGAAGCGAATTTTTCGCTGGGTATCGATTTTTTTTCCACAAATTTGGACCACTGACAGATGACAAGGGTGAATGAATAATTTTTTGACATTTGAAAATGAACATTGCAATGAAAAATGAACTTTTGTAGGGGTACGTTCGTTTAGGGTGAGTAGGTTTTATCTGGGTTTTATGATCAATTATGACCAGAGACATATTGTCTCTGATTATGACATTAATAAAATTTCGCGATCCGGTGTAGTCAATTATAATTTTTAAAATTGACCCATATGGAAATTAGTTAGCTTTTTATACACTTTGATCTAAATTGGTGAAGATAATGGGTCTTACCAATAACAATTTTTAGTTTCGACTCTAAATTTTAGTAGTTCACAGCAGGTTTACAGTGGCTATATTTTCCATACCTACAAATTTTGCAAGTCGAGACTAAAATTGGTTATTAGTACGGCGCAATGAATAAAACAGGGGAAATAAACTTGAAAATAAAAATAATTACTTTGTTTGGCAGTAGTATTGTCGAGTACCCAAAAAATCGGAATATGAGCAAACATTGAAATCATTTTCCATTGGTCATCTGTAATCCAATGGAACAAGAAAACTGCTTCTAATTGAATCCTCGAAAGCAGAGACAATGAGGGCGTTCAAGTATCTAGTTTAGTAAGTCTGACAGCTCTCTCACTAGATCTATCTCTGCTGTGATTGGCCCAGAGTGGTCACGTGGTTAGTTTTGGCAGTTGACGTTTATGGAGGGGTAGCCGACGAATCTAGTCAAGAAATTCGTGACTGAGTACTAAGTTGACATTTATTTGGCTGTCATCGTGAGCAAAGAGCCAGCCCTCTCTCGCGCGCTCTTTTTTTCCTCTCTGCGAATACCTGTCGGGCGGAATTTTTTCAATAAAAAACAATTTTTAAATGATTTTATAACAATAAATGTAAATGGAATATATTTTGAGTATGGTTTTCTAGATAGCTCTACTTGTTCTCTATCCATCCAAAGCGCCAAAAAATGTTCACCCATTCACATTTCAGGTTTTTTTAGTTATCTTTACATGAAAAATATTTTTGACAGCAAAATTAAATGCATTTACTTGTCGGAGTTGTTCAAAAAATAGGTAAATACCATGCAAGTTAAGCCCAAGTTTTCACTAGGAAAAAGTGAATTCCTTAAAATATTCCCAAACATTGCATAAATTTCTATTACTCTTGGTGGGTGTAATTAACTTCGTTTTTTAGCACCGTATTTGTACAAAATCAAAATATGATCGGGAATTCTGTGGTTTAGTAAGAGTGAACAGTGTTGTTGTTACTTAGGAACAGCAAAAATGTAAATTTATGCATAATATTAAAAAAAAAAAATACTTTTCTCGGAAAATAAATCCGTAAAAAGACTACATATATGATTAAACTCTTACAAAAAGACAGTATAATGTGGTATTAAATTGGATTCTGCGATTTGATCTGATTTCAGATTTTGGGTATTAAGTCGCTCATAAGAGTCCAAATTGCTTTGTTAATTTCTAGTGTTCGCATGTTCTATTTCGTTTTCTATAGATATATTCACTTACAAATTATGTAACATTGTATTTTGAAATGTCCACTGATATTTTTATAAGCCTCTTTAAATAAACAAGGGTACTTTATGTGTTTTTGAAATACAAAGAGTGATATTGTTCCAAGATAGGCTTGTTTTTCTCAGCTTCGAAGTCAGCAAAGCAAAGTAAAATAGGATTTTCAGTACGCAATTACAACAACTACTGCGAGTCCTCGAATACTACTTTACCAGATAACGGGAAAAAATATCGAATTTAACAAATGCATACTTGTGCAAGTATGCATTTTACGTACAATTTACAGATTAAAAATAATTGTAAAACAAATATATCTTTTTCCCCACATCATAAAAAAACGCTTTCTCCAAACTGTTTTAAAATACCTATTTTGTTTCAATATGACTACGAATTAAAAGCTTGAAGATACAAAATCTCTTTTAAGAAAAGTGCAAAAAACATTTAAGTTCATTTTATCATGAGATGGATTTCTGCTAGATATTAAAAAAAAAAAACGACGATTATATTAAGGTATTTGGCATTGTGACGAAATGATATGAAGAATTACATTTTCCAAAAATTTCATAAAATATAAAAACTTTCAAACTGAACTGCGATGTGAACGCCGTGTAACTAAAGGGTACCAGAAATGTTGAACACAGTCGCCCCGATTTATCCCATGTCAAAAAGTGATGTTCCCGACCAATCTAGTCAGTTTTTGCGTTCAGGTTACATCTTGTCCAGACCAATCTAGTCGACTTAAGATGACTAGATTCTTGAATGCGGCCAATACTGAGACCCCCAACTCGCAATCCTCTTGCCGCTGGCCCCCTCAGTTTTTTTTTGAATTCGCCATTTTGTTTTCCTATCGGTGTTATGTCAATTTAGAATCCGTGTGAGCTTCAACAAAAAAAGCAAAACAAAAAAAAATGAGGTGAATTTCTTTTGACAGAAGTCGAGTGACAACTGTCAAAATATGGAAAACAAATTGTATTTTTCCTCCAACAAATTGAAATAATGTAAGTTTTCACGTATTTTAAGTGTTTAAATTAATAATTAAATACATTTATCTTACAGCTAAGGAAGAAGCCGACATTGAGGTGTTCGCTAACCTTACCAAATATAATGGATCGCACTGGAGACAACGATGAGTATCAATCGGAATCGATATAAGTAAGCCATACTATTCAATGAATTTGGCTCACTATATATATTTAATTATTAGATATTTCTTCATGGTTTGTTAAATCACAAGCTCCCACTCAAGATCATGCTAGAGAAGCCCTTGATTTGTCCACGATGCAGGAGAACACACGTCATCAAGAGTGTATGGCCAAAGCCAAGGAATACGAAACACATATTGAACAGGCGAAAGTTGAACACGAGCGTTTCGATCACGAAGAGCGTAGGAAGACCCTTATTGTAAGTTGGATTTGAATTAATATGAACCTGACGACGAATTGCTAATCATTTGTATCCACTTCTAGGAAGAGACCAAGCAACAATAGTATCGTGCCCAATATCAAGACCAATTGGCAAGGCGTCGCTATGAGGATCAATTGTCGCAGCAGCAACGTATCCAGGAGGACAATTTCAAAAAGTAAGTATATTGTAAAAGTTGTGTGAATTGATTCTGTAAACGGTAACACTTACTAGGCAAGAGGAAAGTGTCGCACTCCAAGAGGCAATGCGCCGGCAAACCATCAAACACGAGATCGAAATGAAGGAGGAAAACAGTCTTAAACTATTCGAGTACGAAATGAGAACTAAAGCCCAGGTCGACAGGGAGAATCGTAACATCAACATAGAACAGATTCGTCTAAAGGCACTGCTGCTGGTCTGCCAAGGGAGCAACTGGGCGTCACAACTATTTACAAAGTCTTCGACTAGGCCAACACCAGTAATCGTAGTTTATTGTTGTTCCGAAACATTTTATTATATGTATTGAATATAAAATAATTTACATGTAAAACTATCAGTACGTGTTATTAATATGAACGATGAAACGAATCTGCACTCTGTTCTGGTGGAGCCTTGTGTGCACTCCAGCCATGGAAACTTTTTGTGGGACGCTTCGACTCCTTTTCCTTCAGAGTGAGGAAAAGTTTGCGCGCACTTTCTGGTTATTTGATAGATGTTGTGTTGAATACCTGGAATAAATGTTAATAAATGCATATTTGTGTAAACTGAAAGAGTTTCTGTCGTCGGCTGTGTTACTTACTTGTGCGGTTTTCTAGGCCAGAAGAATACTTGTTCTCCGCTGTCCAGTATCATGATGTCGTCGTCTGTTAAATCGTCTTGGCAGAAGTCGGAGCAATTTTAGACGACGGTGAAGTAGCCCTTTTCTTTGGAGCATAGGAAAAGTCGGGTGAAACTCATGATTCAAGTTGGGCAAGTTGTGCAGGCAATCGGTACCTGACAGCGAATTTCGCGAAAAAAAAAGTTGGGATAAGTTTGACTAGTTGTCAGTGTCAGTGTCAGATTTCAACCGTGGTGAGCTGTGACAGTGTTCAGAAGTACAGCTTTTTTTGAGAGAAGTTCAACTCAAATTTGGTGAATAAGTATATTATCTCAGTACATTTTCATATTAGTTTTTTCATAACATTTAGTATTTCTATTCAACCAAAGTACTCATTCACCATTTTTGTTCCATTATAATACCAAAATAAAAAAAAAATATAAATGTAGGCTTTGAAACAAGAGACACGTAAACATAAAACAAATGCACATACGTATACTATATTTTAAATTATATTTAGACTAACAGAGGAACTCTTAATTTATACTTAATAACAGCAACGATATTAATCTTGGTATTTATAAATTATAACTAAACTCCAGAAGTATACTAAGCGACGTATGTGATAAGTATATTCTACTCGATTTATGTTAAATGCCTTACGAATGTTCGCTAAAAATGTTTTAATTTGTTTATTATTCTACAGAAATTGCTCATCTTTCTTTTATTTCACATAAATATACAATTATTTTGTGAAATTAATCACTGTCCACAAAAAATTTAGTTGTAACATTTATTTTCAAATTTAACGGATAAAATTCTATGAACGCTGATAGCAACTTTGCCCACAGCGGAAGTGGCTCTGAAGCAACTTTGCCCACAGCGGAAGTTGTTTATTTTAGGTGCGAGTGTGTTTGTGAGCCGGAATTTTTGAAGTTTCGTGACATTTGTCAATACGATTTTCTATGTAACAATACTAACGCACCTAAAGTTTACAACCCCATGGTAATATAGCTTGTAGGCAAGTAACGGAAAATCGGCCGGAGTTGGGGGTCTCAGTATTGTCTCTGCTCGAAAGTATTGGTAGAATAGCGAAAAATTATCTAGAGTTGCTATTAGCCGACTTGTAGAAAATAAATTACACTTCAGTGGATGCTGAAATCGAGAAGCGAAGCTCTATTCTCAGAATCACCAGAATAGTATTTTTTTTTCCAATTGATTGGTTTCAGAAGTGATTTTGAAACATTTACATTTAATCGGATGAACAGGTCAAGGGATGCTAGCACGAATTCTTCCTTTAGATCCCAGTGAATTTGAATGAGCAACAGTAACGAGTATTAACATTTTTCGCTTAAATTGTGAAGCGCTGACAATTTTGAGACCACGTTTTCAACGATTTTTATTTGAATGTGGTTTAAAGTATGACTACGAAATACTCCATCTTTTCCGTATTTAGCTTGGAACGATTTTAACGTTTTACTCGGGAGAATTTGGAGCATGTGCTTTGCATCGTCGTGACCAACCACAAACATTCACAGAACGACAGCGGCAACCCATTTTTGTAGTTACTAGCGAACTTCCAATTCGTCAATAAACCATAATTAGTCACAAGTCATGTTCAGAAGAAATCCACATGAATAGTATACAACTGCAACAAAGACGGTTAACATCATCAAGACGAACAACCCGCAATTCGAAGAATCACAGCCGCAACAAAATACATTTTCGAATAAAAATACTTTATTCGGGCGAGAGATCTTATATCGCCAATTTATTGTTTACAAAAATAACTTAAAAGAGAATCCAACTCTTTAAGCGAAGATTTCACGTTGCACTTTCTCCCAGGCGGTCATTGATCCATGCTCTGGCCTGTACTTGACGTTGCAACCATCTTGAGCCAAACGGTTATCGTCACGGAGCTCCTCATAGCGCTCACGGTCGTATTTGGTGAATCCCCATCGCTTTGAGATGTAGATCTGCAATAGAAAGAGAAAAATTTTTTTGTAAAATGTTGACAATGCATTTGTTTGTAGATATAAATTGAAAGTTTTAAACAGCTGTCATATATTTTATTGAGAATGAACTCGATGTCGGGCGAGCCACCTCACCCAAAAATATATATTTTGTTCTTCCCAAGTTCTTAAAAAATACAACAGTAAGTTGATGTATTAGTTCTGTTAAAAGAACCGGGTGCAAACGAATGGCCTACTAGAAATGATTTACTGAAAGACTGTTATACACTTTATTGAGTGTGTACTCGATGTCGGGCGAGCCACCTCACCCAAAAATGTATTTTTCGCTTTTCCCCAATTTACAGATAGCACGACTATGAGAATTGTGCCAGTTATTTAGAAAATAGGGAGACAAATGGTTTACTTAAAAGAGCTGTTGTACATTTTATTGAGTATGGACTCGATGTCGGGCGAACCACCTCACCCAAAAATGTATGTTTGCTATATCCTCAATAGCAGATGCAAGGCTTTACTCGAGTGAAGCAATGCGTGGAAATAAAGAGGGTGCAGTGGAAAAAATAAGGTTGTTTACGTTAAAAGTTCCAAGAAGAATCGAAGTACATACCTACAAAATACCAAGCAACGATTTGTAATTAAATCAAACGTGAGCATACTCACGACGCAAATCTTCCAAACATCCTGTGAAGTGTATATATTCAGCAGGAAGAAAATAAAGCACTAGACTAGCCAAGCTATAGACGTCCTGAGAAATATGAATCAAGCAATTCTAACCGATGATTTTGCCGACTTAAGAAAGATTTAGCATACATGAACATAATGTCAGCTTATGCAGTTGTTGTGCGTAGAGCAATCGACTTCTCATTATAATGAACTCTGCCATTGAGAATTACTAAACTCGAATCGTTTGAAGTGATTTTATCAGACCGACAACGAATGCCAAGCTTGATATTTCGAACTCGCTTAGTAGATAATCCAAGCATTTGTCGACAAGAGACACCCTATTGCTGATTATTCGATACTTTGTACATAGTCCAGGAAATGGTGAGTCAGAATTAGTGCAACGCGTTCAGACACCAACAACAACAAAAAGCGTTTATGTCGTTTCGCAAGTCATGGTAAGCCCCTTTCACCAACTTGTATAGTTCTTTGGTTCTCTTCAAGGCCAGCAACACATGCGTCATTGCGCATTTCCAAGTCAATACAAACTTTTCAACTACTTCAAATCACAAACACTAATCGAAACGAAACTATAGCTAGATAAGCAACTTACCTTTTGCCTGCCTGGGAACTTGAACTTTGCACGACGCAGAGCTTCAATAACTTGAGCCTTGTAACGATCGCTGGAGCGCACCGACATAATTGGCTGTCCGATGTTAACACGGGCTACGGTACCTTGTGGTTTGCCGAAGGCACCTCTCATTCCAGTTTGGAGCCTATAAACACAAGAAAATTCCACTATTAGACATCTAGTTGGTAACACTTTTCAGATAAATGCAAAATTCGATATTTTCGCAATGTTAACCTTCAGTAAGAATGTCAAAAAGAATGTAATCATGATTAAATCATAACCCAGTGCTCGAAGCAATTTCATCATGTTAACAAATAGAAAAACACTCGAGATAAAGAGGGTACGGTAAAACTCACCTATCAGCTCCAGCGCACGACAACATCTTGTTGATGCGAATAACGTGGAATGGATGAAGACGCATACGGATGTGGAACTGATCCTTGCCGCAATGTTTAACTAGGTATTTGTTGCAGCAAATACGTCCAGCCTCAAGAGCTTCACTGCTGAGCTGTTCATATTCGTCAGAGACCAAATGTACGCATAGCGGGAAGTCCTCTACGGTTGCCTTCTTCCTACCCAAATCGAAGATACGGATTTTAGGATCGGGTACACCACGACAGAACCGTGACTTGGGATAGGGCTTGTTTTTACAATAACGATAACTGTAATAGAGAATTTTATATTACAAAATCACGCTTCAAGGAAGTCTTTGTAACTTACCATCTTGCGGGACGGCGACCCATCTTTGGATCTGAAAATATCACAGAGAAATGTTCACTTAATAACTTCTTGAACAGATAAATTAAGATTGAGCGGATTTAATGCGTGCATATTAATGGGAAAGTGTTTTTATTTAATGGTGGATGATTGAGGATCAATTTGCTAGACGTACCTTCTCTTCAATGGCCAGCAAGAAAAAGAAGGGGATAAGTGGATGACAACCGGATGTTATTCGTCTGAATGTAGGGGCGCTTAGGTGACATACCGTGGCGAGCACTTGAACTAAGTATAGAGTGTGTTCACAAAAGTTGACGCAGGCTGAAATATGTCGTGTTTAGAATATGTAGATAGTTTAATTACTAAAACCTATTTTACATTTCGAAATATAGGAAATACTTGAAGAAAAGAGATTTAAATGCGTAGCTACAGTCCTTGTACTTTCGTTCGCCATAAATTGTGTCTAAGCCAGTTGTGTTCATATCAATTTTTTTAAGAGCATATTTATTTATGTTTTTATTTTTGAATCTATAGACCTGGGGTCAGATTCTGTATGGCGAAACGTTCAAACGTTATCGTGTGTTCGAAGAAATTGGCTCGTGTAACATAACACCGCGTCTCCACGAGCAATTTTTCATATCTTGCAATACATCATACTATGGAAATTGCCCATGGAGACCGCAAAAAGTATGAAATAAGAAATTTCTTGCAATATATTGCTCTGCTCATAGCATGCTATCGATAGTATGATATGAGCTGTCATTTCTGTGCAGTTTGACACTTGTTTTTTTTTAACGATTGCTGAGTGGCGAATGGACGATGTATTAAGGCATCTAATGCGAGAATGCAACGACAAAATGCTCTGCTCAGCGACATTTGAGCGAATGAAATAGTTAGCTATGAAATGCCCACCCTACATTTTATTGCATGCTCATGGAGACACTGGGTATCACACAATCACCACGTCTCCACGTGCAATTTTTCATATCTTGATATCTTTTGTGTAGGAATATTTAAGAAAATCAAACAAATAAATAATGAAACTTTGTTCCACAAAAAGTTGTGAAGGAATTAAGTCACCTCGTTTAAACAAAATTTGCATTAATTTGCCTTTGTCAAAGTTTAGCGTTAATTTAAATTACTTAAAGCATTTTATATTATATCTCTGTCTAGAAATCCATCTTTAAATTAAATGCCCTCAAATTGTGTAAAGGTAAGATTAGACGGTATGCCAAGTGGTCATAAAATGCCAATATCTGACAGTTCTCCTGTCAAAATATGGTCATACAATGTAATGGGCATATCTCATATGCTCTAATGACCTGAATGCCACATATGACCAGGCTGATTTTGACAGATAAAAATGCCCAAATAGCATATGGTGTAATGGGACAATAGGTACGAATGCCAGCATATAGCCTTATATGCCCATATGCTTTTAATTGAAATTTCGTTATGGCATTAATAGCATTTTTGATGGAACAGGAATTATTTTGTTGTCATCGGTGTTTGATTTCGTAGAATTGTGATTCATTTTAATTTTCGTTCTCTTTTTGGTAATAAATACCAAATGCCTCAAATGACAATCATGTCAAATATGACCATATTGGTAATTTTGGTCATATAGTCTAATATACAGTCTTGATAATCCTGGCATTTTGTTCATTTGACAGCTAATCTGGTCATTTGCCTTTTGGCATTCATATGCTTAATTGGCATACAGTCTAATCTTAGCTTAAGGATTCCTACTCGAAGGTCTAATAAATACATAAAACAGAGACAATACTGAGACCCCCAACTCCGGCCGATTTTCCGTTATTTGCCTACAAGCTATATTACCATGGGCTTGTGACGTTTTTTTGCGCTAGTATTGATACATAGAAATTCGTATTGACAAATGTCACGAAACTTCAAAAATTCCGGGTCACCAACACACGCTCAAAAAAAGAGCACAACTTCCGCTGCTTCCAAATTGGCTTCCGGTGTGGGCAAAGTTGCTGGCAGTGTTCGTAGAACATTATCCGTTAAATTTGAAAATAATTGTTTCAACTAAATTTTGTGTGGACAGTGATTTATTTTAAGAATAATTGTATATTTTGCTGACAATACAAGAAAAAAAAACAATTCTGAAGAATAATAAACAAATTAAAACATTTTTAGCGAACATTCGTAAGGCATTAAACATAAATCAGGTAGGATATACTTATCAAATACGTCGCTTAGTATACTTCTGGAGTTTAGTTATAATTTATAAATACTAAGATTAATATCGTTGCTGTTATTATGTATAAATTTAGAGTTCCTCCGTTAGTCTAAATATAATCTAAAATATAGTATACGTATGTGCATTTGTTTTACTTTTACGTGTCTCGTGTTTCAAAGCCTACATTTATATTATTTATTTATTTTGGTATTATAATGAAACAATAATGGTGAATGAGTACTTTGGTTGAATAGAAATGCAGAATGTTTTGAAAAAACTAATATGAAAATTGATGAAAATGTACTGAGATAATATACTTATTCACCAAATTTGAGTTGAACTTCTCTTAAAAAAGGCTGTACTTCTGAACACTGTCACAGCTCACCACGGTTGAAATCTGACACTGACACTGACAACTTGTCTAACTTATCCGAAATGGATTGTCGCGAAATTCGCTGCCAGGTACCGATTGATTGTACAACTTGAGCGATAACGAAATAACCGAACAATCATCCGGGGTCGAGTTTTGGCAAAAGTTGGAGATCTTAAATCTGTCGCGAAACCAGCTGACAGCTCTACCTTCATCAATCTTCAAGCTGATGAACCTGCGCCGTCTGTATTTGATTGACAACAAACTGGATTTCGAGGGAAAACCATCCCTGATACGTCAGTTTCAGCCGACTTTTCCTATGCTCCAAAGAAAAGGGCTGCTTCACCGTCGCCAAAAAGACGATTTAGCCGACGGCGACATCAAGATACTGGACAACGGCGAACAAGTATTCCTCTGGCTCGGCTCTATATGCAGTGAAGTCAAAATCAAACTGGCCTAGAAAACCGCACAAGTAAGTCACACAGCCGACGACAGAAACTCTTTCAGTTTACACAAATATGCATTTATTAACATTTATTCCAGGTATTCAACACAACATCTATCAAACAACCAGAAAGTGCGCGCAAACTTTTCCTGACTCTGAAGAACCAGGATTCGAAGCGATTCACAAAATGTTTTCATGGCTGGAGTGCACACATGGCTCCACCAGAATAGAGTGCAGATTCGTTTCATTTTTCATATTTATAACACGTACTGATAGTAGTTTTACATGTAACTTATTTTACATTCGATACATATAATAAAATGTTTTCGAACAACAACAAACTACGATTACTGGTGTTGGCCTAATCGAAGACTTTGTAAGTAGTCGTGACGCCCAGTTGCTCAATTGGCAGACCAGCAGCAGTGCCTTTAGACGAATCTGTTCTATGTTGATGTCACGATTCTCCCTGTCGACCTTGGCTTTAGTTCTCATCTCGTACTCGAGTAGCTTAAGACGATTTTTCTCCTTCATTTAGATATCGTGCTCGATGGTGCTTTGCTTTGGTGCGACACTTTCCTCTTGCCTAGTAAGTGTTACCGTTTAAAGAATCAATTCAGACAACTTGTTCTACATTCTTACTTTTTGAAATTGTCCTCCTGGATACGTTGCTGCTGCGACAATTGATCTTCATAGCGGCGCCTAGCCAATTGGTATTGATATTGGGCACGATGCTGTTGTAGCTTGGTTTCTTCCTAGAAGTGGATACAAATGGTTAGCAATTCGTCGTCAGGTTCATGTTAATTCAAATCCAACTTACAATCAGGGTCTTCCTTCGTTTTTCGTAATCGATACGCTTGTGTTCAACTTTCGCCTGTTCAATATGTGTTTCGTATTCCTTGACTTTGGCCAGACACTCTTGATGTCGTGTGTTCTCCTGCATCGTGGACAAATCAAGGGCTTCTCTAGCATGATCTTGAGTGGGAGCTTGTGATTTAACAAACCATGAAGAAATATCTATTAATTAAATATATATAGTGAGACAAATTCATTGAATAGTATGGCTTACTTATATCGATTCCGATTGATATTCTTCGTTGTCTCCAGTGCGATCCATTGCATATGTGTAAGGTTAGCGAACACCTCAACGTCGGCTACTTCCTTAGCTGTAGGACAAATATATTTAATTATTAATTTAAACACTTAAAATATGCGAAAACTTACATTTTCTCAATTTGTTGGAGGAAAAACACAATTTGTTTTCCATATTTTGACAGTTGTCACTCGACTTCTGTCAAAAGAAATTCACCACATTTTTTTTGTTTTGCTTTTTTTGTTGAAGCTCACACGGATTCTAAATTGACATAACACCGATAGGAAAACAAAATGGCGAATTCAAAAAAAAACTGAGGGGGCCAGCGGCAAGAGGATTGCGAGTTGGGGGTCTCAGTATTGTCTCTGACATAAAATATCCATAGGTACCTTCTCTACCAACACAGCCGAAGTTAAATCACAATTTCCGTCCATTCACAATGTCACCGACTGTCACCTTATTGCGATTGTGAGCTGCGCCAACTACTTCTGTAAATGTCAAAATTGACACTTGGAACTCCGCGAAACGAAACAAAGGTGCACAAAGAGAACGACAACCGAGTCCAGTGACTTCTTCGCAGAGAATAAAATTTACCGAGCAAATCCCTTCCACAGTGTGGAGAAACCCCCCAAATTAGTTGCAGAAAGAAACCAGACAATAAAATAAACAGAGAAATGTTAATTAAAATTCTCGTCAATCTATTATAGCAACCTCTATAAACAATCTGTAGTGCTGATCGTAAAGAGCCAGCCGATTGTAGGCGTTGCAATAATAACCCGGCCGACGACTTCCCTACATCAACGGGGGTCTAGGAGAGAGGAGCTCCAGGAAGTTTCTTTGCGTTTTTACGATTTCTCGTGATTTATTTTCAAATCTTTACATTATTTTATGTGCGCGTTTCAATGGGAATTCTATGTGCATAGAATAATTTTCGCCTAATTTGGTTTTTGTTTCGAATTTTCGTTTCGTCTTTCTGTTCTCCACTTGAGTTCGGTGTGTGAATTTAGAGTTTTTCCTAGGCAGCTGGCTAAAGAATTACCATGTGGAAGTGTCATAAGTGTGGAAAGCCTGTCTTCTTTGGTATGAATTGAAATTTTAATAAAAAAATAATCGATTTGCAAGAAGAAAAAAAAAATAAAAATAAAAATTTAACAAATTCCAGCTGAAAGGAAACAATCGCTCGGCTATGATTGGCATCCAGAGTGTCTGCGCTGTGAGGAGTGCGGAAAACGGTTAAATCCGGGTCAACATGCTGAGGTAAAAATGTATTTACATTTGAAATAGGCTTAAGCTTGGGAACTTTTTTTTTTTAATTGGGGGAGAGGAGGTCTTGTCAGCATCTTTTGTCTGTCAGTGTTTGTAAGTTAAGTACTGGGGTTAATTGATGGTCGGATCGAAGGAAGTTTCACATAACCATATTTTCTATTTGCTATGTTTTGTTTGTTTATTTTTCCCGCTGTTCGTTATCGCTCGCTCGTCTGCCGCTGATCGTGAACAATCAATAGATTACATCTCAAAATCACTTTCCTTTAATCTGAACTCTGTAAAAGCAATAAAAATTTACTGAGTGAGGGAATCGGTTTCGTTTCTCATTTTTTACTTGCATAATTTAACCGCGACGATTTGTAGGAGATACTGTTGTATATACGATACGATGACCCATTTTACTAGTTGTATATACGATACGATGAAGCATGAACCCCATTAATACGCTTTAAAAATTTCCAGCATAAAGGAGTGCCTTATTGCCATGTGCCATGCTATGGGGCTCTATTTGGGCCACAACTTTTCGGCCATGGAACGCGAGTCGAATCGCATAAGAATTTCGGACAAAAGGGTATTCAACGGGTAAATGGCGGAGCACCGGCGCTTCCCAGGGACCACTTGGAGTCAAAACTAAAGGTCTGCCTTTTTAAAAACAATTTAGTATAATTTATTTTTATAATTTCTCTATTACCCAGCTCTATAATCAATTTTACGACAATAAAAGCCTTGAGGTGCGTAGCCGCGAGGTTAACAATCGACTGATACTTGAAGGTGCTTTGCGAGTGTATTGGGGCGTGCAAGGTGTTATCCACCTGAAGGAGGACGATGATCAACGAACAGTTGCAATACGTAAACGGAATTCTGGTCGTTATTCGACCAGTGCCGTTGAACAAGAGAATTCCGACAAAGAAAATGATAACGAAGCCAGTGAGTCACTTGAGCCGCCCACATCAAGCACGACTACTTGCTTGGCTGACGACTTATCAACGGATATTTCGCTGTCCGAAAGTATGACATTTGATTCGTCCAGTTTGAATGAGTATCCTCTATCCGAAGAGGCTACCACGCCGACGACACCAACAGCGACGCAATTGACCACAACCACGAATACCGGAAGCACAGCGTCCACGCTTCCGTCCAAGTTGGATAATTTGAATAACTTGGATTGGGACGAGATTGACGACCTCCTACAGGTAAGGCACTTGCATTTCCTTCTCAAAACCAATCGTTTGCATAAACTATTGGTTCCAGGTGGAAAGGAAATACAACGACAAGGATAAAATCTACGAAACCATGCCCGTCAAATTGCCATCGTCGCAGTCTTCCAGCGAAAGTTCTCCAACCAAGAGTGTATCCGAAAAAAGTAATAGTAGTACCACAACCACGGAAACATCATCCGATAACTTCATCACCGCTTCCGCATCCGTCAATACAACAACAGCGACAACAACAACCAATGCAACAACCAATAATGATGACGACACATTAAAACCAATGGATTTTGAAGATTTCAAACGAAGTATTCATCAGGAGTACGTAAACGGATCGAATGATTTCCCCGAGATAAACGACGAATCGCTGAAGAAGAACCAACCAATCGACCCGTCAAGAATAAATGATTCATTGAAGCTTTACGGCGAAAACGCAATGAGCAAGAGCTTCAATTGTGAGCAGGCTCTGCGAACCATAGATCCATCGATGATAAACGATACATTGTGCAGGAGAGCGGTAAGCGGCTTTGAACATTCGTCGGCAAGGAATTATGCACTGCAGAAGTCTGGCTCAGCGACGACGAACAATCAGCACAATGGACGGTCTCTTTTTGAGAAGGGTATCAATCGATCCAAATCGGGACCGACATGCTTTGAGTTCACCGACAGTGAAGATGAGACATCGACACTGAAGCCATGTAAACCGTCGACGATTAAACGAAACGAAGCCCGTTACGTGAACATTCGCATGGACTGCTATCCGAACCAGAGCGATAACGACACCAGTGCAAGTAGAGATGCGGACACGAACAGCTTGAGTGCCGCTGGAGACTTCACGACAACAGAAACGTACATAAATGGCCAGCATTTGCATGTAACCGAGGATGGTGTGGTTTTAAGGCGACCACCTAGAACAGGGTCGACGGCTATCAAGCGAAGGTCGGGTAATAAGAGGTAAGTCCTTTCGGTCTGTGGAACTACAAGGCCGCCCTCCGGAGGCAGAGCACTAAACTAAACAATTTCTCAGCACAGATCAGCAGAGATATGTTTTATATTGCCCATTTAGTTTTTGTAAGGAGTGCTGATCGTGTTTATCAAATTGGTGTATATTAGTTGCGCATGCAGATTCGCTCCCTGAAACCTTGGAAGTTATTGTGCTGTGCTTCTGAAAGCCATGCAGTTGGTATTGCATACTCTTAGGATTGCCTTTGATTGTCCGCAATGATCATTAATAAATGCCAATAGTTGATCACCCCATTTCTATAAAGCAGAAAAAAACGTGTTAATTAGAGCTTCATACAAATTTCAGATCCCGGACAAAGCTAAAGCGTCGTTGCTCCATCAATGGCCACTTCTACAATCGGGAGACATCATTTTTCACACCACCCTACGGCTCACAGATGAGTGTTTGGGTAACATCGCTGGTCACCACGCAGGAGGTCATCAATCTGATTCTCGAGAAATACAAAGTCGACAGTCCAGCGGAGAATTTCTCTCTCTTCATCTTACGCGATAATGGCGAGCAGAAACGTTTAAAAGATCAAGACTATCCGCTGGTTGTGCGTATAATGTTGGGCCCACATGAGGATGTTGCTCGAATGTTTCTCATGGATGCCCAAAGGACTCAAGAAATAAGGTAACTGATGAGTGGGCATCCCCTTCTCAATAATAAATAATTTCCTTAATTTCAGCAATGAGGTTGCACAATTTATCAACCTCTCCGTACCAGAGTGCCGTGCAATTTTAGACCGCTACAACGATGAGTTGGAGCGTGAAATCGCCAAAGTTAGAGAAAAGTCAGTACATTTTCACTCATTCAGTTTATAACTTAACATACATGTAAACACGCATCCTTGTTTAATTTTCAGATATGCTGAACTGCGTCGTCGCATTGTCAGTCGTATGGAATCTCTGAAAGTTCGTTTATAATCTCGTCACGCCCAAACAATATATTCATATTCCCAAACAGTTGTTTCTCATATACACATATTTAGGTTATTTTTTTATTTTATTTGGGATCCCGGGTATTCAATTCAGATCGCCACAACCACTCACATATACACAGGGTTTGTTGATGACCGATTTTTCTTTTGTTTTCATTTTGTTTACTTTTCAAACAACAAAATAATTAGGTAAGTTGTAGACTGAATCTAAAGTGAACTTCTAAGTATTGAGTAGAAAGAAAAAAAAAAAAAAAGAAAAAATAAGAAACATAGTCTTATGAATTGACTTAAATTATATAGCGGTGGACCGATCTAAGAATAGCTTAATCTCCATTGGTGTTTGATATTGTTAAGTGTGTTGAAAAATGCTCTTTGAATCTCCAAGTGGATTCGAATTGCTTTGGCATGTAACGTTCCCTTAGATTAAGACGAAAGTTCTGACCTTTATTCCAATGAAACTGTTTTAAATTTATATCGAAAACATTTTATTGTAGATTTCCTCTTTACTGAAACAATATGGATAAGCGTGGTGTTTCGATTTGTATCATAAACTGTTTTGCAGGAATGCCTTATATGGTAGATCAAGAAATTGCCTTAGGAAATTGCCTCAAGAAAACATGCAAGTCAAACTGGCTGAATAGGAGTTCTTAAGAGCGTAAATTTCTATAGAATTGTAGCAGTATTAGGAGTGTGAAATCATAACTACATGTTTGGGACCACATTCTACCAATAAAGCAAGACACCTTGCTTAAAAACTGCATGGCACGAAAGTATGTGTGTTACGGCTAAAGAGTCAAATATTTCCAAGGAGCTCTTGTTTTTGTCATTCTGACTTTTGGGGACACCTTTGAATCAATCTAGTGATCTTCTTGTGTTAGACTTCTGAGACTAGTTCGGCCAGCTTATAACAGAGCACTCTCTCTGTTTTCTCCGTGGTAAACATTGGCGCCTTTAAGTTAAGCAACTCAAGAACATTGGTGGCCACAGCGGAGGTGTATGAGACAGTTGTGACAACTGGGTACAGTCAGGCTCAGGTTTATGTCAATCGAACATTTTTTATTCATAAACACCCAAGCAGAACTGCGTAAAGAAAAACCAATTTATTATTTCTAGTTGGTACGCATTGGTGCATTATATATATTTTGTGCCTGAAGTGACAATGCATTGCGCAGGTTTCTCTACTCCGCAGTTTACTTATTCAAAAGATGTTTGTTCGAGCATGACCACTTTAGTGAATAAAACAAACTAGGACGTTATGTGCTTTACAGAATCAACTTTTATAAATCTAAAGAAAACAATTGTTAATTGTTCCCAATATTTTGTTTTTCAATTAACCAATATAGATTTAATGTAGTTGTTTACAAATAATATATACAAACATACATATTCGTATTAAATGTTTCTTTTACTGTAGCATAAGCAAGGACTATCCTTAGATGAACCGATGTTATTTTAGTTTATTTAAATGTATTTTTTAGTCTTAAATAAGTAAAACCTATACAAATCAAAAATAAAATCTCGAAATAAGTGCAACGATTGTGTCATCAAATTGGTATTAAATCTTTTGTTGTTGGAAAATAAAAGAATAACTCACAATAGTCGGTAGTACAAAGAAATGTACTGTTAAAATGAAAACGTATAAAAAATAAAATATTACATGTATATGTATACCAAAAGTTTATTTAACAACAAATCAAATATCTATGTAAACATATTATCAAACGCATTTAAATTGAGAATAGTTATGAAAAGAAAGAAAAAATAAGAACTATATTCCCTATAGAGTTAAGAGAGAAAATTATTAGATACCAACTAACACACAAGTGATAAAAAGTTATTATATTGTTTGCTTGAAACTTTATTAAATATGACTGCGCAAAATTGATTTTATTAACAAAAACCAACATGAAAACGAAGTAATTAATACAGCTGCCAAATTAACATTTAAAATCCTTCATTAGGACGAGTTTCAAGAAGAAACCATATAAAAACGAAAAAATTTCATATTGGATATTTAAAATTATCGCAAACAACAGTATTCGTAATTGTTCTAGGTATATCAATAACACAAATTACAGGCTCAAAGCCTGACATCGAAAAATCAATCAGAAACCAGTCGGGTAAAAGCCCCAACTACTTCATTCAAGACCGAGGATTGTAACACAAATCTACAGCTAGTGTACCGACAGGAGCATTTTAAAATTTGTCTATAGATTGCTCTTGTTGTACTTATTGCTTTATGTTACAGGCCATAGGTCCCGTTGTGAGCATTTGAATATATTTATTTGATGCTCATCACAGTAAAATAAATTTATTAAGATTTAGTTGAGAAAGCAAAGTTGTGATAAAATACGACACCGTATTCGGCTTTTCTTCATTCTAAACGCGATTCTTGTTGTAATAAAATACATCAAATCCTTTTTATATAATAACTATTTTCTCACAAGTCGTTTGCTCTGTGCCGGTACTCGTACTGGGATGATTTGTGAAAGAAAGGGTTTGTTTGACGTGGGCTCTAGTGCGCACGGGGTTAACCCTAATGTGTTCGATGTAGCACTGAGTTCGCCCTGGTACTGGAAACCTGTGTTCGACATGCCTTCTAGGACACCCTAGATGTGCCCTGAACTGACCCCAGTAAATTTGTCGGGGCACAAATTCAGTGCTGAGTTTCGCTGTCATTTCATATAGGAAAGAAAGAGCTCTTCTAGATCCGCTCATTTGATAGAAAGGGCAATTCTTTCGTAAAATCGAAAACGCATAAGTTAAAAAAAAGACTTGAACCGTTTGTCAATTGCGTCTTGGGTGGTAAATAACTACCCGCGGCAATTTGTTCACTCAAATGACAGAAAGGAGCGAAAAATGATCCTTCCATGCAAAATCTAGCCAATATCCTTAGATGAACCGATGTTATATAGTTTAGTAAGTCTGACAGCTGGCTGGCTTGTTTTCTCAGTTTTGATTGGCCTTGATCGGTAACGTGAACAGTTTTTTCAGTTGATTTTTATGGGGGGAAGCCGATGAATTTGCATTTCTTGACTGAGTGCTAAGTTGACAGTTCGTACATGTGGCTGGCGTAGTAAAAGTGACCCTCCCTCAACTTTTTCCGTTCAGGGTACATCTAGTAGACCAATCTAGTCGACTAGATTTTTAAATTCCCCCAATTTTTTTTTAATTTTTCGTCATCTCCCAAATAGAACAACAATTCATTCACTACTTTCCAAATCTGATTTTAAATTTTGCTGACAAAAATACCGGAATAGCTAGGCCGTTTATAGGCACTGAATAGTAAATTGAACCCACTTATAGTTAGGTATATTTTAAAAACTCATTGGTATCTTTTTTTATTAAAAAATTGCTTTCTCAACTAAACCAAAAATTGAATTCGCTAGAAATAGAAAATCAAAATAAGAATATTAGTTTCTATTATTAATCATTTACCCATTTTAAGACTTATGTTAACCAAAAAAAAATACTTATATATTTTTGTTTATATACACAAATCTACAGCTAGTGTACCGACAGGAGCATTTTAAAATTTGTCTATAGATTGCTCTTGTTGTACTTATTGCTTTATGTTACAGGCCATAGGTCCCGTTGTGAGCATTTGAATATATTTATTTGATGCTCATCACAGTAAAATAAATTTATTAAGATTTAGTTGAGAAAGCAAAGTTGTGATAAAATACGACACCGTATTCGGCTTTTCTTCATTCTAAACGCGATTCTTGTTGTAATAAAATACATCAAATCCTTTTTATATAATAACTATTTTCTCACAAGTCGTTTGCTCTGTGCCGGTACTCGTACTGGGATGATTTGTGAAAGAAAGGGTTTGTTTGACGTGGGCTCTAGTGCGCACGGGGTTAACCCTAATGTGTTCGATGTAGCACTGAGTTCGCCCTGGTACTGGAAACCTGTGTTCGACATGCCTTCTAGGACACCCTAGATGTGCCCTGAACTGACCCCAGTAAATTTGTCGGGGCACAAATTCAGTGCTGAGTTTCGCTGTCATTTCATATAGGAAAGAAAGAGCTCTTCTAGATCCGCTCATTTGATAGAAAGGGCAATTCTTTCGTAAAATCGAAAACGCATAAGTTAAAAAAAAGACTTGAACCGTTTGTCAATTGCGTCTTGGGTGGTAAATAACTACCCGCGGCAATTTGTTCACTCAAATGACAGAAAGGAGCGAAAAATGATCCTTCCATGCAAAATCTAGCCAATATCCTTAGATGAACCGATGTTATATAGTTTAGTAAGTCTGACAGCTGGCTGGCTTGTTTTCTCAGTTTTGATTGGCCTTGATCGGTAACGTGAACAGTTTTTTCAGTTGATTTTTATGGGGGGAAGCCGATGAATTTGCATTTCTTGACTGAGTGCTAAGTTGACAGTTCGTACATGTGGCTGGCGTAGTAAAAGTGACCCTCCCTCAACTTTTTCCGTTCAGGGTACATCTAGTAGACCAATCTAGTCGACTAGATTTTTAAATTCCCCCAATTTTTTTTTAATTTTTCGTCATCTCCCAAATAGAACAACAATTCATTCACTACTTTCCAAATCTGATTTTAAATTTTGCTGACAAAAATACCGGAATAGCTAGGCCGTTTATAGGCACTGAATAGTAAATTGAACCCACTTATAGTTAGGTATATTTTAAAAACTCATTGGTATCTTTTTTTATTAAAAAATTGCTTTCTCAACTAAACCAAAAATTGAATTCGCTAGAAATAGAAAATCAAAATAAGAATATTAGTTTCTATTATTAATCATTTACCCATTTTAAGACTTATGTTAACCAAAAAAAAATACTTATATATTTTTGTTTATTTATGTTTTATTTGTTTTCCTTCTAATCAAATTGCGAATAAAAATAAAAACAAAATCTTTTAAAACCACACACGTTGATTTTTATTTTCATTATAGGTAAACCTTATTGCAACAATTAATGCTGACATAATATGAACACCTTTGGTGGCATCATGTCGTCGTCGTAAAATCCAGCACCCATCGCCATCATTAGCGAACAGTCAATACAGTCATGTGCCAACTTTTAGGTATGAACAAAACCCTTAACATACCACGCTGAAGTGAATTCCGCTCGCATATTGTTCACACGTTCGCCTAACTATGGTAAATGTTGTATATTTGGGTTGCGATGCATAAAACAAATTGGGCCATCGATCCTGCATGGAAATACTGTCAAAATCTAGCTAAGAATATTTAACCCTGCTTTCGTACAACACACACGCAAAGTCACTTCACGTTTTGGTTGCCACTTTAACCCTTTCCCTCCACCGACTCACAATTGTGAGTTTTCGAATTCTCTCTGCAAATTCAACTGAAGTTAATCTACTGTGTTTACACCCGCACCACACGATTGTGAATTTATTATAAATTCATTTTCTATCTCATAGTAGGCCTTTGCGTTTTGTTAACGTGAGTTTTTCTTCTTTTGAAAAGTGTCAGTTGCAGGTGTTACGCTTGATTGTACAAAATTGTTAATATTTTTCGCTATAATCGAATTTTCAACATATGTTTTGATTTTTATTCTTCTTTAAATGTAAGTTATTAGTTTAGTTTACTTTTAGATTGAAATTCTACAATAGATAAGTGTTTTTGGCACAGATCAATTAGATTTTCACAATTGTGAGCTCCAGTTTTAAATAATGCCGAAAAGTGATTATTTATCTGTCAAATTTGAATTTTTTCCGTTTGTTTGAATAGAATGGCGCGAAGGTTTATTACAGAGCAAGATATTTTGGATATGCTTGTTACTGATGATGTGTTGCATATAGAAGAAGAGGAAGAAAATGAAGAGTATATTTGTGATGAATTAGATATCGAGTCCGACCATTTTGATTCTGAAGATGAGGTTCCGTTAGCTCAGCATCCTGAACGTTCAGGTTACGAAGGTTCTACCAGTGCCATAGGTTCACGGAAAAGAACGTTTCAATGGGTCAGAAGACCATTTAAGCCTGATATATCAATACACTCTCATGTTCCAGAGGAGATACAGGTAAAATTGTTTTTTTCATTAAGTAGTGCTACTTTTACAGGGTGTACTATTTTTCAATAGGCTGTTAAAACACCATACGAATATTTTTCCCAATATTTCACGGCTGAATTGATAGAAAAGGCGGTTATCTATTCGTCACAATACTATCTATCAACAACTGGGCATGAGCTTAAAACTTCTTTCGAAGAAATGTCAGTGTTTTTCGGAATGCATGCAATAATAGGATGTATTAAATTCCCACGCATTCATATGTATTGGAATTCAAAGTTTCGTTTCAATTTGATTGCCGAAGCGATGCCGCGTGATAGATTTTATTTACTGCGTGTTAATGTCCATTTTGTGGATGTGAACGCTGCATCCGAAGAACACAAAAAGGCAAATTTGCTTTGGAAGGTTCAGCCAGTGATTGACTGTGTACGAGGCAGATGTTTGAAAATTGATAGAAGCGTTTTCAAAGAATTTTCAATCGACGAGCAAATGATACCATTTTTAGGTCGATGTGCTGTCCGGCAATATGTAAAAAATAAGCCTCGTCCTGTGGGACTAAAGAACTTTGTGCTAACGTCATCTTGCGGAATTGTTTTGGACTTTGAAATCTACCAGGGTGCAACAACGCCTCTTAGAGATAAAAGTCTCGGATTAGGACCGGCAGTTGTCTTACGGCTAACGGAAACAATCCCAAAAAATGCTTGTGTATATTTTGATCGATATTTTACAACGCTCCCGCTTATTCAAAAGTTAAAAGAAAATCATATCTATGCGACGGGAACTCTAATGAATAATCGGCAGAACAGCTATACTTTCACAAAAGATTCCAAGATGAAAAGGGGAGATTTTGAAGAAATATGCGTCAACGATAATTCTCTATGTATGGTGAAATGGAAGGACAACAAAAGCGTTTTAATGACTTCAAGTCTAACTGGCAGTCAACCAGTTAATACCGTACAACGCTGGGACAAAACAGCAAAGGCTAGAATCGATGTTCCCTGTCCGGCTTGCGTTTCCTCCTACAATGCTAATATGGGAGGTGTCGACACGTGTGACCAGCTAATTGAGTGCTACCGGACGTGGATAAAGACAAAAAAATGGACAGTGAAAACAATCCTTCATTTGTTCGACTTAGCTATTGTAGACAGCTTTTTAGAATATAAATACGACTGCAAACAAAACAAATACGTAAGGAAGGACAAAATGGACTTACTGGAGTTTAGGTTGGAAGTGGGAGAATACTTATTGGGTGGTGTCGGCAAGAAAAAGCCAATGAATGAAAGTGATTCCGAATCAGACGACGAAGCAATTGAAAAGAAAAGGAAAAGGTTTTCTTCATTACCTGGGCAAGATAAGCGCTTTGATGGTTTCAACCACTGGCCAGTGGTTGATAAGTTAAAAGCACCACTCAAATGCCGCTTACCTAGTTGTACAAGCCGGTCTCGAACTAAGTGTGAGAAGTGCGATGTATACCTTTGCCTTACAAAAGACTCCAATTGTTTTAAAATGTTTCATACCAAAAATTGAATAACTATTATATATTAACTATAACTATAATATTACTTATTTCGAAAAATAACAAAAAATATTTATGAATTTAAAGTTTCTATAAAATCGCAGTTTTCGTTATTAAAAAATTATAAATTCCTTTCAAATTTTTTATTTTTAACTTTTAGCTTTATTTGACAATATTTATGTGAGTGCACTCCTGAAGCTCACAAATGTGAGTGTCCCATTTCAAGGACATCCAAAGCCTTTTTTTTTTTTTTGTGTTTTAAATATGTTTTTCAACCCATTAAAGTACAAAAAAAAGTATAATCACAAACAGACATCGTTTTGTTATTGTGCAGGAGGGAAAGGGTTAAGAAAGTGTGTTATGTTAGTAACTGCGCGTCATCGCACATAATAAAATCGACGAACTTCTTCTAAGCAGTGCATATACTCGTACCTACACAGACTTGCTTCTGGGCTTTGTATTTCTCTCTTTTTGGGGAGTCCTTTGTTGATCCTGGCAAGTGATTGCACGCGAAGCATGAGTGTTTCCTTCATTACTTTTCCTTCGTTGTTTTGGGGGACATGTCGCCTAGCTGTCACAAGGTATTTCGTTTGCTAAATTTTTGGCTGCGAGTTGTATAGTTCTAGAACTGCACTTAAGCTGCAATTGACAGGAATAACAAAGTTACTCGATGGGGCGGAAAAATGTGAAACTTGCGTGCGAAGGACTCATTTCTAGGATCAGGCGACAGCGACAATATGCATGCCCACCCGGCTCTCTGTCTAGATTGTGTGCTGAAATATAATGAAAAGCGAATAGCTGTTGATTTGAGGGGTAAACGTCGTCATTCGGATTGCGAAGTACATACACAGATATTTCAGCTTGTCACTTAAAGAAAGTTGTATAAACCATTCATGCAAATTATTCAGGCATTCAGTTGAAAAGGGGCTGTTTAAAATGCAATTAAATGATTGTTGCTGAATAAACACTATACTAGGAATTTCCGTTAACAATTTTTCGAATTTTTCCTGACAACACTCGAAGTCTAAGTTAGTATGGACTGAGGAGTCGAACTAGACACGAGTTAATTGTAATGGGCTTACTTTCCGTTTATTCATGTACGGAGACACGGCTAGGAGTGTTATTTAACGGAAAGTACGTACGGTGTTGGTGTTTTATATAGCTACCAACCTGTTGACCGCGTAATAAGTGCGATTAAATATATAAAGGGTTTTTCAATAAGAGCGCTACAAAAGTTTTTTTTTTTAAATAAAACAAAAACGGTTTTGGATATCAATGAAATTCTTTATTCCTGTGAAAGTACGTTCGATGCCATTATCTATGGAACTCGATTTCTTTTGCATGGCCACCACGGGCACGCTTGCAGAAGTCCAGACGCTGAACCCAATTTTCGACGGTTTTCAAGCATAAATCGGCCGATACTGCTGCAATTTCACGTTCGATATTCGTACGAAGTTCATCAATCGTCGCTGGCTTGTTGGCATAGACCATAGACTTGACGTAGCCCTACAGGAAATAGTCTAACGGCGTCAAATCGCACGACCGAGGCGGCCAAGCGACTGGACCATTTCGTGAGATAACACGTTCTCCAAACTTGGTTTCCAATAAATTGATTGTGACATTCGCTGTGTGGCTTGTGGCGCAGTCCTGTTGGAACCACATGTCCTCCAAGTCCATATCATCCAATTGGGGCGAAAAATATTCGGTTATCACTGAAGCCGCAGGCCCATAAACCACACCAAACCTTAATTTTTTCGGGATGCAATGATGACTCATGGAGTACGTGTGGATTGCTGCTTGACCAATACCGCATATTTTGTTTATTGACGAAGCCATTCAGCCAGAAATGAGCCTCATCGCTGAAGATGATTTTTCGATGAAAATCCGAATCATTTTCAAGTTGTTGCTCAGCCCAATTCACGAACATACGACGCTTCTGGTGGTCAAGCGGCTTCATTTCTGGCGTCAATTAAATCTTGTAAGGATGTAGGCCAAGATCTTTTCACAAAATTCGCCACAACGACGTCACAGAGATGCCCAACGCTTGAGAACGACGTGTAGAGACACATTTGGTCTTTCTTCAACTGAAGCCTCAGCGGCAGCAATATTCTCGACACTACGGGCACTTCTTTGTCTCACTGGCACGGGAACATTTTGTACTGTGCCTATGGATTCAAATTTGTCCACTAGACGCTCAATTGTTGATCTGCTACACATTTTTTCCATCTACATTGAAATTTTTCCCAATCTACTTTCCTTTTCTGTGCAAACATTTGCATTCCTGATCAGCAATCATATAGTAAGCTGTCAAAATATGCAGTGCTCAGATTTTTATTCAGAAGCACATTCAAAAATCTAGTTATTTGAAGTCTTCTACATTGGTCTCGACTAGATTTGTAACCTCATTCGACACTAGATGTCGCTGCCCATTGCAACGCCTACATACTGCTAACCACTTCTAACCGCTAATTAAATGCAATTAAAAGAACTTACTATACACGCATACCTGGCCCATGATTTATCATTGTACTTCCATTAAATTGCTGGCTACGTCACACTCACCTAGATTATGAAATTAAACCAAAATCTGACCTACATTCCTCAAAATAAACTCTTCCATTCATGACGACAGTCTACACAACACAAATCCTTAACTAAGACATTCCGAAGCTCGCGCCTACCCCATATAACATCGAACACTTTACGGCATTCCACTCACGACATATTACGAAATGATCCGTAATCCGTACTAATTTCGATTTTATGGATTTTCCCCTTCGCACACTTCCCCGCCCTCACACATTCGGCAATCCAACTCCATCCTCAAAGCTCTAACCTATTGATTCTGTGCTGTGCGACCGACGGCTTATTGACACAATATTGACAGAAAGTAAAAGTTTCCGGCTTTCGCTCACCTGTCCGTCAACACGAACCGAAAAATCGGGAGGATGAGGGAACGAATGGTGGAGGAGTTGCGCCGCACCGTAACTAAATTCTAACCTATACCCCTCCATCCATATTTGGATGTAATTTTCCAATCAATTGCGAGTGAGCCTGCCAGCCAGCGAATTCCAATTCAATTACTTAGTATACAACTGTGTGAGGAGGTGTATCCTGGGCAACAAGCGTCAGCCCCAAAGTTTGTTATTTTTTTCCAGTTCCTACTCAGTCCAGACAGTCGACCCATTCCCATCTGGCTGCAGGAGTCTAAAAGCGCGGTCAGAGTCAGAACCAGTCGCAATCTAATTACTCGGACGGGATAACTAGAAAACCGTGTTTCGCTTGTGGTTAATAATTGTTCATGGTGATATTTGAGCGTTGTTAGCCACACTTTCGAATGCCTACAACAACAGCAGCTTGTGGCCACAAGATTTCCCGCAGTAGAATGGCAGCCTCTATGGCTGCTTTTGGCATCTAGTGGAGTACCGCAAACCACAAGCAAGCACGTGCGGATTACGTTGACGTCATCGAGGACGACTTTGACTACGACGGCGTGTGGCATAACACTCTCGTTGTTGAACGGTTACGCGCCGCTGTTCCGCATTTCGCGTTCTAAATGCAAGCAGCAGCAGCAGCACATATGGTCACGTGATGAAGTGTTTTATGAATTTCAATAACAATTTTTCACCTGGAATCTGGTGCCGTGTTGTTATTGCCGTTGTGCCGTTGTGGGTGTTCTTAATTGTGTGCGTGTGTGTTGTTTATTGTGTGATGTGATGTGATGTGAAGTTGGCGGGACCACGCAGACATTTTGATGGATGATTTCAGCGGGATTCCCTCGCTGGACGGGGGTGGTAAGTCTGATTTAATTTTTCTTCTCAGTGAAAGTGCTCACTTCATGTGTGGGCAGGAGCTTTATATGAAATATGATTAGCATTCTTCGGGTCCGACTTTTAGGAGAGGCTGCTTAAGAGTGAGAGGGAATATAAATATAGCCATGGGAGTGGGTGGGTCGATCTCGTGACCTTCCTTTGGTGCAGACGATTATACGAAGTGAGTTCGTGCAAATGAATGACTTTGCATAGGGATTTGTGTAAATCTCCGACGGGCAGTGTTTTATTATAATGTTCAAGTGGAACTAATGAGCTATCAGCAGGGACTCGAAAAATGCAAATAAAATAATGCTGGGTAATAATCTATAAAATAGCATTTGATCCATATCCATGACCGGGCTCAATGAATTTGCAGTATGTGGTTTTGAAAATGTTAACCAATAGATGTAGATACCTGGCAAAAACCAGTAAATTTGTTTTCTATCAAATTATTTGCAAAAAACTGGTGGAAATGTCAAAGGGACTGGTGAGGTGGGCTACTCATGAAGTCCAAAGACCCATTCCTGTACTGAAATCCAAGGTAACCCAAGTACAAAGTTTTTACACGTTTCGCATAAGAAAAAAACGGGGTGGAAACAAGTAGCGAGTAATTCGATCTTGAACAAAGCAAATCAATTTCTACAAGTTTTGACTGTCTACTCACAGGAACATTATAGATACATTTAATTTGGTCGCAGGTACCTATCCGCATTTCCAATGAAAATGTAGATACACAAACAAAATAACGAAGACATTTTGATTTGAGGTTAAGTTCGAACGAAGTTTTTATTCGCTATTGTGGACTGTGAACTGACTCTAACGATTCGCAGAAATTTGTTTATTTATTTTTAAATTTGCTTATGGAGTAAACTCTTCGAAGGATAAGTTAAGTTTTCTTCTAAATGTGTTATTTGTTATTTGTAAAAACATCAATAGTGGTTTGTTCAACGATAGTGATATCGCGTCATTAACAAAGAGGTAGCCACAAAATACCGAAGGCTGTTCCAGTAATCCGAAATGAGTCCGTGGTATGATGATGAAAGTATTCACAGAAAAAAAACATAAGTTGCACTACGAAATTCGTTTCTAATTAAAATCGCAGCAAACCAAAGTGCTAAGGCCAAAAGAAGGGAGAAAGAAAGATTTAGCGTATAAATTATGGGGCCTACGCAATCTCACAGCCCGAGGACATCGAATATACTCGCGATTGGAACAGACTCACTACCTGGTGGCCTTAGGACTGGAACGCAAGCTTTTAAGAAAACGAAGAAAACCTTTGCGGCTATAGGTTCTTTTTATGGTTTCAAAATTCAAATTCGGACAAGTTTGAGATCCATCAATTCACTATCCGCTCGTCTTAATTTGGTTGCATAACCTTACTGATCTGTCTTTCACATGCATCAATGTTAAAACGCCCAACCTTACTCGAGCCATCGATAGCTTTCTCAGCTAATTCCCGTTTTGATTAAACACCATAAACACACGCTGATGCGACTTCAACCAGCTCAGCAGGTAGCTACCCCCAGTGATTATCGTAAGGCCAAGCCCGCTCTCGACAAACGCATTGCTCAGCCGAAAAATAAAAACAACATACCTCACACCTGATATAGATGTGTTCATTTGAATTCAAGAGACAAGAGACAAGAGACAAGAGACAAGAGACCACCTGAAGAACACTCACCTCCCTGCTCTAAATACTTGAATTCCCTTTAACAAAACATAAATCCCGCAATCAAAACGTTTTCCCGATGCAACCGCTTTGATTACTAATTACAAGACATCTATTCATCCATCAACAAGCCCAAAGGGCCAACGGCCAACGGCCAACATGCCTGCACGTATCACCATCAATGAGAAGAGCCAAACAAAAACTCAAAATAATGAGTTCAACTTGTCCTCGTATACAAGTACAACATTAGGTTTATACTCCGAGATCACAATCGGGAATATCGTCATCACTTATGGATTTTATGTCCATTTAAAGGCAAAACGCTATGTTCGTGCCCTTACCTTAGCAGGCAAATTGGATAGACCTAAGGCTCTTCAACCGGTCCATACATATGGCACATGCAATGCGGTGGAGTGTAAGTGCGCGAACGCTTACCACTATCGGGTTTAGTGCGCGCCGGAATCTGAATGAAGAAATAAAAACTTATGACCATCGCGCGCGAGAGTTTTTCTGCGAAAATGAGAGAAACCATGCAAAACCCATGGTCGTGGCCATTTTATGTGAAATGTTTTCCTTTGTAATGTGTGTTGTAGGTAATTTGCCAGCAATGAAGGTCAGCTGGGGAATTAACCTAAACTGGAGCTGAAAAAGTAGATGACGGAAGAGAGATGCGAAAGACACTTATGAGTTTGAAGCACTTTGTAGATGACTTGTTTTAGGACAGGATTGGTGGATGCCAATTGAGAGAGAGTTGGCTGACAGTTTAAATGCGTTTCATTTGTTCGCAAGACTGTAATGACAACGGGTAACAGAAAAAAAGTTGCTATATAATTGCAATTCCGGGCACTTAATGTACTAGTTAAAGCCACACACTCGTGGACGTACGACAAATGATTGTGGGAGGTGAAAGTATAAACATTTTTACAGTTCAAATGGGATTTGGCTAAACTGGTTGGGATTCCATTAAAGCGAACATAAACATGTTAAGAAGATGGAACAATAGTAATAACCGACTTCCGCAATATTTCACGCAAAAGATATGCAATTCTGGTTCTTTCCTAATAAGAAACGAAATAATCTTTCTGCCGCTGTGTAGGAAGGTTCAAGTAAAAACTCCAGTTAGGCGAGTGTAGTTTGTTTTAATTTCTGTGCTCACTTATTTGGCGCTACAGTACGGGGTTTAAGAGAGGCCCTCAGCGAACACGTCTAAAGTCTAAACCTTTTTTTTAGTATAGGTCCCGTTGGGATTTTTTTCGCACTAAGCATTGAACATTTGCCATAATTTTTCTGGATAGCCCGGCGAGTTTAGCAGCGATTCCAGAAGTAGACATTTACTCGTAGCTCTATATAGCTCGAATTTTCGTCCTAAAATCGATTTAAACTTCTGGTATCTTCGCAAAGATCCCCTTACCGAGCCGGTCCAGTTAGGGGCCAATCACATCGGTTATTAATGGCAAATGATTCAAGCGTTCACGCACAGTCGGGGGAAAGAGAAGTTTTTCCGGGATGTCCTAGGGATAAGTAAACTGATGCCTGAATATTTGGCGTAGTTGAGGGACCAAATCTTAGGGATCAGTTGGTAGGTTTGCAATCGAGTTGCCTAACGCTGGCTTAAGCTTCTCGGTCAACAGAAATGTAGTCCGTATCCGTCTATGTTTCATCACAATTTTAGTTTGCCTGTCACATGCAGTTAATATTTGATAGCCATGTCCAGTCTGATGGTTGATTTAAAACGACTCCCTTATTCGAAATGACATGAAGGTGAATCCTAGAATCTGAGAACGGACTGTCACTTTTTTGTTATGCATTTTGCCTAAGACTGACATCCATGTGCCATCAACATCCATGTTGAATTAACAAGCTTTTCAGGACAGTTATATACTCTCGGTTCTCGGATGTTTGTCAGAGATGGGCAGTAGGAATAACCGTTTGTACAGAAATTCTGGACGCAGCGCAGTAAAACAGATGTGCAGAAAATTATTTGACATCCATTGCATCGGCTAATGTGGGTACGGTCATTCGCCGACTAAGCAGCTGATGTGTTTATAACCAAAACAAAAGCAAACATGATCAGCAGCAAATCCCAAAAGTCGATAATGCCAAATATGAACTTGAAAATTATTTTTTTTTTATGTTGTGGTACGCTTGAATTTTGCAGACAATTTTGAAACAGAGACATGTGCGCCGGTATCCATATAAACTTTTGTCTTCTTATCTTTCTCTGCAGTGAATTGAATTTGCAAAAGCCGATGGTCAGTCCTTTTTTTACATTTAACGTGCTTGGGCTCACTCACCTCTAAACCCCACATTGTAACGTGTAGTCTGAGGACAACTCCATGATATGATGCATTTTCTGGTCTTGAGCCTTTGCATGGTTAATTTTTTAGTTATGTTGTTAACCTTAAATATGTGTTGTTCGCTTTGATTGTGTTATTCACTCGTGAGTATTGGCCTCGATAGCCTTTTGTGCTTTATTCTTACTGCGCTTTAGCCGCAGATGCCCCTAGAAGAAATTCGGCCTATTGTGAAAAAGGGCTGTACACAGTGATCCGAGATTTAGAAAAGAAGGCCGAATTTTACAAGTCAAAACGTATTTTCATTTAGAAAAACATTCAAATACCGAATTGTTCCTAATAGGCTCTAGTTGAAACCATACGTTAAACGAGTCCGTAAAAGTTTTTCATTGCTTTTTTTGACCTAATGGTTGAACTCAATATTGGTCTTAAAATGTTTCTTACGAATTATAAAGCTAGTTTATAAAAAATAAAAATGAACAAATTATTTTTCCGTACGAAAAACTTTTCCCACGATCAACTTCTCATTCAATTCCACAAAATCATTCCATTGAAATGTTTCATCTCTTTATTGTTCCATCTGTCAGGAATTTTTTTTCTGATGGAATCCAATCAGTGGTGGTCGATTTTTCGTAATATTTTTCGCAAGGAAACATTCTTCTGACAGAATTTTTGCTATGACCGCCTTAACGAAAAAAACTCATTTCCACACTGTTCCAACTTTTTCGGTTGCATTTTACGTATGGCTGTAACTGGGGCCTAAAATATGAAAGAAAAGAACAGCCCATCGAACGTCTACGAAAGAATTTTTGTGTATCAGAATGCATTCTGTCGTTTGGGTATGTCTAACATATTTTGATGTTATATGCGTATTTAAGCTTTTTTTTTATACAAATGGTTACATTTTTGAACTTTTTCATATGAAAATTAATGCAAAATTTCACCACGGGGAAAAAAATAATCTTTTTTTTTTAAAATGGGGGAAAACTAATGCTTCTGCTGATATAAAAAAAGGAAAGCAGTCTTTAAACACTGGCTGTATATTAATTATCATCTGTCACTGTCAGTCATAAACTAGTTCTTCAATCACTAAGCTGAATGACGGGTTGCAACCGCCTTGTGCGTTGTGCCTTGAACAAACCTTTAAACACTTCTACCAGTCTAAAGAGTTTAAGATCTCATTAAATTCGTATAAAATTCGAGCTCCATAAGACTGACTGTCAGTATTTCGATTTTCGAATCCATCTACCGAAAGCGAACGACTGGTGAGTCAAAGTTTGAGTTGACCACTTATATACAGTGTTGCCATTCCGACTGAAATCTTTTCACTCTGACCGGAGAAAACTTTGAAATCCGAAAAATAATATTGTTCTATGACTAGACACAAAGTTAAATTTCTATAATTTGAATGAAACTTGGCCATATTTTACAAACACGCTCATTATTTTATACAGAAAACAATTTCTTGTGAACAATCCTAGAATACAGGGGCTCCACGACCACGCGGCAGTCTCATACGGGGATGTGCATTCAAATAAGACTTAAGGGAATGATAACGAATTTTTCAAAATTTATCAAAAATGTACATTTTTTCCAACAATATGTATAAATTTAGCAAAATTTTTTAAGACTGAATTAGATTTTTCTGCAAAACGTTGTGATGCAAAGCATTTGAAGGAATTCTTTGGCTTTTGTTTTCTTAGGTTAAAAATTAGTTTGGCACAATAAATAAACTACTATTATATAATATTTGTTTTATATTTTTAGTAAAAATATAGTACTATAGGTATTCTATTTTTGATCGGACTTCTGGTCAAAAATTCTTATTGAGCGAATTTAAAAAAATATAAATTGGCCATTCGGTCAGATTTGACAGGATTCACTTTCTTTTTAGTGGCAATACTTCTTATTTACTAAGAACTTAAGACCAAAATCTCAACCTTCTTTTCCGAGAGACTTTGTCAACAGATCCAAACCCACTTCAAAGCACGATGGGCACATCGAAATCCCTTTCCCGCACTCTAAATGAAAGAAAACCAGAATTATTCTCTAACATCAGTAGCAAATTACTCATCATCAACAAAATGTTACAAAAGCTCAACTAGCTTATGGGGTTGCATTGGGTCCATTGGTGAACTGCCCCCAAACATCCGTCTGCAGCGACGCCATATTGCACCAATCTGGCTCTAAAAAATCCTATCCATGCATAAGCCCAATTAGCGCCGCCTCACCGCATTGAGAATCCCCAACATTTGGCCAGCAACAAGTCGCACAGAGATAAAAATCCGTGCAAATTGTTAGAAATGAAAACGAATCACTGCACGGCCATAGAAAATGTAACAATAAGCGCCAACCGAAACGTTCATTTAAGACAATCAGCTTCGCATTCTCCTCCCGGCTAGCTGTTTAATTCACGCGACTCTAACAAGGAAGTCGCTGCACTCTGATCTGTGTCCCCCTGTGCGGAACAGCCACCGCTCAATTGTCACCGTACACGAGGTGAAGGAGGAGGCAGTGTCATAGCCATATATTTTCACCTAATCAAGGTGCCGGCTTCGAGCACGCCCTATTATTAGCCATGCGGATCGCAAAAGGAGGGCCAAAGGTGCGACGACCGTAAAACCTCCAAACACGACATCTAGCGCCGAAAAATCTCGCACTGTCGTCGAAAAGTGTGTCTGGCAGGCTGTGCGCGTGGATTTCGGGTGAAATCTACACGAGGAGCCGTGCCAGCAAAAGGTTATGCCAGCGAGCACGAGGAGGAGTACATATTCATTTTGGGCGATGTCTGTGTAGTATTGCCTTGCCAGTCAATTGCAAATGGTTTATGACTTCCTCGTAAGAGCCCCTCGGGGCGCTGCAATGCTTTTCAGTTCAGGCGGGTTAATCCGCTGCCGCATTAGCGACTGAATGTGTGTGCATGACTGGCGGTTCGTCCTGTTGTGTGTAAGTTTGTTGCAACTTGCAACTTGGAACTGGCAAGAAATGCTGCAACCTGCAAGGCGTTGTCTTACTTTTGACTACGAATTCGAGTATTTATACGAGCTTGTGTGTTTTCTGTTGCCCATGCCCATTCCCATTGCCCAAGTGGTGTCTCTCTATCGCATTGTTTGGATTTGAGATACCGTTCGGTTTTGTTGTTTTCTTGGGAAAATCTCGTGACTGGTGGATATGGTAAGGATTGTTGTGGACAACGTTTTCGTTGGTTTCCTTTTTCTTTCTGTTCCTGTGTTTGCCTTGGGAAAACAACGAATCTGGAGTTCATTACGACGACGTGTGTTTTTGTTTTGTCTAAACAGTCAGCGAGCCGCGGCGCGCAGAATTTCTTTCACTTTCAACAAGTCTACGAGTGGAACTCATGTAAGCTGTTCGAATATGATTTGTTAATGTGAGTTTTATTACATAATTGACCAACGGACAGGATAGCTGGTCGACCGTCCAGCAGACAATTTGAATACTGCAACGCGCTGCAGGGCAGGCTATGGTTGAGTGAACTGGTTGACCCTCTGAGTTGACCGCTTCTAGAGTTGTGTTCCGGGGCTTGGCATTTGAAGGGTCCGAAATATTACGTCGCTCTTTGTAATCATCCCTCGGGGGGCTGACCACATAGGGTGATCGAAACTGATGGCTGCAGTGGGGTTAGGTCGTCACACATGTGCGGTGTTAAAGGCCGCGACTATAGTTCAAATTTAGGCAATCAATTTGGTCTTGCGATCGGTCCGATTAAGGAAATGGAAAGCTGTTGTCCTGATGCTTGATTCGCGTTGGAATTACATATTCTTATTCTCATTCAAAGAAAACCACTGACGTTGTTTTGTGTCACACGAGCCGAACAAAGTCCTTTACTAATCAAAGTGTAGCTGCCGAATGTGACGTTCTGTCCGATTCGCCGATGTTGGGTGTCCCTTATATTGGATGGCGTACACCAGTAACAGCTTGCTGTGTTCTTCCGACTAGGCCAGCATAATCGGTGAATGAAACCAGTTGTACAGACTTTTTAAAGATCGTACCTTTGGTTTGAGGTCGTTACAGGCCTTGAAGCAGCAGCAAGTTTTGGACATCGTCGTCCTAGACAGATGGGAAAGTTTTACAGGGAGCGAGAGCTAAACAGCATGGGTGTTTATAGCTCGTCTCTATAGATGCTGTCATAGGCCGCTTTGAAGTCGGCAGAAAAATGGTGAGTATCAACTCCCTTGAATAAATTTGGCATAAGCCCCGAAAAATGTCCCCTACCGGTTCTCTTATATCGCATCCCAAACGCACCTACTCAAATATCACAAGTATTCAATAACGCCGCGTATTACTCAAACCTATAATAGGCGTTACCTGTGAATCAGACATTAACCTTGAATATTTGCTCGATGGAAATACTTTGCACGTACACCAACATAAATTAATTTTGGCACCCGCAATGTCATTTGAAATGATTTCATCCCTTTGTCCACGACAAGACCTTCAATACATCAACCACAACATTACATCACAGCTCAAAATTAGTACACGTTTTAGCCATTTTATATTTAACTACTGTTTTCAATTAACTTCAACACCACCCACTACAGGCACTAAAATTATTGCCTTTATCACAAATCCATGTTCCCACACCCATTCGGTGGAGTATCACAGTTTTATAACCTTAAATCGTTACGAATGTTAAACAAGCAACTGGAAAAAAACCGCCATTTCTAGCGCAACTTATTTTTGGCATAGATAAATGGATAACATGGTCTATGACCACCAAGGCAAGCAATACACTCGTAAACAAAGTCATGAAAGCCAACACCTAAGGCAAAGCTAAAAGTTCACAGCTTATAGTGCCGACCGCCCCGTCACCACCATCGCATCGCTACCATCACATCAAGTCAACACTGTGGCGCTGGTGAAAAAGAGCCTTGCTATTTAAGGCGAAATAAAGTCCTCATTGGAACCGAGCGCAATAAATAACTGACATGATAATAACGCTCGCACTCGCCAGCCGTATCCGCCAACTTTTGCAACTTTTCCTAAAATACCGCCACAAAGTCGGAGCTGAGATTTTATAAATAAACTGTAAAGCACATATCATGAGCCCCTTCCCATAAAATTGTTTGCAAGCCCTATTGTTGAACTCGATTACTGTATGCAAAGTAAGTAAGTGTGGTTAAAACTGCATTCCATTCAGAATAGTAGGCAATTTTTTCCTTGTCAGATTAAATTCCGATATATCCTCTATCAAAAATGGTATTTCCACACCAAAACGTCGGCTTGTTTATAATAATAGATTGTTCGTCTTTCAGTGCAAATAACAAAAACTAAAAATTACGTTTCAATGTCGGTTTGGTTTTTAATCAGATTCCATTCCATAATAATGTCTACTTGTTGTCAGTTTCTCTTTTTAATGGTCGAGTTGTAAAACTTCAGTAAACCAGGAAATTGACCAATCACATAGTTCCGCTAGTAAAATAAATTGAACGCGGCAATTATACTGCTCAAATGGCTGTGTTCGTTATGCATATTTCACTAAATTAACAATAGGTATATCTGAAGCTCAGAAATAGAATTTTTACACAGCTCAGTTTTGGTCGGTAAGTTTTTGGAAACAAATTATGTAATTTTAATTCTGAAATGTAGTAGATTTACTCACACAAAATCCTTAGTGATTTATTATCAACAGTATTAATAAGAAAAAGCTTTAACGGTGAAAGTTATTTAGGCGCATATACCAGGGCTGTGTTCAAATAAGTTTGACAACGATTTTTATTATTATTGTGTGGTCTATGCAATAAAATTAAGGCCGAAAAACTTAGAGAAATGGCGGCGGCCGGTGTGAAATCTCACCCTGTGTAGGTTCCTTGCACTCCATTTATTGCGGGATAATTGCTTATAATAATAATAGTTGGCGCAACAGGTCCGTAGGGACCCAAGGCCTAGCTTCTCACAACCATTCGTTATGTGTGAGCTTCATTTTTGGCGCGAATGGAAGGGATCTACAATTTTATGCCGATTCCAAACGGCTATCTGAGAAGCTCTAAAGACAGTTATACTCTCGGATGTTTGTCAGACGTTCACGATAGGTGGCGATGCTAAAAAACCCTAAATTGGAATTTTTGTTTTTGCGGGATTCGAAAATTTACATCAAGGTTCTATTTTTTGTATATACATACAAAGACTCTACTTTACTTGGTAAATGTACAAAATTGATAATTAGAACAGTCCTGTCAGAAGGTGACTACTGACAATTCCCTTTGCATGATATACTCACTGACTTCCATTGATTGGTCTGGGCTAGACGTAAACGTCACTTTTCCCACGTCAACAACATGCGAACTGTCAACTTAGTACTCATTCACGAGTTTCTTTCCTAAATTCGTCGGCCATAAACGTCAACTGACACAGTAGTTCATATTACCAATCTAAGCCAATCAAAGCTAAGATAAAAAGAAGATCAAATCAGACAGGTGTCAAACATACTACACCAGACACTTGAACGCCCCATTTTCTGACACAATTTTGAATGAGTTTTTCTTACAAGTTTCGATGTGTTTTACGCGGTTTTTGAAATGTTATTGGGCGGGTTTTCAACGTGGTTTTGGCATTTTACTGGCGATTTAAGACGCGCTTTTCTATTCATTTTTCGAAACATTTTTGAACGACCTATTGGCCGTTTGCTATTGAAATTTTAAGTTACAATTGTAACGAGTTTTTCATCCAAGTGCTGGTGCAAAAAAAAGATAATGTTGTATTTATTAAAGTCACATGACAGATAGAGCTCAATTGTGTTTCCGAAATAAAACAGATCGCTATGAACACACCCGATTTAGAGTACATGTCTGCTCCAGCTCTGTTCGGTGATCTGCTCTGAAATGTGAACGATAAAAGAAAAACGCCTCTTGTTGCCCAGATCCGCTTATGGAATTCTATGCTATCTATGGCCCAGCAAACTGTTTGACATCTACCACAATGCTACACATGGCAACATTGTAGTCAATGTTCCTAAACCTCAATCTAGAGATTGTTAGTCCAAATCTATATGCCTTATGCACATGATGCAAAAATACAAAGGACGCATTTTGCCATGTGCAACTAGAGACACCGCTAAGTATGTCTCTCGAGTTATCCTGACAGACAGACGAGGGCAATGAATTATTTATGTTGTTGCCTTTGTGTGTTGTATATGTATAGGCCAGCTCTCGGTCTCGAAAACGTTCAACCAAATGTGGTATTAAATGTCCGATTGTTGTCTGACTGTGTCTGGCCGTTTGTATGTCTATCAGTTTTATTAGACGTGGGTGCATATAGGAGCGGAGCTGTTAGCTTTTATATTGACTACCTCCAGCAACTGAATTACTTAAGATGCCATTAGCAAGGAGTGGGTACACACTGCCACTACCTGGCTATTGGCTACTTAATTATTGCGACGGTCATTGTTCGAATGCATTGCATAATTTTTTGCAATTGGCCTGATGATGGTTCGATGTTGATGTTAATGTGACTAAATGACTGAAAGACTGTGGTTGCATAAAGTTTGTTGTTGTTCTGGTGTGTGCACCACATGTTCGATTGACGAGTCTCCATTAACATGCGAATTTGGAATAGACTTGAACTGTAAGGTTATATGTTGAGGAAATTGCTTTTAATAACGGAGCTCTAGAGGAGAGATGCATTAAGTGGCGCAATCATCAACTGCTCGTTACTGAAGCCTTTTGAGGGAGGCATCACTTATTTTGTGTTGTTGCCAATCGAAGAGGTTATCAATTTATGTGGGTAATCTGATAGAACTCCGCCGCAGGCAAAAAGAAATTTACCAACTCTGGCCCATAAATAGTGGCTCGTTAGAGAGCCATTCTAACAATCATCACAATTGTTCAATAATTTATGTGACTTGCCACAAACTACCTGAAACAAATTGCAAACTCACATTACGCCAAGTACTAGGTACTACCACCAGGTGTAGCGGGCAATAAAAGTGTCATCAAGATTACTTATGGCGCTGTCAACTAACACGGTGAGAGTAAAAGAATTTAAAACTCGCGTCGCAAGCACAAGAACTTGAAGAATCCTTTTGAAAAAAAAAGTTCTAAAAGTACAGCTGCATATACTCCTGTGTCTTCGGGGTGTAAGAATTCTTCAGTTGCATTCACCGAATGAATACGTACACTCGAATCAATTGTGTCTGGGGTGCTGAGAATTCCACGAAGTTCGTAGAGTTCATGTGTCTTCAACTTGCGGTGTTTGGCTTCGTGCAAAGTAAGTGCATTCATAACATATAGTTGGAGTATTTTGATTTCTGTTTAATGATTTTGTTAACACTTTTAGTCGTTAGCGTGTGTATAGTGGATTTACTGTGAATGGAAGTTTGTGCTTAAAGCACCATTAGATCGACATTGTTTGACGTATATACAAACCTTGAGTATACCAGCAACCAGCTTTCTCGATAGCAAAATCAAAGCGCCCATATGTAGTCGGAAATGTTCTCAGGTCTCAAGACTTTTTGGCATTAATTTTGGCGACCAACATATTAGTTATCTTTAGTCAACTATATTGATCTGGATTAGATGGTACCTGAACTGGAAAACTAGATTGGTCGGTAGCGTCGATTTTCCTACGTCAGCTACAAATGCGAACTGTCAACTTATGGCACTCAGTTACGAATTTCTTGACTAGATTCGTCGGCTATGCACCTCCAAAGACGTCAACTGAAACAGCTGTTTATGTGACAGATCTAAGCCTATCAAAACTGAGATACATCGAGTCAGCCAGCTGTCAGACTTACTAAACTCGATACCTGAACGTCCTCATTGTATACATGAAGGAAATTAACCGTTACTCTTGACGCAACAAAAAAGGGAACCATTCGGCAATTCCCTTGAGTGATTGCGAATGTTAAAAAGGAAATAACTTTCATAAATTCTAGAGGTTGGATTTGGAGAGTTTCCATCAACAGATTTCAACGGCCATGTCACATAAGTCGTGCTAAAATGCTTATTTTCTACCCATGCCTACCTAGGTCTCAATGAATCATGTCTCTAATATTCTGCTCTACTACTAAAGTGCTATTCCCTAGTCTCTGCCTCGATTTGGGCTTATTGCATAATATGAACTTAGCTTCGAATGAAATATGAAAGTGAGCGGTTTTTCCATAATAGCTCCATAGCGGCCATGACCGTTGCTGATAGTAATCTATCGGCTTTAGTCCACGAAACTAACTTGCATGATTTAAAATACGTGCTAAATGTGATTGCGTGCCGTGATATTCTAAGCGCGTGAGTATACATCCTCGAGTGGACGTTCATGGTTATTTTTTAGTAAGCCCTGATAAATCCTAAGGTCATCGCAAAATGCAAACAGGTTCTTGGATTTTAACCTTTTGCAATGAAAATTAGTTTAATATAGGTGTAAAATAACGACTTTTGGATTACTTGAACTTTCTTTCAAGTTACCAGTCATTGAAAGTTGTCACCATGCAGTAGCCGCAGCTACTAAAGGCAGCCTCCAGTTGATCATATCTCCACAGAAAAGTTGTTATAGCCTCACCTAACCATGCTTACTATTAGCGAAAGTGAACTTTCATGTGATATTAAAACAACTTGCTTATAGCCAAGTTTGGGACCAATATGCCGATGCATAAGAAACCAATTTTCGATTGGGAACCGACCATACAAGTCCAAAACAAAGGCTACACCAACAGTTGTCATGCTCTCATAAACAAGCCACTGACCCACATCAAATTAAAAACACACACAGCTATTCAGATTTATTTTCCATTGCTACTCGTAAATATTTACTTAACATTGCAAAAGAATCAGGAACGTCGTTCCAAAAATAGTGGAAATACCTTGCAACCCTCGAATCACAGCTAAAGGCTGAGCGTGTTTTTAATTGTCCCTAATGAACTCATCCAATATTGACTTTAACTAAAATTACTTCCAACCCTTGACGGGAGGGTGCAAAGAATATACCTAAAATTCAAAAGCCAGTTTTGAGGACTGACCCCAATAGCCAACAAAAGAATGAGTAAAAACACCGTTAATCGTCTGACAGCAGAGCAGGTGTCAACTCAACACGTTCTCTGACGTTGCATGTAACTGCAACCGGCGGCGCCGTTACAATTTTTTTTGATGCATCTGCCCTCTGTCAGGTGATTTATTAGTTCAAGTCGCTTCCAGTTTGAAGGGATCTCACGTGTAATCCCAACACTCATCAGACACAAATCACCGATTTATTATCCACATAACTGAATAAATGTGTCGCAACGCAGCACGGTGTGAGTGAGAATAGGTACCGCGTGTTTGTTTCCTACGACTTCATACACTTCCTACTCTGCCTTGACGTCGCGTCGTATAATTCTGGCAAAAGGGATGCGTGTGTAATACACCTTACAATTTGTTGTGGTCACTTTGGACAGTTTCGTTGCTACGGCGACCATTGAAGGGGGTGGTGGTCAAAAGCGAAAAAAAGAAAATGCACACAAAAAACGCAAAAAGGACTCGAATACGTATATTTCTTGAATGAATATCAACAGTGGACAGTTTGGAATAGGGTTGCCAACCATTTGTATATAATTTTGTTAAATTTTATCAGAATCCGGCTTGAGTTAGTGTCACCCATTTACAGAGAAATTCCATCAGCCTTTTCTTCCCACAAACAATAAAAGTAGATATAAAAAATGATTCTAAATTAAAGAAAGAACAATGGCCCATAATCACATCGTAGATGTTTTTTATGAAATTTACAGACAGTTTAATAAGCCTGACAGCTGGCTGAAGTGGTGTAGAGTTTGTTACTTTACTTTTGTAGTAAGAATGGAAAAGACTGTCAAAATGGCAGCAGTGGTGTGGATAAATTCTCTCACGAACAGAGACACTTACGAAAAAATTTGTAGTAATCTATGAAAAATGGCAGATACACAATTCAAACATTGAAAAAAGTGACACGAAAAGTGGTTTAAATATTTAATAAACTCGAAGAATTTACCGATTTACTAATAAAAATAATTTGATCCATCTACCAGGCTAAGAAAGTGATTCGGAATTAATCGGACTTCTTTTTTATGAATCCGAGTATGTGAAAGAGTTTGAACTGATTAAACTACAAGCATTCAAGAAGAGGAAAAATAAGTCTCTTTTAACAGCCAGGAATAATTTCGTCGCCGCTATCGAAAATAATCGTGAGGAGAACATTTAATTTTATTTTGCCGCATGTTGCTACCATTTTACTCAAAACAAATGCACTCATATGCCAAATGGGATAAAAAATTTCAAATCAGCTGTTAATTGTGAGGTGACTGACAGCTTTTCCACTTGTTACACCAAGAAATTTTTCGAGTAAAAATTCGTAAGGTTCTCAGTGGAGTTTTACCTTGCTCTCTCGATGACGCTCTCTTTTACGAATTTTTCGAGTTAGGGAACGGCATTGAGTAAAAATTCGTAAGAATTAGTAAAAATTCGTAAGATTTTAAAGTAAAGGAACACACCTCGTGTTGCGAATAGTTTTATCAGTGCTTACACTTTCGTAGTACATAATTGAAGTAGAAAAAGTGACGCTAGGAACACTCTACTTTATACATACGCTTAGAGAAAATCTAGTTGATACAAATTTAGTCGAATTAGGACGACTTTAATCAATGGGGATGCTTAAATATCTAGTTTAGTAGTTAATTAGCCTAGATCGGTCCTATGAACATAGTTTTCATTTGACTTTTTATGAATGGGTAGCCGAGGAATCTAGTCAAGAATTTCATGTCTGAGTTCTTATTTAACAATTCCCAACTGTGGCTGATATAGCAAAAATGATGTTTACGAACAATTTACTGTATACTATGTAGTCGATTTAAGACGACTTGACTTGTGTCCAATTTGAACGCAATTCTCAATTTAAGACGACTTGACTTGTGTCCAATTTGAACGCAATTCTCAAAACAAAAAGAAACAAATATGTTTAATAAGTTGCTTTTAGTTCTGTCAAATTAAACCATTTTCCTTCTCTGTTATAATTGTGACTGAATTTTAATTGCTCTTTAGATCGTAGCACAAAATAGACGTTTCGTTGACGCTTTGTGCTTGCTCAGCAAACCAACGCAATGCAAAGCTAAGTGTAGGTGTAGATTGGGAGAAGAGCAAGCTGTGTCCAAGTAAAATGAATAACAATAATAAATAAAAATATTTAATACGTTTTTCATTTTCCTAATAATTTCTAAACGCAACCATTTCCCAAATGCAACTAACTTCACTTTATTAAATGGCGGCCACTTTTCTTCTAGCTATTGTAACAATACAAATTGATTGCAGGGAAAAACTTAAAATATAAACCGTTTTACAAACAAAACAAATGAACTGAATGACCAGACAATGGACAAAGAATACAATGATTTGTTGATTGTGTTGACTTTCCAATGAACAAAGTTAAAAGCGAATCGTTTTATGGAAATGTGCGTCAGCGGGAAGATAATTTTAGCGTTGATTTATGACCGCGCACAGATGCTCACCGCAACAAAACCTAAATAATACTTTTGTGAAAACATAAGCGCAAAATAAAGTCACTCTAACCTTAAGGCCAGTGGCAACAAACCGAAAACAGCTTGGGAAACACTTTCTTGAGAAATTTTAACATTTTAACATTTTTAAAAGCCCAACTTTTAAAATTTGTTCTTTTTCCATTGAAAATATTTTATTGAATATCGTTCCTGACAAATGGAGGATGGTTGAGTTTCTAAAGTAAGCGATAAAACGTGCTGTCGGTCGTTGACAAAGATCTTAAGCAATTTAAACGCTCAATTAATAGGTTTATGTGGATAAGGGTTAGAATATCCTCGAGGTAAGAAACACCTGTTGTAGAAGTTGACTCCTTAAATTTCATAAAGAGGAATAACTCTATTAGTAGACCAAAATCAAACGACCAGCCATTTGACAGTTTTAGATCTTTTCGTCTTTCTGACAGAGAACATTATTTTTGAAAACACGCTCAAATATTCAGCTGTTCAAGGACATGTATTAAATCGGACTAACACTCTAAGAAATATATTCCATTCATGGCGGCAGTGCTAATGGCAACCCTTGTAGCAAGGTAACAGACCATGAAGAGCTATCACCAAGAAATCTCCTTCATTCTGTCTTTTAACCTTTATTTCAACTGCACTCATACATCCTTTGACACAAGGACACTCTTAATTCACTGACCAACATGAATAAGTAATTTACAAAAAACTGTGCAATCGAAGCAGAACCTCCTGTCAACTAGTCACAGGATGCATACATCATACGACAACGACGAGGACCTGTGTGTGTGTAAAGTGACTTTTCGAAACTGCGTTATGAAAAAGTCTCAATGAAAAACGCTCCTGTTTTGCTGTTTGGCGGAGAGCTAAGAATAAAATTGATTTTTGTCCACCTTTGCTCCTTATTGTGAGTGCGGTGTTCTTTGCCTTCGTCTGCCACTTACCCCAACAGAATCCGGGCTATTTTCATACATGCATGCACACAAATTGTCGACTTTTTCGTCCTGGAATAAATTTCCCTGTTCCTCGTAGCCGATATAACTATTATATGCAGCCGACTTTACTAAATCTAAAATGGTGGTATTAAAGTCCGCTAGCAAGGGCTACCCAAGACTTGTAATCGTGGTGAATAACGGTGGCGGAGTTAGAAGCGGGGAAAATAACAACTCGCCAAAGGCAGACAAAAAATTGTCTCGCACCCCCCCCCCCCCCCCCCCACCCCCTATCCTTCCAGCGCAAGGGGGCCCTCCCCCAAATAGGGACTGACCAATATTAGAATATTCAAATCAAGGAGTATGGCCGCTCGTAAACACTGGCAGTTCCGTCAGTCGACTGAGTGATTCGTTGTGGCTGTTCGGTTTAGAAGTGGTCAAGACTCGGTGCCTTACGGGTGGCTTTTCATCTACGCGCGCCTATTCGAATTTAGTTTAGTAAATAGCAGGAGTCTAAGTTCGTGTATAAGTCGTTTGGGGTTCCACTCTTGGGAACAATTTTAATTTTAAAGAAAAAGTGCGATGTGTGGCGGTTGAGGAATTGATTGATGGTAGTAATCAGAATCACCCTTTTCAAGGACAGCGTGCAAATAAGTGTGTGATTAAACAGAACGAATGCGCTGTACTAATAATGTGTATGGTCACATCCACATGTGACGGAATGTGATGGAAATGAATTGGTAGTTCTAATGGATTTTCTGATAATGACGGCGAATGAATGGATACGCTGCGTGTAGCGTGGCCTAACTCGAAAAGTAAGTAAGACGTGCGTGACTATTGCGGTACAAATTACACTTAATTGGGAGTGGATCAAATGGAAAAGTTACCTGTATTATGTAAAGTTATTAACTCATTTATTGTTGTTAATTCATATCTGAGGGACACATTTTGTTGTCAAAGCTTCTCTGCAGCTGTATGGCGAACATTGAGCATTGGTTCACATTTAACAATTTGTGAAAATACATCTAACCAAATGTATTTCACGCGCTGAAAATATACTACACTGATGGCGCCGAATGATTACAAACGTGTTCAGCTAAATGAGAGTTATTTAGGTCTGAAAATTCCGCACGTATATACGGAACCGGACGTCGCTGTTTCGGCTACGCAGGTGTGTTGCTAAAAAAAAAACTCATGACATGCAATCATTTTGGTGCGTTACTTCCATTTTTTATTACAAATTTTCTATATCCGTTCGGTCTGTTCCTCTACCTATTGAAGAATTTTTATAACGTAAGCTCAACGACTGTTCCAAACCTCGAAAAATTCGTAAAAGAGATAAAAAGATATGACTAGGACAACCTCCAGCGAAAACCCTTCCACTTTTTAGTTAACAAAATTCTTGTAGTTGAAGTTGAAGGAACTCTCAGTTAAATGACTGACAGATGAGAGATGATTTAAAATATCGATACACACAAATAAATCAGTTATCAATTTATCGATAATGTAATGTTGATCTTTTTATTTAGAATTTGAGCTTGAAATTTTTGCAATTTGCTGAAAAACTTTGAGACTTTGACTCGAAATGTCAAGTAAGTATGTAAGTATACTGACTACTACAAAACGATTGTTTAAGATAGACCTCGTCAAACAGAGCGCACTTTTAATAACAAGGTGATGTAAATAATTGTTCCAGCAGCCAACAAATGTAGAGCTGACAGGTGTTTTTCTAGTAATTCATTTCTCGACGGTTAGTAGTGGAGCTGGAATAATTCAAAAGCCGTGTCTGTGTTTATTTTTAGGCGTTAAATATCAAGATTGTGACGAAACCATTTATTTTTCCCCATTAGCGCTTAACTATTTTCAGTTCAAGGAATGTTTTTTTTTGTGGAGACTATTTTCCATGTTACTCAGACTTATGTCGTTTTCCATTGGGCAAAAAGAAGTGTCCGGGAGAGTCCGGAATCGAAAAAAAATCACTTCTGAATTCGTTTCATTGGCAAAAAAAATACTCTTCTGGTGATTCTGAGGAGAGAATTTCGCTTCTCGATTTAAAGTCAGAACAGAATCCACTCAAGAAGCATCACAAAATTGTAGTTTATGTATTTAATACAAGTCAGTTGACAGCTGCCGTAGATTAATTTTTGGCATTTCACCAATACTTTTGTGGATTCAATCAGAAGCAGTTTTCTTTTTCCATTTCCCTAGTGAAACCAATGGAAAACGACATTATTATTAGGAAATCATAGACTACGAGTTTTTTTTTTGTCGTACTGACTACGTCGTTGTTTTAAAATCGATTTCATTGAAACATGCGGAACAAATTAATGGTGAATTTCCGTAGGTGGATTTCCACATGCATTGTTTTGTCACAACCGATAAACACAAATAAACCCCAGAGTTGAATCGGAAACTCTGAAATAATAAGAACGATTCTCGCTTATCGGGTTGTTCCCTGACATTTTTGACAGCCATTAAAAATGTAATACTTCGTTTATGATCATCAGATTCCTTAAAAGTGATTGTCATTGGAATAGTTTTGAATAAATTTTAAAAACTTTTAGAACATTGTCCACTAAGGTTTAACATTCCCATTTCCCCCTGTCAATATATGAAACTTTCTTTTCGTTTTGCTAATTGACAGTTGTTTATTTACACATCCACACAATAGAATGAAAGAAAAGTAAAAATGCATTGCATATTATAAGAGGCTAAAGACGCTTTGTTCTACCGACTGTATATGGACGGAAGCAAATTTCTAGCAGTCATCAATTAATTTTTGACATTTCACCAATGATCTAAAGTTGTCTCAAAGCAATATGCTTCTCCTATAGGTTTTTAAACGGAATAAACATTTTGAAATGTGACGGTTTCGATGTTGGAAGCCTGTGGCGGCCATGATGCTTTGGTAGAGTCTCTCTCATCTGGTGTTTATTATTCAGTCACTGACTTTAGTATCAAAAAAAAGTGTTTGTCAGTGAAAACGATTTCCAGGATTCGCAAGAGTTTGTTCGACGCGAATGTAACAAAATCGAACACGAAAACAATTTTAATGAAGCATCCAGAAAGTAAAATTTGTTTTGCAATTTACTAGGGAAATGTCAAGGCAAAATAAAAATAGATCAGTTCGAAATATTTCGAAATTGGAGAACAATTTGTCGTTGGAGAGTACCGGAGTAAAATACTCCTATTGTAGTACTTTCGGCAGCGCTGCATAAGCCAACCTTTTTGAAGACAGTTTGGAAGATATAAGTGCTGCCAAATTTGCATTAAATTTTAAGTGAATTAGATTTATTAAGGTGGAAATTACACTTTGCTGAAAGTGTAAGATATTTTAGGTCTTTAAGAAAACAGGATTACGAATGTTAAAGGAGGAGTACGAGAGTATGGAGGTGTTGACAGTAGTACAATACTCCTATGGGAGTACTTTCGGCAACACTGACTAGACTATTGAGTTTTAAATGCTCCTTCTTCATCGATTATATTTTTCACCTACATATTTACTTACCTGTCAAACTGGTTTAAAACTTAAGTTCGGTCTTGCTTATCTATACGAGCGTTTAAGACTATTGCCCAACAAAATTCAAATCTTGAAATAGACGTTCAAAATATAGGAATAGAGTGACGTATTCTGTCAGACTTAGTAAACTTGGGTCTAGGGATCTGTACGCACTGTCAGATTCCACAAGTAATGAATACCCAGGGCGTGCAGTATTTTTTATACAATTTTTGCAGTTGCAACTATTGACTGACATTCAAGCTCAGGAAAGAAAAAGAGATAGCATAGGTATTGCTGCAGTGAGAATTTGTTTATCCACGGATTACGTCCTAATAAGTAGAGGGGGATGCTGAATTTACCAGTTGGGTTCGTCGGGCTAGACAAATTTTGAGACAGCCTAGTTTATTACGGTCATGAGGATTGAGTACCTTGTCTACTGCCAGAAAGAACAAGATCGCAGAAATCAGCCGCCAAAATAAGATTTCTTCGTTGCATTTATAGGGTGATTCATATATAACGTAAAAAAACATTAAGATATGTACGACTACATCTCAAAAATTAACCGTCGCTGTTTCGACATTTTCGTCACGTAAAATGATTTCCTCCTAGTCAGACACCGAAAAGTTTCTGTGGCATCCGTGTTATCAGGCAGGCGCCCTCTTAGTACGCCCATTAAGAGATGGGATAGCATGGAAATTGCTCCTACTGATTTAGAATCAATGCCTGAAGATTGATAGTCACCAGAGGGTCCACTTAAATATATTACGCCCGCCATCCTCAAAATGGATGTTCGGAACATTTGAACGAATTTATAGGAATCGTTACGTGGTTTCTGGTTCGGACAACCTGCAAATCAGACCCCAAAAATATTGCAATCAAAAAAATACCGCATTTGATACCTCTCTTTCAAAAAATACCTTTAACTGAAATTAACTCCCCTGGTGAAACAGGTACAAGCAACTGTAAAAACGAATTCCTTGATTGGAATAAACTTAATTCAGCGAATACTTAATTAATTCATCAGATGCAGTTACCTACCAGTCAGATGACCGATTAATTCGTTTCCTTTTCGGCCAAAACAAATGCATTAACTGCTAAAATGCTACCTCCCGAATGCAACTTACTGTTCCTCCAAATTAACACGAACAGCAAATCGATAAAAGAACAATTTAACTATAAAAGCCGAGTTAATGATCTACAATTAACAATATTCACTTCCTCCTACCAAACAATCACACGAAACATGTCCATCTCCTTACCTCGACCTCTATCATTAGGACGGTCTACGGTCGTACGCCCGTACGGGGCATAAATGACCGTCGGCCACCGTCTTGTGCAGCCGCGCGCCGTTCAAATCCATTAACTCTTGTGTTTTCTGATGGAGGTCAATAGTTCCCAGCGCTACACACGAGAGCATGTGTGCATGGATGAGCGCTGCCTGCCTACATCATCATCTCACCTCACAATCGACCGGTCTTAGTGCCGCTTAGATGAACTTTTGTGCATCAATTATTCGACGGTGTACTTGCCGTTGCGATTAACCCCCACCGACCTGTTTATGGAATCGATTTGGAAATTCCATTTCCATGGCCAAATGGAATGTGTGTGTCTATTTTTACACACAGGACTACCAATATATGTGACCAAAGTCAATGACCAATAAAACACTCGGGATCTGTTACTCAGTCGATTCATTAACTGGGCCACCCCTGTAAGGAGTACAATAAACCCTACAACTACTGCCATAAAATGTCAAAGTTCGAAACAATGCTCGTGATGGCCTCAAAAGTAAAGATATCTGAAATCTAAGCCGGTAGGAGATTTTTCGAAAACTTCATCACGCACATACGTGTGTCCCAGGACATTTTATTCGGCCTTATCGTGCGTTGATTTCTTGTAGATATTTAAGTAGGTAAAAAAAATTTAATGCAACCCCAAATATTTGTGCGTAATTAACATATTAGGCAAACGTTTCCCGTCTGCCTGGTGGTGAAGGAAAGTTTTAATTAGTGCCGGTAGTTCGCTGCCTTACTTATACTAAGAATTTAGTCCGTGATTTGATGGTTTATTACACCGCAGGGATATAGAAATGGCCTGAGAAAGAAAACCATTCTTTTCTTTTGTATTCATGAAGTTGGCTTTTATTTATGTTTTGTGGTGAGTGTTGCTGGCGCCGCCTTTGCTTTTAGTTTATAAATTAGCAGTCTCCTTCCAAAATCAAAAACTTATTTGTTCTGTTCTACTTTGTTTGGAAAGGGACTAACACTTTGTTTGCGTCAGGTGCGGCTGTAAATGCATAATGTAAATCAAACTCAAACCGTTTTGTTTGTGCCGAATGCGGGCTGATTGATGACAGAGAAGCCGGTCGGTGGCACGCTACCTTTAATACGAGAAAGGGCATATGAGTTGGATTCATACCTTTCAAACTTTTTGACTGTCAATAATGTAAGCATATGTCAAACCTTAGCTTCGCTGGAGGACACCTTGTTCCACCAGAAGTAGGATTTTTAGGGAAGGAATAATAAAAATGGGCCTCTTTGCCTCCGTCCACTTTATGGAAAAATGTACGCAAGGATCTAGGTTTTGAAGGCTGACAAGACCCAGCTCGTGCAAGAAATGAAGTCGCCTGATAATTGTTTGCGTCGAAATTTCGTTGAAATATATAAAGGATTTTCCAATAAGAAGTGTTATTTTGGTATTCAAAGAATAATGCCATTTTTTTGAGATAAGGCCCCAAAGGAAGAAGTCGCAAGATCCAATTGTGATCACCTCTTCGAGAGATAACACGGTCCGGAAACTTTTCCCGGAAAGATTCATTGCTTTCGTTGCTTGTGTGGCACGTAGTGCCGTCTTGTTGAAAGTAAACGTTGTCCAGATCAATACAATCCAACTCCGACCATAAAAAATCATTAATCATCTCTCGATTCCAAAGATCGACGAGGAATGGACAAACCTGGGTTTTCTTCAACACTTTGGGCTACAGCAGCAATATTCTCAGTTGTTCTTCAGCTACGTGCACGGGTTTTATTCTTCACATCACTAACTTGTCCCAACAGCTCGAATTTGTCCACCAATTTCTGTATTGCGGTCCGACAAGGTGCTTCACGACGACCAAAAAATGCTTTAGTTTTGCGAACTGTGACTGCAAGATTTTCACCATTTTTGTAGTGAATATTAATAATTTCAATTCGTTGTTGAAGCGTGTATCGTTCCGTTTTTAGTAATGGCGTAGTTTCTACTTGTCAAATGTTAAAGAATAAAAGCTTCAAAAGTGACAGCTACTGAAATAGCGGATCATTCACAATAACACCTCTTATTGGAAAACCCTTTATTATGTGGGGTCTCATTTTTGTCATATTTCAAGAAGAAAAACTGTCGCACTTAGGTCACCCACTCCAGGTCATAAGATTCCTTGTTACTTGCTTCAATTGGCTCATCTGCTGAAGTGTAGTATGTATATGCACTTTAAGTGCCACCGTTTTTAGAAAGCCTTTCGAGGTCTGGCTTGGAGCCTGAAACCTAGAAAGACAGACAACGTCTTTCGTAGTATATTCTCACTCAGCGAAAAAAAGCGAGGTGTTGCTGAATGCCCAATAAAAAATACGATAGAGTCAAAGGCTCATGCAATCCTTAATTTTGATTCGCGATCCAAGGTTATCGGCGTCCGTGCCTCCTCAATTTCGTTAAAATACATAGCAGTCCTTAGCTTGGCACGAAGTACTATACAAAATTTTATTAAACGAATAAATTGAAAATATTTAATGTATTTAATGAAGTGAATTTAAGAAATTTTCGATCTGACAGAGCAAGGTTTGAAGCTCTTCAAATGACAGAATCTTGCCTCCAATGACCCTTTCAAATGGAACTTTCTGAACTGAACCACAGCTTTCTAGACCACGCCAAAGTTTCGGACAGCCAGTTGATATTCTTCTCCCTCGATTGGTTAAGTAATTGCTCTCGAACTTCTTTGGATTTTAAAAACTTATCGCTACATGTTTGCACCGCCATCAATTCACGGGTATCAACATTTACCTCTTTTCGCAACGAAAACCCTTAAAGCTGCCAAGACAAGTTTGATACCAGAAGCCAGGACGATATGCTGGAAAAGTGTATAGACGGTCAGATTAGAAAAGGGAAACTGGACAAGCGAGAAAGTAAGAACATTCCCCAAATGGAATGATTCACCATTATAATCGAAAGGAACTACAAAATCGCACTTGTTTAACTAAAAGATTCAAATTAAATGATGCTCTCAGCATTGGGCTGTAACGAACTAGTCTAGCGAAATCTTATTTGAGTTCCAGCTCCATCTTTTAACTCAAATGACTGTTTAGAAGACTGAGAAGCTTTCCTTGCTTCTGTCCCATCGAAATCAATACCCACTCTAAAGTTTGTGGACCTAATGGGAAGTTTGCGATTTCCATTTAATTCAGTGACAGGTCCGTCTTCATATTTACTTAAAGCATGCAGATACAGAAAAATAACCTCAGCTTCTCGAAAAATGAGCAATAACAATAACTCAACAGTACAACACACACAATCAATTGCCTGTTTAATATTCCTCGCCAGTGCACACATCTGCTGGAGGTCTTAATGATATAAATTTAAACGGCTATTAAACGTCCGAGCAGAGTTACACCTTTTTAATCCCACACACGATACTCGCCCCATCGAACGAGCCACCTAATGGGATCCCAATGGACAATTAGAGGGAAATGATACACCCGACCCGGAACTCATATATGGTTTAAGTTGCTACGCGGGCCATAAATCCAGAGAGCCGCCGAGAAATGTGTCCAACAAAAATATGCGGAGTTTGACCTCACAAATTTATGTCCAAAAAATGTCAATCAAAGTCTATAAGCTGTAAGCGCCAATCCCATTCAATTCATGACCATGGATGTTGGGTTATATCCAACCCAACCCATCCGCCGGCCGGTCCTCTGGTAGAATCATCATCGATATCGAACGATCTTGGAAATGTTGTCACGGAAACGCTTGAAGAATGCACTTGTGTACCACGGACTGGCACATAGCTATGTCTAATATCCTCCTCGAGGCATTCTCGAAGTCGGATTTGTCTAATGGAACTCAAGATACATTGGAGATTAGCGATTAGTGTGCAATTAATTGCGATCTTGGCGGCTTTCGCATGCGCGTGCGTGTGCAAAACGCACCAATGAATGCGCAGCTTAGTTGCTGAACAAGAATATGTACAAACTCTCGCTTACTTGCGAATGTTACATCTTGGGTTTGGTTTGGATAGCCACAATAAATAACATTACACGGACTCGTTCTCGTTGATGATGTAAGCTGGTACATGATGCTTTTCACACATTGTAGTATTTTATTGCGCGCACAAAACAACTGACAGCTCTGTTGATACGGATGGATGTTTATGGTAACTTTGTAGGTATGGAAGGTTGGCGGTGAAGGTGATGACACTATCAGGCCGTTGAACTGTGAAGGCGGCTTTATTTTGTTTGTTTATTGAATGAACCGATACGATTTCTTTAACCTTTTTACAAGTCGCTTCAGTCGGCATTTAAAAGAAAAAAAACACGGCTAATTGAGAAGCTCTTTCAAGACAGTTATGCTCTCGGATCTTTGTCGCAGGCGTTCGCGAGAGGTGGCGCAGTGGGAAAAAACCTTGAGTTGGAATTTGGTTTTTTTCCGGGATTCGAACCCGGGACCCCTCGCATACTACGCCACTGCGCCTACCAAGTCGGCATTTGGTACTGCAAAAATGTCGGTTAAAAACGGTTACAAAAAAAGACCATTCACATGAGAGCGAAGTCCGAACTGCAAACTGGCGAACATTCATCGATTCTGACATTTCATTCACATGAAAACATTTTTTAGTCGCAGGTACCCGCGAATCATTCACATTGTTGAATTTTTTCATTCGCGGGTTTGTGGATCGCGACTGTTTTATGTGGATTGTGAATAAAGTGTGACAGTTCGCGGCAAGAATTTTCAATTGCCTGGACAATTGCTGTAATTGTAAATTTCGCTATTTTAATAAATTAAGACTCAGATTTTTCTAGATTAGATTTTTAGATTAATTGAATATAGTGCTTTTGAAGTCAAACAAATACCAATGTTCAATTCATAAGTACATAAATTGATTATTCGCAGTTTGCACTCATGTGAACGGTCCTTAATTGAAATGTGCTCGCCTCTTACAAATGTGTTTCAAATACCTCTTTTAGGCAGCACTTGGATTTTCTAAATCAGAATTTTGGGTAGATCCTGAGTACGAAGAGAGGGATTTACCGTGAAAAGGAGCTCTTTTATGCACGCTATTGATGCTGAGCAACACTGCATCTATTTCCAAGATTAATCTCAGTACAAAGGTACAAACACAGTGGCGTCGCTGCTTTGAAAATATAAGTTTGTATTGTAAATTAGGTCAAAAAAAAAACTCTAATCGTGTATTATGATTGAACTCAACGTTTTTATTTATATACCAAGAAATCACTGCCATAGTGCGATATATGCGACGTGCAACGTGCAACATGCAGCGTGTGGCATTCAGCGCGCAATAATGATAAGAGGTAAAATCGAAAAATCATAAGCGTTACTGTAGATATCTATTGTGAGAAGTACACTCTCAATCACAATCTCAAATATTTTGCAAATTTGTTGTCACATTTTTTGACACATATTGTGTCTGTTCCCTAATAATAATGCATTCCAACACATTTGTCAAATTTATAGTCAAACCTCGTTCCCTTACGCAAAGGTTGAGCAGAAGAGATAAAAAAAGAGAGAAGAAAACATTTCCATTCCATAAAACACCTGCAAATATTAAACCAAGATGTCTGTGGGATAGTTGGCTACAGCTGACACATGGTTGTCAAATCGTTCAAATGCTAATTTGTAACTGACATTTTGTTTGATTTCATTGATATTTTGTGCTTGTATAGCATTAAAACAGATGTAAGGAGCAAAAGAAGTGAACTTTTTAAATTATGCAATACAATCAATTCAACTCTTGCTCTTAAATATAACTTTGTACTTTGTTCTATTGATATTTCAATATCCCCGACTTAAAAATAAATCCACATTCTTCAAATTTGTGGTTCAACGTGATCCTTTCCTTTTTGGTTATATGTATTTCATTTCGGTGAGCAAATTCTTGCGCAATGTGAGAAATGTGACATATTGCCAAATATTGAACCAGAAAGTAAAGGAACAGAATTCGTGTGTTTTTTTTTTTATGTTAGGTATATTATTATTATTATTATTATTATTATTCTTTATTTAAATAAATTCAATGATAGTACATATTTTTTATATATAACATAAAGGGAAAAGCATAGCTTTATATTGCCGTCTGCCGATTGATTGACATTATTTCCTGATACATTTTATAATTTAAAAATTAATGTAATAAAAACATTGATTAATTTTTATTATAGTGAAAAAGAAAAAAGAAAAGAGAATAAAAAAAGCTAAAATAAATACAAAAATAATTCTGACTGTACCTCTGTTTTTTTTATATTGTACAATTTTGCAAGATCACATATTCAAAAAACTATTGCGATACTTGTAGGCATGTATACTATATTGCGATAGCAACTTCCAACCAAAAAGACCGTTCAACAATTCTTTTGCTTCCTGAAGTGTGAGAAAACTCTTGGAGAAATACAGTCTCCTAATTTCGAGAAGTATTGGACATTCTGCGAGGAAATGGAAAACGTCTTCCGGCACATTTAAATTGCAGAGGCTGCATGTTCTTTGAAGATCCTGTCTGTGCGGTACAAAATTTAGGCCTAAAGTCTCAGTTCTGATTCTGAAGATTATGCTAATTTCGTAAGTTGTTAACTCATTGCAAAAATAGTTATTTGTGTCCAATGAATGGCTTAGAGTTCTATATATGCTTCTAGAGTCGGAGGTTTGCGCCCTGTTCAGGCAGTTCTCATAAAAACGTTCGTCTATCTGCGCTATACAATCGTAAAAGTTAGATTGCCAGTCATTGACATTTTCCAGGGTTAGGTTTAGTTCCACACCATATTCTGCTGCCAGATCGAACCAGCCACTAAAAGGCGTTAATTTGCAGCGAAAAGCATATCTTAGCAGCTGGTTCTGAAGATTGGTGTTGCGCCGTTTTATTACCTTCACCACGTAGTCCGCGTTTGCTTTCAGATTTTTATAGTAAATTTCGGGAATTCCTGATTCTACGTAAATGGCATAGTTAGGGACTGTTGTGGGAAGTTTAAAGACACGTTTAAAAAAGAAGCGTTGTAGGCTTTCAAACTGTTCGATTTTTTTGAAACCGAGGATTTGATTTGCATAACAAAGGCAAGCTTTAATGGTGGCATTGAATGTTTTAAATTTGGAAGCTGTGTCAACATTTTTGTTGCAATAAAATCTTGACCACATTAGGTTTATTGCTGTTTTTGCCTTAGCTATTTTATCCTCCACATGTGGACGCAAATCGAGATTGTGGGTTAGTAGGAGACCTAGATATTTAAATTTATCAACGACCTCAATAGGTTCACCAGCCAGTTGCCAACTCTCGTTCTGTAATCTTCTGATGCGTTTTGAATGTTGGAAAATCATTATTTTTGATTTTTCAGTGTTAATTTTCAGTTCCCAGCTATCGCAGTACTGCTTCAGTTTATTAATCTGCAGTTGCAGCGTATGAGGGTTATCTGTAAGGATAACGAGGTCATCAGCATATAGCAAGACTTTGATGACGGTGTCTCCAATTGAAACACCACCAGGCAGGTATTCATGTACGTCGTCAATAAAAAGCGCGAATAGAATGGGACTGAGAACGCAGCCTTGAGGAACACCAGTATGGGTCTCAAAAAAGCTAGACCTTTCATTTCCATTCCAAACCGACGCTGAAGTATTATATATAAGTTTCTTATAAACTTGTAGGAACTTTGTTGATACACCTATGGAACTCAACTTATAAATAAGTGAATTTCTGTTCACGGTATCGAAAGCCGCCTTAAAGTCGACAAAAAAAGCGTACAACTTTCTTTTCCTTGCTAAGAAACTATTGGCTATTGTGACTAGAGAAAATATTTGGTCAATCGTCGAAAGTCCAGCTCGGAAACCCCCTTGAAAAACACTGAGCCGATTATTACTTTCCACCCAGGTTATTAGACGGTGATATAGGATCTGAGCAAAAATTTTTCTCAAGCTACATAAAAAAGATATACCCCTATAATTTTCAGCTAAGGCGCTATCGCCCTTTTTGAAAATTGAGAAGATTAGGGATTTCAGAAAAATATTTGGAACGTCTTCATTTATAAAGACTTTATTAAAAAATATTAATAGGCAGTTCAAAAAATGTTCAGTGCCATATTTGTAAAACTCAACTGGAATCCCATCTAACCCGGGAGCCTTATTATTCTTCATATTTCGCAGAGCAATTTCTAGATCGGCCATACCTATAGGTATATCCAGTTCGTTTACAGTGATATTCGGGAGTGCATACTGGTATTGCATTGGATTGGATACCGGACCTAAAAGTTTGCTGAAGTGTGAAGCAAGTGATTCTACGCCGACCGCTGATATTGCTTTTTGTTTGCAGTGACCTAGCTGACGAACTCTATACCAAAAACCTTTTGAGTCCTTGCAGGTGCTAAGCTCCAAAGCAACTCTTTTGTAATAATACATTCTTTTGTATTGCTTATTACAATTGATATATAGCGTTTTGAAAAGACCGTTGTTCGTTTTTCGAAATAGATTCAAGTAAGCGAAAGATTTCTTCCTCTGCCGTATGCATTCCCAGTCGTACCATTTTTCTTGAAACTTTTTTTGTTGGCATCTGCTTTGGGGGCAGGCGTTTTTGATAGCTTCGGACAAAATAGTTAGAATTTCTTCACTTGAAGAATCTTGGAGTTCGTGAGGTATATTAACTTGATAATTTAAATTACGTTTATAGCGCTCGACCAGCTTGGAATTCCATTTTAGCTTTGGGATCTTTGGGCCGGTAGGGGGTGGGGCTGTATCCGCAAATTTCAGATTGGTTTCTGTTGGTAGGTGGGCAGAAAAGTTCGCCGTTACTACTTTGAAATCTATTAATACATCAAACCAGTCGCCTCTTACCAGGCTGTAGTCGATAACGGAGCAACCCCGGCCGGTAACAAATGTGTATTCCCCATTACAGTCACCTTTCGATATGCCATTTATGACCACAAAGCCAAAATCTTCAAACATGCTTACAAGACGCCTTCCATAACTATTAACGCAATCATCCAAGGAATTTCTCACGTTACTAAATGCTTCAGGGTTACATGTAGATTGCAAGGTTGGGTTTTGATAAAGTTAGGTATAGGTACATATTTCGTTTTGACACGTTTTGTTGTCTTCTTTGACGTTGTTTCCAGCGTGTTTTTATCGCACGCTCAAGGCGGCGCTTTTGTAGTATACCTTATACGTATACCCGGTTTCTTATTCCTGTCAAAGTTTTAAGTCTAAAAATGAGTAAGAATCCTTAATGCACCTAAATCCAGGTTAAAAAAAACCTAGCAAAAGCCTGAGCGGATATACAAAAACGCAGGAAGAAAGGAAGAAAGGAATGTTGTTTAAAAAGCGCGTTCAAAAGTGTGGCAAGAAACCACCGGAAGAACGCATCGAAAGCGCGCTACAAACGGAGGATTATATGCCGATACAGACGAAAATCGAAAGCCGTGTCCAAAAATCAATAAAAGCCATGTGCCGTGTATGGAAATTCACAAGCAATCACAAGAATGTAACAAATTTTCAACGTCAAAGACTGCGTAAAACAAAACATTTAAAAAAATGCAGTCAAGAATGAAAAGCGAGAGAAAAATTCGTGAATATAACTTTTGCTAAAAAGAGACAAAGAAACTGTTCAAAAAAAAACATTGTGTTGCCAGCTTTATAGGTAAATTTGAAAAATCTTAAAGCCAAAAATATCCAAACTCAAAGAGCAAAAATGTGGATTTTTTTTTGTAATTATTACATTAAAATGTTTTGAAAGACGACAGTCCTTAATAATAAGTAATAAGTAATAAAAACACAACACAAACTCGCAATTTAGAGACTTCCATTCCATTCCATTTTCCAATGTTTAAAAACAAATGCAAACATTTGCTGGCAGGGGGCGAACCTACAATCTACATAAACTTGGACAGTGTGTTTTTATATTCATGGCATAGCTTGTGAGATGATTTCACTGCTGAGATGTGAGAGTCTGTTCAAATAGAGTCGACGCGTTCATAATTAATTGTTTAGAAAGTTTTAGCTACGCGAAATGGGTATGTTCGCAACAGAAGTATGCATTCTTTATAAATTCCCAAGTGGTCTAAAAACCACAAAAACTTTAAAGTATAAATAGCCTTAATTGCAATAAATCCCAAATGACAATTTTAAGGAGCCAGTTAGACGTTCGAGAAGCCAAATCAGCGATAAAAAACCAGCGCTGGCAACACTGCATACAAATAGGTACTAAAGGTTTATTTTTTTGAAAGGTTCGCTTTTCGAATTAGCAACACTTTTTCAAAACTATTCGACAGGCAACAGCTGATTTGTGCTCATTTTTGGGTTGTCACTTCACTATGATCATGAATGGACTTACTTGTGTCACTTTACTAAGAGAACAGACATAAGATCGCCCACATCTGCTGCATCAGACATCATTGAACACTAATCCTCGTCCAGATTAGGCTCTAGTCGATCTGGCTACTGCGTTTGTATACAGGGAATCATACTTAGTCTATGGATATCTGATAATTCTCCCTCTTGGAAGCGAATTGTTCTCTCTGTAGGAAGGCGGAAGTCGCTCCAAAACATTTTCAGATATCCACGTAACCTTGAGGAAATTTTCGATTCGCTTGCACAAAATGCAGGTAAACCTAAATTGCCAACTCGCAACAAACTATCTGCAGTTCCTCCCCCCAGTCGACCCTTCTCGCCTTAATTGTCCGAACCGCAGCACGCAGTAAATTCTCGTTCATCTGCTTCACCGTCTCCGTGTGCCTGTGCACGCCACCCACTTGATACGTAGAAAAGTGAAAGACCTTGCGCAATCAACGAGAACTTCCAACTTGTTTCCATCAACATCTCTCCACCCACAAACTGGATTCGCTTCCTGAACAGCCAATATAGCTGCACTCAGCTGCAGCCGACGCGACGCAGCACACACACACTCCCTTCGATAAGAATTCTCCCTGCAGCCATACTGTCAAAGACCTCCTTATGCGTACATACCGAATAGTTGTTCGCCTCTGTTCGGCTAGGTAACCTTTCGAGCTGTCTTCCTGGAAATAAAACGCATCGACGGACGTTTCTTGTACTGCTGTTGGTAGTATGTGTCCAGAATACCAATTTGATGTTGCGACGACCAAGGCCCAAGAAGAAAAGGCGAATTACCTTTTTGCAAGCACCCCTCAGGAAGAAATGTCATCGCTGCTGCGCAACTGCGCCGCAAAATGAGAAATGGCTTATTTGATATTTGTAAAATGAGCCCATCAATACGGTCGGGAGACGCAGCCCTAGAGCAGCATCATTCATTTCCCTAGATCCATCAGCGAGGGGTGGGAGGGGCGCCTCACTGGTATGCTAGTTCAGAGCCCAGGTCGTTGTGCGTAGGACGACTGAGCGCGCGCATTGACTGTTAATGTGTTTAGAATTTATGATTTCCACAATTGCATCATCAGCGCAGGACGGATGAATGGTGCGGTTGCTGCAAATGGCCCAGCACCGTTTCTTCATGGACCGCATCTGATTCCACCTCCTCCTTCTCCTCCTCCTCCTGGTGCATGTCTCGTAGTCGGAATATGAGTTCTAATGTCGAAATCGCTGAAAAACCGTAATCATTAGTTGCGGCAATTATGTGCATTAATTTAGAGAGGCGCTCAGCCTGTGTTCTGTGTGTGAGCCAAGGTGGAGCAGTGCTGCCGGCAATCGCTGGATGGGAGAACCAAAGTTCGAGAATGAAAACGCAAGTAGGCAGATGGACGTTGCCAACATTGACTATGGCTATGACTATGGCATGCAGCGACGTGGACTGCGATTGTACTGCATCTCAACTTTGTCTGATGGCGGATGTGATGCAGATTATCGGCTTTCGGTGGTGAATTGTATTTACGTGCCTCTTTGTGTATGGCTTCGCCCGATAAGGAGTTCCGCTGAACCACGAATGTAATGCAAGATGGCCTTGCGAACGAGTTGGCGGTGGCCACAATTCAATTTTAGACGGAAATGTGATGGATGCGAACTTTTTTCTTGTCGTAAGTTCGACTTCAATCGCGGAGTAGATGCATTGTCAGATTGCTTGACATAAGAGCTGTTTGGGTTTGTATCTCAGAAGGTTGCAGCCATGCAACTTGGGTCGAATGTTGCGTGGGTTCAGAGTTTGGAGTGGGGAAGGCGCCAGTTTTTTGTTAGAAGGTGGGTGAATGGGATTTACGTCATGAAAAAAAAAACAACGACTTGTCAGAATATTCATTTTATGCTTATCAGCTGAGAAAATAAGAAACCGAGGGAGAGCTTCAATCATGCGATGCAGCGTTGCAAGACGGTGAAAATATTTGCACCGCGATTAACCTCAGAACAACCAGATTTGGCTATTTTTTAAGAAAAAAAAAAAACAATTTTTGTCATTATTTTTTGAAATGTTTTATGTACCAGTTGAAAGTAGGAATTTCGAATTGGAAACTAGAGCAAGAAGGTTTGGTTTTCCGAATGCAAAAATGCGGCGAATAAATACAACGTATTTTGCCTTTTGAAACCATCTTGTAAGAATTTAAGCCTAACTTTGATTGTTGTTTATAAAATTTACAGATGCGTGCGGTACTTAAAACCGGAAAAATATTTGAGGGACTGTTACCAGAAAATAATAAGCTTTTTTTTTTTGTTTTCTAAACAAAAATAGTTCAAAGATATTAGAAAAAATAATATTCACTGGGACATGTAGCTTTGGAGGATCGATCGGGCATTTAACATCATGTTAAAATAACACACACACACATTTATTTCATCCTCGATTGTCAGGCTCGATTTTGAATCATTTGGTTCTAGACTCAGCGTTTTTTACGTTCGAAGAATGAATATAAATTTAATTTTTCTGCTGAAGCACATTTTAATACCAAAGAGGATATTATTACGAAATACAAATAAAATAGAATTTAAAAAAAAGAACCAGCATTCCCCCTTAACAATTTCTCCCCCCAGATTTCCCCTCGCCGACCAAAAAAAAAAAACCAAAAATCTCAGTGGAAATCCCCGAAGTGGCAACCCTGAATATGAGTAACACCAAGATCCAGTAACATCCATATTCGAGGACGACAGTTTGAAAAGTCTTATCGGGTAGGTGACGACCCATACACAGAACAAGCCGATTTCTGGCTTTTTTCTTTTATCCTCACGAGTTTAGCAGCTGGTATGATAGATCATCTGGTCCCTTATTGAGATGAGGCGCTCTGGAAAGTGTTTCCTTTAAAACAGCCATCAATGCCCTTGCAGTATAGGCTGTTGCTTCATCTTTGGGCAAACCCAGTGATGACAAACTTTTCGGACTGATTTGCACACTGGACCAATATGAAAAATAGAAAAACACAAAGTTAACAAAAACAATTCTTATTGAATTCGAATGGATTTTCTCCAGATTGAGCACACCAAAACGTGGTTAATTGGGACCAGAATAACACGACGTAAATAGAAAGGACGCAAAGCGAGGTTTTTGTGTATTTGAAATGCCTTTTTTCGTACTGAGAGACATAAAAATTCCCTTCCTTCGTCCTTTTAACTCATTTTTAAATGCAAAACTCTCACGAATTTAATAATTACCCATGATCTGGCACCACAGGACAGATGCATGTTTCTACTCAGAACGCCATGATGGTGATTGAAAAATGAGATCTGATGGACGAGAAACTCCAGTTCTTCGTCTTGCCAAGCTCGCGGTTTTTCAGAACATCGTAGCCTATGTAAAATATTATTTCCGGTCCGGGACAGGGCTGAATTGAAGCGAGCATTCGGAAGGCTAGCTGGGTAGCCACCACAAAACAACCGTTTGAAAATTAAGTTGAATTAAACGCAAGGTTCTCACTGGTGGCTGAACTAGAAGGCAACAAATCCTGCCAAGACCTCCGACTACGACCTCTTTAACTTAAATGGAGCCGCATTTAAAAATAAGAAAGTTTTATTGCCGCGCACCTTGTACAACTGCGTTGAAAACATTCTGGTTTTCCATTTCTATCCGATTAATAACAATTTTTCTTAGAATCGAATCTCAAGTCAATAAAGGAATGTCCCTTCTAAGATTAACTCACCGACTCAAGTCAATGATAAGCCACAGTTGCATATCAAACTACATTTGTTGGCGAGTTCAATTAAAATTCACGGCTGGTCCCAATAACTTCTCTGTCCCGCTGCCTCTGCTTTTCTACCAACTATATATGGGGCCTTTACCCCATATGCGCTCGTCATTTACAATTTTTGTGTTCACAACTATTTACTACAGTCCACCTCTTCCACAGCTCTACCTTCGCCCGCGAAACAAAGCTTACCCCCGCAGAATTTATGAAAATTTCACCAGAGGCGTCGACATTTTAAATCGACAAGACAGAAATAAAATTAACCACATCATTGGTTTACGTTTCAGTGACTTGCGGGTACGAAGTTGCTTGTTCCTTGCTTATCTACAATTTTAAAGACTGTGGACCTGTTCTTCACGCAGTGCATGGCCATTGCAATTTACAACGGCGTAGACTTCTGCATAAAGGATCGACGAGTTATTAACTTATGAGGAGTTTTGACCGCTGAAATTTTAAGTAGACCCCTTGGTCGCACACTCACGGTTCGTTGTACGATAAATCCATTCACGATAGAACCCTATGACGTGAACTCATCTTATATAGACAAATTCAGCCTGATTGCAGAACTCAAAGCGCGGTACTGATAATCATTTAAAGTGTACAGTCCATTCCAATTTTTTCGAACTCACAATGGCGAAATTTTCGATACACAAAATGACATATTGTGACCTACAAAAAATATAAAGTGAAGGTTAAAAATGATTATTGTTAAGACCCAAAAAGTATTTGATCGGTCGAACTCGAATACGGGGGTCTTTTAAAGATAAAATGATATGAAATTCACAATGGGGGCGTGGCACCTCCCATACCAAAATAGATTATATATATTAAGGTGTTTTAATTTATCAAAAAACTGCAAGCATTGTCGAGTCTACTATTGTTAATGTAAGTAATCTTGTTGGTAGGCTAAGACAAGAGCCTTTTCTCTGTACAAACCATTGTTGTCACTTGGACAATCCAGATTTCTTGTTTAGTCCATATATCAACTGCCCGACTTCGTAATCGTAACTCTTACAAAAACTATAATCCATTTCCATTTAAAATATATTTTAAGTGGTGCAACTCAACCACTTTCCATTCATCAATCATTCCACATCCTGCTGAGCTAAATTCCTTGCTTTACATCACCAACTGTATGCATAAACGAACTGCATGCAGTCCGAAACAACCGCACCGAGTCTCATATTACACGACGAGTCTCATACTCATAGTCACTGTACAAACAGAACAACTGATGGATATCAATAACGAGCATTGTCAATAATCCATCAGACATTATGCACATAACCTTGGTCGCACAATTTATACGCAGAAAGTCCAACAAGCTGCACGCAGAAGCGTGCTCTACCTACAAGTGCCTCTATCCGATCCGAATTGATGATTTATGATGAAACGAAGGAAAAATATTTTAATAACAATATATATGTACACTGTACAGCCCACAGCCAGCAAAAATTTGCATCGCAAAGATACACAAACAGAATGTGGTCAAATAAAAGCAAAAGATGAACTTCATGGTCATTCCATCATAATGCCACTCAATTTCGGGGAGCGATCTCCTCGAAGATGTTGCTCATCTTGGGGCCAGAGACGCAGAGACAATGGACGACGATCCTCAAGTGCCATACACACTGACACTGACTCTGGGTGGGTACTGTTTGTTTTATGCGTTGACGTTTTCAAGTTTCCCCCTTTTAATATTATTTATCCGAGAAAAAAGATCTCCAAACAATCGCCTGAGATACTTCAGCGCAATCACAATGAAAACAATATACACAAAAGACTTAGAACCTCGAGTTTATATCTTTTCTGCTTTCCGTGGGTTTCTCAAAAATTTGGAATTTCCATAAACAAAACACTGAGCCAAAGGAGTCTTGAGGGGACTCGTATGATATTGCTAACGCTGCTGGAGCAACACAACAAAGGAGACAGAGGAAATGAAATGATGATTGATTGATGATTTGCAGATGTCCACAAGATAGATTCGTGGGCTGCGCGGAGGACGATGCGATGGATCTGCATATCCGTTGGCTATACCTTTTGTGAGCGTGCAACAACAACAACAAGAACAACAACAAGCAACGACTATTGTGTGTACAATGAACTGTTGCAACAAGTATACGTTAACGTTTATGACTGAGATCAAGTTCGGTTTTCCGTTCGGAAAAAGTCACAGTCACAGAGGCAGACGTTATGGAATCGTGCTGAGGAATTTGTTCTTTTTGTTTGTCTTGTTTGTTTTGCACTTCGTTTTGTTTTTTCTTTGCTTCGGTACTGGAAGAGCTGAGGTTGAGGTAGGCAGACAGTTGCTGCGGAGTTCGTTTTGCGGATTATCGAACAAAGTGCTCTGAATATTGTGACTTGGGGAGGGGATTAATATTTTACGTTTCGTTTGTATGCATGCATAGAACGTATGTGAGAAAAACGTACAAGTTGGCATGACAGAGGTTGGTGACAGTTGACTGGAGTCCATTGCAACTTGACACATCTGACTATCGAGACTTAACCTGAACACAAAGTATGAGCAAAAGTCTAGTTATCCAGATTAGTCCGGGGTGGATGTAAGAAAAACTGGATTTGTTGGTAACGTCACTTTTCCCACGTCAGGAAAATATTGCGAAGTGTCAACATAGAACTCTGTCACGAATTTCTTATCTATTTATTTTATTTACTTGTTTATTTTATTCATACCCAAAAGTTTAAATACAATTTTCACTGGCTAGATTCACCGTCTACCCCTCCATGAACGTGAACTAAAAAAGCTGTTCATGTCACCGAATCAAAACTGGGACACATTAATGTGGTATTCGATTGGGCGCTATCAGAGCACTATTTTTGCCCTCAGAGCGATTTTTATGTTCGTTTGGTACAAAAAAAAAACAATCTTTTCAGATTTCAGAGCACTTTTGCGAAATTAGATATTTTCTCAGATTTGCTTCAGATTTACCAATACAAGTGCATTTGAGTTTGACATCTGTTGAAGTTTCTTTACATTTGCGTGATCTTTTCTACAGCAAAGAAAGGCATTGCATCGGGTGAATCCATTTTCGTAAATTATTTATGCACAAATATTTAGAAATCAATTGGGACGGAAATTTCGAATGTTTTAACATAAAATTTAACCAGTGAATGGAAAGCGCTTTGAAAAGTGTCGAAGACTACACAAATTCAAGTCGCACGAATATCAACACGAAAAACAGCAAGAGCGTTTTTATGTTCGATTAGGCACAGGAAATCTGAAATCTGAGGGCAAATCTGAAGAAGCTCGAACGAATACCACATAGGTCAGTCAGCTGTCAGATTTAAGTTACGATTACACGTGTCATTTTTCGTGGCAAATTTAGGCATGTTGACATCTCAAAAATTCGGTCTTTCGTGAGAGTGCGCTGCGACAGCCCGCGTGACCTGACAGACTTGACAGGCGATCACGCATAATGACAAATTTAGAACGGATGCTCACGTCATAAGGACGTCGGCTTGTCAACATGTTACAAAAAAAGTGGCATGTGTAATCGTAGCTTTACTAGACTAGGTACTTGAATGTCGCCAAGCAGTGGGGCCAACAAAATGACATGCTGACGTTATACTTAACGCTCGTATAAATGTTTCGCCGGAAAAACAGAACTTTCTTTACGATAAATTTTATTCAATGAAAACTGACAAAGAAAGTAAGTTCAACACCGTGCATTTCATTCGATCAACAGAAACGTTTTCGTTTTCCATTTCAGTGCATGCATGTGTCAAGTTGCAATTGATGACAGAATCACCTTGAATGTTGCCACTTTTCATCGAGTTTTGTCTGACGTCCAAGTTTTGTTTTTAGCAGAAAGTTGTATAAGGCGTAGAATATATTTGTTTCTTTGTTAACGAGATGGTTGAATATGAATATATCTACCTTAAGTTTCCTGTTTTTTTTTGTCTTTTGACGTAAGTCTGCCCTAAGAATGGATGTTATTTGGTAGCATTGACTGACTAGCTGGGTTTTGAGTTCAGCCGGAGCCACATGCGAAGGATCTGGCAATAGGTTTATTAAGAACTCGTGACCATAAATGCAATGGAATGCGTTTACTGAAATTTGGTCAATTCAATTTGGTTCGATTTAGTTCCCCGTATTGTTTATCCACTGCGTTGCTCTGATGAAACGAAAAAGCAACATGAAACGAAACGAAAAAAAAAACAGCTTTTTAATTTAGCTTTGACAAAATTAGACATTTTAATCTTCGACCTCAGCAAAGCAAGGTAAAGTAGGATTTTGAACTTGACACTTCGAGACTCGCAATAGTTGTTGTAATTGCGTGCTGCAAATCCCACTTTTCTTTGCAGAGATCGAAGCTCAAGAAACACACCTATTAACGAGGAACGAAAAGCTATAGACTCGGAGTGTTGAACAAAAAGTGAGGAGGCAACGTGCGGCCGTGGGTTTTAAAATTCTTGAGAGCATCCGCATTTTAACTTTATGAAATTTCAATTCTGTCATCTAATTTTTGAATTCGATTGTTTTCGTTTTTTAAAATAATTTCTGTACGGTTTATCGTTTTTTTGCTGTCAAAAAGTCGCATGCAAGCAAGTTGCTGCCACTTTTTTATCGAACACACATCTCAGCGAAGTAAAGTAGACAAACAGTTCCAGTTACTTTGTTGTGTGTCACGACTTTTGCCTTGATTTAAAGTTCTTCCTCTCGCTGAAAGCTAGTGGCGTTAAAAGCAGTTCGCCAAGATATCAACAGAAACTGCTGATGTAAAGTCGCTTATACTTGGGATAAATGTCTAGTGAAAGTTTTAGAAGTGTCAAGTAGAGTGTAGTTGTTGTATTTGTGGCAGAAGACTCTACTTTTTCTTGGAATTTCAAAAGCTTAGTTCAGGTGCGACAAATGACTGTAGACAAAACCGGGAAAATCGGCATTTTTAGAACAGTTCCCAAGTTCAGTGTCAGACGTACATAGCTTCTCCAAGGAAAGCATGTGGACGGAGTCACTTTAAGGCCCTTTGGAACAGCACATCTGAGTTCTTTCTGAAACAATTTCCTCAACTTCCTACTACCTTTGGTCTAATTAAAAAAATAAAATAAAATTCAGTTCCTTTCACAGCCTCTTTTTGAACACACACTTACAGTGACCTCACACCAGCGTACAACCGCTACTCCCAGATGACAACTAAATATCAATCGAGTGGAAAATTTATTCCTCGCCTGACAACAAACTAATATAATCCATACATCGTCCACATCTGTGACACTTTAGCGCACCTAAAGTGCAAACCATATTTTCACAGAAAGACCGCGTGTACCTATCTATACCTAACCGAATTGGATGATTGAAGTATTTGCTACTTTGAGCTCAGCTAATGCGGCGACAAACAAAAATAGGTATCTGCTTTTGGCCAGGGCGACACAACATTCATTTATGGTCAAATATTTAATTCATGAGTGTTCATGCTGGTTTTCTAATGTCTCACAATTCGTTATGCTGAGCTTATACCGTGGGGCTATTTATTTTCTTTATATATATGTAAGTACTGGGCTTCTCTTGGCCGCAATGTTTATCGATGGTTCACTTTGGGGAATTGTTTCATAACTCGGACTCGCCGGGACCAAAGGAAAGTGTTTGTGATGCAAGTGTTACTGGTGCGGTATGCATAATCAAGTAAGGGAATGGGTGTTGCAAAGAAGATTTATTTAACTGGCTTCGACAGAGACCGTGATACTAAGTCTAAGTCAGGTGGGCGTCATAAGAGCGAGGACTGCAGCGAGCGTGATGTTTCATCATCTGTTGGAGGTAGACTTGAGGACATTAACATTAACAGATTCAGCTGCATTTGTCTGAAAGTAATGGTTTCCTCTACAAAGTTAACTAGGTATCCAATTTCACACGGACAGGGATGCATGTTTTTCATTCTCACAGATGAAATGCGACCAAGGAATCTTTAGTTCGCACCTAAAGTTTGGGCCTATGGACACGATATTTGTGGACATCTTTCTAAGCAACATCGTCTATAAACCTTTTTCAAATGTTCTGGTTCCAATTAAATATTCAGCGCTGCAGGTTCTCATGGTGTAAGAAATATTCTTCACCACGGGAAAAGACCACTCCCTCAAATTAACCCAAACAGCCCACTGTCGAACAAATCAATTCACATCGAAATTCAATTTCGCTCTTAATTGCATGTTGCAATTCCCCATCGCAGCCCAAAGTCGCGTCGTGCCCTCCCATTTGGACGGGTATACTCGTCTGCGGAATCCCTTAAGGCTTTCTTATGGGAATTCCCGTTGGCGGTTTCGCGCTTTGAATCCGCACTCCAAATGGAGGCACAGCCTCCTTCCTAACTCGGCTAGCCCTTTTTTCGGAATAGCATTTGTTGGACCGCATAAATCACTGCAGTTCAACAAATTAATGAAATCCATGTCCGACCCAATAAGCAATTGGCGGGGTACTCATACAACCGCCGAATGCATCCAAAGCTGTGATTGCTGGACGCAGGCGCGCGCATAAATCATGTGGGTGCGCAACAGATCCATATCTTCCAGCATCTGTACATCTACTACATCTCTAATCAAACGGAGTGAACCAATATCGAGTGAAGAGCGATCAAACGCGTCTCTGGTTTCAGTGGAGGCTTTTGGATGTGAATCGAACTGATTCGCCTTTTGCAATTTAATCCATCCGCGAATTTCCGATTTGGCAGTGAAATCGAACATCGAGTGGAACTGATTTCTTACAATTGGCTGCCATTAATCTTGCGTAGCTGCTGCAGCCCTACTTGTCAGAAGTCAGTCCATGCATATGACATGGAATACGGCTGTGTTGGAAGGGTTCGTCGTCAGTCATGGAATGGTGAGTTTTTGATTTCACTGTCATTCTGCGCGGAATTATTCAAATGACATGACTGGAGAAAAAACGATGACGAGGGCACGCGTTTTGTACGATCGTGAGTCAGTGGACTTGGGAGAAATAAGAAAACTGGCAAATTCGGTTGTCTTTCATCAAGCAGTTGCAGTGGCGTACCGTGGTGGATCGTTTTGAGGCGCTTGATATACCCCATGAGTGATCACTTTATTTTACTTTATTATTTTTTCAAAGTTAATATTTTTGTAAAAAATAATCCATTTTGTTGTTAGAATAGGGAAGCGACTGAAATAAAAAGGAAAAATGTTGAATGCGATAAGGAATATGCAATAAAATTGCACGTTGGCTTAAGTTGCGTTACGCAAGTGCCGTATTTTTATTACTGTCCACTTAGCTATGACAGAATGAGATATTTTATTTAAAGCTTCTCTATACTGATAACTCGTGCAATAGGTAGATCTACATTTTGTGCAAAATATTTGATTTTTCGTTGACTGCTTAACACAAGACAAGACACACCGCATGCTAAATTCAAGTCGCATTTCTCCAAAAATAAGAATAAATAGAGCAGTAAATACCTAAGCAGTACAAACTGAATGCTGAATGCTGTATTTAAAGAAGTTTTGCTGTCCATTTGTTCACCCGAGTAAAATTTAGGGTCACAATTACAAATTTATGTGGTATTCGTTTGGGCTTCTTCAGATTTGCCCTCAGATTTCAGATTTCCTGTGCCTAATCGAACATAAAAACGCTCTTGCTCTTTTTTGTGTTGATATTCGTGCGACTTGAATATGTGTAGTCTTCGACACTTTTCAAAGCGCTTTCCATTCACTGGTTAGATTTTATATTAAAACATTCGAAATTTCCGTTCCGATTGATTTCTAAATATTTGTGCATAAATAATTTACGAAAATAGATTCACCCGATGCAATGCCTTTCTTTGCTGTAAAAAAATTTCACGCAAATGTTAACAAACTCCACCAGATGTCAAACTCAAATGCACTTGTATGGGTAAATCTGAAGCAAATCTGAGAAAATATCTAGATTCGCAAAAGTGCTCTGAAATCTGAAAAAGATTGCTTTTTTTGTACCAAACGAACATAAAAATTGCTCTGAGGGCAAAAAAAGTGCTCTGAGAGCGCCCAAACGAATACCACATAAGTTGGTGAAAGTAAACATTCAATCAAAAAAATAAATAAAAATTAAAATGCACTGGGTCGAGCGAAACTTTGTCCTTCCTTCGAAAGTTTGGTTGCATGTTTTTTTTTTTTATTTTATTAGGTAGGTAGGTAAAAATCTGATGAAATTCAGATTTTCGTTATTCATCTGATACGGGAGTGTAAAATCAAAATAACAAACAATCGTGGCCAGTTTCAACAGTTAGAGAGTTTTGAGCTTTTTCGAAATATGAGATTTGAATTGAAAATTATGGAAGCAATCATTTTGTAAACATCACTTCTAAGTATGCATTTTGGTCAAAATCTTTATTGCCGTTTTCAGGTAAACTAAAGAAAACTGTCTAAGTCGAAATGTTCCACAAAATAGTATCAACAAACACCATATTATTTTGAATCCCCCTTATCAATATTGATTTTATCAACACCGCATGGATGGCATTTCAAATGTTAAATGACGAATTTGGGTCTACCATATTTTTCCGAACCTTATTTCCATCTTTCTCGTCTGTATCAAACCGTGATAGAGGTAAGACTTATCTGTCCTTATATTGGAATACACCACACTATTATTAATATATGACTAAAGTTCAGAAGTTCAAAAGGATCTTTTTGCATCCAATAAAAACTACATTTTAAAAAAGACTCTTTCAAAAATCCATTGTACAATAATGTAGAGCAAAACTGGGTTGGAAAATACCATATTACCTTAGAAATGTATTTTGTTATAATCGTATGGACCGTTTTCGAGATATGTTCGAATTTCAAAAGTACCGTTATTCGATTTTTCTGTCAAAAACTGGGTATGCAGTCATGGTAACCTCATCTACTTACAGTCAAATATCAATTTTGGTTGAAATCGTTGGAGCCGTTTTCGAATTAATCAAACTGGTATGAACATTTAGCATGGAAAGTTCCATTAGTATGGAAGTAACCTTGCAAAAAAGAAATACGACTCCGAACTGTGAGCCCACAAACTCCAAATCCGAAGTTTGAACCAAACCTGGGCAGCCGTTAAGGCTGTAGGCCTCGGGACAGACGGACAGGCGGATAGAATTTCGAGACCCACTTTTTTTGAGGTCTTCTATCATCGTAATGTCATAATTGACTAACATATCGAGCTCGAAATTTTGTACGAATACAATATCTTCCTCTAACTATGCGTAATCAAGAAAGTTAGTAAGAATAATGTTGGTTTAAATGAACCCAAAAATACATGTTTTTCTTTTAATAAAACTACCGTCGTAAATCATCAAGCCTATCTGTTCCCTGGCCACTCAAACCAATCACAGACTATACAAAACTAGTCCAGGAATCAATTTCGAAACTGTGATCGCCCGCAGACACTGATGATCCGATTGTCCATCTGTTGATTGATTAGACGTGCATTCAATATCGGACTGCAGTTGCTAGTTGCACTATGCCAACCTAGGGCTGGTTTCCTAGATATTAATAATTCTCACATTGCAAAAGGATCGGGCACAGTTTTCCAGGAACAATAGCTACTCGTAACAAGCAAGGTGCAAGTGTTGGCAATGACTGAGGTAATTGTCATGCGGGAGTAGGTACATCATTTTTACTCTGAATGACGTGCTTCTTGAAAGCTTAAAAACGAGTTCTTCCTACCTATAAAAAATTATAGTTAAATAGAATTTTTAGGTTATAATTTTTGAAAAACTAAATATTATTTTTTTTTATTTCTGGCGTTGGAGAGACGCTCAATTGTAGCTTCGGTCTTCGGCGAAACAGCGTAGTATGATTCAAACAATATTTCTGTCTTCTCGAAGTTCACATTCGCACAGCACATCCAATCTACCTTACGACCTTTCACTCTCAACTGAATAAACCAAGTAATCGCTTTTAAAATTTAAAGTCTTTAAACTGAAAACTCGATTTTTGTTCACATTTGAATTTGATTGATTTCAACTTTTATCCAAATTTCGTCGACGACGAGGAAAACTGAATAATATCACTTAAACTTACATAACTTTTTAAAATAAAGCCCGACAAAGCTTCACATGCATATTTCCATTTCTATAATTTGTTTTAATTTCTCTTCCAGAATCCGCATAGCTCCAACCAACTGCCATCAACTGCAAGCCACCGAACTGCACCAGTCGATCGAGGTGGCCCCCAAAGGAAGACCCAGTTACAACACAAGTCAACAATTGGCCCATTAAGTTAATTCCAATCGAATATTTATTGCAATCGAAATGAGCTGAAATCAAATCGTTTGACATGCAAATACGAGTGGTGTCCCTGCCGCGTCCTCCTCCGGTTACAAATACACAGCAAATCGAATGCCCCTACAAATGTTGTTCCTTTTCCGAGTTTGATCTAGAACTCGCGTAAATATTCGACAGGTTGTTCTAGTTAAAACACAACAAGAAGGGAGACAAAAAAAAAGAAAACAATTTCCCAGTGAGTTATCGATACGACCACCCAGCCCAGTTCGTCCTTCGAACACCCCGCAGAGGCTTCTCCTTCTACATGCAAATGAATACAATACGGTCTTCATGGGTGAGTGTGCTTGCGCGAACAGTTCCCTGTGCTCATTTAACGTTTCGTGATTGATTTCAGTGTGAGTAAGAAAATTTCGTCTACAGCCCATCAGATACGTCGGCTGCGAAGAGTGTTACAATCGTGGGTATTCCCGATGAATAAAAGTTTCAAATCTACAACGAAATTCAATCCTTGATGGTTTTGCTCACAATCAACGTGCAATACAAAGAGGTGAGTGGAGTTGCGTTTTTTTTATATAAATTTCCAAACAGTATTCGACGGCACGGGCCCTACGGATGTAGGTAGTGCCTCATACTCATTATAGAATTTGCTTCCCGGTTGCTAGTTGTCATTTCGCACATAAATTGACGTGACACGATTCCTCGTGAACTTTCAAAACCACCATCGTAAATCATCAAACCTATCTAATCTCTGGCCACTCGAACCAATCACAGGCTAACAAACTAATCCAGAACCAGGAATTAATTTCGCAACTGTGATCGCCCGCAGACACTGATGATCCGATTGTCCATCTGTTGATTGATTAGACGTGCAGTCAATATCGGACTGCAGTTGGTAATTGCACTATGCCACCCTAGGGCTGGTTTCCTAGATATTAATAATCCTCACATTGCACAAGGATCGGGCACAGTTTTCCAGGAACAATAGCTAACAAGCAAGGTCCATGATAGAAAAAAAAAAAAAAACATCCTTCCCTTATCCAGTCGTAGCCGTGTGAGAATCGAGCGAGAACGTTTCCTTCGATTCTATTACGGGAACGTGATTAAGTGCTGCCGCACAGCCGCTAGCTGTGAGTTCCCAAGTCGAAGACAATTTCTATTTTGTAACCATATTGCCAGGCGGCTGGTGGGACCGCGCGATCTGTGGGCACGATAAAGAGATGGGAGATTCTATTGGGCTTTGCGGGAGTAGGTATTCGCGCGCACTCCAAAGTCACAAATTGAAAAGAATAAAGGAAATAAATTGAAATTTTTACGCCACCAGGCATCGGAGGACGTAAATTATTGCCTACTGATTCTCGGTTATTAATTTATTGGAATATATTGGAGGCTGAGTTGTGACTTGTGAGCCTCCTCTACGTAGCTAGAGTCTGTGTGTCTGTGACTTGCGGATATGGCCAGCAAAAAGGGGTCTTCGAGTTCAACACTTATAGGTAGACTCTCGCGTTAATTGACTTGGATTTGATTGGAGATTGGACTGCGCGTTTAGCAGGCAAGGGGAAGAAAGTAACGGGCTTCATCGGTGAAGCTGAAGTTGGACTTGTGCTTCTTCAAATGAGTTGAATTTGAAACGGAATCTACATCTTGGGAGTAATCCATCTTAAGCTGTTGTGGGACTATATTGAATTCGATTGTTAAAAACGACTTGGCAGTTTTGAATTAACCTCACATAGTTCTATTCTGGTTCTACGTAGGTTCTGTCGAACGACGCAATACTCAAATTAGCCATGGATCTACCTTTAGGCCAGAAAAAATGAGTTTATTGCGTTCTTCTTACATAAGAGTTTTATGATAGACCTTTGAGGCTCAAATGCTTGGTAGTGGTTGGAATTCATTTTAAGATACAATTCAATATGATTGAAAAATAAGAAGTTGGTCATATTTGCTGAAAAGACGTTTTGCGTAGCTGTTATTGCGTTTGTATTGAAGAATGAAACTAGCCACCTGGTGGGAAATAGTACAATTCATTTTCAGATCATGATTCGTGATCTCGATGAATATCAGGATCATATTATACTGTTGTTGTAATTGCATGTAATTCGATGATCTAAATGGATAATGGCTGAAAGCAAAAAAGGGCTCAGGTTATCTTTAGATGCATGCAGTTGGAATTGCATTTTTTTATAAACTTAATACGCTGACATGTTCTAGGAAAACATTCAATTGTAATTTCTTCCTCCGACGTCGTTGAAGACGAAAATAAATAGAGTCTTACTTTGCAAACTCTTGCGCTGTCACTTAGTTGTCAGTTTTTATGTATCACTTTTTAGTAATTCGAAATTCGGCGAGTAGAAAGTTACGACAAAAATAAAAAAGGCAGAATGGATTTCTCTCTTCTTTTTTTTTCAATTTTGTCAGTACGTGGTCGCATTCGGACAGTTTCTTAGCACATTTTTAATAGTTTTACGTTTGGAAAATAGAACCCGAACGAACCTAATATCTTTCTCTTACCACGTAATCGAGAAAGTCAAAAAATCAAGCGAATATATTGCGCCGCACTAATAACAAATTTAAGTCTCGAAATTAGATTTACGGAAGTTCAAATGTGCACAGTGATCTACTAAAATTTAAAGACGGAACTAAAAATGTTGATTGGTAAGACCCGTTGTGTAAAAGGAAGTTAAAGTGGTTCTTAACTATTTGGCTTTGCTAATGGTATATAAGATAATATTAGCGGGCTTAGAGTCAGCTTGTATTCAAATAAAAACAAGCGAACAGACACCGAACTTAACTTACAGAAAGGAGGTCTATGTTCGACAATTCGCTTGAAGAAGCAGTCAATATACAGGGTGGCTGATGAATATTGCTACATTAAGAAACTCAAATAACTTTTTTTTTCAGTGCATGGAATTAATTTTTCTTTTATTCAGGTTAAAGCTCATTCATTCATTTAAACCATATTAATCTTCTCTGACAGCCAAGCAGCTCTCAAAGCTCTTGACTCATCTGTCATAAAATCAAAACTTATCTTAGATCATTCTTAGCCATCCGCGAACTTTCTAAGAAAAACCTAGTCATCCTCCATTGGATCCCAGCCCACAGAGGATTTGAAGGTAACGAATCAGCTGACTCACTGGCTAAAATCGGAGCTACCACTCCACTCATCGGACCTGAACCCTTCTGCGGAGTCAGCAAAAACCATTTCAGGAGCTACATTAAGAAACTATCTCGCATCGAGTCGAACGAGATTTGGAAAATACAGCTGGGCAGATCTGCACCAGAAAATTTTTCCCTAAATTCTCCCCCAGAAAATCACTCTTCCTGATTAATCTGGACAAAAATAATCTGAGGATCCTTACAGGAATAATCAGTGGGCCATGGTCACATGAAAAAACATCTCCATTGCATTGGCGCCACACCGGATCCTATCTGCAGACTCTGTCTTGAGAGTGATGAATCCTCTCTCCACATACTCACTACTTGGAAAAACATCCTGGGGAATGAGATTGTTGGAAGCACTCCATATTCGACAATTTTGTTTGTTAATGTCGCCGTTTAAATCGAAATGGGCCTCGTCAGACATTAAAAGACAGTTCAACATGTTTCCGTCCTCTTCCACCATTTGAAGCGTCTTCTGGAAAAATTCCATGCGAACCGGCAAGACTGCTGCGTTCAGTTTGTTGGCCATTTGAATTTTATATAGGAATGAGAATTGACTGCAACGACTGTCTGCTTATACCCATTTGAGCAGAAAAGCTTCTTGTCGAAACTCTTGGATTGTTTTGTATAGCAGCAGCTACAGCAGCGATTGTTTCCTCCGTCCAAACCGAAGGGTTTCGATGGTAAGGTCTTCTTTCGACTTTCCCATGCTCGGCAAAATTGTTAAGAAGTCTCATTATGGTCCATCTGCTCGGAGGATTGCCGCCAAACGTGCGCCTACACTTTCTTTGAACCGAAACTACGGACTCCAGTGCGTGATAGCGGCGGACAGTCCAAATTCTTGTTTCATGGTCCCAGTTATCCATTTTTGTTAAATTTAAAAATCGATCTGCAAAATAAAAAATAATTTAACCAGATTCATTAAATAAAAAAAAAGTTATTACCTTAATTTTTTTTTGGTAGCGGCTTTCATCAGCCACCCTGTATATGTTTTTACGCACATGAAGGTTCTCGCCCATCTCAATCAGAGCGATCGGTAGACGAATTTGCTTTTCCTTAGAGTATTGTCATATTCTATCGCTGTTTGCATTGAAATACCCTTATTTTTGTTCTCGGTGTTATGAAAATAGACTTTCGCCCTTTTGAGACGCGAAATACCCACAAAATGGGTAATTTCACACGATCTGGCATCACTGGGTTGAAGCCAATCAGTATCGAGCTTAATAATACAACTTCGAACAATATTTCCCAATTGTGCTTTAATTTTGGTCTGGTCTGTGGTAGACTGTCCGAAAATGAAATTTTTAGAACCGTTTCTGTCTTTCCAATTTGATTGGTACCTTGTTCTTTTTAGCTTTTTGAAGAAATGCTTCTTGGATTTTCTTGCATATGTTTTCTCGACGATCCTTATTATTCGTTTTAAAGACGACTATTTTGTTGGTCACCTCTTTGAAGTGGTTCCAGTCCAATCTACTTTATCAATTTTGGCCGGAAGCAACATTTTGTTACTTATTCTTCATGAATCATTGAACCAGCCTGTCGTAGCTATCTTCAATAAGTCGCCATCACCAATGAGCAGGCAATCGATAGAGCTTGCCATACTAAAACGTCATGTAGGTACAATCTCGTCAATGGGGTCATGCACTTCCGTGTTTCCAGACAAGCATCACATCAACCCAATAGAAACTTCTATAAAATCTGCTCTTAGTAAGCTTATACTTGTTAATCTACAAACACTTCGAATGAAAACTGTCACCCACGTCCAACTCCACACAGTTCCATGAGGCCAGCTGCTGTGCCACTTGCGTGTAAAAGGACACGAGTAATACTACTCACACGAATGAGTAATTGAAATTTGGTACTACCCGCCGCTGGGCTCACATTTACCCCTCCGCAATTAGCTCCGCTTTTATCATGAACGTTTTCCAATTTGGAAGCGAACTAGCCCAAAAAGCGATCAGCTGCGTCTGTTTAAGGCCCAACCCTGCGCACTAGTTTTCATACGTTCTGTCCTAAGGAAGTGACAGCTTAGCAAAAATTCGGTTTTTAACACCTGCCGCCATTTGAATTGAATTGCACTGCAAAAAAAGAAAAGAAAAACTCCTCACTTCGATCCAACACAGGTGTTGGGTCCGTGGCGGGCTGGCAATAATAATGCTCGGCACGTTGCACTTCCTACAACACCATTGTCCTATGACTTCGAGAAGCAGTTCTTGTTGGCTCTGAATACAAATTCAATGGGAACATGATTTTCGCATTAGTCACACTCGACTAGCAGCGCGCCAAACAAAATTCAAAATCGTGCAACAACACTTCGGCACAATATGGCGGAAAAAAAGCAACAAACAGCAACGACGGTCCTGACACCCATAATTCATAGATTTTGTTTCACAGAAATCCTTCCGCACGCGGTGGGTTAGATAATGAGTATTTGTGCGGCCGCATTAATATTCAAAACGAAATTAATTTTCAACTGTTCGGCCTTGAGGGTGCGGGGTGGTCGGTTTTATTGGTTCAATTTGTAGCAGCTTTTAGATTATGAGTAGTTAAACTTTCCAGTACCGGGAATCGTGACACGCCACAACAAACCACAACTGAATAAATCGATTAGACCGATGTGTCGTCCAATCAGGACGACAGTGGTATACTACCGCAGAGTTCAACGCCGCTTTTTAGGTCATCTGAAAGTCAAGGCTGCCGATATCCATCACCGATTTATTTTGAATTGTCCGGCGGATCGGCGGCGGCGTTGGTGGTTTCTAATGACGATGGCCCGTTGAGTTGTTTTGAAGTTAATGAAACATCAAGAGGACGTGACTTTCTCTAATAGTTTCCTGTTTCGTGGGGTGTTTTTTTTTTTTCTTGTTTTTCTTTAGGAATTTCCAACCGCGAGTTTTGAGTTTCGAAACTGAGGCAATTAGATGCAAATGGGGCTGTGGCATTTTTTGTTTGGGGTAATTTATAGGCACCACAGTTATTTTTAGTGGAACACTGGAAAAGAGGAACATGCAACTTGATACTTCTTTGAGACCCCGATTATGTGGAATTTGTTGATTTAGTGTAATGAGCTTGGGATGATCCCTAAACGAGGGGCGCATGTAGGTTCTTTTAGATTTATTTAAGCGACCGTTTGAGTTGAAATTCGATCTTGTAAAAGTAAAAGTATGATCATGTGACTCGATGTCGAGATGCAGAGATAGGAACTGAAATAAGAATGATGTACCCGAAAATGGTTGTAGTCGTAGATGGTTGCATTTTGCTGCAGTGACTTATCCGCAAAACCAAATTCCGTCCGAGCCATTAAGCCCATCAAATCTGTTCTATGAAATCTACATGATGGCGGTAGTCGACTGCAATAAATTTGTTTGATTTAAATCTTTGTCAGAAAAGATCGGCTCGATGAAATTAGGGAATGGAAAAAAAAAAGAAAATTAAAAAAGGCCCCAAAAAACTAAAGGGTCCGCCATCTAACTTTTTTTTTTTTCAACTAGTGCTTATTTCGCGAATGGTAACACTTAGCTCATGTCTGATTTGACAGATAATTAGTTTTATCCTTCCGCTGAACGAATATGGTTGTGTATACGCTTGATGAAATGACTATTCAAGGCGTTTTCGCTTCGCTAAGTGGGCCGATTATGCCAAAAAAAATCATCTTTTCAGATGAAGCTCATTTTCATCTTGGCGGGTATGTAAACTAGCAAAATTGTCGCATTTGGGGCACAGAAAACCCGCACGCATACATTGAAAAGCTGATATACCCAAATCGAATCACTGTTTGGTGCGGAATTTGGTCCAGAGGCATAATTCGGCCATTTTTCTTCGAAAATGAGCAAGGAGTGGCCGTTGCAGTCAATGGCGATTATTATCGGGCCATGTTGAACGAATTTTTGTTCACAAAAATTTGAAGAGGAGGATATTGGCAACATTTGGTTTCAACAGGACGCCGCTACGTGCCACACAGCCGAAGCTACTCGATGTTTTGCGCCCTGTTTTTGAAGATCGCATTATCAGCCGCAGAGCTGATGTCGTTTGGCCACCTGGGAGCTGCGTTTTGACACCGTTGGACTATTATTTGTGGGCTGCCGTAAAAGATAAGTGTTACGCCGACAAGCCAGAGACAATTGGCGCTTTAAAGGACAATATTCGTGAAGCCATTGGTGAAATACAGCTGCACACAATCGATAATGTGCTTAAAAATTGGACCGATCGTGTAGGCTACTGCATGGCCAGCCGAGGCAGCCATTTGAATGAAATTATTTTCCATTATTAACCGGAAGGATTGTACTTTCAAATAAAAAAAGGAATTTGAGAAAATATTCAGTAGTTTTTTTTTATAGCATTTTCAAAAAAAAAAAGAAGTTATTTGGCGGACCCGTATATGAACAACGTTTGATTGTCTGAATGGGGTGATTTTTCATTATTTTGGGGCCTTTTTTCGATGATAATTTGGAGTAAAATTTTATTTTTGCTTGTGAAATTATACGTACTCCTAAATTTACCTAATATTATTGGGGAGTGAAATAATTTCCAATAGATGAAATATAACCCCAAGTAAATGACAAATGGCCCCAAACTCAATATATAGACAGAAATTACAACAAATATTCAACAAAATGAAACGAATTTCTGTTAAATAAGAGCTCGAATTGTGTGTTTAAGGTTTTGCCTGTTATCCACCGCTACTGCCTCGGCCATCATCTTTAAGACGCACTCAGAGCAAAGTTTCAAGTGCTTGCAAGGCTTAAAAGAATATTTGCCCGCGAGTCCCGGCAAACTACCCAAAGGCCCGACTCTTCTGATACAGTGGGTGACACAATTTCGTCCACTTCGTCATTGTCCGTTTCAAGTGCCTCAATTTTACCGCCGTGCGAAGTTTTAACTTTTATTTTCTCAAATTTTCCAAAACTTAAATTAAAAGTTATTTCAAAACCTGAGCTGATTTTTTTTAATTCCCTAAAGCTTAAGTTCAGCAGACATTTTGTAAATAACTTTAAATTGTATTTTTAAATTTTTTTAGAATTTCCAAAAACAAAATAAGCCACATCAGGCTTTCTGCGTGAAAAAAAATAACTTAAGACGTACTGTCAAGGATTTACTTATGGGCAAACAATTGTAATTTGCCCTATAAAAGCACTTTCCCAATTTGTTGCTGCTAAAAAACATGCGAACCGTCACTTTGACAGACGTTTGCTATTTGTTTTGCCTTTTTTCTTAAAAACTGCATTTGGTTATAAAAATAAATAAATAAACTCATGCGCCAAGCTTTTTTGGGACAAAAATGTTGGTGCCTCCTGTGAGGAAAGCCCTTTTGCTCGAGGATCTCGCATTCGCGGCAAGGTCAAATTTGGTCAAATAGCACGAGCTACCAGATGACCACCTTTGGTCTTTTCAAAATATCCGACATATAGGAAGAGAAGTGTTTGAAACTTACCTTCGGAAGAATCTTAAGAGTTGCCCATTAATATCCGGCGATGACCTTCAGGTGCATTTTCTTTGATAAATTCGATCGTTTTGAATGAAGAAAGTATACAAAAATGGCATAATTTTCCTCCTTAAACGCCAGGAAAAAGTGTAGTTCTATTGGCTTCGTCTCGCGCCGTTGTAACAACGGTATACTTCGCGTTTTTGCTAGTAGAATTTTGGTTTGATACCAAAATAAGAAAATGAGCAAGTAGCTCTCAAACAATTTGCACTAAATGAGAAATCAACCCAAAAGGCTCCAAAAATATGTAAGAAGACCCCAAAACAATGAAAAACCAAAATACTCCACAATTTCGTAATAATTTTTGTTGTTGTTTGTCATGCAATATTATAGGGGTGTTTTTTTAATTTTTTATGCTATCAATATGGCCCCATTCTGTATTTATTTGGGGCAATATTGCATAAATGGAATGGAGTCATTTTGCATTATGAAATATTACCCCATTTTTTGGGGCTTTTTGTTCATATTTTTTTGGGGTCATTTTTCATGGGGGCATAATTTCATGGAGTCGAAAAGATCACTTGATGAAGGTAGCCTTATATTCCCTCACGATTGTTTTTTTTTTATTTGATACAGAAGATGAGTGATATCTAATGAGAAAATTATAATTAAACTTAGTGGTTGACGATTCAGATTCAATTTTTTATTTATGAATTCATAATTTTTACAATATTTACAATAAAAAACTAAGCCTGGTTGATGAAAAAAAAACCAGTAAACCAATAAAATAAAAATATATTACTAAAATAATAACAATAATAAATAATAATAACAATTTGATCAGTAATTGCAACAAAGGTGACTCGATAAAAGCAACTACTTATTGTTTCGTGAACTCTTATTTCGTTCGCTATTTGTTCAAGCACTAAACATTTGCCTTCAATGAGCTGAAGTAAAAGATGCTTCACTGAGCAACATTTTAGCTCTGCAAAACTAACGAGAGTTAGATGTAGAAAAGAATTCTGCGTCCAAAAAGACACAATCAAAAAATTCTCTTTTTTTAAAAAAAAAAACAATTAAGATTTTAGTTTTTTCCTTTTTAATATGAACTAAAATTATCCGTTTTGGTCTCTTTACCAGTGCGACATTTTTACCAGTGCGACATGTTCTTTTTGAGGTGTAGGTATAGCTTTTTGTCTCATTTTACCCGATTATTGCAACAAACTCAATAAAAGCAACTGCCCAAATATTTATTAGTTGCTTTTATTGAGGTCGCACTGTAGTATGTCTTCGCGTTCTTGCCAATTGCACTAGTTAAGTTTAAGTAACTCAGCCCGTATAACTTAAACATCATAGATATTTCGTCCGCGCAATATTTGTCATCGAAGTATTTCTTTGCAGATTGTGGTTAAGCCTGCTGTAGATCGCTCTGTGTAGTGAGTTAAACGCTTCCTGTAAAAACCCTACTCCAGCCCGCTCATCCTCTTTCTCCACGAGCTTATAGAGAAAGGGCTTCTAATTGATGACACCATCAGCTACAAGATTTCATTCCAAACAGCGTTGCCGGACGGTCAAAATATTTCCGCCCCAGATAAATCTGAAAAACCCCCGATTTGGCTCTTTTCCTAAAAAAAACCAGCTTTTTGTCAATATTTTCTTAATATGTTTTACGACTTAAAAGTAGGAATTTCACATTTGAAGCGCGAACATGTTTGGTCTTACGATTGCAAAAGTGTGTCCCAATCCCAAATATTTATGATGGTGAAAATGTCAACGCATGCTGCTTTTTGAAACCATTTTGTACAAATTTACATAACTCCAGCGCATGATATTGTTGCTAATAAAATTTACTGATGAGTTTGGTGCTTACATCCGGAAAAATATTTAAGGAACTAATACAAAAAACTTTAACTTTTTCCAAGTGAAACTGGAATTTGCTTTTTTTTGAATGACTTGTTTTGAAAACGAAAATCATCCAAAGATATCAGAATTTTCACACGTAAATATAGCTTAAGCGAATCGATTGATTATTTTACAGCATTTAAAAAAGCACACACATTTATTTCATCTATTATTTCAAATTTGAGTCGTTTCGTAGTAGACAGAAAAGAACGACGAATGTCTACGATAACTCATAATTAAGTTGGATTTACTTAGCGTTTTTTATGTTCGTAAAATGCGGATGCTGATTTTAAGGTTATCAAAAACAAATATTATAACCAAATATTTATAAATAAAATTGAATTAAAAGAAAAACCCCAGATTTCCGACTAAAAAATTTCTCTCCCCCGTCAGCCAAAAAAAAACCTAAATCTGGGGGGAAAGCCCCCAAACTTGCAACGCTGGTTCCAAATCACATTGGCGAGCGAGAGGTAGCCACATTTTAAAGCACCCGGTTCTGTTCCGTATTGTCTCGAGCGCTACCTTCTTTGACAGTCTGCTACCTGGCATATTCAACACCTTAAGAACTTATAGTTCACTTGCAGCTTTAGAGATCTAATGAACAGAGACGATAACCCGGTGTCTAACATTAGAATGTACGATGGCGTGAAAGGTTCTCTTTAAAAAATATCTTAAAAGTTTCTCAACTGTAGCCTTTCTTTCCCATACATGAGCTGCATACAACATGATTGACCCCGAAACCGCCTCAAATACTTTATGTTTACTGCTGTGTGCAATAAATTTGTTGCTGAGGCATTTGCTCCGTGCTACATTGATAGCAGTTTTCTAATTTGCCACTCTTCGTTGGGACAGTTTTTACCTACTCCTTTTTTAAAAATCATCACTTTTGGTTTTTTCTAGTTGACTATTACATACTTCCAGAATTTGCAGTATTCCCATAGTCGGTTAATAATTAATTGTGGAGACTCCGTCGAATATGCTAAGAGAATACAGCATCATCCGCAAAGAGAACCGCTTTGATATTCACCCCCGCGAAATCGATCCCTCCTGGAAAAAAATCAACTCATGAAGAACGCAAACAGGCTTGGGCTCAGAGCACATCCTTGCCTTGCTCCCGAGTCCCGACTATGACTGAAACCGTCCATGCCTCGCCATTCCCCACTGCTGTGTTTGTATCTTCATATAGGCTTTGCATAACACGCCCAAACTTCCTTGTCATGCCTATCGAGGACAATTTATAGAATAAGGCATGTCTGTCCACAGAGGCAAAGGTTGCCTTGAGGTCAACGAAGAAGTGGTTAATGTGTTGGACTTCTCAGCAAGGGGTCCAAGGTATGATTCCCGGAAAAATGCAATTACAAGGTTTTTTCCACTACTTACCTTTCGTTTCGATTCGTTAAAACGCACGCGGGGGGAAGAAATGCGAATCTTTAGAAGAAGCTTATGCGAATATTTACATTAAATGGTCCGCCAAGAGACTTGTGAATTTCTGGTTTAAAATAAACCGCATAAGGACGGTCAAGAACAGGCGTTTTGCTGTCAGTTATTACTTTTATTCAGCTACCATTGGGTTTCTTGGGGTCGCACTCATTTCGAGTTAAGAATAGAAAATTCAAACTCCACTCGATATCTGTTTTCAAAAACATGTTTATCATCGTTCACGAAACATTCGCCAAGAAGAACGCATCCGCGAAGCATCGAAACACTTTGTTTTGTCTCGATCTATATACAAAACCAATTTGTTCTTAGATTTTAAACAATTAACGATAAAATTTAAGAAAATTCACAAGGCAAAACCCAGCAACCAATTTTGTCCAATGGTTTGTTCAGCTCCTTTGTTTCAATCTCCATATATCTGAAAGCAATATTCGGGCAAGATTCGAGAGCTGGACGAAGCCCTAGTGGTCATGAGCATCAGCCATATTTGCACAGCTCGAAGTTCTTGAATAAAAACACTTCAGACAACGTCAAGCGAATATTTTGTACAGCTTAAAATCACTTTTGCTGGAGATTATCCTGAACATAAAGAAAAACATCGTAAAATAAATGCCCCCCCAACCAGTTCGAAGCCATCAGATCGGCGTTCGCCGGCTTGGAATTTAAATGAGCCTAACAACCCAATAATACCTCTTCGCATATCAAATTCTAATTGAAATTACGAGCGCCTCATAACGTCAATCGTAAAACAACTTGCGCCTAACTATCCATCCATCCACTGGCCAAGCTCATGCATCATTGAATCCTCGCCAGACAAAGGTTACTTCTGCCAACACAAATCAAATTGCCGCACGGTAATTTGACTCCTTTGTTCCTCTGCCACATACGCGAGTGTACAGTGTACACTGTACGGCGCACACTCGACCACATCCCGACCATCTATGCAGCTATACGAACGGATCCATTGAACTCCTCCATAAAAATCTTAATTACAATAATTTCACTCGGTTCCGGCTGGCATAGAGAACATCTCACTCACTCACAGTAGATGTACACTGTGCAAAAGATGACCAATTACCCTCGTCTATAGGCAGCGCTTGGCACTGGTCGAACGGAGACGATGCTCGCGCAAGCGCGTCCTCGTTTGTTTCGCACGAATTTCCATTTAAAAGAACAAATCAAAGGGCTGCTCCACCATAGATCCCAATCCCACGGTCAGATACTCCAACAAAAGGAACGACGACGAACTTCGCTACGTGCATTGCCAAATAGATGATCGTGTATCTGCACTTGAGCCTTCGCTGGTCTCTATGATTATCTTCATCTTGAATCGGGGCAGCGGCAGCAGCAGCAACGCTAGAATGAAGAGAACTTATATACAAAGAACTGAGCAGAGCAGAGCATGAAGAATCATTTTGAAGGTCCATCATCATTGAGCTGGACCGCAAACAATTCTTCTTCCGCTCTCGCTCTGGGAGAAAGATTGAAAGATCATATACCCTCCACGGTCGTGATGGTAATTTACCCGCAGACTTTTGTTACGTCATAATATTTCGACTCGAAATTAGATAAATGGCCATAGAAAAAGATTGGCCTCAAATGAGATTCGCCGTAGATTATGTTCATTGCCGGTACGTGGTGAAGTTTAAGATACGATCCGTGCGCGCTCAGTTGTGATTTATATGAAGATCAGACTTACGCAAGGAGCTGTAAGTGCAGGCGCAGATGGGGCCAAGGATGAAATTTTTGCCGAAGAATAATAGAATGACGGCTTGTGCTGCCCGAAATGGCAACTCTTGCAAAAGCGGCCATTGTGAGTGGTGCGCTTAACGCCTTAAAGACTGATGGTTCAGGTTGTGGGTATGGAAATTAAAAAAGAGAACTTTGGTAGTACAGAGTTTTGGGCGGGCTTTGCTTGTTTTTTTTTTAAAGTGGCAACTGGGAAATTCCACCTCAATAGACGATCTTGCTGGCCAATGAATCTCTGCGCAAATATTCCATCCCGTACAGAATTGTTCAACCGTGGCCAGGTATTGATTTTGATTCGAACCCCTTTATCCTTCCTATCGTCAAGCTCTCATCGGCATCTTTATTTTTACAAATGGGTCCATCGTACAGTGCTTGAATGAACCCCTTTGTAGCTTTCGACTTTTTTAGAAACTCTATATCATCGGTGGCAATTTCCATAACTAGAGGAGAAATTCGATCCAACCGGGTCTACCGAAAAACAAAAATTATCTCGAAAGCAAAAATCTCCAATATAAAAATCTCAAAACAAAAACAAGCTTCTATATTCTGCAATAGATTTTGGTTGCCATTTTGATTTTAAGGGGACAGTTTGCCTCCGCCAATACCTCTCCCCTTTTCACTAGAATTGGTCAAAACTTGTGTGAATTTTTTTTTGCTTTACAACTTGGCTTTGACAATATTGGTTGATTTGGCGGCGGAGATATTTTTATTTAGGCGGTAGGTCGTTGGATATTTTTTGTTTTCAAATTCAGGTCAATTTTTAGTACGGACGAATCCTCAAACTCCCAATTGTATTTAATTAAATTTCCCACAAGTTTTGCTTTTATCACTTTTTCTGCTAAGTTAGAAACTAATTTTTCAATAAAAACTCACGCCACTCTTACATACAGGATGGTGACCAATGCTTCTGGCGAATCTTGTAGAAATCCTGGACCTATACGAGTTCAGTTGTCACTCAACAAGTAGTAAAGGAAATTTGTTAAGTATTAACTCCCGTATCGATAAATGCTGCGTTAAAGTCAACCGCAGGTTACACAGCAGTTGCGCGAAATTGTGATAATATCTGACGTCTACTAGCTTACTTACTTGTAGATATTATTTTTCAAATATGCGAAAGGTATTTAATAGAACATCGACAAATGCAGACAAATGTGTCTTCGTTGGCATTCTGTAGTACGCCATTCCCCCAGCTTCACACAGGTCGATGGACATGTTCTTCGTGAAAAATCCTCGACTGAGCTCAGTGCCTTGAAATGGGAGATTAAGATGGAAGTGCGTTGCCAAAAATGCAGTAGATTGATTTTTTTGGCAGTGGATTTAAATTTCGAAAAAAATGCTGTAGGTAATCTATAGCAATTGCAGCAAAGTGGCAACGCTGGTCACGGTTTTACTACTAAAATTCTAACTACCATCTGTAAGAAGAAAGTAAAACACATTAATTTCAACACGTCCTTGACCTTTTTAAGGGCCTTCGCCAAAATTAGTTAGATTATAAATAACTTGAAAAAAAAAAACACAATAGTCAATATTTTTAAAATCTCACGTCTAAATTGGATCAACCTGTTCTTTGTATCACATCTGCTGCGAAATTTGTGGTAAGCAGTATATTGTTGAATAAATGGTCGTGCTCCGTCAAGTGGATTTTACAACCAAATTAAACCACTTCAGTCCTTAAACTGTTCTTATCAGATCAAGTGACATATTCAAGTGTTATTGTGCAGCAATTTGTGGAGCCTTGTTCATTTTTTTTCCGCCTTTTACACTATTTGTTGATTTCTATATGCGATGTCCTTAATTATCGGATTTGGTCAGCCTTGAGAACTGCCCGATTTGTGTCGTGATCTTATCGTGAAGTTTCTCATTGATAGGAGGAATTTTGCCAGTTTGAATTTGTCAGGTCAATTGTTCACTCCCTTCATAAGTCAATGTCATTCGGCGGCGTGTGCACGAGGCGTCTCCAAAATATGTTTTTCATGTAAAACAATCTTGTGGACAATCTTTACAATGTATTTTCCCGCATATTTGACACGACGTGCAGGTGGCAATTGGAAACCCTATTGCGGTTGATATTGTCCAGTGTTTCATTGATGTAAACAAACAAGACAGGAGATAAGTGTATAGTATTTCATTGTTGCGGCTTACTTAATAAATTTTGCAGGACCTTCACCTATTTGCTTGTTCTGTTCTGTCCTCCTTATCCGCAGATGGCAATTCTCTCAATGCTAGCAAAGTGGTAAACCAACGCCTTCGAGTATGTGGGCTGCAATATTGTTGACAGAAGGCATGGTCATGATCCCATTTTGAAGACTACCTCTAAGAAAACTAATTGGTAACTGACACGCTTGAATTTCAAAGATTATCTGTGAGCAAACAAGCGCATAATTTGGCCCATTAAAGTTCTTTTCCCAATTTGTTCCTGCTGTCAAATATGCGAGCCGTCACTTGGACAGACGTTTGCTTTTAACTTACTTGAGCTCTAACCTACGGCCCTAGTTATAGCCATACGTAAATTGCAACCGAAGAAGTTGGAACATTTTGAAAATGCGTTATTTTACTTTTAGGCCATAGTAAAAATTCTATCAGGATAAAATTTTCCCTGCGAAAACAACAACAATAAACCAACCACCACTGATGGGAATCCATCAGAACAAAAATTCCTGACCGATGGAACAGTAAAGAAATGAAATATTTCAATGGAATGATTTGTTTTTTTCTTGTGGAATTAAATGGGAGTTCGATCAGAAAAAGTTTTTCGTACGGAAAAATTAATGAAATATTTTTCTAGAAAATTAAAAGATCATTTACTGATTTTTTTTGTGTTAGACTAACTTTATACTTCGTAAGCGACATTTTAGGACCAAGATTGAGTTCAACCATTAGGTCTTAGTGGTCAAAAAAAAGCAAAAGAACATTTTTACGGTTTCGTTTTGCGTATAGCTAAAACTAGGACCTAAACTGAGAAGAAGAAAGAATTTGTATTGACTACTTTTCGCTACTGAATGTTTAAAATAAATAAATAAACTCACTCACAGTTTTTTTGGAACACTTTGCATTTTTACGCTGTACAATTTATTTATCGTATAGAAAAAGCAGAGCCAAGTACAGTGCTATAAAAATGTCACCCAAATCTATAAACAACTGGCCAAAACTCACTCAGATGTCATTCTCTTATAGGGTGACCCGAGATTCTGAAGAAGTTACACAATTCAAAAAAACTCTTTTGTTGATCAACGTCTCTCAACAAAACCCCCAGAATTTATGATTTGTTCATTTCGTTGCTATCTTGTAAAGTTTTAAGAATCGAAAGTTCGAGTGACTGGCCGGCGCTGGCTTGGGATTTCGTAAAATGTCTCTTTGTATGGACAGTAGCGCCATCTTTGTGAATTGCGGCTTTCTCATCTATAGGTATAATTCCTTCGGGGTGAACTCTATAACCGCTTGGCCGATTAGCATGATTCTTCTTTTGTTCTATTCGTGTTGGGGTGTACTTCAGATTCAGGCAGAAAGGAAATTCCAGAAAAGTTCGATTTATTCGTATTTTTCCACCATCTATGTTGGCGGCAAAACGGAGCTATGCAGGGTCCAGCTAGTTATGAATAATTTTACCGAGCATATTGAATAAAATATTTATAGGTAGGTTAGAAGTTACTCATAGACGTTGCATTTGTAAGGTAAAATTAGGAAAAATTGTTAAGGCCTTTCATAAGTTCTAAAACGGATCAGATTGAGCACATATAGCAGGGCGGAGCCATATTAAACTGCGCTCTGTGCTCTCTATAACCGGAGAATGATCAGTAAATAGAGTAGATAATTTGTACTCTTTTTTTTTCTACGATACTTAACCCAGTAAATTTATTATTCCCTTGTTAACTTTCAACTTAATCTGAAAGTTTTTTCCCCATCGCTTAGTATTTAACATTTACTAAACAGAAAGCCGATACAGAGTAACACTGCGCAATAATTTTCATTCTCTGCATCTGTCAAAAAAATCATTCTTTTGTACATTGACATGTCACAACGGCTCGCCATGGCGTGCACTGCACAATCCATATTCGCTATGCTAGGTGTACTATGTATGTACACATCCCAGCTTAAGTAAAGGACATCATCTAGTCTATACATTTTGCAAAAAAAAGGAAACCACTGAATGCCCAACATAATTGATCAACTAATAGCCATGCCTGTAGCTTGTGAGTGAGTTACAACCAAAAATGAACCGCGTCCATTCGGCTTTTGCGTCAATTTCTAAAAACAATCGGTTGTATAATCGTTGCGACACTAATCCACGTCTAATCCCGCCGCAGTTGACCCCAATTAATTTGCATGCGACTTCTTAGAAAAAAGGTGCAGAAACCTTTTTATCGCAGCCGCAAGCGCCTGACAGGGGACCGAGAATATTGTTGACTTTTTGACGTTTATACAGTTGCTGTGGTGTGCTTGCGCGCATAAAATACAAACCGTAGAGTGAAAGTTGTTTCCTACAAATGAGACCACTGGTCGATCTCTTCTCTGTGTTATGCAAGCTGTGCTATCTACCGCCTCTCATCCCGAGGGAATTCCATAATCGAACAATAGATTTCGCAACCGCAAGCTTACCTAATGCCCAGCATCTGTGCCGAGTCCTACAGGAGAGGGAGTACCGCTTTGTTTACGTTAATATTTATATCAAAACTCATTATGCCGCACAGCCATGGCCGTTGTAAAGCATATCGGCAGCCGATGACAAAATGCATTTTAGCGTCGCGTCAAATTAATTTCGAGAACCAGTTGGATTGACGATGAAATTCGGCCCGACTTTGAGCCGCAAAGGCGAATGTTTCACGCTTTCGCGGGTATCGCAGTAGATGCAGACTGAAGTCAGTGGTTTGGGGGAAACGCACATGTTGTGTTTTTCTTTCTTTTATTTCCCGCACATTTAGATCGCTTACAAAGTGCGCCACAACAAGAAAGACAATTTTCATTTCAATTTGACATTTGGTGGTCGCTTTTGAGTGCCGACATACGAACGACGGCGCTACTAATCGAAGTGGGCAGTTGTCGACAATTGCAGTTAGAGATAAATTGTGTCCACAGTTTGGTTGCGGTCTTTACAAGTGACCATTATGTGGAAGCAGTGAAAATTGTCTGAAAGGTTGCTGCGACTGTCACAATGTTTTTGTAGCTCTGTTGATGGAACGTTTGTGTATGAAGTTGCGGCGGCATTAACATGAGTGTCACCGTTGATTTGATTGTATTCACTGGGCTTTGCGCTTGTGAAAGGGGATTGTTAACATTTGATTGTTTGTCTGCAGCAGCGCCCTGATTTGTTGTTCATTATCCTGCTACACATTGGCGCACTCTTTAAATGGAATATGTAGTTCAAATTGCAACAGAGTGGTTTAGAACTGAAGCGCTGTCAGTGGCTACAATTGTAAGCTTAATTTCTGTGGATTCTCTTTCTCTTTCTATTGAAACAAAGTTACTAGAGGTAACGCATTTTCGGATTACATATTCAGGCATTTGGTCATTTTTTGAAGTACGCAGTACGTTGCATTCCTGTTGTTACATTTGCAGCTCTTTCATTGTTGGATTAGAAACGGAAATGTTCTGGGGCATTTTTGTTCACACAAAAAAACCAACACAAAGTAAAGCTCCTGAAATTCAAAACTCTTTCGAATCTTTAAAATCGCAATAGAATTTCATGACCAAAGGTTAATGTTTGAAATCAAGTCTGGTCGTATTATCACAGCCGCCGATTGAGCTAGCTTGACTAAGCAAATAGATGAGATCTCCATAGTTTCCTTCATTGCTCGTCAATTAGACGGAGATATGCCCAAACTTCACCCACTTAGCAATTGATTTCCACCAAGCACTGAACTGGCGTTAACATTACGTCCATCTTTTATCCAGCTTCAGAATATTCAGCTACAGTCGATAATCGCATTTAAAGTACTTCAAAAAAACGATTGAAAATTGTGTCAAAAGGCGTTAAAATAAATACAACAAAAATACTTTAAAAAAAACGAAACAAAAATCAAGTTAAAACTTAAAAAACATTTAAAAATGGCGTTAAAGATGACTTAAAAAAAGCTTTGGAAACAGTTCAAAGAATCAGTCGAAAAACACACTCAAAAGCGAATCGAAGAACACGTCGAGAGTTGCATTAAGAATACTTCAAAAACTTATGAAAATTGTGTCAAAAGGCGTTAAAATAAATCCAACAAAAGGACTTTCAAAAACAAATAAAAAATCAAGTTAAAACTCTTATAAAAAAACATAAAAATGGCGTTAAGGTTGACTTTAAAAAGCTTTAAGAACAGTTCAAAGAATCAGTCGAAAAACACACTCAAAAGAGCATCGAAAAAGACGACGATAATCGCATTAAAAATACTTCAAAAAACTAATGAAAATTGTGTCAAAAGGCGTTAAAATAAATGCAACAAAAGGGCTTTAAAAAACGAACCAAAAATCAAGTTTAAACTCTTTAAAAAGCTTAAAGATCAGAAAATTCAAAAACGCATCGAAAAACACTTTAAAGAGACACAAAAAGCGTATTAAAGAGACGAGGAGACTAAAAATTCGAACTCCGTTTGATTCCCCACAATCACCGTCATCGCCCAATTCTCAGACCACTTTATTGACATGAGAGTCCAATGGTAATATACACTTTGCACCTAAAGGTCCTTGAGCAGATTTAATTTTATTTATGACTGACTCACTTTGCTGTGGAATTTTCTCTGTCCCGAAATGGCTGCAGGTAGGTGTTACTGCACTTGTCCACAAAATGTCCACCTACTCTTCTACATGGTGGTCCTCTGGAAATACATGTCCCCAGAAAGCGAGGTCCTACGTTTGCCTTTCCTTTAGCCAAAGTTTCTTTTGGAAAAGTTGGGCTGTCAAAGTATACTAATACGGCACTTATATATTTCGATGAATATCTTCGTTAAGTTTCTGTGAGCATCTGTCGTGGGAGTATCTGTAAAATGGGCATAGGTCCGCGACCAGTCTTCTGTGCGCCGGCCGGCTGCTGTAGAATCGAAGTTAGTAGAAAATCCTTCTACTTGTCAAACTAAACGTTTCTGTTTGATGTCAAGAAGTTTAAAGGAATTCTTTGTGGCCGAGGACTACATGTGAAAGCAACATTCGAGGCAAAACCTGCACCTGAATGAGAATGAGGAGCTGCTTCGGGCTAAAAAGCTCTTTGCTCCAAAAAGGTACCTTCACTCTAAGGCCACTTATCTTGCCGTATTGGGTAAGTGGTCTCGCCGTGACATTCCCAAATTGAGTGTGACTCCAAGAAGGTATAGTTTCATTGCCGTGGATGGGTTGCCTGTTCATTTCAGTACAGCCGACGCATACTTCATTGTAAAAGTTGTGAGCTATGCCTTCTGTCAAATAAATACAAAAAAGTTTTTTTTTCGCTGTTTTAAGGCTTTCCCTGGATCTTCACTAAAAGAACTAAGCATAACCGAATAGTCTTTTGACCACTTAGTTTATTCCTATGCCCTTAGTCGATGTCCTTGTCGACAAACCGTAAGTTGCCATAAGCTCCAATTGGCGCATTCACTTCCCGTACTAACCTATGTTCGCAGGCAAAATATTGCACCCCGGTTCAGTGGTTAATGTGCTTCAATTCTGAGGGAGTTCTCTCCGGCTTAGCCCCCAACTTTGTAGGGCAAAGGCGGAACTCATTCTAGCTTTGTTAAGTGAATGACAAAATTTGCAAACAAAGATCGAAGCGATAGCTATATTTTGTTCCACTTCAGTTATCCACCAGCAGACTCATTTAAGTCTTGTGCGAACATATTGAATATTTGCAGGTTCCGCGTAAGAATACGATGCCCTAAAAGCACAGAACATTTTTCGACAGTTCCCTCATCCAAATGGTCGGCTAAAAATGCCAATGTTTCTCTGAGACATGGCAATCGTGCCTTCTGGGTGCACCAAACCTGATAGATATAGAAGAACCTTGAAGTGGTAAACATTCAAGCACACACCCCAGCCTGTTACACATGTAATTATGCATGCGTTGCGTATGCATCCACCATATGAATGCCAATTCTTCCAACTTGAATTTGCATTTTGCAACATTCGCCTCAGGTGCAAGAGATTATACGAGCACGCAGTATGACAAGCCCTCTGTGGCGCGTTTCACATACGCCCATTCATCGGCTATCCATAGATGAAAAATGTCCCCGCAGAGCCATATTTCTTTCCGTTTTTGCACTCCCCTAATGTATGTGATTCGGGTTCAAGGATTTCCAATTGCGCGGCCGCTTCTAACTCACGAAGTGCGATGCAATAATTAAAAGGAATTTCACGATTTCCATCTAACCAGAAGCATACACACGGCTTCCGAGCGGATAAGTGATAATGATTGTTACCTAGCAGAAGCAATTCATTTCGAGGAGGCAGATAGCCATTAAGGCTGGCCAAGCCACCCGGCTTTCGGAGTGTTTTCGCCAGAAAAGCACTTTCACAACGTGTCCGGAGCGCGGAGGTAAAACCAAGAATCACGTATGATCTGCAATCAGAAAGTGAATTCCAGCGCAAGCGGCTGGCTTGGAATTGGACCAGAGGACCGCAGTCTGGTGGGTAAATTGTTTCGTCCAATATGAGTTGATAATATCATGCGGCTACGTCGAGCAGATCGCACAGCCTACAGCGAGCAGAAGTCGGCTGCAGTCATTTGCATTACAGTTGGAAACTAGGAAATGATCTGCATCTGCACAGATGCGGACACGATCGTTTGGGCTGCTTTGTGGTTATCGATCGCATGCGCGGTTCTTATATAAGCCCCATCTCGCGCTTGGCACTGGTGACGATCATTGATTTGATAATTTAATTGTTTGCCTCTTGTGGTGAAGCTGAATCGGGTGCATTGTATGTGGTATCGCTCACAGGTGCCTGGGGAGATTTGCTGATAAATTATTCGATTTGAAGCTATCGAGGCTATGCCTCAAGTCGGGGCAGGTGCAGATAAATAGCAATCTTATCTGTACTCGTTTGTAGAGATCGACGACTTTAACATTTAAGTAGTCATTGTTCGCTAAATGTAATTGAGTGAGTCCGTTTTTTTCAAACCCAACTTTCGTTCAAATTCACCTTTCCAATTCGTCACCAAGAAGGATAAAGACAATCGGCATTGCCTTCCCTTTGACTCAACCACTTAAACAGGGTCTAACTTTCTGTCTATCAAACTGTGTTGTACGCCCTAGAAATCTGAAAAAATCTTTCAAAATATATGACTTTGATCGTTTTCTACCTCAATCAAGTCTAAGGGTACTTCCTGTCCAAGTTAGGCCAGAAAATATGTATTTTCTTCCGTGCCCCGATCAAAGCTTGGTGGAGATGTGGGCCCGGCTACCGCGTTCCAAGTTCTTTCGTATGAAATCAAATTTTGCTAATCCTCCTTCAACGTTTGGGACTACGTTGATGGCTGTTTTCTAAATTCACATCAAAGATAGATCAAATGATGGGAACCACTTCGAAAACTGAGCTTTTGAGCAACTAAAGGGTTCGCTCTGTGGGGATTTGTAACTGCACTCCACTATTATTGACAAATGTTGTCACAAGTGTATAACAGAATGGTCTACACGCAAAGAGCGTGTATAACCTTGCAACCATCAGAACAGCAATTGAGACTTAAGACGAGCTCCAGCACCTCCTAGTAAAGAAGGCATTAAAGCCAGCACAATAGGTACGTATCTCCTGGAAATTAAAAAAAAAAGGGTGCTCGTTGTACCTTACCCTTCAGTCTGTTTAGCCAAAGATCAAAGCGATTTTAGCAAAAAGTCGGTCTTTCCATTCGTTGTGTAAACTTTTTAGTTTAGTAGTAGAATAGTACATCATTGAATATCTTTTCGACCCTTTTCTGAACTTGCCTGGATATAGGCTTGTAAGTCTCTAGGAGCAAAGTCATGAAATGGTCGTTCATTTAAAATGATGATGTCGCATTCGTCCGCATACCCCAGTAGCTAAACGGAATATAATGCCTTCATGATGAAAACTGCTCCTTATCAGCTACAGACTGAAATGAAAGAATTCATATGACAGCACACTCGTCGCCGAAATCAGGCGACTGCTTGCAAGAGAAAGTTTGGAAGACATACTTTTAAATTGCGCTGTTCGTCGTATTTCTAATAGCTCTTGGTAGAATGTCGGTTACTAAAGTCTAACTAGCACTTTGATTCTCTACTCCCTGGTTTTTAAGATGCGGGACTCATACCACTAGCACACCATAATGTTGTTTCGTGCCTTTTCTTATGACGATTATTAACACTCCTTGGGTAAAAGATCTAATGAAATCCGTTGCCTTCGATTCCAACTTTGCTATAATTTAAACCGCGACCCTTTTATTTTTTAAATTAACAAGAGCTTCTTTCGAAACTTGACGACCATTTGGGACTGATTTATGGCATTTTCCATCTTCCAGTGAAAGGTGCTTGATTTCTTGACGGATATTCCCTCTGAGTCTGACGTTTGTTGGCATATACACGTGGCTTGAAAAAAAACAACAAAAATAAGTCCGCAACGGTTAAATCAGGCGATCTTGTCTGCCTCGCCGTAAAAAACGATAGATATTTCAATTGCAGTTCCAGTTTGTTACATTGGGGGAAGGTTGAAGGTGGACCAGTGAGAAAGGGGGCATTCTTAGCGTAAAGTTGTGTTCGATACCATAAAAAAAGAGCCCTTATCGTTTTTAATAATTTTCAGCCGGTTTCTAAATCTACATTTGCAACATTTACAGATAGATCCGTTTGTTCGCTATCAATACTAGCAAAGGCGTAAGAATAAGTCACAAATCAGACGCCTACAGTGCCATGGATGTTCTACCCATAATTATAAATAGATACGTTAATCAGAAATAAAAACAAGTTCCGGTGTCCAACATTTCTGCAATTACTAGAAAACATTTCTATTTCTCACTGAAAACATTTGAAATGAGAGTGGCAATCAGTTTCAGTAAATTAAACCAACAATTCATCAATCAGTTACACGAAATAAATAAACAAAGAATTGTCAGTTCATCACTTCCGGAAGCCATTTTGTTTCATAGGAAAGCGAAATTACGTAAGCCATCGCTGAACATGCTGAACTTTCCCATAATTCCTACCTCGAACACAAGATGGCCGACCTAAATACATGCCACGTATTGAACTGAATTAAATTTCTCACAAAAATATCGAGCAGCATTTTGTTTTATTTCATCGCAGTCGCCCAACTAAGTCATGTAAGAAAGAGGACAGATGACATTCTCGAAGCCAGAATGCGATATAATGTCGTTTTGCATTGGGCAAAAAGAAGCGTCCTGTAGAGTCTGGAATCGAAAAAAAACTCTTCTGGAACCGTTTCATTGACACAAAAAAATACTCTTCTGGCGATGCTGGGAAGAGAATTCCGCTTCAAGCTTTGAAGTCAGAATCCACTAATAATTGTACCTATATGTACATATATTTTATAAAAGTCATTCTGACAGTTCTCACAGACTTTTGAAGACTGGGGTTGAATGACCGCATCCGTGATCGATTAATACGTGACTGTTTTTGTTATTCTTTTGCTTGTACGATCCACCAAATTCAGTGACGTATGGCTTGCTCACGGATACGGTAATTCGGCAACTGTTTTCCACTTTTAGCTTTAGTTTTCCCATAAACGCCAAAAAAATCCCCCTTTTCTCCCTTAAGTGAAATTTGCACTTGTTTTCATGAAAACTTTTACTTTTTTTATTAACAAGCATAAAATAAGCAATTTCCTTTTCTACTAGACATAAGATCAAATTGAGTGAATGCATTGAGATACAAAAAAACTCTTACGTAGACGTTCGATGGGCTGTTTTCTTTCATGTTTAATATGAAAAAATTCATTCGTTGAAATTTTTGACATTGACGTTGACATTTTTTTAATCTTTTCCCCTTTTTCATTCAAAAAGCGCCAAGATTAGCGCTTTAACCTTCAATCTGGGACCACTGCCAGCCGTAGATTATTTTTTGGCATTTTACCAATAGGTACTTCTGTGGATTCAATCAGAAGCAGTTTTCTTGTTCCATTTGACCAATGGAACGACATAAGCTTACTTCGTTTTCCCGCAAACTTTACAGTTTTACTGTTTTAGATGACAGTTCACAGATGTCACACATTGGGTAATCGAGTATTGACTGTGCGATGTTTTTTTTGGTCGTTTCTTTTTCCTTCGTTTTCTTCGACTCGATTTGCATTGGGTAATAGGGAAATATATAACAGAATTACCGCCATACGGGCAGAGTAACTGCACAACATATTTCTATATGTTTTACCATTAGGAAGATTGTAAAAGTCCCCTAAAGTGGAATTGGAATCTACAACACAGAGTCATAGTAAACACCTTTTGCAACTTAAGAAGAAAGACACGCGCTTGATGCGCATCGCACAGTAAGGTTCTGGTCTGCCTCTCTTTACGAGCATAAGTCGCATCAAAATATTTTCCGATTTTATAGAGGAAGTGCAACAGCAAAGGGATACCCCAAATCCACTCGGCTTACACATGTTTCTTTCCGCAATTACAGTTTGTTCCCATATGCGCTTTATGCCTATCGTTAAATTGGACGTACAAATATAAATATAAACCCAACGGTAACTACATAATATAATACAAGTGATAGTGTGTGTATAGTTTGCGATTTCATTACCGCATAGTTGGAGAATATTCTGTTTAACCACTCAACAAGAACACGTTTCCGCGTCACGGTTAATTAATGAGAAATCAAATTACCTACACCACATATAGTTGAGCATTTCGCACGACAAATGATTTAGTTTCCCATAAAACTGCAGTCGGTAACGTTCAATTTGCTAATAGCTTCGGGTATCGTTCGTACGTCTGCCTATTCAATAATAATCCATTAGGCATTTGCAACGTTAACTAGGATCGTAAAGAGCGCATAACTGAATTCAGCGAGACCCCACTGCCATTTTTAACCAAAAGTCTGCCAGATAAAAAGAGGCGTGGAAGTGAGAATATTTATATTTTTAAAGCCGCTTCACAAGGAACAATAACGATCTCTGCACCGCGCCGAATTATGTTGATGGTGCGCCTGGAATGGGGTAATACTTTCCGACAGCATCGGCCAATGCCATACACCATTACAAATTGATGAGCTCCTCGCATAGTCGTGTATACGATGCCGGTGTTTGAGAGGATGCGAATGAATACAGGGAATCGAAGGCGCTGTATGAAATATGTGCTGGGGTGATTGGTATCTGGGTAACACCTCCCTGGAGCTTCGTACGTATTTCTATTATTTCGCTTGATATCACTGCTCATCGCTGAGGAGTCCGCCTTCGACAGCTACTCGCTACTCTTGTGTGGCATCGTTTCTTTTATGGGATAACTTTTAGTGTGTTCCTACGCATACGGGGGCACTTGGCTGTGTGCAATTAATGCAGTGAGATCGATTAACGATTGGACAGGGGGCTTGTGTAATGAAGTGCGATTTGTGAATTATGCGTGCTTCTTTTTACTGACTTTGAAGCCAGACTTGTGGAGGTCCAATCTTTTGTATTATAACTGTCTGCCTATTTGACGGCTGACTACCGCAGTATCACTATTTCGTCGGCTGGCTAGACAAGCAGGATCTCGGATCTCAGAGGTAGAGTAAGCTGAGCTGGGGCAGAAGTCAGCGATAGTGGAAAGTCACTCCTTTATATAGAGGCTTGAGGACATTTTCATCCGCACAGAAGGATATGCAGAGGACATAGCAATTATGACAATATTCATTTGACTAAATTAGGGAATTACATAAACCCCTCGCCTGCTGTACGCAAGTTTGTGCAAAAAGTGCGTGAGACTGGTATGCTAGTGGACAACACTCATGGTCTATTGCACCCACAGAGAGTGAGACTTGGTTAGTTTAAACCCATTTTTTTTCAACACTCTGATAGAGCCAATTTTTGAGCGTGCAATCTAACCGACTTTTTTTGACTGAAATTGAAGATACGGACTTGAACAACCTCTGGTTCGTTCGTTCATAGAATATCGCACCATGCCACACTGCCCATGCCAAAATCGATCTTTTGCGCACAAAATTCCCAAATCGCGTTATCAGCCATCTTGGCGATGTCAATTGGCCGCCTCGGAGCTGCCATTTGACCCCTTTGGCCTTTTTTTGTGGGGAACCGGAAGGGCCGATGTTATGCCAACAATCCGGAAACGATTCAAGCAATTAAGGCCCATATCATCCGAGCATTCTTTTAATAATTCATGGGAATGTTTGCTCTTACTAATAAAACCATAACACATGGAAAAAACTTAATCTTATCGATTATATTGAATTTTTAAAAAATTCCCTGTACACCCTGTACAGTCTTGGCCAAAACTAAAGCACGAAATGATGACGCTTTGGAAAAAATTAAAAAAAGCGTTCGATAATTTCCTAGCCTAATTTTTTCACAAAACAATATATATCACAATAGCCGTATTTTATTATCAGCGTGATCTGATCCGAATCAGATCACGAAAATAAAACAATACGGATCATAGAAAAATTTTATTTTCGAGTTGTGGCAACAGTTGCTTTCAAAACACAAGGGGTAATGTATGAGCATTACAAACTTCATATTGCCACCAGCCATATTGCAAACTTTCTGTACAACGTGACGTCACAATATGATGAAAATTGACATGACATTTCATTTGCTTGTGGGGGGAGTTACCATATGAATCAAATTAATAATTTTTATTTATGGATATTTTTTTTAAGAAAAGTAATTTAAAATTCTGTGTTAAAAAATGCAACAAATAAACAATATTTTGCTGCTGTATTTCGGTGTATTCATGCGAGCGAATGATTTTCTTAAACATTTATGAAATGTTCTCGATTTGCTTCAGAAACATTTCATAAACATTTGTAAAACATTTCTGTTTTTGCCGGTGTATACGCCGATTAAGTATTTATTAAGCGTTTATGAAATACTTTTTACTGTCGAAAATTCACGACCAGAGGCTCGAAAACAAAATGAGTTTACCTACAATCAGTTCAAATTGTAATAGAAATCTTAATTCAGTTTGCACCTCTGGTCCGCTCAGATTGGAATTCTTAGACAAAGTAAATGACAGCGGTTTTGGGCACGAAATTCCAGAAGAACAAAATGAAGTTAGAACTAGATTTTTCTGTGTGAAAAAGAAACGTGTTTTCCCAATAACTAGGTTCGAAAACAATTTAAATTTATGCAGGTAGCTAGTTTCGATTTTTTATTATTCCAAGATTTTCTGGACATTTGTATTTTATGTTAAAAGAACAAAAACACATCTCTGAAACAAATCATTAACGAATTGCGAAACATTTCATAAACATTTTTTTTTGTTAAATAAATGTTTATGAAACATTTACTTAAATATTTCGCTGGTCTGGGCGCATACCTTTATGGAATGAAAAAGCAAAATCATCTCGAAGGCGGGAAATGTATTCGATGTGAAAAAAAAGCTTTTTGATTTTTTGTGTTGTGAAGGGTGTTGAATATTTTAGTCTGGCAACGTGACTGTGTGGCTTGGCTAATGGCTATCGTTTACAGGCACACCAACATTGAAAAATGAAACAAGCCACCTAGTACAATACATTTTCAGATCATGATTCGTGATCTCGATGAATATCAGGATCATGTGCTGTTGTTGTAAGTGCATGTATTTCGATGATCTATATGGATCATGGCTGATAATAAAAAAGGGCTAATGATACATATCGACTTTTCTCAATTGTACTGAAAACTGAAAAGTTTCGATAAATTCGTTTTCTGACAACGAAGCCATTAAGATTTCATCCACTTAAAAAAATTAAATCCATTTGTTTTAGCTTCTTGCTACTTTTAATATTCTTGTTTACTTTTGCCAATATTATGAAATTGAGTTTTAACCCGAGTTAAAATACTTAAACTGGTCTCCGGAGTGCAGTTTAAAATCAATCGGATTTAACGCCAACAAGTTTAAAGAACTGTGTTTATTATTTGCGCGTTCAACGAATGAATATTTAATTTTTTGAGTGAATAATACGGGCATATGTGAGATAGTGTAAATACTGTAACGCATAACTGGCATCATGATGCTCATGATGCATTGCAAAATGTTTATTACTGCAAGCGATTGGCATCACTTTCAACGTCAATAGTGTTCATTATTGCAAAGTTGATCAAACTGATGCGCAAACGTAACGAAAAAGGCGTCACAGAAAAAAGTAAGAAAAATGTCGGAAGAGAAAGAAAAGTAAGGAAATAAACATTTTTATCGGTTGATAGATACATTTACGCTTTTGACAGAAAGATTTATACATTTTTGTGAAATTCTTTGTATTAATTTTTCTGACAAACATTTAATTTTTTTTTGCAGGGTGTATTTCAGCGCTGCTGAGGTAAAGGCTAAAACTTTTATTGGCAAAACTTCCATCTTGACATTAAAATGTTTGATGTTAACAATGCGTTCTAAAACTCAAACGTCATATCAGCAACACATCAGCATAAACTGTACATCGCAAATAAGCAGTTATGCCGCATCACTGCGTAAAGGTTTGACGTTTCTGAACTTACACATAACTTCATACAGGCTTGATTTATTTTAAAAGTCAAATAGTACAGAAATCAGTACAATAATAAGCCTTTCCTTAACAGTGATGTATCAATCTTCAATTTATTATTTATTTATAACTTATTCGAAAAACAAAAAAAAATATTAAGTTTTGGCCGACACTGTACAGTGTACACAATATATCGGCGATTTGGCCAACAGTCGCTGGAACGCTTCGGCAATGTACGTTAAAAATATTTAAATATGGCTATCATCTTGGATAATTATTGCCTTCCGTCTATCTGCCTCATTCGATTCACTGGAAGCAATTAGTGCGTGCGTCCTTCAGCGCAATGTTATCCTATGTAACAACTGCATGTAAGGCTGGCGAATAATGTAACTCAATCAATTATATGAATTTTTCTAAAATGAATTAGTTGTGTCGTTGGACTCGGTAGCAAATAATTGCCGTTGTCACCGAGCGCAACTGAAACAATACCAACGGGCACAAGTCGAAGTGACTTGATGTGCCACCGGGGCAGAGCGCCGCCGCCTGATTGAAATATCCAGCCATGGACTGGAACTGGATGTACGCAAAGCGCACAAAACCAGCCGCACAATTAATTGACTAGACGCAGTAGGCATCGGCATACAAACCTAATGAAATACCGGTGAGATGCCAATTCGAGAAACTTGACGCATTAATGAATTGTGCTTCCCCCTTCTGCTGTGTGGATATTTAAAATACCATGTACTGGAACGTGAGCCTTTAAGTCGGACTCACGGCGGAGATTGAATTGAGCGACGACCGACGAGGCCGCGCCACTGGTTTACGGCAATCGCACTCGGATCAGTATCTCTGAGATAGCGCGCTCATCGTCGCGCATTATGAAATGCACAAACATGTTGCTTTTGCCTTTTCTAGGATCACAGTCTCACAGCAGCTTCATCTGTGGCGTTATTCCACTTTGTGGCGGTGAACATCTGAGGGATGTCGTAACGAACGGAAACTGAGTCTTCCCTGTTGTCTCATAAAAGCCAAATGATGTTTCGTGAAACGAATTTGACGTTTCCCCCAGTATTGAGGAGATGGGAATTCTCCACGAGACATATGGCCTCGTGGTCAGCGGCGGCGCCGGTCATATATGGTTCGCTTGCCGTCTCCGATATGTCAGATGGAATGCACACGTGAACAAGAGGATTATTTAACTTCTTGCATGCAGATTGACAGGGAGAGAGGGACGACGTTTGGTTGACATGCCGAGACTGCCACTGCTACTTGCGTTGGGCTGTTTTCGTGAAATTACAGTCATTTGGTGCAGGTGTGGAACTGAGGAGATTATACTGCGGCCAATTCGGTTTGGACACTTTGACGAAGCAGCACTTAACAATAATTGTTCACAACGGAGGTATCCAGTTGTGAAATGTCTACACAAGTGAGTGACGTGAGGGAGTGATTGTAGGTGTGCTGCTTCAATTCAGCAATCAAGGCGAAAGAATTGAGTGGAAAACTGTTGACAGTGATTGTGCTCCACTTTGGGAACATGTGTTCATCTTGAAGTGGGATAGCAACCTACGAGTAAAAAGTGAGCAATGTGCGCCCAGCTTACGAATTGTGGTGCAAACTATAAATTTACGACAAATATGGTGAACAGAAAGCAGATTTGGGTACTCCTGTGAAGCTTTCTAAAACACAGAACTGTACCAGGGGTTTAACGCGTGGTTTAAAGGGTAAAACCTACAAGCGGGTCATGCTTAACAACTCGTCGCTTCAGAGGGAATTAGCTTAAGGAATGGTTTCCTATTTAGAATGCGCCACTTAAATTAAGTCACAGGATTATGTTGGCTTAAGCTGGTCTCAGTTATGAACGAAAGTCCACTTAAGTCACATTAATCCTACTCTCATGTGCGATCGCATTTTAGTTTCGCCATAATATGAATTGTTTTAAATTGTATTGTATATATTACCACTTGACACTTATTTACGTTTGACAGCGCTGTATAGTCTGTGGTGAGCCTCAACCAAAACTTCTATACCAGCTGCGGAGGAAGTCAAAACTTGTCATATTCAATCGCCATCTTTGTTCTATGCCATTTATTTAGCTAAGAAAGTTGGAATTTAAAATTTTAGAGCACTAATACTCGGATTCCAGGAAGAAAAGCTGTTTTGGTGCAACATTTTCTATAAAGTCCAGTGGTAGGATGTCGCCCCCTTTGGGGGTTGAACGGACCCTGATTTTTGCCACACGCTTCTGCCCTTACTTCTTCAGAAGATAGATCCAGTCAATAAAGTCACAAGGGAATTAAAGCGCGATATCCACCGGGAACAAACATTTTCCAATGAAAACCTCATTTAAGTTGACTTCTAAAATTGTAATCTTCTAAAATTCGTATACCTTTGGAATGCTCTGGTCGCTTGCGATGAAATAAAAATTACATGTTGCTCGATGTTAAGTCCCATCATTTTCTGAATCGTTTATATGGGTTGGCAATTAGTTTCACAGTAATTCGCATTCAAATCGACATAAAAATAGACAAGCCTTACAATTGTGTCAATAATTTGTGGGATTTTCAATCAAGGCTTGCAGTAGGTTCTATATGACCTCGTAAAATGAGCGACTTCGCTCTAAGACCCAACTGGAGTAACCTCTTTTAAATCCCAACAATAACAAGCGCGTGCTTTTTGATATAAGCTATCCAAATGTAGCGACTTGTAATTTTTCAGAAACCAAATACCAAGACGTAGGCCTTTGCCAATTGCCAATTCAAATCGTAGTCATTTGATTTTATTATCGAATCAGTCTCCAATCCTACAGCCGGCACTCCGACTTCAAATTCCATTCCCACTCCCATATCCTCGCCCAAGATCACTTACTCATTTCCATCTCGTTGCAGTTAACCCAATAGCCGCTTAATATTGCCAGCTTCCTAACAAATTTGGGCGTATATACAAGTATTGCCCGAACACTGACTATACATGCAGATGAAAAAGTCTACAGCACTCAAGTTTTAGCCTGGGAGCGATTAATTTTCCATAATGGCGTAATCGACATGAAGAAAAAATGATAAAACGCAAACAAGGCCCGCACCAACATCGTCTCTCTGAACTACCTATTCTCCGGCATGACATCTAGTCGACAGCAGATCGAAAATTATGAAGATTACGTGGGCGGCAATGCTGCCAACTATCCACCATAGCAGTTTTACGGGTGCAGTTAAACAACTGTTTTTGTGGCTTCTATTCGAATTAGCTCTGCATCTCTTTTTTTGTTGCTGCTGCCAAAACGAATGCTGCTCCTTAGTTACACAGATAAGTCGCCATCCGATACGATAATAACCGTGATTACGACCAAACAAACGACGGATATGTTCTGTAAGCTGTTACTGTTGTCCATTGCCATTGGGTAGTTGGAAACGAATTCGCAGCGATTTGCCTATAATTTTGCGAGCGCAAAAGCCGTCGCGGGAGACAATTCGAGAGACGTCTTGCTGATGGTCAATAATTTGGTGAAATCAGCCTGAGTGAGCTGGGAATGGCCCATATTTGTGGTGTAACCGGAACCCTATAGCTGCAGGGTATGTGTATATACCAGTTGGCCTCTCCTTTAATTGCTCATAGCATTGGAAATGGGATTGGGAGGGCAACCCGAGGGGCAACCTCGGAGCTCGGAGTCCAGTGGTGGGATTTTATTGTGCAACAGCGATGGACGGGTTTATTTTATTCGTTTTGGGCCACCTGCTAGTTCAGGAAAATAATTGTTGACCGATGCGATTTGGTTTTTAACGATTCGGTGAGAGGAAATCGGTTTCTCCGCAACTGACTGTCGATGCTTTGTAAATCCAGATGCGCCAGACGCTTAGCAAATGGTGATGATGCGATTTGGGTTTTATGTTTCGTAAATGGGATAAAGTGAAGAGTTAAAGAGCGAGACAATAGGCGGCAATAGTGCGGAAGCTGGGCGTAAAATTAATTGATTCACAGAAAACTCTAAACAGAAATACCTACTGCTCCACGGAAATATGCTGCCCAGAAAGTCACTGCTGGAACAGTTCCACTTGCCAAAAAGCTGGCACTGATGAGAAGGAGAACGTCTTCAGGTTGAAAGGTTCGTATCTTGAATGCCAATTGAAGGCAGACATTATGGGTGGTCTGTTCCCCTACTTTCTGGTTCAATATTGGCAATATGTCAGTTTTCTCTCATTGCGAGAGAGTTCGCTCAACGCGTTCAGCCACAAATTTGACAAATGCGAACTTTTCTTGGGCGGTAATATTCAAATATCGGTAGAACAAAGTACAAAATTTTTATTTAAGTTTAATTGATTTTATTGCATAAATTAGAAAGTGCACTTCTTTTGCTTCTTGCATCTATTTCAATGCTATACAAGCAAAAAGCTGATGTTTGATGCAATCAAATAAAACGTCAGTTACAAATTAGCGTTTGAACAATAGGAGTATAGCCTATGGCGTTCAACGCCTTGTCGAAGTGTATTCTGCATCAGTTTACCTTCCAAATATCAGAACAAAACTGAGAGTTCCCGCCATTTGTAAAATTCATAGTCACAGTCACGAAACTTCAAAAATTGCGGCTCACCAACGCACTCGCACCTTGCATATGCCACTTCCGCTTTCGGCAAAGTTTCTGTCAGCGTGCATAGAATTTTATGTGTTAAATTTGAAATTTTTCGTTGCGTGTGGAAAGTACTTTGTTTTTGAAGAATAAGTGTTCTTTTACTTAGAATATTTATGAGGGAAAATATGAGGTTGAGGGAAAATAAAAACATTTTGACCAATTTTTCTTCAGTTGCTTAAGAGAAATGTAATCATGAAATCGAAGTTAATGATATTCAAAAACGGCAAAGACACAACCATCTTTGTCCTAATATGTTTCTAGTACATAAAACATCTCATTTAGATAGTTTTATTAGCCGAACAAGTTATATAATTCGCCTATAAAAAAATATATAATAAAATAACTAACAAATAGAATTCAGTAATGCAAAAATATGGTATTGCCGAACTCTATCACATTCCCCACGGTTGGCAGCATTTATCTTACATATTTTGTATGTTTTTGCATGTCACATAGATTCTAAATTGACATAACACCGAAAGGAAAACAAAATGGCGAATTTGAAAAAAAAGAGGGGGCCAGCGGCAAGAGGATTGCCAGTTGGGGGTCTCTGTATTGTTTGTCTCCGGTACAATTATTCGTTTTGAGGTGTTTTTGATCGGTTGTATGGGAAATTTGTATTGCCTCATTTCTGAGTAACACAACACTACACTCAAATAGGTGTGAAATTTAGTTCTGAACGGAGGAGTTGAGTATCTTCCCCAATTTTACTTCTAAATATTTCCTAAGCATGATGTGAGCCAGCAAAAAAAGTACGCTTAGACCAATCTATGGTATAACCTTATGTTTTTTAATTAAGGCATATTTTCGGGAGTATGCCAACGGTTTTTATTTGCAAGAAATGGATAGTTAAAATGTAAGAAATTCGATTTCTGTTGTAGTTGCAACTTTTGTAGGCAGAAACGACGTTGTACCCTCGAAGCAGGGCTACCAATGTGCTTCATATGTAGTAGATCTACTTAATTTATTATTTTGTATGCAACTGCTATGTAGAAACTTATTTCCACTTCGATTGACTCGTTTTTATATAACAATAAAAATTCATTTAAAATTCGTTGTTTCATTCAGTTTGGAATGCACCCATCGCAAAAATCTACTACAATTTTTCAGTTTTCCAAACTGTCAAACTTCTTGTCATGGAGGAGAATTCACTTGACTTGAATTGAATTGAGTCAGTGATACCAGAAGAGATTTAAAAAAACCCACTAAATTAAAAAAAAACATCCCACCAAATTTGTACTGGGGCGAAAAAAAACCCATAATTTTTCTACCAACTATTACACAAGTAATTAAGTGAAAATGATTTTATGCTAAGTAAGAAAATTGAACCAATACTTGAACTTCTCATTTTTTTAACTAAGCAAACTAAAAATAAGTCTTAAGCTTCAAGCTTAAGAACAAGGATCCTAAAGAAAACAAACACTTAAAAACACTTTTTGTGAAGATTGGTAATCTGTTCGTTTTTATTCTGATGAATTTATTATTTCTTCTTAGTCAATTTTTTTAAATAAATGAATACAAATAATAACTACTTATATGCAACATAAATAACTATATATCAAATTTCAGCTGCGCCTGTAGTATCGATAAAACTCTGACCATCTCTATCTCGTTCAAAAGCGCCAAAAGAAATCAAAACCTCTCCCTTCATATTACTCTTCCATTGAAACTCCATTTCATTCGGTAAAGTTCAATTAAAATCACGAACATCCCTTGCCTTGTCTGGCAAAGCTTTCACCCCATAAATCCCACCATAATTTGTTTCCCCCTATTCTTCCCACCATAGCGTTGATTTCCCAACATTTTGGTTGGAAAAACCAACAATCTGGGAATACTGAATTGAGTTGAATGAAACAAAAAATTCGTATTTATTTTAAAATAAACTATGCACCTCTAATTGTAAACGAAGAAAAGAGTCAATGCTTTGTTTGCGTAATGTAAATGAATTAAATTTTTAATATATTTTTTTTTTCATTATCTGCTACACTTTTTTCCAATCTACTTCGTTTTTTGGGCGATTTTCCACACTTTCTGGGCTCGACCTGAGCAGCCCTGCTTTGAAGCAAACTGATGACTTCATGGCAGTGCTGCCGTTTGTCTCCTTTTTGAAAATAATCAAAATCGAAATGGCCGCCCCCTTTTTCAGTTTACTCTTTATCGAATGAGAAAGAATGGAAACGTATTAAAACTAGTGTTTCGTAGTGAAAAAAATAAATTTACTTTCTGGTTACCTATAAATAAATGTCTTTCGCGCTATTTTTTTTCTTCTTCTGCTATAGTAGTATTTTAAGTGGAGGCCCCTTTTTGAAATTTTTGAGCGACAGCGTTGCTTCTTGGTAAGATCATAGATCAGCAAAAAGTATCTAACAACTTCAATAGTCGCACCACTTGGATCCCATAAAACTGTGCCAACACTGAAGGGTTTAAACTTAACTTACTCATCCTTTACATGTTTCCTTGCACCAGATTTCCAAATCGTTCTACCCATATAGCCGAAAGCTTCATTTCATTTCCATATAGGATTTAATTAAAGCCCAATATTGCAGTCTATTCTGTAGTGTGCGTATACATTTCAATTAATCCAGTTCTCTCCAAGAATGCTGCTACTTCCCACGAGCAAACATGCCCGGCATTGCCCACTTACAACACCTGGCCAAGTCGTCCATAATTGCTCCCCTATTGGACTGTCTTCTTCCAATTTGCAGCGTGCGATGTATGACTAGTATATTTTTGGCTTTAAAAAGAATTCAAACACTCGGCACTTATTAAAAACTTCAAGCTGTGAGCGCAGCCTTGCCAAGTGATTCGAGTATAACAATTTAGTTGTTCGATTCGGGATAAATTGCAATAATGTAACGAGCGCGCACACCACTAACCGTCCGGGTGGTGGGAATCTGGTTAATTAAAGTGGACAATTTTAATTTGTATTAATTTATGGCAATACCATTGGAAGATTAAATTGAAAATCAAAAATCTAATCTACCGTATGACGTCTCCTACAAGGAGCAATTATATTGTTACATACCCGTAGTAGTGTGCGAGATACTATCACTGTACAAAGAGATGGATTGTGCGAGTTATGCAATTCTGCGCACACCCCTTAAGGAGAGCGACTATGTCGCAGTTGGCACTTGGTACGGTGGCGGTGGGGCTGCTGCTGCTGCTACTCATGGTTGTGCTTATAATTGTGACGATTTGATTTGCGGTTATGCGGTTGAAAGAGATACTTCACCCTAAAAGGTGTTACAAATAATTAACACAGTGTAATGGATTCGCTGTGACAGGTTCTATTAGTGGGGCTGGTTGTGAGAATGGAAATTCTTTGATCGATCTGTCCGATTAGAGGGTGGAGTAGATATTGCCTTATGCGCCTGCATGTATGCCGAGTGAATGTTGAGCCTATGGCATGTGACAGATTGGCTGGAGAAAACGGTCCGATTCCTATATACTTTGTAACGGCGCGTGAGTGCGCGCTCTAATTCGCATTGAATGCGAATGAACGGACAGTTTGTGAACCACCAGTCACATAGTATTTGACAATTCTCCAGACAATGGAAGTACACTGTCAAAACGGTGTGTGTTGAGTAGGATTTTTAGATGTTTAAGCATGGCTGCATTTACTGGGTAAGCATGAGAGTTACAAGGTGCGGCTGGAGTTTTAAAGACTTCCAGCACAGCGCCTATTATTTGTTGGAAGTGCAAGAAATAACGTCGCGATCGGCGCTAAAGTTCGTTTTAACGAAAACATCAACAAAAGGAAATAGTGATACAAAATGGACCAAGGAAACTAGTTTTCTAGTGCTCATCGCACGAGGATTCCCATTTCGTTCGCCTCGTGTTCGTCCGTTGCCAAAAATCCACAGGGCATTCTAACTTCACTTATCTGAAGACCGCACTAAAATTAGCCAATAAAAGACTGGATAGAGTGTAAATAACTGAGATCTTTACCCCGAAGACTCGCATTTCGTTCGCCTTGTGTTCGCCCGAAGGAAATTCAAATTGCCGGCAAGTTCATCTACGAATAACAGCTGATAAAAATTTTGCCCCTCTTGCAGTGGAAAGAATCAACATCTTCCCGCAAGAACACACGCGGAAGAACAAAATGCCATCACCTAGATGAAGCTTCCGCAAACTCCCTAGAGAACCTTATACAATTTCATGAGACTGTAGAGCTAGGAGATGTCATTTTAAGGTGAAAACGAGTGGCTTGTAATACGTTTCGAGGCTGAATTATTGATCTTCAATTGGGTGTCGGAAATGCTACAAGCGTCATGCTTTAACAAAAAGCTCATAGCTCATATAACTTTACGTTAGCAGTTGCTGAGAAATTCTTTAAATTTGAATCAGACATCTTGCCACTCGCTCTCGAAACTATAACCAAAGACTAGCCAAAAACAAACTGAAGCCTGATATAAAATCTTACAGCCCATTCTGTCCATTTTTGCTTAAAGCGCCATCTAGGATGATATAAGGTCAGCGCCTTGTGAAATGCTTGACAGAAAAATCGCTTATTTAAAATCAACCAACTGTTAATTTAAATAGCTCCTACAGAGTTAGTGGATTAAAAAGAACCGAGTCAACTTGTTTAAGGAAACTCGGTTAGAAACAACCTTTTATCAACTTTTCTCGGTTGTAAATAACAAACTAACTCTGTTGAATTTAACCCCCTGCTTGATATTTATCTATAAATTTGGTTCTTAACAACTAATAAAGTGTGTTATTTTTCACAGTATGCATTTTACCAATTTATGTCGGCAGTATTTAACAACGAATACTCGATGTTTTTCAACAGAGACTTGGTTAATTTTAACCCATTTTTTTTTTCAACCAAGCAAAGATCGCACTCTGTAAGAGCCAATTTTTGAGCGTGTTCAAATGTAAATGGAGTTTGGGTAATTTGTGGTAGCTTCTACCACCAGACTAGCACATTTTTGCATGGAACTGACATTGCATTAGCAGGTGTAAAATACATCCACAGGTGCATAAAATAGTCACTCCCAACCTCCTGCTGGATGGAGCGTAATAAAGAAGCCAATTTATCAATCGCCAAGTAGCATTTCTCCCTCTGGTGGAGCCCTGCAAATTTACGTACAGAAAACGAATTATGCAATTGAATTCCTTAACCACCCGCAGATCCGCCTGCGTCCTGCGCACTAAGGCAACGAATGCCCTTCCATTTGCATATTGACACCTCATTTTGTTCGCCTCACTGTATACAGTCGAGTCCATTCGCGGCTATGTGGCAATACCCACTGAATTATGATTTTTATTATCACTCGAAATAGGAATGCCACACCTGCAACGCGCTGCATGCATCCGACTGCTCCGCGAGTATTCACCCAAGTAAAACCCCGCTTCCACCATTGCGATAGCGACACGAACGACTGGCGACCACCCAGCTGCGGCTAATTTAAGGGCCGCATTTATCATGCGCACTCCCAGTGCCGGATGGAAAATGATTTTCTTGGCAGGATTCGCAAATTGAAAAACCCGACTGCCATAAACATTCCCGCCGAATGACACATAAATTCGAACATCTTTGTGGGCGCTAAGCTTGGTTTTATTGTTATCGCGTATGCAAGTTCACGACCGAGTTGGGGAATTTTCCTGAATTTCAATTTCCGTCTAATCAGGTCACCGAATTGTTTCAGCGCTTCGCAGAGAAAACAGATTTCCCATCAAGATCCAGCCGAATGCATGTGCTCCGTCATTCGGCGTGCTAACGAAGGCACCATACGATACACAAACGAGGAATTAAACCTCAATCTGTATTCAAAGTGGAAAATAGTTCGACAGGGTGAGGAGTGCTCGTATAGGTGATTGAATTCAATTGGAGTGTGAAGCGGTACTGGCCGTGGCAGAGCCCAACAACCCAGTGGGCCCCATCTCAGCAGTCGTCAACACTATCGATCTCGACAGCAATAATTGCTCAGGCAGCAGTGCTCCAAGCAGCCAGCACAACACAGGAGACAAGACACAACAACGCGCGCCGCTTTTAGAGGTTGGCCCGGGTGTTGACTGTTCGGTGCGGGAGATGTTGTGCTTTGTTGTTATATTGTCTTAGGCTAGGCACCAGGCAGTCTGTGTATAGTTGGAGGTGAGGTCACGTAACGGATTCGGGGCTTTGAACTTGACAATGCCGTTCGAATTCGTATATTCCGGGATTTGGTCTCTTATGAATGCATCGATGGTTGGTATGCCATACGGTGATTGGTGGTGGTGTGGCATGATTTTGTAAGTCCATAGACCATAAGTGGTGGTGGGGACATTGGAGGCGAGAAGGCCGAGGGGCGCCCCAAAAATTGTCACTATGATGAAGGTTTTTTGGTTTGTTCTTCTCAGTCTTTGATTTTAGTTTTTAAAAACTAATAAATAAGCGTGCTTCCCTTCCTTTTCGTCCGGAGAAACGCGAGGTCGATTAAATAGAGAAGTGATACTTTGGGGAGAGTGTTCGGAGGTTTTACCAAAACATTAAATGAACGCGTCCAGATAACAATTGACCGAAACAAAGGGGATGAAAAAATAACCTTCGTGTAGTAAGGTCTTAGTAGCTGTGGGGATATACTTAAATTCGCTTTTGCAGACTGTTTAAACGACGAAGACGACTGAAATTCCGCTGTCGGGCAGAGCAAACAGTTGAAACTACCAAAATGAACTTGAGGTTTTTCCCACGGCGCAGCCTTTGGCAAAATTATGACAAACACGCCGAGATACTGCCCAATTCAGCAGTTCGGATTCGGCATAAATTGGTAGGTAAAACTTGCACAAGCAAACCTTTTCGGTAGAGCTAGTCTTCTGTTATGGGCCTGTTGCGACAGCTAAAGATTTTTTTACTTTTCTATTTACCGCCCCTAGCACCATTGCCGCCTGGCGGTACACCGCTTCACAGCCGCCCCTGTGCAGTGTTTACTTCTTCTTCATCGTTAAAAGCCCATAGTCGCGCTGACTACGCGATTTGGTTCTATAATGGGCACCCGTGATGTTGAACCCCCGACCGAAAGACGACCAGAAATGGTACAGTCCAGAAGGCAATGTGTTGGCTTGGGTTACGTCTGTGCCAAATGAAGATCGATACTCCTGTGTCCTGTCCTCTGGATCAGTGCATATCGAGAACAATCAGCGTTCCATTAAGGACAGTCGCCTCAACTGAGGGAGTGGGCGAGGACACTCAGTGCTTCGCTCCATCATATCTTCGGTGCGGTGAATTTTCTAAATTGCCATCTTTCTGCTGGACGTGTCTGGGTGTTTCGGTATCACCCAAACGGCCAGCATAGGTAACTTCGCGCTTGATTTGCTCCTCCCCTGCCATCGCTCTCTCTCTCTCTTTTTACCTGGGGGCAATATTGCTCGTTGTAATTATCTATGGTCGCGTTCTGATTTTTCGCGTTGTTTCGGTTTTATTGTTGCTACGTGATGGAACTGTGGATAACGAATCGAAAACCGTCCACAGATGGCTGCCGCTTGTTCTGGTCGTAGTCATGTGATCATTGCGGTTATTAACTGTGTATTTGCATTGAACTGCAGCAGTATTTGCAGTTGGCAACTACATTGTAAGTGGAACTGGTAGCACCTATATGGTGTCGGCTTGGCATGGGCATTTGGTGTTTCCGATGGCCGGGCAGTGTGCGCTGACTCTTCTGATATTGTCAGTGGAGTGGAATATATAATTCTGTCTGACGAGATAACCTTTTGGGTCGATTGGTCGGAAATTTATATGCACCGCAAGGAAAGTAATTGATTTCTGTTTGTATAGGTGGGAGTTGTAGTGAAATCATCTGCATATCGGCGGTATTTTCTGGAATAGTGGTGGAAGGCAGAATATTCCTCGTATTAATAAGACAAGCTAAGTCACGTCAGTTTTCCGACTTAAAATAGGAGGGTGTGATATCAGTTTGGAAAATGATTTTTGAACAGTTTTTCTTTGAGTTTTCTGTCACACGCTTTTTCAGCTTTCTGAGTCGTTTTGGAAATTTAATTGCACGCAGTTTTTTTCGACGTATCGTGTTCACCTTTTAGATCCCTTTTGGGCTCTGTTTTGGACACTTTTTTGGGGCGTATTTCAACGAGTTTTCATCCCGTTTTCTGACCACGCTTGAAAACGTTCTTGGGGGCGACGTATTTGTGAACGCGTTTTTTAATGAAATAAAGCTCATAAAACAGTTATTAATCACCCTTATTCCGAGTGGCGTTTTACTTTCACGACGTTTGTCGTTTTTTGAGGCGTTTCATTTTAGAAGACTTATTCCCTAACTTCCACGACAGGGTAAAACGTCGTCGGTAAGTAGTTCACATTCCACATACGATCCACACCAGCTGATATACGCCAATGACAGATAAATGGCGGTTTCAGTTTATGGTGTTTATATTTTTGAAAGAAATTGTTGTAAGTTGTATTCTAAAAATTAATAGTGTATAGTGCATACGGAAACAGATAAGGACAAAATCCAATCCATTGGATCTACCGGATACAAATTTAGCACAAGCACAAACATTTATTTAAAACAATCAATTTAATCATGTATTTTCAGATTCAATTCAGTTTCTGGTTGGTTATTTTTACCCTAGAAGTTATCTAATTTAGTCTAGTCATTTGAATAAACTACCAATTTAAGAATACGTACATTTTCAGCCGTCGTTCACCTGCTTGTCGATCAGTATTTTGTAAACGACAAATACCGTCGTTTTTCTTTTCGTTTTGTGGCGTTCAACGCCTTATATAATTGCAGTGACGTTTCTCACATGACGTTCGTCGTACGCCAATAGGTTCCACATGATGTTCAGTGACAAATGGCGTTCAACGACTCAAAAACGCCTCTCGTAATTCCAAATTCAAATTGGCGTTTCTTAAATTGTCGTAAACGCCACTCGGAATAGGGGTGAATAATAATAATTAGTTTCGACAGCTGCGACGCCTTCTTTTGACATGTTTTGTGCTCTTTTTTGGACAGGTTCTTTTGACTGTTTTTGCGGCAGAATTTTGTTCCTATTTTTGAGTCTTTGGGATTTTTTAATCGCGTTTTTACTGCATTTTTTAGCGGGAGATGAGATGTTTTTCGACACGTCTTTGAAAGATGTTCTTAGAAACCTTTGGGGAAGCATTTTTGGACGTTTCTGACGAAATGTTTGAAGCGTTTTTCGACTCTTTTTTTTATAAGTTTTGGAGGCGTTTTCTGACATTTTTTTTGGACATTTTATGACACATTTCCTTACGCGATTTTTCGACACGTCTTTCAGAGAGTTTTTAACGCGTTTTTGAAAACATTTTTAGAAACCTTTGTGGAGGCATTCTTGGACGTTTCTTTTGGAATGTTTGAAGCGTTTTTCCACTCTTTTTTTATGAGTCTTGGAGGCGTTTTCTGACATCGTGGACATTTTTTGACACATTTCCTCAGGCTATTTTTCGACAAGTCTTTGAGTGAGTTTGTAACGCGTTTTTGAAAACATTTTTAGAAACCTTTGTAGAGGCATTTTTGGACGTTCCTGACGGAATGTTTGAAGCGTTTTTCGACTCTTTTTGTATGAGTTTTGGAGGCGATTTTGACATCGTTTTTGGAAATTTTATGACACATTGCCTTAGTCAATTTTCGACACTTCTTTGAAAGAGTTTCAAAGCGTTTTTGAAAACATTTTTAGAAACCTTTGTGGAGGCATTTTTGGACGTTTCTGACGGAATGTTTGAAGCGTTTTTCGACTCTTTTTGTATGAGTTTTGGAGGCGTTTTTTGACATCTATTTTGGACGTTTACGAGGTTCTGAAGTTCTTGGAAGCGTTTTTCAACAGCTCTGCTCCGCGTTTCTTACTTCTTTTAAGACACGTTTTTCATCCTACTGTAGTTGTAAACCATGGAAATCAATGGTCTATATAGATCTCGTGTGAGCATAATAAAAAAGGCATATTTTCCCCACCTTTTGTACATATTAATGAGAGAATTTTCGGCGTGGTTTTTGATGATTTTGGACTCGTTTTTTCACGAATTTGTTAACACATTTGTGGGCGCTTCTTTTCGATGTATTTTGTAATCCTTTTTTGAAGAGCTTACGAAAAATTTTTGGAGAATTTTTGAAGCTTTGACCCGTTTGAGACTTTTTTAAGACGTTTTTGAACGCATTTTTGACGGGATTTCATAGATGTTTTTCTATACTTTTTTTTAAATCGTTTTTAAAGCATTCCTCGGCCCGTTTTCCATCACATTTTTGGAAGCGATTTAAGATGCATTTTCTGACGCGCAGAACTACTATTTTTCAGAACTCGCGCACCAGCGATTGACACTTTGTACAGGGAACCTCAAGTCTGCATAAGTGCACACCATCACTGTTTCTGTCTACATAGCAGTATTATTCCTGGCGCTGTACATAAAATATTATAAGTTAGGTTTTTAAACCCACTTACGAGGAGCTATTTTCACCGATTACCTAGGACTTATTAATCGCCTTCCTCCATCCCTCTACAGCAAAGCCGAACCCCATTCATCATCTCTGCACACTCCGAGCTCGTCGATAATGCAAAACAAATTGCAAATCACTCGGCACTTCCTTGTTCATGATCAACACGAATGGGATACGAAAAGAAGAAACAAAAAAAAACACCCAGAAAAATGCATCAAACATCCATATACAGACCGAAAATAAACACACACAACAAACGTTCAACAACGATCAAAGAGAGTTCAACACAGAACAAGCGTCATTTGCCGTGTATTTGCCAATGTTGATAGCGGCGCGCAGCAGCGGCGGTGGCGGCTTCGATTACCCCAGCAATCTGCACCAGCTATAGAGTTGTTTTTGCAGCTCTTTTTCTATAGGAAAATTTATGAGATGCGTTTATGCGGTAATTGCCGACAAAGAATAAGAACTCTTCCAATCCCAATCCAATCCCAATGCAATAACTTAGCGCACATGACATTTCCTCATGCGATCCTATACAGTGTGCAGGCCAAGCCACAGATCGAGAACGAGATACTCATTCCATCGCTCAAGATCTCACAATGTTTCTGTGTTGGCACTGGCAAAAGGTCGCGCTCTCGACAGATAGACAGATGGACAACCCGCGCTCACCAAGAGCTAGAGATAGATGTCCGTTCGGAGGTCCCCTTCCCATGCCTGTGGATGGATTTGCTCTCTCTGTTTGTGCTCCCGCCTTGTCTGTTTCTGATGGTCGTGGTATGGTATAGTCCTACTTCGCCCCCTTTGCAAAAAGGAGTTTCCAACACGAGACCTAATTGATTTCAAATTACCTCTCAATGTTGTGTGGATTGGTTCGAAGTAAAATTTATTTGCCATCGTCCTGTAATTACATCGCGCTTTGTTGGTTGTGTGTTCGTGTCTTTTCGGACTTGTGAGCAATGTCATCGCCTTGTGATTGGGAGACAGTGCGACCGGACAGGGTCCGACTTTATTTTTAATTTTAATGTTTTTTTTGTTTCCAGCTGTGGAAGGGCTTTGGATTGAGCCTGTAAAACATACTGCCTTGACAATAGAAAACACAGTAGGCATCTATTCTTATACCACCGAAATGCTCGTCTGGACACATGACAGAAGCGCTTTGCGACAACATCCTGTAAAACCTGTCATTCATTCCTTTTTCGCCGAACTTTCCCGCAGTATTTTATCGGCGCTGGACTGCTCGAGATGACTGTAAAGCGTTCCTTGGCTAACAGTAGTTATTCGAACGACAGCTCGGTAGCTGTACTGCATATCTGGCTTCTGTCGATCACAATGTCATCAATCTGGAACAGTAACGTCGCCTTCTTTGGCTTTCACAATGTCACTACCTACCCTACATACCATTCGTATCTCGCTCGATTGCCCCTTGACCGAAGAGACGACCGCACTGCGTCCAGCTCGGTTTGCACTTCATGTTGACCTTTATTTCGCTGCGAGCGCCGGTCATGGTCTTTGCGATGCGCACAGTTATTTAAAAGATTCCACACTTCGATAGCACTGAGTGAGAAATACATAAACAACATTTCGGTCTATCTGCCGAGGCTGAGCGACCAGCCGCCCATTGAAGTTCAATGGCAAGGCGGCGTACTATACCAAGCACCGCACCTTCGACTGTTCAATCCGCCGCCGCCACCACCACCACCACCACCACCATCAGCAGCGACATCATCAACAATCACCGTCATTATCAACATCCTAGTTCGGAGCGATGTAATGAAAGTGACAATCATCGTGCCGTCGGGTGAGTTTGTATGCGCTTGCACAATGTACGAAGATTTATCGAGACCTTAGCGACGTGACTCACGTTTTCCACAGCCCTCAACTTTGTTCCTGTTGTGTTCGGCATATCGTTGGGAATCTCCGCACCATTCGTATATCCTTGCACAACCGGTCGATTGAAATTGCGGCCATTTGTGCCCTAAAGTGTTTGCGAATCGCCAGTTGTGTAGTACATCTTAGCGAGCCCAAGGTCCTCCAAATCAAAAACCATTAATCAGCAGATTCCTCGACTGGTGATGTTGCGTTCCACACACAGCGGCTACTGGGCGACGCGCCAGCCTCCGGACTACCCCGATCGCGCTGCCCGGATAAGAGCATGTGACTCTAGGTGAAAATGTGATTAATTGATAATGATTTGTGCTGGACGACTATTATATCGCAGAGTCGGACAAAATTACTATCACTATATGCAGTCGTGCTGGCACTGCGTCGCATTATTAATGCCCGGACATGAATGTTATATTTTTGTGTCAGCACGTTGGGTATAGATCCTTCGGAGCCATATGGAGATCTGCTCCATGAATCTGTGATCTTATGTTCTGTGTGTGTATTATCCTCATTTGTAATCGCCTTTGCGGATGATGTAGGTATTAATTTGCGCGAGAATACGGCGACCGCGTGGAGGGTACTGTGCGCGCTTCTCCGAACATGGGGTGAATTCAATTAGCGAAGCGAAAAATATCAAATGGCAGTAACTTGACCAATTTGTCAGCGGTATAATGGCGGCCCTGAAGTGGGTACCTTCTGAGATTTATCTTCAACCTTGGGCGAGGGTTGAATTCTATCGAGAAATAAGTGGTAAGTGGATTGGAGCTGTCGGTGTAGGGAAATTTATTATTCTCTATTTCCAAGAGTCGTCCTCATATTCAGTGAAGTCCGAAAATGGTAGAGGAATTTATCAAATTATCGTCCTACGATCGATCTGTATTGGCAACTTGAGGCGCACTGAATGGCGCCCAGCGTGAGGACCCTTAAAGCAAACTAAGCAAAAGTAATAAATTGTTTCCGAAATACGCAATCGAATTAAATCTAAAGATATGCAGTCGGGCATGTATCGAATTATGGAGATTTATCGCGCAAAACTTTCAACTTCTTGCCTATGAATTGTATGGCTAGACTGATTGTTCCATCGTACAGAAGTACATTGAAAATGATGTCAAAAAACTAACTAAACGCCGCCAAAAGTGGGCTTGGCAAAGATCGTTGTGCGGATGAAATATAGAAGTGACCCCAATTTTCTTGTTTCTGACACAGATTGTTTTTTTTTTGTCTATTTGAAATTGTCTTTGGATAGGAAGAATGTGAGCGACTATCTGACTCCAAATTTAGTGCCAGACAAATTTAATCGCACAGACAGAGAGATAGATTTAGTTGGAAGATGATTCAGGTGGTAAGTTATGACTTATTTTAAAAAGACAGCTCCATTTAAAGCTATCCAATATAGTCTGCGCTTCGCCTGAGAACCTAAATAAGTCTAAGTTTTAATTTTCAGTGCAAAAGACCGTCCTATTTGTTTCACAATCTGTCCGATTTGGGTTGCCTATGCTTTCTGAGTGTCTTCTTTGTGGCATGATATTACAGCAGATCCTAAACTAAAGGCGAAGCTTTTAATGTGAGGAATTCTTTAATTTATTTCTACTCACAAAATCTTACCACAGTCTTCGTAAGGTTTGTGTGGAAAATTAAGTTAGCTTATATCACAAATGGCATTCTTCTAAAAAAAAAGTCGACTGATACCGATAAAATAAAAACTAGATCCTGCTCCATTCTTAGAATTGAAAACAGTTCAAAAAGCGGAAGCAAGAGTTAGAAACACTCCAAATGCCACATTGAAAAACGCGCTAAAATTACACAAAAAAAAGAGTTAGAACCATCTTAAATAAGAGTAAAAACTTTAATAAAAACAATGAAAAAGAAAAAAATACCCGTCAAAAATTCTAAAGCAAATACTTAAAAAAGCGACTCAAAAGTGCTTCAAAAACTCATTAAAAAATACTTAAAAAATCATGTCGAACGCATTAAGAACTCTTAAAAAAAAAAAAAACAAGTAGAAACTCTTGAAAAACCGAGTCGGATAAGGTTTCGAAAAACGCGGTAAAATCACCCACAAACCCTCTTCTAAGAGACATTAAAAACTCTTAAAATGGTTCGAAAATCGTTTCTAAACATACGAAAAACTCTTCAAAAAGCGCGCGCCTAGGAAAACGCATGAAAGACATATAAAAATAAATTTAATCAATTATAAATCGCGTTATAAGCGCATTGGAAAACTATTAAAAAAAGACATAAAAAAAAGCAGAAAACACGTGTCCAAAAACGCATTAGTAGAAAAAAAACGAAAAACGCTCATAAGATTTTAAAAAACAACTCAAAAATATATTAGAAATAACTAAAAAAAATTGCGTCGATAATTGCTTCAAAAACGTGTCAAAAACGGGTAGGATCATTAAAAAAAAAAAAAAAACGAGAGGCGTATTAGAACACTTAAAAAAACGTATGGTAAACGCTTTGAAAATTCATTAAAAAATACGCTCTCGTCACGCATATTTTTTGTATTTAATTGCGAATGATTAAAGATGTGCTTTTTTGTCTTGAAGTCAACTTGGCAGAGCACCTTTTGAGGTCGATTTTCCTCGTAGCCATTGAAGCACAAAAATCAAAAACTCTGGTAAGACTGTGCACATGATTCAGGACAATTTGAAACGAAATTGTTGACACGGACCAAGTTCACTGAGGTTTTTCGATCTGTTAACGCTCCAGTCTTCTTTTAGATTTTTGTCCATAGTGAGATATCTAAAGGCGGTATCTCTGTGCAAACTATTTGCCCGAGATTGCTTGTGCTCTGAAAATTGCTGCCTGCATCTGCGGTTAAGCTAATGAAGCTATTTATTTGACCTATACCCAGGGTCATCGTTGTCAAAGAGAGACAGGTTCGTTCCACCTTTTGTCAATCTCATCGAGGCTTTTCAAAAGTCATCCCATAGGTTCAGTTTTTTTTTGGGTTTCTAAGCATTCTCCCCATCACATTCATACCGAACTCCGCGAAGATACAACCGATACCGTTCACATAAGAGCCGCTGTTACGAAACCCAAACCGATCAGTCAAAAGCGAACTACTCCCTGCATCAATAACCGATAGACTTCCCGAAATTCAATTCAATCTTTCGGAGCCCATTCAAATTACAAACCCCACTCCGTGCATGAGATACCACGACTCCCAGCTCTTGGTATGCATTTCAACTTGATCGCGTCGTCTCTCTCTCCCACTCAAGTGACATTTGAATAATCACACCAAGTCACTTATCAGATTCCTGGACAATGAATTTAACAAATTTGAAAATTGATCATGCGACAATGTCCCACAACCGTTGGTACAGCTTTTTCCGGCTACTTCTTTGTTGAGCCGCTTGCGCATGATCATTGTGTGTGTGCGTGTGCACACAAATTTTATTGAAATAAATTCCAGGCTGCGGAAAAAAGCGGTCAGAAGATAGAGAAAAAAAATTCGGCCCAACTAATCGCATAAATAAAGCGAAAGTCACGCTCCGCAGCATTATGTCGATAGTCTAAGCGCGAGTAATTAATTCCCAACGTTAAGTAAACATGATTAATAATAGCAATAATACTCGTGGTTCTCTGTAGCTTATAATGGCGTGGCAGTTGCATGCAATAGTGTAAGAGAGCTGGGGTGGGCGGCCGGCAGCGTACCTGTCAGTCGGCCCACTCTGCGGCGAGCGAGAGAAAGAGACTTTTGTGGCTGCCGCTGCCGCACATGCCTGCGAGAAGATTTACGAGCCTCCACTTGTCGGCGATCGCCGAATGTGGAGTACATTTGGGCTCACTAATTACCAGACCACATGGGAGAAGTTTTGAAAAACTACCTTCGATGCTATCGCTCACATCTGGGTGGGAGTTGGGTTTCAGAGGCGAAAGGCCAACCGAATTGGTGGTCTGTCAAAATTATATAGATGTGGGTTATAACGGGGATAGGTTGAAAATGTCTATATTTTTGAAAGCTGATCTGTAAATTTGTTACTCAATTGACAGATCGGTGTCTGATAGAGGTTGGTTTCGGGGGTGTGCCTGGATGTTCAAATTTGCATATCTCATAGGGTAATGTCTGCACTAGTCATCTGTGGAAAGTGTCGAAGGAGAGGTGGGTTGATGTGGTTCTACGCATTATATAGCTTTTTACAGTCAGGGGTATTTGGAAAACGAATCTGGGTAAATGCGACCGTTTGGGGTTTTTTTTTTAATATCTAAAAAGTTCATTTTGGGCGAATGGAAGGCGCTATAAATATTTGATGGACATTTGTTTGTCGCCGTATTTCATGAGTGGAACTTCTTCCATTTGGGAGTTTATATTTTATTTGATATTTGATATTTATTGATATAAGATATCTCTGCATATTTCAGAATTAAAATTCTTATAGAATATATGTACAGGTTTAGTCAGGATATAGAGTGAGTACAATTTGCATGATATAAATATTTAGCAGTATGTTAAAACAATGTGTAAAAAGATTTAAACATACTTAAGAAAAAGAAAAGACTTTTTAATTGCTTTAAAGATTACATAAAACTCGATTATTATTATTAATATTAAATTATATAAGCGAGTAGAGAAATTTCAGTAGTTATTAGAGGAAAATGAAAATATTGCAGAACGCAGTTTTTTGAGTTCAACATTAGACCTGATAGCAATGAGTTGCAGGGCGACAACCGGCTCAAAATACTAATGCGATTCACAGCGATCCCAGTTTAATGTCAATCCCCTGTGTACAATTTGTTGTATGATATAAACTGTTTGTAAGTGTCATTTGCCTTATCCGATGAAGCCAAATTTGCATTTTTCTGTGCTTTATTGACTCTAGGAACGCTTCTGAACTTTATACCTAGCTACACGGAAAAAATATTTTCTAAATAGGAAGAAGAACATAAAGTGTTTTTATTATTTCATTTCATTTAATATTTCATTTCATGAGTCAAGAACGATAAAAAAAACACTAAAATTAAAAAGTTTTTCTTGATTTCACAAGACTGTTTAAAGGCGTTTTGCCTCAAGGAATATTTTTCTCCAATAAGATTTTTTCTCCTTAAACCGTTCGTAGGTTTATTTGAACCAAAAAACTGTTTTCTTAATTATTTAAGTGAAATCGGTAACAATTTTCTTAGTTCAATAACTTATTTCTGAAATCAAGAATATTTATTCTTGATGAAAGAAAGGATATGCTGAAAATGGAATAATTATTTCTTAAATCGTAAATTTTTTATAGAGTCCAATTTATGCGAACCAAAATTTTCTTGAAACATGAAATAGTAAGCTCATTTTCTAATATCAAGTAGGTGCAACTTACTTCTTTTCAATTCAATTCAATTTATTTGGCAAAGTACAAATAAGAACAATTATTGTCTTTTATAGTTCATTATAGCTCTACAGATATACTTTAAAATTACATTTATACACATAATGAGCAAATAAAAATAAAAAATATTGTTAATAATAAGTGAAAATTACATTTTATAAAATACAAAAAAATAAAAATAAAATAAAAAGTGAAAATTTAGGGATTAGACTTATAGAAAATGGAACAGAGGGGAGAAAATAAGGAAAGAAGAAGAGTGATAGAGTAAATATAGAATACATTACTGTGCAAAATGTGCAAAGAGTGCACTATTAAATTTATCGGCTCATATAAATCCTTTTCCTTAGCCAATAAACAATTTACAACTAAATGGAAATAAATTTAGAAGGGCTACTGTTTTTTTTTTTAATTATTTTTATTTAGAAAATCAATCATGGAGTCATTAAGTTCATTTTAATTATTTCATATTATAAATTACCTTATGTCATAGTTTCCTCATTTTAATAACTGTCATGTTGAACTTCCAAGTTTTCGTTGTTCCATCGGAAATTCATCTGTTTTTTTCCTATATAAATTAGGAAATTAAACAAGAAGTAGGTCAATGATAACAACATGAAATAAATATGTTACATCATGTTTTATTTTATTTTTATTCCTTACAATTTTAACCGATTTCTGCGGATTCTGTTTTTGCTGTTCCAAAATCTTCGACCCTCGCTAAAAAAAAAAACGAGCGATAAAAATGAAACAATAACGAACACTTAACATATATATAGTTGGCGCAACAGGTCTGTAGAGACCCAAGGCCTAGCTTCTCACAACCATTCGTTTTTGTGTGAGTTTTTCATTTTTTTTTGGAACGAATGGAAGGGATCTACAATTTTATGCCGATTCCAAACGGCTAATTGAGAAGCTCTTAAGACAGTTATACTCTCGGATGTTTGTCAGACGTTCGCGAGAGGCGGCGCAGTGGAAAAAACCCTAAGTTGGAATTTAACATGGTGTCTCCTTTTTCGTGATTTCGTTAGTTTTCCTCACTAGATGGTGTCGTTATTTAATGAATTTAAATCGGTCGTATATTAATTAGTTTACTACGACCTAAATAAATATCCAAGTACAAAAAAAGGCTTCTCGCAACAATTCGTATGATGAAAAAAAGCGTTTCCTTCTTTGGAAAATAAAGAATTTCACACTGAACTAAGAACTTTGTAAGAAATAAATGCAACAACAAAAATACGTTTGCTTTGTACCTAGGATTGCCAGTGCGAAATGCGAACCTATCTGGACGTTATGATGATATTCTGGGACTCGTCTGTACATTTTAAAGTTCGACGAGTTTGTTTTTTATTATTTATAAAAAAGGGAAATAATTATTTTCTATTACTGTGTGAATATACACATTAATTTCAGTACATATTTTAAAGAAATAATAGCCTCTTTTTTATTTTATTTCGCTGTAACTAAATATAAATGTTAGTTTATAGTTATTTGAATTTATTTTGTGATTCACCTACTATTAGCAGAATCAAACCAAATTTAATGTTCCAAACAAAACATGGCCGGATTTGACTTTTAGGCTCATTCACTTATCGGATGGTGGGGCGTTCAACTCTAGTTTCAAACTGGTTGTGAAATTTCGTTAAGTGGATGAGTTCAGTCAAATTCTTACCTTTTTATCCTAAAATTATTTCGCAATGATTGAGATTTTTAACTTTTTAATATGATGGAATTATTTAATTTGAAGAATTGTAAAATGTGTGCGGATGTATTTACTTGTGAAGGTAATTGAAATATATGTTTTGCCGAATCTTTTGAACTTTTGACTGAACAAATTATTTTCAACCGGAAGTCTCAGCACAGCTAAAAATATCTGGACAATCCCTGTAAACCTTTTTGTACCTCATATTGAGATTGTAATGTTAAAGCCTTTCCGTATCTGAAATAGTTGTTCGTTATGACGACAAAATAATTAAAAAATAATTCTACGTGCCGCCCTGAGTGTCTTTTAAAAACATAGAAATAAATTATGCACTTGAAAATGATAAACTCAATTTACATCTAAGAAAAGAACCCTGATAACCAGCCCGTGTAGCTGCCCACCGTTCAATCATCTGACACGTCAACCCTTTCCCATATTTTTGCGATCAGAAACTTCTTCCCAGGCTGCCACTAATGGCCACCGACTACGGCGGCACATTCATGATGAAGTTAGTCACAAATCGCAACAATTGTGAAACGTTCGCTCAAAACACAATTTACTATCTGAAAGTGACAAATGATGCCACCTGAGGCGGCAATGCTGTCACCCTCGTCGGTGGCGTCGCTGTCACTGACAAATACAATAATTATGCCTATAATTTGTCAACGTGTCGACTTTCAATTAGATGCCTCACCACAGTAGGCGGTCCGCCCGGCGGTAGTAAGTGTGCTCCAAGAATTCAATTTCCACACGCCTCAAATCCATCTGCGCCAAGGAATAGTTATAATTGACCATCACCGCGGCAATCTGAGTCAACACACTCTGCACACAGTTTCAAACTGAATGCGCAGTTTCGCAACCGATTCCCTAGCCAATTGCAACGCAACCGACCGATAATTATCTTGGCCGATCATAGTTTTTGGTCTTTTTTTTTTTTTGCGAACGCTGCGCTGTTGAGCGCGCAGCCAATAAGTTTGATATAAATTTAATAAGGCAATAAGTACAACACGAGTCATTTATCATCTTATCGCGGTCGCAGATCAATAGCATTTCGCTTATCAGGCAATTTATCTAAAGCGTTCTGACGTTGCGCTGCTGCTAGCTGGGCTGCGCCGGCTGGCTGTCGAAATCGAAATACTGGCGCAAAAGGGGCATTAAGTGGCATTTGACATTAGCTGCCGATATGATTGCATCTTTCAGAGGGCACAGCGGAATAGCGTGAGATCGATCGGGAATTGCCAAACAAATTATGTATCACATTTGTTTGGTTTTTGACTGAAAATCCAATTTCACGGTGTGTATCCCTATAAATCAGGGCCAGCGTGCAACCGCTTAGTAGCATTACACCTTTCCCAATTGTCCAAATAATCCAGGATTAGCCGTATAATCCCAGGCAATGACCACCAAACAATCGCTTCTCGCCCGTAGCAAACAACTCCATCGTTGACAGCGTATGTTGCACAACGCCGTGTAACACATGACGCTGCTTGCGCTGATATATTGGCCTGGCCTAACGCGCACCGTACCCAAGTACAAAAGAAAGCTTTACACCCATACACTGTCGTAGACACAGTATCCCATCCCGCAGATGTCAATCGATTTTCTGCCGATCATTATCGGTTTCAAAATCAAGATCGAGGGGTCTGCCGCCGCCCCCAATCGAGTGGTTGGGAAACATTGATCGCGTTTCTTCATAATCTGAGCTCTGAGGGCGACACAATCACACGTTACGATGACAAGGTACGAGTACTAGTACTTAGCGATTGCGTGCATTTGAAATGGATTCCCCATACGTACCGATGATGTATTTATTTTGTGGGCCACTTTGGTCGCAATTGAGACCGAATGCTGAAATAACTGCCGCTGCCGCACGGTCGGTGGTCGGTAACTCTCTCCACTCAGAACTACCAACCAGAGAAAGCAAATTAACTCAAGTGAGAGTGTCGTGAGTTGACACTTTGCTACCCGATTCAGAGTCAATGTAACTGCTTTTATATGCTTGCGACTGAACACTGAATTGCGGCGTCCAGTTTGCATCGCACTTGTCATGCCGTCTCTGGGATGTTGTTATTGGAAGCGTATTTTCCCTTTAGAACAAACGGAAGGGCGCCCAATCAACAGAAGATTCCGAAGGCTTCATCAGGAAAGGATTTTCTTTAAAAAGGAAGTAGGACAAAGACGCCAACATCAGCGAAATAATGTGGCGACAGTAGAAGAGATTAAGAGATTCGTGCACTCGCAAAGACGTTCCCAACGTATAGAGAGAGGTTGGGGGATCTGCTTCTAGTAACCACCCATAAGGGAGTTCCTTAAGGTGGCCCTATGAGGTTTGGTCTGGCCTTTCTATAGCCTTAAGGCAAGGTAACCAAGGGGAGAGGCAAAAGAATGAACGATTTTATTTGAGTATTGCTACAGAGCTTACTGTCTCTTGCGTGGAAAATTGGGGCAAAAGGCAGTGATGATGGTTTAGATAGAGTTGAAGTCGCATACATTCAGACTTCCAAAGCTTTTGCGTTTCTTAAAAAAAAACTATTCGGCTGCTACCAGATGCAGTTGCGCGCTTGTCAATAACGTAAATCGATCAACGCAGAAACTGATTCAGTAGAGTGTTTGTATGAATTCGCTGATCCATTGCTTCATCGGTCATCGGACTCGGACTTCTTTACTTCTCTGCCTATCTGTAAAAATTGGTCGGAAAATCACATGACCAGTTTCTCGCTCAAAAGTGATATTCTTACTGGCTTTTATTGGAGCAGTAAGACTTTCACAATACCAGTCTACTTAAAGGATCTAGACATGGCTTTTCGAAGCTTGCCGCCTTTCACACTGCATATTGGGTTGTTCAAGTCGTAGTCTTGAGGATGTTTTTTTGGTTACACTGAGTTTTTTTTCCAGATTTGTCGTTGTATGCACATTTAGTCGTGGGGATGCTACCCCTATCTCATCGGAGGTAGCACTTATAGTTGGTACTGGCCTGCTAAACTTAAGCCTTGCGGCAGCACGGGATTATCATACTATCCAGACTAAGGAGAAATGCAGCCGTTTGTCTCCCAACTTTCTTGTAATGCATCCGCAAGCTTACCTCGTCAGGCTACTAGGTAAAGATCACTTTTTCATTAGCTTCTTCATTTAACAGAGATATATGTATACGTTTTTATCAGGGAACCCAACTCAGTCTTAGTTTATACACTCCTCGCCAATGACCAATAGCTCTTCGGTACAGTGGTGTATAAGTTACTCTGCTGTAGTAAGAAACTTTGATAGAACTCCACAACTTTCAGAGTGCAATTCTGCCTAGGTCCATCTTGGAATTATCTGGCTATATGGGTATTGGGTGTAGGTAGTTATGCTCCGACGCTAGTCGGTGGGTCTTCTTGCCATCTCTCTACATCGGGGCAAGAATTACCAAAAGTCTGGACAAGGAGTTATCCACTCTGTGGGTAGGTACATTATCAAAAAAAAAAAAAACGAATGAAAAAATCTCGAAAAAAATAAATCTCGACTAGATAAAATAAAATCTAGAATTAATATTAATTTTTGAGACAATTGTAAGAATTCGCGCTCGCGGATTGTCTCAAAAATTATTATTAATTCGAGATTTACTCACATGTTGCATGCAGCAACAATTTGAATCACTGCACATGCAAGTCAGCTAAAAAACAACACATCTTCCTAAATCTTATTAACGTGCGAATATCAAATCACCGCGTGGCTTAACTCCGACACTATATTTTTTCCGCGTTCGATTTATGGGATATTTAAGAGGCATTGCCTACAACTTGAGCTTGTGAATTCTTTAGTATTCAAATTTATTTTGAATATACACTATCTAGATATGTACTTTTTTTTCATTTTATATTCGTTTTTATTATTATCATTCATTAAACTTATATGCTAGACAAAATTAAATTAAATCTAATTTAAAGCTAACATTTATCTTATTCTAGCTTACAGGCTCTTAGTGAGCTCTCTAAACTTATCAATATCCTTAAAATTATTGCCTTTCTACCTTAAATATATCCATATTTAAATGGTTTGTTTTTTAATCTTCAAGAAACTTACAAAACTTGAATTCTCTATTTTTATTTTTTTATTTAAAACTACTTAAAACTACCTAAGCTACTTAACCTAAATTACCTATAATCATAAAAAAATTATAAAAATAATAAATGACAAAAACAGATATTGTTTATGACTATTTGTTAAATATTTATTAATTTCAATTATATGTACTTATGAAGGTATAAGTACATATTTTGTGTTAAAAAATTATTTTGTTTACGTTTGGACATACACACACACATAATCACATGAAATATGGAACATTTATTTTCTGTTTGAATCGATATATTAAATTTCGAAATAATTTGTTTTGTTATGACTATTTGTTAAGTGTTTATTAATTTCAATAAAAAAGTTGCATTATATTCATTTTAGACTTTTTTTCCATTGCTTTCGGAATAAATTTAATTTATCTCGAAAGCAGTTTTATTCAGTGTAGATATACACAAACATCATTTGCTTATCGCGTACACTAATTCTAACACTAGTTCTGTGCTGTGTTTATACACAAATTCGATTTGTGTAATTTGTGGTTCAGACGGTTTGATCATATTGTACATAAATTTACTCACAAAAATTTGCGTATACACAAACCGGTTGATAGTAGCCTTAGACTTTCGAGATTTTTGTACTTTCTAGATTTTGTCCCATTCGAGATTTTTCCATTCGAGATTTATGAAATAATTTTCCAGATTTTGTCCATTCTATATTTAAGTCGTTCTAGATAACGTCATGATCCCCGTCGGATTATGCGTTTCCAGCTTCTAGTCTAGCTTAGCACTGCTGGCAGCAGATTCCTTAAGATCTAGATTTAGGTTAGATTACTTCTAGATAGTGGTCCGGGTCGATGGCTGCTTGGAATGCGCAGACGTCCAAAATACTTGAGACATCTCTTCCTTCAAGCTTGATACACAATTGTCAGCGGGGGTTCTCTTCAATCTTTATGCTAAATACGTTCCTATAGCAAAACTGGGTTGAATTACCGCATCCGTGATCGAGTGACTGAATTTGTTATTGTTTCGCATGTAAAATCCAAAAAATTCAGTGATGTATTGCTCGCTCACGGATGCGGTAATTCGACCCCTGCATTCGAGTGAATAAGTGTCCTCGATAGCCCCACGAATTTTATCTTTGAGGTCTTGAATCGACGCTGGGCGTAGACCTTATCTTTCACGTGGCCCCAAAGGCAGAAGTCGCAAGGTGTTAAATCATAAGATCTCGGTGGCCAATTGTGATCACCTCTTCGAGAGATAACACGGTCCGGAAACTTTTCCCGTAAAAGATCAATGCTTTCGTTGCTTGTGTGGCACGTAGCGCCGTCTTGTTGAAAGTAAACGTTGTCCAGATCAATACCATCTAACTCCGACCATAAAAAATCATTAATCATCTCTCGATAGCGCAATCCATTCACCGTAACTGTTGATCCAACTTCATTACCGAAAAAGTAAGGTCCAAGGACCCCGCCGGACCATAAACCGCACAAAACAGTCACACGTTGAGGATGGAGAGGCTTTTCAACAATAACTCTTGAGTTTTCCGAGCCCCAGATGCGACAATTTTGCTTGTTGACGTAGCCACCGAGGTGAAAATGGGCCTCATCAGTCAAGATGATTTTTCGATGGAATTCCGGATCATTTTCATGCATTTCAAGGACCCAATCAGCAAAGACACGACGTTGTTGAAGCGTGTATCGTTCCATTTTTAGTAATGGCGTAGTCTCTACTTGTCAAATGTCAAAGCATAAAAGCTTCAAAAGTGACAGCTATCGAAATAGCAATAACACCTCTCATTGGAAAACCCTTTATATTCTTTCACGGCTTTATTTAGAGACGCACACAAAGACTTTTGAAGTGAAAGACTGTTATCTGTTTTTACACGTGTTCTGGAGTTCACTTGGATGGACTTGCGTGGTTTCAAGCCTTTAGCTGCACTAGTGCATTGGGTCCAACTACCTTCGGCAATACTTATATCTTGAGGAGTTTCCTGTATCAGAGCAGGAATTGCATCACAGCCTTCTAGGGAATAATATTTGACTGCCAGTGTTCGAATACAATTATAGTCAGCCCTAGAGTGAGCCCTTTCTAAGGAGCCTCAATTTGTACGTACATCTATCTCAGGGTAATCGAGGGCTGTCCCGCTGAGTTTCCGTCCAAGCAACAGTGAGCTTTGTATGTGTTCCTTTATTCAAGCTTCCAACATGTGCAAGGAAACTACGGGCTCACACAAATGCCTCACTCCTTCAATTAAAGCTCAAACTATTTAACTTTCATAATTTTTTAAACACCATCTAACTGCCCGTGCGGCAAGGCACCTTACTCCGTTTTTGACTGCGAGCTCATAACTTTCAGCCAAGCCCATACTTCGAGTAAAAGGCTTGTCATGTCAAATCAATTAACAACATACGCTTAAGATCCCAAAGTAATTGCTTAATTATGCAACGAAGACATTCCTCTCGCATTTCCCCACACATTATCCAGTCACAGCCTCACAACGCGACATCGACGTAATCCGATACGAATATACCTTCGGTCCACCGGTAAAAATTAATTAATCAGGACCCTGATTGCAACTGGCTTCTATCTCCATTCTCGATTCGTATTCCACTCTGTCGCGTATGTTAACGCACACAGAGATCTCTGCAATCTATATACGGATACCTATCGGTGCCAAAACTATTTCGAGTTATGATCGATTTTAAATGCGTTTCGCAGACAAAACGTGCAGTTATCCGAACGACCCTAAGGCGAAGTAACCGCGCCTAGCCAGGCAACGCTGCCACCCGCTCACCAGCCCCAATCAACACTTCATAACTTATCAACATCTATCGCCGGACTTAAACGGCCCGAAAAATCAGTCGCCCCATTTGCCTCATTGGATTATGTCATTCCGAGCGGCCCGGCCACTAAAAAAACACTCCCACTATCCGTGCCGTTACAATCCTACCGCATATAGTATGCACTGCAAGTCACTTTCACTTTGGGGCACCACAGCAGCGTCATGTGTGCGACGCGACACAGTGCTCCAGTATCTGGGCATAGATCTTAAGTGGTATCACAACCGAAAGTAAATAGTTTGCGCGCAATAGATCGCTTCGATCTGGTGGCTGGTGGTGGCTTTTGGCTGGCCTTTCAATAGGTGTTTGCCGCGGTTACTTCCTTCTGTTCGGCGGCCGGCCTACCGGACCCCACCACCTCCACCCTATATCCTCATACATGTGAGCCGTCTTGTTTGTTATATTTGTCCACTGTCCAGTGGCGCATTTGTCTTGTGCCGCTGTCCCCATCGTGTATATTGTGGATCAGAAACGCATTCCAAGTGGAACGCATCATTAGGCGGGCGCGCGCACACACAAACGTCCACAAAACCACTGATGGCATTCTGAAGCCGTTTAAGCCAAATAGGGTTGAAAGCCGCTTACGTAACCCCCGCACAGACATATGACGATAATGAAGTGGATACGTTTTGGCAGACAGAGATCTCGCCTGATGGAATCGAAACGTATCCCCGCAGTTTTAATGAATCGAAAATGTGGTGCTCTACGCAAAGGTATCCCGACAGCGGACAGATCATTCGGGTCCTCACCAGTATAACAGTATTGCATGTGTCAATATTTAAAAATCGACAGTAGTTAAATTTAAATTTATGAGAAAATGCGGCGGTGAACTCTTGCAGCTGATGGATGGATGCAGATTTGCTATGCGCTGTCGCAACTGTCCAGGAGTGTTGCTGGCTTGTTGCTGGCTTGATGCTGGCTGGCTTGTTGCGTTGCGTTTCTTGACGGAGAACGCTCATTAGGAGAGAAGATGTTCTCGGCTGTGGAATTTTCTCATGACCCACATATTTCGTGACGAGAACGTAGGATGCTGTTGAAGGTTCGTTATGCTATGGGGCAGGAAATGTCTTAATATGTTCAGCCTGTGCCTAGTGGGAATCCGATTCGTGTTTGGTGTGCTGCGTTGCGATTAGCAATTAACGGGCGCATTTAGCTCGCAAGAAGTCGTTGACGGGACTTCACCAGATGCGATTAGCCTAGTTGGCGCCAATAGAAGACACACTTTGGAATTGATTGTGGGCAACCGTCGTGGAGTGGGAAGGGGTTTATTTAGAGCTGTTTACCAATACAACCAGTCGGGTAAAATGGAAATTCATCCGACCCAAGGGTATAGTGCTGTAATTTAACCCGACTGAGACTTTAAAGAGAAAAAATGATTTTCTTTAAAAATTTGCGGGGAAAATCGGCCAGTTGCATGTGAGCTGACGGTCTATTTTATACAGTTTTTGCCAAAAATACTTGCTACTCCCTCTCGTGGGGGAATCGGGAAGAGTAAAATTTGTATTCGTACAAAATTTCGAACTCGATATGCTTATCAATTCTGACATTACGATGAAAGAGGAACTCAAAAAAGTGGGTCGCAAAATTCTGTCCGTCTGTATGTCTGTATGTTCGTTTGTACCGAGGAGTACCATCTTAACAGCTGCCCAGATTTGGCTCAAACTTTGAGTTTCGAGTTTTTGGGCTTACAGTTCGGGGCGGTTGTTTTTTTGCAAGGTACCCCGAAAACGGATCTATGGATTTCAACCAAAAATAATATTTCAGCTTAAGTCGGGTAGGTGGATATTACTGCATACTCAGTTTTTCGCGGAAAAAAATCGAATAACTATACTTTTAAAATTTGGACATATCTCGAAAACGTTCCATACGATTGTAACGAAAATTCATTTCTGAGATAATATGGTAATTTCCAACTTTATAGCAAATTCAGTTTTTCTCTAAATTGTCTTGGATTTTTGAAAAAAGGTATTTTTCAAAAAAAAAAAATTTTAAATAAAGTAATTTTTTAAAACCTTACTTTTCTTTAGTTTACCTGAAAAAGGAACAAATGATTTTGACCAAAATGCATACTTACAGTAAGATTACTGTTTCCAAAACTATTGTGTCCTTAAGTTTCAATTCGAATCACCGAAAACGCTAATTTTAAAAACTGGTCATGCCTCGAAAACTCAATTTTCGATTTCGATATCGATAGCTTATTCTGCTAATTTGTTGCTAAATTTGTTTTACAAAAACCGCTCTAACGATTTCGATCAAAATACATATTTAGGACAGTAAAATAATTCGAATTAAGCTTCCATTCTTTGTTTTTCTAAAAAATTCGAATAAATCCGTTTTTAAATTATTTCTCTAAAATGACTATCCAAATCCAGATCTGTCCTCGCATGTTTTTGTAAAACTCAATACTGTATTGCCAATAAAAATGCAATTACAGCTACAAAAAACTTCATTTTAGCAAATTTTTCCTCTTTCTTCTTTTCTCAACCACATTAAACATGCATCTTAGAAAAATTCCAACGACTTGGAGCTGACAAAAACAGAAACTCCTGCTACACTTTGCATTGTTCTTAAAAGTCTTGTAAAGTGTAAGAGTCTTAAAATAGTACAGACGACGCTTGTAACTCTCTTACCAGAGCTTGAGACAATTGTTCGTTACTGAGAGTTTCAACTTATAAAAACTCACAATGTTATTTGATATATACTGCCGAACGACATGAATAACAAAAAAGTGGATTTTATTTAACACTATTCGTATATTTCATGAACCGTTTCTTTCATCCAGCATCGCTTCTTAGTTTCTTACCTAAAATAATAATAAAATAAGAAAACAACCAACCAAACTTTTGATGAACGAGAAAGGTTCGTTCGACCCAGTCGTGCAATTTATTATTTTTAACTTGTTGAGTTTTTAATTTTAAGTGCTTTCGTGTGCAGAGGGCCTTAAATTTTGAAATAAAAGAAAACCTGAAATAAACTTAAGTCAGACAGTTGTCAAATGATGTGTCAAATTTGACAATGAGTGCATTCAGCTGAGAAAAAATTCAAGCGGAAAAGATAGCCAACAAGTGAAAACTATCGATTTGAAGTGAATGAATTTTCTATCCATGCTATCAAGGTTTGCAGGGAGGGTTCTAAATTTTAGAGCAGTTTTATGGAAGCGCGCCCTTCGAATCGAATTTAAAAATACTATTTCCCTTGTTCAAGTGCCGATTTCGCCAGTCGTCACATTCAACGTCTAATTAGAATGCATAAATTTTGACAGATCAAATTTGTAGTTCTACATATACGGGAAAATAAACTACCCCCACCAACCATCGCTTGATCTATCATCGCAGCGGCAGCAACATATAAGTCCAACATCTGCATTTGCAGCACCTTTTGCGAACCGGTCCCAAAGTCGTGCTGCAAAATATCAAATCAAGACGTAAGAAAATTTCCACCGCACATCTCGATTCGGAAACGGACACTAGGAGTGTATTATGAAATTCCTTTGCCAGGCGTCATGGTGAAGAATTTCCAATTAGTAACGATGTCGCGCATCCTCGCAGTGCATAGTCGCAACGATGATCTTAACGAGTTCTCGCTGGCAGTACACATAGAGCTAGCATTCGGCGTGCACCAAATCACGACGCGCCAATGCGCATCTAACACCACTATAGGGGCAACATTGAGATTTCCATCATTCCCATCAGCTGGAGGTAGTGCGCGCAGCCGCAGTGTACGTCGAATGCTCGTCATCTATTTTTGGTGCCATAAAGCGATTTATTATTGACGCCGAGAGCTAAACAGTTTGCACCTCCGCCATGCCACACAGGCACACTCATGTGTATCCACATTCGCGCAGTGACAGGCCAAATGGCTGAGGTGGCTGAGGTGGCTGAGATGGCACATAGCGGGCCATTGCATGCAATCTGTGTACACACACTCTCCTTGGTCCTTCTGTCTCACTGTCATCAATATTATTATGCCCGCTGAAATGATTTTCCGGCACCGCAACATGAGTTGCAATTATAATTCACTTTAAATCTAACACGATTCGTCGGCGCTGCTGCCGCGCAACAGCCGCAACCGCCTCCACGCTCCACTATTGAAATGCGCTCCATCTGCCCATGGCGGCGGCGGCTATATGGTCTGCGCGCAAAGTGGCGATCGCAGTGATCGGATTTCGAACGTCCTCTAGAAGTTCGATGGCTGCACGAAAACTTTTGCGGATTGTTCTGGATTCCAGCGCTGGCACAACATCTTGTGCATTCGTAATCATGGGAACTCTGGCGGTGATTATCATTCAGCTCACGATCGATTAATTCCATAAGTTTTATTACAGCGCTCTATTCATGATCATCAATCTTTTGCGCTGATTGCTATATTGCCTTTGAGGGCCCTACCACTATTATGCCAGTTGGTGTCGTTGGTATGGTTGCTGTTGCGCACCAGCACCAGCTCCGTGGATGGAGAGACCAGCTTATGGGTCTCAGTTCTCGGGAGATTCTGCGTGCGCACAACAAATTGGAAATACATCTCCGAATCTGTATCTGTATCTGTATAGCCTGTGAGCTGTGTGCAATGCACGAGGGCAGTGTGTGCGTTGGGCCAGGTATTTTTTATTGTGCAAGAGCCTGGCCGCAATGGGCTTAGCTCGTTTCGAGTGCAGACACTCTGCTGGTACCGCACTCGGACAGACTGCATGGAGCTTCCTCATCACCTATATTCCAGGTTAGGGTATAGCTGGGAGAGTTTTGGTTTTTCTCTAATTAATTAAGAACCGATTGGTGTTGTCGGCGGTTTTTGCCTTCTCTTTGCACGTTTGCATCGGCGTTGTCGTCGTCGTCGTTTCGTGTCCTTAGTAGGCGCAATGGAGTGTCATGGGATTTGATGGCGCGATTGCGTTAGATCAGCTCTAGGTATATGGTATTCAATTAACTGTTGTACATGGTTGAAATTAGGAGGAACATCGTTTGAAAACGCAATGGAAGACGTGATTTAATCGAGGTCACGCATGGTAGTCGGGCTGGCAGCCGTCAGGAGGTGGTAAGCCCCAGCGGAGAGGCTACAGAGTTGACTTAAAGATGCCGCTATTGGTAAAGAAACGACATGAGACATACGAGCACATATGGTTGGCATGGAATCGGAACTGGCATCTGGAACCCCAAATGATCGTCCAGTGGAAAGCCGACCTACGAATAGTAGTGTTACATTTGGGCTGGGATTCGAAAAGATAAAACACTATTCTGTTAAACTCTTCTAGTAAAATCACTTTTATTACTCTTTTTGGATTATTCACTTATTAAGTACCAAAACAATATTACTTAAACAATTCTTCAACGATGCAAACCAATCACTTAATTCACTCTAATACTTTGCACTTATTTATCTTCACAACCGATTACTATTTCGAACTTTAACCAATCACTGTTTAAAATCAACTGTGTCCCTCTGTTCTAAATCCTGCCCTTTTACATCTGCTCTTCGAGAGTTTTGTAGCTTATTCCAATGGGTTTTACAATTGGCACACATACTTTTCTCCTTTTCAGCAATTGATAAATTTCCAGTTAATTCCGGCTGGTTATAGAATTAGCTTAGTTTGGAATTAGACTTTTTTGACAGATTCCAGTCTCCAATTGGAAGTGGAACTTGTTTGGTGACTAATGGGTTGTTTTCCCTTCACCATTTTAGGTTCCACGATTCATTCCACGCGACAGTAGTAAGCTGCAGCCAGCATTTTCTATACGGATGTATAACGAGAAACGTGTTTTGTTTTGTGTTTAGTAAATAATTAAATTTCGTAGATGGCGCATCAGGCCCGAAAAAGTCTCTGGACTATTCTATTTTTTGAACAGTTGTACAAATTTTTACCAAGTAAACTATTGGCTGTCGCGAAACAGAGCTGGATACAGCCTTTGCTTAAATTGAAAATAAGAACCCGAAGAGTCGCCGAATGCTGCTGTAGTTTTATTTGTCAAATAAGTTGCCGTTTCGATTAAAATGACTTTAGTTGGAACAGAAGCCGAGCGACAGCGAAAACTGCGGAATGTAAAAATGTAACAAAATGAAATGTAAATGTATTTATTCTTTCGATTTATGTTTTCAGAAATAAATATAAACAAACATTCGTTTCTAGGAATTTCGCTCGTCCACATTGGCCCTTAGAAATAGAAAAAAATTAAAATTCTACTCCAAAGTCCTCTTTTGCTTGTGAACTCTGAATTTCACCAAACAAATTTAACAAAAGTAAGCTTCTGCGAACATTTGCGACTCAAATTTTACTTCACTGAAGATGAGCTTCAAGCTGTCGTTGATGTGAACCGAATAACCAAAAATAGTTATGATTTGACGCCTGTGATTTGACAGAACTCCAATCTAACTATTTAAAAACTGACGGCAATGAAAATGAATGTAGTAGATTTTTCCGATGATTGCATTCAGATCACGCAAATGAATTTTCGATTTGCAAAAACGAATCAATACGATGCATGTTAAATGAAATTTTGATCGAAAGATAAAAATAAGTTTAACGAAATAGAAATAAGTAGCAGATAAATTAATGAAGTAGATCTACTACTAGTATTCGTATAAAGTAAAGTCTCTTCTCTGCTTAACAGGTGTCTTTAAATCCATCCTTGATACGGAAGGAAAAATCACTGTCCCTCTAACCTAAATCAATTTAAATGTGTGTTTCTAAAATTATGAAACCATTGAGCCAGGTCCGATCCCGGGAAAAAAAAACAAAATTCTTCTTTAACTTTCTTCCACAGCGCCACTTCTTGCGAATGTCTGACAAACCGGTTTGTTTAGCTGTCATGATAGAGCTTCTGAATTAGAAATTCGGACTCGGCATAAAATTGTAGGTCCCTTCCAATCGTCCTACAATACGAACGCCAGTTATTTATTTAGTTTTTTTTAAGGCCGTGTATCATTCCAAAGTAATATTAGAAGCGGTCGAAACAAATTCCCAAGAAAAATTGTGTCCTTACTACAATGTCAAGTACTTTTTAATGATAAGTGACGCAGTTTCTAAATCAAAATTGGACTCTTGTTACATATCAGGCCCCCGGCGAAGACTTTTCAAAAATTTTCTGTTTTCGATTTCCGTAAAAAATACCCAAAACCCTTAAATTACTCCAATGGCCAATACAAAGTGAGCACAACGAAGAAAATTTAATGTGTATCCAAAAGTATGGTTTTGCTTCTTTCCTTATTCCATAGCAATTCAATCTTTAACTATGCATTTGGATATTATTTTTATTTATGAATAGATGTAGATGTGTAATTTAGTTCGTTATTTATGTGTATTTGTTTACCGGGCCACTTTTTTTGGCGATTTTATCATTTAGCCCAGCAGCAACACTGCTCTTCACATTTTGGTTTGCAAATTCTTTCTTTTGCTTAGTTAAACTTTCTAGATATGCAAATAAACAACTCGGTGTTTTGCTGGATTTAATTGTTTGCGAAAAAACAAAATATGCGGAATTTCATCTATGGAAATTCGCCTTTCATTTGTTCCACATTTCCACAACACCGTAAGCCGGACGACAAAAGAACATGTAAGCCCAATAAATGAATATGAATGTCTGTCCATTGTCCAGCAACTGTTTGCAGCAAGACCACTGTGAATAGAAGGTCTTTTCCCAACTGATATTCAGTCTGCGCATTCATGACATAATTTAAGCATTTTGGAAAATGTCTTTCAAAAACTAGAGTAGTTGGCACACCTGTACAGAAGTTGGCACTCCACGGAAATACAGTTGTTGGCACCCAAAAATAATGATTAAATATTATCTACCGGTTTATTGAAATGCATTTAATGCTCCTTTATTAAACAAAATGCGTGAGTTTGATAAGTTAATATTTAAATAAATTAAAATATGTAGGTAGATATAGATGTAACAAATTTATTAATTTAGTTTTTGAATTTAATATTTAAATTTAAAACCTTTAAGGAACACCTTTAATAAAAAAAATTCATTGCAATTTTAAAATTTTAATTAAAAGAAAAATTACAGCCGGATTAGCTAGTTATAGCCAATCCTCATCATATATTTTTTTTATTTACGCATTTTCAAAAATCTTAAACATTACCGTCGTATATTATAGTTGTTGGCAAAAGTCTTACAAAACTTAAATCGAGCTGTTGGATCGCCTTCCCTTATCGACTTCCTTACCTGACATTAAGTGTTTGGTTTGAGGAGGCTAAAAGTTTTAAAATCGACAAATCACTGCTAGAGATGATAAAATTTAGACTACCGATGGAGTAGCGTGTGGTATTTAAAGTTAGTCATCTTGGCTAAGAAATTCATTCGCCAAAGGTGAGTAATTTCAAAGTGATGCCTGTTCAAATCCACATACAAACCGACAAGCTTTAAAATTTTACTTTATTTGCTTGGATTGGTTTGACGATGATGTCAAGCTTTTGTCGTCAGATTTCAATTTTCAATTTCAATTTCCATTTACTTTATTGTTAAGTTCAGTATAAGTGCAATAAGATTTGGTCTATTATAAAGGGTGGTTAAGTTTTAAGGGCCGATGTTGATTTTGAATAAAACACAAATTTTTTGGGAAATTACTGTCATCTCTTTTTATTATGATAATATTGGTATGGCTCAATTATGTACGGAACAAAATATCGGCCAAATAGCCGCCGCGACCTCGGCGTCACACCTCCATCCGATGGTCCAAATTTTCGATGACGCTGAGGCATAATTGAGGTTCTATGCCGTTAATGTGCCGAACTATCTCATCCTTTAGCTCTTGAATTGTTGCTGGCTTATCGACGTACACCTTTTCTTTCAAATAACCCCAAAGAAGAAAGTCCAACGGTGTCAAATCGCATGATCGTGGAGGCCAATTAACATCGCCACGACGTGAGATAACACGGCCATTGAATTTCTCCCGCAAAAGAGCCATTGTTTCGTTAGCTGTGTGGCAAGTCGTATCGTCCACATCTATATCTTCTGATTCGGGCCATAAAAAGTCCTTTATCACATCACGATAGCGACCACCATTCACAGTAACTGCCTGACCGGCCTCATAAACCGCACCTCACAGTCAGTCTTTGTGGGTGCATTGATTTTTCGACAATCACTCTTGGATTATCATTCGCCCAAATGCGACAAATCTGCTTATTGGCGAGTCCACTGAGGTAAAAATGTGCCTCATCACTGAAGATGAATTTCTTCGAAAATTGCACGAAATGCATTTTGATTTGAGCGCCCATTTTTATAATAAGCCTGAATAACTTTAACGCGTTGCTCGATAGTGTATCTTTCCATGGTTCAAATTGAATTAGTTTGAAATTGAGAAATGTCAAATGAAATGAAGACAAATACTTGACGTTTAGGTGTGATTCACATTCAACATCGGTCCTTAAAATTTAACCACCCTTTAGTACAAAGAGAATTTAAAAGAGGTACCAAAGTCAATGTATTTGTTAAATCTTGAAGTCTAGTCGACTGGGTTGGAATAAAATTAGGTGTTTTGAATGTTTTCGTCTATTCATTGCCATTACAATAAATCGGACCGATGCTTATGTGGCTGCAGGCTACCTCTACACCTATAGTTTTCCCTCCCATAGATAAGGCCTTACGTATGCTTTTGCTTTACAATTCCGACCGCAATTTTCTTATTGCATTCAATAGAATGTGAAGGACGACAAAGTTCTCCTTCGAAGGAAGATAGCTCAGTTGCACAAAATAAAACTTTATTATTCACCTCTCTTCATAAAGCTCCCTGCGGCACCATCTCTGCTACATCCTTGCCCAATAAAACTCCACATGCCTTCGTAGAATTTAAAATTCGCAATCATCATAATTTATGTAATGATCCTTGCAGACGTTAAGAACGTAATCCACGTCAATTAGTGTGGCAGAACAACAATTCCCCTGATGTGATGCCAATAAAGACGAATCCCTCTCTGTACTGCTGAATTATCCTTTTGCGATCCATCGTCTTCGTCACCCGTAAAGGGGTAGAGGGACAAATTCGCATTTACGATAACCGTCCACGTATCTTCTCATCCTTTAGTCTGACGTAGCTCAAAAGTGACACGTAGTGCTGGACGATTATTGACGGTGCTTATTAGGAGCGATCCTCACCGTTGTTGCGGATAATCCCAGTCGTCGCAGTCCGCATATTGATGGGCTCTGGCCGGCCATTCGAGTTTGGTGGCTGTTGCCCCGCCATTAGGGTAAACTGTTTGTTTGGACTCGAATACACTCGAAGTCGGAGGTGATTATTGCGGCGATGAAGTGCAGAGGTGCGATTTATGGGAACGAATCTGAACGAGTGCGGCCCCATGATGATGGTGGAATTTTTCACGCGCGCCTACCGCGAATCAACCTCAATTTTTAGACTGTGTGTGTGCTCGTCGTGATCTTCACGTGCGTTCAATAAAATTCGCGCACACAATCGATTAAGTGGAATTGCTCGAACGTCTTCACAGCATCAGGGGTAAATTGAAGATCGTCCTCTCCGCCGGCCACCAGCAGGACTGCAGGACTGCCAATGGTGCATGCGATTGCGTGTGACTCCTTTGTTTGTTATGCGAATGGCCGCGATGAAGCGCACGGGTGTGGCAATGTTATTTATTTCGACACCGAACAATCTTGAAACACCTTTGTGATGCATGGTTTTCTGTTCTTCTCATTTCAGGTGAGTTGCGAACGCAAAAGTTGCGGTATTGAATGGAGTTTCTGGCACAATAATGGTAAGTGCATGGTTGCTAATGGCAGGGCAGCCGCTTTATGTGTTGCCCTTTTTATTAAATCGATTCCCGGTTTTTGGTTGGACATGCTTCATTTGTCGATCGTGTTGCCGCACTCTTTTCTAGCTTCGAAACAAATATCGTTCTCGTGCCCCTTTGACAAAGGCAACTGCATTACGAAATGTCTGACATTTACACCAAGAATCCAGGCCACACTTTAACACCAGCAGCGATCCATTTATCCTCCTTTGGAGTACTTCCTGCAATTCATAACCCTAAACAAATAAACCGCATAAATAGTTGCCTGTTTGGTGTCTGCTTCGTCTGATCCCATTACATCCCAGATCCCATACACAATTCAGTACTTTCTCTCTCTCTCTCCTCCTCTCTCTCTGGAAATCATTTACAGTTACTTCGATGGCACAACGACATTTATCTGATAAATATTCGATTCGAAACCGCATATTGCTACACACCACAGCACAGCTCCCTTCAGTTAAAGTCGACCAGCGCAGGGCTGCTCCAAGGAGTCTCCTGAATATTCCCGACGAACATCCAACACCATCTCTGCAGACTGGCGATGTGTCTTTGGCATGTGCAGAGATTTACTGGCAACGCTAGCCGTGATTAAATTTGCACCAAATTCACCATCACCAACATCGCGCGATTTATTGCCTGCCCCGATGGATGGGGGTCGATCGGGCGGACGGGCGGCGGGCCAAACTCAACAAACAACTGCTCCTTTTATTTTCCTTAAATACAGCCACACAATGCATAATTGTGCATTGTGCAACTATTTCTACAATTTGCCGGGGTTTTTTCGGTTAGATCCGAGAGAGATTTCCCGAATGTGCACCCAGACTGGGTATAGCTTATGGTAGTCCGGCTTACAAACGGTCTTGGCGCGCTACTTTTACTGGACGCAGATGTGGCTGCTGCAAACTCCGTCGTTTTGTTTTCCTTCTTTCGCTTCGACAGTCTACCACCTGGTCGAAAACACTCACGTCATGGGTGTTCGGCGAGTGGCGGTGGCGACTGGCCAAAGTGGTGGTGGAAATTTATTGCACTGTGATATTGATCACAGCAAGTTGTTGTTGTTGTTGTTGCTGTTGTTGTTGGGTTGTGCTGTGTGATATGTGCAACGGCGGTGAGTTGTCGCCGGTGTTAGATCGTGCGGTATATGGGATTTTCGGTTGCTCTGATTCCGGGTTACGCCTTTGGTCCGAAAATTGGGATCTACGGCTGCAGATAAATGCGGTTGGGCCTGGAATTCGAGATGAAACAAGGTGGTGAGAGCAGGCCACTTTCAGAGCGAAGTAGGACAAATCACAAAATTTGTGTGGTCTTTTCGGTGTCGGCATACGGACATAGGTATATATGGGAAAGGATTAGGTAGGTTTGATTTATGCAGAGTATGAGGGAATTCTTCCGAATTTGGGAGACGTGCTGCAAGGAGTTGAACATTTATTGTTAGGATGCTGTTTCGAAAATAAACTGTGGGAACTACTGGCGTGATGGGAACCAGACAGAGATTCAAGAAAGAAATTAAAGTCGACGTGGAGGGTGGTTCCGCACAAAGAACTGTATTTGGCTACCGCAAGGAGCTTATCAAACAGAACTGAAACAATATTGCTGTCAGATAAGGATGGTGGCGAATCCGCAGTCAACTACCTGCTTTCGGGTCCGGTCCCTTAGGTACCATACGTCAAAATATGGACATACCTACCTAAAGCTTGAGAGATGAAAAAGGATATCTTAGTGTACGTACAGAGTGGAGCGAAGAGTGAGCAAGAGCAAAGAGCAAAGTGCAAAGCGATAAAATCAAACACGTGCAGTGAAAGGGTACCACACAGAGTGCAGCGTCGTTCGAAGGTCGAGCAAAGCGGCGACAAGAGAGCAAAGCGGCGATTTCAAACATGTTTGATTTTTCCGCTATCATCGCTTTGATTTTTCGTGGTCGTGGAGTGATTGCACCCGTTGTAATTTTTGTCTGAAATGAATGTGGATAATTTAATTTGTGCAATTATCAAAAGGAAACCTTTGTGGGATCAGAAAGATCCTGATCATCACAATAGATATATCTTGGATAAAAAGTGGGATGAAGTGTCAGCTGAAATGAAAACATCGAGTAAGTAATGACATTTTTAAATTTAATCTACATATATTATAGTTAAAAATAATAAAATACTAACAAATAATTGAAATATTCATCTTGTTTGCTATAGTTTTGAGTTGGGTATTATTATTTATTAGATTCTGTTGCCACATACAAATGTTTTGAAAACATCCCGAACGAAAGTGGCTGTATTAGTTGGTCTATTGTCTCTCCCCCCACTTGTACTTGATAATGTGGTGATCACGTCGTCCATTTCACTGGTGTTGATTCCTTCCATATCAATAATCATGTTATGCAAAATACATATACATTTAATGATTTTATCTGCCAAGACCGGTGAGGTCTCGATCGGTTTCCATAGAATACGAAATTTTGCAGTCAGTATTCCAAACGCGCATTCAATTACACGCCTTGCACGTGAAAGACGCATGTTAAAATATTCTTGTTCAGCTGTCAAGCCCCGGCCTGGGTAAGGTTTCAACAAATGTAACAGTAGTGGATAGGCGTCATCGCCTATAAAAACGTGGGGCACTACAATATCTGTTCCTGGAAGTACGTCATCAGGTGGAATATTCAAACGTCCAGACTCCATTAACTGAAAAAGCGAAGACTTGCGAAACGTGCCTCCATCGCTCTGTTTCCCATATCCACCAACTTCAATAGCGACAAACCTACAGTTTGCATCAGCCACTCCTTGCAAAACAATGGAAAAAAAATGTTTGTAATTATAAAACATAGTTCCAGAATGTGGTGGGCATTTAACACGACAATGTTTGCCATCGATGGCCCCAAGGCAAAGAGGAAAGTTCCATTTCTCAAAAAAGTTCCGGGAAATTTCTTTGAACATTGCTTCGGTAGGTACTGGCATATGAATAGGACGTAGTATTTCCCATATTGCGTCTACTGTTTCGTGTACGATCCAACCGACTGTACTTGCTCCCATTCGAAAGGTGAAACCAAGACTTTTGAAAGATGCCCCAGTAGCAAGATATCTGCAATAAAACAAAATTTAAAGGTTATAACTGTGAAAGTTCATCACTTTTTTTCTTTCAGGGGAAGTTGTGCGAGCTAAATGGAAGACACTTCGAGACACCTTCCGCAAAGAACTGCAGAAAAAGCCATGTCCTCGCTCTGGAGACGCTGGGTCTCAGACTTCCTGGAAATCACGTTGGAAATATTTTGATAGCCTTGTTTTTCTACAAGATCAATTTACCCCCCGATGTTCTGGGGGAAATTTGCCTGAGGTGATAACCGATTCAGTTGAAGATGATAGTCCTGTTCCCGATGATTTGATGGATAATCCTGATTCTCCATCCATGGTAACCCCAAGTTCACCAGTAAACATCAGTGCAGGTTTAGCCACCCGAAAGCGTAAACCACCTTTAGATGAAATTGGGAAGGCTCTGATTCGACTTGAGGAACGAAAATTGGAAATGTTGGAAAAGAATCAAACTCGACCCCCAAAAACAGTTGATGAAGATGAGGCTTTTTTCAACAGCTTACTGCCCCATGTGAAACCACTTCCAAAAGCAGATAAACTTTTACTACGTATAAAAATGCAGCAACTTGTTTACGATTTCATAAAACCGGCTGCTCAATCGGATCAATTCAGAACTTCGCAGCCAGAGTCCCATAATCAATTCCCTGCTTCTTCGATTCAACAATATTCAAATCCACCATCTGTGGCATCATTCTTCAGCGGTTATTCAGGAGAAGAGGAAACTAACAATAATTTGTAAATTGTAATTTATGATTAAAAAAAAAAAAAGAATTAAATACTGCCTACATCTCAACAATGTCAAATAATCTTTATACCAACCTTAAGGTTACTGCAAGACGTTCAGTAGGTATGATTGGGCTTAAGATAAAATTTGTCCACTTCTTTGTCAACTTGTGTTGAATTTTGTCAAGTAAATAGTCGAACGTGCTTGTGCTCATTCGAAAATATTGTTGAAACTTGACGTGATCCTCACGAAGCTCTTGAAATAAATGATGAAATTCACCATGGACACTTCGCGATCGGTTAATTCTATGAATTCCTTCATTTCTGTTTCCGCGTGTCAAGTAATACCACAAATTACATGAAGGGTTTTCAATAAAATAAAAATTAAAAATATTAGGATCCATCCTCACAAAGGGAAACTATTCAAATGGAAAAGAATAAAGAATGAAGCAAGAGTTGTTTGCTTCTCACTTTACTCTTTGCTCTTTGCTCCTCACTCTGGCTAGCTTACATCCTTGCTCTCCTCTCGTGGTCTTTGCTCTTTTCTCTGACGATTTTTGCAGTGTTGCTCTTCGCTCCACTCTGTTTGTACACTTAGACTAGGGTTAAGATCAGTGCCGACAACATAGTTTAAATATTTTCTTAGACTTAGACAACTGCCTGGCATAACAACAGACGAGGATAACCAAAGCTTCCGTTGAGGTGATCAAAACAAAGCGGGCCGGCTAAATATGAAGTTCAAGCTAGAGTTCAATAGGGCAGTTTTGAAAAAGGTACAACCGTCGACAAAAAGGGCCTGAGACTCGTGATCGTGAAATATTCTATTTATTCGTTTATGTTTAAATAGTTTACAAAAAGTTCACGAAATATGTCGACCTTAATCAAGAACAATTTACTAATTTTTGTGACACTAATCGCAAAGTCATTAGGGGGACCATGTAAATATGTGCACAACGTCTACCACAAAGTGAGCGGGTTAAAACCACAGACGCGCAAACAGCTTCTAACCCAACCCATCTTTTAACGATCAACGGAGGATTGAGAAGTTGCCTCTTAGACTTGAGAAGCTTGGAAGAGAAGTCTATATCGAGTTGTGCAGCAAGACCATTTACGCAGGCTCTAAAAAGCTAAATAGACGAAAAGAGACCCGACAATGGTGATTTGGTTCTAAAATCTCCCGAAATCTATATATCTATCTATATATATAAAAAAATTGCATCCGTAAGACCGCCCGTAACTCGAGAACGGATCGTCACGCCGAAGGAAGGTTCATACGGTGAGAAAATATTGTTTAAAAATTCTACATATGAATTTAATGACTTAGTAGATTTTCTTAACGGAAACAATTTTGTTTAGCACGGGCAAAGCCGGGCGGAAACAGCTAAAAAAGTTGTCACCCGGTGAAAGGCTGTGAATGGGACAGCAGAGAAATATGCCGAGGACTTTCATCCCGGAAAGCATTTATTACTTGAAGCTCAATGAGAGGACTTCTTACAAACGAAAATAGGACTGAATCGGGTCACATATTTTAAAGAGGGCAATTCCATAGGCAAACACGAAACGTTAGGATCTCGTTGACCCAAGATGACAGACAAATTTTTAGGCGAGATAAAGTTAACTGTGTTAAAGGATTAATGAAAGCTTTAACAGTTCTAGTTTCGACCTGCAGCGTTGATGGATAGGCTACTTGTTCCGCTGCATGCAGCATAGGTAATTTTCATCTCTCAATTTTGAGGGCAAAACTTACTTGGACGGCTATACAGTATAGTTCTAGGTGATCCAAAGCCCCACGCCTTAGCTAACTACCTCCAGTTGCGCACTCTAAGTCGGTTGAGCGCCTCTTTAACTTGTGTTCGGCACTTATGGCGAGATTTCCTCTACTAGGATGGATGACCTTCCGGGTGGGACTTCAAGACCTGATTTGCACTTAGTTAACTGGGACGAAGCCGCTGTACAACTCGTATAGTTCGTCGTTGAATCTCTCTCCTCCAAAACCCGTCAGCGTAATCGGGTCCGACAACTTAAGGAAGGATCTTTCAAACGAAATGTTCCGATTGATCAGCTTTTGGTAGGGTCGAAGCTTTCGTTTGGACTGAGATCAGGGGCTTATTGAGAGCCTTCCCAGCTCTTCGATACAATAGTACTCAAATGCCTTAAGAAAAAAGAAACAGTTATTCACAAGGGTAAGACTTCGATTGAAGTGCGGTGTGACATCATTTGTAGAGTTTGCAAAACTACTTGCACTAATGGGCTGTACAGCTTTGGACCGCCGAGTCCCCTTTAATTGTGTTTAGTCGTGGAAATTGTGTAATGACTTTCTGCTCCACCGAAAAATTGAAGAGCTTGAGTTTATTTCCGGGGATGTTGTCCTTGCAGGCTGTGCCTTACGTTAAAGTTTATTTTTTGCTAGGACAATTCAATTTTAAGGAAGTTATATAATAAAATTAGTTAATACAGAAAGATTTTAATATAGAAAACTATGATACGACTGCAGGAGGCAGCAAAAGACAGAAGAGTGGCTAGGTGACAGGGGCGAGGTTAGGTACGTCGGCTTGTCAGATCATCGAGCTTTTAGCTGCTTGGCTAGATGGAAGTGTTCAGACGCAACAGTTGTCAAAATCAGTCTTTGTCTTGGGTGCTTGTCATATGCCAGTGGTAGCATCATCGCACAAACGCCAACATTTGGGGTTAGTGTCCAGCTGCTTTCTTTCATTTCTTACTGTTTAACAAAATGCTCAAAGCGCAAAAGCTCATCACCAGTGTAATTCACAGGCAATGCCTGGTGCAACTCAAGACCTCAGTGCACACCCTACGTATGGCACAACTTAGATCAACTTTGCGATGCGTCTTTTAAATCTAACAATCTGAGTAGCACAATCAACTTCCCTCCCCCGCCCTCGTCAGTGGTTCAGGCAGTTTTGTAACCCACATGTACCGTTCGTTCGGCATCCAAGCCGCAACAATTTGATTTAAGGCTCGGAATTCTCCTGCAACGACATATGCGGAGTATGGCCGCAGATAAAGGCGCAATGCCGCCGCCGCCGCCGCCGACTTGCCAACTTGAAAAGATTATTCCAAATCTAACACTAAATGATCCCCTGGGAGTAGCCATTAAGAGCGTATGTCCCGCTTCGGTGTACGCAAACGCACATGCATCTTAAGCGTTCCCCGCACTTGGCGGCCGCCGCCGATCCTGCGTCATCGTTATATGTTGCAGTCGTTGTCGACCATAAACAATGTGTCGTTGCCATGTCTAAGCCTGGTAATAACACATAATAAGCATGTTCACTTGGCCCGATATGCCCACAGATGCAGTGCACATAATGCTGGATCTGATCTCTCTCTCCCTTATTGAGATATTTCATTTGAGGAGTAGCGTGCGCACCTGCGCCCGCATGTCCCCAAGCCGAGCTTCCCTCGCGCACAGCTTGCGGTGTGTGATTCACTGAAGATTATGTCGCAAAAGATTTCCTCTTCGATGGTTCGATGTAATCGTCGTCGTCGTCGTCGCCGTTGTCGATCCGCTGCATCTTGGGGCATCGACGATCGGCGGGGTATCTCCACACACACACATGTCCACAGTCTGCACTGTCGGTCGTGGGCATTTTTATTAATGAAGCCTCAAAGACATTAAGCATCCTCGCAGCGACATCATTCTTTGTCTCTTCGGCAGAGTTGAAGATTTTTTCTTCCTTTTTTCTCCGTGCTGGTGTTCACGCAGTCAAAAGGTCTTCCGCGTACGAGAGATCTGGTGCAAAATATGGCCAGCGAAGCTCATTTTTGCCTTTTGGGGCAGAAAATGTTTATGTTATGTTTCGTGTGACGATGGCGACGCGGCGGTTACGAGTGCCTCGACAGCGTAACGAAGCTACTCGTGCTGCCTCGTCTTGTTGCGGCGGCATATGGTGCACTGAAGATGCATTAAAGCATCCCGTGTCGACCGGGAAGAGTTAAATACAACCGATGGAGCATAATATCTCTCTCGCCGTGAGATTGGCCATTCCGAGGCGGTGATCGGTGGCGGTGGATAGCGTGCTCGCCTGGACGCTGTCTCTGTTCGTTTCGTGATTGCACTTTTGGTGCGAATTTGTGATCTAGAGCGAAAGTGATTATTTGAGCGATCCTTTCCGAGGAAGTATATGGTGTCGATGGAATGGCTTCAGTGTATCGTATTTCATCGGACCATCAGCGTTCGGATTCCGCGAGCGAGGTGCGAGCGTCTTCGATTTCAGAGGAGCCAGCGCCAGGTGATGTAAGTACTCGTTACCTCACGAACTTTAAAGTTGCTTAAGTCTTATTATGAAACGGATCTGTGATATTGTGCTGAAGAGAAGATTGCCTATGGCTTTTTATATATACACGCAGAAAAATCGCTTATTTAAAAACAACCGACTTTCGGTTAAAAACTACCAAGTGATACTGTTAATATAGCTCCTACAGAGTTAGTTGATTAAAATAAACCGAGTCAACTTGTTTAACGAAACTCTGTTAAAAATAACCGATTTATCAATTTCCCCTCCAAATTTGCTCGGTCGTAAATAACAAACTAACTTGGTATAATTTAACCAAATTACTCTGTTGTTATTAGCCAACCCAATGGTTGAATTAAACCATGTTACTCTGTTGTTATTAGCTAATACACATGGTTGAATTTAACCAAGTTACTCTGTTGTTATAAGCGAACCCACTTGGTTGAATTTAACCACGTAACTGTGTTGTTATTATCCAACTCACTTGATTGAAATTAGCCAACCTACTTGGTTGTATTTAACCAACTAACTTGTTAGAATTTGACCTACTTAGTCTGTTGCTATTAGCCGACTCACTTGGTAGAATTCAACATATTCAATCTGTTGTTATTAGCCAACCCACTTGGCTGAATTCAACCAAGTTACTCTGTTGTTATTAGCCAATACACATGGTTGAATTCAACCATGTTACTCTGTTGTTACTAACCAACCGACTTGGTTGGATTTAACCATGTTACTCTGTTGTTACTAACCAACCGACTTGGTTGGATTTAACCATGTTACTCTGTTGTTACTAACCAACCGACTTGGTTGGATTTAACCATGTTACTCTGTTGTTACTAACCAACCGACTTGGTTGAATTTAACCATGTTACTCTGTTGTTAGTAACCAACCTACTTGGTTGGATTTAACCATGTTACTCTGTTGTTACTAACCAACCGACTTGGTTGGATTTAACCATGTTACTCTGTTGTTACTAACCAACCGACTTGGTTGGATTTAACCATGCTACTCTGTTGTTACTAACCAACCGACTTGGTTGGATTTAACCATGTTACTCTGTTGTTACTAACCAACCTACTTGGTTGGATTTAACCATGTTACTCTGTTGTTACTAACCAACCGACTTGGTTGGATTTAACCATGTTACTCTGTTGTTACTAACCAACCTACTTGGTTGGATTTAACCATGCTACTCTGTTGTTACTAACCAACCTACTTGGTTGGATTTAACCATGTTACTCTGTTGTTACCAACCAACCTACTTGGTTGGATTTAACCATGTTACTCTGTTGATACCAACCAACCTACTTGGTTGCATTTAACAATTCCAATTGGTTAAAATTAGCCAACTTTCTTGGTAGCATTTAACCAACTAAAAGTTAAATTTACGTAACTTACTCGGTTGGAATTAGCACATCTACTTGGTTGAATTTAACCAAACTACTTACTTCTTATTAGCCAGTCCATGTGGTACCAATTTACCAGTTTACTTGGTTGAACTTGAGTGCACCTGAAAATTGAACCATCTAAAAGGGATAATTTTATCGTAAAATAAAAAAAAAATCTTTTTCATATTAAGTCACGTAGTTAATCACTTGCAAAGTATAGGTTTTTATCAGATATACAAAATGGCGCAAATTTAATCACCCTTTCGGAAGATTTTATAATTTTTGCAAATAGCTTCGTACGTCAATCAAATTAATTTAGCAAAAAAGTAATTCAAAAACAAAATTGGAGGATTAATTTTGCACCACCTTGCATAAGAAAGTCGCGTATAAGAAAGAATCGTCTGTGAAAAACACAAGCTTCTAAAAAGCTTTTCAAGCGCAAAAGAATTTTCGTGCCGTAAGGAATCGAAATCAAAAATGCAAAACACATGTGTAGCAAAAATACTTTAAGCAAATTACAACTTTCTTATATGCGAATAATATTGTATAAATTTACGTTTTGGTATATAAACGAACCTTTAAAAATGTCTACGTAGGCTTCCAGGCCCCACTCCTTTAGTAAGGTTGACACTTCTTCATCCATTTTAGATAACTGTGAAGCACGTGTTAATATGAGCATGTGCATATCAAAATACGATCATTTAATTACTAAATTACTACTGACAGAAACATTGAGAACTAAGGCTATGCCTGGTTTTAAGACGATGTTCGCCATTTATTGGTGACAAACGATTCGAAATGATGAAAACATAGACAGAAATCATTTTAAATAGTTCGTCCCAGAAAAGTTGCGAACATCGCCATAAAAGAAAAAAAAAGCCCAAGAAAAACAAAACTAATGCACTCGCTAATGAAGAACCTGAATCCCAGAAGAAAAAAACATGTCAAAACACGATACCAGACTGAAAGGGTTGATATTAACCGAGTGTTTCTCAACTCGGCAATTATTAACCGAGTACTAGGTTGAAATTCTTTGCTTTGGTTCTATTTTTTTTTCACTTGAATATCACCAAAATTGACAATAAATTGTTTAAAACTCGAGAAAAACAACATAGTTAATGCACTCGCTAATAAAGAACCTGAATCCCAGAAGAAAAAAACATGTCAAAACACGATACCAGACTGAAAGGGTTGATATTAACCGAGTGTTTCTCAACTCGGCAATTATTAACCGAGTACTAGGTTGAAATTCTTTGCTTTGGTTCTATTTTTTTTTCACTTGAATATCACCAAAATTGACAATAAATTGTTTAAAACTCGAGAAAAACAACATAGTTAATGCACTCGCTAATAAAGAACCTGAATCCCAGAAGAAAAAAACATGTCAAAACACGATACCAGACTGAAAGGGTTGATATTAACCGAGTGTTTCTCAACTCGGCAATTATTAACCGAGTACTAGGTTGAAATTCTTTGCTTTGGTTCTATTTTTTTTTCACTTGAATATCACCAAAATTGACAATAAATTGTTTAAAACTCGAGAAAAACAACATAGTTAATGCACTCGCTAATAAAGAACCTGAATCCCAGAAGAAAAAAACATGTCAAAACACGATACCAGACTGAAAGGGTTGATATTAACCGAGTGTTTCTCAACTCGGCAATTATTAACCGAGTACTACGTTGAAATTCGTTGCTTTAGTTCTATTTCTTTTTTCACATAAAAACCACCAAAATTGACAATAATTTGTTTTAAACAAGAGGAAAACAAGATAATAATATTATGTACTCACCAATAAATATGAATTTTTTATTTTTCCTTGTCTTTTTTGTTTTTTTTATTTTCACTTATCACAGATTTCACACCACCAGCCACTACAAAGGTTCAACACTTAATGACTCAATTACTAGTCGCGAGCAGCGTGCGTCGTTCATAATTCGCGATAGTATGCGTATGCGTATAACACGATGTATGTGTTAAAATCAACCGAGACACACTGTTTTACAGATGAACGAGAAGCCTTGTGTTTGTAGATATTAACCGAGTTGACTGTATCTGCAGCCACACACATATTTCTACCTACCAGGAATGTAAAACGAGTTTTTGGTATTGTACCCAAATGTTTTCCATTGTTCGTGAATGATCTGTATCAACAGCCACACACATATTTTCTACCAGGGATGACAAAACTGATTTTTTAGGTGCTGTACCGAAATGGGTTCAATTGTGCGTGAATAATTTGTGATCGCAAAGGCCTAGCAAAGGCAGCACAGCAATGAAAAAGACGATTTATTCAAGGCTGCTCCTGGAAGTCGAGATTGGTTACCAATACTTCCTTGGTTTCTTCAAATTCTCCTAACTGTGCTTTACAAGATGGTATATATAATTTTCTGTTTGTATCTTTATTTTAAAATGTGTATGTACCAATTGCATTATGAGTTTAGTTATTATCAACTCTCACAAAACGCATAGTTCAAAACAAGTCTGGTACTAACAAATTTTGAAATAAAGTGATAAATGCAGGACTATATATACCATATTGTAGAGCACAATTAGATGAAATCTCAGAATCTATCTTTTTGATTCCGGACTCTGCCGGACGCTTCTTTTTGCCGCGTGGAAAACGATATAAGTTTTATTATTATCATCTCTCACCAACGCATAGGTCGAAACGAGTTTGGTACTTACAAATTTTGAAGTAAAGGGCTAAACTAAAGACTATACCATTTTGTTCAGCATGTGCAAAAGTGTAGCTTTTTTCATTAGCTTGGTTCTCAAAATGATTGAATCGCAGAGTGAAAAATTACTTAATTTTACTTCATTATATCTACAGAAACAGATTAGATTAATATTGCGTTAAGGCCATTATGTCAATTGGACTCAATAAAAAGCTAATATTTATTTTGCATTAAATTTGTACCTTTGGCAAATTTTCTTACAATTAGATACCTATCTTAAATTAGTTTTCAAGTGCCTAGCTACAATTAAGAGTAAAAGCCATATTTTATCAGACAAAAATGTAAAAAAAAAATTGTTGCTTTGGCCATTTTTGTCTGTGTTCTTTTTTTCCTATTGCAAGCCAAAAAAGTAGTAGAGAAAACTTTGTTTTTAAGGCTGTATTAGCCTGTTTAGAATTTAGTTTGTTCGTGAAATGTGAATGTACTAAATTCGGAAGGAATGTCGGAACGTATTTTCAGAAGTAGAATATATTCATCAAAGTTCTGAATTTGGGCAAATCGTACTTGTATATATCTTTAAATCAACTGTGTCGATAAAAGTACAATTGCGATTATTTTTTCATCCCTGGTTTCTGCGTTTTGAAAAAGCAGCGTCGTAATTCGTGGTGTGCGTATAACTTGTTAAGAAACAACAGTATGTGTTTGTTGAAATTTACCAAGTTGAATGATAAAATTAACAGATACACAATTTCTACGTATAACAAATATCAGATAGGTACATATTTCGATGAAAATGTTTTATAGAATTGTTTTATGGAAAAATGGAATGTAAAATAAATCGAGGAGAATTCTCTTTTTTTGAACAGAATGTTACTTTATTTTTGGGAAATTCTCACGAGTAAAAGGGTTAAAAACAAACAAGTCATTGGTTGTATTTAAGCAACGTTTATTGGTTGTTTTCAACAGAGAGCTTGTTAGATTTTAACACACATTCGCTTGGTTAAATTCTCACGAGTAAAAGGGTTAAAAACAAACAAGTCATTGGTTGTATTTAAGCAACGTTTATTGGTTGTTTTCAACAGAGAGCTTGTTAGATTTTAACACACATTCGCTTGGTTAAATTCTCACGAGTAAAAGGGTTAAAAACAAACAAGTCATTGGTTGTATTTAAGCAACGTTTATTGGTTGTTTTCAACAGAGAGCTTGTTAGATTTTAACACACATTCGCTTGGTTAAATTCTCACGAGTAAAAGGGTTAAAAACAAACAAGTCATTGGTTGTATTTAAGCAACGTTTATTGGTTGTTTTCAACAGAGAGCTTGTTAGATTTTAACACACATTCGCTTGGTTAAATTCTCACGAGTAAAAGGGTTAAAAACAAACAAGTCATTGGTTGTATTTAAGCAACGTTTATTGGTTGTTTTCAACAGAGAGCTTGTTAGATTTTAACACACATTCGCTTGGTTAAATTCTCACGAGTAAAAGGGTTAAAAACAAACAAGTCATTGGTTGTATTTAAGCAACGTTTATTGGTTGTTTTCAACAGAGAGCTTGTTAGATTTTAACACACATTCGCTTGGTTAAATTCTCACGAGTAAAAGGGTTAAAAACAAACAAGTCATTGGTTGTATTTAAGCAACGTTTATTGGTTGTTTTCAACAGAGAGCTTGTTAGATTTTAACACACATTCGCTTGGTTAAATTCTCACGAGTAAAAGGGTTAAAAACAAACAAGTCATTGGTTGTATTTAAGCAACGTTTATTGGTTGTTTTCAACAGAGAGCTTGTTAGATTTTAACACACATTCGCTTGGTTAAATTCTCACGAGTAAAAGGGTTAAAAACAAACAAGTCATTGGTTGTATTTAAGCAACGTTTATTGGTTGTTTTCAACAGAGAGCTTGTTAGATTTTAACACACATTCGCTTGGTTAAATTCTCACGAGTAAAAGGGTTAAAAACAAACAAGTCATTGGTTGTATTTAAGCAACGTTTATTGGTTGTTTTCAACAGAGAGCTTGTTAGATTTTAACACACATTCGCTTGGTTAAATTCTCACGAGTAAAAGGGTTAAAAACAAACAAGTCATTGGTTGTATTTAAGCAACGTTTATTGGTTGTTTTTAACAGAGAGCTTGTTAGATTTTAACACACATTCGTTTGGTTAATTTTACATGAGTAGCACGGTTATTAATAACCAATCAATGTGTTAAAACCCCAAATTTAGTAGGTTTTTCTTAACCAAGATACTTGTTTGAATTTAACCAAACAGGAAAACGAGACTGGTTGGTTAATATTAACGAAGCAACTTAATTGATAACAAACATTTAGTGTGTTATTTTTAACAACATGTATTTAACCTTTTTAACACGGTAGTTTTTAACAATAATAACTCATTTGTTTTCTACAGAGACTTAGTTGATTTCAACACATTTTTTTTTAACCGAGCGAAAATTCCACTCGGTTAAGGTCAATTTTTCTGCGTGTAGGTTACCTGTTGACAGGTGGCAACCTAGATAAGTGCCGGTATATGGGAATGCGCAACACTTGCCCACTGGCAACTCACTCAAACATATCGATTGAACATCTGTCAATTTTTATCGCGCTGTCACTTATGGGGTGAGTAGTTCCCACCAACGAGCTACAAAGCAGCTTAGCGTAGAAAGGCTCTCCATGAATACAAGTCAAAGTCGGTGAGAACTTGTCGGAGGGCATATAGTGCCAGAGAGAGGTGACGACATCAATTGCAATTTCCAAAAAAATCTCGACAGCTCATCAAGATAGTTGCGCAAAATCCGTTCGATTTAAACGCTTTTGGGAAAGATGGAAAAGAATTGCAAAAGTAACCGTCATCTGTTGTTTAAGATTCTCTAACCGTGAATATTCGAAATAGCCGGAACCTTTTATATGACGCAAGTCATCCCACGGAAAAGGAGAGGATGCATTACCCAAAAAGAAAGATAAAACGGGACACAGCCTTCCGAAACCTTGAAGAACCGAGACAGACTAGGAGAATCCCTGGGAACTATGCTTTAAGAAATTACAGTCTTTCGTCGGTCTAAGTAAGACTAACCATTGAATCGCAACCGGGTTTTAAGTGTGGGACATTACCGGCTTTGGAGGAAAATAAGTATAGCTAGCCGATAAAGGTTTCTCCTTCAACGAGGTTGTCGAAACTCGGGATCACATTTCGCAAAAATACCAAATACAATAAGACAAGGATTTTGGGTTCACTGCTCTTTATCGGATTCGTAAAAGAAGTGAAAGCAGTGTTCTAAACCTCATAAATTTCCCAATTAGGATTCAGAGTATCGTCCCTAACAGTTCGTAGAATAATTGTAAAGCAAGAGGTCTCCGTATAAGAGGGAACTTGTATATTTATAAGGGTGCCCAGTATAGGCCTCAGTTCACTACTTGCGGGGCTGTTGTTGCGTTTTTATTGGAAGTGGGGTCTTGAGATTATAGCAAAACTATTCCGAAGATATGTTGAAAATAGATCTGGAAATATAAATTACTAATATATTTTGCGAGATAAACTAAGTTCGAGATCTTATCTAGAATACTGATCTGTATTATCTTTACTATGCAGGTGATCAAGTCGTTAGAGCGGTTTTTATTTAATCACGCAAATAAAACAGTAACAAATACTGCAACGTTAAGTTTGAAAAATACCTACTAGTGCCTAACTATTTACCTGAAAATTGCGTATAAGATATTGTTTGGTATGCAAGCATTATGTACTTTGTTTTTATAGTTTTATCCCAATCGAAAATGAGGTTTTCGAGATATGAGCTTAGTTTTAAAAATAAGCGTTTTCAGTGATTCGAAATGCAAATTAAAGACAATAATTTTGAAAAGATCAATTTTACTACAACTATGCGTTTTGGTCAAAATTGTTAGTGCCGTTTTAAGGTAAACTTAAGAATAAAAAAATTGTTTAAATTCCTTTTTTTTTTTTTTCAAAAATCCATTGTGCAATAATTTATAATACATATGTCCAAATTTCAAAAGTACCGTTATTCGATGTTTCAATTAAAAACTGGGTACGCAGTCATGTTAACCTCACTTACTGAAGTCTAAATATAAATTTTGGATAAATTCGTCAGTGCCGTTTTCAGGTAAACTAAAGAAAACTTAATTTTTGAAATGACTTATAGCAAACGGGTTCAGGAGCCCTACTCTGTATCTCCTTCCGAAAGTAATAAAATGACATACTAGCCTTAACTTGAAAAGTGATACACTTACAGCACTAGATGCTATCTTCCAAAGTGACTTCGAAAATCCTGTCAAAATGACAGCTCCGTTAATAGCCGTGAGCCAGTGCAAAAAAGCAAAAAGTATTTTCAGCAGCAAATACATTATTTTTTGTTTTAAGCTATTTTTCGTATTATGCTGAATTTTCTCTTGGAAGGTTCCGTTGGTAAACGCTTAAATTTAATTTTCTTATAATTCATGTTCTTGAATATCATATATAAATCTATTATAATAAAAATCTTTATACATCTATGCATCTAAAAAAAATTAAAGCCCCAACTCACCCGACAACTATTAATTAACAAAGGTGTCGAGCGGCAAGTTTATCCCATAAATTCACCCACAAAATCTTAATCCCCTCAGCTTCAACATAACCTTGTCACTGCATATACACCACTCGCTCAATGGAATTAATTACATTTCACAGCCAGGGCTACTGGGCTGGTAGAGCCCTCCTACCGTGCACTGGCAGTCAAACAGCCGCTTGGACATTCCTCAGTCCAGCACACAAAGGCCTGCCTTGATTGCTCTATTTCGACGGATATTCAAATCATTCCAATTTATGTACAAACACACACGCACACGTGTTTGCTCATTGTTCTAGAAACGCAGCGTGTCACTGTTTCCAAGCACAAGCCGCTCCGGCCGGCACCTGTTGTTCCAAACTCGATTAAATCGAATTCACATTCAACGCAGTCATTTGAAAAATGGTAGGGAAAAGTCGACGACACCTAACCGCCATCAGCAGACCCCAGCAGGACCACGTCCCAGTGATTGGACGCAATAACTTTTAAAATTCGTTTCATCTGGATCTGGTGGCAGAATATGTTTATGGTCGTCCGGCTGTCAAAGCACGCAAATCAACATTGAGATATCAAAGTATCTCAGCGTTCGTGAGAAGTCGTCTCTGCCGCCGCCATAATGTTGCTTCTGTGTACAGAGTACAGTAAATCAAAAAGATTCCCCCACCGGCACCACGAAATATCGATCCGGCCTACTTTCGAGATACCTTTGCCATCTTTGTTTGGGCAAGCAGTTGCGAAACGCTACCGCGAAGTACCCGTCTCGTATATCGAGCAGATGCAGTTTGTGCACGATCTGGGCAATTTATAGCAGAGCAGTGTGATCCTAAGTAAGGATGATGATGTCGTTGCTGGTGCTGTTTGGTGATCCTACAAAGAGAGGGAGCTGGTACAGTAATATAGGTAGTACCATCGCATCGGTCACATGCAAGAGCAGTGTTTTTGTGCGCCGCTGCCTACTTGGGCCAATTTGTTGCGTGCGCACATGGCCTGGCTGGAGTTGAGTGTATAGTATTTGGTATCGGTAGTCGTAGCCGATGTTACAACATAACCTGCAACCGATTCGTTTGTCGAGGTGATCTCGTAACGTAAGTGAAGACACGGCAAAGGCATAATGTCTCTAACAGATTTCGAGATACCTATAATTCATGGGCTCCGACTACTAGTGAGTGTGGTTGTGTGAAAGTGGGCTTATGGATCGGGGGAAATCTCATTAGATTATTAGTTACGGTTCGAGCTACAGGAACCGATTCATCTTTGATGATGTTACGCTTGAGTTGCAGTGATTAATGTTTCAATGGGTTCCAATATTATCTGGAAGAGATTTTCGTGTTTAATTCGCAACGGTAATCGCGAAGAACAAATTGAAATTATGTTTTCTTCGAGACCGCAGGTGGGGATGTCGCTTTTTCATTTACTATACCTAACCTCACAATGAAGTCATTTCTGCGGTTATGTATAGGTAGTTTTTGTTTTCTCGGAAAGTGCTTGCAGCTTTCTTTTGCGGCATTTGGCGAAATGCCATGATTTTTGGGGGCTACCTCGAATATATAACATAGTATTTGGCCTCCACAGGTTACAGGTATACGGTCAACCATTCAGGGGCTCTCATCTGGATTTGGATGGATTATTTGCGGCATTTGTGTTGAAGGCGGTCAAGGTGATTGGTTGTTTCTTACTGCTGTTTACGTTTTGATTCATTGCACCAATAAAACTACCGCATCCGTGAGCTAGTTATACGTCACTGGAATTTTGTGGTTTTTTAAAGCAAAACAACAAAATATTCGGTCACGCATTACTCGATCACGGATGCGGTAATTCCACCGGTTACTTTGTCATATCTGGCTAAAAAGGAGGTTGTTCATCTTTTTTGCTCGGGAGAGCTCCTAATTGTCCAAAGCAAGCATTTGTTTCGTCTTTTTCTACAATAATTTTCTATCGGCCACCAAAAGTTAGTTGCGTTAATCGCAGCCAAGTTTGGGGGAAACAGCAAACAGAGAGTGGCGTACCTAGATTTCAAGCAGAATCTGGCAATTCGGTGCAGGGGTAGCTTCCAGATATATCCGAATACCTCGAGACCCACGGCAAATTACAACTGTCCCTTTCAGAGACCATCAGCATTCTAGACACCGAACCTGCGTACAAAAATCCTGAGTGAATACTCGATGCAAGAGACTACAAGGATAAAACCTAGACCGGACTTCTTTTGTCCCCATCATTTTCGTCAGCAACGTGTTCCAATGATAATGAAGATTAAGGCACAAAATGAAAAGGCGAAAGAAAAACAAAATGTCTATGCTTTGTCACGAGGTAGCACAATATTAGCTCTGGACCTTAAGGCCGTATGCACACGACACGAGAAAAACTGTTTTCTTATCATCGCTTGTATATTTTAAAAGGCAATGCGTACACTATGCGACAAATGTTGGCAGTATGTCAGCGACGCGTGTAAGACATGTGCCCGCAACACAGCTTGACGAAATTTTTTTCAGCAGCGTTGCCTAGCATTTGCAGTCAAATATTTAGTCAGCATCATCAATCGCTTTGCATGATCTTCATACGAGTAAATATCTAAATTCGTGTTTCAACGAGAGAGGGTCATTTGTTGCGAACATTTGTACGACAAATGTTTGCAACGTGGCTTGTGCCTTTTATTGTGCATCATTTGCGAAGGGCCTTAGTGTGGAAACGATCTAGTGGGTATAGTGACCAAGAAGTTTTACTAAAAATTGCTACCGGGATATGTATAGTAATATTTACTACTATAACAACTTTATTGTTACATTAATTAATTAAATAAACAAAATAAAATGTAGTACTGCCAGGGCGCATGTAGTAAATTATTTTAAAGTCTTGCTTTGGATCAGCGCAATGCTAAATGGAGTGACGTCTTCAAGATCTATTTGAAATTTGTTTCTAAACCCAGCTGTGGCAACATGTTTATGGTGTTCCCCTAGTGTTTTGTGGGAGATTCTCTCGGTTTCTAATCTTTCCACATGAACACCACATTTTCATTGTTAACGCGCTGGAGCAATCATCAAAATACGTCATCAGATAAACCTAAGAGCAAGCCAAAATTTGAGGTTACGAACCCGCGTAAAAGCTTTTCCAAAATTGCACTAAAAACCGAGAAAAACGCACTTGAACTGTAGAAAGGAAAAAATTTATGAACTGGATCCATTGACTTTGAATTTTTTCGAGCCCATGTTGCGGAAACAATTTCTAAGTGTAATTTAAGAAGAAGAAGTGTTTAAACAAAATGTCTGTTGACGGCATGTTCGATTTGAGAAAATGACCCATCTACCCCAAGATGATATAAAACAGCATGTTTTTTTAAACCGCACAGTTTGCTCTAGAACTAGAACTCTTTTTCTTCATTTGAAGCGGCCATTTTGATTAATTAGCTTTTAACCATTTACTCAACTAACAGAAGGGCTGCAAATTTTTTTTATTGCATTCATCAATAAGCGGGTTTTTAAAAATATCAGTTAAAAAAAGTATACTCAAGAAGCGAACGAGTTGTAGTCTAAACTGTGGTTTCGAGGAATAATGAACGGCAAAAAGACTCATGCATCCTTCTTTCAGATTTACAAATTGAGTGCCTACCCTACAGACCTGATTAGTAACAGCCTTGTTCTTGTACCATCTGCCGTAGGTGCAGACAAAGGTTTTCGGAATGCAAACTTTCGCGCAAATGGACTCGGAACGAAAAAAAAAAATGCCAACACTGCCACTGTCATATTTGGCGCACAGAAATGCAAATGCACGTGTGCACCTTCATTCATTAGCATTCCCATCCATAACGCTGCAATAAGCGTCTTTAAAGCGCAGCCAACAGCGTATCCGACCAATTCGTCGTAGGCACGCACCCTGTCATTCAAGGAAGAGCGATTATTATCCATGAGCCGTGACAAATAAATAATAAGCCAAATATCCTGTCGCGCATTCATCCACACAGCCCGTCGCAGACGTGTTCCTTTTTGCCCTTCCCATGGCAGCCGTAACGTGTCAACACCTTGCTTTCGGTGGTTTGCTGTATTCCGTCATGCCCTCTGGTGGGCGTGCCTCATGCATAAAATTCATACTAAAGCCATTGCGAATTCAAAATTAATATTCGTCTTCGCGGCTGATGTGCGAAATTAAAAACTAAAAAACACACGCGCCCCTGCACTCCACCGACAGACAATGAGTAACGACAACAACACAACTCGATACTCGACTGCGATGACATCGAACATCGACGACATTAGTCAGCCGTCAACGTGCAGCCCAAACTTGGGGCTGGATGCACATGGCCTCCGGCCACCGATTTCCGACAGCGACAATGGATAATGAATGGAACCAACAACCAAACAAGAGACAAATATTCCGCGGCCGCAAGTATAAATAAATTTCCAGATACAGATTGTTTGAGACACGCAAATTAATTCGAGAGATGCAGGGGCGTGGCAGTAATTGAATTGATTGCACAAATGGAGTTGGATTTTAAATCATTTTTCGCCGCATACTAGTGGCAGCCGCCAAGGCTGGGTTTGTACTCTGACTTTGGATCAGAAATGCATTTCAGTCATCGAATGAAAATCATCTGTGGCATGGTTGGCTTTCCGCCAAAGGATGCCGTGGTATTTCGAGGGCGATTTATTTATTGGAAACTCTTGTACAATTGAAACGCAGGCGATGCTAATGGGTGGAGCGGATTCAGATTATTGAACTTGTTTTGATGTCGAATGCTCCGATTGTAAGTTGACCGCGCCTATTTTTAGGTACTGTATTGACTGTCACTTTGGACATTGTTGCCGATTTGTGTGGAAATTTATTCAGTTTTGTTTGACAACTCTGTCTCCAAAGGATAAACTAATTAGGTATGTTCCAGGGAAAGATTGTGATGGAGTGGCATTGAGTTCGAAATACAAGTACTTTACATCGAAGCGGACCCTACGACCTCAGTCTAATGGTGCTGTTCAAAATCTCATGAAGTAAGGGTAGACATTCTGAATGAGAACTTTTCGAGTAGCCAACATTTATTCAGACCGGGGTTTTCCCGCTCAATTTCGGTACTGCTTTTGACATGTTTTTGGGTGCATATTTGAACTCGATTCTGCACCTACCCGTTTTTAGACAGGTTTGGAGCGCTTTTTGGTCGGTTTTTTTACACATTTTCCGACTCGTTTTTAAACTTTTGAACATGTTTTTGAACGCAATTTTGGATACGTTTTTGGGGGAGTTCGATACATTTGGAGCACCATTTGAAAAGGCGTTTTTTTTTAAGAACTGTTTTTTTCGTTTGTACCCATTTTTTGGTTTGTTTTTGGGCGTTTTGGAAAGCGTTGTTGGACGCGTCATTAGAAACTGCTTTCGACTCGATTTTGGGTGCTTAAAGTCGAGTTTTTCAACTCGATTTGGATGCGATTCAAAAGCCTTTCTGAATGTGAACAAGGACTAGTTTTTTGACCCGTTTATAGCCGCTTCTCTTACGCTTTTGTACCAGTTTCGGACCTTTTGATATGTAGGTTCTTTTGAATGAATTTTTTATTGACGTATTTTCCGTCGCAATTTTCGATGCGTCTTCCCTTTGCTGTTTGAAATGATTTTTGGGCTTGTTTTGGAGAGCAAATTTGGCTGTTTAAAGCAGAATTTGAAAAGAGTTTTTTTTTTTAAGTTTTTCGCATGTTTGTAAATATTTGTCGACGCATTTTCAAAAGCGTTCTTGGGGTGTATCTTTTTCGGTCGAGTTTTTAGAGTCGTATTCGTATAACTAAGGTGCAGTTGGAAAAAATATTGCGATCCCCTTGTTTGGTGAAGAGAAACTCTTGCTGTCCCTCTCGAACCTCTATCCACTACACGATTCCCGCACCCCCGCCATGTGCAGGTACTTTAATCCAGCCAAAAAAATGCCAGCAGATCTCAAGAACGGTTCTTAAAATAGAACATTCAATCAGCTCACAATTCCCGCCGTCGGCGTCGTCATCGCCAGTAACAGCATAACAGCCCAGCGCCTGACCAAAAACTTGAGCCCCTAAATCACCTTTTCTCGGTACCAACTAAGCACACAATTGAGTACACTATAGATAAGCAAACATTATCATTCGAGAGCAAATACCTCGTGTCAGCCGAAGAAACAAAATACCTGAATTTGTTTACCAAAATAAATAAATGAAATCCCTCATCAAGTCCATTTGGCTTTTGCTGAAATTATCTCTGTCCGTTTCTAATCTCGTTCTGTCAGCATTTCAACTACCAATTTATTTACTCTGCCAAAGAACCATATCCAAATCACGTATGTACGGGGCGCACATCCGATCCGAAATTAATTAAAAGTCAAGTTTCGAACGTGAGTGCCCTCACTGGACAGAGCTATAGCTTTCCAGGCAAACGCCAATCTATTTGCGTAAAGTCATCAACACCATGAAACTGCGCCAACAGTAACGAGTAGGCGCGGAAGGTCTTAGTCTTACTGGCCCAAGTCAGCATTAGCTAATGCTCCGTCAGAGTCAGACGAGCCCCACTTTAGATAGCTCTCCTGTGAGACATGAAAAAACACGGATTTGCTTACGCACGGGGGGAAGCTGGAAAAAAAACCAACAAGTGCAATTGAAGCATATAAAAACATTCCACAGCTTCTGAACCAGCTACTTGTGTCCCTTCATGCTGGCTCATTCTTATTCCGGTTGAAGGTTGTCTGTGGCGTTGCCAGCTCTTAATGAGGGGGTAATATTCTTTTTTACATATCTGAGTTATTTAATAAATTAGATCGTGTGCGGTTTTGTCAGTTTATTAAAGAAATAAATTTGTTGTGATTTCAAATGCGTCTGGCCATGTTTCCACACGAGGTAGAGTAAATCTTTAAGGGTCGGGTGTACGAAGCCGCAGCACAGGTTGTTAATATCAAAAACAATATTCGCAAAAGAATGCAGACCACTCCACTTTAGATTTTAATTTCCTCTGACAGATGACATGTAAAACCGCGAAATAAAGGGTGTTATTGCGAATGACCCACTTTTTCGGTAGCTGTCACTTTTGAAGCTTTTATTCTTTGACATTTGACAAGTAGAAACTACGCCATTACTAAAAATACACGAACGATACACGCTTCAACAACGCATTGAAATTATTAAAATTCACTACAAAAATGGTGAAAATCTTGGAGTCATAGTTCGCAAAACTAAAGCATTTTTTGGTCGTCGTGAAGCAACTTGTCGGACCGCAATACCTCCGCAATACCTCCATTCCTCGTCGTTCTTTGGAATTGGGCATTCCACAAACGTCATTACACCGTATTTTGCGAAAAGACTTGGGTCTTAAGGCTTATAAAGTTCAGTTAACACAAGAACTCAACACAAGCAACGAAAGCATTGATCTTTTACGGGAAAAGTTTCCGGACCGTGTTATCTCTCGAAGAGGTGATCACAATTGGCCACCGAGATCTTGTGATTTAACACCTTGTGACTTCTTCTTTTGGGGCCACGTGAAAGATAAGGTCCACGTCAACAGCCCAGCGTCGATTCAAGATAAAATTCGTGAGGCTATCGAGGACATAGGACAGCCACTTTGCGATTTGACTATGGAAAATTTCATGAAAAGGATATGGTCCTGTATGCGTGCTCTTGGTGGCCATTTGGCTGATGTTATTTTTCATTAATAACGGCAAACCTTCCTCTTTATTATGAAATAAACATCCGATCATCTATCTCAAAAAATGTCATTTTGCTTTGAATACCAAAAAAACACCTCTTATTGGAAAACCCTTTAGTTGCTGTTGTTCAAATTGACACCATTCCAATTTACTTGGGGGTTTTCGCATCAAATACTAATAATCGGCTTCAACGGTGTAGGTACATTAGATCTCATCCCTACACAAAATACCACATTGCAAATGCACCCAAACGTCTTATTCTATATGTTCTGGTATAACTTTTAACAAGAATTGATACAGTCGCGGAAGCTCAACTAGTAATTGAACGGCAAACTTCCCCCGCATACCTGGCAATACCACTCATATTTATTTGGAAGTGCGCAGTCTAGATAAGCAAAAACTAAGAATAACACAAAAAAAAATCAATCAAATCTAGACGCACAAATATTCTCTCCTCTCGAAGAAGCAAACCAAAATAAATAATCGAAACACGAACCAGTCAATTGCGGGACACACTATACAGCCACAGAGAATACCAAAACCACAGAGGAATGAACCAGGCAAACTACTGCTAAATGCCCACCAAAAGCGAACTATAAGCCGCGGAGAAGAAAAAGAAATATGATAGAGCCAACAATATAAACACAAGACACAGCACATTCATCGCCATCACCATCCAACAACCTTGAACGGCATTGAGAAGCTGCTGCCTTGCGGGCAATTTACAGCCGCCCCCCACTTCACCACATGCCATATCCACCGGTTCTTCCAGAAGCTGCAGAGTTCTACGGCCTGACGACACACTCGTATAAGCTTAGGTAGCATGTTCGTTGATTACAAGCGAACTGAAGCAACGCACTCTCCCGGTGTGCCGGACCTAGGCACATGGTGATAGTTGATTTTCATTTTCAAGCAAACTACCGTACGTTTCTATGGGGCTTAAGCTTGCGACTTGAGTTAATTAATCATTCTTTGCCGGAGCCAGTGCGTTTTTGCGTTTTGCATTGGCAAATGGTCCATGCAAAGTGAATGTTTGATTGCAGTAGTCGTTGGCTTTTGATTGAAAGTCTTTTTTGAAAGTCGTCGGCTGCCAAGTTTAGGACTGTAGGAGTCTTACTCTTACAGAGCATTGCTGTGCCAGACAGAGGAAGGAAGAAAAGAGTAATCTGTTATATCATTGGAATCTTCGATGAAAAAAAACAAATTCAAAAACAAAAACAAAAGGCAACGCAATCAAATTGAAAGTGAATGCATTTGTCGTGAGGAATTTCTCCATTTGCAAAATGATTTAATTAAAACGATTTCACAAGGAGGCAGCAACCCAGCAACGACAAAATACAAACTTCAGGCAAGGAGAGGCTAATTGAAACCGTGAGGCATAGATTTGCCTGCATTAAAATACGTTTACCGTATCGGATGACAAATTGCGCTCGGCTGGATTGTATTAATTCAGTAATCAACGTCTGAAAATAAAACAGAATTGAGTAAAGTACACACACATAATGTGGAGTGGACGAGTCCTTGCTACATGTAATTTTAGAGGTTATCTACTGCGGTGGAAAGTGATCACGAGGAAGACTTTAAAGGAAGTCATACTGATAGTTTTTTTATTTAAATTCAAAATTGGCCTTACTAATAATCAGTCTAAACCACCATCTTATATATTTTGTTGGAATTTCATATAAAATTTTTTGACATTGTGAGTTAAAGAAAATTTAACCCGCACACTAAAAATACTTATTAGTGTCGCGGAATGTCCTGTTGCGCCAACTAATTATTATTATTATCGCGGAATGTCATTAAAATGAAGTGCGCCGGCTAGAGTAGCTCGTTCTTGAGAGTTTGGAAAAAAAACATGTTGATCACTGTAGTATCTAGTAACACTGTAGCAAAACGTCAAACAGAAATAAATAAATAAAATAAAATATATCGTCACTCCATTCGTTCTAAAAGTTGAAAACTCACACAAAACGAATGGTTGTGAGAATCTAGGCCTAGGGTCCCTCGGGACCTGTTGCGCCAACTATTAATTTTTTTTGTATTATCACATAAATCCTACAAGATTTGTAAGTGGAAGAGGAGTATCAGTTGTAGATCTTTGAGGGGTATTTTGTATCAATTGTGATTTGCAGTCCCCGCTTTGGTGGCGGCGATTTAACAGCGAATAACACAAGCTGTTCAGCATCACCGATCTGGTCAGAACTGGGACCCGGGTATGTTGCACTTTCACCGAGCATACTGTTTCACTCAAACTATCGAACGATTAATCTGAAATCGATCTTATTATGGAATAAATTCAAAAATATTCCAAAGCAATCGTTTTCTACTGTCACTCTTGCTTATGATTTTTGCAAGACCCAAGAAAGTTGGTATACATGTTAGAAATCTTGTACAATTCTTAAGCCCGTGTGCCATCTTATAGCTTCAGTCTAGACAGCGTAGCTGATTTGCACCAATTTGAGTTCCGCACTCCAAGACGAAGTCGGAATTTAGAATTTCCCTCTGCAAAGCAAAGTAAAGTAGAACTTTCAGCACGCAATTACAACAACTATTGCGAGTCTCCAAGTGTCAAGTAGAGCGTAGTTGTTGTAATTGCGTGCTGAAAATCCTACTTTACTTTGCTTTGCTGAGATCGAAGCTCAAAAAACAGGCCAAAAGAAGTAAGTTACAGCGACAGAGCTACGCACATTTCAGACACTTTTTCTTTTAAGCAGCAGTTGACGCTCTATCTGCCAACAAGGCCTAAATTGTTTGCCACTTATCAGTCAGAAACATAAATGTAATAGACTACAGACTTTTCAAAAATTATAGCACGGTCTAAAAGCAGTTAGTACTATAAGGAACTTATTCAATTTATTGCTACAGGTTTCTCCTATTCGCAGGGTCGATTACACTTTCGTACCGATAAAGGCAAAATCTACAAAACTGGCCCGTTAAGCGTTCCAAAAAGCGAAGAATGTGACAGTACATTTCCAATAGAAATTTTTATTTTATTTTTAGAGTCTTAAGTCACTAAAAAATAAGAGCGAAAGTTACTCATTGTTCGATGTTTCAATCAATCCATATGAGGTGGACTTTTATTGATGAATTCATAATTTGTACAATACATATGAGGGCAATGTACGATAACTAAGTCGCAAAAATAATATATCTGTGTTTTATAAGAGATATTTAATTTAAAACATTTTTTACTATGGAAAAGTTTGAAAGTATTTTTTTTCACAAACTATTAACAGAAATAACTTGATTTAAAAAAAATATATGAAAGAAAAGATTCCCTTTAAAAATGCTACCTATAGTACTTTATTGTAAGTGTTGCAATTATTTCGAGTTTTGCGTAACAAATTTGAATCAAAAAAAAAAACAATTCATTTTTATTTTGTTAAAAAATTCTTTAATATTCTCAGTTTCAAAAATAAATTAAACCAAAGATCTCCCACAAGTGATTCTCTTAACCGCAATCAAAAAGAAAGAAAAACGCGTGGCACACACTTGACAGCTTGTCATTCTTCTATACTTCCGACGTTACCAGATCCGTTGCAAAAATCGTTCTTTTCTCATTCTAAGTGTTTTTTTTTTTTTCTTTAACTACCTACCCATAGTAAGAAATGCTTGTATTTATTGGCGCCTTAGTTATCGTACTCGTGGCCCAAATGAAACTACAAACGGTTTGTAAGTGCTTCCTTTTAAATTTTCTGCTGTCACACGGATCGTCGTATACATCCATGGATATTGACAAAATTCCAAGTATTAACAGAACAACAGTTTCTACGCCGGCTAAAAGGTAAGTTAGTCAAAAAATAAATGCACTTTGGACGTGAATTTTAGTGCGCACTGCACTACCAACAGCATATTTTCGCCCGATTCTCTTGAAAAGTGCCACGGCGTATACAAATTAACGTCATGTACACATTCAGCGACATGTTCTGATTTTCTGAATTTAATTTGCCCCAATGGACTCCATTCCACTTTCTAACCGCCACTTATAAGGATCCCATCCCGACCGCACGTATAGTTCATCTATTACGTACTCTGTTGCAGCGCCATCAATCTCCCTTAAAGTTCCTTAAATACCTACATCCCAATGGCAAAGGTAACGTATATACCTCCTCGTCTCGTATTACCTTGAGGCAGAACATATTCATAAATCAACAGTCCTACTCTATTGCATGCTTCACCGAGCAGGATTGTAGTGGTGCCCAATCGGCTCTAGAGAGATTAAGAATCCCTTAAATGCTTGAAATTAATGCTGAAAATATTGTTAATTATACCTGAATTAAGGAATTCGATCTGTAATCCAATTCATTTGAATCTACGCTCGCAGACACTTTTTGCCCTTTTTCTCCCTTCATTTGTTGGATCGGACGCAAAGAAGATGATGTCTGTCGTCGTCGTCTGAAACTGGCTACCTGTAATCAATTATCCAGATAAAAAAAAACACCGCGGCAGACATATATCCATACTGAAGCGCAGCTTACCACCACAACCACAATAAACGAATGCCCAGTGTGGCGGCAATTATTGCCCCCGAAAGGAATTTGAATTTTTCAAACTCGCTCGTAGTATTTTTGGTAATTAAACGTTCTCCAGGATCAGTTGAATGGATTTCATTGTTTTTTAGTGGCTGGCAATCGAATATACTTACCCAAGTGATTTATTGACTGTCTGAAGCGTTAATTGCTCGCAAAAGGGTTCCTCTGCAGATTGATAAGGATTAATGGCCGTCGAAGATGGTACCATTCAATGTTGCTAAAGGGGAGCATTATCCTCAAAGTGGTTGTGAATAATACTCAAGCGGTATATTGAAGAGTTAATTGCCTAGCATCACATCATTGGCGAGGTGTTCGTATTTCCTCAGATATACCTACTCGAAATTAGGGATCTTTGCAACGAAGGGAACTCGGTAATTTGAGAGCATGCAGTCGTTACCAATCAGCCTTGGGGCGCCATTTGACCGCTTCAGGGTATTGGACCTTTCAAATGGAACCTACTATCTTATTTTTGTTATTTTTGTAATTGCTATCTGTAGATGTAGCCGTCGGGGGATAGCAGCGTAAAATTTAAATTTTAGTGACATTTTTCGCTTAGCAAATTTGGAAATGTTCATTATCACTAAGAAACTGTCGCTGGTAGATCGAACTAGGTTTCTCGACTTTTGTGGAAAGATAAGAAACATACTTCCTCTAACCTCGAAAGTCGGAAGTGGAATAGGCGAACGCCAACAACAAGGCTTTCCCATCGATTCGAAATTCCTTTGTGTCGTTACTTCTGATAAGACGTAACTTAACGTTGTTCATAAAGTTCTTAGCCGCCGTTCCTTTAGGCCCTGATGGTTCCATACTGGATGTCTGATCGATCCAGTGATTTTCAGACTTTCTTAACCTCAACACCTATGAGTTGTGACTTGTTCTCCGTCACAATTTTCGGTTCGACATGATTTGCGGCCAACAATCAACGAATCTTTAAGCGGTACCGGAGACGGCGGCTACTAGAGTCCTTTCTTGTGAAAGGACTCCAACTTCACGTTGGATTTGAAAAGCTACATCCCAATCCCAACCCCAACCTAGCGCGTAATAAATGTAAATTGGAGACAGGACAAGCTTTCTGCCTAAGACCAAGGCACTGATACAAGACTTTCGAAAAAGTTGTAGACTGCTGGACCTCCCCAATCCTTTTGAGTTCTTTTCTTTTTATACAGACCGAGTTTCCATTTACCTACACTCGTAAGTCACATTTCGTCTAGCCCGCTGACCGTAGATACTTGTCTTTGTCAGTCATGGGGATAGTCCACACGGATAAGCCTTTTAAAGAGTTTTCAATGGATCCCATATGTTCATCAAATGCACCTTTTCGATGGTAGGGTTAGCACATTGCCTATCGGAACTACTTTTAGAGAAATGACTCTAGTGAAAAAAATCTTCATTTGGATCATTCCCGTTCAAAGGCTTTCTCGAGATCCCCTGTGAGTGGTGAAACCTCTATACGATTCCTTAGAAATGAAACGCAAAGTATCGAAGAGGGAAAGTGATCGACGCACAATTGGTGCCCTGAGAAAGCCCAATGGAGCCTTGTATCGACTGTTCTTATAAATTATTATTCGCTTGATAAACGCGATTGATTTTGGAAAAAAAAAAACGGACGAAAAGATGCGCATTCGCGGCAGCTAACAGGTTTAGAAAGATTTCCCTTTCCCTGGTATGCTTTCAGGAACCCGAGTGGAACTCCATCCAGTAAGCTATATATATAGTTGGCGCAACAGGTCCGTAAGGACCCAAGGCCTAGCTTCTCGCAACCATTCGTTTTGTGTGAGTTTCATTTTTGGAACGAATGGAAGGTATCTACAATTTTATGCCGATTCCAAACGGCTAATTGAGAATCTCTTAAGACAGTTATACTCTCGGATGTTTGTCAGACGTTCGCGAGAGGCGGCGCAGTGGAAAAAACCCTAAGTTTGAATTTGGGGTTTTGCGGGATTCGAACCTGAGACCCCTCGCTTAGTAGTCCAACACACTAACCACTAAGCCACTGCGCCAGTAAGCTATGACGGTCTTAAATAGATTGATACTTTAGCAGCCTATTATCTCACCCCCTCGGTTCACGGCTCTAAATTCTGCTTATCAATTGTTGTCAGTTAAATCTGTTGCAATTACGAGTGATGCCCCAACATTTCGCCAACTTGTGTGAGAGCGTGAAAATCTATATTTCAAACCCCCAAATTTCCACCTAGTTCCGAAACTCCACCACCTGTGGGAATTGAACTTCATCCTCTTCTCCCTAACTCCAATTCACCAATTTAACGACAGAAACAAACAGTTCAGATATTGTACTACGTCCTTTGAATGTTCGCCAACTACTGCCGTTTACGGAAGGCATTTGTGCAACAGCCCAATTTATTACATTCAATCCGCAACTAAGCCACCTTTAACGTATCCAAGTTAGTTCGCCCTGATTAATCGCACCGCTTGGGAAACCTAAATTCTTGCCCACAAAGAGAACTCGATAACAACATCCAATAGTCAATACTCAACAGTCCACTTAAGTGCACCAACTACCAACGGTTTATTGGTGACTTGGGGATGCCGGCTCAACCAAAACTTGGCAACACCGCCGTGCTGCCTGCCGCTGTTAATCCCATTCCCATCTCTAGCATTAAACAATCCAACGCAAAGCCGGATTGTTGTGCTCCTCTCGCCCGCTGTCTCTACTGTTTTGTTTTGTTTTCATCTCATTTTGTTTACACATCATCTTCGATCAATAATATAGCTGAGCAACCTTCGATCGAGTATCGAAATCGAAATGCAATACCAATCCCAATCACAAAAGCGAAGAGAGACTTGAACATTTTCTGATCCAACTGTAACCGGTTACTTGTCAAGCTCGAGCCATGTTGTGGCCGCCACTGTAGCCTGAGATCGAACCTGCTTACCTCACCTCACCTCCGCTGATCATCTGATTGGAACGTTTATTCGCTTCGTTTACCTGTTGTTATGTGTGTTTGAGCTTGGTTGGATCGTTTATATGGTCGTCGTCGTTTGTGTGCGGTGTGTCATAGCCATTGTGGCAGTGCAACCAGCACCGAAAGATTAACTGAGATTTTTCCACGCCAACCGAGGACCGTGGCTGCGCTAGCGTTTTCGTGGTCGATCGCACCACAGTACCACTTTGACCATCGCGCTTGATTAGTTCAACGCGCGGACTGAGCTAATCGGGTTTTTGTCTTTTCTGGATTTCTGGGATCTGGCGAACCCAAGAAGTTGTTGTGCATTTTTGACCGATTTTTTCCCGTACTTTGTTTAATTTTTCTGTTGGTTTCTTTTGTGGTTTTCCGTTTTGTGCGTTGTGCAGGATGTGAATGGGATTATTATTTTGATTGCCGACAATTATGGTGTGGCTCAGATTTTGCCGATCGTAGGTCACAGGAAAAAAATAAAAATAATTAAGAGGAGCTCCTAGTGCCATTACAAAGGATTTACAGAATTCCTTGTGAGGTTCTCCCGCAACCAGATGCGATTTCGGATCGCTAAGTGAATCGAAAAGTGAAGTGTGGTCCCCTTGAGTGCACTTAGCTACACAAAGGCTGTCGTAGATATTTTTCATTTTCTTTTTTGTTATGACCAACCCTATAATTCAGTGTAATCTGTTTTTTTTCCCCTCGAGTGATTGATATTTTCACCCCAAGTGATCGGGATCTGTAATGATCGATTGTTGTGTAATTATCGGTAGGATTTCGAGTGAAGAAACTTAAGCCCAGTGCGGGCGAGTTTTCTAAAACACACCTACACAAAGGAGTAACGAGAAAAAAAAGGAGTGAATCTACGAAAAGGATAACAAAAGATCGAAAACGAAAGAAAGAAAAAACAATTAGTTTCCCATGAGATCAGGGATGATGGATACTTGAGAGGCTCTCCCGTGTAAAAGAGTCCATCTTTAACTCAAAACATCAACAACAACAAGACGAGGTTTGAAGAGATAGTTTCCTTTATGGATTTAATTACCTGCTTCAGACGAACACAGACAATTTCACCAGGTAAGTGCCGACTGGCGAGCGAAGGAGGATATGGCAGAGTGTTGAATTTCTTATGGGAAAATATTTTGCTTGCGGTGTTTTGTCGAACACAAAAAGGGACAGTGGTAGGTGTACCCCGGTTTCTGGAATGTGAAGCACGTTTGCTGGAGGATGGCAGAGAATTTAAACTGAAAACCTGAAGCAGTTTAGGGGGAGGAACATAAAAATGAATTCGGAATATCAATTGAATTTTGAGATTTTTTTTGAATAAAAATTGGGTCACCTCTTATCCGACCCAGAGTGGATTTGGGGAACTTTCAGATAAAGTATGCAGAACGCTGAGAGCAGGTTGGATTGAGATGGAGCTTTATTTTGAAGGCTAAAAAATTAATAAACAGTTTGCGCAACAGGTCCGAGGGACACCCAAGGCCTAGCTTCTCACAACCATTCGTTTTGTTTGAGTTTTATGTGAGTTTTTCATTTTTGGAACGAATGGAAGGGATCTACAATTGTATGACGATTCCAAACGGCTAGTTGAGAAGCTCTTTCGGGGCAGTTAAACTCTCGGATGTTTGTCAGACGTTCGCAAGAGGTGGCGCAGTGGAAAAAACCCTAAGTTGGAATTTGAGTTTTTGCGGGATTCGAACCTGGGATCCCTCTTTGAGTAGTCCAACACACTAACCGGCTACTTGAAGGCTAGTGCCGGATTAAATTGATTATGCTGGGAGTTCGGGTCTGACTGGGAATGCGAACATAGATGCATCAAAGCAGTTTTATTCCTATTTTTAAATTGCGCTGAATTCAGCCTTGTTGAGGGTATTTTGAAGCTGTAGGTCTTCTGTGTAGGTGTGCTATCGTCAGGATCCTAAAAGGATTACATATAGGTACTGAACTTGAACAGTGACATATACACCGGAATGCGTCCTCGGGAACGGAACCGCAGTCTTCAAAGTGTTTTTGTCAGTTGAGCGCATATATCCCTTATCCTCAGGAGGGTAGTAAGTCGCGCTATAATTCCCATGATGGTGCATACAGTTCTTCTATCTTTCTTTCGTACTTATTTCCATGAATATCCGATCCGTCCATCTCGTGTTCATCTTTCAAGCATACAAGACCGAATACTTACAGAAAAATCGGCTTGTTCCGAAATAGATGTCGAATCTTGTCTTGCGATCACTTTTTTATTGCCTGCACCGACTTCCTGTCCATTGACCCAGCAGGGCTCCTGTTTAAGGGAATTTAAGGACTTTCTGGTAGAATTTGAAAAGTTTCAAGTCTAATTTCCTTGCATTTGTGGTTTTAAAAGCTGCCTGGTTTTCAATAAAGGGGTTAGGTTCCGGTGGTATTGTTCCTATACCGCATACTCATGAGCGGCCATTGTCACTGGCAAAACTCCCGCTTGAAAATACACTGCTATGGTCCGGGAGCCGTAAATATTCCAGTTCGTCGGAGAAGGCGCTTGGCCATGATAACAATTTTCCATTCATACAGCAATAGGTTCCGCGTTTAGAACTGACTAACTTTAGGTCAACTTTCAAATAAAACAGATGGATCACTTAGGTAAACTTTACACGAATCAGGAAGGAGCAAAAAAAACTATGCAAATTGGAGCAGTGGTTGAGAGGTTGTCGAATTGTTATTTATTAACAGGCAGACGGACAACGAAATGATCAGTCTTGTAACCCGAAAAACAAGTCGTATGGGACAGTTTTTTTTTTTTTTTTTTTTTTTTCTTGAACTATCGTGAAAAAAACTTAAAAAAAATTTAACCTGAGATTTTTTTACTGAGTGTAATGCAACACACTAAACACTGAGCCCATTTTAATTAGTACTTAAAACCATTTTATGTGTCCCGGTTCAATTTTACGAACTCACAGTGGCGAAATATTCCGTATAGAAAAATTATCTATTGTGACCTACAAACTGATTTTTTTTTTTTTTAAACATAGTGCCCGATGCTAATAATCATATTTAGTGTCCAGGCTAAATCTTACGAACTCGAAATGGCGAAATTTTCCATACAAAATAGCCATTCTGACCTACGAAATATTTAGTTTGGAGGTTAGAAATGATTAGCAAGGCCCAGGGTGTGTAAATTCCAATTGGACCAGTTTCTTTTTTCTGTATTTTTCAATAAAAGTCAGCAGTTCCGATTTGATGCTTCTAATGCTGTTACCTTTCAAAAATACAGTGGAAACATTATTAATGCGTTTTCATAAAGAAGTATTTTCTGCGCTTGATTTGCAACATTATAGACCGCATTGGTTTCCATTTTTGCAGTGAGATTCATTGGGCAACTGTAAAAATTGTTAACTCATAATATGGAAATAAATCACAGAAGTGAAACGTGCGTTTTATTCACATTCATTCAGCTTCGAGATCTGTTGTATAGGTAATCTCCAAAGTGTGGGCTATTGTGTCGGTTTGTTCCAATTAAAAATAAAAAAGGTTATTATTATCTATTCACATTCACATTTCATCGGTCAGTCGGCTATTACTATTCGCATAATGATGGTGTATGGTATGATAATGTTAGCCTATCATTATCATGAGTCTAAGCATAAATTATTTGAAAGCTACACCTCAGTACAAATATTTTATTTTTCATGTTGTACCAGCGTGTATGTGCAATTAATTTCCAACGGACGCCATTTGTTTTCACACTTTTAACTGGCAATTAAATTGAGTCCTATAATTAATGAACTATAGGTTCAAGTTGTGTATAAATAATAATATTCAATTAAGTATAGGTTTCCATTAAAACACTTTATTTATGTTATCTGTTCAATAATCAGTCTTCCTTACATTGGGATTTATTTTTAAACCAGTTTGTGTATTGTGCTAAAGTTTAGTATTAAATCTGAGAAGTTCCTACTTGCAGGCAGTGCAGTCGCTGTGCTTTGTAATTTTTATTTGATTCTTTGAGGGCAAATTCAAAATGAGAGTAGGTACTCATTTTAAAAGTCTCTTATTTTGGGTAATTTTTAAACTAAAAAACTGATTTAAGAAATTGTTGACACTTTTTACAAATCGAGCAGGTTGTTTGTTTAAAATAGAATTATTCTTCTCAGAATTAGTTTGTAAGTAAGTTTCACAGTGTCAATTTCACACAACATTGTCGCAGAGTCAGTCATGCAAATTCAAAAAAGACTGCATTGTACCCTAAAAGCCAAAAAGTCGACTCAAGTCCCCACCCGATTTAGTTAAAGTGACAATATTTCGAATGGTTGGTAATTGAATAGACCTCCTAGACCCCTACCCGTAGAGAAAAAGAAAGCCTTTCGCGAAAACTAAAGCAAGCAACGAAACGACGAGTTTTTGATTTGCCGTCCAAAATTTCTGCTGAAATATTTAGTGTAATCTGTAGAAGGGTATACAATTAAACTGACAGTTTCAAGTAATCACTCCGAAAACCAATGATTTCGTTAATTTGACGATGACAGCATTTTTTATTCTTCAATCTTCCAAATTTACACATTTTATGAATTGTGAAAAAAAAAACGGTCAGAAACCTACGAAAGTTTGTCAGACCTCCTTGTGTTTAAAACTGCATCACGCGAGCGCGCATTTTTGCACGAGACAGGACAGAGAGATCCGTATGTCCGCAGTCAATTCTAATAAAGGCGTAAGAATGAGATCACAAATCAGACGCCTAAAGTGTCATGGATGATCTACCCATATTTAATAATACGTAGAACGGAAATAAAAAAACATTTCAACATTTCAATTTCTGATTTAAAACATGTGAAATAGGAGTGGTTATTAGTTTTAGTCAATTAAACCAACAATTCATCAACCAGCTATACGAAATAAATAAAAAGTGGTCCATTCATCACCTCCGGAAGCCATATTGGCTTATGCGAATTTCGTTAGCCATCGCTATAAAAATATCAACATGCGAAACTTTCCTATAGTTCCTACCAAGTAAACAAGATGGCCGACCAAAATATGTGTTACGTATTTTTGCGTGTTAGGTGTTTTGTCTCAAACAGTGTGGAAAAGTGCACAAGTCGAACTGTGAACAATAATGTTAAGAACTTATTTCAAGAAAGAGGGATAAAGTAAAAAACGGACGGCAGAAATTTTCTTTCAACGTCATAAAGCGGGATTTATTTGCCAATTGAATTATGTTTAGAAAAATGTTCGACATTTATACTTTTGTTTATGTACAATAGTGTGGAGACTTTTAAATGACAAACATCGATTGTAGCTTAAGGCTTTATATGCAATAAATTTTACTTTATGTTTCAATTTTGAATGGTATAATATACATCCACAACATTTACTGTCCCTTTCAGTCAGACGGCTATTTAGTATTGGGCATCCCTTTAGTCTTCCGTGTAAGGAATGTGTGAGGGTTGCCAGTTTGGGGGATTTAGGGAAATCTGGGAGAGAAATTGTTTACGGAGATGGGTTTTTTAAGATTCTGTCTTATGTGCATTTCCTCATAGTATCCTTTTTGCTATTTTTAAAATGTGCTTCCGCAGAATAAACTAATTCTATAGGCATTCTGTGAAGAAACACTGAGTAACTCAAACTTAAGAATGAGGTAGCGTAAAGATTCGTCGGTCTGTTTGCAGCCAAATGATTCAAAATTGAGCATGACAATCGAGGATGAAATAAATGTGTTAGTTATTTTAAAATGCTGTTAAAAAATCAATCGATCCTCCAAAGCTATATTTGCCAGTGAAAATTATTTGTTCAAACAAATTTGGACCTATTTCAATTAGATTACTCTATAACACATAAATAATTGATACACAAATTGCCCCTTTAATGACAAATACTCGTATACCACATCTTCCGCTTGATCTCCTGACTTTCATTTGGTAGACATTCGTGAATCCTTTTGTATCTGCCCAGTGCCCACTAATTTTTTTTTAACAGATAATATGAAAAGAAAAAATCGTGCACAATCTACTTCTATCAAAATGCAACATAGTTTCATCCTCGCTCGGTTCAACGATAAATCAAAACCTTGAACAGCATCATCATGCAACCATGCATCTCAGGTGTAAAGGTGTTGTACATCATTAAATTCACATTAAACGACTTTAATTGCATTTTGTGAAATTGTTTCCATTACAGCTGCGTTGATACCGCTGACCTGTATTAACAAATTTTTTCTCTCGCCATTATACCATCTCGATCTTTGTATAATGTAAAACTATCACCCTCCAGTCGAGTAGAATTATGAATAATAATACCCACAGTACTCAGTACCACGAGCTCTTTCACGAAAGTAAAGATCGGATTTTAATAAGCCAGCGTATGGCATTTCATTATCGCGTTTTATTTGCATGGATGTGATAAAAATCACGCGAACCGGTCAACTTTAGGAATTATGTATTTTGCTTTTAAGCGGATTCATCGTCGATGCGTCATAAAATTATCTCGGCGCAATTTGATTCAGAGCATATTTGTTGAGTTGCCTGTGGTATCTCTTAATTGTTTGAAATAACATTAAGACTTAAATGTGTCATGTCTAAAATTGGCAAACTTTGAAATTTATTCGGCTGTTTGTATGTGGCGCTGCAAATTCCAAGTGGAATAATATTTTCAGTTTGGCATTTGGATAAGATAATGCAGAAATGTGCCCGAACATAATGTGGATAATGGATTTCAAGGCGAAATAAAAGCGCAATGGAGCCACCACTTTGTTTAGCTTAATGGACTCTGAAAACATGACACCGTTTATATATCGATAGTAATTTGCTAATATTACGTTGCGGTAGAAAATTCTTAGGGGAAAACTAGTTTTGTTTTATGGCAGGTGTAATGCCTATCAAGAAATAACTTTCTACTATCCCACTACACTTAACAGTTTCTCAATACGGATACAACCAGGGTTAACAGACGGCCAGGACTTTCCGGGATTGTCCGATATTTTCAGCCAAGTCCAGAGTCCCAGTCCAAGAAAATTTGCATAGTCAAAAGCTCAAAGGTCTAAGCAAAACACGCTTTTTTTAGATTCCTTAAACTTTGAAATGTTTTTAATTTAAAAACGTAATAATTTGACTGAACTCATCCACTTAACGAAACTTGAATCACTTTGAAGTTGAAGTTGAACCCCACTGTCGGATAAGTTAATGAACTATGAAATATGATTCTTTTTTTAACTTCCAATTTTCTATTTTTCGAGGTTTGTTTCTGTCTAGTAACAAAAAAAAATCCCCTTGAATGTGTGAGTTGTATAATAGGGTGGCTCGAAAGTTGCTAATTGTGAGACTAAATAGGGGGAAAAATACGGTTGATATCTTCCAAAAACCGTGTCTATTGACAAAATACAGTCTCCCCTTATTTAAAAATTCTTCCGATGAGTTGAAAAACTTGAAGAAGCTGCTTTCAATTGCACTTGCGTCATAACGAGTCTTGCGAAAGAGTTTTTAATTAATTGAACGACCTATTGGTATAGTGAAGAATGAGACCAAATAGATTTTGACTTAATAAAGAACGAGCTATTCATTCGGTTAAATTTGTGCGTAAATAACGTTAGTTTTGAATAATTTTTTAAAATTAAACTCGTAAATTCGGTAAAAGCAAACATCTACAAGAAGCACTCATAAAAATTGTACATATATACTTTGTAAAAGCCAACCTAATAATAATAATAATAGAGATGGTTTACTGCACTGCGACCTTGTAGCCTATCGTGGCCCTGTCTATCCAAGGTTAGGTTGTGGAGTTGTGAGATCGTCACAAACGACCATTCACCATAGCGGGCACATCGCCAACCCCAGCCTAACGGGCGGAACGAAATTTGAGTTCATTTCACTTGAGGGGAAAATAAAACTGGTATACAATCTTGTTGCTAAGAAGCCTTATATCTTTTTAGCCCGCCTACAGACATGTCGAGGCCTACAGAAATTTTGTTTATCAGTCCTTGGTCGTTAAATTCAAAATTGGCTGTCTCTGCCTACACATTAGCCAGCTGCGATTTTAATAAGCAAACCTAGATTTCCTTATAACAATAGAGGTTCCTTAACATCGCATACCTAAACCAAACTAATCTATTTAAAGCTTCGCAAAAGATCCGCTTTGGGGTTAGCCAATAAAGTTCATCCAATTGACATTTGTGGTTAACTGTTCAGTTTTACGTATATGTTAAAAAAAGAGATGTCGAATAGTGTAACAAGCTCATGAGTGCTTTTTTGCTTAATTTCGTCTTTTGTTTCTCTAATGTACACAAAGACTTTTCTAAGGCTCTCGCAACTCTGAGCATTCATCTTCCGAGTCACCTTCAGTCGAGAACTTATACGCGGACTCATCTTTCATTTACTGTCGATTTTAGGATGCCCTGAACTCATTTAGATCAATGTAGGTTACCTCGCCCACTATTCAAAATAATTTTTTTCAGTCAAATCGGAAAAAAAAAACTATAGGTTTTTGACCGAGCTGTGGTCTACAGCAAACCGGTTCCTTTAATTTCAAACTTTGATTTTAAATGTGTTACATTTATGATACACAACCGGCTACGCCCTAGATTTCCCATCATAAATTTGGATCGGCATTCAAACCGTCCATGCCCAACACACCTCATTTTTAAGACGGGACACGAGGCACAATTGCTTGCTAAACAATGGGAGACCCTCTTACCCAAAAAATCAGCGAAAGTTATTTCCCCCGTGAAAGGACACGAAAGCGGAGACTTGACAAAAACACGCCACTCCATCCAATTATGCAATCTCCTGTCGGATATAAGGGCAAACAAAAAAAAAACTACTACAAAAACAGAAAACAAAAAATCACCTTTCAACAATTTAATTATCATCCTTCCTCTTGTTGTACGGACAGAAAAACCAAACTCATCACATCGCACATGTCACCCTTTCAAAAACTGCTTTGCCTCATTCCAACGGTTTTTTTTTCGTCGTTTCTTGCCTTGTTTTCGCTTCAATTTTAATCTGCCAAATAATTACCGCATTCCTCGGTCCATTCATCATGATCGATTCGCACACAGTTACCTACTTCGTAGGGGACACCAACGCCATATGTATAAGAATAAAGAAAAAAAATTAATGCCTCGGAATGGAAAGAGAGAAGCAAAAATAAGAAAAAGCAAAAGGCAAAAATTAAATTATCTGTTCAACTCTGCGGCCTTGCCTGACCTACTTAGCGACTTGGATTTGCAAAAATAGCAGCAACTTACACGAACAAAATGAGCACCACAGCAGACAGAAGTACAACTTATGCAACAACGATACTTCACTTGAAGATTTATTTGAATGTTTTTCCTCGCTAAGTGGAGAGAAAAAAAGAAATATGAGGAGCCTCAATAAGGCGACTGCGACATATGGTCGGGCATTTTGACAAACGCACCGGCATCACCAAAAGCAAACATGGCGACGCCGCCGACGACGATTCAAATTAAATATGTTTTTTTTTTGATCGCCTCAAAAAGTTCCATATGGACATGAGCCGTGAGCGTGTAAAGTAATTTGCCGCAACTTCATAAATCATAGCAAAATGTGATTTGCTTGTTCGAGCGGTATGTTGAGAGCCGTAAATGACCGCTTGGTCTACCTAGTAGGTATAGGTTAGGTACTCAACAAGTTGCTGTCTAAATCTAGAGATGATTGCGACGCATTTGGGTTGAGGCTGGGGGTTTCCTAAGTTATTATAAACGCTGTGCTAGTTTGGGATAATTATTCTTACAGTTGAGGCTGTGAGCATTTTGGGGACATTTGCTATCATAGTTTTACCATCTTTTTTATTACCTATGCGGAATTCTAAACTTTCACTAAACCTTTAACTGGGTATACTGTTTGTGTTTAGGTACCTAACCACTTCAAAGGCAGTTTAAAGTTTAGTGAAGAAGCCAATGTGTACCAAAAATCAGAGGGGCGCTGAAACTGAGAAGGCTTCTTAATTCAGGTGTTCGCACACGGCATTAGGTCCCTTCTTCTGAGTCTTCTTATTTTGTGCCTTATTTGTTTTTTTTAGCTAAGCGATGGCATCTCTCAAACTTCCAGATGGAAGAAACTTTCTTTGCCCGTTTTTGTGGCTTATTTAACGCCATCTATCGATAAAGAGAAGACACCCTATAAACTATCAAAAACTTGAACACATATTTACTAAACTGCGTGTTTGAATAGACTGTGTATTTCCATCAATGTAGGAGCACGGGTAACATGGAATTTCAGTCAGGGCGGCATTTTTGTTTGCCCTGAAGACCGGGAACACAGTAAACCAGATGAAAATTTGGTGTAGCAATTTTTTCTTCTGCCTTTTTTGAAGAAAGAATTCATGTTGTAACCGTGATTTCGGAAAGTTATTTCCCCATGATTTAAAGTTTTTTTTCTGTTTTGACCCGCGACAAGCTGGGGTTTCAGTGGACTTTCTGGCAGCTCATCTCGCTAGGGCGGGATCTTAATTGTTGTGCGAATCAAAGGGAAAGTCCTCTGAGTTGTAACCTTAAACTGAACACTTTGTCTTAAACAAGTCATGTGTCCCATGAACGACCAACAACGTAGGGATGCCAGAACTGAAAAATTAGCTGGCGGGACATTTTTGCATTTGAAGTGAAAAAAACGTTTTTATTTTAGTTTACAGTTTAATTTGTTGTAATAAGTAACATTTGGTTTAAGTAAAGTCTATTAATTCATATTTGTACATTTTATGTAACTTTTTCAAAGCAAATGCTAACAACGTATTTAGTTTATGGATTTTCAAGAAGGAACATAACTTTATATAAATAATAATAAATATTTTTTTATCTTTAACCAGTCTTTGTATAAAATTTTAACTTACTTTTGGAGATCGGAGACCCGGAAAGAAAAGCTTGAAAAACTAAAGACTTGAAAGTTAATGATGGGACAAACCGGAATTGTCATAATTCTGAGAGGGTGCCGCCATTCACTCGGTACAACGGCTTCAAACTTCAGTAATTGATAGTTTTCGAACACCCTCATGTATTGACCCAATTTGTTTCTAAAAAATAACATTATTCTAACGAAATTTCGGGTCTTCTCTAAAATCAGGCTCAAACATTGCACTCAAACAAATGGTTACCTTTCTTCTATACTTATCAAATCGTTGAATTTAAATCGGCACATGATTTGATTTCCGCCGACTGACTAATTTGCCATGCAATTGACATTTTCGAAACACGTTTTGTTTAAAGCCTAGAATTAATTTGATGGCAATAATTGCAGTTTGTCATAAAAGGACTGTATTTAAAGTGATAATTTAACTAAATTAAATTTCTATTTAAATAGGCGAAGGCAAATAGTTAAGAACCACTTTTAGGGCCGTTTTATTCACTATTGTTCAACTTCCCGATAACTCTGAGGTTGACCAGCTTCGGAGTTAATTTAAAAGAGAGAGAGTTGAGCGGCATGTTGAAAATGGTTTTTTGCACTAGGTACTTTAATTCTTTACTCCTAAGTTGAAATTCAAAAGTTGGTGTCTTCACATCTTGTAAGTTATGATTATAGCTAACTAGGGCTAGGTTTTAAGTGATTTTTCTTCAAATCCACATACAAACTTTTAAATTGTGTTCCCTGTACCCCAAAAACCATGACAATCTATCAAGAGGATTCCATCGGCTTGTAAGGCGTGCTGTAGGCCCCGTGGCATAAGGTAGGCGCCACCGGGATGAGATCATTGAATCAAGTCCAACATTGTTCTAAGCCCGTTTGATGGTAGTCGGCTTGTGATCTGGTGTGGAAAGATCGAGCGCTTGGAGAGGAGTTTACTGAAGAATGTTACTAAAATGCATGGAGCCGTTTTTGAGGGTAGGTACTGCAATTTTAAAGAGTAGCCCTCGCTGCGGAAGTATTGATTTCGGCTTTTTTTAGGCACTCGCTCAATGCGGGGCAGCAGAAAAAAACGTTAGCTTTCAGTTTTTGTTACTTATATTTTGGGGGCTCAACCGGGTACAACTGAGTTGGAAGTCCACCGCACTTATCCCTTACCAACGCATGCTCGTCTTGCCCAAATTCGTAAGACTACAGCCCCCAAAAGATATACAAACGTATGCGGTATAAAATCCTATTCAAGTTGCAGGCACTTGTGAATGCGGTTATGAACGTTCGAGTTCAATCCAAACTCATTTGGGAATATCTTTAAATTTACATTTTCACAGACTGCATTTCGGAAAAGGTTTTTCTTTACTGCATTCCATACACTGACCTGAAGGTCATTGCCCGCCGAAACGCGCGTCTATATCACGCAGTCATCTGTCTCTCGCCGATAACAACGCACCGCCCTCTTCTTTGGAAAATATTACAAAGCCATTTCCAAGCAGCATAAAAAATACATTAAAATTATGAATTGAATACCAAATCGTACAACAGATACGAACGAGTATTCAATTATGCCCGAATGGTATTCCAGCCAGAGATGCGTGCGCCCATCATAGAAGGTGACAATGGGAAAACCATTAAAGCAGGTGGATAACGATGAAAATTCAAATTTTCCATTTTTATGTTCTGCTCCTGCGATGTACCGACACAGACACGAAAACGTTTTGTGCCACTGACTGGTGGCTTCTGTGTGGCAGATAACCTGCTAAGCATGTCATCGGTTGGAACACAAGACTTGCAAGACATACCTACGGTCTTGCATGTAATTTAAGAAGTACATCCATCTGAACGAAACGCATCTCCAAATTAAGATTAAGACGTCTTTTGTCATTCCGTCGCCTGTAATTATGTTCTTCTCGAAGCATTTTTTGGGAAGAGTTTTCAAAAAAAAAGTATGTCGCGCACAACAAAGAAGCGAGACCCTCAAAGCCTACGTGCAGTGTTGTATGGAAGCGGACGTCATTCGGGCCTACGCGGCTTTACTCTTCACCAAAGCGTTTCGGTTTTCAATCAGCCAGCGATCACCGCATTCTGTTTTGTATGCCAGTATGCTTCAAGGCAACATCTACCGATAGACGGCAGTCATGTAGCCAACTTTGGATCGATGCTGTAATAGCGCATGTGATGGCTCTCATAAATTCTTCTTTACCCGAGTCAGACGTCAAGATGACAGCTGCAGTCATTCGCCACGGATTAACTTGTTTCTTCTGCTGATGACAAGCAAAAGGCCCTAAAACGAGTCGTAAAGAGGGTTTAGATGTGCCCAAGCCGGTCTTCTGATCTCATTCTACGTTCGGCGGTTTCGTAACGATGACAATTTTACGCTGCAACGCCTCCACACGAGTATACTCGTAAATCTCTTGGTTTTAATTAGATTTCAACATGATTCCGTTTTGTGTTTGTAGTGCGCGAACATGTAAAATTCTCTTAATTGTTACTACAGTGTGTATCTGCAATCTGCATGTGGTTCCTGCTATATGAAAAATAGACACAGACACCAATGGAGTTTGATGTCTGGCAGGCGACAAGAAGGCGAGGTAGGTAATTGACTTTTGCATTTTCAATTCGCCTAATATGGCCATCCGCTAAGCGGGTAACGCATTTAAATGCACGATCGTAAAATGCAAATGCCATTTAGCTGCATAGTTCTATTGAACGCGAGTTGAAAGTGACAAAAACAACAGTTAATTGCATGGTATGACTGTCAGTTGGGGAGAGGCGGAACCGCTTTGCGAGGCGACAAATGTGATTTTTCTTACTCTAAACCTATTAGTTGGGAATTTATTTGAGACAAAAGATGTGTTTAAAATGTAATGGAAAGGTAAAGTATGGTAAGCCGCCCAGGAAGGTGGTGACAGGAATGCTCTGCCAACTTAATCAACCAGCAAGTTTTGCTTTGAGAAACTGCAAAGTGTTGCTGGAAACTGATGAAATCGTCAAGGCCGCACAGCAAAACGTTGCGCTGTTGTCTTTTAGGATTGATAAATTTAAGTTATTGCTGTCGCCTGTATTCCTTGGGTCTATAACAGGTGCGCCTGCAAAAATAAGACTCAAACCATCGATTGCAGTCAAAAATGGAGGTGTGCCAAAACCTGGCCTAGGCATTCCGCCTAGATAGAACTATTATGCTTCTGTTTTAGCTATACCTCGTTAAATATTTACTCTGATGAATGCCACAGCCAAGTCTAAGGAAAGACTGCTAATGACTATCACTTTCGAGTCTAAATTCTGCGACGACGCTGACGAAGGGCAAACTCGTAAGGGCTAAAGAAAGCTTTTATGAGCTGATGTAGGGCGGCTCTACGAGAGAAGTGCAAATATCTGATCTAGAAGAGGAAACAAAATCCTTGAAAAACTTGCTGTTCGCGAAGTGGAATTTGTAACGAGGTATAGCCTTCTCGGAGTCTAAGAAATGTTTCAAAATATGTTCAAACGGTAACACGTATAAAATGTAAGAACCTCTTCAGTCTTATTTTATTAAGAGTAGCCCAAAAACATTTACCTGGTCTGCTATTATCGTTTTGGCGAGAAATTCGGCCGATAAGTTCTTGTTCTAAGTTCTCTTTGAGATCTTCGACAGTATCTGCGGCTTGTTGTTATGGACTCGTTATTTAAAAATAGAAACAGCGTAAATGGCCTTAGAAGGGCGAATTTGTTGGCGTTGGGCGCCCGGTAAATCTGTCCTGTTCTCAGACACAAATTATTTGGAAATATTCTTAAAAACCACACAGAGTTGTCTCATGTGTATAAATGATTTGATCAAATTTGGAATGGCGAACCCTGGTAAGGGAAGTGAACTACAGATTGATATAATTCGAAGTTCGGTAGATCAATTGCAGCTGCATGGCCTGCATTAGACTTTTCATGCACACAAAAGCTCAAATTGATATTCACTTGCCTTCAGTGATGCCAAATTACAAGATATATCCTTTTATTCAAATTCCTTGAGCTCAAAAATATGTACAAGACTTTTTTCATCGAATTTCAGGATTCCTGACATCAATAATTTGTAGTTTAATAAGTTATAACAACTTTTTCTACTGAAGAAAAATCTTTGCCATCATTATTTTCATTATTATTTGCATAATACGAGTCGAAGAAAGCGTATGCGAAACGCGAAACATCTGCTTTACTAATGTTTCCATCAACTCTAAAGTAAGGAAATTATTTGATAAAATAACTCATGTAATATGTTTTCGGAAAAATGTCCTAGGAGTAAAAACAGCGCATGAAAAACTTCGCAGATGCAATCTTAAAATATTTTATTTCAACAGTTTTTCGCGCCTCTGCAAGTGTTGAAATAATGTTTTCTGTCGTAAATTTAAATAAAACAAAAATTCATAATCGCTTGAGAACTGAAAAATTAAAAGTTTAATCTATTCAAAGGGCTTGTTGTGCTTTAATGAAGCGAATAACTGTGAACTTGATGTAAGCAATGAATTTCTAGATAAATTCTAATTCAATTGCGTATAAATATAAGTGTGTTGCAAAATTTCTAAAAGCAATAACATTAAATTATTAGGAATCATTTTCTTTTCGATATTTATGTGGAATATAAGTTTAATTCAAAGCACATCAAAATTGTGTCTTACATTTCGTTCTTTTATATTTTAAAGAAATCTTGCAAATTTATTTCAGAAAAATAATGTCTTCAGATTTTTCATCTGGGAACACTGTTTGCCTTGACATTAGGTTAAAATGTTTAAAAAAGCAGTCTCCTCCAATCCAACAAAAGCAAAACTGTCGCAGTGTTTCAAACTGAACGAAAGTGGCTTGGCAGTTAATGAATTCATAAATTACAGTGCATTATGAGTTGAAAGGAAAAATGAACAAAGAGACAGCGAGGGGCTAATACTAGCAGTTCTCTCAAAAGAAAAAAAACTTGCAAAAGTGTCAAAATATTTAACGTTTTCCTAAGAATTCTGCCCGCTGGTTTTTTCTCCTTATAAACTTATTCGAAACGTTGCAGCATTTTAACATGCGCTTGACCAAATTTCAGTTAATTTCATTTAATGTTATTTATTTATTCAATCTACGGTTAATAATCCACAGATTGCGAAAAACAATAATTCAAACAGTTATATAATCGTCAGTTCAATATGAAATTGATGATAGGCCGAATTTATCGATCCTACAAAAAATTTCTGGGCAAAAAAACTGTTCAAAATGTTTAAAGTCTAAAAAAGGTCGTATACTGGTTGTCAGTTTATCCAGACGAAGGCGCGGTGGTTTAGTGGTTGGTGTGTCGGACTACAAAGCGAAAAAGAGCACAAATTACGTCTTAAAATTTTTTTCACTGCGCCACCTCTCGCGAACGTCTCAGGTCTGACACACACACATTCTTGAAAGAGCTCCTCACTTAGCCGTTTGGACTCGGCATAAAATTGTAGATCCCTTCCATTCCCGAAAATGGTCCCAAAAATCAAAAACCTACACAGAACGAACGCGTTTTGTAAGAAGCTAGGGATAGGGTCCACACGTCAACTATATATACATATTTTTTTTTAAGCGGCCCCTTTTTGAAATATCATCAAAATGGACGCTTTTCAGTTTTGAATTACATATATTTATTATTTATAGAACGAAAAAGACCGCAAACAAATGAAAAGAAGTGTTTCGTAATGAATAAATTTGTTTTTTTTTCTTAAAAATAAATGTCTACGTATTTGTATTTTATGTCGAGGCCCCTTTCTTCGGCTCGGCCCCTTTTAAGTCACCTTCTTGAAATTTTTCAGCCGCAACGCTGCCCCAAAAATGTCTTAAAAACACGGCTTAAGTTATGTCTACCATCGCTATTTGTTTTCTTAGGTGCACTTTGCATGCTCACTTTCCATAAAAGTGTTTGTACCAAAGTTATAGGAAGTTCCTGCCAACTGCTTCCAAAGAAAAACAAAACCTATTGACTAGCATAATTAACAACAATTTTTGTAATCATCCAATAGACGCTGTTAGCATTAACTGCCGTCATCGGCGCACCCATCGTATACATTAAATTGTTTGAGCTTTAAATAACACAAGGTATAGTCATTCACAAGAGTTTTACGTAATTAACTCGAAAATGTTTTGTACGCAAGTTTGTGGGCGCTAAGGTCAATCCAACGCCCTGAAACACAAAACAATATTCCCCCGAAAAAAGGGTGCGTTTACCAACCTTACGTATTTTATCCAATTTCACCCACAAAACCGATCATCTCTAACCAAAGAAATGAAACATTTCAATATCCAACTACACACAGTTCAGGAAGTAATCGCGTGAATACCAAAATTGCTACCGTCTAGCCCCGATTGCATAACATTCCAAAGAGCCCCATCGAACATCCGTTTCGTCGCCTCGTAAACTCGTTCCTCAATAACAACATGACAATAAATACTTCAACGTCCTGTCTCATGTGCCAAAAGAATCAATCGTCTCAACCAAAACATATGTAAATTGTTATTGCTACAGTAACAGCCGCACTAAATTTCGCAAACTGTGTTTTATGGCTCTAGCCATAAAAACAGAAATCGCATTCATTGCCCACCATGAATACGCCTCATTGTCGCAGATAAATCGTCAAATCTTATAAACAAATTCGCGGCGAACTTATGCCAACAACGGACCCAAATATATGTATTTATTTTTTTGTATTCCTAATTAATGCCCGTCTACTAAATTCCATCCACTCGATTCGAGCTTGAAAGCCGAATCGATGGATTTGCTGGATTTGCTAAAAATATGCTAACGTAAGCCAAATCAGCGCATCGATGGAAAGTGATGACTTTCCTCAGTCGAGAGCCAACTCTTATTAGCGGGGAGAAAAATAGCCACAAAGTCGCTGGGGAATTGTCTCACATTTTTATCTGCATCAATGAGATGCGTATCTAATAACGAGCGAATTTCCCATACTATTCATTAGGCCGGTTTCGTAATAAGTCGAGTGGTGACCGCGGCCCCGGGGGACACTTAACCAACCCAAACATCCAAGTTATGTTGACGTTTTCTCTGAAAAAAAAAAAAAAAAAAATTAAATTTAAATCATCCACATCTCGGGACGGGAGCTATTATTTTTACGTGGCCTGGCCTGCACGAAAAATTATGTCGAGTGAGTGTTTTTTAAGTTTTTTTTAGTTTTATACGTTTCCGTTGTCCAATCAAACACATGGCGATGGCGTGGGATAGAAAGTACTGCTTCTTGTTAACAGTCGGCCCATCACATGTGTCATAACGAGCGAGTCCGGCATTTAGCCCGCATTAATTGTCTGAAGGCGTGAACCAGATTCGTGTGACCGATCTCGGCTTGTTTTCTGCTATTGTCAGCCGCAAGTCCATTTAAGCGAATCGTGTCAAACAAAATTAAACTCAAAATGTTGATTGATGGACAACGCAATTTTCAAAATAGCACACGATGCGAGTATCTTTCCTCTGTATGTGTATTGTTTATCTATAAATTCTTTACCTTTTGTGTCGGGTTTTTGGCTTCGCACTTAATTAGAATTGTTTCATTAGAAAAGAGGGGGAACGAAAACACTTGGCACCGTAGGTGGCTCAGCTAAAGGTTGGACATGGACACATGTGTTCTTCTCATGGAAGTGGAAGTATGTCATGTTGTGATGTGCGGAGCTCACAGAGCTGGGGTATGTTACGTACTCACCACTCTCACAGCTTTTGGAGAGTTAATTATTATTGATTTGGTTATACTCGTACATATACTCAACGAAGTTAGGGCACAAATGGAACGAATTTGAACGTATGAACTGGTCAAAGTCCATTCACCTCGATGGTTTGGTAATGTTGATGCCGGCTCTTGCTACCATCGCCTTGCGTGGCGATTTTTTAATTGGTGTTAAAGCGGTTTGTCAAAAGTGGTAGTGGCGCACAGTACATTTGGCCGGGGGTTTTATCTGCAAAAACATACTTTAATGGTGTACGAGTACGAGTCCTAATCTGCTTCGAAATCAGTTGATCCCCTTTCCTGATGAGAAGGATTAACAAACAAAAATATCCATCACCACTCGCTCAGCAGTAGTTCACAGTTCACACGATTTAAGCTCACATTTCGGCTTGATAGACTTGAACAAGTGTTCTTTCTGCATATACGAAGACTCGATTAAACGAGCTTAGGGTTGTAGTTGTAGGTATCGAATTTGCGACATGGAAACGATCAATTTATCATCGACAGTCCTATTCCCGGCATACACGTAATATGCAAATACAAGTTTGTTCGAAAATTCCTTTGAACTGACCGAACGATTGGTCTCACCACAAACCGCTTTAGATTGATCAAGCCATCCAAGAATTGATGATGGCACAAAGTTGGTATATTAGTGGCGGCAACTTGTGTAGATCGCAGATCGTATTCGTATAGATGAGCAAGCAGAAAGGTCGTTCACTTAGCGGCTGGTATCGTCACAAAGGTAGAAATTTCGAAGGTTAAATCTATAAAAAATTTTCATTTCGGGTTCTGAAGGTACTGAAGGTTCAACTGCGTAGCCTCATCGAAGTTTGAATCGGTCTATTTTGTCTCAAACTCGAAACTGGTCTTAATATTAGAACCTTATCACTGACTGGTCTATTGTTTCAACAATATCTGAAGACTTCCGCTATAAGCATCAAACACAGTTAACTATTTTCAAAACCCCCGATAGATGCTTGGAACTTTGACTGAAAATCGTGTTTGCCTTCTGACTTGGAGGTAATCCAAACGTTCAATCTTTTTGCTTCACATAACATCGAAAATGAAAGAAACATTTTTTTTCCATGAAAGAAAAAACTAAAACGAAAGCTATTTACTTTAGGTTTTCGCTTCGTTTGCTTTACGCATCTACCTCAAAATCTAGAATGATTTTCATTTAATGGGCAACGCCAGGGGTGGGATTTTGTGGGATGAAAACGTTCCATCTTTTTGCTTAGTTTTGTTTAATGCTATTTTGGAAACGAAAGAAACTTTCGGTTTCGTGGAAAAAATAGTTTTCCAAAACGAAAGACGTTTTCGTTTTATGCGGAAGGAAAAGAAAGACAGCTTCTTCATAGGCGTTTTTAATTTTCTTCGATTACTTCTACAGTATAAACCGCATTTACATCCTTCACCCCCAAGCATTGAGTGGAAAAAAGTTGACATTTTCATGACAATACAAAATATTTAATGATTTTCATTCACGTCACCACCAGAGTCAGGGTCGGCTTTCTGTAGGCTGAAACGTTTTCGTGTGCACGACCGACTTACTTACTTACTTCAACTCGTTCCTGCACACGAAAACGTTTCAACGTTTCAACGTTTTCGCCCAACAGAAGCTGACCTCAGATTCAAAGAATTCAGGGGTCAGATTTTGTAAGGCAAAACGATCAAACGTTTTCGTGCGCGCGAATGATATGCCGTATGTTACACAAACAAAATTTCTTCGTGCACACGCAAACTTTTGAACGTTTCGCCGTACAGAATGCCGACCCAGATCTTCCTGTAAAAAATACAATTTCCGCGAGTCGTCAAAGTTACCCTTAAAATATGCAGCCTAAGCTACACTCCTTGCGAAGAGAAAAAGGAAAACGAAAGCAGTAAACGACGCTCAAACTTGTTTAACTTTTGGTTATTAATTGGTTATTAATTAATTAAAAACGATTGAACGAAGGTTGCCAAGCTAATATCTGATGTAGATGAAGAACTTTCTAAGAATGCGTTCAAATTGTTATTTTTTATATTTCTTTAAATGTATTCCGTCGATAATAGCGACCCCATAAACTTGTAGAGGTTTAGTTCTGCACGTAAGTTGTTGTTAGATAAAGTCTTCTGAGAATAGGTTTTAATTTCAAGGAACCTACTTCTAAAACTACCTTTTTTCAGCTACAGGACTCTTAAAGTTGAACATAGAGTCTTCACTTTTACTATTGAATATTGAGTACAACTTACGCTCAGCTCATATCTCAAGTTTGTTAAAATAACACCAACGGATTCTTCAGAACATCACTCATTGGACTGACTGCCTTCAAGATGGACAGAGGTCAATTACAAGTGTCAGTCTTTTTTGTACCAGCGTGATGTGAGAGCAGAACTGCTCGTCTCTGAATGTTGTCAAGTGAATGTGGCAGCACTGAGAAATGAACGAACAAATGTATCGAATATCGACTTGTTATATGTATTATCGTTAAGTAAAGAGTGAACGCAGATACGAAACGAATACACAATACATCCGCCGTGGAATAAGGACTTAAAATTGCGTCTCGAAATTTATTGTTGACTTTTATTTAATTTCAACGGCTATTACAAAAAGAAGGTATAATCTTTAGAGACCGACACATCAGTCTCACCTTCGCTTTTTAGAGAAAAGAGCCACTTGGCCTGAAGTATCTGTTTACATAAATGGGGAAACGCTTTCGGCTGATACGCTTAGTGACATATATGTAATTCTAGGACTAGCCTTACTCATTCCTTTAACTTGGAATACGATTCCAAGAGCAATAACATCCCTTCTAATAACCAATATCCTTTTTTTCTCTTTCCAGGTATATCTACAAAGTCCCGATTGGTATTGTAAAATAGAATTACGCAACATAAACACCTCCAATAGGAGCCGAACATTTCACGTAAATCCATCAAAATTGAAACACAAGCTACCGGTGTGCTCAAAAATTCCGTCCACCTCTATAGTTGACCTCAGCGCATGTGCAACTTATGGGAAAGTACGCTCGCTCTCTGAAACTAAAACATGATTGAAACCTGAGCGCACCAACAGTCACTACTTTTGCTTCCAAAGGCGAAGGAGTCAACTCGAAAATGCGCCTTTCGCTTCTGATAAATACCCCCATCCGCTCCATACCACACCATAAGTTCGCTGTACAGTGTACAACTCGAAGGAAAAGTCGGAAAATCGCACGAGCAATTTAAACAAGAAAACCCAAACCGAAACCCAAAACTTTATATCCACACACACAAACAGGCAAACACCAACAAGAACTGGGCGTTGTTCGTTGTTCGCTTTACAAATCGATCGCTGCGATCGGGAGCAACAACACAACCACCTTCAGTTCAGTCTTCAGTCCTCTGCATCTGCCACAACTGCCATCCAGATTATATAATGACCAAATGGAAAATTATGATTTTCAAGCGTGCAAAAGTGATGATGCAACCAAGCCTCTCTATACCTTGTTGGATCACTGCAACTTGGTGTGTGTGTGTGTGTGGAGATTCCTTTTCAAATCGTTTCTAGCTCCAGGGGCCAGGTTTTTTTTTCCTCTTTTTTTGTGTGCCTTTCCTTAGAAAACAAGCGAAAGTTGTGTGCTCACAATTTTGTGCTGTACTCACAATTTTCGCCTTTTTTCCGCACGACAATTCGATCGCCTACACAACAATAGGTGGCGCGAATGCTTGCAGAAAGTTGCAGCAAAAAGTTGTAGCATTGAACGCAGTCAGTGATATCAGACGTCAGCGATTCTCATCGTTGACTTTTGAGGTGGTTTTATTGCCCATTATGCGGTTTTCATGATATAAAACTTATATTCATCGATTATAAGGCCATTTAAGACTGAGGACTGAGCGTCAATGGATTTTCTTTCAGTTTGAATGCATAAATTTCCCGCCATAGCTTTCGCTCTATGTGGCAGGTATTAGACGTGCTCATATTGCTCATGCCTGCTCTAAAAGTGACATAAATGCACTCATTAGGGTTTATTAATTGGTCAGCGTTCGACCTTCATTACTCAAACGGGAGATTCATTTATTAAATGCTCGTCGGTTCATTATAGTAATAGTGTCTTTCGTTGGGTATAATGATGTGGGAAAGTTTTCGGGAAAAAGGGCTCGACTTGGCCTTAGAGTTACCCGCGCCGCAGAGATTGTAAATTTCGCTTCTCAATTAAGTTTCAAATTTACTATGATGTTATGTAGCTTGGAGATGCGTTTGTTGGATACCTATCCATTAATTATGGAAGATGGCTTACGTGAAAAGTCGAACAGAGACAAGCGGGAGTCAGAGGGCTGCATCTTCTATGGAAACCAATTAAACTTTATAATGACTTTTGATGGCCAAAGAAAGGTAAAAAGTTTACTTTGGTATATAACTAAGAAGTTGTGTAAGTTTTTGGTCGCTAATAGGCCAATAGGCCATTCGTTCTGCATGTCCCAGCTATCTAAGAAGAGGAATGCGCCTTTTCTGTTCAGGTCGGTGACGTTCTGTACCTCGTAGAGTTTGCCGATGAATCTGCTTCTTCAAAGTTTGTCATCGCAAACGAGACCGACAACGTTTTGCCTTCAAAGCGATCTAGAGAATCTCCATCGGCCCTTAGGAGTAATTTGCTATTTTTTCGGGATTCTAATTGGAACCCTTAACCAAGAATTCCGGAACAAAAACCACTAGTTGATCCATCCTGCTTATAAAATGGATTTAAGCGTGTTTAAGGGCTATTAGGGTATGTCTGATGTTGGAGTTGGAAAGGGTCAACCATTCTAGATACCCTCCACAATAGATCAAGCTCTATTCCATTCAGCCCTTCACAAGTTGAAGACATTTTTCTCCTGTGATCTGTGAAGTCTACATTCCATTTACTGCTGCCATTGCCACGTCCTTCCACTTCTGGTATACTGTACATTGCGCTAATCATAACTACACAAAATTGGCCAGCCTTCTGCAGAAGTACCGCTCTCAAGCGGACGCAATCAACTTCAGAGGCAAACAATGCCCGCCCAACCCTAAATCGGACGCCGAAAACAACTCACACTGCCAGATAAGTACCCTCCAACCGAAAATGTGCTATTTTTAATCCAATTCGCTTGCCAAGACTCCAAGACTTGTCCATAACAACAAAAGTTCATAGCCTCGTTATAAAATTTAGTCAAGCAAAAAAAAAATCCCCTCGATTGTTCAACGTCATGTACCTACTTAGCAAAGATACGGCAACATCTCATTCTAATACGAATAAGCATAGCCAAACCAACTCCCACTCTTACCTACAGTGATATAGCTTTAGTAACCCGCTCTACAAATTAATATTGTGCAATAGCTGTTACTACGCGGCTGCCGAGCTGCTAGATGATAACTTGAGCAGAGAGGTTTGCTGATGGAGCACACACACAAAAAAACTCAAACAAGGAACCCACAAACGACAGAGACAAAAAGGGTAAAAATCTCCAAACTCCACGCTGACATAACTATGGTCAACTGGCTTTGTGAGCCGCTACCACGCTGGCACTAGAGACTAGATTCGATGACGGACAAAATGGCAAAAACCTTGCTGCAACCAACAACAATAACAGCGTCTCATTTGAGACCATGGTAGTTATTGCTGCCCGGCTGCACTTAGGTATCCAACCAATCGACCATATTGCTTGCGTTTATTGGCATCAGCTGCGCTTGCGCACGCGCAAAAGTTCCCTCGTACGTTTGATTCCACTTGGAGTGCAGCAAAATTAGATAGCAACGAGTATGTAACTTACCACGTATAAGCTGCGGCAAAAGAAAGACAACAGGCAACAAACCGCATTCAAGTCGAGACGGCCTTTCAGGCTAAACAAAGAACCGGAATGGCAATCGCATTGCGAATGCAAGTACATTCTGGGACTATTTCATAGGTTCATAGGAAATTATATCAGAGACAGGAGTTTCTTGAAAAGCTGTATCGGTGTATAAAATAGGCTACTTCCTATGATTTTTATTAATTGTAAGGAAGGATAGAGGCAACTGGGTTGCCACAATATATTGAAGCATTTCCTGGATCAGTTTTAGCACGATCTTACTGATTCGTTATCGGATTTCATTCCATTTTTAATACATTCAACTTAAAACAATTTTTTTAAGCTGTAGAATTTATTTATCTGAATCGATTGCATCTCCTTAAAATGTACATATTGCTTGTTGGACTATATTGCGGTTAAAGAATACAGAGTACAACAGTACTGTAGGCCGTCTGAAAATTTAATAAGTAATAACACCAAACAAAATCCTTTCCACAAAAAGACGAGTTTATTATACTTTCCGCACGTCCGCTTATCTTCGCGATCGATTCAACAGTCACCTAAAAACTATTACCACTAGCTTATTACTCACACCGACAGTCTTCTCTTACAAAAATGAATTATGGTTGTGTCTGTACCTATTTTTATGTTTACAATATTTCTCTTTAAATTTATAAAACTTTTTTGAGAAATGCAGGCTATAACGGTGGAAACCCCATCCAAATGCGTATTGTGGGTTCTGAGGTCAGCGCAATTAGACAGACTAAAAGTTAACAACATATTCCCAACAGCGCCACCTGTCGGATTTCATTCAAACTATTCTCAAAACACTGCCGACGCATGTAGAACAAACTGTTTAATTTTCAGCCAAATCGATTGATTAGTTTTTGAGTAGGCCGCGCACACATGCAAACCTTGCTTAAGGGGCAGCAGAGCTGAAGCTGAGCTTGGCCCGTTCCTCGTGTCAAGAGACCATATATTTCATAAGTGATTAAAATAGGTAAGCAGGTCGTGGTATGGTAGGTGTCCACATTTCGATCGTTTGTTACAACTTGATAGGATTTCTCACATATTTGTGATTATCTCTTTGGTTGAGCCTTAAACTTGGCAAACATTTTACTATAAGACAGAGTCGAAAGACCGCTTTTCAAAAATAAAGATGCATCGAAAGTATGTATTAATTTTCAACTTTAAGCTTAGATTCACTATTTTTCTGGAATTGTCTGGCAACATCTTAACCTCAAAATTGTAAGAGCAGCTCAAGCCCCCACAAGTTGAAGTTTATTTTTCATTTTTGTCAGCTTCGAAAATAGGACCTCTCTGAAGGCGGTCAGTCGTCAAAGACTGATGTCTGATCGAATTCAATGAAATTCCAACAGACCTTTCCAATACGATTGGAAGGGGGAAATGGACATTTACGTGGAATCATATGGTTTGCGGGCGGCACTCATTTTAGCGTTTGAAAGCTCCGGGAGAAGATGATGATTTTTTAGAATTGCTTCAACACGGTATCCCGCAAAAAATTCCAGACCATATACCTAATCCTAATTATTTATGTCAATTCGAAAACACAGCCTTGGATGGCCTACAGAAGGCCCTGGACCTAGTTGACCTAAGCTTCTGTTCTAAAAAAAACCAACAAAATCGCATTCACCAAGAGAAGAAAGCTAGACAAGCTTAGCGAGACCCATCATGGCTTATGCAACACCGGTTTAGTGTTACAAGACATACAAAGGTTTTAACAGGCCATACGTCTTTATCTGCTCGACTACTAAAAGAGAAATGAATCTCAGGTTCAGCCTTCGGAAAAAAGTCGGTGCTATGTCAAAGTACTCCCACCCACCGCCCTACCTTGAAATCATGATAGAAGCCTTGCAAATACCTTCATCTACATCACAGAAAATGAATCTTCCAACTTAGTCCCTATAATGCAAACGAATTAGTTTTTGGACAATTTAGGGTAATTTTTACACAGATTTAACTTCAGGCAAAACTTCAAGGCTTCAAGGCAACCACATGTAAAAGGGATGTGACAAACTTTACGCAAAAAAACAAAATTGGAGCCAGATTCTACTAGTCTCAGGATTCTAGTAAAAATTATGCTTTTTAATAGGATCAGTCGTGATATCGAAAACTATTTATTTTAAATCATTAACTTCTTTTTCACAACGTAGGGAATTGTCCATGTCCACATAAAGGTCACTTCCCCTTTTTTTTGGTCACATAAGACTGCTTCATATAGAACTCGCTAGATTTTCCAGGCTATCTAGATCACACAGTTTCCGAAAATCTGTCTTTGTGTATAGCTGGATTTGTTCGTATAATGTATGAGCGCAACGGCTAATATGTTGAACTGCTGAGCAAGTGGCCGCACGTTCGATCCCCGGCGATACAAACAATTTAAAATGTATGTTCTTTCCACTGCGCAAACAACTGACAAACTTCTGAGAGTAAAACTATCTTGAGGAAGTTTCTCAATTCAGGCGTTCGAACTAGGAATAAAATTGTAGGTCGCTTAAATATTTGAAAAAATTAAGACTCGCCCAAAAAATTGTTTGATAACAGCTCAGGGTAGGGTCCTAGACCTGTTTTGGCAACTTTTAATCTTATTGTATTTTAGTTCTGACAGCTACTTGCGTTTGTCGTATAGGTGGCGCTACGGTTTGGGATGCAAAAGGAAATCCGTTTTTCGTAAAGTTTCTCCTTCTTCGACTGCCTTCCTACTAAGTATAAATATTTCACGGACTGACCCCATATCTATCTGTTGTTTTGTTTGTACTTGAAGTTGTTGGTACTCATAAAAAAATAATCCAACTGAACCGACTTCAAACGCCGCGACTGTGCCGCCAGAGCCTACCCGTACCAGCATTGTGTGGCGGCTGTTCGTACAACTCTTTAGAGGCTTGGCCATGCTGCGAAATAATTTTCTATCGCTTTTCGGCTTGATTGCCTGACTGTGCTGATCGTTTTTGTTGTCTTTTCTTTATAATATTCTTTCCAATTATTTATTATTACCGCATATGCGCCGCATTAATTCCATTCGAAATAATTAAGCAATAGATAGTTTAGTCAGACACCACCACCACCGCTGCACCTCTAAGTTGCAACTGGATTTCCTATTTAGAAGCGAACAGCGAAATAATTCCATTTCCACAGCTGAAATGGAGTTTGCGCCGGCGAGTGTTTCTCAATACAATACTCCCCATGATGAATTGTTCAAAATTTGATATTCCAGTTCGATTAAGAATTCATACACCTCAAGGACGAATGGTCGAAAATAATTGTTTTTGTTAAAAAATACACACGTCTCTCAGTTCTCAGCTCTCAGATATCAGATTCAATTATAGCCGATCAGCGGCAGCTGGCCCGCTCTATTATTACGAGACAAATTTAATCTGAACCGATGGCGCCGCCGCCGTAGAACTGGTCAAGGTTGTTCTGTTGTTGTCGTCCGTCTGAATAGCTGTTAGATACAGATTTAATGAATTTTATTCCCTTAATTGCATCGCAATGTGTTATTTGCTCTATAGATCGCATTCTATATTGCATGTGGTGGAGTGAATTCTTAATGCCGCAGGAGGTACAGTATACATACAAATATACCCACCTCTATCGATCGGTGTAATGAGACGATCAATCTTGTCGATCGTTGTCGGCGGGCTCGCGGCCGGCGAGTGACTGAAATATTTGCGCAGATAAAAATAGACAGTGTCGCCGGATCCTGTCATAATTCCATTGGCAGCAATTTGTGTTGTCTATTTGTTTTAATTAGAAATCGATAAGAATATGATCAGAGTTGTAGTTGCATGTACCTAATTACAATGGTTTGGGCGGACGACTCGGCGGTCTGTGAAGAATGTTTTGTGATCGTGTGGCGCTAGGCGGCCGACAGATCAAACCGTAACCGGTTTGCGAAAATGAAAACAACAAAAATGCCTTTGATTGATGTTGGCGCGATAGAGTACCTATCGATTGAAGCTTGGCCGTGGAGTCGTGCAGCAATTTGTTGTATAAGTCTGAAAAACTTAATCGATCTGTATTTGAGGCTGAAGTGGTAGCTGTGTATTTTCGCCACAAAACCCTGCTATTTGGGCAAATGGAATTGCAAATCATTAGTCACGTTCGGATTGCAGTTATATTCGATAGGGGATTGTTTGATTGATCATTGATCGCGCCATGAGAAGAATTGATTGTTGTTAATGGAGATTTAAAAGAATTCGCGACAAGGTGGGTCTATTATCAGTAATGTTGCTCTCGATGAAGGAAGTTTTTCTAACACCCTTGAGAGCTTATGCCTACCTCAAGTGAGTCCGGGAAATATAAAAGTCCAGACGAACTAAAGAATTCCTCTGCTGAAAACATCATCAGCTACATTGGGGAAGTAGGAACTTTGCTAACCTTAATTCTTTTTTCCGACAATCCCGGCACGATAGATCTTCTAGGTCGGCGTACCTCTTTATCCCCTTGGCCAGTCAGAAGTTAAAAAAAAAAACAACAATTTCATATAAGATTTGGGTTCCATACGGCAGGCTATACCACAAGGTTCCGTAAGTATACTTCTAAGGAATCATTTGAGCTCCTTTCGAGTGCCTAATGTATCAGAAGTGTGGATCGGATACATTTCTATGTTTAATTGACTCGGCCAGCAGAAATATCGAACTTGGTGCAGCAGTTTTGTCTGGGAACTGGGTAGAGGTGCCAAATGGTGGGGTATCCATAAGAGACGTAATTTTTTGCATCGCGGGGACAAGCGTTTAACGCGACTAAACCACCGAACCAATGACCGCTCCATACTAAGAAGTAGCAACTCAATTTTGAGACCTTTTCGTCATATACTAGCTGTGTGGGCGAAACTTAGTTCATATGACTTGCATGAATTGGACTTCTCTAGTAAAAATATTGATCGATTCTCCGACGCTATAATTGGCAGTGAACATATTTTGTTTTAATGTCTTTCAAATATTCAAAATAAGATAACGCCAGTTTCACTAGGAAAAAGTTACAATATTTTTCCGGATTTAAGTACCAACTTTACATAAACAACATTTAAGTTGCACTGCGCGAACTCGCTAAGCGTCCTTGACAGTCAGATACGAACTGGGATCTTAACTCAATACGTCTGACCTACTTGACGAGCTGCATTGTGCAGTCCTATACTAATACGATGATAGCTTTGAGCAGGAGGGATTTACCTGTACAATGAAGCTGTACCTACTTATCTGTAAATTTTATAAAAAGTAATTTCATCAAAGTTGCTTAAGGGCCGTGTATAAATTCCTACAAGATGGATTAAAAAAGCAACATGCGTTGAAAATTGCATTGGTTGTAGTTATTTGTCGCACACTTTTGCATCCGGAAGACCGAACCTTACATGTTCGCGTTTCAAATTCGAAAGTCCTACTTTTAAGTCGTACATACAACATTTTATAAAAAAAAATACAGCAAAATGTTGGGGCTTTTCTTAAAAAAATACCCGAATCTGGGCGTTTTTCAGATTTATCTGGGTGGCACTATTTTGACCGTCTGGCAACGCTGCCTCCAGCCCATTAAGCAGAACGCAGACAAATCTATTGTTTGAAGTCGACCAACTTCCGTTAAAAAAAACTACCAAGTAATATTGTTAACATAGCTTCTCAGAGGTAGTGGGTTAAAAAGAACCGAGTCAACTTGTTTCGACTAAAAACTGCCGATTTATTAATTTCGTCCAAATTTTCTCCTTCGTAGATATCAAACTAACTCTGTAGAATTTAACCAACTGGTTGATACTAATCTAGAAACTTAGTTGATAACATAACCGATCAATTGTGTTTTTTTTTAACAGCATGCATTTAACCCTTTTCTCTCGGCATTTGCATTGCAAGTAAAAGCAGGGCAGCAAAGGCAGAAAATTTATTTTGGTTAAAAACGCCCCCGAATAGTAGGTGTGGCGATTAACGACGTAGCCTATAGTCTTCTCTTAGATAACGCGAACCCAATCAACTGATTTATCCATGTTTTAACCATTATTTTAGTGATTTTCTGCAGAGAAGTTCACGAGTGTTTGGCACTCAAAGTTCTCGGTCGCACCGGTTCCCCAGGGTCAGTGAACCCAACTGAAAGTGGAGTTCTTTGGGGAACGAAATCCTCAGATTATCCGCAACGTCAAGTGACCGATTCGTAAAGTTGATTTTCTAACTCTTCTTGAATCCGAAAGGGAACCCAGAAGACTTCGATAAGAAATTTAAATATCGCAACAAAGATATGACCTGTTTGCAACTGGTTTTGTGAATCAATTTGTTTATATTTTTTGTGTGAGCATATTCTTGTCAATACGAATCCAGCAAGCCGAAAATCGTGAACATCGAACTATTCTTTCGCGTTTTATGAGTGCACACACGGACGTTAGTTTCTTTTATAAGAAGTTAGATACAACGATTCTGGGAGTTTTAGCTTGATAACTTTTTTTAAAATTAATAAATCATTTCTCAATTACGGGATACTCGAACTATGTATGAGTAGTTTCTGGTTCACCGGGTAACTTGCCCTAAAACACGTACCACCTCCCCTATGAAGGCGGTATCAGGGTTCCAAGTAGAAGCCTTTGACTACCTTTGTCTTTGTCTACTGACAACGTCATTCTTCCCAAGTAGTTATTCAACATAACCTACAGTATGACTCGATCTTCTACACTTCTAGGGCTATTGCTTTCCCCTTGTTTACAAGTCTTGAACAATTTTATCGAAAGCTCGCCATTAAAATCTAGGCCAGCACTTAGGGCTAGCTCCTTGGTACATGGTGCGTTTTCTATCTATCTTCCTTATGAGGTAGTTGAGAGCAGGGACACTCTCTTCGACAAACTACCTTTCCTTGATCTCAGAGGATAGACGGTGTTGGACTTGTACGTCTTTAAGATTGAGTTAGTTACCAGGCCAAATTTTGGGTTGAAAAATGAAATTCACAATAATATCTAGCTCGATAAGACCTATGATCCTCTGTATTAGAACCGCCTTCACCAAGATCTATGAATGGTTTAAAGGAGCCGAATACCCGTTTAAGGTTATAGTTCCGGACTGTAGACTCTTGTTACGGAAATCGTGTGTTCAGTTACGTTTAAGTGCAATGCATGAGTGGATGAACCTGGAAATTACCTTTTAAGTATCCGCTAGGCCCGTAGAGTAGACACCTTCCCGCTTTATTCGAAACCCTGCTGAAAAAAATCTTTGACTGACTTTGCTACGCCTGCGCATAGTTACTTTTGAATATTCATATCCTCTTTCTTCTGTTCAGTGCAAGTTGCTTTCCTTTCCAGTCGAAATGGATTTCGCTGCCCCCGTTTTAGCCAAGGGTGTTTGCATTTTGTTCTTGCCTCCGTTTCGAGGTAACAATCAAAATTAATGCGATCCCCATATGTCGCAACTCAAAAGTGACTCTGCCTTCGTAGGAGACGACGTGTCGTGTATTCAAATAACAAAAGCAACGGTGGCAAAATCACTTTTATAATCCACATTCAGCAAAAAAAAAAAAAGAATGAAGAATGTAGGTTACACGTGTTCCCGCCAAGAGAATGTACATTATACACCCCCAAATATTCCCAAAGTGATAGTAATTCTATTATGCAAGACCCAAACAGAAAATTAAAGAGAACAAAACACATTCCTTCGGGATAAGCCAACACCACACCAACATGAAAGGGGGTAACGTTTTTCTTTTTTTTATCGCCAATCGTGATTTGTATTTCTAACGAGGCGCAAATAGTTGTACTTGCTGTGCAACCAAGAGTCGATTGTCAGCAGCACCAGCACCACCGCCTTCGCTGCCGCAACTCATCCATGACCAATTCGAATCGATTCCCAGGAATTGGTACTGTATGCGATATACAGCACAAATCAACGATCACAGAATATCAAAACAAAATGAACGCGCGAGCAAAAACTGACAAAGACTGTAAAGTCTGAGGAACGAAGACTCTCCGACGAACCTGTTCAACTGCAACGTCATGTTGCCATTGTATTTGTGTACTCGTATCTATCTAAGCGAAGAATTGCACGAATAAAAGTAATATCAGGAAATCACCAACACCGCTACGGCACTACGCCAGCAGTGATGGTTTTCCAATGAACAAGGCTGCGCGTCGGAATGCCCGTTGAAGTGCACAAAGTGAAGGCTGTCGTTAGAACAATTTTCGAATTTCAATTAACGCCCTTTTTCGCGCAAGGAATCCACTCGAGGGGTTCTGCCCGGAGCCCAATGCACAAGTGCTGACTGAAATTAATTCTAATCACTGGGAGTGGCTGACAGACAGACTGCTTGACCACAACAACGGATGCACGCATTAAAATGTCACTGCATCTAGGCAGGCTGCATGCAATCTGCTTTCGTATCTGGTGGAATAATTTCTGAGACGGCCGTATCTCTGTGAGATATATTAGTCTCAGCCACAAGAAAGGCTTCAAATGCAATTAAGCGGCGTAGATGCGTGGAGCGAAAGTGTTTCATTAAAAATAAAAAATAAAGCCCAGCAGTGGCATACCTAATGCTTATAGATTTTATGTCTGCGGATGTGTATCTGCGACTGATGTAACGGCTGCTGCAGTGCATTTGATTTATTGCCAACGGAGCATCCAATTAAGATTGAACAGGAGAATTCGATGTGCGATTGCCTGATTGGGGGAAATGTATAATTTTTATTTTATTTCTTGTATTACCTTCTGTCGATCTCTGCCGAGAGTTGATCAAATCTGTATCCATAGTTTGCAATGAAGTTTGAAGAAGGTCTTCATCGGTTTGATTGCGGTTTTACGATTAGATTTACAGCCGAGCAATATACACCTGTGTGTACATTCTATTACTTCCACAGTTGGTTTAAGACTTGGAGCTGTTATAATAGCTAGTTGTTTAAACCGATATTATTGTTTTAACGAGAGGGGGCAATAAAAGATCCCAAGGATCATGTACATGTGTCGATGCATCTCTAACGAATACTGTACGTGCAGGGGTTTGATTAGACAGATGTCAAAATATTGACTTTGGGAAGGCAATTGGGAGAGTCTTTTCCGTCTCTTAAATTACAGTTGCTCATTGGGAAGTTTCAAAAGTCCATATATTTGTTAATATTGAAAACCAATGAAGCCATACTGAGAGGAAAAGAGCCAATTTTCGCGATTTTATAATAAAAAGGGAGAACACGAGGGACAAGCTTTAGAAAAGCGGAAACAGTTGAAAATCTATCTATATATCTATGTGAAACTTAAGCCGCTTGGAAGTAAAACTAAAATGCATTTTCGTTGCAAACAAATGTCAATGTATACTCACAATGGAATGGTCATACTAAATATGAAAGAAAGCAGCCCATCGGAAATATGTAAAAGAAAAGAAATCATTTTGTCATTTTTAATAGCGGACCCGGCAAACTTCGCCCCGCCCAGAAATTGATTTTTTTTTAAATTATTGTTGTTTTTTTTTTTTTTTTGATCGAAAAGAGCTTTTGTCAAATACGATCTCCCTGTAAATTACGATCAAAATTTAAAAAGAAAAAATTGAGTTTCCCCACAAAATGTATGGAAAATTTATTAAAAATTTCGAATTTTCTCGACGTGTAGTACCTTCCTTGGACATAGACAGAAACGACAAAGAAAAGATAGCTCAAATCGGACGATCCGTTCTCGTGTTATGGGCGGTCTTACGGATGTAACTTTATTTTATGTCTTATAAACATGAGCTTTAAATAAAAACAGCTTACATTTTTAAATTTTTCATATGCAAATGAATGCAAATTTCACCGGGGGAAAATCATTTTATTGAAATTTACCCGAAATGAGTCGTAAAAATTATAGAAAAAAATCATTGAAGTCCTACGCAATTTTAAAAAGAAGCTCTGTTTGGGATTCTGAGTAAAGCTTTTGCCTTACGTTTTAATACTTAACTACCAGTCAAGCTGATGAGCTTCCGGCCATCCAAAGTACATATTTCAACAAGATCATCAAATTTCTCAACTCCACAATCTGGTTTTGAGCTCCCTTAACGTCTTTCTCCCCCTTTACCTTCAGGTTCCGTTAGTTGTGATCTCAACACGACGCCTTAGGCGTTATTTGTGTTTTTCCCTCGTCAGGAAATGGGAAATACAGCCACTTAACTAACGTTTTGATCGCTTTAAGACTAGTTCAGTTCGATTAGTTCACTTTGGCTTTTTTTCACTGTTCCAAAAAACGATGGAGGCTGCAGATCTTTTAAAACGATTTTTCAGAATATTCAGAGAGTATTATTTTTATTGTGACTGGTTTGCGTCGTTGAGCCAAAGTTGGAAAAAGTACAGAAAACTGAAAACCTCGAAGGTCACCGAAAACATCTATAACTAAGGCCTGAACTGTGAAAGCTCAGAGCTTTTTTAGTTTCCATTTAAAATTTCCAGAAGTGATAATATAGAAATTAAGCCGAGTGAAGTGAAAAAATTACTTTTCCTTGCGAAACTGAATTTATTTATGCGATGAAAACGTGATCTAGCGGAGCGTCAGGAACAAAATCTCGGAATGTATTTCTGTCTAGAGCCTTGCGAAAAGTGAAAGCTGGAACTTGCTCGAGCTATGAACGATAGTGATTGAGAAAAAAATACACAGAGCGTCAATAAATGAAGTTTAAGAAGCTCTAACTAGATTCATAGATTGTAAAGCCCCAGGGTTCGATAGAATTCCCACAGGAATCTACAACAACAGTACAGACGAATCTTTAGCTTCCCTAACATCGGTCTTTAATAATATATTTGACTCTGGAGACGTGCCGGAGAGCTTCAAACAAGCGATTATGTTCCCAATCTTCTAGAAAGCTGACTCGTCAGACCCATCTAATTACCGTGGTATCCCCCTCTCAAATGCTTCTACGAAAGTATTCACAAGCGTTTTACAAAGTCGTTTAATGCGCTGGGTTCAGGAAAACGCACTTCTGGGAGAATTCCAAGCTGCTTTTCGGCCGGGCTATTCCATGTTATTCCGGTTTATCCCATAAATTTAGCAAGGTAATGGAAAACCTGTACAACAACAACAAAAGCAGCGAGGAACGGAGACAGTCTGTCCGAATGGTTCGTTACAGAGGTAGGAGTTAGGCAAGGTTACAACGCAAGCCCGACACTATTTGCTCTTTACATTGAAGACTTCATTGATTACCTCCCAGGGGGATTACATATGCGGGTACCCATATTAAGGCTCTCCTGTATGCTGACGATGTTGTCCTATTACCAAGTGCACCAGAAACCCTGCAACTCTTGATAAACCGAGTTTACAATTACAGTGTCCCGTGGAGTTTACAAATTAATCCGAACAAATCAAAAGTGATGATTTTCAGAAGAGGTGGAGGCAGGCAGGCAAGGGAGGAAAGGTGGACTTTTAACGGTGTTACCATTGAAACAGTCAAGCAATACAAATACCTTGAAGTCATAATTTCTAGTAATTTGAGTATCGGACCAAATTTGGCTGAAAAACTTTTGCAATCTAAAAGTGCAATTAGTTCAACGTGGAGAAACTGTTTCCAAAGCCGAAGTATTCTTCAAAGTTTGAAATATTTACCAAGTTTTCGAGGCTGTCTCAAAATCTGATTGAAACAGGCCTTGCTCCTCTTTTCCTACAAACACTCAAACTGAATATGAACTATATCCTCAACACATTCCGGGTTGGGAAATGAATGATTACCACGGATCGTTGCCAAGTATGCAGTAACTACGAGAAGTCTGTGGTATAAAGAGATGCTAAGTTTAGCGGAGAGTTATGAGTACGACTTGGAATTGGACTGGAATGCAAGGGATAGTCACATTTGGATTCATGACAAAAATGTATCGAGCAAGCGAGTGCGTCAACACATAGTGAGATCTATAAGGCACTACAGTTTAATCTTGGGTCGCTGAACTACTTTAAGGACTCCCATTAAATAGGATACATCTCTACAATTTTCCGCGCAAGGGGAGAGTTATTGCGTCTAAGCTTCGTGCCACATAGAGGAGACCTTCCGGTTCTTTGCTCATTGTGTAACATTTCTCAGAAGGAAAATATCATGCACTTTATAGGGATTTGTCCTGTTTTCCGTGATATCAGAAGATTCTGCTTTGGGAAAGTAATCTTGTCTACCAAAAAAATCCAGGAGCATCTAAACGGGTCCAATTGGAAAGCTCTTACATTATATTGTGAAACAACTTTAGCTTACCGGAAAAGAATTATGGAGGAAGATTTTTAAATGAAATGTTAAAATTATGTTGATAGTCCTTGGCAGACGGCTTTTAGCCATGTCATTTAAGATAGATTTAATATTTCTCTTTTTTTGTAACTGAAATGAAATGCATAAAATCTAAAAATCTAAATCTATCTATACAGTTAGAAGAGTATAACCAATTTTTTCCAATTTTGTGGATGATTTAGTTCATGTACATAAGGCACTGAACTGTCAGCTGTCTTTTATTTAAAAATTTTGAATCTTTCGTGTTGCCAACCCTTAACAAACTTTTTATGAAAATGTTGAAATACAAAACAACAACAACATTTTTGTTGAGAGTTCCTTTTCCTTGTAGTATACGAAAATATTTTTCTATTTCGTTAATACCTCAGCTTGCTTTATAACAATTTAACATCGACCCGTCCTTATTGAAATACCCAGCAGCGTTGGGTTTTGGCCCGTTGCCCCCACTTTTTCGAAATGATCAAAATGGCCCCATTTTTAGTTTCAGTTTCAAATTTGAACGATAAAAATACAAACAAATGAAAATAAAGGTTAATGAATAATTTTGTTTTTTTTTTTGCTTTGTTCTAAATATGTGTTTTTGCTTCTGTTTTTTTTTTTGCTAAATTGCTAAACAAGTATTTTATGTGGGTGGCCCTTTTACTGGCTTCCTGTAGGCTTACAGCGGCAACGCTGATGCCGATAATTTGTTTACTTTGCTTTGCTTTTATTTTTATTTGTTTATCTGACTTTTTCACTGAATGCCTCACAAGCTTCCAACACTTTGGATAGAAAAGCAAAGACAGATTCAATTCCAATTTAAGAAATATTCCCTTGACTTAAAAGCAACGTTCATCCAAGTTTGATATTCCCACGAATCGTCTTACGCATCGCGCTCAATATTCGCTTAGGAAAATCATTAAACGTATATACGACGTGCTTTGTGCCTCGTTAAGTTGCGAAATTCCTACACAAAGCCGCTCTGTCAAAACGGAAAATGTCAGCGAATTCTTGAAATTCACTGAATCACATTCCCCAGATGTCCACGCACAGAAGCCTTACATTCCATGCAACAATTACGCCAAACGAATTAATTGCACAACACGGAGCAACACTGCCGCCAATGCTGTTGGTTGCGGCATCGCGTCTCGGTCGCCATGCTTCCTAGTGGCGCCAAAGTCGTTAACAAACTTTCACTATGCCTTCCATAATTTTGCCAACTTCTGTTAATTTGATGGCAAATATAAAGTAAAACTATTTCTTGTGCGGCTAACCAAACCATGCATCGAACATCCCCCCAGCCCCCAACATACGCGCCGTCTATGACATCCGTGTGCATGGAATATTATGCTGCATTTTGGATGCACATAAATTTATTATTTACGCTGAGTTGGCATGGGCTCGAGAAGTGTGTATGCCTCTATGCAGAATCGCATTAAGAAGCCGTGCGCGCATGAGTGCCGCACGATGGAAAAATCTTTCAATGCATGTGGTAAATTGTGTGTTCGTCCAGCTGTCAGGTGAAATTCATAAATTTTCCAGGAGGAAAAAAGTCCAGGCGCCTAGAATCTCCTAAGCAGATACAAATTTGAAAAATAGATTCACCGTAGATGGTTAATCATTTGCGTGTGTCACGCGGTGGACTGTTTTTTTTTTCTGCCACGATGGGGAATATGATGGTCGGACCATTCACTTTTAATGGCGCCCGCGGCATAGATTGTCTTTTGGTTTTGCCTCAAATTTTCAAATTTTACAAACTAATAGAGAGATCTGTTGTTGAGCAAGCGGCACATGCACTCGTTGTGATGCAATCAGGTCGATATGGATAGACGAAGTAAAAGTGGATTAAGATCATCGTACGGATACGTAGATATGTATTCTTCGATCGAAATCCACTTGCATTATTCAGAGCCAGGTGTGAGAATTATCCAAGAACAATTAAAGGCGAGTTGATTAATGGCAAAAGGTGCCCGCTTAATTATGAATGCATCCACAAGTGTGGCACTAGGTGTGGTAGTAATTAATGAAATAACTACGTTCAGTGGTGATCATAGCTTCAGTCATAACCGCTTCGTTTACTGCCGGTTGATAGTTTATTGCACCGTCAGCTATGGTCAGGTGTAGTGGAGGCCTTCCTTTCTCTGATGTTTGAAGGCGGGCGGAACTAAGCGCTGGACAGGGTCATATATCACTATAACCACTTTTATTTTCTTTAAACAATATGTGAAACAGTTCGAGGGCATGTCAAAATTGTAAGATTTTTCCGGAATCAAATGCACCATTAAACATTTTTGTGCTGGCCTACGACTCGAAAAAGAAGAGGTTCTTGAGAAATACGTCATGGTTGGGATTGACTTGACATAATGATGGAAGGTGAGCAGATGCCAGCTTGATGGATGCCTTTCTCCGATTTGGCAACACTTTTTCGAAAGAACCACTTTGACAGCGGGTATAGCTTGATTTGTGCTCATTTGGGCTCATAAATAAGCATACGATTATGTTTCTAAAAAAATTAAACACTTTTACCGTGATTCGTGTGTATTATTGAATTTTTAAGTGCTGTACCCACTACTAAAATTAATACTTTGTCTATATTAGGTGCGTCCGTGTACAAGTACTTTCAGCATAGAAAAATGAAAAATGTTATGTCTCAAAAATTGAGAGAGAAATCTCTCAATTTCAAGAGACGTACCTGACCGGTTTTCTTACAAAAAGTTTAAGAAATGCCATTTTGACATTTGGCAAGGTTCTCTTTAAATGCAGCATCTACAAAATAAGTTGGAATTGCATTTTTTTTTTATCAAATAAACTTACCATTTTGAATGCGTTGATATGCTCTAGGGGAACATTCGACTAAAACTTCTTCCTCCGACATCGTTGAAGACGAAAATGGGGACGTTCGGCTACCTAGTTTATGAAAAACGTCATCTAGATTTGTCGGTAACGTGAATTGTTTTTGTATTCTCGTGGTTAGCGTTACCTTTGTTTGATATTGCCCTTTTTTATTTGGAAAAGGCCCTTCATAAATTCTTCAAAAATAGTTATATTCAAATAAGTACAAATAAAATGGATGCGAACTAACGGTTGTTAAATATCGTGCGAAAATTCTTAATTTTGCTGACAAGCTTTATTAATGACACCTTTTTCTCTCACCGGCCCTTTTTTCGACTCTTCAGAATTATGCCACGGCCACTCTGTTTATTTTACATATGACTCTTCGAAATGTCAACTTATGTCGTTTTCCATTGGGACCACCAGAAATCTTTTTCAGATCTCAGATTTTACGTGGCAAATGGAACGCGCAACGAAATTGATCTGCTTTTATAAATGTATTAGTGCGTTATGTGGCAGTAATATCAGCTGTTCAATCTGCATTTGTTTTTGCAAAAAACACAAATGGATATCGACTTCGAAAATGTTTTCCCTGTTGCAGATACAAATTTGGTATTTTTGTTGATTCGTAGTCTTCAGATGACGAGGAAGACTATGAAGATAATAATTCCTCCAAAATTATATGCATGGCTATTTATGTATTTCGTTATTGTGGTTTTCACGAAACTTTTCGCATTTGGATTAAGAGCAAACTTCTTAAAATGACGTAAAACAGCTGTGCAAAGCATATTGGTATGTGTAGATCTGAAAAAATATCGAGATCTGCAAAAAGTGCTCCGAATGGAAAAAAAGATTGATTTTTTTGCCCAATGGAACATGAAAAGTGATTTAGATCAAAAAAAAGATTGATTTTTTGTCCCAATGGAAAACCACATTAGTATGCAGGCAGGATTCGCTTGACTAGATTTGTCGGCTTCCTCTCCATAAACGTCAACTGCAAAAACTAATCCCGTGACCACGCTGGGCCAATAAGAATTGAAATATATCTAGTCAGACAGCAGTCAAACTTACTAGACAAGGAATCCGAACGTACACAATAGATAGAGTTTTACTTGTCAAACTTTTGAGCTGTCACTTAGTTGTTAGTTTTCATTTTTCACTTTTCAGTAAGTCGAAACTCGGCGAGAAGAAAATTACGAAAAAAAAAGAAAAGAGGGGAAATGGTTTTCTCTCTAATTATTTCCAATTTTCTCAGTACGTGGACGCGTTCGCACAGTTTCTAATCAAATATTATTTAATAATTTTACTCGCAAAAAAGTACCCGGACGAAAAAAAAATTGGAAAGTTCGTCATTTTGTAAAAAAGTTGTGATGTGTTTTTTGTCGATGGGTTAGCTCGCCAGATCGCCAATATTCTTGCCAATATATGACTAACTTTAGTTATAGAAAGATCCTTTTATGGAAAGCTGAACATTCTCAAGACCCTCAGAAGGCTAAGTCGCTCATTACCACGCCTTTACTTTTTAACCAACATTTATTTTTCTTCTAACTTCACTGTCCTTAATATGCCATTACTCAAATAGTTCTTAATCAATAAAATATGTATCAAAAAAAATTCCTTAAGGAAGGCAACACTTCCTCAAATTGTTCAATACCTTTCTTGGGGCCTTTTTCGCCGCCTTTTTTCTACAACAAAAAATGTTGAATATCAATGACCAAATCATCGAATCATCAGTGAATTTTTTCCAATCTTAGATACCTGACCAGTGTTGCTACTTTGCTGAAATTTCAGGAGATCTATTGCATTTTTTTTTTCCAAATTAAAATCTGGTGCCAAAAATAGCAAATCTACTGCATTATTATAGTACTCTTGTACGATCGAGAAAAGGTATCCCTTTCAGCAGAAAACATAGAAACAAAATTATGAATTAATGAATTTTTCTGTTTAAGTGCGAGTTTTTATTAATTTTATTTGTTTTATTTTTTTTTTCGGTTTTGTGTAAAAAAACCCAACTATTTTTTTTTTTGAAAATCTACTACGAAAAATAAAAAATAAAAATAGTCCTAAGGTGGCAATGCTGGACCTGACAGCTCTCGATAGAACTGAGCAAATTTAGACCAGAAGCATTTGAGCAAGGAGCTATATATAACCACCTTTAGGTATTGTTCCTTTTAATCCTTTCCAAATGTTTTAGGGGATCCTTTTTTAATAGAAATTTATTATTTATTTGTATGGCAAATAGGTAGGAGCCAAGGCCACAGTCTAAGATTGTAGAGAACATTCAAATTTATTGGTATTCCACTGTGCATAAAAATTAATACCTCACGCGGCTGCATGGGTATGTCTTGAGTAGATTCACTAAAATGACCGCAAAGTGCATTAGGAAGTAGTAAATCAATATTTTACCGCACCGCATCCGTTTGGGGGCATCGCAGAGCGCACAGCGCACATTCTATAAATAAATTCCATTTAATTTTCCACCGCCAACGAAATCTTTCTCGGCAACCTCCCAAAACAATAAAAACGCTGCAGTAAAATTGAGAAAATTTATTAATTTATTCCAAACCAAATAAAATGCACCATAAAAACTGTCGCCAAAAAGTCCCAATACTCAAACCACCACCAAAACCGAAAAAAAAAAACAAACAATAAAAATGAATATTTCTCCATAATCGGTATCAAATTGAATTTCCATGTTCGTCTGTCTGTCGCATCGATTGCACTCATATACATTTCGTATTATTATTTATGCATTCCCAGTCCCAATGCCAATGCATACAAAAAATGCGAACAAAATTGTTTTCCTTCTTCGGCGGCGGCGTGAACGTGCTTAGGGTCAGTAAAACGCTACCAGGCCAGACTCCATGTGTCCATAAAAGAAGACTATGGCCGATCCAAATGTGGTGACGTAACGAACGAAGAACAACGGCAATGCCGTTAAGAACCTGAATACCTACCATAGTGTTGTGATTACTCTGTCTTGATGTTGTGCAGGTCCCACCATCGCCACCATCAGTTTGTGGCATTTTTATTATTTCTCACCGCGCGGCGAGTAGTCCGACAATCGAGACCCAAAAGACGATCCAAAATTCCAATGAATTAGTATCGTGTCGCATTTAATCGGTGGTTTTTGTCAAAATGGGTCAAAAATACGATTTTGTTTTTTGTTTTTTTCGTTTGCAACACTGTGTCGCTTTTTTGATGCAGCTATCCCACTGTGATTGACTGAACCGTGTTGGGTCTTAATTTCGGACACATTCGGGGAGAAGACTTTTGAAGGTTACGCCGACTGGGGGCAGACACAAAATCGGACCCAAGAGCGAATTGACTTTCGGAGTTCTACCTACGCATCGAGTTACTGTCACAATAAATCACTCGAAGGCAGGCTTAGGGTCTAAGCTTGAATTTTGGGTGGCTTTTGATTGTTCCTCCGAAAAGGGTTCAAATCGCATAGCCGATCTCGGTTATTAGCTGTCAATGATAAATTTTCTGGCTTAAGGGCAGCGCGCTCGAAATGGGCGACTTCGGTTTTGAAGCGGTTACACAAACGCCAAACGGTTGTGTGCGGCGGTCTTGGGTGATTTATGGTGCGAACCCTATTCATAAATTGCAGCCAGAAGAGGTCCCATAAATCAGAACGCCTACTCCTAGGCTAACGTTAACGCATGAACAGACTTCGGCAGCACTTAGCTTTGTTGTCTGGCTATTTGCATACGCACAACTTGTCCGACTCATTACAATATTTGGTTAATTAATTAACGATTAAAATTTCCATCGATTTTGGCCAGCGCGTCGAGTTTTATTACTTTCGATTATTCAAACGTGGGTTGTCTGCGACACAATGGAATTGGATTCTTGATCTTGGGCTATAAATAATAAAATTCCGATGAGCCATCGTCCGAGATGGGTTGCATAATGGCGGAGAAGGCGTCTACGGAGGCGTACGCTGAAAAGCTGGTTTTTCTTGGCCCTAAAGATGCGGACAAAGACTGCAACTTGAGTTGATGTGTCCGCGATCAAACCACTAGTTTAAATATTCTTCACCTATAAAACGATATAAAAAGTCCCCTACCATTGCAGACTGCAGGTCCAATCACCAGTGGAACTACACATTCAAGACCAACCGGGAACTCACTCACTAAACGGTACGAATCGCACGTCCATTGCCAGCGCTAATGCCGTTGACACACACTGAGACTGACTGTGCTGACTGCGGATCTTAGCCATACCTATTTCGTAATCTCGCAGGCGAAAGAAATTGCGCTCTTCCTCCGCCAACCAAGCCAGCAAGACTCAGCGCGGTTGATGGGACTACAAGACATACACACAGACCATACGGCCATCCGAACCGAGCCCACTCATTGTTTGCCACTTTTGAAATCCCTGCCAGATGTCACCTACCATCCAGCGCATTACCCATACACATCCTTCAAAATGTCTGCACGTCTAGTTTGTGTGCTATGTGAGGAGAGCCGAGAGACTCTGCTAACTAATTCTAGGGTGGTTGGTTCTTGGTTGGTTAAATCCCAGCACCTTGAGGCCTCGTCCCATCATCGCAGCAGATAGAACTTAGAGTGCGCGTCGTGTCTCAATTATTTCCAGCGAATTACGGTAATAAGCGCATATCGACCAAGGAGGCTAGCTCGTTTTGCAGCGCGCCATCATTTCCATCGGGCAGACAATTCATCTGCAGCGCGAGGAGTACGGTTGACGGTCATACGTTCTGGCACATTATCCCTTGATGCCCCTTCATCCATCCATCCACAGCTTCGACTGACGTGTGGACGTAGCTACGTATATATCTCCGTTTCTGTAGCTATGACGGAGGTAGGAATTGCCTTTTTAGCCATGACCATTAGATAGGAGTCTGTCTTCCCGACATGACGGCTACGATGGTATCCCCCCTGTTCGCTTGGACCCATGCAGTTGAATACGACGACCTTTGCAATCATTCCCGCCGATCTTTGGATGGAAAAAAATCCACACAGGCACACCCACACACACACAGAGGCTGCTCGAAGAACGACGGATAATGTGAGTCCCATCTCGCCTACCCACTCTGGAGCAATAGACCAAATCCAAATTGGCCGAGCTGTATCGCGTTGTTGTCGTGGCTAACAAATTCGTTTGTCCCTGGTACAAATTCGTTTCACTTGCGGTCGAGGAGCGGGGAGTGTTGGACTGGAATCAGAAATCACCAGAGAAAACATTCCACACGACTGACAGATTTACAATCGGTTTTTCGTCTTTTAGGTTTTCTGCCCGAAAAAGGACTGACCTGAGTTTGGGGCAAAGCAGCAGACCGCTCTGCCTCCTGATCTGGAATCAAATTTGAATTTTTCTCTCGCGACAACATTTTTAATTAAGCGATTCGAAGGGAACGGACAGATCGAGAAATAAGCAGCCATACCTACACGAAGTGTTGCACGACGATTGTGACTTACCAGGTTTGGCATTAGGCAAGTCAAGTCTTCCGCGAAGTCGAGGGAAGATCCCCAGTAGCCGTTTTCAATCTGCGATAAGATTATGTGTGTGTGCTGCTGGACGCGCCGTATTCGTGTTGTATGTCGTTATCTTGAGGCTGCCGAACATGCGCGGCTGTAGTCTTTGGTAAGCCACCGGTAGACGTGGTGAACCTCTTGTCGAGGAGCTGGCAAAGAAAACAAGAAACATTGACAGATATTACTTCTGGTATTGCACCGATAAGGCGGTGTCAAGTGTCAGTTTTCCTGCAGCCTTTTAGGCCGTCTATTTTATGTGTTGCACCATTGGTCCTGTGCAGTGTGCTTGCGGCATCAACGGGTATGTAGGAAAGTGTTGAAAACAAGGTCTAGAGTTGACCGGTAGGGAATATTAGCAGTATAAGTTGAGAATATATGAAGGAGTAAAGTCCTTTCATTTGAGGCTCAAGCTCAAGTCCGCCATAAATTAGTAACGTGCTTGAGTGCTTTATAACCTCTTTAGGTGAGAATTCGAAACTATTTTTTATTTTTTTAACCTACTGACTCGCCTGAGCGACGAAAGGCACTTCGATCTATAAGATCTAATGTGCCATAGAGCCAGAACAATGTTTAGGCCAGCAGACCCTGCCCTTTCCTAATAAAGTTTATCAAGCTGCTAGCAGATGACCTCTTCATCTTTTCAGGGCTGAGAATCTCCCTGTTGAAGATAGTCCTTCTGATTCCGTATAGGGCTGGATATTCACATATTAAGTGGTCAGCTGTGTCGTCTTCTCCAAGACAAAACCGACAAAGCGAAGAGTCTGTTAGGTTTATTTGGTTTAAATGATATCTTAGGGCGTGTAGTCCTGTGAGGGAAACCAGTTATGTTTTTGATATCAAGCCTATTTAGGTTTAGGATTTTGTTGGCATATTTTTTGAAAGGCTTAGTCTGTCTTAGACCTGGGATATTCTCCCAATATGAAATGCATTTTGTGTGTTCCAGTCTTTTGATGGCTAAAATTATAATCGTTTAAGGAGTATTGCAGAAGGGTTCAGGCCCTGTGAAGGGAGTTTCAGAGCCCATTCTGGCAAATTTGTCAGCTTTATCGTTTCCCTCAACCTCATGGCCAGGAATCCACCAAAGTTTTGTTTTATGCCTAAGGCCAAGCGTTTGAAGGGCGTTGAAACAGCTTAGTACCGATTTGGGGTCAATGATAGGCGAGCTAAGGGCGTTTATAGCTGCTTGACTGTCCGTGAAATATATTCGAAACTATGTAACCACTTGTAATAAAGCTTAAAATTCTTCTTTTTAACAGCCTTGGAGCTGCATACTCAAATGATATCAGTATAGAGTGCGCTAGTGGGGCATCTTTTAGAATTTCTTACTTTAAGTTGCTACTTTTTGAGAGAGAAAAAATACAACACTACTATTTACAAAACTTAAGTCTTCCTTATCCGTTTCTCGTCACACAAGTTGTCGTTTTAAATCTCTAAATCTTTCAAAGCTTTCACTAACTATAAGATGTAATCTTACTGTGACTTATTCTTTGAAATAAATAAATGTTAAATGTTGAAATGTTGAAAAACAGAAGCCAGGAATCAAACCAAATAGATTATAATAGGTGTGCCGAAGGGATGAGTGCTAGGGCCCATACTTTTCATATCGATTCTCTGTTTATTTTTCTGGAAGATTTTTTGTTGGTATCTCTTGGTCTTTTAGATTTGGACTAGAAGTTATGGACAGCTATTATTTGGACTAGAATCGACAAACAAATTTTTTTTTGTTGTTGTTTGACAGTTCATGTGTTTCCTTTCAAGCTTTGTCCGTTCATTTGTATTTCCCTCGAGGGTTGCACTAAATATCTTTCATCTTTGCAGGGGTTCAGGTAGATATTTCAGTTGTGGCCATGTAAAACTCTGCCTCATTGCGTTCTCTCATAGAAGACCAATAACGTTGGTGTCAGTTTGATCAAAATACCCCACCATATAGTCATTAGTTATGGTGAACTCTACCTTTAATATAAGGTCAGTCAAAAAGATCGTATAATACGACGACCGTGGCGAAATGATGTCTCCTCTGGTCCGGTTTCAACCTCTCAATGAACTTCTGATCTAAATATTACACTCAGTTGGGTCAAAATCTTAACCTAGGTTGTCTAATCTTCCAAAACTTTTCAATATTCTTCAAAAATAGTACCTTAAAGTTATTCCCCTCAAGCTGTAAAAGAACTCCACTTCAGCTCGTCGATAGCGTTAAATATTTTTGCCTGAGGGTAGATATGAAGCTTAAGAGAGCTTACAAAAACAGCTCGAGCTTATTGGTAAATACATCTCTCGTGAATGACGAACTTATAACGTTTCAGCAGCTCCCCGAAAGTCTTGAAGATAAATTAAAAGTTTTAGTTCTTTGGAAACATGCGCGAAAGCGAATCTCAAAAGCTTTAAGCTCTAACGCGTTTCAATGAGCCCTTAAAACCCAATAAAGAGCGACTTATTTTGTGGCGATTTCTTTTGCAAACTTCTTCGGTGTAGAAAACTCTTAGAAGACAAAAACAAACATTTTCAATTTGATTTTTTGATATTTGGGACGAATGGAAGGGATGAACAATTTAAAGCCGAGTCCAAACGGCTAATTGAAAAGCTCTTTCAAGACAGTTCTCTCAGGTGTTTGTGAGACGATCGCGAGAGGTGGCGCAGTCGAAATAAAAATTAAGATTTAATAGACGTCGGCCGGTTGTTCTTCGTGTGCTTCATCAAAACCGATTGATGACAGAGGCTCGCTGTTTGGCTACGTATTAACGCTTGGCTGACAATGGACTGTTCTGTCAAAGGTTAAGCAACATTATTAATCGCGTTTAGCATATCCTATGACAAATGGTTCTTTTAATATTTCTGACAGTGCAAAAGAAGGCTTTGACTTTAAGAAACGAAGACTTTTCCAATTAGTCTTTCACACATAAATTCTTTTCTGATATCGGATCTTCTTCGACCAAAGTTGGCACCAAATATTTCCCAAAAGTCAGTCAGTAACTTGACCTTTTTTAGAAGGCGGTTCTAAATCTACTGAGAATTGATCTCCCCAATCGAACTTTTGATGTCTTAAGGACCCTCAAAACAAATTGTCGAAAGCGGCTGATATTCCACACAAAGTTTCGTTTTTGAAACAAAACGCTTGTACCCAGTCGCCTGTTACTTTATTGCTTCATACGTATCATCTCGAAACGAACGATTTTACGGAAGATGTACGAACAGATCACTCCCAAGCCCCGCACTCTCTTTATTACTTTTGCTGTATGCAATATGCATCGCCTTCATGAAGACACTTTTGAGCCTGATTGCAATCAAATGCACATTCCCCTAACTAAGCCACGAATTGAACTCAATTTATCACGTCACGTGCATAATATAGTGGCCCAGATATTGCCAGCCAAAAGCAACACATGCGGTTTCTCCCATATACATACATCATCATATATTCAGCTCCGCATCCATGTATGCGCACCTAACCCCAGTGACCACTTCAAAATTTAGATTGAACCTGATTTGAGAATTCCAAAGTAAACAACCTCACCCACTACATATGACCATCAGTCACGCAAATGGTCAAATATTTCACCTTTCGGCCATCGCCATCATCATCATCGTCGGCATCATCAGTATCAACATCCAGAATATGGGCTCTCGGCTAACGTCAATGCACCCAAAGCCGAGCCGAGTCCCTTTTTCTCTGCGGTCAAGCGTGCAGGTTATATAAACCGTTTTGCTCGGCTGTCCTCCTCTATTTCTTGTGCGCGTGCATAGTGCACATTTTTGGCTTTTCCACGCCGCACGTCCCCTCTAACCAGCCTGTAACCAGGATCGAATCTATTCCGACCGAACCGGACCTTTAAATCACTACGCGCACTCACTCACTCACTCAGCACTCAGTATAGCGAGCCGCAACAGTATACGGCTCCCGCATAAAGAGGTGCAGATGTTGTAAGGCCCCAAACGAAGAGGTACGAGTGCAGCACCGATATGGCCGTATGGATGCTTTTCCTTCCTTATTATGCCATCAGCGCAGCAGGGCTCTGGGGGGAGCGCATCATGGGCCTCTTCCCAACTTCAACGACGACGACGACGACGTCGATAGTATCGACGAGATTCGTGATTTCCAAGTTTCCACTGGCGGATGTTGCATCGACAGACGGTCCACACCGGCCTATGGAGCTGCAGCAGATTCTATGACACACGAGATGGAGAGAGAGAGCAAGCAGTATGGCTTCTAAAGTGCGGTTGATTGCCCACCGAAGCACCTATAATTAGGAAGTTGCATGGAATTTTGCGTGGTATAATGGCTGCAGCGATAGATCATCGTGCCGTGTATCTACGAGCATGCGCTGCATCATCCTCATCATCATGGGTGCAAAGGTGGTGCAATCATTAAGATACCGATTGGAGGATCTATCCGAGTGGTGTGCTGGTGATGCTGATGGTCGAGGATTGTTATGGTTCTCTATATTTTATTTGGGTGGTACCCTAACGATCCACAGACAGAGATACCTTGGGCTTAGGTCAGTCCTCTGCAGCAGGCCACATAAACGGAAGGCTCAATGCACTCAATTATTGAGTGTTTCGGCAGATGATATCTGCTTGGGATGCAATTGTGGATTGCCTTCTGCCGGTATCGGTCGCGATCTGCTGTTTTATTAAACCCAACTCGTACATGGAGTTTTCCAATTAAACCCGCATACCCTGGCTCTATCTAAAAGGGCAATTAGCCTAGATTTGTTTATTTGTTTGCGCAGCCTAGGCTTATCCGAGGACCAATCTCATTGTGTGCTCTGATGAAATAATTATGCCCCAGCCGGGCGAATGTATATGTGCGAGCGTTGAACCGGTGCTTTTGTAATCATTCCAGTGACATAGGTGTTTGGTGTTGGACCCTGTGGCCGCGGGCTCTTCAGCTTACATTCGATGACCTCTAAAGCCAGGTATCCAGCGGCTCACGCTAATGAGAAATTATGATGAGATACATTGTGGCGAGCGGATTGGAAATGACCGATCCGCCGGCCAGTGCAAATGGGCGGATAATTTGATGGTCATTGGCTATGGAATTGTGTGAGATCTAATTTTTGGGCTGTTGTGGGAGATTTTTTGATTCGACGCGACATGAACCTGATGATTTTATATACGCGAACGCTGAATAAAAACACATCTTTGGCACATTATAAATGACTGAGCGCACGACGGGTTTTGGAAAATAAATTCACCGATCGATTGTGCTCGGTGGGTGGGAGCCGTCAACGGTTCTTCTTATTCTGACAGGCGAAGATCAAAATATTTTCGTGGTCTTTCTGCGATGGGGGGAACTCTGGCGTAAGGTTAATCGATTTTGCTGACGGGAGAGCAAAAGATGTATGCGGATGAAAATGTCTGTTGATTCCAACCAATCAAATAGAGGCTGTTGAACTTAAACCAAATGTCTGTCCAGTGAGCTCGTCATATATTCAGCACCGGTTATCAATTTTAAGGTGAAGGTGGCAATAACAGAGAACAGTTATTGTTCTGTGCGTTTTAATAAGCGAAACAATTGCGCACTCAAAAAACAAAACACCAGCTCGATCTGTCAACAGCTGGAATCAGCGGCACTTTTGCTTAGCGATAACAGGCTATCAGCAGAAGTGGGGAAACTTCAAAACTTTGGCGAAGTTTTTCGTCAGTTTTAATTGTCGTTTCGCACAAAGAAAATCATCCATTGATTTGTTTATTTGAATATTTTTATTTTCGATTCGTTTTTGTTCGTTCGGTAGTGGCCGCTCGCAACTGTGGGACAGTAAAAAGGATTCGTAGTGCGTCCGTGTCATTTAGCAGTGAAAAATTCAGTAGCAAGAGGAAGATTGTTAGGAAGGAACATCGTATGGTGGTGGATTTTGATCTTTTAGGCCCATTTGCTGATACTTCTCCCGTCGACCAAAAAAAAAACCTAAATCAGGGCTGGGGAAAACCCCCAAACTGGCAACCCTGTTGTCGGATTGAAGTCAGCGTTCCCTCCCTTGTCGTTAGGCAAAGTTCTCATTGCGATAGAAAATGGTACTCAAATGGATCTGAAGGTAGTTTGCACTAATGCACCTAAGACGTCACTTATGGTATTTTTCAATTGTTCCAACTTTTTCGGTTGCATTTTACGTATGGCTATAACTGGGGCCTTAATTAGAAAGCTTACATTTTGTGTTGATTCATAGAGTATACAGATAGGGGCTATGTTTGGAATAGCACATCGGACAAATGGCCGCCACGGCTTTGCTTGCAAGCACACGGCTTTGCTGGCATCACTGTAAATAGTGAAAAAATTAAATTGAGTTGTGGAACATCCTTTATATATTTACTTTTTCGGAGTTCCGGCTGCTTTATTCAACTTTCGCCGTTTCCCCACCGGTAAGGTTATAGGATCGTATTGGAGTACAGTGATGATGCCTAAAAGTTTTCTCTCAGAAATGACCAGGGCCCTGATCACGTACATTTTTTAGACGAGTGTCGTCGAAACGATAGACGTCTAAATCAAGCAATTAGTGCCAAAATTACGAAGATTCCACACAATTTTAATGAAAACTGATGATAATTAAAAAAAAATAGCTCAGAAAATAACTTATTTAATTAAAATTTCAAAAACGATATCGCCCAGACGTGATTTACCCCCAGCTTCCTCATGTAACTAACAATTCATCCACTAAGGCTACCTCTTAAATATTAATCTGCCGCAGCAATACGGTCTGACTTTTGCGTGGCGAATTGAAGTGCATAGCCTTGGTAAATCGGTGGAAGAAACTATGGCAGTAACAGGGGACCAGGTCTGTTAATGACGTTCATATATTTTCGTATGATGGTCAATTTTATGGGTGGATACCTTCGTAAAGAAGTGTTTGCATTAAATACCTGCACTTTACTCTCTCCACTGGTATTAGACTCTATATTTTGAAAAATTTTTCTATGCTCGCTGACAATAAATCACGTTAGTTAAAGGAATGATCAACTTTGCTCAAATGTTCACATTTCAACTACAACTACCCAGTGAATTCAAACCACAATTTGACACAGACATCAAGTTTCTGCACGATTTTACACGCGTCCCAGTGTATTTGGAAGAAACTGTCTGAAACTGTCGCCAGTACGGAGATACCTATCAGCTGTCAAACGCCAGCAATCAGCCTACCTACTTCGATGTTGTAAAAAGAACTGGGCCTCCACCACTCGATCAAAGGCAATTTCCAAAAACAAAAACCCACCACCTCAATCATCCAGCCATCTTAATAAACTATGTAAAACAATCTCAAGAGTCCATCGTAAAAAATAACCGCGTACCATAAATTTAATTACACGATTGACTTTATCACCAGCCGCCATCGACTTCACCGGGCTTATGTTAAACAAATCGTTGCTCGCTGGCGCTATACTAATTTTTTTCTTAAACAATTTATTTTTGAGTAATTTCCAAGTGACTCATAATCTAACCAACAACGGGCGACAGTAATTTACAACGCGCAGGTCGCAGGCGCCATGCCAGGCCTGAGGGAAGCCGCTCTCAGAACTGTAGCGGGAATAATAATGTCACAGAGGTCCGGCTCTTGTATGCCTAGAATACCATTATTCCAGCTGCAGTGCCTTGTGTCAGCACATTCATAACTTGGTCCATTGTCAAACCGACTCCGACTCTCGATTTGATGGTTATAATTCTTGCAGCACGGCAACAAGCCTTTTCACTCTACAAATGTGGGGCCATAACTTTCCGCCCACCCGGAACGCTAAATTATGATCTTGTTTGCATCGGTATCTCAGCGATACACACACGTACGGATACACCGGTGGTATCCATGCATTTTCACACCTCGTTTTCGCTCGATTCGCAGCTCTTGCTTCAATCAAGAAGCGAACAGCCCCCCTCCGTGTGTGTGTGTGTGCGCGCGTGCATTTGGGCTAGGTCCATCAGACTGTGAGCGGCGTTGGAGAGTGGACGTCGCCGATTGCTTAATCTCGCGTAATCGCGTAAAACGTGCCTCTCAACATCACAAATTGATTAAATGCAAATTTTTCTTAATTAAATTGGAATTCATTTTCGCATAGCATATATGCGCGCTGCGAACGGCGCTCTGACACAACTGGATAGCTGCGCCACCTTGTTTCCTGATGCTGTGTGTCAGATACTTTACTTGCGCTGAGACATTCCGCACCCGCGATGATGATGGCGGGAGCGGGCGCGAGCTGCAGACGCATCTGGAATGGCATTTGTCTATCGAGAAATAATTTGCATTGCGATTAGAATCGTGTGAAACGACGACGAGGCGAGACTGCGGCGACGCGACTGACGGGATTGCATGGGAGAGATTAAATTGTGAAAAATGATTTCAAGGTGTCAGGTGTCAAATAGGCTGCTGCTGATGAGGGTCTGCGATACCCGTGCTGATTGTTTATTCTGGTCACGTTTTGGGGTCGTTGGAGGCTTCTTCCGTTTCGGGTGCCGCATCTTCTCAGCAGTTGGGTGATGGATTTGGTGAATTTGAATATCCTCGGCTAGCCAATACATGGATAACAATTTTGTGGCGAAATTATTCAAGTCACGCAAAACGCCAGCCAATCGCAATTAACTGCAGAGCCGAGGAGATGAATGAATTTATGAGCAGTAAGAGTTTAGCAATTCCTCCTTCATTGTAACGCGATAGGTGGCTTTGTCCTCTGGAAGCTGTTATACAATCCGTAGGAGTTTGTCTGCTGGTATAACTGCAGAGAATGCCTTGAGATTTCAGATTGATTTTCCAGAAATGATGATCTTTTGGGAACAATTATCTTTTATTTAAACACCGGTTAAATATTAATTGAACCGCACTTTGAATTCCATTTATGTTTTGGTTTAGAATTTAGAATTTATAATAGAAGCACACTTCTCGAATGCGCACAGAAGAAGAGACCTCCACCGCAGGCGAGGAAGACGCGATATATACTTGAGAACCGCGAGACAGAAAATGGCAGCGCTACGTCAACGGAATGATCGAGCTGCGAGTGATGGTGGATAGGCGACGTTATCGATTGAATGTAATTGGGAAAGGTTTTGTTTATATTGAGAATTCGTCGACGACACACTGTTCCAATGTTGGAGTTGGAACACCATTTGACAGTTGACGCACAATCTTATTTATAAAAAAATCAGAAAACTCGAAAAGAAGGCAGTCGATTGACTTGTCAAGCATGAAATGCAGTTTAAAAAGGTCAAAAATACACTCATCGACAGAAGTATGTTTTGACAAAACTAAAAGTTAAATTTTATGAATTCTAGGAAGAAATAAAAAAAATACACAGTCTGCTTACTTAATTAATAGGTGGATGTTCACCTTTTATTTTTAAATATATTAATTTAAATTTATTAAAATGAATAAAATTAAGTTTTGGCATAATTACTTTGACAAATAAGTTTTACTTAAAATTCAAAAAGGAACCAAATAAAATAAAATTATTTAAGAACAAAATATATCCGCTTAGCCTAAATAAAATTCTGTAATTGTCTTGCAACCATTTCGACAAGTTTTTGTAGCAATTCTGCAGGAACGTCATCCTAAAGCTTTGTTACCTTCAACGACCATCTTCTTTCTGCTCAGTGTCGGAAAGACACTTTATATTTCATTTAATGCAACATCAAACACATTCAATAACGTCACATCTGCCCCTCGAGTTGGACAGATGTGTCTTTCTGGTTCAATATGCCGTAAAAGGTAAATCACTATTGGGCTTTTTTGACGAGGAGCGTTACCCCGTTTGAGAATTAATGACTGCGCGATCAGTCTATCGCCAGATGGTAGTGCGTGACTATTCAAATTTTGTGCTGGATCATCGTTCCATGAATTGGAACCTTATCTGCACAACCATTGGACGATATTCAACCATAAAACGTTATAAACCCTTAACCATGCTAACTGGTCTGAACGACTGGTGCGTTTTCTTCACGAGATATTTTCGGCATCCAAAACAAATCTTATTTACAGTGATCTATGAGGCTCAAATTAACTCTATTTGGTCCATAAAACAGGGTCAATTTTTAAACTCTTGGGCGAATGGAAGCATCCTTATTTTGTTTTCGTAGTACACGGTACTTTTCTTACAGGATATATATCCAAATCGCGCCCTTGCGGATATGTCACGGCGACGTCTTACAGTTTAACATCTTGTGCTTCTCTTTGACATCCATTGAGGTACGGCCAGTTTGAAGGTTCCCCTCGATGAGCCGTAACAAAACAGAGCACAATTTTAAAATAAATAAAGAATTTTAAGACCATTGGGCAAACATTTAAAAACACTTTAGCACTACAAAACTCACAAAAAATCCAGTAGACTTCCGAAGGGGGCCCTTCAGCCCCCCGCAGCTTGCAACTCATATCGAAACGTCTCCATCTGAACGCACTTATCTAAAACCACACCTCGAAATTCTTCCGATATCCTCGTACTCCGTGCCGAACCGCTCCCATGCATTAATTTACTTTATACAAATCCAACCCAAACACGAATGCCAGTAACGATCCAATGGCTGAAATGATTTATGCTGATTTTTGTCACCGGATATGTTGACAGTATTAGCGAAAGCGCAAGCAACTCGCAATCCTCCCGATGACAGAATGATTAATAAATATATTTTTCTCTTTATTTTCGTTTGCAGAAATGGCTTCCAGCAGCATACCCCCATCAGCAGCACCGACACCGCCACCATCACCATCAGCATCACCATCACCTCCGCCGCCATCATCTGCACAGTTGCCATCGCCATGTTCACGACAACGCAAAGCGTTATTCCTGCCTGCAACAACAACACACCGAATACTAACAATCAGCATTTTAATTGGCGTCCTCTGTTGGCCAACGCAAGTTCATTGCGTCGATCCAAAGTTCGATCCATCGACACGAATGCGTTTGGTTCTGGTGCCGGCCGATGCCCAGGTGGGTTCTGTGATATATCGATTGCGTGCCACCGACGAGGAGTTCGATTATCCGTTGACGTTCGAGCTGGTTGGCGATGCCTCAGTGTCGACAGTGAAAATCGAATCGCTTCCATGTACCAAGTACAATTCTGTTTGCCAAGCGAATGTGATTTTACAGCGGCGATTGGAGCCGGGACGTTACTATGACTTCCAGGTGTCGGTGAAGGACACAAAGGGCGGTATGACAACGCAACGTTGTTCGATAACGGCGACAAATTTTACAACACCGCACGACCTCATATTTCCCCATAAGCCGGGCATCATAATGATACCAGAGGTGAGTTTGCAAGCGGTAAATTTTCGTTTTTTTAATTAGTATAGGGGAGTGCTGTACCAGCTGTACCAGCTGTACAGGGTGGTGCAAGAGTCGCATTAATTGATTTTTTTGTTTAATAAAAATCTTTTAAATTTTAACATGCAAACGGCTGTCAGCTAAAAAAAAATCTCCCCTGCGTAGGGTGGTTGGACTAATCAGCAAGTTACCACCATAGCTAATCTAGGGACACTTTTTGCCTGATTGCTACCGCAACTTTACAATTTTCACTGCAAAGGGACACAGAGAATCTGAAAAATTCAACACAGTTCTTTCGATAGGCACGCACCATCCTAAGCCAGGACCAATATCAAGGACAGTCATTGCTAATAGTTTTTGAGTTAATAAAATAAGTTTAATTTTATCATGTTCGATTTTGGTCTTGAGGTCAGCTTATGACGAAGCAAAAAGCTGTTTGATAGCTTAAAATATTAAAGATCCTTCAAGAGTATCATTTTTTTTGAATCGACTAAGAACTATTTAAATAAAGACAAGTTAAAGGCAGTTACGCAAGAAAAAAATACATTTCGCTCCAAAACGCTCCCAAAAAGTAGGCGTGGCAATAAACCTCCGCAGAGTCTTAATTAATTCTTTGAAAAAGGTCTATCGCAATCTGTTGCGTGGTTTCCCCGCCAACTGGGGACAGACATTAAACACGCAAAGACCCCCACAGTTATTAGAGCGTCTAGGGAGCTTTCTCATTAAACGAGTTGCACGGCCAATCAAAAGTCAACTGAGGCACATTTTAAGCAAGCTGCCTTTCAGAAACGCATTTAACTCTTCAATGTCATGCCCTTTATAAATTCAATTGCAAAGGTCATTTTCTCAAGCCCAAAAGGACTTACGTCCCAAATTGCTCCGACTATTTCAACCTCAGACCGCGAGTCAACAGTTCTCCATCGTTACCCACCTACCTCGCACCATGAGTGTGAAGGTAATCTCCCAGGCCTTGCCAAACCACCACATGGTCCCACAGGCGAACGCATTTCATACCACACGTCCATCGGATTCGGATCACTTGAAAGTTTCCTGTGGTAAATCAGGTTCTGTCCTGCAGACGATTATGCGAGAAACATTTGCAGATACTCGTACTCGTACTCCAAATCGATCTTCTCACTTCTCCATTTCGAACAAGAACGACCCCTTCAGGGTAGACGGCATACGTAGAGTCGTACATCCTCTGCGGTTAAGTGATTACCACCGGTGGCCTTTCACTCTTGTTTATCCTTTTTCTTTCTACCAATTCACTAAACAGGTTCAAAGTCAAACGTCAGCATGGTGGCCAACCTGCTGTACTGCGCGTCCTTGTATCTGCCTCTCACTCTCTCTCTCTCTTACTGTGTCCGTGTGTATATGGGGGCAACATCCCTTATCTTCTTGCAGCCAGGTGAGGATGAGTTTGACGATTCACATGTATGCCGATTGCATCTTCTCCTCAAGCAATTAGGGATAATTGCACGGTACAACTGGCGTGTCAAATGCAATGTCTCAAATTAAATCGTTTTGACACTTTTGGTGCCTATAACCACATAATCTGCCCACTCGCTTGACGCCTGGTCCGACGGAAAGGTGCTACTATATCTCTGTGCCCGTTGTGTCACATTCTCAGTCTGCGCCTTTGATTGATTCTCCTTTTTGGCGTCTGCGTGTCGCTTGTCAGACACTTTGCTTTTCAGATAGCTGTAGTAGCGCGCATTGGAATGGAATGCCTCTACTGCTGATAATGACTCCTGTGGCTGCTGCTGCTGCTGCTGGCGATTGCTATGTGTGTGGTGCCATAAATCTAATGACATGCGTGAATGTGGGCCGTCGATCCAGATACACGTAGAGCCATTTTCTCCATAGCAGTGTATGGTGTCGCTAAGGGGATACAATCCGCTGTACAGATTTGGAGTTCTTGCATCTTGGTCTCATGGAGCGTGCGGCCTTTGGTGTAGTCTGCAGCCCGCCAATATGTGTGGTTTGAAGGAATTCGGGTGTGTGATCTGTGGGGACTGGAGAGATATGAAAAATTTTTATTTCCACCAGAAGGTCGTCGGGTCTTTTTTTCTTAAGTTTTTCTTAAGTTTTTTCTTGCCAAGCGCTATCAAGAGTAAACTGCTGCGAGTTCTAATGGATCAATGAATGTGAATCGGCTCAGCAGAGCCCTGGTGATATTGGAGTGGTAGTTTACTTGAACTCAAAAGATACTGTCAGATATGAAAAAGCGATAAAAGCTTTAGTGGACCCCTGAGGAAAACAAGTCTGAATCCATCTGCATGCATTACGATTGGAATCCCGTGATCTACTTAGGCTTACGCAGAGTGGATTGTGCACATTGTACCTTTTAAGTGCGTCTGAGGGTGACCTTAACTGCCTTTTGCTTAGACGTCATAGGACTGCTTTCAGTCTGGGAAATTGGCTATAGGAATCCTCATGCTTAAACGGACTATAAGGAAGGCAGTTAGAGGGCGCAAAGCCCTAGAAACACAATTCATAGTTTTAACTTCGCTCTTAGAGCTAGTTAAGCATTTCCAGTCGGCACAATAGTTCTTTTAGGTCGAGGTGTCTTTTTATCGCCTTGGCGAATCAGTTTATTGTACCAGTTGAAACAAGGGGAAGCAATTTTTACACAAGGTCCCAACATATTTCCAAAAGGTCTTGAACACGTAATTTGGCATGGAACTTTGAACGTCACCAGCAAACGGTAAGAGGTGCGGTTTTTTTCTATTATTCTTTTTCAGCATGATAGTTGACAGCAATTTGGGTGACCCTTTTTTTAATAAAAGGTCAATGACATCGGAAAGTTTTTACTATAGAGACGGAAGGGAAATACCCCTCCGTAAGGAGACTTTCAAAGATGGATGAATATACTTCCAAGACTGAACATTTTTCTTCGTCTTACGAAGGATGCTAGGGCGGCCGATGTATGGCGAGGGCATGTTAGCCTAATGACTAGTACTCCTTGGTCTTGTGGCTGTTTTACATAAATGCTTCGCTGACAAGTGACAAAAAAGCTTGGTGCAACAAATTCACGTTGTGAGAACGAAAAAATGCAGTCAAAGCTGGATACCGAGCACAAATGTTGAACTTGACCGAGTAACCTAGATATATAGATAGGGCTGATCATTAACTAGTTGACCACTGGCTTCGAGACGCAAAAGCGACGCCCTAAATTTATAATATATCTCGATAGGTGGTGAGACGTGAATTGGTACCACATTCAAAACTTTTGCATGCCGTATACGATCTTTTAGTGGCTCAAGACTGTTATAATTTGTGTACAGAGTTCACAACTTCAGATGAGCTAAATATATGCTATTTGAATTTTGTTCAACTTGACGTGCTTGGAAGTGTCTGCTTGAATTTTACTCCATTTAGCTGACTTTTACTCGGCTTAACCCAAGACTTTATTGACCGATATAACTTGGCAGTTGTAAACGACTTTTACTACCTATGGGCTCTGCGGTTAACTTCAGCTATTTTAAGCGCAGAGATCAAACGCAGAGCTATTTTAACCACCGTACACCGAAGTAGGTCTTAAACACTTTTGCTCTCGATGCTGGATGCTTTGCGAAAAATCTCAAAACTTCAATATTTAGTACTTTCGACTTAAACGACCGGAGGCAAACATGAATGAACCTCACTTCGGATTCCTTTGCTTGCATCAGGTGCCTTGGTCCGGCATTAGACCAAAGTTTTATATGATCTTTCACTTGTGTAGCATAAGAGTTATATTACAATTATCTTGGGACAGTTGCCAGACGTAATTAAGCCCACGTTTTCTACAATCTTTGAAGCTCTACGTAGGAACTATTATGGGCGTGGAAAAGGGCTTTTCTTAAATAGACTTACAACCGGCGGACATTATTTTATTTTGCCCACTATAGTTAGGTCTGTTATAACATTACCTGTACCATACATTTTTTTCTCCTGCAGTCAGCAGTTTATCAGAAGAAGGCTAAAACTACCATCTTCAGCAGCCAGTCCGAACTGATGACTGGCAGTCTTCTCTCGCTATTAATAGGTTTACCTTTGTTCCCGATAATCGTATAGGAACAACGTGCCGGTGGACAAGTATGACTTTATTCTGTTCGACTAACTTTCAAATAATTACAGATTACTTCCGTAAAAATATACATTACACCTTTGGGAACTTGGTGCAATCTTTTACGTCACTGGCAAAGATTTTTGTGTAAAAGTCCGTGAATTTTCAATTGCAAATCTAAAGCGCATACAATTCAGCGAACTTCGAACGCGCTAGTTTCTTTTTTTGTCTTTGCAAATATTTCATTTATTTTTGTGTGGGATTACACTTTTTCGTCTGGTTGATCGGTTAATTTATCAAGGCCAACCCGTCCTCAGTTCTAGCACTTACGACTAGGTTTAGAAACCTCAACCTTTTTTGATTAATGCAGCATACGGTATATCCATCGGTAAGAAATCCGCCGCAAAAGTGCGAAGACTATTAGACCTGGGAAGCTTAAAATTGAAACATAGGTAGATCTTTCTACAGATTAGTGCGAGAAATATACAAAAGGCTCCCAATTTAATAACAAAAGGTATAGCTTTCGAAGGCTTCCAGCCAGTTTTAACCCCATAATGAATTTTAGAAATAAGACCACTAAAATAAAATTTACTAGAACTCTCGCGTAAAATTCAACTTTATTTAATTGCAAATGTTTTAGTAAAGCAAAAATGTGTTGATATGTTTTTGATACTCAATTTCTTAAGTATGGTTGAGGGTAGGTATACTTAACGTGACAAAACATCGATGCTGATAAAATGTGAAAATGTTAGCCTGGTTTTAGAAATACATAATTTCGAAAACAAAAAGTTAACTGTCCAATTGCTTGTTTTAAAAAAAAATCTTTATTTCTAAAACCAGGCCAAAATTTTAGCATTGATCTCATCAGATTTTGGACTTTTTTGAACTCATATCATAAGTTGGGCCTTTTTCAAAGGCAGCAGGAAATTCTTTAAAAAAAGGAAAACTGTTTTTTTTTTTTAAATCATCCAGCTATGTATGCCGTAGGGCAGGTTGTTTCTTTTTAATGCAGCCACTGTCAATTCATTTGCTTTAATAAGAACCTCCTAACCAGGGCAACGAATTTCCCTTTCATGCTTAATTTTTTGTTAGAGGTTTCGGACGATCCTGTGCTCGACTCGGGGACTTGTCAATGTTGTGGGAAATATTAATTGAACACATCCACTTCCACAATCCACATTGACACATCTACAGTCCACAAACAAGATGGCTGTCTTTTTATATTCTTTCTTTCGTTTCTTTTCCGTCTTTTTCTTTCTTTTCCTTTGTCTGACTTCCTCATTTATTTGAACGATCTTTATAATAAATTATTACTCTTTAAATCGAACTGAATCGTTTCCATGCGCTATTCATTAGTTAACTATTTCAGCTACGGTGGCCATAGAATGGAACGAGGAAATATTGCTGCTAGAAAGATGGCTTTAAATAAGAGAACGGATGGCAAAGCTTCTCCCAAATCTTGTTTACTTGATGCCTGCAAAGAAGTGGTATCCACCAAAATATATCGACTGGAATAATCTTGTTCCACCATGGCAAATGCCTTCTAGATATTTGGTTATTTCTTTGGGTACCTACCTTTTTAAGGCTTTTTTTCATTACTTAGGGAAAACGAACTCTATAGGGGATACTTAAAGTTTGAATAGACTTACATACAAAAAAATACACCCACATTTGCAATTACGTAATTCTTTCGACGATCTTCGTGCCCCAAATTGCCCCAAGGAACCGCTCCTTTGGATATTTATATTTTCTCCCGTTTTAAATAATTTACTGATCGCAATATAATAATTTTACTGTGTGACTCGAAATTATTCTCAATATAGGTTCACATGAACATAACTTTGTCTTCCTCTTTAATAATAATAACCACTCACTTATAGACAACTAAACTAAACTCCAAGTTACGTATTAATTGGGTTGAAGGTTTTCTTAAAAATCAACATTTCCTCATGCAGCCATCACTTTATGAAAGAGTAACAAGCCATTAAATAAAACCCACAGCTTCAGGTCAGAAAACGAAAACCGAACTAGGCTGCACCTCGAATGTTGTTTTTCACATTTGGTAAATGCAACATAAAACTTTGAATGTCTTCCCATCCGATGGACAGTTAAAATTTTAATTACATTATCAGTGTACATCGGAGAAAAATGCGTTTTAATGATCATAAATCCCTCTTTTGGGATTCTAAACATCATAGTCCCACCATCCTTACCACACGGTAGGGATCTCAAATAAATGACACTCGCCTATCAATCACAGATAAAATCCCAGCCATTAGAGGTCTCCAGACTCCAATCGAATGGCCTCGTTGCGCCTACCTTCCCGTTTTGATGGATGGTCAACGTACTCCTTCGATGAGATCAACGTGGTAGATCACCAGACATGAACCGGCTACTTGGCTTTCGGTATGATAACGCTCTCGGTATCGTGTCTCAGTGCATGTATGTATACCTACATCTATACTGGTACAATGGTGCTGATGGATTGTAGGAATTCTGGTTTCATATCCTGCGGATCGCTCTTCACTGCACTTGCTGCCACATCGATTAAGCATTAATTAATTACTGCTTAGGGACTCTTAAGGCTGTTTCCCGTTTCGTGATCGTTAGATGCGAGAAAGTGTAATTTGGTCAGCAGATCGCTCTGAATTTCCTGCAGAAGGAAGAGCAAGACAGACAGAGACACTGAAACTGGTACTCATTGCGTCTGGTCGTGGTTAGTGTTGAAGGCGGTCGTTTTCATTGATTCTTTGTGAGTTTGGTGCGTGCGGCTCTATGATGAACTGTGAAGACCTATTTGATGAGTTCTGGTTGAATAAACAACTGATCTGGACGAATTAAGTTAAAATTAAGAGGAAAATATTGAAACCAGTGACTGGGCGCTTAGGTGGGTATCTATTTACTGGATCTGTAGCGAGTGCGCTAGCGTTGTCCAGTACTTCTGCTGGACTATAAATTCCTAGACCAACTCCATGTCATTCCGCGATACTTATAATCATTTTAAGTGACCAGGCAAAATTTTTCTAACTCTATAAAATTGCGTATTGTGACCTACAAAGTATTTAGTGCGTAGGTAAAAAATCATTATTAGTAAGGCCCATTCTCTCTAAGATAAGAGTCGCACTTAAAGCTATGTAAGTAAAGTTCCAATTTGACAGATTTCTTAATCCACTAACTGGCGCCCATTTACCTGTCGGGCGCCGGTAGTTTAAAGGTATTTGCTCCCGGGCTCATAGTTTTGCGTTTTGCCAAGTTCACGTTTGAAACCCAAAACAAGAACAGCCTCACTTAGGTCAGAGTAGGCCCATTGTTATACCACATGATCAAATCATCTCAAAACTATCTTTTGAACCGAAGGGCGTTAAGAAAAAGCAACTGATGGTTATGAAGTTCGCCGGGATTATCGACAAAGTGTTCTCCGGGATCTAGTTTTCTACGAGCTGAGAGGGCTGGGCATAGAAGATTAGTCTCCTCCTCTTCCTCGTCCAAGCAACTCCCTGAGAAACTTGAGAGCATGTCTCCCAATGCATTGTCCCGTAATGACACCTACTATTGTACTTGTAATGGACCTAATGCGCTTTGTCCAATTTCAAAGACATATCTGTCTGCGCAGCTCAGATACTTTCCCTTGGACGCCTTGTTACTAAACAATGTAATTGCCTCAATTAAGTCCAGGAGCTCCACTGATGTACTAAGTAGGCATGCACCAGCCGATGGCGTAAATCTGACAGAAGAGCTGTATTCAACTGACTGGTGTCGTTTCTTTCGCCCAATACTTAAACGTGTTGAGCTTAAGTAAACCTACTAATTCTGCGTATTCTATATCTAAATAAAACCAAGCAGTTGTGTATAAATTATTTAATTCATTAACGCACAAGTTCTTTGCTCGGAAAATAAGCAAAAAGAGACCGCGAATCAAGATGTCCAAGTGTCAAATCAATAAAGCAACAAAGTGTTATACAAACATGAAACCAATGTACATTAAAGGTGACACAATATCGTAGCTGTCAAAGAAGAAAGCGACTTTAGAAATACAATATGATTGGCACTGTAGTAAGTGATACAAACCTCTCCAAGCTTCGAGCTATTGAAATGCGCGTCAAGCATCACACCCCATAATTTTGAGAAAAAAGAAAAAGAATCCATAATGAAATCAAAAAAAACTTCAACTGATTGCAGTAACTGAGTAATTAGCGTGGGTCTCAGGTTCAATCCCCGGAAAATCACATTCATTCGTTCCCATCACATTGTGGTACGAAGTTAGCCCTAGGGTGGCTCTACGGATCTGTTCTTATTTTACTTCTTTTTCGTATTCAAATTTCCCTCCGACCACAAAATGGCGACCCTAACAACATCCATACCAAAGTTAACGTCAAAAACATCACTCACCCTTCACAGCAGACACGAGTCCGCCGCTCCAAAGCATCGACTTTTTATATGACGTGAGATCTGAACCTTCCCCTCAGACATAGATCAGCGCGGCTCCGATAGACAGTTATTGAGAAAAAAAGGCCACCCGAAATACCCGCTGTTCCGTTCCTAACACAATCCTTCCAAGCATCACTTTTGCCCATAAATTAAGCTCCGATTCTGCGAAGCGCGGGGTCTTGATAGGTATCTCTGTGTATATGCATATATAGCCACTTCATTCTCACACAAAAATAAATCAAATCCCGTAATAAATTAAAAATTCAGACCTCTTCTTCGACAGAGAAATTAATTTAGAGTGATGGTCTTTGGATGCTTCTGCATTTTTTCACCGCCCCTCTACCAGAGCAGGCATCACTTTCAAGGAGAACTATACCGCACCACCAGAGTTGCTGAATATATCGGAGGCGTATCTTTTGCATCTTCATTATAATTAACTACGAAAATAAAATCACAAACGAGTTGAATAAATCTATTTTCGGGCATTTCCAACCAAAAAAATTATCCAAAATCGAATCAACTCAAAAGAGAGGTATATCCATACCAAATGGAAATGGAAGCTTCTTCTAATCAAAAATTAAAAGAAAAAGAAATCAAGTTTAAAGATAAGAAATATAGTAATGAAGGGTTTTTTTTGAGGGTGCCGACCGACTACCGGCGATATGAACGACCGCCTTGGGAAGGTTATCGTACATTTTACATGTCGTGACACATTGAATGAGATGGACCTTCTGATTGGAACGATAGACCTTTGAATAATTTTACGCGCTGTGGAAACGCATTTTGATCTCCTCTTTAATATGTTATCTTGTTTTTTTCTTTTTTTTTTTGTGTCTCTTAGGATGCCAAGCGGGGAACCGAATTGGATTATGTCATCTCTAGAAAAAATCCACACTTTCCAAAACCAGTCTACCTCGAATTATGGGTAAGTTCTCTCAAATGTCTGGGAATTTTTATAATTTTGATATTCTACAACTGGATATGGTTTTGTTCTGTTTGCTTATAGGGTTCACCCCTTTTTGCCATAAGACAAAAGATTGTCTCACCCGATACAACAGAGGGCACGATATTTTTACTGGGACCACTCGATTTCGAGAAACAAGCCATGTATCATCTAACGATTTTGGCAAATGTAAGTACTGTAGTTTTTATGAAGAAATATGGAAAATTGCGATTGGAATTTTCCGTTTTCACACTTTAAGCCTAGTACGCAGATGTTCCAGATCGAAAAATCCCATACAAAAGAGTCACAAAGGAATCATGAACGAAAAATTTCGCTCTCCTTCTCGTTTTGCAGTACGCAGCTGCTGCGCAATGATGACGGAAAATTGGCTAATTGTAGTAGATTGCTTGGTACAATTCTCCACTTTTCGCAAACGTTTATTGTCCGGGACATTAATTGCTTGCGAAAATTTCGCATTTGTTCTGCTATGTTGTCGGTTTTTATAAGATGTATGGACCCAAATTGAAAATTGTCATCCAGAAAAATCGCTTATTTAAAATCAACCAACTTTCGGTTAAAAACTAACAAGTGATACTGTTAATATAGCTCCTACAGAGTTAGTGGATTACAAACAACCGAGTCAACTTGTTTAACGAAACTCGGTTAAAAATAACCTTTTATCACTTTATTCCAAATTTTTCTCGGTTGAAAATAACAAACTTTATTTTTCTAGAAACTTGGTTCTTAACAACTGATAAAATTTACTATTTTTAGCAGTATGTATGCATTTTAACAACGAATACTCGGTGTTTTTCAACAGAGACTTGGTTAATTTTAACCCATTTTTTTCAACCGAGCAAAAATCGCACTTTGTTAGAGCCGATTTTGAGCGTGGTTGGAGCCAAAATTACCCAAACTCAAATATGAAGATCAAAAATGCGCATATTTGTGTAATCCTTAAGCACACTTATTTTATTCTGATTAAATTGTTTTTAAGACGACAATATTCAATTAAAAAAAAAAACACAAACTCGCAACATTTTCCATGTTAACAAAAAAAAGAAGACATTTTGCTGGAAGGGGGCATACGTGCCGCATAACCTATTTACTTCTACAGTGTGTTTCCATATTCATGCATATTTTGTGAGATGATTTTACTGCTAAGATGACAGAGTCTGCTCATAGACTACATGAAAATGGAATTGGCTCATTTACAATTAATTGTATAGAACTTTAGTTGAACGAAAAGAGTACGTTCGTAATTGAAGTCTGCATTTTTTTTTTATAAATACCTAAGGAGCCTAAACCTCGCAAACTTTAAGGTAAAAAGACTTAGGATAATTCTCAAATGACAATTTTAAGGAGCCAGGGAAAAGTTCGAGTATCCAAATCGGAGATAAATAGCCCAGTGCTGGTAACTTGCATAGGTACTTGTGTAGCAGCTGATGTAACTCTCCACAAATTTGGTCCCGCTGACGTTTCCCTGTCCATTTGGAGACCACCGACAAATTTCGTTCGGAACAGTTACGTACTAGGCTAAAATCCAAGATGAATATCAGCAGCGCGCAATTATGACACACAAATGGGTCCTAGTGTCCTTGGAAGTCTCAGCATAACTTGTCATAAATTAACAGCATCACTTAGATATCCCATACAAAATTCCCTAGCGCGTTGTTGGTAATTTTTTATAAAACGCAGCATGCTGATGTTGCTTTCGACTCTTTATTGATATTATAATACAAGGAGACAACATCGTCATCGATTGAGTTTATTCGGCGCGCCTTTGTAAGCCGGGGTTTTCGCGCAACAGATAACCAGATTTGTTGTCCCAAAATAACCCCTTGCAACATGACATTTCGGCATTTATGGGAATTTATAGTTTTTAATTAAGCATCCTCACTTAAGATTGCCCGATAAGACAGCCACAGCAGTATTCATTGCAGTCCACCTCTGTCTCCCCCTCGAGCCCCAACCGAAGGCGCGATAAAAATCAATTCTATGATTTATGTTAACTACCATCAGCGGCTATCCTCCCATCACATCTCTCTCCCTCTCTCTCTCTGTCTGGTACTCCTTTGTGTCATTTGATCGCCCATCCAGCAGAGATTTAATCTGCCTCATTATCATCCCTTAGCGTGGTGCAGCGCGCATCCCAAGGGGTAATTTATATGCAAAATATATTTTTAACACGATGCCAACGCCAAAGGCCATCTCTAGTCATCTGACGCTAATTCAAACTGATTGTAATTACCGATCAGGATTTAATGTGCAGATGGAGTCGTATCTGTTCTGTTTGGGACGACATGTCACAGGCGTGTATACGAGCGAATCCCACGCACCCATGCAAATACCAATAATGACGCTCGATCACCGAAAAGCGAGGAGGTACGTATGTCGGGCCCATGGAGTCTATAAACAGAAAACCGCTGTCCATGTCCAGTCCACATGGGGTAACATAAAAATAGACTCACAATTGCCAATGTGCGGTGAAATATTGCCACAGGCAAATCAGAAAGAGCATCTTGTTAATGCAAGGAGTATCTGAAACTGAAGCCGGGGGTCGGGCTGCAACCAACAAGAAATATAGACAAAATGATCCGACGCAGAGACCGGACTCCGGGTTGGATGTGGAGTAAATCGAGGCAATGCAATTCTGTGTGTGTGCGCGCTGCAAGGTCTATGGACTAGTAATGGGTGTGCCAACAACTGGCAACTACTGCGACCGTAATTGGCAGTGGTATGTGCGGTTGACCAGAATGTCAGTGGTTTGTTGGGGCGTTATGTCGTTCACGAACAAACATAATCAGAAAAATTACAAAAGCAAAATAAAAATTGCGCATAACTGGAAAAGTAACACGGAAACACTTTTTGCGTGCAGTGTGCACTAGGCAGATGGTGTTCCGATTAGTTAAACGTAAATATGGACTTGGCAAATACTGTTTGGAAGGAATTAGGGCAAAACCTGATTGACGGTGACTCAGATTGGGATTACTCGTAAATTTGTGAGGATCGTAACTGACATCTACGGCGTGGAGTAGCTACCTGATTTGGCTAACACTTGGCTGTAAAGAACTGTCGGGCTTTCTGAGTCCCTTTAAAAGCCTGAGTTCGGAAAAGAAGAAGAGGGGTTTCTTTCCCAACATTTTATTTCGAAGTTTTTTAGGTTTAGTGCCTGGAAATATTGCATCAAATATTAGAAATGTGTTGTCTAGCAACACTTTAGTAAAATGTCAAACAGTATTTGAAATACTAAATAAAAAGGCACTTCATACTTGGCTACGACACAGAACGGTCGCCTATCTATTCTAATATTTTGGCGGATATTACAGTTAGTCCGGACGGAAATTTCTCTTTGGTTGAATGCGATCTTCAATTTTATCCAACTCGAAGGACCAACAAAACAAATAAGCACTGTTTAGAGTTATGATAAAAAAAAAAAAACGGATCATTTCTGTCTGTGCTGTATGTCGCTGTACATGCACCTAACCACCTTAAACGATTGATGTGGAACTTTTTTCACCACGTTGATGTCGCTGTATGGCTCGCAGAGTTAGCTCTTAAGTCTCGGTAAACAAAACCGAAAACCAAACGAAGAACTTTGCGTTCAAAACGCCCAAAGATATCTTCTGCGCCTTCGTCGAGGTTTATGATCTTACGCTGTATAGCACGACTGGGGTCATGAGGGTCCTGCCCTGCATAGAGTCGGATCAGTGTCGCCTTACTGCGCAAAGAAACTGCGCCAAGAAACAGACAACTATTTGGAACCGTAATTCTTCGCTACAGCTCTATTTCTGACTTGTTTTTTTTTTTTTTGAAACATTGCAAACCAAACAGAGCTACTCAAAATCCTGAACTACCTCAAAATTATAGCTTCCTTCCGATTCATCGTTGTTGCGTGAACCTTTTTGTTGACAACTTGGTGTTGCTCTGCTCTCAAACGGACCCATTATTTGACGCGTCTGTCACAATATTTTCCAACGCGCTAGTGAGTTCTGCCAATGTAAGCAATGACAGCCTTTTATTAAATACTAACTCTGGTGTTTACTCTCGAGTTTTGCACAGTTTCCTCAGCAAAAGATCTAAAGACAAGACCCACCACCATGTCTAATCTACCTTTCGACACAAACAATATTGTTGAACTTGTACCCAAAGCGTCCCCCATCATCGTTTTGCATAACCTGACGAGTTTGGCTTTTGGCATCAACGTCGCAAGTTATCCGCGATCTCCCGTCTTGTGAATTTTTAGACCGTTGTAATCCAAATGGTTTTATTGGTTCAAATAATACTGTAGACTTGATCTTCTATCCATGTTCAAGAAATTGATGGCTCTACAAGGTTGGCTCAGTTGGAGGGAGTCTACTTTCTTGTGGATCGGCCAAACGGTTTAAAGAGCAAACCCAATTCGCATTTTAGTACACCTCGAAAAGTCCCTACAGACAAATATTTTCTCGCATAACTGCTTAAAAATAGTTTTTTTATGGATTAAATTTGGGACTGAGGAATCATCGGGAAGGACAAAGGGCGAATAAACATTGGGAAAGACAAAGACTTTGTGCAAAATGTACCGGCAGACCATCTGCTTCGTCAGCCTTGTTGGGCTTGGGCTTATAGATATTGAATTTTGGAAGAGTGAATGGAAGTCTTGGCTTTCTTCGTCCAGGTTGACTGGTTCGTTCTGCCTACCAACGGAATTTCGATCGTCTTCCCCGTTTGGCAGTCAACAGAAGTGGTATTCTCAAATCCTTAATACCAATGACGTCTGCATGGCAAGGTTCCATTGCTCATCTGCAGCATGTCTTGGCGACCTATCGCCTTCCATTTACTCTTTGGTAAAACCGTTGAATCCTCCAAGTGCTAATTGAGTTAACTCGTTAGAAGACATCGATTTTCCATCACCTTTTGCCATTAGAGCTTCCAAACCGCTCTTACCCTTCTGTGCAGCGCTGACCTTTAGACGAATATTTTTCCCCGTCATATGACACTTGATGACACTTTTCATCCTTCCAATCGGTTGGTTTGGTGGGGTCCTCCACTTCAGTTGCGGAGTTTCTTATATTTAGTTCTTTGACCAAATGCCACTGTGCGGTTCGAGCTAGTTGAATAGGACTTTTTGCAATGTCGATCGTCAAATGCTCTGTTTGTTATAGTTGTAGTTATAGTTGAACATTCGATTTCTCCGGTCAAATGAAGGCAGACCTCCAACAAGTTTGTGTTCCTACTCAGAGCTATGAAAACATGTCAAAAGTAGCATATTCTTCTTCAAATTCGCCAAAAGCGAAGCCCTATTTCTAAAGCGTATCTCTCACATAAGAACACAAAACGCGCTCTCACTTGGTCCTTGTATTTCTTTCCTTTTTTTCATATCTATTACAATGTTAGTCAACAATCTGACCTCCTGTTCCGCAACATTGTTGTCCTGTTTCCGAAAGATACAAAAAATCCGCTCGTTCACCCCATTTGTGTGTGTGTTGCCCGAAAACAGCTTCATGATTTTTTTCTCGCATCTGAAAAAAAAAACCCTGATAACCTTTCGCTTGCATTATCTCTCTGACTCACACAAGTTGATTTTTTTCCTTTACTCGACCAGTTGTTCAAATTTTCATCAAAGATAATGCCCCGCAAGCTCACATACTGGGCAACAAGAAGAAAACAAAAGCTTACAGCAAAATTACAATGTGAACGAAAATAACAAAGCCCCGACGAGAGACATTCCCAACCGAAATTACCCCTATTGACCGGGCCGAAGTCGCAGCGCTCTGAATGGCTATACCGATGCCGCCGTCGAACTAAATGAATATTCCACAGAAATCGCATTACATCGTCTTGGCCCCACAGTTACAATTTCGCTTGCCAGGGGCTGACGCTGAGGCTGCTGCAGCTGCAGCCGTGTAGCAGTGACCAGGTCTGGTCTCTGGCCACTGAAATGTCGTCGTTGCTGCAGTTCGGTGTTGTTGCTATTGCTACAAGCGGCCTGCATTCGACACTTCTCGCCGATTCTCATGTTAACAAGTTACAACATCGCCGTACATCGATAACAGGCGCACAGAATTCTCCGCACAGAGAGTATGAGATACATTTACTTAGTTTTCTCTGGCCGAACGTTTTTCGCAGTAAAATGCATTTGCAGTTTTATTACAGCCATCTGCCTCCCCCCCTTTTGCACCACACGTCGTCGGCTGAGTTGGCGAGCTGCACACACAGCACAACAAACACAAAACCCACTCTCTGGCTGGCTGGCTCGCTGCCTGGCGTGGCGTTGACGAGAACGAGTACGTCGTACGTGCACTTTGGACGGGAGTGCAGCAAGTATACAGTCGGTACGGTATGTAGTCTGTAATTGCAGTGATGACTTGAAAGTATCTGTCAGATACGTTTTGTACAATTGTGCTTTGTGGTATACAAAGTAGTGCAGCGAACAATGCTATGCAATTGTGACGCATGTTTCTCGTTGTCTTTTCGTATTGTTGATGATGAAGGAATGGGAGCCCTTCATCTGGTTGGGGGCTTGTTTCTTTTTAAATAAGGGAACATATTGAACAGAAAGTATGTACGCTGCTCTTGGTAGAAAAATATGTTTCTACAGGTTCAGGAGTAACAAGGGCAGAAATGCAAACAGCCACTCGCTCAAATGCTGAAATCACTGGGCTGAGTTTTATTTGTCTCTGTCGACTTGCTTGTTTTTGAAGACGATACGCGAATAGGTGGTGACAGCTGGAACATTGTTGTTATGGCTTACCAATGATTGAGAGTGTCACTTCCCCCAATTCATATAACTTCCAAACCGCCGGGGTCTAAATGACTTAGGCCCGTTTGCTGATACGACTCATAACGATTTGCGTTCCACGCAAATGGGGACGTTCTAGTATCTAGTTTAGTAAGTCTGACAGCTTCTTGTATATCAGTTTTGATTGCCTGCTGTTCAGTTGACGTTAATGGAAGGGTAGTGGACGAATCTAGTCAAGGAAATTCGTGACTGAGTACTAAGTTCACAGTTCGCATATGTGGCTGACGTAGGAAAAGTGACATTCGCGACCAATCTAGTTTTTGCATTCAGGTTACATCAAGTCCAGACCAATCTAGTCACCTCGAGATAACTAGATTTTTGAATGTGCCCAATGCCTTATGTGCTACTTTTTGTATGATAAAAACTGTCACATAAGATTTTATGCGGAAATCACTATGAGTCGTATTAGAAAATGGCCGTTGGTTTGCTACTTTGTTAGGCCGTTTGCTGTTAAGGTAACCGCTATGGACTGATGGCAAGGTCGGTATGGATTACGGAACCAAACTCCTTTCCACTGAATGCTGTTTGGTTTTCCGACCATATCTCCAATACTGCACTACCTCCTTGTAGGGCGTTGCGCCTAAAGTTGCAATTTGGTACTTTTTTTGAGAGCTTGCCACAATTTGTTTTGTTAAATTTTCAGAATATCTTCAGAAAGCCCTTTTTGTTGCAACTTTTTAGAACTCTGCAGCGGTAACCCTGCATGAAATTTTTTAAAAGTATAACAAGTAGGCGCAGTGGCTTAGTGGTTAGTGTGTTGGACTACTAAGCGAGGGGCTCAGGTTCGAATCCCGCAAAAAACCCAAATTCCAACTTAGGGTTTTTTCCACTGCGCCGCCTCTCGCGAACGTCTGACAAACATCCGAGAGTATAAACTGTCTTAAGAGCTTCTCAATTAGCCGTTTGGAATCGGCATAAAATTGTAGATCCCTTCCATTCGTTCCAAAAAATGAAACTCACACAAAACGAATGGTTGTGAGAAGCTAGGCCTTGGGTCTCTACAGACCTGTTGCGCCAACTATATATATATAACAAGTCTTCGTAAGCAACCTCTTTTGCTAATGGAGCTTAAATAAGAAAACAATTTTGGCCTTTTCTAGGTGGCAACAAATTTAATAAAAAAAAATTTAAATTCGCCGCCAAAGGTTTTCTTAGGGCCCTGGGTATTGTTTTTGGATGCGAATATATTTTTCGAGGTATTAGTAATTGCTAAGTTGGCTACACTTCTTGTCAGCAGAAAGCATTTTGAGGTTTATAACAGTCTGTCCAGCATACTCGCTCCAGTCATAAAAGGGTTTGGCACACTTAAGTCGAATTCTAACAGAGGGTTAGGATGATGCTACCACAGTCGAATCCGCTTAACTGAAAGACGAATTTTGCCTGATTTATTTGTTCACTTAAGCGATGTTCTTTCTAAGCGAACTTTTGATAATTGGAAAAAAATGTTATAGAGACTAATTTTGTGATTTCAGTTGACCAATTTTTTCAGTATAGCGTAAAGGTAGTTCAGTTAAGCGGACTCGCCTGTAAATACGGTAGTGGTATACTGTATATAGTATTCATATAAACCGAAGAGCATTTAAGAAATTTGCGGCCCAGTCAGAGGCACGGTTGCGATTTGCAAATAAAGTTACTGTCCAAAAAAAGAAATTAAAATTGCCAACTGTACCTAGAAATGACCAAAATAATTTAAGTCTTAAATATTTTTAAACACAGAACAAACAGAGGAAAAAAAAACCCTTTAGGTTGCATAAAAATTAAAGTCGAGTGTGTTTTTCATTTGTTAAAAAAAGGACCAAATGGAATGGGAAATGACAATGTGACCAAGAGAAAAAATAATGACCAAAGTTGGTCACAAGCAACGGTGGTCAGAGGGTCTTTGATTTGTGGTGACGCCTAGATGGCGCTAATATTAAAGGTCACATGAGGAGTTTCGGGCAAAGACGAGGTCACTCTTATTTGCCTAGGTTATCATATTGGGTGGTGTGTTTGTGGTCAGATGAAAGCCTCACCATAAATCACATTTCTTTTAAGCCGATTTTGTGACTCTTCCAAGCAAGCTTATAGGAAAAGCACGCGCCGGGCATGCGTCTTGACGAGGCTCCGAGGAATAAGGCCCCTAAAGTAAAAATTTAATAAGTTCCCAAAATTGGGATACATTTTCATAATGAAATTATACCCCATTATTAAAATGCAAATTAGGCCTCAATGAATTGAAATAAGGCCCCAAAAATAAAGGAAACAAACCCTGAAATTGGTATAAATTTTCATTGAAATAAATGGAAATTAGTTCCCAATCAAATGATGTTTATATTTTTAATTAATAGTTTTCAACGCTCGGTTTTTTCAGTTTGAAAACCATCAGCGCTGATTAAAATATATCGTTTTTTAACTATTCTGTTCTACCCAATTTTCACTCATGTATTATTTTTTAAATAAAAGTGAAATTAGGCCCCAGAAATAATTTTGTGGGGTCTTAATTTCATAATAAAATAAGATCGAAACACAAAAACATTAAATGAGTCCCCAAAAAATTTAAATTGCATCCCAAATTTAGGTTTCTACTCTCATTTTTGGGGCCATATTTCATTCTTACTTTGGGGTATTATTTCCTGGGGATATATTTCGTGGAGCCTCGTGGCGAACCATTGTGACCACGCTCTATATGGAATAAGTGATTCTTTCACACAGAGAAAACAAAACATAGAGAAATACTGACAAATGGCGGAAGTAGGTGCCCCAAATAAACCTTTTCAAGGTGGTTTACCTTAACTTGGGTAGGCCGTAGGCGCCTAGAACGTCGCTTATGCGTTCCTACTTTATTGACCACTCACTTGGCGCAGAGCAACTGGTGTTAATAGAACAAACATAGTTCTAAAATTGAAAACAAGGTCGTCCACAAGTTATACAGATCCTAGACCCACAAGTGGATGCGGAATAAAAAAAGGAACTTCCGATCAATTTGCTTACACATCAGGTACACGAGTATTAACGTCTTTCTGTTCATCGCCAACCCAATCAAAGTACTGGCAGCTCATTGAGTCAATGTGGTTTACTCCATCAGGTAGGGAAGTCACATGCACATGATCGACGTAACAGTGTCCCCGCTCATCGCTATCATCTGAGTTTGCCCCCAAGCCACTCGTTTATCATGGCGTCCATCAAATTACATTCCACATACGTACTCGTGTAGTTGAAATTCTTTCCATGTTCCGATAGAACTCAGTCAGGCGTTGTCTGACACTCTCAATTTAAGATCATCCACAACTCACTCACTCACTCAACAAAGTTGCATAAATCTTTTGTAAGCAACTATATTAATACCTAGTTACAATTACAAGTGACCATTATTCTGGTCACACACTACTGTCGCACAACCGGAGATCGCCGTGTGTCAGTCATTTGGAAGAGCCGTCATTATGCATTAAGGAAACGGTTCTCGCAGTCAACCCCATCAGGTACACGCTCCTTACAATATAGCCAGAGGTCCGCTCGTGTGGGTTGTGCAATCAAATTCGAATGTTATTTGCATTTACCTCCATCTTTTATTATCATAATCAATTTACGTTATCTGTGCTCATAGGAACCAACGTCGCAGGCATCCATTTTCAATTAATTTATTCATGCCTTTCAAACTTCCATCAAACGGTCCAAATCAATTCCAATCAAAGTTGTTTCCCATCTCTCTGTGAGCGGAGATGGAGATGCACGCGGTGCCGCGCTGATATTCAATTTAATTACACACACGCACTTAATTAGAGGATATGCATATGCGCATGCGCACATATCAACCGAGTTTAATGAGAAAACTACGAGATTGCATTGATTATTCAGCGATTTTTATTTGGTTTTCATTATTTTTACTTACAGGATGCTTACGCTGAGTCTGGCCAAGATAGCAGAAACATTGCCGGCCTAGAAGTTGTTGTGATTGTGCAAGACGTTCAAGATCAACCACCTGTTTTCACAATGGCACCACCTGTTACGAAATTACCACCTGGCATACTTCCTGGTGACAAGGTACGGTATACATAATATGCAAACGCATCAGCAGATACTCTGTATCTGTAGGGATACTTGTTTTTTTTTTCCAAACCACAGTTATTGTGAATACGAAAATAATGCAGGAAAATCGAAGGTAAAAAATAAAACCGTAGGAGGAATTTGCACTCAGTCTGTGGACGTGAATCCGTGATCCTCAGAGGATCTGGGTTTTTTTTTTTTTTTTTTTTGTTACTCCTTTCTGTTGGCACATTTAGCACATATCAGGACGTTAATGGCAATTTGATGAAATAACGAGGGAACTTACATTGTTATTATAATTTCGAAGATAGAGCGTCGACAGTGGGGTCTATAGTTGGAGGGAACGAAGTTTCTTGACCGTTTCTCAAAATAAAGTGTATGGGAAGTCAAAATCGAATTGGTGCCTGTTTTTATTTTGCTGCCCTAAGCCGAAAACCCCTTTTGCGGTAGGGAAAAGCTTGAAAAGCCTTCTTCTAAATGAAGCTGCATTCGTCCTTGATTAAGACACAATTTTGTCGAAATTTAAATGTGCATCGGCAAATTATTGTTTTGTTTAGTTCAGAGGCCAGCGACTAGTAAGTAGAGCGTTCAACAAAGTAACTTGCAGCAAGATTTACGATCTGCACAGCAAATTAATTAATTAAAACGGAAACAACTTAAAAAAAAACTCAAAAAAAGAAGTAATTTGCGAAAATACAGATAAAACTCCTGAAATGCGAGTGAACAAAATTAAATAAAAAGGCAAGACACCGCTGGAAGCAATGTATCAATAAGTGTAAGAAAAAGCTTCAAAAGCGAAAAAAGATTTTCGTATTACCATCCAGACAAAACTTTTGTAGGAGTTGGGAAATAAAGTACGATAAATACGAAATAAAAGGCGTAAAAAAAACCAAAATGAACACCCCCTTCTAAATAGACAAAAAAAAACAAGAGTTCGGGTGAAGAAATCACAGAAAATACTACCAGAAAACGAAAAGAACGGCCTAAGAAACAAGTTAGGAGCAACAAAGATTTGTTAAAAATTCCAACATTTCTTGAAATTTCTGAGAAACGTTTGAAAATAATTTCTAAATCTTAGTAAAGCTAACATAAAAACCAGCAGAAAAAATCGAATCAAAAATTGCAAGAAATGTGTGCTTTAGGGACTGACACAGAAACTGCTCAAGATCGCTAAAACAAACAGACTAAAGACAAAAGCAACAAAAAGCCCATCGTAAAACGCGAAGAGAATACGAAGGAAAAACCGTGTCTAATATTTAGCAAAAGAACAACCGAAAAACCATTCAAAACTGTGTTACAAACGAATCACACGCACGCAAATTGGGAATAATGTCGAATAAAAAAAAAAATAAGTTAAAAATATCCGGGGGCGAATCGCGGAAAGCTCAAAAAAATAGTAATAGAAAATTAATGAAAAAAATGTAATAGAAATCTCGTCCAAAAATGCGTGACGCATCAAGAAAAGGAAGTCAAAATATAAGAAAAGGAAGTCTAAATATTTGTAAGAAACGAAGGGAAAAATGGTTCCTAACATTGGAAAAACCCAAGTAGGACCGCACTGTTAAAGTTAAAGGCAGGAAGGTTTGGTGACAAAGTTTTAAAGAAAAAAACTGGCAGAAGATAAGTAAAATGGCCCTTACCAATAAACTTTTTTAGCTTCGACTCTAAATGTTAGTAGTTCACAGTGGCTATATTTTCCATACAAGTTTCGCTATTTTGAGCTTCCGTAAATTTAAAGTCGAGGCTAAAATTTGTTATAAGTATGGCGCAATGTCAAAAGGAGGCTTCAAAAAAATAAGAAAATAAAATCTCTTATTAGAAAAGCAAAAACATGTTGAAAAACTCGTCAATAATCACAAATATTTTAATGGCTGCTTGTTGCAATATAAATCAACAAATTTAAGAAATGTTGCAAAGGAAATGAAGTATTTTAACTGCAAGCTTGCTGCTAAGCTGTGCATCATGGAATTAAATGTTTTTAGAAGAGCTACTCAAATATTCTATTTTCTAGCTGACTCGCAGAAAGAAGCGGCAGTTACATAAATTCAGAAATCTAAAATACCTCACAAAAGGCAATCTTGGGCGAAAGTTATACAAACTGCGTCGCATCCTTTACATATTCACAGTTTTGTGAATGTTCTTACAACAAAATATTTTCAGCATTTACTCGCAATGTAAAACAAAGTGTGCCCTGTAAAAAATCACAAAGCCACTCAAAAGTTTGACTAACCCCACAGTTCAGGTACTCCTTCACTCTGGCGTCGACTGGACGTCCTCTCTATTGCACATGCGTTCAGTCTCATAGATTACAACGCGCGCATTGCACATATAGTGCCAGTCTGACAGTGCCTATGCCTAACTAAAGCCGCTCCTTATCTGATGGTCTTAGACATTTATTGAGCTCTAACTGCTCGCTCCTAGCGCAGAATAAATCCAGCGACAAGCCAACATCCAAAGCCGCATGATAAGAGAAGTAAAGCCTCTCGCAAACTGCAATACCAATACCAACTCGTACGTACACACTCTCTGGCTCTGACTCTCCATGAGATAACCTTTTGGCATAAAATTTATGTGCATATGGCGGCGAATGCGACGGAGGTACAACCAGGCAACATTGATATCTATGAGGTACTATCAAGTATCCCCCATTTCTGGATGCATTTTAGCAGCGCTATTAACACACTGCCAATGGACCAACCAAGTGGCGGGCGGTGGCGGCGCATTGCCTTTGCCATACTTCCATGTGTGCATAGTGAATCCATGCCATGTTAGGACGTGGAAAGAGCCTTTTAATGAGTTTCTCATAAAAAACAAAAAAATATCTTTGGGACACATCACATGTGAGATCAGTAATACTTGGGGTATGTGCTAATTAATCGCCGCAGCAACGCGGAAGAAGGCGCAGAGACGAAGTGCAATAACCCAGAATGCTGCCTGAAGGATTGAATTTATTTTTCTTTTTAATTTTTTTCTCTTATTCTCTGTTTCTCCTTTTCATGTGATTCCATCAAAACTCGGGATACAAAACACTCTGTGCAACGCATTTTGTGCATCGGACGAGCAGATACTTCAAGTTCATGCTGAAGATGGCGATAAAGGTAATCCTCGTGAGGTCAGATACGGTCTAGTCTCCGAAGGGAATCCATTTACCTCGTTCTTTGATATCAACGATACCAGTGGTAAGTTTTCTTTCTGTATACGTGTTTGAATGTTTGCATATTTTGTTTAATTAAGTGCACCTAACCTCTGGAGGTTTTAGCCTTTTAATGATAGCTACAAGTATACCGTATATACGTTTGCATAGCAAGTATGTCTTTCGCCTGTGCTGGGGACTTGTATTAGCGAGGATCTGTTTCCTAGCATCGTGTTAAACAGTTCTATTTGATGGGAAACTGCTGTTTAATTAGAAATCTATTTTGTATAGTCGAATTGAGATGAGGATTTATGACGGCCGTAAACATGATAGGTATATCAATCGAGTCAAATCAAATATATTAGATTCTCGGCTGCCTTTTGCTGTCATAACATCCAATTTAGAAATGGGAATTGTGTAATGGTGTCTCAATAGATACACGAGTATATGAGTAACTATGGAGAATTCTTTGCTTAATGACTATAGTTAGGTGTATTGCCTGTAATTAGGGTTTCCGTTGTGCTTGAGTTGGCCCAGACGTACAAAACGTCTCTAATTATTATCTTGCCGCATGCCGACTTAGGTACCTATACCTATATGAATGCCGCATTGAGTTTTACAAATTTCTCCACGCGCCTATTCCAGCCATAAATGTCAGTTGGAAGATGTCCTAAGATAAGATTAATGTGTACAGCGTCGTTTAAAGGATTTAGTGTTGGGAATTGTGTTTTATGATCTTTGTCGTATTTATGAGTAAAACTAGTTTTCTTTTGAACAAAACGAGTAGGGGCAGGCACCCCGACCTTAGTCTGGCAAGTAGACATAGACGAATATGTGAAGACGATGGCTTATTGGATTTATCTTCAATTTGACTGTCGGAGAATATTTTTCGGTGCAAATTATTTGGCCATTTATGTTGGTGGATCTTAAGTTTTTATATTCCATTACTTGGTCTTCATTTTCGTCTTTGTAAGTCGACTTTAAAAAGCTTTTAAAAAAATCGGACTGCGACAGATAATCCCCGTTGAATTTATAGTTCTCAGCGCCCATTTTCTGTCATGTTTAAAATATGTGGTTCTTCTATCACTGCCCTTGCAGTGTTTGCTTTACACTCAAGTTCAAGAGTAGGAGGAAATGATGTTCCACTATTAACTACGTAGTTGTTTTGGTAGCACTCGAACTATCCCTTTTTAATGGGATTGGGATTGTCGGTCTGCTTGATAGAACAAGTAAATGGGAGATTCACTTCACTTTTCTGTTGGCAACTCCTTTTAAACTCTTTTTTCGCCATTGAGGTTCCAAAACATGACCTCACAATGCTCATGCTTTGTCAGCCTTAAAAATAATTCGCATTCTTGATAGCTTTTTAAGGTTCCGTACCCAAAGGGAAAAAACGGAACCTTATTAGTTTAGCTTCTATCCGTCTGTCCAAACCCACTAGATCAATTTTGTTTCTAGGTCTATCTCAGAAACTAACTGACGTAGAAGGCTGAACATCCCGTATAATCTCTAGTTAAACGACAAAAACGACAAATACCAATGGTAGCGATACATCGACTGGTTTTAGAGTAACAAGTGATTTGGTGAAACAAAAATGTTCATTCGCACAAAAAGCTGTTTATTCCTTGATTTACAGAAGAACGGATATATACCTTTTTTGTACATAATGCTCGAAGCTATATATGTGCCGAAGACTGTTCTGCGGAAAAGTTAATATTTTAAAAGATATTAACAAAAAACTGCCAATCACTTTATCAAGTACGCTCCTTTTAACCAGTTCGCATTCGTTATTGCTTTGTCCTCTTAATCGATTGCAATTGGAATTTTCAATGAATACTCAACTCTACTCATTCTCATTGGAACTTTCCAATGGATACTCATTCTCATCCACACATAATTGTTGTATGTTTGATCGCAATTTCCAACTCGGAACGGAACCTTCGGTGCGCGAGTGATAATCGCACTTGGCTGTTTTTTTTTTATATTCTCTTTGTCAAAGTAAATCGGCCTTAATGACTATAAGTCTTATTTTTAACATTAACACTAAGCATTTTGTAGGTCAAAATAGGTAATTTTGTATAGAAAATGTTGCCATTATGAGTTCATAAAATCTATCCGGGACACTAAACATGATTATTAGTATCGCACAATGTGTCTAAGAGTCTTCAATGTTATACCTCTTCGTCATCATTGTGGTCTGACATTTTTCATCAAATCACAAGCACAAATTTGTTCGTCAGAATCCCGACCTAAAAATTCCAATCGAGTGTTTTATTTCGTAGATAAAAAATATATAATGCACAAATCTGTCTTGCAAAAGAACAACATTGTAATTGACTTGTTGTCTGCTAGTGTCACAAGCTTGTGAAGAGTCGTGTCAAAAACGTTATACGCGGGTAATAATCTTTTTAGGGTCCTGGCTAAGTCTTCCAACTCGCAATGGCGAAATTGTCCATAAACCATTTCATACTGCGACCTACAAAATATATAAGGTGAAGATTAAAAATGATTATCAGTAAGTTGCCAAGAAACGAACCGAAAAAGATCTTTGTTGAGGCTTAAACTACAATTTATAAAATAAATTTTAAAGAAGACATTTTTAAGCTAGAAACCCTACTGAGTATGTAACTTTGAATGGATTTAGTACTAAGAAGAGCTAAAGCTTTTAGATGTAGCATTATCAAGGAATTTATTGCATTTGCTTCTTTAACAATGTTACCGCTTAAAGTTTACACTTAAGCGGTTACATTTCTTAAGAGAAAAAGTAATGCCTTGTTGGTTAAGTTTTTTTTTCAGTCGTGTGTCGAACGTTTTTACTAAAAATAAATAACTCCGAAATTTCAAAGTTTATACGCAGCCGATCTCTTTCTTCGTTTTTTTCTTTTTGTTCTTAGAATTAATTTAAAGTTGTCCCTTTCGAGGCTATTGCTTCTCCTATAAGAAGTCGTATTAAAAAAAAATGTCCTCATTATTTTGAAGAAAAATCAAAACTTATAGAAATGGCATCGCACGTCAACATCAATTTACTTATATTCTTTGGTGAATTTTCACAAATTTGCTACTCTCATATTTTGTTGAAACAAAAAAAGGAGTTGTTAAAAACAACCACAAATTTGTAATATTTTGCGTTTGACATTTATAAACGACTTCGCAGGTACAGTCCCCTTTCTGACTAAACTACTATAAAGAACCACACATTTTTACTTGTGAGACACAACTAAAGTTTGTAAACAAAATAATATTTTCTTTCACATGCTATCAGCAAATATATTAATCCACATATTTTTGATTGGAATAGAGAATGATTTTTGGTCACAAATAGTGTACAAACTTTCCTTTGTGTTAATGTTCAGAAGTCAGTGATTGACTTATGTTGTTTAACAAGTTTATGGAACATCGCGTCTCGTAGCAAAATTAATTAATTTGGTAATAAAGTGAACAATTTCCCTTTGCAAATTACAACTACAAATGTGTCATACCCAAGGTTTTTCCAAACGACATAAATCGAAGAATTGTCACATATTTTCTCAAAAAAGGGCTTGTTAATACAAATTTGTAAGTTGAAATAACCCGCACGTCTTTTAAGAGTGTTTGCTTGTAAATCAAAAGCAATCCCTACTTCCATTGACTTACCAAACTTTCAAAGGAATACGGGTTCTTGAATAGATTTCTCTATCGAAGCTATATTTCATCCATTGAATCTCGTATCAGAGCAAATAGTAGGTGTTTTTGGATTCACTATAACTCGAAACGTAAATCGTCTGGTTTTCCGAAAGAAATGATGTTTCAGAACGAGGTATCGATAGGCTTCGAATCTAACTTTAAACCTGCTAGTACTGCAAAAAACTTCAGCGCTAGCCATATCACTACCATTACTGATATTGGCGATCTGGAGTTCTCTGGTGAGGACCTTCTTCTTGCTCTAAATAATCTAGACATTAACAAAGGTGCTGGTCCTGACCTGCTTCATTCCACTCTTTTAAAGAACTGCTCGTCTACTCTTTTTCTCCCTCTAAAATTGATTTTCAATCTTTCACTTTCTTCAGGTGTCTTTCTGGATGAGTGGAAGATTGCTTTCATATCGCCCATTCATAAGAGCGGCCATAAACACCTAGTAGAAAACTACAGGCCTATTAGTAAACTTTCAGTTATCCTAAAACTCTTTGAAAAAATCGTTAAAGATAAATTATACCTTATCGTGAAGGAGCATTTATCGCCTAGGCAGCATGGTTTCGTGACCGGTCGCTCGACAGTGACTAACTTAGTTCTTTTTTCCAAATTTTGTTTGAATTCGATGGAAAGTGGTGTGCAGGTCGATGTGTTATTTACTGACTTCGTAAAAGCTTTCGACAGAATCAATCACTTTTTATTGATACGAAAGTTAGCGAAACTTGGGTTTAATTTTTATATCTTATATTGGCTTTCTTCTTACCTTCTCAATAGGAAACTCATCGTTGAAGTCGATGGTTTTCTTTCGAATGTGGTAACTGCAACTTGAGGTGTTCCTCAGGGTAGCCATTTAGGTCCGTTGCTATTTTTACTATATGTGAATGAATTCCCTAAGTTTTTCAATAAGTGTGAATGTCTTTTATTTGCAGATGATTTCAAAATGCTTTTGAAAGTCTCTAACTTCTCGGATTGTTTATTATTTCAACTCGAGATTATTTTTGCGATGGTGTTCTGAAAACCACTTGGAGCTCAGGGGCCCTATTATGTAAAACGATTTTCGTTGAAACGAAATCGTTTTCGTGTAAACGCGATTGCGTAAAACGAGAATCGTTTAAGATTCAACGATACTCGTTTTTTTAACGACTGACATTTAGCAGTCGTATGGCTTTTTGTTTTCGTTCAGCTGTCATTGCCGGTGAGAACGTGTGGAAAAACTGCTGCAAAAATATAAATAAAATAAAATATTATTATTATTAGTAAAACTTTATAAATCATTTTGTTTTATTAATAGGCCACCTTCACATAGCGTGCAAATGGCTGTGCTCATTGGCTTTATGGAAAGCAACCCCAGACTCATCTCCACTATCCAAAAAAAAGTCGCAATGGAAGAACATTTTTACATTAAACTTGAATAGTAACAAAAAGTTGTTTATAAACTAAATTTTTGACATTTCACATAGGTGCGAAGTTGGTTGCGCTGTAAAAAATGAATGTATTTTCGGTTTCAGTTGGCAACATCTTTCTAACAGGTTTATCGTTTAAAGCTCGCTGTTTATTGCTTGGTCTAAACTCTCTCGTCGTTAGGAGGAAGATGCAGTCCTTGGTGCTTCTAAAGGATATTGTCTCTTAATAAATTCATTGTAGTGAACTCCTTTTTTGCTTACCATTCTATGCTCCAAGCAGAACGCTTAGAGAAAGAATTTTATTTTTACCTCCTGCACATGGAACTAATTATGGATTGTCTGAACCGATAACTCGGTGAATCTATTTGTTCAACTCGGTCGATAATGTCTTGGATTTGACCTCAAATCGGGATTGCTTTAAACGCAATGCTCTTGATGTATTATCTTCTAAAATCTGAATTCTGAAAACTGTGAAGGCAATTTGCCTTGTAGATAAATAAATAAATAAATAAAATACATTTTTCTACAAATTCTGTGGACAAACTTTTGTAAAAAAAGCGACTTGTTAGCTGGTGAAATAAACCGCAGGGAATAGCGAACTTGATTTTTTTTAAATTTTCTTTCATAGAATACCCACCGACGAATATCATCAATTGCCTTTTCGGTCCAGACTAATCTCCAGACTTTCACACCCAAGACCCAGCCAATCTTCCTAACACAGAATGGGGAGTCGAAAAGTAGGAGCACTTTCGTGAAAGTGCGGGTGTTCTCGCCAACAAATTTTCAATTCGAAACGGTCTCTGTTGTCTGTTGTGCAATGGACGGAAAATTACATTTTCAGCCACATACAATAATCCCTTCGGTGAAAGCCGATCCCATTTCCGGACAAGGTGCAAAGTTAATTTTTTATTTTTTTTTGTTTGTTATTTTAAAATTAATCGATAAAGCCATGTTTCGACTCTCCATTCAACGTTCGCTTACAAAACTTCACATATCAACGGCAGACCTGGTGATGATGTTATTGTGAAAGGTTACAACGATGTGTAACTCGTTTGAAGGCTTCAGCGAGAAAAAGGTTGTAATGATTTGGGAATTCTGATTGTTACATGATAATAACATTAGATGAGTCGGCACTATCATAAGTATGGGTGGTGGCAATTTTCAAGACAACATCATCAGTACCAAGTTTCAAGGCAGATCGAGTAACGTCTCAATCAAGTTTGGCTTCATTGTGTACACTTGTACAGTCTTTAATGAACTAGAGACCCAATTAAGATGGTTATACTTTTCAAAGTCCCAGTCAGCTGCAAGACCGATTTCCACTCCCAAACGATTACTTGAAAGGAGTAGTGTAAGATCACTTCCACTTGCTGACTTTTATTGGCGGCAATAGTTTTTCCATTTTCTTCAGGTTATGAGCAGAAATTCACGCTAGTCGCTATTAGTTGGGAAATGTATGCGCATATCAAGCGCCGTTAATGATATTTGGCCATAAATTCGCCCGCGCACTCTGCCTTGTCCAATGGCGGAGCAGTTGACAGTTGGCACCTCGTATGTCTCAGCACTTTATCGTGCTCGCGATAAGAAAACATTAATTTCGAATTCCACATCCATCAGAGGCATTTACAGCCGCAATTCCCCGAGAAACACGAAATTTATTACGCGCTCGTTTCACAAATTAAACAAATAAACGTCTTGTGCCCATATCGGTTGGCGATTCCCACGCAAATCCCAAATCCATCTCACATTTGGCTGCGGATGGATTTTCACACGTTAAGGACGGTCACACGTCTGTCGGACGGGTGTTGGAATTTGGTTACGACTTTTTATCACTTGTAACTAAATATAACAACTCAATATTATGATTATTGCAATAATTATGAAGCACTTTGGTAAATCGCCCTCGGGTGTTGTGTGTTGTGTGTGGCTGTGCCTATGCGGGAGACAGACTCGGAGTGGGTGGGTGGTTAATTTGAATGCCACACCACTTATTCAATTCTCTTTGGTTGGCCCATTACAAAACGTTCAAACCAGAAATCATATCGTGTCGTTACATCTCTCTGGAGCTTTCCTGGTGCCGTATTATTGATTCGGATCTTGAATGTGGCGCGGCGACAACCGATTGTTCCATTCAGTGGTCGTTAACTCTGCGCGAGATGGCTTCGCGATTGCGTTGTAACTTGTAATCTCCGACGGAAAATTAACATAAAGTTTAATTTGGAAATTGTTTAGGAGTGGGCGCCCCCAAAAATTCATATCGCATCGTGTAAATGGCCTCACGGGAACCTATGTCCCCGATTGAGTACCTGTTTACCTTCGAATGTTAGTTTTTCTTTGAATGGCTGCCAATCGGAAGAGGGAAGCATTGTGTGTTGCTGCATACTCATTTTGAATCCCCAATGAGTGGCAAGCCGGACTTGCGATGCGTCGCGTATAGTGGGAGTCGAGGGAACCCGAACCTGCACCTGCTTTTTGGGGCTTGTTTGACAAATGATGGCTGTTTCGGATGTCACATGAGGTGCAGCGGAAAACGTAGATTTGTTTCCGTCAAGGAAAAGTGAAAATTTTAATCTTGGAGTCAGGTCGGGGATCGAGTTTTGGGGATTACTATATTTGGGAGGGGATTAGGCAGGCGATCTGACAAGTGTCCGTTTCAAGCTGAAATTGATGACTATGTGTTTGAATTAGATGCGGCTTTGAGAGACTTATTTATGTCAAAGCCGAAACTATCCAGGTGGACATTTTTTTTTTGTAATACTTGTCACAGGAGAGCCTAATCTATTACAGCGTAAGAAGGTCTGTGCAGATTCTGCAATGGATTTTGTCGATCCTAACTTGAAAGCAACATCACTTTCGATAAGCAGATAGGTTTTTTTTTCAGCATTTGAATATTTGAAAGTTTAAGTATGCTCGGGATGAGAGTTCCCAAAAAATGATAAACTCCTTCTTATAGATTTCTGTATAGATTTCCACTCCCCCTGCCAACAAAATCTGCAAATTGAGTTCCACTCTTGCAATCGCAACTATCACGCAGAAAATTTAGAATTATCGAACTTTCGGTTAAAAACTATCAAGTAAAACTCCTACAGAGTTGGTGGATTAAAAATAATCGAGTCAAGTTTACGGAAACTCGGTTAAAAATAAATTTCAATCCACTCAATTTCACCTCAAAATTTTCTGGGTCGAAAATAACAAATTAACTTGGTCAAATTTAACTAAGTTATTAGCCAACAAACTTGGTTGATTTCTCTGTTGTTATTAGCCAACCCACTCTGTAGAATTTAACCAAGTTACTCCTTTGTTGTTTGTCAACAAAATTGATAGAATGTAACCAAGTTACTCTGTTGTTTTTAGCCTACAAACTTGATAGAATTTAACCATGTTTCTCTGTTGTTATGAGCCAGTAAACTTGATGAAATTAAACCAACTTACTCTGTTGTTATAAGCCAACCCACTTGGTAGAATTTAACAAAGTTATTCTGTTGTTGTTTCCCAACGCACTTGGTCGAATTTAACCAAGTTTCTCTCTTGTTATTAGCCAACAAACTTGATAGAATTTAACCAAGTTTATCTGTTGTTATCAGCCAACCAACTTGGTAGAATTTAACCAAGTTAGTCTGTTGTTATTAGCCAACAAACTTGGTTGATTTCTCTGTTGTTATTGGCCAACCCACTTGGTAGAATTTAACAAAGTTACTCTGTTGTTGTTTCCCAACGCACTTGGTCGAATTTAACCAAGTTTCTCTGTTGTTATTAGCCAACAAACTTGATAGAATTTAACCAAGTTAATCTGTTGTTTTTAGCCTACAAACTTGATAGAATTTAACCAAGTTATCCAACGGAAACCCTCACCAGGCATATGTTATAACTAGATCCACCCTCCGCGGTCCCGTTGCATGGCTGTATCAAATTCAATTCTAATGAAGAGCTTCCTCAGCTGAACCTATTTCACATTACAATACCCTCCCATTTCTGTAATACAGCAATAGCGATTGGATAAATTTGCATAAACTCCCATCCTGCCCACGATGCAGTGAAACTTCATCTTCACCCTCCACCCATAAATTACATACACCCATCATGCCCACTTGGGCTATTCAATTGCGCAGAGTTCAAAATAGCTTCGAGCATAATTTCAAAGCAGCACACTGCAGACTACACTCGCCTGCCCTCTCCAAATTGATAAATGCTCCCAAGCGAAATCGGCTGCAACCTGAGACCACCCCTAAAGCGCACTCTTCCAAAATCCATCAGCATCTTCATCATCATCATGTCGATGGAAATAAACCAGAAGAAGAAGACTTCTCTAGCATTTCGATTATGCATCGTCATCATTTCGATACAGCATCATCTCCATCTCCGCCGCCTATTGATTCATTGACTTCAGTCCCATTGAGAATGTGATGGAAGAGCACTGACGCTGGTATCCAACGGGCGCGCACTCACATACAAATTCCAAGTTTGTTCACATGCAACCGTTTAATAACATGAGAGCCTCCCGATATACAAATTGTCCATATAAGCACAAAACGGAACCACCAAACAAGACGCAGTGTTTCAGGATAATTTTCCCAAACGAAGCACAGAAAAAAACAAAAACAAAAAACCAACAACCAAAATGAACAAATCACTGGCAACAAATTTATGTATGTTCAAGGCATGTTGCAACATCGTTGAAGTTCTTTGTAGTTTGTTACAAGTTTTTGCTCCTTTGCATATATGACCACCGCCACTTAGTTGTGGTACACCTCCTAGCGCAAGTAGGTAGCCATGGCGAGCGCATCATCAACTGCATTGCTAGGAGCACGCAAAAAATATGATACCAAGCCTTTGAGAGGTTGGTGAAGGTTTCTTTTTTTCGTGCAGCTCAACTAGCTCAGCGAGGCAGACAACAACAAGTCAAAAGGAGTGCTTGTTAGTTCGACACTGCCGTTTCTTGGTATGGCCGAAGAAAAGCCATTAAGTTAACGTTTGCAACAAGGAAGTATGCTTTGAGTAGTACCAGGAATTTATGGAAGCAAATGCATTCAAGTGAACTTGGCCGGGCGGGGTATTACCGGATAGGTATACCTTAAGCAGGAGAAGGTATACACCTAGAAGGAGACGAGCAACAAAAAGCAAGAGCTCCTCAGTCGTGTATAGTTAGCATATAGCCCCTATTAGCATATTTGCCTGATCATATACAGTTGATGGCGAGGTGAATGGACAGAAGGGCAGTGCAGCCGTTTGAATGCGAAAGGGGTAGGTAATTAAACAAACAACAAAATAATAGGCCGTCAGCTTTTGGTGACAAGGATTGTCGAAGCCATGAAACAGGACTTACTGCACAACCGGATAAAAGAAAATAAATTAATCGGGACCCTAGTCCTAGCTTCTCACAATTATTCGTTTTGTATGAGGTTTTAATTTTTCGAAAGGGTCTACAATTTGTTGGCCCAATTCGAACGCCTGATTTAAGAAGGTAGTTTTACTGCGATTTTACTACGATGTTTTTCAGACCTTTGCTGGAAGTGGTGCTTGTGTGTAGATGTCTTATATTATTCTATTTTGAGTCTAACCTCGTGACAGTCACAAAAGCCGCCCTAGCTCACTCCATTTGTTCGTAAAGCATTTGCCTATGAGAAACTTAAACTTTAATTTTGTTTACAAGGCAATTAAATTTGTATACGAAGTATATGGAAGTCGAAAATGCGAGGACTCATAACATAACAATGGCTAAAAGCAAAGTATGGTAGTTAAAAGAGCTGTGAGCGAGTAGTAAATCACTAGAGACTTTGGTACCATGGATACTACTTATTTGAATGGTGTCTTTCTTTTCAGCAAATACCATCAGATGATATGATTTTTAGCCTAGCTGTGCATGCTTCTGAAGCTTTTGATCCAATGAAAGATGTTTTTAAACCTATGCGAGACAGCTCATCAGCACCTTTTCGTTGCCTTCGCATGGGTTGTTACCTCTAACCTAGGATGAAAGGACTAGAGCTTAGTATAAATGAACCAAGAGCCTTTGGAATTACTTGGCTTGTCTGACCTTGTGAGATTTCACACTAAGCTCTTTTTGTAGAAGCGTTATACAGACAGATCCAAGCTTAAAGACTCACTGTCGTATACCCAAGGTGGACTGAGACACTGCTCTGAGATATATCTAGCTGTGGCCACCAGTTGCCATTCTTAAACCTTCTGGCGTCTAGCATGTTTTATGGGAATCAACCAGCCTACTTTTGAAGCCATGAAGTCATTGAAAGCTTCGACATAATCTCAGGATCTTCATGTGACCCTCTAGAGCACATTAAGCACAGTTTTCCTGCCTATAAGTAAAAAATTAAAAATCAACAAAGATTCCCGAAGTATGATGGACCAAGAACTAAAACGAAGCTCCTCTTTTTAAAATCTATTCAAAGACTTTAATCAATACTGGAGAGTACATCAAAAGAATGGCGATACATAAATCTAGATAACCTTGTGCCAAACGCCTTTCTCAATGCCCAGACCACTTTGAGGCTTACATATTCCCATTGAAGCTGTTCTTAAAACCAATATTGAAAAATACCCTTCTGAGTGTTGATTCAAGGCTCTACTATTGTATATTCCCAGTTTTCAACTCGCATTTTTTACAGTAAACTTGCAGTTTAAGATGTGCCTTATAAGGTTTAGCGATATATCGAAAATCTGGTGGAAGCTGTCTTCACAAAAGTCTACGTAAATCTTTTTGTGAGTACCCGCATGTATTTTATAACTACCTGCGTATACTTAAACATGTACCGCAACTATCGGTGCTTAAGCTTTCTTTTTTTTAACACGCGAAAAAGCGACATCTAGATATCGTTCGAAAATACGTCCCGTTGAAAATAAGTTTTACTCATGATTTTCATTTGAATGAAAATTTAGAGCTATAAATCTATGTCGACAAATTAACGTTTCAATAGTAACATCATTGAAACGAAAGTGATTGGCAAGCAATTCGCACTTCGCAGATAATATGCCCCTGAATTAAAATTATGCAGTCGCCTACTTTTAGGCGTAGGTAAACTGCATTCCTTCGAAAATAGGTTCTAATCTAAGATGATTTATATTTAAATACGTACGTTACCGTGGTAATATGGCGGCGGCAAATTGAATCTCACCAAAATGCTTTCAATTAACAAAGTTTTTTTATGGCGAATTCTTAACCTAATTTTACCAGCCTTTAGTACCTTTCGAATGATGCAAGTTTCTTTCTACTTTTTTGATAATAAATACTGAAAAAGTGTACGGAAACGTTGGATGTTCACGTATTAATATAATGATTTTGTATCGTTGAACCTTTTGCCATAAACGACTCCGTCCCCCTTAAATTAAGGTTTTTTAGTCGTTGTTTTTCCTCAAAAACAATAATTTTTCTAATTTTATTTATTTTTTTTTTCACTTGTTAACTTTTTCAGTAGAAAGACATAAATTTGTCATATCTCTGTTTTTAAATTATGTAAATTTTACTATAACAAATTGTAAATTCTAAACGAAAATACAATTTAAATTACATACGACTCGTTTAAAATAATATTTATATTTCTTGGTTTGAATTCCAAAGTAAGCAGGCTCCTTTTCTGCTAGAAACATACTAAATTCAAATTTAACAACACAACTAACAAATCCCACCATCGCCTACCCCTTAAACGCAGTTTAGACGCCACTGTGTCTTGCAACTTGTCCATATGGGGAAAAAAACTACACATCGGCGGTTGCATATGGGGACGACACGACTGCAGACAGCTATAGAGGGCCACTATGGCAATGACGCTTCATATCGATATGCCAAGGTTTGTTATTCTCGTTTGTCTCCTCCTTAAGTCATTTTTTCTTCTTGCTGTTGTTGTTGTCGTTGTTCTTCCCTTTTTTGATTATTCTATTTGCATGTGGAGCTAACCTCCACACTCGTTGTCGTTATACGTTAGCTCTATGGGAAAGAGAAGAAATCGCTGTGCTTCGCTTCGTCGTTTTGCATCTTTTTGTGGGCACTATGCAAACTCCATTCTTCCTGGAAAAACATTTCCCCGCACATTTATCCCTATACCTAGAAACGAGAACTCACTTTGGCCCAGGCAAACACTCACGATGCAATGCACTCTCGGGACCAGAGGGGGTGGGGGAGAACAAATGACAACCCAGCCACATCCTTTCAATCGCCCATTTAAACGGTGCGACTATAGGTTGCGGTGAGACGATTTTGTTTCCCATGGCCGCCTAGCCTATACCCAGCAACAAAAAGAGCCGAGCCAAATGTCAAAGACACATTAATTCGCACCGCAAACAAAAACGTTGAGGCGTCACGCGGTATCTATCGTTGGTCAAAGAGTTGCTCCAGTCTATACGGAGGACCGGGCGCATTAGCCACTCGGCTTACTCATTAGCATTGTTCTCCTTGTGGTGCTGAAGAGAGAGGTTCTTGTTCCACTTCACACGCCATACAATGGACGATCGCTCGGTACATTGTCGAGGCGTTAGAATCGATTTCGATTTGGATGTTTCGAATGATCATGACGATGCAGGTGATGATGACGATGATGATGCTGTGGCTATGGGATGAAAAAGATTGGCATAGGGCATACAATTGGAACAAAGGGTTCTCTGCGGTACAGTTATGAGTGCATTTTCAGAGGTTGATCCCGCAGCTCTTTTCATCGTTATTTTGAATGTGATGACGGTTGATTGACGTTCGATTTGATGGTGCTATGAATGCCATCATGAATGCAATGGGTCCGGTCCGTCCTATGGAATGAGGTCAAATTTGTGGTAAATCTTGAAGCAACCTTTTAAAAGAAGACACAAACGATGAGTTGACTTTTATGTGGTGGATCACCTTTCGAAGGTGATTGTAATTATTTGAAGGGAACATATTTCAAAAGCGGCTCCTACATTTAGGAGGTGTAAAAAAGAAATCTACTTCTGGTAGTTAAAACAAAATATATATTTTTCCTCAAAAGCACAATGGGTAGCTAGGTAGAGTAGTTGAAGTTTGTTTTTATTCTTTACAGCCACACTTCTCTTTCAAGTGTGAATTCTAAGGGGCTTGTTGGCTGCGTCGTGGATAGAACTTAAACTTTGTCACAAATGTTGCGGCCACATTCCATTAGACGGAAGGGCGAAGCTTTTCGAAGGAAGGCAAAAGAAAAGTCAAAATCATGTCAGTAAGCCTTGAGGTGAAGAGAATTTCTTAAATTGTAGAAGTTGACACTTCACATGCAAATGCAAAAGACCAGTCGACAGCTACTTAAAAAGGTCTGTTTATAAACGCAAATATAACTAAACCGACGAGTCATCAACTTCTTAGTCGAGGTATCACGATGATTCAATGGAAATTTTAGAAAGAAGGCGAGAATTTGACATTTAATCAGCTCCATTTGTCACATGGGGCTTTATTAGAAGCTGGTGGTCACCTCTTCTAATTGGCATAAGGTGTCTTCCAGTGGCGTGGCGTCCATATAACTCGATTCCTACCGAGTTACCTTTTGAAATCTCCACCAGGCAACACTATCTATCTACCAAAAACCGAATATACATGAAACGCTACCAAATGAATTTGAATACTCACCAAATGGTACACACACAAAAGCACTCATATAAAAATTGTGTGTGTATCCATTTTCATACAACCTCGTCATCGTCTCGTCGCGACAAAGCGAAGGTAACCCAAAATATGTCGGGTTATTAAAGTTCTCCCTTTATAGTTCATTTTGAGAGAAAATTTGCTTGTTATCTCTTTTTTTCTTCCCTGAGTACTTTGTGTGAGTCTGACACCTCTTTGTTCAACACCCATTGTAGAAAATAACCCGCTTTTCTTCGAGTTATTCGCGGTTCTCACAAAGTTCATTTTGACTGCCGAATACGGAGTGAACATTTGTTTGTATCTCTTTTTTTCTTCCCAGAGCTGAGTACTGGTACTGGCCAGGCCATGGCCACTGGGTTGTGTTTTGGGTATGTCGTATGTGTTTGTTTGGTTATGAAATGAACAAAATAACACGCTTTTCTTCGAGTTATTCGATTAATTCTACTTCTGCTTGTCTGATTGTGAGGATAATTGCAGGTAGTATGTTGAGGTAGGTGTAAGTGTTTTGGTTTACAAATTCAGTTCGCAGATTGCAGTGCATGACTTAAGTGAATTTAGTAATGTGAACCCAATTTGCAAATGTACAATGAATACACAGGTGTAAGGTTTCTTATAAATATTTATATGTGATTAATTTTGCTTCGACTTCCCATTTTAAAACATTCACGCCACGCCACTGGTGTCTTCGACTGCAAATGATCTAGGGAGATTCTTAAATTGGGCGGGGAACACCTTTTCGCACTTGTCGGAATCATGCCACAAAAAATGCAGGGTTATACCCCATCACAACGAGCCGAAAACCGTGTTTTCGTCGAAATCTAGTCGATGCATTTACACCGAACACCATTTAGTTTTCGTTTGACGTTTCTATCAGCTGTGAGACACTAGTCGTGAAACTTCTGTGTAAACTGTTATGGCTACAAATTTCGATCGCATTAATTAACAAATAAAATGAATTCAGAGCATTTAATAATAATAAAAGCCCATCAATTAAGTGTGGCAAATGATTTGAAGTTGTGAGTTGTGACATTTGTTCGGTCAGCTGTTCTGCTTGATTTGCTGAATATTGCAAAAGGTTTGTTTGTTTCAACAACCCAACGATTGGAAGTCGTTTTCGTGTTGTTTTCGTGGAAAACGACTCGTTTTGAAAACTGAAATATGTATGGAAAAACTTCTGTTTTCGATTAAGTTTTCGGCTCGGTGTGAATAGGCTATTAGACTGAAAGACGGGGATTCCTGCACATTCTGCAATGACCTAAAATCCGAGGATAATAGTTCACAGTGAATGGTTGTTTTTCAAAGGAGACATCAACCAACTTGGAGTGTGCAACTCGAGGCAATTAACTAAGGACCGGACTAGTTAGAGAGGCGAGGTGAGTTGAGGCCTCGATTCACACCGATAACTGTAGAGCCGCCTTGGTAGGTAAGTTGGAAATCCGTTCACAACGGAATAGGTGCCAAAGTACTTGTAAGCCCATCAGCAGTTGTGATGTTGCTCTCAGGCTCGGGCTGTCGACGTGGCCAGTAGTAGACCAACTGGCTTGTCACCTCGAAATGCATTAAACCAACTTGCGATTTTAGTGTGGGATCAGTTGATTTCCTCTTCCATAGGGGCAGCTAAAGTTACCCAATGACGTCCAGAATGCTTGCATTTTTCCATAACCTAACTTTTTGAATGAAACCCGCATTTTAAGACTGACCCATTCTACCCAAAAACAAAAATAGGTGTCGAAACGTGAAGAGCCTCGTCACTCGCGCCAACAATTGCGAGCAGAAAACGAATCAGACTCTATTTTCACTTAATAGTTCCAACCTTAGATAATATCAAGCAAAGTCCCATTTACTCCTGTAATTGTTACACAAAGGTAATTAAATAACTTGCATCGGCTCCTTACGGTCCACCTATATCAACAGCTAACCGACTTTCTACCACGATTCCCCGCACAATGGTAAACTGCTTCATGTCGTGTCGACTTATTCTTCCTGTAGTTGTTGAGAAAATGGCCAAAGAAAAATAAATTACCCAACTTCCGTGGGGTCATAGAAATATATATACAGACCCATTCTAAGGTGACTGACCTCATATAAGGTTCATACCGTCCAGAATAATCAATGACGATTACAGAGTGGTTTTCCGTTTTTCTTATTCTCTTCCTTTGGGAAATGAAATTCTGAAGCGAAAGGAAGTCGTCTTACCACTGTCCAACTACATAAACGACTGACGCCATATTGTCATCGGCTGTGGCTGTCAGCTTTTAATTGGTAATTTGTCAGCTGTCACTAGTTGGCGATTTGTGACAGATAGAAGTGACACATGATATAAGCGTTCGACGACGGACGGGGTTAATGGCATTTGCCGTCCATAGGCATCATTGTGTTGCAGATCGCAGTTGATGCCTGTGCGAAAGGTGCGCCTCGTTGACCTCGGAACGCATTGTTGTTGTCGCTGTCGTTGTCGGTACGAAATGAAACATACGCGATACATGGGAAAATGGTCACAGGTGACATTCGGGCCATCTTCGGATTCTGTTGGTTTTTCGCAGGACTCTATTAGAGGTTTTTTTTTTTTTGTTTTAGTGGTCATTAAAGACGCCGCGCCGCTACGGCAATTTGGCCAAGTAAACAGTTACCATCAGTTACCATCGGAGGGACACAAAAGCAATGCAAAGCCATACGACTCGGATAAGGTCAGCCGGGGTGACTCCTAAACCAAGTCGTCGCTTCTCTTGCGCGGGGACTCGGCCGATCGCTCTCTGCAGACAAAGGCCTTCCATAAATATGTGAATTTGTTGTTCGACAAGGAGTCGCTCGTTAATATGTTGCGCATACATTATTCCTCCATCAGTTTGTGGTGTGTATGCGCGATTCGACAACGACCACGACTAAGACGACAACGATGACTATATGCGACGACCTCAGCGAGACCCGTGTACCTACAACCACTATTGTCCATTCCGATCCACTCCTTTTTGCATTCGATTTGCCTAAGCTGAGACGCCTTCTACCGCTGCTGCTTCTTCCATTTGAACGATACTGTGTGGTGTCTCTATGGTGCAACAAAGGAAATCAAAATCGCCAACATGGAATGAGGTCTGTCTTTTCTGTGTGTTCATTATGGGGACTCTTAGCTGTGGAATTCCTTCCTAGTGGCTAGCGATCTGGCACTCACTCCCCTGCACGTCCTTGGCCAACTCGTCCACGTCCCACTATTATATGCCACTCGAATGGCTAAGATTTATTCAAATTACAAGACAAGTCACGGTTGTTGCTCCAACGACGACGACGACGGCGGCGGCGACGACTCTTTTGCACTTTTGGCCAATAATGTACGTATGTCACGTGGTTTACTATATAGCATCATGGGCATGGCACATTACGTTCGGGTGTACCTTTTGCCAACGGCCATGGGTGCTATGTTTGACTATGAACCTAATAATGGGTAGTTTGAGTCCATAGCGCGACGAAGAGCCTGCACAGCATACCAATGTACACATAAGTGGGCACAACGACTGTGAGCATCATTGCAGTCGTCGTCATCGTCATCGTCATCGTCATCGTCAGCATCGTCGTTTTAATGAACATATTCATTGCCCGATGTTCGACGACAACGACGGCCACGGCCACGACAACATCCCGAGGCCAATGAACTGAAACTCCTCCGAGTTCTACCGGTGTGTATTGTCAATGAGATGCAATTCGGATGGTGACCTCTGGCTGGGGGAGTTTGACTAAGTTCTCCTTGCGAACAAGACGAGTTCATTTGCTCGGCACTATCTCTGTGTGCATATATCGAGACTCAGTCTGGAGCGCCGTATGCACTTAGGCGCGCTTGGGGTGTATTTAATGCCCGATGGACTGCCTAGAACCCACCACGGGATCTGGTTCTGACACCAAGCGAGATGATGGTCTATTATAGGGACTGAATGATAGCGAATTTAATTATACAGGAAACGAGCAAGTGCACGAGGAGGGAGGAGGATTGATTTTGCCATCGTTCGGAGTGCCGAAAGTAGTGGAAGCGAAAATGCGCCATTGCACGGTCATTCGACTGTCATACTGACAATGGGCCGTGAGATGGTACAATCCTGCAATAGGATTTAACCAACCGAAAAGGGCACCAACCAGCTTATACCTGGGAAAAGGGTAAATCACGCAGATTTTCGAGAAAGCCGGGGGCGAAAATAGTGCTAGTGGCCTACCTCAGGGCAACTATCTTAGACCTGTAATTGGTTCTCGCTTGCAGCCAATTATTCACAGCGTTTTAACAGGTTTATACAAAATGTCTTGGACATGTGTCCAAGATTCGTGTCATCTCTTTACAGCTTAGAAGCTACAATTTAGAGCTTTCCTGCTTAAAAGCTGTACTTCAAAGCTGTAAACCGATATTAAGCCTCACAAGCAGCATTTCCCGCAGCCAGCTGGTAGACCTTAGTCTTTTTTAGGTCTGCAGATCTACTTTTTGGGTGGTAGCGTCGCACACATGGTCATAATTATTGATTTCGGTTTACAGTAGAAGAAAAACAAAGGCTGGGCAAGGGGTATACCACTTGTAACACTCCTCGGGAAAGGTTTTAAAGTCGTATAGTTTCCAACCAGACAGTAGTGAAAGCGACCAGCTTTTTACTTTCAGAAGGGCTACCAAAGAAGGCTTGAGATATTCCACTTCATGCTAGTATGGTTTTCGTCCTCAAGTGGTTGAGTTTATAGGTTTCAGACACTTTCTTTCGTGGCTTAAAAGTGCCTTATCGCATTTTCAAACCACGAGGGAAAGTGTCAGCAGATCTCGAAAATCTTTAAAAAAATCTTTAGTATGCTTTGCAGAAGCCTGTCAACGAACCTTTTCAACTTACTCGTGCAAGTAGCAGTGGTTTTTTCAGTTCTGCATCGACCTTGAAGCGGAGCAACAGAAGCTTGATAATAAAACTAATTGCATTGCTTTGCCAAACGTTGGACAACAGTTGAAACGTCGACTTTGTCGATTTCGCTGACTATACCTTGTTTTCAGTTCTGCCTTCTGTGGAGACAATACCCGCTAGGTAGTGGAAACATTGGACTCTCCTCTCTGCCTTTGGTCCAGCTATGCTCACTTAACATAGCTACAACCGAGCAGCTGATGATCTTTGTTGTGGCAGTGTTAGTTTATAAGCCGACACATCCTTTCTTCTTCGCTTCTGCTACCATTCGGTGAAGGACCCAAAAACATTTGAAGAGTAGGCAGAGTTAGTCAGCACCGAGCATTCGATGCATTCACACGGAACAGCAACTAGTTGGACGTTTCAATCAGGTGTGAGACACCAGTCGTTAAACTTATGTGCAAACTATTTTGGTAACAAATTTCGATCGCATTAATTAACAAATAAAATGAATTTAGAGCATTTAAAAATAATATTAGACCATCAATTAAGTGTGGAAAATGATTTTAAGTTTTGAGTTGTGATATTTGTTCAGTCAGCTGTTCTGCTGGATTTTCTGAATATTGCAAAAGGTGTGTTGGATTCAACAAACCCACGATTAGAAGTCGTTTTCGAGTGTTTTCGCGGTTTTCGGCCCGGTGTGAAAAGGTTATTAAAGGTTATGAGGCTCCGTCAAAGTCATCAGCTTCTCTGTCGCAGGTCTCGGCGAACTTTCTCGTTAATTGCAACTCATAAGTGTAAGGTCTACTAAATTAAGTATGATTTTTCGTCAAAATCATAAAATATTCGGTTATGACAAAGAGACGATTTTGGAGATTGCTGGTATTCAAATTTGTATCCGACAAATGTTACCACGCAGTTAGGCCTGTTTGAATGCAAAAATTTTGAAAATAAACAGTTTTTGATCTTTATCTGATAATCTACTTTATATATGAAAAGTTCCAGTTTATGGGAAGTACTTTACTATAAGAAATAAAATAAAATTAAAAAAAAAAAATAAGCCCACAGAGCTATTAGCGACTTGACAACTCCAAAATTTCAGTGTGAACGCACTCTTAAACCGATTACCGAACTGTCAATGTCAAAATATTTACTAAAATCAACATTTTCATCGTTATGAAGTACACAAAGGAATAACGTTTGCAAGTAATTAAAATTAACTACTGAAATTTCGAGCCGGGTCACAACCTTAAGAGCGTTAACACCAATTTTTAATTTTCAACGGTGAAGCGGGTTTTTGGTTAAACGGCTAAGTCAAGAAGAAAAAATATGCATTGATAGTTATTTTTTTTTTTTGAGATATCTCAAGTAGCTTCCATTTTATTTTAAAAAGAAGCTGTCAAGAAGTCCTTAATGAGAGACCCTATATAAGCTTCATATAAAGGATGTCTATTAAGCGGTGTGAAACTTGTATACGCAAATGTTGAAAACGACCCTACAAAGTGAGCGCATTTATGCAGCTTGAAATAAATTCGTTGAGCTCAAGGCTGCTGCGACAGGTGGAAAGGCGAATAAAATTCGGAATCCATTCTTATAAGTTGTACCATTGATGGTCTTAAAAGTGACTGTGCCAACTTCTTAAAAAGATGTCTCTCCACCAAAGGCTTTATTTGGTTGTAGAACGATAAATACCACGGTTACGGTCCGTGTAGGTCTGTAAAAGGAACGCATCTTGGTTACCAGGGTGTGCGAATTTAATTTTTGATACGAATAAACGCGACCTATACAAATAGCTGAACTAAAACTTGACGAGTCGATGTTAAATATTGAAAAAAGGTCATTACTGGAGTTCGAACTCCGAACCACTCAAACTGAAACGCACTGAGCTACAATTACCTACGGTTGTTAAATCGTAGGCTATGGGTCTGACTTTTATGTTAATCATTTCGCAACTCGATTGTTTTTTTTTTTTTTTTTTGTAAAAACGCATCAAACTCTGGAGCCGCTTCGGGTTCTGGTCGCATAATTCTATTTAGCCGTCCACAAACTACTCCCTAGTATATTCGGAAGTTTCCAAAATGTATTAAGTTACTTATGTTATGAAATTGCCACCTCAAGGGTCAAATATGATTTATGGCCTGTCCATAAAAACGGGCATTACCATCCTCCCGGCGGTATCGGCTTCATTTTGAGTCAAACAGCGATTTGCAAAATTCGCCACGCTAGTAGTTGTCATTAATCAAACCCGTCTAACCCACGTAATAATACCCAAGCAGCTGACTTTCGAAAAAGTTCATAAAAGGGAAAAGAACGAAACTGAGCGTTTAGACGGAGGTCACTTCATACTCATTAATTTAACGAATTTTCTTAGTGAAAGCTAGTGGAAGGTGTTGCTAAGAAAAAGAAGTTCTGAATTGAATTTGAAAGCGAAATTTCAGCAACTTGAAGGAATGATAATTAACCGGAACATTCACAGTGAAACACTCGAATACCGAACCATTGAATGTCGTGCATGTGTTTTTAGTGACCCTTTTGCGTTAACTTTTGTGGTGCTTTTAGCATTGACAAAATGTTTGGTTTATTGTTTCTCGCATTCCGTCGTGAATACATGCTAAATACTTGTGCTAACAGAATCGATTGTTGTGTCATAAAAACTGTCTTTATAATTCATTAAGAACGATGACTAAAATTCGTAGATAAACCTCAGTTGGTGCTCTGTTCATAAGTGCCACCAAATGCCAGAAAAATCCACTTAACACTCTGTCTAGAAAAGAAAACCCTTCTCATAGCCGATTGAAACTATTTACATTGCAGGCGAAATATTTCTGATGCGACCACTGGAAGACATCGCCGCGATCACACATGTGGGTGACCCTGTCCTGCTAACAGTGGTAGCCGAAGAGGTTAAGGTCGGTCGTGACGAGCCGCCAGCAGCTGCAACAACCGTACAGTTGGCGTTCTTCCTCCCGGAGCGCAGCAATTCGCCACCATACTTCGAGAACGATCAGTAAGTACATACATGAGATACACCGTTTTAATTCAACCATTTTGACTTTCCATCTCTCTCTCTCTCCCCGCAGCTATGTGTCACGCGTGGATGAGAATGCACCGCAGGGCACCGCATTGACGTTCATCGATCCGTATGTGCCGCGCGTCTACGATGACGACACCGGAAAAAATGGCGTCTTCTCGCTGACCCTGCTGAACAACAACGGCACCTTCGAGATATCACCCAACGTCGCTGAGCGTAGCGCATCGTTTCTGATACGCGTGCGTGACAACATGCTGTTGGACTATGAGGAACGTCAGTCGGTTGAGTTCCAGGTATTGGCCCAAGAACTTGGTCCAGCAACGAACCTGTCGGCCATCGTCAATGTAACAGTGTACATCAACGACGTGAACGACAATCCGCCGGTATTCACTCAGCCCGTGTACACGGTTGAACTGCCGGAGAATATGACAGTTGGCACGAAGGTGGTGCAAGTGCATGCGGACGATGTTGACACCGGGATGGGCGGACGTGTCCGGTACACAGCCATAATGGGCTATCTGAACACTTCGCTGAATTTGGATGCGGAAAATGGCATAATCACCGTCTCGACCAACAGTCACGGATTCGACAGGGAAGTGATGCCGGAATATCATTTGTATGTGGAGGCTCGTGACAGCGATGGTACCGGCAACCGGGCGCAGGTGCCGCTAGTCATAAAGATGATCGATGTGAATGACGAGACGCCGACATTCGAGAAGAACGTCTACGAGTTCATTTTGGCAGCTGACCTGCAGAGTTTTACATCGCCGGCGTACATTAAGGCCGTCGACAAAGACGCGACAGCACCGAACAACGAGGTGCGCTACGAGATCATCAATGGCAATTATGATAATAAATTCTCTCTGAACAAGGTCACCGGCGAGTTGACGGTCCAGGAAAAGATTTTAATGCGCTCCAAGAAGGAGGCACTAAGTCGAAGCCGGCGGCAGGTCACGTCATCACCTCTTGAGAATGATATGTTCGTTTTGACTACCCGAGCCTATGATTTGGGGGTGCCGGTGAGATTTTCGACCGCCACCATTAGGATCTATCCGCCAGAGAGTCGAACACGGACAGTGACCTTTGTCGTGCCGGGCTATAATCCGGACAAGCAGAAAACAGCTGACACCTTGTCGACCATCACCGGAGGTCGTGTGATCATACACGATATAAGACCGATGCGACCCGATGAGCCCGGGGCACACAACCTGAAGGGCGACATAAAGGAGCGCAGTGTGGTGACGGCAACGGTGCTGTACGATGGTGCGTCGGTTGTTGATATATCACAGATTCAGCAGCGACTGTCACAGCACAATGGGTCGTATGCGATCATGACGAAAGACGAGGTGGACAGTGATGTAAGTTTTACTTAATGACTAGAGCGGTGCTCATTTCTGACAAATTCCTTTTTTTTCCAGGCTTTGTACAAGGCTGAGAATAAACTGCTGTTTTGGCTTCTTATTCTACTCGCTACGCTCGTGGCGCTGACCATCCTAATTCTACTGCTGTGCTGTATATGTTCGTGGTGCCCTCTCTACGGTGCAGCGAGGTAAGTTTGAGCGAGATGGCTCTGGTTATCCTTCGAAAATATTCCCTGTAGAAGCTACTATATATCCTTCTTGCTTGTCTTAATTAAATTCGGAGATATTTTTGTCTGTGTTAGGCTGTTAACTGTGAAAAAATTGAGTGTGATTGTAGTTCTTGGGTGTGTACACTAGTCGAAGGGACATTCGTGGTCATTAACAAAGGTTATACGTATTAGATTGGTCAGTTGTATAATGCAGGACTCTGTTTTAGTGATTTGGGTTTTGGACCTACAACAGGATCACCCTGGGTATTGGCAGCAAGATATGGCTTCTAGATATAAATACGAATAAAGCTCGGGTACTCTAATACAGCGACCTTGAATCCGCAAAATTTCAATCTCCATTGACAGTCAACAGTATTCAAAATTACTTCATAAAATTTTCGATCATAATTGGTAGGACAAATGTAACTCATAGCCAGTTAATGTGCAACGCATTCTGTTTTATTTTTTCTTATTTATTTATTTTTTGTAATAAAACAATGCAGGGTCAAATTTATCTCTGAAAATGCATCTTTCATTTGATCTATGCCTTGTTAAATCCGGTTTTGAAATAACGCCGTAGTCAGTACGACAAAAAAGATGTAGCCTTTTAATATACTGAGAGGGTTTAGTATCCACCCGAACTTAAAGTATGCTGTGCCGAGTTGCCTAGTGGCAGACTAGAGGCATCTTGGTCTTTAATTCTTCTCGGTACTATATTTTAAGACCGTTGCTATGGCTTAGCACTTACAAGAGTAACCTTAGAACATTTCGTACAGTTCTGTTTCTTTTATGAGTCTGTGAATGAATATCCATAGCTATCCATATCTAATCAGTGCCAAAGAGATCTGACGACCTTCACCTACTTGTAATTGCAGTTAATTAAGTACGTTACACCTGGTTGTAAGGTCCATTGGGATTCATAGGTTATTTTTACTAAGACTCTTTGCAAAAATGTCTGTTCTCTTACAACTATAAGGTTTTACGAGTGTAGAACTTTTTTCATTAATTCTCAATTTTTCTAAGAGTGTGTTCCGCTTTTTCAGGCCCTATAAATGGTTCCACTGTCTGCCTTGTCTTGATGGAGAATCCGATGCTTGTTTCCCCTTTTGTCTTAGTAAATAAAATAAATAGTTTACGCAACAGATTCGTGTACCCTAGGCCTCGCTTTTCACAACCATTCGTATTGTGTGAGCTTTATTTTGAGCACTAATGGAAGAGATCTGCAATTTTCTGCCGAGTCCAAAAGGCCAATTGAGAAGTTCTTTCCCCACAATTGTACGTTTGGATGTTTGTCAGACGTTCGCCAGAGGTGGCCCAGGTTTTAAGATGTAATTTGTGCTTTGCCCAGAGATGGGCCTGAAATCCCTTGCTCAGTCCATCGCACTAACCACAAAGTCACTGCGCCCATATAATGCTTATGGGGTTATTTTATTTGGCAGACAGAGTTATCCTAGCATTCTTTACTAATTTATGAAGGTATTCACACAAATCTAGATTTAATGACTCACACGTGAAGTCGCAGTTATAGCCATACGCTAAATGAAATCGAAAAAAAATTGATTTCAATTTATTGAATATTTCCCTCCCAATTCCTATAACTGCTGGATTTAGAGAGTCTAGGAAAATAATTTACAGTCCAACTAGGCTAGTCTAGGAAAATAATTTACAGTCCCACGCGGATATACGAACAAATCGCTTGTAAAAAACTCATGTAGAAACACCGTATCTTTTCTCTATGTGTCAATTTAAGCTGCTATATAAAAAAAAACACGCTTTTTTGAAACGAACTTTCATTCACGAAAGCTACTATTTAAATGAAAATCCCCCGCATATAAGAACCATTTTTTATGTGTAGTAGATTTATTTTTCTTATATGGATCCATTCTTTTCACATACAAAATTTGTTTCGAAATTTGTTATAATCTGTTGTTTTGATATAAGAAACTTTGTTTCTTTTATATAGGGACGTGTTCGCAGATAAAACAACTCGGTTATTAGAAACATAATTTATCAGTTCCAGTAAATATTCTATTTAATTTATTTTAAGAATTGTTGAAACCATTGCGACTGCATTTTTGTAATTATAAAAAAATTAAGATTCGAACGACAGAATTGCGAGACAACCTGTCGTCGCAATAACAGATTTGGTCCAAAATAGTTTTTCAAAACATTTGCTGTGTTTTGAAAAACTGCTACGGAGGTCCTGGTACATTGCAAGTACGTCTTAAGATTAGAACCGATTTTAAGGGGACAGTTTTCCTCTCTCTTTACAAGAAGTAATCGAGAAATCTACTCATCTAGTTGACATTTAATTTTATTAATTGTGACCAGAAGAGAACATCTGGCCGTCGTGATGTTTCCGACTGTGAATTTGCTCTCCATTTATCACGTAGACTATTTTTAGTTGGGGCACATAATCTACGCAAGTTGGCATTTAGAATGTGACTTTAGCGTAATAAAAGTAACATTTATGACCAATATAGTTTTTGTGTTCGACAGATTTCTAGTACCCACAGAAAAAAATCTAGTCTACTGAAGAGGATAGCATTTTCGAAAGCGCTTTAAATGTCTGCCACTTCTAGTACGAAATAGGTAATTTAGGTATCTAATTAGAGTTAGCCCTTTGGTGGCTAACAAAATGTGAACATGTTTTATTTGAGACAGTAGGCCCTTTTTATTCACTCGTAGTTGAACACAACTTGGGGAATTTTATTTTCAACTTGAGAATTCACTCTTATTCACTCAAAACTGACTCGCTCAACTTTTTATACACCGAAGTTGAGAAAACCGAAAGTTGGTCAACTTTGGGGTCGAAACTATCAATAAACTATATCAATATACTGAAGCTTGAAGCCGTTGTACCGAGTGAATCTCGGCACCCTCTCAGAATTATAACAATTCCGGTTTGTCCCACCCTTAACTTTCAAGTCTTTAGTTTTTCGAGCTATTCTTTCCGAACTGTTCTAACGATCCATTTATATACAGTCTTCTAGATTCCAGTAACACCCGAAATAAAATCAGAAAAGCTCCAAATAGCCATAGGATCTAAAGCTTAACATAACCATTAGAAACTCGCCTAATACAATAACTCTAGAGCCAAAATAAAACTAACCACTCATTTGCTTCATCAAAACAACCCCTTTAAGCAAAACAAAAAAAAAAATCGAAATTAATACAAAAAACAAACCTAAACATCATTTTCTCGTTCTCTCTCTTTTTTTACTTGTAGCAAGAGAATAGTTAATATCAGTAGAACTGAAGACGATGTTCATCTAGTTCATAGGGAAATCGCAAACGGAAAGCAAACAAAATCTGTTCAGGTAGATTTTGCAAAAAAAAAAAACTATGTTCCTGCACTTACTTAGTTTTCCTTTTGAGTTTTATATCCACGTAACAAAAACAAAAAAAAAAAAAACATCCAGTAGTTGTAGTAGTTGCGGTTTTGTTTTTCACCTCTAAAACAATTTTTCTAAAACATCCTTAGTTTGGGTTTTAATTTTCGAACTCACTTCTTACTCACACAAAATAAAAATAGTAACAATTATAATTTGTCTTTGAATTTTAATTTGCATTGCCATTTGGTGCACTGAAAATAATTTTCTGCTTGGAAAGCTTCCTTTTCGAAATTCTAGTCGACTTTAGCGGTCTTCACTAAAACTGCAAATCTTTTTGTTTTTTGATTTTTTTTCTAGGTCGCCGAATGGATGGGAAGAAGAGAGGCGTGGTCGGCAGAGAAATCATCCGATACACGAACGAAACCAACCCGTTGGGAGTTCCACAATGGACATGGTGAACAGCCTGACGAAAGCCTAGGCCGTCCCGGTCCCGCTGCTGGAGTCGACAACCTGGCCCACGAAGAACGTCACGACCGTAGAATAAAATCAGCCGAGGAACAGCAGCGTAGAGTTAGAATAAAGTAAGTAGATGCGGATAATTTGCTGGAGAGGGACTAACAAAGTTCTGAATCTTTGCAGGAACACACAAACAGCCAAAGACGATATTCATCTAAGTAGTTTCCATAATTCTAGAACTAATTTAATCAACAACGAGCGCGATGTATATATCGAGGACATTATAGACGAAGAGCAGGAGATTGGCACGCAATCGTTCCGGAACCGCAACCGGCACAGACAGCAGCGAGCAGCCCAACAGCAGATCGACGACGATTCGATGCGGAGGCACGAGATTGATAGGGGAAGTGATTTGGACTACAATGGCGATGGAGCTCGGGGGAGTTTGAAGGCCAAGCGGGAGTACTTCATCAAGGACGGCAATGTGGAGATTCTGCAGCTGATGACGCGCGACAAGCAGCGGGAAGACGACGACAACATCTATGTGAACCTTCCTTTGAAGGCTGCGGCAAACCTGTCCCATCCCCAGCTGCTGATGGTAGACCAAAGTGGCAAGGAGATCCTTATGCGGAGGTTTATCGAGGAACAGCTAGATGGGAAGCAAATCATCCGGGAGCACTACCAGATAGTTCCCGGGGCGAACTACATTCAATCGATGCCGAATGAGGTGCAGCACTCCACCTACAAGGACACCTTCCCATCGGGCAAAAGCGGTCCTAACAGCATAGTTTACTCTCAAGCGGAACCGGAGGTTAAAATCATACACACACAACCTCTGCAGGCAGGAGCAGGTGCAGACATAACCACCCAAATGCAGCCAGCGATCTCTAACCAATCGCTGACGCAGGAGCTAGAGAACTCGCTGAAACAGCAGAATGCTCTGCTCCGTCAGATTTTGATGGAGAAGGAGAAAATCGATCTGCGATACAGCCAGCAAGACGTGGCTCTGGAGACACAAAGTCTGCCAGGGCAATCCATGGCGATTGCGACGCAGACTGACTGTGATGCAGGCACCCAGACTGAGGGCGGCGACATGGCTGTGAGCTCCTCATCGGTTAAGCGACAGCGGCGTGCGAGAAGTGAAAACGACGACTCACTGTCCGAGGACGAGTACGAGTACGTACGGTTTAGTCCACCCAACAGTCCAGAGGGAGTCTACTGGATCAAGCGGAAGCGACAGAAGAAACGCTCGAAGCTTCGTGGAGGTAGTCAACCGCGAAAGCGCGTTGTCATGGTGGAGGAGGTTAAGCGAAAGATTCGTACCCCCATAAAGGAGGAGGAAGACGACGAGTTCTATGAATATCGAAGGGGATCCCCACCAAAAAAGCCCATACGCTACCACGGCGAGACAAGGGCGAGTTTACTGCGTCGCATGAAGAACGAAGAGAATCGCAAGGCCGCCGCGAAGAAGTCGGCCTCGCTCAACCGAGACATACTCCTGGAAATCTCCGACTCCCTTGACGACAAGGCCAGTCCGGGGGAACGACCAAGGCGCAAAATCAGCGTCGAACAGCTGGAGTACTATGACAACTCTGGAGATGACTCCGACGCCGATGAGATAGTAATCAAAAGCAATGCCCTTCCTTCCACCGGGCGTCAGCCCGAAAATGCCCACTTTGAAATCCACGTCACAGACGGCAGCAATAACAAGGTCTACGCCCGCTCTTCGTCCGAACAGAGAAATTACACACACGACCAGGACCGTCGGCTGCAAAGTCCCGACCCCAAACCGAGACTTTCGCGGAAAGATGTTCCCGCCCTGCGCAGCTCCCAACGGAGGACACAAACCGCATCAGAGCCCCCACAGAGTCGAGTTACCGTGTCCAGACAGTCTGGCGCGAAAGTATCCACCACCACCACCACGACAGACGTGCGCAGTTCAAGACGCATCAAAGAGCGTGATTTTCAAAGTGACACCAATCTGCTGGACCAGGATGATGCCCAAGAAGAGCAGGGATCAACACGAGGCGTTCCAAAGTACATGGACTGGTACTACAGCAAAAAGAAGCCCTCTGCCGGCAGCGACACCAAGTCCACAAAGCCGAAAGCAAGTACAAAGAAACTCATAAGTGGATCTGAGAAGCGCATCACCAAGAGTCGCCTACCCAAATCTGACGACAGCCATCCCCCCACCACGACATCGTCGACGCCAGTGCCACCGAATGATGAGAAGTATAAGCCAGAACCCGCGCCCCGTAAGTCCCCGCCTAAAGGCGCGCGGCTCCTCAAAGAAGATGTCATCATGAACAAAAACAACAAACCCAAGATCGAGACAGATACGAACCATCCGCTGCTCCAGCACTCCGAACATCGCTACGAGCACGAGTACGAAAATGCCACTGAGCTGCCGATAGCACCCACAAAACTGGCACACTACATGTACCCCGAGACACCTCCCCAACCGAAGGCAGCTGCCAAGCACAAGGAGCTCAAGCCGAAGCCTTCGCCAATCAAGGAGAACGAAATAAAGGTCACTAACTCGAAGATCTACATTCAGGACTCATCGGCACAGTCGAAGCAACTGAATGTGTCCACCTTGGAGGACGACCACGATTCGGGAATCGCTATGAACTCTCTCCTAAACAGCATGGGCCGACGAAATCCCATAGCCGAGAAGAAGAGCGTCTTCTCGATTGCCTATGACGACGTCAGCCGCGTGAAGAAGATCCAATCCGAAAGCGACTCCCCGCAGTACTCATAACAGAGGCAGGAGTAAATAGGTCTTCAGCTACCTATTCCGAATCGACATGCGATCTCTGTGATTTTTCCAAGACCTTAGCCCCCCCCCCTGTTGTTTCAAGCTGTACCGGTACCTTTCCATGTCCTGTTAATTTTATATTTCTTTAGACTAAAAATCGTTGTGATAGTTAAATTATGCTTTAAAAGCATTCTTTTTATTATGTTATTTCATTACCTTTTGTATTTTGTATATATCCTACTTATCAGACAAATTTGTACATAAGTTATTAACTTAGGTTCTTAAGACCAGTCCTTCAAACACTGTATAAACAAATATATCAATCACACTTCCTACAATAATTTAATCTAGGTCTTAAATCATAGGTTAAAGTGAAATGTATCATTTACACTCTTTTGTAAATTTAACGTTACCTAATCTATGAAATGAAAAATCAAACTACAAACTGCCATATATTTTGTATGTAGTAATACTTAATACGATAATTAAATATTGTTTGGGATTGTTATACCGATAGTGAGATATATTTTTGGCGCAATTAATTTTAATGGAATTTGTAATTACTGTTAATTATATTATGTTAAATATTATATATAAACAATATACCTACATGTAAATATCTGGAGAATAAACAAATAAGTCTTAGTATGTAATTGAATTTTTTGTATGCATAAGAACTTTTTCCACAAACAAGAACAAAATGTTAATTACAATAAAAATATTTAAGAACAAATATATGAACGTATATTGTTATATTATTGACAAAAAATAATTGGTTCGTTGGTTTTATTCCTGAACTCATTTGCTAATATGAGTTTTATTTCTCTTAAGCTATTCATACTGGTAAGAGAATTCTACTACAATCTCTGCCAAAGAAAAAACAAATTCTGGAGTCTGAGTCTGACTCACACATCACGCTGCTGTGATGGTGGTACGGAGAACGTCTGTCTCAAACACACCGGCACTTTCGTTTTCATAGAGGTTTTTCGAAAAAAATTCGGATAAATTCAAAACTGCTTGCAAAAGTTTGACGCATGGCTTGGGCGACAACTGTCAGCACCGAAAAATTATGTTTAAGACATTTAATTTTGCTTTTGACGTTTGCAGTCTCGAAATCTTAAAATACTCGCATTTTTAAGGCAGTTCGTGAATTCCAGAACATACGTTTTCAATGGCCACATTTAAAAATCTAGTTATCTTTAGTCGACTAGATTGGTCTGGACTAGATGTCCCCTTAACGCAAAACACTAGACTAGTCTGTAACGTCACTTTTCCTATATCAGTCACATACACGAACTGTCAACTTAGTAGACACATGAAGTCACGAAGCTGCTGGCTAGATTTGTTGGCTACCCTTCCATAAACGTTAACTGGAGAAAAATACGACGAGGCGTTTCAAAACTGACACATATTTAGTTAGCCAGCTGTTTAGCCAGCTGTCAGGCTTTCTGATTTAGATTTCCTTAGGGATAGAAAAAACACTTTTTTCAGAGTCAGAGCAATTTTGCTAATCCCGATTTCTTAGCTAGATTTACACCTACTTTCACTAGCCGCCAACACATTTGACATATGTCAAACTTTGAAGTGTGTTATTATGTACGTTTTAGACGATGAGTATGTGAAAAATAGAGAAGGAGAGAATAGAATAGAGAATGTAAGAATGGCATTGGCCGCAGCAATGGATGATTTTTATAAACACAAGTTCTTTAACACCATCAAGAACCAAAAAATTAATTAAAAAAAAAAAGTAATCACGTGTCGTGTACTTCGTTTTGTGTGAGTTTGTTTTTTTTGGACCGAATAAAAGCAACCTCAATGTTATGACGAGTGCGAAACTGCGAACGGCTAATTGAGAAGCTCTTTCATGGCATTTTTACTCTCGAAAGTGTGTCAGACCGTCAGATATTCGCGACAGTTAATAGAGCTGTCAAGATTATTTTCAAAATTGACTTAAGTTTTATCAGACGCTTTTGCAACACACGATACCATATTCATATGTCCCTCTCTAAAGGTACTTCCGCATTTAACGAAAAAGCCAAAATTTGACGTATAAATAGTTTTGACTTTTATTGACGTGTTGAAAAAAAGAATTAATAAAACAATTTTGTATAGGTACCTACTCTTTTACATGGTCTATGTGCTTATAACAAAATATTAACCAAGTTTATAAAGATCAAAGCAACGAGTAACGAGTGATAGTCTTCAAGCTGTTAATAGAACACATTGAACCAGTCAAATATTACACATAATGGCAAATATTAAATACAGAATGGCATAGGTAAAGAAAATAACTGACCGTTTGATTGTTTTTGTTCTCGTTTTCTTTATTTAGTAGCTCGTTGTTTATTTATTCATGTAAATACCTTTTACGTTTTGAACTATCTTAAGATTTTATTTTTAGTCTACGAATTTTTTAAAATAGGATGATATATCTATGCATCTTTAGCTCTTTCTCCTTCATACCATGTTTGCAGGATTTTTTTTCGATCTTACTTGCATTAAATGTCTCGTCATCCATCCGTTAGATTTTTGCCAAGAGTTATACGAAAGTGTTCATGTTGAATCTTCTCCACAGATGTCTTAGAGACAATTATTCTGGAAATGTGGGCGGGATTACACAACGAGGTGTGGCAGCGTCCAATTATTTATTTTATTATTAATTTTAAATGTCCTCATTACTGGGGTGCCTTAGAAAACAAACCAGAACGATCATCCGCAAATTATGAATCCAACTCGGAGAGACTTCGGGGCTAACTAACTATCTCATTCTACTTACCGATGGCACGAATTCAAATGCCAAACTTATGTCGAAAATTTTGTTAGCTTAAATAGAATTCGGAACAAACTTGTAGGTTATGAGCAATCACACTGGCACCATATTGAACACAGCCGCAAAAATGAAGCAGCTGGCCCGTTCGTCATCGCCCTACATTTTTGTCATTTAAAATTTAAACTAGTCATTTAAAATCAACTCAAAGCCATTGGCTACTGCTGGGATGTCAGCATCAGAACAGTCTGTCCAAACTGATAAATTTTAAACGGTGTTCCCCTACCACTTCTCATATGCGCCGAGAGATGGTGGGACGTGTTCCAAAAGTGCTATCAAACTTACCATAATGGCGAACAGTCAGTTGATTCACTAATGCCAGGAAATCAGCAGCGAAAATCCTATCAGACATAAAATTGTGCCCATTAGGTAAAAAGTTCAAAGACGCCACCTTCTCTTATAGCGATACAGTGCTAGGCACCCATGCTAGAGCGAAGCCTCCACAAAATCTGTCATCATCGTCATCATAACCAATTAGTTGCACTGTAACTGTACCTATACATTCAGCTGTCCTCCCATCGATTACCGCAATGCTCCCAAATGAGTTCAGAAAAAAGCAACAAATTGAACAGCCGGCCATCAGTACCAAAGCAAAAAACAATCCCAGGCCCCGAGTCTAAATAGAAATGGGAGAGGCCCAACTCCGCATGCTGAACGCCTAGTCAAATATTGTGAAACTGACGTTGTCGGCCATGAAAGTTATTTATTTCGCCGTTGCCGTCAGGTTGGCCCATTAAAAACTGTTTTTACTGCCGGCATTATTGCGGAGCCGTTGGTTTACAGTGACAGTTAGGTGGAGGCGAACCCAGTCGCAGCAGCCAGCAACCAACCACATCAAACAAATAACATGTTATGGCATTATTTTCAGTCAAACCGTAGTTTGCACCAGGCTCCCACCGGCCCCAGCAGCTAGACCAGCTGCTTTCCGAGTGAATTTCCACTTGGCGCCTTCCACTTGACATTACTGTTCGGCAGCAATACCACTTTGCTGTCAAACCAAACCGCAAGCACCAATTGGGTGGGTGGGTTCAGTTCAGACTGATGCCATAAGCATCTAAAAAACAATAAAAACTGCGAACGCTGAACTTGCATTAAGGTGGATCCACCGATAGTAGAGCCTCCCTAAAACACGGAATTAAGGTGGCCTCATCAAATGGAGCACTGTCTTTCGTTCTACTAGGAGCTCAGTGCTAGCAGTAGGTGATTGTTGAAAACCAACCGAACAAATGGTTGTCGGTGCAGGAGATGAAGTGGAGCGGTGGATACCATCTACGAGAACAGCGACTGCGGCTCCCCAACCGCAGAACCACTTTGCCTTGTGTTTATTTACGTCACACACTGACACATCCACTGTTGAACAACGCGTAGTTGTTGTTATCGTAAGAAGAAAACTGCTGTGTGCGATTAGCTGGAATTTGTTTTGGCGCAGACGTGTTTTTCCTGTGAATGTTAATATTGAATGAATATAAATAAGAAAGATTAGGGTTAAGCTGTATTTTATACAGTAGAGGCGATAAAATGTTTCCTATCTTAAAGGCACGGCAACATTTGCGTTCATCCGTTTAATGGTCAAGTACCTAACTGTGTAAATTTATTATATACCGAAAACATTGCAAGTTTACTTTTGTGATTTAATTAAAAACTTATAAAATTTTCCACGGAAAGAGGTTAATACGATAGATTCTTGGTTCGCCGAAGATTTCATGTGTAGTAGAACAAATCTATCTACTACTTCTCCAAAACGAACATCGTCGCTCTTGGAAATTCGAGAGCAATTTTCACAAAATTCAGTGCGTACCATTGACACTGAGAACTGAGGCGTCTTATATTCTGCATTGGGGCCAACTTGCTAGCATTCAATCAGCATTTTTGGATGTCTTTCAAGCAGCCTAAGTCAACAATTCTCCTTCACTGCAAATTGTTTCCTAATTAAGGCATAATTCTTCAAAATCAAGCTCAATTCTAATTTTCGAAAATTTATCGTTTATTACACAAGCTAATTCTTATACAATCCGAGAAGAGTTCTGCTTCAAATTACCTCGAAATTCGTACTTATTCAACTAAATTGTTTTGATAAATTTTGTCTCTGGGTTAATTTTAAGTAGAAGGCGAGACCAGCATAAATACGGCGCTTAAAGTGGAGAGACTTTTGTGATTTACATAATAATTCTGTTGGATCTGGAAAAAATTCGTATAGACTACCTAAAAAAAAGTAATAAGAATTGCACTTAAATAAAATAATTTTTAATTTCAAGCTAAACAAATTTCAATGAATCTTATGGATACTTCTTTAAGATGCAAAAATCTTAAAAGTGCCTACAATTAACACGTTAGCTAAATCCAAGACTGCACATGGCAGTCTTTTGCGATCTTCAATACATCATGGATGAAAAAGAACTGATGCCAAAAGATGTTTTTAGCAGCGTGACTTCTCTTTACTTGAGAAAATGTGTCGAAGCCTTCTTAAAGGTGGTTTCGTCATTGTAGGGAAAGACCCAACAAATTCGTCAAAAGATTTCTAACTGCTACCTTTCACTGAAACTAACACCTTTTTGGCTAAACAACATGCCCATATACAAAATTGAGAGGAGTCAAAAAATGCACAACTTTGGAACAAAGCAATATTTTTAAATTCATAGATACCTCATGTTTAAGTGATATTTTCTCAAAAATCATTAATACAAAAGACAGCTAAGTTATAGCCATACGAAAAACGAAACCGTAAAAATGTTCTTTTGCTTTTTTTGACCACTTCAAACTAGTGGTTGAACTCAATCTTGGTCTCAAAATGTGAATTATTGAGTTAGTTTATAAAAAAAAATTAGCAAATGATCCATACTTTTTATAGAAAAATATTTTATTAATTTTTCCGCACGAAAAACTTTTTCCGATCAACTTTTCAGTGAATTCCACAAAAACCCATGGTTGTTTTCGTAGGGAAAATGTATGCCGACAGACTTTTTCTGTTGCATTTTACGTATGGCTACAACTGGGGCCTAAGAAAAACCTCCTATTCATCATTTTCGAAACGTTGGTCTCTTCTAAGGACCACTACTGTGCCATAGGAACAAAGAAAACCATAATGTAAGCAAAATGCCGCCGTCCAAAGCCAACGTGCTTTTTTTTCGTTTCCACTAACACAAAAGTATCATAACACAACAGACAGCAACAACTGAGTCCATCTTCACCTACAGTTTTTCATGCTCGCCTGCTGCTAAGTATCACATGTTTTGAGTTCAACTCGTTCAACATTCTCCTCTCAAGCAAAGTTCAGCAACACTGTGTTCTGTTCGGCGAGCGAAACTGTGAAACTACAAAACTTATCCCGTCTGTTATATCTGCATCTCTAATATTCGCTGCCATTTAGAGTGCCACCAACCCGAAGCAAGGAAGCGCCCAGACGCAGACGCCTGCCTATTCGCATTCACTCTTTCACTAGGTTGTGGCGCAACTGTATCTTGTGGTTGTGAACTGAGTGTGAATGGGAATAGTGTGAGTAAGTAAGTTTTGCTCGCACCGCGAATTCACGGAAGATACATCTTCTGTAAAAATTTAGATACCAACGGTTCTGCTCGCCTATTAAAGTTGATCAAAAAAGTTAACCAAAGTGCAAAACCTAAACCGATGCTGTTTCTTCTACCCTTCGCTTGCAACAAAACACCATTAATCTTCTTCGTTGAATTTGAATCGCTAGTTGGGTGGATATCCAGCCCAGCAGTCACCAGCTGTGTGATACCGATTCATTCATTCACATGCTGACTTGCTCTCTAATGCCGTTCAAATCGATTTATCCAAAAGTCACCGCCACCGACGAGCCGGCATGTGAAAAAATAATAATAGAGTGCGCGTCGCAATGTGCTACGTCATCCACCATATAGAGCGGTTTTGTTGCTATTTGCCGGCAAGTTCATCCGAAGAGCAGAGAGATATCTAATTCCATCCGCCAAGCATTAGAAAGAAACTTATCGTTGCTATAGTTGCTGGAGGCCTGGTCGAAAATTCACATGTTCACCATTTTCTAATGCTCTTTCTAAGTCTGCACGGAACAACAAATAAGCAGCAGCACACAACAAATTGGGCTTCAGCTTTTTATTTTTGTCGAGTATTATTTGAGAGGTTGATGGTCGATTGTACACTTTACGTCTGACACCCTACCTCGATGCTGCGGTGCGGTTGTGGACAGGAATAGCGACGCGTGAGTTGGCCTGTTGTTGTAGTGACTAAATTTGGGAGGCCCACTGAACTTTAGAGATAAAATGCGCTTTCTAGGTACTATGGCATAAAAGTAAGTTTCCAAGACCGTTGGATTGTTTTCTTGGCGAGTGTTTTTGTCTTTTATTTATTTTTTTTTTTTTTTTGTTTGGGAGGATAAGAGTTTGTTTCTAATGGGATGCTCCCCTGTTTTTTAGAGCTTCGCGGCATTGTCTGCTTTTCGATTTTAGGAAATCCGATTTAGTTTTACATAGCTTTACGCTGATGCCAAGCTTAAAGCAAACAAATTCTGTATGACAAACTTGAGTTCAAATAGCTTTTCCTTTTGTTATGCGGGGAGCGGTAGACATTCAAGTTTTTGCAAGCATTAGGTATATCAGGTAAGGTGCTAAAGGAACTTTGATTCTATAAATAGGGGCAACAACTTTTTCAAAGCTAATTTGGAATCTTCAAACGTGTGTAGGAACTTTTGGCTTATGTATATATATATATATAAAGTTTAAACTTTCATTACTAAAAGTTGCTATACGAATTTGGATTTTTGCTGACACCAATGGCACGTTCTAAAGATTCAGATAGCGAACAGAAAGAACCTTGGGCGATAAGCCGGTGTGTGCATGATGTGCTTCCAGAGTTTTTTTTTTCATTTCTAGGTATTTCATTTTATGTTTTTGTATGGAATAAACATTTAAAATAGAGTCTTCGTCACTGAAATTCTTGCAATTTCCTAAATTAGGTGCGATAAAAAGTAGGCAATCGCTGCCTTGACAAACCTGCCGGTATAATTTTTGTTATTAAAAACCCAAGGCCATACGAAAATCTACCAACTTACGTCTAATTCTATTCCATAGAAGTCTCTAAATACTGTCTGGCTGTCTGGTGTCTGCCACTGTCAGACCCCACGACAAATTCTTAAAAAGGGAAATGGACTGACTCAAAATTTAATATCCAAGGATCGAGGGTTGTGTCTCTTGAACAGAAAGTCCACTCCACATCCAAATTAAATTTCCTTACATCGCAGATTTCACATTATAAATTTTGTCAATTCTATATGTTGCTGCGTACCTATACTTTGTTTTATGGGAAGAGCAATTCCTCGTTTTCCAATTCAGGTCACATTGACCGCCATGCCCCTTTGTTCAATTTTCACCAAACTTCACAAGAACACTTCGGGTGAAGAAATGATGAGCTGTGTAGATAGATATAAGCGGTACATAAAATATAATGCCATTTGGTGTAATCTACATAGCTCTGATATCACATCTCTGTTAGTTGCTGTCAGCTTGCCATTTGATTGCAATTTATACAGTTTCCCTGTAGATCATAGGAAAGAATTTTTACTGACAGCTTTACTGACTTAAAACACACGCGTCGCAAAACTCTTCTTAAATATCTTTTATTCTTCGGCAGTGGTTACTTTGTAACATCCCTGTAAAAGTGAATTTCTTATCAAAGATCTATAACATTAACAAAGTGTATCTGTACTGATTGGAATTGTTCAGGGAGTCTGACGATGCATTTGTAGTTCAGTATGAAAGTAATTAAGGGCAAAAAGTGTTTTTTAACAACTTCTTCTTGTTCATAAGGCACAGGAAAGACAAATTAGCTGCTTGGTCTGCTCTTGTCCCCATTAGTTACTGGATCTCCATTTGTGTCTTAAAAATAAAAAGGTCGATCCTTACAAAATTTGCATTCAAAAGGACTCGGTCCAGCAAAACGAAATTTTTAAAAGAAATGCTTAGAGTGGGCGTCAAAATATTTAAAAACACAATAATTGCTAAGGACCGATATTTGTATGTATTTTAACCAATACGTTTGGCAGAGAAGTAAAAATGCATTTTTCTTTATACGGGTTGTTAAAAAAATAAAATTTCCTATTACTTTCCATTTATTTTAAGAACCTCTTCAGCTCATTTTTGACTTATAAGCAAATATTGTACACGTAGGGAAAAATCTACATGTAGATAGGTATTTTCGACTAAAAAATTGCTCCGTATGGGGAAAAAGGGCAGTTTATTAATATTAAACCATTTTGCTGTAAACGAAGGTATTTTTTTTATCTTATTAAAAATGCCTGATAAACGTAGGTATTTTTTTTTTATTTCCCAATGTTTTCATATATCTATAGAGAAACTTGATTGGAGATCTTGCAACATACCTCTTAGCCTGAATTCACAATTCTATTTCCACCTTAACGTTTTTCGCCCCAGTATACTCTTCTTTTAATTTCATTGTCAAAAGGCATTCGTTTGTGACTTTTTGTCTCTTCTTCATCGCTTTTCAGAAGTTGTGTATTGTGTTGACTTTGGTTTTTGTTTGTTCTATTTTTGGCGAATCCGGAAATTTTTTGCGGTTTTTTTGCTGACCAAAATTATGTAAATTATACGCTTTCAAGTCTCGTTTCTCTATTTATAAATGGTATTTGGTTTTCAGACACGAAATGAACTCCGCATCATGATCAGAGTAAAATACATCGGACTAAACTTATTAAATTTAAAAAATATTTACCTAACAATTTCTATTTTTACTACTTTCTATAAATAACCTACTATTTTATTGTAGATACTTCTTATTTGTAAATAGGTACTACATCCTTTTTTCATAATATCAACGCTAACTTATTGCTTCATACTAATTTTGTATAGATACCTATTTAAATAAAAAATAAATATGTACCGCATTTGAACACTTTTGTTTTAATTTTTCCAAATATTATGTAGGCAAGCAAATTTGTAGAGGGAATCTCACGTCGCGACGTCACGGAAGGGAATTGTTGGACCCGCGGTAGGTGTTTTTTTTTTTTTTTTTACTGCTTGTAAGGCGACTTCACTCCATAAGATCGTATCATTCGAGGCGGATGGCAAAAAGTGACATGCGCGAAGTCAGTTGACTAATATTTTTATGCAGGAACATATTTATGAGTCAGGACTGGTAGTCTCAAAGCCAAGGGTCATAATTAGACGTACGGATTTCTGGTCTAAATGTCATAAAAAAAAATTCTCTGAAAAAATTAAATCCCCGAAAAACAATCTCAACAAAAAATAATTTAATTAATTAATAAAAATCAATTGTTCCCTCTGTTTGCCTGAGTCAGAGAAATTTATCTTCAGCCTAAGTAGCAGACATTTGAAACAGAGGTGAAGCTCATAAAATCTGTGTACACGAAGTTTATAACTTTCACTTTGAAAAATGTTGCCAATTATGTCAAATATTTTCAAATATTTTTTTAATTATTCTTTTCCCTGTACATTTCCTTTAAAAATTCTAATCGAGGAAGGACACGCAATTTTTCACTAAAAATATAACTCTCGAACAAAATGTTTTTAAACAGCATAGGTATTTTATTCCCATACATATGAATATTTTGTGTGCCAATATAAACAGACAATAAAGTTATATAGGGACAGTTGGCCCGTCGAAATTTACTTACAAACTAGACACAAACTAGATAGGTGTATAAATATGTTGATAAAACTTGATGATTATAAAGAAAAAGACCGATGTCCAGACGATGTACAAAAGTATGTCTTTATTAAAAGAAGTCAAAAGAAGGATTCAACCAAACGCAGGTTAGGTTAATTCAATTCAACATGTGGTTGGTTGACAGATGTAGTTTGAGAAGCTTTTCGTTATAAACATGTGTCTTAAGGTGAAAACAAGACTATTAGAATTAATATTAAAACAAACATCCACATCTCTATCATAACAACTTAATTTGCAATAAACTTAAGTTAAGACCCAAGCTTAACACCGGAACTTCATCTATTATCTAAATATAGGTACCTTCACCAAAATTCAAATCAAAGTTCTGAGCTAAGCCAGGTACCTAATCACCTGTAGAATCTATATCTATCTAGTGTTCTATTTATAAATAAAAATAAGTACAACATAATACTGAGACTGACACTGACCTAGCCCACTTCAACATCTTCAGCATCTGCGGAACATCTTCGCATCGAACTAAGGACCACCACACGCAAGCATCAAACATACCTACTTATATAACTTTATGTACTTGTAAAAAATATACATGTGGTACAATATCCCTCTGCAGTCATGTGTTGTACTACTTTTCATTGCTATTGCATTGTTGTCTATAATGTGTTAAACGTGTGCGCCTATGTGAGCGTACCTATAATAGCTCGCAGTCTCTGTCTCAGTCGCAACGCAATTTGAACCGCCTTTCTTCCTAGCGTGCACAACCAGCGAGTCTCCTGCTCGGGATTCATGCTGGCCTATTCGGAATTCTACATCTCCAATTTTTATTGAATGTGTTCCATGTCCGTACACGACAATCTCCTTCATGGTGTAAATTTAGCCGCATAGTTGTACCCGAATACCAAGTTGCCCTGTTTCGGTGTAGTGCAAACGCAAAGTCGAAAACAATATATACACATAGGTCCGTTGGTTGGTATGAATGCGACTGTAAGGTAACACTTCTACATTTTTTTTTATTATTCATTTTTTCGTTCCCTTCCTTTTTGTGCTTTTGTATAGACATAAATGTTACAGGGTAACGCAGTGTGCCGCCTACATAAAAACATTTGTATTTATATAGCTCCCGGATTTTATCCCACACACTCGTCATAGTCACACTAGCGCGCGTACAATATGACACACTCTTCCCCTGTTCACGCAAACACAAAGATGCTTGCCGGGTATAGTGCTGTGGCGTGGTATGGTGGCTCGAACTCTATTTGATGTGGTCCTTGTCTTTCCCCTCGAAAAGCAGTTAAACACCCTCACTTGGTTGCATTAGTAACTTGGCATGCCACTACTTACGTTATGGTCTTCCTCGAAGGAGAAGGTAGGTGGGAAGTACCAGCACGCAGAACCAAAAAACCCTATATCCACCCGTTGGCGTTGGAAAAACGCTATCAGTTAAATTTGGTGACACCAATCCAAAGGATGCAGGAAGTTTTGTTATCATAGCAAAAAAAAAGAAAAAAACATTTAATTCAAACAATTTATGAGTCGGATTTTATTTTTTTTATAGTCGGAGCGTGGGAGATTTTCATTCCGAAAATTCATACGCAATACCAGGGATGTGACATTTGATGATTATTCCTCTAAAGTGCAGCTTAAACACTAGCACGGGTAGATCCTGGAGGAGTTCAGAATTTCTCTAATGCTTAAGGAGATTACGCTTTGAGTGCATTCTACGAATGCAGAGGCAGGCGATGTTTACAAGTCCTAATTGCATTGAGAGCACGTTACTTCTCGCGTGCGACACACCAAAAATCAGCGCACGCAGTAATATGCTTTTTAACATTTGATAGCACATGGGTGACAAACAAAATACCGCAACAAGCAAGAAGATCTGGAGCAATGAATACACAATCCACAGACTGAGCGTTCCCACAACAAAGTGGTACACAGATGGATCAAGAACTGACGAGCGAACTGGAGTTGGATAAATTCGGGCCTAGAACAAAATATTCTGAATCAATGGGCATGAGCACAAATTAAAAATTGTATGTACCTACAACAAGTTTTGGTGTCGAACCGTATGAGATAAGTTCTGTCCCGCATTTTAATAGCAAACATTCGGCGGTGGTTTTGCAGCGAGTGCCTCGAAAGATTGACTCCTTTCATATGCCCTCATTCCACTCCTCAAAATGTCGAAAGTCCAAAAGGTCAAAAGTTACATCGTTTTCCTGGGCATTCATTCCGCAACTTTTCTGACGATTATCGTCGAAACAATATAGACCTTCGAAACTAGCGACTGAGTGCAAAAATTACAAGTTTGAGAGTTTAATCCATTTCACTACTGACGGTAGTGCGAAAAATTCGGCTACAATAAATCGAACTTATTAGGGTCATCAAAGTTTCCAAAGCGATATCGCTGAGACTATTATTGTCGTTAGGAATTCGCCACAAGAGCTGTCAACAGTAACTCACACTTGTTCTTTTCCCGTGCTATTTAAGTTAGCACAGCCGACGCAGCTCCATATTGTACCGCCTTAGAGGAGAGTGCGAGCTGCCTTCGTCATTAGCCCAGTTCGGGATCCCTACCAATTAGGGTCTTATTCGCCACCAAGTCTTTACCCTAGCTTAGAAGATATTAGATTAGAGATCACTTCCCCAGGATCGGAATATGCCGAAGCAGCTTTTACGGGGATAAAACCGACTAGAGTGGTAGACATCACTCATTTTTATTTTGAGAGCTCGTCTCCTGCCGCCTTTATCATTAATAGTAAGCTGGACGTTACTATCTTGTTAATGAAATAAATTTAGGCCCGTTTGCTGATTCTACTCATAGCGATTTAAATTCCACTTAAAATACATAGAAAAAGTAGCCCATAAGGTATTTAAGGAGAACTTAAATCGCTATAGGAGTAGTATCAGCAAACGAGCCTAAGTCTTAGAAACTGTGGGCCTTACTAATAATCATTTTTAACTTTCACCTTATATATTTTGTAGGTCACAGTTTTGTATGGAAAATTTCGCCATTTTGGGTTCGAAAAATGTAGCCTGGACACTAAATGATCATTAGTATTGCGGTGTTAGTATAAGCCTGTTTTACACTTAGGTATTTATGTAAAGATGGTCATTGACGATGTCCCCTGACAAAAATTGTTTACAAACAAACCGGAGCCGGTCGCTTTACTCGCTCCTCCTGTAAAGTGCATCCGTGAACGAAATACTAAAATAAAAAACCAAAATATACTTACAAGTCGGTAAAAAAGACACAAAAGCATTTATAAAGAAAAAAGCAAGGTAGCGTATGCGACTAGCCTTCCTGAAAACGAACAGCATTATTAATTTTAATATGTAGAGCTCGCACACCTGCAACAGTTTTCTGAAAAGCACATGCATTTGTTTTTCGTTATATAATTTCGCCGTGCCTAATCGGTGTATTCAGGGCCAACCATATATTTATGCAGCCGATTTGCTAAAGTCTACATGCTGGTTATTCTGTCACCCTATTCCGTAATGCACATACAAAAGTACCTTTTTGCTGTTTAATAATATATACACGCGACTGGCATACACATCTTAAGTATGGTGTATCTATTACAAGTTATTTGTATTTTCTTTCTTTTCTATTCATTGGGCGCGTGTAAAAACATTTCACATAACACTGTAGCAGATTTGTTGGTATAGCATATCAATCTTTCGCCATAATATTCGCCCCGGCCCCGGCCCCGGCCCCGGCCCCGGCCCCGGCCCCGGCACACACATTTGTAGGTATATTTGGCTACTGCACTATTCCACGGAGGGGAAGGCAGGACCGGTACTTGCGTTTAGTATTCGAATAGGACATTAGATATGCGGCAGTTACAAGTCGCCAATGAACACCAACATTTTCATACATGCTTCTAACATACCTACAAAGAAATAGAACGGCGGCATCATCTTCATCGAGTAATCTAGATCATAGCCAGCTGCTGGATTATGCTCACCTATTCCAAATCTCAATACTATATTTCCTTACTCTGTGTGTTGAATATGTTAGTTAATAAACGTGTGAACGAACACACGCAGTCTCGTGTGCACAAGCCATGGGAATGTTTTTTGTATTCACAGCGACAGGCTGTCTCGAGTTTTCCTCTGTATACGTCACACAACCACTGGCCGGATGAGGACCTACATACAAACATGACGCACCACATATGCACGGTACGTTCTGCTCCGTGTAGTCGAAGCCTAGTAAGAAATATAAAAATTTCCTACAGTAGATACAGAGTTATACACACTCGTGATTAAGGGGAGTGAGGAACATTCCGACACCTAGCACCCATACCGAGTACGATTACCATATGAATCATCTTCACACGCGAGCATTCGCTGCAAGTTTTCTATGAGTAGCCATAAATGTCAATATCAGTTTAGATTAAAGCTCACCACTGGCACTGACATTCAGCACAGTCCATGTGCAGTGATTTTATATGACCCACATTTGATAAGAAAAAGCGCCACCAACCAGAAAAGTACGTGTACTCATAACGAGACGTCACACATAGAACAAAAATACTACTTACACTCACCATACCACACTATTTCTGGAATACTTTAGCGGTGTGGCGAATTGCGATTGGGATGCGACGTGTGCTCTGTGCCCCTGTATTCCTTCTCATGAGTCATGAACGTAACATGACTTTGGCCGTACAGATGCTTGTACCGCATTGCACTTGGAAAATTGTTTTGGGAAATTTCATTAAAAAGATTTGAATAGGCAAGTTTATCAATAACGAAAAGTAAAAAGACATGACAGCTTTGTTTGTTTTAAGCCGACAACATTTAACAAAGTATATACCTATACTTATAGTCCTCCAGAGTCGAGATTCAAAAGACTGAACTTTTTAAATCATCGAGTCATACTCTTACTAGCAGCCTATTCTTCAATGCGACCTTACTTTGTTTGTGATCTAAACTGCAATTAACTATTTTATAATCTTGAGTGACATCGGGAGTTATAGTCTTTCTTACAGTGGAACTACCTAAAACTAAGGTACTCTGAAACCGCAATTTTGTAGATTTAGCTCGTTGCGAGTGATAACTCTCGAGGCGCGCTTGAACATTTGACAGTTTTATTTTACTGTCAAATTATTATTAAAAGTTTTTTTTTTTAATCGGTCTTTTTCTTCGGGACTTACTTGGCTAAACTCATGGGAATGAATTAAACACCCACTTTAGTAGACGGTTTTCGTAGTGGTCTTCACAGATGTGGCATTATCAGTGCTGCCAACGCTGCCGGACTATGATAGGTATTTATTGCGTCGAAATGTTGCCAACTGTCATACTGCCCATGGGCTTCGATTGAGGACTGAGGACGCGGCATATTTACTGAGGATTCAATTCAATGACAATATTTAATCGAGAGTTAAACGAGAAGACCGTATTACTCCAATCTTGTCAAAATATTATATGAAGTGTGAACTACTCTTCATCTTCATATGGAATAAAGATTCCCAAAAAGATGCACTGAACTTTTTAGAGTATTTGTTCGGGGAACGCGCTCGGCACTGTCATCGGGACCGGTTCTAGCATTAAAACACTTAGGGAGCAGTGGCGTGGCGTCCATATAACTCGATTCCTACCGAGTTACCTTTTGAAATCTCCACCAGGCAACACTATCTATCTACCAAAAACCGAATATACATGAAACACTACCAAATGAATGTGAATACTCACCAAATGGTACACACACAAAAGCACTCATATAAAAATCGTGTGTGTATCCATTTTCATACAACGTCGTCTTCGTCTCGTGGCGACAAAGCGAAGGTAACCCAAAATAAGTCGGGTTATTAAAGTTCTCACTTTATAGTTCATTTTGAGAGAAAATTTGCTTGTTATCTCTTTTTTTCTTCCCTGAGTACTTTGTCTGACTCTGACACCTCTTTGTTCAACACCCATTGTAGAAAATAACCCGCTTTTCTTCGAGTTATTCGCGGTTCTCACAAAGTTCTGGGTTGTGTTTTGGGTACGTCGTATGTGTTTGTTTGGTTATGAAATGAACAAAATAACACGCTTTTCTTCGAGTTATTCGATTTATCTATTCTACTTCTGCTTGTCTGATTGTGAGCATAATTGCAGGTAGTATGTTGAGGTAGGTGTAAGTGTTTTGGTTTACAAATTCAGTTGGCAGATTGCAGTGCATGACTTAAGTGAATTTAGTAATGTGAACCCAATTTGCAAATGTACAATGAATGATTTTCTTTCAAGGTACACAGGTGTAAGGTTTCTTATATTTATATGTGATTAATTTTGCTTCGACTTCCCATTTGAAAACATTCACGCCACGCCACTGTTAGGGAGTCTATATATTTCCATACGTTTAAACAATATCTTATGCGAAAAACTATAAAGTTCAATAAGTTGGACAACGTTGGCATTTCTAAAAAAAGACGTAGGTATTTGAGAATCTTAAAAATTAAAGCGCAAAAGCTACACAATTTTAATTACCTACTGTCAAAGCGATTAGGTCTCTTTTAAGGTTTCAAAGCCCACCTGCAATCTCTTAAGAAAACTATTGAAAAATTAAACCAGATATTCGGCTTACCTATGAAAGGTAAATAAATTATTTGTCAATTTTTACAATTTTACAATTTGTAAAATTACCATTATTTTTAGCTAAAATATTTTTGTACTTTATTAATATTTATTATTTTATTTAGTTAAAAATTTTGTTGAGTAAATTTTTGCTTCTAAATAAGTTTTTTAAATAGTTTTTAAGAAGTTCGGTCCGATACTGGATCAAATTTTGTGTTGAATGTACTTTCTTCCCCTTCGTCTATCCAACACACTGATATGCGTTCTACTCCGAGCAGTATGTTCTCGTATTATTATATTTTCCTTATTTAATTACATACAAATGCGATTTTTCTGTCTACATATATAAATATATATGTATGTGGCTGAGCGGCATACAAAATTTCCCATCATCTGCAACGAGATACCATTTGTCAACTATGCGATCCTATTCCGATTTTCACATACAAAATTTGACTACGTTAGTGTGGTCCTATCTTTACACTGTACCCTATATACGAATAACCGTGTAGCTACACTATAATATGAATTTGCGTCAACGACCTTGTGTTGTGCTGCAAAAAAAAAAAAAAACGAAGCCAACTACACGTCACCGCATACATCCGATTGTGTTGTTACATCTACGATAGAAACAACCTCATGTATAGACGCGCGCTGTATAGATGCCTAGACACGTTGTCGATGTGAGGGGATTCCCTGTACCTATTTGAAGATGACACAACATCCCATATCAACCAACCCAACTACCATCAACCACCGCGCCGCCACGCCAAGCACCACAATCACTTGTCCGCAATGCTGTGTTGTATAGCAACAGTAGCAAAGAGCTCAACAACAGCACAATTTTCATGGTATTAGAACTCTGTGCGTGTGTTTATATTTTCATCGTGCTAATTTAGGGCATCTGCGTGGGTGTCGCACGCTACACACCTTCCTAAAAGGTCAGGCTCAATAAGGGCTATGCAAGTGTGCAGCTCTAGTGACCGGAGTGACCGGAGTGCTGATGGTCATCAAAGAATCATCAACAGCTTTTGGAGCGTATAATTATTGAATTTTTAATTTTCGACAGTGGGTGTCAGTGGCACACGTCCCTGGGGGAGTTAAGGAACGCGAACAATGCCAGAATCGGAATGGAGGCACGTCACACAACACATTTGAAGAACATTTGTGTTTCGTTGGTGTTGTCGGCACTATTGTGTGTTTTTTGGGGGATACCAGATACCGTCAACCAACAGAATACAGATAGAAGAATTGGTATCGTAACGGGCACGTGGTCGTGGAACAAATGTGGTGTTTCGTGTTTGGTGTATGCTTGCACAACACCCCTCCGCGCGATGGTGTTATGCTTATGTTATGTGTACTAGTGACGTACTGTCGCACAGCCATAGTGAGATGGAGAAGCATACACACGGTTTGCTGTTAGTACACATTTCCTGTGCGCACACAGCGTGCATGATATGCCAATTGTGTGATACATTTGTGATACTAGTGTTGTTGGAAAAGATTTTTGTATGTAGAATTTCGACTAGGCTACCAGAAGGTGTAATAGGCTCGGCCGAACTTTTCGAGACACAATTTCAAGATGAACTAGGCGATAGACTAAAACAGTTTTCCTTGTAGGTACATGCACAGATGTGTATGTTTGCATTGTACAATTTTCATGTGGTCGAGGGAGTTTTATCGAACACACTGTACTTAGTCCACTGTGGCTACTGTACGACTTCACACAGCAAGAATTCTTAATCGCCCACTGTTTGATATTCCAACCGTTAACCTCAACCCCCCTTTCCACCGGTACCTTGACGTATTGCTGAAATCTAAATCGTTCCTAACTCTGGGTGCATTGGATTCTTCCCATAGGTAGGTGCTTATTCTTGCGGTATGCTTGTGCATGGGGTTTCTAAGTGAGCCTTGAAATGTAATATTAATTGGTACTGAAATTGAATAAAGCTGTCTGATGCAATTGAAAAAGGGTGCTTGATGCCATTTTAATCTGATTAAATACCGAAAGCCTAGAAGTAGGGGAAGATGGGGCGAATACGTTAACAGAGTCACATTTACCATTTTAAAATGTTAACGCTGGACATAATAGTTCTAAACAGAACATTTTTATATGGAAGACAATGCTGGCAAATTGAAGAGCACAAGCCAGTTATTGTGGCGTTTCGATGATATAGTTGCAGCATGTGACATTAAAAATGACTATCGCCTGGGTGACTTCGTTTCGACTAAGTAATCGGTTTGTGCTTCAACCCAAATTTTGCACAAAGTTGAAGCTTTTCACCACGACTTTGAAATTTCCTTCGGATATTGTTTCTTTCTGCCTATTTCATCCACAGTTTGTTGTTCCAAAAGTTACTCTTGGCCGTAAAGGATCAAACTGCCATATCCACACTCAAAAGACCAATAATGCATTTACCAAACCAAAGGTCAAAAAATACTAACCTGGAACTCACGGCCTGCCTGTTGAACTATAAAAGTCAATTGAAGAAAGCAATAAATTCTTTCCAATAAATTCTATATAAATTCATGTTCAGTTTCATTCCAGGGACTTAATGTATAACTTGTTTTACTTATCTAGTATCTAATACTAATTTTTTAGATGTCTTTATTCACAAACTTATGGTATTGAAGCGATCTCGGAAGTTCCTCTTGAAAGGTAACGATGGCTTAGGTAGGGAACCTAATTTAGAAAAGTGGGCTTAAGTGAGTAAAAAGTAAAGACGAACTCGGAAGTTCTGTTCCCTAAGGATAATGCATTCGAACTCATTAGTCGTTATACTTTTACCGTAAGGGAATGAAATTTGATGACTAACCCCGGTCTCCCCTACGTGATAAATTTGTAGATCAAGTCTGCTTTAAAATCTGTTACTATACCTAGACCTAGGTAAGTATCATTAACTTGCACACTTACACATTTCAGGAATACAAGGCCATCCATTTTATTGCAAAGGGGACACGACTCTCGAAAAAATACCCCCTCCTTCCGAGCCCACGAATACATGGTTTTCAATTTTTCATCAGTCAGCTTTCTTCAAATTTATGGTAGCCTGTTCCAGAAACTCACATATTTAAAACATCTCACACGAAATACAATTGTGTTTCCCACTTTTCCCACATACGGATACGGCACGGACCTATACTTCAACCAAACTCTCTCCTCCTCTTGAGCACACATTGCTACTTTTTCCATACCGAAAGAACTTATAGCCACGCATACCTACTATACTCCCTGTTCTTTAACAATATTTTTTCCAAACTGCAAGCAAGAGTGTGTTTGCGGGAGGGGAATTCAATTATTAACTAAACCTAGAATGTTATGCTCTGCACACATTCTAAGATCTAAATTGTATTGCTGTGTATCCATCCCCTTAGAAAAAAAAAAACATCCCATATCCATCCAGGGCATTCCCATTCCCTGCGCTCATCCAATACCAAATTCATTCAAATTTGGATTTTCCATGTGCCTTTTCCCTTTTGCCTACCTAAAATCTCGGCACACCATTAAATGCAAAATGTGTCATTCAATTAATTACCTACTAAAACAAAATCCGAAGCTAGACTAGGTGTGTTCACAATTCACACACCTACGTCACTTGAACTGGGTTGTATATTTAAAAGTGCTAACATGACACAGCGACATCATTTGATTGGTAGTGTAGTAACAAAACAACAATACCTTTGGTGTTGGGGAACACCACTGCCTCTATCACCGCCAGCACCACACAACGTTAGTCATCGCATCGGTATTATATTATTTCGCCTCGAATGTTTGTGAATCCACAACAACACACGTGTACAATACGCTGCCTTAAAAATGTGTGCTCTACAACACTACTTTGCGTCTGCCGTCATCTGTATGGTTGGGTACTGCTGCGCCATAGGTACAAATGTGTTCATGTTATTTTTATTAGTACTTTTGTGCGCTTGTTGTTCAAGGTTCAACACTTGTTAGTTTGAATTGAACTTCAAATTCCACTGCCAGTGATTTTATTTGATAATTTTTTGTTGTTTCTGTGTTCACAGAGTGTGTTTTGATACCCACTTACAAATCAACGAAACAGAACTTTTTGGTAAGGTTAGGTTTCCAGCTTTAAGTTCGGCGAAGGACAGTTGAATTTCGAGTGTGAAATTTTGTGTTAATTGACAAGCAAACCCTCTTACTAATTGATATTGAATAACAGCGCCACGACCAGATCATTTTCGATCACTTATCTGTACTAACCTAAGCTATAGGTACCTTGACTAAAGGCTCCGTACAGCAGAGCGCGTTTTTAACGCCGCGATGAGATTATTTTACGAGGCGGTAAGATTATTTGAACGCGAGTTCCAACTTCCAACCGCCGTGTCAGAGGAGGACCTCAAACAGAATTGTAGCTGCCTTAATTTTTTGCAAAATGTCAAGCTCAGAAGAAGAATTAATTTTTTTAATTGCCACGCTACGTAATTCGAGATAAAGGATTATAAATAAAAATATGGAAATTAACTGCGATAATCCTATATTTTGCGTTACCTCTATAGAAATTTAAATAGTACAAATACAAAAAAAAACCCTCTCCGTCCTCATTCTATCTTTTTGTGCATTTCACCATATCGTATAGCCATGGGTAATTTTGTACACTTTTTCCAGCAATTTTTCCGAAGCGCTCTGTGTGACGATAAAACGCTCTCTGTTTGACGCAGCCTTAAAGTAGCACGAAACGATGTAATACGTTTCAGCAGTAGAGCCTCGTCAAGAGCCCAATATACGAACAATGTGTTTGGCAGAAATTGATCTCTGATAAGCCTTTTTTCTTTTGTCATATGGGACACAGCCGAAGGCTTTCACTCTTGCTGATGTGAATACAACTTCTTATCACAGTTAGAGATGTAAGCGAATTCTCAATCGAAATACACGGTTTCCTTTGTTTTGTCTCTTACCGATTGAGCGTTATGTCGATTTAATTTTTCGTTTCGTCCTTTAGCGATTGCGAGTTTCTTCGATCAACAGTTTCGGATGTAATGATAAACAAGCGCTACAGAGCAGGTATTTTTATTCTTAAATTTCTCGGCGGTCTCCTCGTGGTCCTTGTGTTCGCATCATCAATTGGTAAGAACAATGCAAACCGCAGTGTGATTCACTACATTTTATTAGAAACAGAAGACAACAGCAACCGAAAACAATTATTTAACATCAACTACAAAAGAGAATGTTACACATATACCTATAGGCGGGAGGATAGTAAGGCTACTAATTCAAACTAGTAGATATCGGTTTCCATTAGCATTCGAATAACAGTCTGTTACACAAGTTGTGAGACTGTTCTCTAAAAATTAGTTAATGACCATTCACATGAGCGCGAACTGCGAACAAATCAATTTAACTGTATTGATGAATTGAAAATTGATATTTGTTTTACCACAAAAGCATTCCGCGATACTTATAACCATTTTTAGTGTCCCGGCTATATTTTTCGAACTCACAATGGCGAAATGTTCCATACAAAATTACATATTGTGACCTACATTATATTTAGTTAATCTAACATCATAAAAAAAACCTAGGTATGTCTCAGTTGATTTAAATAGCTAAATTTACAATTACAGCAAATTTTCCCGCAAACTGAAAATTCTTGCCGCGAACTGTCACACTTTACTCACAATCCACATAAAAAATTCGCGATCCACAAACCCATGAACGAAAAATTCGTTCGACCTTAACCTTCAACAATGAAACTGATTCGCGTGTACCTGCGAGCTGCGACTAAAAAAAAGTTTTCATGTGAATAAAATGTCAGAATCTGCGAATATTCGCTTGTTCGCAATTGTTTTGCGACAATAATTGCCAAAAGTTCCCTTCCTAAATAACAAAATACATTCCGGAAGTGATGAACGGACAATTAGGTACATATTTCAACATTTCCACGACATTTATTTCGTACAACTGCGTAGGTATTCGATTTAAAATGAACCGTGTAACGAGTACAATTGTTTCTTTCCCATTAAATGTTCGCTCAATGCTTTAAAATATATTTTACTTAAGAAAAAAAAACATTTTATACCTCCATAGCCATTATGAGAACCCACCGCTTTAACTAACCTGTCATATACCTATCTACCTGTAACACCTACCTAGGTTCTCATTCATAAATAAGCAAGAATTGTAGTCTAAATGCACCTACTACCTCATTCTCCTCCTATTACCGTCCATCTTAAGTCGCAGCCGACACCTAATGCTGTGTGCTGTTGTTGTACTTCAAATTCATCACAAAAAAGACGTCCACAGTTATTTTGTGTTCCTATTAGTTTCCCCTAGCAAACAGACTACCTGCTGCACCTACTATACAAAAAATTATGCCCAGCATAAGCAATTTCAATTCCCAATTTGATTTTGAGTGGGGTTGTGTTGTGGCCGCTTTGCTTCAGTGTCAGTCCAAGTACTTCCTCGAACTTCAAAACCCAGTTCCCCTTCCCGATGCAGAGCAAGGCCGTCTTCCGCATTATGTAATTACAGTAACACATTCTGCTGGACATCCAACAGCAGACCTAACCCAACTACTTATCATGGTTGCCTGCTTGTCAGACTTTATTAACTTCCCCACATTTCTGGAGGAAATTCAAGAAAAAATCTCTTACCACTCACTAGAAAATACTCTCCTTTCGTGGGGGCTCACTCACTCACTCTTTTGTTGGCTTCTGAATTGTGATTTGTGATTGGGAATTGGGATTTGTGAATCTGAAACTGAAGTGAATAGGTACCAAAGAAAAACGAACAGAGCACAGGAACACTCTCCTTCAACACAAGTCCTGCCTCACCTGTCTCCTCAATTACAATCAACTTTGGCCTAATGGAAGATTTATAAATGTTTTGGGCTGCATAAGCGAAATGAACGTCTGCAAATAAAGTCAATCCAAAAAGTTGTCAGTTGCCCAGTTGCACAGAAAATAAACAGCGCAGTTGAATTGGATTTATATGAACGTAGTCCGCCTGCTACCATCTCTGGACTGCTGTTAGAAAAGTTTACAAAAGTTGCGCAATTGAGGCAGGCTAAAACGCGAATCATCTTGAAGCAGCGAAATGTTGTTTGTTTGTTGCTGACGCTTTTCCAACGCTCACGTCACCGAGTGTGAACGCGGTTCAGCCAGCGCAGTGTCTCACTGTCTCTAACGATAGCGAGTGTTTTCGTGGCTGCTGTTCCATTGAGTTGCGACGTTGAGTTGCGGTTTGGATTTGTGGCTGCGGACGGCGACGGATTGTCGTCGCGCTGTGATTCAAGCGCCAGCAACAAGTCTGCTTAACAGGCGCACAGCATTCGAACTAGTATAATGAGTTGAGGCGCGCTATGAAGAACTTTTCGTGACGTTTCTACAGCAAGACACGACACAACAACACAACTTGTTGATTCAAAATGTATGAATGCAGGCACAGCCATATTCTTTTGGATTCATTCCAAAAGAAAGAGATAGAGAGAGACGAAGTTCGAACTTATTATATTATGGAACGGGGATGGGGAATGGCTTAAATGGCATGAAAATAACAAAACTATAGTCTGTCAAGAGTGTCAGCGAGTAGGGTAGGGTAGGGGTAAGGGTACACACACGTACAATCTGAATCGCACACCGACTGACTACGAATGGGAATGTGGTCCACGGACTATGGCATGGTGGGTAAATATAAAACGGTACAGAAAATACGTACTATCGCACATGAGATCCTGTTAGCCATATTTTAGCGTCTTCGTAAACTGTGCAGTGTGTAAAGTTCGCGGTCCGTGTTTAGTGCTCAGCTATGACGAACGCAAGGTGTAGACAGAGTAAAATGGTCAGCCACATGGGAGAACATTTTGTTGGACTTTTTGGATTGTTTTTTTTTTACATGAAAATGTTTTTCCTCAAAATAAAGGTGGAACAACTAACGCGCGAAAACACTTTTGGATGGCGCGTGTAAGTTAACCTCTGAATGTAATAATTATAGTTATCCTGTAGTGCTTACGCTCTACTAATAATCGTTTTTAAGTTTCACTCTAATTACCTATTTGGTAGGTCAGAATGGGCAATTTTATATGGAAAATTTCACCATTGGGAGTTCAAAGATCTAGCCTTGGCACTTAATTTGATTATTATTTTAAAAATAAGCGCAACGTTTTTGGTTTAGTGCTAAATTTTACGAACTCAACTTAAGCCAACTAGATTGGTCAGCACACGGCACTAGATGTGCCCTGAACGCAAAAACTAGACTGGTTGGTAACGTCTGGTTTCTTACGTCAGCCACTTATGCGAACTGTCAACTAAGTACTCAGTTACGAATTGCTTGACTGGGCGACTAGTACTTCTACTTGTAGTCTACTCTTTCATAGACGTCAACTGCAAAAATAAAAATGTTTATGTGATCGATCTAGGCCAATCAGAACTGAGACGCATGAACTCAGCCAGCTGTCCGATTTACTTAACCAGATACTTGAGTGTACTCATTGTGTAATCTTAAAAATATTGAATTAAGGCTACAAATGATAACAATAATAAAAATGTCAGAGTGTTTTGAGAGAAGTTGTGTGAAAAATGGCCGCGTAGAGAACACAGCTGTCAAAATCGTAAGGTGCAAATGGATGGGTTTACATTTACTAGGCATGCAGCATGCTCATAATTTCATGTTATGACTTTGAACTTTGCAGCCAGCATGTGAGCAAAGCCTCTTTTTTTATTTAAGTGGGTATTGCTATTTCCAATTTCAGTGGTTTAATATTCGGACTAATAGCCTCGGAAATTAGCCGCTAAAACATATTTTATTTAAGGTAATGTAGAAAAATTATAAATAAAACTTTTAGCAGCCACTTGCTACGAACGAAGGCATTTAGGGTGAAATTCTGCAAGCATTTCTAATGTCATATTTGATTATTCCAATCGTATTACGCAATAGACGTCAGGAATTTGACGTAATCGTTGTAACCAGTTAATAATTCTATCTCGGCTGTTATTCGGCCTGCTTCGATGATATGAGGGCTTGTAGTTTTTTAATAATATTTGTTTAGAAAGTGGCTGGTTTGGTTTAATCTTAGTCAGATATTTGACAAGAGATGAATAATAAAACATTTTGGTGTTAATGTTGATAAAATATAGACACCTACTCTTATTTTTAATATTTTTCAACAGTATGTTGATCTTTTATTTACGTTATAGAGGAAATTTAAGTATGGCGGCGACAACATTTTTTTTTTACCTATCCGCTGTTAGACAGTTGACGTCTATGTTTTTTCTTGAACCTTCGTATGATTGCCTACTTACAATGCATTGTGATAACCGTGCTCTCATCTCAACACAAATGTATATGTATTCAGTAAGTCGGAATCTTAGAAAAAAAAACATAATTTATGGAAGGTTTAACGTTTGCAAATATCTTCCGTTCGGTAATAAAGGCGATTGACCCAAATCAAATTATCCTTTCCATCAGAAAATTTGTTTGGTTCCTGTCATAATTCGGACAGTGTCAAAGATTTTGAATATTATTTTGAAAGAGTTAGCAAAATTGATACCTACTTCCGTCGTCCTTGGTAGTAAGTTTTAATAATAAATCTAAATTTTCACATGCACATTGATATTTTATCCACAGAATATAAACAAAAAATATATAAAACCCAAATTTAGCCCTTAGACGAATTTCGCAGAAAAGCCATATTCTAATTTAACCGCGTTTGAAAGACACCAACTTGTACTACGTATTTCCAAATCGATTGCAGGCACTACTTCCGCTGGAAGTGGTTGTTGGGAATCACTGTCCGAAAAGCCCCGTTCAACAAACAAACATTTAGATGGCAGCTACTATCAGGCGCGCATGCAAATTCGATAGCAACTTCAAATTGTTACTTGAGATGGACGGTTTGTGTTTTCCAATTCCATACCTATCCAATCGAAGACGTATTCATGAACTGAACTTAACTTAACCTCGTCTTATTTCGAATCATTGTTCCATATACGAGACGACAGACATACATTTTCTTGTTTTTCGTTGCTATTTTGTTATTTGTTATACCAAGTCGAACAGTATTCTATGGAACAAAATAAATTTTGCGCCAAAAAACGAGGGAAGGAACTTTTTCATATCAGAGAGGGAAGCTTGTATTAAATGACATAGCAACCTATTGTAGCGCATGAAGTGCTGTTATTTAGGAGGTGTACATGCTACAATTTTTGTTTGGTAGCAATGGAGTTTTTACGTTTCGTTTCGTTGATTTATTTGCCCAGTAGGGTAGGTAGTAGGTAAGGTACTGTTGTTGGTAGTCCGGTGGCAGTTGTTCCATGGGAGCAAAAGCAAATGAAATATGTTTATAAGTATGTATTGACAACTATTGTAGTGACCACTGAATGTGTTGTCCGTTTGACATCATGTGAAAACGAGTTACCTACATACAAATAATTTTTTCTTGTTTCTTTTGAAATTTGGGATCAAGTGATTGGATCCTTGTTGTTCAGCAGCACATTATTTTATATTGAAGTCGCCGTGTTCTCTGTAATTTGTGTTAGTTCGATTTCAGTAGAGTTTGATATGTTTGTAAGAATAGACCGACAAATTACCAATAATAATAAAAACATGACCTCCACCTGAGAACACAAATTGAGAGTTTTCGAGGGAGGAATTTATTTAAAAATTTGTTAGCGAAATTGCCAAATTGGAGATTACTTGAAGACGGAAGCTGGCAGTCAGTTTCCAGTAGGGATGCCAGATATAAAAAAATATCTGGCGGGAAATATTTGCATTTGAAGTAGAAAAACACGTTTCTATGTTAGTTTACATTTTACTTGTTGTAATAAGTAATATTTGGTTCAAGTAAAAGTCTTTTAATTCATATTTGTACATTTGATGTAACTTTATCAAAGCAAATGCAAAGGAAAATTAACTTAGTATAAATAATAATAAATATTTTATACGAATATTATAATATTTTACCAGCCTTTGCATTGACTAAGTCATTTTTATATAAAAATATAAACAAAATTAATTGTACAAAAGGAACTAAGGCTGCTAATGACGAAACTAACAAGTTAAAATTAACGAGCAACTATCTCACTTAACATAACATTACTTCTAATTTATATTAACAGTCTTTGTTTTAATTGCAATTTATAGGTAATTTAAGTTATACCTACTAATGCAATTCTACGAAAGCCAAACTCTAAATTTCAGTACTTATCGGATGAAGCTATTTTCGAAACTATTGCCTTTTTTCCAAATTCAGTTTCGCAAAAATCCTTAAATTCCCTGCAACTCATCGGAGAACTGTTGCTGTACAAGAAGCTATGCTTCTAATACTCCCATAGACAGCTGAGTTTGCTCATCTCTCCATGAGTTCTTCATGAAACTGCGTATCCTTTCAGAGCTTGCATTAAAAATGCGCAACGAAAATACAAAATTGCAAAGAATTTCGAAATTTAATGTCTCAACCTTTCTGAAAAAAACTAACACAATTTTTCGCCCAGACAACTGAACCATCACACTTTGTAAGTTACATATGATTGTAAAGGGTTTTCCAATAAGAGGTGTTATTTTGGTATTCAAAGAATAGAATTTGAGATAAATGATCGGATGTTTATTTCATAATAAAGAGGAAGGCATGCCGTTAGTAATGAAAAACAACATCAGCCAAATGGCCACCACGAGTACGCAATTACGCATACAGGACCATATTTTTTTCATGAAATTTTCCATAACCAAATCGCAAAGTGGCTGCCCTATGTCCTCGATAGCCTCACAAATTTTATCTTTGAGGTCTTGAATTGACGCTAGGCTGTTGGCGTAGATCTTATCTTTCATACGTGGCCCCAAAGGAAGAAGTCGCAAGGTGTTAAATCACAAGATCTCGGTACCCTCTTCGATAGATAACACGGTCCGGAAACTTTTCCCGTAAAAGATCAATGTTTTCGTTGCTTGTGTGGCACGTAGCGCCGTCTCTTTGAAAGTAAACGTTGTCCAGATCAATACCATCCAACTCCGACCATAAAAAATCATTAATCATCTCTCGATAGCGCAATCCACGGTAACTGTTGATCCAACCTCATTTTCGAAAAAGTAAGGTCCAATGACCCCGCCGGACCATGACCGCACCAAACAGTCACACGTTGAGGATGGAGAGGCTTCTCAACAATAACTCTTGGGTTTTCCCAGCCCCAGATGCGACAATTTTGCTTGTTGACGTAGCCACCGAGGTGGAAATGGGCCTCATCAGTCAAGATGATTTTTCGATGTGACTGCAACTGTGACTGCAAGACTTTCCCCATTTTTGTAGTGAATTTTAATAATTTCAATGCGTTGTTGAAACGTGTATCGTTCCATTTTTAGTAATGGCGTAGTCTCTACTTGTCAAATGTCAAAGCATAAAAGCTTCAAAAGTGACAGCTATCGAAATAGCTTAGTTAGTTAGTTAGTTAACTAAGGCCAGCGCTATAATTTCTATGTATTATTAATTGTAATTTATTTTATTTAATATTGAAGTAATAATAAGGCGACAAGTTGAATGGCGGCACATTTTACGGGACACTTTTCATTGCGGGACAGTCGCGGGACAAAAGCCTTATAGCTGGACAGTCCCGCACTGAGCGGGACGTCTGGCATCCCTAGTTACCACTGAACTATGATGGGCCAGGGTACACACGTGGGACCCGAGTTCTGAATGTTTTATGAGCGATACGTTTATTTGTTTAAACAAAAAGCAAATTGTGCATAAAATTTGCTGTTAAACTTTTTCGTATGCGAAACCGGCTCGCATAGTAATAGCATCCGCACAACACGTGTCGCACGCAAAAGATAAAGTAAATCGTTTTCAATTCAGCGATAGAGAGGAGAAACACAAATGATGAATTTTCTTCCTTCGGTAATCGGCGTTTCGAAACCGAAGTTTCCAATTTGGAACAGAGCCGCATTGCGAACAATAGGTATACGAGTACTCTCTACAAAATTTCACTATACGAAAACGAATACCAAACCAATATCCCTCGAGAGATGGGCATCGCCGCACTGGTGTGTTGTCGTCATCCTATACTTTCCAACAAATAATGAACTTCCCCTGCGCACTATCGCTCTGAATTCTGATAACAAATTGTGCCAGAAATTCAGTTGCAGCATGGCATGGAATTTGACTTTGGGCAATGGGCAGGGCGGTAGGTATATCGTGCAACTCTCTCTCATCGATAAGTTTTTTATGTGATTCAGTTGAACAAGTACCTCAGATAGACAGAGAGGAGCTAGACGGGCGGCGGCGATAGGCATGTGCGCAGCATTATAGACGTATACGTGCGAAGGTAAAATTGAAAAAGAGGCACGTTTCTTCCGATAACAGATAGCTACGATACCACTGCGAGTGGCCATGATATAGCCAGTTTGCTGGCTGTTTGTTAATGTTCGGTTCGATGCCTTCTCCATTCTATGGGTTTATCGAAGTGATTGGAAATGCGACCATTTGTTTATGGCAGCCTGGTAAAAGTCGAACGAGTCGATGCCTTCAAAACGATTCCGCAAGGAATCGATTTTATTGGTTTGGTGTGCCGCAAATGCCCTCTTCGAATTTTGCACATCACAAGCGATTATAATCGTATGCCGTCGATGCTATTGCTTGAAATCAGAAATTGAGTTGGCTGTATTGAAATACAATGTATTTGATGTCCTTAAATTAGAAACAAGATTATTGCATTTAAATAAATATATAATATATATATATATATATATATAGTCGTACATCATTCATTTGGTTTCTAAGGAAATTGAATGTCAGTTTGCTTTGCGGCGACAGTCTGTTATGAGCTCCTATTACAGAGGCGACACAAGTGTTTATTAACGGCATTTAATGACCAAATTGCACTTTACCTATTCTTTGTTTGGCAGACAGACGATGAACGACGTTTCGGTTCATTTATCGTTGTATTTGTAGTGCTTTCTGGTATTATCATGAGTGAAGCCATAGCTTATTGAGTTGGTTCTTAATTTGATTAGAAGTTCAATTTGGAAAGCACCTTTCTATCTTTCTTAGATAGCACAAGTACCTTCCAAGAGGATTGGTGCGGAAACACCTTATTTTAAATATCAGTTTCAGCGTAGATAAGCAAAAAAAAACGTATACATAAGTTTAGAAAACGTTTCGTATTATACTGTTAGCTGAAAAATAACATTTCGCTGGGAAATATAGATGAAAACGAACCAATTAATTATGTATTATGCCAAACACGGCAAAGTGTTTTAGGCCCGTTTGCTGATACTACTCATAGCGCTTTAAGTTCTGCTATCTGATTTTAACCATAAAATGTCTCAAAAGATTTTAAGTGGAACTTAAATCGCTATAAGTAGTACCTATCAGCAAACGGGCCTTAGACTTGAATGGTTAGACTAACTTTGTGATCCAGCTGAAACATCCTTTGGCGTGATTCTGCCACCTTATACGAGTAAGTAAAGCTTGTTAATAGGACTAGAGATAACCGATCTGCCATACGCCCGTTGCCACGATTTTAATGGTATATAAACCCCGCCAACTTGTCTGAGTTGTGGACAGAGGCCTACTATGGCATAAATATCTAATAACATGAGTGAGCACACTGCTATCGTTTCACGAGTCACGACTCTTAAACTTTAAGGGTATACCCTCTATGATAGACAAAAGTGTTAATTATTTTGTAGCTGTAGGTAAATTTTATAGAACCGTCGCATCATTTTTGTAACACACTGTTAGTCTGCTATTTAAATAGACAGTGGCCTCATGATCACATGATCCTCCCGCTAGTGTTTATTATTCCGCATTGTACTTGATATTAAATATACAGCTTTCGATTGCTGTTAAGTGGTTACAACTGGTCTCTTTGTTTAATTTAGTCCGTTTTCTCCTGACATAACCTTTTGGAAAACTGTGCCAGGTACGTACTATGTTTTGTTAATTTTTCAAAAAGATTCAATTTTAAAACAAGAACTATTTGAACCTACTTTCCGGAACCAATTTTAGATAACTTGAAACCATATTCTAAGCTTTTTGAGCTGTAACACGATTATTGTGGAAACCATAGCATTCCAACTCAGATAAATATATTGTTATACTAGCAAAGGCAACAATCCTAGGTTGTAGTTTCTCACAACCATTCGTTTTGTCTGAGTTTTTCATATGTAAAAAAAGGATGGAAATGGATAATGGAGAACCTCTTTCATCACGTTATAAAGGGTTTTCCAATAAGAGGTGTTATTGTAAATGACCGCTATTTCGGTAGCTGTCACTTTTGAAGCTTTATTCTCTGACATTTGACAAGTAGAAACTACGCCAATACGAAAAATGGAACGATACACGTTTCAACAACGCATTGAAATTATTAAAATTCACTACAAAAATGGGGAAAGTCTTGCAGTCACAGTTGCAGTCACATCGAAAAATCATCTTGACTGATGAGACCCATTTCCACCTCGGTGGCTACGTCAACAAGCAAAATTGTCGCATCTGGGGCTGGGAAAACCCAAGAGTTATTGTTGAAAAGCCTCTCCATCCTCAACGTGTGACTGTTTGGTGCGGTTATGGTCCGGCGGGGTCATTGGACCTTACTTTTTCGAAAATGAGGTTGGATCAACAGTTATGGTGAATGGATTGCGCTATCGAGAGATGATTAATGATTTTTTATGGTCGGAGTTGGATGGTATTGATCTGGACAACGTTTACTTTCAAAGAGACGGCGCTACGTGCCACACAAGCAACGAAAACATTGATCTTTTACGGGAAAAGTTTCCGGACCGTGTTATCTATCGAAGAGGGTACCGATATCTTGTGATTTAACACCTTGCGACTTCTTCCTTTGGGGCCACGTCAAAGATAAGATCTACGCCAACAGCCTAGCGTCGATTCAAGACCTCAAAGATAAAATTTGTTCGCCACTGGGCCAATTTTCATGATTCCTTCTTTGTTTTATTCGTATTGCTGTATTTAAAAGATAGGATGAAATTGAAAGTCGGCTCAGTTATAATTTTGCTGCGCAATCTAAATGCTCCGAAAGTTTGCAACGGAACGCATTTGATTTGATTGTGAAGAATTTCAAATCGAATGTCATGCAGCAATCGATTTTGAGGGAAAAATTCAAATGCCAACATTTTCATTCAGCGGAATCCCCTTATTCAGAACGATTTTGCCATTCGTATTTGAGCGTCTTAAATTTTCCGTGTGCCTCGCTTTCACTATGACAAATAGTCGCAAGGACAATCGCTGGATATTTGTGGCATCAATTCAATTCCCATGTTTCTCACATGGTCAATTGTATATGGCGTGCTCACGTGTGAGCAAACCCATCGATATTGCTATAATATGTACTTCATTTATTTCATAAAGCAGCACGTGCTCAGAATTATTATTTTTATTAGGTACATTAATGAATTTGGGCGGAACGAAGTTCGCTGGGTCAGCTAGTTATAAATAAAACTCAATTTTTTCCAGGTTATTTAGGCTTTGCTTTCAAAAAATTTACGTAAACAATACATTATATTCTGAAGGCTAAAAAAAATACATTACAAAAAAAAATTGTTGCCAAGTAAAATAGTTTTCCTTACAGATTTGTTTTCGTTGGCTAATCCATTTTTTTTAAAGGCTTTCTAGCTAATTCAATATGAAAAATTGAAAATCTCTGAAACTTTTCCGTTTCGTTTCTTAATCAACCTTTTTTTCAAATGTAGGGGAGTTCGATGGAGAAATTTAAAAAATTGTATAGTCCAAAATTGGTGGCATCAGCGAATCAAAAACAGTGGCAAATTATAGAATTCGTTGAGGGTATCTTTGTTGGTATTCTTCCTTTGTTATACATTACATATATTTACAAAAAATCAGCACATGTACATTGTACCTTTTTATTAACGAATTACTATATAAAGCAAAACTGCAATATCCGTTCGTATAATAAAGCAGCTCTGTTTGCATTGAATTTAACCGCCTTTTCTTTTTGGTCTGTCCGAAGTTCCAACAATTTTTAGCGGGAGGAAAGTTGCATAGAAAACTATTTGCCCAAGACAAAACTGCTCGGATTTACATTTATAGCTAGCCAAATTTGGATTGGCAAGTATGGCCCTCCAGGTTGGGGGTTGTGCGTGGGGTTAACTACCCTACCACGGAAAAACAACTCAGTTGCGAAGCAACCAATAGCCTCGGATAAGGACGGATTCACTGTTGACGACCCTGCAAAACGAAAAAAGGACAACGACGTTCGGATCTGCACGTGGAATGTTCGAACTCTGAACAGACCACGTGCAGCCGAACAACTAGCGGAGGCCCTTAACTGCTACAAAGCAGGTATCACCGCCATCCAGGAAGTGCGGTGGGATGGGCCGGGCAAAAGAAGGATGAAAAACTGTGACATTTACTACGGTGACTGCTACAGAGAGCAAAAGCAGCGTCTATTTGGATGCGGATTTGTTGTAAGCGGCAGACTTAGGCAAGAAGTCCTGCACTTTCGACACGTTAGTGAACGCCTTACAACTATCCGCATCAAGGCTAAATTCGCCAACATCAGCCTAATATGCGCTCACGCCCCCACAGAAGATAAAGACGATGCTACCAAAGAATGTTTCTACGAGCTCCTCGACAAAACATATGAGCAATGTCCTAAGCATGACGTTAAAATCGTCTTGGGTGATTTTAACGCCAAAATAGGAAAGGAGGACATCTTTGGTAGCACAATCGGAAAACACAGCCTACACGACACCACGTCTGGAAACGGACTTAGGCTGATTGATTTTGCGGCGGGACGTAATGTAAACATAGCTAGCTCACGGTTTCCTCACCTCAATATACACAAAGGAACATGGCGATCACCTGATCATCAAACCGTCAACCAAATTGATCACGTTGCGATCGACGCAAGGCACTCCTCCAGTATTCTAGATGTTCGAACTTTCCGAGCGGCCAACATAGACTCGGATCACTACCTTGTTGTAGCCAAGGTACGAATGCGGATATCCCAGACGCCACAACAACGAGAAAATACTGTGAGGAGATTTAACGTTGGACGACTACAAACGCAACAAACCGCCAGAACCTTTGCCGATCGCGTATCCCTCAACCTCTCGAGAAGTCCTATGCTGCCGGCATCAAGTGCCGAAGACCAGTGGCGCCGATGCCAAGAAGCCATCAAAAATGCCGCAACTGATGTGCTCGGTTTCACCAGCCCACCCCCCCGAAACCCCTGGTTTGACGAAGAGTGCCGGCAAGCACATGCAGCAAAACAAAGTGCCTACGAAGCGTCGCTGCATAGAAGGACGAGAGCAGCTCGTCAGCTCTACGAGCAAAAAAGGAGGGAAGAGCATCGGCTTCTCCGGAGAAAAAAGAGAGAGCATGAGAAGCGCGCGATCGAGGATATAGAGAGGTGTTACTCCAGGAACAATGTTCGGAAGTTTTACCAAAAGGTAAAAAGAACGTGTCATGCCAACAAGACCCGAACGGAGACCTGTAGAGACGAACAAGGAAACCTGGTAGTAGAGTCACAGTCGGTGCTGAGGACATGGAAAAACCATTTCTGCAGATTGCTAAACGGCGAAGATGACACAAATTCCGCTGTCAGGCAGAACGAACCATTCAACCTGGACGGTGAAAGCCAAAATTACCGTCCACCTGACCAAAATGAAGTGAGGATAGCAATATCTAAGCTTAAATTCAACAAGGCTGCTGGACCGGACGGCTTAACTGCCGAGCTGTTTAAGGCAGCGGGAGATGACCTGGTAGAGAGCATACACCAACTCGTCTCCAAGATCTGGTCAGACGAAAGTATGCCTGATGAATGGAACCTCAGCATCGTTTGCCCGATCCACAAGAAAGGAGACTCTCTAAACTGCGCCAACTATAGAGGCATCAGTCTCCTGAACACTGCGTATAAGATCATGTCTGCTGTACTGTGTGAACGCCTGAAACCATTCGTCAACGATCTGATAGGTCCCTATCAGTGCGGTTTTAGGCCCGGCAAGTCCACGACCGACCAAATATTCACACTACGGCAGATCCTGGAGAAAACCCAAGAAGTCCAGATCGATACTCACCATCTTTTTATCGATTTTAAGGCCGCATATGACAGCATTTATAGAGACGAGCTATACAGAGCCATGTCTAGTTTTGGCATCCCTGCCAAACTTGTCAGATTGTGCAGAATGACGATGGAGAACGCTCGCTGCTCCGTAAAGGTCGGAAACAATCTCACCGAGACCTTTGATGTCAAAAAAGGATTTAGACAAGGTGACGCGCTGTCATGTGACTTCTTCAACATCATTCTTGAGAAAATTGTGCGAAACTCACAAGCCAACACCAGAGGCACAATTTTCCAAAAGTCTGTGCAACTGCTTGCATACGCTGATGACATTGACATTGTTGGCAGAACACAGCGAGCTGTCACTGGTGCGTTTGCAAGTATTAGTACAGAAGCGGCAAAAATGGGTTTAATGGTGAATGAGGGTAAAACAAAATATATGCTGTCAACAAGAAGGGACACACAACACCGACGAATCGGACAGAACGTCACGATAGACAGCTATAACTTTGAGGTAGTAAGGGACTTTGTCTACCTCGGCTCCGCTATAAACTCTGACAATGACATCACAACAGAAATCAAGCGAAGAATCACACTTGCCAACCGCTGTTTCTTTGGCCTAAGACGGCAATTGATTAGTAAGGCCTTGTCAAGAAGCACTAAGGAGATTCTATATAAGACCCTCATCATCCCTGTCCTGCTCTATGGCGCAGAAGCATGGACCCTAGCAAAGACGGATGAGGATCTTCTTAGTCGCTTCGAACGCAAAATTCTTCGAGTGATTTTTGGTCCCGTTTGCGTTGACGGGCTTTGGAGGAGAAGATTTAACAGCGAACTCTACGAGCTGTACAGCGACATCGACCTGGTCAGAAAAGTACGCATTAGTCGTCTAAGATGGCTAGGACATATGGAGCGAATGGACACCAACGCTCCGGCCCGAAGAGTTTTCGATTCCAACCCGGAGGGACAACGCAGTAGAGGAAGACCTCGCCTTAGGTGGCGCGCGCAAGTGGAAGGGGACCTCAACCAACTTGGAGTGCGCAACTGGAGGCAGTTAGCCAAAGATCGTGCTAACTGGAGAGGCGTGTTGGTTGAGGCCCAGGTCCACCCCGGACTGTAGCGCCACCTTAAGTAAGTAAGTAAGTAAGTAAGTATGGCCCCGATGAGGGATTCACCTAGTTTCTTTTGGAGCACACACCTACTCCATCAAGGAAACTCGACAGTTTTCGTCTATATACAATATAGCTTTTTTTGACTTCTTTCATGTTAAATTTTAGTATACATAAGAAGCATGATAAGTTGGCTAGTACTTGGAGGAGAAGATCAATTAAATAGTGTCCCTCTTAAGGAGAGGTTCACTCCAAAACCAAATGAAATGTTAATGTTGAATGGGCCTTTGAAGGGCAAATTCCAATCTCTCATTGACCCGCCTTTTAACCGTCCCTTTGAAAAGTCAGTGCCATAATAATTACTTAAATATACACAACAATACCGCACCAGAAAAAAAAAACAATATCTCCAACAAGAACAAGCACTGCCCATCAATTCGTGCTGAATGCCAGACAAATCGTGCATGCCCCCTATACCTATCTACAATTATAATCCGACTTTCACACGCATATGTCGGTATACCCACATGGATTCTCGGCAAAACACGAAACCATTCCCATTAAACAAATTATAATCTTTTCTTTTAACAATAAACCGTTTTTTAATTGTTAAAAACAACCCGGATCTCAGAACGATTCAGAGTTGGCAGCAACAAATTTTAACGCAAACTTTTAGTCAAATTTAGTAGACATATTTTTGCAGCAAAAAATGAAAACGAAATTTGTTTATAAACAAATTCTACGCCAAAGCCGTATTTAATATTAACAATAAAATATATAAACTACTAGGTGCACAGAAAACCCCACAACTGGTCGGTCAGCCGCGCCAAGCTCATGAACAAAAAAAAAAAAAGCGGCGAGCAAAAAAAAAAAACAACAGAACTTATCACTAAAAGTGAGAGTGAAAAGAAACAACGGCCGCACGAGTAGAAAAAGCATGAAAAAAGCACCTCACCGACACCGCCACCACCGTCAGCTGGTCAATCTGATTCACCCAGTGAAGCAATCGCCCAACCAACCCAACCAGCTCTAGAGCTCTCCTGACTCACTCATCCAACCAGTCTGGCTGCAGCGCTTCTAGCGCGCCCGCCACCAACCAGCTAACTATGCTATGCCGCCTCACCTCCATCGTCATCGCCAGCAGTATCATCATCATCATCATCATCATCGTGCTGGTGCTTTTCCCGCAGCCGAACGTCACTCAGCGTTATCTGTGTCAGTCGTGTGTGACAGCATTACAGCAATAACATATCATCAGCCAAATAACAATACCAGCGCGAGGCAGCGATTGTGGATGCCAAAATGTCAGTTGTAGTTTATTGTGTGGAAGCCCTACACGGTCGCTAGGGACAGTGGAAATAAAAAAAATCCCAATAAAATGCTCCATAACCAACCCCCAAATGGGAAGAAAGGGGGTAGTGCGTTTTTTTCGCACAATTTTTTCAAAATTACACTAGTGGCTGATGTGGTACTGACGTGTGGGGCTGGGTTGGGTGTCAGAAGATACCGCCGATATCACGCTACTGCATACACAATGCAATGCACATAATGCCCACGCAGTCAGATAAAAGCAAATATGGGGGTACAAAATGCCCATTCTCGTCATAACCTATATGATGGGTAGGCTGCAGCTATATGGATGGAAAGAGATAGACGGGAAACTCGTATTTTTGCAGTCATTTACATTTTTTATGGCCACATAATTGCAAATGATGCGGTTAAGCTTCCGAGCTTTCAGAGACAATTCAAATATTGGTCTTGCCTCTGGTGTAACCCCGTGCCTTAAGTCAATTGATCTTCAACATAGTGTGACACACACTAGTAAGTCTAGGTACACCTGCGAAACTACTTCCATTTAGGAAAATAAGGTACAAGAGAAGAAGTGATAATTTCAATTTATGATTTTTTACATCTAAACTACACATGCCAATTGATTCGGTTTTGACACGAGTGAATGAAATTGAAATTTGCCACAAGAGACAAAAATTGCTATGAAAAGGCGAAAAACCGTATCAAAATATAAAACGAAGGCATATTTGACAATGCTGTATACTGATATACCCAACTCGCAATCCCTTAAATTTTTATCGAAGTATAGGTGTACGTAATCCGATATCGAATGCCAGTGCCAGCGGTGTTGACTGGTGTGAAAAGAGATGCGCAAAGTTCTACGAACAAATGAGAAAGTTGTACTTCAATTTCGTGTCAGTAGAATCCAGCCTCTAATCTAGTCCAGTCCATTAATTACTGAAGCAATGTTCCCCAGAGTCTACAAGATAAAGTAAGATTCCTTCGAATTATTTTAGTATTTAGTAGCTAAAGTATTTGTATTTTTAAGTCGACAAGATTTCGCTGAAGGAAATCTACTACTGAATGCAAAAACGATATTGGACCGGTAACGTCACTTTTATTGCGAAAGCCACACAATCGAAATTATCTGCTTAGTACCAACCTACTCAATCGAAATGTTCGTGACTATAGTAGATGGACCAGTCAACTTCGTCTTCAGAAAACGTCAACTGAAAAAACTGTTCAAACTGTTAGCAAACGCCAAAAACTCTATCTCCCTATAATCATTCGTAAGGACCGATAGAGAATACACACATAAATTCAGTTATTTTTGAATTCTGAAGTTAAACACATTCAGGCATCAGTCAAATAGGCTATTGCTCGGTACTAATCGTTTTTAATGTCCAAGTTAAATTTTACGAACTCACAATGGCGAAATTTTCTATAAAAATTGCATGGGCCTCAGACTGCTGTTTCTTTTTGACGGTTTACTGACGGGAGGGAAAACGGGATTGTGTCATGAAACGTGGGGCTGAGCGAGTATTCTACTCCAATAGATGTCAAAATGGGCGCGCTGAGGTAAATCAATATGCAATTTTCAATTTGCCAGTCAAATGTCGAAATGATGTTGACGTCTTGTTTCGCTGTCATCTACCGTTCAATGAACGCTGCAAAAAATTAAATTTGGGTACATTCAAAAACCTAGCTACCTTAATTGGACTAGATTGGTCTCGAGTAGATGTACCCTGAACTCAAAAACTATACCTGCATTGGTTGTTAGATAACGTAACTCTTCCTACCACCGCGGCACATAAGCGAACTGTCAAACTCAAGACTCAGTCACGAATTTCTGGACTAAATTCCTCGGCTAGCCCTCCTTAAACGTCAAACGTCAAAAATCCTTTTCGTGTGACCGATCTGGGCCAATCAAATCTGAAGCACGTCAGACTAAACTCCATACTTGAACGGTCCCCTATCTCTTGCCCGCACACTTCAGTGTAATTTTTCTCCTATGACAGACAAGTTGCAGCAAGCAACACGTATCGCGGAGCAAACGACCTCCATTGCGGAGTACCGAGTATCTACCTACCAGGGTAGCAGACGGCCATCGATAAACGACATCAAGTCTCGGACACAAGTAAATCGAGAACGGCGCCCAAAAACTAAATAAAATTCGTTCAGTACCACTCCAATTTTTCAACACAACCACTCCGCCACAACTGGTGACTGTCGACTGTCGATCGAAAAGGAAAGTGAAACGAGTCGTCGCGTTTCATCACGAAAAGTACCAGCTCCTCAGAAATGGTAGCAACTATGCAACAAGAAACCAGCAGAAATCCCACCACAATGCAGAGATTTGTGACAAACACACACAATTTTAGTCAAGTGCTCGCCGATGTATGTTTATAGTCGATATACATATATATACGAAATATGATAGCATTGTTGAAAGTGTGCTGCTGGCCGAAGATGACGATACAGTCCCACACCTCTACACACAGTGACACAGATTGCAGTGTACATGGATTTGACTTGGTAGTTGGTACCACCCCTGCGCATGAAATATGAATTACAAAAAATTGGCGGTTTCCGAAGCGGGTGTTGTTTTTCCTGTTCGTTCGCCTACGAGCACTGCCTGGTGCCCATCATCGCCTGTTAATAAAAATGGCGCTGACGTGTTTCGAAAGATTCCGCGCGAGACCGCATTTTGGGAACGCTTGGAATGCCATACCGTATGTCAAAGTTATCATCGCATGGCTGAATTTTCCGAAAGTCAGTGCAGTGCGACGAAGAAAGAAGACGCACAGCGTCACAGCGGTTCGGTTCGCGTGACCAGCTGCGGAATTTGTGGGATTTTTAAAGCTATTCCAACACCGCCAAGTAACAGGAGAAAATAATTTTCAATCGCTTGTCGCACACGGAGAATTTCAATCGGAATTCGGAATGTGGAAGGGTAATAATTGAAAAATCAAATTCCTGCGAACATTCCCAAGGTAAGTGCTTAGCGCCCGAAAAGAGGTTGGCCTTGACTGCAATGCAAGGTACTAGGCAAGTGTGCAGTTTGTGGTGAAAACGCTGTAATATTGCAATGGTTGGCATATAATTTGCTTGATTACATTCCAGAGAATTTAATTTCTTTTACATTCATCATCACCCCTTCTTTTTTTTCTTACAAAAAAAAATGTACTCGGACACTCTCGCTTTTCTCCCAAGTGGTTTGGATATCCAATTATCAGCATCGTCGTTCTAGCAGAGGTTGTGAAAGATACTACTACTGGAATGGTGGATTTATATTTTCAGTTACAAGTTCACAATGGCAAAAATATTCATATGAGGCCCCGATTCACCGGGGACTACACCATTTTCATGGTGAATTTTCTTAAAACTTACGTTAATCCCTTTTTTTATTTTTTTTTTATTTTTATTGGACGCCCGGTTTTTTCCACAAAAATTAAGTTTCCAACCGCTAAACCGACAGAAACACAAATTCTGAAGGATGGTCCCCTAATGTGTTCGATAAAGCACTGAACTCGCCCTGGTACTGAAAACCTGTGTTTGACATGACTTCTAGGGCGCCCTAATTGTGCCCTGAACAAAACCCCAGTTAATTTCTCGGGGCAAGAATTCAGTGCTGAGTTGCGCTGTCATTGCATTAGCTGTCATTCACTTGCTCATAGTGATGTAGGTAAATACAAATGAATTTGGTATTCAAAAGAATTGAGTTCACTCATTTTTAGCAATAAACTAAAAATAGTTTTATATTTTCACACTTCGTTCACCAAAAGATAGATATTTTTCAATGTGAAGAACCGACTGACTTCAGTGCGACATACTTTGCGTTCGATATGATAGCCGAGTTTTAAGGGTTGTGCAGGGTTTTTGTGTGAAAATCAGCTGACACTTCTCAGTGCGCACTAGTGGGCACTAGTGCTAGGTCAAACAAACCTAATTATGCAAGCGTTTGATGAAGTGGTAGTTAGATATCTCTGCTTTGCATTTTTATCTGAATTTGGGGAGATACATATCTCGTGAATCGTGTCATTAGGGCCCGATTCTGGGTCAAATATGCGGTTTTACTGGTGAATCCTTAACTTACTACAAAAAGTTGATGAACAAACAAGTGATCGATTGTGAAGAAGATTTAAATGTAAACACAGTTCTGAATCGTTTAAGAATTTTTTGTTTTAAGTGATATTTTTGGTTATTAATAAGTGAATTATTAGAATAATCGATAAAAGTGAAACTAAAGTAAATTTATTAGAAAAGTTCAACAGTGTTTTTATGTTTTCGAGCCAGCCCAATGACAAAAATATAAAAAAGCAGAGGTGAAAATATAATTTCTATTGACAGTTATTTTCTAGTTCCGATTTCTGTTTTAAGGTTAGAGTTCAGAAATCAATGATAAACCTATTAACCTACAAGATGTGGGTAAAATAAAAAATCCGACTACCTTAAACAACAGTAGTTAAGATCAAACTAAGTACCTTAACTCAAATATTTAAAATAGTTTCCAGTACAGTAGTTAATTCTTAATTGACATTTTGTCTTCTTTCCATTATTTTGTTTTAATCATCTTAATTATATCCTTACCTGTTTTCAGTAGTTGCATTAAAAAGTATTTTATTTTTCTGTTCGCAATATGCTAACAGTTCCTCGTTCTCAAACTTATTTATTGATATCTTTCCTTCGCAGATGTCAATTGAATAATAACAGCGTTCTGCAATTTCAATACAAACGACATGAATAAAGTTCACCGCACTGAAATCAAAGATGACTACGAACACAAGAATGCGGAAATCGAATACGTAATCGAAAATGTCCTCTATGATGAGACTGATCCGATAATACAGCAATCCAGTAGTTTTGAAAATCTCACTTTACAATTTAATTCTGTCCTTCTGAACTCTTGCTGCTGTTCAGGTACATGTGACAGCTACGATACATGTTCACATGGTAGCAATTATATCCGATCCCCGAATGAACTCACGCTCAATCCGAATCGGCGCAGCAAGGATCTCATATACGAGTGTTCGCTTGTATGCAAATGCGATCCGTCTACATGTCAGAATAGGCTCGTGCAGTACGGTCCCCGGCTAAATTTGGAAATAATTGCCTCGAAAGTGCTACACAAACAATATGCTCTGCGAACGAATGCCCCCATTTGCCGGGGAGCCTTCATATGTGAGTATGCTGGCGAGATTCTCACCCAAAACGAAGCCAAACGAAGGATGGACTATAAAAGTGTTTGCGGTTCAAAGACAAAAGATCACAATCAAATGAATTATGTTCTCTGTCTGAATGAATACTCATTAGAGGGTGGCACTGGGCACATATCCACTGGTCCCACTCAACAGACTTTCATTGACCCTCGTCTCAGAGGTAACATTGGAAGATATTTGAATCACAGTTGCCAGCCAAATTGTGAGATTGTCAGTGTGCGGGTGGACTGTCCGATTCCAAAGATAGGTTCGTGTACGCAGCAGTGGTGGGCGGTTACGTTTCGTTTATAAAGCTATTAATCTTATTTTCAGCAATTTTCGCCAAACGGGACATAGCTTCAGGGGACGAACTGAGTTTTCACTATGGTGGAGGTTTAAATGCAGGTACAGGAGATGCAGATGCAGTGCCAGCGGAAAAGTCTACTCCTTGCCTATGCGGATCAAGCAATTGCGAGAAGTTTCTGCCAAATTTAGAATTTTAATATTCAGTTCCTGTACTAAAAAGTCCAAGTCTTGGAATAATAGAAGAGAAAAGAACTTTATAAATGAATGGGAGGAAGGTAAACGCGTTGTAGATCGGTGAACAGATTTAATGTTCATCAAGTGTATTTGTGTCTATGTAAATTTGTTTGCAATTGTTTTAAATTTTAATGAAGGGGAGCGTGATTTACGAAACCGAATAGTTTTGTATTATTCTTTTTTGTTCTAAAAAATAATTTACATTATTGAAACTGGCGTTTCGTATTCAATATACTGTAAGTACCTATATGCTACTAAATATCGGGGCTAGGCATGTTTAGTAATTAGAATAAAGTCAGTGTATAACATAAAATTGAGCCAATAGATATGTTCCATCGATGTATTCAACTCCAAGCTGGGTAGAATGCACTTCAGCTTATGAATAGTGACCTATTAGCTAAACATGCTGGACAGGACGGATGAGTTCCTAACCAGAATCACTGTTTTCAAATAAATACACACGCACAGAAAATTCGTTAGCTACCCAATGTGGTCTAACTGTTGGTTTTGAGTGCACAACAGACGTCATAAACCATTCAAATTCTGTCCAACTATTAATTGAACACGGAAACTGTTTCTTTTGTATAGTCTTGGTATTTTATTATCGCAGATGTATTTTGTTGAGTCCCTTTCGAATTAACATTTATTATGTTGCAAGAAGCTTACGATAAAAACAAAATAGGTTACCAAAACTAAAAACCCAATTAAACTAATTCCCAGCCAATGTTAAAGCGCACGAATTGTAAAAATATAGTTTTTCTGCTTGTCCCCACAATATCGTCTATAACTTATTTTGTACATCGCTGCTTTGCGGTGGAAGTTTCTTGCTGATCCATTCTTGAATGTCCAGTAATTCACGTTTCTTTAGTTCGTGAAGGGTATTATTCAATTCCACAAACTGTCCCTTGACCTCTAATTTAGTTAAATTTTCAAATGATTCCTCTCCCCATTCCTTTGGTACAACATTATCACGATTCCCGTGAAACATCTTCAATTCGGGCAGATCCGTTCCCGGCTTTGTGCGATTCTTTAACGACTCATAAACAATGGAGTCTTTATTCAGGAACGAGGAGCACGCAAATACACCAGCCAGGTCTGTATTCAAGTGATAAGCGGCATGCATGGCGAGTGCTCCACCCATAGAAAATCCACCAACAATGATTCTGTTGGCCGGAATTCCCAGCTGCTCTTCTTCCCGGATGAGCTCGTGAACTGTTTTATAGATGCCAGACAAACTTTTTCTGTTTTCCAATGATTCGATGGAAATTGCGCGCCGATCGAACCACACATTCGATAGCTGGAATAGCGATTTCATCAATAGTTTTAGAAAAGGTGTACTGACCAACCACTATTTTACCTCGCCATTTAGTGGTGTATACGGTTGAGATGGGGCAGTAGGGTATATGATTTTTATGTGTGGAAATTCCATATCCCTTCCGAGTAGAAAACGAACCCATGCAACTAGATTCGTACCGGTGTCACCTATCGGATAATGCAAAAAAATTTGACTTTGAACTGATGAGGCATCTTACAGCAGACAACTTACCAGAGCCATGAAAGAAAATCACAGATGCAGAGTGCGTTTTCCCAGTCGGATTGATTGTTTTTCGTGCGAGTCTCATTCCAGATTGTATATTGACTAGAGTTTTCGGAATTTAGTCCGTTTTCGATCAAGAATTTGATAATTTTTGCCGAAGAGGAAGGGAAGGAATTTTGCTGAGCAGAATGAAACACAAACAGCTGCTGCATAATCAGCTGTCATTTTCATTAAAATTTTATAGAACTCCAACAACAGGAATGTTTTGAGGAGATTGTGTGGTACTGAAAAGTAACGAGTTGTTGCTAGCAGAGTCTCTGGTTGCTAGTTCTTATCATTTGAATTAAATCTGTTATAATTTACATTTGGTTTACAGGGTTTCGAAGTCTTTTCGAAAACTGTTCAAACTTTATATTTAATATCGACATAAATCAATAAAAATAGTAAAAATGGTGAACTGAAAAAAGATGACCATAATAATATGTTTAAATCAGACATCAAGCGGACAACGGAACACCACCATTGTCAATGGATTCCTTCGCTGATGGGTTCCACCTCTTGGCGAGTGCGAAAAACGCGAAAGAGTGAAAAGTTCCTTATTCTGTATGTTGCACTGTTTTTGGTCACTTGTTAAAATTCTACGACGCTTGATTTTTTATAATTTATTTTCAAGCATTACCGAACCATTTGAAAAATCACTCAATAGTAAAGAGTTGTGTTGTTGATGGGTTCCACCTCAATTTAGGGAAACTGCCATATCTTTACACGGACTTGGGTTCTTAGTATTTATATTAAATAACTTACTGAGAGTAGATATTTTTTCAAATCGATTTCTATCAATGAAATAACTTTGACCTTGCGAAACGAATTGTCGGAATTATAAGCACAAACTTCAAAATAAGAAATCGTCCATCGTGGATAAGAAAAACTGTAACTTCTCTGTTCTTTCCTGTACCTTGTCTTAAACCAACCATTAGTTTAACTGCTGTAGGTAGTAGGAAATATTTGCAAAATTTCTGTGACTTCATCGCAGAATATTCTATCTTAGTAGTAAATCAATTTGTTGATTGGTTTCGACCACTTTGCAATTCAAACAGTTAATTTTAAGAACATTAACGAAAACAATTGCACCCCAGTCAAACTAGAACACTCACTTTGTGCAAAGCTAGCTACCAGTGCGTGCGTCCATTGCTGTCAGTTCATTGATATGCAAAAAAATAATTAATCAAAACTGCTGCCGTCGCACACGACAAAAAATGACAACCTTCTGGTTAAAAATGCCTTCATTCCCTTCCTCTACATCGCATAAGCTTTGAGGAGTTTAAAAATTCAATTCAATTCAATCCCTCTCTATTATTTCAGTTACCATAAATTTGAATTTTGATTTTTACCAGCTCACAGTGCGAGTAGAGCCTCAAGGCGAACAGATTCACCACCTCTTTCTCGTTGATTTGCTTAAATGAATTTTTATTTCCATTGACATCAAGACTTGTTAAGACTGGATAATAAGATATTATGCTGTTTTTAGCATGGCACAAAACACTTGGCAACCACAAATAATTTGGCGGAAACAAAAGTGAAAATCAATAAATCGTTAAAAAGATCACTCGTTTAAATGAGAGCGCAACAAAAAACACAACACACACAAGCTTCCAGAGAATAAATTAAATTTTTATTTTTGCCTACCTTAGCAATACTTAAAACTAATGACACTGAACTATAATTTCTAGAGCAAATCATTCTTCTTGTACACATTGATCGCATAGAATTCCGGTATGTAATACACCCTCAAGCGTTCATCACTAAATTGGCCATTGGCCAGGGCTTTTACGTAGAAAATGTCCTTCTGCGTGGAGCTCGCAGATGGTCCGTCAAGATCATTACCAACCGCAATGTGCTTCGGGCGATAGTTCACTTTGAGAAGCTTCACATAGATCACCTTGTCTTGCTGCTCATTTTCTTCGTCCTCGGTCTTGAGGTATTTGAGATTCCGTGATCGCTGATATTGGTACGGTTTCACTTGTATTACTTCCGACGGCAAAGACGGATAGATGTCGTTTGCGAATGGCCTTGAAATTGATGCACTATGACTCCAGAGAAGGTTAAAGATCACAATAGTGCTGATAAACTAGAAAAGATCAGTTGGTTAGAGTTTGGTGCTCAGTGCCTTTTGATTTTTGTTTTGTTACCATAAGTTTCACACAGCGTGCCATTATCGGTTTCTTGCTCTTGCTCGGCGATCTATGCAATGCGCGCTGCTGTCTTTAGCTGGTCAGTGTCGATGCGACGACTATTTGACTAATTTTTCGCGATCGAACATCGAGGTTCCGACACGACGATTTGGCAAACTAATGCTGGCTGAGTGTTGTAGGTAAATTTTTAATCTGCACAGTGGGACCGACTGCATTGGTGGTGGTGATTTTTTGTTTGATTTAGATAATGGCGAAATGAAAAGTGCAGAGCTATATATTCTGTCCTGCTATATATTTTGTTACGAGTGATTTATGAAGATACCTCATAAGGAACTGTGGCGTTAGCCTTTCTTTTGAAACATTTCAAACGCAGAAATATCAACTCAAATCTCAGTAATTACTTTCAAACCAGGAAAGGAAATCAAGCAAAACGATCGGTTTTAGTCATCAAATGTTTAAGACTTCAAGGGACACTTTTTTTGCCTTACTTTTTAAGCAGATTCGATTTTGGCAATCCTGGCAGTAAATTACAAGCCGAATGGAATTGGCAACGTTTTTATTTCTTAGGCTATGATTTGATACACTGATCTAAAATACGGCCTCGTCGCGGTTACACACTTTATTGGCTGTCTTGGACTGTTAAGTTTGCCAGAAAGTCAAATGATATTTTACAGTTAGACTGACTTTCTTTAATCAAAAGTTTTGCATGTTCGGAAGATGCAACCGACGCTAGATTCGGACTATAAGACACGTAAAACTATTTTTGTAAGCCACTATTTCCAACCACACAATATAATTGAAATGACTCCCACCCACACCACTATCCATATCTAGGTCCGTGTTTAATGATTCTTTTTATAGCTCTGAATTATTTCTTTGTATTCAACTACGAATACTTACAAATATGTAAAGCCCAACCGCCTGATAGGTAACTTAAGGCCAGTTCGTGTTTGTTGCTGACTTTGCAATTCAGACAACCGTCTTCCAGAAAGTCATAATTGATGATCAAAATTTGGAGCGAGGGAATATTCGGTGTATAACTGCAACATCAGTGCAAATGCAAAAACATTGTATACAATCTTCAATAAAAATTATAAGAACCAAATCTCTGGCCATCGGAATTCATTTAAGCCACTCTGCAAAGACAACCGGCGGTAGTAGGCAAAAGCTGTTGAGTTTTTAGCGATTTTAGTTTTGATCAATCTTTGAGTGTACTATGGGCCACACACATGCGAACATTGGACTTTATTTAAATAGTTTCAAATTCTATCATACTTATGTGGTATTCGTTTGGGCGCTCTCAGAGCACTTTTTTTGCCCTCAGAGCAATTTTTATGTTCGTTTGGTACAAAAAAAGCAATCTTTTTCAGATTTCAGAGCACTTTTGCGAATCTAGATATTTTCTCAGAATTGCCCTCAGATTTACCAATACAAGTGCATTTGAGTTTGACAAGTGGTGGAGTTTGTTTACATTTTAGTGAAATATTTCTACAGCAAAGAAAGGCATTGCCCCGGGTGAATCTATTTTCGTGAATTATTTGTGTACAAATATTTAGAAATCAATCGGGAATGAAATTTCGAATGTTTTAATATAAAATTTAACCAGTGAATGGAAAGCGCATAGAAAAGTGTCGAAGACTACACATATTCAAGTCGCACGAATATCAACACAAAAAAAAGAGCAAGAGCGTTTTTATGTTCGATTAGCCACACGAAATCTGAAATCTGAGGGCAAATCTGAAGAAGCCCAAACGAATACCACATTAATAAAAAGGGCCTGTAGTATCTATGTCAGAAGAATTGATCTGAGCCTGTACAGTGTACACCACCAGACAGACTTTGACATCACTTCCAACAATTTTTATCTACCCCACTGAACAATACTGATGGTGGAAATGTTTTGCTACTTGGTACTTGGGAATCACAAGATTGATAGTATTTTGACTAAAACCCCAACCAAATTCAACGAATAAAAAAAAAGTCTCAAGACAATCAGCAAACATTTACTTTAGCGATTCTTGTATTTTAACAACGACACCAACTTAGGTGCGCCTTGTCCCAGTGTTTTCCGATTCTGTTTGCACTTGTACAATGTACAGTACAGCCCCAAGTGCGCAATTGCCCATACTAAAAGCATGTTTGATTATCATATTATCATGTTATTTTAGGATATTTTTATTTGTGCAATGTGGAAGCAATTAGAATTAGCTGTGACTTCGATGGCTGTCCAAACAATCCAACAGAAAGCACCTCTGACCAGTGGGGCACAGTCAAATTAATTACTGAAGCCAAAACAGTTTGCAGATAGTAAAAAAAGCTTAAAATAGTGGTAACCTATTTTTCGATCGAGCGACTCTCTAACAACCGCACAAATGATGGTCCCTTACCAGTCTCCAAATTATACGCATTCCAACATCATCTTTAGGCGACAGAGAGAGGTGGCTAATGTTGAGCAGTTCTTGGACTGATTGGGCTGCCATTGATATTTATGAGAAGCTGATGCGGTGGCATGTCCGCTACAGTTTTTGTTAAGATACAGTTTTTACTATAACTACCGTCTTCCATATGGCTATTGGTCCAAGATAGCTGTCACGATGACGGTGGATGATGACGTCTTTTATTGTTGGAGAAAGTAATGCTAAGGTTGGCGCTTCTTACTGACTATGGTGTGTTGTTAGCGTGATGATTAATGTTTGTTTTCTTTTCAGGTTACCCAGTAAGCTAGTTTTTGTGTATGCAAAACGCGTGTTAATGGATGCTGTAATACTATCGACGGAATCGTGATTTTAGCAGACTTACTTAATTCAATCACAAAAGGGCTGTCTGCTGTCTTTGTAAAGGTCGTTTATTTATGCAAAAATAACGGCAACATGAGGGATTACGATCAACAGATGAGGACCAATTCAGCTGCATTAGAAGTTTTGCTTTGGCAAACTTGCGAAAAGTGAAACTGATATACTTTCTTAATTTAATATTACAAGTGCCACTTAAATTTATAAATAGGTTAAAAGTGATCTCTACCATATTTAGTAGGCATCATTAAGCGGTCGAAAAAGTTCACACGGTGAATGAATTAACGGAAATCGTGGTACGAATTTGGCATCCTGTCATTTATTATCCGTCGAATAGTCTCTTTCTTTTTGATTTACGGTTAGTTGAAATTAAAAGTTAACAGATTGTATCGGCTTATTCAACTATGAATGCAAACCTATCGTACTATAATAGCCACCCGGATAACGACTTTTAAGGGAAAACCCATCTTTAGTAAGGCACACTATCTTATTTCGAAGAGAACTGACCAACGCACAGAGCAATCCGAAAACAATGCGTATTGTTATTTCAAATTAAACAAAATTGTATACTACCTCTTAAAGAAAGACCGAATTTGCAGAATGTAGCTTTTAAATTGAAATGATTTCTTAAGTCTCTAACAAGACGAGATATACTGAGACCCCTAACGTCAAGTTGAAACCCAAAGCCGAATTATTAAAATTAGAGGTTGGCTCACAGGTCAAACGCACTTTAATTACATATTTTGGTTTAATCGCAGAAAACCGTATTCAAAAAGTTTTTTTAAAGATCATTCAAGAAAGTGAATGCCTCAGTTCGCATTTTGCGGTGAATTAACTTTTGTTTTCCCTGTATGTTTCAAAACTGTGAATACATTTTCGTGAATAAAATTCGAAACATAGGAAAATGAATTCGGAAACAATTATAAGTTTTCCAATTAAGTTAAGTTTTTTTTAAAATTTTGTTTGTCCTGTTGACACAACCGGATAAAATGATAAAAACTATTTAATTCATATTTAAATACTCATTTTCTCATTAATAATTTCGCTGCTTTTTCGTGCCCAATTTTTCAGCTGTTCTTAAATTATAATTTATGCTCATAAAAATCCACTCACTTTATGTTGATATCCATTGTGGTGGCCAAATATAAATCAAAGACTTGTCTTCGAAAAACGTATTTAATAACACATTTTAAAGTTTGACAATATGACAAATGTTTTAGTGTAAGAGTAAGTAGGTGTGAATTTCGGTCAGATATCGGCCAGCTGATTTCGAGAGCAGAAAAACTTTCTGTCCCAATGTAAAACGACATAAGAGCAAATCTGAAGAAGCCCAATCGAATACCACATAACAAGACACCATAATGGGGTTCATCGCGATCAAGTGGGCACTCTTTGTGCCACTGTGTATTCAGTCATTAGCAGCTGGATGTGCATCCCAACTTATGTTCCCAGCGCTTCAGCGACTTGCAGCTGCGCTTATGCAACCTGTTTCGAATAAGAGGGAATCAAAGCTATATTTTAGGGGTGTCACGTGTCAAACTCAAAACTCCAAGCGGCACTATCTTGTCTTTAGCTGACAGCGGGCCATATAAAATAAAATAAAATGCGAAATGTACTATGTATAAGAAGTACAGAAGTACATACAGTACGCCCTCGGTAAAAGCAACCGATGGAAATTCGAGCAGTTGCGTTAATTGAGGGTGTTGCTTTAACCGAGTCACAAAAAAATGTGCCTTGAATTAGAATTTAAGGTGAAAACCATAGCCATGATTTCTTTATTACACGAAACAAAACAATTACGGACCGCGAGAAAATCACATGAACTATAATAAGAAATACGAAACATTTTCCCCTCCTTTTCTTATTCTTGTATGATGCAAAAAAAAAATGCACCTACGATCTAACGGGTGATTTTTTAGCTGGTTTGGTTTTGGCAACACTGGTTTTGACAGCTGACGTGTGTTTAGTACCTTGTGTCACTGTCAAACAGCTTCAGTTTGGTTTGCAATTTAACCATGGATCGTCTTACAAATGAACAACGCTTGCAACTTATTGAATTTTACTATCAAAATTCGTGCTCGGTTCGAAATGTTCATCGCGCGCTGCTTCCATTTTATGATCGGCATTCTCGACCTTCTGAGCAGTCTATTCGGAAGATTGTGACCAAATTGCGCACCAAATTTACTTTGTTGGACATTAAACCACCAACACGTTTACGTACTGTGCGTAGTGAAGAAAATATTGCGGCCGTATCAGCTAGTGTGACAGAAGACCGCGAAATGTCGATTCGGCGCCGTTCCCAGCAGTTAGGCCTTTGTTACAGCACTACGTGGAAAATTTTGCGGAAGGATTTGGGCGTAAAGCCTTTTAAGATACAGCTGGTGCAAGAACTAAAGCCAGCCGACCTACCACAACGCCGAATTTTTGGTGAATGGGCTCTTGGAAAGCTGGCCGAGGATCCGCTTTTTTATCGAAAAATTGTGTTCAGCGATGAGGCTCATTTTTGGTTGAATGGGTACGTAAATAAGCAAAATTGCCGCATTTGGAGTGAAGATCAGCCAGAAGCATTGCAACAGCTACCAATGCATCCCGAAAAAGCCACTGTTTGGTGCGGTTTATGGGCCGGCGGCATTATTGGGCCATATTTCTTCAAAGATGATGCGAATCGCAGCGTTACTGTCAATGGTGAACGCTACCGAGCGATGATAACAAACTTTTTTTTGCCCGAAATGGAAGTTCTTGACTTGCATGATATGTGGTTTCAACAAGACGGTGCCACATGCCACACAGCACGCGAAACAATGGCGCAATTGCGAGGCGAGTTTGGTGAACAGTTAATTTCACGTTTCGGGCCGGTCAATTGGCTGCCTAGATCGTGCGATTTGACACCATTAGATTATATTTTGTGGGGGTATGCCAAGGCTAATGTGTATAGGGACAAGCCCGCTTCGATTGACGCACTGGAAGCCAACATCCATGCATTCATTCGTGAGATACCGGCCGATATGTGTGAAAGAGTATGCCAAAATTGGACTCAGCGGATGGGTTACCTGAGACGCAGCCGCGGTCAACATTTGCATGAAATTATCTTTAAACATTAAATTGCAAGGTTCAAACTATCGATTCAAATAAATATTTGATTCATTTTTTCGAATTTTTTGTGTTTTTTTTTTTAAAAAAGTTCTAAACCTCTTAAAAAATCACCCTTTATGTGTTTAAAATTCTGCGAGAAGTAGCTGTAAAATAACTGCCCAGTTACAGTAAAACCAATCACAAAAAAAAAAAACGAAACAAAAATTAAATGAAATAAGAGCATGGATGGAAAGTTGCGTTTATCGAGTCACAGTTTTTTGAAAAGTTGCAATTACTGAGTCACTAATGGTAAAATTTTAGGTGTTGCTTTAACCGAGGTATTGCGTTTATCGAGGGTTGCTTTTACCGAGGGCGTACTGTAATACCAAATAAATTTTAAGAAAAAAGTTAGATTCTTTTCAAGTAGAGACGTAACTACCTGAAATATTTTGATAATCCAGAAACTTGAAATAGAGACATATACTTGGTGCATTAAAACAGGACCGACCGGTCATGGCCCGCGGGCCGTATCTTTGACATGTCTGCGTAGGTATACATCTTCCGATATTCAGATAAGTTTTGTTTAAATTTTCGGCCCATGTGCGCTTTGACTTCCAGTAAGAACAAACTTGAGTTCCTTCACCAAGAATAATGCCAAGCCTAAGACAAATGTTGGCCAGGAGAATTTGGATCGAGGTTAAAACCAACCCATTTATTTTACATTGAAAAACGTACAATTAATTAATGATAATATACGTGCATCTAGAAAATTTATATACAGGGAACCAACAAATAATTCCCTAAAACAGTCGGCCAACCAAAACCCACTAGGCAGTAAATCCATCACACTTTTTCATTTTTCATTCGATCTATTTCGAGTTTTAGTTTGTGAGCTTGCAAGACCATCAGTTTCTTTTGTATATCCAGGCACGATGTTTGCTTTTCGAAATAGTCGGCTTTTTTGTGAAAGTATCGTGTTTCGGCTTGTAATTTCTTAGCTTCAAGGCTACTCAAATTTGTCTTTTTACTAACGGAAGGATCTTCGTAATTTGCACTGACATCTTCTTCATATTCGTCGTCATCGTCTTCGAATGTGCCGTCTTGGGAGTCTTCCATAATCGTATTATCGGCAGGCGCTAGGTCTTCTTTAAAACGGTCATCTCCATTCATAACTGGTCTGCTATTATCAATGGTGTCATCATACAGATCATCAACGACTGGTTCAATATTTACAATTTTAGTGATTTCCTTCGGCGACTTTGATTTGCTTCGCTTTCGTTTTCTACTATCCTGTTTAAAGAGAGTCAAATAAATAAAGGTAAGGCAAGATAAAACTACGTGGTCTAGTATTTACTCCAAAATCAGAGCAGGTATTTATAAATGTAATGGTAAACATATCGACTCCCAGCAATTGGTTGGAAATGAACGTAAACACATAAAACTTCTATTTCAATACAGTCAGCTATGAAAATGGCGGCAAATTGGGTGCGTACTTAGTTCATTGCAACACTTACCAAAGGCACGTAAACAGATGAACGAAAATTGGCTAATCGAGGATCCTCCTCCGTTACTGTATCTATCGTTTCCGCAACACCACTATCCGTAGCAGCAGCTTCTTCCTCTTGTGCTATGTCGTCGAAAACCTTATAATACTCCCACTTGATTTGTTTATTCGCAGAATGCCGCTTCCTTTCTCTCACCTATCAAGAATGGTTAGAAATCTAATATGGAGGCGATACTGTTTATTTACCTGGTAATATGTGGCCTTTAGATTACGAAATTTCTTATCCAACAATTCGATTGGAATATCATAACCATTTTCTTGGAATTTATCAGCAATTCGTATCCATAACTCCTTTTTTCTCGTCGGATCGCTGTATTCATCTTTAAACTCAAGAAAACTATTGATAAGAAGCCAATTTGCTGAATGGGTCCATTTGAATTCGTTGTTTTCTAGATATAAAACCGATACAAGACAATTAAAATATAATAATTTATTTTTAGATAATAAACATACGAAACGCTCCACAGTCCACAAATTGGTTTGACATCGCTCTACAAGTTTTCTTTTCTTTAATTCACAGAATCAGTAAAAACTGAAATTGTTGACAAACAAATGAAATAAAGCGAACAGTTGTGTTTGGTAAACTCAAGCCTTGCGTATGGCGAAAAAGCGCATATTCCTATTTGTCAAAGTTCTTTTAATCTGTCAAATGATTTCTTGCGCAAAATGGGTGCGTTCAATGAATTCGCTTGGAATTTATTTTACGTAGTGTACCTATCTACCTAATCGAACAAAAATTTTGTTTTAGCACTAGAACGCACTGGTTTAACCCTAACGTGTTCGATATAGCACTGAGCTCGCTCTGGCATTGAAAAAACCTGTGTTTGACATGACTTCTGCGCCCTGAACTAACCCCAGTTAATTTGTCGGGGCACGAAATCAGTGCTGAGTTGCGGTGTCATTCACTTGTTTATAGTGATAAAGGTAAATACAAATAAATTTGGTATTCAAACGAATTGAGTTCATTCATTTTTAACAATAAACAAAAAAAAAGGGAAGATAACACTTCGTTCACCAAGAGATAAATATTTTTCAATTTCAAAAACTGGCAGACTTCAGGGCAACATATTTTGCGTTCGATAGGGTTGTGCAGGGTTTTTAGCAGATGTGGAAATCAGCTGATACTTCTCAGTGCGCACTAGTGGGCACTAGTGCTAGGCACGTCAAACAAACCTATTGTAAATCACATTTATTATTGGTTAGTGCTTTTGGAAGTAAGCCGCTCGTATTTAATGAATGTTTAAAAAATTGTCGCTCAATGTAATTCTTTAATTAAAGTCGCCGAAAGTCGAGGTAATATCTGCACCATAGGTATATTTTTTGTGGCTACAAATGGAGTGGCCTAACAATCTTTGCGTACTTAAAGGAATGATCTTCGATTGAATGTGCTTTGTGTTTGTTATTGATTTGTCACAGTATATTAAGGTACAATTGGGGACGTTCAAGTACCTATCTAGTTTAGTAAGTCTGACGAAAGTATGACTAGATGTATCTCGGATTAGATTGGCTGAAATCGGTCATATGAGCAGCCGTTTCAGTCAACGTTTATGGAGGGGCAGCCGACGAATCTAGTCAAGAAATTTGTGACTGAGTAATGTGGCTGACGTAGAAAAAGTGACCAATCTAGTTTTGACAAATCTTGTCGACTTATGTGGTCTTCGATTGGGCTTCTTCAGATTTGCTCTCAGATTTAAGATTTCGTGTGTCTAATCTAAAACGTCACCTGCTCTTTTTGGTGTTGATATTCGTGCGTTTTGAATATAAATATGTAGTCTTCGACACTTTTCTAAGCGATTTCCATTCACTGGTTACATTTTATATTAAAACCCTCGAAATTTCCGTCCCGATTGATTTCTAAATATTTATACATAATTAAATAATTTACAAAAATAGATCCACCTGAAACAATAGCTTTCTTTGCTTTAGAAAAAATTCACGAAAACGTAATCAAACTCCACCAGTTGTCAAACGCACTTGTATAAGTAAACTGAAGCAAATCTGAGAAAATATCCAAATTCGGAAAATGGCTCTGAAATCTGAAAAAGAACGAATACCACATTAATGTCGTTTTCCATTGGGCAAAAGGAAGCGTCCGGGACAGTCCGGAATCGAAAAAATCACTTCTGAAACCGTTCCATTGGCACCAAAAAATACTCTTCTGGTGATTCTGAGAAGAAAATTTCGCTTCTCGACTTGAAGTCAGAATCCACTCAAGAAGCACTCCCACAAGTGTAATTTAATATGTATTTTATACAAGTCAGCTGACAGCTGCCGTAGATTATTTGTTGGCATTTCACCAATCCGTTTGTGGATTCAAACAGAAGCAGATTTCTTGTTCCATTGGATTACAGTTTTATTGGATCCCCGAATGAAACCAATGGAAAACGACATAAGATAGATACCTCACTAGATTCTTGAATGTGCCCATTGAAGTTATGCGGGCAGTTGATATCTGGTTGATATATCGTGACAGCCTGACAGCCGGTGTCAGTGTGAAAACTTTCTGGGTGTGTTCGAAGTGCTGTAGTTCTTGTTGAATTTCGAACTTTTGAAACAGGTTTTGACAAGATTGGTTCTTTTTAACGATATTTTCGACAAATTCAAGTTTAAATAATTTTTCATTTGTATAATTGGCAAAGTAATTCAAAGAGAAATAACGGTTCCACGAGAAAAACAATGCTGCTGACAAATTACTGGATTTATTTTAAAATCTATTTGTCATAAGCCGATTATCATTTAATTATGTCTATCTTATGCTAAGCAAATGTTGCGTTTAGTTAGATTATTGAAAATAGATACATCAATAAAATACATAAACAAATTACAAATGAAACGAAAAGCGTTAACCATAGATTCGGTCAGTCGCTGAATTGACAAACAATGATTCTTGTATTATATTTTTGACTTTTTTTTCGTATTTTTCTGGGTTTTTATTTTCCAATCAATGCAAGGATCCACATAACACTTAACGTATAAATTCGCCATGAGTGTCCAAAAAGTCCTGACTAATTGATTAATAATAATGGGTTAACCTTAATCTATGGTAACCTAACTCTGGATTTAATCAGCTCTGAACAGACCGACCCCGAAGTCTGCCAGCGGCTGGCAGTCTTACTAAATTAGAGTTTTGAACTTTGCGCCTTCGCACTTCTATTTAGGATGTGTGAAACTCGGTACGCAGCGTCGCCGCTTAAAAATTTCAAAAAGGGGACCAAAAAGGGGCCTGAGGCGAAAAAAGGGCCCCCACGTCATATCCTAGCAAAGTAGTTTATATACTTTTCATACTTATGCATTATTTTTCGTTCAATAAAGGATAAAATCTTACTTAAACTGAAGGAGCCATTATGATAATTTTTAAAAAAGTGTTAAATCAAAAACAATGACCAATCCCGGGCACAAAACAGATTTTCATAAATTTTAAAGTGAAATCGGTGAACTAAAAAGGTATTGGAATGATAAGGAACAGCAAACATTTTTGTCAAAACCAAATGAAAACAAAGGGTCTTGAGCAAAGATAATTGAATACAGAGCCTAACTTTCCAGTGGAAAGGCGGCTGCCTGCAAGCTGTTTTCCCGTAAAATTCATGAAGTCACGCACTTATGGTCATATCTTTTCTAGTATAATATGAGTTCATGAGTTGGACTTTAATGCAAGAATTCACTATTCCGATATGTGTATTTCACTAATTTTTTCTATTTTAATCGAAGCTCGATGCCCATAGAAGCAAAAGGAATGGTGGCCGGCCATTAGCAACATGCTTCTTTTTTTTTTAAGTCACACGTATTCACAGACAGGGATTGAAATTACAAAAAGAAACAATATATACAAATGGGGTTTGGGGGGATAGACTTACGAAAGATATCCATCTCTTTCAATCATTCATCTCTGGTCGTGAGGCTCTTGAGGCAACACTGTTTTGTAGTATAGTGTCAGCTGCAGTGTAGTTTTTTTTACTTTACTTTGCTGAGTAAGAAATGTTCAATAAAACACGCCTTTCAAAATGATTGACTGGTAACATTGAATATGTACAGCATTACATTTAACCTTTGTTCAGAATTTTTAATAATTTTTTGCAATTTCAGCACAGCATAATGTTCTTTAGTTTTATTAAGTTCTGTTCACTAAGTTTATTTTCACTATGGCTAAGAGTAAGTAAATGTCTGCATACTCGTATGCATTTACATTTGCGCATCATACATAAAAGACCACCTACCTACAGGAATTTTTTCAATTATTAATAATTCATTTGAATAGTTGAAATAATTATTTATAACCTAACTGGGCACGTAACTAATATTTGTATGTTGTATACTGCCAATTGCAATTTGTTAACATTAAATGGAAATAATTATGACTGAAAACATCGGTGTAAATACGAGATTTTAATAAATTCTCATACAAAACCCATTTTCATGTGAAAATAGCGATTGTTCATGCGGTTATGTAATGTAATTCATCCCCTTAGGCGACGCGACGCAACGGTAGCAGTAAAAAGGTTTTCAAAACAGATTTACCGGTCTACCAGTTAAATGAATATTTCAATTTTCCCTCTGGCGGAATGGTAACAGAAACTCAGTTCCATTATATCAAATTATTGAATTAACAAAATCCAAACCGATTGAACGCTTCCCAGCTGAGTTGAAAAAGTTTGCTCAAGTGGGTAGGAAAAAAATAAAGCCACAACTCAAATCAAAATTAAATCTCGAAATGACATGAAAAATCCATTAAATAAGTTAAGAATTTTCAGTAGATCAATCAACTATTATCAGCTGGACACATAGATACATAATATCTATGTATAGTTTCCAAGTGGACAATCGTTTCCTTGGAAACCAAAAAGATAGCCCATCTGTGAAAGGTTGGGCTTCGCGAAACACTCTAATGGATAGTAGATAGGCTCAGGCGATTTCACTTTTTACGATCCCCGTATGGCCATGTAGATTGCTTACCTTTGTCAAGTGGCGAATCAAATATTGAACGGGAAAACTTAATTGTGCTTCTTCAAACGAAAAATGCGTTTCCTTTGTCTCGGCCAATAAAAAAATGGTTTCTTTGGTTCATCTTTGGCTGTAATATATTTAACATACAACCTAAACCAAACATCTACCTTTGTAATGTTTCAGTCAAAGAAAAGCAAACACAAGGAACGCAACCGGCACTGGCAAGGCAGCGATTCAATTTATGAACGTCTTGCTTTTCTTGTCTTAAATAAAAGAGGACATGCAATGTACTATACACTTACATGTTCGTTCGAAATATCACCCACCAATGCCACCCTCGATTGCCACATGATTCTCAGCATATAGCAACAGCTGGCAGCTTAAGAGTTGAGAGCTATATAGTTACTGCAAAGTTTCCGTCTGTTTGGCTTTTTTTCGCCCATTCTTCTCCCACTTTTCTATCGCCCTGTTCCTTGCTTATGTCTTTATGGTTGAGTAAATTTATTGGTTGGTCTTTAAGTACGCGACCAGGATAAGGGAGCGACAGTTGAAATGAATGGTTTTGTTAATACAACCTTTTCCATTTACAACGAAGGATGTGCATACGATAAATGCACTATTCACAAAACTTATACACTCTAACCATATATCGCAGCTATTGGGATGTTGCTATCAACATGCTTTATGTGCTCGTGATCTTGGTGGGAGTCGTAGGTCTTGTTCTTGTTCAGATGTTACATGAAAGTAGAGGTTACATGAAAGTAAAAGCCAAGAATGCAAAGCCAGGGACTTGCAGTCGCTTAAATGTAAAGGAAAAAGAGAGCCTAGAATGTAAATACAGAGAGTAGCTGTGTGTTGACTTAAGTCAATATGAAATAACAGGCTTTTTTCAGTGGCATTTAATCCATTTAAAGAGGAAATTCGCCATAAGAGTGAAAAGCTTTGAGATTGCCCCTGCTAATGAATTTTTAGGTTAATTGGGTGTCTATGGGCGTAGCTTTGGCCCTGCGGATACGGATTTGTCCTTTCTGTTTGCCTAAAACTAAGAAAACTATTCTAAAGACAAAAATCTTTTGAAAATCGGTTCGAAAATTGTTTTCGATAAAGATCTAAAATCAGTTTTTCATGAATTAGTTCAGAAGTCGACAACAAGTTATTAAAACGATCAACATTTTTTTAAATCAATCACTTTAAGAATAGGTAGCAGTGGCTTAGTGGTTAGTGTGTTGGACTACTAAGCGAGGGGTCCCAGGTTCGAATCCCGGAAAAACCCAAATTCCAACTTAGGGTTTTTTCCACTGCGCCACCTCTCGCGAACGTCTGAGAAACATCCGAGAGTATAACTGTCTTTAGAGCTTCTCAATTAGCCGTTTGGAATCGGCATAAAATTGTAGATCCCTTCCATTCGTTCCAAAAATGAAACTCACACAAAACGAATGGTTGTGAGAAGCTAGGCTTTGGGTCCCTACGGACCTGTTGCGCCAACTATATATATACTTTAAGAATAGGCTTAACAAATTGGCCGAAAAACCCCACTCAAAAACTACCAAATCCCCCAAAAATGTGTTACAAAAAAACTAAAGAAGCTTCCAACAGATTGGGAAATTTGTAAATCCCAAAGTAACTTTGAAATCTTTGAATCAATCCGGTCGAAAAATTGTGCACGACATTTAAAAAAAAACACGTAAAATTGTCCTTGAAAGGAAATAAGTAAGAACTATGTGAAATAACAGGTGCAAGAAGAAAAATAAACTCTACAAATTCGGCAGGAATACCAAAACATCATACATTACATAGGCCTTGCGAGAAATGTTCTCAAAAATGGCTCAAACAAACTCAAAACAGTCAGAATTCTCTACAAATATAACTCTTGCTCAAAGATTTGTTGGAAAAATCTACTAAAATGTTCGACATGAAAATATTCGGTTTCAAAAATCGCTCCAAAAATTTTTCCAAAATTGCTATACCTATGTTTGAAAAAAAAAACTTGAGTCGACTCGCCTCCAAATTTAAGACATCTTTCTTATTTGTAATTATAACCTATCACCGATTTGAGTGTGCCGCTGGCAATGAAAATATTGCGACAGGTCAACAGAACAACAAAAATGTTGACATTCCTCCACAAGAGTATGTAGGTACTTCAAACTTCCACAAAGTGGATAGGCCTCATTAATGGCCATGCTCTTTTCAATAAACAAATACCAACAACTCCGGAGGGAAACCGCAACAAATGAGGCCAAACGAAGTGCAACTGTATCCGTATAGTATCCATATCCAAGTCCTGTAACAAATTTCACCTGCGACTGCTATAAACCATTCCCTGATGCTGGTAATGAATTTAAAGTACGGCCAAAAGCAAACAGTTGTCGCACTTGAAAGTTAAGAGAGAGACAGTATCAACAACTGCCTTCGCACGGATATCCCACACATAGTGCTTCTATTATTTACAGCCGAGCCAGGAAACAACCAATCCAGGCCATCTGGCAGCGGTCCCATGTGCTTTATATTTTTACTCGTACCTATGCAACTCACATTGACCCCTTTTTCGAGGTTCATTACAATTTAACATTTCCTCAAGAGGTATGGGCCGAGAAGAATGACCATGGATATGTCTTTATGGCTCCGGGATGCTGGCCATTAAATCGCCTATAAAGCGACTTGCGTCTAGACCATGCCATACGTTAATTAAAGCCGATTATTTTCCACTGGGGAACACTTTTACGGTCTCCCGCTTCTCATAAATTTGGCTGTTTGGTTTTGCCGAAATTCCTCTGGCAGTGTCCTTCCACCCATAACCAACCACCATCATCAGGACTCGGTTCGCATCATAGTCATCATCATTATCGTCGTCGTCTTCGTAGTGTTGGCTCCCCATCACTAAACTATGTTGTATGTTGCTTCTTAGGGATAACCGGCGAGTACGGCTTGGTGTAAATAAATATTTTATGACTCCTGCCAACCGGCAGCTCCCGTCAGGATTCCCACACACAAAGGAGTCGTCATTAAGTGAACTTTTTGGCATAGTTGTATATGGGTGCACCGTTTGGATATAATCACATGGAGAGACGCTACGCGATGAACACCATTATAGGAGCTAGTATGCTGTGGCTCTTGTGGCGCACACATGCTTGCTCGGGAGGATAACAGTTGAAGTTTCCTCATTAGGTATGTTGTGCTGCCACATTTTCGGCGATACATAGTTTATAGTGCAACTTGGAGACAAATTGGATTTCAGTTTATGAATAAGAGAGGCAGGACTGCACCACTATTGGTCCTATAATCTGATGTTCAGCTTATAGGACCTTGGGCCCTTTGGAATGTGTTCAAGCTGTGTGGAGAACCTATTCCCTTGTTAATGGATGGTTAATAATTAAGGAGGCCAAAACTGCTTTCTACTTCGATGGCATAGGAGGCACACCTGTTTCGCTTAACTTTAACGAGGTAATAATAAACAAGAGTGGCTCCTATAAAGTTGTGCAGGAGAGCGAACTTTTTTAATCAAGATTGTTGTTCGCTTTATGCAGAAGCCATCTGACCTCAGGTTTATAAAATTATATTTATAAAAACCGAAACACATGACAGCGATTTCGGGCCTTGTATCAAGTGCTTAAGCCTTAAGGAGTGGGTGAGAGAAAACGAAAAACGACTTCCAATCGTTGGGTTGCTGAAACAAACAAACCCTTTGCAATGTTCAGCAAATCAAGCAGAACAGCTGACCGAACAAATGTCACAACTCACAACTTCAAATCATTTGCCACACTTAATTGATGGGCTTATATTATTATTAAATGCTCTGAATTCATTTTATTTGTTAATTAATGCGATCGAAATTTGTAGCCATAACAGTTTACACAGAAGTTTCACGGCTAGTGTCTCACAGCTGATTGAAACGTCAAAGGAAAACTAGTTGGTGTTCGGTGTGAATGTATCGACGAGCGCGGTGTGAATAGGGTATTACTGTCAGTAGAATTCGATCAAAATTTAACTTGGAAAACTAAATGCAGGTGAACCAAATTGAGCAAGGCCGCGTTTCTCCATCTAGCGACATGCGTGCTGGATATATGGCGGTCATAGGAACGCGGCCGTTTTCACAAAATTCTTATTCAAATCTATTATAAAACACCGAGTTCCGAGTGCCAGAATGCTTCATTTCAATTCATTTTTATTAATTCTTTGTTTATCTTACATCTTAGATGTAAAATGCTTCCTAATGTGGACATGTCTCTTTCTAGTTTGTCCATTGACTTGTAAATATTTTAGTGAATGAAGCGCTTGGAATTCTAGTTTGATCTTTGAAGTTTCTGTAAAAAACTACCAAGTAATACTGGGAATACATAAATAAATATAAAAACCATTTGTAAATAGCATGTCCGACATGTTCCACTCTCTTTTGATTAAGTAAATAAAACACTCAACAGATATCGTCGCGCAAATGTCAAAAGCTACAAGTTAACAGAAATGCGTTCAGAAATTGGGAATATCTCTGTTTTGAAATGGGGGCATGGCAAACTTTCAACAGTTTCATAAATGTGTCAGAAAATTTGTAGAAAATAATAACCTACCGCAATTGAGACCGGCGTATTGAATTATCACTTGTCACATATTTGAATTTCTTGTTCCATCTTCTCACAAATGAAACGATTTTATAATCGATTTCAATCTTTTTTTTTCTCATTCCAACGTTTGGGTCAAACTCTTTTCTTGAACTTAAAAGAGGGCTTCAAAAAGAAGTCGAAACGAAAAGTCGGGGACGTTCAAGTATCTAGTTTAGTAAGTCTGACAGCTGTCTCACTAGATGTATCTCGGCTTTGATTAGCTGAATAAGCACCTGTTTCAGTTGACGTTTATGAAGGTTTAGCTGAGTCCATTCAATAATTTCGTGACTTAGTACTAAATTGACAGTTCGCATATTTGGCTGACGTAGAAAAAGTGAAGTTCCCCACCATTCTAGTTTTTGCGTTCAGGTTACATCTTATCCAGACCAATCTAGTCGACTTAAACTAGATTCTTGAATGTGTGGGGTACTTAGTTATTTATAACAGACAGTGACAGATAGCTGTCAAATCTTTCAAGTGACAATTTGGACTGAAATCCGAAAAAGACAAGGTTCCCGCAAAATGAAAGACCAGAAGCTCAGTGCTAAATTTTCATGTTCCAAATCAGTCTAAAAAATTTATATACCTAAAAAAAATCTCAAAAGTGTCTTTTCGAAATAAACTTTTTACGGTCGACGAAGTTTCGAAAACAGTCCAGACTATCATCGTCATAGGGGATCAGCTCGCGGATTTATTTCATATGTCAGACTCATGCAAAGCGAATCCTAACTTTTGCTACTTTTGCCAGTAATCAAAGCCACTCCTCTCCATAGTGTAAAAGAAATTGCAGAAACTAATGTGCAGCAACTGCTTGTGAGAGGCGGAACTGACAACAACATTATTCGCATATTTAAACGACTTAACGTATGTCCTGTCGCACCCCGCAAACTTTCGTAATTAAGTAAAAGGGTCTCTGCCAGAACCTTTTAATGGAAAGAAAAGCCATCCCTGCTTATATCGCCACCTACTCTATAAAGATTTTCCTTCACACATACAAACATAATATATACTATACTGGCAAGTCCATGCGGCAAAGCAAGACGCTGCCGTAGATAGAAAATGGAACATTCCTTAGCAACGGGGTCCTTGTGGGATAAGTTTTGTAATTTTTCGCAATTAGTCTTATGAGACACGTAGCTACCATCAGGAAAGCCAACCCACCAAAGACGTAATTCCACGATGTCTCAGTGGAGACACTTGAATTCCACTCAGACTGCTATCTAGGGTCTCCGCAAGTGGCACTCCTCTCCGGTTCCCGTTCGTCCGACACAAATTGCGTTAAAGTTATGGCATGCCACAGATTGATGTCTTTTATGTGATTTCATTAGGAAAATTCACTGAAACTATATCTTCTCTGGTCTGCCGATGGTCTGCTGGTATGCACAACTCTTCCAGGAAGACGAAAAATAGTAAAAAAAAACCCCACTTTTATCAAGTCGACTGCATTAGAGATGAAAATAAATAAATGAACGGTCCATTGCCATATGACACGAGGCGACGGTACACATGCACACAATTTGGCAAATTAATGGTTAGTATACAACTGGGGCCCGGTCCCGCTATTACAATTGTCTTCCGTTTGGGGTCCGTTCGTATATTGTGGTCAACAGTGGTGCGGTTATGCCACATAGTGAAATGGCTCACATGGCTAAGGTAATTTGCTAAGGGATTAATGGCCTGGTTATAAGTGAAATGGTTTATGTTGCTGTTAATTACTACCTTGAGTGATGTTTGGATAAGATTTAATGGATCCCTTTGAGCGGCCTGTGTGACGTGAGATATAGAGCCACTTCAGTGTATTATAGAGTGGACTCTTAGTTATTGAGGTGGATTTCCCGGAGTATGTACAGAGGAGAAATGTGTCATGCATATTTCATGTACAGAGAATGTAAAGGAAGCTTAGGAAATGTATTAACGGTTTATAGAGGGAGATGTGCTGGCGCAGTCAAAAGAGAACCAAGGATATGCTCGAGGAGTCTCTAAATTCTTTTGGCCAGTAAACAATTCGGTTTATGTGTGGGTATATTTTTTTTTCTAATTTTGTAAACATACTGCTTGATATAGAAGTCCTGGTTCAACAGAACTGAAGCCGAGCATCTGCAGGGTTCCTCGTTGATTTCACCGCTTTAGCTTTAGCTCCAGAATCGACTTGAGGTCTATCTCGTTTATTTCTAGATTGTCTAACTATTCCAAGCTGTCACGTGCTTGACATTGCCACTGTCGGGACATGTGCCGCTTTCAAAAAATCGTGAGGGCATAGCCTGTTGGCGTCATTCTCTAGAGCGGCCCAGTTAACATTTCACTTTCGCCTTAGATCCACAAATGCGCCCCAAACAATTACTCTCATTATTGTGAATCCCATAATCCAGGTCTCGCGAGCTCTGCAGCTCGCTGGTTCTTCTTTTAACCAACTTCACAAACTCTGCATAAATACTATACCATCACGGAGCAAGTTCACAAATTATACGATTCAATGTATTGTGCAGTGCTTAAAGCGCGCCCAACTTCACTTCACCGTGTACGATGAGTCTCTCATAACCAATTATAGTTTGTAGCGAGTTCACCCGATGCAACAAAACTTTTCCGCCCCCAATTCCAACATCCAACTGAATTAGCATTTTATTTGCATGGGTCCCTGCCAATTTTCACGGAGTAAAATTTAATTATAAATTGTACAGAAAGACAAAATAAAAAACTTGAAACAACTTTCCAATTTGAATACACAAAAGTTGAAGCTGACCCAGTTCCCTTGAACTTGTTTTGCCAACACTTCCGCACCTACTGCCTTTCTCCTATGTCCATCACCCGGACATAGTGAGAATACAGTTCGCCTGCAACTATAGTTGTCGCGCTGGTGTGATCCTAACAGAGGGCAACACACAAAAATCACCGGAAGGAACAGCCTCTCACTATCAGAGATCAACAGGGGGAGATAATTTATCCCACCTGGCGCTGTACAGCTGAATGAATTTCATTCCCAGCGTGCTGTTCTCATTAACATTTCAGCGTTTCCACCGGAGGGCACAATATAATTGTACCTTTAGAAATTCTAGTCCTGGAAATAGATTTTAATTAACATTCTCCAATATGCTTGGGGAAATACGCATCTCAATTTTCTTGAACTCAACTAAAACAATCAGGAAGGATGGAAGGACAAAATAAATAAAGAAGCAATTTAATGCTTGTCCTCTCGTCACTGAAGACATTCATGTGGACCGTTTGCTATTCATCAATGGCCGAAAAGACTGAGGAAGGACAGCAACATGTGTGTGCCTCCCCCGAGGCGGTCGGTCTAAAGTAGCAATTTTCATATTGAAATCATCAGCAGAAAGAACCTTTAATTTAAATTCTACTACTCCTGGTAAGAATGAGCAGGATACACAAGTCGAAAAGGACTTTGTTGCTCGATGCTGCGACACATGAGTGCACACCCAAAATAAAGTTTTTCCTTCTTATTTTCGACCACAAAATATGCAGATGCTTCCGAAGGATGTTGGTATAATATTTTTTTTCCTTTCGGTCTCTGTGTCATATGCAAATTTTTGGTCAGCAAGGATGAAAATAAAAATAAAATTCATATGGGAAGAGGATACATTTCCACAAGGCACAAGACCACACAGAACATTCTGTTGTGGTGTGTTCGTCTAACAGCATTATTTGAATGAGGAGGCTGTGGCAAAAAAAAAAAAATGTACCCCTACATTAAAATAATCCTTCTCGGTGTAGCCAGTCTGGTCAGAAAGTACTTTGTCTAGGCTAAGTTTTCATTGTTTTGGCTATGGACTTGACGTTTCACTTTTTACTTATTTGTTTTCAGATTACTTGTGTTTCTTTTGACAGTTTTGCTAAAAACTGGTTAACTTTCGATTTTGGAATGCATACTTTCGACAAGTTGTGGGTAGTTTGATAAAATATTTGTGATGAATCGCCTTTGACACTTCCATCGGTTTGACAGTAGGAATGTGTTTTGTGATTTTTTTGAACTGCATATCGACTCAACCTTTTCTGTTGCTCATCTCGACCTTGTAAGCCGCTGGAAAGAGACTTAAGGTGTCGCTGTAGGATATAACTATGACACTTTTTCAATGTCAAAAATGTCTAAAATAACTTTCACAAGGTACATAGAATACCACTAACCCAAACATTCGACAAAAATCTGATCCTGCAGATCTGACATTCGAGGTGTACAAAGTATTAAGGATCAAAGAGAGCAGGACAAAAATCGAACAGTACTGTAACCGATTGGTTCTCTTAAAGTCCTGCTACCCTTTTCACACAGAGCCGAAATAATATTAAAATTTAAAAATAAAATTAGCCCATTATTTAAGTGTGGAAAATGATTTTAAGTTGTGAGCTGTGACATTTGTGCGGTCAACTATTCTGCTGAATTTGCTGAATACTGCAAAAGGTGTGTTTGGTTCAACAATCCAACGATTGGAAGTCGTTTTCGTGGAAAATTTAATTTATGTTTCCCGAAATGACAGAAAAGAGCTTTTCTCGAATTTCTCCGAGAAAAAATATTTACAAGAAATGTTCTTCCTCGTAAACAGCTTTATTCTGCCGAATGTGCCACGCCCCTTATTCAATATTGTCTTCGTTTCCTTAATTGCTTTCAATTGGTAATATACGCATATCCTTTGACTAAATCTATAGACCAATGTTGCAATAAATATCCAGATGTAGTGATTTAGTTGACTATATATAGTGTCGCAGGTGCCACACCCACATTGTTCAAACGAATTGAACCAGGAAATGACATACGTCAAATGAATTCGAAAGCAAAAGCTGGCATGAATGCGAACATGTAGTTTAAGGTAAGGTTGTTGAATGGAAGGTGCCAAAACTTCTCGTTCATTACCGCCCACATTTTGCAAAGTGCCTGATACGAAGGTAATAGATCGATGTATCAAATTTGTATACAAAGTTTTTTCTTTGTCATATAAAGATTTGTGTCGTAAGTGCCTTTGTTTAATGGGAAATGCCAACCCTTCGTGTAGTGAATGCTCTCTGGATACCCACGGATGTTCGAAGGTTAATGGATACAAATCAGATAAAAGACATACAGAGACAGACAGCTGTGCTGCATTCACTTTTGTCAATGTCACTTTTTACGTCAGCTGCGTCTTCCCAATGTAGTTGCCTACAAGCCGTATACCCATTAAGACGTGCAAACACACCCTCTTATCTCGGATCATTAACAGTAAACACATCTTCCTAGTCTGTCCTCCTGGTTAACACCAATAAACATTAACGAACACTCTGTTCTTTTGTGCCAAAGCACATACAAATATAGAATCCTGATCTAAATTTATGCACGAACACGTCCAGAACTGCTGCAAGGACATCTCTTTTAACATTAAACAATCCGTTTGCCTTCAAATGGATTGCCTTAAATTCGGAATTTCTATTTGAATTTCTCTCCTCTCTCGCTCCTTGGAGTTCTGTGTTCTGTCTCCTGACAAGTCCAGCCAGATTCCAGATCCCGTGTCATGTTTCACTTTCATTGTGTTCGCACTCCCTCTCTGCGGACAGTGTGTCAAAACGACAGCCCTCCCTCGTGTTTTCTTCATCTATTTAAATGAATGTGCAGTGACACACCCGCTCAACAACAATTATTTAAATCCTATTCTGCAGTCTCTCCGGCTCCATATGGCACCTGTCTACATGGCGCCATCTCTTATCATTTGCAGAGCATAATTAGACAGTAGCTGTGAATTGTGAGAGCTGTTAATCAAACTGGACACTGACGATGTACACCAGCCATTACGTGTGTAACCCGTTATATCCTGCCCGCCCACACAAATATACACTCTCCTCGCAGAGAGATTGAAATGTTAATTAAACCCTGTAATTCAAGCTCGACGTCAACGGTCGACGTCTGTTCGGTCGTCCTTTTTCGGTTCTATTGTTATGAACGCACCGTTATGCTTGGACAGACGCAACAACAGTTGCGCAAAATTTTGCACATGAATAACAAAGTATTTATAGCGTGGCATAATTAATTTCTGCTGATTTGTCACTTTAGTCGCGAGCGACAAACGGCGACAGAGAGCCCATTATACGCAGCGCTGCGCAGCGCTCGTGAAGGTCGTTTACATGAATATTAAGCACCATCAACATCATGGCGGGAGACAAAAACTCGTGTCGAGATGTGCGTTTGTGTGTGTGTGTGGAAGCGCGCATAATTATGAAGCACTAATTAATGCGTAATGCCATTTTTTGGCCGCTTGCACAACACTATATAGCCAAAGGACGACCAACGAAACACAGTGTGGTATATCACTGGCGCAACTTTTCGATGCAAATCAATTGAATAAACGAACGCGAACGCTCTACCGAAATGAAATTACGTATGCACTGAATTAAAAATTCGAATTTTGAGGCTAGGGTTTATTTTTTTTTGTATTTTTTATTTTTGTACGAGGAAAAAAATTTAATTTGTGTTTGGTGACCCAAAAATGGGTCATATTTCAGGAAAGAAGCTGCGCCAATGCTTCGGGAAAGAGAACGTGGCAAGTATGAATTTTACTTTATCTGCGTGAAATAATTGCAGCCCCACTTAACGTTTACAGTCACCGCGTCGAGTTCGAGTGGTGCCAGCATTTTCGTATCAAGCCCTGCAGCCGAACGTTGTAGTCCAGCCACCAAATAGGTAAGATTATTTTATATGGATGGGGGATTTCGTTCGTTTGATGGGGTCTGGCATTGACTTTGAAATGTTGGGGCTCCAAAACTAGCAACCCAATAGCAAGGGGAGTTGCTTCAGTTTGAAGGCAGCCTCCAGCTCAGTTCTGTGTTTATTTTAGACCTTTATCTCTTTATATACGCTTGATAACATTAAGTGAAGGTTCATTATTTCCTGAGGGAGTAAGCAAACGTCATTACAGTTTTCGAGATTTTTTAAGTTGAAATTCAACAATCGATCTCTTCTCAGAATTACTAAAGAGTATTTTTTGTGCTAATGGAACGGTTTCAAAAGCATTTTTTCTCGGTTCCGAATACCACCGGACGGTTCTTTTTATTGTATAAATTGCGCGATTTTGCGTAATAGAGAAATCTAGTGACAAGTGGTACTAGATGGCGAAAATTCTAAGCGAATCTTAAACGAATGTTTAGCGAATGTAAACAAATGCAGTATAGATCAGTCATTCAGACCCCTTTTAACATTTAAAAACATAACTCAATTTTGACCTTTGCGGAATCGGCACGGTACGGTGCGAAATCGGTACACATAGAGGGTCTCACCGCGTGTGGTTTCAAGTCTGGTTTAAGATTGAGATCAAGATTTTTGGATGCTGTTACTAAGAAGTAAGTTGACACCCATTTAATCAAATACAAGGTCATTTGAAGGATCTTTTAGAGCATAAAAGAAGATGAAGCATGGACGATCTAAGAATCAAATTCAGTTAGGTGACTCGTTGTAAATCTGTAAGCCCCTCAACAGACGATTCTGGCAATAATAAATGTTAGCAATGGAAAACGCTGTGTCTGAAAAAAATGTCTTTGGACGGGGAAGGTGTAAGCGAATACTTTCATAGCTGGTTGAAGACTTCGTCTGAAAGTGAGAGTTGAAATCCACCGACGGCCAACCCACTTGAAGTTCAAAAACGGGACTCCTAACTATTCATTGTACCTGCTGTAGACCAAGGCAATTGGTAACCTATTGATAAAAGTTTCTACTTCCCCTCTGACAATATCGCATTTCCGATGAATCCTCACGCTAATACATCCATTCCTACCCCTCTATGACTCTTTCTTAGTGACACCAGAATTAATGAGCATATCCACAAGGACGTTGAAAGCTGCTGCTTATTTTCAATAGGTATATCTGCTTGAGTGGGTGCTCCTCGCAAACGGCAAGCAATTATGCTTCCAATTTGACTGATTGGGTTGCGATTGAGGTACATAACATCCATAATCTTCTACACATAGATACACTCAACAATATCTATATTAAGAGCTCCGATTGTTTAATCTCCATGACAATGCTCCCTCCTCCCTTTTGTGCTGCCACGAAACAAATCGTTTGATCTCAGTCTACTTGTTCTACTCTGTAAAAGTCCTTAAATTTATCTAATTAAAACAAAAAGCAAAACAATAACAAACTAATCGAATGCATCCACCACATTAATTTTGTGCCATTCCAGGATCCATCTGTTTGCGCCCCGTCCAGCTAAGCGAACATTCTTTCGGACGTACTTTGAGAGGGGTGACATTCCAGTGTGCAGCATTGGATGCCCCATCAAGTTGAATAACCCCAACAAACAATTCCCCATTAAGTGGTACGGTGATCCAGACAAATTGGACTATTGTTACTATCTGCCAATATTCGTTGATGGGTATGTATGGACTTGGAGTATGGCATTGAGCTGCAGTATCCCTGGGATTTAGTTCTCTTATCTACAAATTGATATTGATTTATATTTTTAGATTATCCGGGTACGATTCGCAGTTGCGACATCTTGCACAATACGCTGCAATGGATATGATATTGCGGGGCCACGATAAGGTCAGTGGACTTGTATAAATGTGTTGCAAGCTGTTAGGAAATTTACAGCGAGTACCTAGCTATTTAAGAACTTTGTAATTATGAGGGGACCTTACAAGTGGATAGGGGTATCACTTTCTTATTTATGTAAGAGGGTGCTTTTGGTTTGGGGTAGTTTAGATTGGACACTATGCTGATATGCATTATATATGCCAACTTATACCTACCTTAACAATCGGAACTTACAAAGCAATATAAAAACAGTTTTCCCTGTCGTTGGGTGTAAAAAAATACCAGCCTGAAAACTAAAACTTCCCCTTTTCATGCAAAAATACTAGCATTTCACATACTCCCTTAAAAAAAAACAGTAAACAGTAAAACTAAAAACCACAGTCTGTAGGAAATACTTGAGAAAAATATCAGAGAGCAAGTTTTTTTGTTTTAATCCTAAACAAATCGTGCAACTAAAAAGCTGCGCAAACGAGTTTCAAAATGTTTGCTCTTCTGAGTAAAAAGAATTCAACAAACGTGCTTATAATATTCATAAGGACGAAGAGCCTATTTCGAAATTGGATTACACTCTTCTCGCTCACCTTTTTCACCTTTTTGGAAATCGTTAACACGAAACTTTGGCACCGCTGAATGAAAAGTTTCCATGGACTTATTTGGTATTGGTTTTGGCGCTCTCAGAGCACTTTTATGTTTACAAAAATAAGCAATCTTTTTCAGATTTCAGAGAACTTTTGCGAATCTGAATTGTTTCTCAGATTTGCTTCAGATTTACCAACACGAGTGCGTTTGAGTTTGACAACTGGTGAAGTTTGTTTAGGTTTTCGTGATTTTTTTTCTACAGCAAAGAAAGGCATTGCATCGTGTTAGTCTGTTTTTGTAAATTATTTATGTACCTATTAATATTTAGAAATCAATCGGGCTTCAAATTTCGAATGTTTTAATAAGAAATTCAACCAGTGAATGGAAAACGCTTTGAAAAATATCGAAGGCTCACATATTCTAATCGCACGAATATACCAACACATAAAAGAGCAAGTGACGTTTTCATGTTCGATTAGACACACGAAGTTTAAAATCTGAGAGCGAATCTTAAGACGTCCAATTGAATACCACATTATTCTATATAGTACTGCTAGTAGCCAACTTCGCGTTGGTTCCAACATTATAGGGCTAGCGCTCTTGGTTTAGAGCGGAATAAATTGGAAACAAATTGCAAGAAGCAGAAATAGAGTCGGTTTTATGGACATCAATATTAGACTAAGTAATTTTTTAAAATGCATTGAAGATAAAAAAAGCTTAGAATTCATTCTTATTATAAGTTGAACAAGGAAGTAAGTCTATGCAATGGCTCCAATGTCCTATATTTGTACAACTCAGAAGCAAATCCATCCGATTCAGCAGCCTTTCCATCGTTCGGATGATTTGCAGCCTCTAGTACATCTTCCGGAGAATCCATTCAAAATATCGTTTGAAAACTTATCAAACTGTTCAGAAAACTTTGTTGATTGATTTCCAAAAAAGGAAAAACAAATGTCAGACAACAGACAAAACTCATTGTGGAATTTATGAGGCAATAAATGCATTACAGTACGATTTTTTAATCAAATTTGTTTGGTTCCACCTGTTATTAACAATTTGCACTACCATATTTTTGATGGGACATCTATTGTAAGCCATTCCGCAACAATATGAATTTGAATCGCTTTACTTCAAATCCACTAACACCCAATAGGTGTCCCTAGCAGTCTATTGAGAAATCCAAGATGGTTGTCATTTTGTTACAGTTTTTATTCGCTTTAAACCAAGGGCGCTGCGCTGGTTGTGATGGCGTCATTTTTTGGTCGGAGCTTGTACTCGTATGGAACTGCAAAAGTGTGCGCTAAATAAATACACCACAAAATGTCAACACATGTTGCATTTGTAGTCGATTGATTATTTAACTGCATTTTAAAATAATATACACATTTTAAGGTTACCAAATATAAATAAAATAGAATTTAAAAAAAAGCCAGATTTCCCCCTAAACAATTTCTCCCCCAGATTTCCTCCCGTCGATCCAAAAAAAAAACTTATATGCGGGGGAAAACCCTCTAACTGGCAACACTGACTAGCAGACCATATTTAGTATTGCAATAACGTAGGTATTTTATTTATGTGGTATTCGTTTGGGCGCTCTCAGAGCACTTTTTTTGCCCTCAGAGCAATTTTTTGTTCGTTTGGTACCAAAAAAAGCAATCTTTTTCAGATTTCAGAGCACTTTTGCGAATCTAGATACTTTCTCAGATTTGCTTCAGATTTACCAATACAAGTGCATTTGAGTTTGACCATTTTGTGGAGTTTGTTTACATTTGCGTGAATTTTGTCTACAGCAAAGAAAGGCATTGCATCGGGTGAATCTATTTTCGTAAATAATTTGTGTGCAAACATTTAGAAATCAATCGGGACGGAAATTTCGAATGTTTTAATACAAAATTTAACCAGTGAATCGAAAGCGCATAGAAAAGTGTCGAAGACTACACATATTACAGTCGCACGAATATCAACACAAAAAAAGAGCAAGAGCGTTTTTATGTTCGATTAGGCACACGAAATCTGAAATCTGAGGGCAAATCTGAAGAAGCCCAAACGAATACCACATTATTCAGACGAATTTGACTCTGAACTCGCAAACTTCTTATTATGTCAAAGGCATATTCATCGAGATGTCATCTTTGTTTTAAAGTTCGTCTTAGTCATTCCGAATTGACGTTATACAAATATCGATCGAGTAGATAACTGAGTATGGTAAAGCCCATCCGCATTATGTCAACTAGAAAAACAAAATATTCACCTGATCAATCTAGTTCAATAAAAAGCCATTCTCCGTCGTAGGCCTTCATCAAATCTATGACATATCCAATTTGCAACGATTCCTATTCAAATGTCAAAACGTCGTTGTCACTAAGTCTATTTGAGACGGAACAAAGTGCGCAATATTTCGCATTGCCGCAGAACAAACGCGTTTGGTCAAAATAAAATCGAATTGGTTGGTACGAAAAATCCGTGTTCAACGGTATTGGGCACCCTAGCTGAGCATTTATCTGACCATAGGTATATGTATAGTAGGGGACAAACGAGCATATCAAGCGAGTGGAAGGGACCTTCCATTAATTATTTGCGGAACTAGAACAGCTAAGTTGAAGGCTTTTGCGAGACGTGCTTATAGGTTGGGTTAGGTTAGGTAGCTGCCTTAAAAGACACACATAGATCAGAGTCGGTCCATTGAAATACTGCTGAAATACTACATGGAAACTGAATTTGGACAGAAGTTCAAGACTGGACGTACTAATGGTAGGCGCATTAGTGTAAACCACTTTAAAATTAAATTCGTGTTTTTCCTGGGGTTGGACTTGAAACCAAATGCTCAGCAGTCCAGCAGAGCCCAAGCCATGTCTAAACCTGGCTCTAAATACCTTGTTTATAAATATAAATGCTGTCATATGCGGTCTCCAAATCGAAAAGCAAATGGTGACTAGCTACCCGAACTTTAGCACTTCCTCCAGAATCTCTTGTAGGTTGAACATTTGATCGATTGTGGACATAGTCCCGGCATAAAGGACCGCACTTCTAACGGAGCCAATCGCGGATAAATGGCCTTCGGAATTTATTTCGCAAAATTGCAGAGGCCTTAATAGATGTAGGTGGTAAATCTAGGACTAGATTTTCGGTTTAGAACTTTGATCTACCTACGAATTCATCAGTAAATCGGTCGACACCTCATAAGTTAAATGGCAACCTTATTGATCGTACTCAAGACTGAATTCAGCAGCATTTTCTGCACATCGCTTTGGCAATTTATTTAATGTTGACCATAGGACTTACAAAATCCAAGGACCGGGACAACCCCGTAGATACCAGATTCAATTCTGTCAAAGTCAATGTCAATCTGACCTTAGTTTTTCACTTAAAATGTGATACCCTTACTTTAGGCTTCGCACTAACAAGGTTAGGAGACACTTTCCACCTCTGTTGCAGTTCATCACAATCTCCACGAAAGACTGGCCATCAAACCTGTCATTAAACCTTATCCAAAGGGCGCATAGTTTTAACTGTTATTTTACAAGCACGCATTTGAACCAACAACCATTTTACGACACACCTACACCCACTTATATCCCCCACGTATACACTTAAACTTATCTCCTGCGACCATTTCATCTCAAGTCAAATAATATTGTTGCCCACGCTATTTGTTAACGATCTCTGGGACTTTCCAATCAACCTTTTCCAACCATAACAACAGTCGCGTTTTTACTGCTCAATTAGGAACCCTCACAATATACAAGTAATTGCACAACACTGAAGCCATAAATCCCCTAAGCATAAGCAAACATCAATTAAACTCTCAGTGTTCCTCTTTCAGATCCTTCCAGTTATCCCCAAGCTTATTCTGCCCCTCAAACGAGCATTCAACACTAGAGTTAAAAGAATCATCATTGCTGCACTGAAGGTCCTTCAGCTGATGGTAATCGTAGGTAATTAACAACTACCACATATCCTTCAGAGAATTTGCATAATTGTAAGCCATATACTATCATCAAAATGGCAAACATGTCAAACAGGTCCTTGTGTGGGACAAGCGCTGGTGCCCTACTTTCGTCAACTCTTGCCGGTCTGCAATTTATACAAGCAAGTCAACGTCAACCTCGGCGATGGTATAGATCCCGAACGTGATGTGCGAATTGGCGACGTCATTGAGGATACTCTGCAATCACTTGAACGTTGCGGTGGACCAGATGCGTACATCAACATCAAGTACATGATACCGACCTACGAGAGCTGTATGATGAACTCAAGGGACTGCCAGAACAATTAAATAAAATACACTTCCCTGTACTCGGTTTGTCTTTGTGTTTGTTCCTGTGTGTGATATCGTCCTTTAACCAAGCGTGTTTCTTGAACGGCGGGGGAAATTAAAATCTAACAAAAATTCACCGCTCGGACTTTGGCAATAAATTCGGGGATTTATAGGACGTACGGGGTACGGCAGCGAGGAGATAATAAAAACGAAACAAAGTGCCACCAATATTAATCGGGTGCGCGTTGTATGAAAACGGGTGCAGTTGGAGGCGCTCTTCGGCATTCATTGTGGCGGTAGAATTTATCTATACCTACGACGAATAATTCCACTTTTGAGGGCCCAATAAATTATTTTGTTTGCCGGGGTACGGATGGCTTGCCGCTGCTCTTTGGTGATTCGAGGACACTCGATATACTCGTATGTACGGGCACGTCCTCTAGCTGGTTCAGTCTCTCTATGGGTAATATTTGAACTCAACTGGTTTGTCGGTCCTTAACAGCATCCACCAGAGCATTATAGTTTTTGGTGTTATGCACATAAATTTGCATTCACCCAGCAAGTAGATCCAGAAAGGACAATTAAAAACAAACGGGCACACAATAATTGGTAACCTGTAAATAGTTGAACAAGGCCATACTGTTGAAATTTACAACGGGCTCGATGAAATTTGCAGCAACCGATGAGCAGTGATATACACGTAGGGAAAAATCCCTACATGTAGGTATTTTCGACTTAAAGATTTCGCCGCAGGGGAAAAAGGACAGATTTTTTATATTTAAAAGTTTGCTGTAAACGTAGGTATTTTTTAAATATTATAAAAATTGCCTGATAACCGAGAACGTGTATGTTTTTCTTAATTACTCTTACCTTGAATTCACAATTATTCTATTTCCCCCAAGCTTCCCCAGCTTTGAATGTCATTGTCAAAAGGCATTCGTTTTGTTTCTTCTTTATTCCTTTTCAGAAGTTGTGTTTTGTGTTAACTACTTGGTTGTATTTTAGATTGTTCTATTTTGCGCGAATGCGGAAATTTCTTGCGGTTATTTTACTGATAAAAATTATGTAAATTATACGGTTTTGAATCGCGTTTCTATATTTATGTATCCACTCTCATGAACTTTTTAAGACAATATGGCCAGCAACTTGAATTATTTAAATAAACTAATAAATATAATTTAATAAATCTATACCGAACAATTTCTTTTGCGTTCCTATTTTTATTATACTTTCCATAAATAACCTACTAATTTATTGTTTTGCTTTCCTATTTGTAAATATTTCATGCTTTTTACATAATATCCAAACTAACGTTGTACAGTCAAAATGTACTAAAGCCAAGACCAACATGCCAGAGCGACCGAAAATGTCCTCTCTATTCATTGCAATTACGGTTAAAAAACCTGCCGTTAAATTTAATATTTGTTTGGGGTTGTATATAGGTCCACCTCGAGAAAATATTAAATTTTAATATTTTGCATATATTCAAATTAAACAAACAATAAAATATTTATTGATTTTAAGTAATGTCTGCTATTACAAAAAACTTTATCCAAATCATTCACTCCATTGAGTAGGACGCGCAAACTAACTCTTAATTATTAAGCAAGCGACTAAATAATAATATATTTGGTTTCAAAAATAATACCGATATATTTAAATCTAATCAGATCCTGTATTAAAACCAAATACAAATGTATTGAAGTTTATGGCTTTAGTAAGTTGGTATTAAATTGTAATCAGAGTAGATCTTATATTTCAGGTAAACTATAACTTAATTGTAATAAATTCTTGATTGAAATATTATTTTAATATATATCGGATTAGATTGTAGAACAAAAATACTGGATTTTAATCTTAAGAGATTAAAGTTCAGGAAATTCGTATTAAAATGAACATTTTAATGAACAAATTATTAAATTTTAATATAAAAATATTACAGAAAGAGGTTAATAAATTGGAAATATTGAAAACTAATTTTTCTTGTATTGCATAGACCTGTAAGGAGGTATTAAAAAACACCCCCATATTTTTAACCGTGAAGGGTCATCTTTGTCAGGTGTCTCCATACCTCGCGATCTTCGAGCTCCTAGTCTTAGCTTTCAGGGGCAATTCCCATAAGGGATGTCGAAATTGGTCAAACGACTGATAACATACCTAAAACAACTGATTTGACGTCATGCATTAGACGTGTCCAAGCCCATATCTTCTTCACTTAAACGCTACTCGTTGCGATCCAAATTTTTTCCAGGACCTAAATCAAGCCTGGTTTGATATAACTTTTCGGAAGAAACCCACAGCATTTCAATAGCCTACCCTTCCAACTATCCAAGTTATACAATTCCTTTAGGAAAGAAGATTCATTAAATACAACTGAGTCGTTGTTATCCTCCTTCCTCCCGCAAAAATCTGAGCAAGGGATTCAGGAATATAATTCGCCAAATAAATTACATGTAGCTGCTGGTGAAACTTCATAACACGACCACAGTTACTTGGTGAACGCACTTCTTTTTTTTTTCAAAACACAATTTCATTTACCACCTCACGGAATAGCACACCTCAGCCATTAGTCATGCTTAGTCCTACAGCACATTAAACTATTCCCATTAGCCTCCATCTGAAATGGTGGAATGACGGTTATGCCCAACTGCGGAATAGTACTCACGCTGCATCTGTTTCAATATAAAGTGGAGCTTATAGCGAAAGCTTCTTTCATTTTATCCGGCAAAGACTTTGAGCCAGAAGGTTATACTATATACCATTCACGAAATGGGAAATTATGGGAACGCCCGCCCCCTCGCTCTAGAATGGCACTTTCACTAGGCAACAGCACACAGATTTCTATAAACAAATCCAAAAGGGAGTTTTCAGAACAGAACGGGACAACGACCAGCTATAGCTGTGCTGAATGTCGCCTCTAATAAGAATTTATAGTTGACAGAACTTAATAAAGTTAAAGGTAAATTCAATTTAAAAACTTCATTCCGGCGGGATTCAGATTTCGCTGTGGTTCACACGGAATGAATGCGAACAACATTCCGAGACCGCCACACACAACATGTGCCACGAACGAGCTGAATAGTCCTTCTTCCTAGGTGCTAGATGCACAATTTCAGTTCCAAGTTTTGCTGAAAATAAAAACATACAGCAGTTGTCCTTTTTTTTATATTTCAAACTTTAGTTTGGAAAAGGAGTAGGCACCCCTGCGTCCTGCGGGAGCAGGAGCAGGAGGTGTACTGCTATCTTTTCACGGTCAGTGATTCGTTTAGCTTTTTTTTTTTTTTATGTATTTTTTAATGTCCTGCAGATTGCATCTCTCATTTTTGTTGTACGATGTCGTAAATATTTTCAGGAATGTTGACTTTTAACGGACGTAGACGGGACGTGGAGTACCTACCTACGAAACGATTGCACAAGTGAAGTCAATTTTACGTTCATTATGCGCTTGGCCGGCTACCGTTTCGTTCAAAGGCAGACTTTGTAGTCTACGAGTTGTTTATGGGGAGTAATATTTACGAAAATGCATTTTCGCATTTTAAGTGCTTTCATGTATTTTAATGTATTTTAATTTGTTTCTTGAATTTCTGCGAACGGAATTCTTTTGTTTATTGATGGAGAATTTTGCTTGACATGCGCGAGAGTAGGTGTTTGTGACCTACTATGGTCTGACTGGAAAGGAAAGTATTTTTCGTATTCTGGGCAGTCGACGTATTGGCTCTGTCAAAAGAGCTGACAGATGGGATGTTATTGTAAACGAATTTTGTGACTGACGACGTAATAGAGTTTCAAATGGTTTCGCCAAACGTCCAACTTTTTTTACGTTTCCTTGGATCTGCTCGAAGGTTTTTAATGGCACTTGGGTTCAAACAACTTTAATTTTTGACATACAACTGGGTAACGCAACACACGATTTAGGCAAATGTACTAATGAGCAAAACCCTCGCATTGAAATTGGATATTGACGCAGACGAAACAAAGAGTCTTAAGATATCTGCTGCAAAAGCGCGAATAGTGGACAAAAAATATTTGTACATATTTCGCCAAACATTTCAAATAACGTTTAAAACACGTTTGGAATCATGAAGCGAATATCGGAAGGCTAAATTCATAGGTCAGGTCATCACTGTGTAAGTTTTGACCAGTGGTTGGATAAAGTCTTGCGAAAAAGTTGTTGAAATGTGAGAGATATCAGACAAATATTCTCATAAATTGTACACCAATAAATGTACACCAACTTTTCTGATACTTTTCTTTGGGATACGGTTTAGCTCCGCGAATGACAGATTCTACCCACTTAACGACATTTTTAGCCAACAGAGTGAAGCTTTCAGTTGCTTTACGTGTGCGGGTATTTCCGGTTAATTCCTACCGGTCCTCAAAAATTGCGATTGATTATTTCGAAGCCAAATAACAGCTTTCAAATCCCACTAAGCTTTCAGGCTAAAATTTAATCACAAACTAAAAGGAAATATTAAAACAAAATTTTGTACAGAATTTTTAGACCGACTTTTATAACGAAATATGTTATTTTGTGTTGCAAGTTGTTTAAAAGAGTAGACCTACCTACTGTCATTATTCATTTTTCAAATACGTATTCCCATACCTTGAAAAATAGATTGTAGAAAAATTTTTTTTTGTGATGGCTTTTGGAGAATTTCAAACATAAATAACTGCAGTTAAAAAATGCCTCATGATGGCGTTTTATAAATGTTTTTTTCTATATTCTGTCCTAGTTTTCGGTTAGTAAATAATTCTGTATTACCAAGAACTTTTATATAAGTCGCTGAATGATGACCGTAAAAGATATACAGTGCGACCTCAATGAAAGCAACCCTCGATACGTGCAACTCCTCGATAGAAGCAACACCTTAAGTCGCCCGATTGTTGACTCAGTAATTGCAGATCCTCAAAAAAATGTGACTGTAAAAACAACTATTGTTTCATGAACTCATATTTCGTTCGCTATTTGTTCAAGCACTAAACATTTGCCTTCAATGAGGTGAGGAAAGTGAAGCTTCACTGCGTAACATTTTAGCTCTGCAAAACTTTCGAGAGTAAGCTGTAGAAAAGAAGTGTGAAATGAATGGTGAAATTTTATGTTTCCAAAATATAGTTTCCCTTGAAGGGTTAGTATCCTTGGTGGCTGTTTAAGATAAATTTCACTATAGCAGCTAGTACCTTCCACTTTAAATGGACCATTTCCATTTATTCTACTGAAAGTAATACTTGCACATCCTACTCCTACTTTATACTTTGCCCTCCATTCAGCTTCTGCCTGCAAGCTGCAATCAACATATTGTTCGTCCCTCAAAACTCTAAAATTTCACACCGCAAATAACGCAGGCCAAAGTTTATCTTGTGCGCTTGTTATTGCCATAACCGAAATGAAAAAAAAAAATTAGTTGCAACTAACAAAACCCAAATATAACAACTAAATAACAGAACCTGAAACGAAACAACCATTATCGTCTGTTATCGTTTGCTTAACACTAAGTCTTATTAGCATCGCATCCGCAAAAGTTCTCTTCGCTCGCATAAACGCTTGGGTGAATATAATGCAGGGAAAACTTTAAACAGAATTAACCGACTCACACTGATGAGGGGTAAGTGTGGGTGAGAAATGGGTGGTGAATTGGCAGGCCACCGTATAAAGTCGTGGCCCACAAACAAACTATGCACCGTCGACACGTTGAGATGTTTTCATCCAAATTGATGGATGCCCGATATAAGAGTGTGTTACTGACTTTTTCATTTTGTGTCTCAGTTAACATTTTGTTCGTTTGTTATGTTGCTCTTGAGCTTTTAATTTGCACCAGTAATGCCGAATTCACAATGTCGCGTTGAACGCGTGCGTGCGTCGGTGCGCTTTGACACGCTTTATCGAAATTTTACGATTTTAAGTGCCAAAGCGCGCGAGCAACAATTTTGTAAAACGAAATGGTGCTTTGAGAGAGAAGAGTATGACACATTAAAAGTTCGGTTTGTTTCTTGGCTAAAAAACACAAATTCAGAGCAGAATTAAAATTTCAAGTGTACTCCTTTTTTTCTTTTATCTGTAATTTTTATGCACGAATTGAAAAAGGATTCTCCAAAATACAAGAAAATCATATTTAACAAATCAAATCAATCAAATCAAAAAGCAACCATAATTGGTATATATTAAAAATCAGTAGTTGCTCTACAAGAAAAAATGTTATTCGTCATTTCCACACACTGAATTAATTAATTTGTATTGAAAGAACGTCATATAGCTCTTTAAAAGTTGTGTGTGATAAACATTAGTGGATCTGTGCCACTCCAACTATGAACGGCACATTCTATGCCTTCAAATCGAACAAGTCGAAATTCTCAAGTTGTCAAACGCGCGTGATAGTAGAAAGCAGAGACAATACTGAGACCCCCAACTCGCAATCTTCTTGCCGCTGGCCCCCTCAGTTTTTTTTTGAATTCGCCATTTTGTTTTCCTATCGGTGTTATGTCAATTTAGAATCCGTGTGAGCTTCAACAAAAAAAGCAAAACAAAAAAAATGTGGTGAATTTCTTTTGACAGAAGTCGAGTGACAACTGTCAAAATATGGAAAACAAATTGTATTTTTCCTCCAACAAATTGAGAAAATGTAAGTTTTCGCATATTTTAAGTGTTTAAATTAATAATTAAATATATTTGTCTTACAGCTAAGGAAGAAGCCGACGTTAAGGTGTTCGCTAACCTTACACATATGCAATGGATCGCACTGGAGACAACGAAGAATATCAATCGGAATCGATATAAGTAAGCCATACTATTCAATGAATTTGTCTCACTATATATATTTAATTATTAGATATTTCAACATGGTTTGTTAAATCACAAGCTCCCACTCAAGATCATGCTAGAGAAGCCCTTGATTTGTCCACGATGCAGGAGAACACACACCATCAAGAGTGTATGGCCAAAGTCAAGGAATACGAAACCCATATCGAACAGGCGAAAGTTGAACACAAGGGTATCGATCACGAAGAGCGTAGGAAGACCCTGATTGTAAGTTGAATTTGAATTAACATGAGCCTTACGAAGAATTGCTAACCATTTTTATCCACTTCTAGGAAGAGACCAAGCAACAACAGCATCGTGCCCACCAATTGGCAAGGCGCCGCTATGAAGATCAATTGTCGCAGCAGCAACGTATCCAGGAGGAAAATTTCAAAAAGTAAGAATATTGTAAAAGTTGTGTGAATTGATTCTTTAAACGGTAACACTTACTAGGCAAGAGGAAAGTGTCGCACTCCAAGAGGCAATGCGCCGGCAAACCATCGAACACGAGATCGAAATGAAGGATAAAAACCGTCTTAAACTACTCGAGCACGAGATGAGAACAAAAGCCAGTGTTGACAGGGAGAATCGTGACATCAACAAGAACAGATTCGTTTAAAGGCACTGCTGCTTGTCTGCCAAGGGAGCAACTGGGCGTCACAACTATTTACAAAGTCTTCGATTAGGCCAACACCAGTAATCGTAGGTTGTTCTTGTTCCAAAACATTTTATTATAATGTATTGAATATAAAATAATTTACATGTAAAACTATCAGTACGTGTTATAAATATGAAAGATAAAACGATCTGCACTCTTTTCTGTTGGAGCCATGTGTGCAACATTTTGTGAAGCGTTTCGACTCCTTGTTCTTCAGAATGAGGAAAAGTTTGCGCGCACTTTCTGGTTGTTTGATAGATGTTGTGTTGATTACCTGGAATAAATGTTAATAAATGCATATTTGTGTAAACTGAAAGAGTTTCAGGGATGGTTTTCCCTCGAAATCCAGTTTGTTGTCAATCAAATACAGACGGCGCAGGGTCATCAGCTTGAAGATTGATGAAGGTAGAGCTGTCAGCTGGTTGCGCGACAGATTCAAGATCTCCGGTTTTGGTCAAAACTCGACCCCGGATGATAGTTTGCTTATTTCGTTATCGCTCAAGTTGTACAGGCAATCGGTACCTGGCAGCGAATGTCGCGAAAAAAAAAATAACAGTTCGGATAAGTCAGACTAGTTGTCAGTGTCAGTGTCAGATTTCAACCGTGGTGAGCTGTGACAGTGTTCAGAAGTACAGCTTTTTTTAAGAGAAGTTCAAGTCAAATTTGGTGAATAAGTATATTATCTCAGTACATTTTCATATTAGTTTTTTCATAACATTTTGTATTTCTATTCAACCAAAGTACTCATTCACCATTATTGTTCCATTATAATACCAAAACATGCGACTTATAAGTCATATAAATGTAGGCTTTGAAATACGAGACACGTAAAAATAAAACAAATACATATGCGTACTTTATTTTAAATTATATTTAGACTAACGGAGAAACTATTAATAACAGCAACGATATTAATCTTGGTATTTATAAATTATAACTAAACTCCAGAAGTATATTAAGCGATGTATGTGATAAACATATTTTACTCGATTTATGTTAAATGCCCTACAAATGTTGGCTAAAAATGTTTTAATTTGTTTATTATTCTACAGAATTGCTCATCTTTCTTTTATTTCACATAAATATACAATTATTTTTTGAAATTAATCACTGTCCACACAAAATTTAGTTGGAACAATTATTTTCAAATTTAACGGATAAAATTCTATGAACGCTGATAGCAACTTTGCCCACAGCGGAAGTGGCTCTGAAGCAACTTTGCCCACAGCGGAAGTTGTTTATTTTAGGTGCGAGTGTGTTTGTGAGCCGGAATTTTTGAAGTTTCGTGACATTTGTCAATACGATTTTCTATGTAACAATACTAACGCACCTAAAGTTTGCAACCCCATGGTAATATAGCTTGTAGGCAAGTAACGGAAAATCGGCCGGAGTTGGGGGTCTCAGTATTGTCTCTGGTAGAAAGTAGCTCTACTCAGGCGTCGCGTTGAACTTTACGATATTTACGATCTAAAGTCGATTCAACGCCTGAAGCTGTATTTTGTGTGGCAGCATATGACCGCTTTGTTTCTACATAATCTGTCAACGCACGCGCGCGTCAACGGCGACATTGTGAATTCGGCATAAAGGTGATTTTGCAGAGAGAAATATTCAACAAGTTGACGGAATCTTAGATAGAGTTTTTTATATAAGAGGTACTAAGGTATATAAGAGGTGGCTAGGCCAGGGCCAATGGCACTCCACTCATGTCCCGAAAAGTGTAACTAGTGCCGGTAACTCGGCCATTTGTCCCAGGATTATTAAATCGAACTGGTTCTCGAGGTTTGCGACTAAGTAGGTACATTTCTTACCACAGAAAAATTAAAAACGTTAAGGACCAACTACAAGGCCCGGAAATCATCAGCCCTATGGACAACCGCGCAAAATTAAAATATGGAATACGTTCCTTAGATCTGCACGTGGAATCTACGTACATTGAATAGATCACGTGAAGCATAAACCGGTCACAGCAGTTCTATATGAATTTGGCCGATCAAAAAGCGGATGGAAATCGTGGCTCCTACTTGCGGGGCGGCAATTCGGCAGAAGATTTGTCTTTTGTCATAGGATGATGAGGGAAAATTTCGCTTCTGCATCAGAGTCGGAAACAGCTTAATCGAGTCTTTCATTTTAAAAAAGGATCTGTAGTGCCTGGCATTATTAATTAAATACATAATAGAAATGTGTTGTCTAGTAACACTTTTTTAACTACTTGAAAAAACCAGCCTACACTTCCTGTTCAAACCAGATGTCAGGTAGCCTGACGTGGATTCTCATTTCAACATCGAGTGTGGGGCTGTATTGGGCAAATAATAGTTTTTCTGAGTTCAAAGTTGAAATTATTCGCTACATTATAGAAATAGTTGTTCGATTTTCCGCTTCCTTGGTATCAAGTGAAACTAATTATGTGATTGAAATGCAATGAGTGTTCAAATTGTACAATATAAAGAAAAGGAATACTTTAAAACGTTCCATAATGAGATTTGGACATCTATCATTTTGATGATATCGATATTAAAAAGTTGTTCGCATGTTCGATATAGAATTTCCTTTAAGTTTCGCTACCTATTTCACCTTTTATATTCGCAAGCTGTTTCCCTTTCGACCGGTTTTTAAAAATTATTGATTTGTTATTTTGCGGAAAGAAAATCACATTAATATAAAAATCGCAGTTTGTTAGCATTATAATAATAATTTTTTGGTACTAGAAATTTTTGCTAAAGGCAAATCCCCTTTTTATGGACATTTAGTGCCTTCATTTGATAGTCGTGGTTAAATGTAGTTTTAATAATTCTTTGTCCGATTATTGAAATTCCCACAATTTTGAAGTTCTTACCTTCTACGCGCAGGCGCAGTGGCTTAGTGTGTTATTGTGTTGGACTACTAAGCGAGGGGTCCCAGGTTCGAATCCCGCAAAAACCCAAATTCCAACTTAGGGGTTTTTCCACTGCGCCGCCTCTCGCGAACGTCTGACAAACATCCGAGAGTATAACTGTCTTTAGAGCTTCTCAATTAGCCGTTTGGAATCGGCATAAAATTGTAGATCCCTTCCATTCGTTCCAAAAATGAAACTCACACAAAACGAATGGTTGTGAGAAGCTAGGCCTTGGGTCCCTACAGACCTGTTGCGCCAACTATATATACCTTCTACGCACGGAAAGTTTTTCGGAAATCGAAATTCCCACAAAAAGGCAAAGATACTACGAAGAAGGAACACTGCTGAGTGTCAGTTGTTTGTTACACCTTCCGCCATTTAGAATTTTATTTATTTGCTGCTTCGCACGTGTTCACAGAAGCTTAGTACGCTGCTCGAGCTAAACTAAATTTTATCTGGTCTCCAACTTTTCTCTCCAAGCATCAGCTAAAGTCGTAGCTAAATTTTGACATAGAGAGAGCTGTGGATAAATGTGACAAAAAACAGCTGTTCTTGGAAAATAATTTGCTTCAAAAATTCAACTCTTTCTGGTTTCATCCATTTCCAGTTCTATGTACTCCTCGTCGAGATATTTATTCAAAAAACTCATCTATGCTTACTTCTCCCATTCTTCGCAATACAAAAACGCAGAAAAAAAAAGAGAACACAACGATCTGTCACAATTTAGCTTGGGAAAATGTCCCGACCCATTAAATGGGCGCGAATTAAAACACTTGTTTCTTACTTTTAAAATTAAACAATATTTATTTGGAACTATGTCCTTTATTATTGAAATACTTTTTACTAATTCTAAAAGGAGCTTAAGGCTACTATGTAGTTACAATAAGACTGTTGATAAATTCATCATACAGTCGTATTTATATACTTTTCTTATCTATCTACAAGGAGACCCAAGCGTACAATCGTCTTGCTTGATAATGAAGAAGAGATAATATTCCAACATTGTATACAAACGATATTATCTCTTTTACATATGTTATCATTGTAGCGTTGTGTGCAAGACTGTACTAGAGACTAAAGATATCATTGAATACAAATAATGTTATCTTTTTTCTCAATATGTTTTGCTATGGATACTTAACTCCCCCCCTTGTTAAACGAAATCGTCCCGATTTTTCGACGCTATTTTTAACATTTCTCTTTCATAAGTTTTGTTATATGCGTCAATCTTTTTTTGTTTTTGACGATCTGTTATACATTGTATAGTTTTTATCATTACGTACGTAAATGCTAGAATAACAATCAGTGTTACAATTGTGTATATAGTTGATAATATCGGTTTTTCTTCAAAAGGAATAATTAGTTTTTTTAAAGTATCTATGTTATCGAATTTGTACATTGTATCTTCTTTAATTATTTGGTCGATGTAAGACTCTGAATTATGATTTCTTAATATAACTTCTTTAATTTGCTTATGCATGTTTTTGTATATTTTATCGTCTAGATTTATAGTATTTTCATAAGTAACTAAGTTTATACCATTAATTGTTTGATTATTTAACTTATGCTTACCGCTTAATAACATAACACCGGATTCAATTTCTAAGTCGTAATCGTATTCTTGTTTAATGTTGCATTTTGAAGTTATATTCTTTAAAAGTGGAATAAGACAATTTTCTTCTTCAAAGTTAATTTCACAAATGTTTTTACTTAGATGATTTTGACAATTTCTTGTTCTTAAATAAGTTTGGTTACATAAGGCAATTGTTTTATCTGTAATGATTTTTCCATGTTTTGAATTTAAAGGTGTTACTTTATACAATTTACATGATTTAATTAGAACTGGATATTTATATATTGTGATGAAGAATTCATCAGTTCTAGCTAATAATATTTTAGAGTACTCAAGTATATTTATTATGGGTACTTGAATTATTTCATGTTGAATAATATTTTTAATGTCATCTAAGTCTAGGCTTTCTGATAAATATTCATTATTTTTTGCTGCATTAATTGTTCTGGTCAATAATAATAATTGTTCGTACACTTGTTCTATTACTAAATGTTCTTTAAGGCTCTGACCTTCGAATTGTTGCAAAATTTGTTCAAATCTAGAATTTATAGTTTTTTGTTTATTATTGTTTTCTATGAGATTATTTATACTCGTTTCTATGTTAACTAAGTCATAATGGTCAGGATTACCAAACACATATTTGAAAGCTGTTCCTAAAAAGTTAATTGATCTAGTATGCCTAGTATGTTCTTGTAATTGGTCTGCTAAATTCTTAATTTTACTTAACCAAATTTTTTCTTCTTGTGTAGGTTGATATTTACTAGTTACGATATTTACGTAAGGTTGAAATATCGAAGTCAGGTTGGTGGCATGTAACAAATAAGTTTGTTCTTTGAATAAATACACGTCATCTGTTTGCGTAAGTATAAACTTCTTGTTTAGTAACTCAGTTATTTGAACGTTTCCTTGCCCTTCTTGACTCTGTACAATTCCTAGTAATGTTAGGAATATTAATATTTTCGTCATCTGAAAAATGATAATTCTTTATGTTATCCTTGTGAATTTTTATTCCTTCTTTAGAGATTACAGTGTCTCCTTTATCTTCTTCTACTATTCTTGTTATGTATCTGGCGTTAGATTTCTTTCTAAGACCTGTGATTCTTACCATTATCTTATCTCCTTTTTTATACTCTCTGTGTCGAGTTCCTTTATTTAGACGTTCGATCACTTTTTTGGATGCTGAGTTTAGTTTATTTATTATAATTTCACTATTGCTATATTTATTTTGATTAAAGAAAATGTCTCTAGGTTTCAAACCGGTAACTGAGTGTATAGAATTATTTAATTCACGCACTGTTCTAAATATTTCTTCGATAAGTCTTGTTTTATTCTGAATTGTGAATATTCTAGACAGTTCAGTTATTGTACCGTTTACACGTTCTACCTGACCGTTCGCTGTCGATCTGTATACTGGAGTTTCTACTTTAGTTATGTTGTATTTCAAACACATTTGGTTCACCATTTCTGTTTTGAATCCCTTCTCGTTATCTGTCATGAGTCGTTCACATTTTGGGAAATAATTAGATAAGACCTCTTCCATAACGTCGTACAGTCTGTTTCGAGTTTCGATTTCCCGAAGGATTGTATATTTAGAATACTTATCTACTGTTACAAGGAAAGTATACTTGTCGTTGAAGTATATGTCCATATGAATGTGTGTTCCCACATGTGTTGGTATTTCTGAATTATTCAGAGGTTCTCTGATAGGTTTTCTTTCATATTTTCCAAATAGACATGCTATGCATTTTCTGTTGAAACTCTTTGCTTGTTTATTTAGATCGGGCCAGTAATATTTCTCTGAGATTTCTTGTATATTGTTACGTAACCCTCGGTGTGCTCTTTCGTGAGTTACCCTTACAAGTTTTAGTTGTTCCTCCAAATTTGTCACGTCTTGAAGTTTTCTTGGTGTGAATATAAATCTTACTAGTGGGAATTCTTTTTTTATGTTTTCACCATATTTGTATATGTTTTCAAATTTCGTATGCAAAGCTACAATCTTTTGGGGTTGTATAACTTCTTTCATCTGCCTTAGTAAAGAGTCTTTGTCCTTAAACTTTATTATGAGTCTTATTTTGTTACTAAAATAGATTTGTGTTTCGATATTATTTGTTATATCTTCAATAAGTTCGAACTGTGCAGTGTATGCATTAAAAGGCTGATTCACAGTTTTTATTATATCATTAGAAGAACTTTCAGCTGAATGTGCTGTTTCTATGGTAGAAGTATTTATGCGTTGACGTGATAATGCGTCAGCTACAAGATTTAGGTTTCCTGGTTTATAAACTAATTTTGCTCCAAAGTCTTCAATGATTCCCTTCCAACGTTTCAGCTTTGTGTTGGGATTTTTTTCTGATACAGAATATATAAGGCTCTGGTGATCGGTATATATGGTTAAGTCTGCTATACCATATATGTAGTTTCTGAGTTTTTGTAAGGACCATATGATCGCTAATAGCTCTTTCTCGTTTGTGCTATAGTTCTCTTCTGTCTTACTCAGTGTTCTTGACAAGAAGTGTATAGGTTGCTTATTCTGACTTAGTACGGCTCCAATAGCTATGTTGGATGCATCAGTAGTAAGCTCGAATGGTTTACTATAATCCGGTTGAAAAAGTTCGACTTGTTCTTTCAAATAATTTTTTAAAATTCTAATCGCTTCTAATGCTGAATCATTCAGATTTAACTTAATATTTTTACTTTGTTTTTTGTTTACTTTACCGTTATCTCCTCGTAAATATAATGTCAGGGGCTTGGCTATGCTTGCGTATCCTTTTATAAACTTACGATAGTAACCTGTAAGACCTAAAAATCCTCTCAAATCCTTTACCGTTTGTGGGACTGGAAAATTTTCTATAGCTGCTATTTTCTCAGGGTTCGTAGTGATTCTACCATGTCTGATTATGTGACCTAAGTATTCTACTTCTTCTTGAAAAAACTTACTTTTCTCATCAGATATTTTTAATGTGGCTTTATTGAGTACGTCGAATACTTGACTTATGTGCTGTATATGTTCTTCCTCAGATGAAGAATATATCAATACGTCATCAATGTAAACGTGTACGAATTTACCTACAAAGTCTCTCAAAATGTCGTCCACGCATCTCTGAAATATGCTTGGTGCATTTTTGAGCCCGAAAGGCATTCGTTTAAAATGATATTTTGCGCCATTTATAGCAAAAGCTGTTTTTTCTTTATCATCTGTTTTGATTTTAATTTGGTGGAAACCTGACTCCAAATCTAATGTTGTAAAGTACTTGGCTTTACCTAAATTTTGAATTGTCATGTTGACATCCGGAATGGGGTATCTGTCTGTTACAGTGTGAGCGTTAAGTTTTTGGAAATCAACAACCATGCGCCGTTTTGGTTTTCCTTTTTCGTCCAAACCTTTTTTAGGTACTGTCCATATGGGACTGTTATAAGGACTATGGCTTTTTTCTATTATATCGTCATGTAAGAGTTTCTGTATTTCTTTGTTTACGAATTCGTTATCTGCTATGGGATATGGATATTGTTTAACATAAACCGGATTATCATTGGTCGTCCTAATGCTTGCTTCTATAGTATCTGTAAAGGGTAACGGTCCTATGCTGTTATTAATCTTCATCAGTCTATCTATGTCTGCTTTATAAATATTATTTTCCCCAATTATGTAATTAATTTTCTGAATAGATTCGACACTGCTTATGGTAGTTAGAGTCATATTACTGAAATTTATTTCCGCGTTTAGAACTTTAAGTCCTTCATATCCTAATATCATATCAAAAGACTGAATATCCTCTAATTCAAAAAATGTTATATTTTTCTTTAATATCCTAACTACTTTCTTTGTATCTACCATAGAATAACCATGCATTGTTTTTATTTTTATAGGTTTAATTTTAATTTTTTTGCTAGAATCGCATTTTCTATTAATGTAATTATGGGTTGCACCAGTATCAATAAGAATTTTATAAATTTTCTTAGAAATAGTACTAGTTAAATTTAAGCAGGGCAACCCGTCTACTAGTTTAAATGATCTATTCTTATGTTATTATTTACCATACATTCCGTTTCATCTGCTTCTGCATATGTACTGCTGACATCGTCTCTGCGTTGTTGTCGGGAGTTATTTACTCTCTGCTGCTTGAAGTTCTGCTGATAAGATCGTTGCGGTCTGTTGTGTGTGTTGAAACTCCCGCTGTGTTCACGTTTCGCTGGTGGATTATATACATCGGGTTTGTATTGATTCCAATTTTGTCGCTGTGCATGTACAATTTGTCTCGAGTTTATCTCCATCGGCTGTGGTCCTTGATTGTGTTGCTGCATATTATCGTATTGCTTCTGGGGTTGATAATTCGTTGTTTGGCTCGAATAATTTGGTCTTCTTTCGTTTCTGCGTTCATGTGGCATATTTTTGTGGTGCTTATCCTGAGTGAGATGTAAATGCCTGTGCACATTATCATGTTCTATTCTGCGAGCAATTGCGAATGCGTGTTCTAGATCATTTATTGTAGCTGAATATAATGATCCTCTTGTAAAGTTGTCACTCATACCATCAATGAATATACGAACTGCGTCGTCGTTAGCATTTTTAATTAGTCTGTCGATTATATTCGGCGGATCACCTGACATAGTGATTTTTGATATTATTAAATTGAGATTTTTATTTATCTCGTCGTGGTATTCAGACAGTGTGCTTCTTTTTTGCGTGATGGCTTTCATCATGTCTTGTAGCACGTATAGAGGTTCTTGATTAGAGTACGTATAATCTAATCTGTTACGTATCGCCTCAAAATTAAAAATTGTGTTATAATTAGTTAACACATTCGCGGCTGCACCCTGTATTTTACTTTTCACTATAGTCAATGCTGCTGCGTACTTACTGTGTGTTTTGAAGTTTTTAATGCTGTCCATTAATCTGGATGCTTCTTCGCGCCACGACCGATAATTTGATTGATCGCCGTTGAAAATAGGTAGGCTTTTAAATGCGTCTAACTGTATTTCACTACCATCTGTATATGTGGTTCTTATTTCCTCTAGCACAGGTATGTTTGGTACTATGCCTAATCCAGATTTTACTTCATTTAGTTTTGTTTCTAAATTAGTGTTTATTTGATTTTGGTTAGTTATTATTGCTGCTAACCTTGCATTCTCTGTGCGTGTGTGCTCTAGGGTTTGTGTTACTGTGTTGCTCCTGGTTTCTAAAGCTTCTAATCTTGCCATTAATACTGCGAGTTGTTCCATTTTGAACTCGTGTCTGTTGTCGTCGAATTTGTGTGTTTTTTTTCTCCACATATACACTTTCACTGAATTGCTTTGCTGCTTCGTACGAAGAAGCTATATTTGTACCTGCTATGCTAGGTAATTCTTGTAACCGGTAACGCGAGTGTTCTGTTTATACTAGATTTCACTACTTGTTCCCGAGGTCCGCTCGATTGAAGTTAAAAAGTATATTTAACCTCCTGGCAGGATCGCCAATTAAAACACTTGTTTCTTACTTTTAAAATTAAACAATATTTATTTGGAACTATGTCCTTTATTATTGAAATACTTTTTACTAATTCTAAAAGGAGCTTAAGGCTACTATGTAGTTACAATAAGACTGTTGATAAATTCATCATACAGTCGTATTTATATACTTTTCTTATCTATCTACAAGGAGACCCAAGCGTACAATCGTCTTGCTTGATAATGAAGAAGAGATAATATTCCAACATTGTATACAAACGATATTATCTCTTTTACATATGTTATCATTGTAGCGTTGTGTGCAAGACTGTACTAGAGACTAAAGATATCATTGAATACAAATAATGTTATCTTTTTTCTCAATATGTTTTGCTATGGATACTTAACTCGCGCTAAATCTTGACAGATACATGAAGTACATTCTGAAACAAAAGTTTGATTATTTAGCTCGAGCAGCGTACCACTGAGCTAAATGGGTTCGCTAAAATTTAGCTGAGCTAAATTTTGGAGAGAAATTTGTATGGCAGCGAAAATTTAGCTCGAGCAGCGTACTAAGCTAGACAGTACAATTGAGAGCGGCAGGGAGGGGTTAGTATTGAAAAAAATTTCAGGGAACTCGGGGAGACGTACGAGGAAAGCTGTCAGTCTATTTAATAGTTACTTTGGTATTTTCAAGAATATTACAGGATCCAGATGCCGATCTGTCTCGCAAATTCCTTAAAAATACAAAGCTTGCAGGCCAACTCATAAGCAAAAGTCTACTCAATTCTTTGCATTAGCTGGGGAGTATATAAAACAGAAGCTACTAAAAGGATATATTGGTCAAATTGGGCAAGAAGCTGTCGAAAAGAAGCTGCACCAACGTTGACTAAGCGGAAGAATCATCCCAATATAGAGCTGCAACTTTGAGGTAGTATGGACTTTCTCTGCCCAGGCTCTCCTATTATCAAAAATTCTAAACTCTGAAAATAACAGCCGAAAATCAATCCAGTCACTATTTGGTTGGGGTAAGAATAAGACTCTGTAGTAAGTACCCCACTGAATCACCCAAGGAAGCTCTGCATCGAACCCCCTAACAATTGCATTTCTGTTTTACAGATCTGCATCATAAAACCCTCACAAAAGCGCAGAAGATTTCGATATATATGTAGAACTTTTTGGCCGCCTTGAGGCAGTTACTCAAGAACCGGTTGCTAAACGGAGATCCTCGTGCTCCGGCTCGCTTGTTTACTTTTGACTATACCGCCAGTAAATGTCGGATCTCTTTAAATGGTTTCAACCACAAAAGCACATGCAGAGCGTGCTTCGTAACACTCTTCCAAATTAGACACGCCACAAAGAAGGGTCGCCAATGGGATAGTCTCAAAATGTTTGTCCAAAGAAACACTGTTTGTGCCTACCATTTATCTTTAAAAACCCGCAAAGCTAAACGTTTCGAGTTTCAAAGCATTTCCATGAAAAAAAAACCCAAATTAAAATTCAACGATGCAAAAATGTAATTATTTAATTACACTCCAGTAAAAAGGATTTTTTAATTTTTTCCCCGTCGCCCCTTAATCAAGTATACGACCGCACCAAATGAGGGCATTAGCTGCAGCACAAACACAAAGGAAACTTTTTTTTTTGTCGCTGGTGCCGTGCGCTTTTTTTCTTTTCTAAAGTGAGCATATAGTTTTTTTTTGCTGCAGCGAGGACATTTTGTGCATTTTACCAAAAGGTTAGCATGCAGATTACTTGTGTTTTGCAAATGTGTCACGTTTGCATAACAGGGTAGGCTATACAGTTAGAAAAATGGTTCACGTAAGGGGGGACAGGTACAATATGGATATTTGAGTATGTATATGATTCGTGTGCTGATGCAGGTCCAACAAAGCCGCCGATAACTAGGCGGTACCGGAAATCAATTTATTTACTTTCCAACCAGTTGATCCCTTTCTGCGAGTATGGATGTGCGAAGTCCCCAGCTTAATAAAAGTTGTGTCCACTTCCACTTAATACCTCACTTAGGACGAAAAAATACAAAAAAAAAAAAAAAAAATACACGATGTCACCCTTCAGGAAGTATTGAGTCCTGGAAAAAGGGTGTCAAAAGTTTTCTCAGTTTGTTGTAATCAAAGTGAAGAGGATGTGATTTTGAAAAGTTTGATAAGCAGCCATATATATGTTATCCACGAAAAGGAAGAAGTATATGCGTGCTGACCGGACCCGACACTCACTGTCCAGTCGATTGCAAGGATCTCCGACTGTGATGTATGTTGCTTCTCTGCGTCGACAATTGTCATTTGATACTGCGGAAATTTAATTTACGAAAGAGAAGTCAGTCTACCGTTTTCCTGTTCCTTATCCCATTGTGTGAGAAGGGTAGAAGTGATTAGATATATTGATGTTGCTATGAAGTGGGTGTTTGTGTGCGTACCCATTCGGGGGGAAGATGTGTTTGTTATATCTGCGATTGCAGATATACTCAATTGTGTGGAGAGTTGGCTTTCAAGAAAATAACTCCATTACCGTTCAATGGAGGACGATTGAATCCTGATACACATTCAAGATAGAGCAATTTTATGAGATGGATATTTACAGACGACTTGGACGTATCAATCGGAAAGATGGACAGTTCTCTTCCGACTGCGTCTGTTTGGAAATGTGTTTCCTTGAAGGAAGTCTATGTAATCCATCTCATTCTCAATGTTCACTTCCCATTTGTGGGTCCTCCCAGACTGTTCCCATAAGTAATAGAAAGTGGCACAGGAACTTGCAATAGTCGAAGTCAGGTGGGCATGAAGAGTCAATAGCGTCCATTATGGCGTCATTCTTTTTCATGGCCGGCTTTATTATGCTTTTCGAGTGCCTTAGGACAAATACCGTCGGGGGTCGAATCGCTACATAATTGAGTCGATGTCACTGGGTTTGGGGACCACCTGTCGGTTAAATATCGATGTAATGGATGTCATGTCACAGTTGACGTCTCACTTCTCTATCTCTACGTAAAAGATACTTTCTGAGCGATGAGCCACAGTTCAAATTTAAAGCAATTTTCGGACATCAACCAAGGACAGAAGGAAAGTCAAGGGACATTTTAAGCTAAGGAATTCAAAAAGCTTCAGAGCAGCTCATGCAAAGTGGTTCCAAATGTTTTTGTAAGTATGCAATTTTATGAAGAAAATAAACGTTTTTAACGACATCTCGCCCATCGTTTACGGATCAACCAATTAACCAGTAAGTGACACCAGCTAATCGCAGCTTACATCACCATTTATCTACCTCTGCTGGTGCTCTCTTTTTCTCTCTTATTCCCCCATAATCGAATTGCCTGACAGCAAATTTAATAGCCCTGACACATCCAAATCCTTTCGTTCTAACATCTAATCCCGCTTCACCACATAATCGCTCTGCGTATCAGTATCCCATATCAAACTTAATAAACGTTACTTGAACACGCGAAATTTTCGATACCACATCCACTGAAATCGTATGACTCGAAACCCTTCCTTGTGTATCACAATCGAAAGTAATCTTCCAATAAGCCACTCTACGCAAACAAATTGAAATGGATTCAAACATGACTCCCATAAATCTTCCTTTATCCATCCAAAGGAAACGAAAATTCCACACAAATCCTCCGCAACTACCTAACTCTGTTTTCTATGTAAATTGTGTACACACATTCCAGGCAACTATGCCTCGAAACTATAGTGAAGTATTACGGGGACGAGCTCTATATAGACACAACATGCCGAGCTTGATTACAATTCCTATTTCTATTCCGAAATCAGAATCCAGAAAACATGACCCCGAACATCGACAGCAATTCCCTTTTGAGTGTTTCGAATGCGGAATTAACATCGTTAAGTAGCCACACCCAGTCTGCCTGGCTGCACATATATAGAGAAAACGTTAACTCCTGGCGGAGCGTGTGTATCTACTTTAACAAGGACTGCAACTTCACAGCTCATCCGACGCGCCGTTCGGCAACACCTACTTAATTTATTTCACCCCAGGACATCATTTGCATAGATCACAACACACACGCTGGCTGTAGTGTTGCTTTCTTTTGGCCAACTCCCCCCCGCCCGCATATATACACACGTACAATATCTGATTGTCAGCTAACGGATTACAGCATGTCCTGGCATACATGTGCAGAGATCCGACGAAGCTAGCAAAACAGCAGCAGCAGGAAAGCTGTTAAATTACTTTTATCTAATTACGACATGTTGTGTGAGTGTTTCCTGTTTCCTGTCGCCACAATCTACACAATGTGTCTATTGGTTTTTACCCAAGCCAACAACAGGGCGAGGGGCTTTTGTGGCCACTTTCCTAGTCATCCATTGATTGAATTAGAAATTGAAATCGTGTGCTAGGAGCCACCTTTGAGCGGACAAAATCACCTATTATAGCTAGCTGATAATATTCCGGTTGGGTGTAGGATTACAAAGAAGCCGTTAAGGGTAGCGCAGGGTATGCCATAGAATGGCGAATTAAGTTGGAGCAGCTCCGGCGAACACAAGTGGGGTGTGCATTATTAATAAGTTGTATTTTTAAGACATATTGGACAGTGGGAGTGTTATCGGAAACTTGTGAACACAAAAAGGGGCTAAGAATTTACAGATCTGGCTTAAAATTGTTGGGTGATCCTGGTTTGATTAAAATGGTATACTCTCGGTTTATGAAAGGGACGGCGACCTTTCACGGGTGGAAAACATGACTGGAACTAACTGTCAAAAGGTTATGCTTTATGGCTGTAATCTTGGAGCATTTCTCATTCTTATGCTTCTATCGAACATCGAAAAATGAAGTGTAAGTTCAATGGACGACCTTTACAAATAATCTGCCCACCTTTAGAAAACTCTTCAAATTCGTATACTCGTACCTTCCTTCTGAAGGGGTTGACCGTTCGTGATGAAAGAAGAACCAATTGAGGCCGGTTAATCAATTGCTGTGTTATGTTTGATAAATTGATATGGATTTGGTTCATTGTGATGTCACGGTTGCCAGGTCTTGAACTAATTCGAAAGCCCAAATTCAAAATTTTTTTAGCAAATTCCAGGCCATAAATCTAGCTCAAAAAGTAGTCCAATTACAACAATATTTTTGTTTATAATTTTAATAAGAAATTATTTTTATTTCAAAATCAGCAGTAAATAAACGAATGAACAATAAACACAAATATAAAACAACATAAAATGTAAATGAAATGTCAAAATCAATGAGTGAAATCAGTGAATAAAATTGTGTGGCAAATTGTATGCGAAAAGGGCTATAGAAAAATGGTCGCCCAAGATAAAAAAAAAGCTCCGCTTTTTAGCCCAATTATGATTGGGCTAAAACCATAAATTTTTGTCGGAAACCCCAGTCTGGCTTGCCTGTGTGATGTATGTTCAAATCCACATACCAGCTTGTCTCAGTGTTGGGTAAGAGCTTTTTCATTTCCAGGTGCAGCTGCGTTGCCAGCAACCCCTTACAACTTTTTTTTTATAGTTCTTGAGACGAATTTGAGTCTTTTTTATTTTGCCCACTTGATCTAAAGGGTTTTTTTTTAGAGGTATAGAACTTTGAAATGGAATAAAACAAAGATGATTTTTTTTAATTGACATGAAATTTACTTTATTCGAAAGATAATCTTCTGGCATTATAATTTAAATATGATTTCTGGCATATGACCGCCACATTCCAAAATTTGTGGCCGTATATTCGGCAATAACGAGGCGAGTGTTGTCCTCCAAGAGGTCAATCGTTTCGCGCTTATCCGAGTAGACTATCCACTTCACATATCCCCACAGAAAATAGTCAAGCGGCGTTAAATCGCACGATCTTGGAGGCCAATATGCGGGTCCGCAACGTGAAACTATGCGGTTACCAAGCGTTTCCTTCAATAAATCAATTGTGGCACGAGCTGTGTGACATGTTGCGCCCTCTTGTTGAAACCACAGCTCCTGCACATCATGGTTGTTCAGTTGATGAACGAAAAAGTCAGTAATCATGGCTCTACAGCGGTCACCATCGACTGTAACGTTCTTAGCATCGTTTTTAAAGAACCAATTACTCCACCAACCCATATAAAGCACACCAAACAGTCAGTTTTTGTGGATGTAACGGTGTTCATTCAACATACACTAGTGGATTATCATTACTTCAACTACGGCAGTTTTGTTTATTGACATATCCATTCATATCCATCGCTAAACAAAATTCGCGTATGTAAGGACGTATAGTGCGCGATACGATTTTCAAAATAAATTTGCACAATTTAGAAGCGTTGTTCAGGCGTCAGTGTATACATGTTGATATGCCAAACCAAACAAAAAATTTAGCACTTGACAGCTGACAAAATGGCCGCCATTTAAAATAGTGTTGCCAACTTAAATTTCTATACCTATAAAAAAACACCCTTTATATAAATCATGGATTTCCTTGGTATAGGAAAACTGTTGGATCTCCTACTATTGTTGCAAACCATGCAAATCATTGACCGTTATAGTGGGTAAAATAAAAAAAACGACTATTGACTGTTAGGTTAGGTTAGGTTAGGTTGAAGTGGCTGTCGGCTAGCCGACACACTTAGACCATTGTAAGGTCACTTGTGATACCACATGACTGTTAGAAGATACACAATTTAGCTTAAACTCTAGACGAAATTGAGTAGTAGCACAATTGATACTTTGCCGATTTTCAAGACAGCACAAAACTACTCTTCAATTTGTTCCACTGTACGGTTTTATAAATTTCTATTCCAGGAACCACTTCCGCAAAGTTAATTGTAGGGGAGAAAGTATTTCCATCGAAGTAGGTCAGCAGTGCTGCAGTGGTGTCCTGTGCATTAATTAATAGCGTGCTTAATTCTATGGTTTAGGAAGCAACAGTGGCCTGGTATAGGTAGCTCCTTCTCAGGAGGAAGGAGTATCAAATTGTTAATAAAGCCGGCCGTCCATATCGTTTTATAGAAAGGCAGTAAACTGAGTATTTAATCATCAAGATGTTGTGAGAGTGAAATCAATTATAGAACAGTTTGTTTTGTTTGATAAAGTTACCTTGTTGACATTAACATTTTGTGCAGCCGACTTGGTATAGATGGGTTGAAGGGAACGTCTTATGATACCTCATCTAGCATTCTTAAATGCGAAATAGGATAGGGTGTGCTTCAATTCGATTGACTTTGATTAACACTGTAAAAATGTCTATAGTCAAAGGGCTAGAAATGGCTATACAAGCATTATATGAGATATTTATTTATTTATTTCATCAACAAGCTTAGCTTACAGATTACGAATTTAAATTTATATATAATACATTTAGTTTAATGGAATATAAAATACATTTTGGCATTAGTTTGAAAGCAATCTAAATAAAATGCTCTTGAAGCGTTCTCTCGAAATATGAAAATCCATATGTCTGCTTACCACATTGAACGAATTAAGGCATCTAGTAATTGGCTCATTCCGACCATAGTTTGTTCTATGCCCCACTTGGTAAAAGAAGTGACTATCCCTCAAAACCCTTCCTCTAGTATTAATTGGAAACATGGACAAAAGTGCACAACTGTCGATATGTGATGAGCACAGTACGTTTCTCGCAAACATTATGTCATGTGAATTCCTTCTTGCGTTAAGTGTTATTAAACCTAATAGTTGACATCTAGATATATAAGAGGGCTGAAAATCCCAACGCATTTTAAAGAAGACATATTTTGTAAATCGCCTTTGCACTCTTTCAATACGGTCCGAATGTGATAAATAGTTTGGATTCCAAACAACATCGGCGTATTCAAGTATTGATCGTACTAAGGTATTGAAAATCGATATAAATGTGTGAGGATCAGAGAAATCTTTCGCGTTTCTTTTGATGAGCCCAACAAGAGAATTAGCCTTAGCGACTATATACTCGATATGAGTAACAAAGGTTAGTTTCGTATCAAGGACTACACCAAGATCTTTAATTTTGTCAACTTTTATTAATGGCATGAGATCAATACAATAGGTATGCGAATATTTCGTTTGAGATCTTATGAACGAGATAGCAAAGCATTTTCGAACGTTTAATTTTAAACAATTATTGACGCACCATCTTGATAAATTGTTTAGGTCCGTCTGGACCTTTAAGCAGTCATTTAAGCAATTAATTTTTAAGAATATTTTGAGGTCGTCAACATACATTAAACAGTGACAAAATTGCAGCTGTTGAACAATATCATCAATAAATATTATAAAAAGAAGCGGCCCAAGATGACTACCTTGAGGAACTCCAGAAGTGCAAGATATTAATCTTGAATAATTGTTATCAAGACAGACTTTCTGAAACCTTCCAATCAAAAATGATGAAAACCACTTCAGCACAGCGGAGTGAAATCCAAATTGCTTTAGCTTTCTTATCAGAAGTACATGGTTTACAGAGTCGAATGCTTTACTAAAATCCGTATATTTGATATAGGTGCAATAGTTGGAGAAAACACGTGTGTTGTGAATTTGCAGTTTGTTCTGTTTATTCTTCTTCTTCGGCGCTGTTCGGCACCAAGTGGCCGGTATAAATGCCGATTCTACATGCGCTAACATAGATTACAATGTTTATATATTAAAATGTCATACAAAGCGTTACCATAAGGAAATGCAAGCTTGACTTAGGCGGCTATCACATTTATACAACAATTTGCTTGAAAATCGAACTGTGTGTGTCGCCATTTTTGTTGCAAAAACAGACACGGCATTAATTGATTACTTATTTGTACCAACTGCGTTTTAAAACTGTTGAGACATCGTACCACCTCATTCTCTCCGATTTTAAACGGTAGACATGTGTTCGCAGTGTTCCCAGATGAAAAATCTGAAAATTAGAATGTTTTTTCTACATAAAAAAATCTCCTTTTCAAGATTCTTCTAAGAATTAAGATGGAAATGTAAAACACAATTCTAAAGTGCTTTAAATAAAATTTATCTTTATTTTTTCGACATAAATAGGTATTCGAAAAGAAAATCATTCCTAATAATTTAATGTAATTGCTTTTTGAAATTTTAAAACCTATTTATTTATACATATTTGAAATAAGATCAAGCTCACAGCAATTCGCTTCATTAATGCGCAAGAAATCCTTTGAAAAGAAAGTCTTTGAAAAAAGATATACCTTGTAATCTGGCATCACTTTCATAAAGCATGACCTTCCGAAGAGTATGTGCTCTGTCGTCTCCACATAGTTAGCAGAAGTTGTCTTTAGAGGGGTCCCGTTACTTAAGATTTGATTTAAGTGGCCAGTGATGGAATAGATAGCCTGTCATGGCCCTTTATGTCTGATTTGTAGAGCCGAAATCATTTTTCGGCTTTCCAACGAACTGGGAGTATGAACCTCTTATCCTGTCGAATTTTCACGAAAACTTAGCAAAAAATATACTAAGCAACAGGATCCTTCCATGGGCACACATTTTCCATTGAAATACAACCTGCGAGCTGGCATCTGAGATTACAAAGCTTATGCATACAAATTTAGCATATATCGCATATAGCGTCGAAAAGTTCTATATGCTATACATATATGCCGATTGCGATGAAATAAAATCTAATTCCATAGAGCTTTTTATTGTGTCAGATGGTTAAGAAACTAAAGGTGGAATGGATAAGTAAAGACAGGTGTAAGAATACTTTGGCTGCTTCATAAAAGGCCACTAATTCATCGCAAGACTCCTTCAGAGCTTCAGGAGCGATGTAGGCACTAACCTATCGGTTGCCTCGTGATGAGATGGTTGGATCAAAGCGGATCCAGCTTTTCTCTTTCTGCATATGTTTTACCCAATGATGATTTGGAGTCGGCGGTGGCGTAGTATCAAATTTTTGCCAGACCACTTGAGTATTCTGGACTCGCGAATTTTTTGAAACTTATAAAGGTGCAAGAGAAAGAAGCAAGAGCTACCGTGATCCTGATAAGTATTCTATTGAAAAGCACACTTGAATACTACATTTTTGATTACCACTCTGTTAATCAACCTAACAGCCATTCATCTGCATGAGAAGTTCTAAAAAGGCCAAACGCTTAGGTACATTACTGCCTTTCGTTAGTTTCAATTTTGCTTACACAGCTTAACAGCTCCAGCATGGACGCATTTTTGTCCTCGCGAAAACTGTTTGATTGCAAAATATTTACTTCCGGGTCGATACCACATAGACTGCCTCGATTTGAAAAATTCCACCAACAAAATGTTTTTGCGTATACACCACAGAAAATCGCATTCAATTCCACAATTCCAGGTGTATCCATTCAATTTAGATGTCATAATTCTGCAACGTTATTTCTCCTCTTAAATAGTAAAAATACCTCAAGGGTCTGCGTCATTTCACACATATTTATGGGTGTCAGGTCGTTATCTGCATAAATAGTCCACATCACAAACGGCTGATTAAAATTAATGTCTCCGATGGTTTAGGCATTTCGTTAAATTGCAAATAATACCGCGTCATGAATAAGCAAAATAAAACCATGGCATTTCATTTTCAGCGAAATCCATTAAAATTCCCACACAATTATGTTTATGATCAAAGCGCAAAAATAATATTTGTAATTATTGCCGAACAGCCGACCGCATATGCGTGTGCCTTAAATAAATTTCCATTTAGCAGAGCCCGTTTATCATAACCACGAACAATTGTTTGCTTCCCCGGCACACAGCCCGGGAGTAATTGAAAGCGATACCACAATAAATCATATCAAATTGTTTGCTTAAACTATTAAAAACAATTCACAGCCAACTCATACTCATATATCCTGTCATGCTCGTATATCCTCAATGCGTTTCGTTGTCACTATTGTTATAGCAGTATAGACATACATCCCATGTATGTAAATAGGTAGGCTCTTGGGTTTGTTTTATCATTTAATCTTTGTACCCACACCCACACCTAGATGGCCCAAAAACCACTCTAGTTAATTGTGAAATGATACTGCTCGAGGATACAGGACTTCATCTCGATATGACATTTATTAGATTTGAAATAAACTTTGCCCAACGACGATGATAAAGCGCCCAAGTTGAAAGTTTTCCTCTTGTCTTGTCCTGTTTAAGTTTTATGATAGCAAGGATACCTAATTCAATTTATGAACCAGACACACAGGCAAACACTCTTGTGCTTGCCAGGGGAATGGCAGCCTCACGTTCGCAGTGTCCGTTGGAAGAAAAGTCAGTTTTCATATTTTGTTAAAAAATATACTTAAGTTTTTAATTTTATTTAAAATAATTGGCCATTTTCCATTTTTACAATTTTTTTTTTGTTTTGTTTTGTTTTTCGATAAAAAATAATTTAAACGCCAAAAATTGTATTCCATATAAGCACAGCAGTTTTTTTTTTTCTTTCTTTTAAATATTTAAGTTTATCATTATTTTTCATTTACGTTTAAGTTCTTATTAATTTTTGCGTAGTTTTTTTTATTAGAAATATATAATATCTAGAAATTTACATAAAAATTCATTATTTTTATTTATAAAGTTAATTATCGAAAACAAGTTGTTTAAAACAGTTTCGAAATAATAGTTCAGCTTGTTAGAGAAGAGTATATTACAAAACTTAACAAAATCTATTCGGGTTGCTGTAACATTGAAATTAAAAGAATTATTTTAGAGGATAAAGAAATAAAAACTGAATTCCAACTCAAGCTATAAGTAACATCATACAGATAATTGACACAAACATCATTTGTTGTTTCGTTTAAGTTATTTTTGTTTTTTTATAATTACACATTCATTTTACATAAACATTTTATAATTTAATATTTTACCTTTGCCTGGTTGTATGAAAAATAATTATTTTAAATTTTTATCTGATTTTTGTCTGTGGGAGCAATTGGAGAGTTTGATTTTTGTTTTATTTAAAATTATTAAATATACTTGAGATGACGGTTCGTTGTATAATTGGTGTTTTCATGAAAATTCAGTTAGTTTAAGTTTTGACTGAAGAGGCAGTCAAATTGTTGTTGGTCACGAATATGGAAACATTTTTTTGTATTCTTCTAAAACTGGTGACGGCTCCGAGAAATAAGACCTTTCAGGGAATAAGGCCCCAAAAGTAAAAATTAAGTCCGAAATTGGAATGCATTTTTATAATGAAATAATAAATAAAATAGAAATTATGGACCAATGAAATAGAAATAAGGCCCCAAAAATAATTTGCCCCCAATTGAAAAAATTATATAAGGCCCAAACACGTGAAATTGAACCCCAAATTTAGAAAATTTTAGTTTTTATTTTCTACGCTTATTTTATTTCTATTTTGGGGTTTTATTTCCTGGGGCTTTATTTCGCGGAGCCACCGGTGACAGGTGAAATTTCGAAATAGACCATTTCGTTAAAAACATACAAAAATCACGAACATGTTGGTATAACAAGTTATTTATTTTTTGCGACATTAAAGGGGTATAGTTTTATTGAGAAGCTAAAAGTTACGCTCTCGGATGTTTGTCAGGCAGTAGCAAGAGGTGGTGAAGTGTACTGCATCTATGTAAAAATTATGGAAAGAGAAACTTGTTTCAGGGACGATTTTATTACAAGTATACCAAACTAACGGATAGCTCGAAAGGATTACTGCTACAATCGAAACCATAATTCATAAGCATTAAAAAAGCATTTTTGCAAATGTTTACACTTTAAAATTGTTATGAAATTCCTCTGAACATCCCTGGAGCGATGCGAAGTTTTCTCTTCACTTCGTCAAGTTATAGAAAAATGTAGGTAGTCAGTAACATTTTGGGAGAACTACGCAGTTTTAAGTTTGGTTTGCTTTGATCGAAAAAAAACGTATTTCACTTTAAAAAACTGCCAAATTTTATATAGAAACTAGAACTCCTGTCACAATATGAACATCCCTGGAGCTGTGGTTAGTTATCGCGTTATTTCAAAATCGAAATTAAGGTATATGGTGTTACCGAACTTTGTGTTAATAATTCACAAAAGGCTCGCAGAAGATACACATACGGAGGCGGATCGTCAAACGGAAACATACTAGACTCGCAAGGCACCAAGCCGAGCGGTTGCGAACCAGATTCGCAATATTTAATAAACATAAGTTAAGTGATAGCTAACTAAGTAAAGACTACGTCCATTTGAGCCAAGGACGTAGCGCGCAAGTGTGACAGCAGAAGCGTTCACTGAATCATCAAAGACAGGTAGCCATATCGCTCTAGTCAACACTCGTTGAAAGGCTTAGATGGAGCCCCATACCTGTTTCGGACGAGGACCAGCTCATAAGATGGGCAAACTCATTTTGTTAAGATTTAAGACAAGGACTCGAAGGTTATATTTTGAATCGGATTAATAAATCACACAAAAACTAGGCCTGTTAGGTTACATGGGCTTAAGCTAGTTGTAGGTGGAGCAGCGGAATTTCGTGCAAGGTTTCCATGAAAAGAAAAAACGTCAGTAAGTCAATTTTTAAAAATTCTTCGAAGCAACAAGGAGTCAACTAAAAACCGTTCTGGCCTCTCCACCGATGTCACTAACTTTATTTCAGAAAATTATGTACCCGCTATTGATATTGATTCATTCGATTTAATCTGACGTAAAGAAGATGGACTTAGGCCTTCACAAGTTCATCGGACCTTACCTACCACGTGATGTATACTTTCGCATGTGATACCTTAGGAAGCGTTCACATTGAGACAGTGGCAAGACACAAAGTGATAACAAAACTCTCCAACTTGCCCCGTTTACACGGTCCTAAAGTCCCCCTATAGAGGATTTCCGTCCGCAGTTGATGACACAAGGATTCATTAGAAATTAAAAAAAAAAAACATTTACCCACGCTCATAAACATCAGCCTAACCTAAAAGGGCTTCATCAGCGCTCCCCCCAAATAAATCCAACCAAAAGAAACAAGAAGTCAAATCCCAGTTACAAGGACAAATAAACTAAAATCGGTAACCCTTAAACGTACGAGTACTACAGGCCCTAACTAACCAGGTTCTCGACGTCAGAGACCATGACCTCGAGGTCTGACGGCAGCTGTTGTTGCTGATGCTGGAACTGATGCTGGTGCTGACTCGAAGATGCACTACTGCGACTACCTCTTCGCAATTGATCATGATTGCTATTGGTGCTGCTGCTGCTGTGACTACTTGGACCGGTGGGCCGCAACCACTCGAATGGTCTTGACTTGCTATTGGCATTGACGTCATCACAGGCGGCAGTGTGGGGGCGTTTATTACTAAAACTATGATGGTGATTGCTAAAACTATTGAAACTATTACTAGTATTGCTGCTACAAGTAGGTTGAGTTGAATTCGAAGAAGCGGACGACGGCTGACGCTGGAAATTCGTGGTCGTGGTCGTCGCTGACACTGCTGCCGGTGTCATGTTGAGGCTCGCACGCGGTATATTGCTGAAGCTGCCGCGTGCTATTGACCCACGATGTGGCGGTGGTGGTATCGGTTGTGGTGGCGAAGGCAACACCGGCTGCGTGTTGTTGCTTGAGCTGCGCCTTAGGGGGGGCGGCTGCTGGGGCGAGGGCATCTTGGTGTCGTTCGTTGTGGAGTTTTCACGGCGCAGATTCAGATTTGAATTGCTGCGCTTCGTTGGCAGTTGAAAGTTGCTCGCTGCCGCCGCAGCAGTGGACGAAGAAGCCTTCAGATTCAGACTGCTGCGCTTCTTTGACTTGGAGAGGTTCGTCTGACTGCTGCTGGGGTGGATGAGGTTCTGAGTGCTGCCGAAGTTTCGACTCAGGTGCACAGAGTTGTCGCTGTACTTGCGGTTGGCTGGGTGCTTTGCCGCAGCTGTCGACTGATTCGATATGGAGTTGCTGCGGCTGTAGCTGTGTGGCTGTGGCGGGACCGCACTTAGGTTGGTGTTGCTCGAGCTGCGGCTGATGCGGCCCGAACTCTTCGATGTACTCGGTTTGGGGTCTTTTGCATAGCCCTCACCAGGTGGCTGCATATTCTCGTACAGAGGCGGGCTATCCACCGGAATGGGAGGTGGGGGATGCTTGGGATTGAGAGTCTCATAGTTGGGCTCACTGTTCGTCAAAACTTCACTGTCTTCCTCGACACTGCGGCGCAGCAGAATCGCAGTTCGCTTTCCTCGGTCACTGCTCAGCTTGTCTGGCCCAACTGTGGTGGCGCTGACCCGCTTCTTATCACTGGAGCGGACCTTTCTCTTCATTTTGTTCAAGCTGCTTCCTATCACGTGCGTCTTGACCGCCGAGTTCTTGGACAGTCTCAGGGACAACTTAAACGGCGGCTTGTAGACCACCTGCAGTTTGACCTTCTCGTTGCTGAGGTTGCCCACCGACTTGGTCTTCTGGGGTGACTTTTGAACAAGCCGCTCTGGCGTTGATTGTGACTTGGACATGACCTTGCGCACTTTTGACGAATGCTCGATGTGTGACAGAGGCTGCGAGACTATGGGCGACTCCAACAGCCACTTGTGCACTTTGCCGAACGTATTTGTGTGCCCACTAGATGGCATGCGCGTACTGCTCGAGTAATCTATGATCTCCTTGTGTTTTTTGCTGCTGGACTTTGCCTTCGACTTGGATTTCGTCTCAATGGGTTTAGTTGGTACCGGGAAATCTTCACTAGTATTGGGAACCAGCGCTTGCAGTGGATTTGTGGTTATAGTTGGGGCTGCGACGCGATTCTTCTTGCGCTGAGGCTTCTTGGAGCCGACATCACGCTGTGGCTTCGAGCCGAAGATGTTTTGTGACTTGTGGGTGGTGCTGCCATTAGCAGACTTGCTGATGATCTTTGTTTTGGCGGAGCGTTCGCCGCGAACCTTTTTCTTGAAGGGAACTTTTGTACGGACGGCCGTGTGCACGATTACGCCGTTGTTGTCTTCCGGTAGACGGACCGTTTCCGTTGTGGCGCTGTGAATTATTGTCACCGACTTCAGTTTTAAGTTGGAGCGCTTGGCCAGTAGCTTCGTGCTGAGGATCTGCAGAAGAAAAGGGAATTTATCATTTATTAGTGGGGCTTAAGACTGAAAAAGGCTGCGCTTCTAGCAATATGTTTCAAAACGGATGGGGTGAGGTAATGGATGAGGTAATGCTGGCAGGCAAAGCTCTTGTGTTACTCTCTCTCTCTTTATTTCCAGCTCAAGCGCCCTACCTAACCTCCTTTTCTGCATCTTTTCCGTTTAATCGGAGTTCTGAATCACTGCCCAACGAGCCCTATGGTTTGCAAGGGCTAACTCACTACGTGTCGCTTTTTCGTTTCATCGGACTATGGAGTTACTGCCGACCGAGCCTAAACAGCTTTTACTTCAATAACAGACTGCGAGGGCTCTCTGGCTGATCTCTATTAACAAATTACAATTTATATCTGTATCCTGCCTGCAAAACAATCTAAGCTACCCATAGGAATGCATACGTCATATGAGAAAACCCCACAAATGAAACAGAAACAATGAATATCGCAAAATCTACTCCAACTACAAATAAAACGAAAGCCCCCTACAAGGAGAGATCACTCCATTTCGCACGCTCCATCGAACCCATTCAATTCTATCCGCTCCGATTATAATCATCTCCATGAATCTCCTTCGCCGGCTACCATGTAACTCGCATTTATTTCCAGCTGAAAATAAGTTAGCAATACACATGACGGACAGTCCGCAGCCACTACGGGTATATGTACAGACCAACTTACGCCTCAGTTCACAGCCCGTCTCCCCGTCGCTGTCGTCACTCACCATTTGGCCAATAACCCGGCCAAACTGTTGGAGCATCACCAGCAACAACAACAAAAACAACAACAACATCGATGTGGATAAGAAAATTCAATTGGAAAACAAATAAATTTCAACAAAATACAAAAAGAACGAAACAGGGATAAGAGGAGCCGGATAACAGGATAACCATGTGGGGGGAACGGAAATCCGACAAGAAAATCCCATAAAAAGCTATTTCCGCTACTAGCGCTGGCATGGCGCCGTCGGGGATCGGGACGCGGGACGCGGGCTGTTGCAACTTCATTACTTACCAGCAAAAGGAAGACGCCAAGAATGGCCAGAGCCACTGTGTACCAGTTTGATTGTATCCACTTCTTGAAGGACGCAATACTCTCCTCAGACAAGAGGAGTTTTCGCAGCGTGGCCAATGGACCGGAAGGATCAACTTCACGACATTTCTGGAAGACATCACAGTATCTGCAAGGAGAAATGTGAACAAGTAGATTTATTAACTGGAACAGGCCAGCGGGTGGTGGCGAGTTCTTACCCATTGTAGTCATTGCATGGCGTGCCCGGTTTGGCGAACATATCTGGCACATCGAATGGCGGTTCGTTCCATTCGAACGAGCTGCGACAGGACTGTCCTTCGCCCGGCTGTTTGCAGCATAGCTCGCAGGATTTTGTCTTCGGATCACTGGGTCCGGGTATGCATTGGCATGACTCGAGGCCGTAGGCCAAACATATGCTGCCGGTGCATTCACCCATGTAGCAGACGAACTCCTTGTTGCAGATGGTCTTGTTGGGCTTGTACACCGATTGGGGACACTGCGGCATTCGTCCATCACAGAAGCTGGGATCGCGGCAGCCGTTGTCATCGCGACACTTGTCTCCGAACTTTAATTTGCAGTCGGTGGTGCAGCACGGTCCCTGCGAGGGGCTGCACATGGCGTGCGGCGTCAACGTGCATGGCCTCTCATCGAGCCTAGCGTGCCGAGACATTGGGAAACAGCAGGTGTCCTTGCAGTCCTCCTCCCAGCCGCAATCGCACTGTTCGCCCGGCTCGACGACGCCATTGCCACAAATGGACGTCTGCGGTTCGGTGAAGCAGCCTTTGACGCTGCGTGCCTTCGCATTGAGGACGGGTTCGATGGATTTCAGCGAGCACGGGGAGAACTTGTTATTGTTGCGCTTGTCACCCGAGGTCGCGCGAGCGAACATAATGTAGTTGCCATCCTCGCCGCCGGGCGTGCATTGTTCTGGGTCGTGCTGCAAGAGACAAACGAGAGGGAAAAGGCAAATTAGTGTCGCCGTAGGTTATGCTGCAGCTCCACACACACATACAAAACAAAATAGGTAGGTGTGACACTGATAAATCGCTGTAAACGTTTCTGAAACATGCACACATACATACTGGCATAATGAATTGAATTTGTCACTTTCGGGTGCAGTGGCAGCTTTATTAAATTCCAGTCAAGGATATGTGTGGGGGGGAGTGGTGCATCTTTGGGAAATGTCACCTGCTGAGGTGGTTGTCTCCCTCTCCACATGAGGTGATGGTGTTTATAACTGGCAACCAAAAGTGGAGGATATGGAAGGAATGTATTAATTTCAAAGGACAAATTGATTTTTTGCAAACAAAGGTTTTAATGAGGACAGTAATCTCAGTGCAGTGCGATTTCGCTTGTACATTTTTAAATTATCCTGATAGTACATAAAATGATTGCTATAACTTCAACAGGGTGTTGTGCGAGTCTTGTTCAACTCGCTTTCTCCATCTCCGATATTTATGGAGAGAACCAACGCACTAGCCCATGACTACCATCCAGTAAGGTGAGTTGGACCGAGCAGAAGAAGGATGCAAAGCCAGGAATGTAACTAATAGAAATAACTTTCAGCCTCAGTTGGGCTGAGCTTCCGAATTGGTACTGCTAAAAAGCTGGGAATCAACCAATCAATCCAAAGGTAGACGAAAAGTGATCCCTGGAACTGTTTAAGACTGAATTGGGGAAATCAAAGCGAGGATCTTGGCGACTATTTTGTGGCAAAGCAGGTGAATTTTCTGAGGAGACATCATAGCTAAAAAAGAACATTTCAACAAACCCAATCATTTGAAAGGCATGGACCGGCTCTTGGACGACTTAAAGAAATCGCTTAATCAGACGCTTGATACTTATTTTCCTGGATGCAAATCGATTGTCTGAATCTCCAAGGTCTGGTCTCAGATCTCCGACGTATTATGATTCCGATAGCCCTCCTAAAGCTTTAAAAATGGCTGATTTGAGCCCATCTACACAGAAGCATTGACACGGAACTTCTGTCTGCGGCTGAGCATGTTTACTTTAAAGGTAAATCGGTGAAAATGACCCTGCCAACAGGTAGCCTTTCCCTGTACCTGCCTGGTTCTTCTGCTGAAACAAAAACTCCATCAGAGAGCATTCCACTCTACAACGATCTTAACGATAGAAGAATGACAAAAAGGTTTCTTGCGGTTCTACACGCAGAAAAATCATTAATTTAAAATCAACCAACTTTCGGTTAAGAACTACTACCAAATAGGCAATTCAGGTCGTTTAAGTAAACTCAGTTAAAAATAACCTTTTATCAGTTTTTGTCGGTCGTAAATAAAAAACTAACTCTAACCAACTGGTTGACATTTATCTAGAAACTTGGTTCTTAACAACTGAAAAAGTGTGTTATGTTTAACAGTATGCATTTTACCTATGTTTATCGGTAGTATTTAACAAGGAATACTCGGTGTTTTTCAACAGAGACTTGTTTAATTTTAACCCATTTCTTTTGTGACATGTGAGTGATCGCCTACCTTCTGACAGTACACTTCAGGAAGAGATTTCCTTACCTCAGCCTCATATAGAAAAGAAGACAATGTTCCAAAAGACTGTGCCTACGCACTTCTCGACAAAACAAGTGAGTTAAAATCGCCCTCGGTATTTGTATAAGGAAAGGAGCACAAATTTTGTTGTACAATTGGGCAGGTCGGCCATACACGACGCCTCAAAACTTAGGCTGGTCGACTTCGCATCTTTAGGTTACTAAGGCCAGCACACGATGACATAAGCTATCTAGATAAACTTGGCCATCACCACAAGTCTTCAGCCAAATTGATCCCGTTTTCACCCAGGACCCTCTATAGAATTCCAGATGTTTGAACACTCCCAGCTTCCAAAGTAGATTCGGACCACTGCTTTGATAAAGTGGATACAAAAGACGTCATGACAATGACAAAAAAAAAAAAAACTGAGGAGATTTAAGCTATCGCAACAGACTTTGACGATCGCATGTTCCCCAGACTATAGACAAGCCATATGCTGCCAAGTTCCGGAAACCACTGATAACGCAAACGGACACTGGCACTCCTGAAAAGTCTCCGATTCGTGACGGTAGCAACGACCGCATTGACTCGAGTTGTGAATTGGTTAAGAACCAGGGGGCAGAGCACGTTTGACGATGATCGGCTGCACGATATGGTTTTTGAAATGTTGATGGCCAAAATAAGTTATTTTCTGGTTATAATCAGTCTTCTTTACATTTGGGTAGAATGAACTGGATGAAGCGTTCAAACTCGTAATATTTGGCATTCCTTGCTACTTTTGGAGGACCATCACTGCGACGACAGTGGTCGGAAAAGTTTCGTGATCGGGGACAGGGTAACTTCCTAAGTTTTAAACTTTCAATCCGACACCGTCAGACTTTGGCAGCTGGTTGTTTGTCAAAGTAGGATCAAGATTCGACCGCTGAGGTGACCAGTGTTCCCAGATGAAAAATCTAAAAATCTTGTTTTTCCAAATCAAATTTTTTTTTGCAAGATTTTTTAAAAAATATAAAAGAACGAAACATAAAACGCTGTTTTGAAGTGCTTTAAAAAAAACTTATATTTTTTTTTAAGACGTAAATATTCGAAAAATAAATTATTCCTAATAATTTAATGTTATTATGATTTTTAAAATCTTGGAACGGGAACCTATTTATTTATACACATTTGAATTACGAATTTATTTACAATTTCGTTACTTATATCAAGATCGTAGCAATTCGCTTTATTAAAGCGCAACAAACCATTTGTAAAGATTAAATTGTGAATTGTTTCAATACTTAAACAATTAGGAATTTTTGTTTTATTTAAATTTACGGCAGACAATATTCTTTCAACAATTGCAGAGGAATGCGGAAGCGATAAACTAATGAAAATAAAATCTTTTAAACTTGCTGTTCTTACTCCTGAAACATTTTTCCAAGAACATATTAAATTATTTATTTTTTCAAATAATTTCCTTACTTTAGAGTTGGTGGAAACGTTAGTAAAACAGAAGTTTCGCTCTGTTCGACTGATATTATACGTAATAACTGAATTAGTGGAAAACCTTTTTCTTCAATAGAAAAAGTTGTTTTAATTTGTAAAATTAAAAATAATTGTAGTTATGAATCTTAACATTTGATGAATTTGTTTTAAAAAATCTTGTGCATATTATGGAGCTCAAAAATCTTGAAAAAAAGATCTATCTTGTAATCTGGCTCCAGATTAAGATTGCATGAATTACTCAACAGCACTTAGTCCCCAAATAGAATTTCTAGGCAGTAAAAACAATCAAAACAGTCGATCCAACATCTCTGCTCCACGTTTTAAATAACAGTGACTGGCAGAGTGTCGCCCCATTTACGAGCTCCACTCTTACAATGGGTAGGTGGGGCAAGAAGAAAGACGGCGATTACAAACTAGGCAAGCAGATAGGCCTGGGAGCCGTTTCGGTCTTGTTGCCTTACGTCAACCCCAATGCTATACAATTTCCAATGATGCCCTCGTTTCATATCTCAAACGCAGTCATGCAATCCACCCAAAGTCTTTGAATGCACTTCAATTCTATGCACAAAAATGCGTTGAGTAATCAGCAAAAAACCGTTGCAACTGTCAGTAGTCACTGTCAACAATAGATACCCAAACCTGAACGGAATCTCTGCCCAAATGACAGCCATGACTCACAATAGACTCACAATACGGCCATTCCAATTCTAGTCCACCTCGACAAGCAAGCAACGAAATTACGAGCGCAACCTGATTTCACCTCACAGGCATAGCAGCTCCTTCCGGAATGGGCACAAGAACCGAGTGATTACTTGTTTACCATCAAAATCAAAATATCGTTTGTATCTGCAAAAATGTCGTCCTCCACACAATGCCTTACATTACATTTGCACGAAAGCCCCAAAAGCAATTCCACAAATTCACTGCTGCAATATTTTAAGGGATAATTATTATTCCAAGGATATGAGGCGAAAGAGGAATCCAAAAAATTGTGCAAACTTTTAAGACCCCCGCACGTCCACATCCTCTCACTTCCAGCAGCATCAGTGACGCCGGCAATCGCTCCAACTTCAACGACGATCTGTATATATATTTATGTACGCTGCCTCTGCCATGCAAAAGTAAAACTTTTTGTGTAAAATTTGTAAGCGATCAAAACTTTTAATTACGTAAAATATCCTATTGAATTTTTAATGAGTCCTTCCTCACATACGTCGCTAACGACAACGATGCCCGCACTACTTGTACCTTCCCGCAGCCGTATACGATACGACAGACGACACCATAAATGTAACGATGCTTTAAATATGCCGACCCCACCTCAGCCCACTCCACAGAAAACAAAAAAAAAGGACGAACAGAAAACTTGAAAAAACATTACCGATGGTGAGAATTACTCAGGGCCCAGAGGGAAAACCTACCCAAAGAGTTTACAAAGTCTCTGAACAATATATTTTTCCTCATTATGAAATTGCAGGCGTAAGGATACGTTGGTCTCCCGGCCGCACGCCCGTTGTCTTCCTCCACCTCGTCCCTTAATAGAGGCGACAACCGAATAAATGGAAATATTTCGAAAGAGCGCATCGATGTTGTATCCCTCGCATGGATTTTTTACTGATCCACACACGGAGAAGAATAACCAAACAGGGATACACTACACGTCCATAATATATGCACAACAGCCAAACTTTCTTACAGCACCGAATGTCACACTCACACACGCTTCATGACATACCAGATACGAGCCAGTGGGTATAGGTGCGGTATCTGCTACTCTAGTGTTCTGACAATCGTTGCAATGCTCTCGAGAAATGGAAATTGCACGTCCTGGAGTTACTCTCCAATTCTTTCATCCTCGCCTCTGCAATATGGCAGTGGCAGCACAGTAGTCGTGTATGCTCATACGTAACCTCAAAAATTGAGCATTCCCAGGGAAAATGAGTTTTGTGTCCTTGTTTTTATGGTCCTTAAGTACATAACAAATAAGATTCGGTTTGCAGAGCGTGTAAGCTCTGCATCACATCGTCGTCCTTTTGGACGACTTCGAAGACACACGAAAAGGAGTGCGAGACCGAGTCTCTAGGTGGTCATGGTAGAACTTTTTAGCCCACTTCTGCTCAGTGGGTACGTGTGTGTTTGTGTGTGTGTTTTTGTGATTTCGGGATTCGGGAAACTATGGGGAATGCTAACGCCATCTGGCTGATGTTGCTTTTCTGTTGGTTCTATTGGTCCAATTGCGCTCCTCTGGCAGGGAACAAGGACAATGTGAAAACTTTCATTTCCGATGGACCAGACCGCATCTATTTAATTTGTTTTAGTTAGCCTGGCGTACAATGGGCATGTTGTGGGACCACGCTTGTTAGATATGCGCCTAATGAGACCGTAAATAATAATAAAAAAAATGCTAGCAGCAAGAAAACTTTTCCATTCAAATGAGCCGGTGGTTACGGAAAAACCAAAACGGATGCGAATATGACACGTATTTGGTGTTCATCGTGGATATTTTGATATTTTTTACGAGTGAAGTCCTCTGGCGGTAATTGGATGATCAATGGAAATGGGTAAGAGATTTGGAATTGTTTGGGTATTTTAGGTTGAAGGAGTGAATATTCGCTCTTAAATTGTTGTTGGTCGTTGTCTTTCGAAAGGCTATTTGTTTTTTTTTTTTTTAAATTATATGCCAAGCTAGCGAGTTAGATTGTGGCCTCACTGACTGTGTGGACTCTCCTGGATATCATATGGCAAATCCTGTTTAATCTGCGAGTCTCTTCAGTCTTTTGTTGAAGGCCCTAGTTATAGCCATCCGTAAAATGCAACCGAAAAAGTTGGAACAGTGTGAAAATGAGTTTTTTTACGTTTAGCAAAAATTCTGCCAGACAAAAATTTCCCTGCGAAAACAACCACAACAAACCAACCACCGAAAAAAAAACCCTGACGATGGAACAGTAAAGAAATGAAATATTTCAGTGGAACGATTTGGTTTCCAGGAAAAATGAATGAAATATTTTTCTAGAAAATTCAAAGATCATTTGCTTATTTTTTTTTGATAGGCTAACCTTATAATTCGTATACATTTTAAGACCAAGATTGAGTTGGACCATTAGGTCAAAGTGGTAAAAAACATTTTTGCGGTTTCGTTTTTCGTATGGCTATAACTGGGGCCTAAGCCTTTTTTATTTTGCCCAAAAGATTTATACAGAAACAGATCATTGATTTCCATGGTTTAAAACCACAGTTGGATCTCGTACCATTGTTGTGAGCCGTGGAAATCATTGACCTAAATATATATCATTAGAGTAAGATATGAAACGACTTTTGTTGGTAAAACGCTTTTCAAGTTGTCAGTGAGAATTTTTGGTTTTGAAGACCGACAATAAACACTTCTCACTCACTGTGCGGCAAATAATACAGAAAACCCTAAACATATGCAAGATATTTTGAGTTGATTGATTCTCCTGTTCATTTCACGTAAGTGTCCAAGTTCAAGTTATGTAGGTAAGATACGCGATGGATAGATAGTGGATTCCACAAAAGTGTTCCTTTTAGAAACATCTAGCGCCATCTGATGGAGGCGAAGATGTCGATGATGGCCTTTCATACTTCCCCTCATAGACTAAAGTGACCAGATTTATTTGAAGTAAAAGCGGGACACATTTTTAAAACTTCACAGGGAGTAGAAATTATGATTTTTTTTAGTAAAACATAAAAAAGTACGCAAAACAAACGACATATAACACATTTATTTAAAAAATAAAAATAAAAAATCAGACTTCATAACAATACAGAGATCAGTTAAAATGTTTGAAATAATCTCCAAACATTTAACTTAAAAAAATCAGCCTCAATATTCTAAGAGTTTCCGATTTAAAAATGACAGATTAGCATTATGTGGTATTCGTTTGGGCTTCTTCAGAAAAAGATTGCTTTTTTTTGTACCTAACGAACATAAAAATTGCTCTGAGGGCAAAAAAAGTGCTCTGAGAGCGCCCAAACGAATACCACATTAGACACTAGAAGCAAAACTGACAATTCATTAACAGAGAATATACATGGGCTCATTTTCTTTCTTTAACAGCTCTTACGTTTGTTTTATATGCGCCAATTTGTATGCACAGCTATGTAAAATAGTACATATTTAGATAATTGCTTCATTTTGAGAATTGTAGAGACCTACAGACACACATTTGAACAAACGTAGGAAAAGCGGGACATTTAGCGGGACAGTTATGGCCGCGGGACAGAGACCTCAAAAACGGGACTGTCCCGCTAAAAGCGGGACGTATGGTCACTTTATCATAGACTAATTATTTATATGGACTGCTAGTAGCCAACTTCGCGTTGGTTCCAACATTGTAGCGCTAGCGCTCTTGGTTCAGAGCGGAATAGATTGGAAACAAATTACAAGAAGCAGAAATAAAGTTAATAGGTTTTATTGGACATCATTATTAGTACAGGTAATTTTTTTAAAAATACATTGAAGACAATATAAGCTTTGAATAATTTCGTCTTATATAGTGAGCAAGGAAGTAAGTTTATTAAATAGCTCCCCTGTCCTACATTTGTAAAATTCCGAGGCAAGTCCATCCATCGTTCGGATGATTTGCAGCCTCCACGACATCTTCCAGAGTTATGAATCCATCCAAAATATCATTTGAAAATTTGTCAAACTGTCCAGAAAACTTTGTTGTTTGGAATATATGCAAAAGTGGTATTGCATAATATTTCCAAAAAAGGAAAAACAAATGTCAGACAAAACTCATTCACCATCAATTTACAAATATTGTGGAATATATCGGGCAGTAAATGCATTACAGTACGATTTTTTATTCAAATTTGTTTGGTTCCACCTGTTATTAACAATTTGAACTACATAACACATCTGTTGTAAGACATTCCGCAATAATATGAATTGTAACCGCTTTACTTAGCAAATCTACTAACACCCAATAAGTGTCTCTAGCAGTCTATTGAGAAATCCAAGGTGGTTGGCATTTTGTTACACTTTTTATTCGCTTTGAAGCAAGGGCGCTGGTTGTGTTGACGTCATTTATTGGGCAGAGCTTGTATGCCACTGACATTTCACTAGTATGCTATAGGTTTGTTTGACGTGGGCCCTAGTGCGCACTGGTTTAACCCTAATGTGTTCGATATAGCACTGAACTCGCCCTGGTACTGATAACCTGTGTTTGACATGACTTCTAGGTCGCCCTAGTTGTGCCCTGAACTGCCCCAGTTAATTTGTCGGGGCAAGAATTCAGTGCTGAGTTGCGCTGTCATTTCGCTTGCTGTCATTCAATTGTTTATCTTGAAAAAGGTAAATACAAATAGATTTGGTATTCAAAAGAATTGAGTTCCCTCATTTTAAACAATAAACAAAAATTGTTTTATATCTTCACACTTCGTTCACCAAAAGTTAAATATTTTTCAGTGTCAAAAACAGACGGACTTCAGGGCAACATATTTTGCGTTCGATATTGTAGCCGAGTTTTCGGTGTTCTGCAGGGTTTTTAACAGGTGTGAAAAATGAAAATCAGCTGACACTTCTCAGTGCGCACTAGTGGGCATAAGTGCTAGGCACGTCAAACGAACCTTATATAATAGAGTATGCCAATGCATCCCCTCGCTTCGATTTAGACTACTAAGCGAGGGATTTATGATCCAGATCTTAGTTTCAATTAGTCTGCAAAAGCATTGCTGCAAATCCTATGCATCTACAGTGAATCTGCTGTCATATTTCCATGCTCATCTTTGTGGGCTTTTGTTCGAGAACTATATACTACTTGATAAAGCAAAATTTAGCCTCCTAGTAAACCCTTATATTTTCTTCTCAAGAAGTGTCTTCAAGATTTTGTCCTAAGCATTATTGATAGAGAGCACTGGCGGCTGAACGTGCCAGACACTTCTGCTCATCGAACATAGTGTTTTAGTGTGTTTAGTTCCCTAGTATTCCTCACAACGTTGGTAGCGGCATTCTTCAGATGGTGCGTCGGCAGTGTTTAGTATTGCAATTTTGGGCCTTCATGCTGACCACAGAAAAATGTTTGCCAAGAACATAATCGAGCAAAAGATGCCTTACGTCTTACGACTTCAGTTCACCCCACAGCATCCATTATATAAGGCCCTAGTTATAGCCATACGTAAAACGAAACTGTAAAAATTTTCTTTTGTTTTTTTTTACCACTTAAACCTAATGGTTGAACGCAACCTTGGCCTTTAAAAGTTCCTTATGAATTATAAAGTTAGTCTATCATATCTTAAGTATATCTTTAAATTTTCTGTAAAAAAAATTTTTTCCGTACGAAACACTTTTTCTGATCGAATTCTCATTTAATTCCACAAGAAAAAACAAAATCATTCCACAGAAATATTTCATTTCCTTACTGCTCCATCTGTCAGGAATTTTTTTTTCTGATGGATTCCCTTCATTTTCTAACTATTTCGGTTGCATTTTACGTATGGCTATAACTGGGGCCTAAATCAGCCTCGTAAATATTGGAACCAAAAAAATCTCTATTCCATTCCAAGACGTTCCACTCCATTCTACAGTCGAAAAATGTCACTTTACTTATTTACTTTCCTTTTGTTTTATTCCTTCGCTTTGCATTTTATTCAAAAGACAAGAGAACGGGACACATCCTGACAGCTCTACATCTTGAGAAGCTACACCATGGATCGAAGAAATAACATATTCAATGTCAGTGTTCCTCCATGTTGACTACCCCTTGCTCCAGGTTTAAAAAAAAACGCAATAAAATGGAAAATTGATTTCAAAACGATGTTCAGTGCGTGTTGTAGTTAACCACTTGTGTAGATTTGGAAGTTACGATGTAACCGCTGCTTAAAATGGTTTTCCATTTCGAAGGCGGAGCTCATAAGAATACCTACCTCTTTATGGGATTCCTTTAACGTTGGTATACAATCATGACGTGGATAACCAATTATCATGCCATCAATTCTCTGACAAGTCATTCAAAATACAGAACACACTTAGTGCGTGCGTTAAAGACTCGCCCTTATAGACAGAAAGTATCAATTACTAAATAATAACGCGCGTGACTACATTGACATTTTCATGGGCAAAACTCACCGGTGATCCAAAATTATGGCCAATTTCGTGCGCCAGAGTGACATGAGAAACAGCTGGTGGCACGTGCTTTCCATAGTTCAAGAGTGTAACAATGCCCGTATTCAGCGACTTGAGTGAGCCTCTGTAGTGCTGGAAAGGGAAAAGAAAACCGATTCAAAAAATTAATATCTCAATAGTCAACAAAACAGGTACTACCACACACACACACACAACCAAACATTGCTTTAGGGGAAATGCCACCTAAAACATTCTGTCAGAACTAATGCAATTTTCATGAACTCTTATGTCACGCTCCGAACAGCACTCAACACAACCCACTACCTGTGTATGTGCATGTGCTTTGATCGATTTTTAATTTACCCATCCTGCCACTGCCACTAAACAACTTGACATCAGATGGCGCCTGTCACTGGCACACAGGTTCACCAGCAGCAAAAAGGTCAGTTCCCTCGAATGCTATTGCAAAATGCATTTGTAAACCTCTCCCTGGGGAGGGCGGGGAAGGCCCACCCAACCAAAATGGACCGATAAATATTTTAAAATTGCTTTTTAACGATAGCAACGTACGTGCATGCATATTCAAAAGTAACCTAAAAGAAACGAAATCAATGTAAAAGTACATATCCTAAAATTCGAACGATGGGAACAAAAAAAAAAATGCTCACGGTAGGATAGCAAACGTAATCCGGTGTAATGCGGGAGTGGATGGGAGACTTACAGATTCGTGTTATAAATAATTCAGCGCTTAATCCATGCAAGGGATTCCAACTCGAATATATTCAATATGAAGCTTAGATGAGCGCCGAACACAGTCATGCTAAGAAGTTGGGCACAATTTGGGAATCGCAACCAATTTATAGTTATGATATGCGTTTTCAGGGGGTGAAGATGAAAAGTTTCGAATTCTCCAGCTCAGTTTGTAACAAAGAAGGCGATAACGTGCTAATTTTCTTTTTCACCAATATATGGACCTACAAGATGAAACACTAATGCGACACGATTTTATAGATCGGAGCTCGACATAGCAAATAGAGACAACATTTTAGAATCGACAAGGAACTGTGAAGTAGGCATTAGATAGGGAGGCTCACATTGCGTTATTGAGACAAGTATGAAAAATTATTTGAAGAGCAAATACTAGGTCTATTCGCGTACTTTCCCGAGCCAAACACTAACAATCTGTCAAACATGAAAAATTGAGCGAAACCCTGTCAGAGAGCTGAAAAAAATACCCCAAGGTACGTGGATAGGCCTCGAGCTAGTTTGAGCCACTTTTACCTTTGACATTTTATCCGTATCAGGTATCACAAACAAATATATATACCTAATACCTTTTTTCAACATATGAAACGTTCTAGGATAATATTCGACCACCGCCGATTTTCTTCTTCTTTGCAATTGAGTTTTGAGACTGATTTTGAATTTTTTTCTTGTCAACTTTCTGCATTTGACACATTTATCAGTTCGAGCCAGGAGAGGAACTACTCGTTACTCTTTATTTGCTAATTTTCTCTTTTCTGCAATTTTTGATGAGAACGTCTATAGACTTTGTGCGATTGCGATCGATTTATATCGATTGCGTTCGATTTGAACCTATTTATTAAGGTCTCTTACCTAAAAACTGTCAGGCAAACTTGTTTGATCCGCAACATACTTTACGCTTACGGCTTGAAAATAATACCAAATGTACCAGTAACACCAGTGGATTTCTACAAGTTTAACACAAGTGTGTAACACCGAGTTGCAAGTGCAGTCTCTTATTTTCTCACCACTTGGAGACAAATTTAACGGGCCCTTGAAAGACTTGTTGCTTCACCGAGGTGAATTGTCTGTAAATAAATCTTCTTCATTCAGACGAATTTCTATATTCTTCTAGTCTACCTCGTCGAGATTTCCTCTTAGGAAAAAAAAAAGAATACAGCTTTCCAAATAGAACCACCTTTTTACAATTTTGTCACTTCATTTATTTTAATTGAATGCTTACGCATTAAGACATAAAATGATCTTATAATTAAGTAAAAGCTTAGTAACGATGAATTCAATTATGGTACAAGCTACTAAAACATGTGTCTTCAGTTCATATTTTTGCGACGAAAGAAAGAGACCAACAAATTTGTGCGGAGTCCGAACAGCAATTATGCTTTCAGATGTTTAGCAGACGCTCGGTAGAGAGATGCAGTTTGTATTTTTACGGGGATCAAACCTTAGACCGCCCCTTCAGTAGCCTACTACTAGACCGCTCTTTCAATAGCCTACTAGGGTGCCACAAGCAAAAATTGGCGAATGACTGGACGAACCGCATGTTGTCAGATTAGGTCCTAGGCAAGCGTTTTTGGGATTCTTTCATGAGTGATCAGGATCAGCATCAAGGCTTGATTTCACAAAATAAGCTTATGCCCCCGCAAAGGAGAAAGACAGATTGTTGTGATGAGCTTCTCAAGAAGACTTAGAGTCATTGTCGAAGTTTTGACACGTTTCGATTACTGATGGAAATTTCAGAGCAGCGTTGCCGTTGAAAAATTCCAAAAAGTGGACTGAAAAAGGGACCCGAGCCAAAAATAAAGGGGCCCTAATATAAAATACTAGCACAGAAAACAATGCATTTATTTATAACACAAAAATTCTTTTCAAAATATATAAGATCTTACTTAAGAAAGTGGGGGCCAAGGGTCTTGACTCTTGAGGCTCAAAAAGGGAAACTTTGTAACAAGCCATTACTGAAATAAAAAGAAAATACGTTTTTGCTACTACGACACGAATTCCTGGAAATTGTGCTAGGTTATAAGGCAACTTCAGGGTGTCTAAATACCGCCACGGGCAAGCCGCCTACTACTGTACTAGCGCCCCGCCGCTTAAAGTTGCATTTTACTGATTTAAAAAAGAAATCGCATTGCGGCCAAAATGTTCTTACTAATCTGAGCAATAAATCAGAAAAATCGTCGAATAATAGAGGTGAACAATGGCAAAGAGCTGAATTGAAAGCCTTTTTCAATGGAGTTCTACCTTTATGTGAATTTCTGTTTTTCCAGAGGTTGAATCTGAGATCGCTTACTCATCAGTGCAGCCTGATTTTTTAGTCTGTTAGAGAAAACTATAGAAACTTCAGATCAGGAGTTCCATATCGAAAATGTCGTCCCACGCTGTGAGACTTTCCCTTTCTTTTTTTCTTAATAGAAAGCTGCGACTTTGGCTTGAAATAATCAAACTGCTGCGTAGTTCGGTGTGGTTTGGCAAAAATGTCCCGTATCCACTAAAATTTGTGTAGGTAAGCATTTTCTGCAAAGACCTTAAAGAAGTTTTTATTTTTTTAAATCTAAGATCCAAACAAAAGCGTCACACTTAGGCCATTATAAGGCCCCTTGTGATGTCATGTGGGTAGGAACGAAACCCTTTTCGAAGGTAGTTTTACGACTCAGTTGTGAAAAAATAATTGCAATGCGGCTGAGTCCTCCGTAGTTAAATAAGAATAAACGTCCGGTTCTTGTAAATTGCACTTTTCGATATCCATGGCGGGGCTGCTACAATTTGTTGGTGCTATACAGTCAAATTAAAATTGAAACCGTTGATTTTAATACTGTATCCCAACTAAATGTCAGACACACAAATTTTAAGCGAGAATCTGCGACTGCTACATTTTCGTCAACTTTACAATTGAGAGAATGCAGAGATAAAACATCAATAAAACATACAGATATAGTTATTGAACTTGTAAGGCATCAATTTTATTTGGTGGCATTTGGGTTGTAATACTGAAGTGGGATTTTCTGAAAACGTTAAACGCTTTTACTTTGCTTCATCTAAATTCAAAAACGAAAGGAGTTTTCGTCGTCTGCGTAAAGGTCAAAAAAAATTGATTCATGTAACTCTAAAAACGGGAAACATTTTCGTGTCCTGACAAAGTGAACAGCTTTTTCGTTGATGTTTTTCATGTTCTTCGATTATTTCTAAAGTAAAAGAAACGATGCGATTCGATTGGTGCTGCCAAAAACTGAAGTTCCTCAATCTATAAAAATGATTCTAAGACTATGCAATTCCACTTAAATGCACTACTTCCCAAAGGTTTGTAAATATGAAGATGAAAACGAAAGAAAGTTTCATGAAGGAGATTTTCGTTGTAGTTCTTTCGTTTTTAGAAATGCGAAAGTAGTTTTCGCTAGTTCTGTTTTACAATATCACGCTTCTTGTGTTACTGGTGGAGTACAATTTTTCAAGAATTTTCCCATAATTTGTATGTGTCAAAAAAAATCAAAGAAAACAAAGTTCATTTAAAAATGTTGAGTGCTCCCATTCCCCCCCCAAATTAACTATCAACGGCAACACCAGAACGTCTTGACGAAGACCAGTTTCGATCGAATACGATTATGATGAAGGAGGGGGTTCGTTGAGTGACCCAGGAAGTAATATGGACGCGTTCTATTATTCCATGAATTTTATTAGTTTAGCCATGTATTCAATCTTATTTTAAATAATCAATAAATTCTGAATACCTAATTATTTGGTCCTATTTAAAAAAGATCGTCCGACTTTGTACATAATGTAATGACTCAAAATCGAGAACACCTCGAAATATATTTCCAAACGCCACTGTTGGCATACAAAATAAAAGGACTCTCCACTTGGACTGGGGACAATTTAAATCACTTGTACGAGTGAGAATGCAAAACTGTATACTAACCCAGAAAGACGGACATTCGCTACAATGGTGGTCATGTTTTCTTTTTCACTCAACTGCCAAACATACCCGAAGCGAACGTGAAATGGCAATCAAATGAGGCCAGAAGATCAATGTGAAGTGAATGCATATTCGTAGTTCGTACAATGTGACATTTGCGACACTAGTTTATAAATCACGTTTCACTTACCGTTGCTGGGGCTTACCCTGCGTCTAAAACTACAATAAAACGACGAGAACCTTGTGACTAATCGACGAAAATGTGTTCCATGCTCAGTTTGCATATTTTGTTTTCTTTCACTCGGTTTTTTTTTGTAGAAATTTTCAACATTTCTGAGTTTATATGGCGTCCTCGTAGCAACGGAAAGGCAAAGGAAAATAAAAATGAAAAGTCGACTCTCCACTGATGAAGTGAAAAGCTGAAAAGGACATTTTTCATTTTTACTGAAAGGCAAAGAAACCAAAATTTCCATTTCTACAATTCGAAGCAATACGAAGTCAACATGGTTAATCTATGCATACAGAGCAAAGAGGAGGAGCAGGGGACGCCAAAGAGACGACATAAATATGCAAATGAGTAATTGCATCGGAAAAGGGGCGAAGGGAATAAGAGTGCGCGTTAGTGTACTTTAAATATGCAAAGGAGTCACCGACCCGCATAGAATTTCATTTATTTTATTCCTTGGATTGAATATTTTTGCCTATGCACAAAAGTAGTTGGCATTAATATATGGGCCAGGGTTGGATGGAAGAATTGATCTCTTGAAATCGCTTGGGAATCAGGAAATGATTTGGGATTTTCCAAGAAGGATGCGGTTCCCTACTTGCAGCGTAATGTTGGAACTATTTGGGGGAGATTCAGTCACCTACTTGTACGACGATGTCCCGGTAGTGCTCCGCCATTTAGCTGTGGCGGGGAAATCAATCGATGGTGAGTTGTGACAGTCGCCTCAACGTGATTTAAGGTGGAGAATTGTATCGATTTGTTGGGAGCGATATGTTGTTCCGTGTATGCACATGTTTTGCGGTAGCAACCGTCAAGTCCTGTCATTTCTCAAATACATCTGTTTCAGTGTCGCCCTTAAGAAGCATTGCAATTCACCGCGATGACACTTTACTTGGTGTGCACCATTTCGCAGTTCACCTGAAGCGTATGTTAAGATGTATTCACTTGTGAAAATATTCGTTCTGATTCCTTGCAAAACTCGTATGGATTATTATTTCCTCTCGCTACGTATGACGATGGTAACTAGCTTCTCCGCCCAACTGCACTCTGCAACATGAAGCTGCTTTTCATTTTGCAAGTATACGTACCTTGAGATATCCTGCAGGCCCTTGGAGTTCTCTCAAAATTCACGGGAATTTGCGCCTCACTTCTAATTAAACACATAAGTTCGAGTACAAACAAACACCACATCAGGGAATGCAAAGCCGAATTGACACATTCAATACGATGTCAAGCTGAATTGCAAAATCCAAATAACACAGCTATTATTGCTTTTGACAATAATCACAGTGTAATATCAGTATTATCCTGTTAAAAACCAAAAACTAGTCAGATGAACACCAACAGCATTGCAATTCGAAAACAACTCCAATAACAACATCGTTTGCCAATTACCCGATTGTCATGAATTATTCGGGGCCGAATGTGAGGCATCAAGTCGAGGAGCATGTACTACCACCCGACATATGTAGATGCACAGGCACACTCACACACCAACTCTAATCAACAGTGTACCTCAAATAGTCATTTGGCAATTGGGTCATTCCTAGTATTGAATTTCAATTTTTGCACCGAAACCGAAACCGAATGAAACTGGTGTGTAGGTAGAATTCCTATTCCTACCTAATCCTCTTCCTTTTTTGTGTTGTGGTTTCGGAAAACTCTCAAAAAGGATATACGAATAAAAGTGGCACCATGGGGTAGTCTCCGTATCGAGTGCCCATGACTTCAAGTGAATTTGCGAGAGTAAAATTCATTGAAAGGGAATTATTTCGATACTTTATTGGATCTTACGAGATATGTATGTGGTATGACGTTGTTCACTACTTCGATATTGGATATATGTGTTGGTTAGCTTTGTTGGCACAAGCCATGAACGTTTACCACAGAACTATAATTGACTTTTCCCTGTTAACACGAGGAATGGTTTTGGTTTTTTTTTGTTGTCGTTGCTTTGATTTGTACTTGATTGCTTCTCAGACTAATGCGTTTCGGGTGAAGTTCGGGCAGAGTCTATGGAATGAACATTGGGAGAGGTTTTAATATATCATCTAGAAAGTAAGTACGACCCAATGCACACTTAACTTTATGATTAATTACGGTAGAGATGTAAGGAATAAGGCTTCAATTCGTTTACTACGGACGTACAAGTAACCTACCCTAAAGCAAAACTCTTTGTAAAGTGCATCCCATTTGCTAAACAAACTGTAGAATATAGTACTACAAATCCATACATAGTACAATAATCTTTAAATAAGGAAAACATGTTCTTCGCTTGCATTTTTGTTACCTCCTGACACCACTGTCATTTATCCGTACACAAAGGAAGGAAGGGGTCATTTTAAAGAAATGGGAAAGTAGCCACCTTTTCAGTATTTCTTATTCGCCAACATTTAAAGTTTGTAATCAGCATGATTGAGGTCTTTGTTTTTTTAATTTTCAAAAGTGCTCAGAGAGAAACCCCTCAGTGACAAAACTTTGGAAAATGCAAAGATACGTATTTCGTCTATAGTATTCTAGACCAATTATATGATGTTTCAAGTAAATTTTGACCGAGAATATATTCTTCCCCCTACAAATGTGTATGCCCCCCTAAAACCCTAAAAGGGGGTCGCTCCCAGACACAATCTAATGGAATAAAATTAACAACTTGCGAAACGTGTACTCAATAATTTTCTAATCTCTGTCGTAATCCAAAATTGTATATCCCTGGGATAAAAGTTGATAAAGATGTCTAGTCTAGTGCTTCGCTGAAGATGCCGATATCCATCTTAGAACCGTCGGTATATAGGGCTTACTCCTTTTCTTCTGTTACTTCTTTGTTCTCCCATTCGCTTCTTATTGGAATTCTATTATGCAATCTCCTGTCAAAAACGAGAGTGTCCAGGATTACACGCAGATACCTTGCTGTCTTTGAAATTTCCAGATCCATCCCGCCCATCCTCGGGGGATTGAAGGCGGAGATCGCCCTTCTCCTCGTAAACAGTAGAATTTCCATCTTCGATGGGTTCACTCCAAGTCCACAGCCCTTAGCCCAGTTATTGACTAACAGGAGTGCGTAACTAAGTCTTTCGCTGAGAACTGGAGTGAATTTACCTGGAACCAGAATAACGACATCTTCTGCGTATGCGCTCACAATGAAACCTTCTTTTTCCAGTATTTTAAGCAGTTCATCAACTACGAGGAGCCATATGAGCGGTGAGAGAACTCCACCTTGAGGTGTTCCTCTACTGACCCTCCGTTTCGTGCGCGAGTCCCCTAGCTGTGATTTTATTCTACGTGCGCCTAGCATGAGTCCAATCCGGTCACATGGTCAGTAGTCCTTGGCTGTGGTGTGACTAGCCTTTCCTGTCTTTGGAATGAAAATCACTCGAATCTCACGCCATTTCCTCAGACAGCAGCACGTGTAAATGCATTCTAGCCATGGAATAATAGCTTCCTGTGACTTCTGTAGCATCATGGGCCAAAAATAATCTATTCCCGGTGCTTCAAACAAAAGTGTTGATTGCCCAGGCTATTTTTCTCGTCTATTATTTCTGCGATTATTTCTTGCTCCATTCCCTTCCTCGTGCCTGGGTGTTACTGCATCGTGGGAAGTGAGTTTCCGTCAGTATTTCCAGCGTATCTTTATGTGATTCGGTCCAGCTATCGTCGGTGCCTTTGAAAGGACTTTCCTCAGCCTAGACGCTTCGTTTGTAGATTCAATTGATTCGCAGAAAGTTCTCCATGAAGTTTTCTTAACGAATCTGATCTTTTTTTTCAGGATTCGAACGCTCCCCCTGTAGGTATACCAATCAATGAGTCCTTCTTTCAAAGAAATTATCATCGAAACCCATCCAGAAGATTTCACGTCAACTAGTTACAGAGAGAAAACGCCCTTTAGATTTATTTTATGCACAGTTTTAATGACGACTTTGGCTGAAGTGGACCCACTTAAGAGCGTCTCCATAAATGTAGAAAACTGTAGAACCACTGCAAACTCAGTAATGAAGATTGTTTGAGAAAAGTTGAGGCATGCCTTTTGGCATTTGTTACACAAGCACCACTAATCATTGGCCACCACTTGTAGGTTAAAAAGTCCATCAGTCTCTATCCAATTCATACAACACTCAACCCAACTTTTCAAGGGCACCAAGAAACTCATGAGATACACTGCATCCCATGTAAGTTAATGTACACCACTCCTATGCCCGCTCATCTTAAAAAGTTACTGACGATCATTTTTCGAATTTCATTTGTCGTTTAGGGATATTTGCATTTTGATGGCATATGCCAAGAGAATATTCAATCGAATTTTGTTCTTTTAACTCATGGCAACAAATGCCATATACAGGCATCGACTGCATCCTTAAACACATGGAATTGTAATAAAAGAAAATAATAATAACAACCCGCCACCCTCGCCCATATATCCTTCACGAATGTTTCCCTTTGAAATGGCATGACGAAGATGAGTTGGGTATTGAAATTGCTCAACAATATGGAAGCCCATTCACATTGTTTTCTTCGCTTCGCATCCATCAATTGAAGCAATATCCACATACACTGACAAAGTGCGATGCGGCGTGTGGGGAAGCACTTTTTCATTATGGCAAATGGCGGTATACCAACATATATTGCCGAGTGATAAATTTTCAATTCTCACGGCTTCGGCTTTGCTGTTATTCGAGCAGTTTAACAGCCCTCCTGCCTCCAGCTCGTGTGTGTTTGTAAGAACAAAAATCCTCGCTCTCGTTCGTCTTCATTAATTTGCGGCAAGTGTTAATTGAAATCCTACGTATATAGTAGATACGAGCGCGCGCTCAAGGATGTTCGCCTCGATCTGCGAATTGCATTTGGATTGATAAGTTCCACTTCCTGTGGAACATGATACCACTTAAGCGGTTGTTTTAGAAACAGTCTTCTGCTTGCAACCCCTTTGATTTTGTTTTATTGTTGTTTTCACTGTCAGAACGTACACTGGTTGAATGAAGCGAGGCGTTGGGAAGCCCTTGACGTGCCTTCGTCTGCATGCTCGACGATGGTTTTATTAATGCAGCCCCTGGCAGTGACGAAGAGTGATTCCATGATTTCCAGTCTCGCGAACAAAGTGATGCCGGATATGTTTGAGTTGATAGGGAATGATTTGTTTGTTCATCTGCTACTGCCACTGCGAGGGAAATGGGAATTTTCATTTCTGTGCTGATTCTGTCTTGTGATGGACATTGGACATGCCTTAAAAGGGTTCCCATCAAATGTCCAGGCGGTCATACTGGTATTTGCAAGGAATTGTATTTTTTTCTTCCAGGACAACCAAAAGTGCTGCCATAGTCGTATAGTGTGAAAAATCATTTACTTTTCAATTGAAACCAATTCATTTACCGACTTTGGCACTTTAAAGCTCACATCGCTTGTAAAAAAAATCTCTTTAAAATTTGTATCCACCCTCAACACCAGAGAGGATACAGAAAATATCCTCTGCCAACTTTTTCCACTGTCATCCTTTCTTTTTTCATTTATTAACTTAACACCACTAGTCATATACTGAATACACTGAGCAGCTTTAATAACACCGAGCTTCGGGCATCCGTCGTACAGCTTAGCCGAGACTTTTCACCCACTCGCATCATCAGACGGAGTGCCTCCAATTTCTTCACTTTTAACTTTGCCCTTATTTTTTATTTCTCCCATTTAGCAGCTATAAAATGGGAATAATAAAAACGGATATTTTAGAGGTTTTTATCCCAGTTGAAACGTTACTACGTTTTTTTCCGTTTCTTTGTTACGTTTGCATCCAAGAATATTGTAGCCGTTGAAAAAAAGGGTTGATTTATCCCCATCTGACCGCAAGCTACCAGACACACACACACACACCTACAGATAGGTGTACTATTTTGATATTAGACCAACTTGGCACCATGTGAGACTCGTTAATCCTGCGTTAGATACTTTTTAGTTTTCCACTGTCCGAACAACTCCCACCATCCGCGAATAATTTATGATTTTAAATAAAAAATTACACCCCACCATAGGTATGCCTTATGCCAGACTTGGTCGAATAAAAACTTATGAATTGTTATCTCATTTTGTTCGGCCTTATTCATGACTCACAAAAGAGCACAGCCATTTCGGGGGATGAGTGGCATATGGCGGTGGATTAGTATCATACCCCATGAGCTGAGTAATAACATTTTATGCGGTGGATACATCAGTTGAGAGAACAATCACACGAAAAAAAAGGATAACAACAATTCGGGAAATAATGCCTCGCAATAGGAATACATCGATAGGAGGATGGAAAAATGAATGACAATCGATAAACGAACGATGAACGTGATGACAATTTTCTCTCTAAAAAAAAAAGGAAGCAAGGAACAAGGATAACAACGGTGTAGTGTAGGGTTCGATGATGGAATTTTTATTGACGACAATTTCGTCGAGAAATAAAATAAAATTTGGATTAAAATTTGTGTAATGAAAAGTAAATAAATGCAATCAGCTTTGTTGCGAGTCTATTGTATTAATTTTTTTAGTACTTTTACAACTTTTAGCAAGGCCAAATGTGTTGCGGGTTCCAGTTCCAGCTCTAGTACATCGTTTTGGAGCTCGGTAAATTCCTACGTTCAGTAAGGGTAAAAATTCGATTGGACAAGATATGAAAGTCACTAAATTTCCTGTTGCACTGCGACGCGTTTGGTACGTGGCGTGAATATTTTCAAATGGGAAGTCGAAGCAAAATTAATCACATAGAAATATTAAAAACCTTACATCTGTGTACCTTGAAACAAAATCATTCATTTGTACATTTGTAAATTGGGTTCACAATACTCAATTCACTTAAGTCATGCACTGCAATCTGCCAACTGAATTTGTAAACCAAAACACTTAAACTACCTACCTCAACATACTACCTGCAATTATCCACACAATCAGAATAGAAGAAGTAGAAGTAAATCGAATAACTCGAAGAAAAGCCTGTTATTTTGTTCCTATCATAACCAAGTGGGTGTCAAACACAAAACCCAACCCAGTACTTAGGGAAGAAAAAAAGGGATAACAAGCAAATATTCTCTTAAAATCAACTATCAAGTGAGGGCTTTAATAACCCGACATATTTTGGGTTACCTTCGCCTTGTCGTGACGATGTTGTATAAAAATTCAAATTGGTAGTGTTTCGTGTATATTATGTTTTTTGTAGATAGATAGTGTTACCTGGGGGAGATTTAAAAAGGGAAGTCGGTAGGAATCGGGTTATATGGATGCCACGCCACTGGTACTTGACTCTGTTTCTCTAAGTGCTTTTGGCTCATTCAAATTGACTTTTACTCAATATGAAATTTCCACCACATCAGGCAGTGTGGAGGACCTTAAGGGTAATTGCAAAGCTGTCGAAAGAAGGTGGAAAGATTATATTGGGTGGTACTCAAAAGAATTGGCCAAATGGAAGCTTTTGCTACATTTCGTATGAATAAAATCTATGATTTGGGTCAACATTAACTTTTGACATGTTTGAAAATCGGTGCCAATTACCTTTTACGCAGATCGGTATGAATAAAACGTGGACATTGCTCAAAAATCCAAGTCTGCTATTTGGCTGACTTATAGACTTTTTGCTTAATATTTTGTTTGTACGTATATTTTTTACACAAAACAATCTAAGCAGTGTACATTTTCGTTTATAAATACATAAGTTAAATGTTTTGGGCAGAGGAAAACAAACAATTGTTGGGCATTGACGTTCGTGAAAAAGGGCAGCAATTATTCTGGGTCACGCAAAGTGTGGACTATTTGGATGATAAATAAAAACGAAATCGAATTTGCTTTACGTGTATTTATTAAATATTACATTTTTTGTTCCCGGCCGCCGAATAAGAACTCCCAAACATGATAACATGAGGATATAGCAAGCCAATGACAAAAGATGGTTGCTGAAATGGACGAACTGATAATGTGGTAGTTGGAGAATCGTTGGTAACACAATCCTTCCGAAGGTGAATATACGACATTCGAGATTTTAGGTTAACTCTTTAAGAACCTCTCTTCTTCTTTAACTAACTGGCTAGTGTATCAACAAAAAATATTTCCAACAAGCCGATGATTGGATACAATTCGCGGAGCCTGAAGAACAAACACCAACAAGCAAACAAAAATCATTATTCCACATGCAATTGCATTCATATTGGTTGAATTACTTTTTTCAATTTCATTAATTTTGTTCAATTTTCCACAAAAGTCGTTAGAATCTCAAGGAAAAATCAGAAATTGAATTTTTCATCAGGTTTGACGGCGAAGTAAATGGGGACGTTCGGATTCCTAGTTAAGTACGTCTGACAACTGTCTGACTAATTGCATTTCAGTTTTTATTGGCCCATAGTGATCACGTGATTATCTTTTTCAGTTGACGTTTATGGAGGGTAAGCCGACAAATCTTGTAAAGAAAATCCTGCCTGCATACTCAGTTGACATTTCGAAGATTTAAATTTAAAATAAACCAGAGTGGCCGCGGCATAATTCTGTAGAGTCGAAAAAAGGCCCGGTGGGATAAAAAGGTGTCATTTGTAAAGCTACTCCACCAATTTAGAACTTTCGCACGATATTTAAAAACCATTATTTCGCATTTGATAGGCAAGTGTTACATTTTGAATGTGCCTTCTTATTTGAAAATAACAATTTTTGGCCTTTTGGGGCGCTATCTAGCGGGGTGTTGAGTAACATCTCAAATAATAGTTGGTGGAACAGTTTTGCTGTGCGTTTTGGAAAATATGTTATCCCAAAACTATGCAGTAGTGTTTGGACTAAATTAGTGTTAGTTATAATGTAGAAGAATAATTCATTTTCAGTGCGATGCCCTGGGAGAAAAATCCCAAATAGAAACTTCTTCCGAAAAAAAAAACCTTAAAAAACATTTCTAAGTAGAATCTGTCATACTGTAATTACTAGTCATATGTTTTTTCCATTTAAACTCGTAACTGGGTAGAAAAATTATTTAAAATTATATTATTGATTGATTTCGGCGGTACCCCGTCTCATTTGATTATTCCGCAAGTGAGAAGGTCAAACGTTTCATGATGAACCAGATGAACGCTCAGATGGGAATGTACACAATCGAGCGAACATGTCGCAACTTCGCGAAAGATAATCATAAGAACAACGTGCGGTAGTCGAAACTGGAGACCGAGAAGGGCAACAATGGAATCGGAATCAGCAGAGCAGCACATGATGTTTTTAGTACCTACATTTGTTTCGGAAACAGATGACGCACATCAACTTTGTTGATTAATCGAAAAACCACCGGTGGCAAGGTTGATCCACTTGCCATTGCGCAATTTGATATTTGAACACAAACATTTGAAATTGAAAGTCGGCTCAGGTATAATTTTGTTGCGCAACCTCAATGCACAAAATATTTGTAACAGAACGCGTTTAATTTTGTGAAGAATCTTAAATAAAATGTCATTCAAGCAACGATTTTGAAGGGGAAAATTCAAAACCCGAAGCTGTTCTCATTCTGCTTTTTTCATAAGATTTGACATTCGCTTCAGAGTCTTAAATGCTCGGAATTATTACATTAACGAATTTGGGCGGAACGAAGTTCGCCGGGTCAGCTAGTATTTACTGAAACAAAATTTAAAGTCCCACCAATTAAACCCATAAAATTCAGAAACCCCATTTACCACCCATTATTAGAAATGGAATCCTTGACCGAACATGAATCGGCCCATTGCAATGTAAACGTTTACCGCCGAGAATAAACACAACTATTTCCGCCGCCTCCCCCCACCCCCCTCATATTAACCACGACTTTTTCTATCCTTCACAGTTCACACATGTACGACGACAAATTGCGCAAAACTATAGAGCGGCGGCAAAGAAAAACAAAAATTTATATCAATTCGCTGCGCGCTTAAATGCTCCTGCTGCACAACACTGTTGCAAATAGTGTAACACAATATCCAGTTGCATCCTGTCCTCCTAAAGCTGTATCTGTATATAGAAACACGAACGCTTCTGCGGGGCATACTCCCCGATGCCGCACACTTTTTACACACATCCCATATCCGGGCCATTTTAAGCTCTGCCAAACGGTCTACCAACATGCACTGCCATGGGCAGATGTGTTCAAATGCTCCAGCTGTCGAGAGACAAATTGGGTGCCCAAAGAATGGACACGTGCAAAACATCCTAGACTCGTTATCCCTAAAACTATCGCCCGCTCCAATCCACTGAAGCTCGCAAAAAGGCGATCTAAGCGCACAAGCGCACGCATTCGTGTTTGGTGCACACGTCAACGAAGGTGTTTGTGTGTGTGCTGCTGAAAACTTGTATGTCAACATGATTGAGAGTAATTTTCCAACTCACTGGGAAAACATTCCGCAATTCGGGGTTTTCCCGGTTGGCCTAGGTCGACATGGTCCGGCCACTGCAATAGCCCCGCTTTCACACTTCCACTCCAACAATCGAATCAAGGATATATACAAAAGAACAAACTTTATCTGCGACTAATACTACAGTGGGTGCACGTGAGCATGTAAATAAATTTGCCACCACCACGAGGTACCGAAAAAGGACATCTACCTAGGCTGTCTGCCCGATAGTATTTACCTTGGGAAAACTAGATATTTTCCATGTTTTCCTCCCCATTGTGTCCTGTGAAATTCAATTAATCCTGATTTGTTTGAATTGATTTGAACATAGGGTATCTGGGGTTTCGTAAGCGAAGGCAGATATAGCTATACTAGTGGTATAGAGGTTGAAGAGAGACCTTGTGTGCGATTGTTCCTATGCAAAGGATTAATATAAATCACTTCCTTTTTATTCGAATTCTTTTGGACGTCTGACAAGGTATTCCCAGTCCCATGGGGAGTGGCACAGCGTGCTTGAACTTTGTCTGTTTCTTCTGCTCAGGGGTAATAACAAGTTCCAAACATGCCGACAATTTGTAAACAAAAACAGGGATTTTGTGTACACAGGACCAAAGTGCAATTACTAACTTAATGAAGAAATATTTTCGGGTATAATAATTTTTTTATTATCCTGCCTGCATTGCCGGGCGGCTCTGACCAAGCCTAATGAATTTTTGTTAACATTCTACCCCTATAAACAGTTAAGGGGGACTTTACGATTTCTTTAAATTGGATGACAAAGTTCGGGGATGCTTTGTGTAAGCTTCTCATAAGTGCGGTGCATCACATTCACCGCAGGGGCTTATTGGTTCGAGGACATGTCATAGGGTGAAGGGTTCTTACGTTAGTTGGACTGTAGAGAATTGTACAAAAAGGACGGTTGTGGTTTATAGGGCTTAAGGCGATTTCGTTGCTGTGACTAATGATAGAATGAACTACAATCTACTACAAAATTGTGATCTGTCAATTACTGGCCATGTTGCCACTTGGATTTTAAAACACAAATCGTATTAGATCCTTCCCTTTTGTGAATCATCTCTACTTAAAGTTAAGCGTTGTTGCAGCAATGGACTTCAATAAAAATAACTAAAGATTGAAAATGTGTTTCTAAACGCAGAGCCAATAGTCGACAAGATTGGCGTGAGTAAAGACGAGAACGTCGTCATGGTGCTGACTCAGCGCAAAGTAAGCGCTAGGTTTGTTTGATTGAACAGAGCCACTCTGAACGCGAGTCTGTTTCTTTAATTTTTGTTATGCGAATATTTAAGTTATTTTACTGTGTTCAAATAACAAAAGTGTGTTGTCGAAAAATTTGTTGTGCCGGTTACGGCGTTATAAGCGTTCTACGCACATTCCGAAACGAAAAAAAAACCCTCACAAAAGTGACACAACGAAATCATGAACGAAAAATTTCGCTCTCCTTTTCGTTTTGCAGGTGCTGGGAAATGATGGCGGAAAAGTGGGTAATTGTAGTAGAATGCTTGGTACAATTCTCCACTCACTCTTCGCAAACAATAAGTCCGGGACATTATTTGTTACCGAAAGTTTGACATTTTTACTGCAGCGCTGCCAGATTTTATAAGAGGTATGGAGCCAAATTGGAAAATTTTAACTACCACCCCTAGTAACAATTTGACTTCGGTAATATTCAAATTTGTAATTTATGTAGGCAACCGTTTCGATAGAGGCTCTGTAGTATTTGTTAACCGAAGTAGACCGATTTCGAAGTAATTGTTACCAAAATAACAAAATAACTTCTGTACGTCCTTCTTCGCACGGACAAATTTATAAATTCTTTTTTTTTTTCTAGAAAATATATAGATAGTTTGCTATTTCTATTTTATAAACCAACTTTATAATTCATAAGCATCAATTGCATACCAAGATTGAGGTCAACCAGCAAGTTTAAGTGGTCCAAAAAGCAAAATAAAATGTTTACGATTTCGTTTTACGTACGGCAATATGTAACTCGGGCCTTATACGAATAGAGAACGTTCGCAATTGAAGTATGATTTTTTTTTACAAATACCTAAGGAACCTAAAATTCACCAAACTTTTAAGTAAATGGTGTAAATTAGGATAATTCCCATAAAATTTTAAGGGGCCAGCAAGAAGTTCTAGTAGGTATCCAAATCGGAGATAAATAGCCAGTGCTGGTAACACTGCTTCTTGTCAAGCAGCTGATGGAACTCTCCACAAATTATCTTCCGCTGCCTTTCCGCAGACATTTTGCTGTCCATTTGGAGACCACCGGAATATTTCGTTTCGGACAAAAATTAATAAAACCAAAGAGTTGCAGCCGGGTTTTTTAGTACTAATTATTATTATTTATTATTTAGCTCTTAATAAGCTGCAGTAAGCATCGTTGTTTCGAAGAAGTGTTGGAATTGAGCAATTCCACATGACTTTGAGCCACATTAAGTAGATAAATGAAAAAAAGAGGGAGATTTTTGTGATTCCTTTAAAAAAAATTCAAAACTTATGGGCGCGTTCACTTGGTTAATCTTTTAACCAGCTATTGTTTTTTTGATGGCGTTCAGTCGAGTAAATTCTGATTTCCCGATTAGACTTTCTCATTTTTTTCTTAAGAAAGTGATGTTTAAGTTTTGAGACAAATGAGCGCCATTTTGGCTCTAAGCATTTAGCCGAATTCCTCAATTGGGTACTCCAGAGGTGTCAGTAAGGACATTTACAAAACATTGTATGCCCGATGTAGACATAATTTTGCTTAAATAGATAACAACAAAATGAGGTCTGGTGCCGTTTTTTGGTCAAACGGTGCAAGAGAGAGCTCGCTGCTGCCAAGGTGGGACAGTTCAAAAGCATACTTATTTTCTTGTACAAGCCCTGGACAATAAGGATTTTAAAATAATTTTTGATGGCTAACTTAAACATGAAATAGGAAGAAAGCCTATATCGGAACGAAAAGATTATAACCGACCCTTAACACAGGCTTATAAGTGTGATTCAACCAACATCTAGTATAAGAACACACGAAATAATACGAACATGTCAAGAATAGCAACCAAGGCAAGTCTTGAGATCTCTCTTCTCAAAACTGATCAGGGTTTTTTGTCTGCTACCGGTTGACATGGAAACTACTACACATATTTTGATTACACTGTTTTTTGAAATGATTTCCAATCTTCCCAAAGCTTTACGCTATGCTAAATACTTCTTGGTAGCGTTTCTGACTAAAATATATTTTTTCTGACTCCACTGCCTCTAACTTTCGATAATTCAAGTCATTCCAAATCAATAAATAAATCAATAGTTAAGAACCTCTGGCACTGAATTAAACACAACATATTCTCTTGTTTTTTGTTGGGCAGATGGTGCCACTTGTAAAATTTCAACCACTCGGCGAACTCTAGTTTTCTAAATGGGTACATTCGAGGTCAAAGAGCGTAAGACTCCGCCTGTACAAGCCATATAATATTTTGACACATTAAAGCAAAAGAAATATTAATCATAACAAGTTTAAACTGTTGTCCCACATTTGAAACGCCGAATCTGAGTACAATCTGTCGCCAGCTACTCCCATAGGTGATCCCTGCTCAAGTTTTCATTTCGACTATTATGGGTTGGCCTTCTTGCTTTTATTGCAACGTTTCATCAAAAGATTACTGCAAAGTACGTCCTTGAAACTACCAATAAAGCGGCAGCAGGACAACATCTTCTAATCGAAATCTGATATAAGTCGCAAAGCAATAAATTACAAAAGTAGTTCCAATATTTTCTGCTCCTCTCCGTTGGAATCTGCAGGATGTGCAGATCACATTACCGACCACCCGACCACCCGACCACCCGACCACCCGACCACCCGACCACCATCCTCCCGCTAATAGGAAAATTGTGTTCTATGTGTATGTTAAGTCGTTTGCTGAAATGCCAATAAATCATCTAAAGATGATTAATAGTGCAAGAAATGATGGCACGAAGAGGCGACTACCGACTACCGACTACGGGTTGTTGCTATGGATTCGCCATAATTCTTTCTGCGCTTCTCCTTGCGTGTGTGTATTCGTTCTTGCCTGGCGCTCGTATATTATATTATTGCTGTGATGTGGAAATTTATTTTGGTATTTTATGCCAGAGCATTGGACGGCACTACAACTATTCTCTGGAATCAACCCGTTCCATTGGAATGATAAATGACATAGATCACAGAATGAAAAGTGGTAGCTAGTTCTTGATGGGAGTGTTCTATATCTATGTGGTTCATCAATTGTGGTGTCCTTTTGTGTGGCTAATGAATATCTGATTTTCTTGTCAACTGTTGGATGCGAAAGCGCTGTAATGCGCGATGATTTGAGTTCTTCGAATGAAGTGCCTCCGTCGGGGAGATATGGCTTAAATGAAAAGTCTAAGCATTTGTTGCTTCATCTTGAGGGATGCTGTGAGTGATTATCGTGGATGTGGATTCTCTCTGCTGACAGTGGCAAATGAGCTGACTAGTCATTTTACATTTTTAAACATTCGTTGTCAGAAATGACATATCACATAAGCCATTACAATTCAGTTATGGTGGGGGATGGTGTTTTGTTTTTTTTCGGGTCCTCCTTTGACGTGGGCTTTTGATTGACGTTAAGGAAGGAAATTGAATTTGCCGGCTTAGTGTTATTGTGACAGAAAATCGTGGCTTTAATAAGGAAACTCTATAAGAGGATGATGGGTTTACATCTGGAGTTTATAGGATTCACCGCACATCAACAGATTACGGGACCGCATACTGAGCTGTCACGGGCAAGCGGAAGCAATGCTGACAAATGAGGGATTTATCTACTGTGCAGACATCGGTTTGGTTACCCTGTAAAGTAGGTACAGCTTCATTGAATAGGGAAAGCCCTCCTGCTCAAAGGTATCATAGTATTAGTATAGGACTGCACAATGCAGCCCGTCAAGTGGGTCAGACGTATTCGAAGGAAAATGTAACCACCAGGTTGGTGAAAGAAATGTCTGGGTATTTGGGAAAAAGCCAATCAATTGAAAATGCTCTGCGGCAAGTTGTCCGCACTCCTCGTATGGATCTAAGGAAAATAGAGCGTATGACCATGTGGCAAGATTTATACAAAAAACGAGCTGTTCCAGAATAGCTGACATGAGTGCGTTTACAAAGTATATGCAGAAGGAAGTAGCGACCATCAGTGAAGAAGAAGTCATGGCGACTAGAGTAGTACAGAAGATAAGGTACTTTTGGGACACCAACAGATATGGCTACCTGCAGACTCCTCTTTACCTACTTTAGTTGATAAGGCTCTGGCAAGGATGATGCCAAACATCAAAGACTCAAAATTCAGTTGATATATAAAGTTCCTTCTGACAAAAGTTAGGTCGATTTCAGTTTGAACTCTAATGTGTGAGACTGTCAACTCAGCCCAATTAACGAGTGGGAGCATTTTTTGGACGTGTACCATTTTTTATGAGTTATGCCCGACTGCATGTCTTCTCTGTAGAACGCAAACTCAGCCCTCTTACCGTCCACGGTACCATCGTTCATGGCATTACTTAGAAGGACCTTTTCGCCCTCGATCTTGATGTTTGCAATCAAAGTGTTGGCGTTGTTTTTTGATACCATTTCTAGCGTTTACACATTTCTTCCATTTCAGCAGTGCATATTCAGCCGCCAAAGCCAAATGGGTTATCTGTAATGTTGTGCTTGTTCAAGATAACCTCACCGTATCTCGTGCAGTTGTAATTTATGTGTCAATCTGCTCCACAAAAGTGCACTGCATACTCGTAGGTGTAAGTTGCCATGAAGCTTGCTGTCGACAACCTATTCAATTTTATAACAATCACAAGAAGTGTTGCGATTGTCGTAACTGTGCATACCTTTAATGAGTACATTAAAAGGTAGCTATCAATTCCAGCTACAGGTTTTTGAAAAAGGAAGTGCAGGATGCAGTAAAAACGGACGGCTTCTTGTTACTTGTCCACGTTTATTTTGTTACGTTCCCTTTGTACTTATCGTGTTTTTTTTACGCTCTGTTTAATGCGGTATTTTTCAGTTGCGCTAACGCAGTTAAATGGTTTTTCGTTTAGCAGTCCATGATCAATAAGACCACATGTACCTACAAAACATTGACTTGGGCTAAGTATGCAGTTTTCGTTGCGCGGCTTAAGCTGTCAATGGGTGTGTTTAATTGAACATTTACATCTTCAAAGCAAAGTTAAGTAAACAAACATATTTAAAAACACTTGCTCCGTTTCAGCCTACAGCTATGCAATCATAGGGATGATGATCCCAACTTTTGGTTTGATTCTCCTAGTACCCGCTCGCTTAAAGTGACTGGCGCTAAAATCAAATTCACTTGCAGTGGCCACTTGTACTACGCATTTCCTCGCTAGCTCAGAACTCAGCTGCTCCCAATGCACTTCCAATTTGGATAAAAAAGCTATTCTGAACCTCAAAAGTAACCTAATGCAAACAAGGTTCCATACCAATTAGGAGTAGCACCGGTGTGTTACGTGTCACACATTTCAAGTTCCTCCAAATATTCTCAGCTCACAAAGAAGTGCACACGCATCAGAAACGCAATCATAGCTTTTGCCAAACCGAGATGTTATTTTCAAATTCCGATTTCCATTTCAATTCGAAGCCAAAACAATTCATTTCAATTTGCATTGTGTCGAAGAATATGTGCATAGTTCAGCACTGGTGAGAAGATTGCAACAAAATTGAAAAAGGACGAAGCCAACTATTTGACGTCGATATCGTGTTCAAAATATTAGCTTTTCCTGTTTATCCGACGGTCCTTGCACAATGTGCCATACACTCTATAATGGAAAAGTGCTCAATAAAGCGGTATATCGCTGAACACAGCTTTGTATATTGTAAAGCGTGTGAGGCGTTGTACGTTCTTGGTGTTCAGCACGTACAATCAATAGGAAAAATAAATTTATTGCATGTGGAGATACATAGATAAATAGATGCGCAGCACCGAAAATGCATTCCAATGCCGGAGTGTTCAGTTGACGGTTAGCCACCCCCTATTTCGCAAAATGGCACACGTTTTATTGGCGGCAAATCCCAACCGTGAATGCAGTGGAAATTTAAGATTTGCACGCTGTCTTCTGACATGGATACAGATATAGGTATGGCGATGTGGAATGTTTGCAGCGGGGTATTTTATAGAAACGCATTTGTGGCTAGGTCATCTGTTTGAAGTTCAGAGGATCTATTTATGCAAAAAAGGACGTGGATCTGATCGCTGAGTTTTGACATCTGCGACTGTGGCATAGAATAGATCTCTTAGCACCGATCAGCGGGGTATATGTCCAGCTTGTTCCAATCGAGTGTACTGGACAACAGAAGGAAAGGTCTCAGGTTCGATCCGCAGAAGAACATAAAATTGAATCTTACAAGTTTTTAACATAAAGGGTGGTTAAATTTTAAGGGCCGATGTTGAATGTGCACCACACCTAAATGTCAAGTTTTTTTCTGCATTTCATTTGACATTTCTCAATTTCAGATTTACTCAATTTGAACCATGGAAAGAAATACAATCGAGCAATGCGTTAAAGTTATTCAGGCTTATTATGAAAATGGGCGTTCAAATCAAAATGCAAATCGTGCGCTTCGTGATTTTTTCGGTCAATTTAATCGGCACATTTGCACCTCAATGGATTCGTCAATAAGCAGACTTGCCGCATTTGGGCGAATGATAATCCAAGAGTGATTGTCGAAAAACCAATGCACCCACAAAGAGTCACTGTTTGGTGCGGTTAATGGGCTGGCGGCATCATCGGGCCGTATTTTTTCCAAAATGAGGCCGGTCAGGCAGTTACTGTGAATGGTGTTCGCTATCGTGAGATGATAACGAACTTTTTATGGCCCGAATTGGAAGATATGGATGTGGACGATATCTGGTTTCAACAGGATGGTGCCACTTGCCACACAGCCAACGAAACAATGGTTCTTTTGCGGGAGAAATTCAATGGCCGTGTTATTTCACGTCGTGGCGATGTTAATTGGCCGCCACGATCATGCAATATTCATCTAATCCGTTCCTAAGGCAACAAACTTTTTTCCGAATTCACCATCTGTCAAAAGAAGAAATTGAGTGCATACAGTAATTTTTTGAATAAAACAGGTTTACTAGGGTGAATGCGTTCACTCAGAAACAGTAAGGCTGCATTTAAATGAGGTGATATCGAGTTCGTATTTTTAGTGCTCCTGCTCAAAAAGTTACCATAACCAGATAAAAACTACGAAATTACCAAAACACAAAAAGCAAAAAAAAAAAATTACCAAATTTGGTTAAAAATTACGAAAGAGGCACCTAAACCATTTTTGTAGGTAGATCCTGATACCCCGTGAGTAAGGGGCCAGAAAATAGTAAACCGTGCATTATATTGGGAGAATTTCTGCTGCGTACAAGACACTGATACATTACGCATGGGTGACGGTTCATAGTCCCTAAGACAGAGGCTGTCTGATGCAGTCTACCACCGATTATGGTTTGTGATATCCCGTCTTAAGAAAGGCGACTGGAAAGTATAACTCTTATAGAAAAGCTTTTCAGTTCAGCCAATTCCATTTTCATAAAAAAAATAGAAATTAGTTTTCTGATGGAACCTAGGCCTAGCGGGCCTTTACAAAGTTGTTGATAGTTGCCAGTTTTTGATAGAAGCCACCTCGACCTATAGTTCCTGAAGCTTGGTGCATGGAGCATGACCAAAAAACATGATCGACAACCATTAGTCTTGTAGTGTATTATGATGAGGAAGAACATATCCAACAAATCGTTTGCAGTAGTGTTCGCAAGGCTCTGACCCTCAATGAAATTGACAAAGTGTCATCAACTGATGAGCAGATTTTGGATTTTAAAAAAAGCTATTTATAACAATAATTGGAAGAAGGAAATTCTTCGCTTCAAAATATTTGAAAATGAATTGTTACGGAACAATAAAATTGTCATTCCGGAACAGCTTCGTAAAAAAGTAATTGAATTCGTTCACGAAGGGCATCCGGTTATAGTTGATACAAAACGACGATTACGAACAAAAGTGTGGTGGCCAAAAATTGACCAGGAAGCTGAAAGTTTTGTCAAAAATTGTAAAGGCAGTTGTTTTGGTCTCGAAATCTGTACCTCCTGAACCAATGAAACGGCGAGTAATTCAAATGGCTCCCTGGATAGATGTTGCTAGAGATCTAATGGGACCACTTCCAAGCGGTGAACACATCTTTGTTATAGTTAATTATTATAGTCGCTACAAAGAAATTGTTTGAATGAGGAATATAACATCCATATCTATAATCAGCACCTTAAAGAAAATTTTCACCAGATTGGGATTTCCAGATATAATAATTTCAGACAATGGAAAACAATTTGTCAGTGAAGAATTCAAAAATGTTTGTGAAACCTATAATGTAAAGCTTTATAATACAATTCCATATTGGCCACAACAAAACGGAGAAGTCGAACGACAATATCGAGACAAACTTAAAAGAATAAAAATAAGCAAGGCTACAAAAACTAACTGGAAAGACGATTTACAAGACTATAGGTACCTTCTTATGTATCACAATAGTCCACATTAAACCACTGGAAAAGCACCTGCTGAACTGTTTTATGGAAGACTAGCGGTACCCCGTCCGTTTCGCTAGACGTTTCCATTATTTGCTTGCTAAATTAGACCCAAATCTATCTACTGTTTTCAAATTTGCAAAGGATGTTGGTCCACGAAAAAGAATAAGTTTTAATCACTTTTATAGGATTTTGAATGTATTGTTTGTATGGGAGGTTCACGCCCCTTTGTCCAATTTTGACCAATCTTCACAGGAATACTCCTGGGCCAATACCGAAGATTGTTTGTAAATTTGAACTCAATCGATGCGATGGCTTTCGAAATATAAGATTTTTAGTGTTTTTTTTTTTTTTTTTGTATAGGCGGTGCCACGCCCCTTTGTCCAATTTTGACCAATCTTCACAGGAATACTCCTGGGCCAATACCGAAGATTGTTTGTAAATTTGAACTCAATCGATACGATGGCTTTCGAAATATAATATTTTGAATGCATTTTTTGTATGGAATGTGCCACGCCTCTAAAACTCATGACCCAATGCACCAATAAAGACCGTATATCTTTACAAACCATGGTATTAACGTCACCTTTCATGGGAAATTTGCAGAATCAAAATCGGTCCACGCATTACAGAGAACATTGGCGACAAACACAATACAAATTATTTTAATATATAGAGAAGATTACTTAAAGATAAAATTCCTTCTGTCATTAACTATGACCAAGATTTAAATGAAGAAAAGGGAAATTTATATTCAGATAAGAAAAGACATGCAATTCACAACGAGTGATAAAGTTATATTAAAACGGTTGAGAAAATAAAATAAATTAGATGCAAACTTCGGTGAAGAGCCTCATGATGTTCTTGAACGGGAAGGTGGAGATGTATTAATCAGGAATTCTGGAACCGGTGAGATAACACGACGAAACATAGTACATCTAAAAAGAGTTAATGGAGGATGGGCTGTGCAGAAAAGAGGATCCGAATCATCATGTGAAATTGTAAATGAAACATCATAGTTGGGGTAATTATTTTGATCTTAAATTGGAATTTGTAAACTTGTTTTCTTACATTGAAAAAATTAATTTTTAAATGTGATTCGTTATAATATTTAAAAAAAAAGAAGGAGAGAATGTAGTATATAATACTGTAGTGTATTAGTACTTTAGTTTTGAATAAGAATTGTTCATAGTAGGTACTTATTATATTGTACAAAAACAATAGATATATTTATATTAATTCAATAAAGAACACTCGACACAACAATATCTTATATATATATCAATTTATACAAGTCTGCTAACCAAATTCATTGCTGCGTTTATAATTGTGTGCTGTGCAGATAAAGGTGCAACATCTGAGTTACCTACAGGAAGAAAGCCTACAGCCAGTGCTTTAGACAAGAGCGCCTTCAATATAAAGTCAAAATCAGCCTCATAGGCATAGCTTTGTGTAAGTGTCCTTTCCTCATCAGTATATTAATGCACAATGGAAGTTTCTACAGAATTTCATATTTGTTCAAACTGCCTGAATCCTTGCAAACATCATAAGGACAATAAAATGGAAGCCGAGCAAATCAATCAATTGACCCACCAACTGCATACAACCATCCCCACTCCTCCCCCCTCTTCATTCCATCATGCGCCGTATTACACTGTCAACACCACTCGAACAGCCAAATATACACAGCTTCCACTTGCACTATAATGAATTTTAATAGCCTACTGAATAAATGTAATTATCCGTAATTATCGGTCACAATTGCTCAATAATTAGTCATTCACGCACGCCGTAGGCCATAAGCCGACCGCCAGCCCATGATTCCCACACACATCAGTCATCCGCCCGCCTGACTGGTTGCTCGAGTAAACATGAAGGCCTTCGCCCATTCCGTGCTCCATAAACTTGCACATCCTCCGTCACACATTGTGCAATTGTTTTCCGAATGCAAATTCATTTGCTGATTTGCAAATGTGCACCAGGAGGTGCACGCGTACCCTCAGACGCCTCACCACACCAACTTGATTGCAATCAAGCTGACATTTTACTGATTAAGGATAATCATTCGGATGATAATAATAACTTTAATGTGATGTACTCTGATTGCACAGCATTAATCCGGGCTCGTGCGTGAACATTGAACAATCCCGACAACAAGTGCGGTCGTCAAACGAACGCGATTCTCTTAATTAACTAACAGGCGCGTCAACAGAAATCAATTATTATCGCCCGCCCCCACCATAACCAAGCGCGACATCAAAAACTTAAGCCAAACATTGAGTGTCCCGATTTATTTGTGTACTAATTAACTGGGTCCAAGGATGAACAGCAGATTACTTAACGTTACGGCCAATTAGGAATTATATTGAACGTCCTTCCTAAATAACTACCAAAAAAAAAAAAAGTTAAACATGCCTCGACGGAGGTGCCGAGCGAAGGCGCTTGAGCAGCATGTTCTGTCAATTAATTGTCGCCAGAGACCAATTTGACTGCTGTGCTGCTGATATTCCTTGCAGCGGACGAAAAGGCAGAAATCATTTAAAAATGTTAATTAACATGGAGATTGTGCGACGACGACGTACAATAATTTCCTTCGAGGACACTGTTTACTGAATTGGAGATTGCCGAAGATTGCGTCAGGAAGGAGGAATAGGGCATGGGCACAAGGGTCCAGGAATCGCTCATTAAGAAACTTTTTGTCGGATAATTGCTGTTGATAGTCTTTTCTATTTGTTTCAGTTGTAGATATTTTTTTTTGTGTATTTGTGCTTTTGTCTGCTACTTGGAATGATTACTAATTATGTCCTTAGGGAAGTTTTTTGAAGGAGTCGCCACTATAGTATCTGACAATAATTAATTTGTAACTTCCCTCGGTAGAAGTGTACAGTTTGGCAAAATTTATTAACTCAAGTGTCCCATTGAGTAATGAAAGGACCACTGCAGTTACGTAGTTGTTCACTTATTGTGGCATTTTATGCCATTGAAAGCTGGTTCAATTGGACTGTGTTGGTTGGCCTTATTGAAAGGATGAAAGCCAACTTTTTAAAGGGGTTTTGCTATTTTTCAAGGACTTTGGAAATATTTGTGGTTGTACTTATTTTGACACGGCCTATAAATATGCAGTGCATTTTGTATTTGTATCTATTTTTTATTGTGTGAACATGCAAATCTACAACTCTGTGTTTTGTCAGAGTTCAGCTAGGGAGATTTTCCTTTTATTTGGTGCATATTTCATAAAAATCGGTTGCGAAATAACGACATAATCGGTACGACAAAAAGATGTACAGTCTATTCCTAGAATGGAATGATGATGGCCAAAACTTTTCGGAGTGTTTCCTTGTGGTGTATGTTTAATTGCTTTTTTTTTACATTTTGAATGGACAATGTGATTATAAAAGAAATAAATATTTGGCGCAATAGTTCCGCAAAGGACTCAACGCCAGCCAACCCTTTGCTTTTCAGAGTTTTAATTTTTGGCGCAAATGACACGGACTTACAATTTTATGCTACGTCCGACCGGCTAAATCAGTGGTTCCCAACCGGTGGGGCACTACTACCAAGGGCGGGTATGGGGTTTCTAAAAGGGAGGCGTGGACACAATTTGAATTGTAAATTTTTAAAGCAAACAATACAATATTCAAGGCTTCGATATTTACTATTCAAAATCAATTTAAGAAAGATGTAACAAAAAAACATTAAAGAATATTTAAAATTCTCGATGCATTAAATATATTTTTCAATGAACATTTGAAACTTTTACTTGACTGGCATCCAATTAGCCATGAGGGGAGCATGCTGTTGAAAAGTCTCGGAAGAGGTCGCACAGTGAAAAACCCTGAGTATTAATTTTTGTTTTTCGGCGGATCCAAACTGAAACGTCCGCACACAAATCACAGAATACACGATTTGATCAAAGAGAGTTGTAATTTACACAACCGCGCGGTTAGTACTCGGCACTTGACAGTCGTTTTACTAGTCTTTCCTGGTCTTTCAAAATGGACCTTATTCGGTCTAAGGTCTAAGAGTGCCTCAGCCAGGACTATTTTTAGAAAACCAAGCCCTCTGAATAGAATTAAGCCGATTTAATGTTTCAAACCATTTAAAAAACGATTAAATAACAAAATTTAAAAGGTATAGGTCCAAGCTGACAGCCTTGAGGCACTCCTAAATAGAAATACAGCTGGAGCTGACTTGTCTACCAATTCTAGCCCTCAGGAAAGTACATGGATCGTTATAAGAAAAATTCCCGGAGACCATTTAAACTGTTGGAAGCTAGCCTAGTGCCCTCCATGGATCAGTGCTGTGTAGCGCCAACTTCTTATTTAATTAATTAAATACAACATTCAGGCACCGAAATCTGTACAAACTAAAAAAATAGTCCCTTTTTAAAAGGACCCTAATCGATGGCCCTCTTCCAACGAGTACCTCTCTCACGACATTTCCACAGCACTTAAGCATTCAAATGAGATACACCACATTCATTTCATTATGTTCACCTTGTTAATTTTTGCAATTACTTACCCCATTCTTCTCGCAAACACCGCCGGCATTCTTAAGATCGCCCGTCCACGCCAGGCCCAGGGTTCCCATTTCAAAATCACGATACGTAAACATGTACGCCAAACAGAACGCATCATAGTCCTCCTCTGTAAAGATGGAATTCGAAAAAAAGAACTTAAACAAAAAGTAAATATAACGACTAAACAATTAATTATTATTATAGACTACAAAAGCGGATCTCCACCCGACTGGAATAATAAGTGCGCGTCACGCTGGACAATGGCATTGTGCTTCGTGTTGCGGAGGGCTGAGTCCAGGGCGATGCAGTTTAGCTCAAGTATATCTTTTCAAAACGCGGATACGGATGAGTCCCGATTGTGTAATGCCAAACCCGCAGTGCTATCATCAATTCTTCGCCCACCTGCCACGAAGAACAACCATCATACTGAGTAGAAACAAGAAAAAAAAAAACAAAACGAAAACGCTAAATTCTTCCTTTTCATATGCAAATTCATTGCGATGGCAGATAATAATTTATCACGAGCAATTCAAGAGGATGAGCGGCAACGTGAGTAGGTGTGGGGTGTGGCAACAATAAACAAACAATTTTGCGACATTAACAGCTAAAGAGGAAACATTCGGTTTGGTTGGATTTGGCATGTTCTATCCGTCAAGTTCGGCAGAAAGAAAACTGAATTTCTTTCAAAAACGTTGGTTTTGCGAACGGAAATCGAGAAGAGAAAGACACCGTCTGAAGGGAGTTTTGATGATACATCATATTTAGCGCCCAGAGACAGGAATTAATTCAAAAATGTCTCATGAACATCAATCAAAAGGCAACCTAACCCTTTAATGTGTCAGAGAGGGGTTTTTACAATCTGTCATGTTGTCAGGGTGTAGCGTAAATTTTAGTTCCCCTTTACTCTGGACTTGCCAATTGGATTTAGACGTTTTGTTGGCACATTGATCCTTGGTTTTGATATTGGGCTTATGGTGTTGGGTACATTATTTTCTCTTCTCGCAATTCGATTATTCAGAAAAAGTATGTGTGTGTTTTTGAAGTGGGATTGAAAAGAATGAAATGGTTAGCTCGAAGTTGAGTCTGTCAATGACATGACGTGGCACGACTTGTAGTGGTTGGGATTGTAAGTTGTAACAAGTTAGATGTTCTTTAGTATGGTACAGCCAGACATGTACTCAGAAGGTGTTATCGTTTTGGTCGCAACTGTCATTGAGGAACGGTAAGAATGATGAGATTGGGTATAACGAAAGAGACTTTTGAAATGCTTACCACTAACCGGTGGTACCTACAAGCAAGTAACAGGTTTGAATATGCTAGGCAACGATGCAGAGGTCCTTGTCTGTCCTTGCAGAGGCATCTAACGAAGTGTATTTTTTTCCAGAGAGATCTGTGATCTGACCCGAAAAAGGTTCACAGGTTCACTGTGTCCATGAATATCTTTTATGCCTCTTGGTTAGTTTGGGAAACTAGATGTTCAATTATCTTTATAAATTAGGAGGAACTCTCTGGTAGAGATGCAGTTTTTGCAGTTTTTGAGGAGGCAGAGACTATCTCTGAACAAAAAGACGGACATTTCCCCAAGTATATGGTGATAGCCCTCTCAGAAACGATATTTGGCTTTGGAAAGCCTTCTCAAAGCGTTTGCGAGCTTTACCCGATACTTTTCCAACATTTTTTCGATCGCGTTCCTTCCAACATACCTAATTTGACTTACAAAAGTTCGAAATAAAGCAAGCTATATACCTATAACCTGCTCAAGTTAGAGCGGTTACTTCATCCATGCCTTGACACTCCGGCTTTGAATCGAAGACTCGATGAAAACGTTGGCGTCTGTTCACTCTACATGTCTTTGGCATCTTCAGATCAGCGTTGCCGCTTAAAATTTTTAAAAAGGCTGCTAAAAAGGGGCCCGAGCCGAAAAAAGGGGCCTTCACATAAAATACTAATATAGGAAAAAACAGAGCAACAATACATTTATTTACAAAAAAGAATTGATATTATTTTATTAATTCTATAATGTAAATAAAAATATTCGTTTAAAATTTTAAATAAAATAGTCTCTTAAAAAATAATAGTGAATTCAAAATAATCAACTGCACATTTCTTTTCAGTTACAACTTGCTTTGTATTAGCAGAAACTAACCTTTGAAAAACACGAAATTGAAAGTTAAAAATCAGCATATTATTGAGTTCGGTATTCAAGTTCATTAACTTATCGGTCAGTGGGATTCAACTTCAGTTTTGAAGTGATTCAAAGTTTCGTTAAGTGGATGAGTTCAGTCAAATTCCTACCTTTTTAAATTAAAGAACATTTCAAAGTTTTAGGAATTTGTAAAAATATGTCTTGCCGAGATCTTTGAACTTTTGACAGGAAAAATCTCTTTTAACCGGAACTGTGGACACTTCTATAAATATCTGGACAATCTCGGCGAGTCCCGGGCGTCTGACAATCACTTCTAGCTAAAGCGTAGTGCGAAATATTTAGGCTGAAGTATTATGCTCTGTTGCAATTCGTACGGGTTGACTTAGCTCAATATCTTCTCAGTTGTTTGGTCTTAAAGGTTTACCAATAGTGGGCTCAGTTTCAACTCCTTACTTGAACTATCTACGTATTATTTAGAATAGGTCCTGAAAATACAGCTCAACTGGGTGAAGTTGGTTGATAGAGTAGTAGAGGAATTCATTCCATATCGACGGTTATGGGCGTTCGGTCGAGTTCGCAAGGTGTGTGGTTAATTAAAAGTAAATATTAAAATTACGAAAATTTTTAAGAAGTCATTGCTTTATATGTTTGAAATTTCGAAACGCAGAAATGTTCGTGAAAGTCGTCTTTCATGCCGGAGCTTTGTGCAAAACCGACAGCCGTCTGGTATTTAGATTCCGCATGATAGCCAAAAGTACTCTTAGCTTAGCATATACAAGCCAAAAGGTTTTCGCCTTCGACTGGAAATTTGCTGTTCTCCCCCTAGTTTTAGTGGTGTTATTCAAATTTTGTTCTCCATGGAGCAATGCGTCGTTACCAGCAACTTGAAAACATGGACACCACTTAGTTTCACTTAAGAAATAACTATAACCTTGGTCTTCGGGCTACAGAGGTTTTTATTCGCGTTCCCAGTACTGACAATGACTGTGTACCAGCTGATCGAGACTTAAACAATTGAATGAATGACAGTTCTGACCAGATTCTAAAAGTATTATTTGTAGAACCAGAAGATGCCCTAAAATAAAATTACGTAGGTTGAAACATTTCCTCAATTTAAAAGGTACAATTTCCACCTTTAAAATTTCTAAAAGCGAATTATTGTCCAAATCAAATAATAGGAAAAGCCACACCCTTTGTTGTTGCAGCTTACAATTTAACCCGAAAAGATGACCGCACTGACATCTGACACTCGCTACTTGTATGCGTAAAACCCCATTTGAATTAACCTTCCCGTGGACTTATTTAAACACACACGAGAGAGCGATGTATTCATAGAAACAAAATACTGCAGCAGTGATAGCGAGTTCGAATAGTCAGTTTTTAAATCCGGTTAAAATAAACGTCATTTAAAGAATTAACACTTTCAGTTAGCAATTTATTTATTTTTTGCGCCAACCTGCTATTTATGGTTCATTGGTCACGTATTGGGTTATGGCATAATTTTCCGCTGATGAGCACATTTGCAAATGCATTTTAATCCTGAACAGCTGTGTTGCGATCAGATAAAAATCGATTTCAATTTTTATTGCGAAGCTCATCCGTAAAAGTGGCAGCTCTCATTAAAGGGTTGGATTGGCCTAATTCAAACAGTTGAACATGGGAATTTCCTGCGAATAAATTCAATCTGCAGTCGGAGTGGACCGCACTCATCACAATTCACAAATCCCTGCAACATTATTAGAGAGAACGAAAGACAACGCATCTCCCAAGGAGTGGCCATTGCTGTGAGCACCGAACGACACCAGCAGTAGCAACACGAGCATTCCGTACACCACCTCCTGAACTGAGCCCGCCTTTCATATTGAGTACGAGTGGTTATCAGCATTAAGCCGAATGCCCTCTGGACACAGGGACGAACAGAATGCAGCAAGAGATATAGAGATATTCATATGTGCACACCCGAGAAGGGGCCCCGCTTCCGTAGGCAACTCTTCGGTCCTTAACATTTTTCTGCACACATATGGGTTCACCAGTGGCTGGAAATTTTATGCTGGCCAGACACTCGGCCAGAAGCGAGTTGATTCTTTGATTTCGATGCGATAGCTCGTGCAATGGGTGGCACAAGATATCCTTGGTAGCCGGCCATCGGCATTCTCTCTCCTGTGCTGGTCGGATCGATTTTACTTTTATGTGCCCATACCTACATCACTCGGGTAATATGGTGTGTTCATGCAAATCGTCCTACAAAGGACATTTATTACAAGACGGTAAACAAAGGCTGCAGCTAAGACGAGATATGAAATAATCATGCAGGACTGTTCATAAATAAAGTAATAGGGACCTTGTTTGAAAGGTATTCCAAATAATTCTCTGGGGACAGATTTTTGCTGCTTTGACTGACGTCCTTGTGAAAAGTTTGTCTTTTGATTTGATAGCGAAATGCGAGGAGGAAAACTTTCTTTTTGTTCATCTCAAAAAGTTAAGTAGTTCTCCGGTAGCATCAGGATTGTGACTGAATTTAATAAGGTATGATGAACTAATAAAAGAAATGAGCAAAAGTAAACTTTCTCGCTGTGTCCTTAAGTTGAGGATGCATACCAAACAAGAGATAACATGCCAAGTAAGGTTCGTTTAAGATTCCTGAAATTTATTCTGGGATTTTGATTGAAACGTGGTTGAAAAGTTGACGTAAGTTTCGTAGAACGAGGAGAGAGAAATGACAGGTAAAGTATTGTCCTGTAAGATTTCCCGGGATCACTTCTATAAAGAAACGGGGGTCATTGTGAGGCAGGAATACTTTTTGACTGGCAAATTTGTATACACGGCTTATGAGTGCCAGGTATTCTTGGAGCTGAGGCCCAGTGTTATTAGAGCTCTGAATTCCTTTTTCCCATGAAGCGTAGTCATTTTGTTCCCCCTTTACATCGACTTAAATTCCCTTTCCAAATCATTCGATAGTTTTTTGTGAAAAAATATTAATAGTTTTGAAAAGAAAAATTTGCATTACACACAAAGAAATTCACGGTTAATTAAAGTTTAGTTTAAAAATCGAAGTTTTTTAATATTAGGTACTACGATTATTTGTTGGTCAACATTTTAATAAAAGACGATATCCATGTGCCCTTTTGTATGAACGATTTACTTGAGCCCTTTTGAAATTTCAGAAAAAAATTTGACTTTTTATAAGATTCCTAAAATTGCCAAGATATTTCCCACGGAAGGCTTTTCGGACATAGAAGTTATCACAAAAAGGGATAAGTCCCACGACATAACAACACTGCTGAGGCCTCTCATAGGTAGTCAAGTCAGTGCGAACGACATTCGAATGCAAATTTTTCGAGTTTTGCAATGATAGTTTTTTTTAGAAATACAAATATAGATTTCTGCAATTGCAAGATTTAAGATCTATTTAAGTTAAAAAAGAAGAAACTTTATAATTCAAAAAAAAAAAATAAAAATTAAGTTGAAGCATGACTTAAGCATTCAATTTTCATGTCCCCCTTTTTATACTCATTACAAATGAGTTTGGATCACAAGCCATATTTGGGTTTAAATTTTTTATACCGAATACGGGCCCACAAAAAGTATCAAATGTCGAAGAATACTCAGAACGACCTTTGTAAACTTTTAGTTCGTTAGAGGTATCTGTTCTTTTTTTCGTAATGTTCCAAGCAACGTCAAGCTATAAAAAACTAGCGTTTAAGTGATAAGAAACTTAGCTAAATGAACGTAAGCGAAAAAATAAAAACTCGGCGTTCAACTATTTGTCAGTTTTACATATAAAAACAAATAAAAAAATTGTTGCTTAAAGGACGAAGTGGGGTAACTTGGGTTCTACATTTTTATTATTTTTTTGTTACTAAGAAATTGCCAAAAATGTGCACGTTGAGTCTATCTATCTATCTATCTATCTATTTCCTTCAAGAATGCCAAAAAACTCGACTACCCAAAAAAAAAAAAGGAAAGAATTTAAAGCAATTACTATCATGCCGAATTTAGACAAAAACCTGGTCGTGGGGGACGGAAAACGGAAAGTCCCCCAATAGTTACTCTAAACAAGAGACATTTTGGGCGCAGTTTTTTGAGTCCACAGCTGATACTGGTATTTCTGAGGCCATTTTGGAAAGATGCATTTTTAATGATTTCAACGACTTTTTGCTAAGAAACAAATTTTCAAGAACTTTTGGGTCAAATATTATCAAGAAAAAGAAAATCTGTTCTTGGGAACATTTTAAAAAGTTGTCCTTTTTAAGGATTTCAAGGCCCTTGCGCAGGATTTGAGTGACCTCTTCATAATGCGCCGCTAAAATAGCACGAACAAATAACCAATTCCCATGTACATTCTCAAATAAACTCGCTGTTACTAGAGTGAAAAGTCAGCCATGACACTATGTGTCTAGCCTATATTTTAACCTGTCGTTGAAGCAATGCAAATTTGCCGGAGATTATTTTGTTGATATTTTGGGGAATTTCTTAGAAAATCAAATAGTCTGCAAAATTGCAACAAAAAGTAAGTCTTAGCTAAAATCAAAGGAACCATTAAACCTGGTAACACTGCCATCTAGTAACAGTGTATGTCAAAAATCACAGCACAGCCACATTGTGAAGAAGGCAAGCTGGTGTCATAAAAGTGATTTATATCGTTCACCCACCATGCGACGTTGTATTAATTGGAGAAATGAACATACTTCCCCACAAAAATTGCCCCCACAAGGACACGACACCACGACATCAATTTTATGACAATAAATCTTTCCTACCTTTAATATGAGTTTCATTGTTACAGTGAACGCTAAACCAATCGATTTGTCTTTCCACTCGACTTGGCGTAATTAAAAACTAACAAGGATAATAATTTGTACAATTGAAATCTACGATACGACCCTGGAAGAATGATTGCAGTTGTTTCAGTAATTGGTATACACTCTTGTCCTTGTGTGTGTTAGCAATTCAATTCAGTTGGAAAAGTGTACTAAATTTAATTGTTTCTTTTATTTCAGGAGGAATGTGTCAAAAGTTCACAATCGAGATGTGCCTCCTTTCCCATTTGTATTCCATGAGAACAAGGGCAGCAAATATTACTGGTGTGTTGACTTTGTAACTGCAAGTAATGTCTATAGAGTACTTCTTGTGGGAGTAGACGAAAGTTTTTCCATCTCATAAACTAATCTGATTCGGTATTCATGAATACAATTCACTTTCGACGCTCTCGGTTTGGGGTAATGAATAAATTTCCAAACAATTAGGCAGGAGTAGTGGGCACAGTGGAATATTTTACATTGGAGCAAGTTGTAGCCTTTGTTCGGGGAGGCTGCAAAAAGGCATGGTCGTATTGGTCCTGTCTGGAGGAGTGCCAAGAAGTTGCTGGACTTTTTTTTTTAAGGTATATGCTTGGATAGTTGCTGATGTTTATGGTACGGGATATGAATGAAATTCAGCTTTCGAATTTAAGAACTACCATACTTTCAGGGGATAGGGTTACCTGAGTAAGTTTTTCATACTCTTTTGTTTTAACTAAAAAAACAGCATGCGAATAAATTTTCTTTATCGTTAACCTCCGAGAAAAGGATTATGGTAAACTTAAGAGTCTTAATCTGTCTTAAAGAAAGGGGCGTGGCACCTACCATAAATAAAAGAAAATGCATTCTAAAATTTGAGATTTTAATGTACAGTTTTTGAGTAGAGCTCTTCGGAAAATGTGGCCTGTATTGTACAAAGTTGCACTTCCCGTATGATAAATTCAATTCAAACCTTATATCTCCGAGTTATCTTTAAAATTTGGTAAATGGAGGTACGCTGTCTTTTGAAAGCGTTTGCAAAATGTTAGCAGTACTTGAAACTGCTTTAAAAAAAATATTTGAGCCAAATTAAACAGTGGAAATTCGCTACATAGGAATATAATATTAAATACCATGCGATCTTGGAAATGTGGGCGGAATTGGATACGGTGCGTGGCGCCATTTATAGAGCAACATGAATTGAACTGGGAAAAAATTCTTATGATTTTTGTGGGTCAATCACTTGTAATAGTGGAAGAACAGTGCACTCGGGCCTTAGAAGTTTAAGAAACTATAAAGCTTCCGAGCGCCTTTAGTATTTATAAGAGCCCTGACACAGTCCTTAGATTAGATTAGATTATGAGGCGGGAGAGGGCTCAGGCACCGCGGCTTCTTAAAGTAGTCTCTTGTGCCTTCCCAGGTAGGTACCTACAGCAATCTTTTCACTCCAGAGGCAGTTAGGAAGACAAGGATCCTCTCTGGGTGTATGTTAGAAAGGGTTGCGGCATTGACAATGTTTTTCCTAAGACGACATAGAGCCGGACAATCTATGAGTATGTGAAGAGATGATTCATCACGCTCAACACAGAGTTTGCAGATAGGATCTGGTGAGACGCGAATGCGGTGGAGACAGTCCCAACTCGTATTATAATTTACAAACACACTTTAAAAACCCTGAGCATTTTGTCTGAAAAGCAGTTTTATTGCTTAGACTGAAACACACAATTCTGAAAAAAAAAGTATTCAGACACCAAAGCTAGAACTCAAAGTGCTGGTGTAAGAAGAAGTTCTAGAATTTCACAACTGGTCTAGCCTTGCTTAAAAGAGTCATAAAAATGTTTCGAGATTTTAAGACCTTAAAGCTGAGATTGATCGCAAAACTAATACTCACCCTTTGGAGATCAAGTATGAAAATGAGCCCATCAATCTGAAACTCCTTTTCGTGACTGAATAAGCAAGGGACTAAACTGAGCAATGTCTTGGTGAATACCTTTGATGGGGGTATTAAACGTTTTTGCAAGGATAGCCAACCATTTTTAATTGCTTAGCTATGAAATTAATGTCAGCATTAGAAAGTTAAATGGAAAAGTTGTGATGATCGCTTCGAAGAACAACTGATTTTGTTTCAGTGCCTTTTGAGGTACATTTTGAAAATATTGGCCCCGATATGGAACATATTTTAGGCAGGTGCCTTCCTCTCCTCTTGATTTGTAACTACCCCTATGCGAAACAAAATGCCGCATTGACCTTCCTCATCAGCACAATTAAGCACTTCGATTCCGCATATCCAATACTAAAAACAAACAACCACTCTACTCACCCGAAAAGAGTTCCAAAAACTTTTCCACGCCATAGTTGCCCGGAAACCGATAGGCAGGATCCTTAAGCGCATTCGCATTGTGCACCTTTATCCGCTTGATCATGAACGTGATATTATCGGGCTTGCCATCGCCATTAAAATCTGTAACAAAAAAGAAAACAAGAAAAACGTGAAACAAAATTTTACATCGCGCGCACTCAATCAATTGCATCCTTAAAGTTCCTGCAAATAAAATTGCAATCATTGAGCATACACACAAAGTTGCACTTTAAACTTCCAACTGTGCTGGGCACGTTCTGTCGTCCACTACTATACTTAACAAGCTTCCGCTGCTGCTACGGACGAGTACTCTTGGCAATTGGGTCATTTTACTCGCCACTAAAGCAGTTCCTCTCTCAATCGAATTTAAGTGAAATCAATATTGCTATGCAAACACCCTCACCCTCACCACCCTGCAGGGCGAAATAAAAGAAGAAAAACCCAAGGACCTAGAACGATACTGGGGCAGGGCGGTAGTCGCACTGTCATGCGTCAGACGTTCAATTAAACTTTGACCCGATGTTTATTGGAATTGCAATGGGTGGATGTGGATGCGTTTAACTTGCAGTTTCGAATAGAAGAAGTCAAACGAAACGTTTTCGATTTTTAAAAAGGAAACAAAAACAAAAACGAAGAGGATTGTGTGGTTATGAATAAAATGGAACGAAATTTTGTGCCCATGTCCTGCGAAAAAGGCAGCATGCGGAAAGACAACGCGGCTGTCTGGGAGAGTGATGTAAAATGTATGCTGGGTGCTGTAAACTGTAATCCTGTTGATTAAATGCGATGTCCCTTGAATATGGAGGAGTCGTTTCCATTTTTAACAAAGCGCGCCCTACATGCGGTGCTTTACGTTAAACTGATTTGTGTTTTGCTCACGTTAGGCTCTTCTGCAGATCGCACTACTCATGTGGCGACACAGTTGAAGTGTTTCGTTTGAAGATATACACATTGCGGTTGTTTCAGGACAAAGAAGACATGTAGAATGGAAAGACTCCACTTTGTCAGATTTCCTGATAAAATCTGATAAGGTTCGGTTTCGGGTTCGGGCCACAAAATTGAGCGATTGTCAAATTTCTCATACTGAAAGTGGGCGTGGCTCTCACCGATTGTTTTAAGATTTATCTAAGTGACAACATGGCGCTAAATTAAGGCAAGTCTCACCTACTGATGTACACGGAAGATACGGTCGGACATACCTCACCTAGGACGGAAAACACTCTGAAGTCTCAACTTACCCGTATTCCTGTAAATCGAGTTCGCCCTCTGCACATGCCTCGTTATCGCCTCAATGCTCGACTCGTCGGAACCCATTTTCTGAAAAAACGTATGATCCGCCTGCAGATACAGCATACAGGTGATTTTTCTGTCGTACATCGCTCGTGCCGCTGCATTACTCCCCGAATCGTGCATATCCTGTCGGCTGCTCAGCATGCTGTTGTAGTTCTGCGACATTATAACATCTGGATTGTAGTTGTTCACAATGATGTTGGGCTTCTTGGTAGCCCCATTCTTAGTGATTATCTCCACATGGGTTTTATGGCTTGGACGAGACGACCCGCTATTGCTGCTGCTGCTACTGCTGCTGCTGCCACCGAACATTGTCGTCCAATTGGTGTTGAAGAAGTTATTGATAAAATTGCCATCAGATGACGCTGCCGACGTGTCATCCAGACTTCGATTGTTGAAGCTGCTCACAAGGATATTCTTGTGCTTTGTGAATGTCTTCCGCACGTTGTAGGTGCTATTGTTACTAAAGTTACTGCTAGGATTGTAGTTGCTCACAATGATGTTACGGTTACGGCTCGATGTCGTATAGGTGGGCATATTATTTCTCCAGGAGACCTCTTGCTGGTCGGGTGGTGTATTCTCTGCAGGTCGGTAGTTGTTATTGTCGTTGGATGTCCTAGAGACATCCTCACGGCTGGTGTCGTGACTCAATACACTATAATCGTCGTTGTATGGTACATCCAGATCGAGTGGAAGTGATGGGTTTCTATCCTCTGTCGTTTGCTGGAAATCGGAAAAAAGGACATTCCATTATTTGTTGCTTCATTTAAATGGGAAGAGTAGTGCTAAGTAGGAAATATATAAGAAATAAATGGTTTTAATTGTTTATTTAATTTTATATGTTATTTGCGGAGTCACCAACAGAGGAAAGACTAAAATAGTTTGATCCAGATCTGTGCATTGCTACATCCAATATATTATGAAAAGTAGCTTCTCATCCCTTACAGTATAATGTCGGAAAAAATTTCCACCAGATGCAAAACAGAGAACCAACATTGTGAGAACATTTCTTACAGCAAAACTCGATACCTCCGACTTCTGAGAACTAAGATAATTCGTTCGCGCCCACCACAGAAAAACACAATTATGCTTTAAAAATTCTGTTTTCAAAATTCAGCTCCACAAAATAATTCTACAAAAAATAGAAATATTCTGGGAAAATGCTAAGAGAACATTTTCTTTTTTTACTTGTAATTTTTTCAAATTGCTTTTTTTTTTAATTTTTTTCTTAGGTGTTCTTTTTAATTCTGAATTGTTTTTAGGTAATTAAATTTCCCATTTTTTAATAGTTATAGTTTTCCTTTCTATTTTCGATATTTAATTTAATTTTTATTGCTTCCTTTTATTTTTAATTTTATACATTTAAAATTAAATTAAAATAGTTTTTAAATATATTTTTTCTAACATTTTTTAGTTTGAAAAAAAAAAAAAAAAAAAAAAAAAAACAGAATAAGCCGGATTGTATTGATTTAAATTTGAAAAGCTGAATTTTGTAAGGCATAACTGAAAAAAAAACAGAATTTCGAAAATCAGAAATTTTGTGTGTAAAGACAGAATTTTGCAAAGCAGAAAAACATATCCTGCACGACTTATAATAACAATTAATAATTAGTTGGGGCAACAGGTCCGAGGGACCCAAGGCCTAGCTTCTCACAACCATTCGTTTTGTGTGAGTTTCATTTAAGGAACGAATGGAAGCGACCTACAATTTTATGCCGATTCCGAACGGCTAATTAAGAAGCTCTAAAGACAGTTATATTCTCGGATGTTTGTCAGACGTTCGCGAGAGGTGGCGCAGTTGAAAAAACCCTAAGTTGGAATTTGGGTTTTTGCGGGACTTACGCAAGGAAAATGTTTCCTGAATGGAAAAAAGCGATATCCCTTTTATATACCAAGAGTTTTTCTGTCACTCACTTCAAGGAAATTTTCATTTTTCGTTTCTTCTAAAAAAATTAACCTTTTTTTATGGATTCCCCAGCAGGTTTTAGTAATTGCTTTTGTATTTTGTTACGGATCAGACTTTTGGGGTAGGAAATGTTTTAGAAGACTGGTGGGAGTCTTCGATTTCGCTTGCTGCTCGAACGTTTTACTGGATCTTAAAAAAACGAAAGAAATTTTCGTTATTCCTTGAAGTTATCATTTTTAAACCAAACTCTAAAAACGAAATTGATCTAGAAACCTGCTAAATATAGGTTCTTGGTGAAAAAGTTTGTAAATTTCGCTCCCGAACTATGCTCGATAAATACTTTAACAAGACTGATGTTTTTTGTTGTTTTTTTTTTTAATTGATTTCTTCTGACTTAAGTCAAGCCTTGAGGCCTACTAATCGACAAGATTTGGGTTTCTATTTTTGTCTGTTATGGAGTCACATATTTGGATATTTATATATACAGTGGGAGTACAAGTTGTCAGTAATGAACCTAAGGCTCAGACGTAATACATAATAATAATAAATAATACATCTCATCACTTGTTCGAAACACAAATCGAAAATAATTACCTCTCAAAGTTGAATACTTCTACCTCCTTAAAAGATCCACCTACCCTCATGGTAGTCTTTGGGATTTTTTTTTGTTTGAAATCAATACATAAACAGAGCATTTCCTTGAAATTCATCTTAAAGGTCAGATTCCCAATGAGGTTGTACATAGCCAGGTAGCTATACCAGAAAAATTTCCTTAGAACTCCTACATCCTAAATTGCCTCAAGTGACGCGATATTTATGCCAAAATTGAATCAGCCGATCGAAAGACGCACTCGAATGTCCCATATTAAAACCTAATTCCGTTCAATTGTGTACACGTTATTGGTATATAGCGATGCCAAAGGCGCTTAGGAGACACGTGCGCCTGACCCAATTACGTGCAAAAGATGTCAAATAATTACGAACCAATGACGACTGTAAAAAATACAATATCACATGGACAAATCTGCAGAAGCTTCCAGGAAGCTTCGCGAAACAGGAAATAGCCTGTCAATCTCTAAGATACGGCTCCACGAAGACCATTAGCTAACTATCACTCAACGCGACATCCAGAACACATGGAATCCATCCGTCACCCTCGTTATTTATGTTATCTAGATTCTAGATAAACAGACGACAACCATAACGCACAATATGCGATTGAATCGCAACCAGGGTTAAAGCGGCCTGCCGTAAGGAGAGACATCATCACCACCGCCGTTTCTAAAATACTGAAAATTCCACCCCAATGCGAATACTTGATTATGTATCCCGTATTCAGTATTCAGTATTGAGTATTCCGCATCCATAATCTGTTGGCAGTATCGCATTCAATTGTGTTTTAGAACAGGAATCCATTTCAGTTATCCTTTCTCGCCTCTGCGGAGTATTCAACGTGGGAAATAACTGCGCCAGATCTGAATGGATCTGTACCATCGATATAGGAAATGAATCGTGGATCTCATCGACAAAGGCAAAGGATGAAGAGTTGAACAAAAGAAAATATGGGACAGCACATATGCATCAGTTTCAGACTTACCTCATCCGGAAGCCACCTCTTCCGGCGGTTATGCGAAATGGATACATCAGTTGAGTTATCGACTTTATTGATGGCGTTGCCGCGCAGAAAGATGTCCTCCTTCGGTGACGATTTGTCTCGTATTCGTTTTCTTCGCTTCAAGTCATCCAATAGCATGCTGCGTCGCAGTCTTTCACTGGCACAGTGTTCGGTCGCTGCACCTGAATGTGACGATGTTGATCCCGATTTCATCGTCGTCGTCGACGCCGTTGAGGGCGATTGGATTGACGATGGCATGTTCACATCACTTAACTTATATACAATCGTATGGACCCCGGATGATGATAGATCCTTTGAATATCTATGCGATGGTTCTACGTAAAATTTTTCGGAACTTGTTTCGATGGTGCCATCGAGCAGGTTATCACTAGTGAGTATGGCATGCACGTGAGAGCTTTCATCATCTGCAATGAGACACGGATAAGAAGGATATTTTAGTTATAGCGTTATGGCAATAGAGTGGATCTAAATTTTAGCTGGTGTGTGGATAAATTTTATGATCGTTTTCCGCTACGTGACAGGAGTCGGATATATACGTGTATGAGATGGATTCAGTTTCACGTATTGTTTTGTGAGCGAGTTCTCTAAGTCGTTAGTTATGCAGGGGGCTTTTTAAAATCCAGGGGGTTAGACAGTGGAGTGCGGATATCCATTGACAGTTGGCAACCTTCGGAGTCCGTCCCCACATCTACCATACCACAGCACTGCCAAGTTGCATTCGATTTAATTCAAGACTGCTTCTTGTGGAACCAAGGGAATATAAATTAATCGTTTGGGTTGCTTTTCGTTTTTTTACTGAGACTCCACAGCAACATCGAACCGATGAGATATAGTAACGAGTCGCTGTTGGGGTATAAAGATGATTTCGCAAAGCATTTTCAGTAATGAGACCGCTAACGACCCACCGTCCCAGTACTGCCTGTGGCAAAGAAGTTTGGACCCTATAATAGTCGTATATATTCATCGTTTTCTTGAAAAGTATCATTGATTTCGGGCACTTTTGCTTAGAAAGATTAGTTTGAATGCAAACCCTACGAGAGCTAGACAGACTTCCACCGAGTCAGATGATTTGAATAAAATCAGAAAAACTTCCTTTATTTTGTGGACTTTGGAGATAAGTTTGACATTTAATAGAGCCGTGATAAGATATGGTCAAAGGCGGCATTTACAAAAAAATATTTTTAGAAGAATATTAGCTGACGAGGTGGCTCAGTACTTATTCAAGTCTCAAGTTAAGCCTCCCTAAGAACGCAAACACCTTTATGGTTTTTTTTTGACAGAGAAAGGTATCACATAGACTTGCAATATTACAATTCAGCACAAAATCGTAGGGTTTCGTCTATTTGTCCTAAATGAAGAAAAGCTTCACACATGCAATTGGTCGTGAGAAGTTAGACCTACGGTCTTATATGGACATTAAACGGTTTTTTACACTGCAGCACCTCTCGTGAACGTCTGACAATGAAATAGCTTCTCTTCCATTCGTGACAAAAATGAAAAAAAGGCAAAAAACGGTTATGAGAAGCTATACCTAGGGTTCTTACAGACTTTTTCCGCCAAGCGTTTCTTTTTTTTGGTATTTGCTTACATCAATAAATGAAGCACTTTAAGGCTTTAGATTGACTTATAACCAGAGTTGGGGTACCACTAGGTTGATTGGTTGACCCTAAATTATTTATAACGATAATGATATTATAACGATTTTGCTTTTATTTTGGCGACTTCTGCCCCCATAGCATAGCTTTTTGAATCATTGAAACCTGTGGCTAGGGACTTGAGCCAAAAGTGCCCCTCGCGTATTGCATAAATAATTGAAAATTATTTCAGATTTGTGGCCGTACGTCACCATTAACATGAACAAGAAGAGTCGTCAACTTAAACAGCTGTATCAAAATACATAAGCACGTTAACTTAAACGACCTTGGAGGTCTTTTACTTAATGTCCCCCCGTTGCCAACTTTTGATTTCGGTCGAAGCATTGCAAGTTTACTTTTCAGCCGCCCATCTAGTGGCAACTTTTAAGCCATTCGTCTTGAAAGACCCACTTAGACCAGAGTTGCAGCTACTTCTGATATCTATTGAGATTCGATGTTCTTAAGCAATGACAATATTAACGCGTCAGGCCATCTCATGAAGCTCTGACAAGAAAAAAATTCAAGAAAATTAAACCTTACAAAATTGGGCTGACGACATAAAATACGAGTGACCTTCTAAAAAATAAGCTTCAGAAGGCACTGACATTAAGCTCTGAAAAGAAATTAATTAAAGAAAACTAAGATTAAGAAACTAGGGTTCACGACTTGAACTACGAGTGACGTTCTAAAAATGTTACCTTAGAAGTCACTACTAAGCTCCTTTATTTTATATACGCGCCCATTAGCTTACAACAGATTCCGAGTCAAGATAAGATATTGGGAGTCACTAAACCAAGGCATGAAACGTTTTTCCTTTAGCTTTTAAAAAAGGTACAACCGTAGTCACGTTTGCCTATAACACTTCTATACAAACGGATTGCTCTAAGAAAATCAAAAGTTGTCCGCTTAGATTTTGGAACTAAAAAGTTACCCCGTATTTATAAACAACGGAACTAAAAGGAGAAGGTGTACAATAGGCCCCAGGACATCTGAAAGAACTTCTTACGTCAAAACCTACAAAGAAAACTTGTATCATCGCGAGGTGGTATTGAAGAGTAAAATTCTGCACTATATACTCTGAACACACACCGACGTCGCTGTTGGATTATTCTCAGCCATACCTCCGAAAAAAATTACCAACTGCGGCGGGGTTGCCATACCTATCCATTCAGTTTAACAGGAAATCCAGTCTCAATTTGGAAGAAATATGGACCGATGTTGATTTCGGCTGCTAATGGTGAATTTCTTTGAATGAAATGAAATTTCCGTGACACCCAGTATAGAATAGCTTCTTTCCATTTGCCGAAAATATGGTTACTGACAGCTTCGTCAGTCCAAAAAAAAGATACTTAGTAGGCTTCCAACTAGACTGATTTTCCAGGAAAACTTAAACATTTTCACAGCCTTTTTCAATACCGATTTTGCTCCGGATGCCTTATCAGACTCACCTCATCATACGACAGTTTATAGTTGGCTCCTGTTACCTTTAAAAATAAATCCGAATATTTAAGTCCCATTTTCTTATGCTCGGCCATGTATCTGTTTTCCATTCGTATAATCCTCGACACAGGACACATATATCAAAAACTAATTTCCTGCAAAATAAAAATCGACATTTCACTAGAAAATTTTAATGTCATTTCAAAAAAAAAAAAAATATATATACTCGCGCGAGGAATATAATATTCCCACATCAACAATGTGTTTTTTTTTGGTTGTCCTTATACGGTTTTTGTATTCCCGTTCCAGTTGAAGTTGAATCGAATCGAAGCGAAACGAAACGAAACTCACTGAGTAATGATGAATGCACATAAAAAAGGACTTGCCATCGATTTGGTGTGTATTTCGCACAATTCAATTGTGACGTACACATAAATCGATATTTTTTTAATGATTCTTCGAAGCGAATTCTGTATACAATTGAAAAAGGAAATAGAACTCTTAATAAAAATTCCACTAATGGATTTGCTTCTAATTGATGGTGTTTCTCATCCTTGGCAGGCGAAAAATATAGTTCCTCCCATTAGTGATGGCACAACAGGAGGAACAAAACAAACAAAAAATTCATTCCCGAGACATGTGAACCCCCAATTATCGCAGCCGCATTCGTTCTTTGCGTCACGTCGTGCCCTAGTATAAGCAAATTGTATGAGTTGTTATTCCACGTCTTGAAAGACCGCTTGTCACACATCTAAATCCAATAGATGCTAGCACATCCAACCAAACTGAGAAAGTTTTCCTCTAAGAAGATCTATGGGAAAGGCATTCCCACTCGTTGTGTTCAAATGGAAATAGAGTGGAACAAGGATCGTTTTCAGTCGTCGCGCGACGAGGTTCTATACTATGAAGCCAATCATTCCCTTCCGCTTAATGTGAAGGAATGCAATTATAAATGAAGGCATACCTACACTCAGCACGCTCTCGGAAGTCACACGTAAAAATGGCTACCCACGGAGTAGGTTGTTTGGTGACTAATTAAGAACACGATAAGCGTCAAAAGATAAGGAAGTGATTAATTTGGAGAAAAATGCATGTGTCTTTGGCGGAACAGCGACAATCTGAATTATTATTATTAAATAAACGTTCACGGCAAATATGATGGGGTGCGGGAAAGTGTGTTTGATGTGCTCATAAAACATATACGTATGATGAATGCCATAAAATGGTTAATTGCGGGATATGCTTGACTGGAGAGGACTTTGAGGTTTTAATTTTAATTCGCGGGAATAGGGAAGTGTTTGAATTGTTTCGCCTGGGAAACGTTCAAGAAGCGAGTTCTTTCATGTTTTTATGTTCCCTTTCATCTTTTCATGTTCTTCAAGCGTATTTAACAGGATATGGCGTTTGATTGGAATCTGATTTTGGTTTTCTTCTGTGGGTATATATGATGGGGGCAGCAAAAAGTGTAGAAAAAAAATAAATATTGGAGACCCTTTTAAGGGCTGTGGGAAAAAGCCCTACGAAAACCTACTAGAGCTTGGTGCAGGCACTTAATACAGCTGTTACATGGTTGCTCCCAAAGATCGCTCATCAGCCTAAACAGCCCGACAATTTCAAACGTAATCTAAGGAAAATCGACAAAAAACCGGCTCATTGGCCACAGTTTGTGCTGTCTCCGTCGGCCTGTTTTTCCTACTATAAAGGGGATTGGTAGCTCCATTGTCAGGATTCGCAGATAGCTATTACCCAACTGGAAAAGTCGAAGATCTGCTGGACTAATGGAAGCCAAATCATGCGAGGTATTTCTACAACAAGAGCACGGCACCGACCTTACAAAAGAAGGAAAACCGTTACTACCGGTGCAGGCCATAAAACCCTTGTATATAGGAATAAGTACCGAGAGTCTTATTCAAAAGGTGTATGTCCAAATGATCCACTATACTTTTTGCTTCGTGTTACATATGCCCCCGCTAGCTCCTCAATATTTCAGCGACTGGTATGAACGACCCCACTCGTAAATAAAAGTTCCATTGGCCTTAGTCCGATTGTTCGAGACATCGTTGGCAGGCGCAGCACCATTCAGGCCAAGTAATTAACTGCGGATACTCTCCTATACCGATACTACTCGTCCACCCCTCGCTGCGAGTTTATTAATAACAGGTGATTTCCATTGAATGTATACACATGTATAGTGTATACCCCAAGACCTGGTACTTTGCATCATGCAGCCTCCACCCCCTGCCTGTAATCCTTCGTCAACGGTTATTTCGAATACACTCGATCTCGGCCATGGCAACCGTCAGCTAAGCTGTAGCTCTCAGTTTCTCACTGCCACCAAAAGGATAAGTGCACAAAAAAAGAAAGAAGAAAAAAACCCTATTTGGTTCCTTGTGTATTTTTGTGTCCTTATTATACATTTATACAATTTGTTCGCTCATTCCCTGCTCCTGGCTGACGCCGCCCACAGTCCACACCACAGAACTGACGCTCTGTGTTTATTCACGTTGTTGGGGATGTCCGTTTCACGATTATTTATTTTTCTCTTCATCACGATGAGCAGGAAATAAATAAGGACTTCTCATTTTCCATCAGCCCGCATGACAGCATCATGTGTAAAGGCAAAAGCACACACTACCACCCCATCCCATGTTTGCGGGGAAAATGTTTTATTTTCTCATTTCGTCTCGTAATTTTCCCCGGATAGTTGTGTTACAGATTGAACTCAAGGTTTTGTACATAGAGGGAGTCAACAAAAAACAAAAAAAGAGAGAAAAGACTCCAAATCCTCGTACGATGATAGCCCACCTCTATGGATCGCTGCTACCTTGCAAGTGGGACTCTTCAAAGCTTTGTGCTCGGTCTGCTTTGATGTAAGCCATCCTTCAAAAATAATTTATCGTATTCCCCGGTTGAGCCCCCATCCAAACAAAAAAGGTTTCCACCCAAAAGTGTGCACACAAAAATAAGCGAGAAATAACCCTCTGTTAGAACTAAGATACACGGCGAGGCAACCCAATCTTGTTTGTGTACATCACGCAGGATACTAGGAAGAAATTTTCATATCCTTATTTTAATGTTGCCAACATCGCCTTTGCTAAATAGAATAGCCGGGTAGAAAGGCATACCTACCAAAATATCTATGCATAGAGAAATCAAAATAAATTTCCTCATGAATTCATTATGCATCGTTACCCAGGATAGCATATCCTTTTTTTCCGGCCACCCATTCTATGCTCTGATAGTCGTCCGTCGGTTGCCGGAAAAGTTCTGCCATCGTACTACCTATACCTACCTCCCGCTCTCTCTCTCTCCCTCTCTCTGTATGTGTGTAAATTCGAATTTAATAATAATTTACCGGCAGAGTCCTTGGCGTTCGTCGTCGTCGTCGTCGTCGTCGCGGTTGTGTCAGGAATAATAGAGTTTTCTATGTTGATGATGATGTTGATGTTCGTTCGTTCGTGTACCGTTCGAAACGTTTTGCACACAATATGTATTGGTTGGCATCCGCGTCCAAACCGAATGTTTTCACTCGGCTACGATACGGAATGGAAGTATAAATTATGTTTGTTGGTGTATGAATGGGATTATGTTCTGTTTTTGTTTTTTTTATTATTTATTGGGTTAGGATGGGGTTTTCGGGGGCTGCCATAAAAGAAGGTGAAAAAAGGACTGTCTGCTCATTTGTGACGGTGTGACTGTGCGCGGGCGGACACCGCGGGTTGTTCAATCAAATATTAATAAATTTCCGACTGGTTGCCAGTCAGTGGAATTCAAATGAAACAAGGAATGCTGTTGGATGTGCCTCCGAGGGGTGCGATGTTTAAACATGCGGAATGCCGAGTATTTTTGTGAAATATGCTGAGGCTAATGGAGGACGTGCATCAGTCTTCATTTTGAATGCGAAAATGTGCAAATGCTTTCGCTTTTTGCCAGTGGCTTTGAGGTTCCTTGAAATGATGCCACATCGGAGTAGTGTTCCCATTTTGGACTAATAATTTGTTAATTTGATATTGTTTGGAATGTGCGTCAATATTTGCAGCTGCCTATGATTACATTCTGGAAATCTGAAAATTATTTTACAATTTGGAGAATAGCATTTGATGGTGAAATGGGATAGGGGAGGGGGGTTGAATTCAATTGGAGTATTTCACATTATTTTGCCCCGGTATGCACTTGCAGTGAAAGCAATAGGCTTATGAAGGATGCATACAGAATTTGTTATATGAGTCTTTCATTGTGCTGCAGTAGAATTGAAGGCACATAGAAGAGGGTCCACATAGTCGATCAGCTCAAAAACAATGGATGTTCTCTGATGATTCAACTATACAAGCAGCTGCCTTGAAGACAAAAAATGCAAGCTAAAGGAAACTAGTTATGAAACCACGGGATTTTGTAAATGTTTATAAGGGATATTTCCAGCAACTGCTCAATAACCGATATCCACTTCCACCATCCGCATCCCGTGGAAACGATCTTGGTTTGGATGTAAAATGCCTACGAATAACAAGTCCGCATCAGGCTTTCAGGTATTTAAATGAATCCTGCGGCAAGGGCGCATTCGTCGCGATTCATCAACGAAGTATACATGTGGGCGTAAGAAAGCTTATATGGCTGTCTGATCTAGCAGCTGTCCCATGAGCTATATCCACCCTCAATATCGAACAAAGCAAAGCATTTGTAGCTGAGACCCGACGCATCGTGATAAACTTCAAAAGCGCCTATGAAATCATTCATCGCTGGCATCCTGGCAGAACTCATCCAGCAATTAGTTTGAGTATTGAGAACAAGTACTGCATTGCAATTTTAAACGCCGACTGACATACCATGTTAAGGCTTCGTTCAAAATTTTTCTCAGGAATTTTTAAGCGCTTAGACAACCAGACCGCACTTCTGCGCAATCTCCCGTGAGTATAGACGGTTTATGATTTACATCTAGAATCGAGAACGTCCAATTTTTTGTGGTTGATCTTGGAACGAGGCTTTGACTCTCTGTCAAAGCTTCCTTAAGCCCATTGACTTGAATATCTTTTTGGAATATTTTCGTTCATAGCCTGCCGACAGGCTTCGTCGGTTGTTTCGATAAGCACAAACATTTGCCCTTTACAAAATCATGGTTGAAGTCCTGTCAAAGATTTGCACGTCTTCTAATTATGTTAGTTTTGAGTTTTAGCTCAAGTCCTTTATCATTTAGAGGTTTTTTTAAGGCGATGCGCTATAAATGCAATTAGTCCACCCTCGATTCAATGCCTCCCACTCCAATCTTTAGTGAGTTGCTGGCTATGAGGTAAATGAGATTAATGAAAGGCCATCAAACTGACCGAAAAAGGTTTAGAAATTTCGTTCACAAGACGTGAACGCTTCTATTAATCTTCTGGATCGGCTATCAATTTAGCTACAAAGAACTGGAGCACACAAAATGAATCGCATATAGGAAAAACCAACTCAATCCTAACATAGACCAAATGAGCTATTCAGGGCTTCAACAGCAACAAATCTGGAGTTTCAACAATTGAAAGAATTCAAAAGTAATTTCTTCTTTTTGCCCGGAAGTCGTTTTCCCTCCTACATAAGTCGATAAGAGTTGCTGAATATGCAGACCTGGGAAAAACGAAGAGAAAAATCCAATGTTTTTGTTTTGCGTCAGGACTGGCAACATCACCTTCACCTATACTCTTAGTTCTATAAACATCAATACTCCACCCAAGGCAACAATGAATCTAGTATTTTTATATGAAAGGACGTCTCGATGTAAATATGGAAGCAATGGCCCCAACAATAACTTGACGAGGGATTTAATAAGTTCAATCATGTGTTTGATTTCAACCTAGCAAAATTAAATTAAAAACAAATATTAAAAGAAATGCTACAAAATGTTAAACGTTTTTTTAAAAATTATCAATTGATTAACTGTGCCTTAAATGTCTACTCTCGTATTAATAAACAAATGTACATAAGCTATAGCTAGTTGGCAGACGTCAGTTTGCATACACAAATTTGACAAGCTGCTGTGTAAGCAGTTGATTACTCTTACGCAGTTTTTATAAATACGGGGGTTAGTAGTTAAATAAATAAAAATAAAATTGAAAAAATTATAATTAAAATTACAAATCATAAACCTTGTAAGTAACTTTGCTGGTTATCACACTGGTGACCACAGAAATGAAATAAATCCAGCCGACTTTCCAGAGTCGCAGCTATGACGCGTAGAAGACGAAAAAGGTTTACACGTATGTACTGAAGCTTATGGTGCTATTTGCTTTGGAAGCACTGGCAGCACTTCCAACTTTATAAAGAAAATAAGGCCTATCAGCTTAAAAGTTTTTCTGCTTTTATGGAACAATTAATGTCCTAAGTCGATGTTTCTTTTTCGGTCCGAAGAAATAACAAAATGTGTATATCTAGTTTTATTTCTAAGCAAATAGTGAGTAAGGGCAGGTGATAACATAGAAAGCACTAGGAAGAACCTTCAGCATATCCATTTAGATAGAGGAACAAGTATCTAGACGATATCAACATCAACAACAACATGGGCATTTTGGCTACGTTGAAGAACAAGCTGTTTCTGTCGGTCTTGAAGCAAACCAGGACAGGACTATGTACAAGAAGATGTTGACGAATGAGTGGAGAACAATATCCGAATGACACGTGTAGATAATTGACCATCTTTAACTGAAGAATTATGTATTTCAACAAACGGAACAACAAACAGACACAATATTGCTGTCGAAGTTTGTAGGAGCTCTCACTAATCAAAGCCTTCTAGCAAACTACATACAAACTCCGAATGGCCCAAAAGTTGTACACACGCAAGTATCTATCGGCAATCTATTTAAGATGAACGTTACAAGTTGGGAAGCAGACGCTGATGATGTCCTCACGTCTCAAAACTCTAATCTTAAGTAAATGAAAACTATTTAAGCGAAAATGTAAGTTTGTAGATGTTAGATTGTGTAGTGGGTAGGACCAATCGTAGCAACTTTATTCGCAGTGACGCAGTGACTTTTGAACGTGCTTAATAAAAATGGCATCCAAAGCGGGAGAATCACAAGCCACTTCGTCCTGATATCGATCTAAAAGTCAACGCAACGATTTTTCCAGGTTTCTCCGACTTTCATATGGCTTCCACTTAAATTCAAAATGCAGTATCAGCCCTTTATTTGTCAACCAATGCCAACAATAAAATCCGAGGGAGCCCCCACAAAACTTTATACTCCACAACTACAAAAATTCCAATAAACAACATTTTTGGATAACAATTTTTTTAAACATTTGAGAGTACTCCTCGCTGCAATTTCCATTCGACAACAAAACGCAATAACAATTAAGTAAAAAAAAAAATGCTCACAGAACAATCCGTTTTATTGCTGTGAGAATTTGCTGACGAGCGCCGCATATCCTTTAATTGATAATAAAAACTCGTCCACGTGGCAACATCAAATATAACTTCAGTACGCTGTACCCGGATGCGCCCCCCGCTAGCGTGATGCCTTAAATCCCTTGGCGAGCGCAATGCTGATCCATTTTTGATGAGAACACGTAATTAGTTTTTATTTTTCCATTTTACTCACATCCAGAGCACGTCGTGTCGTCCATGTACATGAACACAGCGATGGACAGTGCATTTTCGATTTCCCAACACGAACCCAGCCGTTGCTGTCTATTTTCCTCGCAATGTCCTTGTTCTAGTTTTGCGGCGGCCTTCTTGTTTTTTTTTTCTTGTTGCCTGTTTTAGTGTTTTGCAGTGGCACATGTATAATTGTTTGGAAAATTAATCAATTCCACGGCACCAGCCATTAGGAATCATCGTACTAATACAATTTCTACCCAGAATTCGAGCAATAGTGCAAAAAATTACATTTCGTTTCTCTGACTGATAAACTTATACTGGAGCGATTGAATTGAAACTGAATGCATTTGAAAGGATAGAATTTCCTCTTCAAAAACGAGGTTTTTTTAAAAAAAAATCTCAGTTATATTTTATTTAAAGAATTCCCGGAGGTGTTTGGGAAAATTAGCATAAAATGATTTACTATTGACCAAACGATGATAAGGCGGAGTACTATACATCTGAGATCACTAGCTCAGCTGAAAGGCAATATCCAAAACAGCAACATCGTCAAGACAGATCTTGAAATTTTACGCTGGCTTGGAAAACAAAGGTGTTTAAGAACAAAACCATATTTTGGAATTTTTTAAATTTTTCCATTAAGTTTTTTTTCTATCAAATGAGGCAAACAAAAAAAAAAAATAGATAATTCCCTGCGTAATAAAACAGTGGCTAATCCGCAATCACACAAATTTCATTGGAGTAGCGCATTCAATTAGACTCCATTCGAATCGGCGGGGGTAGTACTCAAGGAAATCCCAGGCGAAGATAAAAATTTATCAAATCTGCATAATGGCAATTTAAAGCATGTATCCCAGCACACTGCACTTAGTGTTACAAGAGCGTCGCTCAGCAGTCGGGCGAGTTATGTTAAATCAACATAATGCAACAAAAGAACCGCCTAACGACAACACACCAAGAGTAATAACAATCAGCAACATTGACGACAACGATAACGCAACAAAAGAACCGCCTAAAGACAACACACCAAGAGTAATAACAATCAGCAACATTGACGACAACGATAACGCAACAAAAGAAGCATCCAATGTCAACAACCGAAATTCCACACCAAGAGAAGACATAGTAATTAAAAGCAGCAACATGGAAGCGAACGCTTCTAAGCAACCACCAAACAACGCAGTCGGAACCATATTTTTAAGTTAGATTTAATCCAGAGCTCAGACGAAGCAGACGTCTGTTGAATAAAGTTAATATAAAATAAAAGTCAATTTCAAATCATCTTTGTCTTGTCTTTATTTTTTTTTTACTCATAGGAATAATTCCTACATATTTGGCGCAGTCGGTAGGATAACGCTAAGAAGATCGCGCAAAGATCCGATAGATGTTATCCAGTGTACGAACAAGTTCCGTAGAAACGTAAATAGTTCATAATAATATTAAGTGAGTTCGTGAGTGAATAAGTGAAAAAGTGGTGCTCGAAAATCTTTATTCGAAAAGAATAAAATTAATGCACAAATTCTCTAGGAGAAACATTTAACATTTAATTCAAGAACAAACACTATTAAATAAATACGATGGCTAACGTAGAACAAGCAGCAATTATAACTAGATTGGAGAAGGTCCCCATATTCGATGGATCCAATGACGACGTTCTAAACTTCACTAACCATGTGACTTATTTATATAATCTACTTGAGGTTGCCTACAAACCTTTGGCAAACCTTATCATCATCAATAAAATACAAGGAGAAGCTGCAAATTCAGCAAGAAGAGCCCCTGAAGCAACGTGGGATTCCATTAAACTTTGCCTCTTCCAGGACTTCGGAGTGAAGGAAACATTCGAGCAGTTATTACAAGATATACATGCTGTCCATACCAGGGATATAAACTCCCTTTACCAACAATTAAACATCATCCTGCAAAAATTAAACAAAAAATGTAAGTTGGAACCCAGCCTTATATATACACCAACCAACAATGAAAGTATCGTACTGAATAAGTTCATAAATAATTTAAATGCCCCTCAGGCAAGCATTATTATTGCTCAAAGTATAACTAGTTTAAGTAATGCGTACTATACATTAAGTAGATATAGACAATTAAATGATAATCCTAAACCACAACAATTCCTTAAACCAAATCCAACTCAAAATCATAGCAATCATAATAATAATTATCAGAGACATAACAATAACTTTCATCCAAGACAAAACTCATCTCAATTTAATAACCAGATGCAATATAGGTCTAACCAGAACCACAATAATTATAGACCGAGGGTAGATATAAACAATTCTGCTCAAGTAAGAGCTAACAACAATCAAATTTTGGGACAAAGAAATCCTAACATTAGGTTTGGATTTAACAACTCTTATCAACATCGAAATATTCCTAGACCCATGGAAACAAACAACTTAGATCATACTAATGAACCAAGTGTAAATTTTACTTACCCCGGGAAATCGAGACACTTCCCATAATATTAGCTCATATAGATAATCAAGAGCTTAGACTCCTAATAGATACTGGAGCCTCCATATCACTTTTAAATAAAAATAAATTTCCATGTTATAAAAGAATTAAATTAGATAAGCCTTTATATATTAATACGATAAATACTCAAACACAAATATCTGAAGAAATAATAACTCGATTACCAGTGGAATTCAAAGAAGATGGGTCCACAATGGGATGGAAATTGTTAGATTTTCAAAATAAGAAATTTGATGGGATTCTAGGCACCAACGTGCTCAAACCTATCGAAGCTGTTATAAATCTTAAGGAAGACTATGTAGAAATAAATAAAAATAAAATTTCATTCCTTAATAATAAACAGGGTTTACAATGCCCTTATGACTATGAAAATATTACCCAGTTGAGCGTAAATCACATGAGCATAAATCAATTAATTCCCGAAGACTTAAACTTCGAGGAACGAAAAGAACTTCAGCAGTTCCTTCATGAAAATCGAGACCTCTTCTACCAAGAAAATGATACTCTTAGTTCTACTACGCAGACTATGCACAAAATCCGAACGACGGATGACATACCAGTTTACACAAAAATATATAGATACCCAAAAATCCATGAAGAAGAAATTAACAGGCAAATCTCTCAAATGTTAAGAGACGGTATTATAAGAAAGAGCATATCACCATATGCCTCCCCTATATGGGTTGTGCCTAAAAAGGAAGATAATTCCGGCCAAAGAAAATGGCGAATTGTCGTTGATTATCGTAAGCTCAATGAAAAGACAATTGAGTATAAGCACCCAATCCCCAATATAGACGAATTACTCGATAAACTTGGAAGATGCCAATACTTTTCTACTTTGGACCTAGCCAAAGGTTTTCACCAAATAAGAAACGATCCCAAAGATATAGAGAAGACCGCCTTTTCAACACCTTCAGGACATTATGAATTTTTACGCATGCCCTTCGGACTCAAAAATGCACCGGCAACATTCCAGTGCATGATGAATGAAGTATTGTCAGATTACATTGGCAAAATTTGTGTCGTTTACCTCGACGATATTTTAATATTCTCAACTTCTCTTAAAGAACATATAACTAACCTTTGTTTGATTTTCAAAAAACTGCGACAGTATAATTTGAAAATTCAAATTAATAAGTGTAACTTTTTAAGAAAAGAAACACAATTTTTGGGGCATACTATTACCTCTAATGGCGTAAAGCCCAATGCAGATAAAATTGCTGCAATCCAAAAAATAGAAATACCAAAGACTACTAAACAAATTAAAAGTTTCTTAGGACTTACAGGGTATTATAGAAAATTTATTAAGGATTATGCAAAGTTTGCATTACCTTTGACCAAATGCCTAAAGAAAAATGCAAAAATCAACGTAAATGATGCAGAATATCTCAAAGCCTTCGAGGATCTCAAAGAGTACTTAACTACAGAGCCTATATTAGCGTACCCGGATTTCAAAAAGAAATTTACTTTGACTACGGACGCTAGCAACCATGCTATCGGAGCTGTCCTATCCCAAGACAATCATCCTATAAGTTATATATCCCGGACACTAAATGAGCATGAGCGAAATTACTCCACAACGGAAAAAGAATTATTAGCCATTGTATGGGCAATAAGGTACCTACGACCATATCTTTATGGTAAAACATTCGATCTCAAGACAGATCACCAGCCACTGAAATGGTTACAAGCTAAAAATTTAGGAAAGGATATTTCTCCTCGCTTACAGCGATGGATTCTGCAATTAGGGGAATATGACTTTCAAATAGACTACCTTAAAGGAAAAAATAATACTGTAGCTGATTTCCTCTCAAGAGAGATAAATTTAGCTAATGCCAATCAATCCATGATACCCACATTACACTCCCAAGCTGAACAAAGTAATGATCATTTTCCAATAAAAGACACCGCTGTTAATGCATATTCGCAACAAATCATACTTGTATCTGGCAACAAAATAAAAATTAAAACTTTAAAAGGTAAAACAAGAATTCTTTTAGGAATAGAAGTTTTAAAGGGTAATGATTTCGAAAACCTAATAAAAACCTACATAGAAAATAAACCCACAGGCATTTTTACAGACTTTAATGAATCACAATATAATATTCTGCAACAGAAACTCATAACTCTTTATGGAACTAGAATAAAGTTCTACAAATGCTCCTACTTATGCAAAGACATAATCACAGAAGAGGAAGCAGTGAAACAAATACGCCTCTATCATGAAAACGAAAATAACCACGCAGGTATTGAAGAAAATTGGCAAGGCTTACGAAAGAAAATATACTTCAAAAACCTTCGTCAATTAATAACTGAAATAATTAACTCCTGTAATATTTGTAGCATGTATAAATATGACAGGCACCCTATAAAAGATAAATTTCATATTACTGAAACCCCAAAAGACATACGAGAAATTATGTCCATGGACATATATGAAACAGCTAAAACAAAATTTCTTACATGTATCGACAGATTTAGCAAATTCGTAGAATTTAGATACCTCCCTAATGTTTCGCATATTACTCTAGAAGAGAATATAGCTGAACTAATCTCTCATCCAAAGAAACCTGAAAAACTTATCCTTGACAACGAATTTAATGCTCCTAGACTAATCTCCTTTCTAAGGGAACAAAATATTAATTTCCATTTTACAAAAGTAAATTCACATACAGGGAACTCGGACATCGAGTCATTCCACAGAGCACTAAAACAAAAAATCCGAATACTTACCCAAGGAAAAACTAATCCCACTACTAATGAAATAAGAAAAACTGTAGCAAAAGCTACCAGACTGTACAATACCTCTATACATAGTGTTACTAAAGATACACCATATAATATACACTACGGTCAATGCAATAAGACAAAAATTCGCGAACTCATCATTGAGAATAAAGAACACATCATATCTAAAATAAACAAAGATCGCGAAAGTTATCTTGAAAGTAGAAGCCAAGCATTCATTCGAAACCCACGAGCTGATCGAAATAAACTGGAACCAGTATTCAGATACGGTCCAACCGGGGAACAGCATAGTCGCAATATACAACGTGCAAGAAAAACTCGTCCTAATTTTAAAAACCAAAACAACTTGAAATACGCGAATAAAACTCGAAGTGAATACGCACAACTTAGAGAGCTACGATCCGCAAGATTAACTAACGAAGAAGACGAAATCTGTACATCCAGATTCGCTTTACAAAAATATAAGCCTAGAAAGTGACAATGAAAATAATTGTGTTTTTCATATTAATAACAGTAATAAATAGTAGTAAAATAAATATCGAAAACATAGATACTGAAAGTGGTTATACAATAATTAAACACGGATATACAAAGTTAGTTGACGGTTACAATAACATAGTTCACATTATAAATACCACTGATATTGAAATACTCATTGACAAATTAGAAAGAATAGTGACAAAAACAAATCAAGTAAAAACAAAATTTATTCCCCTTGATATTTTTCAAAGATTAGACGACCTAAGAACAGAATTAAAAACAATAACACAATATAAGAAGACTAAACATCATATAACCAAAAGAGGAGTATTCAATTTTGGAGGTAGTATTCTTAAATTTATTTTTGGAACAATGGATGAAGAAGACAGAATAGTTATAGAAAAAAGAATAAGGAAACTTAATGACGCAACTCAAGTACTCATAGAAAATAACAATAAACAAGTGAAAATTAACTTACAACTTCAAACAAGTATACAACAAATTTACAATCGATTACCTGAAAATTCATGGGATTCACCAATAACGAACGTAGCTAAAGATCTTATTATCCTACAAATAGAGAATAGACTCGAACACATAGACAATATCATTGAAACTATCCAGAACAATCTCCTTAGCAGCAGATTAGGTATTTTAGTTAACAACATACTAACAGTTAAAGAAATTGAAGAAAACGAAATAGGTTTTGAAAAACTTAAGCAAACCAAAATAAGCAGTGCTACTTATGGAAAAGATCAAATAATTTTTATCATACAAATTCCCAATAACACTCTCCCTTTCCACCAAGCCCTAATCCTACCAATTACCAATTCTATGAAAGAAGAAATAAATTTTGAATCTACTAATTTACTAATCAATTCAAAAATGTATTATGAAGAAGGAAAAAATGAAATAAAACACTTAAGAGAATTTAGAATGTGTAACCCTTGTAGCAAAGTAAGAAATGTAAACCAAAACGTTATAACAGAAATAAAGGAAGGAATAGTTTTGATCAAAAATGCTAATTTAACACTACAGAGTAATTGTGATGAAAGAGAAAATTTAAAAATAAAAAACAATGTTTTACTAAAATTCGAAAATTGTGAAATCTCTGTTCTTAATATAAAATATAAAAACTATGTAAACTTTAAATACCAACCAATAAATTTAGATATTAAGATATTAAATATAAGCATGAAAGATATAAACTTGGATATTGATAATATAGATGTCATTTCAAAAGACTTATATACTCATAAAGTACTTAATTACACCAGTTTTAGTTTTACAACCATATTTGTAATAGCCTTAGTCAGTATACTTTCCTACAAAACATATAATTTCGTCAGGAGACGAAAAACTAGAGGAGGAGGAGTTATGTTAAATCAACATAATGCAACAAAAGAACCGCCTAACGACAACACACCAAGAGTAATAACAATCAGCAACATTGACGACAACGATAACGCAACAAAAGAACCGCCTAAAGACAACACACCAAGAGTAATAACAATCAGCAACATTGACGACAACGATAACGCAACAAAAGAAGCATCCAATGTCAACAACCGAAATTCCACACCAAGAGAAGACATAGTAATTAAAAGCAGCAACATGGAAGCGAACGCTTCTAAGCAACCACCAAACAACGCAGTCGGAACCATATTTTTAAGTTAGATTTAATCCAGAGCTCAGACGAAGCAGACGTCTGTTGAATAAAGTTAATATAAAATAAAAGTCAATTTCAAATCATCTTTGTCTTGTCTTTATTTTTTTTTTACTCATAGGAATAATTCCTACATATTTGGCGAGATGTATGTTTGCCGCCATTTTCCATAAGGACAATAGAGTTTCAATTAAATTGTCGTCAAGTGGGTCGGAAGCGTCCCCAAATGATTTATATGCAAATTTATTCATGTTTTCTTGTTTAAAAATCACTTGGGCCAACTCTGGCACAATCATTTCGACCCCGTCCGTTACCGTGCACTTCACTCGTAGATAATCCTCCTCGGAAGTGGTCGTGTGCGGTGCCAAATGAAAAGCGGCGGACTCCGTTCCTGGGTTCGTTTTTCCCCATTTCAGACCGCATTCATTATTCATTAAGCCAGGTATTATTGAATAGTCGCGTCAGTGGAACAAAACAATAAGCCATGGGGCGGAAGGAGCGCCAGGGAGAAGAAGCAGTCGTTTCACTACCCTCCGTCATTTAAGATTAATTTGTAAATTTAAAAGTTTTCTTTTCGGTTCTTGTTTGTTTTCTCTTTCGCTTTTTTTTTGTGTTTTTTTTTTTCTTCTTGGGGGAAAATTCAACAAGGTCCGTTTTTGGAAATTTATTTCGCGCATTCATGCGGTACATAAATACTTCGGAAGGGGTGGGGGGATTAAATTCTCCAGTTCGTGTGGCATGTTTTTTTCTTAATAAATAAAAGAAGACCTGAAGCGCTTCTAATGCGCCAGCTATTGAACAAGACATTGGAGCTTGTAAATTAAACAAATCTGTGGGAGTCCCGAAGAGAATTCGTGGAACGCGGAAGTAACGAAATATCGTGAGTTTCTGACAGCCGACGGCAAGTTAAGGACTAACTTTGAACCGAGTGGTTGTCGAGGTATTTAATTTATTGGCGGGGGGAAAAAAAACATATGGCGCAACAGGTCCATATGGGACCCCAGGCACAGTCAGTTCGTTCATTGTATGAGTCAACATATTGCATGCCCAGCCACTTCCAGCACAATAACACAATCAAATCCTTGGAAAATTCTATTCAAAAGGGACTGCATTTGCAGCATATTTGCTCTGACCCACCACTCGGTCTCTGCCTCTCACTGCCTCAATCCGATCAAATATACACTGCCCTATCCCTGCCAACGGACACATCCAATTATCCAAAAATCCACTTCCTGCTTTCATTTGAACTCACCCAAACCGCATAGAGTTACTTGGAAATTTGCTCATGCAACTTCTCTGTCATCCTTTCCCTATCTTTGTGCCGAAAGGAACTGGAATTGCATACTACATTCGTTTTGCACATCCGCTCTACCGGACTCCATCCAGAATGTGTACTTGTTTGGTTGGGAGGTTGGTTTCTGGGTATAGGTATAGGTGAGTCCCGTCTATGACGAAACCATAATTCAGCGGATCTTAAGGTATACTTTCCTGCCCTGGCAAGGAATGGTTTTCTGTTTGTTAGTGCGGTTTTAGTGGCCTGGTTTTATTGCGTTCTCTTTGTGTGCGAATATACACCGCTCTTTGGCAAAGTAGATCATTCGAGGTGGATCCAGTTCATATCCTTTCAGCTAAGACATGAGGTCGCGCTCAGTCACTGTGGCGTATGAGTATTTTGTATGCAACTGAAAGACGGTGGACTATTTTGGCTTTATGAAGGAATAACCACAAAAGGGGGAGCTCTTTTTAATGCTGGGGATCCCAATTCGAGCCAAGGTAGAGTGCTTTGGAAAATTGATTCTTTCACGTGAGTATAAGCCCAGGTGCGGTCGGATTGTAGCGCCCGTTAAAATGTTTATTGCGGTCTACTGGAAATAATGATCCGGATGGACAGATGACTGGAGCAAGCAGTACTTTGAAACCATTAAAACATTATTATGCTTCTGGCGTGTATAGAAACACTTAGAAATTTCAGCGGCCACTCGGAAAAGGCTTTTACGGTTCTCTTTGTGTTTTGGCACCGGCATAGGGTCTTTTTGAAATCAAAGCTTAGCTCGGATAAAGCAAATTTTGAATTTATATGTGCGCGTCTGGGAGACTAGGGCACTCGATTGAAGCAGGCAAAAGGTTCAACTGTACTGAAAACTGAAAAGAAATAGTACTGAAACGTACAAAATAATAGGTAACGGGTGATTTTTTAAGAGGTTTAGAACTTTTTTTTAAAAAAAAACACAAAAATTCGAAAAAATGAATGAAATATTTATTTGAATCGATAGTTTGAACCTTGCAATTTAATGTTTAAAGATAATTTCATGCAAATGTTGACCGCGGCTGCGTCTCAGGTAGCCCATCCGCTGAGTCCAATTTTGGCATACTCTTTCACACATATCGGCCGGTATCTCACGAATGAATGCATGGATGTTGGCTTCCAGTGCGTCAATCGAAGCGGGCTTGTCCCTATACACGTTAGCCTTGGCATACCCCCACAAAAAATAATCTAATGGTGTCAAATCGCACGATCTAGGCGGCCAATTTACCGGCCCGAAACGTGAAATTAACTGTTCACCAAACTCGCCTCGCAATTGCGCCATTGTTTCGCGTGCTGTGTGGCATGTGGCACCGTCTTGTTGAAACCACATATCATGCAAGTCAAGAACTTCCATTTCGGGCAAAAAAAAGTTTGTTATCATCGCTCGGTAGCGTTCACCATTGACAGTAACGCTGCGATTCGCATCATCTTTGAAGAAATATGGCCCAATAATGCCGCCGGCCCATAAAACGCACCAAACAGTGGCTTTTTCGGGATGCATTGGTAGCTGTTGCAATGCTTTTGGCTGATCTTCACTCGAAATGCGGCAATTTTGCTTATTTACGTACCCATTCAACCAAAAATGAGCCTCATCGCTGAGCACAATTTTTCGATAAAAAAGCGGATCCTCGGCCAGCTTTCCAAGAGCCCATTCACCAAAAATTCGGCGTTGTGGTAGGTCGGCTGGCTTTAGTTCTTGCACCAGCTGTATCTTAAAAGGCTTTACGCCCAAATCCTTCCGCAAAATTTTCCACGTAGTGCTGTAACAAAGGCCTAACTGCTGGGAACGGCGCCGAATCGTCATTTCGCGGTCTTCTGTCACACTAGCTGATACGGCCGCAATATTTTCTTCACTACGCACAGTACGTAAACGTGTTGGTGGTTTAATGTCCAACAAAGTAAATTTGGTGCGAAATTTGGTCACAATCTTCCGAATAGACTGCTCAGAAGGTCGAGAATGCCGATCATAAAATGGAAGCAGCGCGCGTTGAACATTTCGAACCGAGCACGAATTTTGATAGTAAAATTCAATAATTTGCAAGCGTTGTTCATTTGTAAGACGATCCACGGTTAAATTGCAAACCAAACTGAAGCTGTTTGACAGTGACACAAGGTACTAAACACACGTCAGCTGTCAAAACCAGTGTTGCCAAAACCAAACCAGCTAAAAAATCACCCTTTACATAGTTCTATTGAATGTCGCATTCAGGAAAAAAATCATATTATTCACTTCGAGTTTAAATTAGATTTAAGTTAACTGTACAATTTTTTAACCCGATGATTTAAATTTAGATGCATGATGCGTGAAACCCGCTGGATAAATATGCATTTAAACGCGGAGTCTAAATCGATTTTAATCCGATTTAAACCTGTTTTTGTTGTTTGTCACTTGGAAATTGCTTTGATTTGCTGTGTGCTGAGTTTCGTTTCTATTGCATTAATAACTATGACTTAACCTTCGAAAAAGCCTCTTTTTTTTAGGCGGAAATATTTCCGAAAATCCACGACATCATATTCACTGACTCAAGCTCACTGTGCATTCGATATAGTCGAAGACATGGACGACGTTGATTCATCATCATGCTTTTCCATCAGCTCTTCGATAATTTCATATTCTGATGAGGAAGCCATTCAAATTTTATCCACTTCACAAATGAAATTCTTTTTTTTTAACCTTCTTGCTACATTTTACATTTTATTTCACTTTTACTTATTACATGAACGGAGAAAGGTCAATATTAACCCAAGTCAAAATATCTAAACTGGCCTCCGTATAGTGACGTTCAATCGGCTTAAACGCCGAAAAATGAAAAAAGAAAACTGAGTATCAATCGGCCAAATCCAAAAGCAGAACCCTCTGTCTCTTCTTCAAAGATTGCAGAGCTGCTGGGACTAACAGACTCTTCCACCAATTCGTCAATATGAGATATATGAGTTCTTGAGAACTTTGAGATCTAAACATAGTCACTGGTTTTCCACATAAACTGAAAAGAATCGAAGTCAGCTTACTGCGTAGACATGAGCACTGTTCCGAGCGTTGTCAGCCTGACGCAAGGTCTGTCACCAAAGCGCGTATCCAGAATCGGCACGAGGAAAACGAACTAAGGGCCTTTCTGATCACATCACCTGGACTAATTACATTTCTATCACCCAGCGTAATGAAAGGAAAGTCAAAAAATTAATAGGGAAAGGCGGCACAATAACGCAACTTACCACTCGCTGCAATAGAATTCGTTGACCCAAGACGTAAAATAGCTCATCCAAGGACAGTATGGTGCATGGCAGTTGGGAAGGAACCATTACAAGGGATGGTCCTCTAATCCGACGTATACCTCCTCCGGTTCTGGCAGCGTTGCCGCAGAATTTTTTTTAAAAAGGGGGCAAAAAAGGAGCACCAACCGAAAAAGGGGCCTCCATACAAGATAGTTTTAGAAAAAAAAAAAAACTAAACAACAGAGCAGCAAATATTTACTTATAACCAAAGTATGACTTTTTTTTTCATATGTTTGCATTCTCTTTCATTGAATTAAGAATCAAATCGTACTTTAACTGAAAAAGGGACTTTTTTGATCATTTTTAAGTGTCTTGAGGCTAAAAAAGGGTAAAAAGGCTTTTGGTACACTTAGTTGCGGGACTGCTAATATCTTACTAGCCGACGAGAGTTTTGAACTCAGTTTGGTCTGAAGTTAAACGCTTTTTTTGTGTTCTTTGTGTGCCCTAAAAAATACAATTGGAAATTGATGATCTTGCAAAAATTCCACCAGAGTAGATTCGCTAGAGGTTTTGAACTGTTTTTTCTTAGATTACAGCCCACTTCCTGATGGAATCTCAAAGTTCTAGGACGTAGCTGGGCAAGCAATCAGGGTCAAAAAAATGTTAGTAGAGAAAAGGTGATGTTACTAATCCGATCCCACTTTTGTCAGCACCCCGAAGGTCAAAAAGATTTTCTGCGGTTCCGCAAACACTTCTAATTTAATTGGAGTGGCTTCAAAAATCCGATGGAAGACTATTGAGCCAGTTTGAGGTCGGGATGATCAACAGTAGGGAAGACACATGTTTTTATTTACATGCGGACTTGCTGCCCAGGGATGAAGCAACGCTTCGAATAAGCTCAGTCAGCTTGGTTTGTATGAAACGGTCGGCCATATCCCAAATTGTATTCCGCAAGCTAAATAGCGCCACCTGTGAGTGACTTCAAACATCGAGTACATTTCGCTATAGTTCAGCAGTAATTGTGTTTCTGTAGAGTCAAATTTGCAGAATGTTCAGTTGATGTTTATGAGGGAACAACAACTTGGAATCATAGCAGTCCCAATTTATCCCAGGACCTGTTTAAATTCTTATTTGAAAAGTTGAATACCCACTGAGATTCATGTGGAAGATTAAGTTTTTCCTCCGTCAGTAAGTGAAAGAGCCTGCCTCTTGCGCATGTTGATTGTTGGACCTCTAGGACACCAATGACTCAAAACAATAAAGAGGATGACAATTAAAAAGCCTTCCACCAAAATGTCTCTTCTGGGCGAGTCTTCTTCTGCCCCATCAAGAGGCTTCTACCCAGAAATCGAGCAAAAGTGCAAAAAATTAAAAAAAATTTTTCCTGACTGATAAAATATTACTGCAGCGATTGAATTGCAACTGACCGTATTTGAAAGAAAAGAATTTCCTCTTCAATATCGTCGGAGGAGGTCTTAAAAATAATATTTCAGCTACATTTTATTTAAACAATTCCCAGAGGTTTTTTGGAAAATTTACCATAGCAGACAGAGTACGATACATCTGAGATCAGTAGCTCATCTAAAGGCTTATATTCAAAACACCAATACTGTCTTGAAAAGTGACACTGGTTTGGAAAATACAGGGGACGAATGGCGTCGTCCGTGAGCGAGCATTACGTGGACGGAATTGTGTTTAGTTTCACACGTAAATTCAACTTAATTCCGTCAACAGCTCGTTTACGGAAGTGGCGATTCGACCCCAGGTGTTCAAACACAAACAATATTTTGAAATATTGGTAATCAGGCGAAGGGAGGAAAAGCGAGGCGATTTGTTTTCTCCCATGGGCCTACGGGATCCTTTAGTGAAATACACAAATAGGTCACTCCAAAGAGTATATGCACACAATCCCTTACATTTCCATATTTATATACTTGCCAACAGGCCACTGCAGAATGGCATCTCCTGATTAAATTCAATCACACACGCCAGATACCCTTCTTTACACCCTCTCAATCAACAAAGGCCAATCACATGACAGGATATTAGCATTCCCGGCGGCAGTCGCCCCAAAGTTTAATTAAATATAAATTTTAATTATTAATCTAGAACTTCCTGGGTGTTTGTAAATCCAAATCGATGACATTGTGGACACACGACCGACGAACGTTCCGACTACATACGCATTGAATATCGATGCTCCGGTCGATTCTATTTCACAGACAATTGCCTTCAACGATCAGCCAATCAAGGACATCACATCGACGATTAGTTCACATCTCATACGCATTTTGCTTAAATTATCCGAAACGATTCGACTGGAAATGCATTACTTCACTTTGATTGCATAATTCTGCCGGAATTGCTCAATCGCTTGCCGTGACGTCATCTGCAGCAATTTCCAAAATTAGTTATCCCCATACGGTCGGGTTGGGTCGGGACTTAAATAATTCACATAATCTACCTTACATCCTGCAGATGTACAAGGAATGTTCGGCTGGTTATCCACAATCCATGCCTGAACGCATGCACACTGTGTGTTTGTGTGTTTGTGTGTGTGCAATAATCCCAATGTCTAAATTTCATTCGGCAATCAAGATTGAAGGCATCATCACCCAGAGCCGGAGCAAGAGTGCGAAATCTCCTCCGAATCGATATGCTAATCGAAGGTAGCAGCATCATCTCTGGATCCGGAAGACTTTTGAATTTCTATTAATCCTGCTGGCATCCACCGTTGGTTATGCTGGATAGGGCCCACGAGGCATGAGGGATTATTCCCACCGATGGAGCGTTAAAAAATGATTGGAGGCGCGACCAAGGAACCGACTGCGAATCCTTAAAGTATCAGTACGGGCAAAAATCCCTCTTCCATACTTGGCAGGTTCATGCGCTCTAGTGGAGTTCAGAACGGGCCCCCATTTGCGAATGTATCCAGGTGAATCGTTTGTCAATTAGTTTCCCCATTTTCGTGTGCCGAAAAATTGTAAATCAATCCTTGGCGAGAAGGGGCAAGGAAGCCGACAAGACAAAGAAACGATAAGGGAATAACTTTATTCTGGCAACACAGCAACAGCGAAATAGAATTTCCTCTCGCTCTTTCTCTCTCTCTCTCTCTCTTGGATAATCCACCGTGTGGCAAAGCACCAGCATTCACCTGTCTTCCGATTCACTTGGCAGCATCCTTTTGTATTCCTTGCGATAGATGTAGGTATATGTGCCCCAATCAGTTACGCGGTGCACTTGGGAGATAAATCAAAAGAGGGCGTGTGAGTGAGGCACCAAGCTCGCGAAACACCAACATAATTGAGTTTTCATTCAATTTGACTTGCCTTGCGAACCATCATTTCCACGAAACTGCGAACTGCCACCTTGCTGCGGGAGCGGAATGTTCCTCTATCTTGATCCACATCGCCGAATGTCATGATGTGATTGTATTTTGTATATCGTGAATGCGATATCTTCCGCATCCTTTAACGTTGAGTTATTATGTTTGCTAAATCCCATTGACAGGGATATTTCTTTCGATTTTCGTTGAAGAGGCGAACCAGTGTGCAAAAGGCAATTTATGAATGTCTCCGGTGGGAGAATTGAAAGAGGATTCACTCCCAGGTATCCATGGATCGAACTTCGAGGTTTACAGGGTTGATGGGGTTGAATGATTAGCCTCAGCCAGTCGACGAAGAGATGCGAATTTAGCTTTTTGTTCAGTTGGCATATCCTTGAGGTATTTTTGGGGAAGAGTTTTAGTTTGAACTTTGTCACTTTTGTGAGTGCGCCACGGAAATAGAGAAACTTGTCTATTTGTCAATATAATTCAATGATGCCGCGGAATGGTTTCTCCAAAGTAAGTCGATCAATTTGTGATTTCCTTTTGATGCGGTGAAGACTTCAATTCCAATTATGGGGTATAAGTGTCGAGTAGGTTGGGGACTTTATTGGATTTGTCGTTGAAATTGGCAGGGGACAGTATACTTGCTAACAAAATACACCAGACTAAGGGTAGTATTAAATAAAACACAAAAACCTAGGCAATGCCTGAGGGTACAACAGCTCGTTTTCGATTGATGTGAATTCAAAGGATACAGTGAGCCCAAAAACGCATTCATTCCATAAAATGGCTTCCAATTCATCCAAAATATGGTAAAGACCTCTACAATCATACAGGCATCTTTCGTTAATGGGAGACTTAGGAGAATTACAACGTTAAAACTGTCTAGAAGGCAGATATATAAAGCAATCGACAGGAACCTCTTATGGAGGAAACAATTGACAAGGTACATTGAATCAACAAGGCATGCCCTTTGCTATCAAAACTTCTTTAAGTCATCTTGAATTCCCAGGTAAACTCTCTACCCAAAAGTACCATGAAGCAGAAAATGCTGCACAGATTATAAAAAAAAAATCGACGGGGACTGAATAGAGCACCTACTAAGTCCCAAAAAATGCCAACAAAATCTAGTCCACTCTCGAACAGAGATTTTGGTGGTAGCCAAGAGTCCTTAATAGACCAAATGTGTATAGACAAAGCTGACTTTAATGTATCTACTGCTTGGGTCTACTAGGACAGCTTCTTAAAATGGCCGGCGACCTTACGGCGAGGAATAATTTCAGCGGATCTACATCACAGAGATATGGAGTACTTATTTCACTAAGTAGGCATGCAGAACCATTGAAATTTTTATTCGAAATAACCACCCAACGACTTGGCCAACGATTGATTTCGTTGATGTAAATGAACTACCCTTCAATCCTTTAAATTTGCATCTCGCCTATGACCATTCTCCGGTCGCTTTAAGAACGGCTGATGATGTGAACATAAAATTCAAAGACTGACCAAGGCTGGCAAGCGCCCAAAACTCATTTGAAAGGCTTCATAAAAGGTGGTAATGAGCTCAAGGTCGCAAGTGACCACTTTCAAAGAATAATATACCAAATATCCACCAGAAATTGAAGGCAAAAACGAAAAGAAAAAATCTGCAAAGAACGTAAAATTGGCACCAAGCTCGCGCCCAACAAGGGCAAACGTAGCGGGTATGATTATAGGTTCTAAAAACCATTTAGAAATATCTGCAAAGCATGAAAGCAGGAAACAGAAAGGTGGGGATTCTCGGCATTTTGTAGCATTTCTAGTAGCCTTGAAGAGAGAGTAAGCAGATAAGCTGTGGCAGGTGGTCCAAGCCACAAAGAAGCAAAAAATCACTGCGCCGTCAATAAAGATAATCCAAAGGGGGCAGGGTCAGTCACAGTCTCTCACTTGGCTGTACATCTCTAAGTAGTTAATATAAGCGTCCTCGTCATACCGATGTTAAGCAAGAAATAGAGAGACTTAAGTCTATGAAGGCCAAGGGCTGCAACCTTATTACGGGAGGCATTATCAAACGCCGCGATAAGGCTCAACATCGTTTAGAAGTCAGAGCTTATAATTGTTTTTTAACGCTTGTTTGTCCCCAACCTGAAATGTGTCCACAAGACCTTAAAAATCCTCCATTCTCCGAATCCTATACACGATTTCCAAATCGACTCTTTCCGCATAGGAATTCAAACTCTATAAAAATAGATAACCTCTAAAAAGCACTTTTGTCAAAGGTAGCTGTTGAGTACACCCCTACAACTGTATAAATCTCGCTGCTCCTTAATGATCGATAAGGGAAAACAACCCAGGTAGAGCCTTCTTCAGAAACCTCTTCATTCCGGTTAAATAATTTCAACTCCTGGCTGTAACAACTCAATCTCCCAGAAGACCCCTCCCACTGCCAATTAGTCTTAAAAACAAATTCCGACAGCCGTTTAGAAGACCTACTACCTCTCTCGAAGGCCTTTTTACGAAGCTGGCGCAAAAATAGAAAACAAAAAATAAAAGATTCAAATACATCTGCACGTTCACAGCCTAGAAGTGCCTCCTCAACACCAGACACACCAAGCAAATCAAAAAGGACAAAGACCATAGTGTCAAAAGGAGAAATCTCCTAAGTTAACAATGTTTTCCTCATAATTTCGCACTCTTCAAATCCCACAATAATACGAAAAGAAATGAAAAGAAAAGAATACAAGAAGAAACCGACAACAAAACATTCTCAAAGGCGACACAACTTAAAATACAAAACTTGGATAAGAAAAAAAAAAATAAAAAATTAAAAAAAAAAAACGAGTCCTGCAGCAAATGTAGCAGCGAACTAAAAATAACCACGACCACAATACTACAATCTTTTCTCCAGGGAACAATGCATTAAAAGGAAAAATACAGCCACCGCAAATATTGTTATAAATGGTAAGGACAAAAAATGGAAGAAAAACGAGGAACAGCGACGAAGGAAAAAATAGAAAGCCATAGCTGCGGACTGCGGAGGTGAGTGGGAGAAAAAAAAGCATAACAAAAGCTAAAGATAAATTGCACACTGGCACCATCACCGTCATCGTCATGTCGAATGTGACAAGCAAATGGTTTACAATAAAAGGACTTTCATTCGTTAGGATTCCCCGTGGAAGAATTTTAGATTTTTTTCGTCAGTTGTCCCGGGCTGGGGCATAACCAAGAACCAACCCTGTCAGTGCTTGTTGTTTGCTGGCACTCAGTTATTCAAGGATAATAGAAATGCTCCATTGAATGAGTATTTATCGTCAAGATGGGGGTGGGGAACTGCAGCTCGCACTCGAAGTGTTGGGCGGAAAGGATTCGCGACGCGAGCAAACATTGCACCGAAACAGGAGGGGCACAGCGAAACACAGAGAAAGAAGGCAGAATAATTGACCGTGAGCCAGATGATGGTGACGAAATTGCGAGCTAGCGCAAGAGGCATATGCGTAGCTCTAATTTCATCCGGGACAGCACTAATAGCACAGCGGCTCGTGTAATTGAGGGACCCTTAACAAGTTTACTGTGCCTGTCCTAGGTGAAGGTATGTGTTCGCGACTGTGTGAGTGTGTTGATAAAGTGGAGAATAATTGTCGACGTAGCGCACAGGAGGCGAACCCTTCCCGGCTGGGGTGTTTTTCTTTTGTTTTTGTTTTTTTTTATTTTCTTCTTCGTTTAGTGTTCTTCTTTGTTGTGCGTGTGGTTGGAAATTAAATTAAGTGGAATGAAAAGTGAAAATGTTTAGAGTTATGATTATGAATAATGAGGGTGACGTCCGCGGATGCGGATGTTTTTTGTTTGTTGAATTCTTGGAATGACAAGAGGGAGCCTCTTGTAGGCTCTAGTTAGCCTAAAGCATTCTTACAAGACTTTGAAGTGATTGAAAAGCCTTACGACTAATGAACAATCCATGAACAACCCGTTGGAGGTAAAGGTTTTTTATCCTGAATGCTGTAATAGGTCGCAAGTGCACGAGGATACACAGAGATGTGGGATTATTTTTCGCTTGTTTCATAGTTCAGGGGAAAACTTTTAATCGCCTTACATGAAGAAAGACATAATTTCAGAGACAAAGCCAGAGGAAGAAGTTTTCGCGCGAAGGTAACATGTGTGCCAGACAAATCTGGCAAGTTTGCCGATTATTTCGTTAAGTCTGCCACTGAAGGCAATTAATTTCTATACTTACAAAGCATGTACATACAGACCGGAGCTACGGTGAGAACAAGAGTCTTTCGTGGAAAGATTTTAAGAAAAAAACTATCACATAGGTACCCACAATGTAGATGCTCCCATTCAAAGGTATAGCTTTGCTTAAGTCAGTTGTATGAAAATGACTTGAAATTCCTTAAAAGGTGCCAAAATCTCACTTTCTAAGATTTTACCAAAAAGTGAAAGTTGTAAATATGAAACGTTCTTTTGTGACAAACGGTGAGAAAATTAATTAAAACAAAAACCGTCTCTTTTATTTCCATTCCATTTTGCCTTTCATTTGGCTAAAATTTCATAAAGTTCAGTTCCGGAATAACGCAGTAGTCGATACGAAACAAATGTTTAGACTATCAAAATAATAATAGGAAATTCAAAAATATTCGAGAGACAACATCAAAAACAAGGACAATACAAGGAGACCAATAAAGAGGCAAACTAATAACAGATTTCTGGGAATGGAAGGCGACATTTTTCAAAACTGAGTACACCAACATTCTGGCAGGGAATAAGCTTTACATCAAAGCGAGATTCAAAAAAATCCATGAACTCATTTCCTCGATGTTCCGAATACGAACTGAATCGCTACTTTCGCTTTAAGGGTGATAATTGCTTGTGGCGTAAATACAAAAAAATATCAGATGGGCATGGGACCTGGTTATACTCGCGTATTATTTAGTAAATGATGCCAAGTTACACACGATTGAGCAGCACGTCCAAGTGACGAGACCTTATACTGTCGGATGAGTGTTTTTCAGTGCAAATGTTGCGACTTGAGAGTTGTGAGCATTGCGTTGTGCGTGATGCCAGACTTTTCGGGCTGAATTGCCCACGACGACTATCAAAAATACCCAAAAATGCATTTTTCGCCCTTTTAGCTTGTCTTGAAAGGCAAAATACATACGATCTGTCATCACTCTTGCATCCATTTTACGGCAGACGCGGTTTTAAAGCTGACTTTTCAACTTTTGGTGGCCAAATTCGATACAACCGATTCGGTAAACAATTATCCAGCACGCGTGCGTCAAAGGAACGCCAGATAAGTCGAAAACATTGCCGAGGGTCGGTGAAGTATACCACGGAACCCGATGAAGTCAGACTTTAATGTGGCGAATTTTGAATCGGGACTTGGCCTGAGCCTAAGAGATCGAAGTTAATGAACAGAAACAACACCGTTTGTTCGCTGACTAGGCTTCGGAGCGTTTGGAAGAGAGCACCTAATTATATCCGAAAGATCAATTTTAGCGACGAGGTGCATTTTTGCATGAGTGACGTATGTTAACAAGCAAAATTGTCGTATATGGGACGACCCTAATCCACACAAGCTTCACCAGGTGGCACTGTATCCACAAAAAGTTACTATTTGTTGTTTTTGAAAGTTACTTTGGCAAGGCCATCCACATGTACGGCGATGCTAACCGACTTCTTTTGACCCAAATGGAACGATTTGGAAGTAGACAGCATGTGGTTTCAGCAGGACGGGGCTACATGTCATACAGCATTCGCCACGATGGACATTCTGCATGAACGATTTGAGGGTACCAAGGACACCATCAGTCAGTCGGAGCGAGTAGTGATTAGTATTCTTAAATCAAAGTTTCTTGAGAAACTCGAGGCTGTCATTGATTTTGTTACAGTTTATCGTAAAGATAAAACTCTTCTGTCTGTCTAAACATAGGTCTGCCTAGCAATACTCGTCAGAGCACAAACAGCTCAGGGAGAAAAGCCCTTCTCGATAAGCTATCCAGTCTAAATGAAAATTATCTCGAATTTTCTAAGAACGTCAAATCGTTATTCGTCGTAGGTAAATAATATGTATGTGCGGATGGGATTGATGTTGATAGAACGATGGCACATTTTCGCCGAAAGGAAATCGAATACGAAATTGAAATGAAATGAAATTGGCAGTTGTTGCTATAATCGGTATCTGCAAAGTGTTCAAAATCCACATAGATACAGATGTGATGTCCTGGAGATGACTATGATATTTTTGTGGACTATAAGGCTGTGATGGTAATGCCGCCTTGTAAAGATAAATTGAAAGATTATGCGATTTACCGATGGTAATTGAATATCGACGAAGGCAATCTCATCCACAGAACGTGGATCAAACAGGGGCCGGAAGGTGTGCTGAAGGAAATTAAATGTTTTACTGGAGATTGTAGCTGCCTGTCCAGTGGAATTTTCTCTACCTACAAGGTACAAGGAGAAAACGTTTACGGGTTGTGATCAATTTTAAATGATTCAGGTTGACGATATGTCCTTGATGTTAAACGGCTTGAGGTGAAGGCGAATTGAACTGTAGACTGGCATATGTGTTTGTGTTTATTTGTGTGCTTGACCTGGAAATTTGTTATGTATTCAGTTACAAGTTGAATATTCCCAAGGCGCATTAATAAAGAACCAAAGACCGACTCAATGATTGAGTTGAAGTTTGGGGAGGTTTATGAATATTGTATTGGATATGTTTAGTCTGTGAGCGGTGGGCTGAATTTCCAAGATTGAAACTCAAGTTACATGGTGACAACATCAGCAAGGAAGCTCAACAGAAAAACTGCAGTCCGTTTGCATAATGGAAATGGTACTTATTGGCAGGGTGACGGCTGCAGAATTCTGAAAAGTCGCAAGAAAAGAGGGCCTCTGTTATTCTGCAAATTTAGAATATTTTACCGATATTTAACGAGCGTTTGGCTCACTAAACACTGGAAAAGGTTTTTATTTGGAAATAAGAGCAATTTGAATAATTTTTGAAGCGCCTTCTCCAACTAAAAAAGGTCCAAAACAGCAAAGAAAAAAAAATTGTGGTAGTCTCTCAAAAAAAGGGCCCAATTGCAACTTCAGTCACACAACGGTCACGCTGTAATAATTGGGTTTTGAATTTGAGAAATGGCAAGAGCGATCCGACCACGGCTCAGTGGCTAAATAAACAAGGAAATAAAACCCCCGAGTAAAAATGAAATAAAGCGCCAAAAATGCGCATACAAAACAACAACAACAACATAAGTTGCTTAAAATTGGGTTTGAATTTCCTTTTTTGGGAGCCTTATTTAACTTTTTCAATCCGGGTGTAATTTCATAGAGAAATAAGTCCCCAGCATTTTTTTTTGAGACCCAATTTGATTTTTATTTCAAAAATAACTCACCGCTAAAAAAATATAGCATAAGGGAATAGCTGAAAAATGCGACTTTTTCAGCGCTGATAGCTTTCAAAAGTGAGGCTTACAATTTTGCGTTATTGTAAACCACTAACGGAATAGCTTAACAAATCGAGCGATTTATTTAAATTGTATGCCTTGAGTTGAAAACCATCAGCGAGTAACAGAATAGTTGAATAAATCGCTCGACTTTCAAAGCGAGGCTTACACTTTGTATTAAAAATATAAAAATCATTTCAAGCGACTCACATTTGGTATTTTGAATGGTTTGTTTTCGCTCCTCCGCTTGTTGTTGTTGTTGTTACACAACTTTACTTCTCGTTTATTTTTCCCTTTGTTCGTCTGCCTCTTTAACGTTTAGTGCATAAGCGAGACAGAGAGAAAAACAAAGCTGCAGTGCAGGTGGATGGAAGACGGTGACGCTGGTAATGCTGCGACGTGGCACAAACACAATCCGATGTAGTCCGACCCGAACTGAACCAGGTAGAAAGTAACCCTCCTATAATTATGAGAATTTACCCCAACTTTGGTCCATTATTTAATTTTTAATTTGTTGGCCTTATTTCCTGGAGTCTTATGTCGCGAAGCCTCAGCTAGTTTTAAAGGTAATTTTAAAATTTCTCTCCTTGAACGCGGATTCAAAAACGCATCACGTTAAAGCTTAAGGGCTTAAAAAGCGATATTCCACGGCCCATACTTTTTGGAACTGAAAGCGATATAAACTAACGTCGTCTTTACTCAGATTTGACGGCCTAAAATTTCAGGCCACAAGTGTTGCTTGTTGGGAAACCTTTGAATTTGAACTGAAGGTTATCATGTGTCGAGTAGTTTGGCGATGCTTTTTCGTCGACGTTTGAATTGGGTAAAAGGGAATGGATATTCTGGATATTCCAGTGATCTAGGAAGTCGCGGCCAGTGCAAGTTCAAAATAACGTTTGATAATCGAAAGGAAAAGATTGCCAAAAAATAGAAATAATATCCATCAGATATCATCCATCGTCGAACGTCATCGCTCAAAAATTCATTGAGTTTGTCAATGGCGCATTCGTCTGACACAAATCACAGTTTACCTTCCAAAATGCTGATCGATACCTAGAGTCGAAAAAGGACTGAGCTGGCAATCAACTAAATTCTGTTTTCATTTTTTGATTCGCTTCTAGGATGAGGTCCATTTTCACTGGTATAGTCCATTTCTTGTTTCGTCCAGTCTTAGGTCGTTTTCCAGCCATAAAGCATAAAGTTAAATGGCTTTTCGAATTTATAGGAAAGACGGCCGACTTTTTCTGCCCAACTGTAAGAAGCTTACAACCTAGCAACTGTTATTGCTTAAACCTGCCTATGGAAAGCCTTAAAGACCCCTCGAAAATAAAAATCACGAGACGTGAAAAGCATTTCTTGAATCCTTAATTCGACTGTCCCTGATGGAAGTCGTTCACAAACAATAACGATAAGCCTTTGAGAGACAAATCAGTGGAAATTTCACAGGAAAAAGGTTCCCGCCCTCATTCAATACGGTAAACAGATAACATCTGGGGGAAGGCAATTCGCATTTCGAAGTCTCTACTCTCTAGTTGTATCTGGTACGTGCTAAGATAACAAAAACCATTCCCTGCTCTTGGAACAAATTCCCGTCTATTATTTGCCCGAATATAGGTTGCCTTGTATATTTTACATGCGAATGCACTCGACTGACTTTTACTTAGGGATACGAGTTCCACATCCATGTCTGCGATGGGTTCTCCTCCCTGCTCCTTGAATGGTGTTCACTTTGTGATCTCCTGTGCTGTGTGCCATTCGACGTAAAAAGCGAAAAATTAATCGAATGAGCAGTCATCGCATATAGCAAAAGTCAGTTTGACTTTTGTTCAAGTACTACACCCGTATCTTGGAGCTGGCATCCGTAGCACCCACCTATACACGTTTACATCAAGCAACGCTACGGTGTACATTTTAGAAAAGTTAAAAAGTTAATCTATTAGAAAATCGAAAAATTGGAAGCATTTCATGAGCTTTAACTAGGCAACTGAAAAGGATGATACAGCGTGTAGGGCGGGCGGCATTACATTTGATTGCTGTGACTTATTTTGATGGAGGTACTCGTATGGAACGGTCGGCGGTAGCGTGTGCTTTGATTCTGAGTAAGTTGATTAGAAGCCGAGGGAACTTCGGCCAAGTAGAGTCGTTGGGTGATGCTTTTTGGTATGGTATGTGAGACACTGGGGAATGGGGTGTGGAAAGCAGCATTAGTGGTCGCAACTTGCCTTGGGGCTCAGTTGCTCCCAGATTGTGAATATGTAGCACCCCATTACTCTTGGCATTGTTGATTGTAGTATAAGTACCTATATAGCTGTTATGCCTTCTCAAATGAGCCTCTTTAGGAACTGCGATGCGTGTTTTCGAAGAATTGCAACTGCATTGATTTGTATTTTTTTATGTTTTTCACTCCGAATCCCAGAATATATTTCCAAGTATAAGCTTATTTCTTGCCTTTAGCTAACCTACCCAACAGCACCAGCCTTTTTCCTTTAAGGGTATTTAACGAAAAGGGTATACCTAAGTAGACCATAAACGATCCGATAGGTTCAGACGTGAATATCCGAACTAAAAACGCAGCCTGTTTTGAAGGCTACCAAAGGGCGAAACTTGAAAGGATATTGCTCCAAAAGATGTATATCTAAGGAAATATTTTTGAATTATTCGAAAAAATGCGTGACTTATGCAGTGCGTTTCTAAGAATTCAGAAGCCGTCTTCTTTAGCTCGAATATAAACTTCGATATAGCCATTTTTGTACCACAAAGACTGTGGGTGATGGTAGGAAAAATATCCATTTCAAAGTGGACCTACAGAAAGCCGAGTTTTTGGCGGCCATTCAAGAGCTCAACGCAGTTGGATAACGCGGGACTGAACTTTTCTGCACGTAAGAACTCCGCAGAGTTGAGTTCCGCACGCGGAGCAAGGCGGTAGATTTGGGAGTCCCAAATCGCAACGATTGGATTACCGACAGTCAGCGTTTACATAATGCTGTAGTCGGGCAGCCTTTGCAATGGGCTATTTATAGAGCGCTGTTCATCTATTTAGAAATACAAGTCGATTGTGGGGCCCTAGGACTTAAGGTAAACGATCTTGATGGACATATTGACGGTGTTTCAGTGGAGAAGTGCATGACGCATTCAAAAACTGAAAACAATCCAGACTAAGAAGACCGAGGAGCAGTGGCTTAGTGGTTAGTGTGTTGGACTACTAAGCGAGGGGTCCCAGGTTTGAATCCTACAAAAACCCAAATTCCAACTAAGGGTTTTTTCCACTGCACCACCTCTCGCGAACGTCTGACAAAGATCCGAGGGTATAAACTGTCTTGAAAGAGCTCAATTAGCCGTTTCGAATCGGCATAAAATTGTAGATCTCTCAAAATGAATGGTTGTGAGAAGCTAGGCCTTGGGTCCCTACGGACATGTTGCCCCAACTATTTATTTATTTTTAAGAAGACCGAAGCTCTCCTAAAGGCTATGAAATCAAGGAACTTCTGGTTTCAGGAGACTAGCCGGTGCTTGAAAGTAGGCTAAACTCAGACTTTTGACGTCGCGTACCTATTCTAGAAAAAACGCGTCGCAGATGTAATCAGGGATAAATATGAACCACCAAATATTTGGCCGTGTGTTGGACTACTAGGCGAGGGGTCCCAAGTTCTAGTCCCGAAAAAGCCCAAACTCTAACTAAAGGTTTTTTTCCATTGCTCCACCTCTGGTGAACGTCGGACAAACACCCCAGAATGTAACTGTCCAAAAAGAGCTTCTCAATTGGCCGTTTGGACTCGGCATAAAATTGAAGAAGATGTGGAAACGTCTTAAAGCCAGGAGAGCTCTCACTGCAAAAGGCAGGTTATACCCACGAGGTCTGCACAGAGAAAGCTTCCAACCCCCAACTGAAGACTTCACGTACAGATCGGACCACAAGTACTTGTACACCCCGGCAGTTCCTTAGATAATTGCAAATCCACCCCACCATGCCCTTCTGAGCACCACGGCAAACATTGGGAAAATATAACCTCCCTTGCTGCAGGTCATCAGCATTCCTTAAGTCGGCGCTCTGTGGCGTAAACAATATTTTGCCGTAATCCTCTTAACAAATTTCTTTGGGAACCTTTGTAATCCCATTTTCTTGCAATCTACTTTGGCATTCTCAGCTGAGACGGCAGGGGGAGGACATGCAACCCCGCCAAAAGGAGCTTTGTAAAGTGCTTACAAAGTTTTGTTCGCATCTATTCTGTTTTTCCGCCCGTAAAAGTGTTTAACTTTATTGCAGCACCTATACAACAATGTACAGCATGTTGGAGTACTGCTTGCTGGCAACAAAGGGAGAATGCATTCTTTATTTTCGGTTACAAATGGGATCAAGAGTGGCTCAAGATTGGGGGAGATCCCTGTCGGTGGCTGCAGTATAGTCATATTAAAAACGGCGAACAACGAAAGAAAACGACGCTCAAATGTAAATACACTTGTTCCGGATTCACATGGAATAACAACAAAAACAGCAAAAAGGACGAAAGTAAAATTGTTTTTGTCGTTACGGTAATTTAGCAAGTCTCTTACATGAGTGGCTTGGCTGCGCTCTGCCTCATTCCCAGTCATTTAACGGTGCAATGTATTGAAACAAAAAGGATGTGTACCGAGCAAAAGTCTACCCCTTTGCGCTCTCTTATCCTACAAATGACACTTGTTCGAGTTTCGGAAGGAGCTAGCAACTCGGATTGTTTGCATCAGTTTCTGGCTTCGTCCTTTCTGTGTCGCCCGCTGGAGATGAGAGAGAGGAGAATGCTTTGCCAAAAACTTTTATCCATATCTGAAGGGAGGAGAAGAATGTCCTTTTGGCAGCATTTACAATTTCATTACACTCTTGTGTGTGCTGCTGCAGCAGATCCCTTGTCGTTCTGCTTCTGCTTGATCTGCAAGGATGACTTGCATCCCTTTTTCACCGGTAGATTGCATTTTGCTTTCGCTTTCATCTGCCTCCAAGGTGCGGTAGTGATATAGCTGGCTTCGGTTGGTAGGTATGTGACCTTCTTTCTCGTGCGCTTGCACACAGTGTCATCCCAACAAAGTCATGAAAGTTTGATGCCGTAGAATGTGTCGTCATCATCGAGGAGCGCAAGACGGGTAAAGCGATTGTTAATTATTTTCAAGCCAGTCCCCACCCCCGTGCAGTGTTACTTACGAACGATGCTTGGCTTACAGCTGAAGGGTGAAATATCCTCCAAGTGCTTGTACACAGCATACGTAAGTGCGATGCTTGTGTAGCTAAACACACGCCGGGCTGTGTGATGCTTATATGTACTCTGAAGCCGGGACATTGTTGCATAATATGCCAAGTGAATCGTTCAAGTGACGGGCAATTGAATGTTTGCCAACAAAATTTTGTGATGATGGAATAATTAAGTCGTGGCTCTGTGTGAGTTTGTTTTTAGCGAGCGCAAAAATTGGTAGGTACTTCAAGTGCACAGCGGATGATGTATGTCAATTTGGGGCATGTACCACCAAACACTTGCTAAGGTTTGTGGCATTGTTTTTGGAGTTGCTCTCGTGTGTGTCAAAGACATAGTGGCATTTACATAAAAGGATGACGCTGAGTGCTGTGGGGGACAAAATGAGTTGACGTTTTTTTTGACGCGGAGAGTTTTTATTGGAGTGCCGAAGCTCGTGCCTAATCTGACGTATTGAATTGGACATAGCGGAGCTTCGAAAGACATAAAAGGTATTAACGCGATGCACGAAAAAAAAAATAAAAATTAAAGTGCACGACTGGGTCGCACGAAACTGTCCTTTCATCAAAAGTTTGGTTTGTTATATGATTATTTGGTAGGTTTGTAAAAATCCAACAAGCGATGCTAGCTAGAAGAAACGGTTCATAAAATATAGGAATAGTTCTACACAAAATCCACTCTTGGGCTATTCATCTGATGAGACAGTATCAAATAACAATGTGGGTTTTTATAATTTGAAGATCTAGTAACATCCATTTGTAGCAAATTCTGATTAGAGAGTTTTAAATGCGTAGTATACTATTTTACAAGCTCTTTCAGTAAACATGATTTTTGAGTAAAATACCAAGCTTTAGAAGTCTTTGTTTTCTGATTTGTTAGGGCATGTTTTTATTTTTGACTGGAATAGATTAGTGACGGTGATTTAATGTGTCTATGATTGGAAGTAAGGTTTCCAATATCTTTACATAGATATACAGCTATAAATGTTAGAATTCAGAGATCTAGCAGTCCAGAACTGAATATCCCGATGGGCGTTCGTATTATGCAAATGAAGTTGGAGTTTCTGATTGTGTAAGCCTCAAGTGATTGGAATTATTTTAAGGTGCATATTCAATATGGTTGAGAAAAGGATGATATGGGTAATACAGGGTCCGCCAAATATATTTTTTTTTTTTTTGAAAATGCTATAAAAAAAACTACTGAATACTTTCTAAAATTTCTTTTTTTATTTGAAAGTACAATCCTTCCGGTTAATAATGGAAAATAATTTCATTAAAATGGCTGCCTCGGCTGGCCATGCAGTAGCCTGCACGATCGGTCCAATTTTTAATCACATTATGCCTCTGGACCAAATTCCGCACCAAACAGTTACTCGTTTTGGGTATATCGGCTTTTTAATGTATGCGTGCGGGTTTTCTGTTTGTTTACATACCCGCCAAGATGAAAATGAGCTTCATCTGAAAAGATGATTTTTTTTGGCAAAATCGGCATCTTCTCTAAGTCGATCGCAGGCCCACTTAACGAAGCGAAAACGCGTTGGATGGTCATTTGGCTTCAACTCCTGAACCAATTGGACTTTGTATGGCGTCATACCAAGGTCTTTATGCAAAATTCGTCTCAATTATGTCTCCGAAATGTTCAATTGTTGAGAACGACGGTGAATTAATGTTGATGGCGCTTCACGCACACTTTCTTCCACAGCAGCAATTTTCTCGGGTGTACGCACTGTTTTTGGCTTTTCAAGCTTTGGTTTATCGATAAGGATGCCAGTGTGTTTCACTTTTTTCACAAGGTAACGAACATACGGAGCTGACGGTGCTTCTCTTCTTCCAAATTCCGTACGCAATTTTCGCACACAACATTACCATGATTTTTAAAGTAATGTCGCAATATTTCCCAGCGTTGTTCAAGCGTATACACAACCATATTCGTTCAGCGGAAGGATAAAACTAATTATCTGCCAGATCAGACATGAGCTAAGTGTTACCATTCGCGAAATAAGCACTAGTTGAAAAAAAAAAAGTTAGATGGCGGAACCTTTATTTTCTAAAGAGAAGTTATTGGAAGTGGGGCCTTGAGATTAAAATTTAATACAAAGTTCAATACAAAAATAAACCGTTGATATGTGAATATATAAATATTTAAAAAAAATGGTTTATTCGAATTTCTTGAGAAAATCTTAACACGGGGTCTTACTTAGAATACTTATATTATTCTTTGCATTTTGTTTGATCAAAATCGTAAAGTTGTAAAATTTTGCAGACAAAATAGTAACAGATATGTTTAGTTTGAAAAATACTATTGCTTAACTACATATTTACCTGAAAATTGAGTATTAAATATTGCTTGAGATGTAGGCATCGCTTGGTTTTTAAAGATTTATCCAACTCGAAAATGGGGTTTTTGAGATAGGTATAAGCAGTTTCTAAGATTTTCGTTTTTGGTGATTTGAATTGAAAATTAAGGACGCAATCATTTGGAAAACATCAGCTTTATTCTAAGTATGCACTTTGGTCAAAATCGTTTGAGTAGTTTTTAGGAGAACTAAAAACAGCTAGATTTCTAAAAAAAATACCTCTTTTCAAAAACCCATTGAACGATAATATAGGAAAAAACTGAATTTGCTATTAAGTTAGAAATGACCATATTACCTTCGGAATACATTTGTGTTACAATCTTAAGTCCGGTTTTCGAGATATGTCCAAATTTCAAAAGTACCATTATTCGGTTTCTTAGCCAAAAACTGAGTATGCAGTCATGTTTACCTCACCTACTTAAACTCAAACATCAATTTTGGTTGAAATCAAAATAGCCGTTTTCGAACAAATCAAATTGTTATGAACATTTTTGCATGGGAAGTACCATCAATATTGTGGTTATCTTGTAAAAAAAAGAAACAGCCCCGAAGTGAAGCCAACAAACTTCTTATCCGAAGCTTGAACCAAATCCGGACAGCCGTTAAGGCTGTAGTCCGTAATGTCAGAATTGATTAACATCTCGAGTTCGAAATTTGGTACGAATACAATATCTTTCTCTTATCTACTTATTCGAGAAAGTTAAAAATCTATTTAGGAACAAGAAGGTATAGTTTCGATGTACTCTCTCGCTAGATCTATATGAATGGACTAGATCTGGAATGCGGATAACAATTTAAGGTATCCTGTCTTTTAATCCCGACGTTTTTCTGTGCAACTGTGAAAACCGCAGTCGATTTCGTGCTGTGGTCTTCAAATCCCTTACAGTCGGTAAAAGGTTACAACTTTACTATTTCAAGAATGTAAATGAACAGGACGTTCTGCACAGATAGAGCTGTAGTCTGTAAGCCTTATCTCACCATACCATGCTCAATAATAGAGATGTAGGTCGTGAAAATTGTCTCGAAGCTTTTGAAAGGCTTGTGGCCATCGGATTTTCAAGTTGGGACCTCATGCAAAATATTCTCCAGATGTCATTGGATGTGGAGTTTCGGTGGTAATAGAGTAAAAGTAATTAAAGTGTCGATGTTGGGTTTTCTTGACTGAATAGCCAATAGAAGTTACCGAAAAGAGACTTCAATGCATTCAGCTATGAGGCTCGCTTATGGCTTGACGCGAGTTTGTTAAAAAGCAAAATTGAGATCAATCCACAAGACATCCTGCGGACTATATGCATTCCACCCGGGAATGGTGCGGTTTAGACGCTGACGGCATCGTCGGGGCTTCTCCCTTTCAGTGCGCAGAAATTTAGATGAACACATACCGGTAGTGAAACCGCGGAAGATGATAGGTATGCATAGATATGAAGCATTCAACGAATCGTGAGCTACCTTTAAGTTTACGGTAGAGGGCATGCATAGTTATAAAACCAAACGGACCGGCTACTGAAACCTTTTAGGTCCGATAGGGGTGTCATTGATAGATCGAATTATGTGTCCAAAAGCCTTGACACACGCAAGGTAGGTGATGTAGCTAGTTTGAAATAACCAAAACTGCTCCTAATTGTTTCGGAAGCTTCCCTAGACAGTTCAAGATGCTTAGTCCCTTAACTGCGCTTCCAATCATGGTGAGTTCGCTATCGGACTTTGATTCTTTCAAATAAACTGTGTTAAAAGCTTTTATAGTACCAGATAGTAGCATGTCCGATTCAGAACCGTATTTGATCTTCTTATATGCTGTATTGGGATGCCATTCGATTTTAGTGCTGCAGGTTGCGATTTGGTAGACTCCCGCTGGGATCATTGGATCCATTTCGGTTATGGAGCCCCTGACTTTTTTCCCAAGATCGAGAGCCATGGAGCCCCAGTTAAGAAATCTACGTCCACAAAGTTTTAAATGAAAAGATTCATCAAATAGCTGTGAAACAGAGCGGGCTCTGCAAAAATGGCATCAACGGAGTCTCGTGATAATCGTACACTCTACGTGGCGGTCAATGTCACCCTCCAAGACTCATTGAAGAAGAATCGTGGTTTCCTACGACGTAGCTAAGGCACAAAATATTGAGTTCATGCTGAAGGTTGAACGAAGCTGAACAAGAACGAGAAACTCCTCAGGAAGCGAGCTAAGTCTTATGACGTCTTCTCGGCCTTAGAGTTGATATATCAAGCAGTTTGTTGGGTCCCGATTTGATCAAGGCTGGAAACTTTACGGGTCTGTCATTCTTGGCCACCGGGAATCGATGAATGGCAAAATCAATGAGGCCAAGGCCACATTCAACCTCTGGATTGTTGGAGCCCGGTGACTGGTCGATCACTTTCTTGGTTTCGCTGGCAGAAAATTCGCTCCCTGCATCCCTTAGCCGCGTATCAAGATTTCAGCTTGGCGGAAGTCTTCTGCTTCGACAAATTGGGAACGAAAGTACGTATGCCTCACGATATTTTGTATATCCTTATAGGTAGGTGTCAGAAAGGATTTACAAAAATATTGCCCCATTCGTGCCTTGGTTTTCCCGTTTGAAAGAGTTCGACTTTGCTACAGTAGATTCATTGCCTCCTTATTAACAGACTCCTATTGTGACACGGTCCTTACTGCATGGCTGCTCTCTTTAAGATGTAAATAGCAAACAACGTACCTCTCTATATCTATACCATCGTCATGAGTCTCGTGAAATACAAAAATATGCCCCCAAAGTACCCACATAAACTTGTCACCATTAGGGGACAGTTAACAAAATGGTTACTTTGACAAACTGACGGTCAAAACTGTAAAAGCCCACACCATTCTACAATGACAAACAAAACCATCAATCACCGTTGACATCATCTTATCGCATTCATTAGCACTCCCAGCGAGATAGTAGCAAATGTTACATTGCCTAGTACCTACCCCTCAGCCAAGGCTGATGCTGCTACTGACTTCATATCATTTAAAAAATATATATATATTTCAATAGCTATACTCCGCTTAAGTAATGCCCAGTATACGGTATATATACAGCAATAATCTCTACACAGCTGAATAATTGGCCAACATTTCTACCAGTCAAAGTGACAAAGTCGCCTCCGTTTTAATGTAAAAAGTTCTTCCGCCCCTAATTCACACGCCACTTCAATTCGAGTCGTGCGCTACCAAAGAACTCAATTTATCAACAATCTAACCCAGGAGCGTACGATCGCAGGATTTGAGCATTCCACGCTCATCCCAATCACTCAACGCCCCCTATTCCGCCTCGGAATAGTTACACCAAATGCGATTTTGTCATCATGACAGAGGTAAAAGCCTGTCCGGCGGCGGGGGCAGGGCATGAGATAGCGAAATAAAATTCCTTAAATAACTTTGTCCACACGCAGGCTGGAGTAGACGAGCGGGCACAGAAGGAAGGAAGCAGCACGAAAAATTGTCTTCCCGACGCCCGACCACGAGAAGTAATTCTCCCATCTTCCTTATGGCATACTGGCTCTGGCGGTGGCGATGTGTAAATGTGTCTCAGAAAACACAACATCCTGATGGGGGACTTTCCTTGCGTCAAGAAAAACAAACACACACACACGCTGCTGGAAGGCGTGTTTTGCTACTGAGATTCGCTTACATTGCGATGTACGGCCGGCAGTTTCGTCTGCGAAATGACGAAGAATCGGTCGTTGAGAAAAAAAATAAAAAACAAAACACCACCCCTGTATTAGTATCCACCATTCATCCTTAAGAGGATAAATGTTCACACTTGATATTGTTTTGCTAGCAAACAAATGACTACCCACTCGATAAACCAAAACGATATCCTTTTGCTTGCCCTATGCCAAGAGTGTGAGTGAGAGAAAGAGATAGCACCCGCACCTGCTTCACTTCCTAAAAGGCTGCAACGCACTCTGAACTTCGAAGGCTGAATCCAGTGGCAGGAGAATGAATGTCCTGAACGTGATAGAACTTTAATTTTGTCCAAATTGTGATTTGATGAGGATGGACGAACAGGATGCTGCCGCGTGTGCGTGTGAGTTGACTTTTGAGTTCACAGAGGGCGCCTCTGCTGCTCTGACTCTCTTACTCAGAGATATGATAAGGCCAAATGGCAATGGCATGGCGGGCAAAAAAGGTCAAACGGCATATCGTCGGGCATACATTGAATTAGTCAGGTGGCGATGGCTGCTGGTGGTAGGCTTAATGTCGGCCATTCAAATTCAAGGACATGTAAGCGGTGGCGGCAGATGGCTACGCTTATCTTCTGGAGCAATTGTTTAAAATTCAACTGACAGCGGTGCGATGTGTTTTTGTATAATATGCGAAGCACACACACCGCACGAGGCTGCTGAGTTTATTTAAATCTGAACTGGGAACAGCTACGTTTTTGGGCTGTCCTATGACTCGATAGATGCTACTCTGCACGTACCTATACCTATTAAAATGTTTGTTAGAATACTTTCAGTGGTTGCTATGGGCGCTATCACACACGTCTAAAAAAAATCAATAGCACAGCGGTTGGTATATACAAATTCTGTCCGGATGAGCAGGTGTGATGATTTTGACGAGGGCTGGGGTGTTGAGAAGCTGTACTCAGAGACCCCCCCCACCCCCCATTTATTATTACGGCGGTTAGGCAGTTCATGCTCAAGCTCATATGCTCAAGCTCATCATCAGGTCATCTTCTCACACAACTTTATAGGCTCCCCTGTGCCATGCTTTATAGAAATTGATCTAAAGCAACTAAAAAAGTAAACGTCGTTTATTTAGACCAAGGCCGGTCTAGCTGAATCACCGGCTTCTCCTCAAATTACCTTTGGCTACTTATCCGTAAATAGTTGTTTTCTGTGTGCACACTCAGAAAAAAGAAATGGTTATTTTTTCGCAAGAAAAAAGGGCGGAGAAAAAAAAAAGGTGACATTCCTGAAGCTATTCTGCAAATGTAGAATGCTTCAACGATATTTAACAAGCATGGGCTCACTTCACACTATAAGACTGTTGTGATACAAAACTGCGTAACATTTTAGAGGTTTTTATTTTGAAATAAGAGCATTTGAAAAATGTTTGAAGCGCCTTCTCCAACTAAAAAAAGGCCCAAAATTGTTAAAAATTGTGGCAGGCTCTAGAAAAAAGTGCCAAATTGCAACTTCAGTGGCACAACGGTCACGCTGCGGTCACCGATACTCCACTGCACAGTCCCAACGTTTTATCGTCTTTATAGCCAGGATTAGATCGTTCATACAGGTGTATCAAGCTTTGCTATGAATTATCCTAACCTTGGAGAACCAAACTGGCAACACTTGATCGCATTCCAGAGACAAGTTAAATAGTTTTCTTTTTAAGATATACATATACATATGTACATGCAGGAACTTACCTACGACCTTTCATTTGATCCATATTTTTTTCAAAATCGGTTCTGAAATAAGCCCGTAATCGCTACGTCAAAATCAGGTGTAGTCTATTTATGTAGTGATTGGCATGTTGGCATGACCCGCCTTAACAAAAAAGTCAGGAAAGCTGAACTAAGTCGATAGTGATACTTTTGATGGCGTGAAGCGGAAAAATGATTCCCATTTAGATCTAAGACACAAGCATGGTCTGAGTACTGTCAATCTATCGATACTCTTAAGGAATCTGCAAGACTCAGTAAAATTCTATCCAAAGGACACTCCAGTCCATATTTTATCAGGAAAACGGACGAAACCTGGACGAAATCAACTGACTAATCCTTAGAGCTTCTACTTAACACACACTTTCCCAGTTGTACAGAGTACTGCGTAGTCCCGCCCAACTTGAGGGGGAATCTTCCCTCACACCGGGAAGAAATAGAGCTCATTATAACCAAGGAAAAGATCTTCTGGGCCATTCACAGTTTTTCTCCGTATAAAACACCAGGGCAGGACGGCATTCTGCCCATCAAAAACATGAAGGGGTAGTTGTGCCCTTACTAGCTGAAATTTATGGAACCAGTATCCTACTAAATCACATATATCAGTCTTGGAGGGATTTCCGAGTAGTTTTTATACCGAAAGTCGGTAAAAGAGGTCACGAAACCGCGAAGTACTTCCGACCAATTAGCTTAGCCTCTTTCATACCCAAAACTTAAGAACGTATACTTGACCTCCACACAAGAACAGGCCTTGAAGGGTTTCACTTATGTAATTCACAACACGCATACCTCAAGGGCAGGTCGACGGAGACCGCTCTTCATGAAGTAGTGCGTACAGTTGAAAGGTCACTCTCTCATCTCCAATATACCTTAGCTACCTTCTTAGATATAGAGAGCGTTTTTTAACAACGTCCGCACTGAATCGATCCAGGAATCTCTCTTAGAACTAGGTGTGGAGGATTTCGTCACTTCATTGATCATTTCCATGCTCAAAACAAGGACCATTCAAGCAAAACTTGGTAACACCCTTCTAACCAAATCAGTAAGCAGAGGAACACCTTAAGGTGGGGTGATCTCGCCTCTCCTATGGATTATGGTATTTCACAAAATCCTGTCAAGTCTCGACAGGGAAGGTATCAAAGTCGTTGCGTATGCGGAGGACGTGGTTGTTCTAGTATCAGGAATGTTTCAGAACGTGATAAGTGAAATCATGAGTAAGATAAGCGATTGGGCTACAAGTTGTGGTCTTAGCGTTAACCCAAGTTAAACTGAACTGATGGTATTCACCACCAAAACCATAATACCAATCTTCTCACTTCCGTCATGCTTGAACCTAAACTTAACTGGAAGTCCAATACCGAACACCGAGTGCGGAAGGCAAGCATATCTTTCTACGCCTGTAGTAAAACTATCGGCAAGAAGTGAGGGCTTCAACCAAAGATGGTTCGTTGGATGTACACAGCGGTGGTACGTCCCATCCTCACCTACAGATCTCTGGTATGGTGGCCCGTCTTAAGTAAAGTCTATAATATCATTAAATTAAGGAGTCCAAAGGAGTAGAGTCTGTAAGCTGCTCCTTAACAGAAATCTTCCCTCCGCTGGGTTATGAAAAGAGAGAAATTCTCCTGCACTCCACCACAAGGGCTGCAACTAGATGATGCCAGAACAAACAACCTCTTAGCCACAACGCGTGTAGATGTCGCCAGACTAACGGCTATTAGTACGGGCCATTGGCCTTTAGGAACTCACGCAGCCAAGCTTGGCAACCCCCATGACACCCACTGCCGTAGCTGCGCTGACACAAATAAGAGTTAAACAGTGGTCCATCTTCTTTGTGAGTATCCGGGCCTAGCCAAAACCAGACGCAGTGCACTAGGGCTTCCCTTTTATGATGACCTTTCGGCCAGCATCCATTTCAACAAGATTATCAAATTTCTCAACTCCACAGGCTGGTTTTGAGCTCTTTTAACATTCTCCATCCCCCTTCATTTTCAGGTTCCGTTAGTTGTGGTCTCAAAACGGCGGCGTTCAATGCGCTATTTGTGTGTTTCCCTCGCCAGGTAACAGGAAATACAGCCACTTAAACCAACCAACCAACCAGATCTTGGGAGCAGATCCGCTCCACTCTGTCAAAGGTATCACTATCGACTTTTTCCAATAGAGCTGTGATCCGACCTGTTCGATTCAAATAAGCGCTTTGGGTTCCATTAACGAAATATAGTAATAACAAGACTCTTTCGGATGTCGTCTGCACCTTTTTGTCCCTCAATAGGAGCAACTATAGACAACTTTCAGCAAATTGACTGCCGACGAACAATTGCTCTGCCATTTTCCTGCTGTCTGATCTATAATACTGGCAGCTGACTCCACAAGCTCCTCATCACTAGGAAGCTTTAACTATAACATTTTTATGGAATCTTATACTGATAGAGGGGATTCAGGTAAAATCTCATTCGATCTGAAATTTCAAAAACTAATTTTGGAACTCAGTCAAACTTGAATTTCTTCAATTCGACGTCTATTTCTGTCGTCAATCTGAGGGGCCCTGAGTGCTTTGATTGAGCAGCCGAAGCCTACAAAATATTTTTTCCCTATGGCTAAACAAAACATAGTTCGTCCTTTCCCTTGTTATAGGAACAAAACGGGTAAGCAAATTATTTCCGAACATGTCGGAACAATGGAAAAGTGTCAATAGAAAGACCATTTGTATTTTGAACGACTTTCTGTCTGGAGCTGCTGTATTTATAGCTAAGTACTGAAATTATATTTCAAACGATACTGTGAAATTTTGTTAGGCCAAGGAATCAATTTAAAGGTCAAGGAAAGGAGGATTCTTTCTCTGAAAATGTGTTTACAGTCATTCGGCAAGTTAGTTATCGTGGGTTGTTCTATATATAGCTCAAAGACTGTCTTTTAGTATGCACTCAAAATGACAAACTTTCTTTTTGTTTCTACCCCCTATTTGTGTCCCTTACTAAAAATAAAAAAAGAAAACTTATTCCAAGGAATAAATTATTCAAGTGGTGATGTTTCTAATGCGTAATCACGACATGTCCGATAATAGGGGAATATCGAAGAGGTGTATGGTTACCGCCCACCGTATATGCTTTAACCCCGAAAAGTGTGATGTGAAATTATTTAACTTTAATTATAGTACCTACCTGTTATTGAATGGTGGCGCCCTAAGGTAGTGCGGGAATTAACAAGAGACACGTACTACTTTTTGGGGTGATTTAAGCTATAGGTATCGAACTTTGGCATCGGAAGGGAGTATTCCTAAAATAGAGGACGTTTGTAATAAAAACAAGCACAAAAACTATCGATAGTTTATGAGAAAAAGCGGGCTTCATAGATATTTGGCTCCAAGTCCATATGAATGCCTAGGTGCACGAAATTTCATAAATACATAAGTCGGTAGTCTGAAAGTGCGGCAGCGTTATTATAAGCTATTTCTCGAAAGATCACTGGAAACGAGTAACACTTCCGATCGAACCCACAGAAGCGAAACCCTTCATTTTAAAATTCACTTTTATTCAATTATTTTTTTAAACTTACATACTAGACCAAAACGATTAAATCTAATTTAAAACTAACATTTATCTTATTCTAGTTTACTGGCTCTTATTGAGCACTCTAATCTTAACAATATCCCTAAAATTATTGCCTTTCGGCCTTAAATCTATCAATCTATAAATAGTTTTGTTTCTTAATTTCCAAGAAACTTTAGAAAATTTGAATTCTTTATTATTTGTTTTATTTTAATACTACTTAAAACTACCTAAGCTACTTGTGTGAATGTCGATGCATTTTATTTTAATGTAGATAGTGATAGGCGCAGCGGTTTACTATTAGTAGCTTGTGTGTTCGACGACCAAGCGAGGGGTCCCAGGTACGATTTCCGATAAAAACCCGAACTCTATTTTGAGTTTTTTTTTTGAAACTGCGCCACCTATCGTGAACGTCTGACAAATATTCCGGAAGTATTAACTGTCCTGTCTCAATTGGCCGTTTGGACTCAACATAAAATTGTAGATCCCTTCCGTTCGTCCTAAAAATTAAAAAATCACACATCATCTAGGTCCCTAAGGACCTATTGCGCCAAATCTTTATTAATTATTTAAAGATAGAGACGTTCGAGTGGGTGATATATTTTTTTTAGCCTACCAACTACGTCTTAAAATTAACAAATAGAGATCGGTATTATAAATGCGTCATCCCCGGATGTTTCGCATACTTTTCCCAATCAAAACTAGCCCTGTAAGTTTACATAGCGTAAGTTAAGTATCCATAGCAAAACATATTGAGAAAAAAGATAACATTATTTGTATTCAATGATATCTTTAGTCTCTAGTACAGTCTTGCACACAACGCTACAATGATAACATATGTAAAAGAGATAATATCGTTTGTATACAATGTTGGAATATTATCTCTTCTTCATTATCAAGCAAGACGATTGTACGCTTGGGTCTCCTTGTAGATAGATAAGAAAAGTATATAAATACGACTGTATGATGAATTTATCAACAGTCTTATTGTAACTACATAGTAGCCTTAAGCTCCTTTTAGAATTAGTAAAAAGTATTTCAATAATAAAGGACATAGTTCCAAATAAATATTGTTTAATTTTAAAAGTAAGAAACAAGTGTTTTAATTGGCGATCCTGCCAGGAGGTTAAATATACTTTTTAACTTCAATCGAGCGGACCTCGGGAACAAGTAGTGAAATCTAGTATAAACAGAACACTCGCGTTACCGGTTACAAGAATTACCTAGCATAGCAGGTACAAATATAGCTTCTTCGTACGAAGCAGCAAAGCAATTCAGTGAAAGTGTATATGTGGAGAAAAAAAACACACAAATTCGACGACAACAGACACGAGTTCAAAATGGAACAACTCGCAGTATTAATGGCAAGATTAGAAGCTTTAGAAACCAGGAGCAACACAGTAACACAAACCCTAGAGCACACACGCACAGAGAATGCAAGGTTAGCAGCAATAATAACTAACCAAAATCAAATAAACACTAATTTAGAAACAAAACTAAATGAAGTAAAATCTGGATTAGGCATAGTACCAAACATACCTGTGCTAGAGGAAATAAGAACCACATATACAGATGGTAGTGAAATACAGTTAGACGCATTTAAAAGCCTACCTATTTTCAACGGCGATCAATCAAATTATCGGTCGTGGCGCGAAGAAGCATCCAGATTAATGGACAGCATTAAAAACTTCAAAACACACAGTAAGTACGCAGCAGCATTGACTATAGTGAAAAGTAAAATACAGGGTGCAGCCGCGAATGTGTTAACTAATTATAACACAATTTTTAATTTTGAGGCGATACGTAACAGATTAGATTATACGTACTCTAATCAAGAACCTCTATACGTGTTACAAGACATGATGAAAGCCATCACGCAAAAAAGAAGCACACTGTCTGAATACCACGACGAGATAAATAAAAATCTCAATTTAATAATATCAAAAATCACTATGTCAGGTGATCCGCCGAATATAATCGACAGACTAATTAAAAATGCTAACGACGACGCAGTTCGTATATTCATTGATGGTATGAGTGACAACTTTACAAGAGGATCATTATATTCAGCTACAATAAATGATCTAGAACACGCATTCGCAATTGCTCGCAGAATAGAACATGATAATGTGCACAGGCATTTACATCTCACTCAGGATAAGCACCACAAAAATATGCCACATGAACGCAGAAACGAAAGAAGACCAAATTATTCGAGCCAAACAACGAATTATCAACCCCAGAAGCAATACGATAATATGCAGCAACACAATCAAGGACCACAGCCGATGGAGATAAACTCGAGACAAATTGTACATGCACAGCGACAAAATTGGAATCAATACAAACCCGATGTATATAATCCACCAGCGAAACGTGAACACAGCGGGAGTTTCAACACACACAACAGACCGCAACGATCTTATCAGCAGAACTTCAAGCAGCAGAGAGTAAATAACTCCCGACAACAACGCAGAGACGATGTCAGCAGTACATATGCAGAAGCAGATGAAACGGAATGTATGGTAAATAATAACATAAGAATAGATCATTTAAACTAGTAGACGGGTTGCCCTGCTTAAATTTAACTAGTACTATTTCTAAGAAAATTTATAAAATTCTTATTGATACTGGTGCAACCCATAATTACATTAATAGAAAATGCGATTCTAGCAAAAAAATTAAAATTAAACCTATAAAAATAAAAACAATGCATGGTTATTCTATGGTAGATACAAAGAAAGTAGTTAGGATATTAAAGAAAAATATAACATTTTTTGAATTAGAGGATATTCAGTCTTTTGATATGATATTAGGATATGAAGGACTTAAAGTTCTAAACGCGGAAATAAATTTCAGTAATATGACTCTAACTACCATAAGCAGTGTCGAATCTATTCAGAAAATTAATTACATAATTGGGGAAAATAATATTTATAAAGCAGACATAGATAGACTGATGAAGATTAATAACAGCATAGGACCGTTACCCTTTACAGATACTATAGAAGCAAGCATTAGGACGACCAATGATAATCCGGTTTATGTTAAACAATATCCATATCCCATAGCAGATAACGAATTCGTAAACAAAGAAATACAGAAACTCTTACATGACGATATAATAGAAAAAAGCCATAGTCCTTATAACAGTCCCATATGGACAGTACCTAAAAAAGGTTTGGACGAAAAAGGAAAACCAAAACGGCGCATGGTTGTTGATTTCCAAAAACTTAACGCTCACACTGTAACAGACAGATACCCCATTCCGGATGTCAACATGACAATTCAAAATTTAGGTAAAGCCAAGTACTTTACAACATTAGATTTGGAGTCAGGTTTCCACCAAATTAAAATCAAAACAGATGATAAAGAAAAAACAGCTTTTGCTATAAATGGCGCAAAATATCATTTTAAACGAATGCCTTTCGGGCTCAAAAATGCACCAAGCATATTTCAGAGATGCGTGGACGACATTTTGAGAGACTTTGTAGGTAAATTCGTACACGTTTACATTGATGACGTATTGATATATTCTTCATCTGAGGAAGAACATATACAGCACATAAGTCAAGTATTCGACGTACTCAATAAAGCCACATTAAAAATATCTGATGAGAAAAGTAAGTTTTTTCAAGAAGAAGTAGAATACTTAGGTCACATAATCAGACATGGTAGAATCACTACGAACCCTGAGAAAATAGCAGCTATAGAAAATTTTCCAGTCCCACAAACGGTAAAGGATTTGAGAGGATTTTTAGGTCTTACAGGTTACTATCGTAAGTTTATAAAAGGATACGCAAGCATAGCCAAGCCCCTGACATTATATTTACGAGGAGATAACGGTAAAGTAAACAAAAAACAAAGTAAAAATATTAAGTTAAATCTGAATAATTCAGAAATACCAACACATGTGGGAACACACATTCATATGGACATATACTTCAACGACAAGTATACTTTCCTTGTAACAGTAGATAAGTATTCTAAATATACAATCCTTCGGGAAATCGAAACTCGAAACAGACTGTACGACGTTATGGAAGAGGTCTTATCTAATTATTTCCCAAAATGTGAACGACTCATGACAGATAACGAGAAGGGATTCAAAACAGAAATGGTGAACCAAATGTGTTTGAAATACAACATAACTAAAGTAGAAACTCCAGTATACAGATCGACAGCGAACGGTCAGGTAGAACGTGTAAACGGTACAATAACTGAACTGTCTAGAATATTCACAATTCAGAATAAAACAAGACTTATCGAAGAAATATTTAGAACAGTGCGTGAATTAAATAATTCTATACACTCAGTTACCGGTTTGAAACCTAGAGACATTTTCTTTAATCAAAATAAATATAGCAATAGTGAAATTATAATAAATAAACTAAACTCAGCATCCAAAAAAGTGATCGAACGTCTAAATAAAGGAACTCGACACAGAGAGTATAAAAAAGGAGATAAGATAATGATGACGAAAATATTAATATTCCTAACATTACTAGGAATTGTACAGAGTCAAGAAGGGCAAGGAAACGTTCAAATAACTGAGTTACTAAACAAGAAGTTTATACTTACGCAAACAGATGACGTGTATTTATTCAAAGAACAAACTTATTTGTTACATGCCACCAACCTGACTTCGATATTTCAACCTTACGTAAATATCGTAACTAGTAAATATCAACCTACACAAGAAGAAAAAATTTGGTTAAGTAAAATTAAGAATTTAGCAGACCAATTACAAGAACATACTAGGCATACTAGATCAATTAACTTTTTAGGAACAGCTTTCAAATATGTGTTTGGTAATCCTGACCATTATGACTTAGTTAACATAGAAACGAGTATAAATAATCTCATAGAAAACAATTGCCTTATGTAACCAAACTTATTTAAGAACAAGAAATTGTCAAAATCATCTAAGTAAAAACATTTGTGAAATTAACTTTGAAGAAGAAAATTGTCTTATTCCACTTTTAAAGAATATAACTTCAAAATGCAACATTAAACAAGAATACGATTACGACTTAGAAATTGAATCCGGTGTTATGTTATTAAGCGGTAAGCATAAGTTAAATAATCAAACAATTAATGGTATAAACTTAGTTACTTATGAAAATACTATAAATCTAGACGATAAAATATACAAAAACATGCATAAGCAAATTAAAGAAGTTATATTAAGAAATCATAATTCAGAGTCTTACATCGACCAAATAATTAAAGAAGATACAATGTACAAATTCGATAACATAGATACTTTAAAAAAACTAATTATTCCTTTTGAAGAAAAACCGATATTATCAACTATATACACAATTGTAACACTGATTGTTATTCTAGCATTTACGTACGTAATGATAAAAACTATACAATGTATAACAGATCGTCAAAAACAAAAAAAGATTGACGCATATAACAAAACTTATGAAAGAGAAATGTTAAAAATAGCGTCGAAAAATCGGGACGATTTCGTTTAACAAGGGGGGGAGTTAAGTATCCATAGCAAAACATATTGAGAAAAAAGATAACATTATTTGTATTCAATGATATCTTTAGTCTCTAGTACAGTCTTGCACACAACGCTACAATGATAACATATGTAAAAGAGATAATATCGTTTGTATACAATGTTGGAATATTATCTCTTCTTCATTATCAAGCAAGACGATTGTACGCTTGGGTCTCCTTGTAGATAGATAAGAAAAGTATATAAATACGACTGTATGATGAATTTATCAACAGTCTTATTGTAACTACATAGTAGCCTTAAGCTCCTTTTAGAATTAGTAAAAAGTATTTCAATAATAAAGGACATAGTTCCAAATAAATATTGTTTAATTTTAAAAGTAAGAAACAAGTGTTTTAATTCGTAGCCCAATTCGCATAAGCCTCCTCTAGATGTTTGGGTTTTGCTTTATTTGCGTGAATTCACAGCGATGTTGACCATTTCAAGCAGGTATCGCCTGGGATTCTTAGATAAGCTTGCCGTGGAACTCGATGCGAACGAAATGCAAATGGCACGAGTTTTTATGTTTCTTTGTAGGCGAGTATGTAACGAAACGCCCCCTTCGTCACACTATCACAGCCACTCCCTTGTGTGACAATGAGAATTTGCATTCCTCACTTAAAAGTCACACTCTCTTCGTGGTGTGAAAAACCATGAATACCCGAATGAGAGTGTGATTCGTATCAGTCTTGCGTAGCAGATAAAGCTCTCGCTTGGAAAGGGACTTTGGTCTATATCAACACCCGGACTTTGAACACCCTGAGGTCACATCAGACAACGAGTATGAATCCGAGAAAACAACCACAATTTATATAAAATAGATTTAAGAAAACAAACATTATTGTATACCGTTGGGCCTCTATTGTTGAGCCAACACATTTAAATATTTATTATTCACTACCATTTGTTACCTAGCCTCAAGTCAAATTGTATGGACTTTGGTCTCTCTTTCCCATTTTTGACGGCTGAATTCCCTTTGTGAAATCGGCCTTAATAAGTAGTGTCGGGACTCTGGCTTTACTGGGGATGCCAGTCTTCTTGCCCAAGGTCACCGGCGATCAAACTGGATTTTCAGTTCAAGGCCCCATCTAGAGCGCAAGGATGTTCTACCTTATTAAGCGATATTTTTACTGCCACATGAATTTGTTTTTTTAAGGCTACCTCACTATCAAAGCAGCAGTCTCTTTTTCATTTCAAAAGAGATTAATTTTTCGTTGGAGTAATGAGTTTTGACGGTACACTCTCCGCACGATGTTCTCTAAGCCACTTTTAATTGCCCCCGTATAGTAACCATGTGTCTCTTCAATGGAACACGTCCTTAAGCCACTGATAGCAGGTTCGGTTGATGTAAGTAGAGTACCTCCATCAACCTCATACTGAAACGAAATTTCGACTGCCAATTTGTTTTCAGAGGTATTATGTTCGAATTAGAATATGATGCTCGTCGGCAAGATATGCTTTACAAAAAGCCATCTCGTGGTTAAATTACACATTGCCAGAGGATACATTTTGTGAAAATCTGAATGCTATTCGTTAGGCAGAAATACTCTGCCAGAAGTATGAGTAGCGAGCGAGTCTAGACTTTCCCCGAGCCATACGACACCACTCAAAGCAGTACATCATCGGAGCCATACACACATTATGATTACGATCTCCAATCAGGGAACCACTGAGAGGAGAATAGGAAAATTTCCGGTAACCCGAACACACATAGTAGATTCCGCTCGCTGATGAGAACCAAAAACCGCACACACAGTAACCAAAAACCTTGAAGGAATCTCCAGCTTGCCATTGTTCGTTGCTGTCAATTAAGGGACCAAAAGTCTCCATACACTGAGGATGGGACCTCCAATTCCAAGCCAACATCAGTCTGTTTGTCTCAATGGAGCAGACCACATCGCTTCTTCTTCTTCTTACTCTTCTGTCGATCCTATATTCCCCATTCAATTGTCATTCGACTGCAACTTCAAGCAGATATATCACGACTCACGAAAAACCCCAAACAAACTCTCGTACTCCACACAATGCATTCCATTCTGGGATGCGAATGCGATGCTCTCGTAAATATCGTGCAGAAGCATGACAGCTGTCGCCTCATTAGGGTGCAACCTCAAGTGTATATATAGTGTACAGAACTTACCTTCTAACGAACCAGTGTATATCCTTGAGATGTCATAATCCATTGGTCCGAGGGTGTTCTCGATTTCGACATCTGTCGCGAATACCGAGAGCGGATCTTGACGCAGAACAAGTCGAAACTCCCTGTAACAAGAGAAGATTTAAAAATTATTTCCTTTTCCACATACATAAAGCGGTAACAATTGCACAAAAGCCACCAACAACAACACTGTCTGTGTATGTGTATGTGTAATTCGAGACCCATCACCATGGCTGGCACTACTGCATGACCAAGTAAGCCACATGGTTAGCCGTCATACCTAGGAGGACTACAACAATCGACCCTCTTATGCCATGGCGGAACCGCCATGCTATGCCCGACGACAACGCACCAGAGATGAGCTAAAGTGTCGGTTCATCTAGAATGCCATGGAAGCACCCATGTGGAACCTTGTGATGGTGGCACTGGCGCAACCTCATTCAAGGGCAGCGCTCGCCACTGGAGGAGCTGTAGGTGGCGGTTAAGTGCAAATCAATGTTGCTGCCTTTGTGCACACATAAAAGTTGAGCTATAGGTCACATTGTGTTCGAGAAATAGCAACATACATATAGGTACCGCGGAAGACACTACGAGCAAACGAGCAAAGCAACAAATGGAATCGTCGTCGTTGTCGTCGTCGTGGCCACACACTTGACGTCAGCGGGTGGGCCGCCAATTAATTGCCATTGACAGTCTCACGCTGCACTTGGGGGTCTTTATCAAGGCCTTCATTTGCCTCTAAGTGCTATAAGAGCAAAAAAAATATATTCAAAGAACTCGGGGGTTGATTATTGGAGAAGGTGCTTCCGCGATTTCGTTTTTCCATACGTTTTTACTAAAGGCAAACATTATCGATTTTCACCCTCGCTCGCTCTGCGAGTTAAATGGCGTAAGGGCAAATACTTACGCTTACGGTTGGATAAACCCAGAAGTGGAGGGAAATATATTTTTTAGGGGATTTGCATGCTTTTATTGTAAAAGCTTCGCAATGGCATCTGAGACATTTAACGCGCGCGGTTGTTGGAATATGGCAGAGGGGGTGTATCCTGCATTGATTGTGTCTGGGAATGCTTTCGGAATGGGGGGAGGGGGAGACTACCCCTAATTGCCAGACTGAGCTTCAGGAATTGCGATTGCGAGAGGAGCGGCCCCAAATGGGATTATATTGTTCGAATTCCATTCCATTGGCGGCGCGGCAGATGGTTGGCGCTATCGGTTTGTGTGCCCCCCGCCAGATGGTGCGTGTTAATTCAAATGACGTTTTTTATGGGCGAATTTGGTAAATGTTTGAAGGCATCTAATGGAATATAAAGTCGAGGTGGCCCTTAAGACTATCAAATGGACATTATTCGCTGTTAGGAACAAGGTAGTTGTAAGTGTTTTTTTTTTTTTTTTTGTTATTGCGCTCAAAAGAAGGGGCAGTTGGACAGGAGAGCTTAATCGTATAAGCTTGCTTGTCGTCTAGGTGGTAGAGGAGGTTTCGCATGCTCTGGTAGGTAATGGGTGTCAAGGAGGAGATTCAACGACAAAATAATCAAAAAACTTGAAGTTTAACTTGGTCGCATACCCAAGTATGACAGACTGCACACGCCTTTGTGAGATCTTTTGCAAGGGCCTTTCCCAGTGGGCAGAAGGAAAGAGTGCTATCAATAGTATTCTACACAGACGGATCAAAAATTGGTGACGTTAGCTTGGCTACCTCAAGTCGCTGAGTGTATATCAAAATCCATACTGTTTTTTTTTTTTTTCGTTTTATATTCCGGCCAAGGAGAAGACGATAACCCAATAGACGAAAACCTTGCCTCGCACAAGTAGAAGTTTGCAAAAAAACAAGCACTATCCGTCAATAGCGACTTCAATATCTCTACAAAACACTGGTTAGACCAGGGGCTTATATAAAGGGTCCGCCATCTAACTTTTTTTTTTCAACTAGTGCTTATTTCGCGAATGGTAACACTTAGCTCATGTCTGATTTGACAGATAATTAGTTTTATCCTTCCGCTGAACGAATATGGTTGTGTATACGCTTGAACAACGCTGGGAAATATTGCGACATTACTTTAAAAATCATGGTAATGTTGTGTGCGAAAATTGCGTACGGAATTTGGAAGAAGAGAAGCACCGTCAGCTCCGTAGGTTCGTTACCTTGTGAAAAAAGTGAAAGAAACTGGCATCCTCATCGATAAACCAAAGCGTGAAAAGCCAAAAACAGTGCGTACACCACCCGAGAAAATTGCTGCTGTGACAGAAAGTGTGCGTGAAGCGCCATCAACATCAATTCACCGTCGTTCTCAACAATTGAACATTTCGGAGACATCATTGAGACGAATTTTGCATAAAGACCTTGGTATGACGCCATACAAAGTCCAATTGGTTCAGGAGTTGAAGCCAAATGACCATCCAACGTGTTTTTGCTTCGCTAAGTGGGCGATCGACTTAGAGAAGATGCCGATTTTGCCAAAAATATCATCTTTTCAGATGGAGCTGCGATTTGACACCGTTGGACTATTATTTGTGGGGTGCCGTGACGCTTTAAAGGACAATATTCGTGAAGCCATTGGTGAAATACAGCTGCATACAATCGATAATGTGCTTAAAAATTGGACCGATCGTGTAGGCTACTGCATGGCCAGTCTAGGCAGCCATTTGAATGAAATTATTTTCCATTATTAACAGGAAGGATTGTACTTTCAAATAAAAAAAAAAAATTTGACAAAATATTCAGTAGTTTTTTTTTATAGCATTTTCAAAAAAAAAAAAAGTTATTTGGCGGACCCTGTATTATTTACATTACTTGAGCTTTGGCCCAAGACGTCAAGAGCTCCCATCAGATCTACAACCGCTACCGCACAAAAGACAGTTCAACTTCTCGCCTGATCTGAAGGCTAGGCAGTGGTCAGTTAAAAATTAACAGACGGCCACCACCTTCTCAGTAACGGGCACTATTCGACTAGCAACAGCCAGCTGAGGCTGAAAAAATTAAAAAAAGGGAATAAAAAGGGTTTCGAGCCAAAAAAGGGGCCTCCACATAAAAAATAAATACAAGACGAATAATATTCCTTACGGAACACTTTTTTAATAACTTTGCATTCTTTTTCGTTCAATAAAAAATAAAATCTTACTAAAACTGAAAAAGGGGCCATTTTCATAATTTTTAAAAAAGTGATGAAACGGTTTTGAGGCTCAAAAATGGCCCAATTCGCCGCTAAGGAGCCAAACGGCCACGTATACATCATATCAGCGTCACACTAGAGGTTGATAACACTTCAGTGGAATGTTTTATAAAACCAACAACTGCTAACGCTATTTGAGTACATTTTCTATTTAGATTCACACTCGCTTAGAAGGTTATGATTCGGTGCCGCAAGTAGGTCCACGTTGGCATCATTGTCAATTGACATCATCCCAGCCTAAGGCACAATCGAAATGCGCCGATGCCCTATCGCTTACGTAGAAGGAACCTATTCTCAACTATCAAACCGTTATAGACCCCTTTAAACTCTTTAACATTCATACAACAAAAGCGCCACTGAAACCAGAATCCGAACTACAAGTTCAATACGCTTTTGTGTGAACTTTGAATTAAATATTTGTTGGCACACAATGCGACAAAGTATACGCCAAAGACGGTATTACCGTAACCCAGACGTTGAATCCAATGAATATCCTCGACGATGTAACCGCACAAACAAACTCGGCACGGTCTATCTTTCTCCGGGGAGTTTTCTGGTTTTGCGAAACTTTAACCAAGAGTTTTAGTAGTACAGTGCAGTAGTATATGTAGGTGTAGGAGTATGGAACAAAGAGAAAGAAAACTCATTTCAATCTGAAGGGGTAGGTATTATGCGACTTTCCTTCCGACATTGCATACACACAAAGAGAGGCATTTCCTGGAAATTGAATGCAAGGATATTGCTCAGGAAAGACGAATTGGAAATTATGATGAAAAACTTTTTTCCATATCTTTTCGTCTTGTTTTTTTTTTTTTGAGTCCATGCTCATAAAGAGGGTAGGGTTTCTTTTCTCGGGTTTTCTTTTGCATGCACATCGACCTAAAGAACGAAAGTTGGTGGAAAATTTGCTCACTTCCAGGACCAAAGTTCGCTTTGTAATCATGAATTAAAGGATAAAAATACTTACTCTTTGCGGGCTTTTTGAATTTGATATATTCAAGGCACAGAAAGGAGGGTGAGCAGGTGTACTCGAGTCATTTAGAGTCTTTTTTAGAGGGAAAAAGTTAATCGCTCTTTTTGTAAATTTTTTCACGAGATCCAGGCACTGTCACTAAACTGAAACTAGACATTATGTCCAGGCACAGATCACAACTTCAAAGTTTGTACTGGATCAACACCATGCATTGACACTCGGTAGGTATTTTAAGGAGCCATTTTGGAACCCACAAATTGAAGACCTTCCAAATAGAAGTTGCCGCTAATTCCAGATCGAAAAATAAAATGCTTCAAAAGTGCATACTAAAACGTAAAAACCCACAGAAAACGTTCTCACAACGATTAAAAAAAGTGTCGATACCCCAACCCAAGAAATATTCATTCAAAAACTGCATAGAAACCCGTCGAAAACCCGGAAAAAACGCAACAACAACACTTGTCGAAAAAGTAGCCCAAAATGAGGCTTAGAAGCATCCAAAACACATAGATAAAGCCGTCCAAATATTGATTAAAAATTCCCCTAACACGCGCCATAAAACTAAATTAAAAAACGTGGCGTCAAAAACACGCCGATAATCGTGTCAAAAAAGACAACGCGTCGAAATTTCAGCTGTAAGAACATCAAAACCGTGTACAAAGTGAGTCATGGACGCGTTGAAAAAACGTTGAAACCCAGTCAAAAAAATCGACAAAAACCCACCCAGAACTCCGTTGAAAAACGTGTAAAAAAATCTGTTGAAATACGCTTCCAAAATCCACTGAAAACCCCGTCAAAAAACAAATCGAAAAGTGAGCATTATGTCGAAAGCATTTTACAAAAAAAAACCTTAAAACAACTCGGCTGAAAACGTGTTGGAAAACCCGCTCAAATCAAAAACCTGCCTTAATCGAGTCCCAAGGGTCGCCAAACGAGCCCAAAAAAAAAAATATAACATATGCTAGAAAGCGAGAAATCCGTTTTGAAAAAGGTCCAGAATGAAATTGAATATCTCTTCCAACAAATTCGTTAGAAAACACGCCCATAAACTTCTAAACAAATTCAGACGAAAAGTGCGTCGAAAATCATTTTAAGAAAATGTGTCGCACTAGGAGTTCTTTCGTCAATCATGAGAAATTTTCATGCAAGCCCATTTTTTAAACGCATCCCCTCGCTAAACAGACTTAAGTCGCCCGTATAAAATCTTTCGCGCATTGACAGCAGCACCAATTGAAAGTAAAGTCATTTCGGCACCCAAAACTTTGTCAGAAGATTGTCAAGCTACCGCCTCCAAAGAATGGAAATAAACCTCGGCATCGAAGTTAGTGAAAAGTTATGATTACACAATTAAAATGATAATTTACAGGCTCGCTTGTCATCTATTGCTCGCAGCACAATGAAGAGTGAGTAATGGAGGGCACGTGGTGCACATTCTCATCCCATGTACTACCCCCATCCCGTAATAACCTCCGGCAGATGTATTATATTAAGACAAACACTTTCAAAGCGACAGACTGCGCTGCTTCTTGTACAGCCATGTGTGGCGAGGTAGGAGTGTGCCGGGGTAGCATGGTGGTTTTTCTTTTCGAAGGCATCACCTACAAAACCCTACCTATATGCCAACTCACCTACTTTACGAGAAGAAAATCTCTCCGGCTACAGGTTGCTTTTAGTACTCCGAAATAAATATCATCCAAATGGGTGAATGCAGGCAGGCATTAGGCGAACGGGTGTGGTGCTCACCTACTCGGTATTTCGTTGTTTTTAATGTCATTCCCCGGTTCTTGGGGATTATGGTGATGATGATAATACTTGAAGGTGGTATTTCAAGTGAATGTGGAGTAACAGGTTAAGGGTTGCTATCTATGGCAGCGGTATGAAAAGGATGCTCCAGTATATATCACCAAGGGTTACTTTGAGAATGGTTTACGTGCGCCTAGTTTACTGCTTTAGAACTAAGACCATTTAGGAAATATGTGCGGTTGCAGGTGAATTTTACCAGCCAGAAGATTGACCTTATTTTGCGAGGTAGTACTTATTTATTGTGGGTGATAAATACCTTAAGGGGTTACTTCAACTTGATAGTAAATTACGTCTTCTAAGGCAGATTTTTGAAAGCCGATTGTTGGTGTTCGTAAGAGTCTTAAAGTCCGGAATAAACTCAAAAAATAGACAGAGGACAGATACAGAAATTATTATCGTTATCAGAGAAGTATCTCCTGTTTAATAATAAAAATAACACATTTCCTAAAACCCTAAAAAACTAAAGCTGTCTGTTTTTGTACAGCTATTCTTAGACAGCTGTTCCCAAAACTCAGATATTGCTCGATTTACGGCAGGTCTTTGCCAGCCCGAACCTACCATTCCAACAACTAAAACTGTCGGCATATTTGAAAACATTTCTCCGCAAACAGCAAGTGATTCTGTCAACCAAAAAGATTATCCTTGTTCACATAGTCTGCCGTATTTTTCTTTATAGGACTGGCTGCTATTCTCGCATTCTAATAACAAAACCCTAACCTCTTAATTTGCACGCACTGCCTTTCAACAGCACGATTTGGAATTTCCCATTCAAATTGAATAGAATTCCTTGGAAATTAATCAAATACAGATAGTCCGCTCCAAAAAAAAGAAAAGTTACTTTAATTAAATACCCATCAGTTGGTTTCTCCGTCCCAAGGACCACAAAATCTGCAAACCACTTACAAAATAATTCTCCGCCAGTACACACACATATGTACGAGTATATAGTAAAAAAAAGGAATGCAAGAGCTAAATTGCAAACAAAAGAGGACAACCCAGGATCCTTGAAATATTTCTTATCGACGATGAATTTTCACTGATTTATTGTCAGGGCAACATGTGATTCGATACAAAAAAAGCTCCATCGCGCCAGGCAGAGAGTGTGAGTGCTCGAGAAGGCTTTGCCAATCAAATCGACAATCTTTTGAGATAATTAATTCCATCCTTGCCGCAGGAACGTCTCTGTTTCTTGCAAAATATATATAGACATAGTCCTTTCCGTCTTCGTCTTCCCCATTGGCGAAACATCAAAAAAGACGGTTGAAATTAGTTTCCTTTCAATCCCCGCGTCCAGCTTACAAAATACTAACGGGAAAACAATTTACATTGGCCATAGGATCCCATTTAAATTCCGGCCGCCATGACCTTGATTCACACTTAATTTGCAATTTATTATTTACGCGGGCGAAATAGCAATTATCCCTCATGAAAATCGCTCAAAGGACACCACTCGGCGATTCGAGCAAAAGTTGATTTGACTTAATTGTGAAAAACATATCAATTACATATAGAACGTGGAATTATCCTTTACTTTGGTGGATTATCGCATCCTACCTCCATCCGGCTGTAGCGCGCTGAAGGACTTAATTTATGCTTAATGCATAATTCAAGTGTGCACACTGCACACTGCACATACACTTTGGAAGGGGGCGCGAGATGTCTGGTGTTCGGTGCTAGGGCGTGTGCGTGTATAGAAACGGGCACAAGGTTGTTTATGTTCCGTGCGGTTGCATGTTCGCTATAGTGGAGGCAACGCATTACACGCGCCGTACCCCAATCTTCCACTGACTACGTGTCTTAATTGCCGGTTGCGCTACATACACTTATACGCTCATGTGCAATAGAAATTGTTCGCCCTCCACCAGCTGCTAGTGCAGCTGTGCGTGTGTGTGGGTTAAGTCGCATATTGCATAATGGCAGAGTGTAATCAAAATTAATCATCGTAGCTGCACCGCTCCAGCCCATTCTTCCTCTGAGAAGTGCAAAATCAATTAGGATTTAACAGCGCTATGGGTTGGAGCGCCCACCGCCCACCCCAGGCACTCCATCAATCGATAAATCCATTCAAATTTTAGTCCATTCTGTGTGCACAGACAATACCGCTGGACACCATCTTCAAAGGCAATGCCAAAGTAGATCCCTGATTGCATGTCGCCAATGACAACGGCAACGCTTCCCAAAAGGGCAGGTCAATCGCCTTCAATGACAACGAAGCAGAAAAAAAAATCTACAGCCTCCCTCCAGCTCTTCTGTTATTTTCCCATTTTCCAGCCTCGTCCTGCACGAAGCAAGAACATGTGTAAGCTGCCTATGATCCTTTATGGGAACACTGCGTGCTGCATTCGAGTACATTCACGAGTGGGTTGGGTGACGGAGGTGAGCAGCATGCAGCTCTTTAAATAGTTTTGCTCTACATGGTACTTTAGCTGGATTTATGAACTAGTTGCGAGCGAAGGATATTATTTTATAACATTGTGAAAATGTGAGCGGGTCATGGGTCGAAATCGAACAGATTTAAGAGCTTCGAGTGCGAGCTACGTTTAAAATCGTTTCGCGAGGGAGCTCAGCAGTAAATCATTTGCGCTAGGGAAGCTTTTAGCAATTTAAAAGAAAATTAAATTGGGGATTGGTTGTAGTATGTGCTCACACACACACACACACACACGCGCTCTTGTGGAAAGTATAATTAAGACAGGGGTTGAATTACCGAATTTGTTATTGTTTGCTTGTAAAATCCACAAAATTCAGATTTAAACAGCAGATGTTGAGGTTAAGTGGGGTTGAAGATTTTATCAGTTTTTTCAACTGCAGAGAAGAAAGCACGTCCAAGGGGTTGCATGAGTGAAAATGTCGATTTGGTTGCGGTTTTCCGGGCGTTTTGCCACAAAACAAGGAGTGGAAGACATATGAAGGATAACTCTCAATTTGATTCAGAGATAAAGGTACCACAGTTAGCTGGAAGTACTCATGACGTTAATTAGATTGAGCAGCTTTTCCGTGGTAAAATACTCTTCAAACAACTGCAAAAACGGCATCACAACGGATCTACATTGATCTACACACATGGACAAAATATTTTGACAGAAATTCAAGTCGCTTTTCAAGGCGAATATACGGTTTAACTAACTGAAGTTTTCACGCAGTGATTGATTGATTGATTGCAATAATTTATTTAGCATATTTTAAAAGCTATTAAATACAATATGCTAAATTAGTTAAAATCAAAAATAATTACAAATTTACAAAATTTAATTGAATAAGCTCTCTACGAGTTACACATTACATTTATTAGAACTTTAAATTTAGATATTCTAGAACCACTTTCTTAAAAACTCTTATACTGGGAGTACTTTTAATGTTCACTGCTAAGTTATTAAATAGTTTAAAACCTTAATATACTAGGGAATTTTGATTGCAGTGATTGCATGTGTTGTGACCTATGATTCGCTGGGAAGATCAGACTTATTTTTGGTTAATGTACGAGTTTTTGACTGCCAAAAGCATTTTGACAAACTTATTTTTCAAGGTTTGTTTGGCGAAAAAAACTGTTATCATTTGAATTTAAATTTTGTCATAAAATATGGCAGAAATGGCAAGAGTTAATAATATGGAAGATCGAGTAGTTTTTCGAGCAAAATACGATTCCGGTCTTTCTGTTAAAAAATAGGTGAAGAATTTGCCACAGCAAACTGTAAATGTACAAATCAATAATAACAAAAGAACGATCTCCGTGCAAAATTTACCTCCATCGGGTCAGAAACTAAAAAGTTATACTTCGGGGAAGTTTGATAAAAATCTAAGTTTAGCTATTAAAATTCTCGAGCTAAAAATGTAAAGGATAATTCAGAGGCACCTTGTTGAACTCGATTTGGATACATATTCTGTAAGAAAAGAACAGTATTTAACCACGAAAACAAGGTTACAATTCGCCCAAGATTTTAAAAATCAACCGGATTTTATGGAAGGACGAGAGTTCATTTGAACTTTATGGATCACCGTACAGAAGATTTGTTGGATGCCGAAATTATCTCGAGAAAAATAAGCACCAGTCGTTCAGACCAGTTAGCATTGTGGCGGCGGGTTTGTAATATTTTGGGGTTGTATACCGTCTAAAGATTTGGGTTAAGTCTAAGGATCGATGATCCAGTACAAAGTTTAAACTATTTCATCTGGCGCTAGACAATTGGACAGTCATTTATTGCGCCAGCAGGATAACGATCCATGTCAAAAAAGCCCAACTGTGATTTAACTTTTACGGGATATTGAACTAGAAACACACAACTGGCCACTCTGAGGCGCATATTTAATATTAATGATTTTGAACGAGGTTGCATTATGTGAAAAAAAAAAACTGTTTCTCTGACACGGAGCAGAGAGGAGATCGTTTTTGTAGTAACTAAGCTCTGGGGTGACGTTTCTGCAGAAATGCTGCAAAAACTCGTTGAAACGAATATTACGGAATGTCATTGATGCTAAAGAGGTTTTATTTCGTTCCTTTTTAAATTTCCAAATATACAATTTTTTTAAGTAAAACTTATTAGAAAAAATAATTTCACCAAAGTAAAATGCTAGTTTTGAAAATTTTAATAAATTTAATCTAGCTTATTTATAAATAAAAATTGCCTAAGTACACCTGTTTATTAAGTTAGCAATCTGTGTATTAATTTTTTCTCACTTCTTCCTAGAATTCATAAAATTTAACTTTAAGTTTTGTCAAAATACTTTTGCGGATGAGTGTGAGTGTGGCAAGTAAAGGTTCCCCCTATCTCGACAACCAGCTTACCTAACCTTACTTATGCTGTCACTTGTCAAATTCGTTGACATTGAAAAAAGTGATGCCAATTCGAAACAAAGTCTTCTTAACAAAACATCATTTATAATGGAATATATTTTCTTAGAGCGTGAACCCATATCTGTCAGAAATATATCATATCGTTTCCTTTCCCGTTTCACCATCCTTTAAGCACATCTCATTCCTACAACCTCACATCATGCGACTAATAAAAGAAAAAAATACCAACTGACCAGACACAGGAAGCCCACCCATCCACAAGTACTATACAGACAGCGAAGCGCCCCCAAGCTCGTCGACGGAAATCAAAGGAACTCAACGTCATTAACAGTCGCAAAATCACGTACAAAGTAAATCAGTTAACCCTTGTTCACCTCAAAAAAAAATCATATAGCCTTGCGGCGGCGGTAAATGAAAAGAAAAAAATATTTAATTACACTTTGCTTTTATGGCCTAGGTAATTCATTTCATACAGTGAACGTGGGCCGTTGTAAAGAAATAAAAACTCCAACACAAAGCAAACAATCCGCACCAGGACCAACAGGGAATGGCTTCGCATGGCATTGCTAATACTTTTCCACTAATCGTTGTCGTGGGAAGTTTCCAGCAAATAAATATTTTAATATTTTAACTTCAATTTAAATTAACGGATTAAATTTGTTGTTCTCCACACTTTGGGCCGTCCTCTTTTTTTTTTTGGACTTCGGCCAGCCGGAAGGTTTAATATCCGGAACGTGCATAAAATAGTTATTGGAAAAGAAAATTCAATTTTTGTTTTGTTGTTGGCATTCGCTGATGTTTCATAGGACAAAAATAAAAATACTTACCTATCGTGAGCGAAGAAATTCAACTTGATGGTATGCGAGGGCCCGTACTCGCTGGAACGAAGGTCTCGTTTTCTTCGATGACGCTTCTGTTCGATGTGCTTCTGGTGGGCGGCATGCAGCTGAGCGCGGTCAAAGTGCGCCGCCTCCCAGTGACGTATGAACGGGCTGAGGTTCTGTGTGTGTCCTGAAAGAGAAACCAAATGCATTTGTCATTGCTTGTATTTAATAAATGGAAAACAAAAAATAATGGTCCTTCGAGCAGGTTTATCGTCACATAGTGCCTATGTGAAGGGTATCATCATCTGATGGATAAAAGGGCAAAAGGTAAGTATACCTACACATTACTTGGAAATAATTTAAAATCTCATGAAATATGCTGCTTGACGGATTTCCCCAGACACATCAGACATGTATTAGGGTTTTTTTTTTCTGACAAAGGTCGTTGGTAGGGAAGGGTTACAAACAGTACGGGTTGTGGAACCTGGGGACTCTGGCACAACATGATTTATTAGGACAAAAAATACGAACAAGTTATACCCTTGCATTCAATTTGTTGGAGAGGTTCTTCCAAAAAGTACCCCTTAGGCATGATTTGTCTGAGCTCAGACATTATTGAATCACTTAAGTGCAATAAATGCTGAAGTGACTTAAATTGTTTAAAGGCGGTCCCATTACAGCTTTATAAATGTAGAAGCGTGGATTTTGGTTAAACAGGACATGACGCGAAATTTCATGTGCCTTGCAGGAGTATAAGGTTTATTTTCTACTAATAAGAGGTTAAATACAGAAGGATCGTCTCCTCAGGAGACAAGAAAGAGGGCATGCGAATCGCAAATGTTGTAAATCGTGAACTTTTTTAGAATCAAATGACATCGATGACCGACCCCAAGAACAACCCTTTTTCACCCCAAACTCAGAATAATTTGTGTAAAAAACAAAATGGCCAGCTCATAATAAACAAGCCTTTACATAGTTACACAGCAGGTATTAGTAAGAGATCTTTGCCGTGCAAAGTCGTATGCATTGAGACTGCATAAATAGCCACGCATACCCATAGAACAAACAGCCATCAGTTCACAACAAACAAACAACAACAGCGTCAGCTATCCTTAAGTAATTGTTGCGGTTTGCCAAGGCAGATGTAATACAAAGTTAATTATTTGCCAATGGCCACAATGTCGCTTACCCTCACCCTATATTGACTTATCCATTCTGTGCGGGCTAAGTAAATTTCCACTGAAATCGAATATTAACTTGCGGTTAGCAGCTTGCCCCCATTTACTACTGAACTGCGGCAGACATTAAACTGCCAAGTCGTACCCTTATCTACCCCTTTGTGCAACGAAGACGACTGGCTGACTGACTTTATGGTTAACTGAATTATTGAAGTGCGAACATTGCTTATCATGTACTGTGCATTTTGGAAGCAAGCAGTCAAACGGAGACAGTGAACTATACCATTGTCTAAGTTCATGTGTTGACAATTCTCGTCAGCATACATTTGAACAGTGTCTCATGTGTATGTGTATGATTGCTAGTTGGAACTTGGAAATTAAAACATTTATGAATACGGTTTTACTTTGCTCTGCGCGAGCTCGCCAAGCGCCCTTGACATCAGATACGAACAGCAATCTTAACTCAATACGTCTGAGCAGGGTGACGGCTGCGGAATTCTGAAGAGTCGCAAGAAAAGGTGCGAATGAGAAAAAAGTGTCTTTTCTGAAGATATTCCGCAAGTTTAGATTTTTTTAACGATTTTTAAAAAGCTTTGGCTCGCTAATAACTAGAAAAGTGTTTTGATAGGCAACTGCCTTACATTTTCAAGGTTTTTATATGGAAATAACAGCATCTGAACATTTTTAAGCGCCTTCTCCAACTAAAAACGGCCAAAACAGAAGAAAAATTTAGCAGCCTCTCGAAAATTGCAACTTTAGTCGCTCAACGGTCATGCTGCGTCTTAGTCACTTGACGAGCTGTATTGTGCAGTCATACACTAATACCAGGAGGGATTTCCCTGCTCAATAAAGCAGAGTTTCTGCTTTACAGGGTAACACATTTTAGGGTTTGCTGCTAAAATTCAGCGAATAGAACATTTTCATTCCTAAAATATATATATATTTTTTTGTAACGTTAAAATTCTGTTGACGCTGTTTTAACGAAGAAGTCAAAGTTGTTATCAGCTCGATTGTAACTTATTTAAAAAAAAAAAAACACTTTTTAGGTGTATTCCTTTTTGGTAAAAAAGCTAAGGCTTTATGAAAGCTGAATGAAAATTAAATGATTCAAGCATTTGTAACATCAACCACGGTAACCCTGACAAGAAGGAAACGTTTTAAGGCTCAAATTATGGTTCCAATAGTCGCGGACTTAATTGCTTGTGGTATCACAATCGACCTACCTTGGTATCGGATAATTGCCACCTAACCTAACCTAACTCAAATTCAAGCTTCAACATTATAGGAGCCAGTTGAAGAAGAGAAATTGAGCAGGAGATACTATTCGTAGAAGTGAAATTTGTCTTCAATAAATAAACAGTAATTAAACAATTTTTGAGTTTATTCCTTAAAAGCGCAATATTTGCTTAATTTAAGAACAATTTTAAGCAGTTCTTTTGGGATGTATTTAAAATCAAAATTGAGTGGAAGAGGACTTTTTGAAGTGGGAAATAATTTCACTTTTTTATATACATTTAAAGTGGGCAATTTTGTGAAATTATTTCCCACCTATAATTTGAGAATTTTTTAATTTTAACTGGAAAACAAAAACAAATCGAATTATTTCTAAGGCCTTAAGTATAATTTAATAAACATTTTGAATAACAACTTTGCATACACCCAACCTCACACCTATTCCCACCCCTAAACAGTGATCTCAGTATGCAGCTGAACCGTGCTAAATTTGCTCAAACAATCCAGTTTTAAACTCATAGTTCGGTCATTCGGAGACTGAGTTGTGTTTAGTAACAGAAAAGTATGTTCTGTCTCATTTAAAAGCCTTTAAAGTCTTTCTCGAACACCTTCTGCAGCTCTCCTTTCCTGCGACATTCACAAAGCCAATTTCCTTAAAATTTGTTCGCCGAGTCAGGTCTTTTTGCATTTTTGTCGTACCGATTGCGGCGTTATTTCATAACCGATTTTTATGAAATACGGATCAAATGAAAGGCCAATCCCCGCAGGTCTTTTCCCATTTTTTTTTTTCACACGTGTTTCTGTGCCCCAAACCAATTTAGGCAAAGTTAAAGCATTTGCCACTTGGCCGAATTTTCAACTTAATATGCTATATCTACCACCACCAGCCACACATATACTCATATATAGCACCACCATCCGACTTAAAAGCTTTAAAATTATTCCAACGCAGGCTGATTTTAGATTAACATAATTTCCACCGAATAATTTGCAAATGAAATTAGACACAATAAAAGAAAAACAAAAAAGTGTTTCTCCGCCACTCCTGCAAGCCCTTAAGCCTCCTGATCCGCAGCATGCGGCTCATGCATATTATTTTCTGGTTGCATCTGCCACTATACTCATTAGCACACACAATGTTTGTGGATCAATATGGAGGTATCTACCGGACGACCACATCAAAACAAATTCGGGAATTTAAAATTAACGCCGAGTGCAACATTTCTAACTTTCCATTGGATGTGCAGCCTTTCATTAAGCCGTAATCCCAATCTGCCCCGAAAAATTCAGTTTCATATAGCTGGTCATTTGGCTAGGTTAGGTTACAGTGTTGATTCAGAGAAATATACGAATAGTTGGATGTAGATGCTGATACCGCAGGGCGGCTCTGTCCATCGTTCTTTTTCACATCGGAGCAAGTAAATTTGAATGATAATTATATTTGAATACATCAACATTAGGAGTTTTGCTTAGGCAGTCCTTTGTGCTGCGTTTTTGTATGCGCATCATTAAAATTCCTGAATTACGCCAGCGAGCGGAGCATAAAGGAGGAAACTTGTTCCATCCGCACTACGAGACCAAGGGCCAACCTCGGCCAAAAGGTTGAATGCCAGCAAATACCACATAAAAGGATTTTTTCCATTTCCTTTTTTTTTTTTTTTGAGGAACACACAATTTTACCCCATTCATTTTTGTGTGTGTAGCAATCCCGAATAACATCCTCGGATGGGTTTTTTGAAAACACGCCGCACACGGCCGACTTTATTATTCCCTTTCCAGCACCTATGCTGCGTCGTATACTTTTATATACAGTGGATCCCTACTGACAGCGCTTGTAATCTATCGTATAGTGGAAGTGACCTAAATGAATTACTCTCTCTGTATGTGGTAGCTGTACACTTCTTCCCCTTTGAGTGGCAAAATAAAATAAAAAAGTTATACCGCTCGCTCGGTCAAAACAGATGGATTCTGAAGGTACAGCCGGATTCAGGAAATACTCACAGGAGCAGAAAAGCCTTCAAATTGTTGGCTAGAGTGGGTATTATTCAAGGAGAACAAAAAAAAAAAAAAAAAAACACCCACAATTCACTCTTGTGCATGAAATGGGAAATCGTAATAAACTGAATATTTTGCTGGATGTATCCGGTGATGGGGTTCTATCCGGTCAGAAGGATGTGGAGTGTTGTAAAATTATATTTTGTTTCCCAAATAGATCTCGGCATCTCATCGTTTTTTATCGGTGGTAGATGTTTGCATGACGAACGAGTGTTTCCGGCCCAACACAAGAATAGGTGATGCCTCAGGGCATTTTGGAAAATATTACTAAAAATGGCGGAAAACTTCGGAGGTAGATATTAATTAACAAATTTATTTTCCATCCAGTCGAAGTGAACAGCTTAAGGATCTTCTTGGGTGGAGGTGCTCATAGGAAGAGTTTACATTTAAAGTTTTTGCCTCGAGAAATATAATTAAATATTTCGGTGTGGAATTAATCGGGCTTAAGGTATATCCACCTGGGCGAGTTCTTAAAATCAATAATAGGACAGGTCTGGATGCCCAAAATGGGGGAACACTTTTATACAAAACTAGCCAACAATAAATCTGTTGTAAGGCGATTATTGATGAGGCCCATTAAAAAGCTTTTGCGATAATTCCCCTATGGACACTCACCTTTCATTTGGTCATACTTCACACAAATCCATGGAAGGAAAATTATTTTCTACACAAAGAAATTTCGTTTCTTAAATCGAGAAAAATTAAAAATTAACAAAATTTTTATTCCAGCTCAATATCATTTTACTTCAAAGAATAAATATTTCTGATTGAAGAAATTGATTTTGTATAGCAAGGTTGAGAAATATAGTCTGAAATCAAGAAGTAAGTGTTTTATACTTTGAATTTTGAATTCAACTTTGAACTAGTATACAATTGTTCTAAAATTAAGAAAATAACTGCAGCGGCTTAGAAGAATTTTATTAAACTTATTGCAAATAGAAATAGAATTTTGTTATATCATATTTCAAATCGAATGTGTGTAAGATGACATTCTTCTGTTTGGATTGATGTCATGGAGGAGATGTGTCTGGGGAAGGAGGTGGAAGACGAAGCGGTTACTTAATATTTACTACTGATAAGAAACAAATTCTTATATCAAGAAAACAGAAGAAATTCACTCATCATTTTGGTTCGCTTTTATGGAGTGTGCTTCCGCCAGAACCAAATTTTAGTATACAGAAAACAACGACGAATGCAAAATATATGTCCGGTATTGTCTTAAATTAACTCTATAAATTTTGAACTCGTATTTTGATTCATATATAAAGAATTTCAAACAAGAGGTGTTATTGTGAACGACCCGCTATTTCGGCAGCTGTCACTTTTGAAGCTTTTATTCTTTGACATTTGACAAGTAGAAACTACGCCATTAATAAAACTGGAACGATACACGCTTCAACAACGCATTGAAATTATTAAAATTCACTAAAAAAATGGTGAAAATCTTGCAGTCACAGTTCGCAAAACTAAAGCATTTTTTGGTCGTCGTGAAGCACCTTGTCAGACCGCAATACAGAAATTGGTGGAAAAATTCGACAAGTTAGTGATGTGAAGAATAAAACCCGTGCACGTCGCTCAAGAACAACTGAGAATATTGCTGCTGTAGCCCAAAGTGTTGAAGAAAACCCAGGTTTGTCCATTCCTCGTCGTTCTTTGGAATTGGGCATTCCACAAACTTCATTACACCGTATTTTGCAAAAAGACTTGGGTCTTAAGGCTTATAAAGTTCAGTTAACACAAGAACTCAAGCCGGCCGATCATCAACAACGCCATCAGCCCAGCGTCGATTCAAGACCTCAAAGATAAAATTCGTAAGGCTATCGAGGACATAGGGCAGCCACTTTGCGATTTGGTTATGGAAAATTTCATGAAAAGGATATGGTCCTGTATGCGTGCTCGTGGTGTCCATTTGGCTGATGTTGTTTTCCATTATTTACGGCATAACTTCCCCTTTATAATGAAATAAACATCCGATCTCAAAAAATGTCATTTTTCTTTGAATACCAAAATAACACCTCTTATTGGAAAACCCTTGCTATAAATATAACAATAAGGACCAAACTCTTACGTATGCAATATTGTCTGTTTCGAAGGAGTCGCCCACGAGCACATTTTGTTTTGCCGTGCTTCGAGTTTGCAAATCGGGTTTTTTGTTTTTTTTAAATTAACTTTTTTACTATATTTTTATTTCGAGATGTATACACCAGGCATATGTGTGTTTAGCCCAACCCGCAAAACGTGATCAGAGAAATGCCATGCAGCAGATAGTGCCTGCAGTTGATATGGTTGTGGCGGGTTGCGTGTGCACAGGCAACGATTGGAATCTAAGCACAATGCTGCTTAAAATGGGGATGGCTGCACCCCTCAGGCGCTGCCATCGACAATGTGACAGGAATCGAGGATGTGCTCAACTTTTTTTGTTTGTCGTACCTTCTTCAACGTGAATCGCATTCTATTGTGCACATGTCGTACGGCCAACAAGGTATAGACGTAGTTCTTGTCGGAGGGGTGGGCTGATGCGTGCCATTTTGCCGCAAGTACTTCATCCATCCAATACACCATGGAACTGCGTCCAGCAGCAGCAGCAGCAGCAGTCATCCATCGAGAGGTGTGCTGTGTTTGGTTGCATTTTTCATTTGCTCACCTGAATAAATTTCCATTGTAATCATCGCTGAAAAGGGAACCCATCGAACAGGTGTCGGTGGTGATGTCAGTGGAACGAGTGTCTGCATAGTCTGCACTCTGTCGTAGACTTGTCATGCCCATGGCTTTGCCATTGCGCGATTCCCTTTTTGAATAGTTAATTGCGGAAAGGGGTCATCGGATCCCGACTCCTTGGCTATGTTTGGCGTCAAAGCTACTTATGGAGTCGCCTATCGCTTTCCCGACACCGACGAAGACGACCACAATATTGCTGGCGATGACGACGACGAGGAGCGTCGACAAGTAGACGACAAAGGGAGTTCAAGCAGTTTTACCTTCTGGCTACACCGGAGGAAGTGGTTCTTTCCCTTTCACAGCCAAGCAAGACGTAATCGGATTGGACGCACGTAAATGCAACAACAGTGGCTTGGTTTGTCTTTTATTTTTATTTATTTTTTCCTAAATTGAATTATGGAGGGTGTAAGTTGTCGTTACTTTGCAACAGTGATAGCGGCTTCATAGTTTGCGATTAATTTGAATTCGTTGGCAACACGTACTTGGGTTGCCTCCAGGACTGCAGGGAACTTGTTAGCAATTTCTTTCTTCTTAGTGTCATAATTATAACGATTGACCGGTTGGCGAAATCACTCTGACTGACTGCATTCGTACTATTGAAGTTTACACACTTTTTGTCGATCCGATTAGGGAACAATATTTTCTAAGCTGGAAGTAGAAGTTTCTTTAAACAACAAGGTAAAGCACGGTTATGGTCCAAGCCAATATATGCGCACCAAAATTTTCTTAAGATATGAACATGAACTATATCAAGTACAGGGTCCGCCAAATAACTTTTTTTTTTTGAAAATGCTATAAAAAAAAATACTGAATATTTTCTAAAATTTCTTTTTTTATTTGAAAGTACAATCCTTCCGGTTAGTAATGGAAAATAATTTCATTCAAATGGCTGCCTAGGCTGGCTATGCAGTAGCCTACACGATCGGTCCAATTTCTAAACACATTATCGATTGTGTGCAGCTGTATTTCACTAATGGCTTCACGAATATTGTCCTTTAAAACGTCGGCGTCGGCGTAACACTTACCTTTTACGGCACCCCACAAATAATAGTCCAACGGTGTCAAATCGCAGCTCCGAGGTGGCCAAACGACATCAGCTCTGCGGCTGATAATGCGATCTTCTAAAACAGGACGCAAAACATCGAGTGTAGCTTCGGCTGTGTGGCACGTAGCGCCGTCCTGTTGAAACCAAATGTTGCCAATATCCTCCTCTTCAATTTTTGTGAACAAAAATTCGTTCAACATCGCTTGATAACGATCGCCATTGACTATAACGGCCACTCCTTGCTCATTTTCGAAGAAAAATGGCCCAATTATGCCTCTGGACCAAATTCCGCACCAAACAGTGACTCGTTTTGGGTGTATCGGCTTTTCAATGTATGCGTGCAGGTTTTCTAAGCCCCAAATGCGACAATTTTGGTTGTTTACATACCCGCCAAGATAACGAACATACGGAGCTGATGGTGCTTCTCTTCTTCCAAATTCCGTACGCAATTTTTGCACACATTCTGCAACATTACCATGATTTTCAAAGTAATGTCGCAATATTTCCCAGCGTTGGTCAAGCGTATACACAACCATATTCGTTCAGCGGAAGGATAAAACTAATTATTAGTCAAATCAGACATGAGCTAAGTGCTACCATTCGCGAAATAAGCACTAGTTGAAAAAAAAAAGTTAGATGGCGGACCCTTTATTTCCTTACCAAGTTAATGACACCCCACTCTTCAAAATCGGTCAAGCCGTTTGGGCTACAGGGCGTACCGTAGGAACGGACATAGGGTACGCGCGAAACACATAACCCTCCCTGTGTACAGTCGGGTAAAAATCCAAGACAACAATGGCAACGATGACAAGCTAATTCGCGAAGCAGCAACACAGACGACGTCGTCGGTGGTTGGCTAAAAACGGAAACTTGTACAATAATGGAAAGATAAAACTTTTCGCGTTTAATTCCTGCAACAGATCCATTTTGCTTATGAACGCATATTTGGCTTTGGCCGAAAATTTAACTGCCAATGACCAAGAGCAAGAGCACAGCAATGATACGTGAAGATGAACCAAGACGACGAACGGGCGAAGTGACATAAAAAGTTCCCTTCTCAGTTGAGTCGCTGCTTTGCGAAAAGTTTAATTGGGAATTGTGACATCACGTAGTTTCCACAGGAGCGTGGGTGTACTTTAAAACTGGTCTTCATACAGTCGGTCCATTTAGAGACACAGAGAGAGGGGAAAAAAACTCCAAGCGCTTAGGTAAAAGTTTTCGAGGTTCATGGGAGTTTGAATCTTTCGTGACAGTGGAAATATGGTAGGTACTCTCCGGAGGTTGCCTTTAAGAGCAAGAACGTGTGGCCGACTATATCTGGGGGAAAGTCAATAAATTCAAGGCTCCTTCAAATGCGAACTTTACTTTACTGCGGTTGCATAAGGGTCTGTGAAATTGTTTTACTTGGCTTTGTGATTACTGTTTAGATGTGTAGGATCTTAGGAATTTTTGTTTTAGATGAATGGTTATTGAAGGTGGGTGGTTGGCAAATCGACTCGAATGGGGAAGCAGTTAGAATATCGCATGAGTTCGGGAGGATTTTCAGAGTAACCTCAAATAGTGCTTAGGTAGACAGCAAAGGACTTTGTATTGGGCGGTCAATATTTGAGAGCTCCTGCCAACTGCTTTTCAGGGAGAAAAATGCGATACCTGTGGTAAGAAGGTCATAACCTGAAGACTTTGTGTGTAAGATCTTATCCATCCCAATGCTGTTGTAGAAGACTGACACGTTTGACCGTGCCGAAGATGAAGAAACACCATATTCCTCGCCATTTCGAGTGACAAATTCATCTGAAGAACTCTGGTGATGGCCTACGGAAGAAATACACGCAAAAACTTTATAAACTATAAAAACAAACCTGAGCACTGCGCGAGCTCATCAAGCGCCCCTGAAAGTCAGATATGAACTGCGATCTTAACTCAATACATCTGACTCACTTGACGAGCTGCATTGTGCAGTCCTATTCTTATATTAGTATACCTTTGAGCAGGAGGCATTTCCCTGTTCAATGAAGCTGTACCTACTTTACAGGGTAACAAAACTTAACAGAAGATATAGGGTCCCCCTCTCTGTTAAACCAGAGTGGGAGCATCAGTAGCTTTTGCATAACATTCTGCGGAATAGGGGATCACATCCTCCAGAAAGAATTCCAAGAATCAAGAGAACGAAAACGGGATTAGAACCTGAAAAGAAAAACTCTGAGGGGCTCAGAGCAGAAGGAAAATGATGTATCAGCTTGAGTAAAAAGAACGACCTCATCGCTTTGTCGAAAAGCATTCGCCTTACTGTCACAAATACAACATCAGACGAGTCCAACAAGCAAATGTACACAAGTCAGTGTTGTGTTGTATTGTCATTTTGATGGTTTTTCCCTCCGACAATTAATTTTTTTCCCAATTTTCCCTTTCCCTTTCCAAATTCATACACAGACCTAGTTTTCGATAATTTTATGAACAAAAAATTATGTAGTATTAAAAAAGGGCCAACGATTTTCTATAAGGAATTTAATTGGAAGAATAAAATACATTTTTTGGAGTAGATTTGTTACAAAACTAGCAATTTTGATCGGCTTGTTTTGTGAATACTGAATAAGATTGTAGATATATGTTCTTAGGTTGAAATTGAAATACATTTTTTTTTTTTGTAAGTTATTCCAATATCTCACAAAATTTTACTTTTTCACTTTTTCCCAAGAAATGGTTTCTAATCATCGAAATTCCCACTAAAAGGTAAATTTCCCACAACTTACTATCCCTGACACAAACGTCCTTTTGTAATTAATGACCTCAACACAATTTCGTTATTAATCCTCACTGGCTATTTCAAAACGAGCACGCCTATTAAAAAGCATTAACATGCCCACTTGGGGCAGAAAGTACCTTTTCCGCTTAATGATCACTATCAGGCATAACTGCAACACAGGTATCGTGTGCATGAGTAGACAATAAAAGCTCAGGCGAGCTCGCAGACTCACCCCTCTGCAATTATTATATCTCCTGGCAATTTTTTTTTTGCCAGCACTATTTATCTGTGTCCAGCAAAAACAATTCTGTCAATATAGCACCGGCTGAAAAATTAATGCATACGCAGAGCGCGGCAAAAAAAATTAACAACTCGAACACATCCAGGACAACAAGGATAATTATAATAATGTTCCCACGATATGCCAATTCACATTTAATTGGGTCGTGTTGTAGCTTCATTTTAATACCATTCTGTCATGTTAAATTATTGAAATGTACTAGAGCGAAACAAATCGCTGTTGCTTGTGGGTGGGGGTTGATTGTGACGGCGACTTTCTACTCGCAGGCCCATGAAAAATTCACCAGTATGGAGTTTCATATTAATGTCCTTATGGCCACTTCCAATGTCGATGGAAAGCAAGCAACAAACCAACGAACATGATTGTGAACATACAAACAAATATTTGCTGATAATGGGGGATACCCTTGACAGCTGACATCTGAAAGTGTGAAGCTTGCGGAAATCGGACTATTGCGATGAAATAAAATCTAAATGTTGTTCAGACTTATGTCTGACTGAGAAATCCATTCGGATGGGGTGAGTACAGGTTAAACGTGACGCTGTTTCAAATCCACATGCAAAGGGACTAATTTTAAAATTATTTTATAAATGCACCTACTGTATAAAAACGACGTCACTTAAACTTTATACTTTCCTTAAACTTCTGGGTGAAGAAAAGTAAACATTTTTAATTTAAATTATATTTTTTGTACCGCCAACGAGGAAATACATTTCGACACTCAAGCAATTTTGACATTTGACATAACACAAACATAAAACAATGAACTCTTAAAAAGGTAACAGAACTGATAGAAAGTAATAGAATATTATACATCTTATAATTATGCAATTATTATAATTATGATTGGAATTATACTCTTTAACTTTTACAAATATTGTTTTGGGCAGACTTAGGGTGGGTAGCGGGTAGGTATGGAAAAAATCCAAGTGCATCTCGTTTTACATCAGTATTTACTTTTCTGGTATTAAATGTGGCCAAATCCTTATGTTAATCGACAGTCAAACGGATACAGACCTCATTCAGCGTTGGCTCCTTTTTGAGCCACAAGTTCTGTGGGTCCCACTGTTTTAAAAAAATTACCGAAATTGGCTCTTTTCCAATGTAAGTAAGATTTAGTTCGTTATTGCTTGTAATTAGTACATTTGTTTTTACTGCTTTTTTGTGTTTGCTTTATTAGTATTTAATGTGGTGGCCCCCTTTTTTTAGCTCTGGCCCCTTTTAAATCTCCATTTTTGAATTTTTCCTTTTAAATTGATTCCAAGTCAGTGCACTGCCTTCAAACACTTTGTTCTAGGTTCATGACCAATATATGGCAGACCCCGGAATATAAGAATTTTTTTAAGTTCTCGTTTATTATTTTATATTTTCTTAAACTTCTGCTAAGGCAAGTCGACCTATGAAATTTGTATCGAATCACTTATGTATATTTATGTTGTATATAGTCGTCTTGTTTTGCTCAGGGCTCAGGTATGAGCTTGTTTATTTTTAAACATGAGCAGGCTGACGTCTCTCCTCTCATCGAGTGAAAAGCCGTCAGAGGTCAGACGAGCTCAGTCTCAATCAGACCGTAGAGGAATACAGTCCAAAGGTCGTAGAGGCAACTCGTATAGAGAGAAAAGAATAGACGGGTTTTTATAAATGGTTCCCGACTCTAACAACACTGGGCCTTACAAATAATCATTTTTTAACACTCATACTAAATATTTTGTAAAGCACTAAATCGGATTGTCTTTGTAAACGTCGTGCCAAATTCAGAAAGCCATGCCAAGGGTTGGGAAATACGCCAGATCCTAGAAAAGATTTCTCAAATGAGGTAAATGGTTTTAAATTAAGAAATGTCGTCTTATATTCAGCAGAAATATTCGCCGTTCAAGAAACGGTTTAAACAACAAAAAGTGACTTTTCTTGATCTTATTTTCTTAAATTGAGGTAAATGTCTTGAAGATGGTTCGTTAAGAAGAATTTGTGAATTGATCACATTTGATCTTAAATTAAGAAATGTCGTCTTATATTCAGCAGAAATATTCGCCGTTCAAGAAACGGTTTAAACAACAAAATGTGACTTGTCTTGATCTTATTTTCCTAAATTGAGGTAAATGTCTTGAAGATGGTTCGTTAAGAAGAATTTGTGAATCAATCCCATTTGATTTGATAAATTAAGAAATGTCGTCTTATATTCAGAAAAAATAATCGCAGTTAAAGAAACGATTTGTTGCATAAGAAGACTTAGATTGAGAAATTTCCTTCACATATCTCCGATTTTCCTTTCTTTCGGGGTTCGTCAAGTTTTGGAATAAGCAGAAGCTTCACAGCACAAACAACTTTTTTCCGACCAACGCCGACGCACGTATAATATTAGGGGCCTGATGGAACCTTACAAAGATATGTCAACATCACGACCCTCTGTATTCACCCAGAAGGCAATCCGCCCCCAAATGCACATGGCCATTGTCGAGGGCACCGTAAAAAATGAAGAAAACAACACGAATTCCATCACAAGCCAGCTGAGCCTATATTTCAGCTCCATTACACTGACCTCTTACCCCCGTTCTCTCCATGCCGAAAACAACATCTTCGCCAACATCATTTATTATTCCGATGATGTAGCTCTCGACAGAAGAAAAAGGCAAATTAGTTAGCATTACCCAGACATAAAACATTAAGGCCTCCTACCGGCCCATCCTGCACAAAAACAAGTAAACATCATTTTCCCCAAGAGACAGAACGGAATGGAAAACTAATAATGAAGCCAAACAGATATCGCCTAATGGCATTGATCCAGAAAATACTTCTCCTATCCACTTCCTCTGGCCGGTAAGTAATTACACCCCAAACAACCTACTTTCTCCTTCGAAGACGGCGAGTCGTGTCTCGTGTACATCGCGAATTATTTTTGGCTACTGCAGTTTTGGGAAGAAGACAGCTGAAAAAAAATCAATACCCATAGAGAATGTTGTGTAATCGCACTTAGCCTCATAGAGCCAGAGAGGAGAAGAGCGTACACTACACGATCAAGACTTTTCGCAAACACACACAAACGAGAGAAAGAAAATTGAGCCGTCTGAAATATTTCTGCAGCCTTTTCAGCAGCCACTTTGGGTCGTGTTGTTTTTCTTTGCCATTCAGACAATGTCGATGTTAATTACGGGTCTGGTTATAGCCTCGGAATGAGTCGTTTTCTTTCTCTTTCTCTTTTTTTTTTTTCATTTTCCTGTGCTACTTCCGGAAATGGGTTTCAGGAATCGTGTCTGTTCTATATGTGCCTAGTACGAGTACGAGTATAGTTAGTACATATTTGCGGGTCCTCATCACCGGGTTGATGGTGCTCAGGTGTTAAATGATAGGCGTCAGGTGGAATTGTATAGCTGCACGTTCAAGGTTCCTCATGATGATGATGACAATAAAGCTTATTGGATTTGCTGATGCCTGGGGGTCGATGATTGCTGTTTGGGAGTTTGTAGGGCGTGCTTTCCGTTTTATTTGTCAAGGGCCCTATTTAACATAGAACACACTAAACAGGTGAATTGGATTCACAGGCCTTTTTCGAGCTTGAACTTTGTGCTAGCCTTCAAGTACACTTCAGGTGGGGAAATAAATTTCTTTAATGTCAAGGTTCGTTTGCGCCCTCAGGAAGTTTTACATTTTTTTTCTATCGTGGGGCGCTTCCGCATGGAGAGCAAACTCTCTGTATATTGACGGGTGCATCACGATTTATTTTGGCCAAGTTTAAGACCTAATTTAATTCGTTGCAAGGTTGATTTTACATTTTTTTTTTAAATCAACACGTTCGTGATTTCTCATTTCGTTGCGACCTATTGAGAATGATTCTTCCAATTCTGATAAAGAAAAGAAGTAAGTTACTTCGTAGCAAACAACACCTGCGATCTTGTTGGTGAGAATTCAACGAAGTCATCTGTGGGCTTGTTCTCTGGTGCTTTCTCGGATAGTTCAATTCTACCATCTGGTATACAAGAAAGAAGAACTGATAAGAAATTGAAATCAATTAGTTGGCGCAACAAGTCCGTGCAGGTAACCCAGGCCTAGCTCCTCACAATCAATCGTTTGCAGTGAGATACTATTTTTGGGATGATTGGGGGGGGAGCTACAGTTTAATGCCGGGTCCGAGCGGGAAGCTCCTTCTTGGCAGTTGTACTCTTGGATGTTTGTCACAGCTTGACGCAGTGGAGAAAGGCTAAAAGTCTAATTTGCGGTTTCCAGTAGTCCAGCAAACCAACCACTGGGCCACTGCGGTGTGAGCTAAATTGACCAGCAACGGTGTCACGAAAATGTGTTTGAAGGATGGTGGATTTTGATAATTCAATGAAACTGAAAATGTTTTCGTTTGATCATATTGAAAGTCTTCGCTTGGACACGGAACACGAACCAATTTAAAAGCCTCCCACCACCTGAAGCCTGAGATTGATCTTCCTTCTTTGACAACCTATGATAATTCCGTAATAAATATTTTTGGATCCTTTTATGGTCTAGGCCATGCAAGTTGTGGCTCATAAGAGTCATCCGTGTAGTGGAGGGTCTATTTAAGTCAGGACTAGGTATAGACGCCTCTGATTGTAAGTAGTATATTCTGGTGAGCTTTTCTTCTAAACAAATGATGGGTTGCCAAATCGGCAACGTGTACCACTCTTAAGCTTTTTTACAAAAAAATCTTTTCGGTCTTTCGGTCGATATGCCGCACATTTCACAGCTAGAATTTATTTTATTTATTGGCAAACCAAGGTGATCGCTGTTCGTATAGGCTTTGCATCCCATTTGACTCCTCAGAGCTCAGAGTACCCCTTGGCATTACATCAGCTTTTATTGAACTTTTGGTATATTCAATTTGACAAACGTATAAAGTGGTGGTGAATATTTAATATTTAAAGGTGTTGGCTCAACAACAGGGGCCCACGGTTTACAATGTTGGTTTATATTTTAATTTTTTCACATATTGTAGCTGTCTTTTTCAGATTCATACTCGTAGTATGCATCGTTGCCTGGGTTGACCTCAGGGTGTTCAAGTCTTGTTATTGAAATCAGATCCCCGCTGGCCAATGGGACTGCATTTATATCAACACACAAACAGATAAATTATTTTACGCTTTCTACCACCCACGGACCCATCGCAGCCTCATGCAGGCTGGCCTGTTGTTGAGTCTTAATAAATTCAGCTCTTTTAGCTGTTCAGGTAGTCTAAAAAGACAGGTGATTAAGTAAAAAAAGCTCACACCCCTTTTAGAGTTTCTTTGAAGTCCCCAGATCTGGCCTCAGTCACATCTTACACAAAAAGAAGGAACCACAATACTGCCCCATTACCCTTTCATACTGTAACAAAATTTGATAGAAATCAGCAAGGTGCTGCTTGGACTATTGCAATGAAAAATGTACCCATCGGCAATGCCACATCCTTTTTAGTTCCTCAATAAGTAGCTCGATCCCCATCAATAACGCTTCTTAGCGAATGTGCCTTTACACCGTTCCAACGAACACCATACTGGGTGCAGTTAAAGTTCTCAACGCAAGAGATTGTCACCACATTTTATGTTTCTCCTTCGTGCACACGCACAATAATAAATAAATAGGACCCCTTGAGTCTTGCAGCACATAAAACACGTCTCCTATAAGGCAAGTTTCATGCATAACAAGACCTCCCAAAGAGCCAACATCCCCACCCCCCCCAATAAAAAGTCCATCCATTTACATGTTGACCTATAAAAGCGTAAGTACAGCGACCGAAAAATGCCTTTTCCCATGCCGCCACTTAAATGAAACATTACCACCACCTTTTGACCGGTGTTCTACCTGAATATAGTCAGTTAATTTTAGCCGCCGCCGCCGGATGTCGCTGTTTCATATTTATAGCATATTTTTAAGGCTCAAACCTGATATTGTAAAATTGCCATTAAACGCGCAGAATAAAAAAACAAAAAAAAACCAAAATCATTTTTACCACTGCCAAAGAAGTGATTTATGATGCAACAAATGGCGGCCACCGATAAAAACCGGTAAACGGATAAATAGCAGCAAAAGGAGGGTGCAAAAATTGAAATGAAATTTATTACGACCTTCGTGCTGCCATTGCTGTTGAGATTATAATCTCCTCGTCTCAATGCAAGCATCTATAAATGCAACAATTGCGCCTAGGTCAAGGTGGGTTATACCCGTAACTGACATTTTGCAAGCAATATATTTGCAGCAAATACGAGTAAGGCCCGTTGAATATGCATATCACTTTGTCAACTGTCAGTTGTCACTTGTCAGTAACAATTTGGGCGGGTAATAATTAAACTAATTGATTGGTGGTCTGTGTAGAGAGGCAGTATGACTCGAGGGAGCGTTTAATAAATAAATACACCTTTCGACTAGACCTACAAAAATTCATGTGTCTGTCCTAACTGATGCTGTTTATGCCCTTGTCTAGTTTTTGTTGTTCTTTCTGTCAACAGATCCGTTTCCATGAATGTCCTGATGAATAATTAGTGCCCCTTTACGATGTGTACTGACATTTTACCGATTCAGTGACAGTGTTACAATTGAATTGAATTTGAAATGACGACACTGTAGTGCGGTCTGATGGAAAGGCCAAAAACGAAGATCTTCATTATGGCAATTAGTTGATATGAACTAATTGACAATGAAAGCGACGACGGATAGCCAGAGTAGTTGAATCCAGTGTTGCCACTAAGATTTTATTTTATTTTTTTAAATTCGCTCAAAGGTTAAAATAAGAAGTAGTAGTAATATTTTTTTATCAATAAAGGAAAACAAAAATTAAGTGATATTATACTAATCTTTAATCTAATAAAATAAATAATTGGACTTTCGGTATTCTGTAATGTATATTTTTTATTTTTTTTTATTCAATCAAAGCTTCAACAAAATCCAAACATCCAAGCATTCAAATGAGGCTGCCGTAGAGCCGCTGTGTTCTAGAACTATTCAAAATAAATTCGTTACGAAATTATTAAGTACGGCCAAGTTTCATCCAAATTATAGAAATCTATCTTCATGTCTAGTCATAGAACAATATTATTTTGCAGGTCAAAAAATGTTTTTTTTTCGGATGGATTTGTTCGTTTCGGCCAGAATGGTAACACTGTTTGCAACCCCAGGTTGCTTAAGTTTAAGGGTTGTTTGTAAAAGCTTATTGAATGGCCGATATCTTCTAGACCTAGACGATTATTTAACTGTTTTCAATTTTCTAATTGTTTGTAATGGCAGGCTGATGGAAATGGGATTCGAAAATTGATCCCAAATGATAAGGTCTCACTAGCCGTATTATACTATTCGGATCTTTGAAAAAATGTAGATACGACTTTTGGCAAAAATCAACTCTTTGTCGAAATTATAAGAAATAAAGCATTAAATTTGAGTTCAAGCCAGTGTTGTTATGACTCTCTCTTCATTCATCCCACGAAGCGCAGTAATCTTTCCCATTTTTTCCCAATTTCACAGTCCTTAAATTCCCTCAAAATTCCCACGATACTTTTTTGCCCAAAATTCGAATTTTTAAAGTAAAATTTGTATTACACGGAAAAAAAATTTTTAAATTAACCTTTAGTATTAAAATCGAGTGTTGTTAACATTACTATGACAATTTTTGGTGTTACTACTTTTATACTTTTTCTTCCATATGAGCTGAAATTCAACTTGAATCCTGCCGTAAGCCTCAAGAGTATGTGTTTCTGCTTTCGTCCAGTTTCTGGTGCTTAAGAAAAAATACTATTTCGCAAACAAAACAATTTGCGGCTTTATCCACTGCATGTCGTTCTTTATTTTTGTTTACGGAATTGTTATCTCAGTTTGACATTTCACTTGTATCGGGGGTGTTACCATTTGAATAAAATTGCATACTTTTTCTTGTCAATATTAATTTTAGAAACTACTTCAAGGTTTAATGTTCAAATATGCAAACATAAACAATATTTTGCTGATAGTACTTCTGCAGTGCGTTCGGTTTTTTAACCATTGTTATTCCATTTTCATTATGACCGCACCGTTGCTTTCTCTGTCGACAATCACTAGAACTGTACCCACCATGGACAAAATACGGTAATTTGTTAAAAGTGATGTTCAATTGACAAAAAAAATTAGACTAGGTACATATTTTCCAAATCGCACAAAAACCATAATCGATTTCTTTCAAATGGGAATCGCTACCGTTCAAGAACAACCGAATATTTTTGGCCCCAATTGGATGATATGGACTTGGAGGACATGTGGTTCCAACAGGACGGCGCCACAAGCCACACAGCGAATGTCACAATCAATTTATTGGAAACCAAGTTTGGAGAACGTGTTATCTCACGAAATGGTCCAGTCGCTTGGCCGCCTCGGTCGTGCGATTTGAATTGGTGCAAATTTCATGGAATTAAGTAAAACGCATTTTCACAATTTTAGCTGAATTTAAGACAAGAACCAGCTGAACCAGCGACGTGACGGAGCAGCGACTTGACGGCACTTACTCTTTTTTATGCTTATTCCTTTAGCCAGCTCAAGTGGTGTGAGTTTCGGGAGGCGTTCGCCGACTCCATTTTTGTTAAGACTTCTTTCCCCCCACAGATGTCTCCCTCATCGGGAAAATGCGTCACTTTTAGTTTGGAGCAATGTTTTCGCATCTATTCGGAGCTTCATTAAACAGCTTGTATGCAAATTCCCCATCCTAGTTCTAAGCTGTCAGGCTATATACCATTAATTAGTCGCGTTCACTAGATTGACTATGTTGATGAATTATTTGGCGATATTTACACTTTTCGGTTGAACTTCAAAAGACTAACCCGTTCCCGAACAGCAATAGATTGCGGCCCCAAAACAAATAAAGCAAAACGCACCACATACCTTCATTATATCGCAATTACATTCGTGTTTCATACTTATCGTCAAGCCGTGAAATTCGTCCCCACATTCTGTATAAATCACCTCCTTGTTAACCTGTTCGACTTTCAGCTGACTGATTCAGTATCCCCCGGAGGCAAGCACGCACCACACACCACACGATACATGTGTAACATACACACACAGAGAAGATAAAGAACCATTTCGCCCATTTAGCTGGTGGTTACCCCAAAGCAACACTGACTCATATAAACTTAATCAAAATCTTTAGGTAACTGCTAACGACACCAATTGTGTGACCTCAAAACAAAACCTCCGATTTCGCAGAAACTGCCAAAAGTGATTACCTCTCCCGTCGCCGCTCTTCCCACTTTGGTGTATAGTTATTAAAATTCATTTACCCTACGGTTAAGCTTAACCCCTTGTGACCTACCTTCAGCCACATGGATAAGTCTGCAAAATGCTTTCAATAATTTCCAGCCAACTCTCGGAGGAGCCCCTTCGCGGTTGATCGGTTATTGCTCATAACTTACCAGACTAACTGTTTAATAATTGAGAGAGAGCTCACTGTGGGTCTACCTAGCTATATGTATATCCAGAGGGCACACCAGCTATTGATTCAGACTCTGAAACTCTGGCGGAACTACCCCACGGAGTGAAACTGTATCAAACTCAACTTTTAACCTAAGCATCTCTAATTTCCATCGATTTATCCTTCGCATAACAACGTCAGCCCGCAGGTGAGTTGCGGGGTTCTTTTTATTCCAGGTGCCACTACCAGTAAGTACTGCGGAATAGAGCCGCACTCAATGTTCCGTATTCCGTTTCGGGACCGTGAACCCTTCTTTAACAGGCGCTTGTCGTTCGGTCGTAATTACTTACGTGGAAAATTAGTTTGTCGGCTTGTTTTGGTCATGTGCTTGTGTGTGCGTTGGTATAGCTGGGTTACCTAAAAACATGGGTACGTGTCCCACACGTGGAGGGGGTGCTGGTTGTGTCAGAGACGAGGTGAAATTATCAGAATGGAACGTTAAATTACCGTGTTTAGTTCTGTGAGACTTCATGTGGAAATTGTTGGCGCATTCTTTTTTGTTCTATAACTGGTGGTGGCTTTAAGTCAGTTTGGCCGTGCGAACGTAATAGTGTTGGAATTTCTGTTGCGAGGTGTTAATCTATTGTAATCATCAGAGGGACATATTTCTGAGGCTAATCACTTACAAATCACCGAAATTAGGCTTATATTGGTAACCTATTGAGGGATTCGGAATTTTTCTTTCCATATCAGGCAAAGTTTTGTTCTGTGCTTCGATGAGAGCATTTTAAATGTCCGATCGACAGTAGTATGAGTCTTCTGAGTGTCCAGAGTCTTCAGAGATATGTTCACAAATTGGCAAAATGTGTGTTCAAAAATGTTTGCTCTCCTGGAACTTGGGCTATTTCAAATAAAAAGGTCGGCATCAGGTCAGTATGGAACGCTTTGGGACTAGCTCCTCACAATCATTCGTTTTGTGTGAGTTTTTGTTCTTTGGGATGAATAGAAGAGGCCTCCATCTACCTCACGCTTTTTCAATAAAAACTGCGTTGAAGTGGAATAAAAGCTCTGTTTTAGGTTCAAACGAAATTCTTGGTTTCTTTATTAGAAGGCTCATGCATGGCAATTTATATTTAACATCGTTCAAATGTCCGCAGTGGCTCCAAACGGTGGCGCGAATTCGAGTAACACAATTTTTAATGACTCTGCCGCATAGATTGGGCTGAATTTGAGTGATGGCATTGGTTTTGTTTGCTTTATTAAAGGAAGCCTCGTGTGGGTTGGCGCCGTTCCACAAACCGCCATTTTGCTTGTCAAAATAGCCACTCATCCAAAAATGCACCTCGATGGTAAAGAAGATTTTTTAGCCAAAATAATGGTCCCCTTCCGAAACCCACTCAGCGAACAAACGATATCTTTGAGCTCCTATGGGTCTAGGTCCAAGTTTCGACGCAAAATTCGCCGAGTTGAAGTCTGCGAAAGGCTGACTTCTTGTGCACGGCGAGGAATTGACCACCTCGGGTGCTCCTGCAAACTTTCGCCGACCGCAGGAATCTCCTCCACCGATCTTGTGTTCCTTTTACGTACGGATCCGAGCCTGACTAAAGGCTTAGCAAATTTTTTAAAAAAAAAAGCATGTAAAAACATATGTAACACTTTTATAAACTTCCATGTAAAACACAAAATTATTTAAACCCTCCCATCTCAGTTGCAACAAACTACCTCAACAAACAATCAAATTTATTTATGCGTGTCGAGAGTTTTAACGAAATTTCTCACAAGAGCCCAGTAAAAGTAATGTTAATGAAGCGATTCCGCAAGCATGCCTAGTAGCATACCACAAACAAACTTCCTGCGGCTTGCTCTAAAATATATATTAAACCGCACACGACTCACCATACACCACCCCATTTCCATGCCGTTGTCATCTGCAACTTATGTTATTACATGCGCATGCAAAATTTTATTCACATGACCCCCCACTTCCCCTCTACCCAGATTAAACATTACTACGAGCGCCATACCTCGTTTTGCAAACAATTAGAAAGGGCATGAATCCAAACGAGCAGATTTGTTCGTTTAACCTACTACAAAAAGGAAACAAAAGCAAAGGGAAAAATCCCTTCAACATCCCATAACAGCAGCCACTTGCAAGAGCACCAGAGAAGACCATCTTTCCACAGACAACGTACATTACATCGCGTGTAAGCTGCAGCCTCAAACACGTTGCAGTACATCCTCATAGCCGGCATCGTCGTCGTAGGGTTTATGGGAATTCACCCCAAAAATGTGTTACAGGAGCGTGGGCATTTTTGACGCCGCCCTCCATGTCTTATCTCTTGTGAGCTGTACAGTGTACAGGAAACTATATATATTCACGAGAGATACAATCTTTGTGCGACTCAGTTTGAAATGCTGCCAGTAATTAGTCGAAACGAAACGAACAAGGTGTGGGTGTGAAAACAGCTTTTCTAAACGTACTCTTCCCACAACATGTTTCGAAAGTGGCACAGATTGATCTGTCAATGGGAGACGTCTTGTACCCACCGCCTTTCGAAAGTGAAAAGCTTTCTTCATATTCGGGGCAACCCGCCCGTGATGTTTGTTCTCAATTAGCATGAACCAAATGTTCGAAAAAGAATTATGAAAATATTTACTCATCAAGGTATGGAGTGGCGAGTGGGTGTGGCGGGTATGGCTGAAGCCACTCATAGAGCTTGAAGCGATCTATGCGCTAATTGGAAGCGGGAAAATTCGGTCACTCAGTCATTTGCAGTCCATTCATAGTCGGTTGCATTTGGCACTTGTTGTTGTGCGCTTTTTGGAGCACACCGGTCGATTGGGGGAAATGGTGAGTCAGAGTGCTTTGAACTGGATGTATATTGTTTATTACGTTCCTCCACCCCATTATGGGGTTTGTTCAACTGCGAAAAGAGCAGACTGTACCAGTGAAGTGCGCATCTGATGAGAGGACGATGTACTTTGATGGTTTTCCTGTTAAGGGAATCAATTGCTGTTTAAGTGGATAATTAAAAGCAACTCGGTATACTGGGATGGAGCAAGGCGAACTGGTTTGCAATTGAACGTTTTCCAAAAACGTCCGAAATGGACTTAAACTCCTTTTCGGTTATTATATACTTCGTTTAATAAGCGATCGTTTTGCACCGGGAAGCTTGCAGGAAGATGTTACATTTCCAATTAGATGGAAGTGGGATTCTACAAAGTTCTTAGGTTTGTTACTGATTTTTTGGAGATTGTCAGGAAACTTATAGAATTTTTATTTGCAAACTCGTCAGAAACCAGATTGTGTCAAAATTATTGACTTTTACTGTGTTTTCCAGGCGATCTACTGTCAGAAGAAAATGTGATTAGCAAAAGTTCCTCTGCAAACTTTGTGTGGCACCAACTTCATGCAGCACCGCAACAGTAAGAAAAACGACCCAATCATCACACGCCCCGTTATAAGATATACGCTTAACACTCGACTTTTGTATTCAATTTCATGAGGTACCTATAGCCGAATGTGAATGCATAATCAGGTGTGCTAAAATCCTCCATAATTCTTCTTTACAGAAATTCGTATGAAGTCCTTTCTGAAAAATTATTAAAACGGGAATAGGTATATAAAGTTAGTTAAATCATTCAATTTATGTTTTTTGGCACCGTTGAATACGGTTCTTATTGTATTGGGCAGCCATCTGGCGAAGGTCTGACAAACATCCGAGAGTAGAACTGTCATGGAATGGCTTCGCAATCAGTCGTTTGGATTCAGCATAAAATTGTAGGTCACTTCCTTTCATCCCAAAAATGAACTCGCACAAAACTAATGGTTGCGAGAAGCTAGGCGTGTGTCCCTACGGACCTGTTTCTCCAACTATTTATTTGTTTTTATTTTACAGACACTTTACGGAACGACAGGAATTGAAGTTCAGCTTTGTACTAAGTCTAGTGTCTCAAGACGCTTGAGTTCTGAGTTGAAGAGGGCCCACATCGAACCTATCCAAAGCGATGGTAGGACGTAGGTTGCAATCTGCAAACCTCAGCATAAGCATGGCGATCCAAACATTTGTTCAGCTATCCTTTGAAATGGTAAGCCTGCCAGTTCTTTTGAAAAACCATCGCACATTTCTCAGCCAAAGCTAATGGACCTTTGCAAGACAACGGACGCTTGGCGAGTTGAAGATTATTGCAACAAGGCCGCCAAAACCTATGATCAGACTTTTAAGGACGGTCCCATTTTACTAGGGCAATAAGAAAAAATTTAATATTTTTTTTTGGGGTAGGTAATTTGCGGTTGTCTGTTTCTAAGGTATTCATAGTTAATTTTTCATGAGTTCAATTAGATAAGAGATAAAAGAGGAAAATGTATTAAGAATGACAGTGGCCATGAAAAGATGAGGTAGCTGTAGTAAAACAATTAGACGAGTTGACCTCCATAATAGAAAGTTCGAACTGCATTTCCAAGCAAAAATATTTGCTTATCAATCTATAAAAATTTCAGAGAGAACTCTGCGGCGCCGACTTAATATAGATGGGGTTAAGGGCCCAACGTCAACCAATAGAATTTTCGACTGACAGGTTGATAGAATACACAGTAGCTTACGGAAGGGAATTTTCATGTCCGAAAAGTCTTCCGTGGGAACAAAGACAAAGCTACAAAAAACATTCAAACGAGATTTTTTTTTTTAAATTTCATCACCAGGATATTCAACACGCAAATTTACATAAAAAATAGCTTATTTTAATCGCCTTTTAGCAAGATTTTTGATTACCAACATTTTCTGGCAGGAAAATATAATAATATAAACAAACTGCGATTTTTAAACCAAATGTTATTTAATGGGATTCTCTTTCCGTATAATCTAAATTTAACTTTTAAAAGTTCGATTTTTTTCACAAAAAAAGGACCTATTTAAAAGGGAATTTGAGTACGGTGGAGAGGGAACAAATAAGGATAGAGTACTTAATTATTGCCTGTCACCGCGCTTTGTTACACAAGCAAATTCCTTCGTGCACACGAAAACGTTTGAACGTTTCGCCTTACAGAATACCGACAGAGACCAGACTTTGAAGAGTGTTTTCCCCCTTCTTTCAGCAAAAGCATTGGTTTTCCACTTTTTTAACCAAGTAAAGTTTGCGTTTATCATAAATTCCAATAGCAAAAAAATCATACTTTTCAAAGTTTACTTTTAAAAATGTTGCGTTTCATTGAGATTTTTGATTCTTTCGCGTTTTCTTATGGTTGTACCACGTTTTCAACTTTTTCATTTAAAAAAGTGCTTTTCCACTCAATCTGGTATCACTGGTTACAACTGATAACCATATAAAGAAAAATGATGCTTTTCAATCAAGCTGCTTCTCATCAGACTTAAAATTAAATTTATACGCATTCTGCGAACGTAAGAAACGCTGAAAACTTAAGAATGAGCTAGCCCAGATTCGTCGTTTTGTTCTATCCACAACCAAATGATTCAGCATTGAGCATGACAATCGAGGGTGAAATAAATTTGTGTGTTATTTTAAAATACTGTTAAATAATCGACCGATCCTCCAAAGCTGTTTTTGCCAGTGAAAATTATTTTTTTTTTTTTTCAAATATCATCGGAATATACTCGATTACAAAACAAGTCTTTGAAAAAAAGCTAATGGCAGTTTCACTTGGAAAAAGTTATAGTTTCCTGTTAAAGTGTCTTGAATATTTTTCTGGATCCAAGCGCCAACTTCATCTGTAAATGTTATAAACAACAATTTCATCCAAATTGTATAGGGGCTATGTTAATTCAAAGTACGGTTAAAAATGCAACACGCGTTGACATTTTGCGTTGCATATATATATTTGCCGCACGCTTTAAACATGGTAAGAACAAATTTAAAAATCTGGGTTTTTCCAGATTCTGGGGGGAAATATTTTGACCGTCAGTGCTGACCAAAATACCGAGCTTGATAGTGGCGGTTGATCCGCCGATAAAACGGTTGTTCCCTCGGTGGGAAATAACTTCAAACTTCCCATAAAAAGGGAAATTATTTTCCAGTCGAACTGAAGTTATTGCCCGTGAAGTTATTTCCCTGCACCAGTGGATTGAATAAAGTATTTCAGAAAGTCGACACATATATTGTCTAAAGGCGGCTACACAATATTGAAAAGGTCTAAAGCATATTTCCGTAGAAAATTGACAGACTTTAGGAACCCCAAAGGGAGCATCCGTTAACTACCCACTCAACAGTGTAGCTCCTCGAAAAGACACACAAACTTTATCCTGATTAAAGGTGGTGCTCGACATACTCGTACGTCTTGCAATTCACATCTTAACATTGAACAGACGAACAATTTATGCAGCGAGGGGCTTAGCCCTGTTCAGTGCTTAAGGACCAAAACGGGTCTATATAAACTCAAGCTCAATAGTTGACAAAGACAAAGGCAAAGGTCCATCTGAGAATCTGTTCTACCTACCAAAAGACGTCTTCATCCATCTATAGGATTATTGTAGAAAGCAAAGTTTCAGGGCTGAATAATCGAAAGGTCGGCCATAGCAATAAGATCTCCCTTTATACTTTGCCATAGTTTTGTAGCAGTCTTTCACTCAGGTGAACAATAAATCCAACCAATTTGTAAGCATACCCACTGATGTATCCATCATCAGCTTTCGTCACTATCGCAGCTCATATCTCGTCATGTTAGGCATAAGTAAATGCGATTACGCTCATGCGATAAATACCGACAGTGGTATACCTCCGTCGGTCCGTCTATGAACTGACAAACCTACAAATTGCCAAGCGCAAAGTTGAAGTCGACTTATCTAACAGTTTCACGCTGTTCTGAAAATCACAGACCTGGACAGCGTCAAGTCAGGATGGCCGAGTGGTCTAAGGCGCTGCGTTCAGGTCGCAGTCCACTCTGTGGGCGTGGGTTCGAATCCCACTTCTGACATGGGATTCTTTTTTCTAAAATAAATGCTATTTCTGGTAATTTCAAACTAATAACAAATTTGCGCTGCTTTTTACATTTTTTTACATTTTAAATTCATTTTTATTTTTATCCTTAATTAAACTTATATACTAGACAAAAACGATTAAACCTAATTTAAAACTAACATTTATCTTATTCTAACCTACTGGCTCTCAGCGAGCGCTCTAAACTTATCAATATCCGCTGCTCTTTCTGTGCTGCTGCTCATGCATGCCTGAGCATAGCCACCGTACAAGGTTTGCTCTTTTTTGTTGTTGCTCCAAATCGTCCTCTTAAGTTATAGATTTTATTACACAACCAAGCTTTCCCGCAGTAATTACCTGAAAACATGAAAACTTTTCCGAAAAGTAACGCGTTAGTTCCACATCAATTTTAAGCGGATTTCATTAGCTCCGTGTAATGGTAACTCCTTAGAAGTGAGCAGAGTCCCCATCCATCCACTGGAGTGTAGGTGTACCGCACGCGTTTGGCTGGCGCATGGTGTCGGTGTATATATCCTTGATACGTGAGGGGAAACTTTTCGCATTTCCACTTTATAAAGCAGTTGCTATTAATTATGTCAGCTGAATCAGCGTCAGCGCCCTCGCAGCTGGTATCGCGTCGTCCTATCTAAATAGCCGTCGCGGTATCAATAAACCACTCGATGTAGCGCGCACCAGACTGAGCGAATATTTTCCGCTCTAATTATTTAATTAAAATTATGATTGGCGGTGCTATAGGAACGCTTATTTATCCCCCCCCCCTCTTTTTATTGTTGTCGATGTTCAATTTTATTTCAAGTCAGGGGGGGGGGGGGCTTTTGATGGCGAGACGCGTGACGATGGATTCGGTGGCGTTATCGATTGCACCATTTGCATGTGGGTTTCTGGGTCTCTTTTATTTGCACCGTGCGAATGCGACGAAGGGATTTGATGTTGTCGCACAGAGATGTGGTTTTTGGGTAGTTTTATATGCGAAATTGCGCTATAGATATAGATACCGACCATGGGTAGGAAAAAACCACGCAAAATGAGGAAATCTGAGGAAATATCTCGCAATAGATACTTGTACTGTTTTGTGTCCAATTTAATGGCAACAATGGAACCGAAAATGTTACGCAACATCGACTGTGAAACAATGGATTCATTTTGCTGGGAGCTGTGTATGCGCCGAGTTGAAGTGGAGGCGCGATATGGCGAATTGTTGCACGCAAACTTTAACCCGGTTGTTATGTAAATGTTTAATACACCAAGAGCTGTAGGTTAGCTGCGGTTGTGCGGTGGCAGACAAGCACAATTGAGCCCTTTGATATTGTGTGTGGTTGATGCAGTTAAAATGTGCTTGGGGCCGTGTGTATAGTATTGTAGTGCCTTGTTAAGGTGGGGCGGATAGGTGACACTTTGCTGCTGGATGTTGTAACAGCTGTGCAGGAGCTATATGCTAGCGCGTGCTGGCTTTGATGTCAAGCGATTATTCGTTGCTGGAGTGGGTTCTACTTACAACCTACAATAGAGCCAAGAGGCTGTTATATCAATATATCTGATATTCACTGGGAGTGCAGGTTTATTTATCAAAGAGGTACGCATAGACTCGGCGAATGATTTATAGCTTGAAAAGGTTTATTAAATCCAGAATAATCCGGTTTCCCAGTTAAGCTTGACAGGCTTTTACCTTGTCAACATCTAGTTGCCTTTTGTATAAAACTAAAACTTTGATTTGGGTTGAGCGATTAGTCGCCGTATCTGATGAAGAACTGACTGTCAAATAGTTCTAAACACTTTTTTTGTTAAACAATAATGGTATCCATTTAAAAATATGTTCACAAGGAAGGATTCTACTCTTAAAGTCCGGTAGTGTTGTGTTTACGTCAGTGATCTACCAGAGATTGGACGTGGATGTTTACAGATTTTTATTTTGATGAAAGACAGATACACACCTTTGTCGATTAAGTGGAAAGTCTCCTAGATTCCACATGTAGATTTACATACCTTTTATAAGGCAAAAGTCTCAAACTATTTTTCTAAACTTAAGTCCGATTAAAACACAATGGGCCTTACCAATAAACAATTTTAGTTTGAAATTTCAATTTAAGTAGTTCACAGTGGCTATATTTTCCATACAAATTTCGTAATTGTGAGCTTCCGTAAATTTAGAGTCGAGACTAAAATTTTTTATTAGCACGGCGCAATAAATTTTGGCTTAAAATAGCTGCTGAAGCTTCACGACCCTAAAGAGTTAATATGAATTCTTTTAAATTCCATTAGACTTGTGCCGGTCGTCTAATACGTGCGCAACTCATCAACAAATTTAGCTCAACAGTTTATTTAACTCTTTACATAAACAAATGAGCTTTCTGCATGATCTACATTCTTGCACGAACTCACATTGTTCATGTTGAGCAATAAATTCCATTTAAAACTAAACAATTTAGTGTTGAACGAATTGCGGAGCTCGTAAAATTAATTGATCAACGTGTCTGATTTTAAGAAAACAAAAAGTAAGTTTCTTGAGTGTGTCAACTGCGTTTTCGTTGTGGTTGCTCAAGAACTTAACGAAGCACCATTGTGTATAGTATTATAGTGCAGCCCGTTGAACACACTCAAACTGGAAGAGAAAAATCTTGAATACACTGAGCATTACACTCACCTTCCACCACAAGGATCAAACGCGCTGACTAATACAATTGAGATTATTGTACGTTAAAATTGAATGTGTTGAATTCGAAATTGATAAGTTGAACAGTTAGTGGGCGACGGGAATTAAGCTTGTAGATGCTTACCGGAGTTGAAAACTTATCTAAGACAGTTGCAGGGGAGGAAAAGATGGCATTCAATATACCTATGACTCAAAAACGGATATGAGAACAGACGCATTAATCCTCAGCGAAATCTTAAAATAGATCGAGAATAAGTGCAGTGTTTTTCAAGCTGCTATAACCCAAGCGAAGGTTATGAAGAGATGCATCTCATCAAAAAATGCAAGTCTGAAACACCGAAATATTATTCACCAAAGCGATAACTTTGCATGGTAGGGTAGCTTCCTTGACGAAAAAAATTTAGATCATCATACCTATAGGATCAAAGATGTGAGTGTGTGTCCTCCGTACATCTGTAAGAATGAACAATTTCACATCTTTCAGTCATACGAAATGAGAGGTAAAAATACATCATCATATCCAACTGCAAGCGCAAAGACATTCGCCTACATGGCTGAAGTTCTTACGCGACACTTTAGGCAACCATCTATCTACTGATCAACCAACCATGTGTGTACCTCTTTCATTATTTTTTTTTACTTATTACCGCTTGTCATCATCGGCAGTTTCCATGCACCTTATCTGACGGCAAATCAATCATTTTCACCTTCATTGATGTCCACACACCTTCACCAAATGCATCTCCCCCCGAAAAATATTTAACATAAATATTTAGCAAACCATCTTATGCAAATGCAAATGCAAACCGCAATCTGTGAGACACTTCTTCTGACTGCAGCTTTCCAAACATTGTCCCCTTTGATTTGACAAAAAAGTCAACAAATATAAATCAACATTATTGTTGAAAATATAAAACTGCTTTGCAGACAGGTCCTACAAAGGTGAAATTAAATTCCAATAACGAAGGAATTTTTTGTTTTTCTGTTGTTTGTCTGACCCCGTCGCCATCTGTCCTCAAGGATGCGATTCGAAATAGATTAAAGGAATTCCTTCGGCAAGTAGAGTATTTCCCAAATGTAGCCAAGGATTTCCGCAAAATTTGTGGAGCGCTGCGTTGGTGCATTTATTGTGTTTCGCTTTCTTAGCCATTTTCTCATTACGTCTTCTTGGTCGTGTCAACATTATTACACCCACACTGCCCAGGCCCATACGCCAAACAACACACCCACACCCATGCTCATGCCCATGCCCATGCCCATTCTCGTGCTCGTACAAGTTGCTCCTTGCCTTATAACAAGAAGCAATGTGCAAGAGGGATAATGCAGGGATAAGAAAGTAATTTCGTTTGGCATTTTTTTTTTCTCGTCCGAGTCTCTCTTTCTTATGATTTTGAAAATATTTTCTTTCTTACAGTCGTTTACTCAATTTATTTGCGGTGTAGTGGTGTGTTTGCGGAAGAGAGGTGCGGCAGCTACAGCAGAATGCAGAACACAGGACCATAGATCGTGAGCATCACCAACGGAAGCTTTATTAAGGATAATGGGAATTTCATTTTGTGTCTTCGCTTTGGTTGTTTTTTTCTCCAGTTTTTCTTACTTTCTTATACGTTGCTTGCTGACTAACACCTCTGTGTTGGCAGTGGTGCGCTATTTCTTGTTATTTATTCGAATTATTTATTTTTTTTTCACTTAGTTATGAGATTTCAGAAGCAAGACACGAACAAATTGCTATTCCAATGGAATAGGAAGCGTAAAATCATCCGCCGCAGATGTCGCATTATAGAGGAAGATCCTAACAAAGAAATATTTATATTTCATTTATACGGAGCAAGGATCTTACAGTCGTTGCGCGTTCAAGATGATGCATATTTATTGGCGCTTTGTGTAGTATCATGGAATACGGAATACCGATTAAGAGTATAGTTACATCTAGGTATTTGTTTGTCCTCTGAAAGAATCTCAGAGTCAAAGAGAGTGAACTCATGGCCGCTTTGGGAAATACTTTTCTTTTCTCAGGGAATTGTTAGGACTGCTGTGCTCAAATTGATTGGCCTTCACAGATAGGATTCTCTATTCATCAGAATATTTTTCCATCCTGTATAAAGTAGCCCAACCTGCAAGAAAAAACAAATAACAAATAAAGTGCACAACTAGATCGCATGAAACTTTGTGGTTCTATGAAAGTTTGGCTGAACTGTCAAACCCTCCATCCTTCATGTCATTGTGACTTGTTTTTCTTAGTTTCAATATTTTTACAAACAAGGTCCAATGGGATAGTTGCTATTTGGAGGGAGCCGAGTAAAACAGCAAACACTAACTGACAATACCGCCATTTTCAAACTTCGGTAATTTTCTTAATGTTGTTGTTTTCAGTGTAGTTGTTGTTGGTGTTTGCTGTTGTTGGTATTACCATTGTTGTTGTTTTTGTTGCTGATGTTATAGTTATTGTTGTTATTATGGTAGATCCCAAGTAACAATTTAACTTCGGTAAGGTTCAAGTTTGTAATTTCTGCAGATAACCGCTTCGATAGAGCTTCTATAGTATTTGCTGACCGAAGTTGAGCCATTCTTAAGTAATTGTTTCGAAAATAACTTCTGTACTTCCTTTGAGAAACACATATACACAGGCTTTATAGAGGGATATGAAACAAAGTTTCTTTAAAATCTCTATTAGACTACTTCTGAAAATTTGTGAGGAGATGTGTGGCAAGTGAATTGCTTCCGTAAAGCTTAGTGGTTCGAAGAAGCTTCTTTAGAGCTTCTAACAGGAGGCATATATAAACAATGAAATGTCATGCAGTCAACAGCTTGCGACTGGAGCCTGTATAGAAGCACTTCTTAATTACTTAGGTATAGAGGCTTTGTAGAGGCAAACATGAATTTAATACGAAATGAACCACCTTAAAAACCACAATTCAATGAAACACTTAGCACAGTGAAACATATTTAGAATAAACACTTTCCGCTCATAAATAAATTAGGTAACACTTAATGTCTATCTTACAATCTCGGTCGAGTAAGCTGCAAGTTTGTTACAAGTCTTAAATTCTAAAATGTATCATGTAGTTCAGACTTAACACTGCCAATATCAGGCATTAGCTTAGGGGTTGTGTATTGGACCCAACCCACTGTAAAATGTTAATTAAAACTTAAATGCAAACTACATGAAAATTGCAAAAATTCATTGGATAGTATTTATTAATAGGATAAAAAAAAATTAGAAATTGAAAAATAAAACAAAAAACATAAATATTTTTCATTTAATATTTTGAGCTTCTATACCTAAAGCTTCTATAAAGTTTCGGTAATTTGCTAACTGAAGTAATAATCTACTTCTGATAAATGTGCAGCTCGTGCAGGTTGTGACTCTGAAATGCGGTGCCACAAATAGAGTTGAATTTTAGATGTGGGTATTACACACTATTCCCATTTATGGTAAATGCCTAAGTGCTGTTATTGCCTTCTGCTCAGATAAACCTTAAATAATCCTACTGGTGAGGGGCCTTAGTTTGACGTACATGTAGCTGTTTGAAAATCATTTGAATTACTTGTCTATAAATTATTTTCTTATGCAATTGTTCCGGTGAACTGGCGGACTGAATTCTGTCTACCAACTTAACAAAAAAAGACTGAAATGTTACACAGAAGCATTTTACATTTACCAATGCTAATGGCAAAGCTTGCTTGTGCAAGCTACTTGTTTCCAACAATAAAGCTTGTTACAAGCACTGCCATCTTAAGACCAATTCCAGCATCTTGACAACATAAATCCACTCACTTCCATAGCCATTCATCTCAAGTAGTTTTCAACTTACCTGAAAATAAAAAAAAACAACACGTCATTACAAAAGTATTTTCTAAATTGTATCTTAAGCCGAAATAACAAAACAATTGAGACCAATCCAAATCTGAAAGCAAGTGCCTTAGATGTAGAATCAAAAACACACCAAATTCCGATTTCCCCCAAACGGATTGACCCACATAAATTTAAATCACAAATCGCACCAGCTGCTCTGTCCGGCATGGATCCAATTTTAATTACACACATTTGTGTGTTAGCAGCTACCAGCTACCGCACACATCACTATCCCCGTTGTGTATTTTGAATCGAAATGGGAGATTCTAAAAAACAAGACAGTTGGGATTCAAATTGGCCGCGGGCGCGAAATCAGTAAGCCGCTGGGTTGTTTTTTTCTTCTTTTTTTTTCTATTTTCTTTCTTCGCTATAGCCAGTTTGGAAGCATTTCTTTTTTGTTGTTGTTGTAAATTGAAATGATTTCAGTAGAAGTGCAGAGAAGGCATAAGCACCCAAGGTACTGATTAAATATGTATTGTACACCAGCAAATACAATTAAACTTTCACTATCAGTTGTTAATCCACAAAGAGAATTAAAAAAAAAAAAAAAAAAGCTGTCGAGATATGTACAGGCTACAGGGGAATCGAAATTAATTACATTATACGATTATACCATTTAAAGGCGGTAAAGTAGGTATAAGCGGGTATGTAGACATTCATGTGGGTCTCGATGTTATGCCGTTCCAGTTGGATGGCAACTAATGTGACTAGAAGGAGTAGATCTAATTAAAATTGAGTTGAAAGTGCTTAAAATTAAGGGCACGAAGGCGGGTTGGGAATTCGTTGCAAAGGAGGAGGCACCATAGGCGGTGCTAAAATTACGCGTCCCAGGTTCGTGATTAAAGTATTGCCAATGTTGTGGAGTAATGATGAGGACCGTAGTTGCTGAATATAATAGCTAAGGGAATGCTGTCTGTCCATATGGCACAGATAAAACCAAATTTGGATTTTTTTTTTTCTGGAGCAGCCACCTCCCAGTCAGGACGCTCTCTTCATTTAACCCACGAAGCGTAGTCATTTTTTCTTTTTTCCCATTTCACAGGCCTTATTCGAAAAAAAATAATATAAATTAACCTATTAACCTAAAATCGCAGATTGTTAACATTACTGTGACAATTTTTGGTGGTACTAGAAAATTTTCATAAAAGACAATTTACATGAGCAATTTTTTATGGACACATTTCATGAAATTGCAACAAAAATGTATAGTTTGAATGTCTTTGTTAGGTTCCTGAAAATCCAAGGCTTTTTAGACATCGAAAATCCCACAAAAAGGATTAAATCCCACGATATAACAACATTGCCACCTCCTGTAAGTTATATATATTAAAACATTGAAGCACGAATTCAGTAAATGACGCGCTCGCCGATTGAACCGACTAAACTCTAATCCACAAGGGGAGTGCACAACTTTGGCTTGGTAGGGTACTACATAGAAGTGCCCCTTCAAGGAAATGAACCGCCTGAATCCCGTGACAACTATTGTCTTCCATGCAGACGACAGAGGCCCAAGCGAAATACTTAAACGCGTCGAAAAAACGTTTTCGATATAAATCCACGATAAACAGAATATCAAAACAATTAATCGACATAAAACAGCGTTTTCTTTTTTTCTTTTTTTTACCATACGGTCTTCAACAAATAATTTCGATGGAACTCGTAGCCAAACACAAGCAAAACTCCCTGTACAAACTTACAAATTTATAAAATCATGCATAGGTTAAAGGTATCAACACAACAGTGAATCAGGATACACACTTGCTCTCATAATGTCTCTTTTTATTTTAAAATTAATCTGGAATAGAGAAAAAAACACATTTTATGGTTATCCTCGTGTTTTTGTATTTATTTTTGTATTATACTAGAAGTTTTTATTCCTTTATGCGTCCCTATAATAAAATGAATTAATAAACATGTAAATTTTATGAAAAAAAAACTTTTTTGTTTTTACTGAATAAACTGATTTTAAAACCCTGTTTAACTGCACACAGTGGATCACATGGGAAGGGTGATTTGAAATTAATTTTTTACTTTCTCAGCGTTAATTAAGCTTTGAGATTTTGTGCTTAAAATGAAGACAAAACATTGAAAAAGCTGTGGAATAAATGTCATGGCTATACTACTATATCCACTGTTAACACACACCTTTATCCCACAATTTTTTCTGAAAATGTTTAAAACAATTGATGAATTTTCTTCTATTTACGTTTAATAAAGTTAAAATACGATGTAAATACCTTTATAAGGTGGCGAGTGATGTAGCACTACACTACCGAGATGGCAACACCCCTGGCTAAATGTTAGGAAGCTGCGCCGCGAGCGCTAGTGGTGTCAAAAAGTACAATGTCATTTTTGCTTCTAGAAAGAACTGGAACTAAGCGAACCAGAGACCAAAATGGCCGTTAGTTGTCCCGAGATTGGATTGTGTTAGAATAAACTGAGTTATCCCGTGTTAATCTAGATATACTGTGTTTAATCTTAATCGGTCGAACAGCAGACCACAGCGCCCTGTACTGCTGTGAACCTTATGCTTGAGACCGAGCTTTTAACCCACAATACAACGCATCTTCCTTCTAAAATGCAATGATCAATAGTTTGGAAGAATATCCAAAATATATTTGTCATTTCCAGTGGCGCACGATTCAGATGGATCAGTTGGGAGAGAGACTTTTAACATTGAACATACTGATTATACCTTTCGTGGCTGACTAGTTACACACTTTTTTTTCTATACCTATGGGAAAAATTGTCTCTCTTTTTACATTTATGTTTTTGTGCGATAAAAATTCCAACCAGCAATTGGTTTTGAAAAGATAGGTGTAGGATCCGATAAAAAAATCCCCACTGTAAATTCTACGACATGTGGCAGTCTAATTTACAATAAATTTTATATTTATGTAATACACAGCGAATGCGTTCATATTCACAATTAATTGTTAGTTTTACAGAGTGCTTTAATTTTAGCAATGAAATTGTAAAAATGATCGAAATTTCTTTGTAAAATTGACAGCGCGTTGTCAATTTTTAAAACTTTATTTTGAACCAGAACATGTTTATGGTTTATGAGCATTTCTTTGGTCATTCATAGCCATAAAGTCTGGAGGTGATAAGACCATTATTTTGTTTTGTGTGTGTGTGTTTTTTTTTTTTAAGTGGGTTTAATGAAGTCAGCATTTCAAACAGGGATACAATCGAAAGTAATCCCCTCATAGGAGACGCGGACTCTGGAAAAATATTACTTTTGGGCGTGAACGTTTTTCGCGAGCAGTTTCACATTTTTTTAGAATGTTTTTACTACTTTGCCATGTTAAGTGACATACAAGAAGTATGATTTGTTTATATTATTACATTACTTTAAATATTTTTAATTTTGCAACTGAGAACGAAAGTTTTTCGACATAAGTGTATTTCTTTATCCATTACAAAACGTAATTTTTTAAATCTATGTCATTAATAGATTAATTAATAATGAATTAACTAGTAATCAAACAAATTTTAATTTTTTTGTTTTTATTTTTATTTTGGTGTATAGATTCCACAAAAAAAAGTTGAGTATAAATATCAGGACAAAGAGCTGTCAAAATGAATGCTATTGACGATAAAATTTCGATTAGGACAATTAATGCAGTCGCAGTAAGAGCGGCTTTCAACATTTCTACAGCAGCTTTCAACATTTTTTGCTAATAACGGAGCTCCTGTAAGGATCTGCATTCGGATCTTCATCCCAGAAGGCTATTGCCGGCTGTTTTTTTTTTAAATTGCTTCGTAGCTATTTTTTCTACGATGAATATTCATATCCATCTCGATACTCTTGCCCAAGCATCTTATTATTCTTATTGTAGCCACTTTCGGTTATATCTTCCCATTAAACACTTTCTTCATCATACCATTACCTCTTTATTCTTTGGGTTGGCTGTTGTAGCCTACAAAAGATATGCCTCTTTTATGATGTCGCCACCTGCGGACTCTTCATTGAGGTATATTCTATACTCCATGTTTTCTATATATCGTCAGCGAATTTTTTCACTTTCTTGAAAAGGTTTATCACAAAAAGCTAAATTTTTCACCGAAATGTCACCCCAAACTATATTGATACAATTACACTGAAGACTAAAAGAATTTTCGCTAAGAGCGCTTTTCATCCACTTTTGTAAACTCTGCTGTATCCACGCCAAATAGCAGGGCTACCTCTGAAATACTCAAGGTTGCTCACAAGAGTTCTTTGCTGCTTAGCAGCCATTTTACCATGCCGAAACGACTGACAAGTCTGCTACTAAGTGTGATCCGATTGCTGGATAACAGCGAAGAAAGTAGGCAGAAAGAGGCCTAGAATAAAATTAACTTTAGGGGGTGTTAAAACTTATAAAAAACTATGAATCGATGAAAACTTGACATAGTCTAATGCAGGCGAAGGGAATTGGTCAGACACGATTACAGTTTCGTCAAAACCCTTCTGCACTCCTTCGCGTAGGCACAAACTAACAAATTAGTCATGTTTCAAACACGCATTTCAATGAGCACTCAATTTATTCAATTGGGCAGTGAACAGTTCATTCCAATGCAATTAAAAACGATCTGTGTGGCCACCCTTGGTAATTTGTAGAGCAACAATTATTTTGTCGACAGAGTAAAGTAATACATTGTATCCTAATTGGAAAAACAATGTTCAATGCAAGTTCCTTGACATTCATAATACATCCATCGGCACTCAAAGTCGTGGGATGAACACATAATGTTAAGTCAATTAATAACCTGCGAGCTCTTAATCACCTTCTGTCAACTAATTGCCCTACCATTGAGAACATTTTAATTAGGTACGCGTCTGTGTATCCATACTTAGGCGCGGAAAAAAAATTAATGATATCACTGCTCCGGGATTATATAACACGTGATTCTGTTATTCTAAAGGTTAACAGACAATGACTATACCCAGCTTAAGCATAGAAAAGGATACATCAAGCACGCCCGCACATTAACCCAGCTCTTCGACATATTGTTGAGCAGATGACAAAACCTATTCACTAGTTGAATAACGAGATGCTTTTAATTAAAGAAATTAGTGTACAGGTGCTAAAGAGGAATTCAACTAAAAAACATCCATCGTGGGTGTACAATGTACATCCATGTCGGCTTTTTGATAAATGGTAGTGAACACACACACATAACACGTCGGACTAGGTGATGGGTGGCGGTATTCTCTATATAAACATACGAAATGGGTTAACTAGTATAGCGACTAGCGACCCTCCTATTCAGAGCAACAACGATGCCACATATGCAAGGGATTAATAGAGAATTTACGTCGTGGACATTTCCACTCTCGGTGTTTTTGTACTCGTACCTACTAAGAACTGAAAGCAGAAAAACTCGGCTCCTCCATATTCATGAATCATCCTAAGAGCTTCGGGGTAGAATAGAACAAAATCCAACTAAAGCCACCGATGGATGTTAATCTCCTTTTAAGTTGAAATGAGAGTGGAAAATGACAGATGTCCGGCTAGAGCAAAAGTACGCACAAAGGACGTCTCTTTGCAGTACTGTGCTGAGTAAGTAGGGGATTTACAAAAAATGTATGAATGTATGTATATGATTAGGGTTAAAAAAAACCGACTTGTCTAAATATAAGCTGAAAACGTTCCCATAATTAGTACAGATATGAGGATTCTTGCATCCTATAAACGCAAAATAAGTTTCCTTCCTTTTGACGTCATCTCCATAATAGTATCCTTTGGCACTGTGCACTTATAATTAATGGCAAATGAACTACTGGATGTATTTTTTTATTTTTTTCTAATTAAAATATCTGCAACAAATTCGAATCTACCATCAGCGAGGAAATCTATTCGTGAGGGTATTCTTAATTTTTTTCTTCCACTCCGTGCTCCAATCAAATCGCATTTTCTATATAAAACGAAAGAAATCACTGAATGATTAATGAAGATATAAAAACATTCGGATACGAGACACAACACTGAACAGAGTTTGTGTTTGATCCCATTTCATGTCAGAATTGAAATTGCAAGGGATGTCAATAAAAATAAAAACCGAACATAAAAGTGGGGACGATAAAAAAGAAGGAGTGAAACATTAAACAAGCGTAAAATACCAATGATACATTACCACAGCACATACATGTATGACATGAGATTCCATATGACACGCATTGAATTATTCAATACACTTTTGGGAAGTACTACGAAAATCAATTATTTTTTTTCGATATATTTTCAATGTGCCACCGGAGGGAATACTAGATAGTGCTGCCGTGTTGCTAGGATTGTAAAAGGTAGGTTTGGAATTCTTTTCACAGATCCTTCATACGGCTTCTTTACTATTAAAAAAAACATGTGGTTTCTTTTTGACGGTCATCTTCCTTATGCGGGCAAAAATTGTGCTATAACTTTTGAAGTATGAATACGCACATGCACTGCGGACTGTATTGAATCTTTTCCATAGACACTGAAGCAAATGTGCATAAGGAGCGGGTTGAGTAGGCCTTAAGTCCAGAATAAAAAGAATTTTTCAGATATAAACCAAATGGAAGGCAAAGCTTCGAAAAAATTAAGAATTGTGTCAAATTTCGAGAGCTGGGTTTCGATTTTCCAGAGCTATGGCGGGACGGTACAATATTAAAGTAATAAACAACCAAACGGCAATGCTGTCCACTGTCATCGAGAAGACAAAACCCCTTAAAAGAACAGAGCAAATATATAGGTATGCATATTGATACTGAATACATCCATCCTTTGTTTTGTCGCCTGACTTTTGTGAATTCCTTTAATTGAACCAGACTATTTTTTACCTTTGCTACTCTAAAACACATACTCCACTTCAGATAAAACTCAGTTTTGTAGTCGAATGTAGGTACATTATATATAATTATCTTTAAACTGACGAAAATCTACCCCGCTCTGTCTGTGAGGTCTAAATGCAAGACCCACCCTAGTTCCCTCTACCTATCCACTAGAATCAATTTCATTGAAAACAGATATATTTGTACTTGCCTTTCTCTCTTTACCCTCAAATAAGGGTAATCCACCAGCGGATTCGCAACGCAACTTAAAGTGCGAGCTTCCACTCCGCATCCAGTCTTTTTAATTAAACGCAAATAAAATAAAACCCCCTCTTCAATCACACGGGCTTTTCGTGTCACACAGACGAAAAAACACAAACATACATATCATCTGTCCCCCAACACCAGAAAAACTCCCCACACTATAGCAGCCGCATTGTGGCTACACACAACCTCATGATGATGAAAGGCCATTGTTGGGCCTTCAATACTTTAAATCCGCCTCCACTTTGCCATCGAACAGTCGGCCACAAAGAACCAAAAATTGGTTAAACATAAAACAGTCATTGACAGTGTGAAAAAAAAAAACACAATTTTCTAGGTTTCTGGCACAACACTTGTAGAGCCAACGGAAAACAAAAATACACAAACCACGTCAGCTAGGTTACGTACCACTTTGGCAGAAGCCTCCTCCGACCATCCCACTGCACGACCAACACCAACAACAGCTACAACGAATTAAAAAAAAACACAAGTGAATGCACTTTTGTCTGCACTTATTCATCTTGCGGATTATGCGGTGGTTTCCAGCAACTTCATCATCGTCGGTGTGACGGCATGGTGTCACCTGCAGAATGCACCTGCACACAATGTTCCCATACTCCTCCTCCCACCGACATCAAGCTCAAACATCAACGCTTTGCCACATCCAACGACAGGTGCGCGCAAAACTGGCAAGGGAACGCAACGCCAGCCGCAACAAAGGACGCATTAATATTCGTTGACATTATTTCTTATCCGAGTGTGTGTGTGTGCAGTGCAGAGCCGAGCGTATAAGGCACATCTTATATCCCGCTCATATAGGCAAACGAGTCCATTATACCTATCGCTGCGATTTTCTCCCCAGTCGTTTTTTTTTTTTTTTGTTTTGCTGCCTGTTTTCCATTGTTTTGAGATGCGATGAAGAATTAAATTGTGCAAAAAACACTTGAGAAAAGTTCATACCTGCCGCCCCTCCAGCCTCCACCCAGTGCTACCAATATTGCATTGTCACCTCTCCGGCGATGGAGCTGGGATGGCTCCCGAGCCGGGATGCAACTGGAAGTTGATGCATGTAATCATAATCAGGTGTGCACGAAAGAATTGTGATAGAGAAAGAGTGAGGGAGCCAGCGCAAGAAAAGAAAAGTGAAGAAGAAAAACTACACGGCACTGAGCTGAAGCTGTGCCAGCCAAGACCCAAGACCGTCAATTGGCAAATGTATGCAAATGTAGCACTCTGCCGCCAGAGGCGAAAAAGCCGGCATGGGTTCTCTTGATGGGCAATGATAACGGCATACTTGCCTTTGCCATATCCCAGCCCAGCAGTAGTTACGAAAATGAGACAACGAAGTGGGAAATGAGTGGAAAATTTCTTTCAATCTGCATTTTTTTTGCGTGTGTCGTTTTTGAACAAAGCTATGTCGAAACTTTCAAGGGGCATACATTCGACCGATGTTCACTTCACGACGGTGTGACTGTCGTAGTAAAAGCTGAAGTGATTAAAAGTTGCACCAACACAATGGAAGAGACAGTGAAATGCAATATGCAAAACGATGCACGGCACAAGGGAATTCGTCCTTGACCTACATGTGCGTATTCACTTTGGAATGCATTTGAATTTGTGGCGATTGAAAAGACATAAGTTTTGGTTACTATACGGACGTGTGCGTTCAATCGCTGTTATGTATTATGAAAATCGTTTGCAATACGATATATTTTTCTGTAATCGATTCTTCGTGGAAAGGTAAAGTGTTGCTGGTCTAAAATAATGATGTCGACTTGGTAGTACAGAATCCATCTTTAGAACTCATTAAACTAGGCGATTCACAGTGGGAATTTATTCTGTGAATGTCTACAAAATAGTGCGAAATGTTTTTAAAAGTGCACGAGTGGAAATTTAAAAGACTTTTTAATTTCAGTTTGCGAGAATTGTAACAAGTTCACACTTCACGTTCACGTAGCCGCGGGGACTTAAAAAAGGAACATACCTGGTGATGTTTTGTGTTTGTTTCTTTTTTTCATTTATACTTAGCGAATAGGTAACAACTTCGAAGCTAAAGAGCTCCTTGCGGCTTTGATTCGATTCGCCTTCTTTTTTTTATGTATAGGAATTATGCCCAATTCACAATGTCGCGTTGACGCGCGCGTACGCGGCAAATTATGTAGGAACAAAGTGTTTATGTTGCTGCCACACAAAATACAACGAATTTCGACTTGTTCGTTTTAAAGGCATAGAATGTGCCGTTCATAGTCGGAGTGGCACAGATCCACTAATGTTTATCAAAAACAACTTTTAAAGAGCTATATGATGTTCTTTAAATGCAAATTAATTAATTCAATGCGTGGAAATGACGAATAAACTTTTTTTTTTGTAGAGAAACTTCTGATTTCTTTAGATTTTTGGGAGACAAAATATTAATCAACTATGGTTGCTTTTTGATTTGATATATATATTGTTAAATATGATTTTTCTTGTATTTTGGAGAATGCTTTTTCAATTTATGCATAAAAAATACAGATAGAAGAAAAAAATGAGTAGTCTTGAAATTTGAATTCTGCTCTGAATTTGTGTTTTTTTCGCCCAAAAACAAACAGAACTTTTAGTCTGTCATACTCTAAACACTACCCTCTCAACGTGGATTCGTTTCAAAGCAGCATTTCGGTTTACAAAATTCTTGCTCGCACGCTTTGGCATTTGAAATCGTAAAGTTTCGTTAAAGCTTGTCAAATTGCGCAGACGCACGCACGCGTTCAACGCCGAATTGTGAATTTGGCATAAGTTTTATTAGCAGCTCGATATCGTAGATAGGCATAAGGCGACTCTCACACTGAGGCAACAAGCAACTAGCAATACACAACTTTTAGCTGTCATGTCATCTGACGACTCCGATGATATGATTTTACTAATGTGGTGGAATTTAAGAAAAAAGAGGCAAAATAAAAGGAAATATTGGATGTACCCTGCATTTACTAATTTAATAAATCATGGTGGAAATAGCATAGAAACTGTCAGGCAAAGCAACTATCTGAACAATTTAAAATGACAACTGACAAGAAAATGATGTTTCGAAACGACAAAGTGATGCCAAATTTGTATAACTACTTATTTTATACTTAAGTCCAACTGACAATACATACTTATAGCATTTTTCAGACTTTTAATATGAAACAAGATTAGTACAGCGAAAATTCCCGATAGGAGTGAGTATAAAAAAAAAAAAATATGTAGCTGCTGGCAGGTTTTTTTTGACATTTCAAGATAAATTGACAATAAATTCGTTTGAAAACTTGTGGTTGCTCAGCAAAAAATCGCCACACCTTTTTTAATACACTTTTAGACACTTATATACGCAGCTGACTTTCAACATGATTTAATGTGATAAAAAAGAGACAAAAATGTTGGTAGTTTCATACGGGCTTTAGAGAGAACGACTGTCACAAAAGTGACTATCAACTAATATAGCTACGATTACAAGTGTAATTTTCCTTGTCAAATTTTGACAAGGATCATAGCTTATGATTATGACCCTAGAGGATTCGACCGGCTGCATACTTTTATGAGCCGATTGAGCTGTTTTATGAGCACATAACTTACAAGATTTTTAAGTATTTGCAACAATAAGATCAGCAGAAGTTTCTGGTCTGTTGATGAAAGTTTTTCTTCTTGATTGGAATATATTGGTGATGCTGGTTTTGGGTGTCTATGTTCTTTGATTGTTTGGCGAACAACTGATTGTAAGTATTACCTTCCATTTATATTTTTGTTAAAAACCGAAAACTAGGGTTAGATAAGGGACATTTTTTAAACCATCATTTTCGGCTGTTCGATTGAAAAACGTAGGACGCGGTAATTTCAAAAACATGAATTTTACTCTAAGTGTGCATTTTGCTCAAAATTGTTAGGCCCGTTTTAAAGTAAACTATAGAAAGTTAAATTTTAAAAAAATCTGTGTTTTTTTTGCTTGAAAATATGTTATACGATAATTAAAAGAAAAACTGAGTTTCCCATCAGACACACAAGGTGACCTTAAGAGTGGATTTTTGTTAAAATGCTATGGACCGTTTTCGACAAAGGCAAGCCTAATTTTGAAAATTAGGTACCATTATTCGATTTACAGCTTTCTTAGCTACACCTACATAAGCAGAACTACCAATTTTGTTTGAGATCGTAGAGCTGCTTTTATAAAAATTAAACTTGTTGAAAATCGTAATGCGGAACTACATGCAACAAAAAGTGGTCTTGAACTGTACGCCCACAAACTCCAAGTTTGCAACAAAAGTAAACCACCGGCTTAGGCTGTGGGTTCAAGACCCGACGGACCGATGGATGGAATTGCGTGAACCAGTCTTTCGTGTTCCTCTATTATTGTAATGCCAGAACTGATTAAAATCTCGAGTTTGAAATCTTATGCAAACACAATATCTTTCCCTAAGGTGCAGTAAGGTAAAAACTATTAAAACATTCACCAGCCTGTAGTCAAAAATGTTACCACCTCGATCTCCAATCGCTGGTCAAACCAACCGCTATCCACTCGCTGAACCGTTAATAAAACACAAAGAACCCAAAGCCAACATCGCTTGGGGGTACAGAAAAAGAAAAACCAACAAAACGCAACGCAACCGTACAGCAATTATAGGAAATCAAATTTATCATAACCAAGTTCCAAGTATAATAGATGTCGATTGTGATTTCGATTGTATTCCCTAATTTTTGCCGAAACATCAACAAGAAGAAAGGATACGGCATTAATGCGGGGCTTCCTGTTCAATAAATCATTCGCCTGATTCAATTGATAAGGCCTTCAACAAATTTTTCACCCTTTCTCCGCTAGTGTTTACGGTATTGAGCGCTCAAGCAACAAAACAATTTCAGCCAAACAAAGCACCCATAAAAATAATCATTCATCCAAATGTGCCCCTAATGGCCCCCGAAAAACTTCATTCCGCTATCAGCCAGGCTCTGTCAGTACATACCGCCCTGGGGGGTGGGGAAGCAATACGAACCCTTTTAGCACGTGTTCCACATGAACTTAATGCAGGCAGACAGAGTCGATATTATGGGCCAGTGTTCGAGGGTTGCCGGTAGCAGACGACGGCGACGAGGGTGCGCCTCATAAAAATCAGGTTCCTCTCGTAAACGTGGTAATTACTATGTAAATCAAACTTAATTTTGATTTCAAACAATGAATGACATCATCGTCATTATCTGCTTGCCCGGCGAAAGCTATGGTGACTGTTTGTTTGTGCTGCAGTTGGATGGAACAGAAGCGCACCAAGCAGTAGCAAAGCATATAGCTCTCTGATGGGTAGCACGATGATGCTCATTGAAGCGTGTCCTATTTCTGTGTTTTTTTGTTTCCTTCCACTCTCGGGACATTCGATTGCTGTGCGCCTTTCGTATCCTTCATTGCCGTCTATTGTCTGATGTAAATCATTTTTTCTTCTGTTTGCTGCCACATTGCCTGCACTCCATTAATATCTTGATATGGAATACATACCTACATGCTAATGTTGTGGAATGGTTGTCAGCAGTTTCGTGTGTGGGGGTGTAGAACTTGGGGGCAAAGCCTCTCCATAGCTATACCGTCACTTTGTATGCAAACAGTAAACTTTAAAGGCGGGGGATAAAAAACAGATTTGTACACGGTAACAGGAAACGGAAGTTGTCTCGTGTTATGGAAAGTTCAACATTTGTAACATTCTCTGCAGGCTTTTTCTCTACAGCATACGAGTGTGTGCACAGTATGGACGGCAAGAAGACTTCAAATGTCTGCAACTTTGTATATGTGGTTTTACCTAGGTATATGGTTCCAGAAAAAAAGCTAGAAAAAAACTCGAGTAAGCTTCATGGAACACACTTAACTCTCAGGATGATCCGGAGGTCCGGAGCTGTTTTAGAACAACTTGATAGGTAGCTCGAGAAATAAATCTGTGGTAATAAGTTAAAGTAGCTTATGTAAATTTTGGTAATTTTTCGGTGAAAGCAAAACAAATTTATCTTTTGGTTTTTAAATCTATTTTATAGTCCAAATAAACGTAAGCTGTTTAGTTTTTTTTTTTTTTTTTTTATTTAACAGTTTTCAATGGTTGTAGAGTAATGGGACTTGGACGAATATAGAGGTAAGGAAAAGGAGAACTTTGTAATGCAAAAATCTAGGATTTGGCTTATGACGACATAAGCTACTTCAACTTACCTATTTTTTTAGAATTGCAAAAGACTTAAGTTTTTTTTAAAAAAAATGCAGGCTTACAACTAATTTTCGTGTGGCAAATCTTTTACGAGCAGCTCGAGAAATAATTGTCCGGTAAGTAGGCTTAGTACTTAGTTTGTTAGACTACTAAGCGAGGGTTCACAGGTTCGATTCTGAAAAAGAAACCCTAAATTCAGTGTACAGCTTTTTCCCACTGCGCCACCTCTCGCGAAGGTCTGACAAACCACAGAGAGTAAAACTGTCATGAAAGAGCTCCTTAATAAGCCGTTTGGTTTTGACTCCGCATAAAATTGTAGCTCCCTTTCATTCGTCCTAAAAATAAAAAAACCCACAAACGACGAATGGCTCTGAGAACCTAAGCCTAGGGTCCTAGTCGCCCCTACTATTTAGTTATATTTTTTAAGTTGTGAAGTATATCAATTTCAAATAAGCTGTCATTTTTCTTCTTAACAAATGCCCGAGTTATTTCTTGAGTGTGTATCCACTTTCACACCAGACTATTCATATCTGAGCTTCTGTGACTGTCCCTTGACTATGGAAAAAGAAATGTGTCCGAATGAATGGGCATATTATCTGACCTCGAGCATAGCTGCAACTGCGTTTTGTTGGCTTGTTTTTTTTTGTTTTTTTTTTCTTTGTTTTGGGTACCTGCTTTACGTAGTGGTGACTGCTGCACGGGGATCTCTGCCGGACATGTTCCGGATGATTATTGCGCACGTTCCCTTAGACGTGCTGCAATTTTGTTAAGGTTTTCCACTTCTACGAAGCCTGCCTATTTTGTATTCCGAATTATTTGAGCTCCTGTCTAAGCTATTCAATCTTTTGTTATCCTTGAAGGGATTTTGCTTGTTGTGACACGGAGCTAACGAAAATAATAATAAAAACACGAAAAGAGGATGAAACGAAATTGGAGCAATTCTGCGGGAGTCCTGCTAGTCCTTCTTGTAGATCGAATAACAAAAGGAGTGGGTACAATCATTATGCCGTTCGCTGTGTGTGGTCCTTTTATAGCACTACTACACTGATATCGTTGTTATTGTTGTTGTTGATGATGACAAATGAAGTTGGTTGCACTTTTTGCATACGAAATCAGTCCCCATAAAGGAGGGCAGCACAGCGGTGGCGATTGAAGAAATTTTCCTCCGGTGGACGTGTTTGTTTTTTTTTTTCAACAATTAGAGCGCGTGGGGTTGGGGGATGGTATTTATAATGAACTGTACAGCAGATAATGAAATATTTATACAAGAACGAGAGGTATGAATAAAGTGCACACCACACACAACACGAGTTAATTGTTGTAAGTGTGTAAGCGGTGTGTAGGTGGTCGGTCATATGGTAATTTCTGGTGTCTTGTAAATATGCAGCGCACTCGATACTCGATGATAATGATTATAATGTTGTTGTGAACTGATAATGGGGATTACACAGCAACGACGGCCGACAGGATGTCATGCATATTTTTTTCCCAAATTTAGAAGGCACTTGTTTTAATTGGCACTCAAAGTCAGCTTAAAAAGGTAAAAGTAATTGGACGTGCAATCATAATTGCAGAACGAATATTTTTATTTATTTTCCTGCTTGGGGAGGTAGTATAGGAAAGTAATACTTTCAGCACACACTGGAGAATACAATTGAACGGCCGCGGTACAGAGTGCATGCATGCTTGATCACAAATCATAATTGAAAGTCAGTTCATTAATGCAGGTATAAGGGATAGGGATGATTCCCGCCTCTATCTTGAATGTTTATCCTGACAGCCTGCATCGGATTGACGCAGAAAAGAGAGAACTTGGGCAAACCCCCAATGTTAATATCAATTTGTGTATAGAACCTCTTGTCGAAGAATGTCACCCCCTAAGTGATGCTAGCCATTAACATAATTATAGCTACTTACCAAATTATAATACAAAGTCTTCTAATTTGTGTAATCCGTTTGTACGTCCCCCGACCGCCTGCTTGCCGCCATAATTATGATGCTATGCAATTTAGGTCAGAAACTCAGAAGGCATCCCTAATTCGTTCTTCAACAATAACACAATTTATTTCTCAAGGAAGTGACCATATTTTCCGCACAAATTGAATCCATTCCTTATTCCATTTCGTTTGCTCCCATTCGGCTCCGCTTCTTCTTTGCTAATTAAGCAACCACCACCATCGCTTTTCTTTTTAGCTCATGATAAATACGATTGCACAACGAAACGGACTTACAAAATCTGGTTAATTATTTGGACAGGCACAGGATAATAATTCACGACAGCTGGTGCTGTGTGCAAGTGTACAAATACAAGACACTTAATACCATGACTTTTCTCCAGTTTTCTCACTTCTCACTTCTCAGCGCAAAGGATAGAATACATTTTTTGAATTTGATTTGTGTCGACATTTGAGTATCTCCCCCGAGGCAGAACCTTTTCTGCCCAACTGTCTGATGCTCCTTTTTCTTGGTAATTTGTGATGTTACTAATCAACAACATTTTATAAATTACAAGACATTTCATTATGTCGATGCTGTTGGGGTTGCATCCGAGCGAAAGTTATTCGGCCTTAATTTGTGATTTTTGTTGCGGCATTGCTGAGTGATTTCCATTGATTCTCAAAACAATTATTGCTCGTTTATTAATTTGAATTGTTTTTACTTTGCTTATAGCTCGCACAACACCCAAGCAGTTGGAAGTTCCTTAACGCAGATTGAATCTTAATTAAATTTTACAGATGAATGCATGTTTCAGCTTATTTTACCGTCCGCTCGGGTAGGTCCAAGAGTGTGGAGTTGGAGGTGCGCCCTTGAAGAGTGTGTATACGTAGCCGGTATTATTAATCATTTGTCCGGCGGACGAGGAGAGTTTCCTTGGCCAATTGAAACGCAAATAATTGAATGAAAATGAAAATGCAGAAAAAAAAAAAGGAGAAAGAGAAACAACTTGACTTGATTGCGATCAAAGAAATTTGCAGGACCCTTCTCGGATAGTGCCAGTGGAATGATTGCACAAAGTTAAGTCGGGATGGTGGAACCAGAGGAACGTTGATATTCGATTAATTAGAGTCGAGTTGGGAAAGGAAAATCCAGAGAGCCACTATGATAGTCCTCCTGATCCTGACTGCGATGTGTACATGCTTTCACTTCAATACGCGTTGTGCGGGGGCGTGAGCGAGAGAGGGATTGAATTTTTGTAGCTAATTAGCGATTGATTGAAAGGTGAAGTCATGCGTTTGATTGCAGCCGACGGGTTGTTGGTTGGCTGGGCGGAAGGGATTCGTGTTGGTTTTTTGTTTTTTTAAACCCTGAATGGGTGTTTTCCATGAGTAATGTGAAAAGTTGTGCGCCATTTTTCACAGCACTGCTGGTGTGTTGATTTTGTTTCCATTGCTAGGATATACAAATATTTGACGAAGGTAAGTTAACTGCGAGGGTGGAAGGCGAACAATAAAATAATTGCAGAGTGAAACTACTGGCACTGGTAGGTAGGTATATTCACTTTAATTAGACTTTCAGGCTATCTCGATTTAAATTACTTACATAGGTGCGGATAATTATAGTATCCGTAGCACGTATTGATGACTATTATTATTTCCCATCGGCATTTTGATTATGCATCTGAGTGGGAAGCTATGTACTTATTTATTTAAGATAAGTTTAGCTCTGACATGGAAAGTTTAACTTATTTCATATGTGCATGTGTAAAAAGAACGTGACTTTAACTTTAAAGAACTTGGTAAACATTTTTTTTTAAATAGTTTACAGCTCTCTTGGCGCCTTTAAAATGTTCAGGTGTCTCTACAAATTTAGAATAAAATTATCAAGGGCATTCTTTATGCTCGTCATTGAATACAACTAGTGTAGTGTTTGAAAAACGCCAGATCATAACTGGTGTAGTGCTGGAAAAAAGTTGCACTACAACTGCTGTAGTGCTGGCAACACGTGAAAGCACAACTGGTATACTGCTGGTCTAATGGCAGACCAATGTCAAACCACAACTGGTTTAGTACTGTGAATATTACATCTGCTTCATACCACAAAAGGTTTATTACTGGACAAACGCCGCACTTCAACTACTGTAGTGCTGCGAAAACCTTTTTTTTTTGTAGACCACAACAGGTGTAGAACTAGAAAAATTTCAGACTACAGGTTGTGCAGCGCTGAATAAACGTCAGACTACAATTGGTGTAGTACCGGAAAAACGTCACACCACAACTATCTATTATAGTGCTGGAAGAGCGTCGAATCAGAGTTGGAGTATTGCTGCAAAGAAATCAAACTACAACTGCTACAGTACTGGCAACACGTCAAACCACAACCGCTGTAATGCTGGTTAAAGGCGAGACTGCAGCTAGTATTGCACCAGACCACAGCTGGATATAGCGCTGAAAGAACGATCGACCACTTCTAGTGTAGGGCTGCTAAGACAACCAACATAAATAAATGCAGCGATGGTAAAACGTCAAACTACAAATTGCTGGAAGCTTGTGTAGTGTAGAAGAAACATACAACTACTGGTGTGTTGCAAAAACGTTAAACTACAACTGCTGTAGAAGTGTATACTACAACTGGTGTAGCAGTGAAAAAATGCCAAACTAAAACTGTTGTAGTGCGGCAATCGACAAACTACAAACCACAAATTGCACATTCATTGCACACGGTTTAGTTTAAAAATAACAAAATACTCTAAAAACTGGTTAAATAGTTGTGGGATTTATGCGGCGTATACTACACATAAATGTGGATTCACCGGAAATCGGCTAAGAAACAAAATTATGATTTTCAAGCAAATAAGCAAAGCAACATTTCAAGGAAAATCAATTTATCTGCACAGGTGTTAAGGCGAAGGTTTGCGACCGTCGATTAACGACGGCAATAAAGGCGATCCGAAACCCGGTGTCAAAGACTGTTTGAGGATTCAAGAAGAAGCACTATGCAATGAGCTTCGGCACGAGGAGCTCGTATTGAGGTGATAAGTAAATCTAAGTTTTCAAGGTAAAAGATCCACCCAACGAACATGACTCTTCCCGGAATGCATAGCAGCCAATCCAATGAAGCTTATGTGTGACAAATTTTCTTAACGTGGACACTGCTTGCTCTTATGGACGTCTTGCCTTAGATCGGCTAAAGCCTATGAACCTATGTAAGAAACTCCTCATAGGGGTAGCACAGTACGCAAAGTTGACAGGAAGCTGCTGTTGGAAGCAACAGTTTAACTTCTCCTGGAGCATAGGACCACAGTAGTAGGTAGTTCTGAAATCTCATGTTAGTCGATTGTAGGGCAGGTGTCAAGACGGAAGGCCTTACATTCAAAAAACCAATTCAGCGAATGCAGAATTCAGTGGAATGCAAACGATCCTGACATCACACAGGCTTTCGAAGTAAAGGGCAATTTCATGTCTCAAAATGTTGATGGTTATCAGGAGAAGCTGCTTGGTCTTAAGGTAAATGGGGGCAAGGCTAAATATGGTAGCACAGAGTATAGCTTGGCCTATAACGACAGCAGAAGTTCCAAAACAATGCTTATTCGAAGTATACAGCTTCACGAATATTTGATGTGTAGGCTCATTCACAATAGCCTCTATAAGCTGCTGCTTTTGCATTGTCAGTTCAAATATTGTATTACATATTTGACACTGGCCACCAGCAACATCTCCTGTTTCAAGCCCTCCCTTATTGTTGGCACCTCATCCAGGACCCAAACCCGGGGCTTTGACTGCAGTAATGAATATAATATGGCAAAGATGTCAGGTTATGAGATCGAAGCAACTTATCACTTCGAAACAAACTTACATAACACAAATCAATTTCCGTACAACCTGTCGCACCTCATAAATATTTCAACAAAATATCGTTTTCAAGAAATTTCCCAGGCTACTACTGCATAGCATATTTATGTTCACAAAATCAATAAATTTGCGGAGCACACACATGTATTTTGTATAGATCACCGAACAGCTACAGTTTACACCCATACTCCAGAGGTCCAGCGCATGTGTTGCAAAATTCCTGACATGTCCTTATTGGCCCTGAAAAGAATTTCTAATATTTCTTCCAATTAAAACAAGTATACAACACCCCATTCACAGCTGATGCTGCTGACCATACATACATCTGGAGACGGACATTTTCAATTCCTATCCCATTGTCTTTGGGCTGTACGAGAATGCAATAACAAAAGAGCAAAAGTCAGCAAACAATGCGCTGCAAGATATTCTACATTAATAAATGGGATTTTTCTAAAAATACATCTGACTGACGGCGACGGGACAAACATAGGCAACACGCCTTAGAAGTCTGGGCACAGCCAGGGCAGGAGCCAACCAGAGAAATGTGACTCTGCCTTCCCACCCCTTTGTCAGGGGTAACGCAGAGTCTCTGATATGTGACATTGGTCTGGGGTGAGCGGGTGATGGATAAATAAAAGTAGAATAACCCCGAACAGTCCCATGAATCATGGAATTTAATCAATAAAATCGTCCTGGGATTTTCGGATGTGGTATAAGGAATTCCAAGAGAAAAACCCATCGAAATGTGAACATGAAATGGAAGACGCTCTACCCCAGCCTACCACTCAACACAGAGTATGTATACAGGGCGGTGTGGTTAGTGTAGGTTGAAAGCTGTTAGTCATGGGAAGTAGGGGATGTTTTTTTTTTTTTTTCTTGTACTGTTCTTACACTAATTCAGTCTCTCCGGTGACTCAAGTCGCGCACTGTTGTAGCTTTAAGGTTAGACAATACGACGTGAAATATTTATCCCCTCACACAAGTACAGCTGAGCAACCCCCTTCGGGCGGGTTTTCCCAAGCTCACTTAATGATTCACACAAAGGAGAAACAATAATTGGACTGGGGGTACAATGGGGTTCTGTCCAGCGCGAATGAATGGGACTAATTGGAAGAAAAAAGTGGAAACACCCCATCGGCCCACATGCAACAGGAACAGGACATTTGCGCCATGCAGTCCCAGTCATCGGCGTTATTATGACTTACGGCAGCCAAATGGGTAACATTTTTACACTGTTGTGCCAGGATAATAAATTGCCATTCCGAGAGAAGCTCAGACATCCTTGTATGTGTGGCATGGCACATGCCTGCGATAAGAGGGAGAATTGTGGCTAACTGTGATAGTAAATGACTCATACAGTCGCAGAGTCTTGGGGAGGAGAAAGAAGAAACGATTTTCCAGACACCAAAAAATGATTTCTTTCTCCCCGTACCGATTGTGTTGCCGATGGGACATTTTGAGTAACTGCAAGTGGGCTCTCCGGGGTTAATGTCCTCATTGATTTAATGTCGATGAAGAGAAGATGGTAATTCCAGTACGCAATTTCTTTCGTTTTACACTTCCGTTTGGCTTATGAATTCATAAGTTATGTTCTCTGGTGGTAACGTACGTATGAAACGTCCGACGGAAGAAGGAAGCACTCGTAGACGGTGCGGCTGAAAGAATGGAATCAATAAGTTATGCAACTGATTGTATATGAGGTTAGTTCTAATGGTTGTTAAGGGGCTGGGTGATTGCTCTTTGATAGGTAGTTTGTTGTTGGCTCCTTCAATACTTATATTGGAAAATCAGAAGGAACGTAAGATGGATGTGTTTCTATAGTTGGCAATTGAGCGTGTTACCTGAGTCAGTGTTTGGCAAACATGTGAAGTTTCGATTGCACGGTGGGATAGAAGGACTTTACAAGCTTGAGTTCATTTGAAAAGACCAAATATTTTGCATGTTTCATGCACCATCAGCTGCCGAGTTTGTTGGAAAGATATCAAAGAACTTGAAAATTTCACCTTATTATGACAAATGTTGACAAAAATGTGACTCGCCACCAGTGATGTTACATGATTTTTTATAACATCCCTACAGCAGCATTTAAAATTCCCTACATTTCCCTACTGGAGTCGTAAATTTTCCCTACGATAATTTTTTCCTAAAGTAAGCTACTCGAAGGTTAACCAATAATTGTGTAATAAAAATGCTTTATTTTTTTTTATTAATTTATTGTTTATACAAGGCTTATAACTTCTTATTTTGTTTGGTTCGGGCGCGTAGTTGTTTGCTGTCCCTGTCATCTGATTCTGGTGCAATGTACTTACAAATAAGATGAAAATGTTTCGTCCGAAATTAAAAATTTTAAAATAAAATATCAAGAAACCTGTGGAATGCTTAATATAACTCAAACGATGGTGCTCAAAGAAAATAATTCATGTTTTGTATTTTTTTTTTTGTTTATTAATTATAAATTATAAGTAGGTACAATGAAGAAGGGTAGTAAAAGATATAGTGAAAGAGACTTATTGACACCGAATTTCAGTTTCGAACATTAAGATGGTTACACAATACACGTTATTACATTATTTAGGGTGTGTGGTACGATTTTCCGGAAAAATCGACTGAATTGTCTTTTTTTTTATAAAAATCCCTACGTTACTTAAATCTGTCCTTTTTTCCCAACGGTGGCTTTTTTAGATCGTAAATCCCTACATGTAGGGACTGCTCGCCACTATAATGTTCAGCCCTGGGTTGCAGCTGTTGTTGAGTGCAACTATTGGGAAATATTGACTGCGGAACATTGTTAGAGGTAACCAGATAAGAACTAGGTACATAGGGAAACAAAATGGCAAACGTTACTGAATATTTTGACAGCTAGATGTCATTCTAGACTTAATCGATACGTTATGTCAAGGGCGTTGTTATTAAAAGACCTGCTTAGGCTTTGGACTTCTGGGAAACTTTAGGGTTTGAATATCTTTATTATTGTAGGGCTTTATTCTTTTTTCCGACCATAAGGTGTTTGCACACCTATTATTTTTCTTCACCTTTTATCTAGAAGCGAAGCTAGACGCTGATATCTAAATATAAGCAGAGAGTATTTTACGAATATAGGTACCTACCTTTAGTTCTTGGCTTTGAAATGCCTTGGCCAATTTAAAAGGAATTTCTTTTCCCTATAGATCAATAATGGACAACGACTTTAGAATTTTAATCCTACGTTCACGCAAAGATGGACAGTAACCATTAAATTACAAGATTTATAATGTTGCAAGAAAAAAAAAGTACTAACTTTGGATCGCCAACAACCTACATATTTTACCTCTGCCCAATTGAGTAAATAAATCTGTAGATATATATGATTTTTTAATAGTTTTGTAATCAATTAAACCAAAATTTCGATTTTTTATTAAAAATTTATTTGTTAAAAATTTAATTTTCAACTGCAAGAGAACAATTTTTTTTTTCTACTTATTTGTTCAAAATGCCAGAAAAGAAATGAGTTTTCATATCTAAAAAAGAAAAATTCGCGCTCAACTATGTGAACTTTATGTAGGTAGAAATCTCAACTTAAATATATACCAACCAAAATCATTTAAGAAATTTTACCACTTTCACGTTAAAAAAAAAAACAATGCTTATCGAACTAACAAGGACTAAGAAATGCGGTGCATTAAATGCAATTCCAAAAATATTAAATCCCCAACTTAGGCAATATTATTTCGCTTAACAATTTAATTCGAAGTCATTAACTTTTCCCCTGTCCTCCAATAGTAGCCCACAAAATGTTACCACAGTGAATGTGTAAATTAGCATTTTCATGTGAAATTTGCAAAAAAATATTGCTTTTTTTTTGTATTTTTTCCCTCATTGGAAAGAGACAATCAAACGGGTATTTCTCATTTGACTTCCACTGAAACTCATGCTCATCTCAATTAATTGTCATTCAGTGGACGTGAGACTTGACCCATTCTGCTGGTGGTTATACGCTTAGCCACGGAGGTAATCAACAAACTGTTAAGTGCATGAGAGTGCAATTCGGCAATGTGTTGAATGAGTAAATGGAATTACGAAAATGAGAAAAGAAATAAAAAATATTTTCCACTCTTATGGCGGATGTGAGAATGTCACGTACTTCTTGATTAATGCTCAGCAGGAGTATGTTGTTTCAGGCACGGATTATTATTAACAGGCTTTTCATATTTTATCGGCAGCAGTCACTGGAGGAACTCTTGCGTAGTTTTGGTGTGACTGCAAATTGTCATGGAGAAGTCTGTATGCGGGGTTTGCCAACAATATTTTGAAAGCATTGACATGGAGCTCAAAAGTACGGCTATAAGATAGACTGCGTAGGTGATCAGATTACGGCTTCCAGTAAAGGCCGTGAGAACATATCGAATAGGTTACATTGTGTAAATTCATACCGATCCATTCAAGCCCATGATCAGCTGTTAATACAGCCAAAACAACTCATGACTGTTACTCAAGTGCTGAAAAAGAAGGCGAACTCAAATTTTATGCAACAAAGACAACATAACAACCCTCTAGGTAGATACTAGCTATACCAGCATTCTCAGAAGTATTTTCGGAGACACCAAACATTGCACACGTTAGTTTGACTCCCTGCCTTCATCTACCGCCGAAGGACATTAAAAAAAATCATCCAATTCTGGTTTTTAAATCAGTCTCTCCCTTTCCACAAACACACCCGTCCATAAAAAAACCAATATGCTATCTATTTAAATACAATTGCAATAACTGCCACGTTTTGTCCATCTCATGTGTCCTTTTATTGAATTCTACCGAAAAATATTTGCCGCTATAAACTTCCAACCCTATAGCCAGGGTTCACACACGCACCGCGTCTTAAAGAAACAAACCATACTTATCAGAAGCAGTGTTTTATGTGCACAATGGTATTTCCATTTCCATTTCCATTTGCCAGTGTTTTTACCCATTCTTCAAAACCAGATCGAGGAAATTTAATCCCTTTTCCACCAGCTCTTCTCGCAATTTGCATATCTAAATTTCCGATAGAAATACCAAAGACTGACGCAGTCCTTGGTCGTCTGTGTGCGCTCATGCTTACGACGACGATTCGGATCGTAATTAGACATAATATCGTTAAATCGAAAAGAGCTATAAAAACTCATCGGCGAAGGGAAATTTGATTGCGTGCAAAACTGAATTTCCTTCCACTAATAAAAACAACAAAAATACACCTTCCACATGGAGAGCAGTCTTTCGAGTGGTTTCTTGATCCTGTCTACACGGAACAACATTGCAAGAGCCCTCTCGTTGGGCGCCATTTAATTTTCGGTTGCCCACTCCCTCTATATATCTCGCTCTCGCTCACTCCAGCTAACTATACTGTCTCTCGGGAAGAAGTTCTTTGCTTTTTATTTGAATTTTTATTTTATGTTCGCAAATAAATTAAAGCATTTATCCGCGGTGCAGTTCCAGTTGTGTGTATCCCGCAAAAACACATATTTTATTACACCGAAGAAGGAGTGTACAATTGTACATCCCTTTTGCACCCACACGTACACTCGATACTGAGCTTGATGGCGCGCGCGGTCTCCTTTAGGTGCAATGCCATTATACATCTGGTTTTGGTGGAACTGTAACACAGTTTGCTTTTTACGTTTTTATTATTTCCATTCGAGACGTCGTAAAAGCAAATAAGCAGAACATGAATCGATTCGTGGTGTCCTGAAACATCGTTTCTCTCTCTTTCTCTCTCTCTGGGGGCAGCCAGCCATTGCGTAATGACAATTTCTCCTTTTTAACGTTATTTATTTTCCACTCCCAACGGTCGTAAATAAAAATCAAAAGGAGCCAAGAATAATAATATTTTTGCGGTTTAATTTTTCCAACAGCAAGGACAACCTGAAGTTTCACCCTTTTCCCAAGGAATAATGTTAAATTTATATATTCTACGAATAGGACGGGGAGCACTGCAAGTGGGAGAGTATTGACAATGCACTTTTGACACATAGTCAGCATAGTCAGTGGCAGGCGCTGCTGACAGTAGAAAGTTGGAGTTGTTGTGATGAGAATATTTTCATAGATTTTCTTAAGTCGACTCAAGAGTTTTGAGGTTTTTCGGGCAAATAAGTAATTACTATAAACAATGAGAGGAGCTTCCAGTTCGTTATGAATTTGTACTCTGTTTAAGTACAAGAATTGAAACAGACGTCTAGACCTCATAAAAAAGAGATGAATTTATTGGGGTTCATTGTGACAGCTTGTTAGAGAATAAATCAAAGTGCCAAGTAGTAAAATTGTATAGGTAAGTGCGTGTAAAATCGGATGCAAGAGGTGTTCCTTTTAGGGAATTATCAAGTACATATGTGTTCTTTACTGCGTTAAACCGTTTTTAGTGCAGCGGTAGTGGCAGGCCGATAGAACTCCTTAAAAAATAGAGATTTGCATACCTAATTTGAGTGTACCTAGAGTGTTGGAATTGGGATGGTAGGTAGCAGAACGTCAGCCGTGGTCAGTATCTCTTGGTATAACTTAGCCACAAAAAAATATAAAAAAAGAACAATTATCAGTTGTTAAATTGTTGTGAAAACAAATCTTTTTTTTTGGATAAAAAATTATCATCAAGTAAACAGGTCAGAAGAAGAACAGTAATACCTGATCGCAGGCCTGTCTAGTGTTGTTTAGAACTCCTGAATCTCAGTACATAAAATACTATCCCAACAGGACCCTATACAATGGGGCTCGTCTGAATAGGATTGATAATTTCCTTATTAAGGTGATTCGGAGGCACGTCGCAAGGGCGATGGCCAGCGATAATAACCTGATCTCAGGGGCTTACTACCCCAACTTAATGTACCACGAGAGTACGCTTCGGTCTGGCTTTATCCCGCCTGAGGCATTTCTTCATGTAGACATGAAAGGGTTAGTCCAGACAAAAGATGGTGTGCCGGTATTGTACCACAGCCACCGCGGCGCGAGGGATAAGCGGCTCATCCACGACGGGTCCGCCGCCAATGCTCAAGAGCTCCTCCGTTTTAGCACCGCAATTGCGGAACGGGACAGGGTCGATACGGTCAAGCAGTACACCGAATTTTGGTGGCTTGAAGAACAGGTGAGGGTGGATACGCTCTCCCGGGCCGGTGCGCTACTTACGTAGCATCCTCCCTAGTTTTAAGCTAGATATTAAGTTGGTAGGTTAAGGTTTAGAGTAGGGGGTCTTTGGGAGGGGCCGGGCTAGCCAGCATGAATAGTGCTGCCGAGACTCGAACGACGCTTATAGCCTCGCTCGAGTCTCGGTGGCGCTGATGAACCCTTGTGGGCGGCTGTCAGGCGCCCATGGGCGCGATCAGGATGGTGACCAATCGATTTGATTGCTCACCACCCTGATTATAGGTAATTTAGGTTAAGTAGCTTAGGTAGTCTTAAGTAGTTTTAAGTAAAGCAAATAATAAAGAGTTCAAGTTTTCTAAAGTTTCTTGAAAATTAAAAAACAAAACAAATCATAGAAATAGATAAATTTAAGGCCGAAAGGCAATAATTTTAAGGATATTGATAAGTTTAGAGCGCTCGCTTGGAGCCAGTAAGCTAGAATAAGATAAATGTTAGTTTTAAATTAGATTTAATCGTTTTTGTCTAGTATGTAAGCTTAAAAAAGAAATGAATAAAAATGAATTTAAAATGAATGAAAAATGACCTATTGAAGTGGATTTTGTCAAATATGTATAAAAAGGTTAATATTTGCCATAGAAAACACATAGATGAGAAGTTTTAAATTGACTTTTATAAACGAATGGATGGACTAAACTAATATATAATATACTGGAATAGTTGCGAAAAACGCAAAGGAATCGATTTTCCGAAATTTTCTTTCTGTCTTAACCTGAACCTCAGAAATATACGAACAAAACGAAAAAAGAATCATGAAAATCGGCCCAGCGGTTATCCAGCTATATCGAGTTTGACCTCGAAGAAAATGTATATTTAGTAGCACGTTAGCCAATCGTTTTTCGCAACAGGTGGCGCCCAACGTGAGGCCCGAATTGTGTTGGACTTTAAAATTTTTCGTTGTCACTCAAGCCTTGTATGTATGAGCAGGATTTAGCATTTTCTACTAAATCGGTTCAGGCTGATGATGTTAGACATAACTTAACAGATATTAATGAGTTCCTAAATCGACTCAGCAAGATGTCTGCTGGGAATGATACCTCAACTGACTAACGTTGTAGTCCTCTTCTACAACAGAAATCTTTGCAGGATTATTTTTATGTTTGGAAGCCAAATTTGGTACAAGATTGCTTTCTTCAAAACAAAAGAAAAAAAAAATACAAAAAAAAATAAAGAAAGCTTGTTGGGATCACATCCAGAAAAAATTACATCATTTCCTACCTGTGCAAGTGAAAATTGGTTTTGGGTTTGCAACTAATCTTATACTAGTGAACTGGTCTACACTTTGTGTAGTTCCCATTTAATAGCTTCGAAACTTTTAATCCGATTCAGAGGTATTTCGAAAGATTTAAAAAAAAAATTGGCAATCTTCGAAATCCTTGGACTATTTTTTTTTTTACTGTGGTCCAAACCTTCAGCAGCTGCCTACATGTTTTGAACAGGACCAATCCTCGAGTTATTAAAGCAAAATGTTTCCAAACGGGAACCATTTAAGTTGATATTAAAAAAAAAAACTATGATTATATAAACTTATTAAGTATTGTGGAAAAATTATATCAGGAATTCCATTTTCCAACAATTTCATAAACTACAAAAAAATTTAAACTGAACTGCGATGTGAGCGCCGCGTAACTAAAGCGTACCAAAAATGTTGAACACCAGTAGCCCCACTTAAAAAATGGCCTCCCGATTGACATTAAATCCCTGCATAGGATTTCCTAAGTATAAGTGCGGCAGCAGTGGCGCTCCTTTGATTTTTACAGGCACTAATCCTTAGGATTTCCTATGCAGGACAGGCAGCTTGTAGGCAAATGTACCGTTTCTGCTCTCAGTTGACCCTCTAGTTTAGATCCTCTTTGGTAATTACCTGAGTAAATGTTAAGAGGAAATGAAATCTGTCAATCGATAGGTACTTTAAGTGACCAACCAAATAGATGTAGCATGTAGGTACCTTGCTAATTTGTTCTAAACTGTGTTAAAATTTGTAAACCAATAGAAACAGTTTCATAACTCAAATTTGAAAAAAAAAAAAATAGTTCCCGCCATCGCCGATAAGATCTCTGGATTGTATAATAATAAAGAAAATGCAAAAAAGAAAACAATTAAACCGTAGACGGTAATTCCCACTAACACACCAACATCCAACTCCTACTCGATCTTCTCTACATCAACAACAGATATTTTCGGAGCCGGCCAAAGAGTGCCAGCTCATTTTCTCTTAACAAACCTACTCTTAACTCCGAAGTAACTTAACCACAAACACTGACCAACACATGGCCGCACGTTAATATTCCCGCCAGCGTTGCCAGTTTGGGGGTTTTCCCCCCAGATCTAGGGGTTTTTTTGGCCGACGGGGGGAAATCTGGGGGGAAAAATTGTTTAGGGGGAAATCTGGGGGTTTTATTTTGTAACTGCGTTCAATTAATTTCTTTTTTTCACTTAAAAGCACCGTAATAGTAAGCTATAAAGCAACTGCACCACCAACAAACCAAATCAATGTATATTCGAGTACCTTACCTATGTCTGGCAATTCCATTCCATTCCAACGCATTCCAATATTCATTGAGAAGTGCCAGTGTATTAATTAACCCCTATCTAAAGCTACATGCATCACACACTATTGCGTTTGCGAAAAGTTCACAATCATTTGGGTGGAAGGAAGCAGAGCGAGACTTTCTTGGTATTTTCTCTTGCCAAATTTCAAAACAAATTTCTGATTGTTCCCCTTCTGATTAAATGATTAAAATGTTCACATCCGAACAGATGTACAAAAACAAAAATGAAGACGACGATAACATTATTTTAAGATTTTTTTCTGAAAATTGATTATTTTTACTTATTTCTTATATTATTCTTATCTTGAAACCTGAATTCTTTTTAAATACCTATACATAGATACATACCTACAAAAATTAAAAAAAAATGTTCTGCGTGTTGAATTAACTTTTTGCTTTTTAAATAAATTTTTTGAAAAAAAAATTATTTAGGGGATTTTTTCTTGAAAATAGCTAAATCTGGGGGGTTTTCAGATTTGTCTGGGGGGAAATATATTAACCGTCTGGCAACGCTGATTCCCGCACAACAGGTTTTTATGTCATAGAAGCTGGAATACAAAAAACAAAAAAAAAAACAGAACAAAAGTTCAAACTAGAAGAAAAACATAAATACCACACTCGTGCCTTTGGTGGTGGTACAAGTACTGGTCCTGGTACTGGTACTGGTGCCTATATTCCAACACAACTCCAGCTAGCCGTCAACACCACCTAGTCGGCTTATGGCAGCAGCACAAAATCGAAATTATTCTGTTCAACATCAAAGCATTTGAATATTTTGTCATTCGTTGGAGTTTTATGAATTTGTTTTTGTTGTTCACCGGACAGCTAAAATTTGATTGCGAACCAACGACATTGACCTCAGCTGGTCGCATACGACTAGGAGACGATGCCGGTGACAACGACGATGACGCACAAGATAACTCGGCGAACAAGAAAACCGGCCGCGATTTGCATTGACTTAATTTAGGCCCAACATTTTCCATCAAATATGTTGCGCAGAAATGGGTGAAGTTGATGACACGATCCGAACAATAGTTGATGAAGGTAATTGGTTGAGAGCTTCTGTACACACTCGTATACAAAGATGAAAGACCGACAGATAGAATAATGTAGTCTACTGGTTTTAATGTCGCATTAAAGATTTTATCTTTTAATTATGGCCCGGCTTGTTTGGGAATGGAGATGTAGGATGCTTTGGATGCTTTTTTTTTTCCATGATCCCATAAAGAAATTCTGAATAATTCCATGGATTCCGTGAACCTGTTGCTAAGCGACACCTTTCTGTTGGACGTCATGCCGGCGGATGAATATGTTGATTAGGTGAATTGAAGTGACTGCAAGTGAGGATTTAATTAAAACCAGTAGTTGTAGGTATAGTTTACCCACATGGATGGGGATTTTTCACACGCTAAGAAGAAAAATTATGTGCGGAGTGGATTTCCAACTTTATCTGCCTACGACCATGAAAAAACATAAAATGCGAAATGACGCAATCGATAATGTATCTCGTATCTAGCATGCAATTAATTATTGAGTAATGGCTGCCCGCCATGTTGTGGGTTTCTGGAGTTTTCCTTAAGATAATGTTGGTAGGTAATAGGTAGCTTAGATTGAAAATATTTCGCAGTTTGTATCGATTGTTGGTGGATATGCTTTACATAAGTTGGGTTACAAGTTAGCAGGCTTAAGACGTCATAATGTATGCAGGGTGTTTTTGGTCAAGTGAAAGTGGCACACTTAACTCGGTAGTGAAATGAAATCCACTAATGGCTTGCTGCCAAAATACAGAGATTATGCTGTTGGAGTTGAAGGAGAAGTAGGTCAGGTCAGTTATGCTTACTCCGATGTAAGCGCAAACATGAGCGCGCAATGCGGTGATTTAGATTGATGTTGGGGTTAACTAATTATCATGAATTGAAACACTAATGCGGAGTCTTAGTTAAATGGCCAGCTTGAATTGAAAAACGCTGCCTCTTAAGCACCTAAATAAATAATAGACAGAGGCACGTTAAGGCATCCTTAAACAACTAGCTCCTTAAAAAAACGGCGAGCGTGCTTCAAGTTGCTACGCGCATTTTCCAGATCTAAAGGCTTGCCATCCTTCTCCTGTTTTGTCTCTGCCTTTGTCTTGATTATCACTGTCCGCGTTGTGATGGTAAGTCTCAAAGGAATTAGTATTAGCATTTACAAGCGCTATCCTCACATCATTTACATTCAACGTCCTCTTCATTTTGGATGTACCTAGGGGTATCCAACTACGATTCGGCGCCAAGGTCAGTGGAACAATACAAACATTAGCATGACGCCAGCACTTCCAACCACTATATTAGTAGAGCACTGCATATCAAGTTTTATTCGAAAGGCAAACAGCTAAAATGCTCAAGTTAAGCGCCTTTGAAATGCATTTTTCATCATGCACTTATTGTTTGTCTATCGCTTGAAAATGCTCCTTAATTCCTCATACAAAAACGCCACAGAGAGAGAGAGAGAGCGCGCGAGTCAAAAAAACCAAACACAACCGCACATGCATTCATGCATATGGCATTTCTGCAGCCAAAGAAAAGCCTTCTCCAAACAAAGACCTCATCCGAACTGGAAAAAAAGTAGTCCCACAGCAAAAAGCATTAGGCAAGGTACACATGGCCTTGACCGAAGATTTATTGGCACATTCTGGCGGCCTCTGTAAAGTCCGAAAGGAGAACTCTTCCTAATGCAAGCGCTAAGGTGCTCCTGCTCTTGAACAGTGCCCACCAACGAGAGAGAGAAAAAGCGGTAGCTGCTCGAGGACGTCTCATGAATAACCTACCTAAGGATAATAAGCCAGCCACAACCGGAGACCGGAGAGCCACTTCAGCCATTTTAAAATTCAAACAACAAAATTACCTCAGTTCGATGCCAAAAGCCATGAGATTCCCCTCGCTAGTCTCGACCAACAACTGAAGAAATGAAAAAGGAAAAAGTTCCCTTTCCAGATACAAGAAGCAACGTTCCATGAAGAAATGCAACAAAAAAAAAAAAAGAATCAAAACAAACAAACGTCTACAAAGTCGCACTTGGCTACAATTTCACCGACTTGCCCGCACTCCCCTCCTCATCTATAAACACTCGCATACACACACAAACAAAGGCGAGCACCCTATGCACAAAATTGCATGCACTTGGTAATGGAGTGGGATTGAGGACACTTGGGAGCGACACTCGTCCCCGTCCCGCCAGAAGGCGAAAACAAAAACAACAAGCGACAACCCTTGATTATTATGGTAATGTAAATGGGACAAAAAGGAAAGGATAAACGATGACAACGGCCACTGGTATCGAAAATCCGAGGACATGCATTGGGAGATCCTCTGGTAAGTAGCGCTTATATCAGATGCTTCACATCTCCTCTGGAAATTCCTATGAATGCATGGACTGTGTGTCACCATGAATGTCCTGGTGCTGCATATTGCTTGTGTTTGTATGTATGCTGGAGAGTCTGGTGGGTCTGTCATGTTTCCCTGGAGTTTCCTGGCAGGTGGGCTTGACACATTGTTTTGCTTCACTTTCATTGCGAATATAACTACAAACTACATATCTACGAGGATCCATCTATAAGGATGCGGACGGATTATGCAGAAGTGTACAATTTATACAGCATTTGCCCGACTGTGGAAATCCTTTTTTAATACCTGTAATTAATGAAAAAGTATATTTTTGTATACGTGTATCGTGTCAGGAGAGCTATATCATCCATGAGTGATATAAGATTGAATGCGAGAGTGTCGGATATTTTTACTGTATCAATGGCAGATAGCCGCACACACGTCGTTTGTGGCGTGGGGATGCATTTTAAATGGAAGCTTGCCGTTGAGCGGAATTAAATGCAGACAGGTGTTTGGGAATGCTTAAGGCTGAAATTCGGAACAATGATCTGGATTATAGAGCGGATTGAACCCACAGTTTTTGCCATTAAGCTCGGAAATTGTTTTTCGAAATACTTGCTGGAAAATATATGCAGCACGGATGGATGAACTGTTTCTGACACTTTTTCTGGATTGGACTGTATTTGAGAAGAATTTCTAAAGCTGGTTGAGTGAAATTTTGGGTATGTTCCGAAATTGAAACACCAATACTGCAATGGGCCTAAGAAAATTGTTTTGTGAAATTTTAAGTTGGTGGCCGCAACAGTTTAGCGGTATATCTGGTGGCGGATTACTTACTACCACGCGAAGTAGTTTAAAAGACTTCCGTACGTGTCCATTGCGACAGTGCATATTCATTTGACAGAAGGATACAATACATAATAAAAATGAAAGGTGACGCATATAAAGGACGCACTTGACAGTTTTTATAAGTTGGCATAAAGCACATTCATTGGTGGAAACTTTAAAATGCCCACACAACGCTCTGTCTTGTGGAATTGTTCTGCAAAAAAGATTTTGTGCAAACAATATAACTGCAACTGATTTTATGAGTCCATTCCTTCCGATGAATACGTCACATTGACACATCCGGCGACGCATAGAAAATAACGGATTTTATGGTTGTTATAATGTCCTCTTCATCACTGAAAGATGAGTAGAATTCAAGTTTTCTAAAGTTTCTTGAAATTTAAAAAACAAAACAAATTACAAATATAGATAGATTTAAGGTCGAAAGGCAATCATTTTAAGGATATTGATAAGTTTCGAGCGCTCGCTGAGAGCCAGTAAACTAGAAAAACATAAATGTTTACCAGACGTTTTTGTCTAGGATGCAAGTTAAAGATATGAGCAATTAAAATGAATTTAAAATGAAAAATGAGTAATAGATGTACTAGGTTGCTATCGCCTTCGAATGACTTCATTCAGCAACATTTGATTGCACTATTGACATTTTCTTTATTTTATAAAACTTCCATTCCAGTTGAGGTTGATTTCAGACAATTGATTAAAAAAAGAGTTCACAACATCATATCGATTGCAGGCTACAATCGAATGTGCTCTTCATAAACTGAATAAGTTGACTTAAGCTAATGTCAAATTTTCAAAATATATTTCTATTGTATTGTATTGTTTTTGTCACGTCTCTTAAGTGGAACATTCACAGTTGAACTGAGAAACACAGCAGACGTTGCGTCTTATCTACTGTCAAAGTGCAGAGCTGTCAGTTAAACATCATCAAATTAAAATTACCATGAGATAGAAGACATACGTTAACTTCATACTTCACACGGCATTTCGACACAGGGAAAACAAGGGCTACATTCCAAAATCCTTTGTTTTAAACTTAAATGAACTACAGTAGTTGTGACAGTTTAATTTGACTTTGCTAAAAGATAGACTCTGGCAAGCGTGGTTGGCTTCGCTGTCAATAACTGTCAATGCACACAACCTGAGTGACATATGTAGTCTCTCTACAAAGGGTAGAATATACACATACAAAACCAGTTGTGTATTTTGAATTTCAACTCTGACAAAACGTTGGCCAACTTAGGCAAATGCGACAACTGTGAACTTAAAGCTGCCCAATGTGCTTCCAGTTTTGGCTTTCGATTTCTGAAGTAAGGCGATCAGTTAGAAGTGCCAAGCCGTCTGAATGCCCTGAATTGCTTATTCAGCTCAAGTCAAGTAATAATTACGAAAATGCAAGGGTTCACTGAAACCAATATTAAGGCAAGTTCTGAGGTATCCGTACAGTTTGTCCACAAACATGTTAAAACGAGTCAATACGCTAGGCTTTAAAAATAATACCTTATGCGTTTATTTGACAGCTGCCTATGACTTATCATAGTTTCGTGAATAGGTACTCATATTCAAAGCCATTTGCATTTTTATAACCCGTCATAACTGCGTCATTATTCACGAGGTTTTAATCAGCTCCCATCTGGCGGGAAATGGCAAACTGTATGTAATGCCAATAATTCTTGTTAATTACTGCCATTGTAGCGCACGCAGAGTTACTTAATGAAGTAATGTCTCATTTTCTTGCAGCTCCCCGAACGACTGTGACTGTGATTGTGATTGAATTAACTAGTTACATCATTTGCAGCAGCAAACTGTTAGCAGCTTTGAAGCCGTTCAACACAATTAATTGCAATTACTTTAATAAATCAAACTCTCTGTACATTATAACACTCTTAATTGAGGTAATTTAATTTGACCTGAAACGGAAGTGTAAACTAGTTTCCATATAACTGTTTAATGCGATATTTCACACCTCAGACCGCGCCGAAGACGGTGATTTGAAGAACTTTCCTCGATAACTCATCTGCACGCAAGCGCAGGTGACAGCATACAGCAATTGATGAACATACTTACGGAACTGGGACACAGCTTATAAAGGAAAGAAATTCCGCACATTCCCCGCAAAAAAAAAAAAAAAAAATACCATGCTCGCCTTTGACATCTAGCTTTGTGCTTACAAGTTATAAGTGACATCTCTTGTTCAGCTGGCAAAGTTAAAGATTTTTCCCACTAATTGCACTTTCTGATTGATAGATGGGAGTGAGTGGAAGACGTAGGACGACTGTGGCTGTTGTTCATGTTTTTTTGTTTCACTTCCATTGATTGACACATGGACGAAGAGTAATCGTAGGAGAAAATCCCAATTCGTCAATAAGTTGGCGTTGGCGCTTCGCCAGCACAAACAGTGTGTGTGTGTGTGTCTGTGTGTGATGATGGGCCCCATTGACATGACATCTCTCTGTGATTTGTTGCGAACGTCTACAAGTGACAGCGAGCGGCCAGCCACACAATCGAATGCTTTCAATCGAGAGGGTGGAAGTACGATATTCTATGCTAATTGCCTGAACGAAAGTGAAGCGAAGAAAGTTGGACATGTCAGTTTGAATTTGCATAGCCACAATGACAGTGCGCCAAAAAGTCGCCGACAACAGCAATTCGCTTGGTGATTGTCACTTTTAATTGAAGTTTCATTAACAGGACTGTCATATATGGGCTTCGCGATGACAACGCGAGGAAAGATGAAAGTAAAAGTCAATAATAAACTTTGTTCTTTTACCGTTGGAAGTTTTGTGCTATGCGCCTTCAAAAAAAAATAAACAACTTTCTCATGAAGAAGAAATAGACAGAACAATCGCGTGGAATTCTAATGGAAGTTCATAACTTTGGCTGGTGTTTGCCTATGGGATTATGTATCTGAAAATTCGCTGCTAGCCCTGGGCTGAGCATGTGTTACATGTGTATGGGGATTTGTGTTGGTACTTCCATCTGTATGATATCGGGTCTGGAGTGATTGATGATTTCCTGCTTTACTTTTGGATGGAGTGAATGCAATGTGTATGCTTTGGAGATGCGTTTATTTTAGGTACTCGCGGGGATAATCTGGTTTTGGAGGTTTAAGGTTAAGAACTTTTTTCCGTTAGCTGTTGAGTAAGTTAATTTGCAAAACGGGCGGTGATGTTGGTGGAATCAGTGGATGGTATTGAGTGGAAGGCACGTATTTTGAGCTTGATCATGTGAACTCTTTTTTCAGTTGACATTTTATAGGCGGGGACAAGAAATGTGGTCTTTTCTAGTTGAGTTCAGAATGAGTATACAGTTTACATTGTTGACGGATTGCCTGCATAGAGTAAGAAAAGTGAGGTTAGCGACAAATCTTGTTTTGCTTTCAGGGGGAATTTAGTACGCGACTAGAATTGTAAATGTGACCAAAGAAATCGATAAGTGTTTGGAAAATAATGTTCAGGCATTTGCTGTGATTAGTAGATTCAACGACGAACTATAGGTACTAGCTATACGGTGACTAGAACCAGTCAAACAATTGCGTCTCAAGTGGCTATGATGGATAAACAAGAATGATTAACCTAGACAGATTCCAAAATAAACTTCTCGCATGAGTTCACTTGCATCTAAATAAGTCGTCTGAAAGTCCTGCACACCCACCTACTATCGATCTCAGACTTTAAATCGGCATCGGATCGGGACACTTTATAACCACCGCCTACCCCAAATGACTCTCTGTAACAGCGAGATTAGAATAAATTATAACTACTGTAGCCAAATGATTCAAAATTTCTCTCAGCGAGGTCAAATATACAAAAGCTTAACGTCATCACAATGAAATGCGACTTTTTGGGAGACAACAAACCAATAAAATTAACACCCAACCGCTCACACAAAAGCATTGGCATTGTGTTAGCCTCCTAAAAAAGCATCGAAACAATTATCACAAAACTGTCAACATAAATCCACCGAATATGGAGCACGGTGCGCTCACGTATCTCTCCCAATTTATTCGAAACAGCCAAACAAAGGCTGCATCGACTCTGATAAATTAGCGGTAAACCGGTCATAATGATCAGACACAATAAAGACAAAACAACACAAGAAATACAGTACAACAAACAAAAATGAATGACTCACCTGGCAAACGTAGTGGCGACGGACTGGCCATGCCAAAAAATGTTCCATCATACTCCTTGTGCGCCAACAGGACGATAACACCAAGTAGTATCCAATTCATGATGTCGTTGCTCCGGCTCCCCTCCGGTTGTTGGAGCACAACCAACAACAATGGCAGTGGCGGTGTTAGAAGCGGTTGTGGCAATACCGATGGGAGAAGGTAGTAGCTTTCGATCCAGGATCAAGGGTATTACCTTCCTGGGTATGGTGTACTACAAGTCCGATAGGAAAAACTGCAGCTGGTCTACTACTGCCCCCAAGCAGCAGCAGCACTGCCGATATTCGGCTGCTTGACAACGACGATGATAATGATGTCGATTAATGACTGGATTATGCTGGCAACAACTGTTACAGGGACTTATTGACAATGACATCCCCCAGGACAACAGAAATGGCTGAAATTGATTCTCTGCCGGCCGAGTGACTTTGTCATACAAATCGATGGGGATACATTTTTTCTTCTATTTTATTTCTATGACACTGTGATTTTTATTATTTTTCCACTTGCAGTTTTTTTTTTCTTTTTTTTTTCCTTACACTAAATAGGGGTTTTCAGCACTGGAAAGGAAAGGAAAGAACAACCGACGAAACCCGTTTGAGATTAATTCGAATTTCGCGCCAATTATACAGCGTACAACCGAAAAATCCTTCAACTTCGTCCGTGATAATAATTAATGATCAGAGCAGTATTTAACGGTAAACTTGTATTGCAACAACGGACAAAGCCCAACAGCAACATTGGCCAGCAACCGCATACTTCCCTCTCACATCCTGTTTATTTTTGTGGACTTTGAAACAAGACGCACGTTCTCAATGCATTCGACGTGAGTAATTTTCTGCATACAGACAAACCCGATTCGATGCATTTTACGAACGGTATTTGGCATCCATGAAATTGAGGGAGAAAAGTTGTGATTATAGCTTGGACAGCCACAACGCAAAGATGTATTTATGTTCTGTGTGGAAGCATGCATACTCGTGGTGCTTGTTGTACGTGCCACAGGCAATCAAAATATGGCGGACGTAAATACTAGTGCCTGCTAAAGATTGTGATAAGAGGCGCACACACACTTCGTACGTGTGCATTTCTGAGGGAAATCTGGGAAAATTTATAGTTGCCTACCTGCTGGATGAGGGAAATTAAGGCTGAGGTAAATCTGGTTTGTTATGGAACAGATAGGACGACGGTACGTTTGACGAGTACCTAGAAATTTGCGGAAATTTAAATTCGCAGATCGAATAATCGATGATGACGATGGATGGTCTAATCGGATGAGTTTCAAAAAAAATAAACATAGAGAAAGTAATTTTACAAATAAATCAACCAATTTGTTTAATCTTTTTGACACATTTACCACTTTGGCTTTGACATTGACAGGTAGGTTAAGTAAATTGGTCTGTGGTTGGGTGCACTTGCACCGTTTGACTCAATTCGTAATTTCCATGTGAGATGCAAAGAAATCAAACGCCTTGTAGTCAATATCACATGATACGGACAATTTTTCATTTGTCGAAAAGTGTATTCAAGGATTTAGATCTACTGGTCACATTTCGGTCAAATATCGTTCGCTTTCAATTTCGCGGGAGATTAATTTCGGAACTGATAATCTCACTCGATATCGATACCATGTTCCCCTTAAAATAATAATCGATATAGTGTAGAATGTCGCTAGGAAAATCGTCGGCGGTTCGTCGAAACCTAAGCGGAAGAATAAAATCCAAACATTTGAGAAAGTTTATGCGAGTGCATACCTACCTTCCACATCAGATTTTGCAAACTTCCCAATGAATTAAATAAAATTTCACTGGGGTCGATTATGCAAGCTCGATTCGAAAAAATAGAACAAACTGAGCAATACGAAAATGGGACTTGTTGTTCTTTGAATAAATTCTAATATTTTGAGCGAAATTTAGTAAAATTGGTAGCAGCAAATTTTAACTCGATGAGCGAACTTGCGAATTGTTACCGCAACAATTTCTGTTGCTAAGCTTACGTAATTGGTCATTTAGACTGACGTTAACTTGCTTCTGTGTCAGGAAAGCTGATAGTGCCTCCCTAGGCCCTATTTACGACTGACGAGCGAATACCAATTGATTACTAATAATACTTTTTCTTGAACGTCAACTCAACACTAACCATTGCGAGCGTCCGAGCCACTGTGCCCAAGCACACTGACATAAATTATGTTCCCTAAAATCCGAAAGTCGAGTAAAGTCGTTAAAGCGTCATCGAATTTTGATCGAAATGGAACAATGGACGAATCACATCAACAGTTATTTGTCTAAATTGACAGCCGTTTTAATAGCACGTCTCTTAAAAAGGTTGAAGTGTAAAATAGAGATCCGCATCATATGTGTGAAACTATATTAAAAAACACTACAAATCTCTCTGAAATGCGAATTTGAAAAATTACGTTTTATTCAGATATTGTGGAGTAAATCCAGTAAATCTGCTTTTACTCTTTCTGTGTGGAATCGTTGTTTAGATGATAAAATTCCGAGTAAAAAGTATGCATCAGCCAAACGGTGACATTTAACGAAAAGAAGGAACATAAAATCGTCAGCGATAGCGAGCAAGTTCAGATTTCTAGTTTTGAAGCTTATTATATTTAACGGAACTGCCGATTATCCGAACGTGTTGGCTAACTAGATTATTTGCCATCACACATTTGACTTTCTTGTCACTGTTCAATATTTATTAAGTTTTTCCAACTTCTAAGCACCAACGTATCTGCATAAACAACAAACAATTTTAATTTGCTGTCAGGATTGGTTGACTTTTTGGATTATTAAGAAAGCATTGGCAATGGTAGCAAATTCTTCACTGCTTTTGTTTATAAAAGTAAATGGTTAGCTGCCAATTTTATATAAAAAATTTGGCTTAAATTTGACGGCTCGATAGTCATCTAGCGGGTAATAGTAACTTAACAGAATTTAGATTCCTTGATCGTTTTCTAGTCCCACGTTTTCTTCGCTGAACGCTCGCGTATCAAAATACAGCGAACATTTATAAATGTGGTGGAGGGAAACACTGGAGAAGCACTTCGCTGGAAGCGCGGAAGTGCGTACAGCTTTTAACAAAAACATTCACTGCAGGTGAATTTATATTTTGGAAATTAAATTGCTAATACGCCAAAGAATATGTAAAAAATCCCAGAAGCCCTTGAGAACCAAGGAGGCGCAGTTTACTTTCAAACTGCAAATCGTACTTTGCGAAATCCACCGGAACCAACAAACACCTATACCAAAGTGACACACACAACGCAGCTACTCTGTCTGTTAGTCAGTCACAGACATTTTTCCTTAACATAACCGCTAACCCTGTTCGGTACCGCTCAGTTCAGCTGTAGAATGGAAATTCCAATTTCCTCGGAAAATTACAATCAAAGGAAAAGAGCAAACTCTTAAGAGCTGAACACACAATATCGTGCTCTTGCTTAACACAAATACCTGCGCAGTGGCACTGGTTTCTCTACAATATTCATTTTTATTTTCCTCGTTTTTTTTTTTTGTGTTTTGTTATTTTCTTTGTTTTTAAAGAAACATGTTATAAACATCGGACTTTTTTCCCCCGTTTTGTAGGACGCCTCTTGTTCCTGGGGTTGGCGAAATAGTATATCCCGAATTGACATCGAAAATAGCGAAATGTCAAGCAAGTGACATTCGGCCATTTTCATGACAATTGTAGTTGGCAATAAGTGCCAGGCCTTGAGTCACAGCAGTAGTACCTATGTAGGTTACTCTCAGATATTTGATCCTACTACTCCCACCTTCTTCATCTTACTCCATCAATATTCGCAAAGCGGAACAACAACACGAAAATAATTTAATCTTGGCACTCCACCAATACAGAGACGAGAACGAGTGTATTCAAACTTTGTTCCCTCTTGTTCCGCATCTTGTATTTCACCTGAGATTAATATTTTTTTCTCTGCCCAAGATGGGAAACGGAACAACGTCTTTGTAAACTTTTATTCCAATAAAATTGGCAAGAACATATTTAAATTATCCTACTGCAAAACATTTGATTCCGTTGCTGCTGTTGTTGTTGTCGTTGTTGATGTTGCACACGAAAAAGAAGGTTATTAAGATTTTTGTTATATTTTTCTAACAGCCAAATGTTACCACGAAGGTAAACCACTCATACACTGGAAATGGATAAGATATATATAGATACACGCGACTGGCTATTCAACAGCCAACATCAGCCCCACTACACTTAACACAAACACAACAATGACGGGTGGTCACACAATTAGGGAAAATATACTGAATCTAATTCGATTTTTATTTAATTCGGAATTTTGTTATTTCGCTCGTTTTAATGGGATTTTGCTTTTGTTGCTCGGTTATTGAATTGGTAATTTTCGGTTGTAACTGTATTGCCGTCTAATTGGATTTAAGCGACTAACACAAGGATTGCGGACACATTTCGGGGGGAGGGAACTCACGAGATTGCACGTTTTTACCTCTTATTTCACTCGAAATAATGTACGACGTTTTCAAAATGAAAAAAATAAATTATATCCAAACGAATGACGAACGGAACTAACCGTGACGCGACACCAACCGAACCGTTTCGTATCTAACCGTCGACTAAATGTTAAATACTTGTATCCGAACCCGAATGCAAGAGATATAACAGCAGGTATTTTTGAATTCACTCTTCAGTTCCGATTCGCAGCCGCTTGGAGTCAACTTGGCTCTTTGTTGGCCATCTCCATCATCTCATCATACGGAAAATCTACAAGTTGTAAAGAGAGTTAGACCGTATCTACCTGTATTTTGGTTTGGATGATGATGTTTATTAATGCAGATAGAGTTTCAGATACTTCACAAAGCGTTGTGCTTGTGTTGGAGAATTAGAGAATTAGTAGCAGATGAGATACACCCACAAGGTGGGCAATATAATGTTGCCACATGTAAGCGATTTATTAGAAGGTCAGTGTATAGTTTATTCTTCTCGTGGTTCATAATTCTTAAAACTACCGTTGCATATGAAAACTCAGGAGCTAGGCATTTCAAGGCATTAGAAGTTTCATCCAGCGTTGGGCGCCATTCTTACTAAGAAGGGGCTCAATCAACTCCTAGCTTAGGGGTATAATCTTATTCAGAATTAGTATAAAAAAAATGTAGAGCTCTGCATCCAGGAAACAAGTTTTACGATCAACAAGCAGAGGTTCAGGACTTACCCATAAGACGAACATCAATTATCATATTTGAAGACGACATAGTTGAGGTGGTTCCGCCAAACACGTGTAGAACGTGTTGAACTGCAATATCCCCGACTTGAACACCCAGGGGTCAACCCAGACAACGATGCATATTACGAGTATGAATCCGAGAAGACAGGTACATTTATGAAAAATAGATTTAAGAAAACAAACATTGCATACGGGCCCCTATTTTTGAGGCAATTACAATTTTTTTTTGTTGAATCAAATTGTGTATACAAAAAGTTTAATAGGTTTGTTTGATGTGGGCCCTAGTGCGCACTGGTTTAACCCTAATGTGTTCGATATAGCACTGAACTCGCCCTGGTACTGAAAACCTGTGTTTGACATGACTTCTAGGGCGCCCTAGTTGTACCCTGAACTGACCCCAGTTAATTTGTTGGGGCAAGAATTCAGTGCTGAGTTGCGCTTTCATTGTGCTTGCATTTTGTCATTCACTTGTTTATATAGATAAATACAATAAATTTGGGTTCACTCATTTTGAACAATTAAGAAAAAATTGTTTTATGTCTTCACACTTTTTTCACCAAAAGATAAACATTTATCAATATCAAATACTGACAGTCTTCAGGGCAAACTATTTTGCGTTCGATATAGTAGCCGAGATTTCAGGGTTGTGCTGGATTTTTAACATGTGAGGAAATCAGCTGACACTTCTCAGTGCGCACTAGTGGGGACTAGTGCTAGGCACGTCAAACAAACCTATTACAATCGCATTAAGGTTCGCCTGTGCAATGAACGATCATCCAAGTACTACAAGATTTTAAATCATTAGGGGTATTCACGATTCGATGTAAAAGGCCTAGTAAAATTGCGAAATTTAATTTTTTTTTATCGGATCGTGAACGCACTTTTTCTCATGTATAGCAAAACTGAAACAAATGACAGCTCCAGCTGGACAATTGACATTTGCTTTGAAAAAAAATTTTCTGTCCATTTTTTCACTGGATTTTCCCTTCTGCGGCGCCTACATTTGTTTTCCATTCTCTTTATTTTTTTCTGTTAGCTATACACAGGAATCAAAAATTTAAATGAACAGTCAACTTCATAAGGCTACTCTGTTGTATTTTTCGGTTGCAATAGGGTCAGGGTATAGATAAAGTGTAAAAGTGTTGCGAAATTTTATTCTGTATAGTTTGTTGTTGTAGTGCAAAAAAAAGTTACACTTTCGCATTTTCGCAATGATACAAGACCAGTTGCATCGAATCGTGAATACCCCTATTCTTTGGGTGAATCTTTCTGTAGTTTAGAAAAATGCAAATTGATTAATGGACGGTAAATGCCATTTTACATAAAGCAGGCGATTCGCCACAAACAACACGAAAGAACAAAACGCGTACACCTCAAATAAGCTTACGCGAATTTGGCACAGTAGGTATACTGGTTATATTTTTCTATTAGTACTATTTTTAGAAATAACCCATAGAAAATTGAAGTGGAACCACCCTGCACATGTTATAAAACGTAACCCAAACTATACTACAACAACAATCTAGAAGTCATAACCAAAACCACCCATCCAAGCACACATAACAATATCTGCACTCTACGTCTGAAGGCATGTCATGATTATAGCCCTAAGAGACGATTTTAGCAAAATTATAGCTATTTCTCTTCACCGCCACCAAATATTAAGAGAGTTTCTAATATAAGTTTCTTACCAATTGCATTCTACACTTACTGTATAAAAGTTGTACCGACTTTTGACGCATGCCCGCTGACATGTTTATTAATGAATAAAGTAAACAACACACAGCCCCTGCTGCATTCAAATCAGTGCTTATGGACATAAAAGCACATCATTTAGAAAAAGAAAATGCTTCCAGTTACATCCTAAAGTTAACAAAATCGATCCAGATTTGTATTGGCCATAGTTCACTTATTCATCGAAAAACTTTTTTAAACATTTGTTTCTCATTTTCCTCGTTTTGAATTGCGGAGTTTATGTTACATGAGTTACCTACAATGAACATATTATGGCGCTCAGGAGTTTGGTTGTCATATTAGGTTAATATTCGTTAAAGTATTTAAATAGTTCTCAAACTTCATCGCTGTCATGTTTGTGAAACGATTCAGGTTTGGAACCAACAAATTCAATTATTTCTTAGGCCACGTGTTATTTGCGTTTAATAATTATCCTCGGATAATCTACCGACATATTCGATAAAAAGAAAAGTTCGAGGAACTCCAATCTATCGGATTTCCTTAATTTTACTCTCCAATCGATTGGAATTCCGCGTTTTATACCCTATTCACAGCACACCGAAAACCGTGCTTTCGTCGAAAACTATTCGATCCATTCACACCGAACAACAACTCGTTTTCATTTGACGTTTCAATCAGCAGTGCCACACTAGTCGTGTAACTTCTGTGTAAAGTAGGTATTAACAAATAAAATTAATTCAGAGCGTTTAAAAATAATACTAGCCCATCAATAAAGCGTGGAAAACGATTTTGTGAGTTGTGACATTTGTTCGGTCAGTTGTTCTGGTAAATTTGCTGAACATTGCAAAAGGTGTGTTTGTTTCAACAACCAAACGGCGTCACTTTTTCCTAGGGACGTCAGCCACATATATATATATATCAACTGTCAAAACTTGGTACTAGTAACTTGTCACGAAATTCTAGACTAGATTCGTTGGTTATACCCCCATAAGCGTCAACTGAAAAAAAATATTCATGCGACCTAGGCCAATCAAAACTGAAAAACATCAAATCAGCCAGCTGTCGGAATAACAAGATTCTTGAACGTCCTCCTTTATGCCAAATAGAAGTGACTTGATAGCAAGGCAGCAATAAGGCGTTTTTCTTTTTTAGTTCAGAGCCGGCACTGAACTGAGCTCGAGCATTATGAGCGCGCTTTGAACTGAGCGTGCTCAGAGCATTGTGATGTTTTTTTGTTTTTTTTTTTTCGATTCGAATTTCGTTTGTATTTAGAAGCGTTAACGATCAATCTAGTTCTTGCGTCAGATCTAGAAGCTCAGTTTATAGGAAATTATTTATTTGAGGAGCTCTTTGGATTTAAAGTCATGGATGACAATTTCACTGCATGATGCCTGATGAAATTGTTGAATCCCGTATTTCACGAATGTTTTTCGGTGGTTTGTCGAGCGCTGCATCGCTCGTCGTCACCCATCCGCTTGATGTTCTCAAGTTGAATCTACAAGTGAAAGCGCTGACAGTAAGAGAACTGATAACTTATTACTTTGTGACAGACAAAGGTGGTAGGTATTACATCGGGCTTAGAAACAATATTCAGGATTAATTTTCTTGTGCATTCCAGGAATAAGACGGGTCTACAAAGGCACTGCAGGGTCGATGTCTCGCGCTATGGTTTATTCGAACTTACGGTTCGAGCTATACGAGCTGGCAAGGCGACGAAATCTACTTAACTCCTTTCACGAGAAAGTCGCAATTGCATCGGTAAGTGGAGGAATTGGAGGGTTCTTCGTAACCCCAATGTCCAAAGTCCATGTGCGCACACAAAACGACGAATTGCTGCCCCCAAATGAAAGGAGATAGTATGTCAGATTTGGCAAGCTTAACAAATTGCTCACATTTGGGTCTCTTTAGTTATAAAGGTTTATTTAACGGACTTCATCGGATCTATCGTGAAGAAGGCGTCCGCATGATGTTCGCCGGTTCTGTGATATCATCCCTTCGCGGTATGATGTGTACAATTGGTCAGCTTGCCTTGTATGATGAGGTAAGTGATTCCGCAGCTTACCAGTTTATAACTTGAGGCTTTGCTCCCAGGCAAAGGTGCAACTCATTGCGTTCCCAGGGTACTTTGGTGATGATTTCAAAACATATTTAATATCGTCCGTTGCTGCGGGATTTGCGGCAACCTTGCTTCAGCAACCCTTCGAAGTAATAAACACCCAATTTATGAACGCGCCACCAGGAAAATTCAGAAACACTGGCGATGTTATAAAGGAAACTGTCCGCCAATATGGACTAATAGGATTTTACAAAGGGTTAGCTCCGGGATTAGTTCGTATTGTAACTCAAACTGTTATTACGTACATGATTTTGGAGAGCTTGCGGGGTCATTTTGGTGTACTACTAAGCCAAAGAAAAAGAGGAGACCCCATTGAAGTCGTCAATAAAGTTGCCGATAACGGCGAAAGTTGCGGGCAGCTGGAGGTCGCGCATGTTAATGGCTCAATAGAAACAGTGCAATAAAGTTTACAATAGTCCACAAAAATTGTATTGTGTTAACTGCCAGAACCTCCGTTTCAAAGACCAAGCCATCGCGGATGCCAGAGCGCTTGGTCTGGACAACTGGAAGCAGCGTGCCCGGGATCGTAGAGGATGGAAGGCTGCAGTGTCTCAGGCAGAGACTCTCAACGGTTCGGGAGCCCGTTAAGTAAGTAAAGTAAGTAAGTTAAATGCCAGACCATTTCGCATTGGCGTAGTGGTTAGTGTTATGAGGATGGGCTACTGACCTAAATGGTCCCTTGTTCAGCCCAGACAACCTTAAGGCTTTTTCCACAGTGCTACCTCTAGCAAAATTGAAAACATCGACGGAAACTTTGTTAATCTTGAAAAAAATTTACTGTCAGTTGGTTGGTTGGTTTAAGTGGCTGTATTTCCCGTTTCCTGACGAGGGAAAAACACAAATAACACATTGAGCGCCGTTTTGAGACCACAACTAATGGAACCTGAAATAAAGGGAGATGAAGGATGTTAAGGGATTTCAAAACCAGCTTGTGGAGTTGAGAAATTTTATGATCTTGTTGAAATAGGTGCTTTGGAACCTGTGGTTCTTAAAAGTGATGTATGGCTGCCATAATTGCTTCCAAAGTTGCTATACCTTCCTGTATGTGTTATGGCAGATCGTTGTGACCCTTTTTTCGGAAAGCACGATTTTTTGACAGGTGGTGCCTCCTGCAGTTGCAAGAAAAACAATTACACTATTACTGTGGAATATTTTGTAATTGAGAAATATTGACTTTTGACAACAATGCTTAGTAGGAATGCAAAATCTACTACCATTTTACGACGATTGTATTATATTTCTAACTGAGTATTAGCTAGATTGAAAATGTCAATATTTGTTTCCATTTGATGCTGAGGAGAACAAAATGGGAACACTGACTTACGTGGTATTCGATTGGGTGCATTATTTTTGATCTCAGAGCAATTGTTATGTTTGTTTGGTACAAAAAAAGCAATCTTTTCAGATTTCAGAAGACTTTTGCGAATCTAGATATTTTCTCAGATTTACCAATACATGTGCATTGGAGTTTGTTTAGGTTTTCGTGAATTTTTTTCTACAGCAAAGAAAGGCATTGCATCGGGTGATTCTGTTTTTGTAAATTATTTATGTATAAATATATAGAAATCACCAGTGAATGGAAATCGCTTAGAAAAGCGTCGAAGCTACACATATTCAAATCGCACGAATATCAACACAGACAAGAGCAAGTGACGTTTTTATGTTCGATTAGGCACACGAAATCTGAAATCTGAGAGCAAATCTGAAGAAGTCCAATCGAATACCACATTAGAGTCAACACTAATTGCGTATTGGGTGTTCTTTTCACTCGTACAGAAAAAGAAAGTTGTTCATCAAAAAGTGTAGAAGATCGACAAAAAGTTTAGCTGACTTAGGAAATACAATAAATACTGTTCACAGGACGTATTTTTATAGTCACATGACAGCTAGTGTTCAAATGATCATCTGATCAGGTTAAGTGCACGCTCGATGTGTTCTTGCACTATTTGAACTATTCCATGTTCGAATATGAACCAGAAAATAAAAACGCACATTGGCTCAACGTCTCCTAAACAGATAATTCAAAGAATAAAGAATAATGAAACCTCTTATGAGCGTGGATTCAGAAATCTGTCTATGAAAGTGAGCCACTGCAAACTTTCTTTATTTTAAATTGGCTATTCAATGGGGCTTAGAGTTTCTCCGAATTTTGGTAGATAGTGACAGATTCTCCATTTCTACCCCTCCATAAACGTCAACTAAAAAGTGTGTTCATGTGATCAATCAAATAAATGTTTTTTTTTTTTTTTTTTTATATTGCTATCTTATAGATCATATATAATTGATTGGTTTACAACAACAGTTGGATCTCGTGCAATTTTTGTAAACTATGGTACTTATTGATCTTTATCAGCCAGTCAGCTGTGAGACTTGCAAAGTTCTTTTATTTTTGAACGTTCCCATACTAACCACCTTCAAGGGACGAACGCCTGCAACGTCAACAACAAATCTAAGTGATACAAACGGACCAACACCGCAAGCTATTACTACTCTAGTAAAACAAACCGCGTGCCTGTAAGTAGTAGAACACATTATTTAAATATTATGCATTCTATGAACATACACTTGTTTGTAGTAATCTTTTTTGTAAATATATTTGCTTTTTGAACATCTAATCAAATTATTGCTTAAAATAAACCAAATGTGGACACAAAATTAACCTATTTCTGCGATTAGATAGCTAAATAAATTTACACAAATATGTTAATAAATTAACAGAATAAAAGATCTTTAAGCATATATTTCTGAAAAATATAAAAAAACACCTTACAGAAAAAAACAGAAATAGAAGAAGTTAAATTAGCGACAGAGTCGGAATAAATCACTTAACAATTTGTATAAACGGAAAAACAAAACAACGTTAAATTATAGTCTCTGGAAAAATTGTGCTAACGTACAATGCTTTTTATATTATCGATTTATAAATATATGGTTTTCATATCTCATTGTATCAGGAATGTCTGTGTTACGTTTTCATTTAAATATTTATCTAGTAGTAGGAAAATAAAAGCTTACTCAAATGACTACAACATATAATTATAATGTGCGTGACAAGCTTCAAAAGCGAGAGCTCGCCATCGGAAAACCGGTTCTCCACTAAAGTTGACTTCTATTACTTTTTCCTTAAATTAAGTGCTTTTCATTAGTCGCCCAATTTCAGTTTTAACTGTCCTTTTTTGTTCTGAGATCTAGGCTTGTTTCTTTGGCTCGGGTATGATACCGAAATTAAGGCGAAGTTGTTCGAGGAAAACAAACGTGATGATGGTGTGAGGTCCCAGGCGGACAAATGCAGGAATGTAGCCCTTAAAGAAGCCCATCGGCCCCAAGCGGGCAGTGTACTTCACTATATCCCACAGGCCATTGAATTCGCCCGGCTTGGCGTTCATTGTGCGAGTCTTAAGTACATCCAGAGGCTGAGTAAGTGTGGTTGCAATCGCTCCGGCGCCTAATGAGGCGACGAAGTGTGTACGCAAATCATCCTTGAAGCCGGGTGTTGCCAAGAGCATTGATTTGATCTAGGGAAAACCCATCGTGAGATTCAACTTAGAAAACTGAACTTATGATACGAACCTGATCGTAGAAAGCAATTTGGCCGACTGTCATTAAGACACCTCGACTTACGGCAGTGGTGGCACCAGCGAAAAGCTGTTTGAATCCCTCATGTCGGTATACACGGATGAGGCCATCAATGGCGTTTTTGTAACTGAAATTAACACGAAATTAGAGAAAGCTCAGGGCTCCTGTCTTAAAACGTACTTTCTTCTCGATTCGGCTGGCAGTTTGACGTCGTTCTGCATGCGTACATTAACCATATCTGCTGGGGTGCCTACTAGCCCTCCGATTGCACCGGACACACTGGCCAATGTGATTTTACCCAACAGTGTCCTCGTGTCGATGTAGTCCTTACCGACTTCATAGATACCAAACCGCGTGAGGGAATATGTCATTTGCCGCAGCACTGAGGCTGACAGTCCACTGTAGAGCGCAGTGATGCCTTAAGAAATCACTTGGTATAATAAACACACAAGGGGTAAGTTATTTTGGGCGTACCTTGTTCTTTGATGATTTTAGCGGTTAGTGGGACAACGGACAGCTTTCCCTGCTGCGTTTGCAGATTGACTTTGATCAGGTCCAAGGGATGTGTGCAAAAAGCAGCGCCAGCGCTTGCTAAGCCACCAAAATACCACCGCCCTAGGCGGGTAGGAGGAAGTGTGTTCTGGTCGGACATGTTAGTATAGTTTGTACTTTGGTAAAAGCTGCAAGTAAAAAGTAGAATATGTAAATATTGTTAATAATAATGTGTCCAGTTCTAATGTTGCACATAAAACCCCTAAGTCCGCATTCTATGTCGAAGAACACATTTTCCCAGTAGGTGGCAAACTTCGAACCACAGACACATACCACTGAAGATGTTTCGGAACCCCATCACAAGATGTCACATCGGAAATATAAGGAAACAGATGACCACTCATTAACAAAATCCAAATCCTTCTGGGCCACACAAACACAAACTCTCGCCATCAATGGAGCAAACGAAATAATCAATAAATCTCGTTTGCCCCCACATAATCCAGCTTATTTAATTTGTGACGTAACACTAACACTCGACCTAATGCCTTACCTTACTGACCTCACAAATTCCTTAGATTTTCAGGGGGCGTGGGCTAGGACGGCAACGAATTAAAATCTCTTGGGCATTCACCAGGACAGAACAGAACACCGAGACGAATTCACGTAGGCGTTTGCGATTTCACTCGATTTTATATAGAATGTTGGAGTGGGAATTGCCGCCATCAATTTTTGTTAAAAAAAATCACAGAACCTTAACTAAAAATGGAATGTAGGTATCAAATGCCTATGCGAACTATTGTGCTCATCTCGATGAAAATTTGAGATGAAGGTCACGCGAATGGACGGCGTTTTCAACAAAGACAACACGTTGCGGTGTCCAAACAAACAAACTGAAATGCAGTGTATGTATGTACAGAACGGCCAGTGAAGTTAGTCAGCTTTTTATGAAAATATAAGCTTCAGCTTCAGGCATCTATGACGTCATTATGTAAATTACCAATCAGCTGTTATTCTGCCAGCTTTTAGTCTACTCTCTAAATTGTTCCCTGCGCCATCTCTGAGAAAGAGACACATCTCATCTGATTTGTGAGTTCTGCCAATCTGACATTAGGGAATACCAACAAAAATACAAATTGTTCAACGTGATACTCCGTACGAATTTTTTTTATTCCATTATTCTCTGTTATTGTTTCTGAAATTTTATTTCAATCGGTTGATTTTAAAAGGTGAGTGCTAAATCCGACTCTTGGTATTCCTTTGCAAACACGAGTTACCGGTTCCAAGTGGCTGTGATACAGTGAATATTGTTTACCTACCTATTGCTTGCTCGTTTGCTTCATTTTCAACATGTGTTTATTATGTTTCCAGTTATAATTATTTATTGTTACGTTCAATTGCTGAAAAATTGTTTCCTGTTCATCTTGTGCTATGTGGTAACACGAATTTCATAAATAAATTATTATATTAATCGAAATTCCCACAAGCATTTTCTTTGTTTTTGGCACTTTGATACACAATCTTTTCAGTGCTGCCGATGTGTTTTAAAGTTACCTTCCATAAGTATTCCATTGAAGTGAAGTGAAATGTTTTGGTTTTTTTTTTTGTTTGGTAAATATTGTAAACAGAAAGGGCCGTTCATAATTCTTAAATTAAATTGACCGCCATACAGTGACCGTCAATGACCGAAAAGTTATCAACTGGTTATTTTCATTTTGACAACCAACAGTTTTTGAAATTGAAATTTCTTTCTCTTTAGAATTGCCTAAAGTTTATTTGAAATAAAAATAGTGAAATGGGTGAGTAACATGCCAATTATTCCATGGCAATGTAGCCGCGTTAAATCCAGTTCAATTTAAATGACTGATCTTTCGAATGCACATAAGTCCATTTGCCCAAAGCGTCAATACGTGCCAAGTAGGCATCAAAGATCAGACTGTCTAATCTAACCATTTGTGCTAGATGTCAATGTTGCACAAGCAATCAAATTTTGATCAAAGCCTTTGATTGTTCATTGACAGCTATTTTACTAGCGCTTTTTATTTTGACCTCGATTGTTATGTGATTTTGAGGAAACTGAATAAATTTTAAGTTTGAATTAGATAGCTATGTTTAGTAGGCTTAGGTGTTATTAACGTCTCAATTTTCGTTATTAGGGTCTCTGGTTTTTAACGTTAGGACCGTGATTAAAATAGGCATTCACGATTCGTTTTTGCTCTGTTTTTTTTTTTGTTTCGTCTATACCTACACCCACTTCTGTGCCATTCTCTTTCGATGTCCTGCCAAAGGAATTTAACAATCAAAATCACTTAACAGCAGTTGAGTATGGTGCCTGTGCATTGACAAAACGTTCCAACAAGATGCCACAATGCCAGATTTGTTTTTATGATACTTCCCACAGTGATTAGTTAAACTTTACTGTTAACGTTTTATGTAACCACCTTGACAATATTGTATGGATAGCTAGAGCTACTAAGACGTGTCTTCTTTAATTTATAATGTACTACTAATTTACTTAATCACATTTCTTCCTTTTATACATAAATTTAGGTAACTAACTAGAAAAGTGCACATAGTGTCAATGCAATATGCTAGGGTTGTTTTGTGGTAGTAGGTTTGTGGCCGTTGCTGAGTCGGTGAAATGTCACATGCTAGGCATGGTGCGTTATGTACAGAACGTGAAGGTTATGTGGATAAAATATTTAACTGGATTGATAGTATTCATTTGCGAACGTGACTTCAGTTTACTTTTATATTTTTCGGATCATTTGTTGTGTAAAAAAACCACAAACATTTCATTCTGACATTTCAAAAGTGTGTTAATCAATTAATCATTCCATAGTACCTATTTCGGACATTCTTTGGTTTTAAAAATAGACTTGAAATTGCACCGTTCAATGAGATATTGAGAACATAGAACTTTTGTTTGTTTGACCTGGGCCCTAGTGCGCAATAGTGCGCACTGGGTTAACCCTATTTAAGGCGTTTTTCTTTTTTAGTTCAGAGCAGAACCTGAATTGTTATAAAAAAAAGTTCGTGTTTCTTTTTTCGTCCAGAGCATGATCAGAGCGCGCTCTTTGAGCTCAGAATAAGTTGACCGAGCAGCCTGAGGAAAAAGCTGATTACACATGTTCAAGCACACTTCAAGTCACATTTGACAGAAAAAAAAAAAAAAAAAAAAAAAAAAAAAAAAATGAAAAAAACATCAGAATGCTATGAGCACGCTCGGTTCAGAGTGCCTAATGTGTTCTAAATATATAGCACTGAACTCGCCCTGGTACTGAAAACCTGTGTTTGACATGACTTCTAGGGCGCCCTAGTTGTGCCTTGAACTGACCCCAGGTAATTTGTCAGGGCAAGAACTCAGTGCTGAGTTGCGCTGTCATTTCGCTTGCTGTCATTCACTTGTTTATCGTGATAAAGATAAATACAAATAAATTTGGCATTCAAAAGAATTGAGTTCACTCATTTTTAACAATAAACAAAAAATAGTTTTATATCTTCACACTTTGTTCAGCAAAAGATAAATGTTTTTCAATTTCAAAAACTGGCAGACTTCAGGGCAACATATTTTGGGTTCGATATTGTATCCGAGTTTTCAGGGTTTTGCAGGGTTTTTAACAGGTGTGAAAATCATCTGACGCTTCTCAGTGCGCACTAGTGGGCACTAGTGCTAGGCACGTCAAACAAACCGTTTAGTGAAAATCAAAACTTTGACAAAATTTGCAATTTTAAGCTACATTGATTTCTAAGTGGACACTAAAAATTTAAGTAAGCAAGTACCATTATGTGTCAAAAGGAATAGGTACAATTTATGTGTACACGTGAGTGCTAATATAGCTTGTTTGGGATTGTGCAAAGTGTGTATGTAAATCAACGTTCTCTTGTAAATAGGTTTAATGCATTGCATTGCATTCCACGGTGCAATGTAGGATATGCGTTTGCCATTTCATCATGAATACAGACATAAGACGACACACTACAGCGAATCGAAAAACAAGTCGAAAGTGAGATTTCCAGACTGCGCTTTATTCTACATAAACTTCGCCCACATGTCCGAAATCATATAAAACATAATCTTTGGCCAATACCAGGTTCGCTACCATGATTTGTATACGTTTTATTATATGTATCTTAAAGAAATGTTTACCTCTAAACACGACAAATTACTGTGAGTCATGAAACCCTACAGTCCAATAAAGAATTCTAAATCAATAAATTAAACTAATTAGTTGCCACTTAATTCCTTTCCTAACAAATTTGTTCATTCAATAGAATACCTACTTCAGTGAGCGGCTCTGACAGAATTCCAACAAAGAACTAAGTATCCTTCATGTCTTCCTTTTTAGACCGCTGTGGGCAGGTTTATAAATCTGCGTATACAACCCACGGGCGATACGAGACGCAATTTCATATTAAACGATTTCTATTGTGTGAATTCCTGTTAACAATTATTTTCAAAAACAATAATCGAAAAGGAAAATAATTGTTCGTCTAAATATTGCAAAATTCTAGGAATTTATCTTGAGACGTATTCCTAGGTACCAAAATAATTCCTTCTTTATGTTTGCGCCGGTAATGATTGTTGACGACACAAGCGTACAGCGTATACTATGAGTAGGTATTTACAATGAGGAATAACATTTTAACTTATCGTAGAAAAGGGCTTTTGTACGTATACAAGAATGAATATTCCATAATCGTATGTAAGCAGGTAGTACTTTGCATGAGATGTTAGTTTAAATATTCAATTTGATTTACGGTCAAATCTTCACTCAAAGGAGTGGGAGGTGTTAGTGTTGGAGCTATAAATAGCTATAGATCATAGACATTATGGACTAGCACCCTTGGTTCAGAGCGGAATAAATTGGAAACAAATTATAAGAAGCGGATGATGGAGGAATATAAATTTTTATTTTCTTTTTAAATACATGGAAGACAACAAAAGCTTAGAATATATTTCGTCTCAGTTGTTGAATTAAAATTAAAATTAAAATTATTCCTATATTTGTAAAATTCTGAAGGAATTTCATCCTATCCTACAACTTTTCCATCGTTGAGATGATTTGGACCCTCCGGTACATCTTGCAGATTTATGAATTCATCCAAAATCTTATTTGAAAATTTGTAAAACTTTCCAGAAAACTTTGTTGATTGAAATATATGCAGCTGTGGTATTGCATAATATTTAAAAAACAAAAGAAACAAAAAATGTAAAACAACAGAAAAAATATACGAATAAATGCATTGCAATTAGATTTTTTACTCAAATTTTGTTGCTTCCATTAATTATTAAAAATTTAACTTCAACGATTTCGATGTGAAAACAATTATAATTTCAACCCAATAGGTGTCTCTAGCATTCAATGGAGAAATCCAACATGGTTGACATTTTGTTAGACTTTCTATGGGCCTTAAACCAATAGCGCCAGTTATTATTATTATTATTTTTTTTTTGGGCAGAGCTCGTATGGATATCACATTTCACTAGCAGTCTATTCTGGTCCATTATGGTCCATTCGGGACCGTTTTACCATTCTACTGACTCATTTTGTATGATACTGCGTCATTCGTATAACGCAACCGAAAAAGAAACTAATGCTTTTTGGGCCACTCGAACTTAAAGGTCTTTAAATATAGCTAATGAATTATGAAACGAATTCATCCCAACCAAAGTAAGCAATTATTGAACTTAAACCCCCGCATTAATCAAGAAATGGTCACAAGCAAGCTAGCTGGCAGACTTCAGTTAGAAAACCAGAATTTGACTTAACTGCTGAGTAACCAGCTGGTAACTTTTACGCAGAGTTTTTTCATACGGGGAAAATGTTTTAAAAACAAATTTTATTTCTTTTCCCATAAGGTATTATTTTTCTATCGAACTTTTCATTAATGGGAGAAAATCGTCCCACTAGTTTTTGTTACTGTTCCATCTGTCAGAAAAAAATTTTCTAATTGAGCTCACTCCTTAAAAAATCGTTGGGGGTTGCATTTAACTAAAACATTTTTTTCTGATAGCTGATAGATGAATGATTTCTCGTAAAACGTTTCAATTTTTACTATTTCATGTCTATACGCATGCGAGAGACTTTAACCTATGTCAATGACTTCATTGACAGTATGGTACATAGGGCTATCCTGCTGTTGTTAATATTTTCGACGATCGTTACTGCTCATTTTCAGAAAACATTGGCCATTATTTGCTGCGCCATTTCCGGCCTTTTTTAAAAAAAAATCAGCACGAAGAATGTTGCTTAAATTGGTGTGGTCCTTATTTGCGGATGAATTAAGAGAAAACCTCACTGAACTGATGCGAGGTCTCTCTTTACTAAAACTTAAGTATTTGTGGCAATTTGTTACACAAAAAATTTGAAAAATGAAAGAAAAATATCACTTTCCCGGAGACGCAGCTCAGCACCCGAACACTCGCGTTGCTAGTCAATAAAGATAGACGATTACAAATAACATTAATGGCGGTTTAGTTTTTTCCAATGCGATGTAATTACTTGTAAGCGATTTGAAGCGATTATTTGAAAATTATCCAAGTGTGTGAATTCCGCGAAATTTTCGATTACACCAAAGGGTGCTTTTTGAGTCTCACGACACTCTATTCTCTAGGATATTATAAAAACCGCAGATTTCCTAGTTCCTAGGAGTGGGCACCGTCAAGTTGCACATTCCCTCTTTTTAAAATTCAAATAAATGTTCTCTAGTAAATGTTTGCATGTAGTTCCCCCGCGTGGGCTTTGCCGGACTTTTAACCAATTTGTCGCGACATTAACCATTTTACACAATATATGATTGGCCTACCGAACAAATATAATCTGTGAAACTAAAAATAAGAACAATTCACCTTGAACTTATGTAACACACCGACATAACTTTGAACAAAGTTACCTTGATCACAGAACAATTTTCAACAGGATTCATTTAATAAATAATTCCATGTTTACTAATGGGGCTTTCTTTCCACTTTTCATTTTCCATCACTTTTTGCAGATAAGATTTACACGTGCTGCCACTAATACGTATATAATTTGCACAGCTGTTTTTCGTCATTTTAAGAAATTGGTTTTCAAAAAAAATTCGAAAAGTTTCGTGAATATCTAAACAATGAAATACATAAATAGCAAATAGGATATAATATTGAGGGAATAATTATCTTCATCGTTATCTTCTTCGTCTTCCCCGTCAAATAACACACTAATACATTTATAAAAGCAGATCAATTTGATTGCATGTTCCATGAGCCGCGCCAAATTTGAGGTCTGAAAAGAACATCTGGTGGTCGCAATGGGAACCACATTTTTCTGATCGATTCCACGAAACGTCTCCTTTCATTTGGTTTGTATTTCATACGACAAAACTTAGTCGATAAGATTTCGAAATAAAAAATGTAAATTGACTAAAATTGTACAGACTTTTTGCTTTAAATTTCCTCGAAACAGATTTCTGATCGACTTTTAATATACTTCCAACTAAACAAATTTTAAGAAGCTTAGCTTCGTTTTTGAGGTTGTAGGATAATACAAATGAAGTGGAAGTTATTGATATCAACAGATAGACACTTCGCTTTCATTAAGTGCTAAGATAAATGTTTACCACGATAGTCCAACTCCAGTCTCCAATGCTCTTATCAGCCGCAGTCAAATTTATTGATTACATTCAAAAATAAATTTGCTCACTAAAGCACACTCTAACCGATTGGAAGAGCCATAAGTTGGCAATAAATATATTGCCCCTACCCGGCTATAAATGTAATTGGGGGTGTGTCGTCACAAGGTAAAAAAACATAAAATATTAATGAAACTACACGCGTTAAACTCTGCTAAACGGCACATAGGTACTAGGCCCATGCTATTCCACTTGAACTTGACAGTGTGCGCTGGCGCTGCCGTGGGGGTTGTCGAACTAGAAACGTCTGGGGAAATAATTCAAGTTTATTGTTGGGAAATTTAAACAAACAAAAAATATTCCTCTGAACTTTAATATCTATAAATAGACTTTCGAATTTCATAGATTTCTTTTCAGATTTCATATGATGTCGGTCATGTGACGTTTCCGATTTTGAAACAGAGAACCGTTAACGCAAACAGATGCAGACTTTTTAAAACAGAAATCTAATTTATCCGGAAGATACATGAAAATACATTCTTAAACAAATATTTAATTCATCCGGAAGCTAAGGCAAACAATTTCGAACATCGAAATTGTAAACAGCCAGCACCAAGCGTGGGAGTGATGCAAGACCATCTATACGATGCTCGAGTGACCGTAGCTCAGACTTTAGAGCGAATTGGTATTTTCACATTAATGCCTTCAATGGATGGCCGGTCCGATTCACACAGCTTGATAACAGAGACATTCAAATCACTGAATGACAGGCGGGAGGGATGACGAAAGGAGGCGATACTCGTGGAGCACTTTACGTAAGCACAATGCCGCAAGCGAATGTGAAAATCTGCCACTGCACTCGTCTGGAATCGGTTTTCTCTACCACCCTCTGTGAATTTAATGGTTTAATGGTTTATTGGGGTCGCAACCATAATGCAGAAGCAGATGGCTCTGCATTTCTCGGATAAAAAAGGAAATTACTTCCAACCGACGCCCATTTTCAAAGGTGATTAATTGTTGTTACACTAAAACCGCCGAATAATTAATTAGTTCTACGTGTATGGCGTGGTTCGGTACACCGCATATAGGGTTTTATTGGCCGTATTTGTCCGCGTGCTCTTACAGTGCTTATGAAATAAAATCTTATGCTTCCTAACACAGTTCAAAGATCGAAGAAGTCGGGCAATCGTCCAAAGGGCACTTTATGCGTGGTTTGATGGTCTCAAAACTTTTCATACCTTAAAAATATGCTGCGGTAGCTGGGGCTCGATTTAAATGCACTTTCACTGTATTTTACGCCACCAGCAGTAACAAAAACAACAAATCACCCGCGCGCGCTGGTAGAATATGCACACAATATGCACACGAGCCGTGGTCGCTGTCGCTTTTCGCACTGTTCAACACACTCGGTCTACTAAACTTGACTGATTCGGATTGACTTTATTCGAAACTATACCTATAGCTGCTGGGCTGGGAAGGCAAACTACGCGCTGCTCGTTGGTGATTCCATGGCGATTGGCCATGCCATCGAGCTTTTTTTTTTTTGCGTGTACATGCCGCTCGAGCTTACCTCATGATCGCATAAAAGCTGTTTTATATCTCCACAAGAAAAAAAAAAGAAAAAAACAATAACAATCCGTACCGTACTCCAGCTGAGTATATCAGAGTATATTTCTGTATTCCGTGTACCTACTGTATCTGTGGATATGTCATGTACTACCAAACTGGCTTTGGTTTACACTCGAATCGAACTCGAATCGAGACCTAACAAAAAAAGTGACTAGCTACAAGTTCTGTGCTTCCTCTCACTGAGTGTCTTTGGTATGAAAGAATTCGGAATAGTGCAGTAATGAGGAGGCATTTGACTATGATTAGACAGGTAAAACTGTCCGTAACAGTGACAGTGGGTAAGGTTATGATTAGATACACGTATGTCCTCTTTGGTTTATTTCTATTTTTATATTATACACTTTCGTTGACGCAATTGTGTTCAAGATATTGACGTAGATTTTGATCATTGGACATATGAAATATACAAAGATAATATTATTATTATTTTTTTTTTTCAAATCCACTAAGGACCAAGTTGTTTGGTTGCCAATTGTTGAAGTGGAATTTGTGTCCACAAATTTAGAATATTTAGGGGGCAGTTTCTTTTTGCTAGTGCTTAAACTTATACCTATATAGCTGTTGAGAAAATTTGTAAAATTAATGTACCACAGACAGTAATCCATTTATCTCAGTGAGCACACGATGTAGTGGTGCATTAACTTTGCTCATTAACGCTGATTAATTCGACATAACATCTCTGGCTTATTCAACATTAAATTCAATCTATACCTATTTGTCAAAATGCAAACACAATTGGAAGCGATTTGCTTAAAAGTTAAGCTTCATCAATTCAATTGATCCTATAATGAGACGGTTTGCCCTCAAATGTGCATGGAAATGGGGTAATTTGCGCTCTTTAGAAACATTCGACAGATGCATTGTATGGTGCCATTAACATTTCATAATTAGTGTCAATAACAATAAATACTCGCGTGTGCATAATGGCTAAATGCAGAACTAAACATTTCACACAAAAATGGCACTGTTATGTTAATACCTGTCTGCAATAATTTGCGGTTAATTGTATTTTACCAGAGAAATTTACTTATCAATACCATCAGGCAACAGATGTGGCCATGGTTTATGTGAAAGTTGAATTTTGTTGCATGAAATGTTGACAACCGAAAATATGGTGGACCAGAAAAAGGCAAACCACCACTACGGTTGGACATTTGAATAAAGCGTACTGTTTTGTGTTCGAAATTTGTGGTAGGGTTTGTGGGATTGTGGCCTGAGAGTAGTTTAAGAGAAAGTTCATTGACAACATTCCACGAAGGACTCGAAGGCTGCGCTGAAATGTTTTCAAACAGACGTCAACAACGGGAACATTGAACTCACAATCGAACAAGTAGGCCCTGAAACCACATTAGGTGGAAGTCATTCGAATCATTGCACATTGTTCCGATGTAGTTTATTGACTTTAATTCGATCTTTGCCTATTTTTTTTTGGAAAATCAACTGACGGTGCCGACACCAAGGATCGATTTTGTAAGGTTTGGATATAGTTAAGCCTGAAGTGCATCTTTTGTATACGTCCTAAACCGGGAACGACAATTTATCTTGTTCACAGTTTTTCGACAAAAAAAGACCGATTTTCAAAATAAATTTTAATGATTTAAAAGCGTTCTTCTTGTGTAAGTGCATTTGTGAAATTTTGTCAAATACCTAATGCTGAACCTAAATGTCAGAGAACTGTCAGAAATGACAGCACGGTTTAAAAATATGTCCATTGGGAAATCTGTCAGAATGAAAAATTTGCCTTTGTCCTGACTGTTTAAAACAAACTTGAGGCATTTGTGCACGACTGCTTTTTGTAATAGTCAATCGATAGATCCAATGAAGGTCGCATGTTTCTAAGCTTCCAAATTGGCAATCGTTGCTGATTTGTGACTTAACATACCGCCACAGAAAAATGTTAAAACCTGAGGCATTGTTAATAGGAAATATTTCAAAGCTTTGTGAAGGGGCTTAACCATATAAGAATTATGTTTGCTTTAACTAGTGTAAAAAATTGACTTCATGTGATCGCTTTGAATGGATCAGAAACCACATTATTGTACCGACAACAAATTTTAGCGCTATCGCACTTATTGGCTGTTTAACTCGCGTGGTGTTTCTGTAAACGTCATTCTAAAAAATCTTTGGTCGTGGTATTCGGATTTAAGTTGAGGTATTGGCCTTGAAATCCTGGATCGTTGCTTTTATTTCAAAGTAAACACATTCCTTTAAATATTTAATGCCGAATGTAACGGTCAGTAAAAAGCATCCCTAATTTGTCAGAAGTGAATTATTTTGTCGGAAAGTCGGACAGCGAATATGTCTGGAATCACAGCTCGGGATTATCCCAAACAGAAGGGACCCATAGAACAAAAATCTTATAAAGAAAAAAGGTTGCACAAAGGTTAGTTTTGAATTGTTTGAAATATGTTAAAATATGTCAAAATCCGCAGCTGGTCAATTTTTTTTATATTTGTGGTAAAATAAGCCTCTGGTCTCAAAAAATAGTTTAAATTGAATGAGTGGGGGTCTTGAGTTAGGTATCTGTCACAGGTTAGTATTCCTTTTAACTTCTCGCTTACTTAGTAAGAGAAAGATGTTATTTTCGCTCAAAATTTTGAACTCGAGAAAGGGTTTTCCATATTTTCATCTGTGTTTACTATCGTATATGTTTTTAAAGCTTAATACCACAGTTGCAATACAATTTTTTCTATGGACGAGAATGGTTTTCGTGCGACACAGTCTCCTAAATCGTTTTATCGGAGTTGGGGAGCTGCTAAAGAGTAGGTTATACATACTTCAACCAACAAATTTCTTATACGGCCTTTGGAGGCCTCTAAAGTCCAATATTAAAATTTACCAATAATTCAACGTACAAAGGAATTAATCCAAAAAACATCGCAAATTAAAGAACATTATTAAAAAATCGTACCACGTGATTTTCGGCTCTTATTATTGGCTGAGAAGTTAAGTCCATGCTCGCCTACACGATCTTGAATCGTCATCGATTCAGTCAACAACCGCATGTAGCAAGCAAACGAATTCAACATTCAACTGCTAAAGTGCTGATGTTACGCAAGTTCGCAAAGGTGATGAGCTTTTGATTGGTGTTGGTGAGATTAGTTGTATAGCGTCTGGCTCGCGGTATAGATACAGCACGCGGTGCTTTTGTTTTGGGTTTATTCTCTATTCTGGATCGGCTCGTACCTACCGACTGTTCTCGCTCGTTGATATTTGATGATGCAATTAATACGCTCCTGTCAACGTGAAGTGTGTGCTTTCTGTTATCATTGAGTTATATTTTCAAACAAATAAACAAGTTGATAAGACCCCACCAGGCACTATGTAAGTAAATTTGCACGAACACGACGATTGAATTCGAACGTTTCCATAGGTGATGGTAATACTTTTAAATGTAACACAATTGGGTACTTTTATCGCCATGCTAATAGAGACTCATATCAAGGGAACTTCTTTTCGCGATAAGATAGCTTCGAAAATATTTATCCAGCCACCATTATTATCTGTATTCCCAGTGGGGTTCGATTTTTGTTTGTGTTTATCTGAGTAATGGATGTTTATCTGGTTAATTATTATTATACTATCGAGGTTTTGGGAGTGTGTCCGACTTGATGTAGGTACTGTAGCCGCGGCGTTGTCGTGGCCCATTAGCTCAGTTGGTTAGAGCGTCGTGCTAATAACGCGAAGGTCGTGGGTTCGATCCCCCCATGGGCCAGTGAATACTTTTTTTTCTCGATTGCTTAAGATTGAAGCTAGAGAGTTTGCAAAAATTTTATGCTACTCAGATCACTTGAGTGCTTTAAACAAACCCCATAAACTGTGCACATGAGTGTTTACATTATATTATGGCAATGACATTGAACAAACAGCCGTCTGACTTAGAAATAATAGTTCATGTGAAAAGGCTAAATCACGCGATGTGGGTAAACAGTGTGTGTCTCGTGCTGAGCATGAAGTGTGTCAAGTTTTAGTTTTATCAAATTAGTTGTTAAGACAATTATTGTGCGTGCTGTTGTTAACAAGGGTGGGTAATAAATTTGTAGATAAAATTAGAATTAGTAAAAAATTGTCCAGTTCTAGCGTGTTTAAGAGTTTTTAGCAGATTGTGCCTTATGCTCCTTAAGATTGATTTAAAGAAAGATTCATTAAACAATCGCTTTAAAGTACTGTCGTCCGCAGAATTTTTTCGCGTTATCCTATTTAAAGTTTGTATATCATTTCCATTTTTTTATAATTATTTTTGATTCATATTAAGTTTACATTTGTGGAGCATTTCTTGGTGGTCTGCAAAACATAAGTGTAAAATGTATAATCCTAATAAAAGTGTTGATAAATAAACAGCAGTTCTAAAAGATCCATCAAATTGATAATCATCCAAAATTTGCCAACATAAACAATAACGATCCGCTCCACATCTTAAGCGATACAAGTTGTTACTCCTTGCCTTAATTTTCCCATTTAATTTTAAAATAAGAATTTTGTTCTAAAATGTACAACCTGTCAGGGATTTGATGAGTACAATCTCTACTTAACCACTTTAATAGCTACATGCATAGGGTCGTATGAATAAAAACTAGCATTTGCTTTGAGTAAAAGGTTGTTAGCAAATTAATAGCTAACTTTGCTAAAGTAAGTTCGAAAATTCGAACATAGCATTTACCTCGCTGGACGTGTACTTGCTTTACAGTTCCTGTCAAACCTGACCAGTAAATTTGAATTTTTGAATTTTTCTTAAGGTTCTAACGACGTGTGGAAATTGAAATTAAGAACATAAAAGAAAAAAAAAGAAACAAATGCAATCTAGGTATAGCTTCAATTGCACCTGGAAATATGATCTTTGCCAAATAGCTTGTCGATGCTTCCTTTGTTCTTCGGATATTTATTTGTTAACACACTAGACAATTAGTTAAAGAAGAACTATGAATTACCGAGAGGTTTTTGAACTGTCAACCTAAGCGCCTGTATCTCCGCTATATACCTTACAAATTATTCTGTATAAATATTTCCACCTGAAAGAAATACTAGCCAAATAGTCCACAGTCGATCTGAGTAAAAGGTCAATGCCGTCGCTTTTCGAACGCGTCAGAAGTTGGAACTAATTCAAATTGGTTTTTATTCATACGAAACGTAGCAAATGCTTCGATTTTTACATTTCTCTTGAGTAAAAGCAATTGCAACGTTTTGTTCATACGACCCATTAAGGCATAAAGAAAATTAAAGCAGAATTAAGTAATGGGCCTTACCAATAAGCAATTTTAGTTTCTAGTTTAAATTAAAGTAGTTCAGAGGGTGTATTTTTCATATTTCGTTTGTGTGGTTCGTATATTGAAAGTCGCGACTTGCGTAAATGCAATGTGAAACTTTTTTTCACTATTTCCCTTTTTGAAGTCTTTTTTAACGTTTCGTCTTGTGTCTATTTTCGGTGTTTTTTTTTGTAATTTTTTTATAATTAATAAACACCATAGAACTTCGATTTTAGTCGCTTTACATGTTTTCTTTTGGGATTTAAACTGTGTTTTTTTGTTACCCTACATAGCATGTGATTTTTTTTATCTGGAAGCATTTATAGCGAACTTCAGTAGTAATGAACCAATTTTGTCAGTGAATATACGGTTTTCGCAGTAACACAATCTAAAAGAAACTGGTAAAGTGAAGTTTTGTAATAATTTTTATATGACAGCAATGTTTTGGCATCAGTTTTTAATAAAACATATATTATTTTTAGTTTCCTTACTTTTAATCATTTTTAACCTTCACAATAGATACTTTGCAGATCACAATAGATCATTTTATAAGGAGATTATCGTCACTGTGAATTCGTAAAATCTAGTAGTTCATAAATAAATTTCTGCTGTCAGTTTTAAGCTGTGCTCTGTATTTTTAGGTTAAATCTGACCCATTCGTTTGTCCGATATTTCTGGGGAATGCTAATTGTGTAAACTTTGTCTTCACTCGCATCAAACTCGTTAAAGTAATGGGCTCCAAAACTACGAATACACAACAGTAATTACAGTCCCTACTTCATGTTTATTTTACTTAGTTTTTACGGTTAAATTTTTCCCGAAACGATCATCATTCTAATATTAAAAATGCTAAAAAAGCAAAAAATTACTTTTGTTCGATAAATGACACAAGAAAGTTACAAAATTCATAGAAAAAGTGCCGCACATTCTAATTAAGTTGTCCACCTTAGCTGGAAAGCAATGGGTGTCGAAGATTGTTATACAAATGGTGGAATTTGCCATAACCTGATCTTTTTCGGTTTATTGGATGAACACCACATCTTATTTTTCTTAAACTGAAAATAATTCTATAAATGTTGAAACGACTTTCTTGTAAAAGACAGCGGCGAGCAGCACTCGACAACGACTTTTTCACAACTAATCGCTCAAGAATTGCCACTTGCCCTTATGGTTGCCGCTCTACCCTTATGACCGCTCAGCGCGTGGCCTTAGCCTTAGGGCGACAAAGTCACACAGTGGAGAGTGGATGATGGTCGCCAATGGTTAATATCAAATATGGAACGGTTCACTATTTATTATTATTGTATATTGTTCGTTTTTCTTCAATCCTCAATAAACTTGCATTAGTTTTGTTTGACCAATAGCTTTTTTCAACTTTTTATAACCGATAAAAAAAATATATCCCTCCAAATAGCAGATGTCTCCGTCGATAATGAGAAAATTTATGAATATGAATACGAAGGAGGCGGCCGACGACTCCCTTTCGATTTGCTCCCTCCGGTCAATAGCATTTGCTCACGTACAGCAATCAATGTGATTTTTGTGCGACCTCAAGCGTGAACTTGACTAAGAGAGAAAGTAAAACAAAAGCATATTTAGCCAATTTCAATAAATTATCATCGATTACGAGGTACTACACCTAATTTATCTTTGGGCATAGAGTGTTTTCAACTCAACCCGGCTAGACAACGTACGCACTTAAGACTGGGCCATTATTTCCATTGCCACTGGAAATGGAATTTAGCATCGTGTGTAAAGGGTTTTATAATGCAATGAAATGTGAGCGTTGTTGCGCTGACAAACAATTGACAAGTATTACATGGAGCCATGTGGCGAATGGAACCAAGATGTTTTGTAAAGGGTCACAGACGGACTTGCAAGGAATCGATAACTTTCTAAACCGATTACAAGTTTACTGCAACATATTGCTTCAATATTGAATAGGGCTTCAATAGGCAGGTGCTTTCTACACCCCCAAATACGAACACTCAACTTATCAACCACTTCTCCGAAGACACTGATGAGCATGCACATTCACACACATGTATACCACTAATTTTACTGTCTTTGCGGTGGGACAACTTTTAAACTCGGTACTTTGAATCCCTATGTACGAGCAGAGCATATACGAGTACACCGCCAGTTTCATTAAAAGTGAGGACACTACCACCTAGCGGTTGCTTGCCGCAGATTTGTACACCAGCGCTATGATTGATAGGCTACCGCAAGACGACAAACATCTGCTGCCGTATGCGAGTTTCCAGGAAATCATCAGAACCTACGCGTTTGTTTTCATTAACGACGTTGACGTTTCGCACACGAATTAAGGACATAAAGGGAGAACTTGCTAAATTAACTTCTGGTATACACTCGGCAATGACTTCAGTGGTAAAAATGATGATGAATTTTCGTCACGCTTTCTTTAAAGCATTCACCCAACTAAGAGGTGTGTACTTTCAAGTTCATTCGACCATAAGAAGACAAACTTCGAAATGATCCGTGTCGGAATAGGTTGACATGCTGTTCCGAGTTAATGACCTGATATTTATCTCTCTAAATAAATAAATATTATGTATAAAAACAATGTTGATTAGTCGGTCAGAGATAACAGGAGAGTCTTACGCCATTTCCTTGCGAATGCGATAATTCCGCAAGTATACATGAATCAAAATGTTCTAAAGAGAAATTTCGCTACTAGGCGCTAAGAAATGTAAAAACGAAATCGTCTTGCTTCACAATTCGTTCCGTGCTATACGTATCTTTAGTACAACAGCAAAAAGTGTAAACAAAAAACACGGGGAATCCATTCGTATGTACACGAACAAAACCACATGCACGGGGGTAAAGTAAACATGCACGGGGGTTGCGAAGTCAAACCAGACCCAGTATCCAGACGACTAAAAATATAACACATTTAAAAAGCGTATGCAAAACAACCGGAATTGTTTAATATTTTATGAGGAACGCAATCTACTTGTACATTCCGCTTTCCTGAGGATATTGAAGAAAGTTTTGCCACTACTTGTTGATTCCGGAACGACGACGGAAGTGTCTATGCAATTTCTAAGATATGTTGAGGGGGAAAAGTTTCCTAGTGGTGAATGGGAAGTGGAATTCCTGATAATTAAAATGCAATACTTTTTTCTTTTTTTTTTGTTGTTGTTGATTTAATTGAACTGGTGTCACAAGTTTTAATTCTAAAAACAAGGCAATTCATAATTGTGTGTCGCACCATCACTGTCATTAAAATTAATGCGCATGCTATTCCATTTTAATCGGAATTAATGATTGGAGTCACTTGAGTGCTGGCTGATGAGTTAAAAATAAATTGTGAAAGAAAAAAGTGTGAACGAACCCTCGACTTTCGCGTTGTTAGGACGACGCTTTAACCAACTAATGGGTTATTTATTGAGGTCGATGAGTTTTTTTTACGGAATCACTCGGAAGAGTGAAGAAAATGTGATGAAGAGGGACAAATGGTAGAAATGTAATCCCCTTGTGTCCCAAAGTCTGAATTGTACCGTTTGCAAGAGCAAAACACCCGCATACATAGGCAGAGACTTCAATCCATCGGCCGACTTCAGGTCAGGGACTTTCTGAGCTTTTTACTTTAACCGTCTCCCTGATATGTCGATGTTCACTATCGCATATTGTTGACAGCATATATTTCATTTTGCATAGTACTTTATTATACTAATCACATAATTTATACTTCTCTATTTGCAGTTGCAATCCGATTTAAGCTCCACTAAGCAACAATGGCCGCTTCACTCCTAATCGCCTGTGGCCTCAGCGAACAGAAACTGCCACCATACATCCACATAAGTGAAGAGTCCAATATGGATGGCGGGTTTCTGATCTCGTCGATCCTCGGCCAACGCCTAAGAACACCGTACGTAACCACAATATTGGTTGGACTACAACACGGCTATGAGCACTACCTAAACGCCGGCATGAGGCTCGGCTACAACTTGACCCTATTCCTGGATAAAAAGTTCTTTATTATCGACGCACTCAAGGGCATTCATTACAACCAATGGAAGTCCAAGTGGCTGACCGAAGGCGATGCAATTTCGAATAAATTACTCGAACACATTCGCAAGAAACTGGAATCGGCAGAAACTGGCACATCCCTGACGTTCATTGTCGACAACCTTTCGATACTTTTAAATTTGGGCGTTACCACGGAGAGTCTAATGCGACTCTGTCAAGACTTGCGTACAATTGCTTTGGACAATCCTGGCCTGACTATTGTCACAAAGCTGAGCACCGCCGATGTACAAGAAGTGCTCGACAACAACATCGCGAAGCTGGCAGATGTCCACATCCGGGTGAAACAGCTCAAGAGTGGAGTCTTTCGCGAGGTCGATGGGAAGCTCTCAGTGGTTCGGGAAACCACTAATGGCTGCTATGAATTGATGGAACAGCAAAAGGAGATTTTGTACAAAGTGAATGAGAGGAGTGTAAAGATTTTCAGTCCCGGCGAGGTCGGCGTAAAAGTTTAAGCATTCGCAGTAATAAATGTGTATTTTCCTTAAATTTACCGTTTTAATTCCTTCGCAGAGGACGAGAATGAACAAATTTACCTATATAACAAAACAAACCCCATCGGCATGCTCAGTGTGTAGGTTGCTGCCAGATTCAAGAGTTCCAGTGAACTGCAAACTAACCCACTGGTCGATTTTAGATTGAAATCATTAATCCTCGTAGGAAGTGGTAGTTTTCATTTTTCTTCTTTTTTTTTTTGCCTGGGGGATATTTGAGTATACATTTTTTCTACCGCTCAAGGTGTGGCTTTGCAGTGGCCCCAACACGTTAATTCATTCATGCTATAACTGTCGTGGGGTGTATCGGAATTTATTGATACCGATGGGTGCAGTTGATTGGAGTTTAAGGACTTAAGCGAATGGTTTGCCAAATTTGAATGCGAATCTTCGCGATTTGAAGGTTTACGATGTGTGTGGCAATGGGGGTATTTTTTAGGAGCGCATGCGGGCATGATTTGGAAACTTGATTGATTACCAGTGGGATATAATTTTGGAGGAAATAAATAAACCAGCTTAGAAGTGCAATGCCTGTAAGTAATCGTTTGAAGGACATAGGGGCGTTAAATATATTATTGAAGTTTTCGGGGGGAAACTCAATTAGACTTGAATCGAAAATAAGTATCGAAGTCACTGAGGCGAGTGAGTATTATTGTACAGCCAAAAAAAGGGAACCTATTTGATTTCATGTTGTTTACTTTAATTCCGCTTCTTTGGCCACAGATGCGTCACATTGAACGTTGCTCCTCTTACGTTAGCCTAAAATCTAAATTGTGGAGATGTGTGTATAAAGAAACTGTAATAAGAATGATTTTCTACAGCAAATACAAAAATATAAAGTTGATGTAATGAGTGAACAGAGAGAGTCTTATCAAACAGATGTATATTAATAAAATAATTAGAGTTTCAGCTCTTGTGAAAGTTGAGGCCATAACAAACATAGCTACATTCGCCGTGAACTAAATGGTACTAAAATATATAAAAGCGACAAAAGCCAGTGGTTGTAGGTACGAGTGTCGTAGCGGTGAGGAGGAGTGACCTGCGATGAATACTTAGTCTAATATCAAATCATTTGCTTCCTAAAGCTGGCTTGCAGACACTTGGATTGCTGTATTCAATTTATTTATAGTCCAACATATTCCTGTTTGATAAATATAACTCTTACTTAAAGCACAGAGGTTATAGAAGTACCCCAGAAATGTTGACAAATGTAAGCAGTCGCCAGTTTATTAAATCTGTAAAGTGTGCAAGATAAAAGTAACGAAAGAAGAATTTTGAAAGCAAATGCTCCGTCTACTCTCTAAATCATTGTATCAGTTTAAAAGTGCTGCACTGTAACGTCAAGAGTTTCAGTTGTTGGATGAGTCTTCGATCATGTAAGTAAATTCAATTCTTGACGGTGTTCATATTTTCCCAATACCATTATTTATTTATTTCTTTTTGATTTACAGAAATGAAAAAAAGAAAAAAACTTAGAATGTACTAAGATTTTAGTACCACAAGGTCAAAGTGGGCGTTGGAATTTTGCGCAAAACGTTGAAATGAAGTTGTCCCATGAAAAATCGTTCGGATATTGTTTTCAATATAATTGGCACGTGAAATTGGATCAAGACTATGAATCATCTTAAATATGTTCTGAGTAAAATAGGAGCATCAAATGGTTGCATTCCATAGAAAACCAGATGTCTAACAAACAATTTGCTAGATGAACGATTATAGTGCCAGCGAACTGAAAGTTTTGTTCACACCTATATTGTTGCATTCATTCGAATAGCTAGGTTTGGATTTTTTTCTTTAATCATGTGTACCTATTAAAAACGTAAAATTTGGCGTACACTCTTGCGTATGTGGAACAATTTTAATCAAAAATGTTAGTGTTCTCAACAAAATGACGAGAAAACGGAATTTTCCATGCCCCAAGAAAGGTGTTCTTCAAAGTTAAAGGGTAAAGTTAGTCTTCAACTAAACGGACACATTTTATCACCCACAGAACAAGAACTTCTTTGAAGTACCAAGTTTATATACATGTAGGTATATGTTTACGTTCACTATAGAGTAGTTTGCTTGGGTCCGCTTGTGAAAATAGCTTGAAAACATTCTTACTCTTAAAACTGTAACAAGTCAACAGCTATATATTATCTATTACCAGAATGTTTAATTTAAACTCGACAACAGAGCCTGCAAAGTGATTTCTGTTTCCGTATTTATGATTCTGGTTTCTGGATGTAGGTAACTTAAAAATTGGAGTTGACAGCATGTTTCCCAATGAAATGTCAGCACCACACCTCCATCAGACATACTCAGTCTGTTTTCCAATGAGGTGCATTTTTACGGCGAAATGGAAGCTTTCGATTTCCATCCGCGTCTGCGATGGGCTTTTTCGAACTTCCAGTCCACTTGACGGTTATTTTTAAGTTTCCAAATGTATCTGGAGGAGAATATTCTGTTGCTTCTACGTCTACGGAAACATTGTTTCTTTAACTGAAATCAAGGACATGTTGTTACTTCTGTTTTCTATCTATCTCATTAATTTACTATTTCCAATAAAGATTTAGGAAGGCAACGCCGTTTGAAATCATATTTTAAGTTAGGTAAAACCTGGAAACAACTGTGATGCGAATAAAACAAAGAAGAGGAATGAGAGAAGAATGCAATACGCTTATGGATAATCAAACAAATTAGGTAGTCAAAAAGTTACGGTACGTATTCCAAAATTAACCATTTTATTTAAATGTCATTAAATTTATGACAAGAAGTTGACGACGAGAAATGCTAAAACTTTCCCAGTAAACTGCAAATATCTGTTGAGCTTTTATTCCATAGCAAAAAGAAAGGCGGTAATAATTTCTTGATGGTTCTACCGAAACGAATAAAAAATCGTTATCATGAACAGGAAGGAAACAAAGGGAATTACATGATGATGGCGGTAAGAAGGAACGTTCTGTAACAGGTGGACGGACATTTATTTGGATTAGGGTGTCGGAAAAACCTACAGGTACCTACAACCTACATACATTGGAGGATTAGGGAATACATTTCGGTTGAGTGGATAAGTGAGATTTAGTACAGAAAGTATGAGAATATACTTTGATAGGATACTGTAGACACAATCGTTCTTGTTTGAAAGTACTTATTGCCCTAACAGAGGTGAAAATTAGGGAAATCCTCCCAACTTGGAAGGTATACGCATAACAGTAGGTCGTTGATGTTGGAAACAGTTGAAAGTATTTCTTGGTAAAACATTCAGGATGAAAATGCAGCATGACGGTCATGAGAAAACCATCGAATGTCATTGAATTGTCGATCGTTGTAAGAAATTTCGAATTTAACTTTTACTAGTCCGGTTGTTGACACTCAGCACATTCTAAATTATGTCATTCACATTTGTGTGTTAACATAAGAAAAGGGTCCTTTAAAATGAGAAGTATAAACAAAACTGATAAGACGGAGTGCAAAGTGACTAGAGAGAGGAAGGGATGTGTAGATTTCGACAGTAAGATGTATGAGAGGAGAGGGATATGGTTATAATTTTGGTTATCAGTCAGGTTATAAATTAAGAGAGAAGAGCTGGAGAGTCTTTCAACTTATTCTTATTCCACCTCACGTGCCAAAACAAAATCGAGGGATACTATAATTCACCAATAATTATAAAATACCTATACCAAAGTACCACTTAAGCTAATTAAATTCGACCCCTAATGTCATTGACATCCCTATAATGAGTGCTGCTTGCAACACTTCCTTTTAAACTCACAGCCATTATATACGTTTGGCTGGTCATACTAATTGCGAAAGTTTCCCAATTGTTGGCAAACATTTTACCCTCTTTGACATAACCTACACTGACCAGTTTCCTGGCGAAAGCCACGTCCAAAAACTATTTATTCTGATGAGCAATGGCACGGGAACTAGGGGTTGATTTTTTCCGTGATGTGCGGCCCTAGAGGAACGCGGAAGAAGTTTCCTTTCAATCAGATTTCCTTTTGTTTCAAAAATCACTTTCCCTTGCCAACACCCCTTCTCCAAGCATAACTAGGCAAACTATTCAACAGCTATAGCGCGTCACGTATTTTCTCAGAAGAATGCTGTCTTCGTGACCGAGTCGTATCGTATATTTCATTGAATACGAAAGTGCGTCCACTCACGGCACCGCTTGGTCTCTATAAACAGGTTGAGGTGAGCTGGTGGCAAAATCTTGGCATTCCAGACATGAGATTGACTCGGGGCTGAGGAAAATACTATCGATTTCGATGTTCAGGCAGTGAGGAAGCAATTTCAATGTAATAGCAGACGGATGTCTTTATTGTTATCCATGGGGCTTACTCGTGTATCGTTCATGTGCGGTAAGGCACACACAATTGGAATTAAATGACCGCCACTCTCGTGAAGCTTATGATCGATGAAGAATCATTATTGGAAATAGGAAAGAGATTCAAAGTTTATGGCAGATATTAAGCGGTAAATCGTTGGTACGACTAGACTGCTATACATCGCAGTGAAGGACGAGCAGGTTTTTTTCTAAAATCAACTAGTTATTGAGGGACAACATAGCGGGATACACTTGAAGACTGTAGCTTCAGCTTGTTTTCATTTCATAGGAGTGAGATACCCATCCAGTTCACCATTCACACAAATCCCCCTCAAAGCGAAATAACAAGCCGACTTTGTGAATTGAAAACATAAACATCTCGTTCAGGAGTTTCAAAAAAATGTCCACCGTGCCACAACCAATTCCAGCCACAACTAACCGTTAACGACGTTCGTATACAAGTCACTTAAAGTGCTACTGGTTAAATTGCCAAAAGGACTTTTCCTCGCTCGGCCGCATTCAATTGCAGAATTTTATACCAGAAACACGGAAATCGGATTTTAATGGACCACCCAAACGGCGCGTTCGCAGACCGCACCATGAATTAGCAAATTAAAGTGCGATCTCTATGTACTGAAATGGGAACATTTAAACGGTCACTTTTAATGATATGGCACCAGGACCCACCAAAAAGAGGGCACCCCCACAACAACTTTTGTCATAAAGAAGCAATTTCCTGGAAGAGCGCAAGGATACTGTTCGGACCATTGTAACGGCTCTTGTTTGTAGATTTAATCCTTTTTAAGTCGAATGTAATTTGATTCGTCAAAGTACAACTCCTGAAAACAATCGAGTGAAATAAAACACCAATTCTCCGATATATGTATGCTGTACAATAATGCATACATAGCTTTATTAACTACGAGCAATGTTCCACGCATAGTTACAGTAAGAAGTGTTTTGCGACAAAAAAGCTTCGAGCATTACAGCTCAGCTAACAAAGTTTTTCTGTTACATGTAATGCAAGCAACACAAAAAATATGGTCTAGTATGTAGGTACTTATCTGCGGCAGTAATAATCATATTTTTTTACGACTGGGTGAAATTATTTTTGAGGAGATACATAATAACAGAATTATGTGGCACCCATTTGTGTGGGTGCCTCATAATAACCGAAATCGGCTTTAACTGTCTGATGATATCAAAACACTTCAAACTTGAGCCTTTTTTTTAATTTAAGGAAATACTGAACGTTTCGTGTGGTTGATTCGCATGATATAGGTATAAGGGAAGTTGCCATCATAAAATGAGTTCGACTGAAAAATCACGCTTGGAATTATTACGAAATGTTCTCCTACATTATATTTTCTTTTTTTTTTTCAGAGAACTGATATGGGAAGAGATGATTTAAAAATATAAGAAAATCCAGGCAGGTAAATTCATACATAGGAAATCTATAGACTGCTGGTTTAGGTCCGAAATTTGCGCCAATATCAAAAATAAATATCTATTTCAACATCGTGAACGTAGATGGCGTAAGGTAAGACTAGACGTTATGCCAAGTGGTCATAAAATGCCAATTTCTGTCAGTTCTGCTGTCAAAATATGGTCATACGATGTAATGAGCATATCTCATATGCTCTGATGACCTGAATGATACATATGACCAGGCTGATTTTGACAGATAAAAATGCCCAAATAGCATATAGTGAATCGGACAATAAGCACGAATGCCAGCATATAGCATTATATGCTGTTAGGGCATTGATGACATTTTTAATGGAACAAGAAATATTTTGTTGTCATCGGTGTTTGGGTTCGTGGAATTGTGATTAATTTTCATTTTCGTTATCTTTTTGGTAATAAGTAACAAATGTCTTAAATGATCATCAATGCAAATATGACCATATTGATAATTTCGTTGATATTCCTGACATTTTGTTCATTTGACAGCTAATCTGGTCACTCGCCTTTTGACATTCATATGCATAATTGACATACAGTCTAATCTTAGCTTAAGCTTAGTGATTTACAAAAGCATTGTCAGCTACTTCGTGTGACGAAGTTTAGTTTATTGATTGTTTATATCTGCTTATAATCGTAGGGGATATACTGTGGGCCTGTTTTTTTTTTTGGGTTACGTTCTCAGCAAAGCGAAGCAAAGATTTTCTTTAAACACTACTCATAGTAAATTGAGTTTTCACTTTCTTATCGCAAGCTTCTGTTCGTTCCGTTACAACAGAAACACGACACACAATGCTTTCGGCCCACCACTACCATTCCAAAGCAGAACAATCATGGAGTTTTTGTTTTGGAGTTGTTGAAACAAATTTGATTTCATCTGTCCAGAAGTTTTTACACCAACTAGTAACAGACATAAAATCAATCTCAGTTTCAATTTATATGGATGTGTAGATAGAGGTTTTTTTTTTGAGATTCGGGTAGTAAAAATTAAATGAACAAGTGGCGCAGCAGTACGGATTCATTAGTTTTTGCAACGATCTTAATTTGGCTGAATTAAAAAGTTTTATCAGTGCCTTGGTACCTACAGTTACTCGTACATACTCAAAGTTTGTTAAACTTTGGCGTCAGATGGCGCTGTAAAAGAAAAATGTTTCTTCTAAAAGTCAGACACTGAAACGAGGACATATAAGCACTGCCGCATTAAAAACCTGGACTTGCAAAAGGCAAATTGTCTAGACAACTCCGTCATTGGTTCACTGAACTAAAAGTTAATGTCACACTATATTTTGCGTCCGTCATCATTGGATCTGTGTATCACATCGCTGTGGAAACTGTGAGATAAACGCAGCTGAAGTTGAACTTTAGTATGGGAAAAGTTGGACCTCTATGGCGATAAAGACATGATGTAGTTGCTCAACGACAAGTTTGATTTCCTTGACGAATATTTATGACAGTATTGGGGATGAACATTTTTTTTTTCAAGATTATTTAAAAATATTGGTTGTAAGAACGAAACATAAAACACAATATTTAATACATAAAAATAAAGTATTTAATACAGTTACACGTATGGTGCATTGATGTCATCGAGTTCAATAGAGTGTCGTAAATGTCAGTTTATCACTACATATACGACAAATAATCTTTAGAGTTGATGGAAACGTTAGTACAATAGAAGTTGTGCATGTAAAGGGTTTTCCAATGAGAGGTGTTATTTTGGTATTCAAAGAAAAATGACATTTTTTGAGATAAATGATCGGATGTTTAATTCATAATAAAGAGGAAGGTATGATGAAAAACAACATCAGCCAAATGGCCACCACGAGCACGCATACAGGACCATAAACTTTTCCCGTAAAAGATCAATGTTTTCGTTGCTTGTGAGGCACGTAGCGCCGTCTTGTTGAAAGTAAACGTTGTCCAGATCAATACCATCCAACTCCGACCATAAAAAATCATTAATCATCTCTCGATAGCGCAAGCCATTCACCGTAACTGTTGATCCAACCTCATTTTCGAAAAAGTAAGGTCCAATGACCCCGCCGGACCAAAAACCGCACCAAACAGTCACACGTTGAGGATGGAGAGGTCTCTCAACAAACGTAGATACCTTGAGAAAAGGTAAAAAAACCGATAAATAAGTCGGAACTTTCAAAGCAAATGTCACATCTATCACCTATGTTGCTGACACATGAAACAATCAACTGCTTTAAGTCTGGAACTCACTTTTGTTGCTGACTACTTAAAAGTTACAAACGAGTTGAATGCCGAATACGGATATCTATTTCGCTACAAATTAAGGTAATCATGTTATGGTAATTAATTGATTAACATAAGCGGTGTTTGTTTTGAGACACAATCAGTAATCAATGAATGTCTGCCAACTAACATTAGACAGTAAGCTACAATGGTGTGTATGCATTGAGAGGTGACAAGTAATCCGATATAGTTAATGTGGCATTGTGATGGGAAGGTAGGTATAACAAAATAATTAATTCAAAATGTCGTGCTTTTGGATGAATAGGTTTAATTTATTCAACTATAATACCTAATCGTGATTTAAGTATGACATGTCAAATGGCTTTAGTTATGCTGAATCCAATCGCAAATGTAATAGTTGACATTTATGCTCAATGGTTGTATAACTTAAAGAACATCAAATATACAGGGGTACGTATTTGTGTAGGTGAAGACTTTTCTATTTCTTAAGTTCGTCTTGTTCTATAAAATCTATATGAGGAAAAAAAAACTTTTAAAAACCGTAAGAGTCCACAACTTTGTTAACTATAAACCCTTCTGTTCTTGGGACGTTTATTTGATGGTCGTGCTTTCTGCACTCACTTGACAATTCAAGGCAGTTACTTTTTCTGGACATAATATTGACTTTCAAGAAGGTTTGGCTCAGTTTGGGGTGTCAATGAGTTGCACGGAAGGTCGATTTCTTTTTAGTCTCCATCTCCTTATTGGTGTGCAATACTTTCTTTCTACCAACAAATACAATTTGCAGCTTAAAATCACCTTTAAAGACTTTCACTCAAAGTGTAGTAGTATGTAGTAGGTGGTAGGTACTGACTTCCATACCAAAACAGCTCATAACCACAAACAGTCTCTAAACATCGATCTGAAATTCCATAAATCTGAAATTGTACCCATATCAAATGGATTTTCTAATAAGCACACATTCATCGGACCAAAATGCAATAAACTCGTGCAAAATGTTTCGCAAGGACATTGCCATAAAAAAAAAATAAACAGGCAGTGCGCCTCCCTTCCACCCCAAAAGTCTGTAATATGATTATAAAATAAAATATCTGCTTTCCATCTATCGTTTGCTTGGGCAATTATTTCAAATCAGACGTTATAAATGAAAAAGGCCAACAAACAAAATTACATCCCACACACAATCCCCAGGTCGGATGAAAAACTTGTCCTAATATTTGTATCCCTACCCTGAACAAAAAAAAAAAAACAAAAAAAAAAAAAAACAGAAGATTTACCACACTATTAGCAGATGAAAGTCGACTTTTGTCCTTCACCCCACTGACTGGCAATAAGAAACAGAATACTCTTCAGGACGTCACCTACACCGCATACTGCACCATTCATCGTAATATCAACATTCGGATTCGATATGGCAGAATGTCACGTAAATTGGATTGAATTTGAAAGTCGATACACGCTTTCTGTGACGCAGATCCGCACGGGCGATTACTTCTAAAATGTCGTATATTGAAAATTATCGACAAAACAACGATGGCGGGAATTATTGAAGATAGAAGAAGATATGGCCAACAAGAAAGAGGTTCATTGGCCGGAATATGTATATGGCGTCGTGAACACGATAGCTGAATCAAAGGACAATGAAAACGGAGCTTGCTACTTGTGTCACAATCTCGTTACCGGATCGGAAAAGATGCCAAAATGGCTCTATTGATTGGGTGCGGTGTAGTTTTCGAATGGACGCTTAATAGGATTTAGGATTGGATTTGAATACAGTTTGGTAATGTCAGAGAGAAGGTCAGCTATACCCTTGTCACACTACGACTACATTGTACATTTAAATCTATTAGTCAAATGGCTGTAAATTTGAATCCTCTTTGCATTCAATGATGCAGTCCTCGGTATTGAAAAAGGTGTCTACACTTTGTCTTTACGTACAAGATTTAGGGGATTTGAGTTGGGTTGAGTGTAGGGATCGGTGATGATTTTGGATTTATGTGTACGATTTCCAAATCAGTTTCTACTTCGGCTACAAAAAGCCGAAAAGGCATTCAGGTGTAAGACAGATGAAAGGGGTTTTTAAGCTCTTCAATAGTGATGACAATATAATGCTAAACACCGCCATTAGGGGGCTATCTTAGAGGTTACGACGGTTTCTGATATATCCTTAACAAAATGCATAGAGTCGACTTCACGGAGGGCCGGCTGCATCTAGACGAAATCGAAACGTTATGAGCATATAGCCCTCTGTGGGATTAGAGGGAACTTCTTGTTCGGGAAACAATGCGTCCAGAAGAGCTGAAGAAATCGTCTGTTACTGATCAAAAGTAAAGAGTCTTAGCCTAAATTTGTTTCGCATCTTTTGGTAAAATACATATTCAAAGTCGACGTAGCTTTCGCATTGGAAAGACAGAAGTTCAAAATAATAATCAATATCGTCGCCTGAGAATAAGTTTGCTCCATACGCCATCTAGTCGTTTTCGAGAAAAACGATGAAGAAGGTTAGCACACCTTTTTCTCAAAAACTGTCTGATAGAATTTCTCTAAATTTATTGCAGTTATTCCTTTGGTTATTTCTAACTAGAGTACAACTTTTGAATCATCCATGCTTGACAATAAAGAAGTTATAGGTACTACTTTTACGAAGAGAGGATTTTTTTATTTTGTGCTCCATATCCTGTTTTGTTTCAAGTTTTAGGTTTTTCATACACGTGGAGCAAAATAATCCGGATATAGAGCAAACCAATATGAATTATTGAGAAGAACTTTGTAAGGAATGAGTTTCAATTTTAAATGAGACTAAACGTTATTCTCTTCATTTCTATAAACTTTATTGATAAAAACAAAAAAGAAGGTATAACAAAAGTGTACTAAACAGTTCTACTGTTATTCTAAGACAAAATCAACTAAAAAAGTTGTATATCCAATATGAGGTACATCAAGTAACTTAAATGTCTCATTTTTATTAAGTACATTACATATTTTCCTTGGTACTTCTTGTACGACGGTTTATAGGCTGTCGTGTAACAAATTTGAAATAAAAACTATATTTTTCGTCATCGGTCACCTCCTAAAATGATCGAAGAATATTAAGCCTACCGTTATTCGTAAATATTTTGGTGCAAAGAAAGAAACCACCACAAGGTAGTCTTAGTTAGCGTTACATACTGCTGTCCTGATTCTCTATAAGTCTTTTCCTTACACTGGATTTCCATAAATCTGGATGCTTCTGTCGTTTTCTTGATTGGCTTGGTAAAGATTCGTTTTCTATCCATAAAATTAAACTTTCGCTTTAAAGTTGCATCTTCAAATAAAGCATTGATATTAACCGGAAGTACTATTAAAGTCTGAAGGTAAGCTTCGCATATTAGCGCATTCTGGAGACTCTGAACAAATCGCTTCAATTTCCGATTCTGAGGTGTAGTCAATTTCTTCAGTAATATATTCGACATCATCGTATTCATATTCGTCTAACGAAAATAGTGCAAAGAGCATTCGTACTTCTCTCCTGATTCTCTTGTTAAATATTCAATATAGAAATACCTGTTAAATCTGCCGTTTTGTTATCAATGTTAATGGGTGATGAGTTTTCATCGAACATTCTTGAACCCAAAACAAAAATAGAAAAAACAAATAACACACTAAAATATCATGTTTACTCAATGATTTCGTCCGACACCGAAGGGGCTGGTGATAATAGTTGTTCCATCTTGCGCGCATGCGCACGCACCCTGCCACTTAGACAGACAAACAATAATACTAAACAGAATATCAGCATCAGGCTAAAGGCACTTCAATTTGTCAAAGCAGACGGAGATGGAGCAAGTAAAAACTTAACAATTCAAACACACCTTTGCACATCTATAACCATCCCTAATTTAATGGTGTGCGACTTGGGTTTACACATGCGCCAAATTAGTTCTCAGTCAAACTATCTAAAAGATATTCGTATGTGAAATTTGCTCCATACGCCAAAAAATTGAAAATGGAAATTGGTACTAACCACTGAACTTGTTGGATGTGGAGCAAAGTCGATGCTGGATAACTCCGGATTGGTAAGCGTTAGCGCAAAAATGGTGACAGATTCGACAAGAGCAACCCTTAAATACCTTAGTTTTGATGCCTAACTCAAAATACTCAAAATTGGCGTATGGAGCAAACCAATTCTCAGGTGACTTTGCAAACATTTTTACAGGCAAAAAATTGTAGCTTAGGTAGGGGCTTGAAAGTTTCACATATGTGCGATGAGGATCGTCTGCAGCGAGAATTCCTTCACCTGCTATAAAGCTCTATTTACGGCATTGGCCTTGTCAGAAAAGTAGGCAGGAATTTGTTATAAAATACGGGATTTGTAGTGATACAGAGAGTCTCTGAATTTAAAAACCAAGTAGGTTTAGAAGATGCAGTAGAAGAAGTCATCGCATTTGGTAGGACGGGACATCAACCAACTTGGTGTGGAACACAAGCGGCAGTTACTTCAATGTTGAAAGGAGGTATTATATGATCGCCGGTTACGTCCCACGTAGACTTTAGCCTCACGTTACAAAGGTATGAGTGAATAGAATAGAGAAATTCAATCACCTTCATATTTTAAAAAAAAACTTGTCCCAGTAAGGGCGAACCTGTTACCCTTGAGCAATTCCCTGATATATTCGTAGGTACTGGCAGTAGGTCTGCACTTAAATTGTTGTAACATTCCTTACACAATTTGTCACAAGAAAGCGAATTACTATCAGCACTATATAAATTTAAGTTGAGGAGAACTTGCTCAGTTACTACACTTTGTGTTCCATATGTCTTTACATAACACAGGATAAACAAAAGACATCGTCCTTACTTTACTGAATATTTGTACCCGCTTTGTTTGAAAAAAAAAGACACAGATTACTGTGAGGGACCATTCTCAACAACCTTTTGTAACTACTGTGTCCCACATAAGCCGACTAATCCTTTTCAAAAGTGAAAATCTCAAATCTACGAATTCACTCGTGCGTATATCAAACAAGAAATCAACCCCAGAACATCTTATACACTCTAAAATCTCAACACACAAGACACCAGTATACCCATTCTATAGTCCGACGCAAACATTTGTCTATACTCCAGGAAATTTCAAAAACTTTCCGCGAAAAAATTAGTCTCTGTCATAATTAAGATAAAGAAACCTGCTACAATAACTTTCGGTCTACATGAGTTTTTCAATCTTCGCCCTTGCATCCGTCCAGCAATATTTTCTTAAAGAAGTACACCCAGAAAAATCGCTTATTTAAAATCAACCAACTTTCGGTTAAAAACAACGAAGTGGTACTGTTGATACAGCTCCTACAGAGTTTGTGGATTAAAAATAACCGAGTCAACTTGTTTGACGAAACTCGGTTAAAAATAACCTTTGATCATTTAATACCAATTTTTCTCGGTTGCAAATAACAAACTAACTCTGTTGAATTTAACCAGCTGGTTGATATTTATCTAGAGACTTTGTTCTTTACAACTTAACTAAAAGTGTGTTATTTTTAACAGTGAAATTTTAGCTATTAATATCGGTAGCATTTAACAACGAATACCCGGTGTTTCTCAACAGAGACTTGGTTAATTTTAACCCATTTTTTTTAATCGCACTCTGTTAGAGCCTATTTTTGAGTATGTAGGCGTAGTTCTCCTACGCACTGGTTGGATTTCATAGAAAACCAAACTAGATCCCCGGAATGTATCCGTTAGGGTGCTTGTCAGACGATGGATCGAATAATCGCCAACCCCAATGTGTGCACTGAGAAGCCGTCGCGTCGCATTCATCTACTTGGTCCAAGAGTTGACATAATTCCATAAAACTTGTATCAAACGGAATGAGCAAAATGCACCAGCGACTGTAAACAATCGAAGCAATACTCGTAGCCTTTGCATTTCAACTAAGCCATTTATTTTCCAGCATTCACAGGATATATATGATGAAGAGCTCTTTGCTCTGGATGTGGCATCTTCCAGAATAACTGGCAGGTGGCATAGTGATAGAATAACTGGGTGCAGGAGAACATGATGAAGGTAAGTGGAAACATACGATACCTCCTATGAAAGGACTCTGAAGGAGATGGTCTTGTTTGCTTGTATATACACATCCTTCCTTACCAACTCAAAGGCTGTGGCTCTTCTTTCCACTTATCAATAATAATTCTTCAAAGAAAATAGTAGGAAATTGAATTGTTATTTCTTTGCTTCAACAGGACGTACGCTGCAATAATGGTAAGACGATTCCCAGCTAAACGGAACTGCATTTTGTAGAATTGTGTGAAAATCAGAATTGTTGGGAATTAGAAGGTTATCAAACCAAGTTATTTTTATTGAAATTTGTGATAGTCATTCATCCTTTGTAACGAAACTACAATAACGTCCTTTCTTTCAGCTCATAAAATTATAAGCGGATCGAATTTCCAACCAAAACAACAACACATATCTGCTTGAGAAAACCTAATATCCTTTCATGTAAATTGATGGAGTTATTGTTTTTTGTCGACCTTCACGATTGTAAATAACTCACTCCACTTCTACATGACAGACATTTTGCAGATTTGTGAAAATTACCGCTCTAATACGCGCTCTTGAATCCACTGCCGTATTTGAAATTCATACTGCTAAGGAGAGGGACATTTTAAGGAGTAAATTACAGAGAAGTTCTTACGATATAAAAAATATATACTTGAATGGCATTCGCAAGACGCAATGGCGAGTGAATGAAGACTCTAAGCCGATTTATTGCAAAACTGCTGGCGAAAAACAGTATCACGAGTTTATCCCTTACACAGAATAAGAAGAGAAATTTTCAAATGCGAAGAAGTACATAAGTTTACCTATCTATATAAATAGGTACCTTGGGATGCTTCTGAGTAGCCAGCAGCCTTCTGGGACGTCAGCAATTTATGTGGTCTGCTGGGGCAGTGCTGATGACGACGTCGGATGGTCTGTTCATGAATTGAAAGGATGATATCGGGTTCGTTGGTCGCGCCCCGGTTTCAGAACGACGACGTAGCAGCTCTCATTTGCATAATGAGATTTCTCTGATATCGTTCATATTCGCCTTTCTTAAGGGCCAAGACATGCCAATAGCAGAGGGTATCGATTGCAATCAACTGCAGAAGAAGGATTCATAAATCCTTCTTTTTTTTTTCTTCGATTTATTCAGTCTGTGTGTGCGTTCGTGTAAGTAGATGTTGGCCGGAGCTAAGGCCAATTGAAGGGCACATTGATTGGCCGAACGTGCAATTGCGCCGGCCGACGTTCGATGAAATTGTAATTAAGTGCTTTAAGTGCTGACTCTCCCTTTCATCTGGTGTCGTGGATGTCAATTCCCTTTTGTCTTTGTGGTCTTCATTTTCGCTTCGTTTCGTGTAACAAAGAATTATATTCTTATCGCAGAGCAGAATAGTTTATTCATTCTTTCATTTATCCGTACGCCAGTTGGCAATTGGACTTGAAGGTATATAATTGGCTCGAAGGTGGACGTGCCCTGGTTGTTCGCTAAGGATACAGGTTAATGGGACAAATCTAAAATTGACCAAGCAATGTGTTTATTTCTATCGAGGGTTAATTAATTAAGAAGTAGATTTGTTGGCCTTGGGACTACCCTACTACGCACGTGCTCTGCTGTGTCGTTTGGTTTATGCGGGTGAGGCGATTTGTAGTGACGTTACTCGTTAAATGAATTGTATTTTCCTTTCTTTCCTAAGAACGAAAGGGGGCGTAGTTCATTGTGTCCCTTTAACTGCAGGACGTTGGTGAACATACGTTTTGGGGGGAAGAGTTTGATGTCTCCAAGTTTGTCGGTTCACCTTTAAAGTTTCTCTTATTGCAGACACGTACAGAATTCAATGTCTGTTGCAAGAATGTGCTGATCACTGATTTTTACTGTTCACTTATCCTCTTTATCCCTTTTTGAATTTCAAATCCAATTGTGACTCTCCCTTGCTTTAAAATTTATTTTCTTTTGCCATGGCTCTCACGCGTAATCTATGAAACGATCGTCGTCGAAGCGATTGAACGAAACGATGTCGTTCATATAACGTCATCGTCGTATTGTTCATCGTTTTTATCTTGAAAAGTTTGAACATGACTGTAAACAAACTCTGACACCTAAACAATCAAAAAATGAATGTACATTTTTTTTTTCTTGAATTTTTCTTCGTTGTTATTTCCTCTATAAGTTAACACTTATCGCCCAAACAGAGTGAAATGTGAAAGTGTGCAACTGTAAGCAACTGTCGACGAACGGCTAGGAAGAATGGAAACAAAATTCTAAGGTGAATGCAGATGTAGGAGAGTAGAAGATTTGGTGGTTTTCGAAACATATATGTATTTCTTAAAGCAATTAAAATGCCAATAAAGATCTTAGAATTCGTGGAACGGTTGAGCATATTTATTGCTTACACGCAGAAAAATTGCTTATTTAAAATCAACCAGCTTCCGGTTAAAAACAACGAAGTGATACTGTTGATATAGCTCCTACAGAGGTAGTGGATTAAAAATAACCGAGTCAACTTGTTTAACGAATCTCGGTTAAAAATAACCTTTTATCATTTAATACCAATTTTTGCCGGTTGTAAATAACAAACTAACTGTTGAATTTCACCAGCTGGTTGATATTTTCTTTCTAGAAACTTTGTTCTTCACAACTGATTAAGTGTGTTATTTTTAACAGTTAAATTTTAGCTATTAATATCGGTAGTATTTAACAACGAATACTCGGTGTTTTTCAACAGAGACTTGGGTGATTTTAACCCATTTCTTTTTAACCGAGCAAAATTCGCACTCTGTTAGAGACAATTTTTGAGCGTGTTGTTAAATAAAATAAATATAAAACAAATGTAACTCAAGTGCAATAAACATTTCTTTTTTGCAAAGAATGCATACTTTTACTTCCCGGATAAGAGTGAGTCGTCTCCAAAGAGTGTGTCTTCCTTTAAATAACTGAAAAAATTTACCAAAAACGATGAAACGACTGCAAAATAGCCATCGTTCAATCGAATCGTTTCGACGAGGATATTTGACGTTTGAATTAGTGAATTAGTAACGTGAAGCAACAAAAAACGATAACCGTCCAATCGTTTCGACGATTATCGTTTTTTGGTTGCTACACGAAGTAGAAGCATTGTCGAGACGATGTCGTTCGATCGTGTTCTGCTTACACGATTAGAGTCCAGTTCGTTGTTTGTCGTGCAACATTTCTGATTAAAGAATTTCCAATGCTGGATACTAAAAATAAAGGCTGTGAAAAAACCTATGTAAAGCGAAACTTTTGCTCTTTTCGCTGTAACTTAACTGCCAACTTAGAAAATTATTCAGAAATGTCGGCTTCTCTTCGAAAGGCAAATTGTTTGTTAATACCAAATTGAATGTCAATATCGAAGTTCAAACTCACCATGTCAAATGGTGCTTATTGTAAAGGGTTTTTCAAAAGGGACGCTACAAAAGTAGAGCGACAGGGACAGCAAACGACGCTGAATTTCTTGCCGCTCTTTTGACATTTCTCTTCAGTAAGGTTTGCCATTTCATGATGGAAAGATATACGAGCCAACAACGAGTCGAAATTATTAAAATTTACTATCGAAAAATCATCTTCAGCGATGAGGCTTATTTCTGGCTGAATGGCTTCGTCAATAAACAAAATATGCGGTATTGGTCAGGCAACAATCCACACGTACTCCATGAGTCATCATTGCATCCCGAAAAAATTACGGTTACGTGTGGTTTATGGGCCGGCGGCGTCATTGGGCCGTACTTCTTCCGTGATGATCAAGACCGGCACGTTTCTGTGAATGGGAATCGCTACCGTTCAATGATAACCGAATATTTTTGGCCCCAATTGGATGATATGGACTTGGAGGACATGTGGTTCCAACAGGACGGCGCCACAAGCTACACAGCGAATGTCATAATCAATTTATTGGAAACCAAGTTTGGAGAACGTGTTATCTCACGAAATGGTGCAGTCGCTTGGCTGCCTCGGTCGTGCGATTTGACGCCGTTAGACTATTTCCTGTGGGGCTACGTCAAGTCTATGGTCTATGCCAACAACCAGCGACGGTTGATGAACTTCGCACGAATATCGAACGTGAAATTGCAGCAGTATCGGCCAATTTATGCTTGAAAGCCGTCGAAAATTGGGTTCAGCGTCTGGACTTCTGCAAGCGTGCCCGTGGTGGGCATGCAAAAGAAATCGAGTTCCATACATAATGGCATCGAACGTACTTTCACAGGAATAAAGAATTTCATTGATATCCAAAACCGTTTTTGTTTTATTTAAAAAAAAAACTTTTGTAGCGCTCTTATTTAAAAATCCTTTATTTAAATTGGGCTCGTTTGGCGTCCCAATAAGGAATTTTTAGGGCCATTTTATTCAATATCGCCGATAAGCCGATAACTCCGACGTTAGCCAACTTCGGACTTTCGGAGTTGATTCGAATGAGTTGAGCGGCAAGTTGAAAATTGCTTTTATTCACTATTTCAATTCTCAACTCCTCAGTTGAAATTCAAAAGTTTGCGTATTTGCTGATTCAGAAATATCCCTGGGATATTTGTGACAGATGATAGCAAATTATGTCAGTTCAACTTTGAATTTCGGCCGTCAGTTTCGTCATATACAAAGCATACTTTATGATTTTCGTTTAAGGGAGCAGATACATTTATATAAAATTTAAATTTATTGGATCGAATTTCGCTCTGGCGAAAAAGTCACTAGCTGTTGGCCGAAGTTCCCGCAAGATTGCCAATTGCTTTGGACAAGTCCATAGCAGCGTAGCAACGATTAATAACTGGGAAATTGGACGGAATTAATTTGATCTTTGTTATGGGTCGTAATTCACGCGATCTTATGGAGAAGAAAACAACGAAATTCAAAAAATATATGCAATAAATTCCAACTCTTTCACGGTACACAATATCTTTTCCAGACGCACGGCAACGAATTCATTATAAGATTGAGCACCATCATTGTCGTCCGCTTTGAGAGACGAAAACGATATATGACGTAGATATATAACACGTGGTAGCATCTTGTATTGCCGTCTTTCACAGACCAAATTGCGCTCGTCTTCTTCGCTGCCCGAATCAGACGATGGCCAATCTTCCCAGAAATAATTTCAACGATACATCGTTTAAGTTTTAAAATTAGTATTTGATTATTTTCGTAAAAATACCAAATTTGCTCTACAACTTCTACAATTACGGGGAGTTGAGAGAACCAACTTTGAGTGAGTAAAAGTAAATGCTCAAGTTGAAAATAAAAACCTCAAATTGTGTGCACGATTGAGTGAGTAAAACGGGCCTTAATCTCCCCGGGCAAGTTGGATGGATTAACTATGGAATAAAATGAAATGGGAATGTGGGTTGCCGAGTTAAATACAACTAAACAAAACTGGGTCACAGCTTTGTATGCATATTTTATTTTGCTAAGGAATATTTGATTTTGGAAAGGACAAAGGAGTCTCTATTTCCAATCACTGATTCCCTGTTTGTTTGTACTTTTAAATTTAAAATAAAACGAACCAATATTCAGGATACTTTCATTTGCAAGGTCGTGTGTCAATAGGATAATTCGCGTCAAATAAGAAGAAGACTAAGCCAAGTGACATCTTAGCTTTTCTCTATACGACTGCGCAGTGCGATTAGAGCTGCAATAACTTCAGTCAATCATCAATGTATATCACACTCAGTGTTGTGTCAGTTTTTGTTTTTTATACGTCGAGTTTTATGTTAAAAAAAGGCTGAAAAGTATACAATAAAGTGCAAAAAACAAGATAAAAGGATTGTTGAAAGGTAAAATTATGTTTATCAATCTTATCTGGTAACAGCTGAGAAGTTAAAATAATGTTGTGCGTTTCTTAATAATATCTCAACAAAACAAAACAATTTTCTGAAAGCATGAAACAGGTTCGATTCCCGAAAAAAACCCAATTTCCAATTTTAGGTTTTTATCCACTGCGCCACCTCTCGTGAACGTCTGACAAACACCCCAGAGTATAACTGTCATGAAAGAGCTTCTCAATTAGCCGTTTGGACTCGGCATCGCATGAATTGTAAATCTCTTCCATTCGTCCCAAAAATTAAAAACTCACCTGGACCTGTTGCGCCAACTATTTATTTATTTACTAAGCAGTGCTCAATCTCGTCTTGCTATAACCCAACCCAGTCTACTGATAAAACCAAACCATCGCATCAGATCGAACTGTAATTTTGATTTACGTACAATTTCTTCTACTCCAGACGCTCTGTAAGTGCTCGTTCTCATATTTCATTTAATTCGAATCAAAGTAGTGAATGATAGCCTAAAATTTGAAATGCCAAATTGCTGGGATAAAAATTCGGCACGTTGCCTGTAAAGTGTAGAACACAAAACAGATTTTAAGCGCTTCGTTAACTCTGGTGAACCCAATAAATCGAGGAAATTTACACAAATTTGATGGGCGAGTCCCTCGTTAATTTAAGGATACTGATAAACAAGACTCGTTAAAGGAGTAAACCCTCAAATGAACAGTCACCGGAACGTTTTTCATTGTCCAATGTGAACCAAAACGCACGCCAATGACTGAGAAAGTAAAGTGAAATAAATTATGCGGCCAAATTGGTTCCTCGCACTTTGCTCTTTATAGTTCACTTATCACTTATGAAATTTCCTTTCGTTGTCAACTGAAATAATTATTATTTTCAAAAAATCCCTATGAGCGTAGGTACTCAAGTCTTTTCAATTTCGCGAAATGTTCCCCAATTAATTAAATTTCACACCGACAGGAGCGTATGTTCGCCGATAAAAGTGCCCGCCACCCACCGAATGTTGTGCACCATGTTCCACACCACCTATGGCCTCTGGTAATATTCCCAACGGATAAACTGAACATGTATTTTAATTTGACCTAGTGGGTGCGGGAACGTGTTTCCATATCGAAAACATGATTACTTCTAAAACACCCACTTTGTGGGCACACTATTTTGCAACTAAGAGGAGTCGGAAACGTCGCCGATGGCAACCCCTCACTGAATTACAAAAACTAATATTCTGTATTTGGTCAAAGTTACACCCCTTCGAGTGAAATGTGATTTTGTGCGCTTGTAATGATGCCCTCTGTTAGCGTCGTTTCTGCTGGAATGATAGCATCTTCCTATATAATTGTAGCATAAAAGCCACTTTCGAATGCATGGAATTCGTAGAAAGACACGGCTAGACAAACTCATATAAACATGGCTGCTGGTGAAAAGCTTCCATTGAATGCAATTTAATTGTTTTCTTTTTTTTCCATTTCTATGAAATCTACAAATAATGGGTTCTAGGGAAAAGTTGTGCTGCAATGAAAACCTACGGCGCGCCGTTTTATAAACACAGAGCAGACTCACATGTTTAGAGAGGTTTTAGTTTCATTTGCAAAGTGTTTTTATTATTCCATTATTTCTGAATGAAAAGTCCCGAAATGGGTCATATACTAATTAAAAAACTGAAATGGCATGCCCCAAGGGCGTTGTCCTATTTTCTACGGCATTTTTTTTTTTTGCTATGTTTTCTGGTGACCATTTCCGGTACCTTGAAACAGTATTTTGGAAAAATACTTGTCCCGACTCTACTTGGGACGGTGTATGAAGACTATTTGATTACTGCCAACAAACCACGGAACCTGAGTATTAGTCCTGAAAATCAGAGATGATGACATTCAGAAGTGAATGTGTAGGATATTCGCGCAATGGAAATTGTAGGTTTCGAGCGCAAATAATTCCAAATAATTCTCCACAGATAAACCTGATTGTTTTTTCCAAAAATACAAACCCTTTTTGTCATTATTTTTAAAGTTCCAGCAGAACACACCATTTATGAATGAAAAATGGTTAAAAGGAGCGTACTTTATGTAGTGACAGTTTCTGTAAATATCTTGTAAAATATTAACTTTTCGGCAAAACAGTCCTCAGCACATATACAGCTTCGAGCGTGATCCACAAAGAATTTTTTGTAAATCAAGAAACAAACAGTTTTCTGTGCGGGTGAAAATATTTTTACCAACAAAATTATTTTCTTCGATATTTTAAGCTATTGACCGAATTTTCCTGGAGCTGAGGTACAGACCTTAATTGATTTCAATAAATAATCGTAATTCAGTCCGCCCTCGGTAAAAGCATCCGATGGAAATTTGAACAGTTGCGTTAGTTGAGGTTGTTGCTTTAACCAAGTCACAAAAAAAAAAGTGCCTTGAATTAGAATTTAATGTGAAAACCATATTTTAAAAATTAAAAGAATATTGTTAGTCGAAAAGAAAAGAAAAGGAATATAATTTAATTCATTTTAATACAGTTTTTGGTTAAACTGTATAATTTGGGAAATTTTCTTTTGATTTTTCTAAGAGGATATATTAATGTCAACGGCCAGCTCTCTCAGTTTTTGAAGAGTCAAGGTATCTTCTAGTGGAACCGAGTTTTCTTCAGCCCATTGAAGGCAAATGCTAAATGCTTGGATAGCATGTTCTGTTTTGATTTTTGGCCGTGGAGGACTTACGCTCACACCTGAGCTTTCTTCTTCACTCTCGATTTCTTTGGCTTCTAGAAGCCTACGATCTATGTGTGTTTTAGATTCTAAGAGAAGTAGCTGTAAAATAACTGAGCATGGATGGAATTTGCGTTTACCGAGTCACAGTTTTTTGAAAAGTTACAATTACTGAGTCACTAATGGTAAAATTTTAGGTGTTAGGTTAAGTGAGGTTTGTGGGCTGGCGAGGAAAAATTTGTCCGCTGCACACTCCACATTGTTATACCTACCCGTAGGAGGAAAGGCTTTATCCCTTACCCGTGTCAACCTGTTCTGTAAGCCTTGTAATAAATTTAAAACTTACTTACTGTGTTTCGTTGTATACAAACCACCTTGATGATTTGATGAAGTTCATATTTTTGTCTGTTGGTGTGCTGGATAGCTTGTTCAGGTTATGGAAGAAGTATCTTCCAAGGAATTTGTTCCTGGAGTGCTGGAGACCTGGACAGTGACATAGGAAGTGGGTTGTTCTCTATAACTCCCTCGTCACCGCAGCCTCTGCAAGGTTCTTCCTCGGTCAGCCGCATTTTATTCATGTGGTATCGCAGGGTGTTGTGTCCCGTAAGGATACCTACAAGCGTAGAGAGACCTTTTAATATTGCATTCAATCATTCAATGAGATGGTAAATTAATTCCTATAGAAAAGAAGAAGCCACGCGGTGGATTAGTTTTACAATGAGAAAGTTCTCGCTCAAGTACCACACACCACAGTCATATTTTATTTTCACACAAAAGATACAAATTTGGGCAAATACAAAAATGTAGGTAATGGAAAAAGTTTTGTTTCTGAATGGAGGTATTTAGCTCCTCCCTTGGTAATGTTATTTCTCTGGAATGATTCATCATGTCAAGACTTAGAATAATCTCATCTATGTGAGGGTTAGAACACTTTAGTTCTTACTTTGTTGCTAAATAAATAAATAAATAAGAAAAAGCAAAGGGGACACCCGGGTTTGAACCGGGGACCTCTCGATCTGCAGTCGAATGCTCTACCACTGAGCTATATCCCCATGTCCGCCTTGATGAAAAACTGTCCCATTTATGCAAAGACAATTCGAGCTACTAATAATCATTTTTAACGTCGAGGCTAAATTTTTGTAACGCACAATGGCGAAATTTGCCATACAAAACTGTATATTGTGAAAAAAAATATTTTATGTTTAGTGTGAAGGTTAAAAATGATCCAACCAAAAACATTTTCATGTAAATCGTTGCCAAGACGAGACTATAATGACTCGCACTGTCAAAAAATTATCAGATCGCATTTAGAGCCAAACTTCTACCTCTATATGGGGTAACATCACAAACTTTAGTCAAAATATGAGGCGAGATTATTAGTAAGGCCCAATAAGTATAAGATATAACATTCTACTACCGATAGCTTATTCAACTTATCTATTTAGATCTGCGAAATTAGTATATAATATAACTACTTTATAACGTGAATTTGTTAAGGTCTATGTTCGGACTGCATTTGAAGATTTTCTCAGTGCTTCATAGAAAATGAATGCATCTACTAAAGAATTTGTCTATGCGTATGCAATTGTTCGAATGCTGGTCCGAATAGATGAAGTAGGTTTCTATTATTGTTCTCCAACAGATAAGTATTATTGAAACAACGGACCAAGTGAAGCAGTGGCAAATGTCACAGGAGCACCTAGATTTCCAGGAATGTGTACATACATTTTGTACCTACTCTATATGAGACGAACAAATTTTAAATGGGGTGAAGACAAAATGTCTGCGACATATTGATGCGATTTGTATGGAAGTTAAATAATTCATGAACAAAAACTTACATACTTATAGAATGTATAAATCCTGAATTAAATATGGACTGATTTATGTGTGCATGGAATGGCTTTGGCAGTTTATCTCTCTGCCTGTAAAACACATGTGCTGTCATTTTGAGCAGATAAATTGAGTATATGAGAAATGGTTTTCAAATTTAAACTTCAACTTTTTTTTTTTCAAGCGGAGTAAAGTTTTTTTTTTTATTTATTTATGCGAGTTTTGTGTTATATCGGCCAAATGTCAGTCATTGGTTTAGGTGCAGATGAGGTCTCTGCTTAATTTATAGCCTTGAGGATGAGGGTAATAAACAGCACAAACTAATAGATACTTCATCATTTTAGAACATAAGGCGCTGGTAACAAGCTGACTGAAAATAAGGTACTTGCATGGGGAATGGCAATACACTTTCCCCTTAAAAGTTTGGCATCCTGTCAAAAGTTTTAACAAAGCAAACTCCTCCTAGCACTATTTCAACAAGTTCTTCACGATTGTTCAATACAAACTGATAAGAAACTAAAATGGCGGCTAAGCAACATCGATTTGGGAGGTAGAAAAAAAGAAGAAAGTTAATATAATATTATTGCACGGTTTATCCTTCTTTTTGAGGTGCCTACTATTAAAAATAATCTTGTAGCTTATTTTCGCCTTACATATAAAACAAAAATGCACAATGTTAACGAAAATCTCACTCAAAAAAAAAGTTGTTGTTTACTAGCTTTAAACTGTCTTCGATTGTATTTGAAATGCGAACAAAAATCTCAACCTGATAAGAAAATGACTTTGTTAACGCCTGTGAAGAGACTGTATAAAAAACGAAACGATTTACCTGAGATCATATAAAACGCGATTGGAAAAGGAATTGTTTAATCAATCTACTTTCCAAAAAAAATACTGTACGAAACGAAAATTATTTAAATAGAAAGATGACTCGAATAAATAGAAACATAGGATTCATTGAGAAAAGGACTGTGAAAGATTGAAATAAAAAATATAAAAAGGAATATAAATAGTTTTTACTTAAAAATAAAATGAAGATTTATCCTTTATTTGTGTATCAGGATTTATATTTAAAATTATTACAAAATTTACAAAATTTTGCATAAGTTTCGGTTTAAAATTTGAAAGTTAATATAAATATTAATGATTTTACTAAGTTCTTTTTTTTTTTAATTAATAAAACTGCATAGGAAACTTCTACTGACGTTGCTTCATTTAAAATGACAGTGGGATTTATTCTTCTGTCCGTCAGTCAGTTTTGTCCTAAACCTTCTGGTACGCATAACTGTACAGTGCCACCTAAATAAATAATCCAAAGCAGAAGTATACTTTTCATATATTTTCATATGGGTGTCATTGCCAAATCGAGGATAAATTCTCAATTTGCACAAGTCTGCGCGCAAATCCATTAAAATTGATTTAAATATTAGCGCCAAAAGATTTCGACTTCGCACAGTATAACTTTAAGCACATTGCTCCTAATAAATGTCAGACAAAAATAACAACATCAATACAGCAAGGTCATAACTTGCGATTGGGATATCCCTTAACATTGAAGGAGGTTTCTCTGCAGCAATGGGCCGTAAAATATTCTTGAGCTCAGACAAAAAACCAATAAGCAAGGAATTTGCTTCGATTTATTGACACCAGGGTGGTGATGTTTTATTTTTGACTAACTCTCTCAATAGCATTGGTTCAAGTTTATCCATTTTGCGGGTATATACGTCCAAATTAGACGCCATAAGAGTGAGACGGACTCTCGTTCGGATTTACGTTTGAGTGAGGTCCAGTGGAATACCATTCAAATACGACATCGGTGAGCAGCTTCATTCATTGAAACTAAGTACCTATAGAACTCCCGCATAGAACTTAAGTATGCAAATTAATTCAACTACCGTCCAAGGTCGTCGCTGTTAGGATAATTACAAGAATTGTTTGATTCAAATTTTACATTGGTGCGGTGCCTATTTTAATCAATGAAAGGGAATGGGTGGTTTTAATTAAATAAAATATTTTATTCCCCCTTGCGTGATGGCTAACGTAGATTCTGATCGTGGTTTGCTTTTGATGACAACTGCGGGAGGGATTATGACACCGCGCAGGGAATGACTCTTAAGCGGCTTTGGACTGCTGAATAAAGGGATAATCGTATCTGATGCAGACGTCGAACTGTGAATTTATGTTGGCTGCGGAGTTTTGTTGATGTAGCTCGAAGAAAAAGTGATTACAACTTGGGCTTGTTGTGCGGATTGTTTCGAAATGGCTGCGCCAGATGGAAGTTATGACAGAAAATCAAACAAACAAAAAAATGGAGAATGAGCAATATTTAGATTTGCATTTAATGGCAGTTATTATTCGCTTTCGCAAACGGCATTAACTTTGGTTTTATGGGTGCGTCTTTTGTGCTATTGTCCTGAAAAGTGGAACAAAAAAAGTTTGGGTTGTGACGTCCGAAAGTAGAAAACCGACACAGAAGGATAAATGCTGGTAATACTCTGCTGCTTATAAGCTTCTTTTCAAACCGGCTTAAGAGCTATGTTGCTGATACGTAACTACTCTGCGATGGCATTCGCATGCCGTTTCTATGATAGTGCAGTCAGCATTAAGAATTGCTCTGCAATACTTCTGTTGAACTAAACAGATTTTTTCTGCCTGCTCTGGTTTATTTAAGTTTTAAGCTACCACTGCTGATGCTCCTTGACGGTTTTGTTACTGTTTAGTTACCACACTACCTTGTTATTGGTTAGTATCTGTCATCATTGATCGTTCTAGTGAATATTTCTGTTAAACAATGCAATGTTATCCAAATTTCTGTGTGCTAACTAACATCTGCTATACCTAACTAGCTTGGGTACGTTGAACCCACCCCTTACTTTATCAGTTGGATGGATGTGCTCAAACCTCTTTCACATATATTAATCCAAGCTTATCTTCAGTAGTTGACAAAATCAACCTTCTTAAGGACGATTACTCATCCGGTCCAGATGGTTTCCCTGCCATAGTTTTAAAGAAATGTGTTAACAAACTAGCGCTGCCCCTTCATGTACTTTTCCAGCTTTCAATTACACAAGGTTTTTTCCCTAAAATGTAGAAGGACTCATTTATCATTGCTAACCGCAAAAAGGGGTGCAAGAGTGATATCTTTAATTATAGACCCATTGCTAAGCTCTCTTCTATACCTAAACTTTTTGAGAGCATAGTTAACGATTTAATGTTCTTCCATTGTAAATCAATTCTCTCCTCTAAGCAACATGGGTTTTTTAAGGGTCGATCTACAACCACAAACCTTACGAATTTTGTCTGTAACACATTATGTGCCTTAGAAAATGGTAGGGAAGTGGATGTTGTAGTTACCGATTTCAGCAAAGCATTCGAGAAGATCTCCCACAAAGTCAAACTCTTCAAACTAAAAACGATCGGTTTTCCACCGTGGTTTATTCAAGGATCAAGTCTTATTTAGTAGACTTTTTAGATTTTCCCTCTCTAAACCAATTCTTGAATATGCCAATATTTGTATTTTGTATTTAGTCTTAAGTTTACGTGATTGTTAGTTTTATATAGGCTGTCCGAATAAAATATATAGTTGCCTCACAAGGTTTATGAGGAAGACCGTATTTGCCTAACAGTAGGAACCTACATTTTTATACCGCATCTCACCGGCTGAATCGAGAATCTATCTTATTTAAACTTTCCGATTTTGAAAGTAAGTCCGCCACTTAGCGCTCTTAAATACTTACTACTAGCAGTATAAATAAATATTTGATTCAATTCAATTTAATTAAATTGCTAAATTAAATTCCATTCGTTCCAAAAATAAAACTCACACAAAACGAATGGTTGCGAGAAGCTAGGCCTTGGGTCCCGACGGACCTGTTGCGCCAACTATATAAATACAAGTCACTACTGCTGATCTATTACTATAATTCTATGACATCAAAACCGCTTTATTACTACCCAAACACTTATCTGTTATAGCTCTGTTACTATTCTGTTAATCATCTGCTACCTCTATCGTTTATATTCTGTAGCCGATCTGAATTTACTGCAACTTCATGGTTATCTGGAAGCATTCCTCTAACAAAGGACTCTACTTCTATGAACATAGACATAGCTTGGCTACTAATTTGGCTACTAAAATAGTGGCTGCTTTGGCTCGGTGTTGTTCTGTTACTGATGGGGGAAAACTCATCCAATGGTCTCAGCTTCCGGTGCTTGCCAATTACTACCGAGAAACACTTCCCAATATTGACAAATAAAATGATTCACGTACATGTTCACAAAATCCTGTTGACTTCCCACGCTGTCTTTGCCGATATGTTGGGTTTGCGCATCCACAGTGTCGTCGTAAAATAAATGTCGGCAATTGACACTCTAAGATATCGAAAGTATGTACATGAGTATCGACACTCGTTAACTGCCAGTGGAGTTTCAGTTTATGGTTGGTTTTGCATTACGATTCCTAAAAGTCGATGGCAGGCTTTTTTTACTATCGCTATGGTTAAAAGTCAGCAACCTGTAATCGCACGCAGCCCTAACTATCGTTGACGGCGATAAAACCAACAAATCACGACGATAAAAATACGAGTAATTCATTGACTAAACCGCTTATTTTATGGCTGGATTTATAGGTTCAACGGCACCTAACCGACTGTACATTTTAAAGGACCGCTGTGCAGTAGAAACACCGAGTCATAATATCGCAAAGCTGTAGATGTGTTCCTTGCACCAGTCTTGTTCGTATTCTCTAATAAATTTAATGGCCGTTTGGGAGTTCCAACGAAGGCTTGCTAATTGAAATGGCAGAGCAAATAAACTGAAAAGATACGGCATGACCTGTCTAATTGGGAAGGTTGCAAGATATGAACCATGTGCTTGTACTTGGCTGATGTTCTCCAAACAGGGGGACCATAATTATAATGGTCATTATATTTCGATTAGATAACCTCGTAAAAAACTGTTATTACCCTTCAAAGTGTTAATTTGCTGGGGTGTCTTTTTTTGTTCGGCATTTAGTCAGGTGTAAACGCACGTAGTCGTACTGTTATCTTCGGTTAACAATCTTTCAAGGACGTTACGCACCGATGGCATATGTGTGTTTGGTCCTTTAGTCATTAGAGTTGGGGTGCTGTGCTGTGGACACCTTGCCTTTAGAGGCGGTTAACCCCATTCATGCTGCCGAGAAAGCACTATGGGAGCAGACATTTTTACTGCCTGCCATGACAGCTTAAGTTCATTTTTTATTATCTACTGGGCGGCAAATCAAATACGAAGTGACAATTAAAATTTAAAAACAAACAAAAAACCGAATTCTGTTCCTCTGGTCAGGAATATTTTTTGTTATGTGTGGAAAATTAAAAAGGAAAACAAATTTATTCTCTACGAGTGTTGCCAGGTAGCCGAGTTAAATAAAAAGGAAGAGAGAGGAAATAATATAATACAGGATGTTTACATTTTGGTTGTTAGAAATGGATATCGATGAACTGTAGGGATCATCTGCTGGAGACCCTACAAACCGGGACAAGCACAGATTCTGAATAAATATATGGGAGATGCTGTCACTTCTGACTACTTGTGTCCCTACCTTGACTTCGACATACCATTCTCTTGCTATTTTCCCAGCAGGGAGGAATATAGCACAGATGAACCCACAAAAGGGAAATCGATATCCATCTACACAGATGGATCTAAGATGGACTGTGGAACAGGTGCTGGAGTTTTCTCTGAAGATTTAAATACATACCACTCAATCAGACTACCCGATCACAGTAGTGTCTTTCAGGCGGAGGTTCTGGCAATCGCCGAAGCCAGAATTTTAGCAATACCAAATAATGATATTACCATATTTATTGGCAGCCAGGCAGCTATAAAAGCAGTATCTGCTATTGAAATAAAATCGAAGCTGGTTCGCCGCTGGCGCGAAGAGCTCAAGGTTCTCTGCTTGCAGCACATCACGCGTATCTGCTGGGTCCCTGGGTTTTATTCAATCAAACCACCCCTCTGTAATCTTAGAGCGAGAGTGGAAAACAAAACCCCTATGAAAGCCAACAACAGGTGGAAAGAATTAACTACCTGCGAAATATCACGGAAGCTATGGCCGGAATATAATCCAAGTCGGACTATCAAGCTTATGCGGTTTGATAGATCGTCTATGTATAAACTGGTAGGGGCCCTAACGGGTCACAACTTCCTAAGATACCACCCAATGAAAATGAAACTCAAGAATGACGATATATGCAGGGGTTGCGGAGACGAGGAGGCACACGAGGACACACCTCACTTCCTCTGTCAATGCCCTAGTCTCTGTTACTTGAGGAATAGAACACTTGGAAGATATTACGAACTTTCAAATATCTTTATCTAATCTTTACAGGTTCATAAACACATCAGGATGCCTGGACAAGGTCGAGGAACCGAGAGGGAACAACGCTAACGCCAACAACATCGGCTAACCCCAATAAGGGCATCACAATGGGTCCACAAGGACCTAAGTGGGGTGCGGCAGGACTAGCTTTTGTCGTACCCACCCATAAACCTAACCTAACCTAACCTAGGGATCATCTGAAAAAATAAAATAAAATCAGTATCTACAAATAATAAATTTTGCTGATAGCTATATACAGTTTAAAGAGAATAAATTAATTTTACTTGATTGTGTCTATAAGACATTTTTGTTTTTAAAGTGCAATGAATAAAATCATGTCCTATGAAGGTTGTACATTGTTTTGGAAGGTAACATTTCGAAAAGAAATCTGCACCAAAATAAAGGGTGCGCCATCTAACTTCTTTTTTTTTTAAAATGCTATAAAATAAAACTACTGAATATTTTCTCAAATTTCTTTTTTTATTTGAAAGAACAATCCTTCCGGTTTATAATGGAAAACAATTTCATTCAAATGGCTTCCTCGGCTGGCCATGCAGTAGCCTACACGATCCGTCCAATTTTTAAGCACATTATCGATTGTGTGCAGCTGTATTTCACCAATAGCTTCACGAATATTGTCCTTTAAAGCGTCAATTGTCTCTGGCTTGTCGGCGTAACACTTATCGTTTAATATTTGAGAAAATATTCAGTAGTTTTTTTTTATAGCATTTTCAAACAAAAAAAAAAGTTATTTGGCGGACCCTGTAGTATGAAAACTAACAGGCCAAATTCCGACCTCTATATTTCTCAAGAAATGTCATTCTCAGTAAGTGGCAAGAAATTCTTGCCTAAGGCTACTGAAGTAAAACCTAATTAAGTCAACCTAATAAAATAAAAACGACTGAATTACTGACACATAAACACACGGGCTCGGGCATCCCGCTGCATAAAAAAAAGGTAAGCAACTATAAAAAGAATTCAAAATGAAATCAATCAAAGCATAAGAGGGCAACTTGTGTATGAACTCAACCGTAGTTTTCCAGAGCACAAAAATAAAGAAATTTATTGTCTATACAGATATCTGTTGAATGCCATACCAATCTAGGTATAAAACTGCCTTCCTCCGGTTGCAGGATCAACATGAAACTTAATGAGAATCCCATAAAATGCATGTTCCTGTATTGTTCAAGTTTATTACCGTACCACGAAAGGTGAGGTCGTGAATGGGACATTCGATATACAGAGGTAGTAAAATTAATTTTATTGAGGTCGTTTTGATGTTCATAAAACCCTCCTACACTTAACGTCATAATGAATCTGTTTTGTCTCCAATCGTATTTGATCTTTTCATCTTCAGAGCGATCCGGCTTATGGGGTTCCCACATTCAATTGAAAGCAAATCAAATTAATGCCTGTGAGCTTCTTTATTACATACTATAGACTTCTGACTTTATTGGGCAGTAAAACGACCACCAGCGACCTGATATTGTTGGAATTAACCCAAAATGGAGAACTCATTTATATAGGCAGACTTGGTTAAGAAGAAATGTCCGCTTGGGAGGATTTACCTAGACTCCTTTGCTCACGAAAAATAGATGTGAATGCGAGGATTTTAAACACTTATATTGAGGGTGGACATATTTCAACTTTGTATAAATTTAAACAAATACTTTGACGCAATAACGCTAGGCTTAACTAAGCACAACCATTTGGTGTGTGAGTTTTTGACGGTGAATGAAAGGTGGACACGGAAATGGGGAAAAACCCCAAATTTTAGATCAAGATGTACGTAAGACCAGTTCTGATATATGCAGATGCTTTTAAGGCACACAAAAAGCTTCTAAATCAGTCCCCCAAGACATATTTTAAGGAAAACCTTTTGCATGAGAGATTTTAATTCAATAGTCTGAAAGTGAATGCAATAGCGACTTTTAAATACAGACAGAGTGCAATTAGTAAAGGTTTGTGAGAGTTTCAAGAAAGGCTAAGCCATCATAACTTGCTAAAAGTCAGACCAATCGCGACAAGTCACGCGACGACATTGTTATATGGCATTGCTAGTGACAACATTCTGTGATAGCTTAAACTTGGTGCTAATGGAATATATCGATTCGCTGCCTCCTATCTACCCGTAGAACTGAATCTTACCATAAGCTCATATACCATATACAACCCAACCTCCTGGTGATAGTAGTTTTCATCTCAAAGATTGGCAGAGATGACTGCTATCGTTCACCTCGCCGTACTGTTAAAAAGAATGTTAAGACTGGTTGAGGACTCGATCGCCCACGTTCGATCTTCGAAATGAAGCAAATTAATACTGCGAGAGCGTCCCAGAAATTTGAGTTAATGATAAACTCAACAGGACCGCATTCGCAAAAGTATGTTCGTTAGCACAGAGGGCGTACAGACAGCGCTAGCTCTGGCAGAGTGTGCGTTGTGATTTTATGCTAAACTGAAAGGAGCGTGAATAAAACTCCTTTTATCTGGATCCAGGACTACGTATATGTCGGGTGTTAACAAAGGCTATCCCCAAGGTACTTTTTTATGTCCCCAGTAATAGTGCATTATTTTTATAAGAATGTTGTATTGCGACCGCTTTGTCAATTGCACCCGTAAGTTACACGAGAAGAAGTTTTTGACAAAGCTTAGGGCTTAACTAGAACACTCGGCTCATAAATGCATCGACTGCTTGGTGGAATAGGCAGGGACTTAAAACTGTTGTTGCTCATTAATGGAAGTAACTTGCCCCGTATACAAGCGGATGATGGACAACTTGAACCTGGTTTTATCAAAGTATTTGCCCAACTAAAACTGTGTATATTTAAGAACGCATGATCACGTAAACAGTCGCTGCCAGAAGATTAATGCCAATATCCGTTCCATCATCAATCTGTATCAAGTCAACGCTGAGACAACTTTTGAGCAAAATAAACCCAAAATCCCATGTAAGCCCTTCCAATCGCTGAGCAATCAGAACCACATTTCGCAGAATTTTCACTCAAATTCTTTATCTATATGACGGCAGATCCGACATCAACAACCCACCCAAAACCACACCATCGCCGCCAACAAGGTACTTATCATCTTTTGCAAAGCTAATGTCATCTTCCCAGCATCGAGGCCGATACAATTGACTTTGGTACAGCGCAGAAAGTTTCGATACACTCTGATGTTCAATCAATCAAATCGACCACTCGATTGGAAAACTCATTGCAAATGTGAAGAGGACTGCGGTAGATTCTAGCGAATGCAATTTTTCGACGGTTCAATGACACGTGATTCAAGTGCTGCTCACACCGAATATTGTGTATGTTTCTGTCATAGAAATGGGTTTTCGTCGAAATTGTAAAATATGACTCTAGAGAGCACCGTCATCGGCGGAGAGGGTTAGGGTGGCCCTTCCGAAGATACTCTCAACTCTCATACATCCGACTGAGTTAGTGACCTCTTGGAAGGTTCACAAGTCCACAAGGATGATGGAACATCAATAATCTGACAGAGGTCATGGAGCAAATTTACGAGAATGATGCTATCGAACTTCATTGTTTTACGGTGGATACTGGTATGTGTTTAGTTCTGAACATTTCTGATTAACAATTCTTTTGCGATTTTGCTGATGCTCGCCGATATGATGGGGAAAAATTCAATCGAACTTGGAGTTGTTTTAAAATAAATATACGCCCGACCACATGAGTACCTACCATCAAGCAATGTTTACAATGTGAGAGGCATTTTCTGTTTTCTTTTATTGAAGCGAATCCAATAACGTGTTCAGCTATTGCGTGGGCAGCAGTGTTCCCAGACTTTAAAGACTGTTTCCTTTTTTATCAGCAAAAGCATCAGGTTTCTCCTAAATTTGTTCCCCTAAGTTAAATTTTCACTTTTTTCAGATGGAAATTATTATTTTAATACGTGAACATCAAAAGTTTCCGTACACTCTTTAAGTTTTTATTATGAAATGAGGAGAATGAAACTGGGATCACTCGAAAGGTTCTTTGCCATAGATGTGCACCAACAAAAAATTGTTGGGGTATGTCGCCATTAAGACTGGAAAAATCAAGTTAATAATTCCCATGCTTATTAGTTAAATGAAAGCTTTTTGGTGAAATTCAATTAGAATTCGAACATCGTAGATTAGAACTCTTTTTCGAAGGAATGCAATTTACGTACCTCTATAAAAGTAAGCAACTGTACAATTTTAGTTCAAATATTTTGCTATGGAAAATTATTTTTCGTCATCAATAATTATTTGCTCTAAGCTTTCATAGTGACGTATTAAAATGTAATTCATTTGGTAAAACTTATTTTCAAAGGGGCGTATTTGACCGATATTTAGATGTCGCTTTATTGTTTTTAAGAAAAACAACAAAAATATAAAAGGAAGGGTCGATTTTTGACCATAAGCGAGATTAGTAAAAATAAAAACTTTAAACCGTTTGTATAAAGAAGCTTGAAAAAATATAAAAATATACATATTAGATACATGTACAATAAATGCCTTTTCTATTATACTGCATTTACAATATCACATATTCCTAACACGGAAGATTAAGGGATGAAAGGCATAGCTCACCTAATATACGGGACACGTATTTTGGTTCGCCAGTTTGCTTACGTATTTTTATAGGGATGACTTACAAAATGTCGATTTCCTATAGAACAAAATGATTTCCGGAAGTGATGAACGGACAATTATTTATTTATTTCGTATAACTGATTGGTGAATTGTTGGTTTAATTTACTGAAACTAATTAAAACTACCATTTCACATCAAAAAAAGAAATGTTTTCAAGTCATTTGCAGAAATGTTGGAGTTGGTCGTTGGAACTTGTGTTTGTTTCCGTTTTACGTATCTATAATTATGGGTAGAATATTTATGACACTTTAGGCGTCTAATTTAATCTCTGATCTTGCTAATTCGCCCTTATAAGCACTGACTGCGGACAGACCGATATCTCTGCCCTGTTTCGTGCAAAAATGAGCCTCAATGCAGTAGTAGACGAGTGAATGCATTCAGATACTCAAAAATTCTTACGTAGCCGTTCCATGTCCTGTTTTCTTGCATGTTTAATATGAAAAATAATATTTTTTTAAGCTTTGCGCAATGGAAATGCATTTATATTTTTTTTAAAACATATTTTTTTTATTTTTTCCTCTTTTTTTAAAGTCTGCGGAAGCTTTTGCATAGTTTTATGTGGAAAATTAAGGTGCAGGGAAATAAATTCACTGGCAATAACTTCACATTGGAAACAACTTGATTTCGAGTAGAAATGTAAGCAATAACTCCACTTTCTTGCTGGACATAACATATAGTAAGCCCACAATTCATAAACAGTGTAAACTGTAACCCGCCTGTTTGCGATTACTGTTTATTCGTGTTGTTATTCGCAATGTTAATAAAATTATACTAAGATCATTATTAATAATTTGATTTTGTTTTCATTCTACAAAACTCTCAGATGGTAGGTGGGAAATAATTTCACAAAATTGGTGGTGATCTAATTGACCACTTGAAGTGGGAAATAACTTCACATAAAAGAGTGAAATTATTTCCCACTCAAGGTGAAAGTGTTTCACATGTGAAGTTATTTCTCTGCACCGGAAAATAAAACTCTGAAATATACTTTTTATATATAGGTATACAGATTTCACTTCATTCACACGATGTGAAACAAAATCCTTGGTGGTCAAAATGCCCGCAAAAAAGCTCTTCTGCCATTTGAAAATATTTTCATGGAAAAACGAAAGTCCTTTTAAGATGACATTGGTGTTTTTTCGAAAGCTTTCAGGTTCACTTTACTAATGTCGCCAAAGTTCCACTCAACAGATCTCAGGGAAAATGTCTGACCAAAAAGTTTTCACATTTATTCTAAAGCCAAAAACTACGCGATTGTATTTCTATGTCCTGTTGCTGTTCACATTTTCTGCCAACTTTGTCCAGAAAAAACCCGCATGCAACTTTTTGACTGCACAAGTCCACCCACACCTGTAGGTGGCCCTCAGGTCAAACTTGTACGTTTTATTAGGTAAAAACAGTTAATGTCTTTTTAATTACACCACTAAGCGAGTCACACGAATGAGACATTCTATGAAACTTGTATTAGTCCAATGGAATGCCTGCACATTAACAGTAGTTACACGCAGTACGAGTAGTTTTCTTTAGTTTCTAAACGCCCATAAATCAGCCGTCCAAATCGACTGACCGTTTCCCAGGAATTAACTCATTCAGTTGCCATAAAAGTACTGATCTGAAATCAGGTTCGATCTGAGAGTGCATTTATCTCTGCCCTAAATGGGACGATTTAACCTCCACATATATATATGTCTCGCAAAACTGTCATCTTATTGCATTTTCAACTGCTAACTGTTTACCAGTGATGTGTGGTAGTACCCTAAATGGAAGTTTAAAACCTCGTCTTTACCATAGAATTAAATTACGCCAATAATAACAATACAAGGGTAATCCGCTACCCCCGCTCCCTTTGAACTGAGTATATTCTTTAGAGGAAAATCTGTTTACCCTCATTTCGAATACAGTCAGCACCATATTCGGAGGAGGCCGGACGGTAGGTATACGACAGCAAATGGGTCGATGTCGCAGTGAATATAAATTTGCTAAGATTGTCTTTAATGGACATTTGGATATTATGCCCGTCTGGGTATTCAGACCCAAGCGTCTAATATTCAATAAGTTTTCATGGAATTTTTAGATCGTACGTTTGTTTCTGCCTTAATGAAGGGCGGATTTTATTTGCATAGTTTTCAAAGAACAATATACCGAAGCACTTAAACTAATACCAGACTGGGACTCTAATGCTGCCTTATGTTGATTGATTCGGTAGATAAACGGAGTATATCGGCCGAACTTGTGCATGATGTTATAATTGGGCAAGCAGAAGCAATAAATGCCAAATGGAAAGGGCATCAAAAATCGGATTAGTCATAATACCTGGCTTTTTGTTAAATTTGAAATACAAGAGCGTCAGGACCGAACTCCCTCTTCTGCACCGTATCCGTATGATTAAAGGTCAGTGGTTCACGAATGGTATTTTTGTAAAAAAAAAAAAAACTCATGAGAAAGTAGCAGCAGATATTATACGACCGGCCGGCCATGGTTTTGTACAAAAATTGTCAAACATTAAACACTCACATTCGCTTTAACTGCTCACCTATTGAAAATACCGCTGTATACTAAATTTCAAATCTGCAATATTTCCCTACGGTGATTTGAAGTGGAAAAAAAAATTGGGAACAGGTCCGTCGGGACCGTAAGCCTTGCCTCTCACCAACAATTCGTGAGTTGGATGAAATTTTGGAACGAACGGAAGGGACAATGTGAAATTTTTCATACAGATAGATAGATATTTTATTTCCTTCGGAAACAATTTCATAAATCCCTACATAGTTTCAGGAAAACAACTCAACTGCCATCCATCGTTCCAATCAAAGAATTGCTAATAATAAAAAGTATACATTTCGCTTTTGTATCACCTGCCGACAAAACACTCGTTCAGCCCTTTGTCGATTTAGAAAATTCGTCCATTTAAAGAATGACACCCCTTCGGAAATTGCAAAGATAAATAAAAGGCCCAAAGGTAAATCAGCAAATTGTACGGTCACCCCACCATCTTCATGACTACCATTAGCTTTGACAATGTCAACCGCAACAAATAAGCCCCAAACATTTCCACACAAAGCAATCTTTCAATTTCAATTTAGGTAATTGCAATTGATTTTGCGCTTTCGTTGAATTTTCTGCTCGGTGGATAATAATACATGATGGTGATAGAATGGCTGTTACTTGTGAATTCATTTTGTGAATTACATAATAAATATATTGAAGCTTGAACCTTCTGTTTGTTTTTTTTTTTTTTTTTTTTCAAGATGGTATCTGTCTATTTGGGACGACACGAAGAAAGTCCCGCTGTTGAATTGTGCGCAAAATGGAGTGAAATAAGGCACAGGGATGTAGTGACGAATTGGAAATTACCATGATAAGCGAAATGAGAGTATTGATCGAGAAGTGAGATGATCCCTTATTGTTTGAAGGTGAAATTTAGATTGTAATTTTTTACAAATTCTTCCTAATTTGCAGTTAAAGTGCTGGATTACTAAGCGAGCCCCAATGAATGGATGTTATTAGCTTAGTGAAGGGTACCTCTGAGGACCTGCTGCGGCAATTATTTATTTTATTTATTTACTAATACTAATCCATGCGATGAACGTAAAAGCAGTTTTTAACTACGCAAATGTGGGTACCTACTAAGGAGGTACAGGAACTAACTTAGCAGGGAACCAAAGGAAACTTGGTTCTATTGTATGTATATATGTATTTATTTTTGAGTACAAGACAGTCTAACTAGGGAGTACTAACTTTTGTGTCAAGCTTCATATTCACTTCCTATTCATTATTCATTATTCATTACTCACTATTCATTATTCATTATTCATTATTCATTATTCATTAATCATTATTCATTATTCATTATTCATTATTCATTATTCATTATTCATTATTCATTATTCATTATTCATTATTCATTATTCATTATTCATTATTCAGTATTCATTATTCAGTATTCATTATTCATTATTCAGTATTCATTATTCATTATTCATTATTCATTATTCATTACTCATTATTCATTATTCATTATTCATTATTCATCATTTTCAAAATAATGTTAAAAACGCCTTACAAACAACAAATTATTAACACGCATGAAAAGCATTACAAAAAAAAGGTGGAAAAACAGTGAGAAAATATTTAAAATAACGCCTCGAAAAAACGCGTCAAAAATGTTAATAAAATACGCATCGGAAAACCCACTAAAAACATTTAAAACACTTGTTAAAAAACGCTTCTAAAAGCGCATCAAAAAGCGCTTTAAAAAGTTCCAAAGCAGCTTAAAAAAAAAAATTTAAAACAAAAAGACACATTAACACGAAATTGAAAAAATGTATTTTGATCCAACTTTTAATGCGTTTTTTGGGAGAGAATATGCGTTTTTGTTAGCGTTTTCTTAAGTGCGTTACCGAGGTACTTCATATAGGCGGACTGGATAAGTGGTTAGTGTCATAAACTACTGACTCGATCACCCAAAAAAGACATATTACTTTCTTCTTCTTAATAGCAAACCCTCCTTTCTATCCTATGGCGCTGGTATTCTTCAGAGGGAACTGCTTCCATGAGCTCGACATGCGTTAAAGTTCCAGACAAATGAGTTAATTATATTCACCAATCCTACAAACATGTTTCTATGTAGCAGAGCATTACGTATTATCAATACAAAACGATAAATACATCTCCTGAGGTCTGTAAGTATTTAACTATCATGAAAGTTTTGTGTTTCGAAAAACGAAATCGCTTTAACCTTCGGCTGAATCGGACCAAATAAAAAAGCAGACTCATAACCCATCCTGGATTATTACCCTAGAACACTTTGGCGCTATTACACAAAATTTAACTTTCCTCAGACTTGTATGTAACTACAAATTATACCCTTATTATACTTAATTAAATTCTAACATTTTTGTTTTCAATTTACACTCTCTGTTATTTGAAATTTATGCATGAATTTATGCACGAATTTAACTTAAACCAAACTTAATATAACCCTTTCTGAGGGCGGTTCCAACGAATGTACTGCCATGTTCCACATTCAACATGAGTTTACATTAGTGTTGCGTGTGCTTACAAGACATTTAATATCCCTGTATAAAGGGTATTAATTAATCAGCTCACTTGAACCTTTGACATAGTTTCCCCCAGAGCTCTGAGCATCAGTGGATGTAATATGGATAAGTACACCCGCGCTTGTGAAATTATATTTCATGATTAAATCGAATGAAACAGCATTCAGTTTCATCAACAAACTTCCTCTTCTGGAAGAGTTGATACGCATTGAAAATCCATTTTTCGTCCTATCAACAGAAACGGAATCATTCTGTACGTTACACACTTGGAAGCACGAAGCTATAGTTTAGTTTTACTTTTGTCGTAGACGGTGTACGGTTAGAGGGAAGATATTTACACTTACTTACTTAACATTGAGTTAAAGTGAGAAGGTCAATAATTCTGTTTAGGGATGCACGGTTAGTGCTCGGGAGGAGTGATGTTTACGAGCAGTCAGTGGAACTCCGGTCGCTGTGCTCTCAAAGCATTCAATCCGTGCAGTATGTAATGTAGTCCATTTCGCCCCCTGAAGCAGTCGCAACAATCTAATCTTTTCACTTAATGACTGCGGCCATAAATTCGGACACAAAATAAGAAAATTCTACAACACTGCAGCGTTGTTTATTTTTTTTTCTTCTTCTTCTTCAGGGCATCCTTGTTCACGTGAGTGGCCTGCAAATTTATTTCTTCTTCGCTGTTGCTGCGTATTGTTAATGTTTCTGGGCGGTACTCTTTCCAAGTAAAGAACAACCACGCGGCAACATTTTTTTTTAATTTCGTCTGTACTTGTTATTTCTGTTGATTTTTTTTTTTTCGATGAGATTTTTAAACGTTTTACTCCCTCCTGGGGTTAAGTCCAACACCCCACGGCTCTGCGTTTGAATATTCAAGGATTAGTTGAAGGACTTTTCGGTTCACAGATTTACATGATTTCTTAGTTTTTTTTTTTTTCTACTTTTACGACTTGTGAATTTATGTAGTAAAAAAGAAAGAACGAGTATCTATTGTTGGAAAACTCTATTTTTAGGTACTTGTCCTATTGTTTGGTGACAATGTCGAACTTGCATGGAGTGATCGATCCATTTTGTATCAGGTCAAGCACTGTACTTAGGCGTTTCGCATGAACAGCGAAAATTTGCTTTATGAACTGCTTGGGTGAGCAATGTTCTGCGAAAAGCTATTGGCAGCAGATACTTTTTTGTGCTGCTTTCATTTTATAGGTTTCTATGTTATGGCCTTCTCTCATGGAGACAGAGTTGTTTCACCAATAGCTATACCGAAACTGTGCTCTACTGGTGCAAAGTTTTATTATTATATTTTCAGAAAATAGAATTAATTTGACTGAGGGCAACATCCTCTGCATCCGCAATGTAAACAATAGTCTGATCGGTGGTGACAGATTATTGGCAGGGACTATTGAAGACTTAACTTAGGTTGTTAAGAGTCATTGATGGGTTTTATTTTATTTACTCTAAATGTAAAAATATATTACAGGGCTCTTTGGAGTATACGTAACATATTTCATTCATATTTATTGGGCTTATAATCTTTGCACATAAATGAAATTTAAAGTACAATAAATACCTACTTCTCCCATCAGCAAAGGCATTTCGAAGCTAGCACCTAAGAGGTATTTGTGAACTAGGTACTCTCTGTTTAGATGTGCGCATTTGATAACGATATTCTGTGTCTTGATAGCGACATTTTGCAATGCAACTGTGAACACCCGAGTCAAACTCCTGCAGTAGTTTTGAAATCTATTCCCGACAAACATATTTTTGTTTGGTGAAAGTAACGCTTTTGTAATAGTAAGGACCCAGCCCGTTGTTTATTTGTTTCTGAATAAAAACTGCTGAACAATGCTTTTATTGTTTACCTTTTCTTAAAACAGCCGACAGCCCTTTGGGCCTTACCAATAAATATTTTTAAATGCGACTCTAAATTTGAGTAGTTCACAGTGGCTTTATTTCTAAAACTTGTTTGGCTACACGAATCTCCTTTGAAGGTCTTTATTGACGATTCATTCTCTTGGGACAGATTGTATAATACAATATTTACTAACCTCGCCAAACAAACATTTATCGACCTTCGAACACACATAAAAAACTTGAGTTTGTAAAAAAAAAAAAACCAACCCTATGAATTCCTTCGTCAACCTGTTTGGATACTCTAAAAAAAGTTATTCTTAGAATACCATGAGAAAGTTAAATCACTCCATCGCTCATCTGCTTCTGAGTGCTAGCAGAAGTGTTGAATACAAAATTCCCTTAAAGACCAACACCAAAGACCATAAACAATACATACACAAAATCATTTATACATATCTAGCCGCACGTAGTAATTCCGCTATGTTTACAATTTTTCCCTCAATGGAAAGCTTCGCGCAATATAGTAAATTCGAAAAAGCTAGCATTCCACGGCGAATTCATCTGTTGTGTTGTGAGGGCACGTGTTCGAACAATGAAAACAAATATTTGACAAGTGCATTGGCGCCCAATACCAATCGACGACATTGAATAAAAGCTTTCCACCGGCTGTCTAACCATCCACCCGCTGCAGTCAGTCTGATGCTGGAAATGAAAACAGCTTTCAGAAATAAGCTGTGAAGATTTCTTAGTCCCAAAGAGGCCATCATCGCGTCTATAGAAATATTTAGATACATTCGCCCACAACAACGGACACAGAGGGGGTGAACTTCAAGTTTCAGCTGCCGCTATTAGACTCTGCTGCGAGTGTGGTAGGTCAAACCAGTTAATGTAACCGACGGCATGGTGTGCTGTTGAAGCATTTAGTTGATGTCTGTTGCCGGTAAATATCGGACGAACGGGCAGGTGTATTGTGTAGAATTTCTTCTCAATCAATTTCTGAATTCGGATTAATTTTAAATTCATTGAAATTCAACGGCGAGTAAATTTAAAAATAAAAATAAAAAAATAAAAGTAAATTTAAAGATAATAAATTTTGGTTAATTGAAATTTGAAAAAAAAAAAAAAAATAATAATATAAAGAATTAAAAAACGTATCTCATTAAACATAATTTAAATAAAATACCCGTGCCAACAACTTGATGGTGAATTAAATTCAATTCAAGTGCAATCCATCTACGGTGAGATTAAACAAAAAATAAAGAGATCTACGATCAGTGTCAGTGATCCTGTGGTTCTGTTTAAATTAAATTACGCGGTTTGTATTTTTAAAGAAGAAATTCCGAATCGCTGTTCGCTTTTCAGTGATATTTTACTCGATTTTTTTGGGAAAAAATCGCGGTGTCTGCACACCGCTGGGTGTGGTAGTTTTGTTTTAAAGTGGGAATAATTTATCTCAGGATAAAGTGCGCTTTAGAGCAAGTGTGGCATGGTATTATGAATCGAACACAGTAGTTTATTGCTAAATATTTTATTCGAACTACCGATAGAAGGTACAGCAATAGCAGTACGTATTAGCAGAAGGAATCGCCCCCGCCGAGGATATGGAAGTAAGTCTTAATTGCTGCATGTATTTCTCAGTTCCCCGGGGGCTAATAATTTATGTGAAGTTGTGACAGAAATTTCCTCAGGGTGGAGCAAACAATTTTTTTTCCTTGGTTGACTCTCAAGTTCTCAATTTGGGAGATTTTCTGCTGCAATTGTCCTGGGGCGACAATTAAGAAGAAATTTTGTCACCAATGCGTATTTTTGTGATTCAATAAACCTCCAAATGTGGGATAATGATAAATGAAAATTGTGTATGCTCCCTTGGAGTACCTCCTATTCATTCGACCAAAGCCAAGTGTAAGAAGTTTTATACTGGTGTTTTTATAAATATAATCACATTTATAGGATCTCCTTGGAAAAAATGCGCTACTTTAACACGAACAGTTTAAACCAGTTACACAAATTCAACAGAAGCAAAGGGCTAATGTCAGTGTATAATGTATGAAAGTCGGTGCTGCGTTATCGAAGCGTTTCCAATTTATAAAAATATGTTTTCATTTTTAGTGCTAAGAGGTTTTTGTAGATGCTAACCTGTCACACATACATCCTATATCGCTGTTTGTTAGAAGAACAGCCCTCTGCCATAAATGAAATGACTTTCAATAGAGCAAATCAGTTAAAGAAAATAATAGTTCCTCTTAAGGTTAGCCACAGATGACTAATCCTACACACATCAAAGATTTCTCAACAATTTTAAGGAATTAAAAACAAAAATGTTTATATAATAATTTCCTAAGGCTCGACATTTTACTGAACAATGTGCTACGAACGACCAACACTTGCGTAAAACGCCGATTCGTTATTAACAAAATGGATTTCTATTTCGAAATAAATCAGCCGCTATTTAAAGTTATTGCTGTTAGAAAAAGTACATATACAGGGTCCGCCAAATAACTTTTTTTTTTTTTTTGAAAATGCTGTAAAAAAAAACTACTGAATATTTTCTCAAATATCATTTTTTATTTGAAAGTACAGTCCTTCCGGTTAATAATGGAAAATAATTTCATTCAAATGGCTGCCTCGGCTGGCCATGCAGTAGCCTACACGATCGGTCCAATTTTTAAGCACATTATCGATTGTGTGCAGCTGTATTTCACCAATGGCTTCACGAATATTGTCCTTTAAGGCGTCAATTGTCTCTGGCTTGTCGGCGTAACACTTATCTTTTACGGCACCCACAAATAATAGTCCAACGGTGTCAAATCGCAGCTCCGAGGTGGCCAAACGACATCAGCTCTGCGGCTGATAATGCGATCTTCAAAAACAGGGCGCAAAACATCGAGTGTAGCTTCGGCTGTGTGGCACGTAGCGCCGTCCTGTTGAAACCAAATGTTGCCAATATCCTCCTCTTGAATTTTTGTGAACAAAAATTCGTTCAACATGGCCCGATAACGATCGCCATTGACTGTAACGGTCACTCCTTGCTCATTTTCGAGGAAAAATGGCCCAATTATGCCTCTGGACCAAATTCCGCACCAAACAGTGACTCGTTTTGGGTATATCGGCTTTTTAATGTATGCGTGCGGGTTTTCTGTGCCCCAAATGCGACAATTTTTTGTTTACATACCCGCCAAGATAGCGAACATACGGAGCTGACAGTGCTTCTCTTCTTCCAAATTCCGTACGCCATTTTCGCACACATTCTGCAACATTACCATGATTTTCAAAGTAATGTCGCAATATTTCCCAGCGTTTTTCAAGCGTATACACAACCATATTCGTTCAGCGGAAGGATAAAACTAATTATCTGTCGAATCAGACAAGAGCTAAGTGTTACCATATGCGAAATAAGCACTAGTTGAAAAAAAAAGTTAGATGGCGGACCCTTTAGTGTGTCCCAAAATTAGCCAAGATTTGAATTTGTCACCTAAATGCTGAAAGTGTTAGCTACTTATAAAAAGAAACAGCGGACAGCTTAGGGTTAGTAAAAAATGGAGCACTACGCGAAAGAAAAAGATGTTTCATTGTTGTTCTGTATTTCAAAAATAACGAAAGTTTGGCTGCCACATTCCTTTTCTATTTGAGTCAAACCTTGCTTTGCAGGTTAGGTTATTGGCACCCATACTGATGAACTTTCACCTTAGCAAATTTCGAACTCAGTCATGCAATCATTTAAAGCGATCTAAAAAAAAAAAACTAATTGAAATAATAGACATTAGCTATACAAAAAGAAATCTCGTCGCAGTTTTTGCTCTCTCTTGCCCGATCAGAGTAACTAATTACTTTTAAATGCTTAACCATTAACAAGTCTGTGCTGAATCTTTTCAGTTTCCTTATGGAATTATTGATTGAGGATAAGGACACTTTTTGCTGTTTCCAATTAAGTAAATCACAATATACATTATTTATTAAAAGCCCCACTTAGGCAGACTGTTTCTTGAAATATTTAATAAACTGTCTTCTTGGCCAGCAGTACATAATCTGATTTTTAAAGACAGATTAGCACGCGGTAGGTTGTTTATTATTTCTAAATTTAAAATTGATTGCACGTGGCACTAGTTGGTCTTGTTTTGTTTAAATGTATATTGTATCTTGTCATAATTTTAAGTCCTTATAAAAACTGATTTAAGTATGTCGGGAGCAAGCATATAGCGAAAACGTTTCAATAATATTTTCAATAAAATAGCTAGTTACATAGCTAGTTAGCCAGGCATAAAATTTATAAGCCAGCTTCATTGGTATACCCCTTAAGTCCAAAATCAAATGTATTGATAATTTAAGACTCAAATAAAGAAATTGTAATTGTACATTGTTGGTTGTTTATTTAAAGTCTTTCAAATAGATGTTGTTGTTCAGCTTCTAACCTTCAGTACAAAGTACACTTGAAATGATGTATACTGTTTATGAGCTCGCAAAAAGTCCGTAAAGCTGTCGAATGTTTTAAAGACTTTTTTTTGAAAATACACTTCGCCCAGTGGTAGAAATTCTGGCATTTTAGTAACTTGGCCTATAAACAAAAATATGAAAAATAGATTACACACAGCATTGAATCTCTGGACGTCTTCTCAATAACGAAAACATCAAGCGAATATGTTATGTTTAAGGCAGTGAAATTGTTTTTAACAATTTTCCTTCACGTATTTATATAGAAGATCACGAAGACCAGAGATGTTCGTGATGATAGAGCTTTCATAAATTTGTCCGTCAAGATTTGAATGCCTTAGCAACTTCATTAGATCACAAAAAGGACTTGATAGTGTGTCAAGACTGTTTGGGTGTGACGAGAACTATGCAGTGGATAGCATTTATACCTCATATTTGGGTACTCCGGTTTCAAAATAGGGATGTGTTTTCATAGCACCTGCAGGTAGTTATTACTGTTTTGGCCGAAATATTTGAAGAAAGTTAGCTGTAAGACTTAGATCTGAGTGGTATTGGTAGGGTATACATATTTATATAAAAATTATGGATTCACTTTCATCGATTTTGGTTCAAAATCCTCTTGGAATATTTTCTAAGACTACGAGAACAAACTTTTGGCATCTGTTTTGATTAAACTGCATTTTAGTTCTGCCTTTACTGCATTCAACTTGCGATTACTCATATAATTCTTACTCAAAACTTCCTTCGAGAAGTTTTCTCATGACATTTATACCTTCGGATATTTCTCAGACCTGCCAAGGGGAGTGCGGTAGAGTCAAAAATAGATTTAAGTCAAATTCATGATTTCTTGGGGTGTAAAAAGTGAACCAGTCACTACGTGTAAATAGCCCACTGCTTTTGAATAATTAATCAAATTTTTGACAGCAAAAAGTGTCAGCTAGGATATCGCTTATTGCAAAAGTGATGGAATTTCTGTTTGGGACACTGATATCTCAGAAACTTAATATTTATAGGACCACCATAATGTGAGAAATAAAGTTAAGATAAGAGCGCGATAGATAATGTTGCCAAAACACCCATTGCTAATCAGGATCCTTCATAGTAAAATTTATAACGAAAAGTACTGAGTGTGCGAAGTATCCTCCTTCCTCAAATCCAACCAAAAAAGGTCAACTTCTAAGGATAATAACTATTGCTTCCGTTCACTGTTCCTGTTCCATAAATTTTCACGATCCCTGAATTCTGAGAAACGTTATTTGGAAAGAGATTAATTATGAATAGACTAATTGGTGCCGGAAGGTATTTCATTTCGTAGAACTATTGGAAAATCCAACCCTTTTGTATGTACAGGCACACATTATATTTTAATTAAAAATTTTGGAAAAGCCTTTCCTTTATGGCATGCTCTTATTCAACAGGCTATTGATTTCAGTTCACCAACTGCCTCAAATCTGTAACAATAATATAAATAGAGAAAGTTCACACGAGGTTACACAAAAACAAAAAAAAAACACAAGGAAACCAAAACGCCTAGAGGGCTGACTTCAAGGAATTGCACTATTCTACGTAAGACAATTCAATAATGGAAGTGCGATGAAAGCAACGAACATATTGATTTCAGATGAAAGAATAAAAACATCAAGAATTTAACTGAGTACCCTAGTCTGAGATCACAAAGAAGAATATATTAATAGAAATCCTGCGCCTGCAGCACAACACAATTCATTTTACAAATCAAGTTTTCTTAGAACTTGACTACCGCGCTGAATTAAGTGTTCAAGAAAAGGCAAATGAATTGGCAGTAGAGAGCGGACAGACATAAAACTTGGCGAATCTTACATTTTTGTACTTTCTTGTCCTTGTGCGTAATAAGGGGTAGACATTGTTTAGGAGCCTTATTTTATCATCAGTCATGATCCGTTTAGATCATCGATTTACATGCACTTACACAACAGCATATGATCCTGCTATTCATCGAGATCACGAATCATGATCTGAAAATGTATTCTACTATTTCCCACTAGGTGGCTTGTTTCATTCTTCAATGTTGGTGTGCCTGTAAACGATGGCCAAGCCACACAGTCACGTTGCCAGACTGAAATGTTCAACACCCTTCATAACACAAAAAATCGAAAAGCATTTTTTTAACATCAAATAAATTGCCCGTCCTTCGAGATTTTGCATTTTCATCCAATAAAGGTGTAAATGTTTCATAAACATTTACTTAACAAAAATATGTTTATGAAATGTTCGCAGTTAATAATTTGTATTACAAGTTTTGGGAGTTTTTTTTCACACAAGTGTCCAGAAAATCTTGGAATAATGAAAAATGAAAACTACCAGGCTGCATAAATTTAAATTATTTTCAAAACTAATTATTGGGAAACACATTTCTTTTTTATCACAAAATATTCCACAAAATTTTTGAATTTCTTTTTTGAGTCACAAATTATGTAAAGTAATAATTTAATTTTGACAATCAAACGTATATTTTCTGTGTGTGCAGAGAGAGAGATATTTACTGCGCAACATTGTGTCGAAAAGTTAGCTTTATAAAAAGAAAACACACAACTAAATCTTTGATACTCCTGAAAAGTAGACAGTTAACAAAAGTAGTTTTCACGCCACCGTGTAGCAGACATAATTCCCCAATATTACAGTTGTGAAGATAATCAATACTTCTTACATCTTACAAATAGACGTCCACAAATATTGCCCTCCAATGGAGCCAACTGTTTCGGACTCGTCCAGGGGCTGATTTGTTTGTTGTGGCTGGCAGTTTTGTCATCACTAAAACTTTTTTTCTTTTGGCGTCAAACATGGCCCATACTGCCCTCTTACCCCCTAAGAAAATAATCACCCCTTTGTAACCTGCGAGTAAAACCTTTATTTATCTTCCTCCAAGCATTTCTCTGGTACAATTTCTTTAGAACTATCCCAAGTTAAAATAAAAAAAGAGATACACATGTCCCTGTTGTGATTTATGTATGGAAATGACCCTCTAACTGAAACCAATCCCATTAATAGGTCGTTTTTATTACCAGTTAGTGGTAGTAAAAAAATGTCCCATCCTAAAAATGAAATTTGGAATTCAGACGGGAGTCAAATTCAATTGACTGCAAGCATTTTAAAAAATCATTGTGTGGCAATTGATTTATTACTAAATTTTGTGTGTGTTTTATTTTGGTAACGTATTTTTTGTTTCCGCGTGACCTACTCAACTTTTTGGTTGTGTAGGTACTTTCTTTTCAAAAATTACTCAACAAAGTCTTAATCGAAAAATGTACACATTGTCGTCATAACTCAATTTGAATCCTATTCAAAAACAACTCTTCGCCACAATCAATCAACCGTAAGCTATAGGTAGACACGTAACCTCCATAATTTCTGCTGAAAGATACCTAATCCCTATTTATCAAACAACAATTTGCTTTCGACAGACTTTTGTATTGTGGTAAAATTTAACTAAACAATCAAATTAAAAGAAACGTGCTTAAATAAAATTAAATTATACTTTTATATGCATAAAATAAAATAGCTTTTACAATCCGCTAATAAATGCCATTCCGTTTGGCATTTACAAATTAGAATTAATTATCAACATTTTGGATACAAACAAATTATCCGCCTGTTCATCATGATGAATGAATCACATCCTTTTGTCAGCCGGCATGCAATACAATTGACGTGGCCGATCAACGTAAAGTATTCACATTCAGATGTGGGGACGATTTAAAAATCATAAAAATATAAATGCTTATCCTTTCGGTCAGTGAAAGCAAATAAAAATATTAATACACCTTAACTCGAATGACTTAATGTTTTTTTTTCGCTCAACGATGGCGTTGATTGTTATTGCCTTGGGTGGGCTAATTTTTTTTTTTTTTAAAAGACCTTGACTTTGAAGTGCCTCTTGAATGAGTTTTTTTCCATCTGTCATGGAAACCACTAAGTGATGCGTCGCAGTGTGTGTCTGAGTATAGGACTATTTGAATGAACGACTTTCAGAATTGATTTTGGGCGAGGGTATCACTTTAATAATTTATATTTGACAGCATTTACATATATTATTGGCAATTATTTTTATTAAGTCGGCTAATTTTAATCTCGTGCCAAGGTTTTTATACAGAAATCAAAAAATTGAAAAATTTGACTTTGAGAGAAATGTGTTTAAGCTAAACTCGTAGATGGTTTAGCAGGAATTAAAATACTTGACCCAGGACTTTTATGGCTTGAATATGTTCTTGTCTGTCATCTAACCTAAGACATTTGACGTGCCTTACTTTTCTTTTCTTCTTTTCCTTAATTGGTTGTCTTACTTCGAAATGCTCTTGGCCTCATAAAAACAACATACAAACATTAGGCGGAATTATATTTTTCAAGTTATCCATTCATAACTGAAGATATCCTTTCACTGGATCTGGTGGGTTACCTCAGACATGCTATAGCGTACGCGGACGATTTAGTGGCGTACAGGTCAGGACCAAAAATCGAGGTCATTAACATCCTTCTGCAGCGTGACTTCGAGCAAATTAAGAGGTATTGCGATGATTGGAAGTTGAAAATCAATTTCCAAAAATCGGAAACAATCCTGTTCAGAACTCCATTGGCTAGGGCCTCTGGGGATACCAGATAAAACTGGAGAAAATTAACAATTATTGGACAGCAGGGGCGACCACTGGCGGTGAAAAACGTGGTCCGGTATCTTGGCATCTGGCTCGACCAGTATCTGTATTTTGACAAACATATAGCTGCTTGTCTTGCTGGGGCTAAGAGGGCCTACGCTCTGACAAGGAGACTGTTTCGCAGCAGTCAACTTGACTCTAGGGTGAAGGTCATTTGCTACGTGGCCCTTATAAGGCCTATCATCGCTTATGGCTGTCCTATGTGGTTCAATATAGCGCCGTTCTATATGGAAAAGATTCGGGTGTTTGAGAGACAATGTCTCAGGGCCTGTCTAGGGTTGTTTAGAACTCCTGAATCGCAGTACATAAAATACTATCCCAACAGGACCCTATACAATGGGGCTCGACTGAATAGGATTGACAATTTCCTTATTAAGGTGATTCGGAGGCACGTCGCAAGGGCGATGGCCAGCGATAATAACCTGATCTCAGGGGCTTACTACCCCAATTTAATGTACCACGAGAGTACGCTTCGGTCTGGCTTTATCCCGCCTGAGGCATTTCTTCATGTTGACATGAAAGGGTTAGTCCAGACAAAAGATGGTGTGCCGGTATTGTACCACAGCCACCGCGGCGCGAGGGATAAGCGGCTCATCCACGACGGGTATGCCGCCAATGCTCAGGAGCTCCTCCGTTTTAGCACCGCAATTGCGGATCGGGACAGGGTCGATACGGTAAAGCAGTTCACCGAATTTTGGTGGCTTAAAGAAGAGGTGAGGGTTGATACGCTCTCCCGGGCCGGTGCGCTACTATCGTAGCATCCTCCCTAGTTTTAAGCTAGATTAAGTTTGTAGGTTAAGGCTTAGAGTAGGGGGTCCTTGAGAGGTGCCGGGCTAGCCAGCATGATAGTGCCACCGAGACTCGAACGAAGCGTATAGCCTCGCTCGAGTCTCGGTGGTAATGATGAACCCTTGTGGGCGGCTGTCAGGCGACCATGGACGCGATCAGGATGGTGACCAATCGATGAGATTGCTCACCACCCTGATTATAGGTAATTTAGCTTAAGTAGCTTAGGTAGTTTTAAGTAGTTGTAAGTAAAAAAAATAATAAAAAAAAAAAAAATAATAAAAGAATTCAAGTTTTACAAAGTTTCTTGGAAATAAAAAACAAACAAAAATAAATATTGACAGATTTAAGGCCGAAAGGCAATAATTTTAAGGATATAGTTAAGTTTAGAGTGCTCGCTAAGAGCCAGTAAGCTAGAATTAAGACAAATGTTAGCTTTAATTTAGATTTAATCGTTTTTGTCTAGGATGTAAGTTTAATGAAAGTAAAAATAAAAATGAATTTAAAATGAAATATCCCTTCACTGCGATTGGATTTTGTTTAACACTGGCACAGTACGTAATTAAATATGACCAGTGATGTTTTGGTTGGTGTCGTTGCTTACGAATAATAATCCACATTTACCTATCTCTTGTGGGCCATGGCAATTAAAACTGGCTGTCACTACAAACAATTGTGAAAATAGTGGCAGAAAATGCTTTAGAACCTTGACTGAGGCCAAATTTAGAAATAGCCTTTCTGAAGACGAAGCTGACTGGCACTCACTGCTTGTCGCAGGCTCTTGAACATAGAGCTAGGAAAGTTGGAAATATGTAAGTCTGTCGCTGATATGGGAACCGATATCCCCAAGATACCTCCTCTAAATAAAATGAACGCCGTCGGCGACAATTAGTGTAAATCATCGCATCATACGAGTAATAAAAAATAAATATGAATAACAATATTTATTATTGCATGTATGTCTGCCTGTCTGTCTGTCTTACCGTTAAATTTGTCATGTAACTAAATCCATGCACTCAACACGACTTTTGATAAAATTCATCCGTAGAGTCACTCTAGTATTAAGAAAGCGTACAATGACAATCATTGAAATTGGGTCACTGGGACTAGAACTGGGACTGCCCTCATATTTATTGGTTATTCAGAACAATATCATTTTTGTGTGTTTATTTGGTTTTTCAACATACGAGTAGTTCAGTATGTGAGCCCAATTTCTCCATTCTCAACTTGTCGTTTACATGATTGGTAAAAACCTTTTGGTTACTCCGCAATACTAGTAATCATTTTTTGAAGTCACAATGGCGAAATTTTCCGTAAGACAATTGCGTATTGTGATCCAGAAAATATTAAGTGTGAAGGTTAAAAATGATTATTAGTAAGGCCCACTACGTCTAATCCAATCTAAATAAATAATCCTAAAAGTATCCGTACGAGATGAAACCAGCTTTTTTCCATTTCCCCCAAAACAAAAAACCATAAGAGTGTTGAGCTAAGTTGAGAAACAAAAAAGTAAATTCCAAGTGCATTATAGATTGGATTGGTGCAAACTGTACAATCAGCAGGGAAGTTATTATGCCTAAACAACTATTACCTGCGGTGTCTGTTTTCACAAAGGTTGATCTAATTTGTGGTAAAGAGTTGCAAGAAATAGAAATACCAATTAATGCCAATTTACAAAAATAGTTAAAGGAACAAAATTATTGTACAAGTTTTGATTCGCACCAATCGTTTGCAAAACTATTTTTGTATATTTGTAGCGGAACGGTGAAAAATGTGTCAAATGGACACCTTAATCGCATTGTACGGAATCTCTGAGAACATCCACGCGCCGTCATTCGTCCATTGCAGTTTGGAGGACACTTCAGGCTGTCATCCAAACGTTACATTTAATTTTATAGTCCAGAACCAGACAATTTAAAAAATGATATAGCAACCAGAACTAGATATTTTATTTTGACTTGCAAAATGTATCAATAAATAATATTTCAATAAATTTTACTTCGGTTGGAGACGTTTTTACTGTAAACTCAATAATATCACAGACAGATGAAGTTTTGAAATTCGATACGTGTATTGTGTAGTCCTCACACAAAACTGAATCTGAATAACAAATTAAAAAAAAAAAATATATCAACAAAGAATCGGGCAAGTGAGTGTGAAAGTTGTGAGAGTATCGGTTGCATGTGACAGTGGTTCCAACGCGGATTCAAGTTTTTATGTCTAAACCCGATAAAATTATGCCTTCTTGGTGGGAAAGATAAAAATTGGTTGTTTTTCAATGGTAAGTACAGCGAACATATCATTTGTTAAAAAAATATTGGTAGATAGGTAATTTAAAGGATTTTAAAAGGATTTTGTGCCCACTTTTTGTATATATTTTTATTTGACGTCGAATAAGCCAAGCTTAGAATTGGAAAATAAACATGAGGCATAGTTGCAAGTGAAAATGAGTGATGCGACTTTGATCAAAGTACCAGATTGCAAAAATTTGTTTTTATGGATTTGTTGTAAAAACATTTTACAAAATTGTGTCCTTTTTTTCAAAATTATTTCTTATAATAATGACTCAATTGGCATCACATGATGTGACCAAATGCAGTTGGTCTTCTGAAATGACTCTTTGAAGACATTTTTCAAGCTTCTCACGGTCTTAATGACCCGCTTGAGATTTTCTTAAGTCTTGGCTGTTTTTGGTAATCAGAACTTGATATGAAATTGAGTTCGGATATATAAGGATGCATCAGGCACTAGTTCGCGGGGCTAGATCCAGTGCCTGATATTTTTATGTTAAACACTACTCACTCTGTGAGGTTTGTATTGAACAACTTTTTCAGCAACGCCTAATAAACTAGAAAAATGTATGCCTACAGGTATGCAAGCTGACATATTCAGGCGCATGTCTCGATTTTGATTCGATTTAAAGTTCTTTTATAACCCGCTCGGTGAAAGTAAAGGGCACTGAAAGCATTGGTTGACTTAACGCATCCATGATCGAGTAATATGTGACTGTAATTGTTTTGCATGTAAAATCCAAAATATTCAGCGACGTATGGCTCGCTCACGGATGCGGTAATTCGGCCCCAGTCAGCCAGTCAAGAATACATCCTATCAGAAAGGTGTCAACATCAACTATCTGTTTCCACAAGATCTTAAACACGGAACTAGGATTACACACACGTGCCATTTTTCGTGTCAAATTGGACATGCTGCCGCCAAAAAAATCGGTCATCCGTTGGTAACTTGTGTGTCTTTCGTGAGAGTGCGCTGTGACAAATTTACGTCATATTGACGTCTCAAAATCAAAAACTTTCGAAGATTTTTTTCGCTGGAAACAAATAAAAGAGATTTCATCAAATAAGTGTTATATGGACCTGGGGTGGGTTGATTATGTTTATGTTCCAACATCTCATTAGCTGTTCAGACAAGGGCTTTATTTTAGTAACATTGCCTGGGGCAATAGCAATTGGCAGTATTGATTACGTCTTTCGCTTGAGTTCTCTGACAACATTATTCTCTGAATACATTTAGTGTATATAAGCTTCAAGCAGCTTATATCCGAGTTTTAAACTCGGATTTAAAGCCATTCAAAATGTTTACATAGAACTGCAAATTTTATTCCTGGAAGATTTTTCCAATATCGCACAACAAGTAGAGTTCTTAGAAACTGTAATTCTGTTATTTTTTATGTAAATTTGTTAGTAACAAAAGTTCGTTGTTATAGTTGAATGAAATGCGAGTGTAGTGATGAACTTACTGCAAACTACCTCAATCCTAATTAGCAGTGAAAGTTTGGTGAACAAATGATTGAATAATGAATATTATTCTAATCGAATTCAAACAATTTATACACAGCTTTAATTTGAATCCCGATACCCACATTTCCTACCAAGTTTCAAAACAAAATATGAATCCATAAGGATTAAGTTTCCAAAGAGTAGTTTAGCAGTGAATAGTCTGCCAAGGAAGCTCTGACGGATAACCGTTTTCAACTTTCACCTAAAATGATAAGTATGTATATCGAATGTCACTATTGATAACTTAAAGTTTCAAATTGATTTGAATTTTTTAAATACAGGTCAAATCTAGGCGCATTACTTTCCCAACTTAGCATACCCATAATGCTCTTGCAGTTTAATATGTTTGTTTATAAATTTCTGATAAAGTAAAAATAAGTAAACTTGAACTGTTCCGGTTCACTGAAGGTGTACTACTTATGACGCAATCTATACGTTTATATCTATCCCACATGCGCCAGTGCGGATCAGGGGTCAGATTCTGTAAGACAAAACGTGCTTTCAAACGTTCAAACGTCTTCGTGTGCACGAAGAACTTTTCTTGTGTAACATAGGGCAAATCATTCGTGCGCACGAAAACGTTTGTTTGTTTTGCCCTACAGAATTTGACCCCAGTACTTCCCATCATTTTGACTATAAAAGTAAAACGATTTAAAATCTTGTTATTGTCGAAATCATTCAGAGATATGAAAAAAGTAACATTTCTGTCCACAGTAAACATACAATTAGCTTAATTCCTCTACCAAACATTGTGTCTTGTGCTAACCAATTGGCCTTGCAGAGATGTCCTCATTTTTATTTCGTCTTGCAGCCGACTAACACGATTTCAGCATGATACTAAAAGCAGTGGGCCTTAGTTTTCATTTTAAGCCTTCACCGTATTTTTGTATGAAAAATGTCTACATTGTGAGTTCGAAAAATCTAGCCTGGACAGTAAAAATTATTACTAATATCACGAACTGTATAAGAGCCTATGGTCGTCATGTTTTCCAAACGTGGAGGCTGTGGTATAGGCTGTTTCACCGGCATCAATAACCCACATCGAGGTATGAACTTACACTATTTGATAATTTTAGGCTGATGTGGAGACGTTTAAGTTCTCATACGTAGCACAGGTTTTTTTTCGAATGCAAATCTTACTAGGTTCCCGATTCTTGTGTAAATCATCTTTAAACGTTGGAAAGTCGTATTGCTCGTAGTTCCTAGAGTCTTCTCATTTCCGCCAATGACAGTGTGTCATAAATAAAACGAAAAAAAAAAAATTATGGTTCAACTGGTCCTTGCATCAGGTCGCTCTTCACAATTATTTGTCTTGGGTGAAATTTTATTTTTGGGACAATAGGAAGGGACTTACAATTTTATGCGGAGACCGAGCGGCTGAATTGAGAATTGACATTTATACCTTCGGAAATTAAAAATGTTCTCGTTGAAAGAAGCTGATGCTGGAATTTGTGTTTTCCGTGGGAAAAATATCACTCTGCTGACTGGATATCGTTTCATTTTCCAGTTTATTTCCCTCAATTTGAGGATATTTTCGGGGAAACCAAATAAAACGTGAAATCGCATGTTCATCAGAGCAGAAGTGAAACTCAAACCAATCCCAAGTTTTGACGATTAAAATTAACGAATTTTCGAAACTTACAAAATTATCCATATCCATCGAAGCGTGTACCAATTACTCGATTTATACTTGAAATTCCCATCAATACTGTTGTGGATATTAATTGCACAAGCAAACACAATGCTTGAAAATGACACATTGAAATAGAGTGTCCCTTGAATTTTATAAATGCCATAATGTGATTGGTGATTGCGGTCGACGCTGATGTGGGTGCGACAACGAATGACAGTTTCAAATTGTTTTCACGCTAAAACGAGTTCCGGTTTGGTTATTTTTACGTCTGTTACACCAATTTAGTTTATTAAATTCGCAACAGATTCATACTGCCGATCAATAAAAACAAGGAAAACGTTATTTTAATGGCAGCTATATAAATGCCATCATTCCGTCAAGGAGAATAGAATTTTACAACCGATAAGAAATTCCAACCCTAATTTTGATATCAGTGTCGCGACAAAACATTGACAAAATATCAATGTCGAACACAAGCCAAGTTTGGAACGCATATAATTTCCATAACAGCCATAAAAAGTGAGCCTGGGGGAACGACATATTTTTTCGGCTATAGCCGGTTTTGCAGGGTATTTATTTGTCGTTCTTTCTCATTAATTTTGTGTACGAATTATTCGATTAATAATAAAATATTAAGGTGTCAGCCGACCAAGAAGAAGAAAACAAGTTTAATTGACTCGATGCGATAAATATTCGCAGCTAAATTAACAGCCACTAACTCTGGCAGATTGTACATTCAGGTTTGTCCTCTCATAGTAATTCATTGCTCGCACTAATGCATTGACTGCCTTTGTATGGGAAATCAGAAAAAAGAACCATCCTTTTGCAAAGAAAATCGGGACAAACAAACTAAACTGCCAAACAAGGTTGGGTGGATCTAGCTTATCCACTTAGCATATCAATGAACAACATGGTTATATTAATTCGTTGGCATGCCAAATTCGGACAGATTTACAATAATTAAATTCCTATAAATTTGTATTATTATTAATTAAATAATTACACGTTCGGCATTCACGACCCTGATTATGATTACCAATATCCCGGTTTGGGAAGGCCAAAGGGCGGGTCGTGAACCAATTAAAAATTGTGATTATTCAACCAACCACAATGATTTCACGCATCTCACGCAATGACAAGCACGTATAAAATGCGGTGTACTCGTATTAAAACGAAAATTCTGAAAAAGATTTATAGTCTCTTAAAATATAAAGGAGCTGCGTGTTCAACATTCAAAACTTGGAGTATTTACCGGAGTATTTTCGCTTTGATTTCCCTGAAATATATTCACTCTAGGTATAATGATTTATCCAAAACATTAACAAATTGAAGAATGTGCACGACTGTATAGCATGGGCAGCTTTCTCTGTCAATACAAGTCTGCTAAAGTTAACAGTATTGCTAGATTTGCATTTATTTAGATGCGTAATTCGCTATTTAAGGTACTTATGTATATTAATTTTGCGTTCCCAGAAAAATGTGAAAAACAAAACTTTTATTGTTATTGTTAAAAACGATAAATTAAACAAGTCAAGTGGCTAATTTTACAAATCGCTTAATGCTGTCACTAAACGAATAATGTTATTTGGACAAATGCATTCGTTGTACCTATCTACAAACAAAATTTATTTAATATTACGAATGCACCAATCTGTTTCCGCCCCAGTCAAAAAGAAAAGCATGCCCTAATCGATCAAAAACGGATAAAAAACTCCTGCTACTCTTGTCCCCGTAATCTTGTAAGGTGTACGCTGATTTTGGGCGCTGATATTCCTGTAACTAGAACTTTTAAAAATTAACCTTTACTGGGTGGCTACAACTCCAAGAACCGCGACATCATCAAATATCCGGAGGTTTTAAAAGTAAATCTATTTTAATGGTTAAAACTTGTAGTCTTACCTTACTTAGCTAGTATAGCAATAGTACGACGTTTATCTAAAAACAAACACTAGAATCCTATACCTACTCATATGTATTTCTATCACAACTTGTCATATTTTACAGCAAGTTAAATTCCTTTGTTCATTCACTACCAAGGGGTTGCTCTGCTTCACATAAAGTGCAAAATTTACCAACCATTGTTATTGCTACTATTTCTATTCAAATGCCAAACGTCTATACTCACAGGCGAAATAACTAATTTAAGGTATATCCTTGAAAAATGAAGAGCTCTTCTCGTAGTTATCGTGCTATTAAATCCACTCTTGCTTTTATCTACCACAATCTGCAGACAAAGAGTAGATCTCTACTCAGGATACTCCACCCAAACCAATCACAGACACACTTCAATTACACTTGAGTTAAACAAACGCGCAGAATAACACTCTGCTAGACACATTTAAGTAATCCCATTGCCGCCGCTGCCGCCGCCACTTCAGTCCCCATTGTGTGTGCGAAACTAAATTACTTACATACGAGATGCGAATTGCGCCCGGCTCGACTGCTCAACTGTTTTGCTGCTCTAAGCAAAATTTCATTAAGCAAATACCAAAAATGCCCCGAATTGTCGAAATTTAAATTCTCCAACAGAACAATGTGGCGAAAATTGGATAAAGACGACGGCAACTACTGACACCACTAACACTCATACTGTCATACTTGTAGTCAGTCAGTCTCGAGTCGATAGCAATCAGTTAAGGACGCAATTTTCACCTTTCGCCCTCAGTAGGACACTCCATTCCTGTTGTTAGGCGGCAGGAAAAAATTCAATTCCATTACATAGGTTGGACAACCACCTTCCGCCCATGTCTGCCGCGCCGATATGAATGAAAGCAATTTGGAAAGAAAAAAAGTCACAATGTCAAGTAGAGCAATCTCTGACCAGGACGACGAACGGTGCGAATGTTTACCTATCGCCTTTGTTTACTAATAGGATCACGTTCAATTGCTTAGCATTCATTTGGGCCTTATACTCCCTTTGCACCGGACAGAATTTGTTGTGTGTTCTTTCTGCGGAGGTGGCAATTTGTTCTATAAATAGACGGATGTGGACTACCTGTTGTGCTCAAGAATTGCTTTGGTAGCGGCCCTCTTCCTGATGGATATAAATAGGCGGGCATTTTATTGTCTGCAATCGAGCATAAGAATCCTCCAATAAATATTTAATGACACTTATTGCGGCGCACACAATCCAAGTTTAAGTACGCCTACATCCAGGTGAGCGCAACTGAATTGAAAAAGTATCGGAACTGGTGACTGCGCCTAGGAATCAGCTGCGAGCCCAATGACTCGAGGCTCTTCACCCAAGTTCTGCTAATTAGGCGAGCATGTTCTGCATTGTCCCCTGTGCCTTTCTGGATGCCATATCACGACAACAATGAGACATTTTTGTTTAATTGCACGCTCCATTTAGTAAATTAAATAAGACATTCGCTTCGGAATCTTTTGAAGTGTAATTGAGTCATTTTGAGACAGACGCATGATGTCTTTGATTCCGCTGGCAGATGGTGTACGATTTGGTTAATGAAAAACCATTGTAGGTATACATAAGATTTGTGGGGAGCCCGTATTTATTAGGTTGATGACAGGAGGTTTTATTTTTATACTCCCATAAATTTTAAGTTGACCCTAGCAGCGGTATAGTTGCGGGCAGAGGAACAAATTAATTAAACGCTAAGCTGTTGGAAAAATGATTGATTGCGTTTTTGCTGCCGTCAGTCTTTTGATTTATGGGCCACGAGGAGTTGGCACGGTGAAGGGGTTTAATTAGACATTGTTTTCGGTAAAAATTTCAGGTTTGGTTACTGCGATCTCATGAACTCAAAAAAGTGCTTCTTCTCGTTGTGACTGGCCATCCGTGAGTCGCTTACAGTTTGGACCTTTAAAAATTTAAAATTTTCAATTTAGCCATAAAATTGACGAATGCCAAATTTCCGCAGGCGAATTTCTGCACGTATATTTTTGTCACGAATGATTAGTACAGGTAGTTTTAGAGCTAACTAGAAAATATACAGTGGTAGAAATTCTACACAAAAAAAAATAAAAAATCAAGCAATTATGTTGTGTTTAAGGGAGTGAAATGTGAAAGTGTTTCTTAACTTATTGTTTCCTTCGACTATTTATCTTAACTTGTCTCGCTTGTGGTCGACCCTACCTGTTTTAAGTATAAATTACAACAATATTCGATATTTATGTTTTTTTTTTCTTTTTTTTTATGAACGAAAAAGCGACATCTAAATATCGACAAAGTACGCCTCTTTGAAAATAAGTTTTACTCATGAATACATTTGAATACGTCACTATGAGAATTTAGAGCAACTAATTATTGATGTTTTATTTAGTAAAATCATTGAAACGAAATTATAAAGTTGCTTACATTTAGGGGTGGGTAAATTACATTCCTACGAAAATGGGTTCTAATCTACGATGTCCTTCATTCGAATACATTACTGTGGTAATATGGAGCCGACAAATTGAATTTCATCAAAATGCTTCCATTTAACTATAATAAGTATTTTGTATGGAGAATTATTAACTTAATTTTTCCAGTCTTAATGGCGACATATACAAACAATTTTTTTTTGTGCACATCTATGCCACAGTACCGCACGCAGGCGGGGGTCCGCATTTTTAATTAACTGTAAACAAACAGGTACCTACTCTTATCAATTCGTTTTATAAGCAAACAAATATTCGTAAAAGAATGCGAAATCGCTAAGTAAAAACACACTCTTCTAGAGAACATTAAATTCTAAGAAATGGTCTTAAAATACAACCGCACTAAAATAGACACTTACTACTTGTATATTTGAAGCAACCAACGAAATTATAAATGTCGGAGAACAAACCAGTCTAGGAGAACTCAGCGTCCAAAATTAGATATTTTCGCAGTAAATACATTTTGTTAGGGATATTTTGCTTCGACTTTGTTAATTACCAATTGACACAATTATCTTTTATAATGAATCAGCCGAAATGTAAACAAGCAGCTTTGAAAACTTTTATTGTCTGTGACAAAATTTTAAATGCGGAAAGTCATCTATGGAAATAACGCCACAGACAGTACGACAAAAAACAGGGACATCGATTAATGTAATGATGGTTTGTACCTATTTTAAGAATATAATAACTTGTGGCTTTCTTTCGCTATCAATTATCGCTTTAGAAGCAACTATATAAAAAACGTTTTTCGACTTAATGATTAATGACTACTGAACACTGAAGCGCCTACATCAATAGTTGGTAGGTGAAATTGTCCATTATGCAATAAAGTTTATTAATAAGAATTTTACTAATAATTTCCATGTGTTGATGGTGCTGTGAAAAATTAACTACTGCCCAACACGAACATAAGAGACCTCTGAAATCGAAAAAAAATTACAAGAAACAATAATTTTTATATAAAAACAACGAAGTTTATTACATATAAAAATATCACAGGGGATTTTCTTTTGAATAGTTTCTTGCATCACCTCTTTCTGAAATGGACGTAATTAGTCGGCTTACCGGCAAAATTGACCAACTGCCAAAAATTCTATTTTGTATTATCGATCGCAAGTATAATAGAAAAGCAAGAAGAAAATTCTGCCAAAAGTGCCTGATATTTTTCCTAGAATTATGCAAAGCATTTAAAATTGTTGGTCGACTATATGCCGTCATGCACAAGAAATTCAGGAAGAACTGACCAACTTCAGATAGTCAATTTTCCCAGAAAAAAAGTTTCCTTTCTTTTGTACCTATAGTAATCACGCAGAAATGATCTTGCGCAAGTTTGTTTCCCCTTTTTGAGGTTGTGGCTAGTGCAATAACTTTGAAATCAGTTTTGTGATCACTTTCGTCGCAATTTATGATGTTATCCAGACGTAAATTACTTGTGGAGTTTGCCAAAAATGCACAAAACACTTTAAATAAGGGTAAGATTAACAGACGAAAATACAAAGGTCTGAAATTATCGCTGACTTCCATTTTTCCTGCCAACTTCTAGATAAATGTATTCCAGTGGAATCAATGCCCTCTACTTCAACCCCACTAGAAGAAAGTGACGATGATTGGGATTTTTCAGATTCCAGCAATGATAACTATTTACCTCCTGACCCAAATATTAGGAGGAGCAGCTCTGAAACTGATGGGAAAAGTACTGATACAGTTGCTTCCGAAAGAGATTGTTTAAAGCGATGAAAAGAAAGAAAAATTAGCACATGGAAACGAAATGTTAATAAAGAAAAGTGGAGTCGTGGATTGCCATAAACATTCCAAAACCCATAAATTGCGGTAATTGCAAGTTTAAATGTACTGCGACATTTACTGACTCTATGCGAAGTAAAATGTGTGGGCAGTATTGGAATATGAGTTATAACCGCCACAAAGATTTCCTTATAAATATGGTAATGGAAAGTGCAGTAAAACGTCGAACAACAAACACTGAAATAAAGAAGAAGGAATACAGCAGAACTTTAAGAATTTTTTTTTAAAAACTCTTTGCATAAGCCATGGGCCTGTTGACCCTGCCATGTCCGGGAGAAGTGAGTTTGGGACTTTTATAAAAGCTGACAAACGTGGTTATAGAACTCCTTCAAATAAAACTCAAAAAAAAGTCCTGATGACATAAAAGTCCACATAGAAAGCTTTCCAATTACCGAGTCACACTACTGTAGACAATCTTCTAAAAGGAAGTATTTGGATGAAAAGTTGTCTATTGTCAAAATGCACAGCTTGTTTTTGCAAAAATGTTATGCGGAATCCATTACTCCAGTATCGGAAATTACATATCGGCGATATTTTTGTCAAAATTACAACTTCTCATTTTTTAAGCCGAAGAAAGACAATTGCTTAACATGTTCCAATTACAAAAAGAAAAAGGAAAACGGAGAGCCATACAAAGCACACACTGTACGAAGAGATGAGGCCAATTTTGCTAAGAATGAGGACAAAAAACGCGCAAATACTGATAAAACTTTTGTTTCTGCAACATTTGATCTTAAAAGTGTTTTGCAGATTCCATCAAGTGACGTTGCTCCAATGTATTACAGCTGAAAGCTATGTGCCTATAACTTGAATGTCTATGAAGCAGCTTTCCCCAACAAAGCACACTGCTTTACATGGACTGAAATCGGAAATCGGTTCTGCAATTTTAAGATGGATCAGCTCCATACTCAGCACTGTCAAAGAAATATCGTTATTCTCAGATACTTGCTCTGGTCAGAACAGAAATCAATACATTGCAGCATTATTTCTCTTTGTCAAGAACACGCATTTGGAAGTTGTACAACATAACTTTTTAGAATCTGGATCTAGTGAAGCTGTGTACAACTGGAGTCGTTCCCGAAATAAAATACTCTTGGTATAAAAGTCTACCTTCTTCTGCAAAGACCGATTACCAGCAAGAAGCTGCAGAAGGTTCTGAGACACAATCCGACTTCGACGAATAAAACTTTTTTCCTAAAAGATATTTTTTAATGAATCCAAAATGAATATTTTCTGTTTAATTAATTAATTTCTGTGTAATTATCTATGTGCCACTTTACCCAAAATAGAAATAATAGCTCTAAATATTTTCTTTTTTTATATTGCAGCTTAATAATTATGTTTTGCATATTCTAGATAACAGTATTCAAAAGAATAAAAGAGAATAGTATTTGTCCTTGTTGAGTTCCAAAGATTTAAAGAAAACAAAAAACTTGTTTTGCGTAAAGCGTTTTTTTGAAGCTATTTTTTTCTTTTATGTGTTTCTTATATCCGTGGGGGACTGTAAAGGAAAAGGACCATTCACATGAGAGATAATTGCGAACAGCGAACTGGCGAATATTCGTAGACTCTGACATTTCATTCACATGAAAACTTTTTTTAGTCGCAGGTATCCGCGAATCATTTGCATTGTTAAAGATTAAGTTCAAACGAATTTTTCATTCATGGGTTTGTGGATCGCGCCTGTTTTATGTCGATTGTGAATTAAGTTTGAAAGTTGGCGGCAAGAATTTTCAAAACGCGGGAAAATTTATGTAATTGTAAATTTCGTAATTTTTTAGATTAGATGTTAGATTAATTGAATATAATGCGTAATTTGGTATTGACGGTTCTAATGTTTTTGCTGTCATAATTGTTAAACAAGTTCTTCAATATTATGAAGTGATTACAATTTTATAATCGATAATCGGTTGGATAGGGATTGAACAGAATTGCTCAACGAATTTCCAAAATCGGTGTTCCAGGGGTGGAGATTATCCTACTTAAACCGAAAGAAATAGCGCCTGAGGTTCTATTTTTGGTATTTATTTGAAGCACTCGCACCGGCTGTTTCATCGTTATTATTTCTACCATCTTTCATCTAACTTACGGCCTCTAATTGGTGTTTACTGCTTTGCATATTTTGCTTAATTTTGACCCAATGCCTTTTCGTTTACCATAGATTTCATGGAGTAATTAAAGCAATATCCTATACTACGTCATTTAGTGATTTAGTACAACATAATCGTATAGGTATAGGTATCCGATTTGAAAATAATTTAAATTTCCGTGGAACCTCAAGCGTGGCCTTTGGCAGATTTAAATTCCATTCTTCACATTAGTCTAATTGTTGCTCCCCTTCCTCTTTCGCTGAATTCCATCGTTTGTGCCGTATGTAAGATTTTACCTTCGCCTTACCGGTCTCCCTTTCTTCGGAGTTGAAATTATATCGTGAACAGTATTTGAATTTCATAAATTCAAACATATTGGATAGCAAATATTGCCACAGCCATCGTATAACAATGATTATGCTGATGCAAACATTCATATTTTTAATGTCTTCATGGTAGGTACCTTCTTCCTACACAAAAATTTCGTATTCCATGGATGGGGCCGGATAGGACTACAAGAGCACAACCGAGCAGAATTTACTGCCGAAGGCCATTTAGATAAAACTGAAATTATGTAAAAGAAGTTCGCCTGTGTGACTTGACGTGAATTTTGCCAGTTGTTGTTGGAATATAAATTTATGATCAACAACGTTAAAATACGGAAAATGTGCCCAAAAGCCTTTTATCGTATTAGATTTCAATAAATCCTCGTTGGGTGTGCCCTTCTGTCCTTCATCCGATAGATTATATGCACCACTTCGCTTAAACGAGAGTCCGCGTAATTTCATGTAGCCAATGAATTTCGTGGGCAAATTCTTTATTTATGTTTATGTCGATTAAATTTGAATTTATGAAGCACCACGTCATACGGAGAGACGCATTTGCTTTCACCGTTCTATTGGTGGGGTAATTTATTTACCTTATTTTTGCATATTTTTTAAATAGGATTATAAATCGACAGTTACAGCGCCAGTAGTTACATTTAAAAATAATTTCCGTGTAATCCAAATGCGGTGTTTCTATCGGAGCAGTAGACCGCATTTACTGTGCTCGATGCGTAGCTCTCTGACTTTAGAAGATTAATTTAATTTAAAATTAAAATTAATTTACAATACTTTGCGAGTTTTATGAGAGTGTAAATTTGTTGCAGTCAAAATTCATTATTATTGAGAATCTGAGGCTAAGAATTAATATTTCATTCGGGTAGCCATTTATTTATGAAAAAGTGTCTATGATTGAGCGTGTGTGTTTTATTTTCTATTCGGAGGGTATTAATCGTTGTCACATAATTTTGAAGAATTTCTTATATTTTGTTTTTAAATCAGAATGAGTTGATAGAAATAATCTACCAAGTTGTTGATGAACGTTTAATTGGCGCAAAAATAAAAATTGAGCTGCACAAAACTGATAGTACATTATAATAACGAGTTTGAGAGAAGGCTTTTATTTTAATGGGCATCATTCAGGTGCTAAGTTATGAGAGTTTTAAAACATAACTTAAAGGGTCCGCCATCTAACTTTTTTTTTTCCAATAAGCACTAGTTATTTCGCGAATGGTAACACTTAGCTCATGTCTGATCTGACAGATAATTAGTTTTATCCTTCCCCTGAACGAATATGGTTGTGTATACGCTTGAACAACGCTGGGAAATATTGCGACATTACTTTGAAAATCGACTTAGAGAAGATGCCGATTTTTCCAAAAAAATCATCTTTTCAGGTGAAGCTCATTTTCATCTTGGCGGGTATGTAAACAAGCAAAATTGTCGCATTTGGGGCACAGAAAACCCGCACGCATACATTGAAAAGCCGATATACCCAAAACGAGTTACTGTTTGGTGCGGAATTTGGTCCAGAGGCATAATTGGGCCATTTTTCTTCGAAAATGAGCAAGGAGTGGCCGTTACAGTAAATGGCGATCGTTATCGGGCATGTTGAACGAATTTTTGTTCACAAAAATTCAAGAGGAGGATATTGGCAACATTTGGTTTCAACAGGACGGCGCTACGTGCCACACAGCCGAAGCTACACTCGATGTTTTGCGCCCTGTTTTTGAAGATCGCATTATCAGCCGCAGAGCTGATGTCGTTTGGCCACCTCGGAGCTGCGATTTGACACCGTTGGACTATTATTTGTGGGGTGCCGTAAAAGATAAGTGTTACGCCGACAAGCCAGAGACAATTGACGCCTTAAAGGACAATATTCGTGTATACGCTTGAACAACGCTGGGAAATATTGCGACATTACTTTGAAAATCGACTTAGAGAAGATGCCGATTTTTCCAAAAAAATCATCTTTTCAGGTGAAGCTCATTTTCATCTTGGCGGGTATGTAAACAAGCAAAATTGTCGCATTTGGGGCACAGAAAACCGATCGCCATTGGTGAAATACAGCTGCACACAATCGATAATGTGCTTAAAAATTGGACCGATCGTGTAGGCTACTGCATGGCCAGCCGAGGCAGCCATTTGAATGAAATTATTTTCCATTATTAACCGGAAGGACTGTACTTTCAAATAAAAAAAGAAATTTGAGAAAATTTTCAGTAGTTTTTTTTTATAGCATTTTCAAAAAAAAAAAAGTTATTTGGCGGACCCTGTATAGTTGACTATTAGAGATTCCGCGCAGAGCTCAGTTCCTTAGATATAGAAATTCAAGTCCTGGGATTATAAAAGATGTTTGAGAAAGTAATTCGACAAATGTTTTTGAACTAAAGGCCATTGGTACCCACAAGACGACCGCACCTCGTGCCAAATAACTGTCATACTCGCAGACGTCGAGCAATTTTATTAAACTAATCACAACAGACGATCTCACATCAAGAACCATATCCGAATCAAGCATGTGAGAGTAATTTATTCCAGCACAGCCCTACAAATTACCCATCAATTTGATATCATTATCTGTGAAGCAAAACCGTATGCATATTCTCCAGCCGATTCACACAAACCCTACAATCCATACACTCTGTGTCACTCATTGGGTAGGGGGAGGCGACAGATGCCACTTTACAGTTTCGCCAAAGAAAATATGCACAAATATAATCCTCGCAGAGAAATCCGTTTCAATAAAAAAAAAAAAACGGATCTACCCCAAACAAAGGAATCCCAGCAGCCGACAGCACTTGTATATTTACGTTACAAATCTATTCTATACCATTCATTACGAAGTACTGAAAGACAGCACACCCAAAAAAGAATAGTGTCCTAATAAATCGCACTCATATATCAAGCAGTGGAATGCCTCATTTGAGGATAAACAACATAAAGCCGATATAAATCCTCCATGGATTTGCAACACACACATTCTCGTATGTGCGTGTGGGGCGAGTAGTTGGAGTTGGTTTTGCGAAACGCTGGCAATAAGACCCAAATGGGTGCAGATTCACCCGAATTCCTTAGATGGAAATGAGGTGTCAATTTTGGTGTCTTGTGTTTTTGCTGGTTTTTGATCCTTTTTGCCGCCGCCGTATCGGAGACGATGGAAAAACTTTCATTTTAATAAAATCGCCAATGAGCCGGCGAATGTTTTATTTCCATTTTTACTCTCCTTTCTTTCGGGGGGTCAAAGTTCCGAAACAAAGTTCTTCAGGCAATAATTGTATCATGGTGGACTCTTCAGTCTCTAGACATGATCGATGTATCAGGCAAACAATGATTAAAATTCAAGCGGGTCCATGGGGTGTTTATTAAATTTAGCGATGTCCTCGCTTCAGCTAGTGTTGATGAACCCGGGGGTTTCATGATTCATAAAATCACAATGAAAAACGAAAGAAATTTCCCCGAAAGGGGTTCCAAATCGAAATTAATTCAAAATAACTTTCGCTTCTTTACAGGTTGGACTGGTGTGACAGGTAAGGAATTCCGTCGTGTAGACCTGTTGCGAAGTCAGTTCGTTGAATGGGGATACAGGATTTGGGTCGAAGTTTAATGCACTATCAAGCCAACCTTGGAACAGTTTTCGATTTGTTGTACCATTTAGAATGGCTCTCATTGTTGTACCATTTAGAATCACTCGTAAATATTGGAGTCAGACACACAGGACAGAGAACCTGTTCATCGAAGTAATTAGCCAATTATGGGTGAATTGAACAAAAATGTTTGCACTCGCGTACACTTCAGGACGATAAGCTGTTGATGGGTGGCACGTAAAGTGGGTCTTATAAGTAAATGTTGATTCCACTTCGACGAAGAGTGCAAATAAACTTTAAAAATTTTGACAGTGTCCTTTTATTCAGTCTGGATAATAAGTTGATCCTTAGATATAATAAAATAAAGTACCATCTGGTTTTGTCAGTTTAATACGATTGAAAGTTATGTACGTATACGATAGAGTTTCTTGGAAATATGTAAAACTATTTTCGTGGTTGCTATTTAACTTTTTGGCGATGTCAGCGACAGTAAGCTAAATCAGCTCGGACACTGCGTTGTTTGAATTTGCGCAAATTGGAAAGAGATAGCTTTTAAATTATACCAGGGAATATGCGGTGCCGGGAATAAAATCATTTTTGGACGTAATCACACTTTTAAGGAGGTTAACTGCCTCCAAATCGATTTGGGTCAATATTTCATTCTTAACGGTGCAGTAAAGTCAAAAGTTCGGTTTGGAGTTATATTTGTTTGCACTGTGCATGCAGGTACATGTCAGCATATAAAGGGTTTTTCAACAGGGACGCTACTAAAGTAGAGCGACAGGGACAGCAAACAACGCCGAATTTCTTGCCGCTCTTTTGACATTTCTCTTCATTAAGGTTTGCCATTTCATGATGGAAAGATATACGAGCCAACAACGAGTCGAAATTATTAAAATTTACTACCGAAATTCGGAGTCAGTGGCCTCAACGTTAAGAGCGCTACGTCCAATTTATGGTCGTCATAATCGTCCTAGCAGAACAACAATTGAGCGTCTAGTGGAAAATTTTGAATCCACAGGCACAGTACAAAATGTTCCCGTGCCAGTGACACAAAGAAGTGCCCGTAGTGTCGAGAATATTGCTGCCGCTGAGGCTTCAGTTGAAGAAAGCCCAAATGTGTCTCTCACACGTCGTTCTCAAGCGTTGGGCATCTCTGTGACGCCGTTATGGCGAATTTTGCGAAAAGATCTTACAAGATTAAATTGACGCAAGAACTGAAGCCGCTTGACCACCAGAAGCGTCGTATCTTCTTGAATTGGGCTGAGCAACAACTTGAAAATGATTCGGATTCATCGAAAAATCATCTTCAGCGCTGAGGCTCATTTCTGGCTGAATGGCTTCGTCAATAAACAAAATATGCGGTATTGGTCAGGCAGCAATCCACACTTACTCCATGAGTCATCATTGCATCCCGAAAAAATTACGGTTTGGTGTGGTTTATGGGCCGGCACGTTACTGTGGGAATCGCTACCGTTCAATGATAGCCGAATATTTTTGGCCCCAATTGGATGATATGGACTTGGAGGACATGTGGTTCCAACAGGACGACGCCACAAGCCACACAGCGAATGTCACAATCAATTTATTGGAAACCAAGTTTGGAGAAATGGTCCAGTCGCTTGGCCGCCTCGGTCGTGCGATTTGACGCCGTTAGACTATTTCCTGTGGGGCTACGTCAAGTCTATGGCCTATGCCAACAAGCCAGCGACGATTGATGAACTTCGTACGAATATCGAACGTGAATATGCAGCAGTATCGGCCGATTTATGCTTGAAAACCGTCGAAAATTGGGTTCAGCGTCTGGACTTCTGCAAGCATGCCCGTGGTGGCCATGCAAAAGAAATCGAGTTCCATACATAATGGCATCGAATGTACTTTCATAGGAATAAAGAATTCAGTTCGACATTTTCTTATAGGTTAGAGTTGGTGGCGGAAGATTGATACGTAGATGTGGAAGCTTTACTTAGGTCCAAGAGTTTTATTCAACTAATTAGTTAAACAAATAAATGTTTTAACCCGTCGTACACTAGTACATACAGTCATACACTAGTGAAATTAGTATTGTCCCTGTTGAGCAGAGTTTTCGAGATTTCGTCGAATCTAAAATAAGCCAAGTCCACAAAAAATTCAAGATGTTGAGCAACGAGTTGAACAGACAGAACAGTGCATTATTGTAAAATCGCACATCCATAATAATGGGCTCGTGGACTACCATTGTACACTTGTTGAGCAGCGCATTGAGCAACGATCTACCGCATCATAGAAGTTGCTTGTACAGAATGGAGAGCACTGATTTAATGTACTGAATTCAAAATTGATGCGTTGCGTCCCAAGTGCACGACGGCTATTAGAGTTCGGAATGTCTGCTTATTAACGTGGCATTGCACTCTTGAGAACAGAAGTATTGGGGATTTTTCTAGACCGACAGAATCGCAGCGTGGCGAGTCTGCCTGCGTTTAGGGGTATTTGAAAATATATAAACAAGGAGACGAAAGGAAACGCTTCTTTATACAGTATGTGACATCCTCGGTATATAGATGCATGTACTTTTGATCTGAAAGTGACTGCTTCCTTAGATTTAACAATGCTTCGAAATGGAAAGAAAAAAATGTGTTAATTTTATTGAAAAACTCCGTAGTGAGAGACATTCTCACAAGTTGAATCAAAATGTACGCTCTAGAAGTTCTCAAGTCTATACAAAAAGGATGCTGTACAATTGGAACCTACTCTTTTCAAAATCGCAATGTTTACTCGCCGCTTAATTGTGCCTATAACGGTTGGCCAGGAAAATATGCCCCTCCTTCTCAGTAATAAGTTCATTCAACAATAAGATGGTTTCTGCAAAAGCCTAGTAGTGGAAGAAATATGTAATTTAAACTCGTTATTTTGTTGCAAAATACACGTAGGTAAATATAAGTTCTTATTGGATCTTTTAGCTGATATGATAAAAATTTAAACATTAGTGCATCAAAATGCACATGAAAAACGTAGTCCAATATTTCAAAATATTGTTTTTTCTTGAACACCTGTATTTTCTAAAGCAGTGTAAAATTCCCAGATCTGTCTTGACGCTTTTGGTTTTGTGGATATTACCTTTTAGCTGAGCTAGTGACCTCCGATGTATCGTACTCCGTCTTATCATGGTTTGGCCAATAGTTAATCACTTAATGTAAATTTTCCCAAACACGTCTGGAAATTTTTGAAATAAACTATAACTGAGATGTTTTTTTTAAAAACCTCTTCCGACGTTTTTGAATGCATTAAGTTTCAATTCAATCGCTTCAGTGATAATTTATCAGTCAGAGAAACAAAATGTAATTTTTTTGCACTTTTGCTCGATTTCTGGGTAGAGGCCTCTGAATGCCAAAAAAACAACTCCGTGTTTGCATTTGCATTCAATAGGTGCAAGAAAAACATCTTCATCGATGACGTTAGCGCGACCTTTTTTTTTCCTTGTCGGAGGTTGTTACTATCCAATGGAGCACTCAGACACAACTACTGGTCTGTAGTACTGCCAAACCGACACCTTACATTATTGTACTTAGTTTTCCCGTCCTTAGAAGAAAGAAGAGAAGAGGCTTCAGTGATGAAGAAGTTAGATGTTCGGCACTCAACACATCAGCCCCAAAGATCCGCCACCTGATACGAGCAGAGGCAGGACAGCTATACAGAGGTGTATCGTCGTCCTCTCCACAAGCAGGACAGATGGTGGTGTCGCTCAATCCTAATACACTTAAGTGTTTGGCAAAAGCTTGGTGGCCCGAAAGGAAGCCCACAAGCAGTCTGCGTTCGATTCTCCTAAGGGACAGAAGGAAAGACGTGGACCTTTTGCAGATGTCCAAACGCAGTCGTCTGGTCTGTCTACACGCAGCACAGTCACGCCACCGATACTCTTTTTCATGGGAAACCCAAGTATCAATGAGTGACCTAACCACAGATGCAGGCAGACCCAACGCAGGTTCAGGTCCTGAGAAAGCTTCTTCTGAACCCAGCCTGGTAAGCCCATCAGCGATCGACGGAAATACCAAACGCGTACTCCTTCCGATCAAGAGCACTTTCAATCCCACCAACGAGGTTCTGAAGCGCGCAGAAGTGGCCACCGTTGCCTGTAACACTGAAAAACACGTATTGACCTGATTTCCCGGGAAATGAATCTCCAGTAGGAGACTAAAAGTCTCCGATTTTGTCTCAGTGTAGCTGCCATCAGATTTTTGGAGCGATTCCAGTTTACTTGGTTTGTGTCTTTTGAGGACTTGAACAAGCTTACTGGTTGCACTTAGTGATTCGATCTCCTCACAAATTTTCCTATAAGAGCCATTTTTCGATTAACGACTTAGTCTCTTAAATTCTTTTTGTTTCGATCGATACAGATTCCAGTCTTCTTCTAAGTTGGTTTTTAAAGACCGATATAGGAGCTTCCTGGTTTCTCTGCGAATACTCTGCAGCGCAACCTACCACTACTCATTTATTAAAGCTGCGACCAGTGAGTGGGTGTCTACAAGATTGACTATCGCAATGCCTCACCGCAAATGTCGGTGGCATTGTCTCCTCTTTCACAACAAATTAAAGGCAGTGAAGCAAAACTAAACAATTGCCGGTGAATGCCTCTTTTCAGAACATATTTCCACTCAAGTGGCTGTCATAACTCCTTTAACACGCGTAAACCACAAAAACCTGATTAATGACCAGTTGGCATGGCTTTTTCAACCGCTCGCCCTAATTACGATCCAGTGGAAACCCACTACAAGACGCATGTGTTAACACGCATTTCAATAAGCACGACTGGTATATAACAAAGTAAATAAAAATGAGTTTACACCTCGCCTGCCGTATGCAAGATGCTAAATAATTGACCTAACTATCCCAAACACAGACACACTCCCCTGGCAAGTGTCACATTCAATTCCTCATGATTAGAGCGTAAAATATCCGCAAAGACACACATAACCATCTGTAAGTGGAATTGCTATGTCTCGTTAACTTTACGTTTGGCAGCTCGAGCATGCGAGTGGTGTATTCGAGATTGTTCATATCAATATCGGCGCGCGGCCACGTAAGACGTATGTCCGAGTTCGCTTGGCAATTATATTTAGGTATTCTTTATTGTACCGGTTAATACATCTGATTGGTGGCCTATTATAGCCCTTTTTTATTATCAGCCATGATCCATATAGATCATCGATTTACATGCACTTACAACAACAGCATATGATCCTGCTATTTATCGAGATCACGAATCATGATCTGAAGATGTATTCTACTATTTCCCACTAGGTGGCTTGTTTCTTTCTTCAATGTTGGTGTGCCTGTAAACGATAGCCAAGCCACAGTCACGTTGCCAGACTGAAATATTCAACACCCTTCATAACACAAAAAATCAAAAAGCATTTTTTTAACATCAAATAAATTGCCCGTCCTTCGAGATTTTGCATTTTCATCCAATAAGGTGTAAATGTTTCATACGCATTTATTTAACAAAAATATGTTTATGAAATGTTTCGCAGTCCGTTAATAATTTGTTTCACAAGTTTTGGGAGTTTTTTTTTTCACATAAAATACAAATGTCCAGAAAATCTTGGAATAATGAAAAATGGAAACTAGCAGGCTGCATAAATTTAAATTATTTTCAAAACTAATTATTGGGAAATACATTTTCACATTTTTTATCACAAAATATTACGCAAAATTTTTGAATTTATTTTTTGAGTCACAAATTATGCAAAGTAACGATTTAATTTTGACAATCAAACGTATATTTTCTGTGTGTGCAGAGAGAGAGATATGGTGAGATCACAACGGGATTAACCATGGTTGAGCAACCGAACGCACTTTCCACAGTTCATCCGTCATCATCTTCTAATCCAAAAATTAATAAATGTAACAGAACGACCACTCTCTGGATTATGCCAACGAACACAACTTGTGAGAACGCCAACTATGAGTATTATCATGAAAAGTAGAATGTTTAGTTTTAACCAACTTCGGTTTGCTCTTCTGGAATTTCGCGCTTAAGCGGACCAGAGGTGCAAACTGCAATAAGATTTTCATTACATTTCGATCTGATGGTAAACTGATTTCCTTTAGAAATTAAATACATCATATTACTGAAGCGGTTTTGCTGTTTTCGAGCCTCTGTCCGTACATTTCCCACAATAAAAAGCATTTCATAAACATTTAATAAGTACTTAATCGGCGTCTGTACCGTTTAAAAAAGAAATGTTTGACAAATATATGAAATGTTTCTGAAGCAAATCGAGAAAATATCGTTTATTTGTTGCATAGAATTTTAAATTTGTTTTTAAAAGCAATAAAAAAAATGAAAATTACTAATTTCATTCATATGGTATCATCCCCGACAAGCAAATGAAATGTCATGTCAATTGACATCAGATCGTGACGTCACGTGGCACAGAATGTTTGCAATATGGCTGGTAGCGTCGTGTTTTGAAAGCAACTGTTGCCACAACTCCACAATAAAAGTTTTCTATGATCGGTATTGTTTTATTTCCGTGATCTGATTCGGATCAGATCACGCTGATAATAAAATACGGCCTGTGTGATTGATTCTATTTCATGTGGGGACCATACCTAAGCTAGTCCCGGTCAATGAAAGATGCCGACACATCTAGAGTGGAAAGACAAGAAATCTCTCCCAGGCTTTATAACCCAACGGTCGACGCCTGAATAAACACGAATTCGCTTCCTTCCCACGCCCTCGAGCTTGTGGTTTATGAAAAACCTTTTCAGTCACCGTGATACCAATAATTTTCAGGCCTAAGGCGATTTGTGTGTAGACATTGTTCGGTTTTCTCTTGGCAAAATTCCTAAAAATCTTCCGTGTCCTCTGTTGGTATATGTATGGGATATTTTTTGAGAATAGCCAAAGGCTGAATAAATAATTCAAATATACCCGAGAAGACTTATGCTGATGGCTGTGTCTGGGCAGCCTACAACTGTGTGCGAAAATGCTACCCCTAGAGTGGTAGAATGTAAAATATGTACCGGTATCCTTGTAATCCGATTGAACGGAAGGAATTTCATGCGGAATTATCGACGCACGAGTATTTTGTATTTTTGGTTTACGGCACAGGGCTAGAGCGTGGGCTGCGTGCCTTTTGGAAGAGTTAAAAAGGTAGCGAAAGGTGAAGCCTAATGAACTTGGCAGAGGTGTTTCAGGTGTTGACGGGTAGTGATAATTTTTGGCCAACGTCTGCGACCATAATTTATTGGATTAACGAGGGCTTTTGCCAGAAAATTTGGCTACAAATTATCCGCAAGTGTTGTGCTGATAGATCATCCTTTGATATACCGGGGAACATTTAATTTCTACTTTCTGTCTAGTTGTTCTTTTATTTTAATACCTGAGATATCTATATAATTATAGATATTCCATCAAGGGCAAACCCTTTGCCCCCACAGCAAATAATTCTCGCCTGGGGAAAAATAAGAAAATTCGTTTTCTCAATTTAGTTTTGATAAACCACAAACTAAATTCAGAGACTTGGAAAAATGCCCCAACCAAAGTCATCGGTCCATGATTCGGCGTTTGTTCCAACTCTTCTTACCCATAGTAAGAAGTTTAGATTACGAGTATAAATTGACTTCAAATGAGATTCCTTCGTTGAATTGAGGTGGTAACTAAAAACTATGTGTGATTGTCTCTCAGGAATATACCAACGCTCTGTTATCAAAAATCTGGCGGGATGCATAATTTTATTTTCGAAACATCATTTGCTTCAAAAACAAAACCGTGTCGCCGTCAAACATCCATTGAACCTTGCAGCCTATAAATATACGAATACAATTTCCAGCCGCATTTGTTAACATGAATGTCCTTTTAGTCCTCGTGTGTCTACCATTCCCTGCAAAAAATTTTGTGCACCAATTAGCGACTGTTTATGTACTTTGTATTTTGTACAAATAAATACATAACGTTGTCAGAATGAATTTCAAATTAAATTGTCTTCTTCATGACATACACACACCCAAAAAATCAAGAATTTTGGCAATATTTATTACATGCCAAATAGTCCGACCGCAGCCATAACACTCTCCAGATTTAATCCGACAGATACAAGACACAATGTCCTCTTTAAATCAAATTGAGTTGCTGCACGAAATTGTGATAAATGTTTACTCAGCCCATCAGAATGTGAATGACAATAATAATAGGAAACACGAAAAAAAAAATTCTTTTCGTTTTCTTAAAATTAATGTAAAAGCATTTTTGTGCGAAGGAATGAGAAAACAATTTGGGACATACATTACTATGCCAAAATCTCATAAACCCACACATGTTTAGCGATTTATGTTTGCTGGCGTGACAAAAATGTTTTCAAGGAATCCATTCGACACACACTCTGGTATTTCAACGAGTCCTTGGGCATGAACTCTTATCTGTAGACTGCTGGTTCATAATGTTTACCGCTAACATTTACTGGCTGAGATATCACCACAAGATTATGAATGATAAAAATGGAAAGAATTGATGTAAATTGCAAGGATACGAGAATGTGAGTAAGTGCGAGCAACAATGTGTAAACGGGCCTTGAAATTATTTTATGATGTACGCGCTTTTGGGTGTACCCACACGTATGTTACTTCTGTCAAGGAAATATCTGTTTTTGGGAAATTCCGCAGAGTGGATCATGTCGTCAATGCGTAATCCTTGGAGAAAGTACGAATTAACAAATGCTATAGAGATTTCCCTTCGGAGTCGTAATTAATTTATGGCATGGTTAGGAGATCATTGACTTCCCACAAACTGTTGGCTATGGCTGACATTACTCTACATAAACCGCTTGTCGTTATGTAGGCCGTGGGATTTGGATAGGCATTTTAACACCTACACACGTGTGCTGATGTGTGCACTTCCTATTGACAGTTTTTTTCTGCGAAAATGAGAGATGGTTCATGTTGTGCAGGGTTTGAGTTACACGTAAGTAGGTATACATATTTTCCGGCCTTGATGTGCCGGATGGGAGTGTGTAATGTAAGTAATGTTTACCTCAAGATAACAAGGATAAACACCGAAATGCTTGTTAAACGACTGAGCGTAGAAGCCATGTCGTTTATAGCTGCGACGCACTTATGTGCTGAATTTTTTGCTTTTTACGAAGAGCCTATAAATACTTTTGTTTATGAAAAGAAATCATAAATATGTTTGCGTAAACGACGAAAAATATGTTGACTGGATTTTTTAAATACTTCAATTCATCTTATAAATAAATAGGCGAAGGGAAATGGTACAGAGCCACTTTCACCGGTGCATTGACAGATTGTGTAGAAGCAACGTGTTCATATGCTGCCACCCAAAACACAGCTTCAGGCGCTGGGTCGAATTTAAATTGTAAATATCGTAAGGTTTAACGCGATGCCTGAGTAGACCTTGTGTGAGTAAATTATGCTGTCCAAACCATGCAAGAAATATTCATGATGAGTTCATGAGCGCGTGAACGCCAACTAGAGATGCGTTATTGTTGCCATAATGCAATGAGTTCATAATGGGGACGTTCGGATACCTAGTTTATGTAAAACGTCCACTAGATTTTTTGGGACTAGGTATCCGAACGCGTTGACTAGAATTGTTTTTGCACTCTCGCGGTCAGCGTTACCTTGGCTTCATTTTGCCCTTTTTTATTTGCAAAATTTTTCAAAAACTGTTATTTTCAAATAAGTACGTCGTTTAAACTGTAATACGGTTGCCTATCAAAACACTATATGCGAAGTAATTGTTGTTAAATATCGTGCGATATTCATTCCAAATGTGCAGCATAGCTTTTTCTCCGGCCCTATTTTCGACTCATCAGAATTCTGCAGCGGTCGCTCTGTTTATTTTAAATTTAACTCCTCGAAGTGTCAACTGAGTATGCAGGCAGGACTAGATTGACTAGATTTGTCGGCTTCCCCTCCATGTAAACGTCTACTGCAAAACCTATTCACTCGGTCAGTCAGCTGTCAGACTTAATAAGCTAGGATCCGAACGTCCCCAATGAGTTCATAATTGCATATATAAACTAAAGTCATAAACGACAGAATTTAAAATAATTTTGCGTGTTTTTTTGATCTTCGATCTTGCAAAGCAATGTAAAGTAGGATTTTTGGCACGCAATTGCAACAACTACTGTGAGTCCTCGAAGTGTCAAGTAGAGTCTATTTTTTGTAATTGCGTGCTGAAAATCCTACTTTACTTTGCTTTGATCTCAGCCCAAAAAAAAAGTACGCCTATTGTCACTGACAACTCGGTTGTTAAATATTAATTCTGATTCCATTACAAAACGGAATGATATAAGGTGTTCGTTTCATCATCGGACCATTATGTTTGCTCCATTTTTCATTTCTAAATAATAAAAGTTATTAAATAGCTAAATAAATAATTTGCAAAAATTCCACCAATTACATACAATTACATTTTTTCTCCTGCCAAAAATACATGATCTGTTGACAGAATGCTGACTGTTGCCTTTACATTTTCTATTTTTGTTATGAACCCAAGTACTGCTAAACTTCTGCAATGATAATGTAGTTCTCTTACAATACTTACAATAATTAACGCGAAATTTGAGTACAATATAATAATTTAATCGAAATTTGAAAGAATGCCTCATTTTTACTTTATTTATCAACGCGACCCTACTTTCTACTATCACGAATTTCAAATTTAAGGGAAAACGGTTTGACCTCTTCAATTCAGCTAAGGCTTGGAAAAATATTTGATGGTTCTAATATAAGCTTCGATGTTGACAACTTACATGTTTTACTATGTCGAACATTTAGAGTTAAATTAAAGTATCTAACATTTTTTTCTGGGAAGGAGCCTACGGTTGGAAAAAATTATAAAACTGTATAAATTTTTAAGGAATAACTTCAAGTTAGTAGGTACCTATAAAAAAAAAAATTATATTTAAAGTTTTCTGAAATATAAAAAAGTTTCAGGAGCATCGGATTTTTTCTTACTACTCTACTTGTTGGCCTGAGATGGCAACATTTTGTTTGACAGCTCCTTTTTGAAGTTTTTCGTCTACATAGCAGCGCTGCCAGACGGTCAATGTCTAAACGATTTTAGTTTAAACGGCAATGTAAGCGATTCAGACGACCTGTAACGATCGATTTATTTCACTGTAACCTTGTCGTAAAATAATTTTTGGCAGTGCTGGGCATAAACGTAAACGGACTGATCTTCGACCTTTAAATGTATTTCAGCTGGTTTTTTTTACTCACAAAGTCAACAAGGTAGGGGGAAAGCGGGAGGCTTGAGCCACTTTTTGCTATATCGTTCATAAGAATTTGTTTGTCAATCACAGTCACACGATAAGTGCATTTTTGTAGAGGCACATTTATCTATTTTAATAAAAGTCTCATTAACTTACAATCAACGGAAGAACTTTTTGGCAAATGCCAAATGTTTCAAAACAGATTTTCGGCTCAAGTCTCCCGCCCCAATAAAATAAAAATTAGAAACATAACAATTTACAGCACATACAAAAAAAAGTAGTTACTTCAGATTCTTAAAAACAAAAATTTTACTTCAGAAACATAACAAAAATAATAAATAACTTAATATAATATTAAATAACCATATGACTTAGGCATCAAACTACACACTTTATATCATTTAGCACTGATTTATGTTAATCATTTTTGTTAAGTACAAGCCAGAATGGTTTTATGCTATTATTTACAATGTAGAATATCAATATTATTAGGTAACAACAAATTTATTTACCTACCGCGTTACAGATAAATTTGTCACTTCTTGCACTGGAAAACAACCAGAGACAACGGATGATTTATAATTTTTTTCGTATGCAACTAACCCGTCACTGCCTGCATCGCATGCACCTACACTTGTTGAAATTCAATGGAATTTAAGTAAATTATTGAGAGTGGCTCAAGTCTCCCGCTTTCCCCCTATAACATTTTTTACCTATTACATACAAAATAGAATACGATAATTAGGCTCACGAATAACAACAACGGTTTGCAATAAATCGTTCGATACACTATTTGCCATTCAACAGCATTCCCTATATTTACATTAAACATAAAGTGAGTTGCATCTAAAAACAAAAAATTCAGGTACAAAGCCTGAATGTTGCAACACATGAGTGTAGCAACCTTTGTACATGTTGATGCTATAACGCTGTTCCACACAAAAAGTGGTTTACTACTGTTTACTAATCTGCTCTGCAGTCCATCGATTTATAGAACTGTTACAGTGTATCCTAACCGGTTAGCGACAAAAAACTAGTGTACCCCTTTTAATTCTAAACTACCTAATGTTTTATTGTATGCTCTCAAAATTAACATTTTAATTATTTTTATTGGCATAAACTATTAATTGGATTTACACCCACAGGCCATATTTCTCAACAGTTGAACGTTGTGCTAAGTAAATAAACTCGTGCCCATAGATTTGCACTTTATAATGTATTAAAAATTACAAATGTTCTGTCCGCTTAAGCGGTTATGTTACAAATTCAACTAATGGCTCGATTAAATATTGTAGCGCCGAGCCTACGTTTTTGTTGTATGAATAATGAGGCTTTTCGCTGATTAACTATGTGGGTATCGTTCAAATTTTATTGTTACAAGTATAAAATCGAAGACACGAAGCTTATGGAAATTGAAGTAATAATTTTAGAGGCTACTGTTGAAATTTTTTTATGATCTTCTTGGCTGTTGTCGTGGTTATAGTGATTAATAAACAATTTGAATGTGGTGATTTTGCGGTAAAATATTGACAGATGGCCCAACACGTTTATAAATTTAAAAACGATTAGCCAAAACCCAGCGAAGATTCTGTTTATCTTAACGTTCCCCCCTTAAATGCCCTTTCGCAGGAAAATGTGATTTATAAAGATTTTTCAAACTTAAGCATCGTTACTTTAGGGATGCAGCTTATGTCGGTTTTAGAGCAAAAAGTAATAGATTTCAGTGTTTTCTGTAATAGTTTATCGAAACTCTTACCATTTTAGACACAAACCAATTTCTGGATAGCCACGTAGAGGCTGCGTAAATCTTTACGCGATCGTAGAGGCGTCGTAAGGAAATCTAATAAATACGGCTTGACCTCCACCTACGTTGAATTCCACAAACAGTTGGTTCCTCTATTTATTCATCAATGCTCAACTTATTAGGAATTATTTAAGAGAAATCAAACCGATTTCCATTAGTTTGGGTAAAGCCCTTGATCATTTGTTGTGGGAAATTACTCCAACTTCCTTATAGGAATTATGACTAAGAAACCTGTTTTTATTCGACTTTTATAATAAACCTTACATAAATCTGGTTTATTCATAGCTAGTTTGAGAAGATTTGATAAGAAATCATACAGATAGCTTGCTTACTCAATTAGGTGGTGCTATAGCCTGCAGTGGATATGGACCTAAACCAATTTTCGGTCCTAGTTAGCACAGCCTTTGTTAGGAAAGATCCATTTCTACTAGTGACCGACAGATAAGGTCAGGTCTTCATTTATTGAACTTACACTCCGGTTTGTAATCGATGAATTTGCACTTTGCTGACAAGGTCGGTAGCACTTAACAGCTGGTTAGGATCGCTCTAAGTTCTTCTTCAAAATTGATCAATGACTAAGAACTAATATTTCAAAGTACGCAATAAACTTGTTAGGCTCTATGTGCAAGAATTATATTATAAGCATGTACTATTTAAGCCAGCATACTGATATCTTGTAAATACTGCGGCTACATAGGATATTAAAAACAGTTCGCATTGGTGGCGGATAGAATGCGAGATCCACCTCTTTGAGTGATTATTGCGTCATCTTAACCGAAAGGCTATCTTATATGCCAGCAGCTAAGGTCCCCTTTCATCGTCGACGTCAGTAATAAAGCAAAATTTATATGCGGGCATATTTCCCTAGCTCTACCGGCACCAGCTTAAGCCGTTGAACCCACTAAAGTTCATAAGTCTGTAGTCCCACCAACTAACGCCCACTAATATCCTGTCATCGAGTTCATTATGTCTCTTCGCTTTCGCCACTACGCCCACCATTCTCTGCACGGGTTGATCGCAAATCGGCTGAGGAAACATAAAAATGTTTGCACATACAACAAATACTAGGCATCTACTGGCATACACTGATTTTGCAGTTCACTCGCATTCAAAGTTCATTTTCATCACACAAAAATCATAATATAACTCACACCTCATAAAAGTTAACTACACCTACCCGCAGTCGACCTTTTTATACAAATACAAACGAAGTCGAAAAAAAAAAAAAAAATATAAAAAGTTCGGTAAAAATCGGGACACATATGAAACACCCCATTTGAGTGTTTCATGCATTAAACATACATTACTCCCACCATTAACCCCATCCAGTGGCAGGCATTTTGAAAAGAATTGGGTTCCAAAGAGTTGCTATATTGTTGTAGTGCTCTTTCTGACTGTCAACAGAATCCTCATGACTTTGTTATTCTGCGCCCCATCCAAAAATGTTTTCTCTTGTAAAACATAACCACTTCCAAAAGTCGCTGCCTCTTTTGGCTGGGGCTTATTTTTCCCCCTAACCCGATATGTGAAATGGCAGGTATCCATATCCACCCACCGAGGTTAGCGAAGCACTTGAAAGTTGGGAGTGCCTTTGATAGGCTTCATCTTGAACTTCAGCAAACGTTCCAGTCGTTGGATTTACTTAAATTCTGTGTCTACGCCTATGGCACCCAATTCACAAATGGAATATTGATTACGAATAAATAGATGTCAAAGTGGGCTGGAAGGCACAGCACTGAAAGGATCTTCTACTGCGCTTTCAATAAGAGGCAATAACTGTTAAATTGGCCATTTAAACCACAGTTTGTTTTTAATTTACTGCCCTGTGACGGAAGCGTTGCATTTTGCTGTGTAAATAAGCCTACTGCAACTGCAGTCGAATGCATCAATAAAAAGGATGGACATTCTGGCTGGACTCGCACCCAATAAATCCCCATATGAGTGGTCGTAATTTGTTTGTTTTTTTCATGTGTGGATCTTGTTGAAATTGGAATTGTTGTTGGATGACTGTCCCGAGTACGCAAGTAACAATTCTCAATTTTGTGTACTATTTTTAATTTTTAAAATAAATCGAACCAAATTATGCAGAAGTCCACAATATTCAGTCATAAAGCCCGAACATAAACTAATTTATTTGAGCATGTCGGCGTTAAGTCCAATTGATTTTAAACGGCACTGCGGAGACCAGTTTAAGTACCCATTTTAACTCGCGTTAAAACACATTTTCATAACATTGACATTTCTTCGTTCAGGAAATAAGTTATTTGTAAAGTGGATGAAATTTTGATGGTTTGTCGTCAGAAGATGAGTTTATCGAAGAGCTGATGGAACAGCAGATGGTGAATCAACTAGGTATGTCCAATGCACAAGCGGCTAGGGCTTGAGTCAATGATTACGACGTCGTGGATTTTCGGAAATATTAAGGATAAAAAAAGACGCATATTGCAGGAAAAATTCATAATTAGTACACTGAAAATGAAACTCCGCACACAGTGACAAACGCAATTGCCACAATTGCCAAGTGACAAACATCAAAAATAAAGTTTCATGTGAAATTTTAAATAACGTAGTTTTAAATCGATCTTGAATCGGTTTAAACTCCGCGTTTAAATGCATCTTTATTTAGCGGGTTTAATGCATGTTTTTGAGTGAATATTATATAAGTAAATTTAAATCAGATGGCTAAAAAAATACGGATTAAGGTGTTAAAATTATCTTTAACCTAATTCACACTCGGAGTGAATAATATGATTTTTTTTTTCTTGAATGCAATAATAATGCTATGGCATTTAAAATATTATGTACTATTTTGTATGTTTCAGTACTATTTCTTGCTGTATTTCTGCAGCAAATAGGGAACCAACGGAATTTTAACATTTTCATCGATCCGAAATAATAATCCCGGGTATGGGGAGGGTATATTGGCATTCAATTATAAATTAATTTATAATGATTAATATGGGAACGCGTGCAGCTTTGTAGCTCTTTGCAAAATTCATTATGGTTCGCGGGTTATATAAATTAAATCAGACGCTTGTTGAGCCGCACGGAAATTATTCATGGGTGCGCGATTTATTCGAAAACCTACATTCGCTCTTATCTTTAATTAAATAAATCTTTAAACCATTAAAAAGTAATAAGTAATTTAAAGAAAAAGGTGAAAATCATTTTCAAGCTAAATATATTAATTTATCATAACGAAATCGAGATAAAGTTCCACGTACCCAAATAAAAACAAGTGATTTAAATTTCAATTTTAAATAAAAAATAAAACTAAAAATCCATAAAAAAACCTACAATATTACTAGTCGCAACAGTTATCTACCGTAGAGTATAATTTGTAGAATGTCTATAGTTGTCACTTCCTATTGCATTCCAAACTCTTAACCATAAACTAAGTATTTAAAAGACTGGCAGCTTCCTTAAAAAAAGATTGATTGCCTACAAGCTGATCTTGACCTTGGATGTAGACCAGTTTGAATTCATGTATTTGTGCCCATGTAAATCAAAGGGGGCAGAAACATTCTTCAAATTCTTAAAAAAAAAAAAACAGCCTCCACTTCAGGCGGCTGTCGAACCAAAGGACGATGATGGAAGCGATAATGATTTGCAAAGAGCGTAACGCATTGTTTTTTGTATTCATAGCTGGGAGATTGTTGAGGAATATTCTGACTTTAAAAGTGGGCATTGAATCTAAATTATATAGAAGTCTCTGGGTAGATATTAATGAAATTTCCCGAGTCGTTTCATAAAGGCACGGTCGACCTGAACAATACGGTGAGTCAATTCCCTTTTTTATTAGTTAAGTCACTTTCTGTGCAACCCTTTGAAAAGCTTGCCACTGATGACTGCGTTTTACTATTTTCTGACTATAAATAAAAGCTCTGCAGTGAAGCAATTTTATTACGACTTCGTACCAAAATGGCATTTGTATGCGCCTGTGAACCAACAACATGCATGTAATAGCAGACCGGATTAGCCGGCTAAGAAAGAGATAGTGATAGTGGTATAGCGCGCATCACTTGTCGAAATGACTAATCCTCATGTAAATTTAATGTGATTTCTTTAATGGACTGCGGAGAGAGCCAAAATCTAGTACGACCATAAAACAGAGCCATACGCTGCATACGTATTTTATGACGTTTTTCACGTCGCCTCTAGCTCCGCCATCACTGCGCGTTTAGGGATAGAGCTGGCCTTTTGAAAATGTAATAAGTTGCAGCACGCTATTTCCATGAATCTTCCGAAACGATGTCGTAAAAGAAAATAAAACCACCATCGATTGCCAGGAGCAGGATAAGGCTTTAATATGCAAAGCGCAAAACAAATAAAAAGTTTGCAACTGCATTTTTGTTGCCTGAGGTCGACTCCATTTATTTTTCTATCTGTGTCGCTTAGAGGAATAAATTATGCGTTCCGAGAGGGCAAAGTTCCGTCAAATGGTTTAGAGGACGAGGCCAATGGACAAAAGTTCAACCACGTGATGTAGGGAAATCGGTGTGAAATTGCTGCTGCACTCGAGTTTCTAACTCAATTTAGAGGAAGGCGGCAATTTGCTGTGCGAAATAACTTTTTTATGCTAAAGAGGGCGACTTGACCGAGAAGTTTATTCGTGCCATCTAGCTCCAAGTTTGTGTATCAATGGCTGGTGTGAAAACGATACCTGGCTGAATTTAGAAAACTAATTCATTCATCGCGTAAACTCGTTAAACTTAATGTCTTATTTGTTTCATTGTTGTTCATTTCATTCATTTGTTGTGCTTCGACATTCCTACGATATCGCCTGTTAATTCCTGATTAGGTGCAGTTATGAATGAGACAAGGTCCAAGGTGCTGCTGGTTGCTGGATGTTGTCAAGTAGGTTCAGTGAATGCCTTAGAGTTGAGCTGTGTACCGGTAGTATATGAGAACTTGTCTAACCTGTGCTTTAATGTGATCTTTCGGAAAACAAGACTGAACTTGTCTTTGAAGACGCTGTTAAGTGATGCTGCAGTACGTGCCTAGTGGAACTCTATGGCATAAGCCCTTGTCCGAAAACTGATATATGCGATGCTACACAACTATTGATTTGCCTTGGAACACCTCCGTCCTTTATTCATAACTTCGGCACTTATAATCTTTTTGAACACCTCTTGGGAAGCATGTGGAATAGAACGCTTTTGGGCGGTGGTTTTGTTTCAAGTTGAAAGCAAACGGATGATCTTGGATACACAAAGAAAATTCTTCATGGAATACTACATACTCGCAGTGTTGTTTGGACTCTCTCTTCGTTTATCCCACGAAGCGTAGTCATTTTACCCATTTCACAGTACTTGAATTCCCTTAAAAATCCCTCGATACTTTTTTGCGAAAAATTCGAATTCTTAAAGTAAAATTTGTATTATACGAAAAAAATAATAATATGAAATTAACCTTTTGTATTAAAATCGCAGATTGTTAGCATTAGGTCTTATGACAATTTTTTGTGGAACTTGCAAATTTTCATAAAAAAAAAAAATTAACATGAGCAATTTTTTTAAGGACACTTTTTCCTAGTGAAATGCAGATGTTTAGTTGAAATTGCAGCAGAAATGTATAGTTTGAATGTTTTTTGTTAGCTTCTTTAAATTCCCAAGATAAATCGTGCTGTTTCCCTTTATCCCACGGAAGGCTTTTTGGACATCGAAAATCCCATAAAAAGGGATAAGTCCCGCGATGTAACAACCCTCATATACTCGTAAATGTTTAACTGCTGGCACAGTTTAGGTACAGTTTCTGGCACACGCAGCTATTGAGTTATATCGCTGGCTTTTTATCAGTCACCTTGCCTCTTTAGTTCTTTACAGATCCATTAACATTAAATTTAGCATCTGTCATCGAACATCAGGATAGGCAGCGGCGATCGATCAACTGAATCTAAGAACATTTCAACGAACGCATTGTAGCAGAAATATTGTTTTTAGATACTGTTGCGGGCAATGCGGCTTCATTTATGTATTTGTAGTAAATGATGAAGAATGGAATGTGTTCTTCCATCGAATAGAATCGATTACGGAAGACACAGTGTCAGCAAAAATAATCGCAACAGAGAAATACAACCTGGAACCTACAATGCCAACCTCATAGCCTTAAAAACAATGTCAATACAAACTCCCTCAGTTTGAGAGGTCAGTTCAAATCGATTCATTTATTTAATTGCCCTCCAATAGCCCTATTAAATATAAAACTGTTCGCTCTTCAAGTTAAAGTAATTCGATAAAGCCCACTATGGCTATTATCCATTGATGAGTTTGTGTGTCACACACACGAAGCAACAATGACTCCAGGCCCCGTCACTAGTAGCATAAATGATGCGATAGAAACAAACAGAAAAATTGGCGGAATGAAATCGTATAAAGTTATTTGCAAAAACATGTGAATTGCCATCGATTACACATCTATAAAATGTGTTCCTTAACTTATGTGCGGGATAAATAAATAAACAATCGAATATATCGCACGAGAGCGAAGCACACATCGGCCAAAGTCTTTTTATGTAATTGGCATATTTTGCTATCGAACGGAAGGGTGTTTCACCGTATTAATGCGGGATAATAAATTCGATTTAATTGCCAAGCCAAAGGCATTGTTATGCTTTTGAAAGGGTTGTTCGTTGTTGCAGAGCGGCCCCCGCCCCAGTTTCTCCTGCTGCTGCGGTTGAAAAACTTGTTGACAGCTTTTTGTGATTTTGTCGTATTGATTAAGATTGATTTGTCATATATTTTGCTGCCGTTCGAGGCGTGGTTTTGTTACGCCACCACAAGGTATATATCTAACTTGTGAAAATTCAATTATTTATATATCTACATATCACATATGGAATAATTAGTTCAGTTACTCGGAAAATTTTCTTGGTAAGGAAAACAAACAAATGACGGGTGGGTCTGTGAGTGACGTTGATGGATTGAAGTTTTTTTTTTTATTGCCACAATGAAGTTCCTACTAAAGGAGTGACTTTTGTAAGCTTGAGCAAAATCTCTTCCGGGATTCATTTACTTTGGCAATATTTTTGGTTTTCAATTGAGATTCGTAGAGGGAGAACAATTGGTAGTCTCCGATTTGTTATTTAAAATTGTTAAATGAAAATTTCTATCTTATTTGTATAAAAATTTAACATAACGACTCCATAAGTCTATGAATATATAGGAAACGTACGAATTAAAGTTTCTATAGTTGGCGCAGCAGTTCGTAGAGATCCTAGGCCAACTTTTTCACTTTTGGGGCGAGTGGAAGGGACCTACAATTGCATGCCGAGTCCAAACGGCTAATTGAGAAGCTCTTTCGCGACAGTTATACTCTCGGATGTTTGTCAGACTTTCCCCAGAGGTGAAATAAGTTGGATTTTTTTTTCGGAAATCCAACTCAACGCTTAGTAGTCCAACACACAATTCCCACTAAGCCACAACGCCGCTGCGCCTACAGACGTTAATTTAGATCCCAAATTAATTCCAGTGGAATTTTCGTGGGTATGCGCCCTTAGAAAATTTTTCAGAAATATAATGTAGAAACAAATGTAAATTAAGCAACTAGTGCAGTTGAAATGAAAATTGGTCGCCCATAAAATGTCAGTACCTATACCTTAACGAGTTATTATAAAGGGTCTTTCATTAGCCACTTGACAACTTTTAGTGTAAACGCACATCGCACACTTAAACCGATTACCGAACTGTCAATGTCAAAATATTCAGTAAAATCTACATCATGGTGAGGTACACGACAGAACAACGTTGACAAATAATTAAAATTTACTACCGAAATTCCGAGTCGGTGGTCGCAACTTTAAAAGCGTTTACGACAATTTTCAATTTTCAGTGATGAAGCGCATTTTTTTTAAACGGTGAACGTGTTATGTCGAGAAACGGACCCGTCTTTTGGCCACCGAGATCGTGCTATGTAACTCCTCTAGACTTTTTGTTTAAGGGGGCTACAGTAAAGCACTGGTCTTTGGTCCATGCCAACAAGCCGGCGACGTTAGGGACGTTAGCTCGGACCGAATATTGAACGAGAATAAGCAGTAGAAATGTGCGGCCGAGTCATCGAAAATTGGTTTCAACGTATCGATCGAATTTATCGTACGATCGTTTTGAAAGCCAGTCATTTGTCATAATTTGTTTGGCATCCCCCACAAAAATCAAGCCAAATGGTTGAAAAGAGCACGACAAATTAAACGTTAAATCCCCAAGTTATATTTTTTCTTTTTTTTTTGCACAACATTAGCAGGTTTTTGGCTTTTTGTGGTAAAGTTATTTAAATTTTATTCTGAATGACTAAATGACTCCCGAACCTGGAATGAATGCAATATGAGTGCTTTTGACCGGCCAGTTGGCATTTCCAGCATTGTGTATGTATTTAATAAAAATATTTCAAACATCCAATTTATTCGACTTGGTTCCGTGAACATTATTTATTTTTGCACGAGTAGGTAATTTGAAAAAGTTAAAAAGTTCAAGCGCAGCTAGGAGATATTGTTCATAAAAGACTGTGCGCGTGCATATTTATCCACGAGTTCAATGTTTCATCAATAATGCTTATGTAACGTTTCATCAAAAATAACGTCGAACTTTTCATTCCTTTGATTGTGTAAGCACACATACGGCCTCCAACAAATCGAGCTTCCATCCGCTAAATAGGAAAGTCCTAATTATACGTAATGCATGGATGAATAACAGCTAGTATCGTCTGGCATGCTATTTGCACGAGTTCGTCTTCTCTCCGTAAGTCGCCATCTTTATTTGTTTGCGAAAATTTCCCCGTTTGCATGTAAATATTCATAAAAGGGATAAAAGGAAAGAAATGATAAACGTTAGACACACATTTTGTGGTTGGATTGTTGGCGAATACAATTTGCAGAGATTGATTTTGGGAGCCAGTACCAGTGCAAAGTACTTGTTTTATGGTTGGAGTTGAGTAAACTCTTTTGATTTTACGATTTTTCTATGTCTACTCATCGGAATTTAGGCACAGATATAGGCTTCATGCACACGTACAGGCGACTACAGTAGTAGAAAAGTCGTATAAACAAAGAAAATTTAACGGACCTCTGTTTCAGAAAATTGCTTCAATAGATTGAGCTGAGTTCACCAAATTTATATAGGATGATTGGAAAAATGGATACAAATTGATAAAAGGATGACTAGGCAACTTCTTCAAAACACACTGAAAGACCGAAATCTTACAATTGAATCTCTCTTTAAGACAGCAGGCTTAATCGTAAATTCGGTACGAGTTCTTACCATGGGTTTAACAGAAATCGGAGACCATTGCTTTGTGCATTTTTAGCTAGGAAAGACGAGGTCAAGAGTGTAACATACGTCCCAATATCGCTTACCAGAGCAGCCAGTGCAGTAAACCAGCAGTCTGGAATTCTAATAAAACTCGACATTGAAGTTCTGTTCACATTATAATAACTTTCTAAACTTTACCTGTTTGTGTGCGGATTGGTACACGCATTGCGTGGGCACAACGTACCCTTCTCCATATGGATTGATTAATTCAGTATTTGATTAAAATTCTCCTCAACATGGAGCTTAATCTTAACTCATCATAATCCGCCTAATCATTCAGAAGCTGTACAAATTTAACATTTTTCAAAAGAGGGCAGATTGTTTCTTCAGCAAACCACAATAATTTAAATTTTCAGTTCAATTTTTCCACTTTACTCTTTAAGAAGTCAACTCACAGCGGTCTTTCATGGAAAATATCAGCGCATGGATTAGTGGTAATCTTGTGTTGCATTGGACTCTTTGCATTGTTGTTTCCTTTTGGAGCGGGCTAGAGGGTGTATTTGATTACACTAAGCGTTTTACAACTCGAAAGTTATGATCCAAAATTTACGGAAGCAGCAAAGAGTTCCGATCAGTAGTAAATTGTTTCGCAGTTCGATTCAGCTTAACCTGCATTTCGAAACCGCTTATAGTATAATGTGAACTTAACTAACATACAGGAAGCAACGAACGAACGCTTCGAAATAAATATGTATATTTTTTTATGTATTACTCCTATAATAGACTTTCCCTAATGTCGAAACTTTTAAATCGCACTCACTACCAAAATTCAAAGCCATTCTAAAAGTTAGTCGGGAAAAGGATGGAGAAAAATTGCTACATGGGACGAGGCGACTCCCTTCTAAAAGTTTTTAATGAAAATTCAAACTTTCTTGCTTAGGGTCATATAGCTACTTTGATGCCGGGGTATGGAGTTGGGTGAAAAGCCATCAAAGTGATAAAGGATTTCGTTTTTCAATAAGCAATCGTGTGACTTAATACGAAATAAATTGATGCGGCAATGGTTTCTTAATGTTGGTAATAAAATTTTAACGAACGCTGAGTCAAATATAAAAAAAAAAAAAAAAAAAACTGAAATCTCAACCGAATCGATCTTTTATTATGATTCTGTTTTATTATGCTGTGTATTTATTCAGAAACTACAGTAACACATATAACTGGGAAAAACTTTTCAAATAAAAAACCAAATAGGGTGCCACAGGGACAGGCTAGGAAAGTAAAAACACAAAATTAGACATGTAACTGCCTTAGGGCCTTGTTGTCTATAGATTATCAAAGTTACTGTTGACTGAAGTAGGATTTTAAAATAGACTAGGAAAACCAAGATACCAAACCTATTTGCGTGGTACTTGCATTTAGTAACTTCAGAGTTATAATTTGAAATGTAAAGGATCACGTCATTAATAACCCAAAAAAAACACACACACACGTTCCACCACAACTTTGCCAACGACAAAATTAAATTCGTTTAGATTTATATTTCAAAAAGATTGGGTTTTCTTAATTTTTATTGTTTGTAACAAAATAATATGCGCGGGAACGGGGGAACTCATCTTGCATTTTGCCCATGTTTCCTAAAAATCAAACTGTTGCCTTAAACATTAAAACAATTATGAGCGTATACAAATTCTTTACGGACTAGTGGTCGGGGAACAAAAGTCATGCCATCACTTCAGCTCCTTATGCACGCAGATTTAAATTGACTGGCACCGGCACGTTCGGGAAATACACTTTTGGTTAGCATGGTAGAAATAAAATTTGAAGTCTGGCAAGTAAAAGAAATGTCTGAAGTTGAGATAATTTTAAATGACTGCTATGGCCGTTATTTGTGTCACTTATGTGGCTCCATACTTTATGTACGGTGACCCTGTTTAAGAATTCGAAATAATCAACAATAGAAAAAGAAACAAATTTCAACACAATTTTCAATTCTTCAAATAGTAGTTTACAAAAAAAAGTACTAGATTACTGTACTGTACTGTAAGTACTAGATTGCCGTACTTATATGTGACCATTGATTTGTCATACAAAAGACAGCTAGAGCCGTCTGACAGCTACATCTGACATAGACAGTCAGGTACTGTTCTAGAATTTCGGTCAAACTAAGTCAACTTTACGGTTCCTTAGGTATTGTTTTACTTTTGTTTTGAAAGAACAAAATAACGTTAAGTGCACAAAAATGAATGCTTTTGTCCGAATCATTTAATCCATTTAAAATGTATATGTTTAGAAATGTTCATTTAAGATGTAAAATATAACCATTAATGGAAATATATACACTCAAAATCGTGCGGTAGGTTCGAAGTATTTACATTGGAATTTCAATTAGAAATATATCTAACACTCTGCAGAGCCATCAACTTATCACCTCATAAACTATCTGTTATCGGATATTTTACGCTGGTAGAGCGTCTAACACTTGTTTAAATGTAATTATACCACCACGAGAAGGTGGTCACAAACTTTGTTAAATATCTAGTTAGGGAATATTTTTTTTTTCACCATCGAAAGAGAAGGAAAGTTTTTCATAAACAAAGCTGAAGTATTTTTATCTGATTATAATTAATTTTGGGATAGACAAGGCAGAGTGTGTGTATACTTTTTTGCTTGGCAGTTTCTACCAAATATGTGAAAAAAAAATTCGCTTTTATTCTAACGCCGCAAAATAAGCAGTTTGCTGCGATGCTCCATTTATAAGGACATTTTGGTGAAAACTAGTTCAGCCTTAAGCATTGTGTTTCCAGGAAATGCATGCATGGTAGCTTGTTGGCGTAGTGGTAAGTACCACTTATCAAGGGATACATATTATGTACACCTAAACCTTTTAAACTTGATGAAGATATATCGAATGGAGTGGAGGTCCCATCGTTCTACCGTGAGGCATAAAATGGAAAGATAGACTCCGCTACTACTACAACTTTTACGAATATCTGAAAAATATCCAAGGGTCTTAGAAGTCAAAAACATAATTGTGTGGCCCTTAAATTCGTCAAAATCATTTGTTTAAGTTCCGCATTTATAATGACGAACAGGATAATATCAAGTACCTGGTGTAGTTAATAATTCTTACAATATATTTGCAGTCACGTTTCGTATTTCTGTTCGCCATGGACCTAACATATATTCCTGTTGTTCCTGTCAAATTTACACGATTTATTTTCTGTTTATCATAAAAAACATACAGGTGTACTAGCAACTACGGTGTTAAAATAGCGTTGGCGTATTCAAATGTTTTAAGCTTAAACAAATGTGCTAGGTCGTGTGTCCTTGTTCACTTATCACACAGAACAGTGTCCTTTGACCTATATACACGCAGTGCCTCAGTTTTTCATTATTAATAGCACATAGTTTCCAATTGAATAGATAATTGATAAAAGAGTAAATCGTTGATTATCTTTGTGTGGTTATTATTATTATAACTCGCTTATATTTGTTCCATGAATAATACGAATAGTCGTTTAACTTGTTGAACATATTTATTAATTCTGCCCTGCCCAGTCACGGGGCTGAGAACAACAAATTTTGTTAATAAATTTGAGGTTATAGAATAAATTATCTTACAATCTAGTTTTTACTTTTTTGGTATGTTACCTGGCATATATAAATAAAAAATATAAAAAAAGACCTCTAAATTTCAACAACTAGCCCAAAGTCAGCGGCCAAAACAAGGCCTCACAATTAGGAATGTGCTAAATAAATAAAATAAAATGTTAATTTACCTACTATATGCGAATATGACCGACGGTGCAATGTTCTTGCGAATATCATATTAAAAAGATATGACAAAGAAGAAAACAAATGTGTCAGCACTTGTAAGTCTTGGTAGTGTGTTTGGTAAATGGCGGGAGATTACCCAGCTCGAATGCTTGGCTTGATTTTGAATTCTGCCCATAAATTAACTTAATACATAAAGGGTTTTCCAATAAGAGGTGTTATTTCGGTAGCTGTCACTTTTGAAGCTTTTATTCTTTGACATTTGACAAGTAGAAACTACGCCATTACCAAAAATGGAACGATACACTCTTCACAACGTCGTGTCTTTGCTGATTGAGTCCTTGAAATGCATGAAAATGATCCGGAATTTCATCGAAAAATCATCTTGACTGATGAGGCCCATTTCCACCTCGGTGGCTACGTCAACAAGCAAAATTGTCGCATCTGGGGCTCGGAAAATCCAAGAGTTATTGTTGAGAGACCTCTCCATCCTCAACGTGTGACTGTTTAGTGCGGTTTATGGTCCGGCGGGGTCATTGGACCTTACTTTTTCGAAAAAGAGGTTGGATCAACAGTTACGGTGAATGGATTGCGCTATCGAGAGATGATTAATGATTTTTTATGATCGGAGTTGGATGGTATTGATCTGGACAACGTTTACTTTCAACAAGACGGCGCTACGTGCCACACAAGCACGAAAGCATTGATCTTTTACGGGAAAAGTTTCCGGACCGTGTTATCTCTCGAAGAGGTGATCAAAATTGGCCACCGAGATCTTGTGATTTAACACCTTGCGACTTCTTCCTTAGGGGCCACGTGAAAGATAAGGTCTACGCAAACAGCCCAGCGTCGATTCAAGACCTCAAAGATAAAATTCGTGAGGCTATCGAGGACATAGAGCAGCCACTTTGCGATTTGGTTATGGAAAATTTCATGAAAAGGATATGGTCCTGTGTGCATGCTCGTGGTGGCCATTTGGCTGATGTTGTTTTTCGTAAATAACACCTCTTATTGGAAAAGCTTTTAGTTTCTAGTAAGTATTGTAAAAATCAGTTGGACTATGTAGTAGAGCAAGGACTGATCAATTTCTATCAGCTCATATCCTCACGATTTCAATTGAAATTTTGCGAAATGGTATCATAACTCATTATGTCTGCTTGTATAGACAATTAACGATTAGGGATGAATCGATACAAATAAATACAAGTACATACTCGATACTTTCGATTCGATACCAAGTATTTTGTGAATCGATACCTTTGATTGCGATACCAAGTGAGTAAAAGTACTTGCATCGAATGAAAGTATCGCACTTTGACTTAACACCCAACCTAGTTGCACACACACACTCAAAGTTCATGCAATTTTGTATTCCTCTTTGCACAAAACAGAAATCACACACTTTCCGCGCACACATAAAAATGCTTGCATTACTTAAACAAATACCGCGCATTTTAAATCTCTGTACGCACACACTTACAGTCTATGAATTCTTTTACAAAATTAAATTAATTAAATATCTTAAGTCTTTTGTCGATTATCAGTGGTGAGTTTTGTCGCTTTTGTTCAATCGTTTGTTGTTCCAAAATAAATATTAATAAATTATTAAAAATGAAAAATATGGTTATATTTTACGCAAAAAAAAGTAAAGATGCTTGCAAAAGATTTTTTAAAGAAGTAAAATGCTGCGGAAATACTTCCAATTTGCCGCACAAACATTTAAAGAGCAACCATATAATTTTAACAAAACAACACGGATTATCAAAGAATTTTTGTATTTAAAAATTCATAAAATATGAAGAGACCACTACAGAAACAATCATCAAATCCAGATTACTCTGACAATCAAATGTCCCAAGATGTAGATTCGCCGGCTTCAAGGTCATCTAGAAAAACTCATGTTTTTAGGAAATATTCCACAAAATGTATTTTATTCTGGTTAAAAATAAAAACTTGAAAAATTAATGATTGTTTTCATCTGGAATTTTAATTCGATGCAAGTGGGTTTTAGGATTAGGTTTCGATACTTTTCTTCGATACAAGTATCGAGTACAAGTACTGACCATATCCCACAAATGTACATGTACAATCAAAAATTGTATAGGTACCTTTGCATTGACACACAAGTATGTACTTGCCTTTGCTAACTTTGCGCACAAATACATACTTGCCTGGGTAACCGTTCTTTTTGTTCGTTAGATACTCGGATTTTGTCAGTGTGCAAACACCTAGCAGGTTACCCAGTCCCAGACCCACTCCAGTTTTCTGTCTCTTTCTCTTTTCATCGGAGTTTGATATTATTATACAACAACGAACCGTTGATTTTTCATTTTATAGAAGTTTGGTATTACAAGACGCTTTTAATCAAAAATAATTTGAGGTATACATTTTTCCATTACCAACGCGTCGTTTCGTCTGCGGACGTAGACTTTTGCAGGGAGGGAAGGCTTGCAAAGACATAATTGGGATGTATAATATATGCGTGATGGCTTTACAGTGATCGGAGATACAAACCACTCAAATACTGGCGATCGTATAAATGTTCGTAAGTGAGAAGCACAATTTGAAAGATATAAAGCTCAGAAAGATCCTATTTCTAATTTTCAATCATGCGTCGGAAAAATAAACAAATCAAAAAGTTACACCCACCAATTAGCTGCAATATCCCCAAAGGACCGCGCCGTCTTCATAATAATACATTTTGCGCCCACTGCGGTTATTAAAAATGAAAGTCTATAATTGCAAATCGTTCATGGCTATTAATTGCACACGCAGCCGGTAAATCTATTCCTGTCCTTAATTGTCCATACAAATATCACGCCTTCTCCACGGAAAACACCCTCATATGAAAACACCTTTCACATTATTTTTCAAATATGACACCAAAAGAGTTTAATTCCGTCCACTAAATATTCCATTATCCTGTTGCTGTACACCTACATTATATTTAATGCCGGTACACGTAAGATCCCGTCACCAACTTTGCTTTCGTTATCCAGGTGGAAAGTATAAATAAATCCAAACTCACCGATAAATTCTCTCAGATCCGTGAAACGTGTCCTTTAGTGCTGTTCAAGAGTTTTACTCTCAATCAAAGAAGGATTTCAAATGGTTGTTCGCTATTTTTTTGTTTTTTTTTTTTCTCTTTCCTTCAAATATTTACTTTCAAGCAATGACACTACTGCAAATTGATGCGTCAAACCACCAACACGACCGCCAGGATTTTATGCACCAAGAAAAAACAAATAGTGACAAATCGATTTTTTTCTCAATTGTTTGCAATGGTATTTAGCTTGGATTTCTCTATACACATAGCCTTCTATTGGCAGATATATTCAGAGATGGCATATGAATGAAAATTCCAAGTAATGAATGTTCTCCGTGAATTCCATTGCAGTCCTTGACAAGAGCGACATGACACAAGGTGTCCTTTTGAAACTTCCAACTGTTGCACACATTGTCTTTTCACTGCTTTTAAACGGAAAGAGGAACATCAGAGAGTATCAACTATTGTGTACGGATGGAATGCAAAGGAAACAAAAAAATGTTGACATCGACAGGATTTATAGATCGAAGGTACCTAACTTGTTTATCTCTTTTGTCGAGGAAAGCACTTGAACCTACGAATGGAATTTAAAATTCAATCCATATGGTACAAATTTATTCTTCGCGTTCGTTTTTCTGAAAAGGGGTTTGTCAGCAAACAGTGTGGGGTACCGTATATCACTAGGAGGATGTATTTTTCCGGGTGAAAAGGGTACGCACACGCACTAATCTGTTTTCTTTTCTTTTCCATAGTTCGGCAAGTGAGTAGAATTCTTCAATTTAAGTGGTAATTTCAACCTTATTTGATTGTGAATTGAGGTGGAAGCAAGGATAAACCCTTCTTACGCCCTATTTCCATGAATTACATAGTTTCCCACACATTAGCATGAGGAACAACAACATCAGAGTGGTCCCCCCAAAGTCGGTATTTCATGTTTATAAATATTTATCAAAATGTCCGGAATTTATTTTGGTCCAGGCGCTATAGACCGTTCCCGTTCTACTTGTTGTCACCAGCAGGTATTTTTTATTTTCAGTAGAGGGAAATAAAAAGAACATTTTTTGGTGCGGATAGTGTCGCCTGTTTTCGTTAGTAGCCAAGTATTTTTAAATGAAATCGTTGTCAAATTAAAAGTAATTGAAAACATACTTACTATATAGAATGTACTGCTCGTAACCAACTTCGCGTTGGTGGCAACATTAGCGCTAGCGCGGAAAATTGCAAACAAATTATAAGAAGCATGGGCTTCGTAATAATTATTGTGAGGAATTCCCCATATTTGTACAATTCGAAGGGAGTTCCATCCGATCCTGCAGCCTTTCCATCGTTCAGGGATTTGGAGCCTCCAGGAAATCTTCCACAGGTATGAATCTATCCAAAATACCAATTGAAAACTTGTAATACTGTCCAGTAATCTTTGTTGATTGAACTACATATATGCAAAAATGTTATTGCATAATATTTCCAAAAAAAAAAAAAAAAAAACAGAAAAAACTCATTCGCCATCAATAAACGAAAACTGTGCAATTTATGGGTCCATCAATACATTACAATACGATTTTTAATAATTTTTTTTTAAACTTCAACAATTTCGACGCGACATCTATTGTAAAACATTCAGTAATAATTTTGATTTACTTAGGAAATCACTAACACTCAATAGGTGTCTCTAGCGTTCTATGGAGAAATCCAAGATTTGTTACACTTTTTATTCGCAAGAGCGCTTGTTATGTTGGGGTAATTTTCTGGGCAGAGCCTGTATGGAACTGACATTTCACTAGCAGTCCATTATACAGTATGCGATGCCAAGGATTGAAAATTTAAATTCAATCTATTTATTGCCAGCACTGGCTGCATTTCCATTCATCTTAAAAATTAAAAACTCACGCTGTACGAATGGTCGTGAGAATGTAGGCAGAGGGTGGGGTTTGTTTTGTCGTGCCGATTGTGGAGTTATTTCAAAATCGATTTTTGTTAAATGTTTCCATAAAAAGGGCCGCATTTCCACATCCGTGAGCGAGCCATACCGCACTGCATTTTGTGGATCATATTTACAAGCAAAACAATAACAAATTCAGCTACGTATTACTCGATCACGGATGCGGTTATTCAACCCAAGATTTGAATTTCTGTAGATTTATTTCGTATTTCCGCTTGAACTGTTTTGTTGGTGATATGCATATGTATGCAATAAGCTGGAACCAACGGAAGACTGCATACGACACACAGTGACACAACTGTAGATCCCATGTAATTTTGGTGGGCCAACAAATGTTTTTTTTTTCTTACGTACCTTTCTTCCACCACAACGATTGCCAGACGTTAATTTGGAATGCCAACTTTGTTCAAAGCAAGGAGATGGGCTAATGCATATGTTTGTCTCTGTATAAAATGAGTGACGCAATTAATATTTCACAATGGCTCTTGTTTGGAATTGTCAACACAAAAGCCCACACATCCTATGGCAGCAAATGAAACCATTTGCATAAAGCTTTCAAATAAACATCACAAATCCCGCAAAAATAAAGGACTCCCTGATAAACAAAGTAAAACTTTGTCTTCGTTTGAATTATCTCGGATGTTCGCAAAACAAACAGATGTAGTACACAATCCTCATACTAATAAACAAGCCCTAACTCAGCAGTCACAAGCATGTCCTTTCCATACGTAATCCAAACAACCGAGATATTATGAATATTTCATGCAGGCGAACATCAATGGGAAACTTTCCCGACTGTAACAATATCCAAACGAAATAAATCCAGTGCACTCTTCTCTATTGAATCAGGAAAACTATACTCGATTGTGGGGAAGTCTCCCAAGTTTATGACCAAATGAACAAGGCGATGAATGCGTGCATATGTTGGTTAATTGCTTATCTGAGTACGATATACATACTAAGTCTACAAGAAATTAAATGACGTTTGCAATTCCACAAGAGCACATTTGAGGCACTGTGAGAGCGTAATGTTTCCGGACCTGTATTGAAGTCAAGATTGCAGATTGTAGTCCCACAGTAGGGCGCACTCACATTTCTATTTGTAGAACTAGGAGGGAATTGTAATTTCCTAAGCAAATATCGGTTACGGAAATTGAACCTGTCGTGGACTAGCTTTGCGTAGCTTTATCAATCAATTTATGAAAATAACCTGCAACATCAGCACTTTGGTACCTATACGTAGGTATAAAATCGACATTGCGAATCCAGAAAGGTTCAAAACGAGGCGTGTAAATATGTGTTGTCGTTGTGGGGCGAGAAATATTTTATCAATAGTCCTTTTCATCGTTTTTGGTTCACATTTGCGTTTTTATACGCATCATGGCTTCCCCCAGCACGTGAATGGATAACTAAAGACCTCAATGCGTGGGTAAACTTCTTTGGGTACATCTTAGGATACGTGACGAGAACTCATGTAGACATTATTCAATCGACACAATTTTTAAGGTTGACAAATTCAATTTCTCAAGCTTTGATGCGAAATTTGTCACTTGAGTGAAGGCCATCTCAACTGCGAGAGCATTTTCTTGATTCAAAGCGAATTGGTTATGTTTTCAGGAAGTAAGGGCCTTCCCCTCCTCCTTAATCTGCGCATAAACGAACAGTTATATTGAGTGTCCTGAACTTAACCTCTATATATAACTATTCCAGCAGTCAATTATTTATTTTTATTCACAAATAGAATTAATTACAGCTTTGGAGCGCTTTTAGGGCACACTTGGTGGTAGGACAAGCTCTTGCCACTCCCATGCATCCCAACCGACACAAGCTTTTATGCTATCCACGAAGGCTTCACCGTTGGGACATCGCACACTGCGAGCGGGCTGCCCCAAATGTTCACACAACCAGTAGGCAGTTGGATCCCACAGGTTTCTATAGGCTAAGACTTCCATCTCAGTTTCGGTTTTACATCCTGGCTGACCGTTGCTGGTATACTTGTCGGCACAAGCAATTCCAACGGTTACAAGGAGAACGACAACTAAAAAAATAAAAAGCTATCCATCATTGCAAGGACAAACAAAATTTGCTCTTACTTACCGCAAAGTTTCATTTTGTTTCGATTAGCAATGCACTATACAATTATACAATCACTATGATGCCGGGAAAGAGAACAGCCGGAGTATTTATAGCTAGCTAGCTCTGCTTCTCAAGTGAACAAGGTTTCTCATTAGGAACGGTGTGCCATACTATGTTTGCACAAATTGCAAAGCCACTCCAGATGAATGTTAACAATATTTACTGATTCCAAGTAACTTGTCGGCTTCCATTGTTAGTATATAGGTGACGAAGAATGCCAATTTCGAGCGGTTGCAGCTAGTTAATTAAAATTGAATGTCTCATCAGCGACGTACTTATTTTAAATGCCTAGTTGCAGATAACGCCTTCTCAAGTGTCTGACTAAGTTTCGTCGCTGTGTGCACAGATTCGTTCTACCATTGTGTGACGGAGTACCGGAAATTAGTTCACCGATGAAAGCTACACAATAAACTGGTAATTGAAACGTCATACGTCATACGCATAGCATATACAAAAATCAAGGTTTTGGATTCCTCCTTAGCGAGCATTAGTTTGATCAGAAACTTGTATGCAATTCAGTCTTAGGCTTTTGTTATACAAGATGGGAGCAAAGATGCAAAAATATCTGTGAACACTGGTTTAACAACTCCCAAATCTTTTCAAGTATCATTCTGAGAGTAACTGATGGTCCACTGCGTCTCTGACCGGAACAGTCTGCCCATTTTCTAACTTTTACTTAGACACAGTCTTGGAATGTGTTCCTAAAATCTCAGCAAAAACCTTTCAGGACAGTCTCCAAAGGTAAATACCCATAACTGATTGGCGAAATTGTTGCACATTATTTCACAAGTTTCACAGTACAATACGCAAAGTTCCCGGAGTAGGTATGAGGACTACTTTTTATAAATAATCCAACCCTGAGATACAGGAACTCGAACAACGACTCGAAAAAAAAAAACAAATCAAAACTCGATAAAACGCTCGTTTTTAAAATTATTTTTTTTACTATCATTCTTAAGCAAAAACTGCAGTAAGCTTCACCTTTTTTGTTTCCATTACGTTTCCAGTTTTGAGAAATTAGACCTCGCCAAGACCTAAACTCATAAATTAGCTTCACTAAGAAAGCTGATCTTTTCCCTAAAAGATCTTTTAAATCTTTGGTTTTTAATCCTTCTCAATTTTTGGAACTTTCAGTGAAAACTCAAATTAGCAGGCTTCAAGTATCATACCTCAATATTCGCCTGCAAGATTTGTTTTGAGTGATTTTTCTGAAATATTTCTGTCGCCCTTGGATGTTCTACTTAAGTAGCGATTTATACACGGAACTGGTGAATGTCACATTTTATAATTTTCTTTTATCTTGATTCAATCGCTGAGCCCATTCGTTCCTGAAGTACCGGCTGTCAAAATAACAATATAAGATTTTTGTAGGAACTAAATCAAATTGAAATAAATTCAAATATTGCTTTTGACTGTTGTCCTCGATTTATAACTTGACTGGTTGTCAACTTATTTGAATTTCAGTCCTACTTGTTTTGCACATGGTAATCTGCAAGATTCTATGAACTGTCGATTTCCTACGTAAGTGTCATAAACAAAATAAATCCAACGATTTACGAGCCTTAAGAGCAAATTTCCCTAAAAGATCCCGAGGTGTATCGCGAACTCGTGCCTGCTCAAGTTGCCACCGAAAAAAAAAAAGCAAAGCATGTCAATCGTGTTACCTGGTCACCGTGGGCAACATTCTCTTACGGTGACATTATTCATAAATATAGACATTTATAATGTCAAACAATATTTTGCGTTATTAATGTGAAACTCTTAAAGTGTATCATTTTTTCTTATATATGCATACATACGAACCACATGCAGACACAAAGCGTATTCTGATTAACGAAAATTGAAGTTAGGCATACTTTGTGGGCGGCTCACATGTTTTACCGAAGAAAATTGCTTACGGGATTCCACTACCAGGTCGATGGATCATGCTGCCATAGGCAACTATTTCCTCTTGTGGAATGTCCTCGCAATCAAGTGCCCTAAGCTGGCACTCCGCCCGCATCAGCATTTGAATGTATTTGACGTTTTATCTAGTTTCTATGGCACAAATACATATAAAAAAAATAAACTTGCAAGATTTTCCTAAAAATATAAGAGGCCAGTGTTCATCGGAAGTTTTGCCTTCGCTTGTCCGGGAAAATATCCGATTACTATATCACCTGGGACACATGTTTTGATGTCTTTAAGCCAACAAATAGTCGTATCTTTGACTTGAAACTTGATATATCGACATATTATGAAACTTGGTAGTATGCATCCTGACATTTTTGTTCTTTATCCGTTCTCAATGTTCGGTCTGTTCGCGTAGTAATTTGGACACTCACCCAATCCGTGTGACTTTCTCACACTTCACAAAAGTCTTACATAAACATTATTTAGTTCTTGTTTTATTGCAATCGGCGAACTCATCCAGAAGGTATACAAATTTCAAGTTCTCTAAGAGAGAAGCAATTTTTTCTACAACCAACCTAGTCGCCCCCACATTGCAGCGGTAGCCACTGTTAAATACGCGCACATGGAATAAAAAAAAGAGAACAGCTCTTTGGTCTATGCTATAGAGTTATGAACTAATCTACGATAAACCAAATCGGAGGACAAACGCAACTTCACCACTCATCCAAGTTCAAAAATCAACGACCCTTAACAACTTTATCTCATCAATTATGTTTTGCCCATCAGATAATAGATGTTCCAACAAAAAAAAATTGTTATGGTCTTATAATGTAATTTTATTACCAACCCAAAGCAACCACAAACACAAGGCGCACGGATAATATCCTTTCGATAACTAATCGTCGTCCATTACAAAGTCAACAAATTAATAGCAGAGCTTAACCCGAACACTTCGCAGGAGACTACAAACTTTCGCTTGATTTGGCACAAGTTTCGCCCAGCCATGGCACCCGTCGGTGATGGAACAAGTTGACGGTTTAAACCCTCAATACGATATTTTGAATCCTTCCGCACCAACGGCATGTGTGTGGATTTGCCTATACCACCACTGCCACACACTGAAAATCCTTCAATAGCTGGTCTTTAAGTTCCAAGCAAACTACCAACCCCCTGTTCGTCCTTTCCGTCAATGTTGGAAACTTTATTAAAAGCAAATAATGTCATTTAATTAAAAACTTTCAACCGGGGAATGTTGAATGGCATCAAGATGGCCCTCGCTGGGCACGATTTCATTAGTTTGTACATATTATATTTGCTGGGTGAGGAAAATGCATTTTTGTGCGTTGACAATGATGCAGGAAATATTTCCAAAGAGGGGCACTATATGAAATGCACAAATTCCTCTGAGTAAGCTTATGGGATTGAAAATTTGTGTATCCATGGGATTTTCCCCATTAGTTTGGATGGATCCTTAATTTGCTGAAATGCTTGTCGAAATTAAGATAATTAAATAAAATGAAGGACGAAGGGCAATCAAATTATACCTTCCATTGAAAGACATTACTCGAACGTTGATCTCAGCCTTTCGCAAATTAATGGATAGGGAAGAATTGATAAAATAGTCTTTTTCAACTTGGGAAAGGATGGAAAAGGCCTAATGTTTACAGAGATTGAGATAAAGCGATTTTCCAGTGGACGTTGGTTTTGTAGCGAAAGTTTCCTTGCACCCGTCACTTAATATTTAAATGCTGGAAAACAATTTTTCCCAAAAGGGATGTGAATTTAGACAAATATACAAAGAAGAATGTAGCGTGCTAGATATGGGGTGCAATCCAATTTTCTTCACTTGAAGAATTATTACGTGACCAAGTGTAAAGTTACAAGTTATAGAAAATCGGTTCTCCGACAATTTTTCGTACACAATTTATGCACTGGAAAATTATTTTATTAATAGGCTGTAAGTCCTTTTGCCTGAACGGTGGATGTTGGTGTGGTTGGCTGAACGGAAACAATGAGACAAGTAAGAGGCGACCGATAAAAAGTACTGTACTGAATTACTTCGCTCCGTCAGCTCTGTGTGGTTGTGCTTGTTCCAGACTCGTTTGTAATCATATCAATTCCTTGTAAATCTTTAAAATAAAGTCTACTACTATAAGGCTATAGTATTTTCTGTTGTCATACCGATTACGAATTTTTTTCAGTAGCCTCTATGAAACATTGCCCAAATGAAGAGTGAATCCATTATCATTTATGCTCTTTTAAACCGTGTTGGACACTATAATCGGATTTCGTATTTTTCAGCGTTTTTAACTCTGCGCAAGGTAATTTTTCTAAAACAGTTTGAGAGTCTGCTCAAAATTTTCCATTTCATGGAATACTTTCTCGCTCTACAGCTCGCTTATTTCCCTGGTAAAAAATCGTCTCCGTCAACGGAAACGGCACCGAAAATCACCCGGTGAATTATGCATATAAAACGACGAAGGGTGTCTGAACGACCTTTGCTCAATTCCATCCTTTTACGATATGTAAGCGCGACTGGATTATTGTAGGTCCTATACCTATAGAACCAAAATATTTCCTACATATTTAATGCTTCGTTTCATTTTTGTGTCCTATAATTTTGCTCTTATTCCGTACCTAACCCAATTATTGCCTTGCTTCTTATTGCTAGCTCCTTCATAGAGCAATAGGTAACTAAAAACCCTTAAATTCCCAGAAAGTGTCCCTCGTTGAAATTGAAGTAATTCTTCAAGCCCGCTCCGTTTGCGTGGACAACGTTCTGATAGCACTCATCTGCGTCGTATTTAGCTTCAATGTTCATTAATGAACTCCTTTATTAATGCTTGCCAAAAGTATGTCACCCGCTCTAAACTATTTAACTCTAACAACTCAACCACGACCTCTGCCTTTTTGTTTATGTGTTGAACGTATACAGTGAGCCCAAGAGGGCAACGGTAATAAAACATGTCTTTTCATCAACTACATTTATGTGGACATGCCTGGAAAGGTCACTTCCGTGTCCCTAAAATAATTCAACAAACGACAACGGTTACTATCATCAAGGAAATTGGTTGAACCCAAGAACTAAAGGCACCCGGAAGTACCCCACTGTTTGGACATTCATACCTATACCGAAGAAAAATCAGTGACTACCAAGAAAAGCTGTGCTAAAGTTATTAAATCCATTTGTGGCATCCGCTCCACAGCGGTCCAATTCTTCGATCATTGCAATCACAAAGATACATGAACAGTAAAACGAATAATTTGTGTCGTCCAAAGCCTACCGACACAACAAATCCAGCGTTGTTGCATCAAGACTCACACTCCTTTTAAAAAAAAGGACCGACCAACAGAGCCCAGTATACGTAGCGCAATGAAAAACTTGTTTCGTGAATTTTATCAAGTGTGAAACGAAATTATATGACCTCAATAAAATAAATGGAAAATAGTTCCTTTTTGTCCGACACTTTCGGCACGAGAAATTGCGTAATAAATTTCCTTTTCACTTTTGGATACGATACTATGGTATCAAGTGTATAGGGAGATAATAAATTGGCGCAGAAAATATCACCGCAACAAATGAAATAAACACTGAAATAGCAACTTTGGCTGAAAGTGGTTAACCACCCGCCACGATATGGGAACAATAAACTTTCGATGCACTTTCTGTGGAACGACAACCGTCGCATACACACCTGTTCTATCGAAATCGTTGGCCTTACAATACCGACATCCGGTATAAATCACGTGATAAGTCACATAAATTATCTGCGCCAGTAAGATGAATAGACCTGTAATAGCTGTATACGCTGTTAGGTAGGAAAAGGAGTCACCGGCCAGATGGACAAATTTGTTATATGCCACGGGTTTAATGAAGTTCACAATCACGGGAGAAGTGTGCAAGAATTCTACTTTTTTGTGGAAGTATGTGTCCTTACCTTAAGTTTTGTAGAACAAGGCAATCAGACACCACCCCCTTTGACAGAGAAAATTGCATGGTGACATGCTTAATGTGGCAGGTTTTTTTCATCTGTATGATGTCCTTTTTGATGTTGATGAACATTGTCCATAATGGGATTATAATGAAAGTTTAACTATACATTGAGGTGGGATCTGGGTAGGGTGCAATCCGGTAAAAAATATGTGCCACTCACAAGGAAGAACGTGCAGAAGCTTCACGGTCCGATTGGGAAGAACGGCACTGTGGAAAGATATGGAAATGAAAAAATGATTAGGTTCGTATACGAAGTTCTACAAAAAGAAAAAGTGATGAAAAACTTCTCTGAAATGTGGAAGATAATGCTTAATGTGTATCAAGCAATGGTTGTGAGTCGTCGGTGACTTTGCACGTCCCTTTACATTTTCTATGTATTTTGTATACGCGTGTTCAAAAGTTAGTAGGGAATATTTTTTGTGGAAAATTATCCCTCATGGGGTTTTAAAAGGAATCACTTCACAAAAGAATACTGAAGGAGATATGGTTCGACCTTTCAAAGGTAAACCATTAATCAAGAAACTTATTTTCAACTGAAATCCTATTTAGGTCATAAGAAAATATATGAGAAAAATACCACATCATGTATTGTAAATTAAATGCTATATCAGAGGGACCTCGTTAACTGAAAACATTTCTAAGATATTCAAGTCGAAGGAAGGGAAATCGGAAAATCTAGGCATATAAGAAAACAGAAGGTTGTTTTGCCAATGGATGGATTTCCATCAATTTCTTTTTGAAATGATTTCTAAGATTCCCAGAAAGCTATACGTTTTTCATTACTAGGTAAGCCTACCTTTTAGAGGCATTATAATAAATATAATGTCTCCGAACCATTACTACCTTCAGCTTGCCATTACTCGGGTGACATTAAATGAATACAAAAAAAGGTACATTCCTAAGGGAGCCAACACTTGTTCAAATATTTAGGCTCCCAACCAACAAATCTACAAGTCAGTATACCACACTTGTAATTCCCTTTTCAATTGGGAAATTCTATTCGCCGACTTTCTGTAAGGCAAACTTGTAGTGAAATCCCCTAAAGTGATGGATGACTTGTAATATTCAACTGCAACAGTCAAATATGCATTTTTCTATAAGATGAAGATTCATAGAAACTTCGAAAAAATATCGCAAAAATGTATCCATCGTAGTGAGTCTCACCTTACGAATACCACAGATTTTGTTGTGACCATTTCAACTGTCCCACATCGTCTTACAGAATTCCACCCCTTGTAGACAAAATTGTTAAAAAGTGGAAAAAAAAACTTTGAGTGCGAATTGAAAATTGTTAAGTTGCCACCAGTCAGATTTAAGGCAGTTTCAAATGCGAACTTGAATTTGCACAATTTTTGAATGGCAACCTTTATTTCTACGTGTAGGTAAATCAAAGTGTGTGACTTCGATAAGTGCATGTTTATACAAACTTCCATTTTTCATAAAATCTTAGTCCATAGATGTGATATCATCGATTTTTTTCCACTTACCTAAAGCAGCTTCAACCGACAAGGTTGACATGAAGAAAAAAAAAACTAGTTATTCGACTGAATCATAATCGTAAAATAGCTACGAATATTTTGAATGTTTTACTAATTGATTTATTTTGACTCATATGCAAATATTTCCGCACGAAAATCAATTAGGAATATTTAAAAAATAAAAATGTGCCTGTAAAAAATAGTTTTTTTTTATATTGTGATTATGCTTCCTTAGGTCATAGAATCGGCTTGAGTAATAAAGAGCTCGAAGATGCGATGGAGAACCACTGGGCTGTGATACTTTGAAACTTGAACTCCAGGTGTAAGCAATGTACCCAGATCTGATAGGGTTGTCATATTGACTAATGAGCTCAACCACCATCGCGTAATTCTTAAATTTCTTACTTTTCCATCATTAATGAGTCTGGTGTCACTTTAGTAAATTTATAACAAAAATATCATACTTCATTGAATTTCCAAAAAAAAATTCCTTGCTCAAAACGAATTTTCTCTTCTTTTCAGAATCTCTCACCAATCAAACACTGAAGGACGCCAACACGTAAAAAAATCATCTCCAATGGAATTTCTCATCGCAATCAAACACGCCAATGGTGTGAAAATCAAAATCCAAACAACGTTTCCCTCAAAGACAATATAAAAAAAAATAAATAGCTAGTACCTAATAACATAACTGAAAATAGAAAACCAACAACAAAAACAATAAATACTGTAAATAATATTTGAGTGTCAACAATGGTGGGTGGCAATCAAACCGCCATGTTCCTGGAGATGTTCGCCAGCGAAGATACCCCACGGGATGAGATACTCAACAGTGATTGGTTCCACAACAACGTCAGTCTGCTGAACAATATCTCGATGAAGAACTTAACAAAACTGTTGGAATATTTGCCAGAGCCCGAATGGGACGACGAAGCCGAACGTGATTCCATTGCACTGCTGTCAGTGATAAGCGTGTGCTATGTGCTGATATTTGTTGCTGGTATTTTGGGCAACCTAATTACCTGCATTGTGATTAATAGGAATAAGTTTATGCACACAGCGACGAATTTTTATTTATTCAACTTAGCCGTATCGGATTTAATACTTCTACTATCGGGTGAGTTGAAAGGGTTGACAACGTACTCCAAACGTACTCCAAACTTACACTTAACTTTGTTTTATAAAATTAATGTGTCTGTTAACCTTGTGAAATGGATGGTGGATGGACGTGGTAGCACTTCTCTCTATACTGATGTGTGCTTTAGAAAATGATCTACCATGGTAATGGATAGAAGGAATGTTAGTGAAATTCTCTTTCTCTATTTTAAGAAACATCATTCGTCTCCTTGACTGCGTCACGTGTAACTACGTAATCGGCTTACTTCATGTATGGACCATTATGGTCATTATGCTTGACTTAAAGAAAAAGAAAACGCCAACAACGGGATTTAGCACCTGAATCGGACAATCACTCGGGATAATGCTGCAAAATCTATCTGTATTAGTGGCGGAATGGGTTACTTGCATAGCTATAGGTTTGCGGGGCCATTTTTGGCCAAGTCCCGAAAAAAATTACAAAACTTAGACGAAGGGGGCTTAATTGAATTAAAAGACATATAGCTAATAAAAGGAATGTGTCTTAGCTAAGAGTTGGTTTTACTATTATTTATACCTACTTTAGTTATCTGAGCATGAGTATCACGTTCCGAGTACCTACTCATGTAAAATGAACGCGAATGGCAAACGATAAAATTGTTGATTAAGCATTTTTTTACAGTATATAAGATTGTTCATAAACTAAAGACTGTGAGTTGAAAAAGAAACTTCGCTGGTCCTCTTTTTACCCGACTGTACACAGGGAGGGTTTTGTGTTTCGCGCGTATCCTATGTCCGTTCCTACGGTACGCCCTGCAGCCCAAACGGCTCGACCGATTTTGAAGAGTGGGGTGTCTCTAACTTGGTATTCTTCCCCGGAGTGCCTAGGCTAAACAAATATACATAAAAAGATTAATTAAAAAAAAAAAAAAAATTTTCACACAAATGTCTGTGGGAAATGTCAAGATATGGAATACACTGAACTGTGAAATAAATTACTTTCTGATGAATTCACAATAGCGGTCTTGTTGAGTGTCTGCATTAGTCATGAATTAATTTATTTTAATTGAAATATTATTATTTTCATTACATAAGCATATCGAGCACTCTATTTGCGCCCGATATGAAATAGAAGTGCTTTAAAGATTTTAATAAAGTGCTCTAGGCACACTCCTAAAACGCTGACAAGTAAATAAAGGGTGGTTAAGTTAAGCACACCATTCACAAATTCATAAAAGAAACGGTTTAATACTTTTTTGTAGGTAAATCTACATACATTTTACACATTCCATACAATTTTGAATTGTTTTATAGAAACTTAGCTTTGTACATATTTTTAATCAGAAGAAAAAATTTTAGCCACGACTTTAAATTTATGAAAGCTCACAATTGCGGAATTTGTATGGAAAATAACTACTAAAATTTAGAGTTGAAAAAAATACTCATTTACATTTCTCAACACTCATTTGCACTCATTCTCACAGATGGCGCTAGTTGGCGCATCATGTTATTGAACATTTCAATTAAAAGCTTATAATTGACGTTTACTATAAACCTAACTGTCTATAATAGATTAAGTTATTATTATTAATAGTCACAAAAGATATGCAACTGCGTGGTAGTCACAAGTATATTAATTTGTATTGAAATTCGAAATTTTTTTGGGGAGTCATCGCATCTCATCCCCAGCACCTAGCGGCATCTACATCTCAACTCTGCAACCGGACACTTACCTCCTCACTACCCTTATCGTTCGAAATGTATAAATTAAGTTTACTCGCACTTTTCCTTTCAAAAAACTAAAAACAAAATAAAAAAAATAGAAAAAAAAATTAACGCCTAAAGAGTCTAAGCGCTACTGACAAACTCACAACAATATTAACTAACCTACTTAATCTCCGAAGTCCGACTACATATAAAACTAAAAAGCTAGAAATAAAAAAGTTCATTTAAAAAACTAAAAAACCCGACTGACTGTAAAAAAGATTTAAAAAGATTAAAACAAGACACTTTCAATGTAGCCACCGCACGTAACTACGAATTTTAACAATTGAGATTGGTCTGGCCAATAGTAACTTCATGACAGGTTCAACTCAAAGTGGTCATTCGGTTCGCTTTCCAACTTCATTATAGCTTTGCCATTTAGTCGCCTTCGTCAATGTATGAGTTCAATTTATTATTTGTTAAAGATGCCACTTATGGAATACGAACACATCAAATTCGTAAGACTTAATTGTGCCGTACAATCAGCATTGCAGTTCATATATTAAAGGTCGAAATATATATATATATATGTGTATAGTTGGCGCAACAGGTCCGTAGGGACCCAAGGCCTAGCTTCTCACAACCATTCGTTTTGTGTCAGTTTCATTTTTGGAACGAATGGAAGGGATCTACAATTTTATGCCGATTCCAAACGGCTAATTGAGTTATACTCTCGGATGTTTGTCAGACGTTCGCGCAGTGGAAAAAAACCCTAAGTTGGAATTTGGGTTTTTACGGTATTCGAACCTGGGACCCCTCGCTTAGTAGTCCAACACACTAACCACTAAGCCACTGCGCCTAAGGTCGAAAGACTACAGCAAAAATCCGCGAGCTTATAGTGAATATAACCGGCTTTGTAAGACTACCCACACAATCTGACAAAAATATGCGCAACCTCCGACTGCCAATTAGTTATACTTGAAAGTGTATTTTTTTAATCTTCTTAAATCTTTCTTACAGTCAGTCGGGTTTTTTGGTTTTTTAAATTAACTTTGTTTTATATGTTGTCTTCTCCCCACCAGAGGTAAGGGGTCGACTAAATTAATATTCAACCTTTTCAGTTAGTTATTTATTAATTATTTATCAACATCATTTACATCTTTAAGCTATAAATGAAGATGCAATTCGGAAAGTTATAGGGAAAATAATACAATAAAATATTTCAAATTCTAAATCGAGGAATATATTCAACTTCGATACAGAAAAGAATTTCCCTTGATTCGGAAATTGATGATTAATCGACAAAAAACAAATAATGCACACTGCTACGAAAAACTACGCCTGATTAAAATTTACGTCACGGTTATTTCTGCAAGTGCTGTTAAGACAATTGGACTTCTACAGACCACCTGGATAATTTACTAAATAAATTTCAAGTTGATTTAGGCGGCATAATATGTCAGTCTGCTACATACCAGTGCCACTTGATAAAACTAATATCCAATCTGCAATCCAGCTTTCAGTATTATTTTACCAAAAACGGCTTCAGATAGGTGTCACATTTTTATTGTGATTATAAATAACAAGTCGCATTAAGCTCTCGTTAGTGGAACTTTATCATTTTATTTGGTTAGGCTCTTGCGATAATCTATATACGGATGAACACACGTTCAACCCTTTGACTCATGAGTGTTGTAAACCATTCCTCCAGCTGTGTGTACACTGTACACTAGTTGACAAAAGTATTTGGACAGGAATGCAAGTCGACTGCGGCCTTTCTCTAAAAATATAGGCGACGAATTTAATTTGTCGAAGCAAACTCTAAATATCAAAATCAATGGTCACATAAGAACGATCTATGTGCAGAAATTACTTCCCTCAAGTAAGAATAGATCAAGTTATAGCGAGAAAGGTAGAAGGATAGAAGATATATTTTGGGGAAGTTTGTTAAAAATCCAAGTTTAAGTCCTAAACCTGTAGAGCTTCATATGAAAAAATGTGCTGAAAACCCGATTATCTAAAGGATAATTCAGAGGCGCCTTGCTTAGCTGCATTTGGAAACATATGCTGTAAGAAAAGTACCGTAGATAACAACGATAACAAAATAGATAATTAAATAAAAATTAGCCCATAGGGTTTGGAACCGGGTCTTATGAACTGAAGTGAGTTCATTTGAGCCTCATGGACCACTGTAAGGAAGATTTGTTCGGATGCCGAAATTATCTCATGAAAACAGGCATCAGTCGTTCAGACCTCTTAGAATGGTTGCGGCTTTGTAATGTCTTAGGGTTGTATACCGTCCAACGGTTGTGCAGATTTGGTACCAATCGATGGACCGATGAACCAGCACAAACTTTAAACAATTACGCATTCCTATCGCATTCCTATCTGGCGATATACTAATCGGGCAGTCATTTATTTCGCCTACAGGAAAACGTTCCCTGTCACAAAAGCCCAAATGTGATTTGTCTTTTACGGGATATTGAACCAGACACACATCTGTCCACTCCGAGGCGCAGATTTAATGTCTTTGAATCATGGGAAAATTAACTGTTTTTCTGACACGGAGCAGAGAGGAGATCATTTTTATGTTTATAAAACTTTGGTGGGCCGTTCCTGCAGAAATACTGCAAAAAGTCGTCGAAAACGTTCCAAGACAATAACAGAATGTTATTGAGGCTGAAACGGTTATATTTTTTTCTTTCATAATCGTATTTAGTTCCTTTTTAAATTTCAACATTTATTCTTGTTGCAGTAAAACTTATCGGTCAAAATAATCAAGCTAATTTTGTCCATTTTAATAAATTCAAATTAATGTTTTTCAAAATGAAAATTGCCAATTGTATTCATTTTTTTTTTTTCTAGAATTCATAAAATGTAACATTTAATTTTGTAAAAATACTTCTACCGATGAGTGTACAGTGTAGTTGAGGCGTAATCAACTTGAGCAGGAAGGTAAATATGTCCATATAGTATACGCGGCAATGTAATAATCGATTTTTTTATCAGTAATTATCTACTAATGTGAAACCTCATTTGACGTTTGTAATATTTTTATCCAAAGCAAGTGTATGAATTACACAGCACACCCTCAATGACTTCCGGTACTTATGTCTATACTAGTAGCAACAAATTATTACTGAATGCCAGAAATATATCGATCAGATAATGCCAAGATGTTAAACAAATAATGTATTATCCAATATGGGTATGATTCAGTACTTTCAGTCAATCACCTGAAATGTTTGGGTAAGGTATATAAAAATGCATGTTATTGCAAACGGAATAGAATAGTCAAGGAATTGTCCTAGATACATACCACTTTACGTGGTATTCCCTTGTTTATTTAGGCGACCAAAAGTTCGATGACATAATATAAGTGTTGTTACATCGTGGATCTTATTTTATTCAAATGGGAATTTCGACAATGGACACAATTCAGCGAAAAAATCAACAGAATTTTAGCAATCTAACAAAACCAAATGAATGAACTATTAAGTATTGTTCTTAAGATGTAACAAAGCGTGTTTCACAATCCACTAAGAAAATATCCCCGTTCACTTGAATTCAAAATCCGAAAAACTCACATACTCAAAGTAGTGCTAATGCGTGTACGGAAGCATTTTTGTATCGAATGCTTTCACTCGTTTAGATATTATGTCTTTTAGAAAAGGAAATTATTTTCTATTTTTATCTAATATGGTAATTTTTTTCACATGAAAATAAGTGCAAACTTCACTTAGGGGAAGAAAGGGGAGGTTTTTCCGAATTTAATTATTTCGCTGATGAAAAAAGGGGAAAACAGTCTTCAAAGTCTGCGAACTCTGGTGGGAATCGGAGGACAAGAGAGGGAAACATTACTCATCACTATTTTCGTGAATTAATTAATAATGTGTGGAAATAATCCGCACTTGCTAAGCAATTACGTCAAATTTGTTTGCGCTGTCTGACGGTTATGCTAGTCATATTATTAATATGGGCATAGGTTTCTGTGTGCTTTTTCTGGGGTTAAAAAACTTTAGCTTAGTAGCTCAGTAGGTACACAAAATAAATGATGGTTAGCTGTGCACTTTAATTTTATTTTATTTACTTAGATAAATACCATATCTTAATGGATAAATTTTAAACATTAGGTTCGCATATGAAATTCATCTTAAAATTTCTCTTTTGAATATATTAGTATTACTGAATTTTTATTAATCTCAAACTTTATAGGCAGAGAGATAAATTGCACAGAAATGGTTTGCTGAAAGAAATATCCAATCATTATTTATGTAGCTACCGATAGAATAATTTCTATTCACAACACGAGACTTAAATACGAAACAAATTAGCTGAAAGTATGCTTTTCGAATTTATAAATACAATAGATAAACTCATACATTGCTACCCGTAAACAGTTTTGCCCAGAAGTAGAACCAGTTTGTTTTTACATACCTACACATTTCGTATAGGAGCATTACTTTCAAATTAGCATGGTTTAAGTATCTTTATCACTCTATTCTTGACTACATTATTCCCTATATGTATTATGCGACTTTAAAGCATGTATATTCGTTGACATGAAGTCAATAAAATCGAATTTTAATTGAGCAGCTACGCTATTTTAGCTTAAGTTTTTCACAAGAGTACCCCCAACAAGACAAGACTTATATTAGAGCCTGGACTGTTAAGGCATCTAATTGCCTTGCAAAATTTGTTATTTTTTAACAAACTTCTATCCACAAATAGATTTTGCCATATTTTTCTTGAAATTTGTTACAGTTTGTTCCTTCAAAAAATGAATGTTTGAGCAAAGATCCTAGGCTACGAAAAGACTGGCCTTGCCTTGATGAAAAGCTGTCGTCTTTTGAGCAAAGTTCGAAATTAGTACAGTATTTAGTATTTCTCTGCAGAAGTCGATCCACCTACGCTTGAAATTCTATAAGGCAACCGATTGCTTACAGAAAAAGGAACTGGTTGATATAATTAGTCTCGCAAATCATCAAGAGCATGCTCACGCTTGAACAGCTCTGCCACATGACAGAAAACTTACTTAAAATTAAAAATCTTTTGAAAAGAAACTACCCTTAGCATTTTAAATTCTAGCTGCGGTTGTTTAAGGTTATTAGACATCAGTAATTAAAATCGGTTTAAATACTCCCGAATTGTTTTTTCCTCAGTTTAAAGAGCATTAGTTGTTGAATTTTGAACATTGTTACTTGCAAAGTTTTCTTAAAAGTTCACTTGCTCAACCTACATACGTGTACCAATTTCTAGAACAGCAACAGGCTCTTGACAGAACTTCGGCATTCATAGAACTCGATATTGATATTCAAACAACATCCCACAATGAAGCGCATCCCTTGTTTCCCCTTAATAACTAATGACAGCTTGTCCACCGACGAAACCCTCAGAAAAAGGCTTAATGTGATAAGGCTTTCCACATAAAACGTATTATCTTTTCACACGATAATCAAGCTTAACTAGATAGAGATGAGAAGGATTTGACTACTACCGTACCTGATATCCTTTTTCATCCGCTCAACTGTTTGCCAAATACCACGCAACTGACAAAACAATTCTCAATTCTACTTGCTCCTTTATAATAACTACAAGTAGGGTCTTAGAACCACTTCAATAGAGTTTATGCGTTTTGAGGGATTTCCGTTTTGTATACACTCCAGACGCAATCATTTATAAAAAATTATTTCTTATTCACAGTCCAAAGTAAATTAAACACTTGTTGTGCATATTTCCAGCGTTTGCACAAATCCGGAATAAATATAAGGTCTTGGGAAAAACCCAAACGTTTACTGAATAATCCTAATAAATATAATCTTGTGGTAAATGAAATCCGAATGTCTCGTATGTGATTGCATATATAATATCAGCTCATCGGGGAAGGGGAACTTGATTACCCGCATAGGCCATACTCGATGCTAATTCAGTTTATGTTTTTAAGAAGCAGAAGCTTCGCAGATGGTTTTTTTCCCGGGCAAACAAGGACATATTTTAAATGCAACATCTTATTAATTGGGAAGTGCTTTGTCATTATGAACCTCACACTCTACATGACACCATGAGTATGATGAAATACTCTAAGGATGCGGAAATTTACAATCACAAGTGAAAGACAACAGCGAACAAGACATAATAGAAAAATGAATACTTTGCTGGAAATACAAACTTTACTAAATAATGTAAGTACATCTCCGAAGACCTACATACATACGTACGCGGGCGTAAGTGAAGATGACATGAATATGGAAGCACTGTAAGTGTTCATATATTAAAATGGAAATTTCCTAGAAAAATACTTCAATAATGGAAGCATTCATTACTGTTGGTTAAGTTTTCTAGGAAACGATATAGCAACTATTGATAGGAGCAATTGTCTGTTTGCTTTTGTCCTTTTTGTGACAATGGACCTTTTTGATTATGTTCACATGATCGTAATATATCTTTGATTTCCATCGTTTGCAACAGCAGTTGTACCTCGTCCTATTGTTGTACTCAGTGGAAAACAATGATGGATAATAGTTAGTAACAGATCATGTAGGTAAAATAATAAATGCTTTTATTTATTAGCAGTTTTTCCTATATGAAAGATGCCACGCCCCGTATTCAAATCCGTCCACATTTCGAGAAGTTCCTTATCTTTGGTGCAAAACATAGCATATTTATGAAATAAAAAAAAAAAAAAAAAGTACCGGGATCACCTTTTGGTTAGGTAGCATTTTTGTACCAACGTGCAATGATTCAAATCGGTACAAATTATGAAAAGGTCTTATAAAATCAGAAAGGGTGATTGTGGTCATCTTGAGGGTAGAATTTTGAAAATGCTTAAAGACTTGTTTCATTTTAATTCGAAAATTCGAAGTAAAAATCCGAAAAAAAAGAAAAACCTTTTTCTATACAAACTTTTATAACGCCTTGAGAGTTGCCCCCTAAAACAGGCTTTTTAACAACAATAAAATACGCGTCGAACTATTTCCCATTCGCTTGTGAGTTAAGTGTTTCTCAAAATTGTGAAAAAGTCATGCACAACCAAAATCTCAAAAACGCAGCTTTTACGATTGGCCTTTTGGGCTGTCCAATGATAATTCAGTCCAGAGTTGTTATATCGTGCGTTTTATCAATTTTTATGATATTTTCGATGTTTAAAAAGCCTTCCGAGGTAAATATAAAGGGAAACAGCAAATTATGAAATCATGGGAATTTCTGGAATCTAACAAAAAACATCCAAACTATAATTTTTTGCTGCAATTTCATCATCAAATTGCTCATGTAAATTGTATTTAATGAAAATTTGGTAATACCACAAAATGTTAACAATCTGTGATTTTAGTACTCAAGTCTAAATATTAAATATAAGTATTATTTTTTGTCCGTGTAACACAAATTTTTCATTTAAAACATGAATTTTAGGAAAAAAAGCATCGAGGGATTTTTAAGGGAATTTAAGTACGTACGTATTGCGAAATGGGAAAAATGACTACGCTTCGTGTGATAAAGGAAGTAAGAACCCTAACAACACGGATTCAATTAGTCAGGCTACATTTTTGTAATATAAAATTACAAAGATACAAATTGTATACAAATCGCAAATGGTGTTTTCGAGATATGAGCTGAGAACTAGCGTTTTCGGAGATTAGAATTGAAAATTAAGGACGGAAGAATTGTGAAAACAGCCATTATATTCTAACTATGCATTTTGGGCAAAACCTTGGCACCGTTTTGGCGTAAACTAAAGAAAACACAATTTTTAAAAAATTCCTTTTTTCAAAAATCCATTGTATTATAATTTAGAGAAAAACTGAGCTTGCTATTTAGTAAGAAATGACCATACTACATTAGAAATTAATTTTTGTTATAATCGTATTTCGAGATATGTCCAAATTTCAAAAGTACCGTTATTAGATTCTTTAGCCAAAAACTGGGTACGCAGTCATGTTAAGCTCATTTACTTAAGCTCAAATATCAATTTTGGTTGAAATCATTAGAGGCGTTTTCGTACAAATCAAACTGGTATGCAAATTTTGCACAAGTACCATTAATAAAAACAGCAACGAACTGTAAGTACACACAAAAGATTTGACTTTCAAGACTGCACATCAGAATTTGATATAACAACCGATACTCAAAAATCAGTCGTAGCTCTGCGAGTCAATAATAAAAATAGTTATGACTGCTATTGGTACTGGGTGACGCACTTTTTTCTGAGCCACTCATGTAACTATAGTTGACCTCATTTGATCAAGGTGACCTCTTCACTTCCTGCACATTTTTTGTCCATGCCATCCGCCAGTGGAACTTACTACCCCAGCACCTTAGGAGAATCACAAATGCAAACACATTCAAAACTGATCTTTTTAAATATTTTACTAGAAATACGTAAAACTCGATGATGAACATGCTGTATTATTGAACATTTAATATTGAAAACTTATTAAATCTTTATACGTACTTTAATTTAAATTAATTTTCTTTTTTTCTCACATAAAAGTGACTATTCACTCTTGTATAATTCTTATATTGTATTACATACTTTAAGCCAATCACAGAATATAAGATTAATCTTAATGTGAAACTATGCTTTATTCAATAAATATCAAATATCAATAAATTTTTACCCATTCAACTGCTTACGTCTCCAAAATTGGCACTGGACTGCGCATAAAATATTGTTTCTTTCAAACTAAAATGCACTCACGTGCAAGCGATACATTTATTCAAATGCTTCCACATTTATCATTTCAAAATTTCTCTGCTCTGTATAAGAGAAAACCCCGAGCCCCGAAGCCCGAGCCATTATCATAAAATGCTCTATAATGAGTATACCTATTCCAACCTGTGTAACAATATTTATGTGGCGCCTGGCGCCTATGATTTTGGCTGAAAGCCAATTTTTTTTTTATACATTTTGAAAAAATTGCGCGTCTTTTCTATTCTGGAATTCGGTGCCTAAATTAATGAAATTTTCACTTAACTATAAATTCAGAGAAAATTACCTCCATCATTCTAACGGGACCACAATCGAAATCTGTTCGGTTTGTCTTTTGTAATTGATTAATTCAATGGGTAGCACCGTGCCTTTGTCTGCTTGGGCATATACTCGTTCAGATACACAGTCGCACTCACTCACTTAGAACTCATTATCCCTGCCAGACAATATTGGTGCTTTTATTATTATTGTTTCTATAGTATTATTATTATGATTACGGCTTTCCATTTGGCCTTTATTCGGTGGTCATCGGACAAAGGATGAAGAGCAGTCATATATAGGTACATAGGTATTTTGTTTTAGAGGCTGTCATTAGGCACATGTGTCATTAGTGGGACGATAGGGCAGCATTTTTGGATAGATACTTGTGCGCCCATTGTATGTAATTGGGATATTTTAGGAGCTGGCTCTAGGTGCGCTATTATATTTTATAGTTTTGGTGATTCGGATTTCGGTGGCAGAGTTTGTTGCGTGCGAGACTGTAATGAATGCGCTTTTGGGCGAAATTGAATTTGCAATTTGCTTGTAAGTATGGTTTGGGGAAACTATGAATGGGAAATGGTGTTTTGCGAACGTATAGCGGAGATTGGATTGGAGGTTATACGGAGAAAAATATTTTCCAAACTGGTAGTTTGACCCATGAAACTGTTTGCTTAATCATATACATATGTGAAATCAGAAACGAATTTCTTGAACCAATAAGTTATTTCTGAAATCAAGAAAAATTACCCTTGATCAAAGAAAGGACGGAGTGTGACCTTAAGAGATTTCTTTTACTTCAATACCTTTTTTTTTAAACCGTGCATTTATTATTCAAAATAATTTATGCGAACCGAAATTTTCTTTAAATAATACGAATACTAAGTTCGTTTGATGATACCAAGAAAATGATATCTGTGGATTATATTTGTGTGAAATCATTTTCTTCAGCCAATAAAAAATTTAGAGCTAAATGGAAATGAATTTAGAAGGACTTAATGTTTTTTTTTATAATTATTTTTATTTAGAAAAGCGAGTTATTATGTTACCTTAAGTCACATTTCATGTTAAACCTTCAAGTTTTCGTTGTCTTAAACCTTAAGAAATCATTTCTTCAGAAAATTCATTTCTTTTTTCTATGTAAATTTAAAAAAATAAATAAAAAGTGTTCAATGATTACAAAATAAAATAAATATGTACCTAAATAGTGACTGGGACATTATCCAAGTACAAGAAACATGGCTTCTTGCAACAATTCGCTTCTTATATCCTAGTTATAAAGGAATAAATGGAACAGTAGAAATATAACCTTTTCTAACTGAAAACACGATATCGCAAATCAAAATTATGCTTACTATTCTAATATTAAAATAAAATAACTAAACAAAATAATGGACAACACTTTTTTCTAAGACAATATTGCATGTACAAACTTGTTTCTTATTTGTTGTAAAAATGAATCGAGTAGATGGGATATAGACATGAATGAGAAAATTCACTGATTAACTTTAAGACAATATGAGATACGTTTTTTGTAATTGTCCTTCTTTTCTGTTGGACTAGAATTTGTTTCAGAGACAAAACGGAGACCCCCAACTCGCAATCCTCTTTTGTTTTCCTATCGCTGTTATGTCAATTTAGAATCCGTGTGACATGCAGAAAATATAAAATAAATGCTGCCAACCTCTACCAACCGTGAGGGAATGTGATAGAGTTCGGGAATACCACTTTACTGAATGCTATTGGTTAATTATTAAATATTTTTAAAAGGCGAATAACATAATTTATTTGGTAAATAAAACTACCTAAATGAGATGTTTTATATACTAGAAACAAATGAGGACAAACATGGTTGCGTATTTACAGCTTTCAAATACCATATAATCAACTTCGATTTCATGCGTGAATTTTTCTTAAATAACTGAAGAAAATTTTTTTCACTTTCCCTCAACCAATCTATACTGTTGATTTTTCATAGATATTTTAAGCAAAAGTACACTTATTCTTAAAAAAAATGCCTTCCACACTTAACGAATAATTTCTAATTAAACGAATAAAATTATATGAACGCTGCCAGCAACTTTGCCCAAAGCGGAAGTGGTTCATATTTTTTGAGAATAAGTTAGTGAGCTGGAATTTTTGAAGTTTCGTGACATATGTCAATAGTACGAATTCTATCAACACTAGCGCACCAAATCAAGGTACTTCCTTCTTCTGTTGTGCATGTTTTTCTCGATGTCTCAAATGTGTTCCTTTCACGCTCAAAAATTGGCTCTTAATGAGTGCGATTTTTGCTCGGTTACTGTTAAAAATAACACACTTTATCAGTTGTTAAGAACCAAATTTCTAGATAAATATCAACCAGTTGGTTAAATTCGACAGAGTTAGTTTGTTATTTACAACCAAGAAAAATCGATAAAAGATTTTTAACCGAGTTTCGTTAAACAAGTTGACTCGGTTATTTTTAATCCACTAACTCTATAGGAGCTATATAAAAAGTATAACTTGGTAGTTTTTAACCGGAACACGCAGAAAAATCGCTTATTTAAAAACAACCGACTTTCGGTTAAAAACTACCAAGTGATACTGTTAATATAGCTCCTACAGAGTTAGTTGATTAAAATAAACCGAGTCAACTTGTTTAACGAAACTCTGTTAAAAATAACCGATTTATCAATTTCCCCTCCAAATTTGCTCGGTCGTAAATAACAAACTAACTTGGTATAATTTAACCAAATTACTCTGTTGTTATTAGCCAACCCAATGGTTGAATTAAACCATGTTACTCTGTTGTTATTAGCTAATACACATGGTTGAATTTAACCAAGTTACTCTGTTGTTATAAGCGAACCCACTTGGTTGAATTTAACCACGTAACTGTGTTGTTATTATCCAACTCACTTGATTGAAATTAGCCAACCTACTTGGTTGTATTTAACCAACTAACTTGTTAGAATTTGACCTACTTAGTCTGTTGCTATTAGCCGACTCACTTGGTAGAATTCAACATATTCAATCTGTTGTTATTAGCCAACCCACTTGGCTGAATTCAACCAAGTTACTCTGTTGTTATTAGCCAATACACATGGTTGAATTCAACCATGTTACTCTGTTGTTACTAACCAACCGACTTGGTTGGATTTAACCATGTTACTCTGTTGTTACTAACCAACCGACTTGGTTGGATTTAACCATGTTACTCTGTTGTTACTAACCAACCGACTTGGTTGGATTTAACCATGTTACTCTGTTGTTACTAACCAACCGACTTGGTTGAATTTAACCATGTTACTCTGTTGTTAGTAACCAACCTACTTGGTTGGATTTAACCATGTTACTCTGTTGTTACTAACCAACCGACTTGGTTGGATTTAACCATGTTACTCTGTTGTTACTAACCAACCGACTTGGTTGGATTTAACCATGCTACTCTGTTGTTACTAACCAACCGACTTGGTTGGATTTAACCATGTTACTCTGTTGTTACTAACCAACCTACTTGGTTGGATTTAACCATGTTACTCTGTTGTTACTAACCAACCGACTTGGTTGGATTTAACCATGTTACTCTGTTGTTACTAACCAACCTACTTGGTTGGATTTAACCATGCTACTCTGTTGTTACTAACCAACCTACTTGGTTGGATTTAACCATGTTACTCTGTTGTTACCAACCAACCTACTTGGTTGGATTTAACCATGTTACTCTGTTGATACCAACCAACCTACTTGGTTGCATTTAACAATTCCAATTGGTTAAAATTAGCCAACTTTCTTGGTAGCATTTAACCAACTAAAAGTTAAATTTACGTAACTTACTCGGTTGGAATTAGCACATCTACTTGGTTGAATTTAACCAAACTACTTACTTCTTATTAGCCAGTCCATGTGGTACCAATTTACCAGTTTACTTGGTTGAACTTGAGTGCACCTGAAAATTGAACCATCTAAAAGGGATAATTTTATCGTAAAATAAAAAAAAAATCTTTTTCATATTAAGTACATAGATTTTTTATTATAATATCGTTTGTAATGTATTTTTGAATACAAAATATATGTTTTCTGTTTATTACATGTTTTTATTAATTTTAATGCAAAACTTAATTTTACTTAAAATATATGGGTCATAAATTTCATCATTTAAAAAGAAATGTGCAAAATTGTGTATTTTTATAAATTAATTTACATAATATTATTTTAATTAGCATATTTATGAAATCTGCAGTGTTAAAGCGAAATCATTTACATTTATAATTTAATCTATTTTTTATTTATAGTGGACTTCTTAAAATAACGTACTGCTTGGAGTTAGATAAAATATTTAAAGTGTTAGGAATTGGCGATAGAAAAAATTCAAGTGGAATAACAATTTGTTGAGGTATTAATGGAACTTCTACCTCATATGCATAGTAGTGTTCATCGAAACATTTAGTTTTAAGTACTATACCAACAAAAATCAATTGACTTGAGTCATACAAATATATTTTTTCCAATACAAAAAAGTCGTACAAATAACAATCTGAACTAAGACTTTTTACTAAGACGGATCCCTTTTTATAATGTACAGAAGACATGGTCGCCCAACTGACCATAGTCAACGTTTTATTAGGGTCCAGTGATAGCTGTGATCGTATATTATCAAGTTCAAATAACATGCCATATTTTTTGGGTCCAACGTCAAGTAGATTAGAAAGTTTTCCCCTTAAAAACATTTCATTAAGTTGAAGTTGATGTTTCATTGCTAAGGTTAAAGTGATATTCATTCGGTTACATGATGATCTAGCCGACATTTTGGATTGCCTATGCTTAGCTTCGAACCTCATTGACCACAAAGATGTTAATGGGCCGTATTTTTTAAAAGCGGTATGGTAGTGAATGAGATTGTGGAACTTTGGCTTAAGACAGTCCTCGGTAAGTGTAGTATATTGTTCATTAAGTTCAGCTATTAATACTTGCAAGAAATCTTCTGTTCCAACAGAAACATTTATACTAAGAAGTATGTCAACAATTTGTCTTAATTTTATATACATTTCCCAAATAATATTACCCCTCGGCACAAAGTCACCTATAAGTAAACCCAAAAACCGCAAAAGAGTAAGCGTTTCTCCTGAAGATAAACGCACATTTCCCCGCCTAAGATGTTCTCTTTCGATAGGGCAAGGTTTGTTTTTAGTATCAGGGCCATATGAGAAAGCTAATAGCTTATCATTGAAAATTGTTAAAGAAAAAAATTTGTTTTTTTCGGTATACTCTGAAAGTATAAAACTCAAAATGTATTTGGCAACACCCTCTAGCATATCATGCATAATATCGACGCCCACCTGTTGAAACAAGTCGAAGTTGTTTATGCCCAGAAAAACGCACTTTTCCTTAATGCCGGTTAAAGATAAATTATTTAAAGCCAGATCTGCTTCATAGCTTGCCATTGTTCGAAGAAGTGTTGTATCTTCGTAAAGTTGCTTTTTCAATACATCTTTTGTAACTTTGCACACTCTACAAGAAAAATTTGCTGAAAAGCTCTCTACGAACCCAATCAGAGAGTGTATTCCTAAATTGTCACCAAGAATCAGAGCTAGTTCAAAAAATAAAGATCCCTTGAAAGATGGAATATCTATTTCTATGCCCACTTCGCTTAAAAAATTAAACTCATCAATAATTGGTTGAAATATAACATTATTACCAAAAGATACTCTGTCGGATGAATGAAATAATAAAATAAGGAATATGTTGGACAGAACTGAGGAGCGCCAAGGTGGAAGACATGGAACTGAGACGTACACAGCTCCTAGTTTGTGAACACCAGCATGACTTCCTAGAACGTTTCCGATTTCATAATCATCGAAGTACATAAATAGAGGTAACACAATGCGATTTGAATGGTGCTTAAGTCTTTCTTTCCAATGTGAACCTTGAATAAAATTTTCCATTCCATCTTTATTTCGAAGACTGTCCATATATTCAAAAGTTTCCGAAAGTACGTTCTCGAGGGAGAAAAATCTTTGCAATATATCTCTTAAAGATATAAAATGTTCTTGGCACGGAATAGGTTCCATACGTGTTATTCCACCTTTTTTGACATAATCGAACCTTTGGCCGATTATTATTCCCTTAGGCTCAATGTATGATTTTTGTTTTGTGAAATAAGAAATTCTTTTTTGTTCTGTTCGGAAACATTCTAAGGGGGAGGTGATTGAAGGAACAAGTGCTTGCATTAATTGATTTGAAACATCATTAGATAGAGAATGCTCAATACATATATTGTCTACACAGTTCTGCAAATTTGAACTTAATGAACCGAAATATTCTGCTAAGCCATCAATCACTTTTTGCACTACGTTTCTAGGCAAGATCACATTTGCATAAAGGGATGCTATAAAAAGTGATAGTGATTTATCAAGTGACAGGGTTTCTGTATTTTCAGTTTTATTGGTTTGTTCTAATTGTTTTTCTGCAACAACACTTTCATTAAGTATATCCGCATTCTTCTCAGAATTTGTTGGATTATTTGAACATTGAAAATCGTGTTTTTTTTTAAAGTGTCTTCTAAAGGAATTGAAAATTGGAAACGATCGCTTACAATCTCCTTCGCGACATTTATAAGTTGTGAAGTTATGGTCACTGTGATTGAAATCAAAGTGGTGCCTTAGAACTTTGAGATCCTTTAAGTAGGATCTGCATAAGAAACAAACAACCATTGTAAGAAAATGAATTGGAAGGGGAAAACTCTAACTTTCCTTGACACCTAACTCTCCCAACAAGGTATTGGCCGCGGTAGATTCCTTATCGAACTCTGTCTTAATTTTAAAAAATGCTTTTTGAATAAACAGCCAAGAACATCTACTCTCTGGCGGATATTCAGCATTAATAATAAAAATTAGTTTGAAACAAACATCTACTGCCTCTAAAATGGTAGGTAGTAAATATTTAGTTTCATCTACAACTACAAAATAGGACCCAATAGCATCGATTGAGTTACCTACTACTATAATGAAGGGCTGTAATGTAAGGCCAATACCTTGTAGTTTTTCTCGCCTGCTGGTAATTGCTGCATCTATCTCTGCATCCGTTGCAACTCTCGTTATGAATCCATCCCTTGCTTCCGCCTTAGAGGGTCGCCAAATTTTCTGCTTCGATCCTTTGACCTTAACGTTTGATGTGGTCAACAATGAAGGGATTAGCAGGAATGCCGCGAGGTTGCTGATCTCTTCAGAAACTGAGAAAATATAAAATAATAAAACAATTATAAGTCATATGCGTCCAATTAATTTTTCTACACAAAATGTGTGCAAATCTGATTCGAAGAATTATACCTATATAGAGAATGCGCTAAAAAATATAGAGAAAATATGATGCAGATTTGTTTTTTTCTTCTAAAGAAAACATAATGGTCAAAACAAAAACAAATTTTTCGGAACAATCTAGTAAAGCTAAAATATCCACGCTTTTTCTGAAATTCGATCGAATCGGAAATTCTTCGATTTATTTCGATTAGCAGGTTATGTATTTATTAACAAATGACGTTTTCTTACGATTTTCCCGAGTCAGCAGGTGAGCGAAGTATTTATCCTTTCCTCTTACTCCTTTTCCCTTGCTTCTAGCAAGTTGGAAAATGTCCTTTTTTAATTTTGGAAAATTTTCAACCAGTCCGTTGCAGTTGTCGCTGTATATTTTATCGAAATCCCTTACCAGCTGTAGAGAAAAGAAGAATTACATAATATTATATGTAAAGAAAAGCCTGAACTATATCCAAATAAAAAGAAAAGATCGAAACTCATAGATAACGCAAGCATTTATGTGACAACTATGAGTAAAATCTGAACTAATAAATATAAGAGCTTTTACTTGTGAAACTGTAGTTCACGTTAAAGACTAAATATATGTATAATGTATTTCTGATATAATTATACTTCTATGAAATATTACCAGTTTAAATCCCAATGGTTTTTTTAAGGCCGGATATTCCTCAAAATACTCGGATATGCTCATATCCTTTAAATGGTGAAGTCGGGCATGGGTCGTTTTCTCCCATTTGTCCTCGGTTGTTTCCCATGGATGGCTAGAATTTTTTAGCCATTGGAGATCTTCTTGGAATTGTCCTTCGAAGTCTTCGAAATTGGCAGCTGTTGCTAGGCGCTTTATAGGATGTGATACTGATGCGGGAGAGGATACTCGACTGGAGGAAGGTGACGACGTCGCAGAAGCGGAAAACGAACGCTTCCTTTTAGTGATAACACCACTTTCCCGGTATTTTCGTTTTAGATTGTGGATGTGATCTGGCAATTTTCCAGCCAATCTGTTTACAACCCCACGACTCGAATTTATCAGCTTGTTGTGAAAATATACCGATCTATTCTCGGTAGGGAACAAATGAACAATCTGATTTGTCCAGTGCCCATAAATTTGAGCTGTGATATTTTTTTCCGGGTTTTTCTTTAAAATGTTGGTGCAGACAATACGCACCAATCGCAGTCGAGCAACGTTATCCAGCGGTCGAGTTTTATCCAGCGACAGTAGACCGGTTCCTTCCAGTGAGCTTTCGAGCAGCTTGTTAAGTTCCTAGTAACAAAATATTTTAATGTGCATATAAATATAAAAAATTAGTGAAATATATTAATAATTAATAAAATAAGTGAAAAAAAAACCCTTTGTACTATCGGCTAAAGCTATTAGTGGCAATCACCTATTATAATCACCTTCTCTTAGTTGATTATAAATGCAGTGTTTTTTACTCAAACTGATAGATAAGTCAATTTATTCTGATTGATCTCTGAATGCATAAAGAAACGCAAATTGAAAGCAGAGACCATCAATCAACACTAATCACCTTTCCGATTTAAACCCTGTACTTACATCTAAACTTTCGCTGAATTGATCATCAGCAACAACGCTTGAAGGGGAATCTAGTGCATCCCCTCTGTCGCTAACAGCGAAATTTGGCAGAATCTCACTAAAAGAGAAATTAAGGCAGTCGTTTTGTTCTTGTGTGTTTGTAGCAAGAGATAATTCTGAAGTTTCAAAAGTCTGAAAAATAAAAAGACTTTATTTCTACCATTTCAAATGGTTAAATAATATGAACCAACCAAAGTCGTGGACGCATTAGGGTGCATAGCTTTCCGCCATTCTTCGAAATTCCGTGTAAACAGAACCCGATGCCCTATAACTGGGATCATTTCCTTTATCTCTCTGGCACCAAGCAGCGCCAAAGACATTGAAGTTATAGCATTTTCTGTTATAAATGAAAATTAACCAATGTCACGTAGTTAATCACTTGCAAAGTATAGGTTTTTATCAGATATACAAAATGGCGCAAATTTAATCACCCTTTCGGAAGATTTTATAATTTTTGCAAATAGCTTCGTACGTCAATCAAATTAATTTAGCAAAAAAGTAATTCAAAAACAAAATTGGAGGATTAATTTTGCACCACCTTGCATAAGAAAGTCGCGTATAAGAAAGAATCGTCTGTGAAAAACACAAGCTTCTAAAAAGCTTTTCAAGCGCAAAAGAATTTTCGTGCCGTAAGGAATCGAAATCAAAAATGCAAAACACATGTGTAGCAAAAATACTTTAAGCAAATTACAACTTTCTTATATGCGAATAATATTGTATAAATTTACGTTTTGGTATATAAACGAACCTTTAAAAATGTCTACGTAGGCTTCCAGGCCCCACTCCTTTAGTAAGGTTGACACTTCTTCATCCATTTTAGATAACTGTGAAGCACGTGTTAATATGAGCATGTGCATATCAAAATACGATCATTTAATTACTAAATTACTACTGACAGAAACATTGAGAACTAAGGCTATGCCTGGTTTTAAGACGATGTTCGCCATTTATTGGTGACAAACGATTCGAAATGATGAAAACATAGACAGAAATCATTTTAAATAGTTCGTCCCAGAAAAGTTGCGAACATCGCCATAAAAGAAAAAAAAAGCCCAAGAAAAACAAAACTAATGCACTCGCTAATGAAGAACCTGAATCCCAGAAGAAAAAAACATGTCAAAACACGATACCAGACTGAAAGGGTTGATATTAACCGAGTGTTTCTCAACTCGGCAATTATTAACCGAGTACTAGGTTGAAATTCTTTGCTTTGGTTCTATTTTTTTTTCACTTGAATATCACCAAAATTGACAATAAATTGTTTAAAACTCGAGAAAAACAACATAGTTAATGCACTCGCTAATAAAGAACCTGAATCCCAGAAGAAAAAAACATGTCAAAACACGATACCAGACTGAAAGGGTTGATATTAACCGAGTGTTTCTCAACTCGGCAATTATTAACCGAGTACTAGGTTGAAATTCTTTGCTTTGGTTCTATTTTTTTTTCACTTGAATATCACCAAAATTGACAATAAATTGTTTAAAACTCGAGAAAAACAACATAGTTAATGCACTCGCTAATAAAGAACCTGAATCCCAGAAGAAAAAAACATGTCAAAACACGATACCAGACTGAAAGGGTTGATATTAACCGAGTGTTTCTCAACTCGGCAATTATTAACCGAGTACTAGGTTGAAATTCTTTGCTTTGGTTCTATTTTTTTTTCACTTGAATATCACCAAAATTGACAATAAATTGTTTAAAACTCGAGAAAAACAACATAGTTAATGCACTCGCTAATAAAGAACCTGAATCCCAGAAGAAAAAAACATGTCAAAACACGATACCAGACTGAAAGGGTTGATATTAACCGAGTGTTTCTCAACTCGGCAATTATTAACCGAGTACTAGGTTGAAATTCTTTGCTTTGGTTCTATTTTTTTTTCACTTGAATATCACCAAAATTGACAATAAATTGTTTAAAACTCGAGAAAAACAACATAGTTAATGCACTCGCTAATAAAGAACCTGAATCCCAGAAGAAAAAAACATGTCAAAACACGATACCAGACTGAAAGGGTTGATATTAACCGAGTGTTTCTCAACTCGGCAATTATTAACCGAGTACTAGGTTGAAATTCTTTGCTTTGGTTCTATTTTTTTTTCACTTGAATATCACCAAAATTGACAATAAATTGTTTAAAACTCGAGAAAAACAACATAGTTAATGCACTCGCTAATAAAGAACCTGAATCCCAGAAGAAAAAAACATGTCAAAACACGATACCAGACTGAAAGGGTTGATATTAACCGAGTGTTTCTCAACTCGGCAATTATTAACCGAGTACTACGTTGAAATTCGTTGCTTTAGTTCTATTTCTTTTTTCACATAAAAACCACCAAAATTGACAATAATTTGTTTTAAACAAGAGGAAAACAAGATAATAATATTATGTACTCACCAATAAATATGAATTTTTTATTTTTCCTTGTCTTTTTTGTTTTTTTTATTTTCACTTATCACAGATTTCACACCACCAGCCACTACAAAGGTTCAACACTTAATGACTCAATTACTAGTCGCGAGCAGCGTGCGTCGTTCATAATTCGCGATAGTATGCGTATGCGTATAACACGATGTATGTGTTAAAATCAACCGAGACACACTGTTTTACAGATGAACGAGAAGCCTTGTGTTTGTAGATATTAACCGAGTTGACTGTATCTGCAGCCACACACATATTTCTACCTACCAGGAATGTAAAACGAGTTTTTGGTATTGTACCCAAATGTTTTCCATTGTTCGTGAATGATCTGTATCAACAGCCACACACATATTTTCTACCAGGGATGACAAAACTGATTTTTTAGGTGCTGTACCGAAATGGGTTCAATTGTGCGTGAATAATTTGTGATCGCAAAGGCCTAGCAAAGGCAGCACAGCAATGAAAAAGACGATTTATTCAAGGCTGCTCCTGGAAGTCGAGATTGGTTACCAATACTTCCTTGGTTTCTTCAAATTCTCCTAACTGTGCTTTACAAGATGGTATATATAATTTTCTGTTTGTATCTTTATTTTAAAATGTGTATGTACCAATTGCATTATGAGTTTAGTTATTATCAACTCTCACAAAACGCATAGTTCAAAACAAGTCTGGTACTAACAAATTTTGAAATAAAGTGATAAATGCAGGACTATATATACCATATTGTAGAGCACAATTAGATGAAATCTCAGAATCTATCTTTTTGATTCCGGACTCTGCCGGACGCTTCTTTTTGCCGCGTGGAAAACGATATAAGTTTTATTATTATCATCTCTCACCAACGCATAGGTCGAAACGAGTTTGGTACTTACAAATTTTGAAGTAAAGGGCTAAACTAAAGACTATACCATTTTGTTCAGCATGTGCAAAAGTGTAGCTTTTTTCATTAGCTTGGTTCTCAAAATGATTGAATCGCAGAGTGAAAAATTACTTAATTTTACTTCATTATATCTACAGAAACAGATTAGATTAATATTGCGTTAAGGCCATTATGTCAATTGGACTCAATAAAAAGCTAATATTTATTTTGCATTAAATTTGTACCTTTGGCAAATTTTCTTACAATTAGATACCTATCTTAAATTAGTTTTCAAGTGCCTAGCTACAATTAAGAGTAAAAGCCATATTTTATCAGACAAAAATGTAAAAAAAAAATTGTTGCTTTGGCCATTTTTGTCTGTGTTCTTTTTTTCCTATTGCAAGCCAAAAAAGTAGTAGAGAAAACTTTGTTTTTAAGGCTGTATTAGCCTGTTTAGAATTTAGTTTGTTCGTGAAATGTGAATGTACTAAATTCGGAAGGAATGTCGGAACGTATTTTCAGAAGTAGAATATATTCATCAAAGTTCTGAATTTGGGCAAATCGTACTTGTATATATCTTTAAATCAACTGTGTCGATAAAAGTACAATTGCGATTATTTTTTCATCCCTGGTTTCTGCGTTTTGAAAAAGCAGCGTCGTAATTCGTGGTGTGCGTATAACTTGTTAAGAAACAACAGTATGTGTTTGTTGAAATTTACCAAGTTGAATGATAAAATTAACAGATACACAATTTCTACGTATAACAAATATCAGATAGGTACATATTTCGATGAAAATGTTTTATAGAATTGTTTTATGGAAAAATGGAATGTAAAATAAATCGAGGAGAATTCTCTTTTTTTGAACAGAATGTTACTTTATTTTTGGGAAATTCTCACGAGTAAAAGGGTTAAAAACAAACAAGTCATTGGTTGTATTTAAGCAACGTTTATTGGTTGTTTTCAACAGAGAGCTTGTTAGATTTTAACACACATTCGCTTGGTTAAATTCTCACGAGTAAAAGGGTTAAAAACAAACAAGTCATTGGTTGTATTTAAGCAACGTTTATTGGTTGTTTTCAACAGAGAGCTTGTTAGATTTTAACACACATTCGCTTGGTTAAATTCTCACGAGTAAAAGGGTTAAAAACAAACAAGTCATTGGTTGTATTTAAGCAACGTTTATTGGTTGTTTTCAACAGAGAGCTTGTTAGATTTTAACACACATTCGCTTGGTTAAATTCTCACGAGTAAAAGGGTTAAAAACAAACAAGTCATTGGTTGTATTTAAGCAACGTTTATTGGTTGTTTTCAACAGAGAGCTTGTTAGATTTTAACACACATTCGCTTGGTTAAATTCTCACGAGTAAAAGGGTTAAAAACAAACAAGTCATTGGTTGTATTTAAGCAACGTTTATTGGTTGTTTTCAACAGAGAGCTTGTTAGATTTTAACACACATTCGCTTGGTTAAATTCTCACGAGTAAAAGGGTTAAAAACAAACAAGTCATTGGTTGTATTTAAGCAACGTTTATTGGTTGTTTTCAACAGAGAGCTTGTTAGATTTTAACACACATTCGCTTGGTTAAATTCTCACGAGTAAAAGGGTTAAAAACAAACAAGTCATTGGTTGTATTTAAGCAACGTTTATTGGTTGTTTTTAACAGAGAGCTTGTTAGATTTTAACACACATTCGTTTGGTTAATTTTACATGAGTAGCACGGTTATTAATAACCAATCAATGTGTTAAAACCCCAAATTTAGTAGGTTTTTCTTAACCAAGATACTTGTTTGAATTTAACCAAACAGGAAAACGAGACTGGTTGGTTAATATTAACGAAGCAACTTAATTGATAACAAACATTTAGTGTGTTATTTTTAACAACATGTATTTAACCTTTTTAACACGGTAGTTTTTAACAATAATAACTCATTTGTTTTCTACAGAGACTTAGTTGATTTCAACACATTTTTTTTTAACCGAGCGAAAATTCCACTCGGTTAAGGTCAATTTTTCTGCGTGAAGTTGGTTAAAAAAGCAATTTTTCTGCATGTATAAGCAGCAAATTTCTACTATTATTATTATTATTATTTGTTAACAGGTAATTACAAAATTACAATGTAATAGAGTTAAAGAACCTAACTGCCGAGACCAGTGGCTCGAATATCAATTAACAACTTTTACCCAAGCCTCTACTCCTCAATGATATATGAAACTAAAGACGAAAATTTTGTACAAATTCGATCAGAAATATATGGTAGAATTTAATCCTATTTTCTCAATAAGTTTAATAAAATTCTTGTAAGGCGCTGCAATTATTTTCTTGATGTTGGAAAATCTGTACTAGTTTTAAATTCAGTTCAAAATTCACAATATCAAATAACTACTTCTTGATTTGAGAATATAGTTCTCAACTTTGTTTCTTAAATCAAGTAATATTTGTTTGCTTGAGTATCATAATATTTTTTTACCAACAAGAATGTTTTCTTGAATCAAGATTTAATGTTTAATTAATATTAATTCGAACATAGAGGAGAATTTGTTAATTTTTAAATTTTCTCAATTCGCGAAACGAAATTTCTTTGTTTGGCAATTCATTTTCTTTCCGTGTAGGCAAAATTAAATCAAAAATAAATATCAAAGCAGCTGGAAAATACAATTTAGGGTGAACCATACTTAGAGTATCGATGAACGATGAACGAACGACTAGATATCTTTGTTTCCATCATTATGAAGCGAATCCAGTGTTCATACGTAGACTAAAACCTCCTCCACCGTTTTCGATTGGTTGCATGCATTGTTAGGTTAAAGTGATCATTTATTCTAGTATAATTTTTGTTGGGTCGTTTTATCTTCTTTTTTTTAATACTCTCGGGGAAGGCGAAGCTAACGCTTTAAAAGCGCCCCTGGATAGGTGCAAGTTTGGCTCTTAAACTATTGGAGTTGTATATCCGTCTTTAAATATAACAGACCTCTAACTATTCAAGTTTTCGAAAATTTTGAAAAAGCGAGAATTCCTCAAGGTTGATTATTGTTGATTGGTTCTATGTCTTGTATTGTGACCATAATTTTAATTTAGGATCTAATATTAGTCGGAATGCTTCCAACTCCATGCTGTCAAGTTTATAAAGTCGATAGCTTTTGGACAGACTTCCACAATTCGATTTTTGGCTTAAGATGTGTTTTCTAAAGAAGCAGGAGTTGCTTCTGGGTGAATAGCATTTTAGCTGTATAAAGGCAGAGCTTAATTTTGTAGATTCTCATCTTGAAATACTGCGTATACGTGGTTCTTCCTATGTTGCCGAATTTACTGCGGCTTTAACCTTAGAGGCGCATGCGTTCATTGATCTTGATAGGTTGTGCTATATATATATGTCCATTTTGCGGTATAGTCGATGCATTTTTTAATGCTGTGGCGATCTGTGTATTCTTTGCATTAACCGCAACCTGCCTTATCCCACTTCAAGATTTTGTCCAGATTTTCATGCAGCCAACTAGAAAACTGTGTATTACCTTAGCCATAGACCGAAATGAGAGTGAATCATAATGACGCCCAATATGCTCTTGCATCTTTTTCTCAAACCTTTCAAATTTAATATATGGGTTTGATTGACAATTGTTGAAAGCTTTGCTCTACGCTGGCTTACATCCGTTCTTCGTTGAACCAGGATTTCCTTGAATCTGTTTTTTTGAAAATAAGACCCAACCTAACCTATAGCAAAAAAAAAATCGAACTTACAACTTCCGGGCATAAATTTACGTGTGTCTCCCTACAACACAAATCAGCTCATGTCAAAGATTCTAAGCTGCTTAAACTCCAAATTCTTCGATGGCCATTCTGGTTGTCTTGTTTTGTTGTGGATATATAATGGATAGCTGATTAAAGAGCAAGATATGAGTTGCCGAATGGAGCAGTATTTTTCATTTCATAGGTAACCGCCGGCAAATTTAAAATCAGCTATAGTGACCTAAAAATAACCTTCAAGATTAATCTCAAATTGGATTATAAGTGAAGGCCTTTGTGTTTTCATAGGTAACCCCCGGCAAATTTAAAATCAGCTATAGTGTCCTAAAAATACCTTCAAGATTAAGCTTAAATTAGATTATAAGTGAAGGCCCTTGTGCTTAGAAAGACGTTGAGATATTGGACCAGGTATTCCCCTTTCAACGCTATCTATTGGACATCGGAAAGGACTCTCTTCAGTATTTCATTCAAAATGTATGCATCAAAATTGGCTGTAGATACGTTTCATCAGCTTGGTTTCTGTTCCTCTTTTGGGGGTACCCTTACAAATTTAGTCAGCAAATGTTTCTCTTAGGGCACTTGTGGAGAATAATCTCTGTCATCTAATAAGATTTGTTGTTTGTTTGATGTTGATTTGGCCTTTTTACTGCATAGCCTACATTGAAACAACAAGTTAAAAATGTTCTAAGGGAGGGTTGATTTTATAATAAATAGGCAAGCAGCTCCAACCTCTTTTGCAGTTATTCACCCTTCAGCTGTCTCTGCTGTGATACTCATATCCAGACCTCTTATATGGAATCATCATAAATGTTTGTCCCTTCTACTTATGATTAAGAACTCACTTAATGGGGCGAAAGCACATTAATACGTGCATTGAACTCCAGTTACGAGTACTTTTGGCCCTAAAAATATTAAACACATCTCTGCAGGTCGAGATACTTCGCAGAAATAGATAATAATTACTCCGCAGTAATGAAGCCACTCTCAGTTGTCTACCCTGGAACTATAAGGAAATGGTTAACATCCATATTCAATAATTATTCCCCAAGTGCCTTTCCACATGGTGTATTACAAACATTAGTTGATTTTTCCAAAATCAATTACCCCTCAGAAGATGCCACTTCCCAACAACAGGATTGCAAGCAATTTGACGAAGCAATTTCGATCTGGTGATCATACGAGTTCAATCAATAAGCTCCAGCACATGTTTCCTAATTGAATACACACTGCAACGATACCTCAAATATTTAATGAAGCACTGTCCTAATATGTAAGAGCAGACAGCGGTGCCTATTTCGAAATTGATTTCAAATCCATCCTCTTCATGCGTGCAATTAATTGGACAAAGCCTTGCTCCGCATACTTGCAAATTGAACAAATAATTGGACAGCCGTTTGCAAATTGAAAATTGAACAATTTGCACAGCTGCTCCTCGACTCAAGAGTTATACTCCTCATCGTGTTGTTCTCACCTTTGCCGTTCGATTTACAATCTATACATACATTCATAAGCACATTTCCACCACTCATCTCCGGTCGAAGAATAACATTTTGATTGTTACAACTATGACAACGATGTCGAATCAAAAACTTTCTTCATTATCGGGTTTCCTCGAGCAAGGACTTTCGCTTAAATTGTTAGAGCCCCCCTCCCTCAGCCTATCAGCCCGTTTTGACTTATAAATTTTCAAAGCTACAAAATATACCCGCACTTGGATATCTAGGAACCAATTGTGCATAGTTGTAAACCACTCCATCAGTAGGAAGTTTAATTAAAGCAATCAACGGAGAGATCCTTGAAACGAAACCACCCACCACAAGTCCCCCCGTCACAATTTATCAACATCTCAGCGTCAGCACACACAACTTTCTGACAGGTAATAAAAAATAATTTTTTTTTAATTTTACTCCTCCTCAGGTATGCCAAATGAATTATACACCATGTGGTATCCGACATCGTATCCCTTCACCGACGTCGTCTGCATCATTGGTGGTATCCTGTCGGAGACTGCAGCCAACGCTACAGTGCTGACAATCACAGCGTTCACAGTGGAGCGCTACATTGCCATATGCCATCCCTTTAGGTAAGTCGCCAGTGGAATGACTTCTATTTGATGCGTTATCTATAATGCCGTGCGTCGGTCGATCGTCCGGAGTAAGGACCTCATCAATCTGACGGGCCGCAAATCACTGACAAATATTTGATTTTGGGCGAACTTTTTGAACACGCCCGACATTGTTGGCACTTTACGATTATTACATGTACTAACGTCCTTTTTGTATCGGCTCTTTCTTTTTCCCTTCGCAGACAGCACACCATGTCGAAATTATCCCGAGCGATAAAGTTCATCCTGGCAATTTGGTTGACTGCCTTTCTGCTGGCATTACCACAAGCGATGCAATTTTCCGTCCTCATGAAACAGGACGGCATGAAAATTTGTTCGGTGAGTATATTTATACCGGAGGTTTGCATGTTTCACGCTGAATGTGTTCGGCCTTTTCGGGTGAGAGACAAAACGCCCATCATCGCCACTACAGTGAACTTAGACATAGCAAGTAGATGAACTTGAAGAGTGCACTGCAGTCTTGGAATTAATTGGATTTTAATTGTGCTTGTATTTTGGTTTGTCCATTTTAGGTGAAGAACGATTTGACGCAGGACGTCTTCGTTGTGTCGGGATTTATATTCTTTGGCGGACCCATGACTGCCATTTGCGTGCTCTACGTACTAATTGGAGTGAAGCTCAAGCGGAGCAGAATGCTGCAGGCCGTTCCGAGGAGATGTTTCGATTTAAATCGTGGCATCAGTGCACAGACGCGCGTCATCCGAATGCTGAGTAAGTATACGAGTATATGCGAGTATTTTGTCATGAAATGGAGGCGAGAAGTGGTTGTGAATTTTAATTGCGACTCGGTCATGTGGGCGGTGACGGACTTCAAAAAAAAAATCGAAGAGCACCCACTCGCAAAGTTGAAAGATAAATCCAGACCTTCGATTTGTCTGCGTTTCCCTGGTTACGTGTCGTACATTTCTGTCATCCAATTTGGCTGCTACAACTTGTGTGTGACCCTCGATAACCAGAAGCAGCGATTAACACTCAGTTGCACATGCCAGGTTGATGATTTTCGGAAATTGATTCGCACTGCTTTCGCCTTTGCTTCTCCTTCAAAAGACGAAAATTTCCTGCAATTCTGCAGAGACAATCATGATGAACCGATAAACCTGCAGACCAGCTGTCAGATTTAGTTTGCTGAAATTGAACACTTTTTCATATTTTCCATGGATCCAGCTGAGGCATTCAGTTGGCTTTTCCTTTGGGGCTATTTCTTGAAGCGAGGGATTTGCTTTCTTCTAGGAATTGAAAATGGAATACATTTCAATTTTCAATGGTTTTTGATTGCCGTATAAAAAGGAGGCTGTGTAAAACGTGCGTGGTTAAACATTTCCAGGTCGCGTAAGCGTTTTAAAGTCTTTAAATGAAAGAGGGCTGTAAAAATGTTCTTGATTGATTTGCAATTGCAAGCAGCTCAGAGCAGATTTGATTATAGACAGTGAATCGACAAATAATACAGAATAAAGAATTTGTTATCTAACGTACTTTCTTTCTGATAATGTTGCCGCTGGTCTTTTGTGCTGACACCCATTCATTGAATTTTCCTCCTACCTATTCAGCTTTTCGACATAAAGCGCGAAACAAAACGAAATCAACAGCAAGTCTGAAAACCTGAACAACATAAACAGCAGAGCTCGCATTAAATATATTGAAAACATCAACAGTAACCTTGTGAAACGGGGAAAGGTTTATTGTCAGTTGAGTGGCAACATTTGTATGTTTTGCAGCTTTTCATTACGTTTGAAAGTCGATATCATTTGCTTTGGTATCATTTGCCCAGCAGTATCGAATATTAGGACTTATGTCCAATATCGATGTCCTTATGTATAGTTCTTGACACAAATAAAGTTTTTTCTATTTTCCCCCGTCGCATAAACATGACCCATATGCGGGCAATTTTATTGAAACTACAGTCATTGAATAGAACAACTTCTGTCGCAGTTGCGTCACATTTTCTTCAGTTAGTAAAACTGTCGCATTTAATCATGAAGGTGAACGCTTGTAAAATAATTGCAGTAACAAAACTGTGAGCTAATTACATAAACCAGGTGCCCGTCCATGGAATAACATAATTTACGACCCTTTGACTGAGACTCGTGTAGTTGCAGCCATCTCTGCAAATTCACTCCAATCTCACGACTTCTGAATCGTGATCTGTCTACAACAATACCCGATGGCACAGGAACTGTCATTACACACCATATTGCACAACATTGGATTTATTACGCCAATTTGCTGTAGCTGGCGACAAACACGTTTCGGCCCTAGGGCGCATCAGCTAAGATAGGTAGCAACTTCTCCGAATGTCAGCAATGTGAACAAATCCGATCTAACCCCCTAAATGATACGTTTAGATCCTAAACATCGCCCCCGCGGGTGGCGTTGTATTGGAATTTCCGGCACGGCACACAAAACCTCAGAAAACACCTTGTTATCCTAAAGTGTACAAGTGTACCTACATGGATTTCCATTACCCCGAAACTCGAACTCTACTATAGTGCGCCGTAATGTATTTATATGAAAGGTTCTCCATTGGGACAGCAATATAGTAAAAACTTTACCGGCACTGCAGACAAGGATTCGGCCTTTTTTTTTTGGTTTTGGTTTTGGTTTACTCAATCAGAGGGTGTAGTGAGGTATATATAGCACAGGCCGAAAGGCTGGAATAATTAAATCAATCAAGGTCGGGCTCTCAGATGTCAAGTTTGGAGTGTAGCACACATAACGTTTGTAGCTGTGCATGTGGAGTGGAAAGGGTGTGCTGTGTCTGGTTGGACGAGTAGGTGCGGTGGCTTTCTGGTCAGCTGGGTAGTTATTTAATTTCTGAAGCGAAGTTGTTTTTTTACGGGTTTGGTTTGTTGGTAAGTGTGTTATGCAATAGACTAGACAGACGTTGTTTTTGTTGTTTTTGTCTAGGGCTATCCAATTTTCGAGCTGTTTGGTATTGCCACTCTCGACTGAAGGTATGTTCAATATTTCGTTAAATTTATAAGAAGGCCTTGATGTAATAAAGCATATTGTCCGACTTAGTCAGATAGCCTTAGCAATGACAAGTAGCAGTAGAACTAGTTGTCGACTGTTAACATTACGCCTCCTTAAGCTTCGCCTATCTTACCTTTTTGTTAAATCGAGAATTATTAGGTTTGATTTATTGAACATCGGTCTCAGCAAAGAGAAGTCACGTTAAATAAACAAGTACTCAACAAAACAATTGTTTTTGGGAAAGTCACAAATTTGTATATCGATTTGAAAAACTGACGAGAACTCGTAATGAAGGCGAGGAAGATAAGGAAAATGAGATGAGGCAGGACACAATATTTCGTTAAAGCGGACTATTTTTCTAAGGAAATCTGAGTTACTTCAGGCGTCCCTGAAGGAAGCCATATAGGTCCGCTGTTATTTTTACTTTTTACTAACGATCTACCGGACTTAATAAAAAACTGCTCCTGCCTTGTGTATGCAGATGATATAAAATTCTTTAAGAGAATAGAAACAATTAACGACTGTTTACTTCTACAAAACGACTTGAACGCTTTGTCTGAGTGGTGTTGTTCAAACGATTTAATGTTAACCAGCGAAAAATGTGCTTGTAACGGGTGATTTTTTAAGAGGCTTACAACTTTTTTTTAAAAAAAACACAAAAAATTCGAAAAAATGAATGAAATATTTATTTGAATCGATAGTTTGAACCTTGCAATTTAATGTTTAAAGATAATTTCATGCAAATGTTGACCGCGGCTGCGTCTCAGGTAGCCCATCCGCTGAGTCCAATTTTGGCATACTCTTTCACACATATCGGCCGGTATCTCACGAATGAATGCATGGATGTTGGCTTCCAGTACGTCAATCGAAGCGGGCTTGTCCCTATACACATTAGCCTTGGCATACCCCCACAAAAAATAATCTAATGGTGTCAAATCGCACGATCTAGGCGGCCAATTGACTGGCCCGAAACGTGAAATTAACTGTTCACCAAACTCGCCTCGCAATTGCGCCATTGTTTCGCGTGCTGTGTGGCATGTGGCACCGTCTTGTTGAAACCACATATCATGCAAGTCAAGAACTTCCACTTCGGGCAAAAAAAAGTTTGTTATCATCGCTCGGTAGCGTTCACCATTGACAGTAACGCTGCGATTCGCATCATCTTTGAAGAAATATGGCCCAATAATGCCGCCGGCCCATAAACCGCACCAAACAGTGGCTTTTTCGGGATGCATTGGTAGCTGTTGCAATGCTTCTGGCTGATCTTCACTCCAAATGCGGCAATTTTGCTTATTTACGTACCCATTCAACCAAAAATGAGCCTCATCGCTGAACACAATTTTTCGATAAAAAAGCGGATCCTCGGCCAGCTTTCCAAGAGCCCATTCACCAAAAATTCGGCGTTGTGGTAGGTCGGCTGGCTTTAGTTCTTGCACCAGCTGTATCTTAAAAGGCTTTACGCCCAAATCCTTCCGCAAAATTTTCCACGTAGTGCTGTAACAAAGGCCTAACTGCTGGGAACGGCGCCGAATCGACATTTCGCGGTCTTCTGTCACACTAGCTGATACGGCCGCAATATTTTCTTCACTACGCACAGTACGTAAACGTGTTGGTGGTTTAATGTCCAACAAAGTAAATTTGGTGCGAAATTTGGTCACAATCTTCCGAATAGACTGCTCAGAAGGTCGAGAATGCCGATCATAAAATGGAAGCAGCGCGCGATGAACATTTCGAACCGAGCACGAATTTTGATAGTAAAATTCAATAATTTGCAAGCGTTGTTCATTTGTAAGACGATCCATGGTTAAATTGCAAACCAAACTGAAGCTGTTTGACAGTGACACAAGGTACTAAACACACGTCAGCTGTCAAAACCAGTGTTGCCAAAACCAAACCAGCTAAAAAATCACCCTTTATTAGTTTTAATAGAACTTTTCATTCTATTCTTCCACAATATTCTTTAAATGGTAATAGAATAAAAGTAGTTGAAGACTTCAAAGATCTTGGTGTAATCTTTGATGACAAGTTGAGTTTTCATTTACACGTTAACTTTGTAGTTTCCAGGGCGAATTCCCTATTAGGGTTCATTAAAAGGAATGCTGCAGACTTCAAAGATCCTTACACTCTTAAGGCATTATTTTGCAGTATTATTGTGCGCCCTGTTTTGGAATATGGTTGCGTTGTCTGGGGTTCCACTACTGCTTTAAATTTTGCTCTACGGCACTTGTTTCATAATAATGGAGTTGAGGTTCATCATTCTTACCGTTCAAAATGTCTTTTACTTGGATTCCAAACTCTTGAATCGAGGAGAAAAATGTAAAATGTTTTGTTTATTCTTGATATCTTATCTGGAAGTATTGATTGTGAGAATCTACTTATGTGTTTCAATTTGTATGCTCCTTCTAGATCTCTTAGATCTAGACCTCTTTTATTCGAAAGTAACCAGACTACATTGTACGGGCAACGTGAACCTATCTCAATTTGTATTAAATTGTTTAATCTGTTCTATTACGAGTTGGATATATTTTTGCCCAGAAATATTTTTAAGCAAAGATTAAATTCGCTTATCACCAACAAAATTCATATTTAACTTATTGATTATAAAACTGATTGTATTCTTTTTCGAAATGAAAAAGAAATATATTTATGAAAAAAATAATTCGTCCAAAATTATATAGATACACGGCAATTTGATATTGATACGTTTGATTTGATTTTCATGAAACTTTTCGTATTTGTTTTGAAAACAAAATTAAAGTAATGCAATACCTTATTCACACCACACCGAAAACCGTGTTTTTGTCGAAAACCCGTCGATGCATTCACACCGAACACCAACTGGTTTTCGTTTGACCTTTCAAGCAGCTGTCAGCCACTAGTCAAACTTCCGTGTAAACTATATGGCAATTTTCACGGGTGTCGCGGTTCGACACCTGTTTATGCGTTCAGGTTACACCTAATCCAGACCAATTAAGTCGACTTAAGATAACTATGGTTTTGAATCTGCCCATTAACACATTCTACCACAACGGTGTCACCATGAGCTTTACGCTTCCCCAAGGGCTCTTTAGTCACTTCTGAACTTGGCATGGAAAAATTGGGATCGTAGAAATGTCGAGTAAAGTGAGTTATTATGATTGCTGTCAGAATATATTCCACTTATAGGTCTGTTGATGAATACTGTATACTGATGCACATAAATGGCGATGTGAAATTTTGTATGTTCATTAGAAAGACTTTGAAAAATGGGCGTGGCTCAGATTGCTGTTTAGCAAACCATATCAAGAAGAGGGTTCTGCTCATTAAAAATCGAGTTCTGTCTTCCACTTTTGGAGGGCGTAAGATGAGGTGGCGGTTACATTGATCACTCATAATATGTTAATCTTTTATGCACAATTGTACATGTACATTTATGTATAAAAAAGTTGTTTCGCAAAAAAAAACAGGTTTGTGAAGACAAAATGCATCATTTCCTTGCCTGATTATACTGCAAATTTTGTTGTAAGAATTTTGAATCTTGAATCCTCACCGATGCGGGGAGTGCACTAAACTCTCTTGCTTGCTCAAAATGCTGATGATCCAGAAATCATCGAACCATCTGTCTCAAGAATTTAAAACCTCTCCCGCTTTCCTTTTTCGAGCACTCCTCTCACCCATTCAGTTCGTTTTTAAAGGACACTTTTCGAAATTTTTTTTTTAAATAGAAACACTCCAGTCAGAGAAAATTCGAAATTAATTGCACTTGTCTGGAGATTTTCATCCCAAGGTGCTAAAGAGGAATTCATTCTCTGTTGACCAGTCTAAGACTCGATAATCTCATTTTAAGCGCCCGTTATTTTTGGATTTCATATGGGGTGATAGTGATACCCAAGCTGAATACATTATAAGCGTATTTTGGTTCTATATTTGGTTCTGGCAAAGAAAATGAATAACAGCATCAGTTGGTGTGGGTGCGAGTCCTGTGAAAAATGTCCCTTTTTGCGTGATGACTTTCTCTGAGGATGGATATACGTTTCTTCACCTATACTGTTTGCCTTTACAGCCCGTTTTCCTTCTCCTTATGCGTTGGGTACCTATACAAACACAGTTAACATTCTCAAGGAGTGTTGTGTAATGTGCACGGCACTTGTTCTTTTTGTCTGTCATCGTGCACTCGGGTACATAGTATTGGCTTGCGAGGTTCTATGCATCAAGGTATCTCTGGTCATTTTTTATTGGCATCACATTTCGAAAAAAAAAACCCAGCACACATATTTCAGTAAAATCACAATGAAAGTGCCTGTCAGTGAAATCTGATAATTTTCAAAACGAAAGCCGAGCATGAGCAAGAACGTGTTCCCATTTGTTAGCCCGATCCGAGACTCTTTGTCAGATTTAAGCTGTTATGTGTCTGAGGGAGGATGAATTGTTTTCAAGTGGAATTTTTTTCATTAAGAACTCTCATTTCGAAAGAGAAATTGAAACTAATTTCGCGTAATATGTTACTGGGTGATAAATTGATATTTTTTTTCACGACATTCCTGCAGTTAATGGGTTTATGCCAAGCATTTAGTTATGTGTATCTTCACAGGAGTTATGATGTCTTTTAGGTCGATTTGAATTGCTCAATGATGTAGTTGGGGTCCTGAGTGCTTCTTCAAGGGATAAGGTGGTCTTACGCAGTGCTATATGGGTATTTGTAGTTCACTCTATGCGTAAGGAAGAGGTTCATCATCATGCGGTTGCCATGGTGTTCAAATTTGTGCGATATTTATCTGAATATTTTTCATCAGGTTTGTCGCATGTCCTGAATAATAAAATTCTTTATTAAGAAATGGGAAAACCATAACAAACGATTTATCATATTGTTGGGGTTAGGTAGATCTGCCGTATATATAGCTACAATTTATGCAGCTACTTAAGAGTTGATCCGTAATTAGGGATCACACGTTTGATGTGTGCGGTGCCAAATAAATATATCTATAGAAGATTCTGTACGTGCTCCTATCTCCAGGTACCTCAGAGCTCTGTTCAATCGATAAAGGTTTACCCTTCCCACGATAAGTATTTTAAAGAAAAGAAAAAAAGTTGTCTATTGAGTTAAAATGCATCAAAATTTGTCAGGTTTTGGCTTTGAAAAGTAGAAAGATTATTTTTCAAAAAATTGATTTGGAAATTTGTCCTCAAATATACTGGTTAGCCTGGCTTAGCCGCCATTTTATTTTCTGTCTTTTATATCACCATTTGGGTGGCAGTTCTGGTTTTTTAACAAGCTGAATTTGAGCGTAGGTTCAATGCTATTTACAGGCCCAGGAGTTCATTCTAGTTGGAACAACTTTCCGTCAAATTGTCTTAATCCGAGTGAAATTTGGTCAATTTCTCACAAATAGTGAACAAACTTGAATATTTTTGAAAGTTGTCTGGCTTTGTAAAACGGTGAAGGCGATAGGATTGAATATCCGAATTGATAGAGGAGGCGTTCTAATGTTCTTCACAAAATTGTCTAGCGGTACTTATCACTTATCTTGTGGCAGATATTAAAAGATCGTTTACTTGATAACACATATGTGGAAAAGTATGGCAATTGTGGGTCTATACTTAAGCGATGAAGAAAGTCTATTTTCCAACGGCTTCCTTAAAAAAAAATCGTTTTACTTCCCTGAAGGAAGTTCTAGTATGAACTGCGTTGAAATCGGTTTCGGTAGTAATTACTCACGTAAAACAATTCAATATTGACTTTGTTTAATCTGCTGATGCATCACATTATCTGTTTATCAAGCAAGAGTTTGAATGAACAGGAAATACTACTTGTCTGGTGTTTAGACCGCACCGCTTATCCCAAAGTCAACCTCATTAAGCATTCAAAAATCCGCCTTCTCCTTCAGTCCCAAGTCAGCTACCCACTAAAGGTTGCTTTTAATTCAAATACCGCAACCATACTCATATCCGAAAGAAGGAAGCCAAATGGAGTACCGACAATCATTGCTTTATCCCCAACAGTCACGTTAAGTAAACCGAAATCCAACACCGAACTGACACCCTGGAAACTCAATATCAACCCTAATTAACAGCAGCAAACAAAGACATACTCCCCCCCAAACCGATCACTTTGCCAGAGGATGGTGGTTTTTCAAACCGCAAATCCCTTCATTGTCATCATTTTCTGTTGGTCAATTAAATTCCATTCATAGCCTTTCGCCCGACTGAGCTAACAGAGGCGAATAGCTCCAGATCCTAAATAAATATATTGCTCGTGTGGACTCCCTGCCTACGCAGTTTCTGTATAATTGCTCATTGCAAATAGCCGACGACACGTCACAAAAATTGTATTTAATTGAACCGAAATCATTTATTGTTCTTTGCAGTTGCCGTGGCTGTGGCGTTTTTCCTGTGCTGGGCACCGCATCATGCGCAACGATTAATGGCAGTCTATGGATCCAGCATTGGTGACACTTCGCCATTGTACAATGAAATCTATTCCATTTTGACATACATCTCTGGCGTAATATACTTCCTGTCGACATGCATCAATCCGCTGCTGTACAACATCATGAGCCACAAGTTCCGGGATGCCTTCAAGGTAAATCGCCCGCACAGCATGTATCAATACCGCACTCCACTAATGAATGCGGTTCTCCCTCTCTAGGTAACCCTGGCCCGTCACTTTGGCCTGGCCAGACGATATCAAACCACAAATCACAATTACAGTGCTCTACTGCGTCAGAACGGTTCGATGCGCCTGCATACTACGGTGAATAACAATGCAATCGATCATTATAATTCCTATAGAGTTGTCCAATTGCAATGTCGTGATCCACATCATCTTTCTCTGCAGGACAGTGTGCGGACGAACGGCACTAGTTGCAGGGCACACCGCATGCGGTGTGTCTCTGTCAGTAGTCAGTCGACGCTGATGACATCGCTCAGCAAGAACGACGTTTTCGCAACGAACAGTTATATATTGCAATCGGCGGCTGCAGTAGCCGCAGCTGCTGTCAATAAAACACCACCTCCAGCGGGAAGCGCCACCCATCACCGTGGGGAGCTGCACAGGCAAATCTCGCAGGTTTCCTCACTGGATGACGCCAACTCTCTCCTTGAATCCGAGATTGCACACAGTGGCCACAGTCATCATGTGCACCATCCGCTTCCGAATCCGCATGCAATGCACCATCACTCGTCATACCGCCTGAAGGAGCTGCGCAGGCCCCAGGGGTATCTGCCCACAAAACTGGCACCCGACGACGACCTGTCGCTGGATTCGAGCGAATGGCCAGACAACAACATGGACATGAGCAGTAGGTGTTCCGACAATGAGACTGACGTGTTCCCCAAGTCCAGCCTAGACCGTGTGGGAGCCCCCTTGAGAGCGACAGAACTGAGGTGCCACACCGGCGGCGGTAGTGGAGTAGCGAACAGCGGCGCTGTTGGTGCTGCTCGTCGACCCAAGCTCTCCAGCATCATAAGGAGGGACCCACATTCGACCAACAGCCGCGTCGAGCTGAGGAAAGCCGCTCTCAAGCCAACTGGCAAGACGTTAGAGAGCTTATCGGACAAAATCCGCTGGAGAACGAGACGAAAAATGAACTTCCTTCGGGGAACTGGCAACAAGAATCCGTCGATTAAGGAGTCCAACTCATCGCTGTCGTTACCCGTGTCACCTGTGAAGCCAACCACTAGCACTGCAATGAAAGTGCACCCAGAACGGCAGGAGATTACAACGAACGCCAATGGAGAGTGTCACTCCGTTTCGTAAGACAGTGCGTCCCGATCCTTTCTACACTTCTACAGTTACTCGTAATAAATATAAGCTAAACGTAGATTCTTCTTCTCCGGGGGGAACATTTTACGCTTTCCATTTCCGATTATCTTTCGACCTATCTCTGCAATCCGACCAGGTGTAAACAAAAAAAACTAAATAAATTTGCGAATTGCTGTGACATCTCTTGTTAGGCTTGGTTTGAGTTGGTTTAGCTACCGGGTGATCTCTTGTTTGTACCTCCTTAAGTGAGCTTGTAAATTCAAAAAAACAAAAAATAATAATGTTTGTGTAAATATAGCAACTTGTTTTCTTTTCTTAATAATGTTTTCCTATAAGAAAAACTGTTAGCATGTAAGTGAGTTGAGTTGAAGGAAAAAATGTGTATATTATATTAATTAAATATTTAAAAAACTAAGGAAAAGCGTGTTTATTTTTCTTTCAAGACTTTTCTGAAAATACATATTAATTTAATTTTTTTAAATACTCATACATAGGCAAAGGGTCTTTCATGAACGACTTGACAATTTCAAACTTTCAGTATGAACGCACCCTTAAGCTGATTACCGAACTGTCAATGTCAAAATATTGAGTAAAGTCAACATTCTCATCATGATGAAGTACACGAAGAAACAAATTCCGAGTCGGTGGTCGCAACTTTAAGAGCGTCAATGACAATTTTCAATCTTCAGCGATGAAGCGCATTTTTGGTCAAACAGCCTCGTCTATAAGAAAAATATGCATAACTGGACAGGTGAGAACCCTCATGTGCTTCATGAAACAGCACTTCATCCGCAAAAATTCACTGTTTGGTGCGGTTTTCATGCCGGTGGCGTCGTGGCGTCATTGGGCCTTTTCTTTCGTCGATGAAAATGACCGTCACGTTACGGAAAATGGTTTTCGCTACAGAGACATGTTGGAACGTTATTTCGTTGAGTAATTGCATGAATTGGCCATCAGTGATTTGTGGTTCCAACAAGACGGTGCCACAAGCCACACAGCGGATGCAACAATCGAGTTTGAATTCTCAGTTCGGTGAACGTGTTATCTCGAGAAACGGACCCGTATATTGGCCGCCAAGATCGTGTGATTTAACGCCTCTATTCTTTTTCATGGGGCTACATTAAATCATTGGCCTATGCCAACATGCCAGCATCGTTGAGGGAGCAGAGTCGCAGTATTGATCGAGAAATAGCGGCCGCATCGGTCGAATTAATAATTGAAAATTGCTAATTATCTAGAATTTTAAAATGTAGTCACCGAACGAAAACTGTTGCTGATATTTTTTGAAGCCTTGCAATCAATTTATTTCGATCATGTTAGCTTTAAGTCTGTGGCTGATGGCTACCCTTCACATATAAGCTGAAAACGGATTAAAAGTTTACTAATTAAAAAAAAGTGTTTCCTCGCTTTTTATGTATTGGTTAAGAATGGTTTGGTTAATAGAAAGTTGAAGTCAGTGAAGTCAAAAATGCAACTTGATCAAAATTACTCCCGAAAAGTAGGCGTGGTAGGCCTTCTTGTTGTCTTAAGAAGCATTTCAAAAGATGTTATAGTGAAATCCTTGGAGTAGCGTTAACGCCAGGTAGAAATAGATATAGAACCCTCTACAGTTTTATTTATAGATATAGAGCAACGGAGGAATGAGTCGGTCTTATTGAAGCCAATTTGGAAAATCTATCTTTTTCTATATCAAAAACTTGAGTTTAGTAACAAGTCAGATTTTTAGCTCAAATTGAACCAAAAACGTTACATAATTATTTTTTGTATTCAAATTAAGGGCAAGCCACTCATGCCTAGGTATATTTAAAAAATAAAATCACTGCACTCCGGTATTCAGACTTGTATTGCAAAATGTGGCGGGTAAGAGATGAGATATTTACTATGGTCATGCACTTTGCAGAAGAAGAGAGTACTCAATAACTTTTTGCTTTAAAATACCTTGGCCAAAAGGAATAGAATTTCGATTATTTTAAAATTCAAACATTTACTTTAAAAATTAATTAGTTTCACGAAGATCATAATAAGCATTAAATTACAAATCTTATCCAATTCAAATTAAGTAATAGCCTCGATTTAAGATTGCCAGGGCAGTGGAAATAATTGTCGTATGCGGCAAGATGTCGCTGGCATAGATCGAAGTTAAGGCCCCTCTCCAAAGCCTGTCTCAACTCCACGAAGAAATTTGCAATAAAAATGGTTGATCAGTCAGCACTAACAGACTGAAAAATGCTCAAAAGGGGGGAGTAAAAACGGGCCCAAGAAAAAAAAGTAGCCATCACATAAAATTCTACGTCAGCAAAAAAAATAAACAGAAAGGCAATAACTTTTAACAAAAAAATAAATGTATTCAAATGTATTCATTACGAAACAGTCTTCTTCATATCTTTGCATTCTTTTTCGTTCAAAAAAGAATAAAATCTCACTTAAACTGAAAAAGGGGCCAATTTCATATTTTTTTTTTTTAAAGTGGGGTTCAGTGGTCTTGAGGCTCAAAAAGGGGCCAAACGCAACGCTGCCGTGAGGGTTCTTTTCAGGACAAGTGTTGTATTTGCTGTAAGAGGTTCCAGGAGGTAGACCAAGCATAAACATAATATTTATGGCCTTTATTCGTCGCCCTTTTCTGGCCCTCCTTGTTTAAGGTTTGAACTTGTTATATCCCCTTTTTCTAACAAAAAAAAAAAATAAAAAAAAAAATAACTGCTGCTTCTGTCTAATAGTTTAACACGCCAGTGAAAGGTCGCTGAGTTTTGCCTATAACGTCAATGTCTTCACTTGATCAGAGTTTGCGATGATTTCCACAGACTTAAAAAAAAACTGTACGGTATGTTGCGCAGAAGGTTTTGTCTCCAAATCTTAATAGAGCAGCAAGTAATCTCCTTCTTCATTCACAGTCTTACGATTTTGGCAAATATGTCATTACCAGCCAAGACCCTATTTCTATATAGATCATGACTTTTGGGTTTTTCATATTTATATGGACTAACAGATACCGCCTTTCATATTATTGACAGAAGGTTTCTTACGTTGTCTGCGAGTGATTCCACTAATACAACGAGCAGTACAGCTTCGATCCATTCTTGCCTATAGCTAAATCCAAAACACATCTGCCTGTTAACATCAGTAGAAATTTATACAGAGATTGCTAGCTGTTCCTTAATTCGCCTTCTACGGAAGACTCTTACTATGATGAAGCCCAAGCATCTGTTTTGGTTTGGTAACCATAGGTACTATTAAATAATTTTCTTTCTTAATTGGTAATATTGTCACAGCTGTTTGCAGAACTTATAAAATAAAAAGCTCGGCTGTTCTGTTGTAGTCGCCTGAAGCCTTGCAAGGTCAGTTGTACGGAACTCTCAGTCCAAATTTATCCCCGAAGTCTGAAGTGCAAAATTAACACCAGGCACTAGGGAAAAATCAATCCGTCTACGACAGCTTCAAATAGAAAAAATTGCCTCTTAACGCATTCTTCACAGATAATTATCAGCAGCACGAAGATGACTAAGCACTTGCAACACAACAAATATAACTGCGTTCGAGTGAACACGAACTGAACATAAACCATGAAACATTTTCAGACAACAAAAAATCATCGTCCTCTGATAAGCAAAGTTCTATAGCCCTTTGATTCCAAATTGCCAGGACAAAACGTTTGATGCTGTATATAGGTACGGTGGCTGCCAGTGACAAGTGGGTGGCTAAGAAATCAGTTTAACTTGCCTCACTGCCTGCTGCCTAGTCATTTGTTTCACTCTAATCTGTTGGTCTGAACTTTTGTGATTAGGTACTTGACGTCCACCATCAGTGTCATGACCAGCAATCCCTAGAGCCAGCCAGCAGCAAAACATGTCCATGTCTGCGGCTTTTCTTTTCCCCATTTATTTTTGTCTGTGCCTTGCTTCAGTATCTCAATAGAAAGATTTTATCTAATTTATAATACAATTTACTAAAGCCCCCTACAGAAAAATAAAAAAACACCGCACTTACCGCTCATTCGAAATGCGTACGAGTATATCTACCTACCCACCGACAGCTGAGCTCTGAAGCCAAACACAAATCGCTGGAGACTCCTAAATACAAATTAATTTTCCTAAATGAAAAAAAAAACTAGATGAAATATTTACTGCCACTTATGGCTCAAGTTGGAAAAGGGCTCCCTCAAGACAAATGGCATTGGCAATGCTTCGTTAAAAAATGGAGAGTTGGTTGAAGAGTTTGCGAATGGCTCAAGTGCCTTTTAGCATTTTAGGTTAGATCTTCATACATGTATTTCACCAGATTTTAATTAAGTGACAACATCTACATGGATGTAATTTGTTCAGCAGTTTATTTGTTGGGGGAGGGGTTTTAGAAATAAAGTGCAGGGATGGCTGAAGTGCAAGTATATCTGTTAAAAGTTGTATTTTTAAGCTTAGTACGCTGCTCGAGCTAAATTTTCGCTCCCATACAAAATTCTCTCCAAAATTTAGCTGAGCTAAATTTAAGCGAACTCATTTGGCTCAGTGGTACGCTTCTAGAGCTAAAAAATCACACTTTTGTTTCAGAATATACATCGTGTATCTGTCAAAATCGAGCGTATCCATTTAATAGAGCGGCACATTTTCTCAAGCTAAATTTTGACAGATCGTTGTGTTCTTTTTTTCTGTTGCGTTTTTGTGTTGCGGAGAACGGTAGAAGTAAGCAAGGATGAGTTTATTTAAATAAATACGTCGACGAGGAGTAGGTACCTAGAATCGGAAATGGTTTAAATTAGAGAGAGGTTAATTTATGAAATGAGTAATTTTCAAGAAACAGCTGTTTTTTGTCAGATTCATCCACAGCGCTCTCTATGTCAAAATTTAGCTATAGGACTTTAGCTGATGTTTGGAGAGAAAAGTTGAAGACCAGAGTTTATTTATTTAATTTAATTATTTAATTTAGTTTGGCTCGAGCAGCGTACTAAGCTTAAGCCTCAATAAGAAATACGGCGGTTTATAGTTGCCATGACCATGACTGATTATACAAAGTGAGCTATCCAAGTGTCACTTTGCCTGACATCCCCCTTTTCTTATCTTGCTGTCCTTGTTGATTCCGTGTGTTACTGGGATAATTATTATTAAATTGTGTCATTTCTACATTTGTTGTGTTAATTTCTATGTATGAAAAGCCTTCCGTGAGGAAAAGGGAAAAAGCAACAAAATAGTGCACCAAAAAACGTTCGAACTATAATTTTTTGGCGGAATTCAATTATCAACACACTAAATGATATTTTTATAAAACTCATGGGGGGTGCAGTCGTCTGCCGATGCTTTTCCAACTTCTATCGCACCCGAAAATGAAGAGAGCGTCCTAATAATACTGGTCCTAAAACATAAAAGTGTTCGACACGTAATTGTAAAAGCGGACCACAAACCACATTTTATATCGCATGGGTGCGAAAGATAGCCCGCTTTCAATTATCTCCATATACCTAATCTAAGCTAAAAGGCGACCGACACGAAATAAAAACTCTATTCGTGTGTCGTTTTGTTTCATTTAAGAGTAGATATCAAAGGCACTCAAACATGCAATATAATTCATGGAAATGAAAACGAAATGTTGCCATTACCTACGCATATCGACATTTGAGATGTGAATCATGTGCTGGCGAAAGGACAGGCCCTTCATACGTTCACACGGGTAAAAACAATTTTGTTAGCACTCTGGGTCCTTCCCAGGAGACCTATAATATATACCTAAATGCCTTTATCAACATCAGCGACATGAAATACGCAAGATAAACTTCCCATCAAGACTGTTAAGCCGTATAAAGCTGTCTCAAACCTCCAGTGGCAGACTCAGGTTTTCTGCACAACAGAAACAACATCTCTTAATCGTAAACTTCCGAGCCATAAATCAAACTTTCGCACACATTGCTGGTACCAAAATGTTAGAAAAAAAGGGCTGCCAAAGTATTAGCACACAACCTCTCGTAAATTACATCAGCGAGGATGTATTGACATGTGTGAATAATTTTCAAGGGCCTCGCGCGGTACGTTACGTACTCGCAAAACGTTTCCGCACTCGCTAATTACTATTCAATTACACTTAGCCCTAGGACGCCGCCGCCGCTGTGACGAATTAGAGAACCATTAATCCGTCGCCACATTTCTAGGAGTTGTACAAAATTATATTCGATTGTTATTGTTTTTATACTTCTTTCTGTTTTCTTTTTATATCGACACGGGCGATATATACTCTCAAAGTCATCAATTAGCTGCTAATATCCTGGTTTTATGTTCCATCGGTGCGAATATGTGTAAAGAAAACACTAACCCAAGCGACCGACACCGTGTCGGGTTATGCTTTTGTTAGCCATCAAAAATCACTCTTTGTGTTCGTGCGGAAAATTGATGATATTCGAGATGACCCGGGTCCAGGGCTGGCACGAGGTGATTGAGTGGATGCAGGGATTTTTTTTTTAATAGATATTGAGGGCGCCGAAATTGAACAGAAGAGTAAAATGGGGGATAGATTCACAAAGTTAAAAGCAAAACAAACACATTTAGGAGATTTTAAGAATCCCGATGAATGAGTCTCTTCGTATTTTGGACTTTTGATATCAGTTGCAAAGTCCAATGATGTTTCAAAACAGAATGTTTCCGACATAAGAGTGCAGTCTACAATACATAAGTAAATTTCTAACTCAAGCTTTTTCGTGTGGAACTCGAAAAGGTATAGGTCAATATTCTCTACAATCTTGGAACAATGCTACTTAACATAAACTGAAAAGTTCTAGAAGGTTTAAACTGCCTTGTTCTAGAAATAAACCCGATTTCCGACCTGAGAAGAACTTGTAAAAATAACGGAAATAAATAAATCACTTAAGAAAAACCAGGAAGAGTAATGATACCTTGACAAATCAAATCGTGGCGAAATATAATTTGAAGGAATTTTCACAAGCCGATGAATGCTGGTTATATACAGATTTCGGTTGAAAGATTGAAACCCTCAGAGCAACCATAAGCTTGTGAAAGTCCACAAAAATGGAAAAAATATCGGAAATACATTCACTGGAAGGAAGCCTCTAGCCCATTTCCCAAGTTATTTTTTCAAGCTCCAGAATCGATCCCACTAACTGCAATTATAAAAGACTGAAGAAAAACTACTCGGCTACATCTGACCTCTGGGGAAGTCTTTTGATCGGACTACTAACTAGGCCATCAAACATGATATTGCAGCACCAATTGATTTCTGATCTTAGTTAGGCTTAGTGAACCTAATTATTTAAATAAAAAATGTAATTTAAGCGATTTTTTCGACATCTTCCTTTTTTGTTAAATTACTTTAAAAAAAAAAGTACAGAGGGCGTATTATTAAGTAAGAAAACTAAGATCTTTTAAAGAATCTACTTATTCTTTCGTACGTGCAACACTTTCGGGATTGGAAAATTCTTTCTCCATTCAATTTTGTGTTCGATTTCTAACATTCTCCGTTTGCGTGCGCCATTCAAAAGTGCGCCTTATACGATTCTTCCGTGAACCCTTCCGTTGATTCCCATTCGAATTGACATGACACGGCTTTTACCGTCCATGGGGAGGGGATATTCAGCTTAACACGTGTGTGCGGTAATTTCCCTCAAAATCGCCAACACAAACGATAATTTTCAAATTGTGCTTAGCAGCTGGCTGACTGACATTTATCCATGTGCAGACTGGTGGCATTATTTGTTGAAGGATTTTCTCCTTCGTTTACGATAATCCTTTAAGTGGGAAATTGAGTATTCGATTTAAATATAAAACGATAAATTTTATGGAATATAGCGATGGCATATATGTTCTGATGCATTCCAAGGATGGCTGTACAAAGATGCAAATTATTTTAACCTCTAACCATGTTTTCGCTCTTAGGCCCAAATAACCACATTCATTAACGAGTCCTAAGCGACGGAATTGGTTTTATTTTACATGAAGATTTCAAACAATCTCGTGACGCAGGTAAACTATTATTCGATGTTATAACTAAGCATTTGGTTTAAGAAGACATATTTTCAAAATGATGGTCCTTCTCTACTTTCCAAGTGCGAGAGATGGAATCAATTGACTGATGGTAGGAATAAAAAAAAAAGAACTTTGCGATGCTCCATCACATTGCAAACATTACTGACTAAATGTATCAAGAACCTTCCGCTGAATATTCGTCCACCAAAATAAATAAAGCCAAACCACCATTAAACCGCCAAGAGTCGTTATTTCTTGGAAATTATTGATTGAAAATGACCCGTAAGCTGGCATCGTATCATCACAATTGCTGTAGAATGTCGATGAGATGAAACGTACCGAGATTTGAAAAATCAAATTACTCAATTGGCGCTAGAACAGACAAGTGTTTGGAAATATTGTTTTACATATTAATGACAGGATAAGTACAAGGATGGCAATTTGCATGAATTTCCATAGAACTATAGCGTCTATGATTATAGGGCTCGAAATATGGGGTGTCATACTTTGTGCAAGTTTAACAATCGATTGGCGGAGTTTTGTAATTCAATTTCCAGCCAAATGCGTCAGAATTTAAGTAAATATTTTAATAACACAACTGTGCAAGAGATTCAAGCAAATGTTGACAAGACGACTGATCAATTAGTGGGTCCCTTTTTTACATAAAAGACTCCACTAAACTGACCTAACATCTTACAAACTACGATGATTTTGCTACTAATGCGACTATTTGCCTGTTTTTTGAAATTCGATCTCAGCAAAGTAAAGTAAAGTAGGATTTTCAGCACACAATTGCAACAACTACGCTCTACTTGACATTTCGAAGACTCACATTAGTTGTGGTGTAATTGCGTGCTGAAAATGCTACTTTACTTAGCTTTGCTAATATCGAAGCTCAAAAAAACACTCTTTATATTTATAAACACGGAAGCTAAAATCCACTATGTAGCAACACGTTTGTAATATAGAACTGGTGGGCCAATTTTGTAACTAACTAAATTACTTCCATCTTCAGTTTCAACGCGGTAGTAAGGTATAGATATTTTCAGTTCGAAAACAGACAATTCCCTTCGATGGACAAAAGTAATGTCAACTTATACAGAGTTCCTTCATTCAACTGCCACTACACAAAAGGATTATGACCAACCATATGCAACAAATATTCATTTACGCTGCAGGTATTTTGTGTTGTATCCAGCAAAACGTCTGCCATCAGAGGTACCGAGAAAAATCATTACTGGCAGACCATCACCTGGCTGTAGAAGAGACCAGTGGTAGGTATCAGATTGATGGGAAAAGCCATTTCAGAATGAAAAGGGGGAAAACCAGGGACAAGGTGTAAAAATGTCTCTGTGGAACGTAAATTGTTTAAAAATGAAACTAAAACGTATTTTTATTACGTAAAAAATTCAAACAATAAATTATTGTTCACATTAATCATGAAAGAAAACAGCCCATCGAACGTCTACGTTCGAATTTTTATGTATCTGAATGTCTAATAGAGAGAGAAATTATTCTTAGGTTTGTATATTTTTTGTGATATGCTTTAAATTTTTAATTTGTTGCACATGAAAACAAGTAGGTACTAATTTCATTTGGGGGAAAAAAGAGGGGAATTTTCGAATTTAAGGGTAAATGAATGCTCTTCCTCTGATAAAAAGAAGGGGGAAAACAGTTTTCGTAGTCTGGGAACACCGGTAAAACCGGTTGACAATTTGCTTAGCTTGATTGAAATTCTCCGCATTCGGATTCGTTAGTGAAATCATCGGATGGGCGATGCATGTAAACTGTGTAATGTCAACAGCGATTGACAAGACAACATCAATGTTTACACAATCATATTGGTATGATAATACAAATTTGCATACATGCCTTCCGTACAGATAGCCCGGCACCATCATCAACAGAAAGTATCTGAGGTTGTGTAGTAGCATAGTAGCATAATATGTATGTATCTATGTTTGCTAATGCAAATTTGCCGCAACGGCAAAAAATGACCCGACGAACATGAAGAAGCCAGCTGGAATGGGATATTCTCCTCTTTAAATTTCACAAATTATGTCACAATAACATGGAGACGTATATTACAGATGACGACACGTCTTATTAAAATATTTTTTCAAGGAAATCCAGGAAACACGATGTCTTTTTCATATTTAATATCACAAACATTTTTTTTTATTTTCTTTTATTACATTTCTTGCAATTGGATTAGGCAGATAAATTACTTTTTATTCGCAGTCACTGTTACATGTAATCTCTGGCTTACTATCTCAATGTAAAAAAACTGACTGATTCACCGCAAGCCAGCCACAAACGGGGACACTATACCCATACGATAACAAACCTTTAAACTGAATGGTACAGAAGAAAGCAAAAGTATCTAAATGACCTTGCCATTTGAAAGGAAGTCTGATATTGTTAAAGGTGACAGGTTTTTAGCCATTGATTTAGGATACGTTTATTATTTCAATTCTTTCTCAAGGGGATGGTTTCTGTTTTTTTTTTTTTTTTTCTTTTTTTTTGTTTGTGTTGTCCACGAAAAGCTGTCAAGTGATATTATCATTTCGATGTAGGTCTTCTAACCGAAGATCCGTTCAAAAGAGGTAGGTGTGTTGTATAGAATATTCAAGGACGAAATTCACAATGGGATAGGTAGGTATTTCATGTCCTAAAAATATGAGTACCTTTCCCTCATTTTTTCATCATTTTTATCACATTAAATCATGTTGAAAAGTCAGCTGCGTGTAAAAGAGATAAAAAGACACCAGCTGAACAATTTATATTTTTTATAGGTATTCTTACAGTAATAATTTTAGCGTGTAGGTACGCACTCATTCCTATCGGGCATTTTCGTTCTAATTTTTCGTACTGCTCTATAGTTTTATGTATTTAAAAAGTATGAAAAATGCAACCAAAAATGTAGTGTCATATGGGCTTAAGGTTCAATGAGTTGTAATGCAAAACAAATAATAATTGTGTTGACAGTAAATGTCAACTTCGAAAAAAAGTTGTAGAAGAATGTTTTTCAATTCGGTGGTAGAAAGCGTAAGCTTCAAATCCCTGAAATTATTGTTTATTTAAAAAAAAATCTGTCACTGGCAGATAACTATTCACTGCTTTTTACAGGGATTTCATTGGCTTGAGATAGGGAAACATCAGTATTGCTGACACCATAAACTAAGATTGAGCTTATGATAGTTAGTTTATGGCTGAAACTATGTGTAAAGTGCGTGCTTAATGTTGTTATTTTGTGAATTGTGGATTCATTGCAAGATTGTGTAAATAATAAATACGGCACAGGTATCTAGTATCTACAGTAAAATCTGGGGCTTTGCAAATCGAATGGCTTTTTCGATTAAAGATAAGATTTTCCCTTTCTATCAAAAGAGCAAATAAGGAAGTGTTCTTTTCTATATTTCATTGGAGAAATATCACTTTCCGGTGAATTATTAGCACGACAGAAGAGTCCGGGCAATTTTTAACACATTTCCTCTTACTGTTGCGCTGATGCGTCACAAAATATGAAATAAGTGCGTCCAATATGACATCACATACATTTTTGTATCGACAAAAAGGTCAAATTTTACAACAAATCTATTGAACCATGCAAGTGTAGTAATCTTGTATTTCCTTGCTTCATTCCCTATATAGCTATATTAATACAACGTATTACAGTTTATTGATATTTTATAACCTTTTTGAAAGCTTAACTTAACAATACACATCCTGTTCCACCAATTCGGATTGAATAAATTCCTACGCGACCAAAATCCGCTAACTACTGGGCAAATTTATTATTTACGCTCATAACTCAAGGAAATTAACGAAACAATTTCCTGCGCAACCATTGAATTAAATTAAAACTTAGGATTTATTAAACACGCACAGCAGTGCATGAAACTACATCAAATAGCATTATGGCACCGGCGAAGACCCGACGACGTGATTTAATTCACAATCACTGATGTAATAAATTCCGCTCTGTTTCTGACTACAAATCCAAAAAATTCTTAAGTCATAAAACATAAGGAAAAAAAATTATGTTCTTTTCATTTTTTTGTTCTACGACGCAATGTGCCTATAATAACGGCATTGAGTACTTTTAAAGTTTCCTTTACAATGGCGAATTACGCTAACGATTATTGACTGGGAAAACGGTTTTTCCTCTGCTTAGTAAAGGATGAAAATCCTCGCCCATAAATGAGGGTAACAGTGTTGAAACGAGGCGAGACGACAACCATGAAGCCGACAATTTATTTACATTCGGCTACGGCCCACCCGTTGACAGTGTTTGAGGAAGGAACCGCCAATTTCTTTACAGTTCACCACTTATCCGCATTTAGCTTAACCGATCCTTAGTTCGTGATATGGCGCTCTTCTACGAACCCAAATCCAACAACGAATCCTCTTTCGAGCTGCATTCTCTGTTAGAGTTCCACAATACCTCTTGAAGGCAGCAGTCAATTAAAATGCAAATCACATTTCAATTGTAGCCTCTTTTGTATGTATGGATGGTGGATACCTTGTGTCGTTGTATTCTTTTTTCGTCGTTCATTGATGGTGGTGTTTGTGGGAAGCTTTCTGAAGCAAAATTTTTCCATTTCTCGCAGAGCGAGTCCTTGAAGTGGAAATTCAAGAGATTATAAAGTCCTTCTTCTATGATATTTTTCCGCAACCCTTTGGAAAACTCCACCGGAAACGAACTGGAAAAGGGCGTCATTTATATATTATACTCGTATCTATAATCTGCAGAACTCTCATTATGACGAAATACATCATCACCGTTTTTCTAAATGGCGGTTTTACAAGTGTTCCCTTTGACAAGAGAGATGAAAAGGGTTCATACAGACCCATTAACGAGGAACGAATACAAAACCGTCTTATTAATTTCATTCAAACAAAAAAACATGTCCCTTAACGAAATGTTATCAGCGATGCTAAAAATTTAGCTATATAAATTCAAATTACGCCGAAAGGGATTTCTGCATAAAAACCCACATTGACTGAGTTATTCAGAACCCTATATGGCTTAATTTGATCGCCTTTCAATTTATTATTTTTGTTCAGCTTATGGCATAGTTATTGATTTGGAAAATTGAATTAGAAAATAAGTCAATAAGACCTTTAAAAAATATTTTAAAATCTATAACTTGTATTAACCCATGTCAAAGCAACAAGTGTTAGGGTATTCCTGGAAATAAGGAAACAAACCATCTAAAAGAAGGCAAAGAAATAGCAAACTGAAAAATAGGTCAAACGAAAAATAGGATTCAATTACTTTCTCATCCCTGGGTAGGTATATTTATATATATTTATTGTATATTTGTGTCCTATCGCCGGGCGAGTGACACCCCAATAAATCAACAAGAGGCGCAGCATATGTGCTTACATAGAACTTGCAGCGAAAATGGTCCCAATTTGTAAATGGAAGCAGGTTCATTTGACCCTGTACCTATGAGGCATGAAAATTGACGGCGCATGAAAGTCTATTTTGGAAAATATTCTATCCATGAGTCAGTCAATTAGGATAAATTCTATTTGTTTTGCTAAAATGTTAAATTCAGTCTTATTAAAAAAGCACAGAGCTTTAAAAATATTGCAAGACGTAGTTACGACAACCGATACCTTGGTAGACGTCAAAAAGACCTCAATGTTAACACTGCGACTGCCTATTATACCTGGAATGACATTCATAAAATGTGATCAAATTTTGATAAGATTTGCAACAGTCGACTCGTTCGAGGTAATTTCCGATTAACTTTTCATTAGACTCCAAAGTTATATCAGTCATTAAAGTTTTATACTGCTTCAAAGTTCCACGTTTGTGAGAAACCACACAACAAAATATCCAAAGCCGTTCGAACCTATTATCGTTGTAGGCAATTACTTTTTCATACAAAACATCTACCGTTGCAGTAAGGCTACTCTGCCGTGCTGAAACCACATAATCTTCCAAATCAATATTTTGTATATTCTGTCAAAAATAATCAAGTGCGTATAGCACTCCCTGCGTCTGACCTTGATCGCTTTCACCCAGCAGCATTGGAACATAATTTATTTACATAAATTTAACTTAGAATTTCATTGCTTGTATCAATATTAACTTTATTAAAGCGTACAAAATCCTTTGTAATATCAAAAATCTTGAAATTTGTCAAATTTGAGGTTAAAAGTCTTGTACCTATATGTTTTGGAGTTTAAAAATCTTGAAAAAAAATCTTGTTTTCGAAAACTTGTTGACTTAAGGGCCCAGCCCATAGAATCCGTTACATCCGTCGCGTCAACGGATTGCCGTATTCGACGGAACGAGCAGTCCCATAGAATCCGTCGCATACGGTGAGTTTTTTTAAGTACTATATCCTTATTTTTGTCCCAAGAAACGTAGAAGGCTTTTCGGACATCAAAATTCGCAAAAAAAAAGTAAGAAACCACACGATAGAAGAGCAACGGGTGCGACGGACAGGAAAGTAGAAAGTAAACCTACTCTATCCGTCGCATCCGGCACGTGCGTTGCTTAGGGGTCACCTGCAATAAGCTACCGTGTATTCTATCAACCTGTCAGTCCAAAACCTTGACGCAACGGATGCGCCGGATTCTATGGGTTGGCCCCTTTACCCTCTGAAATGTTTGCTCAGTAGGTCGGTTTAATTAACCGTGATCTGCCCGTACACTAAACTAGGTACAGTTCAAAGCATTGTTATTTCTGAGCAATTTTAATGCGTTCAGCTATGGTAAGCGATCCCAATATATTAAGCTCAAATAGGAATTTTCCAAAAGAACTCAACATGAAAATGGTCTTTCTTGCTGTAGAAGTTTTTGCAGCAAGTAAAAACAGAATTCATTTCGTTCGATTCCATTGAGTCAATTTGAAGTTATTGACAGGCTAACCCCGTCAGTTGTGTCAACCGACAGTTGGATAGCATATACACAAGCTTAATAGTGATTATACCAGTAAGCAACGCATAATGTGCCGGATACTCCGTTGAATTCATTGCGCCGTACTAATAACAAATTTTAGTCTCGACTTTAAATTTACGGAAGCTCACAATTGCGAATTTTGTATGAAAAATATAGCCACTGTGAACTACTCAAATTTAGAGTTTATTGGTAAGGCCCATTAACAATGTTCCCAAGTTAATATTAAGCAGTCTTGGGTGGAAATTATGAGTTGAGAACCAGATGACAGTTTAATGAGCAATACGTACCCACTGCCTGCGTGTGCTGTTATTTGGGAACAAAAATATGTTCTTGACCCGATTTTATTGGACTGTTAATTCCGTTGTATGCGTTAACGGTTAAGTATCCGTCGAACTAGATTTAAAAGAAAAAAATATTAACAGTTTGGTTCCATCCAGGATCGAACTGGAGACCTTCTGCGTGTAAAGCAGACGTGATAACCGCTACACTATGGAACCACATACAATTTTGATGCAAAACTTTCAATATACTCAGCGGCCAGATGGCGGATTGTTTTGAATATTTAGTATATTAAATTTATGTAATTTCATAATCCCACTTACATAAGTCAAAGTAACAAATGTTGTGTCGTGACTGTAATATGGTATATGTCATATTTGAAGCCTTTGTATGAAGTAAAGTGGGTTGTTGACACTAGTTTAAGATCATATGATGATTGGCTACGTTCGAGTGTTTATTTTATGTTGGTTTCCATTGGGGTAAAAATCAATCTTATTTTTGATTCGGATCACTTTTGCAGATCTCTATATATTTTCAGATTCACAAACACTGCCACAATACCAATTTACACTTTGCACAGCTGTTTTACGTCATGTTCAGAAGTTTGCTTTCAAAACAAATGCGCAAAGTTTCGTAAAAACCAAAATAACGAAATATGTACATAAATAGCCATGAATATAGTTTCGAAGGAAATTGGGTTTGTGGTAGTCCTTTAGAACACAGTCGGTATAGGTATACCCTTTTCGATAACCTATATAGAACGATAAATAAACTACAAGCCTCATAACATAACTCATGCTCATAACTTTTTCTTTGCTGTAGCAGAGAAAGTCAAACGAAGTTCTATTTGAAGTCCCTCCTCTGGAAAAGTTCAGGATACTTTGGATTTTACATACTTAAACGGAATCGTTCTTCCTTTCGACATGCAGTATAGGATATGTACGTACATTACATCGTACATTCATCGAAAAAAAAAATTCTCTCCTCCCCAACCCCAATATGTAGTTACAAACAAACCCGGCATTTGTGGGGCGAGGATACCATCTCATTAATGCTATCAAGGGCTAATACATAAACATTCACAGCATACCATGCAACTTATCCAATTTTAATTATTTTCAGCAGAATTACGAATAACAAAAGTTAATTTTCTTCCGTGCAGGGCATAATTTTTTCTCTCCCTGTAAATGAATTTATGTTCTTGGCAGTGATAGCATAGCTAAAAACCAGCAGACAATGTTTTACTTATATTGATTTGGGGCTGCTGTCTTGGTAATTCTACTCGAAAACCATTCATTATATATGAGGAAACACGAATTCTCCTACCTGTAACGTGTAGATTGTTCCTGCGAGCTTTCAATTGATAGAACGTGTCTTACAAAATGATAACGCCAATAGTATTGAGAAGCGTTACAACGTTCCTCTGACATTACTGACTGCGAGTGTATTTATTATAGTATCCTTGCATGTACCTCAAGGCGACCTTCGTGACGAACGGAGGTGTAACGTGCCTTGCACTAACGGGTCCCAGAGAATACGTTCACTGGCTGCAATTTATACTCCTAGCGCATTCAAATCGTTATTCACGATTAGGTACACCCCATCTCATGCGAAGGCAAAGCGCGCTGAGTTCCATTAAGCGCTATCGCTTGAAGAGAATTGAATTGGGGGCCGTAAAGAAGTTGCTCATGCTATTGACGGCAATTTGATTGAGTGGAATTTGCATGCTTGTAAGTTGTAAGGGGAAAACATTTGCAAGAGAAAAATCAATACTGTGAATCGAGAGAAAGATTTGAATTGTAAATCTTCCTCTTAAAACAGATGCTGCTCACTTCAGATAACTTTGCACATTAATTTCACCATGTACAGGGACAACTTCGGTGTGGAAGGAAGCATTTACCTATATTGCAAAATGTTTATCGAAGAAACGTGCGAAATTTTAAATCTGGATGTCATGTCGGTAGCGGATAGGGGATACCAGTGTCATTTTAGCGTGCGATTTTGATGTCTAATGTCGTTTTCCTTTGGGACCACCAGAAATCTTTTTCAGATCTCAGATTTAACGCTGCTAATGGAACGCGCAACAAAATTGATCTGCTTTTATAAATGTATTGGTGCGTTGTTTGGCAGCAATATCAGCTGTTCAAATTGCTTTGTTTTTGCAAAAATCACAAATGGATACCGACTTCATAAATGTTTTCCCTGTTCTAGATACAAATTTAGTTTTTTTGGTGATTCGTAGTCTTCAGATGACGAGGAAGACTATGATGGTAATAATTCCTCCAAAATTATATACATGGCTGTTTATGTATTTCGTTATTTTGGTTTTCACGAAACATTGCGCATTTGGCTTGCAAGCAAACTTCTTAAAATGACGTAAAACAGCTGTGCAAAGCATATTGGTATTGTGGCTGTATGTATAGGTAGATCTGAAAAATTATCAAGATCTGCAAAAAGTGCAAAAAGGACAAAAAATCAATCTTTTTTTTTTATCTAAATCACTTTTCATGTTCCATTGGGCAAAAAAAAATCAATCTTTTTTTTTCGATTCGGAGCACTTTTTGCAGACCTCGATATTTTTTGAGATCTACACATACCAATATGCTTTGCACAGCTGTTTTACGTCATTTTAAGAAGTTTGCTTTCAATCTAAATGCGAAAAGTTTCGTGAAAACCAAAATAACGAAATATATAAATAGCCATGGATATAATTTTGGAGGATTTATTATCTTCATAGTCTTCCTCGTCATCTGAAGACTACGAATCAACAAAAACACCAAATTTGTATCTGCAACAGGGAAAAAATTTTCGAAGTCGATATCCATTTGTGTTTTTTGCCAAAACAAATGCAGATTGAACAGCTGATATTACTGCCACATAACGCACTAATACATTTATAAAAGCAGATCAATTTCGTTGCGCGTTCCATTTGCCACGTAAAATCTGAGATCTGAAAAAGATTTCTGGTGGTCCCAATGGAAAACGACATTAGTAATGGTAACAATCTGCGATTTTAATACAAAACGTTAATTTAATATTATTATTTTTTCATTGTAACACAAATTTTACTACAAAAATTAGAATTTTGTGAAAAACATTTCCTGGGATTCTTAAGGACCGTTAAATGGAAGAAAATGGGAAAAATTACTACGCTAAGTGGGATAAATGAAGAGAGGGTCCTAAGAAAACTGGGGGATACTAAAAGTGTAGGTACTCTGAAAATGTTAGTCAGTAAAATGAAAGATTAGGAACAATGGGATGTGTATTTCGTGATCATAATACAAATTTGTGCAGCCATTTAAGACCGAAATAGAGACGTTTTCTGCAACAACCCTCAGTTACCTATTAAGAGCTAAGAGGTGCTTCAACACAAAGCAACTGCTCCTTCCCTGAAAAAAAGCCAAATGAGCCATATTGAATTTAGAATGATTTTAATGCTCATTCAATAAATGCCAAAGGTGAGTATCTGATTTATCCATCACAGCAAACGTGTTATATGGTTAACGTCACATCAAACTCCGATTAAGGAATCCCAAACCAAAAAAAGCCGAACCACGCAGAAATATAAGATGCTAATATTGTAAATGGTCAATACGTCCATCTAAGACTATGCGTTCAAAATCATATCCCACACTAGTGCCTCGTTAAGGAAAATGCATCAAACCCAACTCGTTCATTACCGTCCGCCGTGTCATGTCAACGCATAAAATCGACGACGTGAAAATATGGCCTCTGTATCGAAATTGTTCATGGGAAAATTGAAAAAAAAAAAAAGAAAAAAGAGGACGCTGTATTCACTGAAAAGTTGAGAAACAATTTTGGGACACAAATTGTAGGATGTTTAAGTCGAACCCATATTTGGAAATTATTTTTATAACTAGGTAATCGATGAAATAAAAATAATTAATTTAATTAGAATGACAACCACAATTACTGGACATTGTGCGTACCATAAAAGTAAGTCTGTAAAAAAACTATTTGATGTAATTTAACTGACGTCCAAACTCACGAATGTAAAGCAGCTATGTCTACTTAATCGAAATGAAACCATAAAATTCTATTTCCACATTCCGACACACAATTTTTAAAGCATATGTCATTCGCCCACGACTTGAGCAACTGTACTTCGCTTTAAAGTTTAAATAAAATCGATTTAACCCCAACGCGTTTAGCACTGAAAAAGAATAGTTTTCACGCAGCGTCTGAATGCATTTGTCAATTCTGATAGGGAGTTCTTTTATCAATGCTAAGTGGAAGCGAAGTTTAGTTCACGCTTCCCTCCTTCACTTGACTTTCTACCACTCACTAGCTATAAGATTTAATGTACATAACTATACACATACATAGAAAAATAAACTTCTGTCGTCCTTAAACTCAATTTACAAGAGGAATCCATATCCATAAACGTAAGTCACATGAAGTAGAGTAAGGAATCTGTGGAGGAGAGTGATCAAATTCCAAAGGAAATTCCCCATTTAACAAATGAACATCTGTCATAATGAAACTTGTTGGTATTTATCAAATTGTTGCCTCCTGATGGTTACCTGGCAGTTCATTAAGAAATAATGCCAAATTTTTTAACAGGAAATGAAAACTCAAGAACGTAAAATTCATCGCATCATTTAATTCGAAAACAAACAAACAAGGCAGCTTATAATACCAAGGGAGTTCTCAGAACTCCCAATGGCATGACCGTAAAAATACTTCAAGTTTCACATTAAAACCTACGCAACAAAATACAAACAGGATTTGCCTAAAGCTAATAAATTCACATCAATCATTCAGCTCGAGTGTTCACTTCCGCATATGCCTGGCTAATTGTTTGCCAGCCATGTCGCAATATTGTTCTTATTCGCCTTCACCCAGTTGATGTTGAATTTCACATTTTCCAATGCTTCCTTGCGTGCAGCAGTGCCGGCACCGGCCATGGGGTACTTATCGAAGAACACCTCCATTTCCTCGAGTTTCTGGTTAGTAATGAAGCGTCCGGTAATAGATGGAATCAATCGGCCCAAGTAGCGTTCGTTGATGCCAAAGCGCTCGACTAATCTTTCCCAGTTTTCGCGAACGTAATCCCATACGATACTGAGACCGATTGGATTGCGGGCAATGTACTGCAGGCAGGTGAAGTAATCTTGGCCGCGAACGTTGGTCTCTTCCCAAGCTAGCTCAACGAATCTGTTCAAAGAAACCGAATATAAGATACGAAATTTAGGACGAGTGTGTTGACGTACCTTTGCAGAATCCATGGTTCATTGATAGCGGCCAGTGCTTGCATCAGTTTCAACTTCTCATTCGCATCGGATTCAGCCTTGTAGAGATCCCACACCTGGTCCCATTTCTGTTCGCTGCCTACAGACGACATTCCATAGTAGTATATGATGGAGCGGAGGTCTGGCTTGGGTCTAACACTGGGGTTGCTTAGCCAGTCCGCAAATCTGTTGCCGACTTCTTCTAGGCATTTCGCATGACCAAGCGAGCAGGCAGCATCCAAGATAGTCACACGCAGTAAGCTGTTGGTTATAAAAATTGTAAGCAAGCCATAATGCGTTTTTAGCACTGCGACTTACTTTTTAAGATGGTTGTCTGTATCAACTTCCCAGCCAACGCTCTCGTATGCCTTATTCAGCAGCTGAGTGGCGTAGGTCCTGAAGCTTTTAAAGGCATCGGTGTAGTACAAGAGGTCTTTCATGGACAACAGCTTTGAGGAGGCGACACTCCATGGCACGTACTCCAATTCGTTTTGAAGAAACTTTGTTAGATCTAGGGCGACGTCGAAGGGCAGCTGTGTGGCATCAGCCAGCGTGAATGCATCGTTTAGCAAATGTGCCCGATCCGAGACAGAGAATTCCGATGGTGTGTTAACCAAGGCTTTGTTGATTTCCGCCCAAATAGCTACGGGGTAGTTAACACGGTAGTAGCCGATTTGATCCTTGTTCAGCTTGATCCAATCCACATTCGATGGAAGGTTGATTGTAACTAGAAATGTGTTCATGCCTCTTAAGATAAATACGCAAAATCAAAGAAAACTCTTACGTTCGGCGTCGTCATAATTGAACCAAGTACTTTGGGTAACTGAATTGGCACTGGTCGTATATGTGATTGGAATTGTCCAGCGGTAGCTGCACAAAGCAAAGCGTTAGAGCCATTCACTGTCAGCGATAAGTGTTTCGTCTACTTACTTGAACTCTGAGTCGTTGTACGTGCCCTCATAGTCGCTGGGATTCGAGAAGAACCTCTTCTGGGTGAGTTTGAACTCGTTGTTGGCAATTTTAGTTACCTCCACGACTGGGAAACCAGTCTGCTTCGTCCACGTCTCCATGACGAGTCTTCAATAAAAAAGTTAGCGACCAAACCTCTTAAGGTAAGTCGAGAAACACTTACTTGACATCAATGTCCGAAACGAGACTCTCGAACTCGCTAAAGAAGTCAGCAGTCTCGGCGTTGTTAAACTCGTACTTAAACAAGTAGTTATGAACAGCTTCCTTGAAGATGTTCTCACCGACGAAGCTCTCCAACATACGAATGACCGAGGCACCCTTCGAGTATGTAATGCTGTCGAAAAGTTCGGTGATTTGATCGGGACTCTCAACTACTTGAACGATTGGGTGAGATGCCAAGGTCGCATCCAACTTAAGGACCGATTGTAAGTCGGATATAAGGAACTGATCCAACTGAAAAGAGACAAAGAGTTAGGTTCATTGTGGGTGATATGCAACGTTTCCTTACCATTTTCCATTCGGGATGAACGCTGTCGACACCCTTGTACTCGATGTAGCTGGCGAAACCTTCATTTAGCCAAAGATCGTTCCACCATTTCATTGTAACTGAAAGAGGAAAGTAGTTTAGTAGAATGGATTGATAAATACAAAGTATATCCATTGGTTGGATCCCACGAACAATCCAACACACCAAAGTCATAAAATAAGCAACTTAAAGCCCCACTTACCCAAATTTCCAAACCACATATGGGCCAATTCATGAGCAATCACAGTTGCAACACGCTGCTTATTTGCACTGGAACTTGTGTTCTCATCGTAGAGTAAAGCGGTCTCTCGGTAAGTCACCAAACCCCAGTGTTCCATCGCACCAGATACAAAATCGGGAATAGCAGCCATATCTGCAGCTCAAAAATTACTTTACAGTCATAAAAAGGCTTTCAAAAACTTACCCAACTTCGGAAGAGGATAGGCCAGTTGGAAGTAGTCGATGTAGTGCCGGATGACAGCAGCTCCAGTGTCTAGAGCATACGTCGCCTTATCGATTTGAGCAGCTGTTGCAAATACTCTCATATCAAAATCTAAGCCGACCGGAGCTGCGATCCTCTTTTGCTGATGGGCAAAGTCGGAGACAATGAAACAGGCCAGATAAGTGCTCATACGTTCACTGTCAGCAAACGTCACTTCAGTCATATCGCCCTTGACACGTTCGCTCTACAAGGAGGATTAATAGTTTCGCTCACACGAAAGATACTACAGATAGAAACCACTTACCACTTGATTCATGTTCGACAGAGCATGGTATCCACCAGCGGTCGGGTGAACCAGGGTCACCTCGAAAAATGCCTTCATTGCAGGTTCATCGAAACAAGGGAACGCCTGACGAGCGTACGTTGGTTCAAACTTCGATGTGGCTATCCATCTAAAAGGAGATGACACACGAATTAGAAAAAAACAAGCCCTACAGACAATCACAAGAAAATGCAAGAAACCAAAGAAAAGTCTGCACCTAGTTTCATTCGATCTCGTGTCCTTGTACGAGCTCTGATACAAGCCCACAATTCGATCAGTCAGACTGCCATTGAAGGACAATTTCATGGAATAGTTGCCCACTTCGAGTGGCTCTGCGAACTCCGTCACCCAGTATTCGAATTTTGGATGCTGGAACGTCAGCGATGGTTTTACCTGCACCGGTACCCCATTATCCTTCGGTAGATTGAACACTTCATTAGTTTCCACAGTCAGTTTATTCGCATGCAAGGGAATGAATTGAATCGGTTTCAGTATTTCCAATTTGATTGTGATATTCCCAGTGTACGTTTTCTCACTCAAATTTGGATTCAAAAACAACTTATAGTGCTGCGGACGAATTTCTTTCGGCAGGCGGAAGCCCAGCTGATTGACAATCTTCGAGGCAGCCATGATTTCTGGACTCAACGTGGGTTGTGATAATTTTCTTTTACTACCACCTGATTTACCTATTATCAATTGATTAGGACGGAACAGTACAATTGGTTTTGTTTTTTGATTTATCACAGAATCACCTTCGCCGGTTGGTATTTCGTCGTCCAAAAACTGTCCTCTCATTTCAGCTGTCACATTTGACAGACCTGTTGCAGCCATCGTTCTTCCTACATACACTAGCGCCCCCAGTAGAAAGGCGCATAAAGCTAACAAAAAAACACAGAAGCCGATCAGGGTTAAAACTGTGCTCGAGCGTTTGTTTCTATGAACTACTGTATCTTTCATGCGATGATGTTCATCGGAGGAGAGACTCGAACGCGGCCGAACTGGAGGAATTTTTGGTGTGACCGTTGGATACATGATGTCTGTGGCGATATCCGATCCGGATGACAGCGAATGACGATTACTGTTGGATCCATTGGCCGATTGGTTTTTGTTGAATTTAAAGTGTCTCATATTTTGTTTTGTTTTATTTTTAAATCACATTGAGATTGATTGATGAGCTTTTCTCGTTTTTAAAACAACTATAGCATGGTGTCTGTCGAAGAGGGATTGTTTACGTAGTTTGATTATTATCAAAGTCAAGTGGGTGGAATGATTAAGTATACGACCCCGTATGTCGCACAAAACGTTTTATTACAAATAGAATAGCGGCCAGGGTTAGTTTAAAAACAGTTCTATCGAAAGCAAGTTTGACAAGATGATTTTTTACTCATAGCACTGATAATGTTTAAGACTAGCAGGATTTGTCGCAAAAACTCCGAAAACTGCTTTTAAAACAACATCTAAAACTATAAAAAAATATTTCTTTCCGTCCTAAGACTCCTAGCTAAACGATTCGATTTTCGTTCGCTACGAATTCCCAGAAGAAGATTTCGCTCTTCCGCAAGTTCATCCGAGAATCCGTACCACACTTTTGAGTAAAACTTGCAAAAGTACTATAAATATTCAAATTTTATTTCAGCTACTTTTCGGATTCGGTGTGCTTGGAAAACTGTTTGAACGAAAGGCTCTCTCGATTCTCGAATAGTGAAAGAGGTCTGTTAACATGTTTATGTTTGCTAAACATCCCGTAAGCTAGTTACTAAACACAAATTGATTTAAATAATGGATTTTCATTTATGTAGCGCAAAGTCTCGATCTTATTGTGACCGACAGTCAATTGAAATTAAATTATAAATAATAGCTATTATAATTGGACTTAACAGAAATCCCTGCCAGTTCATTGATTTAAAAGAACAATGTTAAAGATGCAACTATGAATACCACTACCTAGCTTTTGAAAAGAACTGGTTACCACCACAAAAAGAGTCAATGGCCTGGTTTCAAAAAAAAAATAGCTACAGCCTGTTAGACTATTTTGGCAATATACCCAGACCATCCAGACCGTCCATTTAAACAGATTGAATTACTCCAATTTAGATAAAAACCAATCTTCATAAAAAAAATCCATCTCTGCGTTAATTACCATTTCCGTAGGCAGTAGCTATGTCACATCCAGTCGTCCGTTAAAATAAATTTGCAGGCAATTAAGACAGTAGTCGCAATGGAATTTATATTCGTTTTGGGGGGTCTTGTGCGTAAATTAAACTTCCCGCGGCAAATCAACTTTCCCAACATTAAAAAATGCGGAAACCTCAAGCCCTCGGAACTTCTTGCTTCCTCTCAAGTGTTCGTCTCTCTTAGCAAACGCACAATTGTACATCAGTTTTGTTCATAATTTGTACAACCTCAAGTGCGATTAGAAACTACAAGGAAGAGAAATGACATTGGCATCTTACAAGTCACATTTGTGGACATCTTCAAACAGTACTAGCAGAGACAGAAACGCTGTCGGTATGTACCATAAATTTATGGGCTATTGATCCCAATCATTTTGACGCCACCAAGTTATAAGTAACTTACCGACAAGTATGTATGTACTACACACTGCGAATACGATTTTAATGACAAGTGAAAAAAGTTTGCATCAAAAAATAAAACCGTGCATTGAATGTCATCTAGTTTGCTCCATCCACTGGGAATAAATTGAATAAACTTGAACTACTTAGAGTGAGCATTTGAAAACTGGTCGCGATAATTATTATTAGCTGAAGCGAGGCGAAGAACAAAAACAAAAACTGTAATAAACAAGTTGTTTATTAAAGTGTTTTTTCTGGTTCAGTGCTTTCTAAAAGTGAATTTCTTCGGTGGAAATTTTCCCGACAGACGGTACGGGTGACGGGGAGCAATTGAAGAGATTTCCATGAGAATGCACCGGAGGATCATGGCAACTGATGTCGATTGCAGTACCTAATCAAATCGATAAAATGTAATTTATAAAATTACTAGATGTAAGGGAGAAAGTTACTTAATTGTACCTAAGAAATAGTAATTGCCTACAAATGTGATGACTCTTGCGATAAGAAAATAGGACCATCATCAGGTATTCGTACCTAGTGATGGGTGTTGACTATTGAGTGAGGTGTATGTGTCTTGTATTGGGATTTGTATGTAAATGGAAAGGAGTGAAAACTATATGATAGGCACTTAGTGAATGGCATTGAGGATTGCATGAAAGAAGGAGAAATTACGAACTGTCAGAAAACGATTGCCTTAGCAACTGTTTGATAAATGATATAATAGGGTTTTTTTTTTGTATTTTGCACATGATCTATATAAATGGGTTAAATAAAAAAAGCCTAATGTAGTCTTAGGCTCCCACCAGTGATTGGCATTTGAAATATTTCACGAAAACATAAACAAACTCCACTAGTTGTCAAACTCAAACGAAATTGTATTGGTAAACCTCGGGAAAATCCAGTTTCGCAAAAGTGCTCTGATATCGGAAAAGGATTGCTTTTTCTTGTACCAAACGAACTTAAAAAGTGGCATAGAGCAAAATACAGTTAATAAAGTGTAGGTCACAATAGACACTTATTTTTGGTATATTTCGACAGTATGTGTTCGTAAAATATAAACAGGTTTCCAAAAATATTTAGTACCGTGCACTGTTCTGTACGGTATATTTTTAAGACCAATACGTTCATTGAATGTAAATAAAAATAATAATAATACCTACAAACAGTAAAATGAAAAGACTGCCGTAAAAGATTTTGAAAGCTGACAACCAGATACTAACGAATGACATTAGGCGTCTCTTAAACCCAAGTAAGTACCAACTACAGTAAGCATTTTTAGTGTTCACATTTAGTTTATCGAATATCAATATTTTTCATACAAAATAAGCCTTTGTGGTGCTTTTGTTGACAGTAAATTTGATGTAACAATTTAAAAGATTTTTACTAAAACCCTTTGTATTCGCCATAGTTATTATTCTTTCTCTTATTATGTTTTCAGAAATGTAATTAAAATCATGAATCATGAAAAACGTCAACCAGATTTGTCTGGACTAGGTTTACGAACTAGTCAACTTGATTTGTTTTTCGCTGTTTATTTGGAATTTTGACATTTGGATATTTCAACTGTGTATACAGACTAGATTTGTCAGCTACACCTCCATTAACGTTAATGAAAAAAAAAGAAAATATTCACGTAACCAATCTGGGCTAATAAAAACTGAAATACATCAAGCCAGTCAGCTGTCAAACGTACGAATCTACAAATCCGAACGTTCCAAATCATTGCGCGGTCATCTGCATTTTGAGCCAATACCACAAAAGCTTCAAAGTAATTGCACGACCATTACGTCCATTGTCGTCACATACTCACATTTGTGGTTTTAGATTGATTCTTTAAAATTTATGCAGCTTAAAATAATGTCTCCTTTTTAGTATTGTGTGGCGAACAGATTAAAAAAGTACAGAAAACAAAGATGGATTACTAATCTAAGAATGTCACAAGGCATACTGTTCAAAAAGTACTTAAAATGTTCTCGGTTGCTTTTGTGGTTTGTCAATTTTTTTTTGTGGACACATACGTAGAGAACAGTCATTTATTCGCTGCGGCGAATTGCAAATCTACGGCGAAATGCGTTTGAAGCGAATCTGATCAGAAGTTCATCATAACTGAAGCAACTCTTTCCTAGGTTGAAGACTATCAAAACACTCCTTTTCTCTTTTCAAATCTAAATCATACAAAACACTGAATTAGAGCAATTATCTCTAAAAGTCCAATTACCTAGATGGAGGAGACATTGAGTCACGTTTCAAGCCATCTGATCTAAGCTATGTGACTGCTGATTGAAGTTTGGCAGCTAGTGCTGTTACGTGCGTTTTTGTCGACTTGCACGATGCCATTTTAAAACCATTACCTACTCTCTCCAGAGTATTACATGTTCCTAAGTAAGCATTTATTTATTGAACTCGTGTTAATACTTTTTGTACTCTTATCGGAAGTGCGATACTCATGGAAATTGGCTCGTGTTCAGCTTGTTCGGATAGGCACAACATTCGTGTCTGATTCGGAGGGAGAATGATCTCAACAAAGATCTCAGTGAACTCAACTGTTAATTAATTGTTCATCTGTGTCTTCATCCCTCACGGGCGCATTCAATTAGCTTCACATTACTAAATTTTTCGAAATACACACACACACAATAGATGCGAAATTTATCAGTAGATAAAATATTCGACACTAATTCGCAACACATACCCATGACAGAAATTGCTCGCTAGTATAATATACGTTTCTTTAGTACACAATGTGCAGCTCGCTTAGTAGGCCATCCACTTTAGCTAGTGTCAGTAACCACCATACAGACTTTAATCGTCATCAACCGGTGTCGTTGTCTTCTAATTACAATATTCTGCGAAAATCGCTCGGTGAAAATAAAAATATAGTCCATTGCAGCCGTACGTGCCGCATATTGCATACTTCAATGTAGGACTACACAAGCATTCAATTTGTCAATTGCAACTGCTGCAACAACCCTATATCTACATGGCTGTGTTGCGCATTTACGAATGCAAATAATTTGAATAATTTTGCGTACAGCTCTGTTCAGTTGGAATGCAAATGCAACTGTCCACACTTGCTCACAGCTGACAGATCTGTACACAGAATCAAACAGAGTTGTTACGAAACTATCCAAAAAAAAAAAAATAAAAAATGGAAATTTGCATTTCCATGTTGACTCCGCAAAGACGAACACATTCACTTTCTATGTTGCGTTAAATTTGCACAAAACGGGTTCGCAACAGATATATTTACATACAAAAATATTCGCGACCGCACAATGCAAATTGTTGCCAATGATGGTAAATTATATTAATAATAGTTTCAAATGAACTTTTGCCAAACATGTTTGTTTTTACGTTTCGCTTTTTATTTGAATCATTTTGGCAGTTTTATTATCCAGTTGAACTTGAAAAGTCGCTGAAAGATAATGGAAATGAAAATGATTAACACATTTGAGAGTCCAATGGGTAATAGATATATATGTATGTCACCTAGTTTAGCTGAACTTCTCTAAGAAAGTTGTTCGCATGAAAGTTGGTCTTGTTTTTGAGTTTCGTTTTTGCGGAACTTGGACATTTCTTTACTGGGGGAGATGCGAACTTCCTCCAGGCTTTGACTTTTCAAATGAAAAGTGGAAACAACAGTTGGAAAAGATATCTCTTCTGGTTCGTCAATTTTGGCGCTTTTTAAGTGAAAAAGGGGAAAACGAGGGACAAGCATAAAAATTGGAAAAGGTCAAAAATAGATAGATAGATAGAAATTGTGAAATTGTTTAACAATTAAATTAAAACGTATTTTCATGACGAACAACTTTCAAAGAATGAATTGTTAAATGTGAAAGAAAACACCCCGTCAAACGTCTGCATACCAATTTTTTGGTATCTCATTTTGATATTATGTTAAATAGAAAAGGAACTTTTTGTCTAACATGTACCTAAATTTTTAATTTGTATGCTTATTTTAAGCTTGTTAATTAAAACGGCCTTTTCACTTAGGGGGAAAAAGGGGATTCTTTTTCAATTTAGGGGAATACTAATGCTTCTGCTGATAAAAAGAAAAGGGGGAAAACGGTCGTCAAAGTCTGGGAACAATGGAAGTAACCCCTGAGATAAGCTGACCGACCAAGACGAGACCTCTGATTTGATGAAGACTTCGGGTGACAGATGTAGACAAGACCACAACCAGAGCTGCGAAGGTCCCACATTAAAACGAAGGTAGGGCCAACGACTTCTCAGAAGGAAAACAAAGAGTATAAGAAGCGGGTTGAGCCGTCGAATCTATTAAGGATTGCTAAAGCAGAGTAACGAAAAGTAATGCACCTTACTCGGTTGATGCATTGCGGGAGACAACTTGTGCAGCTGTGTCAACAAATTGTCCACAATCTACCGTAGGCGTTCGAAAGTCATTACATTTTCTAAAAAATGTTTCAAAATGTTATGGGTAAGTTTTAAAAAATTCAAAGCACATTTCAAAAAATGTTATTAGTTTTACCATTATGCGAAGTTTGAAAATATCATTCTCAAGTTGTTGGGGTTTCAAAAATTGTAATTTGATTTAAATAGCTAAATTTAGAGCTACAGCAATTTTCCAGGCTAGACTAGGTTCGGCAGCTGCATTAGCACAAGCTGATCGCTCTGTGAATGTCCCGCCTTGCTCACTCAAGCTTGAAGCAGGAAGAAAGGCCACAGGAGAGGCGAACGCTAGATGGACCGCACTAGAAACCTGCCACAGAACAAGAATACTATGGCCAACCGAGAGTCTAACACGAAAGGATAGGAAATTTCTTTCCATCCTCGTAGGTATCATAACGGGACACAACACTCTGCGTTATCATATGAAGAAACTACGCTTGACGGAAGAAGAACTTTGTAGAGGCTGCGGTGATGAGGAAGCTCTTGAGGACAGAACCCACTTCCTATGCCACTGCCCTAGTCTCCAACACAATAGGCACAGATTCCTAGGGAGACACTTCTTCCACGACCTAGACGAGCTTTCCAGCACACCAATAGACAAGATAATGACCTTCATCAAATCCACAGGATGGTTTGTATGCAATAGCACTGTGAGTACTTACCCACAAGTATATATATAGGGTTATTACGGGTAAAGATCAACCTTTTCCCCCCAATGGGCATCACAATGGGTCATTATTGACCTGAGTGTGGCACGGAGTACTCCACACCAACCCGCTTACCTAGCCTTACCTAACCTAACCTTTCAAAATTAAACTGAATCGCTGGTATATGCGACTTAAAAAAGTTTTCATGTCAATGAAATGTTAGAAACTACCTACAAATATTCGCTTGTTCGCTGTTCAAAATTCACTTTCATATGAATAGTCCTCAAGATTTTCTTCTTTATTAAACGAAAACGAAAGCAAAAATATGAAGAAAAGTGTTTCGTAATGAATGCATTTTACTTATTTTTTGTTTTACTATATTAGAATTTTATGTGAAGGCCCCTTTTTTTGGCTCGGCCACTTTTTAAGCCCCTTTTTGAAGTTTTTCAACGGCAACGCTACTTCGGAGACAGCAAGTAGTCTCATGTCGAGTCAGAAGCCTCAAAATCTTTGCGCGATACCAATAATCGTATTTAGTGTCCTGGCTAGATTTTACGAAGTCGCAATGGCAAAATTTTCGACATAAAATAGCACATTGTGACCATATTTAGTTAAAAAGGTTAAAAAAAAATACTATTCGTCAGGCCCTTTTGTCTTTCTTTTTTTAAGCAAACTTTCAGTTTTTCTTTTGCGATTTGGATATAGAGTTTAAGTTTCAGGGATTTTTGGAACGAGTGTCTTAACTGTGGATTGTGAGTCAAGTCTAAAAGTATGCGGCAAACAATTTTGTAATAATCATTTCTAAACTTCGCCTTAAATTTATGAGGTCACAACAGGTAAGTTCATGTGGAAGATTTGGTAAACACGTAAAAGGTAAGCTTAACACTAAAAATTATAGTGGGTGCAACGTAATGTTTTCAATATCAATTGTAGGCTGATGAATTGTTGGAATGGTAAAGGGTAAAGTGGTAAAGTTCGCCCTTTTATGTAAAAGGACTTTATTTCCTGACGGCTTCTATATTTCTGGCCTTTTAGTTTGTTCAATTGGTACCTCGTTTATCCGTAATTGCACTGGACTCTAACTTAACTAATCGAGATTGTGGTTTGTGAGTTTTCACGATAATGTTTACCAGTTGCAGAGTGCCTTTTAATCAAGATCGTTTCACCAGTAGGTACAACACAAACCTAATTGAATATTCAACTCGTTTCAAATCCCAAGTAAAGACTAATCACTCTCAAGAGCGAGATAGTGCCCATCGTCATTAAAACAGCAATCAATCTGGCAACAAAGACAACAAAATAAGATAATCAACTCTTGACCACGGTGTTATTTAATGGCACTGCCAACTGCTGCAGTTTTGCAATCTTCCACCTTTCACTTGTGCGATTTTCGGTTTTCCAAATTCAGTTCCATTGTCAAGTTGCCAAATCCTTAAGTTATTGTTATCCGTTTGTTTACATAAAGACCTACTAAACGAAAATCTTACGTCCACTCCTCGACTTAATTTATTATACAGTTGCTATTGCTACAACAACATTATGCATTGGTCTCTTTACAAAATTGGAATGCAACGTGAGCGAACTACCAAATCAATTGAGCGCACTTCACGGGAACTACTCATACACATTTGTGTATGTATGGACAGAAATTCACATCACGGATGCCCCAAAAACAAAAAACACTAAAAAAAAGACAACGACCACGCACTCGCGCAGTATGTCATCAATCGTGCCTTGACTGCAAGAATTTCTTAAGCAGCGAAGAATGTGCAAGTGATATGACCAAAAGCGAACCGTTAATTAAAACCTGCTGTAGTCGTTGTTGTTGTGTTGTTGTTGTTGTTGTTGTTTCTGATGTGCCTTCTAAACGAGCATTATGCACCTGAGTCGCACTGAGGCTGAGACAACCATTCACTTGGGGTTTGGGTGGGTAAAAGTCCTCTCCTTGGCGAAAGAGAAAACGTTTTCTTTTCTCGAGCATCGCCTGTCCTAGTTAAATTGCTTAATATACGCTTAGAGACCGCGCCGCTACCATTTACCAACCGACCACAATGTCAACGTGAAACTTCTAGCCAAACGAAATAAGACGAAGAAGTTGAAGATGCTGTTGAAACTGATGCTGCAAGATGCACGGTATATAAAGTGGCGAGATCAGACAACCTTTGTGGCACTCGTAAATCACATAAAAACAAACGATTTGAATTTCACTTTTATCACATGCACACGCACGAGATATAAGATACGTCTTTGCTTCGTCGTTCTATGATGGGATGCGATAGCGCGATTTTCTAATACGGCGAACGTGATTTTTGTTTCTTGTTCTGTTATTTTTTTCGCGTTTGTAATTTTCTCTATCGATGGTGGATGCAAAACTTGATAATGACTACGTTTCGTGGTATCCGGTTAAAATCTTGTTAGGACCATACACCGACGCGTTGCGCGGTAAACTGTCAGTGGTCGGCAAGTGATTTCATGCAGTTGCCGGTTGCCGTCTGCCGTACCGTGGCGTGGCGGCCGATTAACAAGCGATCTTTAATCTTTGGCTCTCTCCACATGCGGTTGAGTGACTATGGTGATGTGCGACTTTGAGACCGGCTTTTCAATGAAGGTTGTACAAGTTTTGAGTTGGGCTTTTCTACACAGAAAGTTATACTCAATCGAAAGCCACTCAAAACAGAAATGAGAGGCTTGGTAATGCCATCATGCGCTGTATTGTATACGGTAGTCGTAGTCGTATGAGTGACTGGAGATGGAGAGTACTTTTGGAATTGTAAAGAAGGTGTAGATAAGAAGAGAGACAGTGCCGTGCTATGATAAGCGCATCGGCTTGATTCAGTTAGTGGGTGGATTGAACTATAATAGTGTTCCACAAAAAATAAGTCCAATGCCATCAAGTCGCAGATGCCGAAAGGAATCACTACAGCTTCTTGTCATATATACGATAGTAAAAGTTGTTGCAAATGATCACAATTTTGAACGCCTTGTGCAGCGATTTTCCTCGTCCTATTTCGATTCGTAAATTTCAGGGTAAAACAAAATTTACTGTATCACTCTCCATTGACAGTTAGACTGGTGCCATCTTCATTTCCGAAGAAGCCACCACTTAAAAAGCCAACACCATATAAAATGTCTGATTGCTTTTTCATGGTGAATAATATGTCAATCTAATGGATTTTCAATCTGTTTTTTATTTTTTTTTTATTTCAAACTTGGCATTGACACAGAGTCCACTTTGGAAATCAATTTACAGTGTTTTGAAACCCTGTTCAAAATGTTCAAAGCTATCCATTTCGCAACACGGTAACATGATAATGTGTTTCTGTCAGTTTTTTGAGCGCGAAAAGCAGCGTTAAACATCTTTCATTCGAAAAAGAAACCAATATATCCTTTATTGCCCTTGAATCTTATTGACGACTCGATATTGCAAATTGACGGCCAACTGAATTGGCATTATCTTAAGAAATCATAAAAGAAAAACCAACCGAAGTTGTAAAGTCTCCACTCCACACAAAATCGTACAAGATTTCTTACCTTGCTTACATTTCGGTTCGTAAGTTTTCTTGTAATGTCAATTGGGACGAGCAAAATGACGTTTATCTCTTCCCACCTTGAAAAGTAAGGAATCCGTTACTATTCCTCGTTGTTTTTGTGTACTTTTTATTGTTTACCCATCCAAATATGTTATACTGAGAAAATGCGAGACCGACAAAATTGCGTTTTAATGAAAAATACATCAACCTCAACAAAACAAAGCAAAATAGTACAAAAACTGCCTTTAGCGGCATTCACTTTTAGCGAGAGGGAACGTCGAATCGAACTAAAAGTCCAACAGCACGATTAAATATACAAGCAGGTACTAATGCCTTTGTCAAAAATGTCACTCTGGACCGTTTTATTGGGCACTCGTCCACTTTACTTTGCTTTACTTTGCTGATGGAGGTTTTCGACAAAGCAAGGCAAATATTTATGAGAACATACTTCACAATAAGGATTTTGGAACCAAAAAAAAAAAAAAAAACAATGTCAAAGTGTGAACATTCAAGGCTACCTACTTTTGGGTAACTGACAATAGACTAAAATTGACGTAAAGGCTTATAAATATATCAACGAAGAAGTATATTTATGGCAGTATTTTAAAACGAAAACTATAAAATAAGGTTTTCTTGAGAGCGGCAAAGAAGGGGACATATTATATATGACTTCCACAGTATTAGTAGTAGAGTTAGCCGCATTCCCAATGTTATAAATCCTTTTTAATTCGAGAAGCGACTTCTGTGAGTGTGTTCAACAGGTCATTTCACCCGTGATTTTTGACAGCTTCAAAGATAAGTCATATCAAGTCTTCTACTATAATTTTCTTTTTACTTGTGATGTGGATTTGTTGCACAACTCAGTATGCAAAAGCAAGGATGTAAGTCTATAATGCAGTAAGAAAAGGGAACACGAGTGAAAAGCTAAAAAAGTATCAAAAATAAATGAAACACTTTCTGAGTGGAGGAGCCAAAATGTACTCGTTTTTCTACTCACTTCGCTCCATTGAACTTGTGGGTTGGAACTTGGAAGTAAAAAACGACAAAAAAACTGTATTAATCCTATAAACAACATTATTTTATGCTGCACTGCGTGATCTCGCCAAGCGCCCTTGAAAGTCAAATACGAACTGCCATCTTAAGTCAATACGTCTGACCCACTTGACGAGCTGCATTGCGCTGTCCTATACAAATACTATGATACCTTTGAGCAGGAGGGATTTCCCTGTTCAATGAAGCTGTACCTACTTTACAGGGTAACAATCCAAATCGTAAAAACTGTTAAAATTTACATTTCTTACACAATGGAAACAGAGAAGCGAAATTCTTTCCAAATGTAGGGTAAAATAAATGATATTGCTCATACAACAAAAAAAAAGAAATATATTTAAAAGTCTGGGAACACTGGCAGTGTCCGCAGGCCAACACAAAGTTCATATCTTGACTCGGAAGTTCGTTAAAGCAAGTAAAATAGGTGTAAGTAGAATTGGCCTCATTGTAGATACCTACCACCCGTAAAATGATTCACTTAATGGTAATTATTCATCAAATAGTTGTCACCGCACTATGACAGCGATTAAATAGACCCCCGCTGTGGACCGTACAGACACAAACAAATCAGAAACCACCTATCCATAGCCATTTTGTCTGTTCGACTTTGTAATCCATTGAACCAGAAACCAATGCCGACACCAATTAAGTTTCTTTCTCCTTATTTTAACGACTTTTTGTTGTTTGCAAAATAAAAAGCGAATAACCTCAAACTATTTTGATTGTTGACAATTTCAATTTCCCATCTCACATTTCCACCGGTCGTCGATATATATCTATTAACACTCACTTGTAAAGAACAAGTTCATTGTCTTCGCTCCATTGGAGTTGGAGGTTGGAACTTGGAATTTGGAAAAGTCGCGATGAGCATCACTAAGCTCTCTGCAACTGCCTTTGAGTTCTAGGCATCGCATGACTCAATAAAGATTTCTCTCTTCGCCCAATCAAGTGTTTCCATTGTTAATGATGTTTGTTATTGTTGTTGTCATCAATTGGGTGACTTGTTCAGTGTGATGTCGTTTTTTTCGAGTTTGTTTCTTGCATATTTCCTGTCTAGAAGAGTTCTACTTATGTACAACCTAATGTGGGCCAACTTACGTTTGTTCTCCCAGGGGATTTGTGTACGAGCTGGAATAGAATCCGTTCAATCCATTTAGTAAGCCGCGGAAGCTGATCGACAGTGTGTATGGTGTATTTAGTTGAAGGACTTCATCGAATTCAATAATCAAGAGCTCACGAGCGGCATCGGTGTAGTACTTCTTTATTTTGATACGCATCCTCGCCATGACTTGGAGTATGTTGACACCGAATATGTCCAGATCCTTTGAATGCAATGCGATTACATTGGTTAGCCGGTCAATTTCGACGCCAATCGAAACAGTTCCTTCGAATTTGCCCGTTGTCAGATCAGGGTGAAGATAGAGTTTGTATATCCACGGGCGGACATGGTTTGGCAGACGGTAGATGATCTGAAAAGTAAACAGAGAATGTTTAAACTTGAATTTTGAATTGTATATGTAGCAGAATACAAAAAACAACTGTAGGCAAATATTTCCTTTTTCTTCAATATTAAATGTAACACCAAGTTATAAGGCTACTTGTTGACAACAAATTATAACCAATATTTCTGTGTTGAAATAAGGCAACTCTCTCTCATTTCAATGGAATTCTCGCAGTTTTTACGTCTACAGCCCAACTGTGTACTCAAAAAGTACGTCTATAAGTCTGTACAGAACACACACACTTCGAGGTTACAGTACCTAGTACTTTTGTTTGAGGCACTTCCAGCTAAAAGAAATAAAAAGCAATTCAATTGAAGTAAAAATCCCGAATTTGTATAAATTGTTACTCTCATTTCATCTCTATTCACAAACACTCTTTGGGAAAAATTTCTATTTTCATTTTGACAGTCAACCAATTGTATTTGATAAATACACTAATCGATGCATCAAGCAATAATGCACCAACAAATTCTTTGCGCTAGTAAGTGTACAGAGGGGGGGAACAACACGAACGCGTTAATCGTTACTCGTTACATTGCTAATATTTCTTTATTTATGTCATTTTAGATGAGAACGCGATTAAACTCTCTGTAATTGTGATCTATTTATGTCGAAATATAGACAGAATTGTATAATGTGATGTTCTTACTTCTGTTACAAACGTCAGCAGCAAAAACCAAAATATAACAAAATGGAAAAGATAAAACAATAAAGATATGTCACTGTCACACGATATCTAGTTAGCGGTATTAAGCTAATAATTGTAATAATTTTTTATGGTGTTATTTTGCAAACAAAGTATGTTTCACTTTATTGTATGAGTATACGCGAACGAATTGACAGATCTTCCTAGACTGCATTTCAGCATCCGAATCCCAGTCCTCCGTCCGTGGTAGCTGTTGGCAAAGTTTCAATTCCAACAGTGGTAGTTTTTGTAGTTGTTTCCGGAACAGTGGCTGTTACTGAGGAAGTTTCGGATATTTCAGAGCTAGAGGGTGGTTCTGTAGGTGGGTAGTTTGGTGCCGAAGTAGATGCCAACATCCCCTCCATAAGATCCAACTTGAGTTGAGCCTCTACAAGTCTATCACGGAGTCCACTGTTTTCAACAGCCAGAACTACAGTCGATACTATGAAGCCAGTCGATATTAGACCCAGAACGACGGCCACATGCCGTGAACTTAGAGCTTAAACAAAGGTTAAGGCAAAATTGTTAAGGGGACCATATAAAGCTTTAAATGATATCTACCAATGGACGCTATTTTAACCATTCTCGTCAAAATAGAAAGAAGAATCGAATAGAAACTACCTGCTCTAAAAGTGATTGACAACTGAGATCGAAACAAAGACTTCCACAAACATTTGCCACTAAGGAGGTATGTTATCGGATAATAAACAATTTTATCGATATTGTCGATTTTATTGCATCCAACATTGAGAATATTATCCATGAGTACCTATCAAATTTTATCGCCATTAGTCATAGTCACAGCTTTTGGTTGAAGTTCAACTTTGAATAGTATTGTTCTATTATAAAGTAATAACATTTTATTTATATGTCATTGTAAAGATATTATTGCACTACTGTTATGTTATGTAAACCGATAGATCCTTTTTGACATTTTGTCTGAATGTCAAGTCAATATCGGCATTCATGATTTTTTTTTTAAATAAACTAGAGGTATTGGTATTTCTGGCATATCTGTTATTTGTTGTCTTGATCATAAAAGATCGAATAAATTGAGATCTTATTCCACTGACAAGTGGAAAACAATAATTGTAGTGGCCCAAATAAGGACATATATCATGCTTTTTGTCGTGAAAACAAAACTTCAAGCGGATTAGATTGGGGATAGAAGTCTGTGATTCTAAAATATAGATGGTTAGATATCTCACTCTCTGTCAGTTATATGAAAAACGATTTTGAGGCGTTTAAATTGTCCTTGAGAAGTTATGTATTTATTAGTACCTCTTTACGAAGGCGTTAGGAAAGAAAGATAGGTGGATTAACAGCTAGTAAAAACGAGAAAGCCTCTATTATACCCTAACGTCTTCAATGCATTGTTTACATTAGTTAAATTCTTTAAGTGCTGTTTAGATAAGTTACCATGTCATGTGAGTAAGGCTCCTACCCATTTGAGGATTTTTTTCGAATAGAACTTTTCCATCTTATCTTTTGTACTTTCAACTACCTTTGCCGGTATTTGGCTAAGGCCCAGTTTTCGAGACAGATCTATGTTTTGATTGAAGATATTGCTAATCCTTTTAGCAATGCCCATGGCAGGTTATTTTTTGAGCTTTTGTACTCCAAGTCCAGACACCTGTGAATTTTCTTCTTTCAATATTCTTCCCTTCCATTCGATCCTCTGCTATTATTCCCATAATCATGTTAGCCGGAGCCTTAGTTCCTAAACTGATCAATCGCCTTCGATGTTGGTTTGCTTGTTCAGCTAGATTTTGTGTCAGTCGACTGGAAAAGTGTGCGGTATTTATTTTTAATTTTTGTTTTAGCACCACCGGTATATACATTTCTTCTACTTTATATTAGATTTTCTTTGAAAGGGCTGCCAAGGGCAAAATTTATTATAATATAAGCAGTTGAATTTTTAAGAATTGGAATAAATAAAATTTTAGCGTAGAATTGTCTATTCTTGACATTTTCTATTTTGCAATTTGACTATCATCTTTGATAAAGGTCATGGGCAGTAGCTCAACAGTTCGTGTGCTAAACTTTTGAGCAAGGGACCTCTGGATCAGACGCCGCAAAACTCAAAACATCACCTATGTTTCAATTAAGGACACAAGTAACTGCTCAACAATTTTGACGAAAAAACAGGCTGTTCCGGTTTCAACTCATATTAAATATATTTAGTAGAAATCAAACTATTTAACTTTTAAGGCCTCGATTGGATTTACTTTCGAATAACTTTTCAAACCCAAGAACTGACATATTTCGTTCTTTATCGACTGCAGTTTGTCGCTGTCAAAATTATCTACAAAAAATAAGCTACTAGCTTACTAACTTGTGAGCATTTATTTAGACAGAGGGCCTTACCAATAAAAATTTTTAGTTTCGACTCTTAATTTTAGTAGTTCACACTGGCTTTATTTTCCATACAAATTTCGCTATAGTGAGCTTCCGTAAATTTAAAGTCAAGACCAAAATTTGTTATTAGTGCGCCGTGCAGAGTCTAGAGAGCTGAAGATTACATCATATTATTTACTCAGATGAATTGTTTACTCGATGAAATGTGCAAAAAAATTTAAATAAAACTGACAAGCAGTCATAGGTAATTTTTAGATTTACTCCATTACCGACACCTGGTGGAGCTATAGGATAGTGCGCGGCATTGTGTGACACATAAGAAGAAGAAAAATCCAAGTGACAGCGAAAAAAACTTGTGGGTAAAAAAAAACATTATAATAAAGTGAAAAAAAAATAAAAAATAAAAGCATTGTAGAATTGAAAAATGTGTTGCTAGTTAAAGTAATGGGAGTGTGCTGCGTGCTTTTGAAAAATATTTGAAGAATTCACTTCTCTGATCATTACTATGGGGATTTTCATTTAACATGATTTTTTGACGATTAAACGAAAAAGATAGCCCATTTGGGAAAGGATGGACTTCGTGGAACCCTCTATTTATTTAAATATATCACATTTGCAACTAGCTGATTATTATAAACCAATTGCTCAGTTTTCGAAAGATTCACTGCCACCGTTCTTTGTTTTCCATTTTAGATTAAAATAAAAATATATAGCAACAGGTCCAATTTTGCGACATTTGCATTTGGTTTTTGCAGTTAACTATTGACCCCTTAATGTATCGTGACGTATCTGAGCAGAACAAATTCCATGCACTTGTGGCGGTATCATCAGTACAAGGCAACGCCATTAACATATTGTCTATTTCGATTATTTCTGTTTGTGAATAAATGCAAGAAGAGCGTAAACATATTTAAACCAAAATGTTGTGGCATAGATTTCCCAAATCTTTTATCAATTAATTTCATAGTTAAAATCGAAATCTTGAACGCAACACAGAGAATTTTCACTGTTTTAGGTGAATTTTATTTATGCGCCGAATGGAAGGGGCGTGAGTGAACGGTTCAAACGAGAAATATTTGCAACTATAATCTCGGATGTATGTTTGTATGATTCGTGAGAAGAAGAACAGTTAAAAAAAAACTTCGAAGCATAATTTACAATTTTCTGGTTGCCGCACCTAGAAGCTCTTCCTCAGCCAGTAGTGCGAAAGATTTACAAGTATGCACTGAGTCTCTGGGCTCACCCGAAAAAAAAAACAGGAAATGGTCGTCCCGCGATACTAATAATCATATTAAGTGTCCAGGTTAAATTTTACGAACTCACAATAGGGACATTTTCCATATAAAATTACCCATTGTGACCTACGGAATATTCAGTGTGAAGATTAAAAAAGATTCAGTAAAATTAGGGCATTTTTAAGTTCGACCAATGTAAAACCTATAATAAACTCGATAAAAATTCACTGCGCCGCACTAGTGTAATCATTTTGTGTGTACAGCTTTAAATCTACGGGAATTTGCCCATATTTACCTAATTTAACTTGCAGTGAATCTAGGATGGCTGAGTAACAAAATTTTAGAAAAAACTGCTAGGTTGACTAAAAAATATGCATGTAGTGAGACTTACCTCACTTGGAACTGGAAACTGTGGATTTTGAGTTGTAGATGTAGTAGGACTAGGAGTTGGACTAGAAGTTGGACTATAGGAGTTGGAGGTGTTGGGAAATTGGGAGTTGTTGGACTAGGAGTTGGAGGTGTTGGGAAATTGGGAGTTGTTGGACTGCTCGGACTCGCTGGATTGTTGGGATCTGTAGGATTATTCGGATCCGTTGGATTATTCGGATCCGTTGAGTTATTCGGATCCGTTGGGTTATTGGAATCCGTAGGTTTATTCGGATCTGTTACAGATCCTGTCGAATTAGGAGGTGACACAGTAGTTGGTGTGGTGCCCTCCAATTGATCTAGTGCTTGATCAAGTTCGCTTTGAAGATCGGCTTTCTGAACAGCCAGCACAATTGTCGATACAGTAAAAGCAATTGTGGCTAAGCCGAAGAATATGGCCACATTCTGTGCGGTGAATACTAAGGAAAAGAAGAGACCAATTTCACTATTTCTATATGCACAGTATAAATCTCAATTTGCTTTACATAACATTTTCGCCTTAATGAGTATTTCTATTTTTTCCCAGTTAATAATATAAAATTTTGAAAAACTCAACACATTTTTGAACAGAGATATAAACGTACAACCCTTTTGCAAGAGAAGCCAAAGTTAAACTGGTTCCTAGTGTATAAAGCAACGATTTCAAGTTGAAATTCCGAAAAAGAATAAAAAGATATCGAACTCGACCATAGGCTTATCATGGCTGGGGCTAAATAAAATTGATTTCTCTTTTATTTAATGTTGTATATATTTATGATGAAAACGCATCTAATCGGGACTTTTAAATGTCGAATATTGACGATTGCATAAGGAAACGCCAGAGTGTGCAATTGGTTTGGTTTTATATATCTAGGTACTTAAAAGGCCTCTACCCAGATATCGACGAAAGGGCAAAAAATATAGTTGTTTCTCTGACTGATAAAGGGAAATTCTGTTCTTTAAAATGCATTCAGTTTCAATCCAATCGCTCCAGCAATAATTTATCAGTCAGAGAAACAAAATGTCATTTTTTGCACTTTTGCTCGATTTCTGGGTAAAGGTCTCTTAATTGAAACTATTTCAGAGGATTTCACTTCATTAGTAGGTACTTTTTTATTTATTTCTACTTCTTTCTTTACGGTAAACAGTTCATATTATATATCAAGAGCACTATAAAAAGGTATCATTTAATAATTGGATATCAGACTTTCTCATAGTCAGTCGTTTAAAATGCGATATTACTCTAAATACCTTTGATAGTATGGGGAAGGTTGACGACTGGCCGATACGCAGCAATAACTTATTGACGGTAGAAACAGGCTTTACAAGGAATTATGAGAAAGCCTTGACCGTGAGGCTGAAACTATAGAAAAATACTTTATCAAGTTTCTACATGAAGAGTTTGAGGAGTTTTGATTCGTTCGAATGAGCAACGTGAACTGTTCAATTCACAACTAGGACCAAATTGCAATGATTTCTGGAAAAAAGAAAACTACTTACGAAAGTATTGTACACACTTTATTCATCGTAAAATAAGTGAGAAAGTAAATCCATGCAAGTACGTAAATATTATCTACTTACGAAAGTATTGTACTTGCTATTCTTAACTGCTGGATAACCGCTCAAGAACAACGTGGTGGGCATATATAGTAGGCTGTCGTCGGAACATCTTCTACTTTCCGCCTTACTAAAGCCCGTGGCTCATTCAGAATAAAAGTGAGGTTATGGCATTATTCTTACTCTAGTAATTATCCCTCTTGAATACATTTGACCTTCAATATTTACCTTAGCGCGAACGCTTAAAAATGTTTGCATCGAAGTTAACAACGTGATTCATATTTATACACTCTAAATGTCTATTTACTCCGATCTTGAAGAGCTGCATTCAGTTGTGGGAGCTATTGGAAAAACAGAAAATGCTTCTAAGGAAAAAGCGGATAAATTTCTCTACAATTTCAAGTGAGCAGTAACCCGAAATATTGCTTCGAGATATGAGAAACGTATTTGTTTATTAGGTTCGCAGTTTTCTCAGAAACTAGTGAACTGATTTAAATGAAACATTCAGTAAAATATTCTCTAAGCTCCTCTGCGTGCAGTTGGCTACATTTATCATTATCATTATCATTCCTTTATTTGGACTTTGCTTCATTCAACTTGCCATTACATTCATTAATCTAAATCAATACCCCCAAAAGTGTTTAACTGTTAATAGGTAATACTTACCCGCGTATTTTGAGCTATCATTTATCTTTCTGTTCCATCCAGAGAAACAATAAGTCAAAAAGTTGATCAAATGCAAAATTAATGCTAAGCCGAAAATGTTTATGTGCATATCGCTGGGCAGAAAGAATGAGAGTTACATTGTGTTCGTTCTTCGTATTATATTTTTTACAACAATTAATTACTGTATGGATCTGTGTGCGAGTAGGCCGTAGGGTGGAATGCTCTTGGTAGGAGTTACATTGTGATCGAATAAGGCTCAAGGGCAATCGTTTAAAGTAATTGAGTTGGACCTTCGGGAAAGCGTTTTCTCTCCGAGCTAACAACATCGTATATATCGCACGTGGGTTCAAGATCAAATCAATAAGGTCTTCTTCCGGATATTAAAAAACCGAATCAAGTTTGATGTAAACAGTTCGAAAATAAAAAAAAAAAGGGGCAGTCCTCTCAAGAACCTTATTATTTGGTATATGAACAGCTGCAATGCAAAATCTATAGACCGGAAGAATGCACCCAGCACACCAGGAAGACACTAATTTGAAGTGCGAATTGTCACTAAAAGTGCAATCTTAATTGAACCAGATATAAGTTTCTTTTGTTTGCTGGAGCGCGAGCGACGCAAGGCGAGCACGGGTCAGCTAGTATAAGATAAAAAATAATAATTCACAATTTCGACTTTTGGTATTTCGTCTGGACTATACGACAGACAATAAAATTGATATGCCAATTGATAATAAGTATAAAGACGATACCAAGGAAATCAATAAATGTTTATACTTGTACAATATCCATTTCATGGTTTTACGTTTTTAATACTAACCGCAAACTTATATCTAGCTTTGCTGTAATAAAATGTGAACAGGAGGGGATTGCAATGTGGCTTGTTTCTTTTAGAGAAAACCGCAATTTTGGGGTGATAAATCAATTAGTTTGTGTTGAGTGCAACTTTTTTTATATGGCAATAAGTATATGTATCTATCAATAAGGTTTGTCAATTGCCCACAACAATAAATTATTATCTTTTTTGGATGTGGATATGCCATTACTTATGCGATTATGCGCGTAGTTGCAACAGAGACGTGGCTTTAGAGGTTTTTGGAACCTTTTAAAACTTGCAGTTTCGGCGAAGAGGCCGAATAGGTCTCTACATCAATCTATCGAATTCGCAACTTTGAAATAGATCGGTTATGTACTTATAAACCTAGTGCTGACTTTTAAGAAAGTTGAAAATGGTGAGTGTTCGCTAAAAGTTTAGGGGGTAATTAAGTGTATTTTATTGAAGAACCAAGTAGAAGCAGTAATTCAATTAAAAAAAAACAACTCCACTTGACACTTCAAAGATTGAAACTAGGTATAGGCGTTTTTCTTTTTTAGTTCATAGCAGAACCTGAACTGTTATACAAAAAGTTTGTGTTTCTTTTTAGCTCAGACACATCAGAGCTCAAACTTGTGTTTCTTTTTTCGTTCAGAGCATGATCAGAGCGAGCTCTTTGAGCTCAGAATAAATTGACTGAGCAGCCTGAGGAAAAAGCTGATTACACATGTACAAGAACACTTGCAGTCGCATTTGACGGAAAAAAAAAACAGGAAAAACCAAAAAACATCGGAATGCTCTGAGCACACTCGGTTCAGAGCTCGCTCATAATGCTCGAGCTCAGTTCAGTGCTCAGCTCTGAACTAAAAAATAAAAACGCCTTATTTATCACTGAAGTGACTTGATGGCAGAACTCGGTATTTCAGGTCCACACCTTTCTGGTGATGTGTTCATGAGACTGCTAGTAACTTGCCTTCAGCGGCATTCACTTTCAGCGGGCATATACGAAAAGAACATTTAATCGAACCAAAAGTCGAGACACAAAACAACGTATACTTTCAAAACATATATAAAGAAAATCAACTTTATTGCCGAAAAATTCGATTACCTCCTTCAAACTACTGGCGACTTATTTCTTACCATCAACCAGTCGGGATAAATTTGGTCAATACTCTTGTTCTCCATATATCAGGCGAATCCTTCATTTAACCACAAGTCGTTCCAACACATCATGGTGACTAATAAATAAAAAAAAAGGAAATCCGGAGAACACGGAGACCGTTTTTATTCACCCAAATTTCCAAACCACATATGAGCCAGCTCATGGGCTACGACAGTTGCGATCTTTTGTATGTTCGTTGCTGAACTCATATCGGGATCATAGAGCAGAACCGATTCCCGGTAGGTAAGCAGGCCCCAGTGTTCCATTGCGTTTGAAACTAAGTCGGGAATCGCAGCCATATCTATAGAAAACAAATTTATTTATTGTCAAGGCGGTTCAAGTAAACTCACCCAGCTTTGGCAGTAGCAGCTATCGCCGAGTCCAAAGTTGACCCTGCTGAGCTAATGGGGAGTCGCAAAGACTCTGATATCAAATTCGGAACCAATCCCATTTGTACGTACTCTCTTGGAGTCGAATTTCAAGACGGATGCTTTGAAACAAGCCAGATACGTGCTCATTGGAACATGGAAATGTGTCTCCGCATACAGATCATTTCTCAGTGTACAATGTATACATGTACAAAAGCATTCATGTTGGACAGCGCATGGTAGTCCCCGTCCATAGGATGCACCAAGGTGACAGAGAATCTTGCCTTCATTGAGGGCTCATCAAAACAACGACTGACGGCCATAGGTTGGCGATGACTCTATATCACTTTGAAAACATATTTGAAAATTCCAACTGACAGCAGTTTGGTTGGCCATAATGTCATTTACCATTGAAAGCATGGCATACTTTCGGGAGACTTACACACTTTTGTGTGCCGTCCGGTTTTGTATAAGTACTACTGTACAGGTCGACGATTTTGTTCTGCATACGCCCACTAAAACTGATGGAAAGCATGATGGTTCTTCCCACAATTAGGTCAGTGTCCACATCGATGATGAGGAATTCTCGCAGTACCTCCAATTCATAGTGCACGACATTTATGCTGAGCGATGTGCCGTCCGTGACGTGAACTTCACCGATGTTCAGTTTATTTGAGTGTAGAATAATTGTCCGAGTCGTGCGTTTGACATTTATTTTGTTGAGAACTCGTCCCCAAAAGTCACCGGTAGTAATTTGCGGGTTCAAGTACAAATTGTGATGCACGGGTGAGAGATCTCCTGGGAGGCGGTAGAAGTTTATCTGAAAGCGATTGTAAGAGGATATGGAAATAAAATTGAAATAATTCAATACAGAGGAATTAAAAAAATGCAATGTGACTCGGGACAGCAGATATTGGATGGTACAGAACAGAAGCAAATAGCACGAGCGTTCCTGAAAAACTTTAAACACAAAAATCGTTCGTATGCTTGTAACCTCATGCTGATAGTACAAATTTGTGGATTGCCTCTGGAAGACATTACTCAAATGCAAACGCTTAAGATTGCGTCTTGGAAACATCAAACTCGACTTCTACGAATAAGAAGCAAATAAATCAACAGACATTCTAGCTCTAGGGATCATCGGGGCTCTTGTTACCGTAAGGTGCAGTCCTGAACAGGGAGATTATCAATTCTTCTTCAATTTCTTTTTCATTGTTCAGCCACATCATAGAATTTCGATAACGTTTGGCGACACTTTTCCTAGTAAGCAGCGGTAATCTGCAACGAAGCCGGTTTACTTGCCAAATAAATTGTTACGCACGATCTTGACATACTATATATGGACTGCTAGTGAAATGTCAGTCCCATACAAGCTCTGTCCAAAAAATTACGCCAACATAACTAGCGCTCTTGTTTTAAAGCGAATAAAAAGTGTCACAAAATGCCAATCAAACCAGCTTAGATTTCTCTTGTAGCAGCACTCTACTGAAAGCTAGAGGGCGCGACAGGCGAAAAGAAGAAACATTCAAAAAACCAAACATAACGATTGACAGGAGGTGTAATTATTTTGTACATATACATATACATTTTTATTTTTTTAGCTTCGATCTCAGCAAAGCAAAGTAAAGTAAGAAAATGTGCAAATATACGGTTCCCAGCAGCTGTTCAGAAAGCTTTTCACCTTTTTTTTCTTGACGTCTTGTACATACACCGCAACCAATCAGATTACAACTGTTTTTTTTTTTTTAATTATGCAATACCACTTTTGCATAGGTATATTTCAAACGACAACGTTTTCTGGACAGTCTTACAAATTCTCAATATGATATTTTGGATAAATTCTTTAATCTGAAAGATGTACGTACTGGATAGTAATACTGAAGCCCATAAAACTTACCATAGGCCTGTTTTTTTGAGCGCTCAGCACGCAACAACTACGCTGTACTTGACCCTTCGCGGGCTCACAGTATTTGTTTTAACTGCGTGCTGAAAATCCTACTTTACTTTACTTTGCTTTGCTGAGATCGAAGCTCAAAAACAAAAACACGCCTTATATTTGCTTCCTTAAATTTGTTTCCAACTTGTTTCGCTCTGAACCAAGAGCGGTAGCGCTAATGTTGGAACCAACGCGAATTTGGGTACTGACCCAGCAGTTCATATAAATAATAAGGTTATACCTACTCACGATCTTGGAGAAAAAAGTTTGCCCGTAATTATTCTTTAATGTACGGAAATTCCCGATATATACCTACTCTGCTATGAAATAAGATATAGTAGTCAACCTTTCATTTCTCAACACTGTGCTACTGTGATTGTGTCCCAAAATGTGTGTTTATGTCAATGAATGTTGAAAGAAGATATCAAATCCAGCTGGGCAATTTAGGTTACTATCTTTTTAAGTTTTTAAAAATTTGGAAAGCTCAAATTTCTTCTTGAAAAATCGACGCGGACATTATGGCACTTAGCAATAAAACATTTTTTTTAAATTTGGAAATAGTTAGATTGACTGACGTCGTTTTCAATTGGGACATAAAAAGCACTTTTTCGGACTCAGACCAGTTTTTCTGCTCTCGAAGTCAGCTGGCTGTCAGATTTCATATTCAACTGGCCGCAAAAAAAGCAGAGTCAGAGCAATTTTGCGAATCTCGATTTCTGAGCTTGATTCACACCTACTAACATTGACACGAAAACATTTGTCATTTGTCAAACTTTAAAGTGTGTTATTTTACGACAAGTCTGTGAAAAATAGAGAAAAATTTGCATTTGGCCGCTGCAATTGTTAACAATATAAATTAAATGGATATTTATAAACAAAAATAACAATTTAAGAACAGCTCACATATGCAAATAAAGAAAAATCTCGTTTTATGTTCCATTGGGCACGAAAAATCTGAAATCTGAAAGCAAAATATGAAAATCCCAATGGAAAACGACATAAGTCAAATATAAAGTGGCACTTGTCAAATAAGACAAATCACGAATTTCCCTTTGCTTTATCTGTCAAATCATTACAATTTTTGTTAGTTTAGTCTTCACATCAACGACAACTTGAAGCTGGCCTCTGGTGTAACAACAAAATTGAGGCTCAATAGCTACCAAAAGTTGATTTTTTTTTAAATTTGTTTCATTTCTATGAAATGCTGGGTGGAATTTAGAGGAATTTACAACTATCTGGTGGCAACGGCTATATCTTCTTCGCCTCAAAAGTCCTACAATCAGACTCTCAGGAGAACACGTTACATACTGGTAGAGCTATGACAAGTGACAAAAAAAAACTCTTGAACTCAAGTAGGTACTGAACTGAATACTTAAAACTGAATGGATAATCCCATATGCATCAATAAATAAAGAAAACCGATAGTCTTTCAAGGAATTGTCGTTCCATTGCCAATTTACGATAAGTTCGGCACATAACACAATATAAATGATGAATGCCATTGACAAGACCGACGCACTGACCTCTTTCCGATTCTGCTTACTTTACCCCATTACGGCACTGCATTTATGTAGAAAGTATAACTACTCGTTTGATAACTCCCCTTATCGAACATTGTACCATAAGCTTATCGGGCAAGAGAGGGTTTATTAAATTGACACTTTTATTGTTGTGTTTAACAAATATCCACATTTGCTCGGTTGGAATTTACGATATTTGAACTTGTTTTTATAGTATATCCCATATACATTGAATTTACTCACATTTTCGGGTTCGTCGGGAGCCAATGTTGTTGCTGCTGTCGGCGGTTTATTGACATTTTCCAACTCCGCTTCTAGGACATCCAATGTTTCCTTAACGTGTCGTATGTCCCTATTTAATTTGGCTATTTGAATTGCTAGCACAGCGGTGGCAATACCAAAGGCCGCGATTGTCCACGGCAAACCAATAGCTAGAATTTTTGATTTGATTTTCATGATTAGCGTTTTTAACACACTTTCAAACTAAAAAAACTAATTTCGATGACACAAAAATGAGTGAAATGCAAACGTATATGGGACTATCGATCAATTAAGCAGCAATAATAATAATCCTATTCGATTTAAACATTTTTGCTCGTAGATTGTAAGTAATTCCGAATACACATTTGGATTGTTAACTTTATTTCGTTGTTGGTGGACCGTGCAAAAGTGATATGGTTTTTGATCAACACACCTTAAATGTAGGTATTACTGATATAGGAACTGAAATAAAGATAGGTCCAGCGGGCTGCAGAGTAACAATTGGCCCTGTCATTTGGTGGTATTTTACCAAATTGCATTAAGAAATCAATATGAGGTTGTTATGGTGCTTTTTTTTAAGGCGAAGTCAAGCTCAACCGACTTAGGGTCTTCCACAAAGATATGCCAATCTTTAGTTTTCGTTAATGGTGAGCTTAAACTTCTCAAGATCGGAGCAAGAGGGAGTCAGTGTCAGTCAGAAAACTGACTTATGTCAATTCGAGCGTCAAATCATATTAAAACGTAAAAACATCGTACCACGAATTAAAGTGGAGGAGCCGATTAAAAGTTGAACCACCACAAAGGGTATTAGGTGACAAAAATATAAGCGCGAAGTTGAAATTTGGATTTTTCGGGATTCGCACCCGCAGTGTCATCGCCGCCGAGGCGTTTTAACGTTTTCACCAAATAATGTGCTTACTCTCATAGGTTGTGGAAACTGTCAACGGATCTAACGGATGACTTTATTTGTCGCATCCAGCATAAGCATGCGCGTATTCAATCCATCTGTCAGTTAAATCCGTCGCCGACGATTTTTATAACAACAGACGGACAAGATGATATCTACTAACAATCAAGGGTCCAATTTGACAAGTATAACTTTTGTTTGTCCAACTTAAGCGAAAGTGTAAAGCTACAATTCACATGTAATTTTTCATGTCAAAATTTGACATGCCAACGTCATTAGGACGTAAACATTTATAACGTAGTGACAAATATCTATCAGGAAAAATTGCACGTGTAATCGTAGCTTAATACTTCATCAAAGGGTATGTCCTCAAACACGATGGGCGGCCTAACCAATAAACATTTTTAGTTTCGACTCTTAATTAAGGTAGTTCACAGTGGCTACAATTCCTATACAAATGTCGCAATTGCGATCTTTCGCAAATTTAAGGTCGAGACTAAAATCAGTTATTAGCAAGGATAACTTTCACAGAGTTAAGCATAACCTGAAATCCTGCCAGAACTTGTTTGCCTGCTGCGATTCCCTTTGCCAGCGACCATAGAAAAGCAAAAATACACGTAATGCCTTCTCTGGAGACTTGATATTTCCACCAAAAATATATTTATATCCAAGTCTCGGACAAGCTTTGTTTATGTAACAAACAATTTACAATACAACTACAGCGCTATTCTTCTTCTCCAGCCATGCGCCCACTTTGTCTTTGTTCTCCTCTAGCCATTTGATGTTGTTCTTGACAGTTTCCAAAGCCCTGACCCTAGCAGCGGCACCAGCTCCAGCCTCAGGATGCTTTTTAAAGAATGCCTGCATCTCTTCCAGTTTTGTCTCAGTGTCGAAACGTGCAGTTATCGATGGAATCATGCTTCCCAGATATCTCTCGTTCAAGCCGAACCGATCGACAAGCTTCTGCCAGTTTTCCCGCACGTAGTCCCACACAATACTGCGTCCAACTGGGTTGGCGGAAATATACTGCAGACAGGTGAAGTAGTCCTGTCCACGAACGTAGCTCTCATCCCAAGCCAATTGAACGTATCTAAAGGCGAAAAGGATTGAAAACAGTTTTCAGATTGAAAGGGATCCTCAACAAACCTGCTCAAGATCCATGGAATCTGAATACCAGCCAGGCCGTACATCAGTTTGGATTTTTCACTGGCATCTTGTTCATTCACAAACAGATTCCAGACCAGCTGCCAAGTCTCCTCGGTGCCACTGTTCACCATGCCATAGTAGTAGATAGACTCTCGTAAGTCGGGATGCGGTCGGTCGGCGGGACTAGCCAGCCATTCATTAAATCGCTTTGCGACTTCGGTGTTGCATGCCTCCAAACCAAGTGAGCACGCCGATCCGATTGCGGTTATGCGAAGGCGACTTGAAGTACAAAATGTTCAACGAACGAATGGATACCACAACTTATAACCTACTTTTTCAAGTGATCGTCGCCAACGGTCCATCCGGCTTCTTCATAGGCTCGCGTGATTAGTGTCCTGGCGTACGTGATGTACTTCTCGTAGATGTCAGTGAACATGAGGCTGTTCTTGAGGGACGTCAACTTAGAGGACGCAACACTCCAGGGCACGTAGTCGACCTCCTTAGCCAGGTATGTGGTTATATCGAGAGCAGTGTCATACGGCAGTTGAGTTGAATCGGCCAACGAAAATGCATCGTTCAGCAGACTTGCACGGTCTCCAATCGAAAATACCTTCAAAGAAATAGGGTGCGGTTACTTCTTTAATTCGCCAGGGGAGCGCCAGGGGAGCGCCAGGGGATTGGACTTACACTTGGATCGTCGACCAACTGAGCCACCAATGCCGTCCACATTGCAGTGGGGTAGTTGACGCGATAGTAGCCCACTTGGTTCTTGTTGAATTTGATCCACTTAGCCGAAGATGGCACAGAGATTGTCACTAAAAGTAGACAGCAGTCCGTCGGAATTGTATAAATATTGCGAATAACGACCCATACTAACCTTCATCTTCATCGTAGTAGAACCAGGTCCTTTGAACAACCGGACTTTCACTTGTGTAAAATGTTATTGGTATGGACCACTTGTAGCTGGGGAAAAGACTGTATCAACACCCTCCTTCACAAGAACGGTTACTGTAATACTCACTTAAATAGTGAGTCATTGTACACTCCACTGTAGTCCTCAGGGTTCGAAAAGAATCGTTTCTGCGTCAACTTGTATTGGGTGTCAGATACCTTCACCACTTCCAACACCGGCAGACCCATCTGTGCTGTCCAAGTCAGCATAATTTCGCTACGGATAGACGCACATCAAATCGCAATCAAATATTGGCTAAACTTCGCCAATAACCCACCTAACATTTATGTCCAAGCCGAGCAAGTCAATTTCGGCCAAGAAATCACCAGTGACGGCGTTTGAATACTTGTACTTATTCAAGTAGTTCGTCACAGCTTTTTCGAACACCACTGGCGTCAAGAAATCCTCCAACATTCGAATAATTGAAGATCCCTTCGAATAAGTGATGGTGTCGAAGATTTCGGTTATTTGATCTGGATTTTCCACAGTCTGAACGATTGGATGGGACCCCAAAGTTGCATCCAGGGCGAGTACTGCATGAACAGTGCCAATGATGAACTGGTCGTCCTGCAATCGAAATGTGATAACTAGCAGTTTTGTGAGGCATCATTTGCCCTACCATTTTCCACTCGGGGAAGATAGAGTCCACGCCCTTGTTCTCGATGTAGCTGGCAAAGCCCTCGTTTAACCATAGGTCGTTCCACCACATCATTGTCACTAAAAGCGGAATAATATGTCTCTGAAAATTCTCCACACACATCGCAGTATTTACCCAGATTTCCAAACCACATGTGAGCCAATTCATGGGCAATCACGCTGGCAACCCTCTGCTTATTGACTGTCGAACTAGTGGCAGCATCATACAGCAGGGATGTTTCACGGAACGTCACCAAGCCCCAGTGTTCCATGGCGCCCGAAACAAAGTCCGGTATCGCAGCCATATCTATTTACAAAGGAAAGATCGTTTTTTTGGAGTTTCGACGGCGCATATGGAAAGAGAAACCTACCCAACTTCGGAAGTGGATACTCAATTTGGAAGTACTGAATGTAGTACTCGGTGATTTTGGCTCCACAATCCAAGGCAAAGTCAACTTTATCGATCTGTTCCGGACTGGCAAAGACACGCATTGTGAACTCATCACCAATGCCGGCTGTGTTGATTTGTCGGTTCTTCTCAATGAAATCCGAAACAATGAAGCACGACAAGTAGGTGCTCATTGCGACGCTCTTATGGAATCGCACCTCCACAAAGTCGCCAAGGTATTGCGTCGTCTGCAAAAGTATACAAATTCATAGATCGACGGCGGACAAACTTCCTCCTTAAACTCACGTCAACATTCATATTCGACAGGGCATGGTAGTCCCGATCGGATGGGTGCACCAAACTAACTGTGAAGGTGGCCTTCAATGCCGGTTCATCGAAACAGGGATACGCTTGGCGGGCATAGGTCGGTTCGAACTTTGAAGTGGCTATTGTCCTAAAAAAGATGTCGGTTAAATACAATGCGCCGTACTTATAATAAACTTAAGTCTCGACTTTATACATTTACGGAAGCTCACAATACCGAAATTTGTATGAAAAATGTAGCCACTGTGAACTACTTGAATCGAATGTTGAAACTAGAAATGTTTAATGGTAAGGCCCAATATTTATGTATAATTGCGAGAAGGTGGTTTGGATCTTGTGGCGGATTATGATTATTCGTTTGCCAACTTGTCACATAGCTACTTACTTCAAACTTCCATCTCCTTTGGTATACGAGCTGCTGTACAGGCCAACAATTTTCCCCTTCATCTGACCACCGAAGAGAATGCCAATTTCGAAATTACTCATTTGTTCATTGATTTGTTCGGCCAAGTCGATGATAAGGAATTCACGAACCGGATCCAGGTGATAGGAGGCGACATAATTCGTAGATCCAGCATTCAAAAGGTAGACATTGGAGATGTCCAAATTTTTGGAGTGCAGGGTAATCTGTTGGGTGGTTTTGACAATTGTCAGTGTGATTATAACCTGTCCACTGAAGACACCGGTCTCCAAGTCATCCACATTTGGATTGAGGTGCAGATCGTAATGTACAGGAACGACATCTCCCGGGAGGCGATAGTTGATCTTGATAGTAATAAAATATATAAGAAATGTATTTTTATGTAGTGTGTGTGTTTTTAATTTTATTGTAGGGCAACTCAAGAGGACCCTTTTGCTATGTATAGGTAAGTAGGTTATATACTACTGTTAAAAATGTGTAAGCGACGTTACCGTCTATAGAGATATTTGGATTTAAAGTCAAAGTCGTAGGGTTTTTTTTTCCGTACATACAACAGCTCCTACAAAAAATAAGGAACTTTTTTCTCAACCTATACCATCTCCCTCTTTAAGCTTATCATTTGTTCTGTCTCATGGACTTTGGCACATCTCCATTGAAATTCGCTGCTGAGTCAAACATTTTGCACGGAAAATATGTTTCGCCTCGGATACTCAGACGAACTTGCTGGCGAACGCAATTTTTACCATCGGAACGCAAGAAGCAAATCCTGTTGAGACCACTGCTCTTCTATGTATAAATGCTTCTATCGCTTACAACCCTGTTTGTACACAATGGGCCTCATTAATAATGATTTTGAACCTTCACACTAACAGCCTTATTTATTATAATTTACTAAAACGCCCGTAAACACCTGTGGTCAGATGCTGTAAGGCGAAACGTTCAAACGTTTTAGTGCGCACGAAGAAATTTGGTTGTGTAACATATGGCAAACCATTCGTGCTCACGAAAACGTTTGATCGTTTTGCCTTACAGAATCTGACCCCTGTATATGGGTATGCAGTGTATAAGTATTTATACAGCCTTTAAACAGCCTGTTTAATATTATTTATTGCTTGTTAAAATAATCTTGTGTGTTTGTAAGTGGCATCCCTTCACGAATGCAATATGGCCTTAAGATTTTTCCCACAGTTCAGTGTGCCTCGCTAGTTACTTTTGCAGTCTTGTTCAGTGGCTTCTACCAAAGAAGTAAGTTCAACTGTCAAACGAAATTTCATGATTTATGTGGTATTCGTTTGGGCTTCTTCAGATTTGCCCTCAGATATTTCAGATTCCGTGTGCCTAATCGAACATTAAAACGCTCTTGCTCTTTTTTGTGTTGATATTCGTGCGACTTGAATATGTGTAGTCTTCGACACTTTTCTATGCGCTTTCGATTCACTGGTTAAATTTTGTATTTAAACATTCGAAATTTCCGTCCCGATTGATTTCTAAATGTTTGCACACAAATAATTTACGAAAATAGATTCACCCGATGTAATGCCTTTCTTTGCTGTAAAAAAAAAAACACGCAAATGTGAACAAACTCCACCAGTTGTCAAACTTAAGTGCACTTGTATTGGTAAATCTGAAGCAAATCTGAGAAAATATCTAGATTCGCAAAAGTGCTCTGAAGTCTGAAAAAGATTGTTTTTTTTGTACCAAACGAACATAAAAATTGCTCTAAGGGGAAAAAAACACATTAATCGAATCGCATCGAATAACACATTTATTTGAAGCCGGCATACGTGAAGGGAGAAAACATGAAAAGTATAAGTTGTTATCTAATCGCATCTACAAATCTCATAATAATCTATGTCAAACTAATAAAATACACCTATACAAATTCGCCCTAACAAAAACTCGAATTTATAAAACATGTTCCGATGCATATTAGTTACACAGGGCTTACGTCAGAAAAGGTACTAAAAAGAACAAATCTATTACATTCATCTGTTCGAAAAGATGAAAAAAACTTAGCAGCTTGTGAGAAATACAAATTCAAATAGAAACGGGAGCTATAAAATGGAAAAAGCTATCGAGAATTCTTTTGAGATCTTGAAATTTAAAATAAAATCGTCGATACATTTAAAAAAAAAAAAAAAGGGTCTGGATTTTGAAGCCAAATTGACATTTCGATACAAAGGGCACATACAAAAATCTAGTTATCTTAAGTCGATTAGATTGGTCTGGACTAGATCCGACCCCAACGCATTAACTAAATTGGTTGGGAACGTCACTTTTCCTACGTCAGCCAAATATATGCGAACTGTCATCTTAGTACTTAGTCACGAATGTCTTGGCTAGATTCGTTGGCTACCCCCCATAAACGTCAACTGACATACAGCTGTTTCTATGACCGATCGAAGCCAATAAAAACTTCGATACATCAACTCTAGATACTTGAACGTCCCCAATTAGACCTCCATACAGGTACTGAACAACCTTCAAAAGTGTTTCGCCTATACAAGCTCCATACACAGTTGTACAGTTTTTATAAATTAGGTTTTTGCGTTTAGAAGCATAGCTTTATACGTTCCCTGTAATATATTTATTATAAAAAAGTTTGTAAATGTTTTGTAGGTCACAATGGGCAATTTAATATGGGAAATTCCGCCATTATGAGTTCGTAAAATCTAGGCTGGACATTAGGTATGATTATAAGTATCGCGCAATAACTTTTTCACGTTGAGTCAGGTTTTTTTTTTACATTTTTCAATTGCAAAATGTCTTCTACAAAATTTATAGATTCTATAAAAATTTATAGATATGTTTATATGCTATCTATAAACTATCTATAAATATATTTATGGTCCGATTTTATTGACATTCACACATTTACAACGCGTTTGACATACGTCAGCGTACAAATAATCTGCTCGAACTTAACCTGAAAATATAAATTTCAGCTAAAAGCTCATAGGCATGACAGGCAAGAGAGCTCATGTGAATGAAACGTCAGAACTGCGACAGTACTTGCGATTGCTGTTTTTAAGTCAAATTTACAACTATCGGCGACGCTTTTTATCGATTTATTGTCAAGACATCCTGCAGACATTTCGGGCACTAGATTTTCTATCGGTAACGGATTACGGATGACACTGACTCATAGGGTTTTACTTAAAACCATTTTGAACCTGAGCTTATATATTTTTTAGGTCACAATATGCAATTTTCTATGGACAATTTCGCCATTATGAGTTCGAAAAATTTAGCCTAGACACTAAAATTGAGTATTTGTATCGCGGATAATATTTGATATCACATATAACATACAAAAAAATATTTCTCCTTCTTTTAAGTTCTGTTATATGCTCCCTGTAATAACATTGATCGCGGCGCTTAGATCCCGTTGATACATTACCTATCTAAAAAGGGAACTATATTAACTCTACATAGTTTTCAATTAGATTAAGTTATCGGCCTGTTCCGCAAAGTTACTTAATTTCTTGAAAAATACATGTGCAGTTTTATTGCTCAACTCATGGTATCATTAATAAAAAGAACGAAGATAAACCAGTTGTCAACGAGTACAGCAGATATAGGTTCGAAGTACGAAGTACAGCTACCGTTTTTGTAGTACCTAATACGTGTCCGTTTTAAGGTAAATAAACTTTGAAATCACTTCCAATATACTAGGAAACACATACTTTTAGCAGGTTTATTTGAAGGGGTAAACTATTCGATCACGATAACTTTACGGATACTGCGCACACAGATCGTAAACGTGCAGAAAAAATTGGTTTCAAAAATATCACAAATGATGGCAACTCTGGATGTAGTGCATTAGAAAAGTTTTTTTTTTGAGTTAAAAAGAATTCTGCTTAACAAAATTTATATGACAGCTATATGTAAGCAATATTTTTGACACCCATTTTTAAACAGCTTGAAACTTATTTAAAATTGTGTTGTGATCTGCCTGAAGTCTGAATGAATTTTCATTTTCGAGTATTTACAATTTCTGGCTCATCCGTGCTGGTTGGCGGATCTGATGTCGTCGGTGTTACAGGTGCTGGTGTTGCTGTCGTTGTTGTTGACGACTGTTTAATAGCCTCCTCGAGTAAATCCAATTTTTCATGCAACTCCCTCACTTCGTCCTCCAAATTTGATTTCTGAACTGCCAACACAATAGTGGACACGGTAAAGGCAGTCAATGCCAAACCCAGGCCTATTGTTATAACTTTTGCCGTCAAAATCATTTCCCTTGTTTTATTTTAAATGGTAAGTGAATGTAACTATTTTTTTTTTTTTTTTTTGTTTTTTGTTTCAAATTCCCTAAGCCGACATTTTCACACGACAATATCTACCGACTTTCTTAACAGTTCCGAACAAACTAAAAGACTAGCGGGACTGGAACGGCTTTTGATTTCAACTACACGCGTATTTTCTTAAAGCAATCAAATATTATAATCTTAACTGCTTCCACCAGTCGCATGGCGCTTAAAAATGTATTGCCGATTAAATACCAATCTATAGATATCCAGTCAGTGATTAGTAAAACTGATGTTCGAGAACGCATGAATTCGCTCATGTGGAAGCAACTTTTACGCTGTGGTATTTGATGAAAGAAAAATCGGTCACTGTGAAGCTTATAATTATTATCAGCAACTATCTTAGCGCGTTCTAGGGATAAGTTATATGTATATTTTTTTTTAGGTATTTCGCCCTTATAAATCAACAGCTCTGCACTTTGTTAAATTTTATGGTTGGTTTGATACATAACAAAACATGAGCGGATTCCCCTATACAAATTCGCCTTTTATTTGGTCTTTTAACAACCCTGTAATCGGTATGACAAAATAATGTGAGGCCTATTTATATTTATTATGATAATTAAGGGCTGATATTGATTGGTCTTTAAATAGATAAGAGATTACCTAGAACATTTTTGGCGCTCTTACACAAAAATCAAATATTTATGCTTAAGCTAAGTATCCTGCTCGCGCTAAATTTTAGCGTCCCTAGTCTCCACTCCGTTTCTCCACAAGCAAAGATAAATGGTCGCTAAATTTTGAAATATGATAGATGGGACAAAAACCATATGACCATGACAGATGTCGGTAAACGTGATTTTAATTATACTCGTAATTTGAAATTCAAACTTCAAAGGCATCGCAATATTTAAATATCTGCAAAACTATGGATACAAGAAGAATTGAAGAAGATGTTCTAATTGCTGCAGCAGCTGAAATAATTGCTATAGTAGCAAGTAGAAGACGACACTTACCTTCGTGTCGCGTAAATCCTTTCATCGCATGAAAAGGCCATTTTGGTTTTGCGTCTTCTTTTACTTATAGCTAAGTATCCTGCTCGCGCTAAATTTTAGCGTCACTAGTCTCCACTCCGTTTCTCCACAAGCAAAGATAAATGGTCGCTAAATTTTGAAAGGCGATAGATGGGACAAAAACCATATGTTCATGACAGATGTCGGTAAACGACATTTTAATTATACAAGTAAAAAGAAATTCAAACTTCGAGGACATTGCAATATTTAAATATCTGCAAAACAATGGATGCAATAAGAATTGAAGAAGATGTTATAATTGCTGCAGCAGCTGAAATAATTGCTATAGTGGCAAGTAGAAGACGACACTTAACTTCGTGTCGCGTAAATCCAATCAATCAACCAGTGAGATTTGTCCTGCAAGTTCCATATAGTTGGCCGTTCCTCCACAAGCCCCGCAAGTTTTTTTTTCTTTTCATCCCATGAAAAGGGTATTTTGGTTTTGCCTCTTCTTTTACTTATACCGCTAATGTGACTACACACAGCTTGGGAAAGAGAAATAAATAAATAGTTTGAGATAATAAATTCACCCGGCAGCAACAACACAACACAAACTTTTTCTTCTGTCAGAATTTATCTTCGATATAATGTACCGGACATTTATTTCGGGAGCTAAATGAGTGGAGACTTGTCATCGGCCCATCTATATGAAGGCAAGAATTTAGCGAGCGAACAGGATACTGCTTTGCTAAATTGTTTCGCTAAATTTTATCTTTGTAGACATTTTTGTATGGGAGATAAAATTTAAAATTTAGCGCGAGCAGGATACTTAACTTTAACGATAAAAGAAAGTCGATGGACTACCTAGGCAAATGTTTTATAAAATTGATGCACCCATTGACATTTAAGCAATCTGTTGATTTATTTTCCGAATTTGTCAATCGTGTATTCTTGTATCTGTTGCTCCAAATTTACCGGAATCAAATGGACTACCAAATATTGACTTTGGTTCATCGGTTCTTAAGATTCAATATGTTAAATCTGCTATTCACAATACTAAGGCCGACGGTATTCCAGGGATTGTTTGAAAATATTTAACCGATCGCTAGAATCAGGAGTATTCCTCCTTTTTGGTCCCAAAATTTAAGTCTGGTTCAAAAAATGATGTCGCAAGCCATATAGGTAACTGTATATTTTCTGTCATTCCAAATAGTTAAGAATTAGATTCTCACATTAAAGACCGCATATCGGAGTTACGACATGGGTTTGTTCCTGGTCGATCCACAATAACTAGTTCAGAGCACTTTAGGTGTTTTGTTGCTTATGCTGTTGAAAGTGGGTATCAAGTTGAAGCCGTCTATACAGACTTTAGCAAGGCTTTTGATTATGTCAATCATATGTTGCTTACAAAAAAGCTTGAGTTGGATTTCACCCGGCAATGCTAAGATGGATATAATCCTATTTAAAGTTTGCCTTGAAAATGATTCCTCAAGATTTATTGCAGGTGTCCCTCAAAGAAGTTCCTTTGTTGACTGAAAGTTATGCGTATAAGTAATAAGTGTATCCGGTTCAGGTACCTGCCTAGTTTTTGAATGGCACGATCACTTTTTATTCAGTTCCTTCCGAAAAAAATAAAAATAATAAAAAAACTTTGTGGGACCTTTTTATGATCACGAAAGTAGAGCGTTCATTCAAAAAACGGGGAGAGCATCAACAGGATATAGTTTATGGCTGTTCCTGGAAAAAAAACCCTTTAAGTAAAAAAAAGTAATTAGCCGATAGTCATTCATGAATGTGAAGCGAGTTTTTTATTTGTCCATATTTCTACCTGCTTAAAAGGCCACTGGACCATTTCCGAGCTGAGCCTATAAAAAGAAGGACCTTTGTGAATTTCACGATATTCGCAATCAAAATCACACCCCGAACGGATCGTCAAATAATACAAAATCAAGCAAAATGAATATCCTGCGCTGCAGTCTGCTAATTTGCTCCGTCTTAAATTGTGTGCAAAGTTTTCAGGGAACCGTGGACGTTATAGCAACAAAAAGTGGCTTATTGAACAAAATGGTAAGTTGCTAAAAAACCAACTGAAACATAAAACTGATATCCTCTCTCCTTACAGCAACTGCAGTCGATGTTTCCCCTAAAGGACATAGTAGGACCAAGTCTGGAACTTGCTCTAACCAACTGCCAGGAGAGTTTCAAATGGCATCGCTGGAACTGCCCGAGTGCAGACTTCCTCTCGAAGAGAACGGCAAGGCATTTGGATCGTGAAAGTGCCTACGTTGTGGCCCTCACAACAGCCGCCCTTCTGTACTCCATAACAAAGAAGTGCTCCTCCGGCGGTATCTCAGGTTGCGGCTGTGCAGAAGACAAATCGAACCAATTCGCCGCCTGCTCTGACGACCCCGAATATGCTGAACAGGTGATTGAAACTATTATCAGCTCTCGCCAAGATGACACTTCGGCTATGGATGCGCAGGCCTACGCCTTGTTGCACAATAATCGGGCGGCAAAACTCGTCATTCGCAAGTCCCTAAGGCGGTATTGCCACTGTGAAGAGAAGCTCGTGCCATGCACGGGAGGTAAATGCTGGCATTCACTGCGACCATTTGCCGATATTGCCAAAGACATTCGACAGATGTATGAAAAGGCTCTTGTTGTGAACGCGGACAATTCGGGGGTGGTCAATTGGAAGCATCTCCCCGTTGATGTCTTGGTTTTTGTACAGGATTCGCCAAATTACTGCAACATTGATGCGATCCCCGGATGGTTGGGGACAAGTGGCCGACAGTGCTCCCGGGCCAAAGGCAAAGATGTGAGCCAGCAAGAGAGACTGTCGTGTCGGAATCTGTGCAGATCCTGTGGATTGAGGGTACGCGGACAGACAGTGGTGGCGAAGAAACGGTGCAATTGCCGATTTTCCTGGTGCTGCCAGGTGCAGTGCGATGTCTGTGTCAGTGTGCAAAAGCAGCACTATTGTGATTAAACAACTCACACCTGTCCCATTCGATTAAAAAGAACATAAAACGCCTCATCAATCAGTCAGTTATATGTATTTATTAATCCTTTCCACATTTAAGACCCTATTTCAGTTACTTACAGACCCCCGTACCTAGTTAATCCAGGTTGTTGGTCGCCCCTCAACCCTATATCCATTGTAGGCGGGCGGCGCCGCCTCTGACCGTCTGCTGGGCTCGCCAGCCCAATACGATGGTGCCACCTCATAGGTAGGCACACTTTTGCTGCTGTTGTTCTTCAGCGCCGAAATCACCAGCAGGAATATCGCCAGCTTTCCCACCAGTATAGACTTGATCAGCAACAGCTTCAGCTTTGCCACCAAAAAGGGAATAATCGCCGATTGTATGAGAAACGGCAGTAGGAAGAGCGGAAGGATCTTCGACACTATATCGTACTTCTTACCGCGACCTAAGATATGCAAAATGTACGTCACAAAATCCCTGCCTTACACTGTCATGCTCACCTTCCACATCTGGATCGTTCCATCGGCCAAGGAGAATATCTTTCAGGCAATCCTCGTCCAGGTTCACGTTCACGATGTCGTTTCTCATATCCAGGGTCATGTTCACCCCCGTTCCGACCTTGTAGCGAAACTCCTCGTCGTGGCTGTGGATAAGTGGGTCTTCTGCTGTTTCGGCCCCCGTGCGCTTCTTCTTGTTCCTTCGCCTTTTCTTTTTCTTCTTTCGCTGCTGTTGGCCGCTCTCAGTGGTGGGCGCCTCCTCGGGCGAGATGGTGGCTGCCGCCACGGAGTACCGATCTCTCAGCAGCTTTCGGTACTGTGACGAAGTTCGATTACCCAGATAGGTGCTCTTGTAGTTTTTGTATATCCCAAGGAAGATGTTCCGCAGCGGTTTGGTTTTCTTATCCAAAACTTCCTCCTGCTTGTCCTCATGATGCGCGAAAATATCTAAATCCAGTGCGGGGTCCTCCTCGGATTCGGACTGCTCCACCGTCTTCGATACACTGAGGTCGACTTCTCTGCCTTCGCTATTTGTACTCTGATCAATCACAATGTCTTCGGACTCTTGGTTGTGTTGCGCCAACTCCAGGGAACACACCGAACTTAAGGCTAAACACACACTCAACAGTAGCCACTTCATTCTAAGGCATTTCTCACTGCAAATCACGTTTGGCAGCAAAGCGATAAATTGCACAGAGTCACTGACGCGGTTTATCTACACGACGATGGCTATGGTCGGACGTGACTTGATACTCGGATGGACATCAGCGAAATGCTGAAAATCCTCAGCCATTTGAGATTTTATTAACTCTCTGCGAGCGCGGTTCCACATCGGTGCATAGAATCTTACAATTCCAGAAATTCCAGCCACAGAAGGAAATCAAAGATCAACTCGCACAAGAATTGCATTCTCTTTGTTGTTGTTGTTGCTGTTGTTGTTGTTGTTGTCATCGGCTGCGGCCTGTGTAGTGTGTATCCCCACAGCACAAGCATTGACCAATATCCGAGATAGTATTCCTAACTGTCTAATGGTCTTTGGCGAAATCGTATCCCACATTTGCGGATCTTTGGTGTCTCTCGGAAACAATTGGAAGGAGAGCAAAACCTGCTGCTCTGTCCCACATGTGTACCACCTCACACACCTGATCCGGCGTGAGTTCATGCGAGAGCTGGTGCGATGTTCTGTGTGTGAGGAGGGAATACAAAAATCTGATTCTAGATGGAATCGAGTGCAAACGTTTGTTTTCTTGTTCCACATCCATGACGGCGATGGGGTATCTAGATCAATCTGTAATTGGATTTTTTTAGCCGATTGTATCTCCGCCAGGAAAAAAGACAGAGAAAGGGGAGGATAGGCGCACTAATGGACCAAATTAGAAGTGTTGATTGGCACGTTGTAGAACATGACCAATATCGAAAGCATTTGGAATGGTAAATTATAATTTACGGGTGCGTTACTAATAGTATCGCCACGATGGATACAAAATTGCCAAGTAGGTCTGATCGGAGCTTTGGCACAGATTGATATTGATGGAAGGTGCAGTTCCACCAGCCAATCTTCGATGTGCAACACCTCCTATTGCAGATGCAATTATGGGCCTTACTATAAATAGAAAGGATAAACAAACGAAGGGAGAATTGCTTTTCAAATTCCATTACAATGGGTCAAAGGAGTAAATTTGTTTGCTCGCTTTGTTCGGATTACAATTTGAAAAGTGGAATCCGGGGAAGTTGGTGTTGGATGGGAGGGTAATCTACTGCAGATGAGTCTAATTTTTCAATTATAATAAGATCCTATATTGCGGTGGCCATGCGTGTGTGCCAATGTAATAGGCGTTTCTCCAAACCCGTCCATCTTTGGTGCCGGTTGTGCTGCAGCTGATTGTGGCTTTAGCATAATATCTGATCGGGAGTTGGTATGGTTTACTAAATCCATAAGAATTATAATTGCATCTTAAAGCACTGCTTACTCGATGCGGTTACAGAGACTTTTCAATTCACAACTAGTATCTGATCGTGAACAATAGGTTTGTTTGACGTGCCTAGCACTAGTGCGCACTGAGAAGTGTCAGCTGATTTTCACACCTGTTAAAAACCTTGCAGAACCCTGAAAACTCGGCTACTAAAGGGTGATTAAGTTTTAAGGGCCAATGTTGATTTTGAATAAAATTGCTGTCATTTCTTTTTATTATGATAATATTGGTATGGTTCAATTGTGTATGGAAGAAAATATCGGCCAAATGGCCGCCGCGACGTCGGCGGCACACCTCCATCCGATGGTACAAATTTTCGATGACGCTGAGGCATAATTGAGGTTCTATGCCGTTAATGTGCCGAATTATCTCATCCCTTAGCTCTTGAATTGTTGCTGGCTTATCGACGTACACCTTTTCTTTCAAATAACCCCAAAGAAAGAAGTCCAACGGTTTCAAATCGCATGATCGCGGCGGCCAATTAACATCGCCACGACGTGAGAGGTGAAAATGTGCCGGTTAAATTGACCAAAAAAATCAGGAAGTGCACGATATGCATTTTGATTTGAACGCCCATTTTCATAATAAGCCTGAATAACTTTAACGCGTTGCTGGACTGTTTATCTTTCCATGGTTCAAATTGAGTTAGTCTGAAATTGAGAAATGCCAAATGAAATGCAGAAAAAAATCTGACCCTTTCTTTCGAACGCAAAATATGTTGCCCTGAAGTCCGTCTGTTTTTGAAATTGAAAAATATTTATCTCTTTGTGAAGATATAAAACTATTTTTTGGTTATTGTTAAAAATGAGTGAACTCAATTCTTTTGAATACTAAATTTATTTGTATTTACCTTTATCAATATAAACAAGTGAATGACAGCAAGCGAAATGACAGCGCAACTCAGCACTGAATTCTTGCCCCGACAAATTAACTGGGGTCAGTTCAGGGCACAACTAGGGCGCCCTAGAAGTCACGTTAAACACAGGTTTTCAGTACCAGGGCGAGTTCAGTGCTATATCGAACACATTAGGGTTAAAACAGTGCGCACTAGTGCGCACTAGGGCACATCAAACGAACATAATAACGCCCTCATTCCTATTCGTTAATGACCTTCGGGTTATTGCATTTCATTGTCTGCTCTGTTAGTACCAGTGATGCCAGACTACAAGCCATATCTTTTTTTCAAGACTTTTTAATTCCAAAACGACTTTTTAACTCAAATTCATCGAATTTCAAGATTTTTGATGTGAATAATTTTTACATCTAACCATTTTTTTTCTATTTTTTCCATTATTATGTATAATGTGAGTCGAACAACTTCTGTTTTTGTAAGTTGTAACGTCTCCTTCAACTCTAAAGTAAGGAGACTATTTGTCGTATGTAAAGTGATAATTTGACAACTACAATCAGAGACAATACTGAGACCCCCAACTCCGGCCGATATTCCGTGACTTGCCTAAGCAATATTTAGTATAGTATTGATACATTGAAATTCGTATTGACAAATGTCACGAAACTTCAAAAATTCCGGGTCAAAAACACACGTTCCGCTGCTTCCAAACTGGCTTCCGCCTGTCTCTGATTACAATACTTGATTGAACTCGATGTCACACCAATCCACCACATGTGTAACAGTATTAAATACTTTCTTTTTGGCATATTGTGTTTTGAAAAAATCTTAAAAGAGAGACATTTTTTTGTCTCGAAAAAAACAAGATTTTCAAATTTTGCATTCGGGAACACTGCATACAAAATCCAACCACAACAATAAAGAAATACAACAACTCAACACAAAAAAAAAACAGACAAATTCTTCAATACACATTCTGCCTTCTGGTTGTAATTAGTTCAAATATCATTTGAGGGCAATCAAAACAACTCACGAGCATTTATCCAGTACACTACTCGAGTTGCACGTTTCAACTTCCTTTTTCCATCATTCAGTTCTGGTAGTCCAGACATCATGTCCCACATCGTGACCCATTACAATTACACAAAAACAAAAAAAAAAAAAAAACAGTTCTTTGATTACCATATCGATGACATGACGTTGACGATACGTATACTTATATGGGATCGTGTGTTCTGAATAAATTATTTCGGTGAAAATCCACTGATATGATGGATGACCAAGAAATTTCACTTTTTCTTATAGTATGAGCGCGAGTCATAAAAAATCTCGACAATGAAAATAACGATCTTGAACAAAAAAATATTGTTCGCTGCGTGGATTTGAAAAGAAGCTAGCTTACCTACATGAAAATGATATCGTCCAGACGAATATCGATATGCGTGATGTGCCCCGAAATCTCTTAAGAACTTAGCTCTCGGAAAATATTTTAGTTACAATAAAAATACTCTAGGAAACCTCGTTTATAAGCTGGAATTGAAATTGTGAAACCGAGGTTAAGATTTTAAATGTTGCCATCAGTTAGCACGGCTACTCAATAGATATTTTTTTTTTTAAATAAATTTGCATATTTTGGAAACAATAATATGGCGACATTTTTAACAAAATAAAATCAAAAATCTCTTTTTTTGACATTTCACACCAGAGATTGACAGAAGTTCTCGCAGGTAACTACGAGGACGTCCCTCGCTATGGGACGAAAACTAAAATAATACTTTCTCCATTTTCAGTAGCTACAATAAGTCTCGACATTAAATTTACAAAAGCTCCCAATTGCGGAGTTTGTGTGCAAAAAATTGTCACTGTGAACTACTTAAATTTAAAGTCGAAACTAAAAATGTTTATTGGTAAGCCAAAGTGAATAAATAAAAATAGGCGCAGTGGCTTAGTGGTATGCATAGAAAGTGGGCTTTACTAATAAACATTTTAAGCCTTCAAACTAAACATTGTTTTAGGTCACAATACACACTTCTGAATGTAAAATTTCACCATTGTGAGTTCCAAAAATTTAGCCTGGACACTAAAAATGATTATTAGTATCACGGAGTGACTTCCCTAAGGCTGGGGTTTTATTTATTTGACGGGGGGAAACTGTTTAAGTGTTTAGAGAAAAATCTTGGGTTTCTTTAAATTTCTGTTTAGATTGTATTTCGTTAAAACAACGTTTTTGGTAACCTTAAAATGAGCTTCTGCAGAAAAATTAAATTTATAGCCGTTCTGTGGACGTATAAGAAACGCTGATTAACTTATACTTAAAAATGAGGTAACTAGCGTAGAGATTCTTCGTTGTGTTTACAACTAAATGATTCAAAATTGAACATGAAAATCGAGGATGAAATAAATGTGTGTTTTATTTTAAATAATAGGTCGATCCTCCAAAGCGGTATTCTAATGCTTCTGGACTATTTTTGTTTACAAAACAAGTCTTTCGAACAGTTTCAGTAGGAAAAAGTTATAGTTTTTTATCAATTTTAAATATTTTTCCAAATCCAAGCATCAACCACATCTGTAAATTTTATAAACAAGATTTTGCGTTATTGATACTTAATTAATAAATTATTTTGAACGATTGGCAACGCAGCTGGTAACAACCAAAGCCGAGCAGGTGTAGCCATTACCTTACAGAGTTACAGGTTACAAAAGTTCAAGCTTCCTCCAATATTCTTGATTAGGTTAGTCAAAAATAAGAACCGTAGCAGCCAACATCCCACAAGGTGTTCTCACCTTCTCAAAACTGAGGTTGTCTGCCTTCGCTATTGTTATTCATTTTGTATTCAATTTCAGAACTTTCGTCGAAAAATGGGAGTAGCTATTAGTATATAAAAACGGAGTTTCCCATTGTAGCATTTTGAGCCCCGTGACTTCGAACGAATTATTTAACGAGCTAAAGCTTCAGCAAATTGTCTCCAAAATTAGATCATGAATCGGATCTGGTTAATGGAATAAAATTCTGCCTTGTGAATAGAGACATCTACTTCGAATATCCTGGACAAAATTTGTAAAACAATTTTCACTAAACAGAAGAGTTTGTTGCAAGTTTAATTTTGGGTGGGTTTGGGTGATATTCCAATAATTATAACCGCACAATACTTTACCCGAGGTAATGAAGCCTTATGTATATAAATTTATCAAAGTAAATTTGTCGCGTAAAAATACGTACATATATCCAGGCTATCCTGAAATCTCAAGAAAAAAAAGGAACATTTTAAAAAACAATGAGGCATTCAGAAATTTCAGAGAAGGTCGCTTACATTTATTTATGCAAAGAACTACTTTTGGCCAAAAGAAAATCCAAGCGTATAAATTAATTTCGTTAAATAAATAAATAAATAAATATGTTTAGTTATCCTAAAACCTATATCTAGCTACTACTGATTTTTGGCTTTGCTATACTATACATTCCATCCATTTCAGTTCATTTTGGTTACCATTACCATTCCTTTTCGAGCCAGACGGGCTGCTGGGAGTGTGCATGCGAGTAGACAATCGGAACTGGAGCGGCCAGAGGAGCAGCATGCACCTGTGGCAGCGCACGCGACATTATCTGTCCAATGGCAAGGACAAGCAGGATTACCTGTGAAATAAAAATCTCATTTAAATTTCCAATTGAACGAACATTTTGTGTCATTGACTTACACCAACGCCCAATCCTTTCATCGAGACCACAGTTAGGGCAGCCAACAGTGTGGTGATGACACCAATCACAAACGCACCGGGCACAATGGCAAAGCTGATCCTTTTCAAGAAATGATGTCCAAATGTACGTCCTTCTGTAAGTAGCAAAGCAATTTACATGTAAGCACTTTTGTTCACTTTCTGGATTTTTTTTTTTGTCTGTATCCCTTCACTAACCGGTCACATCGGAATCACTGTTATTAGCTGTGCCTTCGGCAGCCGGCTGGCAGAGCACATCATTAATCACAAAGCACAACACAACTAGGGCAACAAGGAATCGCTGATTGATAGCCATTTCGATTGATGTACTCGGATAGTCCTTTGAATGTATTATAATCCAAACTGACGATCGATAAGAAGTCGAATTAAGAGGTCTCCAAAAGGCACTCTACTTGTGTTTAATCGGTGACCGTTGAGGAACAATTGAATGAATAATTCGAAGCGTTGGTGGTTTTTAATCATCCACACCCAAAACCAAAAGTACTGCCCAGCAAATGAAAACGACATCGCACGACGACGACGACGATTGACGATCCAAACGAATCAGACAGCCATACCGAACCGACGCGCACAGTTGCAAATCAGTGTCACAAATTTCGATTGAGCATTTTTGGTTGACAAGCCGAAGTTGAAGGTTTTTGGTAATAGAAATTGCGGGGGCTGCCTCTGATGAATATTCAAGTGGTTGGGCGAACCATCAACCACAGCGTCTAATGCAGTTTTTAGCAGAGGAAATGCTAAAACTGTCTTAACGCACGGCCGGGGCGGTTCAATGGGCTATAAAAGGATTTGCACGCAGTGTAGACACTTTTGTATATGCGGCCGCCAATAGCGGACTTGGAGAGCCAAACTGGCGAGCGCCGAGTGCTTGTGGAATGGTAAAAGTTCGTTAGAATTATAATAATTAAAAATAAAAGAAATGCGTTGTTTTTTGTGCTTTTTGTTGCTTTTATGATTTTTGACGTTTTCGTTAGAACGTGATTGGAGTTTTATAAATCGGCACGCGATGGCATTTTTTTTTTTTTACTTTGTCATGATCGGGACCCTCCTGCGATGGTAATGCGGCCCACTTCGCTTTCGTTTTACTGGTAGTGTGTGGACGTATATGGTTAATGAACTGATGAACAAAACTATTTAGTACAAACGCAAAAGCGACATGAGCGGGGTGGACAGTTACGATACGAAGTGCGAGGACGTCATTGACATCTGTAAATTTGGAGCCACTCATGTGAGTACGTACATACACTTAAAATTGAAAACATTCTTACTTAAGTGTTTTTCAGTTCGAGATTGCACTGCATTTAGGCCCATTTTATTCACTCGACGTTGAACACAACTTGGGGATTTTTATTATATTCCGAAGTTGAGAAAACCGAAAGTTGTTCAACTTTGGGTTCTCTCAACTCCCCGAACAAGTAGAAGTTGGGAAAGCTAACTTGGGGTTTTATGTATACATATCGATTTATTTCTCTTTGGGATTTTTGACTGTTAGCTCTGTAAATTTAAAAATAATGTACACCAACTTTTGAATTTCAACTCAGTAGTTGAGGATTAAAGTAGTGAATAAAATCAATTTTCGAATTTCCGCTCAACTCTCTCTTTCAAGTCAACCCCGAAGTTGGTCAACCTCAGAGTTATCAGAAACTTGAACAATAGTGAATAAAACGGCCCTAGTTGGCTGCCTCCAAGTTGGTTCGAAAGAACTTTCCAGTGTACTAATAAATAGCAAGACGTCAGTTAGCCCACAAAAATCTGACGATGCTGCTTTTACTTTAAACTTAAATAACAAATTTAAGAAAAATACACACACCGTTTTAAAAAACGCTAGGTCAAAGTTATAGACTGCTAAGATTTAACTTTTACCCAGCGTTTATTGAAATGGGGCCAACATTTTTCTTAATTTTGTTACTGAAAGTAAAACGTATATTTACAATACTCTAAGGGCTAAGGTATAAAAATAACGTGCAGCAAATTTAGGGCGACATTCTAAAAGGGAGACACTATCGCTTTTGTTGAATCAGGGAATCATTATCCAGCAGAACAAATACCGGCAACACGCTTCTTAAAAGTCGTGTATTCTGGTTTAGAATCAATCCTGGGACTCGAAGGACGAAATATTAAAATTGTGGTCCTTGTCGAATCATTTTCTTTCAAACAAAATCTGTAGAATTTTTTTCAGATCGTGCGTGGTGATTTTTCATATCAAAACTAGTGTTTGGGCTTAGACACAGGGTATACCAAAAATGCAAAATGTTTTATTAGTACGTCGTTTTTATTAGTACTCGTATTAGTACTCGTACATGACGTACCTACTTTTTGAAATAAATCGAACATGTATGAAGTTTTATTCACTCCAAAAATAAAACCCAAGTCCATACTATTCTTTAGTTGAATGCGAACATAACCCCAGTTCTTTGAACTTGTTGGCGTTTAATCCGATAGAATTCAAACTGCACTCCCGAGACCAGTTTAAGTGTTTTGACGGGTTGTAGCTCAAATTCATGATATTGACATTTCTTCGTTCGCAGGAGACAAATAAGTAAAAGTGAAATAGAATATAAAGAAGAAGCAAGAAGCCAAAAAAATGAATTTCGTTTCTTAAGGCAAGTGGATGAAATTTTGATGGCTTCGTCGTTAGAAAACGAATTTATCGAGCAGATTGTGAATCAACGTCGTCCTCGTTTTCGACTATTATCTAATGCTAACGAAATGTCGTGGATTTTCGGAAATATTTCCAGCTAAAAATAAGAGGCACTTTGGAGGCTCAATTCATAAATAATACAACAGAATTGAAACTCAGCACACAGCAAATCAAATCAATTTCCAAGTGACAAGCAACCAAAAAAATTACAGTTTATGTTAAATTTGACATTAAGTAGGTTTAAATCCTGATAAAACAGGCCTCTTTAGCCAGCGGGCTTGGTGCATGTTTTTAAATGAATATTATTAATGTAATATAAATTTGTGAGCCCAATGAATGGGCTTAAGAACTGTTTATAAAGTAATCGGTTGTAGAATTAACTTAGATCTAGTTTACACTCGGAGTGAATAATATGGCCGTAAGATTTAATAAAATATGATTTTTTTTTTCTTCCGCGGCATTAAAAAAATGATGAACTAGTTCTTTTCAGTTTTCAGTACAATTGAGAAAAGTCGATTTGCATCACTGTTTGGTACAAAAAAAAACAAAAACAATCTTTTTTAAATTTCAGAGCATCTGGATTTTTTCTCAGAATTACTTGAGGCTTACCAATACAAGTGCAAAGTGCATTTTAGTTTGACAAATTGTGGAGTTTGTTTACGTTTTCGTGGAATTTTTCTACTGCAAAAAAAAGGCATTGCATCGGGTGAATATATTTTTTTTAAATTATTTATCTATAAATATTTAGAGATCAATTGAGACGCAAATTTCGAATGTTTTAATATAAAATCTAAGCAGTTAATGTAAAACGCTTTGAAAAGTGTCAAAGGCTACGCATATTCGAGTCATATGAATATCAACACAAAAAAGAGAAAGTGACGTTTTAATATTCGATTAGACACACGAAATCTGAATCTGAGAGCGAATCTGAAGAAGCTCAATCGAGTACCACAGAACACAGCATTATCTTAGACCCTATTTGAAAATTTGACGACAGTCTTAGCTAATCTAACTGAACTGAGGAACTGAATTGGATATTCGATGACCAGCTAGAAGCCCAATGCCTCCACAGTTGACGGAGTTAAGAAGCGTTAAATCTTTGCGTTAAGTTCGTTTATGATCTCCACCAAGTCGTCTCACACTGCCTTGAATAGCTGAACTGCCAGGACGTCTGGTCAAAATATCGCCTTACTTCATTTCGCTCAAGTGGACTGAAATTTTGGCTTTCATCTTCAAAGACAATTCGATTTGTGAGCTCCAATAGAGGGTGACTATTTATCCTACTGCCAAACTACTTTCTACCAAATCGATTTTCCAAATGCATATAGAAATTACCTATCAATCATATACGTATTTTAATCATCTCAGAACATCGTAAGCGTTGTAAAGCGGCTTCTATTGAAATAGTAATTTGAGGAGAGGCCTCTTTATTTAAATAATTATCCAGCCTGTCCATAAGATAGATATCGGATGCATTGTCCACCAAGATCTCTGGGCCACAAACTGCAACGAAGTCGATGAAATGTCGCCAGGAAATAACTCGATCCTCTTACGCACACTAACTAACAGATCCTTTATTAAGATCTCTGCGAAGTTGGACACAAGCCTAGTAACCTTATTTTCATGCTCATCGGCATCGATCGTAAAGAAAACGAATTGATTAGCGGACCACAATTTGAAGTTTTTCTTGTTCTGCAAAATTTGTTCCACTTTTACTATGTCGCTACTCCGGCATTTCAAGTTGATGACGCGCACACGTTCACGATCTATTTCAATTCCGCAACTCCAAGCACACACGCTGGATATAGTGCCAAAATATGGATCTTTGCGGTAAAAAGAATGTCCCCAAAAGCTACATACATAAATGTGTTCTGATTTATTCAATATGGTGTCACGAGTGTCGCATGAAGGTATATCCGCCCACGTCTTATAGAAGCACGCACTGCAACAGAGTGTTCACGAGCGCAACCAATAAAAGCTGACACAGGGAGAGTTACCTAACGAATTAATCATAACAAACAGACATCCCACCACAGGAATGCGCTCATTCAAATGCATTTCCAATTGCCTCAATTCCAATGGCTCTAACTGGGTCAGATGCATCTTGCATTATCTAATGACGCCGATCTGTGCCTCTGCAACTTTCCATAAATGCAACGTAAATTTTCCCACTACCCCCGATCTGTTGGCAAACAAGAAAATCCACTAGAACCACTAACGTTCGCAGTGCCAACCATGATCTTGAACGGATCATCCTTGAGTGCGGCTCGCAGTCTGTTCCGCGCCATCAGACGGACAAGTACGTTGGTTCTCGCAAAAATTGATTTCCTTCAAGTAAAATGCAGCCGCTTACGATAATACTCGGTATTTACGTAATCTTCCTTATCGCACCCTCAAACCAGCGGATAGTTGAAGATCAGTTAAGTGGCTTTGCCAATTTGGCAATAGGTGGCGACGCGAGCAATACGAAGAAAAGCAACAACGAGCCGAAATCTGTGACATACATTCGGGCGTCGACGCCAGCACGAATTCTGGAATGCGTTCGCAGGTTCAGCATTCTGCGCTGCACAAAACTGTTTGTTCTGCAAAAGATGGAAGGACGAACGATTTATCCGCGCAGCGGAAACCTTACGAAAGACTTTCTCGACCAATTTTTCGGTGACGATGAGATGGGTATTGAGAGCTTGGTCGACGGCAGGTTGTCGCAAATTTCCGATGCAGAGCTGACACAACGAGTGGTTTGGAATTTCAAGAGGTTCTTCAAGAATCGAAATATTCAGTTGCACTTTTTGCCCGGGATTATGGTGAAGATCGTTCCCAGCAAGGAGAACAAAATCAAGCTGTCCCTGAAGAAGAGCAAGCGAAGTGAGTAAGCCAAGTGGGACCGTTTTGTATATTCCTCTTTCTTGAATTGGTTTGATTTGTGGAATTTTTTTTCCAGGACACCTGCAGGACATCGCCACTGGACGTGGCCACAAAAGAAAGGAGAAGAAAAAGAAGGGGAGTTCGTATAAGGACATGATGATTCAGATGGCAGTTCCGGTTATGGTGATGCCAGCAGTTCTGTTGGGGACATTTTTGCCGTTTGTTTTGCCAGCTTTGAAAATGGCAACCATCATGTCGACCATCATGAATAACAGTGCGTTTCTGGCTGCCCTACTCTACGCAGCTAGGACACATGTGATGAGCAGCGATAACGAGGCGCAACCGGTGACTTACAGCCACGGAGCATATCATTAGTTGGGTTGTTGTCAGAAAATCGATTTAGGAATGTGTGTACGTAAATATTTGGAAATACAATTGAAAGTGAAATCAAGATGGTGGATCATACTTCTTTTTTAAGTTTCAAGGTTATGGAAAGTGGATGGTGCATTAAGGTTTCTTTGTAATGTGGTAAAAAGCGTCTCAAGAGGTTAGTAATCTGTCCTAAGCGATGGGACCAAGGCGTGTTATCCATACACGGGCAATACGTGAGGAAATTTGTTTTGTAATTAAAATCGAGTTGGAGAATCCCGCAACTCGGATTCCAAGGTGCGTTGTGGGTAGTGGACCTCTATATACGTTTGTGATTTCATTTTCAATTGGAAAAGCTCCAAGTACAATGCCTCGCATATGTGGACGTAAAAGCTCTCTCGATTTTGGCACGCAGATATTGAAGGCCGCTTTGTACTCACTTTGATTTGCCATTTTACCATGAGTGTACCTTTCTTAGCTATTAGTGGAAACCTATAAAATTGGAGTTGATGTTGCTCAGCTTTTTTTTTTTGCTTACTAAGCTTGTCACAATCAAAAGCATTATAGAACTAATAAGGAACACGGTTCACTTATTGTATAATTCATATTGTTTATTTCTGCAACCGATCACAAAATCGCAAAAGCTCTTTATACTTACAACGCCCAAAGAATGACGTCGCCATGTTCCACAGTATTGGCATTACAGTGCCAGATAATGCGTGAACATGAACCCATCCCAGTCACGACACTACTTGTATGTACAAACTTGTATAAATTCGAACAACAATAACAAACAAATTAATACATCTTCACTGTCCGAATATTCTAATTGGCATGAACAACATTCAAAGGCAACAAACTATTTTAGGCGACTGACCAATTTGTTAGAATCAACAGTTGTTATACGTCATAGCAAAAGCTATAAATAATAACACCTAATTACAAGCAAATCCTTAACAATCCTTCTTAATAATAAACGCACTCTGGCGATCATCGTCCCGCATGTCCGCATCGTCCCAACCCCAGACAAGGTTCTCCTCGTTGTCATGGTTCAATTGCAGAACCATTTCTTCGGTCGTTGAATTGTTATTGATGTCACTGGAGGCGTATGCGTGACTTCCATCGCCGGTTCGAATCACCCTCTTGCGGATCATCTCATCCGAAACAGTCTTGAGGTCGTAGGCAAGGCCTATTACGAAGTAAATGTCATGCTAAGTCGATTTTATTCATTTTCAGTCTTACCAAGCTTGGCGAAGAAATTGATCAACGCGGTTGACCAATTGTATGTGTACGTGCCCAACTCAGCTGCCTTGTAGTCCCACGGGAAGACGTGGTGATAGTTGTGCCATCCCTCACCATACGCCAAGATCGATACCAACTTGTTGTTAGTAGAAGAGATGAAGCTGTCATACGGCTTCATGCCGTAAAAATGCGCAGCACTGTTCACCAACCAAGTGTAGTGCAGCGACATGACGTAGCGCAGCATCGAGCAGGTGAAGAAGCAGATTTTAAGTGAAAAGCCAAAGTAAAAGTACGGTATCAAGGCGGGCATGATGAAGCAGCAAACAGGCATTATGTAGAAGTAGTATCTGCAGGGAACGGATATATTTATTAGTTTCCATTGAGTGTGTACTGTTGCTTACCTCTTTTGGAACATGACAATTGGGTCGGCTTCGAGATCACTCATGTCGATTTGTTTGCCCTTCTCCTTGACGTCAGGGTGTTTTTTGCACATCAGCCAGCCCATGTGAGAAAAAAAGAATCCACGCCGCGAGTTGTGCGGATCCGCATTGGTATCGGTGAACTTATGGTGCACTCTGTGATCGCGCACCCATTCGTGGATACTATTCTGGAAGGCAATCGACTGGCAAATCATCAGGAAGAACCTCATCGGCCATTTGGCTTTGTATGATCTGTGCGACCACAGTCTGTGCGCACCAGCTGTGATGCCAAAACCGCCAAAGGTGCCAAAGACATAACCTGCAAAGGAAACGGAGTTATTTTCATTTTCCTCTTTGAAATGGTCTGTGAGTATGAAGTGATAACAGGGTCCACACAATTTGATAAATTCCATTAACAACCATTATTCACTAACTCGTGAATTTCCTCATCACGCCAATCGCCAACCATGAACCCTAATTTCATTATACGAATCTCATTCCTGAGGAAGTTATTACTTATCAGAGACCCTACCAATCTAAACAACACTGTTCTGTCAAATTTGAACAGCGTGTCCGTCTTTATTGTCATATTCTGGACAAAGCTTCAGCGAAATTTCGCCTATTGCTGGCTCAAATTTGAATTTATTTCCCATACTCTGTCTGAAACAACAGAGTGGGAGCTTGATCCCGATATGCTTCAGGATCTTTCCTTGCCATATTAATATAATAATATAATAAAACTATTCTCTGAGTTGTTTTTGACGGCTTATTTCGAAAAAAAAAATTTTAATTCTGTGTGAAGTGGACATTTAAGTTTGTCAAATAATCGTATTTTGTCTGAGTGACCTGTGAGTGGTGACAATAGTCAGTCAGAGATAGACGCCCATGTTGCAGTCACAACTGAAATGGAATACGAGACGTCAATCAGAACAATTTTACCTGACTATTGTTAAGAAACCGAAATCAGTCCTGGCCATACCATTCCCCCATCAAGGACGTTATAAAAATTGTCTGAATGGAATACTCTGAAAATGGAGCGTTCATGCTTCACCCTACCTTCACAAGCCGTCTTGCCGTTTCAGCTAAGTATTCAACTGACAAATGGATGGAATGTGTGCCACATTATGGAAGGTGACCTATAAGCAACGAATACGCCGGATGGGAGGATGGGTGATGGGACAGATAAGTTAGGTTCTATTTTTGTGTCGCATTGAATCCGTTGGCAGTTTTCGTAAATTTTAATAGAAAACGTTGCAACATTGATGACAGTTCTATCGGAAAACATTCTGTCTAGTGAATTATAAAGCTGAAAATATTTTGTGCAACGTTTTTGCGACGGATCTTAAGGCACAAATGACAAGGAACAGAAACTGATACAGAAACAGAATCCCATACATTTGAAACAGAAACAGAATTAGGAACAGAACAATTTTTTTCAGCAACAGAATTTAGCGACAGAAAAATGGCTGTTTGGCTACAAAACGTAAACAAGTCTATATTGATTGTTTCTGTTGCTGCCAGCAACAGTCATCAGGAAGAGTAGCAAAAAATCAAAATCGTCTGCAAACTGCCGCTCTGCTTGATTATACGCCGAAATTCGACAATTAGCTTCATGTAAATCGTCTTCACTATACATTTCCAAAATGTGTTCCATTTTTGGTAGAAGTCAAATCTAAAATATAATTAAACGAAACACAATTTGGCAGAACAGTCGGCAGCCATGTTTATAGGATCTGTATCTTTTTCAGTTTTGTGTAGCTGAGCGAGCAACGTAAACAGAACCAAAATTTACTACAGAACGAAAAAACTTTCTGTTCACTTGGCGCCTTTATCGGGCTATTTCTTCCGTTAATTCCATTGACAGGTATCAAGCAAAAGATTACATTTTTCTTTGTTTATTCGCGTGGACTTTCGATGAAGATATTCTTTCCCTGTGACAATTGTTATGTATCTAATTTTCCCCTTTCCAACAGTCGGAGCAGGGGAAAAAGCTTGGTTCAATACGAGTAGTCCAACGCATTAACTACTGAACCGCTGCGCCCAACATTAATGCCACTTTGAGCTCAATGCGATTACCTGTTTCTTTCGCTGACGACCTTTCGTCACACAAACCTCTTAACTACAATAACAAGCCCATACATTATTTAATGTACATAGCGTTTCATTTGATTTCCTTCTTAATTAAGCGACTTATCACAAAATCGCTTAGCATTAACCCAGCCACGCGCAACGGAGAGCGATATGACTATATACGAGCAGGCGATATTGAAGTCCGAATTACTCGTGCCGGGAGGAGCAGCAATTCGACTTAAACTTGTAAACTATACAAAATTATAATAACGCAAAGTAAGACATTTCTAAGGCTAATCCTTAATTATCATTTTAATTAATAAAGGCACTTTGGCGGTCATCTTCCCGCACGTCCGCATCGTCCCAACCCCAGACAAGGTTCTCCTCGTTGTCATGGTTCAATTGCAGAACCATTTCTTCGGTCGTTGAATTGTTATTGATGTCACTGGAGGCGTATGCGTGACTTCCATCGCCGGTCACCGAATCACCCTCTTGCGGATCATCTCATCCGAAACAGTCTTGAGGTCGTAGGCAAGGCCTATTATGTAATACATGTTAGGCCACTCAATTGTTTTGTTTTTCTCTTATAAGGTTACGTAGCAAAAGGGAAAAAAACGGAACCTTATTATTTTCGCTTCTGTCCGTCTGTCCGAACCCAATAAACCAATTTTGTACCTAGGTCTATCTCAGAAACTAATTGACGTAGAAGGCTGAAATTTGCACACAACATTCGGTATAACCTTTAGTTAAACGATAAATACCAATGGTAGCGATACATTGACTGGTTTTAGTGTAATTAGTAATTTGGTGAAAAAAATGATTTCATTCGCACGAAAACCTGCTTATTTCCTAATTTACAAACAAAATGGATAAAAACCTTTTTTGTAGATCATGCTCGTAGCTATATATGTGCCGAAGACTGTTTTGTGGAAAAGTTAATACTTTAAAAGATATTTACAAAAAACTGTCGATCATTATATAAAGTAGGCTCCTTTTAACCATTTTTCATTCGTTATTGCTGTGTTCTCTTAATCGATTCAAATTGGAATTTCCAATAAATACTCAACTCTACTCCTTCCATTGGAACTTTTCCAATGGATACTCATTCTCATCCCCACATGTTGTTGATTGTTTTGCACAAACATCCTCTCGGTCAATTCATTCTTAAAGCGTCTTTTCTAAACTCTTACGTAGTTTACTTTATCCGTAAAAAATCTTCTCGATTTCCAACTCTAAAGAAGTACGGAACCTTCGGGGCGCGAGTGACACTCGCCCTTGGCTTGGCGAAGAAATTGATCAAAGCAGTTGACCAATTGTATGTGTACGTGCCGAACTCAGCTGCCTTGTAGTCCCACGGGAAGACGTGATGATAGTTGTGCCATCCCTCGCCACAGGCCAAGATCGATACCAACTTGTTGTTGGCCGATGAGATGAAGTTATCGTACGGCTTCATGTCGCAGAAATGCGCAGCACTATTCACCAACCAAGTGGTTTGCAGTAACTGGACATAACGGAACATGGAACATCTAAGGAAGCAGATTTTAATGGAGAAACCCAACTCTACTATGGCAATCAACTACTGTCAAAATTTCAGATAAATTCATCGATTAATTTTGTTTTTTTAGATGTTGAAAATGGGCAGGTGTATTAGTTTGTTTATCAGCCTATTGCGAAAGCTATTTACTATCCAACGGAACTCGCAGACTTCTGTGGCTTTAAAAGATATTCTAAATTGAAGGTTTTCTTGTCTAAATCAATACAGAACAGGGTTTGACCGTCATCTTTTTTTAAATTCCCAATTAAGCTGATTGGTCGGTCAAATCCAAATGTCGGTCAGAAAATCTTAATGATATAACTGGAATAGTTCTTCATTGGCAAAGCTCAGAAAATTGATGAGCAGTAAGTCCTAAATTCTGGTTCTTAAATTTGAAGAAAGGAATTCGATGAATAATGGAAGGTTTTGTAATTTAAATTGACGAATTCACGTGATTCGTGTAGGAATAAAATTAAGCTTAAGCGATTGTCCAAAAGGCTATTTTTATGAAAGAGCTTAACTATAGTCGAAAAGAATGCACTAAGCAAATTTGGCACATATCTAAAACAGGTTCACCAGGTTTTAGCCACAGAATCTTTGCTCAGAAGAAATCACTTTGTATACGCATTTTATAACTAAAATAAAAGTGAACAATTTGATTTATATAACAATTTATTTATTTGCACATTTATCATCTAAACTATTGACCGAAATGAAACTTCAAATGGATCGCATCGAACAAGTGTAAATTCAAATATCACGTGCTTACACTCATCAGTCATCAACTCCGAAGTTTGAAAAACTCGAACTACATATTCGTCAATAATGGCGTTTTTATTTAAATTTTATGACAATAGTCGTTTGTTTGGTTTTGTTTATTTTTTCCTACCTTTCATTTCATGAAAATTCTTTTGTTTTTATTATGTTTCGTTGGTTTATTTTTTTATTTCGCATTAGTTATTATTCAAATAGGTTATTAACCCTGTCAATGAAATAAAAAATGAGCAATTTAAATGCAAGATCATTGTCGAGATGTAGTGGATAAAGCGTGAAGCGTTTTGAACGGTGAACCATCTTAAAGAGCGGTAGCTTCGCGAATTTTGCTTGAGTGAACATACTTTTAGCATTTTAAGATAAGCGCTAGGAAGCTTAAGGGAAGCGCATTGATTTAGGAAAGTAAACGCGCCTACAGAATCTGAATAGGCACTCAACGTTTTTGAATCAAGTGACAACGAAATAGAGGTACCTAACCTTCGATGGAGCACAATAACGAAAGCATTGCGATATGGATGGAAATTGAGTGAATATTTATAGAATTTCTGCTTGAGGGCTCGTTCAGAGAGTCAATAGGAGACCAAAATTTAGCCGAGCCACCATTTTTAATAGAATAGTTTAACAATATACATTATCAACAAATAGCTCAGCGGCAGTCTAGCTGGAAGTAATTGAAAAACCCGCTTCACCTCAAAAGTAACCCCAGACCTTTTTTTTTTTGCTTAAGTATTTTAGAAGAGGATCAAATTATTTGTGAGGTAGATCCCATTGTTGTGTTTAAGTACCTAATTGGGTAATTTTCCAGGTTTTTTTAAAGTTTCTTGGAAATTATAAGTTTAATTAAGGATAAAAATAAAAAAGTGGGTAATTTGGCTCAAGTATTTCGGCTTTGGCTCAATGCTCGGACCCAAAGAGAAATGGCTCACATTTGTTTCCAAACTTAAACAACATTTTATTATAAAAAATCTTAAGAAATAAGAAACAAAGTAGTTTGAATATGAGAATATACTCGACTGAATGCCGTCACTTAACAATAGCTCGTTAAAATGGTTCCCAATACACACACAAAAAAGGCAATTAAAAAAATATTTTCAGAAAATGCCGGCTAATGTGCTTTGTTCCCGTTGGTGACAACCAGCCGTTGCAGAACGACACTCGAATTTTAATTCACAAAATCTTGTAACCGCCCCAAAGAACAATGTGGACATCGTTTCTAATTGATGTCCTTCGCTACTCTACCCAGCGACAATAAATCGATCAACTTCGCCGGAATATTCTAAACCCGAAATATGTTGCTGTTTTTTCTTTCTTTTCAAATCACAATTATATTCCAATCACATGTATAGCAACATTAAAAAGAAAACTTTTAAAACGTTCGAAATTTATGTTCAATTCTTAAAGACGGTATTATTCCATTCTTTTCGTTTTACATCTTTTGCCGATTGACCGACGAATATCAATGCTTGACGTAGGCAGCGTACCTCGTACTTTGCATTAAACCGCAATAGATATATATGAGGTTTGAATTTAAAACAAGTCAATGAACGTTCGACTTTCTACGTTTGCGTTCCATTGAATTGATATATGTAGTTCCTCTGAGACGGCCGGCATATTGGAGAAGTCCAAGTGCTGGGTTATACGGTTAAACTCCTCCAGACACTCATGACACCGATTATAGGCACGTATATTTTTAAATTTTGGAAATAGAATGTGTGCTGGTTCTGGCAGACGGTTGAGGCTTTAATTTAATGACTCGGAAATTATTAATATTCAAGTACTGAGAAAATTGACGTGACCCACTTGCAAAATTCGAGTATGACCTGTGACAACAGTTGAACGAAAGTGGAGGTGCATTATGGAATATTTCCTAGCGTTGTTTGGGTGTCTGTTGTTTTTATTTTCCAGATAGATCAAAGACAATGGCGATCGTGTTTACTCAGTTTGTGGTCAGGAAAATCAATACTCAACTGTCGAATAACTCTGTTTAATGTAGCTCCTGAAGAAGTCAGCCATTTTGCAGTACGAGAGATGTCTCCATAACTGGATGTTAAGATGTTTGCTTAAATTGCTCTGAAAGAATCAGATGGTTAGAGTTGATGATCTCGTAGCTTTGCTCGATGCGTTCAGTTCAGAAAAAAGCTTTCCACTTTTCCAGTTTCATTCATTTAAATATATTTAGTAGCCCAATATCGGTTTGATGCGTTTTAAGTAAAAAAAAACTCGGATTTATTCAAATTTCAAAAAATTAGAACACTTTTTGGAAGAAATAAGTCGAACATATCGGAGTAGAGACTCTTTCATTTTAAATTAAACTAATATTATTTAGATTGCGTTGTTATATTACTTTGCAATATGGACAATGCTAAATAATGAAATTAATTTTAATGCAACATATTCACACTTCCTTCCACCATTTTGAACAACTTAACAGAGCAGATCACTTACCAAATAGATAAGCCAGATAGGCATTTTCGGCGAAAATCAAATACAACCCATACAATCCGAACATATGTAGAATGATGAATATGACAACATTCCGCCAGACGATCTCCAGGCGATACTCTTTCTTTTTCTTTGGTTTCTCTATGCCGGCGGCGGCAGCTCCGCAATCTTTTCCAACAATCTTTTTCATATCGCCCATACCAGGGACGCGATCGTTATTTGTATTTGAATTTGTGCTGCTGGTGGCGCATACTGAAGAGGTGCGTTTTCTGTTATTATTTGCCGTATCATCGGAATTCAGTGCAGTCTCCGCCAAGATGAACGAGCTCCCTATTATGTTAGGAGCCATCTAAAAAAAGAACCAAAGAATATTGCATATGATTAGTAGTCGATCGTATCGGGTTTGGATTTTTTTTTTTTTTTTTTTTTTTTCTTTAGAAAACCTCCGCTCAGTGTTTGTATGGGTGGAGTGTCTTTTTGTTATGTTCAATATGGGATTTGACTTAAATTAGCAATGCACTTGTGTTTAGTTTACTTTAGATACAAAAGGTATTGCAAAGAACGCGCCGCCTTAGTGTAGCTTATAAGACGTGCTCTGAATACGATAGTGAAGATGGATAAACGACATATTAAGATGACAGCGTACCAGCATTGTTCACACTTTTCAAATGATGAATTGTGTTTTCTAGGTGAAACGAATGTCTCATGTGACTAATTGGAGAAAATTGAACGTAAATTACAAACAAGCAGCGTACGATTTTTTGAAATGCAAATTCTGTCAAGGCTTCACAGAGAGCGCAATATCTATAGACGTTTGTCGTCTTAGGTAGTTTTGTTTTCTGCTTTTGATTTCGTAAGAAGACGCCACCACATACAGCAGGTACTTTTACGTAACGTGTTTTCCAAGAACATTCCATTATCACTCACCGAACTATGTTCCGTTGGTAACGAACAGAATATGGGAAATGGAAAATTACCTCCAAAAATTTTACAGGTTACAGTCTTGCTACCATAACTTGTTTAGCAAGACTCGGAAAATGGTAAAGCAATGTTTAGATATTGGAGAAGCAACAAAGAAAGCATTTTATAACAATGGGTCAGTTCTGTCGTAGGTGTCACCTTCCCATTGACCTAAGCTACCACTGAAAAACTGGTAGCAACGTGCATGCTCAGTGGCTGTGACTGATGACTTAAATAAAGTCATTGAATAATCTATGAAAGGCTAATGCCCGAAGAAGATTAGAATAAACATGCTTATATAGATATAGGCACACATACTCGTAAATTCTGCATTCACCGCAGCAGTGCAACATGTCTCTATTTCTAAATTTGCTGCAAAATTCAAGCATACCACGACACAAAAGAAAATAAATTGCAATTTCAAGTGCTTGGCAGAATCGGTGTTTGACATTTACTGTGTTTGATTTTGTTTGTCAGATTTTGCTGTCAGATTTCAGATAAATTTCGTTCCCAATAGAACAAGAACATTAAATAAGATTTTTCTTGCCTTGCATTTGTGGTGGTGCGTGTTTTAAAAGTCATTTGTTCTTTAATTGTAGTTTTTCTTTATAAAAATCCATTCAATTAATGTTGATATCCATTGCAGAAATGTAAATTTTTCTCTATTTTACGCCTAGAAATCGAGATTCGCAAAATTGCTCAGGCTCTCAAAAACAGTGCCTTTTTTGTTTCTGTTTTACTTGCAGCACTGCATTCTGAGTTTCGTCCAAAAATTCTGCACATGTGTGTTTCGGCATAAAGTTTATAAGCAAGCAGTTCATGTAACTGTGATTTTACTGAGCGGAAAATTGCTGCCACATTCGTTTGGTCACTTAAACGTTTTTTTGATCCATCTTTCTGTGTGGTATAGGGTAACACAGTAAAGGATTTCGTACTTTGCTTTGTCGCTTATTGTCATCAGTCGCAAAGTTTAACAGTCTTGAACTTGACATGAGCAAATTATAATGAGCCTTAAAGTGAGACGTTTTTTAGAATAGTTTTAGACAATTGTGGTAAAAATGTTATTTTCACGAGCTGTCAGAATTTACAAAACGATATATAGTTCCCTTGTAGCAAATGTCAAAAATGCTGGTAGATTTTCTATTATTCTGTGAAACTGCGTAATGTGATTTCTTTCTCCAGACTAATTTACATGTTCTCCCTTTTTAACTTTGCCACTTCACATTAAATTAATACTTTGGATTGAAGAGCAGCGTGCACCGTAAAATATGTTGTATATAGTCACTTTTCTTTAAACAATATAGTGCTTCAAAGAATAGATCTATTAATCTCAGCTTCTACACACAGCTCGATCAAGTCCATGGTGCATTCTCTACTACACAACGCACTCATCTAAACCAGTTCTTCAGCTTCACCTTACGGGTTGCTTGCAATTCTATAGCAAATTCTAGGTTAACCATAGTCACATACGCGATTGAAAATAACCACATCAAGTTGGCTACCTCCTTAAATTTGAGGCCAACAAGTTTCATTTCGCTTGGTGTTGTAAATGTTACACAGCCATCGCTTAGCAAAGGCCGTGTCCCAATTCTTGCAGATAAACTTATGGCCGTCGTCGTCGTCGTGTCGGTCGGTGGCAGAGCAAGCAAACAATTATGCACCATTCACACTGATAATGATGCTGGGATTAATTGTACTCATGATTGAAGATGGAATTTAATTACGCCCGCCACCAGAAGAAGATTTATGTCCAAACACCCAAACAATAATTGTCTTGACTTTGTTCCAAAATATTCAGGTGGGCAAAAGCTCATGATCCAATGCGCATCAATGAATCCGCATTTCAATAAGACGTCAATGCATTGACCATTGGTAGACGAGTACTGTGATTGGGATGAGAAGAAATTACGATCGCAAGCAAATTTTCTACTGGCATCTGGTTATTTGCATTCAGTTGGCATACGCCCCTCATTGGGGGTGAATAATCGATGAATAGTGTCCACTGGGCCACATGACAATAAAAACAAAATGCGTTCGCTAAAGTGCGTTGCGGTCGATTTTCTATGAATATTCATAATATATGTTATGAAAACAATGCGCGGAAGTAATGACAATCGAGTTCATTCTGTCCAATGAATGTCGGTGATTCTGAGATGGAAGTGCTGTTTCAAGTTTTATGCAAGAAGACAAGTTAATGGTTGTGTGGACTACAACGTTGCGCGAATTCGAAAACGAAACGATGTACAAACCCAAATCATCCCAATATGGCCGACTTAACATTTTTGATTTTTATAATTTTGACAGCGCGATGGATACTTCAAAGCAATTGTCTAATAAATCAGTCTTTTACACATTAATAAATTTGATTTTAAATTTTCTTTGTGAACTGTCAAATATCGCGAATGCTGATAACTTTTTTTGATAGAGGTAATGTTTGTTTGTAAGAGGTAATCTCTGGAACTACTGAACCGATTTCAAAAATTCTTTCACTTAAAGAAAGCTATGGGATAGAGTATTGCGATAGTTAAATTTATTATTTTTATTATTTTCCATTTACCAAAAAATGTTTTCCTTCAAAAGCTGCGTAGTTAAAATCCTTCTTTAAAAGATACAATGTTCCAAACCATGAAATGCACCAACTTAAAATACATGCAAAACATTATCTTGGAAGACCTGCGGGGAAGAACAAATTTCGAAGACAAAGTGTTTATAGAATATTTTTCGACAAACCATGTTATTTTCGGAGACAAAATTCCTGATGATAAAATTTCAAAAATTGATGGCTTTAATAACGAGTATCGTACCATAGCCGACTTTGAACATTTAAAGTCTTTACAAAATGCAATAATTTTAATGTTTTGGACAGATTTTTATGTTTGAACTAAATATATAGAATAGCTCAAGGCATAGGTACTTTCAATTCCACATTTTTGGCTTGTGTGGAACACAATTTTTTTATATACAAATTAATGAAAAAATAAGTGCAGAACTCGACTTCAGTTGAAACATGTTCAATGAATTGAAACCGAGAATTTGTTAAAATACAAAATTTTCTTTTACAAAATAACTCACAAATAATAGTGATATTGATCAAGGCGCACTAATAAGCACAAATCCTGATGTGAGACAGAACTATAATTATTATTTTATCCTTTAAAAGTCGGAAGTCCTTTTTGTTTACTATTCGTTTTTATTATGGTGACATTAAATGTCACCAATAAAGTTTTCAAAATATCGATATTTTTTTTTTATTTCAAGGCCAAGAGGTGTTAATATGTAAATATTTAAAAGGATGTGGGCTACGAACAACGACAAAGTTACACTTCAGTCCTAAAAGTTACAATTTCAACTTGTGAAAAGTACAATCTGAAAAGTTAATTTTCCATCACTGATCGCGTTTGATTTAATTGTGAAGAATCTGAAATCAAATGTCATGGAAGCTTGTTCAGAATGATTTGCCATTAGTTCTTAAGCGTCTCGCTTTCACAATGACAAATAAAAAGTCGTAAGAACAATCGCTGAATATTTGTGGCATCGATTCTTGAATTCCCATGTTTCTCCCGTGGTCAATTGTATGTGACGTGCTCGTCGTTTCCCGTAAAGCACTTAGTGAAAAAGCGGAAGGTTGACCGACACGTCAATCATGCCGGTTTGATTGAAACAGATCGACATTGCTATACTTAAGTGATTTCTTTTGTATTTAATATAACTTTTGAATACAGAATTTGAATTTACCGAACTACATAAAGTAGCATGTGAATTGCGCATACTCGGAATTATTATTTTCATTACAATAACGAAACCGAACGAAGACCTTTTTAAATGGCCCTTAAAATTATTCAAAATTCTGAGAAATACTGTTGTAATTCGATAACGAACACGCATACCAACAACACACAAGCCGAACTACAAAATCGAATTTCAAGACCTGTGAAGCATCGCAAAGCAGTCCTATATATTCGTCACCGCAAATTGACAGCTTCCCATTCTAATGACTCATATTCTGCATGTACATATTCACAATGTTAATGCAAACGTTCAGATTTTGTGTAATAAAAGAAAACACATATAACCGGCGAATAAAACAGTACTCAACTATTTACATCTAATTAAGGTCGATGTAAAATTATTCATATTTACAATTTCTTCGTTAAATGCCTCCAATATTACGTATGCGTGTTACAAAAAAAAAACTGACACAGTCTGCCGGTGGAAGTTTACAATAACACTTCCGATTTGTAGTAAATCCAAATTTGTCAGACCAATTTTGGGATAGCAATTCAGGAAGACAGGTGTCACGTACGGACATACACACCAGCAGTCGAAATTAGTTGGAGGACAAAAACCACCAAAAACCTAATATATAAATTAAGATTCAATATTAACTATTCATACTGATGTTTGCATATTTTCGTTTTTCTTTTTTTAATTTTTTTGAAGTTTCTTTAGCTGGAGATAATTGCATTTGAAGACCGCAGAGAATTTTGAAGGCATTTACTCATCGTAGGTTAATCGATTCATAGTTATCTAATACGACACAGGGACAATAACTAGGAACAATAATTGTCATTGAGAAGTTATTTTTGATAGGCGTTTTGCATATTTATAGCAACTAAACAAAACAAATTATGACTGAAATAAATTTGAAAACTGACAAAAAACAGCTGCCCAAATATTTCTACAAGGCTAAGTATTTTGATTTGTGTAGTTAAAAGGTTAGAACAATGAGAAAGAGCATTATCCCAGCTGAATGTGTCATTAATTATATATAAAGTACGAATTAATTGTGTGAAAACATACATAAGCGACCCATAAGTGAATTATTTGCATTATCACTACAATGCCGGCGTAGATGCTCTCAAAATAACTTTTAATTTAACTTACGAAAGGTTTTATGTAAAAAGTAATACATTTTTGCAAAAATAACAAATAAAAACAAACAATTAACCCTAAAGCTGTCATTTGCACTATTATTTGTTTGTTGAAACGATTATGAGAATCTGCCAGTTAATGATGACCTTTTTGACTTTGTGGCTTAGCAATATCCTTTAACAGCTCAATTATTGAAGTATATCAGAGATCGGACTATCTATCAGATGACAACTTTTCGAATTTTCGAATCTTTAAGTAAGTCCTATTAATGCTTAGCCAGCTGAGTTTGTGAAATGCGGTAGAAAAACTCACTCTTATTTAAGACAGCCATGATAAATACTTAGGTAAGAAGAAAAAACATCATTGAAGTATCCAAATGACACTTCAGCCGAAATCTCTTAATGACAATTTTGAAAAACGTTTATTAGCACCTTATGCATATACTTAAGATTCAATTAAATTCAATCTGCACTAATTCGTTTGGTCTATATGGAAATATTAAATTGTACTACAACTTTAAAAGAGCAATAATTATCTGTTTCGAACTTTGAGAGAAAAGGATGTTTATATATAGTCAGATCCACTCATTCAATTGGGCGCCCTAAACTGCAACTTGACCACTTATAATGTACCTACTTGCAACCGCAAAGCTTTTTATTAAGTTCAAAACTTACAGTTGTACTAATTAGACTTCATAGAGTTACCTTTACTTAAACATGGCTTAAGAATTTACACAGCCTTTACGTCGAACACTTTTCGGTGGTTATTAATTCATATTTATGTCTAAATAAATACAAACATTTTTGATGGGTAACCCATATATTTATTTTTGCTACTGTAACAGATATTAACTGTATTTTTAAAAGATAAATACACTTTTCTTGAGCGCAAGTTTCAAAGCTTTACATTTAGCAAAGAAAGTATACAAAATAATTGGACACAGAGAAAACTAGATCGATTATAAACGTCATTGCTATTGCGTCAAAGCCGCAATCTAAATGTCAACTGAGTTGATTAATCTTCGCTTTTGTCGATTACCCTGTGCATACGTCAACTAAAAAAAAGTGTTTGCGTGATCAATGTAGGTTTAGAATTCGTAAACAAATGTTTTTAACTTGTCCTGTTTAAAGTGAACAAAATCTGAAAACATATAACTGTTTCTACCAAACAGATATAAAAATAAGTGAAATAAAATAACTAACTAAATTTAATTTTTCCTAACATAATGGATAGTTTATTTTTCTTAATTGTTTTAAAAACCAACGAATATCGTCAACACTTTCCGGATAAGAATAATTTTAAAATTTTTAATAGCTTTTAGGCATACCTAATCTATTACATTTAGTGACCTAGACCTAGTGGTCGCAAGATTATTGAAATTTGCTACAAACAGATAATATGTATCTAAATGTAACTCAACAAACAAATGGCTACATGGGTTATATTAAGCTTCCTTAATTTTAGTTTTAAAAATCAAATAAATTGGTTGGCCAACTAAAATCGTAGATCAACTTTAACCGAAATTGAAGGCCACATAAAAAATCGATTCCGATTAATTAACCTCAAATTCTTCGTGTCAGATCCTTTGTAAACCCGATTTTTTTTTAAGAAAGTCTCCAAAATTATATTGGTTGGCCAACTAAAATCGTAGATCAACTTTAACCGAAATTGAAGGCCACATAAAAAATCGATTCCGATTAACTAACCTTAAATTCTTCGTGTCAGACCCTTTGTAAACCCGATTTTTTTTTAAGAAAGTCTCCAAAACTCCTTTTTTTATTTTTTTAACTTAAGATGGAAAACTTTATTATTTTTAAATACACTTCATCGAAAATAAAGTCCCTTGCACTTTTCTTCTCTGGACTATTTATTTAAAATTGTCCACGAATTGATCCTTGTGTCCATACACCACACTGCACTTGTTACACGACGAGGACCTTATCGCGATAGTGCGATTCGTTCTTCGATACACACCGTACTGTGACCAAACTTAAACTAAATAAATAAACATTAACAAATGACTGTGATAATGTCGTCGCTGCTTACTTAAATAATTGGTAGAGGCTGACTGCCCGAACTCAGTTCACAAACAGTTCTACCAAAAGTGGCTACACTGAAATTTATAACTTTATATGCCCAGCCAAACAGCACACAGGTCGCCAGGTGCTATGGATTGATGCCGATGCCGATGGGAAGGGTAGCACGTATAGAACTTGTCATACCCTACTGTATTAGCGTATTGCTATGCCTATATCGCAGCGTTTATTGTTTGCCTGACTGTACAGTTGGTATGGTAGGAAGGTAGGCAATTGATGAGTTGGTTTATTTATTTTGCTTGCGGCCGGCGGCGCGCATGAATACCGTGGGAGTCATGAGCGCATGAGTGTTTGTACGATGCGTTTATGGATGGTGCATCCAAAAAGTTTTAATTAATGCAGAATCGGAAGTAATTGGCTGAAGGTTGTGCATTTGTTTTTGTTATAATTTTATGAGGAAGCAACTGTCGTATAAATAATATAAAATCAGCTCATAAAGAGGTCTTTAAAAATATTACACCGCGTTCTCTTTTGACGTAAACGATTAAATGTAGTAAAGTTGGTGTTAGGAACTCTTTTTCAAACAATCGATTTGAAATAACAGTTGGACATATAACATATTTTTTTATTTAACTTCTGGAGCACTCAAACCAATCGCATTCCATTGAACTCCAAGCAGAAACCCCTTTGATCTGTTATTATTCGTTTCTCTTTATGTTTGGGTGGCCGAGTGTGCCGCCCAGGTCACAGGCAATGACATGTAACACTTTACAAGAAATGTAATTTTTAATAAAATAATCCGAACATTAATTTTATAACGACGCGATAATTGAATCGTATACAACACACAGGAAATGAGCTTGATTTATATTTAAACTTTACCTGTAATTGAGTGTAACTATTTTTGTTGTACAATTGTGGGCTTAATGTAGGCACTTAGCAAGACTGTTATTATCGCGCTCGATAGTCCCTTTGGAGTCAATAAGGCGTTATTATTTATGTTGTTTTGATAACGATAGAAATCATATTCTATTAGGATGATGCAATAAAATATTAATGTTTTAAAGATTTGGTAGATTAATGCACTGATCGGAATTAATCAGAAGGTACAAGGTTCAGTGAACAAAAAACTGTTGTCAGTTAAGATCTGTAACATTCTAGTATGGCAAAGAACTGCTTAATCATGTAAGGTGCAAGTTTTGTTTATAACGCTTCCCTGGGTTAGTCAGCCTTCATTTCTCAACGTTCAACAATTCTTTTCTTAGAATTCTATAACATTTTTACATTTTTACTACTGGTTTACTTAAACGGCTACTTTGTTCCAGGAGCATTTTTTTCCTGTAAGCTTTGAGAAAGTGTATACTAATCTTTGTTGAATATAAAGCGGCGTCTTTTAAGTTAACGTCCCCACTAAGTTCCATTATCCTAGTTTAAATGCCTAAAACTGTTTTGGTTACACCATTCATTTTGTTCACATTTTCCTAGTAAATGGGCATAGGGTTTGCTGTAACTCATAAACTCTAAACCGTTTTAAATATGGAAAATGGAACAATTGTCAGGGCGAATTCATTTCTACCGTTGTTCGCACCTGTTGTTAGCGGCTGCTGTCCAATGTGGAAAGAATTAATTACAGTACCCTATAGAGAGAATGCAAGTGAACAATGGGTAAATACAATTGTCGTTGGTGGTTTCGTTGTTTTTTTTTTTAATAAACAACTGTGTTATATGATTTTCAACTGCAACCAAATCCGTCTAGTAACTAGATTCGTAGCACGTATACCCTCCTTTTTAAGTGTCGCTACAGTTCGGGTGAACTTCTAGGCCCCAAGTGATGCCAACTCTGGCATAATTATGCCTTCTAGACATTATTCCGATACTTGAGGCATTGAGGAATAAGTTTTAAGGAAAGGCGTAGTTTTTTGTGAATTCCTTAGCCGAAGGCTCAGGTAGCTAGTACTGTAAGACCAATTTAACTGTAATTTATTTACTTCTTAAAAATAATCATAATAATAATAATTTGTGCATTGTTTTCTTACAATCAAAACATACAAAAACATTTTGAATTTGGTAGATCTGGTACATTCTTTGATCAAAGTCGCATCACTAGCTTTCATTTACAACAGTAGGTTTGTTTGACGTGGGCACTAGTGCGCACTGGGTTAACCCAAATGTGTTCGATATAGCATTGAACTCGCCCTGGTACTGAAAACCTATGTTTGAAATGGCTTCTAGGGCACCCTAGTTGTGCCCTGAACTGACACCAGTTAATTTTCGGGGCAAGAATTCAGTGCTGAGTTTCGCTGTCATTTCGCTTGCTGTCATTCATTTGGTTTGAGATATCTGACTGGGAAACTTCAGGGCAACATATTGTGCGTTCGATATAGTAGCCGAAATTTCAGGGTTGTGCAGGGTTTTAGGCAGACTTGAAAATAAGCTGACATTTCTCAGTGCGCACTAGTGGGCACTAGTGCTAAACACGTCAAACAAACCTAGTGCGCAGTTCTTATTTTCCAATTCTCTATTTGACTTATACTCACCAAAGCCAAACCTTGAATTATATAGATCAAAAAAGGTTTAATTACCTTTCGAGTGACCAACATTCTGTTAAAAAATTCTGGTTAGTAGCAGTTCCTTTGTAATTATGCAATTTTTACATTTTTTTTTTTTTTTGTCCTTCAGTTCTTCCGCTACTGAGTTGACTTAGAAGTTGTGTTAGAATCGAGACACACTCGTGGTTAGATATTGCTTAGAGCATAAATTGCAGTTGCAATTAGGTATTGCCACCAAACGATAGCTAAGTGATGATGTTACGCTACCCCGTTGAACAAATTTTAAGGGGCTTAACCTCAGAACACCCGCTCAGTAGTCTAGTAAATTTACCACTGCGCCTATGTACTCTCACAAAATATAAAAGAGTGCCTCTTTTCAACATCGTCCTTCCTCCAACCTCAAAAACGCTGAAAAGTGTATTGTTTAATTCGTTTCAGACTAGCTCAATAACCCCCTAACTGGGACCAGTCGAGGTGCCATTCGAATGTTAAGCACTTTTCAATTACGCACGTAATTAAGAGGAAAACTTCTTCTCACAACCACATTTAAATTATTACCCACAATCGGCGTACAGTAATTAAAATGATGTAACCACAATTGATTCAAATTCACAGGCTTGAGTTGCGATTATACCCACTATACCCGACGCATATAGAACACTTAATTTCGTAACACACGTATACCTACTCTAAATAGCCCAAAACCTTACCTCATAATCAGTGCTCATTAAAATCATCACAAAGTCCAGAAATGGTAAAAACCAGTTCAATTTCGTTTGACATCACGTTTGCGAGAGATGTCAAATGTCAATTTGGCTTCTTTTCTTTTTCGTTTCAATCTAATCTTTGCCAGTTAAAGAGGAAAGTTGTCTTGTTTTCTTTAGCTTATTGCGATACAATCTCAATACAATTTTGACAAAAATGTCACACACAGGCCCAAAACAAATGTCAGACTACGAAAACAGCTGTCTGCACGAGCGCTTACAACTTCATTAACTGACTTAATTAACCGCAGCCGTAGGTACATGCGTATTTGGTAATAGGTTGAAAATGAATGGCTTTTGGGTTTTTGTTTATTAATAAATGATCTACAGAAGAAGATAAAAAAAAAAACATGTTGCCCTACGTACGATAGTAATTTTCCGAAAAAGTGCAACAGAAACCCGAAATAGAAATGGAATACGCACATTCTTGATGATCTTGGGTCAATGACAAAGTCTGGTGTAACTGGTTGGGTGGTATACGATGGCGAAGCACAAGTCACATAATTACCAAGGTTTTCACTTTGATGACTATTACAAATGTCTTTGAAAGTGAAGCCACAATTGAACAGAAGTAATAATTACATTTTGACGAGCTAAGGAATTTTATAACATTTTTGTAATGCTTTGAAGATTTTCAGTTACATATTTGGTAGTGAGTTAGTGAATAGCGTACCCATTAGGGTTTACGAAATTCGGAAAAGAATGTCTTTAGGACTGCCTCTGCTCGGACAGTTCTGTCTCAAATGATCACATCAATTATAAGCGTCTATGGTTTGGATATGGTATGTGAAAAGGTGAGTTTGCATAATGAATTTACCTTAAAGGACAAGATCTTCATATGTTATTTTCTTTTGTCAAAAGTAATCATTACAACATGCCGTCGACACATTTTTTGTAGACCGCAACAGATAGGTATGATCTTAAGCACTAAGTGGTTCATTGTCCTTTAGCCAATCATGGCATTTGTTAGTTACTAGCGATTATAGTATTCACTGACAGGCAATCTGCCAGTGGACTCAACAAAGCTAATAATAATGGAAAACTCAATCTCAATCAGCTTATTGTAAAGAGGAATCTTAAGAATGGCTTCAGGATCTGCCACTTGAGAATTTAAATCTTACGAATTTTAACTCAATTCCGTTCCTTAAGTCGAAAAATATATTTTACCCCTCCATTGAGAATCTTACGAGTTTTTACTCAACCAATTTCTTGGTGTAAGAATTGGAAAAGCTGTTAGTCACTTGACTATATTGACAGATGATTTGGAATTTGGCATACGGGTGTATCTGTTTAAATCTTCTGCATATTAAAATGGAAACATTCCTTCTTTCTTCTCAATAACCCACCTCCGTAGTTTTGTATATCTTCTGATATTTATAGCCAAAATTAATGCCGAATTCACAAAGTTTTGTTTTCGTATTTTAACTAAATCTTTTCCATCGACCGCAACGTTGTTTTGTTACATTACCTTATTCCCTGTATCAGTTACCAAAGAATCGACAAAGTCATCAACAACAACGAATGTATTTTGTTAATTATGTTAATGTCCTTTTCGTTGGTGTTGGAGCATCAGTTTAATGAGCTTTAAGATAGTAATTGGGTTCACTAATTATCAGTAGTGATGCCAATTACATGCGCTAATTAAAATGTTTCAGGGCTGCTTAGTATGATCATACACACTTTTTTTTAGAATTTCTATCATAATTAGTTAATACCCCGATCGATTTAGCTAATTACCAAACTTGACATTTTTCACAATACTTTGCCCTTACAGGGAAGGTGATGTTAAAATTAAGGACCTAGAGAATGGCGTGTACGCAATTGAAGGGCACAGGTGAGTAACCGCAAGAGTTATGAACCTTATTTGCATTCATAGCCAGCCAATCGGTGACTTTCACAATAACATTTCCTACGTTCAGGGCAAGGTAATGTTATAAATAAAAATTTAAAGCTACCAAGTAAAATATACATTTAAAACAAAAATCAAACGAAAAATATATATAGGGAACATGGCTTGCTTTGTTTTGTGCAGCGTGTCCGGTGTCCAACTATCCTTTCTTGTATTTCTTTATTTTCCTTGTACTTCGTACGTGCTTGAGAAGTGTTTGATTGCGCATTGTATGACAGATAAAAAGTGTTAGTGGTTAATTTACTTTGAATAACGTTAACAAAATGGAATTGGAATAAGTACGTGATGGGGCAAATTGGTCTTTATTGAAATAAAACAATAGCCGCTAAGCGAGCAAAGGGGTCACACAGTAATTAAGAATATGACTGCTCATCTCAAAGTCGGTTGATAAATGTCAAATTAAACGTCTATTAGATCTTTATTGTGCACAAGAACGAACAAAGCCTTTGACGTTTCAACCAAAAGATTTATGCGCTGTACATTGATATCGATCTGGGAAAATCTAAAATTTGCATATTTTTTGCTGCCTACCTCAAATGTCAAAATAAGTAGATAGAACCTAGAACAATAAGATATAATAAAATGCTTTATTGAAATTTGAGTGAAGAATTCAGCGCTAGTTAACAAGATTTAATAGTTTAATATGATATGAATACAAATGCAAGAAAGTAGTTCGTATTCGGCTGGGCGTTTACATCTATTATGTTTTATGATTAGAGAAATCTGAGCATTAAGATTTTACTGCGAAATCACGGCGTAGCAACCGCCAATCGTTCCTAATTGTACTCCGATCACGTATGGTAGCAGTATTCTTTTCAATTGATCGAAATGCTATAAAACTAATTTTAATTGACATGTCGTCGGCTAGATGCTATCTTGTTATATGTCCCTTTTTCAAAATGTTGGGAAATCGATTTTTAAAGGTCAGTTTGAAAATTTTTCTTTCTATCAGAAATTTTTTTGATTTGTATTCATTTATTTCTGAAAGCCTGGACAATTTTGTTTATAAAACAAGTCACAGAAATTGTTTTTCTTTTATTTTGATTAAGTTATAAATTAAAATTAACGAGGAAGTCATTTTGGATATTGAACAAAGTTGTATGGAGGTGACAACAATATCGTAAAATTGTTGGATATTGAACACAAAAACTCAATATTGAACAACATAGAAAAAAACACAAAAAGAGAATACATAGAACAAAATGGATTGCGCCAAACGAAAGTGCGTCCCAAAATTATTAAGACTGCATACCTCACTCAATTTCGGAAAAAAATGGCTTTAGAACAAGATAGCATCCAGCCGACGATGTGTTTTCTAGAATCCCAAGTGTATTAAGCAGGTACTACGAACACAGTCCACCGTCTTCATAGGTGTTAACTACATTCTCATTTATGCACCACCAGATACGGCAAATTTGTGAATTCTTTGCATTCAAAATATGTCTGCCTGTTTCTTAAACAACATGACACTCGAAAACCTCAGTATCATTATGATTCGTTTTGTCACCTTCACGATATCTTTCATTAATCACACACAAGAGCTGACATTCAACCTTTAAAAAATATCTTTACTTTTTTTCCTGTATCCAAGTCAATGTCGTCAGGCTGTGCAGTGACAAAAATTCTCTGCCCAACTATTCAAATAGAAGGCAACAGCTGCCGAATTGGTTTCATTTAAAATTCAAATTACGGGAATTGACCGGCACTATTTGAAGCACAAATTGCAATGATGTCCCAGTAAAGTGTCACTTTAATGTGTGCGTATAATTAGCTAATATATACAGACAAATCTGACAGCATTTAAGCGGAAACATGAAATTTGCCAGTCAAAGTGTTTAAAAGCGCATGTCTAATATTTGCATGTCTAATGCTTTCGCACCAATAGATAGTCTCATAAATGAGACTCTTCAAGAGCCGGCTACAACTACAAGTCGCAGATGAGGTTATCCCAATCAGTGTGGAGCGAAATTGATGTTGGGTTAATGAACTATCTCAATGCAGCACCAACGAATGAATTACCTAAAACCTTGGCTAGTATTAATCTTAGCAGCGGAAAAGATTTTGAATATATATTTTGCATTTTTCTTGTCGCTGAAGACTTTTGTGTTTTTATGACATAAGAAGCGACTGAAAGATTCTTTATGGTGTGTACCTACACAGTCTTGCACAGATTTGCCATTCGCATTGTAGCAGTGATGAAAATGCTTTTAACCCCAAAATGCATTGGAGATTTCAATTTGAAAACGTAGTGACCTCGGCATTTAAAATGCACATCGCGCATGCTTGGCTTTAAATAGAGATGAAGCAATTTATGTTGCCAGAGCCTGTTGTGTTGTGGGCACAAAATAAATAAGTGTTTTTCAGTGCGTCTGCTGCACGTGAAAGTTCGATTTTTCTGCTTTAACTGGTGGAACTGTAACAGATTGGGGCAGCTTCTTTCAAAAACCTAGGCATACTTAAAAAATAAAAGTTATCTGTGACACGCTTTAGCTGCTTAGAAATTGATCTCATACCCCCACATTCCACTAACTAATTACAGAAGTGGCATTACTTGAAATACCATTGGCATTGCCAAATTATCCAATAAAAGTTTTTGTCATTTCTAGACCGGTAAAGGATACGTGTAGTTCGTAACCGTAACGAATGTAGTTGCAGCTACCGAAGTGATGTTATAATTTTGAAATCAACAGATCTGTTCTAGAATAATAATTTAGTTTGACCCAAACAATCTTTTTCAGATTTCAGAGTAATTTTGCAAATCAGGATATGTTTTCAGATTTGCTTCAGATTTACCAATACAAACGCGTTTGGGTTTGACAACGGGTGAATCTTTCCCGGTGTGGATTTCTTTATATTTAGAAATCAATCGGGACGGAAATTTCGAATGTTTAAATATAAAATTCAACCAGTGAATGGAAATCGCTTAGAAAAGTGTTGAAGACTACACATATTCAAATCGCACGAATATCAACACAAAAAAGAGCAAGTGACGGTTTTATGTTCGAAAATAACGAAATCTGAGAACAAATCTGAAGAAGCCCAATCGAATACCACATAAATAATTTGAAGAATAACGGTGATTAGCTGCACCATCTATCGCTGAATAGATACATCTTTTATCCTCTATTGTGTTTTTTCTCCTCCAGATGTCACCCACATCTATTTGTTTACTTTTATTTGAAACCAGCTGTTTCACAAGACTACAGCTGTCAGTTTTTATCACCAAAATTTCGTCTCACCTTTGTTAATAAACGTTCTACGTAGAAAGTGTATTTGTTGTTATTTGCCTACATAAATACCATTAAGTTATTAAAAAATGCCAACTATTCACGTATAGAACGCAAATCTGTCGACATCTCGAAAACCACTTAATTTCCGCTTCCTTGGAATCAAGTGATGGCTGTACAAGGAATTGAAGCCATTAAAGTTTTCTCGGTCCAAGAAAAGGACCCAGCTATGAATTCAGTCGACAGATACAAGTCCGTTCGATCCGTCGATTTCTTTTCCCCTATTAAAGTTGCAAATATTTCAGGAACGAATGGGCTCAAATCATTGCATCACTTGAGAACTTCGAGAGCATTCGTGACCTTGCGTTCAATGGGGACCTTAAGGTTTCAAAGTTTCGCAGCATCTATTGGGCCCTATTGTTACGTGTATTAAGTGCAGATCATAAGACTTGGATTGAACAGCGCAAACAACAGAGAAATAGATACGAGAAGCTAAAGCAAGAGTTTGAAAAGAATCCTCATAATGTAGAGGCTCTCAATGATGATCCATTATCGCAGTCCAAGCAGGTGTGCTGATTGAAACGGTTTCATTTAAAGTGTTTTTTTATCTGAAGAGCTGTTTTTATTTCAGAGCATTTGGAATCAGTACTTTAGCAACCAAGAACTATTCGCAGTGATCAAGCAGGATGTGATACGAACATTTCCCGGTGTGGATTTCTTTAAAAAAGAAACAATCCAAAATGCAATGGTAAGAATGAAATGAGGTATATTTGCGTAATTAAGATAGCTTTCTAAAACTATCTGCAACTACTTCAGATACCCATAAGTACAGAAAATTCACTTTTTGAAAACTTTCAACCATGTACTTTTCCCAGACAAATATCCTCTTCTACTATGCGAGAGAACATCCCTACATGTGCTATCGCCAAGGAATGCATGAGATTTTGGCGCCAATCCTATTTGTTATATATGGAGATCATCAGGCTTTACTACACTTCAATGAAATATCCAATGATAATATTGAGTATGATTCCAGTATCGTTATTATTTATATCTCTTTTAACTCAAATATTATATCGCAGTGAATTGATGATGAATGTGCTGAACCCGTCTTGTTTGGAAGCCGATTCATAGTAAGTTCTTTCACACAGTTCATATCCTTACACATGTTTGCTCTATTTTAGTTCGATATTCTCACGCCTGATGGCCTCCATCGAATCATATTATCGAATCACAAACCTAGTTCATACTGAAAATGGTTACAGCTCTGCACAAAGTGACGAAGTACGAAGACCAATTGATGCCTATTTGTATTTTTATGATAAAAGTGATTGTTGTTACAGAATTTAATGGAACCGGTGACTACTGAAGCAGAAGTTATTGGACAGCTTAACTCTATTCGTGATAAGCTTCTTGCCAAGGAAGACCTTCATCTACATAACTATCTGCTAAAGTTGGATATTCCATTGCACATTTTTGGAATGTACGTTCGAAAGGAGTCCTCTTGATGGCCATTTGTTTAAGACGTGCTTTTCTGATTTCAGACGATGGCTGCGCCTGCTTTTTGGTAGAGAATTCCCGCTTTTGGACCTACTTATGCTGTGGGATGCAATATTTGCAGATAGCGACCGTTTTGATCTTCCCAACTACATTCTTGTTGCGATGTTAATACGAATACGAGACAAATGTAAGCCAAATTTTGCCCACAAGCGACATCTAATAAATATTTGTTTCCTCAGTACTTCTAAATGACTATACCACTTGCCTAACATATCTAATGCGATATCCTACAAACGTGGACATCAATTTAATTCTACGACATGCCCTACACATGCAAGCACCGAAGGTTTGAAATTAAATATATTCAAAAATCACTGACTGAAACATTTTTCGTTCAGCAGAAATTCGATCTCCCAGAAAACGCCTTTGTTTACTTCACAATGAATGCTGACTCAGCTCAGGCTTTAACGTCGTCGTCACAAAAACCCATTCCTATCGCCAAGCCAAGCAAAGTTTTGCCAAATACTACTGCAACCCAACGGAAGCTCGAGGAGCCAATCGAAAAGCGCCATCGTTCCACATCTATAGGCGGTGATATCAAGTTTCAAAAGCAAATAACAGACATACAGTACAGAAACGCTTTGGATTCTGCTGCTATGGCCAGATTGAAAGTCACACCAGAGTCGGATAGAGTCATCATCGATGGATACTCTGAAAACGTAAGTTTCTTTGCACTGCACCCGACATTGTCTACATCATTTACGTATTCCCTAGAGCCCAGAGCTTCTCCGTTTGGAGCTGAAAAACGCACAAACTATCATCAATATATCCAAGTGCAAACTGCAAAAATACCTGGACACAATCAAACGCAATGTCACAAAGAATCCGTCGGACGAATTAAGTCAAGCCCTCGACGGCATGGAGGAACTGTGTCAGTTTCTTGATGTTAAGTTCATATTTCCGTATAACTCGCGGTCGCAGCCTATTGATCAGGCACTAGAAGCTGATGAGTCCCGTCAATTCAGGGCAACATCACCAGAAATCAAGAAGCTCAATGGAGGTGTCACAAATGGAAACGCTCGGTCAAGCGAAATTCAGAATCTCGAGGAGGAAACCAATGATGTTGAAGAACCCATTTTGATGAATGGCACAACTGTCTACGAAAAGCCAGACACTGGGTATATGGTGAACTCATTTCGATATCTTGGCAATCGCAAGGAAGTTGAACTGATACCGATTACAACCGATGAGAGGATAGCTGGTTCTGATCAACGAACCGCATTAACTGGTGTGCCCTCGATCGATCCACTCGGCTACAGAGACGAGTAATTGATTTCTGTGCATAAATCTTTGGACTGATTTTTATTTTATAACAAGTAGTAATGGAGCCTTTTTCGCTTTCTTTTGAAATTATAACCTATAACCATTTGCAATTGTTGATTAAATAAATGGACCTAAAAGTGAGCTGAGGGTGGGTTTTCTCAATATTATTTCACGGAGCACAATGAAAAAAGCGATTGTCAGAAGTGGGATTCGAACCCACGCCTACAGAGTAGACTGCGACCTGAACGCAGCGCCATAACTTTTACATTCACTTTTATTGTTTTCATTCTTAAAACTTAAATACTAAACAAAAACGATTAAATCTAATTTAAAGGTAACATTTGTCTTAATTCTAGCATACTGGCTCTTAGCGAGCTCTCTAAACTTAACTATCTATATTTAAATGGTTTGTTTCTTACTCTTCAAGAAACTTCCAAAACTTGAGTACTCTATTTTTATTATTTTATTTAAAACTACTTAAGCTACTTAACCCAAATTACCTATAATCAGGGTGATGAGCAATCTCATCGATTGGTCACCATCCGGATCGCGTCCATGGGCGCCTGACAGCCGCCCACAAGGGTTCATCAGTGCCACCGAGACTCGAGCGAGGCTATAAGCGTCGTTCGAGTCTCGGCAGCACTATTCATGTTGGCTAGCCCGGCCCCTCCCAGAGAACTGCTTTAAAGTATCGACCCTGTCCCGGTCCGAAATTGCGGTGCTAAAACGGAGGAGCTCCTGAGCATTGAGCAACGCAGGGCCTTAGACCACTCGGCCATCCTGACTTGAGAAATCTGTGATCTACATCCCACTGGATCGGGTAAGGAGTTCATAAGATCATGCATTTTTTGGGAAAACAGCTTGTAGGCAGCTGTTTTCATTATCTTTGGTTTACACTCGCACCAAAGACATGTCATTTTCATATAACTCTTCAAGAAAATATGTTCCAAAACAGCGCAGTCGCTATTGTTTTACAGCGGATTAGCAAAGAGTCACATGCCGTCGTCAAGAAAAGATAATGGAACGCAGAGACATAAACTTTCCAATGGAAAGGCGCCTGAAGTCAAACACACTCTTGCTCATTTCTATTCTAGAAACGTGTCGTGGTGATTACCAACCATTGTGTAATGTAATACCTCTAAATTCCGCAGCTGAGGAATTGGCGCCACCGGCATCAGAAGGGTAATGTAAGCAATGCTTAAGACTCATTAAGGTACTTGGAACTTGGCAGTACTGTTTGGTAATTAAGAAAGGTTAGCTACCTGCGTTTCACCCTTTTCAATTTTCACAGCGAACCGAAAACTAGTCGACGCATTCACACCGAACGCCAACTAGTTTTCGTGAAACATCTGTGCAAACTTCTTTGGTTACAAATTTCGATTACATTAATTAACAAATAAAATGAATTTGGTGCATTAAAAAAATAGAATTAACTGTGGAAAATGATTTAAGCTGTGAGTTGTGACATTATTTCGATCAGTTATTTTGCTGAATTTGCTGAGTATTTTAAAAGGTGTGTTTGTTTCAACAATCCAACGATTGGAATTCGTTTTCGTGGTGTTTTCGTGAAAATAGACTTTAAACGACTCGTTTTGAAAACTGAAATATGTATGGAAAAATTCTGTTTTCGATGAAGTTTTCGAGTCTTTTCGCGAAAACCCGGTTTTCGGCTCGCCGTGAAAAGGAGAGTAGATGAGAAACCAGAGTACGCGAGTTTTATGAATTGGTATGGTGTAACGGAAAATTGATTATGAAGTATATGTTATAATTATAAGTGATGTGGTAAATAAATTATATTTGTTGAGTGAACATGCCGGAAATCTAAGAGTCTCCATCTACCGGCTGCTCGACTGGGTACACCATAAAGTACCAACCATTCTCTTTCGATGATATTAATATTTCTATTATCATCCAAAACTTCCATTCAAAAGGAATCCAATTTTGCTATAGGCATATGCAGGCTTAATTTTAGAAACTTTAAAACGATTTCATTATGTTGCCCGCCCTGTAATGCTAGTTAATATTCGAACAAAAACGGATTTTGTCAGAAGTGGGATTCGAACCCACGCCTACAGAGTAGACTGCGACCTGAACGCAGCGCCTTAGACCACTCGGCCATCCTGACATTGAAATTGCTTTTGCCTATTGATAATCATATCACTTGATACAAATTCAAAAGGAAAAAGAAAATATAAAAATATTGAAACCATTTAATCACTTAAATAAGTTCCATAAAACTATCAGAGCAACTTGCAACAATTTAAGTGCAGAACAATTTAAGTGCGTCACAGGTTCGCCTTTTGCGAGAGAAATATTCCACTTTATGCTATTCCTGTCAGATGCTCAGGAGCTCCTCCGTTTTAGCACCGCAATTGCGGATCGGGACAGGGTCGATACGTTAAAGCAGTTCACCGAATTTTGGTGGCTTGAAGAAGAGTGGAGGGTTGATACGCTCTCCCGGGCCGGTGCGCTACTAACGTAGCATCCTCTCTAGTTTTAAGGTTGATATTAAGTTTGAAGTTTAGGCTTAGAGTAGGGGGTCTTTGGGAGGGGCCGGGCTTGCCAGCATGATAGTGCTGCCGCGACTCGAACGACGCTTATAGCCTCGCTCGAGTCTCGGTGGCACTGATGAACCCTTGTGAGCGGCTGTCAGGCGCCCATGGACGCGATCAGGATGGTGACCAATCGATGAGATTGCTCACCACCCTGATTATAGGTAATTCAGATTAAGTAGCTTAGGTAGTTTTAAGTAGTTTTAAGTAAAACAAATAATAAAGAGTTCAAGTTTTCTAAAGTTTCTTGAAAATCAAAGAACAAAACAAATCATAGAAATAGATAGATTTAAGGCCGAAGGCAATAATTTTAAGAATATTGATAAGTTTAGAGCGCTCGCTTAGAGCCAGGAAGCTAGAATAAGATAAATGTTAGTTTTAAATTAGATTTAATCATTTTTGTCTAGTATGTAAGTTTAAAGAATGATCAAAATTAAAATGAATTTAAAATGTAAAAAAAATGCTATTCCTGTCAATATACGACATTGTTAGTTGTTACACATAAAAAATGTAAGCGATTAAAGGAAAAACTTGCCGTTCCTACAAAAGAGGAGAGCTCAGCTTGACCCCGACGTGATTTGAACACGCAACCTTCTGATCTGGAGTCAGACGCGCTACCGTTGCGCCACGGAGTCCTATAGAAAATCTGTCGAATATATTGTACAGAAGATGGAAGAGATTTTAGATCATCATAATACGCAATAGAAGTGTTATTTAAAAATTCAACAGTAAAATTCGGCTGTAAAAATCACTGTGTAGAGAGAGGTTCCTATTTCCGTTATGCAGAAGTACGCAATTGGCTCAAGTATTTTAGCTTTGGCTCAATGCTCAAAGCCATAGAGAAATGGCTCAGATTCGCCTCAAAACTTAACATCACTTTCTTAAAAAAAATTTGTTGAAAAATAAAACAAAAAGGAATCAGGAAATGAAAATTTACTCGACTGAACGCCGTAAAAGAAAACAATAGCGGGTTAAAAGATTCACCAAGTGAACGTACCCAGCAGCTTATTTTTTTTAGGAAAAAAAATCCCTCTTCGTTTTATTTCTTCGAAACAACGCTGATACCTTTGTCGGCTTACATTGGGCGAAAAACAGAATTTTTTTTTTTAAGATTCAGAGAAGAATCCGAATCCGAAATCTAGACTTCTTAGCGAGATTGCGTTTCAACATGAGTTTGGCAAGGCGTTAAATACGCGCTCTGTGTGACCGGGGATATCTATAGCTATAGCTATATGAATATCAACATGCGGAGCTTTCCTATAATTCCTAGCACGTAAAAAAAATGCCCGACCAAAATACGTGTCATGACAATATTGTCTCTGCTGTCAACTTAGTACTGAGTCACGAAATTCATGACTAGGTAGATTTGCGAAAAAGGTACGTGCAAGAAAAATTTACCTTACAAAAATAATAAGATAGGTTTTCTGTTTCGTGGTGAAAGAGAGAATCAAACCAAATTGATTGTGAAATTGCTCAATAAAATTCAGCGTCAAAGAAACACTGCAAACGAAAGAAAACCGCTTCAACTGGAGAGGTAGCTAATGTGGTATTCGATTGGACGCTCTCAGATCAATTTTTAACAGAATAGCCACAAGAAATCCGAAAGCAATTCTGAAGAAACCCAATCCACAGGTAATTCGCTAGCCACACCATTTATTGCTAACAGCTCAACAAGCTATCATGTATGAAAACTAATAGTTGAAGTAAACAAAACTTTAGCATTTTTGACAACCAACAGAAAAATAAGCAAAAACCAAAAAGCCACCAAACAACAAGCAGAGTTAAGGAATCGAAGACCTGCTGCAGGTGCACAAATATAAAGGAAACACATCGAAATGAGCTCTTCTCAAGAGTCTTCTGATTCCGAATGGTAAAAATTTATAATTTTAATTGTATCATCCAACTTAAAGACAATACGAAGGTCCGGTTTCACCACATCATCGGATCACAAAAAGGAAACAAAACCCAAACCCATTATAATCATAAATGGAGAAAAGAAGAACTACCGTCAAAAATTTGTTGAGTGCTGGTTGGATCGCTTCCAGCCGTGGCTTGCTAAGGACGAAGCAAGCCATAAGCCATACTGTAAGGCATGCAAGCGGCTTTTGGGCTCAAAATGTTCTCACCTCAAGCGGCATGAACGAACCACTAAACATAAAAGGAATTTACAATCGTACTTGCATGCGAATGGATTGTTGCCGGACAGGCAAAATCTTGGCCAACGTAAAGAACGAAAAAACACAAATAAGGTCGACCAGTCGAAGTTTGAAAGCATATTCATGGAAACTGGGTATGTAGCTCATAATGGACAGTAAGCGAAGTAGCCTCTTATTTAATGTGTTATGATTTGCAGTGAACCAATATTGGAAGGTGATTTGCATACACAGGGAAAACTGCAAGAGGTACCATTTAAAACTGAGAATGTGAGTCAGGCCAGTGCTTCCTATCAAAAGGACCACAAGGCGACAAAGCAAACAAAGCGGAAAGGAAAAAATCAGAAAACGGGTAAAACAAAGAGTGGAAAAAAATTGTTCTTTCAAATTCAAAAGGACAGACATGAGCTGATGTCATCATTTAATGAGCTGATGGCTATTGACAAGAAGGACAAGAACAATATTGATCTGTTTTTTGAAGGCATCATCTCCAGTGTTAAGGCACTATCACCTAAGCTCATTGTTGAAACTAAAATGCGTATATGTCAGTTAATCTGTGAAATGGAACTGCGTACCATCTCCGAGAACGAATCAAAAAGTCAAGATCCCTCAATGTTAATGTCCGTTCCGCTAAGCAATGAATTCATCATCCAACATCAGGAAAACACGGCGAGCGAAATCAACCAAAAAGGCTCCAGTCAGAACGACTTCCCGCTTGATGTTACGGAATAAGTTAGTTTTCTCCATAAAATAGTATTAAACATTTTTATTTCGGTTTATCTAAGTTCATTTTGATTGAAGTGAGTTCTTGGCTTCTGGATGATGCTGTACATCATGAAGAAATTTGCTAAAATGCTAACGAAGGTGAGGCTTTCGACACTTAGTCAAATATAAATGTTTGCTGATACTACTCACAGCGATTTAAGTATGACTTAAAATCTTACGTGACAGTTTATGACGTAGAAAGAGTAGCCCATAAGGTATTTAAGTAGAACTTGAATCGCTGTAAGCAGTATCAGCAAATAGGCCTCAGTGAAAAACTTGTACAATATATTGATAGATATAGGATATAGATAAATTTCAGCGTGAAATGAGAAAGAGCACCCTGTTTGTGCTGACTAACTGTAGGAAATAAAAGTAATTCCAGGCATCGGTGAACATCGCCTTTCAAATGTGCTTAAAATAAAAAGTAAATGCTGAAGCTGCTGCCTTTCGCAGATTTGTCTCCTTTAACATGATTACCGTCGCATGACCTTAATGGGAGAGAAGATTCCGCTCCAAAACTTCAAAAAGATTCAAAAAGGAAATTTACTTTAATTGGAATTTTTCCACTCAAACAATGAATTTTTAGGTTAAATTAAATAACAAAAAGTTGGTTGTCTATGTACTACCCCAAACGCATTCACAGACATAAAATGCGACGCGAGGTTGATGTTGTCTGATTGGGAACTTATTCCCTCAGTCCTTCGCCCTTAACGATGCATGTTGCTGGCTTGATCCAACTTGATCACTTTCGTCCGGCGTTGCTTTTTCATTATTGATAACGTAAGCGTTGTCGAGGGGTGCGCTTATTAAGACAAACGATTTTTCAGTTTTGCCTGATTCACTCTCAGTGATAGCTCTCAGCTCCATCTCGCAGACCAACTGCGAAACACGCATTTTGCTTTCAGCAACCAGAGACGGAGGAAGTCTCTTAATGCTGGAGCTGACACTATCGAAGAACAGGTCGACATGGTTTGCCTCCTTCTTGTCGAAATACACTTTAGAGAATAGCTCAGTGAACGAGGCAATTATTTCGTTTTTGACTTTGTGAATTTCCAAAAGCAGCCTTTTGCCAATTTCATTCTCGTCCTTGCCACACGCAGACAATTGGACGCTCTCCTCGTCGTATAGATGAAGGGTGGTAGAGCCGGACTCATTTCCATTTTCATAAATCTGTTCAAAGTCTGGCATTGTCTTTTGAGTGTTTAAATCTTGTAATTGTTCTTGTCTGAAATGAAATAGTTATAATAGGACGCTCATTAAAAGGCGTTACTTACTCATTATCCAAAATGCTGATACCCATGCATAGAGGTTCACACTTAGAAGCATCACTCTTCGTTTTGGTCTTGACTTTAGAGGCTTTTTTCTTTCGTTCCTTGCGTTGACCAAAGTCGTAGATGTCGTGCTGCAGGCCTTTTGCTTTTAGGTAAACTATTAAGTTGGATTGATGTTTGGATGTTTGGGCATGCCTCTTGAGGTGGAATAACTTGTTGCAGCTGATGCGACACCGACATGCCTCGCAAAATGGTCTCTGCGGGTCCACTTTGTCCCTAGAGAGCCATGGCTTGAAGTAATCCAACCAGCGATCTACAAAATAAGGTCTATACAAGTTATATAGAATAGCTGCCTGAGCACAATGGTCCGAACAGAAGACCTGGTAAAAGCAAAGACACTGACTCAGAACAGTGCGCACAGAATGTTCGTGTTTTATTTATCGCCAAATGCACCTGCTATTAACGTTAAAATATAGTAAGCCTTTAAATGAATGTACGTTAGAAAGCGCATCTGGCTCTGCATGCGGCTGCGCATTGTATTCAAACAGTAACTCGGTACGACACGAACACGATCAATATCAATACAAAGCTCAAGCAGAGCGCAACCGATACAGCATGTATTGCTTCTGGCACCGTGGCCCTGTCGGTGGGGTGTCACACGAAATCATATTTGTTCGGCAGCTGATTGTTTCGACCAAAATGTATGGATTTTCGGCACATTTAAATGCAACAAAAAAAAAAAAAAAAACACGATTTAATTGGCACGATAAGTTTTTATGGGCTACATATCGTCGTGACAGAGATTCTCGGTGTTTGTGCTGAGCAGCTTGGAAGAGTGTCATACCATGCAGGCAAGTTACCTACTTACTCAAATGAAATAAACTCCTACCTTGAACAATTCATATGGTAGTTTCTGTCTCCCGGTCCTTTCATATTTTGTCCGGTTTTAAGGTCTTTTCTTTTACTCGAAGGCGAGCTTGAAGTTTCAGGCTGTCTCTTATTGAATTTTGATAATAGTTCGGAGTCGGACGAGCTCATTTTTAGCTAGATTTGTATGAATTTTTGTCGTTTGTTAACTTGTTATTTTTATTTTGAAAAAAAAAAACAGAGGAAAACTGTATAGATGGTTTCAAAATTATTTATTGAATGAATTTTTTTTGTCAAATAAGTTTCCTTACTAGCGACCTTAGCAAAATAATGGCTACTTTAGCTAATACCTCTCTACTCTACCAAGGTTACCGACTGCTGTTTCAAAAATGAGATCTACGTAGCTGACATAGGTTAAAATAAGAAACGCCTTAGGTTGGATTACCTTTTATATTTGATTTGGGCACAATATTTGACAATTTTTAAAAGTTTCAATTGTCAGACAAGGTTATAGCACGTCCATAATTTTTGATTGCAACCTCAGAGAATCATTTTTAATAGCTAGATGGATTCTTTTTATTCAATCATCCTTTTAAGCTAACGTACCTAGGCTGTATTATTTGTCTTCTCTGAATACACTATGGACTTTTAAGATTTGATTAGTTCACAGTTAAGGAAACCAAAATATGAATTATAAGAAAACTTCAACACAATTTTTTTGACAACTACTTCATAAAAAAAGACGCGCATTGAAGTTTTTCCTTTGAGTTGCAATTATTAAACAAAATAACAAACTAGAGAATTAAATTCATACAAATCGGACTGAAAAATGAGCTCTTCTGATGATTCGTCCGACTCCGGATGGTAAGTATTTGCGATTATGTATTTATTTAGAAGCTTAAATAACAATTAATAAGGGATCCTGCCACCTCGACATCGAGTAAAAGGAATGAAACTACAATGAAAAACGGGCTTAAAGGAGATAAAAAGTACTATCGACAAAGATTTGTAGATCGCTGGTTAGATCGATTCAAGCCATGGCTTGCCAGGGACGAGGTGGACCCGGATAAACCATTCTGCAAGGCATGCAGGTGTCGCCTCAACTGCAATAAGTGTCACCTGCAACGGCATGAAAAAACAACCAAGCACCATTCCAATTTATTATCGTATTTGAACGCAAAAGGAATGCTGCCCGACATTCAGAATCTTGGTCAACGCAAGGAACGGAAAAAGAAAGCTCCCAAAGTCAGCACCAAAACGGAGATTGATGACTCAAAATTTGAAAGTGTATTCATGGACATTGACTTTTTGGATGGAAAGTAAGTGAAGCCTGTAAATGTTTGCCCCTTGTAATACTTTCATTTCAGAAAGGAAAGATTGGAAGATTCTAGCGCTCAGGAGACAATGCACGAATTTCAATATACTCAAATTGAAAACGAGGCCAGCCCAAGTACCCCTCAGCAATATGACATGAACACTATTCCGCACAAAAAGGAAATCGAGAAATCATCGTTATCTGGAAAGGTTGGGAAAAAGGATCGCAAAAAGCTTCTTTTGCAGATTCAAAAGGACAAAAACGAATTGATGTCCTCGTTCAATGAGCTGTTCACTACAGCGTCTGTCGAAAAAAAGGAAAGAAACCATGTCGATCTGTTCTTCGACAGTGTGAGCTCCACTATTAAGGCACTTCCCCCGAAGCTTGTTGCTGAAAGTAAAATGCGTGTTTCGCAGTTGGTCTGCGAGATGGAGCTAAGAGCTATCACTGAAAGTCAAACGAATCCAACTGCAGAATCTTCAGTTTTAATGAATGCGTCACTCGGCAGTGCATATATTATCAACCATGGGGGAACAACGGTGAACGAAAGTAACCAAGTTGGTTCTAGCCAGCGTGATATTTCGTATGGGGCAACAGATTGAAATGGTTTTCTCACCCAGACAACACCAACTCTTTCGTCGTATTTTTTGTCTACGGTTAGTTAGACATCGGCGATCTGTGCGACCTAGGTATTTTCTACTGTAAGCTAAAACTTGATTGTGTGACTAGACAAATTGCAATTAAAGTTTAATATTTTTTCTTTGAAATTTTCTACTTGTTTATCTATTATCACCGCCAACATGTTTGGATCTTCTTTCGCAGGAGGTACATATTTCTCACATGTAAATAGTCTCTATATACAATGGTCCCGTTAGCTTTAGTCTTGTTTCATATAATTTATGTTTCGATCGCATGGATCTTGTTTGTTCCTTTTTTGAGTTGAGATTTATCTTTAGTCGTACCTACTAATGTCAGAATTCCACCATTTTGAGAACTTTCTTCAGAAAAGTTAACTTTATTTGCGTTTGGCACTGAGACGCAATATTTTTGTTTGCAATTGAAAGTGTATACTTTTCCAAATCTCGATTGTCAAGGCAGTTCACAAAACATCTTCGCAAGTTACATTGAAGTTAATCGATAACCAACTATTAATGGGGCGCGATTGAACTACAAACAATAAATATTTTGGCATCTCAAATTAAAATAAGGAAATGCGTATATCATATCAGACACTGGTATTGTTCTAATTGGAAAGCTTATTGGTAATATAGTAAGAAAGAAAAAAAAAAGCTAATTGCATCGGCCGGGAATCGAACCCGGGCCGCCCGCGTGGCAGGCGAGCATTCTACCACTGAACCACCGATGCTTATTAGAAATTTGAATCCAAGGTTATAACTTTTTCACTACTTCAACGGAATCTTCTAATAGGAATCTTTCTGACAATTTGCACACGCAGTTGAGTCTTCGCATAATATCACATCAGGAACCACTATTGAAATCGGACTCATACGATTGACAGCTAGACATCTAGCAATTCAAACAATTGTTTTTTTTTTCTCTCTTGCGTAGGTGGTTCATATTGCATTACCTACATGCATTTTTGCACGAAAGAGATACGTTTGTCCACAGCCAGTGCAAATTGTAGAATCCCATTTTTGCAGTACAATAGGTATTAGGCGTAAGAATAGGAATGAGGTCGCAAAGGAACGATGTTGCTTGCCATGAATTATAGATACTTATGCATGAAAAACAAAAGCAAATTAAAGTTTTTCCTGCAATCATCGACAAATATTTCCATTACTAATTTGACACATTGCACATACGAGTAGTAAAAAGCTTCAGTAAATATAAGCCAACCTTGCGTAAATTCAATGAAATAATCTAGCTATTATCCGCTTGCAAGTTCGGAAGTCATTTTGGTTTGTAAGAGAGTGAAAATCCGTAGGCCGTTGCTATAAAAATAAAAAATTTACAAATTTTGGTCAGGATACTTCTTCTGCGAAACGTCATTTACTTTCAGCGTACAGGAACTAGGGGAACACCTTATCAAGATACACAACCAACCTATACCACTTAAGAAAAACTTGCTTGACTTCAGGCTGATTCGGAGCGAGTCACTCTGTATTGTTGTATTGAGCGTGTGTCCATTTTACTTTGTTTTGCTGATATAGATGTGTTCAATAAAGCTTGATCCTACTGATGTTGTCGGAAATATGCCTCAGTTTTCCTAAAGTTGAGTTTTAAATAACAAACGCATTTCGACATCTTCGTTAATCTATAACATTTAATGTTTATTTAATTTATTTCATTACATGAACATGTATGAGTTTAATAGTTCTTATCAACAGTTACTTAAGAGAACACTAAACATATTTTTAAACTTCTTTTATATAAATAAAATTTTAAATTAAAAAGAAACGTAGCCAATGAAAGTGTGTTAGTTGAGATGCCTATCACATAAGGATCTCCTTGGTGAAGTGAAGAACATCAATATGAAGGTACACACACTTTTTGGATTTATCCTTAATACGTGTGCCAATAGATAAGTTTTTGTATTTTAAATAATAAATGTTTGTATCCGTACAGATGGGATTGTGTGCGCACGTTGTATAGGAGGTAGTCGTGGTATTTATTCGACGGTTCTGAAAAGAGACATTCAAATGCTCATCAAGAAAAAAACTCATACGGATTAAAATGTTTTTTTTTTTTTTTTAAATTCACGCATTGTTTTTATAAAACCATTCATTATGTCATTCACTCATTCATTGCCTCAGTCATGTAATTTTTTCTTTCTCAGCACACATTCGATCTGATCAATAGAGTCTTGCTCTTCGAAAAATACATACACAATGCGCATGGTGTTTGTGAAACCAGATCCTTGCTTCCAGCCGGTAACAATAACAACGGAATCTCCAGATTTGATGAATCCGTTCTTCTTGCCGACTTTGACGCCGAACTGGACGCGTGCGTCGACATCCTTCAACCAGTCACCAACGGGAGAATCTAGAAATAAATGCACAAGTTAATGAAATGAGTTGGAAGTGTTACATTTTAAAAACGTACCTGTGTAGACCAATGGAATAATACCACGGAACAAATGTGCTTGTCTGGCGATCTGTCCATACCGGGTCACAGCAATAATTGGGCACCTGGGCTTGTACTTGCTCAAGTGGTGAGCAGATCGGCCACTTGTCGTGATGACGATAATTGCAGCGGCGGTACTCTTTGAGGCAGCCTCGACTGCGGCAATGGCAACAGCATGTGCAGCATCGGTGGTAATTGGATTCCTTGATACCAAGTCGGAGAACAAATTCTTATGCCACAAGGCGGCTTCAGCTTCCTTGCAGGTCTTGGCCATGGTCAAAACACATTCCAATGGGTATTCACCCTTAGCGGTCTCACCGGACAACATGACGCAGTCGGCACCATCCAAAATAGCGTTGGCAACATCGGAGATTTCGGCACGAGTTGGGCGTGGCTTCTTAACCATAGACTCCAACATCTGGGTGGCACAGATGACTGGCTTTCCAGCCTTGTTGCAACGGGCAATCATCGCCTTTTGGGCAATGAACACCTTCTCTGGTGGAATTTCAATACCCAAATCACCACGAGCAACCATAATTCCATCGGATGCGGAAATAATCGAATCCAAGTTGTGCATACCCTGTTGGTTTTCGATCTTTGAAATGATCTTGATGTTCTTTCCCTTCTCGCCCAAGACACCGCGAATTTCGGTCAAAGCATCAGCGTTACGAATGAACGAAGCAAATATCATATCGACCTCCTGCTCAACGCCGAATTTCAAGTCAGACTTGTCCTTCTCAGATACGGCAGGCAAATCAACAGGTACACCGGGCAAATTGACACCCTTGCGGGAGCCCAGAGCGCCACCGTTTTCAATCGTGCAAACGAGAGCATCGCCTTTAACTTCTGAGACAATCAATGAGATCAAACCGTCATCAACAAAGACACGGTTGCCTGGCTTGACTACATTAACAATGTTCGCGTAGTCAACAAAGACAGTGTCCTTGCTGCCCTTCTCCAAGAAGTCCTTGTTGGTGGACAGCTTGATGGTTTCATTCTTCTTCAACTCGATTTCTCCGGTGCCACTGCCTTCAATCAAGCCGGTACGGATTTCAGGTCCCTTGGTATCCAATGCAATGGCAATTGGATAGGTGTATCCCAACTTCGCTGAGTAGTTCTTGCCAGCCTGACGGACATTGGCAATGGTCTCAGCATGATATTCATGAGAACCATGGGAGAAGTTCATTCGGGCAACATTCATGCCGGTGGCCATCATCTTCTCGAGCATTTCAACGCTGCGCGAGGCAGGTCCAATGGTACAAATGATGCCAGACAGGCGAACATGTGGTGCTGGAGAATCGAAATCAAGGCGGCACATATGCTCCAGTTGGGTTTCAGCTTCAGCGGCCATCATTTGTGGGACTTCGCTCATCTGTAAGGTTAAAAGTGATCGTTAATACAATATGAAGTATAAATGAATCAAGTTGAAATAACGAACAATGATAGGTGAACTTGCAACAGGGATACATAAAGATGGCCTGAACCAACCACAATTTTTTTCAAGAAATTTCTACTGATGATGTATGTAACTTAATATGACATCTGATTTAATCGGCCCCATACTACTTTGTCTCAATTTGTCTTGGTCTTCTTTCCCTGACCTTATGCCCGATTAATTCGTTAACTAACACAAATTGATTAAACATGACACGACACCAACAATAGATAATACATTTTATTGAGTTATTACTGAAACATCCAGGGGAAAAATAATAATATTATATTCGTAGTACCGAAATGCGAACAAACAAAACACAAGTGCTGGTGAACATTGTTATTAATTTTTAGGCTATAGGAAGAAATGGATAATGAACTAACTTGACAGGCTCATGCGTTAACATTTTGTGCAGGTACCTACTAATTGATTTTGCAGTCGACGAGCTTATCAAGTAAACAACCAGAGGTAGGTATTTTATAAATAAAATTAGTTGGGCAAAATGTATAATGTTTATTTTGAATGAGAAGCATCTATAATTTTCATGAGCGGCTAAGGTCTTATTCACTAAGCAGCAAGAAGTCATTCAAAAACGCTATTTCTAGCACATTATCGAACAGTCTTCCATCTGGGATGTTATATGAATATGGTAGATGTCTATAGCGATAAATGGAGTCCTAAAGAAACTACCTGGCAAAAACGAAGACCCGTTGATTTGGCGAAACACGAGGCTGGTGAGTGAAATTAATATTGAAATATTATGACGACAATCACATTTATCAGTGTGGTCTACATGAACTTCCGTATGAGCGAAAACAGAATGCAATAAATTAGCTAAGCACAATATCGTGTGAAGTGTGACGTCGGACGGAGTGACGGTCTGACGTGTAAGCACTAAGCATTCCCATATATATGTACCTATACATAAATGAACCCAATGTACTACAGTTGCAGTTGAGTTCAGTGCCAAGATCACAGAGTTCCCCCTTGCGCACTTATTTATTTATATCGGCCAGTGATGCATTGCAATGCAGCACAAACACTCTAAAAGCTAAAAAAGTATGTGTGGATAAGGAGTACACAGAAAGGCTTATAGATAGGCAATCCAATGAGTATATATTTATATTTTTGAAACGCTGATACGCAATGCACACATTTTATGTAGTACTTTTGTTTTAACCTTGAAGTGCATTGTAGAGCAGAAGCATTCGGGCAAAGAGTTCGTACATGGCTTTGCTTTGCTATCAAAATTTTAAGTGTATGTGCAATATTAATATACTTTTACTCGTACGAATACGATGTCCAACAGATGCAACAATAAATTATTATTGTTGACCACAGCATTTTTATGTAGGATGTTCTCTTTTGCTTAGTTTATTTATGGAACCATCATCGTGGCGCTAATTTTGTTTACGATTTTGTATGAATTTTTTTAATTTAACTGTGTAGGTAGTATGCATGTGTGTCTTGCGTCTCATCTAGTACCTTCTATTTATAGTCTTCCACAGTACACACCAAATCAACGAGTGCGGAAACCAAAGAGCAGTACTTATCCAAACTAGAGGCAGAGAGGGTCAACTGCAATTCACTCAGCCTCATGTGGTATTCGATTGGGCTTCTTCAGTTTTGCTCAGATTTCAGATTTCGTGTGCCTAATCCAACATACAAACATCACTTGCTATTTTTTGTGTTGATATTATTTGTGCGATTTGAATAAAACGAAATGTAAACAAACTCCACCAGTTGCTTTTTTTGTACCAAACGAACATAAAAATTGCTCTGAGGGCAAAAAAGTGCTCTGAGAGCGCCCAATCGAGTACCACATTAAATTCCACCAAAAAATGGCCTCCCGTTTGACATCAAGTCCCTGCATAGGATTTTCTAAGTATGCGTGTGGCTCCTTTGCTTTGTACAGGTACTAACATTAGGAATTCATACGCAGGACAGGCAGTTTGTTTGTAGGCAAATTTACCGTTTCTGCTCTCAGTTGACCTTCTAGTTTAGCTCTTTGGAGGAAAGCGTATAAATTCGGAATGCCCTGTTGTGTGAATCTACTTAAATAGATTAAAGTTAGGCATCTCAATTATATTTATGTGGACTGTGGGAATACAACCAATAAAAGGAAGAGCATCTCTCAAGCTATCGATGCAGTCCGATGAATTTCTGAGACTCTTGCCATCGTTTAACACTTGAGACGTTTTATAGCCTGGCAGTACTTACTTAGGTATCCATTGGAACGATTTTGTGATATTACAACTTTTATTTAGTGATCGTTGACAAATTGTTGCTGAAATAGAGTGCGATGGCATAATCTATTACTTCAAAAGTAATTTTTCAAGTCATCACTACTTTCCAACTACATTTGTTCTATATCGCTATAACAAGTGAACTCATTTCGTTTAAATTTGATCATGGACCAAGCTAAATCTTTAATTAAACTTGTCTACTTGACACATTTCTAAAAAGTGTATTTTAGACATTCCGGTAAACACATTAGATGAGTATTGTTGGGTTAAGATTATGTGACACGCACTATAATTTATTGGTCGAGTTCCAATGGTTTAGGAAATACATTAGAAAATCGATAAATAGTTAGCAATTATGGAGAAAATTACATTTGTTGATTTTTGCATTCAAAACAATTTTTTTTTCGTTTGACAGTCAAAGTTACAATAAACATGTTTCCATTCAAAAAATCTAGTTAAAACTTCTGTGAAGCGAACAACCCATTTGACAATATGTATTATTAAAAAAACTTCAAAACAATCTCTGTTTTATGCTGGAGCACTGTTCGGGGTTAATAACAAAGTACAAACTTTACGATTCAAGAAGACGAACTTGCCTAAGATCTGTCCACAAATCTCTGTTACAATTAAGCTTGCTAAGAATCAATCAATTTATGAAATCCCAGAGAACTCGACGACTTTTTCAAAGGATCCTTGTTTTTGCTTTTCGTAACACGGTGAAAAAAAAAAAAACAAATTTAAGCCAAGTAGTATAAAATCCCATTTATATTGATCCATTGCATTCTAATAAAAATAAAACTACTCTACTACTTTCATCATTTATGTCAAAAATCAACGTTTCACTATTTTGTTGAAATTATATATAACAGAACCGATTGGAACAATCAGTGCATCCGTCTAACTAATGCTAATCTAAAAATGCCGGCTGGAGCTCGTGGCACTTGGCTTATCAGGTTATCACTTATTTCGCGTTGTTCAACTTTTTTTCGACATATCTTTATTTCGATATTTCATTCTACTACTAATGAATGATATACTAGCTGTGAAAGTGTGTGTATGCTTGTTTTTCGTAACATATGCTGCTATTTTACTCCTATTTACACTTTCACAGTCACCACATTTATAAGAATTGCTTTATTTCGAAGATGGCAACGATAAGTTAAACATAGCGGTGCACTGGTGCGTATGTGGAATGTTTTTTTTTTTTTAACCAATATATTTACTTTTTTCAAAGTCTCAACAAGTGGATCAAGTTAAGACCCTGCATAGATCTGACACTGACATATTAGATATATATTGTCAATTTACTATGTAGAATTTATCAAATTATGGCACATACAAAATGACACAACTCAAACATTAATTTTCATCGCTAATTTCTTTATTTAATTATTAAATCTCACTCCGTTTAAGTCCCCGCAAACACTCAAACACTTAATCTACCTAGGTAACCACATATAAGTCTAGGTACAACTATATATAATTTGACATGGCCCAGCTGCTTAATATCATCTGTCCTGTGACGTCGATAAATCGTCTTCCTCTTCATTCGCCCATGTTAAGCTTTAGAGCTTTCTACGAATCTATATACACTTTTCATATATACACACAGCCTTCCTCTCTCACTCTACGTTGCATTCAACATATGTACTGCCAAGTTACTCAAGAGCAGAAATAAGAACAAAAACACTTCTTCATTGCATAACACACTTTTTTTTCTTACAAGAAAAAATATGTCAAAAACCCCCTCACCCCTCACTAGTTACACGACGGAAAACCCTAGGAAACGTCGCCCTTGACGAAGGGCATGTGATGCACTTACAACGTTGTGTAATCGATTGTCTCACACTCTACTACTTTTTTTTTCCTTTCATTACCTTTAACTTTGGAGCCTCATCGTACGCTGTAGTGAATACCATTTTGACGAACTTTTTCGAAAACACAATCCGCGACAAATGGCCAAAACTTCTAAATTTCGCGAAAAAACTCCGTCTACCGAATAGTCGATATGCAAGACGAACCGAAATTGTCACTATTTAAAATCGTATTCTCGCTAAAAAAAACGAGGCGAATTTTCGTATTTGAATTCAGAGAGAAAAGTCACCGACCGCGCCGCCAACTTAATCGACTGATATTATACTAGACGAAAACGTATATTAAATTAATTTTCTTTTTTTGGAAAGAGAAACCGTTGTGGATATGGATTTGCTATTGCTACCCCCGGCCTTGGTTGTTGGTGAGCAATTGAGAAACGGTTTTCGATGTGCTAAACGGCAGCGGCAGCGGACTATTTAGAACGAGAATTTCGTTGGGTTGCACACTGACACTAGAACTTGTACAAAAGTAATGAGTTTGTTATTGAAGAACGTTGTCTTCTGGTTCTTTGCTTTCTTATTTATCTTTGGTGTGTTTCACTCATTCGCAGCCGGCTCATCTACTACTTGACCAAGGTAAGGGTTGTGGAACAATAAGAGCTTTTTGGTTTTGTTGTTGAGTCTTGTGGTAGTACTTGCGCACATGCGTTTCACCAAGTTTATTGACTGACTTTTCGCTGTTTGGGAAAATATGGGAGTGTTTTTGAATTGAGTACATTGGCAAATGTTCCGTTACAGCTTCAATTACTACACTAGACAACTGTGCTATTGCAGACTGTCAAAACATGTCAAGTGCTGTCCCAATGGAAAACGACATTAATGTGAAATGAACGCGTTTATATGCTTAATTTATTTTGTTCTGAAGCAGATACTTCGAAAGCAATTTGAGTTCCGATCAGATTTGACATTGATACCTCGATAGGGGTGATTATGATCTCAGCTCGCAGTCGAATATATCTATTGGATAGGGTCGAAGCTTCAGAAATTCGTATCGTGCTCTGAAACTAATATTTCAATTCACCAATCAATTTTTAGTGTTAACCTCAAATTATATGAAACTATAATGACCTTTAACGATGCTCTGTGACGTGTTGGCATGAGCGAAAATCTACAATTTTCCGAGATCACCAGCTTATTCTAACCAAATAGTACAAATCGCATTGATTGAAACAATGAAGTCAAATGATTTCCAAGTAAAGGCATGGGAACGCAATATGTAAACAAATAAAAAAAAAATATGTGACCGAGAATTTTCCTAAAACTGCTAGAATTTAACAGCCAGCCATAGAAAGAATTACAACTAATATCAACACAAAAACGACCTGCTGGCAAGAGTTTCAACACTCTGATTCATGTTGATTAAAAATATTACCTCAGAGGAAATTTGTCAACATTATGACCGATTGACAAGCTGTCAGACGGATATAGCTACAGGACATGCCACAAGTACTTTTAGCAAAACTACGAAATTTAGGAAAAATTAAATCGCCAATTTGGGTATACCTACTTTAGCTAATATATGCTGCCGTAATATCGCCATTTTATAGGTATATAAAGGTAAATGGAAAACGTGTTAACTATATTATCACCTCCCGGGATATGAGTACTTTAACACAGCACAGCTAAACGATACTGACCAGAAAATCCCCAGTTTACATAGGCATAGATTAGAGGTCATTGCAAATTAATCCAACACGCACTGAATGACTAAGGACTCTTTGAAAATGCTTACTTTCAGGGTTGGTCTTATAAGCTGATAGAAATAAAATCAATATAGCTACGACATTCATGCATAACGTATGGGTGTTAAATACTGAAAATGAAAACGAAGCACAAGATGACAACAATAACTATAAGACACGATTTATTACATATAAATGCACGTATAGCATATCATGACATTAGAGATGATTAATGAATTTACAAAAAAAAAAAAATAACTCTTGCCTAATTTGAACAAAAACTGGCTGAAATTTGTCTTAATCCTTCTAGGGAATGTTAACTTTGTAAGTATGTGCAGTAGGATGGGGAATGTTATCCTCAAAAAGCTGAAATAATTAAAAACAGAATTATTTTACAAAACAAAGGGAACAATTTTATGTCAACAACAAATTAATATAGAAATGTTATAATATGTGTTATTGACAACACTAATATATGTGTTCAAATCAAACATATAAAAAATTTACCACAATCAAATGTGCAGGAATTAAAAATAAATAAATACTAATGATAATTCCTAATACTATAATCATATTTAGTATCGAGGCTAAATTTTGCGAACTCGAAATGGCGAAATTTTAAATATAAAATTACACTTTGTGACCTAGAAAATATTTAGTGTGAAAACAAAAATGATTATTAGTAAAGCTTAGTACGCAGATGGTCCGAAACGAAAAACCCCCATACAAAAGTGGGAACACGAAACCATGAACGAAAAATTTCGCTCTCCTTTTCGTTTTGCAGTACGCAGCTGCTGCGAAATGATGGCGGAAAAGTGGGTAGTTATAGTAGATTGCTTGGTACAATTCTACACTCTTTTTTCGCACACGTTTATTGTCCGCGACATTATTTGCTTGCAAAAATTTTACATTTGTACTGCAGTGTTGCAAGCTTTTTTAGGAGGTATGGAAACAAATTGGAAAACTGTGGCGCCAAAAATACCCAAACTCAAATCGAAGACATATGGAACAATAAAGAAATTAAATATTTCAGTGGAATGATTTGTTTTTTAAACAAATAAATTATTTTTCTAGAAAATTTAAAGAAAATATGCTAATTTATTTTGATAAACTAACTTTATAATTCATAAGCAACATTGGAAGACAAAGACTGAGTTCAACCATCAAGTTAAAGTGGTCAAAAAAATAAAAAGAAAATGTTTACGGCTCCGTCTTACGTATGGCTATATGTAACTTGGGCGTTCGCAATTGAAGCATGCATTTTTTTTTAAATCCTACGGAGCCTAAAAATCACCAAACTTCAAAGTAAATAGTCTAAATTAGGAAAATTCCCAAATGACAATTTTAAGGAGCCATCGGAAAGTTCGACTATCCAAATTGGAGATAAATACCGATGGCAACACTGCTACTTGTGCAGCAGGTGATGAAACTCTCCGCAAATTATTTTCCGCTACCTTTTCGCAGTCCATTTGGAGACCACCGGAAAATTTCGTTTCGATCTATATAAAACAATATTTGAAGTTACAAACTGTTTATTGTGTATTTGTACCGAATAGTTATGATAACATAATAAAGGGCTCAGTTCCAAGATTCAGTTATTTCCGTAGAGCAAATCAATTCTGACAGATGGATAGAATACACGCCAAATGATGGAAGGTGACCCATATTCAATGCATATGCCGGATGCGACGGATAGAGTGGGATTTTTTTCTACATTTCTATCCATTGATTCCATCCACAATTTTCACAAATTCAGAGTAAAGTATTTCATTTCAACTGTCAAAGTCGTTTAATGAATTGAGATAAAAAACATTCATTGGTGGAAACTTTTAGCTTTTAAGCACCGATGACAGTTTACTTACAAAACATGCTGTTTCACCTGTCTGTGAAAAAATTCTCCAAGGAAATAATTTGTGCAAACATATGCGACGGATTTTTTTCATTGAATACGTTAACGTTGACGGATTCGTGGACAGACATGACGAACGGATTGTGTCGCGCCCCCAGCCTTGGGATCTCCATAAAAATAGTATTTATACAACATCAGGGAATTCGGCGAAAATTATTGGTTATAAAAGGTTATGCTTGAAGTTTTCGCAAGAATTTTCGATTTTTGGTATGTATAAAATACAAGGTACTTTTATTACATACTTTAAGAATCTTATAACTTGCGTAATGCTAACCTTCGTTTATTATGACCGTATACTGGCAGAAGATGAATATGCTAAGCCACAGTTTTGCTATATGCCAACATTCAGTTGTCAATATTAATTACTGTAAATAAATAGACTAGACCAAATGTCCATGAATCATCTCAACCTTGGCTTTGCCTTAATTCGCGGGAAAGTGTTTTAATTTCGGCATTGTTTTTCAACTGCGACATCTGGCAGATCACTAATGAGTATGTTCACGACCCGGACGGTTTTCGGTTTGCGAAGAAATTTGTACGTATGGGGAAACAAGCGATTAGACAGCATTGAAGGTAAAAACCACTGAGCATAAGATAGCTTGTCATTTGTCAAGCAGAAACTCTCAATTTCTGGATAATTGTAAAATATCTAGCAATAAAAGCCGACATGCAACCTAATTTTGTCAATAATGGAATTTTCAAATAAAATATATTCTAACTATACAGCACACTCAATTCATTCAATACGGTCATACACAATAAACATGTTACTGTTTTATTGGCACAATGTCTATCATATTTCTATTAATATGTTGAACCATAAATACATTATTTTGATCCGGCGTGTTACTAACATGATTTTGTCCATATACATTCATTCAATTAAACTTGATCAATTCAATTTGACAAACTGTAAGTCAAATGTGTTTGTACTTAATGTCAGGATCAATAAATTTATGTACATTTTTTTTGTTTTTTTCAAATTTATCAATATGTACACTATTGCTGACATGGATATGGGTAGGGTTTTAACTAAATCGGTCCACTCTCGACTGTCATTGAAGAAAAACCAGCGAGTTTGTTTAACAGCTGTTTTATTGTTTTTTGAGATCAATATAGGTATAGGTACTCAGTATCAGTATTGCAGTTGCTGCCAAGAATTATAAATGAATCTTACTTATCTCGTAATTAGGAACTGGAAATTTTACTGAAATCAGTCACATAATGAAAGTTAATATGTATACAAATAAAAAATGGATTTATCCAGGACTATAAAATTTGATGTCAAAGTTGGCAACTCCCGCGCCTTTTTGTTTCACAATTCCTAGGAAACCTGTGAAACACCAGCTGAACTTTTCTTGACGGTTGCGTAAATCAAGCGACGCTGACGGAGGTATGACGTGCGTTTGTGTGATAAAAGGAAAGAGCTTTTCAAGCTCTAAGCTAAAGTGAAAGTGAAACGTCACAAATTGCAGTTTTCAGAGCGGAAAAAACCCAACCACCGCCGAAAATTCTTTACCACGCATGTAAAATATCCACCGTCCTTGAACTTGACTCTCCAAGGGCATTACCCTTGTGACTTGAACTTCTATACGGAAGAGCTTGTTTAAGTCACAATTAAACAAATTCAAAAATCTGCGATACAATTCAATTGATTTTAATTAAATCACAAAGCGCAAAATGTCTAAATGTGATTGAGTGTCAGCAAATTGACCTCTTCTTTCGGGTAATATCGGTCGTCGGAAGTCGGAATTCCATGATTAAAATAATGTCGTCTGATACTTAGGTAGGTACCTCATAAGTTTCTAGACCTACTGTGCTTTTGCTCACTCAATTTGTACTGATAACTAAATCGTTGCTAAAATGGCAAAAACAACAAATGGGTACCTACCACCCGAACCACTGTGTTCTGTCAAGTAAAACACGATAAAGCAGACTGACTGAAGGATTAATCAAGAGATAAGCCATAATTAGGAAGACAACCAGGCAACCCAGCAATACAAATTGCTATTCCTTAACATATGGTAATAAACAAAACAACAATAATTATATTGCTGAATAATGGAAAAGATCATCATTTCGAGACTGACACTCCTCCGTGACTTTTATTTCACCTCTAGATATACCGGAATATATTTCTCAGATATTATATACTTATACATTATAAAGGGTGATTTTTTAAGAGGTTTAGAACTTTTTTTAAAAAAAAAACACAAAAAATTCGAAAAAATGAATGAAATATTTATTTGAATCGATAGTTTGAACCTTGCAATTTTATGTTTAAAGATAATTTCATGCAAATGTTGACCGCGGCTGCGTCTCAGGTAGCCCATCCGCTGAGTCCAATTTTGGCATACTCTTTCACACATATCGGCCGGTATCTCACGAATGAATGCATGGATGTTGGCTTCCAGTGCGTCAATCGAAGCGGGCTTGTCCCTATACACATAAGCCTTGGCATACCCCCACAAAAAATAATCTAATGGTGTCAAATCGCACGATCTAGGCGGCCAATTGACCGGCCCGAAACGTGAAATTAACTGTTCACCAAACTCGCCTCGCAATTGCGCCATTGTTTCGCGTGCTGTGTGGCATGTGGCACCGTCTTGTTGAAACCACATATCATGCAAGTCAAGAACTTCCATTTCGGGCAAAAAAAAGTTTGTTATGCTCGGTAGCGTTCACCATTGACAGTAACGCTGCGATTCGCATCATCTTTGAAGAAATATGGCCCAATAATGCCGCCGGCCCATAAACCGCACCAAACAGTGGCTTTTTCGGGATGCATTGGTAGCTGTTGCAATGCTTCTGGCTGATCTTCACTCCAAATGCGGCAATTTTGCTTATTTACGTACCCATTCCATCAAAAATGAGCCTCATCGCTGAACACAATTTTTCGATAAAAAAGCAGCGATGAACATTTCGAACCGAGCACGAATTTTGATAGTAAAATTCAATAATTTGCAAGCGTTGTTCATTTGTAAGACGATCCACGGTTAAATTGCAAACCAAACTGAAGCTGTTTGACAGTGACACAAGGTACTAAACACACGTCAGCTGTCAAAACCAGTGTTGCCAAAACCAAACCAGCTAAAAAATCACCCTTTACAAGCCGATAGATCTACGAGTATATGCGTGCGAGTAGAATACATAACAGTGGATTAACGAAGAAAAACTGATAGCAATTTCAGTTGCATACGTAAAATAAGAATTAAATTATGCAAAATTTACCTTGATGTTTATTAACTTGCACAAATATTCACTGAAAACGAAAATTTATTTTTAAAGGAAACTGTAACAACTGGAAATAACCGCGTATTCGAACCGTTCGCCTTCTCGAATGCCCGCTATTTAAAAACTGATAAATTTGGAACGGGAAACGGAGAGATATGCGGTGAATGTATGCTGTGCTGGCTTGCCTCTGGCTGTATTGTAGAAGCAGAGCAGCAGCAACACTAGCCAGCCAGCCAGCTGGCTGTTGAAAGCTTTCCTGTTTCTATTTACTTTGCACACATTAAATTCCCTCCTGGATTATAGAGAGAGAACTTTTCATTTGATGGAATGGTGTTGTTGGTTGATGGGAAAGGTAGGTATGTGCTATTTATGTATCTTTAGAAGAGATACTGTGGTAGGTAGTTTCCTCTTACTAAGTATCATACAAAATTGAAAACGTACTCTTTTTCATTTTTCCGAAAAGGCTTGGTACCTTCCTATTTTAAACTGTCTTGGACTTGAATGGAGTACTTCTCGAAAATGTCGAAATCTAAGAAACTTGGAAAACACAGATTTCATATGGCTGGGCATACTTTTGTTTTTGTCAAACCTATTTTTAAAAGATGAACAGTTAAAGAAGTTGTAATTGTGCTCTATAGATAGTTAAATATTTGACTGTTCCTCGAATATGGAATTCTTAACAAGTTTTTGACTATTTCTGCTTAAATCGACTTTAATCTGCCATCTATTTTTAACTCGTGGGCATATTCTTAATGTTTTTATTTTAAGTGCGTTGCACAAGAGTTTGAGAGGTTCATACAACAGATAATACATAAAAACCATGTTATAATAAACCAATGTGCACAAATAAGTTAGCTAGTAGACGTCAGTTGGGATGCAAAAGATACTGCTTACGGGGAAGACTTTAATTTACTTTAGCAGCACTGGACTTGGAATAACTTTATAAAGATGCAATGCTTCTCACACAATCTCTCAGTGCCGTACTCGTAGGGAATGCAACAAATAAAGGACTATCCATAATGAGCGCGAATTGCAAATAGGCAACTTCCACTACCCTTTATTTGTTCTACCATAAAAGCATTATGTTTAATTAATCTAACATCTAAAGCAACCTGAGTCTCAATTGATTTAAATACGTAAATTAACTATTGCAGCAAATTTCCAGCGAATCTCGTTGTCGTAATCCACAAAATACAGTCGCGATCCACAAACCCACGAATGAAAAATTCGTTCCAATTTAACCTTTTAAAATGTATTAGAAAATATGAATATCAGCAATTATTATAAAGTTCGGTACCTTTAATTAGGATTATGTGGACCTTTTGTCATATTTATATTTTTTAAATGCCCAAAGGATATTACACTTGTCAATCTAAGATAAATTTACAGCTCTGAATTTCGTATTCTTCAATCTTCACATTCCATCCATATGCCTCACTCATGTGTTATTATCCAACTAAGAGCGCACGCCAGCCACCTACGTATTAAGAGTAGTAACACGCTCTAATCAAGTGCAAGCGACGTTAACTAAATAACTTAGTACATACTGTGGACTTATTTCAAGGTTTCTATTAAGATCGAACCGATTAAAGAAAGTTCAATTCAAGCTCTCAAGATCAAGCAATTGCGTTGCCTTTGCCTCTCGTTGCTCTCTCTCTCTCCCTTCACCTTCTGCCTGCCTTCTGGAATGATCTTTTCGCTCTCTGCATATTCTGCTGACCGGCTTTCGGATAGAAACGAATAAAGTGCTGTCTGGCAATCTTTCCATTTTAATGAATTCTATATCGATTGCAAATTGATTACGTCGGGCACACTTAGCAAACTTAGGGAAATGTCAAACTGAAATTCTGTTTGAAAATTCGAATATAGTGTTATATACAACATTGTAGATGCTACTATTATGCATTTGGAAGATTCATCATTGAACCTACCTAATTATGCAGAAAAAGCAACAGCAACTTGGGAAGTTCATTTAAATTAAGCCGGCTAGGCAACCGGTTTGCTTTCATTCTTACGCACATGCGAGATACGAGCAACATAAGTGCCTGAGCACGATGACTTTAGGATGAAGTTCGACGAAAAGTACCTAGTTATACCTACTATATATGTTCACTGTTCCCCCATCACGAGAATTAGTCATGAGTCATGAGTTCATGGGTATCAGTGTTGCTGGTGGAAATATAATGTATTGCCGTGCAGACAGAATTCGCAATTTGTCATCGTTTATTTTATTTTTTATGGTCTTACACTACTTTTTTCATGGCTGACAAAAATGATACTGATAAGAGAATTTATTTTCAACCCCCACGCGACTGAAGAATGTCGCTCAGTGAACGTTTGCGTGGTCTTCGAACGATCTAATCTGCTGCCGTATCCGGCAGGGGGCTACAATCATTGCCTGGACCTTGTCACGTATATTTGATGAGAACCCAAATTGAACAAGATCTGTGAGTGTTGGAGAGGTAATTAGACCAATGTGCGATTAAATTTGAACCGTAGGTATGTCATGCATATTATTGGATTTCGGTTGTGATTGTGGTTTTAGAATATAGTACATAATAAAGATTATACCAAATTGTATGGTATGTGTTAGTTCTCTTATTGATCCCTTGACTTAGAACGTGGAGGAGAGTCAAGGTTTGACGTAGTTTTTTTTTTTAAATTGACAGCCTTTATTGCAGTCTAACCTGTTTAATCGTGGATTTATTTAAGAGTAACTTTATAGACCTCCTTGATTGACACAACTTTTGCTCGGAAGATGCTAGAGTGTTGGGACGATGCTATTTCCATTTCACTCAAGCATTGATCACCCTATAAATTTAATAACAATTCTGGTCATTTAAAAATATGTTGGCAACCAAATTATTATTAACGTGAAGTGGGAAGCCGATCGAGTTGTGGCGGGAATCCAATAGATTCTATTGACAGCTTCTTTTTTAGTCGGCTAAACGAAAATCCCATCTTGATACGCCGCCACAGTGGTGCCAGATCACATCAATAAGCTACTGCGTAAAGTATTCAATACAAATAATAGTGCGATTACTAGAATCGCAGTGACAATCTCGGTATGTATATCTACGGAAATAGAAGTGTAACGAAAAATAGATTTTGCCACTGTCCACATAAGTTGTATAAGAAAAATATCGCTGCCTGAGCGTAGACTTAGCAAACTCCACAAGTAAATTCAATCAGCGTTATTTATAAAAAGGAAATAGCGGGCAACTAGGTAAAACACTGTTTAATCGAAAAAATTAATACGCTTAAAATCTATTTAATATGCCTACATAATACTGATGGCTATTTGACGTTAAAGAAACGAATGAATATGCAAAAATGTCTTCTTAGTTTTTAAGTTTAGGCCGGGAATTTCATATGGTCATCAATAAAACCTTTCCAAATAATAAATTAAATAGAGGTCCTTTTTTGTTCTAATTATTCTAAGTTAACATCTGTAGTATTCTGACCATCCGAGTCGCTTGATCATTACAATGATGAGTTCTGGAGTTTGTATTTTCGCATGGACTGAAAGTGGAGAAAGAAATGGAAAAAGTTATAAGAGAAACACCGGATTTTTTACCTGAACATGTACTTTCGAAATTCTTTCAACAGCAATCAAACCTAAAAGGTTATAGCTGAATGTTTTGACAAATACAGTTAAATTTGTGGGTTAAGAACATCAAAACCTATAGGTAAGGATTTATTCACCAGTTAACCCGGATATTTGACCCAGATTCACGAGATATCCCCCAAATTGAGAAAAAAAAGCAAAACAGAGACATAAAAAGCTCTGGATTAACGTAAGTTAATAGTAATCATCAGGAGTCCCTGGCGAATTGGGCCCGTTAAAATGAATTAAATGGTGGCTGCTGGCAACGCTAAGTTAGCACATAGCCAAATAAAAGCTTCTCTTAAGTTAGCCGGCAGCGGCACGAGCATGTCAGTCAGACAGTGACAAGTTAGCTTTTTAACTATTATCATGTCTAATTGTTCTTGAACTGTGCAGAAAAGTGAATAATCTTGCCTTACAAAGCACAGGTACGAGTTTCTCCTTAAATAACATAAACTCACATTTCTGTTGCATTGTGTGGCATCGCATGCCATTCAATTAAATCACAATTTACCACTTCATTGTCGTTCCTATGATTATTGTTTCCATTCAAAAGCTTTAACCATCACAATAAGCTTTTAATAGCCCCATCTACTGCACATCTCAAAGTGAACTTTAACAAACTTTAATATTAGATATGAACCAACTGGCGGATTTAATGAAATGCGTCCAATTCGCCGCGCACAAACACAAGAACCAACGGCGAAATGATCCTAGTCAGACGCCATACATAAATCACCCTATAAATGTAGCAACAATTCTGGCCATTGAAGGACATATTGACGACAAAGAAGTGCTGCAAGCAGCTCTGCTCCATGATACAGTAGAGGACACTGAAACAACATTTGAGGAAATTGAAGAAGCATTCGGTCAAAATGTATGTGACATCGTCCGTGAGGTCACCGATGACAAAAGTCTAGCCAAGCAGGAACGTAAACGGTTGCAAATAGTCCATGCCAAGACGTCCAGCGCGGAAGCGAAATTAGTAAAACTGGCCGACAAATTGGACAATCTAAGAGACTTACAAAGAACTCTTCCTAATGGATGGACTGATGTAAGATAAGCCAAATTTATATATTCTTTTACATGAGTGTGTATATTTTCTATTTCCCCAACAGCAACGTCGTGAAGAATACTTTGTGTGGGTGAAAAGCGTAGTTGACAACCTGCGAGGTACGAACGAACATATAGAATCCCTGCTCGATGAAATTTTCAAACAAAAACATCTTCTGTAAACAATTATTTTATTTTCATTGTAAATTAAAAAATAGAATCCGTATTTCTATTTTTGTTTCTTATTCTCACAGAAGCTGGTCATTAAATCAGCCAAAACTTTTGTCTCAGCCACAGTCATAGCATTGTAAAGGGATGCTCTGATACCGCCTACTGATCGATGTCCTTTTAGTTGAATTAGGTTCTTGCTCTCGCAGAGTTTAAGGAATTCCTTTTCTAGCTCGTCATCGCCTTGGTCGCTGCCTATTCGGAATGGTACATTCATGCGAGATCTGAAATCCTTTTCAACGGGACACACAAACAATCCTTCAGATTCATCAATGATGTCATAAATGAGTTTTGATTTCAATAGAGAGTTGTCGTACATTCCCTTTAGACCGCCGTTGCGTTTGATCCATTTGAATACGAGGCTCATCACATGAACGCTGAAATTGAGAAGTTACGAGAACCGAATGGTCATTTCAATTAGTTTGGTAATTCGATAGAGCTATCATATACATTGTTGAAAAGAATAATTAAAAAACACGTAATAATGAAAGAATGATCTTATTAAATGAGTTCATTTGAGTCATATTTCGCAGGCCGCCTGGTTCATGGAAATAAACTGCACATGAGTACTAGCACTGAATAGTCAGGGGACCTAGTAAGGAGACTAATTTGCGTTGAGTTACTTAAAATTATTTCGCTACCTTGGGAGTTCTGAGTATAACAGGGAGTAATCTTGTAATGAGGGCTAATATAGATAAAAGCAACAGATAAATTATCCAAGCAATTTAGATTAAGAACATGGATAAAGCGATTTGGAAATGAAGTTCCCTGTTAATATGTTTTTTTAATTTGCCGTGTTTTGTTGACTCTTATAGATGGCTAGCCGCACGCCCTATACCTATTACAAGTTACTACTCAAGTGAAAATGGTTAAATGTTGATTTTTCATAGATTTTTACATTAATTTGACAAGCCGGGTGTGTTATAGCGGTCAAAATAGCATACAAATTCAGATGCCTGGGATTCTCAGATAAACTAGCTGACAAGCAAAATGTTGTTCAGGGGAACTCAAAGCAAACAAAATGCGAATAGCTATTTTGATAGTCTTACTACAAAAGTAAAGGAACAAACCTAGTATTTGGAGTTCTATCACATTCCATGGACTAGAGTTTACTAACATTTTGATATCTCGTTTCTTGTGTAGAAATATGTTAAGCTTATAATTTTGATACTATTCAGAAAATTTCAATTTTTTTTAAAGCTCTGGTGAAATTCTATGCGAATCTTATAACTGACTGCTTTCTCTCTGTAAACTGCCAACATATTCTGAATTCTGATCTTGTTGCTCAAACCGTTGCCAAACTTTTTAAGACAACAAAAAACCAAAACAGTCTTTTAAACCTCAAAAGCTATTTACCTCTGATCTTCTACTGATAACTATTGCAATAGAAAATCTTCCAACCTTTGTTTTGAACTGGAACAATCCTATTCCCAACTTCCTAAACTGGATGTGTCAGTGAATCACACCATTATTTGACCTATTTGTTTCTGGATTTATTCAGTTTGTATTTCAAAAGTCCACCGATGTTGCCGTGAGATAGGCGTCTACTGACATCGCATGTTATCAGTGAAAACAAGTATCAAACGGCTTAACAACAAAACGTGATGTCTTATCTTTACGCGCTATGTTTAGAGCGATTACTTAATTGAATTTTGTTTTTCCCGCATGTTAGACCTCAAGATGATGCACTGCTGCATCTGATAATAATCAATGTCACAAGAATGTAACAACAACAATGACACCAGCGCTAATTACAACAAAGCACTGCCCCCTATTTGGTTTACAGATAGAGGTACTTACATAAATGTCGGTGGGGTATTGTAAATGGAATTATTTTTATCTGCGATGGAAAAATCCAAGACCGATGGTGTCACCCTCATCGCGTAGCCCAGCAGATCCTGCCGAATAATTACCACCGTTATGCCAGCTGTTCCAATGTTCTTCTGTGCTCCGGCAAAAATGATGCCAAACTTACTGACATCAATTGGCCGGGATAGGAAATTCGATGACATATCGCAGACCAGTGGAACGTCGCCAACGTCTGGTACGAAATTGAATTCCACCCCGTCGACAGTTTCATTATCACAATAGTACACATAGGCTGCGTCCGGATCGAGATTCCATATGTCTTGTGATGGCACTGTTGTGTATTTCTGCGGTTTGGGTAAAACCAAATTGACATCGCCATATTGGGCGGCCTCCTTTGCTGCCTTTGCCGACCATGATCCAGTCACAATGTAATCAGCAGTGCCAGTTTGTCCCATCAAATTGAGACAAACAGCGGCAAACATTGCAGTGCCGCCACCTTGCATGAAGAGTACTTTGTAATTAGAAGGCACATCGATGAGTTCCCTTACATCCTTGATGGCGTCTTCGTTGATTTTAAAATATCCAGCCGATCGATGTGACATCTCCATAACACTCAGGCCAAGGCCCTCATAGTTGATCAGGTTTCTTTGCACCTCCATCAGAACCTGTACAATTGAAACAGAAACGTAAGATGGAATCATGGAATTGCTTTGGCGAAAAGATCGATGTCAACGAACGCTTTACGATCGCAACAACTCACTTCTTCAGGTAGCTTCGCCGGTCCGGCACCAAAGTTAATGATTTTATTTTCCATCTTTCTGTTGCTGCGAATGGCGAATTGCAAAGCACTTAATAATAAAGTTTTAAGACCTCTCGCTACAGTGGCCTTTTCTGACTGCGGTACAGTGTTTAGCTGAACTGAACTGATCGTTTCGTTGATTAAACTTAATTCGCTGCCGCTGCATGTGTGGATGGAATGGAAAGCCGCACAATGGTAGAATAGATAATGTTATTTTTCTGGTCAGACGAGAATCGGGATTGTGTGGGTTCTTTGTAATCGCAGTTGGACTGTCAGTGTCTGATAAGAGCTTCAGACAGAGTGGGACAGCGATGGTGGGAATACACATGTCGCAGCTTGGAGGAGAAGTCACCCATACATTGGCCGGCCGTCTTGAATTCAGTCGGTAAGTGTAGCAATCGGAGGATTATTAAGGCGGATGATCGGAAATTGAAAACAGTCAGCAAGATCGGCGCTGCTGTGCTCAGCTTAATGACAAAATGGTAAGAACTTTGAACGTTTTATTTATTGATCCATAAAATACGGTTATGTAAGAAATATCATATCGATTAAAATGCATTTGCATTTGCAAAAACAAATGCAATTTGAACAACTGATATTGCTGCCAAATAACGCACTAATCCATTTATAAAAGCAGATCAATTTCGTTGCGCAGCGTAAAATCTGAGATCTGAAAAAGATTTCTGGTGGTGCCAATGGAAAACGACATAAGAGTCGAAACTAAAAATGTTTATTGGTAAGGCCCGTTGTCGATATGACATTGTCCTGCGACTTAAAATACGGTCGGCCGATCAAAAATATCTCCAAGACCATTTACTTGCGTTTGCACTTACCGCATTATTTAATTTACTTTGTTATGTCAGTCATCACTGAATATTATCCACCATTAAAACAAGAAGTGAAGTTCCCGACCGACAAAATTTGTTATTTTCTGTTTGTACTCAATAATTTATTTACACACAAGCCCACATCTCCATGCGAAATTATTTTTTTCTTTTCATTTCTTTCCACAATCCAATATGGAAAAACAAATAAAAATAAAAAATTACCACACAAACGCAGTTAAGTTATTTATTTGCATGAATTTTAACGAGCTTTTTGTTCACAAAGAGCATCAAGCTGTAAGCACTCTTTTATGAAATAGTAAGAGTTGACAAAATCTTCTTTATACCAGGCACAGGGTGAATGTGCTAACTGAAACTGGCAACGCCACTTTGTGTTACGAAGTCTGTATGTCTATGCGCCATCATATCCTAAGCATAAACGCATCGGTATGGTATTCCTTGATTTTAGATTCCATTCTTAGGGTAACACGTCCCTTCGATTCAGTCATGTCATTGAATATGTCACTACTTTGCAGCATAGGAAGGATATAAAGGGTGATTTTTTAAGAGGTTTAGAACTTTTTTTAAAAAAAAAACACAAAAAATTCGAAAAAATGAATGAAATATTTATTTGAATCGATAGTTTGAACCTTGCAATTTAATGTTTAAAGATAATTTCATGCAAATGTTGACCGCGGCTGCGTCTCAGGTAGCCCATCCGCTGAGTCCAATTTTGGCATACTCTTTCACACATATCGGCCGGTATCTCACGAATGAATGCATGGATGTTGGCTTCCAGTGCGTCAATCGAAGCGGGCTTGTCCCTATACACATTAGCCTTGGCATACCCCCACAAAAAATAATCTAATGGTGTCAAATCGCACGATCTAGGCGGCCAATTGACCGGCCCGAAACGTGAAATTAACTGTTCACCAAACTCGCCTCGCAATTGCGCCATTGTTTCGCGTGCTGTGTGGCATGTGGCACCGTCTTGTTGAAACCACATATCATGCAAGTCAAGAACTTCCATTTCGGGCAAAAAAAAGTTTGTTATCATCGCTCGGTAGCGTTCACCATTGACAGTAACGCTGCGATTCGCATCATCTTTGAAGAAATATGGCCAAAAATGCCGCCGGCCCATAAACCGCACCAAACAGTGGCTTTTTCGGGATGCATTGGTAGCTGTTGCAATGCTTCTGGCTGATCTTCACTCCAAATGCGGCAAGTTTGCTTATTTACGTACCCATTCAACCAAAAATGAGCCTCATCGCTGAACATAATTTTTCGATAAAAAAGCGGATCCTCGGCCAGCTTTCCAAGAGCCCATTCACCAAAAATTCGGCGTTGTGGTAGGTCGGCTGGCTTTAGTTCTTGCACCAGCTGTATCTTAAAAGGCTTTACGCCCAAATCCTTCCGCAAAATTTTCCACGTAGTGCTGTAACAAAGGCCTAACTGCTGGGAACGGCGCCGAATCGACATTTCGCGGTCTTCTGTCACACTAGCTGATACGGCCGCAATATTTTCTTCACTACGCACAGTACGTAAACGTGTTGGTGGTTTAATGTCCAACAAAGTAAATTTGGTGCGAAATTTGGTCACAATCTTCCGAATAGACTGCTCAGAAGGTCGAGAATGCCGATCATAAAATGGAAGCAGCGCGCGATGAACATTTCGAACCGAGCACGAATTTTGATAGTAAAATTCAATAATTTGCAAGCGTTGTTCATTTGTAAGACGATCCATGGTTAAATTGCAAACCAAACTGAAGCTGTTTGACAGTGACACAAGGTACTAAACACACGTCAGCTGTCAAAACCAGTGTTGCCAAAACCAAACCAGCTAAAAAATCACCCTTTATAACAACTATGTAGGTTTAGTACCCGTTCTAGTTGTTATATATATCCCTCAATGCAGCACAGAATCGAGGTCGACAATCTTTTTACAATCCCTTACGTGACATGCATCTTTAATGAAGCGAGGTGCAATGTGCATGTGCACTTGCTATGGGGTGCAAAATGGACATCAAATACAAGAGTAGATACCGACTTCACATCCCATATATAGTATATATACGTAGTACAATTTGGTTGTCATAGTTGGATTCGTGTCGCCGACGGTTGTGCAGCTTAATGTCGAATATGGTTAAACAACTTTTATTAGCAGTTTCATGAGATTTTGTAAATCCTTAATTACGTTATGAGGTTTTGTGGTTGTGCGTTGAAGTTGATTCGTTTAACTTATACCTATATCTACTTTACAAGCTACTTTACTCACTTTTGTCCCTTTAGAAATATTTGTGCTTAATATTGAGATCACTGTTGTTAATTTGTAAGAGCTGCCGGTTGCTGGGAAAACGCATTGAACAACGTTTGTCAATATTTACATTCCAAATAAACTGGATGGGATTGTAGGAAAAGTGGTGGGGAATGGTAGTGGGTTGTTTCAATATTTTTTCCCTGTTCTACAACGGATATATTGCTGAACCAGTTTGGACAGCCAGGAAGTAAAACGTCTCGTGGCGCTTAGAGACTTGAAATTTGTGAGGAATTGCAGATTCGAAATAAAAGTCAAAACTAGATTTTTTTATTGAACATCAAACCTAACAAATAACTTTTCTTCTAACCTACACAGAAAAAATTGTTTGTCTGCTTAATTTGGATTCGTTAAAGCAAAATTAAGTTTTTTTTTTTATTATTGTAATCCTTCAACTCATTTAGAAAGAGCACCGATGCCATCTTCTGCCCCTGCGAACAATGTGGCGGACACTTGAAACAATTAAAATAATTGGGAACAACTTGCTGGACACATAACCCTGCAAATATGCAATAATTTGTTATAAAGTGCTCTTAACAGGTTATTTCGGGTATGTCGCGATTTTTGGTTTGATTCTGGGTGCACACAGTTTCCGGTAACTGAAAATGGCATTCAATCGGAATATTACAAATATAGGAAAGGGGAGGATTGAATAAACCTACATACTTGTTCAACTTATAAGACTAAATGTGTTCTAAGCTTTTTTTATCTTCAATGTATTTAAAAAATACTTATAATGTAGCCCATAAAACCTACTTTACTTTATGCTTCTAATAATTTGTTTCCAATTTATTCCGCTCTAAAGCAAGAGCGCGAGCGGCAATGTTGGAACCAACACGAAGCTGATGATATAATAACTCTATGGTTGAACTTTTTTTTTTTAAATTAATCAACAACAAGACGCACTGAATAGGTAACAACGGGTAAGGGACAATCTCTTTCCGCCGAAGGGTATCACAATGGGTCAACTTTGACCTGAGTGTGGCGCGGAACACTTCCCGCCAGCCCACCAACCTAACCTAACCTAACCTAATCGGTGCATTATTATTAGCTCTTTGTAGCCAATTTCTAAAGTGTGCAAAATAACTGCCTTAAACCCTATTCACACAGCACCGAAAACAGTGTTTTCGTCGAAAACTCTTCGATCCATTCACACCGAACTCCAACTAGTTTTCGTTTGATGTATCAACAAGCTGTGAGGCACTAGTCGTGAAACTTTTGTGTAAATTAGAAATAAAATTAATTCGCAGTATTTAAATAAATTAAGTGTGGAAAATGATTTTTCAATGTTAGTTGTGACATTTGTTCGGTCAGCTGTTCTGCTGAATGATTGGAAGTCGTTTTTAAACGACTCGGTTTGAAAACTGAAATATGTGTGGAAAAACTTCTGTTTTCGAGTGTTTTCGCGAAAACCCGGTTTTCTTCTCGGTGTGAATAGGGTATTAACATTGCATAATTCCAAAGTGTCTATTTTTCAGTATGAATGTATATTGCTTACATTCCCACGCTACCACTTACGAAAGCAACAAAATGCAGCCTGACCTACATTCTCCCCAGTTGCCACATCCTTTCTTTCATTGATTTCCAAGAGGAAAACATTCAAATTATGATGAAAACCCGCCCAATGCGTGAAATAAATAGACAAAAACAGTTTCCAAGCCAAACCGGTATAAATCAGTCATTTTCAGTGCGTCATATACCAACATTAAGCAGTCAGTGAACCACATACCAGTTTGAATTTTCAATTCAAACTTTTTAAGGGGTGATTATAGGTTCCACACATCACTTATCGCACTGCACACCATCTATGTAAACAAAAACACACACTGCACCGGTGTAGTAACTTGCAGAAATTAGGTGAACCTCTATCGGCAAAGGCAACCCTCCCCACCAATAACTATGCCTCTAAACTGGTCATTTCCCACTCCACAGACCACATCGCGATTAATGCAGTGAAAGGCTTTAAAAACCCCAAACCTATTGGCGACTTAAAGAGATCTTTACTCTGTTCCAACGGACAGTTACCGTAGTTCACCAAGCACCACGTGTCGTGTATACAATTCGCATCGGAATGACTAGCCCCAGTGCCATTGGATTACTATTTCTCGGGTTGCTTGCGATCAACGGTGTTAGTGGTTTTCCCGACGGTGCTCCAGCCGATACGTGCGTCAAGAGACGAGTCAATCAACCCAACCATGGCCAGGCTAGGTCGAAGTCTTTGGACACGAATCCCTTTGAAGTCGTTGCCAGTGCAGAGTCCTACAGCCCGGGACAACAAATCACAGGTAGGTGGCCATCAAAAGCCTTCTACCGTCCATGGACTTAGAGCGTGCATTTTGTTCCGCAGTTGTAATCTACCCCTACGACAATCGCCAAGTGTTCCGAGGATTTTTCATTCAGGCGCGTGACTCCGTGAGCAACGAATGGATCGGTCACTGGGAGCAGAGCGACAACACCAAAACCATTCCAGAGTGCTCGGCCATAACTCACTCGGACAATAAGGATAAATTGGGAGCCAAGCTGATATGGCGGGCACCGCAGCACAAGAAAGGACGCGTATACTTCACGTAAGTGGAAAACTGTGTTCAATCGGCAGAGTAGGGCCCTTTCCCTTTCGCCCCACAACCAACTGGAGGGCAATCAATTAAAGTAATTATTTGAAGTTTTGCATTAGGTATTTATACCCACTCGTATATATAGTTTCGTCATCGCTCTATGGGTGTGGGTGTACGAGTGTGTGCAAAATTCGGGACGGGTGGAAAGCTGTTTTTTTTTTTTTTTGTTCGTGCCTCTGTTATTCCATTCGAATTGGGCTCCTGGGGATCGAAAGGTTGTCGGTATGCGTGTACTTTTTTAATATTTGATGATCCCCCGTATGGTAGAATATGAGCATTCGCACTCTACGTGCCTTAAAATAGGTCGGGTTGGTGAGGGTGGCTTGCAAGAGGACTTGAATATTAACAAATTCAATTTTTATTCCTCTTCCAGGCAAATGAGTTCAGTGTTGAGTTGCAATTCACTTTGGCAGTCTTCGGGTAAAGTTTTTCGTTTAACAAAGGTCTGAGTATGTGCCACGTTATAAAATATTCACATTCGCCGAAGAGTGGAATTTGTTTTGGTTCTCTGCAGGCAAGCGGATAAGTTTTTATGTGGTAGAAAAGTGAACTGATTTTTGAGCTTTTATGACGACAACAGAGTTGAAGTCGAAAGATGTTTGGGAAGTGGAAACGTTTCGCTGATGGTTGCATTTTCAGTTTTATTGTTTGCCTTTTAGTTGATCGTTTGCCAGGGGTCATGTCCCCTAAGAGATTGGGCGGATATTTAGGTGGAAAGAGAGTCACGATATACTGATAATTTAAAGCAGCTACCTTTACTTATGTTCTTATTTTATCAAACTTACTTTGGAGTATTTGTTACTTATTATTGTTAGAAGATGGAAATATCTGTCACTAAGTGCGTCGAAGTACGGCCTACATCGATTATATATAGCTCCACTTCAATGACTCAATAACATTTTATTTATATTCGAAAGTAGTCGAGGGGCGTGTTTCGTATTGTTAAATTACTGTTAAAATCACAGAAAGAGCTTATGTTGACAGTTTCCGCATTTCTGCTGTCAGAATAAGGTCATAACAGTTTGAAATTGGAAAATATAGTCTCTTCTTTAATGACCATACTGATTTGTCACATTAAATGAGAGGGACAGTTGATAGGTAATGCGATGGCGTTTCTTTTTTCCCTTTTGACAGAATATTTGAAAAGAAATATCCTTTCAGTGAGAGGAAAAATTTTTTTTTTAAATTTTTATTTGCAATAACATATAAAAGTTTTTCTGTCAAAAACTTCATCAAGCTTCTTCTTTATTCTGTGAGAGCTTTGACATTTGGAAAGCGTAGTAATATTCTTTATTTTAAGACAATGTCTCAAACCTTTGGGACCCGCTTGCAATTTCTTGCAGGAAATAAATCCATTATTTCTCTGCCAATGTTAATAGGAGAGTAGTACCTAATTTGTTTTAAAAAATTCAGCGAAATAAATAATATTACCACTTCCGGAACCCATTTTGTATTGTAGAAAAGCTAAATTCCTTAGCGTGTAACTATGAAAATTTCAGCATGCTGATCTTTCTCATAATTTCTATCAAGCCAACAAGATGGCCGAACTAAAATGTGGCAGATGAGCTAGCAATTTCATGGTTCTTGTATGTCCCTTACCATTCCTTAAGAATCCATTTCTTAATTTACTCCGCATCAATCCTGCATGTAAGAAAATTTATCTCGGCTTAAAAAAACACAGTCTAACTACTCTGTGAACGTTTGACACTTTTTCGTGTTTATTTATGTTTTTCCATTACAGTTACAGTAATTGTCTATCAACTTTTATTCTCGAGTTAAATATATCTATAATTGGTTTGAAAATTTCGCGTGACAATTCGAATTCTAGGAAACTTCATAGGAAAACTTTGTTGTCAATTTTGTTTAAACATACGAACATTGATGTAAGTTTTGACACTTGGTTATTCACTTTAAGAATAGCAACTCTTGTACCGCTTTTGTTCTAAGTACATTGTTGAAACATTGTTGATAATATTTCAACCTAATCTTGCTATAAATTGCTGTGTACTAAAATGAAATTTTAATGCAAATTTTTGGTTTAAAAACTCCAATTGAACTCCAGTTGGCCATTTTAAATCGATCCATTATTTGGCTGTCATTATTATTTCCGCACTGTGACTACAAAAAATGCATTATTGTTTTTGCGCACTTGCTATAAATGATCTATATGAACAAGCGGGAAGTCTATTGCGAAGTTAGTTCTGACAATTTATCATCCATACAGCAATGTATGCTAAACTTTAACTATGTAAGCAGTGAGTTTTGTTTTATGCGAGCAAACGATTATCACAGCAATATATCAACAAGAACTTTTTACAATCATGTTGCAGTTTTAAGAGCGATTGGATATAATGGCTTATGTCACATCACAGAATACCGAACTGCAAACGCGAGCGAATATTCGAAAATTCTGATGAATTTAAAATTTGTTTTTGCTCCCAGAAGTTTTCGAATTTCAGCCGTCAGTTTAAGTGACACTGATTCCGAGGTAAGGTCCTAGTTATTCCTTCGCAGATTGTGTGTAACGCGACTATAATTTTTGGATTTTGAATAAAGTCTGACAGTTTGGGCAAGAATGTTTTCATTCGGGGGAACAATATTTTTGTCTTAAACTTTTGTTAGCCATTCCGAATCGGAACAAAATTCTGAATACATATTATTTGCATTAAAAATAAAAAAAGACATAGTTTGCAACTATTTTTTTTCTTACAAACCACGACGGATATAAGAAGCACAAATCGCCTATAACAATCGCATGTGGAAACACCGTGTCACTTTGTTTCTTGTAAACGTCTTCGTATATAAGAAAAACTCAGCAACAAAGCAATTATTTTTTTTGTATCTTAGAGCTATCTTATGTTCGTCGGGGACTGTATTAATATTTGTTGATATAGAATTTACCTGATACTGGAAATATGTTTCAAGCTTACTCTCAAGAAGCATTATAAAGGTTCAAGCAAGTGATTAGGTCTGTGTGGAAATATTTCTACTTATTGAAAGAGTTGGCAACACCTTTTTTCCAGTAACAGCTCCTCAAGATGCTTACCGATAAATATGTCTTACTTGCTCTGAAAAATGTCTTCAGAAGTTGAAGTGTTGGCTTATCCAGTTACATGAATATTCGTCAATATTCGTTAACTTACAAAAATACCTTCATTGAGTACCAACTGCAGCAACTTAAAGAGCAACTTTCTCAAAGAAAACATATCGCCCTGCGAGGTGAACATCTTAAATTGTTGACAAAAGTTTCATAGCTCAAAGTATGCCCTTGTTTCAAATTACGATTATTACAACAAACACTACACACAAACTATAAGGCTGACAATAACTATTTACCTACACAGGCACAGGCAAAAAGTAGTTCAGAGATACATTCTTCGCGAGTTGGAAACTTTTATGCCGAACTTGCAACCTTGCTCCAATCCACGACTCTTTTGTTAGCTAAATAGAAATACCTAAATACCTACATTTAACGTATATCTGCTGGTTAACAGACTGCCTTGAAGGTCACGGTGTATGTAGTATGCAACGGAAGGTGTGTTTATGCAAACTACCTATACTCATGTGCATTAAGTGGATAGTTTAATGCCTTGACTATAAATTGCCAAGCTAATTCCGTACGCAAGTCTCTGTATGGAGGAAGCTTTATTAGAACAATTTTGAAATGGCGTCAAAACAATACAACGCAATAATTTACTTTTCAGGCATACTTGCGGACAACAGTTTTAAATTTCAGATTAAAATTGCATCCAATTATGGACCAATCCACGTCCGAAATGTATGTCATTTCCTTTATCGGACAAGCAGCAGCTCCCGCCGCCACTTTTGGTACTCGATTTCATTCATAAGCCACTCTTACATGGGAGTACGCCACACATTTGCCCCAGTACGTGGTCAAAACCGAGACAAACCGACAAGAAGAAAAAGTGTCTGCTTTTAGATGTATGTTGCGCAACGGAGTAGTTTCGAGAGCATTTTGCACTTTGTGTCAAATAAATTTCATTGCATTCAGCTATATGGATTTGAGAAATTGCGGGCTAGCGCAATTGCAATCGAAACCAAATCCATTTGTGCGTAAAGAGATTTAGCCATTACGGCCGACATACGTGTGTATATGGTGGTAATTGCAAAATTGTCCCACACCATGGAAATGGAATGTCTTTTAACATATGTTGCGCTGCAGTTAATCTGTGGTACTGTTGCTGAGTTGAATAGGTATAGCCACTTGAGCAATTTGTAAATGATGACACAATTTAGTAGGTAGATGATAAAATTTTTCGGAGGATTTGGAGCTACGAACAAGGTCTGGCAATTAGTTCCTGTTTGATGGCTTAAAGAGAATTGATACATGTTTCGTAATTTGACGGATTACTGCGCTGGTTGTGATTTTGTGGAATTAATTGAAAAAAAATTGGATTATATTTTTTCTGTAGTCTGATTGAGAGCGGACTTTTTCAACTGTGTCGTTAATATCATCAGCTACAAGCTAAGTTGCAGAAGTCTCACAATATAGATTACCGACATCGTGAACAGTGGGCCATACTTATAATCATTTTTAACCTTCACACTAATATTTTGTAGGTCACAATGTGCAGTTTTGTATGTAAAATGTTGCCATTGTGAGTTCGAAAAATTTAGCCTGGAAACTACAAATGATTATTAGAACCGCTGAGTAATTTTATTGCGTAAGTGGAACATGGGAGAAACCGGGCTCCTGGTTTGTAGATGACGCCAGCAAAAATGTCAATCATCAAAATGTCTGAATACAATCATTTGCGCTCTCTGAATTAACGAGTTTCGTTTTAGTGCTGAACAGCTGTAGAGTGCATTCATAACTCGATCTTTTTCAATGTCAGAGTTGCTAAAAATATTTAAAAACTGGCTTGAAAACTTCAGACTTTCCCGAAGAAAATGCGATCCCAAAAAGCAGCGGAACAACAACCACTAGTTGTCAAACTCAATCGTACTTATTTTTTAGTTTAATAGTTCTCTATATAACGGCACTGAAAGTAAATCCAGTTTTTGCAAAGTTATTCTCGATTCCAAATACATAAAACATTTAAGCGGGTGCCTGTCACACTTTACATGGTGGCAAAAAAAGTGTCCCTGAGTCAGGCCAGTCACATAGAAGTTGTAGAATCATTTGAACCATCATTTCGTTGGTTGACAAGTGAAAGTCGCTAAGTGTATTAAGAGTTAATTGCAAATAATGAGGTTTTTCCTGCAATTAAAACCCTTAAAAACAGAAGTTGATGATATTTTAAAATCGTATACTGATATTTTGGATCAATTACTGAGTTTTCCTTGTGAAAGATTTATTGAAAAATATATTACAATAATATTGTTTTAGCTGAAATGTGTACTTAGTGAGTCTTACCTGTCAACCGATGTTAATGAAGCGAGGTCATGAGTTCGATTTAGTAATTATCTCATCAAAATGTGAACGGAACCTTACCTCCATTTCACATAATACTAAATATATGGGGATTATACCCTTTTCATCGAAAACAGAAGTTTTCCCATACATATTTTAGTTTTCAAAACGAGTTGTTTAAAGTCGTTTTCCACAAAAACACCACGAAAACGACTTCCAATCTGTGGATTGTTGAAACAAATACACCTTTTGCTATTTTCAGCAAACTAAGGGAAAAGCTAACCCAACAAATTCCACAACTTAAAATCATTTTCCACAATTAATTGATGGGCTGATATTATTTTTAAATGCACTTAATTCATTTTGTTTGTTAATTAATGTTTAACGACTAGTGTCTTACAGCTGATTGAAACGTCCAACAATAACTAGTTGGTGGCCGGTGTGAATGCATCGATGAGTTTTTAACGAAAACACGGTTTTGAAAGGCTATTAGGTTGACCGTGGGGAATGTAATTTTTAAGAGCGGAATTGTTGCACTCACTTGAGAACGTAATAGATTGGCCTTTCGTGAGATTTTGAGCTCTCGCCACATAGTTATTTATTTTTCCAGATATTGTTGAAAATATTAAAGCAACGTTGTGAAAAAAGTGTAATGGAAACTTGTGATGAAAACAAGGGGACCTATAGACGGTTCCCTTGCGCAACACCAGAGAAGGAGACGAAAGGTTCTTATTTCTTATGGGACGGATCTGAAGCAAAATCAGCACAACTGGTTTCAAAGCCCTGACTCATCGAAAGCATGACATCTTGAGAAAAAACAAATAAAAACATACTATTCGCATTCAACCCTTTAATTAATACATATCTATATAAATATACGTTCTTTTCTTTCAGTGGCACTGTTGTACAAAGTTATGGAACCTTCTGGAGCGACATTGTTGGAAAATTGCAATCTCAACGCACACACTAAGCAAAGAAATTATCTTGTACTATTAAGTTTTTTTTTTTTTGTTTTATAAATAAATAAATAAGATAAATTATTGCCCCGTGTGTTTTGGTTTTTTAGTTCGTAAGTATATCCCATCTTCGCATGCAAATCTCAGCAGGTTGTGATCACACGATTTCATTTAATTAGTATTCCGTACGTTTGACAATCTGCATCAACGTCAACATTAATTATCTAACAAGTCAAATAAATACATGTCTTTGGTTAATAATAACCGACACTTGTCACACGCATGGCTGCACAATTTATAATCCAAAATTGCAATTATTGTACAGCCTAGACAAATCAATCAACCACCAGACGCAGCGAATTTAATCGGATTTGCATGCATAATGACTATTTGTCAAACAATTCAACTATGACAATAATAATAAATTAATAATCAATTAACTTTTAGCAGACCGCAGTTTAGTAAGTCTGACAGTTGGCTGACTTGATGTATCTCAGTTTTGATTGGCTTAGGCGGTCAGATGAACAGCTGTTTCAGTTGACATCATCTATGGAGGGGTAGCCGGCGAATCTAGTCAAGAATTTCGTGACTGAGTACTAAGTTGACAGTTCGTATATGTGGCTAACGTAGGAAATGTGACCAATCTAGTTTTTGCGGTTCAGGTTACATCTAGTCCACACCAAACTAGTCGTCATTGACATGCCATCACTTTGGCATGGTACATTAACATCGATTGTGTCAAATAGACATTTCTTACAATACTCCAAACTCCAAAGTCAAAGCGGTTGGTATTTGCCAAGAAAATTTAAATTATTTGTTACTTTTTTGAACTATGCGATATTTGACAAAATTGTGAATGCATCAAAGTGAAATGTAGTCCTTAGAGATGTTCATACTCATATGCGTTTTTGTCGTTTTTTTGCCATATTTTTGACGCGGTTTTTGTCGAAGTTTACTTGTTTTTTGACGCGTTTTCAAACGTTTGTTTTTTCATACTTTTGCATATGTAATACAAAATATTCAAGCGCTATTTTTGGTCACTTATGGTAGGAAATGTTTTGAAATTTTGAATATAGATGCGCATTGCCTGAACAAAGCACTTTGCAAAAAATAGACGGGATAGGAAAAGGGGAAGTGTTGTTTTCCTTTCAAACAAATTATTGAACCTATATATTTTGGCTTGAAATTTGGGCGCGAATATTGACCGTTGGAAGCACTTAACATTATTTAGTCGTAGTAGTAGTCCCCGTTTACAAGAAAACTTTACAAAATCTTTTTCTCGCAGTATAAGTTGTAAGATTCGTAACATTTATGTTCATTTTCTCAACAAATTTAGTTTGCGAAGTGTGGGCGCAACTTAAAACAAAAAGTTAAGACACGGGCTAGTAAAAAATAAATTCCAAACAGAAGTTGAAGGTACACGAAAATGTATTTTGAAGGCCTGCATAGAATCGTAAAATTTGTAGTCTGCATCTGGATTATCTCCTAAAAAACGCCTTTAAGAGGAAGAATCTTCTCAAATGAACAAACGAATTCAAGTTTGTAAATGAAACCGCCTACGGACAAGCTCAATTCCTTGCATCGAAAAACTCACCACCTCTCTTTGCAAAAGAATCCCAAAAGAAGAACGAATACTATGACTGAAGAAAGGATAAATGCTTTGCCAGCAGGTACGAAGGAACAGGCATTTACCTCGTTTCACCAAATTCGTGTTCGGTTGCCTTTGCGGGTGAATTCAAGTAAACTGGTCACAAATCTGCGGCAGTTAATATTGTCGGTTGTATCGGTGCCCAAAGGACTGTCATATTGGTCTTGAGAATTTTTGTAGTTTTTGTCCACATAGTTCGGGTAGTGCATCAATAAGGAAAACCAGAAAAAGGTCCTTTGTTTGGATAAGTCTTAGGCAACCCACCTATGATACAAAGGATTTTTTTTATGTATTTACGAAACAATCCAATTCAAAAGAGGATACAAAACAGGTCCAGGAGGCTTACTGGTTTTGATTAAATTTTTGTTAGCCTTACGATTATTCTAATCTTCTTGGGAGATTTTTAATCAGGTCGTATTAAGTATTAAGGGTAGTGATGTGAACTTATTTTTCATAAGAGACGTTTAATCCTTAACTACCGACATCCAGACCTTAAAATGTAGGTAATTTGTGTTTTTTCGGGAGTACATTAGCCAATGACCCCAGAGTTTCATTGCAAAACCATTTCAACAGTTCTCGTGCTGCAACTGAAGCATTGTAGTGCTCTTGGCTCTTTTCATACTAAAGAAGGCAAGCAGTGATGAAGCCAACCGTTGATGACAGGTTCTTGAACAACACTGTTGCCGACAGGTTCATGCAATTGACTCGGGCATATTATTTTTGAAACGTCACTTCTGGCCTTGTAACAGATTTCTTCATCAGTTTTTGAAAAAAAGGACCCCTTTAGGCTGATTTTAGCCGCCTGATCGACCCGACTTTTCCAAATTAAACAGATGTTTATGTGGGCTATCGATGGAGCTTCGTTCCATAAAGTGGTTTGAAAAAACACAACAATTTAAATATAAAAGGACATATTTAGTCAGTTTCAAGCGCCGCACTGTCGTGTGTCTATACACAATTGAAATGCCTCCGAAGGACATTTCATTTAATTCCTGATAAATCTCTGCGCAATAAAAGAGAGGAGATCCCCATTCCATTATCTCTATTCTTCGTGCATCTTCTCCTTAGATTACGCCATCGTTCCATTCCAGTATCAGCTAAAAACAATTTTTTTTGCTTCGTCTGATTCAATTTCTGCGGCAAGTCCTCATGCACATCTAATGTAATGTAGGCGATGTATGACAGATTATCTCGGTCGAGATGGAACGTTAAGCTGATTTTGTTCCCTTTTTTTCGGTGCGCTAATCGCGGATGGCTGTAAATACTCGTGTATCCCTTGAGCTAATGACGTGGTAGGCGCTTCTTTTTTATATAAATCGAAAAAAAAGGACTCATACTGAAGGTGGAAGTGTCACTCGAGTTACCTGAATTGCGTTAGCATATTTATGTGTATTCAGATAAGGCGTTCTGCCCCCGCCACAAGTGTCAATTGTGAGCTGTATGTATGTGTGGAAAGAATCGAATCTAATGAGATGTAGTCATAACGAGGATTCGTAATACGAAGAGGAGAGGCTGTTGTGATAACAATCAGAATATGCTTTGTATCTTGATTTGCTTTAGTGTTCTTTCTGAGCATGTGTTAGACTTGGGGCACACCATATACTGCTGTGCATGGTATCTACCAATTTTGGATGAGGCAATCACCGAAACCACGTTTCCTGCGTGATGATATGAGAGTGGTCTGCAAAAATTATGATAATATTGCGAGGTATTTTTTTAATTATCTTTATGATTCTCAAAGGGCTAAGAGACAGGTGTAGGTTGATAAGAGTGACGTGGTAGGCGTTTTGAGGTTTCTTTGTTGTACTAATCGGAAAGGAATACTCCGACCTTGAGCTCGATTTGAGTCAAAATATTGTTGAAAAGTTGACAAAATCTTATTGCAGAGCAACAAAGTTTGATTTCTGTTCCAGAATGTAACCTTCTGAACGGATTTATTTTTCAAACCTCGCACACATTTGGAAATTTTGGAATAACAATTTGGCTACATTTTTTATTTTGCATGTTTCAGCCGCAATACCAACCACTACTTATAACGATTTTGCAAAAGGATGAATTTTTCGATAACACCTCTAAAGATGGATTAAGTTGTATTGCATATTTGGAAATTTTGATTTTCGATTTCCTACGAAAACGGCATCGGAAATTTTTCCATGGTTGTATTCCAAACAAACGGTTAATAGATGCAAAAGTATGAGCACCCATTTACATTAACTAAAGGAAAACACAAGCCAAGCTCAACGGGCAGGTTTGGGTCTAAACTGCAGTGGTCCCTGCATTAACAATTTGTGCATCTTACATAGAAACGATGATATTTTGTGTCGAATTAATGATTTAACATCGATAATGTGTTGTGCGATCATCCATGTGAAAGGGCATTTTCATTTTATGATCCCCTTAATGTGATTGGGCCACCCTGTACTTACTATATCGATGCATCTCTAGATGAGACCATTTTTTAATCCATACCTATACCCTCTTACATACAAAATCATGCATTGTTTAGTAGTAAAAAGGAGTGCGTCGCGAAACATGTACTGATCGAAGTCCATAATAGACCCTGTTCCTGTTGGTTATTTAGTATAGCAGTCCTTGTGCCTACTTGGTGATGCTTCCTCCTCTTTCTACGAATACAGATTATGTCATTGAAAGCTCCTGTTTCCTACATGATATGAGGCGGTTTAGTTATTTACTGAGGCTGAAAAAGTATTGTCTTGTGTCAAATAATAGCTGCGAGCTCTTTCTTCGTTCGTTTGCCTTTCTCTCGACTTGTATGATCTAATGAGTCTGACATCCATATTGAGGAACAATATTTTAAATATTTCCATTATATTTTTATTTTTGAATACATTTCCAAGCAAACATATGCGGATCTAGTTAATGTACTTCCAATGAACAGCTGGCTTGATAATTCTGACTCTCAATCGTGCATTTTGTGAAAAGAACTTAAAAAGCTTTCAAAAATAAATGATTGCCGCAACAGGTTCGTGCACCTTAGGCCTCCCCTAACCATTCGTTTTGTGCGACTTTGTTTTACAATTTCATGTCGAGTCCGAACGGCTAATTGAGAAGCGCTTTTATTACAGCTGTACTCTCGACTGCTTGTCAGATGTTCGCAAGAGGTGGCGCAGTGGGAAAACCGTAAGATCTTAATTTGATCGAAAGTGATACCCCTCGCTCTGTGTAGTCCAGCACGCTAACCGCTGAGCCGCACTGCGCCCCCTTCTGTGCTAAATAAAAACAAAATATTGTGTCTTGAACTTTCCGTTTTAAAATCACAGATATAGAACGAAATGAAGTTCTACATAAATGGGTACAATCTAAAATCTAGCTATCCTAAGTCGGCTAGATTGGTCTGGACTAGATGTACCCAAAGTTTGGATTCATTTGTAACGTCAGTTTTCCTACGTCAGCCACATAAACGAACTGTCAACTTAGTATTCCAAATGCCAAATACAAAGAAAAAAATGGATCCAGGATCAAATCTGAGACGCATCAAGTCTTCCAGCTGTCAGACTTACTAAACTAGATTCTTGAACGTCCCCAATCCATCCATCGTATAAAATTGTACGTAGAACTTAAATCGCTATGAGTCGTGTCAGCAAATTGTCCTGAGAATGGCATTTGCATCATTTCTAACATTTGTTAGATAAATTTATGTATCGAAAATATAGTCATTGAGAGTTGTTAAGACTAGACCGAACACTAAATACACATGTTCGAGTAGTAGCTATAATAAAGGGTGCACTATGAATAAAACTGTTCCCTATTTATGTGGTCCCCATTTTTCTCAGTCACTAACACTGCTTCTTCTTGAAATTTAAATTCCCCAAACGTCTTCTCCTAATGATTGGTTTGTTATAGGAACTCCTTTCTAATTCAGATATTTGTGTCTCGTATTGCTAACTGAAACCCAAGACCATCTTATTTACTGTTCTTGATAAAAATTTCTTTGAATTTCTCAATCAAATGTTCTTTCAGAAGAAATCCACTGCTTGAGGAACTTTCTTTCATTTCTGTCCGCCACCTTTTCGCAATCAAATAACAGAATTAATGTGGTAGAACTTCCAAGCAATCATTGGCAGGTTAACCATTTTACTTTTCCTGACTTTGGAGCGCCCCGTCAACAATCGACCTGGTTTCTACTCTCTGGGCACACATTCTTCAGGACACTACACTTCAATCTGCTCGTTCTGTCGTGTTATAGAGGAATTTTCCGTGATAATAATTTCCCAACTGAATCGAAGTCCTGTCGAGCGGGTCATGTCATAGGTATGATGTGAGTATACCTTTTGGTTTCGTATCAGTCGAACGACCGTTCGCACCTGACCTGCGATGACTTTAGCCGCGGTGCATCGAAGGAGGGATGGGTAGTTACACAGAAGAACACCCCGCTGTTGAATGTGCAGGGGACTTAATGTTGGCGGAAATGTGCAAGGGACGAAGGGGAGTTCACTTTTGTTGGTTGTCTTCGGGATGGTAAAGCAGCAGTGCGGTGGATGCAATGGGGTAGAAAGTACTATTGCTGCGTTTCTGAGCGCCTGCTATACGGAGAGTGTTTGGAAGCTTCTGATGGATAGTATCGGGTTGGAGGGTTTCTTCTGATAAAGAGATGCTGTGCAGTATAGTTCTCTGCGGTTGCGGTGGCGGCTTTCGTATATTCATTCTTGTGGGTTGTGGGTTTGTTGCGGCAGATGGAACTAAGGGTAGAATGGTTATTGTCAAAGATGGTGGTCCGCCCCGAGGCAATTAACACTCGTCGAATAGTTGCTTTTGTTCATTAATATTGATATTTATTAGGTTTTAGATTTTTGCATTTTTGGTTTCTAGGTCTTTGGATGTATTTTTATCAAAGTTGATTGGATATATTCTAAGAAAACAGCACAATTTCCCTATTAAGTTTTAAATAGAAACCATCTTTGAATTTAAACGAAATTGAAGTTTCATAAAATCTGTCTAGCTACGAAAAATTAGGATTTCCTAAAGTAAATATGTCCGAAACTAAAGTTAAAGATTTAACATACAAATGTCGACGTCTATGTGAACCTCAAATGTTCTTGACTGTTATATTGTCCAAAGCAACTTCTTCATCATACCCTACACCCAAAAGTAAGGTGAAAGAAAGATTATTTAAAGTATACCTTTTTTTATTTCTCTCGTACCTACTTGACGGGGTACACGATTACCACCAGTTCATGTGCATATAAAGGGTGATTTTTTAAGAGGCTTAGAACTTTTTTTAAAAAAAAAACACAAAAAATTCGAAAAAATGAATGAAATATTTATTTGAACCGATAGTTTGAACCTTGCAATTTAATGTTTAAAGATAATTTCATGCAAATGTTGACCGCGGCTGCGTCTCAGGTAGCCCATCCGCTGAGTCCAATTTTGGCATACTCTTTCACACATATCGGCCGGTATCTCACGAATGAATGCATGGATGTTGGCTTCCAGTGCGTCAATCGAAGCGGGCTTGTCCCTATACACATTAGCCTTGGCATACCCCCACAAAAAATAATCTAATGGTGTCAAATCGCACGATCTAGGCGGCCAATTGACCGGCCCGAAACGTGAAATTAACAGTTCACCAAACTCGCCTCGCAATTGCGCCATTGTTTCGCGTGCTGTGTGGCATGTGGCACCGTCTTGTTGAAACCACATATCATGCAAGTCAAGAACTTCCATTTCGGGCAAAAAAAGTTTGTTATCATCGCTCGGTAGCGTTCACCATTGACAGTAACGCTGCGATTCACATCATCTTTGAAGAAATATGGCCCAATAATGCCGCCGGCCCATAAACCGCACCAAACAGTGGCTTTTTCGGGATGCATTGGTAGCTGTTGCAATGCTTCTGGCTGATCTTCACTCCAAATGCGGCAATTTTGCTTATTTACGTTCCCATTCAACCAAAAATGAGCCTCATCGCTGAACACAATTTTTCGATAAAAAAGCGGATCCTCGGCCAGCTTTCCAAGAGCCCATTCACCAAAAATTCGGCGTTGTGGTAGGTCGGCTGGCTTTAGTTCTTGCACCAGCTGTATCTTAAAAGGCTTTACGCCCAAATCCTTCCGCAAAATTTTCCACGTAGTGCTGTAACAAAGGCCTAACTGCTGGGAACGGCGCCGAATCGACATTTCGCGGTCTTCTGTCACACTAGCTTATACGGCCGCAATATTTTCTTCACTACGCACAGTACGTAAACGTGTTGGTGGTTTAATGTCCAACAAAGTAAATTTGGTGCGAAATTTGGTCACAATCTTCCGAATAGACTGCTCAGAAGGTCGAGAATGCCGATCATAAAATGGAAGCAGCGCGCGATGAACATTTCGAACCGAGCACGAATTTTGATAGTAAAATTCAATAATTTGCAAGCGTTGTTCATTTGTAAGACGATCCATGGTTAAATTGCAAACCAAACTGAAGCTGTTTGACAGTGACACAAGGTACTAAACACACGTCAGCTGTGAAAACCAGTGTTGCCAAAACCAAACCAGCTAAAAAATCACCCTTTATTTCTCAACGAGAGACACTTGCAGACTGATGTCATCTAAAATTGTAAAGTTTGCGTGAAAACGAAGTTATGTGCCCACAATGATATCTGCTGTATTTTTTATGAAACTGGGAACGATCTAGTACCTATCTACTTTAGATAGTCTGACAGCTGGCTGATTTGATGAATCTCAGTTCTGATTGGCTTATATCGGTCAGATGAAGAGCTGTTTCAGTTGACGTCTATGGAGGGGTAGCGGACGAGTCTTGTAAAGAAGTTCGTGACTGAATGCTAAGTTGACAGTTCGCATATGTTGCTGATGTAGGAAGAGTGATGTTCCTCGCCAATCTAGTTTTTGCGTTCAGGTAACATCTGCAAATCGTAAATAAATTGCGCGACAAATTGCTGTCGGAGAATATAGGAAAACAATTCATATGAGCTGTCAAAAGTTTCACTCAAAAACAAACGCACGGCAACGCATAAAGCTGGAGTGCGAGACATGTATCGAACCAATTGGGAAGAATCACCTCTTTCGAGGTATCTATTCGGAATAAATTCCGAAATGAAAGTCAGATCTGTTCGGAACTGAGATTGCGTTCGAAACGTTCGTTTCGGAACTAAATAAATAAAGTTAATTTCACATTAAAATATTCCGCTTTCCGCAGCAATTGCCGTCGGAAGGCTTCGGAAAAAATGTGCCGTGTATGTGCTGTCAAAAGTAAGTGACGTGACGTTTAACATCGCAATGCGGCAATCTGGCATTTATGTCATTGGAGAATTTTTCCGAAAATTGTATGGAAACGGATATCTCCAATGGAATGGAGAAAATTCCCTTCCGAACGGATACCTCGAAGCAAAAGGCCTCCGAATCCTATAAAATAGGAGAATTTTCAATTCTGACGGGTACCTCGATAGGGCCGTTTTTTCCTCTGGTTCCAGACCACTTTCGTTGATGTTCCCATAAATACAACAAACAACATCGATTTCCACTTACATTCTACAGCAGCAACTCGGTCCTCTGTTTCTTTGTAGTTATAACCATTTGTTTTAAGTAAATTAATTCCAAAAACAAAAAAGGTCTTTCGTAACAAATATTTTCGCACAGTGCATATGACCAACTTCTCATCCTTCTCCGCCTGCATTTGTTTCGCACTATAGCCTCTCGTGAGTTGCAAAGCAACAGCAATAACATACACTCATCAGGATCGAATATTGCGCATGTCCTTGCCTTGTAGTAGCAGCTCCCCAGTAGAGTAACCCACTTTCAGCCATCAGCATATCTCCGCATTGCTCGCCCCATCAGCCAACACACTGCTGTGGGCTCTCTCGAAATTTCTTCCACCGAGACTGAACCTAGGCCATTGCTAAACGCACAGCTCTCAGACCGTTAGAACTCGTTCGACTACCAACTTCACGTTCGTGCCGCGCTAGCAAACTGTAACATTTCCATACATAAATGCAAAATCTATATTTCGATTAACAATACAAAAACAAAACAGGAAAAAACAGCCATCCGACGACACTCGCATATTTAGGTTCGTCGTGCTGCTGAGTCATATTTTCGTCCTTTTTCCCGAAACCCAGTGCGGCGACAACACGGTGCGTGTAAAAGGAGTTGTTTTCGATTTTTTTCTTCTTGCTTTTCTTTGTTAATAAATATAAATATAATTGTTTAAAAATCAATATGCATGTGTGAGAGAATTTGAAATGATCGAGTCTTAAGTCCTATCCACTTGATGGATAACGCATAGTGTTTCTTTTTTCCTTTTGCTGTGCAACTAACATAATGGCATCGAAAAAGTGCATCCCCAGTGAATTTATTTGAATTTAAAACAACCCCACATGGCACCAGGCACAGTGCATGAGCGATAGTTTTAAATAATTCATTCCGTGGAACAAAGAACGAAAAGAGTCAGCTTAATCGATCCGTTTTTAGTTTCAAACTCCCTTGATTTTTTGTTAGTTTTTCTTTTAAGAGGAAAGAGGCAAACAGTGCACGTCGGCCGAACGTAGTCGAAAACCAACAAAGACCAACTGTGTGTACGGCAGTGCGAAAGTTTGGATTTAAATACATTTTTGCCTCTTTTATTTATACATTTTGTTTTCACTTCTATTTGTGCATGTTAAATCGATACGTTTTGTTGTTTCTGGCACTAGGCGGAGGAAAATATGTGAAATAATCAGGCGGAAGTGAATACCGTCACACACTGCTGATTCAGCGCAAATTGTCAAAAACGAAAAGGATAAGCTTCCATCGGGTGAGTTTCTAGCTTTACGAGAGTAGCAAATGAATAAACTGCACTTGACCCTTCCATTTCCATCTCAATGAGTAACTGTGGGGTGCTGTTCGTCTTTGGGGTCACACAAAGCGAAATCGCTTTACCATGAAAATGGTTTTTAAATTTTTCCATGATTTATGGGCCCGTTCCGCATAGCTTGCCAAAAGTAAAAAACAAGAAAATAAATATTTCTTACAATAAATATAAATATATTATTTTTATTATAAGCCATCAGTTTTCGTGGAGAGTATCTCTGTGTCCTTTATGAGCGCTCACGAGTCACGAGACTGGATACAGCGAGTACGTTTTACTGCATTTTCTGGGCGATATAAATTGCATATCTCGTGACGGTGGGGTTAAATCGTGACCACATGGCATGCCAGCGAGGGTAGGGGTAGGCTGCTGGTGTTTGGTGGCCTGCAGGGAAGTTTGTTCGGTTTAAATGGTTCTAGGCGCCAATATGTCGTTGTGTGTATAGTATAGGCTAGGGTATGCGAGAGAGCACTTTGCGAAATTTTAATGATGTACATTTTAGTTTTGCTCTAAATGGGGATATGTTTGCACGCGGCTAGTTGAGAAATGCGAGACAGAGGGCAGAAAGGATATAATTTATGATGGCTTATGAGCGTACCATCTATACCATGTGTGAATGTGTGCAGTAGGGGCTGGCGCATTACTAAACACATTCAGCCATCAACGCCATAGTGCCATGTGTGGGTTTGATGATTATTGCGGGTTTTTTATGCGTATATCAAATTGTGTTTTGTTTTTCGGGAACATTTCTGTACGTGGGTGGGTTGTTGTAAGAGTAAACAGACAATTGTTGATTCACGAGGGGACCGGACCAGTAATGTGGAGACAGTAGTGTCTAGTGTGAGCCTGAGCATATGCAAAAGGAATAACTTTATATTTATTTGGTGCGGTTCTACTTACAGCCTTCTTTCGATATGCATACGATCAAGTTTTGAGTGACAAACACTTGAGTGATGTGAGTTCTTTGTTGCTTTTGCTTCAACCATTATATTGTATTTGAAAGACGAATATTTATGGACAATTGACTTGCAAAATTCAACAATTTAAACAATTCGATCATGAATGAGTGGATAGTGGCAAGTATTTAACTAAATAATATTCAATATACCAGCGATTTACAGCCTTAAGCTCTTAGGAATGCGGAAGATTTCCGTTTGCCAAATTATCTAACAGCAGGTGCACGAAAATCACTGGTGTATAAGAATTTTAAATTATTCAGTGCACATTAAAAACACTTGCAGTATAAGAGTTATCAAGAAACTAGTGATAGAATTTGTAAAATTGAAGTTCTAATAAATGTAACTCGTAGATATCTTAATGAAATTTTACAAAGTGCTTTTTTTTGGACAGTGCAGCATTTTCTGCCATGAGTGTCGAGGAAAAGCGTTTTCAATGTTCTTAAAATCGTTGTTATTTTGAAACAATGTGTTGTTACCGCTAAAAATATTTGCATACTGGAGATATTAAAAATTAGTAATCAACGAATTAGAAATTACCGAAAATCCAATTTCAAATTAGCACAAGAAATGGTTTCCGTACATAAAATTTCCCGAGAGTAAGTATCACTGTCTTGAAAAGAGCTTCTCAATTAGTCGTTTGGAGTCGGCATAAAATTGTAGATCCCTTCCATTCGTTCTAAAAATGAAAAACTCACACAGAAAGAATGGTTGTGAGAAGCTACGGACCTGTTGCGCCAACTATTTATTATTTATTTAAGTGTCCATAAAAAGGAGATTTGCCTTTAGGAAAAAATTTCTAGTACCAAAAAATAATCATTATAATGCTAACAAACTGCGATTTTATACTAATGCGATTTTCTTTCCGCAAAATACGAATTTAACTTTTAAAATTAAGATTTTTTTCATCAAAAAATCGAGGCGATTTTATTTCGGTGAAAATAGAAAAATTACCTCGCTTCGAGGGAAAATTAAATAGAGAGTGATAAGAACACTGCCGGAGATTATCAGCTGATGGATGCGTTCTGAGAGTTTAAATTCGTTGTTTTATTCGACCACGAAAATATGTACTTTACAAAATGATTTATAGCTAATCAGTTCCTACAATTGTTGTATCTGTTTTCGTTTGTTGTTTTTAACATTTTTGGGAGAAATTATTTCGCCGGGAATGTCAAAAAAAAAAAGGGCAGGGAATTTAAAGAGATGACGAATATTAAGATTTGAATTATGATTTTCGTTTAATAACGAAAAACAAAAAACAAAACACATTAGTTATCAGACATTTAATAAATAAAGATACCACCGTGAGTGTAGAAAATAAGCATTCAAAGATTTCTTGCGAAATGAACGCTGGACATTTATTATTATTTCTTCAAACAGTTTATTATAGGAAACTGATTTTTTTTTTGTAATTTTTCTTACACTTTTTAAAACAGTAGTACAGTTTGTCAGTTTTGTTTAATGCTGTTGTTAGTTGTTTAACAAACCGATAATTTATAAAAAACAGTCGAAAGAAAAACAGCTTGCAAATATCGAAATAAATGTGAATGTAAAAGGTGAAATAGGTTGCGAAACTTAAAGGTTTTTTTCAAGTATGTGTGTGCCCCCTTCAAATAACATGCCACTAATACATGAATTCAAACAAGGTAAACCTCAGCTTGTAGGCAATCCCTCTTTTTTGGCTGAAGCTGTCAGTCTATTTCATTCTTAGTTTATGATTGCGACAGAAAAGGCAACGAATTCAAAGGCAAGAATTGATAAGGAATATTAAAAGTTATAGTATGTTGGGGTTCAGGGGAGAGATATGAACATTTCTCAAAAAAATGTTTGAGTTATAATCTTTTCATGCATTTTCCGTGTAATAACAGAAAACAAAAAGGCAACAAAAAAAAAAAAAATTAAATTTAGTACTAAATTTCAAACAATTTAATATTCAAAAGAAAACAAAATGAAAACAATTAAGTCAGCCGAGAACAGCAATGAAAAATGTTTATTTAGAAAATAACTTTTTTGCCCTATCCATTGAATTCGGCCTGTTGGATTTTATACTATTTTGGTGAAGATTTCTTGTCCAAATGTCACCTTCCAAACCTTCATAGCACTGAACAATTTATAGGACATCATGACTAACAAGTTTCTAGGAATTCTGATGATAAATCTATAATGAAAAATGTACCTATCTAAATTTCTTTCAACTTGTTAAAATAGTTATTTTCTAAATTTTCATTGCACTTTATTAACAAAAATTTCTTATAGATACAATCAACCAAAATGAATGAAACTAAAATGTATAGCTATCAGTAAAATTCCAAATAATTATTTGTAGATACAGATTTTATTTTATTTTTGCAGATGATCCCTATAGTTCATCGATTTTCATTGTTTACAACCACAATGTAAGCATCCTGTACTGTAGGGAATATCTAGGTAAAATAAAATATGTCCTTGTAATATTCGTTTTAATGAAATATAATTTGTTATTATATTCACCACACCATACCCACCGTTTTCTTAACATGTCCCGATAACGGCCAATTATTTGAATTAATTGAATTTTTTCCAATGTCTCCACAGAATGAGCTGTCAGTCGTCTGTCAGGTTGCTATGTGCAAGTGTATGCGTGCATCTAATTTACTTTAACGCGGCAAACTCTCTTAAGTTGGAAGAGCTGACGGTCTATATAAAACTTAGTTTATGCTCTCCACCCTAGGACCAAATTAATTACATCGGTTTTCTGTATTTCAAACACTGATAGCTTTCAATTTTGCCTCCACCAACATGTGTTCAAACTACCAGAAACTTAGGTCGCTATCTCTACTTGCCGCTAAATGCTATCGCTTTCCCGAAGGGGGAAGTGCTCCTATCTCTGATAACAATTGATGACCACCAATGACATGGTGAACTTGCTTCCGCAATTTTAGAAATATTCACCTTTTTCATCAAACAAATCCACATATATCTCTTTCAATTTCCTGACAAGATATATTGATTTGTCCCCCCTATACGATAAATTTGTTCAATACAAATAAAATACCACTCACTCATGTTAAAGTGTTTAAGCCCGACATGTACTATGTAGAGGATTACTATCATTATGTCGATGTTCAACGGGAAAGAGTACTTTAGTTGAATTGGCGCATTAAGAGCATATTCAAAGGCCCATTCGTTGAAAAATAACCGCAGTGAAAGCGATGCAGACATCCAGTTCGAGTGTATGTATAACAATAAAATGAGATAACGGATTTAGCGTGGCGCTTTTAGTTGACCTGAGGCTCCTAAAACGAACATTCACAATAAAACGATGTATAAATTATTTAATGCTTATTATTCATTCTTTTTTTTTTTCATTTCAATAGCGATGAAATATGGATTGCCATAGTATTTGTTGGTGTCTGTAAATAAGCCGTCAAGCGGATCCCACTTGAATACAATTGCTGGGAAATAAAAAGAGCAGCGGAAAAGCGATTGCACTGCAATTTAAGTGTCAGCAATGTTGACTGATTTTTATAGGAATATTGCTGTCGTTTTAACGTGGGAGGACATTTGATTGCATATGACAACGTTCTAGCAAATTCCCTTTGAAAAGAAACCTTGCAAAATAATTGAAGCAGATTTGAGGGAGCGTTAAAACAAAAACCTCTTACCAACTGCTCCACTTTAAATGTCTGATTATACGTCTAAATAAATCCATCCATCCATCAAATGAACTAAAAATGAGACAAGTTTACAGACGACCTCCATGAACTCATGGATCTATTGCATTTCATCCACACCCTTGTATTGATCATTGAATTTATTGAGCTATTTTCTGAACAGGAAAACTACACTTCCTAACCATAGAATCCAGCTCATACGGTTTAAGTACTCTGTCCTCATTTTTCCCACGAAACGTGATCGTTATTCCCTTTTTAAATAATTCCCCTGATGGGTAAATTTTTGTAAAATATCTTACTTTTAAAAGAAAAATTTGTTTTATACGGAAAAAAAATCACTTGAGGCATTTCGGATACTAAAATTCCCACAAAAAGAAGAAATCCCACGATATAAGAAAAAGGGTGACAGCTGACCGTTGCCGATGACAGTTTCTCTCATGTTCTCAATAGGTTTGTTCCTTTACTTTTGTAGTAAGGCTGTCAACATGGCAGTTGATGCGATAAATTCTCTCTCGGAGAGAGACATTTACGAAAAAGTTAGCGAACGCTTTTGTTGTAATCTTTGAAAAATGTCTGATACATAATGCAAAAACTTAAAAAATCGTTACAAAAAGTCGTTCAAATATTTGCTTATTTACTAAAAGAGCTGAAGCTGAAAGTGATCTTGAATTAATCGAACTTCTTTTTTTATGAATCCGAGTTTGTGAAAGAGTTCGTGCTGATTGAACTACAAACATTCGAGAAGAGGAACAAGCAACATGGAAGAGATTGTTCCTTCTTACAGCGATGAAGAATTTCATCGCCACTTTCGAAAAGAATTCTGAGGAGGACATAAAATTTTATTTTGAAGCCTGTTGTTGGCATAACATATATATGCCAAATGGGAGCACAAATTTAAATCCAGCTGTAAACTGTACTGACAGCCTATCAAATTCTTACGCCAATAAATTTGTTTAGTAAAAATTTCAGTAATACGAACTTTTCGAGTAAAAGAACGGTATTGAGTAAAAATTCGTAATAGTAAAAATTCGTACGATTTAAAAGCAAAGAAACAGACGTAATATTCCCACCAATGACACCAATGAGAGTACTTCCTCTTTCGCTGTAACAATTGTCAAATGTCAACGAGTGCATCTGACAGATAAGTAGAAAGTTATAACCTACTTTACCCGTCGCATCTGGCACATGCGCTGCTTATGGGTCAGCTTCCATAAGGTGCTGTTTATTTCATCAACCTGTCAGTCGAATACGTTGCCGCAACGGATGCGACAGATACTATGGATTCGGCCCTTAACATCTTCTCGAGAGAAAGCCTTTGACATCGGTCCTAAGTATTAATCGCGTATATCTAACATATGCGGAAATTGAGAGTTTGAGAAACGAAACTTAAAAAATTATAGTTTTTGCGAAATTGAGAAAATAAAACGAAAAAAAAAATTCTTTAAAGTTTCTTTTCTCAAATTCTTAAAAAAAAAAAAAAAATTGGCTAGTCTTCTCTCTTTCAAGTTGTGTTATGAAAAGAATTATTTTTTTTTTAAGAAAATCAAAAAATTGCAAATGCTAGTAGTCTAACTACTTTTTATTCTTATCTGACAGTTCTGGTGCTACACACAGAACACCTTCCGCATGAGCCATCCTCACGATGGGAGAACCAATCATTATTATTTATGTAATTTTCTTATAGTGCAAACAATTTTTTTTTTGTTTTTCAATTATGTATAATCTTTCCGAAAACCCATCTTCACTTTCTGACATACATAAGTTCCAAATCTTTCTTTCGGGACTTATGCTCCTGCGTCGTTATATTTATAGTTACTGACTTTGTTTACTTAAACACTTTATTTTATTCTGAATTAATAAGTAATTTTTAAATGTATACTTACTCTCATCAGTTTTATAAATCAGTCAATCAGCGAATAAAACGTCAGTGTGACATAGAACCAGCGTTGCCAGACGGTCAAAATATTTTCCACCAGAAAAATCTGAAAAACCCCCAGATTTGGCTTTTTTTCTAAAAAAAACCCCAACTTTTTCTTAAAATGTTATACGACCTAAAAGTAGGAATTTCAAATTTGAAGCGCGAACATGTCTGGTCTCACGAATGCAAAAATGTGCACTAAATAAATACACTCTATGGAAATGTCAACGCATGTTAATTTTTGAAACCATTTTGTAGAAATTTACCCTAACGCAACTTTCATTATATTGTTGTTAGTAAAATTCACTGATGCGGTTGGTGCTTAAATCCGGAAAAATATTTGAGGAACTATTACAAAAAACTATAACTTTTTCCCAGTGATACTGGTATTACCTTTTTTGTTAAAAAGACTGGTTTTCAAAGCGAAAATCCTCCAAAGATATTAGAATGTTCAAACGTAAATATAGGTAGCTTTAGAGAATCGATTGATTATTTTACAGCATTTTGAAATAACACACACATCTATTTCATCTTTTTTTTTTCAAATTTGAGCCATTTGGTAGTGGACAGAAAAGAACGACGAATGTCTACGATTACTCATTATTAAGTTTGAATTATATAGCGTTCTTTATGTTCCCAAAATGCGGATGTATGTTTTAAGGTTATCAAAACCGAATATTATAGCCAAATACAAATAAAATAGAACTATAAGAAAAACTCCCCCTAAACAATTTCTCCCCCCGTCAAGCAAAAACAAAACCCTAAATCTGGGCGGAAAACCCCCAAAATGGCAACGCTGCATAGAACGACACAACAACTGACACTTCCTTTAATTAGGCTTCCATGTTTCATTGTATTATGGCACGATTATCGTTTGTGGTTCTAATTATTAAGAGTTTCGCAAAATTTCTACATCAAAGGACCAAGTATTTCACAAATAAAAAATGCCTTTCCACCTATCCACCGTGTTAACACAACAAAAGGATATCCACGTCATAAGCGTGACCCAAATATGGTGATTTTTTTTTTCTCTCGCTTGCAAAATAAATAGTGCGTCAGTAGGTATATTCGCCTTAAAAAGAGATCCTTGTCATTTTTATCCTTTCTCAATGGGCAAACTTGTCCTGAATACACGCTCTTCTACGTCGGTTATTGTTCATGCCGATGACACGATACCAAAAGATGAATAATTTTGCAAAATGCTCCCCAATTAATATGTGTGTCACGTCGATATGATTATTATAACTGATTTTACCCTGCATATGTATTTAAGAAACTATGCCATTTGGTTGCGTGTTTTGTTAGCACATTTGGCTGTGTACAGATCGTAAAAATAAAAGTGCGACTATTTACTTAGTGAACTACAATTATAATTATATTGTTCTCTTTGTAAGAATTGAACGTATGTTTCATTCGTAATGGCAGCTGATGAGTGGTTTGTTTCATCATAATGATAGTGTTGGAACTGAATATTGAATTTTAAATTATGTGTATAGTGGCTCTCTATCGCGTGCCAAAGGATATTTGTTTTGAGGAAACCGTGCAGCCAAATGGTTTCTTATTTAGAACTGTTTAAGTGCTTACGTTACTGGATATGTAGTAACAATGTAACAGATGCAATGGCAGATATGAACTGAAATGGAGCTGACAATAACGCTTTTAAAAGCAGGCAATAATTTACGGTTTTAAATGGGATTTTGTTGAATCACCCCTTTCAGTACTGTTTTAAAATTCGACCACATATTATTTCGAGGTAAAAAAAGTATAAATAATATTGAAAACTACACATATTTACACATTGTCTGTCTGTCCATTAGAGCGCAAGTAACTCGAGAACCATTTATCCAATTTGTATAAATTTTTGTCAAGAGTATAGCTGTAAGTAGTTTTGATCTAGTTTTAGTAAACAAATTTCATATCAGCTGTACCCGTTCGGCTTTACCCGTGTCCAGGAATTGTATTTCATAAATATGTTCAACGAAATCTGCCTGCTTCCAGAAATATTTAGTTTCCGAACCAAGTCTTTTGAACAAGTTGGCCGACTGCCGTAAAGTAAAAACAGTTTCTTGTTCCATTGAGGCCGGAAAAAAATATAGGGATTCATTTAAAAAAAAAAAAACCGGATAATTGTAGTGTTAAGACGATGTTTGCAGTCTCCCTCCATACCTAGCTACATAAAGAAACCCCACAGAACCGAACATTTTCATTCCGGTACCTACCTTTTTTTTTATGAAGTACATGAATGACGCTTTCAGTCAAGATCGGCTACCGAATTCACTGCTAAATCTGTCGGAAGAAGGCTAAGTATGGCGTGTAAGGTGGCATTGAGTCTTTGCCAGAGCCCTGTAATTCTAGCTTCTATTTAAAGTTGACCATCATTTTTGTTAAAGGTGGAGTTTATTGCCGATCGGCCTTTTTGCAGGGGTAGAACGAACCAAGAGATTTCCTTCAGTATATTTCGGAATTAAAGCCTTTTACCTTAGCTATCCGCACCAGTAATTTTTGAGCCCATTCATAAATGCAGTATTGCGCAAGATGTGCTAGGCAGGGACTCTACAAATGCATGAATTGGCATCACTGGCAAGTAGAGAATTCATAAATGAAGTTGAGTTTTACTTATTACGCGATCATGCAGCTGTCGGAATCGTTCTGCATTTGCATACAGTTGTTATTGCGTTGTTGAAAATGACAGCTATCGACGTAGATTACATTTTTACGCAGTTGTTCGTTCATAAACATCTTATTTATGTGCTTTGCAAGCACAAGTTTTGCAGTCAACTTAAATTTGCGCAGCTCTTCCTGCTTTGCAGTGCGTTTGCCTTGCAAAAGCTGGTATTTATACAGAAAACCATATTCAACCGCACCTGCAATGAAGAACAGTTTCGGTGGACTTGCCCTTTTGTTAAGGATGTTTTAATTTTGCAATCAGCTAATGATTGAAGAGATGACCACTGTTCAATGTGACGCATAAAAATACGCTCTGAAACTGCTTCGGAAAGACGTCTTCAGGTGCTGGCGGCTTTAAGGGTCTAAAGCTGACAGTGAGTGGGAGAGATAGGTGCTTTCCAAACTCAGGTTTATCACTGGCACACGTAAGACCAGGAAAATTAAATTTCGCTATCAGATTCCTTGTTCATTTTCAGACTTCGCAGGAAAACCTATGCTTCTTTTTCTTATAAATACCTAAGGAGCCTAAAAATCACCAAACTTTAAAGTAAATAGTCTAAATAGGACAGTTCCCAAATGATAATTTAAGGAGCCAGCGAAAAGTTCTAGTATCCAAAAAGGATGTAAATAGCCGGTGATGGCAGCACTGCTACTTGTGCAGCAGCTGATGGAACTCTCCACAAATTATTTTCCGCGGCCTTTCCGCAGACGTTTCGCTGTCCATTTGACATTATATCAAAACGAGTGACTGCATTCAGATGCGCAAAAATTCTTACGTAGACGTTCGATGGGCGGTCTTGTGTTTTCTTTCATGTTTAGTTATGAGCAATTCATTCTTTGAATTTGTTTCTTAATGAGAACACTTTTCAATTTAATTTTTAAACAATTTACGTTTCACAGAGTTTTTTGATTTTTCCACCATTTTTTTAAGCCTGTCCCTCGTTTTCCCCGTTTTCATTCAAACAGCGCCAAAATTGTCGCCTTTCCCTTTAATCTGGTAACATTTACCGATGTGCCCACCATGACAGGGCAAGAGACAATATGCTTTGGGGTTCATCTAGACATTTTAAATTATTTCAATATTCCCCAACCACCACCACAATACAGATTACAGTCTGCCAGTTGCACCGCATCCTCGTAACTGTGGCGTGTACAAATTCAACGTTTATTGCTTGAAACATATTCCCCTTAAAATAAACTCCATGCAAGGATCGTGTAAGGATGGGTCTGCTTTCAAATACAAGCTCTCCATCCAAGGCAAACGACAATCAATTTGGTAACCTATTGTATTTTACGGTCTCTCTTTCAACCTTTGAAGTTCAATTTCAAGCTCCACCTTATAGCCAACGTTTCGGGTATGGTTATTGCATGCGATGAACTTTGACGTCGATTTCCAACTGTCTACCTCGTTGCCATCAATGATTTCATGGACGAAACTCAATTTAGGTGTATCTGTGATATGAATTTCTCTCCCGAAATGATGTTACCCATAAATTATTCAAATGCAAGATTCGTGCGGGTTATTCGCAAAATAAATTGTTTCCCGTCGCGCCGTCCCCCTCGCAAACACGCACACGTTCTGTAAATAATTGCATCTCAAGAACTGGATTAAATAATAAAGACATTTCCCAATGGTAGTGAAGGACGGACGGAAGGACACGTATATAAATTCTTCCTTCCAAGATATTTTCCTTATGTGCAGGTATTACATTTGTTTCCTTTCTACTAGAAGGCATTTGCCGCCGACCTTCCTTTGTCTTACGATCACTATTCAAGGATGTACGTTTTGTATTTTACATTTAACGATCCTTTGTGTCAATCTCTAGTCCCCATAGAACTGCTTATGCTGTCGCAATATTTATGTCGTCCTCTCCGTTTGGGTGTTATATCCCTTTTGTCGGCAGTCGTCAAATACCATTGACATCCATTCCGGCTGCCAGACAAAAGCAGTCGAGAGTGAATCCCTAGAATCGCCCATTTTTATGGGCATGATAAACAGGATACTGCGATCGAAGTGTATCCGGGCTCCCCTCTGGGGGGGACGGACTCGAACGAATAAGGTTATCGCTCTTCCTCTACATGGGATGTGTGATTTGTCGGTCTATCTCTTTGTGAGCTTTGTATGTGTCTGCGGCAAAGAGATTTGAAAGTGCACTCGCAATGGATTGTATCGCATAGATTTCTTTGGCAAGTGTCTTTTTCTTTTATTACATCAACTTGACACGTGATGGTGCATGTAAGCAAGGAACAATAACCATGTTTACATGTTAAACAGCGCAACCACAATAAATTATTAACACAGACTGGGGAACAGTGCGGGAGATGTATTTTCACAGGGGTAGCTATGCCGCCTTGGGTGAAAAATTGTCTCTTAAGTGGTTTAGTATGGATTCTGGGTAGAAGAATGGGTCGTGTAATGCTTTTAGGAAGTTTTTGCATTTCAAAAACTCCCGCTCCGCCGGTGGCAATTTCACAATCTGACCGTTGGAAGAGTGCCTCTAAATGGGGATCAAATGGACCTCGATTCTTAGCTGTGGACTTTACGGTGGATCGTAAAGTTTCGACGGTAAATTGCTTTGCAAATGTTCTCGACAAGCACCAGCTGCGAGCTTGTGCGTAAAGCAAATATTTGGGTAGCTTTTGTTATAAATTAATAATTCGGAAGAGATTGGAGCCCTGATGAGATATCGCGCAGTATTGATTTGTAAGCCATGTGAGATTAATGGGTTTGAGGTCAATATACCGCAGAAATTGTTGTTAATATCGAAAAATAAAGCTGTGGAAATAACCAATTTCAGCGAGTATATACAACATGCAGACAGATATGCCGCCCATTTCGGTGTGTGTGTGGTTTGTTCGTCGCCACAGCAGATAAAACTACAAGGATATAAAAAGGAACAATTCCGCATGTACGAGACAAATCCATCGCAAATCCCACACTCTTAAGGGATGAACTTTCCACTGCGGATACATTTACAGAATGGAGAGTCGCAGATTGTAAATCATGAACCTACTGTCGGAAATTGCATTAGTTAGCTGATGTCGCCATATACGAGTACGCTATATGAGTTTAATTCATGACTGACTGATGGAGGATAAGGAGAAGTCTTTTGGCATTGTAATTCGTGCGAATATATCTCGACGGCTTTCAGAATTCAGTCTGAAACTCTAGTATATGTATCCGGGCTTTGGCAATGGCGAGGAATCGTATTGCTTAAGTGTGTTGTTAACTATAGCCATAGCCATAAAGAACTTAATATAGTTGTCGCATTAGTTTGCTATGCTGGAAAGACTAAATTAACTACATCTCTCTGTCTCCCAATAAAGACGAATTTGTTTTTCTATACCAGTCAGTTTTTGTTTTAAGGTCCCAGCAGTATTTTTTTTGCAAAGTGGACGCTGTTCTTCGGGATTTTAGTTGAATTTTAATGAATATACTCATAAATTATGAGTTCTATTGATCTACATAAACTTCAATATGAAATCTGCCCTCATCCAAGCAGTTTTAAATTCGTATACTTCCTGAAAGATTTGGCCGACTGCTATAAAATAAATGTTCCCTTTGTTACGTCTGAGAAATCGATACCAATTAGATACGTGGTTTTAACGTGGTTTGTGTAAATGCACATAAAAACAACCAGAGAAACAATTTAATTTTATGTTGGACTATTGTAATTGCGATTTAAGTCTAGGGGCTTATAATTGAGCTCTCCGCAGTTGCTCTTCTCTAACCCAACCATCTGGTTTCGGACAGAAGAACCTTCATTTTAGCAAAGTCTGAAACTGACTGCATTATTTTATTTATCAGTAGGAGGTAACAAAGTCGAAAAAACTGAACTGAAATTAGGTGTATTCAGATCAATCAGTAGGTATACTCGCAGGCTACACTTTCCCGATTCAGTTCATTGTTTTTTTGAAATAAATCTGTTAAAAAATGTTGCGTTATAAAACGCTCCAAAGACCCAATTCCACTTTCATCGCTCCTCTTCAATTCACATATTTTGTTTACCCGTTCGGTCGTTCCCGTCGCTTTCAAGAGACAAGGGAAAATTAACAAGAATCGTTCTGAACTCGTCCATCGAAACGTCAGGCACTGGAAATTTCCCGGCGATCTGGCGAATTCGGGTATGAGTGGCGTGAACGATTCTTGGTTGGCCAGTATGATTTTCGAGGAAGCAGTGTCCCAGTTGCTTGCCAGTGTAAGATCTAAAATCGAGAAGTTTGGTTTTGCTAAATTGAAGAAAAGTTCAAATTCAAAGTGTACGGACATTCGATAGCTTGTACCTACAAAAAAAGAAAAAAAAAAAAAAAAAAAAAAACAGGTCAAGTGCGGTGTCACTCGCGCACCGAAAGTTCCGCACTTATTTAGAGTTGGAAATTGCGAACAAACAACACACAACAATATGTGTGGATGAGAATGAGTATCCATTGGAAAAGTTCCAGTTGAGAAGTCATTGAAAATTCCAATTGAAATCGATTAAGAGAACTCGCCAATAACGAATGAAAAATGCTTAACAGGAGCGTACTTTATATAGTGATCGACAGTTTTTTTGTCAATATCTTTTAAAATATTAACTTTTCCACAAAACAGTCTTCGGCACATATATAGCTACGAACATGATCTACAAAAAAGGTATGTATTCATTTTTCTGTAAATCAAGAAACAAACAGCTTTATGTGCGAATGAAAATGTTTATTGCTGGTTTTTGCCCCTAAAGGCGGCCTTTCTTAGACACTAATTCACCTTCACGTCAAAGACTTCCAAATTCCATAAATTTCCCATCAAAATTTGTCACCTTTCCGAATTTCATGGTAATTCGCTTTACAATTCCCCAGCATGTATGTTTACACTTTTGACAGTCTTTTTTAAGATCTAAAACTCCTTCCTTGGCCACTGAGACTACTCAATACTTGGCTTCATTTTAAATTAAAGCCCAAAATATGTGATTTGGAAACTTTTTCCTACTCTTAAAAATAAATTCCCACGCAGAATGTCACCAACTTCGTCGTCCTTGCAGATTCATCTAAAAAAAAAGAAGCGCAAGAACAACCTTCAAAGAGAAACTTATTATTTCCCTCTTTCACGTCATCTGGTCACAACGAGGACTCGTTATCAAAAGGAGCAATCTTCTTCATTACAGTTTACTCATCAATAAAAAATATAGCAACAGCGCCGCCCCAGCAAAAAAGGAGGTGCGCAATTTGAAAAGCACTCTTGTTCAATACCCACCATTACACTCGACTCAGATACAGGACACTAACATCCCGCAACGTAAATCAACCGATGTAAGCACTATTGACACAATTACAGTCTTTTTACGCTTCAAGCGGTAATGCTGCACAAAACAACAGCAAAAAAGAAAACACCTCACCGAACACAGCATTTAGTGAAACAATGCGAAATCGCAACCTCCACCTCTCCTTAGAAGGTCAGGACTCCTCGTAGCTCGTACGTGCATTGGAGCGCTGCAATACGAAACCTGGCACCGGTCCAAGTGAAATGCTTGATGTCGACCTTATTGATTTGGCGTTTTCCATTACAAGGAAAATGAACAAAACGAAGAGAAGAATCTATGTCGCCACCCAACAGAGGGCGTTCCATGGTCTGAAATTTAAATATCAATCCAACACACACTGGGGCTATGCATCATAGAAGGAGTCATGTCAGCTGCCACAATATGGAAGTCAGGCACTGAGCCTCCCAGCCCGTGCAGTTAAATACACATCTGATTTATTCCTCGCAATCAAGTAGGAGTAGCTATTATCAGCCATTTTGGGGTTATTTTAATTTCATGGGAAAATGTAGACCCGAAACAAAGGCCGCAGTTGTTGTGTCTGAATCATGAAATGTAGCATGGTAGGGTGTCATTGTTTCGCGGGCCTTTTGCACACAAATCCATTGCAGACTTTTCATGTAGATACTTCGAATGAAAAAGAAACAAACGACATTGTTATATTGTTATACTCCCGCCTACACTCACCCCGCAAAGTTTGTCAACAGTTGATAAAGTAATTGGCATAGTCAGCACGATGGGTGATTCCATGCTGACCCTAGAAGTTATCGGCCATCGTTTTGCTTGTCAACCAACAAAATTGAGTCAATAGAATGGTAATGGCAAAATGCTATGCCGCTAATTGAGAAGAGAAGTTCATAAAATAACCAGAAAGTTCGTTATTGAATTATCCTATGCAATTCGGCGAATGAATGGTATTTTTGATTTGGGAGGTGAAACTTTCATGAAAAAAGATATTAGCTCCGTATAATTGAACCATTTAAAACTAATCCCATTTAGTTTGTAGTTTTGATTTTTGAATGCCATGTACGAATACAATTATGGCGTTTTCGATTGAAGGAAAGAATTGCCCTTTCTATGAAAAGATCAAATCTAGAAGTGCTCTTTCTCTGTTTCTATGTTTCATTGAAGAAAAAATGGCACATCCAGGTCAATTCTTTACACGACAGAAGTGTCAGGGATATTTTAAACGAATTGGCCTGAACTCACCAACACACACTTGCAAAGTGTCAGATTGAAATGTTTGTTGTGTTGTTCGAATTTACGCTTTGTGATCCTATATGCAATTAAGCGAACGTAAACTTAAATTGAAATAAATTGATTTGGCTACAACAAAAAAGTAACAACAGATAAGGAAGTCTCTACCACTATTGCAAAGTGCTCCAACGAATTTCATTGAAAAGATCAATTCTGAATTTCGAGACAATTCTCTCGGTTCTTCAATGAAAAACGCCATCATATTCGGTATTCGGGAAATTCGTATTGACAAATGTGTCACGTACCTTTAAAATTCCGGCTCACCAACACACTCGCAAAAAATATGAGCAACCTCTGAGGTCGAAAAATGTGGTATTACCGAACTCTATCACATTTCCCCACGGTTGGCAGTATTTATTTTATATTTTTTGTTTGCTTTTGAATGTCAGACGGATTCTAAATTGACATTGATAGGAAAAACAAATGGCGAATTTGAAAAAAAAAAAAAATTGAGGGGCAAGAGGATTGCGGTGGTCTCAGTATTGTCTCTGGTTTCTGCTTTATAGAGGGTTTTTCAACAGGGACGCTACAAAAGTAGAGCGACAGGGACAGCAAACGACGCCGAATTTCATGAGCCAACGAGTCGAAATTATTAAAATTTACTTCCGAAATTCGGAGTCAGTGGCCTCAACGTTAAGAGCGCTACGTCCAATTTATGGTCGTCATAATCGACCTAGCAGATCAACAATTGAGCGTCTAGTGGAAAAATTTGAAATCACAGGCACAGTACAAAATGTTCCCGTGCCAGTGAGACAAAGAAGTGCCCGTAGTGTCGAGAATATTGCTGCCGCTGAGGCTTCAGTTGAAGAAAGCCCAAATGTGTCTCTCACACGTCGTTCTCAAGCGTTGGGCATCTCTTCGTGAATTGGGCTGAGCAACAATTTCAAAATGATTCGGATTTTCATCGAAAAATCATCTTGAGCGATGAGGATCATTTCTGGCTGAATGGCTTCGTCAATAAACAAAATATGCGGTATTGGTCAGACAGCAATCCAGACGTACTCCATGAGTCATCATTGCATCCCGAAAAAATTACGGTTTGGTGAGGTTTATAGGCCGGCGGCGTCATTGGCCCGTACTTCTTCCGTGATGATCAAGACCGGCACGTTACTGGGAATGGGAATCGCTACCGTTCAATGATAACCGAATATTTTTGGCCCCAATTGGATGATATGGACTTGGAGGACATGTGGTTCCAACAGTACGGCGCCACAAGCCACACAGCGAATGTCACAATCAATTTATTGGAAACCAAGTTTGGAGAACGTGTTATCTCACGAAATGGTCCAGTCGCTTGGCCGCCTCGGTCGTGCGATTTGACGCCGTTAGACTATTTCCTGTGGGGCTACGTCAAATCTATGGTCCATGCCAACAAGCCAACGACGATTGATGAACTTCGTACGAATATCGAACGTGAATTTGCAGCAGTATCGGCCGATTTATGCTTGAAAACCGTCGAAAATTGGGTTCAGCGTCTGGACTTCTGCAAGCGTACCCGTGGTGGCCATGCAAAAGAAATCGAGTTCCATACATAATGGCATCGAACGTTCTTTCACAGGAATAAAGAATTTCATTGTAGCTTTTGTAGCGCTCTTATTGAAAAACCCGTTATATGGACTGCTAGTGAAATGTCAGTCCCATAGAAGCTCTGTCAAAGAAAACTAGCGCTCTTCGTTCAAAGCGAATAAAACGTGTAACAAAACGCCAAACATCTTGTTTTGAATTGGTTTTTTTTTTTTTTAAATATTATGCAATACCATTTTTGCATTATATATCAATCAACAACGTTTTCTGGGTAGATTCATAACTCTGGAAGATGTACTTGAGGCTCCAAATCATCTGACAGATGAAGACCAAAGGCTAATAAACTCCCAGACTACTCGAAACATTATTAAATAATCCAAACACCATGCTTAAGCATTGCTCTTGGGTCAAAAATAAATTAATTAAGGTATCACCTGAATTGCTGGGGAATTCTATTTTCAACCTCCGCATATTTGCTCTGCGCATTAGGGCGAGCCTTGTATTTTTAATTTTTCTCTGTGCTAATTGAGATGTACATATATTGTACACCTGCTCGCCTAGTTAGAAATGAAAAACACCTGGCTAAGGGTAGTGCAAGGAACAAAACACACACCGCCTTGCACCCAGGAAAGGTGACACCATGAAATTTCCGTCAAAGTGCAAACTTTTAAAGAAATTAACTATGTACGTCTCCAAACTCCAATCTGGGTGTGTTCTGACGATGAAGTCCCACAAGGACATGGGCTAATTTGATTAATTAATAAATTCACTGCAAGCGCATTCCCGCAAAAATTATAAGTGAATTGTGTCTTATTTGCAATTTGCGAAAAGAACCTTAATTAACAGGAAAAGTGGCTGCGTGTGTCAATACTTGTTAAAACCGCCCACAGACAAGAGACACGCCCACAGACAAGAGACAACACACGGGAACCTTAACCTAAAATAGTGCCAGTGACAGTCGGTGTGTAAATCTAAGCACCATCTGTTCGGTATAAACCCCTGGAAGAGCTTATCATAATCATACCACATTGACAGCAATGAATTGCAATTGTAATTCAATTTCGATGTACTTTACGAAATCCCCCAAAATTAGCATGGGAATAATCGGCCCGTTAAGCTCTTAAGATCTCCCACTGACAATGCTGCATCCTTCTGTTTCCCACGAGCCAGCTTGCAAATGATACCATGTAATGGCGTTAACCGTGAAACCATGAAACCATCCATGATGGAAGGGAACCACCTCGCACTTGTGTTCCCCAATTCACAGCACTCCATCCGAAAGATGCCTGTAATTCCCTACAACGAAACAAATCCTAATTTAAATACAAAAACACAAGAAGTACGAAGAAGCCACATACGAGTGAGCAGTGAGTATTCGCGGTGAAAAACCGAGCGCTAGGAGTGAGAACTCAAATTGAAAAGACGACGCGACGGTAACAAGATAACAAGAATTAGTTGCTAGTATAATGTCGTCCTGTGTTATGTCTTTATGTGTGCTCGCAGACTTTTGTCGTCCCTCTCAAAACGTCTGGAGTTATACCTACCTACCTCCTTTCCTATGCTGGCTATGTTTCACTGAAATTCATATATGCGGAAAATATCCTTTAAGACTTAAAGTGAATAAGTGAATGTGAGTTCCTGTCGTATGTGCGTATTCTTTATTGCTCTGCTGGTTAGGGCTTGTTTGCTCTGTGGCTTCTCCCATGGAAACGGTTCAATTGATTTATTATCCGCAGTGACGCCTTTGTGGGAATAGCCACAGATGTCGTCGCACTTAGACGATGCGGATATTGTGCTCGAAAGATCTGCTGGTGTCTATATATTTGGATTAGAATGCGTGTACACTTGGATAAATATTTATTGTGCCTCATTGTCAAGGGTGTCACGTAACTGTTACCGCTACATTGAGAAGTGATTGATATTTCGTTTCTTTAGTGGAGGGTGTTTCAGCTCAAGTGTCAAATATTATTGAGGGCGTTCAAGTATCTAGTTTAGTAAGTCTGACAGCTCTCTCACTAGATCTATCTCTGCTGTGATTGGCCCAGAGTGGTCACGTGGTTAGTTTTGGCAGTTGACGTTTATGGAGGGGTAGCCGACGAATCTAGTCAAGAAATTCGTGACTGAGTACTAAGTTGACGTTTATTTGGTTGTCATCGTGAGCAAAGAGGCAGCCCTCTCTCGCGCGCTCTTTTTTTCCTCTCTGTGAATACGTGTCGGGGGGAATTTTTTCAATAAACAACAATTTGTAAATGAATTTATAACAATTAATATAAATGGAATACATTTTGAGTATGGTTTTCTAGATAGCTCTGCTTGTTCTCCATCCATCTAAAGCGCCAAAACATGTTCATCCATTCACATTTCAGTTTTTTTTAGTTATCTTTACATGAAAAATATTTTTGACAGCAAAATTAAATGCATCTGCTTTTGGGAGTTGTTCAAAAAATAGGTAAATACCATGCAAGTTAAGCCCAAGTTTTCACTAGGGAAAGAGTGAATTCCTTAAAATATTCCCAAACATTGCATAAATTTCTATTACGCTTGGTGGGTGTAATCAACTTCGTTTTGTAGCACCGTATTTGTACAAAATCAAAATATGATTGGGAATTCTGTGGTTTAATAACAGTGAAAAGTTTTGATGTTACTTAGGAACAGCAAAAATGGAAATTTATGCATATTTAAAAAAAATATTATTCTCGGAAAATAGATCCGTAAAAAGACTTGATTTATGACTAAACTCTTACAAAAAGACAGTATAATGTCGTATTTAATTGATCTGATTTCAGATTTTGGGTATTCAATCGCTCGTAAGCAAAATTGTTTTGTTAATTTTTAGTCTTCGCATGTTCTATTTCGTTTTCTATAGATATATTCTTTTACAAATTATATAAAATTGTATTTTGAAATGTCCACTGATATTTTAATAAGCCTCTCTAAATAAACAAGTGTACATTATGTGTTTTTAAAACACAAAAAGTGATATTGTTCCAAGATAGGCTTATTTTTCTTAGCTTCGAAGTCAGCAAAGCAAAGGAAAATAGGATTTTCAGTACGCAATTACAACAAATACTGCGAGTCTTCGAGGTGTCAAGTAGAACGTAGTTGTTGTAATTGTGTGCTTAAAATACTACTTTACCAGATAACGGAAAAAAAATATCGAATTTAACAAGTGCATACTTGCGTACATCATTATGCAAGTATGCATTTTACGTATAATTTACAGATTAAAAATTATGCTAAAACAAAAATATCTTTTTCCCCACAACATAAAAAAACGCTTTCCCCAACTGTGTTAAATATACCTATTTTGTTTCAATATGACTACGAATTAAAAGCTTGAAGTTACAAAATCTCTTTTAAGAAAAGTGCAAAAAACATTTAAGTTCATTTTATCATGAGATGGATTTCTGCTAGATATTGACAAAAAACGACGATTATATTAAGGTTTTTGGCATTGTGACGAAATTATATGAAGAATTACATTTTCCAACAATTTCATAAACTATAAAAAACTTTCAAACTGAACTGCGATGTGAGCGCCGTGTAACTAAAGGGTACCAGAAATGTTGAACACAGTCGCCCCCATTTATCCCAAGTCAAAAAGTGACGTTCCCGACCAATCTAGTTAGTTTTTGCGTTCAGGTTACATCTTGTCCAGACCAATCTAGTCGACTTAAGATGACTAGATTCTTGAATGCGGCCATTGTGTGGTGGTTACTTATGTCATCACAGGGTATATTGAGTGGAGAAGCTGTATGTATGTCCTTATTTCGAGCGGGTAAAATCTTGAGATACCAATCTATCTACGTCAATTGTCGGGAGTCAAATTTGTTAACTTTATGACGCATTCGTTCAATGTCATAATGAACTGCTTTCAGCGCCATGCACTTTCAGCGGATGCTAGGAGAACGTTACATATCGAAATAGATTATCACAAATGGTTGCATATCTGTAGGCTTATTCGGAGCTAGTCACACTGAACTGTTGCATAAGGGCGTTTGCCTACTTCCTTTGCTTTGTTAAGAGGAAGGGGTTTTTCAATAAGGACGGGTCGATGTGGAAATGGAATAAAAGCAGTCGTGTCTGAAGTATTAACGAAGTTTTTCCTTCATTTTAAAGGCCCGTATTCCATTTCGGATGAAATATAATATCGTTCAAATATCGACTACTGGTCCTAACAATGAAACGGATCGGAGTGGTTTAATTTGAAATAACTCTGCCGCATAGATCCGGATCAATTTTAAGCAACAGCATTGGTTACGTAGGCTTTAAGAACCTCTGTCGTTTGGCGTAGACCTAAGAATTCAGGAAACCCCTAAAGAAAAAGTCTAGCGGGGTCAAATAAGGCGATCTTGGTGGGCCATTCCAACCATACCGTAAAATCGTTAATGCAGAATGTCCATCATGGCATCTGATGTGTGGCAGTAGCCCCGTCCTGTCGTCTACCTTCATATAGTTCCGCAGCGACCTCTGTTGATTGCGATGGTCTCATCAACGCCATTTTCAAAGAAGTACGGACTAACAACGCCGTCGGCCCAAAATCCGCACAAATCATTAACCTCTTGTAGATGCATTGCCACCTGATGAACCTAGTTGGGTCAGCAGGCTTTGCCCCATATATGGCTCTTTTGTTCTATTCCTTCAAAAATGCGCCTCGCCGCTGAGGATGATTTTTCATCCAAAACTATGGTCGTCTTTCAAACGGCCCGCAGCCCAGTCAGCGAACAATCGATGACTATGACCATTAACTTTGTGCTTCTGGATCAGTTCTACCTTGTATAGGTGTACGCCCAAGTTGAGATGCAAAATTCACAAACTTGAAGTCTGTGAAGTGAAGTCCGGCTTCACCGACTTCTGACCGTTGGGTTCTCCTGTGGCCTCTCCCGCACCGAGGCAATATTATCCTCCGATTTTGCTTTCTTTTGCTGACTGTTTACCGAACCAGTTTGTTGTCACGAAATTGGCAACCAAACGATGGAAAGTCGACTTCGGGCAGCCACTGCGTCTGCAGTAAAATGGGCGAAACGAGCGCAAAGTTTTCGCATTATGATGTGTTTGAGTTTATAGAACTGAGCACATTTGTACTCAAAGCTTGTAAGCTTTTTTAAGAAAACTTTATTTGGGTACTTTCCTGATTTTTTTTTATTTTCTTCCGGTGCTATTGCTGAGCAAATATTGGAAATAGTTGCATCACTCGAATATTGCGAGTTATTTAAAAAACAGAAAAATCCAAGTATTAAGCAAAATCTACATCACAAACAAATGACCTTACAAAATACAAACAAACAACGACCAATTGACTAATCACAGAGTTTACTTGTGGCAGTGACAATCCAAATTCGCCTTCCAAAAAGCAGCAAGTTTTAAAAATAAACTATCAAAGCCAAATGCTTTTCTGTTTTCGTATAAGACAAAGGAAAAAGCGAGAAACTCCCCAAACTACCAGTGGCCGAGGTAAATAATTTCCCGTGAATCTCTCATGCAATTCCGTTAGAAATGGTACATCCCCACTGCCTGGTGACATTTTGCCTCTCGACTCATTTCGCAGCAGTCAGGTGACAGCTCTTTCCTATTTGAGCTTGGCTAACAATTGCAGATTTTATAATTTCTATTTTTAATCTGGGCAAAAAGTTTGAAGGTTGCATACTGTAGCAAAAATCCCCACCATTCATCAGCATGTTGCCGTTTGAACTTTAAAGTTCTGAGACAAAACCGTTTTACAGATGAATGGACAGAGTGACAGTGGAGGTATGGAATTTAAGTGACACTGCTCATCAAATCAAATACTCATCTAGCAATTAACGTGAACTTGTCCTCGTGCCTGGTAAACAATCGAGATATTTCGTGTGCGTGTTGGCGATGAACTTTAGACAAAAAACATCAGTGATACGGTAATTCGGTTTTGGAGGGCCAACCCTGTTATTCCAAGAACTTGTTGATTTTCTACAAGGGGGGTGTTAATTAACACTTTTCGGAGCCACCCGTCAGGTGATACCGTATATCCCTATATGACAGTATAATGGCGACACGAAAATTCGACAGCAGAAATGATAAACAAAGGACTATTAATGTCACCCCGCGCCAAAGAACGGGCAAGCGGACAAGTGGGCGGTTTATTTGTTTATTGTGTCAATATATTTCCAGCTGCGGTGGTCTAATTAAATTGGGTCATCGGGTTGAGTCAGTTTGCATTGATTTGTTATTAGTCATTTGCATACCCGAGTTGAAATACACGGAGGAGAGGTGTTCGAGACTGTGAGTTCGCGCTTGGTTTTCGATTTCTGGCCCTCACTTTGCTAATGGGATTGGTATTGGTATAGTGGACATATAAAGCTATGTCAATGGGGACAATGAAATTGGATTTTGGTTGTCATAAGCTTTTAATGTTTGCAGCTAGGGGGTCGTCCTGTTCAAATTTGTATTGTCTGCGAGGTGAACTTGATTTGTAGTTGTGGTCTTCTTGAACCGATTCGAAACTGTGTAATTCCAAGTTCTGTCGACATTATCGAACTTGATCTAAAGTTTTAGAGCGTCGCACTGTATTCAATCAAGTACAAATTGTCACAGTCCTGGACCCTAATCTGTAGATGAAAATGTTGGAATTCAAAAAATTGGGTGCATGATTTTAGTGAAAACTCTGTTATTTCTTAATAAATGACGTGTTTTCCTTAAACTTTGGAAAGCTAAACTAGGATCTTCAATACACAATTCAGCTTAGTTAGCATCGGAGTTGTGTTTTTTGGTGTCTGCGTTTTGTCCCAATGAGGAATTTCAATGACTGCGATCAAATCTATTTCCTGTAAACGTGTCAAATTCGTATATGACCAAAAGTTGAGGCAAAAAAGTACTACAATGTCCAAAAGGTAATAAAAACTTGTGGTCATTTGTTAAAAACATAAAGAATTCGGCCTCTTCATCAATCCCGACGCTCATTTGCAGTGAGACACGAACCAAAAAAGGCGGTTCTTCTTCTCCCACCAATTACCGACCCATGGGACTTGCGTCCATTCCTTCTAAGGTCATGGAAACTCTGATAAATTCTCGGCTTATGAAATATCTTGAATCACGGAAGCTCCTTAATGACCGGCAGTATGGTTTCCGTGGCAATAGATCCACTGGTGATTTGATTGCTTATCTCCTCTACCGAGAAGTGGAGCGATTCACTCCATCATCCCGGTGAAACGAAGATTGTTGCGCTTGATATTTGAAAGGCATTTGACAGAGTTTGGCATCATGTTCTTGTGTCGAAAATGCGTAATTATGGGGTCGATGCGTCTCTTATTCAATGGACTAGAAACTACCTTCCTGGCCGTTCAATTCAAGTTGTTTTGGATGGTTTCAAGTCTGAAAATGGGGTTCAACTTATGTTGTGGAATTTAATGCTTCTTACAGTGCAGTGAGTTGTCTCTTAAGCGAAACCTGAATCTACAGCCATTATCCATGAACGGCACTTGCATCGCCGAAACCGGAAGACTCTCCATTCTCGGTGTGTGTGTCCATGACAAGCTTCGTTGGAATGACCATATACACGAAGTCGCTCAAAACGCTGCGAAGCACGCTTAAATAGAAACGCATCGAAAGGTCTTGAAAAACGAACAAAGGCCCTAAAAATTAGCCCAAAATCGATTCAAAATGCAACCTAAAATGGTCCTCCAAAAATGGACCACAAAAACGCCTAGGAACGGGCTTCAAAAAAAAAAAAAAACAATTTGAAAAACCCTCGCAAAATATTCCGAAATCCACTCAAAGACGCTGAAGAGAAAAGTTCTTTCAATTAGAACTTAGCAACTCTTTTCTTTTTTTTAAATGAAATGCAAACTACTTGAGAAACTACTACAAAATATTTAGGAATGGAATTCGACCTCATTCATATGTCCATGACGGGAACGTATACAGCGATCGATATGTTGAACCCAGTTTTCGATGACTCGGCCGCACATTTCGACCGATACGGCCGCTATTTCTCATTGAATATTGGATCTGAGCTCCTCTAATGTTGCCGGCTTGTTGGCATAGACCAATGATTTAATTTAGCCCCATTAAAAAAGTCGAGAGGCGTTAACTCACACGATCTCGGTGGCCAACAGACTGGTCCGATTCTCGATATAACACATTCACCGAACTGAGACTTCAATAACTCGAGTGTTGCACCCGCTGATTTGCTGTGGCACCGTCTTGTTGGAACCGCATATCACTGATCATGTAATTGCTCAAAGAAATAACATAGACGAAAAAAAACTTCCCAATGACGCCACCGACATGAAAACCACCCCAAACACTGACTTTTTGATGAAGTGCTTAATGAAGTGCTGTTTCATTATGCACATGATCAGTAACGCATATTTTGCTCATTGACGAAGCCGTTTAACAAATATACGCTTCATCGCTGAAAATCGAAAATTGGCGTTGACGCTCTTATAGTTAGTTGCGACCACCGACTCGGAATTTCGGTTGTAAATTTTAACTATTTGTAAACGTTGTTCCTTCTTGTATTTCAACACGATGAAAATGTTGATTTTCCTGAATATTTTGAAATTGACAGTTCGGTAATCGGTTTAAGGGTGCGTTCACACTGAAAGTTTGAAGTCGGCAAGTCGCTAATAAAAGACCCTTTACATCTCCTAAAGCAAAAACGCTGCGAAAATCTCCAACTAACATGCCTCAAAAAGACTACAGGAATAACATAAATTTAAAATTGTTATCTACTCGGTTTTATTTATAAAAATTACGTCACCTACGAATGTTTGTCATTTACTCTTACCTTTATTGGGAAATACCTTCTGAGTGGAGTTAAAATTTCCCTAACCACAACCTTACCTCATGCAAAAGAACGAACAGACCTTCAGTAGAACTTAAAATAGCTTAAGAAGTCAGAGAAGAAACACAAACTTTTTTTATAACACTGCAGACTCTACTCTAAATTAGAAAATACAAACTCCTATTATAGGAAGATACCGCCAATTTCTGCATGACACGAAACATAATTCAATTAAATATACTCCTACTAAAAATAAAAAAGAACACATATACCACATATCCATACATGTACATTGTACATCGTAAAAAACATTTTAGATAAATGAATTATAGCCTCCTATAAATGCACACCCTCGCGAGCTCATTTAAACTAATGAACGCAATTTATATTTATTTTTTTATGAACAATTCTCGCTAATTAGGCTCTTGTGCTTCTCATGGTTTCATGGTTTTTTTGTGAATGCAACAAAATTTATTAATTTCCTTAGAAATAAATTCGAAGCTGAAATTGAGTGGAGCCAATGGCTTTAATTGTTCACACACTGAGTTTGCAATTCAACCCGACGTATACTTATTGAATTAATTGGCATTGAGCCTCACGCTAAATATTTTGTAGGTCACATTGGCTGTTTTGTAATGGAAAATTTCGGCATTGTGAGTTCGTAAAATCGATTGCATTAAATATTAGCCCAACTTTTAATCAAGTGAATGCCTAATTTCGTTACAAGTATTTATTGTAGCATATACTGTAACACTTGATGCATGAAATTATAGTTTAGAGCTACGTGTATCGAAATATCTATTATCTATATGTATACACCTATTCCTATTAGAAAACTATCAAAATCGGCTGGACAAGAGAACAGTGTAGGAGCAGAAGACTGCTTCGTTTACTGCTCTTTTTCAAGCAACTGTTTGCGAAGTGGCCACCTAAATCTATTTCTAGTTTGCGACTTTTGACCTGATAGTGTGGCGTTGTTTGCAGTTATCGCTTATGAGATCACATCCACATTGAAAACATTTACTTTGATAACATAAAACATTTTTTGATTTTGCTGAAAAGCGGTACAGTTCTTACTCAAGCCTATTGTGGTTGAATTTTAAGTGTGGTGCTGAAAAAAACAGTGTTTCCTGGTTGACTGATGGTACATTTAAAAATCAGAGGTAGACTGGCATTTTTAAGTTTCTCGAATACGTAGTAAGAGAAATATATCGCGCCGCACTAATGACAAGTTTTAGTCGTGACTTTAAATTTACGGAAGCTCACAATTGGGAAATTTGTATGGAAAATATAGCCACTGTGAACTACTAAATATGTTTATTGTATTCCTACAAAATTTCGAACGCGGGAGATTTGATCAATTCTGGACATAACGATGATAGTGGAACTCAAAAAAGTGGGTCTCGCAATTCTGTCCGTCGGCTCCTGAGGAACTCAGCCTAAGTGGCTGGACGGATTTGTTTCAAAGTTCGGATTTGAAGTTTGTGGACTTACGTTTTACGGTCGTTTTTTTCCACTTCCCATACAACGGTTTTAAACAAGTTTGATTTTTTCGAAAACGGCTTTAACTATCTTAATCAAAACTTATATTTGCGCTGTAGCAGAAAGGGCTTACAGAGCCGCATACATAGTTTTTCGCAAAAAATCGCACAACGGTACTTTTGAAAATCGGACTTATCTCAAAAACGGCTAACACGATTTTTACAAAAATTCATTCTTAAGGTAATTTATGGTCATTCTTAACTTGATAGCAATAAAAACGAATTGATTATATATTTAAATATTACGGATTAAATAAAGAATACTCAGGCGAGGACCCGACGAAACGCAGGTTGCAACGATGAATTAAAAGTGTTTTAATTGCATGAAAAATAATAAGACAATAAGTAGAAATAGGTAAGAAAAAAAAAACGCGAGACCGCTTACGCTTTTGACTATACCTGCGCATCCAAAATTCAACTTAAAAGCACACTGAACTGAGGAACGACCGAGACCAATTTGATTGAGTTTGAACCACTGCTGTGGTTCCGCCTTAAATCCGCAATTTTCAAATAAATAGAATAAAATTTCCAGCCCAAGCACTCTCATCGTTGCCAAAGGGGTGACGCTCCTTTCTTTACAGCCTGGCCACCCTGCTGCTGCAAGCTCATTAAACAGGCGACGCAGTCCCTTACCTTTTAAGTACCATAAACATTTTACTTCAACTGTCTGCTGTCTCAAGCACAGCTCTTCGAGGATGGTGTCTCTTAATGAACACTGTTATTCATGAAGACGCAACCAACACACACAGGAGGGGATGAGCTCCATCTCAACAAGAAAGTACCGCCATTAATGTCGCTTCATTATCACCGTCATCGCATCTCACCCCGTAGTTCAAACTCCGGCAACGAATCCATCACTAGCATGACTTAACCTGTAAGCCTATAGAAAGAAGACGACATGCGTTCCCTTTTTGTCGGGCATTGTTTCACCTTGCCGCCTTTAAGCGCCTCATGCCGCAGGCACACAAACAATGCTCGCCCTAATGAATATCCTTCTTCAATTTCCGACCTACTTTCGTTCCGCTCGCCTTTGTTACTTTGTTGTGTCGTCGTCACTTATGTATAACCTCTACTTCAGTTGGAGAATCCTTTGGCGCTGCATAACGCCTTTCAACCTATGGAATTACCGTACACATTGTGCGGACATTTCCAGAACATTTCTTACACCGTTTCCGTACACGATTCGAATGAAATTTTAATAACTTTCCCTTCTCTTTGCAGAGCGTCAACATTTTGCCCAGCAACGAGGACGACGACGAAGCCGATAATACGAACAACCAAACAGCGCCACCAGAATGGATGAGGACCGCGAAGATATAATATGAGATTAAATGGGGCTTTAAGGCCCCACGGAGCTCCATACATTGGACGCTCCATTGGTGCTAAGAAATATCGTGATAAGCGACCGCAACAACAACTAAACACTACTTGCGCTAGCGATCCAAGCAACAACAGCAACAGAAACAATAACACAACAACAACACTACCAACCGTAGCAGCAGCAAATAATTTTAAGCGCACACCAGGACGTACTCCTGCAACTGCAACCGGCAAACCCGAAGTATTTATCAATAAGCAACAATACACCAACAGCGCCAAACGTCACCAACGCAGCAGTGGAACGCCACCACTTAGAATGAGTGGAAAGACTGCTGCCGCATGGGGTCGCAAAGGTGGCGGCGACGGCGACGATGCTGGTGGTGGGGAGCACTCCGCGGACGATGGCGTCAAACATAAGCGCCGCCAAATGCGTGTCCCGCAATCATTAGTGGCGAGCTTCTGCAGCTTTTCCACGCTCGTTTTGTGCTTGGTGTACGTAGTAGCTCTGCTGCCGAGTCATGTCATATGCGACGACGATAATGGCTTTTTCGTTAATAGCTTCAGCATGGGACCAGAGACGACAACTCCCGAATTCGGTAAGTTCATTTGCTTCATACAAACTGGCTGTCATTGCCAGTAGCTGAATTATACTCACGTGGCTCGGGTGCTAATTTGGTTGACTAAGTCCAATTAGGGGGAGCGATACAGGCGATATTTTTATTTTTCTTCTCTGTTTTTATCGTTGGTTTATTTTCCTTGATGCTGTCAAGATATGGAAATTATTTGGGGCAATTAGGTAGTATGCGTTCCAATGAATATGAAATGAGGGGAATTTAGCACGGGATTGTCGGAAATTGGGGACAATCGGTGGCGGTGGTGGGCGACGTCCTCGCTTTCTCTGTGTGCATTTAGGCAAGGAAGTGGCTGTTACTGTGTCATAAAGTTTGCGCATCGTTACGTTCGAAAGGCACACGCTCCTGTGGACTGTTCAGGGACTATGGGACATAATGAGTTGGAATTTGTTATGTCTGGCGTGCAACTAAGTAAGTCATAGCGCGCTGCATGCACGTATACAGACTCCTTCAGTGGAGCTGTTGAAAATTACAAAGCTTGGGTGTGGACATATTTATGGTGGTTTTCCTAATAACATTGTTACTCGTTAATAGTAAGGTGGCTATGAGTTCGCAGGAAGTCTTTGTTCAGCACAAACTTCAGCGAACGAAGTCTCATTTATCGCTTTAGGAAAGTAGCAAAACGGGGACTTGGTTTAATGAGCATTTTACTCATCAAAAATCAAAAGCTCTTGAGGTAGTGAATTACAAACGAAAAATTTCATGGAGCTCGATGAGCACAGTTGAAATGCCGCTAGATGAGTGTGCCCATCACGTGCGTAGTACCTTCTTTGACGCATTTTCGTGTCATCTTAGTTCTGACTTCTTCCAGAGTTCTGAACCTATCCAAATGATCATTTGCAATTTTGTAAAATTGTCCAGAAAACTTTGTTGATTAAACTATGCCAAATTGGAATTACATAATATTTCAAAAAAAGAAAAAACAAAAACATGTAAAGCAACAGAAAAAAACTCATTACACGAAAATTTTATAATTTATGCGGCAATAAATGAATTACAATACGATTTTGCATTCAAATTGTGCTGGTTCCATCTATTATTAACAATTTGAACAACCACATTTCCGATGCGACATCTATTGTAAAACATTCCGGAACAATTTGAATGTCAACCGTGTAAATTAGCAAACCTACTAACACCCAATAGGTGTCTCTAGCATTCCATGGAGAAATCCAAGATGGTTGTCATTTTGTGACAGTTTTTATTCGCTCTGAACCGGGAGCTCTAGTTATGTTGGCATTATTTTTTGGGCAGACATTTAACTAGCAGTCCATATACATATTATAATTGACGAATGGAAAAGTTTTCCTGTGACACCTGTCGCATAAAAAATGAATATGCAGAGACTTATAAAATTTTGAAGTCTGTTTGTTTTGCAAAGGACTCGGATTATGAATACGTGTGTTTTCGTGTAAGAAAATTAATTATTACTCTATTAAAAGTTACCAACTAATTGGAAACAAACTTAATTTGCAAGTCTAAATACTACTTGACCGAAATTTGTATAGTGTGAGTCAATTCATCTGGTCAAACTAGCACAAAAGTTTGTTCAAAGTAGTGTTAAAACTAATGTAAGCAAATAATAAATTTGCTTTTTTTTATATTTTGGTTGCTTTTTACAAGTATCTTATAAAAAGTGTGCTAATTATGATTTTAACAGATTTGCTTGCTTTGATGATAAAAGATCCAGTCAGCTTAGAAGTTTCAATATACCGCTCTGTGAAATAATTGACTATTTCAATGGTATTAAAAGGTCTATCAGGGAAGGCGAAAAAATAGTGAAAGTTGGCTGGATACAAAAGATTGACCTCTCTCCACCTTCATCCGTAGATGAAGTTACTAGGCTCGCGGTGGCTGCATCATCACTTTCAAAATGATGAAAATGCAAGCACATCATAGCTGCATGCCTTATTCAGATCAATAAGTGTGATAGTTTCTTTATTTTACATACAATTAACAAAAAATTCTTTAGACAATCCCATCTTCGATAACTAAGCACCACAGAATTGACTCAAAAGTGGGGAAAACTGAAAACCATCCCGTGTATTCGGTCGCAAAATGTATTTACCTATCTCCAAAGCGAAGCCGGCAAATGGAACAACATTTGGGCCATTTTTTCCCCATCCTAAGCACATTACCCCATTTAATCAAAAGAACTTTAGAATTACGAACTTCTTTTGGAAGATGGTACCATGTAGTTCCCGCTCCGATTGTTTGCTGCATTTTTATATCACCACTTATCGCACTCACCTTTAACATATTATTTTTATGTTATAAAATTGTTTTTTTTCTTATATTAAATGTATATTTTTAATTAAGTACACAATTTCTCACAATAACTTCTTGGTTTTTCATAGAAATACATACCAACTGTCAAAATCTATAGCAACCTACCGATGCGAACATTTGCCGCCAGGGGTTAGCCTCCATTCTTCAACAGCGTTTGTTCCCTAGCCAACATGTTTTCGAACTCATTAGTCAAACTTCGGTCCCTTCTATTTTCACGTGTGGGATCGAAGTTTGACTAATTTAATCGAATGCATTATCGTAAGGGAACAGACCTTGTATGTCAATGGTCCAGAACTCCAGTATAGTAAATCTGACAGCTGATTGGTTTGATGTATTTTTTTGTTTTTTGCCTATATTTTTCATGTGAATAGTTTTTTTTCAGTTGAATTTTATGAAAAGCCAAATGGATAATCAAGTACTTTGTGACTGATGATGTCGTTTTCCATTGGGACAGAAAAGGGACTTTTTTCAATCAGCTGGTTGTCAGATTTCATGTTCCATTGGCCGCAAAAAAAGCGAATTTACACTAACACCAAAACATTCGTCAAACTTTAAAGTGTGCTGTTTTACGTTTTTAGAGACGACAAGTCTGAAAAATAGAGAAAGATTTACATTTGGCGGCTGCAATGGATATTAACATTAATTGAATAGATTTTTATAAATATAAATTACAGCTGCCCTTTACAACACACCACCACAAATGCAGAGAAAGAAAAATCTCGTTTATGTTCCATTGGGCATGAAGAATCTGAAATCTGAAAGCAAAATCTGAAAATCCCAATGCAAAACGACATTATTATTCAGTATTCAGTTGACTGAACATTCCACTGAACTGTTCTGTGTCCAAAGTTCACGCAAAAAAGACCTAGCGCTTATATTCGCTATTTCAGCGCTTTGATATTATGCTACTCGCTTTCTTGTATGTGAATGCTGTTGATTATTCATTTTTGAGTATTACAAACTTCGTTTTGGATTACGTTGGGCCCATTGGACCTGCAGAGATTGGCAGAAAGTTGCTATAGGATAGATTTTCCACGCTAAGACGTAGAACTTTGTAATCTGCTTTAGAAATTGTAATTTTATTGAACAATTAACTTTCGAAAGATTTAATATTGAAAAAGTCGCTTACTTTATTTTTAGTAGACAGCAATAAATCGAAATGAGATTTTCTCCTGACAATCATCACAAAAATAGGGGAATTTCTTGTCACTCAATACTCAGTGGGAAAAGATTTGCGCATAGCCCATTAGAGGCCATCCAATCACCATTAATATCACTCAACGCTAACCCACTATCGGAGATTCCTACCACATTGCTTTCAAAGTATCAATGTGAGCTGGGTCAACTTAGCACACGAATAACATTTCAGGGAAATGGGAATTCTCGAACAAAAGGTAGATATGGTGGAAACTGAAAGTCAACAAAGAAGAACCAATTTAATTAAAATTACTTAAAGTTTACTTTGGAAGAGACCAAAATATGGCTGAACTGTTTGAATTACCTTCATTCAAGAATCTCTGTTGGAAAAGATCAGAGTCTTGAAATTAAATTGTATGAAGTGCTAAGAAACATTATTTGTTTAGTAGGATGCGTACAAATTACAATCACTTTCTCTAGAACTACATGTTACTCTATTAAGACACAAAAAAAAATTGAATTTCTACAATTGCATGTAAGGACATTCTCCTCCACAAACGGGCACTCAATTGCCATTAGCCTTCCACATACACATCCATCAGAAATTCTATAGGTACTCACTGAAGGTCCGCTTTTTCCCCGGTAACACGCTTAGACTCCTTATATGCGGCTGGACTTGTGTAATTTGGCAGGTTGCTCATTGCGAAAAGGAAACCCAACTCAAGGCAACGTATATTTAAAATAAATTCCAACTCAAAGGAGAGCGGGTAATTTGTTTGTTATGATGAATCCTCCTCACGATGATCCATTCATAAGGGATTTGAAACCTCATTCAACCATCACCGAATATTAATCCCTTAAATGAATTTTAACAGTTCAGCCTGGCCGGGCTTTTTAAGCATTCGAATCTAACCCAATTCCAGCATCGGCTCATTAAACATGCCCCTTCGGGGTGCTTACGTAGCAATTTATGGTGAATTGATCCAGGCATTACTGGCGACGGCGAGGGAAGATGGCACTCATTCGAAAACCTTTTTATGACCATAATTATTGCGGGTTAAACGTGCCGTCAAATTGCCTTTCATTATTTGCGTAAATATTTGAAATTATAGACGACAGAAAATGCGATGTTTTCCTATTGCGTTGTGTATGCTTTTATTTTTGTTCGTATAGGGTTAATTTTTCCTTTTCTGACTTTTGTGCTGAATGGCGGAGTACGGTCGCTTACATCATACAGAAACATTTTGATTGAAATATTTATGGGAGCCTTCTTTACATTGTGTTTTCATTCTTTGTTGATCTGCTTTGACGGAAAATTACTTTGCAAAAAGCAAATTCTGCTGACATAAGACTTATGTGTAATGTGTTGTCAATGGGGACGTTCAGATACGTAGTTTATGAGAAACGTCAACTAGATTGGTCTGCACTAAGTTTCCGTAGGCGTTAACTAAGCAACTTGAATTGTTTTTGTATTTCCGCGATCAGCGTTACCGTTGTGCAACTTAAGTCAAAATTTGCCACTTTCTTCGAGAGTCTGTCACAATTTTTTGCTATATTGCCCTTTTTTATTTGGGGAAAGCCCTTCGCAAACTTTTCAAGAATTGTTAATTCCAATTCAGAACGTTTAAAATTGTACACGGTTGCCTATTACAACACTTTTATGCAAGGTAAAGCTTGTTAGATATATTGCGAATATTTCAAATTTCCAGAGAAGCTTCAGAAATTATACCTTTGTGTTTTTGGAATTCAGATTTCTCTAGATGGGCCATCTGTTTATATTAAATTTGACTCTTCGAAATGTCAACTGAGTATGCAGGCAGGAGTTTGACTAGATTTGTCAGCTTCCCTTCCATAAACGTCAACTGAGAAAACTATTCACGTTACCACTATGGGCCAATAAAAACAAGAATCAAGTTAGTCTGACAGAATTTCGTGACTGAGTTGGTAAATAAGCGCGTGTGGTTTTGCCTTCAAAAAAACTTAGTTTCCTTTTTTGTTTTGGTCGACTAATGCTGCTTTTACACCATCACACATTTCTAAAACGGCAGTTAAGAGATGCACAGTACTAAACAGCCGTCTGACTGAAAAACGTGTCACGTATTTTGGTCGGCCATCTTGTTTACGTGGTAGGAATTATGGGAAAGTTCAGGATGTTGATTTCTTAAGGCGATGGCTTACGAAATTTTGCTTTCCTATGAAACAAAATGGCTTCCGGAAGTGATGAACGGACAATTATTTATTTATTTCGTTTAATAAGGTTTATTCGCGTACTTTCCCGAGCACTAAAAATATGTCAAGCTCTAAAAATTAAGCATGACTCTCTCAGACAGCTGAAAATATACCCCAAAGTAGGTACGTGGATATAGACATAGAGCTACATATCACAAACGAATATATAACTTAACTGTTTGCAACACATAAAACGTTCTTGAAAAACATTCGATCGCCGCCGTTTCGGGCAACGAGAGGATAACTGTTCGTGTCGTTACTCATTATTTTGCTAATTTTCTCTTTTTCTGACATTTTGATGAGTACGTCTATAGACTTTGTGCGATTGCGACCGATTTGTATCGATTGCGTTCGATTTAAACCGCGTACGCGAATGAACCTTATTAATGAATTATTGACCTAAAGTTTCATTTTTCACTAAAATAATTATGTGATAAGAGAAATTGATATGTTTCAAAGTTATCCACACTCACTTTCAAACCATTTAATAGACGGTACGAAGGAGTGACTGTATATTCCTTCCGATTGCTGTTTGTTATGGTGTTCCTCGATTGCTACAGTTCCCTGGAGATGAGCTATGTCTTCCATCCAATGAAGCCTGCGGAACGATCCCAGCATAGTTGAACCATGAATCAAAGTCAGTTACTCCCCGTTGTATTTTGTTCTTCATTTCAGTAACAGCCCTAAATGACATCCATTCACCCTTCATAATACTGTTGTGAATAAAAAAGAAAAAACCAAAATACGCCACGGTACTTTAACTTCCATTGCGTTGCGGGTCACTGCATTCATGAATAAATTTTCACGCTACGAGTGTACGAGGACACAATTTGTTTGCCTTGGTGTTACTACTTGATATTCCTTGCACGCTCTGTATCGTTCAACGTTCAAGGTATTTTCGTTTTTATTCTCATATCTGCATACTTGCAGTTGCAAAGGATGCAAGATGTCACAATAACATCAGCAACAACAGAGTGAATTGGAATAAAAATAATTGAAACGTCACAAAACGCCAACGCACATATCGAGATAATTAATTAAGCAGCTTCTTTTTCAAAGCGCACGGTGTTCTGCCCCTGTCCGTCATCATTTGCAGGTCTTTTGCTGAAGTGAGCTGCAAGCGATTCACCATAAATAATTTCCTTTTAAATGCAGGCTCTTTGTTCGTTCGTGCGAGGAGACACATCCTTTTGGCGAATATATAAAAATGAAAGTATGTCAATTGTGCTTGGAAGTTATTTTACAATTTATTCGCCGGATGAGATGTCAGATGAGCTGTGAGCTCTCTCGTTGTCTTTCTCTCTGTGAGATGAGTACCACGTTCCACTACCACTATCACTTTCACCATCCATCATCACCTCTCGCAGGAGGAGGTTGAAAGTAGCAATTTTGCGCCCGACGAGTCGGTTTTTATTGCGAAACACATGCCACTTGAGCGGTCAGGGGAGCGGATCAAAATTAAATGGCTCGAAACGTAACATCGAAGCTAAATATAACTGCAAGCATGAGAGCGTCATAGAGGGCGAGGTTGACATTTTAAAGACTCATAATTGGAATTTTGAAGTACTCCATTTGGAGGGAGGTCTGCGAATTTTTTCGTTGGCTGCGGCTGTACTAATCCAACCATCCCCATACCGATGTAAGTGCCAACTACGAACGACGTACCGTACACGAAATTCATTAAAAAATTAAATCCTGCACACAATTCGCTACCTTTGCGATTGGTTGGAGGCGTTCTTTTGGGTATAAGGATGAAAGATCACAATTTAACCGGGCGCTCACTTTTTGATTTTGCCATCGTTCATCCTAGTTGGGAGGGCTTTTTGTTTTCTTTTAAATTGTTGGGCCCCCTATGGTCAGTGTAGGGGGACTCGGTTTCTTTAATAGTCTTAACTTCTATGCGCAAGGCTGTGCAAGCGGAAGATAAATAGAATAAATTAGCATGGAGTTGGAATTTTTATGTTTTGGGGTTGTTGTGTTTTAAAGTAAAAAAAAAAATGAGACAGATTTAAAAAACATTCAGCTGACCTTGACATACTTTGAACTGCTGGGATTTCGACTTCCTTCACCTATTTGCAGCATTTATATGCATGAAGGAGTTTGGCTGCCTCTTATGGGAGTAGGCAAATTTGTGCAGACCGAATCCGCGCCGCTGAACCGTAGAAATAGGTTATGTCAGAACGACTTGTAGATGGGCGAATCTTAATTCGTTAAAAATGTGCCCAGTTCATATTCTGCAAATGGAGACTGCTCATTTTATAAATGTGAGCAAACATACTCCTGAAATTTATACATAATTCTTAACGCTGTTTTTGCCCCGATTCGGTTAGACGTCGAAATGAAAGTTGACAGCGGTTAAGCCGCGAAATTCTAGAAGAAAAAAACTGAGGTCTGATGCAACTAGAGTTTTTACTTTAAATAAAATTGCTTACAGAGAACATTCTTCAATTTTCTGTCGATCTAGTAAAAATTGTGGAAAACAAATGCGAGAACAGATTGGCTATAGAGTAGGTACTGATCATAAGCGTCATTGGTGGTCTGGTGCTTAAGTAAAAAAAACTGCGATACTAGATATTTATGCTTCGAAGCTCGCATATACGCCGTCGGCTTGAATTGAATTCCTTAAACATTCATCCATACAGGTATTTCACCAATGGCTTCAGGAATATTGTCCTTTAATGCGTCAATTGTCTCTGGCTTGTCGGCGTAACACTTATCTTTAACGGCACCCCACAAATAATAGTCCAACGGTGTCAAATCGCAGCTCCGAGGTGGCCAAATGACATCAGCTCTGCGGCTGATAATGCGATCTTCAAAAACAGGGCGCAAAACATCTAGTGTAGGTTCGGCTGTGTGGCACGTAGCGCCGTCCTGTTGAAACCAAATGTTGCCAATATCCTCCTCTTCAATTTTTGTGAACAAAAATTCATTCAACATGGCCCGATAACGATCGCCATTGACTGTAACGGCCACTCCTTGCTCATTTTCGAAGAAAAATGGCCCAATTATGCCTCTGGACCAAATTCCGCACCAAACAGTGACTCGTTTTGGGTAAATCGGCTTTTCAATGTATGCGTGCGGCTTTTCTGTGCCCCAAATGCGACAATTTTGCTTGTTTACATATCCGCCAAGATTCGTGAAGCCATTGGTGAAATACAGCTGCACACAATCGATAATGTGCTTAAAAATTGGACCGATCGTGTAGGCTACTGCATGGCCAGCCGAGGCAGCCATTTGAATGAAATTATTTTCCATTATTAACCGGAAGGATTGTACTTTCAAATAAAAAAATAAATTTGAGAAAATATTCAGTAGTTTTTTTTTATAGCATTTTCAAAAAAAAAAAAGTTATTTGGCGGACCCTGTATGTTCAATTGAAACCTCGTAACTTAAAAGACTCAATTTTACTTCCTACCAGCGATTAGAAAGAACTGTGAATGCAAAAATGAAAGGAGTTTTCACACCACACAACCGTTTAAAAAAAAATTTCCGCTATCAGTTTGCAATCGTGCTTCGTCGCTGTCAACGCAAAAATGAATATGTGCATTATCAAGCAGGCAAAGGGAATGTTCGGATATCTAGTTTAGTAAGCCTGACAGCTGGCTGACTTGATGAGTTTTAGTTTTTATTGGCCTAGAGTGGTAAATTGACGTTTATGGAGGGGTAGCCGACAAATCTAGTCAAAATCATGCCAAAAATGGGCGAGTCCAGACAAATCTAGTTGACGTTTTACATGAACTAGGTTTCCGAATCCGAACGTTCTCTCTCACCAATCTATACACTGTTAAGTATTGACACATGACTGAGCAAAAATCCAAACAATTAACGGGCTGCTTTTCACTAACCACTCGATTGACTTGCCATTGACCATTGTGTAGGCTGCTTTAATTCGCACTGCTGAAAACATGACAAAAACGAAACAAAAACGTTACTAGGGGTCGTGTAGGTCACTAAAGGGGCTTAAGGTCAGGCCAAAAATTCGCTTAATTACGCTTAATAATTTAAATGTATGTCATAAACCATTTTCTCTCACATATAAATGTGAACTGTATGAACTTTTATACGGTGTATGTCTGTCAGCGGTTGTCGTGAAAATTACAGGACACATTTCAATGAAACTTTTCCTAAGACTCCGAAAAAGCTATAATCTATGTCCCGCGAAAATCTTTGCCATTCACATCAAATAGCTAAAGCTTCAATTGATATGATAAATTTTGATCAATATTGTGTGCCAACTCCGAACATCCGTTAGAGAGTGTTCCTAACTTTTGATTACGACGCCACAGTGCTGCATGTGTCAAGGAAAATCGTTCCAATAATTGCTGAGTTTGGTTACGACATTCTTCCTCTAACGGCAGAATGTTGTTCTGAAACTGAGCTATAAAATTGACACCCATTCGAAAAAGAGAATTAAAATTTCGCCCAAATGACAGCGGAGCAATTTTCGCCCCCAAAAATGGATAGAATAAAGACGCTGGTAAGAAACAAAATTCATGATTTCCCCTAGCACAAAATATATAACAGTTGTAACAAGCAAAACAATGGGGCCGTTCAATAATAATAGTTTCGTAAGTCTGACAGCTGGCTAACTTGATGTGTTTCAAATTTAGATGGGCCCGTATTTGCCATGTTAACAATTTTTTTAGCTGACGTTTATGGAGGGGTAGCTGATGAATGTGGTCAGGAATTTCTTGATGGAGTTTTGGTACTTAGTTGACAGTTCGTATATATGTGTCTGTGTCTAGTTTCTGCGTTCAAAATACTTATTTTCCGTACCAAACTATTGTCCCCTTCAAATATTCCGATTTTTCAATGTGCCCACTACTTGTGCCAATTGACCTACGGAAGTTTGCCATACATTTGGTAGCCCTGTTTGACTAACATTCAATTTGGCTGTACGGTGAAATCCGGATTGTGGTGCATGCCTTAATAGCACAACCCGTCTAATGTCACACTGATGCGAAGCCAGTTGTCTTTTCTATCCTTTGTCACAATCCGCTCAAAGTCGCAACCCGGTTAAAGTCACAATATTTTTAATGTGACATTATGTGGGTTCGAAATATTTTTAAAAATGTAAGTATCTGGTACATTTTCCACAGGCCTACAGGGGATACCTAGGGCCACAATATCCACTTCCAACTACCCGACTCAATCAATTCCGGAAAATGAGAACAAAAGCTTTCGTTCGGGTTTTTTGTTTGTTCTTCTCTATCCGGCTCTGCTATAAAAACGAACAAATTTACTACAAGTTAAAGCGGAAATCAGTGATTATAGCATAGGATATCCTTTAGTTCGATAACTGTTGCAGTATTTTGCAGCTGGGTGAGTCAATGATGTTCGTAATCAGTAATCACCATACTGTCCTTTCGAGATACACTTAAAAAGCTCGCGTCTCGCTCGTACTAAAAGGCGTTACTGGGATCAAGTTAAAAAACTGACTCTTATTTGTCAGTTAGTCAACCGACGTTGATTGCGTTTCAATTTACATAATTTAATTTTGATGCAATACTTAGCATATCTGTCCCAAAGGTCCCCGTTTACCATCTAAGCTATCGGAAATAACCATTTTTCATGAGGACATGAAATAACATTTAACAATCTACTTGACCCCGAAAACAAAATCCGAAATGGACCTCGCCTCACCACTTCGAATAAACATCTCAAAGCATTTGCAAATAATGAAAAGCCCATTGACGTCACACAGATAATGTACCCATCAAATTATTTCCCATCCTGCCGTCCACAAAGTGTATGTGTATGAACACTTTTTCGTATAACAGGGATATATCCCTCCCCAAGGTGATATAGCTTACGAGGATAGCTCGATTATCCACAAGAAGTAAGACTCCTCTCCAATCTGTGCCAGGATATAACCACTCAAACATTCAACATGAAATCTAATGAGATAGTATAAATCGGAAGATCCTTTTTAAATCCTTTGAGAGTTGAGACCACTAACGCCAACTTATACATACAACCCGTCTCTGCACATGGGGCGAAAGGGGTTCCTAAAACCATAAATTCCCTGAAAAGCGATTGCACATGGGCATATTTATGCCATTTGCATATTCCGTCAGACAAGAGTTGGTGTTCGCCAAAGCCAAGCCCCGACTAGAACTCTCTAATGATATGCAAATGACCGAATTAGTACCGCAAGCATAGTGCAAAACTCAACCTGAATGTAGGTGGAGGCGTACAGGCTATAAACTCTTCGGAATGTCGTCCTTCCTTTGCATTTTCCATTCAGTTAGAAGAGATGTGTTCCCCCGACAAAATAAATTAAAAAAAAAAAACTGAAATGAATTGAGAACTTGTATGAAATGAATAAGGACGAGAGTGGATATTTTTCCAGACACGATTGTGAGGTTTCTGTTTCTATCATCAGTCCTCGAGGTGTCGTCCTTTCAACATCTCGTTTGAATGCAGCTTGGCGAACCACTTCAGAATGTCACCACACGCTTTACTCGAATTTTAATTAAACTCAAAATAATGTTTTCTCTGTGTCCAAAGAACGCAAAGCATTACTGTGTGTCCTTTCGATGGATTTTCTTCTTTTTCTTTTCCCCTGCAAGGACACTGAAATTTTATTGAAGAAAAAAAAAATAAACATTCTAATTCAGTGTGTTGCCACTCAATTGAGCAGAAAATAATTCAATGAACATTGTAAGGATATTCAGCGGCAGCTAATGCGACTGCGACGTGTGTAAGTGCACAATGGCACAATGCAAAAATCCCATTTTCGCTTCGACATAAGGAGGAAGCGCAAATCTTTTTCTGTCTCAGAGATTATCCCATTGAATTGGCAGCGAACGATGCTGGGGCGAAACATAATTAAAAGCGAAGGACACCAGAAAGGAACTTAAAATACCTAAAGCATCCTATTATGAGTGGTTTATATTTAGGCCGCTGGGCTTTTTGTGAACCAACGCAACCTAAAGGCGAAAGGTGAATCAGATTCTACAGTGGCCTCCCTGGGAGCCCTTTTTTGTTTCATTATTTTGTGTGCAACGCTTCCATGTGACAGTATCTTAAGATATACTTATTTAGGACTAGTTAGGAGATGAAGTGACCGTATTTATGAAGGCTGTCATATAAACGAGGGCTGTTTGTGACGTGGGTGTGAATGTTTTCTATTTTCATGCGGTCACATGGCATTCTTGTTCAAGGATGAACTTGACTTGAGTTTACTCGTCAAGTATGTTTATGCGATTAGAAATTATTACGTGTTTGCAGAATGCATCCTAAGAAGGTGTCGGAAATGCATGTATATTCGTCGAGGTAGGACATGTGCAGTAATGAAATAAAGATGGATCGATGGGTTTGACGCTGAGTAGATCACATTTTAAAAGGCTGTTTCCAAATGTGCTTTCGGGGTCTACCCTGATATCTAGAAAAAAATAATACAGAATAAAAACTACTCGTAAGACCTCGAAAAAAGGAAACTCGTACAAAGAAATCTCGACCAGCTAAAATGCAGAAAAAAATAATTTCGAAAGGACAAAATCTAGAATTAATAGTCATTTAAATTCAAAGATTTACTCATATGCAAAACGTTACATGCAAGTCAACTAAAAATCAACAGGTCTTCTAAAACCTTATTGACGTGCGGTTGTCAAAACAGCGCGTGGCTTTACTCCGACACTATATATTTTTTCCACGTACATTTTATGGGATTTTAAGAGGCACTGCCTACAACTTGGGCTTGAGATACTTCGGTAATTCAATTTATTTTATATTATATTATATTATAATACTGATGAAAAAAAAAGGCGCTGAATTTAAATATCAATACAAGTATGGAGCACAAGTACATTTTGCCTCTATCAAATGTATGTCCGTCTTACGTCTTACTTTAACAGTTTCCTTTTTTTATTTTTTAAATCGGTTTTTTGCTCAAAAATTTGCCTTTTTCGACTTACGAGTTTTTGAAAGAAAGCCGACGATGTGTGCTATCTAAAAATGATAGATATGTACCTATGAAGGTATAAGTACATCTGTGTAAAAAAGAGAGTTTATTCACGTTTGGACACACACAAATAATCATAAAATAATTCAAAATGTATTTTCTGTTGAACCATTACATTAACTTTGGAAAAAATGTCTTTTGTTATGACTATTTGTTAAATACTTATTAATTTCAATTAAAAAGTTACAGAATATTCATTTTCCCCCTTTTTTGTTTTTTTTTTGGGAGTAAATTTAAGGAATTATAAAAATGTCTAAATCAGTTTTCCTATCGAGATTTTTGTATTCTCTAGATTTTGTTCCTTTTGTCCATTCTAAATATATTTTAGTCGTTCTAGATAACGTAATGATCCCGTGTTTTCGAATCCTGTGAGCTTCTGTCAGGAAGTTCCAATGAGAAAGATTAATTGTAAGAATCTCCAGGCAACCCTGTTATAACAAAATTTAGCAGACTCCCAACAGCACGTAACCTTTTTTAAATTAAGTGGTAGCAACTTTTCAAGACGAAATGAAGCCCCAGCCGCTAAAGAGGAGAAAATCATGTTTCCCTGTATCCAATCGGCTGGAGGTCAGCAGATCTGCTTGCCTTCCAGAACGAAGTTAATGCTTATCAGCTATATTAACCGAGACAGCAATAGACCTGATGGATTGAGAGATAGGGCACCTCCTTCAGAATTTAAGAAAGCAAGAACAACCCCATGTTGAATTGACAACGGAAAGGGCCCACCGCAGACAGCTTGTCGACTTGACTATTTTAATGGAGTCCTATGATGACTGCCTGTCTATCAATGAAGATTGTCTGCCTTTTTTGCAGTTTTGGGTATCCTGCAAGCCTCCCTCACCAAAAATACTATCGGCTGGAAAACAGTCGAATGACTTGAAAAACTATACGATTTTGTGATCTTCCGTTCAGTAGAAGTACAGTGTGTGTCCTCACAAGACCTGTATGGTTCTAGTCTTTTTCATTGGCATCACCTAAACATCGAGCTATGTATACTTTGAAATAGAAGGTGACAGAGCCTTCAAGAAGAGAGATGTCAGTCCTTGCTTGTAAGTAAACACATAAATGGTACCAGGCGTGCGTAGCTGTACCTACTTTGACGTTTGCGAGGTACCAAGCTCCCTTTTTCAATCCAGTCCTACTTCACCTTTCTTATATGAGAGACGCCACGAGATTTTGTATTTTTTTTTTTTTTTCTTAATCAAAAACACTCGTGTTCGAATGCAACTTTGTATTAAAAATACAATTCAATCGAACCTTTCCTACCTTTCCAGTTTTGAGAGGAGAAACATAGGCAGGCGGAACTAATGTTTAAAATTTCTAATCTCGTTCCCAATTTGTTAAGCTTTCATTTAGACAGAACTATCTTAAACTTCAAATGTATTTATCAAATACGCAGTCGTAAGACGAATGGCTTATTCAATTGGCCTGCCAACTTCCAAACAACTGCGAGTGCGCATTACTTGATTGATCACGCTGCCCATTTACACTCAGAACCAGAACTGTTGCATTACTTCTGTGGTTATTTTTTTTTATTTTTTCCAATGCAAAAGACTACAGTTGCGTTTTTGGATCACTTTTCGGATGTAAATACAAAAAAAAGTGATTCGATACCATTTAAATGCGCAGTAAGTAAAGAGTGTTTGTCTTATAAGAAAGAACATTTTAAAAGTTCAGTAGGACTTACATAAAAAGTAAATCCTCAGATAACTAATCTATAAACTCCATATCTACGACAGGTGCTAGTCTGTCAATGTGTGGAATGCCAAAAGCTATACGTATTCACTTCAGTAACTAATGAAAAATTTTGGAAAACTGTTATTCAGCTGTTGACATCTTGTCGACTTGACTATTTTTTTAATGGAGTCCTATGATGACTGCCTGCTTGTCAATGAAGATTGCCTGCCTTGTTTGCAGTTTTGGGTATCCTGCAAGCCTCCCTCACCAAAAACACTATCGGCAGGAAAACAGTCGAATATCGTATCAGTCTCGAGATTTGCCATTCAAATTTTAATCTCATAAATTATACGAGATTAAAAACTTATTTCGACAACCAACCGGGCTTGCATGTAGAGTCCGGTTTGTGAACAGCTCGTGAATGTAAAACAAACAGATTTGCATATGACAGGAATGAAAAATAGTTCCCTCATGAAACATCATTCAAGATTAATTTAAATCTCTTGTACTTAATCTCGGGACTTGTGTGCGGTGGAAACGTTTAGCATAAGTGGCCTAAATATGTATCTACTTACAAAACTACGTATTTAATTCAGTTACACCACAGAATAAAAAAGAAACACATCTGCAACAATTCATTGCATTTAAATGAGTAAGTAGCTGTCAAGTTTTTAATTTGAACAACGCACAACCTTAAATTATATTCTCAACGTTCTTCGCTTCGTAAACATTGGAATCATCTGTTTCCACCAAAATCCTCGCTTCGGTCTCCCGCCACGAACTGTCACTTTTCGTCTTCTTCGATAATTTATTGTAAAATGAAAGCAAGGCGCAACCCAAGACCCAACCGAACCGCAAAAATGTTCTCTCCGCGAACACGATTCGTATCCTCAATAATCCGCAAATGCGATGTCCAGTTTCAAATGGCAGAGATTTAAGTACACAGCTTGCTCGAGTACAAAACTCAGGGCTCCTCTGCAATGATGAACCCAAAATGAAGGAAAATTGATTAAACTTCATTAATATTCATGAATTTTAAACCGATAGCAGCAGAAGAAAAGAAAACCCACGAACATCCTGATTTCTTCAATTAAACCCAAACAAAGTCAGGATCTCTGATAAACTTCGAGAGCGAAAAATCCTTCTAAATACTCGTATCTCCCATATCCAGGATTTTAATTACTTTTTTATTGTCACAAGGCTGGCGTATACATTTAAGGTGGAGGATGAAACTCAGTTGTGTGTGTGCTCTCGCTCGAGTGCACGCAAAACTTTCCTCACCTAATGGAAACTTCACCGAATCCTTGAGAGGTGTACACAAGCCTTCATCAGCATTTGAGGTGTGCAAGTTCGAGTCTTCATCAATCTCCATTAAATCATTTTCCATAAATTCACTCGCTTTTGTGCCAACACTAAACCAGCCTGTTCTGCGTAGTTGTATGCAAATTCAATTATGATGGAAATATTCAAATGAGGGAGGGCTGACCACAAATCCCTGTAACTTTATGTTCGAGTACTCTAATGCGAATTTAACCACAGCACCCGCCTTTAGCTAGCCATTAATCATGGCGGGTGATGCTTGAGGAGTTTGCAATCGATTCACACGACCGGGTTAGGAAGGCTCTAGTGCGACAAAAAAAAATTGAGAACAAGTGATTTAAAATCGCTACGCGAAGGGACGCACACACCGAAAACTGAATCCTTTTTCGAACGCAATGCAAATCACATCGACCAATAAATTACGTCTGGGTTTCGCTGGTGTCTTCCTCGGTGTTGTACAGCTGAAGTGAAGTTCTCTTTATTTATTACACTTAAGAGGGCGAATTTGTTTTACTGTCTTAAAAAGGTTTTCTGTTTTCTTTTCTCTATCTCTTTGCAGATTACGTTAGCCGGGGTAAGAAGAAATTTGGCGACAAGTGCGAAAATACACTGGAGTGTGGATTTCCTGGATCGATATGCGACCCGAAGAAGAAGTCCTGCCAGTGTGTCGAAGAATTGCCCGTCACCAATCACATTGACAAATGTGGCAAAGGTAAGCGTTGATGTTTGAAGTTTTATATACACATGTGAGAGTGTAGTTTTGATATGAAAATGGGATTTGCAACTTTGTTATAAAAACTGCCAGTGAAGTGGCTGGTTTCTTGAAGATAAACTGGCACCAGATGGAATAGCTCACCCGATATTGACTGACGTTTTATGATCTCAAGTGAGGGTAAAATCCCTTCCAATTTGTGTCCTTTTTATAATCAAAATATTTGATGGTAGAAATTTGATGGTGTACTTAAAAAGTTAGTCTATAAAAAAAGAAAAAAAAAAAAAATAAGCAAATGAACTTTAAATTTTCAAGAAGAATATTTCATTATTTTTTCCGTACGAAACACTTTTTCTGATCAACTTCTCAGTCAATTCCACAAGAAAAAACTAAATCATTCCACTGAAACATTTCATTTCTTTACTGTTCCATCTGTCAGGAATTTTTTTTCTCATGGATTCCCATCAGTGGTGGTTGTGGCTGTTTTCGTACGGAAAGATTTTTCTGACAGAATTTTCGCTATGACCGCCTAAACTCATTTTCACACTGTTCCAACTTTTTCGGTTGCATTTTACGTATGGCTATAACTAGGGCCTTAGAGACAGGTTACCTAAAATGCTTAGCAAAGTGTCACAAGTTCGAATACGAATGTTTTAATATCCATAAAAGCATGTACTGATAGTGAAATGCCATTTTCATACACTTCTGCGAGAAAATATGTTCCAAATCAGCGGATAGGCAAAGAAAAACATAATTGAATGCTAGTTAAATGTCAGTTCCATTCAATTGGTTCAAAACGAATAAGAAGTGTAACAAAATGCCAACCATCTTGAATTTCTCCACAGAATGCTAGAGACACCTATTGGATGGTAGTAGATTTTCTAAGTCAAAAGGTTGAAATTTTAAATTGTTGCGGAATGTTTTACAATAGATGTCGCATTGCAAATGTGGTTTCTCAAATCGCTAAAAGATGAAAATTTGAGTAAAACATCGTATTGCTTTGCATTTATTTAAACATTAATTACACAATTCTCGTGTATTGATGGCGAATAAGTTTTTTCTCTTGTTTTACATTTGTTATAATTTTTTTTTATGGAAATTTTATGCACTTCCAATTTTGGCTATATTTTAGTCAACAACGTTTTCTGAACAGTTTTATAAATTTTCAAATGATATTTTGGATGGATTAATAACTGTGGAAGATGTACTAGAGGCTCTAATTCATCTGAACGATGGAAAGGCTACAAGATTGGATGCAATTCCCTCTACATTTTACAAATATACGACAGGGGAGCTATTGAATGAACTTACTTCCTTGTTCAACTTATAAAACGAAATACACTCTAAGCTTTTTTCTGTCTTCAATGTATTTTAGAAAAGTAATTTTCAAATTCATCATACTAATAATGAAGCTCATGAAACCTACTTTATTTCTGTTTCTTATAATTTGTTTCCAATTTATTCCGCTCTGCACCAAGAGCGCTTGAGCTATTGGTGGAACCAACGTGAAGTTGACAAATATCAGTCCACATTAATAATAAAGTCAATAGTCGGAGTTGTTTTCTATCTGACAAAGAACTTTAAGAGGCCTCTACCCCGAAATCGATCAAAAGTGCAAAAACTGACATTTTGAATTGAATTGAAACTGAATGCATTTGAAAGAAAAGAATTTCCTCTTCAAAAACGTCGGAGGATGTTTTAAAAAAAAACATCTCAGTTATGTTTCATTTAAAGAATTCCCAGAGGTGTTTGGGAAAATTTGCATTAAATGATTTACTATTGGCCCAACCATGATAAGACGGAGGACCATGCATCTGAGATCACTAGCTCAGCTAAAAAGTAATATCCAAAACACCAATAGCGTCAAGACAGATCTTGAAATTTTACACTAGTTTGGAAAATGCATGTGTTTAAAAACAAATAATATTTTTAAATATTGAACTACGTTTTTCATGTGAATATTGATTCACGTATGTTTGAATTTTTACTCAGAACAACAAAGTATCACATCACCTAACAGATCCAATAAAAACTTATATTTATTTACGTGTATTTTGTCACAAAATACCGAGTTTAAATTACTTGCTTTTTTTTTCTCTAAAAATTATTCCGTAGGTTACTTAGTTTATGCACTTTCGCAGAAAGTCTCCTATTTTAAATGCTTTCAGTTTGCTACAAAAGTAGCACAACGAAACCATGAACGAAATATACCAAAGCTCAAATATGATGATCATAAATACATTTTTTTTTTTTGTCATTCATTGGCACACTTATTCTGATTAAATTGTTTTGAAAGACGACAATGTTAAATTTCAAATAGTCGGCCAAAGCAAAAATTGTGTCAGAAAAAATGTTCCCTTGAAAATATTGAAAACAAATCAACTACCACATATAGAATTCCATCTGAAAAAAATCCTTACAGATGGAACAGTAAAGAAATTAAATATTTCAGTGGAATGATTTATTTTATTTTTTGTGGAATTGACTGAGAAGTTGATCGAAAAAAGTTTTTCGTACGGAAAATTCTTTTTCTGGAAAATTAAAAAAAAAATTTATTTTGATAAACTAACTTTATAATTCCCAAGCAACATTTTAAGACCAAGATTGAATTCAACGATTATTTTGGGTCGTCAAAATAAGAAAAAGAAAATTTTCCCAATTGAAGTTTGAATTTTTTGTTTTTTTAATAAATAACCAAGGAGCCTAAAAATCACCAAACTTTAAAGTAAATACTCGTAGTCTAAGGATAATTCCCAAATGACAATTTTAAGGAGCCAGCGATAAGTATTCGAGTATCCAAATCGGAGATAAATAGCCGGTGATGGCAACACTGCTGATGGAACTCTCCGCAAATTGTTTTCCGCTTCCTTTTCGCTGTTCATTTGGAGACCACCGGAAAATTTCGTTTCGCACCATCTGCACACTACGCATAAGAGTTTAATCCCTCACAACCACTATCCCGCAATAACTTTTGCAAAACATCGACTCCTATTACCTATTGGACAATGGACAGCTTTCTTAAATCATGCGTCACTATGTCGCCAGCAAAATAATCTGTGGCACCCTGTGGCGGGCATAGCTAATATTTTCTGTAAAATGGCAGCGTTAGAGACCAATTGGTAAAGTCCATTTCCATATCGATAATGCCAGCCGATAAGAATGCACAAACCTTTCATTGTCTCGGCGTAACATTTCGATTTGCATTATTATGGCTTTGTTGGGGATTAATTATCCCCAGCAACTCCGCTGAGTGTGCCCGATGGTCAGTACGTGTACATGCAGTGGCATACCGCATTAGTACAAGGTTTCCTTTCTTAATCCGCTCAGGTATATTGCTAACTTCCTTCCGTTCCCGCATGCTTAGTGCCCACTTAGGACGGCTTAAATCCAAACGCACGCCTGACTTCCTACGATTAAGTGTCCTTCATTTATTGTTTGATTGAGAAACCTCTCAAGTGCACCAACTATAATGAATCCATTCATCATGCTATCATTATCCATCCACCAACAGGAACTGTGATAAATTAGGAATCATCTGGGGAGTTGATAATCCTTAAATTATGTTCCAATCGTTGCCGTAGTCCTGTTTTTCTTTTGGTTATCCTTGTGTTTGAATGGCAAACTCATATGGGTGACATTAGTGTACACAATGACGTTGAGGAAAGCTGATGCCATAAGTAAATTGATCCGAGTCCTTCGAACCAGAAAACCACACTCACGCTCGACTTGTCAAGGGATAAATTGATTGTTGCCGAAAGGTACATACATTTTTGTTGTGCCTTTCTCAAGGAAGTCGTGGCCTTTTAACGAGATTCGTCTGGTGCGATGGGTTTCCGGAATCGATGAGATTAAACGACCTTAATGCAAATCGTCTGCGATAGATATATTTTCTCCTCCCGATTTCCTTAGGCATTTCTAATCAGGTCATGCTTTTGACCCATAAACAGGCAAAGCTCGGTACACATCCTCAGAGGTACAACGTCTACTCCATCGAGACGTGACTTCTCAATGTCGTCCTTTTGCCGTCGTCATTTCATCTGAATTGCCGAAAATAGAAAATGATGCACAGCAGTAGGTAGCACAGCAATCTCGAGGAGCAGCCGTCTTTTGTGAACGCCTGCGATGTCTTCTTCGTCGTGTAATGGAATTTTGCCAAAACGACATCAAAAGGCGGCACACAAAAATCCAAAAATCACGTTGCTACTTCTTGAGAAGGAAAAGTATGCGCTCTTCAATTTCCCGCTTTGACATCACACATATTACAACAACCGCAAAACAGGACAAACAACAGAAAAAAAAAAAAAAAACAGAAGACTCGGCATTTTTCTAAGGATGCACCACGAATGATGAGCTGCACTGCTGCACTACAGAGCCCGATAATATATGAATGGGGACGGCATTCTGGTGCGACGACGTGGAGATGAAACACCCATACCGATGGGGAGGGCACAACTGTAATAATCTAAGGACATTAAATTATCATTAAGGGTTCTGTAGATACGGAGACGTTGTGCATTTTGCCTGTCGGTTTATATTCCATCTCTAGGAAGTACAGAATGGAAATTGATGTGAGTCTATTACGCTTTATTTATTCGGCCGTGAATTCAGTTTGTCATGTTTATTTTCCGGAGGATAATGGCATTCAGTTTATGAGCCGGGTGGTTTTTTTTTCTCCCCGTCCTTACGGTGTGACATAAAAATGCATATTTCACTCAAGAGCGAGAGGTTGGTTGTGAGGAATATAAAAATGAGTATCGACGCCACCGATGGCGTTTATGATGAGATAAGGCGTGAGTGTCCCGGTAGTTTGCTATTATTGGGAGGAAATTGATGGGCGGCTATAGCCGTGATCAAATTTGGTACTTTGAAACTATAGTTTCAAGTTTACTCATGATTGTTAAGCGTAATGTTCAGTGTAACATTCAGACCATTTAAGGGATTGTTTAAACGCCATTTAGCTGTCTCAACAATTTGTCAATTCCATACCATTCAGCTACAGACAGCTTTATCATAGAGATTATGGGGCCAATTGTAAGTCTACAGGAAAGGTGTGCCATACTGAAGCATCATTCTGGGAATGAATAACTGGTCGGTTGTGGTTTTGTGCTCACATTACATGTACTATAAAAGTCTATGTGCTTATTTGTGCTTTCCTTCATAAATAAATTTAATTGAATTACCCACTGCAATTCCTTGGTCGGATATGAGCAACGCAACATGTTTTCAAAACCTTTGTAAGAACTTTCCCGTGGAGGAGGAATAGTATATATTATGCTTCTTTAATAAAACGAGAGCGTTTGCATCTACGCGCCAGCTTTGACAGCTCCAAGAGATTTAATCCAACAAAACTAATAGACAGATGGTCTATAAGAACACCTTATTTCCGGAGCTGTGACCAGGTCTGACTGTTCGTAAAGCAGGCGTTTGTTCATTCATGACTGTTCTTTATGAGCCTTAATAGTTACGAAGCCGATATCCCCGTATGAAGTCGTCATCTTTTCTTCACGTCTTTTCTTCGCCACACTTTTACTCGGAAGCATCTGCTACAAAGGAAGCGACTGATTTTGGAAGTAACGGCTATTTTTCCTTTACATGCAATTGAACAGTTAAAACTTGCTCGAGCATCACAGAGGCCTGCTGTGCAACATCATTTTGTTACTCATCAGTGAGTGCAACAGAACGGCCGTTATTTCCTTTTGACCCATTACTAACACATAACACCCTTTGACCGTATTTGGGTAACTGTTCTTAGTTTACAATTTGACGGAATACATATTTCATCTTTGGTGCACAATCCAAGTAGAAATTTGTGACTATTATCCAAAATTTCTTTGAATTATAGTCACCACACGGTATATTTGACTCGGTTTTGTGTCGATAATCTCCCTTCCAATCAGGTGGACGTGTCTCAAAGATACAAATGTCCTTTACTGTAACCTTTCAAAGCACACAAAAACTGTGAGGTTGCTATTTGATGTAACCACTTAACAGCTACGCGAAGCGACTGCGCACCGTCTAAATTGTGAGCACCGAAAGTCACCATAGTTTATGGCGCTTTTATTTGCAAACAACCTTCACACATACCACAAACTAATGCCCACTGTAGGTGTACACAAACGAAGTGGGTACAGCATTTATACACGCAACATGCTCCTTTTAATAGAGGCGAGCAGTGTGCGCGAAGAATTATATGACATTGCGCACCAAGCGTAAAAGGGAATTTAGGGTTGCATAAGAAGAAAAACATCGTGAATAGTTAAATACTGAACAATGAATTTATCTAAAAAGAATCGAAATGTGTAATTTAGAGACTTCATTATATTATAAACACCTACAACTAAATCCGGCTAAGTCAAAGTGCTTGATAGTCTACAAAAACAAGCTTGACAGTAGATATTTCCCAGCTTAATATTTAGGTGACACTGTTTTAGAATATGTTGAAAAAGCGAAAAACCTAGGCATTTGGCTAAAAACTACGTTTACATGAGACAAACATATTCAAATAATTATTGGCAAAATATGCGGATGTTTACGGACCCTGTCATTAACAAAGCACTTTGTTCCTCAGCATGTAAGGCTTAGCTGAGCAAAAAGCTTCATATTGCCAATTGCTACCTATGGATGTCCGATATTCTGCTGTCATAACTCAGTCTCGCAGAAATCTTACAGTAGTCTTCAACAACACTACGCGGTACGTTTATAATCTTAAACGTTTTGATCATATTTCGGCATACAGTAACAGGATACTGGGCTGCACACCTATTTCAAGTTTTGTGCCCTAAAAACACTGAACCACATTTTGATTTGCATGGAACCTCATTACCTGTTCGAAAAACTTCATTTCCCAAGTTCAACCCGTTCTTTTGTTTTTATTCAACCAAAATTTACGTGCAGAAACTCTGAGAACCAATATCTTGTTTATGTTGTCAGAGAATGGAACACTCTTCCCTTGGATATCAGAAAACTTCGCGGAACAAAGTCATTTGATAAAGTTTTATTTAGATATATGACCTTAGCCAACTAAATGCATTTTTGTATATTTCCTTTTCTTTTAGCTTTCTTCTCGTGTTTATATTCTTCTTATTTTTCTCTATTTCTTTTCTTAAAACAAGCTTCATTGTTAACTTTAATTTAATTTATAATTATAATTAGCTAAGCCATTAAATAAATTATTGTTTAAACTTAAACTATTTAACTTTTACTTATATAGGCTTCAACTTCATTAAAGTCCAATGTAAAAGATTCAATCTACAAATAAAAAAAAATAATAATAATAGTAATAAGTCTTGGCGCAGTGGCTTAGTGGTTAGTGTGTTGGACTACTAAGCGAGGGGTCCCAGGTTCGAATCCCGCAAAAACCCAAATTCGAACTTAGGGTTTTTTTCCACTGCGCCACCTCTTGCGAACGTCTGACAAACATCCGAGAGTACAACTGTCTTTAGAGCTTCTCAATTAGCCGTTTGGAATCGGCATAAAATTGTAGATCCCTTCCATTCGTTCCAAAAATAAAACTCACACAAAACGTATGATTGTGAGAAGCTAGGCCTTGGGTCCCTACGGACCTGTTGCGCCAACTATTACTATATACAAAAGTATAAATTTCCATTTTAAGCAGTGTATTGAAAATTGTTTGTCGTTGTAATGCAACATCGAATAAATTTTCAATTGTACTTTTACTGTGTGCGTTGCGCTGCTTTCCGTTCCGACATTTCAATATTTTAGTAGGACAAAAATGAGAATGCTTTTTGATTTTGCTACATAAAACTGCAGCAGATTAAATTGCAAACAATTACCTAATAAAGTGCGAAATAATTATTTTTGATTGTAAAAAAAAAGTGTAACTATAAAAAAAAAAAAAAAAAAAAAAAACAGTATTCCAACTTCTATCATTCACATAATATCAAATGTTATCAATATATTTTAATAAATAGAATGTTATAAGAATATGAAATTGAATATAATGCTAGAAGTATCATTAACCTTCTACATTTATTACAAAAAATTTCTGAAGCAAACAAAAATGCCCATATGAACTACAAACGTTATATTTATGAAGTTAAATCTCCGTAACATACCTTAACTAAAATAGCATTACCAAAAGTTAGAGGCGGACACATCATAAAGTTTGCAAATCCCTTTCTTATTGTTTTCACCAACCTTTTTTTAAAATTTGTTCTCATGCATTACAAGCTAGATTTTAATAGAATGAATCATTAAAATATTACGACACAATAATAATAAGCTCACACAAAACAACGTTTCCTCAATGTATGTACATTGTGCATGCACCTTGTGATTGTTCCTAAAGAAATCCATGTGGCAGGCAAATGGCCGTTTTCTGATTCTAATTAGGATCCATTATCAGAAAAAAAAATAGTCCCTGGGAAAATAAAAGTAGCTTGGAAATAAAATTGAATATTATAAATCTTCAATATTTCTTGAGCGCGTGAGTTTTTGCCAGCACAACTTATTGATATTTATGGTAAAACTGATTTTGCAATTATTAAATTCGCATAATATTACCTGCATTACCATTTTCATGACATTTCGTTCGTTTAGGTACTTTTGAGTCCCCATTAAAGGGGAAAGGTTATGTGTTTACGTTTTATATTGACATCAGTATTTCTGTTTCAAATTTTCTGTTTCGTGCGAACCATCTTACAAACACATGAAAACCACATTTACAAGTCATAGCCAAAATACCATTATGTGTGTTTCCCGAAGTACTAATTTTATGAGCTGAAACTTATTCCCCACTTTGGTCAACGTTCCTTCCTGCACTGGAAACAGTACGCACTTTCATACATTATGCACACTATTACTGTTACGGAAACATTTGCGATGGAAGGAACAGCGCTTACACTATATAACCAACAATTTCTGCGACTTCCCAATCGCATCAGTTTACAATTTGTAACTTTCTCGTTTACGTTTAGTAAGAGAAAGATATTGTACTCGTACAAAATGTAGAACTCGCGATGTTAATCAATTCTGACATTACGATGATAGAGGAACTCAAAAAAGTTTGTCGCAAAATTCTGTCCGTCTGTCAGTCCGTATGCTCCCTAAGCGATTCGGTTCAAACTTCGGATTTGGAGTTTGGAGGACTCCAGTTCGGGGCCGTTTTTTTTTCGCAAGGTGACCTAAATATTAATGGTACTTCCCATACATAAAATGTATGGGAAGTACCATTAAATGTAAAATCGTACATATATAATATATGTAAAGATTTCGGTCTAACACGAACCTCATTTCTAATCATAGACACTTTAAACCTGCATAAGTAATGAATTCCACTCAAAAATAAGAACATACCCCAACAGATCAGAAGCACTGCCCTCTACTCAAAAATCTTGTAAAGTGTAAGAAAATTTTACAGTAGATGAGTGCTTCAATTTATAAAAACTCACATTGTTATTTGATATATATTTGAGCTACAGCCGTATCAGAATGAACAGCCCAAAAAGTGAATTTTATTTAACCGTAGGTATTCGTATATTTTAGAACCCTTTCTTTAATCTAGCACCGGTTCTCAGATTTCTACCTACCTACGTAATAAAATAAGAAAACAATACTTTTGATGAACGAAAAAGTTTCATTCGACCCAGTCGTGCACTTTATTTAATATGAGAACATGAAGACTACAAAGGTAAAGTTGGTTTTCCTTTTTTTTCGATTCCCTTGGAAACATCTATTCGTCAGTTAAATACAAAGCAATACCACAGTCAAGTTCATACACTCCCAAAATAGAACCAAATCTCAATGCAAAAGAAAAACACCGTTTCCAGTTGGAATTTCCACATTACATACTTTTGCTCGTACATAATCGATCAAACTTTAGGTGAAACTTTTTACCGGCATGAATTGGTTTGAGTTCATATCTATGCACACTTACTTACCCTTTTATAAATGTGGGAACGACAAAGCTAACGTGGTGCAAAGATAATGTCAACTAGCAGAAATCCTTGCGCTATGCTTGCCGGAAACACGCAACCCCTGTAGTCGGGCTTTTCCATCAAAATGTTACACCGCATACACCATACTTAAAACGAGTGTATTTAGAGCATGACATTATGCATGTTTCGTGGTATAGCAAACGGGGTAACCTAAGCTGTAGATCCTTGGCATTGGGACTATTCAATTTGCAGTCCCAATATGCTACATAAATATTTAATGTTTTTTGTTCCACTTTTCCACTCGAATGGACCTCAAACATGCAATACCTTTATAAGAACTATAAAAAATTAAAAACGGAGTGAATAATTTTGAAAATGGAATAAAAGAAAAATAAATTACCAGCGAAATTAATTATTATTCTTGATAAAAGGAACGAAGCCCCGTCGGCCGGGGTTGTTTCCCTGATTCACCGACAGTTGGCACAGGTCACGCTTTCAGTTGGGTATGTTCTAAATAACTTAAGTAATAACTATTTCTTGAATTGGCTGGCGCTGGAAGCGGAGTCACGTGATGGGCGTTCAAAAACAACTGAATATTAAAAATGCATAAAACAGTGCTTTTCAACGATTTTCTTAAGACATATTCGTCAAATTCTATTTAAAGAGTCTTCACGTTCCGACAGTGCAAATTATACGCATTATAATCAGTCATTAGCAGCTCTTGCTTTTATTGGGTTAAGATCCATTAAGAACACCGATCCCACTCTAAAGATGTCACTTTTTAGGAAATCTAGCCTATGAACCCTAATGTCCATAAGGCGGTCTCCGACTTGAGTATTAAGTACATCATTTGGAGGGTTGAAAATCTCGCACTTCGAAGGTTGACAAATTGAGAGATAAACCCTTAGCGGTCAACAACAAATTCTGAGAGAGAAATCATATTAAGTTGCGTAATCAGACCAATAAAATTGATTCAATCAATACATCATTTACAATATCTCTCATTCCTAACACGATAGATTAATGGGATGCCCAATGCTTAATAGCCGTGCAACTGGACGGGACAGCATTACCTAACACGCAAAAATACTTGACACGTATTTTGGTCGGCCATCTTGTTTACGCAGTGTGAATTATGGGAAAGTTCAGCACGTTGATTTCTTGTAGCGATGGCCCACGAAATTTCGCTTTCCTATGAAACAAAAATGCCTCCGCAAGTGATAAACGGGAAATTATTTATTGATTATGTCTATTCGCGTATTTTCCCGACCAGGTAGATACCCCCGAATCAGTTTCATTGTTGAAGGTTTAAGTTCGAACGAATTTTTCATTTGCGGGTTTGTGGATCGCGACTGTTTTATGCGGATTGTGAATAAAGTGTGACAGTTCGCTGTAAAGGACCATTCACAAGAGAGCGAACTGCGAACTGGCGAATATTCGTAGATTCTGACAATTCGTTCACGTGAAAACTTTTTGTAGTCACAGGCACCCGCGAATCATTTGCATTGTTGAATTAATGTGGATTGTGAATAAAGTGTGACAGTTCGGCTGTTCGCGGCAAAAATTTTCATTTCGCGGGAAAATTGCTGCAATTGTAAATTTCGCCATTTTAGTCAATTAAGACTCAGTTTTTTAACGATTAGATGTTAGATTAATTGAATATAATGCTTTTGTGGTAAAACAAATAGCAATTTTCAATTCATAAATACAGTTAAATTGAGTTGTTCGCAATTCGACTTTTTGCAGTTCGCGCTCATGTGAATGGTCCTTAAACCGTGTAAGCGAATGAACCTATTAATGAATTATTGGTTCAATTTACTGACACTAATTTCCACTCTCATTTCACGCGTTTTAAATGAGAAGTAGAAATACTTGTGTACATTTCCGTTTTACGTATGTTTAACTTATGGTACTTGCTTGAATCTGTTGCGCTAAATATTAACTTATTCATTAATTTATTTTTTTACTGTTTTTGTATAGCTAGTTGTTCACACTTTTTTTTACACATTACTATGAAAATGAATCTCTTCGGACAAGATTTCGCTCTTTTGTTTGGTTATAGACATACTTTTTCTTATTAAATGTAGCTTTTCTTGTTTACGTTACTATTGAAATTCTAACTTAGCGGCAGCAAGAATGTTTCTTTGCTCATCCGCTGTAAAAGAGTAGCGCCTGTGCTGTTCTGGGACATATTTTCTCCCAGAAGTGTATGAAAATAACATTTCATTAGCAGTCCATAATTTAGTATGTCTACGACTTCGACACTCAGAGAAAATCCTCTCGATCAACACATCATATCGTCGCCAGTGCCAACACAACAATTCGACGAGCAAATGAGTTCCCAATCAATAGATGTCAATAATAGTCCGATTCAATAGCAATTAACAAGTGCACACATTCAACTCGCACTCCCACATATGACCAAACATCAACTGAATAAAATAATAAATCCCCTTATCCTTTGTCTATTCCACAGAGGCTGCCGTCAACGAGTCCTGCTTCTTCAACGAACAATGCGAATCGTTCAATTTCCAAACCGAATGCCGCGATGGTCGTTGTGTCTGCCGTTTTGAAATGATACCAATCCTTGGCAAGGATGGCGTATTCGAATGCCAAGGTATGAGTATATTACCAAACAAAAAAACTTGGAAAGCTTTTCTATTTCTGTATTGAAATTAAATTTAATTGGGCCAACTGCCTGTCGATTGGTTAATTTGTTTTTTTTTCTTCTCTACCCTATTAGCTGGCAATAAGGACAAGCGAGGCCCGGAAACCTACATCGATCCGGCTATGATTGGCGTCCTGGTAGGAATGGCATTGATGTTTATTATAATTTGTGTCGTCCTCCGATTATTTAGCCAGTAAGTAAATTTGTCAATTTTGTCTTATTCCTCTGGAAGAAATGTCCCTATCAGTATATAGCTAAAAATATTTGTTTCTCGCGTCTATTAACAATGACATAAGTACATACAAACACCCAAAGAAAGCTCACGAAAATATAAAGAGCAAAACGAATAGAAACATACAACAGTGAACTTTGGTGAAAATTGTTTCGATGCCAGATTGTGTCCTTGAGTGGAAAATTGCACTGCCACAAGTGGTCGGGGGCTATATAAAATGTTTTAATCGTTTCGGTGTGAAGACGGGTGGATTTCATTAATTTTTATTCGGCACAATGTAAGGACGGTACAAATTGGTTTATATTCGGTGTTTGTATAGGGGCGGACCAATGTTGATTGTTGTATTCGACGCACTCTCTGTGGGCAAGTGCAATCAGATATTACTTGCAATGGTTGAGGAGAAACTTGCTGTAAGTTTGGGAAAGTTTTGTGAGTTAATAAACTTCAGTTTTCAATAAGCCAATACAGGTCAAAAAGGACGAACTTTTTTTTTAATCCACTCGGTCCTACGATGAATTTCGTTAGGCACCACCTAGTTGTACCTTCATGGCAGCCTATGGCTCGATGTCTGCGGCTGTGCACGCCTAATTTGTTAAGGCTGCTATCCAATAGATAGCGCCACCTTTGGGGGAGTCTTTCTATAATTCTTTTAATATATAATGAGGTGTGGAAGCGATAATGGTATACACCTCTCGAATGTAAATTCTAAGATTGTGCAGACCGCATCGGAGGTTGGTTCTGTTTTCTTAAGTATCCTCTCAAGACGTTTTATTGCTGATCACGAACTCGAGACCACTCTTTAGTCGAGACACGTTTTTAAATATGTAATATTCAAATAAAAGCCTGTATGCTTTCCTTACATCGAGTACAATATTTGCAAATAATCCTCGACGTTTAATTACACCAATTTTTGCAAGCCAAGTCTAACCATCAATGCTCGCAACCTAAATCTCAAACACAACCACCGTCATATTTGCAAAGACGCCTTCACTTCGATACTACAAACAGGCTGCACTACCACTTGGTTAATAAATAATTTCCTTCTCAAAGTTCAGTCCAGCAAAACACCAACAGACTAGAAACTCACATCCATTCCGATCCCATCAATCGGAATGTCGGTAATTATATCCTCGCTCATCGCATGCATTCCATTCCACGAGTGTTTCATTTGAAACAAAGTGCATGTACATAAAAAGCAAAGTTAAAAATGAATCACAACTGCAAAAAAAATGTTTCCACTGTTTACCACTGCTGCAGCATGTTTGCTGAACAAACTAAAGGAAAAACTTTTCGCATCAATAAATAAAAGCAGATACTCTGCCTGCTGTTTGTTGTCTGTTCAGTAGAAAAATAGTACACACACATACATCTCTTATTTATTAACCAGTTGAGAGGAATTTTTTTTTTTCTTCAAATTTTGTAATGAAAACTTGCGAAGCAGGTGTAAAAATAGTACGCATACGCCCCAGAGCACGGTGTGCTCTTATTTTCGCATTCGATTTGAATTCGCTCTATTTAATTAGTGCCACTTACTGATGCATAATCGTAAATCGGAGTTGATCCTGGCAAACTCGTTAATTAAGTATTTTACAGCCAGTTGATAAAATGTGCAATTTGCAATAAACTAATGTCGATTCATCAAAATGTCACCGGAGTTTGAATCGATGAATGTTTTTTGCTATGATGTTTGATTTGAAATTTTCAAATTAATTAATTGTTGACGCGGCTTGTGGAATTGATGTAAAACAGTCCGCTTTGTACATCTGTCAGTGTGTCATCTGTCTAACTTCATAAATAAACATTAAACTTAGTGAAATGCATGCAATTTTGATAGTTCCAGCGGGTGGTGCGGTTTGAATTGGACAGATTGAACTGTTGGCAATGCCCTTTTTTGGGTGGATTTATTTTGTGCTTCTAATCCGTTTGATGGTGGATTGTTTTATTTTTGTTATGATTGGATGTTGGTGGGGTTGGTGGAATTCTCCCCAAGAAAGTATTGACGGTGTTAAAGTAAGTATAAGAGCCAATCTACCAAAGTTTAACTGTTTGCCAAATACCTGTGAATTTTGCCGATTATGAAAAATTAATCACTTCATATTTTTGAGAGACTATTTGAAAAGTTCAAGACACAAACTGGGAAACAAGTTTTTCTTTATCAGACTATACGGTGTACGTTTGCACAATACTTTTCCATCTCGTGCGTAAACGAATAAATCAGAAGGTTTTCCGACGCATAGAGCTGCCCATGTGAGACGCATGAATTCTCCAAATTTAATCCACACACTTGCAACGATTGTCCTTGTGCTTTGTTGATAGTCATTGCGAAAGCGAGTCGCACCGGGAACTGCAAACGTTTGAATTCGATTGGCATATCTGTCGAGAAGATTGGAATACGCGGCAACAGTACGTCTTTACCATTGAATTTTCCAGTCAGAATTGTTGCCTCGATAAAATTGTTCATCATTTTCTGACTGAGAGTCTGGTTACGTTGCAAAGTCGTGGTGGATTTATGTTTCGAAGAAGAATGATGGGTGCGCCAATTTTCAATGTAAGGACGTGCGGTGGCATGCCTGATTCAATCGAACGAGTCTCAGCGGCATGTACTCGAAGATTTGCCAACCTTAATGCTCGTTGCTCGTCTGATTCTGAGGCTCGTAATGCTCTTTTCTTCCGTGCTTGAGGTGTAGATCGGCCAATTGCTTGTCGCTTTGGAGGCATAATTGTACGGGAACGACGTGAAAAATGCGATTGAATTTATAGCAGCAATCCAAATCTCACAATGCATCCAATCCAATTGAATCGGCTGTTCACACACGGATGGAAATGTTAATATTGACGGGGATCACCAATTCACTGAGGAAAACTTGAAGTGAAAAATACCAGTAGGTATTCGATTTTAATTCCACTCACGATGATATCCGAAAAAAAACTGCATAGCAAATGCGTTCGGAACGTCAATCAGCAGTCAGATCCTTCACATACACATTCAATGATCTTCGTGAGTTCACTATAGAGCTCATCAGCTCACGGAAACTACGAAAATTCAATTCGATTGAATTATTTATCTAAATTAAGTCACAGAGAAATGCACAAAACTATTCGAAAAACGACAATATTGTCCATTCAATGTGAGCCGGAAATGAATTTCACAATTTTCATAAATTCTTATGGCACCCACAACTCGAAACGTCATCATTCGTTCGCTGTTTTCGTTTCAATTCAAATCAGCATGAACTGTCACGCCAGTATATAAAATTCATTGGAAAGGCAGTGGCGCCGTCTGTCAAAGATCATCACATGATCAATTGCATAGCTTACGATTCTAAAAAGGACATACAGACAAACGTTCATTTATATATATATAGATTATAAAAAAACCTGTTCTTAACTTCCGAATCAAAAACGTTTTGCTTGATCCGGTGTGTTTTCAACCTAAGAGTTAAGATTTAAGTATCAGCCTAAGGGTATGCAACCATTTGTGTGCAGTGGTAAAAATCTAGCATAGGAGATATTATTTTTGACCCACCCTGAATTCTAGAAATGCCGGTGCTCTTTTTCAAGTCAAATTTTGGTCAATCTGACAAAGCAAACTGATTTGAAAAACCCACACATTATTGGAGATTAACCTATAAGTTTCACTTCGACAGTTCCTGCAAGACAAAAAATCACCTTACTCCCTCTACTGTCTCGATATTCTTCCCCTGACCGTGATTTATAGGCTTTCGCAGGCACTGGTCCATAAATTGACGGAAAGCATACTCTGTCGAATACGGGTAAGGAGCAAGAAGTTTTTCGATATTTTTGCGCTTCACATTTGCTACAGAAGTAGAAAGCCACCTTCATCCTTGGGCTTGAATTCAATTTGACTCTACTGCGACAAAACCATACCCAAATCGCATTTCAAAAATGTCAACTACAATAACCTAAACAAACCAAATAACTAATGCAAAGATGTATGACTTTGCGTATCATTTTAAAAAGTTGCTTCACATCAGCCTTCGAGAGACGCTCCTGTCAATGCACACACAAAATGTGTAAGCTGTGCAAAAATTGATAGTATTTGTTCGTGAAAGGAAACACATTACAAAGCAAATGAAATTATTTTCTTATCTGAAAGCCAGAGGTGAAATGCCAAGCTGCATTTTCTCTATCCTTCGGTCTGTAACATTAAAATCGGGAAAAATAAGAACTACTACCTCAAAAGGATTCTCATCGAATCAGGTGGTTTGATTTTTTATCTCGTAACTGCAAGCAGAAATTCATAAAAAAATTGTGCTTGTAATGGCGGTCAACACGAAAAATAAAGTGAACAAGTGCTGGCCATCTCAGAAGGAAAGTGAAGAAAAGGGCGAAGTCATTATGAGGAAGATCCTTACTGAATATAGACAAGCTGCAAATAAATACTATAATCTCTTTCTTTCCAGCCTGGCAATGTGTATTAATTAGGATGTCTCTTGTTCGGTAGTTCGCAACAGAAGAAACTTTATTTTCTTACAAACATTATATACTTATTGCTACTGCAGCTAATGTGCCATAGATGGTGCTGCTTCTTTAGTTACCTTTCTACGCCACTTAGATGGCGCCATACCAGAGCTATGATTTGTCATGGTCACTGATTATAGAGCACTCGACATTTCCCAATAGGAAATCGGATACACGATTATGATTTTTATTACAAGGTTCATGTCATTTAAGTCAACACAGTTGTGTGGCAATAACGGCATCTACAATACTGCCACTCAAACAACGAAAATATTAAAACAAGCTGTAATTAAAATCCCATCACAGGATAGTTACACGCTTCCTCTTTTGTTGCTGTTCATTGCCATAGATTAAAGAAAATCTTGACTTGATCTTGAAAATTGCAAAAACAAATCGCATTTCATCGAATTTTGAATCCGCTATATTTTCCACATCCCAGGACGCAATCCATCGTAGGCCGCCATCATTTTAATTAAACCATTCACCGACATTTCCACCTGCGGACCTAATTAAACCCTGGGAATGCGAATGGGCGAACTCGTTCTTTGATGTATGGCCAGAACACTGAACGAACGGATATCAGTGGACACTTTTATCCCTTAACTGATTTAGCATGCTTGTGTACAACTGCAACTGAACATACTCAATTTTTTTTTTTCGTTTCTTTGCAGGGCTAGATGGCGTGAGAATCGCACCATTTTTAATACCCCTAATCCACGATTAATGAACGTGTCACTGTTGCGTGATAGTAAATTGTTGCATGGACAAGAGCGCCGCGGTTCGAGGATGTCGGTCAGGGCGCCGTCCCGCCAGCCCAGCATGGCATCACTGCGTCCGCATTCACCCAATCCGTCGCTAGGTAAGACAGGTTTGTATTCCACCACAATTGCACTTGGTTATTTCATTTTATTTCGATGGGTTTGTAACGTATTTTCTTTTTCCTTTTATTTCTTTCATGTTGTGTTAACACTTTGTTTTTGGTTTCCCTAACATTGAGGCGCGGGAATATATGTGCTTTAAAAATGAGCTGTACGAGGGGAAGGCATTTATAACAAATGCATGAACTAAATGTGTTCATTGCGTGAATTATTAATCAGATTGTTGCAGAGTAATTCGAACTGAGAGTAGTTGTTTTTTTTTTTCATTGCTTGGAAAGTTTGCTGGCTGAAAAATGGAAAATTCTGCGTTGATTCTTATGATTTGTGTGGGTAGGATTTTAATTGCCGTAGAGAGGGACTGGTGTGTTGATAAATAATTTGTTGGAATTTGTGTGGTTGGATATATCCTTCGAAGGGTTTTTGGTAATTTCAGCGGCTGTACTATGAAAACAGTTAAATGACTTTAATTAGGTTACTGTCATCTTTGAATTTAAATAGAATGTCGAAAAGAAGGATTGACTGCTGCCGGTTTTTGCTATCCAACCGGAGCAGAAAGACACAACTACTGGTTCATTGAACCGCCAGAAGTCACAGGTCTATTACTCAGGTTTATTTGTTTCTCGATTGAAATACAAAGCGTTCATCAGGTTAGCGACAATGAATCGCTACTTTAAAAAGGCATAAGGAAGGAAAATAGCAGAGGAAGAGCGTCTTTTTTTACGCAGAATTTGTAGATATTTGATTCGCTTAAGCCCAGGATGTTTGAGAGTCTCGCGACAGTGAAACCGTTCATTTATCCAGACTTCCCTACTGAGGGACAGAAGGTAAGCTGAGTTTTCTAACAGATATCCGGCAGAGTTGCGTTATTGACGGGTCTGCTCACCTCAAATCTCTGGTCAATGGAACTCTTAACCGCAGATGCAGCCGAGGGCACGTTTTTGGTGGAACGGCTGATGTAACCGTCGACCAAGTCTCCACTCGCTGTCATTCCCGGGAATCGCGCGTCAAATATTCTTTTCTCAATCGCGGATTTGTGGTGCATTTCTCGACGAGCGTAGTTAAAGTACCTATATTCTATTTTTCTAGTAACATTTTATTGTAATAAAAGAGTAAAAACAGAATTCGGTGCCGTCATATTTTGGCACATTCAAATATGGCTTACTGCCCCGCAGGTTCAAGGCCACTGGAAACCTCCTCTCAACTTTGTCTTGCTATTTCATTGAAGAGCTCAAAAAGGTTTACTTCACTGGTTCTTCAAAGCGTGCATCCCGTGATACTTATATCGAATAGAAGGCGCTTGGAAGATTGCTGGGGAAACACTCATAAGCAGCTTAGACAGATAGTTCATTAAAATTTCGCAAGAGGGTCAATTTAAATCGTATATATCAAAAGATTCTCCTCTTGTGCAAAAGCTCAATGTTTTGCTTACCCTTGCACTCACCAAAGACAGGGCTTATGCGAATTTTGAATCGACACCTCTAGACAAAGTAGCTTTCTACTAAGGGCTGATGCACATAGTCTTCTGGGTCTTCAATTTAAAAGGAAAGACTTCCATCATGAAAAACTGGCCGAACAATGATGACTACACTCAAGCACAATCCCCTGGAAGAAATGAACCAATGATTAACACGGCTACATCACCCGCATTCATCGACCTGATCATAGACATTAGTAGCATTAGAGCGGTAAGCAGAGAGTCAACTACCTTGCACACAGTAAAAGGGAAGGAAAGCCGGACAACCTTTTTTATTATCTGTCTTGACACATCTGATGCAGCGTTCCCGCTTAAAACTTTTAAAAATTGAGATTAAAAAGGGGCCTCCTCATTAAATACTGCTACAACAAAACCATTTTTTTATAACAAAAAAAAAAAACAAATGCATTCATTACGAAACCTTCTTCATATTTTTGCATTCTTTTTAGTTCTATAAAAAATAAAATCTTACTTAAACTAATATAGGGGCTAATAACAGTGAGCTCAACTGTTCATCTCTGTCACACTCCGGAAGCTCCCCCACTCACTTGCCAGAATCTAAGCTGGTGAAATACTGTGCTGCCATGACTGTTTTTAATATATCAAGACTACATGTATATAAATCCTTCCCCGTGCTAACTACTTTACACATCTGCAGCCTGAAATCGTTTCGAACTCCGTAATTTTTTCAAGATTTTCAATAAAGCAGCAGATAATTATCCACGCACACAGCCGTTCATCGTCATAAACTGTTATCAAATTGCAATTTTTATGTGCTCGCATAAAACATTATCTCATTGTCTCGTAAAATATTCGAAGGTGTAATCACAATCTGTGTGAATTTACCTTTACCCTGGTCGTCCTCGGCCGTGGTGAGGATTTTTACCCCCATCCCTTCGAAAAGTGCGAAATCAATTCAGGTCGCATTGTCAACAATTTTGATGTCGACGGCTGCCGTTATGATGTCTTGCGTTGGTTATATTCTCTCACGGTTTTTACTTTTGTAAAATAAACGATAGACGAGACGAAAGTGCTGTTTTATCTGTTTCCTCAATTAAAAGCCCTGTTTTTTTGAGCTTCGATATTAAAGACCATTCACATGCTTTTCACATGAGCGCGAACTGCAAACTGGGGAATATTCGAAGATTCTGACATTTCATTCGCACGAAAACTTTTTTTAGTCGCCAGAGCCCTCGAATCATTTGCATTGCTGAAGGTTATGTTCGAACGAGTTTTTTATTCGCGGGTTCGTGGATCGCGACTGTTTTATGTGGATTGTGAAAAAAGTGTGACAGTTCGCGGGAAAATTCCTGTAATTGTGAATTTCACTATTTTAATAAATTAAGATTCAATTTTCTTTTAGGATAAGTGTTAGGTTAATTGAATATAATTCTTTTGTGGCAATTTTCAACTCATAAATACAGTTAAATTGATTTGTTCGCATTTCGCCTATTCGCAGTTCGCGCTCATATAAATGGTCCTTTAGCAAAGCAAAGTAAAGTAGGATTTTCAAAACGCAAATACAACAACTACGCTTGACACTTCGAGACTCGCAATAATTGTTGTTATTGCGTGCTGAAAATCCTACTTTACTTTGCTTTGCTCAGATCGGAGCTCAAAAAAACACACCTGTTGTGGGAAAAATGCCACGAATACATTATGGTGTGGTGTGGAATGTATCGTGGAACCTAAAATGGTGAAATGAAAACAACCCATTAGCAAAGATAATGGAATATAGAGATACATAACTTTCCAGTGGAAGGGCGGCTGCCAACAAGCTGTTTTCCCAAAAAATTCATGAAGTCACTACCACTTGCTCATTTCTTTTCTATTTTTTATGTGAGTTCATGAATTGAATTTGAAGAAAAAGTTATTAATTTTCGTAAAGTCGTAAATCTTGAGAATTATTTATATTATGAATAATAGCTACTGCAGATTCAAGAACTAATAAGGCCTGTGCAAAGGTAGCATAATCATTAGTCTTTTAATTGTTATAACAAATCCAATACGAAACGCAAAACAATTAAATACTGATATGCCCACAAGAGCAATATGAAAACCTGTCGGCCATTACGTTAGCAACATGAAATTACAAAAACAACAATGTAAACAAATGTGTTTAGGGGGATAGATGTACCAAAGATATCCATTTCTGTTAATCATTTATCCCTGCCCATTAGTCAACAAACAAGTTCCACTTCCACTTGGAGACTCGAATCTGTCAAACAAGTGTAAATCTCCACTTAGCTAATTCTATAACCAGCCGGAATAACCTGGAAACTTATCGATAGTTGGAAAGTGGAGTGAGCTAATTATAGAACCAATTGGAACTAGCTCGAAAGTTCTGGATAGATGGCGGAGCCGGTATAAAAGGCAGGTTTAAGAACAGGGATACACGGTGGATTTCTTATCAGTGTAAGGCCCGATTCGTCAGTAACTCCACCATTTTCCTGGTGAATTTCTTGAAACTTACCTTAATCCGGAGTTTTTTTATATTTTTATTGAATACTTTTTCCACTTCGGTTCATGCAAATGTAAAGATTCTGACCGCTAAACCGACAGAAATATCAAATTCTGATGATTGCTCCATTTTTGTTAAAACAAACAACCTTCTCAGCGAAAGAAAAGTAAAGGGTTTTCCAATGAGAGGTGTTTTTGTGAATGACCCGCTATTTTGGTAGCTGTCACTTTTGAAGCTTCTATTCTTTGACATTTGACAAGTAGAAACTACGCAATTACTAAAAATGGAACGATACACGCTTCAACTACGTCGTGTCTTTGCTGATTGGGTCCTTGATATGCATGAAAATGATCCGGAATTCCATCGAAAAATAATCTTGACTGATGAAGCCCATTTCCACCTCGGTGGCTACGTCAACAAGCAAAATTGTTGCCGAGAAGCCTCTCCATCCTCAACGTGTGACTGTTTGGTGCGGTTTATGGTCCGGCGGGGTCATTGGACCTTATTTTTTCGAAAATGAGGTTGGATCAACAGTTACGGTGAATGGATTGCGCTATCGCGAGATGATTTATAATTTTTCATAGTCGGAGTTGGATGGTATTGATCTGGACAACGTTTGCTTTCAACAAGACGGCGCTACGTGCCACACAAGCAACGAAAGCATTGATCTTTTACGGGAAAAGTTTCCGGACCGTGTTACCTCTCGAAGAGGTGATCACAATTGGCCACGGAGATCTTGTGATTTAACACCTTGCTACTTCTTCCTTTGGAGCCACGTGAAAGATAAGGTCCACGGCAACAGCTCAGCGTCGATTCAAGACCTCGTGAGGTTATCGAGGACATAGGGTAGCCACTTTGCGATTTGGTTATGGAAAATTTCATAAAAAGGATATGGTCCTGTAGGCGTACTCGTGGTGGCCTCTTTATTATGAAATAAACATCCGATCATTTATCTCAAAAAATGACTTTTTTCTTTGAATACCAAAATAACACCTCTTATTGGAAAAGCCTTTACAAGAACTAACTTATCCTCCTCCGAGTCAGTCGACAATATGCAAGCGTTTGATTAAGTGCTAGTTATGAAGATAAGTATGTGTAAAGTAATGCAGTGAATTAAGTGATTGGTTTGAATATTTTAAGAGTTTTAAGTGATATTGTTTTGTATAATCGATATAAGTGTAATAAAAGTGATTTTATTAGAAAAGTTAAACAGATTAGTGTTTTATCCTTTCGAACCCCAGCCTGGATGTAACAATAGTAATAAATTATTATCAGAAGAAAAGGGTGATGGTGCACGGAGAATGAATTTCTCGTCAACCAGGGATGAACCCACACCAGAGTAGTGGGGACCATTTGATGGCTTATTGTGCTCTTCTAGACACCGCAAAATAACTCAATTTCTTGTAGAATGTTAGGAATTGAAATAATGACTTTGCGGGTCGTCAACTCGTTTATGGGGTGAACAAATCAAATGTAAAGAATTTATATTAGGTATGATGATATGATAACACAAGCATGGAAGTGTTTTCAGGTGGACCATTATTTGCTCAAAGCGTGGGAAATGTTTCGTCATTTACAACATTAGGTTTGACCACAATTAAATTATTAACTGATATCGGTTTAACGTTCGTTTAACGAGGGATGCAGCGGCAGGTTTTTTTTTCCATGTAGATACAGATGCGTGGAGGGTGGCAATTACGTTTTCTAATATCGAGTTACTTTACTTTTTTTTTGTGAGACCTCAATAAAAATTATGCAACGAAAATTACTCGTAGACATTTTTACCAGCCATCTCTAAAATCCATGCCCCTGTGCCATACAGCAGAAAAGGGATGACAAGAGTCTAATTAGTGTGATAAGGATAGGTTCTGAAAAAATATGTGTACAAAGAATCTGACATTGTCTGCGCCACCTCTCGCGAACGTCTGACAAACATCCGAGAGTATAACTATCTTGAAAGAGCTTCTTATTTAGCCGTCTGGAAATGAGTTAAAATTGTTGGTCCACTTTTGATTAAAGTATGCGGGAATGGACAGAGTTAAATACGGAAGATCGACCGACTGCGGTCTTTCTGTAAAAGAAAATAGGGAAAGAATTTAATTTGTCGAAGGCAACTGTAAATATCAAAATCAATAATGACAAAAGAACGATCTATGTGAAAAATGTACCTCCCGCGATTACACCGTTTGTTGGCTTTTATAAGAAAGTTATAGCGAAAAGGGTAGAAGGTTGGAAGATATATTTTGGGGAAGTTTGTTACAAATCCATGTTTAAGTCCTAAAAATTGTAAAGCTGAAAATGGAAATATGTGCCGAAATCCCGATATTTTAAAGGATAATTCAGAGGCGCCTTGCTGAACTCGATTTGGATACGTATCCTGTAAGAAAAGTACCTTTTATAACGATGAAAACAAAATAAAGAGGCTACATTCGCCCAAGAGTTTAAAAATAAACCCATACGGTTTTGAACCGGGTTTTATGAACGGAAGAGAGTTCATATGAGCCTCTTGGATCACGCGTAAAGAAGATTTGTTCGGACGCCGAAATTATCGCGTGAAAAATACGCACCAGTCGCTCAGACCAGATAGATTAGTTTTGTCAAAATACTTCTAGCAATGAGCGAAATGATTTAAATGTACTTTTTACTCAAGTTCAACATCAATGTCTACCACCACAACCAGCAGAAGATCACCGCATTGTAATGTAATGTATTCCTATTGCAAACTTGCATCTTTCCCACCTTAATTGATAAGTCAATTGATTTGTGAAGACAGTGATTCCTCTTATTTGGATCTCCCACGGCTTAAGCAGTGACGCTTTTCTCAGACGCTTCCTTTATTTGCTTATAAAAAAAATGTATAAAAAGTCAAGAAAACCGTTAAATACAAAGGAAGGTGTAAAACAGCCACTACACTCTGGGTTCTTAATTTTATTTTTATGTTTTTTAGTTTTTCCCTTTGAAATTATTTTTAATTTTTTTCCCAATAAAATTGTTCACAAAATTTATGTATTTATATAAACAAAAAAAAAATCCCAAACAAATTCTAGGTCGAATGACACGTTCCAAAAGCAATACCCGTTCAAGTGATTCGCGCACCAGTGATGCTTCGAATTGCTCAAAATTACTTGAACATTCGCATTCACATTCGCATACACACACTAATCCGTCAACAAGCTCTGCCACCTACGTAACCTCACCGGGTTCAAGTTCAGCCTGTGGTACAACAGCTCTAACAACGCCACCTGTTGTCACTAGAGCAAATAAATTCTGAAATCGGGCGAAGAAGAATCAAAGAAAGATTTCCTTCGACCTAAAGGTATTTCCCAAAAAGCGAACAAATATTTTGAGTAGACTCTACCGAGAAGTTGTAGCGAGAACTTTTTTTTTTATTTAAATTCGGAGTTATTATTTTTCCTATTAGTTGTGTGATTTTGTTTGTTTTATATAGTTTATTTTGTTTCACTATACCTGAGAGTAAACATGTACTTGGTGTCTATAATGTAATCTTTTTTGAGTTTTCTTAATTTTTCCTGAGCATTGCGTTACATGTAAAATATTGTCGGGCAATTCCATCGCTAGGATGGAGAGCATTCTACAAAACTATTATCTTCTAGAATTTGTGTATCGTGTCGTGTGCAGTAGAAGTACTTTATATGTATAAAATCAAAGAAGCTTGAGTTTCTTTAAGTGTCTTCGTTGAATTTAGAATGAACACAAGAAGTTAGCATACAAAAACAGACCTTGCAACAAGAAACAACCCAAAATCACCACTCAAACATTAGTACACCGTTTGTTGGCTTTTGTAAGAACAACATATAGAAACTTACCTTGAACCACCATCTATACTAACATCTGTATTTAGCTCCTAAACGAGCACGTACTGGTGTCGTAAACGTATTTTACGCTTCAATTGCATTTTATTTTATTTTGAAATTTTGTTTTATTTAAACTTGTTTGCTTGATGTTTGGTTGCTTCTTATGTACAAAAAAAAAAAAACCTTTCAATGTTTTTATGTGTGTTTAATTTTCTGCACATAGTGATATCCCTTAGATAATTAGATAACCGTATTTGTGTACATTTTCAGAATGATATGGCAGTAAACGGGGAGGGAATCAACTATTCACTTGACTTTTGACACTTTTCGTGATGCATTTTTGTGTCAAAGTGGTGAGCACTACAGTCCGGAGCAGAAATCAGTCTTAGAGTCGATATGATTCGGCCAAAATCTTATAATTGGAATATAGAATCTCTAATTTCTGTTCTAGATTGCCGCAATTTAGCTTTTAAAGTTCTGGCATCAATGTGGTATACATTTGATTTCGACAGATTTCGCCATGAAATGACTTCCGTCGCTAAGATCTGCTCGCAAGGGAGTGTAAATCTACTTTCTATGCTCTCTTTGCTCGCTTTTTGTAGTAGTGTACCTGTTCTTCGAACTCTGGTATTGCTCTCGATCTGTATCCGGTCTGGATGGGCGTTGCCCTGAGCGTCTCGGCATCCTCCTTCTACCAGTGGCAGACTCCGCTATAGCTCGAACTTACCACTGGAATCTAAGTCTTAGGCTTCTGTTTGCGAAATCAAACTAAAAAATATACAAATCAACACTCAGTACTATAAACAAATTAAGTACATAACAAATCACTTGAAATTGTATTGACTCCCACACGTTTACCGCCCATAGCATTCAAATTTAAAAACAAACAAAAAAAACCGCTTCAACGCCATACTCACACTTCCAACCATACATTTCATAAAACAAAAAACAATTTCAACGCATTTAGGATCAAGATCTGGAAGCGCCAGCAACACATCAGCCACATCGCAACGATCAACTCGCAGCAACTCTGTAGCTCCGGGTGCTGTAAACCACGAAAGAAAAAGTTCCGCTCAACAACACCATCATCACCATCAACAACAGCCACAGCACCAGCCCTTAATTACCAACATTACTTCTAATCCAGTTGCTGAAAATGTTACCGTTGAAATAATCGAACCAGAAAAAAAATAAAGAAACTAAATAAATATAAATATAACCTTAAAATAAACAAAATATATTTAAAACCTAAAACTATGTTGTAAGCAAATGAAAAACAAAACAAAAAAAGATTAATCTCAAATTTTATTAATTTACTTCTAAGAGCAATCACACAAAGAATGTCTTAACTTAACTAAAAAGAGTTTAGAAAACAAAACAAACACCGACTACAAGGAAACACTCCCGCAAAGAAAACGAAAAACCTTGCATAACAAATTCATTTTCTCAGCGCTTTTAGTTCTGTGTTCACGAACGCCAGTAATAAATAAGTACACAAGAAAATGTTTTCCATTATATTAGAATTTAGAACAAACATAAATAATATTATAAAACTATATTAAACATGAAATATTAATTTAAGACAGAATGGCAGAGATCCCAAAATATTCATAACAAACTGTTGTAGATCGCATTTGTACACACGCCATCGCGATAGTGTGCAATTTAAAATATGAAATACGAGTATAAGAAATGAGAAATAATATTTCACATTTCATATAAGAAAATAAATATATATATACAGATATACATTATACATACGTATATATTCAAAGAAGATGCCTAGTGTAAATTTAAATTTACAAAATAATCTCGAAAAGTAAAATAAATAAATACAAGTTCTAGTGATATATTACTACTTATAAATTATATACATAAAATTAGTGAAATTTACCCTAACACCTTGAAAATTTTCAAAACAATACAACAAAATGCTTAGTTTTTAAAATAAAAAGCGAGAAAAAAGAACGTTTTTTAATCTATCTATCAGAATGGTAGTTTTAAGAAATACGTCTTTAAATGTAAACTTAAGTTTTCAATTATACTTTACACATACCCATCATTATAAAAGATTTTCAAACATACATTTCTTATTATTCAATTTACAGTTAGAGTATCAGTAGTTTTGATCAAGTAGAAATTTCTATAATTTTCTCACAAACAAAAAATGTAAAAAAAAAAATATATATATACATATTAAGATTAAACAGAAATAGAAATACACATTCTCGTCATATTCGCTTCTTGTTTGAAAATATATATTTCATTTTTCAACTTGACCTAAGCCACTGCACCAATTTTCACATTTCAATTTCTATAAAAGAAAATCAAAATAACTACAAAAAAAAAATAAAAAAAAAAACGTTTATGTAACAAATATCTATATATTCTTTCTTTTGTTCCATCTTAACTTAGGGACCATATTTTCGTAATCAAAAAATATGCGTTTCAGCGTTTCATTCGTAAGCTATGTAACATGGATTTCGAATCGTTCGCAAAACAGATAAATAAATTTAATTAAGAGATGATATTTACATTTTTTTTCTTTTTTTAAATATCGCCACACATTAAACGAGAGCAACTTTAAGTGCTTAGTTAACTTAGACCAAGATATCTAGTATTTTAGCGAATAATAGGAATATTATTATATTAAAGCGTTTCCCCATTTTTTTTAGAGTGATAACGAATATATTTAAAAAATAAACAGTACTGTGAAACATCCTTTACAGAAAATATTCTGCAAGTGCTTACAGCAATCGATGAGGTTTTAATTCGACTTTATTTCCAACGGTAATTGTGCCACGCACTGGCAAATAAGCGTGCTTATTTTTTATGGGAATGACAGATACCCTTGTGAGAAATAAGTTCAACTGTATAAAGGACCATACTTAAAATATTAGCAAAGGCATTAAAATTCTTGGAAGATGTGTTATTTTGACGGAATTCACACAATGCTGTATTCCAATTTGATATTGACTGACACCTACTGCTTTTAAATGTCACACAGGTTCGTATAACGAGAAAACTCTGCACTTCTACAGTAATTTGCCATTAAACATGATAGGAATTTAATTATAGGACCGACTAGCTGTTTTAGAAAAACAAAACTTTTTTTCCATCAAAAACAATGGAATCTCAAGCAATAAATTCGAGGCCCACAGTTGTCCACAGGTGTCCACGGTTGCCACTTTTGTAATTTGTTACCAAATTTGGTAGCACAATTTCTTGTTTATTTTCTGTTATTCGAAAACTTTTATCTCGCTTTGGTAGCTTTTTTACCAAACGCACACAGAGTTCTAAACTCCATACAGTTTAATGTAAATGCTGCCATCTAAGCCCGGTTTTTCTCCAAAAATTTGGACATATATATATGCCACGATGTTGTTTTTATGTTTAGCTCGCAAATTTAAAAAAATGCCAACTTTGCAGTCTGATAGTAGGTATAAATGTCGTCTCTTATAATCCGTCACAAATCCGATGGTCTGAACGCATTCATAAGAGTTATGACTTCTCAAATGAAAAGGTATGTGCCATTTTTGACACAAGTACTCGTTTTCCATTGGGCAAAAAGAAGCGTCCGGGAGAGTCCGGAATCGAAAAAATCACTTCTTGAACAGTTCCATTGGCACAAAAAATACTCTCCTGGTGATTCTGAGGAGAGAATTTCGCTTCTCTCATACAAGTGAAGTTTATGTATTTTGTACAAGTCAGTTGACAGCTGCCGTAGACTATTTTTTGGCATTTCACCAATTCTTTTGTGGATTCAATCAGAAGCAGTTTTCTTGTTCCATTGCAACTCGGATCTCCGAGTGAAACCAATGGAAAACGGCATAATTATTGAAAAGTTATACGAAAATTGTCTACCCATCTTGGTCACTCTATTGGCAACATTATATTTTCTTCGACTGTTGACAAACCAAAAGTCATAGCGGTGTGAATATTGAAAATAGAAAATGGTATGATCTCTTAAAAGATGTGATAAATCATGAGTGCGTATGAGTTCTATTGTCGTGTGAATTGGTCTTAAGGATAAATATGAGGATTTTTTTTAGCTCCTTAATTCGCTTTGTAGTGTTTTGTTTGTTCAATTGTGGGAGCAAATTTCTTTTGCAAGTGGCAATCTTGGTAATTTGATTATGTCAGTAACTAATCCCACAATGTAAAAAAAGATCCAATACTAAACTGGATCGCTTCCATATTCGATCTTCAACTCAAAGATGGTCGATTGAAATACCAGTGCTGCCAATGTCGCGATATGCTTTCCAAAAAATTGTCAAGAAATCATGCAACTGCTGATAAACGGGTACTGAATGAATATTGAACAAGCTTCAAACGATATTTATACTTTGGCGAATTTGCTCTTAGATCTGTTAATTGACTGCTTACAAATTAAACGAGCATTATGGTCCGTCATTTATTCCGCAATTGAAGAAATTACATCAAAATTCTTGAGCTGAATCGAATATAACTTTACGAACGATTTCGTATTTTTATTTTTGTCTATACCTACGTTGAAGCCGGCTTAGCCTGTATTTTAGTAAATCGCGGTCTTACCTAATTATTAAGGGAAAACAATTTTTAAATGCAGGCGTCGGATGGAAGCAGCATTTAAATATTCCTATTTGCAGGACTTTAAAAATACCGTCGCAAATTGTGTGAATTCTCCCGTCTAAATAAGCATTTCTTACATTCGATAGAGCCTTGGAAAACAACTCCAAGTTGGTCCCGATTTCTGTCGAAGAGCAAACCTTCTCAATTGTAAATTGCAAAAGCCATCGATTACAAGCTGTCAACATCCATATAACTTAATGGCATCACTTCGCCTTTCTTTCATAATAAATTATATAGAAAATAAACTATTTAACAAACAGAAAACCAATCAGTTAAAATTATATTCGATTACCCAGTAATTGTAGAAGTAAATATAATGTATTCAAAAATAAATAGGTAACTATACGTAGAATAACAACTACAACTCTTACATACAAATCCGATTCAATTCGAATGGAGATGGAAGAAAAAATACCACAAAAAAAAACATACAAATAATAATAACGTCCAAAGTAAAGTGAGCAAATTTTCTATAAGATTTTAGTTTAAAAAAAAAAATAAAGAAAAGATGAAAGATATTTTCAATTAACTAGTAACTATCATACAAACAATCAATTTGTTTCCTCAGAAATACAATCCCTAACTTTAGTTTAGAACTCTTCCTTAAATTATAATATTATATAAAGAAAACTATTTACATACTGATGCACATTATATATTTTTCATATAAAGTTAAATCATTAAGACAAATAAATACAAACATTTAAATATTTTACAAAAAATAGGGGAAGATTTTCTGGAAAATATTTAAATTTCTTGATAACCATTTTATACTTAATTATATATATGCACCAATCTCAATGAAACAATAGATGAAAAACCTCCCAGCAAAAAAACAAAAATCAAAACCAATAGTTTAGCAAAAAAGGATAAAAACATTCGAATAATTAAAAGTCGAGAAAAAAAACATTTCAGACCCCCATTGTTTCAGAAAAGTAATTGTAAAGAAACTTTTGTTTAACAAAAAATGAAATTGCTTTTTGTGCTCAATCAATAAAGCTTAACTGTGAGAAAACAAAAAAAAAAAAAAAAAACAGACACACAAAAAGATTCCATGGGAAAAACAAAAACAAAAACCACAAGCCACAGCACACAACAACAACAACAAAAATAACAGAAAATATAAAAATAACATTTTTAATAATAGACCATAAGTTATCACATAAATAACAATGTAATTGTAAGAAATCGTAGAAAACTTTTGTTTAACAATAAATAATACTTAAAAAGAAAAAACCTAGTGTATTCAAAATGCATCGAACTTTTATGCTAACTTAAGTGCAATGATTTTTCTTTTTGGTGGGAAATAAAAATAGATAATAAATAGTTTTAGTATATATCTATATATCAATTATTCCAATAATAAAAAAAAATAGAAAAACAATTCTGGTCTTGAAATTTGGGGAAGAATTTCAAAACTGTTTTGTTTTAGCCCGCGAAAATCTAATTATTATTTTTAAGTAAAACGTCTCCAGTTCATAAACTGTTGCTACCACCAACAAGCAACAGATATATTCTACACGCCGAATATTATAGTAATAACATTTAAGAAAAAAATGCTTTATTTAACAAAAACATATATATATACCTATATTAAAAGAACAAGAAACATTTTTATATGCCTACCTTTCTACTTTAAGAATACATGAAACCAAAACCAAAAAATAAAAAATAAAAAAATTAACTCACTCTTAGAACTGAAGCATGCAAAGAAAAAACACTTGTCAATAATTCTGATGAATATATGATTATAAAATATTATTATATTAGTTTAAAAATCTAGTGATACATTTACTAAACCCAATTATTTAAACAAATAAAACGTCTTTTTCCATTTAACGCTGTGTTAAATATTATATTATATAAAATCATGAAATTACATATAAACTATGAGCTATTTACATTTATATCTATTGTTTTATTTGACAAACAAAACAAACAAATTGTATTATTATATCGTATGATTAGTTTCTAACAGATGCGCATTCTTGTGTTCTAATAAATAAAAAAAAAAATATCTGAAATGGAACTCAAATCAAATTAAATAACTTACATACATAAATATGTAATCTGAGATGGTACAGATGAAATCTTATAGTAAAAGGAAAATAGAAACCAACAACAACAGACAAAAGAAAATTCAAATACAACAAACATTAACATGGCAATTGTATCACTTTACAGAAACAAATTATATTTAAACATTTTATTAAAATTATATTACCATTACCTACAAATTGAAGTTGTTTTGATTTTTGCCCATCCCATCGCACGGTATTTTACCAGCCATCCTATAAAGGTTAAGAGAACAATCTAGCTGACTGATAATGAAATTTAGTCTGTCATACAGCTGGAAAAAGGTATAGTCTTCATCAGCAAAGCCGTTTGTCACTCCACTTGTAAGGTAAGTATGGAGTCATTACTAAACAGCGCCATCTATAGTCAAAGAATCGTTGGGCTGGAGAGTAAGATTCTATTCGCCCTTCATTTCCCACCCACTTTAGACTAATAATTCACACCTTTCTGATCATTTCGATGCGGCTTGTAAAATTCGATGTTAAATTGGATTCTTTGTCACTACACAAACTTGACACAAATCACTTGTCTAAACTGAAAGACTCGCATCAATAGCGGTGACTAATGTCGTTTTCCATTGGGCAAAAAAATCTATCTTTTTTTTTATCTAAATCACTTGTCATGTTCCATTGGGCAACAAATATTCAATTTTTTTTTGATTCGGATCACGTTTTTCAATCTCGCTATTTTTTTAAGATTTATAGCCTTTTCACACCGAGCCGAAAACCGGGTTTTCGCGAAAACACTCAAAAACTTCATTGAAAACAGAAGTTTTGCCATACATATTTCAGTTTTCAAAACGAGTCGTATAAAATGTCGGTCGGTTTTTTTTAGTTTCGATCTCAGCAAAGCAAAGTATAGTAGGATTTTTAGCATGCAGTTAAAACAACTACGCTCTGCTTGACACTTCGAAATCTCACAGCAGTTATTGAAATTACGTGCTGAAAATCCTACTTTACTTTGCTTTGCTGGGATCGAAACTAAAGTCGTTTTCCACAGTTAATTGATGGGCTAATATTATGTTCAAATGCTGTGAAATAATTTTATGTGTTAATTAATGCGATCGAAATTTGTAGCAGAAATAGTTTTCACCGAAGTTCAACACATCACATCTCACATCTGATTGAAACGTAAAACGAAAACTAGTTGGTATTCGGTGTGAATGCCTAGGCGAGTTTTCGGCTCGCTGTGAAAAGCGTATTACTCATACTGCCAAAATAGCAATATATTTTGCACAAGCTGTTTTACGCCATTTTAAGAAGTTTTGCGTCACTTTAAGAAGTTTGCTTTCAAAACAAATGCGCAGTTTCGTGCAAACTAAAATAACAAATTACATAAACAGCAATGGATATAATTTTGGAGGAATTATTATCTTCATAGTCGTCCTTGTCATCTGAGGACTGCGAATCACCAAAAATACTCCATTTGTAAAATACATTTATCTACAACAGGGGAAATATTTCTCAAGTGGACATCGATTTGTGATTTTTCCGAAACTGAATGCAATTTGAACAGCTGATATTGCTGTCAAATAACGCGCTATTCCATTTACAAAAGAAGATCAAATTCGTTACATGTTCCTTGAGCAGCGTAAAATCTGAGATCTGACAAAAAATATCCCAATGAAAAACGACATAATTCTCAGTGGTCCTACCGGTTTTCGGATTCACCTTTCAAAACTAATCCAGAATGATGCATCAATCAAGTGTCAAAAGCGAAGAAACAGAAGTTATCAACTGGCATGTCAAATAATTTCAGTGTTCGTCATCAAAAATGGAAAAATAACTTGATTATTTATGGTTTCGAAGAGATAAAAAATTTGACTTATGTGGAGTTATTTCATCAATCAAGTATAAGTTCCCTAAATAGAGCACAATGCAACTAATCTGTTTTGAAAAACACTGGTGACTTTGAATGCTTCTTAAAATATAAAGCCTTCCGAATATGTCCAAAAAAAAACGGTTTTCAAAGTCGTAGAATGCGTATGACATCTTTGAACTGATTTACCTGGTACGAAAACCCGAGAAATTCCTGTTGAAAACGTGGCGCCATCTGTGAAATGGAGCAAATTTTCAAACAGTTTTCGTACTTTGAAGAAGTCAAACCTTTCCCCGCTCTCCCTAATTTGGCGTTTTATGAATTTTACTGGGAAAAGTATTAGTCGAACTAAATATGCTTATTTTTTTTGCGAATCATTCCAGTTGCAGTATTCGACGGCCTTCCTCTCGATGTAGATGTACTAACAAATGGGGTTCTTCAGCAAATTACGGTTCATTAACTGGATAAGAATAGCAACTCGAATTTTACTGCTTTTTCGAAGCGATTTGCAATGAAAGCAAAACACATTGGCACTCGTGTAGAATAGATTTAATTTCTTGTATAAATAATAATAAAAAAAAAACAACCTGTAAGAAGATGAACAACTACAACTCCTACAACTTAACACTACAACACAAATCACAAATCAGTACAATTTCTTCTGCTCTATCAAGTAATCGTAGCGCTCGCGTGCGATTTGTCGCAGATACTGTGCAGTCGCGTGGCCAGTTTGTTCCACTAGTTTATAAAAATAACCACTGGATATTTGCAGCAACTCATGAGCATGGCCCAGCTCTACAGCCTGACCGGCATCCATAACCAGCACTCGATCACTTTCCATAACAGTGTGGAGCCTGTGAGCTATGGTCAGGACTGTACAGTCGGCGAATTTCGTCCGTATCGCTGTCTGAATGAGATGGTCCATCCTTAAAAGAGAAATCACGATTAAAACTTTCCACAAACTCATATCGACATTCAACTAACTCTGGATCGACATTAGCAGTCGCCTCGTCCATGATCAGCACCTTGTTGTGCCTCAAAATCGCCCTAGCCAAACAAATAAGCTGCCGCTGTCCCATACTGAAATTCGAGCCACCATCGTGTACACGAAAGTTCAGTCTACCGTCCAACGACGACACATAGGCTTTCATCTCGACTTCGGCCAGTGCCTTCCACATGTCGTCGTCGGTCTTTTGCTCAAATGGATCCAAGTTGTAGCGCACTGTTCCGGAGAACAGCACGGGATCCTGGGGAATGATTGAGATTCTACTCCTTAGGTCATGCAACCCCAAGTGGCCGACGTCGTGCCCATCGATATCGATGGTTCCGTCGGTGTACGCCAAGCGGAATATCGCCTGGATGATCGATGATTTGCCAGCTCCCGTGCGACCAACTATTCCGATCTTCTCTCGGGGGTTAATAGTGAACGTTAACCCCTTGAGAATGTAATCCCCCTTCTCGGAATACCGAAGGCGCGTGTTTATAAAGTCTATGCGCCCGTCTTGGGGCCACTCATCCGGTGGTTTGTTCTGTGGCTCCGACTCCAGGGGTGGTTCCGACGGTGAGTCTGCATACTCAATGACCCGCTCAACGCTGGTCATTTGGTTTTCTAGTTCCGCGGTTTGTCGCATTCCCCATTGGCACATGATGACCAGTGACATTGACTGGCTTATAGCCAAGCCCACATCTCCGCTCTTGAATTCGGTGCGGAGCACCAGGAAACTGAGGGTCACTGCAACGATATACAGAACGCAAATTATGTCCGTCCAGAAGGCGAAAGCTCGATTAGCTGCCGTATACAGGCACAGGGCTGAGGTGTTCGCGTTCTGGAAGTCGTGAAACTCAGTTTCAACGATTTTCGTAGCATTCAACGCCCGGATAGTGGTTAGGCCGTGGAAGGTTTGATTTGTGTGCGAGTAGACGGGACTTCGGGCTGTAAATCAGATAGAAATAATTAGAAGTGCGCATCTGGAACAGTTGACAGTGTTTTACTTATGCATTCCATGCGCTTTAGGCTGCGACTTGCGCCGATGTACATTTTGCGAGCAAAAAAGAGAATAACAATCATGACTAGAGCCGGAAATACAAGCCAGTAGTTGGCAACAGCAACCATCACCATTACAGCGACTGCATCTGTGATGAACTGGAAAGGTAGCAGAGCTCGGTAAGTAAGTGGGAAACTAGATGATGTAACTGGGAAAAACGAACGCTCTACACCCTAGATGAAGCACTCGCCGTCCACTACGAATAATTGCGGCCCAGCCCACGGTATTTATGATTATGAGGTTAAGTTTATAATTTGCGTTTTAAATTTCCAAGTTTTCACTTTTTGTGAATGAGAAACTACCATCCATATCATCAATTAATATAAATCAACCGGGAAATTCAATTGCTTTCAATTTCTCCATTCCAACCCCTACCCCATTCACACAAACAAATTTCGAAAGCTCTAAAGCGGTCCTCTCTTTGCTTTATATATGCGCTGTTGTGCCTCTTTTTTGAATACTCTTAGCGATTAAGCGTCATTTGATTTTGCGTATGAACAAAAAAATGCGTAGTTTATGTGGGCGGCTGCTTGCGCATATATCTTTATATCCATTCTCGTCTAAACTTCGGTAAACTTATTCACATCCTACATTTAGTAAAGTAATTCGTCTCGGTGTGTCTTTCTCAAAAATTGGGATGCGGCCCGTACAAATTTAGATCCTGCTGTGTAAGCCCGTGGTAGCCATTGAGTTTGATGTGTTTGCCCTAGATGCTACTCCACAAATTGAGCCTGCCTTATGACCCACGAAAAAGGCTTACCGTTATCTTCTGGAGTTCACCTAGTAGAACGATCAGGTTGCGGGCGGTACTTTTATGCTAAAGCCGAAAAGTGTTGTATCTTGGAAAGCATAGCCTCCATAAAATGACAGCAGAAAGTGGCTGTCAAATGACAGTTGGAAATTGCAACAGCTCGAAATGTAGTGATACGAATTACTTAATTTTTAAGGATAAGTTCCCATGAAGAAAAAGCAGTGTTTCCGCAAGTCAACCATATGCTTTTATGGATGTGTGGCTAGAGAAGGCTGACCAGTCGTCCTCTTTTAAGAGGACATGTCTTCATTTTATCTAAAGAAAAAAAAATTTCGACACCACAAAACTACAAACAAAACTTATTTCCAACCCTAAAGGACCATTCAACTGATCGCGAACTGAGAATAGGCGAATTGCGAACATATCATTTTAACTGTATTTATTGATTTAAATAGCTAAATTCACAGTTACAACAATTTTCCCGCGAGTTAAAAATTCTTGCAGCGAACTGTCACACTTCATTCACAACATTCGCGATCCACAAACCCGCGAACGAAAAATTCCAAAGGACTATGATCAATCACATGGTCGCGAATTGCGACCATATCAATTTAACTGTATTTATGAATTGAAAATTTCTGATTATTTTACCACAAAAGCATTATATTTAATTAATATAACATTTGAAGAAAAAACTGCGTCAATTGATTTAAATAGCTAAATTAACAATGGCAGCCATTTTCCCGGGAATAGAAAATGCTTGCCGCGAACTTTCACACTTCATTCACAATCCACATAAGACAGTCGTGTTCCACAAAACCTCGAATGAAAAATTCGTTCGAACTTAACCTTTAACAATGAAGGCTAGAGCCGACATTTAACGATCTAACGAGTTAAAGATACGTACCTCGTTGAAGGAAAATTCGACCAAACAAAGATTGTGAGCGATGAGACAAAATGGGAAAAGGAAAATAAGGAGGCCCTAGTTTAAAAGAAGACGGTTCATGCAGTCTTCAAGCTCAATACTATAGAAGGGTCTGCACTTGACAGCTGTATTAAGGGCCGGAATGCCTGCTCCTCCAAAAAGCTTAGACACCGAAGCAGATGCTTCAAGGATCAACTGGTACATCGTAGACAACATTTAGGAAGAGGCCAGTCTGAGCTATCTACCTTTACAAAGTTTCTAAAACAACATATTGGTCCGGCAGCACCTGTCAGAAAGTACATGCCATGATTTCCTTAGAAGAAACCCATTCGAGTACAAAATATATGAGTGACATTGCGCGCCCAACTTTTGTAGACCCTTCAAACCAGCTTACCGATAGCACATCCAGCAAAGTCTGCGGCAATGTGATATCCACATTATTGATGTCGTTGGCAAAACGATTCAGTATCCTTCCCGATGGGTTTGTGTTGAAAAAGTACATGTACGCACGAGTGACACCGTTGAACAGTCGGTCGTGTAGCTTCAACGAAATGCGAAGGCACACTAAAAAGAATCCATAGGTCCTCATCAAATACAGCACCAGGGTGACCACAATAAATGTCGTATATATCACAATCATTCGCATGCGTTTATCGTCGAACGGCATGCTGTCATACTGAGTAGAAGGATCAGAAAATCCGTATTCCTTCTCATCGATGTACGGCAAAGTTTCCTCCCAGGTCGCCCTATCAAGGAAAGTCGTACATATCGATGTTAACTGCAAACTAAACTAAGAGTCTTACCATCTTGAGATAAAGTAATCCATTCCCGATAGTATGGCCCTGGATACGATGAACAATAGCAGCACAATCGCAATGAGAAGCGGGGAGCCGAGGATTTTAAAGTACTCGCTGTAGGTGGAACCTTTGACGGAGCCCTGCCTCAGTTGTTCCTTTCGATCTTCACCTTTGTCAATGAGGAAAATCGCCTCGGTTTCCTGCTTCTCCAGGATACTGTCGAAGCGGTGAAGGCGCTTTTCTTCGACATCGTGTATTGGATCGGTTTGTACCTGAAAGCGGATGTGGTTCTTTAGGTCGTTGTACTTGCCCTGGGCCAGGATGTGCCCATTCTCCAGCACAATCAAACGGTTGGTCTGCTTCAGATGTCGCACATGGTGTGTGACAAGGATGCGAATTTTCGAGTCCAAGAACTCGAGGATGCACTTTTCGAGGATGTGCTTTCCGACGTACGAATCAACAGCAGAGAGTGGGTCATCGAGGAGGTATATGTCGGCTTTCTTGTAAACTGCTCTTGCCAGACCGATTCTAGCCTTTTGACCGCCACTCAGGCTTACTCCTCGCTCGCCAATGATTGTCGAGTCGCCGTGGGGTAGTATTTCGATGTCCCGCTTGAGTGCGCACACTTTCACCACCTGCTTGTACCGCTGCTCGTCGAACTTTTCAATGAACACGATGTTGTCGCGGATGGTACCCTCGAAAACCCACGATTCCTGGGACGAGTAACTCAAAATGCCATTGACTTCGATATTTCCCGCCGTAATAGCCAACTCTCCCAGGAAGACATTCAGCAGGGTTGACTTCCCAGAGCCGACGGTTCCAATTATGCCCAAGAAATCGTTTTCTCGAACGTCAAAGGTACAGTCGCTGAGGTGCTTCCTTGGGCTGTCTCCCTTCTCCCAACTCGCAGACATATGCTGCACCATTACCCCCTTCTTGATCGCAACCGGGTTATGGACTCGTCCGAAGAAATTACTCATTTCACTGTCGTGTTCCTCGCAGGCAAAGTTGTGAATGCCTCCATCGGCAGGATCTTCACTCTGGAGTAGAAAGTTCACGGTCCGCCGCGACACCACCAAAATCTCTGCCCAGGTGGTCAATGCCATCGGCCAGAAGTGCAGCAAGGAATCGTTCAACACACTGAAGTACGACGAGATTATAAACACCTTCCGGGCAGTGACTATATCGCCGGTGAACACGTACGCCACCAAACTCAGGAACACTGCGAACTTGAAGATCATGATGTTGCACTGCAGCGCTGCATAGATGTACATGGAACCCCTTATCGCCTGCACCTCAGCCTTCCGCACTTCGGACACCAACTTTGCGAATGACTTCTCCCACGCATACATCTTGATCACCTGGATCGCATGAATGATCTCGTTCATAATCTTCACCCGAATATCGGCGCGCTCCGCAGTACGGCTGCGAAAGTGAGCTGCCGCCTTGGCAGCCCAGCCTTGCAAGGGTATAAATATCACAATAAACGCAATGCCAATCATTGCCGGCCAGCCGATCTCCCGAAACATGAGGTAGCCAAAGACGATCCCTTCCACCGGACCCTTCCACAGTTCATGGAAGAAGTAGAAACCCAAGTCAAGCTGGCTTAGGTCGTTCGAGAGCAGAATTATCGCCTGACTACTTAGACCGTCATTGTAGGCTGTGATTGAGGACCGCAGGCACTTCCTGTACACCAGTCCCGAGCACGCCAATCGTATTCGAACGCCCACTTCAAAAATGAAGAACATAAACGGATGGAAACTTAACGTCTGCACCAGGGAGCACACCACTATTCCGGTCGCGTAGAGATATGCTTGGTTTTTGGAAATTTCCGTTTGTCCCTCGGTGAAATATGATACAAAGCCACCCAGGAACAGGGGCTGTGATGCACTGCAGGTGGGATTTTCATTGGAAACTGCTTAACGAAAAATACTGGTCTTCTTGAAAACTCACCTAATTGAGATTTCTAAAATTGAATACAAAATGCATATCGGCAGAAATGACCAACCGTACGCCCGAAAAATCATGTGCAACAGACTTGGCTTCTCGCGCCGCATTTCTCTCTCCCAGTACTCGATCAAGCCGAACGTGACATCTTTGCTTTCAAGGCTGGGCTTGATCTCGTAGAGGTCTTCTTCTTCCAGTTCACTGTGAAGACCTTTTCGAAACACTTTTCGAATCCACCTGTCATGAAAGAAAAATTGAATTGCTCTGTAAATTGACAGTAATATTTTTTTCGAATTATCTATTGACTTTTTGAAACAAAAAAGCTCAGTTTGGCAGACAAACTTTGGCTACAAATGCAAATGGTGATGCCTTATTAAGAAATGTTCAAATTCGCAGAAACGTCTGAATCGATTGCATTTCTTTCATAATGTCCATTTAGTAATACAAATTGTCAAGGCAGCCGTTAAACAGTCACCTAACTATTCAGTGAGTAAGGAACTTAGTAGCAAAGTCACATTTTCCTTATGAAAATCTTTTTTAGCAACACCTTGTTATCTGACGTTTCAGCGTGAAAACTGTTTTACAACAATAAATCACATCTAGCTGATATTTAGATCTTCGTGCTCGAAACTTCTTCTGGAGGAAGTTTATTCGTTTGTTACTTAAACTTCGAATACATTTTTTAGCACGATTTATGTCTATTCCTTCGATTTAATAGTGTTTTTAATCGAGTTGTAATCCAGTTATACTGTATAACAGTCACATATGTTGGATCTGCTAAGATGACATTTGGTTAAGTTCCATATTCTAAGTATTCCACTTTCTAGGTTAACTTTTGGCGTTTTTCTTTTTTAGTTCAGAGCTGAGCACTGAACTGAGCTCGAGCATTCTGATGTTTTTCTGTCAAATGTGACTGGAAGTGTGCTTGTACATGTGCAATCAGCTTTTTCCTCAGGCTGCTCAGTCAATTTATTCTGAGCTCATAGAGCGCGCTCTGATCATGCTCTGAACGAAAAAAGAAACACAAATTTGAGCTCTGATGTGTCTGAGCTAAAAAAGAAACACGAACTCTTTTTCTAACAGTTCAGGTTCTACTCTGAACTCAAAAAGAAAAACGCCTTTTGTTAAAAGTCCAGCCCCAATCATTCAAAATAGTTGTAATTTTAGTATCATTACATATCTGACGTATCTAAAATAAACGATTTTCAATTGTTTATAGCAAATCATCTGAACGACGGCAAGGCGGCGGGAACGGAGGGAAGTGCCACCAAATTTTACAAATATAGAATAGTATTGTGGAGCCAATGTCAATGAATAAGCTTGCTCCCTTGTTCAACATATAAGACGAAATGTTTTCTATGCTTTTTTTTTTGTCTTTAATGTATTTTAAAGTTTATTTTTAAATTTCGCATAGCAATAATGAAGCTCATAAGACCAACTTTATTTGCTAGGTAGTTTGCTATTGTCAGATCATTTGCAGCTCATTGCCATATCATTTGTAGACCTGACAATATTGTCAGATCTGGCAATCGTCTGAACAGAGCGCAACGCTTTTGTTTGAGCCAACGAAAAGTTGTCTACTAGCAGTCAGCGTATAATATTTTTCCAGTGTGTGTTGGCGAATACCACATAAGTCTATGGTTTATAATTATTTATGGGGATGGGGCCAGTAAGTCTGACAGCTGGCTGACTTGATGTGTCTCATTTCTGATTGGCCTAGATTCGTAGAGGCGTAGCCGGGTTATCTAGTCAAGAATTTAATTGTGTGACTGAGTACTGATGGCGTTTTTTTCGATTGAAGAAAGAATTGGCATTTATTTTAAAAGAGCGAATCTAGAAGTTCTCTTTCTATGTTTTCTACATTTCATTAAGAAAAGTGCACTTCCAAGTAAATTCCTAATACTGTAGAAGTGTCCGGAATATTTAAAAAAAAAACACCCTCAACTCACCAACACACACTGGAAAAATGTAAGATTGAAATGGTTATTATGTTGTTGGAAACGAATTTTGCGCTTCTGACAGTATCCCTATGAAATTGGCTAAAAATCTATGAAATCTGCTCATGTTAGTTGCCAAACAAACGTAGAACCTAAAACGGCATTAGTCACAGTGTCGTGTTAACAAAACTTCATCCGAAATTTACTACAGCAATGTTATCAAAAAAGAAATACGAACTTGCATTAGCCCAGTGTATCTCGAAAATTTATGATTTGATTTGTTTTATATTTTCTGCCATTTAGTTGCAGATAAAAGTACATAATGTACATAGCTTTGGTACGAACGTTTTATGTAATATGGTTCTATATATAATTGATAGCAAGCTGTCAAACAATTGAGCCACTTAGGCAGATAACAAAAGGGAATCCTCTGTTGAGCTTAAATCATTTTGACAGCATTCCACTCTGATCTGTTTAGTCTTCATGTCAATCAGTTTTCGTTCATAAGAATAGATAAAATAGATTACGCTTTAATAAAATATATTTTCTGAAAATTGGACGCCAATGGCTTGTGAAATTAGAAAAATAAATCTGGTTATGTCCTAAAGAGGATAACAATAATTAATGTGGTTCTATAATTGCCTTCAAACTTTGACCAAAATCTATTTTAGCGACTTTTTCATTGGCAAGTAAGTAGGAATAAGATTTCGATAAGCAATTTATAATTTCTGTTTACTCTGAATCTACTCGAATATAAAAAATGCTCTGACATATGACAATTTTGGTTAACGAATCTAGAGGGCTCATCAGAATTTATGCCTCAGTTCTGTCAGTTTTTCTTTTTTTTTATCAGATTTCCCAGCAACTTTAGAGGAACATCAAAACGATAAAAACCACCAGACTATGTTTTATTTTGAAAATACAAAAAGTTGTAGACATTTGTAGCTATCTTATCATAGCATCAGTTTGAAATTACGTATAGTTCTTTATTCATAAACATTTGTACCTACTATGGCGTATGACCAAAATGGACACCTTTTTCACTTTGACAGTTAAATCTAAATTAATTATGTGCCTTGTGAAGTGTGAATATTATCCAATGTAACAATGTAATCTTGATTACCCAAATAAATGCATTTCTAGCACTTGTTCCCTTGCCGCTACTCTGGCTGCAGATAATGAGCCGCATTAAAATTTAAGTTTGTATTAATTTTAAGTGTTGTGATAGCAATCCAAGCATTACGTAGGTGGTGGGTCTATTTATTTACACGTTTTTATCTATAAGCAGTCGTGGGTTTTTGCATGGCTTAGTTGGGGATATAACTCCTTTTTAATTTTCAAAAGCCTCTGAATTGGACATTTCGTGTCCGTGCTTGGTAATTTATTCGATTCTAAGGTCTTGCCACATGACTAATTACGAAAACGTTGCAAAAATCGTCTTTGTAGGCATTCGAAGTCATTCGGGCTGCGATCTAAACGTCGGTCTTCTATACTATAGAAGACTCTTTTTGAGTGTAAAAAAAAAACTCCAGCACTCGATTTCGCCTAACTGACAGTATGTTATAATGAACTTAACAAGCAATAAACAAGAAGGCTTCGAACAATCCAATCATGCATGTGATTCAGGTAGATAAGTCAATTTTGCGTGTTTTATAGAACAGCTATCTCAGCAAAGTAGACGAATGCTAAATTAAACAGGCCAGAGTGAGATTTGTTATAAAGTAGTATAAACTGAAATATGTTGGTGTGTGCCTTGATAGTTTGATTAAAAGGTCTAATTCTTTTACGCTGAAAGTGAATGGCGCAGAAACAATTTTCTATTGGGACACTTTCCACACTATGAGCAGTTGAATATAGGTTTGTTTGACGTGGGCCCTAGAGCGCACTAATGCGCACTGGTTTAACACTAATGTGTTCGATATAGCACTGAATTTTCCCTGGTACTGAAAACCTGTGTTTGACATGACTGCCTAGTTGTGCCCTGAACTAACCCCAGTTAGTCAGACTTCAGGGCAACATATTTTGCGTTCGATATAGTAGCCGAGTTTTCAGGTTTGTGCAGGGTTTTTAACAGGTGTGGAAATCAGCTGACACTTCTCAGTGCGCACTAGTGGGCACTTATGTGTGAATTGAAAGAATAGAATATGAATAAAACAGTTGTCTCAGGCAATACGAAGATATACCTACTTTTCTGTTCTGTTCTGATACTGAAAAATGCATTTTTGAAATTTTAACTTCACTGATTTACAAGTCTATTTTATCTTAAAGTGTATAATTCTAAGTGAATAAATCTAAATTTAAATCTAGATCCAATCGAGTGAAACCAGATCATGGGAATTTGGCTTTTCAAAATAAGGTAAAAGGACAGAAAGGCCATCTTTATATTCCTTAGAACAATAAATAAAAATGCATTTCAAATACTGAATCAGAAGAATCCCTTCGAATTCAATAAAAAAAGAAGGCTATTTTTGTTTTCTTCTTTAAACTGTTGTGCTTTTTATATATTGATGTACCTACTATTTTTATGTACCTGTGTATATTTTCGTGGAGAATATTGTGGGGTGTGTCTAACAACGGCACACTTTATTCGCAATCCACAAAATATAGTCGCGACTCGCGACCACAGGTCTATGTAGCGGTTCTACACACAAGATTCCACTTGCACACGAAAATCCACCAACTTCAGTTACCGCAAACTAAAATGTCCTTTATTTTGAAAATATACATTTAAAATTATTTTTTTTATACATTTTGCTTCATTTTACACACTTTTCGACAAACTTTTCACTTCCGTCGGCAAACACACATGTTAAAACCTTACCAAAAGCTCCATTTGGAAAATATGCCAGCCTCCAAAATAGGGTTTGGCGGTCTCTTGATGTTATTCCTTGTGCGATTCATTATCCAGTTTGAACAGAATTTGTTTTAAATTGTTGTATTTTCCTTTCAATTGCAAATTCTCTACTGTGGTGAACCTTTCTCAGCTCCGACTACTTCAAGTCTTCTTTAGATACCGTACCGATTAAAACTGCCCGACCGTGATATTGAAAAATTAGTATTAACCTGACCGTTCGCTGATTTAACTGATTCGGCGTTCGTTATCTAAGTCTACAATGGACATGTTAAGAGTGACGAGCTAAGCCGATGTTGACAAACAGAAACCAAACTCTGACGAAATTGGTCTGTCTTATTGGACGTACGAGTGCTTAACTGAAATTTTAATAACCCTTCAAGATATTTTTATATATCGCGGGTCTCTCGCCAATATTCGCACAATGGCCACCGATGTGGTATCTTATCAGGAGCAATAGTGTAGACTCTATACTACACAAGCAATCGTTAATAATTTCGTATTCGAATTTCACGTGTTTAGCTAGTTGATTGCGAATTGTGTGGGATGACGGGAAGGTGGTGTCGCTTGAAAAAAAAATAAACCTAATGGGTTGCAGATCGGTACCTGGATGTCTGGATTTGGAAATGTTGGGTCTGATGATGACGTACAATCTAAGATCACGTTGATATGAATAAATGTAATGGGTTTATAACCGATTTTGAACAAAATAAAATAGGTAGTCGATTAGGTAGTCGATTTTATAATTGGACCCTTCGACTGACGCATATTAGTATTACTGGTCCGCATTCTCATCCAACAACACGGCGTCCGCAGAGTTTTTTTTTGGTTACACCCGGAAGAATATAAAAATCTGTTATAAAATGACGTTCAATGGCTGTGCCACATGTCGCGCTAAAAAGGATTTTTTGACTGATGCCCATTTCCTAATGGCGTAGTCGTGTCATTTATCTAAATTATTGAAAGTTTCTTAGGTCGATGAAAGGTATCAGCGATATAAAGTTGGTCGTGGTAAAGATAAATCGTAAATTATTGCCAGGCAAATTAAATCCTTTTGCCCAGATCTCGCACTATTGTTGTAAACCATGAAAATCAATCATCTATATAGATCACGTGGGTAAAAGAAAAAACGCCTAACAATACACTCGATACTGTATTACGCACTTTTTTCGGAGTTGAATCAAAAGATTAAGAGAAAGCTAAAATGTTCGTAGTTAAGTTTGACGGGCCTATCAACACTTGCAAGTTTCTATGTTTAAGTTAAAGTCCTTTTGTTGCGAGCGAAACGAGCTGCCACATGAAATGAATACTCTCCCGAGGTTTTATGTTGTGACGGTCATTTTCCTTCCTTTTTTCTTGTGCTGGTCGGGGAATAGTCTTTAAAGAACCAAAAATACACAAAAACCGTAAATACTTAATGGATTTTTTTTATTTTCAAAGTTGACAAAATTGACACTTTCTTTGCTAGAAATATTGATCCACTTAATCTAGATTCCCACAAGGGAATACAACAAAAAAAAAAGTACCTACATATATGTATACTATGTATATTTTACAAATATACTCTCGCGGTAGAAAAGTAGTTTCGCAGTAAATTAAGTTCGGCCGCATACGCGGTGATTGATTATCAACAAAGTGGTGAAACGCGCAACAAGTGTTAAAATAAGTTAAGCGCAACCTTAAGTAGGTAAATTCGACTACTAATTGTAGAAAAAAAGATCATAACACATAAATTGACTATCCAAAAACAAACAAAATTGAATAATACTAAGTACAGCAAATTAAGGTAGGTAACTAAGTGCAGGACAAATTTCAATTTAAAATGAGAAATGCTACAGCAGTTTAAATACTGCTATTCACTGTATTTGTCCTTGTAATTCTTTTCGGCGGTCTCTTTAAGGGCAGTTGCCGTTGCATAGCCAGTCTGTTCGACGAGTTGTCTCAGAAAGCCGCCCGGTCTTTGAAGCAGATCGTGAGGATGAGCCAGCTCAACAGCCTGGCCAGCGTCCATGACCATCACCCGATCACTGTCCATTACTGTGTGCAAACGATGTGCGATTGTCAGGACAGTGCAGTCAGCGAACTTTGTGCGAATAGTTTTCTGAATTAACTTGTCGGTTCTGAAAGGTGAAAATTAAAATTGGCGCAAGTAATCATATAAGAGGACAACTTACTCTGGATCCACATTGGCTGTGGCTTCATCGAGAATCAGAATTTTATTATTTCTGAGAATGGCACGAGCCAGGCAAACCAGTTGCCGCTGACCCATGCTGAAGTTTGAACCACCATCATACATTCGGCAGTTGAGTCCTCCGATCAGAGTTGACACATAGGAGCCGAGCTCGACATCTGCCAATGACTTCCACATCTCAGCGTCGGACTTTTCCTCGAATGGATCCAAATTGTAACGAAGCGTACCCGAGAAGAGAACTGGGTCTTGCGGAATTATGGATATCCTGCTTCGCAGATCATGAAGACCCAAGCGTTCAATGTCCACTCCGTCTATGGTAATAAGACCCTGGTTGTGCGCCAAACGGAACACAGACTGAATGATTGAAGACTTTCCGGCTCCAGTGCGACCCACAATTCCAATTTTCTCCATCGGTTCTATCGTAAAGTTCAGATCTTTCAAGACCAATGGCTCTTCGGCTGAATAGCGCATGTGGAATCTGGTGAACTCAATCTTTCCCTTACTTGGCCAGACAGTGGTCGGCTTGAATTTTTCTGCCGTTTCCAAGGGCGGCTCCGACTGCGTTTCTGTGTATTCGAGCACCCTCTCCACGCTGGTCATTTGATTTTCGAGTTCAGCAGTTTGACGCATGCCCCACTGGCACATTCCGACCATACTGATGGAGTGCAGTATTGCCAGACCTACATCCCCACTGTGAAAGTTGTGATTAAGCACCAGGAAGCTAAAGGTGACGGCTGATATGTAAACGAAGCAGATACAGTCCGACCATAGAGCGAAGGCACGTGTACAGGCCAGAAATAGATACCAAGACGAGGTGTTGGTGTTTTGATATGAATGGAACTCGCCTTCAAGTGCCTTCTGGGCCTCTAAGGCGCGGATTGTTGTAAGGCCTTGGAATGTTTGATTGGTAAGCGAATAGATGGGACTTCGAGCTGGAAGAGAAAGGACATTCAACGTCGCAGTTCGATATATGATGCAGCATAATACCTACAAATTGATTCAATTCGTTTGACGCTTCGACTGGTGTTGATGTAGATGTATCGAACTAAGTACAGGCAAATGACCACGATTACAGCAGGCACCATTAACCAAAAATTGGCTATGGCAACTATGACAAGTACGCCCGAGACATCCATGGAAAACTAAAACAGAAAAGAGAAATTCACCGTAAATCAAGCGCATAGGCAAGCAGTTTCCAAATTCGAGCGACTCCTGATGAAATTTATAACAAAGTCGACCGCAGCGAATGGGTTTGAAATATACACCAAGAGAGATGAAGAAAGGGGAAACAAGCAACCCTGTGGCGTTAAGAATACAAACGCCAGCAAATACTCACATATAAGCAATCAATCAGCGTATGCGGTAAATCAGCATCCACCGTGCGTATGTCCTTCGAGAAGCGATTCAAAATTCTGCCCGAAGAGTTCTTATTGAAGAAATACATGGTAGCTCTGGTTATGCCGCGGAATAATCGGTCGTGCAACTTCAGCGATATACTAAGGCACATTTTGAAGAAACCAAAAGTTCGGACCAGAAAGACCAACAATGTAGTTGTCAACAATACCGAATAGAACAAAACAATTTTTTGTCGATTTGCTTCTTCGTCTGTTGATTTCACTACATCATTCTCGAGAGCGGTGACATTCTGACTCCACGTTGTTTCATTGAGACTGGCCACCATATCCCGACGCGTTAGCGCCACCTCTTCCTCCCAAATTACCCTGAAATGAAGCTTAGGTTAGTTTATCAATACAAATCGACTAGAAGCTACCACAAACCATCTTGATATGAAGTAATCCACTCCGGTTAACATGACACGAGCCAGGACAAACAGTCCGAGGATTATGAACAACAGGAAGGGACTTTCTAACGCCTTGAAGTACGATGCATATACGCTGAATTTGACGGATCCTACCGCCTGCACTTCCTTATTGTCGTCGGGCAAATCTTCGGTGGGCATTTGCTGATGCATGTGCTCTAGACTCCTTTCACTGTCGCTCTTCGAGATTTTACTATTAATGCTCGCCGTGTCACCCCCCTCGTCGTGATTGGCGTGCGCTAAGAACTGAAACTGTTTGGATTTCTGTAGCTCTTGATAGCTTCCTTGTGCGAGTATTCGACCGCCGCCCATAAGAATGAGTTTCTCAACATCAAACAAGTACTGCACCTGATGCGTGACCAATATTCGTATCTTTCCCGAGAGAAAATCACGAATACAGTTCTCAAAAATGTGCTTGCCCACGTGTGTATCCACAGCTGATAGTGGATCATCGAGCAAGTAGATGTCCGCCTTGCGGTAGATTGCTCTGGCCAAATTCACACGAGCTTTCTGACCTCCACTGAGACTTACACCACGTTCGCCGACGATGGTGAGATCGCCATATGGCAGCAGTTCCAAGTCCCTTTCTAAGGCGCAGACACGCAGCACCTTCTGATATCGCCGCTCGTTGTAATTCTCAATGAAAATGATATTATCCCTGATGGTACCTTCAAACACCCACGGCTCCTGCGATGCATAGCTGATCTTTCCGTCAACAGTCACTGAACCCCGATTCAGCGATACTTCGCCAAGTAGAACATTCAACAGAGTTGACTTCCCAGCACCGACTGGACCCACAACAGCTGCCAGAGTGTTGTCTTGGATATCAAGGTTGAAATCCTCAATAGCGGCGTTCTTATTATCGTCCGTCTTATCCCAAGAGGCAAATGCGTCATTCAGCACCACGCACTTCTTCTCCGCTTTGGGATTAAAGATGCGCCGCATGACTTTGGGACTCGTGGCATGTATTGCGTTGCCATTTACTTCGTTCTTGCACTCTATCACTATTGTGGGACGAGTTGGTTGCGGTTTTCCCTTTTCTTTACTGTGCAGAGGAAGTTCCTCGGCTTCCAGCAGAAACTCCTTACATCGCCTCGCCGACACGTATGCTTCGGCACAAAAGGTGATGGCTAGCGGCCAAAAGTGCACCATTGACTCGTTCAGCATACTAAAGTACGAAGTCACCGTGAAGACACGTTTTGCTGTGATCTCATCACCCAAATACACATACGACACAATGCTCAAGAAGACAGACAGATTCGAGATCATCGATGTACAACTTAACGCCGCATGGATGTACGACGTTCCACGAATGGCATTCACCTCCTTAAGCCTCACCTCTGCTATCACCTTTGCGAATGACTTCTCCCAGGCGTACATCTTGATCACTTGAATGCCTTGGATGATCTCGTTCATCAGCTTTACTCGCAAATCCGTTCGCTCTGCGGTCATCTGTCTATAGTACGCGGCGTTTTTCGCGGCCCACGCTTGAAGCGGAATAAAGCTAAGCATGAACGACACACCTATCACAGCTGAGATACCGATTTCTCTGTACATAAGGTAACCAATGAGCAGTGACTCCATTGGACCTTTCCACAGGTCGTGCAAGAAACACAGCGCCACATCGAATCGACCCAAATCGTTCGATATAATATTGATCGCTCGGCTACGAAGCCCATCGTTACCGGCAGTCTTTGAGATTAGAAGGCACTTGCGGTAGACGAGGCCGGATAAGGCGAGTCGCACTTTCGTGCCAATTTGGAAGATGTAAAATATGAACGGATGGAACGTGATGATAGGCATTAATGAACACAAAACAATTCCCAGTGCGTATAGATACGCATCCTGCTTTGATATGGCTGTTTGTTCTGCTACAAAGTATGCCACAAGGCTTCCGAGAAACAACGGCTGAAGGCATCTGCAAAAAGGAGGACGCACGTTAGTACAGCTGTCGACATGGGTATAAAGGTTTAAACTCACTTTGTTACTGTTTCTGTTATTGAGTACATCAGACCGAGTGGTAGGAACTTACTTCCGTAGGCAAGGAAAATCAGTCGGACCACGCTTGGATTCGTGCGTTGCTTTTCATCATCCCATAGCTGGCCAAATCGCTCAGTGACACGTTCGCTATCTAGATCTCGTTTGTGTTCGTAGAGTTCTTCGTCTGTTAACGGGCCCTTAAGCCCGCGACGGAACATACTTTTCATCCACCTGAAACAAACAGAATAGACGGGGGTTATAGAGAATGTAGTTCACTAAGCAAATTGAGTGCATAAGTTGTGGAAGAATCGTCTTCGGATAGATTTCTGTTCGATTATAAACGAATAAACTAAATAAATTTTGGTCAGCGAAAGCAATGAATTGTTTGAATTAAATATGGAGGCGTATAATCTAATAATGCATGGAATCGTGTTACCAAAGTCTTTATTCTACAGAAGGGGTGAGAAGTATAGACCAACTTCCCTTTTGCAACCATTTTGCAGTCATTGTCTGCTCTCATTGCTATAGAACCAAAAGTACTCAAATACAATGCACGATTTCAAAACAGATCTCTACGACAACTTGTCGTGCTTAGGGCCATAAAATAATAAGTAGCACCTCTGAAATAAATCACATATTTTAGGTAACATTAGCAGTTCACAATATGCGGAATAAATCTTGAAAGATAATACCTATCCGATATAGCAGGTAACTACAGGAAATGTTTTTTTTTTTTTAATAACTTTGAAGCTACCAACAAGTTGAAAGAGCTGGTTGGTTTAATTAATTTCGGTTTCATAGAAGTAGGAGCAATATTTCCACTATAAAAACAAACCGTCTATTAAACCGTAATCAAGATAGGCAATTTTAAGCCAACAAGTGACCACAGTCAGATTCTATTGCCGATCTCGGGTTAAACGAACTTTAACTGATTCTAATCAGTTATGTACCTAAGCTTGATTAGGTATTATAAATACTGCGAAACCTTATTGGCAACTCATCGCTGTAATGAAATTCTAATTGACTATATATCGGAACTTGCATCTGTAGATAAACTTTTTAGTTTTATTCCGCTGATAATGACGCTTTACCACGGAAACCGAACTATACCTATGTGTTTTTAAAAAAGGCCATAAGTCCGAGGTTCCACTACAGAACGTGTGGAACATTATTACACACTTCGGTTTTCTAGGTTTTCTTTCTGGGAAGGACAGATTGGAAGCTCGCTATGTATCGGCTCAGTTGCTGACACACAATTGTCAAAATATTGTCGAGTGTTCTACTTTTGCTCAATAGGTCCACTTCTTTTTAACAATCAACAAAAGTGATATTACAAAATGAACTAATACGACAGTAGCGACCGTAAATATCACCCAATCAAATTGAAAGGCCGCAGGATCGGATGGAATTCCCTCCTTTACAAATAAAGGACAGGGGAGCTACTATATAAACTATACTATAAATTTATACTAAGCTCTTTTTGTCTTCAAATTATTTAGAAAAAGTTATTTTTAAACTCCTCATACCATAAAACCTAATTCATTTCTGCTTCTTATAATTTGTTTCCAATTTAATCCGCTATGAACCAAGAGCGCTAGCGCTAATGTTGGAACCAACGCGAAGTTGGCTGCTAACAGTGCATATTATATAATAAGTCTATGCAAAACCTACATACAAAGCAGAAACAGCTAATCTTCTTTGCGAGTTGGCAATTAATAACAATTATCACTGTTAAAAGAACGATATTGTGAGTTTCTCTGATGATTTTTCCCCTCATTTGCAGTCGGGGGACAAAATAGAAAACCAATTAGATAAATTATCCGCATTTCATGCACAAGGAAATTTTATTGCAAAACGAACAATAGAACAAAGATCCAATAGCTACCGCACACAAGCAAGTTCTCTTATCGTCGAAAACTTGTTGACACACAATTTCGATTTGTAAGTGGACTTTTTGCGATGCAAATGCAACCAAACAAGTTGGCCTTGATTCAAATAGAAAAAAGACATACTACAGCCACAACATACTAGTAGAAATTACCGTTTTTAAGAGAACTTTTGTAAGTATTTCGATCTGCGAGGTAGATCACTCTTAAGATAGAGCAATGAACTCGAATGAGCGGCGAGCGCACCGACTGTGCACAGTTATACTGATTCGGAAGATCAGCATCAGAGTGTCGAGGAATGAGTGAGATCGTTTCATAAAAGTCGCTCATTTTTGTTCAATTCATTTGCGTCAGAACAAAGCAATTATGTTATTTTTTGCTATTAAGCAAATTTTACTCATTTTCCCTTGTAAGAAGTGAAAAGTAAAAACATTTGTGTGAAACAAATAAGTTGGTGTAAGTACATGTGGTTCGAAGTGGTAGGAACTAGATTTATTGTTTTTTTTTTTTTTTTTGCTTTTTAAATTGTTCATTCTATTTTGTCGTGTGAATTTGTTTTGTTGATGTTGTCTGTTAGAGTTATTGTTGTCAAATCTGAGCATTTATTGCATTTGGAGACATCAGTTGATATCAGTTCCACCAGGAAATGTATATATTTAATTTGTGGAATTGCGATTAAATGGGTTTTTATAAATGTTTCCAGTATTCAACGGTAACTGACAGATAAGCTTTCGTTTGTTATGGCTGCAACACGGAGCCGAATGCTTGCAACGGTTGTGTAGGTATACGAGAAATTCATTAAAGAAAAATCCTCAGCCAACCCGGATTGTGATTTATAGACAGCTCTTCCTCAATTAATCTGCAAACTTGCGGTCGGATTCAATGCGTTAGCGTCTGTGGCTTGAGGCGGACATACTCCGCCCTCTTAGCTATATCTATGGTTGAATATCGTTTCATATGACCCCTACGAAATAGCGGTCACTAACTTTTTTTTTACCAAGATTATACTTAGTATTATTTGTTGTTTGGGATAGCGAAAAGCCCCTAATTCCAGACTTTGCGTAGTGCTAGGTACAGTCTCAATGATATTAAATTGAGTAAATAATCTGTAAACTTGTAAAAAACAAGCAAACTTAAGCATTTACTTTTATATAGATGAAAACATCTGCCCAGAAAACGTATATCAATATCCGCCCAATAAAGTATCAAAGGTTCAACAAAACAAACGATCAAGACTCGTGCCTTTTCTATATTTTCGCAAAACTTTGCACTTTTAAAAGTTTTAATATAACGAATCAAGAATAGTCGTCTCAAAAAAACAAGCTTATCGGAAATGGGCGTAGTGGTTTTAACATAACCTCAAAACCGGATCAAATATTGGCTCATCAATTAGCCCGAAAAAAACGTTCGAAAACAGTCTTGAAAATTACAAATAATCTTGATTCTCTGCCAAGTGAATCTTTAGCAGAAGTCCGTGAAAATATTCGCACCCGTACACTGACTGCACGGTGCCATCAGGTTAAGTTACTCTCCCCCTCCTGCAAGGTCAGACACTGCATGGGTCTTATTCAGAAACATTTGCAATCAACAAGCTGCAATGTCAAACCAATGAATATTATAAAGCCAACTTTATGTTGGCTTTATAATATTCATCTCCTCAGACAAGCAAAACAGATGCTGATTTGGTGCCTTTATAACTTCTGAAACTTGATTGGCCTTTACAAATTAAAGGAGCCAAAAACCGTTTTTTTCGAAAACTCTCGAAAACTTAATCGTAAACAGAAGTTTTCCCCTACATATTTCAAAACGAGTCATTTAAAATCGTTTTCCACGAATACACAAAACAAGCAAACTTTAGCATTCACTTTTATACAGATGAAAACATCATCCCAGAAAACGTATATCAATATCCGCCCAAGTCGAAAACGACTTGCATGTTGGGTTGTTGAAACAAACACACCTTTTAAAATATTAAGCAAATTCAGCAGAAGAGCTGACCGAACAAATGTCACAACTTTAAATCATTTTCTACACTTAATTGATGGGATGATTTTTTCTAAATGCAGAATTCCCTCTTTTTGTAAATTAATGCCATCGAAATTTGTTACCAAGATAGTTTACAGAGAAGTTTCAAAGCTGAGAGAAACGTCAAACGAAATCTAGTTGGTGTTCGGTGTGAACGCATCGACTAGTTTTCGACAAAAACACGGTTTGCGGTGTGAATAGGTTATTAGCCTGAATTTTCCATGCATAATAATTGAATAGTGTAACAAAATCACTAGCTCACTCTTTAATTCACTTGTTGTGACGACGTGTGCATTCAATTTGTTGTGACCAATGGACAATTATTTACACTTCGAGTATGTAACTTCTGGTCGCACAACAAACTCACTGCACTCGCTTTAGCATTTTTGCTTCACCAACTGATTCGTCAATTAGTGACGTAGTAAGTATGCATTTTCATCTCACTTGGGCTTTAACAAGCTTTGTGAAAACAAATCAGTTTTCAAAAAATAATTCGTTTTGTAGCGTGTTTTTTTTTTATTGAAATGAATTGAAAAGTGGAAATTCTATATTTATCTGTGTAGGTTTCCATTATCCATAATCTTGCATACGCGTGTCTAAATGTGGCTTAATCGATATGAAAGTATACGACATTACACACATATCCTACTGGGTGTGTAATAATAGAAGACTTACAACTATAGTCATTTTAACAGCACGCCGAATAGAAATCCTCATCGAATAACATAACAACATCGATCGATAAATTCTGGGAATGGTCATTTTAGTCGGCGCCTTTGATTGACAAAGTTTACTTCAACTATTTGGAGCCCTCATCAGATTTCTTCGTCAAATATGTACATGCGAATGACGAACAAATTATGCACACCCCTTTCCTTACACAGGAGTGCAAATAGAAAATAGTATTTGGTATAATGAAAGCAATTCACGGCATGATGTAGTGGCTCTCATCGTCGTGTCTTTTAATTTTTCAGCTCTTGCACAGACAAATACGTGTGAAGCCGAAAAGATATCAGGATACTTACTATTTATCAAATTAAAAAATGGACGTGCATAACTTTTTGATTATAGCGATTGTCAAAAATGATGAAACATCGAAATTGAAATTAGAAATCATAGCCAACAAAAGAGAAAGAAAAGTAAATACCTACTTAGAATACAAAAAAAAAGACCTGCAAGTGTGATGCTTTTTCTTTTAGTTATTTTCTCGACTGATTGGTAGTTGAACAAACGTCAAGAATTTTGACATCGGCCGCGTTCCATTGACCGCTAGATAGCTAAAAGCATTTAAAACTAATAAAACCATCTAAGAGAAATTAAAAGATTGCAAAAGCAATATCAACAGCAACCTTGTTTTAAGTTTAAGCTAATATCACCTAGATGACCATTCCAGTGTTGCCGTTTGGTTCCTTTTTTAGCCTCAAGACCCTTCGCCGCACTTTTTGAAAAATTATCCCTTTTGTTTCGTAATGAATAATTTTTTATTTTTTTTATTTTTGTTAAAAATAAATGTCTTTGTTTCACTGGTTTCTTTTTTTTTTTTGCTATATTTATTGGTATTTTATGTGGAGGTCTCTTTTTTAGTCCCCTTTTTCTCAAATCTTTCAGCGACAACGCTTATAAAAGTGTTGGTTTTACAAATCTGATGAGCACCGATAAGAAGAGCGAGGGAGAGATTTTGAGGGGCACTCTTGTTCGGGCAACTGTCAGACACATTTTATTGCAGATAATAATAATGAAAAGTGTGCCGATGTTAATATCGCAGATACCTTGTGCTGATGACAGGCAAATGTGATGGGGAAGTAAACCGATTCAAGGTTTGTGATAAGGGATTCCCATCTAACTTATATGATGGCTCCCAGTAAATGGCAATCTTTTCCACATTTTTTGTATGTGATTTACTGCGTGTATAGATTATAAAACCGTTAGCACAATGCCTCGCCATAGATCCAGTAGCAGTTATACCTGATGTTTTAGTGTTCACTGATAAGATAGTCGATGTCCTATATTAAAATGGTTGCGGATTAACATTCGACAACCTTATTGGATCCAAGTAAAGCGATATTATACTGCAATGGGTTGCTATTATGTTCGTATTAAGTTTGCGAGTAGATTTACAACCTAAACCCGTCTCCAGAGACATACTTCATAATTTTAATCAACCATCAACATGTTTAGCCGGCCAGTTTAGCTTAATCACACATCTCCCAATGTGAATACCACTTTATACAATAATTGTACTTATCGTTTGTACTTGCAAGAGATGTTTTCTCAGTTATTACGATCAGTGTCGGAGATCATTAGCTTAATATTAATTCCACTGATTCGTAGGACAAATAAGCAGCGTTCTTTGTATGCTTTGTACTGTACATCTATTAATACTACATATATCTTTATGGTTAAGATATAAGCTTCGCATATCATCGGTAAAAGATCTTGCACAAAGATGATGCAGTCAACAAAGGAATCAGCATGTGATATTTACTGTCAGTATCAGTCGTTATTATACGCTTTGGTGCAGGTTTCCTCGACCCACTTCGTGGGGGCCAAACTTTTCCACTGCGCATTCTTCATCTTGCCAATCAGTGAAGAATTCTGAGCCTAATTGGGAATAATTGACTTAAATGCAATGCACTCCAACAAAGTAGATGACGCCTAAATTTTTATTGATTTGTTTCAACTCGAATACATTTGTCGTAAGGTACCATATGGGCATGGCTGTAGCGATGGTCCAACGAAACAACTGGCATACATTTATATACTATATATTATTCAGCAGCACGTTGGTGGAGGCATATGCAATTGAACATGGGACATCTTTTGTATACTAGGTACTTGACGAAGCGACATGTGAATTAATTATATGTCATCCGCTTCAGGAATATATTATTAGATTTATGTGGGCAACTACACTAGTCGGCATAAGTATTTTCACGAAATTAAAATCGTGCATTTTTAACTTTTAAATGGCTTTATAAAGAATAACTGGTAACTTATTCAAACTTAAAAATAACCAAACAAGTATTTTTTCATAGAAACTTTAAAAGATATATAAATTAATTAGTAATTTCATGTGTTGGCACAAATTTTTTGCAAGGTATGTAAAGAAAACAAAGTTTAAACTTAACAAAAGCAAAGATATGAAGAAGAATTTAGTGAAATTTATAACCTCCTTTGGTTTTAATAACTTATTGAAGATATCTCGGTACTAAATCCACTAAATTTGGAAGAATCTCTAGAGATATCTCTTTCCAAATGAAAGTGAACTCAGAAATTTTCTCGTCTCTGGTTTTATTAATGAAACTGTTCTTTTGCGGTTCAAAAGAGACCAGAGGTCCAAAGTGGTAAAACCAACATCCTTCAAAAAGTTAGTTGTTATCCGGGGGCTTTGTGGCATGGGGCATTATCCATTAAGTCTTTCTCCAGAAGGAAATGCATTTTCATTTAGGGTACTAACTGACTTTGACTCATTGAGCCGGTGATAGGAACCAAGGCACCCAGCAAAACACCCCCAGAACATGAGAGACCTCCACCATGGCTCATTTTTTAACAAACGCGCCGTGTTTTTACCTTAATACCTTTGGCAATCTTACAAAAAAATTTGTTTTTTGATGAGCATAGAACTCTTCTCCGGAACTCCTTTGGCATGTGCAGATATTCCTTTGCGAATGCCAGTCTTTTAAGCTTGTTTGCCTTTGATATGTACGGCCCTACCTTTAATTGTCTTAATATATTTTAATCCTTTAAAAGTCGTCATACAGTGCGCTTACTGATTGGATTCTTGCACTTCAAATTCCAAATATTTATTTTTTTTTAAATACCGGAGAAGGACTCGGTCTTCAGTGGGCATTGTTTTGCGCATAGCACCTGATCTCGTTAAGTTTCTTAAATGATTATGATTTTTAAACTTATTAATTTGATATTGCACCATTGAAGGCCTTGGCTCTCAGCGCATGAAACGATCATCGTCGAAACGATTGAACAAAACGACGTCGTTTTTAGTGTGCTTCATATAACATCATCGTCGCATCGTTCAATCGAATTGTTCGTCGTTTTCTTTTTGAACAGTTTGAAAACGCCTGTAAACAAACCCTGACACCTACAAAATCAAAAAATTGTATAGAAATTGTTTTTTTTTTTTTTCTGTCTTGAATTTATTTATTTTCCTTCGGAATTTAAAGTCATTTAACATAAAAATAGATAGGTTGTAGAATTTTTATTGCATGAAGAAATAAAATTGATGCAAAAAAAATGAATGCAATTTGTTGACTGCATTTTTTTTCTGATTGCATTGAAAACATATACAATTATAAAACAAATATAAATGAAATTCATTTGATATTTTAAAAAAGTGCAGTAAATGCACTTTACACTCTGATAAGACTGAGTCCCCTCCAAAAAGTACATAAGTGTATGTCTCCCTAAAAATAGAGCTTTATATTTTTTTCATACCGAATTAAAACTGAAAAATACACCAAAAACGATGAAACGATTGCAAAATAGCAATCGTTCAATCGTCTGTATTTGACAGTTCATTAGTTCACGACGTGAATGGTTCAAAACGACGTCGTCCAGACGATTCAACCATTTTAGTGTTACACGAAGCAATACAATCGTAGAAACGACGTCGTGTTACGCGATGAGAGCCCTGATAACCAAACTGAACTCAGCCGTTTTACCCACAACTTTTAATCAATTTTTATTTTTTTATCAACGGGAAATATCAATTAAAGTTAAATACAAAAGTTGTTTGTTTTTCACGTGCTCAAAAGTGCAAAAACATTTCCGTAAAGATTCCTTTAAAATACTTATGTATGACATGCAAAATTCGTTGTCTCCATCTTATCAGCAGAAAGAGAACCCAAAAGGTAGAGCTAATATAGTTTCTTTGTTTCGCATCATTTTCGCACAATAGTCACAAAAAGGTTTCGTCAAAATACATACTTATGCCGACTAGTGTACTATAAGAGGGCGGTCGACACCGTAATAATTATATTGCGGTCATGTCCAAATCATCGAATTCGCCGTTGCATTATATACATAAGTGACGTTCACTTCGCTCACTCACTGTATTCAAATTCAATGGGCAATCCCGACTCGATTTTCTGTTTCGCTGAAACAGGTTAGTTTGTGTATCCGACTCGAGGTCAAAATACGTCGCTTTCTTGCTACGTTTGGCTTAAGTGTTTGGTTTGAGGAAAATACGTCCTACTAACGACCGAGAGCAAAGTCGCTTATGATAGTGAAAAATACAAAAACAAGCGATTTTTTATTCAAAAATTTAATACTAACTGAGCAATATTTGCACATTAACAATATGTATGACTAGTTTTTTTTATGTTCAAAGATCTTACATCAATTCGAAAGCGAAAGCACCCAATTTGAGTAGGTACCTACCTAACTGCTGGAATTTCGGCGCTCGGTGAGCACTGATTGCTTTAAGCAGACATTTGTCATCTAAAACAACGTACGTCCTTCCTGAGGTCTGTCTCTTTACTAACGAACTTGTACGGACTTGAGGAAAAGACCGCTTGTGTTATAAGTCTCTTCGTGCGTCACATTGGCATAAGCTTTGACAGCAATAGTGTAACCAAGTGAATGAATTTTCTTTGAAAAAAATATAAATATATATCTGACAAAACAAAAATGTATACGGAGAAGAGTAAACATGCCATTAAAATTGACTGATTCGATTGGTTTTGGTATACGAATTGAGTGGGATTCACTTACGCTGACCATACGTAGCTCATTAGTCACTTTTCAGCTGGATAAAAGACGAATATCGTTGATTTTGTATTGTGGGGATTACAAAATAGCGACACAACCGGTTTTACGGTTTTTCCCTCTCACATTTGAGACAGATAAACACAATCTATTAAGTCATTTTTCTGAGAACTTTCTTTTTATTGTATCTAAATAGAAAACATGGACTGAGTGATTGCACGATATCTAGTAGGTACAGCATAGTGATAGATTTCATAACCAAAACAATTATTTAAGTAAATAGTTAGGACGAACAGAAGCCATGAATCAAAATAGTAGATTGCTCCAATTAAATCAGTCATTGTTGATTGTTCTTCTTAATTTTGACAGCTGTTGTCCACACCGAAATGTATTTGTCCTTATTCCTATTGTGAGATACGTCACAACAGAAAATACAAAGCACTTGTCGACTGTCGTTTGTGGCGCGACATGCATTGTTTATATTTTCTCTTTTGCGTACGAGCAAAGGGACCGTGAAAAAAACTGAAACCAAGTCTCTCATAGTTCGTTCATTCGTGAATACCTAGAAGGTAATAGTTTAAAATACTGAAAAATTATCAAAAAAAGTTATAGGTCAATTTGGATTATTCATCATATTGACACATATTGTCGGCAGCTTTGACAGCTAAGAACAACTTCAAAAGTAAAAGCGGAAACTTTTAAGCGTTCGAATTATGGACGAACCTACTTACTACCACAGACATTTTGACAGTACCGTGATGCGTATGGGTTTGAATTTGTTTCAGTTGACGTCTATTGAGGGTAGCCGATATAATATCTGTTTTACTTCGATTGTATTGTTGATGTACCTAGTAAAAGTGACGTTACGGACCAGTCTAGGTTTATTCCAGACAAATCTAGTCCAAGGCGACCATACTGCCCACACTTTTCGTTCACACTATTACTCTCTTATTGAAAATAGAAGTCGACACACTTGATGAATTATTTGTTCATCTCGTTTATATAATCTAGTTAAGATCGTGATAAAAAAAAAAAAAACCACAATTGTATGTAGAATTAAGCAGTGGTCTCAAAAATAAACTAAAATTCGCATTAGTTCAGTAAAACGCTTGACATGAGGCACTAACCATTGAGAGAAGAAATAACAAATTAGATGGATACAGTTAGCTGTCAAGTTTGAAAATGAACGTTCTTCACGTGTATAAAATCTAAAAATCGTTTCTCACTCAGTATTGTCATCTAAATTTTCCACTAAATTTTCAAAACTTCGATGCCGATCGTATTAGGAATGCATAATTTAAAAATTGGCAACCCTCCCCCTTTTTTAATCGTCATAAACATAAAGGAAGGGATATCGGGGATTCTCATTCGAAAGCAAGTCATTTCAATTATGTGTGGATTACGTTCGGATGCATATGTATGCAACCAACAAATGAGACTTTACTGTGTGAGGAGTGAGATTCAGCTCACGTGACAGAAATTACGAATGTTTTTCCCCACAGTAATTGATGTCATCATTCCTCAGAACGGCGGCAACAACAATTATTGTTTAAATAGCGAATTATATAATTTGGTCTGCCGAAAAAAAAAAATGAATACCTACCTCAGAAGTCGTGTAAAAAATTTCCGGTTACGAGTCTGCGAAAACTATAAAATAAATTATCCCAAAACTTTGCTTTGCTGAGATCGAAGTTCAAAAAACAGGCCTAATATTTATTAATAAAATTTCTATTTCCCTCTGAAAGAAATCGCACATGTGCCATTATAAATGTATGCCCAAGGTTACTAGATAGCCTCTTGTATGGAATGTCAGCACATAATGGATAGGCATATATACATCATTTTAGCTGGAAATCCGTTACATGCTTAGTTAATTTAGTTATTTTGATTCACTCACCAGAAACTCCACTTTGAGAGAAAATTCGCTTTCAATATTGGATTTGGCGGTCTCACAACTTTTCTCTTTGTCCGATTCATATTGATTTATTTTCTTTCTATTACTTTTGCTGCAATGCTGCTCTCTTCTCTTCGATTAGACACCACTTTTTGACAACGAACAAGGCAAAGCACCAAACGCATGCAGCATGCAGCTGCTTTCACTCAATCACGCACAAAGAAAAAACACTCGATGCGACGCACTGCTATATCAGCTTGTGAATGTAATTTGCACTTTCCTATTTATGGGAATTTTAATTACTTCACAACTGCTCAAGCAAAGTTGCTGAGGTCACTGATCGCCACCGTGAATAGGAAAACGAGTACCTACGAAAAACTGGATACGTGCGAGAAAAGCGCGTGCCAGACAATATGACGTCACAAGTCACACTAACGTCTTTACAGCTGGACAAACGCACTTTGAGTGGGATACCCCAGCCGAGATTCAGGCGATTTATACGAGAACTGTATTCCGTTTGCCAAAGAGAGTGTACGAAAGCAACTGTAAACAAAATATTTCAACTGCTCGCTATTCCGACGGCCGACCGGAGACGGGACAGCGACGGTTGTTCCTTGTTTCTGTTAAGTTGCTGATAACTGACAAATGAGCATAGGTTATTTTTTGACGGAGAAACGACTAAAATCCATATCTATTTCATCACGTGCGGCAATTGTTGTTATGTTGTCGAGCTACACCCCATTTGCTATTATGAACTTTTGAAATACTTCAGTACTTTATGGTGCGATAATGGATTTGCACGATGATGAAATTCACAAAGCAGAATAAAACGGACTACCAAGCTAAGCATCCATCGACAGCAGTAAACTTTTTAAACAACAAAGCACAACAATACTCAACTAAAATTAACTGATGCCAAGAGCAAGAATATGTTTTTAAATTTATGCAATGCCTTTGTTTGTCGCCGCTCTGCAGAATCGGAATTTGTTGTATCGTAAAAGTTTCTGTACCGTAGAAGAGAGAATCAAAAGCTTTTACAGATATCGTATCATTTTATCGAAACTGCACGGGAGTGCCAGATATTAAAGTGAATCAAGTTATTGTTGAACATGAACAGTGGTCACTCTTAAAACTGATTGGAAATTATAGTACCTAGTTAGTTATAACAAAAGTAGCACACAATTGACTCAAGTATTTCTAATAATAATAATAATTTACAATAAACATCTCCATTTCAATGAGTAGGTACCAAAAACTGTGTATGGAAATAAAAACTTTTTATACATGTCGGTTCGCTGTCAAGTTTGACGGGCCCCTAAAAATATAGTTTATGTAGGTTTGTTCGTTTTTCTCATAAGAAACACTTTTGTTCAGTGACATCCAATTTGAATTGTGACAGCTGATTAGTAGGTACCTACTCATTGTCGTTTGACATTTTACAAAGAATAGACAGTTAGGTACGATGCAAACGGCGACAAAAATGGTCCAGCTTTTCGGAAACCGTCACCTGGAACGGCTTCTTCTTTGGGATTCTTAGATTTTGCTTAGATTTCAGATTTTTCGTCCCCAATGTAACATAAAACGAGAAATTTCTTTCTTTGCATATGTGGTGGTGCGTGTTTTAAAAGTCAGATGTTCTTAAATTTTAATTTGTGCTTACCTACAAAAATCTATTCAATTTATGTTAATATCCATTTCAGTGACCAAGTGTAAATTTTTCTCTATTTTTGACAGACTTGTCGTCTCTTAAAACGTTAAATAACATGCTTTAAAATTTGACAAATAACAAATCTTTTGGTGTTAGTGTAAGCAGGTGTAAATCTCCCTCAGAAATCGACATTCGCAAAATTGCTCTGAGTCTGAAAAAACACTGTTTTTTTGCGGCCAATGGAACATGAAATCTGACAGCCAGCCGATTTCGAGAGCAGAAAAACTGCTCTGAATCTGAAAAAAGTGATTTTTCTGTGCCAATGGAAAACGACATGAGAAAAACTCCAGATTCGAAAAAGTACTCTGAAATCAGAAAAAGATTACTTTTGTTGTACCAAACGAACATAAAAATTGCTCAGAGAACAAAAAAAAATGCTCTGAGAGCGCCCAATATAATACCTGCATACCCACGGTTGCCACCAGAGGTTGCCACATTGGTCATTTGTGACCAAATGTGGTCACTAATTTTTCTCTTGGTCACATTGTCATTTCTTCTGCAATTTGGTAACTTTTTTTACAAAATGAAAAACTAAACTGGACTTTAATTCTTATGCAACTCAAAGCGCTTTTCTTTTCGTCTGATTGTTCTGTGTTTACAAATATTTCGGACCTAAATTATTTTGATCGTGTGTCACAGTTGGTCATTTTTTTTTTTTTTTAATTTTGGACAGAAACTACCTGCCCTACCAGAGACGAACCACAACCCAAGAAAGATTATGCAAAAGGAAACTTCATAAAGTGATAACAAAACAGCCGCTTGAAAGAAAAACATCAAAAAGAAGCAGCATGTCAAACGGTGAATGCGCGCGAAATCAAACAGAAAGCAACTAGCACAAACATCATTTATTTTGTCCATAGTGTCGCGGTCGAGTTATTTTTAAGGAATATAATTGATATTTATTGAATTTGTAGAACAATTTACAAAGTAGAAAGAATACCGATTAGGTAAGCGTTGTTTAAAATCGTATTTTGTGTATATTTCATTTGGGATTCTTTTTTGTCACTTTCATTTCAATATTTGTGATGTGGAAACTTGTTTTACATAATTGTTGTAAGTTTTGCATATCCCAATAAAATGCACCTTTAATTTTACTCATATTCTATAATTGCAGTATGATGATTTTTAATGATAGTATTATGTCGGTCGACAGTAATTCACCACAAAAGGGCTCTAGGAGTTCTAAGAAGCAATATTCGTGGGCAGAAGAAGTGATTCGCAAGGAATATGGTCAAGAGGAAATGCAGAAGGTGTGTAGAATGGTTATCAATTTGTTATTAGTCGTTAAATATAGAGTTTCAATTACCCTTCTAAATGCGGGAAATTTTCTTCATTGGCTCAGGTTCCTTTCCCCTGCGTAGTAATTCGGTTTTTGTTTGTCCACAGCCGGTCAAAAGTCAAACTTGCCAGTTTCGGCTTATTTATTTTTATTTACTACAACTATAAAGCTTTTTCTTGCAGATAAAAGAGGAAGTGGATGATTTTAAAAACACAACGTCCACCGCAAAACTCGAACCAAGCACCAGCAACCTTAAACGGGAAGTTTCCTTGGAACGCGAAATATCGTTGACCTTCATAGGTAAAACCTAACGTTTTTCGACGTAACCTAATTAATAATTCCTCTTCGTTGTAGATAGCGCAAATGAGGAAAAATTCGAACGGCTTGTCAAAGAACAGAAATTGAAAACTCCCTTCAAAAGACGCCATTCGAATACCCCGAGCATTGAGAGTCGCTCCAACAGCCCCAACAGTAGCTTACAAAGCGAAAGCGAGGGAGGCAAACAGAGGCCAAGCAATGGTCGTCACCGCAGGCGAGTCGATGAGAAGCGCGCCAGGCACAACAGTCACAGTTCGTCATCCTCTTCGACACAATGCAATGAATCGGATCCCGCGATACTTGCCAGACGGCAGAAGCAAATCGATTATGGCAAGAACACAGTCGCCTACGATCGTTACATTGAAATGGTGCCAAAGTGAGTATGAAATAGAGTTAAGTAAGAAAAAAACACTGAGCCTCACAGTTACCCTTTCACAGACACCAAAGAACTCGTGAGCACCCACGAACACCAAATAAATTTGGTAAATACAGTAGACGCGCATTTGATGGACTGATCAAAATCTGGCGCAAACAGTTGCATTACTATGATCCACCGAAAGTGGAAAAGGAGGGCACAGCTATAAGTACGGACTCTGATAGTGAATCCGATTAAAGTGTATGGAGACCTGTCACCATTTAGCTAAAAGTAGAAGTTCGTCAACGCCTATCCTGACCTGGTTTTTGAACAGTCGTCGCCCTCATATGGATATGCAAAATGGCTTCAGGTTTTTCCAGTTGGTGTTTCTAAATTTGTTTCTTAGAAAATAGGTTAACAAGGCTGCGAATACTTTTTTTTTCTATGTTGTTTATAATTCTAAATAGAATATTTATTATTCAATGTAAATTATTATAAACTAAAAAGAATTATTTGTACTCTGTTCGTCATTTTGTTTCTATTTGAACTTTGGTTCATCAGCGGAAGGCTGATTGCTTTAGACACCTACTTTCATCACATCAAGTGAGCACTTACTAAAGTGCGCCATGCATAGAAACGCATGGGCCGACAACGCTTTTAAAAAAGCCGATTCTTGGTCCGATTTCGATTGTATCAGATTTGACACTGTCTGGTTATGAAGTGAATGCCAACATTCAGCTCATCTCAACTAGATGGAAGTGGACCATTTTGTAAACGGATAGCTTCCGAAAAACTAAATATAACCCACTAGTCAACTGTACCTTCAGATGATGATCAGTGGCTGACATCTGGTTCACATAAAAGCTGTCAATAGTCAGCTATTTTGCTTATATTTGGTGTGATACCAAACAAATCTCTCCAGTGTGACTGATCCGTGGTCAACTGCCGCCATTTGCTTACCACAAGTCGGCGTATGTCAGTAGCTGAAATGTCTAGACGCAAGTCGGTGGGATTCAAAAACTAACGCCGACGTGCTACACACCAGTTTGCTACTACCACTTGTCCCCGCATACCTTCATCAATGCTTCGTGTTTATAAACAGTAAATTCGACAACTCGTTTCTAGTTTAATTATTTGTTTTTTTTTTTTTAATCAAATAGCAAATTAAACAAGTAGTGTTAGGCAATTGCATAGATAATGTATATAATATGAACTTATAATATTTTTGACGGTTTTGGACGCTCAGCTTGCACGTCTGATGTTTAATCTTCAATGTATTCGAATGGCTCTGGTGGTTCGGGCTCCTTGACATCCTCATTCTTGGGACCATAAGCGGCTACTGGCTCAACCAGATCCTGATCTGTCTTACCAGTGTGCTGCATAACAATAATACCACCAATTGTGACATCCTTCAGTGCGACGAACGTCTGCCCCTCGGGAACGCTCAACACCTTCAACTGCTGGCGCACAACACGAGCGGGATTTTGTAGAATTTCAAAGTTCGGTTCGGGTTCCTTCTTGTCCTTCTTTTCAGCAGCAGCGGCTGTTGAATCTTTGTCTTTCGATTCTTTGTTGTCCTTGGCTTCTTTGGGTTCGTCTTCCTTTTTCTTTGACTCCTTGGCTTCTTTCGTATCCATGGGTGTGTCCTTTTCGTCTTTCTTCTTCTTGTCATCGGTGGACACATCCATCTTCTGGTCCTCCTTATCGGTGTCTTCTTTCTTTGTCGAGGTCGAAGCCTTGGTGGTATCCTCGTCGACATCCATTTTGTTGTCTTCGTCCTTTTTGTCGGCGATTTCACGACGCTTTTGACGGGCCGCAATCGATAGAACTGCCGTGGCGACCTTCTCGCGTTCCTCGGATTTCTTCTCTTCCAGCGCAGCTGGGTACGCGTAGAGAGATGGCTTGGCGGCTGATCTGAACTCCATCTTTGGCATTTTTAGATCGGAGTTCAGGCCAATCACGCAAGTGGGCGTGAATGCAAGCGATAGAGAATGCGCCAGCGGGAACCAGTACCAGTACTGGGTAAAAACGAGCATACCAACTACGGCTTGGAGGTTGGTGTGACCTGTGCGTGACTGCAAGCTGAGTGTGGCATTTCGACCGCCGGCGTCGATAATTCCCTGAGCCAGAATGGCTCCGTACTTGGCCATTACATCCTCGTGCTTGTTGCTTATGACTTCAGAGTAGAGTTGGCGGAAGAAGTTTGTCTTGGGGCAAGTCTGATCGGTGTGTTGAATGAGGATCATTGCCGAGGCAATCAGGGCCCCTTGGCGCACGAAATTCACCGGATCAAACTTGACCATTGGCTCCAGCAATGCAATAGCTTCCCTTAGACCGGTGCCAGCGCAGGCAATACCCAAGGCCATTGCAGCCCCATACCGTACGTGAGGATTGTAGGATTCAGCCAACAAACTCACCACAGATGGGCATTGTTCGGGTGTACGGAACAAAATGAAGCCAATGGCGGTAACTGCGGCACGACGCACATCATCGTTGACATCAGACACAGCTACGTGCAGCAAGCGACGAATAGCCTTGTTGCTGCCGGATCCGTTATATGCCATTGCAATAGTGTACATGCCTGAGCGGCGAAGCACGGGGTCCTTGTCAGTTGACAAACTGGTGACCAATGGATCAGCCTCCTCCAACCTGGAAAACATGGTCAGGGAAATGCCTACAGCCAAGCCGCGCAAAATCTTCTCATGCTGAGTCTCCTGGGCATAAGAAACCATGTCTTCAATTGCCTGGGCGTTCTTCGAGCCAAGCATAACCATGCCCATGGCAATACCAGCCGCCTCTCCAGTCACGGCATCATCTTGGTACAAATTGAACTTCAGTTGTTCGTACAGGTCCTGACGATGGGTGCCCATGGCAGCCAATCCCAAGCCAAGGCATCCTCCGTGGCGAACATTCTCGTTTTGTGCATCTTTGAGCTGTTGAAGCAAGTAGTCAATGATATTAGCGCCGTGGTTAGCGTGAATCAATCCCAATGCGTACAAGCCACCACCTTCGGAGTAACCGGAACTCGGTCCGGCTTCTTTGGGCAAGTAACTCTGCATCAAAGCCAAAGAGTCCTTCTCGTGACCACGATGGATGACGCCCAACGAAGCGGTGGCGGTCAATTTAGCCCAGTTCGTGGCCCTGGCCAGCCAATCTAAATTATCCCGCAAGAATTGGTCACTAGTTGTGCCAGCATGCATGAATGCGTTCGCAATGACGGTGGCCGTATGACAAATTGATACGCGCACAGCCTCCTTGGTTCCACGAAGAATCTGCAAGTCAGCATGATTGCTGCGTATCAAAAACTGAAGCTGCAAGTCAATGGTCACTTCACCAGAGAGAATGGAAATCAGCTTCTCGATATTCTTTTGATGAGCCTTCTCGGAATCGTTCAGCGAGTCGATGGTGCGCTCGATTTTGGCATCACCTGTTGGAGAAAAAGACGAAAAATCATTTTTCACATCTGTGGCAACAGGAGAAAACATGTAGGTCTTATATTATTAAATTGAGGCATCAATCAAATGAAAGAAAGTGAGTCTCCAAAGTACATTGGCTGTCCTGGATCTAGGAATGCATGCATAGAGGACCGAAACTTGGTGAATCTTCTGCATAATTGCTGATTTGACGCTCGACGCAATGGCACCGCAATTCTTCTCTGGAAAATAAAACGTTAAACAACTGGGCCAACTCACCTTCACTGTCTTCGACGGGTGGTTTAGCAGGTGGTTCCTCGGCCGACTTAGCTTTCTCCTCGTCGGTCTTTGAATCTTCGCTAGTGGTGCCTTGTGGTTTAAATGTGCTTGGCAAAGCGGCCGGAATCGGAGCAGTTTCCTTTAGGGCCTGCAATACTTTTCCCAAAAACTCCTGTGTAGCCGACTCGTACAAATCAAATGCAATCTGGTATGCCATCAAGTTGTTACCCTCTACCGCGGAACGTGTCAATTTGTCCAACACCTCTGCCACCGCTAAGGGATCTTCAAGGAATATCAAACACTGACACATGTTCACGTAGTCTGGCACACCCAGGTCACGATACAGTCCCACCAAGCAACGCAAAACCTCATTCCGGAAACCACGGTTCTGAATCAAAGACATAGTCACATTGTATGCGTACGCCAACATACCACCGACATCGTCGGATTTCATTATTGACGCTTCGAAGATGTCCATACGGCGAGTTTCCAAGGCGATACCCAATGCTTGTCGATATTGGCCATCATCCAAGCACCGTTGGATCATACGATTAACGATACCCTCCAGACGGTTATCAACTGCCTTTGCCTCCTTGGCATTCTCAATGAAAGCAACTCGCTGAGCGATATAGAAATCGATGCATTTGGCAATAATAGTTTCCGTGTACTCATTGCGAGCATTCACGTCGAATAGATCGCCAGCACCCAGAGCATAAGTTAGTGCATCTTCGAACGACCCCAAATGATAGAACACCTTGGATGCCACAATGCCAGCCAATTTGTTTTCTGGGAATGCACGATCTTCATGAAGCATTTCAATTTTCTCTATCGATTCAGAGATCTCTGGCCAAAATTCATCGACGATATTATCCAGCTTTTTCAGAGCGAAAATCTTTAGATCGGGCATTTGCTCGTCCAAAAGGGAGATTATCCCTGCGGCAGATGTAAGACTCATCTTGATTCTTTTTGTTCCGGTCTAAATATGTAAAACTGGTTGAGAAAAAAAAAACCAACTACCGAATGGCAACAAAATGGCACTTACCCCTCTAACAAAGAAACCCAATTTTCAATGAGAATTTTCAGCTAAATTTTGTAGTTTTCAATAAGTTTGCTACTTGAGAAATAGGAAGAACACGTCAAAGAACTGTTTTTGAATATAATTTATTGATAAATTCTACCTTTTTCAGTGTGCACTTTTTTGTTAAACTTTTATCAAAGCTGACGCAGAAAAACGATTTATTAGAAATTGTGCAAATCACCAATTTGCCTGTCCTTCCTTCAAACGTGTGACATTTCAACCGGCCGCCATATTTTGGAAAAGGAAACGCTTGGAAAGCTATTGAAACTTTTATCGAAGCAATCGAAAGACCTAGTCTTGAGCAGTATTTGTTAAAAAATTATTCCGAGAGAGGGCAGGAAGTAGCTCATTACCTATTTATTTTATTTTCGTTATTAGGAGTATTATTAAATTCATCAAATCCACGTATACGAATTCTTTATGTCACAATTTTAGCGCTCATTTATTAGGGCTGTCGGTTATCAGTATGGTTGCCTGCACTAACAACGAGAAGTAGTACAATAATTGTAGTTCCAAACATTAAAAAACGTTTATACCTGTGTGAATGATTTAAGCTACATCCATAGTAATAGGCATGTTTTTTTTTTCGCTTCAGTCTCAGCAAAAGCGATGTAAAGTAGGATTCACAGCACGTATTCAATCCGGGCAGCGGCCAAGCCAGTTAAATGCTTCATCACAGAAATTAAGCTATAAAGTGAAGATCATTTAAGCAGAATGAGTTCAAAAATATTCGATGCATCTGCCTTTGCGTTGTGTCATTACAACGCGGCAATTTATCACCAACACTGCCTTACCGATGGTATAATTCAAGCACAACCAGTGGCATTTTTATTGGAGAGTGAACTTTTAGATGGATGATTACGAGAATAATAAAATAATATACAAATTGGCACAATCGAGCAGACATTAAAAAGCAATAAGATACACAAATTTGATGAATTGGTTTATTTACTAACACAAATGTGCTGTATATTTTTTAGGGTAAGTTCCAACGACTGAGGTGGCTGGGTCATGTAGAGCGAATGGACGCGAATGCTCCGGCCCGGAAGATCTTCGAATCCATACCCGAGGGAAGGCGCAGTAGAGGAAGACCGCGACTCAGGTGGCGCACGCAAGTGGAAGGGGACCTTAACCAACTTAGCGTGCGAAACTGGAGACAGCTAGCTAAAGATCGCGCTGGCTGGAGACGCTTGTTGGTTGAGGCCCAGGTCCACCCCGGACTGGAGCGCCACCTTAAGTAAGTAAGCAAGTTCCTTTAGTTTTGCATGAACTATCATTAAGCATAGTGTCGTTTTCCATTGGGACCACCATGAATCTTTTTCAGAATTCAGATTTTACGCTGCTCATGAAACATGCAACGAAATTGATCTGTTTTTGTAAATGTATTAGTTCGTTATTTGGCAAAAATCACAAATGGATATTGACTTGAAGAACGATCCTCCTGTTGTAGCAAAAATGTTTGTATTTTTGGTGACTCATAGTCTTCAGATGATGGTAAAGATAATAATCCCTCCAAACAACTGTGTAAAATATCTTGGTATTGTGGCAGTATGTGTAAATCTGAAAAAATTTCGAGATCTGCAAAAACTGATCCGAATCGAAAAAAAAGATTGATTTTTTTGCCAATGAAACGTGAAAAGTGATTTAGATCAAAAAAAAAATTGATTTTCTTGTCCCAATGGAAAACGACATAAGGTTTTTTTTTGCCATCTGTTGACTTGTTCTTTACACTTTTTATAATTTTCCTGTAAACTATTTTGTCGAATTGGTCTTGAGGTGCGCGGATCGCGGAACAATATTTCAGTCGCTGTCTTTGAAGACCTGTTCATTCGGTAGGGAAATTCAAATTTGCAAAAAGAAAGACGTTAATTGTTAATGGTTTTATGGTTAAACTTTTCTCTCAGTATTTAATTTTTATCCTGATTTTTTTATCCACTTCCTGTGAAAGCCTAATAATCCACCGAGAGAAAATATAACACAACTGTAATTACTGCAACTTACAATTACAATTGCTGGGCATTAGGAACAATAGAGGATATCCATCATTCAAGATTAATTTTGATCCCGATGCGGATATCAATTATCATATCACACATCTGATCGATTAAATTAAACCCAAATCCATTTAGAACATGCATAACATTTTTTTTAATTAAGTATAGTCGTGCAATATTATCAACAAATGCAATCACATCCTAGTCTAGTACATTCCACTTTACTTCTTCTTTTTAATTGGCTTCGCCAGATCCAACCCGAGAATCTGTTTCGCTGGAATCTTGTACGTTTCCGTCAGCAGATTAAATATGAATCGCACTTGATTGCCCTGTATCTGTAACATTTCGCGATTCTGATTGGGCACTTTGACTATCGTTGTTGATGCGGCAGCTCCTTGTTTGCACAGCTTAATGAACTCGGGCAGTATAATGCCATAGCATTCAATGTTACTGACTAGTGTTACCTTCTTATTGCCAGACCGTGTTGCCAGCGACATTTGAATGAGGGGTTTATTTTTGGGCACGTCCTTTGTGCTGCGCATTTCGTATGTGTGCTTCATTTTGCTCAGAATAATGTTGTAAACCGTGTCCAGTGGAGCCTCTGTTCGCGCACAAATTAGCTGAAGGCACTCGTCCAGTTTGATGGACTTTTTTGTGGGATCTGCGACTGGAAGGTTATTTTTGCTGACATATTCCCGTAGAACCCTTTTGACTTGAACGCTAGAGATACCTTCTCCCCGTTTATAGTTCAGCTTGGTGAAGAACGTAACGACTGCGTCGGTGACAAGATACAGTTCCGTCATTTCCGAGTGATACAACGGCTGTTGGTTATTTTCTCTATCTTCTTCCGCTGATTTCGCATCAGCAATGAAGTTCACTAGTTCCGGATGATCGTAGTCGATTGAGATGAGCTTATCGATGCCCTTGGTTTCCTCTCGCACCGTAATGAATCCCTCATCGATCATTTGGTTGAGGAAGTTTGAGAGCTTTTTGTATTTAGTCTTTTTTAAATCGATTGGCGTCTTCGCTTCAGGCACGACGTGCAGGCGGTAGAAATTGCTCGTCAGGACCGGCAGAGAGAGGTCTTTCCCGTGATGTTTTAGAGCGGTAAGAAAGGCATTTCTAAGTACAGTGTCTGCGACGGAACCTTCATCAGGAGATTCCACTGCGATCTCTACTTGATCCACGTCCTCTATAAGCACACATTCGTTCAACTGTAGATCTGACTGTTGAGATCCGTTTTCTTCAGCAACATGAAATTCTTGTGCGGCAGGTACTTCTTGCAGTGGTTTTATTTTAGCAGGAGCCGCACCCAGGGCAGGGAAATCATCTTCAGTCAACTTAGCAGGAGCTTTGTCTGGGATCTGTAATACAAGAGAAGGTTCATGGCCCCATAGTTTGTCGCCGAAAATATGCAGCATCTTTACAGCCGATCCATGTCCACCACACATGTACAAGTCGTCACTAGATCTTGGAAGTATTCCAACACCGACAGCCGACTTATTCGTCGTCAAGTTCACAGCCATAAGTTGACCTTTTTTGTACCGGCCGTACATATTCATGCCCACACCGTTGTGAACAACACCGGGCAACATCAGATCAGCCCCATTGGAGAGCTTTGGCAGAACGCCAGCATGTGTTGTGAAGTACGGCAGAAGATCTGAAACTATCCACATGGCGTATAGTGTGGGAGCTATACTTCCTCCTTCGATTTCAAAGAACATAGGCCGCTTGTCCACACAAAAGACGGAAGTCTGGAACTCCGAGTGAGTAGTAATCTTGAGCATGGTGACGGCCGATTTATTCGGGATGAGTTGCTGAAGTTGTTCGCCGGTTATATCGGGAAAGGATTGTTGTATGCGAAGCCGCAGACGTTTGCTGTCGGATCCCTTAAGTGGTGCATTGCTTTTTAGTTTGAAAGGTTTTAAAAACATTTTCCCAAATCGGGTTGTTTCACTATTTAATTCTAAAAACAGAAAACGCAACGATTGTGACAGATTCGGAAGTAGACGTTTGTGAGTTGTCAAAATTGATTCAGCGGTTTTCGCACGATCCAGTAATGCATTGCGTTGAAATTTTACTATTTCCGGTTAGCCCCGATTCGCCAGGGAACGCCATTTTTCCTGGTCATTTATTTGAAACTTACGTTAATCCGCAGTTTTTATTTCTATTCGACGCCCTGTTTTTTTCCACTTCGGTCCATGCTAAATCGACAGAAATATCACATTCTGCAGATTGATCCATTTTTGTTTGTTTTTGTTGTAGGACTTAAAACAAACATCCTATCTCAGCGAAAGTAAAGTACAACAACTATTGTCACCTCCTCTGAGTCAGTCTGACATTATGCAAGCGTTTGATTAAGTGCTAGTTAAATATATCTGTTTTGTTTTTTTACATCCAAAAGACTGTATGCGGTAAATGGGAATCACTAAAAACACCAAGCAACGAACTGAATGAAGTTTTGTGGATAAACAGCATGGATTTTCTATTTTTTTATTTATTTACTTTAAGTACACAACTCTTACACATAATACAATATTTAAATGCTAGATGTATAGATACAATAAAATAAGAAAACAAAAAGTTTTTTTTTTGAAATGCAAATATTCTGGCATCTGGTTTTGTGCTTAATAAAATCTGACTGTTATTTTCTTAAAATATATTCCAACATTTAAAATATATGAACATTACATCCTATTACATAAAATTTAATATTTACAATAGACGGATAGTTCAAATGTTTGTTTTTATATATATAAAATTTAAAACTACAATTTTACATTTAAAAAGAAGATACACTGGCGTATTTTGGTATTTTGTTATTTGGCCCTTTCACGTTACGTTACGTTCCTCAATAAATAAAACTTCTTATTACACATAAAGTAAAAGTAGAACTTATAACGAAAATTATACGAAAAAGGACAGAAAACAAAGCGTACGTAAGACAGTCTTTGTTTTAAAAAGAAGAACATGATAAATTCTTAACTCTTTCTAACCTCTTGCCGTTTCAGCCATTCAACAATTGTATTGTAGTTACGATTCATCCAGTCTACATTGATTTGTACTTGTTCTACGGCTTGTTGGATAGTGCGACCCGTTTCTTTAAGATCGTTTTTCACGAAGCTTTTCAAGTCGGCCAGGAGGAATTTTGTATTCATCAGTTTCGTTGGGAACTTTATGATCATATTGAGATTGGACATCGATTTTCCCAAGCTAAGAAGAACGCAATATTTGTACAAGTTGTATAAACCGACTTTTGTAAGTAACTTACTAAGCAATAATCTTGTCCCAATGATTTCGAATATAGTCGAAAGCAATCTGTTGCCCAACGACGTTGTTTGAAACGGCAGCAAAAACTCTATACACATCTTGTTTGCGAATACCATCCCCCGATATCGCTCTTCGCAGGTACCTGGTTAAAATCCATGGCTCCTTTGAGCAACCAAGTGCGCTCAAAAGCACTTCCTGCTCACTGGATACCTTTGAACTGAGGTATCGTTCGAAAGCAAAGTTCCACTCTGCTTCGGTTCCATACTGTATTGCTGTGCAATAGACTATGGTGCGCAGATTCGGGGAGATTCTGTTAAAAATAAATTTATAAAAAATAAACTCGCGCTTATAACATTCAAGGCAATAACTGCCACACGTTTGAACTCGCTTTCACATTAGATTTATTTGTTTGTAAAACTTACGGGTTGTTTAAGTCCGGGTTTGGATCCTGAATCCAGTTCTGGAAATGCCTGCTGCAATCAGTAATGCACTTTTGATGACCCAAGTGGCATGCCATATTGAGTATCTCATTGCGCTTCCACAGCATCAGCATGTCCTTGTCATCAGCCTTGTCGGTGAATCCTACTTCTTCATACACCGAGTTCAATAGTTTTAACAGGTAGTTCTGCAAAGAGAAAAAAATCCCATACAGAAATAAATTCTTCGTGTTTAACCCAATTGAAGTGCACCTTCAACAGATGATAGTCTCCTTCCCTTACTAACATGGAATCGATGAAATTGAACGCCACAATAGCCGCCTTCCATGGCACATGATCGTCTTCATGAACCAAATAAGTTGTTAAGTTGAGAGCAACATCGTAGCTGACCATTCCCGCTCTAGCTAAATTCATAGCATCATCGATCAACTGTGCTCTATTTGATGGAGCGATTTCCTTAAACCGCTTTGATTGCAACAGGTGCTTCGTGATCGCTGCCCAATTCTGCGCATCGTAGTTCACACGGTAATAGCCAGTTTGCTGAATGTTAAATATATACCACTCAGCAGTGGACAAGTTTTGGCTGTCAATCTCAAATGTCTTGGTCTTTGGAACCCAGGTCAGAGGACGCGTGTTGGTAAAGTCCAACTCTTTAGCCGTCGTATAGGTGATGGGAATCCACCAAAGCAAATTTGTTTCTTGTTCCATCTCATTGCTTTCGTTCACGTAGACAAATCGCTGCTGCTTCATTTGCATGACAAACGAATTCGGTTTCTTGCTGATCGTTAGGACGGGGAAACCCATTTGCAGGGTCCAAGTATCCATGATCTCCTTGACTGTTGTCGAACTGTCCAGCAAACCGTTTGACTTTGCCTCGTTCGTGAGGAACCGCCAAAGATCATCTTGCTCAGCCGCACTGTAAGCCCTGAAAATGAAACCAAAAATAGTCCAATAGCAATTGAAATTAAAAGATCAGGCCCTCTTACATCTCCCTGAGGTACTTCGTCAGCCCCGACCGGAACACCCTCGACGTTAGGAAGTGACTCATCATTCTTATAATTGTGGCTCCCTTGGCATATGATATCTTGTCAAAGATTTCGTTAATCTCATCGGGATTAGCCACTTCGACGGAAATCTTGTGCGATGACGAGAAGGCGTCCAAGTGGAAAACGTTTTGCAACTCAGTGACGACAAACTGATCCATAGTCCTCCAGTCGGGTTCAATAGCATCTACCGTCAAGTACTCCATGTAACTAGCAAAGCCTTCGTTCAGCCAGATATCCGTCCACCATGTTGGCGTGACCAAGTTTCCAAACCACTGGTGAGCCAACTCGTGACCGACCACCGACGCAATGCGTTGCTTATTGGTGGTCGGAGATACGCCCTCCTCGTAGAGCATAGCTATTTCCCTGAACGTAATGAGTCCCCAATTTTCCATCGCTCCCGCATGGAAGTCTGGCAGGGCAATCATATCTACTTTTGGCAACGGATATGGAATGTCAAAGTACTGCTCGAGGAATTTCAAAATCTTTGGCCCCACAATTAGCGCATATTGTGCTGACTGGATAGCATCGGAACGTGCCCAGACCGAGAAGCTACCCTTGCTTAGGTGGGCAAAATCAGACACTGTGTATGCCACCAAGTATGTGGACATTGGAAGCGATTGCATGTAGTTGTCCCACACATAGTTGGGCAGGTTCTTTCTGAAAGTATGCAAATCACTCAAATTAGCACTCAAACCACTTCAAACTATGGATGCAACCAAAACAGAACAACCACAACTTACACCTTTCGCGATGCTCCCTCGTGCTTCGGCATGTTCGATACCGATGTCAGATTCACTGGGCGTGCGATGTTCAATGTGAACGTAGCCTTAAGAGCTGGCTCATCAAAACAAGGAAACGCTCTCCTGGCATCTGTGGGCTGAAACTGCGTCGATGCCAGCCACCTGCAAAGAACACCCACAAATACGTCACTTACAGATTACATCAAAAGTCCACTTGATGTAGTTTGGCTCACCTTGTTTCATTGCCCACTTGATACGAACTGCGGTAGAATCCTTGCAAGTAGTCCAGTATATCGCCGTAGAACTTGATCCGTATCTCGTATTCAGTGTCTTTTTGCAGTTTCTCGTAAAACTCAATGACGAAGAACTGCTTGGGCTCAACAAAATACTGCTTCCGTATCCGGAGACCATCGCCTGCCTCTGGAATTGCATTTATATTCAGACGTCGCACAGCGACATCCTCTTTGGCTATTCGCAGCTCAGTCACATGCATCGTGATGTTGTAGCAGTCTTCCACCACCCTCACATTGATTTGCACTTCACCCTCGAATTTGAACGTATCATTGAAGAGATTCGGAATCAGCGATATGTTATACGTCAGCGGGATAACGGATCGGGGTAGTCGCACATCCTTATCTAAGGCGCTACCCTTAGATGAGTTATCTTCGTTATCACCAGAGCCAGTACTGCGGTTGTGTCCTGGCAACAGATGCGGCTTGTGCAGGGTACACACTACATCCTCACCTTCGGGCACCAGTGGAGCGCAGGTAGCGAAATTGTAGATAATAAAGCTAACCGCCACCAAAGTACAGATAAAGAAGGCACCCAGCAGGATAAGTGTGGTGAACGAGAGCATGCATCCGCGACGCGAAGTAAATGTTGTGTTACGATTGTCCATGGCGAGGTTCTCACGTACGTGCATATCCTTAAGGACCATTTATAGGGATTTTGTTTTAAGCGGATTTGCAGCTAAACGAGTGTGCGATTTGAGGAAATCATGTGAAATTGGAATGCTTCGGGTGCGCGATGATGATTTGATCTGCGAAGTAGAAGAAATGTGTGTTCTATGATTTGAATATTAATTTAAGACGATGGTTGCATTGTGCTCTTTCTTTCCTTTAGACCTTGACATTTACAACTTGCTATCTAAAGTGCGGTCGCTATACGATAAAACTGAAAGATACATGCGGGATAGTTCGAGTTATTTGCAACCCAATTTTATTTGCAATTTAATTTTAAGTTTAGTTGGGATGAGGTTTTTTTTTATGTAAAATGTTTAAAGAGATAGTGGCGGATGAACGCACAGGAAAAACTAGGGGCCTGGCACTGCATGTCAGGCGATGTGGTGTTGCCCAGTCATGTAAAACACCAATGGGACATTACGAAGCGTCAATTAGGGGAAGTTACACTGTTGACGAGTATGCAAAATGTAAAAAGGACAGCGACCCTCTTGTACAAACACGTGGCCTTTTGGAAGCCCAATCCGCACCGCGCGTATTACCCAGTCCCATGAAATCCACATCCGCAAATCATTAAACAGTGAAGACAACGCCAATTCCGCTGTCAGGCAGAACAAAACATTCAACCTCGACAAGAAATTCAATTCTTGCGTCAACCAGTGGGGACATAAATATCCATCAGATCCAGGTCTAACTGCGGGAACAGATGTCCTATCGGTCAATTAATTAAAACCAGTGGGAAACCACTTCTTGGTGGAGAGCATATACACGAACGCATTTCAAAGATTAAGTAAAATCAAAGCCTGGCGAATTTCCCTTTCATAGAAATTTACCTTAAAACTGAGGAAAAGGAGGGAAGAAAATTATAATGGTATTGGCCACATTCCATTGATCGCTTAACGTCTAGCACATGATATCCCAGCCCAGTTGTAGGATCGGACGCTGGAGCTCGAGCACCAGCGGAACAAATATGGCATATGCTTTTATAAACGTTTCTAAAATAATATGCGATTTACCCATGGAAAAATATACACCCCTATCGTGGAACACGGCGTTTTTGACATTCACTTCACATACTCGATTCGATTCACTTTCACTTTCCATATACATCGTGAAAAACCGCCGGGAGAGACTTCTTATCGACACGTATTTTCATTCAAAGTTGGTCGCAAATCAGCTGTTTTGCATTAAATGGCAGCAGAGCTAAATTTGTTTTACAGAAATCAAATTAAAAATAAAAGGATTGTATAGGATTTCATTTGAGTAGAGTATATTGTGGAAAGAACATCCTGCGACAGTAAAATTCATAATGGAAATTTCGGACTCGACGTGAGTTTTCTGAAATACTATTGTTATTTAAATTGTTTATAAAGTTTATTTATCTCTCAGATACAGGAACTAAGAGTTTTCGTTTAAATAACGTTTAAATAAATTGAACTTACAACATTTTCAGAAAATCACAACAGAACCGCACAACAAACGATACGATACGCAATGAATTAGCTGCGTATTTGAAATGTCAAAGTTTGTATCTACGATGGTGTTAAAGGCATTCACTTTACCGACTGGTGAATCTTTCACTTCGAACGTATTCTACGATGCCAAATGTTGAGTGAAACGATCCCCTCGGCGTATTCACTCTTCAATTCAATTTATTTTATGACGAACTTTATTATCACATTAGGTCTGTTCCCTAATGATAATCCACTCGAACACATTAGCCAAATTTAGTCAAACATCATTCCCTCTCGCAAAAGTTGCGCAGAAGAGAGCCAAAAAGAGAGAACAAAACATTTGCCCTCCATAAAAAACCTGCATTTAGCCCAAGAAATTTCTATGGGCTAGTTGGTTGTTGCTGACAGATGGTTGTCAAATCGTTCAAATCCTAATTTGTAACTGACTTTTTATTTGATTTTATTTTGTGCTAAATGTACCTAAGAAGCAAAAGAATTTAGCTTTAATTTTTGCAATAAAGGCAATTCAAATCTTGGCCTTAAATATTTGTGCTTTGTTCTCCTGATATTTGATTGTTCCCGCCAATTCCAATTTTCGGTTCAACGCGTTCCTTTTCTTTTTTGTTATCTTTCATTTATGTGAGCGAATTCTCTCGCAATGAGAGAAATGTGACATATGCCAAAAATGAACCAGAAAGTAAGGGAACAGACCTATTTATTTGATTTTCCGAATTTGTTATTACTTAAATTATTTAAATTTAACTAACAGCTCACATCGTCTAAGCCATCTAGCAGGTAATGACAGATTATCAGCTCTTGTGTTAACCTGTCAATTTGTTTGCATGGAGTTTAACACCAGTCATCTACCGGTTAATGGAACGCGGCCATTTTCAAGGGCGCTTAGCAATTGTGTAGAAACGCCGCTCTACAACATTGTTTATCGGTATTTTAAATGCGTGAGTCAAATATACAGAAACCCTGGCATATAACTAAATGTGGTGCTTTGACACATTTTATATTCTGCCGTAATTTTCCATTGTTCCCTCTATTGCTATTTACCTATACAAATAGAAGCGATGCTAATGAAAATGATTTACGATTTAGCTGAACACATTTTATTTATTTATTAGCTGTGTCTAGTTGTGTGTCAAGCTTACAAATTTAAAGTATAACCTGCGTTGTTTCGAGAAACATGTTTGTCACTCTACGCTTGCGTCATAGGACTTCAGCACAGTATTTAATTTCCTTCCGAGGAAGAGTGTGTCACTCTTTAATTTAATTTCATTTACTAGAAATTGTTGCTTGAGTGATTTTCAATCTGAGAGTAGTCCATCCATCATGACGTTCTATCTTAAAAACTGTCAAACAAATTACCTACCCACTGTGCTTTTCCATAGAGAACGCAAGATTTTTATTCCTTGAGGTTACGGATGAAACTGTTGCTTTTCTTGACAGCTTTGTTTTTTCAATATGGAGTTTTCCACTAACTTTTTGCCTGTTTGATGGGAGCAGTATATGGAAATAGGCTATTAAAATCAGTCTGCTCAAGGCAGCGGATCCTTAAATAATGAAAAGAATACCTACTTGCATTATGAAACTACTTTTCAATGAAATATCTCAACTAATGATATTCCGTATCATTTCATTGCAGTACTTGTATTAATGCGGCCGATTATGGGACGGAAATATTCGTTATTCTCAGCTAGAATCTGGTAAAAATCTAAGATTTTTCCACTAAGGATATATTTGCAATGAGGCCTCAGCTTCATTGCTATTCATCCCTTTATACCCTGTAATGAAAATAAATGAGTAAACTTCCTGAAATGAAATCACCAAAAAATACATCTCTCCCTAAGGGATGGTACGTTGGATTATAACTAAAGACAAACTAAGGCAAGTATGAGTACTCTAACGCTTAACCACCAATGCATCGTCATAATTGGACTGACAGTCTTCATGGAACACAAGTGCAAAGTTCAAATACGACTATCAAGTTTCAATCAATATTATCCATGTTAATCCTTAGGAAAGGACTAACTTTGGCGTGGTTGTTTTATTTGTTTGAAGCCATACACATTAACCGCTATTTCCTTAAGAAATAGGAAACGCCGCAAACATCCTTAATCCACTAGCCGCAACAAATCATGTGCAAAAATATTGTATCACCACTGTGCACAATAATTGCACATGTACAATTCCTTCCAACCGGCATGCAGCGCTTCGCTGGGGTTCACGTTCAACATCGCTCAATTTATATAAATGTTGATTGACAGTGGTGTGACAGTAGCAAGTTCGATTACAACAAAGTATCAGCGCCGACCCAGGCGCAAAGACCCGATCTATCGAATAACTTTAACGTGGCAACCAGCATTTAAGGATTCAATTTCTCCCTTATTTAACCATTGAGTTTGAATCCTGTAGATGCGGTGTAAAAATCCGAAAAAGACAGACGAAAAAAAAAAATCCGCCCTCCACTTCCTCTTTCGCCTTTGGCTGTGTGTGCTGCTTCACGTATTCATTGGCATGGGGTTGAATGAACATTTAATACGAAACCTTCAAAACAGGAAGTATCATTCTGATTATTTGGAATTTTATCTGTAACCCGATCTGCTAGGCTAGGCTTTCATTCGCTTCCATTAAAACTCCTCAGAGGGAGAGATAATTCTTTTAACTCATTACCGCTATTTAAATGCGCTAGTGCTTCGCTATGGCTCCTTGGAAAATAAATTTTGTTTTGCGAGAAAATTAAAATTATAGCACTCACCAAGGAGCTGAGAGGGTTCCAAACAATCTACAAATGGAACCGCGTTTTGGTCAGTTTTGTTTGGCTACAGCAGTTTGGCAGTTTGTTTTTTATTTGCTTGCTCCCATTTTGAATACTTTGCATAGCGAATGCCGTTAATGGGTATTGCATGAGGCGTAAATGCGTTCTAAATGGAAGAGTAAATCTAGGTTTAGGTTTAGGTCTAAAAATTTTAATTATGATATCGTGCGAATAATGCGTATTGAGGCACATCGTACTTTTGTTTGGTGGTTAGTTAGTATGTCATGCGCTTTACTATTGATCGCGTTTCGATTGACTCATCGCAGACATAGCAAATTCGAATGCTGCATAATATAATTGTGCTAAATGGTGCTAAGTGAATTAGGTTATGGTCGAACATTTTTGGCAAATAGCGGTAGCAAATTTATTACTCACGAAGGTATTAAGATGTACCTGGTACCATGAATTGCATTCTTATCGGCTGAATACACTTATGGAACATATATATTTTAAATATTATTATCGATTCTTATGCATTTGGAATTAGTAGCCGCAAGAAGTTCGCTCAGCTGTATTCGATCGGGCTTCGTTAGATTCGCTCCCAGGTTTCAGATATGGTGTGTCTAATCGAACATAAAATCGTCACTTGCTTTTTTTTTGTGTTGATATTCGTGCGATTCAAATATATCGTCGGCTGAATGCTATCTTGTTCTAAAGGTCATTTAAAGTAGGATTTTCAGCAAGCATTTGATGTGTCACTAACTTTCAGCAAGCGAGAGAATGTTGAATTAAACTAAAAGTGGAGACACACAACAAAATTTAGGAACCAGTTTTTACCACTTCATCACAAAATGTCAATATTACCTGTCTTACTGAACATTCGTCGAATTGACTTTGTCTTTGCCTTACTTTGCTGGGGATAGATGCACAATAAAACAGGTCTAATATTACGACCCTTTTGGGTTGCAATATTTTCCAACTATACGAAACCAAATTTTGGTGAAGTGCACATTCAAATCTAAGATTTTGTCACATCACGTCAGTCATTGTTCTTCCTGCTGGTCATCAGACATGTTCACTTCCACATTTTCCGTGAACGCATTTTGAATTTATCCTTGACTAAAAATAGCCCTTATGGTATTTATAACCTCTTTTTTGCATGTAATCTAGCACTTACTGTAAAAGGCCATCAATTTAATGATTGCAGCCAAAGGAGCTAACCGCAGGCTAGGACAATTTATTACAAAAACCTCGTGGCACCATTCCCAAGACATATATTCATTTCATGGCACAACAAGGATTGAAATTCGATACTTTCATTTCAAAATCGAGACACGAAAATAGAAATGGGTGGGGCCTACCTTTGATAAACCCAATTGCGCAGCGATCAAGGTCTCGCTCCTATCGATATCGTTCTTTATGCCGCATCATTGTCGTGCCCAAACAGCTGGTAGATACGCGAATAAAAGCAATTATTTCTTTAACTTCTCTCATTTGCGTGTTTGGGATTTCTTTTCATTCGTTCAATACGGTTTTTGGTCTTGAAAAACCACTGATAACCTATGCGATGTGTGGTTAATTAATTCCAGCTAAACTCTTCGACTTCAACGTACTCGTATAAATTATGTACTATCAACTCAGAGGCCCCTCGTTCCCTGTACGGTGGCACGGGCCGCGCAAAGCCAGATATACGAATATGAGCTTGGACAATAAATTACTGTCCATTGATGATGCTGCGAATTCAGATGACTTAATGCAGATGATGATGATGGCGATGGTATTTTATTCATGCGAGCGCGAACGTGTTTGAAATTAAAGCGATAAACCACTTACTCTATATACCATGAGAACGTGATAAAGAACTTGGACTATGGATTATGTGCGCGAAGTGGGTTCAAACGATATTGCTCCCACCCAGATAGACCTTATCAAAACTAGTGTGACATACAATTTTTAATTAGATTCCATAATGCAATGCTTCGTCGAAGTGAATTCATTACAGAATCGCAATCGCTCTACTGTCTACTCCACTTAGTTCGAACGTACTACCTGCATACTATATGCGAAGCCTTACAACCACCCCTAAGCTTACATCCAAAAGGGATTGAAAGGGATTGACAGTCATTCAATATTCGTATATCGCAAGTCGTATCAGTTATATTTGTAGTCTGGAATGGCAAATTTCATTACGACAGATGTAATCGGTTGTTGGAACAGCTTCCAGTGAATAATCCGAACAGCAACATCTATCTGCAAAGCATTGCGTATCAACTTGACGAATGACGCGGGAACTGCTCCCATTCTGCTTTTGTTGTGCACATACATACGAGTACAATCGGAGCTAGGAATCGAATTGAATTTTAAATCCGTGATTAGCATTTACTATGTGTGCTTTCAATTGTGATGAAGGTCAGTTCTTGTGGGGATGCTCCGGCAGCCCATTGGCGATGGTAGAGAATTCCAAATCGGGCAATTCATTGCTCATCGTGGGTCAAGTAATTCTGATTGAATAGTCGATTTCTGTTGAACATATGAATATTTCCTTGGATCGGGTGCAGTGTTGTTATAGTTGCCGAACAAATATTGCATCAGTGTAATTCAGGGCAAATTGTAATTATAGGTTCTCTGTTGGTCTTGGTTGGTTGACATTTTGCATGCTGTAATTGAAAATTTATCAATATCCAATCAGTTCGCACTGTCCAACTGTAATTGATAGTATCGTGTCGGAGACGGTGGGCTTTACCAATAAACATTTTTAGTTTCGACTCTAAATTTTAGAAGTTCACAGATTTTGCAATTGTAAGCTTCCGTAAATTTAAAGTCGAGTCTAAAATTTGTTATAAGTGGGACGCGGTGTGTTGACAATTAGCCAAACATCGGTTTGACGTTTGTTGTCCACAACAGAACTATAAAAAATTATGTGTTGTTTGTGGAAATGGTTTTTAGAAAAAAATATCAACTATTTAACACGGAGTTGAAATGTACTTCCAAAACTACGATCAGATGTTAAGGTTAAACGCAGGTTTTTAATTTCATTTCAAACGCGAATACTTTGTATTTCTTCAGGGAGTGTGTTCAATAATTCGCAAGCTGTTTAGTTTAGTAAAATGATCCGCAAACTTCAATGCGGTGTTTTTAAAAAGCACTTTCAATTGCTTCAGCGAAAATCCAGCGACAAGGATAACGATGTTTGAAAACTCGCATTGTGTATTTAAAATCGTCCGTTTTGTACTTGTGTTTTCATTTCTTCACGAGATAATCCACACATTTAGATTTCTATTGTGACCTTAAAAGTATATATACCAGAACATTCGACTGAAAGAAGCGATCACTATATGTGGAGTGAAAATTTGAATTAAAAAAAAAAAAAAAAACAAAAAAACTGATGACTCATTCGAGACGTTGTTTTCCAAGTTACAAATAACACAACCAGTTAGATCCAGTTCAGTTGGCATTTAATTTATGTATTTAAAACTATGAGGGCAACAAATTGAAGTGCTCTTAATAGTTGTTATTGGCAACAGCTATTACAGAACTATACTACTTTGCGGATTTCGCTTAAAAGAAACAAAGCATGTTGAGCAGAGAGTACTATCGTAGACATCATTTTCATTAAATAAGTAATAATTACTAATTAAAACCGGCGGCTCGTCGATATGAGAGTGTTCCTTTGGGGTTGCAAAAGGTTATGCGATTGATAATTGTGAGAAATGTTTCCGGTGTTATCATCGTCTTGGAGAAGACTGCCCTCTATCAATGGACTCGTTTCGTGTCCCATTTGACAGAACGTTTTCATAGACAGTCGAACTTAAGTCCGATTACCTTTATACAATCCATAAACATTCTTAAAAAACTAAGGAACTGATTAAAAATACGAAGTTAAGCTTGAACAAGAAATCTGTGACTCTCGAACGATACTCGAATTCGATTAAAATTCATCAGAGGTATGTTAAAAGTGCTGTCAATAGTTTACCCTACAATTCAACCTCCACCTTAATATGTTGTAGGTAACAATGGATAATTTTTTACGAACAATTACCTACGAGTTTGCATAATTTAACCTGTATTACAAAAATCGTATTTGAGTGATTAGGTGTCGCTGAATGTAAGCGAATCAAAATATTTATGCGTCCTTTATAAATAAACAGTTCTATTTGTTGCAAGTTTGCATATATGTGCAATTTAAAATTTAAGAAAACGTTTTGTATATATCTTCTGTTTACCCAGATGTTTTCGCCAACGGATCTTCTATTGTTTACATGCGTGTCCCATCGTTCACAACACAAGTAGATATGTTTGTTCAACTCGACGTTTACTTATCCAGAAACATCGCCACCTGACAGCTATTAAACTCGTTCCTACGCGAAAATGCATTCTTTGGATAAATGTTGACTCATTTGCATCCAGAACAAAGAAACTGTACAATGGCAACAGAAACAGCTAAACAAAACGTAACTCGCGTTACTTCTGTCAAACGGCAATATCCGTCGCTAAATGCCGCAACAATCGGTGCATCGATTAGAGCCGAATTATAAACGCTGCCACCTCAGAGGGCGGACAAATAAAGCCGTCAAAATTAATAATAATATCCCATAAAATACAATATAATTATCGCTCACTTTCGGTAAATGATGATTTCCTACAAAAAGCGCATTCGAACCCTGCGTCGTTGGTCATTTAATCCCACGAATACGCGCCTGCCATGGCATAGCTCTTTGATCTCAGTTTAAGTGCTACAATTGACCCGGTACACCCTTTGCGATGCAATATTTAAAGCACATAAATCCGTGTTCTGACAAACCACCCTCCCTGTCATTCCATTCAGTCATTTCGAATAATTCCCCACTGCCAGACCTCATCAAACGGGGTGATGCAATGTGTCTGGAAAATACTACATTCGGACTTGGACTCTGTATACGTACTATCATAAAACTCTAAGTAAATGCAATTAATTAATTGCAAACAAAAATAATAAAAAAAAAAAATAACGGATAAGAAGAAGACATCAGCCAAGCATCAATGCCTAATGTGGTGGATTTTCGTGGAGATAATCGGGTTCGCAGAGGTTGCCTGTTGTTGGCAATTGGCGCTTGTGTCTGAATTTAATTAGCACTTTAGTATAAAATCGGAAAGTGTTGCTGTTTGAATTGAACGGTTCCCCTTGCAATTTCTCTTTCAAATTCAATTGCAAATCACACAAGGACGACACTCTATGACTGTAATGGTTAGCGAGGCGAACAACTACCGCGCTTTAAATTTATGAATGCAAATTTCAGAAATTAAGACTGCGCGAATGTACTCGTCGTAATTTACGAGCAGCAAAATTTATGTATTTCTGCAAATCATAAATGAACCGAAATAAACATTGAATATTTGTTTTGTGCGCCTTCGAATCTATGGGAGGGTGTTGTAACGACGATTTAATCATGCGCCTCTAGAGTTTGGTACATAATTTTATAGAATGTCTACAGTTTTACTTCACGAACATACGTTGGAGTTTGATGAAGAGGATGTGAGCGCTTGTTTGCTTAGGACTTGCTGTTGGATGCGGTTTACTGAAATCGGAACCCCTTGTAGTTAATTTCATGGCCCGCTTGTATAGGTCAGAAATTGTTAAGCAACGCTGACAAAAGTCTTGTAGGTTTAACGCCATGATTACCTCTAATGGGAGTGACAAACTTTTCTGAGCCGATACTATAGACAAACACAATCGCAATTAATGCGAGACCTTAGTCGAGCAATTAAATAGAACTATTTCGGATATTCTTTGATGTAGAGCCGCACAGAGATCCAAAACAAGGCAGAAATGCCAAATCGCAAACTTCAGCCTGTGCTGTTTGTATAGGAAAAGTTTAAAATCTCATCCGTTTATCTAGTTAAATCGCACACGTGCCGGCTTTAAAATTCATTGGTTAAATTTTTCCGCAAACACATTGTATATTCGTGGATCAAGTTTTGTAGTTATATTTACGATGTTTTATGCTCTAATACGATAGTCGCCATCTCAACTTTTACTCTCATGTATCATAAATCACATTAAATGTTATCTAGGTTTGTCGTTAAAGTTTGGAACGTAGAGGAATTAAAGTGACCGCAGACAATGTATCGATTGAGATGCTGGAATAGCCTTATTGACGTTAACGGCAGTTTTATTCGCTACAGGGTTAACCATTTTCGACCGCCGTATCGTTAGCCCCTATATATAATTTTCAACCGCACTACAACAATCGGTTGGTGTTGATGTTCTGAATCAGTTTACATGTGCGGTTAGTTTAGTGGAATACGTTTCATTTTAAGTGTAATTTCTTAAATTGAAGGATTTAGTATGGTTATGTTTTCTAAGTTATATGCACATTCGTGACATTGGTATTCAAATCGCTTGAGTGACGAACAAAATTCAAACATACCCTGAGCGATTCGCTCAATCGCTTATTCGTTCGTCCCATTTCACTAATGCCTTAATGGAGTAGTTCCTGACAACGTCAGTGTGAAATGAAAAGTAGAAATAGTTTTAAGGGAGAGCAAAGTGTTTTATTGAGAAATAAACATTTCCAATTCTGATAAACTTCCTAGAAACAACATAAAAACCCTACCTACCTAATAATGAATTAACACTCTTCAGAAAATTCTCTCATTTTTCACCAATTACTCAGCGAAACTGAATAGTAACAAACCGAAATGAATGGCATGACGTTTGAATTTGACAGATGTCATATTGCAGCTTGCACGGATGTAAAAACCTAACCTTGATCCGAATATCTTTGTTGTGAGTTATATTGTTTCAAAACAATGCAAAAATAATCGAAGATGTCAAAATACAACCATATGTGTCCATTGACCGATGGATGACTAGCGGCTTGACAGAGATGGAGCTGTAGCACTGGCCCTAGATATCAAGAAGCCGTTCCTACATCTGGGTTATTATCCGCTAGATGTCGGGTCAATGGTGCGCCCACCATTTTTCTATCATGAAATCGTATTTTGAGATTCTGTTTAACCCCACATATCGAAGTTGGTATTTTCATTATGACTTTTTAGATTCCCTATATTTTTGACACATGGTTTCTTCTTCCTTCATAATAGCTTCCAACAAAAGTGGTAAACAGACACCGCAAACCATTTATTCTGAAACACGTATGGACAAAATATAATGCGTCGTTCTTACTTTGCTACTGCTAAAATCAAGGATAAAGTCACTGCGCAATACTAAAGGTACGATAACACGGGCATTTTTTCGAGTCATTTAAATGACGCTCTGACGTCAGCAAAAAATGTCGCCTTTGAGTGCAATTCAAGCTACGATTCGTCACTGGTCATTTGCGAAAAAATGGCGATCACACGTAATGACTATCATCGTCATTTTTGTCCCAAAATCAAATGACGGACACTGCGAGCCATTTAGAATTTTCCGTTTGGATGGCATTAAATGACGATCGAAAAATTGGCGATCACACTGTAATCATTTGCGTGTATGCTAGAAAGCAGTGAAGACAATCGCCGCAGCGAGATGAGTGGATTTTGTGTTGAATTATTGCTCGATTTTTTGTCTGCCTTCGGTAACATCTACTGTGTCGAGATCTAGTACAACAACTACCCAAGAATGGGTTTTGAAACGCTGAAGTTTGTATTCTGGAACTTAGCTATCCCAAATCTCCTGTTGCTTTTGCACCGCCACAATCAAACGCGATTCCTCTTCGTCGCTCCACGAATGGCTAATTTTTCAATCCCGATTCACTACTGCTTTTTGCGACTTAAACTTCACAACATGGTTGACTGAGTAGTCCAAATTGTCGGCACTTGACGGCCACGCGACTGTTCGTATTCCATTTCTCTCGATATAGGTACCGAACAACACAACCACAACAAAGAAAAATTAGAAACCAATTTATTAATTATCACGTCCTTTGGCCACGAGACAAAATTCAAATGAAAGCACAGATATCGTATTAAATGCTGCGTCATTTGCGTCGAAAAATGGCATGGCATGAATTTCGAGCCTTGTCATTTTTTGGAGGCTGCCATTTAAATGACGCAACATCCAAAAAGTTTAGTCATTTGTCCTAGGCGTCATTAAAGAGCGATCACACGGCCAATTTTTGCCGTCATTCAAATGGCACACAATTCAGGCCATTTGGTCTGCCATTTTCCTAGGCATTGAAAAGACGCCGAAAATGTTATCCCAAAACTGGCGATCACACAGAACGACATTAATATGACGGCTTTGTGACGCGATTTTTACGTCAGAGCTCCATTTAAATGACGCGAAAAAATGACCGTGTAGTCGTAGCTTATAGTAATCATATTTACTGTCCAGACTAAATTTTCCGAGTTTACAATGGTGAAATGTTCCATACAAAATTGCATATTGACAATTAAGTGTATCAACAGAGACAACCTAGCCTTAAAGGCAATTAAAACAACCTCTAATTTTTACTAAAAATTGGCTGTGACATTCCAAAAACTTGTCCATCGTTGCTAATGAATTATTAAATGGCCCAATTATACCTCTGGACCAAATTCCGCACCAAACAGTGACTCGTTTTGGGTATATCTGCTTTTCAATGTATGCGTGCGGGTTTTCTGTGCCCCAAATGCGACAATTTTGCTTGTTTACATACCCGCCAAGATGAAAATGAGCTTCATCTGAAAAGATGATTTTTTTGGCAAAATCGGCATCTTCATTTTCAAAGTAATGTCGCAATATTTCCCAGCGTTGTTCAAGCGTATACACAACCATATTCGTTCAGCGGAAGGATAAAACTAATTATCTGTCAAATCAGACATGAGCTAAGTGTTACCATTCGCGAAATAAGCACTAGTTAAAAAAAAAAGTTAGATGGCGGACCCTTTAGTATGCATTCATACTGTTAGTGTAATTCTACAAAAATATGACCGATGTAATGACAACAAGACACAAAATCATATTTGACAAATATCAAACGCACTACAAGATAACTTAAAAAGAAGAAGAAGAATAGAAAACACTTAACAAGAAATGTCCACTTAAGACCGAATAGAAATCTTCATTCATATTCGTCGCTTCAAGTAGAGAATCGCTCCCCAGCGACTATACCGTGTCCCGCCATAACAAATTAACGCTATCATGAATGTGTATATTTCTGTCTTTTCTTGATTTGTTTTTAGAAATTATAGTAAAAATATTTCTGCACCACGCAAATAGGGTTGACATTGTTGGCTCATACTCAAAATTTCGGACAGTCTGTTTACTACACGTTGCAGTAGAAAATAACGCGTGACCTAGCTATGCAGCACATTCACATGCCAGACATTTATAAATAAAGCACTCCTTACGTGACATACGTAACCACCTACTTGTCATCACCGAATCATCATCGAATAGCATTAAGTCTCCATACATCAGAACATATAAGCAGATGAATCAGTAAACGACCTCCCAGCCAGCCATTGCAGCGCCTTTTGGGTGCCTTCAAAAAAAAAAAAAAACTCGCAAACAGCCGCACTCCATCCAGCACCCACTCACACTCCGAATTAAATTGATAGCGTTAATCCAGCGTGAATTAAAATTTATTACGCGATTTTATTAACATCTGCTTGAAAATATATTTGTATCTTGGTGAAATACTGTTTACTACCAACACCCCTCTTATCCTGAAAGCGATCTATAAACATCTCTAAGCTGGTGAATCGATGCGTCTGGCATCTATCACAGACACCACATCAATGGAAAGAAAATCTCCTTCACAAGAACATTATCGGCGCAAATGCATGCATATGTTTACATGCGGTAACACTTTTGAATTAATATACAAACTTTGGCATTCGCTAATAAAATTCAAAATCTAATTGCCCCCATTGGAATGTTCGACGCAACGCTGCGCTGGCTGGATGGAAAGTACGTGCGAAGTGAACATACAAATGTCATTTGCATATGGTATAAGAGAGGAAGGCGCTTTTCAATGCGCTTACTTACTGTTACTCTTATGGCCGAACTTAAAATAAAGTGGTTGGTGTCTCTTGGCTGTTGTTAATGGGCCATTGGGCCTTACCAATAAAGATTTTTGGATTCGACTTTAATTTAAGTAATTCACAATGGCTATCATTTTCATACAAATTTCCCAATTGCGAGCTTTCGTTAATTTAAAGTCGAGACTTAAATTTATTATAAGTACGGCGCAATGGTCCTTATCCTAATAATCATTTTTAGCCTTGACACTAAATCTTTTGTAGGTCAGGTATGTAGTTTTGTGTGGAAAGTTTCTCCATTGTGAACTCGATTTAACCGGGAATGAACAATCCCTTGTTGTATCGCGGAATGAGCCTTATCAATAAAAATTTATAGTTTCTACTTAAAATTTTCGTATTTCCAAATAGCAATATTTTCCATAAAAATTGTGCAATTGTGAGCTTCCGTAAATTTATTAGTGCGGCGCAATCATTATAAATACATATCTGAACGACGCCGGCGTTAGTTGATACTTTATTTTGTAGTTACGTACCTGCGCCATAACCTATTCCATTTAACGCTCTACTACGTAGGTACTTCAAAACTTAATTGAATAGAACATTTCCAACATACTTACTTAATATCTTACACACATGATCTCAACTAATAACTAGTTAAGCGACACGCTAACGAAATATTGCGGTTAAAAAGAGCTGCACGAGCAATAAATACTAAACACAAAAAAAAAAAAACCTTTATAACGTATATTTATCGCCATTACATGGCCGACCGCACCCCTAAAATGTTCACCACAGAGGGTGAACATGAACAAAAAATTGCCCACTCTGCTACAATTGGCAAAAAAGTAAAAAGTACATTCACAGCCATATTAGTAACTCGAACTTAATTCCAATTTTAAAGATACAAGCATTACTTTCAAGTTAGCCAGTGGGTTGTGTATGAAGAACCGCAAAGAATACCTAGCAATCAATTGTAACTTATATATTTCAATCGAACCAAAACCTGACAATCGTGTCAAAAGTAGTTTATGGATGCCTCAGTGCAAAGATGTAAGACGAATAGACGGCGTAAGTTGTAAGTTGCGTTGGTCATAAAAAAAAAAAAAACGGACGATAAACAAAACATCTTTTAACCAACACCAGGGAAGTCATATTTGCTTACGAATTTCTGTCGGAAAAGAATATGTACACGAGTACCCACACCACATAAGGTACATATATTTCTGTGAATGGCAAAAATGTATTTCATATGTTACATTTTTTGAGTGACGATATTTGAAATTTACGATTGCGATACGAAAAAGGTCTTTAGGGTGACTGGTGATGGTGACTGCCTAGTGCTTGGGCAGAGTACATATAGGCAGATGACAGCAATAAGTTTTGCTTTTGTTGTTATTCCCGGGAACACGTGCTGTTAATCTAGACAATATGCAAAAAATGGAAACAATCCCTTGTTGTTTACTATGTTTTTATTTTGAAACAATTTCAACCCAAGTTTAAAATAAAAATAAAAACAAAAACAGGAAGTTTATATAGATATTTGTCATTTTAAATTGATGAAGAGACCAAAATGTAAAACGAAATAATTAGATATAACGAGGAACTGGTATTTGATTCAATACAAAAGATCACATATTGACTCAAAAATGAAATGACGTTTGCCAGAGTCACAGTTCGTTGACATAGATCTGGTGGGGAGACGATGGAAGTTCAAGGACAACCGCTAAAGGAATAAGGTAACCTTGGGGTTAGGTAGCTCAAGTGCTTGTCATAAATTCCAATGGTAAAGAAAAGTCTTTAAAATGTGAATTGATGAAAGTGATTCGGAATTAAGTTTGTACTTGGTCTGTACAAAATGCATTCGAGAAAAAGCGACGCTGCATTAAAAATTACAGTAAATCTTAAATCATCTGTCAATTGTGACTGACAGCTTTCCCAATTCTTACTACAAGAAATTTGTTGAGTAGACACTAGTAAAATTCTCAGTGGATGAGTTATATCTTGCTCTCTCGAAGTCGTTCTCTTTAACGAATTTTCCGAGCTGGGATTAAGGAATGGCATTGGCCAAGAGTTCGTAAAAATACGTAAAATTGAAAAACAAAGGAATACTCCTTATGACTGTAACAGCAGAAGTAAATGAAAACGTTTAAGAATCTAGTTTAATAAGTCTGACAGCTGGCTGGTTTCATGTGTCTCAATTTTTCTTGGCCTACATAAGAGACATGAACAGTTTTTTAGTTGACATTTATGGAGGGGTATTTAACGAATATAGTCAAGAATTTCGTGACTGATAGGTATAGGTACTACTTTGACAGTTCGTATATGTGGCTGACGTAGGAAAAGCGGCGTTACGGACCAATTTAGTTTTCCTTTTCACGAATGTTTTTTTTGTAATGTTACAGATCGTATGCGCTGGAAAATTATTATTCAAATGTTTAACTTAAATTTGTAAATAGAGTCTGCATTTAGTATAAATGTTTGTATTCAGCGATCTCACTATAAGTTTGCATAACTTGTTCCAAATGCAAGGCGACACAAACTGTGTGGAGATGGATAAAGAAAAGTGTGTCGAAGTTCATTTTATGCTTTAGTGACTTAAGCATTAAAAATTTATATGATATTTAAACAAAACGAGTTGATGGCAACATATAAAGTTCCGTACATTATTTTATACCACTTGAACTCCCCCATATCGTTGACCGATTTGGGCTTATTTATTCAGTTTGCAGTCTGTTCTTTCGTTTAACAAATTCAGCCGTTACGTACATCACCTGGGATTTTCAGATGAATTCGCTACCGCACTCGAAGCGAACCTAATGCGAATTGCCTGGTTGGAACACAAACATTTTTCCGTTTCTGTTAAAATTGATTGATCTGTTATTATTTGTAGTGTGTCGGAAGGTTGTTGATTTCGTTGCTTAGTGCGTGAAAAGAAATCTTATCGTTTTACAGAGTTAGAATTAAAAACAAATTTAAATTTGTCTACAGAAATATACATTTGTCTTTTATTTCACTGTTTTCGAGAGAGTTTCTTCCAACACTCACTTTTTTTTATGTTACTTAGTAGGCAGCTTTGACATTTCGGGGATTCTAATATGAAATCGATGGCGATTTAAATGCGGATCTTCAAAATCTTTAAAACTAAATATGTATCATTCGTTACCAGAAATGTATGAATAATTCACCACAAGAGGTTAGTCAGCTGAATTAAAATATATAATGGGTTTTTTTTTCCGGGAGGTAAAGCATCTAATCTTTGATCAACACCACAATAAAAAACATCACTCCCATTTCCGTACACCAACCGGAGAAGATGACTATAACCGAATAGACACGTAAAGTAAATACTATTGTAAATCGATTAAATATAATTTTCTTCACCGTCCTTAAAACAACAATCCTCAAGTCCCTTAATAGTGTTTGCGCTTTTAACTTGAGAAGAAGTGATGAATTATTTGAAAACGCAACAAGTTAATCGAAGTAAATTAAAGTTCGTGTGGTTAATGCGGTAAACCAATAATCATTTTGTAGGACTGTGTGTAAAAATTGTTTGGAGTTGACGAGAGATTAGTGTGAAAGTTGGTTCCCTAACATTTTAGTTTAGTTTTTTGCATTTCTTTTTTAATGCGAATTCAGTGAGTCATGCCGAAAAATTTGGAAGCCGAGCTAGAACCATGTTTCTACAATCAAGCAAGCTCTGTTGTATACTGTTTGTCTATGTAATGTAAAGTCTAACTGAAGTCTTTTGGTGGCAATAAAGATAGGCGCTTACTTATATTTTCCGTCGCACGATCGATGGCGAAATGTTTGCTTGAAGAAATGTCACTCGTAAAATTTAAGCTAAACTAAAAATAAGTACCAAAATTGTTAGGTAAAGGGAGTTTCTGTTGAGTACAAAACACTGCAGGCTCTCACCTTCAATACCAAAAAGAGTTGTGACTTTGATTACACCTCCTTCTAAGGTCGAAACGATCCCAAACATCGATCAAGCTAGCAACCTAGTTATGCTAATGCATTAAGGGTTTTAATATCTGTTTATTTAACCTGTCTCACATTCAATGGAAATAACTAGACGAAATTTCTTATCTTCATTTAAAATATGTTGTAGTTCACAAAAGTCAATTTTAAATTAGAACTATTTTAAATCTTCATTTGAAATTTGATATAGGTCCCAATAGGTATTTTTATTTGATAAGTGACGACAAACTTAGCTGACATATATATAAGTACTGGGAAATCTTACCCTGCATTTTGTGCAAAGTAATGGCAACACTTTTGCAAACATGAGTTAGGACCGTTTGCTGATACTACTTATGGCGATTTAAGTTCTTAAATGCCTTACTGGCTACTCTTTCTATTTCATAAGCACATAAGTTTTTAAGTGGAACTTAAATCGCTTTAAGTAGTAGGTATCAACAAACGGGCCTTAATGATTTACTTTTCCTATTAAAAATAAATCCATCCCATAGCATTTAAAGTAGTTGGACATCGAAAATAAATTTATATTTTGACTGTTTCCACTTAATTCCGCTATTGTTCATCTGCATTGATCTATTGCAATATTTTAAGGCCGTAATGCATTATCTAGACGGTAAAAAGTGACAACAAAAAGAATCCCAATGCCAACCAACCTCTTAGAACAACGGCTGTAATTTTTTTTCTCAATGACAAGTTTTTCCCTGTAAATCATAAAACTAACCGAAAACTTTTATTTATAACGCAATAATCATCAATTTAGAGCTCGTTCATCTGTCATAAATTTAAGAAACTATAATAAATCTCGTTTCTTTATATATAAATTGTTTATTTATAATCTCTTTTGACGTTCGCTGGGGTGTATTTAGCTTCTGTGTTCGGCTTTGGTCGTCTCCTCTAACTGTTTTTATGTGGCAAAAACATTTCCATCACGTTTCTCTACGGCTTTCAAAGTGTCATTTACAAACATGAAATTCGTTTCCAAAAGTGATGGGCGCCAGTTTAAATTAATTACTTAAAATGTTTAAATCAAAAAGACATACGTACAAATTCGGAGAGCAAACATGCATCATATAAGATAAACATACAAAATACGCAGATCATTGCTCCGTTTGGGGGCAAAAATACCACTACGCCGATGGAAAAGAAAATTGTCGGCGCGCTTCTTCCAGGTTTTGTTTTGTCTCACAGTCACCGTCATCGTATCGTCGACGGTCGACGTTTGTTGACGCTATTGCCGCTAGCTAAATAGGAAGCAAAAGTAATGCCGGTCGAGCATAGAGAAAGAGAGCCAAGAGCACTTATTGTCCAAATCGACCGGCGACAGTGCACTGTGCTACTGTGCACCTCGTCCACCTAAGTTACAGCCCCACACAGCTGTATGCCCCGCGGGGACTAATTCATTCAGCCACACACGGTACGATACACGCTGGCGTATGTGTATCGCGCGTCGCACTGTAGCTTCCCCGGCTGCAAATTTCGTGCGTTCTTACATGATATTAATGTCATTAATGCGAATTAAGAGTGTATAAAGTTGTAGAAAATTGTATTGTTGCTATTTTCGAGCTGGTGGGCAGTGCTCTGTTTAGTATGGATACTGTAATGTATTCTCCACACACAGACGGTGTGCGGACGGAGAATGGTGGTGCGATAAACTTACTTAATTTGTTGCTAGTGCTGGTGCTGTGAAGAGATGCGGCTGTTGTTTAGATTCACCTTCTTCTTTGATATTGAACTCGCTTCTCCCTCTGCCGATATTTGTTTGTTGAATTAGCGAAAACCGTTAATTGGCAAACAGCAACTGTTTATTTGAACGAAACAAGCCCGCAGAGAACGTGGAGCTGATGTGTACACGAATACATATATATGTATATTGAACGTACAACGGTCGGGCTTTGTACTTTGGCGCAAATCGTAAACCACTCACTAATGACGAGCGAGATATGACTAAATAGGATTCATTTAAATTTCATTTAGCGCCTCATTATGCGATTAGTACACTCAAAAGTTGAAACAACAAACACGAATACGGCACATATATTCACTTTGCAAATAGGAATGCACGATTTTTGAATGTAGGTACCGAGCGTGTGGTGTCGATTTTAAAAATTAAACGGACTCAATGGCAACAATCAACCAAGTAACTGGAATTAACTGAGTATTAAGAAGGTCTGTGGCTGTATTCCGAAGCGCAGCAGGACTTTTTTTTGGCAAAACAACACAAACGATGTGGCTTGGTCTGACTTCACCCTTAGAATTCAAATTCGGAACAAGCCAATGACACACTTAAAATTCACAAAGAACCAATTCAATCGACAAACTAAGGCGAGGAGGAACACTTAAACACAACTGCTCAGGAACGTGGGCGCTGAAAAACTGTTCAAAAGCATTCAATCGTACCGACATGAAGGCTCCTATTGCCGTTGCCGCTCGTTTTTTTGTAGGAATGAAAACTGTGTGACTGAGTGAATGGTTCTGGTTGTTGTATATGCGACGCGAGACACCACCAGCGCACAACTGGTATGGAAGAGATCAACCGAAAACACTGACTGACTGGGGCGAATGTGTGACATTATTCGCCAGCCAGAGGGATGAAATGTACTCAAACGGGTTTGTTGGCTAGCATGTTGCGGATCAGGCGATTGAGTGGTTTTGTAATCATGTTATCGGATGATTAATCTTTGGGGTGTTTGCGAATGCAATTTAAATTACCTTCGACGAATTTCGCCTGAGAATATATAATTTAAAAAAATACGCTTCATTTCGAATTCACTCAACGAACTGCAGCTTTTTTTTATTCAAATTTGTTTGCTGTAAACAGAATTCTTGACATTGTACAAAACTTATTACATTTTTAGCGCGGTCAATTTTACGAGTTCACAATGACAATATTTTTCATGTAAAATTAGCTATTGAAACAAAACAACAAGGTTTATGTAAAGGGTAAACTAACTAAGTTTAGGCAGTTTTAATTATTTGTGTACGTTTTTCTTTCTCAAGTCAAGTCAATTCCCTAAAATAAGTGCTCGCAGTTGACATTCATTTGGGTCAAAGGAGAGTACTTATGTCACTTCGAATCCGAAATAGTTCATAGCTAAGTCAAAATTCCTCCGAAACCGAATCCTTTGTCTAAAAAAAACTCTTGCAATCATACGACATCCGACATCAGGCTCTGTTCTGTAATTATCATATCGATATCTTATATTTCACCAAAACAATATAAATCGAAAAAAAATTAATTTGCGAAATTTATCGCACGCGTTACAGAAAATATTCTTTTTTATATTTCTTTTACTTTCGAAAGTAGGTTGTGTCCTTTCCCCTTTAATGCAACCAACATAATTATTAAACAATTTAAAATCTTCATCGTGAGTAGATACATCCGGTCCGTTGGGAATATAAATACAACCATTTCCAACTTCGTGCATTTCCTGCCAGCGCAGCTGAATAGTCAGCATACGTCAAAAACAGCTGGTCATAAAAATAGAGTAACAACAAAAGTGCTATGATAAACAGTTTTGCAAATTGACTTTAAAAAAATGCAATTAACTTCAATTTACGTTACTGTCGGCACCACTAAGTTCGATGACTTAATTGAAAAACTGTTATCTGACGAAGTGCTGTCAATTCTGCAAAAGAGAGGATGTAAAAAGCTTATTATTCAATATGGAAATGGCAAAGTCCCTGCAGTGGCAAAAGCACAAGACTATAAGATAGCAGTAGAAATATATCAATTCAAATTCGGCCCAGAGAGAGCAGACATTCTTAATTCGGATTTAACAATTGGACACGCTGGAGCTGGTACTTGCATGGACATCTTGAAGAACAAAAAAGCCGGCCTCGTTGTTATCAACGAATGTCTCATGGATAATCATCAAGCGGAGTTAGCAGAACAGTTGGCTAAGGATGGTTATATTTTCAAATGTAACCTAAGCACATTGCCAACGAGCCTGGAAACACTAGACTTTGAATCGTTGGTTCCGTATGAGAAGGGTGGTGGAATGTCAAAGTTTATCTCGCACCTAACAGAACTGATGCGGTCGTGATGTATGTATGAATGTAGGTTGTGTAAGCGAGAATAAAGTGTTATTACTATGTACACTTGACAAGGTCTGTAAAAAGTGTTCAGTCTTCTGAAGCAAATGTATAGTCAATATTGAAATTCGCTACCAGTAAATCCCGGCCGTATATAAAACTACTGTTTCTTACTTTTCGGCAATAAAGTAGCTTATTCTATGCGTTATGAAAACTTCTCTGCTGTAGAACCGATAACTACTTTTGAGGACCATGCGCACTATGCCCGTATTAATTCAAATTTACTCGTTTACCGAGAGAATCGCTGCCGAATTAACTTGAAATTAGTATCAATTGTTCACTTCCTCTTGTTTCATTTAAAAAATTTGTGCTCAACATGGTGATAAGAACAGCGTCTCAGAAAAGCAAACAATTCAAGTTCAAGGCCAAATGTCGAAGCTTAAACAGAAACTTGTGATTAACTTTGTTAGCACATTCCTACTAGTGAATAAATAATTTCTTTTATTTTCGTAACAACATCGAAGCATTACAATTGAATCAATTTAATTAACTGTGCTATATATACAGCCGGTGTATATATGCATTTTTAACTTTAAACAACATTCTCTATGACAATGGATATTTGAGGTGTGAATCTATTAACGGCATTCCTTAAATGCTAGGGTTGTCTTCTCCAGCTTACTTGGCCTTGCCTTGGGCAGCAACAGCTTCGATAGCCTTCTTCACTGTCTCTTCATCGCCCAAAAATTGCATTGACACAACAGGCTTGAAGTTTTCATCCAATTCGTAGACGAACGGAATACCGGTGGGCAGATTGAGTGCCATGATAGCCTCATCGGACAAACCTATCAAAAGGAAATATTAAAATCTGAATTTGTAGCGATATTTGGTCAACTTACTGTCCAAATGCTTAACAATGCCTCGCAAGCTGTTACCGTGAGCCGCGATAATGATCTTCTTACCCTCCTTCAACTGCGGAATGATAACGTCGTTCCAGTATGGCAGAGTTCGTGCAATGGTCAGTTTTAGTGACTCGAACATTGGGAACTCATCGCCCTTGGGACCATCTGCGTAGCGTGCATCCTTTACGATATTATCGTAGTATGCATGACCGGGTTCCATTGGTGGTGGTGGAATATCAAAGCTACGCCTCCAGATTAGCACCTGTTCTTCACCGTATTTGGCAGCAGTTTCGGCCTTATTCATACCAGTCAAACCACCATAATGACGCTCGTTCAGTCTCCATGTCTTGTTGATGGGAATACCATCCTGCCCAGATTCCTTGAGGATACTGCCCAATGTTACTTGAGCACGGGTAAGCACAGAAGTGTGGGCAACATCGAATTTGAGGCCAGCCTCTTTTACTGCTTTACCAGCAGCTAGAGCTTCTTGTTGTCCTGTATTTGAAAATATATGTAAGGTACAAGTAATTTTATATAGAATTTTTTTTACCCTTTTCGCTCAAGTTGGCATCGAACCAACCACAGAAAAGATTCTTTTGATTCCATTCTGATTCACCGTGACGGACCATGACAATCTTGTACTTTCCTGCCATTTTCAGTAGTCGATTTATTTTGTTACAAGTAAATAAAAGAAATTTTATTCAAGACCGAAAAGAAGAACTTTCGGTATTCAATTCTGGAGACCAACAAAATTCACTTGTGCAATATTTGACCTCAAGATGACATCGACAAGGTTATTTCGAGAAATGAGTGATGCCAAAACTCACTCAGTTTTCGAAATACGTATAGAAATGTTCCGATCATTGCAGACATAAGTTCGTTGATAAAATATGGCTCAACAGATTATCGAAGAGTTGATTAAGCTAAGATTAGACTGAATGCCAACTAAGCATATGAATGCCAAAAGGCAAATGACCAGATTAGCTGTCAAATGAACAAAATGGCAGGTTTATCAAAACTGTATATTAGACTATATGACCAAATTTACCAATATGGTCATATTTGACTTGATGGTCATTGAGGGATTTGGTATTTATTACCAAAAAGAGAACGAAAATGAAAATGAATCACAATTCTACGAACTCAAACACCGATGACAACAACATAATTCCTTTTCCATCAAAAATGCCATCAATGCCATAACGAAATTTCAATTAAAAGCATATGGGCATATAAGGCTACATGCTGGCATTCGTGCCTATTGTTCCATTACACCATATGCTATTTGGGCATTTTTATCTGTCAAAATCAGCCTGATCATATGTGGCATTCAGGTCATTAGAGCATATGAGATATGCCCATTACATTGTATGACCATATTTTCGTTTTCGTGGTGTTTTCGTGGAAAACGACCTTAAACGACTCGTTTTGAAAACTGAAATACGTATGGGAACACTTGTTTTCGATGAAGTTTTCGTGTATTTTCGCGAAAACCCGGTTTTCGGCTTGGTATGAAAAGGCTATAACAGACCTAGTAAAATTGCGGTTTTTTTTCAGTTCGTGAACACACTTTTTCTAATCTGTAGAAAAACTGAAACTCCTGTTGGATAATCGTTCTAAAAAAAATATTGACATCTTTTATTTAAGGTAGATAGTAAAGACGAAGATCGATAAAATTCTTTTTGATCTTGACGAGGATATTCTATTCCTTATTTTTTCCAATAACTACACGCAGGAATTAACAATTTGGCGAACTGTCAATTTGGCAAGGCAACACTGTCAGTCATTATTTTGTTGTATTTATTTTCGCAATGAAACAAGTCCATCGGTTAAGTTTGGCATCACTTCAAAAATAATCTATTTTTATTTTATTTTTGTCATGTCAACAAACCAGTTTCAAAATTGTAAAAAAGTAATTCTTTTCGATATCGGCTGCTTGTTTTGTTTGTGAAATACAAATTCTTTTGTACGACTCAACACAACTGCTGCAGTTTTCAGCAAGAATGGACGTAAGTGTAGCCGCAACAACAAATTGGAATCTTATCGCTGGCACGGACATTGCGAAGTCTATCCAAACAAACACGGCTGCAACAGAGGATTTTGTCAAGTGAGTATAACTTGATATACTATACCCTAGTCATTGAATCCCTTTATCCATAAAGGCCACAACTTGATGATATACTTTCTGCGGAAAGCGCAATACTCCTTGGTAGTGGAACAGACGCAAATCAACCCAATTGCGAGTTTACAATTCGGCTTTTCCCCAAGTACAAAATCGATTCGTTGACCGTAGTGTGTACATCGTCTAAAATCGAGCTATTCACCGGGGCGCAGTGTGAGTACGTTGAAACGATCTACGGATACCGTTTAGAAGGTGACGAAGAGGATGATGACATCCAGGGCTATCGATACGATGTAGAAATTCATAAATCGGGAGTAACAACCTTGATGCTAAAGGTAAATGTGATACGAACGCAATGAGCAAATTAACTTGAAATAATAAACTTTTACAGTTGATAACGACCTCAAATGAACTCTGTATATACGGAATTCAATTGAATATAGCCCCAAATCCAAACGGAATCACCACATTACTGCCGAATACAATTAACTTGGATAATGTAAAAGAAATGTTGAACAATTCAAATCAGAAACTGTCGCCGAGTGCAGAGAAATGTAAAAAGTTCTTGGAGACCTATCAAAGTACGATGACAAGTGAAAAGGGTATTAGCGGCAAAAATGACTTGATGGAAGAGTTTAAGAAAAGTATGAATATGCAAGGCAGTGTGGAATCCAAACCTGTGGACATCAAACTTGAAACAATGAACAACGCAAATGGTGATCTGAAGAACTACATTGACGCAAAGCTGCGGGAAACTGAAAATCGTATTCTGAAGAGATTAAATGACATTGAAGAATCCCAAAATAGAAAATTAGATCAAATACTGAGTATGCTCGACAGCAATTGATAGCCCTGACTGATAGTTAAGTCATAAATTGTACCTAGAATTAAATTAGACGAAGTTTGTATATAGTAAATAGGAAATTTAATTTCGATCGGTTTTAGCTCCGAATACATTCCAGCTTCATTCGAGTTAATACTTCGGAAATACCATAAAAATCTTCAAAACGGAACTGTGTTTCATTAAAAAGTGGCCGTTTCTATGCTCTCAGGGGGAAGAGTCAAAGAAGATTGGACAACATTTTAGTTTTTTTATGCTTCTCTGGTTTATATTGTTTCAACAACGCGCTGGTAACTATTGAAATTGAATTGATGTAAATCGCTGTCGTCTGGAAATACCCATGACTGAAATTTTGTTTGTGAGCTGATAATGCACGCGATAGATTCCAAAAATGTTCAAAGGTTTCAAAACTCATGACAAGTTTCCCTATTGGTAAGAAGGCTTTTATCGCTGATAGTTAAGTTCGACTTCAAAATTCACCTAAATGCTACGTCTACATTTTTAAAAGAAGATTTTCATGAGGAAACATAACTCGTAACTTACAATTTTTGAGAGAAACAATTGATCGAAGGTAAAGTATGCGAAGAGGGTAACGTTGATATCAACAAAGGACAGTATTCAAATGTGTGATCATACAATTGAAATGTAGAAAGTAGAAAATATTCATATTTTTCGTTCTTGTTACCCCTACAGTCGTTTTATTTTTTCTATTTGGATACTTGGCACATTTTTGTCAACTTAAACCTGTCATTATCAACAAAAAGGAATTTTGGTTCGATCCGATCGGTATTTTAAAAATATTGAAATATGTATTAAATTGTTAATGTTTGTAATAGAGGTCAGGCATGCCCAAACCAGAGATTATACACAATCTGGCCGTTCTGTTACTCTAATGGTAACCTAGTGACTAGTGAAGCAGTCATGTACTGCTATTGATTCAATTGTAAAACTGTACCTCCCTGATATGTTGTAGGACGGGTTAACATAAAATTAGTACCTATGAGAAAAGATTGGATCACCAGTTAACCCGGATATTTGACCCAGATCGGGCCCTAACGAAACGATTCACGAGATATCTCCCCAAATTGAGATAAAAAAGCAAAACAGAGACATCTAACTAGCACTTAATCAAACGCTTGCATAATGTCAGACTGACTCGGCGGAGGTGACATTCACACCTATCGAGATATCCGTTCGGAAAAAAATCCGATACGAAAGTCAAATCTGATCGGAACTCAAATTGCATTTTTCCGAGTTCGTACCTCGATTAGGGTGATTAGTTGTACTTTTCTTTCGCTGAGATAGGATGTTTGTTTTAAGTAGTACAATAAAAACAAACAAAAATGGACCAATCTTCAGAATTAGATATTCCTGTCGGTTTAGCGGTTGAAATCTTTATTTTTGCATGGTCCGAAGGGGGGAAAAACCGTGACGTCATAATAATAAATTAACGTAAGTCTTAAAAAATTCACCAGGAAAATGGCGAATCGGGACCTAATACACCATGAACATTTTCTACCTGACTGTACTTCTGATTTTCTGACAATTCGGTTACGGACCAGTTCACCATTAAATTTGTATGCCAACTCTGATTTATAAATCAGATTTTGCATAGACCTCTTTTGTTCAAAGAAAAAATTATTCGAAATCACAATCGTTTTTCACTTCAGTTCAATTTTATTTCTTCCGCGCTGTAGACGTAAGTGAAATTATTTCGTGTAGTAATTTATCTTCTTGTTTAAATAATTTGATTATAATCTTTGACTGTCTCTTTCTATCAATTCATTATCGGTAAATTGAGTAACTTAATGCATTTGGCTATTTTCTTAGTTAAATGTTTTCTGCTCCAAGTGCCTTAAATACATATTGTGAGGGGCGTATTGAAGTGGAGAAAATTATCGATTTTTCGACATTCAGTACAGAACTCTTGCATATTTCTGCTGAAAGTTCCATGATCCATATTCTGTATCCGCCGAAATGTATTTTATTGACCTGCGGCTACGGCGAGTAACAATAATAATGAGTCATGGTTTTTTGGTGATTTTCCTTTACATTTTTGGAATGTAAACTTTTGCTAAAAAAAACCCCTTCAATGGGTGTACTGCACTTTTAATTTCCACCCGCTGACTTTCTCCATACTGGACTTCTTTTAGTCTTTAAAAACAAAAAATGCCTGCTTTTTTGTACTTACATTAATTGATCAGGAAAAGTGTGTAGTTCCAGATATGAGTATGACAGTATGTACATAATACACAAACACATAATCTATCTACGTTGGCAAAAATTGGCAGGGCCAATATTGTTCCGTTCAAAATTGATTTTCGGCGGTGATTTATCAATTTTCAATCGTATGGCGCATCATTTTAGATGCTGATCAATTTTATTCGCATTTTTGCCGCATCTGCAACGAATTAAACATGCGGTGACTTTTCCGATAAATTGTTATCTGTCAGATTAAAGTGCACGGCTACAGTGGGGCGAAAAACTATTCAGTTATACATAATTGGATACAAATATTCAGCGTTTTCCTTTTTGATTAAGGAACTGTGTAGAGGCCAACTATATTAGGATGCCATACCTACTTATTTTTCGATTTAATGCCAAGTATTTTTCGATCTAAGTCAGTTGCAAACTAGCAGCTGGGGCACCCGAACGAGCACATTGCTCTATCATTTGCCTCGGGAAGGTCTGAAATTTGGTTTTCTAATTGAATTTCCCAGCAGGAAACTTTTATGATTGAATGGCAAGGGCACAAGAAATTCTGCATCGAATTGGAACACCCTTAGTTTTCCGATAGATTTTCGTTATAATTGAGCACAAATAATCTATCTACCTATTAAAAACTGAATAGCTACAATGAACTGCGAATAGCATATGCTCATTCCATTTCCTATATAAAATCATGAAAGTACTGGACTGAATATATGTTGGTACCGCTATTGTCGTCGATAGGCATTGTTTTCGTAGTTTAATACAAAGACAAAATGCTGGCCATATTAGCAAGGCAAACAGAATCTCAAGAGTATATTGTTTTGTAGTTTTCTTATTCTTTCTGTTACCTAGCATCTCTGAAAACAAGTATTCTCAATCCTATTGGGATCACATGGGTATATAGATACACAACACAAAATTTTCTCCCATGTATTCTTCGGTTATCCTTGCGCAAATAATTGAAATATGTGTGTACTTTTATTGTAGGATTTCGGGTGAATAGCACAACTCGTTTAAGCTACCTTCCTACATAACATGTTTCCGATTGAGTGAATACCTTTTTTTTTTATATAAATAGAGTGTCGCATTGTTCATATTTTTCGGCATATCGTTCAAAAGGAAAATAAAGGTGTTTGCCGTATGAACAGATTCGCATACTGAAATTTAAATTGCATTCCCTATTGAGTACTTGCAAACACGTACTTTAAACATTGTTTGGATGTCGGTCAAGGGCAAAATTGCAACTTATCTCAACTTTCCATACCTACCAAAAGGAAAGCAATGGGCAATGGTTAGCCCAATATATTTTCTCCGTTATTTGGTTGCACGTCGAAATGATATAAAGGCAAGATAAAGCGCTAATTGTGAATAGGTATGACCTCTACAAAAATCCGACTAAGAAACGTGAAAATAAAACTCATTGCCCCGCACAAATAACCTATTTTAGTCTCGACTTTAAATTTACGCAAGCTCAGAATAGCGAAATTCGTATGGAAAATATAGCCACTGTGAACTACTTAAATTTAGGGTCGAAATTAAAAATGTTTATTGGTAAGGCCCATTATCTTTAACAACAGAGGCGACACAGTTAAATGATGCATTATTACGGCGGAACGCATTATTTGTATGTCATGTTATGGAATGTTCTTGCCGCTTAAGTTTTGCTCCCAATACAGACAAGACAATGTTATTCTTACCATAGTAAAGTCTTTACAAGGACTTTAAATGGGAGTGATCTTGGGTAGGAAAACCTAGATGCGATAAGAGTTTAATGTTTCCAAAGAAATTCGTAATAAAATATTAATTCGGTTCTTAACACTATAAAGTAGGTTTCCGAAAAATCTATGGTTATCACACGGGTGCAATTTTGTTTCCGTTGGAAGGCATGAGGTACTAATTATGGACGGTCCGCTGGTACATAATAGGTGGACAAAGATACTGCTAGAATAAAGACCACAGGGAGGGACGATATATAGAGATAGTGACAACAAAATGAATCCGCACAGCACAAAAAAAAAACTGTCTAGGTATCTGATGATTACGAAAAAAGTTGTGCCGCTCTTGAAAAGAAAACTTCTACCCAAACGTCGCAATTAAGATCACAAGCCTTTACTTTTTGCACATACTTATAATTTTCGTATTCGTATATCACAAACATAAGCATCAGTCACAAAATTTTACCGAAACTCATATCGAGCATTTGCGAACATAAAGCTGCCGTTCTTTTAACGCCAAAGCATAAACCTTATGCAGTATCAAACTTGATCATCGGTCCTCGTGATATTTTATCATGTTTCTTTAGCCTCTGCGTTCCGTCTCTCTTGTTCTGCACACAAACAAATATACCAACTCTTCGTACAGTTTTTTTCGTTCAGTCGTACCCTTAACTGTTGGCTGAATGGGGGATCTCTTATTACGAATTTTAAATGAATCTTCAGGGAGTAATTGCCAATGAAACCTATAACCTATAACCTATGATAAGCTTCCATTTGCCTGTTTTGTTCGACTGATTTGTGCTAATTTTTATCGACTTAAATTTTCGAATCAATATTACAATTCTCAGTATCGTGAAGCTGCAAGAAGTGGGTACGTAATCTTATCTGAAATCCATAAAAAGCTAATCATCGTAATAAAAAATATATAAAGGGAAGGTTTATATTATTAACCCAAACACGCACACACACTTGCCGGCATAGGCTTTCTTATCTAATCAATAGTTTATGTTTCACAATCAATATTTGAATAACATCAATTTTTCACCAATGTCTAATTTTAGCCAATGCAAATTAATAACGACGTTACCTTTGTAATGAATTTAAAATAACTTTCTTATCAGCCAAGAGTTCTCATTTAAGTCTTCGCATGGCATGAGTAAGTTTCCTCAATTATGAGATTAAATCGCAAAATTAGGTCGAACACTTTGTGCACACATAAAAATAGATTTGTCCTCCTCCAAACTGCCATAAATTCATAATCAATCATCTGTGCACGTAGAAAAAAAAACTGCCAGACGTCTAATATCCATTGAACTCATTCAGTAACGAGTTTTATTGCCAAGAAAACTGTTAATCATGAAAAACACCGCTCGCTATGCGTTATTATTGCCCAAAAGTGACACGATGAATAATTTGGCAATTCAGCAGAACCAACTGATGTTTACTTGAACGCCTGTGTCTTCGCTGAACTTTTACTGATCAGCTTGCACCCAGCTTCAACCTAACAGGTGGCAGATAATTCCTGTTTCCTTTCTTTCCAACGGGGCATTTATTTTTTTATTCGTTGGTCTTTGGTTGGTTTTTCGTTTGTCCTCTTAAGAATTCATCAAAGTGACGCGGTTAATTGATATTCGATTTGATTTAAATCAAATTAACACTGTTACTCGCGATAAAATTTAGCGGTTAGTTTATATTCTCGTGCCTGTTCGTGATTGAGAAGACACTTCTTTAGCTTGTGGACACAAATTGGAATGAGCCAATGGTCAATGGATTCAGAAAATCGTCATCTTGTTTACATCAGACATCACATTGCATTTGACAATCATTGGAACAAGTTTTTGGCAGTTATAGTACCTGGTGGTACCGATGGAGTGGAACGATACTTTATTATTTCATTCGCATACTGAAAATCGTTTGATTGCCTCCAATGTGTTCAGTGGTCGATCATATGATCAAATGTGAAGTTTTCAAGTTTGTTTTCTTCCTTTTCCGGTGAAAAGTTGTGGTTAATTGTGACATTAATATTCATCGTGGATAGCCGTCGATTCTTTTGCAATACGGGGTCGACAATGGCTACTACCGCTCAGGTTTAATTGTTTTCCCGAGACTTTGGGTCTCAACCTTATTGTGGGAGCCGAAATTGTTAGCCAAAATGAGAAACGAATTATCAACTTAAGTTGGGTCATTCAGCAGAACCGGGTGTAGGCATTTTCAAAGCTGTAATAATAATAATACATTTTTTCCCGGCACGGTGGTGTGTATTGCTCTAGAAATTTTAGGTCGTTCCTAAGATTAATCGGAGTGGGAAAAATTTTTGTGGTTGCTACTGGACATTCGTCACGATTAGTTTAATTCTATTATTTTTTATGAATATAAACAGTCACTTGCAGAACGCCTGACAGAGCTCATTTATTAGGGCAGTCATAATCGAGTGTGATAGTTCGTGGTAACAGCACTTGGGAAAATGTTTCACTCTTTTATCTATTAAATGTTTGTTCATTTGGTAAACATTTCCAATGGCATGCCATTTTGACGATTATCTACCCTTTCACAGAACCGCAGTATTACCTATTTCCGGCGCGAATAATTCAATTGCTTTTGAGCTTGAACAGCGTTGCGTATGTTTAAGTGACCGCTAGGCGTATTTGATTTGATTCGAAATCAAAATAACACACCAACTACACCTGCTGTTTGTGAAGAAAGTTCACAAGTAGCACACGTTGCCAAAAAAAAAAAAAAAACAACTTTAAACCATTTTTTACACTTTCCTTTATTTATCTCGAACTTGTGGGGTAATCGCAAACGTAGAGTATTTCCCATTTAAATTTTATTTCCCTCTATCGTGGCACATAATTCAAGTTTTAGTTTTCCCTTTCTACTTTCAGATAAGGAAAAAGCTGTCAAAACTTTCATTTGAATAGACAAGCCTGTCTTTCTAGATCTTTGTGTGGAATTAAAAGACTGTAATCATGGGGTCGTTGTTCCGCAGCGAGGAGATGACCTTGTGTCAGCTTTTTCTGCAAAGTGAAGCTGCCTACGCCTGTGTGTCTGAGCTCGGTGAATTGGGATTAGTTCAATTTAGAGATGTAAGTCAAGTTACCCAGGAGCAAGCAATTATAAAAACTCATTTATGTATTCTCTAGTTAAACCCTGATGTGAATGCCTTTCAACGTAAATTTGTCAACGAAGTACGCCGTTGCGATGAAATGGAAAGGAAATTGCGTTACCTGGAGAAGGAGATCAAGAAAGACGGCATCCCGATGTTGGACACCGGTGACAGCCCCGAAGCTCCTCAACCCAGAGAAATGATTGATCTTGAGGTAAGCATCAGGAATTGATCGTCTCGCGAATGAATAAATGAATAACTTTATGTTTTCTCACCTTAGGCCACCTTTGAGAAACTCGAAAACGAGCTTCGTGAGGTCAATCAAAACGCAGAGGCCTTAAAACGGAATTTTCTCGAACTCACCGAGTTGAAGCACATTCTCCGTAAGACGCAGGTCTTCTTCGATGAGGTAAGTCTTCGCTCAACGAAAGAGAAATCAATTTTACTGCTCCCCCCACATATTGAACTTCGATTGTCTGATTCCATTGTTCATTTCATTATTAAATTATTAACGTTTGTGTTTATTAATATCTTATTGAGTTACGAGCTCCTGATTTTGTTTACGAGTTTATTTCCACCTTTTGGTTTTGTTTCTTGTGAAATGACATTATAAACAAATTATGCATATCTACTCTTCATCCCAAAGTCGAGAGTTGTAATGGCATGATCAGTTGCTAAAGTAGTGCATTAAACTTGAAAATAACAAAACTATAACTAAATGTCCGGACAACACAACTTATTTTCTTAAAATATTTTTTTCTAGGTTATAGTTAACAAGAGTAGTTAGTTGAACTAATACGTTTGTTTCTTTGCACTTGTATTCTTCTATTTTTCATTAACAATTTTATCTATCTCTCTCTCTCTTTCTCTATCCAATACACTTATGGCACCTTAAGAAAGAAACAAATCAATTTCAATTACTAACCAACAAAAAAAAAACTTTCAAAGAGATAAAAACAGAAAAGAAACCAAAGAATATTAGTGAACAAGAAAATACAAAATGTATGTGCATTTTTCCATCAAGATTTTATTTTTTAAGTGTGTTTTCCAAATTCAAAAATAAACTGAAAAATGAAACATAGAATATGAAAAAAGAATGGCATGAAAAAATAAGTATGTACATATCCTCCAGCACATCATATTTTGGGCCATTGAAACAAAAGAACCCTTTTATGCTGTACAGTTATAAGCTTAAAAGTATAAGTATAAGAAAGAATTGCAAACACATTTTGCAGCATTTTGGTTTTTATAGCACAGGCTTTAAATGAGTTCGTAAATGGTTTTGAGTTATTTTTGTTTGTGGTAACGCAAAGAAAATTGCAGAATGACGGTTTTTGCGCAGAACATCAATCTGACAGTAACACTTAACCTCTTTTGTGATCAATCAAAACGTTTTGACTTTCATTATTGGCTGCCCTAGCTATGAGTGTCGGCAGGCCCGACCTAGGTACAGGCTCGGGTGCTACAAAAATAAAGGTGTAAAGCAAGCTAATCAGAGATTCGATTTGCCGTAATTCCATTGTGCCCTCGTACATACACAAGACTAAGTGCGTTCAGCTTATGAGAGCTGCTGGCATACGAGCGCCTGCGGCCAAAGACGCGTTTGCCTTTTTTAATGCAACTATTTCTATCCATTTGACCGTTGAAAGCTTACCTTATTCCTTAGAGTTCTCTTGCCCATAATATCGCGATATTATGTGCTTTAACTTAAGCTGGGCTACACGTCAAGATCCTACCTACAAACAATTATATTTTTAATTATAAATAATTTTTAAAAACTTCCAACATTTTCGATGGTAAATGACCAACTGTAAGATTCGATTTTTTCCACCAAATGTCGCTGTCAAATCTGGCATTCGCCATGGACTCTTGGTACCAAAGCAGGAACATACTTTCTCACATCTTAGGTATCACCCGCTCAAAGAGGACCAGTTAACCCGATCCCAATTTATAATGAGAGCCGACAACTTTTTCACCTCTCAAACGTTCAGTTTTGTTCTGTCGTTCTTGCCGAAAAATATAAATTTCACATAACTAGGCCAGTTGCGGGTCGAGTATGTAAATCGCATATGAAAATAACCAAAACAAATTTACGAAATGATTACAAATATGTACTTCACAAATTTAGAAACTATTACAACTATTTCAAAATTATACACCACACTTCTTCATGTTATTTGTAGGTCGACAATACATTATTATTTGTTTATTTTTATATATAAATGTTGCCTGTTTCATAAATGTTAAGATATTATTTTATATTCCAAATAAATATATTTTCTTTTTGTTGCTACTGTGCTTAACGATTGATTGCAATTGCTTCAATTAACACGTATGGCCCCTTAATAGTGGCCTTGCTTTGTGAAACCACCCTTCAGCTACTGTCCAATACTACTATCTGATTGTGTATTTTAAGTTTTCGTATTAGTTGTTAAGAGATCAAGTTGATACCCCTCCATATAGTTTAATATGTAAGTAGAAAACGAGTGTGCTTTTAATATTGTTAAATAGCTTTTTTTCTCTACGTACGTGTACTATTATTATTACTATTATCCTGTAGCTGTTGTTCCGATTTAATTTATTTGTCCTGCTGCAAGTGGGTATTTGGTTCGCAAACGACAGAAAAAAATTGTCAATACATATTCGTTATTAGTTATTACAATCCTGCTAAATCGTGGGTGTCTGATAAAATGATGAATACCCACCTGCAGAGCAATCCTCATATAATTTTGTTGGTTAATTTTTTCCGCCAATGGTTTTTTTCTTTGTTTTGTTTTCGTTTCTCCCGTTTTCGGTTTACGTTGCGTTGCGTTTCGTTTGTCGTTTTCTTTTCGTTTCGGTTGTGTTGCCAGGCAGTGCCATCAATATCCTTCACTAAATCACGCTATCAACAGATGGCCGACAACCAAAATGAGGATGAGCAGGCTCAGCTGTTAGGTGAAGAAGGAGTGCGTGCCAGTCAACCGGGACAAAATCTTAAACTTGGGTAAATATTTTAGCTCTCTCTCTCTTCCAATTTTCATTATGAAAACAAAGTCTCTACAAGGAGATAATATCCGCATACAAATAATTATGTGTATCAATTTTAATACTGGAGGAGATTTTATTGTTTGTTATTCTTATTCAAAATTTGTCGTTTTCTTAAATATGTTGTGTGATCTTATTTTATGTGTTCAATGTTTCCTGCTTCTTTTTTTTTCTGTTTATTAAAGTCGAATCTATAAATACATTGTATACTTTATTATTATACTAGAAAAACTTGAGTAAACATTTGGATAGAATAACATTCCCTCCTGCTGAGGCACCGACCACCGTACTATTCGGTCCGATTCGGTCCCGATTAAGGCAAGCTTAAGCTGGCAGTGTTTAAATGTTTCCTATTTAATTTGTTTCTTTATCGATTTACCTTAGATCTTAAGACGAACTGAAATTGCGAATTTACTTTCGTAATCAGTTTTTAAAAATGCACATATTTTTTGTTTTTTGTTGAACAAAATTGCATTTGCATGGTGTTTGGGTTATAGTACATTATATACATCGACAGGATGAAAATAATTCATTCACAGGAGTTGGTTAACTCGTATGAAAATTTGGTGTTTTGGATCATGTTTAATCATCTCTTGCTCTCTTCTTATAAATATTCATCACTTTTATAATATGAAGCACGCTTACTTCTTGTTACTCGTACTGAGAGACGTAGTAATGCGCATGAGTGACAGTGTATATCGTTTTTTTTTTTTATTCTGGGATTTTGAATTAATATTTATTAATTTTTTTAATTGTGTTGTTTGATTAGAACAAGTATTCGGTGTATAACAAACCGAAGATAAGGAGTTTTAGTTTTATAGAATCGATAACAAGTATAAGCGTAGATTATGTTGTTTGTTTTGGAAAAGTTGATTTTTATGTTTCTATACCTCTTTTTTTTATTTTTATCTCATCTAAATCATTCATGAATTTAAACAAATACTGTATTAATGTTTGTGATGATAATAATCAACTACGTGTACATAAAAAAGTAAAAAAAACCTACACAACACAAAAATTGCAATGAAACAATATGAATCATAACTATTATAGCAAGAGGGTGGTCTAAATACCACAACCGAATCGATGACTCGTGCTCTTATCACGGACGAATCGCGAACTGGACATTCAATGGGTCCTGTTCAACTTGGGTAGGTATTTTCCTATTTTGATTTTATTTATACTGGTTTTCCTCTTTATTTCTGAATTTTTGTTATTTTAATTTATACTCTAAAGCCTAGAGGTGTACAAAGATTAACCGCAAATAAATAGTTGAGGTGTCAGGGATGTAATATGAACTGAAGATATTGTACCCATGTCTAATTGCGATTTGTGATACTTGGAAATAAATCGAAATGTTTAGCTCTGGTTAGATCAGCTGATGATCTCATACGGTTTCAATAAAAGGTTGTGATTAATCTAGTCCTTAAACTAAATGGAAAATACTCTTCCGCCACTTTAAACAAGTGCGACAAGAAAACCAAAAAGTCTCAAGTTGAGTGAGTTTAATAATCTTTCTCTGGGAATTGACGAATGAATTTTCAAACTAACGACTTTCGAAAATGACCCTCACCAAAAATGTTCTGCAGATCTGCCTTCTACCTGCTGAAGATTTGTAGAGCTGTGGGTAACTTCTCTACGTAGCCACCCTCTCAACGCATCAAAATCTGTTTTGTAGAATTGATGAAGATCATGACAAGAAAGAACTCCCTACAAGTACATTCGTCGACATAGAGGGCGCTTTCGAGAACGCTACTTTTGACAGCGTTCGCAGTTCTGCTAAAACGCGTGGCAGTAATGAAACCTAGTCTCTTCTTTCAAAAACAGTGCACTCTATGAAAAGGAACTTCACAGTCGACATGCACTGCACTCAGTAGCAGGACCGGTTCCGGCCGAAACTAGAATTTGGAGAAAAGTGCGACCGAGGGCCAATTCTGGTTCGGTTAAAGAGTGAATCGAATAAATCGTTCTCATATTCGCTTTCACACATTGGTGTAATTTTTTTCGATTCACGCGGTACTTAAAAACGATTCCGACTCAATAAATGAAACTATCGTGGTGGATTCAAAATCGCACACTGTGTTGTACGATATTAGGTTCTCAATTTCAAAACTCTCACTAAAAACATTCATTTGCAAATGAGAGCATGAAAAAAAGTATTCATAAGAACATTTTTTATGTTTGGTTTCACATTTTCGTAGAACGAGAAGCGAAACATTTTCGTTTCAGTTTTTCACAGAACGCGAATTGACCCACAGGTCGCATGCCAAACAATGTTCATATTAAGTTTTCGGATGCACACAGAACACACGCTGGTCTTGTCAACATCTGTGGTTAGGAATTCTATCCGCTGGGATACGTAAAGCGAGTAATGCTTCTCCAGTTCACTTCAAAGGCGGATACTAGGTGAGCGAACCTGACGAAATGTGTCATTTCAAGGCAGTTTTGGCCACCATATGATTACGCCAAAACAAATAACCTCCTATCCAGAACGCGTGCATATGTCGCTAGAGTAATGGCAATTTACGAGCCACTGGCCAAAAGCTCCAATAATTTTGCGTTTGCTAACGAGTACGCGCAAATCATTTTCGCGATTGTAGTTTTTCGTTTTTAAAGTAAACAAGAAAAAAATAATTAGCGAAAGCAAATTATTAAACTGTCAGAATAACGTACAATTCAAATAAAATACGTTGTGGGTTATGGAAAACGCGGTGGAGAAAAACCCCGCCGGACGGAAATACCGATCATAATTATGCAGATATTTCAATTTGAACCGTCTTCGCCTTTAAACAGAATGCAGTTGATTATTCCCTGTTTCCCTTTCGATTGCTTCAATGTGAAAACTGTGTGTTAGCTACTAGCTAGTGGCTGCACTAACACTACTTCTCGCAGCAAAGTCAATAGCCTAAGTCCATTTACAGGCTTAGTTGATGCCTTTATATGGGCCTTGGCTTCGGTTAGAAATAATAAATATGCACTAATAAAAATGTCTTATTTTATTTTATTACTAATCCACACACTGACAACGCGTTCCACTAATAAAAAGCTTTCGAACTTAAGTGAAAACTGACTAACAGTTCACACTCGTTCTAGCCGAAAGGGTAGAGCCCACTTTACACGACAATAGAAGGCATGACTCTTCTTATGATCTGTTGAAAATCAATCTAAAATCTGAATACCTGAACGCATTCCTAGGATTTAAATGGGCACATTCAAAAATCTACTTATCTTAAGTCGAATAGATTGGTCTGGAAAAGGTGTTACCTGAAGACCTGAACGCAAGAACTGGATCATAACGGTAACGTCACTTTGCCTACGTCAGCTGTTCTTAAATTGTAATATGTGTTTATAAAAATCTATTCAATTTATGTTGATATCCATTGCAGCGGCAAAATATAAATTTTTCTCCATTTTTCACAGACGTGTCGTCTCTGAAAACGTGAAATAACATGCTTTAAAGTTTGACAAATGACAAATGTTTTGGTGTTAGTGTAAGTAAGTGTGAATCTCGCTCAGAAATCGAGATTCGCACAATTGCTCTGACTGTGCTTTTTCTGTCCCAATGGAAAACGACATTAGCACTCGAGTCACAAATTGCTTGACTATAATCGTCGGCTACATCTCCATAAACGTCAACAAACAAAACTGAATTGGGCTTCTTCATTATTGCCCTCAGATTTCAGATTTCGCGCGCCTAATCGAACATAATAACGTCACTGGTTATTTTTGTGTTTATATTCGTGCGATTCGAATATGTGTAGCCGTCGACACTTTTTAAATCGTTTTTCATTCACTGGTTAAATTTTATATTAAAATATTCGATATGTGCGTCTCGATTGATTTCTAAAATATTTATGCATATATTATTTATAAAAATAGGTTCACCCGATGCAATGCGTTACTTTGCCGTAGAAAATATTCAGGAAAACCTAAACAAACTCCAACAGTTGTCAAGCTCAAATGCACTTACATTGGTAAATCTGAGAAAATATCTACATTCGCAAAAGTGCTCTTTTTGTACCAAACGAACATAAAAATTGCTCACATAAAGTCAGCCAGCTGTCAGATTTACTAAACTAGAGGTCTGTTCCTTTTAAATCGTACGAATTTTTACTAATTCTTACGAATTTTTACTCAATGCTTTTACTAATTCTTACGAATTTTTACTCAATGCCGTTTCCTAACTCTAAAAATTCGTAAAAGAGAGTGTCATCGAGAATGCAAGATATTACTACTGAGAATCTTACGAATTTTTACTCAATAAATTTCTTCAAGTCTGTTCCTTTACTTTTGTAGTTAAAATGGAAAAGAATGTCAAAATGGAAGTGGTGGGGGTTAAATTCTCTCACAGAGAGAGAAACTTTTGAAAAAATAGGAAACGTTTTTGAGGTAATCTATGAAAAATGACATACATAATTCGAATATTCACAAAACTGGTACGAAAAGTCTGATAAATTCGAGGAATTTTGCTCATTTACAAAGAACATTAGTTACATCCTCTAAGTAGCGATGAAAGTGATCGAACTCCTCCTTGATGAGCGAAATCGTCTTAGCGCTGACCCCCTGAACATTTTTAAAATTCCGCCATTTTGTTTTTCTATCGGTGTAATGTCAACTAGAATTCGTGTGAAATGCAAAAACATACAAAAAATACCAAAAAAAACTTTGGCCAACCATGGGGTAATGTGATAGAGTTCGGGAGACAGCATTTTAACATTACCGAATGCTATAGGTTAGTTATTATATATTTTTAAAAGGCGAATAATATCATTTGTTTGGTTAACAAAACTATCTATAGGAGATGTTTTTTTTATACTAGAAACATGTATTGGGACAAACATATGTAGTTTCCGCTTTTGAACATCATTAACTTCGATTTCATGTGCATAAATATGTATATGACTATAATGACATTAGCCATTAGAAGTCAAATGCAAATTAGAGATAACGAATTCTGCAAAAATGATGTCCACCTGTTTTACAAATAAAAAACTCCTTTTACCACCCACTGTGGAGTCGTTTGAACGGTTTAGATGCATTTGTAAAAGAGATTTCTGCTGATCTCCTCTGCCCAACTTTTCCCCACGGAAACGAGGCCGAATTTGAGTCAAATTTTTGAATACATTATCGTACCAAACAGACCTATTTTTGGCAAGTGTTTTCGGAATTCAACAGCTAAAAATAGAGTAGAACATCGAGTGGCTCTTGCCAAATAAAATTAAAGGCATATTATGTCTGTCAAATGTTCCTATACGTACCAATATTGTTTCGCAAAGAATTTAAATAACAGTCGATTTTAAAGTGCAACTTCCCGTTTCCAAGTATCACAAATTTCAAACGGCATTCTGTCTAGAACTTGTAATACAAATAAATCAATGTACGTCTATATTCAAATCAAAAAACAAAGGACTATTTTTGAAACACAACTTTATATCTTTAATTATTTTTTGTTTAGTTTTCTGGAAAAGTCACATGAGCGTGGTGAAGAGTATCTGCCATGGTTGGTAACAATACAGCAAAATTAAACCATTTGCTAATGTTTCTCAGTCTTCATCAAATTGTTTACATTTCTAGTGCTTTTCCTCGTTTCATTTCTGTATTATTGTCTTACAAATAATTCATTCTCTATTTCCATTGAATTGTTTTCTTAAAAAAAAACAAAAGCCATCATTCATTATAAAATACAAATAAAAATAAAAACATGTTTATGAATTACTGAATGTTACCCATATTTCACAAGAAAAAAAAGACCAACTTTTTATTGTATGTGTCTATTACGCAGTCTCTGTGCTTAAAAGGACTTGTTTTATTTTGCTTTCTCTAATGAGCTGTTTATTTTATTTTATCGTAGATACTTGTCTTGTTGTTGATAATGTTCTGTTGTGCGAGTAGAATAGAATGACTCTTCGTTTTTCCCCAGTTTTGTTTTGTACTGTTTTTAGTTTCCCATTTAATTTCTTGTGCTATGACAAATGAATATGTGCATTTTTAAAAGAAATACGATAAATTCTGTATATACTTTAATAATATATGAAGTGGAATTATACACATTGCCGCTGTATTAATAAACAAATTTGCGCATGTTTGCTAGCAAACGTCAGATAGCATGCACAGAATTTTTGGTTTTTATTAATACGGAGGTGTGTCTTTTGTTTTTAATATAAGTTTGTGGTAGGAGAATGTGTCTCTCGCTTACATGTAATAGAATGGTTGTACAAACGAACAACTTCACTTACTGGAGTTTGTTTAGTCGGGATTGTTTCCGATAAAATCAATTCACCTGCTTGTACCTCGATGTATTATCAAAAGCGAATTACAAGCTTTGTTGTTGGACTTGATATCGTCTGCCTTGATAAATCCTCGAGAAGCAAAACGTTGTGATATCGAGTTCGGAAGACAGGACATTACTCTTATCAGTTGAGTTGTAGAGTCTACATTCGGAAAAAGGATTCGGTAGTTTATATAAAAGTATTCTTTACCGAAAGGCGGCAAAAGAAGTCACCTAGGATGCTTCTTTTAGTACTTAAGACCCTAGAACGGGTCAAAGTCTTTCACATAAGCTTTCCTACATAAAGGAAAATATTGAACAATGACGATCAGCTCGCTGAAATAATTCTCAAAGTTGTATTATAAAAAAACGTTGCAGACAGTACGATAAACTTCAATGCATGCAGCCGGTGGTATTCAGTTCAGTTTTTAAATGAAATACGCTTGCTGGGGATGAATTACTTCACCAAACTATTCTCTGACTGACTGGAATTCAAGGGAACGCGGAAAATGCCACACAATTTGTAGGCGAGTGACACACTTCTATCGAAATATGAATTTGTCTCCAGTGATCATTGAATATTGAAAATTGAACTAATCGTTTCGTGTCTACTACACCTGAGTGCATTTTTTTAATTTGAATCTTTTTCCCATTTTCCGAAACACCACAGTTTTGTCGCTGGAGTCATCCTTCGTGAGCGATTGCCAGCATTCGAACGGATGCTATGGCGCGCATGTCGCGGAAACGTGTTTCTGCGTCAGGCTATGATTGAATCTCCCTTAGAGGATCCAGCTAATGTAAGTAGCATGAATGTAATTTTTGTATATTTCTATGTTTGTGCATTGTAATCATTCACTTTCTCAGGGCGATCAAGTGTACAAATCGGTGTTCATCATCTTCTTCCAAGGTGATCAGTTGAAGACGCGCGTAAAGAAGATCTGTGAGGGCTTCCGCGCCACTCTCTATCCCTGCCCAGAGGCGCCCGCTGATCGCCGTGAAATGGCCATGGGTGTCATGACACGTATCGAGGATCTCAACACTGTCCTTGGACAAACCCAAGATCATCGTCATCGGGTTCTGGTAGCCGCCGCGAAAAACCTTAAGAACTGGTTTGTCAAAGTTCGCAAGATCAAGGCAATCTACCATACACTGAATCTGTTCAACTTGGACGTTACCCAGAAGTGTCTGATCGCTGAATGCTGGGTGCCAGTGCTGGATATAGAAACTATTCAATTGGCTCTGCGTCGCGGTACGGAACGTTCGGGGTCATCGGTCCCGCCCATTCTCAATCGAATGCAAACATTTGAGAATCCCCCGACCTACAATCGCACAAATAAGTTTACGAAGGCGTTTCAGGCGCTCATTGACGCCTACGGTGTGGCTACTTATCGCGAAATGAATCCGGCTCCGTACACGATCATTACCTTCCCCTTTTTATTTGCTGTTATGTTTGGTGATTTGGGACACGGAGCCATTATGGCTCTATTTGGTCTGTGGATGATACGCAAGGAGAAGGGTTTGGCCGCCCGAAAAACTGACAACGAGATCTGGAATATCTTCTTTGGCGGACGGTACATCATCTTCCTTATGGGGGCTTTCTCCATGTACACTGGACTCATCTACAATGACATCTTCTCGAAATCCCTAAACATATTTGGATCACATTGGAAGGTTCACTACAACACTTCGACAGTCATGACGAATAAGCAGTTACAGTTGAATCCAGCTACCGATGACTATGAGAAGTATCCCTATCCGTTTGGCATGGATCCTGTATGGCAGATTGCTAATGCAAACAAGATTATATTCCAAAATGCCTACAAGATGAAGATTTCCATTATTTTTGGTGTCATCCACATGATCTTCGGCGTCATCATGAGCTGGCACAATCATCGTTACTTCAAGAATCGCATCTCGATCATTTTCGAATTCATTCCACAGATGGTCTTCTTACTGTTCCTGTTCTTTTACATGGTACTGCTGATGTTTATCAAGTGGAATCGCTATGCCGCCGATAGACATGGTACGTATATTGGTCACAAGTAACTGCTTTTTCACTTATTTCTTTGCTTTATAGCACCATTTTCGGCCACATGTGCTCCATCGATCCTCATTACCTTCATCAATATGGTGCTCTTCAAGGCGCCAAATAAACCACCAGAAGATTGCAGTCCGTACATGTATGCCGGACAGTCATTCTTTGAAACACTCTTTGTTCTAATCGCCCTGGCCTGTATACCAGTTATGTTCCTTGGCAAGCCACTACACATAATGAAGCAGAGGAAAAACGCAAATGTAAGTACGGATCTCGGCAATGAATAGAAACACGTGTCATATCTAGTCATCTGCTTGTTCTGGAATCCATTTGAAAATGTGCCATTCAAATGGGTTCGACGACAATACGCCTTCCATTTAATGTCATCTCTATTTACAACAACTGTATATGAGTGGAGAGTTTCTCTAATAATTTTCTTACTCTATTTGTACACCACAAACATTTTCAATTCAAAAAAAAAAAAACACTAGGAAGAGGTTAGTTGTTCGTTAACAAGTAACACACGACGCTTTTTTTTTGTTCCACGTTTTGCATGGCCCTCTAATGCCGATTGAGATTGATATAACTATTCATTTACAGATTCAACCGATCAATCCTGTTGGAAATGGTGACGCTGAAGCTGGAATGAATCCCGATGGAATGACTCACGCTGATGGGGGAGCTGGCCATGGTGGCGGTGCACACCACGAGGAAGAGGAGATGTCTGAGATTTTCATTCATCAGGGCATTCACACTATTGAGTACGTTCTTGGATCTGTTTCGCATACTGCCTCTTACCTGCGTTTGTGGGCTCTTTCTCTGGCTCATGCTCGTAAGTTGTCTCAACGATCCCTTCATGCAAGCTACTCTAAAATATTTTTATCTGCCCAATCTTTAGAGCTCGCTGAAGTCTTGTGGAACATGGTCTTATCGATTGGCTTACGACAAGACGGCTGGTTTGGCGGCATTATGTTGTGGATTGTATTCGCGTTCTGGGCTATACTTACTGTCGGCATTCTGGTCTTGATGGAGGGTTTGTCAGCCTTTTTGCACACTCTACGCTTGCATTGGTAAGTTGAACTGTAACACTCCTATCGCATCCATTTGCAATATTCTCTTTTTCGTTTAGGGTTGAATTCCAGAGTAAGTTCTACACTGGTCAGGGTTACGCCTTCCAACCGTTTGCGTTCGAAGCGATTTTGGAAACTGGAGCGGTCGCAACAGAAGAATAAATTGTCGGCTAACTGAATAACTAAAGAATTTATTAATTATAATAACATTAAACATGAGCAGAATGTATGATGGGAAACAACAAAGTAACAGGAAGATTTTGAGATTACATTTTCGAAGAGATGAAGCACATTTAAATGAGAAAATTTAACTCGGATTACATTACTATATGCATTATTCATTACACATAAATTATATTATTCGTGTTGTTGCAGTGTTAAACAGTCTATCACTTATTCAACTTGTTAAACAGTAATATAAACATTAATATTCCACTGTCGAATATTACAGAATAACTTTAGCTTGTTTGTTTATTGTTAAATGAAATGAAATAACCTCTCTAAACTTTATTGAGTGCGGCCGTGGCTCACCACGGGCTTAGGTTAACTTTATTGACATATGTAATAATATAAATGTTTTGATCGTAAATACATTAATAAAGACAGTCTGTGGCTGTGCCCTTAAGGCAAAAATTATGCTGTTTTCGCTGTTTCTTTTTCTGAGGCAAATGCTGAAACCCTTGTAAACTTTTTATGCATTGGCGGCATTTTGAATCGTTCCGAGGACAGGAGTCCAAGCAGAAGTTTCACTTTTAAAACTCTCTCGCGAGAGTTCATCCCATGACTGGAACAGCTTTCATATTTGCGTGTTACTGCTGGACTACTGAGCAATGGTACATAAATAGACTCGACTTATACCGATACAAGCCAGTGCTACTAGCTAAAATGCGTTAGTTAACTTGTCCTATGACAGAGTGAATCGGGCCAGCTTTTTTTAAATTCAAAATAACAAATACATATAGAACTTTTTAAATAATTTGCATTTTTATTTGACGCCCTTTAAGAGATCTTGTGATTTTATAAATTTGACTTTGAAAGACTTTGGTCCTGTCCCATTGAATGCTGGTAATTTATTATTTGCTGGAGGACCATGAAACGCTTCCATTTCGATATTTCGATTCAGCTGCAAAGTACACTCAGATTTCTTATAGTGTGTTAAATTCATTTTGTTCTGCCGCCACTCGTAGAACATATCGTCATACGGATTTATCTTGGGCCTTTCCACGGGCGTCTTTGGGGAGTCATCAGCAGTCATCATCAGATTGCTTTTTTTCGATAGCATGCATTCTTCAATACTTTGCTGTAAGGCTTTCCTGTCGATTTTGAAGTCTGCCGAAATCCGTTTCATTCTTGGAATCAGTTGGAAGACAGACGAAAGTCTCGACTCTAGCATACCAATGCGCTGTTCCAATATTAAAAAGTTCTCCTTCAACGCATGCTGCTCATTGTTTGGATCGTTGTCTACAAATTGTATCGTCACTTCCATATTCCTATCGTCAGACCGCGATGATGAAATGGTTGCTGTGTTCCCAGGTTCTGCTGGTATTCTAGCCGGCAGCTGGTTCTGTAAACATTCATTGATTATTTCGGAAATATCTTCCCTTTTTATACAGCTCTCCATTTTGTTGTCCAACAGCGATTGTAGGGATTTTTCAACTTCATTTCTCACCATTTCGGTCAAATCCCTTGAGGTTTGATCTTCACTAGAAAATTCCATCATGGCGATTTGTATTTCACTTGTTAACGGCACTAGACGAGTTCGACACAAGCTTGACTCAGAAGGGCTTTTTTCCATAAACGACCATGAAATTATTTTATTTATGTTTCGGTTTTTTATTTTTCAACTCGAAATTTTGCTTTATTTTTGTTTTAACAAATAATTTTAGATGATTTTCCAAGCAGAGCCTATATTGAGAAATGAATTATTTTCTAATTGAAAAGTTATCAATTGGGATGTAGATTTCCGTAAGATGGGGCAATTAATTAGTTACTAGGTCAGGTACTTGCTTGAGTGCGTGTACCATTTAAATAGTCTAAATGATGAGACGAATCGCGTTGTCTGTCTGGGCGGGACTCGAAATTACATATGCTAGCCTAGCCATCTTCCACCCAGAGGTTATATTTAATGTACAATCGTATTGCACTTTAAAACATAACTATTGTTAGCTCCAAAAATTTAAAGTAAGACCCCCTGTCTCAACACATTTATTCACGCATCAAGAGGTCAAGAGGTAGCTAAGCTTGACAATGCTGCTTTTAAAATGTCTCGGACTTTTTCTCATTTTCATAAATGATCTTCTGTCTACAAATTGATCCACATCATTCCTTCGCTGATGACAGTACTCATGATCCCTTCTGATCGGGCTACATGGCATTCATTTGGCCAAAACATAAGTACAACTCCCATAGTTTGTCTGGTGCGCCGAAACCCACATTGCACTTATTGGAGAATTCATTAACTAATCGCCGATACAAATATTGGGAAACGAATAGTTAAACACATTGCACGATTCCAATAATCAGGAAAAATTTTACGAATTTGTGATTTTGAAAATATTTATCAAGACGTTTAAAGGTAGTTTTAAAGTGGTGCTTCAGTCCGGATTGGGCCTGGGTCTCAACCAACAAGCGTCTCCCTTCAGCACGATCTTCAGCCAGCTGTTTCTAGTTTCACACACTGAGTTGGTTAAGGTCCCATTTCCACTTGCGTGCGCCACCTGAGTCGCGGTCTTCCACTACTGCGCCGTCCCTCGGTCACGTATTACTCGATCACGGATGCAGAGTCCATGCCTCTGCGCCATATAGGGACGATAAATGTCTTAAAAAGGGTCACTCTAGAAGGTATTTGCTACTCAACTGCCTTTTTAGCTTAGTTGTGTTAAACCTCGGCGCTCATTGTCTGATTTCATAGCTGATAGCTATAGTTGTATCCGTCTATGATGACGTTCTGCCCGAGACGTCGGTGTTTGGTGTCCCTTCTTATTGACAGCATAAACTTTGCCTTGCCCTTTGACCGTCAAACCCATTTCCGCCGTACTCACGAACGCGTTATTGACATAAAGCTGCATTCTGCCGATTATGTCAATGTCGTCGGCGTACGCAAGTAATTGGACGGACTCTTGAAAGAAATGCATATTGGGTCTTACTTATAACCATTTGTCGGTCCATTTAGACCCAGTCGTTTGAGAATTTTAGCCTCCAGCCCCTAGTTGAATATAGTCTTCCAAATGCAATATTTGTTATAGTCTTCACGGTGGCTATTAAGTGCAGTGGACGTCCAGTAGAACGAATGATATAACGTGTGATGTCATTCAGTATATCGAGCACGTTCGTTATATCGATAGATTTTTTACTATTTTTAAAAACACAAGTCATAAAAAAATGTATTTATACGGTTTTATTCGATGTTCAATTGAATAGATGATGGTCCTACCATTTAAATACTTTCAGGGGTTTTATACCAACTTATATATACGTTCCTTATATCGGATAGCAAATCGTGGGCACCATTCGCCATACAGAGATACGTACTAAAGTATATCTATACTACTATCTTCTGTATAGCATATTCTCCAAATAGTTGGGTTACCTTTACTTTCTTTTAGCCAGCTTTTTACATAAGAAATTTATTTTAGTTATTTAACACAGCTACGTCTGCTCCGTGCCTTCATCAACAATCAAAGAAATTAATCGGAAAAGTTTTGATTTTTTATTACGTTTTTATTTCCACTTCAATGAATTCTTTGCAGTCTTAAAAATTTCCAAACAATATTTTTTTGTTTTTCTAAATTTTAAAATTTCTCTTTTTTACGTTTTGTTTACAGCCATTTAAAAAAGGAAGAGAAAACGAAAAACAAACAAATATATTATATACCTATTCTTCTTCTTTTCTTGTTTTCCTAAGACCAAAATAAGCGAGTAATATTTGAGTACAAAAGGAGTTTATCTCGGATAGGTGATCATTTGAGTGATTTATATTTAAATTCTTGGAAGGTTTGTGCATTTTTGGTTAAAATCAAATACGACGAACAATCTGTGAGGAAATATCAATACACGTAATCATAAAAAAATCGTTTGTGTAAAAACACTAAAAATATATAAATTTGTATGTTAGTGCTTAAAAATTACGTTTCTTTTATGTATGTATTCATGTTTTGGTTTTGTTTGTTTTCTTTTTATATATTTTTCTTTTTCCTTTTTTTTTGTTTGCTTTAGTTTGAGGGTAGACGTATATTAAATAGAAGACGATCATTAGTTAAATAGGATAAAAATTCGACATCACATTTATTTCCTTAGTCCATAAAAATTGTATTTATTTATTTGTTTGTAACTATTTTTCTCGTACGTGACATAATGTTTTGTTTTCTTCTCCGTAAGGGGGACATAACATATTTTTCTCTCGGTTTGTTTCGCATTCATTTCTTTTTAAATGTTTGCAATAATTTTAATTTGTTTTTTTTTTATGAAAAGTAGAAAATACGCAATTTGTTAACAACAACCATATTATTATGTTTTTTTTTTTTTTACACAGTTAAATACATAAAATACATTCATGTTTGTTTTACGATTAACAGAAAAGAAAAACACTCTATTCGCTTGGACGCTCGCACGCTAAAATTTTGTTTTATTTGGTAATAAATAGTAATGAAGTAATTACTATAAACTACCTCTGATAGGAAAAAATATATATATTTAGTTTTTGTTTTTCTCATATTATAATGTTAGAGGGAAAGAGGGCAGCTTACACACATAGAATTTGAATGCAAAAAATGTTTACGATTTATTTAAGATTTTGCTTTTCCGTTTTAAAAGTTTTAATATTTTTTTTGTTTAATTACAGTTTATTTAGTAGTTACATTCAATTACACATTATTTGACTTTACAATTTTCAGTGAGTTGGAACTTGGGTAAAAGATACGGTAACAAAAGAGTATTATCTGTGGGAACGAACTATAGCTACTTTTCAATGCTTTTCGAGTATTTTTGAAAGGAAACTCATGTGATTGGATGAAAAACGTATACTGCAATAATGGCTTTTCACTGTTCTGTCATCAGTAGCCATGTTGATAGAGACGACATGTGTATTAGAATAATCGGTACAGCATAAGTGGGATAGAAACCTGAAACAAATGACAAAATACTTGCCAAAAGACTTTACATTTTATAAGATTAACATCACAGCAAATCAGGGGTCGAATTGCCGCATCCTCGAGCGAGCAATACGTCACCGAATTTTGGATTTAACAATGACAAATTCAGTCACGTAGTACTCGATATCGGATGCGGTAATTCTACCCCAGGTTTCCGTTCGTTTCGAGTCAAAAAGTGCGTTTGCTCGAGAGATTATCTGGGAATCAGTTATACAGACTCGTATATAGCGCAAATTGTTGAGGTCTCCAATAGATTTAGAGGGTGTTTATGCGAATGGGGGAGCGATACATTGTCACGTTTTTCTAATTGGCATCTTTCCAAGTGTAGTATACTCATTTGGATAACTTGAAGACCTTTTAGAATGAAATCGTACAATTATTTTACGAAATTGGAGAGATTGCATTAAAAGAATCCATTCCAATTCTCTTATTAAAAGCATTTTCGGATCAGAAAATATGTTGAGATGAACACAGTTTTTGACAGTTACACGCAAAATTTTCACCAATATTCTCCGGTAAACAATTTGCGGCGGAATATTACAATTTTTGATTTCACTAAACTCAATAATTGTGCAAGTATAATATTTAGTTGGGCGGAAGATTAGAATAGTTTGCTACACTTCAAGCAAGGAATTGTAATTGAAAAATTAACGATTCGTCCGTTTACAACGAAACGCACGAGCGAAGTTTAGAATGGCTCTAATTTACTCTTACGTACGTTTTAAACTATGTAGCATTAAGTCAAGAGCAACAACTAATATTCAAAGCGTCAAATGGGCGAACGACTAAATGGAGTATTATGATTTATGACTCAGACATAAAGCTGGCAATATTTACATTCTGAAGGTGTACGTGAAAAGATTAGATACACGACGCAACAAGTGTGCTGCACACGTAATCTGTCAAAACGAGCTAAAAATGACTCTTCTAAATGACCGTTTCTAGGGTCTTAAAAGTCAAAGCCCTTTTTGAATTAACTGGGCAGAAGTTTAATATACCCTATCATCTACCCTGCAAGACCGGCACACAAAAGCCAGGCGCGAAAAGATCTCATTTGATATTCATATTCAGTCCTGTTCGTACCCCAAGAAATCTAGAAAAGAAGGCTCCTACTTGGTCTATAAAGATCATCAGAGAAAAATAAAAAACGCCTTAAGGTAGAATCAAGAAGATGCACATTAATCGACCAATAACGCAGCCACAGAAAGAGCGAAAATTCACACTTGGATCAATGTCGATCCATTGTGATGCCTACGGGGTTTTATGAACTTTGGACACCTAAGGAATCGGATTGTCAAGCCATCCGGAGGCTGTGACAAATGTATGCAATTCTTTTATAGACTTGGCCGAGAGATCTCTTAAGCCTTCGAAAAAGTCCTTCCAAGAATTCTGTATCTGATGCGGGTGAGTGCCGAACAGTGGCAAAGAAAATGTAGTGTCTTCATGCACATCCTCATCAACGCATTCTCTGCAGAGTTCATCAGTGTTGATTCTCATTTTCTTGGTGTGGTATTTCAGCATGTTGTGTCCTGTGATAACACAAGAGAGGATAACAATTGCTTTCTCATTTGCAGGACTCTATTTGTTTGTTTGTTTGTTTGTTTGTCATTGATTGGCCACATTTTCCTGGTTATGACACAGGAATCGAATTTGCTCCGTCTATAACTGGTCGCTGTCATTATATTGTTCTGAATTACCTGTCTGGGGTTACAGAGGGAAATCAATACTGTATTATCGCCCTGGTTAAGTGTAAGTGAAGAACTCTTTCTGGCCAACTCATCAGCTTTGTGTTCGGGGATCCATTATATTCTAACATTGTCCTAAACGCCAGTGGCTCTTCGCGACAGTGACCTACAAGCTATGAGCGAAAAGTAAGTATGTATCATGACATCAAAAAACTGTCCTGGAGCTCCAGTTGTAGATTCCATCTTTTTCTTATTGTAACAAAGTGTCTCTACTTGCTTTTAGATAACCTGCATTATTTGTGATGTGATTTGTGATTTGTTATGAAATTATAAAAAAAAAACAAAAATAATAATTTACACTTGACAAGCAAACATGTTTTATAGAATTTTGTCTTGTGTCTTGTATTTTGTCTTCGAATGTGATTACTTGTATTTTCTCCATCGAGTCCTAGATATGACAAATAAGGCAAAGTTATGTTTTTTTTTTTTAATAATTCTAAATTTTCTTAACATCGATTGAATTTACAGCTTTTTGTTTTATTTCACTTTAAATCTTGTTTCTGTTAGTTTTCCTGTTGTTTTTGATTCAAAATTGATTCCCCGTTGATTTTTTTCTTAGTAAAGTGTTTCTATTGTAAACGATGTTGGTAACTTAGATCCGCCTCCTGTTTCATTGTGTGCAATAAATAACATCGTGTTTCAGTTTCTGTTTTACCTATAATTTTTTTTGGGTTTGCCTAAAAACTAAATACATTAACATGATTTCATCATCGTCTTTGCCTGTATACATGATAAACTAATAAAAATACAGATTCATAACTATGTATATGAGATTTGAAAAATGCACTGACACACTCGCTAAGAGAATTTCAAATGTTTTGCGTATACGTTTACACTTCAAATAAATGTAAGTGGAGTTGTAATTAAAATTAAAAACAAACTAAGAGAGTGATAATAATTTACAAAAACAAACATTCTGTGTATGGACAGAGAAGCAGTGGAGTTTGGTTCACTTCACTCAACTGTCTTCTCTTCGTAATACAATATTTTTTTATTTCCTATTTTTCATTTCCTTAATCACTTTTCTCTCTATTTATATATATTTTTGTTGTTTTTCATTAAAATATTTATATGTATATATATAATTTTTGTTGTGTTTTAGAAAATGTCTATAAGGTTCTTGTTTTATGTTATGTTTTAAAGCTTTTTAGCGCCCAATTTCATTGGACCTCGCTGGGCTCGACGCGCCTCCAATTCCCGCTGGCGTTGAAGCTTTTTCTCTTCTCGTTTTCTTCGAGCCTCGTCGAGTTTTGGATTTCCTTTGAATTTTGTATAAGATTGGATTTGATTTTTGCATTTAAAAAAATTGGGAAAATTTATAAATAATAAAGGTTGCCGTCTGCCATTATACATTAAAAAAAAAAAAACAAGTTCATGGGTTAGTTCTATAACTTTATAAGGAATATAACAGTATAAAACAAAATTGTTTTGGACTACCCACGGCCAGGCTTATTCAATGAATGGGTGCATTCAGGTCAAATCTTGTCAAATCATCAGTACTTATGATTTGGGTACTAATTAAATAAGTCTTTTGGGTACAGGTTGCCAACAAACGATTGCTTCGTTGTTCGCAAAGGTGTTTCGTATAGCTACTTCTGCAAAAGGTTAGATTACGTTCAACGTATGTTCCTAGATCGGATTAAAAGACATACTATGTGGTCTTCTCCGTTAGACAGGGGTCCTCGGGTGAGTTTGTTAGACCAAGTCCAACATCTCTCTCTTGATGGGGTCTGCCCCTTTAGGTTTAGAGTCAAATGCGGAAGATCGCATCACCCATAAATAAGAGAGACTCACTTAAGTTCTCTTATGAATCGTAATAGTACTTGTCACAGTTGCGACTTCTGTCTGAAGTGGCATGTGAAATGGGAGTACAATACGTTCTGATGTTGGGAACACTTACGCAAATATTTATACTAAAGTTGTAGGTTCTTGTGAATCCGTAGCAGGCAACCCACTGGTCCTGCACCCGACAATGGCATTCAGCTTACCATCATGTCTACCTCATTTCCTACGGCAGACGGCTTTCGAGTTCAAATTGACACACAATCCAAGTATAACCACAAATATTGGAGTTCACTTACCGGTAAGCGCATCATCGATAGGTTCGAATTCGCCATCGGCCCATGAATCGCTGTTCCAGTTGGCATTGTTGGTGTTGTTTATGTGCCCGTCATGTACCGGACTGATATTGTTGCAATTTGTAATCGCATTTGATACACTAGGTAGATCCTTTGGTCGCTGCAGACTATTAATGATTGGTTCGACAACATCGTGATGTTGATTTTGCTCAATTTGCTCCTGCTCTTGTTCCTGTTCTTCGATCTAATTGGGGGGCAAAAAAAAAACGCTCATCTCATCACAATGTCCCTTTTTGCAGAAACGTCTCCAACTTACAGGATCTTCCTCAAGACTACCCCATTCTTCGTTATCCCAACCGTCGCGGGCATCGGTTAACCCACTAGCTGCATTCAGTTGTCCACTGTTAGAAGTGCCAGCCAAGGGACTGCTAGGGTCCTGCGATGTCTAATGAAGATTGGAGAAGATAATTAATTTTCTTTGTCGCGCAAACGTAACCCCATCACCACTAAACATACATCCATTTCACCCCAATTCTCATTGTCCCAATTGTCTGCACCATAGTCGCTGGCAGAGGCTGATGTGTCATTGCTTTCATGCTCCAAGGAAGTCATTGATGTAACACTAGACGTTGTTGTCGACAAACTGCTACTAGATGGTTGTTCTGAAACAAAAATAATCCGTCAGCTATCCGAATAGTTTGGTTTTTTTGTCGAAAAATCTCACCTAATGAAGCTGGTTTCGAAAGATTTCTACCGGTGAGTGGCGGTCGCGGTCTCGACGAATCGCTTTGACTTCGATAGAATTTCGCCGTTACCGCAGTCACCGCCCAGCCAGCCCATGTCGCAGCTGCATTCCCTATTGATGGTGTTGCTGTATGAACATCGGCCTCTGAAAATTTACAACAGCCCTAGAGATTAAGAAATGCAAGCTAAGTGCATCCAGCTCACCCATTGTTTCCCGCAAGCTTGGATCCTCTGAGACTTTTTCTAGTTTTCCCAGAAAACCACGAATTGTCTTAAACGCTGGATCTCGAACAGACTTTTCCGGATCTACGGTAAGCGAACACAAGGCAGGTAGTACACGATTTGCCACCTCACTGTCAGTAATACATTTATTGAAGTCAAGTTTTAAAAAAGATAGTAGGAGAACTATACCTGAGCAAGAAATACTGTTGAGTGGCCGCTAATGCCAAGACGCCGGCAACTCTCGCAGGCGGGAATGGATCACGCATCGCTCGTATAAATGCAGAAACTAGAACGCGTTGTCGAACCTGCATTCATAGAGATTTACATAAAACGCTCAATAATTTAAAGGAACATCTTTCAACTGGTTACCTGTGGATGTAAGTGTGGAGCAATCTTTCCTAAACACACCGTCGTATTGGTTCGAATTCCACCTTGATCGTCTCGAGCTTGCAGGCGTGCAAAATGCCGCAACACTTCGACATTCAGATTGTTGTAATTCAGCTTCGGAGCCAGGTGAATGATGGACTGCACAAAAGAAAAAGAAAATTGCAGATTAGTCGAGTGGAAATGCATTCAGAATACAACTTCTTATCGTTCCCAATGCGTGGATTCGTTGGATTTAGTGGTGCTAGGGTTAGAGTCAAACACTCAGTTTCACACTCTGGCTTTTAAGACAGTTTCTTTCTTTTTTAAACAATTAAAGATCTACGCCTTAAAAACAGCTTCTCTTTCTCTACAAAGTACACCTTAGTATAAGGCTTGTAAATTGCTGCCATACTTGGAGCTCACACAAAAACCAATAGTTTGACTAATGACAGTGCACTGACATAATCTCTACAACCGAAGGCAGCTAGAAAACCAATTGTTGATCTAAAACCATTCATGAAGTACTGTTTATGGCAGCTGTGCCGAGGAACCTGACAAACTATTCCTCAGAATTTGCCAAAAAGCACCAAACAATCGGGAGACCTAGAGACACACTAAATAACATTGCCAAGTCGATGTGTAAATACACAGGCAATATGAAAAGATATTCAAAATACTTTCTACTTACTTTTACTGTCTGCTCTCGAATAGTTGCATTGGTGTCGAGGAAGCCATGAGCCACTTGTGGAAATATCTGATCGTTTACCACCTGAGGTTGTAAATGGGCTACAAAAAGTTCCAGTTGCTGCAGTAAACGCGAACGTGTTACACGATCAGTCGACGCGAAGAGTTTCACTACGCATGGAACTATTCGCTTTTGGTATTCGCCTTCATCCAGAAGCTTTCCCAGCTGAAAACAACAAATATAGCATGAGCATTTAAAGACCAGCCATATCATGAGCAAATTGATTTACTTTAAACATTGGAGCGAGAACTGCTGATCCGGCATCACCGTACTCGTAGGCGGTTATCAATTGCGGAAGAATTTTGTGTCTGAAAGGAAAGGTAAACTTCCATTTCCATCCCATTGAAATGTACACCAATCTGTCTTACTTGCAAACATTATCTGGGAAATTATCCAGGTGTAGCGTCAATCCACTGAAAAATCGATTCTTTTCGGCTTTGTCTTTGATTTGAATCTCCTCCAAGAACAGTAATGAGTCGACTAGATCGTTTTTAAAGAATCCTCCGGGCTTGCGACATCGTGTTATAATATCGGCTGGATTTGGCCGATTCGATGGTGTTGCACCCACCAGTTCACAGTATAATGATTGCAGAGATTTGGGAATGTTATCGATGTCCTTAAGGTTGCCGCGTATTTTTAATGGCCCATTGAAGGACTCCCACACTAGGCATCCGAGGCCCCACATATCCACCGAGCTGGAAATATAACAAATCAACATATTAGTAGCACCGATAAAGCTTATGTCTGTCATTGAATTATTATTTATTTTTATGTGGTATTCGATTGCGCTTCTCAGATTTGCTCTCAGATTTCAGATTTCCTGTGCCCAGTTGAACATAAAAGCGTCACTTGCTCTTTTTTGTGTTGATATTCGTGCGATTTGAATATGTGTAGTAGGTATTCGACACTTTTCTAAGCGATGTCCATTCACTGGTTTGATTTTATATTAAAACATTCGAAATTTCCGTCCCGATTGATTTCTAAATATTTTTACATAAATAATTTGCAAACATTTTTTTTTGTACCAAACGAACATAAACATTGCCCTGAGAGCAAAAAAAGTGCTCAATCGAATACCACATTAGTATTTCTACGATGTGTTGATTAATAACATTGATGAATGCGATAGTTTATTACAGGCTGGAATGCTCAAATCGTGTAGCCTTGTAAGGACCAAAGATATACAGATTTTTATCCGTTGCATTGGTTTATTTGTCATGATTAGAACTTCTTTAATGTCACCATATGGAACGGTAGTTCTCAGTCAACTGGTACTTTACCTTCAGCAATGACTCTTCTTCTTCAACGTCCACTTCCATTATAAAACTTTGAGTACCTTAAGGCAAGCCCATATGAAAAATGTAGGGGCGCCCAAAAAGAACAAATTCCTACAACCCCTACTCACTTTGATTTATCGAAAATCGCTTTACTTGAGAATTTTTTTTAATAATCCTACCATTTCGTGGCAGCTTTTAGTTTTGACTGATCATTCTTCTCCGGCGGATCGTACACTTCCAACGATGGAGGTATCTTGATCGGTGGCAAGGGATTGCCATCGGCTGCCGACACATATTCCAAACTTCCCAGTTTCCATTCGCCAGAAGCATTCACAAATACAGACCACACCGATACATTGTTGTGCCTTAGGTTGCCATCGTTGTTAAGGAATGAAAGAGCACGCTAAAACAAAACAAAATCGCCTGTAAAACATTCCTTTATACAATTTTACTCAAGATCTCACTGTTATTTGGAATACTCCCCAGGCCAAATACAGGTCCTTTTGTGGACCATCTGAAGCCAATTTCGATATATGCGTACCCAAAGGTTCTACCGCCTCTGTCGCTATATACAGTACTTTGTCTGTTTCCAAACTGTCAAGGAATTGCAATATGCTCGGATGACGAAGTGTTTTCAATCTCTTTACCGCGGCCTTGGCCAAATCGAATTTGGCTTCCGAGCCATTTTTGATGTCATACACAAACACGGAAACTTCCTCGTTTGTAGATTTTCGCTTCGCCTTGTGCAGCGACCATATTGAGCGCACCTCGAAACCAGGCACTTGTTCGCCGATCTCGTAGGGGAACTCTTTGGAGGAGTCGCGCGAAAAGAACGACCACATCATGTGCTTTGCCCGTCGAGTGAATATCTTGTTGGCCGAAGCGAAACAATGCCCAAAGGATGACGAAAATCTCTACTGCTGCTCACACTTCTGATGTGGTCTACAATTACGTATGTTTACACCGGAAGCCACCAAATTGGAAGTTAGATATTGATAGACACTTTTTCTTATCGTCAATATTAGTCAGAGTGCTTTTACTGACAAAGAATCGAGTACTATTCACCCTAATTGTAGCGTACTGTTGTTTTGCCAATAGAGTATGTTTGCTACGAATAAACATTAAAAGAAAAAAAAACACGAGTACTGGCGATACGAATAAAAAATTCAGAATTTCCGATATTTAAACAAACTACGTAGGCGATTAAATCATTTTCATTGCTACACGGTAATAGCTGTGCCCCGTTAAATTACTTTAAAAGTATTTTTTTGACTCTTTAAAGCGAATTATTTGATGAAATTTTCGCTTTTTTCTGTTTTTCACAAAGTTTTCATTTTTCCATGACGTATGACGTTTTGTTGAATGGATAGAAAATTAACTGCGCGAAATAACTTAAATGTCAAAACTCCACGAATGAAGACGAATCAACAGACAACAGCTGACAGCGCCACACGAATTGGAATAGAATAATATAGCTGCTGGGGTTGGAAAAAGGTAATAGATTTTTTTTCTTGAATTTTTAAAAAAGAATTTTGGTGGGAGGGTAAAAACGTAGATAGAAGCAATCTTTAATTTATGTAATATACCTAAACGAATTTATGAAAAGGAGGTCGATTATTTGCTTAGAATTAATCTAATAATGAAGACAAATGGGCAGAAACAACTGTGAGAAAGACGCAATTACAACAACTACGTTCTACTTGACACTTTGATGACTCACAGCTAGTTGTTGTAATTACGTGCTGAAAATCCTACTTTGCTTTGCTTTGTTGAGATCGAAGCTCAAGAAAACACGCCTTATATATTAAATAATGTATAAATCAAATATGTATAGCCATTGTTTAATAAAAAGAGAGGCAAAATTGTTGCCTGCCGGATGGGTGTATGGATCTAGTCCCCCTCTCTCTAGCACAGGGAGTGCTAATACGATTATAACAGTTGTGTGCGTTCTACACCATTGGAATACATTAGGCGTTATTCTTTTTTAGTTCAGAACAGAAATTGGACTGCTATACACAAAGTTCATGTTTCTTTTTTAGCTCAGATACATCAGAGCTCAAATTTGTGTTTATTTTTTCCTTCGCTCAGAATAAATTGACTGAGCAGGCTGAGTAAAAGGCTGATTACAAATGTCATGCACACTTTCAGTCACATTTGACAGACAAAAAAAAAACAGGATAAACAAAAAATCATCAGAACGATCTGAGCACGTTCGGTTCAGAGCGCGATTATAATGCACGAACTCAGTTCAGTGCTCAGCTCTGAACTAAAAAAGAAAAACCCCTAATGAGAATATTTAAGATGATGCGATGATACGCAGCGAAACATAATATGAACATGTGGGATTAGTGGTACCCTAAATGCTGTGCACTACTGAGCGAGAGTGCTTTGAAAAATTGAGCCAGCAATTCGTAAGGAAACAGAAAATGGAATCGAAAAACATCAACCACAATGTAATTTCCTCCTGAGACCTTAGGAAACATACATAGTTTCGAATTCTTGGCCCATTGAATTTTTGTAGCCTTTCTTAAATTAAGTAAAGGGTGATTTTTTAGCTGGTTTGGTTTTGGCAACACTGGTTTTGACAGCTGACGTGTGTTTAGTACCTTGTGTCACTGTCAAACAGCTTCAGTTTGGTTTGCAATTTAACCATGGATCGTCTTACAAATGAACAACGCTTGCAAATTATTGAATTTTACTATCAAAATTCGTGCTCGGTTCGAAATGTTCATCGCGCGCTGCTTCCATTTTATGATCGGCATTCTCGACCTTCTGAGCAGTCTATTCGGAAGATTGTGACCAAATTTCGCACCAAATTTACTTTGTTGGACATTAAACCACCAACACGTTTACGTACTGTGCGTAGTGAAGAAAATATTGCGGCCGTATCAGCTAGTGTGACAGAAGACCCTGAAATGTCGATTCGGCGCCGTTCCCAGCAGTTAGGCCTTTGTTACAGCACTACGTGGAAAATTTTGCGGAAGGATTTGGGCGTAAAGCCTTTTAAGATACAGCTGGTGCAAGAACTAAAGCCAGCCGACCTACCACAACGCCGAATTTTTGGTGAATGGGCTCTTGGAAAGCTGGCCGAGGATCCGCTTTTTTATCGAAAAATTGTGTTCAGCGATGAGGCTCATTTTTGGTTGAATGGGTACGTAAATAAGCAAAATTGCCGCATTTGGAGTGAAGATCAGCCAGAAGCATTGCAACAGCTACCAATGCATCCCGAAAAAGCCACTGTTTGGTGCGGTTTATGGGCCGGCGGCATTATTGGGCCATATTTCTTCAAAGATGATGCGAATCGCAGCGTTACTGTCAATGGTGAACGCTACCAAGCGATGATAACAAACTTTTTTTTGCCCGAAATGGAAGTTCTTGACTTGCATGATATGTGGTTTCAACAAGACGGTGCCACATGCCACACAGCACGCGAAACAATGGCGCAATTGCGAGGCGAGTTTGGTGAACAGTTAATTTCACGTTTCGGGCCGGTCAATTAGCCGCCTAGATCGTGCGATTTGACACCATTAGATTATTTTTTGTGGGGGTATGCCAAGGCTAATGTGTATAGGGACAAGCCAGCTTCGATTGACGCACTGGAAGCCAACATCCATGCATTCATTCGTGAGATACCGGCCGATATGTGTGAAAGAGTATGCCAAAATTGGACTCAGCGGATGGGCTACCTGAGACGCAGCCGCGGTCAACATTTGCATGAAATTATCTTTAAACATTAAATTGCAAGGTTCAAACTATCGATTCAAATAAATATTTCATTCATTTTTTCGAATTTTTTGTGCTTTTTTTTAAAAAAAAGTTCTAAACCTCTTAAAAAATCACCCGTTATAAGGAGTATAAGGGTATAGCGCCTCCTAAGTAAGTAACTAAGCTACATAAAATAGTTCGAACACATCAAGCTTGCCGAGCCTGGCTGCTCTCTATAAGCACTAACTTCAAATCAAATGCACAAAAGAAACGTTTCCGCTTGCCATCTTTTAAACTTCGACTCAGATCCACACACGTTATTGAAATATAATATCGGCCCTGAATAATGTGCAAATGTCAAATGGCTCAAATTACTTAAACCAACTACTTCCTTCTTCCATAATAGTACTCAACCGTCAAACGGGAATCGCCAACCAAACTATATAACCAATTGAACTTCTTGACTCGCTTATGTGCACAATGCTCATATTGGCCGTATTGATCACCCATGATCAGTTTTTCAATTCCTTCATCGTTGCACTAACAGATTTGGACTAAAACACAGCCACATTTGCTGTATTTTGAAAAATTGCTACGGAGGGCTTACAAAAAAAGTACACAACTTGATAATTCCAAATGTCCTCATAAGAATGATAGAATTGCAAGACCCACTGTTTTGGTTTCCTCTAGCGTCCCAATAACAGCACTCAATTGAGTGTCCATGCTTACTCATGGCGGTCTGCGACAACAACACTGAAAAGCTGCCGGCTCCGAATAGCTCGGGCAACACATTAATCGATCATCGATTGCCTGCGATCGGCTCCATTTCCTTCGTTTATAGCTAAGAGCAAACAAACTGCAATCGGAAATGCATTCCCAGGTGTGTGGTACAATCTGAAATGCTGAATCAATTTGCCATTGTTTGGCGAGTAGCGCGCGGTGCTATATTGGCTTTCGTGATCTCTGCATCATTTAACGTTTAGCGGCAGCAAATGGGACGCGGCTCAGGCTCGCGACACAAATCGTCGCAATTATTGATGTTTGAGATGACATTGAATCGGAACTCGGAGGTAGTGCTGTATTTGATTTTCTGACATAGAATTTTCACTTTGGCCTTGCATAGCAACACGCTCTGTGTATTCAAACAATTATACACATACACTTGGTTTTTCTTATTTTATACTTTATTGCATTTCAAATAACTAATCGTAATTATGAATTGCAGTGGAGGACAATGGCGGCTGGTATAGTCGTTGGGCAGGTTCTACATGTGCAGTAGGAACCTGGTAGGAACAAAGGTGACTTTGAAAGTCTATAAACGTTGAATCCCTTGAATATTCACCTAGGATAGGATACACACTCGTACGATATTTCTGTATACTCTTACTAAGCCACAGTGAGATAATAATATGAGCTTTTTGTTTCAACTAAGTAAACACTTATTGTTAGTTTAGTAGGTGATTCAGTTGATAGGACATGATATCATAGTGTAAAATTAACACCATGCACAAATTTTGATCTAACACGCAGATGAAGGTATTTGTATACTATAATCGGAGTGATAATTTGACATTCCAAAGGTATGACAACATACCGCACATTTGTATCTTACCGAATGATATCCCTGTTTGGAATTGAAGCTATGAACTGTTAATTAACCAATTAGGTATCTGTAACTGTTCCAGTTCCAGTTATATGGAGAACCTATATGAATTCGAGGAACTATATTTTCATTACTTCAGAGTATTAACTTACTGGTCGATAGTGATGTACTCCCCAGCATCAGGGATTGATTTTTTGATTGATTTCGGTGACCGCAAGTTTCCAATTAAAATAAAAAATCAAATTGGTGAATTTCATATTCAGCGATGAGGTTAGTAAAACGTTCACGAGTTCTTAGACTTGACAGCAGTCTGACAGCTGACTGACTTGATGTATTTCATGTCGTTTTCCATTGGGACCAACAGAAATGTTTTTCAGATCTCATTTTACGCGGCTCATGGAACATACAACGAAATAGATCTGCTTTTGTAAATGTACTAGTGCGTTAATTGACAGCAGTATCAGCTGTTCAAACTGCATTCGTTCTTGGAAAAATCACTAATGGATACCGACTTGTAAAATATTTCCCCTGTTGTAGATTCAAATGGAGTATTTTTGGTAGTTCATTCTCTTCAGATGACGAGGAAGACAATGAAGATAATAATTCCTCAAAAATGATATATTTTAGTTTTCACGAAACTTTGCGCATTTGTCTTGAACACAAACTTCTTAGAATGACGTTAAACAACTGTGAAAAGTATATTGGCATTGTGGCAGTATGTGTAAGTCTGAAAAAATATCGAGATCTGCGAAAACTGAAGCGAATCAAAAAAAAAAAAATATTTTTTTTGCCAATGGAATATTAAAAGTGATTTAGGGCCGATTTTTATATCTGCTAGATATAAGCTTTGAGTATTGCAATCATAAAGGAAGAGCTAGATAACTATTCGAAGGTAAAGTGGTGTGAGTGAAACAGATTGATTGACAGTATGTTGTGTTAAAGCATAGAAGATAGTCATGTTCAAAGCTTGACGTTTATCATTAACCGTTTTAGTTTCGGTGGCAACAATTTTCAATTTACAATGGAAAACGATAATATTGTTATTGGCCCAGATTGATCATGTGAATAATTTTTTCGGTGCAGCTTCATGAAGTGGTAACCGACAAAAATTTAGGCAAGAAAATTCAGCCTGCATACGTACTCAGTGGAAATTTCGAAGTGTCAAAATTCAAAATTAGCCGAGAGAATTCAAAAACAACCCAAATTGAATAGTTAACGCGGACCCAGTAAAGAAAAATCTTCTTGACGTTTTAAATCAACTAGGTATCCGAATATCCACATTGCTATAGGAAAATGCTTTCAGCGCCATTCGTTTTAAGCGAGCGGCAACTAGGCGAACGTTGATTCCAACTAAAAGTCGAGCCACGCAACAAAACATACTTTTCGACTTTGTCATAAATATCGCATTGTTATCTTTTTTTGAGCATACATACGTCTACTCTTCTTCGCTTTGCTGAGAAAGTTTCTGAAGAAAACAGTATTAAAATTTCCGTTCGGCATCGTTTGCTGTCATGTTTAGTGGAATTTTTGCCTATCCATGTTGGTATAGGTATTGTAGAAACCTTACTTAAAATTATAGCCCTTGGAAATATCTTGCCATATACCAAAGTGTTTAGAGTGCCGCATAATATAATGGGCTGTCTTCTGAATACAAAAATATAACAAATAATAATATTTGAACTGAAAAACTACTTTCAAATATATACCTAGGTGCTTTAGCCGAAATTGTTAACATTAATTTTGCTGATGGCTAATTTTGGTATTCTCAAAGTTAATCAGTACCTAGAACATTACGCAACTCTGTCCTACCATCATAGCTACAGAGCATCATATCTATGGCCTATAGTACAACAAAAAAAAGCAGCAATTTTGAACTCTTTCACACCTATTCATTGTCCTTCTATCCTTCTATCCACAATGAAGCCGCACGTGTTCGAGTCACCACTATAGCTCGACAACGTAAGCATAATATGTGTGCCCTCCACTTCACCTGCCTATATCCTCTTTCTATATGCACTATCCTGTCACAATGGCAGTGGTTTCATTTCCGTTTTATTAATTTAAACATTGACAAATGTGTTAGTTAAATATCTGGCCAACCACACAAACCGCAAAACTACCGTAGGTACCTCCGAAGTCAATCGCAATTTTTTACCACATGCTCCCAGCAGTCTGTTTTATACAATCCGTTTGCGCCAACACACCATTGTAGCCACACCAAACACACGCATACACATCATGTTAACGAGCCACAATGTGACTCATCATCCAGCTCCCGCGCATTAGGAAAACCCTATATCTTGTTTCAGTCATTCACTCCATTTTATCTATGCTTTGCAAGAAGAGTGGAAACAAGATACACATTCATTTCAAAAACTGGGTCAATACAAGAAATCACTGGACGTGGACACAACCATAATACCGCATACGCATAGAGGGGACAAAACGAAAGACGCGACACCGGAGGACCAAACCGGCCGACAACTGACAACCGAGCGATAAAAGTATCTAGTATCATTGTGAAATTCTTGGAATTTTCACCGGCGCAAGGCACCTCGGAAGTCGTCCCTCCATTTGAACGTGTTCCTTTGCCAACTAAAGTGATGGTTGCGAAAAATTTATTTTCCAGCCACGATTACCGATTTCATGGATTGCAAAGAAATCGAACGCGATGTAAAGTGCCTGTCCACCACCATATCAGCTTTCGATAACCATCCGATTAGGTGGCTCTAATCAATGAATGAGTCAGCCACGACAACCACGACCTCAATGTATGCATCATCATGCTTATACGCTTAACCCCACATCTGGAATAACGTGCGCGCAAGCGGGTGAAGATGAAATTTGAATAAATTACTTAGTCATAGCTTGTGGTAAACAACTCACACAAGTAGCCCACTACACCGCTCTTTGATATCTATTCGATAATATGTGAACCAGCAAATTTGAATACGAGAAACTTTACTCGAAATGTGTGCTCCAAATGATTAAGTAGATATCTCATATCTCTTCATCCTCGCTTTCACACCACAGTGTTAAAGGACAGCGGGGAGACAGACGAGAGACGATCACAAAATCTAAGGAATCCCAACAATTTCCGCATACAGTTTGATGAACCAAACAATATGAAAATGAACTCACAGCCAACAAGTGTTTTGTGATGCTCCTCCCTTTTATGTTCATCTTTACTTCGGCCTGCTGTTTGGCTTGAGTTTGTTTTGATAATTTCTGATTTCCACTCATTCCAAAATGATCGAATCGTATCCAACTGCACAGTGGTGCGGTTAAGGGGTGAATACAAAAAAGACGCATGTTAGTAGAATCTCATTCAAATAGATGGAGAAATTTTTTTAGATATCTAAGGGAGCAATGCTGATGCTGAGTATATTTCCTGTGGGAAGACTGAATTAATTTGGGGAGTGATATGTCTTTTGGTTATCATGGGATCTAAGGAGCTAAGTTATCGATGTTTTATTCGGAGACTGTCCAAATCATAAGCCTAGTACGCAGTTCACGTGAAATCCAAATTTGCATAGGTACCTAAAAATGTTTTCAACGCGAAATGTCGAAATTAACTTTCCACGTGAAAACATCACTAGGCAGTACACTGTTCGAATGAAAAATAGCTGCTTCGAAAACTGAGTCGTGGGTGGTGATAGTAAATCTCTCTCTATAGCTATTTCACTCAGTTATTTTTTTTTGCCCGTCGCATTATATTGACATTTGACTTCACTCGAACAGTGTACCTTTCATTTACTTACCCATGTGTGAATTTTATTTTTTAGACTTATCATGAATAATAAAGAATCAAACATTATATAACTTTGCTTTGTTTCTTTAAATTAAGGCTGAATTTTTTTATTCATGACATTCAAATGCCTGCTCCAACATTAGTCCTTTTAGAAAAAACCGATCATCGCAACATTTTATTTATGTGACGAAGCAGCATTTCGACATAATACAAATGAAAAGCATAGGAAAATTACGAGCACCACTATTTTTACTAAATCAATGTTAGGGGCGCACGTCGTATCCACCTGAATATGACATTTATAAAACGTAAATTTTATTCGAGAAGTGAACAATTCACACAAATTCCGTGTGTCAATATGTGTTGAATGAATGCTCTCGATTAATTTTCTGACATTTCATCTTAAAACACAGACTTTTTTAACTCACGCGTTTAGAATTCCATTATTTACACATGGACATCGAAAGAAAATGTCAAATGTAATGTGTTTCCTAGTACGATTTTTCTTTGACAGTTGTAAAGTGTTATCAGTATCATGGATGTGGTTGGATATTTATCCTAAGCGGAAGCTTCCTCCAAATATCGTGACTATTCTCATGAGAGCGAATTGCGAACTCCGAACAAGGGGAAATTCGTAGTTTCACATGAAAACTTTTCTTAGTCGCAGATAATCAGCGATTGAGTTTCATTTTTAAAGGTTAAGTTCGAACGAATTTTTCATTCGTGGGGTTGTGGATCGCGACTGTATTATGTGGATTGTGAATAAAATATGACAGTTCGCGACAAGAACTTTCAGCTGGCGAGAAAATCGCTGAAATTGTAAATTTCGCTATTTAAATCAATTGAGACGCAGGTTTTTTTTAGTTTAGATGTTAGATCAATTAAATATAGTACAAATAGCAATTTCCCATTCATAGGTACAATTAAATTGATTTGTTCGCAATTCGCATATTCGCTATTCGCACGCATGTGAGTAGTCCTTAATAAAAATAGAACCTAACCTTACGAATTTCATTCGGTGCCAACCCACAACTGACATCCGAAGAAAGTTTCTTGTCACTTTCCACATCTTCTTCCGATTTCTCTGCATACCACTGATTGGTGAAGCTGTGCCCGCAGTGAAAGTGCTCACACCCTTGCTGTACTTCCTCATTTGCAAGAGACACTGTGATTGGTTGCAGATGACACGATTGAGTTTGTTGTGAGTAGCAATCGCATCGACGACGACGATTCATCATCAACGCCACGAGTGAGACATTGAGTCAATTTGGTCAACAAAATACCAAAATATAACTCAACACACTCTGACCATAAATTCACTTTTTTTCCCATCCCCTAATTAGCGTCGAGTGTCATTGATCTTGGAGCACGACAATAAACAATAGCTCGCGCTGTGTTTGCGTGTCTCAATATACCTATAGCCGCTATCTCGCTGCGGCAAAACTCTTTCAACAGTGATCCCCATCGTTAGTCGTCCACGACACTAGAGCACTAGCCTAAAAAGCATGATTACACATTTATTCATTCTGGAAGACGGCTTTTTTGTTTCTTTACGGAAAGGAAAAAGAAATAAATATCGTTCGTTTTTCTTTTGTGAAACCCTCTCGCGCGCGCAGGTTTATCAAATTCAAGTTGCCGCTTGGACTGTCAATTTGGTTTTTGCCTTCCACAAGGTAGGAGCAGTCAGTACGTACAGTAAAGCACATTACGAATCGAGTGTCCCCGGGGTGTGTGTATGGTGGTGTAGTCTCGTCGCACGATCGATTTGGCGCGCGCTATTTTTGAATTTGAATATTCGGTGTCGGAACTCGTCGGAATACGCGATACGCGAATGACAACAACAACAGCAAGCAGCAACAAAAGAATAAAACATCGATGACGTGCTATATTGTGCTGATGATTCATAGTGTGTATACTCGTCAAGTGCCTATTTTAAAATATTTATTCTCTGACAATAGTTTAGTTTTTTGTTCACTCGTTAGTGTAGCATAGTTCACGTACCTATTTAGATTTATTAAAATTTTAATTGCAATTGAAAGCGCGAGTGGGTGGTATTCTGATCTGATCCAAGATCTCTCTTTGTCGGTGCGAAGGTGTGTGTATGTTTTGTATGGTGGTGCATATCCATTTTAAGCGCATTAGAGTTAATGATCTATAATCATTGGTGGTATTTGAATGAGTGTAGTGTAAGCACACCCTAAGCGATCATGAACAATCCTAGTAATTATTATTCGTGTAATTCTTCGAATGGGGGTGCGGTAATGACGACGGCACTAGGCAATGCAAATCAGCAAAGTCTAAACAGTAACGATCACTTCCAGCACCAGCTCCAGCAACTTCTGCCTCAGGAAATGCAGCAATTGCAGCAGCAGCAACCACGGCAGCAGCAACATCATCATATGCAGCAACTGCAACATCAGCAGCATTTGCATCTGCAACATCAACAGCAACAACAGCATAACATGCTACAGCCACAACAACAGCTCATGCCGCCGAATAGATATCCCTATCAATGCGGTGAAATGCAGCAGACATTCGATAGTAATGTCTATGGAAGACAATCAACGCCGGCGCCGCCATACCATCATCAGCAGCACAATAGGGTGAGTTGCATACCTTTTAAGGTGAAAGGAAGTAGACGACTGATTTCCTTTTTATTTTATTGCGGGAAAGGCATTTACGTTTTAGGTTTGTGATCTTTTTTAAATAAATGACACGACATTATCTGTCACTGTCACAAATTCAGCAACCTACCTTTGTAATTGTGCAACAATTTAGTTCATAAATTTAGAAGGATGCGCATGTACTATTCAAAAGGATAATCATATGAAAATGTGACAACGATTAGTTCAATTACTAATTTTTGTCCATGAACTTGTCATAATAAACAGAGAACAATATTTGTGTGTGCACAAGTCGCCATTTATTTTCTTCTCGTATTTCAGAAACAACTTGAGCACGTTTGTTACCAAAAGCTGATTTTATTTGATAGGAGTCTACTGCGGCGACAAATTTCACACACCGTATTTTGTTTACGATAGGTATATGACGGGAGCTGCTGAGGCAAAAAAAAATATACAAATTATTTATGCTGTTTTTAAAAGAATCCCGTTTTCAAGATCTTTAGTTTTGATTAGGTATACAAATCATTTGACATCGAAATGGTTAACAAGGCGAAAATGTCAACTGCTGCCACAAGTAACCCCCTTCAACGAATCAAATTCCATTCTGGTTGTAGCTTCCGATTATTTCCACTATGGAGACCCATTTATATGCAGATGCCGTAAATATGATCCACATTTCGCTCCCCGGTACTGTTGACATGTTTCCATGTTTATTTGAAAGAAGAAAGTTTATAACCTCAATGATAACGACAAAGTCGTACCAAACTTTTCGGTTTTGTGTATGTTCTATCCATTGCCAAAGTGACTTCGTGAAGACTACTTTTGATGCATTGAATATTTAAAGAAAAAGCTGGTTAGTCAAGTTTTAGTTTGACCTGTCACGGTTTTTGAAGTGTCAATACCTGACAATTTTAGACAGCAACTATATAGACTGTTCTTATTCAACTGTTTTGTGCACCGTACGCGATTTAATATTTCTTAGAGTTAAGAAGGTGAAACAAGTTGTCAAAGTCTCACACCTAATCGTCTGAACGCACTCATAGCGGGCCATGAAAGATATTTTATACATAGCAATCTTTTGTGAAATCCTCAATTGACTGCTTTCGTTTTTGAAAGTTATATATTATAAATAAAAAATAAGAAGTAGCTTTCCGTCATCTGTCAGCAGCCACAGAGCTTCTTAAGTCTACAACATTACCTAATTGTGAAGCGTTCTTTCAGTTGGCGTTTACAAGCGGTTATAACCTCAAAGTAGATGCCGGTGTATATGCATTTTATCAATGCAGCCCCACCCAAATATACAGGTTCGAGGCGAGCATTTGACACTACGTGACATTACGAAATTTCATCTATTGCAGGGACGTAAAAAACAATAATTGATATATATGTTTACTTTAGCTACTCAGCAACACTCAAATATTTTAAAGTTTCGCAGCAGTTCAAAAATTGGCCGAAATTTATTTATAGATGACCAGCGACACTTCAAAATATAAAGCCCCATATACTTATAAAACAAAGAAAATCGTCATATTCCCGCAAAAGAGTCACCGAATTTGTTCAATTGCATTGGGATGGGTTCATATCTAACTTAGTAGCTAGCTATATTTAATTTAATTGCAAGCTACCATACAAATTTGCAGCTACCTCCCATAAAAAAAAACTGAAAGTTTTTCTTTTGCTCGCAGATTCATTTTTCAGCGATACCCACATTTAACACAATTTTATACGTCCAACATAAATTATAACATCGATTGGAGTTGCCCGCCGGCAGACAGTTCCCAAGTAAACATTATCTTAATTATACGATAGCCACTCCCATTTATGTTAAATGTTCTTTAAATAACTTTGCACTGTCTTAAATTTTGTTTTAATGCAATTCGAGCTCCATCCTCAATATTTTTGTATTAACAAAAATAAAAGAACTGATTTTGTCGTCTCACAGTCCCAGCCGCTGAGTTAAATTAGCACCGGATTGAAATGGCTCGTTTGTTTAGCCTTGAACCCACCAGACACTATAAATGACCTCATAAATGCTTTTTGGAGTACTATCCCCAGTTCGATTCCAGCACCGGAGTATAAGTGGGTATCTGAAGGAAGTTTCTTAAGTGTTTGACGTTTGACAGTTGTTGTTCTTAATCTGAAATAAATTCCATATCTACACTACTGCGTACATGCGTTATAACTTCGGGTGCATTTTATCGGCGACTTTCATTCAAATTGGTATTGGAGTTCTGCCTATATGACTTTCTTGGATAAATAAAGTATGTACGAGGAACCTGGTATTCCTTATACGTGAAGTTGGTTCTGTTTAGGTTTAATCACCTATATTGCATATGTGTATTATTTAAGTTGTATTTGCACACAAAGAGTGTATTCAGGCAGCCAGATTTGTCAATACGGTTAACACTCAAACCAGGCTTTAAATCGTGTCAATTTTTCAACATTTATGTCCAGTACAGTGCCTATAGCTTGCAAAGCTTCCATGTCTTTCTATTTTATTTTGAAAAAGTTTTTTTTTTTATCGAAAAAAAAAAAAATTCTGCTTAGCAATGATTCATTAGGCCTATTCGCGTACTTTCCCGAGCCAAACACTAACAATATGTCCGAGAATACCCCAAATCACGTGGATAGACTTCGACTAACTTTGAACCACTTTCGTCTTTGACATCTAATCACAAACAAATATACAACATACCTTTTTGCGACATATGAAACGTTCTATAGGAGAACATTGGACAACCTCCGATTTTTTTTTTATTTTCACAGATTTTCTTTTTCTTCGCATTTGTTTTTTTTAGGCACAGATTTTTTGTTCCTTGTCAACTTTTTGCATTTGACATATTTATCAGTACTTGCCCGTGAAAATTCTTCGAGCTGTTTCGAGCCAAGAGAGCAACTACTCGTTACTCGTTATTTTGCTTATTTCCTCTTTTTCTGTCATTTTTGATGAGAACGTGTATAGACTGCGTTCGATTTAAACCGCGTACGCGAATGAACCTATTTTGGTTATTTGAACGTGTCATTTGGAAAATAGGCAAATGACAGCTTTTTCTAAAATATAGTCGCAAGTTAGAAGTTCCAAGTTTCAATTATTGATATCTCATAGCAGATGTCATAATATTCGTAATAATAGGTTACTTTTTTGCAAACGTAAAATTATTAAAAATTTGCTAAAAAAAACTGTGTGAATGCGACCACTTACGAAAAAAATGAGAGAGGAATCCATTTCCAATCTTTTAATTTTTTCGTACTACTCGCCGAAATTTCGACTGAAAAATGAAAAATGCAAACTTACAACTTAGTGACAGCTCAAAAATTTGACTGGTAAAACTCTATTTATTTTTGTCTTCAAAGATATCGGAGTAATTAAATGTTCTCCTAGAACATATCAGCGCATTCAGAATGGTTAGTTTAATAGGCATTTATCTTATAAATGTCAAAATGCCATTTCTTAAACTTTTTGTGAGAAAACCGGTCAGGTACTTTCCTTAAAATTGAGAGATTTCTCTCTTGATTTTTGAGATTTGACGAACGAACCCAACATCATATAAAATGGGCTCAAGTTATTGAAGCGCTTGAATGAATTGAAGAGCTTGGATCAGCCTTGAATCTGTAGAAATGACAGATCCATGGGCAAATCTCTTAGGCTGCACAGTTTTTTTTTTAACCTAATCCAACAGAAGAATGGGGCACTTACATAAATATCAATGGAATTGATTAAAGCTACTTAAGTGGCGTCAGTCAGAAATCCGAAAATGCTGCTTTCAAAATACTCCGACGGCGCTTGTCAAAGGCCACCATTAACAAAAGAGGTCAACCAATTATTTGCGTTTGTAATTTAAACTCTTCTAGTCGGATTAATTTATTTGATATCTCATGGTTTTCATCAAACAAATTCTGTTTTCGAGCTACATATTTTTTGAGTAAGGCTGCCGTCAAACTCAAGAAAGGGCCTAAATAACAATTTATATCAATTAAAAGTCCCCCCCGTTACAGTTACTGTCTAGTGTTCATATCTTTTTTTACATTCACACTTTATATTGACGAAGATTTTGAGAAGGGGAAAGTCCCCAACTATGTAGCTGATATAGGTATATGTATTGCTATCGGTGCTTGGGATTTTGTTCCAAAAAATGATTCAGCTTTTTTAATATAAACTGCTGACATAATTTCTTTCTTCTTAATAAAGGGTGTTCATTATATTTTATGTGACGCTGTTGGGGAAAAAAGTTCGAGCTGATAAGACGTTTAAAATTTTATTCTAAAGGGATAGACGATGAACTGAGGCATCAAGTAAGACGCACTTGGCAGTTTTGGTGTCGGTCTGCTGGGGAAATAAAATGGAATACGTGAAACCGCAAATAAAACTTTTGATGAGACAGCGAGCAAGTACTCGAACCTATACCTGGCAAACAAGGGCTTCCGAATGTGAATAATATAATTTCGACGAATCACATACGATGACATCATCGAACTGTCGACACTTGGTCTGGTCTGAGCATAGTGCTTATGCGTATTAAGAACTTTGAATCTGACACCGTCAGTTATTTTGATCTGGAAAATACCGGCGTGTTATCGCAGCCCATCCAAATTTGCAGTTGAATGATTATTTGCGAGAATGTGGTCATTTAAATAATGATTCATAGGTAAATTTAGCCTTAAGTGCTAAATATACACAAAAGTATATCAAACGATAAATAAATATACAAACGTTTTGGACAACCAAAAGAATTGTTATTATTATATTTTTTTTATCAACTAATGTATTCATTTTCCAATTAGACTTTGATACCTAAAACATTAAAGAACAAAATTGAAAATAATATATCAGCGAATATTGAGTCCTGGCCTAAATGACAAGAAATAAGTTGTAATAGGTGCGTTATTTTCTATACAATCTATTGGAATGCAATCCCAACTTTACACCATTGACAAAAACAAAATTGTTAAACCAAATGAATGTCAACGATTTTTGACAGATGATGAATACAAAAAACTACGTTTCTGCTTCATTATATGAAGTAGTATTAAAATGTACCCTTTTTGGAATTGAGTTTGTATACACTTTGTGCATGTGCATCTTGCATTACATAATACAGAAAAGACTCTAATAAGTAAATAGTTAGTTCAACTGTCCATAAGTATCTTAGTTTACCTACATGAAGTTAGGTTTCTAAGTAAGAACGAATTAAAGTATTTTATGCTGAATCCAAACGCCTCAATTGTGAAGACAGTCATACTATCGGGTGTTTGTCAGAGGTGGCTCAGTGGGAAAAACCTAACGAAACAGGTAATTACGTTTTAATATAAAACACATTTTGTAACAATGAGGCGCAAACTGTAAATTAAATAACTGCGGAATATTAACCACTTTATAGGTTTTTCCAAACATTTAATTATACTGTCGCAGCTCACAAAGTAACTGACATAAAATTATGTAGGTAATTCAAGTAATCAATAAAATGTACTAGAACTGTCAGATTCAATTCGGAAATCACTCGTTTACAACGCGTTTCACATGTTCGAGGAACTTAACCTCAAAATATAAAACTAAACCAGAAAGTAGCAGCAAAAATTTGCGGATTTATACAAATCAATTAAGATTTCGTCGGAATGAAACATGTGAATTAGCTCTCATGTAAATTTAAGTAGGTACGAATGAATAACGCAAACTTGTATTCCCTTCATTTGCGGAACATTCTTTTACAGTTCTTTACATATCACTTAATATTCACATGAGAGCGAATTTCGAACTGCGAATATTCGTATAGTTTCTGACATTTCATTTGAAGGTTAAGTTCGAACGAATTTTGTGGATCGCGACTGTTTTATGTGGATTGTTCAATAAGTGTGACAGTTCGCGGCAAGAATTTTTAATTTGCGGGAAAATTGTTGTAATTTTAAATCTAGCTATTTTAATAAATAGAGAATCAGTTTTTTGTAGATGTTAGATTAATTAAATATGATGCTTTTCAATTCATAAATACAGTTAAATTCATTTGTTCGCAGTTCGCGCTCATGTGAATGGTACTTAACCCTTAAATCAATACCCCTTTATCAGGAATGCGTAACTAATTCAATGAATGTAATCGTTTTACATGAAAAAAATAAATTCTTGGGATTCAGTAACTGTTATCGAAGTTTCAAGTTTTTTGTGAAGTAAATACCTAGTACTGATAAATTAAGTGGAAATAAGGTACTCACACTTCAATATGTAGTTTGGAAAGCTGTTCTTGTGACAAACAGGCATCAATCCAATAGCTACTTCCTTGTTTCATAGTCCTTTCTAAAAATATTTAAAGTTGTCACGCACAAAAAAAATATGTCGGCACATACTTCGACAGCCACTGCACACTTTAAGAACCACTGATTCTTAATAGCATTAAGACCAATCAACAATGACCACCAATGCAGAAAAATTATATGAAAATGAGTAATAAACCGTTAGTAGAATGAATTAATAAGCATCTTAAAATGTTTTCCAAAAGTTGCCAAAAATGCAGAACTGCTTATTTCATCTGGTTTACCTTACCATCAAACTTTGTCACACTTGATGATTTGTTTTTGTCTCTATCTAGTCAAGAAATACTTTCTTCTTTTCCCTCTTCCATTCCTCTTCACGAGTTTTAAGTTTTATTATGCGAAGAGATTATTTTAATCAGCTTTCATATTGGATTGAACTTCCGTCGCACAAACCCATTCGAAGATCATTTTCATAAACCAAATTGCGGATTAGAAAAAATGTATGATATCGTTTTGAAGCAAATCTGATTTCTTTAGCAATTGGCTAGAAAGAGTCCCTACAAAAAAGGTAGGTAAGTTGCAATGCAATTATGATCGATGAAAAACGTTTTGACAAACTTCATACCGTATCGAACCATATAATAAAGTATTTCAACAAGTAAAACTGTTTTACACGCAATTTGCTTTGTTTATCTCGGTGACATCGATCCCCACAAAGAAGCAGCTATCGACGCTTCGAAAGTGTTAAACTAATTAGCATCAGCAAGAGTTTCTGGTCACTGAAATGCCAAAAGTGACAAAGGGACTTTAGTCGTGTTTGGTAAATATTTTACAAGTGAACAATTGTGAAAACTCAAAGATGGGAACATTTCTTGATGTCTGTACCATTGTTACCGGTTCCAGACACAGAACGGTGGCATAATGTTAATTATTGGCGCCGTTGAAGATGAGACTTTTTTTTTTCTTTCTTTTTTATTATGACGTTAATATATCACAAGTCAAGGCCGGTTTTTATGAAAATAAGGAGCGGTTATTTGTGTCAAGTAGATTTGAATAGGAGACATTTCACCAACGGAGTGATCGGGCTCAGGTAGGTATGTTTGCCATTCTTAAATTTAATTTTCTCCAACTGTGGATAAGTAGTTAACCGGATGTGAGGAGTGTTATCATAGGGGAATGCACTTTATGGAGCACCTAGGACAGCAGTGTAATACTCCTGCTATAATAAATTGACTCTAAGTAATGTCCGAGAGTTATTTTTCATAAAGGGGTAAGCATTCCCATTTAGGACATCGACACTATAAGGCACCACTGAGTTTTGGAATTGCATGTTTTACTAATAAATATCATTCACTTTTTGTAACATTTGTTTCTAGTTATTTGTTTCTTCAAACTTGTTTTCACGAATTTCTCGACTGCGTACCAACTACTCAGTTGACATTTTGACTGTCAGTCTGACGTAGTAAGTGACATTGGGGACGTCCAAGTATCTAGTTAAGTAAGTCTGACAGCTTTCTGACTTGATGTATTTCAGTTTTGACTGGGTTAGATCGGTCATACGAACAGCTGTTTCAGTTGACGTTTATGAAGAGGTAGCCGACAAATCTAGTCAAAATATTCCTGACTGAGTACTTATGTCGTTTTCGTGGAACGCGCAACGAAATTGATCTGCTTTTATAAATGTATTAGTGCGATATTTGGGAGCAATATCAACTGTTCAATTTGCATATGTTTTTGCAAAAATCACAAATGAATACCGACTTCAGAAATGTTTTCCCTGTTGTAGATACAAATTTAGTATTTCTTGTGATTCGTTGTCTTCAGATGACGAGGAAGACTATGAAGATAATAATTCCTCCAAAATGATATCCATGGCTATTTATTTATTTCGTTATTTTGGTTTTCACGAAACTTTGCGCATTTGACTTGAAAGCAAACTTCTTAAAATGACGTAAAACAGCTGTGCAAAATATATAGCTATGTGTAGATCTGAAAAAATATCGAGATCTGCAAAAAGTGCTCCGAATCGAAAAAAAAGATTGATTTTTTTCCCAATGGAAAACGAAAAGTGATTTAGATCAAAAAAAAAAAAAAATAGAAATAGATAGAATAGTTGTCCCAATGGAAAACGACATTAGTTGATGGTTTAAATATTTGGCTGACGTAGGAAAATGACGTTCCCGACCAATCTAGTTTTTGCGTTCCAGTTACATCTAGTCCAGACAAATCTAGACGACTTAAGATAACTAGATGTTTGAATGTGTCCTTTACCATAAAGTACCTACCAATCATGTTTCGTTTTAACGTTCAGGGAAAATTCAATTCAGACTTAGAACGACTTATTATTTCTCATAATTTAATAAGAACACAACGGAAATTCCGTTCCTGTGCACAATTGGAAACGTGTATCTTGAACGAATTCTCGATATTTATAATCAGTTAGTGAGAAACCATATTTCGGAATTCTTTTCCACATATAATTAGAGTAGTTTTACCAGTCTTCCGCCGAACTGTTCAATTACGTGCATTTCAGGTTTACTCGCATTCAAAAACCCAATCTGCACTCTCCCCCACACGCGTACCTACATCAGTCCATTTGACAGCTAACGCAAATTGTCACAATTCGAAATTGATATTTAAAATTCAAGACTTTGAATAAATTGTGGTTAGGTCGTTAGGTGGGTATGGTTATCCATAGCCACAAGCCGTATAGGTGGTGGTAATTGCTCGCAATCGGAAATACCCAGAGAAAAACTTTCACTCAGAGCACATTGCTTGCTTTGGGGTTTTAAGTTTGAGTTCTCTGAATCTCAAATTTGAGTGAGCTTTCTGCCGTGAGTAGGTAGGTGCGCTAGTACAAAAACTTTGCAACCGACCGACGGCGACGACGACGATGTCGTTGGCCCAGCTTCGCACCGTGGAGACCGGCACCGATGCCTTGTTGGAGGGTGGTGATGGGACGCGCAATAATTGTGACATCGGAAATAGCGAGTAAACACAAACAGCCATTTCCAGTTGGTGATTTCATTCAGAATTCTCGGAAAAGCTTCTATAAAATATTGTTTTGTACACATCAGACATCACACATGTGCAAAAATACACAGCGCAGAGGCTGGTACGGCGAGACAACTCTGCGAATATTTTTTGTTTTCGCAAGGAGTGCGGTAGGCAGGAGAAAACTCTGTACAATATGTGTATCGTGTTAGATTTCGATATCGAGAGCAGATAAAACACCTTTGTTTACATACAAAATGTTTGCAGTCTTTCAAATAGAAATTTACTCTTGTATTCCGTTTCGGAACACACGAATTTGATTTCAACTGAAGTTAGAGGTCAACAGTACCTATCGGACAGAGTTATGTTAACTCCCAACAGGGAGGTCTCTTACCCCCAATATTATGTCCTTGTATGAGAGTCACACAAACAATTAAAATTGCCTCTAAAGAAGTCTCTACAAAATTTTATAGGTAGTTGAAAGTGCTCACATTGGTTAGCAAAACAAAATAAAAAAAAGACGATCGGAATGTAAATGGCTTCATAAAAAGCACCGCAGTAAGGTTAACCTAAAAATGATTTTAAAAGAATTTGCAACTGCGAAGTATGTTTTTCTCTTTTATTACGACTCGGTGTTGGTATTGTGGATTTTATGGTCACTAGATGTTTGTTTATATACTGATTTAATGGTTACAAAGAATTATGTTTAATGCAATTTTAATCGGTGACGATTCAACCTGCCTCCAATGAATTTTTTTCAAAAAAAGTAGTAGGTAATAAATAATAATAAAACTTCTCGTCTTTTGATAACGACTGGACACACTCACATGGGAATGCGGTGAATAGATAGAGGAACATACCCAAATACGGTTATCTTTAGACGGAATACCTATTACCTATTTATATCAAAAATTAAATTAAAAAATTACCGATTGACTTTTTAGAGATGACAATTACTTACATTCAGCGGGACAGTCATTATTGGAAGCATTCGCGTATATTTTACACTGCAGCAACTGACGTCAACTTGAAGTGAATTCAAAAACCCTATATACAGTAGAATCCGGATATAGCGACGGTCAAGGGATCGGCGACATTAAGTCCTTCTAACCGGGCGACGCACAAAACGAACTGAAGATTTTATACGTATGTATTAATATCTGTAGGTAAGGAAGTAATGTTAATGAAAACCAAATAAACTTGCACCGTCGCGTAAGTCTGCTCCGTAAAAACCGCTGCCAGTCGCGCTAATTATTACAGTTTACAGTACCAACTGCTATTGCATAGAGAAGAGAAGAGAAAAATCAATCAATTGTTTGTTTTTTACACAACAACCACTAGTCGCTGTAACCGGTCGATTTATCGGTAAATAACGTCGTATAAGGCGGTTAGTCGCTCAAAACGGGGTCGCTCTAAATGGATGTTCGTTCATAGCAATAAGTATGCAATGCAAGCCTAACAAGTTATTGTGTCTAGGTCGCTTAAAACGGTTCTTCGTTATAAACGAAGTCGTATTAAACGAATCGCGCTGTACCAACCCAGTATAGTTCGTTTGGTTTATGGTCAGGGGTATCAGCAACATTTAGAACTATCAAACAGCCTCACATTCAAAATGTGAAATAAACATTTCGGTGATGTGTGCTCTGCTTAATGTATGTATACAACTAATTTGTGAAAGCGGTACAGATCGGGACTAATGTTTTTATCAGCTAACAGCCCATACAGTTCTCCATTGTAAAGGACCATTCACATGAGCGCAATAGGCGAATACCTATATTCAATTAATCAAACATCTAATCTACAAAAAAAAAGCGTTTGAATTTGCGCGAACTGTCACACTTTGTTCACAATCCACATAAAACAGTTGCGATCCACAAACCCACGAACGAAAAACTCGTTCGAACTTAACCTCCAACAATGAAACTGAAACTACGACTAACAAAAGTTTTCATATGAATTAAATGTCAGAACATACGATTATTCGCTTGTTCGCAGTTCGCAATTCGCTCTCATGTGAATAGTCCTTAACTTCTCTTCCAAGTACTGTCGCTTTAACCATCTGAGTCTTTGACAGGTTTCTTAATTCTGCACCAATAATAATAGGACTGCGATGATAACAGTCTTAATTCTTAATCTACGTCTGTTTGGTAGAGAGAGATTTAAAACTTTAAACGTATAGGAATTCTTTCACTGATACTTACTTAGAAGTTTCAACTGTCAACGGCATAAATATATTCCGTATCACTTTTATTCGCCGTTTTACCCATTTTTGGCAATTTCGTCCCAATCCTCATTCCTCACAAATGTATCACTGCGCAGCTGGCTGAGTTTTTTTTTTCGATTAGGTCAAAGTTATAGCGCATATGCAGGTGATTGTGTGCAGGCTTAAGAAAAATTGTACCTTTAGAGTTTTTTCTTTTGAGTTTTTCGAGCTAAAGAAATAACATCAGAAATCGAAAGAATCGGTAAAGCGATTTACTGACGGTGTCAGATTCAAAGTTCTAATTACGCATGAGCACTACGCTCACATTCCAGACCATGTGTCGACAGTTCGATGATATCATCGTATGGGATTCGTCGAAATTATATCATTCACAGTTGGAAGCCCTTGTCTGCCAGGCGAGGGCTCGAGTACTTGCTCGCAGTCTCATCAGTAGTTTTATTTACGGTTTGACGTATTCCATATTTCCCCAGCAGACCGACACCAAAAGTGCCAAGTGCGTCTTACTTGATATCTCGCTGAGTTTTTCCGATTATGTCAAAGTTATCGCGCATGCGGGTGATTTTTTACAAGCTTTAGAAAGATTGTGCCTTCAGAATTTACTCTTGTTGGTGTTTCAAGCTTAAGAAATCACATGACAGCGCGTCACCCTGTCTACGATCTTATCTGACATCGAAAGGATCGGATCGCGAACCTAGTGCCGAAACAACCTTGTTTGCAATGCTGGGAAGAACAACCTAACTCTGTACTCTGCAGTCGACACAGATCGAATCATCTGTTTTACAGAAATTTCCACAAAACAAATTGCATACGGCATAAACCTACTTACGGTGACAGTTCTGTATTTGGAGACGATGATTATTATGAGTTATTTTGCATACAAAAACATAAAAATGTTCTATATTTCAAAAGTTGTTAATTTTGTATTCTGTATTTCATTTGAATTCTAAAAGCAATAACGTAAACAATAAGAAAACTAAAATTCAATGAACAAAATGATAATGTTTCTGTGCCCCAAACTTGCTAAACAAGCAAACAACTAATCTAGTACTATAAAAGTAGTTAGGTATGTATCATCAGTTTTTTTTTTCTTTATAAAATACCTACCTATTTGAATAATTGAAAAATCTGTTGAAATTTGTTTCCTTTTCTATTGTTGTTCAATATTTGGAAATTTGAAATATGGTCACCGTAAAATATACAATTTACGTAAAATACATCCAGCAATACCGTTCCCAAATTTCAATAAACTGCAAAGGTTCCTATGATCATTAAATTCATTCTTCTGGCATTCGTGCATTTCATCATCAAAATCTTGCGTGTGCTAGCTAATAAGGTCCTTAAAAGTTTGACAACGAGAACTGCCAACTGAAAATACCTACCCTCCTGTTTTCCGAACTAATTTCTTTTATTTTTTCATCTGTCATAAACGATCGACTTTGCTTAATAAGGATGTAACAGCTTAACTCATGCCCCTTTACGCTTAACAAAACGATGATTTCACTTCATTCTGATAATAGGACTGCCATAATAAAGCTTTTTCTTTCACCCAAAGGTTAACTTTATGATTTCATTCCAAAGCGAATTGTACGTTATTCCGACAACAGTGAACAGACGCAGTGTCCGACGGAAATACCAATTAAACTTGCAGCATATTGGTAGAGGTCATAGAACCCGGGCCAATAGATGCCGACTGTTCTCTATTCAATTAGAACAATTAGGGCAATGAATTGATTTGCCGACTGCAAACTATAAAGTAATCATCAAGGACACCAATAATTTTACAAGCTCGCTTGAAAAGTGATATGGATTTGTAAATAAGAACTAATAAAGGGTCTTCAATTATCGACTTGACAACTTCAAACTTGCAGTGTGAACTCACCCTTAAACCAATTACCGAACTGTCAATGTCAAAATATTCAGTAAAATAAACATTTTCATCATGGTGAAGTACACGAAGGAAAATTTACTACCGAAATTCGGAGTCGTGATACGGAGCAGCACGGGCAGCACTGTGAAATAAGGAAGTGGGAAGTGAAGAAGAATGATAAGAAGGGGCATTCGGTTTAGGGAGTTTGGACAAGGAGGGTTAGAAGTAGACCATTACAGTGAATTTAAGAGTTTCTTGTTAACAAATAAATAATAATAATAAATATTTCGGCCCTTATTGTTTTATATCGCTGGTCGCAACTTTAAATTTTCAACAATTTTTGGTTAAACGGCTTCGTCAATAAGCAAAATATGCGTTACTGGACAGGTGAGAACCCTCATGTGCTTCATGAAACAGCACTTCATCCGCAAAAAGTCAATGTTTGGTGTCATTGGGCCGTCGCGGTGCCACATAAGCCACACAGCGGGTGCAACAATCGAGTTATTGTAGTCTCAGTTCGGTGAACGTGCTATCTTGAGAAACGGACTCGTCTATTGACCGCCGACATCGTGTGATTTAACATTTAACTTTTTTTAATCGGGCTAAATTTAATCATTGATCTATGCCAACAAGTCGGTGACGTTAGAGGAGCTCAGAGCCAATATTGAAAGAGAAATAGCGGCAGTAACTATTGGTCCAAATGTGCGGCCGAGTCATCGAAAGTTGGGTTGAACGTATCGACCGCTGCATACGTTCCCGAACGAAGTCGAACTCAATTCGTAAACGTTTTGATAGTAATTCAAGCCTATAAAATTTTGTTTGAGATATCTCAAGTAGTTTGCATTTTATTTAAAAAATAAGTTGTCAAGCCTTTAATGTAAGACCTTTAACAGTAATAGACGCCATAAATAGCTTTCCATAAAAATTTATATACCTACAGGTACCCATGACTTATTAATATAGATAGGGTTTTTGTTTTTCACAAGGCTGTCGCTTTCCAGCTTAAGAAAATTTGACAGGAAAATAACGGTTCTATTATGAGCTTGGAAAGGTAGGCCCCAGTAACCTATAACCATAAGTAAAAGAAAACCGTAAACATTTTCTTTTGCTTTTTTTACCACCTAAACTTGATGGTTGAGCTCAATCTTGGTCTTAAAATGTTGCCTATGAATCAAAACGTTAGTTTATCAAAAAAATAAGCAAATATACCTACACCTTTTCACTTGCTAAGTATAGGTATTATAGGTACCTACCTGTCTATCGAGCGCTCAGATCAGATCAGATACCTATGAGTGTCAGGCAATTTCGAGTTGAGGCCATCCATTTAGGATGAAAAAGATGTAGGTAAAGTACCACTGTCCAGTCTCCAATTTCAACCAATTCAAGTGCAACGATTTCCCGGCCGAACGAGCAATCAGTCCTCTCCTAACATAATCCCAATCCCATTTCCCATCACCTTTATCATTTTGCAGTCTCACTCACAGACTCACTCATCTCATCAGAAAAATACAACTCTATTAAGCACTCATGCACTGTCTAGGCAATGGGTAAAAACCAGATGAGTCATAGCTGAATATAGGATTCCTCGCGGTAATCATATGGTCCTTGGCTGCGCTACGAAACTACCTCAAAACAACAACAACCATTTATCCATTTTCTGATTCTCTTTTGAATAAATTTCTTTCCTTCCACTCGCGTACACGTTCCACATATTTTTCTCCATCTTCTTTCGTTCTAGCCTAGTGTAGCGATATGCAGTATGGCATTGTATGCGTGTGGCATTGACAGCTGGCACAATAGTATTCGTATTCGCAGTACTATCGCTGGTTCGTTTCTTCTCTGCGCATTTCCAGAGGGGGCCAGAAAAAGAAGAGTATAGTTATTTTGTGCCTTTCGCTGGCGACGAAGATTGCGACGTGTTTTGTTGTCAGAGAAAAAAAAAATTTCCAAATTCGTCGTTTTTCCTAACCAAAAATACCGAATAAATTGAAGTTCGCTGTTGCAATTGTACACAATTATTATTTATTCGAACGAAAATATAATTGCAACTTGTATTTAATTGTGAAATTGCGAAACGTCAAAGTGAAAAGTGACACGAGACGAGATTGAATAATTTTTTTAAGGCGTGTTCCATATCCCAAGGGGGTGTTCGAGTGAAGTACACACCGCAGTGTGCAACACTTGCATTTGCAAACGAAATTTTCTCCCTTTTAATTGCTTTTGCGACATAAAACGAAAACTGATCGGGTGCGGTCCTTTGGTAGTTAAACAGCGGTTAATAAAAAGAAAACTGTGCTCTGTGTGTGAATTTGAATATATTGCCATAAAACAGACGACAACGACGTAGTTACTTGCTCTTGACGTTGTTTCGTTAGGTCATTGGACAACAACCACCTCCACGCTCCACCACCATCGCCATCATCGCCGTCAACAGCAACAACAACAAAAAACACGCTTCCAGTTGCAGCAGTTGCGATAATTCGCGAATAATCAGACAATCCGTGTCAGCAAGAGAGTTGCCATATTATAGTTTTATCTCGTTTTGTGTGTTTTGTGCTTTTGTTGGTTTAGCGTTGCCGTCGTCTGTTAATATGAAGCTGAAGGTCGAGTTGGCAGACAGTGCGTCCAATTCGAATTCGAATGCCTCATTTGCTAGCGAACCGGAGGAAAATAGTCAAAATTCCATTGACTTGAGTATAAGCGGCTTACCACAAAGGAATAATGTTATCGTAAGTAACCCTTTTTCTCTTAATGTGGGAATATCATTGTTTCTGCTATCAGTCAGATAAATAAAGCAGATAGTACTGACACTGTTGACCTTTGATTTGAGTGGGTAGTACAGTGATGTACACAGTACACTTGGTTTTAGGGTGCAGTATCCACTTCGCTGACCAGAACTTTAACAATTATGAAATAAAGTAGTTCGGAAGAGGGTTAATTAGGTGTGTACTTTCATTCCAGTTTTTCGTGACTATGTATTTAATTTTAATGTCATGTGGTTGGGTGGCAACTGGCAATTTGTTGTTAATGCGATGTCACGTGATAAAAGAAGGGTGGGGCAAGGAAGTTATCTACTCTGCGCTCTAGATCTGAAGTATTTTATGTTTGCTATTAACAGTGACAGTCAGTAAATGTTTAAATTCCTTAAAAAGAAATTCTATAAAGTGAAACTTTTATTTTCTATTCAATCAAATCAAGAACTCCTATAAAGTGGACTTTTTATTTTCTATTCAATCAAATCAATTTAACTGTATTGACGAGCTGAAAATTACTAGTGGTTTTAGCTGCTTCAAAAGCAATATACTTTATTATCCTAGTATCTCATTTAAAAAAAAAGTCTTAATTGATTTAAGTAGCGGAATTTACAATAACAACAATTTTTCCGCGAATTGAAAATCCTTGCCCCGGACTGTCACACGTTATTCATAATGAGAAATTCGTTCGAGCATCGAACATCATGGCTATATGCGACTTAAAAAAAGTTTTCATGTGAATGAAATGTCAGAAACTACGAATATTCGCTTTCCAATTAAAATGACATTCTCTCTGAGTACCCACCTTAAAAACTATATAAATCGCCAAATCGATCTCAGCAAAGCAAAGTAACACCGCGTCTCCACGAGTCCGAATTATGTCAGACTTTTAAGTCAGACCTCTTGTCCGCCATATTTGCATGGCTTTGGTTGGGCAAATTGTGTTATGACATCAACATATCATCAACGAAGAAACAAGTTAATCCAACAAATAAACATCGTGCGATTGCAATATGCGTAGCTTTCTCAAACTCAAACGCCCTTGCATTTGTATGAATCAAATCTGAAAAAAAAATTTAACGCGTCAATTGCTACATTTTATATTTTACCCAATATCTTCATAAATATGCATATTTATTAAATTTAAAGTATCACTTTGCGAAAGTACTGAACTCAACAATTATTGAGTCCGCGCACTTGTGTTCCCGAGAACTACTAAAACAAAATGATTTTTTGCTGTCAAACGCTGGTCTAGACTTCAAATGTCAAATTTCCGTCAGAAGATATGTCTGCAAAGATGGCAGAAAAAACAAAGTCAGACTGAAAAGTCTGGATTTCTGTCATGTCCACAAAATCGCCGTCCACACGAGACATATTGCTGTCGTGACTGAAGTTTTGACTGAAATTATGTCTCGTGTAGACATAGCATTTTCAGTACGCAATTACAACAACTACTGTGAGCCCTCGAAGTGTCAAGAAGAGCGTACTTGTTGTCATTGCGTGCTGAAAATTCTACGTTACTTTGCTTTGCTCAGATTGAAGCACAAAAAAACCAGACCTATTATGTAAGTAAGCATTTCCTTCAACAATAAAGTCTGTCGAATGCGAAAAATGTTAAAGGAAACGTCCCCGTGATATTATACTTCCGCCCAGCAACGAACGTTTAGCAAAAGAAAAAAAAACATTTCCTTGAAATTTGATCAAAAATAATATTCTCCTTGAATTAATGCATAAACACATTCTTGAAATTCCGTAAGCGTCACCAAGCACGCCACTTAACAGCTGTCATTATATAAGGGGTTAAACTTCTGTGCACAATATGTCACAAAAAAATCCAATATCGTCCACTTCCATCCAACACAGCCTTTTATCCATTAAGGTTAAACATTACACGACCTTGTCACAGTAGTGCCAGCCATAGTAAAGTGGCTTTGTAAAAATAGTATAAATTGTTTGTTGGCGCCACGCATCCACACGCGTTGTCAAACTTTGAGTGTTTATGTATGAATGGGGAATTGATATAGCTGAAAGGAATATCCAATACCTACGAATCCCTATCTTTTTTCTTATGTCGCTTGAATTTGTTTTCGGTGAATAGGTTAGGGCTGCGATTTGCTCAAAAATGTCATACGTGTCAAGTTCAAGATTTGATCTTCTCATGGTTATAAACGTGTAAATATCGTTACGTAAATATTAGTATTAATTATAAGGAGCACTATGCTTGGAATTATGTGTTTTGTTTACTTAATTTTTTATGTTATTGTAACAAAAACTCAGGGGTGGAATGGGCTAAGGTGATAGTTGATAGTTGATAATCAAAATAGCTTTGGCTCCACGAAAGGTGATTATCATAATATTGACTATCACATTTTTACTACCACTTGCTTGTGACAGCTATTTAAGTGTCGCTTCATACATTTTGTGTCGTTTTCGTGAGCAATGTAGGTTGGCTCGGCTTCAACTCCACCAAAAAAATTAATTTTTGTGCAAAAAGTCAGGGTTATAAAAATAAAAAAAAAAAATAAAAAAATGGAACGCAATGTTTACTTCAATGAAATTATTCTATGCCGCAGCGAGAAATGGAGAAAATAATTAAAAAGTAGTCCGATTGCTCAGAATTCACTAAAGAAATAAAGCAAAAGTTCTGGAGTTTGTTCTTTTGTTGCATCTGACCTTTAAGAAAACAAAAATTTAAATATTTTTATTACTTCTCCATAAACGTACATTCCTTAAGGAAAAGCAAAACTTGGGACACAAACAATTGCAAACAATTTTCATAAACGAAACCAACCAACAGCTGGCCGAAATGACGTTTCTTTTTTTTAGAATTGTAAGTGCTGCCAATAACCCAAACACTTACAGTGATCGCTTTACTCAGATGAAAGAATAGTTGATAATCAAAAACGACAGTCAGCTTATCTATGTATACATTGGTGGACAATGTGATCTTTTCTTTTGACTGTGTCTACATTGACTCCCAGCTCTTTTTCTGTCTGACGTCTATAGATGAGGGGAGCAGTGTTAAGTTAGGCTGGATTTTTTATTTTTAAAAGGACTGCTTACTTGTAAGTAAGCTAAATTGATTAATGCGGGGTCAATTGTTTGATAAGAATTCGAGTCATATGGCTTTTGGCACTCCATTCTTTTAAAGTCTTTCATGCCAGTTGACAAAATGTAAAATTTGTGCTAGCTGTCATATATTGGTAACAAAATTGTTTCACATTGGGGACGTCCAAGAACTTATGGCGTTTTTCATTGGAGATCCGAGAGATTTGCCCCGAAATTCAGAATTGCACTTTTCAGTGAAATTCGTTGGAACACTTTTGTAATAGTGTAGACACCATTTTATATGAGATTTTTCAGTTGCTACTTTTTTTTTTTTTAAATAAATACTAATGTTTTCATAAGCCCAATCAATTTATTTCACTCTTAATTGCAAATATCATATAGCGCAAATTTTGTTGCAAACAACACAACAAACATTTCTATCTGACATTTTGCTAGCGTGTGTTGGTGAGTTTTGGGCAATTGTTTCTTCAATGAAACATAGAAAGCGCACTTCTAGATTTGATCTTTTGATAAAAAGGGCAATTATTTTCTTCACTGGAAAGCGCCATTAGTTTAGTATGTCTGACAGCTGGCTGACTTGATGAGTCAAGGAAACGTTCTTGCGTTCAGTGTAAATCTCTGCTCCAGATAATGTTTGAACGTGCCCGTTGCCTGTCATTGTTTGATAAAGTGGTGCAAATATAAAATTGTTTATGTCAACAAAAGTCTTCGACAGCAGTAGATACTTATAACCAAATGAATTCAAGGCGGTTATAAATTAGATTTTTATAAAGAAATATAAGCAATTAGTGTGTCCTTTTATCCCGAAAATGGTGGTTTCATTCATTCTATTGTTAGTTTTTTGTTTAGTTTTCCTGCTGTCAATTTGAGTTTGACGTTAAGTTTTGACATAAGCAGCCGAAGAAGTTGCCTTACACAATTCACTTTGAAAATATATACCTACAACCGATTTCCCTTCAATAACCAGCAAAGCTAATAATTCTTTGCTATAATCATTCTTGTCTCGTAGTTTAATACAATACAATAAAAAAGGCTGATCCTTTGCTTATTTCAAACATAAATTCGTCATTTATCCATGCAGACCTATCTAAGCTTTAGTACACGTAGGTATCTATCACCACCAACTAATTACCACGTATATCTGACATATTATAGAAACTTAAAGGCATGGGCGTAACTCGAGAATTTGTATTTTTTATACAGTATGTTACGTATACGCCCACTTTATGATGCGACGCAAAGTCCGCAAGAAAGTGTAAAAAAAATATTGCGCCGCCTCCTTTTACATCGTTAATGCAACAATAAACCACCATCGTGGCGACGAACGACGACGTGCCCAGTTGTTACAAAAAACGTCAAAATGAAACAAAAGCACCAATGCTCGGACTGAACAAAAGAATAAAACAGAAATGAAAACAAACAACGAAAATATAGCAAATTAGTTTTACTGTAATCCAATGCACAGCGCCGTCATTAGCCGGTCACCCACTCACCCCCGCTGTCACTGTCACCGTCACTGGTCTTAATGTAGGTACCTGTGGCTGTGGAACATAAAGCGTGACTGACCTAACCGCGTGGTGTTCATGCCATCCCCATCATGCGTAGACATCAGAGCGTAGTGTACTACATTTTGCTCAGATAGCCTGACATTAGCCGGCACCCGCGGCTGCCGCGAACATGCAGTGACACGTTCTCTTTGTCATGTAGGCGATGGACATTACTACGTTCCGAAGTTAATCTCACTCGCGAATTCACCACTCACTACCAATCATGTCCAAACGTGCTCGACATTATTATAATTTAGAAGTCAACTATAGTGAATAAAGCTCTGCCACAGATCATTTCACAAATTTTAACAATATGTCGTAGGTAAAGTATAGTACATATTTTAAATGTAAAACGAACAAAAGATGACGTCATCCATGTATTTTTTTTATTACGTGACATTGTGCAATGTGCGGTGCGTGTTTGGTTGGAATGGAAATCCCCAACTCTCCATTCCATCGAATGTTTTTTTTTTTTGTTCCGTCATGTTGCTCTCTTTTTCTGTACTTATCTTATTGTTGCTTAAAAAACACTCGTCTCTGGGTCTGAGGGGGTTCGAGAACGAGAAAGATTCTTGCAATTCTTTGAGCATGAGTAAAACATTTAAAGGAGAAAACACCGGTTGCTGCTGCTGCATGGTAACGCACTTGAGTGGAAATGACTTCAATTATTATGTTGCTGTTGCATCGCTGTGTGTTGGAAATTTAAGAGCTCATCAAATTTGTTCCTTTTGCTTAATTTCAGAAAATGAGTACCAACCTAGGGATTTAGAGAACAGGAAAAGCCTTAAAATGTATATCTGGCTTAGTTCTGTCAAGTGGTATGCACTTGCATTCATTTTCATGTACTTATCGAACTTAATGAATTGAATTGAAAAAGCTCTGTGCACGGCAATTAAAGACGACCGAATCAAACCGCATTGGCAGCACCAGACATTGTGAAAGGCGTCGTTTTATTTCAAATATGTATTATGGAACTGCCACATAATTTCAGGGCTAAATGAAACCCAATCATTGGGTTGTTGGTTAAAATATTGACAGTTCAATAGAGAAAAAGAATAAATCCGAGTGACAGCTAAAAGAAAACAGTTTTTATACCTTCCTACCTATAACTTGAGGCTAGTTTTGTTAAAAAGTGTAAAATAGAGTTCAAAATACAAGACAAACAGGTAGGTACTCTGCGGAATTAATTTTATACACTTGTAAAAGCCAAGAAGTTAGTAGTATGGATTGTGCACTGTTATATTTTGTAAAAAACACTGCTCTTGTCATCACATCTGATATGATTTCCCTTGCACGTCTCTTAGACTATTACATAAAAAAAAACATAGCCCATCTGTCAAAGAAATGCTATCAGAAAATATTCTGTCTGTGAAACCATTTTGCAAAAGGAAATCCAGTGCAAGGGATATGTGACATATTTTATGTTTTTGGGACTGTTCGTTTCATTGCACACTTTAATGTTGACGTTTCTATTGACAATGGATGCAAACGAGCGACTGATTCTTTGGGTTGGGGCTTTCAAGTACATTAGCTTTGTTTGACGTGCCTAGCACTAGTGCCCACTAGTCCGCACTGAGAAGTATCAGCTGCTTTTCACACCTGTTAAAAAGCCTGCACAACCCTGAAAACTCGGCTACTATATAGACTATTTTTTGTTTATTGTTAAAAATGAGTGAACTCAATTCTTTTGAATGCCAAATTTATTTGTATTTATCTTTATCACTATAAACAAGTGAATGATAGCGCAACTCAGCACTGGATTCTTGCCCCGACAAATTAACTGGGGTCAGTTCAGGGCACAACTAGGGCGCCCTAGAAGTCATGTCCAACACATGTTTTTAGTACCAGTCGAGTTCAGTGGTATATCGAACACATTAGGGTTAAACCAGTGCGCACTAGGGCCCACATCAAACAAACCTATTATGTACAGGTATTTAAATGGCGAAACAAATCGGAAAATAATGCAGATACATAATACGATTCCTGTCACTTGTGACAGAAAAAAACAACATCGTTTCTGGTATATATTCCCCGCGCAAACTAATCTTTTTACCAACATGCAGCATAACCTCATCCAAATCTCCTGAGAATTCAACTCACCTCCTCTATCACTGATTATCATCATTTCTCTCCTCGTCTTCCTAGAAATCGTAATCATTCCGAAGGTTACCGTTCCATTTGCATCGGAATGCTATTGGAATCCGTTTGTCTGCCTTCCACATATACATAGTTACATTTCATCTCATCTCTGGCCACCTTGCTTATCTGGCACTTCTTTTCATAGCGAAAGAGGCGATGCCGCGTGAATGCATGAATGGAAGCGTAAACGAACGGTTTCACATTTTACGCTGCGTCCTCCCCTTTGGGCGCCAAGCCGAAATCACGCACTCAATTGATGTTCCAGATTGTGGAAAAGACTCGTCTTGATTCTCGTTCGTTAGGTATTTCCCACTCGTTCGTTTATGGGTATTTCCGATTTGGTTTCAAGTGTTGCCTGCTACTCGGCAGGAGGCCTCTTTCTTTCTGGCCAATTAGATGAGTACCTTAGTTTTATTAGTTTTGGTTCTGTTCGTTGTTTCCCTTTTCGCCGTCAATTTGTGTTGGTTTTAAAATGCTTATCACGCTAGTTTTCTGCAATTTTTCTTAATCCCACCGCAGCCCGACCGTGACAGCCGTGACTTTTTGAGTGATTTTTTTGCAGTTTGCTGCCAAAACGAAAACGAAGAATGTCGAAAGAAAGCACGGAAAACGACGACCAAGAAATGAATGGCAAGTCGAATGAGTCACCAAACGTTTGGGGATACACTACCTACTTGGTGACGGGAATTTCTTGGAACTTTGTTATAAGTAGTTGTATTTTTGTATAATAAGGCTAGCGGAAGGGGTCATCGGGGGGATAAAAATAAAAACGCGCGTAGGTAGCAATACTTTGCTCTTGAATGAATTTTCATGTAATTTTCTGGGAAAACAAAATCGATCGGCTGTCATTTCCAAGCGTAAACACTTTAGTTTTGTGGCTAAGTTGCTGGCTACCCTGTAGGGCATTGTTTTCTCTGAAATTGATAAGATACGCGCCAGTATTGAAATGAAAATGATATATGTTTCCGAATTCGACGACGTTATGCGATAAAAAGACTTCCTTTTTGCGCATTCAGAGATAACCATTCATACGCAATTTGGTGCCTTTATAGTCGCCGCCATGCCTTGGATTTTTTTTTGTCAATGACTTTCCTAAAAGTGAAGAGGATAAGGAATGGTTAGGTAGGTACTTCCGGGCTTTTTTGCCCAACTTACATTACCCACAGAGCTAAGCGTAATGAAAGGTTTTTGGCGACATTTTTCATTTAATTTAGTTCCTAGTAAGTTTGATTGATTGTTGCAAAATACTTAGTCGTAAAAAGGTTAGTAGGTAGGTACCTATTTAGCCAAAATTATAACGAAGAGGGCTGGGTAGTTTTTTTATGATTAGGGGCAGTGATGCCAGATCGTTGGTATTACCCATTTCCTAGGCATTTTGCCTTTCAAAATCAAAAGGGCGAAAAATGATGTTTTTTAGCGTTCAAAACAACTAAATATAGTGTAATTTGTTGTTTTTTAACGCCGAAATGGGAGAAAAGGACATTTTTGGTAATCGTCGTGGGCAATTCAGTCCGGAAAGTCTGGCATCACTGATTAGGGGCTTCTGAAATTAAAAAAAAAGAAGTGTTCGCTCACACAGTTTACTTTCCGCACGTCACATTAAAGATGGCTTAACGAGAGGCTACTGCTATACTCATACTGACAGTTGATATTTATAATGACTTAACATTGTTTGTTAAATTTTAAATTACCTTTAATTACGGATTCATTGCTTCAATGGAAACTCAACTGTACCAACTTCGTTGAGGTTAGGTAGACGTGCTAGCATCAAGTGAACCTTAAACAATGTTCTAACCAACAGTCCGTAATGGAATAAAATTTCCCAGTGCTGGAAAATTGCGCTCAATTTATATAAGTTTGTAATAAAACAAATTAGAATTTTTAATTTAGCTGTAGGTAGGTATAAGTACTTAGATTCATATTTAACTACTTACGAGTATCTAGTTAGAAGTTAGGTATACCTGTGTAGGTACTTACGTTTTATTTTTACATCAACTTCTAGGTACGATGCAGAACTGGATAACGGAGCTGTGTTTATTTAAAATTCGATTTGATTTTTTTGTTTAATAGAGACAATAAAATACAGAGTCTCTCTGTTTCGATAGGTTTACCTACTTTATTATTTATTTTATGGGTTGTTAATTTGTGACACAATGATTAAATTTAAAAATTTCACAAGTGTCAGAATATTTGTAAGGTAGGTTTATACTATACTTATCACACGGAACCGTATTTTCGTTTGACGTGTCGTTTCGTTTTACTTCTGCTTAAACTATTTTGGTTACAAATGTCGATCGCATTTATCAACAAATAATATGAATTTAGAGCGTTTAAAAAAAAATATTAGCCCATCAATGAATTAAGTGTGGAAAATGATTAAAAGTTGTGAGTTGTGACTTCTGTTCGGTCAGATGTTCAACAATCCAACAATTGGAAATCGTTTACGTAGAACACGACTTAAACAACTCCTTTTGAAAACTCAAATATGTATGGGAAAACTTCTGTATTCGATCAAGTTTTCGGGTGTGTTCGGCTCGGTGTGAACAGGTAATTAATCGGAATTTCGATTTGAAACTGGAAATAAACTGTCGCGTTAAGGATTATTCACATGAGAGCGAATTGCGACTGCGGCGAATATTCGTAGATTCTGACATTTCATTCATATAAGAACTTTTTTTAGTCGCAGTTACCCGCGAATCAGTTTCATTGTTGAAGGTTAAGTGCGAACGAATTTTTGATTCGTGGGTTTGTGGATCGCGTCTGTTTTATGTGGATCGTGAAAAAAGTGTGACAGTTTGCGGCAAGAATTTTCAGTTCGCAGTTGTTTTAATTGGAAATTTAGCTATTTAATTCAATTGAGGCGCAGTTTTTTATAGATTAGATGTTAGATTAATTGAATATGATACTTTTGTGGTAAAACAAATAGCATTTTTCAATTCATAAATACAGTTGAATTGATTTGTTCGCAATTCGCTTATTCGCAGTTCGCGCTCATGTGATTGGTCTTTTAAGGATACAACTAACATTAGGTTCGACGGCTACTTTTTTGAAAACTTAAAATTGCTTAAAATTTTCTAAAAAACTGTGCGTGGTACTGAGCAGATTGAAAAAAAAGAAAAATTAACACTGACAACTAAGTGACAGTAAAACTCTATTTATTTTCGCGTATGTCGGAGGAAGTAGTTATAATTGCATGTTCTCCTAGATCATATCAGCGCATTCAAAATGGTAAGTTTAATAGGTATTTAGCTTGTAAAAATTGCAACTCCAACTTATTTTGCAGATGCTGCACTTAAAGAGAAACTTGTCAAATGTCAAAATGACATTTCTCAATCTTTTTGATAACCGGTCAGGTACTTCTCTTGAAATTGAGAGATTTCTCTCCATTTTTGAGATTTGCCATTTGCCATTTTTCATTTTTCTGTGTTGAAAGTACGCGAACCTATTGTTCTGCAGGCAGTGTCAAACAGTCCGATCGTCACATTTTTCTTATCAAATATCTGATAATAGTCCATAATACGGCAGCACTGTTCAGGGTGATCCACATCTATCTATCTCCAGAAGTAAATAGATTTTTGACATCACGCAATATAATTTCAATGTCTATTGGAACATTGTTTGCGATAATATATACACTATTATACGTCATAGGTATGCACATATCAAAATTGTCTTCACATTAAACTAAATTGTCAAATACACTTGTTTTTTTTTTAAGGCGAAGAGTGTGTTCACTGACATAAGTTTCACTTCTATTTGATCATTGAATTTGTCTAATATTCTGAAATTTAGCTACTGGTGAACTTCTCACCAAATTTCTATATTGAAACAAAGTTTTTTTTTTAATTTACCGCTCAATTCGAACAACATTTTTTTTAAATCAAACTTGAGTAACCCCAAATTTTAAGATACATACATGTCACGATGGTATACAAATTGTATTAAAAAAACTTATGTATTTTTTTCTGTTTATTTTCAGGTAAGTTGATCTCGTACGAATTTTGACAAGGTATAAGATATGGTATGGGTAATTGTCATTGATCAATCTAAGTGTTTCAAGTATGAATAAGAGTACCTACGTACAATTAATATTTCACATGATCCAAGAAGTATAGATATAGATTGTAGCAGTGTATGCATATCTCCAGCAAGACGATACAACGTCCGCCAACGTGATCATTGAAACGTCACCGAAAACACAATTCCTAAACCAAGTATCTTAGTGAACACGTGCATGGAATGATTATTTTTTACTCTCCTTGAATATTCATACAGAAAAATAGCCCGATTGCACAATTTCCAATTTACTATCTATTAGACAAGACTAATGCCCCGATGTTCACTCCAATACTTCTATTCAAGCGGCATTAGCGTCATTAATTAAAAAGACATTAACTCAGTAGCTGAATACAATAACGAAAAGCTTTCCCTTATCGGCGAGAGCTCGGCACATAACACTCTGTTGCAGTGCCGCGACATTGTCGGATGGGTCTCCATTAGAATTAATATTATCACAGCTCAACACATAATATTGCTTACCACTCTGTTGTGTCGAAATTTATACAAACAATGTTTTAAGACGTCGATAACGTCGTTGAATGATAGCAACATCCTGAAATTAAGTGTCGTCGTTAATCATTTTTTTTAACTAGCGCTTTTTTTTTTGCGAAATAAATATAGATATTCCCGTGATTGTCTGCTTCAAATATATTTCATTTACAATTTCGGAATTTATTGATAAGAAATTTATTACAGTAGACACTCCTTGTTATCGATAGGTATTTACATAATATTGATATATTTTTGTACCTGTAACAAGAAACTAGAATAGTACTTAGTATTGAAGAGCTCACTTGGGTAAATATCGCAGAAATATGTCACAAAGAGACGATAATTCACGGCGACTACAAAGCAGTATATTGTCGAAGAAAAAAATAAGACTTAAATCAATATTTATGAAGCACATGGGAGCGGAAAAGTTTCCCCGTCGAACTGCATTACGGTAACGCACTTACGAAAATACTTCGCGTTAGTTTTTAAATGTGGGAACCCGTTTTATGTTTTACACTTATTTAAAATGACAATTTGGTTTCCTATTAGTAGAAATCGTTTGACAGTCCAAGCGGATCGGATTGTCTTAATTAGCAGGGATACAAATTACGAGTAAGTTCTAATTAATTGAGCGCGTAAAATAAAGTTATATCCCTAAAGTTCTTAGTGCTTTAATGGATTTCAGTTTATTTTGGTTTTAAGTTGGAAAGCGCCATATCGAATGAAGGAAATTCAATCTAGATTTGTTGTCAAATTAGTGGGATATCCGACGGTTAAATTATGTTAGGTAATGGAGTTAAAATTCTGGTGGAGCATATTGTTCGATTTTCGCATTTTTTAGTAGTTCCCTTTCGATAAAAATGGCCCTTAACTTAAGTCAGTTTTAGAGAACTTTTGGGCTCCAATTTATCGCATTTCTAGCACGGTTTTACCTCCGTCATACGTTTGAAAAACTATGTAAGTGTGACGTCTGGCTGACGTGATGTTTGTTTTTGTTTGTATTTTCAAAGACCATATCTGACCAGACTAAGCATTTTAGTTGATACGCAGCTGAGTCGAACTAGATGGTCTGTCACATTTTTTTTTACTTCAGACAGAGTTTTTGATGACAGATTATAGCTAATTTATTGCAATGTCGTCAAAACGCATTCTTGATTACTTTTCCGCAACACAAGGCCGAACCATTTTCTCGAGCAGCGTACTTAATGTCGTTTTCCATTAGGATTTTCGGAATTTTCTCGCAGATTTAAGATTTTGCTTGCCCAATGGAACATAAAACGAGATTTTTCTTTGTTTGCATTTGTGGTGGTGTGTGGTTTTAGAGTAAACTGTTCTTAAATTGTAATTTATTCCTATAAAAATCCACTCAATTTATGTTGATGATATCCATTGCAGCGGCCAAATGTATTTGTTTTCTCTATTTTTCACAGACTAGTCTTCTTAAAACGTAGTTAATAACAGACTTTAAGGTTTGACAAATGACAAATGTTTTGGTTTTAGTGTAAGTAGGTGTGAATCTAGCTTAGATATCGAGATTCGCAAAATTGCTCTGACTCTCAAAAAAAGTGATTTTTTTGCGGCCAATGGAACATGAAATCTGACAGCCAGCTGATTTCGAGAGCAGAAAAACTGCTTTGAATCGGAAAAAAGTGTTTTTCCTGTTCCAATGGAAAACGACATAACTTTAGCGTAAAAAAAATTATAATGTTAAAAATGGCGACAGCTTAGGTACTTACTGAACACTCTCCATGAATGATGCCATTCGGTTGAAGAATCAACAACCGTTGTTGTGCAACTGCTCCGCTTTATAAATGCACTTAATACCTAACACTAGCCAATTTTAAGTATTTCACGGTATTTAAGGGCATTTTCGTCCATATTTGACACTTGCTTAGGCCTACATAAACCTATTATGGTTGACCCTTCAAACGCGGATTTAAAATATACCAAAGTAGGTAGGAGACTTCAGAGGACCTTTGACTATATCCATGTATCGTATTAATGCAATTCTAATTAATGCATTCCTATTTGCTTTGGATTTTGAAGGCTGTCATTAGGTTTGTATGACGTGCCTAGCACTAGTGCCCACTAGTGCGCACTGAGAAGTATCAGCTGATTTCCAAATCTGCTAAAAACCCTGAAAACTCGGCTAATATATCGAACGCAAAATATGTTGCCCTGAAGTCTGTCAGTTCTTGACATTGAAAAATATTTATCTTTTGGTGAACTATGTGTGAAGATATAAAACTATTTTTTTTTTTTTTGTTAAAAATGAATGAACTCAATTCGTTTGAATACCACATTTATTTGTATCACGATAAACGATAAACGATAAACAAGTGAATGACAGCAAGCAAAATGACAGTGCAACTCAGCACTGAATTCTTGCCCCGACAAATTAACTGGGGTTAGTTCATGGCACAGCTAGGGCGCCCTAGAAGTCATGTCAAACACAGGTTTTCAGTGCCAGGGCGAGTTCAGTGCTATATCGAACACGTTAGGGTTAAACCAATGCGCACTAGGGCCCACGTCAAACAAACCTATTGGTATTGCATGCATTTTGGCTCGAATCCCATCCAAAATAACATCAAATTATCTCACCATGACCATGACAACATGAAAATTATTAAATTTGACATTTCATCTTACAGAAATCCATTAATGACATCGGATCGGTACATTTATCAAGATTCCATTATTTTCTGCCGCCAAATGGCATTCGTTCGATAACCTTCAAGGCGCCCTTTCATTATTCGCCCACGTAGAAACGTTCGATATTTTCACATATCCACGGTAATTAGTTTTTTCATCGAAATTGTTCCTTAGCTCAGTTTTAAATTCGACCGTGTGACGAACAAGTCCGAAAAAAAGACCGACTCAACACAAAGAGCACTAACAAAACAAAACAACAAAGCTTTTCATTGTATCTCGCATCTCGCTCGATATAATTCGCTTGCTTCGTACGAAATTCCGAACGCACACAATATCAACGCCACTCAAATCAAAATATCCAATTTTCTTTGTTATCTCTATCACTCTTTGCTGCTTTCGCTATATTTTGTCCGAGCCTCACTCGAATCTCGAATAATGTTTTCCACATTCCACTCGCGCCGAGCGAATGGCAAAGCGCAAAGGCAATGGCAAACATGAGTTTGTCGTTTTGTTTTGTTATAAAATCTCACTCGAAACTGAGTGCGAAATATATAATTAAAAACTCGCCGAACGATGACGCATTCAGTCATTGTACAATTACGGTTCGTGTCGATAAGAGTGTATCCAGAGAAGCATTTAACTGAATTCTTGATTTAAAAAAAGCCGCTAAAAATTTTATAAAGTGAAAAGTGTTTGACATTTATTTCTTTGTTGCTATTGTTCCTGCAATTAGCTTTGTTAAAACTATAAGAAAACCAAAGAGTAAAAAGGCGGGGAAATTCCAAAGTATTATACACCACTACACGACATATCTATTGTAACCTACCTGAGTGTTGAGTTTTCATTCATAAGCGGAATAAACAATTCTCAGGAATTCCGCATTGACTCATTGTTTATTTTCTAGTCTGTGATATAATTTATTGCCAATTGTGTTGTTTTTCGGTCAAAATACATATTTACTCTTAAGACACAATTACAGTGATTGGTGTAATATTTTTTTGAATATACCCATACATAAATTGTTTTTGAGCAAGCACAAGTCGAAAACAAATATTCAGCGGTTATGACGTTGGACAATTATATTTTCAACGACGATTATTTGAATTTGCCGTTCAATATGCCGCTGTCACCAGTGCCAAAATTGGTAAGTGTTAAATTTGGATTTTGTAACCATCCCTGGGTGGTTTTTTTATCAGAAATTTCGATGAATATTCTAGAAATTTATGCGAATAGAGTAGGTACGTAGGTATTTATACTTCTCCGCTAATTGAATGTGCCAAGTGGTGTTGACAGTTTATCGTTTATCTAATTTTTAATGGAATGTGTACACCTTCGTTGTGGTTAATTAAGTGGTGGTACGGATGGTTGCTCGATATTATTGTTTTGGTTTGGGATTTTTTTTTCTCTATTGCATGGACAGATATTTGGCCTGTCATAACCACCTTGCAGCAAATCATGTTGGTCTCGGGTTGTTTGCCAAGGGTTAAGTGACTTTTTAAGTAGCCGCAATTAAGCGATTCGATATGTTCGTGCAGTGCGCGTACTCACGTGTCAGTGAGGGGAGTTCACTTTTATTTTGTGGCTGAAATTTGATCCCTTTGATGTCGCACTTGAAAGTTTGAACGAGTTTGGGTAATTGATTGAGTGTTAATAATTTATGCGTTTTTGTTTTGTTTTGATGAAGCTACCTAAAGCAAAAACTATAAATATAAACCCGGAGAAGCTATGGAAATGTTGCTACTTCTTTCTGAAACTACTATACTAAAGATTGGGTAGAAATAGCGTAGGTACAACGGACAACTTTATAGCAAACGTGTTAAATTAAGCATAGGTACCTACTCAGACGTGTTCGCATATTTCACAAGTATTTCATCAGACATTGGTGAAGAGAGAAAACACGTTTTATAAACGTTTTACGTAGACTAGGGGTAGACATAATAATCATTGATTCCCTGTTAATTGGGTTAACATAAATATTGGAAACTTTGTCTACACATTGATTTATGAAATTTGTTTTGGGAATGAAGCTGCAGATTCTAAAAACAGCCACAAGATAGGTACCTACGGCGGAGTCGGTTTAGTTCTATGTTATTGTGGAGGTAGGTACATCTAGTACATTATTTTTTTCGTCAATATTTTCGTGCCATCATTTTCAATTAGAATAGGTGGTCACTGTATTTTTTTGTGTCTGTTCGCAACAGGAGAAAAAGAGAAATCACATTTTCATAAATGTGTGATATTTTGTTTCATTCGTCGTCCTCCAATTGTCTAATTCAACAAAACTTCAGTCATGTTATTATAATATAAATGTAGGAATGTGTTGTGTAATCCTCGAAGAACGGAAGATTAACGGATTTCAATTCATCACAACACCAACTGATCTGAAATAGAAACGTCGCATTTTATTTAACAAGACTATTTTTATATTTTTTGGAAATTTCTGAAATAAAAGCAACGTACCTGTCAATATGACACCTGTCAAAAGCTTTTCAGAAATGTTGGGATTTTTTTATTTTAACACGAAAATAAAATAAATAGGAACCGGATTAGAAGAGCTGACGATCTTATTAGGAAGCATTGTTAAATTGTTATTTGAACAGAACAAATAACAAGAGAAGGAACTCTGCCGGAAATGTGTCAATTATTTGTATTTTCTTCTAATGCTTCATTTGCATATCTTGAAGGTCGTAAATGTCAGGCGTCGCCACATCATTGCTCGAAATGGTAAACAGTTGAATTCCATAGGTATTTGATTTCTTTCAACAAAGAAACAAATAACCACCATCCCAAAGTCATTGTTATAAACAGAAAGTAGCAACGAATTAAAACAGAGTCAACGTAATATCTACGTGTGTATTCCGAATCGACGATAACTGCGTAGATTGGGTTCATCTTTGTTGTGGAATTTTGTTTTTAATCGAAAACTAGTTTTTTTTAAGTGAAACGTCATTTTCGTCTGTCCATAATTGATCCTTTAAAAGTTAAAATCTCTCTGAAGTGAACAAAAATACTCTTGTGTGAGAATATAAATATGTTAGGTGGTTCATCTTGTTCGTCCTACACAAAACGTACCAAACAAAAAGCCATGACATTGTACAATGTACCTACATACGTACTGTAATTCGCTAAGAGCTAGTGGGCTTTGTTTGTCTATTTGATTGCAGATTTAGCTGAACGTTAGGTCTTCCATTAATCTACCATTTAAACTCCCAGAGGGCGAGAGCGAGGTAGGTATTCGCAAACAAAAAAGAAAGTAGTTTGACGGTTGTCGAAAATAGCTTTCTGATGTTGTTCAAGCGTTAAGAATATTGCCCGAGGGTGTAATATTGAGATTTGCCGTTTATCATCGTGGGGTGAACAGAATACAAATTGCGGGGGTGTTGCACATGCAGTAGGAGGAATGAATGACTTTCGAGAGAAGTGACCCAGATATGACAAGAAGACATATTACTCGAAAGGAGACAGCAGTTGTACTGCAAAGGAATCAATATTTAGTGGGACTTATTATTGGTCGAAATCAACATTACAAGCCAGATGGGTAGGTATTTTTTTTGTACTTCCTGAAGAAAGTGGCATTGATTGGAAGGGGCAAACTCATTGAATCTTTTTGTCAAATTTTGCAGAGAAATAGATTCGAAAATACAGCAAGGAAGTTTGTCTCTATTACTTTCAAACTAAATTTAATTTTTTAAATTAAGTTTGGCAAGACTTTTCGATCCGTAAACGCATTAAGATAGTCTTTGAGGGTGAACTGCTCGTGTTCAATGTGTATCACCCTAATTCCGAATAAATACTAACTGACTTTAATGAAATTTTAAATTGGGTTACATGTTTGTAGGTTTAAGTTCTTTAAACAAACACACTTAGTGGATAGAGAAAGCAGGATAAAGAAACATACTGTAGGTACATAGGCATGTCTGAATAAGTTTTAGTTTGTCCGTGATATTTTGCTTGTCAATCTAGAATCTAGAAGACTCAATAAATATACCAATATTTTTTTTATTAATCAATGGTAATTCAGTTCGAGTTTAACTAAACGTGTTGTTTCGAAATTTGTTTGCTTTGTATGTGAATGAGTGGCTGTCTAGTATGTTTGTCTGTCTGTCTATCGATATGTCCGAATTGGACAAGTTCCGGAACGTCTGAACCCAACGCAATCAAATATTGCATACAGATGTAAGCCTTTCACTTATGGAAAGACTTTCAATGATTTTACAAATTAAATATTTACACCTCCATTTAAAGAGAAATCATACTTTTTCGCTGGACATTTCTGACAGATGCAAACAGTCAATTGATCTGTGGTAGAGAAAAGTATAAAATGGAACGATTTCACATTTCCTTTTAATAATAGATTCGTTCGGGTACTTTTTTGCAAACGTAAAATTATTTAAAATTTGCAAAGAAACTGTGCGAATGCGACCAGTACTGAGGAAATTGAAAAACAAAAATGAGAGAGATATCCATTTTAACTCTTTTAATTTTTTCATAATTTTCTACTCGCCGAACTTACTGAAAAAATAAAAACTGACAACTAAGTGACAAATTAAACTCTATTTATTTTCGTCCTCAACGATGTCGGAGGAAGAAGTTGTAATTGTATGTTCTCCTAGAACATGTTATCAGCGCATTCAAAAATGGTAAGCTTAAAAGGTATTTAGTTTATAAAAAAATTCAATTCCAACTTATTTGTGTATGCTGCATTTAAAAAGAAGTTTATCAAATATCAAAATGACATTTCTTAAAATTAGAAAACCGGTACTTCTCTTGAAATTGAGAGATTTCTCTCTCGATTTTTGAAATTTGACATTTTTCGTTTTTCTGTGCTGAAAGTACACGAAAAAACCTGTCAAGCACTTCTTTTTATTTTTATAACATGTCAATATTTTTTTTTAAAAAAATTCAAGCAAATTTTGTTATGACGTCTTGCGTTTTTGTCGGTGTGTCAATGACAGCCTGGGGCATGTCTTTTCCGCAGTTCTAATGTCTAAAGGAAAGATGAAGGTATTCCAAATGACTTTTTCGGACAGTGATCATTTTACTTGTTTTATTGATATTGAAGATTACGAATTAAAGTAGGTGTCACTAATTTTTTCATTTTAGGTATTGTCTTTATCTTTAGTCGACTATTTAGTATTGATCCCGCTCAATTTTCGCGATTGACTGTATCTGTGCACAAATTAAGTAAAACAAAAAAAAAAAAAACAAAAGACATGGAACCAACGGCAAAATTATTTCGAGTTGGGCTTTCTGTTTTTAAGCAAATAGAAAAGTTATGTGAATATTTTTAAAACCCTCAAAACTCGTGGTAACACACAACTTCTATTGCTTGCCATCAGAACATAGATAAATGTTTTTGCATAAAAATCTTCTTTATTGGTGTCATTTATTCAAAATGTATGCTTGCAATTTAATAAAAATGTTTATCCCACTTTTCCACTTCGCTCAAGTTATTATTTGCACTCAGAAATAGAAATTCCGTCAAATAGCGAACTCTTTGAACGATTGCCAATTCATTTGGATTTCGCATAAATTATTTTCTGCAAAAAGTTCTCAGCGAAAAAATTCTCTCATAATAATTTCCTATTCACTGGGTTGCTGATAAATGAACTTTAGAAACAATTTCTAAAACGATTGCCTGCTTGAAATATACAATTCACGTGATGCCATCCGTGTGTATATTCAATTAAAATCTGCAGTCTGTTCAAAAACCACACGTTAATTATCGCCAATTTACCACGAAATAAAATTTTAAATTCTAGATTAAAAATTAAACAAAGCGAATCATTGTTTCCAATGGATGAGTTTTAAACTCTTTCGTTTTTTTTACATACTTTTTTTTTTGTATTCCTCTCTTCTAATTAGCGAGCTTTACTTGTTAACTAGGTATACTCGTATAAATTTTGTTTTATTATTTTTTTCATGGTAAAAGTGTTTTTTTTTTCGCAGTGAAACGTGCTAAGAAAATTCAATGAACTTGTATTTTTTCCTACATCTACTACATCTGTTTTATCTACACAGAGACTGGGTTGGGTCGGTCATTCCCAAAAGGGGGAAAACCCAAAAATACAAATACTGTAGTGTAGTGTGTAGCACAAAAACAACCTCTGAGGCTTTAAGGCTTATCACAAACGAATGAAACGAGTGCAATTTGTGTTTGTTTTTTGTTCACGATAAAAAACGTTTATTTTTAATTTTATTATTAATTTGGTTTTTATCTCGCGACTGCACACGCTTTATACTGAACTAAACTCGCTATACGAATACCATTGGATACGGAATGATATATCGCTTGCATGTAACAAACTGTGATTATTTTCCATTGAAAAACGGACAGATAAAATTTTGTTTTCTTGGCACCGCTCCGAATTAATTCAGACCGGCCGTAGATGTGTAGATACTAGATCTGGGGGGACGGACAGAGAAAATCGCATAAAACTAGTTTAAGGTCTGCCCCCAAACCATACAGATGGAGCTCTGGCTCACCATGCCTTTTGGCACAGCGACGTCCCAATTTGGTGGTGTCTATGGCTAACCCTATACTCTGTGTGGAGTAAACAATTGACCATGAAGTTGGCAAATTTTCCTTTTCGCTGGAAAAACTCAAAAGCCCCTTAAATTTTACGTCAACGAAAGTTGGCTGGGCTCCCTTTCCTTTCGCTTTCATTCGCTTCGGGGACGCAACGAGTATAATTTTGCTCTCGTAAACGTGGTTATGGCGAGAGTGCATATTCCTTTTCCTGGAACCATAAGGCAGGATATTTTTTTTGCATATTTTCTTTGGTATTTCTTGGAAGAGTAATTCGCCGAGAAGATACCCCCACTCACAGCTCACACTCCTTTCTTTTTTGGAATTTCCGATTGTGTATGCCACTTAATATGAGACTTTTCGCAGAATTCCAGTATACGCGACGTTTCCAAAAAGCCAAATCCAATTTGTTTAAGCGCTCGGCGTTTTATTGCTTCAGTGTGATGTGCGTAAATTACTAAATATAATAAAAAATAAAAATATATAAATAATCGTTGGTCGGTAATGTTGGTGTGTGTCGGCCAAGGTGAATACAATTTTTTTTTTTAATGCATTGACGTAGTGGAAAACCGGATTATATTTGTGTTAATTGTTCGCTGGCTAAGAAGACATTGGCTTTTGTTTGCGCTATTTCGCCGAAGATCGTTTGGTGGGAGGGGGTTGACAAATTCAAATATTTGAATTTATTTCGGTGGATTGAAGTCGGATTTAAGAACTTTAAAACCAGCGAGTGGGGAGAATTTTTTGATGCACGATTTTTTCCAGAGGACGGACGAAGCTTAATTGATCGTTAAATTTTAAGGAAGTCATCATTTTTATTTGACTGCTATTGTTGTTGCCGGGGTTTAGTTGCTAATTAAAATAAAAACAAAACAAAATAAAATAAATGTTTGTTTTTTTTTAAATGTGGGAATACCCATAAGTTGTTATTGAGAAGGTTTTTTGATAAATATTTAATTTGTGTATTTACTGGAAAGAAGAGCTCGATGTTGGGCTAAAGTAGGCACATTCAAAATAACATTTTTCTTCTCTTTTCAACGTTTTGTTGCTTCTATTTTTATTTGTTTTCACATAGCTTTCATAGCAAGCACTTTTTGCCTGTCAACCTATTGACTTTGCGAGACGGAGCAATACAGTCCGAAAGAAATACTCGTTACTTTTAAATTCTATCTAAATTCTGTAATTTTTTATAGTAAAGTGTATAGATTTATGGTTTATTTGCTAGCTTTTACGAGCCAAGCACTTTGAGCCACTTCCAGGTTGAGATATATTTTTTTACAAAACAAAACAATACAAAATTTTTATTAAATGAAAATTGCTTTAGTGGCGTTCATTAGTCATTTGGCAAATGCATTATTTTTTTGTCACCCGATACTCGTTATTTACCAATGTGCTCTTTTTCTGTAATTTTTGATGAGAATGGGTATCGATTATATGATATCCATTTGTACGTGGTGCTCCTAGTTTAATATTCCTACAATTCTAGTTAGACTTATGAAGCTAGCGATTGAAAGTTACCAAAGGTGGCAGACGTTTTTGGTATCAAATATTTTTAATGTATAGCTTCTGAATCTTGACTGTGAGAAGTTTTAGACAGATTACTCGTTACTTTTCTTATTTTTTTCTATTCTAACAAGTGAATACAAATTGAGCTTATTAAGAAGGCCAACTTCACGCTGACTGACAATTTTGCTATCAAACATTCTCGGCTCTAGCGTGGTATCCGTCGGAACGGAAAATTGTCCGATTTTATACGATGCGGAGGATTTTTTCGATACAAATGTCACGCACTCCAGCATTTTGCTTTACATTGCGATCAAGTTTGTTTTTGAGTGATATTTTTGACAGCTTCATAAGAATGGTTTCCGTTATCCTGCGACAACAATCAGTCGCGAAATTTATTTTATTTATTTACAATTTCCGACGGATACCTCGCTAGGGCCGTCTTAGAACTCGTATGCAAAAAGAGGAGTTCATTTCTGAAAGATTTGCACGACTTGAGGGTTATTGATTGTTGAAAGCAAAAATTTGTGATAACTGGAATAAGAATCTGCTGATGCATGCAGCTCGTTAATTTGTGCTTAGAAGCTCGTTATTTTGTGTAATAGTTTTTCTTTTTGTACATTTTTTGTTATTAAATAAATTCTTCAACCGAATGACGGTGAAATTTGTAAAATGCAAAAAATGTTCTTTTCATAAACTCTGTGATACAAAAGACCGGACTTTTATGAAATTGGTTGATGCGGAAACTTTAATTTCTCCTGTTCTTGTCTACTTGTGACTGAATTTGCAAATAAACGATCTAGGTACTTGTGAAATGAAAAATAGCGAAAAACCGATAAAACTCAATTTCCATTTTTAAGAAGACCTAGGAAAATGTTACTAAATGTTCTTTCTCCGTCTCGTTTTCATTTTCGCACTGTAATAACTTATTAACCTCATGGTTACTAAACTTTAAATTGAAGCTGGTAAATAACATAAATATAATACACACCCCACAATTACACGTTTAACAATTCAATTTAAAGCAACCATACATAGTTCCGACAGATGGGGAAAAAAAATTCCATTTACGTAGTCAGCTTTAATAGTTTCGCATAAAATTAATTCCACATACTTACCCAAGGAAACACACATATCTACTATAATAGTGTGCAGCAAAACAAAAGCCAGACATAACTCAACAAAGCTACAGACATTTGTAATCATCTGTACATTAATTCCAACAGATGCCATTGACATTCAACCATGCTAAGATATTATTGTACCTATTAATAAACGTTGTACACCACTCCTGAGTACCTACTCTTCACACACAGAATGCGATAGAGATAGAAGATCATCCATTCGATTAAAGTGCTGCTTCGTAACTCGCCTGTTATTAATTATGATCATCACTTTTGCAGGTCATTCCTAGAAGACATATTATTTCAATGTCAACTGGGTACAGGTGAAAATGTTACAACAAACAGATGCGCACTAGTTTAATGTTCCCTTCTTAACACACGATCTGCTCAAGTGGTAGCTTTTTATTGATATGTGTGGATCACAAACAGTAGATCTCGGAGAGGTAAACCGTATTCTGTATGGTTATGCACAACCAAAAAAGCGCTAGTCATTTAATTAATCGTAAAAAAAATCGCAATATATCTTCTGTCGACTTCGGTGACAGAAAGTATTTTTTAAATTGCATTTTCTACAGGTACACCGAAAACAACACACTCAATGGCTGCAATTAAGTGCGCCAATATTTTATTTTACTTATTTATTGTTTGAAGTAAATAAAGAAATTCGAGATCTTCGTTTTACGTGACTTACATTCGATTATATGTGTCCATCAAGAAGCGATGAGAAGTATGTATGGGTACCTCCGATGAGAGTCAATGACTTTGTTCGAAATTAAGTGAGGGACAAAAAAGAAAACGGATACAAAACTCAAATCAACACTACACCCACCCCACGCACAAATGTCAATCAGTTTATTATTGTTTGGTTCACCGTGATCTTTTTTTCACATTTTGCCGGAGAGCAACAGCAAACAAAGGCTTCCAGTTTCCAACACAAAAAAAATTCTCGAAAATCATCCACCTACAATCAGCGGAGAAAACAGGGTACAGAAACATATCGTTGTCCTAATTACGACTGCCCCTTTTTCAGAAGTCGAATACAAATAGGCAGAGAGAAGGAGATATTTTAAACTATATGAATATGAATACGAACAAAAAAAACACAATAAAAGAACTCCTTGTTTGGCTGTAAAATTGCGACATTAAAAGGAAAAAGTAACTCGCTAAACGCACGTGTCCCTTGGCTGAGTTTAACTGCGACTTTGCTGACTTCAAATGGATCTCTTTCTTTTATTTTCGTTTTTAAATTAGCGTATACGATGTAATACAGTGGTGGTTAAAAGTTTAATGACGGGCTTTTTTTAAGAAGAGTACTGGGTGCATTCACTCACGAAATCATTGCAAACCCGTAGTGCAAAAATGTATTTATTATTACAGCTGTAGGTTTTTCTGTTATATTTCGAAGGAAGCTTAAATGATTTTTAAAATTTGTGGATTGTAAATGAAATTTGACATTCAGCGGTCGAAGAAAAAACGTTTGAGCGCAACATAAGATGATCGTTCGGGTACTTTTTTGCAAACTTAAAATTATTAAAAATTTCCTAAGAAACTGGGCGAATGCGACAACGTACTGAGAAAATTGGAAAAAATTAAAGAGAAATTTGTTCGTAATTTTCTACTCGCCGAATTTCGACTTACTGAAAAAATAAAAATAAAAACTGACAAGTGACAGCTCAAAAGTTTGACAAATAAAACTCTATTTAATTCATCACTAGGCTCGAATATCATTTCGTATTCATCTTCACTTTCACTGAAAAGTTCGAAAATTAGGTATTAAACATTTAATAACGTTTATTTTGCGATAATGTCAAAATCACATTTCTTAAACTTTTTGTAAGAAAACCGGTCAAGTACCTCTCTTGAAATTGAAAGATTTCTCTCTCTATTTTTAAGATTTTACATTTTTATTATGCTGAAAGTACACGAACGAACCTAAGGTTTTATTTTTAGTTCAGGGGAGAGACGGAACTTTCTGTCAGTATATTTTGTTTGCAGTCTTTACTTTACTTTCCTGAGATATGTGTTCAATGTCACACGAGCTCCAAATTGGGGTGTCGCGACTTTCTGAACACTTCCTTCTTTTCACACGAAATTATTTAGTTCCTTCTTGTCACACGAAATATATTTAATCCGCTTGACACAACCTTAAACCGAAAAGTATCAAAATATCAAACACTCTTGAGTTTTATTCTCACAAACATGGTTTTTAGTAAAATTTCAACTAAGATATTCATAAGAAATTTAAGGGCAGAAATGGCGGATCTCGGAAAATGTCTGTTTACAGCGGTGAACGAATTTTTGGAGACTCTGTTTCAACATAACTTGCCATTGGTAAATTATATGTTCGTAGAACTGTGAAAATCGATTCCTGGCTGAAGATATATTACTGCAATATAAAAGTTGAAGGATTCCTAAAAATGGTGGCCAGTTTTTTCCAGAACGAACAAAAATCCACCATCTGATGCAATAAATAAGTCAATAACGAGTTCCCTTTCAAACGAACTCCTCAATCTGTCATCCTCAACAGTGCTGTGTATTTTTGTTTGCGAGATTATTTTTAAACACAACTGTTTACATTTTATTTTTATATACACATTTCTCACGTTACTTGCGTGATCGCAAAAACAACGTAAGCGAGCCTGTTTGCTGGTACTGTTGCCACCAGCCGGGCGCTTGATTTCCTTTGTTAGCAGCTATATAGAGACAGTATGAAACATAAAATAAATCAACCTTACCAGATACTTTGGATTTACAAAAAAGAAAGACACAAACAAATTCACTAAATATCAAGTGGGGTGGCTGTATGCAGTTCGCCTGACACAACTGTCTGGTTGTTGTGTTGGTTGGTTATTCCTCAGTTGTCACTACACGAACTTTGTCCAAAGTTCAACACTTAATTTTGATTGCCTTGCATGTTTTTGGGCATTTTTTTTTTGTTTTTGGCAAGTTAATTATTTAATATTCATTCAAAGGGGTTGCTTTTTACATTGAGGTTCTTATTTCATTATCGCTTAACCATAGAAGTAATCACTTTGATGTATTGCGAACGGTACGACGGAGGTGCGCGGGAGAGCTGTGCAAACTTTTGTCGTCGCGACAGCACTCTTTATTTATTATTTTTCCACCAACTTTATACCTAAACAAAAAAAAATAATACTCTTTATATAATTTATGAGCCTTTGTTTGGAATATTTCACTCAAAAGTAAGACACGCTGAGACCGCGCATATTTATCAAAAAAAAAAGAAAGAAAAGGAAACTCGCAGGAAAGGTGTGGTTAACCGAAAACGGACATAAGAAATGAACAACAAGGCAATCCTTTTATTTATTCTGTCTCTTTCTTATTGCAATTTTTAAAATTAAAATTCAATTAAAGTTCATTAAACTGTTTTTTTTTGTTTACTTTTCATTTGGTGAAACGCAATTTCCCCACAGCGCATGTAATAGGGAAAAGATAACATTTGCTTTCAAATTGAAATGCTTTGCAAAAAAAAAAAAACACTAGTGATTTGAAAACAATAATGAATCAGCGATAAATTACAAAATGTGCAATTAAATTAGAAAGAGAAGAGCACGCGTGAAAAGGTCAGGAAACGGCAAGATAAAGAAATTACTCGATTTTATTTTGCAAATCACATAATGATTGATCTGGTGTGGGAGCCGCGATGGCGCGCGCTGTAGATTTGAAATTGTGTTTTGAAATTCAATTTGTTGCGACTAATTTTCGCCATCAATCAGTGTGTCGTTTTTTAAGACCCACACTTAATGAAAGTGGAGTGGTTTTCGGAAATAGGGGTGTCAGAGCAGAGGCTAATTCAGTCGCGGACACGACAATGTGATGTCGCACTTGTTCATCATTTTTGAACGGGTGTGAGTGTGTCCTTAGACTATGCCGACATTTGACTCGAAACTGCGCAAACATTTAATCTGTCTGATTTCGAGTGTGAAAACTGAGAATTGATGCACGGAAACAACGAACCAAATACGCAAAGTTTATGTGTCTTAGCTGTCAGTTAGATATTTGACAGTTTCATATTTTTTACAGGAATAATAAATTAGTTGTAGTTTCTAAGGACTGCTTAATCCGCAGCGCCCATTCGTGCACATACCTACTTTCTGATGAAATTTTTTATGCTTTTATTTTGTGGTGTGACGTTTCGGTATTCCCATACCTAGCGGCTATCAGTAAATCCAAGTAAATATGTCTTACTAAGTGAAATTTACACGGAAATCGCAAATTGAATAAGTTTTTATTTGCAAGGAATTATAATTTGTAGGTATTTTTATACAATTTGTGCATAGCTCAGTTCGGTTTAGAATTTCTAAGAAATCGCAAAGTGAAAGTTAGAACTTGTTTTTTTTTGTAAAAATTCCGAAACCGTTTTCATACAAATTTACGTATGGAAAAACTTGCTTCTGTGACATTGAGACGCAAAATTAAATCTTCACTCAAAATAGTTTTTTTCTATTTTCATTTTACTGTTTATTGTAGACAAATATTTAAACTTATTGTTATCGTTCGCTTAAAATTAAGGTTTGAATTGTTAAACTTGTTCTTCAAGTTTGTTCATTCAGTCACCTCTATTTAGATCGCGAATCCAATCCAATGGCCTTGATGAATAAACAGCACACTAATAGCAAAATAATGACAGTTATTTGTCTGAATACAGTTGCTTTGGAAATACGTTTCTGTTTTACCCGTCAGGAAGTGAACGGTCCATGTTGTCAGTTGACAAATGTCCAACTAATCGCCTGCCAAATGCCGACATACTGTTGCGACAGCGTTACCAGATACCATTGAGTTTCAGCAGTTCATAAATGATTTGTGCCGTTTTCCATTGGGACAGAAAAATCTAATTGACACAAATAACCGCTCCGCATTCTTTTTTCAGATTCAGAGCAGTTTTTCTGCTTTCCAAATCAGCCGGCTGTCAGATTTCATGTTTTGAATGAGATTCACACCTACTTACAAAACATTTGTCATTTGTCAAACTTCAAAGTGTGCTATTTTACGTTTTTAGAGACGACAAGTCTAAGAAAAATAGAGAAACATTTTAATTTGGCCGCTGCAATGGATATCAACATAAATTGAATAGATTTTTGTAAACATAAATAGCAATTTAAAAACAGCTGACTTTTAAAACACGCACCACCACAAATGCAAAGAAAGAAGAATCTCGTTTTATGTTCCATTGGGCACGAACAAATTCAAGAAATCTAAGAGTGAAATCTGAAAAGCCCAATGGAAAACGACATTAGAAAAAAACATTCACTGCGATTGTTTTAACATTTGACAGCTTGTCATGAATGGACCGGTTGGCCCTAATATTGAAGTGTACATTTTTAAAATAAACATAACCTGGCAACGATGTTCTGCAATAAACTCCCAATGTATGTTCACTATTGACTAAGTTAGTCTTGACAAGATGCGCAATGAACGAAAAAAATAGATTTTTCGGTAACACCACCTGTGCGAACTGTCAGCTTAGTACTCAATCACGAATCCCTTGGCTACCCTTCCATAAACGGCAGCTGAAAAATCAGTTCTGTGACCGATCTAGACCAATCATAACAATGCGCGGTCTGACAGAGGGATGTTTGAGTATAGACCGGTTTGCCAACTTTCAGTGTCTATTTTTAGATGCTTAGCAAATTTATAACTGTATTGTGATAAACCAAAAATAACAAGCAAGATACAACTATAAAATAAGTCGGTTGCACGTGATAAACGTATCAACGATTTGAAATTCTACAAAGAGCATGATTGCGCGCTTTATTTTCTACTACATAATATCTCCCTATCTCTCTCGGTTGCTTGGTTCTAGTTCGTATTATTTAGCAAGCACGCATATTACCTACCCCACCTTTTATTTCTTATCTTATCTACTTTGTGACCGGAAGAAGATACAAAGCCCGCTAATCAAATATATGTATATCTGTTCAGAGAAAAACTCATTTCTCCTGCAGCAGTTCTCCAAGATTTGGTTGTAAAAAGCTTCCTCTTAACGAACAGCTAACATAGCTGTGCGGATATGTTACCTATTAGATAAATATTATTTTTATTGACCCTTTTTGCGTCGCGTCCACAAAAAATTCCACATTCCGCATACCAATAACCGAATCATGGCTGAGAGATAACATATTTTCCATTCAATGAAAGTCTCTTTTATCACCAAATAGAGTTAAGAGACAGAGAAACCCAATAAAAACAAGATTCCGACTCAATTCCACTCGAAAAATGTAGTTACGTTTTGAAAAAGCTATACAATACAACCACAAGCGATCACGCTCGATCGAGTCCGATCGTATGGCGCTAGGGTCTAAGCTTTCAACACACTCTTCTGATATTAGTAAGCGTTTGGCTTTTTACTAAATTAGAAGCGTGAGTTACTAGTGTGTCGTCTACTGCCTACGCGAACAAAAAGAAAAAAACCTACAAGCCGAGTACGATTTTGTGTGAGACAAAAACACAAAAAACAATACAAAATACAAAAAACAAGTGATCGTTATTACGTCATTCCATTAGAAATCAGTTTTAAAAATAACGCAACACGTAAGCGATGTCGGTATGGTAACCTTTTCTTTATTTTTTCGTTTAACATTGGCTGTTGTTATTTCGGTTTACAATTGAGGATACTCTAAAGCAATAATGTACAATTTTCGGGAATAAGGGAAGTGTATGTGGGGCTAGCTCGCTGGTGATGATTCGCCTTTTAATAAAGTTCAAGTTTTGAGTCATTGTATATAATTTGGTTGGTTTTGCTGTGTGAGATAAGCCTTCGTATTTAGAGATTTAATTAGATGTGTGCCTTTTTCTTTTGGTCGGTCTCGATGTGTGAGGTTCATAATTATGACGTAGGTTGGTTAACGACTGACTCAAGTGTCAATTGGTTTTGATTGTTGGGACGGCTGACGTTTGCTGCACGACAATGTGAGGCGTTCGATCTGACAAATCAAGTTATGCTTTTATTTGTTCAGTTTTGTGTGTCATCGTCGCTCGTTGGCGATTATTATTTATGCCCCTGGATGTGACTATGCGACTAGTGCATGGGTTTTCTAGGTCATTAGCTGGAATACTGATATCGTTTGACGCGGAATGTTGCAATCTGATTCCTGCAACATGTGTCTGAAAGCGAGTCGTTTGCTAATTAGAACTGTTCATAAATTCTTTTTAGAGTTCAGTGACATTTCTGGCAGTTCGAGAGAAATAATAGTCCAGGCTTGTGTAGATCAAATAGAGAGACAATTCTAGGTTGTATTTTGAGGTGCTTGGTTTTGCTTCTCTGATTAAAACAACTTAAAATACTTTTACTCAAGCATATTATATTTTTTCTTAGCTTCAATCATGCGCTAAATTGCTTAGACTGATTAGTTGTCGTTGTCTTAAATACATGCTAGTTGGAAATTGACAGCACTGAAAAAGTGACTATTTTCCAAAATAAAATGTTGGCAACAGTTGGAAACAGATGGTTCAAACTTAGCTTGGCAATATAGTTTCATCTGCCGCACTTTGTTTTCTCTATTTTTCTGAAAAGTACGTGCTCAGAGAAACGACACCTTTTAGGCATTTGTTTTTTATAATCAAAAACAAACAAAGGTCATACAGTTGTCACTGAAATGAAAGAAAAGAGAACCTACAATAAAACTTATCATATCTATAAACTTGATGAAAAGTAAAAGCCCGATTAAATGATAAGATAATGTGAGATTCTTGCAAACGCAATTTTTTTTGTCAGGGATTTTTTTTTCGTTTTAGTTCAATGGAACAGCGTTGTCATTTTTCATAACTTATCTCAATGCAGGTAGACTCCTCACAATATCGTTTATAATTAGGATAAGTCTCTGACTACTTTTCTTTGACATAGGTATCACATTTTAACATTCAAAGAGCATCCTCTTATTTTCACAGTTGGAAACATATATGACAGTTTTGCATTTGTTCATTGATTCGCCGGCAGAAATCTGTGAAAATGTCAATCATGAAAAACGCATCGCTGTATTTGTCATTTTCTTTATTATTGAACAGTCTGAACTCGCACAGTGGTCTACGCAAAATACGAATACCTGAGTACATCCCTGGAAAAAAAGCCCACATACGAGCTTAATACAGTTGAATTACTTTCGTTTTGTATCAGGACGTAAAAGGCACTTTTTTCAGAGTCAGGGCAATTTTTCGAATCCGATTTCGGAGCGAGACTTACACCTACTTACACTCACTCCAAAACGTTTTTCATATGTCAAACTTTAAAGTGTGTTATTATTTACGTTTTTAGGCGACAAATCTGTGAAAAATAGAAACAAATTTACATTTGGCCACAGCAATATATATTGACGTAAATTGAATAAATTTTTATAAACACAAATTACAATTTAAGAATATCTGACTTTTAAAACACGCACCACCTCAAATGCAAAGAAAGAAAAATCTCGTTATATATGTTCCATTGGGCACGAAAAATCTGAAATCTGAGAGCAAAATCGGTAAATCGTCTCTTTTTTAGCGGTCGGAATTATTCTGGACTGAACTTGGTATACGTTCGAAATAAAAATGGAACGCATCCCAAATAGACTGACGTACGTCAATGTAATCTTAACAAAAACGTTGAGAGCAGGGAGCACCTCCAACCACATCCGCCAATGAAATATTTTTATTTTTAATGATCGACAGTAAAAACCAGCTGTCGTTTGCAACTATTCTGTTACGTCAAAATGGCATCTTTACAGAGTTTATATTTTTATCAATTAGCTAATAACAAGACATTTGACGTTTGCTTTTGTTTGCACTCAAAATATTGGCAAGACGGTTTCTCATGTTTTTTCTTTTAGCTAATCTATAAAATGTCCTTGTTCAAATATTAATCTATAAAAGCCCAGTCATTTTTAATAACCCATCGAAGACGACAATCAAAAGGCACAGATTTTTCTTAAGCCAATTTAAAATGTAAGAGTGTCACTTCGTCAAACGGCCGACGTTGTTGCCATCCCATGGCATAAACAATAAAGTGCCGCCTTCTCACTTTAGTTTTTCTTTTTCATTTTACTTGCTTGGAAAAAAACTTCGAGTTCATTCCACCAGCCATTTGTTGTTGTCTGTTGGAACAGACTCACAAAGCCTTTTACGTAGTACAGATGGATTTCGGTTTGATATTCGCGCCACACCTGGGTCATGCCTGAATACGTATAATATACTCGGCTGAGATAAATTGGGATTGTGTTTTTTTGATTTTTTTGGCAGATTGGAATCTCGAAGGCTCATCTTTACAGATTTGTTTCTTCGTTTCTTGTTGGAGTAAAATGTCAAACCACACAAAAGGGTAGAGCTTAAGATGACAATGTGTAAATTGCGATTTACTAGGTGGGATAGACTGTAGCTGGGCACCATGTTAATAATCTGAATGTAGTTGAATGTCTAAATTAATGGCGGTACAGGTCATCATTACAAAAGAAAGAAATTTCTTTGTATAGTTTATGGCTGCACTTTTGGGTGATTTATAGCACGTTGTTAATGTTCAAGTATGAGTTATGATGGTTACGTTAGGGTATTTCTGACACAAACTTTCGCCGGGCGAAGATGTTGTTTCTGAATTCGCACATCGAAAAGATTGAACATATGAAAGGTGTTAATCTGGTTGTGATCCACTGTAGAAGGTATAGTAGGGTAAATCAAACGACTGATGTGTTCTTCCATCAATTGTATAGGCGATACAAATCAAACAGATCTAATATATTCATGGCTGCGTCTCGTTAAATTTCAACGCTATAAATGCAATTTCTTTCTTTGCGTACTTGACGGTAAAAAAAAAGAAACATGAATCTCATTTTCGATAATTATAGAACGCAATTCATGTGTGCGGCCCCGTGACACGCTGGTTAAACGCGCATTTCAATTTGTTCACACCGAATTGGTTGATAATGCTTTAAGCCGCAATTATTTAAGCCAAACCTTCAGTCTATTTTGTTTCATTTGTTAGATTCAATTGTTCTTTTCTTCGCTCTTTGGTTTGTCTTGGAAACTTAACCAAAAAGGCTTTGTAAGTGCATTTTTGTAGTAATGGTTGTCGTTCTTCTTGTATTCACAATTGCATCAAAATATTTTACATCTGCAATAGAAATTTGATTGAAAATCCCCAACAGCTAACCTATACGAGTAAAGTATAGAAAACCAACAAAAAAACGACAGTGAGAAAACGTTCACGAATATTCAACCCATAAAATAAAAACAATATATATATTATAAATCTTTTGAAATTTTGAACAATTGCCAATATGAAATCGATGTGCGCTCGTGCTTTCGTTCAGTTAAGGAAGGACCTTGTGCTCGGTTCAGAGTGATTTAGATTTTTTTTTTCAATAGGTAAAAAATACCTGTAGAAACATCTGCCAAATCTCTAAAAAACCTGGTCGCAACATGATGGACTATCAGCTGCGGATATGCTCGATTCAAATATCATTTGGAAGGCAAAGTGCCATCATCCCGTTTCGTTTTCTAAATAATTGCTGTCCATTTTTGTTGTTATTTCTTTTGAGAATATATTATGGTACGTGCCAAAGTTATCTTAAAAACTTTGCCCACAGAAATTCGTATACACACTGTGCGAAATGAAATCAAAAGTGGGCACTTCATTTGAGACAAGAATTCCGAACAACATGCTGTGCCTGGTGATGTTGATAAACATTTTCATACACGTCCGATATCAGTGGAAATTCCATCATTCTTTAATATATGTGTCGTTCGTTTTTAGAGATTAGCAGCGTACAACTACATTTTGTTTGGCATTTCAAATGAGATTTATTTCTTTTTTTTCTTGGTGAATTGTTTATCTTAATTTTGTAAATGAAAAAAAGAAAAAAGAAAAAAAGAATGAAACAGCGAAAGGCGACACCGAAAAGCGATTACTGGCGCTTTTTGTGTCTTTGTAAGGCTTGATAAGAATTTGCTTTCTTCAAAAAATAAAGTTACGTGTTCTACATTATATTACAAAGTTACAGTAGATTATGAGTGAGGTTTCCCGGGCTAATGTTTGTTATTAAGTCTAGGCTCACATATAAGTAGGTATGCTCTTTCTATTGTTATCAATTCAATGTGTAGCGATTTCAGCTTTTGACGCACCGCACTTTTGACGCCTTTGAATGTGAACTACTAGTGTTAAGTTGCTCAGACAAGCTGTTGTGTGCAAATCGATGGTCGCCTGCTGGGCTAGTGCTGCTCTTTTGCTCTGTCCTTACATATAGAAAACACTTTCCAGCTGGAAAAGATAAACTGTGTGCTCCAAGATCAACACGTTTGAGTGCAATTAAATTCAACGCGATGTTTGTGATGCTGCTTTTGATGTATGTTTTCGATCCACAGCCAGAGAATAATTAGAGCTAAAAAACATTGCGTTGGAAAACTACCAAATGCGTAGGTTCTATACCTATATTTTTGTTTTCTTATTGGTTGACTTCCAGCAGCACTGGACTATAGCGCCACCTAGGTATGGAATGCATAGACAACATGACAGGTTGACATTGTCATTAATTGATGACATCTACGTAATGACAAGAATTAATCAAACCCGGCCTTTGTCTATTTATACATGTCGTCCAACTAATTGGAAATATTTCTAGCATAAGTACTCGCACTCATCTGTCAGCCCTTCAGAATTGATGTACCTAATAGCTGAACCCTGAAGAATTGCACATTTTCGAGGACCACCAAGCAACTTGCACTGAATCATAATTTATTAAATTGCGCAACACTGCATTGGCAAGCAGTTCATATTGTGCAACTAGATCATTAATTTACTCCTATGTTCAACCTATTATGCTTACACCTTATGAATCACTTAAATACGCTCGAAAAACACCAGAACTATAAGTCCTCTGCATTGCGTTTCAAAAAAAACCGCAAATTGTTATTCTCGGTCATATGCCACAGATGTTAAACTGCAAATCCACGGCATTCTTAAAATACCACATCTTTACGCATCAATCACGTAAATCCAAAAAATAAATGTATATCTTGCAACCATTTTCAATTTCTGGCGTTTCGCTCTTGGCAAATCTGTTACAGGCATGTATAACAAAATTTCGCGATTAAAAATGACGAATTATACGAAACACCTGTTTGGGAAAACGAAAATGAATTAATCGGTGTGACACGAGGCAGAAGTGCTTAAAAAAATTGCACACAGCCTCGAAGCAAAAGAACCCGACAGTTTAAAGACGGCATTTTAGAAAACAAAAAAAAAACACAAAATCTATTATAACATCCACCGCCGCATTTGCTGTTTCGGCATCGCCCCGAACACTCACATAAGCACGATCATCGAGGAAGCTCAAAATGCAAAAAAGAACAAATTAATACACACATAAGGAAAATCGGAAAAATAATTTAATTCACGAAACAAAAAATAAACAGAAAAGGCATATAAAAGCAACACTACGATCTGAATGTATCTAAACATGTGTCTCTATGTGGGGCTCTTTTCAAATAGGCAGATAGATATAGATAAACTCAACGGACCCAACTCAGCTACTAACTAAAAGCAAAACAACAAAACCACACCGTCTAACGAGTGAGGGAAGACAAATTGAAGCGCGCGCGAACTCACCAGTCACCACCACAAGAAGGAAAAAGACACAAAAATACAAGAGCGACGAAGAAAATTTCCTCTTCGCAAATATCGCTGAAAATCTATCTTGATTAGTCGAATCCGAGTCCGAGCCCCTGAAGCTTGAAAAGCTCTCACTTCAGCGGGATAAAAAAATTTCTTATTCAAATTTAAAGAAATCCACAAATAAAATCATCGCGTGAAATTTTTTTTTAAATACAACACACTCTACGAACGAACGAATTTTTTTTTACAACAAAAAAATAAACATCTAACTACATCGATTTCGGTTTTTTACAACGCGAAAAAAATATATAACAATCTACAATAACACCGTTAGTTCAAATATTCCATGCGAATTCTTATATAATTACGAGTACATACGCTGCAGAGAAAAGCAATAAAGCAAAAGGCAAACAAAATTATTATGTTCTCTGCAAAAATCAAGTGCGGCAAACAATTACTCAAGAAAGAATTATTGCTCGAATATCAATTTATGACGAAACAACCTCAACAGTTACAAATAATTAATAATAACGAACGGATAAAGAAAATTCTAAAAAGATCTGATTTTGAATTTATGAAATTCACAAAAGCCACCAGAAAACGGTCAAGGAAACGCGGTGTTCTTACATGAATATTTGAGACACTACTTCTTGAACCCAGCAAATATAAATATATGTATTTGAAAATACATTTTCTCCCCTAACTGAAATAAAATTTAAACTCTAACGAACTAATCTTGTAACAAGAATAAGCTAAAAATACATTTCATTGAATAAAAAAAATTATAAAATATACCTATATATACGAGTGTATATGTAGAAGAATAAAAACTAGGAAACAATTTCTTTTGTGCGAAATTAGATAAAACAAAAAAAAAATTTTTATTTATTTTTAATTCTTTTCTAAGAAAAGTACTTTTTTTTAAATAATAAAAAAAGAAACGAAAAATACTGTGTGTGTTATAAAATTAAAAATTACCGTGTGCATGAGAGTTTAATTTATTTATTTATTATTAGTTGATTAAATTTTGTCCGACATTGAAGGAATAAATAATTACGAATATATATTTCTGCCCACACACACATCATCGTCATCGTCGTCTTTCTATATAAATTGAAAATATGGATGCTTGCGAAATTGCTAACTTCTTGGCCAGTGAGCTTTTTATGCAACAGGTAAACACGAAAATTAACAATTCAAAATGAATACGAAACGTTTTTTTTTTTCTATTTCTACTATCATAAATATAAATTGGTGATTTAATTGAGAATGATTGGGAGAGAGCGGTGAAGGCGAATCGCTAGTTGTTGTCTTGTTCATGATCCCGCTTCAAAAATTTGCCTTTTTATTCAAATTAATTAGTTTAATTTAATTCAATTGAATGTGATTCTTCTTGTCAACGTAGGCGGGCTGATACGCCATACGAAGCGAGGCGGCTCTGCGTGTTTCGTACAGTTTTTCTGAGTTGAATACCATATTTGGTAAGTTAATTTATCTTGTGCGAGAGAGTAAGCACATCTGGATTTGGTTAGTGTTTTTTTCCCCGCGAAGTTATGGGCGATTTGAAAAGTTTTCTTATGTGGGAGGAGATTTGTTTCTTATAGTTGGCGATAGAGTGTGCGATTTTGTCATTCGGGGTTACGGCTTGCTTTTTGCTGTATTTGGAAGTCGATTCTGAAGCAGGTGTGTGAAGGTAGCGCCATTCCTGGTTACCAAAATGATCTTTCAATTCCGAATGTCTTAGTTGCACACTATCAGCCCGCTGTCTTTTCTTAAACCGAAACACTTCTTAAAACTTCCACTCGATTAACCATCAATTCATTTACGCAAGAAATATTTTTTTTTTAACTATTTTCACAGGCATTACTTTTGTCGTGCCATTTGTTTTGATACAATTTATGTGTACGGAATATATTGGCTTGTTATATTCTTTTGGCAAAAGTGGTTAATTCGGACATTGCTAGATGTTGTCAAACTTTGCCGCAAAAGTCTACGTCGCTACCTGATAATCTCTCTCGTTAGACTATTTGCGTTTTCCTGTTAATGTAGATTGAAAGTGAATAAAAAGGTATTTAAAGTACTATTAAACAATTTGGAACACAATACGCACTGATGTTTGCAAATCGGTCAATTTCTTTGAGCTGAATACAATACATTAACCGGTAGAGATTAGTCGGTTCATGGTCGCCGAAAACCGTGTTTTCCGCGAAAACTAGTCGATCCATTCAAACCGAACACCAACTAGTTTTCGTTTGACATTTCAACTCTGAAACACTAGTCGTGAAACTTCTGTGTAAACTATTTTGGTTACAAATTTCGATCGCATTCATTTAAGTAAAATGAATTCAGAGTATTTAATACTCTCATCAATTAAATGTGGAAAATGATTTTTAGTTGTGAGTTGTGACATTTGTTCGGTCAGCTGATCTGCTGAATAGAATATTGCAAAAGGTGTGTTTGTTTCATCAACCCAACAATTTGAAAACTGAAATACTTATGCGAAAACTTCTGTTTTCGATGAATTTTTCGATTCTTTTCGCGAAAACCCGGTTGGAATAGGGTATTTGACAGCTTTAGGATATTTAGCTAAAATTGAAAAACGTGGTATTAGATCGGGTGTGGCTAATCTGATTTTTCTTGCATATTAATATTCCGTTTGATACACATAAATCCTAGCATCTTTCTCTGGTTTTATAGACCGACCCAAGCAAATTTGTATAGAAAGAGCATTAATAACATAACACATACGAAGACCTGGAAACCACCTGCAAAAATTCCTAGTCAATTTTTACCTACATATCCATCTGTATACCTACTTAGATAACAATAAAAGTTGTTTACAAACCTGCAAACATGTTTTGCATTTAATTGTACAATTGAACAAAAGAAAGAGAATGATGTGCTACTAGGTACTACTCATGACCTTGAATATACAGAGCAAAGAACGATTCACATAAATATAAAACGAGAAAAACAAGAAAAGAAAAAACCAAACTAAGGAACAGAACGCAGCTAAATTAATTACCCAGCTCATTAAATTGTAATTTCACCTTTCGGCACCTGCAGGAAATGCTGTTTATTTTTTTTTTCTGAATGTCTACTTATAGCTGTTTTAAAAAATGAGAAAAATGATATAAACAAAAGAAATTCAGCTTTTTCTGCATTTTTCTTCACTCCCCAGAGCGAAGAAAAAATCCCCCCGATCTTATCAGTACAATAAATAAACCAGCAACAATTAAACAAATAAACGAGCCACACCAAAAAAAAAAAATAATCTACAAAGAAGCATTTTCAATTTAATTCTTTTACACTTTTTTCGCTTCTTTCGAATTCAAAGAAACGAACGAGTTCATCGTTAAAAATAGAATCAGGGTGAAAAACTAGGAAGCACATAATATCCACCACACAATTATCATCAGCAACATCATTTCAAACATCCACCAATATAATACATACACCATATGAGTTAGATAAAATGTTGCTTTTTATTTATATTTATTTTTGCAAAAGAAAAAAGAGTCTGTTGCTATTTACGACAAGAAACTGGGAGGGCGGCGGCAGTGCCGGCAGTATGAGTGCATTTTTACGATCTGTTCACGAAAGCTTTTGTGTCGAGTTGTATAGCGTTTTTATCCCTCATCGCCTAGCATCATGATGCTGAGTGAGAGTGACTCTATATTGTGATGCCAACATCTCGTCGGTCGGTCGTTTGTTATAAATATTGTGCCACCCTACACCACGTGGGCTGATGAACATAGAAGAATGAAAAGCGGGAAAACCCATTTGTACTGTTGTGGGGAACATTTCCACTGCACAGATTTGTTGTTAACGTGATTGCTGGCATGTTTAGACTTAAAAAAAAAGGTTTTTTACATTTAGAGCATTTCTGTGGAACCGGAAGTAATGATATTTTGCTCTTTGTTATTTGGAAGCGATTTTTGGAAATATCAGTATATGTTAAAGTTAGACAAAGATGAAGAAAGCGTTTAAAGATTAAAATCCACTCAACACCCACGTTTTTATTTGACAAGAATGATGGGGCTTCCTTCCACTATTTTTTAGAAACAGAATGGTATCTAGCAAGAAGACCAAATCCAAATAATTTATCATATAAGTTGCGTTCTACAAAGATTAGACACTTTGGGGACTTAGTATTAATTTATCTCTATTTTAGTGGATTGGCACCGAAAAAGAAGTCGGGTTTCACCAATGAAACACTTCAAATATAACTTCTAAACAGATGAAATCTAAGAATATTTATACGGAATCAGCTTTTTAATTTATTTTTACATTGCCTCGAATGTTCACGTTTGAAACTAATTTTCTTTTAATTGCAGCTTGTCTCATTAGATGGCATTCAGAGTGGTGTACCCACACTCACCACATCCACACTAACGCCAACAACGCTACGCAACATCGAACAAACATTCATCGAACTAACAGCCGATCCACCAAATAACGCACCTTATCAGGCTGGATTTGTACCACCCCCCGCCCCCTTTAATTTCTCCGAATTCAACAATGAAACAAACAGTATGCCATCGTCTGAGGATTCCCAGGGTTCGTGGCAAGCCCCCATGATCAATGAAGATAACTCCCTGGCCACAACAGATACTTGTAAGTTTGATTGATTATTCCGCAAAAATCGAATCGACTAACTTTTGTCTCCTTTATGTTTATAGCAAGTGTAGCCACAACAATTAATGCCAACGATAGTCCGTCCTTCCAAAGTGGCAGCGGCGGCGGTGGCAGTAACAATGCAACCACCTCAACTGCTACCAATGATTTCAAATCAGCCATAGCCGCGGCACGTGCTAGCGCCGGTGGCACTAACGCCAATTCCTCAACTTCTGGAACAACGACACACACTCCGTCCCGGCGTAACCAAGGCGGTCGCCGTCCAGCGAAAGCCACAAATATGTCCCCTGAAGAAGAGGAGAAACGTCGAGTTCGCCGCGAGCGCAACAAGCTGGCAGCGGCTCGCTGTCGAAAACGTCGAGTCGACCAAACCAACGAACTCCTCGAAGAGGTAGCCGGCCAGGAGAAGCGTCGTGATAGTTTGCAAAAAGAAATTGCCCAGCTATATGAAGCCAAAGATGAACTAGCGGCGATTTTCGAAGCGCACATTCCCCATTGCCGCAAGATTCGGCCAACCAATAACAACCTTCTTGTGGATACATTCAATGTATGTGACCCTGGTCGTGGATCACCTCTTGATCTCAAGCCTGTCAATTTGCCCGACTTTGATGTGAAGAGCATAAAAAGTGAACCAAACGAAAACCTTGACAGTCTCGATGGACCACCATCGCCAAAGCGTGTCATGCTATCACAGACTTCGTCAGCCATGGTGCCGCCATTACCAAATGTTTCCACAATATCAGCGTCAATACATTCTGCTTTGAATACGCCCACTATCACGAATTCGCTGCCGCTTATGCTGAAACCGGGTGGGCCCGCAAAGCAACGGCCCAGCTCACTTAATGTTCCCCTGCAAATGATCACCGGCCAGACGATGGGTATGGGAAAAACTGTCACTGACATAAACGGTGTTGCGATAACAACGCCATCGAGTGGTGTGATGTTCAACTTTGACAGTCTAATGGACGGTGGTACCGGTCTAACACCGGTCTCTGGCCCCCTCATACCGACGCAAAATAAGCATCCCCTTGAGTTGACCACACCCACCAGCGAACCCTCCAAGCTGGTCAGTTTATAATAGTTAAACGAATTGTAGATGAATAGAAGAATATTACACGAGTGGGTTGAATATAAAAACAAAAAATCTGTCTAAACTAAATTTAAGGAAAAATAATGTTTCGTTTTCAATTTGTCCTCAAATTCTTTTGTATTATTTTTTTTTAATGCTATAAAGTATGTATTTTTGTTCTATTTATATCTAGAAGAAAGGAAAACTGAAAAAAAGATTTTATTTAATTTTTTAGAACATTTAAGAAAAACAAAGTAAAAGAAGAAAAAAACCAACAAAATAGAAGGCGTTGTGATATTTATAAATAAAACTTAATAAAACCTAAAAAATAATTCTATTATAGATAATACGAAAAGAACGAATTATTTCCTTAGCTAAAATCAAACTAAATAATTTCACCATGTGTGCGTTTAATTTCAAGGATTGCCAGACAATTTTCTTAAGTTTAAGCAAACACAGTAAGGAAAAACTTTGTTTCTTTTAAATTCTAAGCTAAATCAATCAATAAGCAAATAATAGATTAAATTGAAAAAAAAACCTTTTCGTCGATCGTTTAAAAAACATTTAAACCGAAAAATAATCACATCTATAAGATATAAAAAAAAAACAAAAAAATATTTTTTATTACTATGCAAGTAAGAGAAACCTTTGTCGCCTTGTGTTTTTGTGCAAAAGCAATAAATAATTGAATATGTATTACTTCTTTTTTATATAATATATATTGATATATTATTATATATATGTAATTACTATTTTTAATGTAAAATTAAACACAAATAATAATTATATATATTTTGTATATGTAAAGGAAAAACAGAACTTAAGTGAAAATCTATAAAAACAATTTGCATGTGTAACATACGATAATGTTAAATGAATATTTAATCGAGAGTCCATACAAGGAACAAGTTGTATAATAGAGTATATTTTTTGACAAAATCGAAATCACTAAACACAAACAAAACATAGAAATGTCTGAACTTAACGAAAGCAATTTCATATTTTTTCTATTCAATCAAAACAAAAATTTTGTAAGCAAAACTGAAAAGCTGAAATATTAAATTATTTGTTAAATGAACAAGCAAATGTTACAAACAAACAAAAATGCTACACTTTACCAAATGTTAATGATAACAAAATCAACATCCAGCAACAGCATATTGCAAAATTATATTGTATTGATAAACTTAAAAAAAAAAAATGCAATATACCATCTTAAGACAAAAATAATGAAAGGTGTTTTATTTCGTTAGTTACGTTCGGCTGGATCTTGAATTCGGACAGAGTTTCAGTTAAGAAATCAAAGTCGTTTGGTAACAACCAAAGCCGCCTTTCCAAACAAGTACATTATTCGAAGGAGGCGGTGTTTATGTGAGAATGACAAAAAAATACAGAAATTGAACATATTAGTATTAGTAGGCTAATTAACAAATTAAGTAGCACACACTGCACCCTGTCTTCGCTTCGTAGGGCCTTTTGCCTACTTCCTACTACCCCAGTAGGGACGAATGGCAAGAAGAACAACCGCTTTCCAACGAATCACAACTTCCCGTCCATACAGATGGACAAATAGGGACATCGGAGTTGGCATGGGATTCTGCTCTGAAATGCTTGGATTATCCACTTCAATCAGATAACAGTGGCTATTTCTGGCACTGACAAAAGCTGCAAAACAGGTTGTAATGGAGACAATACCGCATCATTGACAGCCAATCGGCAATAAAAGCGATCTCTGTCGTTGAGATTAAATCTTATCTAAGTAATGTTAGTTTCAGTCGCGAAGAGCTACAGGTTGGCGCTTAGCACAATGTAAGAATCTGCTGGGTCCCCGGACGCGAAGGAGTGTCCGGTAATGAAAAAGCTGATGAGCTGGCAAGAAAGGGTGCCTCACTTGAACTTAACTAGACGGATACCTCACTATTGACTACCAACTGTAACCTCAGACAGCCAATTGAGAACCTGGCGGGAACCGATAACCAGAAAAATATGGCCAATCTATGACAAACAGAAGACATATAGAATCCTACAAATGAAAAAACAATCATTATCCTCCCTTGAAGGTATTATTAGTGGGCAAAGCATGCTGAAATACCACACCAAGAAAACGAGAATCAACTCTGAAGACCTGTCTGTACATAGGCTGCGGTGATAAGGAGGTGCTTGAGGATACTCCACACTTTTTAAGCAACTGCACAGCAGTCTGACCCATCAGATACGACACTTTTTCGAAGATATCTCTGACAAGTCTATAAAAGGCTTGAATCAATTTGTGACAGACTCGGGATGGCTTGACAAACCGGTTTCAAATGTGTATGGGGGTCATCACGCATCACAATCGATCTACAATGATCTAAGTGTGACGGGTACAGGTCCCTTCTGTCTAGCCAAACCACTTACCTGACTTATGCTTGTATGCACAGTCTGTCTACCAAGAGAGAATTAAGATAATAAGCGATTAACTTAATATGCTTTTAACTAAGTCCCTTTCGACACTGTTTGCCAACATCACGAAAGTCGCAACATTAATAAATTTGTTCGGATGCAATGTAAACGTTAAAGTGACGAAGTAATAGTGAAAAAACCATCTATATAATATTTGCATCGACTTCTCATTCATATCGCTCAGACTTTTTTTTAAACTATATACAAAGTTGTGGGGCTTATCACATGGATAAACATGCATAACTAAACTTCGCTAATCATTATTAATTAAAATGTATTCATTTGAATTTATAATGTGCACAAAATAATTGGTTTTCTATTCGAATAAAAAATATTTTATTTTATTTTTTGATCTAGATAAATTTTGATGATAAAGATCCGGTTTGCAGATTTCGATTTGTATTGATTTTCACAGTATTTTTATATTTTCTTGTAGGTATGTCTCTTATTTTTCAGGAGTTTAGACATTTCTCTAGAATCTAGATCCTGCATTATCAAAGTCTTTAACCCCAAGTTGGGGTGTGTGGATCGCTTTTCTAGCCGCCATTTGTAAAAGATAATTTGAACCAGTATAGTGAATAAATGGACGGGAAGTACCTAAGCCCAGTTCAAATAAACTAATATTAAAACACTGGCATTTGGACTTTGTCTGTTTGCAATTTGCATTTCGGTTGGAATTATAGCTACATTTCGAACTACACCTCATCATCAAATAAAAATTTCAGCACAGTTAAGCTGTCACGTAAAGTAGAAATGTATTCTTAATTCCTATTTCTTTCATTTTTATATTCCACTTCAACTCGGCTACATTATGTACCTACCCAATATACAGGGACATATATTAAAATGCACGAAAATCCGAACGAAGGAATTACCAAAGGAAAGGTTTAAAAAATTTAACTGATATAAGTACAGCATCTCATATGCCTACATATAGACCGCGTTCACGATCGTATAGCTGTGTAAAATCCGCGACATCTGCATACAAATACGATCGCCGGCCGATTTCATTGACTTTGAAAAATCTTTATTGTATATACCTACTGCAGGCAGACACAGAGCCGGTGAGCCGGCGTACCTACCTACAAGTAAAAGTATCGCGATAAATTGCTTTTGCCTATACAGCACCAGACTTCAGTAATTTTGTTTACATCAGCAAGATAACATCGTGATCCCATGAGGGACTTAATAATCGCAGTAAAATAATAAAATAAAATTAAAAAAAAAAACACAAAAACCTGTACTGAATACCTAAACAAAAGATACCTACTCCCTTTAAAATGGCTCTTCTGAAGTTGCTTCAAACTATAGGTTATCGGGGAAAACTAAAAGCCGTGTCACCCAAGAATGTGATATTCATAACAGGCTGTGATTCGGGATTAGGGTAAGTGTTTTTTTTTTATAATTACCTACCAATTTGATGGATTTGAACCTACGCTAGCTACTTTCAGTTTCACTTTGGCCCTTTTTTGTCACTCCCTCAATATGACAGTGGTGTCGGGTTGCCATAGTTGTAATTCGGAAGGCGCTAAGATCCTGCAAAATATCCCCGATTCTAAACGTATGATAACAGTGGAAATCGATCTCTTGAAACAGGAGAGCATAGAGCGGGCACACAAAGTGATTCAAGATTTAATTGAAAATCAAAATGATTGTGTTTTCACGGCATTGGTTAACAATGCTGGCGTGATGTGTTTTGGTGAATTCGAATGGCAGACCAGAAATCTCTTTGAATCCCAAATTAATGTAAATGTGCTGGGCACAATGCGAGTGACCAAGCAATTGCTACCGCTGATACGACGACATCGGGGGAGAATCATAAATATCACAAGTCACTGTGGACTTCAGGTAAAATTTGAATCGTTTTTTTTTCGGTCGGTACCACGGAGTCGAAATTTTAAAAATAGAGAAAGGAGTTCGGGAGGAGCGAAAGATGTTCATTTAAATTCATGGGAAGAGCTTGTAAATAGGCAATTTTATCATATAGTTGTTGAATAATTCATGAAACATGAAACGCTTTATATTCAATAGCGTTTGAATTGCAAGATAACAAACAGTTTGCAAAATAACAAAGGTAGGTACATCATTCTTACATGGATGGTTTTGAAAAGAATTTTCGGAAGATGGATTCGAAATTAAATTGTAGGTACCTTCTATTTCGCACCAACTCTTAAGTCAGGACTCCATCAAACATTCGAATATTTATCGTGAGTCGTGAGTCGTGACTCGTAATAAAAGACATCATTTAAGTTGTTGATCAAACCAGGTTGTATAAAGCGTTTATAGGTCGCTTTGGTGCCTGTGTAACATCTGATTCCTGACTACTGAAATAGACTAATAAAAAAAAACTGCCCAGGTTTTAAAGTAAACCATTTTCACTTTCTCACAGAGCCTTGCCGGTCTGGCACCGTATGCTGCATCAAAGGCAGCTCTTCGCTTCTGGAACGACTCCCTACGTATCGAATTGAACAAGTATGGCGTAGAAGTTGTAAATTTCATACCCGGATCCTTCGTCATGGACAGCAACATTTCCGCGCGCCAACAAGATCAAGCACTTGACATGAAGAACGCATTCACCGCGGAACAGAACGAATTCTATGGCGAATATTTCAACGAATACAATGACTATCTGAAAATCGTCTCTGGTTTCAAGTCACCAAATCAAATGGACGACAAGCCGTTGCTGGACAAGTTCAAAGATGCTCTCACCAGCATCAATCCCAGACCGATATATATTCACGAGCCAAGGAGGTAAGTGGCTCGCATTCTTTTTAAATGAAAAAAAAAAAAATCATATAAATCTCCTTTTACAGGTACAAAATTTACAGATGGCTTTTCAGCATCTGTCCGACACCAATTGTTGACTGGCTGACATTAAAATTCTGCGCTATGCCCGCCTATCGACCCAACAACAAATTGATTTGAAAAGAACCATTCAATTGATGTTTTGATATTTTTTTTTAATAATTTCTTTACATATAAAGTGAAATTCCACTAGATACATATAAAAACAATTTATAGTAGTTCTACTTAATTAAAAAGAAAAAAAAAGAAAAATACGTTAGATAGAAGCAAAAATAATGCGTTACATGGGTAGAAAAGAAAAGATTGCGTTTCTTCTGGTTTCCTAAATAATTTCTGTTTCTTTTTGGAATCACAGGAGTTTCTCATTTGTTTCTCTTTCAAATTAACTTTAATTGACCCATACTTTACTTTTGTTTTTTACTCGAGTTAGTCGATGCGCGTTGGCTATGCCTATTCGTAGTGCGCGTTGGGATTGGGATTTGGATTGTTATTCCAGGTGTCGTCGATTGCATCGGTTGATCCAGCACGGCCGAAGAAGGCCATGAAGTAAATAATGATAATGAAAACTAGGATTCCGCTTAGCACAAGAAACCATGTTCGCCGCCAGGGCGGTCGCGATGACGGTGCGTAGAAGCGACGAGACCAACGCGAGAAGATCTCGGCAGGAGTTCGTCGTTTGTATTTGTTGTCGTCTCGATCAGTTCCACCTATTGGTGACTGCCTTGGTAGTAAGGGACGTCTGCTGTTGGCTGTAGAGGGGAAGAGGTTTATCGGTTTAGTTTTAATTTTTTGCACAGTTCAGGTTTATGTTATTAGACTCTTGTATTTAAAGGAAAATCTAACAAAGAGACAGAATATATTTCACAAGGGTTGGTTGGTCGCAATGATAAAGTCAGAACTCTAACGAGAATGACACTGCTAAAGGAATCAAAGAACAAAAGGGCGGAGTTGTGTCCATAGAAGTAGTTAAATTTATATTCGAATCGTAAGGTTGAGGAGCAACAACCAAAACCGAATTGAACTATATTCGAACCTGGATAATGGCACATCGCTAATAGCACGATCCGTTAATAACCGCAAGTAAATGCGATAGTACAAAGTATCAGAATGAAGCTGCAATGCGACTATAAACTGCTGAGCTGACAGTTAAGAAAAAATCCCCCAAACATTAGTCACATATTTTCTGGGCGAGTTTCAGATTTTTGTACCGAATAATATCTGAACAAAGTCATTGTTATTTGACGCAACGCTTTTCCAATTTTAACAAAAGCAATAGAAAAAAACCATCCCAATAAGGCTTGTTCTAATGTACGAGATAACGATAAGTAAACTTGGAAAAAAACTAAGTTTTGTCATACTAGTGGGTTTGCCTTTTTGTGGAACAAATTTGCATAACTGAGAATATTTTCGTACTTACCCTGCGAATCGTTAGACGGTGGATTGAATGCATCCATAAGCAATACGGAATGTGGACTCTCGAGTGTGCTGTTGCCGTTGTTATAATACGCTCCATTCGGCTTAGTTCGTTCGACACTACTATGATGTACTTTAGTCATCGTGCTCATTGCACTCGACTGTGTGTTTACTTTGGAAGAGGATTCGTCAGAGAGCTGGAACAACAAGAAAAGAATGTCACCCAATAGCTTCGGTTATGAATGCCACGGATTATACCATTGGTAATCCTAGTTCATTGCGACCCCAATTGACTTGTCCCAAACGGATTTTCAATGCATCCGCAACCGGCGAAATTAAGTTCGATGGTGGAAAAATTGGATTAGAGCATGTCGGACACGTATGACCGCCAGGAGCTGTGGTTGGTGGCAGAGCTGCTTGACGTGCATTCAAGCAATCCCAGTGAAAGACATCTGAAAGAGTAAGTTTAGAAATTACTTTCTAATTGGACGACTACTCGACTTTACTTACGGTAGCAAATCAATCGTATGCAATCGCCATTCTCTAGAGTCAAGCCACACAGATTACAATTGGAAAGATAGTCACTATCCTTAAGCCATTGAATGTATGATTGAACGACGCACTGCGGGTTTGAATAGGATGATGTATAGGGTCAAATTAAAGCGAATCTATTTGTAGCTGGCGGCTTACCTTTGGATGACTGGTCACCATGCAATGTTCGCAAACATTGACGCGATGCTCGAAACAGAATTGATTTGTTACCTTACGTTTTGGACACTTGCACAGACCCATAATTGGTAGACTTTTGACCAAATTAAATAGATTTAATTGTAATAAATGTAAAAATGCACAAAAAATTGAAGGTTTCTCTGGAGAATTTCGTTTTTTTTTCACATCTCATAAGAAATAGGAAAATCGGCCAGTTTGGATATTTTTCTCTTTATTGCTACAATTTTGACAGCGCAAATTGACAAGCCACGTATGGCTGATGGTTTGTGAATTGAATAAATGTCCAATACACAAACTGGGCTACTTAAGGGTTGGGCTGCACTAATTTTAATTGTTTTATAAAAGGCTGTTCTATTTAACACTCCTAGCTTTAAATTACTAGAGTTCTTTCAGAGATTCGCAATATTTATTTATTAGTAATGACTTGACAGCAGCAGTTTAGTCTCACGTGATGTGTGCATGTGAACTGGTTCTTGCACCAAAAACCTTAAGAAATGTGGAAATAGAACTTTGAATCAAAACAAAAAATACGCCAACTTATACCATATGTTACGTATTTATTTGATATTCTAGTCCAACCACTCAGTCATGTACTGACAAACGGTAGGTGTTACTTCTCCACAATTCGAACAGTTTTTAATAACCGGACATATTCCACATGGCATTTGCACTAATCCAGGAGGTGGCAAAGGCGAATTTATCGCTCGATACACGTAAGAACTATTCGGCAGCAAAATCCGCTCAGCATTGCCATCATACACTACCGTCTTTAGAATTGTTTCCAAATCGTCCTCGTCCAGGCTAACTTTACTGATTCCCAAGTCCGATATAAATTTGTGAACCTCCTTAACTGTGCAACAAGACATTTGTTTCAATGCCAATGGGCCTTCTCGCTTACTTTCAGCAGTTTCTCTTTTAATTTGCAAAAAACGAAGACACTGCTGGTTAAGAACATCAACAAATTCAGCCTCAAAGTCTTGATCTTGATACCACGCGCCACCGGTAATAGATCGATCAGGCTCTAAATTATAAAGCATGTATACTTTCTTTTTGCTGGCCTATAAAAAGAACACTTAATACAAAAGGATTTTAGACTTATAGTCAGATTAAGCTTACGTTGACAGACTTGACGGCTTTGATTAACTTTTTCGTTTCCAAGTTCTTCAAGATTTTATTCAACTGTGTCATGTTCAAGTTCGACTTCATGCGTATGTCTCGAATCCAGATACCCTTGTTGGCACCCTCCTCTATTATGCCGTACACTACTTTCTCTTCATTGTCAGCTTCTTTGGGGAGAGCTGCCTTCTTGGGATCCTTTGTACGGTAAATAAGTTTCTCTCCCTTCTTCAGAATCTCGATTATGCCCTGCTGCAGTAATTTATTGAGACCTTCAACTTGCAAAGCGGCTGTAACATCGGGTATGCTTTTTCTGAGATCATCATTTGTGGCGCCAGCTGGTAGGCCTTGGATGATTGCGAAAATCTGGTGGCTAACCTCTTCGGCAGACATTTTCAGATTCTAAAAAATCAAAGCCCAGAATTGTAGAACATAATTTAGAATGCAGGGGAAATAAAAATTAACAGAGGTGAAAACTATCAACACAGGTCAAGCAGGTAAATTGTCAGCGTCTGCAATTTTTAGACAAATGAATCGGTGAACCTTCATCAAACAAAACGCGAATGGACGTAGAAAAGTATTTCTTTTGATTGAATCTGGTTACACAGTTGAATTTACTTCTCCACTTGCTTGAAGTATAACGTGCCCTTAATGGTGTAGCTCAAATTAAGCACACATCCGATTTTGTCAAAATTTCGCATGCATATATTATCACCCTGGCGTACATTTAGACCAGGTTGGAATTAAGTTTCCTTGTTATAATCTACTTAACAATGCCACTTACCGAATCGAATAAAGCTGATATCAGCGACGTTTCTGAATATAGCTACAATCGAGTTTGCAACACAGTATCAAAGGTAATTTTCACAAAATTATTTGCAATGAACTTCCCTTCATTTCACAATGCACATAAATGTTTTTGTTTTACGTTGTACCTACTGTCAAAGTGTCAAATGTCAACTAAACTGTTATAAATAACTTTGTGTTCACAGGTTGGCTACTCTGACGGTATAACAGATGGCCGGGAGAGCGTTTTTCAAACAGGATTCGATTGTGGGTACGAAAATGGGCTCTTTACTGGGTTTGAACTAGCCAAATACAAAGCTTTCTTTGAAGTAATAAATAAAAATGCTTTGCCCGATGTCATTCACACGGAATCAATAATCTATGAGGATTTAAATATTCCTGAAGCAAAAGACAAGAGTCACTTGAAAATGCTGGAATCGACGGACAAAAACACAACCGAAGTTTTTAACCAACAACTGGACTACGTGAATAAACAAAAGGGTGTTCTCGCCAAAGCGCTGCCCATTGTTACTAATTTATTCGTTCAATAAGCACAAGTACACGTTAATTAGAAAAAAATAATAAAAGTTTTAGTGATCGGTTATGTGGATTGGGTTTCAAATAATTTATAGGTACAGGCCTTCGGGTGTGCCTTCCTTCTTCCTATACAGCACACTCTCCTTAGACTTTTTGAAGTCCTCGTTCGTCACCTTCATACGGCGCTCGCGGAGTGCCATCAGACCAGCTTCGGTGCAAATCGCCTTGATATCGGCGCCGGAGAGATCATCCTTTGCCATGATTAATTCGCTCAGGTTTACATCATCGGAGAGAGTCATTCGCGAGGTGTGGATGGTGAAAATGCGACGCTTTGTCTTTTCGTCGGGCAAGGGAAACTCGATTTTTCTGTCAATACGACCAGGCCGAATGAGAGCTGGATCGAGAGTCTCTATACGATTGGTTGCCATGATGACCTGTGGGAATAAAGAACAGTTATCAGCTGTTCCGTGCGTATGGTTGATAAACTTACTTTGACATCACCTCGCGAGTCAAAGCCGTCGAGCTGATTGAGCAATTCCAACATAGTTCTCTGAATTTCACGTTCTCCGCCAGAATTCGAGTCGTAACGCTTTGTGCCGACCGCATCAATTTCATCGATGAACACAATTGAGGGAGCGTGCTCTTCGGCGACGCGGAAAAGTTCCCTTACCAGTTTCGGGCCGTCGCCCAAGTACTTTTGGATCAACTCGCTGCCGACAACGCGCAAGAACGTTGCCGATGTCTGATTAGCCACCGCCTTTGCCAGAAGTGTCTTACCAGTACCGGGAGGCCCATACAATATCACGCCCTTCGGCGGTTTAATGCCCATCTCTTCGTAGTACTCCGGGTGAGTCAGAGGAAGCTCCACAGATTCCTTGATCTCCTGAATTTGTGTGTCCAGCCCACCAATATCGGCGTACGTCTCCTGTGGCGCTTTCTCTAACTTCATCACCGTAACCATTGGGTCTGTGTCATCGCTCAAAACACCCACAACTGCGTGCACTTTGTGATTGAGCAGGACAGAACAGCCTGGTTCCAATTGGTCCTTATCAACAAACGACAAAATGCTTACATAGTGCTCGCTGCCCACAGATGTGGACACAATTGCATGATTATCGTCGATAATCTCCTCTAAGTTACCTACTGACATCGGTGTACCGCGGAGGTCATCGACTTTGGAACGTTCCTCTTCATTCTTTTCGTCCTGTGGCTTTAGTCGCTCTTGATTGCGAATAAATTCATCCTCCATCATGAGGTAATCCTTTATCCGCTCGAGTTTCAACAACTTCAAACGACACCGTGTGTGAGGGGTGACCTGCGGAAGCTTCATGGCGGCATCGGGTCCCTTTGCCCGGCGCTTCTTCTTGCCAACGCGTGTCGGAATTGGGGGTTCATACTTCTTCTTCTTGTCTTTGTCGTCTTTTTTATCACCACTTCCACTCTGGCCAGATTGGTTTTGACCCTAAACATGAACAAGAAAAAATAATAAAAAAATATTTTAAAGAAATGTCCGCCATAAAAGATTCAGTCATCGTATGCGACGACCATCAGTGACAAAGAAAGTTTACACATCCGACAAAGAAATTGCAATTTTTAATAAGTTAACTTTAAATACGTGTTTTAATATAAAGCGTTATTAATTCTATTTTATTATGTGCGAAATTACCATATTTTCAGAGCAGTTTCTTTTTGATTTAACAGAAAATGAAAAGTTTCAGTTTTCGCTAATGTCACACTTCAACAAAAATTTACGAGTCATGAGGGTGAAGTTGGTTGCGATCAAATATATGTATCGACTAGAGTGAGTGTTCGGCACGACAAAGTCTGACAAGTAGAAAACGGATGCCTCTGTGATGTCGTTTTTAAAAATGTTGCCGCACAGTTATCAGTAATTATTTTGTCCAACGGGACTGACTTACTTTGAACTCGATTCAATTAGAATAAGAATCTACCCCAATTCTGCCAAATTTTACTCTCTCAAGGTGAATTCTTCGAACACTTGCAGAATATTTACATCTTGTGAGGCTAACACAAATTAATTGATATTACTTATTTTATTTAAGAAGCTTCTCGTCTCATTATGAAGTTTCACCACTTTTCAACCAAATTTTCCGAGCGTTCCTAAAGTTTTTGGCTTGTTTAACGATTTCATAAAGCCCCATTTTTGTTTGTTTTTCTATTCCCAGAAAAATCCTGTCTGTTGTAAAACTTGAAAATCAATGATTTGTATGGATCACCGGAAAAAGTAGCATAAATTATATATAAATCTATTTATGTATAAAACTAATTTTGTTAAAAAGGAGTCGACTCGTATCTGATTACTTCGAACAAACCTTCATTCGGTCTTCAAATAGCAAACCACCCAACCTTAAGCTACATGTCAAAAAAAAACTCGAATTTGACGTTTACTATTTCAGCCGGTGTTGGGAAAAATTCGAAGGATTGGTGGATGTAATTTCTTTTATTAAAAACCTAATTGGCACGTTTCTACGCGATGTCATTTCGTAATTGCTATAAGTTAGTAACAAAACAAGCCATACGATGGTTTCCCGGGCACATGGGCAAAGGTATTCGTCAAATGCAGCAAAAACTAAAATCTGTCGACTGTATCATTGAAGTGCATGATGCCCGAATACCACTATCTGGTCGCAATCCTGAATTCCGAAACACTATCAGCGGCATTAAACCGCACATCCTAGTCCTCAATAAACAAGATCTCGGTGACAAGAGCATAAACTCACGGATCAGTGAAAAAATTAAAACCAGCGAAGGTATCGACCATGTAATCTTCACGAACTGCAAGGATCAACAGTGTCCAGGGATAAAGAAAGTGATGCCTCTAGCCAGTGATCTGATTGTCAACTCGGATAGATACAACCGATCGAATGAAAAGGACTTTTGTGTCATGGTGATAGGTGTTCCAAATGTTGGAAAGTCGTCGCTGCTAAATGTGATGCGCAATCGACATCTCAACAAAAAGAAGGCAACCACAGTTGGATCGAAGGCAGGAATAACAAGGAGCGTAATGTTTAAAATAAAAATCTCCGAAGACCCGCTGATTTACATGATAGACACTCCAGGTATTCTAGAGCCAAAGATCCGAGACGACGAAATGGGTATGAAACTGGCGCTTGTCGGCTGCATACCGGATCATTTGGTAGGTGAGGATCTCATCGCCGATTACCTGCTGTACTGGCTCAATGCGAATAACCGATTTGATTACGTGGAACTGATGGGATTGACACAACCAACAGACTCCATAGCAGAGGTACTTATAGCCGGTGCAAGTAAGCTGGGACGATCAAAGAAAGTGAAGAGCGTCGACGGTAGTCACACGGTGATGCCGGATCTAATGTTGGCAGCTCAGCATTTCATTCGAGCGTTTCGCACTGGTCACTTTGGAAAGATTAACTTGGACAGTTCTTCGTTTAGATAGAAAGAATCGCTTTACTTGTTAAAATAGAAAATCATGAAAACTATATTTTGTTTCATTCGATTCCCAGCTCTTGGGGCGGAATTTCTGTTCCTTCGATAGGAGTGTCGGGCGTTTCAGGACTTTCCAGAATTTCTTCATCTGCAATATACGCAGCAGTGGCTTTTAACTCTTCGGGAATTCCTCTTAGGCGGTTATCAACGACACGCTGAAATGGTGACCGCTTTTCGTAGAACTCCAAGACTTTTGTTGCATCGCGCAGGCGCACTTGCTTTCCGGCGACCAAGTCAAATTCATTACAATCCACCCACTTGACTAGGTAGGACACATCGCCAGACACATCGGTAGCCCCGATGATTTCTTGAATTTCCAGTCCCCTGTCGTAGCCGCGCTGTTTGGTTATTTCTTCGATTTTGGGTTTCTTGTCACCACGTTTTTTTGCTTTGGCACGCGACTCTTCAAACCTCTGGATTAGCTGAGGACAGTTGCAGTTCTCCTCGGGCTCCCAAGTGTTGTCAGAGCTGAAGTTATTTTTGTGAGTTTACTTTTGTTTATGCAGAGTTTCTTTTGTGGTACCTACTTGGAGTATCCTTTCCATTTGATAAAATATTCGATTTTACCCTCAGCCGAAATACGTTTGTCGACGATTTTTTCAACAGAAAAACCAGAGTTCTTTATTTTAACCATTGCGGGTGTGTATTTGTTATAAAATTTTCGTTAATTTCGAGCAAGGCCAGTTTGTCCAAACAAATAATGCTTTGGAACGTCAATTTTTCATAGCACAGTGTTGCCATATTGCTTTTTGTCGATAAGTGAGATGTCGAGGTGAATAGTACTGTTATAAACACAAAAAGAAAATGCAAATACGTAGTGATATTCAGAGACAATACTGAGACCCCCAACTCGCAATCCTCTTGCCGCTGGCCCCCTCAGTTTTTTTTTGAATTCGCCATTTTGTTTTCCTATCGGTGTTATGTCAATTTAGAATCCGTGTGAGCTTCAACAAAAAAAGCAAAACAAAAAAAAAATGAGGTGAATTTCTTTTGACAGAAGTCGAGTGACAACTGTCAAAATATGGAAAACAAATTGTATTTTTCCTCCAACAAATTGAAATAATGTAAGTTTTCACGTATTTTAAGTGTTTAAATTAATAATTAAATACATTTATCATACAGCTAAGGAAGAAGCCGACGTTGAGGTGTTCGCTAACCTTACCAAATATAATGGATCGCACTGGAGACAACGATGAATATCAATCGGAATCGATATAAGTAAGCCATACTATTCAATGAATTTGGCTCACTATATATATTTAATTATTAGATATTTCTTCATGGTTTGTTAAATCACAAGCTCCCACTCAAGATCATGCTAGAGAAGCCCTTGATTTGTCCACGATGCAGGAGAACACACGTCATCAAGAGTGTATGGCCAAAGCCAAGGAATACGAAACACATATTGAACAGGCGAAAGTTGAACACGAGCGTTTCGATCACGAAGAGCGTAGGAAGACCCTTATTGTAAGTTGGATTTGAATTAATATGAACCTGACGACGAATTGCTAATCATTTGTATCCACTTCTAGGAAGAGACCAAGCAACAATAGTATCGTGCCCAATATCAAGACCAATTGGCAAGGCGTCGCTATGAGGATCAATTGTCGCAGCAGCAACGTATCCAGGAGGACAATTTCAAAAAGTAAGTATATTGTAAAAGTTGTGTGAATTGATTCTGTAAACGGTAACACTTACTAGGCAAGAGGAAAGTGTCGCACTCCAAGAGGCAATGCGCCGGCAAACCATCAAACACGAGATCGAAATGAAGGAGGAAAACAGTCTTAAACTATTCGAGTACGAAATGAGAACTAAAGCCCAGGTCGACAGGGAGAATCGTAACATCAACATAGAACAGATTCGTCTAAAGGCACTGCTGCTGGTCTGCCAAGGGAGCAACTGGGCGTCACAACTATTTACAAAGTCTTCGACTAGGCCAACACCAGTAATCGTAGTTTATTGTTGTTCCGAAACATTTTATTATATGTATTGAATATAAAATAATTTACATGTAAAACTATCAGTACGTGTTATTAATATGAACGATGTAACGAATCTGCACTCTGTTCTGGTGGAGCCTTGTGTGCACTCCAGCCATGGAAACTTTTTGTGGGACGCTTCGACTCCTTTTCCTTCAGAGTGAGGAAAAGTTTGCGCGCACTTTCTGGTTATTTGATAGATGTTGTGTTGAATACCTGGAATAAATGTTAATAAATGCATATTTGTGTAAACTGAAAGAGTTTCTGTCGTCGGCTGTGTTACTTACTTGTGCGGTTTTCTAGGCCAGAAGAATACTTGTTCTCCGCTGTCCAGTATCATGATGTCGTCGTCTGTTAAATCGTCTTGGCAGAAGTCGGAGCAATTTTAGACGACGGTGAAGTAGCCCTTTTCTTTGGAGCATAGTAAAAGTCGGGTGAAACTCATGATTCAAGTTGGGCAAGTTGTGCAGGCAATCGGTACCTGACAGCGAATTTCGCGAAAAAAAAAAGTTGGGATAAGTTTGACTAGTTGTCAGTGTCAGTGTCAGATTTCAACCGTGGTGAGCTGTGACAGTGTTCAGAAGTACAGCTTTTTTTAAGAGAAGTTCAACTCAAATTTGGTGAATAAGTATATTATCTCAGTACATTTTCATATTAGTTTTTTCATAACATTTAGTATTTCTATTCAACCAAAGTACTCATTCACCATTTTTGTTCCATTATAATACCAAAATAAATAAAAAATATAAATGTAGGCTTTGAAACACGAGACACGTAAACATAAAACAAATGCACATACGTATACTATATTTTAAATTATATTTAGACTAACAGAGGAACTCTTAATTTATACTTAATAACAGCAACGATATTAATCTTGGTATTTATAAATTATAACTAAACTCCAGAAGTATACTAAGCGACGTATGTGATAAGTATATTCTACTCGATTTATGTTAAATGCCTTACGAATGTTCGCTAAAAATGTTTTAATTTGTTTATTATTCTACAGAAATTGCTCATCTTTCTTTTATTTCACATAAATATACAATTATTTTGTGAAATTAATCACTGTCCACACAAAATTTAGTTGTAACATTTATTTTCAAATTTAACGGATAAAATTCTATGAACGCTGATAGCAACTTTGCCCACAGCGGAAGTGGCTCTGAAGCAACTTTGCCCACAGCGGAAGTTGTTTATTTTAGGTGCGAGTGTGTTTGTGAGCCGGAATTTTTGAAGTTTCGTGACATTTGTCAATACGATTTTCTATGTAACAATACTAACGCACCTAAAGTTTACAACCCCATGGTAATATAGCTTGTAGGCAAGTAACGGAAAATCGGCCGGAGTTGGGGGTCTCAGTATTGTCTCTGGTGATATTAGCCATCGTCAACTTTTGTTGAATATATAATACACGGTTGGAAACAGTTTGTTGTATCTGAATACATACTCAGTTGAGTCATGACGTAGTCTTAAGTGTAGAAGATAAAAGAGAATAATTAACACGTTCGGTGGCACCTTTACTTAGGTATTCGATTGGGCTTCTAAGAGCACTTTTCTTGCTCTAAGTCACTTTGTATGTTCGATTGTTAAGAAAAGATGCAATCTATTTCAAATTACCACAAACTTTGTTCTCAGAGTTGTTACATTTCTTAACTGCAAAGAAGCGCATCGCATCGGGTGTATCTATTTTTCTTAATTATTTATCTACAAATGATTAAGAATCAATCAGTGTGCAAATTTCGAATGATTTAATATAAAATCTAATTCAGCCATATCATTCAGCATACCAAAATTAGAAGTAACTGATGTCTGTTGACATAGACATGATTTGTCTATTTTCTGACCTGCAGCAGGTAATAAAAAGTATATCTATTACACCAACAAATGTACAAATTTCCTAACTAGTTAGGGGTTTGAGTGCCGTTTGTAGAAAAACAAAACATTCATTTAATTGCAGGGTGTAAAATTCTGTATATATTTATACTGTTAGGCGTTTTACATTTCTAAGGAATGCTTGCAATAAATTAAATAATTCTCTTGAGACTCTTGTCCAACTCCACATCGTAGCGCATCAGTTTTCCATACTCCATCAGCAGCTTTCGCCAGTAACACTGCACATGCGACATTTTCAGATGATTCCAAACGAACTTATAGCCTCTTTGAGCAATTTCTTTTGCTAGATCGTCATGTTGCTTGAAGAAGAGTAATATCTTTTCGAGTTCTCGCTCACTGGGATATGATTTGATGGGAACATAATGTACCCACGGTTTCATGGCAAAATAGTAAAACTCATTCCATTCATCGCCAACGTGAAACACCAGTGATTTGCATAAAAACAAATGCTTATGTCTGAAACTTGCCGCCACTCCACGGAAATTAAAAAGATACTTGTACTGACAGTGATTTTCAAACGTCACCTCCTCCGCTGGTTCAGCATTCAAGGTATCCTTCAATGATTTCCATGCTTGGTTCTTTGTGTACTGTGCATCTACTAGTTCAGGGTTTCTTCTAGACAGTTGAACTAACGAGTCGCGCTCATCTGATGTTCTTGAGCCGCGAAAAAACCCCATCGTGCGCTTCTCATCCCAAGGCCACTTCTTCCCAGCCATTGATATTGCATACCGATGTTTGTCCCAACGACCTATGCCAGTTGGGTGTAACGATATAGCTGGTCCGCCTTCCCAAAACGACCATGCCGGATACATTATATCCATGTATTCATCTGTTTTCGAGAAAGACATAATGGGGCCTTGTGGGCCATGATCACGTCTTATTTGGGGCCAATCACGACAATTTACCACAAGTTCCATGTCGGGCAAGTCATTCAAGAGAGGCTTAATGAAATGCTCTATACCTGAACACCTGGACGGAAACATGCACGTTTTCTGACGATAGAGTACATGGTCTACGATCTGATACTTGGTTCCAAAGGGTTTCATCGTTTCCAAGTCTCGTTTTGTTATTCCGGATGAGCGAAATGGCGCCAAATCTTTGTCAATGACATCTGTGTGACAAGAACATCCCTCTTCGGTTTCCTTTTGGCACGGCGTATACTCTTTTACGGAATGTTGGATGTGTTTTAGAATAGCATTTGTTTCTGCAAAACCAAGCGTAAATGAATATTGTGTCCACTAGAATTGAGCTTTCCACTAACCTCCATCATATTTAGATGTTTGAGAACCGCATTCCGCCTTTTCTGCGGAGCACTGATCTTCAGCACAGTGCGCTAATGGATTTTGTATAATTATAGTCAGAAAAATTAATATTTTCATAACTAATTTTTGAACTGTTGGCCTGCGATAATGTGCATAATTAAAACTTCTGCGGCTTCTGTTTGACAGTTTGTTTTGGTAAACACAGTTGTTGTCAAAACCAGCCGTGCAGTGGGCGGTCCAACAGGTATGTATAACAGTAGCAAATATTTCTACCTCTGTTACCATTTGAATTTGACATACCTAATCTGTAAATATTTTTTTTCCTAGAATACGGGGAACAAAATACCTACCTACCTATGCTGGCAAAGATTTTAACAGTTTCAGTCAGTTGTTTTTAATCTATGTTTCTTTTGAAAGACATTTTTATTCAAAGGACCTCACCGAGTTGGTCGTCTTTTAATTGTCTCCGATCAAACTTTAACTTTTCAGGATTATTACATTATATTTAATAGTTCGATTCAGAGACAATACTGAGACCCCCAACTCGCAATCCTCTTGCCGCTGGCCCCCTCAGTTTTTTTTTGAATTCGCCATTTTGTTTTCCTATCGGTGTTATGTCAATTTAGAATCCGTGTGAGCTTCAACAAAAAAAGCAAAACAAAAAAAATGAGGTGAATTTCTTTTGACAGAAGTCGAGTGACAACTGTCAAAATATGGAAAACAAATTGTATTTTTCCTCCAACAAATTGAAATAATGTAAGTTTTCACGTATTTTAAGTGTTTAAATTAACAATTAAATACATTTATCTTACAGCTAAGGAAGAAGCCGACGTTGAGGTGTTCGCTAACCTTACCAAATATAATGGATCGCACTGGAGACAACGATGAATATCAATCGGAATCGATATAAGTAAGCCATACTATTCAATGAATTTGTCTCACTATATATATTTAATTATTAGATATTTCTTCATGGTTTGTTAAATCACAAGCTCCCACTCAAGATCATGCTAGAGAAGCCCTTGATTTGTCCACGATGCAGGAGAACAAACGTCATCAAGAGTGTATGGCCAAAGCCAAGGAATACGAAACACATATTGAACAGGCGAAAGTTGAACACAAGCGTTTCGATCACGAAGAGCGTAGGAAGACCCTTATTGTAAGTTGGATTTTAATTAATATGAACCTGACGACGAATTGCTAATCATTTGTATCCACTTCTAGGAAGAGACCAAGTAACAATAGTATCGTGCCCAATATCAAGACCAATTGGCAAGGCGTCGCTATGAGGATCAATTGTCGCAGCAGCAACGTATCCAGGAGGACAATTTCAAAAAGTAAGTATATTGTAAAAGTTGTGTGAATTGATTCTTTAAACGGTAACACTTACTAGGCAAGAGGAAAGTGTCGCACTCCAAGAGGCAATGCGCCGGCAAACCATCAAACACGAGATCGAAATGAAGGAGGAAAACAGTCTTAAACTATTCGAGTACGAGATGAGAACTAAAGCCCAGGTCGACAGGGAGAATCGTGACATCAACATAGAACAGATTCGTCTAAAGGCACTGCTGCTGGTCTGCCAAGGGAGCAACTGGGCGTCACAACTATTTACAAAGTCTTCGACTAGGCCAACACCAGTAATCGTAGTTTATTGTTGTTCCGAAACATTTTATTATATGTATTGAATATAAAATAATTTACATGTAAAACTATCAGTACGTGTTATTAATATGAACGATGAAACGAATCAGCACTCTGTTCTGGTGGAGCCTTGTGTGCACTCCAGCCATGGAAACTTTTTGTGGGACGCTTCGACTCCTTTTTCTTCAGAGTGAGGAAAAGTTTGCGCGCACTTTCTGGTTATTTGATAGATGTTGTGTTGAATACCTGGAATAAATGTTAATAAATGCATATTTGTGTAAACTGAAAGAGTTTCTGTCGTCGGCTGTGTTACTTACTTGTGCGGTTTTCTAGGCCAATTTAATTTCGACTTCACTGCATATGGAGCCGAGCCAGAAGAATACTTGTTCTCCGCTGTCCAGTATCATGATGTCGTCGTCTGTTAAATCGTCTTGGCAGAAGTCGGAGCAATTTTAGACGACGGTGAAGTAGCCCTTTTCTTTGGAGCATAGGAAAAGTCGGGTGAAACTCATGATTCAAGTTGGGCAAGTTGTGCAGGCAATCGGTACCTGACAGCGAATTTCGCGAAAAAAAAAAGTTGGGATAAGTTAGACTAGTTGTCAGTGTCAGTGTCAGATTTCAACCGTGGTGAGCTGTGACAGTGTTCAGAAGTACAGCTTTTTTTAAGAGAAGTTCAACTCAAATTTGGTGAATAAGTATATTATCTCAGTACATTTTCATATTAATTTTTTCATAACATTCTGTATTTCTATTCAACCAGAGTACTCATTCACCATTATTGTTCCATTATAATACCAAAATAAATAAAAAATATAAATGTAGGCTTTGAAACACGAGACACGTAAACATAAAACAAATGCACATACGTATACTATATTTTAAATTATATTTAGACTAACAGAGGAACTCTTAATTTATACTTAATAACAGCAACGATATTAATCTTGGTATTTATAAATTATAACTAAACTCCAGAAGTATACTAAGCGTCGTATGTGATAAGTATATTCTACTCGATTTATGTTAAATGCCTTACGAATGTTCGCTAAAAATGTTTTAATTTGTTTATTATTCTACAGAAATTTCTCATCTTTCTTTTATTTCACATAAATATACAATTATTTTGTGAAATTAATCACTGTCCACACAAAATTTAGTTGTAACATTTATTTTCAAATTTAACGGATAAAATTCTATGAACGCTGATAGCAACTTTGCCCACAGCGGAAGTGGCTCTGAAGCAACTTTGCCCACAGCGGAAGTTGTTTATTTTAGGTGCGAGTGTGTTTGTGAGCCGGAATTTTTGAAGTTTCGTGACATTTGTCAATACGATTTTCTATGTAACAATACTAACGCACCTAAAGTTTACAACCCCATGGTAATATAGCTTGTAGGCAAGTAACGGAAAATCGGCCGGAGTTGGGGGTCTCAGTATTGTCTCTGGTTCGATTTCCAATGGGCTATATTTCATTTCTCAGTTTGGGTTTTATTGTGATCGGAGGCTTTGTCCTATTAAATGTGGATGCTAACTGTGTGCCTTAACTATCCTTTACTCCTTAAGGGTAAAATTGTGCTAAGAAATCATTTCCTATTAGAAGACACGGCAGAAAAACCTTTAACCACATCACCTAAACTTACATAAAAAAAAAAGATTTAAAAAATCAAAAAAATAGAGAAGCTAGGCCATACATAGGAGACATACATAAAGCCGTTTCGATAACTAATTTTTTCATTGGTACATACATTTCTTTTGGCGTGATTTCCCTAGTACTCTCGAAAATAACTGTTTTGCGAACCGAACTCCCGCTGTGTTCCAATTTGAAAAACACTAACTGTTATACTTGGAAAGAAATCACTTATGGCAGTGCTATTTTCCCCAAATCCAATCCCACAAAATTCTTTTGACATTTTACTTTAACTAACAAATTCGTCACCGCAAAAACGAGCGTTTTCTGTCCCCTTCTTTCGTCGATTTTTATTCCGAACTTCCATCCAACGATGTCGTCTTTTTCGTGTCCGTAACAACGACGAAAAAAAAAATTTGAAAAGCTAAAATTTAATTCAAACAAGAAAAAAATTACGAACAACAAATAAATCCGCGAATTGATTAACTTGTGGCACAATTTTCCAATTTGTATCCTTTTGAAATTGAATAAGAAAACCCTTGCAACCTAGCGTTTGTAAACAAAACAAATTGTGTGTGTGATAAAAAAGAGAAAATTTCTTGCAAAGCTCAAGTTCTGTGTCCATTGTTATATTTTACACAAGAAATAAGTGTGTTTTTCCCTGCGTCTCATTTATATTCGACTGTTTGTAAATCATAAACAGTGGTACTACAAATAAATATCAATATATTGCGTTCGTTAATTTTTTTTCTGGATAGAACTTTGTCGTTTCAAAAAAGGTAAGTGTGTAATTTTGTTTCTTTTCCATTCTCATTTATGGAGTTGCAAATTGGCAATTCGTTTCCGATTTGCGGTGGCGAAAATTTCGTGTTTCCTTTTGGGTGGTATATGAAACGGTTAATCGATGGTTTCAGAGTAGCAGAAAAGGTTACGTGGGTTTGAGAATTCCAAGGTGGTGATTGTGTCAAAGATTTTGATAAATTATTTGCGAATTTATTTCCTGAAAACGAATTTTAAAATGCGAAAACCTAAAGGCGTATGAAATTATATGATATGAATCATGTGGTCACCAATTAGATTTTTTTTTATTGTTCTTGGGACAGGTAAAAGTTGTTTTTTCTTTGTATTCTATAGTTCGTCATGTTGAGTTGAGGCAACTTAAAACGGTTTCACCTGACCGCAGCAGGTAGGTAAATTACGTACGCTAATGACTCCGAAAAACAGTTCAAAAAGTCAGAAATACTTGAACCCAAATTTCTCAAAGGGTGTGTTGTTACTAGAAAATTACAACTTTCCTCAAGTCTAATTAGAGTCCACTTTACAAGTATGCTAGACTCTTGTCGGTCAATGCTAGAGAGTAGGTAGCTTCTCGTGGTTTTTGGCAAATCTCAGTATCAAGCAATAATATACAAAACCATACTTGATACGTAACGCATAGTCGCAATCGAAGCTTGGTTCAAATATCCACTTGTTCTCTAACAGTTGAGTGCTCAGATTTCATTCGAAATAGATTTATCAACCGCAATTTTGCACACAGTGGAGTCATGCCGAAAACATCTTTACTCATTTCTTGATAAATGCACTACCTACTTGCTATTGCTGTGCAATCGATCTAAAGCGGACGTGGATCACTTCACGTTCAGGCTCCAGCCACAAATTTAAAGAACGAGCTTTGAATTAACATGCTTGAAGTAACTTGAACTCATTGCATGAATTTTATATATTTCCTGTATACCTAACTTACACGGGAGCTTTTGAAGGATGCACATAGGTAAACATTTTCAATAATACTACCTATACAATTTTGTTTTATTCCCCCTAACTTTACCGTGGACTTATCTTAACCTTCTGACCAGAGACCAGCGTGCGAAGTCAATAATTTCAGCTTATTACACATCTACATATCAAAATATGAAACGATTACTCTTATACAAAATTCTCGCACATTGCACCATTTCCTTGAGTTGGAATATCGTTTTGTATGTTCAGTTGTTGTCCCAAATACAATTAAAAGCAATTACTCATGCAAAAGCTTGCGATAATGCGCTGGTGAGCTGAGAAGCCAGCAGAGATTTGTTTATTCAAATGTATTTATCATCCCCACATGTGAATATGATGTAATTTGTATATTATTTATCTTGTACACCTACATCGCAACCAAAAGTGATGGGATTGTGTGGTACGACCATTATCTACAATGAATTAAATTTGAGACACTACCAATGTAGTGCCAGTATCTATCCCCAACCTTTGTAGCTAAGTTTTGTTCACAAATTCGGTTAAGATGCATTTGGCACAAGTCTTTCCTTTGAAGAAATAAATCGATCTACTGACCTAACTAGGTTGAACAACTGTTCCTTTTGTATCCAAGATTTAGCCAACCACCTGGTCAAAAGAAAACCAAACGCTCGAAGATCAACTATATATAGTTGGCGCAACAGGTCCGTAGGGACCCAAGGCCTAGCTTCTCGCAACCATTCGTTTTGTGTGAGTTTTATTTTTGGAACGAATGGAAGGGATCAACAATTTTATGCCGATTCCAAACGGCTAACTGAGAAGCTATAAAGACAATTATACTCTCGGATGTTTGTCAGACGTTCGCGAGAGGTGGCGCAGTGGAAAAAACCCCAAGTTGGAATTTGGGTTTTTGCGGGATTCGAACCTGGGACCCCTCGCTTAGTAGTCCAACACACTAACCACTAAGCCACTGCGCCTACAACTACATGACAAGAAATATGAACAAAAAAAAAGCAATACTTTTTATACATTTATAATTCAAAATTCAATTTAAAGTTTATTTTATTTAATAAGAAGGGGTTATACAAAAAAAGGCTATATTTTAACGAAATTTTAAGTATTTTAGAAACTGTTTCGATAAGAAAGAGCATGCTTGCAGTATTGATGTAAAGTTGGTCAACTACTGGAGCCATTCAAAATGTCATAAGCTTCGTCAATTGAGAGCGCTTTCATTAAAATGTAATTTTAGTTTTAAATAAAATAAATGGTAAATATCCTCTCTTTCGTTCAGTCATTAAACTCTGCTATATCCAGGCCCTCTAGTTCTTTTTAGAAGCTACTGAGGAGATGGAGTCTTTTTATAATTAGAAACACTCAGATATAAATCGACTCCAGATGCATTTCAGGAGTCCATTGCGATCTACGTTATCCAGATCCCCCAGTTTATCAAAAATTAACTTTTAAGAATCTACAATATGTTGTTTTAAAGTTGTGGGTGGCGAACAGATTTTATTTCTTTCATACAGCTTCTGCAGAAGTCATTTTACAGTATGCCGAGTCTTTCGGGGTGTACGCCTAATGTATAGTGCTCCTGCTTAGTAATGGTTTATAGTTCTTTTGCGTGCCTGCGAAATTGTTATTCCATCCTGGTAGGTATACCTATTTTAGTTTTAAATACAATCCAGTGACATTTGACTACAGTTTAATCTACTGTCCTACAATCATCTAGTGGTGACCACATTGCTGTGGCTACTTGTACTCTGTACCGAGTTAATCTATGTATTTGAACTCATTTCATTCAGCTGTTAAAAATTGTGTAATCGGTTGCAGTTCCCCCGTGTGAACGATCCCCAGGCGCACAATGTTCGCATGCAACGTTGTAAATCTGTTCCTGACTTCATTCACTTCTTACTCTGTGAATCTGTACAAGATGCACGCCATCAATATTAAATTTCAAACATGTTAGCAAACTTGCCCCTTCTGGCGGCTCAAAAAGCACTAATTATTAAAAATTTTTTCCAATCTTTCGTAATCTAATGTAGTTACCAATACCAAGCAAAACTATTTCAAACTTTCATCCCATTTTTAATTGTTTCGCATTTCTTTTAAATTTTTTTTTTTAAGTACCTTTCGTGTTTCATCACTCTTGTTAAAGTCTATACCACACGCACTTACTAAATCAGTCTTCTTTCATCCGTTTCTGTCTTTAAACGCTATTACAGCGCTTTTCATACCATAAAATATAAATGGTGGTAACTGTTTAAAATTGTCGTGTGACTAAACCACGAGCGGGTTGCAAAAACAAAATCGCAGAAGTTTAACCGACGCAAACAAAACTGGTTTCGATGCCGATTTCTGTATTTTTGTACGTAGGCGGACATATCTACAGAAATGTGTGTGAATCAATTGAGCCGGTTTATTGGCGAACTCCAGGCCTTTTTAAACTGGGAGTGGAGAAAAACGGTTAATGATTTGTTATTAGTATTTTGTTGATTTACTTTCGATGTATATCTTTTTGTTGATCAATGAAAAGATGTATTTATACATCGATAATGATGAAAATATGCGCGTTCAGCAAGGCTGTTCTTACTAATAATACAACTACTTGGCGAAAGTGATAGAATTAATTTAGTTTACAGAAAAAATGAAGGTGTGATTGAACGCACTAATGTTGGCTTTTTGATTTTCCTCGATATGTTTACATGTCGGAAACAGCGATTGTTCTCTGATGAAAGCTATAAACGCTATTGCTTTTTACCAAAAGGTTTTGATCCTCGCTGTATACTGGTGGAACTGTTCGAGCGCAAATAAGAAATGCTACGAGTACCTACTACTGCAAACAATTCAATGCAACACATCTGTCTTTCTGTTTTATAACTTTCCAGACTATTTATCCGATCTTATGTTATTTATGGACCGTGATACATTCGTGGGTCCCTTGAGGAAGTTTCAAGCACTACTAGGAGAGGTTTGGATTGGGGGGAAGGTGTCACTTCTATGTTTCCTTACAACAGACACTTAAACGCTATTTGTTTGGTATAAAATAAACTCAATCCCACTTATGGCAGGTAGAACTTAAAAACATGAAACATCGATGCATATTACATTTTGCAAAACGTGGGTGGGGTTGGAAAACAGGGCGTGACAACTCCCGTGCGAAAAGCCATAAAACGATATTTCTTGGCATTTATGGCAGCTTTCGATTCGAAATTTGTGTACATAAATGTATATTGCCTGTCGAGTATTTTTCTAGATATATACAGAATTGTAAACTGTCCGCAGCACGTCCTATACACTCCATTTCTTTGAAACTTCGAATTTCGAAAACAATACCCTACCGTTAAATTTGTCAATTTCTGCCTGCGTTATCGGTAAAGCTAAGTATCCTGCTCGCGCTAAATTTTATCTCGCATACAAAAATGTCTACAAAGATAAAATTTAGCGAGACAATTTAGCAAAGCAGTATCCTGTTCGCTCGCTAAATTCTTAACTTCATATAGATGGGCTGATGACAAGTCTCCACTCATTTAGCTCGCGAAATAAATGTCAGGTACATTAAATCGAAGATAAATTCTGACAGAAGAAAAAGTTTGTGTTGTGTTGTTGCTGCCGGGTGAATTTATTATCTCAAACTATTTATTTATTTCTATTTCCCAAGCCTTGTGTAGTCAATACATAGATTTTTTGGAGGAAACCGCACAAAACATTAGCGGTATAAGTAAAAGAAGACGCAAAACCAAAATACCCTTTTCATGCGATGAAAAAAAAAAAAAACTTGCGGGGCTTGTGGAGGAACGACCAAATATATGGAACTTGCAGGACAAATCCCACTGCAATATTGATTTTGGTTGATTGATTGGATTTACGCGACACGAAGTTAAGTGTCGTCTTCTACTTGCTACTATAGGAATTATTTCAGCTGCTGCAGCAATTATAACATCTTCTTCAATTCTATTTGTATCCATTGTTTTGCAGATATTTAAATATTGCTATGTCTTTGAAATTTGAATTTCTTTTTACGTGTATAATTAAAACTATGTTTACCGACATCTGTCATGAACATATGGTTTCTGTCCCATCTATCACACTTCAAAATTAAGCGACCATTTATCTTTGCTTGTGGAGAAACGGAGTGGAGACTAGGGACGCTAAAATTTAGGGCGAGCAGGATACTTAGCTTAACAGTGGCAATGTTTTAGTGTTAAGTTTGCTGGACTACTTAGCGAGGGGCACCCGGATTCGATCCCTGAAAAACACCCAAATCCCATTTTAAGGTTTTTCCACTGCGCCACCTCTCGCGAAAGTCTGACAAACAGCCCAGTCTGACAAACTGTCATGAAAGGGCTTTTCAATTAGTCGATGTCATTGCAGCTTCTTTTACTCATACAACTCGTCAGTAAAGTCTTTGTGCGGAGTGCGGAAACTAATGACAGTCATCACACTGCTTGAATGTTGGTTATGCCTGCTTAAAAGATTTTCGTACCGTTTTTTATATTAAGAAAAACTTTCTGTAATTTCAATGAACGAATAAACTACTACTACTACTCTTATAACCGTTATAAAGCAGAATATATTTATTTTTCAAACAGAACTTGACTTTATATACAAATACTTGCTGACGTCCAAATCATCAACTGCCACTGAAAAGGTATTCTCGACTTTATTTGCCGGGTGTGTTTTGTGACGTCATCACGGTCGTGAGTTGTGTAGTCAATACTGGGGTCAGTGTATGTAAGGCGAAAACGTTAAAACGTTTTCGTGCGAACGAATGATTTGCTCTAAGTCGGAGAATTAAATCTTTCGTGCACATACGAAGACGTTGGAACGTTTCGCCTTACCCTGCTTATTATCAGTATAGGTTTCTAGGGGTTCTACGCCAATTGTTATGGTGCACTGGGTCTCTTTAGTGTACGAACATTACCGGTGCAAGTCTAGTGTATGGGCTTACTTTTTGTTGCAGGTTCTAGATCAAAGGGTAGTACCTAGCTGTGTCTGATTGGATCTGGAAATTTTAATAGTTATATTGATTCAATTACTTTATAAGATGCTTTGATTTTTCAAACCCACGTACGAACATTCATTGAAGTGACAAACTCTCTACAGAAACCGAAACGCCTTTTTCGTTCGACTCAACTACACAAATTACCACATCATGACCTGCCGTAAAAGGAATTACCTTCAATTGCAAGCTTCGATTTGATAGACAGACAGCCAGTCGTCGTCGTCGTCTGTCTGATGTGTGGAATCCACAATATGGACTTTACGCCTTTGCAATAATAATCAACTTGTTCAACGCAAGTGCTTCAAGCTTTTCAATTAATAACCAACGTAGGCAAGTTATACTTAAACGAACTGCATGCATTGCACTCAAATGTTTGCATACAAAACCTGCGCTGGTCGCACTGTGACTGTCTATGTGTAGGTTATGTATCTTAGCATGAGCACCCTTCAACGTTAATTTTAAATTTAAATTTTTCCCTCGACAAAACAACATGTGGCTGAAGATTTTTCTGCCTCTAAATGATTTACAAATAAAACAAAATAAATATGAAACGCTCGCGGTCGCATTACTATGTAGCCCAATAAAACGGTGCGCTATACACGCTTTCCTAATGTACGTCGCTTGTAAACAAATCGATTAATCTAATGTACCACACCACATCGCAATCATCAGTTGTGTACTGTGCGGTGGTGTTACACGGCCCAAGGCTGGCAGTAAACTTCTTTAATAGAGCTGCCAAAATGAGTTCGAATCAGCTCCCCTTTTTTGCTAGGAGGGCCCCATGTCAACGCATCTACAGCCCTGAACTATATTGATGGAAACAGCAACGGATAGGTAATTCGGGGCAGTGGTTTGATGACTCAAATTCAAACTCAAAGCCCTATGGGCATATGCTCGCTTTTGTTCGTGTTTAATGAAGATTTCTAACAACTGTATACATAATTACCCTTAATTTTACTGCTATACCACCCAGCACCCACTGTTTGGAAGCGCAAACTCACCACAACATTGGGGAAGTTTTATTCGAAGCGAATAAACATGATGGTGAACTATTGTAATATACTCGGCACATAAAAGGCGACTTTGTTACGCTCTCTGCATACGAATAAGGATAATAATGAAATGCCTGTGTTCAACGCTCATTGTTGGAGGGTTCTAAAATATATGCAACCCCCCCTCGGTGGCTCTCTCCCTTTAACTCTCTTGTGGAATATTTCAATCGATTCAGCTTCTCTGTCTCTACGCACATGCAGTCTGGAATGGGGGTATACGAATACGAATATATTTGAGCGAAGTTGGTGTCGTTTGTTAACAACGCTGCGACGTGATTTGAATACACAATTTATATTTACTTATGTTAACTTCGAGGCGAGGGTTTATCCTTGTGGTGGTAGCTTTTTATTTAATTCCCTGCAAGAGGAAGTTGGACAGTGGCGCCGAGAAAGTTGAGGGTTGGGATAGGGAAATTCTATTTACTTTTAATGAGGTGGATCGTTGTAAGAGGGTGTGAGAAGTACTATACATTTAAAAATTGAAGCAGTCAGTGGGCTCATCATCGGGGATGCAAATGACGTTGTTAAGAGAGTCCCCTTAAGTTTTTAATTGGTTCTTTGTGGAGTGACTTTGACATAGAATTCTGGCTTATTCAAGCAAAGTGCACCGGTAGTTTTGAAATTAGTTTGAAAATAGCCGCGGCGTGATCCCGATCTCTTGAGGGATGCGCCTTCATGCCCAAGTCTAGTAAAGAAGGGGATTCTAATAAAAACATTATTTATTTTTGACTTTAACAGGTTTTCACTTTAAAATTCTTGCATTTTATATACGGCGATGGAGTCAACTGTCAGTTCTTCCCACAGTTGTTGTTGATGTTTTCAATAGGCGTTTTTTATTTTGCCCACATGAGATTCAATTGTTGTTGCAAACCAAGGAAATCAATGATCTATATAGACTTGCGACGTGATTTGAAAACACAAGTTTTTTTTTTTCTTATGTTAACTTCGAGGCGAGGGTTTATCCTTGCCCATTGTATTTAGTATGGGTTCGCTGCTGAAGTTGTTCCTCTGGTCAAAGAGCGGTTGTTAATATTTCTGGTTTATCTGCTTTAAGTTTTAGAGTTACTCGCGAGCTCAACGACTAAAAAGGGACTCGAAGAAATACACTTGACTACTGCGTTCTCGTCAAAATCAGGGTTTTTAGGCGGCTGTTGCGTAACTTAACTATATTTAGGTTAAATGTAGACGCCAGCAAAAATGGCTTAAGCTCTTTATTGCGGGGGCACTGCCTAAGTCGCCAGTGTGTTAGACTATACTTAGAGAAGGGTCTCGGGACTAATCCCCGGAACAAACATCCGAGAGTATCCCTTCTTGAAAAGGCTAAAAAAAAAGAACCCACACAAGCGAATCGCTAATAAAAGATATAGGCTCGATATGAACCTTTTGCGCCAAAGATACAGACATAAAGCTACATAATCTTGTATTACATCCTCTACTACTTTTGTTAGCAACGAAAAATTTATTAATCTTCACATCCAATGTAAGTACTCTTACTAACGTATAGAGTCATAAATATCTCCTCCCAAAAGAGCTCACAAAATCAACTTAAAGACTTCAAAGAAAATTGTTTACATTTCATACAACCGCTGCCAAGATCCCCACCCACGTACCAAATTCTATCAACAAAGCACATTCCTCGAAGGAGGAAACCCGATCAACATGACTTGGAGTCGCTCAAACATTATCTCATCTGTAGTGTAGGTGGCACGGCCTTCTACCTCACCGCACTCAAAACTCCAACTCCTACTCGCCTTCAACAGAATGCAAACTATGCTCAATAATGTAATTTAATTACACAACAGGCAGTCGTGTATGTAACTGCCGACATGTCGGCGTCAAAATGCATTCAAACTTATTTAATCCTCCTCGGGCAGATAAGATACGACTTTCAAAGAAAAATAAAATAAAAATGTATCGAATGATAAGTTGCATTCGGTAATTTATGTAGCAAAGCAAAACAAAGTCTATAATGCCAACCGACAGCGACGTCACTGGCATTAAAAAGCACACACTACACACCACAGACCGCACGTATATGGAATATTCATGACATACTCGCAGTCGTACGACTGGGCGGGAGGCCTAGCGCGACACTGTGCTCCCAGCGTTTAAGTGGAACGCACGACATCTCGAGCGAGTCTCCATATCTCAGTGTCAGTGGTTGTGATCAGTTTTGTCATCTATCGCGACGTCCTTTGCGAGATTGCACGCAACTCGCGCACCCAAACCCACCACAGTTCCCCTTGATTTCTATGTTGCTGCTGCGGCTGCTGCACATTCACTCTTCACCACAGCAGCGCCATGCCGAATGGTGGTCAACATAACCAAAAGCAACATCGTCATTCGAAAGAGTATCTACGTGTATCTATAACCGAGTCGGGGAAGGAAAAAAACCAAAAGAAAAGTTTATTTTTAACATCCTCGAAAAAATTCAATTTTTCAACAAGAGTTTCCCAATAACGGAAGCACTGTGTCAGTTGCATTCTGTGGAGAATATTTCTGTATTTCCAACATAAATTTTCAGTGTTTGTTTGAGTGTGTGCTTTACATAATTTTCCAAAGAAGAAAACAGTTTCTTGGCGTTTTCTTCTACCGTTCTGTCAATTTTCTGACAAGAGTGTACCGTGCAGTGTGTGCCATTTGTGTAGTGTGAGTCATGTGCAATATTTTCGAGCAGGAGTGGCTTTTGTGAAAGAAGGATCCTCGAATCCTAGCTGGTTTATTATATTTGGAAGGGTTTTCGCTTGGAAATGTAATCGCGCAGCAATATGGTGGTAGTGGTTGCCTTGTGAATTTTCCTCAGTGAATTGTGCTACGAAACGGATTGAAAAAAAGGATTGAAATCCTTGCAAAACATATTGGAATACAACATCGAGTTGCTGGTCATCCTTTGATATTCTTCTTGTGAAAAGGTAATTTGCAAAAGCCAGCAGATGATAATTTTGTGTCTACATTCTCGTTTCGTTTGTTTTTTTGTTCCTTGAGAAAAGTCCTTGCCTGTTCTATCGTGTGACGTAAGTTGTTCTCCACATGGGCTGGGTGGGGGTTGGCGGAAATCGATTTTTCCATTCTTTCGATACATATTATAATGGCGACCAACATTCAACCGTATAATGTAAGTTAGCAATAAAATTGTAGGAAAAAGTGTATATGGTTGGCAAGCAGCACCAAAGAAAGGTATCAATACCGTTTTATTGATTATTACGTGAGTGTTTTTGTTTTCCTCCACGATGCGTAGCATTGGATTCGGCAGAGCTTATTCCGTGGAAGCGTGAGAAACGCAATCGTATGTAAATTTAATTGCTCTCATTGCATTGACCTTATTTCACTTCACTTACAGAGTGGGGGCACCAATTGGGGGAAGGCATCAACGAAGAGTAGCTGCAACTAAGTGTGTAAATACTGCAACATCGCAGCCGGTTCGATTTATAGAAAGCTATTTTTGCATACCTAATTACCAATTGTTGGATGTGACTGAGAGATTGAGGGGCCCAGCTTATTTGATTGAAATTGTCATGTACATAGAGACCTTGAGTGGTTCCACCACAATGGCGGAAAATTAAAGGAAGAATCAGCACTTGGTGTTGAAAGAAGCGGTTGGGGAAGTGGACGAACCTAACCACACAGATAAAATTAGGTATCATCCGTAAATCTTGAGCAGTTTTTTTTTGAAAGCTTGATTTGAGGGTCGAATTTAGAAAACGCACTAATTTTGATAGGTATATGAAATCTTTAGTTAACATTTTTTCTTCCAACTGTTTTTCGAACTGGATGCATATTTTTGAATGTACATATATCTTCGATCAATTATCCCACTGAAGTCATCTCACAACCTCAGTGTCTTAAGAAAATTGCAACAATTTGTCAATTGACGTAGCCATTACTGCGAAGCAATCACAAATTGTAGAAATTGTGCTCCGCAAAGTGCCACTTGTCAGTTTCGTAATTTGCAGGTGAACTTTCTATACGCCTTAGAATTAGTTTGGGTAATTATTTCAAAACTTCAGCAATGGTTGTGCTTGGACCCTTAAGGATGTCTATTTTCTACTGGTGGTATCTAAGACAAAATCATTTTTAATGTGTTCCGTTTAACAATCGGGGAATTCCCTACATTGCTTATGCCCCATGCCAATTTGAGGGTTTTGGCCCCAGATTTAGGGTTTTTTTTCGGTCGACGGGGGGAAATCCGGGGGAAGAAATTGTTTAGGGGGAAATCTGTGTTTGTTTTAAATTCTATTTTACTTACATTTCGCTTACATTTGTTATGAAAACAACAATTTCATCAAAGTTCGGTAAGGGCTGTGAAAATTCTTACAAGATTGTTTCAAAGTACACATGCTTACATGTTACTTTTCAATTTCCAAATTTCTTCTTACAAAAACACATTAAAAACATAATGACAAAAAGTTGGGGGTTTTCTTGGAAAAAGTTGCCAAATCTAGGTTTTTTTTCAGAGTTATCTGGGGGGAAATATTTTGACCGTGTGGAAACGCTGGCCCCATGAATGAGCGCTTTTTTTTCTCCTTTAAAAAGAGTTGCCATTTACCCCAGTTTGCAAATTTGCAGGGCTTCAATCATATGCCTTAAAATAAATAAGTAGTTGGCTCCAGTGTTCCCAGTTTTGAAGACTGTTTTCCCTTTTTTTTTTGAGCAAAAGCATTAGTTTTCCCCTAAATTCCGCCGGTTGATATTTGCTTTGTTTTTGATGTGAAAAAATTGAAACATAAAACATTTTTACTAACAAGCTTATAAAATAACCATATAACATAAAAATGACAGGGATTTACTTTTCTATTAGACATAATATTATCAAAACGAAAGAATACATTTGGATACACAAAAATTCTTACGTAGACGTTCGATGGGCTGTTTTCTTTCATATTCAGTATGAACATTTCATTGTGAGAAAAATTCGAAATTTATTTGTAATCAAAAAAAGTTTTAATTAAAGTTCGTTACAAATTAACTTTCACAGGGGTTTACAATTTTTTCCCCTTTTTTAAGCTTGTTTTAAATTATATAGGCGCCAAAGTTGGCGCCTTTCGCCTCAATCTGGGATCACATGCTCGCGAAGCTAAAAAAGAACCTTAAGATGATTTTTTTTTTTTTGGGTCGAACTTGGGACCCCATACTTAGAATAACCAAGCCTTAGCAGACGGTTATCTTGACAACGATAAGCATTTAGAACTAAAAATGCATTGCTAAAGCTAAGACTTTGAGAGCAGCTTTCCACTTCAGTCTCCAAAAGAGTGTCTCTTTTAGAGGTTTCTTTATAGAGTTGGCAGCACTTTACCCAGCGACAACGAATTTGACAGCCGCCAGCAGATTTGTGCCCACTTTGGTTTGCCATTTTATAAGATAGACTTACGATAATTTCTGTCTTAATTTCATCCACTCTGGTAGATTTGACTACTTAAAGAAGTTTGGCCATCAAAATGACTTCCTGCTGCCTAAAGGGGGGTCCTTCATTGGATTTAAGTAGTCAATTATATTTCTTGTGTTGTTCCCAGAACACCTTGTTTACGGATTTGTGATTAGGGTCTACATTTTCGCCAAACCCTTTCCATGACTGTTCTTAAGCTGCATTTGCAAATGCAACGCGGATTTATTTCTGATGTTAGCACTAATTTGAGGTAACCTTTGACACGAATAGCTACCACTCGTGGTCAGTCTGCTATTGATTGCAAAGTTGGAGTACAGAAGCCTTGATATTCTAACGTTTACATCTTTTGTTTTGGCAATCCAATTGAGTGGTTCCAAAGGACTTGGCATCGTCGCCTTCAGTTTGTTACCATGTCAAAGGTATTGCCTTTGATGATGCGGTTTCTACTGATGTTTCCTTTTCCTAGACTCGGTCTAAGTGTTTATGTTACAGACGATTGAAGTGCTTACAACTTTTTTATGTTATCATCTGTAAGATGATGCACTCCAAGCCCTGATTTTATGGAAAACCCATAATACATCAGACATCACATAACCATACAAATTGCAAAGCCGCCTTTTCACTCATAACAGTGAAACTATACACATTTGCATTGTAGGCCTTGTACTTCACCATATTGTAAACAGTATACGGCAAAAGAACGACAACACTTACAAATTTCAACAAAAAGTAGGTGTGGACTATACAAACGTGTGTGCGGTTTGTGTGCGTGTAAGATGCACTGCACACACTCCTCATCATTGCCACATCGCGCGGAAATATGTGAGTCGCAACCGCTCACGCTAACCAAGAAAATTAAAAACAAACTAAATAAATTAAAAAAAAATATAATTAAATCCAACTAAGAAATAAAGACGCCTGTGGGCTAGAGTGGATGAAACATTGTACCGGCATATACAATCGTACATATAAAAACCGATGTGGCTGCTGGTGATATTTAATGCGGGAAATCACTTGACACAATTTCGCATCACACCGACTATATCACCGACAGCCGACAGAGTGCGGCGAATGTGAGTGTACTGCTTTTGATTAAATTCTCACTGGCCAGTGCGCCCAGCTCGTATTCCGTTTCGACAGTCGTCCCGTATTCAGGTCGTCACAAAGTCATCAGAAATACAAATATTAATATTTGAGACTCTCCCATTTTAAGTGACATGGCCGCGAAAGACGTTCTTAAAATATGAATCACACCACCAAATGTTAGAGCCACTGACAATGTGAAACATTATAATCTACTCAATCAGTCTCGGCAAAGAGGTTTTCAATTAAATCGAAAACTATCTTTGATTGGGCATTCAAGATGCAGATTGTACCGCAACCTAAGAGTGGAAATAATTTGAATTGTGCTCGCATACCCATGCGCGCTTATTGTGGGCATGGGAAATGTGAGAACGGAAGTGATGCTGGAACAATCAATCACAGATTACCATCGTCTCTCGGACAGAAACGTAGAGTCCTTTGTGACTAAGTCGAATTAAACTATAAACAGAGACCCCTTCCACTAGAACATACATGGATTTAATAGCCGATCGTCGAGATCGTGTCCGGAAATTTCACTTGAAATCTTACGAGCCATCTAGCGGAATGATTTAACAGAATCATCGCAACCGATTTAAAGTAATTAAGTCGATAACAGCAACTAGCAATTTTATTATGTTTATTTTAGGGCCAAGGGGTTTAGAATCTTAGAATTGAAATCTGTGCATGGGAAAAAAACACATTACCTACAACTAACTGGTGTCTTAGCATATACTTCATAACGAATTACAGCCTATCAAAATGTGACTAAAGCCTTGTTCAGTGTCAGTATTATTTACAAATGGATTTTCGCCTGCGAAATGTTAGTGATATAAGAAATCTTAAAAAAAAACAAAGGCAGAAGTCGTTTTGCACAGTTTTAGCGCTGAAGGATCTTTGGTGTTAAACAACCGCAAAGGCAATGAACGTTTTAAATTGTTCATATCACTCTCAGCATATAAAGAAGTTGAGTCAGGTACAAAAACATAGGTATAGACATATGTGACAGTAAAGTTTAAGAATAAAACTGCCTTCTTTTTTTCAGTGCATACATTTAGCGTGACTCAGTTAAATTCGGAAAAACAACACCAATCCTTTTGATGCAGATAAAGTTTTAAGAAGAGGTGCTCTTGAAGAAATTGCAGGAAACGCACAAGCCAACATCAGACAAATTGGGAAAATACGTCGAACTGTCGTGGCACGCTTACAAATAGTGAAAAAATGTTTCTACCTATTAACGGGGAGAAAACGAAGTATATTCAGACATCAAAAAGTACTCTCAACATCGGCAAGTAGTTAAAATGAGTCTACTCTATAAAATGAGACTGGCATAGAGATCAACGGAAGAATCGCATTACCAATCGCTGTTTTTGCGGTCTTAGGTTAGGTTAGGTAAGCGGGCTGGCGTGGAGTACGCCGTGCCACACTCAGGTCAATATTGACCCATTGTGATGCCCATTGGGGGGAATGGTTGTTCCTTGCCCGTAATAACCCTATATATATGAGAATGTACTTGTGGATTAAGTACTCACTGTGCTATTGCATACAAACCATCCTGTGGATTTGATGAAGCTCATTATCTTGTCTATTGATGTGCTGGAAAGCTAGTCTAGCTCGTGGAAGTAGTGTCTCCCTAGGAATCTGTGCCTATTGTGTTGGAGACTAGGGCAGTGGCATAGGAAGTGGGTTGTGTCCTCAAGCGCTTCCTCATCACCGCAGCCTCTACAAAGTTCTTCTTCAGTTCAGCGTTGTTTCTTCATATGATACCGCAGAGTGTTGTGTCCCGTTATGATACCTACGAGGATGGACAGAGATTTCCTATCCTTTCGTATTAGACTCTCGGTTCTAGATTCATTAAAAGTTGCGGTCTTACAAGGAATCTAAGAAGTAAAGCCCTTTCTTATGGAACCAATGAGATATATACACGACCAATATACACGACCCTATCATCCCGGTTGTGCTTTTTAACGCAGAAGTACGGACTTTGTCGATAGCGAATGAAAACCCATTGGGACGGAGCTTCTTCGGTTGGTATTCGTTCCAGTTTGTATTCATGGGATGTGGAGGAGGAGATGCATTGCAACGACGATCCCGATGAGTCTTTGACTCCAGACCTTAACAAGCTAGAATGAGGCTAGCTACGGGCCATGTCGACCGGAGGGACACTTTAGTTGAGGTCGTGCCTCAACACGGACTGTAAGCGCCGTCTAAATTTATTCGTGTTACGGTTTAGTTTAAAAGCACGAATTTGGATCCTATCCACCAGGTATGGAATGCGGTTTCTGAGGCATCAGATAGGATAGCAGATTTGTACTCAAGAACGCTTAAAGAATGTTCGCTATTCCTTGCAACTTTTGATGGAACCTGGACAGCGTCCTTGGCACCACCGTCTATTTGGTTATTTCAAAGGATGTTCTCTCTCATTTTCGGTGATACAAGTGCCATACATGGATCATCGCTGCAGATTCCGGTTTAGTTTTGGCGACAACAGACAGCATTGTGTCTTTGTGGCATTAATTTCAAGTTCTGAGACCGAGGAAAGGAAATCAAATTACTTGAATGAATATGAAAATCTAAGAATGCTGTCATCAGCAAATGAATTTATAAGATTCAAAGCAGAAGGCAGGAGATAATTTACGAAAGCAAGAAAATGAATCAGTGAAGTGAGTTTCAGACTTGAAGCCATCCAAAACGAATTGATTTAAACTGCCAGAACAGATTCATCGAATAAGAGACACATTGGTTACATAAGACCACATTTTCGACAGAAGACTTTGGTGGAAAACTGTCAAAAGCCTTTCAAATAACAAGAGCCACAATTCACTTTTGGATGAGACAAGCCATCATTTTACCAGTGGATTTAAAACCTTACTGCCGGTCATATTTTAGTTTCCCGTGATTCAATTTTTATAAGGGTGGCGTTATATCTGCATTCCCTTACGATGTAATTGGTGTGTTATAAGATTTTTCTTCTTGGAGGGGCTGGACAAATGCTGGGGTCCGATTCTGTAAGGCGAAAACGTTGAAACGTTGAATTGCTCTAAGCAAATCGTTTGTGCACACAAAAACCTTTGAACGTTTCACCTTACATAATGCCGAACCTGTTTTCCACCTACTGGCTCAGAAGAATTGATGGAAAAGCTTATACAATTGTTTTGTCGATGAAGTCCCCTTCCGTTGGACACATACAATTTGAACCAGCAGACCAATTGATGACAATATCATAAAGTACTCTTGCACTGTATGAGTTCGAAACGTCTGACAAATATCCGAGAGTATAATTTTCATGAGAGAGCTTCTCAATTAGCAGTTTGGAGCCGGCATAAAATTGTTGATCCCTCCCATTCGTAACAAAAATTAAAAATGACTGTGAGAAGCTAGGCCTAGTGTCCCTACGGACCTGTTGAACTATTTACTTATTTAATTTGGCTCTCTAACCACCTCTTTAAAGCTCTGGGTACCACGCTTGTATCAAGGACCAGTTGATTGTGGTCTTTAAACTATCAGTGGGTGAAATGGTGGTTAAATACGCCCTCAAACTTACCTCACACTAATATAATTAGCAGTTCAGCAATCAGCCCGAAAGTGACTTGTTCTCCTTTTACCAGCCTCACCATAATTTCGGGCACGCTTTGGAATAACTAATACTATAAAACATGTCCTTAATTCTTGACCTGAAACCTGCAAAGTTGGCTCTATTTTGAATAATCCATAAAACTGGGGTAACCAATATTTGCCCAACAATATACCAAAACCTGTCCCAGAGCCGTTGTGCCTGCTCCTAGTTCGGATATATTTTAAACATTAAAATGAAACCGAGGATATCTGATTCAGCTGCGACCCAAAAAGTATACATTCCTTTGTAAGCCCACCCATTTGCATTTATTTTGTGTTTCCTCAAATAAAGCTTGTAGAAGTGGGCGCGCAGCAACTCCTCCCTAAAGTCTTTTTTATAGTTTCCTCCAATTTTTCGTGCCACAAAATTTATTTGTATTGCAGCAGTCGCAGTTGTGTTTTGTGGTGATTTATCATATTATGATTTATGCCCTGGAGGGATCTAGATTGATTGTCCTATGAAGTTTACACAAATTTTGTCTGGAATAAAACTCAGTTAACAAAATGAAGGTTGTGGGCAAATCATTGCAAACTTAATCCGCCTGAAGAGAAGGGGCATTCAAAATTTCCAATAAGTATGCGCAAAATGAGAAAAAGAGAGCAACGGCCCTTTTGGTATTTGTCGCATGCCGTATGAACGATGCGAAGCAAACCAATCACCCACACCCTTTTAGCAATAGTCCTCCTTCCAGATATGGGCTATAAACTTAGATTGCAAGATTGCCGTTCGCCGTTTGCATATTTTCTGCAATTTACAGAAGGGATTCTTTTTGCCATTCAATTTCGTTGATGTACCTACACACAGCATCCACTGGGAGTTGGCGGGCCGGTGAGATTTTATTCTTTCTGTTTGTGTTCCATCTTATAACGGGCTCTAGAAGATGAGCGCACTATTTGAATGGGAAAAGTTTCGCATAATACCTATTGGTGGCATGCGAGATTGTTTTTAATCATAAGTTTGGTTATGTGTCGGTAAGCCATTGTGGAAGTTGGTATATTTTGTCACAGTCGGCTGATTAGGCCCATCACATGTCTGGTGGTAATGGGCGCTACATTGAATAGTTGGATGGCAAAATTAGTGTCATCGATGTGAAGTGTACATCCAGTGTGGATGCACATTTGAAAATAAATCGATTTTTCTTTGCGATTCTAATCAAAATGCCATTATCCTTAATGATACAGCCATTTAAATGCAAATGGCGGTATAATGGTGGCCAAGGGCATCGTTATGTTTTCGTCTGTGGAAGTTAATGTTCCGGACCCACAGCGTAATCTTACACGACCATGAAATCTTATTACTTCTGAGCATGAATGCGAATTCGGGGGAATTGGTGAATCTATAAGTGGATGTAGTTTGTAGCAGGCAATCAATTACAGAGTATAGGAAATTTCATGGCCATATAAAGCGTGTCTGCAAAACCATCTAAACGGGGAGAATAGGTTGAGCGTTTAGTGGATGTAATTCCAGGAATATTAGGTATTATGTTGTATTTGAATAGCATTTACGTGGCGCTAGAATTTGGGCAGAGTTGGCTCTCGCAAATTTAGGCGATATTGAAGCCAATCAATGGGTCAAGTTGGGTCTACTATTAATTTTTATTTGCTCTGGATCAGTAAAAAAAGAGGCGAAAGGAAATTTACACATCAAACGCAGTAGCCAGTGGATTGGACTACTAAGTGAAAGGTGTAAGGTTCGATCCCCAATATTATTACACTCTTCCATCTCTCTGATGAAACGTAACTGCCATAAGAACGATTTAGATTGCGTCTTTCGATAAGGGTATTTCGATTCCATATAATACATATTTTTTTTTTACTGCGACTGTGAATTTATTCGGTTGGCAGGTTCCTTGTGCAGCCTTTGACACTACCCAACTGCTGGAAAATTAATAAAAAAAATATATCGAGCTCAGTTGTGGTTCTACTTTTGTTCACCCAGGAATTCTGTGATTAAACATTTAAGCCTCCGTCTTAACAACGCCGTGGTGGACATTAGAACAACATCTTGCTCCGAATAGATCTACCTTGTACAAGATTCAAAATGAAACAATTATGGAAATATGAAACCGTTGTTTCGTTTAAAAGCAAATCGCAATCATGCACATTTTTTATAGGATAAAGTACATATATTGATTCGATTTACTAGGAAGAACGCTATAGTTATAGAATTTAATTTTTGCTGTAACCGGTCGCCGTTCCTTAAACGGATTTATGCTAACAAACATCAGTCTTTCATATTCTTGATTCCATCCGCATGGCTAGGTCTTTCGAGCTGAGTTTCGGCCTTTCTTGCCGCCTAGAACTTGCGTTCGGGGGTTGTTTTCAATTCGCTTTATGTGGTCGTGTGGTTTGTTTCTTCATAAAATATTCACATGTTGGTGCTTCTCATTGTTTCAAATAATTGTATCCTTTTTTTTTCAAACCGTAATAGGAGAAGTTGTCAGGATGATTTTTTACTATTCCTGGATTTCGAAGTGTAGGTAGATGATAACCATTCCGACTTAACCATTGATATTCCGGAGCACCACGGACTTCCGTAAAGGAGTTCATAAAATCCAACATTGACAGGGGCTTCGGCCTCTTTGATCGGCTTTAGTTTTTGACTATAGCCCACTATAGGCTACATCCAAGGTGTATACTTAAATATTTCCCTTTCATAGCCATACCGACTGACAAATCAATGCAGCGCCTTTCAGGCAGAGATCTACGCGGTTAAGAAAGCGGCTTAAATTGTCTTAGCGAGGGAAGTACCATCTGTTGAAAAATTAATTTCTATGTGGACAGCCAAGCAGAACATAAACCGATTTACTCCAATCTAGTGAGCTCCACATCAGTACGTCAGTGCCTCTCGGCATCGAGAACAAAAAACCATCACTCAGTACTGTTGTGCTGGGTTCCTGGACATGTTATTGTTGGAGGGCAACGAGGCAGGAGATAAACTGGCCAAATGCGGCCGTGAAATGGACACACTATCAGCTGACATACAAGTACTACCAAATTTCAACGCAGCTAAGAGCTTCATTAATAATGTCACATCAAATTTGGCTAAAGAATGATGAAACAACACTTACGGTTGTACCAAAACCTGCAGCTTGTTGCCTGCTTTTGTCAATAAAAGGTAAAATTTCCTGACATTTTTTCATAGAAAACTAGTCAAGGTAATGACCGTACACTGCATCATTGGAAACATGGCCCAAAGGCTGGAAGTCTTTACAAATGTAAATTAGCCGCACGCATGCTTTGCACATAGTTGTATCTGACATTTCGTTCAGTTTTTTTTTCTTTTATTACATTTTTTCCGTATTTTTTGTATTCACGGAAATTTAAGAGGGAATTTTATTTTCAAAATTTTGCGGTGGGATACGGGTAGATGCGTCAGAGCTGACGGTTTGTTTAATATGTACACTCATCGGCAAAAGTATTTTGACAAAACTAAAAGTTAAATTTTATGAATTCTGGGAAGAAACGAAAAATGAATACACAGTTTGCTATTGTTTATTTTTAAATGCATTTATTTATATTTATTATAATTTATAAATATAAATTTAGCATAATTGTTTTGACAAATAAGTTTTCCCGTAAAAGTTAAATCACCATTGGGCTTTTTCGACAAGGAGCGTTATCCTGTTGGAGAATAAATGATTAGTCTATCGCCAGATGGCAATGCGTATAATTGTTTAAAGTTTGTGCTGGATCATTGTTCCATCGGTTGGAACCAAATCTGGACAACCTTTGGGCGGTATATACAACCCTAAAACATTACAAACCCTAAACAATGATAACTGGTCTGAACGACTGGTGCGTATTTTTCACATGATAATTTCGGCATAAGAACAAATCTTCTTTAAGGTGATCAAAGAGGTTCAAATGAACTCTCTTCCATTCATAAGACCCGGTTCCACACCTTATGGGTTAATTTTAAAACTCTTGGGCGAATTGTAGCCTCGTTATTTTGTTTTCGTAGTTATATACGGTACTTTTCTTACAGGATATGTATCGAGACAGATTTCAGGCGCCTCTGAATTATACTTTAGATAATCAGGTTTTCAGGACCTTTTTTCATATTAAGCTCGAGAATTTTGTGATTTTTAAAAAACTTCCATATATCTTCCATCCATTTTTCGTTTTTCACTCGAGGGAGGTAAATTTTGCACAGAGTTCGTTTTTATTTGATTGTTGATTTTGATATTTACAGTTTGCTTCGACGAATTAAATTCTTCGCCTATTTTTTACAGAAAGACTGTAATCGAATTTTACTACAAAAGCTAGTCCATATTTAACTCTGTCGTTTTCCCCATATTTTAATCAAAATGGACCTGTACACAATAAATCTATCATATTTAATTTAAGTTCAAGCGATAGCAGTATTTTTCGCTCGTGTAATTTCAGTATACAAAAAATTAAAAATGTCACACTCAAAAATGGAGAGAGAAATCTCTCAATTTCAAGAGAAGTACCTGATCGGTTTTCATACAAAAAGTTTAAGAAATGTCATTTTGCCATTATCTTAAAATAAACGTCAACGTTATAAAATGTGTAATACCTAATAATCTAGAAGCAGTTGTCGAACTCTTCAGTGAAAGTGAAGACGAAATGTTATTCGAGTCTAGCGATGAAGAAGATATTCTGAGTGCTTCAGTAAATATGTGCGGCAGAAAAAATAAATAAAGTTTTACTTGTCAAACTTTTGAGCTGCACTTAGTTGTCAATTTTTTTTTTAAATCTTCAGTAAGTCGAAATTCGGCGAATAGAAAATTACGAAAAAATTAAAACAGGGGAAATGGATTTCTCTCTCAATTTTTTTCAATTTTTTGAGTAAGTGGTCGTATTCGCACAGTTCCTTAGTAAAATTTAAATAATTATTATATAAGGAATTTTTCAAAATACTTTTGCCAGTCAAAAAATCGCACTTTAACCACAAATAGGCCTGAGCTATCCATTTACACACCCAATCATAGGTCACTCCATATCCAATTACTGAGTGAAAACTGTAGACAGTTATTCCGTAGCTATAAGGAATTATTCGCCTTCAAAAGCGACTTGCATTTCTGTCAAACTATTTTTGCCGACTAGTGAAGTTTATGCTGAAAGCAGGCGAGACGTGTTTTTAGTCAAGAGGAAACAGGAGGTAAATGTGGGATTTCTTATATAATTTCCCCCACAGACGAAAATCCGCACTTTATCATTTAAATAGTGACGGAAGACATATAATGCAAACTGCCCCTCTAACCCTAAAAAATAACCCAACCATATCCAGGAAGTAGATAAAGTCTACAAATTCATTGGTAGACTTTTTCGTATCAATGTCGTACTTAAAAAACGGAATGTTATCGTTTTGAAGAAAGTTTCCTGCGACTCAGTCGCGCACTCGTTATCGCAAAACTCCATGATTTTTGACAGCTATATTTGGAAATATTTTTCCTTGATTCAGCTGTCATTGCGTTCTGTCATAGTAAGTATATGAAAAAACCCTTTACGATTCAACAACGCATCTTAATTGTTAAAATGCACCTCGAAAATTCGACCAGTGGGCTTTTATGAAGTTTTGTAACCCACTAGATGCCTCCTCAAGTATGCACTCACAATTCCGTAATCGATTACTCCGTACTTCGGCAAAGTATCGTGTTTTAAAATTAAACTCAAGTAAGTAGACATCGCTCCACTCTCTTAAGATCCGCGACAAGAAACTTCCATTAACATAAATTGTAAGAGGACATTTTCCTTGGCACGAACATTTATTCTGTCATACGTCATTGCAGTGCTGCGCGCGTACCACACCCAAACACCGAAACGAATAGTACTTCAGCATGCAAGTGTTGGCCCATTTTTGGACCCAGAAACAAGTGTATCAACGTGTAAGCCAATCGACACAATGCAATCTGAAAATAAACACAACTGGTTTACACCATGGAAACATATATCTGCGGTAAAAAAAGATTGTATAAGCCTACTCTCATTATAAATGTAAATAAGTGTATTTCCGCTGGAATAAATTGCAATCGACCTTGCAAAGTTATAATCCACCTTGAAAGTGTTGCAATTGTGAACTGTAGTATATTTAGGCAGAAAATTGTATACGCATTGGTTTTAGTGTTTCTTTATCTGCAGAGCTATTTCCTTTGGGAATTCTTCGTCAACTATGCAAATGGGCTTTTAAAACTCGATGATACAAATTACGAGCAATATCAATCAAATGCGGTGATATCAATTAAGCAATTCGTTTCTTTATTGACGGCACTAAAAACGCACACAGGCAGCGCTACTACACACACGCCATGCCATTAGCATAGTTCCGTGCCGGGAGATGTCTTAAGTTTTTTTCAATTTCTGTATTTTTTTTTTAGTGAGTCATATTTTATGAGACTGTCTTCTTTTTTGGGCCTTTTTTGGTATTCTATTTTCGGTAAAGAAGACATCGATCAATGTAAATGCAAAACACACTTGGATATTTGTCCGCATGCCGTCAGCGCTATGTCATACGAGTATGTACAGATTGTAAAGGAAAAGGACTCACAAAGTGTAGGGCATAAATAACACTCGACTTCTATTGATTTCGATTTGTTGTTTCTTTTTTTGTATTTTTGTTTATTTTCGTTTTAGAATGGGTCTTCTCCACTTGTCAGATATGCAGCCTTAGAAATTCACACAATGAAGGACAAGTATTTTTACTTATGCTGTGCAACCGCCTGAACCCCAATCGTCTGTATTCCTTGAGATGCGGGCGAGGATTTTTGTCACCATTAATAATATTTTTTTTTATGCTCTTCTAAGATTTTTCTGAGCTGAATACTTTTTTTTTACCCTCAAGGATTTACTCCTGTCAGCTATTTCGTTCTGGTCTTTGATAGATTAATCAAAAAAAAAAAAAAAAAATTCCGATTTTTTTGTCGTGTTGTTGTCTGGTCTTTTGTGTTAAGGATGTCCGCCCAGTTGAATGGGCTGATGATGCTGGTACGAGTATATCTGATAAATTTCTTTTCATAACTTTGTTGTTGTTCTTTTTTTTTGCTATCTCGATATTATACAATCAAGGACAGGGTGGAATATATGCTTTGTCATTGCTTCCGGCATGTGTAGTCGCTGACGTGTGATACTGGGATATGGATATTGATTTTGAGAATCAATATTAAAAGGATATAAATTTGGTGTTCGTCCAATTCAATCAAATGGGCGATCTTTAGTTTTTTTTGCCAAGCACTCACACACCAACGTTTGGCAGATAATTAGGTTGGAATTTCCTTTTGAAAAATGTATTCCATACACTCTGTTCATGCGAACACGCAATTCACTTTTGCGTTGGATAAACGATTCCTTCGAAGTTACTGAACCATTCAACTGGGTCAGGTCTATAGTCGTGTTTACAGTGGGTGTCGTAGTTGTTTGTTCAGTCAGGAGGAGCAAAATAGTCGGTGGCGGAAAATCCAGAGCTATGTAGAGTCCACCTGATCATCAAACACCTGCGAGCCTTAAAATGCCCCAAAGAGCATTTAAATTAACGTTGGGCCCGAAAAAACTCCGTCACAAACACGGCCTACTGTAACAGCCTCATATAAAAGTAATATTTACATTTTGAAATTTGCCGACAATTTTAAGAAGGTCATTGAAAATAAAACCAATATTGATATTCAAAAAGGTTTAACACAAATTTGAAGACCAGGACGGTGTAGACAAAGAGAAAAATACTTGCCATCCTCAAAGTTAAAAGTTGTTCCTTTAAGAACAATAGATCTTTGAATTTTAGTAAAAGAATACAAAGGCTAAAATTCTTATCAAACTGTATAACATTGCAGTTGAAAACGATAAATGAACGGGCACCAAAAACACTAGCAATGTTTACCCCCAGTTGTTGCTGACTTCACTTATCCCTATCGAAACTACTCCGGAGAATTCGTCAAATCTGGAGACCTTGGTGGCTAAGTGAGAGTTAATTTTTCGAATTAAATTTGCCTCTGGACTTTGATCTTCTCAATAAGCCCAGATGTTAACGACTGTCGTACGAAATATAGCGCCATCTTGTTGGAACTAGATCTCCTTCAGATTCATGTTTGTAATCTATTTGTCTTTTTTTTTGTTTTTTTTTTTTTCAATTAATCAACACAGCACAGACCGTATTAATGAGAATTGCTCTTTTTGTCTAAAAAAAAAATTAATATAAATAAATTGCCCAACATTAATATTGATTTCACTTTTTACACAAAAAAATTAAATTATGTACTTATATTTCTATTTCAGGTAAGTTTCCAGTTTGAAACTGATGTCGTAAGTAGTGCACCTACCATTCTTAGCAATTCAGCAACCCTGGCTGTTTGCATTTCGTTCGCTTCGAATTCCCCGGAGGAACATCTCGTTCGTCGACTGACTAGTATCTGAGAATCGCATGCGATACATATTTCGTGTCAGATGATTTACTTCGCGGCAAGAAACGTCGGTGATAGCCGAAGAAATAAACTGCAGACATCTATAGGAAGTTAAAGCAATTTGGATAAAAATTTGCAAATTGATGTGAATAGTTCCGGTAAAAGAAGAATACGCGGAATATGCAGCTTTATATGTTTTTTTTTTATAAAATTTGTGCTACGATATTGTCCACTAAATGACTTTCAAAACATTTTTAATTACTCATATCACCATCTGACGGCAAAGTTCAAGCATATATTATTTTTCGGCCTGTCAGATACCTAAGTTAACCTCTTTAAACAAAGATTATGTAATATTTCACAGTTTAATTGCCACCTGTTGAACTCATTCGTTAAAAAATGAGAATTCTGCTTCACAAAGCAACTGACTTAATTGATATCGAAATGCAACATGGTTTGAGATCTCAGATGACAAATGCACTCATCGCTGACATCACAGAACAGCTGCTTCATGCAAATTCAACCAGAGGGTGAAGTCATTTGAAAACCGATTTCTGTTGTTATGTGAGGCGTCCGTCGCGTCGGCGTCTCACACAGCTGTCGCGGAAATGACATTTTAAGACAGATTGGAATACATAATCAAAATTGACAAATGTCACAGCTATTGCGAAACACATTTGGTCACACTTTATACCAAGCCTAATGAATCAAACGTTTTCCAGCGAAAACTACAGATATGTGATTATAAAAAGAAGAAAAGCTGTTCAATAATTGATTTCCGCACCGCAAACATGTCAAACACATGGTACAATTCCAGTTCCATGTCTAGCCCATGGTAGACTCATGGAGTAGCAGTGTGTATATGTAAATTGTTGTTTAATTAGAAATGAGTTTCTTGTTGTCATGTGAAAGTTTTCTTTTTTTCACATTTTTAATCTGTGTCTCTCGCAGATATGTCTCCGCCGAAGACATGTGCGGAGTTCCAAATGAACACATCCGATATCGAGTTGGCATTCGTCGATGAATTAATTACCTTCGGTTTTTTTTTTTCTGTTCGTGTACGGGTACTCGCGCATCTATTGAATGACTATACGAACGAAAAAAAAATGCAACACATCGTAAAGTACAATTCAAAGTTAAACTTTTATGATTGGGAAGAATGTGCTTTCATGTTTCTCTTCTTTTAATTGAAAAACTAAATTGACTTCAGAGTGAATGAATATAAGAGGAAAGTCTGAGCACAGCATGGACATTCAACTTTAACCTGTACGTTGACATTTGATGGAGTTATGATTAAAAAAAAAAAAAAAGTTGTCAGACCACGGGGAAGAGTCATCATGTAAAATTTTATACGTAGAAGCCTATAAATGAGCTTGCGGTCATAGTGCAAGCTTTTGTTGTTTAATTACTCCAAAGTAGGTCGTTGGTAATGCGTTTTACTATGTCTTTCTGACAATCAAAGTATAAAGTTAGACAAGCATTATTTGTTAGTTGCTACCTTATACATATAGGTACGATTGTGATTGTTGGTTGGAGATGGTATACCCTTATCCAAATCAGTGCCACCACGCAAGTGGGCCCATTGTTATGTGACAGTTTGCTTGAGAAAAGTGCTGCCAATTGCACATTTTCTAATGCTCTTAGTTAATTATTAGTGTAACAGAAATCTAGTATTTTTTTCTATCGAAGTGAAAGTCAAGTCAAAATTATTGCTGTCATTGCCAGAGATTTAAGACGTATTACATATTTTTCTTTTATGAACTTGTGAACAATTCTTTTTACTCGTTGATTGGTGTTGAATTTTACTGCGGCGGATGTGGATTCGTATATAGCACTCAGGGAATAAACGAAGCTGTTTGGGTATTTTTAGATTCTTAAATTTCTAGACACTTAATTTGATTACAACTGATAGGATTTTAATTTCAAGATATCGATTTTGTGTTTGCTTTGTGTCGAACGATTTCTGGTGAATAAATGTTGACCACCCACAAGATCCCAACAAGAACCTCTTGCTCAAAACTCCAACCTGGGTACTGTGGCGACACCTAGTGAGACAATGATAAAACTAACTTGATTCTGGTATGCATTGCAGTATAAGCACAACGTTGGCAATCGTGTCTTGTTCCACCCAAGTTTCCTGTGGTATAACCAATTTAAAGACAAACAGCTTCACGTTGTACTTCTTTTAAGATCGACTTAGGTGAAAACCCCTATTAAAACTCCGCGCCTTGCAGTTCTATACCCACACCAGCAGAATTGTTCGCCCAATTAAACGTTATGTAAAGATTTCGGCAATACAGAAACACACCTGTACAACTTACCTTCCCACGACAATCAGTGTTATGTACACACTTTTTGGTATAGAACAAATCAAATATAAACCGGTTTTCCAATCGATTCGCTCAAATGTCCGGTTTTCTTGAATAAATATATTCAATTGCGTTCTTACTCTACCTCTAATTATACTCGTAGCTCTTATGTGTCCTATTTTGTTCGATTTAAATTTCTACAAACGTATAATCTGCTCGCCAAAAGTTGACGCCTATAACAACAACACACTATACCCATTCCCATTTCGGAAACAATTCAAAACAACTTTGGCGTTGCTTGGTACGAGTAGTTCAAGGTTATCTTGTAAAAATTAGTCGTCTCTAGTAGACTGATGTGTTTTTGTTTGTACGCATTTGACAGAAAGATATACCAACTCTCATGTTTGGTCTCAACTGAGCCGAGTGTAATTAAAAACTATAAACCTTTGTGGCAGCAGCTCATTAGGCCCAGGACCGACCAAGTTTCTCCAAACAATAGGATACATCCCACAATCACACAGGATGGGGGAGCGGAAGGTTTTTATTTTTTCCCGCAGCACTTGTCTTTCAAAAGCAACCTCCGCAAAGATGTACGAAAATAAACCGCTGACTCAATTCAATGTGCCGTTGCCATTATGGCAGCGGTCTGACATCTATTATGTTCATGGCGTATATGGAAATGGAACCATGGTTGTTTTTTTCGCCGGATATATACATTCCGGTCGGAACATTAATTACTATTCCGTACCGACGATCATTTTAATTAAGATTAAATACAGCGGGCTCGATGCGGCCAAGGGAAGTGCCCTGTTGAGTTGATACACTCGATGATTGCCAAATGAAGCATCCACAAGTGTAAGTGTGGAGTTCGCGTGTGCGCATGTGATTATGGCCAATCCGAAGGGATTGCCGACATATTAATAACACATTTTTGTTCACTTCTTTTGTTGTAATTTACGAGGAAGTCTATTTCTGTAAGTTATTAGCAGCGGTGTTAATTGATAGTCTGCAAACGTGCACCGCGCCGCCTATAAGTGATTTAACACTTTATGCGCGGGCAGTATAAGTAAGCCGGCACAAGTTGTGCAAATTCTCGTTCGGTGAACGAACTAAAATAGTTTATAACCTTGATGCACCGGTTGGTAGTGTATTATTTTATAACGTGGGTTGAATATGCGCCTCATAGTAGCTCGATCTGACCATGAACTAAAACCACGGTTTTGTTCTTGTCAATGCAAGAGTAGTTTTAATTTTATTTGTTTTATATTTACTTGATGTACGCGTTGTCAGGCACTTCCACTGCATTGTTCAATTTATACAAATTCGGGCCACTTTGTAGAGAAAAACGTGCCGCCCAAAACTTACTTTACATTTTACGCTTTAAATAGACAGTTTCAGGAAAACCCGTAAACGCCTATTCATGACAGCGACTACGAAGCGAAAAATATTCACAAATTTTGACAGTTCATTCACATGATACATTTTATTTCGTCGCACATTCAATGAATTTGTATACAGACATTGCAGTCGCATTTCAATTTTGAGGTTAAGTACGGACGAAATTTTTACTGGCTTGTTTGCAGAACGCGATTCAATGTTGTGGATTGTGAACAAAACGTGACAATTTGTGGCAATTGTGTTTCTGTCTGGCGAAACAAACAGAAATAGCAGAATTGAGTACTGATAACTCGAACTGAGCTGTCAAGTGTCAAAAAAATCGTAACTAGTCTCGCTTGTGGTCGAAAATCTACCGTACCTTTTACACCTAAGTATGAAATACTTTATGTCATTCCCTTTCTTTTATAATAAATACTTAAAAAGTGCACGGAAACTTTGGATGTTCATGTGTTAATATCAATGTGAATGTGCTTCTTGACTGTGATTTCATGTTTAACCAACGTTATGCGTTTGGCTGTTACTTCATAAATATTTATTGTGTTTGTATTCATCTATATTTATTTATTTGTAATAAGAGGTGTTATTTTGGTATTCAAAGAAAATTGTCAATTTTTGAGATAAATGATCGGATGTTTATTTCATAATAAAGAGGAAGGTATGCCGTACGTTATTAAAAACAACATCAGCCAAATGGCCACCACGAGCACACATACAGGACCATATCCTTTTCATGAAATTTTCCATAACCAAATCGCAAAGTGGCTGCCCTATGTCCTCGATAGCCTCACGAATTTTATCTTTGAGGTCTTGAATCGACGCTGGGCTGTTGGCGTAGACCTTATCTTTCACGTGGCCCCAAAGGAAGAAGTCGCAAGGTGTTAAATCAAAAGATCTCGGTGGCCAATTGTGATCACCTCTTCGAGACATAACACGGCCCGGAAACTTTTCCCATAAAAGATCAATGCTTTCGTTGCTTGTGTGGCACGAAGCGCGGTCTTGTTGAAAGTAAACGTTGTCCAGATCAATACCATCCAACTCCGACCATAAAATACGGTGTAATTATGTTTGTGGAATGCCCAATTCCAAAGAACGACGAGGAATGGAAACACCTGGGTTTTCTTCAACACTTTGGGCTACAGCAGCAATATTCACAGTTGGTCTTGTGCGACGTGCACGGGTTTTATTCTTCACATCACTAACTTGTCCCAACAGCTCGAATTTTTCCACCAATTTCTGTATTGCGGTCCGACAAGGTGCTTCACGACGACCAAAAAATGCTTTAGTTTTGCGAACTGTGGCTGCAAGATTTTCACCATTTTTGTAGTGAATTTTAATAATTTCAATGCGTTGTTGAAGCGTGTATCGATCCATTTTTAATAATTGCGAAGTTTCTACTTGTCAAATGTCAAAGAATAAAAGCTTCAAACGTGACAGCTACCGAAATAGCGTGTCATTCACAATAACACCTCTTACTATGCAGGTACCTACTTTATTTAGTTAACATATATACATTTAACTTGCTTGCAAACAGCTCGAAGGTCTGTTGCGTGATCCATTTAAAATCAAAATCAATAGTACCAAAGCACACGGTCGATCAGAGTTGAGAAAGTAAGAGATATATTTTTATCGGCGGTGTTTCAAAGTTGTTTAACCTCTCAAACTTGCGCACTCAGAATGATTTTGGGGGGGGAAAACTTGGCCCCAAACACGTCCTTCGACGAAATCCTCAATTCTGTGTTCCCTTCACGGTTGTTTGTTCATCAGCTGGAAAAAAACCAGTGACAACATACAACCTTGTGGCACCTCATTCACAGTAGCTAATTATAAAACTTCTCGTTCTCTCACTCGTAACGGCCCCCTGTTTCTCATTTTCATTAAAAACCAAGATAATAATAAGCAATTTACTTTATTCTAGAACACAACAGACATACAAGAACGTTCACCTAATAAATGAGGCACTTATCGGCCGGATTCATGTCGCTGCCGGGCGGGCAGTTGAACTCTCTGGCAAACTCTTTCATATTCATAAGTGGACCGTTGACGCGAAACCTCTCGGCACGATTTGACACATCCCATGGAAAGAATCCAACTGGCGGCTCGCTTTCATATGTTGCCAGGCAGAAATTTTGCGCAAATGCCAAGAAAAATAGCTGAGTGTTCGTGTAGTCCACATCGGACAATGTCTCGTCGTATAAAATAAGCTGGTCATTGGTTTCCTCCAACCAAATGAGGTACGCGTTGAATGAGACGTTTACTGCCCCATGGTCGGCTATGATCTCTCGAATGGTCTCGTCTAATTCGAAGCCTGGAACGTCTGCCGCCTCTTCGCCCACATTGCTGACATACTGATCCTTGAAGCATTTCACCTGCTCTTTGTACAGCAGCGTTGAGTTGTAATCCCACCATAGACGCACGTTTGCCATTTCGTCGTACCGCCAGCCAAGCTCATCGAATCCGTGCACCAGTTCGTGGGCCATCAGAGATCCCAGCACTCCGTATTTGTAGGCGCAGGGAGCTGATCGATGATAGACTGGGGGCTGCAGCAAGCCCAAGGGCACTTGTATTAAATTCTGGCGCTGGCTGTAGCCCACTTTGAGACCGGTTGCTTCGACATCTGCGTCCCAACTTCGGACGCCGTTGTAGTCGTGCAGCTTGTTGACTTTTCTTTTTTGCTCCATTGCCAGCAAGTTCTGGATGTTATCCCATAGGTTCGTTTTGTTGATGCGCAGTGTGTTGTACTCGTTTTCAAGAACATCCTTGAAGTACGTCGGCGACACGAGTTGCATTTTGTCCAACTTGTAGTTTGCTTTCCTGCGGGTATTCTCCTCGATCCAGAGTTGAGAGTTAATATCCATATTGAATGCTGCCTTAAGTTTAGTCCACACCAGCTCCATATCCTGGACTATATCCTCGCGGAATTTCTTTCGACGGTAAAAATCGCCAACTACCTTTGGGAAGTACTTCATGGTTTCTTCGACGCAGATGCGAGTGCGCTGCTGGCGATCCTCCTCCTTGGGAACGTTCATTGTAGCCAAGGCGCGATACATGATGTAGTTCGCAATAGTTTGCTTTGATGTGGTCTGAATTATCATGGCTAGATTTTGGTAGTAGTTCTGGTTTGTCATGTAGACTGGCTGGTGAACCGGCTGCCCTAAGCTGTCTGTGACAAAGGTCTGGAAATCGATTAGGGGATGCTCCGCATTCAGAGCGCCCAGTGTTTTGCTTGGGTAGTTGACAGTGCCATCTAACTCCTTGTCATCAGATGACATGCCCCGACACAGCGTACTCTCAAAGTCGAACATATCGATGGCCAACTTTTTCGCGCCTATCTCACCAATGTCGAACCAATAGGCCATGTTGTCCACCACCTCATTCTGCAGGTCTATGAACTGGCTGTCGTTGAAGTCGCCCCTCTTGCACAGACTCTTCGGCGCCAAAGTGGATGGCTCGCCGATATAAATTCGACCATCTCTCTGATTCTGGTAGTCCGGTTTGATTTCCATGCCAACGATGATGTCCATGCCGAATTTTTTCCTCAAATGTCTGACCTGTGTCAGCCAATCGAAGTTGTGCTCGTTCCAACGTCTATCTACAGCTGGCATTCCGCCGTATTCCTTGATAAAATCGCCAAATGTCTGCTTCACCGATTGGGACGCTCTTTCAACGTCCAAACAGGACGCATAAAAGTCCTTGACCCTTCGACCGACATTCCCATCGTACCGGGTGACAGATTCCTCCAGTAGGCTCCTCACTTCATTGTTCACGATTTCGCGCAAAGTCTCTGTTGGTGATGTAATCGGATTGTTCTCACTTGCCGGGTGGTGGTTGGGCCAGTTACCGCAGGCGAATTCGTAAAAGTCAACGCACGGATCGAGCGACTCATTCATATACCGACGGAGTTGTGTTGCTCGGGGCACGCGGAATTCACGTAACTCTCTATTCATCACTCCACGATTTTTCACCTTAAAGCTGAATGTCTGCTGGCACAGACAAGCGAGGAGAATGACACTGACAGCTGCAAGCGTCGTCATTGTACGCTTTTGCAAACTAATATGAAAATTTGGATTCGTTGCGGCTTTGTGAGTTTGGGATTTCTTATCGTGAACAGCATTGAGTTGGAGAGCGGTACAGATTAGAAATTGGAAGGTTATCTGTAAGGTCAGTGGAAATGAGCGGACTATGTGTCAAAATCAGTGATGACGTATAGTTGTTTGTTTACTTATAATGTGGCTAAGCGTCGACCTCCCAAACATTCCACACAGTTCGGAGATTACAGTGCGAAGTTGTGCAACGGAGAAAAGCTTTAAGGTCGACGTTGAATTAGAAACTTTGTGCAGTACACTGTGAACGGATCAGAAAGCAAGCAAATAGGGGCTTGACAGGACGTCATTGAAAAATATCTATGAAAGGCATTTTGGAGTAGACGTCACTTAGACTTTCAACAGCTTAGAGATAAGTTACTTTGACTTGCCTAAAACAATTCAAGGAACAATTGGTCGTTGAAGATTGTTAAAAATGTTTCCTACTTACTCGTATAACGCGAAGATACAAATAACCACTGTCAATTTCTGTATCTGTCTCAAAAAAAAAAAAAAAAAAAAATACGCAGTTGTAATTTAAGAAAGAAAAAAAGCCAAAGAATTGAGTTGACGTTTAGGCGCTTAAAATATTGATTACTCCAAAGTTTCCATCGACGACTAGAATCGGAACTAGATTTATAAAAGTATGCAACTGGTTAAAGCTTGGACCTATGGCTAAGTTAGGTTATAGCCGGCAACTATACCATACATTCTTATACATTCTCTTTGGTTCGTCAGAAATTGTCTAAACTCCGTAAGGTTCAGATCGAATGCCCCAGCTTGCCGTTTACAGATTTTAGGCGGAGTGATTTAATTTATCCAGCCAGTATCAATCGTAGACATGTTTTGACCTTACAAAGCAAACACCCTCCAATGGTTCTTACTCGAAAGAACCGAGAACTGACTATTATCGCATAGATTTTAGGTAATTAAAAGGAAATTCGAAACAAACCCTATAACATGGGTAACTTTTCTAATGCAGACGATTGTGTGAAATGGTTAATATCGAGAAAGTTTCGTGAGACCCAGTCGTGCACTCTTGGTTTCAATTTCAATGCAACCGGACAGAGTCTTGAATTATATCACACCCTTAAGTGCGAATGCGAATCATGTCATACAATTGTAGGCCTCTTTTCGGTGTCACATAAACGTCGGGCGGCAAAGCGAATTTTAATTCAGGGAAGACTTCCTAACAAATCATTTTTTTCATCTGTAAATTACATCTGTTCTTAGATTCAGATTTATCTCTCATTATAGCTTGTGTGATAAAAAACTGATTAACGATCGAAGTTAATTATAATACTAGTTAATAAACTGTTTGACAACTGATGAATTATTATAAAAGATTTGGGAAAAGAATAAATGCGGGAAGTCATATACCTTTCTTTGGTCCATATTTCATAGAAAAACGTTTTTAAATACCGCTGCAATCGTTTGTTTTGAGAAAACCATGTAGCTCATTTGTATATAGTTAGTGGTTAAACTTCTCATTAAATTCATTTAACATTGAATGTAAAAATAAAATAAATAACTATTCATACAAAACTTAACATAAACTAATAACAAACATCCCTCTTTCTTTTCTTTTCAGGCAAAGCTTCAAACTAAATTTCTATGTAAAACTTAATAAGTGCTCTCACAAAGAAAAAAAAAATTATAAGCTTTTTTTGTAGATGTTAATTAGTAGAAATTTTTAGTGCTGGATGCTTGCATTAAAATAATTGATGATAAACGATATATTTACACGGTATGCATAATATATATATATATATAGTTTAATTTTTATTTTATTTATTTATTCAATAAATGTACCCCTACATACCTACCTTGCTTCTCTACTTAGTCTGTAAGTTAGATACTGGCTCATGGAATTATCTTAGAATACATTGCTATACAAGTACAAGTTTCCCTATGGTTTGTTGGACAGTATCCAACTTGTTAATGCGTTTCAAACGACATTTACCGTAAACATGATAATAGTTGTTTGCTGTCCCCACCCAATGTCACAGTAAAAGTCCCATTAAGGGAAAATTTATAGCAAAGAATTTATGTTTCCTGTCCTTATCGAAATGGTTAAGTGTCCTCGTTCTGTTCTTTTAAATCCTTACTCTTCTTTTTTCTTTGCATTATTCTTGGGATATATTATATTTAGATGAAGTATTGGAAAAGGATTCATGTAATTTATTGAAATTATATGCAATGCCATTTGGAGAATAGTTTTTCTTTTTGTGCATAGTTTTTTATAGTAGACATTTTCTTAATGGGTATAAAGTTCTATCAAATATAAATCAGAGTAATGAATGCGCATGTTTATTGTAAATGGTGACATAAGTAAAAATGCAATTTATTGTGTTGTAAATAAAATATGAGTCAAAACGGCAAAATTGTTTGCTTGACAAATGTTGTGAATTAGGAGATTGACATTAATACTAAATTTGGCAAAAATTTTTCCACAATTGCTAGAAATAGACATAAATTTTTTCCTTCTTACTGAATATGTAATTTGGCCGTTTTCAGTGTTTCATAAATGGGTGGAAAGCTTTTCTAATTTCAAGATGTCTTCCTAATTCTTCGACTTAAAAAAGTTTTCTCATATTTCTTCAAGTTTTTAAAATAAAAACATGTTTATTAATGAATCTTTTCCAAGCTTTTGTACATGTTCCTATTTTGAATGAAACAAAAAAGTGTATTTCCAAATTCGGCAAATGCATTTAATAGAAAAAGGTTTAAAAAGTGTTCTTTAAAAAAACATCAAAACTCTGTCGATGAAAAAAACCCTCACCTAGCATTATCCAGACCACCCCATATCTCCTTTATATCTTAACAAGAAACAAAATGAAAACTAGCTGCAGTCAAAAACAAGGTTAAGGTATTTGAGTCTTTTTTTTTTGAAGACCACTCGTCGACTTGACCATTTATTGAATTTTGTAAATCTGTCAAATCAACCGATAAAAATAATTCAACAAGTGACCATCAAATCTGGTTTTCAGAAACAGGAACTATTGGAGATGTTGCAGGAGAATAATCCCGAAAGTTACATGTAGTGATAACTCGACTAAATTCAGTTTAGGCGACCTAGAGTTGCTGGAATGTTCCAACAAAATTTAGCTGTTTTCTTGGCATATGTGGATAGCTTTTGGATGTGCAATTTTGAAGTATTAATTGTAGAAACAAAGATTGGATGATCCTTGAACTCATACGAGTATATGTTCAAAAGGTATAAGGAGGAGAAAAATAATTGTCAATGTTGTAAGTGCAAGCGTCGTCGCACAAGGTAACTCGAAATACATATAAATGTCAAAAACTCCGACTGAATTAAGGGAAAATGAAAGTGCTGAGCAAACATAACTTTACGTGACAGCAACTGAGCCTGAGCGGTAACGGTTACAAGCTTTCCGAAACAAACCAAATCAAATCACAAATAAATCATTTCATTTGGTTTTCTTAAGCATTAGCTTTGGAATGTGTTGCGGATTAGATTCGAATTTGGGGCCGAATTACCGCATCTGTACGCATTACTGTACGAAGTGGAACAAACGGTAATACGTCGCATTGAGGGTTATTGAAAATCAATATGCGACTTCCAAAAAGCACATGGAACGGGTCTAAAACTGGATGGGAGGTGCATCTTTTCGCCTTTCGCTGACGCATAACTGGATTTGAATACTTTAAATATTTGCATTTGTGTTATGATTGTGACCTGCTTTAAATGTTTTTGATTTATTTTATCTTGATTACTGAAAACATGCCACGAAACAGATACTCTATACTTTTAGGTCTATTATCTTTGTTGATATTGTGGTTTTCTCCCTCTAGTTTCATAAAGAACCCTCAGAACTATCGTATGAATCACTCTTCTCTAGTCGGCAATTGAATGTCTGCATGTGTTCAAACAAATCATTACAGCCCCGAGCATTAACGAGTAGAATCAGCCCTCAACAAGTGTAGAAAGAAAATACATCGCTCTTGTCATGTATTCCGTTTCCGCCATAAGGACCTGCAACTTCCTCATGAGTCACCGACGCGAGCACACATACCAGTCACTTTTTGTTCTCCCCCATTATGTGTAAAGCATCCCCTGCTAACATTGAAGGCGTTATTACTCATACTTTTCCAGTCACAGAAAGGGCAGCTAGACCCTCGTTGCAGGACACCAGTGGATTGCACATTCCATTTACTATCCGGAATTTAATTACTAAAACCAGACCAAGAAAATGTCTGTCTTCTGTTCCTGCTCCCCTCATTTACCAACCCTAACGCGACCAACACAGTAGTTGGCACAAACCCCCCATCAAATGGTGATCCCTAATCGAATGGTTTATCCTCTCCGGCTATAATAAGTCATCATTCTCTGCAAATAAATCCTCGCAGTTCGTGAAAAATTCATGGCATTACAGATTAGATGGAGGAATGGCCACTGTTTGCGGTGTACGCTATCGGTGTTGGTACATATTTCTTCTTGTGTGTATGTGGGGTTTGGCCAGACAAATATGTATTCACCTTGGGAAGGAAAAAGCTAAGGAAAGCTGCTCCATTGTGTTCAAAACGGTTGATGGCAAAACACCGCACACATTCGATCCGCGATTCGCGTTTCGCTGTTGCGGTGAATTTTATTTTTTTTTGTATAAATGGATTCCTTCCGGCGACGCGATTCACGAATATAACCGTCAAAAATTAATATTTATGATTGTTTTTTGTTTTGAAGCTGCTTGATCATCACGCGTTTAGCCCAATTTGTGTATTCATTGTGTGATAAGAGTGAAACTATCTTCGGAAAATAAAAACAAAAACCAAACCAGAGAACGCAGATAACTTTATAAAAAGATTAATGAACCTGTCCTCGGTTGTAGCTAATATTAGAATTTTGTATTATGTGAACGCGATGCACGCGCCCCCCTCTGGTATTTGAATGGGTTACGTATGGAGATGCTTATAGACAGAAAGAGAAAGTGTTCCAAGAATGAATTTTCGAAAACCAGAGCATGAGACTTTTTTGAAGAAAATTTATAGCATTTGGTTGATATTAGTCTAATGTGCAATGTGTTTCGATCACAACAAAGAGGAGTTATTTTTTTTCTCTCTCTCATTCGGCAAATGATTTTTTTCAAAAAAGCGTAGCTAAAAATCGAATTGTGGAACGAATTTTGAATTTCTATTCTTATGAGGTGGATTTTGCTTAGATGTACTCTGTCAAGTCGAACTATTTGTCTGTCTGAAGAACTGAATATCGCTCATTTACATGTCAAACTGATTTAACCTCTTTCGTAAATTAAAATGAGAGAAACGAGATGCCGGCGCTAATGATCCAGTGGGCATCCGGCCTTATAGATTGTGCACTTAGAAATAAGATTTTTACAGAGTGCAGCCTTTCTTTATGCCGTTTGGATTTCATTTCCATACGAAAAGAACATTTCTTAATGACAGAAATCCAGTTGCTGTATGCTTAAAGCCGAGGTTTAGCTTTAAAATGTTGTGCACAATTTTGTTTTTTAAACAATAAAATTTGCGTTTTTAATTTAACTCGAACAATAGTTGGATACCTATTTGATGACAGCTCGACGAGTGCGAAACTGCTGCTTTTCTCAATTCATAACCGGTTGACGTTCGAGGGAGAAATGGTGCACCCGAGTCTAGATTGTGTCGTTCTCTGCCACCAACGACCGTTCAAGAGGTTTGACACCTATTATTAAAAACGCATACAAATTATGATGTGTATGCCCCCATGGCGCTAGAGTCTCTTGATCTGTATTGACAAAATGTCAAACGTTGTTTCTTTTTTATTTATAATTAAAGTGGAGTGTCTATGTTCGTACAACCGACAGTGCTTCGCCTTAAAAAGTGAAGCCATAAAATGGATATTTATTTATAGTGCACCAAATCCTTGCACTACTGAATATTACAGTCATTATATGAATGTGCATAAATAACGAAGGATTTCTAGCACAACACTCAAACAGAGACAGTTCCAAATATCTCCCAACAATTTGCGTGTTCCTTGCCTAACCTTGGAATGCACTAAAACACTATTTCCCCCAAGGAATAACTTTGAGTGTCACCACTATGCAGAGACTACTCGTATGTATATAAGGTTCTTAAAACCCCGAGTGCCCCATGCAGTTGCAATGCATACGAAAGACGCTAAAGTTCAGCTTGTTCCATTTTCCTTTTTTAGCATGCAAGGGTCTTCTTTCAAAGCAGCACTATGTCTAAACTGAAGTACGACACTTTGCTGCAACTTAGGACATTAACTTGTCAAACATTGAATAACGAAGAACTGCCGAGTAACTTTCCACTTTCATTGGGGGCTACAATTCTGTTGCAACAAGGAAAAACCGCTAAAGTCGAATTTGATAATTTTTCAGGAGAGCATATTAACGTTTTGCTAAAAAGCTTAAAATGACAAATGGTTCTAGACTTTCTATTAAAAGTCGTCGGCATTAAAATTCCAATTTTGAAGATAAAAAGCTGGAAAAAACGAATCTTGAAGATTTGGGCATGCTGAATCTAATTGTATCAAAAACTCATTTCGTCTTAACTCGACTTTAGCTGTTTTTGCTCGTGGCAACAGAATTTACAGTTGTTATACGAGTATGCTAATGAATAGGAGAGGTGGTGTCCTATTATAATTTCGCATTCTACTTGGGATGCTTTCTATTAATAAATGTTCCTTTTTCTGGAAGTGATTACGTAATGTCATTTGATTTTTAAGGAAATGTTAGTTTTGCAGCTGGAATGGGAGTTGAAATGTCAAATGTCATTTTGGATTTCAATAAGTCTTCAAAAGGCCTAATTAGTTGACATTTCGGAAGTTTTCTCTGCGTCGATTGGCATTTAGAGAAAATGTCCGTCATAATTCAGGAGAACACATACCGAACATACCTTCTGAAAGTGGACTGAATGGGTTTGTTCATTTGTTGTTGATAAACCCTCAAACAGTTTAATCTGTGTGTCCCGATGATATAATAAATAGATTGTTGAACTTTGTGTAAACTGACTGGTGAACAAGCTTTAAAAGTTTGATAATGAAGCAACTCTATTTTGCAAGTCGACTCGCCGTGAAGTTGGCTGCAGTTCAGTTGATAGTCACACTTTTTTCTTTTCTTTATTTTTCAAGAAATGTACGTATTGTTGCATTTGAGCTGGGATTCGAAAAGATAAACCACTATTCTGTTGACCTTTTGTAATAAAATCACTCTAATTACACTCTAATGGATTATTCTAATTATTGACTTATTAAGTCCCAAAACAATGTCACTTAAAACAATTCTTAAACGATTCAAACCAATCACTAAATTCACTATATTCCTTTACATTTTTTAATCTTCACAACCGATTACTATTACGAACTTTACCAATCTTTACCAAAACCCTGTTCTCAAATCTGCCATCTATCGGAAGTTTCTAGTTAACTCGGTTTGGCTGGTTCTAGAATAAGCTCACTTAACTCTCCATTTATTTGACGGATTCGAGTCTCCAATCGGAAGTGAAACTTGTTTGGTGACTAATGGGTTGTTTACACTACACCATTTTAGGTTCCACGCTACATCCCACACCGCAGTATTATTTGCGGAGTAAACGGAACTCTGAGAAAATTAAATTTGCCAAAACGAAAAGAAACAAATATCGCTTTAAAGCCTTCTCAGTAAAGGACTATTCAAATAGAGCGAATTGCGAACTGCGAATATTCGTAGTTTCTGACATTCACATGAAAACTGTTTTTACTCGCAGGTACTCAATTTCATTGTTGAAGGTTAAGTTCGAACGAATTTTTCATTCGCGGGCTTGTGGATTGCGACTGTTTTATGTGGATTGTGAATAAAGTGTGACAATTCGCGGCAAGAATTTTCAATTAGCAGGAAAAATTGTTTTCTATTGGGACGCATTTTTTTGTAGATTAGATGTTGGATTAATTAAATATAGATACAGTTAAATTGATTTGTTCGCAATTCGCCTATACGCAGTTCGCGCTGATGTGAATGGTCCTTATGTCTGCTTTCAAGTATTGTTGCATTTTCTACCAACTGACTGCGCGTCATGCTATATTTTACCGCAAAAAGTCGACTACCACTCAAAGAAGGTTTCATAGATATATATAGCGGCCCAAAAATTCAACAATTATTTCATTTACAACTTCGAAACAAAAGAATATTGTACCTTGATTCTTGATACTAAGAAGAATTGTTTACAAAATTCTGTTAACAACCTGCGCATCCTGTATTAGTTTAAACACGATTTTCGAAATTTTAGAGCGGTAACTTTTATTATTCATTATGTGAGCTTTTCTACTTTGTTATGTGAATATGGAAAAAAGAAGTGTGATTAAACCGCAATGGGATTTATTCCTTAGTTATTTGGCAGAGCGTTTTTAGACAGCACAAAGCTTAGGTTTTTGGACGCCAAAATTGAATTTGTGATCCCCGCGTTTAGCTAAAATAAAATCACCTTTTAAGAGAAATATTTTATACCGAGGCTGTCGTCAGATTGTGTCTTTCTTTTAAATTTGCCTCCGTTTGTCTCTTCTTTTCGATAGAAAATGAGAGGTCAAAGCGCGTTATTCGTGAACGAGCAATACGTGACCGATTATTTTGTTTCGTAGATGTCTTACCAAGTTTAGCTCGTTCACAGATGCGGCCGAGACTATAGCAAAAATGCGATCAACTACAGTTTTTTTTAATTGTCAATAATAATGTCTCTTAAGTCAACTATTTGTTGAAAGCAATAACTAAATTAAATATATGATATAGATTATAAATTACATTGTTAAAAGGTGTGTGCTAGCCCCAGCTAACGGGGTTTTCTACTAAAAACTCAATTTGTTATCCAGCGACTGATTTCAATACATGCCAACACTCAAGATTTAGAGTTGAAAAATAAGTACTAAAACGTCATCTTTTCATATATATGTATGCTCTTGTAAACCCTCTTATAAATACAACAACAACACCAATGGTTATAGCAAACTTTAGCATAAAAATGAATTAAATTAAAATCTGTCATTTAAACTGTATCATCACATTTATAGATTTTACTTCAAACACGGAATTGAAATGAAAACAAAATTAAGTTGAAATATTATATCAGAAGAGATATCAATTTTTTCATTTTTATTTTTTTTTTGTTTTGCGAAGAGGGGAAACAAGTGCAATTTATTTAAACAAATAAAAAATAAAATTTTCTTTTCTTCTCTTAAAATAGAATTTAAACTTTTTTTTTTGTAAACAAAAAAAGTTGATTAGTCTTACTCACGTATCCCCTCTTCAAAATTTATTTTCAGACTTGATTTTGTGTTTCAATTCCGACAAAAAATTTCCATAAAACATGTATGAGCACTTTTTGTAACTAAAATAAATACTGGGCGGATAAAAAATCCCAAACCAAAACCAAAGAATCCATGAGACTTTGCAGCTCTAAGAGCCCCAAGACTTTGTTTGAAAACTGAAAGAGAGCAGAGTGATTCTTCAAGAAAAATGGGTGCAAATGTGTCACAATTGGAACGAGAAATCGGCAGCGAGCTGTTCCCACCCAACGAGCACTACTTTGGCTTGGTTAACTTTGGCAACACATGCTACAGCAACTCGGTGCTGCAGGCTTTATACTTTTGCAAACCGTTCCGGGAAAAGGTCCTTGAATACAAAGCAAAGAACAAGCGATCTAAGGAGACCCTACTCTCGTGTCTGGCCGACTTATTTTACAACATTGCCACGCAGAAGAAGAAGGTTGGCTCGATTGCACCGAAAAAGTTCATAGCTCGCCTGCGAAAGGAGAAGGAAGAGTTTGACAACTACATGCAGCAGGATGCCCATGAGTTTTTGAATTTCCTCATCAACCACATAAACGAGATCATTTTGGCCGAACGAAATACAAGCAAGGGCAAGAACGGTAATGGGGCTGAAGGTCCGACCGAGCCAACGTGGGTGCATGAGATTTTCCAGGGCATTTTGACCAGTGAAACCCGCTGCCTGAATTGTGAGACCGTCAGCAGCAAAGACGAAAACTTTTTCGACCTACAAGTGGACGTTGATCAGAACACCAGCATCACCCACTGTTTGCGGTGTTTCAGCAACACAGAGACTCTGTGTAGTGACAATAAGTTCAAATGTGACAACTGCTGCAGCTACCAGGAGGCGCAGAAGCGGATGCGGGTAAAGAAGCTGCCTATGATCTTGGCCTTGCACCTGAAACGCTTCAAGTACATGGAGCAATTTAATCGTCACATAAAGGTGTCCCACCGTGTGGTCTTTCCACTAGAGCTGCGACTTTTCAACACCTCAGATGACGCAGTTAATCCGGACCGTTTGTACAACCTGATGGCCGTGGTCATTCACTGCGGGTCGGGTCCAAACCGCGGCCACTACATAAGCATAGTGAAAAGCCACGGCTTGTGGCTGCTGTTCGACGATGACATGGTCGACAAGATAGAAGCGTCAACAATTGAAGACTTTTACGGGCTCACGTCAGACATACAGAAGTCATCAGAGACCGGCTACATTCTGTTTTACCAGTCCAGGGACTGTGCTTCGTAGAAGGGCTTTTATGTTCATTAAAATTTCTTTTCGTTTCTTAAACATTTTTTGTTTATTTTTCGTTTTGTCTAGCAGTAAGTAATATTCTTAATTATTTATCAAATGATAATTATGTATGGAAATTAAAGTTATGTTATGTTTAAACAACAAAAGAAAAAAAATATTTTTACTTGCACTATCTCATTTAGTAAAAAAAAAGGAAAGTCTCTTAAAATTGAATCTGTTTTTGTTTTTCTCAGAAAAATCTGTTGTATGATGTAGTAATTGTTGCGCACGGACAAATTGATTGTAATCATTGGAGATAAATTAAATTTAACATTGTGTTTGGTTTACAAAATAATTAAATTGTATATTACGTGTGTGTTAAAATAAAGCGGTGAGCAATACACTGTAGCGAAATGTTGTCTTCTTTCTAAATGTGGTTGATTTCATGATGTTTTTCGAATAAATTCTAGCACATTGAGGGATAAATTTATGTACAAAATCAGTGACTACACCGTTGTCACACAAACAGCCAAAAATCAAGATGTTCTCGGCTCGTCTCCTTCTCGTTCGTAATCATCAAATTATTGTAGTAGATTAGGCAACAGTATGGAATTTGATGCATAAGCAGGTTCAGGTACAGATGTTGAATGTGTTTTTGAAGGTACGGACATTTTTGACAATTTCTTTCAGAAATAGTTTACGGATAATTTCTTTCGCTATCGAAATGAAAACAACGGCGGCCAACATTTCTGCAATTACTTGAAAACATTTCTATTTATGATCTTATTTCACATGTTTTAAGTGAAATGAGAGTGGTAATTAGTTTCAATAAATAAATAAATAACTGTCCGTTCATCGCTTCCGGAAGCCATTTTGTTTTATATGAAAGCGAAATTTCGTAAGCCATAAGGTTGTTCGCGACAACGTCAGCGGCAAATAAGAAGAAGAAAAAGGCAAATGACAGCTTAAAAACTTGCAGGAAAGCAGAACAGATTTTGTATGGTTGTAGTTTATGTTTAATTATGTTAAAAAAGTACTGAAAATTATATAATAAAGTGCAAAAAAAAAAACAAAATAAAAGCAGCGTGGAATTAAAAAATTATGTTTGTAAAATGTATTTGGTAAAAGCTGAGAAGTAAAATGAATGGAAACTGTGCGCTTTCTATAAGAATATTAGAACAAGGCGATACTCTGGTCATTATAAACGGCTTTTCTACTGCAAGTTTTCTGATGTTTGAACGAAAAAGATATCCCATCTGTGATAGGAAACCCTATTTCTATAAAAATATCAACATGCTTAACTTTCTCATAATTCCTACCACCTAAACAAGATGGCCGACCAAAATACGCGTCATGTATTTTTGCGTGTTAGGTAATGCGGTCCCTTTCAGTCACACGGCCTTAATCTTCCGTGTTAGGAATGTGTGATGGTGTAAATGCAGTACTTGTAATTAAAAAATTCACGTCGATATCCAAAATGTTAAGATTCCGCCTTCTGATTCGATTTATTTTGTTAACCTATTTCCGTTGGTTTAATTTTTCTGTCATTTATTGCAATGCGCTTCCTCGACACATTTACCTCACTGATAACTGATGTACAATTTTTCTCTTAAATCCCTTGAGGTAAGAAAATGTACGTCTATTTCGTAAGCTTTTTCGTTGCTCTCCACCCTGTACAAACGTATTTTTTATAGTGGACATGGCTTGAACCCACCGCAATGATGTCCAATGTCGACAGTTGACAGTACATAAGTATGTACACAGTTTGATATGATGAGCTGTGACAAAACCCTCATGTATTAGATTAGCGCTAATATAGGGCTTCCTTTCCGCGTCATGTTGGACAGTTTGTTTGTCTCCCTCCTCAAGTCTTTTGTGTGCATTATTTTTAGAAACTTGTCTTATTTCAATCGCGAGAGTGAATATTGGTTGAAAAAAGTCGATTATTTGCTAAAAGTACGTTGCCTTAATCTCTCTAACATTATTTGTTCGCCAAGTGTGATATTCGACATACAAAACATGCACCGGTGCGGCGCTTGTTTGCTTACGAAAAAAAAAAGGAACAACACTCTCTGTGCCACCGAGCTGTCATTTGATATTTAGTTACATGAACTGTTGATGCGGAGCGCAGAGTCGGGCATTACTGCTACCTGTTGGCACGTGAACAAGAAAAAAATGTCAATTTTCTTTTTATTGTTTAACAATGTGTGTCAGTGCATGGATTGTCACCTGCTCAATTCAGTATGCGGATTGGTTCAGTGATTTTAACGTGTTCGTGGTCTCCGCGGTGGTGGCAAACAATTGATCGAGAGAGCGGTTAGTCAGATTTAATTTGATTGTTAATCACAGTAATTAAGTTGTAAGCGATATTCGATACTAATCGGTATGTGTTGTAAATTTTCCATACGCACTTTGGTGACAGATGTGTTTTATGTGTCAGCAAGCGCGTTTCGAGATTCGAAAAGTCAAATGTGTGACGAGGTGGGGTTCTAGTCGATGACATTTAATCTGGGGATTTATGGGAGATAAACAACAACACGTTGTCGTAAAATGGAAAACTCAATTTTCTTCTAGTTCTCATCACGTTTCCTATTTAATTACGCCGCGACTTCTTGTTCGCCTGTCATTCGTACTTAGCGCCAAGGGTTAATTTCGAAAGTACCTATACTTGAACAGCGGAAACTATACACAACCCTTCATGGGAAGTGGTGTCTTTCTCAGGGTTACCACAACATTGGATCGTGGGAGGTGAACATAACCACTCCGGGACAGAGACACTCACTGCATCCGAAAAAGACGACACCCTTCTTAATCCATTGCTTGAGCAATAAACATTTCCCGAACACACACATTTTATTGAGGTCCTTAAACAAGAAATTGTTATCGATTCTCAACTCAGTTGCACGCAGCTGACATTTAGAAGGATTGTTAAAAATTTGTTTATTGTTGCTTAGTTGTTATGATGCGAAGGCGTTGATAAAAATTGTTTCCTGGCGCTCATTGTTACTCGCAAGTCGTAGACAGCCGACTACCATTCAAGAATTTTTCATTGATCAGTTCCTCTTGCCTCAAGTTTCGTTCATGTCTGAATATAAAACGAAACAAAAACAGAGATTAGATAATGCATTCAATTCGTTAGAGCACAATCACTGATGCATTAGCATGCAATTCAATTACGGATGGCGGGTCATGCAAGCTTTTCAAGGGCACCAGTCGCTCGATATGATCGTGAAGTGAAGTGCAACGAATTCACGGAATTGTTCGTTCGTATTACTGAGTGAGTTTGCATGATATTCTGAAATATTTTCATTTGCCGAAGATATCGAATGGAAAAAGGTATGATATCACATGAACGGTATAATTACCGGATAACAGTATCATATGTCAACTAATTCATCAGCGATAAGGTGTAGATCGATTTGATAATGATGCACTGAAAACAAATTGTGCATCAAATTGATTTGTCACTTTAAATTGTAAAAAAACCAACTCATATCGGTTATTTGTGCCCCAAACTTATACCGTTGTCCATGCTTATGAAATCAGCGCCCGTCTATTTTGACGAAACAAAGTTTGAAACGTGATTAGTTTCAGTAGTCAATTCGCTGGTCTTTAACAAATAAAATTATTGAATTTGGATACAGTGAAATTTTTGATTGCGGACAGCTTCCTTAAACTTTCGCTGAGTCGGATAAACTCTTCTACTAAAAAAGATGTTAAGTGTCATTTTATGTGACGATTATTATTATTACACAGTACAATGGACCAGTAGTTGTGCCTGACTGCTCTATCGGATAGGAACAACCGCCTACAAAAAAAAATTGACGTTTATAGGTCGACACGCCTTTGTCCAAAATTATCTTAGTACACCCCCTAAGGCGGAATAAAAATCTACACTGATTGACAGCTTGACACTTCAGGGTTTGTTGCGACACAGAAAATGTGTCGCCAACAATGTGGTTGTTGTTTTTATTGTTGTTAGAAACAAATTTTCTGCGTCGAAAATTAAAACTTCTAATGATTCTATCTTAGAACGTGTTCAACCTTACTTTAAGTTTGGTTATCTATTACAATTTTTGAGAAACTTATTTCGTTATTATTTTTGTACAAAAAATATTGTTTGCTAAATCAAATAACAGCCTTTATTAATAGGAACAAATATTTTAAGCTTTTACTAGTCCTGCTTAGGAAATTCTTTGTGGGATGAAAACTGCAAGCTTTCGTGAAATTTCAGCTTTCTAGAACTAAAAGGGTCTGAACAATCTTCCATTTGACAGATGATTATTTATTAAGGGTCTTTCATTAGCGACTTGACAACTGCAAACTTTCAGTATGGAACAACGAAGGAACAACGTTCACAAATAATTCAAATTTACTACCGTAATTCCGAGTCGGTGGTCTCAACTTTAAGAGCGTTGACGCCAATTTTCAAAAGCAAAATATGCTTCATGAAACAGCACTTCGTCCGCAAAATACATTGTTTGGTGCGGTTTTCATGCTGGTGGCGTCAATGGGACGTTTTTCTTTCGTCCATGAAAATGACCGTCACGTTGCGGTAAATGGTATTCGCTACAGAGACATGTTGGAACGTTATTTCTTTGAGCAATTGCATGAATTGGACATCAGTGATACGTGGTTCCACAAGCCACATAGCTGGTGCAACAATCGAGTTTTTGAAGTTTCAGTTCGGTGAACGCGTTATCTCGAGAAACGGACCAGTAAATTCTTTTTGAGATATCTCAAGTAGTTTGCATTTTATTTAAAAAATAAGTTGTCAAGTCATTAAAGAAAGACCCTTTTCAGTAGCAAGAACAATATAATATAAATAATTTCGAAGCGGTCATAATAGTAAATTGGACTCTTTTTTCCACAAGAGGCTTTTCTTAATTTCCACGAAAAAAATAAATTTCCTACAGGCTACGAACACTGTCCGGTTATTTCAAATTAACTCAACCTGGCGCTGGCTGATTTGTTGCAATAACTTTTTTCTGATTTGTAACTTCCGTACAAATGTGTCGAAATAGGATAAATATACTAATCGCTTATTTATAAACTTATCAGATAGCTATTAGGAGGGATATTTTTATCTTGGATGAAGGGCGCTGTTAAATAATAAAATTAAACCGTTTTATTCTTATCTGGTAGTGGGAAAAATAATTTGAAAATTTGTTATTCATATACTCGTAAGAGGCACTTGGGTTTTTGTTCACACGTAATTTATTAATTTTACCAATAAGACCGGAAATGAATTCGGTTGCGGTTGGGAAATAGTTGCTAATGCAGTTGTCGCAACAATTGATTTCCTGCGCTGCGGTTGTTTTTCTTGAGTGGGATGATTTGTTTATTGCTGTAGGCTAGCGGAACGAATAATAACGATTTTACCCTCAATTGCTGTCTTTGGTAATTTGACATTAAAAACAGATATAAAATTCCTTGTTTGTTTGATTTGGTTTTAAGTTTCACAATCCCCGTCCATAGCACGTTCACCAAAGCGATGAATTCTTTAGCAACATTCCGTCCATGTGTTATGAGGCAGTTTTCCACTTCATTTGGTTTGAACTCTTTTGGGAAATTCCAAATATAGGTACTTTGACATTATTATGACAGTTAGGTTAGGTCATTACATTTTGATCACGGTTCAGGCGTACCATTTCATGGCAAGTGAATGCTACTACATTCATCTGTCAAAACTGTCACCAAAGCCGGTTGATATACCCATTTCAGACAACGGGACATAAAGAGGAAATTTCATAACAGACCGCTTTCTATTCTGAAAACATTATCCATCAGGGTGACATATCATCCACCGATGCATCGATTACGGCGAATATCAGTATTTCAAGCACCCTCTACACAATGTGCCTGAGTCAGGGCAGCACCTGACCGGCACAAAAATGCTGCAAGCATCAAGAGCTTGCGTATTGAGTTGCAGTACTACTGAAGCACAAAGCTATTAAAATTCTTCCTAATATCAACTTTCACCAGTGACTCGCAGAGCGGGATATCTATGTACAATGTACATGTACGCGGAGCATGTCTCGCGCCCCTGATCAGGTGCTATTGCAAATTGGTTCCTTCAATACGATTGAACACACAACCAACAGATTCTGGTTCTGCAAGAGTGTGGCAATAAATTGTCTAATGGACGTCCATACTTGTACGGAGCGAGGAAATATTAACTGGCAATGACCAAAACCGCAAAACTTGTTGATGGATTTCGAAATGTTGACAGAGTGTCTTTAGTGGGTATGGTTTCATAAATTCCATGGCAGAGTGGAATCTATTTACCAGAGGGAGGTGCGCACATACATTTTTTTTCCGCGATCATTAAAATCGCATTATTTATGTCTTTGCGAATCGATTGGATAAATATTATTTTTCGATTGACACGGCCCGACGTGCCGGTGGCAATGGGCGAGCACCATACGCGCCTACAATGTTTGCAATCAGCGGAATTAGCTAATGAAAGACAATTAATTCGCTGGCAAAAAAAGAAAGAGAGAGCGATAGAGTCTGTGGGGGATTGTGTTTGACAATAATTCGTTTATAGCTTTTATAGGTTTGGGAGCGTTTTTGCGCGCACAAATAACAATCAACGCACAAACTTTGCAGACATTTTGTTTCTAAAGCCTCTGCAAGACAGCTTCTGGTGTGGTATAACTTGCTGCAATTTGCATGTGCGGATGAGGTATGGACTGGACATTGCACATTCTCTAAACGAGTTAACAGACTTGATTTGTAAAAAGCTCTATCTATAGTAAAGTAACCTGCTTTTGAATTGCGGATTACAAGTTCTTCTGTTCCGGAATAGATACAAATTGAGTTGATAGAGCCTTCATTCAGCTCTGGCACTGCGGCCGTTTTTAAAGGAGCCTATTGAACCTTTCACTTGACACTAAGAAAATTTTAGCCTCGACTTTCGCTTCTTTCTTCGATCTGCTCTCATTGTTTCTGAGCTTGATTTGTATGCCTTTTTGTAAACACGACCGGTTTGCTGTTGAAGGGCCTGATTCAAACCAATTGCATACAATAGCGGAATTGAAATATTAAAGGCAAGTGATTCAAACCGTCTTTAGGATGAAGTCTGAATCGGAAAAATGATGTTTGAAAGTGTGAATCGGAACATTCTTGCGACGCAGTTCATCAAAGCCTACACCAAAGTATGCTCTACCTACTATACCTACATCAAACGAACCTTACCAAACTGTCCAGTGATGCCTCTCTTTTTCGAGCAAGGTTTGGGACTCAAACTTGTCCGTCAATCAAGTTGAGTAGGTTTCCCAATATTCAATGGCATTTGATCGCTTTAAAAGTGCTCTGTGGTTAAAATTTTGCTACCTTCAAATACTTGCGGACATTTTTAGGAATATTTTCGAACATGTTCGAAATTTCCGATTTACATTTTCGAATTTAATATATCTTGCCAAGGATGTCTTAAAAGGTCCAGTGGTAAGTTTGTAGTTACTTCAAATATTCGGAGAAATTTCCAGAAAACGTCTAGCAACACTGTAGTTTAATGTCAAAAAGTATTTTAGGTAATAAATAAAAAGGCACTTCTTGCGCGGCCACGGCACAGAACGGTCGTCTTACTTTTCTTTTTTTTTTTTAATATTTCCAAGAATATTACATTGGGAACTAAGCGATTGCTGTTGTTTCTTTTGTTGTTGGTTATTATAGAGATCTTTTTTAAAAACGTCTTTTATGCGCACCAACACAGACTGATTTAAATACTTTTTGAAGGCCTGTCTTGGGTGACGGGGTGATCTTTGGTCAACTTTAGATATTTCGATTGTTTTAAAGTGTTAATCGAATTTGTCTTATTTTAGATTTATGTTAAAAAACAAATTTAATAGAGTAACACAAAAGAAGTGATATTTTGGCGGAAATGAATTGTTTGTTGAGAAACACTGTGGCGATTCAGCTCGATCTCAGCGAACAGAGCCACAACACCACAACCATCCATTTTGTCAACCATCGCTTGCCAGCTGTCGCATTGGCCTTTTTCCGTTCTCTTACCTTTTCGACAGGGACGGCGAGCAGAGGTTTTCCACACGTGTTATTCCTTATTTTTACTGCAATAAAATATAAATCTAGTTTTTAATATACATATATTGATTCTTATTGTATCGGATTTCCATCATACAGTGCAAGCACTTTGGTTGGAATTATAGCTATTTTGAAGTACACCGAACTAATCGCTCTTGAATTCTGACTTTCTGTTCTTTTTTTAATATACCTCTTCCAAAAACTATATTTCTATTTTTTCCCTGTCGGAAGTAAACCTCGCACTTCGCCGTGGAATGACAAAGCGCCTACCACTTGTAACAATAAAGCGATCGGTATTGTGCGGCCAGTTGTTGAGCAGAACCGGAGAATGACGACCGCGTTTTTTTGTTGTTTTCGTCGGTCTGTCTTTTCCATTTTTGGTCAACAGAATGACAGCTTTTACATAACTTTATAGTAAAAACTAAATAACAAGCAGTCACCCGTTGAGTTTGTTTTGATTCTTTTTTGTGGGACGAAATTCTGACTAAATTCGTAAATTGAAACACTTTCAGCCTTGCTATTGATGCTTACTGCCATCGAAACGCCGCCAAAATTCCTGTCTTATAAACCTTCTTTGAAGAATTCTAGAAAGAAACCTATGCAGCCCAGTCACGTTGGGAGGTCGACTAGACGCTCCCTCACAATCTCGATGATTGATTACACAAAGCTATGCCACAAGTCCGAAACGTGCCTTCCATATCTAGCCTCCTCCATACACAATCCACTTGTGTACCCTAATTCTTACAGCATAAATCATTTCTTAAGTTTAAACCAAATCAACACACTCTCGGACGCAGTATTCCCTCTGCGCCATTCCAATTAATCAATCAAACTTATGGCCACGTCTTAAGACAGACGGTCGGTGTTTTGTTCGCCTCTCATTAATTCCTATGTAACCCAGCCGCGCCATAACTACATGCGTCAGGTTCTTGTCACTCGGGTACACATCAAAAGGAAATACCACATCTGAACAGATATTGAATGTCAATCGATAAATTGATTATCTTTGCAGCCCGACATCCACTTCCCTATAGAATTAATTCCACGTTAGATAAATTAGCACCCAGCATGCGCTTTTTGCCACCGCTTTGCCTACTTAGCGGCGAGGCAGAAATAAACCCGGACGCCTGGAAACGCTGCTGTGGTCCGATTCTGTAAGAAAAGTTAACCCATGCAAACGCAGCACTGCTGTGTCCCTGTAATCACTCAATTTGATGATATTAATGCTCGTTTCTCCTCCATGATCATGATCAACCCCCTGACGGTTTGTCGTTCCTCTATTTCTGTTTGATGTTTGTGCATAAGTGGGGCTATATGTAGTCCCACACATGGTGGCGCGTTGAAGGCAGTTTTCTGCACTCCACTATGGCAAATTTTGAAATCTATCTTTGGTCACGTAAGACACCCACCCCCTGATGGCAGCAATCGCCCTCGTCTTGGATACAAAACAAATTGTCTTGTCTCTGCTGTGGTGACTGTGAGTGTCGTTTAGCATTCGTCGTGTGTGCCTCTCAACTGTCGCGTTTCGACTGCTTTTATTCTATTTGCACGGAGGGAGATGCTGATTGCTGACAGGACAGCACCCGCTTCTGGTGGCCCCGTCTTTGGTTTGTGGGAGGCTACTTTTGTTTCGCTTTGACGGTGACTGTGACGCTCTCTATATAGCGTAACGGCCACATAATAATTGGCAATAATTCAAAATTTCAATCGTACGCATTTCACAGACGGGGGCGAGTCTGTATGGGTTTAAAACCGATTTGATCCCATCAGTGGAGCGATGTAGTCTAAAGTCGTTTTTTATAATTTTGGTTTCCCCATTTTGGATGTGCTCACAGACAGAACACTCAAAGAGATTAAATTGTTAAATAATTTATGAGCTAAAGAGTGCAGGAGAATGTGGTCTGTTTTGCTCATTCACATCAGCAAATTGACTGCAGTTGTTGCGGGAATACGCCGTAGGTATGTGTCGAACTACAGGGTGGATCAGCACGAGTATGCTGTTTCTGCAAGAGTCCTACTGGTGGGTGTTGGTCGAATAATAATCCAAACTCTCAGACACTTATGATGGTTCGTATGTACTTCATCCCTTGAAAATGGTACGAAGAGAAAGATGGAGGGAACTCAAACCAGAGGAAGATGCTGCAGACTGATTGTTGTTTCGAGGGCAGTGCTTGGAATGGTACAGAATCTTCTCATATTTGCCAACACCATATCAAGGCAGTAGGCAACTTCTACCTATACGCTGACTTAATTAAGCTGTTTAAGCCATATCATGTCTTTTAAGTTTTTCAAAGTTTGTCTTTTTGTCTTTTTGTCTTTTTGTGTATGGTACACGAAAATTTGCAACATTCTAGTTCTGAGATGTGTTTTAATGCCAGAAATATTTACCTTCTTAAGTCCTAGGTTATGTTAGGTTGAGTGGGGTTTTAAGATCGTTACAGAAGACCAGGCACCATACCCGGCCGATCGCCATCCCCAACCCCTAAATTTGCTCAAAATTCCTATTTGAACAGGCACAGTCTGTAGAAAAGGCGCATTTGGAAGTATCCCGAACGCAATATCGCACTTTTGAAGATTGCAGTATTACGCGTTCAATATCGTGCTATTGCAACTTAAGACCTCATATTAATAAAATGATTTCAAAATAGGAGTTGCAACCTTCACTTTGCAAAACAAAAAAAAAAAACACAAAATTATAAGCGATCGCTTGGAATCAATCCGAAAACAATTGTCCTCTATTTATTACGAGAAATAATACCCATTGCACTAACCTCCGTATTTCTTTTTCGTTTTTTGTTTTCCTTGTGTCTTGCAACCGTTGGAAACTGCGAAAAATCCCTACGGATAGTGAGTCTATCTTTAGGTGCAAACTAAAATGACTGCATCTGTAGAAAATTTTCGATAATTACATTTATATTTCATGCTTTGACTCGACAGCCAGAGTATTCTTATTCCTTCCCAGCGTCCCCGATTGTTGAAATGTCAAGTGTTTGGAGCCTTTCAATATTAAAGTTTCCAGGGTGTTGTTTAAATTTCGCAATTTTTCAACAAACTATGTCAAGAAGTAGATTAAAAAATTGGCCGCCGTTCAGATTGCAGCCACACCTAAACTAAGCAAATAATTTACCAGATCAATGATCGCACTCCGAAAAAGGGAAAAATTACTAAACGATTGGGGAAACTTAATCTTAAACATTTGTTTGCGTTTTTCCCAATTTCATCGACAATCTCCGACTCTGCCAATGTTTAATCGAAAAAAATCTCCTTTCCAGCACAAGTAGATAAGTAAATTTTCGTTTGCATATATAGTTTGACATAAGCGGAACGATTTGTATTTTATTTACAACTTGCAAGTGACAATAGTTTTCGGTCAGCAATATAAATAAAAGGGCACGTTCAAGAATCTAGTTACCTTAAGTCGACTAGATTGATCTGGATAAGATGTTACCTGAACGCAAAAACTAGTTTGGTTGGGAACGTCACTTTTCCTCCATAAACGCCAACTCAAACAACTGCTCATATAACCGATTTCAGACAGTCAAAACGGAGATAGATCTAGTCAGACAGCGGTCAGACTTACTAAACTAGATATATGAACGTCCCCAATATCTACGTATTTTAAAACTAGTACTTGCTCTGGCGAATACAAATTTATTGTAATCTATTCAAAATGAGTTTTTAAAAATGCACGTTCATCGTTTTATGAAGAAAACGGTGCTGATTTTATTATTTTGAGGATAGGGAAAAATTCCCACTAGCTGGTTACACTGACAAAAATACTCTTAAATTTTAAAAAATCTGGCTATGAGATGGTTGGTTTAAGTGGCTGTATTTCCCGTTACCCGACGAGGGAAAAACACAAACAGCGTATTGAGCGCCGTTTTGAGACCAAAACTAACCTCAAATAAATGGAGATGAAGGACGTTAAATGAGCTCAAAACCAGCCTGTGGAGTTGAGAAATTGGATGATGTTGTTGAAATGGATGCTTTGAATGGCCGCAAGGTCATCATAAAAGGGATGACCTAGTGCACTGTCGGGTTTTGGCTAGGGTCGGACACTCGGCCATGAGTATACTGTAAGCAAATTAAGTTTGCCTTGGCTCAAAGATATTGGCCTCGGATATTCTCTTCTGCAAGTTCAGTCAGAGTTGCATATAGGTACAGAGGTAAGAGGGAAATTATTTGCTAGTACTAACATTGGAAGCAACCGATGACACGGATGGGACAGCAAATTCAACGTGTCTGATCGGAAATCCGGGCGTCCATTTTAATCATTGAATTGTTTTTCTTGATGATCTACGAACAGCGTGACCTTTTTGCGACTAAAGTTGCAATTTGCATTTTTTTCCGAGAGTCTCCCACAACTTTTTCACTATTTGAGGCCTTTTTCAGTTAGAAAAAGCGCTTTCGAAATTTTCCAAATGCTGCTATTTCCTAATAAAAACTTTTAGAAACTTGCCTATCACTCTTATAGTGTTTATTGAGTGAATACTTGATAAATATTGTTAAAAACTTCGAAATTTGCAGAACAGCTTCAGAAATGACCATTTTTTGTTCTCATTGGCCTTTTCACTTGGGACTTTTCACTTTTCAGAAGTCTGCAACGGTCAACCTGCCTACAAAGCTTTTAAAAGGCTATACACCTCATATTTAAGAGACCGTGCGAATATTTGGCGTTATTGGATTGAGGTACTGCGGCTTTTGTTTAAGGTTAGCGCAACCTATCTAACTTCCTAACTTCCGTAGAAAAGTATGTGAGACCAGCAAAAGTGGCTAATATAAGTTTCCCAAGATTTTACTCTTAAAGCAATGCATATCCATAGGCGCACAGAAACGACATCTGTCACATTTTGGGATTTTGAAATGGTTTTGACCAATACCGCGAAAGTTGTCGAAGAACTTTCGACCTTGATTTCTTTACCAAGTCTTTGGTTTTGGATAGTTGTAATCACCCGCTTGCAATAAAAAATAACAATTTTGTAGATATGTATTGACATTCTTGCCATTTGGGCGACAAATGACGATATCTCCTCTGATATCTTAAAGTAATTTTCTTTGTTGACGATATTATATCGAAACGAATGAGTCTGCTGCAATGTACACATAATAAATTGCTGTACCTGACACTCCCGGGTAAATTTACATATTTGCCTTTTTGGGCGCCAAAAAATTGATACCAGAACTACCTATACCAGGTAAAGAAAGTAAACTCATAATGTACGGCATTGTGTTACACATTCGTAAATTGCACTCAAGTTGTTTGGATAGTTGTCATTATTCGAAGTGATTCACAAGTGGAATCTGTGACTCATGCTGCTTCAAAAGTGAATAAATTAATGTTCACCGACCAATTTCGACGTCAAATTCAACAAGTTTGCTATAGATTCTGAGTTTGTGACGTTAAGTACATTTGAATCTAGGCCCAAAGGTTCCAATAGAAGTTTATACGAAGCAAAGCCTCTCAAAGCAACATGGGAAAACCAACTGCGCGTAGGTACTTGTGACTTGGGAAAGTTTTTCAACAAAACCTGAGTGGAAGTTTCTTTCGATGAGAACGAAGGTCGATTGTGAATATCTCTGCAGCTTAGGCGGAAACACAAAAATATATCTTTTTAAACCGCCAAACAATCGCCGCTGACAACGTACATCTATTTATTTGTAAAACAAGTCGTATTTGATTATTCCTAGCTTCGAAAATGCCAACTTAGGTACAACTTACAAGAGGCTTCTCTTAGATAATAAATTCCCTCAAGCGGAAAACTCTATCCCCGTTTGATTTGTCAAGTGCGCTCACATGAATCCCTCAAACGAAACCGTAAATCTCTCCACCGACTATACAGATTAATCAGACGGCACTTTAACAAAATAAATCCTTTCCGTATCGATCTCCATTATTTCCTTCGCACATAACTCTATTGCCTATAAAGCCATAATCCACTTCAATAAATTAACCGTCACCCTTTTTATTTTATTTTTTGTTTGTTTTGGGGATAAATTTGTTTCTCTCTTTTAAATTGCATAAGTGCTGCAATAAAGCTAATGGACCAAAGTGGTGTAATTCATTCCTCAGTTAATCCAAGTCGAGTGCAGAGGATATTGTTTGGTAATCCCGAATTTTCGGGTAAGCCCCGCTTTTCGGAAACGATAGATATCTGCTCATGCGCCACCGTGCGTTGCTCAGCACGCACCCTCTACAGACAAAACTCGAAAACAAACATCTTTTATAGTCTATTATGTAATTTCATATCCAAAGTGAATATTTCAAGTGTTTTCAATTCAAGTGGATAGGCAGGCATTCCTGTTCCGTGACATCTGCATCGTGTAGGGGACGTGCATCTAAGACCTCCACAACCGACATCAATCAATTTCGAGGACCTCCATCGAACCATCCCTATCGAATTCCACTTCCACAGATACCGTATTACCATCCCCATCTGTATGCAAGAGAGGGGCGATTCTACTCTATACTGCAGTTGTAGAAAAAAACATTTTATTAGTCTGCCGCTCGCGATAAATGAATCACCCTATAATATTGATGATTATAACCAAAAGTACTTAGTACGTCGGTCGTCGGTTATGCTATATGCCAGATACGACTACGACCCTCGTTCAGTGTTATTTTGTCGTGGCTACTACCCGAACGAACCACACAAAGTCGACAGCGACTCTCTCCCTTCAAGCAGAAAAGTCTACCAAACACATTCTCAAATACAATTGAGATTGTAGTCTGTTTGCTTCTGTGTATAGGGTGGTGTATGTGGATTAAAAGCAAAAAAAAAAAAACACCCGCGCGACGAATTTTATTCTACACACTTACATTCTAATATCCGCAGAGTGCATACTGCGCGCGCGGTATTTTAATCGAGTCAAAGAGAGCAGCCAGCCAGCATCCCGCGGCATGAGATTCAGATACAAAAATCCAGAGCAGATACAATCAGAGAGTGCCTCAAAGAACACACAGTCTCCTTGATCGCTTCGACGAGAGTACATAATTGAGTGCCTCTAAGATGTAGTATCGCGGTACGCGAAATTCTTTTATACATAAAAAAAACTCCTTTAAACAATTTAAAATGAACATTTTTTGTTTTAAACAAATCCAAGTGACAGTGAAGTAGTGATTTAATCAAACAAGATAACAAATACATATAAGAATTCGTTTGTGCGTGCTAGATTATTTCCCCCTTATCTATACAGCCTTTTCTAAAAAAAAATACAGTGCCTTATCTTTAAGGTTTTGTAACGGTTTTCATTAGTAATCGACTTAAGTTTTGTGTGAAATTTCCTTGAATCATCAACAGTGCACCGCAAATGTGAATAAATCAAGTTGCTCATACTGAAACAACAACAAACAAAGAAAATAAATTTCTTACAAACTAACAAAGATTTGCAATACAAGGATATAAACAATTCAAAAAGTGGTAAAGCAACATTTTAATTTTTTTCTCCACCCATCGACGGGAGTGTTTATGAGTTCTGTTCCAGAATGCATTTTCTACGACGCAACGTATGTGCGTCCAATTCTATCCCATCAGTTGAGATTCCATCCAATGGGAGATGGAATTTATAATTTCTTAACTAAACAGTCCTACGCTCCAGATAGATACCTACTCAAAAGATAGAAGCAAGTTTGGTTCAATGCACGAATGTATACCAAATGGACGGACATTACGAGCAGCGTGTGTAATGTGCGTTTCGCATAGAGAGTATTCCGAGTAATTGGCAGCACGGAATATAGAACAGAATAAATAAATATTTATTCAAATGGAGATGTGTGGAAATGGCTGCTTTAAATTTAAGGCAAATTGAGTAAGAAAAATGCTGAAAACCCGCTGCAGTGTAGGAGAGGTAGTGTCATGAATGGACAGCAGGTTTTTGTTTTGGTAGAACTAGAGGAAGTTGAATAAGTGGAAATAGAACATGTTTATGAGTTAAATTTTGTTCGCCACGCTGTGTGAAATATTCTGAGTAGGTATTTACATATTTCCAATTCAAGGAGGAGCGTTATAATGAATTTAGAACCAATTAGCACAATCACAAACGTAAGAGACACAGAGAGAGGCTTGTCTTGCACAGAAGGCGACTTTGTCAGTCGTTAGAGCTGTAGGGGAATTTCGAAAGTGGTACTAATTAATGGAGGTCAATTAATGATAACGCAAGGTTTTTTTTCCGTGCGACATACATAGTACATATTTTATGTTGGCTTGGAAATTTTATTTTACTAAGGCCCGTTTGCTGATACAACTCATAACGATTTAAGTTCTACTTAAATATTACTTTTTCTATGGCATCGACTGTCAAATAAGATTTTAAGTGGAACTTAAATTAGCGCTATGAGTAGTTTCAGCAAACGGGCCTTAGTAGAGTAGATAACAACTGGCATTCTGGGAAATGTCCTGAAAAATGTAATACTTACTGGCAATGATTTAAATTTTAATTTATGAGAGATTTTTAGAAGACAAAACTAATTCGAAGCCGACATTCAAAAGTGGCAACATTGCCACTGAAATGCTTAATAAATCAACTCTCCTTCCTGTATTGCTACTGTTTATATTTTTCCTTTTTTTTATGTTTTCAATAGGTTTGTAAAAGACGATGTGGCAACATAAACCGTATTTTTTTTTTTTTAGCTTCGGTCTCAGCAATGTAAAGTAGGATTTTCATCATGCAATTACAACAACTATGCTCTACTTGACACTTCGAGCAGTCACAGTAATTGTTGTGATTGTGTGCTGAAAATCCTACTATACTTTGCTTTGCTGAAATCGAATCTCAAGGAACACGCCTTTTGACAACTGCATATTATTTAAAGAATCAAATTTGAAAAAAAAAAACTATTCTGTGAACATTTTTGCAATGTCTGCAAAAACTACCAAAACTATTAAAAAAAAGCGTACAAACAAAAGTGACAGCATTGCAACTGAAAAACTCACGAAAACCAACAAGAAATTTTTTTTTAGATTATTGAAGCAACTTCTAAAGGGAAGTATGGTTTTTTGATTTGCCAGACCTCGGTAATCATTTCTAGTACAACTGTAGCGTTTCCGGTACTGTTCAGTATTATAGTTGATCTGGGCTTATTTCTGTGCATCCATTTTTCCATTAAAAATTATTTTTACTGAATTTCTCGCCAAATGCTGCCATTTTTTCGTATAATTCTTTGAATCTAAAACCAATTTAAATCAAAATGGTTGGGAAATCTTTTCAATCCTCTAATCTCTAATGCATCGAAAAGGCGGAGACGATTTAAGCAGGGAAGTTTTAGCTCAACCAGATAAACCATTTTAATGGGTGTAAAGCCACAGCTGACATATGAGATTTCAAGGGGAAAACGGACTAACAAAACCATGCCAAGCTCAGTTGTTAATGATAATTAAATAAAAAAAAAGTCACCTGAACGTCGTTTTCTTGAACTCCTCGTTGTGTTGGGGACACATTTGACATATCCCATGACTGTGTATCAAATTCTATTTCAAAATCATACAAGCAGCTTTCTGGAGACCCATAGTAGGCAAAGCTGATCCACCTATAGTTGATAAAACTGCTAATCGGAACTTTGCTTCAATTCATTTGCCGCAGCGTGTCTTCATGTCATTATTTCCGACACCGACAACAAAACTGCTGAGGCATCCATATTTATATAAACAATTTTAAATGTTGTTGCTCCTCTAGCTCTTCTTTACAAACAGGTCTAGAAATCAAAAACATCTCCCCATAACGCGGCGCCAATCATATTTGTTTAGTCGAATATTTGTGAAGGTCACCACATCGCCTTTCTTCCGACCCCCGCAAAAAGATTACAAATACAATTAGCTACCAACGATATGACGGAAATGTTATCTCCACATTATTTTGCTCTATTTTCTCAAAACGAGTGCTAAAAGTTCACAATTTGTGATCTCTTCTTTGCACGTCATTACTTTACCAAAGGTGCAAACCCATACACACACTCAGCTCTGTGATATCTCCCATAACAATCGAATAAAGTACACAATTTCATTAGTGTTTCAAAAATAAATTCTGATTTCATTTCATCGAAAATGGCAGCGCGGCGCACTAGCAGAATCAAATAAATTCGCACTCCTACTTATACTTATACTAGGAATGGCTGCCTTTAGAAATGTGTGCGTGTGCATTGATGATGATTATAACTGTGGCGGAATAGCTCACCTTACGCTTCACCTCACTTTGTGCACTTTGTGTGTGATGTATGCTGGTGATATATTTATTCAGCCCTCAAACCCCCCCAAGAGTGAGAAACGTTTCTTTACAAAAGTACTGCAATGAGTACCTACAGGGAAAAAAACCGCGTCACTCTACTCTGTTCAACCTCATTCAACATGACATTTAAAAGGGCGCGAGAAATGTTTACAAAAAAGAAGGAAAGCAAAAAACCGCCAGAAACGCCAGGATGGTTGTGAAATGCCTCAGCATCGTAGAGCGCATCCGTGAGGAGAGCATTTCTGTTTTGCAATTGTATTCGGAAAGGACAATGAGCTCCGAGTCTGAATGCAATAAAAATTGTCGGAATTTTTACCTCAAGTCGAGTGGAAGGTATACGGGGGTATTGTTTCTCTCAAGTGGTAAATGTTGATTCAGATACTTGTAAGTCGTAATTTTTCGTATACGATGTTGAACTCCTGACCGATTTCCTAGTTTGTAAATATGTATCGTTGCGTTTTTCTCGTCTATTGCATTTGAAATTTTGTCTTTTGTCGAATTTCTACGGAAATGCAAATCTGGCTGAAAATGTGTAGTGAACCCCTTCTTGGCTGTGTGTGCTTGGTTATTCATGCCAAATGTCACCTTTCAGATTTCAAAACAAATAAAAGGAACCTTCTCGTATGCATGAGTAGTACTACAAATTGGTATTCATGGTCTTCTTCCGGTCGGATATTTGGGAATCTACATTTTTGATTCATCTAATGATTACATTCAAGCAAGGCCCGACTTCATAGTGTGGGTAACATTGCAGGGGAGGTCGACGGTTGAACGTAGCGGAATTGTATGTCATGGGTGATTTGAAATTCTAATAGGGAGTTCATTGAGGGGATCATTTACGATGGAAATATTTTTCTCGAAGAGGGGCAATACCCAATTTAGTGGCTTTGTCCAATTTTTTATCACCCAATCCTTTTTATAGAAGAAAAACCAACCGAGGTGGCAACAAACTGCAAATCCCAAGCAAAAGTAAACGTTAAGCAACAACACTCACAGTTAACAGCACAATCCCTATTTCATTCATCATTCTTTGAATACGGAAGTGTCAGAAAATTAGCTGGAGATTATTAAACGCTTTTATTGAACAAACGTCCACAAAATCCACTGATACATTTTAGTCCTATTGTCAAACAAGAAGCCGTATGAGTTCGTTCAGCAGAACATTGGATTTGTCATATTTAACGCGTATTACGAGCGGTTAAAGCAATCTATTTTTATTTATGTGAATGCAGCAAAATAAAATGTTCAAATGTCTTGGTCGACTCACTGGACTATATTGACTCTCCATCCGAGTTACACTGGCAAAAGTGACTTTTGATTTCCATAACTGCAATGTGGATAAGCATTACTATGAGTCCGACCAGTCTTTTTATATTTGTATGTCAACTACAACTCGGAATAGCTACGAATGGTTTTAATTTATCCAGACTTTGACAGCTCCAAGTGTCATTTTGCACTGGTTGCAATCAACCCATAATTTCATAATTTATGTTTCAGTTTATTAGTTAGAAGAATACACGCATAGTTTTGAAGTGTTTCAAATGACAAAAATCAACTATTTACTAAATGAATGACGTTGTTATGGAAATGGCCGCGTTTCATTTCACGCTAGATAATCAGCGTTATGTCAAATTCTATAAATTCTTTCATATTCAAAGTCATTTTTTCAAGGGAAATTTCTTTTTGACTGTCGCCAGATTGAAAAAAAGAGAAAACGAAAAACGAGCTGTCAATGCAATTGTTTTAAAGAAATCAAATGCGAAAAAAAACGAGTGAAGTTCGCCGACAAAATTGGAAATGAAGAGTAATAAAGTTTAAGTTATGTTTCCATTTTTCCTAACAGAATGTTGTCGACAAAAACACTAAGTGTGCTCATTGTTTCACTGGCGTTTGAGCTCTCGCGTCGTTTCATCATCTAGCAAATCGTTTGGTAAACATCTAGCAGACAATTGAACGCGTTCAATGCCACACTCGCGTAAGGGAAAAACAAACGAATCCGATTCTCTTGTCATAATCATTGAAAGTGTTCAAATTCCTCTTTTTAGTAGAAATCCTATTTTACGTCTTCGCCATTAATAGTTGTTCTATTCTTCGCTACATGTTATTTTGCATTATTGCTTCCCAAAAACAAATGACGAGGGAGCAAAAATCGCTTGTTAATCCAATGTGCTTGATTGGACCAATTAAAACTAATAAAAGCGGTTCAAACCAGTGCAGTATGTACATACTTCGAAGTATGTACATATGTTTATGTAATGCAACGAAATATGATATCAGAATAATTTTATCGCATCTTCCACACGGAATGCAAATGTGTGTTTTTTTTTCTATTGATCCCACAAAAAGCAATATATGCAACGGATTTACTTTGAAATTCTTCAGAAAAAATGTTAATTTATGATCGAAATCTTAATAAATAGCTATTAAAGAACATTTCTGCTCTATATACAGTTGGGTGGTTCCCAATACCAATATAAAATTCCCTCACTCCAACAGTATTATGTCTATATCGTAATTTAAAAATTAATATCTGTCAGTTTATTTCGGTTCATGATGATTAAGCTCGCTCACCACAGATGTAGACAGTCTAGTTAGGTATGCATATGTGTACTAAAAAGAAATTAAAATTATAATATTGGTCTTCGGAAATGTTTTTCCCATGACAGTCATTTTGCAAGTGTTGCCATTTTTTTTTTACACGGAAACATCAATATTTTAGAAAAAGTAAGTGACGAGGGTCACGAAGCCAATTTCTTTTAATCGCTTCAAAGGTATATGTGCATGTGGACAGTTTTTGTGATACTTTCAATGTGTATCAAACTGTGTGTTCGATAACGATTTCCAAAACACGGATAATGATTTAGAAATAAGTTTTGTAAATAGGATCACTAACTCATTTAAAGCGGGAACAGAAAAAGTTCAAGTGTCTGAACGACTTTTTTTTGTTGGAGTTATATTTTATGGTGACGTTTGGATTACTTTTCACTATAGACATATAGACGTTCATAAACAATGTCGGATTGCCTTAGTCTGCAACGGAAAACGATTCCAAAAATAATAACATTTGCACATCCCTGGCTTATGAGTGCAAATTTGATTGAGACTGACAGCTTTACTGAAACTTTAGCAAACACAATAAATGTGTCGCCATCTGTTGGCAAACTACGTTTTCACAAAAAATGCAATTACTATCGCTTCTGTGAGCTCAATCCCTTGCGTCTGTTTAAACAAAAAACCAAGTTGATAAGGAGGGAGGAGTTTGCTATGGTAGGTGAAGTCGTTGGTATTGATCAATTTAAGTTACAAGCAACAAAAAGTACCAAAACCACCCTTTGAAAAAAATCTAAACGTAACAGGACTCCCCAAAGTGGAAAAAATATCTCTTCTTAAATAAACATACTCACCTACACGACATACCTGATGTTATTGCCGAGGTGACAGTGTCATCAGAATGGCATGACTTTGCCAATCTACCTACAGCTGTGTATAACCAAATGTGATTCTATTTTCGTTTTGAATTGTTTTTGAATATTGCCCGAAGGCTCTTCTTCTGTTGTTTTGGTGTGAAGATAATCAGTAATGAGGGGGGACGGCTTGTGGGCGTTAAACGCGAAGATTAGTTTGACATTTAGCTCCTAATTGCTCAAGTGTCATTGTAACACACGTCAAAAAGTGAATTATATACCTCTACATCGGCACTCGAAAAAAACAAAACCAAAATTCAAAATTCCCGCTTTAGAGTTGTTCAAAAATATCTCTCCAGCCTTATACAGCTTGCGTAATTAATTACCAACTTGGAGGACATAAATCGCTGCAACATTTTAATGGCACATAAATCCTTCTTGTGCCTCACAGCACAACCTGCCGGTATAATGTGCATTTTTTAAATATTCCACTCGCCTGTAGTGAGCTTCTCAATTTTAATGCAAAATATACATGCTCTGCACTTAACCAATAGATGACGCTGCCGTATTTAGCTCTAAATTTAGACCGCAATCGGATTGGATGCGGCCTAAAATGAAATTAAGAAAAAAAGGAAAAAAAACACTCATAAACACTCTCGCTTTCGAAAAAAATACAGCTCGTTTTACTAACTTGTGTTCGTTGTCTTTTCTTTTCGTGTAGCGTTCTAGAAAGAATAAATTATCCTAAAAATACATACATTGCACATACGCGTATAGTCGTAAGCGACATACAACATAAATTGATGTGCACAGAAACAAGCAACAAAAACTGAACCAAAAGTGAATTCAAAATATACAACGAAAGAGTGAACGTCGACGAGTCCAACAACTATCATCAACATCATCGGTCCAAAAAGCCAACGGACCGATGCCAATAGATTCTCTGATCACGCAGAGAGCGAGAAATTGCGTTGTCGCCAGCCGCACCCGTACGCTTCTCGTCCCAGTTTCGAATGCGTGCAGTGCATGGTAATCGAATCGATCTTTGATCAGTCGGTCTCTCTTAACTTCCTGGATACACAAATAATATCTACGGCTCAGAAAAAAAAAAACAAAAACACTTTTTGAATAGATCGAAACAAGTTTCTTCGATTCAGTTAAAAAAAGCGCGCGTCGCATTGCGTTGGTCTCAAGATAAAATCTCAACTGCATCGAATCGGTGTTTTTTTTTTTTTTTTTTTTTCTAAAATACAACTCAACAAGAGAGCGTGTCCTCAGGAACATCAAGTGTATATCTATCGTATCGATGTGCGCTAAATTTTGATAAATAAAACCTCGACCAAAAATTATAGTGCATACATGTGTGTTGAGCTTAAAGTGTTTCACCCCAAGGCAGACACATAGAGAAAAAACAAAACTTATGTTTCTATTTATAATCTAATGTTGTTGATATTACTCGTCTTCCTAATGAAATTCGTGGATATTTCAATTTTAAATCGGGCCCGTTCAAGGGGCCCGAATGTTGCTGCAACATGTAGCAGCACGGGTAGTAGCAGTGGCAACAGTAGTGCCAGTAGCAGCAGCAATTCGTCATCCAAAGAGAACTGCTTCGGGAATGTAAATTTGGATTCGAATTCAAATCAACATAGAATACGTACGTTGACAGTACAACAAATGCAACAGCTACGTCACTATCAACAATTGCAACAGCAACAATTGGTTTTGTTGCAGCGCGAACTGTTGCGCAGGCAAAAGTTGCGCCAACTAAAGCAGAATAATTTTGATGCGGAGCCAGCGACGAGAAGTAATTGTAATGTTGGAATAATGAAAGGTATTACAGTTTGTTTTGAATTTATTTATTTATAATTTCCTCTATTTCTTACATTTTATTTATTTGACCTGGCCGATGGCCAACGAATGTTTGCCGCCGATGTTGAGGAGGAAACTGAAAATGCCACATCCACCGGTGGTGTCAGAGAGATATTTGGAATGTTTGGCCTAATTCGATGTAACCGACAGGAATTTTTCGCTTCGGTGGTTTTTATTTGTTACTAAGAATGTTGTAACGGGGGGTTTCTTCTTTATTTTACTGAAATGATCCATTTATGATCTATCTGTCTGGATTTACGTAATATGTACCAAAAACTTAGAAAGTTTCTTTGCCAAGTTGTCAATGACAAAGGGAATGCTTGGGCAAATATTTTTGAATACATGAATTAAGTTTCGAACAAGAGGGTTCTTCTATTCAATTGGTCCTAAAATTGTTTGTTTAAGTGCACCAATATGAATAGAAAATTCAGCTTGAGTGCAAGTTCATGTACAAATTTGTTGCAGTCGCACTTTAATAGCTAAGCCCCGAGGAGGTTCGATCATATCACCGAACCATCTTCCAACGATCACGATCAATAGTTTGATTCATCGAATGCGGGCTTTTCAATCGCGATCAATCCATGTGAAGTGATTTTGCATGGTTATCACATTAATATGGAGATGTCAAATGCGATTTGTAATCGTTTTTGTCATTGATCGAACCGAGTAAATAAAATTATTTTTCTTGTAAGATCTTTATTATTCAGTGAAATCCCTCTATCTTCTGACTGAACAGAGTTTATCATTGATCGTATCTCAAAGGCAGGCCACACAAGTTTGAGATCGATCGTTGTTTTTAAATTTTTACCTAATTTTATGTTCGATCGCTATCTGATTAGTTTTAAATTCAATACTAAAAACGATCAACGCGATCGAGAGGGTAGTTTGTGATCTGTTGAAATGACCATAATTTTTTGATTGATCTTACAAAATGTTGATCGTAGTTTCCCAGTTATCGCCACTTTAAATCCGTAAAAAACTGCATTCCGTTTCGTCCCAGAAACCTGTGAGCTGGCATCTAAGTTTAAATAGGTTGACCCCTCCCTCAGAAGAACTAAACCGCACAAGGACAATACCAGAAGGCAACTTCTTAAAGTTACGCTTAAAGATCAGTACACAGACATCATTTCGGTAGCATCTTCTTCAAGGATCAAATACTGGGTGCAAATACTTCGCGAGCATCGCCATTTTTTTTTGTAATCTGGTCCAATCAATTTTTCTTCATAGTCCAGCAGAAAAATAATTTTCTTAAAGAAGAACAATATGCTCAAACAAATTCTCTAATCATCTGAACAGGCGGCATAATTGAAGAGTACCTAGTAGACATCCAACAAGACGTTGTTAAAAATTGACCTCATACAGACATAACCTCACATTTCATCTAATTCTCCGGTGGAACACAATAAAAATCAATACGAAACCCCTACGACAGAAAAGAACACCTCAAGGACACAAGAACAGCGTCTGTCTTTAGCCTAGAATGCAGGCGAAGAACAATGAAATTTCAATTACTAACTAAACCTATGCATTTGGTCGGGGAATTGAAAGGAAAATCGATGAACAAAAGAACGCTGCAAGTCTGATGGCAAACAAAAGGACGTAATAAACTTAATTAACCGTAACAATGGATTACTTCGAAGATTACGAGCCAAGCCACCTTCCTTGCTATTCTCGTCGAATTACCTTTAAATGTCTCTCTGAACAAAAGCTCATCATATGGCTGGGTGGTAGGTGGGTGGGGTTGGTATTCCTTTTTTTTAAGGGACTTATCCAAAAGAAAAGCGCAAGTAAACTCGAATTATTTAGTTCGTTGTGTAAGACCCGTCGTCGTATAGATGTGGTTGCAATATTGCCGAGAACTGACGCTTGGACTAGCATTTGGATTACATGCGCCTTTGTTTAGAACACGCAAATTTGAAACTGCCCAAGCTTTATTAATATAACTTGCTCTCAGTAATGGTCTGGTTGCATGCAATCATGCATGACCAAGTAAGATCAAGTAACGAGTTTTCTTTGAAGATTTACTTTTTGATTTGTATATCCCAAAAACTCACCAGAACGAAGAGAAATTTAAAGATGCACTAGATATACCCAGAAATACTTTGATGGAAATTGCTTCTCTGTATTTATGCTTCATTGAGCATGCTTGAAATTGAAGACAGGCGAAATTAATTAGTTTTTTAGTACCGAGAACCATATGCCAGCTCAATCGTAGACGAAATATTCTTTTGGCTGCCATTTGTAGAAACAGTGACGTGAGGAGAACGCACATAAAATTGATGAACACTATAAAAGCGCAATGGGAAGTAATCAATTTCATCGCGCACGCTCTCGCTGAGACAAGAACAAAATAATTTTATGCGTTTTTGTCGTTGCACTTGGAAGAACCAGATGATGGCGATGATGCTTTTCGTCAGTGGCAATAGATTAAATAATTAAAACGAATGATATGGCTTTGGGTCAGGGCAAAGACTACACATAGTCGCATCTGAAGCAGGGAGTTATAAATAATTTTCAACAATTGGTAAGAGATGTTGCTAATTGACGAAAAGTTTATGTCCCCGAAGGTGTTACTTAAGGAGCTAAACTTTAAGTGTTTTTTTTTTTTCAAATCCCAAGAGAAAGCATGCGAGTGGCAACGAAAGTAGAAAATGTGAGATGTCAGAATGTTCTGTCAACGTCAGAACAGGATGTCTTGTCAGAAGCAATTACTGGAAAGGCGATCGTGGATTGGGAGTATTGTCAGCTGACGTTTTACTTCGGGAGACACATTTATAATTGGAGTTGTGAATTGTATGCCTGTCAAACGATTATTTGGCATTTATGTATAAAAGGCGTTCAATTTTGACTCGTGTACGTTCCAATTCCAAATTGAATGGAACGAAAATTATCAGTAAACAAATAAGTTTGTCAAAGCAATAGTATTCTAAAAAAAAATTCAAATAATCAGCAAACAAAAACGGCATTCATCAATATAACATGACATTTAACAACGATATAGTTTTTTCCCGTTTGCATGGACATAAAACGAAATGGTCAGCAAACTAAAGAGCAGCAGAAACTAAGCAGCAACATGTTTTTTAAATGTTGGAGTATTGACAGAATGAACCAAATGAAATTATGCCATTGATCAGTGGATTGAAATTTAATAAATTGGGCGCAGGTTAAACCGGACAGAAAAATTGGTTGTCTCAATCGCACTTCTTTGTTTTTTACCTGTTGCTTTTCTACTGTCCCTATAAAAATTAAATTAACTTCAAAGGAATTTTCTAAATTGTTATAATTCTCAGATGGCAATGTGTAACCGCCGTTATAGTGTGCGCTGCGTAAAAGTTACTTAGTAGTTACGTCAAATTTTAGAAAACTATTTAGGTTAGGTTAGGTTTGCGGGTTGGTAGAGCAGGGTAAACCCTATTATACCACACTTATGGGTCCTTTCGGACCCATTGTGATGACCTTTTTTGGGGGTTAACCGTTGGTGTTGTTGATGGTTAGCTTGTGTATTTCCTTCTTGTATTTACCCGACGCCGTCCAGCCATCCTAATGTCCTCAAAAACCTGTAAAGATGAGAAAGAGTAACATCAGAAAGTTCTCGTATGCTATTTAACGCTTTGCTAGCTAAAACTCGTTTAGAAAATATTAAGCACAATTTAAAGTTTTAAGTTGACCAGATTTGTCTGTACTAGATTTTTCCTGAACGTAAAAACTAAATTGGTCATAAACGTCACGTTTACTACGCCAGCCACATATACGAACTGGCAAATTAATCAATATACACAGTCACGAAATTAATGACTAGATTACCCCTCCACAGACGTCAACTGCAAAAACTGTTCATGCCATCGATTAAGCCAATTAAAACTGATACACATCAAGTCAGCCAGCTGTCAGCTTTACTAAATTCATGAACGTCCCCAATTTTTGACATTTGAACTACTTAGTTCATGGTTGGTTACTCTCCATTTTACGTTAACTAATTTCGTGATCAACCTAGAATTCTGTCATACTTAATAAACTCATGTTTCGAACGTCTCCTTTTGTTTCGTCGGAATTCCTTAAAGTGATAAAAATACAAATTTGTTGTTAAACGCAAACGAAAAGGGTGAGGACGAGTAACATCTGCATCCATCAAGAAAATATGAATATGATGAAAAGAAACATTGCACACGAACACGAATATTTTTTCCTACAGTGCCCAGGATATATTGTTCAAACTCACAGCGGCAAACTTACAACGTTTATGCGGGACTTAAATCAATATGTTCGCTACGCTTTTGTGAACAACTGTTCCATCAATCTAAAGTCGAATTGTTTATTACTGTAGTTTGTACCATTTAATTCTTTATCGTTGTCAGATGGCTGGATTGCGAAAAGCTATGACACCAAACGTCAACTTAACTTAAAACGACTTTGCACAGTTTCTCAACACAATGATTTAGTTGAACAATAAATTTCCCATGTTCCCTAGCGTGCTTGCATAATATTACAAAACAGTTTTTGTACAGAACTTTTTTTTTTGTTTTGACAGAAGACAATATACAAATTCAGGGCAGGGCCGCCGCAACCATATGTTTCGTATCATTAAACACGTTCCACATAAAGAAAGACCGAAAAAAAACCATACGCAAAGTATAAAATCACCCAAAGGGAGAGAAGCGTGATAAAAATAATCGTAAGAAAACCCCACAAGACAAATTCCAATCACGAAGAAAATTATTCAATTGGGAATGATGATTGCGCATAGTGCAGTGCCACCCCTCTTCAGCAAGATGAATACCCTGCCTTGCAATGCACATGAGACGCATAGCCATCCACTCAAGTGCATCACTATAGAAGTCTATCTTTTGATTAAGTGCATTGGTCATGTAATTAAGAAAAAAGAAAAAGAAAAATACTCCCCAGACATGCAACAGAGTCCACACCCTAAACCAAATCGATGAACGTAGAGGGATCGATCGAAATGATAATCTCCCACCAAATTTGGTTAGTTCCCTCGGGAAAAATGGGCACACAGTTTGAGAACTCACTTCAAAAATTGAGTTATTGAGAATTCCGTTCTCACAAAAAAACAAGAGAAATATTTTGATAAGCAGGAAAAATGTCTTTCCTACAAATCCCAGATCCCGCATCCACCCGCAATATCAGTTCAAAGGCGTTACTCTACGATCGTCCATGAACAAGTGCACCCATCGATCGGGAAATAAATTATCTCTCTCAAGAGATGTTATTCTGATGATGATCTCCGCCTTTGGATAAACAATCGCTCATGGACGGTTTGTTTTCCTTCTCTCTGGGGGGAAGATCTTGTATGGGGGATCTCCCCTCCTTGCATTTGAGACTTAAAATGCTTGTCACCAAATAAATTCATTTGTTAAAAACCACGACAACTTAGCCTCTATTAGAAAAATGTTTGTTTCTTTGTTTTTAATTGTTTGAGTGTGCGTTTGAGTATAGGGTCGCGATAAATGTTGTGTCTCGTTGAAAATGAGCGTCACTTGAGCACCACTTCAACTGTGGAAGCCAAAAGCCTTTCGAGTGCTGTTTCTCATAATAGAAGTCCGTCTTTTCAGGTTAAACCTTTCTTGTTGCTTGGTTGTATAATTGGGACATCATCAGCGACAATGGACTTTCTATTTGCAAAAAAAAAATCGCTTTAAGCTGTAGCGAGTATTTGCACTTGACAAAGAAAACCTTGGCACTTCCATTGTGGACTACAAAGTCAAAACAAAAAAAAAACCTATATACAAAAAACTGCTTTTAAACATTTGACCTGCATGCTGATTGCCGTTTTTATGTTGTTGTCGAATGAAAGTTATCACTTGTCTGTTGCTGCAGCCGAAATGTAACGAGTAGGCTTTACGCGAACTCACGTTAGTAGCTAGATTTGTTTGACCCACTAGCTGGGCTTCTATGTAAAGAAAGTAGACACTCTCGGTTCGTAATCGGCTTGAAAGCAGGAGTTCATGATGAAAACCTTCTGATGATGTGACCATAAAACCATGGATATGCTTTCAGCGCGAATTGCTTTCATCAAGCGAGAAATATGAATCAAACTACTCTCTAGACACACAACGCACAAAAAATTGTACCAGTTTATACCACTTTATCAGAAATGTCAGTCTTAACCGTTTTATTGACTATTTGACTTCAATTTGCTGAGATAAGTGTTCCATAGCACGGGTCTTCTGAGGGCTTCTCACAGGCAATTGAACATTTTATTGAACTCGATTTGTTTGTCTTTTCTATCCGACGTTTCTGTCAAACAATTTGGTTATTACGTTATATTGTTCAACTTTTATGGATTTTTCAACTGACATGTCAGCAATTAAACTGGAAGCAGTTGCAAAGAAATTTAAAAAAAAATAGAACTTATAACTGTCAGTGGGAACGGGAACACATGACACATTGCAATTGCTACGTCAAATGGAACGGTACCCTTAAGTGAAGCTCGGTAAATTGGTTATCGGTTATTTATATAATATGCAATAGAGAGGTCCATTGTTATATCACTAGGAAGCTTATTATGTATAGCAGGTGGAAGAGGTGAATTATCGCTAAAATCAAACATCTTAAGCACTGCCAAAATAAGATATTTACCGAAAAATAATGTTAAAATATCGAAAGACTCACTGAAAAGGTTAAATCATTGACTGCAACCATTGGTTTAACGATTCAACATCGGTTATGGTGACTATTTAAGGTGAATTTACATATCGATTTATTCAACTGTAAATGTAGAGTTCTACATCTACTCGACAAGAATCTATATATCCACATAACATAGCTTAAAAAATTATTGAAATGTCGGTATGAGATGAACCAATCTCCTGTATGCTTCCTTTCGACATCTATTTTCAGACAATACAGCAAACAAAAGATAATAAAATAATCGTAAAACATTTACGAGTACCAGAATATTTCCCTTAATCGCTTATAAACAGATGTATCAATTAAGCAAATATACCCGTATCGCACTGAACACATTTGCGATAAGTAGAGTCAAAGTGTGTCACGTGTGCGTTGTTAGTTGCTACACAACTGTCAGTCGACTTTGTATAATCTAGGAATTCCAGTGAGCCTTAGTGCATGTTTTGAAATACTATCCTCATTTATGGAGAGAGAGTACAGCCCCTTAACTTGTCACCTGTGCATTCCAACATTTTTTTATGAATCTTCTGTGTTCTTTCTCATTTTAGGACCGAAATCCCGACGTGGCATGACAGAATTCTCAACAACAAACGAAAAACAAAACTCACATTTGCCTCAGCTTAATCATAACTCATCCCATCATCATCATCTTCAGCATCATCATACTCATCAAACGAAACCGCCATTAACCCTTCCTACAACACCACATTCCCCGAACCAACATCTTCATCATCAACATCATCATCATCAACAACAGCAGCAACAACAACAGCATACTCAGTATAAACGCCCACTAACCAGTCCTAACAATTCGCCATTCAATAACTTTTACGGTCATGGCTTTCCGCTGCATCATCCCATTAACAACAGTCCGCTGCAACAAGGCCATCATCATCATCCCTTCGGTCTGCCAGCAACAAATCCCTACCTCAATGATTTGCTCATCAGCGACGATGAACTAACCGACGAATGCCTGAAGAAAAACGTCCAGATCGTTCTAAACAATTTGGACCGCTACAACAACGCACTCCGTAGCATCATACTGAATGAGCAAGGCATCAGCAACCATAGCAGCTACAGCAGCTTTAACAATAATTTAAGCAACATTAGCAGCAACATGGCTGCCAACATGGTTACCACTCCGGAATCCGACTACAACAGTAATGCAACAACTCCGCATCATCATTTCAACCATTTGGTAGGTTTGACTGGTATCATCGGTGGTGGTGGTAGTGGCGTTAACAGTGGTGGTAGTGTGGCTCATGGTGGCGGTCCCTTAAATTGCTCCATTGCTTCCTCGCACGATTTTACTCATGACAATTCCGATTACCAGTGGTTCCTCGACTACGGCTACCGAGATGGTGTTACGCATCAGAGTGTCCTCTCGTCGCTGTCCGCCTCGTACCATGGAATCGGTGAGCTATCCTATTATGAGGATTTGGCGAAGAACATCGACGCTAACCTGGCCGAAGTGGATATGGATAATTTCCGGGCGGAGGACATTCACTCGCTGCTGTCGCACATTCCGTCGTATCAGCATCATAGTAAGGACGACGACAAGATTGAGAATTCTATCTGCAAGTCAGAGCTGTTGTTCTCGCCAGTGAAAGAATCACACATCAGTATAGACTCGCTCGATTTGGATGCATATCCGGATGACGGCGACATTATACTGACATGCAAGGCGAACAAGGACAACTATACCATTGCCTTTGAGGGCAGTGTCCTGTATTCGGATGAAAGTTTCTATGGTGAGTGTGCTACTATTTTCTTTGTTCGCCATTGTCTGGCGAAAGGAGAAGAAGCAGACGAAAGTGATTTTTGATTTCACTTTCGCCGCCGCTCAGTTGGATTTCAGTGATTAATGGAAGTTTTCTGTATCGCCTTAGCGGAACCAAACGAAATTTCGATGAAGAACAAACAGAACTTTATCAATCTGCATAGTAACTTGGACGACATCGTTAAGAGGAAATCATTAGAAGTCTCTATGTCTCGGTCGGATCATGCATTCACCACATGGAGCAAACTGAAGAAGAGCAGCACATCACAACTGCAGAGGTAAGTTACTTGTTCTACTCCCGAATAAGGTTCTGTCTAATTGAGTGCATCTCTGGCAATGCTAATTATTACACTCGATTGGACAATGAACGAATCGTGTCGGTCGTCTCAGTGTGTAGGACTCTCAAATTGGTCACTCTCTCGCGAGTGCATTCAATGAATAAATTGAACAAAGTTTCCGTTCGAAATGGCGTATAATTTTGTTTTGTTATTACTCTTTGGGGTCGTTTCAATTGATTTCAATTTAGTACGTGAATTATGAAATGGCGACTGACGTTGCTGTGCTGAATGAGTTATCTCACATGAAATCCAAAGCCGTTTGTTGACTATTTAATGCAGATTGTGTGTGGAGTGTGGTCGCGGGTTTTGATTTGAATCTAAATTGGGATTCGTTGGTGATGCGATTTCTACTCACTTTGTTTTTAAAACTGACATTGAAAGAGTGTACCTCCTCAACAAGCAAATTTATTTCATTCATAAATATCGAGTGCGATGGGGGTAATCCAAATGCCAGACAGAGTTACTCATTTGTGACGACTTACGACTTTGTTTCTTGCTCTGTATCATTATTATAGAATACCTACGCAGTTAATAAAGTCGAACCGTTCCGAAATTTAATTTCCAATGCTGGAGTTTACTTCCGAATTACTTATGTTTGCAAAGATGGTGCTCGCTTATACTTGATCTAATCAAAGCAAATGCTGGATTGGACCAGGCTTCATATTGTTTTGACAAACCTTGGGCGCCTCCCTGTTCTAACATCTTGCAATTTTTGGGACCGTATAACCACTCTACGTTGAAGCTTGGTTGTCAAGGTTCGCCATATTTTATTCCATAGTTTTTGCTTTTCACGTAGCTCTTCACTTTACTGAATTGACAGGGTATTTATTCGCCGTTCGAGAAAGACATTCTGTTTCTAAATCGATTGGCCGAAAAGATTTTATCAACGGCGTACATAGACTTCGTGTTCACCACATAACTATTCCTACTCTCACCACTGTCTACAAACAGCTATCGTATCAGTGCGTAGTATCACATAATTTGTACAGTAAATCTTATCTTAGAATGTACTTTGACATTCCATTCAAGTGAGATGTGTTCTAAAAACACTACACTTGTCTGACACACAATTTGCGTATGGAAATGGAAGTGCCATCAACATCTTTCATAATATTGATTAGTCGTGTCGCAAATTATTCACAGTTTGAAATCTAAGGGGTCTTTTTGAAGCTCGTGACCTTGAACCTTGTTTTGCACTAGAAATGTTTTCGATTAGACTTTGGAAATTGATTGCAATAAAACTGAACAAATGTTCATTTGGTAAATGAGAATCTATTCAATTAAATTTTTGTTGAGGTTAATGTTTAATCGGGATCTAGAAGCATTTGCAACTTGTTATTGGAAATATGGTCAGAAGGACAACTCTGAAGATTATTATTCTCCGTGGTCTAAGGTCCTGTAACGATATAATAAGTGTTGTAATCCTTAACAGATATCCATCCGGCAATAACAACACGTCTGTAAATATTGTAATGCGCCACGCCCCCCACTGCACCGTTCGCAAGAGTTCGAGCTTGCCTAATTTGCGACTGAAAAAGAACACCAGCCAACAGCAGTTGAATGTGTCACAAGCGCTCAGCACTTCCACCGTAAGTCTTACAAACTCTCACGTTGTGTAAATATTTCTTTAAATCTGTCCTTTCTTTTATAGGTTGAATCGTGTAAATCAAGAAATCTTCTTCCAATGTGCCAGATGCCAATTTCCACAACGTCAGCCGGCAGTCCTATTCACTTTTCACCGAGCAACAGTCATCATGCCTCGTCCCACATCGACTCGACTGGCACTAATTCTGGTTCGGCAACGTCGGCCACAAATAATACCCAAACCCTTAAGCAAGCGAATGCCAATCAGCCGGCTTTCAATCTAGTCAAACTGTTCATCAAGCAAAAGAGTAGCTGTTCCAGCGATACAACTTGTATGGACGTGTCGTCGGGCTGCTGGCCATCGAGTGAGGGTAGCTCTTCGCTAGAGCAACGGATTCGCAAGAAAAGCATGAACGACTCTGGCAAGGGGTCAGCATTGAGTCGGCACGATGAGGAAGAGGATCCTGCTGATTCCAGCTACCAACTGGACAGTTTGGACATTTGTGATAAAGAGAGAAATGAGACCGGCGCCACTACAACGCCCGTAAGGAAGGCCAAACAGGATTTATACAGAGAGGTATTCGATTCGGCTGCATCGCCACCAACATCACCGGCGCACAGAAAAATCCAACCGCTCAAAAATCCCAAAGTCATCAACTTGACCAACAACCAACAACAACAACAGCAGCAGCACAACAATCAACTGAACAGCTACAACAACAATAACAATAACAATTCCTCATCGGAAGCTAGTCGCACGTCGGAGAACCTAACGCAGGTGTACAATGATCGACGGAGTCAACGCATGAAGATCTCCGCCGAGATGATCACCCGATCAATGCAGACATCAGCACGAGATCGGCTTAAGTTTGTGCCGCCATCGTTCTTGGCAAAGTTGAACAACCTGGGCGAGGAGAAACAGGCACCGATTTATGTAATTTATCCGAACTATGCTCTGCCAGATTTGGGCTTCGTGAAGACCAACACAGCCGAAGTAATTTTCACGCCGTTCAACTATAAGGACGCCATTGGGGTGAAGAAGCGGCCCAATTCGAGTTCGATAAGCGAGGATGAGATTCTGAAGAATGTCGACTACAAGCATGTGGTCGATTGGAAGTCGCTGGCTACTTTACTGCCTGCCGAGTACAGACGGCGATTGAAACACATTCCAGAGGTCGATGTTGTCGATCTCGAGGCGGAGTGCTCGATGAAGCCGCTTTTCTGTATGACACCGCCGATAAGGCGGACCAACAATCGGGCGAATGTCTGTGATTGTGCTCAGTATTTCCAAGTTGCGGAACCGGAAACGGGTGCCAATGGGGCGGCCTGCACGTCCAGCTCTGGATCTAGTCAGCCACCCAGTTCGGGATATCGTGGCTCGTCAACCCTTCTGACAGATTCGGAGTTTGAGAACCCGAAAAAGGCGGAGGACTCTGACCCGCTGAAGAATATGTACGTGTATCAGTATGAGAACAACCGCATGGAGGGTGGACCCGAGGAGCGGTTTGCGGCGCGTACTCCTCGTGGTATTCTGCGAAAGAATCCAAGTCGACTGACCTCAGGCGTCCGTACCAAACGATCTAGTTTGATCGAGGACCAGAACAATTCGAATGTACGTAACCTAGAAAAGCGTCGAAGCCTGCAGGAGCCTGTAACGTATTTCTCATCGAACGATGACCTGCACAATCCGCTCACCGAGGACTATATAGCCGAAATGGAGGAGTACTACGAGGAGCTCCATTCGAACCTGAAACTTACTCAGGGTTGCCACCGTTTGTCTCGCAAAGACATGGATGCGCGCGCACGTGCCGAAAATTTCCTCGCCAACGTGCCCAAATCCGAACTTAAGTATTACGCTGAAATCGCGAACATTTTGGAATCCGTCGAGGATAACCACAATCCTGCAGAGCAGTATGACGCTGCTGAACTGAAAAAGGAAGTAAGTCGTGCTCTCAGTCAGAAGAAGGTCTCCTTCAATAAGAAGCACGAGCTAAACAACACCCTCGGACTGATGGGTCAACAGGCACAACGCTTTACAACACCTCCCAATTCGCCGAACATCTCTGTGGCCGGTCTGCGATTGAATAGCGTTGGCGGAGTTTTGAGCTCCGCACATCGCAACAGCAGCAACAGCAAACAAGAACTGAACAAGATCTCTAGCAATCGTTTCAAACGATTACAGATTCAATGGGAACTGCTGAGCAAGGACTCGAGTATGATGCTGAAAGACTTGGCATGCGAGCAGGAAACTAAAAGTGGTGGTTCGACACCGACATCAGCGAATGCGGCGCACAAGTCACGGATACCGCGGCCAGTCAGCTACCCAGCGGGGAAGTAAGTTGCCTTCAATCACTTTATTTCGTTTCCATCTACTTGCACTTATTTTCTTTCCCCCGTTACGTATATTTTTTTCTCATTTCGACAATTTTTTTCTTTCTCCTCTCTTTTTTCTTTATGTTATGTTCTGTCGTCTGTTTTGGTTTGGATTTTGTTTGTCCGAATTCTTTTGAAAAACACTGAAAACACACAAAATAAATAGGAAACTCGAAAATGCTAGTCCTAAATCTCCTTCTTCTAACCTCAGAGTGATACAGGATCCAAAGAGTTTACGATCACCAAGTCGTATTGTACAGCCGAAGAGGTACAGTGTGCCAGCGACATCTCCAGCGGTATCTACAACTCATCATCAGGCAGCGCCAGCAATAGCAACACCACCAATACCAGCGCCACGTGCACGCACTCCAAGCAGTCGAACGGTGGGCACTACCCACTCCCACAGTGGCAGCAATACAACGCCAAACACACCCAAACGGAGAGTACAGTCACCAAGGTAAGTTTCTTGTTTCGTGAATTTTTAAACTCTTGTTCTTCTATGCTTATAACACTACTCATCCAAACAGAGCTCTGTTTCAGTTCTGTAGAAATCATGAACGCTTTTTGTTTAGACTCTTACATTGCATTTCGAGGTTGGTGGTTATGTCTGCTTTATAACAGTTAAGAGCCACCGTTTTCTGTTTTGCTACATCCTTCTGTTAAGGGTTCTGTTATTCATCACATTTGAACTCAAGTTCCAACTTCCCCGCAACCGCAGAGCCTTGGGTTTCATTAGATCTGTTTTATTGAACAAAGGTCACAGCAAAGCCAGTAAAGTGAACAAACTTTTAGTAAAACAATTCAAAGTGACTCCTCAGCCGCCTGAAGGTTATCAATCATTTGCAATTAAGTGGTACAAACTTTGTATATGTCTCAACTTTCAGTGTGTGTCTGAGACAATAATACCATTACCATTGGCAGATTGTGAGCAGGTCGTAATCACATCCAATACCAGAACTCTGTCATTCGCAAGTTACTTCTACTTGAGATAAATAACCAGAATTGTTAAGTTCATTAAAACATCCTTCTTGATGCAGTTGCTATATTAGCTTTGAGGACTGTTGTTGTTTTATGAAATAGTTTGCTCCAAAATATACCAACACTATCTCTTATCCATTTAAATTAAGATATCTGAATTTGTTTACATTAACTATATAAAATTGTATTTTCAGAACAATACCACGCGTTCGATAAAGTTCAAACATCTCTCCATGTAAACAGATAAAAATAGAGAAAAGCAAAAACCCAACCGATGTCAGGTGACAGACATCCAACCAACAACAACAACAAAAATAAACAAAAATGGAAAACTCCAATTCATGAATAAATCATGAAACATTTACATTTATGATACAAAGTGAAAAAAAGTAAACAAACAAAAGTTTATAAATATATCATTTAATTGAGCAGTTTGTCATGTGTTAGAATAGATACAAAGTTTATTTTGCTACACAAATGATTTTCTTATTGTTTTCGCTTTTTTTATTATCACTCTTTTGTTTTCCTAATTTTCAGTGTTAAATAAAAATAACAAAAATAAAACATTTATAGTCATTTTAACCTGATTTAAGAAAAGGCGCATGAAGATATTATATTCAAGAAATAAAAAAGCATATATTATTTAAAACCCGACGCGAGAGAACTCACAAAGTAATTGTATTTTTTTATTGCTATTCATTACATTATATTTAAAACAGAAATTTAAACTATTCTAGTGTGTAAAAGAAAAAAAGTTATAAATAATAAAAGAGAAGCAAATGTATTAAAATGTTGTAACAAAGATGAAACAAAAACAACACAGATATTGATTTTCAAACTTTGATTCGATGATGAGACACGAGACATATGAGACAAGAGACATGAGACATTTATGTGCATACTCGCATGTGCGGATGGATTTCAATGAGCTTTATTAAAGCCAATTTATATTTAATTTTTGTTTTAATACGTACCCAGCAACTAATTTAAATGTTAAACAACATAATAATAGTGCAAGTTTGCATTGATAACGCGGAAAGGGTCAAAATATTAAACTTTAAGTAAACTAAAACTTTATTGTTCTGTCTACGGAACGCAATAAACAACAGACGAAAAGAAGAAACGATCTTAAATAAAGTGAAGGTGAATTTTATTTGATTTTTATTTATACGTTTTACTCAAAGACAAACATAATAAAACTGCAAATATAAACAAAAAGAAATACAGTAAAAAAACATAAAAATATAAAAAAAAAAACGCAAAACAATAAAACTATTTTTTGAAATATAATTTCATGATTTTTCTTTTGGTTATTTCTTATTCCTCCTAGTTTTTCAGTTTAGCACCACGGTTGGCGTCCTTGTGCTTGCTGTTAAAATATAACTTATTTTCGGTTTAGATTTGTCTAGGTGATTGACAGAAGAAAATTATTGTTTTTTAAGGAACAAATTGGCGACGGGACCTTACAGAAATTAAACTAGTGCTATTAGACAATACATCGATTTTCCTCCTTCTCTTCAGAAGCATAGTTTTCAGCACTTTTCATCTTCCGTTTCCATAATTAGGCGAAGGCAAATAGTTAAGAAACATGTGCACTGCCTAAAGCACAGTGTATTCGCTTGTTGGGAAGATTGTGTACACATGCAATGTCGTGTGAAACTAGCTTCCCAATATGTTGTGTAAGGTTACTATAAAGTTTCTATTCCGAATAGATGAACTGGTTCAAGGAAGGCTAAATATCTTTACTTTCTTGTACTCATTGGGAAGGGAAGAAAAGGCAAAGTTATAAGCAAAATAAGTGCTTTGGACAAAATATAGTCTGTCTAATTAAGTAAATACTTCTTCTTTCTGATTTAATCATCACTTTTTCACTGGTAGGAAGTTTTCCCTGAAAAGACACGATTTTGATGCTAAGCAGTTTTGTTAATTTTTGCCAAGTGACTGTATGGAACAAGTTAAGATTGTTAAGACATGTTTGTATTTTATTTTAAAACATTTTAAAAGACATAGTTAACATTTGCTATTTGAAATTAAAACATAGTTATGCCAAATAGATGAGAAAAATGCTTATACTTTTCCTTATAAAAAGTACACATTTCTGACTCGACACTTCATACACATCCTAAGTTCTACACACTGTAGATAAATATAAGAAGCAAAATGGTTTTGAAACAACAAACGTTTACATATAGGTTTGTTCATTGACTAAATGTTTTTCGCTCGCTCCGAAAGAAATCAGACTCTTGCGAAGGAAAAGAATTAAATACCTACCTGATAAAAAAACAATAACAAATTCAGTCACGTATTACTCGATCACGGATGCGGTAATTCAACCCCTGGTCTTGCAATACAAGCTATCTTGATAATGATTCCAAGTAATTTCACATGCTTTTTTTGGAACTTTTTAGAACTTTTGCCAAAGGTTCAAACAACGTGCACCGAGGCTAGGTACTGTACGAAATATTTTCTTCTCATTGCTATCGTATTTATATCCAATATCAAAAGAACACTTTTTTCTTTTGGTTTTAAAGTCGGGCCGCACTTAGTAGGTAACTTGAAGAAAATGTAGGTAGGTTTTTGTAATAACACCGAATCAAGTCAGCCAAACAACCAACAATTTATTCAAATCTTACTCTTCCCCTATTGGTATGTCAGACGAGATATATAAATTATGAAACTATTTATACTGACATTTCTTATATCTTGTATGTAATTGCTTTTTACATAAACAAAAAACTTGCAATATAATTGCTTAACAATATGTAATTGCTGTATAATATAGTTTGATCTCAATTAAGCAGATTCATCGTTCGACCGATCGGAGCTTGTACTGTGGGATTTGTTCTTAAACTTGCTCACAGTAATATGTACAATGCCACCACTGGTCAGTTATTTGAACTGCAAAAATTAAAGCAAAAATTAAAGCACTTAACTGAAACTGAGACTGAAACTGGGATTTTGCATTGTTGTTAGTTTCCAGTTCAGCTGTCCGTTTAAGTGGTATGTAAATAAATTTCAGTTCAGTTTCAGTAACTGCCCAAGCAGTTTGCACTTAATCAAAGACCCCGATTTCTTTTATTTTTACTAAGTCGAATTAGCATAAAGAGAGCAATCTTTTTGGAAACTAAGAAGTTTTTTGTTAGTCTAGAGTTGTTCAGGCTACCAATACAATTACTTTCGAGTTGACAGCTAGTTAATTTTTTTTTATCATGTAATGAGTTATTTTAGTTCAGCTAGTTATTTTGACCTATTTAATAAAAAAAAAAAAAAAAAATGATAACATTATACAAATAAAAAAAACAGAACAATTTGGGTGCGTTCAATTGGACACACTAATTCCGAAGTTTGGAAGAAAATAAAAAAACAATAATCAACTATCACAAGCGTTACCAACTAAGACATAATCGCCCGGGATCAATTTGGCTTAAGCCAACTTGCGTTCGCATTGAATTCGCATGGCGTCTTTGCGATGGGATGTGCCTTGTTCCCACTGAGAAAATTTAGTAGAAAAATGATGTGTTATCGAATCAGCACATCATTTGGCTCAAACAAACAAAACAACACATCACCACAGCTCACATCTGTGGTGAATCGTGACACATGTCCACGTATAGTACATTGTTTTAACATTCGATACTAAAATTAGTGTTTGACACTGGCTTAAGCTCACATAATATTTCATAGATTCATAGAAGAATATATATCATTAATTGGCAGGCAGCTTATATTTTGTTCGCAAGACTCATTTACGCTTTCAACTGAATCTTTGAAAAAGGTCGCTGGTGGTGGATTCCATTAACTAGACTTAAAGTAGGTTTGTTCATCCACCATCAAAGAATTGTGAGTAACATTGCATTGCCACAGAATCAACCCTCATTTAACTATCTTTTTTCCCCAATAAGACGTGCAAGTTTGTAACACAATGATAGAAGACTACTATCATCATACTACCATCAATAAGTAGGTTCGAAGTAATTGAATTTATGCCGAGATCTTGAACATAATTTCATCTAATTAGCAACATTTCAATTATTTCCCAATGCCATCATTGTCACGCGTAAGCTTATTAAGAAATATCCATTTTCAATGCCGTCCTTTAATTTGAAAGCTTTTGTAGCTACATTCATTGTTTCAATTAAGAGCTACCTAGACTAAGCCCGATATTCATCCCACCATAATGTTGACAGATAATTTATTGAACAATCCAACACTTAAGGACCAACTGCTTTCTACAATAAAAATAGTTCTCATGTTTTTATTCCATTAAACTTTGTTTGTATCTTTCAAAATGAAAATCACTACCTACAATTTTGTCTAACCAACAACTACCTACTCTTAAAAAAAAAAAATTATTAAATTATTAATACAAATCTAACACAACACATAAACGCTTTATATAAATAAAAAAATAATAATTTGCCTTCGATAAGGATCCACTTTGAGCAAAAAAATCTTTTCTTTTGCTGCCCAAGGATGGATTCAAAATACATAGGAAAACAAATATAGTATATACATTGAAATTATTTATTGGTAAACTTTTTAATACTATTATATGAAGTTATGTTGTTTGCGCATTTTTACTCGGAATGGATTTGAACGAATGGATTAAAAATAAAATAACCTTAAACAATTGGCTATTAAATAAGAGTTTAATGACTAAAAAAGAGCAAAATAATTTATTATATGTCATATTATATTATAAACAAAAATTACGCTATACGTATATTGTATTGGGAAACAAACAAACAGACAAAAAAATCTATTCAATATAATATGTATACGAATATACATTTTTAAATTGTTATTCACTCATAAATGCTCTCCATATCATGTTTTATGAATTTTTCATTTGATTGACTTGTAATACGCCCTATAAAGAAATAAAACTTTACTAATTTGAAAGAAGATCAAGACAATTTACGTAACAATATTTATATAAAAGAATATCATTTAAGAGACTGTACATAGGTATGCTGAATAACATTTTTTAAGTTTTATCTAACACGAGAGATAAATGAATTTTAATATTTAATTTTAAAACAAACAAATACAACTAAGTGAAGAAAAAAAAAACAACAACATGAAAACAGAAAATAATATGATTTGTTGCTTTTTATTATCAAATCGATTTAAATAACAAAAATATGAGAATATGTATTGTTTATCATATAATTAAAAAAAATACAAATACAAATATAATATCGATTATATTGAAATAAAAATTTCAAAAATATTAATGTGCGTATTTAATTTGTGAACTGGCATTTGGGAATTTCCATTTTTCGTATGGACTTACACGGATAAATTGTGACTGCTACAAAAATGCTGTCAGCGTCTATTTGGGTGCAGGAGGCTATGAGAGCGTTTGACACTTTAGTGAACTTCATTTGATAATCGGCATTTCCCTTCACTAGATGGAAAGACGGGGTATATGAATTTATTGTATAAATACATGGACAATTTCTTGGATGAGGATGAGACATAAGGCAAATGCCAAATGTTTCAAAACAGATTTTCGGCTGAAGTCTCCCGCTCCACAGGGAGAAAAAGTTAACCGAAAACCAATACTTAATTTAATTTAATTTTATATTAGATAACCATGAATTAGGCATAAAACTTATATCATTTAGCACTGATCAACTGTCTCAATACTCCCGCTCGCATTTTTTAACACATTTGTATTTGTCAGTTTTGTTAAATACAAGCCAGAATGGTTTTATCCTTGTATTTTCAATGTAGAATATCAATATTATTAAGTAACATCAAATTTATTTACTTGCCGCGTTACAGATAAATTTTATAGAGAAAAAATTTTTTTTTTTAACTTTTTGCATTGGAAAACAAATTTTCTCTTCCACCAACCAAAGATAACTGATGATTTAGAATTGTTTTTGTGTGTAATTAACGCGTCACTGTCTGCATCGGATACACTTACACTTGTTGGATTTTAATGAAATTTAAGTAAATTATTGAGAGTAACTCAAGTCTCCCGCTTTCCCTAGGTCCCTACTGTTTCGACTTAAAGTTGTGACGTGCATCTGTCAAAATAAAGAAAATTGAAGAGTATTTCACAACTTTTTTAAGTCTTATGGAGACTTTTTTTTATAGTGATTGATTTTACCTTCGAAGACATAAGTTTTATGGAAGCTTCCAACAATCTGGTGTTCTATTTTTTTTTTATTTCTTAAATTTAATTGCACAATCACTAAATACTAAGTAAGTAGTTTAAACTTGAAGTAGGTAGTCGCTGATAAAGAACAATAACCAAACGGCAATAAATCTTCTATCAAAATCCAAAAACGATTTTAATCTGCATTATTGACATTTCCAACATCAATTAAATACTATTTAGCGGCACTGAAATTTAAAGCTCTCAATGAACTTCCAACACACCTTTAGGTACTTGCAAATGATAACGATAGCTGTTATCCATTTTATAAATAAAAAAAACAACACATTATTTTCACAATCATCGATAAGTTGATAAGAAAACAAAATACTGAACAGAAATATTGGCAACCGAGATATCTCTGATAACAGCACTCTTTAGTGTCATCACAATAAATCGCTGTCTCTATAGTCAGTGAGACGCAAAGATCGCTCGCTCTATGAAAACACCTAACATCGCAGATCGCACCGCAGCGAACGCATATAGTACTCTATTCAACTCGTATCGTGTCGGCTACTGTTCTGTTCTGGCTTTGAGCACTGAAACTGATACAATTATTACTATTTTTCTTTATACCTTTATCAATTCGCTCCATGTTTACACGCACAGTCTCAGCTCAGTCATTCCAATTCAGATTCAGTTGCTTTTAGACTGCCGCGCCATTCAGACCAGAGCCAATTCTGTGAAAATTTTCGAATTTGTTATTTGAGATTGAATGCACTTGCATTCGAATCTATTGATTAATCATAATGCACTTGAGATACTTTGTGATTTTTGTGATCGTTGTTGGTGCGAGTGATCGAATTGCGGGCGAAAGTATCCACGAGACGGAACTGATGTCCGGTTGGTCGTTGAAGAACAAAAATGGCTGTGAGTACAATTCCCATCCCATAGGGATCATACTTATCGATATCGAAAGAATTGTTAACGCGCGGAGAGAGATAATCGTATCTTTCACCGCTTAGATACACTATATGAGGTATACCAGCGCCCAGCCATACACAATCGAAAGTGATATAGCGTGTTGATTTGATAGGGGCTATGACAGAGATGAGACAAACAACGCAAACTTTCACCTGGCCATAACACAGTAGATTTTTTTAGAACCCTTCAACCGAAAATTAGGTTAGAGTGCCGGTTTCAAAAACAATACGAGAAGGTACCGCAAGTTGAGTGCACCTATGTATAAGTAGAGATACCATTACAATGAGCAGTCGGAGCACACTTGAGTTTTTTGTTTGTGGAAATTCACAGGGAGAGCAACAGTCTTGTCGGTTGTTTTGCTTCCATTAAGGTAGGTAATGGATTGCCTTCGGATCGATGACTTGGGGAAAATTAAATATTTCTCTTCAATTAAGCACGATTGCGCTGCCAGTTTTGCTAATCACATTATTTGAATTAACTACGTGTAACGAACGACTATAAACAGCCAGTTAGTGGAGGAGATGTTTGTTTCTTTTGACGTTTAATGGGGAGTTAAAATAGTTAATTAAGCGCTGTCTCAACAAGGCACATTTTTAAAGCCTAATATCTATGCAACTCATAGGGAAAGTGATATTTTAATTAGAAGTCTGAGGAATATTATAGCAATTTTTTTGTATAACTATTTATAAGAGAATACCGGTCAAAATTGAAGGGGGTTTCACGTGAAGAGCGTATGTTTTTATTTTGCCCGTCTGAATAGAACCTGTTTGTATACTTTTGTAGCGTACCTAATGCTTACAGATCGTTCCATGTCCCATCGAACTGAAGTTTAAGGACAATTTTAAAATTCCATGCCAGCACTTTGATTCCTGTATCGTGTCCGATGACACTTTAGGTTGCGTTGGGTGCTTTCCTCGATATTTCCACTAAAAATACGTGTCCTCTTTTTACACACAAATCTCAAAGTCCTGTTTTGGTTTTCGCAAATATTAAAAGAACAACTTTTGAGGGCTGTTCATGCATCGAGTACATAAAGTAAGTAAGTTATATGTATAAAAAAACCAGACAAGATTTAAAAAAACAGGAGAATGAATGAGCAGAAGATCCACAGAGCATAGCTACACCAAGTGAATAAATTAACGGAGGAACTGTGATCTCATGGTCAACTCTCCGAAAAGTGAAATGATCATTTTACGAACTCAGAACCTCTGACAGTGCAAATTACCTTTGACTCGTTCTTTAAAAAAAAAAACTCATCTTGAAAATGGAAATAAACGAAAGGATAAGAAATGCCTGGTTAGCACATCCCTCAATCAAACTCTGTACTATAATTAGACCCATACTTACCTACGGCAGTCCCGGTTGATGGCCGCAATCAAAAAAGCCACTTTTATAATGTTCGAAAACAAGGGTGAATTCGTGCCACAAATGAAATGAGGACTACTCGAACCGCAGAAGTCTATGAATCAAGAGAGTTTGTCACGAATAAGTGTGAATTTGTATTGGGCTATGCGACGATAATCTACAAGCTTTTGCCATTAAAACACAATTTGCTGATAATGTGTCAGATGAGCCAGTAAGAACCAGAAATTTAATACATTCGCAATTTGCAATTTGTTTTTTTTTTCGACTATTGCTTGATAATTAAAGCATGAGAAATAATATAAAGATAATGATAATAAGACATATTTCATTGGTCATTCCTCAATTTTAAGGATAAATCGATTCAAAATTCGCTTTGGGATAGCGAAATACTTATCAGGAAATTGCATTACAACTATTGTCAGTTTGGCTGGTCAACACGTTCTGTAATACTACCGTACAAAATTTCGTTTCACAAAAAGGCGATTAAAAAAATTAACAACACATGTAAAGTGATACTGGAATGCACCCATTGCTAGATGAAAATGCATACTGAGGACTGTTACGAAATGTCCAAAATAGCTCTCTCCCTCACTAATGGGGTTTTCGGTTGAGGTTCTCCAGAGCAATTTCTTCCCTCTATGTCACTTTTTATGTTCAATTGGTACGAAAAAATGAAATTTAATTTTTTCTCTGAGTTGCGTTTGAGTTTGACAAATATGTAGTGAAATTTGTTTACGTTTTCGGAAAAATGTTCAACTGCAAAGAAGGGCATATTGCATCGGGTGAATTTTGTTTTGATAATTATTTATGTAAAAATGTTGAGAAATCAATCGGGGAGCCAATTTCAAGCGATTTAATTTAAAGTTTAACCAGTGAATGGAAAACTCATAGAAAAGTGTCGAAGGGTACACATATTCCAATGGCATGAATATCTTAAAAAAAAAGAAGAGAAAGTGACGTTTTTATGTTCCATAAAAAACACGAAATCTATGGTCTTTCGTGCGCATGAAAACGTTTTTACCTACGTTTTGCTATACAAAATGCCGACCCCGAAACTTAAAAGCGAATCTGAAGAAGCCTTATTATTCGCACAAAACGAGATGCGCTCTTCCGAAGCATTCGAAATGTAAGAGAAAAGGCAATTGACAGAAAAGAGATATTGGGCGCATTCAAAAATGTATGTATCTTAAGTCGAAAAGATTGGTACGGACTAGATGTTCCCTGAATCAGAGTATATCCATCAATGAGTAGGGACACTCTCCACGTGTTTCTTATCAGTTTACAATTTGCAGTACACATACACGAGAAATAGACGGCACTAAAAGTGCTCTAGTAAAAGAGGGATGGAAGAGTAGTCGAACTGTTTCAAAATGTGGTACAGGGTGTGACGTAAAAAAAAAAGCAAAATCAATTTGTAATATTTCTTATTGCACATTTTATATCTTATATACATTCACATGTGTGCTACACTTAAATATTTTTGTTTGTTGGTACATTTTTTGTTATTTTTATTGAACTGTTTTCGAATAAAGTAAACCCGTACTCGGACGTAAAATTTGATAAGAAATTCCTTATTTTGATTTTTACAGCAATTGTAATGAAATTCGTTTTTCAAAAAGTTAAAAATATTCTCCTCAAAATTATTTAGGTAGTACATATTTGGAAAACAAGAAATAAATTTTTGTTCAAGATTCTCTAACGAGTCTAAAAATTCTTGATTCAATTTCGCATCTTCATATTCTTTAAAATCTGTAAAAATTGAGGAAACGTTAAGTTGCGGACTCAATTTTAACTCACACTTGTGGTTTAGGCGGTATTTTTTTAAAATATAACCTGCGAAATAGTAGAATGCCATTTTAAGCGCATCGTTGACTTTCCATACATGTCTTTCGAGAAATGTCTTTCGCAGATCCTGGAATCCTCCGAAATTGTTTCATGTGTTAAGTGTTGTTTGTTTATGCTATTCAACCACTTCGCTTTTCTAAAAAAAAAAAATAAGAAATACAACACAGATTTATATTCATTCTTGGCCGATCTATAACTTACATTGCTTACCTCTCACTTTTAACCGGTATTTTGAAATATTTAACTCCAACATTTTCTTTCTGCTCTCGCCCACACGCCAAACATTTAACATAATGTTTTCCCATTATTTTATTTAGAGTTCTTAAACTATGCAAACTTGCACTTCAACTTTCAATTTTCACTATTTTTAATTGTTTGCCACACGCACTGACACTGAACACCCTTTACTTCGTCAATTGATGGTAATGAACGACTGATAACAATCCAACTCCAGGTCGCCTTTAAAAATACGTGCGAAAAAAATGTAAACAATCCCCTCTACAACCAACCTAAGTAATTAGTGTGACCATCTGCTGTGAAATATTCTACCTAAAAAGTGCTGGCAATAAAACTTAAAGTCGTAAAATATGGTAATTAACGAAGTCGTAGCAAAGCAAAAGGGTTGAATTTCGTGATATAGAATAAAACATTTCTTTTTCATGTCCATAACAAAGACCATTTAATCAATAACCAATGGCAAAAACTAAAAAAATTGTTTTTTATAACAATTCTACGAAAGCAAAGCTGGTTACCCTGATCAACCTTCATGGTGGAGGGAGAATACTAATATACTGACATTCACTCCAGGTCGCCTTTAAAAATGCTTTATGAAAAAACCAGAGTATAAACCACAATCGTTTGTCGTACGCAGCAAGCCGCATGTAGTGGTACAAACAAAATGTGTTGTGTACCCTTTTTTTCTCAAGCAGTCGTTGTATACAGGAAAAAAGTATTCTTTCGACCTGCTTCCACTTATTCTACGATTTTTTCTGCATTTTGCTATGTGGTGGTAACAAATACATATGTAGAGAGAGTGTCCCTACTCATTGATGGATATACTCTGCCCTGAATGCAAAAACTAGATTGATCGGTAATGTAACTTTTTCCACGCCAGCCACCTATTTGAACTGAACTTATTACTCAGTAACAAAATTCTTGACAAATCGTCGGCTACCCCTCCATAAACGTCAGCTAAGAAAATAGCACTATGACAGATCTCAGCTAATAAAAAATGTGAGACACTTCAAGTCAGCCTGCTTAACTTACTTAACTAGATTCTTGAACATCCCCATTTTCTTTCTAAATTGCTCTGTGACATACGTTTATTGTTAAAAAATTGCTCAACTACTCTATAAAGGGCTATTTATATGAGAGCGAATTGCGAACGAGCGAATATTTGTAAATTCTGGCATATATCCTTAAAATTAACACTATTTTCTGTCCACTACCAGTTTCTTGTTGCAAAATTACAATTTAGGGTTAGAACGATTTTTTTTTTTCATATTCCACATATTCGCCAATCGTAGATTGTGACCACATTTTGTGGATTGTGAATTAAGTCTGACAGTTCGCGGCAAGAATTTTCAATTCGCGGGTAAATTGCTGCAATTGTAAATTTAGCTATTTAAATCATTTGAAACGCAGCTATATTTTAAATAAGATGTTAGAATAATTAAATATAATGCAAATAGCAATTTTCATTTCATAAATACAGTTATATTGATTTGTTCGCAATTCGCCTATTCACAGTTCGCGCTCATGTGACTGGTCCTTACGAAAATTTAATTTCGCGAGAACTTCTGTCTTAAATTTTTTCTTATTTAAGGAATTTTCACCCATTTTTTTTTTAGTCAGATCAATAGGATATAACGATTTGTGAATGTTAAAAATATCAACTTGCTCTTCATAAATAAACTAAAATTGATTTGCACCCAATTCCCTCTCATATGTAAAGTCCTCAAGGTTGCGGTGATAACACAAAAGAAAATATGGCTAATGAGTCCATGATCCAAAATTTAAGCCGTCTTTTCTTATAGCAAATTCCCTAGTTTCTATTCAATCCATTAGATTATATTATCAATTAGTTTTTTTATATTTTATTTACCTAGAATAGTATGAATGGGATTTCTTTCAGATACAATGTGCTATTTGACAGTTGAATGGGTCTAAAATTATTAACAAGCGGTCCGCCATCTTCATCACTCAGTGTCCAAAACTTAAAAAGCTGTAATGAGAAAAGGACTCTAAGATATGCCATTGCATTAATAATTTATAGCAATTACATCGTTGTAGGAAATTGGTACGGTATCCAGAAAGACAAAGAACTGAACGGCTTCCGCACATGGTGGTGTTGTAGTCGATCCTAATATATAAATATTTTCGATTGCAATTATCATACAAACAACCAGTTGCATAAATTTACCTTTGTATGAAAAGTATGCACTTGTGAACAAGTCAGGCAGGAAGGAGCTCATGGCAATAGGTCCCGAAAGCTCCGCCGTACTGTTATACTCCGATATTAATTGCAGTGCATTGTAAATTTCGTCAAAAGTCCGACGACTTCCAGTTTGATCGGTCTAAATGACGACTAAAAAGTAGTATTATTCATTTTCAAATACACACGCTTACTTTATCTGCCTTGAATAACACGGCCAGGACTACAATGCCATCGGAGTACAGCATTGCTTCGCCGAGAGTAGGGTATTTGTAATTCTTATGGACAATATGCATTTCGAGATCATACCGCTCACCATCGATTGAGTGCTCAGACCCCAATACACCATCTGAGCCCCAATGGAAATGGACTCCGGAAACTTCGTACCAGTTGGTGGATCCGCCAATGGTTAGAAATGGGAACGTTCCGTCGGTGTTTATTGAAACAGGTATTTCAGCTGCAATTTGTTTTTGAAATAGTTTGGCGAAATGACGGTTTAAACATAAAGAAAAAGTGTTACCAGAATGTCCGTTGTTAATAATTTTCACAGGCGCAGCTAATGGCTGTCTGTAATTGTAAAACTGCAGATTGTGTAAGACGGGGTGGAAGGAGGACTGAAAGAGAAAAAGTTGAATAGTACATAATAATAAGACAGTGTTTAAGGTTCTTTGTGGCGGTATTCGTTGTCGTTGAAGAAATGTAAAACAAAACACGAAGGCAAAGTACATTTGAAGCTGTAAATGCTTTTTAAATTTAAATGAATGACTAAACTAAACAACATTTATATCTTGTCTTTAAACACTCATTTTTTAAATAAATACATGTTCACTACCTGGGGGTCAATTCTGGTTCTGTGAAAGAGTGAATCGAAAAAATCGTTTTCACATTCGCTTTCAAACATTGCTTTAATTTTTTTTAAGAAATTATTCTCAAATAATAAATATATAATTAAATAAAAATAAAATAAATAAGTAAGAAGGTAAGGTTTCATTTCATTGCAGATTCTGCAAAAGTGTGTAAACACTAGGAATGAAATAAAATGCACGACTAGGTCGCACGAAGACTTTGCGGCCACTGAAAGTTTGACTGAACCTTGGTCTTTTAAGTTGAACTGATTTTTTGATTGATTCCTTATTTATTTAGCATGCTGAGCCGGTATTTAAACCATATTTCAAAATATAATGTTGTTATATAATAGATCTGTTCCCGAACGATAATTCATGCGAACGCATAAGCCAAATTTAGTCAAACTTCTTTCGCTAACGCAAAAGTTGAGCAGAAGAGAGCCAAAAAGAGAGAACAAAACATTTCCCCTCCATAATAAACCTGCAAGTATTAGCCCAAGAAATTGGTTATTGCTGACAAATGGTTGTCAAATCGTTCAAATGCTAATTTGTAACAGATTTCGTTTGTTTCAATGTATATTTTGTGCTTGTATAGCATTAAAATAGATGTAAGAAGTAATAGAATTAAACTGTTTAATTTCTGCAACAAAAGCCATTCAAATTTTGGTCTTAAATATAAATTCGCGCTTTTTTCTACTAATATTTGAGTGTTCCCGCCTGGAAAAAATTCACATATGTCAAATTTGTGGTTCAACCTTCAACAATCGAACTAAGATGACGGCCAAATAAAATTTGGACAAAACTTCAAACGCACCCTGTTTAAACCAAGAATAGTCCCTATCTTTGAACTGAGTGTTTATATGTCAAAGATTTTCATAGGGATGACTTTTCCTCCCCCTCCCCCTAGTTTTTTTTTCTCACTTTTAGATGTCATCTGCCAACTACCACTCAACTTAGGCCAGTTCGCTGATACTATGGTAATAGCGATTTAAGTTCCACTTAAAATCGTATGTGACAGTTTATGACATAGACAAAGTAGCCCATAAGGTATATAAGTAGAACTTAAATCGCTATGAGTAGTATCAGCAAACAGGCCTTGAACTTCTCTGCAGTCTTCAACTATATATACAAATGTAATCAAATATGGAGCATCTGATGAAGTCCGTGATTTATAATTTTCCGCGGCACCGAAATACCTAAATTTGCATTTTGTACTAGTTATTTAGTTCATCGATTAAAATATCAAAAAAATTTAAGACTTTATTACTCAACATGACATTTAGCATGTGCTTAGAGGAAGGTGAAAAAGCGAATACATAATATTTAATATTGTTCGAAATTCTTTTCTAAATAAATCCAGTTTACAAGCAGAACTTGATTGATTCAAAGATCAGTGGAAATATCAGTCAGTTAATTAAATGCAGTGATATTTCCTTAGCTATTTTTTATTACCCAATTTAAAGCGGATACCTATAATAACAACATGTCCGATTGATATCTTGGTTAAAGAAAGTAACGTCAGCTATGTATTATTTTTCCTTCATCTTCCGAAACCAAACGATGACCGATAACTGATATCCGAAGTAGGTAAATTTTGTTGAATGTAATCGCATAAACATGAATGTCACCAGCGGGGCCATTGTAAAGCTGTAACACAAACAATTCAATTCACTTGCTTAATATTATGTGTACATTGTTGTGTCTGTTAGCTTTTCTTAAAATGAGCGACATTTTATCGTTTTCAACCAACGGCAGAAAGTGTATCTTATGCTACAGGATGCTTCCGAAATTCAGATTTTAACTGTCTTAAAGTAAATAATTCTGCTCCACGTTAACTTTCCTTATTCATAGTTATGTCAAGTAAGACCAGGCAATATGGAAATGCTCTCCCAGTTTCAAAAGCAACTTAACTTTCGTTAAGACTTGACGAAACTTACCGTAACGTAACACAACTGATTTTAAAAACAGGGGATGTAAGGCTATATTTAATAATCGTTTGAATAGCGTGGGTGCTTTTATTCTTTGTTTAGATCTTCTTTCTTGGGATGACAATTTTTGTATTCAACTGATATCCTTAAGTATCCTTAGAACGGGAAACGCATTGGCGATAAACGAGACTGCTCTCAAGAACGAGTGTGTCATAAAAGTATTTCGATATACTCGTATATTGTTGTTTGCAATATGTTTTTGACAAAGAAGAGGTTTCTGTTTTATTTACAAACAAGCGAATTGACATTTGATGCGTATATAATTAATATTGTGAGGCTCATCTGCGGCCTGTATCGAAAGTAAACGATGAATTGATCGCAATCGCTCAAGTCTTCACACGTTGGGTTAAAAAGAGATATTTAACGAAAAAAATATCAATAACTGTCAGTCAATTCTCGTGCTCACTTAATTTTATAAACTTCACTTAATCCTGTCGCCTTTGCAAAAGTCTGTAAAAGTGAGAACAATGAAGAGAATAGATATTATCGTCATAAACAGATCACACAAATTTGTACGCAACTCATTTTCGTTGTTTTTTTTTTTTTTTTTTGTTTTTTCAATCTGTCGAAATAGAGCAAATGCACTGACGTTTACCTGTTTCATCCTTTACATATTACATTGTGTTGTTCTTTTTTTTTGTTAAAACCGTTGCCAAGGCATAAAGTTGTTTACCTTTAGCCATGTGTCAATGGGCCTTACCAATAGTCATTCTTAACCTTCAACTTATATATTTTGTAGGTCACAAAATGCAATTTCGATGGAAAATCTCGCCATTGTGAGTTGGAAAAATTTACCCTGGCCTCTAAAAATGATTATTAGTACAGCGGGATGGCATTATATAGTTTTCCTTCGCTTTCTGACACTTTTCTGCTTTTTGGCAAATTTTTGAACGAGTTTTTGTAATTGGGATCGGCTGGAGAGCTTAAATCAAACACAAACCGCGATACTTGTAATCATTTTTAATGTCCAGGCTAAAGTTTTCGAACTCACAATGGCCAAATTTTCCATACATCATTGCATATTGTGACCTATAAAATATTTAGTGTGAAGGTTAAAAATGATTATTAGTAAGGCCCAAAGTTCAGATTGATTTAAGTAGAAAATTGTAAGGGAACTGTTTTTTTTTTTGGATTAGAATGTTACAAGCACTTTTCTTTCAACAATTTCGGAAGTGTATGTGAGTTATTCGAGAATAGGAATATGACACACAATCATGGGCCAAGCCAATCAGCCACTAGCGACTTATACGTGGATAGACAACGTTTAAGTGGGATACAAAATAAGAACCAGCACTTCAGGTTTTCTGGCGACAATAAGAAAAACTCAAGTGCATTCTGATACGATTCGTACAAGTGACGGTTAAATCGAACTTTTCTTTTAAAAATATACAAAATGAGATCGATCACAATGAAGTTTATCTTATAACACCAAAGGATTATTTGTTTTTTTTTGTAATGACATCAGTTGAGAAAACATGAAACCATTAACTTTTTCTGATTAAGAGTTGCAGCAATGGATGGCGCTGTATTCTACATAGGAGTAGAAATGCCGAGAAGATATTACAGACACTCGGTGTCGCTGAAACTAATCCTTAGAGCGGTCTTTCTTTCTATAAAACTGGCATTGAGCTCATTAACTCATTGTTCGCAATATTTGTCACAAAACAACGGTATACGGTATACAGTATACACTCTGGGCCTTACCAATAAATATTTTGAGTTTCGACTTTAAATTTTAGTAGTTCACAGTGGCCATATTTTCCATACAAATTTTGCAACTGTGAGCTTCCGTACAGTTAATGTCGCGACTAAAATTTGTTATTAGTATGGCGCTCTGTCATGAGTTATTGATTTAACCTTGGACTTACATTTTGCGAATCCAGTGCTATCGGTGATTGTCGATTTCCGCCGCACTGAGGAAACTCCTCCGGCCATGAAGCTGGGTTTTCATAGTTCCAGCCTAAAAATTCAACACGATATTAACAGCACTCTATTACACCAATTGTGGTAAAATCTTTACTGTCACTGCACTAAAACTATCAACACTCAAGCAATCACTCGAGTTTACCTTTGACGGGTAGAATGAAGAACCAATGACAAAGTAAGTGAGCAGCTAACGTCGGGTATTTCATTTTATCTAAAACGTTATAACTTAAACTAATCTCCCAGAACTACAATGTCTAAATGAAAGTTAATATTTCATTCATTTAGATTAAATACGAACTTTTATTTGAATTCGTTTAAGGTCTTGCCAAACTTGCTGCCATTAATTTTGGCAGACGCATTCTAGGCACACCGATGAGCTGGATTGCTTGCTTTAATTTCTTTAAGCGAATTTCTCTGCTGGGTCTAAATAGAAATTGAGAAAATAAAAAACGCTATAAATAAGAAATTTGAAATTCTCCATCTATTTCGGTTGAATCGTGTTTATAATTAAGTGAGCTTTATACAAGCGACATAAATATGAATTTAAAATGGATAGAGTGCAATAAATGGCTGAAGTTATGGACGCCAAAACAAGTTCAACTGTACATTCATGAATTCACCCACATTCATATATCTGTAAAATTGTTTTGAAGCCATCGGTTTGTTCTCTGTTAACTGAAGAAAAAAATTTCCCAGATAAATTGGTTAAGGATCTGTCGACCCAAAGAGCGTTTAACGACATCTATCGACCTGAGCGAATCGTCACATTTAGCGGACATGCAATTACCGATTGTGACAGGAACGAGTTCGAAGACTGCTTGTCAGTTGGATGAAATTTATGACACAAAGTGTTAAATGATCATAATATCCCGTTCATCATACCGTTGGTATTTTAAGTGAATGTGAATTTGCTAGAATGGATCTGGATGTGTTCGTTAATCGAAGTTCCAAAAAAAAATCGATTAATTAAGATGAATTTATGTTTATGGTGGCAATTAAATAGGGTTGATATTTATATGTCGGAGTAACATCAAAAACTCGACGAAAATTTCTCAACAGAAATTTTCATGGGCGGCTGCGAAAAAATGCCCACTTTCCCTTATTCAACTAACAAATAATAAAATACAAGGCAGGATATCGATTATCACAAAATATTTTCGCTAATTAAACCCCAATTTTCATAGGCCGAGTTTGATCTTCTCACTGGAAAAAATGCTTTTATATTATTCGTCTACGAGATGGTTAAAAATGTTGATAAGGTATGGTGGAGTAAGTGCGACCAATAAAACCGAAAGTCCGGATTTAAGCCCAAATTAAGAACTCAGTGGTTTTAACCTGTTAATACTGATAGCGTTTTTCTTAAAACCAGTTTTATTACTGTTGGTATTAACTATTTACAATTTGTTGCTGGTTCAAGAACGAACATTTTTTGTTTGTTAAAATAAGAAGATGTATACAATTTTTGTTTGTCATTTTTTGAATATTAATATAATTGTAAAAAGGATTATCCAATTAAATATTGTATCCTGAAAATACCAATTTTTTTATTATTAAGAAATGCAGTGCGAAAAGAAATAGATTTTCCTGGTCTTGTACGAGTATTTTGTACTTAACTAAAATTGAACAAATTTTATTTAAACTGTGCGAAAGTTCTCCTACTTCTAACCTAGTTTCTATAAAATCGAGCGTTTGAAAATTTTTCATGGTACTCAAAGTGGCTAAAATCATAGACTTATTTATAATGGGCTGCTAGTAGCCAACTTCGCGTTGGTTCCAAAATTAGCGCTATCGCTCTTGGTTCAGAGGGAATATATTGGAATAAAATTTTAAGAAGCAGAAATGAAGTAGATTTTATGGGCTTCATTATTAGTATGAGCAATTTCAAAAGCTTTTTTCAAATACATTGAAGACTAGAAAAGCTTAGAATTCATTTCGTCTTATAATTTGAACATTTTTATGGAAATTCCTCCGAAATTTACAAATAAACTTACTCCTTTCTTAAAATTCCTATATTTGTAAATTTCGGAGAAATTTCCATCCGATCCTGCAGCCTTTCCATCGTGCAGATGATTTGGAGCCTCCATGACACCTTCCAGATTTATGAATCTATAGACAATATCATTTGAAAATTTATAAAACTGTCAAGAAAACTTTATTGATTGTAATGCAAAAACAAACATAAAATAAGAGAAAAAAAACTCATTCGTCATCAATGCATTACAAAACGATTTCTTATTCAGAATTTGTTGGTTCCATCTATTACTAACAATTTGATTTACCACATTTTCGATGCGACATCTATTAGAAAACATTCCGCAACATTTTCAATTTCAACCATTTTACTTAGCAAATCTACTAACATCCAATAGGTGTCTCTAGCATTCCATGGAGAAATGCAAGATGGTTGGAAAATTGTTACACTTTTCATTCGCTTTGAGCCAAGAGCGCTAGTTATGCTGCGTTGTTTTTCTGGGCAGAGCTTGTATGGAACTGACATTTCACTAACAGGCCATTTATGTAGTACCTATGTCAATGTTTTTTTTTTTTTTTTTCATTTCAGTGAATTATAGTTCAGCATTGCCAACTATTTGGCAACATAAAGAATTCATTTTTTTAGAGCATCGTTCGCCCTTACCCAACCTTACCTTAACCAATGTTCCAATTCTCTCCAATGCATGTAGTTACTTTAGATATTGATGGTTTGCAGCTATACCCGTATGCTTTTTATTGTATTATACTAAATTTTCTTTTAACTGTTTTACAGCGATTTCAATAGACGGTTTAAGGCTACCGTCCGGAGTCTACAGTGCCAATCACAATGAAGAAGTCCTCTTTTCCTACAATGATGTCAATATGCGGTGGATCGCCAGAGAAAATTGGACATATTGTAGGACGTTTTCAGGTATTTTAAGCTTTCCTCCAATGGCCCCTAAGTCTGTATAGCTTTTATGAATAACTGATTATAACATTAACTGATACTTTATAGTTATCCAATCGGACTTTGAAAACGTGAAATTTGTAAACCTCACATTTCACGGTATTGACACGGTGGCCACGATTTATTTGAACGGCTTTATAATTGGTAAGACGGACAACATGTTTGTGCGATACACCTTCGACGTTCGATCCTATTTGAAGGACATAAATCTATTGGAGGTGGCCATACAATCGCCCATATCAGCTGCGAAAGCTTTAGCTGATAGGTTGGCAGAAAAGGATATAGTTGTTCCACCGAACTGTCCGAACTACAGATATCATGGTGAATGCCACATGAATATGCTGAGGAAGATGCAAGCCAGCTTTGCGTGGGATTGGGGGCTAGCAGCGCCATCTATGGGTATTTGGTAAAACAGCACGATCATTTATGATGAGCAGTTTAATGTGAGCGAGTTGTTTTTAGGAAGACCGTGTCCTTGGAGTACTATGAAGTTGCACTGATTCGGGATATCGATGTTGCTGTGTCTACAAATGGCTCCCACTGGCTGATGGGTATTCGGGTCTTTCTGGACACCGGCATGAAGCAGAATTTCTATGGCGAGCTGACATTCTATGCGGTGTAGGTTGTGTTGTTTTTAAATCTAATTTTTTTTCTTATTCCCATAGATATATTCCTTCTCTATTTTATTTTGTATTTAAGTTTTTCAAAAGCACTATAACCTTACATTGGATTTTCTTTCCACAGAGAACTACTGCCAAATCCAGTCACCATCAGTTATCGGACAAATGCTATTAGTTGGACCCACCCAATCATCGAATTCGTACAAGCTATTCCAGCAGTGGGTGTTTAAGAAAACGATTGTAAGATCTACTGAGAAATAACCTTTTTTTAGAAAGAAGTTACCTTGTGGTGGCCAAATGGGTATGGACAGCAGAAGATCTATCCATTGCATTTCACTATGAACACATGGCTGGACAAAGACGGGCCCAAACCTAGGGACAAGACAATATCGCAGAAATCGATTCGTATTGGTTTTCGGACCATTGAACTGATACAGGATGACTTAGGTGAGGAGCACTTCGAGGAGGAAAAAATAATAACTGACACATGCTTGTTACCTATCTATTTTTAGAGGAAGGAAGCAGCTTCTATTTCCGGGTCAATGGCATACCCATGTTCATGAAGGGCACCAACTATATACCATCGCATATTCTGCCCGAATTTAGTGCAGATCAAGCCAGAAGTAAGTTTTAAAATCGAGAGACTTAAAAAAAAAAACGGTCTGAAAGATTTCTGCTATAGTTCGTCGCAACCTTAATAAATGAAGTTTCATAAGATAAAACGCGGTTCTAATAATTTAGTGTCCAGGCAAGATTTTACAAACTCACAATGGTGAAATTGTTCATACAAAATTACCCATTGTTATCTACAAAAGATTTAGTGTGATGGTTAAAAATAGTTATTATTAAGGCCCAGATTATGTAAGGGAGCGTCAAAGAGTTCCATTCTTAGTTCTTAAATACTGCCAATTTAAAGAGAATAAAGTGCACGAAACTTTGAGTTGGTTGGTAGTTAGGTAAAAACTCAGAAGCAACCGTACATAAAATGTAAGAATACGCAGTGTTAAATAAAATTCACTTTTAGGTTATTCATTCGGTATGGGTACACATCAAATAACAATGTGAGTTTTTATAATTTTCAACTCTCAATAACAGGCTATTTTCGCAAATTCTGGTTAGAGATTTGCACTTAATAATTTTATAAGCTCTTACAAGATTTTTGAGTACGAGAACAAGCGTGGTAGGAGTTTCTGTTTTTTGATCTGTCATAATTTTATTTTTAACTGGAATAGAATAATGGCGCTTGTTTAAGTTGTCACTTGTCAATTATTGCAGGTAGTGTTCGTAATAGCACGAAATCCTTACATGTAGGAATTCAGTGATTGGTTTTTGAATTTGCATTAGCAGTTATAAACCGAATATGCCGATGGACGCGTGTGGGGGTGTCAGTGAAGTGGGATTTTCTGTGTAACCTCCAAGTTGTTGGAATTATTTTAAGATGCATTCCATATACAATATGGTTGAAAAAATAAGAAAAAGTTGTAATGGAAGTGAGTTTTAAAAAATTCTATGAACACAGCTCGGGTTTTGGGAAGTCGTTTTTGAGAAATAATTAAAAACAGTTTATTCGAATTTTTGCAGAAGAACTAAGTATTGGATCATATTTAGAATGTTTATATTATCTTTAGGATGTATTTTGGTCAAAATCGCTAGAGCGGTTTTTGTAAAATTACGCAGACATAACAGTATCAAATATTGCAATGTTTAGTCTAATAAATACTATTGCTTAACTATTAAGCTGAACTCTGAGTACATGTTTTTATTCGGGATGTAAGCATTACTTAGTTTTAAAGGTTTTATTGAAATCGAAAATGGGGTTTTCGAGACATGAGGTGTTTCTTAAATTAGCATTTTCGGTGATTTGAATTAGAAATTAAAGACGCAAGAATTTCGGAAACATCAATTTTACTCTAACTTTGCATTTTGTTCAAAATCCTTGGTACAGTTTTGGGGTATACTACAGAAAGCTATATTTTTAAAAAAATTACTTTTTTTCAAAAATCCATTTTACTATAATATAGAGAAAAACTGAGTTTTATATTGAATTAGAAATTACCATAATGCCTTAGAAATTACTTTTTGTTACAATCGTATGGACCGTTTTCGAGATATGTATGTCCAAATTTCGAAAGTACCGTTATTAGATTTTTAGCGAAAAACTGGGTACGCAGCCATGGTAACCTCACCAACTTTAACTTAAATATCAATTTTGCTTGAAATCGTTAGAGCCGTTTTCGAACAAATCAAATTGGTATGAACATTTTATATGGGAAGAATGTATCATCAATTTTGAGGTTACCTTGAAGACAAAACGGCACCGAACCGTAGGCCCACAAACTCCAAATCCGAAGTTTGAACCAAATCCGGGCAGCCGCTTAGGCTGTTGGCCTCGGGACACACGGACAGACAGACAGAGGGACAGAATTTCGAGACCCAATTTGTTGAGTTCCTCTATCATCGTAATGTCAGAATTGATTAATGTCTCGTGTTCGAAATATACTACGTTCGGTAGTAAGATAAAGTCCTTGTACAAAGTTTCGAGACGTTAGTCAATCGATTTGTTCTTCCATTCGCAGTTAAAAGTCTCCTGCAATCAGCTAAGGAAGCCCACATGAATATGATTCGTGTGTGGGGCGGTGGCATCTACGAATCAGACTACTTCTACGATATGGCCGACTACATGGGCATACTCATCTGGCAAGATATGATGTTTGCTTGCGCAATGTATCCCACTACCAACAACTTCTTGGAGTAAGTCAGCATTATTTCGATTAAATCCACTGTAGCACTCACCCCTTTCCAGATCCGTCCGAACCGAAGTGATACAGAACGCAAAGCGTCTGGCACGTCATCCCAGCGTGGCGATTTTCGCAACGAACAACGAAAACGAGGCAGCTCTTGCGGCTAACTGGTACGGTACGGACACAAAGAAAGCCCATTTCGAAGAGGACTATCGCAAGCTCTATGTGGGCACCATTTTCCATGAACTGCGCATCATTGCGGATAGCTCGCGGCCAGATCCGTTAATTTCTTCACCTTCGAACGGAATCAAGGGACGAGAAGATAAGTATATATCCGCCAATCCACAGGATCCGAGCTATGGCGATGGTATGGCCTTTTTTGTATTTCACAAGACAAGTAGTAACTCCTCCCTCGTATAGTTCACTTTTATGACATTTTCAAGGACGCCTGGGACCCCGATATATACCCAAGACCAAGATTCGCATCGGAATACGGTTTCCAGAGTCTACCTGCTGCTGGAGCCTGGAAGCGGGTCTTAGGTAAAAATGATTCAATCTACGAGTTGATGGACCACCGGCAACATCACCCATTTGGAATGCTACCCATCACAAATATGGTGATGCGGCACCTTCCCTCGCCATATAATGACCCAAATATGGAGGCCAGCATTTACCTCAGTCAAGTGGCACAGGCCATGTCTGTCAAGGTCGAAACGGAACTGTATCGAAGCTTGCGCAGCACCGAGTACAACACAATGGGTGCACTGTATTGGCAGCTTAATGACGTCTGGGTGGCGCCCTCTTGGTCGAGCATTGATTTCTTCGGAAATTGGAAAGTAAGTTGTTTTCTAAGTTTCGGGCAAAAAAATAAATAAATGATTCTCCGTAGATCCTCCATCATTGGGCCAGAGACTTTTTGGCTCCAGTGAGCATCATAGCTCTCTACGACTGGCATGCAAAGAGCGTAAACGTGACACTGGTTCGAGATGAAATCGATGACAATGTGTTGGAGGCCGATGTCACCATGAACGTGTTTGAATGGTCGAAATTGTACCCGCAGAAGTCGACTCAGTGGCAAGCAGAATTGGTAAGCATGCGCAGACATCATCAGTTCCAATTTGAGACTATACAGTTCCGATTTAGAAGCCCAATTCGGATCACTTGAACAAGGTCATACCGCTGAGTCAGATCTTCACGGACTCCTTCAAGACGAGCAACAGCTTCGTGGAATTTGTCCTCAGTAAGGACGGGAAGGTGATTTCTCGTACCTACTACTTTCCAGCAATTATCAAAACTGTTACGGGAATATCGGATCCTGAACTCAAGGTAAGGCGCTGCGCTATACCATTGAAAGTGTTCACTGAAGACTTCTTTGTTGTAGGTGGAAATATCCTCGACATACTGCCTAGCTCCGAAGAATAGTTACAGCCTAACGCTGAAGGTGCAACAACCGGCGATCTTCGTTTACATCGAAATCACTCACCCCGACGTACTGGAGTACAGACTGTCGAAGAATGGATTCCTGCAGCTGGATCCGATCCAAATGATTCATCTAGAGTTCAATACCAAGACGTGTGTGGAGCTCACCCTGGACGATATCAAAGTGATGACTTTGAACCAGTATATGGTTTGAGAGCTGAATAAACATGTGATAGAAATGGTTTGCGTTTTAGTTGTGAAGTTGCGGATTCGCCGACAGTCTGCTGGCAGTCTAGCTTTCGATTGATAGGGGGAGGGGGTTACTGATAATCATTTTCGACCTTCACACTTAGTACTGTGAAGGTCACAATATGCAATTTTGTATGTTAGTCAGAAACATTTTGCACTCAAAATGATTATTAGTATCGCGGAATGTTGGAAATGAGGATTTGTAAGTCCCTAAGACTGACGTTGCGAGAAAGAAAATTAGGGGTGGGATTTAGGTTGCTTTTACGGGCGTTTTGCTTCAAGTAAACGAAAGAAATTCCATTTCGTTTGTATCTCTTCCATTGACATCTTTTAGTCGCTTTTATTGCTGCAGTGTATGCATCTAAGCAAAGAGTCTCCAAACTAGAGGGTCAACTGAGAGCGGAAACGGTACATTTGCCTCAAGCTGCCTGTCCCGCATAGGAATTCCTAGGGATTAGTGCCTGTACAAATCAAAGGAGCGCCATTGGTGTCGCACGCATACTTAGGAAATCCTATGCAGGGACTTAATGTCAATCGGGAGGCCATTTTTTTGTGGAATTTTAAGTGGGGGCGACTGTGTTCCAGCATTGCCAGACGGTCAAAATATTACCCCCCAGATAAATATGAAAAAACCCCCAGATTTGGCTTTTTTTCTAAAAAAAACCCCAACTTTTTGTCAATATTTTCTTAATATGTCTTACGACTTAAAAGTAGGAATTTCAAATTTCAAGCGCGAATATGTTTGGTCTTACTAATGTAAAAGTTTGTCCCAAATATTTGTGAGTGATGGTGAAAATGTCAACGCATGCTGCTTTTTGAAACAATTTTGTAGAAATTTACACAGCTTCAACGCATGATATTGTTGTTAATGAATGTTACCAATGAAGTTGGTGCTTAAATCTGGAAAAATATTTAAGAAACAATTACAAACAACTATAACTTTTACCTAGTGAAACTGGCATTAGCTTTATTTTCGAAATACTTGTTTTGAAAACGAAAATCGTCCATAGATATCAGACTTTTCACACGTAAATATAGTTTTAGAGAATCGATTGATTATTTTACAGCATTTTAAAATAACACACACATTTATTTCATCCTTTATTTCAAATTTTAGTCATTTGGTAGTGGACAGAAAAGAAGGACGAATGTCTACGATAACTAAAGTTTTAATTACTTAGCCTTTTTTACGTTCGCAAAATGCGGATGCATATTTTAAGGTTATCAAAAACGAATATTATAACCAAATACAAGTAAAATAGAGCTAAAAGAAAAACCCCAGATTTCCCCCTAAGCAATTTCTCCCCGTCAGCCAAAAAACCCCTAAATCTGGGGGGAAAACCCCCAAACTGTCAACACAGCTGTGTTCGATATTTTTTTGTATCCTTTATTGTAGTTTTATTAAGCAGCAAAGACTAAAAGTCCTACTTTACTTTTCTTTGCTGAATTCGAAGCTAAAAAAAAACAGGCCTATACTCGGAACAATATCACTTTTTGTATTTCAAAAACTATGTTTGTTGTTGTTGTGCACTTGTTTTTTTTTTAAATAAGAATAAAATTTGTATTTTTACTGTTCCTAAGTAACATCAACACTTATTAAACCATTGAATTCCCAATCATATTTTGATTTTGTACAAATATGGTGCTAAAAAAACCAATAGACATCTATGCAGTGTTCGGGAATATTTTTAAAAAAAATCACTTTTGCCCTAGTGAGATCTTGGCTTTAACATGCATTGTGTTAACCTATTTTTGGAACAACTCCCAAAGGTAGTTGCATGAATTCTGCTGTCAAAAATATTTTTCATGTAAAGACAATTAAAAAAAACCTGAAATGTGAACGGATGAACATTTATTGGCCCCTAAGATGGATAGAGAACAAGTAAAGCTATCAAAAAAGCCATACTTCACATTTATCCCTTTTACGTTTATTGTTATAAACTCATTTAAAAATTGTTTGTTATCGAAAAAGTGCCACCCGGCGGACATCAATTACACGTATCCACAGACAGGAAAAAAAAGAGCGCGCGAGAGAGGGCTGTCATTCAAAATATGCGTGGGAAAATCGGGTAGGTGCAGGGAAGTTGACCCTCTAGTTTAGATCCTCTTTGCATTTAAGCTGGTTCACATATACATAAGTCCAGTTCACAATTGCAGCATTGTTGGACATGCCATGCAAGAAATATTGATTCAATGCAATTATGAACAGAAATACTGCTGCAAGTTTGCAGTAGTTTAGCGTTTCCAAAAAAGCGTTCAGCAGTCAGTAAAAAAATTTACAGAAATCTTAAATTTCTCTTTCTTCTTTCTGTGACAGAGTTTGGTTGTGTTATTTACAGAAACTTGTTATTATTGTGAATTAGAATAATAATTTTAGGGCTGATTCTCAATCACTTAAATGTATCCAATTTTGAAAGTGTTCAGGCAAAACTATCCGAAAGAAAGAGAAGCAAAATTCAATGGGCCCTGCCAATAAACATTTTTAGTTTCGACTCTAAGTTTTAATTATTCACAGTGGCTATATTTTCCATACAAATTTTGCATTGTTATTAGTACGGCGCAATGAAAAAAGAAGATTATTTTGATAAGAATGAACTGGATTTCAAGAAACATTCCAAAAACTAGGAATTTTCTTAAAACTATAGGAGAATTTCCAGATGACGTTTTCAGAAACAATTTGGGAAGTTAGCTTTAATTTTTCAGATTCTCTCGCAATCTCTTCTCTATTGTAAGGCATCAAGGGCGAAAGAGTTTTCATTTCAGATTTGAATAGATTTTTTCTTTTCGGCCTCCTATTAATTCGGACTCCATTCCTAAACGGATTGACATAAGCAGTTTGTTGTTAGCATCCGACCAAAAAACGAATAATATATTTAAACTTTTTAATAAAAACAAAAGAAAATCATTTATTTTGGATAGATCTATTAAATTTTCATTTATTTTACTTACCTACATAAGTTTTCCTGCCATCTTCTAGCTACTCGGCAACAAAACAAAATTTAATGCAAAGTTGATGATAATTTGACTGTCGTTTTGCTTTTATGAAAGCAGATGTCAACTGATCTCATGCAAAGAAAATACTATTTTTTTCATTAATGAACCAATTTATGAACTCAGCTCAGTATTTGGCTGCACTGCTTGAGTTTCTCCTCATGATACAAGATGGCGATTCTTTTGATATACGTATTTTGAAGCAGAGACAATACCGAGACTCCCAACTCGTTATCCTCTTGCCGCTGGCTGCATCATTTTTTTTTTTTTTGCAAATTCGCCATTTTACTCACTTTACATTTCACATAATAAATGCTGCCAAACGTGGGGGAATGTGATTGAGTTTGTGAATAACAAATTACTAAATGCTATTGGTTAGTTAGGCCCCAGTTATAGCCAAACGTAAAATTCAAAAGGTTGGAACAGTGCGAAAATGAGTTCATAGCAAAAAATGCTGTCAGAAAATTTTTCCGGCGAATAATATAATTAGTTTGGTTAGTAAAACTATGTAAATGAGATGTTTTATTTACTAGTAACATATTAGATCAAATATGGTTGCATATTTTCCGCTTTTGAATGTCATGAACTTCGATTTCAGGAGTAATTTTTTTTTAAATAACTGATGAAAGTTTGCTCGAAATGTTTTATTTTCCTACAACCATTCTGCATTGATAATTTTTCATAAATATTTTAAGCAAATGTACACTTATGTTTTACTAAAAATTATACTTTCCACACACAACGAATATTTTCAAATTTAACGGTCGGTGCGTCGAATAATTCCTGTGTAGTTTGAAGTGCTTGAAGTGTTACAATGACCCTAAAAGTATGCAATTCAAACTATACTTTATAGATGTTTTCAAATAAGCAAACGAAAGAAGTTCGATAAAGTAAGTTTTCATTTTCGCATTATTTCTTTCGTTTTTTTGACGGCGGGAGATCTAACTTCTCAGATAAAACATCTAAATCAAGGTGTAGATGTACCGTTGCAAGAAACAATGATATATGTGGTGAGCCATGGCAGTAGTCAAGTATTTGACAAGGCGGATGAGAATAGGGTAGCAGAAGCTGAATGAACCAAAAATAAAATAGTTTTTTTTAAATGGGCTTGCGAAGCCTAACGCAATCCTTAGACAAAAGATTTTTCTCCTTATTTCAAAGTACATGCGTTGATAGGCCAATTTGATGAAGATGCTACAGTATAAGAATTTAGGCCACAAAAAGCTGTTTTTATTCGGAGAAAGCCAAGTCCAACGTTAGGTGTAAGAAAATAAATTCAAATATGTCCTTTTTAGCGTTTATATCAGTCAGTAGTAGCCTTCAAACAAGTACAACGATAGTCAAGACTGGCTCTTTTTAGGAGTTGCTAGAAGCGTTAACTGCTGGGCGATTTAATGCGTCCGCATGAGAGCTGTCCTTGTGCGCTTTGTGGTGAAGCTCGTAGTTATGTAAATGTAAGAAAATGTTATAACAAGGCTTCCTCCCAGAGAGGTATTAAAAAGGATTGCAAGTTGATAATATACCCAACGATTCATAACACAATCGAAGAAAGATGGCAAAACCTTACAAGGGTTTAACCTTGTTTCTTGAAGCCATATCTAGGCAAAAGATGTTACAATTAGACAGCTTTATTTGGATTTTTCGTCTCTCAGAGCATCTGCTCTTCGCATGGGATGCTTATTGGATGTCTTAAGTGTTTCTCCTGTACCTTACGCTTACTTCGGCTTCTTTTGAAGGTTCGCCTGGTTCATTTTCTGCTACTTAAACCATTCTAAGACTGGTTTTTGTATTCGCCCATATTTGTCATAATCTAGAACTCCTATCGTCTATAAGACCTGAAGTTAACACGTCCAGTGAATATTGCTGCAGTTCCTTGGAGTTTATATTCCTCGCTTCTTGCTAAGAGCTTCTTCTTCCGACGCCATATCCGATGTAAATCCTGTGACTCAGTTAACGATCAAGCAAGTCACCAATTCCATAAAAAAAGTGGCCTCGGTAAAAGGAACTCTGCAGATCATCTTTGTCTGGCAATGTGTAGTTTGCTTTTTTCATTCCTTGGAACCCTGCGTGAACTTTTTAGCACGACAGTAGCAGATTTTCCTTATGGATTGCACTTTTGCAGAAATTTTATACCCAACCCAAGGTCAGAGATGCATTGATGTTCGATGTTCCTGGGCCTTCAGGCTTCAGCCCGCATTAATTGCACTGGTATAGAAATATAAGTTCCTTCTGAGTGATTCAGTGCACGCACTAAGGTTTACATTCCCAAACTCAGATGGCAGGCTAAATGTCAGAGTCCTCCTGAAGATGTGATTCCTCCCTCACTTCCAAATGGAACCGATCAATTTCCCATTGCAATTGGAATTCGATCGCCTGATTTTGGAAGCTCTCTCGGACAGTTCTCTAAGACATGTGTCTGATTTTCGCGCAGTGTAAAAGTGAGATAAACTGCTCAGAGATTGGCTCTCTTGACTGCTTAGATCTAAAGGCTCAGCAGCAAAATCAAAATTTAACAGATGGAAATTTCAAACAAACAAAATTTCACATGACTCATTCTACAAAGTGCGACCAATAAAACATAATTACTTCCGATGCCAACTAATGTGGCGTTTCAAACGGTTGAAGCCAAACATTTACCCCACCTACAGTCACCTCGGTTTGGAAAGTTCGCACCTGTGCTTACATTCGACACCCACAATTACAACTGCGCGTACATTCATTAGGCAAAATGTGTTCACCCAGACTTGTGGTTGCCTATTTGAGCATAATGGGCTCGATTACCTTCAGCCAGGGTCAACGTGGTATAACCACTAAAACGAAATTAGTGGTCTATGATCCGAGTTCGGAAAAACAAACTGCAGCCGTTGATATTGGAGCCACATCGGCGGCTGGAAGTGATGGTGTGAGCCTCTTTCAGCTGCCAATTTACTGGGAACCTTGCAAATGTCTGCAATTGCAATGCGTCTGCTGTTCTGGTATTACCAGCGGTGAGACTCCAAATAGTGATCAGTGTTGGCAGTCGAATCGTGCTGGATGTATCAGTGCCTTTGCTGAACATCCAGCCGATCTGCGTGCCCACATTCCTTCCCATCCCAGTGTTTATATGTTTGAAAGCGTCCGATATCGTCCTGCCGATTGGAACGGATTTCGAGGGGTGTTTCTCGCTACTGATGAGGTTTATGACGCAGAAATCGTTCGAACTGCGACTGGGATGTGTTAGACTCGGACCTGGTGGAGTCGGCATCTTCAGACCATGGCTGCTGGAAGAGATTGTGTCCGCCGAAGACGAACGACGAGACATTCAACGCGGAGAAAGTGATGGTATTTCCGTCGAGGGTATGAGTGGATAACCTTCACCAATAAATTGCCAAATCAGTTTCAGTGTGACTTGTTTTATAAGAGGTTCCGGTTTCGAGTCCGCTGCTTGTTTAAGTAGGTGATTGGATTTATGTTTGAGAGTGCTTCACCGTCGAGCCTACTTGAGTGTTAAGTAGCAGAACTTGGGATAGAGGATTGCACTTAAGTAGGCACCTACTTCATGCTTCTGTTTCCAGTTTTTACTTTAACTACTTGTGATGACAATTTCAGTCAATGAAGAAATCGAAAAATAGTCAAAACCACTTGTTCTTCAAAAATAGTACGTATACGCCACCGATAATTTGGATAACAGTTGAAAGAGATTGGTTTTTATGAAGTTTAGTATGGTGGTGACTTTATTGCATTGGCTGGACTTGAGAGGGTTATTTGAACCGATCCGAACCAGGCACATCTGGCAGTGGAAAGAAGGGGCCGCAGAGAAAGCAATGTGTTTTGGTTTAATGCATTTAGTGCCAACTGTCAATCATTAATTGGCTGAACAGTGGGCATGTTGTGGCCGTCTGAGAATATGTTTATCACTCGACACCCAAGAAACTGGAGACATGACTGCAACGTGATCAGGTAGGTGCACACGGTTTTCAGATCGTGTTTATTCGAGCGCAAAAATCGTGTGCTAGGAAGCCGATTTCCTTAAATTTGCTCTTGTGGAGTAGGTTGCGCTTTCCAACTGTGTAACCAAAATTCTCTTTCCGATGTTGGTCTCAAGAACACGCAGAACTCATTTGGACGTGAGGTGTATATGTCAATACGAATCTTTTGATGTCATTGTCATTGGACTTTGTCGGTCGGCACGGCCAATGGCTTGGCTGTAGTTTTCTACTGATGGAAGATCGATGGCGGATAGAGAACAACTTTTGATTTGGAAAAAATAAGGATAAGTTGTACGCCATTCGCTCATGACTGGATCACCCTTTGTCTCCTTTTGGGCCGAACTTTAGCGCATACTCAAAAGTTGTGTAGGAGTCTTTGGCGCTATGATGAATGTAAACGCTTTTAAATTTTAAATGATGGTCTTCTGCAGAAAGTCTGCTTATGGCCCTCTGCAAGTAAGTGAGTTTTGTTGAAACGCTTAGATTTCGGAGGCTTATTCATAGAATTGGTAAAGATTGAAGACAGCTTTGTGAATCTGTAATCACTTCAAATACACCAAACTCGGATTGAAAGACATGTAATGGAATCAGTTTCACCTGGGAACGTTCCCAGATATTCTCTAGGTTGGTTTGGTAGCATGAGCTAGTTTGATCAAGTTGACGACTTAGAGTTGATGGCGGAAGATCAAGAGTTGTGGGTGAGGTCCACTTAAGTTCCGCTATGTGTCGTACGACAGTCGTTACCATCTGGGCTTATTGAGAAGATCAAAATCTAGCGGCAAATTTAATTCGAAAAATTAACTCTCACTTAGCCATCAAGGTCTCCAGATTTGACGAATTCTCTGGAGTAGTTTCGATAGGGATAAGTGAAGTCAGCAACAACTGGGGGCAAACATTGCTAGTGTTTTTGGTGCCCGTTCATTTATCGTTTTCAACTGCAATATTACATTGGTCTTAAAGGAAAACCTTTTAACTTTAAGGATGGAAAGTATATAAAGGGTTTTCCAATGAGAGGTGTTATTGTGAATGACCCACTATTTCGGTAGCGGTCACTTTTGAAGCTTTTATTCTTTGACATTTGACAAGTAGAAACTACGCCATTACTAAAAATGGAACGATACACGCTTCAACAACGTCGTGTTTTTGCTGATCGGGTCCTTGAAATGCATGAAAATGATCCGGAATTCCATCGAAAAATCATCTTGACTGATGAGGCCCATTTCCACCTCGAAAATGAGGTTGGATCAACAGTTACGGTGAATGGATTGCGCTATCGAGAGATGATTAGTGATTTTTTATGGTAGGAGTTGGATCGTATTGATCTGGACAACGTTCACTTTCAACATGGCGGTACTTCGTGCCACACAAGCAACGAAAGCATTGATCTTTTACGGGAAAAGTTTCCGGGCCGTGTTATGTCTCGAAGAGGTGATCACAATTGGCCACCGAGATCTTGTGATTTAACACCTTGCGACTTCTTCCTTTGAAAGATAAGGTAGATAAGGTCTACGCCAACAGCCCAGCGTCGATTCAAGACCTCAAAGATAAAATTCGTGAGGCTATCGAGGACTGCGAGGCTATCTACTGCGCCACCTCTCGCGAACGTCTGACAAACATCCGAGAGTATAACTGTCTTAAGAGTTTCTCAATTAGCCGTTTGGAATCGGCATAAAATTGTAGATCCCTTCCATTCGTTCCAAAAATCACACTCACACAAAACGAATGGTTGCGAGAAGCTAGGCCTTGGGTCCCTACGGACCTGTTGCGCCAACTATATATATATATCGAGGATAAAGGGAAGCCACTTTGCGATTTGGTTATGGAAAATTTAATGAATGGATATGGTCCTGTATGTGTGCTCGTGGTGGCCATTTGTCAGATGTTGTTTTTCATTATTAACGGCATACCTTCCTCTTTATTATGAAATAAACATCCGATCATTTATCTAAAAAAATTACATTTTGCTTTGAATACCAATATAACACCTCTTATTGGAAAACCCTTTAGTTCAAAACATCCCAAATTGCCGGGTTGGGCATTTGAGCTCATAAATTTATCGTATAGTCAACTTTGAACTTCAACTTTCAACTTCAACTTCTGTTTTAAGTTTCGTTAAGTGAATGAGTTCAGTATAATTCTTACCTTTTCGAAAACTCTTCACTTTATACACAAGCAATACACATTTTTTACAACGCTGTACATACTCGGAACAGTATCCTTCCTTTATGGGCACATTATTGTATTCCAAGAGCAGCATTTTCGGCACCATAACATCTAGGACTTGACGGGCGATAGGTACCACAGTATTCACTGTCTTAAAAACATTTCAAAGTTTTACGAATTTGAAAAAAATATATTTTTCCCGAGACCTTTGAGCTTTTGGACTGAAAAAATTGTTTTTAACCGGGACTCTGGACAGGGCTAAAATTATCTGGACAATCCCGACGAGTTCCGGCCGTCTCTGGCAACCCTAGTCATTAGAGAAGATCACGATCATATCGAAAAGTCGAGCAATAAATGCCTAGAACCAATATGGGTCGGATTCCATTCTTTTCGGCATCAGTCGGAATGTGGACGATCAAAAAACTGCTCTGCGTGAGAAATTCATCTTTTAATTGGAAAGAAGTTCACCATCCTTGAATTTAACTCCTTCAAACAGTCCCTTTCTCTAAGACTTTCCCTTTCTCTAAGGGACTTTCCGTCGTCTTCGGTTGAGACAGAATTTTCTATGTGAAACCCGTCAAGTTGTCCACCGCTTTCAAGCGATTCCTCCTACAATTCCTAACAAAACCTTGCATAAACTGCGAATTCATTAACATTCCCACATTCTTCACATAATTCCCTAGAACTATTATCACAATAAGTAACCTTCCCTCTGACTATGTAAATATTCAATCAAAAAGTAGTTGCCACTCTTATTACGCAGTTTCACAGATGCTCCGCTTTAACAGATCTTAAATGCCAAGAGATCATGCTTAAACACCAGCACGAGGAAATAATTTTGCATTTAACACTTTTATTTGTAGGTTTCGTTTACTCTTATTACAAGAAAGCAAACGACCTTGCGGTATCACACTCGCTCTATCTAACCATCGCCCAATCATATTTTATGCTAAACTATTCGAATTCTTTGTTAAATTTCCTAAAAGTCACCAAAAATTAATAACTGAATTTCCTAACACATTTTTGATTTGCCAGCAAAAACTCAAAATACTCGTATCTCAGAACAAAAAAAACTTGTCTTCGCGGAGGAGGGGTAGATCATAGTACGTACATCATCTCATTAGTTTTTATATCTAGCCGGCATTGACCAAGAGCGACTTCAGTTTGTCTTAGCTTTGGAATCAGTCAACTTGTTCGCGCGGTTTTCGTCTTAACTGGTAAAATGACATCACTAAAATTGGTGGGTAACACTTTTGGTGTGCATATAGTGGATGTGAATTAACTCAATTATCGATATAATTTGCATTTGTTGTTGTTTTTTTTTTATTTTTTTTTTTTCTGAAAAAATAGTTCGTCCTTGTGGTCTGCTTTGCGGGATACGCAACAGCGCAACTGGGACTAGTGCAATCTGCAGTGAATACTGCGGTACCTTTCGCCCGTCAAGTTCTAGATGTTATGGTGCCGAAAATTCTGCTCTTGGAATACAATAATGTGCCCACACAGGAAGGATACCGTTTCGAGTAAGTACAGCGTTGTAAAAAATGTGTATTGCTTGTGTATATGTAGTGAAGAGTTGATCAATTCTAAAAAAAAGAAAAACATGCAAAATATCAGGTCTTCTGATAGTTTCGAATTGATTTCCTTGACATTTTATAGTTTCGTTCGCTCAGTATGCCCGAAACTAGAATATCTCAACGAAGATTTTAGGGTTCGTCTAACTGGTATTTTTGCCTTGGAAATCAGTTCGAAATTACCATGACCACAACCGGATTAGTGCGTTGTTGTTAAGTGGACGTGACTTACTTTTATTAATATGCAACTGAAGGTATCCGGACTAGAGTTCTTCCGTGTTTGGAATTCAAGTAGGAAGTGCCGCCGCACATGTAGTCCGTTCCACATAAAATTCTTGTTAATCAATTTTTAAAAATAACAGTCATGGGGCCTTACCAACAAACATTTTTAGTTTCGACTCTTAATTTGAGTAGCTCACAGTGGTTATTTTTTCCATATAAATTTCCCACTTGTGAGGTCCGTAAATTTAAAGTCGAGACTAAAATTTGTTATCAGCACGGCGCATAGAGATTAAAGTTACAGTTGGGACAAGTTAGTTTCGTCACTAAACTTGACATGTTCAGTTATTGTAGATTTATGTGAAACTTCATTTGGTGCAAGTGGTCGAACCTGATCGAGTTTTATTCTTAAGCTGGAATGGGAAGGAAAATTTTTTAATAAAAATTAACGGTGGATTATGGTTTGCTTACGTCAATTAAAACATTAAAAAGCTGAGGTCCGGTTCCTTCCTTAGTTTGGAGTATATTAGCTTTTGTGATTAGCGTTATTTGCAAAAGATCATTCCATAACGCGTTACGTTAGCGAGTAGAGGATTAAAGCGACGAATGGGTAATCGATAAAGACGGTTTCAGTCATATTTTAGAGTGTAAAAGAACCTTCAATGAGTCGTATGCTTAAGACCTAGCAATTGCTTTTAGTAAAATGATTTAGCAAATTAAAAGCCAAATTTTGCTAAATTAAGTTCGAAAATTCGAACTGATCAGTTATTTGATTTGTATTTTCTTGGAAAATTGTTTTTGCTGGATTTATCATTTAAAGTTATTAGGAAAAAAGAAAGGAATTTAAAACAAACAGGACAGATGGCATGGAATTTTAAAAAAAAACATTTCAAATTTCAACAGATCAAGTATAGAGATACTCGTAGGTTAAAAAGAAAGCAACCAACATTTGTCCGGATTTTCTGTACATAAATGGAAGTAAATGCAAAAAAAAAAAAAATTGCAGACTTGTCATTTAGTTTGATGTGATTTATTCATATCAATTTGTTTGCCAGGTTAGTGGTGGCGCTTTTCGAACTTGGCAAAAGATGGAGTACATTCAAGTCATTGTAGATTTATATGAAACAAAGCAAGTGCTTTTGAGATATTTTCTAAGTAAATCCCATTGCTAGGTTTTATTTATTCGGCAGGTTTCTATATCTTTCTAAACACGATAGTAAGTAGTAAGTCCAATTGCGGGTGGTCGCATGGGAGAGCGGACAGATAGAAAATGATGACCATTCGAAAAAGTCGATTTCAGAGGCACATACTTATAAATTAATCGTCTTTTGCCCAACTTTTATGTGCAAAACTCACTTAAAAATCAACATTTCTGCACCCACCTTTAATGCTTTGTAGGTCACAATATAAATATTCGTAGTGCGCGCCAAAAATAAAATAAATTAGTTCCACGAATTCAGTTTAACTATTCGTTGTTTGTTAATCGATTCAGCCTTTTCGTTGCTCATAAAACTTCAGAATGGCTTAAAACATTTTCCAGTTTCAACCTTAAAATTAGATTAGGTCAATAAATTATATTTTTTTATACAAATTTCGAAACAGTGATATAAGGACAATGCGCAATAATTTATTGATACCAGGTTGTAAATGTTTTTTATGAGCGCAATACGTATTTTTATTTACGACAATGGCAGCGTCGATAAGTGAAGTCTTTGGTAATGTTTTATGTGATTTAAATGTGTCAAACAAATTCTTGTCCGCATTTGATTTTAATAATATTTAATATATAATGTATAATATTTAGTAGGCTTATATAATCTTTAGACATAAAAGCTTATTTTAATCTAGATAACACTTATAGTCCGGTGTGGAAGATTGCTTACGCTTAGCAATATAAAATAGTGTCCCTTTTATCTTATTGCAAGAGGAGAACTGTCAAATGCCTTCAAATAATTTGAAATTGCATTTTAATGGATTAGCGTTTTGTTTTCCTACTTGGCCTACGCAGGTGGCAAGAGACTTCTTATTGAAGGAGAGAATTAATTATGGTCGTCGTCAAAAAGTAGTTCGCTTGTAACAGATTAAAAATCATTGTCTTTGCTAAATGCGTCAAGCATTATTACTAACTAAATTAATGAAATCTATGCCTTTATCAGAAAATAAAGAAAACTTCCGACATTCTTTCTAAATTACTGCTTCTGACAACAAAAGCGACTCCTGACTTTGTCGTAAATTTGTATCTCTCTGAGCAAGAATTCACCACCGTCGCTGTCATTTTGACAGTCGTTTCGTTTACATTTGCACTACAAATATAAAGGAGCAAACCCATTGATAAAAAAGGAAAAGTCACTCAGCGTAATTGGGCCAAATGTCTCGATAAAATGTAAACGAAAATTTAACGTTTTATTTAAATTCGTCACAAATTATTTCGCAAGTGGAGACGTATCATCGACTGATTATGAAACTATTATGTCAAAGCGCACCTTTAAAAAGTGTGACAGATGCCTGTGGTAATATGTCTGACTGTTTGCCTAAATTTATCACAATGAACAATTTTTTTAATTGACGCAATATACAGTGGTTTAAGAAACTATTCAAGTATTTCTCGATAGAGTTTGGTCTTGTCAAAAGTATACAGTAACATTGCCACTGATTCTTCTTGGAATCTACGTTGCAAAACCGTTGCTATTAGTAAGAATATTATATCATAGAAAGTGATGGATGATGGCACTTAACCTTCAAGTGATTACAATAGGTGGACGAGAAATGGCTTGCGGCTACACTAAGTCCCTGTCAATATAGGAATCGGCAACTATTTTCGGAGGTTATGTCTTAGTCATTTACGTGGTTAAGTAACCTCATCAATTCTCTTTCCGTACGTCGAACTCAGCTTGACCATCGTTCGAAATAGTTCCTAGAAATCCATTCATGACTAAACCACACTGGTTTTTTCCAATACTCTACTTCCATTTCCGGATAGGCATTGTTTGCAAGCGGTGTATTTTCCCCGCTTAAAGACACATTTCTAGAAACGGATTAATTGATTTTTCTTCCTTTAGCGCGATGACGACATCAGGCATACAATAGGTGAATTGTTTTACGAAACAAGTTATTCGAGGTGCAAATATCAAATATTGGAAAGGTATCTTTTTTTATTAGGAAAAAAAAAACCCATCTGCGGTTAAATGGCTCTTCTTGGGTTATTGAGTTAGTGACTTTTCAATTTGATTGTTAGATGATTAGCTTGATAATGCAACATGCATTTGCCAAATGGATAATAATTCGATGCCAAGATCGTGAAGCGTGTTGTTAATGATGGAATGCATGCTGTCGAGAAGACAACAAAAATTAAACACTTTTTTTCTTCTGTGGATAAATAATTTCTGCAGAGGTTTTGCGTAATTAGCTTGTACTTGTATTTATGCAAAACAGTAGTTGAGTACTCGGAAGATCACTATGTTTCTTGGTTTGTAACCATATTTTTTGTTTGACTTATTATAAAGATATACTCAGTCGATTGTGAATTGAGGCAATGATTTCCAACAGAACTTGGCTCTTGTCAATTACTTTTTTAGACGACTACCTTGTTGCGACAAGTAAGTGAACAGCATTTAGTTCAGACTCGAAACATGCATTTAAGGCACTTACAATCGAAAAATAGTTAATCCAAATCTATTCGCAAATTGGCTGTCATTGGAAAAAGTGTTGTCAATTTAATAAATAACCTTCTGAAAAAAAACATCGTTTATATGGTTGACTTTAAATTTAAGTAGTTCACAATTTGTTACTTGCCACACAAATTCTCCAATTGTGAGCTTCCCTAAATTAGAGGTCGGAACTAGAATTCGTTATAAGTACGGCGCTTTGTGAAATGTCAAACCATGTTGAGTTTATAGTTTTAGTTTTAGTTTATAGTTTATAGTTTATTTATTCACATTTACAAATACTTGTGTCGTTTTCCAAAGCGACAGAAAAAGTTTTTCTGCTCTCGAAGTCAGTTGGCTGTCAGATTTCATGTTCCATTGGTCGCAACACTTTTTTTCAGAGTCAGAGCTATTTTACGAATCTCGATTTCTGAGCGAGATTCACAGCCTTTTACACTAACACGAAACCATTTGTCATTTGTCAAACTTTAAAGTGTGCTATTTTAAGTTTTTAGAGACAATAAGTCAGTGACAAATAGAGAAAAATTAACATTTGGCGGCTGCAATGAACATTAACATAGTTTAATTAGATTTTTATAAACACAAATTAAAATTTAAGAACTAACGACTTTTAAAACACTCACCACCACAAATACAAAGTAAGAAAAATCTCGTTTTGTGTTCCAATGTGCACAAAAAATCTTAAAATCTGAGAGCAAAATCTGAAAATCCCAATGGAAAACAGCATAGGCTATCAGCTGTCAAATTGGTTGTCGCGTGTAAAAGTGCTGCCATATCGAATTAAAAACTTATACCCATACACATTGTGGTAAATAGATGTCTCATCAATTTGGCAAATCTGAACATAAAGCTCAGCAAGTTGACTTGAGTTTTTATCTCATCTTTTTGAAAAGAATGTTCTTTTAAAAAAATTTTGCGATAGTGTGTTGTGCCAAAAGGCACAAATGCAAAAGGACAGAGTCAAATTCAAAGAGCGAAATGATCTTAGGGGTAAACGACATCAGTCTCTATACACTTTAAAAAATAGTTTTATGGCGGTTAAAAGATCCGTTCCATCGTAGTAGAAAATTTACAAATTTTTAATTAGAGTAAGAAAGATTTTCAACAAACCCAAGCGCTCCTGCACATGGACTCATATATACAGATCTCTATTGACTAAAAGAAAGTGAAAATCCAAAATCCTGCTGTGGGAAGTTTCCAAAAACCTCCTTCATCTTCAAAATGCTTTAGGATGCATGCAAATTGCTTGCTTTACACTACAACACAACCACACATGACATTCATCTTCAGCAACAAGGTGGCCAGGGTTGAAAATTCATTAAAACTTAAATTGGTATTTGAAAATACATAGTTAACGAATTTGTGTGCTCTCTTATTACAGTTACAAAACATCAGATGGCTCTTACCGCGAAGAACGAGGCATTATTGCCAATCCTGGCACAGACCAGGAAGAGCTCGTTGTAATGGGTTCGTACAGTTACACCGATGGAGACATCGAGACTGTCACTATGTACACTGCCGATAAGAATGGTTACAGGCCAAGGGTAACACTGAAGAACCGTGGAGTATCACCAAAGCTTTTGGCAAATCTTTCTGGCTAGATGTCCAGGTCGAAATTGATATAATAAATAAAAATTATTGTTAACGATTTTTTCTTATTTAACAAAATTTGACTGTAAGAACAAGTTAGACTGCTGTCCGTTTGTAGAAAGCTGTCCCTGAAGGACCATTCACATGAGCGCGAACTGCGGATAAGCGATCCACAAACCCGCGAATGAAAAATTCGTTCAAACTTAACCTTCAACAATGAAACTGTTTCGCGGGTACCTGCGACTAAAAAAAATTTTCATGAAATGTCAGAAACTACGAATATTCGCTTGTTCGCAGTTCCCAATTCGCTCTTATATGAATAGTCCTTTAGGGTCTTATTTGTTGTTGTTCAGCTTCGCAAGTTTTGCGCTAAAACTGGCTCTTAGAACTGGTTGGCTGTTTGTGCTTTCGATCCCCAAAGCCTCTCATGATCGATTTAAATGACAGATTTTCTAAATTGAACTGCCATAAGAGGTGGTTGTTGTTGAATCTACGGATCTGTACTGTCACTGCCAAGGTCCGAGGCAATATTTTCACTTTGGAATGTTCCAACGTACAGCATTCTTCCATCGCCTGAAATGTGATCAATTTGATTATATTTGTTAAGACATGTGGGCCTACTTACTACCGTGCTCCACAATGCTGCATAGTCCTTAGGGCTCAGATTACATTACTAAAGGTCGATTTGAAAAGAAGTAGTTATCTGCCGTAAACTAAGTATTAAATAGACTGACAGCTTCAGCCAAAAAAGAGGGAATGCCATCAAGCTGAGTTTGACCTTGAATCTAGCCCAGTTTGGATTCATGTATTTGTGCCCCATGTTAATCAAAGGGAGCTCACGCATTCTTGAAAAAAGCCTACACTTCCTGCTTAAACCGGATGTCAGATAACCTGATATGAATTCTCATTTCAGTAGCGCCACACCCGGCTGTGTTGGAAATAATAGTTTTTCTAAGTTCCAAGTTGAAATTTTCCCTACGTTTTAATGGAAATAGTTTTTGCATTTTTTTATTTTTTTGGTATCAAGTGAAACTAATTATGTTATTGAAGTGCATTGGATGTTCAAATTGTACGATGTCAAGGAAAGGAATATTGTTTTATATTATTTCACAATGAATTTTGAATACATAGGAATATCATTTTTATGATATCGATATCAAAGAACTGTTCGCATGTTCGTCATTGTATTTTCTTTAAGTTTCGCAACCCCATTTTTTTCGAGATTCGCAAGCTGTTTCTCTTTCGACTGATTTTTTTTTTAAATGAACGATTTATTAAACAATTAACAATAGCACTAAACAAAACTGACAAACTGTACTGTCGTTGAAAAATGTGTAAGAAAAAGTAAATTGCTCTACTTGACACATCGAGGCATTAATTGAGTGCTGAAAATACTACTTTACTTTGCTTTGCTGAGATCGAAGCTCAAAAAAACAAGCTTAGTAATAAATTTGCAGTCATCATTTTGAGACAAAACTTTGGATTCTTATTTTCTACACTTACGTTGGTATCTTTATTTTATTTTTCACATAAATAATCCTCTGTAAATATACATGAAATAACATTATTTTCATTCACAAAATGTCTACCAAAAACTTTTCAGTTGCGAATTTTGTTTGTAACAAAAATAAGAAAAAACTTACTAATGTAAACTGTCGGATTAATAATGACTGTTTTTTTGCCGTTATTAAACGAAATCTTCATGAAAGATTATAACTATAAATTCGTATTTAGAATTTAAAACTAAATGCCGCCTTTTATAATTTTTTTTTTTTTTTTTGCTGCCTCACACGTATTCACAATTCACATCACGTCAGTACAATTGAGAATGGAAGGGAGAGGCTAATATTGAAAAAATTTGTGGGGGAAATTGGGGAGACGTAGGAAAGCTGTCAGTCTATTTCTACTTAGTTTATAGGGCTGTTCCCATACTTTCTGGTTCAATTTTGGCAATTTGTCACATTTCTCTCATTGCGAGAGACTTTGCTCACCGAAATCAAATATAAATATAACCAAAAAGAAAAGGAACGCGACAAACGATAAATTTGAAAAATTTTAATTTTTTCTACGCGGGAATATTCAAATATCAGTAGAACCGAGCACAAATTTATATTCAAAACCAAGATTTGAATTGCTTTTATTTGCAGAAATTGGAAAGTTCAATTCTTTTGCTACATCTATTTTGGTACATCTATTTTAATGCGATATAAGAACAGAATATAAATGAAATCAAATAAAATATCACTTACAAACTAGAATTTGAATGATTTGACAACCATCTGTCAGCAATAACCAACTAGCCCAAAGAAATTTCTTGGGTTTATATTTGCAGGTTTTTTTTTATGGAGGGGAAATATTTTGTTCTCTCTTTTTGGCTCTCTTCTGCCCAACCTTTGTGTAAGCAAACGAAGTTTGACAAAATGTGGCGTATGTGTTCGAATCAATTACCGTTAGAGAACAGACCTTTTGTTGCCAACTTATGTACTATAGTACTGACTTGAATTAGGTGCTTTGTCTTTACTGCTAAAAAAACATCAGACGGCTCATATCGCGAAGAGCGAGACATTATTGCAAATCCTAGAACAGAACGGGAAGACCTCGTTGTGATGGGCTCGTACAGTTAAACAGAAAAAGACATTGAGACTGTCAACTGTCACTGTGTACACTGCCGGTAGAAATGGTTACAGGCCAAGGGTAACACTAATGTGCCGTGGAATATCATCAAAGCTTTTGGAAAACCTTTCTAGCTTATGTTCTCGTAAAATGATGGCTTAGTTGATAAAAATCAATGTTTCAATGTTAGTTTGTTTGGGCGTGGCGCCCCCGACGCAGAAAAAAATAAAACATTCAAAACGCAAATTCCTCGACACTTTTGGAAGCTAATGTTGTAAAATTTGGAACTTCGATGTGCGTTGGGTAAAAAATGGAAATTTACAAAAATGTTGCCGGATAGGAAAACGGGGAGTGGCACTCCTCATACAAAATAAATAAAAATTGTTATAAATGTATTTTTCTTATTTAACATTTGACTATGAATGCAAGTTAGGCTGCTGTCCGTTTCTCAAATGCTGCTCGTTAGGCTCTTTAGTGTTCTTGAGTTGTATGTGAACGTTTTGCTGTCTCTGATAAAAAGGTTTTTGTTGTATTTGAATATCCTGATTGGCTATCATTTTCGCCTGCTTTCTAATACAATATTTAAAGTACCGTATACCGATACTAGAGGCTCTAATTTGCTGTCATTCGACTTTGCACATTCAGCAGTCAAATATGGATTTTCCAAGCAGCGGTCTTCTGCCTTAGAGCTCGTTCTCGATCCCCAAAAGCCTCTTATGATCGATTCTAATGGTGGGCTTACTCAATTTGTATCTATTTTTTTCCTTCCCTTCCAAAAGTGATTTCTTGTCTAATGGTAGCAAAACGTTAGACCCATTAAAACTCCCTGACGAACAGTAGACTTAGCTAATTAGAAAAGCAGATTGTAAAAAAATTACTTCGTTGTTTATTATTTGGGTTTTGGTTTGCATGTATAATCGCCCTTATCCATATAAATATAGCCCCCGTTAATTTCTAAATATTGAACAGTTGAAGAGAAAAAAAAAAAAAACCTGAAAAACTTTGGTGGATTTTCAAATACCAGTTGGGAAAATTTCCCCAAACACTTTAAAATGACCCAACCCATTGCAACACTACTCTACAAATTTAGGTACAAGTTACGAGAAATATGTAGGCGTTTAGCTAAATCTTTTGAAATTATTTGAATCAAATATTTGTTGCTCTCTCTTTTCACAGCTACAAAACATCAGATGGCTCATATCGTGAAGAACGGGGCACTATTGTCAACCCCGGCACAGAACAGGAAGAACTCGTTGTCATGGGTTCGTTCGGTTACAGCGATGGAGAAATTGAAACCATCATTATGTACACTGCCGATAAAAATGGTTATAGGCCAAGGGTTACACTGAGGCGACCAATCATAACTGTGGCCTTTGGAATATCACCTAAGCTTTTAGCAAATCTTTCTGGCTAGATGTTCCTCAGGTGTTAGTTTAAGTTAAAATAAATAAAAACAACAAAAGACACCGCTTCTTTATTTATAAACATTTAGCTGTCACCTGGGACTGCAAGTTAGAAACCAAGCGGATTTGAATTTACCGTATCAATGCTTATGAGATTTTTCTGGTAAGCACTAGATTTGTGACAAATAGCCATGATTTAGGCATGGAAACAAGTTTCGTATTTTCTTTCGGCTTCTTAAAGGTCAATTTTTTGCGTGCAGATGTTTCTTCTGTGTAGATGATTTATAAGTCGAGTTTTATGAAATCCCACCGGGGACGTTGGAATCTTTCGTTTAAATAAATTTCACTTGGTTATGGTACATACATAGTTGGCGCAACAGAACCCAAGACCTAGCTTCTCATAACCATTCGTTTTGTGTGAGTTTTATTTTTGGAACGAATGGAAGGGATCTGCAGTTTTATGCCGATTCCAACGGCTAATTGAGAAGCTCTAAAGACAGTTATACTCTCGGATGTTTGTCAGACATTCGCGAGAGGTGGCGCAGTGAAAAAAACCCTAGGTTGGAATTTGGGTTTTTTGCGGGATTCGAACCTGGGACCCCTCGCTTAGAAGTCCAACACACTAACCACTAAGCCACTGCGCCTACTTGGTTATGTTGGCCAGTTTTTATACTGCCCAAATGATCTGTACAGATCATTGATTTCCAACAGTTAGATCTCGTACTATTGTTGTAAACCGTGGAAATCAGTGATCTATATGGAACATAAGGGTAAAAAAGAACCGCTGTTGTCGTTTAACCATTGGTTCACTCAGAAAGCTTCTTCTGATCCACTTCACTCCTTAAAATTATTGGATGGCTTCTTCAGTGGATTTTGACTTGAAATTTAGGGAAAATTCTCTTCAGTTTCAGAAGCGATTTATTTCCCTTCGGATGCTTCTTTTTTCCCAAAGGAGAACAATATTGAGGGTTTTCCAATAAGAGATAAATGATCGGATGTTTATTTCATAATAAAGAGGAAGGTATACGTGTCACGAACATATTTTGAATGTCTATTTAGTATTGTGGGCATCCCTTTTTTTCCGTGTGTGATGTTGCAAATGCAGTATTAGGCCATAACCTCATCTATATATTTACATTTTATAAGCAATAATTTCATCAAAGTATAAGTGGTGTGTAAATTGCTACAAGATGGTTTCATCGGGTGGTTTCAAATTCGAAATTCCTACTTTCAGTCGTTCGTAAAGTATGTTTAAAAAACTAATGACAAAAAATTTGGGTTTTTTTCTGGGATAGAAGCCAAATCTTGGGGTTTTTAGATTTATCTAGAGAAAAATATTTTGATCACCTGGCAACGCTTCTATGATAAAAGAAAGATATTGTTCGCGTGCAAAATTTCTAACTCGATTAATATCAATTCTGGCAAAACGATGATAAGAAATAATACAGTTAGGTTCCACAACTCGAGCGAAATCGATCCATCACTCTATGGAAATGATCGATTTGAAATCACTTTCAAATCGACAAAATCGAATTATGGAAACTGTCAGTTTCACTTTGTTTCAATTTCGAAATATTTTAAATCGATATCGATAAAAGTGAAATGTAGAATACCACATTCCTCTTTTAGATCGATGTCGACTTCATTTCTAGTTAAAGTGAAATGTGGAAGCTGATAAACACGTTAGAGTTTTTTTCTTATTTTTTGGGCGAATGGAAACGATCTATGATTTTGAACCGAGTCCAAGCAGCAAACAGATGACAGCTATATTTTCTCTCCCTCTCTCTGTATGACAGACGTTCGCTAGAAGTGGCGCAGTTAAGAAAATACTTAAGGCGTAATTTTGTGCATTTTCCAGGGATTGAACCTGATACACCTAGGTCAGTTGTACAGCACACTAACCAAACGCCCGAGATGAAACTAAAAAAAGTGGACCCCGCAATTCTGTCCGTCTATCTATCTGTCTCGGGAGGCTGGACAGATTTCCTTCAAACTTCTTATGTGAAAATTGTGGGCTTTATTCGAATCTAGCAAAATTAGCTTTCTGAGCCCACCCGCGCCGCCAGTTCTTAAAGCTTCAACTTAATGTTCCCGGTTTTGTTTGCACATATGCTCGCCTCAAGGTCAGAGTTGCAGTAAAGTTTTACTATAAAAAAGCAAATAATGGAACTGAACCTTGTTTCGGGAAGTGACGTTTCCATAGAACAGATAACTTTATTAACCAGACACCTTTGGAGTCGTAGTGAAGTACGTCATTGAGCCAGCCCCAACTTTGACACAATTGAAGGGCAGAACAAACACATCATTACCTGAGTAGCCAGCGTACGCTGTCATGCACACTTGAATGCCAGCTAAACCAACGAGCTTCACATCGTGTATTTTAAGACACATACTAACATCAACTGGCAGCATAATGGGTATGCAATAAGTTGGCGGATTCTTCTCGGAGAAGCTAAACTGAGCGAGTACTTTTTCGTCCAATTTGATTGTCACATCGACGCTAATGGGTACAAGTTCGACGTTCAACACCACGCACACTGAAATACGTAGTAAGCATGATATTTTTCAATGGAAATCGCCAAACACAAAACGCATGGACCTACCATTCTTCTTGAATCCCTCCTTTTCGATTGGCAATCCCGAGCAACACGTACACTTCAACAGAATACAGGAGCACGGATTTTTTGAGTAGGGAAAGGTAACCAGATCGTCAGCGGTTGTTGCGGCAACGTATCCAACCAGAATGCAAGCCAAAAGCAATATTTTTGACATCCTACGAGGAAAGTTTTTGATCCGAGACTTGTCGACCTTCAACAAAGTTGTTTGCGAATTGAGTGAAATTGATGAAAAGCCGTGGGGTTATATTTGGTCAGTTTCTAACGTTATGTTGAAACCGCCATTACTTGCATAAATTAGCTGATGTAATGATCCTCGAACTGATTGGTCGATTAGGCAACACACTTTTGAATTGAATTATTTGGCAGACGGTGTAAAGGGGCGTGCGGACGGTGCGGTGAAGTAATCTTCACGCGATCCATGATCTCAGCAGTCAATTCGTTTATTAAAGTGCTTGAGCGTCGCTACGCATTTGCTGGTAATTCAATTTGACTGTCGTTTAAATGATTGCAATCATTATAAATACACAGGTGAATGAAAAACATGTATGTACTAAGTGCGTTTGTACTTTGCAGCCGCTAATGGATTCGGTTTGAGATCCATTTTACTTTCTGAAATGGGACGTCGAAAATGGTAATGATGATTTGAAACATTTTAATACTGGCACTCTCCCTGCGGTTCTTAGAAAGCCATATTTTGTTATCAACTAGTTTTGCAGTCAAATTTCTGAAAGTTACCCTTAGATTTGGCGCACTCAAAAATAGCCGATACTCTTGTTGAGGCTTTCCGACTATTTTGGGTAACAGGATTGTGTATTACTGGCCCCTTCTTCTTGCCGAAAACCAGGCGCTGTTTTGTTTTTGAGTCCGATCTGAACCGTACTAAACTGTCGTCGATATGCACGCGCTGCGTCAAAATGGTTGACCATTGTGTTTGAATGTAAAATTCATTTTTCCATATTGAATTGCCTCAAGACTTTTTTTTAAATTCGAAAACAATTAAAAATATAAATACAAATTATAACAAGCTCAAATTTGAATTTGCATTTGAATTTGCAAATTTTTCTTATAAAAATTATCATCTCACAACTTTCTCAGTTCGCGTGATTTTCCGAGTCAAGCACTAAGAATCTGTCAAACTTTAGAAGTGAGCGAAACTCGCTCAGAGACTTGAAAATATACTCCAGTGTACTTGGATAGACTTTGGGTTACTTTGAGCCAGTTACATCTTTGACATCTAACCCGTATCACAAATAATTATATAACTTACCTTTTTGGCAACATATACCTATTAAACGTTCTGAGAGAACATTCGACCACCGATGGAATTTCTCTATTTTCACAGATTTTATTTTTGTGCGCAATCAACCAACTTTGTGCTTTTGAGATTTGGCAAACATTTTTGTAGGATGAAATTCTCTGAGCTGTTTCGAGACAAGAGAGGAACTGCTTGTTACTCGTTATTTTGCTAATTTTCTCTTTTTCTGTCACTTTTGATGAGAACGTGTAAAGAGTTTGTGCGATTGCGATCGATTTATATCGATTGCGTTCGATTTAAACCGCGCACACGAATGAACCTTTTGTTTCCCTTTCCATCCTTAATAGAGTTGATGGCGGTATTGTCAATCAGTTGACTTATCCATTTACATCCTACCCGGCGATGTTTGGTATACTTATTTTTACTAGTTTGCTAGTTTTCTAAAATGACCAGAAGATTTATTCTATATTTCGACTAAATTTGGACCTCTATTAAGGACCATTCACATGAGCGCAAGCTGCGAATAGGCTTTTTGTTTTACTGCAAAAGCATTATATTTAATTAATCTAACATCTAATCTACAAAAAAAAATGCGTCTCAATTGATTTAAATAACTAAATTCACAATTACAACAATTTTCCCGCGAATTGAACATTCTTGCCGCGAACTGTAACACTTTATTCACAATCCACATAAGACAGTCGCGTTCCACAAACCCGCGAATGAAAAATTCGTTCGAACTTTAACTTCAACAATGCAAATGATTCGCGGGTACTTGCGACTAAAAAAAGTTTTCATGTGAATGAAATATCAGAAACTACGAATGTTCGCTTGTTCGCAGTTCGCAATTCGCTCTCATGTGAAAAGTCCTTTAGACCTGTAACTTTTGCCTTCGGATTGGCATTACTTTTAATTTGGAAATTCTGCAACATCAGCTGATCTTGTACCCTGTGATGCCAAAAAAGTCGTACATTTTTCTGAGATATTTTAACAATCAATCCATACAAATAAATTGTTTATTTTGAAAATCTGGTACTTTGATCAAGGTCACATCACTCATTTTGTATTCACAACTCTGCGTCATGTCTATTTTCCATTTCTTAACTTGACTTACTCGACGTTAAACAGAACTACAATACAAAAAAGTGGGAACAGAATCCTCGGTTAGCGTTTTGGATTACAGTTTACAGAGAGCAAACAAGTTTTAATTACCTAATCGACTGACCAACATTTTGTTAACACATTTTAATCAGCTTACTCTTCAAAGTTCAAAGATTGTCAACGGTCTTAGTTAAGTTGCGTGCAGTTTCAGTCACAAGCTAGCTGTACCTCCGTGTGGTCGTCATTTTGTTGGCAGATATACATTTTTTTCAATCAAACTGTTTCCCAAAACTATGCAACTACATATTTATATTATCCCGCTCCTATAACTCTGCTTATAATAAGCACTCAAAAAGTGGTGCCTACTTTTATATGTACGTACTTTATTCAATGTCAATGTCAGGAAGTACAGGTAGGTAGTGTGCCCTTTTGACATTTTCTCCACTATCACCCAGGCCACGGGGTTGGGTCCAACAAGATAATATTTAAACCTGAATGGATGTGTTAGGTGTTCATTTGAAAACAACGTCTGACAATGATTCCAGATTATAATTGTCATTAGGTCTTTTTTTTTGTGCTTCGATCAAAGCAAAGTAGGATTTTTTGTCAGCACGCAATTTCAACAAGTTCCTATGGACCTTACTGTTCATTTTTAACCTTCAGATTAAATATTTTGTGGGTCACAATATGCAATTTTGTATGGGAAATGTCGCCATTGTGCCTCGACACTAAAAATGATTATTAGTATAGCGGAAAAAGTTTCATAAAAGCAAATGTAAAAATATTGGCGAATGAGTTTTTTTTTTTTTGGAAACATTTTGCAATACCACTAAGCATATTTTCAAATGATATTTTGGATGGTTCATAACTCTGGAAGATGTCGTGGAGCCTCCAAATCATCTGCACGATGAAAATACTGCAGGATCGGATGGAAATTCTTCTGAAATTTACAAATATAGGACAGGCCAAGCTATTGAATAAACTTACTCCTTTGTTCAACTTATAAGACGAAATTTATTCTAAGATTTTTCTGGCTTCAATATATTTAAACAAAAGTTCTTTTTTAATTGCTCATACTAATAATGAAGCTCACAAGACCTACTTTACTTCTGCTTCTTATAATTTATTTCCAACTTATTCCGCTCTGACCCAAGAGCGCTAGCGCTAATGTTGAAAGCAACGCGAAGTTGGCTACTACCAGTTCATATATCCCAAGTCTATAATTGAAGCAAACAAAATTTCGACGAGCGCCTGCAGCTCAAGGCAGCTGATGCCGATAGCTTCAATTGTACTGTAGGCGCTGACGCAGAAGTCCATTCGAACTGGCAGGCGTTCTACTTTTGATCCCGTAGTACGCTTGGCGAATAGTACGACCATAGGTCGAAGTAATGGAAATTTCCTTGATTGGTGTAGGTAAAGGGGTTGGAATATTTGGTCTCCAAACTCTGTCTACTTTTATTGTTCTCTTCTATACCTATTCGGCCCTAGCGAGGTATCCATCGAAACGGAAAATTCTTCGATTTTTTACGATTCGGAGGATTTACGCTGCGAGGTATTCTTCGAAACAACTGTTCGGAGAATTGTTCCGATATAAATGTGACGCACCCACGCGTTTTGCATTGCAGTGCCATCAAGTTCGTTTTTGAGTGACATTTTTGACAGCTTCAAACGATTTTTTCCGATATCCTCCGACAAGAATCAGTCGCGGAATTTATATACGATTTGCACTGAAGTGTTAATAAATGTGAGCAATAAAAACAAAGAACAATATAGCAACGCATAAAACGGATTTCTCGAATGTGATTTGAGGTTCCGACGAAACAGCGTGTGCGCTGGGGAGAATTTTCCGTTCCGACGGATAGCTGACTAGGGCCGATTTCAAAGATTTTCTCGAACTTGTACCTGTACGCATTTACAATCCTCGGGAGGCCATGGACATTTTTGCCGACGGAGTGCTGTGCGAGCTGCCGCAAATAAGGGTTTATTGTCTCCAGTGTTGCCGGAAGTACTCCCATAGGAGTATTGTACTACTTTCAACACATCCGTACTCCTATTTTTTTTAAGGACCTAAAACATCTTACACTTGCAGCAAGGTGTAATTCGAACCATTATAAAATTCACTTCAAATTTGATGCAAATTTGGCAGCACTTTTATCTTCCAAAGTGTCCTCAAAAAGGGAATTTTCCTCTTCCTAGTTTGCTTTTTTTTTTTTTTTTTTTGTTGGCTCATGCAGCTCTGCCAAAAGTGCTACAATAGGAGTATTGTACTCCGGTACTCTCCATCGACAAATTGTAGGTCTCCAATTTTTAAATATTTCGAATTGATCTATTTTTACCTTGCCCTGACATTTCTCTACCTAGTAAATTGCAAAACAAATTTTACTTTCTGAATGCTTCATTAAAATTGTTTTCGTATTCGATTTTGTTACATTCTCGTTGAACAAACTCTTGCGGATCCTGGAAATCGTTTTCACTGACAAACACTTATTTTGATAAAGTCAGCGGCTGTATAATAAACACCAGATTAGAGAGACTCTACCAAAGCAACATGGCCGCCACAGGCTTCGAAAACGTTCCATTTGAAATCCGCTTAGCTAGAAATAACTTGCTAAAATTTCTGTACTCCCCGGTACTCGCAAAAAAATTATATTACACTCCCAAACGGCATCGCTGTTCAGTTGTCAAATAAATTCATAATACGACGGATTCTGTGATAGACGTGTACATTCGGCGTTAAATCCTGTGTCTGTCTGGTGGCTACTACACTACTAGCTTTACCAGCTAGTCTTCGACCGCCGACCCCTTTTTAACCGAACAACTTAATAGCCGCAAATGGTAAAGAAAACCAGTTCCGATTTTAAACTCTCCAATTTTTATTATTATCCTTATGTTGTAGTCTTAAAATAAATCAACAGCTAACGAGTCGCTTAAGTCGCTTAAGTCGCTCAAGAAGCGCACTAGGGACGTAACATTGCTTGACACATATTTTCCAATTCTATACATAACATTTCTGTACTTGTCACAATGCTGGGGGGATTATTTAAAATCGCGGTTAACGCTTATAAGCTAAACAGTAACATAATGGTTGCCTTCGTGATTTTATATAGGGAATGCTTACACACTATACGGTTTTATTTTACTTCTTGTCCTTCTCATCGAATTTCCTTGCTTCGCTAGTTTCGTATCGTAAGCCAATTCGTTACTCGGCAACAGCATTGTTGTCGTGGAATACTTTACACATGGCCAATTTGACAGAAGCAAGGAAGTCCGAAGGATAACATCAAGAATTCCGAGACGGTGGCACTAATGCTCGCCGTTGGACTGGGGGCGGGGGTGGAGCGATACGCATTCTTTGCACTGGAACTGGCACGTGGAGTTTGCTGGTCATCGTTGAAGAAGGTCGCGCTGAAAGTCTTTCTACGGGTGGCTTTGTTGTTGGCGGTGCCGGGGGTGGCGGCAATGTTTTTGCGTATATTTGCCTCGGAGATGATGAGGGTGGTGTTAGTTTGATTGGTGTTCTGGGTGTCGGCGTTGGGGTAATGGAATTTCGAAGAAACGGTTGTGTTGTTATCGGAGTCTGGACCACTGGAGCGGGTAGGAAAGGCTCATTCGCCTGAGGAGATACATTTCTAGGAACACGTTGCGGACTGGCGTGCTTGGACGACTGGGAGTGTGTCCGACTTGGTGTTTGAATTGTAATATCCATTTGCGAGGGATGTTGAATTTGTGTTTGTGTTGAAGGTGAGTGATCGTCTTCGGCATCGGATGACACCGAGTCGTACGGCGATGGTGATGGTGATTGAGGGGGCGATGGTGAGTAGCACTCCTGATCATCCAGCATTGTCCTGAAATTCTGAATGGAATCGTTTAGTGTCCACAATTGCGAAAGGAGTGATATATCCAGTTGTCTCAATCCGTACTGCAATGAAAGGAGAACAGGTTTTATGGTTTAAATTTAACTTTGATACGTATTTGTTTGTTAAAAACATTAAGAAAACAAAAATTTGTCATATCAACGACCAAAAATATTTTAATTTCCAGAAGCACGCTTCCAGTCACATTTGACAGAAAAAAAAAACTGAACTGAGCACTGAACTGAGCTCGAGCATTATGAGCGCGCTCTTTTTTGTTTTTCCTGTTTTTTTTTTTCTGTCAAATGTGACTGGAAGCGTGCTTGTGCATTTGTAATCGGTTTTTTCCTCAGGCTGCTCAGTCAATTTATTCTGAGCTCATAGAGCGTGCTCTGATCATGCTCTGAACAGAAATGTGTCTGAGCTAAGAAAGAAACACGAACTTTTTGTATAACAGTTCAGGTTCTGCTCTGACCTAAAAAAGAAAAACGCCTAAAGTTAAATACGCACATGCACATGCCCCCATAAGCATTATATTTATGACACATCCAATTGCGTAGTGCGCTGTGGAGTGGAGTGATGTATTTAAAGTTCTGGTTGAGTGAAATTCACTTCTGCATTGTGGCAGGTGGTTTTATACTTCGCAATACGAAGACAAATTAATTATTTTTGGAAATGAAAATGTATTCCTCGTATTGTTAACAAATAGAATGTAATAGAGTAGAAATAAATGCCAAAATGGTGGAAAAAGTGTAATTTGAGTGCAGAAATATTGAACATGTAAAAAATTAAAATAGTGCGGTGCTTCGCCATTGTGCGGAATTTTCTCGTAATTGAAATGGAGGCTGGCCGTTGGCACTCTTACTACTCTTAGAGCGGCAATGCATATGAAAAGGCAGCTGCAGATCGACTACATTTCAAGATCTCTCTTTCAATAAATTTATAATATACGCTTTACGTAATAGCGAATTTAAGGCCTGTCAATATAACACCAAACGAACGAATTGATAAAACAAGAATAAAGTCCTATTGATGCATTTAAAAATAAAAATATTACACACTTTACTACTCTAAGAGTAGTACCTATACTTAATAAATCCATCGAAAAAATAAAAATAAAACAGGTTCAAGTTTAAGTTTATTCACAATTCACAACAATAAAACGGGTTCCACAAACCAGCGAATGCAAAAAATGTAATAGGTTTCAGCGGAACTCAAAAATAGCCAGACAAAGTATTGAAAACTTCCAATAATGTAGCTTAGTATGTCTGACAGCTGCTGACTTGATGTGTTTCAGTTATTATTGGCCTAGTTTGATCACTTGAACTGTTTTTTCAGTTGACATTTATTTATTGGTGGTTAGTATAGTCCAGAATTTCTTGACTTAGTGCGAAGTTTTCATTTCTTTAATGTTGCTGACGTAACAAAAGCTCTTACGTTCAGATTAATCGAGTTCAGACAAATCTATTCCACTTGAGAGAACTAGATTTTTTGATGTGTCCACTAAATGTGTTCTTTATAAAAAATGTACTAGACTAAAATTGGCATGCCACTAAAATGTCGAATAAACTTATAGATTTGCTTAAAAGTTAGTCTCATTTGTTGCTCAATACGAGGCCCAAGGGATATGTGGACATTGTCAACTGTCGCAGCCGAAATGCCATTTGAACTCAACAGAAAATTCGATAGTCGAAATTCCGCACGCATCATCTCACCACAAAAGATGTTACCTAGGACTTAACGTCTAGTGTTCCCGATATTAGAAGTCATTAGTCTTTTTTTCGATTTTCCCTACTAATTTCCAATTTGACATGCTAAATAGTTATTTCTTCAATGGCACGTGTAAAATTTAATGAAATTAAAATTCACCTTCATTATATTTCCATATAAGCGCTTTCATCTTTTTTTTTTAATGCCAAATCAGTCAATATGACCCGATTTTTGCATCCCTCACCGATCATCATTATCGCACATTCCTTTTCCACATTCTGTCCGACCATTCACCTCAACGGATATGGTTTTCGTAAATTTGTTGACGCCTTTGTCTTCGTTATCGCTTTGCGGTCGTAAGAAACAGTAATGTGAAAACCGAACCAGAAATGCGATACCGAAAAATGTCAAACCCAACCGCCATTGGTGTTTATTTTGTTTTCATTGGATTTGTTTTGGATTTGCGACTGTAAGCCATAAGAAACAGAATTTTCTTGCGGTTACACTTATTACAATCCACGGAAGGAGTTCAAGGAGAGCACATCAATTAGTTGAGAGGAAGTTTTCCGACATTAATCGTGGCGGATAAGTTTCGTAAATTAACCCAAACCATGGTGGAGCGTCGTCCGAGTAAATTCTATTATTAAGCACAAATGTTCATATATCTCAGTGTCAAGATCTATAATGAACCACGTTGATAGCTAGTTTTGAAGCGAATTTAGACAGAGATTATCGGTAAAGGCGATTCAAACTGGTATGCTGATGTATTATTTCCTTTAAGCATTAGGAAATAATTACGTCTGTCATTTAAAGCTAGATTTGATTGATTTAATGTCATATTTTAAGCTACCTGTCAAGAAATGAAATTCGTCAAATCTAAGAATTACCGACGTGAAGCAAAGCTGTTAGTGTTGTACGATGATATAAGGAGGAAAGAGCTTTGATTTCCTAAAGTAAGCCGTATAATTGCCAACAGGATATTTCAAAATGGACTCGCAGTGAAACTTGTAAAAAACTTCGCGAAGGGTCTTCCAAGCTGTAAATAGAAGACAAAAAGCCATCTTTTGGCGAGGATTGCAGTAAGTTGGATGTCGATTCAGTGGACGACATTTTCATTTGAAAACCTACGTTGAATGTGTTCAATTTAAATTAAAAAAAAAAAAAATTCAGGGCCCCACAAAAATTCCCACAAGGTCAGCATTGCACGCCTTCGCAAAGTATACGTAAGAAGTAGTTAACCGACAAAGTGTTGTCCCTGTTGCTCGCAACTATTAGTGTAATTGTACTACACACTTGTTCTTATGCCATAGCTCTTGTGGGCTATAATAGCCTTTGCTCCACTTCCTCGTTTGACCGACATAGCCTTGAGCAATTAACCTAATCCACATTTTAATTCTTTTTCAGCTGCACCTCCTTTTTCCGATGATGCAATGGTTTCCCATTCAAGTTTTTTCTTTTGGTTTTCTTTTTGTCAGCCTAAAGCCAAATCCCCACGGAGCCAGGAACTGCAAAATTAGCTGGCATTCATGTATTGATTTGGAATTGATTTTCTCTTTGCGATAGATAATTATTCGACACCTCTAGCACACTGCATATGAAGACGGGGTGGCGAACCACTCTAGCCAGCATAAAAAATCGTTTTTAAATTGGATTAGCTAAAGGGGGTTGCTAGTGTCGCCGTGTGTGTGCGGGTTTTTTTTTTTTTTTTTTTTGTGCAGGGAAAACAAATCACAACACGTATGGATACGTGAAGACCGCTTAGAGGCCTCGTCATTCTTTTATTTAAGCTTCTTGAATTTATCGTCATTCTTTGGCAGTCACGGGTCGCATTTTTTGCATAATTCAGCAGCAGCCCCTGCAAGAATGTGCTACACAAATGGCCAGCCACAGCACATGAGTGACGTTAATTGCTTTCCAGTGTCTGGTGGCGTTTTTCTTCTCTGAAATTCAAACCAGTGTATCTCATTTCAGAGTGAGAGCTGCAGAACAGAATAACATGAAATACGGCTGTGTGAGTATATGAGTGTCGTCAGTTTTCAAGCGTTATGGGTTCGCTTTCCCGGGACAAAGAGTATTTACAATGATATGCGATGATATTAACAACTGATATCCAAGGCAGTCATCGCGTGATTTTCTTTCTGCCATCCACAGTCAATATGATGTAGGTATAGTTTAGGGAAGTGTATGGCTTTGTGGTTGGTAGAACGTGAAATTTGCTGAAACTTAAGTCCCCGGAAAGGATTTGCTTCTATTGTTACCTACGTGCTGTGGCGAGAAGCATTCTTAATGTGAAAGGTAATGTGAAAGGTTGTTAAAAATAAGTGCACATTCCATTTGGGATGGTCAATTCAAGAGGGATAAACAACTCCAACGGTTTGCACGAACGACCTTAATAAGTCAGCTGAAAGTCGATCGTCTAAGCGGTTAGTTGTTTGTTTGAAGTTTGAATAAAATGACAGAAACCGGTCAAATAATTTTGGATTTCTATATTTACGGCTTTAGACTTGAAATTTGGTAAATGAACGTATATTGACTATTGGAAGAATTCTAAACAATGTGGGAAGTGCAAAAAAAAGAAGACTTCAAACGCTATTTCTCGGAGTTAAGGTTGTAAAATTGGAAAGATTGATGTGCATTGTCGAAGGGTAAGGCAAGGCCGGGTCGGGTACATCTAGTTTATTTTAAAAATCAGTTTCTGAATTTTAGAGAAAAGGAATAATTGTAAAAGAAGGAAAACCCCCTTTGAAACAGGCAACTATTACTTAGCAAAGCTATAGCTAATGCCACAAGGACGCTCCTCAGAATTTGTTTTTTGCAGGAAAGGCAAATATTTTTGAAATTGCTTTCGTGACTTTTTGCACACAATGAATAGCGAATTTTCTCTCAATTGTGAATGCAACTATATCTGGTAGTAGGTACCAGAGATGAATGATTAAAAGAGATGGATTTATTTTGTACGTCTATTCCCCCAAAACAGATTTGTTTACATTGTTGTTCTTGTAATATCAATCTCTGCCTGTGACTTAAAAAAAGCATGTTGCTAATGGCCGGCCACCATTCCTTTTGCTTTTATGGGCATCGTGTTGTTCAATTGGTTTGTGTTTCGTATTGAACTTGTTTGGTTTTTGTTAAGGCTTCGATTAATGTAGAAAAAATAGTGAAATATACATTTCGGAATAGCGAATTCTTGCATTAAAGTCCAGTTCATGAACTCACATTAGACAAGAAATGAGCATATGTGCGTGACATTATGAATTTTGCGGGAAAACAGATTATGGGCAGCCCCCATTCAACTGGAAAGTTATATAACTCTGTATTCCATTAGCTTTGGTAGGTACTACAAGTTTGTGTAAAATACCCTTTTCACACCGAGCCGAAAACGTAGTTTTCCCATATACATTTCAGTTTTCAAAAAGAGTCGTTTTCCACGAAAACGACTTCCAATCGTTGGGTTTTTGAAACAAACACATCTCTTGCAATATTCAACAAATTCAGCAGAACAGTTGACCGAACAAATGTCACAACTCACAACTTAAAATCATTTCCCACAGTTATTTTTAAATACATTAATTCCATTTTATTTGTTAATTAATGCGATCGAAATTTGTCTCACAGCTGATTGACGAACGTCAAACGAAAACTAGTTGGTGTTCGGTGTAAATGCATCGACGAGTTTTTGACGAAAACACAGTTTTCGGCTCGGTGTGAAAATAGTATAAGAAAAAATGTATTTCATTGATTTCTTGATTATTTTTCAGTGAATGAGAAGTTTGGGGACAATTTTGGTTTCACAGCGCCTGGCAGTATTGATTTAGCTCAGTTAAAACTTAACTAGAACTACAGAAAACTGGGTTTGGTTGGACTTCAACTTCAAGTCAAATTCGAAAGATGCAAAATTGAGGATACCCTTCTCTACTCACCGGCGGCTCAAAGTATTTATTTACGTGTCCATTCATTCACAGCGGAGTTCTTATTGCAATGGCACGATGAGTGCATTCAGCGAATATTTTTTCTCGTTTGCAAATAGCAAATTGCAAATTTTGTTTAGGAATTAAAACACGTATGGACTATGCCCATATCATTAGCCTTGGGAAAAGCAAACTAAATGCAATTCGAAGTAGAACGTGTTTTATTACAAATATTGTAATTTGAAAAATTGTAGGACACCTTTTTTTGTCGTACCGATTATGGCGTTTCTTCCAAACTGATTTTTATGAAATATGGACCAAATGAAAGATGAATTTCCGTAGGTGAATTCGCACATGGATGAGTAGATATTTTCGCCGATTCATATGAGACTGTTTTGAATTTAGTTCCACGCGTTTTTAGAGCATGTTGTGAGTTTGCGATGATCCTAATGTGATGATAAACATTTCGAATACGAAGGGCAAAATAACCTTTTACTATTCGTATGCTTAGATTAAGAATGTACGAACGGCAATAGCTTACAAAACCGAGTTAACGTCAAAGGAAGTAAGAGTGATATTTCCTCTGGAAGCCCTTAAATCGAGTATGGAATATATGACGAAATGTTGATCTTCCCTTAACAATTTATTTCTTACTCTGAACCTGTATGTTGTTGGAGTTGGAATCACTGCGTTATTTTAACTTCGTAGGTTATTTAAATAAATAAATTTGTGTAGAATCAATTTAAATGTATGAATTTCGATTAATCATGTGTGTTTTCAGAAGTTTATCTTAAAAGAACTTAAATTCGGGTCATTCGTGGATTTTCCTTCAGTGTAGGTGCGCAGTGGCTTAGTGGTTAGTGTGTTGGACTACTAAGCGAGGGGCTCAGGTTCGAATCCCACAAAAACCCAAATTCCAACTTAGGGTTTTTCCACTGCGCCACCTCTCGCGAACGTCTGACAAACATCCGAGAGTAGAACTGTCTTAAGAGCTTCTCAATTAGCCGTTTGGAATCGGCATAAAATTGTAGATCCCTTCCATTCGTTCCAAAAAATTAAACTCACACAAAACGAATGGTTGTGAGAAGCTAGGCCTTGGGTCTCTACAGACCTGTTGCGCCAACTATATATGTAGGTTTGTTTAATATGCAGTCCAAATTTAGGCAACTGAGTTTTCCTAGTAACATCGATGTTCCCACACCGGTCGATCCTTCATAGTTGTCAACTTCTGTCCAAGGACGGCATTTAATCCTGTTAGAAAAAGATTTTCCTTAAGTTTTGCTAATTAAGGCTTTCGCATCCTTAGTTGGGTCAAGGGCCATCTCGGCGTGCTTACATCCAAGTTTTCCAGAAGTCCCTTTCCGAATACATTTGCTGGAGAGTCATATTTCAGGACGTTTTACCAGAGCTTTTTTGTCTTTTTAAAAGGACGCCATTGAAAATGCATTAAATTCTCTTTGAACCCACTCGACAGCCCCCAAGTACATCTACAGAGTCGTCATACTCTGCAAACATATCTCACTCCATAGCCATACCGCAACCGTAACCATGAAAACTATGAATACAACCATCGCAATACGATTTGAGTAGTTGGCATAACCACACCCTCCGAGTTGAAATAAAGTCAACAGACTATATACAAGAGGAATAGCCTCGACTGAATATAATGCAGTTTGCGTGCCAAATGGCTGCATATACATTACAGCGGGTGGACGGGTGGGATTTGCATATTATTCCAGAATTTATCGCTATCGTTGGGTTCTTTATTGCTGCGCAAATGTTTAAACTCGACAGAACTTTTGCTCTCCCAAGAGCCATGGCGTTTAATCATGATTGTGCGGCTTGTCTGCCGAAATATACCGACCTCCAGACAGTCGAATAAACATTTTTTGTACGCAAGTCAGGTATTTTTAATGCGAATTTGTTTTACCATCAAAGTGTATTCCAAGGATACAGGCTGCTATAGGTACCAATAAAGTGCAAACTAAATAAACAAACAAGAAGACCGACTAAACAGACAGAGTGTGAGCTGAATGAGATAAATTATTTAAACTTGCAGGTGGCGTCAAAGAACTTGGGTCTAGATGGAGGTCGCCACCCATTTCCAAGATGTTTAGAAACCATGAGTGATAAAGTTTGTATATTTGTACTCTTACACAATTTCTGTGCAAGAGCAGTGACCTCTTCCAAATCACTTAAATTACCCGCATCAATGCTGGTCAAGTTCACGGCACTAATCGTCCATAGAATGGGTGAGTAAAAGAAAAACCGTCACGACTTCCAGATAAACCCGATATCACCTGGGCAAACAAAAAGACTGAACAAAGTCGCGCCTGGAAATTGTTTTCTTTTTTTTCTTATTTGTTGTGTCCACCATCACGACTGTACTGTTATTGTAGAGTATGGTAGATGGTAGCACCAACCCACCATTCACCGAGCTGTTGCAAGGTTAACAACTTTCAACCGTTTTTCGCTACCACCAGGAGTTCTACCATCGGTTAGTGCACTTAAGGTGTGAAACACGATAAGTGCGGTTGACGATGGTAGAAAATTAAATGCGCATTCGATTAGATCTGGTTTGTGTTCCGCATGCGGAAGGCATCAAGTGGGGATTCATTGTTTTTTTAGTTTTTTTTCCCTCTGCCTTAGTTCTTGGCGAGTCCATGGAATTCAACTTGTTGCTACTGGAGAGATACTCTGCCCCTAGATAGGCAGGCATTCTTCGGTATTGTGGTGTTAAGTGAGATGTTGACCAAGAAGCAGTTGCCGCTGGAGGCATTTACGTGGCATCTGTGAGTTAACAGGTCTTTTGGCATTTGGCAAAATCTGAGAGGGGAGGAGAAAAGTATAAAAAGAAGAAGGACTTTTGAGAGGTGACTTTTTTTTTAAGTTTGCCTTCCGATGACCTGCATCATTTCGGACGGCAATTTGAAACACTTTTGACAGTGCACTGGAATATTCTATGAAAAATGTCAGTGCAACGGACATGGGACGAATTTTTTGGAACTCTAAGGTATGTTCTTCCTTTACGCTGTGTGTTGTTCTGACAGATCTGTCAATCGCTCACCAAAACGATGAACACATATTTCTATCATTGTAGGTAGGTACACAAATTGCCGTATTTCATTGCCATCGCCAGGGCAGGCATTCACTTGCATGGCACAAAATTTGTCAGAGACGTCAGAATCAGTTGTACTCAGCGGTCAAAGATATCTTGTCTGACATTGAAAGTTCGCTCTATAAACCGCTAAAAAACCATCAATTCGAAACAGCAACGATTACATCAATTTTGTTTCCCCCCTTTACCCTTTTTCTGACAGAATAATCGTTCCTAAAAGTCTATTCCCATTTTTGTAGACAACTTAATGACACAAAAGTGCACGATTATTGCACCCCAAACTAGTTCAAGCTCCACATATCTTTACCACACCATCATGCACAGTGTGCGCACACATTTGTTGTAGTTTAAGCCATAAGTAGAACATGGGAACACAAACAACAAAGCGAAATGCAAAAGTAAAGGTAAGTGCTTAAGTATGGTAATCAAAACAAAAAACGAACAAACATTTCGGTTAATTATTTCGCAACGTTTCACCGCACACCACACGAAGAACAAAATCGCGGTTTATACGAGTACTTTGAAAGTGGTTCGCCCCAAAGTATTGCCAATGCAAAGAGTAAAACACTTTGGCCTTTCCAGCAACTGGAAGGCAGTTTGTGCATTACAATAATTTTGTGCACAGTTACGTACCCCACTTGTACAGAGTGGAGAGCTGCGAAAGTCATCATCAACGTCTAACCTCGGCTTTAGTTTGTCAAAATGCTGTCCTTCAAGAAAACCGCAAGCGTCCAACTATATACGCACTCAGTCTGTGCTCCTAAAAGAACAAAAAATTCTATATAACCTCGTATTTGCATTGTTTTTTTTTATGGAAGTGCTTTCCAGACCGTGTATCTGTCAAATGCTACTATTATGCTTGTCACATATTTGGGGCAGCAAAAATGATTCCAAAGAGAGTCGTTCGTTACTTGTTTCGGACGGATTGTCAAATAGGTCGCCATTACTTCGGCGTTGCATTTAAATGTCAATTTGACGAAGGTCGATTGGTATTTCAGATTATAGGCGGAGTTGCATAAAACAAGTTTGATTAATGAAAGGTCAACAAGCGCTTGCTGTAAGTGTAATTGGGAGCACTCACATAGGGAACAGAATAATCAAGTTTAGTAATGGTTCTCGTATTTCCCAAAAATTCAAAAAAAAAAAAATATCAATTATTTATTTGTTTGGAGTGGATATATTTTTCATGGTTGATGACCTCTTTGCTGTTTACTCTCCCGTGCTAGTTCAGTGTCAAAAACGACTGTTTTTCTTTTCATTTCACCCTCTGGCTAGTGCCACTTGCTGCGCCGTTCCAATGAGTGCATTCCGTCAGACATATAGATTAGTGAGACGGAGGAGACCTCTTTTTGTTTTTATCGCAAACGTATTTCTGAGCTGACCACTACGATGAAGCCGAGCGAAGTTTTTTTTTGATAAATAGTGAATAGTCTGCCGCACCGCCAAAGAATGTGAGATCACGTGCGTCGACGGTCGAGGAAATAATTTCAAATTCCATTACACACTTAAATGCGCAACTGCATGGGAGATTCGTTAAGTTCAGTTGTTCGTTATCTGTACCTCTGGCTTAATTTTGTTTCTTTGTTAACAGCGCACATAATATGGACAATGGTGGATTGGCGGTCAGGTGCAACTGCAAGATGAATGTGTTGCAGTTGTTTTATTAAAATGGATCGCAGGAGATTACAAAATTTGCGATAATGTTGTAAACTGTTGTCGCTGTTTGCAGTTTTACAAGTGATTTGTTGTATTGTAGGGGTTGAAATAAGAACTCAATGGACTTATTTCGATTTGATTTATGAACGTCATTTGAATTTTGCGGTCCCCATTCTTGTTTCAAAATGAGTGACTTTTGTATTCTTTGCAATTTGTTGGCGTGCGTCTAAAATTAATTTTATGCAACCTACGTCATTCTCATTATATATATATAGTTGGCGCAACAGGTCCGTAGGTTACCCAAGGCCTAGCTTCTCGCAACCATTCGTTTTGTGTGAGTTTTATTTTTGGAACGAGTGGAAGGGATCTGCAGTTTTATGCCGATTCCAAACGGCTAATTGAGAAGCTCTAAAGACAGTTATACTCTCGGATGTTTGTCAGACGTTCGCGAGAGGTGGCGCAGTGGAAAAAACCCCAAGTTGGAATTTGGGTTTTTTGCGGGATTCGAACCTGGGACCCCTCGCTTAGTAGTCCAACACACTAACCACTAAGCCACTGCGCCCACACGTCATTCTCATTACCAATTAAAAATGGCGGATAAAACAATCTGGCGGAAAGTAAGGCTAAAATCTGAAAGACTTCAGAACCAGTTCTATCTAGTTATTCTGGAGATTTGTTTTTTCGATGGAGGTGTCTGGAAAACCGCTGCCATTCTGCCATTTTAACAGAGGCACTGCAAGGATCGAATTCGCATTCCTTAATTTTTAAATCGAAATAAAGCGGATTTACTGCTGGAAACATTGAAAAACCGATGACTATTTCATCAGTCATTACTTTATAGATGGGGCAGTCAGTTCCGTTTTGCGCAAAAAATTAAGGCCACTTTTAATTTGTTTGCTCTACCAACTTGATAATAAAATTGATTGTCTGTTAGTATGTGGACTAGGATTTGTTTAGGCATCACATTAAAACTCCCCAACCAATTAGTGGAGCAACATTTGAAGAAAGTTTTAAGCGTTTTCATTGTGTCCATCGTGCACCCTCTTCGAAGTCCTCAAGTTAGGTTCCACTAAAAATTTGCACGAAATCCCCTCACTTTTGACATTTGACCGATGAAAATGAACACACTCAAAAATCTAGTTGTAGTCTAGTTGGTCTGGATTATAGATGCAATCTGAACGCAAAAATTACATCGGTCCGGAAAGTCACTTTTCCTACGTCAGCCACCTATATGAACTGTCAACTCAGTATACACAGTCACGAATTTCTTGACTAGATTCGTCCGCCACCACTCCATAAACGTCAACCAAAACAGCTGTTCATGTGACCGATCAAAGCCAATCAAAACTGAGCTACATCAAGTCAGACACCTGTCAGACTTATTAAACTAGATAGATAGACGTCATACTGTCAACAAATTGACAATAACTGAAGGAAAAATTCTGCCTAAAGTCAACTAAGGACGACCGAAATGATGAACCACCAAACACCATCCAAGCTCTTGAATCTATGAGGTAATATTGTATTGGCCAACACATTTATTTCAGGTTAACAGCTGTACTTAAGTTTTTTTTTTTTTTCAACATCTCCATCTAAACACACTGTTTAGGTACACGTTACGCAAATTTTCAAACGCCTATCTATTTAAGTAGACCGCAAAGCAGAGGCTGTCGCACCGCCCTGTGGCCGCATAATTACATAAACGTATCTAATCGCTCAACTTCAGATCGACATGCACATTTTTGAGCTTGAGTCGGGCTGTGAAAGTCAACAGGTCACTTGTGTTAGAGATTGCTGGAACTAATTGGAGACAATTGGCAGACTTTTCGCTCGCACTTTCCGCAGATCAAACGTGGCTCATAATATTTTGATGTGGTACCTCTTTCCAACCCCAAAACTCACCCGCTCTATATACAAAATTGCAGAAGCCAAAAGCCATTTCGGGTGAGACGCCACACCAGCGATCATCTATCCAAGATAAATGCCGAAATGAATTTACTTCACCGGTTCGGTTGGTGGCAGGCTCGTTGTCGAAGTGAACCTTTCACATTTTTCCTCAGCCATATAAACAGAACTATACCAACGTTCGTGAGGCTTAATTTCTGTTAAATTTGCCAGTAATATGCTTCAGTTGGGGCGACGATCGTGCGGGTATTTTAATTCTGAACTCAACGGAGCACGAACGAATATTGCAATTTCGTACGTTATTATTAGCAAAACAGTTGGAAAATCGCAACAAACGATTTGAATTACTCTATAGGCGGTCGCAATTATGTAACCTGTTTCACAATGCGACTGAACTTGATAAAGTTGGCTTAACGCCATTGATAGGGAGAGTTTTTTTTTCATTTTCTATTTTTTAATTGGGCGCTTGACGAGGGATAACAATCTAAAGAATGATTGATTAACTAAATGTTGTGGCTGCGATAAAACAGAGCAACTCAGATGCCAGATATCGGTTTCTTTCAACAATAGGCTGTTTGTTCCACCACTCCTACAATGTGTACCATTTCGCTGTTAAATGTCATATTGTTCCTGGCTTTTGCTTTCAAAGGTCATTCGTACATGTCGTTGTTGAATTGGGAATGACATTATGAAGTGGGAAATGAGTTCAACAATCTAGAGAGGAAACCATATGATTTAGTACCTTTCGTGGGCTAAATAAATGTGATCGGCTCAAAATTTAAAGAAAGTCCTCAGTATTTCACCGAGTTAAATTACGGTGTTAATTCAGTAACGCATCGTGTATCATGATGCTTTGCAAAATGTACATTAATGCAACTATTGGCATCACTTTCAACGTCAAGTGTTCATTATTGCAAATTTGATCAAACTGATGCGAAAACATAACGAAAAAAAGCATCACAGAAATACCTGATGCTCTGTTGATTCGCCATCAAAAAAGGAAGAAAATGTCGGAAGAGAAAGAAAAATAAGTAAATATGATGCTTTTGACAGAAGAACTTATAAGTTTTTGTTGAATTCTTTATTTTAATTTGTCTCACAAACATTTAATTGTTTTTACAGGGAGTATTTCAGCGCTGCGGACGTAAAGACTAAAAACTTTTATTAGCAAAACTTCCACCTTGACATTAAAATGTTTGACGTAAATAATGCGTTCTAAAACTCAAACGCAATATTCAATCAGCATGGCATCAGCATTGCAAATAAGCAGTAATGCCGCAGCACTGCGCAAATGTTTGACGTTTCTGAATTTACACAAGATATCCAAGACAGATTTTGTGATCGGTAATGGAACAGGTATTGGGTTACACAGTACGAAAGAAGATCGAAAAGTTAATATTTCGCCTTGCAACTGACCCAGTTAATCTCCCTTTTGCTACCATTGAAATGCAGATCACCAATAGTTACCGAATAATGACAGCTTCTTAACATATTGCCGAGCCTAGATACAAAAAAAAAACCCCAAATTGCTTCCCATTGTGAAAGGCTATCTTTTTTACATTTTAAACAAGTTTTCGGATTCGGAATCCATTGACGTAATGAAAAATGTCATCGGCCCGCAAGTGTACCTGTCTCAAGAGTAACCCACACAAATTCTCGGGTAGCTACTTGTCCACCAATCAATCGGAATGCGAGACAGTAAAAAAATAGAAATAAAATCGAGGCAATCAGATAAACAAACGAACAACTCAGTCGACAGCTAATGAACTACAGCAAGATGTCATCTCAAATTAATTTTGAAGCCCAGCCCTGCAGCAATTGTCAAACTCGATTTGGATTGTACAATTTTAAATGTGTTAATCAACAAGAGACATATACTCGTACTGCCCGAGGAGTCGACATGCTTCAACAACAAAACAACAATTTCCGAATTAAGCAATTTCTTTGACATTGTTCTGGAATTTTAATACAAACTGTACAACACCCGACGAGTTGCATAACAACAAGTTTTGTTTGGCAATAAATTTAAATCATCCACAACTCCGAAATTGAATTCATCACATCTCCCGATAGCACATCAAAAATGGAGACCAAATCGAATGATATCAAAATACAACAACATTTTGTAACACCGCCCCACACCAGATGTGTAACGGCATTTGCATAATTTCGGAATTCGATTGACACGTTATAAATACCTAACTAGCGGCAATAACACCATTTTTAGTGCACACGTGCATATGACAGTCATCGGCGAGAGACACTTGAGCACGGCTTGAGACTTGGAGTGCGTTTTAAGCGAAGAACAGTCATCAATGCTTGTTGCTTGTATATGGCTGTGATGTGAATACGAGGTTAAGTGCGTCGAGTGTTTATGGTGGCACAGCACTTTGACACTCAGAGAAACGAGAAAGTACCTATACCCAACGACGCACCCAAGAGGATGGTGCTCATTTGGATGTGTCTATTTGTAGTCTCTTTTGGGCAGACACTTTAATTGTCTTGTGCTAGATTTTAGCTGATTACTGGGAAAATCTGCACATGGATCTTGGCGGCTTATGGTTTGCAAAAGGTGCACACAGTCGCTTGCCATAATCTCTTTGATGTGCAAGAGAAATTGCGAGGTCAGATTTGCCTTTCGTTTGTTACCCGGGAAAGGTCAGGTTTTTCTTTTTCTTCAGGTTTTGACGAGCGCACCGAATGGGAAAATGTATGGGAACTCACCATCTCTTTCCTTAGGACTGCCAATTGTTTGTCCAATGTACTTCCAATAACTGCGCTGCTATGGTCAGCATTTGTCGTATCATTCTGGCAGTCCATATTTTCGACGTCGTTTGGCTCTGTGAAGTTTTGATTGGTACTGAGGCTTTTGGGTAGCGGCGGCAGATCGGCCATGGACATTTTTCTGAAAAAGATGCAAAAGGATGGAGAGATGATTATTTTTGGGGTAGTACAAATTTAATTATTCAAAATTTATGTAAAAATACAATTGCAAAAGAAGGAACAGCAGAAGCTGAGTCTCAAATTATTAGACTTATAGCAACGCTTTTGAACAGATTCAAATTTATCTATGCAGTTTGCATTCAGGTGACTTGAAGTTCAAATTTGTTAAACTACTACACTGCACAGTGGCGATTCATTTGGGGTTTATACAACATTTTATTCGCTGATCCTGTGCAAAAATAATAATAGTCCTACGTAGTTTTGCTTTGTGAAGTCACCCACTTTGTGAGATGCGACATGTTTATCAGCTTGATAAATACTTCAAGACTGCACATCAAAAACCGTAGAATAGACAGCACAAAATTCGGTGCAGTTATATTCTTTTGTATAGAGGGAGCTTCCGAAACGTCATTTCTGACAGCATGTGTAGGTTTGCTAGGGAGCATAGTTTTAAAGAAAATGTTGTTCTTTGGATAAAGTCTAGGGTAAATGTGTCAACATGTTTCGCTTAGAGAGATCATCGGCTTGGTAGTGCTATAATTTAGAGTAGTTGACAGTCTGGCTTACTGCACTCTCCACTGAAGAAAAAACAGGTGATGTAGAGCTTTGCAAAAAAAATCCCACAGATAAAAATCTCAAGGGACAAAAGCGGGGTAGCGATCTCGCTACTCCAAATTGCATAATTATAGAAAATGGTACCATAATTATAGGAAATTGGCTGTCAAATTTCAAACTGAGGTCCATAAATAGGTCTGTTTTCTTAGCTTCGTTCTCAGCAAAGCAAAGTAAAGTAGGATTTTCAGCACGCGCAATTACAACAACTATTGTGAGTCCTCGAAGCGTCAAGTAGAGCATAGTTGTTGTAATTGCGTGATGAAAATCCTACTTTACTTTGATGAGATCGAAGCTAAAAAACACACGTCTATGAAAGACAAATCCGATTTTCTTGGTAAAAAATAAACTGAAAATGCTGCGCCTTGATGTCTGTCGCAGTTAAAATAAAACATTTGGCGCAACAGTTTCGTTTACCCTACGGCTAGATTTTCGCAACCATTCGTTTTGTGTGAGGTTTTATTTTTGCTACGAATTTTATGCCGAGTTCGAACGGCTAATTGAAAAGCTCTTTCATGACATTTGTACTCTCGGATGTTTGTCGGAAGTTTGTGTTAGGTGGCGCAGTGGAAAAAACCGTAACATGTACAATCTGTCGCAAAAATCCTACATCTTATGACACTTTTAGAATTTCGATTTCGTAACATCGATGCATATTGTACCAGAGTCTGTCCAGTGTCCAGTGGTAGAAATTCTGCCCTTAGTAACCTGGCTTATACACAACATACTGGAAAACAAATCCAAAAAAAAATCATGAGAATAACCTGTGTTTAAGGCAGTAAAGGTAACTTTAACTATTTGTGTTAACCTAAAGGAAGAATGGGTGAAATTGTAGATTTACATATACATCAAAATCTTTTGAAACGCTTTAAATGTAATGAGTACTAAAAATAAAACAAGTTCCTTCTTCTATTCCAGGTAGAAAGAACTTAACAACCAACATGATAGTAGGTAATTCAGTTTCGCTTCGAGTATACATAGCAGGCTTCAGTAATGAACCCCATTGTTGCGTCTGAACACAGTCATCGGGTAGCCGTTAGCCGAGCAGCTTAAATCTCGATCACAGTTTCTACATGGTGATGAACCTAACCTATCCTCTCTGCTGTAACTTCTTCCTTCGCCGCCACCTGCGGCATAAAAGAACTGAAGTAATTCAGTTTTTAGATTAATTCAATAATTACCTATTTGTATTATTTTTTTAATTTTAAATTGTCTTGAAATGAACTTGAAATAAAGTAAAATTGGAAATGTTCTCGTATTTAGCATTCTTCACTCATCAAAGATGAGATTTATTTTTTAGATAAAACATTTACAATCGTACAAAGATTAACCCAATCTCTTTATTTCTTTTCCCAATTTCTGCATCAGAGATTACGATTTCAAAGCTGTAAGGCTTAGGTACGGTATACGTACATGTACAGCCATATCTACTTAACTTCATTACTGGTCACCTCGCAATCTAAATTTGGCCACCGTCAAATCACTAATGCCATTCAATGAATTTATTCGGTGTAAAAATAACCGAATGAGATCAGTCAGATGCTGTTGAAGTTTATTGACACTTTAAATTGCCATAAATACAGTAAGTACCTTATTTACTGATATCTTGAGCTGTGCGGTTTTTTCTTTGTTAGAAGTTTAACATTCTCAAAGCGACTATCTATAAAATAAAATTACAAACGAATTTCTATACTTTTTGCATTTGATTAAGGTCAATCGAGTCGCTAAATGCTCAAGTAGTAAAAGTACGAGCTGAACACACCCAAAATGAGATGCAAATCCAATGCAAATATATTCTGCGAAATTCGCTTTGCTATTCGGCGGTTATTATTTTGACAAACTGACTTGCATTAGATACGTATGGAATTTGTCAAAGCTAATGATATGCAGCTTTGATGTGTGAAATGATGGTTTCTTTGATGTGATATGCGTACGACTGCAATTTTCATAATTGTTTCAAATTCCTTTGATGTCCTTAGACATATTTTCTTTGCTGTTTTTGTAATGTGCAATTAAGGGTACTATGCTTTTTATATTCCTCGTAAACGGTTTTATATTCAAGCAATTTGCATGTCAAAAGAATGAAGGGAAGAAGAAGTTTTTTTTTTATTTGTAAACAGGCTTTTCCATACAAAAATATAAAAAGTGTTCTGGTTTTAGATTCACCCTCGCATTAATATACAAAAGTTCATAAGTAACTTAGCTAATAGACGTCAGTTAGCATACATAATTTGACGTAACCACTGAGTAACCATTTGATAACATTTACACAGCGTTTATTAATGCGGGGGTCATAGTTTACCAACTACATGGCGTCGTTCATTTTGATTATAAGATTCAATTTTATACTTTGAATGGGGAAAAGTCGAGTAGGAACAACGTTTCTTAGATTTCGGAAAACTCCCTGCTCCCTGGAGGTTTGCTAAAGAGCTCCCAGTCCACTCCACTTTCTCTCGGAAACTATCACCAACAATTACAAAATACACGATAAGGTTGTAAAAGTTGTGAGAAGCTAGGCCTAGGATCCTTAATCGAACTAGCTAAGTATATTTTCTTAGAACCGTATTAATAAGCACTGCGCAAAAGTTACCAACTCGTTACTCAGCAGTTACGTCAAGTTTGTATAACCTATCTGAATTCCTATCTGACGTCTTCTAACTAGATTATAAGACAACTGGCATCTCTCCGCCGCATTCCCCTAAATAACCATCGCCGCTCATCCAATCAGAACAATCCAATTGTATAAACAATCCAATCCACTCCAATGAAATAACTTTGAGGACATGATCCAAATGCGTTGACATAATTTTACCAAGCGAGTAAAAATGAAGAAGTGCACTTTCATCACCTATACCCTGATTAAGTTTTACGAGATTCCAATTCCAACCTACACAAACACATGTCAAGCGTAACTTGTATTTTTAAGCCGGTTTATTAGAGACTATGCTATGCGGTTTCCTCAAACCAACTTCCATCTGTGACTCGGTCTCCGGTGATCCATTTTCCAGCGCATTTCAATACTCACTCCCATTGTGTGCGTGTCGGTCGTCTCTGACCCAGAAACCACTGCGACTGCACTCATGAGGTGCACCGAACAAAATCGTTTAAAATATTGATTTTCGTATTAATATCGCTGGCCACCAGGGTTATCGCTGCGTTCGCATTGATGTTTCACTGTAACCTAACGTGTACCGCTTTGCTGGAACTGGAGGCCAATTGAGTTCTCAATGACGATTGCTCGGGGCGGGGGTATGTGGTTAAACGATACTACTGAAGAGACAGAGATAGACTCACTTGTGCGATGATGACTGTTATCAACCTATTTAACGAATGCAGTTCAATAATAAGTTTCGCACTAAGCTCAGTTAACGAGTATGATCATACCGGTTGATGACGGCGGCAGCTGGCAGTGAGTGGTTAAGAGAATCAAGGAAATGTTAACACAAAGCAAGCGCAACAACAAATCCAATCAAACATTTTATGGGTCACGAATTGCCGATGCCGACACACTGTTGTTGCAGCGGTGAATTGCGGTCGAACTAAAAATATTATAATAGAATTTGCATAATATAAATGCGCGCAACAAATCATAAATTACAGACTTCTTGAAACGTGTTCGTTGCAACTTATAGCCGGCGCGCGGTTTAGTTAGACAGGAAAAAGGCTTTTAAGGCGCCAGCATGCGTTACTCAATATTCTTGTCACGTATTATCTTTGTCGCGGAACTAGCTAGGGCTGAATCCAATATCCATGGTTATGGGTAATGAAAAGTTTTCAGCGGCCGCCTTTTAGGGAACATTTCCGTTGCCGGAAAGGGTTGTCGGCGGATGTACCCTTTCGGTGTTTGATGCTGCAGCTTAGTTTGTTTTTATCAAAATGGAAGTGGTAGTGGTTTACTCATTGGGGCGTTCTTTTAACCTTAATGGATAACAGAATGTCAAACATAGTTAAAGTATTCCCTACCTGTCAATGAAAATCGATGAAAAGTGAACAAATTGAAAAACAAGGAAAAGCACGTCGATTTGGAGTTTGTCGAAGAGTTTCTCTAGAAAGTGAAATGAAATTCAAATCTTAGCTCCCCAATTTGTAAAAGGTGTATAAATGTTTTGGTTGTAGCGACGAAAACTAAATTTATTTTTTGTTCCGTTCGTGATAGGCCCCTTTTCAGGTGATCCAACATCTAGCACATATTGTGCTATAAAGTAGTCAATGAAATGCGGTTCCCATAAAGGTTAACGTCACAAATTCTAACAAATATAATGAACCTTTAAGAGATAGAGGAAGAAATGCTAAGGGATAGATTTATAACCTTTGAGAAATCTATAAATAAAGCAGAACTGTGTTGCATTTTATGTGTATTACGTGTTGGCGTCAAAACTGATCGGCAGATTTGGGTAAATGATTTTTTGAAATGTTTCTTAAGATTCCGAAAAGTATACAGGCACGCAGAAAAATCGCTTATTTAAAAACAACCGACTTTCGGTTAAAAACTACCACGTGATACTGTTAATATAGCTCCTACAGAGTTAGTTGATTAAAATAAACCGAGTCAACTTGTTTAACGAAACTCTGTTAAAAATAACCGATTTATCAATTTCCCCTCCAAATTTGCTCGGTCGTAAATAACAAACTAACTTGGTATAATTTAACCAAATTACTCTGTTGTTATTAGCCAACCCAATGGTTGAATTAAACCATGTTACTCTGTTGTTATTAGCTAATACACATGGTTGAATTTAACCAAGTTACTCTGTTGTTATAAGCGAACCCACTTGGTTGAATTTAACCACGTAACTGTGTTGTTATTATCCAACTCACTTGATTGAAATTAGCCAACCTACTTGGTTGTATTTAACCAACTAACTTGTTAGAATTTGACCTACTTAGTCTGTTGCTATTAGCCGACTCACTTGGTAGAATTCAACATATTCAATCTGTTGTTATTAGCCAACCCACTTGGCTGAATTCAACCAAGTTACTCTGTTGTTATTAGCCAATACACATGGTTGAATTCAACCATGTTACTCTGTTGTTACTAACCAACCGACTTGGTTGGATTTAACCATGTTACTCTGTTGTTACTAACCAACCGACTTGGTTGGATTTAACCATGTTACTCTGTTGTTACTAACCAACCGACTTGGTTGGATTTAACCATGTTACTCTGTTGTTACTAACCAACCGACTTGGTTGAATTTAACCATGTTACTCTGTTGTTAGTAACCAACCTACTTGGTTGGATTTAACCATGTTACTCTGTTGTTACTAACCAACCGACTTGGTTGGATTTAACCATGTTACTCTGTTGTTACTAACCAACCGACTTGGTTGGATTTAACCATGCTACTCTGTTGTTACTAACCAACCGACTTGGTTGGATTTAACCATGTTACTCTGTTGTTACTAACCAACCTACTTGGTTGGATTTAACCATGTTACTCTGTTGTTACTAACCAACCGACTTGGTTGGATTTAACCATGTTACTCTGTTGTTACTAACCAACCTACTTGGTTGGATTTAACCATGCTACTCTGTTGTTACTAACCAACCTACTTGGTTGGATTTAACCATGTTACTCTGTTGTTACCAACCAACCTACTTGGTTGGATTTAACCATGTTACTCTGTTGATACCAACCAACCTACTTGGTTGCATTTAACAATTCCAATTGGTTAAAATTAGCCAACTTTCTTGGTAGCATTTAACCAACTAAAAGTTAAATTTACGTAACTTACTCGGTTGGAATTAGCACATCTACTTGGTTGAATTTAACCAAACTACTTACTTCTTATTAGCCAGTCCATGTGGTACCAATTTACCAGTTTACTTGGTTGAACTTGAGTGCACCTGAAAATTGAACCATCTAAAAGGGATAATTTTATCGTAAAATAAAAAAAAAATCTTTTTCATATTAAGTACATAGATTTTTTATTATAATATCGTTTGTAATGTATTTTTGAATACAAAATATATGTTTTCTGTTTATTACATGTTTTTATTAATTTTAATGCAAAACTTAATTTTACTTAAAATATATGGGTCATAAATTTCATCATTTAAAAAGAAATGTGCAAAATTGTGTATTTTTATAAATTAATTTACATAATATTATTTTAATTAGCATATTTATGAAATCTGCAGTGTTAAAGCGAAATCATTTACATTTATAATTTAATCTATTTTTTATTTATAGTGGACTTCTTAAAATAACGTACTGCTTGGAGTTAGATAAAATATTTAAAGTGTTAGGAATTGGCGATAGAAAAAATTCAAGTGGAATAACAATTTGTTGAGGTATTAATGGAACTTCTACCTCATATGCATAGTAGTGTTCATCGAAACATTTAGTTTTAAGTACTATACCAACAAAAATCAATTGACTTGAGTCATACAAATATATTTTTTCCAATACAAAAAAGTCGTACAAATAACAATCTGAACTAAGACTTTTTACTAAGACGGATCCCTTTTTATAATGTACAGAAGACATGGTCGCCCAACTGACCATAGTCAACGTTTTATTAGGGTCCAGTGATAGCTGTGATCGTATATTATCAAGTTCAAATAACATGCCATATTTTTTGGGTCCAACGTCAAGTAGATTAGAAAGTTTTCCCCTTAAAAACATTTCATTAAGTTGAAGTTGATGTTTCATTGCTAAGGTTAAAGTGATATTCATTCGGTTACATGATGATCTAGCCGACATTTTGGATTGCCTATGCTTAGCTTCGAACCTCATTGACCACAAAGATGTTAATGGGCCGTATTTTTTAAAAGCGGTATGGTAGTGAATGAGATTGTGGAACTTTGGCTTAAGACAGTCCTCGGTAAGTGTAGTATATTGTTCATTAAGTTCAGCTATTAATACTTGCAAGAAATCTTCTGTTCCAACAGAAACATTTATACTAAGAAGTATGTCAACAATTTGTCTTAATTTTATATACATTTCCCAAATAATATTACCCCTCGGCACAAAGTCACCTATAAGTAAACCCAAAAACCGCAAAAGAGTAAGCGTTTCTCCTGAAGATAAACGCACATTTCCCCGCCTAAGATGTTCTCTTTCGATAGGGCAAGGTTTGTTTTTAGTATCAGGGCCATATGAGAAAGCTAATAGCTTATCATTGAAAATTGTTAAAGAAAAAAATTTGTTTTTTTCGGTATACTCTGAAAGTATAAAACTCAAAATGTATTTGGCAACACCCTCTAGCATATCATGCATAATATCGACGCCCACCTGTTGAAACAAGTCGAAGTTGTTTATGCCCAGAAAAACGCACTTTTCCTTAATGCCGGTTAAAGATAAATTATTTAAAGCCAGATCTGCTTCATAGCTTGCCATTGTTCGAAGAAGTGTTGTATCTTCGTAAAGTTGCTTTTTCAATACATCTTTTGTAACTTTGCACACTCTACAAGAAAAATTTGCTGAAAAGCTCTCTACGAACCCAATCAGAGAGTGTATTCCTAAATTGTCACCAAGAATCAGAGCTAGTTCAAAAAATAAAGATCCCTTGAAAGATGGAATATCTATTTCTATGCCCACTTCGCTTAAAAAATTAAACTCATCAATAATTGGTTGAAATATAACATTATTACCAAAAGATACTCTGTCGGATGAATGAAATAATAAAATAAGGAATATGTTGGACAGAACTGAGGAGCGCCAAGGTGGAAGACATGGAACTGAGACGTACACAGCTCCTAGTTTGTGAACACCAGCATGACTTCCTAGAACGTTTCCGATTTCATAATCATCGAAGTACATAAATAGAGGTAACACAATGCGATTTGAATGGTGCTTAAGTCTTTCTTTCCAATGTGAACCTTGAATAAAATTTTCCATTCCATCTTTATTTCGAAGACTGTCCATATATTCAAAAGTTTCCGAAAGTACGTTCTCGAGGGAGAAAAATCTTTGCAATATATCTCTTAAAGATATAAAATGTTCTTGGCACGGAATAGGTTCCATACGTGTTATTCCACCTTTTTTGACATAATCGAACCTTTGGCCGATTATTATTCCCTTAGGCTCAATGTATGATTTTTGTTTTGTGAAATAAGAAATTCTTTTTTGTTCTGTTCGGAAACATTCTAAGGGGGAGGTGATTGAAGGAACAAGTGCTTGCATTAATTGATTTGAAACATCATTAGATAGAGAATGCTCAATACATATATTGTCTACACAGTTCTGCAAATTTGAACTTAATGAACCGAAATATTCTGCTAAGCCATCAATCACTTTTTGCACTACGTTTCTAGGCAAGATCACATTTGCATAAAGGGATGCTATAAAAAGTGATAGTGATTTATCAAGTGACAGGGTTTCTGTATTTTCAGTTTTATTGGTTTGTTCTAATTGTTTTTCTGCAACAACACTTTCATTAAGTATATCCGCATTCTTCTCAGAATTTGTTGGATTATTTGAACATTGAAAATCGTGTTTTTTTTTAAAGTGTCTTCTAAAGGAATTGAAAATTGGAAACGATCGCTTACAATCTCCTTCGCGACATTTATAAGTTGTGAAGTTATGGTCACTGTGATTGAAATCAAAGTGGTGCCTTAGAACTTTGAGATCCTTTAAGTAGGATCTGCATAAGAAACAAACAACCATTGTAAGAAAATGAATTGGAAGGGGAAAACTCTAACTTTCCTTGACACCTAACTCTCCCAACAAGGTATTGGCCGCGGTAGATTCCTTATCGAACTCTGTCTTAATTTTAAAAAATGCTTTTTGAATAAACAGCCAAGAACATCTACTCTCTGGCGGATATTCAGCATTAATAATAAAAATTAGTTTGAAACAAACATCTACTGCCTCTAAAATGGTAGGTAGTAAATATTTAGTTTCATCTACAACTACAAAATAGGACCCAATAGCATCGATTGAGTTACCTACTACTATAATGAAGGGCTGTAATGTAAGGCCAATACCTTGTAGTTTTTCTCGCCTGCTGGTAATTGCTGCATCTATCTCTGCATCCGTTGCAACTCTCGTTATGAATCCATCCCTTGCTTCCGCCTTAGAGGGTCGCCAAATTTTCTGCTTCGATCCTTTGACCTTAACGTTTGATGTGGTCAACAATGAAGGGATTAGCAGGAATGCCGCGAGGTTGCTGATCTCTTCAGAAACTGAGAAAATATAAAATAATAAAACAATTATAAGTCATATGCGTCCAATTAATTTTTCTACACAAAATGTGTGCAAATCTGATTCGAAGAATTATACCTATATAGAGAATGCGCTAAAAAATATAGAGAAAATATGATGCAGATTTGTTTTTTTCTTCTAAAGAAAACATAATGGTCAAAACAAAAACAAATTTTTCGGAACAATCTAGTAAAGCTAAAATATCCACGCTTTTTCTGAAATTCGATCGAATCGGAAATTCTTCGATTTATTTCGATTAGCAGGTTATGTATTTATTAACAAATGACGTTTTCTTACGATTTTCCCGAGTCAGCAGGTGAGCGAAGTATTTATCCTTTCCTCTTACTCCTTTTCCCTTGCTTCTAGCAAGTTGGAAAATGTCCTTTTTTAATTTTGGAAAATTTTCAACCAGTCCGTTGCAGTTGTCGCTGTATATTTTATCGAAATCCCTTACCAGCTGTAGAGAAAAGAAGAATTACATAATATTATATGTAAAGAAAAGCCTGAACTATATCCAAATAAAAAGAAAAGATCGAAACTCATAGATAACGCAAGCATTTATGTGACAACTATGAGTAAAATCTGAACTAATAAATATAAGAGCTTTTACTTGTGAAACTGTAGTTCACGTTAAAGACTAAATATATGTATAATGTATTTCTGATATAATTATACTTCTATGAAATATTACCAGTTTAAATCCCAATGGTTTTTTTAAGGCCGGATATTCCTCAAAATACTCGGATATGCTCATATCCTTTAAATGGTGAAGTCGGGCATGGGTCGTTTTCTCCCATTTGTCCTCGGTTGTTTCCCATGGATGGCTAGAATTTTTTAGCCATTGGAGATCTTCTTGGAATTGTCCTTCGAAGTCTTCGAAATTGGCAGCTGTTGCTAGGCGCTTTATAGGATGTGATACTGATGCGGGAGAGGATACTCGACTGGAGGAAGGTGACGACGTCGCAGAAGCGGAAAACGAACGCTTCCTTTTAGTGATAACACCACTTTCCCGGTATTTTCGTTTTAGATTGTGGATGTGATCTGGCAATTTTCCAGCCAATCTGTTTACAACCCCACGACTCGAATTTATCAGCTTGTTGTGAAAATATACCGATCTATTCTCGGTAGGGAACAAATGAACAATCTGATTTGTCCAGTGCCCATAAATTTGAGCTGTGATATTTTTTTCCGGGTTTTTCTTTAAAATGTTGGTGCAGACAATACGCACCAATCGCAGTCGAGCAACGTTATCCAGCGGTCGAGTTTTATCCAGCGACAGTAGACCGGTTCCTTCCAGTGAGCTTTCGAGCAGCTTGTTAAGTTCCTAGTAACAAAATATTTTAATGTGCATATAAATATAAAAAATTAGTGAAATATATTAATAATTAATAAAATAAGTGAAAAAAAAACCCTTTGTACTATCGGCTAAAGCTATTAGTGGCAATCACCTATTATAATCACCTTCTCTTAGTTGATTATAAATGCAGTGTTTTTTACTCAAACTGATAGATAAGTCAATTTATTCTGATTGATCTCTGAATGCATAAAGAAACGCAAATTGAAAGCAGAGACCATCAATCAACACTAATCACCTTTCCGATTTAAACCCTGTACTTACATCTAAACTTTCGCTGAATTGATCATCAGCAACAACGCTTGAAGGGGAATCTAGTGCATCCCCTCTGTCGCTAACAGCGAAATTTGGCAGAATCTCACTAAAAGAGAAATTAAGGCAGTCGTTTTGTTCTTGTGTGTTTGTAGCAAGAGATAATTCTGAAGTTTCAAAAGTCTGAAAAATAAAAAGACTTTATTTCTACCATTTCAAATGGTTAAATAATATGAACCAACCAAAGTCGTGGACGCATTAGGGTGCATAGCTTTCCGCCATTCTTCGAAATTCCGTGTAAACAGAACCCGATGCCCTATAACTGGGATCATTTCCTTTATCTCTCTGGCACCAAGCAGCGCCAAAGACATTGAAGTTATAGCATTTTCTGTTATAAATGAAAATTAACCAATGTCACGTAGTTAATCACTTGCAAAGTATAGGTTTTTATCAGATATACAAAATGGCGCAAATTTAATCACCCTTTCGGAAGATTTTATAATTTTTGCAAATAGCTTCGTACGTCAATCAAATTAATTTAGCAAAAAAGTAATTCAAAAACAAAATTGGAGGATTAATTTTGCACCACCTTGCATAAGAAAGTCGCGTATAAGAAAGAATCGTCTGTGAAAAACACAAGCTTCTAAAAAGCTTTTCAAGCGCAAAAGAATTTTCGTGCCGTAAGGAATCGAAATCAAAAATGCAAAACACATGTGTAGCAAAAATACTTTAAGCAAATTACAACTTTCTTATATGCGAATAATATTGTATAAATTTACGTTTTGGTATATAAACGAACCTTTAAAAATGTCTACGTAGGCTTCCAGGCCCCACTCCTTTAGTAAGGTTGACACTTCTTCATCCATTTTAGATAACTGTGAAGCACGTGTTAATATGAGCATGTGCATATCAAAATACGATCATTTAATTACTAAATTACTACTGACAGAAACATTGAGAACTAAGGCTATGCCTGGTTTTAAGACGATGTTCGCCATTTATTGGTGACAAACGATTCGAAATGATGAAAACATAGACAGAAATCATTTTAAATAGTTCGTCCCAGAAAAGTTGCGAACATCGCCATAAAAGAAAAAAAAAGCCCAAGAAAAACAAAACTAATGCACTCGCTAATGAAGAACCTGAATCCCAGAAGAAAAAAACATGTCAAAACACGATACCAGACTGAAAGGGTTGATATTAACCGAGTGTTTCTCAACTCGGCAATTATTAACCGAGTACTAGGTTGAAATTCTTTGCTTTGGTTCTATTTTTTTTTCACTTGAATATCACCAAAATTGACAATAAATTGTTTAAAACTCGAGAAAAACAACATAGTTAATGCACTCGCTAATAAAGAACCTGAATCCCAGAAGAAAAAAACATGTCAAAACACGATACCAGACTGAAAGGGTTGATATTAACCGAGTGTTTCTCAACTCGGCAATTATTAACCGAGTACTAGGTTGAAATTCTTTGCTTTGGTTCTATTTTTTTTTCACTTGAATATCACCAAAATTGACAATAAATTGTTTAAAACTCGAGAAAAACAACATAGTTAATGCACTCGCTAATAAAGAACCTGAATCCCAGAAGAAAAAAACATGTCAAAACACGATACCAGACTGAAAGGGTTGATATTAACCGAGTGTTTCTCAACTCGGCAATTATTAACCGAGTACTAGGTTGAAATTCTTTGCTTTGGTTCTATTTTTTTTTCACTTGAATATCACCAAAATTGACAATAAATTGTTTAAAACTCGAGAAAAACAACATAGTTAATGCACTCGCTAATAAAGAACCTGAATCCCAGAAGAAAAAAACATGTCAAAACACGATACCAGACTGAAAGGGTTGATATTAACCGAGTGTTTCTCAACTCGGCAATTATTAACCGAGTACTAGGTTGAAATTCTTTGCTTTGGTTCTATTTTTTTTTCACTTGAATATCACCAAAATTGACAATAAATTGTTTAAAACTCGAGAAAAACAACATAGTTAATGCACTCGCTAATAAAGAACCTGAATCCCAGAAGAAAAAAACATGTCAAAACACGATACCAGACTGAAAGGGTTGATATTAACCGAGTGTTTCTCAACTCGGCAATTATTAACCGAGTACTAGGTTGAAATTCTTTGCTTTGGTTCTATTTTTTTTTCACTTGAATATCACCAAAATTGACAATAAATTGTTTAAAACTCGAGAAAAACAACATAGTTAATGCACTCGCTAATAAAGAACCTGAATCCCAGAAGAAAAAAACATGTCAAAACACGATACCAGACTGAAAGGGTTGATATTAACCGAGTGTTTCTCAACTCGGCAATTATTAACCGAGTACTAGGTTGAAATTCTTTGCTTTGGTTCTATTTTTTTTTCACTTGAATATCACCAAAATTGACAATAAATTGTTTAAAACTCGAGAAAAACAACATAGTTAATGCACTCGCTAATAAAGAACCTGAATCCCAGAAGAAAAAAACATGTCAAAACACGATACCAGACTGAAAGGGTTGATATTAACCGAGTGTTTCTCAACTCGGCAATTATTAACCGAGTACTAGGTTGAAATTCTTTGCTTTGGTTCTATTTTTTTTTCACTTGAATATCACCAAAATTGACAATAAATTGTTTAAAACTCGAGAAAAACAACATAGTTAATGCACTCGCTAATAAAGAACCTGAATCCCAGAAGAAAAAAACATGTCAAAACACGATACCAGACTGAAAGGGTTGATATTAACCGAGTGTTTCTCAACTCGGCAATTATTAACCGAGTACTACGTTGAAATTCGTTGCTTTAGTTCTATTTCTTTTTTCACATAAAAACCACCAAAATTGACAATAATTTGTTTTAAACAAGAGGAAAACAAGATAATAATATTATGTACTCACCAATAAATATGAATTTTTTATTTTTCCTTGTCTTTTTTGTTTTTTTTATTTTCACTTATCACAGATTTCACACCACCAGCCACTACAAAGGTTCAACACTTAATGACTCAATTACTAGTCGCGAGCAGCGTGCGTCGTTCATAATTCGCGATAGTATGCGTATGCGTATAACACGATGTATGTGTTAAAATCAACCGAGACACACTGTTTTACAGATGAACGAGAAGCCTTGTGTTTGTAGATATTAACCGAGTTGACTGTATCTGCAGCCACACACATATTTCTACCTACCAGGAATGTAAAACGAGTTTTTGGTATTGTACCCAAATGTTTTCCATTGTTCGTGAATGATCTGTATCAACAGCCACACACATATTTTCTACCAGGGATGACAAAACTGATTTTTTAGGTGCTGTACCGAAATGGGTTCAATTGTGCGTGAATAATTTGTGATCGCAAAGGCCTAGCAAAGGCAGCACAGCAATGAAAAAGACGATTTATTCAAGGCTGCTCCTGGAAGTCGAGATTGGTTACCAATACTTCCTTGGTTTCTTCAAATTCTCCTAACTGTGCTTTACAAGATGGTATATATAATTTTCTGTTTGTATCTTTATTTTAAAATGTGTATGTACCAATTGCATTATGAGTTTAGTTATTATCAACTCTCACAAAACGCATAGTTCAAAACAAGTCTGGTACTAACAAATTTTGAAATAAAGTGATAAATGCAGGACTATATATACCATATTGTAGAGCACAATTAGATGAAATCTCAGAATCTATCTTTTTGATTCCGGACTCTGCCGGACGCTTCTTTTTGCCGCGTGGAAAACGATATAAGTTTTATTATTATCATCTCTCACCAACGCATAGGTCGAAACGAGTTTGGTACTTACAAATTTTGAAGTAAAGGGCTAAACTAAAGACTATACCATTTTGTTCAGCATGTGCAAAAGTGTAGCTTTTTTCATTAGCTTGGTTCTCAAAATGATTGAATCGCAGAGTGAAAAATTACTTAATTTTACTTCATTATATCTACAGAAACAGATTAGATTAATATTGCGTTAAGGCCATTATGTCAATTGGACTCAATAAAAAGCTAATATTTATTTTGCATTAAATTTGTACCTTTGGCAAATTTTCTTACAATTAGATACCTATCTTAAATTAGTTTTCAAGTGCCTAGCTACAATTAAGAGTAAAAGCCATATTTTATCAGACAAAAATGTAAAAAAAAAATTGTTGCTTTGGCCATTTTTGTCTGTGTTCTTTTTTTCCTATTGCAAGCCAAAAAAGTAGTAGAGAAAACTTTGTTTTTAAGGCTGTATTAGCCTGTTTAGAATTTAGTTTGTTCGTGAAATGTGAATGTACTAAATTCGGAAGGAATGTCGGAACGTATTTTCAGAAGTAGAATATATTCATCAAAGTTCTGAATTTGGGCAAATCGTACTTGTATATATCTTTAAATCAACTGTGTCGATAAAAGTACAATTGCGATTATTTTTTCATCCCTGGTTTCTGCGTTTTGAAAAAGCAGCGTCGTAATTCGTGGTGTGCGTATAACTTGTTAAGAAACAACAGTATGTGTTTGTTGAAATTTACCAAGTTGAATGATAAAATTAACAGATACACAATTTCTACGTATAACAAATATCAGATAGGTACATATTTCGATGAAAATGTTTTATAGAATTGTTTTATGGAAAAATGGAATGTAAAATAAATCGAGGAGAATTCTCTTTTTTTGAACAGAATGTTACTTTATTTTTGGGAAATTCTCACGAGTAAAAGGGTTAAAAACAAACAAGTCATTGGTTGTATTTAAGCAACGTTTATTGGTTGTTTTCAACAGAGAGCTTGTTAGATTTTAACACACATTCGCTTGGTTAAATTCTCACGAGTAAAAGGGTTAAAAACAAACAAGTCATTGGTTGTATTTAAGCAACGTTTATTGGTTGTTTTCAACAGAGAGCTTGTTAGATTTTAACACACATTCGCTTGGTTAAATTCTCACGAGTAAAAGGGTTAAAAACAAACAAGTCATTGGTTGTATTTAAGCAACGTTTATTGGTTGTTTTCAACAGAGAGCTTGTTAGATTTTAACACACATTCGCTTGGTTAAATTCTCACGAGTAAAAGGGTTAAAAACAAACAAGTCATTGGTTGTATTTAAGCAACGTTTATTGGTTGTTTTCAACAGAGAGCTTGTTAGATTTTAACACACATTCGCTTGGTTAAATTCTCACGAGTAAAAGGGTTAAAAACAAACAAGTCATTGGTTGTATTTAAGCAACGTTTATTGGTTGTTTTCAACAGAGAGCTTGTTAGATTTTAACACACATTCGCTTGGTTAAATTCTCACGAGTAAAAGGGTTAAAAACAAACAAGTCATTGGTTGTATTTAAGCAACGTTTATTGGTTGTTTTCAACAGAGAGCTTGTTAGATTTTAACACACATTCGCTTGGTTAAATTCTCACGAGTAAAAGGGTTAAAAACAAACAAGTCATTGGTTGTATTTAAGCAACGTTTATTGGTTGTTTTCAACAGAGAGCTTGTTAGATTTTAACACACATTCGCTTGGTTAAATTCTCACGAGTAAAAGGGTTAAAAACAAACAAGTCATTGGTTGTATTTAAGCAACGTTTATTGGTTGTTTTCAACAGAGAGCTTGTTAGATTTTAACACACATTCGCTTGGTTAAATTCTCACGAGTAAAAGGGTTAAAAACAAACAAGTCATTGGTTGTATTTAAGCAACGTTTATTGGTTGTTTTCAACAGAGAGCTTGTTAGATTTTAACACACATTCGCTTGGTTAAATTCTCACGAGTAAAAGGGTTAAAAACAAACAAGTCATTGGTTGTATTTAAGCAACGTTTATTGGTTGTTTTTAACAGAGAGCTTGTTAGATTTTAACACACATTCGTTTGGTTAATTTTACATGAGTAGCACGGTTATTAATAACCAATCAATGTGTTAAAACCCCAAATTTAGTAGGTTTTTCTTAACCAAGATACTTGTTTGAATTTAACCAAACAGGAAAACGAGACTGGTTGGTTAATATTAACGAAGCAACTTAATTGATAACAAACATTTAGTGTGTTATTTTTAACAACATGTATTTAACCTTTTTAACACGGTAGTTTTTAACAATAATAACTCATTTGTTTTCTACAGAGACTTAGTTGATTTCAACACATTTTTTTTTAACCGAGCGAAAATTCCACTCGGTTAAGGTCAATTTTTCTGCGTGGGCCATGCCGTTCATTGTGATCTTTCCTTTTGGAAGGCTTTGTTGGCAAAAATGTATTTCTTTTTTCGGATTTCACTGCCTGAAGTCAAGATATTCCTAGTCAGTACAGAAAAATAAGCCCTAACACCGACAGTTACAGACCAAAGGGAAAAATGTTCAAATTTAATTTTCCCTACAATAGTACCTAGATATTAAGTTTCCGCGGAAAGTTTCAGGCGTCTTTCATTTAACCTATATGCAGATCAATCTGGATTAACTAAAGGAAAGTTTGATCTTCGCAAAAGGATAAATCATTTAAATCAGATTATATGAGTTCGCCCTTATTGGGGAGATGTAATAAATGAATAGAAAAGTAATTCAAAAAACATTAAAAAAAAATCACGCGAAAGCGAAAATTTGCTTCATGTAATCTGTTTCAGGAATGTCTTTATCTTTTGACAACTTGATTTGTTAAATATGATTGACAGGGAACTGGTGGTAATGCATATCATTATTTAGAAATAAACAAAGGTAATTGCACCCGCGCAAACGAAAATACTTCTCGTTTTCGCAATTACTAATACTGCATCTACCACATCACGCACACGCATTTTTGCACGAGACGGGACAAAGCTATCTGTAAGAATGAGATAACAAATCAGACGACTAAAGTGTCATGAATGTGGGATCCATAATAATTACAGATACGTAAAACGAAAATAAACACAAGTTCGGGCGTCCAACATTTCTGCAATCACTTGAAAACATTTCTATTTCTGATTTAAGACATGTGAAATGAGAGTGTAAATTAATGTCAGTAAATTAGACCAACTTATTAATCAGTTATACGAAATAATAAAATAATTGCTTATTCGTCTCTTCCGGGGCCATTTTGTTTAGTAGGAAAGTAAAGTTTCGCAAACCATAGCTATGAAAATATAAACACGCTGAACCTCCCATACTTCCTACTACGTAAACAAGATGGCCGACCAAAATATTTATTTTTACTGGCCATTTCAGTCAGCCGACTATTTAGTATTTAATCTTCCGTGCTGAGAATGTGCGATGTTCATGACAGCCAAAAGGATTACAAGTTTTCCTCTAACAGAATCCCACCCCTCAACAATGTAACCATCAAGTGGTCTTCAAATGAGAGCTAACAGTAATCGGGGATCTTCATCGAAAACAGAAGTTTTCCTCTTCAGTTTACAAAACGCGTCGTTTAAAGTCGTTTTTCACTTCCAATCGTTGGGTTGTTGAAACATACGCCGAAGTTAAATGACAGTTGATTGAAACGTCAACAAAAAACTAATTGGTGTTCGGTGTGAAAGCATCGACGAGTTTTCAACGAAAAGACGGTCTTATGCTAGCTTTATTCGAAGGTTTAAGGAACGTGTGATTGATTGTGAATAACATTCTTCAATCTGCAAAAAGACTGTTGAAGGCAAGTCTGTAAAAAGTGCGCTCTTATCTCTAAAGTAAATTCAATCAAAATGCCTTTCTCAATCAAGGTCATGGCCTTCCAAAACTTTGAGGCAATATCTAGAAGAAGCTGAAAATTATAATTAGAACGCAGTCCGGTCCTCGGCAGAGACTGACTGCTCTTGTTTTGAGTCAAACCGCCGAAAACGGAGCGAGTTCTCAAATATCTTCCTTAAAAATCAAAAAGTCTTCCACAAGTTAGATATCTGGGGTTGACCGCATCCGTGATCGAGTAATACGTGAATGAGTTTGTTATTGTTTTGCTTGTTAAATCCACAAAATTCAGTGACGTATGGCTCACTGATTCAACAACTCTTTCTCAAATTTGGATATTTCCTTAGCATTAATATCTATAACATGTGTGACAAACTTCATTCCCTTCTGCCCAACTTTTGCGAAAGGAAGCAAAGTTTGATTAGTGTGTTCGAACGCATAATTCTTATCGAACAGACCTAATATATATTGAACATAAACGTCAAAAACCGAACTCATTTGAAAATCAATGCTTTCGATTTATATTGACGTATAAAGAAGTCAATAGAATCAAACACAACTTACGTATTATATATCATCGCAAGCCAACGGCTGTGATAACTTCAATCTCCCTTATGGAAAGTTAAGTCCTCCGCAGCTTGTAGTTAATATGAAAAGAAAGCGTTGCATCCTACAATTGAATGGACGCCATAACATTATGTCAACGTTCTGTTTGTTTTGTAATTCAACTCATTAATTATGTATAACAGTTCAGTTCATGCCAGTGGACTTGTAAACCTGCACAAATATCTCAATACGAATGGAGTCTTCTGCAATCTAGGACACCCAATTGGGTCAGACACTTTGTTCGGTCCTCGGCAATGCCAATGTAATGTCTACGCCATAGAAAACTCGCAGATGCACAACTGAGAAATGGGGTATGCAAATGAAAATCTTCTAATCTGTGAAGATCTATTTTATCTGCTATAGTTGTCCAACGTTAATCGAATCCCGCTATAATTAAATTAGTCATCTAGTCATATAGTCCGATTTCTTTAGAAACACACATTGGCAGCCAATCGACTTGTCAAATGTCAGTTGTTATGCGCTTTGGTAACTTACTAGCTCGACTTAAACTTCATTACACTCATTCCCTCGCAGCCAATGAAGTTTTATTAAAAAGTCCTTCCGCCTCCCTCTTCACAATTTTGTAATCTAATGCAATATTCCAAAATACCCCTTAACGTTGATCACTCTCTAAATCGATTACTGCTTTAGATCACAACTAACGGCTTACACAATTCATAATATCGGAAATAAAATGCACGCTCGCTAATGGCGAATGCAATTTCCAAAAGGCGAATATTGCAGCAGTCACGACGCCTGTACGCATGCGTATTACTGTAACCCACTCTAAGCGATCATTAACACTTTCTCTTTGTTTTCAAACTATACACGGGCTAATCAATGTCGGGCGGAACGATTGCCAGTTGCGATACATTTTCGATTTTTGTTATACTAAGATTTTACAAATCGGAAACTCAACTGTTTTCAATCCGTTGCTATACACATAGGCGTGGGTCAGCCAGCATCGACCTTTTGCCGGCACAAGAGGAAGTCAGGCCAACGCATGGGAAAACAACTTTTGATCGTTTTAACAAAGGTTTCTCTTGCATTCAATTAACACTCACCCAGGACCCAAGAGTTGGTTTGTTCTCTGATTACATTATTTATGGTCAACGCTCATTTTCCCATCGCTGTCCCATACAACAATCTAATTGACCTAGATTTCAAAAGAAGTATCTTGTTGTGTATCTATTGAGGAGATTGGTCGGAGAACCTGATTTTTCGCTGTTGGTCTTCCGGGCATGTCTTGCTTTTGAGTGTTTCTTTCTTTTGCGTGCAACACATGCAAGGTCAAGATGAAAGAAGTTGTTGTCGAACAGTGTATATTCGGACATGCGAAGGTATTTGGAAAGCTTCCAAAAACTAATTGATGAATACATTGTAGGCAGTTTAAGCGTGCGCGCAGTCGCTTGAAAAATATCTGCAGATGCTTATTAGAACATGAATGAAAGAGATGAGTGACACTTTATTAGAGAGGTTGTAACTTTTGTGTTTTTACGAGGATGCTTTCATATTATTTGGACTTTCTTTGATTAATTTCGTGAAACTTTTATCATGAATATGCAGACGGAATTTTGATACGAACGGATAGGAGCAGCTGCACGAGTTTGAAAAGAGCAAAACATTTTTTCTGAATTCGAAAAAAAGTTGTTCTTTTAGATTTACTACGAAAACCTTGCTTTAATTTGAGAACACTTTTTTTAAGCAGCAATTTACACTGGGTCTGAAATAATATGAAGCAATTTTCAATGCAACTCTATGTAACTCTGCAGTCGACATTCACCGCAGTTCATCGTCAACTACTTTATACGAGACACATATCGCCTGGGATTCTCGGATAAACTCGCCGGGGAACGAAAGATCCACTTGTGAGTCGCAAAGAACTTCAGTTGGGAAACCCCCCAGTTTTCAACACCAAAGATGTTTTTATTTATTTTGAGTGCAATTTCGAACAATTTTTCCCAGTTGTAGTAGATTTTTTCGACATAATTTTGTTTAGCTTCCTCCGCAGTCGAATTGGCCGAAAATGGCTGGATTTGTTCATCTTTTGTTAAATTTAATTTTCACCTTTGCCAAGTTTGCGGTTTAGCAAAAAAAAAAAGAGAGTGTTAACAAAATCTATCATAGTTATTATTAATTTATCTTTATCTTTCTGAATCATTTTTAAAAGTCACTTTCCTATTATTGAATCTATTACATTCATATTTGGTATTCACTTGACGTTTCTCTTTCTGTCATTAAAGCTTGGAGTTTAATTTAAAACCGAAGCGATCGGTCGTCTCTGTGTTCTCTCTACAAAAAAAAAAAAATGGAATTTTACAATCTCAGAGTTCGCCGGAAACTAAAAGAAAATCTAACAGAGCGAACCACCTGATGTTGGTGTTATTTTACACATTTCTACCGAAAGTACTAAATTAATGATTATGATCGTGTTGTATTAGGATCTCCGCTCATAGATGGCCGTTATTTCCACTTACTCGTGGACCCAAAAATGGAACAGTGTGAACAGTATAGATTTCCGTGCTTGGAAAAGCGGAAGTTGGGGTGTGGCCTACGTTACTAAACGTTACAAATCACTAGTTAAGAACAAATTGAATTTTTGAGGTTAGCATCGCTGCTTTATACGTAGGACGTAGCTCCCTAACTAGCAGTTATTTTAGCAAAGACAGCGTGTTTTCACGTTTAGCAACAACAAAAAAAAAAAAACGTTTTCATGTTTGACAACTTTTGATCCAACGAAACAAGTGCAGCAGAACCAAGACATTTATTATTGGAAACTGCTACCAATTTCCGATTACGTTTTGATATAATTTCCCATCGTACCACACATTGTGATCCACACTTTCAAACCGTTATTCGAATATAGTGCGCTAGCGAAAAGTTCACGTTTTTCCCCCCCAAAAATTTACTTTGTTTTCGCTGTTTGTGGAGTAATAAATAAAACTCGCGGATAAGACTGAACATCAGCAAAAACAAAACCGTTACATAAGCCATGCTTCACCGGAAGAACTATTGCGCGTGATCACACACTGGCAGAGGCAGTGGATTCAGTTGATGTCGCCTCCCGCCACTATATGGCAGTGAGCAATGTATTAATGTGTAAAACCCGTTCCACGAGACTAGGTTGTTATCACAGTTAACCTGCCTCCATTTGTATGCTTCCAGGTGCTACGCTATTGCATTGCACTTTGCACATATAGTGACACAACTCACTACCCAGTTGTTGGCGACGAGTACGACAACTACGAAGGCGACGCTGTCGTTCGTCGAGATGAGGCCAACCAAACAGTGATTAGAGTGTCACTGGGCTGCCACACATGTAATACGTCATTTTTGCTTTACCTTTCTTGGAATATAAACCTGTTGACGTTGATCGCTACTAATGTGGAGTCCTTGCGAAGCCAGTAACACCTTTATTCCATGTCCATCATGAGCATTATTATGCAAAAGGAAGGAGCACTCTTGCGATGGCCTGGTCAGGTAATATGTTTCGTCGATTAGCTGGTTGGTAAGTGTGTTTCCGCATTTGGAACACCCGTGGGCGAAGACGTAACAAGTGTATGCCACAATTCACGTTCGAGTTAAATGACTTCTTGGACTTGAGGTGACATTTGGTGAACTTATTAGCACTTTTTAATTGCGGCTTTCTAGTTCACGGGAGGTTTCCTGCCATAAACGCGAATGAGTCTTTGTTTAGATTTAAGTTTTGCAATGAGGTTTGCTATTTTTATAGGGGGAAACAGATTACATTCTAAAGCATACAATGCATAGCACTTCGTCGTTTTCCACGAAAACACCAAGAACAGGACTTCCAATCGTTGGGTTGAAACAAACAAACACACCCTTTGCAATATTCAGCAGAACAGCTGACTGAAAAAAATGGCACAACTAACAACATAAAATCACTTCCCATACTTAATTTATGGACTATTATTATTTAAAAGTTGAGAAGTTAACGTAATGGGAATTGTTCGCTTCTTAACAATATTTGAACAAAACATTACACTGGCCATTATAAATTAGCTTTGTTATTCTACAAGTTTTTTTGGCGTTTGATCCAAAAAGATAGCCCATCTGTGAAATGTTGGGCTTCGCCAACCACTATTGTCAATCTGAAAGACAAACTTCTTAAAAAAATGTCCCTTAATTTTTTTTCGTTCAGCGAAAATCTAGTCCAGATTAATCTAGTCGACATAAAAGGACTAGATTTGCCAATGTGCCCAATATGAATATATATTTACCTACCTACTATACATATGGACTGCTAGTGAAATGTCAGTTCCGTACAAGCTCTGCCCCCAAAAATGATGCATATATAACTAGCGCTTTTGGTTAAAAGCGAATAAAGAGTGCAGCAACAAAATGCCAACCATCTTGGATTTCTCCATAGAATGCTAGAGAGACTTATTGGAAAACGGTTGATATTCAAATTGTTGTGTTATGTTTTCCAATAGATATCTCATTCAGAATGTGATAGTTCAAATAGTAAGTAACAGATGGAACCAACAACATTTGAATAAAAAATTGTATTGTAATTCACCAGAGATTGGAAATAGCAAAAAATCGAGCAAAGCTGTAACAATGACAGCTTACATTTTAAACGATGACTGCACCGATCAGCACATCACTAGATTTTAATTTAGCAACACTTGGACTCGGTCAACAGTGTAGATATTAATGTAAACATGCCACTTGAGTGTGTTACTACATACGTTTGAACAAATTGCAGAATATGTGCGGCTCCTTAGACGAAAAGCAATTGCAAAGCTCTTGAGTCTTATCGGTACCAGACGGTGGTCAACAAAGTACACCTGCAACTGCGACTATAAATATGACAGTTCATAACGTTCGAAGCACAATAGTAATTGTATTTCTCTGTCAAGGAGTTCAAAATGAAACTATACGGTAAATAAAGTGAAGATCTGTGTGTGGATTTTAGTAACAAAAAAGCGTTTTTTATTTTCAGTTGCTGTTTTCCTAATTGCCATCGGCCTTACGTCCGCCTTTGTTCAAAACGATGGCCAGCCAGGATGCAAAACCGAAACCGAAATGAGAGACGTGTACTATAGGAATTTTTATGAAGCCAATGCCTTTTGGAAATGTGAAGAACTTGGAAAACCGGCTGTCAAGGTTTATTGCATCCTTGGTACAGGATGGTTGAATAGCTTGAGGAAATGTGTCGATTGGGATGACTGGACCTGGGAGATACCAATGGATCCGCCAAGCAGACCATAAATGAAATTTATTTGAGTAAGGGTGTTCCGTGTTATCCGTATTATGTTTTGTGTTGCGTGTGTCTGCATGAATAAATAATAACAAAATAAGCGTCACTCCAAAATTTATAAAATTCAATGGTTGTGCATGGGATGTAGGGAATTTGTTGAGGCAACGGTTTTTAGAGCCTTTCTGGAGACAATTTGTTTAAAAAGGTTTAGAAAACTGTGAACCTTTCTCGAATATACTTTAGAACGCAATAAAAGCAACCATTTTATTTCAAACGATAAGGAACACTAAAAATAGCAGAGTTGCCACTACAATTATATCATCACCAGAATGCAGTTTTATATTTAGATAAAAATCTTCAACGTTATTGAGATCGGTCTGCAGGGTAACAGAAAGTTACAAGTTACACAAGGTACGTGGCAGAACTTCTCGCTTTGGATAAGCCTGTATCTTAAACACAGACGTATTATTTATTGAGCTCTTTTATACTTAACTCTGACTTAAAGATGACGTTCTGCACCCTAATTGATTCACATACATATTTGATAACCTAAAGCGAATGGATCGCCACGACATGGGTTACTACTTTATTGAGCGAACGTACGCCCGTCTTCAGCCCATCAAGAATTCTTCTTCAATCGTATCTGCTCTGGGATGCAAATGACTTCATGCATTCACTCGATACTTGAATGCAACGATCTAACTAAGCTGCGCGCTATTATTTCACTTAAAAGGAAACAACAGAAAAACGCTATAAAGTATCACTGCTGGCAGAGATTATTTCACTTTTTATTACGACTGCATCTCAATCAATGGGAGAGGTGATTATAAGGCGCTCGCAGACGTCTATAATACCCCCTTTTGATGAGAGATACCATCGTAACTCGCCGCATCAAATCGATTCACCTGAAAATGGAAAGATTGTAGCAGATGTTTGGTACACGCAAGTGTAATTACCGTATTTGTGGTCGGTCTAAGACTCTATGTTTAGACTTATTGGACTTTCTAAGCTTAGCTGTGATTTTGTTGCCTCCGTTCAACCCTAGTTACGAGCGCTTGCTTGCTGCTGGTAAATTATGATTGGAAATTATAACTTGAAGGCAGTTCGCCGTTTTGTTATGAAACTCCAAGCTCCAGCGTCCAGCTGCACGGTCTGATGTGTAGCATCCGACGTGGTCTGCCGTTGTCTAGCCACGAACAACACTGGTACTCTTTTGCTCAATCGACAAATGGTCAGAGTGTACTGTACTGACACTGCGAAAACTTTCCGTCTGTGTGCGGAAGTATGCGTGCGTATTGCCTTTCCGCACGCCATAAACAAATGTCAAGCCGCCCCTTATGTGATAACTAGGTATGGTCTGAGTGGAAGTTGAATGCACGTAGTGTAATAGTTAGTAGGTAAAATAAATCAGCAGGACAGTACCGCCTAATCATTTAATTGAGAACAGCGACGCTATGCTGAATACAACGAATCGCAATTTGTGTTTCTTGTCAAATGCTTGGACTAATTAAATGGTTATAACTCGCAACAGAGAAAAGCTTTTAAATATAATGAAGAAGGAAAGAGATGAAGAGGAGCGATAACGTTTTCAGACGCACCTTAAAGTGGCTCTTGCGATAGGAAGAATTGCAAGTCAGTCAGTTGACGCATGTATTGGCGACATTTAAGTGAATTGTGAGATGTATGTCCATCATCAAGATAAACAAGTTCTAACAATCTGTTAAATGGATACTTGAAAGAACTTGTCGCTGTTCAGGTTCAACCTGCCAAAGTACTGAGTAAAAGGGAAACACCAGCGCATTGAGTTGACGAGCAACGACACATCTCTAACGATAGAGTGTTTATAAAGATGATGAAAAATGCGGCAAAAATTGCATTATGTTGAGTAAGACGAGGTGCGAGCATCGACGGAAATGAAAATTCAGAATTTCTAGCTTTAAAATTTCTAGATCAACAAATCGATTAAAGATTGTGCCAGCTGAAAGGCTGAAAATGTGAACAGTGTTGGACAAAAATGTTAATTGAACGTAAAATGGCTTGAAGAAGAATTTAGGTGCGTAACCCGAAATAGTATAAAATATAAATATACTAGCCCGGAGCAAGGACATAAAAAAAAAAAAAAAACAATATTTATCAGCACTCCAAGGGAGCGGCGAGATGGAGGTATTGCGTTTTAGGGCTCAATTTCTATTCGAAGGGTTCTACACGCATTTTTTAAATATTTTTTGGATCGATTTTGAACTCAGTTTTTGACTCATTTTATGTGAGTGGTTTTAACCCATTTTTCAAAGCGTTTCAAACACTTTCATATGCGACTTCGAAAGAGTTTTTGGGCGCTTTCCTTAAAGATGTTTGGACGCGATATTGGACACTATGTAACTGATGCATTTTCGGACACCATTTCTGACGCGCTGACGAGTTTTCTGACGTTTTCCATCCCTTCTTGACACATATTTGAAGGTGTTTCAGATCCGTATTTTTACACATTTTTGACACTTTCTTACGCGTGTTTGGAAGTATATTTAGTACAATTTTTAGACGCATTTTTCAAGGTTTATTATAAATACTTGAAATGAAAGTATTTCAGGCAGGTTTTTTTTTTTTAAATCTTTTTCTGACGCCTCAGAACGATTTATTGGACGTGTTTCTAAGGCTTTTTGGACGCGATGGCTGACACCTTTCTAAGCATATTTTCCAAAGTGCTTTCTAACGCATTTGCTAGACCTTTTGTACTCGTTTTTTTAAAGCGTTTTTTTTTTTGTTTTTAGACACATCTTCGGAAGTGTTTCGGAGCAATTTTTTAAGGGTAGTTGACAGTGTTTTAAAAATCCTCTTCTTAAAGACTTTTGGATGCGTTCTCAGACAATTTTTGAAGCATTTAAAGTAGCGTTTTGAGAAGTGTTTTGGAGAATGAACAAGTTAAAATACAAGCCACAAGCAGGTTCGGGAGCTATTGATTGGGGGAATCGAGCTACGGAAAAACAAATTCAGAGAGTATCCCTCCACTTATTCCAGTATTTTCCATTTAAATAAAATGTTGCTCAAACACGATTCCCAAACAGAACAAAACACGTCATTCTTCAAAGTGACGGAGAGGTGTAATACCGAAAGCAGCCTGTTTGTCCCTATATCCCTAGCAATAAACACACCTTCCGCCATATTACTCACTCACCCTTTCATTTGAAAATAGATTCAGTTTTACCAAATCAAGTTCAATGCTCTTAACGCAATTGGTAGCAATCAAATCGATTATCATCTAATGACAGATAGTCACGCCATCACCGCAGCGCCAGAATTCAACGAAAATGTTTACCTCTGGTCCGAATGATAGCATCAGATCAGTTCCAATTTAACGCATTTAAATCAATTAGATCGTTCGCGTCTAGTTAGAAACTCGTAAAATAAATGAGCGATTCTCAAAATGTTAATTTAATTGTCGCGCATGCAAGTTTAAGTTCAAGTTGAAGGAGCTTATATTTAGGAACCAACAAATTAAATTTACACACACACCGAGTAGTGGGAGTAAATTTATGTAGTTTAACGTCTTCTCGTTGATTCGCGAAAATTTTATTTTCGCTGTCAGTGTTTACGACCCACAGCGCTTCTGAGAACTCATCATTGATGTCGGTAATTATACCTACATCTGGTACTACTCCCATGCGCAAATATTCATATTCATTCCAATGAATCATCAGCAGTGGCATTACTCGCTGTCAGTCAACGATGAGCCTGAGCAATGAGCATTGAGCATACCAAATATAAGCACAGCTTTGAGAATTTTTGTATTTGTTTTTATTGCGAATATTTCCACGATATGTGCTTTATGTAGGCAAGTTCCCTGAAGGTTATCTACAGCAGGCATACGCCAGTTATTGTTTTTGGTATGAAAGAAGCTCTATACACGCCTACACATAACAAAAAGTATCTGAGGAGTAGCTCGATTTTGATTACATAACATTTGCTCGATATAGACATTAATATGCCTACGACTTTTGAATATTTTTTTAATCCATGCGGCTTATGGTTACGGGATGTGTTTGTTATTCCGTGATTGTCAATTATAGTGCGGCAATTGCGTGAGTTTTCTTATTTGTATACAGAATTCAAAGAGATTGTTGCGAAACCGGAAGTTTTGTTACTGTAATGAAACCCTCTCTCTGGCATTACCACAAACTTGTTGTGACGATATCTATTTAATTGTATTTATCATTTCATAATTCTAAATATTAAATAATAGTTAATTAATTACGCAATTTTTCAACAACAAGTTTTAAATCTAACCGCGATTTTTAACAGTCGCTTTAAGCTTAAAAAATAGTTTCAGTAGCCAAGAAACACCACACGCGTTCCAACGTCCAATGACTGCTAAATCGCGATTACAGCGAGCGTAAATATTTGGAAGACGACCGCAAATAGTTAAATGTTATTTTATTTACAGAGTTGGACATTGATTTGATGTGTTGCTGACCTGTCATCTAGCGGTTAATGGAACAAGGGCATTGTTTCAATGGGAACGATCGGATTTATAGTTTAGCAAATCTGACAGAAGTCAGAGAGCATTTGTGGGCGCAGTTGCTCTGTGGCTTTTGGTTAGGGTAGACTGATCACATGATCAAATTTTCAATTGATATCGAGGGATACCTAAACAAACGTTAAAATTTAGATAAATAATGTGAGGAAATTATTTGAGAACTTAACAACGATAGGTAGTTACTTTTCATTGTTAACACACATCTACACCTATTCCCATACGAGTATATGAAACTGATTTTATTCATTAATATTTGACAGCTTATACACGTGACGGCGGAGACATTAAAAGCCAAGTCTGCCAACAAGCAGCCGTCGCGTCATATGTATTCAGGTACCTATGATTTTTGATATGTAAACATCTAAGCGCGCGTTGCTGGAATCTGGTGGAGTAATTCCACACATTTAACTTGCGGGAACGGAAATGCGTCACGGTGTTTTATCATTGCATACATTAATGAGCTGGGGCATATTAATTTCAGCTTTTTGTTGATGTGAAATAAAGCATGTTTTTCTTATATGATGTTCTCACATTTCTTCCCTGTGACGGACATCTCGAGGATATTCGGTGCCAAATCTTTCGTGAATTACCAGGCACGCAGAAACCACAGCTGGACAACAACCGCACGCACGGCGTTTACACATATTTCGGGACTGTTGGATACAGTCGCACAAATTTTTGTTTTTTTTTGGCCTTTAAATCAAGTGAACATTTTTTTTTAAATGACGTTTATGACACATAAAGTCAAGTATTTCGTGATAACTTACTAAGTTGACTACCACTTCTAGTCCAGACCAATCTAATCGACTTTACATAACTAGATTTTTGAATGTGCCCAATGCCAAGCACCTGTTGCGAAATGATTAATAAAATGCTACTTACACCTTTTGTACGTTTTCACTTTCGGCTATGTCTCTTGTTCCGTACAAAGAGAACGTGCAAAAATCTAAAACCAAACGTCATCATAAGCTTATACTTTTATTTTTTCATACGTCTTTCCACTTGTCAACACAGGAAAGTATTGCCATTTGAAAGTGTCTATCGGTGTAAAATAAAAACCAGCCGGATAAGTGTCTACGCATTTCGCCATTTCATACTGACTCCTCTCAGATTTATGCCACAGTTATTAGCAATCAAAGTATTCAAATATGTCCATGATTAGATTGAGGTTTTTTTTTTTTTTATTTGGTGCTGTCACACAATTAACAACAAGGTATTATAATCGACTGCTCGTTGGCACAACCTTGCTCTCAAAAATAACTTGTTTGTACTGAGCTGCGGATTTTTAATAATTAAATTTGTGTATTATTGCAATCGTTCGTGTTAAATCGTTAGAAATCTATATTTATCTGTAATTAATATGAGCGTTTTTTGTTTTTGTTGAATTTAGCAAGTCCTTGGAATACGTTGCGAGTATGATGGTAATGAGCCTACGTGTTATTATGTTTTTCTGCATTGTACTGATGACTTCATTTTCACAATGAAATGTAATTCTCTTTCATGTAGGTACTCAAGCGTACCTACTTACTTATTCCTCAGACGACAGGTTAGTTTGAGATTATTTTTGAAGACAAAAAGTTTAGATTTATGTTTCGTTTTGTCGCGGAGAAAATGTTAAGTGAACTTGTTGAAAGTCTTGGCACTTGGGAGATGCAGTTATAATGTCCACCTTGAGGTAGTAAGGCAAACATAAAAGTAAGCACATAAACATTTAGCGTTTGATGAAATTGTACAGCTTTCCCTCAGGTCTGTTATGAATGAACTGTAACCTCGACCTTTCGCCTAGTTTGAAGTTTTATCAAAGCAAAATGTGCTGCTCATGCGTTCAAGGACCAATAGATAATTTGTAGGTTTTGTTATTTTAATTTATTCGTGAAGGTCTCAATAAGAACTCATTCGGAGTCATTGCCATCCGACTCAGTTATTAATTCACTTCGAAATCGAAATAAGACAGGAGACTAATTAAAGACATGAAAAAAGTGAACTATTGAGCGGAATAACTGTGTTTCAAGCATCATACTCGTACTCAACCATACCGAAACAACCTACGACCAAAAAACACACAAAATCCGCACTCCAATTTGTTTAATGTTTTTATGTAGGCGAAAATCATATTTATTACGGTTTCAATGTCTGTCAATTTGTATTGATCCTTATTTTTTGATTCGCATTTCCACCCCCAATGTATTTACGAAAGCGTTTCTCACTTCCTGCCGAACCGCTCTTGTCTTGTATCGTGTACGTGCTGACATGATAAACGTAAATTTTATTTCCAGTAAGCTGGAAAAGATTTGCAATGATAAATTTCGACTCATGTCCTTGAGATAAAAAAAAGCCGAAAAGAACTTAATCCATAGATTTGTGGACCGGGACCTGATATTAAGTATTTACCTAAAGCTTAAAAATTCAATACGCTGGATGACGGTATGTACTATGTACACACAAGAATGTATTGGCAATGCGTTCAATGTCCTGTTTGTTCACGTCTCCTTAAATGCTGTAATATAAAATCGATTTTTCCTTCTTTTATTTTTTGCATGCGTATCCAACGATAGGACGCTGTTGTGTTTATCTAATTTTTTATTCAGAAAAAAATTGTCAGTTTGTTGTATATTTCACAAGTGGCACATTTACAAATGTCACTTTGATGCCCGACACTCAACATATACAAAATTCTGGCTAACCATAGAGACTGCCTGTGCTGACATTAGTGCGCGCTATTTTTTTGACGTCTGTATGGATGTCGCTATAAGCGCTGCCGCTGACTAGTTTTTTCTCACATATGTGCGATAAATCTTAAGAAATTATACAAAACTTGTTTCCATATGCGTTGAGAAAAATACTCGTAAAAAAGAATGAAAATTATAGAACGAAAAACTTTTTCTCCAAAAGAAATTGACGTTGATACATATTTCACCAAATGTATAGAACAAATTAACTGACGTTTATGTGTTACCGTCTTAAAACTGGCAATTTCGTAGAGAGGAGGTGGTATACGTAACAACGTCTAACGCATCAGCACGTCTCCTCATTTTGATACCTATGTTAGCAACCTCTATTAAAGACACGGACGAACTCTACGAGATATGCCTTCATAGTTAAAAACATAAACTGAAGGTAGGTATTTAATAATGCTCGGGACCATCACCGAAAACACGCTAACTCTTCCCAGTGCGCATACTACGGTTGACCACTAATAACCGTATTTGACAGCATTTTTGACAGGTCGTCATTTATCGTCATTCAGGGATTCAGGCGTTCTAAGTGCGTATAAAGTGGACACAAGCTCTATAATAGGTACACGAGTTGTGTATACGAACTTGCAGTCGTTCGAATGATTGCAGCAAGTATAAGTAAAGTATAAGACCTGTCAGCAGCATAAAACAAATGTAAGGTGTATAACCTATAAGCCAAGTCAAAGTAAAATTTAAAGAATGCACGAGACTTTATAGCCCCCAGCGAATATCAAATAAGCATTCCATAAATCATTCAAGGAAAAAAGTGGGCAGACTCGTTCGTGCGCAAACAGTTCTTGAACAGTGCATTCAAAACGCGCAATCGCGCACAACTTTAGACATCTACACGTATGTATAATATTTGTAATTGTAAATTGAAAGTGGTTATGGAAGCAACAACAAGATTGATAGCGCATTTTATTTGTAATTAAGCAAAATCAGGAGTAGACTCCCTCAAACTCACTTTCTAGCTCTGGATCGCGTGTCCCTGTCCTCCTCGTTCTTGGTCTCCTTGACACTATCCCACGAATCGCCAACTCCCGATGACCCATCGTCTGGCTTCTCCTCATCCTCCAGGCCAGAGTCCTCCAGGCTAATCTGACAAATTGTCATGACCTCTTCCTTTCCGTTTTCGCCCACCTCAATCCAATCTGATGTACGTATCCTCGATTGATCCACCCCACAAGGCGACGAATCCGTCGAACATCCCGATGGACAACGTTGACGCACTCGCTTCGTTTTAGTACTACTCTGGCTGTCATTCAATTGAAGTGTCACGGCGCTACCCGTTCCGCTGTCATCCATTGATTTATCAACCAGCGACTTGTCAATGTCACCCACCGATCGTTCATCGAAACCATGTTCGTCTTCGGTGTGGCGATCGTCATGAATTCTATACTCCGATCGTGAGTTCAATTCATCAACCGAACTGGATCGTTGACGCATGGCGGCCAATTCAGAGATTAGCATTTCTTGGAAGACAATCTTCTTCTCTGGCGGAATGGGATCTTCTAGTATAGGCTTGTGTATGCCGATCCCTGTACAGTTGCCATTCAGATCGGCCTCCATTTGAAGGGAATCTTTCGATTTCGATGATTCACTGCGATGTAGTTGCGGTAGTGGATTCAACGATTTGGTTTGGTATTTGGAGTCCTTTGAGTGGCTAACGATTTCCGAGAACAGCCTTTCAGCGGCATTCTTCAAATTGTTCTTGATGTCGAATGTTTTGGCCGACATGAAGCCAGTGGCACTGCTACTGTCGTTGTTATTATTGTTGTCGCCAATGGTTATTGTGGAACGCGTGAAATTGTCGAGCGTTGTTTTGGAGCGACGTAGAAACCCCCCTGGTCCTTTGGATATCAGAGTTCTTGGCTTGGGCTGGGGCACATTCAAGGGGCTCTCGTTATTGTTATTGTTCGCAACAATAACAATCTTAGTGCAGCAGTTATCGATTGCAGACGATGACTTATTGTTGTTCATCTCCTTGATGACTGGCACTGGAGCGGTTGGCTTTGGCCTTTTCGTTGCCACCGTTGGCTTGGCCTGCAACTGCGGTGGAACATATCCTCGTTCAACCACCATCGGGGACCCATGAAAGCCATCGGCTGTGTTGAAGGAGTATCTCTTCTCGCGCTGCTCCTGCCTCTTTTGCAGATTGAATGATGGTGACTTGTAGACAACAGTTCTGCCATCTTCTGCTCTACCACCGCCACCACCACCAGTTGTGGTAGATGTAGGAGAACGATTAGACGATGCGGTAATCGACGATAAAGTTCGCGATGCATCCACAGTACGAGTTTTCAATAGAATCGTAAGTGGTCTCGGAGGCACGGGCGGTCCAGGCCTTCTCACCGTTGCCATGCTTTATGGGATTTTGTTTTTTCACTCTGTTTCGTTATGATTCGTATAACGTGAACACAGCCACTGGGATCAAAACAAAACCGGAATTGCTGTTTTACTTCTAGGGCACTATTTGAATAATTATATGCAAGAGTATCGATTTCCCTAACTCAGATTGACAGCACAGAAATACACCTGAAGACACATTTATTCAAGTGCAATTTATTTACTTAACAGTGACTGAGTTTATTCGTATACAAATTTACCGTCACTTTCACACAGTCACTACACCATGGTTTTATTTTTTGCTTGACTTGTAGTCGATGGCACTTCAAGTGGAAGCACGCACTATACTGATGGTATCTTTTTATCCACTGCGGTTGTAATTTTCGAATTCAAATGCGTCACTTGCCGTAACCGTCTGTTACCGCTCGAAAGTCCGTCGTTGACTGATGGCTGAGTTTAGAGCGAGCTCCATCCAACCCAAGAAAGACAATGAATGCAGTGGATAAGAAGGTGGAAGCGGAGCCGTTGAAAAACATCAAAAGCAAAGCAAGTTATTTAATCGATTGAAAAACTTTAAGAGAAACGGTTTTCCTGCTATTTTCTGAGAGACAAAAGCTTCTCTTTCGAAAAATGTTAGAGTCTCTTTGTTCTGTGGATGCTTTGGGGATGTTTGCGGGATACCACCATGTCGCATCTATTGCGGTAGTCATGCAGAAGGTTTGCATTTTAAAATTTTAAATGCGTACTAATCGGTCATATTGGGTAGTTTACTTTTATAGCCAAAAGTTTAGTTTAAGCTTATTGCCCTGTACTTAAGCAGAAGACAGATTTGAATATACATAGCAATTTGAGGAATTCCCTCACAATATGTACTTATGTGAGTACATAAATGTATTTGTACGAATGGGGAGGGGGCTTACAAATTGCTGACATCAGAAGTAAAATCGATAAACTGCGTCAGTTGGGATTTTTGTCTGGAAATGATTATGCAAATGGTTTCAACTTTTTAGTGAAATGTTAATGGTAGCAAAATGTGTGTCTTTAGTTTCCGAGTGATTCTCACGGTCATGCGAATGTCTAAGCTTTTTTTAGAATCCCATAATAGATTGGTTTCCTTTTTTTATAGAAGATACTTGAGTCACTTGGTAGACAATATTTTTTTAAAAGACATAGTCACAGGAGTGATCAAACTCTTGCTGTTCATATGTTGGTACAACTAGCTTAAATTTCTCTGATACTAATTTCAACTTAAAGGCAGGCTTTAACGGTGGTGGATGAATAGTGTTCGTAACAGGTCCGCATAACACCCTACGCTGAACAGCTTCCAACCAATCAGTTTGCGTGAGATACAGATTATACCGATTCCGAAAGGCTGAAAGCTGAATTATTAGACTTTCTCGAGAACAGTTATATTCTACCGCGAGAGGTGCCGCTGTGGAAAACACATTAGGGTGTTAAATGTATTTTTTCCGGGGATCGAACCTGAGATCCCTCGCTTAATAAGTGGTACAATCAGTCAGGATGGCAAGCATAATTTGAGCTATTTCGAGGTTTCAATGGAAGGGAGGTCAATTCGAGATGGGACGAAGGGATTTTAATGGGTCAATGACAGCTTTCAGGTTTCTGAAGTGGGTTATTGATGGTATCTACAAAATTCGGTCTGCTGTTGCAATGTCAAATCAAGAGCCTACTCCTCTTCACATATTATGATAAGGTTAAGCTACGATTACACGGTCATTTTTTCGCGTCATTAACATTTTCGGCGTCATTTAAACAACTAGGAAAATATCAGACCAAATGGCGTGAATTTTGTGCCATTTAAATGACACAAAAAAAAATGGCGCCTAGGACAAATGACTAAACTTTTCGGCTGTTGCGTCATTTAAATGGCAGCATCCATAAAATGACAAGGCACGAAATTCATACCATGCCATTTTTCTACGCAAATGACAAATGACGCAGCATTTAATACGATATCCGTGCTTTCATTTGAATTTTACTCGTGGCGAAAGGACGTGATAATTTATAAACTGCTTTTTTTTTTTTTGTTGTGGTTGTAATTGTGTTGTTCGGTACCTATTGAGAGAAATGGAGTTCAGCGGATTCCCGATTCACTACTATTTTTTTTTTGACTTTGACTTCACAAAATAGTTGACTGAACAATCCAAATTGTCGGCACTTGGCGACGGTTCAGTCAACTATTTTGTGAAGTCGAAGTCAAAAAAAAAAACAGTTGTGAATCGGGAATCCGCTCAAATGCTCTCTCACATATTTGTGTTCCGTTTTTCGATGTGCGCCTTCATCAACCTCAACAAATAATCGATTTGATTGGCTGACATGCGAAGGACATTGCGATACAAAATCCACTCTTCCGCTTTCGTCGCGTTTTGGCTCGTAATCTAGATCTTCTTCCACCAAACAAACAAAAATATGGCGTCTCCGCAATTACCAACATCATCGCAATAGTTCTTTTTGACAATTTTTATTTATTATAATATTTTTTATTTTTATTTTCACTACTATTTAATTTAATTAAAAAAGTCGCACATATGCGTCGTTGCCGAGCGAAAAACTCTAAATGGCAGTTGCTATATTTTTCTCATTGGTCAATCGTATCTGATCGCAAAATAGGTAAATGACGCGAAATCGAAATAATAGGAAAGTTGACATTTGTCATTTTGATGAGGCAATTGATTACTGTGTGATCGCCATTTTTTCGCACGTCATTTAATGGCATCGAAAATTCTAAAAGACTCGCAGTGTCTGTCAAAAATGACGATGATAGTCATTTCGTGAGATCGCCATTTTTTCGCAAATGACCAATGACGAATCGTTGCTTGAATGGCACTCTAATGCAACATTTTTTAGTGACGTCAGAGCTTCATTTAAATGACTCCAAAGATTTTCCTGGTAATCGCACCTTTAGCGTATACGCGAAGATCCATTTGAGAAAGCAAAAACGCCAAACAAGATAAGCAGGGTAAGAATGTCGAGCCAGAAAAAGGGGCAAGAAGATTATATCTATAAAGAAAAGAGAGGGCCCTTGCAGTACCCCAGGTTGAGGAGTCACACGATCGAATCAACATCTATGATTGGGAGGTTTTATAAAAAAGGCCGAGCAACTAGCTGCTGGGTAAGGACCGAGGCATAAGCTCTTTAAACAAGGAGAAATCCATGTCGGCATCAAACCTCAAGGGGTTGTAGATGTATTCCAACAACAACAACAGTTCCACATACTAGATAGATTGGAAAAGCTATAAAGATAGTTTAACACAAATAGCTCTTGCACCTATTTTGGATTGAAGAAAGCATGCGCACTGGACTGGACTTATCAATCTATAAAAAAAGCTTTCTTGGTTTTGCCAGTTCTTTGGATGCATATAATAATATTGGTTTTCGGATCATTGGATCCCAGCCTCGAGGTTCATGACAACAAGTTAGACCGAACCTCCTTGGCGCAGTGTTCGAAGCAGAAATTACTCACAGGTCGGAACTTGGAAGCCAGTTAAATATTAGATTAGATTAGATTAATTGGGGGAGGTGGAATCAAGTTGCCACATCTCTGCGGCCACAAGTGGGCCCATTGTGATAACCCCCATTTAGAGGTCGCTCATGATACCGGACTTGGTGATCAATCCTAGTAGGCCTTTGAGTGGGCTTTCAGATATGTCCTCTGCCTGAAGGTAATATGGTGTTGACGTAGTCTGATTAGACATTCACAGTGACACAGTATGTGTTCTGCTGATTCTTCGTCCTCGTTGCGTAGTCTGCAAGTGTAATATTGTGTTATTTCTATAGTCATGGTGAACCCTGTGGCTATACGAATCTGACTCTTAGATTTAGGAATTGTTTTGTTCTTGTAAGAGAGATAATTGGTATGAACATTTTGGCTTGTCTGTTACCTTCAGTGTTGGTCCAGTAATGATTTGTTTTGTTTTTCAGCCAGGTTTTAATGTTGGATTTAGCTAATGGGTAATCCACAGAATGGTCTTGGCATCATAAAGGTCGAACCTTTTCTGGCTAGTATGTCTGATATTTCATTGCCCAAGTGTCCACTGTATCCTGGCACCCAAATGAGATGTACTCTGTTTGTGCTGGCTAGTGATGTGAGTAGTAAGCAATCCCATACTGGTTTTGATTTTATTTCATAGCTATTAATGGCTAGCAGCGCGACTTCGCTATCAGAGAAATTATATATGTTCATGTTTGTTATGGATTTTTTTGTATTTCTCTGAGACATAGTTCTATTGCTAAGATTTCGGCTTGTAATACGGATTTACACTTCCAGCTTCAACTCATTCTTCTGTTTTCGATCCATCTGTGTACCTACATGAGAATCATTGGCAATTGTGGGTTTATTCTGTTCCCAGTTCTACCGATTTGGGATTGAAGTTTCGGCTGAAGTTGTATTTGGGTAGACCAAGTATTTCGTCTTTTTTTCAATTCCATAACGATATCTGGATGAATTAATTTGGAGTTTTCAGTATTTTCAGATATGAGCGTGAAGGCGTTTGTTATAACTTTCTTTCTTTCAGCGTAGCAGTGGGAGTTGTTCTCATTGCGCCATTAGTGCAAACACAAGCTAGTTAAATATCAATAAGCGTAAGGAAAATGAAATGTCCGCCAAATCAATATCGGTTGCATAATATTCCGCATTCGGCAATCGTTATTCCGACAGTCGGAATTTTTTTTTTTGACAACTTAATAGGTACTCTTATTGTTATTGAATCATTGTCAAAGATATTATTGGCCAAATATTTACATCCACATTATGCCTGTCTTTGAGTTAATTAAGGTGTTGCGGCTACCTGTAACGAAAAAAAAGAGGCAAGTATTTTGACGTTTATAAGTCAGCACTGAAATCATTCACGATAGGTCGAAGCAAATAAATTTAGTGGAGAAGGTGTTTGGTTTCACAGGTAGATGGAGCGGATGAGTGTACTTGTGGTATATCTTGGGTGGGAATTTTATCCGATGAGCGGTGGTGAGATCTGCTATCGCCGAACTACCATCAGAGATTTTCAAATTTTTTTGGTAAAAAGAGTGGGACAGTGCGACTACTTTCGTATTTCCCAAGACAACGGGTAGCAGAATAGGGAAAAGCCGAAGGAAAGAAAATATTAACTGCTTCGGATGGATGGTCCGATTTTAATGAAACCAGTCTTGTGCTAACAACGACAGAGGTCATTGAGGACATACTTATCCTATACCAGGTCGTGCGGAGTTTTTTTGATAAATCCTCATAGTGAGGCAGTGCGTGACAGTTCAAAGCGAATTAAGTGAACGTTTGAAAAACAAAAAAAAAAAAGAAAAAAAAAAACTGAAGTGCGCAAGTCGGTGAAAAGAACAAAAAGTGTGCCCCACGATCACTAGAATCGATACTGGGAGTGGCTCCGGCGAAAATTAATAAAGATAAGGGAAGATCAAGTAAGAATTATCTTACCACAGAAAGGGGTGAGTTGAAGTGTTCAAATATGGTTAGGATGGAAAATAATCAGTGTTTAAAATTAGGTAATAATTGCATAAGGCGGTCATAGACAGATCTGGAAGTCGTGGCCGCCCCCCTTTTTTATAAACACTGAGCGTAGAAGGAATATATCTCGTCTGATAACCGCCGTGACTTTCGTCCGCACAACAGATATTCTATAAAGGCGACTGGAGCGGGGGGTCCTATAGTAAATCCCCGTGACAGCGCTTTCCAGAATCGGAATATATGTGCGAAGTTTTCTTATTGAAGCTCACAGAAGCCAGGCGGGGAAACGAAGCGGCGAGATTCGCTCCGAGGATAGGCACCCGTCGTTTGAACCGAGGCCGCCTCACCCGTAATCGAGATTTCGTGTAGCAAACTACACATTATATAATTTTTGTATATAAGATGTATAGTAATAAATCTATGCGTTCTACGAGATTAGGATTAAGGTAGTATAAGCGATGTGTTCCGAAAAAAGATATTTTTTTTTTGGCGTGATAGTTTTTTTTGTTAACGTAAGTGATTTTTCTGTATGTGATAAGTGCAGTTTGACCCCCGCTTATATCACGTAGTCGCGGAATAGGAAGAGATAAAGGATACCTACACAGAGCTCTATTTAGGTAGGAAACGATTCGTGGAATACGTAAGGGGAGGACATTTTTCCCCCGTGAAGATTTTTTTTGTTGTTTGTGGGGCCAAGCCTAACTTAGTTTGTAATTGGATTTTTCTGTTAGTTTATATTTTTATTTGTAACTATCGTGCGAACCAATTTTCTCCACGAATGAATAAATTATAAGAATAAAGAATGCTCATAGAGCCACGCCAATTGGTGGTGTTTTGTTTTGGTGTCACAATTCGGCTCTCGGAGAAGTGAAGATGTTTTGGTGAAGTACCGTTTTCAGGGGTGTAATGGGGTAAGTTAAATCCCTTTCGGCGCAGACGGTGTGATCGGACGACAGCATCTCCAACAAAGGGGAAATTCACATATCGGCCAACGAATTTCCAGGAGGGGTGGGAATGGCCAGCGCTGAACGACAGCGACAGCGCCCCTCAGTGCGGTGAAGGTCCGTCCGTTTTGGTGAAGGTAAGGTATGTACCAGTGTGATCGGCATGTTTGATGTTTTGTAGTTGGTTAGGTCGAGTGGCGGGGAGCAAGAACCACCCCCTTCCGGCGAGCTGAGCCGTGCTGAGCAAGCATGCCAAGCTCTGCGCTCTCGACACTCTTTCCCCCTTTCTATTTTCGTTCCCATCCATTGTTCCTATCCACTTCCTGTTCCACGTCCATTTTCGATTCCAAATTCCCTTCCTATCCTTCTCTAGCCCTGCTACAAAGGAGGAAAAGCATTTAGTTCGCCCCCGATTATAGACCTTATGGGATGATGCTACGCGTAAGACATTTTCTTCTTTTGATTCCTACCAGTCGTTATCTTACAATAAAGCTACCAATCTTAATAACTTACCTCAACCATTATAAATCGTTATCAATTTTACTGTCACATGGAATTTTCCTTGATGACGAAATCAAGAGTCTACACCTTTAATTTACCAATCTGTCGATTACTGAACGATGTCTTTATTGGCCCAAATAAAACGAGAGCCAAAACAAAACTATACCGACATTTGGAAAGGCCAGTTGATAAATGCCAAGGTGCGTGGCCAATGCCATTTTCACGTTTGCCTCCGCGACGTGACACAATTCTAGAGTCATAATTCTGCCGCCTCCGTTATACATAAGTCCGACAGCAAAGAATGCGGAGATTCACTTCAACTTTGCGTTAGCTACCGCCTGTACGGAATCACTAACTTGTCGCGATCTAGTGGCCGTAGAAAGTTCATTTGGCTGGGTGGGAATTTCTGAACATCTTGTTAACATGTCTCTCGAGGTCTATCAGCTCGTGTTACTGTTCATATTTGTGCATTGGACTCAGGCGGCTACCATCAAGGATAATACGAGCGTAATTATGGATGCACAAGGACCAGAGTGTGCATTGCGTTTAAAAGAAATGGGCATTGAGGTGAAATTACTTCAGGACAGTTGCATGTGCAAGGATAATGCTTGTGGATGTTGTTTCGAAGGCAGTTGGCCGGGATCGAACAACACAAACAGATGTAAGTACACAGCAAACTTTTGAAGGACTTCATAAACGATAATTTTTCTCTTTTAATTCGTAGTTTGCATGAATGGCACATTCATTTCGGAAGAGTTTGAGATTCAAATTAATGCCGCTTTTAATCAACAGGGTCTGGGAACATTTGTCCTCTCTGGCAGAAATCCTCCGCCACTCTGTTTCCCAGTACCTTTCCCCATCCCGATTCCGCTTACAATGTGCATTCGAGGAAAAGACATTTACCCAAAGGAGAACAATATGCACTTGTGTGTGGATATACTAATGAAATTCGCAGGAATGAACTTCTTTCGTTTACCTTTGAATTGCATGTGGATAGGAGGTGATGGTGTCCAGTTGGTTGGTCAGAAGTGATTTGTGCAAGTTAAATTAGTTTAAGATGAGCTAAAGTTGAGGGTTAAAATAAAATATTGGTTAATCCTGCAATTTGTTGTTGTGTTTCTTGGAAGATCAGCCTGTGCCTTCTTGGAAGTAAAATTTAAAGGAATTTTGTTTTCTTATATCGTTCCACACATGCGACTACACGAGATGAAAGAGATATTAATAACAACGCTAAGCAAGGCAGTTCTTCTCTTCAAATTGGTGTAATTTTGTTTCTTGAATTTTTTGGAAGAAGTTGAGGTTTCCCCTCAAATTGAGTCAATTCTGGGGCCAAGCATGAGGCGTTTTTGCTTTTTTAGTTCAGTCTTCAGAGCTGTGCACTGAACTGAGCTCGAGCTGTATGAGCGCGCTCTGAACCGAGCGTGCTCAGAGCGTTCTGATGCTTTTTTTTTCGGTCTCAGTTCAGTGCTCAGCTCTGAACTAAAAAAGAAAAACACCTATAAAAGGAATTTCGATAAAGATTGAATATCGGAACGAAATAGAGAGTAGGGCCCGTGGAGCTTTATTCCTTCGGCAAGTCTTATTGCAAGTTCTTTAGCTGGCAAAGGTTAGGTCGCAGTATGTGCACAAGCTTTCGAGTTGTTCTTTCAACAATTGCAAAACTAATGTCGTTTGCCATTGGGACAGAAAAAACATTTTTCTTCAGTTCTTGAACATCTTCGGTACTGACTGCTCCCCGAACGTGTCCTGTAGTGTTTCAATAAGGCATTCCTTGAAGTGTGTCTTATCAGGCTTAGAACAATTTTGTGAATCTCGATTTCTGAGCCAGATTTATGCCTACTTACATGAACACCAAATCATTTGTCGGGCTTTAAAGTCTGTTATTAATTACGTTTTTATACAAGTCTATGAAAAGAAGAGAAATATTTACTTTTGGGCGCATTGGATATCAACAAAAATTAAATGTATTTTTATAAACACAAATTACAATTTAAGAACAGCTGAATTTTAAAACACGCACCACCACAAATGCAAAGAAAGAAAAATCTCGTTTTATGTTCCATTGGGCACGAAAAATCTGAAATCTGAGAATCCCAATGAAGACGACATAATGTGTGACACTAGACACGCACTTTAACAGGCTTTGAATTTGTTTTTCTATTTTCTCTCTTGCTTTTTTATTCTCATTGGAAACATATTTTTATTTCTCTACAAACTATGATCCTACATCTAGAGTTGTTTACGTTCAACTGCAACTGAGGATGGCGACAATTAGACTAACTGTACAAGAGTCTGGTACAACTTCTGTACCGCCGTATGGACAAACTGCCGCAGATTTTCGTCATCTGTACATGTGACAGCCTTAAAATATACAAAAAAAAAAAAAACAATAGCAATGAGCATGGCAAGTAAAACAGTTCGATTCAACCAACTTACCAAGGTGTCCAAGTTGACCTCGGCCTTCTTGTCAGACACTGTTACCGGCAGCACATCACCCTTGAACATCTTCGGTACCGACTGCTCCCCGAACGTGTCCTGTAGTGTTTCAATAAGGCATTCCTTGAAGTGTGTCTTATCAGGCTTAGCCACCCCGGTGGTGCCTTTGATGTTAGTTCCACCCAACTCTGTCTGCATGATACATGCTAAGGCCGCATCTGCAAACATATCGTTCACCGGAGTGCCCTGCCACTCCATGATAATAATCTTCCCCTCTATCGTCAGGTCGAGGCAGTTGAATACGCGAATCTTCTTGTCCTCCTCGATAATACTTACTGTGCCCGGACCACCAACTCGGTCAAGTAGGAGCTTTAACGTATTCATTGAACTGGCCCATGGAATGCTCTGACGTTGGGTGATGACCGACATACTCATGTCGGTGTATTCTGCAACAGAAAAATTGAATTATAGACAACCAATGGGGCAGCAATAGAAAGAAGTCAACTTACTGGCCAAGTCGGAAGGCGCTAGAATGTGATATTTAAAGTCTCGCTTGACGAGGACGCCTGATAAAGTGGTTCCTACTAATGGTTCTTTTGCGGCCAAGGATCCCATCACTTTGGCAGTCTTCTCGCCACGGAAATTCAGTTCAACGGAATGTGTGTTGCGGGGATTGTAGAAGTTGATGGTTGTGTTGGGATCGTTTTCATATTCGCGTTGCAGGGCAGACTTCAAGCGCGACATCTCGTTTTGTTCCCCGTGTACGAGAACCTATTGAAAAGAAGTTACAATATGACTGGATGCCTGGTTGAAGTATACTCACAACATGGGCTGGCTTGAGTATGCGGATGAATTCGCTGGTCTGCTGATAGTCAGTGTGCGCCGAAAAAGAGATGTAGTCCACCGACATATTGAGAGGTAGCTTTTGGCCAGACAATGTGATAATCTCTTCCGGCTCTGATAAAATTGTCTTTGCCAATGTTCCTTCGACGCAATAACCAGCAATGATGACTCCATTCTTCGGGTCTGTGCACCAGTTCTCAAAGAGCTCTCGCGACAACCCACTCTGCATCATACCAGGCGATGCCATTACCACGCAGGGCCCAATATCGTCAAAGTGATCGATGCCCTTTAAGTTCGAGATATGTCGGAAAACAAACGGATTGTTTACCGCAATCTGACGGCGAATCTTATCGTTCATGGCGTTAATGTACGTCTGGTAAACAGCCATACACTTTTTGGCAAGGGAAGAGGCATAGTAAATGGGAATGTCATGCAATTCTGGATTTTGACTCCAGTACTCGTCCAAAATGAGTAGCAACTCTTGTGCTCGTCCCAAAGCAAACACTGGAATCAAGCAGCGTCCACCTTGGGTGACAATTTTTTGCACCAATGTGGTAAAGCGACTCTCGCGGTCCTCACGTTTCTCGTGAATATGCGTGCCATACGTGGACTCGGTGATGAGAACGTCAGGCTTCATTGTAGGAATCTCGGCGGCCATTAAATGCCGATCTTCCTGCCTTGAGAAGTCCCCTGTGTAGAGAATTTTCACTCCAGCAATCTCAATCATAAACATTGCAGCACCCAAAACGTGTCCAGCGTGGTAGGCCCAGAATCGGACGCCCATCACATCACGTTCTTCGTGAAAGTTAATTGTTTCGATCTTCTCCATACTTGCCTCCAGATCTGCCTCTGTATACAGCATCTGCTCCGTGGAGATGTTACTGATTTTAATGTAATCCGACAACATCCAGCGATAGATGGCTTTGGTCGCGTGCGTCATAAAGCACCGTCCACGGAAGCTGGTCTTCATTAGAAACCAAGGTAATGCTCCGCAGTGATCCAAGTGGAAACTGAAAGAAAATATATTTATAGGGTACACAGAGGCCAGAGTTAATAGAATTACTGTGAAATAAGTAGCAAGTCGACTTCGTCAGCATCTATCAAGTCGACATACGGAAGCGCATCCATTCCGGATAAACCTGGATGAATGCCACAGTCAAGCTGGAATTAAAATCATAATGATTCAAATTACTACCTTAGCATGATGTGTTTATTTATGTACCATGATTTTCTTTCCTTTGAAATCCAGCATGATGCATGAGCGACCAACTTCTTGCCCGGCACCACTGTAAACAAAAGAAATTAATGAATATGTTTTCGACAAAATCATGTTCTTACAGAGGCCTGATTTGTAGAAGGTCATTTTCTTCAGCCGGGACACCTTCTTCTGATCTATTAGCCATATCTAAGTAAAATTATTTGATTTTCAAAGGAAATAAATAAAAAGCCGGCAATAGAACTAGAACGCGGTTTGCTATTTCAAATGTCAAAAATGAAAATCAAACCAGCTTTCAAATACCAGCTGCTCGGTTTCTGTGTGCATGACAGTAGCAATGCAATAGGAAGCGTACGATTGAAATCGATCCCGATTCGCCAGGGACTCCAACATTTTCCTAGTAAGACTAGGTAACGTTAATCCGGAATTTTTTTTTAATGGACGCCCTGTTTTTTTCCACTTCGGTCCATGCAAAAATAAAGATTCCAACCGCTAAGACGACAGAAAAATCAAATTCTGAAGATTGGTCCATTTTTGTTTGTTTTTGTTGTAGGACTTAAGACAAACATCCTATCTCAGCGAAAGTAAAGTAGGTACAACCTGGGTACAACAACTAACGTCACCTCCTCTGAATCAGTCTGACATTATGCAAGCGTTTGATTAAGTGCTAGTTAGATATCTCTGTTTTATTTTTTTCGTCCCAATTTGGGGAGATCGTGCATCGTGGTCTTAGGACCCGATACTGGGTCAAATATCCGGGTTTACTGGCTTAACCCTTTCCTACAACATAATATACTGATGATGTGTTTGGGAACAATCTTGATTTGAGGGGAAAAGAAGATCGACTATAACAAAAATAATGGGAAAAGTTTGGTTAAGATTATGACATGCATGATTCAAACGTATTTCTCATATTCTGTGTACCGAAATTCGTATGAAATAAGTTGAAGTTGTTTCACATATTCTGATGTATCTGCATAAAGCCTTCATGCGTAGGAACGTTAACTACTTCTCGTTATGGTGTTGCACAATAGCTTGTTAATAGCAATTATCAACTTTCGCGTCAAACATTCAACAATTTACTGAGATAAATATTTTTTTTTTTTTTTTTTTTTTTTTTTTTTTTTTTTTTTTTTTTTTTTAAACTTTATTTCATAACAAAAAACTTAACAAAAAAACTTAAACATAAAGTACAATGTAATCCATTTTAATATTTGTATGAAATAGCTATGTACAATCTATTGTCTAATAAATGACAAGAGGCGAATGTACCTAACAGTTATATAAAATGAAATTCATAAATCTATTGATGGGGAAAACAAAAATGAAATTGCAATGAAAAAAGAAGTGAAAGATTCAATTACATACATTTAAAAAAAGAAAAATTATATACAATTTAATAAGATGAAAAAAATTAATAAGAAGAAAAGGAAAAGAACCATCAAATTTACTACATCAAAGGTGTTAAAAAAGCATCTATTTCAGAATGGTTAAACGAGAAAAGCCATTTTTTTATACTATTTAAGAATACTGTTTTCACTCTCTCACACCTAAGTTTTATAGGTAAATTATTAAACAGGCGAGGAGCAGTAACATAATAAAAACGTGAAAAATGTGTTTTATGGATTGTTGGAACATTTACGAAGTTTCTGGTATTGACTCTCAAGTTATGACTATCGTGAACTCTAACATCATAGTACCCGGAATTTTCAAAAAAAATTTTTAAAACTTTGTAGCAGTACAGGTGCCTTAAAGGAAGAAGTTCGAGACTTTTGAACAACTCAAAACTGGGGGTTCTGCGATTAACTCTACACATAATTCTTATTGCATGCTTCTGTTTAAACAGCAGTGGTTCAATTGTAGTAAAATAAGTGCCACCCCAGCAAGAAATTCCATACTGCAGTTTTGATTTTAAAATACCATTATAAACCAATTTTAAAATGGGTAATTTGCAGAACATGCTAAGGTGGTATAATTGCCGTACAACTCCATTTAAATACCGTTTCAAATAAGACGTATGGTTCTTCCAACTGAACTTATGATCCAATATAATACCTAGGTATTTAAAGCTGTCAACACGCTCAATTACAAAGCAACCGTCACTACAGCTTACCTGATTATCAAATGATGTATGACCATAAGCGTCATCCAAACAAAATCGACAACAGCTTGGTGAGTGATAATATAAAGGCAACTCTTCGCATACAACACCCTTGATGTTAAATACCATATTAGTTAGATTTTATTATATTTGTTGAAAAATCTGCTACAGAGCTATAGAAGCAAAAGAGTAAAACATTTAAAATATAAAAACAGAATCTGAATATACCAATTCTAATCGTAGCTATGAATAAGCCAATTAAAACTGGTTCAGAAACCAAACGTTACTATTAATAAACCATTAAAAACTGGTTGAAAGATCAACCAGTTTGTCTGCTGATAATTTGAAACCAACTGCCATTGGCCAGAAACGCATAAGGAATTCCTTATCCAACCGTACAACCAGATGTCACATAAATCGGTAGGGAGGTTCGTAATCTGTCACACATCCAATTCAACTCATACACCACTACACGAAAAATATTATTTTTTTTTGCACTGTCAACTTGACGTTTGTTTTGGAAAGTACAAAGGACGGACGACGAATATTTCTTTTTTCATCATTCATCAAAAAAGATTAGTTAACAAGCTGAAAAAAATGTTTTTCGTTTTTATATAAACTTACCGACTCGGTTTGCAATGAATTCGCCCTCAATTACGTTGCCCCCAAGCCATACATAATGGCCCCACTCGAATAACACTCATCGCATATGTGAAAAAAGTTATATTCCAACACGTACAATACGAAAGAAAAAAAAAAGTAGTTATAAAATTAACGATGAGCAAACTCGAAACTGACTCAGATAGTTCCGAGGAATTCTTCGACGCTGAGGATTCAACACCAAATCGATTTTCAAGGTAAGGATTAGCCGCAATTCAATTCTTTTCCAGCTCAACACCTTCGCCAATAGATATAATACAACATGTAATAAAAAATTTTGAACTCTTTCAGAAAATCGCCGCCTGATGCATCGAAAAGCGAAAGCCAATTCATATTTCCTGAGCCAGCAGTAAAAGTCAACAGCAGCGACGATGATGCGACACCAATCGGTGGCGGAACACCGTCCACCATAAGTCCGTCGACCAGTTTGAACGCTCGCTACACCAAGCAGGATGTTTTTGTCGAACCAAAACCAATGGGAATGGTAAGTACATGGGCATGGGAGTAGGTGTGCATGCTTGCTTTAATGTCCCGTATGTATCCCGATAAAATAAAAAGTTCATTGCATGTTTGATTGTCCTTCACCTGTAATATACATATATATTTTTGTTGTATTAATTGTGTTCGCTTTTAACTTGAGGCTACCATGTTTGTGGTCTTGTAATGACCTCACAGCCTATTGTGCACATTGGAGTGACACCTACACAAAACACAACACTCTGGTGCTTCGGTTCGTTTGGCATTATTGATTTTTATGTTTCCTTGTCCGAAATTGAAATCAACAAAACTTTCCGAGTGTCAGACTCGCCATCAACACCCATGCTGATGGTTTGATTTTGTTAAATTCCATTAATTTGGATATGAAAAGAGAAGCACTGAGTGTCGATTTATTCTATTTCTATCTGGCGCCTGTGTACTGACTACAATTAGTTTAATTGCCTCTCTTTCGGCGATCGCGATAAATGAATTCTTCTCTTTGTGTGTAGTGCGATAAGTTGTTAAAAGTGTGATATTGATTAGATTGGTAAATATAAATTAAAGTAAACAAAAGACAATTAGGATAATTTACAAATAGAAATGGTGTATCCGATTTCATTGTTTTGACCCGATTACGCTTTGTTGCTCGTCTCTTTTTCACATGCAAATTGAATTCCTAAAGTAGTCTGTTAGCTTTGCATGGAGTGTGACTTTCATTTGTTCCTTTAGTACCTATACACATGAATATTTATGAAACGAGCGGATGGCCAAAAAAGTAACTTGAACACTGCGCTACAATCCTACAATCTACATTGCGTACAATAGTTTGTTTTGACTTTTGGATTTACGTGATTCACTCGCACCAGCAATAGATGTACATGTTTGTTAGTTTGTAAGCACATATTTATACTATATTTGATTTTTAAGAACAATCGCCTTGGTTGAGTTATCGGTTTGTTTGTTTAACCAAAAATCCAGCATGTTTGCAGCATCTCGTTAAAATACTGGAATCAGTAGCTTGTGACACATAAATTAAAAGTACCTGCATATCAAATCAGGTTTATTTTTTATAATTTTCGTATTTACATATTTGGGAACACATTCAAATGATAATTTCCCGAAACGGCGAATAACATATAATCGATGTAGTGTAAATTGAAACAAGTATTTAATGTGACACTAATTGCAGGAGTCACGCTAACGATTTATTTGTCTAGGTGATTGTTTTGTTAATGCCAGTCATACTGTATACCTAATGTGGCATAGTTTTTGGTTCGTGGTAGACCCTTTCATCGTCGTTCGCAGTTATGCACTTTCACTTGGATTTACAAGGGCTTAGGAGAATCTTCGGACGTGTTTTGTTGGGTCTTGCTAAGTTCCATCGTAGAAAGAGACAACACACATAAGATAGGTATTTCATACTTTATTTTCTAAGCCATTTATAAGCTCGAGAGTGTCGGTGTTGAAAACAGGGCCACTTGATGTTTACTGGACTGTCAGAGAGCTTTCCGGTTTCCGGAATTAAGTAATACAATGTTACTCGGTGTCGATGAGGTCCCTGCTGAATGCTTCCGACAGTCGTATACCCTCTTTCCAAAACTTCTGCTCAAACCGCCAGTAAGCCAGCACATACATCAACCACTGAGCCTATCATACTCGTATACAGTTTTAAAGTGAATTAATAAATGCCGGACTTTTCTCTTACTAACCTACCTTTGAAAGCAAGAACCATCAGACGTTGTATTTAAAACTTCGGATGTGATTTGCTGCGGAGCAAACAGGAATATATGAATTTAATTACCATACGACCCGAAAAAATTGGGTACAAACAACACCAGGATTGTAGATTAGCCTATCCTACTTTAAAGTTGTTTCCCCCTTTAAATCAAATAAAAAAACCTTGCCCCCAAAAAGACTTGATAATGTTTTGTATATAAATCGACAACTTATTGACTCATAGGTAAGTAGTGTCCACTCCGATAAAATACTAAATAAATTCCGCTTTTTATACCCAACAAACAAGATATGATCAATGTGTTCATATAAGTTCAACATATTACGCAATAAAACAAGTAAAAATAACGAAGTAAAGTGGTTTTTATATCCAAAAAGTTGAGATCGCTTAATGCAAGGTCAGCTACAATTCATGAGTGTGTTGTTGTTAAACTGCATGAGGTAAGGTGCAGCAGCTTTTAAATTATGGGAGAATTTCGGTATCAATAAGATTTTTACGATCCGACCACAGCGTGTTGCATTCCATCCGCCATTGGTTGTGTGTCATTGTTGAACGAGGTTTAGACTTAATTTGATTACTACGACGATTGCATTCGACGCACTTAAGATAGGGGTTATGATATTCGAAACAGAAACGCCTTATTAGGTTGTCACATGCGGGAAGGCGTTATCGAAAGGGGGTTATGTATTCATATTTACTGGCGTTGAGATCGAGAAGACGTAGAAATAGTTCGGATCCTCTTGCGACAAGCAAGGGTTTCTTTATGCTATTTTAATATTTATAATTGTACACATTTTATCTGACACACTGAATTTATTATTTCTTGCTTAAGACATTAAACTATATTTCTGATGATGTTTGGACTTTCAAAATGCTAAAGATAAAGATAGTAGCGCCTTCTTATCTGTACCTTAATTATGTTGGTACCAAACGATAAAACAAACAAATTTCTTGAACTTCAATTTGAAAGTACAAATTCACAAAGAAATTACAACGTTGTTTAAAGGAATACCTAGTTTGCCTTTGTGGGTGACTCCTGGCCCCTGGAGTGTGCTGTTACATTAGCCTGCAAGTCTCCGTTATCTTAAGTAGACTAAATTGTTCTGGATAAGATGTAACCTGAACGCAAAAACTAGGTCGGGAACGTCACTTTTCCTACGTCAGTCACATATGCGAACTGTCAAGGTAGTACTCAGTCACGAATTTCTTGACTACATTCGTTGGCTACCCCTCCATAAACGTCAACTGAAAAATCTGCTCATATGACCGATTTCAGTCAGTCAAGACCGAGATAGGTACATCTAGTCAGACAGCTGTCAGACTTACTAAAGTAGATACCTACTTGAACATCCCCACTTACTTCGAGTGCGAAAAGACACTAGGTTGGTTCCTTTACTTTTTTAGTAAGAATGGAAAAGACTGTAAAAATGGCAGTGGTTGGCATGAATTCTCTCCCAGAGAGACACTTACGAAAAAGTTAGGGAACGCCTTTGTAGTAATCTATGAAAAATTACTGATACACAGTTAAAAAATTCAAAAAATTGGTTAAAATATCTGATAAACTTGAAGAATTTGCTTATTTACTAACAGAATAAATTGATTCATCCGTTGTATTCGTTAATAGACGAACTCAGTTTAGCTTCAATAGCTTTGTTTATTAGTCGAGGGACAAGTTGCAACTGAATTTAAAATATTCAATCAAAGATCAGCCATCAGAATCAGCACGCATACAAACATATGCATGAGTGGATATAGATGTTAGGTGTTGCCAGGCTCAATAATACATCATCGTCAACTTAGCGATGAAAGTTATCTGGAATTAATCGAACTTCTTTTTGATGAATCCGAGTATGTGGAAGAGTCTGTACTGATTGAAGAAGAGGAAAAAGCGACACTGCATAAAGAATTACATGGAGGAGATTGTTCCCTCTTACAGCGAAGAAGAATTATGTCGCCAGTTTCGAAAAGAATCTTGTGGGGAACATTCAATTTTATTTTGCCGTCTGTTTATACGACTTTCAAGAAATCCAAAAAAATGCCAAATAGGACAACAAATCAGCTGTTAATTGTAAGGTGACTGACAGCTTTTCCACTTCTAACACCAAGAAATTTGTTGAGTAAAAATTCGTAAGATTCTCAGTGGATTCTTGCTCTCTCGATGACGCTCTCTTTTTGGAATTTTTCGAATTAAGGAGCGGCATTGAGTAAGAATTTGTAAGAATTAGTAAAAATTCGTAAGATTTAAATGTCAAGGAGCAGACCTACTTAGGTACTCCATTAAATGGTTAATCACGGACACTGACACTTGCGATATGAGTGTCAGTTTTTCGCCCAAATATTTGACTTGTTTTGAACTGTCCCTCGATTAATGACAAGTCAAGCAACAATTCTGTAAGATATGTAGTTTAATATCGCACTTAGTATTACTTAATTTGTTATCGCCTAAATTTACAATTACATTTTGTATATGAAAAATTAAAATATTATTCGCGGTATACTAACTGCTCCTAGTGTGTTCTGAAGTGATTGTAGGACTGATATCGGAAGCTGTGAATACAAATAAATTACAGAATTATTTTGTTGAGCTGTCATTAGGTATGCACCAATAACACACCTCTAATAGCCTTATGGAGTTCTGTCGCCCTTCTTGATGATACATCGTATGCGTAAGCTTTTGAAAATTGTAAATTAATAAACTTTTGACTGGAAGGATTTCTTCTTACCATTGGCGGTGCGGCAAGTGTCAAACTCAGGAAAAGTGCGAAAATTAAAATAGAACGAATCATGTTTGCCTCTGCTATTCAACTGTGATATGGTACTAGATGCGATTTTATTTAAATACAACTCATAATCCGGAAATTGATGCATTTATTTCCTTATCAAAATTGCAATAAATGAATGGTTGCGTGTTGAAGTCGTTAAATTCCCCAAAATATAATCGAACTCTATGCTGATTTGGTACGAGTATATTACAGCTCTTCCTGGTTATTATCAGTTATAAGGAGAAGTATGTATATACTAATTTACACTGTATACTTGTGGGCGGTTGTCTTGAGGTCCATACGTTCTTTCTTTAAATAAATAGTACTCTCTTTTTATACCAAATACTGACCACCAATGATGTAAATTTTCAGGCGAACAGTAGACCTCCAAAGCTTACAAGTTAAACTCAGTCTTAAAGTGAAGAGTTTAAAGTAGCATCCAGTTGAGTCATCACAAGTGATTTTACCTGCAGATTAACAAAAAAATAAAAAAAAAAAACACTATTCAGAAAATAGCTATCCATGGTCTATAAAATTAAGATGTGATTGGTCTCCTTAGTTTTGGCAATTATGTTTTTTTTTAATACTCATCGAGCCGTTCACGCCGAACCAAATTTCAGTGTTTCAATTTGTCGTGAAAAGTTCGTTTGGACTGAAAACTTGTTTTTATGTCCAAATTTTGATTGTATTTACAAAAATGCGAACAAAAATTAGTTCAGACATTTTTGATAGTCATTAATTTATTGTAAAAACATAGAAAATTTATCATGAACAGCCATCAATAACAGACTGGTTGTGACAACCAGTGCTGCCGTTTTTAAATAAAAGCAAAAGGGATTGACTTTTTGCTGTGTAAAGAAAACCTTTGGGAAATTATAAATTTGAACCATTTGATTCCTTTTACAAGTTTTATCAAATGCACTGGTTAGTTCAAAGGTGTGTTTGCCTTAAAAACCTTAAGATTACTACCGGATTTTGATAAGACTTCATCTGGAACATATCTTTGTTCTTATTACAAAACAAAAGCAACACACGTATGTTGTTCGCGATGGATATTGACGTCCAAAACGTGTGCGACATATCTTTCTCCACCTCACCTCGTGAATATGATTTTCCAACGAAATCCAATCAGTTACAAAAAAACATAACGTTCCACATAGTACTCGTTGGCGTAGTGGCTTAGTCGTTAGTGGGTGGACTACTAAGGTGGGATTCCCAGGTTTGATTCCCGAAAAAAACCCAAATTCCATCTTAAGTTTTTTACCGCTACATCACCTCTCGCGAACGTCTGACAAATATCGAGAGTATAATTGTCATGAAAGAGCTTCTCAAATAGCCGTTTGGTGTCGGCATAAAATTGTAGATCCTTTTCTTTCGTCCCAAAATGACTCTCCCACTCCCACGGACATGTTGCGCCAACTGTTTACTTTTTTTTTTTGTTCGCATGGTACTCGTGTGAGCGATGTTGTTATCGGTCTGGCAAAAGGTAAGTTTATCTTATAATGTCGACCCATGTCCCACAGTATTGTCGTACTAGCTGTCAAGATCTTTTTAGCAAAATACGCTTAACGATCACCATCACATGACTACCTACTTAGACCGAACGTGCTAAAAGTGTGCAAACCCATAATTTAAGAGCACATTCCTCATATTCGACCAGAAAATAAATAGATTGATTACTGAATTTCCATTCAACACCAATTCAGTTTTCTTTCGCTCTACTTTCCTTTTCAATCGGTTTTGTTGTGTGTTATGCGATAAAAATCTTAATAGCGTTGACTTATACTCGTGTGCAGGTTATTTTCAATAGCCCAGCATAGTGGAAGCCAATTTTGTGATAAGCCTCTATAATCACGTCATTGCACAATGCACAAATTTTGAAATTAATTACACAATCAACCCAATTCCACTCCGATAGCAATAACCTTAATAGACAACAACAAAAGAAGCAAGCAACCACTTTTATCTTTTACTGCACGCAAGCGGGGGTCCGAATCCGAAACGCGATGATCGGTCATACCGGTGCGCTTATGTAAACACATTACCCGCACGACAACAATACCCTGCATTGCAGAGGCGCTCCCCATTTAATAGTAGTTGTTTATCAGCTACCGTGGATGCGACAGTCCGATTAAATCAAATCAACTGTGACGCGTCGGGTGTTATCGAACCACTGAAACTGAGATGGTCCCCTCTGCAGCCACACATGGGAACACTAAAGCTGTGATCTATGCATGCATGTGTGTATCTAGTCTCTAGTTGCATGACCCACGTTGCTGTTTTTTTTTTTTCTGCTTCTGTTTCCGCTTCCATGCGTTTACATCTAAGCTTATCAAAATTCTCTTACAGACAAACCAAACCAAAACTTTCTCTTTATTTGTTTTTTTTTTTTCGTTTATTGTATAATTGTTTAGTATGGTAGACAGCGCTTTCGCGAACTCCGACAATGCATGCAAAACGATGAAGATGAGAATCCTGGAAATACACTGACACCTGATTCTCAGGTACTGTTAAATGTTTCTCTCTATCTATTTCAAATATAAGTGTCTAATTATGTTTTGTTTTCAATTCGCTACGGGCGAAGAGTCAATTTGATATTGTATGCGCTTTACATTCTACAGAATAGCTCAACAGATGGTGTCTTCACGAACCGTCCTACCCATCCGTTCCGTATTATTGAAAACGATGCCATTAGTATCCAAAGTATGACTTCATTAGGTCGGGTGGGCCGAATTCTAGCCGGGAGCATTGACCCCTCAGGTAACGCGGCCGCCTTAATGTATTTCGCACACTCCTTTGAATGGATTTTGCACCTTTCTTCTAGCAATTAGTATGGATCGCGATTCGATACAGAACTCCATGTCATCCAATTCGCAGCAAGCACAAATTCCTACTGCCTCGTCGCAGGCGAGTGCGACTAATTCCCAATCGACCAGCCCTGACACGCATACAGCTTCCAGTCGCAGTGATAACGACACAAAGTCTCTAATAAAAGACGTCAGTGTGCAAGTTCAGGAGAAGCGTGCAGCTATGGACTCACAGCAACAGCAATCGAATCAAATTATACTTCAAGAACCGGATGTCATTGCCAGCACTAAGCTGGCGCACTCGAAAACAACTGACAGCATTACTTCGAGTGGTCCTATTGCACCGCCGAGGCGAAAGAAGAAGTCACGAAAAATGTCCTCAAGCTCGTCGGAACAATTCAATATGAACGAAGGAATGCGTTTGCCGCCGGCCGATGATGACGACGACACCGTATCGATAACGAGCGTCAAAGACGTTCAAAAACTACGCGAAGACATAGTCAAAGCGATAGAGAACTCATGGAATGAGAATTCATCGATAACGACAGCTGCCAGCAATAGCCGGCCCGTTACCACAACTGCCGTGGGAGGATCGATAAATCGAATTTCTCACTCGCTGGGCAACAGCTCGACATCGGTGTACTCGAAACCCAGTCCGTCGAACAGTGCGAAGAGTAATTCGGCGCCTGGTCGCGTCAGGTATTTGTGAGTATTGTGTTAGAAATTGCAGCGGTTTAATTGTTCTGTTTAGTTCTAAATATTTTATGAAATTTTCGTTTCATGCCCTACCACGAAATAGCTCAATAGATCCCAATCAGGGACTGAATCTGTATAAAGCTACTCAGGGTGGATATGTGGTGAAGCCACGCGATGAGCCATCGAACAAAGCCGAGGGACCCACGCAAGAGGAAATCGATCGAATCGAAAAGATATTAATGGAGAATATCCCCCGAGCGAAGCTGGCCGGCACTGGATCCAATAGTTTGGGCAGTTCAACGAGGTGAGTTGTGTTTTCAATTCATATTTGTTTTTCTGATGTACTTTTAACATCGCTTTTGAAGTGGATTGAGGCTCTGCGATAGAAGATTTTACGAGCAGCTCGACAAGAAAGTCGTTCTGTTGTTGGCATTGATGGCATTTGCACAACATAGTCATTGTTTGCAACATGCGTCATGAGCTCCATTCTACCCCACCACCCCACCAAGAGACACACAATTTCAATGTCGCTCTTACCTGTGTCATTGTCAAGTTCTTTCCGTGTTGATTGTTGAGTCATGTGTGTTCTTGAGGTTTTTGAATTTCGAACTCACGTGAGGCATGTGTTCTTTGGCGGTCGGTTCGATGGTAAGTGTGTCGATTTGTGTCCCAAAAATTCAATTCGTACGAAAAATGTCTCCCTTCGCGTGGAGCCGGTTGCTATAAATATTTCTTTTTCGTATCTCTTTGTGATATGTTTTGTTCGCCGTTATGTTTGATTGTATTAATTAAAAATGTCGCCAGCATTTTTCCAAAACCTGCGAGGGTACATTGAAATATCTGTTAAGTTTGTAGACGCCGTGGCTGCATCGCCCTCCTGGTTCCAGATCTTCACACAAAAGTCTGAATTGTCCAACCAAGTCTTTTGCTTTCACAGAAGATTTGCTGACGAAGGCGTTAGTGCTAGATTGGTGCGACTACACAGTACATTCTTACACGGGACGAACTACTTATACATTTTATAAGCTTTGATTCAGCGTAAACCGTAGGGCATCACCCATACAAAAGCCCTTGTTGAGTTCCGTTTCATGATACAGCTCTGTCCAATTGATTGTGGTGTCACTGAGACTGCTTGGTGTGCCGAATGGTTGTGCTGCTAGTAAAATACAGAACGCATTCCAATCTGCGAGCTGCGACTTTATGTTTCGCCTTATCAGCCGTGTTGTTTGAATGGAAGTTTTGACTGGGTCAAGGCACTTTACCTTTAGTTTTAACAACGAATTATGGGCGTCGATAGCTTTGCCGATGTTAACTTAATCATCAAGCTCGAAGTTACAAACACAGTTTTCCAAACCCAATGCTGAGTTCAAAACGTGGCAAATCTAAAAGTAAACACAATTCATATTTGACGAGGCATCACAGAGTTTGTCAAAGAAGCAAACGTTTTTCTCGCCTCTGTAGGTCCTCGGCCTGATGTTGTCTGCGTCTCTAGCAATTTTCTTTCTGTGAGCATTCGAAGAACATGTTTGTATAACAAATAGAGTTCCCTGTACAAAAGCACAACATCAACACCCCACGTTGTCCACCCAATTAGTAGTCCTTCAGCACATGTACCACAGATGGACACAAACTAAAACCGTTTCCTTAATTGCAGGTCTTTCGATTTCTTTGTTATTTACCAACTAAGTAGATTGCGTGAACCTTGGAATCTGCGAATCAAGTTGGGTGCTAACGACTCTAACACGACATACATTTATCGCATTTTCATTTACTCACTTAGACAATTGTTGTTGACATTTTTGTACACCATATTCGAAAAATGTGCTCCTGCATTGGCTTCCTATTTCCGCTAGTCTCGTTGGCGTTTCACCTTCATTTCGATCACCTTCACCAGTTGGGTTTCATGTAACTTATCCGCTTTCTCTACTCAGATATCCATCACTAATATATCGGTCGGGCAGTGAAAAGGAGCGCCGCAAGTCAGCCGGTGACGAAGATGTTCTGAAGCAAATGAACATCTATGTACGCACTCGCACAGACTCTGGTAAACAATTAACAGATTTTGAAATCCTGGAACAAGTTCCTGTGAAAAATTTGGATACAGGAGAGAATATGCCTTTATCCGCAGTAAAATCACCACCCGTCCCCGAAGGCTGGAATCCACTGTCGCTGCACATTCTCAAACTGACCAGCCACTTGGAAGTAATGCAGAAGGAGTCCGATGAGGAGAGTGTTATCGGTATTCCGCCAAGCAATGAAGTGCCACCCGACGAAGAGGAATGCGAAACCGAGGATGGCAATCGGCTAAAGAAGAAAACAGCGAAAATTAAGCGATTCTTTGGCACAACAATGCGCAAGACTGTTGATAAGGCCAAGTCGCTGGCCTCCGAGGTATCGCATGCGCGTCACAAGGAGGATGTCGCCGACATTGAGGATGTGATGAATCCGGAACTAAATATTAAGATTAAGGCGTCCAGTACGAATAAGGGTCCCTATGAGTTTACCAAACTGCAGCATGTTCAGGTGAGTTTGCATTGACGGTGATTGTACGTGGTGGAATGTTTTTTTTATTGTTGCTGTCGTTTAGGATCTGTCTGGCGAACATACTGGCGCTGTTTGGTGCATGAAATTTAGCTCCTGCGGTCGGCTCTTGGCAACTGCTGGTCAGGACAAAGTGCTTCGCATTTGGGTATTGAAGGATGCATACCCGTTTTTCCAGGTAAGTCGCAATCTCTTTGGATAAGCGGTGATGGGTGCGAAAACATTTCTTTCTTGATAATCTTCCTAGGATATGCGAACAAAATACAATGCCGATCAGAAATCTTCACCGACACCATCGCAGGAGTCGTTGGTGTCACAGCATTCCGCCGAGGAAGCGATTGCAATGGCCACAGCTGCAGAAAAATGCACGGGCCCTTTTATGCCGAAAGCGTTCTGCTCCTACATTGGTCATACTTCGGATTTGCTTGATGTTTCCTGGTCAAAGAACTACTTCATACTCTCGAGTTCCATGGACAAGACAGTACGCCTGTGGCACATCTCTCGCAAGGAATGCCTCTGCTGCTTTCAGCACATTGATTTCGTGACAGCGATCGCCTTCCATCCGCGCGATGATCGGTACTTCCTCAGTGGCAGCTTGGATGGCAAACTGCGGCTGTGGAATATTCCAGACAAAAAGGTTGCCCTCTGGAACGAGGTCGATGGTCAGACAAAACTGATAACAGCGGCAAATTTCTGCCAAAATGGACAATTTGCCGTGGTTGGGTCGTATGACGGCCGCTGCATTTTCTACAACACCGATCAGCTGAAGTATCACACGCAGATTCACGTACGGTCGACGCGTGGCAAGAATCGCATCGGTCGCAAGATCAGTGGCATTGAGCCGATGCCAGGCGAGGATAAGATTCTAGTTACTTCCAATGACAGTCGAGTGCGGCTGTATGACTTGCGTGATCTTAACTTAAGCTGCAAATACAAGGGCTATGTGAATGTGTCGTCACAAATCAAAGCGTCCTTCAGCCACGACGGCAAGTACATCGTGGCAGGGTCCGAGAATCAATGCATCTACATTTGGAAGACCAACCATGACTACTCCAAGCTGAGTTCGGTATGTCTCCTGCTCAAATTGTTCTTGTAATCCCTTTAATGAACTTAGTGTTACTCGTTGCAGGTTCGTCGAGATCGCAGCGACTTCTGGGAGGGCATCAAGGCACACAACGCCACTGTAACGTGTGCTATCTTCGCACCGCACCCCGAGGCGATTATTAAACCAGAACCGGATGAGATCTCCCATGAAAAGGTTAATTCAATTGGGAAATATACGCACAATTCGCTAATAAATCTCTTTCTAGACACTCAACAACCAGCCAGATCCACTAGTTGAACAGCGGAAGAAAGGTTGTGGCTACGTGCTGGTCAGTGCTGATTTCAATGGGGCCATCAAGGTTTTCATCAACAAAACAAAACCAAAACACAGCAGTCTGCCCTACACAGCGATTGCCGATTAAATTTCCAAACTTCATTTCTATGTCATGGTTGCAAACTTAAATAAGACGGAACATAACCACGTATTAAAACTTATTCTGATAATTTTCTTGCTTCTCAACCACACCCACACACCCACACACTGATTGGCATTGACCGCGTGTAATGCAGAGCAGACGACCGAAGAACAAGAAGAAACAAATTAAAATTACAGAAGTGCTATTATGTAAAATTAAGCGAATTAATATTTTTTTAGGTTTCCAAGCATAGAGTAAATTATTATATTCGTGAATGTCCTGAGTTGTTTGTTGTTTTAATTTTATTTTTTAATTCATTTTAAATGAGTGCATATCCGATTTAGGTTGCAAGAATATATTTTGTTACATAGATAAAAGGAAAATTAATAAATTCAATTGATAAATAGATTTCAAATATAAGATAGAATATTCGGTAATGAATACAATTTCAAACTAAAATATTTCAATGTAAAATATTAGATAACTTAAGAGGAAAACTAAATATGTAATAAATTACTAATTAAAGTCAATATTATTTATAATTAGACAAAGTTAATTAGTGTTTCATTGAGTCTCTTGTTGTTACGAGGACAACGGCCACCAGGGACGTGAGTCAAAATTAGGCATTGCAGATATCGTGCTTATCAAGTCAGACCAAGAAAACGTTTGGTTGCTCTTCTGTCACCCAATCAAAAAATAGCGGGAAAATAGATCTGCTGGCAGAAGGGCATAAATAGTTAGTGTAGGTACAGAGAAGCCCACATTGTTTGCTTCCGACTATCTGTTGGGGCTAAATCTCTCATTTGACTTGATCTTAGTCTGGATGTCTACGTTGACGGTAGCGCGCTCTCTTCAGTATGTAACAAACTTTTTCTTAAATACAGTCGAAGCATTTCAGCGAAAACATTATCCGATCCAAACGAAACCACCATTTATGAATTGCCTGTATGACTTCCCCTGGTGAGAAAGTATAGCTAAATCGCTAGAGACTGCCAGAATCGCCACCGATCGTGTATACCGAGAATCAGTGGCAGGACTTGCAGAAAAATTATCAATGCCACGACTCTATTTCACACAAAACCCGCGGTTTGACACAAAATACCGATTAGCTTGATTTAGAAAAAATATTGCTGCAGACTTTGAGACAATAAAGATCAGCATCTCGCTTTAGGCAGAAGGCAGTACCAACAAGGCTACCGGGAAATTTGTCTTTTTCGCCGAGCTTTTAAGATCAACTACAGATGACTATACGTGAGTTTGCGCCTACAAATTCCAAAGTTGGCGAAGGCGGATTAAGATATTCTTGGTCGTTCTGAACGCCAAGTTCTTTGAGTGATTCCTGTCAGGTGGTAGTTAGTAAACTGGGACACAAACTATTAAGCCTTACCGATGGAAATTTCTGCGATTCGAACTCCGAGGTACAATGCAGTACCTGTTGCACTTCTTCAGGTTATGGTTCGGAACTTTGCCGTATAAATTAGGTTCGCAGCATGTTCCTTCACCATCTGGTAAGTTACTTGCGAAAAACTTTTGCGGTTTGGGGCCTTAACAGCGATCTCAAGTTGCCTTCGTTGGGCAAACTGGTCTATTGAGCAAAAAATTCAGAAATTTTACTCAGAGCAATGTTTATATTCGTTTGGTACAAAAAAAGCTATCATTTTCACATTTCACATTCTAGATATTTTCTCAGATTTACCAAACAAGTACGTTTGAGTTTGACCACTGGTGGAGACAGGCATTGCATCGGGTGACTCAATTTTTTGTAAATTATTTATGTATAAATATTAAGAAAACAATCGGGACGGAAATTTCGAATGTTTTATTACAAAATTTAACCAGTGAATGGAAATCGCTTAGAAAAGTGTTTAAGGCTGCACATATTATTCAAATAGCACGAATATCAACACAAAAATGAGAAAGTGACGTTTTTATGTCCTTATCTGAGAGCAAATCTGAAGATGTTCAATACCACATAAATATTCCCTCATATAAAGGGTGATTTTTTAGCTGGTTTGGTTTTGGCAACACTGGTTTTGACAGCTGACGTGTGTTTAGTACCTTGTGTCACTGTCAAACAGCTTCAGTTTGGTTTGCAATTTAACCATGGATCGTCTTACAAATGAACAACGCTTGCAAATTATTGAATTTTACTATCAAAATTCGTGCTCGGTTCGTAATGTTCATCGCGCGCTGCTTCCATTTTATGATCGGCATTCTCGACCTTCTGAGCAGTCTATTCGGAAGATTGTGACCAAATTTCGCACCAAATTTACTTTGTTGGACATTAAACCACCAACACGTTTACGTACTGTGCGTAGTGAAGAAAATATTGCGGCCGTATCAGCTAGTGTGACAGAAGACCGCGAAATGTCGATTCGGCGCCGTTCCCAGCAGTTAGGCCTTTGTTACAGCACTACGTGGAAAATTTTGCGGAAGGATTTGGGCGTAAAGCCTTTTAAGATACAGCTGGTGCAAGAACTAAAGCCAGCCGACCTACCACAACGCCGAATTTTTGGTGAATGGGCTCTTGGAAAGCTGGCCGAGGATCCGCTTTTTTATCGAAAAATTGTGTTCAGCGGTGAGGCTCATTTTTGGTTGAATGGGTACGTAAATAAGCAAAATTGCCGCATTTGGAGTGAAGATCAGCCAGAAGCATTGCAACAGCTACCAATGCATCCCGAAAAAGCCACTGTTTGGTGCGGTTTATGGGCCGGCGGCATTATTGGGCCATATTTCTTCAAAGATGATGCGAATCGCAGCGTTACTGTCAATGGTGAACGCTACCGAGCGCGGATAACAAACTTTTTTTTGCCCGAAATGGAAGTTCTTGACTTGCATGATATGTGGTTTCAACAAGACGGTGCCACATGCCACACAGAACGCGAAACAATGGCGCAATTGCGAGGCGAGTTTGGTGAACAGTTAATTTCACGTTTCGGGCCGGTCAATTGGCCGCCTAGATCGTGCGATTTGACACCATTAGATTATTTTTTGTGGGGGTATGCCAAGGCTAATGTGTATAGGGACAAGCCCGCTTCGATTGACGCACTGGAAGCCAACATCCATGCATTCATTCGTGAGATACCGGCTGATATGTGTGAAAGAGTATGCCAAAATTGGACTCAGCGGATGGGCTACCTGAGACGCAGCCGCGGTCAACATTTGCATGAAATTATCTTTAAACATTAAATTGCAAGGTTCAAACTATCGATTCAAATAAATATTTCATTCATTTTTTCGAATTTTTTATGTTTTTTGCTTAAAAAAAGTTCTAAACCTCTTAAAAAATCACCCTTTAGTTCACCTCGATTTTTTTTTAACCGGGACCAGTCGACGCAACGCTCCATATAAAGAGAAAACAAAGTTTCTATCTTTTAATTCATTTTTTCTGCTTCTGTTTTTATTCGTTATATAAATAATAGTTTCATTAATTTATTTACGCTCTATCAATTTCCATTAAAATAAAACTAGTTTTCATTTATGTTTGAATCATTCAAATGCATAATTCTATAACGATACAGCCAGCGACAGAGTTATCATTACACAATTATGCGTGGAGATGATCTTAAAGTTAAATATTGTAATTACTTAATTAATGCTAAGTTTATTTGTTTTGTTAAAACTTATGTAAAAATCGTTTGCGTTTTTTTTTTCTTTTGTTACTTTTATATTTAATATTTTGTTTAAAAATTATATTTATTTATTTTAATGCGTTAAAAGTAATGTTTTGTTGTTGATTTACTCTTACAAATATGAAATAACAGACTTTACGAAAAATTGATTGAATCTGAGGAGTTGTATCTTTTGTATACGTAATTCATCTGTTTCTTCTTTGTTTTTGTTTTGTCACTTACGCGTATCATTCGTTTTTTTTTTTTTTTATCAAAGTTTATTTGTCTTACAAACTATTTACTTCCATTTAATTATATAACAAATTTTGATTAAGTCTTCTGTGATAAATAAAAGGAAAACGTAAACCTATAAGAAAACTAGAGAAAGTAATAAGAGATGATAGAAAACAAAGTTTAAAAATTCAACTAAATTATTTATTATAAAGAAAAGAATTCACCTAAGATGGAAATAAATGAATGGATTTAGTTAGGCACAGAATATTGCGTTGTTGTTGGTTTTTTTGTTGCTTGTTTACAATAGTTATTGAGAATGGAATATAATTTGCATGTTCCGTTCTTTGTATCAGGTTTGGTGTATAATGGTTTTATATGTTTCTTGTTCAACCAGTCGGCCATTTGAAATGGCAGTGCAAATCGTAAATAATTTTTTTTTTTTTTTGTTTTTTTTTTTTTATTTGGTAAATATCAGTTCTACATCGGTTGCACGATATGTTTTGCAGTTTTGCCAGGACCAAGGCTCAGAAGGCAAGTCAAGTTTATTTCTGAATTCTTTCTTTGTAATCACCAAAAAGAGCTTCAAGAAAACAGATAAAGGGTATGCAAAATAAAAGCAAAATACACGTGTAGATTATCAAATGAGGATAGCCTGATAGGCTGTTCTTCTTTAGCGTTTTCTTCTACAATTATTAAATTTTATGACAAAAGGTTCACTTTATAATTTGGCTAGAAATTGAAACGTACACAATAATTCTGCAGCGTTTTATGTTGTTTTTCAATTTATTTTGTTTTTGTTAGATATTCTTAAGTCTACTTATGTACTTGAAGTTTATATTTTAGTTTTTGTTTCAATTTATGTTATCTACTATCTTAATGTATTAATGACAATTTGTATTATGTTTAGTTATTACTTTTTGTATTTAATTCGTTAACACCATACTGAATGAGAGAGTATGAGAATTACTAAATGTATTTTCATGAAAAAATATCTTTCAACACACATACACACATTATTTGTAAAGATTTTGAAATAAAGTTATTATAGCACATAATTTGCTAACTGTAATTGCTTTTACTTTCACAAAATGTAGGTATCTTGTAGTGCCTGAAAGGAGAAAACTTTGCGCGATTGCCGACGGCCTTAAATGCTGAAGAAATACTCAGCTGCTTTTAGTAGCTCTGTCAAAAAATGTTTAAATTTTCTATTGGTTTGTAGTTGTTTTGACTTGTGGCTGTGTACTATAGTTCGGAACTTTATAAAAGTAGTGTTACCCATCTGCAGCTGTAGTCAATGTACTACAATGGGACATACAACTGTAAAACATATCCACCAATTTAAGACTAACCGAATTGTAGGGTAAACATAAGGTATGTATAAAGCAACGTGTAATTTTTCGTGGCAAATTTTGACAAGCTGACGTCACAAAAAGTTGGCCATTCGGTGGCCACTCGTGTATTTGTAATTTGTATTTTTTGTATTTATTTATTTATAATGCAGCCCTATACATTGAGTTTAGCTCATAAGAGTATAGGAAATCGTGACAGTCCGCGTAACCAGACGCTTGACAGTCGTCATAATGAAAGGAAAGGAAATAATGAGCTTTGACTTTGTCGAATTTCTAGAGACATAACCCCTGCAGTGAAAAAAGATAAAACATACAAAAAACAGCAAAGTTCCAACAAAGGCAGAGGAATGTTCAATGCGACTTAAGACTTAACAAACAAACGGCGGCTGAGAGAAGTTAGTTATATGGTATATAACAATGACAACAAGCGATGATCAACCTCGCGACTTATATGCTTACGCATCCTGTAGTTTACTGAGTATTTAAAGATTTTCGTTTTGTACAACCAAACAACTACCCAGCGCAACGGTCTGTTTTGACTTTACGAAACTGCTACTTAAGTGGCAGCTTCCCAAAATGTACGTGGGTAATCCGGCGTGTGCTGCCACGTCTTAAATCTCTCATTGCTCACCGGTCGTGCATTTTTCTAGCTCTCATAAGTAAAATCGAATTACTTGGACATTTAACGACTCTGTCCAATGATACCAATGGCCCCTTAGCCCAATCTCCAAGCTGTAATCTGCGAATTTGGGGAATAAAACGCAAACTCCCGCAAGTATGACATTCGCAGTTTGATTTAAGGCAGAACTTGTAGTCCAAGCGAATAGAAATTAACGTAAGTATCACACAATCTGCTTTGAGCAGACCAATTTACAAAGTCAATTGAAATCATTTTGAAAGCCCAATTCCGGAAGAAGAACGAAAGAGACAACGACAAACACACCTTGCCAGTGACGATTAAGAGTTCCCGCACAACCGTTACATAGACAAAATCGTTTAATTTTAAAAAAGATTTTTGTTTAATTTTAAAAAGATTACAACTTGTTTTGTAATTTTTCTTTATTGATTGAAAATAAGCAAATTCGTATAAGTAGAAAATTTGATTCACTCTTTTCTCCACTCAACACTATAAATGGCGGGTGGTAAGCAAACTCGATTTGTAATCTTCCGATGTTTACAAGATAAGAAAAAACAAAAAGAAATCCAAACAAAAATGAATAATAATCCAATCACTTTGAATTCTCTCACTCACAGTACTCTTATACAGCTTAAACCACCCTGGCGTGTCATTTTAACGTAAGAATTAATTAATATTTATGATTGCACTCTGAATGTAGGAGATAAAATAATAAAAGAAAAAAAAATATTAAAAATTTAAAACTCAACTCAAATTCAATTCAAATTTTAAAGTAAAGAGAAACAAACTTAAAACTACAACTAACTGTAATTTCCCAAGGATAGCAATAAGAGAAGTTTTCTATAATTTATATACTAGAAAAATATGTATAGGAGAAGGTATAAGTAATACTTTACGCCTCCGATGTGAACGGATCCCGCGAGTGGTGAATCTTCAGGTGTTTGTTGTGGTTCGTCTTGGTGGTGGAACTCTTACCGCATATCGTGCACTGAAATGGTCGCTCGCCAGTGTGGATGCGTCGATGTTCGATCAGATAGTAGTGCCGGTGGAAGAGTTTGCCGCAGAGATCGCATGTGAATTTTTTGTTGCCGTGATGCTCACGCCGATGTCGTATGTAGTTGTATTTGCGTATGAATTTGCAGCCGCAGTGCTCGCACGTGTATGGCTTGATCTGTTTGTGCGAGTTCATGTGGTTGTTGTAGTCGACTTCGCGGACAAACGCCTTCACGCATTGATCGCATTTGAAGGGTTTTGTGGTGCGATTGGCGTGCACCCAGTTGTGGATTTTCAAATTCCATTTGGTGCTGAAGGATTTATTGCAAATCAGACACTCATGCTGTGTGTCCATTGAATGGGTCGCCATGTGAGCTTTGATGCTGGATTTGGCGTAAATTTGTTTGCACATCGGACACTCCATTGGTTCGGTGTAGTCGAACTTATCGGAGTGTGCCAGTCGTATGTGGCGGCGCAGGCTGTTGGCGTGCACAAACCGATCCCGACAGTAGGGGCAGCATTTCGGTTTCAAGTCGTGCGTCTCTTTATGCCAGATAAAGCGTGCTTTCGACGGCAGCACCTCGCCGCAATAGCAAACGTACTCTTTGGTACGGCTGATTCTGTTGCCATGACGCTTGCGGTGTTGCGTTAAGTTGGAATAGCGTTTGAAACTCTTGCCGCAAATCTTACACTTGAGCGGAGTATGACCGGTGTGCATTCGCATGTGTTCGACCAGCGCACTGCGAATTACGAACTTCTTCTCGCAGATGGTGCAGCCAAAGTCTTTCCACCCGAGATGACGCTTCAGGTGGACCATGAAATTTTTCCACCTCGTGAACGTCTTGTGGCATGTGAAACACTCGGCGGGATGTTCAACCAAATGCTCGTCGAACAGCTTAACCGTGAGAAAGTCCCGTCTACACACAAAACAGAAGAACGCCGATTTAGACTCCTGATAGTAGCTGTGCGTTTCGACCTCGGTCTTTCCCTCGTTCTTGACGTTGAGCGCATTCAAATTGAAATTGATTAGCATTCGATTGTCTCGCGCTCGCATCGAGTCGTACTTAGTGCGGGAGACGTTTGCATTGGCAGCCGTCGTCACTGTGTTGCTGGTCAGTGCTAGATTAGAGATGCTTTTCTTGCAATCCTTAAGCTCTTTGTTGTCTTGTTCGATTTTGACAATCGCCGCTTTGGAGTCGTCCTCATCGGCCAGCGGTGGAGGAAGTACACTCGGTTCGAGACCAAGCAGCAAAGAGGCACCAGCGTCAGTGTTCATTGTCGCCGTCGTAACAGTAGAAGTCGGTGGGTCACGGATAAGACGTCGATTCACGCGCTTGTATCCGTGCTGTTTGATCAAGTGGGCGTTCTTCTCCTTCAGCAGTGGGAAATGAGTGTTGCAATGTGAACACTGGAAAGATTTCTTGCGCGGCAACTTGGCGACAGCCTTGTTCTTTCGCTTTGACGTGGATGGCAGAGTATCCATGATGGGGGACTCCTCGGTTAGCCGCAAACTAAAGCTAAGAGAGAGAGAGAGTGAGAATAATAACTGGAAATATATAGATTTGGATTTCATACTTCTTTGTCTCGACAGATGAGCTAAGGTCCTGCGGACGAAAGTAGTTATCGTGGCTCCAGCTCTCTTGGTTGGTCATGAAGTTCTGATAGGGAATCGGGAACCGCACCGGGAACTCGTTGTACAGCTAAGAATGAAACAAAATTGAGATTTATTAGGAATTGCCTCGAAATATCGGAACAATAGCTAAGCCTACATACGTCTACTGGTGTCAGATGAGATCGCAGTCTACAATTCTAAAGAGAAAAGTGTCCAGTAAATCTGCCTCCAATCGCCCAATAGAAAAGGAGTCTGCTTGTCAGAAAGTGACTACTTACCGGTTGGCTCCATGAGTTCTCCACGCCACAATTGCTCTCTTGCTCGGAGATCTCGCCCTTTGCTGGCATCTTCTCGTCAGTTCTGATGTTTAGGGTATCTGTTGTCGGCATACTTCCCTCCGTTGCGGCTGCAAATGATGCACTTCGCTTGCACGAGTCCAGATCAAGGTAACTCCCCTTGCCGTCCATTTCGAAATCATTTTCACTGCTTTGCGACTGATACCATGTGCAGCTGGCGCTGTTCCCTCCACTCGTACTCGCACTGTACTTGTTGAAGTCTTCGCTGCAATATATTGGCGGCGAGATGTTGTGCTTGTTCTCGTCCTGATGATTAGCCTCGGCGCCGTACAGAAAACTGAAAGGGTACTCAACGTACGAGGATGCAGTTTGTTGCTGTGTTTGCTTCTGCTGCGGTGGTATTGGATCATGTTCATGCATATCACTGCTATCGAGAAGCACAGACTCGGATGCAGTCAGTTGTTCCGGACTGGCCGTCAACGGCTTAGAGAACAAAGAAGCCGAAGGGAATATGGGTGGTGATGCTGGTGATGAAATCGGATCGTTTAATGTCTCCGACACTTCCGGCGCACACTCTGCGCCGAATATAGAATGCATTGGATGATCCTCTGCCTCTTCCTCTTTTTTCATGCACTGGTCAAGGAATGCTGTCAGATCAGCGGTGGGCTTGTCTTCTATAGTAGCACTCGGAAAAGCAGCACCAGTTGCGTCTGCCTCTGTGGCGTTTGCATTCGAGGTGCAAGGCAGCAGCTCATCATCGGGTGGAAGCTTCTCGTCGGCATCGGCAAAAAGCGGCGGAGGAATCGATTCCGAGGTGGTGACTGTAAGACTTTCAGTCTTAATGCTATTTAGTTCATTTTCCTGAGTTGTTTCGCACACCTTGGCGAGGACTTCCTCTTTTTGATGCTCCACGGAAGCAGTGTCCTTCGAGGTGGATGGCTTTTCTACTTGCATTTGCCTTGGTGCCGATGCTGCTGTGTCCTTGCTTCTTGGTTTGATGACAAGCTTCTTGGGGGTCTTTTTGATAGGTCGTCTGACTGACTGATAATACGGAAGAATTGGCGACTTGCCCTCTTTCTTCGATTGCCTTTCGGGTTTTTCTGGCTTCTCCGGCATCTGGGGTTTCTCCGTGGGGGTTTGAGATTGTGAGTCTATTGCTTCCTCAACTTTGGCAACGGTTGTATCAGTGCTTGTTGCATCCTCAACATTTGAGTTGGAGTTATTTGCCACTTCCGTGGGTACTGCATCAGAGGTTGTCACAGGGTCCTCGATCTTGGTTACTTGTATATCGGGGCTCGTTGACGGCACTGCGTCCTCAACTTTCGTGCTTTTGTCATCCACTTGCATGATGATTGTTGAAGGAGTACTGCTCCTTGCGCTGGTGTTTGTCGCCAATCGTATAACACTTGTCACCGACGATGCCGGCGTCACACAACCAGAAGAATATGCCATTGGTAATGGGACAGGATAACATGACGACTCGTCACTATACTGGTTTTCCTCCTTTGTTTCTTCTAGTTTTTGCTCGTTTTCCATTGAAATATCATTCTCGTTGTCCTCCTCGTTGTTGTCGAGGCAGATAGCGCCCGACATTTCTTCCTTCACCTCCTCGGGTTCGAATTTCTCAATCTTTATCATTTCAGTACGAGATTTAGCAACCTTGCTGGATGCTATTATGTTGCCCATCAAGTCTAGGTACTCGTTTAAGTCTAATTGGACATCACTGAGCACGGTAATGCCTGACTTTTTCTGTGGCGATGTTTGGCCCTGTTCTGGCGATCGTGCACCAGACCACGTTCCACCTGGAAGATCGTCTTCCATCAGTTTCATGTCATCGCTGTTGGATCCGTGGTCGGAAGACAAGTCATCATCTTGATCCTCGTTTATCTGAACAACACTCGGTGGCATGTGATAGACGCGTTCTATCACGGAAAACTCGCCGTCGTCTTTTTCCACACACTCGACCACATGTTTGGGCGTTTCTTGGACAATAAAGTCGCCATTTTCCCGCTCAAGGTAGTGTGCGGTCACCGGTGATTCAGCAAATCTCAGCACAGATGGTGAACCAGTCATCACTGAGTAGGGCGAGCTGGACTGCCGTGAGTACTGTCCGGCTGATGAAAGCGGTGAACGGTACAGCTGCGGAGGGGGTCGTATCGGGGGAGTCATCGATGTTCGACGCGGCGACATTGCACTGCTGTCACATGTGTCGGTGAAGGGCGGTGTTTCCATCTGCGGGAAGCTGGACTGAAAACGTTGGTTTAGGGGTGGCGGTGGTAGTGGTGGTGGCAGACGCGAAGATACCACCGACAGCGAAGATTTCGATGCGGATGACATCGATGTGTGATTTCCCGGCGAATATTGGGGACGATTGATGTGGCTCACCATCAGGTTTTGGCTATTTTGAGATCGAAGTTGACTTATGGCGGCGCCATAGGCGGGTGGTGGTTGTAACGGCTTGGGGTTTGGTTGATAGGAGAAGAGCTGTTCAGAAAACAAAATAATGTTACTTAGCATGCAAACGATTTTTTACAATATCGACAAACTTACTCGCAATGGAGGCTGTGATGGGCCCGCATGTCCGTTATACGTATGATAATTTTGTAAATGATGCTGTTGCTGTTGCTGCTGCTGCTGTTGGAGTTGTTGCTGTTGTTGGTGTTGATGATGATGATGTTGATGGTAATATGGAGTCGGTGGTCCAAAGAAATTACTACTACTGCTACTACTACTGCTACTGCTGTTGTTCTCAAACAGATATCCACATTGTCTATTCAATGAAATACTCTGAGGTATCGGAGCTAGGTTAATATTATCCTGCAACTCCCTTTGCTTTTCATTTAATCCCACCGTGCTCTCACTGGCCACTGACATGGGAGTTGCTCGTTCGTCTTCGGTTGTCCGATGATGGACCTCATTCTCGATTGATGGTGCAGAGCTGACTTTCTTCGGAGTGTCAGGCGTAACTGTTTCTGTTACTTCAGATTTTAGGCTCATTTGTACGAGTGCTTTAATGACTTGTTCCTTTGGATGGGTCTCCAAGTGGTCGGACAAGTCCATACCGGGAAGGAGGAATAATGTACATACTGGACACTGTACGTTGCCACCCATTTTGGTAAATTTGGAAATTTGTTCTTCCCTGTGCGCAAAAGGTCGTGTTATCGTCGGATCGTTGTACCTGTAGTAGGAGTCAGATGCTTCTATATTTGACTTGTGTTCCTCCTCAACACTGGACCACGGTAGATTGTATGTGTTGCGCAGACGAATAATAGAAAACGAATTTATATGAATCCCCTTCGAGTTGGAAGATTCTTGCTCGAACCACTGTCAAAGGTTCGCCATTGTTGGTGTATCAAAATTACCAAACGAATCTAGAAGAAAACAAAATGGTCATTCAACAGTTCATAGCTTTGGCAGAATGTTAGAAGGGGTAGGCTGAGAGAGTAAGTGACCGCTAAATACAAGAGAATACATCGCACAATGCCAATGGCAAAAGGAAAACAAATTGGGTGGCAGGGAAATAGAAACAAAACGGTTGTCATTGGCCACGGTATTTTTGCTTTTGAATGCGTGCAAAAGAAAACAACAAACAAACCAGTAAGACACCAAAATAAGCAATTAAAATGAAGCTTACCGATTGATGGTTGGTTCATTACAAATTGCAGCGCCATCTATGCAATGAATGTTCTAATGGGCGTGACAATGTAGATGTTATCTCTTTGAAACTATTGTATGAAATTCCGCAACTTCTTAGAATGGTGTAACCAACCTTGAAGAAACAAAATAAAACGTTTACCCGTAAGGTATGCGTTAACATAACTTTGGGAGTGAGTATTTTATTTGAAATTGACATGTTGGAAAGGAAAAAGCAAACACATGCAAAAGTTCGACGAACAAAAATGCAGAAATGAAAATAAATACATCTGTGGCGCGAAAGGAATGTTTTAATGTGAGTCCAGAAGGACAATTCTCCAAACTCTTGATTTTCGTTGGCAAAAGTCATCGGGAGCAAACTACTAATGTTTTGCAAATGACCGAATCCGCAGAGGCTTCTTCAATAGTAAAATGATGTATACCGCACTGGAACCTTCAAAAATGCAAAGCAAATCTGAAACCACATTCATTGGGACTTCTGTGAGTTGTTGAGTGCAGGTTTTTGATGGACCTCAAAGAGGTTTAACCGAAAATGAACTGACACCTGTTGCACTGAAAATTGTAGAAACCCCTAAGCTTCTTGTGAAAACACTCCTTAACCGGAAATCAGATAATTGCACGTTCATATTTGAAAACAAACAATATGTCTGACGGAGAATAGGGACAATAACCGTTATTGCTACATTCAATCGGGCTTGGCAAACGAAGAAGACATCTGATATCCTATATGGTAGTCAGTTGCTGATGGGGTACATCTACTAATGGCGCGTCCTTCTTTTAAGCGAACTTTTACTGCCGGCTAAGCACAGAGTTATGTAAAAATCGCAAACATGACTAGTCGCCAATAATTTTCAACCGATTGGTCGGTACTCCTTCCAGCTAAAAACATGTAACGACTGCGGAAGGTGTATAAGCGCAAGTATGCCTTCCGAAGCCACCCTCTTTGTGAGATGCAACACTGACTGAACGTGGTAAGCCCATCGAGATTACGCTTCAAAACCGCCTTGGTAGAATTAAAAATGATGTTGGAAAGGAAAGAATGCTCTAAAGATATCTTCATCGTAACGTTACTTACGACAGCGATTTTTAGAGCACATGTGCAGTTCCACTAGCCAGCCGGAGAATAAGGTCACATTAAGCGCACGACCAAAACTCGGACAAGACAGTTGGACTAAGTTCTTGATGATTTACAGTCGGTGGCGGAAGATCGAGAGCTATAGAGAATCCACTGTATAACTTTCACGCTTTCTCAATTTATTCTTTCAAAGTCAAACTACATTGGCACCGACTACGCTGGTCGTCATATTCTTTCAGGATTAAAGTCCTCCACCCACAGGAAGAAGAGGCTAAGTGTAGTGGTGCTGGAAATGTACACGATGGTGTGAGAATAACAAGGGTTCTATGACCTTCAAGGCAAAACAGCACACAGCAAAATGTGAGTACATATAATTATGATATAAGAACGAAACTATAATTTTTACGATCGTAATAACCAATTAATGTAATAGCATGTGTTACTTTGTTGACATCAGAAAACTGTGGCTATTCCATTTAAGATGTGAAATATTCACGTCGTTATGAACTGCCATTTGATTCAACAACTCATATACGAATTTTTATGGAATACATGCCTTTCGTTATCGACTTTAAAGTCAATTCTCAGACAACGTACCGTCATTACAATCGGTCTTACCAATAATCAACTTTAGTCCGGCAGTTTACTTAAAGACTCCACACTTTCCACAATCCCTTTACCAACAAACAAATATAGAGGCCAGAATATCGCTACTGGAGGGTCAAATGTTAATGTTGAGAAAGCCATGTTTATCTCGGGCAAGACAAGTGTTGACCAACCGTCCAAAATCACGGTTTTAAATTTTATAATAGGAGCGAACATAAAAACGCTATTGTTCAACCTGATCGTTTACAATTATTATAAATTAATTTTAGTAAATTGTAAATGTTTTCTAATTTTATTCGTTGCAATACAGCAATGAAAATTGTTTCTAAGTCTAACAAACACAAATTTTTACAAAGGTATGCAAAAAATTTAAAAATATTGCATTTTTGTTTTATTTCTTAAACACTTGAAGCATATAGTTCTGTGTTTTTCTCTGTTTTATCTTGTTTAACCGCTTGTTCCTGCGTTTTGGTTGCTTTTCATTTTGTTTTCCAAGACTTTCCTGACACTCGTCGCAAACAGAATAAAATATCTTCTTACTTAAGTTTGGACGGCTCATACCTTTTTTCAAGAATTCTCAGTACCTTAGGCGACTCAGGTAACTCAGGCTACCAAACCCTTATCAAACTCTGACGAATGAGGATCTCTAATGAAACAATGGTTGGTGTGCAAAGGTTCATTCCTCGTAAGATATAGTTATAAGGATAGAAATACAAGCACTCAGCAGAATACACTCGAAATTTATTAACTTCTTGAGGAATACCAGGTAGTACGAGAATATGTGTGAATTCAAAGAAGAGAGTATGACAGCTTGAACTTTAACTTTTGTCGGTTTCAAAGTTTCCCGATCGAAAGATAGGACATTACTGATTTGCATATGATATGACAGGTCAGCGGATATTTTGTGCATTTCCCATTTTGAGTTTTGTTTATTGCTTATAATAAGCATCAAAAAGGCTTTGAAAGATATCTGTTGGGCAAATTTAATTGCGATTTATGTATTCCTTTTTTTATAACGAAATCCTCGTTGTGAAAGAAACCATTGACCATTGAAATTATGAAGTTTGAATTCCTGCAATGACAACAAATGTAATAGATTCTAATAAAGTTGCCGCGCTAGTAAATATGGAGGTCTAATTGTTTATTGGTGCCAGTTCACAAATGCTGTACATTTTTACTAAAGCTGTCATCCAACTTATTGACATTGTAGTGCTTGATTATTAGTAAAGTAATGTCGTTTTCATTTGGGCAGAAAAAACCCTTTTTTCAGATTCAGAGCGGTTTTTCTGTCAGATTTCATGTTCCATTGGGCACGAAAAATCTGAAATCTAATGTGGTATTCAAACATAAACAACCGGCCTGATTGATTTCTAAATATTTATACATAAATAATTTACAAAAATAGATTCACCCGATGCAATGCATGTCTTTGATGTAAATAGAATCAAATCAAGAAAACCGAAACAAACTCCAACAGTTGTCAAACTCAAATGCACTTGTGTTGGTAAATCTGAGGGCAAATCTGAGAAAATATCTAGATTCGCAAAAGTGCTCTGAAAACTGAAAAAAATACTTTTTTTTTGTGCCAAACGAACATAAAAAATGCTCTGAGAGCGCCCAATCGATTACCACATAAGAGCAAAATCTGGAAATCCCAATGGAAAACGACATAAATAAGTACATAATAGTATTTCTATTTCTTTGCAATCACCTCTAGTACGTAAGCATTCTAATCGTTATTGTTAGAACTCTTATCGGAAAAAACATATCTACCAAGTCTAACCGGAATCGCTTTGAAATGTCTCAAATTTTAACAAACTATTCTAGTAAGATAAGACAGCCTTCAGCCATTTCCCTGAAGTAGTTTCAAGTTTGAACGTCAGTCTTATTCCCACTATCTTCTCGTGGTCCTTTTCAAATATGGAATACCTATGATTGGCGGAGTGTTTGTTTCTTGAATTTGTTATCAGTCTATCATTACCATCAAGAGTCAACGAAATCGGTACTAATCGATATTGGTACATAGACTTTTGAGCTTTTCTTTGTTAAGACTCTGTATCTATTAAGAAGTGTCATCAAATTTATTTGGTGAAATACCACAAAGATACCATTACCTCCATTTAGGACGTCAGTAATGCAAACCACCCTAAACATGTTTTGCACTGGAGAAAATCGCCCCAACACAAGTTTAATTGAAAAGCTCTCTGCCATTTTACACACTGTTTACCTTCCCACTAAACTTGTTATAAAAAAGATGGTGGAGGCCAATTATTATGACAACACTCTGTTCTATTCGGTCAGATTGGAGGAACAATGAACAGCACATCTGTGTCTCACCGTCGACTTTTGTTGTGTCTGCTCGGCCCGCACATTGCCACGAGTAGTGGACCCCTGGTTGGTATTCATTATTTTCTTTTTAACCAAAAATGTACTGCACTAGCAGCGAGTACTCACATGCAGTTCAAAAATGAATATGGACGTCTGAAGTAATTTTTCTCTGCCATTTTTTTTTCACTACCTGCCGAGAACTCACAAGTGTCTCGCCTGAATGCGAAAATGAATCAATCAAGTAAAAAAACTGTTTCTTCGGACTCATTAACCCCCGAATCAGAGCTGCTCCATTAAAGTCATTTACCTTGGTAAAGACACATAGATAGAACACAATTATTGAAAGGAAACAAAAAAAAAAAAACAAGTGAAAAAGGAAAAAAACGTCACTTACAATATTCTTTTCAGCTGCAGTACAACAAATATTGAATTTCTTCGCAGTGAAGTCATAATTTTTCGGACTTTATGTTCTTTGTGAATTATTATCACTGATACGATACGGCACGTCTTTTTTGTTTCTCTTGTTTTGTATTGATTTTCTTTCTTTACTCGTGGTATTACAAAAAAAAAAAAAAACACAAAATCTCCGAGGTTTGGAAAAATGTGTGCTCCGCGAGCGATCTCTTCTTCAGTTCAACGAGTTTTTATCTTCGTTCATTTTATCGTCGGATATGACTGGTGGATGAGAAACAGAACAGAAAAAATCCCCAATACAGAAAGAACATATATAAAAATGCCATCAAAAAGGAGGAATTTTTTCGCCCTCAGTGATGATCATCATCGATTAAAAAGCACACAGAAAAGAGAAGAAACTTTTTTTTTTGTTCAACGTCGAACGAAGTCTCGTCGTCGTCGTTGTATGGTCGTTCAATGACATAGAAAATTCACTCACGATTTTCACAAAGGAATTTCCCACTGAGAATGATCACATTTTCACGTAAAACTTATCAATTATTATAGTTTATGTATTAAATTAACGCTAATTGGTAGAATTTATGGAAAATACGATTAATTTTTGTGGAAAATTTGATAAAGTTTCACAATTAAAATTACGTCCGATGTGAAGTAGACATGTTTATTTTAATTGATTAAAATTTATAGATGGAGTACTAGAACAATTTGAGATGGTGTGTAGAATGTAGTAGATTAATACAAACAAAAAAATGGGATGGATTTGTTGGTAGGGGGTGTTACCAGTCGCTCGTGGTATTCATTCTATGTTGAAATAAAGTACATATATATTTTTATTCGCGTGCCATAATTAGGTAGATGGGTAGGGTGTGTATAATGTGAGGTTTTCGCCATGTTTTCGCATTCTTTGAGCTACAAACCAGTATTGTCTCTGCTACAAACTGTTGGTTTCGACTTCGATTATTGGAAAAGGAGTAAATCGAAAATGTTAATAAATAATTTTATTTAAATCAAATAAACCAATTTGCATTAATTGGCTCTTAGATATTAAATGTCCCAGATTGATTCAATTGGGAGTATGGTTTACGTTTTGGGCCTCTAAAGAAAGGTTCTAAAATTACAGTTTTGGAAAAATAACAAATTAAATATTGAAAGATATTTTATGAAGTCGGTTTTTAATTGAACTTTTTAGATTTTTCTTTTTTCTTATATGTTGTCCCTTTTTTTTAGTTTAGGCTATGGATGAGTTGAAGAGTTCTCAGTACACACATATTTTATTATATTTTATGCACCTGCTAATGATTTCGAATAAATCATGAAATAGTTTAGAGATTACAGTAAGCAATTCTTTTGCAAGAAATTTTTACATTTAAAAGCATGTCTTGATATAAAACTTGTCAGAAAGAGATGATTTGCATTATTTTATGCATTAATTAAAACGGCTTTATTCTGTCAATTTTTGACTATCCGACAAAAGTCCCTTTTTTATTTTATTTTCTCTAGTTGGTCTAAGAACGTAAATTCAAACCTTCCTTATAATCTACTACAAAACATCGCAGTCGTTCTCAATGCCATATCTGATAATTCACACTCCAACGGTAGCACCTTCAATTGAGAATTGACAGCTATACTGTCATTGAACTCAACGCCAAAGAAACACTTGCGGCGCTTTTGTTTTAAAATAATAATAAAATAGTAAATATTTCAGCAACATGGGAGATAAAAGTCAAGATCAAAGTATTATGGATAAATCCATGCGATCGGTCTTTGGTAAATATTCGGAACTCATCTATTAGAATTTTAACTATTTGATGCGCTCGAATTTTAGTCGGTAACATCCCCTACGAAGCGACCGAGGAGAAGCTCAAAGAAATCTTCAGCGAAGTCGGCCCGGTGCTATCCTTAAAGTAAGTAATTGTCCGCTTATCTGACGGATAGAATATAAAATGTTTTAATATTTAGGCTAGTCTTTGATCGCGAGAGCGGTAAGCCCAAAGGCTATGGCTTCTGCGAGTACAAGGATCAAGAGACCGCCCTCAGTGCTATGCGCAATTTGAATGGCTACGAAATTGGTGGCCGAACCTTGCGTGTTGATAACGCTTGTACAGAGAAATCACGTATGGAAATGCAACAGCTACTGCAGGGGCCACAAGTGGAGAATCCATACGGAGATCACTGTGATCCAGATCAGGCGCCAGAAATCATTACGAAAACTGTGGCATCACTCCCGCCAGAGCAGATGTATGAGCTGATGAAGCAAATGAAGCTCTGCATTCAGAATAATCCACCCGAGGCGCGTCAGATGCTATTGATGAATCCACAGCTCGCGTATGCTTTACTCCAGTCGATGGTCGTGATGCGAATCGTTGATCCCCAGACTGCTTTGGTGAGTAGAAGTAGGTACATTCACTGAGCGGGACATATTTTCATGCCTATTTCCTTTTTAGACATTGCTCTTTAAGGCAAATCAAATGCCCCCTGTTCTCGGCACTAATGCCATGACTGGGCAGCCACAGCAGATGCCCAGTATGTCGCAGCAAAATCCTCTCATACAAGTCCCGTCCCAGCAGCAAACCCCATCCGCAGCAATGATGGCCAACTTTGTTATGCAGAATCAGGACATTGACTTGCGCGCAGTTGACCCACGAGTATTGGGCGACCCACGGGCCATGAACGATCCACGTTCAATGCAAGATGCACGTAACATTGATCCGAGGATGTCGCGTAATATGGACCAAGATATGCGTGCTCTGCCCAATCCAGTCCCACCGCCAACAATTGTTGCAAACCAAATCGATCCACGTTCGCAGCGCATGCCACAGCCAGTGGCAGCACCTGTGCCATTTCCAACAGATCCACGCCAACGTCAAGGTGATCCACGTCTTCGACCTGGCATTCCGAACCAAGCAGCACCCCAGCCAGTGGCTGCACCGCAAACGGCACAGCAGAATCTACAGAGTCGTCTCACATCAAATGGAATTCCAAGCGATGCCTCCGACCAAGAGAAGGCCGCACTGATCATGCAGGTGCTACAGTTGTCCGACGAACAGATTGCCATGTTGCCGCCAGAGCAGCGTGCCAGTATTCTAGTTCTCAAGGAGCAAATCGCAAAGAGCACACAGCGTTAAAATGCAATCTGAATATGTACTGGTCGATTTTTTTTGAAATAAATTTGTATTTCATGTTAAGTGGATGTTTTTGTGCTTGACACAATCTGTTGCAGGACTTCCTCATTCACCAGAGAGTTTGTTCGACCTGGTGTAGTATGTGTCGTCTCCGATAACTGGGGTGGAATTACCACATCCTGTCTGAATTTGTTGTTGTTTTGCATGTAAAATCCGTAAAATTCAGTGGACTCAGTGGCACGGATACGGCAATTCAACCCCTGATTCATGTCTTGCTCATTAAAACGTTCTTCTTTTTAAACAAGTAAGCAAAAAAATAATTTTATTCGTAAAAGAAATACAAAAACTAACTTAAACATATTTTCCACTGTCAAATTCATTGTGTAAAATTTATTCTTTACAAAAGTACTTTTGTAAGATGAGATCCTCGTAAACAGGAATTTCCTTCTCGGCCTTCGAATTGAACAGGCAAACCTCGGTCATTTTGCCGCGCGCCCTTATGATTTTGGCATAAAGTGTACGGCCCTTCAGACACTTCGACACGGCTTGCTTGACGTCTTTTTCGCGCATCCTAGGATTGGTCTTCAGACCGAACAATTTCATTTCGAATGTGCGCAGAGGCCACGACAACAGCTCCATTGGACAGTTGCGAACATACTCCTCCGCTACTAGTTCTGTATTCAGAAAATCCACATAGAACACCTTAACTTGATGCACGGTGGCATTGTGCGAGCGAATAATCGCACGGTACCACAACTTGTCTTTTGAATATCTTGCGATACATGGGGCCTTCAAGTCGAACGACACTAATGGTGCCATCCTGGGCACCATGATTTGGATGCGCCTGGCAAGCTCAACTTGGCGATATTCCAATTCGGAGAGATGGGGAAAGATGTGCAGTATGGTTGGTGATCGAACGTAGCCCACGTCGCAGTAGAATGAGGTTACGCTCGTCGGCAGCTGGGGTTGCTTGAACGCCTCGATACCACTGAAATTCGACAGAAGCGATGACGAGTCTAGTGGGACAAACTTTTCGAAGTTCGATCCTTCATCGGATCTGAGCATCGGTGGGGCAGCACTCTCCACGTTATTATCAGCGTTCCAGTAGTTGGAGCGGAAGCTAAATTCCAGTTCGACTACGTCATCATCCTCATCGCTCTCGCCAGCGCCGTCAAGCGGTGAAGAGTGCGCCGAATCGATATCTTTGACCGATTTGTAGAATTTCGCGTTTTGCATCTTCTCGAACATACGGCGGTACTCGTCCGGGTTAAACATGGCAACAGTATCTTGCGGTTCCGGAGGGGGAGTATAGGGAGCAATCTCTAGGGTTGGATCACAGATTTGATGTTTCATAAACTCCCTCAGTTCATCATCGGAGTTGCTGGTTTTCTCCTCTATCTCCGGTTCCACCGTCAAAGGCCAATGTGGCAATTGAGTTGATTTCTTGTTCGTAGTGGTGATCGGCTTCGAGATGCCAACACCGGCAACGAAGCCATTCTGAATGAGATATGTTGCCAAGTCGTTGCGGTCAAAGCGGATGCTGCACCTCTTGATCTCATTGCCCTGCTGTCCGTTTGGCACGCGAATACCGCAAAGTTTGTCTACGATAACGCCATGGATCAGGTCCAGCACAGTGACAGGAAAGCTTGTCTGCTCCCCTCTGGGCGTGATTCCATCGATTCGAAAGCGGACCGCCTGGGTTGGAATGTGGGGAAATGCCATCATCTTGTGTAAGTCCCTCGCATCACACGCCTCGATATTTCCGTAGTCAATGAAGCGAACTTCGTATTTCAAGTCCGTCACTTTCCGATGTATGCAGGCGCGATATAAGGAATTATCCAGATGATAGCGAGCTAAACAGGGCTGACCCACGACCCACTTTTCGTTTGCCATTAGCGGTTTAAGCTCAACATCTTTATTTATTTTGGTCTTCATTTTGTTCAACAGAGTGTGTTTGTCGGCATCGTGCAGATACACAATGGCCTCGTCATCCACATAGGTAGGGTATGCAGTGAAAACGGTCTTCTCAATAGGCTGTGCGGGTAGCCATTCTGTGGCAGTTCCATACTCATCCATAGGCTCCGATATTTGCAGACCAGACGCTATGGATTTTTCTGCCTCAGACTCTGCTATATCATCCAAACACTCTGGCAGTTCGTCCACAGTCTTTTTGAAGTTCTCGTACCAGTCCTGCAGTGTCTGCTGGCCGTGTTCCAATTCGGCTTCCACAAACTGGTCCAACTGACGGGTGAGATCGATTTTTTCCGACAAATGTGCCAGACCAGCGCTCACCAGAATCTTATTGATATTTGTGTACTTGGTGGTGCAAGGTGCAAGTGGATCGTTGGTTTCGGTCATCATTCCCCAGAGAACAACAGGAATTGAACAGTTAACTGTTGCGCCCTGAATCGTTGCCCCAAGAGATTCGAAACCACTGACATGGTGCACGAACTCGTCGATAGATGAGTGCGACCATGTTTTCATGCCTCCAGTTGGATGCACACATGCCAGGTGGCAAAGAGTAGCTGCATTGCAAATTCTGTCAAAAAGATCCGCTATTGGGGTCAGTTGTTCCACTCGCAGATCTCGAACGGTCAAACCTTTATCGCGTAGAAATACCACGTATCGTTCTGCGGTCACTTTTTCTAGGATAACCCCTCGAAACCATTGTTCAAAAGCGCTCTCAGTAACATTGGTGAATACCATGCAGTGGTCGTTCACCTGCCATTCCACGCTGTCGATAGAGTCATCTTGCTGTCGTTTCTCCTGCGCCAATTGGAGTTCCTCGTGAAATTTCAATATTCCTGGAATGTGCTCGACCAGGTGAATGTAGAATTCACCCGGAGTGTTAATGTGTATCACCTGAACTGATGTCCTCTTGAGTGTGCGGAATATAGAGTCTGTGGGCTTAGGTTTTTCGTTGGCAATGAGAAGTGGATCTATTGGGGATTTCTTGTCGCGTACATTCTCGACACCAGCGGAAGCCTCCCCCGTTGTCAGGGCATGGTTGAACTTCACCAACATTGCGCCAATGTTGATGTCCAAGTGTTTTTTCACCACATTCAGAATGACTTGATAGCGAAATTGGCTGCTAGACGTGATTGTCATGTGGATATTAGGATTTGAAGTCATACGCATGAACTCAGCAATGGCCGTCTCGGTCCATTCGTAGTCGTTTTTTTGCAATGCTTGGACATCGGCAAGGGAACACTCTATAGAAAGTTCGCATTCGCTTAAGAAGCGCTCGTTAAGCACGTGCAGTTGACGCCAGTTGACTGTTACCGAGCGGCCGTCGTCGACGAGACGCACCCGGATGTCATCTGTAAATAAAAAAAAAAAAAAACAAATGAGTTAATTCCTGGAGTGGGGTTAGAAATGATAAATAGACTGCGCGGGATAACCTAACTAACACCAATTTTTGGAATGAATATCAACTTAATTTGTCTAAGCTTCAAAAGTGCTCTCCCCAAGAGCGGGGACACCAATGGGGGAGACGAGCGAAACCAACCATGCAAAATAATGGGCTATAGTCAGTGGTGAGCTGCAGAGATCAAAGCAAGCTTGCGAAGAGTTTGTATTTGTATACATTATTGTGATGCAAACAAATTTGTCTGCCAATACTGAGTTTATGGCAAAACAGGCAAGAAAGTGGCCGAACTTACTTTACAGCCGCGCTACCCTCTAATCAAAGACAATAAGAATGCTTTCAATGATCCGAATTTTACCAAATGAATGAAACGCGATGCCGGGCGACAAGAAAATTGTGTGTATCTAGAGCTCCTGAATATCTCAACACACGTGGAACAAAATCGGATATTGCAGATCGCTGACGTTAGAAACAAACGCAGAAGAAATGCGCACATAGCAACGTTCCAATTATGAAAATATCGGAGAGCCCATAGAATAGTTTATATGTACCATAAATTAGAAACAAATCGGACACCATTTTAGGGGTTTCCAATATACCTACTTGGATTGTTGATCTCCTCCACACATCCTCGATACCATTTGCCTTCCACAAAGAGTGCACAGCACATATGCAGTTGGGCATAGTAAATGGTATCGCTTTGTTTGTTTGAATATTCCAAATCCATTTCGGCCTGCAAGTTTGCTAGTTCTTCTAATTGTGAAAACTACAATTACAAAAACCAACAAAATGAGCTTACATTCAGAACAGTATCCGATCGGAAAATTTACCTTTATGGCAAAGAACTGCTGAGGGTTCTCAATGTGGGTAATTTTAACACGAAAAAACTCCTCCGAATGCAGCATTTGTCTTTGCAGTCTCTGTTTCATCTTTGACACTTGTATTGGTTTTGCTCCAGCAAATTTTATGTTCCTTTGGGATATTGAAGCAGACGAATCTACGGCCATTCCTGTATAGATCAGAGCCTCACGTATGGATACCGGTTCGCCACCGTTTAAAGCGAAAATCTCAACATTCCAGGGGGATTTTGTTGTGTCCTGAATAATCACCTGAACTGGTTTGCTGCAAGAATAGAAAATAAAATCTGAATTCCATGGTATATGAAGTTACCTACTTCTGGATGATTTCCTCCATTAATTCGCATGCTTCTGACGGCCACTCCTTGCCAACAGGAGCAACATCCAACAGTCCACAGGAAACAGAAGCCGCCGGTATAGCTCGGACATTATCGAGAATCCTTCGCAGGCATTTCTTTTGGATCTCTTCGAAGATTCCATAGTCCAACAGAAACACTTTATACTTTACACAGTCTTTGTTTTTGAATTGCTTGGGTCGTTTAAGCTCTTCTTTGACGATACCGCGAAACCATGCTTTATCCGTTGCATGGTAAACCAAGTACATCTCGCCTGGATTGATTGATTCTACGAAGCCAGTATTCCCATCAATATCGAGCAAGTGCGGTCGGACTTCCGACATTCCTTCTTCGCTTTGAACGTAGAATTGCGATGGACTTATGATGTTTGTAACACGACCGACTCGCTTGTTTTTGCCAACAGCAATTGTCGACGTTAACGATATGGACATTGTACTCTGCCCATGGTCCATCGGATCTAACCTTTCCAGAGACAACGGCTCTGGACTGACGGCTCTTTCAGAACTAAATTCAAAGGATGCCAGGTCTCCGTACATTGGTGTTATTCGAAAGCTGATCTCCGGATCATGGGCGGCAACTTCGTAGGACTTTGATATGTCCTTGCGAATGTCTTTCAGTTTTTTGAATCTACAGAAGAAAACATGGCATAAGGAGACACTGCCTTTAATTCAATTCGAGCATTTATGCTTACACAAACGGATTATTTTCAATGGTGGATATTTGTATCTGACAGGGTAACTGCTCAAGCTGTATGGTGGCCAGTTCGATGACGGCGTTTATGTGGAACCCATGAGGTGGCTTATGAAGGTATCCTTCCAGCGACGACCTCATATTCTATTAGAAGGAGAAGGTAAAATTAAATTTTGAAATGTTAACGGTCTTGGATAACAAACGTTTAAGGTTGTTTGACAGTCGGAAAGTTTGGCGCAAGCATCATTGATTGCGTTTTGCGAGGAACGTGCTGACTTTTTGAAATCATCGATTATTCGACGCTCTTCTAATTGCAGAAAATTATGCAACTCTAGAAAGTAATCGCTCACTTCTAGGATGGCTGCAGTGGCAAAGTCCTCCAGACGGTTCTCGCAGACACGAGTGTCCTGTAAAAGAATAATAAAGAATTTTAAATAAGTAGGCAAAAAATGTACATTTTTGCTAAGACATTCAGAATTAATTCAGATTCAAATGCTATTACTACAACTTTCGCAAAGGAGAAGAATTTATTATTTTAAGATTTCATCTTTTAAGGCCTAATTAAAAGACAGAACCCACTCCGAAACATATATATCGGCAAAGCAACAGTTTTTCAAGTTTAGAACCAACTTATTATTTTTGGCACAGCCTTCAGTATCAACTTATTGTCTGTACAATTTGCGACAACATCTCAAGATCCTCAATAACTTAATTTATGTCTTTCGTTTTTCACTGGAAACTGGAACCAAGTGTTCTTTTTCTGAAGCAGATCTCAAAGTATTTTGATCTCAAAATCGTTACCAAAAGGTGTCTCCAGCATTCTATGGAGAAATCCAAGATTTCAATTTTGTTACACTTTTTATTCGCTTTGGACCAAGAGCCCTAGTTGCGGTTGCGTCAATTTTTGGCCAGACTTGTATGGAACTGACATTTCACAAGTAGTCCATATATAGTATGTCAATGTCTGGGCAAATAAAATGTAGTTTGCCACCTCTCAGGCTCATACCTGGAAATCTAGAGTTTTAAACATTTCCAATGAATCTTGCATGTTTTATGTAAAAATTCGCATGACACCGTCCAATTAGGGAGGTATTTTTTTCATTTTATCCGAGTCGCTGAGACCAATATGGAAACTTAGCGGCATTATCGTCGAAACAGTGTTATTACTTCATAGGGAGTAGCTCGCTGTTAATGTTCAATCTTCACTAATATAATGAAATTAAACAATAACAGAAAAGAAATCAAAAAGAAAATAGTGTACGATATCGTTAAATATTCGAAAACAACATCGTCAAACTTGTTTGAGGTTAGGTGTAACATTGTTCGGCAAATGTTAGCTTCTATAACGGCCGAAAAGTGAGGTATGTCTTTTCTCCTGTGCTCCTTAATCAGAGTGTGTAGTGTGATTGCGCCGGCGAAACATCCGCCTAAGTTGGTTTCGGTGGAGTTCCACACAATACAGGCGTTGAGCAAATACCCACAATTATAGTTAAAAATTGGACACGTCTTTATTAGTCGCTTGTTCTCAGTCCAGTCAGTTTATTCTAACAATATGTCAAACATAATATATATTCGACATATTGGTCATACCCATTGTTGTAATATTACGTACGGTATAGATTTTGTCGATACTACACCACCAAATACGTCAATCGAAATTCCAGATCATGCGCATATTTCATAAAGCTCTCATTGCCAACTGTTTATGTGTAGTTGAGAAACCACAAAGATCTTCACTTAGAAAGTTTAACTGCCGCTGGGTCTGTATATTACATAACTAACATGAATCCAAATCTATTAAGGAAATGCTGCCCAAGTTGATATGTTGTTAAACCTGTTAGGTACTCCTTTCGTGTGTCTATTACACATCGAACAGCTGTCACAGAAGCGTCTCCTCTAAATACTGTACACATCTTTTCTGTAGATCTGTGGCATACCCACAAGTTCGCATGGTATTATCCTGTTTGTCGGTTAATCCAATGGATTTGCAGAACATAATCCAAACCTAATTTGACAGATTAATTCGACTGAAGACTTTATTCAAAGTCAGCCGAAACAACTTGTCAAAGATCGGAACAAATCGCCTATCAACGATTACAAACTGCCAATCATTGAGTCATAAAACATCATTGATCGATTCAATCAATGTGTGTCCCACTTCATCTGTAAATGCCCGCAAATGGATACTCTCCGCGGCCACCAAATTACATCACGCGCCACTTCAATTAATAATAATCATCGCACAGCAAAGCAATGTGTCAGCCAGGGATATAAACACTTTTTCTTCAATGGAACAAGTTTGTCTAATTTTCTTCGGTTTTGTATTCGAAAAGCTGGCTTACATGTTGGTCAGTCCATCGATTCCATGCCGCGAACAACTGCATCACCACATGGTGATGCTGAGATGACCATCAGCATCTTCAGTGCATCTGAGTGAATTGTATTTTGATGTTTTTTTTTTCTCACTACGAGTATTGTTAATGTTTATTCAATCTTACAAAATTATCCGTGCGCCAGGTGTTTTAGTTTGATGGTGGTTTCCTATGATTTCGCAAATCAGCCTAAGCAGTGAGTGCAAGAGGTCTTAGGAACGCTAATTGAGGTATACCGTATACATGACGCGTGGGAACTTTTTTTTACCTTCAGAATCTATGTATGTGACAAGAGCGGCTTTGTTACTCACCGAGGGCTTTGATGTGTATTTGTATTTTATTTCCAAGTGAAAGTGTGGATAGCATTATGAATTTATCTCGCCATCATTTGTTTTTGTTGGGTTTATCATCGCGCAGTCGTTTAACCGAAGATGGCGAGCGCAAAAAGTGAGAGGAACCTTCTTGACTCCATATCCATTTCGAATGTAATTTGTTGAGAGGTTTATAAGGTGCACATCATTAAATAGAATATAATTGCACATTCATTTGGAGTTGTTAATAAATGTGCTGCTGGTTTAATTAGCGATCGGTGTTAGTTGTTAGATTGTAACCGGAGATTGGATTTATGTGTACGATTTAAACTCATCCAGAGGCACCCCCTCATTCGATGTGAAGTCGTTCATTATTTCGTTGCACTGTGGGGGGATTTTATTGAGTTATCTATTTGCTGCAGAGATTTAAGTGTGCAAGAACGAATATAAAGGTTCTGAGGCCGACTTAAGTTGGCGCTACTGCATATTTTTCGCTGAGTAGGTAAATAAGAAATCCAATAGGTCAAGACGCTCCGGCTTCCGGTATGAATTTTGTTTTTTGCTTATATACGGTATGGTTTATAATTTAGAAAGAACGAAAGTTAATTCGACCTCAAATGCAGTATTCTCTAGTCTCTAAATTATGCTTAGGAACAACATTCAACAATAGATTGGAAAATGCATACGACTGTATAGTTGTTAGTTATTCTTTTGCAACGTTCGAACTTGTTGTCTGAGCATTTCATAATACACACGCGTTACATTATCTTTACACGGGCGGATTACAACCAATCAACAAATGCTTTACAACTTGAATTTGAAACTTCTGTAAACTTCTTTTTGTAATCCCAATTTCAAACTTGTGAAACAAAAAACTTGATCATAAATTGTGATATAAAGGGTTTTCCAATAAGAGGTGTTATTTTGGTATTCAAAGAAAATGCCATTTTTGGAGATAAATGATCGGATGTTTATTTCATAATAAAGAGGAAGGTATGCCGTTAATAATGAAAAACAACATCAGCCAAATGGCCACCACGAGCACGCATACAGGCCCATATCCTTTTCATGAAATTTTCCATAACCAAATCGCAAAGTGGCTGCCCTATGTCCTCGATGGCCTTACGAATTTTATCTTTGAGGTCTTGAATCGACGCTGGGCTGTTGGCGTAGACCTTATCTTTCACGTGGCCCCAAAGGAAGAAGTCGCCAGGTGTTAAATCACAAGATCTCGGTGGCCAATTGTGATCACCTCTTCGAGAAAGATCAATGCTTTCGTTGCTTGTGTGGCATGTAGCGCCGTCTTGTTGAAAGTAAACGTTGTCCAGATCAATACCATCCAACTCCGACCATAAAAAATCATTAATCATTTCTCGATAGCGCAATCCATTCACCGTAACTGTTGATCCAACCTCATTTTCGAAAAAATAAGGTCCAATGACCCCGCCGGACCATAAACCGCACCAAACAGTCACACGTTGAGCATGGAGAGGCTTCTCAACAATAACTCTTGGGTTTTCCGAGCCCCAGATGCGACAATTTTGCTTGTTGACTTAGCCACCGAGGTGGAAATGGGCCTCATCAGTCAAGATGATTTTTCGATGGAATTCCGGATCATTTTCATGCATTTCAAGGACCAAATCAGCAAAGACACGACGTTGCTGAAGCGTGTATCGTCACATTTTTAGTAATGGCGTAGTTTCAAAGAATAAAAGCTTCAAAAGTGACAGATACCGAAATAGCGGGTCATTCACAATAACACCTCTCATTGGAAAACCCTTTACAAGTAGAAATTTTGGATACAGAAGTAGAAATTTGTGATTCAGAAGTATTTACAACTTTGTTATTCACAAGTAGAAATTTTGGATGCACAGTACAAATTTGTAATTCACAAGCACAAATTTGTGATGAAAACCGTCATTTAGTATTTTTCTGAAATGGCTGCCGTTTTCGGAACATGAAATAAATTTTACGTATCGGCGATTGTCTTTATGAACATGCCCATTGACGTGAAATCAAAGCCCACGAAAATGTCGCCGCAAAACAAATCAGGTTGAACTAAATTGGTTCCTAATCCTATCAAGAACAACATTCACTGCACATATCATGTGTGATGTATCTCTATGAACATTCTTCGGAGCTTGCTCTGCAGATGTACATTTACTGCGACTGCGTCCCGTGCAAATCGTCTCTTCACACGCGATGCTCCAATTTACAGCGTGTCTAGGTTTAAGCTTACAAATTAAATGCAAACAGATTCAATAAATTGAAAAATGATGATATCCCAATTTCGATTACAAACAAACTGCAGCCAACTACAACAGTTCAATAACAATTCGCATAGATGTCGGGTTTGCTGGACCGGAATATATTTACGACTTTACGTTGAGCGAATGTGAACATGCACGTCATCGTCGCTGTCGACAATTTTACCTCAAGAGTCTAGACTGAGTCATATCCCGTTGAAAATTCCCCCTGCCCCTCCCCCCGAGCACATTATATGTACAGCACATTGGCTGGCCTCCTAGACTAGCCCATGCGAACCGATTCTTCAACAACATGGAAGCGAACAATAATTGCTGCCAATGCCGACGCGACGCTTACAAACTACGAGCAACCACTTCAGATGACTTTAGCTTTTTGCTTGACATTTCGAGTCGCGTTGTCGTTTGCTGCTCCACAAAGAAAGCTGTAACCCTCAGCACACACCAGGTTGGCAATGTGTTCATACATTTGTTGCAATTGCACCGAATGCAGACGATAAGCAGTAACCGAAATCTTAATCGATATTTCGTGTCTATATTTCGTTCGAAACTGGTATAACAGTGACGAAATGAGAACCTACACGAGTTAACTGTAACTGTAACACACGAATTTTGTTGCCAAAAAAATAACAAAAATTAAATTGTACATATACTCGCCAAAGCGAGTGGTACAATCCACATGGGCATGTTCCGTGGTTGCAAGATTGAAGAAAGAGAAAAAAAAAAGTGAATGTTGGGCGACTGACGTGACGCGACGAACGATCTTTAGTTCGTTAAGGAGTCCGTATTGCTGGATTTATTTTGGAGGTGAAATTACGAATCCGATCCGTAGGTTCGATTGTTATTTATCGTATTAGACAGTAACATGCAATGTTTCAATGGAAACGGTGATTATGGGAACAACGCAGTGGGAGTGTGTTCAGATTGTTCACCAACTCTTTTATTTACCTACCGAGATTGAACACACGTACACATGTTGTTGAAAGGAAGGGTACTCAGATGTCAATCAAACCCATATTGAATTTCTGCGACTTTTTAAACCGTTTCTACAAATTAAATGATATATCAAATAATGATGTGCCTTACTCTAACTGCAGGAATTCGTCGTAACTGGATCCGGTTCCGAGCTGAATATAAATCCGATGGACTGGATGTTTTACTCCAATTGGATGGAACCGAATTAATTGGTACGAGGCTTAGAATGAGGTTATGAACTTCTGAGTTCCAGAGACAAGCCAGAAGTTGTAAACGTTCGAGTTTTATTTATTGTTACAAATTTTCAAAAGAAACATGTTAAGTTGACATAACATACACAAACACATCTTTTGCAATATTCAGCAGAATGGTTGACCGAACAAATGTCACAACTCACAACTTAAAATCATATTCCAGAGTTAATTGATGAGTTAATATTATCTTTAAATGCACTAATATAATTTTATTTGTTAAATAATGCGATCGAAATTTGTGCACCGCAGTTCAACGACTAGTGCCTCACACCTAATTGAAACGTCAAAAGAAAACTAGTTGGTGTTCGGTGTGAATGTTTCGACGAGGTTTCGATAAAAACTTGGTTTTCATATTGGTGTGAAAAGCGTATAAGGCTAATGGTGAATTGGCATCGAGTTCAATCGAGTATCTTAAATGTCAATTTATCTCTTACGACAAATAATTTCCTTACTTTAGAGTTGATGGAAACGTTAGTAAAATTGAGCTTGTGCATGGGCTCTGTTCGACACACAAAATATATAATGATGGAATTAATAGATTTCTCTAATCAACAAAGTTGTTTTAGTTTTTTAGATATAGATAATTATTCATATAAAAAATCTGGCATCACTGCTGGCAAACGACAACAACTGTAAAACAGGTTGCAACGATGATAAGAACTCATGTCGATGTTTTTTCGTTGACAGTTGACTTTTTTTTTTTTTTTAAATTTTCAAACATTCTTGTAAAAAGGAAAGTTAAAAAGATTAAAGAAAGATTTAATAGAGAGAAAATAATTTAAGATTGACAATTAGTTAAAATAGGTTATGGAGAAATGTAAGTACCATAAAAGTAATAGATTACAAGTATGTTATATGTATAACAAAATTCGTATAAAATTCAGACAATTAGATTTAAGCTTTAGCCACAAATAAGTAAGCTAAGTTAAAATAAATGTAAATTTCCACAAAAGCGATTGCTCGATCGATGTAAGTCGCGAAGAGCTGCAGGCCAGCAAAATGTAACGACTCTGCTCTATTTCCGGACACAAAAGTGTGGTCAGAAATAAGAAAACCTGATACGCTGGCAGGAGTGTTTATATTTTTAGACTATACCCAGTATTTTTGCATACATTTTATTAATGTGCAAATATTCACCCTTTTTTTTATTTTAAGCGTTACGAAAGCATTTTTAGAAGAAGATTCTCCTAGTTCTTAGAACCTTTTTATGAAATGTGCCATTCAAAATGTTTTGGAGCAACTCGGTGAACTTCAGATTTATGAGCTTCATTCAACATATTCTATATAGAGACGAGCGGATAATAGTTCTGTCCAGGTTTGTCCAAAGATGCAGCTTTATGTTAACTCGTACTATCATTGGGCCTAACAAAACCTCTACCTTATATATTTTGTAGGTCACAATATGCAATTTGGTATCAAAAATTTCGCCAATGTGGGTTCGAAAAATAATAATAATTCGAATTATAATTATATTAACTGTAACATTTATAGATCCGCTTGCTAAAAATGCAAAAGTCAATTCTTTGCAAGCGACTAGATACTCTGCTCTATTCAATACACTCTCTGCTGTTTCAAAAATGAAACTTCTGCAGCACAATAGTTCGCTGATCGGTTTTTTTCAAAATAATGCGACATCCAACAACTTCCGCTTAACCTATCATCCAACGTTCCAGCTCGAGTGATTGATTGATTACAACAATAAGCTTTATTTGCCATCTTAGGACTAACCTTTTCGCTAAGTAATTTATCATTCCCCCACACACTGCTGCAAGAAAACAAACATTTAGCATTCAAATTAATTGAAAACGGATATAAAACAGTGTTCCGGCGACCTTTTTCACACACCATCGTCTCTGAAACGAAGCGTGATCATGAATCAGAATCACTCGCAGCTCGATACGATACATCGGCTAACTTTGCGTTCATGTTAAACAAATGCAGTGAACGTGAGAAAAGCAGCACAAGAAACGGTTTTAATTTATTGCTGGTTAGGTAATTTTATTTAAACGCTCTGAATGAGCTTCAAGCGCACCTTACACCTCAGCCAGAGCTCCGATCTACGGCTCTGATTGACTGCAAGTGTCAGCAGACCTAGTGGTAAGGTGGTTGCACAATGCACACGGCCCACGTTTACGCACTTGTTCTATATGCCGATTGACAGAAGTTCGTGCTTTTAAAACAGTATTCCAAGCTGGAAATCACTTCCAAATGAGTTGGCTCTAATCCAGTGGTAATTATACAAATGGCATGTACGAGACCACTCCCACCGCAATTGTTAATTGTCAACCCACTACCCCGCGACTGCGCACTTCGATTAACTGTGGGGCTTTGACCCACATACTCTGAAAAATGCCTTTGTAAACAAATCCATGTGATTATTGTAATTCCCTCAATTAATACGCAGTCTGTCCGATTGGGCGAATAACGCCTGCTGAATGCGTATTGGTATAAATCATTTTGTTGCAATTAAAACAGAAACATTGCGAGAAGATACTCTGCGCCAAGTCCCTCTTCAGAGTGGGCTTTAGTGTGCGATGTAGTCGTCCAGTAAGGCGCATGCAGTCCGCACTCGTTACAGTGCGCACTGCTGGGGCACTGACCACTGACCAAGTGAATGCGCGTCCGCCGAGTGCAAAGACACTCTTCATTGCTCTCAATCTATAATTATAAATACAAGGTCATTATAACGATGATGGCGTGCATAGTGCATTTGGTCATGATGATGGGTCGTGTATATGCTGGACAGTTCGTTGGTCGCTATGGGCTCTTAGTATATAATGTTCACTGTCTTTTCAGCCTTTCGAACAATGTTCTCTGCAGTCATTGATGAATGCCTGACGAAGCGCGCGAATCGGCACTGGGGCAAAGGCATATCACAGCGCTGTGGGAATATAGGTAATTAGATCGCAATCGATTATTTTTAGATGAAAACTAAGGAGCGCCGGCTGTCGCTGTGGCATGCTTAAGGGTATGTTGCAAAAACCAAGCCGGAGGCTAGCGCATTGCTATATTAGATGAGTGTGAATGAGGGTAGAGACTCTAACGATTTTCGCCGAAGACCCTGACAATTTTTGGTAGAAAATTTACAGTCGAATATGCATTGTAAATTATTGTAGTAGATGAGCGAACATTTTCACCTTCTTGCTACTATTTCGATTGATGGAACAGGTCTATTCATAAAAGCGCCCATCCAAGGTGATTTTTTGTTTTTTGGAAATTTTCTCATTTGAACACGTCGTTAACCCCTTTTTTTCTTATTTAAAAAGAACCGGCCTTGTGGGTAAGGGTTTGAAGTGAAATCAAAAGTTGCAGCGATCGTATTGCTCTAGGTTGTTAGAAAAAAACTAATCTGCTACATACCGCCCACCCCAAGCTCATGTGATGACAGCGAATCGAAAACAAGTTACCGCCCAGAGGTACCAAATGATAGATTGCAAAAAAAATCTCTTTGCTTACTGTAATTTTGGCGATAAATTGAAGTACATATTAAAATAAATGAAATATTAATCACTTGTAAATTTGGTCAAACTTTTATGGTGTTAAAATTAGTTCCCCAAAGTACTTGCCCAGACTGATAAACTAATTAAGCTGATTCCAACTGTTCATCCATGTACTAGAAAAAATCTTCGTATGTTCAGTAATTTTTCGACAGGAAATGACAACGTTATACTACATTTCTTCTAAAAAAAATAAAACACTAAAAAAATCTATTACAATTTGAAAGTGCCCCCAATTGCGTTTTTTTTTTCAAAGAATTTTATTTTTATATATTAAATATCGTTGCCAATGAGTGTACTCGGTCATGCGCCACTGCTATTCTCAAAGATAAAGTAAAATAAAAAAGATCTTAAATCCCTGTGTGTAGGAAAGCAACAAAACGAGTAGCCACTTGTTGTATTTAGTTATCTCTATCAATGCAGCAATACGAATGTTCGCACCAGCAATGAAGAGAAGCTTCGTTTGTCTGTTTCAGGTTTCGTTGTTTTAAATTGATGTTTAGTTTTATAGCGTGATTATAAATGTTTGGTTTATTTTCATGTGAAGACACGAACACGTCCAGCAATTACAATTTATTGCGTTTAATCTCAAGGCAAATCTTACGAACTTGAGGCCTCATTCGATAGATAGTCATTGTTAGTTGATACCTATTGCCCCAAAACCGGGCCAAGTCAATTGCTTAAAGGTGATTCGAACATTGGGGTATTCAGAAAATTGACTAATATGCAATTTCAGTTGTTTATATACGGTTTTTTGGATAGCGAATGGTGTGTGCAACTTCTTGGCCCATATAATTAATGGCTTGCATGAATTAAAATGTTAACTATACATTTTCATCGTCCAAGAACGTATTTCATTTTGAAGCTATTTCGAAGCTTTCTTCGAATCCCATATGTAATCAATTGCTTAGCACAGTGCAACATGAGACTGCATTTATCTCGAAGGGGATAGATTTAGAGGACATTTGAAATAACATACCGTGCAAACAGTTTTACTCATATTTATATGATTTATAGTGACCGCAAATGAGCTGATAAGGTGATATGTGAAACGACACAGGAAGACCGAAACCTAATGCAAATTTCAAGGCGATATTCATCCATGAAAACGATAAATTTTCAAACACAGCTCCAACCACATAATAGATATGTCTAGAAACTGTTAACACTAGTCGGCAAAAGTATTTTGACAGAAATGCAAGTCGCTTTTCAAGGCGAATAATTCCTAACGGCTACAGTTTAACTGTCTACAGTTTTCACTCAGTAATTGCATATGGTGCGACCTATGATTGTGTGTGGAAATGAGATCATTTGAGACCCCTGGCTGGATAGCTCAGGCCTATTTGTGGTTAAACTGCGATTTTTTGACTGGAAAAAGTATTTTGACAAATTCATTTTTTAAGGTTTGTTTGGCGAAAAAAAAAAAAAAAAAAATGCGATCGCTTAAATTTAAATTAAATATGATAGATTTATTGTGTACAGGTCCATTTTGATTAAAAAATGGGGAAAACGACAGAGTTAAACATGGAAGATCGACTAGCTTTTGTAGCAAAATACGATTGCAGTCTTTCTTAAAAAAAAAATAGGGAAAGAGATTCATTTGTCGAAGCAAACTGTAAACATCAAATTCAATAATCACAAAAGAACAATGTGGTTTATTTTTTGGGGAAGTTTGGTCAAAATCCAAGTTTAAGTCATAAAATTGTGGTGCTTAATATGAAAAAATGTGCTGAAAACCCGATTATCTAAAGGATAAATCAGAGGCGCATTGCTGAACTCGATTTGGATACATATCCTGTATGAAAAGTACCGTGTACAACTACGAAAACAATATAAAGAGGTTATTTCGCCAAAGAGTTTAAAAATTGGCCCATAAGGTGTGGAACCGGGTCTTATGAACGCAAACAAGATTTGTTCGGACGCCGAAATTATCTCGTGAAAAATGCGCAACAGTCGTTCAGACCAGTTAGCATGATTGCGAGTTTGTAATGTTTTAGGTTTGTATACCGTCGAACGGTTGTGACGATTTGCTACCAATCGATGGAACGATGATCCGGGACAAACTTTAGACATTTATTCCCCAACAGGATAACGCTTCTTGTCACAAAAGCCCAATGGTGATTTAACTTTTACGGGAAATTGAAACAGAAACAAATAACTGTCCAGTGTCCACCCCGAGGCGCAGATGTAATGCTTTTGAATATGTATAATGTTGCATTAAAGGAAAAATAACTGTTTTTCTGACACGGAGCAGAGAAGGGATCGTTTTTGTAGCAACAAAGCTTTGGGATGACGTTCCTGCAGAAATGCTGCAAAAACTCGTCGAAACGGTTCCAAGATAATTACAGAATCTTTTTGAGGCTGAAGCGGATGTATACAGAATTTTATTGAGGCTGAAGCGGATATATTTTTTTCTTAAATAATTTTGTTTTGTTCCTTTTTAATTTTTAAATTTAAAAACATATTTTTTTTTTTTAGTAAAACTTATTTCTCAAAATAATTATGCCAAAGTAAAATGCATTTAAAAATAAACATGTTCACCTGTTAATAAAGTAAGCAAACAGCGTATTATTAACTTTTAGTTTTGTCAAAATACTTCTGCCGATGAGTGTATACACGAAATAAATAAAAAAAAAAATTGTCTCCATCCACCAACCCCTTCGAGAAAAACAAAAGAGTTGGGTAGCGAACTGGGAATTTGCATATTCGGGCCGTTTAACGAATCGCTTCGACAATAACCAATTACAGCTCCCAGATGCATAAACTATACCGGCGTACTTATAGTTATTAAGAAATATTGTTACCGAAAAGCGGCAGCCAAGCAAACCGATCGCTTTCGCAGAGATTCTCCCCGATCCAATTCAACCATTCTCAACGTTGGGAACAACAGCAAAGCAACAGCAGCAACAGTATAATCACCAACATGCAATGTTTACAACTTTCAAGTTTTGCGTTTACTGCAAGATACTTTTTTGACTTTTTTGTATGCGCTGCTTGGTGTGTGTTTTTTATTTTCGTTTTTTTTTTATTCCTTCTAGTTGTGTACGACGACCAGAGCAGACACAACACAACGAGGAGATTGCTTGCTTGCTATGCTCTAGCCGATTCAGATACTCTATGGGCACCTTGTTGTTCAGCAAGCTAACTGGAACTGCTGCCTCCAAGTTTTCGTTGCTGCGAATTTTGTATCAGTTCGCATTTGGAAGTCACGCGGATTTGTAGCATTCTGTGTTCAGCAACTAAATTCGCCGCGGTTACGGTTTGTGTTTTCTTGTATATTGTTTTGGGTTTCGATCAAAGAAATCCGTGTTCAAAAAAACTGTTATACACACCCATCTCGCAGACACTGCACTAAGTAAGAAGCTGTCTATCGCAAAAAAAAAAAAAAAAAAATCGAGAAGGTGCTCCAAGTGTCCATTGCGGTAATCGTGACATGCAAAATCGTTGGTGTGGCAAATCGAAGTGTTATTAAATAGAAACTCAACGAAAGGGAAAACGACTGCATATAGTGTAATTTATCGAAATTGCCATTCGATTTATTTTGCGAGACCAACAGGAGGAGGAGGCTGATTAATCAAGATCGTGTTTTAGTGATATTATTCTGCGTCAGATACCTCGAGCCGCTCTAAGACTGATATGCAGTACGAATATATGGGCTAACAGAGCATTGGGTCCAGTCCGGTTGTTGCACTTTTTGCATACGCACATACACTGCGACTCGTTGCCGTAAACACCTTCAAAGCTTAACCCGCAATAGGCCTATAACATACATTAAACAAGTCGTATGGGAAACTGGGTTTTTCTTTTTTCTGTTCACGTGAATGTTGCAACATCTAGCGTCAGTGCGTAGAACTTGCCGTCATCGGTGTCGTGTGGTGGTCGTGTGTTGTTCATTGAAATTAAGTGAGACATATTTTAAGTTTCTCTTTTCTAATTTATATAATTAGAGCTGGGGTTTGCTGGCGTCTACAGTCGGTGCGAATGATTCATTTTGTTGTCCCGAAATAACGTTTTGTGTTCAGAGTGCCCTTGAGGGGATCTTGTGTTGGAACATTATATTTCGCAAGACAAAAACACTGACATCAAATCAAAAGAAGCTAAAAGGAATCTATAATGTTGCGAAGGATATCGTTTTTGGCGGTGATCATATTTGGATATTTGTTAATAACAGGTTTGTTTTTATGTATCTCACTTAATGGTGTGTATAGTTACGCAAGTGTTTATTAGATAAGTGACAGCCTAATGATGGCATATCGTGCCAAGGAACTATATTTCTTAAGTGGTACATGTGGAAGAGGGTTCACTTCAAAGTGAAGAAAGTTTTACGACATCAAACACGGGTGGAGACTGAATATTGATAATATTGATTTAAGTGTGGAAGCTAATTTCTTGTTTTTACATTTCTTTACGTGCGACAGAAATTTACCAGCGATCGAGGCTAAATAATTTGAAATGTTTCTAATTTGATTTTTTAGAATTTCATATGGGATCTATTTTTTAACACTACACAACTTTTTTGTCGCTATACGTCCGAAGGTCGTAACCGATCTGTCCATCACGAATGGCTGCAGGTAGGTATATTTCGAAGGCATTTGACAGCATCAACCTCTTTGTAGAAAATTCGTACATTAAGTGATGCATCTCTTGTTTAATGACCTTTTTCACCGTGTAATTGAAGCTGTTGTTCTGGAGAAACCTTAAAAGAAACCTCTCTCATAAAAGCGGGCTATGTACAAAAACTTGAGTAGAACCAAGGAGGCTGGTACTATTTTACCAATGAGGTTACGAGCTGTCGACAGCAGACAACGACATCCAGATATCACGATCAATCGAAGAGTTTGGTCGTGCTATTTACGATCGTTCCACTAAACCACACCTGACACGAGGTGAAACGTGAGTATGTCAAATTAACTGGATGACAATCAAGTTGACTTAAGTGGAATTAACTTTCAAAATCGGCGATTAGAATCTTTTGAAATCAAAATCTCGAATTGACTTGACGTTTGGTAATAACACAGATTTGTCCTTATTAGGAAAAAATTATATAAAATTAGCTCCAGACAAAATTATAAGATAATATATCCTACCGTTTTTAAGCATTCAATAAATAAAATAAATAAAAAGCTTTTTCTACCCAAATGGTAGTTGGAGTTCAGTTTCTAAAACCTACGACTAAGTTGTCATAATTATCTATTAAAACGTGAACATCCAAAGTTTCCGTACACTTTTTAAGTATTTAAAATGAAATGAGAGGAACTTATACCATTCGAAAGGTACTGTGCCATAGATGTGCACAAACGTAGGTATATGTCGCCTTTAAGACTGGTAAAATGAAGTTAATAATTCCCCATAAAATGCTTGTCAGAGTTAATGCAACCCATTTTGTTGACAATAAATTTTTCGCCGCCATATTGTCATAGTAACGTACTCAAATATTTATATCATCTTAGGCTAGAACCTATTTTCGAAGGAATCCTACCCCTAAAAGTAAGCAAAGGAAGACCTAATAATTTTAATTTAGGGGCATAATGTCTGCAATTATTGACGGTTGGTTTTCAATGATGTTACCATGGAAAAGAGCATTTTTCGACATAAATTTTTTGCTCCAAGTTTTCATAGTGATGTATTAAATGTTAATCATGAGTAAAAATTACTTTCAAATGGGCAATTGTTTTCGATATCTAGATGTCGATTATTGCGGTACGTTTTTTAGTATTACATATTAAAGGTAGGTTCGATTTTCGTCCAAAAGCAAAATCTTGTATAAATAAATAAAAAATTGCTGACCGAAATTTGCAAAAACCAACTTTGACCAGTAGAAGTTCGAGTCAGATATGACTACCGATCTGGCACACATGGTGCATGCCTTGGATTTAAAACCAAAGAAATCCACAAGTCCAGGAGTCTCTTCCATCGTTCTCAATAGGTGGTCGCCCGCAGTCTTGAAATATTTGTATATTTAATGGTGGGTGGACGACAAAATGACTGCGCAAACTTTTCCATCTGTTCCATTTGCTGGTTTTAACTTAAGTTTTCATAAGGTTTTAAGCATCAATGATGACTTGACAAACTTGACAGCCTGTATTTGGGCCCACAATTGTTTCTTTGACAAAATAATTCAAACGTTACAAGTTGTGTTATGGTTGTACAGTGTTGTTATATATTGGGAATTTTTCATTTGTATAAAATCCCAGTCCAAACGAAAAAAAAACACCCAAATTCCTCAAAAACTCCAGATTTTGTTCCCGCTGCGCCACCTCTTGTAAACGTCTGACAAACATCCGAGAGTAAAACTGTCATGAAAGAGCTTCTTAATCAGCCGTTTAGACTCGGCATAAAATTGTGGATCCCATCCATTCGTCCTTAAAGCGAAAAACTCACGCAAAACGAATGGTTGTGAGAAGCTTTGCCTGTTACGCCAACTATTTTTTTATTTATTTATTTATTTATTTAAACCAAAACGTATTATTAGGAAAAAGAAACAAAAATGTAAATAGAAGAAGTGTGTTTCTATTCAAGACAAATATTTCAAAATAAATCGTATTTTTACCAAATTTTTGTGCAAGTCTTAAGCTACTACCAGACGGTTTGTTGATATACACAAATTTCATTTGGTTATCGCGTATACTAATACTGTGTTTATACACAAAGTCGATTTGTATAATTTGCGGTTCGGACGGTTTGTGCACATTTTACATAAATTTATTCACAATTTTACACAAACCGTCTGATAGTAGCTTTATGCCTTTTAATATTCGTTGATCGCTGCCCAGTGCCCAATCTGGGTCATTTCGGTTTGTTATTATTTTGAGATCCACGTATCCAACCGTTACTGCTCTAAGGCAGTGACCAGATTTAATTCCCCATGTGTAAGACTTAACTTTCGCGGGCCCTGACCAACCGATTGTTGTCTTGATAATAGCTATTAGTTTTTTTTTCGGGCATGCCAAGTAAATGCTCTGTTGACACCATCGAATGTATTTTCAAATTCAATTCTAGAGCAGGTAAATAGATGCTCGGTATTCGTTGCACTGTCTAATAATGACTCACGTCAGTGTTGGTTTTGGGAAATTTGCCTTTCCATAAAGAAGAGACTTTTGTGCAAAAGGGAAATAAAATAAAAAAATAAAAAATATTTGCCTACGTTTCAAACTCAAATCCAGCTCCATAAGCTTGATGAAAATCAATATGGAATATATTTTGTTTGCTCTTAGTAAGACAGCGAACTTATTTTTCTCTACAAATTGGTCGAATAACCGGTAATGTCTGACAAAGAGAGGGAGGACTGCTGGTTGAAAATATTCCATTCCAAAGATGTCTATCTCCAGTGATAGATCTGTAAGAAACAAAAAAATATAGTGGGGAATTTATGGGAATTTCAGCAACTTGCGGAGGGGGAAATATTTACATCTCTATAACATGAAAACACATGGGAAGAGACAAATCAATAGCAAGAGAACATTTTATCTATTCACCTACTCCAGTTTCTACGCACCATGGGTCTTCCTTTTTCTGGGATCTTGACACTTATTATTTTCCTCCACTTGTCAGGAAAACTCGCCAGCTTTGTGACAAGAGCAAATGTTTATTGGTAACACACCTTGCTTTTCTTAAGTACTTTCATTGGCGGTAGTGATCTCTTCTTTACTCTTTTGGGGGTAGTGTGCTGCCGATTGCTTCCACTCCTTGCGAAAGGTGTTCTTTTAATTGCTGACGCACGGAGGACATTTCATGTTATACCATCAGCTCCTCTTCTGTAGCAGACGTTTAAGAGTCAAATTTTAAAAAATCGACCCATCACCAAAGGAACAATTTCGCTGTTGACTTTGTGAAAGACTTGGAATCCTCAAACATGTCACAACAGCAATGCAAACATAACTCAAATCACCTACGAGTACTCGTACCAACTATGTCTCCCACAATCAAATCCAATGTAAAAAAAAAGACTGAAACCTTGTTTAGCCACAGCTGCTTACGCAAACAGACCGAATGAATAATTACTCATTGTTGGTTGATTAATTCCAAAGCATTAATGCCTCCTATGCTAATTAAGCGTTCGCATCAATTCAAAGAAACTACTCCCATTGTGCATTTTCATGAGGCGTGGAAATTCACTTTATTTGAATTAAGCTGAACTTTACTATCTCGACGACGCCAGAGCCGCACACTCAAATTGATCGCCCAACACTCCGACTGCATTGAAATAATTGTTGACCTTCTTTCAGTTTTGTTTGCCACCTCCATGCAGTTTATTTTTGTATTTTTTCTTTTTCTCGTTCGAGTCTCGTTAAATGTCAAATGTGGTGGAACTGCTCTTCAGAGACAATCAAAGAATTACCCATGTGAACAAGAAAGGTAGCTCTGATCGAAAAATCTCAGGCCATACTCGAAGAGGTGTTTATGTGCGCCAGCAACAGACAGCACGGTATTCATAACAGTCCACAAGACTTGTTAGGTTGTCACTTTATAGATTTAGATTAAATAAAGACGTCTACTGTGTGGTAAAAATATGGTTCTTGACATGCGTGTCGAAAAGGCGACAAAAATTATCAAATATAAATGCGCCGGCTCGTATTACACGCCAGCGGTTAGAGGGTAATCGTCGACAAGTGGTGGAAGAAGGTGGAACAAGTTTGAAAAGTGTATAGTTTTTGGAGGAATTTTGATGCGGGTTTCGGGAAGGCGAACATTTGTAGTTGAACAAATTAAGTACACCGAGTCCAACCAAGTTGGAGAGTATATTTCCAGGGGATTTCCAGGGAAGCTTCTGAAAAAGGTGCTGAATCTGCAGTCAATGGTTGCAGTTAATGTGTACCTTTGCTTTAGTAAGGGTTGGACAACGATGGAAACAGTTGCCGAACTGTAGAAGAGGGAAGATCGTACTGATGGTAACTCTGAACTCAATGACGTCGAAAGGTTCAATACTTCAGGTTACCTCTTGCGGATGATAAGGAACTATCTCGAGACTCCACACCTGATTTATCAGAGAAGGCGCTCAAAGAAAGGAAATAATCGACGGAGCAACGAAGGAATCGATCTTCGGAGCTGAACTCTGAAAGAAAGCTTACGATGGCATACTTTAAATGGAAATACCAAAGTTACCACTGTGGAAGGCTTCCTATTTGCCTTCTACAGTCCGAGGTGAATCAAGGACTAAACTAACAATCCTCTTAAGTCTGCCCGGTCCTCAGCCAACCGCCTTTAGTTGCGCACTCCAAGTTCTCCTAGACCCTTACTACTTAGAGCAGGTCTTCCTTTACTGTGTCCACCCTAAGGGTTAGGATAAAAGAGTCCGTTGACCGAGGCTGAGATCCGTTCGCCCTTCATGCGGCCTAGCCTAAATGTGTAGTTTGTGTTTTCCGGAACCGGAACTGAGACGCTTTCGCCAACAGGTCCATTAGACTGGGACTGACTGTACTGATAAAAAAAAAAAAGACAAAAAAGCGAACACAGATTTTATCTACTTAAAAAGTTATCTTTTGTGTTAGAAGGGTCACGCATTTATGTAACATAGAGTTGTCAAACTCTGTGGCGATCTTATCACCTGTTACAGACACGCACAACAGAACAAAAGGGGCGAAAGTCAATCCTATTCGCAATTGCTTTTAAGTTGGTACTCTGTAATACTTTCGGAATTCTTAATCGGAGTAGTAGTAGATTTCATTCAGCTTTCGAAATAGAGAGTACAAAACGTCCATTTTCGAAAAATGTTACTTTCGAAATGAGATACAGAGTAGGGCCCCAGGCTCTTGTGCACTCTATGGATCTGTATGAGGTATCCGATCGGGACGGAATTTCCTCCGATTTGTACGAAATCCATTCGCGATATCCGTTCCGGTCCAACTTTCGGAAAAATTCTCCGACGACATATAGTGCACCTTGCAGCATTCTTTTGCACAGCTTGTACATTTTTATGTCACTTACTTTTGACAGCTATCCGAAGCTATCCGAGAACCAATTGCTGCGGAATATTTTACAGTCAAATGAACGCGTTTATATGGCTGCATTTATTTTGTTCCGAAACGGATACTTCGAACCAGTGATGCCAGATTTTTCTTGCCGAAATTCTCCATTTTGGGGGAAAAGTTTCCCCATTTCGATTCAATGAAGAAAATATAAAATCAATTTTAAATATAAAACAAATTTGTTTTCTTTTATTAAGACATCTTTTTTTAAGAAGGTAACACAAAATTCATGTGAAATCAAAACATAAATAATTAATTCATTCGTTCCAAAAATGAAACTCACACAAAAACGAATGGTTGTGAGAAGCTAGGCCTTGGGTCCCTCGGACCTGTTGCGCCAATTATTATTATTATACGTTGACTTTAAAAGTTAATATACAGGTACAACAAAAAGAATTCTTTACTCTTTAATTTAATCTAAATAACTTTAACAACTGCGGATTCTTGTGAAAATGAGTCGCTGTCTCTGCTCTCTGATTGGAATTTTCTTTTGCACTTTGGTTTTACTAAGTTTATATACAAAAATTTGTTATTGCATTACCAATACGTATTTCTATGATAACACTTTCCAAACCCATTGTCTTTCTTCAAAAAAAAAAAAAAAAAAGGAAAAGAATACTTAAAACAATGTTCATTCACTGTTTTGAAAATGCTGAACAGCGAATGAAACGACAAACTTCACAGCTGACATTTAATTTGCAAAAGGGTTGCAGTTAGCGAACTGAATGTGAAAGTGGCACATGTGAGTACAGGTGGTGTTCAGTTCTAAATGCGTAAAAAAGCTAAATCGCTTAGATTCTATAAACGCGGTGATGTTTTATTGTTCGGGATATATTTGAAAGTTAACTACACGAGTTTTATTTCAAATTTAAGCCAAAATAATAAACATGCGTTTATTTCGTTTTTCCCCGTTTTTAGAGCACTTTTCCCCATTTAGTGAACAATTTCCCACATCTGGCATTGCTGCTTCGAACACAACCTGAGTTCCGAACAGATTTGACTTTCGTTTCGGAATTTGTCCGAACCGGCGTTGAACTTGTAACTTGTAATTATTTGTTACACTCGAATAAAGCACTTGTAGGTATCACAGGAACTTGCTGCTTTCTGTTGTAGACCTTCGAGCATCATTCAAGTTCTGGTCAGGCTTGTGATTTGTAGAGAAGGGGCTGTTATGGGCTAAAATACCTCTTTGCTTTAAAATGGTAACTCATTAGTTTTCACAAAAAATCGAAAAAAAATTCTCCTAAGTGAAATGTAGACATTTTTATTAACAAGCTTAAAATAAGCATATTTCATAAAAAATATACAAAACCAATAATTTTCTTTTTTATAAGACATAATATCAAAACGAGGGAATGCACAAAAAATTCGATGGGCTGTTTTCTTCCATTTTGAATAAGAACTATTCAATCTTTTCACAATGAAAATACGTTTTAATTTTATTTTTAAACAATTAACGTTTCACGGAGATTCAAGATTTTTTCCCATTTTTTAAGCTTGTCGCTCGTTTTCGCCCTTTTTATTTCAAAAGCGCCAAAATTCCCCTCAATCTGGTGCTCAACACACCCATCGCCATTAGCTTTCACTCTGCAGGTATTTTGAGACATCTCATTACCTTTTGCAATTCAATTTAATTTGATCAATTTTCAAGACACCAGGCGAACTCTCTCCCAAAAAGGAAAACGAAAGTTACGAAATCGCAAGTATAGCTGACAAGACTGCAGTAGACCGAGTCACACTCAATTGACCGGCTTAATAGCCTATGTACATCTTTGGAAATGAACTGTGCAAATGAACTCCGTTCCTGTGCCGCACAGATACCACATTCACATGTGTGATGAATTGCTCAACGTACGCTATGAAATAACAAAAAGGCGACGCTGCTGCTGCTGTGCGGATTCTTATGCAATGATTTATGCAAATAAATTAACAATGCTGCATTTGGTTTTGCAATTGAACCCACTTTGTTGTTGTCGAGCGTAACATTAACCACTGGCATGGTATGCCGAGTCGCATTGAATTGATTTTGTTCGCGCTGCAGGAGGAGCGCATCGCTCCAACATCAGTCACAACAAAAGAATCTCGAGATCCCACAAAAGAAATAACTAAACGCGCTGTTACTGTGAGTTATGATCCGTAAGCTGTATCAGATACCGGCCGCTCTGCCTCATCGGACACATTTATATGAAACGGAAGTCTTAAATATGACACTGCCGGCATGTCAGACAAAGAGAGAGACAGAGGGAGAGGGAGAGACAGACCCCTCCTTTGCTAGCACGAAATGTCATTGTGTTATATTGCCGATGCCGGTGTTGCAGTTAATGAGGAGCAAGGTTGCCCATCAATTTATTGCGGATGGGAAAATTAACACGCCGATGCACATGTAATGTTGTGAGTTGTAGCTACGGTTGTGGCCCATGCATATTGGCGATGTGCATTGAGACGGCTTTTGCGGACGGGGGCAAGTGGCTGTTGGTTGAATAGAAGCTTTTTCAAAGTGCATTCTTCGAGCAAATGCTATAACATTGTGATGTAATATACTCGTTCGTTTAAACGTGTCAAGATCTCCGTGAAGCGAGCGGAATGATTAAGTAGCTTGGATTCCACATTTAGAGTCTCCTCTTCAACAAACTTCTTCAAGTATGTCATTCGAATTGAAAATTAAGGCCGCAAGAATCTTGAACACAATAATTTTACTTTAGCTATGTATTTTGGTCAAAATCATTGGTAAAGTTTTCGGGTAAACTAAAGAAAGCAACATTTTTGAAAAATTCCTTTTTTTAAAATCCATTGTACGACAATATAGAGAAAAACTGAGTTTGACATAAAGTTAGAAATGACCATATTACCGTAGAAATTAATTTTTGTTACAATCGAATGGAACGTTTTCGAGGTATGAGTACGCAGTCATGTCAGACTCACCTACTTAAGCTAAGATATCAATTTTAGTTGAAATCGTTAGAGCGGTTTTCGAACAAATCATACTGGTATCATACTGCATGGGAAGTACCATCAATATTGAGGTTAGCTTGCAAACAATAAACGGCCCGAACTCTAAGCCCCCAAAACTACAAATCCGAAGTATGAATTAAATCCGGGCAACCGTTTAAGATGTAGGCCTTGGGACATAAGGACAGACAGACAGACGGACAGATTTTGCGTCCTCTATCATCGTAATGTCCGAATTGATTCACATCTCGAGATCAATTTTTTTTTACGAATACAGTGCCTTACTAATAATCATTTTTAAACTTCATACAAAATATTTACTACACCACAATATGCATCGACCAATAGTACATTCGTTTTAGCAGCCTTGTTTGGACATAAGAATTAAAAGTTTGGTCGGATGCATGGACATTTCGAATAGCGTGGTGCAGGTTGGACCGATTATTCAGCGAATCGACAACTCTTACCGCCGTTTACTACTCTGCTAAAGTTTACTTTACAGTTCTTCAAGATCGACTGTGAATACAGAAGCATCAACAGAATTTCCACATTTATCTCTGCATGATTCCGTTTGGGCCTATTTTTCTTACGACAATCTTTTTATCCGCTGGTGTAGAAGTTGTTCGAACATTGCCTCTTTTGCAGCCACCCTCAAAAGATTCGACCGCCTGCTTCTGGAGCTCATTCTTCATTCAAAGTTCCTCCTTTTGTTTTTGATCGTAGAGATCGCAGCAGCTATGGTTTTGACCTGCAACATTGACAGATAGACCTCGTTTTTAGCTGGCGGTACTTCTAATCGAACCAGATGATTCTTTGTGGTCTATTAGTACAACCCGGTACATCGGTGGCGGCACTTTGGTAATGCTGCCACTGCTCGTCTTCACTGCAGCATCAAACTGGGTAAAATTAAAAATTCCACAAGAAGGGTCAAAAACAGAGAATACATTTCTTATCATTTTCAATTTATCCTATGTACTTCTTGAGAGGTGAGAAACACGCGATTTACAAGAGTTGCTGCAGTCTTTGCGGACGCCAAATCCTTTTTTACAGCATCCCTCGGGTCTCTGTGGCGTGATGGAAGCCATGTCGTGACCTATGCTCTAAGTTCGAAGAGAAAGAGCTTCCAAGCCCGATCCGAATGATCATGATCTTGTTTCTGTTCCGCGTAAAATGATCTATGGCTGTGACATCACTTTACACACAGCGCAAATAGGGAAATAAAAACATAAATCAAACTCGAAAATGATTCGCAGTAAACCCACTTGCAAGCTTGGCAGAGTCTAAATTAAAAATTCAATTATGCGCAAGGCAAAAGCAGCTCTCCTTGAGCAGCTTGAAAAGCAATTGAAATCAGCGGCAAGAATCTTCTTACTCTACCATAACCAGCTGCACACATACAATTCATATTCGAAGACCACCACCATCAAGAGATCACGCTCAGACCTCACTTCACCGCCAGATGACTCTTGTCTCGTACTTCTGTTCAGTGTGCGTGCTTCAGCTTTAGCTAATAGCTCCCAAGGGAGGCCGCCGAAAAATGGCCAATTACGTCTGTTTTGTTTTTCCCTCCACAAGTCGTCAACAAATGACGTACTTTCAAAAATGTGTGCCTGCCCAAATTAGGGAACGGCAAAACAAGGCAGATCCACCAACCTTGCAGAAAACATCACTAAATAGCTATTGGGAATTCTATTTTTATTTTTTTTGGCGTTGGATCTTTGTGAAAGGAAAAGTCGTCTCTCAGTCGTCGCCAACATAGGTAACAGCGGTTTTATTATTACATTAGCGAATGCCATCTTCTTGTAAGCCTAAGTGGATAAGTGCTCTATAAGTGGATGGTGGTGGTGGTAAATGGGCTACAGGCGAGAGCAATTTATTTGTAAAAAAATGTGGCTTTCGCCAATTGAACGGTTTTGGGAGAAACAAACCTGTCGACAGTCTGAGAAGTGGGGCGCACCAGCAGCGTTACTGCTACTCGATTGCACATTGCATAAGAGCAAATTAAATAAGGTGGGCAATGTGGTGTGCTCCTCTCGCGGAGCCCCTCCACAAGTCGCCTACTAAGCCGGACTCACAACAGGTATGCTCCCCTCTCGGACTCCGCCAAATGTGGATGCCTGGCGATGTACTCGTATCTATGTTTCTTTGGATGATTAATTATGAGAAAATATCACTCGCTTATGCGGATACACGCTGGCATGCCGTCGACATGCTGTATACGAGCAGCGTCCCTGATGACAATAACGCGTCGGCGCGCACCACCACAGCAGATGATGATACTGAGTCAATAAGTGGCCATAGATGTTGGTGGCGAAGGTTTTATGTGTTCGATCTGAACCCGGAAGATGTACAGCCGCTGTTTGCTTATAGCAGGACCACAAGCAGGACCGCATGGGAATTAAATTAATGGCCACGGCTGAAGACACTCGGTGTAAATGTGCAAATGTGATTGGTTTGGGTTCTCGCTTTATGATTTCTCGCCGATTTTGCAATCAGAGCTTTGATGAGTTTTCTTTGCGATTTACCAACACATGGCACAGAAGGTCTCACTTTTAATGGCTAATTATGGTAATTAGAGGGTTTGAAGCTGGCAAACACAACCGAGTCATCTCACGGAACTTGCGATCGCATTTCATGTCGTGATGTCGTGATTATTGTGGCAGGAAACTGCAAAAGTGGGATTAATGTCATTGGAGTCATCTATTTGTTGTTAACGTTTGTTTGACGAGGGGATATAGCTTGTAGCAACTTTAGGTGAATGGACTTTTGTAGTCAGTTATGCCAAAACATCACCTCTTCATTTGGTTCAGGCCCTTACTACTAATATCCATGTTCGCAACCACGATGACAAACTTTTAATCACTAAAGACAAAGTTGCATTGGCAAATAGTGAGAGGGTAGGCGCAGTGGCTTAGTGGTTATAATAAAAAAAAGAAACAAAATTCAAATATAGATAGATTTAAGGCCGAAAGGCAATAATTTTAAGGATATTGATAAGTTTAGAGCGCTCGCATGGAGCCAGTAAGCTAGAATAAGATAAATGTTAATTTTAAATTAGATTTAATCGTTTCTTTTTTCATATATTTCGGACTCTTACCACCACAATCCGAGTTCGGAGCCAAAAGCTGAGACAACACCTTTGATCATAGTGACGAACACTCACTGGAGAGTGAGCTAACAACCTCGCAGAAATATCATTTACGACACCTTGCTTAATTTAGTTCAGACACTTACCACAAATAAGTGAGTTGGAGAAAATAACAAACGGCGAATTTGCACCCAAAAACTTGATGGGCGTTTATGGAGCGGCCAACCGAGTTTACAAGCAAACATTTTGAAGGCGTCCGCAGTAAAAATATGCCAAGCACAGTTTAGGTTCAACACCCCGCTACAAAATCAGTTGTGGCTCATCTGAAAGGGAGGGCTTTGGTTAATTTGTCCAAAACCTGAGTTAAAGCGAAAATACATTTATTATAACATTTGCAATCAGAGCCTTTATTGGTAGTCCGGATAGCAGCATGGTCCTTGAAATGGATCTTCAAAAAGTCAGTCACAAGAGACTAGTTCTATGCACACAGATGCCTTTTTCGTTGCAAGACTAATCTTCTATAAATTCAATTCTGGGACGATTTCGGGGATTCTTTATTGGTTTTTTTCATATTAGGAAAATTACCATGAGGTCCTGATTTGGCATCCAATGATTCTTAAATATTTATTTTGACTTTTCTATTTCAACAATTAATTAGCAAACTACTGCTGTGCGGTATTTCTTTGTTTTCAAAAAGTAAATTGAGAAAATCGAGATTTTCGGATGTAAAGGGTTTTCAATAAGAGGTGTTATTTTGGTATTCAACGAAAAATGCAATTTTTTTTTTAGATAAATGATCAGATGTTTATTTCATAATAAAGAGGAAAGTATGCCATTCATAATGAAAAACAACATCAGCCAAATGGCCACCACGAGCACGCATACAGGACCATATCCTTTTCATGAAATTTTCCATAACCAAATCGCAAAGTGGCTGCCCTATGTCCTCGATAGCCTCACGAATTTTATCTTTGAGGAAAACCCTTTACAACGAACCTTTCGTTTAGGTAGTTAAATGTTTTTTGTTCTTTGCAATTCAAGAAGCCCAGAGGCCCAGGTTAACTCCGAACAGTAGCGCCACCTAAAATAAAAATAAAAAATAAAAAAGCTAACAGAGGATTTCCTTCCCACCTTTGTGTATATAATTTTGTTTGACGTCGGGTAAGTCAAGTAAGACGCGACGCACAGTTACGAATGAAGATGAGTGATGCAACTTTGATCAAAGTACCGGAACGGCCGGCCTTTGCTGTGCGAGTGGCAAAGTGGAATTGGTTCCATTAGATGCAACCCCGGAACCACTAAAATAGCTCTTTGAGTCGGATGAATTTCTAAAGAACATTCGACCAGAACAAAAACTGTTTCCGTGTGAGTTCATTTGAAACAAAAACTATTGAAAAAATTGGTTTCATGCCGACTTGCAAGGTATTTTTTTCTTTTACAGGTACATTATGCAAACACAACTGTTCTAACAATGCCACGTGATTCTACACTGCACAATTCGGATTAACGGTTTGATTGAAACAGATCGACATTGCTATACTTCAGTTATTTCTATTGGCCCTTAGCAATAAAACATTTTCGATACGACTTGTGTGAAAAATTGAACTCTTTGTCTAAATTAGAAATGAATTGACTTTAACAGTTAGGGAATTGTCATTTTGGAATCAATTAAAGTGGCATTTGTCAAATTAGACAGATCACAAGCGTTTTTGCTTTTTCGAATTTCCCCTTGCTTTATAACTCAAATCATAACGATTTTTGTTTACTTAATTCCCATTAACGACAACTTGATCTCTGGCCTCTGGTGAAACAACAAAATCGAGTCATAAAAGCTAACAGAAGTTGACTTTTGTTAAATTTGTATCATTTCTATGAAATGCTAGGTGGAACTTAGGGGTCCTTAGCAAAAGAGTACTTAAGAATCGATTTTCGTTTTCTATTTCTTTTCTATTTCTAAGAGCCGTATTTAATATAACTTTTGAATAAAGAATTTGAATTGATGTTCATGCGCATTGTGCATGCTCGGAGTTATTGTTTGCATTCGGGCGGAACTAGTTCGCCGCGTCAGCTAGTTATACAATAATTTCCTTTCCTAATAGACATAATATATCATAACGAGTGAATGCATTCAGATGCACAAAAAGTCCTACGTAGACGTTCGAGGGGCTGTTTTATTTCTTTAAAATTTTGTCTTAAGGAAAAAACGTTTTAATTTTATTTTAAACATTTTACGTTTCATACAGAGATTCTGTATTTGTAAAAGGGGACAAGCTATTAAAAAAGGGGATAAAGCTTGTCCCCTTTTCCCCTTTTTCATTCAAAAAGCGCTAAAATTGGTGCTTTTCCCCTTTTTCATTCAAAAAGCGCTAAAATTGGTGCTTTCCCCTCAATCTGTGACAATGTCCCCTCTTTTCCTTACTAGGATTGTAGGGTACTCAGGTGGACCCCCAATTCTTCTCAATCTTTCGTCGCCGACAATAAGCCATCAGGGACATTCTCCACCACCTAATTTTAAACCCTGCCCAGCATATCAAGGTCTTTTCCTGTGAGTGGAGAGATATTCCACGTGGCTATCCTAAGGAAAAAGTAACTTTGCTTCAGAATCTGGTGGTATATTGGCTTTCGACCCTCAGATTTTTAGTGGAACCATTGACAGAAGGCTCGTAGCCGATCCGCATTGCATCTGGCCGACAACTAAACGCGCGCAAATCGGAAATTCACAAGATATAGCTGGAAAGACTAACTGAGGCTAGTTTCTTTTCAAAAAGAAATACCTATAAGCCTTTGACTGCACCCTGAGATGCCTGCAGATATGTGTTACTTTTTCATCTCAGTTGTGGTAAGTTGTAGTCCTCAAGGGAGTTTCTTTCTGGTCTTACCATGTTTGATCTGACATTGGTGGATATTTTTCAATGAATTTCAAAACCAATTTCTGAAAAAAAAAAAAAAAACCAAAGTCTCTTGTAGGCAGATACAAGTTACCCGAATCATGACTCTGCACCTACTGCCGGAAGAGATCTGTCGTTATATGTTAGAAAGAAAAAACAAAGTCCAACAACATGTGAAACCTTGCGGCGGGTAAACAAATCAATTCGTCTTTACAGCTCAATAGTAATAGTGGCAGTGAAATACATAAATAAACCCTCGTATTTCTATCGACCCCAATCTCTGCCTACATATCTCAATCGCATCGGTTAAAAGTTACTTACGCATTATTAACCTCCATCACCTACAACAGAGCTGAAAGCCGCCGCCGGAGCTAATAAATTTGCCATTTTAATTGGCCTTCAAATCTGAGAGTAAATTGGTCCGAACTTTCTGCCGCAAAATAATGTTCGCTATTGCCTTAATCATTAATCAGAGTTGGTGTGTAAAAAAAAATAATAATTTATCAATTTTAAATTCGTTCACATGCATTTATTAATTTCATTCCACCACCACCATCGGCATCGGTGTAATGATAGCTAAATAATTATTTTTTCCACCTCCTAAGTAGTTTATCATTTTTTAATAATTAATTAAAAAAAAAAAAGACTACACGAGTGCGGTGGTGGTTTACGACGAACGTTGCGTTTTGTGGTGCGACAGTCGGCATCAGAAGATTTATACACACGTTGCATCCCGCAATTATGAAATTTACGCATCATAATTCGTTCGGTAGTCCACTCTTCGCCCGGAAGCGGTATATGTGGGTGATGGCTAAATGGAGATCCATGTGAAAATTGTTGCATCGTTGAGTACTTTTTTTCCCGCCATTCAATGAAAAAAAAAGGCCTACAATGGGGTTTTATTTATTTTTTATTATTTTTCGTTTCATAAGCTTATTAAGGAGATAATCCACTGGAGTAGGTGATTGTTACAGCGGAGAGCTGGCTGCAACCGTTTAACCGGTGCTGTGTGAAAAGTGCTTGATGTTGTGTTTGTAGGCGTGTACCTATATCTGGTTTACATAATTTCCACGGCAGATCAAAATAATCAGAAAGTTTCAGTGCGCCGGGCATCCGCTTTATATATAATATGTAATTTTTTTTGTCAGAATAAAAAGTCAATTTGCCGCGATGTAGCTACTGGCAGTCCATCCGGTGAGCGGCGTTCTTGTTGGCAGTTTCCCTCTGCAATTGTTTATTGTGGCAATTTTAATTTTACAAATTGCAACAGAAGCAATAAAATATCGCACACCAACAAACAAAGTCCTAGCAGACACAAAAAAAGCCTCCACAGAGTGGTTCGCACTTAATCATCTTCGCATTATAATCAACAGTGCAGAAATAATACACCACAGATTGAAAGCTGGCGAATTGTGTTAACGATATTGTTTTATTGCACTTAATTGCTTTTATGTTCTGAATGAATTATAGTCAAGTGGATATAGCTTGGAGTTGCAATTTGAATTCTTCACGTTGTGACTTGTGGCACAAGGTGTCCCACAGAAGTCAGTTGTGTCTGAGCCAAGTGCATCGCAGTGAGTTACTTCTTGCGACAGTGACGTTCTTGGCACGAAATCTTTTTGGCAACGAGCAGTATAGGCTGATTACTATAATAAATGATTAAAGACTCCGTTTAAGGTGTGTCCACAAGACCGCTAAAGTTGTATGGAGTTTGTGTGGCGTTCACTAACTTATGGAGGGTATTGTGTTGGAGTGGCGTTTAATCGCTGTGGGGCGAATCATATTTGAATGCTGATCTTTTGACCTGCACCACATCGCATTTATGTTTTTAGTTTTCGTACGGACTCTTAAGGCAACTGGTACAAGGAGATGACCTACAAAGATAGTGCTGTAGAATGGTTGGAGTGTCGTCTAACCTGATTACCAAACATAGTTTCTTACTTGTTTTTTTCATTGGAAGCTTTGTTTTTTTTTTTTTAAATATTCTTTGGGCTTTACAAATAAGTAAACAAATTTATCAACGATCATTAAACTGGTCGAAAGTAAGTAAGGCTCGTAGTTCTAACTCTTATTGTGGGGTATTCTGTATTCACCAAACACTAACATCTTTTATTTTGAATTTCGCTCTTTGACACGGCATTTCTCATCGTCAAGTGCAGTGTTGCTATGACTGAAATTTCCCTAAAGCTGTTGTGAATATCCAAAATATCTAAGAGGAAATCCTATACGCTTTCCCCTTTTCGTAATAGTTTTTGAAGCAAGACAATAGCTGTTATTGTTCAAAACAACCTTTTGTACTTGCCAAAAATTCACCAATTTTGCAAATGTTCTAGGAAAATCTTCAGACAGTCGTATGGGAAGTAGGGACATTTATTGAATATATTACATTCCGAGTCCAAGTTTGGGTTTACCGAACTACGTAAGTGATTAAAATTTTTGTTGTGCAACGACAAATGATTGAAAATTGAAAGCCTTAAAATCTGTTCCAAATTTGTAAAACTACGACATATTCGAACATTTCCCTTTCAGAAAAATATGCCCCCATATATTGTATTCTATTGATTCTTACTTTTCTTTTATAAAACGAATTTTTAACGCTGGTATTTATGAAAAGGAGAAATTCCCACGTTGCTGTAACACTGTCCAATCAGAAACATAACAAAGTTTACCAAGATTACCTGGATATATTATTTTGTGAAACGAGCAAATGTGGTCTTAAATATTGCCCGCCTAATTTGTAAAATCATTTTACAAATTGACAATTAAAACTTGGGAAAAACAAAAGATGAAATATTAAAAAAAAAAAAAAAATGCAATGTCCGCAATATGCTGTCATATTGACTTATGTTAAATATAAAACTATAGACGCTTTAAACTTTAGGAGAGGTGAAGACCACGCATGAGTCTAAAGATCAGTTTATGAATGGAAAACGAGAAAAGGAGGGGCAAGCTTTAAAAAACCGGCCATGTGCGAGTGTCACTCGCGCACCGAAGGTTCCACACTACTTAAGAGTTGAAAATTGCGAACAAACAACAAACAATAATATGTTGGGATGAGAATGAGCATCCATTGGAAAAGTGCCACTGAGAATGAGTAGAGTTGAGTATTCATTGAAAATTCCAATTGGAATCGATTAAGAGAACACACCAATAACGAATGAAAAATGGTTAAAAGGAGCGTACTTTAAATAGTGATCGACAGTTTTTTTTTTGTAAATATCTTCTAAAATATTAACTTTTTCACAAAACAGTCTTCGGCACATATATAGCTACAAGCATGATCTACAAAAAAGGTATATATCTATTTTTCTGTAAATCAAGAAATAAAAAGTTTTTTTTGCGAATGAATATATTTTTACCGCTACCATTGGTATTTCTACGTCAATTAGTTTCAGAGATAGGCCTTGGTACAAAATTGGTCTATTGGTCGGACAAAAGCGAAACTAATAAGGTTCCTTTTTGTCCCTTTGTGTACGGAACCTTAAAAAGGGGAAAATAAAAAAATCTCTATGAAACGTTAAATGTTTGAAAATAAAATTAAAGCCTATTTTCATTTCGAACCAGTTTCAAAGAATGAATTGTTCATATTAAACTTGAAAGGAAACAGCCCATCGAACGTCTACGTAAGACTCTTTGTGCATCTGAATGCATTCAATTGTTTTGATAATATGTCAAGTAGAAAAGGAAGTTATTATTATAATATGTATATTTTTATGTGATATGCTTATTTTAAGCTTGTTAATAATAACAGCTACAGTAGTTAAGTTTTTCTTATGAAAACAGCGCAAATTTCAATGAGAGAAGAAAAAGGACATTCGTCTTTTTGGAATTTATGGGAAAAATAAAGCTTTTCCTGATAAAAAAAAAGGGAAAAACAGTCCTCAGAAGTCAAAAGCGCGCCATTACCTTCACAAATAACCGTTTAGGTATAGGCTCAAAAAGCTCTTAGTTGCAAAGGCTTTATTCTTCATTATCCTAGTTGTAAATATATGTAACCAATTTTTCAGTATCAAAAGGATGTGAACTATGTTTTTAAACAGCACTTCACTTGTAGCTCAATGTTAACAAAAATCGACAAACCAAGCAAAGATATATAGAAAAAGAAGAAATGCTCTGCTTGGCAATTTATGTCACGTGTTTTGTTTATTTGTTGAAAACCTCCAAATAAATAAAACAACTGGTTGTTGCAGTTTTTTCACATTCCTCGCTAGTTATTTGTGTACTTGTGCGAATTGGTGGCGAATCGTCATCTCATAACCCATGAGACAACTATTTACCACTAGAACGAGTATTTGTCATGTGTCACAGATTTATGATATTTCTGTAAGGATTTTCAATATTGGAACGGATTCCAGGCAACGAAAATTAATTCCCTTTAAATACAATCAAAAATACATCGTAGTGTTTTTTTTAGGAGTTTTTTTTGTTTCGAATATATAAATCTGACAGCGACACCATCTTTTTATTTAGTACTGCAAAGTCATATTTTAAAGACTTTAGGGCTTGTCAGCGAGCGGATTTAGTCGTTTATTATAAGTATTATCTTCGTATTTAATAATTATGTAAGTAGATCCTTTTTTTATAGTTGCCCTCTCTAAAGAGGTTAAGAATTTTTATTGTAAAGGTGAACTATTTGGCAGCACCAACTTGAATTGCAATGTCATAATTTGTGGAGATTTTCTGTCTCTTTTGCCTTTCGCAATTTCCACACATATATGATTATGATCCCGTTGTCGTTTCCGACTACTGCTCTTGCTAGTAAACGGTGGAAAAGGTACATAAGAGGGTTCCGTTCGGTTTGCGTGATAATGACGTTTGATCATTCGTTTTTTTAGTTCTTTGACAGCGTACTTTATTTTTGCCCGTGCTACCATTTGGTGTCCCTTTCGTTAAAACCTTTGTAAGTTCTTATAATTTTGGATTCCTTTTATTGAAAATCAACTCAAAGCGTTGGAAATTTGTGTTGATGGTGACTAATGTGGATGTTGTCCAGGGCGCAACAGGGCTATTCACATGAGCGCAAATTGCGAACAAATCAATTGAGATGTATTTATGAATTGAAAACTGCTATTTGTTGTAGCAGAAAAACATTATCTAACATCTAATCTAAAAAAAAACTGAGTCTTAATTGATTTAAGTAGCGAAATTTGTAGGTTTGCTCCTTTACCTTTGTAGTAAGAATGGAAAAGACTGTCAAAATGGCAGTGGTGGGGATAAATTCTCTCACAGAGGGAGACACTTACGAAAAAGTCAGGGAACACTTTTGTAGTAATCTATATGAAAAATGCCACATACAAAATTCAAAAATTCAAAAAAGAGGTACGAAAAGTCGTTGAAAAAATTTCCTAATTTATTAACAAAATAAGTTGATTCATCTACCTAGCGCACGGTTGCCAACAATGAACATTTGGGACAAAGGCTTTATCTTTCCCAATGTTCCTTTGCCCTTTGTCCTTCCCGACGATTTCTCAGCACCAAACTTAATTTATAAAAAAAAAAAATTATTTTAACAAAAAAACTCAAAAATAGGGTAAGTTACATTGCGAACGTATGCAGTTAGCCTTGCTTATGCGATCAAATATTTTGTATGTAATTTTTAGATAGTACGTTTTGGGGTGTATTCTAAAACACGAATTGGGTTTGGAACTTGATTTTGTTCATAAAAAAATAGTTTTCAAGCCGAACATGTGTACAATTTGTTTTTTTCAGTTGGAAAATCAAGTCTTTGTTCCAGTGTTGATTTCCCCCTTCCATTCTTTCGGTATATTTGTCCGAAGTTAGGTATAAAGTTGGCAACCGTGAGCTATGAAAGCGATTTGGATTTAATCGAACTTCTTTTAAATGAGTCCGAGTATGTGAAAGAGTTTGTAGTGAATAAACTAAGAAGAGGAAAAAGCGACATTTAAAATTATATGGAGCAGATTCTTTCTTTTTAAAGCAAGGAAGAATTTCGTCCCCACTATCGATTGAATTTTATTTTTCCGTCTGTTGAAACCATTTTAATACGGAAAAAATCAAAACAAATGCACGCATATGTCAAATGGGACAAGAAATTCCCAATCAGCTGTTAAATGTAAGGGGACTGACATCTTTTCCACTTCCTACACCAACAAATTTGCTGAGTAAAAATTCGTAAGATTCTCAGTGAAGGGGTAACATCTTGCTCTGTCGACTCTTTTACGAATATCGGCATTGAGTAAAAATTCGTAAGAATAAGTAAAAATCCGTAAGATTTAAAAGTAAAGGAACAGACCTTATAATTACGGCAATTTTTCTGTGAGTTTTCTTGGCGCGACTTGTCACACTTTATTCACAATTCACAAAATACAGTCGCGATCCACAAACCAACGAATGCAAAATTCGTGAAAAAAAAAAATAGAATTTTAAAAATGAAACCGAAACCGAATCGCGGGTACCTGCGACTGAAAAGTTGTCATGGAAATCGAATGTCAAAAACTACGAATAATCGATTGTTCGGAGTTCGCAGTTCGCTTACATATGAATAGTCCTTTACGCCCGAGCAGCGGTTAGTGACTTCAAACTGTGCGAATACTTTTTCCAAAATCAGTTTCGAGTAAAAAACGTTTAGCAGTGCTAAAAGCAACACAACTGAGCAACTGATTCGTTTACAACTCTTTTGGATTTGCAACTTGCAAGTTAGTGACTTGTTTGCGGAGAGTGCGATTAGTTGAAAACATTGCCCAGTGTTGAGAAAGATCCTAATTCATAGATTCGTGCGCAAGAGCTTCGCCTGTCATTAAACAATCGAACTTGCCGAAGGTTTGCGCAAGGATCTTGGTTTTCACGCTTAAAAGATTCAAGAATAGACGCCTGATGACTTTTCCACAGTGCTGACGACGGAGTGAGGAGCTGTGTCAACTTACCTCCCTCCACAATAGACCAGTTCCGATATTAAGAACAGTACAGTCTTTCCATAATATGCTAATATTTCACCTCATGAAAAAAAGCCAAGGATACCCCGTCCTATACAAACTCAATTTGACTGCAATTTTTTTATGCATATTATTTCGTCGTCATGTCCATATTTCAACAGAAACAAGCTATTCCCCAACGCATGTAAGCTTGACTTGGATTAATTGCGCCCCAAACTCCACACAGATTAGCCACAAACGACATAAAGAATTTATGCGACCTAACTGAATCTCCAGCGCAAAACAAGACATCCACTCAGTTCTAAGGCGAAAGCAACCCGTCAACGTTCAAGACATTTCAACTATTTAGACCCAGTTCAAGCGCACAATTCACATCTGTTCCCCACATCTTATCTCTCTGGGTTGCGTGTAACAATTTAAATAATTCGACACCACATTCCCTCCAATCGGGGGGCCTAAACTAGTTAACCAGACCCGAAATCAACTTGTACACGTCGGTTCGATTTTTCATTAATACGCTTTATGTGCGCACCGCATAAAGCTATTCGAATCGATACATATTCAGGACAATTGATGCAGTCAAAATTCTCAGTGACCAACAGCAACAATTGGACATTTTGTTTATTTTTTGCTTTGCGTGGACCAGCTGCCAGTCAACTCCTTGATGTCGGAATTTTGATTTAATTCACCGAACCGCCCATAAATTAAGAAATCATTTGACTCTTGCTGCAGATGGATATGCGTTCTCCTTTGTTGGTTCGCTCCTTAGCAGTGTTGTTGGGAATTTTTTGGCAGCGGCGGTGGCGCTGGATACAAAGCGCCAAACTACAAACAATCACAACCACCACAGTGTGGTTCGATGGAAAATGGCCAAACGAAAAGTGCTGGGCTTTGCACACTTAGAAGTAATTTGGTCGTGGTGAGTGATTTCTCAGCGAATTGTTTTAACACCTTCGGCAGGATCTCGTCGCTGCGGTTGGGCGCTTATTAGGACGGAGACGGACCAGACCAGCTCTATTGATGTAGGAAATTGCTTGCCTTGCGCAACTGACATCGTCGAGGTGGTCAAAATTGCGGAGGGGGTGCGAATTCAGCTCGTTAGGTGCGAGAAATCATTATCCGCATTGGTTGCGTATTTATTGAGATAGATCTTTTGTGTTTTTGCGCCAGCAGGGGAGAATATTGCAAGAAATGAAGGGAATTTACGGGTCTAGGAATTTTATTTCGCCAAACACGCTCTGTGAATTTGATTCTGATTCGAAAGACCTGTCGGTGTGGTTGCTATAAGTGAAGTTTTAATATTGCATTGAATGGCAAGAGCTGAGAAAAGAGTTCCATTTTTTTTAAAAAATATTTCCCACAGGTAGAATTGGCCCAGGTTACTGACAGTAAGTCTGAACCAGCACAGAAACAACTTTTGACGAATTAATACCGAAGGTTAAATTGAATGTCGGAAAAGACAAGGGACCTTTGATGTTATTTCAATTTAAGTCGATTAATAGAACCGTCCACCTTCGTGTGGTCTTTTCGATGTGTTGCTCTCAAAAATTAGGTTGTATGTGTGATTCCGTCCATGAAAAAATTGGTGGTCAATTAGTGATGCAGTTCGAAGTAGCCCTAATTCCAAACAAAGTTGTTATTCTGTCAAACAACAAAGGAAATTGGACACAATTTCTTAACATAAATTGTTTGCGAGTTGCTCCTCAATTTAAACTAGTTATACTCTTCGTAAATAAACAGTTTGGTTGGACACAATTACAAAAAAAAACTAAAGAAAAATCGACCAAATCGTATTAGTTCACCATTGAAAGAGCGCTTAACCCATGCGAGCGGCATACATTGTAGCGAAAAGCCCTGCTTAACCGACTTGGGTGACTATTTTCAGTTTTATTCAAAATTTAACATCTTAATTAAGTCAACGATAATTCATCCAAGAGCGAAGGCAGGATGCCTTCTTGTTGTTTGTTCTGAAAATCTCTAAAGCTGAACAAGAACAGTCAATCAATTGAATAACTTGATCAACCAGAGCAAAGACCAGTACTAGGACACGATCAAGTTCAATTTTGAGTCGATTTGCGGTCCTTAAACCTACCAGCCTGTAATTTTGGACTTTGATTTTGTGAGGTTTTCGTAATCCTTCAGCACACTCACAACTTGCGAGGCTCACAAAAATAATCGAATTTGTGATCGCCCATGGAGCAGGGTCCCTACTCTCTATTTCGTTCCGAAAGTAACATTTTTCGAAAATGAACGTTTTGTACTCTCTATTTCGAAAGCTGAATGAAATCTACTACTACTCCGATTTAGAGTTCCGAAAGTATTGCATAGTAGCAACTTAAAAGCAATTTCGAATAGGATTGACTTTCGGAACGAAATAGAGAGTAGGGCCCCAGGTCACAAACTTCAAAACCAGTCATAACTGCCATAACTGTGACAATCATTATTGCATTTGATGGTCCTGGTTCCCTATTTCCATACACTTTATGACCTGAACATGGCATTTGATGCTACATTCATATCCATTTTAGGAAAAATACAAATTTGTATAAGAAAGAAAAAATAAGGAAGGTGGGGAATTTGATTTATGACAAATGTCGTTAATATTTATTATCCTTCATTTCTGTGTTAATATTTCGCGTATTTTTCCCAAAAACATTTTATTTTATATATTTTTACTAACTTCGTGCCCGAGCTCCGACTTTTATTGAAAATTGTGTCCCAATTTGAAAGTAACCACATTGAGGTGAATTTTTTGTGAGTTTTGTTTTGAGGATTATCGTAGAATTCGGAAAAAGCTATCGAACCAAAACAAACCTCACAAGAGCTTGTGACTTGTGAAGACTCACAACGGCAGAATCGGCTGTCTGTGAAGCTGTTTTATCTTAATAGCGAACACAAATTCGAAGATAATGCCAAGATTGTGATGGTGTTCTTCTGAAAGGCTGAATTAAACTATCGCGTTGTCATGAACACGGTTACCACCAAAGGAAAAACTAACTTTGGGTGGATGTAGTACTTTATTGGTTTTACTCTACTTATAGTTGCAAAAGTACTTCAAAGGGCTGTTAACCACTTATTGTCTTATGCTAAAGGTGGACTCGGCAAAGGGCTTTTATAACGGGTGATTTTTTAAGAGGTTTAGAACTTTTTTAAAAAAAAAAACACAAAAAATTCGAAAAAATGAATGAAATATTTATTTGAATCGATAGTTTGAACCTTGCAATTAAATGTTTAAAGATAATTTCATGCAAATGTTGACCGCGGCTGCGTCTCAGGTAGCCCATCCGCTGAGTCCAATTTTGGCATACTCTTTCACACATATCGGCCGGTATCTCACGAATGAATGCATGGATGTTGGCTTCCAGTGCGTCAATCGAAGCGGGCTTGTCCCTATACACATTAGCCTTGGCATACCCCCACAAAAAATAATCTAATGGTGTCAAATCGCACGATCTAGGCGGCCAATTGACCGGCCCGAAACGTGAAATTAACTGTTCACCAAACTCGCCTCGCAATTGCGCCATTGTTTCGCGTGCTGTGTGGCATGTGGCACCGTCTTGTTGAAACCACATATCATGCAAGTCAAGAACTTCCATTTCGGGCAAAAAAAAGTTTGTTATCATCGCTCGGTAGCGTTCACCATTGACAGTAACGCTGCGATTCGCATCATCTTTGAAGAAATATGGCCCAATAATGCCGCCGGCCCATAAACCGCACCAAACAGTGGCTTTTTCGGGATGCATTGGTAGCTGTTGTAATGCTTCTGGCTGATCTTCAATTTTGCTTATTTATGTACCCATTCAACCAAAAATGAGCCTCACCGCTGAACACAATTTTTCGATAAAAAAGCGGATCCTCGGCCAGCTTTCCAAGAGCCCATTCACCAAAAATTCGGCGTTGTGGTAGGTCGGCTGGCTTTAGTTCTTGCACCAGCTGTATCTTAAAAGGCTTTACGCCCAAATCCTTCCGCAAAATTTTCCACGTAGTGCTGTAACAAAGGCCTAACTGCTGGGAACGGCGCCGAATCGACATTTCGCGGTCTTCTGTCACACTAGCTGATACGGCCGCAATATTTTCTTCACTACGCACAGTACGTAAACGTGTTGGTGGTTTAATGTCCAACAAAGTAAATTTGGTGCGAAATTTGGTCACAATCTTCCGAATAGACTGCTCAGAAAGTCGAGAATGCCGATCATAAAATGGAAGCAGCGCGCGATGAACATTTCGAACCGAGCACGAATTTTGATAGTAAAATTCAATAATTTGCAAGCGTTGTTCATTTGTAAGACGATCCATGGTTAAATTGCAAACCAAACTGAAGCTGTTTGACAGTGACACAAGGTACTAAACACACGTCAGCTGTCAAAACCAGTGTTGCCAAAACCAAACCAGCTAAAAAATCACCCTTTATATCTCAAAAATAAGAACACGTCCTAACAGATCAGAAAACAGAAACTTCTATTACGCTTATTCTTGTTACCTACCAAATAAAATAAGAACACAACCAATCAAACTTTTGAACAACGAGAAAGTTTCGTTCGACCCAGTCGTGCGCTTTATTTTTTAATCAAACATGGCGATCTCAAGTGTGACAAGCAATCAATTTCCGACGGAATAACCACTCCAATGACATAACACTGGTCCTGAGTCTCATCGCTAAGGGAAAGGCGGGGTAAAAAGTGTCAAGCTTCGTCACATGGTATCAATTTAGGTATTGGCCTCGATCTATTTTCGAAATTCAACGGATATGTGGTCTGTTTTAAGCCCACAAACGAAAATAGAATTACTTTCATCGGAACAATGTGTCACACATCAAAACAATCAGCCTTGAACGTCGGTTCACTTTCGCATTCCTTCGTGCGGTACATTTCCATTCCTTCCTGAACCAATTACGTCCAAAGAAAATATTTATTTTATAATTATGAAAGTCATCCTCTGAAAAATACCCAGTTTGGCACAACAATAGGCCGCATAAATACACATCAAATCAATCTATCTATAACCCACTTGAAGCCTAATCGTAACCAAACAAAGAATAGCATTGTTGTCTTACCAATTAACGCGCTGTTTAGCCCAATCACGCAATCGTTCGCCGTCAATCAACCGCGCTCTGTTAAGACTTTTGTTGGTCACTATAACGAGCAAGATACCGAGTATAGAAACACAACGACGACGCGGCTGGCGACTTAACGTCTACCGACGTCAAACTTTTGCCATGGCCGAGGTTGCGTAATCAACGAGTGACCTCCGCCAGGATTGAACTGCTGTCGTGGTCCTTGAACCACAATGGTGCAGCACCAACCATGCGAAGACGGCACATGTGGAACACCTCCGCTTGTAAGTACATTGGTTATGCAACGCAGAGCTGTGCTCTGCTCTGTCTACGGCGAGGGATCTTTTCCCAGTCGGTGCTGTATTATTGATGGCATTCCGGTTGCGAGACGACCGCAAGCAACAATAGCATCACAAACGACTGGCAAACGACGGCGACGACGGAAGGATTACTTCCGTATCCGTGAAGAAATTTACACGTGAGATTTATGTTGTATACACGATGTAACGGTTGGGGTGCTGAACTCCACACGAGTGTGTTTTTGGGCGGGTGGTGTAGGAGCTACCAAAGGAGGGCGACATGACTTTCTGGCCCCGATAGACTACGAGTAACTTTGTGCGGCAACTAGTTGCTCGGTTTGAAATCTGGCTCTTTCGTTTTCGCCAGCGAGTTCAGGGAGCAGGATATATACATTTTTAACGTGTATCCGGGATGGCATACGGTTCGTGGCGACGCCGACTTGTAACGTTATGAACCTGTTGCTAAATCATGCATCTCATTGCTCGCATTGCTCTCGTCTTACACGAACCGGAAGGTTGTAGTTTTAGGAGTTGCGTGTGCAACTCTGCAATCGATTCGCTGCCCCGAATCCCACCCACTTAACGAGTGTAATCTTGCACAATATACCCGCTGAGAAGTCGTCTATAATTACGGCCCGTTTAACCTTAAAGCATCAAACTCGTGATTTATTGTGAGACTGTGAATGGTAGATCACCAGTAATCTGCATCTGATGAACGGCATCAACAAATGGGCAGTCATTACGAGGCATCTGAGTACTGAGTGTCTTTGTCTAGCGCCAAGGTTAATTACCAATAAACTCAACGAGCACGATTCAGAGTGAGTCTTTCATTGTGCTGCTTTAGTGTGTGGCGCAAGGCATAACGTAAACGCACGCAAGACAATGAATGGCTGAGAAGAAGCCTCCCCTCTGCCGGCAAAAGCAACCAGCCATCTAGATAAGGGCACGCCGCTGGCGGTCTTTGTTCCGTTTGCCGACACACAGATTGTTCTGCCAATAAGACTTTGATGATTGGGTAAGCAAATGACAAATTGAAAAGTTCTTGAATTATAGTCGTGGCCTTTGTGCTAAGCGTCTCGAAGAAATCGTGTCACAGACCAGCGGTTTTTTTTTTTTATCTTTTCTTTTTCATGGATCATAAATCAGAGCTGATGCTAGATACTGATGGAGCTCTACGCTCTATGTGCGGTTGGGCAATCAGTGGTCGCCCTTACCAACTCGTTTGACATCTCACTGAGGTATTTGTTAGACGTTTTCAAAGAGTTGTTGCAAGGAGTGTAGGAGATGTTTTTGAATAAATTACAATAATCCTCAGTGGGCGACATGGAACTTGTGGATATTGGCCTTGAGAATGGCGGAGCTGGTTTTGATGACAATAGTTTGGAAAAAATAGAAAATATTTCTTTCGTTTTGCTCTGTCTACTGCTTATTTAAAGCAGTTTGTTTATCACCCATGCACACATTAAGGGTTTGTCTTTTCTTGTCATCACTGACCACACAAGTCTGAAAGGTTTTACTTGACCTCTGCTCATGTTAAATTAGTTAAATTTCTCTATTTAATTTTCGAGAGTTGGTATAAAAATACTGAGCGAAGTGCCTCAGATTCGATCCCCAGAAAAGCACAAATTAAATCTCCAGGTTTTTTTTTTTTTTTCACTGCGCCATCTCTCGCTAACGTCCGACAAACATCTGTGAGTATATACTTAACTGTCATGAAAGAGCTTCTCAAGTCAGTCGTTCGAACTCAGCATAAAATTGTTGCTCCCCTCCGTTCCGAATGGTTGTGAAAAGCAAGGCCTAGGGTAACTTTACGAATACGAACCTGTCGCGCTACCTGGTCACTTATTTTTTTTTTTCGACGTTGACATAATTAATACAATAAAAATGAAACTCAGCATACAGAAAGTCAAATCAATTTCCAAGTTGGGCTTAAATCGGTTTAAACTCTGCGTTTAGATGCATCTTTATCTAGTGAACTTAAGACATGTTTTTGAGTGAATATTGTAAATGTAAATTTAAATCATCGGGTTTAAAAAATAAAGATTAGGCGGTTGAATTCACTTAAACCTAAATTATACTCGGAGTGAAGAATATGGTAGTTTTTTATTGCTTAAATTCAATATTTATATTATGGCATTCAAAAAAAATGGACTTATGTACGTTTCAGTACTATTTCTTTTCAGTTTTTTAGTAGAATTCAGAAAAGTCGGTTTGCATCACTGACCCCAGTTATAGCCATACGTAAAAGTTGGAACAGTATGAAATTAAAGAACCATTCAAATCAATCAATTTAGCTGTATTTATGAATTGAAAATTGCTCTGCGACAAAAGCATTATATTTAATTAATCTAACATCTAATCAACAAAAAAACTGCGTCTCTATTGATTAAAATAGCTTAATTTACAATTTCACCAATTTTCCTGCGAACTGTCATATTTTATTTACAATCCACATAAAACAATCGCGATTAACTTAACCTTCAACAATGAAACTGATTCGCGGGCATCAAATGTCAGAAATTACGAATATTCGTTTGTTCGCAGTTCGCAATTCGCTCTCATGTGAAAAGTCCTTAAGTCTTCTTTCTTTATGTTTAGGCCGTCATAGCATAAAATCTGTCAGAAAAATTTACTGTCAGTTTGGCGCCATTACAAATTAAATTTCATCGTTCATGTGTTTTCTTGCAAGTTTTGCAATCGTCTAGAACAGGATAGACAGATTGTCGTGTTATGAATTATAAAGTTAATTTACAAAAGAAAAAAACAACAGCAAATTTTCTAAAAGCACCAATTTATTAATGTTTCTTTACGAAAACAATTAAAACAAATCATCCAACAACTGATTGGATAACATTAGAATAAAAATCCCTGACAGATGGAACAGTAAAGAAATGAAATATTTCAGTGGAATGATTTGGAATTTGGATTCTGTCTGGAATTGACCGAGAAGTTGACAAGTTTTTCGTACGGAAAAACTAATACATGTATTATTTTTATCTTATCTTCAACATTTGCTAATATTTGTTGTGAAAAACTAATTTATATATATAAAAATGGTATGAAAAATGTATTGTTATTCATCAATTGAGAAAGGCTAGGTTGATTTGGCTCAAATTTTGTTCAGTCGTTCGTAATTGTCAGGAGAAGGCTTCAGAAAATTTTTTGAGAAAACCCTTAATTGATTTTTGTATGGAGTTTTGTGTGCAATTGTTCCGGAATGGCTTTTCGAATGGAAAAATAGAAAATTCTTAGTGACGTAACAAAAATGAATATTATCAGAATCATGAGTAGTTTTTGTTTTCGGTCAAATTTTCACAATTCGTAAGATTCCGGAAAAGGCCGAAAAACTTGAATTTTTCGACGAAATTTTGCATTTTATCGCATGATTTGATGTAAAGGTGGAAAATTGGTTGTGAAGCTTGTAAAATTTCGGATAATTGTGAAATTCATTGTGATAAAAGACGTTTTGCGTCCATAAACTTTTATCGAAGCTCCTCGACTCAACGAAGCAAAATATGTAGTTTGGAAAAATATTTTAATTTTAATGCCTAGCAACGCAGGTTGGGGTTCGCTAGTGTTATATATATTTATTAAAAAAACTTTATTTAATTAGCTCGATTGAAAAATGAGGTTTATTTCGACTTTTAAGGACCCGAAATTAGCTTCCTCAAAATGATTTTATCAATTTGGAACACAACTGGTTGCTTTTTGGCAAATTTTGTTGACAAAAATAACAGAAAATGTATGTCAGGAAAATTGAAAGCACGCAGACAAATAGTACTAGATTCCTACAAAAAGTACTACACATGTCCTGAGGGGCAGTTTACATTAATGATTTGGTTTATAGCAAGACTTGAGAAGCAAGTTTAATTAGTTATTATTACAGCATGATTTGGGAAGCAAGTTCAGCTAAACATTATAAATTATAAGCCAGATTTTAAGACCAAGATTGAGTTCAAGCGGTCAAAAAAAGCAAAAAAAAAATGTTTACTTTCGTTTTACGTATGGCTAGAACTAGGGCATTAAAAAACGCGATGGATAGTTCTGTCACTCGTCGATTGATAATAAAGTCTTGTCACTTTGACAGATGACAGGTGAGTAGTACTCGTAGTCGGGTTTGTGATTTCAGTGTAAATGCGGGAATAGACAAGCGCAAGGGAAACCGCTTAAAAATTGTGAAAATTTGACCGAAAACAACAAAAATGACTCATGATTCTGATGATGATGTTCATTTTTGTTACGTCAACAAGCAAAGCTGTCGCATTTGGAGTGAATACAATACACATTGAGTCGCAGAAAACGACTACTTGGTTTGCTTCGTGCTTTGGTGGCACCAATGGACGATATTTCCTCCACAACGGCCAAAACTTGACAGTCAAAAAAGAAAGACCTATAGATTTCTTTCTTTCAATGTTTTGTTTACTAATGTTTCTTTCCCAAATTGAATGCTTGTTGTTTCAACAAGCCAGGACAGCGTATGGAAGTTTATAGATCCAACTGTGAATAATTTATTTAAGGTGAAGTGGTCCCATGTCCGGTGCTGAGGTTAAGTATCCAACTAACAGACCGAAAAAAGGGCTTCAAAATTCATAAACAACTCACATGTCAGATTTGTCCATTCAGGTTGAATCCGTTGAGAGTTATTCATCAAATGATATTGAGAATGAGACGGGTCGTTGCATGAATTGGGATAAAGCTCATTCATTGTCCGAAACTGTCAAACGCCGATGACAGTTTAATCACAGAACATTCTGCGCATTACAAATAATATTTTTTAACCTCCACACTAAATATATATTGTGGGTCACAATTGGTTAATTAATATGGAAAACTTCGCCATTGCGAGTTCGTAAAATCCAGCCCTGGCCCATGTTCTGTAACTCATGCGATAAATCGAAAGCTTAGGAACAATTTTTCCAGGTTATATTGTTTTAGTGATAAATATATCGATGTCATAAGTACAGAACTTGGGCCCTGGACTCTTAATATGATTATCAGTATCGGACTCTGTCTTTGGCAGTATGGCGCAACGGATATGTCACCGATCTTATGGGACTGGTCGTTTTGTTGCATTCAAAGTGGTAAATTCACTTCTAAGATCGTGTGATCGAGCTCCAATCAACTTGAAAGTTGCCTTCTCCTTTCCTGTTTGCAATTTTATACTGCTCTCCCACCGGCAGAAATATAAACTCTTAATCGTTTCCACAACTAGGGAAAATAAAACCAAAATAAATACTCTTTTGAAGGACATACTCGTAAACAATTTTTTTATTGTTTTCGGTGTTGTTAGCATATCAACATAGTTGCTTAACAAAAATGCATCCGGTTTTATGCGAGCAAACAAGACATTTAAATGTTTTGCCATATAACACAAAAGCCCACTGCGCAGTCCCTTCTTAAAGTTGACACTCAAAGCACAATCAGTTGCATCATAGTTAACCGTTAAGCTAATTAACTTTGAACAAAACGTTTTGGCAATGAAGATCGCTATTGTGACACAAGCTTTGTCACAGTGGCACTTGATACCGAAATTAGCTCCATTTACGCATATACTCGAGAGTCGCCAAGTCAACTTGTATCCTGTCAGCTACCGGTTGTAAATAATTGCACGCGTACTTAAGCCATTTATGCCTGGTAACTTATATCACGCCACTTGCAGACAGTATTCGGTTTACAGTTCACTTGCAGCAGGGAAAATGTAATCCAAATCCGAATTTATATATAAATGGCGAGAAATTGACCAATTGGTTTGGCGCTACGGCTATATGGTCTCATGACAGACTTGGCAAGTGTTTGCCAATCACAAGTCCAGTGGCCTGGGAGTTGATGGACTTTTGGAACAAAATCTCTGAAACAAATACCTGATCTGAGATAATGTCATACAAACTCACCTTCGAGTAGAGAAACGCATTCAAACTATGTGTTTGTTGTCACCAACTGGTTTTGGCCAGAGGATCGTGCAACTAGGCACGAGCATCGAGATCGAGATGGGGTAAATAAATTAAAATGCAATTGTCTCTTTCTTGTGCATCTGATTTGCGGTGTAAGACATTTTTTTTAATCGATTCATTTGTTAAAAGTCGTAAACCCAAACGTGGCGGAGTGGAAAAAACATTTAGATGTAATTTGTGCTTTTCCAGCGCTCGAACCCGAGACAACTCGCTTTGTAGTCCAGCACAATAACCACTGAGCCCATTTGGTGGGTTATTGCTCAACCTTACGATTCTCTGTCTCCAAAGAGAAACTTTTGTTGAAGCATGGTTTTTGAGAGGCAAACTGGAACCATGGAAGTCGTATCAAGTTCTAAAAGTTCAAAAAGCTAAGCTATTTAAGTTGGTCACTAAAACTGCTCTTGAAAAACTGAACTGCGCACCTGTTGCATTCCTTCTATTTAGATTTGGATCGGTGTAAGCATTTTAAAATGAATTTTTAACGCGTTTTACCCTTTTAACAGGCCATGTAAACTATAAAATAAAGAACTCACGGAGAGATCTCTCGGGCTAAGTTTGCGCTGTCTTAAGAGTGTCTTAAGGGCGTTTGGCAATAACAGTCTGACTTCGTTTTTATTGATGATTTATCGCAGAAACAAATCGTGTAAACCGATCCCAAGACCTATGAAATTACTCCTCACTGTGGGTACTTCAAGCAATAACTTTCCGACAGTTCAGCATCAATTTTATGGAAGGATGGTCTAAATTTCTGCCAAGTAGAGCAAGAAAACACAGAAAAAGTCCACCAAATCAGTTTGCCCACTGTGCAACCGGTGAAGTTTTTCCAATTTCCCAACCAAATAACCAGTAAGACGTGACTACACCTTAATTGGCAGCTCGACTGAAATCAATCACTCTTCAGACTTCCTTTCGGTAGTCGTAGTCACTGGCTGCAGATAAATAAATTCCTACATCCAATTGAGCGTAAAATTAATAGCCTTAGCCGGGTGTATAGTTTCGATTGTGTACTGCTTTTGTTGTTTATCGGCTCACTAAATTACGCCTCGACTTATGAATAGCGGTTAAGCGTGCCCCACGTCTTTCGCAAGCCAAATCATCTCGATTACGTGTACTTCCTTGGTTTGTTACGCGCGCTGGAGGCTCGATTTGTTTGGTTTAAATGGAGCTGGGATCTTTTGCGGTTGCCAAGCGTGTAACTCTAACATCGCAAAGTAATCAAACATATCAATGACGCCCGCGAGTAACATTGACACTCGATGCGATCGCTTTGAAGACGGCAACTTGAGATGCCCTTGTGGGTGGGTATTGTGGTCCAAAAATTGACGCTCTCCACTTTACATATCGACTCTGCAACTTTTCCATCGAAAAAGAAACACATTCAAACTGACGTATGTAATGTGTAGTAACATGCATCAGTAATATACAGCAACGCCCCACTGCACCGCGCGAAAGCGTGATGTAATAACGAGGCTGTTGACCTTCAACGACAACGTCTTGGCAAGTGTGTTTCTCTGCACCCGTTCGTAAATAGTCGCCGAGACTTTTCGTTAAATTTACTTAAATGCGTTTTTATTTTTAATCGGCGGGGTTTTTACTTTTGTTTTTAATTTCCTTTTACAGCGGCTGCTACAGACCGTACAAGGTGGCCCACAAAGTGGGTTTTATTTATTTTTTATTTTTATTTTTTCGCTTCAGTTGAGGTATTACGTATTACACCTGTATGCGGTGCTGCGGCCTTGACCTTCGCCTTGTTCCTTGATTCGTTTTTGCAGGAAATTACCATAATAATTGCGATTTCAATAATTCTTTTCGAAAGCGATACAATTCATCGCCGAAGATAAACACAACTCATGTTTATAAGGAAGTAATTTACAGCGAATTATCCACTTCAAAGAGTTATGTATCCACTGATGGACGAGAGAAAAATGATTGCGTGTTCATCTATTAACAGAGATTCTAAAATGTATCCCAAACAATCAAAGTAATTTTGATTAGCAAGGTCCGGGTCTTGTTAATCATGATGCCGGAGATTTGGTAAATCGGTGCAATCATATTTTAATCGACTGTTAACGAGGTGATAATTTAATTGCTTATCTTGAGTATGGAAATAACCATGAGACTTAATTAAGATATTTACTACAGAGCCACGGCTCGAAAATGCTCAAGTACCTAAGTGAACGAAATTATTTAAGTCAATCGCACTTTAATTATTGAAGAGGACTATGAACACGATTTTTCTTCATTATGATTGTACGCATCTTTACCTACAAGGCAGACCTTATGGCACAGACGTATGTAGCAAGAAAAAAATTGAATAAAAATAGAAATTACGCTGTTCAGGTCAACCTTAATCATTGACTTGTCACGTCACAAACGACCGAGAAACAAACGATCGTGTTTTGTTTGGCGAGTCCTAAGAATGTTGATATTACTGTGACTGGTCTTATTTGAAGGAGCGAGCGGATCCGTAGTTTAACAAGCTCTGAACAATGTTTGTAAAATAAATAAATGGAATCTCCTTTCACCGTCTTTGAAACGTAAAGTAAGACAAACAAAAATTCTCAATTATTAGACAATTCAGAGCAATTTGCCGCCAAATCAGCCTGAAGCTGTGCAATAATTTCGCTTCAGGTGCATTCTCTCGGCCCCTGTTTTAGCCACTTCAGGCGTTCCGCAAGGTAGTCACCTAGGTCCCCTTCTCTTCATTCTAACAATTAGCGATCTTGAAAGGGTCATTCAGACAGCGTTTCCATATGTGCAGATTTGTCTGTATTTTGTAGATTTTCAACCTAACTGCCGACTTTCAACAACCAGAAATCTCAAGAAATCTGCGCTTCAGGTTTTTACTACATTCACAATAATATATTTTGTTCTTTTTAAAAAATAATTTCAACATTTTTTGCACACTTGCTTTCGCTGAATGCTATCATTTTCGTATTTAGCTCAATTTTTTGTTATTGTTAACTAAATAAAACAAGATTTTGTCATGCGAGATTTTTGCATATAAATTTTTTTGTCATGATTGCAGATTTGTCTTGGTTTTTGTGGATATTAGGTTATTGTTGAAAAAACGATTCCAATATCGATAGATCCCGAAGTTCTGCTACCATCGTAAATATTTGCCGTCGTTTGCTGGTACAGTTTCTCAATAGCATTGAAGAATTTGGATGATACAACTAGGTTTTAGAGCTTGTAGAATAAGTCAGTTCTATCTATTGTATCAAAGGCTTCTTTGAAATCAACAAAAAAGCATACAGTATTTTTGTTTGTAAGAGCTTAACTCGTGTTAGACTTCCTAAGACAAACAAATTGTCTATCGTTGAAAATCACTTTCTAAAAACCTGACTGAAATTCACTCAGCTTACGATTGGTTTGCACCCAATTATCAATCTTTTGAAAAGCAGAGACGTATCTCTATAGTTGTTAGGATCTTCTGGATCCTCTTTCTTGCAGATATGTCATATGAGTGCCTCGTAAAAGGCATCTGGGGGAGCAGCGTTGCCGCTGAAAAATTTCAAAAAGGGTACCAAAAAGGGGCCCGAGACGAAAAAAAGGGCCGCACATAAAATAAATATTAGGTACAGGTTGAAATAAAAAAAAAAAAAAAACAGAGCAAGCGATGCATTTATTTTTAACAAAAAACTAATTTATTCATCACGAAACAATTCTTTTCATATGTGTGCATTCTTTTTCGTTTAATAAAGAATAACATTTTACTTAAACTGAAAAAGGGGCCATTTTGATCACTTTGCAAAAAGTGGGGGCCAAGGGCCCTGAGGATCAAAAAGGGGCAATTCGGCTCACAAAGGGGCCAAACGGCAACGCTGCGGGGGAGTGAAGTCTAAAAATATATTAAGAGCGGTTGCTAGTTTTTCCTTAAGGACAAGGGAACTGCATTTAAAAAATTCCATTGGAATACCGTTTGACCCCGCAGCTTTACCATCTTTCAATGACTCCAAAACAGATTCTACTTCCCTTAAAGTTATTTCTGCATCTAACTCATTATTAGTAGTGTCCGGCTTTGCGTACATCCAAGTCTTTTCATCCTTTATCGGAACGAGAAGGGAGAGGGGACGGATATATCTTGAGATATATATCGCTCATTGAATTCCCAAAAATATCAAACTTGTAAACTACGCCACCTACAGTTGTAATATTGAATGCTTTTATATCGTCACGAGGTGGAACTATCCCATTGTTAGCTAAGCTGGAAAGACATCCACCTTCAAGTTGGACGTGTCTCTGTCTTTCTTTCGCGCTCTCTCTCTCTCTGGCACTCGTTTTGACTTAATTACTTAAATGCGTCTCAAGAAAAATAAACGTTTGGAAATAGAATCAAAATCATCCAAGCAATTCGTAAAGGATTTAAAATACATACATAGTTCTCTAATAAAAATGGCAACCATTTTTTTTTTCTTTTAGATTGCCATGAAACAGTACGCTCCAAGCGTGCTAAGCGACCACGCGCTCCAGAGCCCGTAAATTTCGAGCCCGAGCCACAACAAGACTTAGACAATGAAGAAAGCGGGTCACAGGAAAAGGATGCACCAGCGATACCAACCAACTTTCTAAGTCCCTCCGTGAGGGAGTACTTGGAATTGGGAAAATCCATACCCGGTAAGTTGATTCTACTAGAAAAATATCATCTGCCGCAAATAAAACGAAACACAAAGGTAAAAGGATTCCTTTTTTTTTACCCATCTGAAACAACCAAAGCAGCAGTCGTATTTTAACTAGAAATCCGCAAAGTAACAAAGCTGCATATGCTCGTAGCGAAAACAACACAAATGAATTTATGTTCGTTTTCCAATCAACTGCAAACGGGGTTACCTGTACAAGCCCTCTGGCCATCCACTTTGTGGGAAAATTAGTATCCGGGTATTTTTGCAATTTTTTTTTTTCTGGCCCCATCCCCATTTCCACCTTCACCTCCGGGCTGTGTCCAATTGGAAAATAATAGAATCTACTCGGTGTCTGGTTGGTGCACTTATAAAAATCGTAAAATGTGTTCGATTCCATTTGCGAATTTCAATGCAGTAAATTAGGAGCAGTCATTTCACCCGTTGGTGTTGCTGGTCGTTTCTTTTTTTAAATATTTTGATTGAGACAAACGACACGATTTAGCTGTTTTTTTTTTTTTTTGTTGTCCTCCACAGCGAGGGTTGTGCATCTGTTCTTAACACAAAATAATTGCATTTGCCCCCCGCACATGCCCTAAATATTCATTTTATCCCATTTCCTTGCAGGTCGACCGGGAACGGATTATCCGATCCTTTCGGCGATACCCTATACCAATTTCTATTGTGATGAACAACCGTATCCGGGCTTTTTTGCCGACATGGAGACAAGATGTCAAGGTGCGGTCGCAAACATACAAATGGGCTTTTCCATTTCCAACCAATAAATGCAAATAAATGGTTTCTTTTTTTTTGTTTTGTAGGTTGGCACTACTGCGACATCGACGGACGACAGGCGAGTTTCCTTTGTCCCAATGGAACACAATTCTCGCAGGCAGTATTCGTATGCGATTGGTGGTTCAATGTACGTTGTGATCTATCGCCAAGGCTCTATGCCATCAATGCCAGGCTCTATCAGCGACCAAAGGTGAATCCTACTCGGCCACATCGTATCATCACGAAGCAACTGGTCGACGATATTTTCAACAAATAAATCGATTGATGAGGACAAAGTGATACCCACACACAGCAGCACAACAGAAAGAAAAAAATTTCATTAAAACAACAGTAAAAATAAAAAAATAAAAACCTTTTGTGTACGATGAATTTTAGATTTATTTTCGAATATTCAACGGGAAAACCCTTTTTGCAATGTGCTATGAAAATTTATACTCTAAATAGAACTTTAACGATAGCAATGCTTTGACATTCAAGGCAACTAGTTTAAGTAAAGACACCCACACACGCCCACACCGACGACACAGTTTGCAAACCGATCTTTTATCGCGGTCAAATACAAGTAAAAAGAAAATAAATACACTTTCGATAAAGTAATTTTAAATTTAAGCAAAATATAACGAATTTGTTAACTTAACTGGCTAAGACAGACATAGTGAGTAAATTTCCTGTATATCTGCATTTTGTTTAAGGATAAATAAATGAAATCACTCCTAAAACGAGAATGGGGCGAGTATATTTCTTTCTTTTAAAATAAAATAAAAACAAAGTTCCAACCACAAACAAATCAAGAATTAATTGGGCTGGCAACATTTTTCATTTAAATAATATGGATTTCACTTTTTACATCTCTTGTTTACTGAACATACTCCTTTTATGACACATATTCCTTTTATGACAGATGAAATGAGATGAGCGTTTTTCAAGACGGATTTCTTTGGTTTTGATACATTTTTTTATCGTTCAGGTATTCAGTATACTTTCCAGTTTAATTATGCAACGTTTGACCTTAGAAAATATAGAAACAAAATTATATAACCACAGTTCAAGCCCAGTTGTGGGTTTGTCCAGATAGATGGGTGATCAGAATTTGGAACCTAGAAAAAATTTAACAGCTACCACAAAATTGAGTGATCAAGTCGGACCGAGGCGCTCAAGGCTGGATCTGCATATAAAAAACATTGCTGCGTGTAGTGCTGTCAGATTGAACGAAGCAAAATGTTGGTCCGAAAGGCCTTATGGCCATACCAGCATCCTACTTTCCCTTCCCGACGTCATCGGTTGCATATCTACAGACTACATAGTAACCAAACTCGACTTCCATAAAAACTTCTCTGTTAGATTGCCGTCTAGAACAGAATGGGAGGAGAATGCGGTCGTAAATGAATTCCACATTCCTATCCTTACAGATGGTTCCAAAATGAACTGTGGAGTAGGAGCTGGCATTTTCTCAACAGAGTTAGACATCTCCTAAACTCTTTGGCTTCCCAACGCAGGCAGCGTCTTTCAAGCAGAAGTACTTGCTTTTATGGAGGCGTGTAGACCAGAAAAAAAAAAATAGGCATCTTCGTCGACAGTCAGGGCTCGATTTAGGCTGTCGGTGCAACTAAGTCAACATCCAAGCTTGTTGTGGAATGCACGGAGACACTGACAAGTGCTTGTCATCGGTTTGAAATCACTCTCGTCTGGGTTCCCGGCCATAGGAACATTTAGGGGAATGAGAAAGCCGATAAACTTCCCAAACGTGGCTCTGCTCTGTGCGTGTCTCATGCGGAGAAAGTCCTTCCTCCGCTGGGATATGTAAACAGATAAATCCTCCTGAACTTTACCGCAAGGGCTGAGACTAGATGGATGAACCTGACACTTGTTCATACATCCATACATTTATTTTCAGAAGATTCTTGCCAAAACGGCGAGTTCCCTTTTAAAAATAGGAACAAAAAATTAAAGTAATCTTTGTTTTCAAATTTCACATGTCGTTACTTTTGCTTTTGGGTCAAACAATTTACATGGTTCCTTATAAAGAGAATTTCGCTATAAAGAACCTATTTCATATGGGATATTTCTGAAGGGGAAGGGGAACAATATGAAATTCCATTTAGAGAGAATTACGTTACATGAAAGTTCGTTATTAAGAAGTTTGAAGGTTTGCATAACCACACATTTTCTTATATTTTTCGCTGTAGACGAATATTTTTGTCGATTTTTGAATACGAACTACCGTAACTTTTCAGGCAATGATCGTCGAACGATAGACCCCCAAAACTACCAGCTAAGTGCAAAAATAACGAGTTGGAGACTTTATCCAGTTAATATTTCACAAATGTACCTAATGAAAGCTGACGATAAGTAAAAAGCAACAAAAAAAATTCGGCCAGATTATAACTTCCTATGTTCTTCAGAGTTACAAAAACCACATCTTTCAGACGATTATTGTTATACGGAATCTGCCCCTGAGTATCTATAACGATCTTGTCAGCTTGGACAAAAACCACACAGCCACACGATTGCGCCCATAAGTACGCCTACTCATGTTAACCGACTGACTGTGCCCCTGAAAATATGCACCACAAAGCGGCAAAACCAAAACACAGCGCCACCGAGTTGTCTCCACAGGCGTATGTCCAATATTAACTTAAAAGCAATCCAATCTACTAATAAAAAGATTCAACGGAATGGATGAAATAAAAAACCAAAACATTCAAATACAAGCGGCTCAATGGTCTAGGGGTATGATTCTCGCTTTGGGTGCGAGAGGTCCCGGGTTCAAATCCCGGTTGAGCCCGATTTTTTTTTCCCCTCACTTTTGCAAAAATTCTCCCCCCAAACAAGCAAAATTTAATTTTTCCATTTTGCTTGGGGATTACAACAGCAGACCAACACGGATAAGTGGAAACAAAAACTGCTTACAAAAGCTAAATCAACACAAAGTTATGACCGTAAATCTGCAAACAACAATCTGAACTGCCACAGGAGCTGGCAAGACGAAACACTCTGGTTTCTGGTCGCAAAGCGAAGAGAGAAAAACGCAACCCAGCAAATTGAAAGGAAGTAATGAACACAACACACCGGAGCCGCCATGAGACATTAAGCAAAGACAAACACTGCGCGTGTAGAATTAGTCCTGCAACAGCGCCTTTCATGTCGCTGCTACCACCGTTGACGGCACCTCCTGCTGCTGGTGGTGCCCAAAAATAGATGTCAACGAAAGTAAAGCGCAAGCATATCGTCAAAACAATGGCATACACCGACTCCAGGTGAGCCGGCCATTCGTCCGACAACACAATGGAGATCGACATCGACACCGACACAAGAAAAATATTTTCAAAGTAATTTCGTTAGTGCGGTGGTGGCAAAGGCAAAGGCAGCCACATGCACTGCACTATGACATTGTTTCGCTTCGGTCTCCTCCGCTGTTTGGTCATTTCAGCAACTAGACGATACAGTCGGTTGGACTTTGAAGGGCGGCAGCAGCAGCAACAGAAGAGAAACCAGTAAAAAAAATACGGATAATTTCTACCAGACAAAGAGCGAAATTGAAAATAATAAAAAGTCCACAAGCAGGTAATGAATGTCAATGTTTACATGGTAAGTGATTTAATATTCTATCGTTGGCCATTGTCGGGCCTAACGAGATAATCAAGAGAAGATGGCCAGCGCTCGGGCTGCTGCAGACCCTACCTGAACGAAAGTGGGTAAAGTGCCTGATGAAGTGATTTGATCAGGTTGTCAGCCTTGTAAGCTATTGCTGCCGCAGTTGAATCTGTGTGCAGAAACGGAAAGTGACTTCATTAGTGGCGATGATGTGTTCGTGATTTTGTGGATTGACAGTTTCTTTTTTTTTTCCTTTTTTTCTGTTTGTCTCTTTGAAGAGCTGGAGAGATTTGGAGAAAAAGATTAAATGGACCTGCATGGATTTGGAAAGATTTCAAGAAAATGGCTTAATGGAATAATTTTCCAAATATTTTATTGCAGTTGTAAAATGAGTTTGAGAGGGGAACAGCTTAAGAGACGCCTTCCCTTTAAGCAAAAGAGTCAATGAGCAAAGGGCTCGATAGGAAGATGGGAATCGGACTTCTACAAGTGCAGAATAATGCACCACGCTTCCTCATGAGTTGGACGTATTTCATCAAATTGTTCATTACCCCCAAGAAAAAAAAAAAAAAACTTTTGAAACGCGCTTCAAAAATCATGTAACTATTCATTGACCACTATCTGCGGCCATTTTTGAAAATATTTCTTCGTCATTGTCGTAATCCGCTCTTAAATATTTCGAATACGTATATTGGAAGACAAAGTCCATCAGTATCATCTGCAAAATAAAACTGATTACAAAAACGGTTGGTTAAATTTTAATACTTTTTTTAAATCAGGGTTTCTTTTAAAAAATCTCAACTTTATTTTGCTGTCAGGCTTCTAAGAGATCCACGGATTTATTCACGTAAATGGACCCCATATGGCAGTGTATTTAAAATTTGAAGACCACTTGCATTTTTTTGACAAGTTTTTTGTCTGATTGGATTTTTTCAAAAATCTTCGAAAGCCAAACCCAAAACTGTTTGTTTTAGACAAAAATTCTCTAAAGGTAGGATCATCGATCAATTTTTACCTCTCATTAAAGTACAGACCTGTGAAAATTATTCAAAAGAAAATAATCATCTAAATAACTTCGTTCGGGTATTTTTTTTAAATATTTGATATTCGATATTTGATAAGAAACTGTGCGAATTCGAAAAAAAAAAAAAAAAATGTGACAGAAATCCATTTCCTCTCCTTGCATTTCTTCGTAATTTTCTACGCACCGGATTTCGACTTACTGAAAAATTAAAAATAAAAACGGACAACTAAGTGACAGTTCAAAGGTTTGACAAATAAAACTCTATTTATTTTCGTCTTCAGCGATGTCGACGGAAGAAGTTGTAATTGAATGTGCTCCTAGAACAAAGCAGCGCATTCAAAATGGTCAGTTTAAAAGGTATTTAGCTTAAAATAATTCAATTCCAACTTACTTTGTAGAGAACCTTGTCAAATGTCAAAATGACTTTAACTTTTTGTAAGAAAACCGGAGAAGTATGTACATCTCTTGAAATTGACAGATTTCTCTCTCGATTTTTGAAATATGACATATTTAATTTTTCTATGCTGAAAGTACACGAACGAACCTAATGTGTTCTCTTATTTTGTGGACGCTCCTCTAAGGGTTACGTGAAATTTCTGATAATTGCTGGAAACGAAAAGAAATCGACAACCTCACGGACTCAGTGGTGCATCTCCATGATTTCTTGGTTCATTTTGAGCCTAGTTGCCCCGTCTGTGATTTATTTATCGACGAACCAGACTCCTAAAATTAATTGTACTTGTTTACTTGGCTACTCGGTGTTTTGCTGATGCGATGAATTTGCTAGTGATTGGAAAATTTCAAATAATTCCTTTCGTAGTTTGACAGTTCGAGCAAGTAAATACAGGGTCCGCCAAATATTTTTTTTTTTTTGAAAAAAACTACTGAACATTTTCTCAAATTTCTTTTTTTATTTGAAAGTACAATCCTTCCGGTTAATAATGGAAAATAATTTCATTCAAATGGCTGCCTCGGCTGGCCATGCAGTAGCCTACACGATCGGTCCGATTTTTAAATACATTATGGGACCCTTTAGCAAAACGACGATTGAAAACAGTTTTTGGGACACCTTGTGTTTCCACCATTTGTATAACAAAATCGCACAAATAATTAAACCAAGTTGCTCACTAAATTCCTTTTGTATAACCACTTTTCATATTTTCTGCGGCTTTCTTTTTGTCTATGCTCTCATCTTCTTGGTGTAGCGACCACAGTAGGCTTTAGATATACCTCCGTTTATTGCTGACACGTATCTGTATAACACCACTACACATCCCTGCGTAGGTCTAGGATCCCTTCGGCCAACCATTTATTAATTTATCCCTGCGTATTTTAATAGGATCGGTTTGCCAAAACTAACTAATGACGCCTTGGACAATACCAGACTTATTCTTACGTTCGGCTTATTAACCTTTTAGACGTAGGCTGACATGTGTTCAAATACTTTTTGGACCTTGACTGAAACTACTGTTTGAGTATACACGCTTTGTGAGGAAGATCAATTGAATCCTCATTTGTTTAACATATTTTGTATTATTTATATTGATTGACCGATCTTCTAGTCTAGTATTGTCCAATCAAAATGAAGCCAACAAGTACTCTATTTAACATAAGCACAGGATATCACTTTCAAATATTGTTTGAGAAATAAAATAACTGCACAGCTGAAAGCCCTGCTAACAGCAATACTCATTAAAAAGTTTATAATAATAATATTAAAATAACTTCTATGAAGATCGCAAACAGTTGTCGCTACAATTTTGCATTCAATTACCTCAAACACAACTGGTTTTACTTTAATTATAAGACTTGTCGCTCTCAATGAAGGACCCTTCACCACTCGTCGCCCTTTATGGAGATAGGACACAGGATACCCCAATAAACAGATTCAATTGCAACCATCTTAAATCAGAATGCATCTATTCATTTGACGAACAAAGCTACCCAATGTGATCACCGTCAGTATAAAAGCGTGTGTCATGTGCTGTAGGCTGTACTCCTCTATAGCCACTTTGTGCAGTGCACAGCTCAACCTCCAACGCGGAAGTTCAAATAAAACAAATATATAGCACTCGTTTGTGGCGAATGGATTGCCATCTCATTTTTTTTTTTTTTTTTTCTTAATTTATTTATCCCCCCACGTTGAACAGCAATCACAAACAGATCACACGGTTAAGAAAAACACCCAACAAAACGAAAGGGAATAGCAAATGCAAAGGATTCCAGCGTAGGAAAAAAACAAACAAATACAAATAGAGAAATGGATAAAAATAAAAGCTAGTCAAATCCTTTTCTATAACTTTCCGCTTGGATTGGAAGCGGGTGCGGGTGGGGGTTTGTTTTCAATTACGCACGCGATACAGTTTTTCCGCTGCAGCGGCAGCACAAACCACCAACAAGAGGGGCGCACTTTTTGGTAAATGTCAGGACGCGTCTGGTGGTGCACGTGCAAATGGCCTTTATCCGGCAAATCATAGGATTTAAGCCACATCGAGTGCACAGAAAGCTACCAACATTAAATCGTTGGTAAAATGAGAGAGAGAGAGAGCGAAAAAGGAGCAATCGCACTGTGACCGTCACACCCACGACCGAGCAGGAGAAACAAATTAAATCGCCGGCAGAAAGACACAGACCAACGGGTTGGTCAACCCGCTTCCCCTCAGCAGGTACAAATTGAAAAGCAAAAATGTAAAATAACCATTGAAAGGAAGAAATAAATTAAAAAAAAATATATATTTATATATATATATATCGTTAAACATAAGTCCTTTAGTGGAAAATATTAAATTATAACATAAAAGTGTTATAGAATCTATTACGTTGGGTTACGTTTTGCATGAGTTACTGGGATGTCAGCACGGCGATCCGGTTTGCATGGGTATCTGTGGTGCGATTGTTATTCGGTAAGAGCTGGTTCCTCGTAATCTCCTATAAAAGAGATTAGCTCTAATGAAAATCATTTATTTGTATTGTCTTTGGCACTCACATCCAGATCGCATGCGATTAGAGGATACTTTGACGTCACCCTTTGCTGAACGGCTATTGTTCGAGACTTCCTCGGTAAAAAATGCTGAAGAACAATTCTTGTCCATCAAACACACGTGTGCTCTTCAAAACACTAAATTAGCAGTGCAGCAGTGATTTGAGAAACACCTCGCGTCGCATTAGATTTGAATGCTGGGACTGTCCCAACCAATAATGGGTATATAGAACCTTCAAGTACAAGCTTTAGAATGCATAATAGCATAAAAGTTGCAAGGTGCAGGGAGGAGGCGGAAGAAATGTTATCCAGCCACTGTTGCGTATACGTAACATTTTTTCTTTCAGCTTTATCCTGCTTTTTAGTCTAGAAACGATGCAAATATTCTCGTTTGATTTTATACAGTTTGCGGATAGAGGACCATTTCGACAACTCAATTACAGCATGCTCAGCTCTGATAGACATCCAGTTTCAAAGAAAGTTTTCGGCTCTAGAAAAATCTGACTGGTCTGACGCAGATAGTGATTTTTGGTATATATGATAGCTAGCTGCTTCGGCCTAAGCCCCTGGTTATAGCCTTTCGTTAAATGGAACCGAAAAAGTTGGAACAGGGTGAAAATGAGGATTTCCCTGTGAAAACAACCACAACAAACCAACCGCCACTGATGGGAATCCATCAGAAAAAATTCCTGACAGATGGAACAGTAAAGAAATGAAATATTTCAGTGGAATGATTTGGTTTTTTCTTGTGGAATAAAATGAGAATTCTATTATTTTTCTAGAAAATTTAAAGATCATTCGCTTATGTTTCTTTTTTGATAAACTAACTTTATAATTCATATGCAACATTTTAAGACCAAGATAGAGTTCAACCGTTAGGTTAGGTTGAACTGGTCAAAAAAAGCAAGAGAATACTTTTACGGTTTCGTTTTACGTATGGCTATGACTAGGCCCTATACATAAAGAGTGGACAACCTTCAAACGGCTGACAACCTTTCGACTGTACACAAGATGCTTTCGGCAAGACTGGCCTTATCGTCAGAAAAGGTTTTTAAGATCCTCTCTTCGTGAACAAGACCACTCATCTTGTAATTGGCAAAATTTTAACCATCAGCTAATGCTCCTGCCATTAAGGATGTCCGACATTTTAAACACCGCGCAGCTTTATTTTAAAAGATTTGCCACACATTCTTTTGAGTATATCCTTTTGGTACTAAGTAGTGGCCGTTTGGAGAAATCCTTGATACTTAATTCTTCGCCTTACTTAGTCTGACATTCGCCAGCCGATCTCTTTGTCGGTAAGGCAGTTTAAAAATAGGTATTGATAACATTTCTTCTCGTATTGCCGTCCTCTTTGATAAATGTTGACTTTTTGGTGGTGAAGGCTTTTTATAACTACTGCGAGTACAAACTTGAAGTCGATTGAGTTTCTCCTATCATTTAAACTGTCATTGTGAGCTGCGTAAACGACCTTCAGAGCATTCTTTTAAACACGACGCGGGATACTTATAATCATATTTAGTGTCAAGGCTAGAATTTACGCACTCACAATGCGAAATTGTCCATAGAAAATCAGTCATTGTGCCCTACAAAATATTTAGTGCGAAGGTTAAAAATGATTATTAGTAAGGCCCGATGTCATAGATCATGCTGTCAGTCGATCATGCTGTCAGTCGGTCAAGCTGTCAAAATGAGCTACATGTTCACGAAAGTAAGTTGAATTTACATACGAAACAAACATGGAATCCGACAATTTTGTTCGTGGTTAGCGGATAACGCGGCCATTGGTTTTTAACTGCTTTAAAGGAATGCTGCATCGCACAGAGCGTTTGCATTTTTTGAAGTAAACTTCTGTACGTTCAGTTCTACTAGTCGGGCTTTGCTTTTTAGAAGAATGAAGGTGAGACCACGGACGATGAAAAAAGACCAAAGAAAAACTAACTTGACGACAACTGTCAAAAACTAATTTTACATCGGATGGGCTCTGCGCACAAAACGTAATGAGTGCGTTCATACTCAACTTTCGATTCGTTTCTTCGCTGCTGGTCGCGGCTAGGTTTGAATAGCAGATGTATTAAATCTGACAAATTTCGTATCTGATTTATCCGGTACAGGCTCTATCAGCACACTTACGCAAAAGGTTTTACATAGGCTCAAAAGAAGAAGCATATCACACGATTTCGTATATTAAGGAAAGCCTGAGGCAATGGTGGTTAGTGGCAAAAGGGACTTAGCCGCACTAAGATTCGTTTTAAGGTTAATGGTTCAGTCGGTATTTGATTGCAAAATCAGTAGTTAAACAGATACTGTGAGCCGCATTTCAATGTATACGACTAATCCGCCTTGTTCCACCTGCAAGCTGGTTCCAAATACGAATCTACCTTTCTCGTTTGGATGCTTGTTTTCATTGAATTATAATAAATCAGAATTGCTATGATCTGTCACAACCAATCTTTCGATGTAAACACCACCTCCGGGCCAACAACTTAAAAGATTACCATCCACAAAAATAATAAACCGAAATGCGACTGCTGCAAAGCTTTCCAAACATACAAATATCTTTCGACACCGAATTCTGTTGTTTTGCCCAATCAAAATCCCACACATGAAATGCCATTAAAATTAATTCATCACACTGCATCAGCATCATGAACCTGAACTGAGATTCCGTGAGTGAATGCGTTTGTCGAACAACTGTCAACACAAATGCAAATAAAATTAATTGAAACATTTTGCCACCATGCATCCGGGGTTCATGCATTCGAATAAATTAATTTACTCTAAATATACAAATACTTTGGCCCATTGGGATGTGCGGCGTGGCGTACAGAAATCTCTCTAGCCATCACCGCACAACAGCAAATGATAATAACACCTCTCTCAGGTGGGTGTACGAGTATATCCTTTCACATGTATAAACAGGCGAAAAGCAAAAAAAAAAAAAAAACAAACATATATATATCCGCCTACACCGTGACAGACACTTAATCCATCCAACTACCCGAAAGTACATTGCTTTGCAAATAATTTCGCCAAATTAAACAAAAACCTATACGCACCCTGCCGCACGCGAGATAGATACACTCGTGCATAATGAAAATAGTGATGCGTTTCGATTTTGCACTGGTGAATGACATCGACATGTTCATCTTCTCCGGCCGATTAGTAGGTGGTAGATCGCAAATGACTTTGGCGGTGGACATGACAGTGGCTGTACATACAAGTCAGCTGTCAGGGAACGGTGGTCTATGCAACTGGATTGCGCATACCGCATTTGTGAAATGAATTTTGATACGTCCAACGCTGTGGTCATTGTAACGTTCTTCGCGTGCGTGAATGACTGCCCACGGAATGATGAATGAGCACATCTAAGATTTCTTACGGGTTATGTTATTGTTGCATAATACTCGGCCCCCCACCACCCGCCATTAAGCCATCGAGTGAATGCACTTTCGGAGAATGTGGTGCACTGTGCTACCGAGTTATGCATCGTGTTCTTTGTGCTTGCTACAAGCTGAGCAGTTTCAGGCATTTTATTGTTATTTTTATAGTGAATTTAAAATTTTGTAAGTGCAGTGGTTCGTTAATTTATACGGCCAGCTATTTGTTTTAATTGAGCGAATAATTTGATCGCAGCACAAGATATCCATGTGAAAGTCGAAGCGAACTTCGTTCAAGACTACTACCTATACCCGTAGGTGATCAGTGTTTGTTTTCCACATACATACATGGGCAGGGTAGGGTTTTACATTTACAGTTTAAGGGAAGAGATTTTTCTGATTTTTTTCTATATTAGTAAAAAAAAAAATGGTTTGGATGCGGCTAAGTTGAATTCAGCGCCATCTTTTGACTAGTTTCCATACTAAACCAGGTCAGTACGATTTTCGCTGAATTCTTTACGAACGACTTCAATAAATTGGACGAATTGGAAAAAATACCTAAGCGGGAAGCGCTGATCCATTGGAAAACAAATAAAAATCTCTTTGGAAGGTTTGGGGATCGCAAATATAAGTTGGACACCGTAAATAGACAAAGCCTGATAAACCAGCTTCTCATCACTCGGAATCTTGAATAAATGTCTGCCAATGTACACTTAGTCTTTGACGTCAGCAAGTGAAGCGATTCGGGATGGATCAATAATGTCAGTGCGGTTTGCAATGATAGCTGGCTGGTGTTCCACAGGGTTGTATCCTCAGTCCAATAGTTTTGCACTTTTGATCGATGGTGTTTGCTATATTTGAAGCCTGACTGAGTGCTTGCAACATTTGTATTTATATTCGCGCTGACGACTTGGTGTTTATAAATGATCAACACGTTTGTTATAAGGCTTAAAATAAACAGACTGCTAACATACTTCAAAGCCTGGTGTCTAAAAATTACAGCTGCCAAAGGAGGATTTATGATTCTTGACGGCCGAAACGAAGAAGCCTCGATGACGTAAATGGGGCGCTTTAGAAACAGTGTGCGAGTTCAAGTAGCTCGGAGTGGGGCAACCGCCAACTTGAGGTTTGGTAAGCGCATTAAGAAAAAAAGCACTGACTCCAAGTTGGCATTTAATACACTGTCCCACTGATTTTTCATCAATGGACGAATGTTCGAAATACCGATTTTTTAACAATCGTCATGAAGAGGACCGGAAATAATTGACACAAGTTCAGATTCTTGATAAGGTTCCACTCACGATTTGTTGGATGGCAAAAAATGGGCCAGGTTTGAGCCCTGTGGAACAAGGTGCACATGCGACGTCAGTTCATAATATTTATCGCCAAAATCACCGTATTTCCACTTATTTGTTTCCAACTATACTAGTTTCTAAATATACTCATTTAGGCTTTACCACCAAACAAAAAACGGACCTTCTTCCAATAAGGTTTGATTCTATAGACCTTTACAATTAACAAGGGCCTTTTTAAAGGCTCGATCTTTTGTCGAATATCTGTTGCATGTCATTGAAGAAATTATGCACCATTGCGGGAATATCTATATAATAATATAATAATAATATAATAATATATAGATATTATATAAAAGAGACTGACGTCCGTGTGTGCACACATACCTCGTGAACAGATCGTTCGATTTTCACAATTTTGGACTTGTTGGATTCGTATTGGCCCAAGAGAGGACATAGTCTGAAGAACTTTAGGGGGATGACAATTTTTACGGGAACGGTACTTTGAAATAAATAAACAGGATAGAAAAACGGGGAGTGTCACTGCAAATACAACAAAACTAGCTGTTCCGGCCCGGCTTCGCCCCTGCTAAATAAATTGTTTCCGTAAAAAAAAGTCGACTAAATAATTAAATTCGTGTAGCATTTTGGACAAATACGGGCCCACTGTATATAGCGATCAAATTAAAAATAAAAAATAAAAAAAAAACCCCTAGAAAGTGTATGGAAAATAAATTTTTCCAATTTTCTCGACGCATGAACCTTCCTTAGGCGTAGACAGACACAATAAAGAAAAGATAGCTCAAATCCGACGATCCGTTCTAGAGCTATGGGCGGCCTTACGGATGCAACTTTGTTTTACATACATAGATTTTTAAAATTATATAATTAATTGATTTCGGCCGTTTCAAGTCTCATTTAATCATGCCGCCAGTGCTAAGGTCAAACCTTTTACGTCGCAATCGTAGTGCTGGGCGTATGGCGGCTGTTCGTGAAAATCCAGACTCAGGCTCAGATGTCGCATCTTCGAGAAAGATTATCACAAGAACTACGTGCGACCGTCCAAACTGGAAGCCGATATAGACTACAACGCAATCGGGGTCAGAAGAACAGCACATGCCGTTTTTGGTATCTACATTTATTCGAAAACAGATGCCGTTGCGAATCGACTTTGAAATTTTTTGATGATTCGAAAAACCGCCAGGGGGCGTGGTTGATCCACTTGCCATTGCGCAATATGACAGGTGTCCTTTTCGTTTCGTCATTCCAATTGAATTGGATATGGACTTGCTATTGCGTGTGGTCAGATATCTATCGAAAAATTGCATTATCAAGAGTGAGGTTAACCAACTGCATCTGATTTCGTACCGGTTAATTTGGATTTAGGTAATTTGCCACACAATTTGTAACTGAAAGTCAGCTCAGTTATAATTTTGTTGCGCAACCCTTAATGTACCGAAACTTTGACACGGAACTCGTTTGATTGTGAAGAATCTCAAATCAAACGTCATTCAAGCGACGACTTTGTGGGGAAGTGTTCTCATTCCGCCAATTCCGCGGATTCCGCTTATTCCGTACGATTTGACATTCGTATTAAAGCGTCTTAAATTTCCCGTGAGTCTGGCTGACAATTAACAAGTCGAAAGGACAATCGCTGTATGTTTGTGGCATCAATCTTGAATTCCCATGTTTTTCACATAGTGGATTGTGTGTACTCGCCCGAGAATAGAACGAAAAATGCACCATAAAGCAGTTCAGTGAAAAAGCGGAATGTCGGCCGACACTTCAATCAATGCGGTTTGATTGAAACACATCGACTTTTTTATACTTCAGTTTAACTTTTGAATAAGGAACTTAAATTGACCGAATTACATGAAACAGCATGCTCGGAATTATTTCATTCATTTCATTAAGGAATTTGGGCGGAACGAAGTTCGTCGGGTCATCTAGTGCAATATAAAAATCAGCCAGGCATCAACGACTACAACGAATAAATCTTATGGAAATTATCATCAATTTCATTTAAATCAACCCGCACTCTCTTATCAGTAAGCAATGTCCGCATACACCGAACAGAAAGTTGAACGCATCTGTTACTTTTTACGACTTTCACTTGACAAAAAACAACAACAACTCACTTAATCAATAAATTTCATTCAACACAACTTACTGTCACCTCGTCATCGCTCTCTGTCTCTATCTCTCTCTTTTTGTGTCGACGTCATTTACACAAATGGTCACACAAAAAAATTGCACACACTACTTGCAAATTTGCAAGCGAAAATTTCGAAATCGAAATCACCTTTACACACTCAGAGGTACGCGAACGCGGTTATGAATGCAGTCTTCAAATTTTCCACTTGTGTGCATCTCTTAATCTTGAACACACATTTCATGGAAATCAACTCTCGAACTGGTTATGACGGGTTTTCACGAGCCATGCAGCATCTGTTGCACACGGTTAAGCTTATTTTAATTATTGACAATCGAATAGGATCTACCAGGTGCGCTGCCGCCACATGTGGACCGGCAGTAAATCGTCGGATAGCGCCTCCTTTCAAATGATTACTGTGTGAAGTACATACACACTATACAAATACATATAATTGAATAGTTGTGTGAAATTATTGTAATTCGATAGCGATCGGCAAATGGAAGTTGTCGCGGTGTAGACTCGGAGGAATTGCACTTGTGAGGAAACCGTGTATTGTGCAAAGTGCTGATAATTTGGCCAATTAGATCTGGGTTATAAGAAAAGTGACGCGTTGGCCTATGTTTGAGTTGTTAATTACTGTAGTTGGCCGGTTGGAGGAAATGTCTTGTATCAGTCTTAATTAGATTGGCAATCTCTTGAAATATCTTGGCGCCTGCATAAGAGCGAAAGTTGCCATTGTTGTATTTTGCACAAAGCAAATGTGAGACCCTCCTCTAGAAGTGTTTGCCCTCGTTGCAGAGCGATATCATTCATCTTTCTTCAATTCCAATAGACTGAGTACTCAAAACCCACCACAATTGTTGGTGCGCATTAAAAGTATTTAATAACCTTTTCAGCCTCTATTTGCCGACAGTAAGTAAACGGCGCATAAAACTAGTGCACAACAAACCACGGACTGATATGCGATATGCTCTCGCCTAAAAGCCCACCTTGACACTTGACATCATTACTGTAGAAGAACTGCATAGAGGTGGGTCCGCAATTCATTTTGCGCTGAATCGAAATTCCCATAACCGACAAACTGACACACTTAATCCGAAGCCCAACCGCAGAATTCGATCTGCTCTTTAGCTCTACCATTGAACACAATCCCCACAATCAACCCAAGAGTAGAATCTGGGTTTGGCAGCGCACATTCAAATAACGGTCGGTATAGCACTCACCCTTTGCTTCCGCAAAGATGCAGAACCAGTGAAAACATGAATAAAATAAATTTAATAAACTCAACTTTTACTTTTGTTTCTTGTTGTTTTTTTTTTCGAGACAGATGCGCGATTAAAACTGGTTATAAGCCGGACAACTTTCTTTGGAAAATTTCACAAAACAATCGTTCCACCGCAGCATGGGGCCCAATCAATTTAAAAACTCTTGCTCCAATTACCTATTGAAGATCAGTAGCTACCATTTTCGGTAGTAATCAGCAAACTGCTCTTCCGTTTGCAGCGGCAATACACCAGCATTCCATGCCAACTAGCCAACTGTGCCCAACTCCATCGCCAACAAGAAGATGAATGAAATCAAATGCACACCCAAGTCCACCAGGCATGTTGGGCACGCGACTTCCATTTCATCCGACAAGTCGTCGGCAATAATGGCCTCTGGCAAAACAAGTGATAATAGCTGCTCTCTTATGGGCAGATGATGGCAGCAAGTTGTGTTGTTACATCGTAAATTGTTGCCGTGACCAAACAAGACCACCATCGTAATGACCTCTAGGGAGAGATTTATGAAGATAACAATCGCGGTCTTCGGTTTTCACAGTGCGAGTGCAATTTGTGGGGCCCGAATTTCTATAATTCAATTCGTATTGTTGACATTCGTTGCAAATTGAGCTGAGAAAATCTCACCATCAACAGATAATTTTAATTGAACTCATAAGGATGAAATGGTAACTTACGAACTGTGCACTGATGGCGATTAGATGATATTGAACTCACCTGTAAAAAAAGAGAGAAAAACGTGTTAGAATTTGGTCACAAATTGTAGGTCTGAGCAAAACAAAGATGGCGATTTAATTAAGTGAGGTTTTGTTTTTAAAAAGGTTTAATTGAGTTTTGTATGTGTTTCTGGTTAAAAAAGTCGATTGCACACTTTTACGTAAAATTCCAAAGCAAATTTAAAACGATCCCGATTGATTTATTCAATTTTTTCTTTATTGGAAGAGGATAAAATGCCGGCCAGTCGCCGCAATGGTCGATGTCAAAAAGGGACATAAAAGCACTTTGAAAAAAATCAAATGACGTATGGCGAATCCACTTGCCATTGCGCAATATGACAGGTGTCCTTTTCGTATCCTCATTCCAATTGAATTGGACGGACTTGCTATTGTGTGTGGTCAGATATCTTTCGAAATTAAATTGTGAAGAGTGAGGTTAACCAACTGCATTTGGATTTGGCGAATTTGCCACAAAATTTGAAATTGAAAGTCGACTCAGCTATAATTTTGTTGCGCAACCTCAATCCACCGAAACTTTGTAACGATTTTCCTTATTCCGTACAATTTGACATTTCTATTCAATTGTAATAACGGCCAGAGTAGTGTTTTGTTCAAATATTGTTGAAAAGCGCACAATTCTCGTTACTTTAACTTCACGGCTTTTAACTAATACATTTGAAAAACATAATTTTTCAATTCTAAAATGCTTTTATTCTGTTTTGGGCAATTTATTTTAAACTTTTGTAATTTTGTAACATAATTATGTTGCAGCCATATAAAATCTGTTTTGTTTGCCCACAAGTTTTTTAGCTGCCACTTGGGTTTTCCATCTTCTTATTTGACACTGACGTTATCGCGAACACACTTGTTCAATGAAAAAGCGGAATGTTCGGAATATCGACATTTTTATCCTTCAGTTTTACTTTTGAATAAATAACTTGAAGGGACCGAATTAGATAAAGCAGCATGTGTATGTTCGGAATTATTATTTTAATTATATTAACTAATTTGGGGGGAACGAAGTTCGCCGGTTAAGCTACATAAAATCAAACAATAAAATGAGTACAAAAGCAAAAAAACATTGAATATATTTAAAGGTGGGAAAATGACACCGCAGGCGCCGTAGCTTAATGGTTAGTTTGTTGGACTACTAATCGATGTGTCACTGTTTCGAATCCCGCAAAAACCCTAGTTCCAACTTGGGTTTTTTTCCACTGCGCCACCTTTCGCGAACGTCTGGCAACGGAGATTTAAAAATTCGGCGATTTTCAATTTATGTTTGGCAGGTTTTTTCCACTTGAAGTTGGTTGGGGTTTGCCATCTATCAACGTGTATGTAAAGCTAGTAGTTGTACTAGATTTTTAGACTGGTGATGCTACACGTTGATAGATGGCGTTAAGAGTAGGTTTGATGTTTACTGAGCAAAAACCACGCTGAAATTGCAGTTAAATAAATTAGTGTCTGATACAAATGTGAACATTATAAACTTCCACATGCATAAGCTAGAGTGATGGTGTAAATCCTCTCCTCCTGTCTTATTGAAATTTACTCCGAGCCTATAAGGCCGAACAAATGGAAAATTTAGCCAAAGGTAGATCGGAAGAAAGGATCTGTTCTGAGCTCTTAATCGCATTAAACAAAAATGCTGATGAAATTAAAACAATCGGACATCAGTGACGCGTTCGCAAGTTTTGAAAGAGGTTGCCTTCTTTATCATTAGCGACTTGGGTCAAACCGTAATGATGGACAGATCTAACTTTGAAGAAGCCTGTTTTCTACTTGGGTGATACAATCAACTCATAAAAAGACATGAGTACAGATACGACGATGTTAGTAGTTGTTGATCTATATTTTTGGAAAACCGCGTTATGGTTAGGTGACATAAAAACTTGGTTTCGATTTCTACGATTCGATTTTGTATACGCGGAAGTTAAGCTTAAGGGCCGCTATCTAGTAACGATGTTAAATACCTTTTTGTGTGTCGTAAGGTTTCAAATATTGATTCGCTATCCGAAGAAAAGGGCTAAAAAAGGAGGAGGGAGGAAAAGTCGTTACGAAATATGGTTGGAAGAATATCTGGGCCGGGTTTCTATTACTGGTTGATCGAAACTTTGAGAGGGACACGCTCCAAGGGAAAAAGTTAAATAGGTAATTTATGTAAGACGGATCGGGTATACTTACGAGGGTATTTTCGTCAAAAGATTTCCTGGTATACGGTTTGTTTTGAATGCTTTTGGGCCTACTATTAACATTTTCAGCACACCAGATCAGAGGAAATGTACCCAAGTTTTATTGGCGACGCAGAATAAAAGGAAAAGGATCGCAGACAAACTGAGCATTTGGCCAAAGACTTTGAACTATCAAGCAAAACAGGCCAAATTTACGCCGGTTAATGGAGGAATAGAATTTGCAATGGAAGTCTCGTGCGTGCACTGTATTTGCTTCATCTTTTGGTCAGTTGACAGTTTGATACGTTCAGTGAGGGAATAAGCTAATTGCTTTCACGTTCTCAGATGAGCTGTATAATTGCAAAACGTAGATTAGTCAAATTTAGATCTTCTTTACAGCTCAAGTCGCTCTCACGAACTTTTTGTTTGCGTCTTGCAAAATTGACAATTTTTCGGACTAATTTTCCCTGACTATCCCCGACTTTTCGTGACCAATTTTTACGTTTTCCCCGACCATTTTTTACAAATACATTTAGCAAAAACTAGTTTTATGCATGCATGTCTTATACGTTATCTATTATGTACATATGTACTTTATTCACACTGGAAACTGGATGCTTTTGTAATATGGTGGACTATAGCAAATGAAAAGGTAGCAATCATAAAGCTTACAAGGACACAACTTCTCGTTCTTTAGAGCATTTTGCTACTATATTGCCCAAAGGTGCAAACTGTACATGCTGTTATATGAAAAGACAACGCCCCACAGTTGTAGCAAAGTCTGTCAAAATTGTCTCTCAAGCTTAATTCCTGCGCGGTTACAACAAAGTTTATTAATAAAGACACATTTCAACACCAATCAGCCGAATAAAAAGAAATGCACAACCGCATGAAAACATTATGCTTACAGTAAAAAAAACGGAGGAATAACAATTCGGATCACGGCCAGCGTACCAGCCTATTAAGCCGTCCATAAATCACCATTCAACAAGCAGCTTCAATCAAAATGCTGTCCCTTCAACCAAACTCAACGAATGCACTATACCGCCAGCAGAGAGAAGACAAAAAACCCTCTTAATGATAAAAATCATTAAAAACACATCTAATTGACGGGATCGGCATCATCGATGCCCGGGATAAGTCGCTTCGATATATCTACATACCAATAATTTTCACATCACAACAATTCAATTAGACAAACAGCCAACCTCTGTTTTTGCTCCATCATCATCATCATCGTCGCGGCGGCTTCAAATGAAGATTCCACGCGGTGTGCCGGTGATGCATTTGAGTCGTGCCGCCAGGTAGCTGCAAGTGGTTTCATTAGATTTCCATCTTAAGCCGCGCACAAGACAAAAAGTCAATTGGTGACTTTAGGCGCTGCTTTCTGCATCTCCATCTATCATCATGACCTACGACAAGTATTTCAATTAGAGGAGGAACCTCCGTTGCCGACAGTGGTGTGTGTATCTCTTTATGAGAAAAACGTGGATCGCACTTTGTTTCCCCACTCTTTTTTGCGCCTCTCTCTCGAGAGAGGTAAACAAACTCCAGCTTGACTCTGTTGCTGGCCTAGCTCTGGGTGTCTGTTTCTCTTTGGATCGCTCAGACAGCCGGCTTCTGTTGAGTTTTGTGGGTAATGCAGTTCGCAGGCTTCGCGTCACAAAAGTGCTGTTGCAACTATAGTTGGCATGTTAACGGTATGTTGGGTCTTGTGGCTTTAATTCACTTTCGTTACCATTTAATTCGCCAAGATAACGCCGCGAGAGCGCCAGTATCGTACAAGTCGTCGATCGAGAACGTGCGTTGTAACCGGAGTGGCATCTACATCGGTCGGACATAGTCGTAGTCTTCTTACAGTCGTCGTCGATTATCTCGACGCTCGAGAATATCAATTCAGCTGCTTTGCATTGGAAATTAATTCGTGAATTGTGAGAGTGATTTGGTCTTTTAAACCGTGAAAGATTAAAAAGTGAAAATTAAATGGCAAATTTATATTCAAAGTGGATTTTTTGACGTGCAAATCTTAAGCTTGGTAAATTTATTGGAGATATATAAAAATAGAAAGCCACAACACACAAGTGTGCTCAAAAAGTTTAACCGGAATTGGATTAATCACGCAAAGGAACTTGCTAGGAGGCTGTTGTTAATTGCACTAACCGCTCAATTATGATTTTTGTGATGGGATTCGTGTGGCTCGTGCTGGGTATGTACAAACAAGGCTGCGCAAGTCGATGTTATTAAAAGTTCCTTGGGTCTCGAAACAGTGCGCACATCTTGGCGGATAATTTATGGATTGCCCGCGATTCGAAAGTGATGTTCACACTGTTCTGCCATAGAGATGAAGATGTCTGTTGACCGTGGAAGTACATCTCATAGTCAACAGCAATTAAGTGTTAATGGATCTACGAGTACATATGTCTGACCAATGTTTAATAGACGAATTATTCATTCTGCCTAAATGGGGATTGATTTTGTCCATACCCCTCATCGACTATGGCCGTATGGACCGTAGTTGTAATTGTATTTTGTTGCTGTGTAAGGTTGTTGAGATCGAAATTCACTTCTTCCGCGAGTAGTTAAACGTTTTTTTGTTTTTATTTTGTTGTACAAATACGGACATTAACGGCTAAGCTTTGGAAATAAATGGTAGAAAGTTATGGGCACGTGCAGATTGAGATAACTGTTGCAATAAAGGGAAGATGTAGTCCTACATGGTATTATGCAATACGCTACTGCTTAGAGCAAGGTTTGCATTTTTACAATAAAGGTAGATTCAGAACTTAAATCGTATATCACAAGGAATGACAAATTGAATTTGAAGAGGACTTTAAGGAATTACACGCTATTCACACCGAGCCGATAACTAGGTTTTCGCCAAAACACAATTTTCATCAAAAAACAGAAGTTTTCCCACAAATATTTCAGGTTTAAAAACGAGTTGTTTAACTCGTTTTCCACGATAACGACTTCCAATCGATGGATTGTTGAGACGCACCTTTTGCAAAATTCGCAAATTCAGCAGAACAGCTGACCGAACAGAAGTCACAACTTAAAATCTAATCTTCCCTAATATTATTTTCAAATCCTCTGAGTTCATTTTGTTTGTTAATTAATGCGATCGAAATTTTAACCAAAATTGGAATAGATATTTAACGACTGATTGAAACGTAAACTAGTTGGTGTGAATGCATCGACCAGTTTTCGACGAAAACATATGGTTTTCGGTGCGGTGTGAATAGGGTATTATAACAGAAGGTCCCACATTTTTTAAAATAAAACATTGACCGAGGTTCAGTTTAATAGCCATCAGGTGAAAACGGTCTTAGCTTTTTTTTTTGTTTCAAGCTGTCCTTTAATTTTAATTGATGGTAATTCAAAAGTTACACTTAATCCGAGATACTTATAATCAATTTCAGTGTCCAGGCTATATTTTTGAAACTCACAATTGTGAAATTTTCCATAGAAAATTGCATATTGTGACCCACAAAATATTAAGTGTCAAGGTTAATAATGATTATTAGTAAAGCTAAGATTACACGTGTCGGTGTTTCTATTGTCACTCGTGTGTCTCTCGTGAGAGAAGTACGCTGCGACAGCCAGCGTGACCAGAGACCAGACGCTTGACAGGCGATCACACGTAGGACAAATGTTTACGTCATACTCACGTCGGCATGATTATTAATTTGCCACGAAAAACGACACGTGTTATCTTAGCGTTAGGCTAAGTGATATTTTTAATTCAAACATTCTGATGTCGCTGTAAAATGAGCTGTCGTATCAGTGTAAACGAAAAGTGAAACGAAACTGGTTGCTGTCCACCCTCTGACAAAAACATAACACTCGAATGAGTTAAGCGTGTTTCAATACTTTTACGGTCACTTCTTATGAAGCGGTTGATTATGTTGGTATGTAGCACGAGCGTAACGAAAACTGAAACGCATTTTTTTACGAATGTTAGAAATAGTTTATAGCTTTAGAGGAACTTTTACGCACCTCTCTATTCTGCTTAAAATAAAAAAAAAAACTGCATAACAGTAAAACTGTGATTTTTCTTTTGTGTTCAAACTTTATTTGCAAGAATTTTGGAAATTTCTCTAAGATGACATTTTTTAAGTCAAAGTTCTGATGTCGCAGTAGGTTTAGTTGGCATGGAACGCGCTTAAATAAATCTGTTTCAATACTGGTTAGAATCACTTTTCAGTTTGAGTAAGTTGAGATTTTGTGAAACAGAAGGGTAAAATAAGTGAAACGTGATTAACTGCCCTTAAAGTATGCTGCATATCTCATATCTCATTTAATAATGAAATTAAATCTGGTGATTTAGTTTAACACTTCAATTTCCACTATAAGTTTTTATTTTTCTTTATTATTTTGAATAATTGCTTTAGACAGCAAATCCTACATTTCTTTATGCTTTAAATTTCACTTTTAAGACCAACAAGTTGAGTTCAATATATTTGTGAAGTTTTGAAGTACATTTCGCTACCGACATGGCTCCAGTACAATCATTCCCATACAACATACAACTCATCCATGGTCCCGTAGATGAGTTGTATGGGAGCAGATGGTTCCAGATGAGTTGTTTAAATTTAAAATTAGATTCGTACAAACTTTTGAACTCGAAATATTAATCAATTCTGACATTACGATGACAGAGGAACTCAAGAAAGTGGCTCTCGAAATTCTGTCCGTCTGTCAGTATGCTCCCGAGGCCTACATCCTAAACGGCTTCCCGGATTTGGTTCAAACTTTGGATTTGGAGTTTGAAGGCCTACAATTCTGGGCGGTTTTTTTTTAAGGTAACCTCAATATTAATGGTACCTACATCTCATATAAAATGTTGAAGTTATTCGAAAACGGCTCAACCAAAATTTATATTTCAGCTTAAGTTGGCGAAGTTAACAAAAATTCACAAAAAAAAAACGTAGAACAGTGGGTATTTCATTAAATTTGGACATATCTCGAAAACGGTCCATACTTCTGCCACAAAGATTGATTCCTAAGGTAATATGGTAATTTTTAACTTAATAGCAAACTCAGTTTTATATTTGTGTATAATAGATTTTTGAAAAAAAAATTATTTAAAAAAAAAATTGCTTTCTTCAGTTAACCTGAAAACGGCAATAACGATTTTAACCAAAATTCTAACTTGGAGTAAAATTTATGTTTTTAAAATTAATGCACACTTAATTTTGAATTCGGTTCACCGAAAACGCTAATTTTCTGCTGCTGCTCGTGTCTCCAAAAACCCCATTTTCGATTGAGATAAAACTTTAAAAATCAGTTTTCAGCTTCATAGTTAAGCAAAAGTACTCCTCGAACTAAATATATTAAAAACTGTTTTCTTCGCAAAATTTAACAATATCCCCGCTAACGATTTTTATCAAAATACATATTTGAGATAACATAAGTTTTCTAAATACGATCCCGTACTTTGTTTCTGAAAATAAGCTACGTTTATCCTTGTACTCAAAAATCTTTTAAAGTGCAAGAGCCTATAAATAATAAGTTGGTGCTTATAATTGCCTTTTACTGAGAGCTTCAACTTATAAAAACTCACATTGCTATTTGATATATACTGCCGTATGAGATGAATAGCTCAAAAGAGGATGCTATTTAACAGTATTCTTATATTTCATGAGCGGTTTCTTTTTTTTGCCATCGGTTCTCAGATTTTTAAATACCTACCTAATAAAATAAGATAACAACCTATCAAACTTTTGATCAACGAGAAAGTTTCGTCCAACCTAGTCGTGCACTTAATTTTTTTAATACCTGCAGGGGATAAATAAAAAGTCCAGCGGATAAGTAATCAGGATGAACTTAGACCTAAACCAAACAGACCCCTTTAGTTAGCTCTAGTTGTATAGCTATGCATCGGGTGGGAACTTCAAAACTTCACTTATATTTATTACATTCCTAGGAATAACCGCCGAATTCGTGCAACACGAGTCCATTTAGCTATAGTCCTCTGATACTAAATGGCAATGTCAGCGATATGGTTAGTTAAAGATGTTTAACTGGGTAGCCTATGGGTTAAATGGAACCCAAAGTAAGACAGTTCTTTTCATGTTTGCCAGAAAACAGAAAACATATTTTTTACAAACCATAAAAAGCTATCACACATTTATGATTGTTTCTCCAAAGAGATCAAGTGAAAGAATAAAATGTATATTTTTGGAATCATCTCTAATTTGTGGTTCACCTTCGACGAACATAGAATAACAAAAAAAAAAAAATTATAGATCCGGGACAATACTTATTAGTTTAAAATGAAAAGGTAGATAGACAAGTTTCTATCTGTCAAAGGCAAAGCCCATTAAACATTTGATAATACCAACACATACAGGTGTGTTAATGGGGACTGGTGATAGTTAAAACTTAGTGGCCGAAGTTGGTCTGAAGTTAATTTGGGGTTAACCCCACCCTTTTGCGAACGTTAGGCAACATTTGAGACTGCAAGTGTCCTGAGATCAGGATTGATGATGTATGCCATCATCTTTCCTTTAAGTCGATGAAAGAGTGGTTAATATGGACTTCGGACATTTGTTGGTCTTTTGCAGGACAAAATGGACTGTGGTCTATTACGCTGGTACATACCCACAGACAGTTGCTGAGGCACAGCCACACCATCTTTTGTGACTCATAGTCAGTTTAGGAAACCAGTGCCAATGTCTTGTACATCTATCACTAAAACGATATGAATTAAAACAAAATGTTCCGATGCGAAAGGTTGTCGCATGAGTCACAGAGTATGGGCATAGAGGATGTTCGTAGCTCTTCAGGATTCAAAATATCTCTAAGAGAAAAGTATATTCTTGTAGCGCAAAGACCTATGCATTCGAGTATATCTACGGCGATTGCCTCGTCCTACATGCAGAGATTCGGTCTCTGAAGCCCCTCTTTTGTGAAAGTGTTGTCGAAGTTGTGCAAATTGTATTGAATTGTACATTTTTATTTACTCCTCCAATGTCGAAGTCTAATGATTACTAACCAAAAAGTGTGTGCAACAGTGAAAGAAATTAAATGCGACGACCCTCCTTTGAGGCGTCTTTCTACAGCCTTTATTATGCTTTGCTAAAAGCTGCCACGGTATATCCACTATATGAATGTCGCGGAGGGGAATACAGTTTATGCAATTCCTAAGGTCAGAGTCCGCCGACCGACAGCGATAACTCATTTCGCTCCAAACAATAGAATTAACACAACTTAGCATTTTGAGATAAAGTCTGTGCGCAGATTAAGGCCAAATACCTGCACCATCAGTCATTTAATCGGAAAACAAACTAAAAAACACGTTCGATCGGCAGTCATCTTCAGTTTGGTTTGGCAGTTCCCGGAATAAGAGTGATGCAAACAAATTAGTACCGATGACGACTGAATAAGACAAATCGCACACCGGGAAGCGATTATTTCCACTCGGAACCATTTCAAACGTACCCGCCCTGTGATATTTCAAACAGCACTTAAAAACTTAAACCCAACATTACGCCCAAACTAGGAAGTCCGTCCACAGTTGAAATTACACCCAATTACGTTAAATTGTTGCTCGTTTCTCGGCCCACAATTCACTTTTCGCATTTGCGCCCACCGACGAGCACCACACAACCAGAGAGGGTTCGACTTATAAGTAAAAGTGTATCACAAGGTGTGTCCAGTGTTGAGAGATTATGGAAAATTCTCTATAATTAAACTTGTTGACCAGTTTTCTTTGGCGAAACACCTTTCGTTGACGGCCACCAGTCTGCGCTGCACACTTTTCCACTGGAAAGTGAAACTCTCTAACATTGATCTTGAAAAGGTCTTGTCGCGTCATGTCATATTGTGTAGTTTGTAGTTGTGCCAACAGGAAAAGTAACTCCTGACGGTGGACCAGTTCCCGTTGAAAGTCCTCCTCCGTTCGGCGAGCGTCTGTGCGTTTACCGCCGCCACTGCCATTAAATTTACATAAAATTTAAGTGTACAACTACTGGGGGGGGGCATGTTGGTTAATCGGCATTCTTCTCTAGACGGATCATGATCGTAAATATTTGTAACGAGGAAGAAAGTTGTCCGCCGGCTTTATAAATATATACAGAGTGAGAGGTGTCAATGACACTTGCTGCCGCTGGTGGTTTGTAACGAGATTTGACCGGGTCGATGGAATGGAATCAAAGCAGCATGCGTTGTTGGCGCAGTCAAACTATTTCTCGTTGATGCGAAAATTTGTGGATACACTTTGACAGCGCGCGTGCAGTGGAAGACAATGTGATGGACTATGAAACCACATACGGACCGCGCGCAGCTGTACTAATTGTTTATGAGTGGAATTTGGTTCCTGATTGGTAATCGTGGAGCGTGTGTACGACTACGATTCGTCTGGCGAAAGGTGGGTTTTTCTTTTCTTTTTTCTATTGGCTTCGGTAATCGGTAAGCATCGTTTGATTCGATTCAAACGAGACAAATTGTCGGAAGAGGAGAACTGCCACCGGAATGGCAACAATGTTTCGAGGCATTTGGGGGGGAATTGTCGCACATGACACATGGTTGTTGTGGCGCGCTTTGTCACTGGAAGTGAGAGTATTCCGCATTTGAATGCCACTTTGACTGGAAGCGGGAAATTCTCCGTCCTACTTGCTAATTGTCGGACGAAAATGAGTATCAAACTGATTATCGTCTGCATATATCTTTATGATCATAGGACCTACAACATACGCGGTTAAAAGGTTGTAGGGACCTATGAAAACCAGATATGGAGTGACCACAAGTAGTCCGGGTCATTTGGAGCAGGAGAACAAGTTGTTCGCTTGAATGTTGGAGTTTTATAAGGATGTTTACCAAGCTCTCATTGTGCCAAATTGAGGACGATAAATGCCATGAAACATGTATGTATCCATACGTTTGTGTTTCTGGAAACTTCTATACTCTAGAGGATGTTTATTATGTTTTCCTCGTCGGAGACTTCGTGTTATATCGAGTAATAAAATGTCACAAAAAACAATTGAAATACAAAATAAAAAGGCACTTAATACGTGGCTACGGCACAGAACGGTCGTCTGTCTTTTGAATATTTTCGCGGACATTACACACCCAAGAGGCCAACTGTACTGAAAAGCTTCTCAACTCAGATTTTCGCAATCAACATAAAATAGAAGATCCCTTCCATTTGCATCGAAAATAAAAACTTCGACAAACGAAGGGTTCTACGAACCTGAAGCGATGGTTATTTATTATTATTTTATTATTTTCTCACCCGAACACAGTTTGTGTTAAGAGATCGAAGGGTCTCAGGGGAGAACAGTCGTGTCTGCAACACACACTTCGGAGTTTACCTCTTTGAAAAATATGTGTACACAGGTGGGAGTGTCACCTGGTCGCTTGTGCTTTCGGCCACAAAATTATAAGCAACTATCTGCAACACGTTTTCAACACCTCTGCATAAACTGTTTCGTGGAGGCCTTGCGTCGTAGTAAAGCAGGTAAAATGTTTTAAGTTTTCTCGAATACGTAGTTAAGAAAATAATTTTAACCGTTGGAAAAAAAAAAAACAATGAGGCCCTTTTAAAAATCGGATCTATCTCAAAAACGGTCCAATCGATTTTAACAAAAAAATCCGTTCCATAGGTAAGATGGTCATTCCTAGGTTGACATTTTTTCTTCAATTTTTTCTTTTACAGATTACTTGAAAACGCACATACGAGTAGATATCGATTACGACCAAAATGCACACTCGGAGTTAAATTAATATTTCCAAAATGAAATGCGTCCTTCATTTTCCATTTGAGTCACCGAAAAACTATTCATATCTCGAGAACCCCATTAGGTTCATAGTTTGTTAACCGAGTTTTTTCTGCCGCAATTGGACGAATTAGGGCTGATGGACATGTGGTCCCAACAGGACGGAGCTACGGCACACACTGCGCGAGCCACAACCGATATTCTGAAGGCGGCGTTCCCGGGTCGCCTCATCTCTCGTTTTGGCGATTTGCACTGGCCCGCAAGATCGCCCGATTTAACCGTTCCGGACTTTTTTTTGTGGGGTTTTTTGAAGTCCCGTGTTTACGTGAACAAGTCCGAGGCTCTAGAAGCCCTCAAGGACAACATTTGACACGAATGAGAGAATCTGTCGCCCGAAGTTCTCGGCGAAGTGATGAAAAATGCCGCAAAACGAGCCCGTATGGCAATCAATTGTGACGGCGCCCATTTGGCCGATATAATCTTCTCGACTTGACCAATAAAATTCTAATGGTTCAAATAGGTAAACATAATCAAAAAACAGAATCGAAGTTTTTCATTAAAACTAGAGCCAAACAACATCGGATGACTTCTTTTGGCCCACCTTGAAAATACTGAAATATCTTGTAAGGTGTACGAGCCTATGGACAGAACTAGATTTTTACTGAGAGCTCAAGCCTCACATTATTATTTGATTTACATATATTCTTCTGTTTTCCGTACTGTTTGTTTATCGAGACTATAGAATCGCTTCTGACTTTTTGTTTTTGTCCAAATATGCTTTGGCTAAACGACGTGTACAATTTGGAACTCGCTTTTTTGCGGACAAATTTGCAGCAGACTACAACTTGCAGCAAATTATGTGCAGTACCAACTTCTATCTACAAACATCCCGAACCCTATATAGGTTCGCCTTTCCAAGAATAGTTTGTGTTGAAAATAAAAAAAAACTGGACAAGTTTCTCGCCTCCGAAATGCATAGGCCGAATCGCGTCATCCGTGACCGAGGGATACCTGACGGAATTAATTCTTATTTTGCAAAATTGATTTGATTCCTTTCTCTCCTTTAAAAACTGTGCCAATTCGGCCCCAGACATTCTATTTCAAAAGATTTCATAGGCAAACAGGGAGAATAAACTTTCAAAAATCGCTTTCCTAAACATTGACAGGCCGAACTTTCCCCCGAGACCAATCAAACTAATCATCTACAAAATAGTTTAATACACAAAGTTTTTATCCACAACCAATGATATCACTCGAAAAGAGTAGTTTCCCAAGCGCATTAACTCCTTCAATAGGCAATTAGAGTTGAAACACAATTTGTTTAAAGAAACAATTCCCAAATTGCCGTGTTCACCACAATAATCCGACAAAACCGCACTGCACTCCAAAGTTATTATTCCCACCACCGTTCTGCGAGATATAAAATTTTAATATTTTTTTGTCTTTGTTAAATTGAGCCGCGTTAAATCATACCTGCGCTGAAAGCCTCGTCATCGTCATTCCATTACGTGAAACAACAGTCAAATAAATCGACCAAAATAAAATTATGCAAATTCACTGCTACGCGGCAGCCCAATATTTTCTCTTGACAGCGACCGATGGCTGTCTCTGTCGCTTCTTGAGAAAACATTTGAAAATATAGACCATAGCCGCAGTCACGCAGAGGTTCTGCACTCTAGCACCAATTTTGGCATAGCACCACACACAGTCGGCCTATACGTGTGCATCTGTAGTGCAATAAATAAATTATTGTGCAGAAAATGTCGATTGCACAACACCGAAATTGCTAGGCCGCCAAACGCTGTGCAAGACATACAAGGCCCGTCCAAACGCCAGCGAGTCTGCGAGCAAATGTTATGTCCGAAGTGCTAAAATTTCAATTGCTTGTAAGATTGTTTGATGGATTCATTTGACAAGCCCAAATGGGAACTTTTGTGCCGCAATTAAACGAATGTTACACTCAATTTGATCGTCATCTCGTGAAATGATTTCCTATAAATGGGTTAGAAGTGATTGGAAGAGTTGATTGAATGATTTGCAATCAGGTTTAGTCAGACAGATGGACGGACGGACGGACGGACGTCCGCCTTGTGTGATTCTAACTACACCAATTGTGCGGCCAATTAGTTTTTACAATATAAAATCAATTTTCTAGATAATTTCAAAGCAAGGCTCGCCTTGAAACCAATTCACTGGGTTTCGCTGTCTAAACCAAGTAAGGTAAGCGACCGGCTGGCAAGATTCTTTGTGCTGAACATTTTCACATGGTATACAACTGCTGCGGGGTGTAAGGGGGAATTTGTGTTGCGTTTCACCTTGTCTGATATTGGTCGAGTTTTTTCTTTAATTAATTATTGTTGTAAGAATGTTGGAATGTGTTTTGGCTGAAGTACAGTTGCAAGCCGATTTTATTATGGGTGCTAAGAAAAAATGGCAAAAATTCCAGTTCAACTCGTCATCCGGCTGCGGGCAAGATGATCGAAAATGTTAGAAAGACTGATAGTTTTGCTGGAGCTAATGTCCGAAAGGCAGTGTCCCAAAATATTGCATAGCAATAAGGCTTATCCTTGCCAAAGTCTGCATAAAGACTGACCTTTTCACTAAGGAAAAGGAAAGGAGAGCACTTGAATGAATCTTTCAAGAATACAAAAAATATTTATAAAATTGGGTCCCTAAACCACCACCGTTCCCGTTTTCTTCAGTGTCAACCACCCACAGAACACTGGAAGTTTTCCAGACCGACATGGGCTTGACAGTCGGTAGCCAACACCTGCCCACAAGTGCCGCAGGATTGGGATTTCTCCTTCGGCCATATAATGCGCACTGCGTTTTTGGAGAAACCTACAATAATGTCGATGGAATTGTATACCCGGGGGAGAAGCAGTCCCTCAATTGTTATTGCTTTATTCACGATCGCGAATCGTGCTACATCGCATCGGACATCGGACATCGTAAAGGGTTTTCCAATGAGAGGTGTTATTGTGATTGACCCGCTATTTGGGAGCTTTTGAAGCTTTTATTCTTTGACATTTCACAAGTAGAAACTACGCCATTACTAAAAATGGAACGATACACACTTCAGCAACGTCGTGTCCTTGCTGATTTGGTCCTTGAAATGCATGAAAATGATCTGGAATTCCATCGAAAAATCATCTTGACTGATGAGGCCCATTTCCACCTCGGTGGCTACGTCAACAAGCAAAATTGTCGAATCTGGGGCTTGGAAAACCCAAGAGTTATTGTGTGACTGTTTGGTGCGGTATATGGTCCGACGGGGTCATTGGACCTTACTTTTTCGAAAATGAGGTTGGATCAACAGTTACGGTGAATGGATTGCGCTATCGAGAGATGATTAATGATTTTTTATGGTCGGAGTTGGATGGTATTGATCTGGACAACGTTTACTTTCAACAAGACGGTGCTACATGCCGCACAAGCAACGAAAGCATTGATCTTTTACGGGAAAAGTTTCCGGACCGCGTTATCTCTCGAAGAGGTGATCACAATTGGCCACCGAGATCTTGTGATGTGAAACCTTGCGACTTCTTCCTTTGGGGCCACGTGAAAGATAAGGTCTACGCCTACAGCCCAGCGTCGATTCAAAACCTCAAAGATAAAATTCGTGAGGCTATCGAGGACATAGGGCAGCCACTTTGCGATTTTGTTATGGAAAATTTCATGAAAAGGATATGGTCCTGTATGCGTGCTCGTGTTGGCCATTTGGCTGATGTTGTTTTTCATTATTAACGGCATACCTTCCTCTTTGTTATGAAATAAACATCCGATCATTTATCTCAAAAAATTACATTTTTCGTTGAATACCAAAATAACACCTCTTATTTCGTATATTAACATTTGTGTTTACCATTTTAAGCAGTCAGAGCTTATATGCAGTGCTTCCAGAACTTTGATAGACAAATTCCCAGTCTAAGCGCAAAAATGTCCTTTTTTGTAATTTCAAATTCTTTTAAATACCCACAACGTTAACGCAATAAAAAAAAAACACACCGAAATCGAGAATACGACTTCTGTTCAGAAAAACCTTTCTTCTTCTTTCGTGCCATTGACAATACTAGCCGCCGGCCGTCTCAACAAAGCCGCCATATTGGGCACATTATCAACGTGTGTCTCGTTGAGTGTGCTGAACAATTGAGACCGCAGCCAATCCAAAGCCAATGCAAATCGTTGACTGAAAAAAAGTGCCATGATTCGTGAAGTTGGCAATTCTGATACCTAAATTGATCAGCGTTGTGTGATTAGGTGCTATAAAACGTCAGATCATTGGAGATTTGAAAGAACTTCCTTCCTTTGGTTCGAAGATATGCCTTTTGACGAGCACGAAATCATCATCAGAGCGGAAAAACATCCCATTGGAAATCATTAATGCCAATTTATGCATTGGATCGTATGATACTAATTATTCTGAAGCGGCTAAATGATGGCCAATTCCCCATGGCTCATGCGTCGTCTTCCAACAGCCCCTCATGTTCTGCCAAGAAGCGGATGGATATCCCTTTCAAATCAGTATGATCAATTCATTCACAGGTTAGTTACCAGGTAATTCAAATGTTTTTCAAGTTTCAGTAGAGTTTCTGTATTGTTTGTCATGCAATCAGTAATTGAAACTTGACTGGCGTCAAAAACTTCGGCCTAATTTTAATGATTTCGGAGATTCTCGGCAATTTGTGAATTGTTGATTAGTATTTATTTCTCATTTTTTTTTTGTATATAAATATTATTAGCGGCAGCAACAAATTGCTTCGGCATAACCTTAAGAACGCTGAAAACGCTATTTCTCAGCACTAAGCTAAAATCCTGCACTGTCCAAACAAAGCACTTTGCTAAATGTGAGCGGGACTTTAGACAAGAACATATTTAAGCAACAAAGCCGGCAGGCTATAGCTAGTTTAACATAGGAATTAAAAAGGACTCCGTACCAACTTAGTTCTTGTTCAAAAAAGCCAGCCACGTGTCTCGGTTCGTTAAAAAAAAAAAACAATTTCTCCTCCTCAGAAGCGACTTCATCTTTGATAGCTTGAACATAAACAAGATGCCTAGAGTAAGGCTAGCCGTTTTTTTTTCGCACGAGCAACTACATTCTTGTTTAAATGCTTTTCTCGAAAAAGGCAACCGTAGAACGCTTTGATATAGCAGAGAGGTGGCTGTAGATAGGTTTAATGTCCGTTATAAGTGTTGTAAATTGACATCTTTTTGGAAACATCGCACGTTAAGATTGATGTCTTTACAATTTAAAAGGACTGTGGAAAAATTCCCGACTCTGCTTCGCAACTACATTCCATTACCATTTGAAATGTCAATCAGTTGCAACATTTCTTAGCTAGGTCTCTTTGTTACAAGCACTCGGGTCTCGCTAAAAGTAACAAATAAGCTAGAACATTTTTGTCTGAATTCTAAAAAGTATAGGGTAGGGTCTTAGCAGCAAATCATGTTGTTGAATGTTTTAGAAATCCCTATTTTGTTTCTCCCAAACAATCGTGTTTTAGGGTTGTAAAGATTTTGTTCTCACAGACAGACGTCTCGCGGTTGTCAAAAAAATATGTCGCTTTAAAAATTTTGACTTCTTTTCGGTTATCGACTAATTTAGTTTTTTGCTACACCTGGAGTTCTGTCTTTCCGACCACAATCGTCTGGAATATGGTTGTAATGCCAATATTGTAAATAGTACCTTATTTGGCGAAGGCTGATTATAAGATGGCTTTCTTAGTTTAAAAAATATTTAAAATATTATACAGAGACTATTGAAAACCCTTCCATTCCCTTGCGGCATCCTGTAGCAAGGTTGAAATTCATGGCATGGTCATACTGACTACTGAGTTGTTCCTAACATTTTTAAAGGCATCCTATCACACCTTTCAAATCAAATCAAATATTCAAAGAATTCATTTCTCTCTGCAAGCTCACTTTTACTTTCGCAATTGCGTTTTAGATTAATCGTGATAAAGAGCTTCGCTTTGTACATAAATCCAACAGTGCACATCTACCGATTGAGTTGACAATTTTAAAGGACTAATATGCTGTCAAACCTTACCACTTACTGTTTTTCATCCATTAAAACCCACTCAGCTTGATTGGATACTCCGAATGGCGAACATGTACGAACTGACACAGTCAGCAATTTGGTAGAATTTGACTAAAATTGGAGCCCACGCGTCGCATTCTCAACTTTATGCAAATGCGGCAACGCACAAAATCTCCACCAACTCAACGTAATTGTTGTCCATCTACTTGGGGCCCCTCTGTTCACACATTACCTTAAACGCTGCACTTCAAAATTCTAACAAAGCAATTGGCCTGTGTACTAAAGACAAATCGCCAACAACTATCTGCAGATGTAGCTGTATCTTGTGTGCATCTGTAGCGGAAATCTAATCAGACAAGAGTACAATTTCTTGTTTCTTATGTCAGTCACCATCAGCGTTCGTCGTCGTTGTCCTCGCCATTTTGATGGAGTTTTTATTTGTGCAATCCCCAATAATTACCAATGCCCGGGAGAGCGGCGGCAGTGGTTATACTAACGCAATTCAAATTAATCTGCGAGTCAACTGCGGCGGACAATTGACAGATGGCAAAGCGCCTGAGGAGAGTACTTTTCAAATTGCAGCAATCGATGTTATGTCCGATTGGTTCGGAGTAGGGGTGCACAAATTTGCATGCAGGACATAGCTGGAGCGTAATGTTTCTTTTTTCTTCTGTTGTGTTGCTTTCACTTTGCAGACACAATCGGTATGGTAATCTGTTAATTTGTCTGATCGATACTCGTATGTCCGTGGGCTTTGGCCTGACCTTAGGTAACGTCTCCGAAGGTGTCGCTACAGTTTACTTGAAAACTTGTTGGGGACGTCTATCTTGATGACGAAACTTTATTAGCTCATCACTAAATCATTTACCAATCGCACTGTTGAGGCGGTTATCCGCCTTTGTCATTTAAAGCAGATAAAGTGGGAATGGTGAGTAATTTGTGGAAGCCGAATAAATCCATGAATCCTGGTTATGATTTTTTTTTTGTTTCTAACTTGTCACTTGCGGACGATTTAATCATAAATGTCACTTTCGGTATCATTTATGCGAAAAGAAAACAAAAAAAGCCGGTAAAGAAAGTTGCTTGGTATTTAAATTTATTTCCCTAGTGTTTGTGTTGGTGACTTATTTTTTTTTAAATATCTTAACTAGTTCAAAAAAAAAAAGAGTTGTTAAGTTTGACTCTCGAGATGAAGTTGTGGTTTTGCACAAACGGCGTGATGTAAATATTTTTGTTTTCACAGCGAAAAGGCGTTATGAATAACGTTCTCCGGGTTAAGGCGAATTTTGGCAAGTTTTACATAAGTTTTGTGAATTTTACAATTTGTGAATTCACTGCGTCCGTATTTGTTGAAGATGTGCGCATAAATACTGCGGTGTTGGGTAATGTCATAAGGAGGTTTTGCTAAAGTTTCAATACAGATAAATAGCGAGCTTAAGACTTTTTCTTGAAAAAGTTTTTCAGTCAGATTGGGGATATATTTTATTTTTTAACTAAATAAATGAAGGCTTACACAGTAAGATATATTAAATCTTTTAAAATTTTGTTAAGCTGAGTAATTGATTTACAAGAAACAATGAGGACTATCACAAAAGGAAGAGCATAATATTTTAAAATTTAAAAAAATATAAGAATATAAACGGCCGATTCAAATTCACAAATAAGAACTTGTTACATGAGAATTATATAAAACAAGTAAAACAAATTCTAAATTTACAAGGAACAAGTAAAATTAACTGGCAGACAAGAAAGATCTTAGTTCAGTTGAAAATTTCTTTTTCAACCATATTTCTCTAATTTGGCGCGGTAAGCCTAGTGGCATTAACAAAAAAAAAAAAAAAATAAATTGACGTTCAGACATTAAACAAGAATAGCAAGGTTAATCGGTTAAAAAGCTTGCGGGGTTGGGGCGTGTATAAATTATGTTATTCAATATTAAAATGGTACGGTACTGTTAAAGTCTATCAAACGTAATATTACAGATCCGGTAAGCAAAAGTGAAAGGTGGTTGTATCTTAGAAAACCGAAGATTTATCGAGCTGTATTGTTATAGGCGATATTAAGTTTCCGGCCACTAATCGAGTCACACTTTCCAAAAACTTCGCAACCGTTTGTTAAAATTGGCATAATTAAGGTCTTAGCTAACAGGATCAGCAAGGAAAAAGGAAGACTACGTCACTTCAGCCTTTCCTTTGTTAAATATATAAATTTCCCTTCTTTGTGCAAGTTCTTGATACTGGAACGAGAGAGTGGGGAAATTTGAATGGTTATTGATTAAATTCACTTGGGTAGAAAAGCCTTTGCTGACAGGATAAGATCTGAAGCTTGTTGGGCATCCTTTTACCGATCGACAAAACATAAATATTCGGGAACCCAATAGAGCATTTTCAAAACATAAGGTTGAAACTGGAAACAAGGCGGTAGACTACTCTGTTTAGCGAAGCTGCCAAGGCGGTAAAGTTACGGTTTGAAGTATACGAAAGCACGAAGACCTTCAAAATTCACTGTTAATACACTGAGCAGGCTATGAAATGGAGTTCCATGAAAAGTTATGCAATGATCACAGACCTGCAACCAAGGTGTCCGGGCAGGCCAACTACTGTCTTAGAGAAAGAGAAATCGAGGGTTGTGCAAATAGGTCCAGAAATGCTAAGGTCCGGAAAGTTAAGCTTTGTCAAGAGTGCGTATTGTCTCCCCTGCCCGTTAAAATTACCTGTATGAACTGCACGTTGCACTGCAACCGTAGAAAAGTTGTATGAAGTTCGTCTTGACTTGCTGATCCTTCTAGTTCCCAGCTCTAATTTCAGAATGGGCACTATAAAGATTTTAAGCCGCCTGTATTGAAGTGCGGGTGAAGGTAGACTTGAGAAAATAAATCCAGAATGCCTGTAAACGTTTTCTGCATCTATTTCCATTGAAGCAGGTGGAGAAGTTTAAGTATCTTTCCATGTCAGGGTCTTATAATTTAGCGACAGGGGGATTCGAATTGTGACGAAAGCTGTGCCAATTTTGAAATAGCTGAGAAACCAATATTGTCCAGGTCAAAGCTGGTTTTTCCGTCATTAGCACGGTGTTCATTCAAACTCTTGAAACATGAGATTTGGGTTATGATCGAAAGAATACGATCTTGAATACAAGTTGCTGTTGAAATGAGATTTCTTTCTTTTATCCTCTTCGTAGATCCAAGATAAAATGGTTGGCTCTAGTCCGACTTCTCTCTTATATCGAGATGGGAAAGGCTTCCACTTGGTGCAGACTCAATATGGCGCAAAAGACCGAGACTTACTCCACAAGTCCACTTGATTATCTTTTACCCGCGAGCTCACACGAACGTTTTGTTCAAATCATCAACGAGGAGGCAACATATCAATAAAACGTATTATGACAAAATTTCATTTCTTTTTAAATACAACTCGCGGCTAGTTGTATCTAAATGAAAGGCAATACCAATTCTGATGATTTGAACAAAACTACCAGGGGTATGTGACCAGCAAAAATTCATATTAACACTAGAAAGCAATTCCTGAGGCAACAATTTGAATTAGAGAATTGGTAGACCAATTTAAAAGTTGCACATCCGATAACCACTGTTTCTGCACAGATTGCTTGTTGAGCTATTTGTCCGCACCTGCCTTCTCTAAATCGTTCTCGCGCTCCATTATTTGAACGCAGGAATTCAAACCTGACCTTAGCAATGTCAAGACCATGAAAGTTGAGGGCAGTAACATCAGAAGAGTGTTCCTGGAGATGTCGCTCACAAATAACACAGAGAAATATCTCACCAGTTATTTGTGCAGGTGTGCATTTGAAAGCAATTCATCTTTTTATTCAATCACCTTTCATATCCACAACACAACTGCCACTTAATCAGCAAAAAAAAAAAAATACCTTCGATTAATATATTCAGCGGATAATTATCCAGAAACAGCCACTTAATCGTTGACACATTGATCGCAACAGCATACGCCGAATACTCTTGAACGAACGCGACAAGTGCAATTCAATTTCAAAAGCGTGTGTTGTGCACTCATACTCGCTCGCACACCCTCCGCGACAGCAACTTTATTTTAAGTACTTTACCATATTATTTAATAACAATAATAAATAATAACGAAAACTGAAAATGCTGGCAAAAAAAAAAAAAGTCCGCCTCCTTTTGCAATTAAAATCCATTCCATTCAATTTGCATTAATAATTGTTAAATGGTGGCGCGATATACATATTTTAGTATTTTCTCACAAGAGATAATAACTTTTATTAATGTTCCCCGGTTTAAATCCCTATATCGAGTAATTAATTCGATTAACAGTGTTAATGGCAAAGTATTTCTTTTTCCTCTTTTAGTGTGTGTAACACCAAACAATTGAATTAAAAATATTTTGCAAACTCTTTAGGGTTTTACTATTTTATTGTTTGCAGTTTAATGTGCAAACTTTTAGTGCATTATATATTAAATTTGATTTGGGGGATCCATTCCCCCTTCGGACTGTTTCTTGCATTGTAAATTGATTTGGAATGGGCGTTGATACAGTTAGCTTATTTTAAACTAATAAACAAGGAAAACAAACACGATCCGTTGGAAATACTTTCTAAATTGCAAACAACAACTGTGAACTTTCCCAGAAGGAACCACACCGTGTGAATACAGCCGAGGATAGAAAAAAATGTCTACCCAAGTTATGCGAATGAGAAATACGTGAACCATATCGTAACCTATTAGCGAGACATTATGAAACTTTCAAGATTGTTGTAAAGTGAATTTGTTGGGGGCACGGCAATTGTTTCAAATGTGTGCTCACCTGCATTCAGATTACTTTCTTGGTCAACAGCAGTTTCATTGGTTTCATGATTTAGGATCGCAATAAATTATACTGATCGTAAAATGTATGTTATGCCACCTTCGCAGGCAGATCGCATCAATTTTGTTGGTGTACGAAGGGGGAGAGGTCAAGCTCAATCATATGTCATTGGCAATGTTGGTGGCCAGCTTAAAAAGATGAATCAAATGGTTTTTTCTATGAAATTAAGACTTCGTTTTCAAATAATTTTCGTTTGATGTGAAAATAGCACTCGGATGGTGGTACAGAGGACTTTGTTTCAATAAACAGCCCGCATATGACTTAGCGTCCTTTGGTTCTTCAAAAATGAATGTCCAATGAGGTGGAAGCATAACACTAAATAGTCGACTGCCAGTAGGTTCAACAGGAGCGTTTGGCTTTAAGTTTTATTCATAGGTCCATCTTTGATATGTGCAAACCAGGCGAATGCTAGAGTCTAGCTATCTCATAACCCGGATACCAGTTCTCGTTCCTACGGACTTCTGTTGAACAAGAAGATAAGGGGCTTCTTCGAAATTGACTCGCTGAACGAAATATATATATATATAGTTGGCGCAACAGGTCTGTGGAGACCCAAGGCCTAGCTTCTCACAACCATTCGTTTTGTGTGAGTTTCATTTTTGGAACGAATGGAGGGGATCTACAATTTTATGCCGATTCCAAACGGCTAATTGAGAAGCTCTTAAGACAGTTATACTCTCGGATGTTTGTCAGACGTTCGCGAGAGGCGGCGCAGTGGAAAAAACCCTAAGTTGGAATTTGGGTTTTTGCGGGATTCGAACCTGAGCCCCTCGCTTAGTAGTCCAACACACTAATCACTAAGCCACTGCTGAACGAAATAAAGAAGTATAATAAGAGCCTGTATTGGGTCGGGATCCAAGGCTATGAGCATCCGTCCCTCCTTGATTTCGTTCAAATAAATAACGATCCTTATTTTTGCAGGAAGTGCTATAAACTTTAAACAAATAAATTAATTATAATAAATGTTATGAGAAGAAGTAACTCAATTGGGTATCCCGCTTGACTGTCCATGTCCATCAATTGTGAAAATAAAAGGAAAATCTTTTGCTCAAAAAAGGTGCTGCCAGGGCATGTTTAAAAATAATTCAACCTTAGAAATGTGAGAGTGCGTTCAGAAAGGACACCAAGTGGGACTTGACAAAGTTATAAGACCAATTGGGTTTTTAACAGAGTCCTTAACACAAATACTTACGTAAGCTACTTAGACACTACGTAGACACTTAATTAGACTTAAAGATACTTACATAACTTGACCCACAGGCCATACAAAAGACCGGCAGATAGCTTAACTGAGCTGAGGTTATTAACGATTTTTCTGGACTTGTCTAAAGACTCAGGAATCGAAGACACACCATCTCATTATCGCCTTTAAAGTCGTCTGTGATAGGTTTTTTTGGGACAAACTCTACAAACCCATCTCAAGTTTCGGCATCCCTGCCAAACTCGTCCGTCTTTAAAGGAGGACGATGGAGAAATCCTGTCAAAGGCGAAAAGAACACCATCGAGGTGTTTGATGTCTAAAATGTTATAAAACAAAGTGACGACTGTCATCTAACATCTTATCATTCGCGAAGCAATATGAAACTTGGAAGCCAACATTAGAGATACAATTTGTCAAAAGTCCATTTGTAGGATTCAAATTAAGTCTAAAAAAACGTGGACCCAGCTTTTTATGGAGACAAAAGTAAATTGCATACCAGAATTTAAATTTTCGTTCATTTGTGCTTTTGAAAGTGCTGCCAACGAAACGAAACGCGGTGACAGCTGTCAGTTTAAATTTATTGAAAATGTAGCACTGCACTTTGCACTGCAACCGTAGCAAGGAACGGTACGAATTTTAGAGACTTAAGGAAATGTTGTTTGAAGTTCGTCTTGACCTGCCCATCCTTGCAGCGCTACATGATAGAACCATGCATTTTTAATGTTGAGCAATATTTTAGAAATATTAAAGGCTCAGCAGCGTCAGCTCGCAAATTTCCATACTTCTGCAATGAGGAGCGATTTCTTTATGTCTTTAAAAAAACTTTTCAAATTTCTTAGCAAGAACTCTATAACTCTTGCTTAGCCACCGGAACTCTAAAAAAAAAAAAAAAAAAAAAAAAAATTAACAGTGGGGCGCCAAGTTCACGCACCTGGTCGTTGGGCAATTCTTTTTTTTTTTAAATCTAAGGTTTATGGCAACAAGTCTACGACCACACACGCCTCAAAAAAGCAAACTGCTGGAGCAACCAAATTCTAATATGTAAGTTTAGTTACAGATTCCAATAAAAATAAATTTAAAATGAGGCAATTTATCCGATGTGCTATTTCCTACAAATTCTATAGGTAGTTTATTATTTATGTCACTACAAGCAATTAACAATTTGCGACTAAAAAGCAGTGTGTTCTTCAAAAACTACCTCCAGCGTTATGTAAGGAACATCCTCTGCATATGCGATGCCGTCGAGAAAGAAACCCTCAATGTCACGGAAAAAACTACACGATAAACTGGATAGAGCTACGCCAAAAGAGCTTCAGAACTTTCTTCATAGAATGAATATACGATTTATAAAGAGCTGAAGCGTATGGACTTTGTCGGAAGAGGGTGAAAACCTTTTAGGACTGCATTCGTTTTTCCACCATTCAGTTGAGTGAAATCATAAAAATAGGTTCATTAGAGAATCCATGCCAAAAACACTGTAACAACTTAAAACTCTTTATTCATCAAATATTTATTTTTGTATGTATAAAACTGTAGGACTATAAGACTTTAAGACTTAACTTTTTGCTACCTTTCGGTTGCGTGAATTTCGCTTGTATCTCGGAACGAATTGAATTAATTAATATGTACATTCGAAATGTTGACCGTAACCAATACCTTAGTTTACTGCTCATCCGAGAAAGTTAAAAAAAAAAAAGCAGCTGAAATTATTTACAATTTGCAATAACGCGCTGTTCGTCATGCGATAAGTGTCAGATAGTGATGAGTTATATTTTAATTTCGCAAGTTGGGAGATAAATGAAGGCATGAAGACAAAAAACACAATCTTTTGATGTTTGCTTTCGGTCAAATAATTTATTTAACGAATACTAACAAATGAACGTCTTACTGACAATAGAAAGTGTTTTTCAAATTCATTGACTCATTCCGTAACTTTGAGAACGATAATCGTTTGCCAATTTGCTTTCCATAACTCTACACGCTCAAAAATTGGCTCTAACAGAGTGCGGTTTTTGCTCGGTTGAATAAAAAATTGGTTAAAATTAACCAAGTCTCTGTTGAAGAACACCGAGTATTCGTTGTTAAGAACTAGCGATATAAATAAGTAAAATGCATACTGTTAAAAATAACACACTTTATCAGTTGTTAAGAACCAAGTTCCTAGATAAATATCAACCAATTGGTTAAAAAACAGTTAGTTTGTTATTTACAACCAAGAAAAATTGATAAAAGGCTATTTTTAACCGACTTTCGTTAAACAAGTTGACTAGGTTATTTTTAATCCACTAACTCTGTAGGAGCTATATTAACAAGGCCACTTGGTAGTTTTTAACCGAATGTTGGTTGATTTTAAATAAGCGATTTTTCTGCGTGTATACAAAGCGTGAGAGCATTGCCGGCATTGAGTGTCTTTCAGAGCCTCTCAAACTATATAGGAAATTCCAAACAGACGTCTTTAAAAATGTCATAAATGACTTGTTGCCAACAATTTTGTGTTTGATGCCGGCTAATTTGAAAACCGCAAAGTCGAGTTAATTCATCTTTGTTCCTTAGTTTATTAATAATAAAATTCATTATTGATAGGTCAGCTTCACCAAAGCGAATGACAGTTTTAATTGCTTTGATAGTTATCATCCCGACCTGTGCAAGGTATATAACTTATAAGTCAAAATAGCTACCAAGAAAAGTGAGTTATTTATTTCATTCCTTATTTTTGGGCCAACTGTCTCATTCGGTTATTTCCACTTCGTATTCTTCGATTGCGGTACTATCACTATCAATACAAATGAAATGGAAGGCAGCACACAAATTTACAAGAACCGCAATTTTTCGGGGGACGTAATTACTTTTCCTTTTTTTTTTAATTATAATTATAATTCTACATAATATGACATGTAATTTATTGTTATAGGGAATTAATGATATCAGTTTTGCTTTTGCATGAAGTTCAAACAAAATTAGTCTAAAATGTAGATAAGTCGTTATTTATATACAGGGTCCGCCAAATAACTTTTTTTTTTGAAAATGCTACAAAAAAAAAAACTACTGAATATTTTCTCAAATTTATTTTTTTATTTGAAAATACAATCCTTCCGGTTAATAATGGAAAATAATTTCATTCAAATGGCTGCCTCGGCTGGCCATGCAGTAGCCTACACGATCGGTCCAATTTTTAAACCCGGTGGTTCACTGTGTCCACCCTCTAGTACACATTGTGGGTTTTAGAAAAACTCAAAATTTACTATTTTCTATGATCTTTCTAAAGCTGGATGTGGTGCAATAAAAAGCTAATAATAAGTTTAAACCGTTTAAAGACTTAACCAATATTTTAAAAACTACATCGACAGTTTACCCTACACGTGTCATTTTCGTGGCAAATTTTGACGTCACAAAAATTCGGCCATTCTGTGGTCACTCGTGTGTCTTTCGTTAGTGTGCGCTGCGACAGCCGTCACCCGTAGTGACAAACTTAGGACAAATGTTTACGTCATAATGATCGACATGTCAAAACTTGACATGAAAAGTGTCATGTCCAATCGTAGCTTAAGACTCGCAAATTGCTTGTATTCGTTTACTGGAAAAATTAAATATATTTCTAGTAGGTACTTGTCTTATTTAATGTAGTTTTTTCGTCCTTAAATCGAGGAAGTTTTGCAAGTGACACTGTCAAGCTCACTGATAGGTGATGTGTCTCATTTTGACCAATAAGTTTGTTAAATTCCTCAACAGACTTGTCAGTGCAGTAGCCAGCGATTGTCGATTCAATATTTGTGTTTCAAAAATGACATAACCTCAGCAGCCTTCTATGACGGGTTTTCAGTTAGTAAATAATAAGTTTGACATTTTATTTTAATTTATAGCATACTTACGGATAAACTCGCGTGTATAATTTTTTTCGAATTAAATCAATGTTTCCGGTTTTCTCTTTTGTATTGCAAAAAGCGTGAAATGTGAACAGAATTCCATCTTCTAAGCCCACGCCTTTGTTTGCAACAATCAAAAGGGCAATGTTCACGGCTGCAATTATAATTAGCATACTTCTAAGTTGCGGAAATTACGCAAACGTAGAGCCTTGCCTTTTAAAAGTGAATGTGAACTTTGACTTCCGCCGAGTGGGTATGTGTAGTTATTTCACGTGATTTTCTGGTGTTGTATAGGTAATAGCAATAAATATGGCAGAAGGGTCAATACACTTGAAGCTTGCAATCGTTTGGGTTGAAAGTTCTGATTGATGAATTATTATAATTAAAAGTAGGTCTTTTAAGACTAATATTTGTAATATGTATTGTTTGCTAAAAGATTGTCAATTGGTCCGAGGAGGATTGACAATTTTTTTGGTATGTTTTGTACTTTTCTTGGGCGTGATTGACAATCAAGTTTATACTGTCATCATCTAAAAATATACAATTCAATAAATAAAGCTAGCCGATTGAACTCTTTAACTCCTTTAAAAAGCCTTTACCAACATTTAAATGATAGAATTAACTTTTATGAAGAGAATCCATTGAACCTAGACCCGCGTTAGCCTTCCTCCAAAGTAAATACTTGCAACAACATTTCAGAGCAACAATTAGTTGCTTCCCTCAGCACTTAATTACACTGTGTATATCAGGCTACATCTCTCTGTCTCTGTATGAACCTCTGTTGCAACGTACAAGTCGATGTCCCTCCAATGGTTGGGCTGATATAACGCCAAACGCCTTCATCATACACACAACCCTATTCAAGTGGAATCACTTTCCTAAGAAAGCACACATGAAAGACAAGTCTGCAATAAATTATTTTCCTTTGCCGTAATATTCGCACCGTTAAATACGTTGTATCTGAAACTTGAGTATTTTTGTTCATGATTTATGTGCCCCGTCGCAAAGTCTGCGTCGCTCTCATCAGAGCATGAAATTCTTTGCGACAATCTTGTCGGTTATGTCACACTGATTGTTGACACAACAATGTTGGCAGTCTCTTCCTCCCTTTCCATTTCTCAATCTCTGAAACTATTGGTTACATTATATTTGGTTCACACACCAGTGAGTGCGTGAATACAAGTCAACAGCAGATCACTGTCAGTGCGATCGTTTTAATCACATTAATTCGAGCTCAACTAGAGCACATTAAGATAAAATTGAAATGTCAATGCCATGCCTAAAGGCATTTAGCTTCGAGTTTACACAACTAAATGCATCTACCGGCGATTATGATTGACCTTCACCGTGTGAGCAATCAAAGAGTTCGTTTGATTCTCCGCTTCAAAGCAGCATGCGGAATCTATTAAAGCCAGGAGACAAGGTGTGACCTTAACTTATAGCTCGGTGGGTACTCCTAGTCCGTGATTATCGTGCCAACAATTGATTACAGAACAAAATTTCTCGCTTGAGACAATTGTCACGTGATGGTTACAAAAGAAAAAAAAAAAAAAAAAAAAAAACTGACGGGAAAATAGAGTTAAAAATTGAATTAACAAAAATATTCTCATTTTTTTGCTTCAGCCGACGCGATTTCAATTGAAATGGCGAACAAAACGAACCGTCGGTGAAACTTTTTTTATTAATTCATCAATATCGCGGCGGCTGGAGCTGCAGGTGTCACTGTCACAGTCACTCGAGTCATGTTCGAATTGCAAGTGCCAGTCAGTGGTTTAAATTGTTTGAGAGGCTGCGTAAATCCAAAATCAACTTGTTCGTAAGGCTCCATGTACGTGCTTCCATTGGTTCTTTTGCTATCGCCAGAGACAAAATTGCCTTGGTAGCTTTGAGGTCCCACTTAAATCGAAAGCGCTTCCCAAAGCTAATCTTAAATTCACGGGAGTTCGCACTTAGCAGCGAAAATTGGATAAAATGTAACGTCTGGACACGGGGTTCGTTTTTCAGATTAATCTGTTGCATCTTTATTGTAAATAAACCTCCCGTTGCATATTTTATGTTCACTCTCTATTATGATCAACGCTCATACTATATATGATACCATTTGCGAAGCAAACTCTCGAACTCGAAACATCGTTTACTTGTCTTGGCACTCCTCAAAATCGCTTATTGGCCGACTGTCAAACTTAATTTCGTTGAAGGAAAGGCATCGTGAATACAGTCGGGGATCTGATTCACTGACATGATGACCAGGAGTAAACTGACAGGGATGTCAGTGAAATACGAAAATGTTTCCCAAAATGAAAAGTGTTCCAAAAATCACATAAATTACGTGATGTGGAGCTTATTTCAGAACGAGAAAGCCCATACAAATGTGACACAACGAAATCATGAACTAACAATTTCCTTTCAGTTTTGCAGTAGGCTGCTGCTTGGACATGATGGCGAGACGTGGGTATTTGTAGTAGACTGCTTGGTACAATTCTCCTCTCTCTCACATTTTTGTCAGCGGCATTTGCGACCATTTGATACTACTTGTACTCAGTGTTGCCAGCTTTTATAAGAGGTATGGAGTATGAAGGCGAATTGAAAAAAATCTGCAGCCGAACTCAAATATGAAGATCGAAAATGCGTTTTTTTTTCTAATTCCTAGGCACACTTATTCTGATAAAATTTTTAAATTAAAAAGAAAAAAAAACAACACGAACTTTCCTTTTTTTCAAACAAAAAAAAAAAAAAAAAAGATTTTGCTGGAAGGTGGCTTACCTGAATATTTGGACAGTGTGTTTCCATATTCTTGCATATCATGTGAGGTGATTTTACTGCTGAAGTGTAAGAGTCTCTTCAAAAACTGTACGAAAATGCTGTTGGATCATTTGCAATTAACTGTTTGTAGTTCAATCAAAACGGAACATTCGCAATAGAAGTATGCGTTAATTTTATAAATTCCTAAGAAGCCTAAAAGTCGTCAAACTTTAAATCGCCTAAATTAGGACAAATCCCAAATGACAATTTTTAGGAGCCAGTGAAGAGTTCGAATAGCCAAATCGGAGCTGAATAGGCAGTTCTGGTAACACTGCTACTCGTGTAGCAGCTGATGGAAATTATTTTCCGCTGCTTTCATTTCACTGTCAATTTGGGAACCAGCGACAAATTTCGCTCCGAAACAGCCGCAGACTGGGCTTTAAATTTAATAATGCCCAACCCCTGTGCCCATTAGATGACACACAGATAACCTTGTACACTTTCTTCCAAACATAAATTATTGTCTCTCCACCTCTGTTACGTTAGCTGACAAGCATGTAACACTAAGATCAGAGGCTAATTAAAAAGGAAAACGTTTACAGTCTAAGGTGCCAAGCACCTTCTTAGAATCTGATTACAGCATCACTGCTGCGTTTGTAACTCTTTTAATTATTACAAGTTTGACCCATGATTTTATAAGTTTAAACTTTTACTGACAAGCATTTCAGACTCACTTGGCCACACAACTTCTATAGTTTTGATCTCATGCGGCCCTTTTGAAGTTTAAGTCAGTTTTTATATAATCTTCGAAATGACATCCGCAAGTCGAGAAAAACTAACAATTTTGCTGAAGAAAATTACAGACGTAGCTCAGCTTGGATTCGTTGTTCAATACTTTTTAGTTTTTGCGTTTAAGTTTTTTTTGGAGAGCCAGAAACTAGGTTTGACAAGCTTAAAAAGTTAAAAAAAAAAACTGCTTTAAGTGAATACATTTCGAGCATATACCTTATTTCGTTTACAGAGTAAGTCTGATTTTTGCTTTTAAAAATGCTTAAATTAAATTAAGACAAAAGCTTTTTTTATGATCACACGAAAGGCAAACAAGTCTGCGTTAAGTTTCAATCACTTCGATTTGACGTAGGCATTTTCACCCCGCATTTGTATAAAAAAAACCTTGAATGTGAAAGAAATTCCCCTGAAAGATTTTCTATTTTCGAAAAATATCGACAATAAATGTAAAATCTGAAGAATTCCAATGTTCGCCTAAAACATCCACCGTGACTGAAAAAGTAGCTGCCTTTAAAAAATGACTCACTATAATTTAAAAGGATTTTCGTTCAATCTTTTCTCTGTTAATTTGCCGGAGGAAATTCAATACAAAAAAGTGATTTATTTGATGGAAATCGGTACATTCCCAACAAAGATGAAAAGCAAGTCTGGAAAACTTCTATGGAGAAGATGTTAAGCAGTGTTGGGCTGTTGGACTCAGTTTTGTTTTAAAAAAGTCTAGAGCGTAGAAAAAGACTTATCTGAGAATGACGACTGTCTGCAGTTTCCTGTTAATTTCCAAGTCTTGCCTGCAAAGCTTGACGATGGGATGAGTGGCGATTGGCGAATAGTTCCTTGGAGAGATGGTCCAATGACAACTGAATAAAAAGTGATTGACAAAAACTATTAGTGCGTTCGAACATATTATTTCGAAAGAAAGTCTCAGATTCAGGAGGAAATAGGCTCCGTTGGAGTTGCACGGTAGGTGGAATATTCACACCTATCGAGGTATCTGTTTGGGAAAAATTCCGATACGAAAGTCAAATCTGATCGGAACTCAGATTGCGATCGAAGTATCCGTTTCGGAACAAATTAGTTGTCGGAGAACTTCGGAAACAATTTGCCGAGTAGCTGTCAAAAGTAGGAGGTATAACGCGGTTCCACGCAATGCGACAAGGTGACAAGGAGAATTTTTCCGAAAGTTGTATGGGAACGGATATCTCGAATGGAATTTCTCCGATTTCGTACAAATCCGAGAAAATTCCGTTCCGAACGGATACCTCGATAGGGGTGATTTCCCGAGCATCCTGAATTTGAAGGAAATAAGAACAAAACGAGTGCGAATCAATGACTTATAACAAAGCTGAATTGCCGAAAAAATACGGACGGTATTTTTTTTTTATATATTTATGACTCCTGTCCTAGTAGTTAAAAATAACAAAATCGTTTAGCTTTTATTAAAGTTATTAATGCATTATAATTGAGATAATCATGCAGTGGTTTATTTGTTTGTTATTTAATTTTTACAATAAAAAAGTTTATTACTCTTGAAAGTACAAAGTGCTCTTATTAGATAAGAGTCTCCCTGCGTAACCATTTCAGGAAGCAATTCATGAAACTATTAAAAGTTTGCTCTTTCCTAAAAACCAAGGCTAACTATGCTACTATTCTTTTATTTTAAAAAATTGAGTTCGGCATTGAATAAACAATAAATTTAGTTACGACTTATGGATACAGCCAATGTTAATAAAATTGGTTGTGACATGCTTATAACTGTTAATTTATTGTTAAAAATATAATTACAATAATACAACAGCGAATGTCATACAAGTTGTGAAAGGCAGTGCTTGGGTGCAAAAATTCAAGAAAGGCAGGAAATTACTCCTTTTCTTTCTTCTGCAAAGATGACAACATATTCCACATTTGAAAAGAAAATACCAATGTTTGAACTTTGAAGGAAGCAGAAGAGACGGCAGCAACGGCTGAGAGCTATCCACAGTTTAGCTAAATACGCTGATTGTTGCAAAAGGTGTTTTTGTTTTAGCAAGCTTACATTCTGAATAGGGGAAACCGGGGGGGAACAAAGTTTCTCAAATTGACAGTTGGTTTTGAGGAGGTTTTATGAAACACTATCTATTATAAGCAATCGTTTTTGAAGATAAGTAGAAGAAAGGTCAAAGATGAGCGCCATTTTATTTAGGATAAGTAAATACAAATCAAGGCGTTTTCGGCCAGCATCAATACGCTGTAATACTACGTCAATGGGCCTTCCCAATAATCATTTATAAGGTTGACGATAAATATTTTTCCAAGTCACCATTGATCCATTGTGTGTTAAGCTTTTTACGACATTTCACACCACTTATATTTATCGAATTTCTAACATTTAAATCAAAATCAAAATAAAAGATTTAACATCCCAAAAGTCAATCATTTATGTAAAAGTTTATTATTAAATTTCTAATAGTGCTATATTATTAAATTGATCAATATTCCCTTTAGTATAAGTTTTATTCATTTTTATCAATGAATTTCTTAGAATAGTATTCAAATCTTTGGTTACATTTAATTTTTCTTTTTAAAAGTATTATTATTATTATAATTAATTAACAAACAATATGGAATATATATGTTTAACATAATTTTTTGTGAGCGCTAGCTGCGGGGGCTTTCGGCTCTCTCTTTAAAAGTAACAATATCAGAATCTAACAAATGCTTAAAATGATTACTAGCACCGCGCAATGAAAATAATTTACATGAGTATAAATGAAATACTGAGGAGAGGTATTGAATTCAATGCTAAGAAAAATTTAGAGAACGCCTTTCATTTCCACATTTCCGTCATGACAAACGTTCCTGAAAAAGGTTCTCAACTCAGTTGATTAAGTTCTTGGCCAATTTGATGTTTATACATAATTTGTGGAAATGTTTTTTCCGTCGATTTTTTTGGTCATAGGCGTTTGGATGAAATTAGATTAGCTTATTGCTTTTTTCCGTCGTTTCGGCAGGGATTGCTGCCTTCTTCAGGGTTTAATATTTTGAGAAATCAAACTGCTTTAATAAATAACAATAGATGGAAATTTTACACGCGATTAAAACAAAAAGAATAAGAAAGCGAAATTAACTAACTTTGAGTGTAACACTTCAATTGAAATTTAGTCTAATATCCTCAATTCAGCCCGTCAGATGGAGCCTAAAATTTAATTTATAACCCCGTACTAATAACAAATTAAAGTCTCGACTTAAAATTCACGGAAGCTACCAATTGCGAATTTGGTACGGGAAATATAGCCAGTGTGAAGCAGCGTTGCCGTTGGGCCCCATTTGAGTCGTGAAGCTTGGCCCCCACTTTCTAAAAAATGATCAAAATGGCCCCTGTTTCAGTTAAAGTAAGATTTTATTCTTTACTGAAAGAAAAGGAGTGCAAGCATTTTTTGTGTTATAAATAAATGTATTTGCTGTTTTTTTTTTTTTGATATATTAGTATTTTATGTGAAATCCCCTTTTTTTGGTTTGGGCCCCTTTTTAAAAAAATTTCAGACACAAAGCTGCTGTGAACAACTAAAATTTTGAGTCGAATCTAAAAAAGTTTATTGGTAAGGGATAGATTCAACTTTTATTTTAGCCACAGATAAAAAAAACGAGCCAACCAATTGGAAAAGGCAACAAGAACACTCCATTCCGTTGTACCTTCTAGGCCATCCATTAACCAGACAAATAGCAATCAGCAAAACCGACAAAGAAATTGCTAACTCACTTACAAAATACCACACAAGTTGAATACTGTCTCAGGCAAGTGTTTCCGCCACATGTAATCGGTCTCTATCTGACAGACAATTTTCAAAGCCCCCCACATTTGGAATTAATCTGTCACCAGACTGGCCTTGCGATAATTGTGTGACAAGTACTATTTTTTTCGCCCGTTCACCACCTTCTGGGCAGCAAAAGACAAAGTGAAGAAAAAACCTTAAACAATTTACCAACAAAACAAGATCCTTTGCGCTACCTGAGAATCGAAAAAAATATCGAGGTATACCTCGGGTTTTCTTCTGCCGTGTCGTCACCCGTCCTCTGAAAGCCCATTTGACGACAACGAAAAATGCAGACTCCTCTGCGAAATGAAATTTCCATTACTCTCGTCTTTGCGAAGGCTATCTGCCAATATAATCGCCAGAACATGTGCTCCTCGTCCTAATAACCGCATCTCGTTGCCCACCTTCAGGTCATGTGCAGTCTCTAAAAGCGTGCGTCCATATGGCGTATATGCCCGATATACGAGTACTACAACCTGCAACCGTTTTCCGGACATTTTTCTAATGGCATGTCCTTTTTTTTCTCCTTTGACTGGGATGTGCCAGTGGAAAATTCATTCTGCATCTGCAACTTCCTTTAGGGTATGCCGTATGCCGTATACCACAAATAGCAAGAGAAAAGGACGACCGTGTATAATCGCCCGGACGACAACGATGATGATGACGGCTAAACATTTTCATCTGTCTCCTCCATCTATGGTGCATACTCGTACAGGGTTTCTTTCTTTTAGTAAATTATCGAGTCATCGACTCACGACAACGGACAGCACAAACAATGTTGTCGCGTGTACCGACAGCAGGACCTCCATCTGTATCCACCGACGGTAACAAGACACATTCGTGTGCAACCCCATACCCGGATTTGTGTCCACTTATTGGCAATTCGTGATAATGAATGAATGCCATGGATATTCATGAACGCCAATTACGTGAGCCAAAGTAGATTCCTTACCAATGTGGTCCGCATGCACACGGGGCCGAAGCCAGAACACAAAAAGGCCCAACCTATACCAACTGTGTTGTCTCGCACACAAAACAGTCCGCATCATGTCCATTTGTCACTTGGTTCCATCACATAATTTCCGACACAAGAAACCCGCAGGCAGACAACCCTCCACCACCGAGTTTGCTACTGATTTCATAACAAGTTGGGGTTTTGTGTTGTGTTTCGTTGCTGTCCCGCCCGCATGGGGTGGGCCACAGGTAAATATATCTAATGCCAGCGTCAACGTCAGCCGGCCAGCCATCATCAGCCGAATTGAAATACCTGTAGCAGAAAATATTTCCATCCGTGTCCATTGCACGTATTTGGGATTCTGGATTTTTCTATGCTAATCACTGTGTGCACACTGCACAACTCATTTCGGAATTATTTTGCACTCTGTGTGTGTTTGTGTGTTATGGGATTGTTCTTTAAAATGGACAGTTGTTGCACCCGGGGTCCTGGGTGTTATATAAAAGTTGATCAAAGTCACTGGACGAACTCCGTCCAGCTGCCGAAATAAGTAAGACTGCTTATCGGAGTGTGACCAGAGTGCCCAACAACGGAGCGCCGTCACTGTCCGTCTAATTAAGAGGGCATTGTCTTTGGGAATATATTGCCAGTTGGCCGTTAGTATCATTGTTGGTTGCCTTAGTCAATTCGATGAATGGATGATTAATTCCCGAATTTGCATATGCAAAGTCACGAGTGAAGAGCACCAAAAAAGAAAAAAACCCAAGAGGTATTCAATTCATGTCTTCAAATCTCCGCGCGCCGACTAGACAGAGAGAGAGTGCGCCGAAGAAGACCTTTTGATGTCAGGCTCCTATAATGAAAGTGGATCACACATTATGACTTGCGGTTCGAGTTTAAATGTGAAAGTATCATATTGAAAGAACATCAATATTTCAATTGGTCTTAAAAATGTCAGTAATTTATTTCAAATAAGTTAAGGTTGTGGTGTTGAAGGGTTGCCAAATGGACTGTTATCTGAAGTTGGAGTAGGCACTTCATTGAATAGAAAAAGGCTTGTTGTACCCTTCAAGGTGCTAAGCAGGCTCACCTTTTTTTGTTTCGTTTTTCAATGCATGCTTTTTGAAAATAACAGTTTTATCAAAATTGATGCATACATTCAGGCGTTCCCTGAAGATCTGGCAACACTAATGTTGATGGGCAACTTTAATGGTCACCCAGATTTGTGTGAAATGAATGGGCTAGAGTGGGTGGGAGGTATGGTATGGTGACCCCGAGGAGAATGGAGACAAGACGTTTGCATGCCTATAAATCCACATCGTACAGTTACAGTTGTCACCAGAAGTTACTAATCGATTTCTTCGTGGTACGGTAGCGCATTCGAAAGTGGGTTGGAGACGTTTGTGTGTTAAAAAGAACTAAACTTTATAGAGAGTACCACATTGTGGACCTTAGCGTTCGAGTCCTTAAACAAATATAGTTGATGTTCAAATACGAGGGGCGAGGGGCTACAAAATGAGAGCTTTGCACGGCAGATTTATAAAAAGTTCAACAAAAATACTGACTAGAAATTTAGACTGAGCTAAGTGTCGTGTTAAATTTGTTTAAGGCTTTTTGAGATGTTGAAGAACTTTCTTGGATTTGTGTTTCCTAAATTATTTTGCAAACATTGATACATTCCACGAATCAGTACTCAAAACTATTGGTAACTTTCAGGAAATACTTTCATCATTTGTAACAGTGCTCTGTCGCTGCAACGACAAAATTGTTCTCATAACTAAAAATTCATCAATTAGCCGTTTGGAATCGGCATAAAATTGAAGATCCCTTAATTCGTTCCAAAAATGAAAAACTCACACAAAACGAATGATTGCGCAAACTATTTTTTTTTTTTTTTACAATAAATTGGAAAATAAAACATTTTCGAAAATCTGCTTCATCGTGGTATATGCACGAAATGATTCAAACTTCTTAAGACAGCTATTCAGAGCTAGTAGGCTGAAATTTCGACGCACTTAAACATTAAACTTCAAAGGGCTTTGCTTTTAATTTTAGAAGAATTTTAGAAGGTTGTCAATATTCAAACAAAATTGATGTGACAAAATGCTTAGTGTCAAGCAACGACTGTCAAAATTTCAGATGAATTTATCGATTAATTTTGTTTTAGTAGCTGTTGAAAGTTAGCAAGTGTACATTTTTTCAAATTACGGAAAAAGTGCAAAACCGATCGGTGATTAGATTCTTGTTTTTCGAAGTTGGATACCACTTATGGGGACCTTTCTCCTTCGATGACAACCACTCGATATTGGTTTAATGAATTCAAACCTGGTCGTACATCCGTCGTAGATGAAGAGCGTCCAGGTTGTCCAATTGAACTGACTAGGGATGAAGTGGTGAACAAAATCCATGACATTGTATTGGCGGACCAGCAAGTGATCATAAGGGAGATTGTTGAGATCATAGGCATCTGATTTTGTGCAGATGGTTGCCACGTTTGCTCACCGTCGACAATAAGTGGATTCGAATGAACACAGCAGAATTTGGACCTTTTTAAGCGCAATCCGAAGGAGTTTCAGCACCGTAATGTGACTGTTATTGAGACATGGATCCATCACTATACAGCTGCAATGAATGAACAGTTAAAACAGTGGCCCGCACGGGGAGAACGCACCAAAGAAGGCGAAAAAAGTTCCATCGCCCGGAAAGGTCATGACCACCGTTTTTTTTTTTTTTTTTTTGATTCTCCAGGCATAATCTTCATCGATTATTTGCAAAAGTGAATAAGGACAATATTTTGCTGAAGTTTTGGGAAAATATTAAAAACCCATTAAAGAGAAAACAGTCCCACTTGGCAAAGAAAAAAGTTCTGTTCCATCACGACAATGTGCACCGGTTTACTCGTGTCACGTCGCGGCGGCAAAATTGATGGAATTAGGCTACGAATTACTGCCGTATCCATCGGTTTCTCCAGGCTTGGCTACATGAGATTTCTTTTGGTTTCCAAATAAGAAAAAATGGCTTGGCGGAAAGAGATTCACAGCAAACGAAAGCTCCTACCCTCGACTTCCAAAATAAGTCATTTGTGATTTTGTAAGATTCACATCTGAGACAGATTTGCCTGCATTTTTCTGTTCAAGACGGTTATAGGACCTGCCAGAGCCATGCGACAGATCACATATGAGACCGATCGCACATGATATCGGATTTTGGATTTTTGTTATCTCCGTTTAAAGCTCCTGTCGTTGTCTAATCATGCTGACACTTTAGCAGAAATAGGTGTTTAGGCGTGTTGCCGCTTCCAATTTTCAAATTAAAACAATTTTATGATTCAGCAGTTGTTAGAGTTCGACAATAATTGTGGTATTTACTGAAAATTCCCCTATTTCAGATTTAAAATACTTCAGGTCTGTTATTCTGTAAGATGTTCATTGATCATTCGTTTTCGCTTAGCTCTGAAAACGAAAGACATTTTCGTTTCCAGCGAAAGGTTAACAGCGACTTATTTTTCATTCACGTTTTAAATGGTTTTGTTTTTTTTTTTTTTAATATTTTATCAGTAGGTATAACTAGCATTTTCGGCTTTTTCACACCCATAAATTTTAAACAAGGTGTCACAAAAAAAAAAAAAAAAACAAGTAACTGACCAAAGCGATTCAACTTTGTGTGGGGCGACTCCATTACTAAAATAAAAAATATTGACTGACATAGAATTGGAAACCCAAAAAGGAAAAGAAGCGAAAAGGTGCATTGCACTATGAAAATGATTCTGCTTTCGCACGATTACTTTCGAGCTGCACACCAGTTTTATTTTTAATTCAAGGAATTTCGAAAATTCTCATCCATATTCGATGGGATTTGTTTAAAAATAACAAAGTTTTCACCAGAAATAGTCGACTTCAACTTTGTATGACATTTAAAGAGTTAATGTCACTACTTCGAAAATGATAGCAAATCTTTCAAAAACTCAGTTTTCAACAACTAAATTAAAGAAAAGAAGCAACACGAACTTGATTGGGTATTCTGTGAACACCTAGTTGTCAGTAATGGACAATCCCAGATCGTGTTTGTACACCAGGAAAGCCAAACTTTATGCTAAATATCGTCAAACAATTGCTTCCGAAAGGTTACTTCTCGGTGTTGTCCAACAAGCAAATCATATTTGGATTCCAGCCAAACTCTGCCCACAAGGCCACAGCAGGTTGTAGTAGCAAACAAAGATCGCCCTTTGAACCATTTATTTCTTCAGCCCTTTGACCGCCTCAATTTCTGTAGTTTTAACGAACGGTCTCATGTCTTTGAAGTTAATTACAAAATAAGGTTAGCGCTTACAAAATATGATGAACTGGATCGATATGGAAGTTTAATCGGACGGAAATGCATTAATTTTCCAACTCGACTAAACTAAACAGTTAATGACTTTCAATAAAGCACATGGGAAAATATTCATAACTATAGGTTAGTTTAGGTTAGGTCGAGTGGGCTTGTGAGATCGTCCCAAAAGACCAGGCACCATAGCGGGCCCTTCGCCATCCCCAGACTCATAACTATAACTACATCAACATTTGTTTTTACATAAGGTAAAAAATAATAAAAAAATTTACTGAGAGCTTTAGATAAAATGAAAAACTGACGAAATCTGCTTGGAGGGCTAACGCTTTACGTTTTTCAATTCAAATAGCCCTATTTATATTTTAAAAAAAATCACCCATAACCACTACCTGTTACTGGTATAATTATAAATACCACAAATTAATGAGTTTACTGACCTAAGCTGTTTATCTGGAACTAATATGGTCATGGACATGGGTTATTCAAGACCACCTCCCATTTTGACAGCAAATCTAAATTGCCCCCCCGGCAGCAATCAGTTCATCCGAATAAAAGCAGAAAACCGGTTGATCCCTTCGAGTTCGCACAATCTAATCAAGCGTAATTCCATTTAGAAAATTGATTCAATTACCATATTCTAATATTTTAACATTTAATCTCTAAACAAACACAAAGTGCACTGCTGCAAGGTGTGTAAAATCTGTTTGCGAGCACAGTTGTTTGATTCTCTTGAATTATTAATTCATCTCATCGTCATCATAATCAACTAGCCATTTGTGACCGCAAAAACTGTACACAAAAACATGCAACAATCTCTCTTGCGTTAACAATAAATCAAAATGCCTGCCCCGACGATAGGAGTCCCCATTGTCGGAATGGCCGAGAGCAGAACAAAACAAAGCACACAACAAAAAGAAAAAAAAAAGAATAAAACATAAATCCACAAAATCTAGATCCGTGAGTGCATTTAGTAGATGCATTATGAAATTATGCGATAGCATTGCTGGAATTGTTCAACCGGATAAACATTTACTTTGTGCTCAATGGGCTGGGGAATAATATATTTCGTCCGTTTGCATTGAATTAAAATATGCAGGTGTGTCTGAGCTGTCCGTTGTCGCTTGTGACATGTCCTTCGATTAGATGAACACTTTTTAGATGGTTCATTATCGAAATCGGTTATTGGTTTTTATTTTGATTTTAAATCTAACAATGGCTTGTGGCATTAGAAAGAAGAATTGCAAGCGGACACATTCGAATACTTATCCGCAATATTTCATTGGTAATTAAGAAAGAAAATAAATGTTATACACCAAAAAATGCAGTCATTGCTTTTTGTAATGCATCGTTAATTTTTTTATTATTTTTTTTTTTTGTTGAGAGAGGTAAATGTTGTAAAAGCAACATCAATCACGGCACAATAATGCCACGGAAAATGGTTGCGAAAGTATACTTTACGTGGACAATGTTGTTTGCTGCGGTGGTAACACAAGTCTTTCAATATTGTGACTCGAGTTTTAATTGACTATCTATAGTATTCCGTGGCTGTCACGAATGGACGTAATTAATTGCTGTGTAATTAAACTGCTAAAAGACACGAGAGAGCAGGAATGCTTTTAAGTAAAATTGCAGCAAAGTATGTCTCTTACCGCGTTGGACAGTAATATGAATTTCTTACCTGAAAATAAAACAAACAAAAAACACAAGAAATTAGTCAAGTGGATAAATAAAATTTAAGGCTATAATTTACATTGGGAAAGGCGTTCACCCCGAGTTGGTAGTGGCTTAAAAATAAATTTAAACACTCTTGTAGTGGGCTCTATTGCACCACTTGTCACTTCACACGAAGCAGATTATGAAGTCACTCAGTTTTTGACAAGCGGAAAGGGTCGGGGTCTTGGAAAAAGTGTCACTCATTACTTTAAAAAAGTAATTCCAATGAACGACCGTTTTATTTAAAACTTTTACTATCTTTCTCGTCGAAACAATATCTCTTCGCAATCTCCTTAGCACGACGACATCTTCTGTTTTTTACGCGTCCTTAACGTCATTGGACTGCGTGTGCTCGGATGGCGTTGCAATTGGGCTACACGTAGTAATTTAAAATAACGACCATAGGATGCCTCTCTTAAAAAAAATAGACAATCAGTGTGTGACCTGCGTTTTAGCGCAACGGACTGTCCCTCCTAATTGTTTTACGCAAATTGGAACCTCTGCCAATCTCGTCAGATTGACGATGGCGAACGCTCCCTGCTCCATTAAGGTCGGTCAGAATCAATCCCCACTACCCTTTGATGTCAAAAAAAGAGACTTAGACAAGCTACGGTGCCGACATGTAACTTCGTCAACATCATTCTTGAGTGCGAAACTAACAAGCCAAAATGCCCACACAAATACCTGTCACTTGCATACCCGGATGAATCTGACAGAACTCAACGAGCTGTCACTGGAGCGTCTGCAAATATTAGGTCTAGCGTTCTTTCCCTAGCCGAATGCTATAAATCTGTCAAACTCAACAGATTTAGCGAAACTCTCTCAGAGAGCTGAAAATATAGTCAAAATTACGACGATAGACTTCGAGTATAGAGCTACTTTGAGCCGCTTTCATCTTTGACATCTAATCCATATCACAAATAAATATATAGCTTCTACCATTTTGCAACATGAAACGTTCTTGGAGAACATTCGACCACAACCGAATTTTAATGAACCTATTGATACAAAAACTCCAAAGATGGGTTCAATTGTGAGTTCGTGTAAAACCATGCGTATGCTGTCAATAAGGACCTGTACTATATAAGACAATAATTTTTCTTATTTGTACTTTGCCAAATAAATTGAAGTGAATAAATTGAATTGAATATTGACGACATATGTATATGAAATGACAGTCATATACGTTGCTGCAATTTCAGTAAATCGCTTGAATGGTTAAAAAAAAAAAACACCGCAGTTATATTGTGAAAGGCGGTTCCCCACGTTGCGTCGGGCGCCACTTAAGTGAATGAACAATAAATCACCCACCGAAAGTTCCTTTCAACGAAACCAACCTCTATATAATTTTTTCAAATAATCACTGGTAAAATAAATATAATAATTTAACCAGTGTTTGTTTAAAAAAATAAAAAAAAATGCTTTCTGAATTTTGTTTACTATAATTTTCTAACAAAGTTCAGAAACCTTTCACACATTCAACAAAATTGCATAATACAACCGTTACAAATTTTATAAACCCCTAAATGCAAAAAAAAGGTCCCTAAACATTTAAATATCCATATGTCAAATTTGTTTCGGCTACACATCAAACATCCTCCTAGGAAATAAATATAATCAAACCGTAAAAAAGGCATGTACCTCTAATTCGATCTGAAACACCGCTAATTATAGTCAAACTTCAGCGCATTGCGAACTTATGGCTGCTGAAAACAACTCGACGATAATAAATCAAAATTAACCAGATAATGGGCTTTTCCAAATGTAGTTCTTTTGTTTTTTTTCCGAGATAGTCAAAAAAAGGTGGCCAATTCGAAAGTAGTAAATGGTTAATTGTGGTCACTGGTCTTTTTGGCAAAGAAACAGTGACAATCGCTCACTACAAGCTGTAAACAATGAGACCAATTGTATAGAAGCAGTGCGAGTGTATTACTATGAGTCAATCGTGAGAGTCGACCTGCTACTTTTAGTGTCAACATTATGCAACTACAGAAGTCTCACGCCGCACATGTGGTCGCTGGTCGCATGTTCAATGTTCTGCCCGAGTGGGTTTCCTATCGAAATTGACCAAAGTCTGCATGTGAGTTGGACATATCCCAGCGTGCATACGAGCAGAGACTGTAATCATAACAATTTTCTTTTCGCTGGTGTTTTCGTAATGAACTCAAGTGTCTGCTGTCCGATGCCTTGCCAGTGCCCGGGCGCATTCGATATTATAAGTGCAAACCAGTGGCATTAACAGTTGGGGTTTTCGGAGAGACGCTTGATACCACCTCGAAGTGAATGCACAAATGGAACCGGAGCTGGGTTGCATAAGACGTCGCGAAACACCGCTCAGTCATAGCGTGTGTTAATTGTTTAGGCCAATTTGTTGTCCCCTCTCTCGGCACTGTTAAGTGTATGCAGTGTTTTCGAACATATGACATTGCCAGAAGAGGATATTAATCGGTGCGCCAGGAGAACGGCACACGCTTTATGCAACCACGCCATGGTCAAAGAATTTGGGTCATTCTTAAAGAGCACGCACAGCTTCCCAGCACAAGAAGTAATCAGTGCGTTTATGGAAACATACTCTCCCACGGATGGCACCTAATCACAGTTGTTAAATGTCTTTCCGATTGTTACAGGCGAATTGGCCTCAAAGACGTGGACACACGGTATAATTACCGAAAAAAACGGAAAGGCGCATTAAATGCTTACAAATGGCAGTGTGGAATTGCGGTATAGCAACTGTCACAAGTTGACCCAATTTTTGGTGGCTTTCCATCTTAATTCAAATGCCAAACATACCACTCGAAGAATGTATATATGTACTCATACTTATCGAGAAGGATGGTCAAGGCCGTGAAACGGCTGTTCGACAAGCCCGACTTGAATGAATGTACCAAAACAGAAAAGTGATTGAAAAAAACAAATAACATAGATTTACGAGGTGATAATTGTGTTCAACTTGACTCGAGTTTTGCGCTTTGAATGCCGACAAGAGTGCTTTTGTTGTTTGGTTAAAACATTAAATGGTAAATGTCACTTTAAATATTTTAATGGTGTGGATTTGGAAAGTTGATCTCGTCGCCTATATAAACCTTGCATGGACAGTTAACGTGAGTAATGTCAATTAAGACAGTTTATTTTCAGTTTATTTTATGAGGGTAGCAACAAGCTAATTGCTGATACAGTAATGATCCTCGAGACAGTGAAAGCGATTGCACGAACAACTGCTAGCTTAACAGTTGCAATAGGTGCTTAAAATTTGTCGTCGACAGGAACCTATAACACGAAACAGCAAGTAGGTATCTGATGGAGTTTTTACTCTTGTTGAAAAACAAATTAAACCGGTGATTTTTTACAACACTGTGATATTGCGACATTGGTAAAGAAAAAATTACAAACAATTGGACATCATACAAACACTTTTTATATTGCACTGCGCGAACTCGTCAAGCGCCCTTGAAAATCAGATACGAACTGCGATCTTAACTCAATACGCGTCTGAACCACTTGACGAGCTGCATTGTGCAGTCCTATATACTAATACTGGAGGGATTTCCCTGTTCACGGAAGCTCTACACACTTTACAGGGCAACAATCAAAATGGTAAAAGATCATAAATTGTTTTAAACACCATAGCCGTAAATTAGAAACTCTCAAGTAAATATATGAATTACAGTAAACGACTGGACGTCCTGTATAACGAATGATAGAATGTTTGATGTCATTCACTATATCGAGAGCATTCGTTATATCAATCGACTTGTTATACTATTTTTAAAAAAAGAAGACATTGAAAAAAATTTCTATTTGAAAGGTTTTATTTGCTTCAAAATTGAATAGCCAATGGTCCTGCCATTTAATACTTTCAGGGTATTTCCAATAATACACTTGAAATATCAATTGACACACGAATTTTGTAAGCCCATTTTATAGTGAAATAACGCGGCCAAAAATAAGTCTCCATTGGGCTTACTTAGTGAATACTGTTTTATATTCGAAGTGGCTACTCGTCCGCGTTTTTTTGTACTGACTTACGTTTCTCTGGTTTCGGTCCGCGGCTATACGTAATCTATGGAACGTAATGACCTTTTCTATAAGAAAGAGTGTATTAAGAAGTTGATCTTGAAAACGTACAAATGTTTGTAAATGAAATAATGAAGTTTAGAATACTTTACCACGCACCATTTGACGTGTCCCGAACGATGGGCGAAAAGCAAAAGCCGTTTATATATTCATGCATTGAGCAAAACATAATTTTTAAAATGACAACACTCGATGTTCTTCCGAAAACTACCTGCTACTACAGCCACCATAATCTAAAAAAGTGTTACCCATTTTCACAAAACTTATTCCAATTTCGAACACACCGACAACGTGAACAGTTTCTGCAGCCCTTGCAACAGCTTGTGGTGTTTTTGTTTAACTTTTTAATAACGAAGTTTAGCAAAGACTTTCTGTTATTGAACACAATTTGTAAATTCAAATTGTAATCCAAACGAAACGAATGTAAAATATTTTCTAATCCAAGCACAAACGAGTCGATTTTTTTAATCTAAACTGAAATAATTTTCAACGATAGCTTGACTATTTAATTTTATTTTTGTACAGTAGTTAAAATCGTTTTTTAACGACTCTTGCAACTAATTTTGATACTGAGACTTTCAAAGTTACAAATACAAATGTTCAACTGAATTCAGCGTTTATGGGCAGCTTTATAACAGTTTTCTTTTAGGAAGTTTTTTGTTTCAAGAATTAAGTTCAATTAAAATGAATGATGGTTCAATGCACCATATTTTAAGCACGTTTCCTACATCGCATTTGGTCGTTCTAGCCTGAGCCTTTTGCGGTGCTTTCCCAATTATAACGCGCTGAATATTTGGCTTTCAAGTCCTTAATAATTTTGTGGTTGCAAAGTATGGAGGGCGCTTGCTTCACTTCGGTAACTAATTTTTGTATTGCAGCAACTTTTGAAACAAGGATGCATTTTGTGGTGATTTTAAATTCTAACAGTCTTATTTAAAAACCCAACGCAGAGTCTGCTTATCTTTACGCACCCTCTAAAATGTCCTTAGGCAGGAAAATGTGATTTATAAAGATTTTTCGCACTTAAGCAACGTTGCTTTAGGGCTGCGTAAGTTAAACGCGAAAATTTTCGTTGAGAGCCTGCCTACAGCTTACGTAAATATGTTTTTGCATCAAATGTCATTTGGTCGTGGTCGAACTGTAAACAAAACCATGCATGTTGTGCAAATTTCTGCCAAACAAATTTCCTTTGCATTTGCAATTATAAAATATAAATTATATTCAGTAAATAAAAAAAATATCAAATTGTTGCTTGTGGGGAATGTTTTAGGATGTGTGTGAATATGTCTGCCAATGGCCTCGGCATTAGATTTGGCGGTGGTTGGTAGAATTGTACCAGGAATATGGATAAAGGTAGACACAGGCCCTCCGAAGACATTTCGGAACTGTGCCAGATAATTTGACTTTTTATTGCGTAATATGTTTCAACGTACGAAGCTGATCACAGCTGATGTTGGTTTCAGACCAAAAAGTAATAGATTTCAGTGTTTTCCGTGATAGTTTAACGAAATTCTTACCTTTCTCGACACAAACCCCGTTTAGTAAAGTTACCGAGAAAAAATGTTCATAAATAACAATCTCGGGAGAGCCAAGTCGAGGCTGCGTAGATCCTTAAGCGATGTTTAACTAAATAACATCGTAGAGGCTTCGTAAGGGAATTAAGTAAATGCGGCTGAAAATATGTAAGTAATTATTGGATTTACATGGTTAAAACTTCACTAGTCAAAATCGTATCTAGAAAATCGCCAGTAGATTGTCCTTTTCTGTGTTCAAACCAACAAATATGCTACGACAATTTAGAGAAAAAGTAGCGCATGTAAAAAGCACCTGCCCTCCTGGTTCACCCCATTATAAGGGTATTAATAACCTCTTAAGCGGAAGCGCCTCAACTCTATACTTCTCGCCTGACAAATGAGTAATACAAATTTGTAAAATGTTCAACAATTAATCGGCCTTCCCTGGCAAACTGCGTAGACAAACAAACTCCATATGCATATTGCTATATTAACTTGACTTCCCTGTCGAAATGCATTCTCAATCTGTACCCAATTAAATGTATAAGCTGCACGCAAAATGCCCATTTGGGTTCTGGTTATAATTTTGCATAATTTCTCCGACATTAATCAATAATCACAACAACACACGTTATTGCATCAATTGTACACGGCCGAGAGTCCGAAGTTTAATTTAATATTTCCCCACATTGTCTGGTGCGTGCAGACAATTGCATTTCGTAAGACGAGTCATAATGACACGTTTTCCACCTTAAACGACAAACCGGTGCATCACGTCCAGTATCTAGTGCCAACATCAACGGCAACAGCAGCAACAATTTATCGAATGCTATCGCACAAGTAAATCCATTTGGAAAATCTTCAGCACACACCTGCATAGTTGTGTGTCCCATCATCCGGACGGAGTTGGAGGCGATTCGTACTCATATTCGTCCGCATCTGTGTCGGAAAGTTGTCGCTCCCATCACAAGGTGGCGCCCAACCACTCCACCTTTGTGTCGGCCATTTAGTTAAGCACAGTATTATGAGTATCGGAATGAACTAATTAGGCGATACTTGAGAGTTCGTGATGTACCGGTCCTGTGAGTCAACCGGTCGTGTCCAAGTTGTGCAATTCTAAATCTCGGCGAAAATGCGACCCAAAAGGGACATGTAATTTAATTTCACAGCCCAAAACTTTGCGAGTTTTCTTAAAGTGCTGTTTGCTTGTACCACATGCTGCTGGAGGCATCGATAAATTTCCGATAACCTCTCTCGATCGCAAGGGAAGATATGCAAGATATTCAACAAACCGGGTTATGCATGTGACAAGCTGCTGCTGTTGCAACAACGGCTGAATATACATTTGCGGTGTGTGCACTTAAATTTAATGGAATTACGTATATGGGATTATTCGTAATGATGTAGAGCAGGCCACAGTAGCTGCACTCTATAGCACCGGGACGTGTGTCTGTGTGTGCATGGTTAAACTTCAAAATTACGAGCCAAGTTGCAGCCTGCTTGCAGTCGGGAGGGCTATTAGTGAGCGAAATGATATCCACTTTACAGATTTGGGCAAGCAGCAGCAGCAGCAGACTGTCGAACGAACGACGACGCACGGTTGGCCTTGCTGATTTGTGGCGCGATTTTTCAATTAAAAGCGTTTTCCTTTCGGGTACTAGTTATAGTTATCTTTACTAGCCCAGTTATGTGAAAGCCAAAAAAGTACATACTTGTTGTGCGGGCGAGTTAAGTGCCAAGTAATTTGAGAGTGAAGGCCGTCTTTCCAATTGCTCGCTGGCACGTAACACTGACGCCTTTGAAAGGAGAAGGAAGGCTTTCCATGTTAACAAGAAATCTCGGCTGCGTATGGTCAGTAATTGATTGCAGGCTTTTATGGTGAATCATACATAAAAGAGAAAAGATGGCTGAAGAACGAAAAGCTTCGGCTTTATAAGGATACCTTGGTTATGGATGGATACCGTTTGGGACGACTTTTCACTTGAAAGTTACGCCTTATATTGTAATGAAATCTGCCCTCTTTCAGAAAATGTTTAATTCGTACATCTTCTGATTAGTTGGCCGATTGCGATGAAATGAAAACTTGATTTGGTCCCTTAAGCCCTGAGTTATGCTCGAGAAAATTGAAATCAGTCAGTTGTCTGTAAGTTACCACTCGTGACAGTTTTTTTGTTTTTATTTTTCAATGCGACAGCTTCAGCAGCATCATAAACAATGACAAGGAAGTGAGAAATACGTTCCATTACAGCCTCCGCCATAATTCAATCAATACAACCGATCGATGAATCATTTCATACGTGCGCGCATCCGTCACTTTAGTCTATCTCAATAAATCCCCAGTTGATGAGGTTTAAATTGTAACACTCACTCGCTCCCTTGATGCCGCAGTTCACTTCGCGTATTACGTTACTTTCAATTTGTGCTAATCCTGACAGCACGATTAAAAGCTAACCCTACCCTTCCGGACTTAGTTCGTGACGTAAATCATACTTTTCCATGCATGAGTGGCTGATTGAGCGTGCGCCCAAGACAAACAGCGCAAACAGGAAAAACAAAAGAAGTTCTCTCTATCTCTCTCTCTCTCTAGCAGTGACAACAATGATTTGCACCTGGCTGATTGCCCCTAAGCTCGTACTTGCTTGGAGACACTTGGTATCCGGAAAAACGTGATAAGTGAATGGCGGACTCCAGTCGGTGGTCCACCACTGAATTGCTTTCGTTTTGAGGGCAAGAATCCGCAAATTCGCGGACAAAACAAGAAACTATGTTAACATCTACACGACTTTTCGGTCGATTCATTAGGCCGAGCTCTCGGTACGATTGCCTAAGACATGCATAATCATTGCAGCCACAAAAATGGTCTGACATAGTTTGCTGGCTTGTTGACTGTCTGTCCGAGTGGCTGTTGTCGGCGCGTCAACTACCCGAGAAGGAGATCAGAGTTTTGTCTGCTGATGGCTGTCATTAACCAGCGACTGCATAGAATTGAATTAAACGTTGTCGTGCACCCTAGAGAAGGCAACACAATTACGTCGAACAAGATCACCGGAGGAAGGTTGTGCGCGGCCGCTGTCATGTGACGCAAATTAATGATGCCGGTATGCAGCAAGGTTGCTCGGTCTGATCCGAAGCAAGTAGTCGGTTCTCCATCGATATGCAGTCAGAAATTGTTTATCAGGTCGCGTAACTACGTCTTTGGATACTGGCCAGATGGTTGTACTACTCGCATATAGATCTGAAGTGTGATCCGCAACTGATGAAATAAGACAATGGTATTTGGTGGTTTTGTGGTCAACAAAGAGGGCCATACACTTTTTCGCAGTTTATGAAAAACAAGGAACTCCCAATTTGCCGATCGATCCAAAGACACATACCCGCACCGCCATCCGATCATCGCAAAGGTAATTCACCGCCACTTGCCAATGAAGCCGGCGCTGTTGGGCTCAAAGCAAAACGACTGCAACAATTCAAACGAGCAATGGACAAACGTTGGGAGACTGTACGATTGTCCGCGCTGTAATCAGATCACCAACATGGAATATAATTGTCACGACTCTATTTATATTCATCGGAGTTTGTATGTCTTTTCTTCTCGCATAGACAGTCGCACGAATGTGCAAGAGACACAATAGGTTAATATATGTGACAGGCGGTGGAGCGCTCGTTTCATTCGAGATAGTTGAGATCAATATCATTGGCATTATTGGGTTGCCCGTTTACTACCAATTGCAGCCGAATAAGCTATAAATGTTAAATTATGACGAGCGACATAACACTGGCGTTGGCGATTGTCGTGTGTGTCCCTGGGGAAGGTACTGGACATCGATATCTGTGCTGCAGATCATTAGGTCTTTTGTAAGTTTGAGTACAAAACCGACAGATCAGCTAAGTGAATGGCATGTTCATATTTCTTGGTGACAAACAAATAATTAAAACTTTTAAAAAATATATTCCGCAGCTAAATTTCAGAGAAACACTCTCACTATCTTATGATCAATTTTACACAACTTCATTCGACGACCCATCTCTGTCCTCCGTCAACCAACTGCTATTCAATACTTCAAGCAAATTCCAGCGCTGATTCGGTTCGGGTTCCAGAAGCATCCTCACCACGTCCTTGGCCTGCTCGCTGATCTGATTGGCATACTTTCGCCTGAAATTGAACTGCCTGTTCATCTGATTCTCTACGAGCTTCTTAATATCCCGATCATCGAATGGCATTTTCTTATTCAGCATTATGAACAGTATCACACCGAGCGACCACACGTCCGAGATCTTCGGATCATATGGAATTCCAGCCACAATTTCGGGTGCGGCATATGCTGCCGAACCACAATACGTCTGCGACTGAACCGGTTGTCCATTCTGATCGGTGCAGTACCGTGCAAACCCAAAGTCTGCCAGTTTTATGTTCATGCGTCGTGATAATAAAACATTCTCACACTTTAAATCACGATGTGCAATATCGTAGCTGTGTAGATAGCGTAACGCTTTTGCCATTTGCAGGAACCAAACCTTGCTCTGTAGCTCTCCAATGTTACTGTTCTTTGTGATGTATGTCAGGAGGTCGCCATTTTCGGCGAACTGCATAAAAATGAATATCTTTGGGCCGCGCTCCAAAATACTGTGAACTTGAATTATATTTGGGTGCTCGATTTTCGTGAGAATGTCCAGCTCACGGGGAAAGAAATGCTTCAAGTAGTCCTTGGGGGCTTTCTTCTTGTCGATAATTTTGCATGCCAGGTTAAGCTCTGTTCCCTGATCATCCTCACAGACGGCCGAAATTACAGTCGCGTAGTTGCCTTCGCCGATTTTATGGCCAATATTGTAGCCCCGCTGAGCCAAAGCTTGTACATCTGATGATTTATTCTCCAGCGATCGAATGGAAGAAAAGTGCGGCCCGGCCATTTCCTTCGACATTAAATTTATCAACAATTGGTGTTGTCCAAAATTGGTGTGGTTGTACAAGAATTTTTCTTTACACGAAAACTTCGAACGAAATATTTACACTAACTGAATGCGATTGTTTCAAAAGTGAATTTTAAATTTCAGACTTCTACGCTGTCATATTAGATACAGTGCTCTCGGCAGAGAGATACGACTCGAGATGACTGAATGTCGACCCAAGTAAGGGGGTGGCATCGAGTCTTACTTTGTGGAACTCTTTCTAGACTGACTTTCGTTGTTTTTCTGCATTCTACTGAAAGAAGAAGAAAACATTTTAGTGACATTTTTGGTTGTGGGATGCAAGCGACTTTTCCTACCTCTTGTAATATAGGTTGCCAATGCAGTTCTTTTAACTTTTCATGAATTTACCATAAAGTCGCTCAGGGATATCTCTGACAAGTTTTGTTATGATGACTTCCTAAAAACGTGCATACCCGTCTCTAGCTTGATATGCTTGCGTGCTTCATATCAACATCTAGCAATCCATGCCGCTGGGCGGGCAACTGTCAGTTTTAGTAACTTGCAATTTCTCTTTTACGTTCAGTCAATGCACCGTGTCTTCGTCAAAGTTTTATTATTGGTATATGGCAGCGCCACTGAAGCTTGGTTATATTTGTGTAACACTGAACTGCCTCAAGCAATGCGCCGTACAAATAACAAATTTACAAAAGCTCACAATTGCGAAGTTTGTATGGAAAAACTCGCATTGTGAGGTCGAAAAATTTAGCCTGGACACTAAAAATAGTTATTTGTATCGCGGAATGACTTTGTAAAGTGTTAAAAAACAACTTGATAGTTTAAAAAATGTTCCTTTTGCAACCTTCATCAGAAACTTACAATCTCTTCCTCGCTTTATTTGCAGGTCCTACTAGTACGCTGGCCATTCAAATTTCACCCGAAGCTGGGCTAAGGAACGCCACAAGTGACATCATCAGAACGGCTGATGATGTTGTCATTCCCATACCAATAACTCTGACCGCTAATCGGACACTCGGCACGGAAATAAGCACATCAGAACGTCAACGTCGATTAATCCCATACATGGCGTACTATTTGCCACCAACCGAATTCCCAATCAATCAGCAATATCTCGTTCAAGTGGTAGGTGCAGAAAATTTGACTGTCACTCGAGTGTAATTCCAGTTTGAATTCAAAATCCAATGAATTTATACGCACAGCGAGTAATTATTTGCAATGCTTTCGAAAATGATGCATTTGCGTTGCCCGTTAGCTGGCGTTGACTGATTAAAACCAAACTATAAACTATTTCGCAAATAAATGCGTGGAATAAATAATTTCTCTTCCTAAACAGCCGTCAAAACAACTTCAACATCAATCACCGCAGAAATCTCAAAAGCAGCAGCATTCCATACCACTGCCGACCGCCTATGTCCACATGAAGGTTCCAATAAATAACCAACAGTCTCATCACAGCTCCCAGAATCATCATCAAGCGGCTGCGTTCCAAACAATTGCCTATGGTGGTCAACACCCCTTCACTCAGTTGAAAGAGAACAACAAAGTGGCGATAAAAACACCACCACCACCACCGCCGCCGCAACATTCAATTCTGCCACCGACTGGTGCTGCAGCAGCACCGCAACGAGTTCCAATTCGAAATGTGTCCAAGGTGAGGAGTGAGCCTAGTGTTGTAAGGGGGAGCAGCCATTCACCTAAATGTTTTGTTTTATCTTTTACAGCACAAATCAGTTGGCGGGCAGCAACAGTACCATCAGTCTGAGCAGCAGCAACCGGCTTCGGCGGTTCATTTGCAAAATTTCAATTTGACACCGTTTACACCGACAAACACGGTGCCCGGCCACTTTATACCAATAATTTATACCAACGAACAACAGGCGAACAGCGTTAATTACAAGCCAACGGCACCGTCATCGACATCAATAGACTCTCGTCAGCGGCAGCAGCAGCATCAATATCAACAACTCCATCCATACAATGAAGTGCCAAACATTGGCCAGCTGAAGGAGCATCAGCTACTACAACATCCGTCACATTCAAGTGTTGGCCATAAACAACAGAGTCCCGAGGACTACTATCATCAGCGGCCTCATGGAGAGCTTGCTGTTGCTAGACCGGTGGCGTCTCCAGTGCCCCCTGCGGAATCGGTGGTGTCAAAGACCTTGTCACAAATTCAGCAACAGGAGCGGAAACACGTGCAATATGTGGCCATGCAACCGACTGCAGGTCCACCAGCAAGGTAAAGTGCTCATGTAAATAAATAGTCTTGCAAGTGGAGTGATGTTTGCGAGGTTAAGGTTTATGGGAGTTTTTATTTGGCTGACATTCGTTAGAATACAACAAGAAGGCTTCAAGTAGGTAGGAGGTAGGAGGTAGGAGGTTCTGCAACAAGTTTAATGTCTTCTGGTTTGAAATAAAATTCCCTTCATAACGTCCGAACTGCGAAAAGGAATGACGAAATGGTAGAACAACTTTGCACCTTTGCAAAGTCGGTAAACTACTACTTTGAAGGTGCAGCTATAAATGGCGGAGTTATGTCCTAGGCGCTTGTCTGTTTGTTTACTTCAATTTGGTATATTTGTTCAGTCGCCATTAAAGTCCCTATTACGGGTTGACACAGTTCGCATATCCCAGCAGGATACACATGCTGAAGAAAGTGCCCTCGGTGTTGACGCCTACCCTGCCCACGATCTGCTCTACTAAGCCACTTAAGAAGTCACATGGTACTTGTTGGAATTCTTTGTAAACTGCACATTGCACGATTACCTAGTTTAGGCAGTCCGCTCGCTGCCAAATTCATTGAACTCTTTTACCTCACAGTCGAAATGAAATTCCAAACATCCCCAACATCTTCTCAAATCGAGATGTACTTCTCTTAAGTATCCCTTCATCTTGATGAAGACGTGTTCAACTATCAGCTGTCTGCGGTCGATCAATGCCTACTTCAGATAGCATTGCTCATACATCTGTTAGAAGACTGACCGTGGTTTTACGTTTCTGTCAATTTCGCCAACTAAATACGTCGGCAAACGGTAATTCATAAGAGAGCCCCTTTTCGAGAAACCCCCGCAATCCGAATGTACAATATATTCCACAGCAAACATCACGTCCACCTATTCACAGGTGTTTACCCGAATAATCCCATCTTTGTGTTGATTAAAATTCAAATCACATGCTCATCATGGACGACTTTCACATAGTCGTAACAACACAGTCCCATGTGATTCATGGCAGTTGTGGCAGCCTGCGATTTTAATCATCTGTCCAACAGCCAGTATCGACAGTAATAATTCTTGTACCCAGAGCCGGCACCTGTTGTCGGCGGTGCACAAGTTGTAATGCACAACACAACTCCCCAGCAATTGTATTACTAAATAAATCATTTGGCATCCTTTGTCCATTTGCAGTTCCAATCTCCGAATTCTAAGTGATTTGCCAGCCGGGAATCGCCATCAGTATCAGCAGCAGCAAACGTTTTCAAATACTGAAAACCTAACACCACAGCAAAAGTATGTCCTCTACTTACGACAGCAGTTGCGTTACAAGCAACAGAAGCAGCTCCAAGAACATCAAAAGGAACACGTCCAGCCGGAGCAGCATTTGCAACAACAGCAGCCGCCGTCATACCATCATCACCAGCTGCAGCAGCAACAACAACATCATCAGGCCCAACAGACAGAACAGCAGCACAATCGACAGCACCCTCAACCCGACCATGTCTATGTCGTGAGCACGACTGCCAGTCCTCCGGTCTTGTCATCTACGGTGCGTCCACGAACGCAATCAATCGAAGTCCATCACGAGAATCATCATAATCTGAATCGTTTTAATGAGAAGTACCCTCAGCACAGTCCCATCAGCCATGTCGTACACCAACAGCCCGAGGTGATAACGAACCCGGAACAGATTTTACATCCCAGAAAGCAACAGCAGCCGTCATATCCACTTGCACATCGACCCGAAGCCCATAGATATGCTCAGCATCAATTGCAACCTCATCAGCAATACCAAAGGTAAGTGTACTACTTTGTTGTCGGCAGACGTACATCGGTTACATTCGCATTCACATCGCTATATCCCTCTTTGGCAGCAACCCGAACTATATCGAGTACGTAATTGATGACCCCAAACAGGAGATCGAGGAGCAATCACCGGAAAAAGACCAACATCAGAGCATCCGTCCACCTCCGATTCTCCTGGTCAAAAATGCCGTTCCACCTCCGTCACCCGTCGAAGTGGTGGTCACATCACCCAGGCCAATGTACAAAAACCAACCAACCCTACGATTACATGCAATCTCGCCCACCCCCCGACCAACGGTCAGACCACACACACAGCCATCGTACAACCCCACACCCACTGCACCGATGGTTGTCGTCTCATCGAAACCCAAGTACTCCCAACTCATTCCAACGGCTTCCCCCACACCGGTCAAACTGCAACCTTCACAAACGTATGCAGTCGATGCGCCAGACGAGGACCCCTTGCCTGACATCAAGACGTCATCGCTGGCAGAGATTTTAAGAAAACTCCAAGAGAGTAATCACCTGCCACAAACACTCACACCCGACAACATTGACAACTCCATAAGAACACTAATTAAGATCTTGCACAACCTTAAGGGATCCCAGACGATTGTCGAGAATCCACCGCAGCACCATGACGAAGATTATGACTACAACAACAACAATGCGGGCATAGAGGACGAAGCTGCTCCGGCTCAACAGGACCTCAGTGCTCCCAGTAATTCCATTAACACCTCTCAAATCTCTATTGACGACACTTAATCATCATCTCTTTTCTTCTTGTACTTAAGTGCCGAACGCCAAGCCAGGACCCAATTCGGGGCGACCAGGAATCGATTATCCTACGTTAGCCAGCATACCGGTAACGTCTTTCAGCTGCCAGGAGCAACGCTACAAGGGATTCTTCGGTGATCCGGAAACTAATTGTCAAGTTTGGCATTACTGTGACCTGAACGGTGGCAAGGCGTCATTCTTGTGCCCCAATGGCACAATATTCAGTCAGGTGGGTAATGTCTTACCAGGTATGCGTTAGTTGTTGCCGTCGATGTAATTCAAATGGTTGCTCCACTCGAGGCCGCCTGTGCAGATGAACACGAATTTAAGTTTTACAGCCAACTCTAGCAGATAGAAAATTGTTCGTGTTTTGTTTCGGAACCCAGAGGGCCTGTTCATATTGCATGCATCTATGCAGGGCACATTAAAGGAACACAGTTGGCGAAGGCAGTTATGCATTACTAGTGTAATTAATGCAATTTTGCGCAGACCGCTCACAATGACTGCAGGCATATACATGCTCGCACACGGATGGTCTAAGTTCAATGTTTTACATCTTAAATAATGGATGATTGCCATGTTCTAATGCGAGTAGATGGCCGAACGGCATACATAAGTTTAAGGCGTCCCATACACGGTACAGTTTCTCTAAGAATTGTGGGATTGTGTACCCTTCCATGTGTAGTGACTAAAACTCATTCGGTTCGGTTGTTAGTATTGATCACGTTGCAAAATCTGATGTGAATCAGTGCTTTGGAAGGGCTAAGGAAAGGAAAGAACCTTTGTCATCGTTTTAGCGAACTAGACACGATTACAAATCCCCTTGAGCGGGGAATTTACGGCAATTAGGACGGCGGAAAGCTCTCCGAACACCAATACGTCTGTTTTTTTTTTGTTTTGTCGCCTTTCCGAAGTGGTAAGTACACCACTCCCCTGAAGCACACAGAATTCGTCTAGTGAATTTAGTATGCTTCCAAATTGAGCAATAAGTTAGCGCCATGAAAACAGTCGTTTCTCCATTCGCGACGGGTCCAGGCCACACTTCATAATAACACCAGTAATAAACACTAAATTCAGCCACACGGCGACAGTGCAATTGTCTTCGCATAGTTAGTCGTAAACAATTTATAATAAAAAGGATGCCATGTGTACCTCATAAACTCACTTAAGCGATTTACTTCCTACACTACGTCACTATTCAGTGTCACGTACATACGCCCAGCAATAACTTTCAAACTTAATGAACTGCACTCGTAGTACACCTTCAGACATTTGGCTAATTAACAGCTTTAAATTGAGAGTCACCTTTTCGCCTCATTAAGCGTTTAATTGAAGAATCACTTCGTGCGAAAATACCTCCTTCGTTGTTGCACAAGGAACATTTATCTTCTCACCCGAAAATTACAGCAAACTTTGTCATCATTGCTTTTCTTCCTTTCACAGATTGCCCTAACGTGCGACTGGTGGTTCAATGTGAAATGTGCGACAACGCCACAGCTATATGTGCTGAACGAACGCCTTTACAAGTACATTCTGCCGTTTACACCGAAATTCCCCGAGGACTATAGCGGCCCCATTGTTGATAAGTATGTGTATTGACGATAAATTGCCGCACTGCTTGGCTTGTTTGTGTGAACTTTTATTGTTTTCCAGGTATTTAGCTCTGAAGTTCAAAGAGATGGAAGAGAAAATGCGACGCGAAAAGCTCAAGGGTCGTGCTGGTGGTGACGGTGAGACCGGAGACAGTGTTGGCGATGATGTTACAGAAAGAGAAACTTCAGCAGAGAACGGAAGCACTGAAGCATTTAAGAATAAAAAAGTTAGCAGCAGTGGAAGTAGCAGCAGCTTATCAGCAATTGGCGAACAGAGTTCGGAGAAGAATCTTTTGATAGATGAGGAGAACGGTCGCATCGGTAGTCGTGGAAGTGGGGCTGCTGCCAATACGTATAGTTCGACCCTGGCGACAACAAAAGAATTGCCATTAAGTTTACAGCCGATTGTTGTGTCAACAACGGCTTCGCCATTTTCCAGGCATTCATCAGACGGCGACGATGAGGAGGAGGACATTTCGGTGGGTGGCGATAAGGTCAGCGTCGAGAAAGTGGAAGTGATAGAGATTAAGTCGGACGGAACATCGGGTCATCTGATACCGGGGAATAGATATAGTTCTGCGGACACTTAGGTTATTTTCGTTGTGTATTCTCAAATGTGTGTATGGGGGTGTGTGTGTAAATGTGTTTGAGTGGGTAATATCATTGACCTCAGGACTGAAAATGGTACTTTTCAGTATGTATGTAGTGCAAATGATATAAATTAAATTGATGAACAAAACAAAGAGACTGTTGTAGCTAAATTCTTGTTGATTAGAGTGGAAGAACGCTTTCAAAGGTGACGACTGGAGGGATAAAACATGTACTGGTTCTGAATACGGGTGGGTTACGGTGGGTAGGTTTTTTAAGTGGAAGATCTGCTGATTTTAAAACGCAAGTTGTGATTATGAATCCTCCTGACAACCGTATCATATGACTTGGCACTGTAGAATCTCACTTTATTAAGATTTCCAGCGGTTCCACCTCTTCAACAATTGATCGATGTTAATTTTATTTTTAACGCGGGGTAAGTCGTGATTTAGAGATAATGAATTGGAAGTTGGAGGAGCAAGACAGTCAATAAATAACCCACTGAGCGGTCAAGTGTATATCGTTCCAACCGTCCCAAGTCGTCTTGACATTCTTCGAAGGCTATTGCATCGGAACTCATTCACGCACAGTTTCAACATTGACATTTAGTGCGGGAATGAGGCACATACTGCCCTTGGCCTACAAGCAGACAGAAATGTTGCAGGATCATGCAATTTTCCCAAACACTCACCAATTGCCTCTGCCTTTTGGAAGCACTTTGAACACAAAATGAATATAACAAACCGTCCAACAGACCATCAAATTCAAGCGGAATAACTTCATAATTCAATAAATTAGTTCAAATTGAATGAAACCATAACTAAGCTGCCATTTCATCCAATTGAAAAATGAACACTGCTTGTATGCAACTGCCTTTTATTTGTAATGTAATGAATGTGTTGCAATATTGTAAATTTAGTCCTCGTTATCCTTGTACATTATTTATTTTGTATACTATTTAATTGAATAAATGAACAACTTAAAACCACACTCACCTTTTGTGCCTTTTTGATGTGATCACGTGTCTGTTTCATTGTTTCCAAAAAACTGATGATCTTGTCCGTGTGGTTTGCATTCTATGGAAGGAAGGAAATCATAATTTCAATCATCTATTCACCAGAGCATATCAATGATAAAACTTACCTCTATTTCCAAGGGGGCAGTCCGATGTGTACCATGCATAGCTCGTATGCATTGCGAACAGAATATGTTCTGACAATCGGAACAAAATTTGTCGCACAAACGCTTGTGCATTTTGCACATGCGCTCTTTCGGTAAATGCAGCTGAAGTGTTTGCATTTCGAATTCGGACATTCTGTGCTTCTTGAGAACTTTGCTGTTCTGATGGACCGCCGTGAAACAGCGTTTGCAAAAATCTACTTTGCAGTGCATACAAATTCCAATAGCTGGAGCCTGTTCGCACTCACTACATTTTTGTATGAAGGATTCTTGTGCTAGCATGCCACTGGTTTGGTTGTAGATAGCAGCACCTGGAGCTGCTTCAGATGATAGGAATGATTGCGAATTCATCAACTGACCGAGAAGACAGAAATTTAGATCGTAGCTTTTTTTTAGCCATCGGGTGTGTTCGAATTCGATTTGTACAGAGCAGACTGCACATTTAAGGTTGTTGCGATGTAGGTAGATGCAGTTCTCGCAGATATTGTGACCACAGATGAGCAAAACGGGCCGGCTGCTGTGCGGTTTGTTATCTGAAAAGATATAGAGAGTGTTAGTGATTTCATCATATGGAAGAATGAGGTCGAAATATGTGGTCAAAATCAAAACCCAAGCAAAAAGAGATGACAGGGAGCCCCTCAACTACAGTGCAACAATTTTCCCAAAGATTTACGTATGTTATCGACGGGTTTGGGAACCATTATGACATATACGATTATATCAACAAGTTTGGATATAGAACCACTTATGTGGCGAAGAAGTTTACTCAGAAATAGCAGATATTGAAGATGTTCTATTCCTAACTGGTAAACGCAGTGGCAGTAGTACCAGCGACAGAACTTTGATATAACATCGTGAGCCATTGCCAATTAGCAAAGATTAGTGGTTAAATAACCTTTTCCCTTGGGAGACACTACAAATAGTTAGTTACTTAACACGGAGTTAAAATGCGAAATGTACTGCTAATCGAGTTGTTCTAATCCATGTTACAGTCGAAACATCGATTCCTAGATGTTTAAACTTCTGTTCTCGGATTCGGTATGTACCTATATTTAAAGCCTTTTTTTTTTTTTGTCTGTTTGTTCTGCATTTACAAATATTTAAGACTTAAATTATTTTGGTCATTTCTAGCTACAGTTGGTCATTTTTATTTCCAATTTTGGACACAAACTTTATTTTCAAATGGCAGCCGTGATAGATGCATATTATGTAGGTAATTTTGAATCAATACACCAACGTAAGGACGTTGTGCACGCATAGTACAGTTATGTGTAAACCAATTGCTAGCACATTCCTGCACGAAAACACGTGCAACTCTAAATGTTTTTTTTTAACAAGCTGCATCATATTATTCAACTAGTGCCGGTGAAAACAAAAAGCAAACATGACATCTTTCTCTCAGTGGAATCATAGGAACTACCCACAGCTTTGTTGTGCTCATGCGCCGGTTTTAGCCGTCAAGTTGTATTCTGTATACCATCTTTCTGCGTATTAATCTAAAACTTATTTTCTTTCGTTTGTTATTATAAACAAATACCAATTGGGACATTGAAGACTTAAATTTATTATATATATTATTCACCTGTAGTGGAGTACTTGTATTTGATATCGTATTCACGCTTGCATTTCTCGCAGTGCCTAGCATCGCGTAAAGTCAGTGCGACAAATTTTTTGTCAAAAAGTTTGAGTTGTGCACTATTTGTCGGTAACATATTGATAACAAATTCAATTTCAATTCATAATAAATACGAATACAATAGGCGGATGCACTTTCTTGATAAAAGATAACGAAAAGTTTATATTTAACCGCGGCGTACTTGCAAAAATAAAACCAAATAAAGCTACTCAAAACAAACTGTAAATTTTTTAGACGGAATTGTCAGCTGTGTGACAGTGTCGCAAATTGAATGGAATTTGCAAACAATTTTCAGTGTTACCAGTTTGAAATGAAATGAGTATTTGATTATGAATGAGTTTTTCCCAGCTAGGTAGTGAATTTCTGTATGAAGTTGCACAATAACTAATATGTCATAGGTATGTAAAACAAGAATGAAAAAAGAAATGCAAATGTTACATTTTGTTTTGTGGCTTTAAATGGCTATTTATATTACCATCAGTTTATATTGTTTTTTTGAGCTTCAATCTCAGCAAAGCAATGTAAAGTAGGATTTTGAGCACGCAATTACAACAACTATTGCGATTCTCGAAGTGTCAAGTTGAGCGTTGCTGAGATCGAAGCTCAAAAAAACACGTCTATCATCGTAGGAAAAGCACTAAAAAAGTGAATGATATGTAAATAAAGAGTGAAAAGGAGAATTTTATAACACTGCAACTTGACAGAAATGTATTGTAATTTATTTCACATACTAAACATTTTAAAATCATGAGCACAGAGAGCTGAAATATAGAACTTCCCTGGCATGGTTATGAAACTGATCGTGCTGCAGTCTGCATCGCCTTTTGTCTTTTTTTTTCCAAATATCATCATCATTAGATAAGAAATCTAAATTATCCATACAAACAGTTTCTACCACTGAACGTAACCATTCTAATAATCGGCTATAGAACATAATGAAACTGAAACATGACTGCTTAAAAACTCTGTGATTCCGCGCAGTATACTTTTAGGTGCAAGATGTAGTACTACAATCCATTCCCATTTTACAGTGTTGCTTGCAAAATTCCATTGCATACTATGTTTGTATATAATACAGTACCGTATACTTTTGAAGTGCCATAATTATGATTTGTTTGTGAGAACGTACGAGGACGACAAAGAAGCCCGGTCGAAATCTTTTCCAATGACGCTACAACCCAGGAATTCATGGGAATGTCATCATGCTAAGGAACATGGTATTTCTTGTCATATAAAACGGATTTTTGAAAATTTCGTATGAAAGCAAAATTGTATTATATGGCATCTTATGATAATCACCTCTATCGAGGTATCCGTTCGGAACGGAATTTCCGAGACATCCATTCCGACACAACTTTCGGAAATATTCTCCCATGACATAAATAGCGCACCTTGTCGCATTGCGTTATAAATACAACTTACAGCTTCACGGCACATTTTTCCGAAGCTCTCCGACAGCTAACTGCTGCGGAATATTGTAATGTGAAATGAACACGTTTATATGCTTCATTTATTTTGTTCCGAAATGGATATTTCGAACTCAATTTGAGTTCCGATCGGATTTGACTTTTGTATCGAAATTTTTTCCGAACGGATACCTCGATAGTGGTGAAATATTCATAAATATCTGCATCTCTGATTAAATGTCAAGTCAAAAAAGTCATTAAATAAAACAACATAGAACCAGCAAATCCCATTCCATTCCCTTATTATTTATTAGCTTTCCTGTTTAGTTTCAATATTGCCAAAATGCACCAAGCCACACTTAAATAAAGATTTTTATCTATTCGTCAGATATTATTTGTTTAACTAAACATGGAATCCATTAAACCGCTCTGGCGTTCCCGGCGCTCAGCCTCTCCCTGTCGGAACTTGCGTAATTCCTCATAGTCCGGGTCATCGGTCTCCAGCTCGAAACGGCACATTGGACATGAGTTGGCCTAGAACAAATACCAAAATAAATGGTAAACAAATGTATAAAAAAATGGCGATAGCATTCTCACCTTCTTTAACCACAAAAGGATACACTCCTCATGGAACTCATGCTTGCATGGCAGAATCTTGTACTTTTCGCCCTGTACGCCGGGTTGCTTACAAACAGCGCATTCCATATCGGGATCATCTTCTGCCAACTCATGTACCGGCAGAGCGGCAATTGCCTTCTTCGAGGCCTCGGGAACTTCAATCTCGATGTCGATGCCATTCATAATTGCGAGCACTTGGAGGCGCTTAAAGTGTTTGGCAAAGTCTTCGGGTCCGTTCGGGCCAGTGGGTTCGTATCCCAGCTCGTCAAAGTAATCAGCCATTTCGTCTGGAATTATAAAATCATCATCATTACACAATCGTAGGACAGACATTTATCAATATAATCTTAATCAGATTCAATTGCAAGAGCTTGATCGTTCCAAAGCAATCGATCGAAGCCCTCTAACACCCAGGCAATTAGTTCCATGTGCAATTATTGAATTCCAGCCGACACTTTTGTTAGGCAACACTTTTCATACAGTAGGGGGTGGACTTAAATTATCGACTGCAATCTAAATAAATTTGTCTGCCACCATTCAATTAGATTGCGCTGATACTTAAGAGCGCATACTAGGGTCCTCGTAATAAGTCACCAGTTTGTGTGGGATGGGAGCTATTTACTGGGGAAATGGGTAACACGATGCTGAGTTACATTCGATGTCTAAGTCGAAGTAGGCGCAGGTGCTTAGAGTGATCGTAGACTGAGTGTTAACAGACATTTGGACGTTCGGATACCTAGTTTATGTAAAACGTCAACTAGATTTGTCGGGACTAGGTATCCGAACGCGTTGACCAGGCAACTTGAATTGTTTTTGTATTCTCACGATCAGCGTTACCTTTGTTTGATTTTGCCCTTTTTTATTTGGAAAATGCCCTTCATACTTTTTCAAAAATTGTTATTTTCAAATAAGTACATTTAAAATGTAACACGGTTGCCTATCACAACACTTTTATGGTGTGATGCGAACTAATGCCGGTTAAATATAGTGCGAAAATTCAAAATTTGCAGAGTAGATCTAGAAATGACACCTTTTTCTCGCACCGGCCATTTTTTCGACTCATTCTGCCGCGGCCACTCTGTTCAGTTTGAATTTGACTCTTCGAAATGTCAACTGACTATGTAGCCAGGATTCTCTTGACTAGATTTTTGTCGGCTTCCCTCCATAAATGTCAACTGAAAAAGCTGATCACGTGATCACTCTGGGCCAATAAAAACTGATAATTCTAGTCAGACAGCTGTCAGACTTATTAAACTAGGAGTCCGAACGTCCCCAATGAGTGATTGCTGAAATACGTGCATGAAATAACTTGACCTCTATTAATCATTTGGTCAAATTTATCTGTCAAAACCGATATGGTGTGTTGGCATATCATTCATTATAGCATAGAGATACAAAATAAAGGTACCTTACAAGCTGATCACGGCTACAAAAACTGTTCATATGATTGATATAGGTCTATTAAAACCGATGTCGTTTGCCATTGGGACAAAAAATCAATATTTTTTTTGATCTAAATCACTTTTGTTGTTCCATTGGGCAGAAAAATCAACATTTTCTTCGATTCGGATCACTTTTTGCAGATCTCGATATTTTTTCAGATTTACACAAACTGCCACAATACCAATATACTTTGCACAGCTGTTTTACGTCATTCTAAGAAGTTTGCTTTCAAGACAAATGCGCAGTTTCGTGAAAACCAAAGTAACGAAATACATAAATAGCCATGGATATAATTTTGGAGATATTATTATCTTCATAGTCTTCCTCGTCATCTGAAGACTACGCATTACCAAAAATACTCCATTTGTATCTACAACAGGGAAAACATTTTTCATGTCGATATCCATTTGTGATTTTTTCAAAAACAAATGCAATTTTAACAGCTGATATTGCTGTCAAGTAACGCACTAATACATTTACAAAATCAGATCAATTTCGTTGCCTGTTCCATGGGCCGCGTAAAATCTGAGATCTGATTTATGGTGGTCCCAATGGAAAACGACATGATACACACCAAGCCAGCTAGCTGTCAGACTTACTAAACGGTATATTTTTTACAAGTGTCACGCGTCCACAGACGTCAAAACGAGGCTGGCAATAGGTTCGTTCGGGTACTTTTGTGAAAACGTAAAATTATTTAAAATTTGCGTTTGAAAACTGTGCGAATGCAGAAAATAATGAGAGAGAAATAAATTTCCCCTCTTTTCATTTTTTCGTAATATTCTACTCGCCGAATTTCGACTTACTGAAAAATGAAAACTGATAACTATGTGACAGCTCAAGAGTTTGACAAGCAACACTCTATTTATTTTCGTCTTCAACGATGTTGGAGGAAGAAGTTGTAATTAAATGTTCTCATAAAACCTATCAGCGCATTCAAAATAGTAAGTTTTTAGCTTATGAAAAATTCAATTCCAATTTATTTTGTAGGTGCTGCAATTAAAGAGAACCTTGTCAAATATCAAAATGACATTTCTTAAACTTTTTGTAAGAAAACCGTTGAGGTTTCTCTTCAAATTGAGAGATTTTTTTCTCGATTTGTGAGATTTGACATTTTTCATTTTTCTATGCTGAAAGTACACGAACGAACCTTATATTAACCAAACTAAAAAATCTGTAAAACGACGTTAAAAAAAAGTGGTACACATTTCCTTATGACTTATTTAGGCCCGTTTTCTGATACTACTCATTTAAGTTATACTTAAATACCTTATGGGCTACTTTTTCTATGTCATATAAACTGTCACATAAGATTATAAGTGGAACTTATATCGCTATGAGTAGTATCAGCAAACGTGCCTTAATGGAATTGCAAATTCTTCTTTTAATGCATCTTATGTCAAGCAAACATTTTACATTTAAGATGTTCGGACTTCGGTCAATTGATAATTGTTTGAAACGTACACGTCTGGGTTTACTTCGCTTACGTGCGAGACACATGCCAAAAAAAAATTCTTACGTGTGAACGACTAAACGCAGTTTTATGATTCACGTCATAAAGAAGGCTTATGACGTGCGAATGTCATTCCGAGATGAACGGATATCCATCTTCAACGGTGGTTTGCCTTTCAACATATAGGGCGAAACCTCTTTCAAGCGTTGACGTGATAAACAATTCAATTTCGACAGAACATCAGTTGAAGGAAAAGTGGGTTTTGAAGTATAGGTCGCATTTCTATTAATTGTTCCCTAGTAATAAATAGCACAAATAATGCAAAAATTCCGCCAAATCATTCAAAAACACAGACCTACGATGCAATTAACGATATACAGTGTGGTGGTCGTCCAATCGCCGTCATCATCAATATTTGAACGTTGCCAAGTTCGTATATAATTTGCCTTTTGATGAAAATTAATTTCAACGCGAGATAAATATTTTAATTTTTCAAAAACGACTATTTGTCGTGTCCAAAATGATATACACTTGAACATGTATGTATATTCAGTTTGCATGTGGAAACAAGCGGCACGAAGTGCGACGTGCTCATGACGTCTGTAGTCGCATTGAAAACCATTCGTCTCGAGGCGCTTGGTATTCTATTTCGGGGACGCAAATATGTACTATGTCTGTGAAAAAGAAAAATTAAATGGTTTTGGTATTTTTGGAAACACGTTTCCACGAGTTTTCGTCTGGTTGTTTTGTTTGGTTTTACTTCTTACCTCTGTCAACCACAACATGCTCGAAATGCAAAGCGTGGGCAATTAATGGATGTAACATTTATTATTCGTTTTTTTTTTTTTTTTGTTTTTTGTTTAGTCTGTTGAAGATGAATGAATTTGTAAAAGATTTTATAATTCGTTATTTGACATTTAGGCGAAACTCAGGAGTTTATCAGACGTCAGAAGCTGACGTTTTTATTTGTTGATTAATTTTATTTTGAGGGACACTTAACTTGTCAGAGAGACACGAAAATGCACGCATTCAATTTGGAATCCCTATTGGAGATGAAATAACACGATTCTTAATAAATTGAGCTGTGTCTTTACTTTCTGGTTTGTTTCAATATGAGAAGACATTTATGGAAATAGTGAACGCAACTTTTGAGGTGTGTTGATTTGCTTGCTATCTCCAGCAGGTTGGGGAACTCAAATGACGTGACAAGTGAAAAATTTGATGGACAGTTCTAATTGTAATCATTGAGATTTATATTAAATAGTCGTTGGACTTTGAAAGACAAAATTTATCAAATTTCAAAATGCAATGTATCCCAAATTTTGCTGAGCGCGGCCATTATTTAAGTCGTGTCGTTGACTCTTGCGAGAATGATTTCACGATTTCTCACTCAAAGCCAGAAAAACTTTTCGATTGATTTCCTAAATGTCGAACGGTTTGGGGCGATTTGTTGGAGAAAAGTTGCACACACTCTGCGAATTGTGCTAAAATAAGAACATGTTTTAAATAACTTTTTACTATAAAAATCCGGTATTCGTTTGGGTCGCGTCCCATGACTAATAATGGGCACATTTAAAAATCCAGTTATCTTAAGGCTACTAGATTGGTATGGATTAGATGTAACAGGAACGCAAAAACTAGATTTTCCGGGAACGTTACCTTTCCTACGTCAGCCACATTATGCGAACTGTCAACCTAGTATGCAGTCACGAGTACTACCCCTCCATAGACGTCTTTTTGTCTTTTGTCGAGAGTTCGGTACTTTTTGGTTGTGAGAAAATGCTCGAACATTTTGGGATCGCTTAACATCAGGTTCTAAAAAATCACGATCAGGATTTGTACTGACAATATTTGGGATTATCCGCACCGATGATCAAAACGGTTAAATACAAAACTAAATCAATCGTTATTGCAATATCCCGAAGCAAGCTCACTATATTAGTCAGTAATAGATGTATTTCATTGTTCTCATTATATGATCCAGATCAGGTACAAACTCACAACATCAATCGGTTGTCTAGTGGCCAGGCCTCGTAACATTTAAAACGATCTTCGTAAAACCCTTTATCCATCATGCGCCGGGTGTAACAATTTAACTTTAACATAGAACGTTTTTGTTTCATACCCAGCTGAGATTTTGTGTAGGCCATCTATGTGAGGTGCGAACAGGATGATGCTTTGGTAAAAGCCTAGCTAAAATATGTATTTCTCCTTACAAAAATGGGAGCTTCTACTTTGACTTGAAGGCCGATATCGTCCCATTTGTTGCGGAAAAACGAGTGCCTTCCTTTTTGCTGTTACTTCCGCTCATTATGATGATGCCCAATTAGCAGCTGATCAATAACTGCTTAGTTCTCTATTTTTGTCAAGACCCGATGTGTGCTTAAACCTACTACAGCTACTGCGTTGAAGTTAAATTAGAAACAAAAAGCTACATATGTTCCGTTTTGTGTTATTTTATTAGTAATATTTTTGTTTTACAAAACATTTCAGTTTGGAATTATAGTTCTAAAATTATGCCGAAAACATTTAATACTTTATAATACGTATTTAAAACTTAAAACAAAGGGACGATAAAGGCAATTCGTGGATTATGTACGATTAGTCATAGTAATTTATTTTTTCGTTTTTTATTTAGTACTTTTATTTTAGGAACAAATATCAGTTTGTAGAAAAATATAAATTAAGTGTAGAAAAATGTTTGGATTTATGTTGGTCGATTAAATCTAAAATTATTGAAAAGGCGCAATTTCGTTCTAAATTTATCAAGCCAATCGCGTGTTCTCTTTTTTTGTTTGTTTTCTTTAGAGAATGAGAAACAAAATATTGACAGGAAATGAATTGAATAATTTTGTTTAGAAATTTGGAATTTTATGTATTAAGGGACTAGTTTTATATAATATTTTGTTTACTTTTACACCTAGAGACTACAATTTAAAGTCGTGCTAAGACGTGTATACAAATTTGGCAAAAGCCTTTAATAGATATAATTTTAATTTCCATAGTCTGATCTAATACATGTAAGACTATTTTTTTATTTCAAATATTTTTATTCCCTAAAAAACACTTCCTTGTATCTGAATTATTGTAAACACTTATGAAATTAGCTTTCTTGTTGAATATATTTTAAAGGGTGATTTCTAATTGTAATATTTTCTTTTTTATTTATTTTCTTATTTTAGGAAATCAAATTTTGATCAAATCATATTAGAAATAGAGTGCAACACAATTTATCGTAGAAGTTTCTTGATTGTTCTGGGATCTAAAAAAAAAGTCTCTTTCAAAGATCCCGGATAAGAATGCTAAAAATTAAAGCCTGTAAAACAAAAGACCGGAATGGAATTGGCTTGGGGAGGGTTTCCATCCTTCACGAAACTAAGGCCTTTCATCGGTACATGTTCATGATTCAGGCTAAAGGTTCGAGGAACAGCTATATAAAACAATGTTTTTTCTAGACAACATTATATTTAAATTGCATTCCAGTCAAAAGTAATAATTTTAAGCCATCGCCTTAAATAATATAAATAGGTCAAAATTGTGGTAAACTTATAGGGAAAATTTCATTCGTTAATTTCGTACTGTGCAAATGACGTCAGGCCTTTTGCCATTCTTGTGGAAAAAAAAATGTCCATGGAAAATTTCTCTTTGGTTTTTCGTTGCAACTTTTATGGACGAAATAAAATTTTTGCAATCCTTGTAACTACGTATTTGCTCGCATTCTTTAGATCTAGTTAATTGTAAATTACCAGATCAACTAGCAACATTGTAAACCAGTCGAATAAGATTTAGTTTCTGATTTTCGACATTTAGTTCAGGCAAATCTATAGCAAATTCCTTTTCCATCCTGCTGGTATTTTGAAATATACATTTTCGGATAACGGCGACAAATTTGTTTCTAACAATACAACAAACAATTTAATCTGACATTTTGCTATCGTGTGGGGGTGAGTTCGCTCTTTTTATAGATAGAATTAAAGGAAAATTTGACAGATTACTTCAACGCCATTAGAAAGTACAAAAAGCATTATTTAACTATAAACTACTCGAACCCACCCTTTTATTTTGATTTTTTCAATAAATTGAAAAGCGAAAATTATCAAGAACACATTTCAAACTGTGTTTTCAATTGAAGAAAATAATCGCCCTTTCTTTTAAAATATCTAATCTAGAAATGCTTTTTCTTTGTTTCATTGAAGAAAAAAGGCCACTTCCAAGTCAACATCAAGCGATGTTTTCTTACTGCTTTTGAATTCCGAAAAAAAAATATTTTCATACGCGCAGTGAAAAAACTTCACTCGAATAACAAAATTGAAACATTTCGGTAAAAACTTTTCAAAAACTGGTTAAAGCAGTCACATAAAACAACGCACTGACTATTTAAACAGATGTGTTTACTTCCTCAGACATATACTGTTTTTGGTCCGCTGGATTAAGGGTGAAAGGCAATTAGTTCTGAAATTTCAAAACATTTCGAAATAATCAATGGCGCTTATGCCTATAAAAACAGGATGAATACACCACCAAACAGTAGAAACTAATGCCCCTTTGACCTTTTCGAACTCAACCTAATCGTTGACGTGCTTTTCTGAACATCAGTACTTGAGAAGAGAACACAAGTCTGTCTGCGGGAAAATCTATTTCTGTCATCGATCAACATTTCCTTTGATAGTTTCAAAATTTGGCGGTACATGCCACTAACTATAGCACTTCTACATATCCGTGAACGTGTTTTAAAATACTAGTCATTTATGAAATCATTTTTATGTCATTGCACTGCGATTAAACGCTTGATTATTGTATTTTAAAACGAGATGGATATCAGATTTTTTGGCGCATTCACTGACTCCGCACTCGGAGTGGTCACATCAGACGAACCTAGTGCAAATGCCATATGTTATCACTGCAAACATTTTTTCCACCTAACTTAATTAATGTGGCGCTCGCAAGCTTTCGCTAGTCTTTCAATCTCCGGTCATCAAAGCCTTCAGTATTTAAAGTGAGCTGTACCCAAAGACTAAGATATCACCTACTAAAAAGAAGCCTAAAGGCATCAGCATTGAAAAAAAAAGAGCAGCACGAAGTGTTAACACGCTTCTACAAGAAATAGAAATACCAGGACAAAGTAACCTTCTATAAAAAACACGAAAGTTGCCAAGGATTAAGTATCCAATAAACTGTTAGTCGAGTTGTATGTTAAGAAATTAAAACTGAAGAACAATTCTTACAAACCCTTTTATCAAGTCCAGTTGTATTCAAAACTTACGTGAAAGGTAGATTCTACAGCTGTTCGAGAAGTGTGTTCGTCATGCAAAAAACCACCACCCAACAAAATAAAACAATGAACTGATACACACCCAGGCGAAATTAAAGTGAATCTATAAAACCGAGTGAACAAAAAAAAAAAAAAAAAAACACAAAACGAATTGTTTCCATAACATTATTTAGTTTTCTTTAAATTGTTTACTTTAGAAAGGCAATTTTCTTTTTTAAAGTGTACAATAAAATTTAGAACTGTCCTTTTTGTTTTCAGCTTGTTGCTCTCTACGGATTATTTTCTCACCTTTACTCGAGCCACATACAAAATTTAGTCTGCATACATAAATATTCCTATTTCTCATTAAATATTTAATATTACAAGTATTTTTTATTATTTTAATCCATTTAGTATTCTTTAGTTTTTATATTTCATTGTGAAATTGTTTTCTTTTGCGCTTGCTTATGAAGCTATTCACATTATATGAAGTTTTAATTTTTTTTCTTTTTCTTTTTATTTATTGTTGTTTAACAAGAATTATAATTAAATTAAAGTTACAGGCATTTTTGCATGTAAATGGTGTTAAAATTATTAAGAAAAAAAAAGAAACTAATAATAATAAAAGAAAAATAATAAAACAGTGCATTTGTTTATCTGGTTGAAAGTAGTAACTAAGTTTTTAGCTAAATTTATTTAATTAAATTAAATTTAAAATGTAAACGAAAATTATTATGAAATATTTATGGATATATATATTTTATAAATATATTTTTTTTCTTGCTTCTTGTTTTCTTTTATAAATATATATAAGTGATACATTTCGTATTTAAACATTTCATTTCTGACATGAAAAGAGTGGAAGGAGGGGGGGACGGGGAACGGGGATCGTGGAGTGGGATTGAATAAAAATGTATTTTATTAGAAATAATAATTGTGGATCACCAATTGGGAGATTGGGGGTTTGGTGTGATCGCGCAGCTTAGTCTGTTATCGAAATTTGGGCGTAGCCAACGAGGGATTTCTCATCGGGCACCTCGCCCGGCTGGATACCAGAACTCAGTTGGAACGTAATAGTCTTCATTTGGCTCCGTTGCTCTATCAGTTTCTGTAAGTTGACAGCCATCGGTATTGTGTCGAGATTATCGACGAGGCCAGCTTCGACGAGTTCGGCGGCAATTCCGTCGGCCGAGTCTTTGCCAACGGCGAACTCGAAACGGATGTCGTGCAGCTCCCGCTTGACGTTTCTCATTCGTAGGACCAGGTTGACCGGTGGAGATTCGCCTGTCGAATTTAAAGTTGCCGCCGCCGCAGTTGCTGCCGCCGACACAGCGGCGTCACTCGTAGCTGAGTCCGCGGGCTCTGAGGTGCAAGTGATGGTTCGCTCGGAGAACTCCGATGGTTCTTCGCGTTCGCTGTCCGACGAGTCGGCTCGTTCGAGACGATTGATGGGGCGATCATCTGATTCCGAGTCCGAGGAATGCTTGCCGTTGTCCTCCTCCTCGCTGGACCACACCCATTCGCCAGTGACTGTCCGATGAAGGCGACCTGAGGCGCCCGGCTGCCGGCGCGACGCTTTATGCACTCGAGTCTCCATCGAGGGGCCTGTTGTGAGCAGGGTCTGGTTGAGATATTTGCGGTCCTTGGCCTTCTTGAAGAAGGCATGCTTCAGCAGTTCGTTGGCGGTTGGGCGCTTCGACGGTTCCTTCTGCAGGCATTCAACGATCATTTTGCGGAACGTCTTGCCGTAGGCTTTATACTGGTCCTTGTCCTCGGCGCCAGTGTCCAGGGTCGGTGGATCATTTTGCAGCGTCAGCATCAGCACTTTCATCGGCGGGTACTTGTGATAGGGTGCAGTGCCGGTCGCCATTTCAATGGCTGTAATGCCGAACGACCATATGTCCGCTTTAAAATCGTAGCCGTGATCTTGCTCCATTACCTCGGGCGCCATCCAACACGGTGTACCGACGAAGGTGTGTCTGACCTTTTGACGAGACAAATCTCGGCCGGTGGCTAGCCAAGCACTCACGCCGAAGTCGGCTATTTGCACGGTTCCATCGTCGCCCAGCAGGATGTTACCGGCCTTGATGTCTCTGTGTATCTGTCCGTTCATGTGGAAGTACTCCAAGCCTTTGAGCACCTCCTTAAGAACGGTCGCAATGGTTGGCTCGTCGAAGACGCCATGCTTGCAATTGCTCGTCCGCATTTTGTGTTTGATGATGTCGAGCAGAGAGCCGCCCTCAAGCAGTCGCAGAACAAGCCACAGCTCTTCGCGCACTACAAAACTCGTATGGTAGGTGACGACGTTCTCGTGATTGCACGAGGACATCGCTTGGATTTCCTTCAACAACTCGTCCATGGATGTGTTCCACTTCTCAAGATTAATGCGTTTGATGGCACATTTCTCGTTACGTGGCAGGCAGAGAGCGGCATGCACCACGGCAGTGGCACCCACTCCAATAACGTCTCGCAGTTCGTAGTCATCCTTACTGTTGGGCCAAGGAATCTTCTCAACTGTACCGGGTGGTGGTGGTGCAATATTGTTGGCGGCCATTGTGTTTACGGAGTTGTTCGACCGAATCGAAGCGACTGACTGTGAATGGGCTGGTGACGGCGAAGATACGCTGGCGGTGTTTCTAATGCTCGCCTTTGATGAGTTGGCAGTTAGTGTCGGCTGCTGGACTATGACTCTGGACTCGTCTGGAGGTGGTGGTGTAGTTGCTACTTCTGCTACTGTAGGTGTCGCGTCTCGCTTGTCCCGTTGGAGTCCGCAAATGAACGGTGTGGTGCCGTGCTTGAAGTAGGTAGTTGCTGATTTGGTGGAGAAGGCAACCTCTGAAATAGTCAGTTAAAGAAGCCTCTTATGGTTTTTGTTTTTCTCTTGTTTTTTTTTATTTATTTATTTTTGTTTTGGTTATTTTATGTATTCTTATATGGTTAGATAGAGGGGGAAGCAGGAGAAGAAATAAGGACCGGGATAGTGCCGAGGTAGTGCTTGAGATGAAGGAAGCGAAATGTTTGTTAATTTAATTAGCAACATGAATACGAGGAGTGCAATGGTTTCACAAGCAGATGGTTTGCAAATGAGATGACCCTGATTTTGCTGTCCTACTCAATTCAGTGCCTACTCGAATTTTGTTAAATTTCAAGAACTGCCTTCGAAGTTAGGTTTGTTCCAAATACGTAATGAAAAATACGCTCAACTTGATGTATAAATTTCGAGGGCCTATCTCTGCCACCTACCTAGTCAAACAGTTTATGCATGACAAGTGTAAATAGTCTGTTGCTAAGCTTTCAGAGTCGACGGGAAGTTTCTATCATAACGATGCTAAACGAAGTCACAACAAATTGGGTATTTAAATGGTACCGCTAAAAGAAATTGTTAGTACTTGCAATTAGATCCTCAGCTTCGTTATTCACGCCTTTGCATTGAGTGAAGTTCAATTAGGTTTGTATATCAGACGAGGGAAGCCAACAAGAACAAGCGCACCTTACAGTATCAATGCCTTCGCGACGAGCCCCTAAATGTAGACCGAAAGACGCACATTGAAGGGGTAAGCCACGATAGGCCACAAAGAAATTATCTCCGAAAACACAAATAAAATTCGAATATTTGACGTCAGTTCATAATCGTATCAGTTGAATTCGTTAATTCGCTATACTAAATCAGAGTGTGCGTACTCGTAAGTTGTTGACTGACGATTTAGTTCTCAAGACGTACAAAAGATTGCTAATCTACGTATTTTTGGTGTATCCCGAGATTAAAGTTTTGTGTTGATATTTCTGTACCTAGATTGTTTCCCAAAAGCAAAGTTACTGCGAGACATTTTTTTATTGTCATACGTAAAACGAAACCGAACAAATTTTCTTTTGCTACGATCTTTTTTAATTTTAATTTTTCCGTACGAAAAAGTTTTTCCAATCAACTTCTGACAGTTCCACTTAAAACCAATAAAAACCCAAATCAGTTCACTGAAATATTGAATTTCTTTACTGTTTCATTTCTCAGGAATTTTGTATCTTTTGGAATCCAATCAGTGGTGGTCGATTTGTAGTAATTTTTTTCGTAGGGGAAAATTTGTCTGACAGATTTTTTGGTAAAAAAAAAACTCATTTTCAAAGTGTTCCAACTTTTCCGGTTGCATTTCATTTATGGCTATCTATAACTAGGGCCTTAGTTTTCTAATGTGGTATTCGATTGCGCTTCTTCAGATTTGCTCTCAGATTTCAGATTTCGGGTGCCTAATCGAACATAGAAACGTCACTTGCTCTTTTTTGTGTTGATATTCATGCGACTTGAATATGTGTAGTCTTCGACACTTTTCCAAGCGCCTTCCGTTCACTGGTTAAATTTTACATTAAAACATTCGAAATTTCCGTCCCGATTGATTTCTAAACATTTTTACATAAATAATTTACAAAATCAGATCCACCCGATGCAATGTCTTTCTTTGCTGTAGAAACAAATTCACGAAAATGTAAACAAACTCCACCAGTTGTCAAACTCAAATGCACTTGTATTAGTAAATCTGAAGCAAATCTGAGAAAATATCTAGATTCGCAAAAGTGCTCTGAAATCTGAAAAAGATTGTTTTTTTTTGTACCAAACGAACATAAAAATTGCTCTGAGAGCGCCCAATCGAATACCACATAAGTAAATTTTCAGAAATGGAATAAATCGGTACACTGAAATGTTTCACTTTTCTATTGTTCCAGGTTCCAGGGTTTTTGTTCTGCGTTTTATTGAGACATTTCTCTGATGGCTATTCACTCTTTTACTTTTTATTTTTATGCTTTTTCATGTTTTAATGAAAATAATGCCTAAGACCCCATTTATAGCCACATGCAAAACATAAGCGGAACATAGTTCTTTTGCTATTTTTGTCAACTGGTTTAGGCTAATCTTGGTCTCAAATTGTAGGATTATGTATAGAAAAAAAATAGTTTAAGACAAAGGAATTCATTTCTAGTTTTTAAAAAAAATTATTTATCAATTCAAACACTTTTTCGGTTCCACTTGCCAAAAAAATGGAGCACATCGTCCCACTGAAATGTCGCATTTTTTTTAATCTCTCCATTTATCACTAAACGGTTTGATGGATTTTATTTGAAAAAATAAATGCCTTGGGTTGGCTCTTGTACTAAAGTATTGTTTCTGATCGGTATAAACGTCACTTTGTAAAAATAAATTGCGTGTATTGTTCAAACTTTTTCGGGTGCGCTTTACGAATTGCTATAGTTAGTGGCTTACTAAGGACCTGGCCCTAGGATCTTAAATAAGTCTAGTTCTTCAAAAAATTCGTACCTATTCACTATTGAAAATCATGCGGCACAAAATAAAGATATTGATTTTTAAATCTGCACGTAGGATGGAACGGGATAAAAAATGCGAAGCAAAAACTTTCTATTTAACTTTCAGCGAATAAACTGGAAATAGTTCAAACACAGTCCGCAAATGATCTTAAAGGCATCGTCTGCTCGGAATAGTGCAGCAGTTCAATGGGTGCATTCAGGCTGGATTAGGTAGCTTGAAAAAGGGCTAAAACAAAATGCATTTTTTAAACACTTACTTTAAGGGGTAAAATAAGGGACTAGAATCCAATCCGAAAGCGCGATTTGGCAACTGTGTTGGTAGATGTTCAGGAACAATGTTCGTGAGCTATACGTCAAATCTAAGCCCTAATCGTATAGGTTTACTAGACAAAACTACGAAATGTGTACATAGGTTGTCAGAAACATCACTGGTACATTATGTACACTCACCTACCACACTATAGTGATTACAATGCAATTATAAATAAAGTAATCTGACAGTCAGTCAATCAACAGGAATAATCCAGTATCAAAATTAATCCTCAAATTCCGTTAACTATTTAAAATGAAATTGGATATCATTGCAGTCCCACCCCTTACAAGTCGCCACCAAATCCGCTTTCGCGTGAAAACAATAGGTACCCATTCTTTATACAATCCAACGATAGTGACTGTTCATATTGTCAGTGCGAGCCCATCTCCCATATACAAGTTACATGTACAACAAACCCGACCCAGGGACGTGCTCTCAACCGTACCCAAATATTTATCCCCGCTTATACAGTACTGTCTGTTTGCAGTAGAGTATCCAGCAATTTGCAGGCGGGTTTTTGTGAATTTCTCAAAATCAAAATATTGCCAGTTTCACCGCATGTAACAATGGTATTCAATTCGAGGTAACAACACAGTCGCCCTCGTTAGGTATGGCCAGGAGCAGGTCGGTGGTTGCATGTGCCACCGCCACCAACCAACCAAGGCAGAGAATTGTCAATAAATAAAATGAAAGAATTGTTTTTTGGAAATAAAAGTTAAGCGCGTGTTTTCGTTGAAAAGTGCGACAATTTATACTGAATACATAGAGAGAGAGATAGAGAGAGAGAAAGAACAAAAAAAAACAGACGCTTTTGTCTTTCTTTTGTTGCAATATGTTGTTGCTTGTTTTTGTATGGCGGGCGAATTTAATTTTACAAATAAAATGAATCCCTCAGCATGTGAGTTCTGTCTGATTTATATGCATTTTTGGGGCCATAAATTGATTTTGATTTTTTTTTGTCAGACTTATTGTATAGATCAAACTGCTGGTATAAGATTTGTGCTGGTATCTGGCGTCAGTAAGTTGATTGCAATCGACTTCATTTATTTTTAATTATTATTTATGAGTAAAGAAAAAGTTAAATAACAAGCGAGATTGTGTATAGCAAAGAGGGACCACAACCACAGTATCTATTTTTTTTTTTAACTGTAAAGGGGTTGTCGACAGCTTCTTATGTGGAGGGATAAGTTGTGTGCGTAGTTTGCATTAGGCACTAGAATGGAAAATAATACCAGAATAATTAAAAAAAAATTCTGCTTATTAAAATATTATTTGCTGTCAACCGACAGTTCATTCTGTTACCCACAGAAAATGCAACATTCATATTTACAATTTTTGCTGCTGAACTACTTTCTGCTAATCAAGCAGTTATTTAAATGAATTACAAATAATATTCACAACAGAAAATTTGTGGCGTTAAAATTTACTTTTTCTGCTGATCAAGCTGTTATTTGCAGGCCTGTTACCGCCAGAAATTTTAATTGTCGCTAACACTGCATAGATTGGTAAGTTTTACGGTTTATCAAAATATTACTTTCGAATTGTTACATATTTGCCTTCTGCTATTTTGGGCCGACTTTTCTTCGATAAAACTGTTATCAACAGAAATGCAACTGCTGATCAAAATACTAAATTCTGTTATTGATTTCCAATGTTTACTATTCACAATTCACAACAGGAAATTCAAATGTTGTCGTTAAAATTTATGTTTCTTTAACTTTTGTTACTGATCCAAATATCATTTGCTGTTAATTGGGCAGCTTAGAAATTTTTTCCGCTTATCAATATGGAAATAAAGGTGCACTTTTTGAACAGATCATCAACAAAATATTTCTGTTAATAAAACTGTTTGTTTATACAGGACAAAAATATTATTTTCACTTTATTAAGTTGTTTTTTGCAGGCCAGCTCAAATTTACTTTCCGATAATTAAATAGTCATTCTGTTACCAACAGGAAAGCCAATGTTGTCGCCTTAATTTATACATTTGTAGCTTTTATGACTGAAATATTACTTTTAGTGAGTTAACATAAAACATATATCAACTACCAGGCAGTGAAACAAAAGGGCTGGCCAATAATTTATAAACTTTCCAGTTCTATTAAGGACTACAAACATGACTCAATTAAATATATTTCCAGTACAACAAAGAAATCAAATTTCATCACAAGTTAATGAACTGATAAGGATACAAAGCATTCGATGCAGGTACCTACGGTTGAATGATTCAGTGGGTAATATACATAAATAATATGAACGACTATGAACTCTGGGGAAAATTAAATTATCAATATGAGTCATTTAGTTAAGCAGTGGAAACAATTTATGCATTTAACCACTTATCGTATTGACATTTTAAATTGAACGGTCTATTTTTGAAGTGATGCAAATGTGGCTAGAAGCGTTTGACTCAGAACTGATCAAAATATCGATATTTTGTCTGACAAGTGACAAGTGAGTGGAACGCTGTTTTACTAAGGAGTATGTTTACCGATGTTAGGTTTTCACCTCAATTTATTATCTGAAATAAAAGCCAAGTGGTTGGCTTTGTTAGTTGGTTCCATTCAAAGAAGGTACAAATTTTACATTTCATGGTAAAAAATACTAATTTATTTTTATGGGAATTTACACCTAATTAACGTCTCCTTTTTTCTTTTTTTCTTGGAAGCGCTTAGATGCTGCGTTTTTGAGTAGTGCTATTTGTCTGCATAGACGTGAATTTTATCCCTTTCGAAAAGATGAAGCAAATCTCTGCGGTATGTTTCGATTATCATCCCATTTGCCACGAGCCATTGTGATTGGTGATCGCGTTAATGGGTCACCTAGAATGCTTAAAGAATTGAATTGAAAACTGAGATAAAAGCTTCCACAGAAACTGCAATTGTAACTTCGCCTACTGGTGTGCCGATGCCCCGACAAAGAGAACGCACAGCAAAGACCCGAAAATACCCACAACCAAGGATGCGGGGATTCAAATGAGAAAGGACATTGTGGAAGCCCGGCTTTAGCAAAAACTAGACACAACCCTCGGTCTTATGCTTTCAATTCAACAACATGTTGGTTGACAGCACCACTCCCATTTGCTTATTTCCTTTAGCTACAGTTCTCGTGTACAGCGGTGTCTCAAAGGAGCTAAGAACTAATTGCAACTTTTGTCAGCAATTCCTTTAAGTCCTATTAAGCACAATGAAACATTTTGTTTTCAGCCTGTTGTTCACCAGCCAAACATGGCTCCTACTCCCACAAATCTGTGTTGTTGTTATCTAGGAAAACTGACTAAGGACATTCTGTGAAACAACACTTACACAGATTGCATTTAAAACGAAAAAAAAAAAACAAAGCAATTCGATTCCAATTAAAAAACACCAAAACAATTATAGCAACAAACACGTAAAGTTTTTCATTACTAGTTTATGGCTCTTCCCAACCTAATAGCTTAAGTGGAAGACACACTTTTTGCTAATTTGCGTTTAACGATATGACACACTGTTAACTGTATACTGTCAAAATAACAAATAAAAAAACTTGTAAAAAGCATCGCACACTAAAAAGCTTAATGACCACTAAATTATGTCGGAACTATTGGGAATCGTTTTTCTTAAGGAAGAAACTTAATTTCTCGTTTCAAATGAAAGTATGCAGGCCTTTCATGAAGGAACAGTCACTTTAGGTTGACAGTTAACAGTCACTCACAACAAACGTTCCGGTTGTGTGAGCCTCGATACCAACAGTCTTGTACTAAATGTTATAATAAAAATCAAGTGATTCACACAAACAATTCGATCAAAAGAAAGTGGATACAAAAAAAAGAAATAAAATTCGAAATCGAAAATAAAGCAAACAAAAAAAAAACGAATTTTCTTGTTTACCCCCACAAAACGCGCGCGCAAGACGACAACGAACCCGAAAAGCAAAACATTTAAACAGCCAAAGAGACAACAGCAACCGGCAGCTGACTTGAACAGCTCTACCCGCTGCCGGTAGCGTTACGCCGCCGTGGTCACATGAATAAAATTGCCATAAATCGATTTCAATCGAGCCAGATACATTTACTGCTCACTCACGCGGGATGTCAACACAAACAGCTTCGATGATAGCGGGTCGTCGCGTCGTCAGTGCTGCTGAGGCTGAGGGAGCAACAGCGTTCACACTTTCTTAATTGAAATGTTGATTTTCCGAATTCACTATTCACTCGCCATAAACAAATGTAGTACCTAAACTACTTTGTATATATATTTAAATTTTTTTTTTTTCTTCACAAAATGAATCGCTTCTATGCACTGCGGTTCGATAAATATATGAATTTATTGTACTAGGGCAACGGGAACAATTAAAAGATTGACTGAGGCCAAATTCCAGTGAACCGAACCATGGGTAGACGGTAGGTACTCGTCGTTATAGGTAGGTACCGAAGGAAGAGGCAAATTGATATCAATCGATTTTCGATGACTGACCGTCTGACAGGTGGCCATTACACTGATATCGCGAGTTATCGCCAAAAGATAGTGAGTGTCAGTGGAATGGTCGTATAGGGTGCGATAAAATTCGAGAACTCACTTGTGGAAAACTTCTCGCACCGGCAGAGAGAGAAATATGAATTACTGTGGAAATTGCCGGCTGACAGTTCTAACCTCTGATAGTCCACGTGATACTTACTGATTTTTTGTCACAGCAAAGTGTGTGGAAAGATTTCGTTAAATTACCCAAACTTGTGCGTAGTTTATTTTGAGGAAAAAAAAAACATCAGTATCAATAAAATTCCAAAACGTGCGGCCCAAATGTGCCCAATTATAATTTCATTATTAGAAGCTGGGATTTACTTTTGAAATCAGTCAACTCCAACCAGTATATACCGATAAGAACAGAGAATATATATCTTGACTGTGGTCATGAGCGGTCACTTTGTGGCTTTGTGTCATTTAATGGCATTAGGAAAGGGCAAGTGATTCGCTGAGTAATTATTTCAAACAAATACGCAAACAAATGAACCGATGAGGTGGTTTCCCACCACTATCTGTATGTAGATAGCATCGTAATCTGTACACAAATAAACGTATATAAAAGACGTGAGGACTATCTAGACACTTATAATAAATGCACTGATGGTTTCAGTCGGAGATAAAAATTTGTATGCAATAAATTTAAATTAAAGAAACGTATATTCATGTGACTTTTTTTCCAATCACGAGCTGTGACCTTGGACAGTTAAGATGGCGATAAATTTGTATAGTTTGTCGACATGATGACATGTGTATCAATAAATCCATATTACTAAGGTAAACAAATATTGCAGCGGGTGTTCTTGTTTTGCGAGAGCTCGGAGGTGAAGTCGCGAAAGTGTATTGTAGCTAAGGGGACTATTGGTGTAAAGCCCTGGAGAATAAGCCTTAAAAACGACTGTCATCAGAGACATAAGGTTGATTTTAGGGCACATCTATCTTCGCAAGGAATGTAGATGAATTCTCAAAGAAAAATAAAAGCCCATTCAGTAACTTAATCAGACTCCGCCTGCAGGTATGCAAGCATTTCTATACTGGTTTCTTTGGTGTAGTTTTAACTGATCAATCGCTTCCGCTGGAAAATCACTTATTTACAGCACAGCGTTGTTTTTGCCGCCAAATTCTTCACTAAACGGAATCAAAACAAAAATTCATGGTCACTGCAGATTGTTTACAGATTTCTCATTCACTGTTACAATTTTGTTTGCAATGTAATTAATATTTCGAACCGGAGACACATGTCAAAAAGGATAATTAGCCACTCTTAGCCAACAGGATATTTACTAATCGAATGTCACTGACAATGCAAAATATTATTTTCGAAAATAAAGTCATGCGCTCGGTGGAAAAAGCAAACAAACAGTTGTAATTTGTTTACATTTTTGAGTACATGCACCAACCATAGAAATTTTGCATTTCCAATCTGAGAACATGCTAAATGGGAAAATAAATAAGCGGAATATTTTGTCGAGCGTCAACGCGCTTGACAATTTAATTATTGCTTGACAAATCGAACAATTGATCTTTTTTCTTTTTCTTGGAAACCAATTGATGATGTGCTAATGTCGTAGGTTAGTTTGAGTGTTCAGTTTTTTTTTGTCACCTTTTTTGACAATATTTCTATTTCAAATATTGTCAAAAAAGGTGACAAAAAAAAATTGAGGAAAATTTCAACTTTAGGCAGGCAACTGATGCCCGGATGTGGTTTTGGTATAAACAAATAATCAATCACATGGCAATGTGATGCTCATAGCAACACCCGGCTTGGAAGACACTTTAAAGGTAAAGGGTCCGCCATCTAACTTTTTTTTCAACTAGTGCTTATTTCGCGAATGGTAACACTTGGCTCATGTCTGATTTGACAGATAATTAGTTTTATCCTTCCGCTGAACGAGTATGGTTGTGCATACGCATGAACAACGCTGGGAAATATTGCGACATTACTTTGAAAATCATGGTAATGTTGCAGAATGTGTGCGAAAATTGCGTACGGAATTTGGAAGAAGAGAAGCACCGTCAGCTCCGTATGTTCGTTATCTTGTGTAAAAAGTGAAAGAAACTGGCATCCTCATCGATAAACCAAAGCGTGAAAAGCCAAAAACAGTGCGTACACCCGAGAAAATTGCGGAATTTGGTCCAGAGGCATAATTGGGCCATTTTTCTTCGAAAATGAGCAAGGAGAGGCCGTTACAGTCAATGGCGATCGTTATCGGGCCATGTTCAACGAATTTTTGTTCAATTTAGCACCCCTATTCTGGCGAACCTCACTGATGCCTCACAAGTCACAAGACCCTAACAAAGTGCGCTGAACTTGATTGTGTGGCGTTTTCGCTCACGAACATAATAGGTTCCATGCAAGAAGCCGTTTTCGAGCGGCAAGGGACATATGTAGGCTGACCAGCCGTCCTTATTTTATAAAAAAAAAAAAAAATGGCAGGTAACTTTTTGAAAAATATACCTCTTTCTTCTTTCTCGGCTTACGGAATGTTTCGACACCACAAAACTACAACAAACCTTTTTTTCAGCACTAGTTCAGTAATTTTCTTCATCTTTTTGGTGTGAACACGACCTTAAATATATTTGTACCCGAACTCATTCACTTCCGAACACAACATCATTTTTTTTTTTTTTTTTTAACAATCGTCTGAACACGCCCATTTGACAGCTCAATTTCTTTTGCAATTTTATTGAATTTGTTAAAATTTATGTTTTTTGGTGAATAGGAGTACTAAAACACGTCAGGCGGATAACCTGTTAAGCGAATTAAATAGTCTCCGGACTTTTCCATACAGTAGGTTAAAAATAACTCACGCGAATTAAAAAAAAAAAAAATAAACGACCTCTTATATCGAAAGCTAGTAAATATTCTACTGGTCATATCAGTAAACACAGCAAATATCGGACAAAAGACGGGCCTTCTCGTTTCGATGTAGAGCTACGTGCTGTTTTGACACTGACATATTTTTCGCGCTGAAAATAGTGTCAGATACACAATATAACATTTCCGCGGCACAAAAAAGATTGCTTCTCACTTGAAATACTGCATTTTCATTTGTACAGTGGATGTTGTTTGAATTTGAAAAATAAAAATGTCTGTCGAAGAAACATTCCAAGCCTATGTTTGTCACCTGCTCTATGCAAGTTTGTTAAGGAAGTTAGTGAAAGTGTCAGTCCTAACATAAAAGTTATCCGTTTTACTAGTCCAATCAGTCGGGAATATTGCTGCTTTTGCAGAAAGTGAGCGTCAAAACACGAGACATACATAAACTCGCCACAGATCTAAAAAGATTTCATTTATTTTAGATCTCGGGTTATTCCAGGCACCGTTAAAGATTCACGTTGTGCCGACAACCCGGCAATATTTCAGGCACTAGTGCGCAATAGTTGTCGAAATATTCTTCAAAAAGACCTCTAAGCAATGGGTTCCAACCGTGCCAGTCGTTTGAATAAAAATATTTTCCATAGCTTGAAGAAGGTTAACTCTTTTCTTAGAAGCAATAAACTTGAAAACATATTTAACGTTATTTATTCTCTGGCAATATATGATATTTTCTCAAGTCCGGCTTTATGTGTGTTCTAAATAGAAGACTGTCTCTTTAAGGCGATTGACAGACAAAACCTGGTCAGCGTTAAGTATGAATCCGAAGAACAGCAAGGACTATGCTGAGCGACAGCAGCCTTAGCTAACTACTGTTCAAAATATTAGGTGCGTCCAATGCAGCTTTACATCGTTTAATTGGCTCCAATTGAAGACATAATAAAGCCTTCGAGGCGAAACCGATCGGAACTGTCGCCGCACACATGCTCAATCAATCATTCAGAAGATTCTTCGCTCCCCCAACAAAGTAGTAAAACACAAAAATACAAAAAATGCGTCAAATCTGAAAATATTCCAATGTTTTGCAAAATATTATTCGAAATCCCGATCGTTAATTAAAACCCACCATAAATTAGGTCAGCAATTAATTTCCGAGGAACAAAATTACAGATTTATTTACAAGATTTCGCCGCCCATGTCATTAAATCAAATCAAATAAAAACCCAATCTCTGCTCGAAACACACAGCAGGGAACTACCGCTAACGTCTGAAAATGTTTGGCTAAATATTTCAGATTTGTATCTCATTTATCAATTCAAAGAAAAAAAAAAAGAAAAAAATCTAAACACTCGTCTATTTTTAGAAATGTCACCCGCCTCTAAACAAATTGTCCTTTTGCACTTTATAATCGCGTGGGAAAAATATTACAGGAAAAAAAAACAAACCATCAACAACAAGAAAGTAAATTAATTGCAGTCCTGTCGAGACTGCACTGACGGCAAAATGTACATCACACTATTTGTTTTTGTTTCGTTTAAAATTTGGCAACATATTTGACGGTGGTAATTTTCAAATTAAAAAAACAGGTGGAAAATGCAATGAACCTGCTGTTAGGGGGAAACTCATTCATGCAGATGGGCAAGTGAGAAATTAATTAGTAAAAAAGATGTATAAATAAAAGTGCAGCACAAACTTTGTTTAAAACATAAAATGTCGAATATTTTCATGTCCTTTCAGGGGGATTAGCAAAAGCCGTTGCTTAGTAGAGTCTTTCGGTTGTTTTTTTTTTGCGCAAAACTATCACACAAACTCACAGGATTAACTACTTTTGCTGGTTATTTTTTCCAACAACAAAAACCAAGATTAGCACACTTGAGAGACGAAATCACGTCGCGATAATTACAATTACGCAGAGTCAATCGGCAAACATAGTCTCACTTCCGTGTGAGTATTTTCTGACAATTTATATATACTTTTTCAATTTAAAGCCGATAAACTGAGGAAACACTTCTTCCTTTTGGTTTTTTTATTTTTTTTTTTTATTTCTGTATTTGCTTGGTCCGTGTGATTTCTGTTGTGTTCAATCACGAAGCACGCGCGCGCACAACAACCTCTGCTGCGTCAACAATTCAATTTAAATTCGATCAGAAAATTATCACAGCTCTTTAGCACAACAAATCAGAGATTGTGATTATCACATACGCAAATTACAATGAAAAAGTTTAAAATATAGCCGTGAAAATCTATATCGAACATATAGTAGAAGCGCTCAACAATTGATGCCAGAGGTGCGAACTGATTCCAAGTGCCGTTTCATATATACGACCGAGTGCGCGATATACAAACTTGTGTCTTATCCGACCCGAGTGACCAAAACAAATCGACTATTGGCTGTCGACATTTTTGCACACTATTTAAGTACATAACATGAATGTTAATTGCAGGCCGCCGCCTCGAGATCGCTCGCGCACAGACATAAAACCACACAAATCCAACTCAAGTAAAAAAAAGCAGTATATTAAACTTGCAGTTATGATCGAGAGGACCCTCTTGGTGTATAGACGACGCGCTCTAGCTGAAGTGAGGCAGCATTTTTACTGCAAAGCGACCATGACGCAGGTAATAGTCTCAAACAACTGTCAGTGTACCGACTGAGTGTGCGATGAGTGAAATGGTAATTGAAGGAAAAAACAAAATTCATTAATTTAGCAATCCATCAAACAACTTAAGCCAAGTCTTTCATGTGTACTTCAAATTGGAACAGACCCAGCGCAGGCGCTACGCTTCAAGACAGAAAGGATCAGAAACAACCCCAGTGCCATAAGGGTAGGAGCACCTAAAGCACAGTATTGTTGGCAAAGCTTTCCGAGTTGTTTTCTGCTACATATTTGAAAGGAATTCACGTGACATTTCAGCTTTACGTTTCATAGCAAGTTCAAAGTCAATGCGATGTGTTGTGTTGAGTGGTGGCGAAAGGAAGAATCCGTGACAGTTGTCTCGGTGACTGGTCAATTGGCGCCACACATAATGCTATTCTTGTTATTCGTCGCCGCCAATTCCTAGAGTCTGAGTATGGGAATTCGCAGGTAATTAGTTTTTTTTAGAAAGTTGTAGCGCTATTGACTTTTATGTCATCCGTTAAGGAATTTGTTTTTGGATCGATACATTTCATGTATCACGTCGAAGTCTGAATGAATGCGATGACGTTTTCATGTAGAATGACATGCAATAGAGTGATTATGAGGAGCACGCGTGTACTGATCCATGACACAATAATCAGATTGGAACAACGAGGGGTCAATGGTTTGTAATTGAAAAAACAAAATACAGTGGGGCTTGGTTTCGGTTAAAAGTTTTTTTTGAAAGGCTTAAATGGGTCCTAAGGGCAGGTGAGAGCTAAAGCTACGTCTTTTGAAAAACGATCTAAAAAAGTGCACAACAGCAAGTGTTACCTAATACGAGAACGAGCAGGTGACAGAATTTGTTTGACAGGGTCTCATACAAAATAGCAAATTGCCAACCTACTGGTAAGAATTTTTTCGACAGACTTGTCTCAAAAACGTAGAACGATTGTGTTGTGAATTAGGTGAAGAACAGCGGTTGGTTTCAGCGGAAGTCATTGTGCCTGGGGAGAGAGAAGTAGCTCTCTGTGGAAAAAACAAAACGATTTTCCAAGAGCCATTAGAAGAAAAAAGAAGACCTTTGAGGTGTGGATTCACTCGGTATACTGGACCTGGCTGTTAAGGCAACCACTGAAACCGACTCGCAGCATGGAGTTGTGTCAACATTCGAAAGACAAAACAAATTCCGTCACATTTTGCTCGTTCAAGGTTAAGACAATTTAACTCCAGTATTGGAAATAATTCAGTTATTCATTCAAACTCAGAAAGATACTTGAGAAGGCTTAAACTTGTGCTTTGCCTGCCAACACGTGTTTTGTACATTTTGAGAAGGCATGCGAGGTTAATTCTGAATTGTGCTTGCTTCATGAAACCACAATTCACTTGTAAATTATCGGAAAATGTGTCTGGAAATTCATTCAAAACTAGCAGGTAACAGGCGCATTATTTCAGTGGTGCTGCAGTTTTGTGAAACAGGTCTCCGGAGGCAGGCAAGTCCGATAGTCACGGCTCATTTGGACCACCAATTTCGGTCCACTGTGTCCATTTCTGAGGGGAGAACTCTGATAAAAACATAAGAACGTCCATTCAGCACTTGTCCTGCAAGTCTTTTAAGCCCATCGTCTAGCTCCTTAAAGAAGTGGCTGCCATAAATCTTCAATCTGATATTTTTCAAAATCGTTGTTAAGATTACAAGTTTTTGATCCATTTCAGCCGTTTCACTGCACAGATCTCATTTGACGACTAAGAACTCTGCATAATCCTACATTTTACTACCAATCATTCTCTGAGATAGAAAATCATAGAAAACTAAGAACAAATGTGATGAAACACGACGGTCTAAGCTGTACGAAGTTAGTTTATTTTTTCAATGCTTCCAAGTAAATATTTCAGGTACAGGGTGGCCCAACTTCGACTGACGGTTTTCCAAAATAGCTAACCTATTGTCGCATGATAAAAAAGATACATAAATACTTGGCGCAACAAGTCCGTAACGACCCTAGGCCGAGCTTCTCGCAACCATTTGTTTTTGTGATTTTTTTTTTTGTATTTTTGGAACGAATTTAAGGGATCTACAATTTTATGACGATGACTAAGAACTGTCTGCTAATTAAGAAGCTCTTTCATGACCGTTATACTCTCCGATGTTTGTCAGACATTCGCGAGAGGTGGCGCCGTGGAAAAATGATGAAAAATCATGTGTCTTTATTGAATTAATGTTAATTTACACTCAAAGTTACGTGCGCCACCTAAAGTGATCTGAAGAAGCATGTGTAATATTCTCTGTTGTCAGGATGACTTATACAAAATTGTTTAAAAAGGTAGTGACTGACTAAAAATTACTCATATCGATGAGACTGGCTTGTGTTTGTGCTAAAACCCAAACTCATTATACACCACAAAAAAGTACACATCAAAATATAAAAAAAAAGCTTTTCTTCTTCTTCTTCTTCTTCTTCTACCTATCGACAAAAGTTGACAAGCGCATGTTTTAATAAATCACTTTTTCTTTTTCTGAAATCCCCCCAAAAAAAAGGTTTTTTCTTAATTTGTGGCTTTACCTCAGAAAAATGACACAATGCTATCTATGTGCTGTGGGCATTTGAAATTATAGTCAACTTTAATACTAGTCTAAGCTAGATATGTCATAAATTGAGTTTCTTTGAAATACCGATGCCGAAACACCGCCAGTGACATTACCAAGTAGGTGTCTTCATCCCTGTTAAGGCGGGCTTCTTAAACTACGGCAACAGCGAAGGTTCTAAAGGGAATTTCAATTGGAAATATCACGTGGATTGTATACAATTAGAGTTGGAAACAACTCGTGACCAATAGGTTCATTGGGTTATCATTCTGACAAGTTAAGTCGCCCTTCGAATCAATGTACTTATTTCGACTTGAATCAATCACGATTCCCCCATTTAGTCTTATCTCGTTAATTGATTGCAGTGATTCATATAGATTCCTATTGCAGTTCAAATTATTAAGCAAAACAAGCGAATTAAAAATCAACAAATCAAAAACACACACACAAATAACGCAACGTTCGACAAAATTTCAGGCAAAAAAAAAAAAAGAATTAGATTTGAGCATGTTATCGATTAAAGTACTCCGGGTATCGTTTCGCATAACGTCTAAAGGCCTATTCACATGAGAGCCAATTGCGAACTGCGAACAAGCGAATATTCGTTTCATTGTTGTAGGTTAAGTTCGGTTGGTGGATCGCGACTGTTTTATGTGGATTGTGAAATGTAAAATGTGTTCGCTGCAAGGATTTTCAATTCGCGGGAAAATTGTTGTAAATGTAAATTTATCTATTTAAATTGATTGTGACGCAGTTTTTTGGTAGATAAGATGTTAGATTAATTAAATATAAAGCTTTTGTAGCAAAACAAAAAACAAAAAATACAGTTAAATTGATTAGTTCGCAATTCGCGCCCATGTGAATGGTCCTTAACAACTGTTGCGACTTATTGCGAATCACGTGCTTTGTGGGGCTGAGCACCCATACTCTAAGGGGTTGGATTAAGCATATTCCAAGAAATGTTTGCAAAGCAATCACAAATGTTTTGAGGCAATATCCGGAACCGTAGATAAGTACGCAGTAGTAATGGTGCAGCATCATTTTGGGGAATAACTATAATTTGGAAACAAATACCTCAAAAAATGTGCTGCATTTTATTCTCAGGGCGCCGTGAGTGGTCCCAGTTAAATGTGTTAATATGCACTTCATTCTGTTCAGCTAATGAATTGTATGGGGCATTCGACAGGATTAAAATATCAGTAGAGATCACTTTCCTGATACATAATTGATACTAAGTACTGAGATTTTCTGTCTTGAGAAAGAAACACAAGACAAATGAGGGAGATGATACTAGGTGCCGAGTGCTCCAAGGGCTCTACCACGGTGGAGATTCACTCCAAAAATAAAACTAAATATGTCGATGACAATAGTTTGACCAAATTGTGGATATCAGTACTGCAGCAAGGAGAATATTCTACGAAGACTAAACCTCAGTTGTAAAGAGCGAGCCATCCCAGTGCCGTAAGAAATCCATGCAAACAAATCTATAAATGACGTATCCATACGTGATATTCTAAATCTAGTCAAACAGAGAGTGTTCCTTTTAAAAATGCGAATTCAAAAGCAGCCCAACCACTTAGCGATACTACCACGGCCGGCTGTTTATGTCTTTGCTCCAGATTCAAGCGCAATCTACATTAAAAAATCCAAATCACTATGCAAACCACTTAAAAAAAAACAAATCGTCATTATTGGACTCATTTCAACCAAAAGAAACTACCCGGTTTCGCTAATTAAATAATCCTTCAAAATTAGCAATAAGTTACCACCGGTCAAAATCACTTCAACAATTTACACACAAGACTCGATAAAAGGTTTTATTTTGTATTTAATTTTTTTTTTAGCGTATTTTTATCGATACCTACCAAGAGATATTTACAAGCACTCGATAAACGTTTATCGTCGCGTCCCAAAACAACAAATACACGGCCGTGTATTGTGACCAAAGAGAGGTATAATTTACCACGCGTTGTGTTGTCTGCAAATAAAAAAAAACACAAACACAAAATATATAAAATCGCTTTTTACATGACTTTGGGTAAACAATTTCTAAAAATACACAAAACATCCTAATTACACTTAAAATCTGTTAAATGCACGACTTTTGACGAGGCGAGCTCTACATTACCGATTGAACATCATTCAGTGGATAGTGGCACAGCAGATCGCAGCGCAGTGCTGATCCGATTTGTCACACAGTGATCTGTCTGTCACAGCACTGGAATATGACAGGAATATATTTTTTAAACTTTAATTACTTTGCAATGTGATGGACATATGTGATGGAAATTAATTTCTTCAAAATTCTACGCCGCAGTTTTATCTTTTAAATGCGATTTCTCGCTGGGAACGGAAAGTTTATTTTTTCCGGGGAAAGAAATGCGTGTGGCACGTTTCGCAGTCGCAGTCATTTGGTACTAAGGCGCTCGGTACGTTTATCGCTTAACAACACACAAGTGTGTATTATCGGCGTCGTTTCGTTTTCATTCTGCCAAAAGAAAAAGAAACAAAAAATCCATCCGCCCATCTGTAAATATTTACAGACACAAAAAACTGTTTTTTTTTTTGTTTATAACCAACAAAAGACGAAGGAAATTGGATTTTTTTTGTTCTTAATATTTGCAAGTCCAAATTTGAGTGCCCTACTTGATAGGGATAACCAGCCAGCGGAGTTACTGGAATAGAACGTGTAAAATATAGAATGGAAACAATTTTATCTTGACAGTTAAGTGTATCGAACACTAGTGCGACGTTGTCAGAGCAGTGGGTATTGTTGATAAGGAATCGGAAACGCAAAAAATTAGCTTGTTATGGCTAAATGTTAACAAGCAATCTCACAAAAACCGCCACAAATTTCGTGTAGATCGATAAACGATTAGAATTTCCGAGCATTTCCAGGCAGTGCGTCAACATGAAACGTCAAGGGCAAGTACAGTTTTCTGAAACAATTTTTAAAAGTTACCGCCCATACTTATCACATTTTGTTTACAGACGCTGCGGACGTCATCTTTATGATCGGGGGAGCAGTCTGTATAAATAAACGAAACAAGAAAAGGTAGTAAGACGCGGGGCGCTGTACAAATTGGAAAAAGTTTTCTTTTTACGTGTTAGACGGATGTAACTTGAATTGACTTGAGTAACGTGATTTGAATTTGATTGAGTGGTGTAAGTTGGGCTTGACTGAAGAAAGTTGGACTGACTGGTTTAAGTTGGCCTTGACTGAGGTAACTTGAACTTGGCTGAGGTTAGTTGGACTTAACTAAGGTAGCTTGGACTGACTGGTGTAAGTTGGACTTGACAGAGGTCAGTTGGACTTCACTGAGGTAAGTTGGACTGATAAGTAGGATTTGACTGAGGTAATACGGACTGACTGGTTTAAGTTGAACTTGACTGAGGTAACTTTGACTCACTGGTGCAAGTTGGATTTCACTGAGGTCACTTTGACTGACTAGTGTAAATTGGACTTGTATTGACTTTGACTTGCACTGAATTTGAGTGACTGGTATAACTAATGTGTTATTTTAAAATTCTGTGTACTGTTGCAAAACAATATACAGGGTGGCTGATGAAAGCCGCTACCAAAAAAAAAATTAAGTAACTTTTTTTAATCCAGTTAATTATTTTTTTAATTTGGAGATTGATTTTTAGATTTAACAAAAATGGATAACTGGGACACTGACACAAGAATTTGGATTGCCCGCCGCTATCACGCACTGGAGTCCGTAGTTTCGGTTCAAAGAGAGTGCAGGCGCACGTTTGGCGGCAATCCCCCGAACAGATGGACCATAATGAGACTTGTTAACTATTTTGCCGAGCATGGGACCATCGAAACCCTTCAGTTCGGACGGAGGAAACAATCGCTGCTGTAGCTGATGCCATACAAAACAGTCCAAGAGTTTCGACAAGAAGCTTATCTGCTCAAATGGGTATAAGCAGACAGTCATTGCAGTCAACTATGCACAATGATTTGGACTTATTCCCATATAAAATTCAAATGGCCAACAAACTGAACGCAGCAGACTTGCCGATTCGCTTGGAATTTTGCCAGAAGATGCTTCAAATGGTGAAAGAAGAGGGAAACATTTTAAACTGTCTTTTTACGTCTGACGAGACCCAAACGGCAACATAAACAAACAAAATTGTCAAATATGGAGTGCTTCCAACCCACAGATACTTCATTAGACGGAATTGCATCCACTTCGTGTCACAGTGTGGTGGGTGTGCAGTTTCATCACGCTGCATTGTCGCGCCCTACTTCTTCGAAGAAAACGGTCACACCGTTTCGGTTACTGGAGACCGTTACTTGAGTATGTTGAGAGAGTTTTTCTATCATAGCACGGCCTGTTATGACAGAATTGCGACGAAAATAAGCTGATATCCATTCCGTTGGCTCCCCAGATCGCCTGACCTTACTGCACCTGACTTTTTCTTGTGGGGTTATTTCAAACAGGAAGTCTACAAAGCAAAATCAACAAATTTGAATGAACTAAAGCAATCCATTCGAGAAACAATTGCGGCTATTCCTGTCCGAACTCTCCAAGCAGTAATGAGCATTTAAATTGCATTATTTTTAAAGCTAATTAAGCTATATTTAATAAAATTGAATGAGCTTTAACATGAATAAAAGAAAAATGAATTCCATACACTGACTTGATTTGACTTTCTAAATGTAGCAATATTCATCAGCCACCCTGTATGTGGGAATTCGCCTAAGGAAATTCAAATTTCACGTGGTCCACAGTTTATGAAAATCGGTTTTGATATAACGCCGTAATCGGTTCGACAAACAAAAACGCATAGTTGTTTGGAAAATTACCTCCTTAACACTTCCCAGTTTGTAGTAGAAAAAATCAAACAAAAGTAATCAGTTTGAGCAGGGGAACCCTGTACATGCTCGTACAAATTAAACTGAATGCCAAGACGCACTTTTTTTCAATTTAGAACCAAAACTATAGGGTTTGACAGGGCAATAAAAATATTTTCGCGTTCGAATCTGTTTGATTCTATAATGTTTGACATAAATTTACTGATTGATTTTCTGTTAGATCGCTTATTCCACTTTTGATGGCGCTCGGAGCAGCTGGACCTAATTATAGATCAACGGAGCGAACAATTAAAGGTCGACCTTGCCTTGGAAGTCAAAGTTCTAGTCTAGTTTCGTCGACACTCAACAGACATACAAACAGGTCTGAGCAATGGTGAACTGCCATCAGTCAGATAAAATGACAGATTATGTATTGCCTTTGTTATAAAAAGAAAATATTCTAAGAAAAAACTCTTTACAGATCTATTGGAAGACTCTGAACGTTTAAGAATAAAGAATTTTGCTGGAAAGGATAACAGTCAATTTGATTTTGAATTGAAAAAAGATTACTGCCATCCAATCTGAAGAATATGCCAAGTTTGCAAGGGCAAGATGTTATAACACATTTCCCTGCAAGGCTGTTCTTAAGAACCGATGGATATGACATATGAGATTAGAGGTTTATCTTCGAGAGTAGTTTAAGAGGACTTTGTTGGCCCAGCGTCTAGACAAAAGCACTCTTGGAAAAAAAAAACCGAATAAGTTAGCGCACCAGGTCCACCCTAAGCCTAGCTTTTCCAATAGTTACACCCTTCAGCTTTGGCCGCGTCAGATTACTTAGAGTCTTATTTTTTTGACGTCCTCTTCGCTTTTAGAGAAGTTTCCTTATCAAATATTCATCGATCATGTCATAGATTTCGATTTTACGGTGCTCCACGAGATTGCTTGGCAAATAAATAGACAGCAACATTTTTTTTCTTTTCTAGTTGTTTAAAAGCCAATTCCGCGTAACTTGAATTATGAAAATTCCTTATAAACTAAGGCGTTGATATTTAAAAAAGAAAGTGAAAGACTGCGCCATGAAAGAGCAAAAGCGAACATGGTCCATCGATCGATGCTTATTGACTTATACATCATACAAAGTGGCTTCCTGTGTTTCTATAAAACCGTTTAAAAATATCAGAAAGAAAATTGTTGCTCATTGAATATGCAGCAATCTCATAAATCTGTCGGCGTCACGGTGGAGTATGCGTAGCAATTATTTTTATTTAAACATTTATTCCCAGAGATTTGTTTTACTAAACTGTAGTTTGTGCAAAGGCGATTAATGCGAAACCGCTCGATAGAGCACTTTATGTCTATACAACGCTGGATTTAAGTATGTGCGGACGGATTTGAATTATTGCTGTTTTTTTTTTTCCTTTTAATATAAATAAATCTGCAAAAATAAAAATTAGCTCCTTCCTAGCAACTGAATTTCGTCAGAAGTTATACCAAATGGATACAAACTTTCGTTAAGTACACTCCCAAGTTCAATAGCAGGTAATATGCTAATTTAGATGTGAAAGGAACCATGAGTGGCGCCCACTAAGTAGTTCGCCGCGAGCAGATTTCAATCACTTACGTTCATTGCTCTGACCTAAATACGAGTAATTTCAATTTCGATTTTTAATCTGAAATTTCACCCTCGAAACTGTATTAGCCACCACACGTGCAGATCTTGACCACAAAAGGTAAAACCGTGAAAAAAATAAAATAAAAAATACTGACAGACACGGTGCAAATTTCATTACCAACAACAATAATTGAACTGGCCAAACAAAAAAGCGAAACAAATCGGTAAATCAATGCTGTAACAAATGTACAGGTAGTTGTTGTATAATTATGCAAGATTGAGGGATAGAAAAATATAAATTATGATCTAACTGCGCGCCAACACATGTCAGAGTGGCGAACTATACAAATTTGTGTGTTTTTTCCCTTTTTGCGACAACATTTTTAGTTGTCAGTGCATGTCATATGCACAAACTACTCGTACGTATACCACACACTTTATTTTGAGTACATGCCAAGGTTATGTTTGCGTTGGGTAAAATTTTCGATCTTTGATCTCTTTTTTTTTACGTGTCAAAAATTTTGGATTAGTTTGTTTGTAGAGGTGTTGGAGTGCTTTTTCGGTTTTTTGCTCATTATCGATACAGTGATGGAGATAAAACGATATATCATAGATCATTGAATTAAGTAAAACTGAGTACGGCTATTGACGGAGTTGACAATCAGAGGAAGTGCTGAATTTGCATAAATTAACTTTGCGAATATTTTTTGTTTGATTACAAGAGTTATGACCTTGCCGGGTATTGCATAAACATAGCGGAAATGATGAGGAGCGGAGCATGAAAATATAGTGGGAAGTGTGATGAGTATATTTGTGAAAGAGACTTAACGTTGTGGATGTGTATCGGATAGGGAATAGCCAAAAGTCTGAAAGATATAAATTTTGCGAAGGGTCTTGGTCCCGTTGGGAACGTTTAAAATTGCTGTCATAAAAGCAGGATAAACGCATTTCAAGAGGCTAAGCTTCTTTGTATTCGGCCCAAGATATTTAGCATAAATGAACTTGCCCTTTATGATGTTTCAAAGATGTTAAACTACCTTTGGAAGTTGTACTAGAGGCCAGTTAGTTTAGTTAGTTTTCCTTTCTCTCGTGAACAGTTTTGAGACAATTGCAGTTATACGAGTAAGTTATTTCCTGCTACACCAGTTTTGAACTCTATCATGCACATTCGCTTTAGGCATGAGGTTCCTTTTTGGAAACCACTGTCTGTTAACCGCTTTCCATCACACATCCGGGATTGGCCATAACTGCTACACCATATACCAACCTCCAGTTAACTCGTATTACTCAAAATCACACCAACAATGTTTCGAATGTTTTCTATTGGAATTACATTTCGTAGAACGCTCGATAAACGTTTACAATTCGAAGAAAATTATAGTTTTCAGCAGCTTATTTATTATTTATTTATTTTCGATATCAGTAAGGCCAGTGCGGAGTTTAGTGATCACTTTTCGGATAAATGGGTTCATTCGAATGGGTAAGTAAAAAAACAAACTATAGACGGAAGTTTTAAAGCTCACCATTGCAAGGACAGCTACAAAGATCCACTGTCATAGTCGGTAGCAATAAAAAAAATACGACCCTCAATGATTCTAATTACTTACTTGCAAAACTACTTGCTTTGTATTAAGGACAACCACATTCCTAATGAACAACAAGCAACTAAAAACAAAAAAACAAAAAATGTTACGCATACGACCGAGTGAATGCAAATTCGTTCTGTGTGTTCCATCTTTTGCAAGATTTCAAATTCTACAAATGTCCAATGTATTTGCGTCTTTCCAATAACCATGCTTACGCAGGTATAGTAATATTTTATTCTTCACCAACTGTCAAGGACATGACTAGATTATGGAAAATATTTGAAAGACAGGTGTGACAGTTAATTTGTCACCCGTCAAAATTGAACTGACAGTTCATGAAATATTACAGACGGTCTAGATAAGTTAGCAAAAATAATTTAGATTGCCGACTAAATGAAATAAAAAATCATCGAAACAGGCACAAAACAACAGTCGACTGACTTGAGGTCATAAATGTTTCAATTTTTGAATGCCGCATTTAAAGCGAACTAAGAGGCACATCGATGACTGTTCCACCTTAAAATCTAAACCGAGCATGTGGATTTGCAGGGTAATTTGTCATAAATGTATTTCCCAAAATACCGCACGATAGTGGTAACCTTTGAAATAGGGTGCAATCTTGTTGGTTTATGAAATCGACTGTAAAATTTTATTATTAAACTCTTGGTGATAAATGTGATAAACTGCAAGATTATAAACCTTTGACTCATTAGTAAGAGTTATGCATAGCTGGACGTGTTCCCCAGAAATGAATTTCCAAGTTTTACAACAAAGTCGTTATCATGGTAATACTGGGAACATGCACTTCGAATGTGTCATCGCTTTTTGTGTGTCTATTTATTTTTTAAGGGTTTATGGAGAATAACTTAAATTGAGTATGTTTAATAATTGTTTTCGATAGTAATTTGTCAGCCGAAGAATTGCTCCTTGCTTTCCAGCGAAATTCATTCTTTGTGTACTGGCTTTAAGTAAATGAATAATTGGCGCAACAGGTCCGTAAGGACCCTAAGCCTAGCTTCTGGCAGCCACTTGTTTTGTGTGAATTTTTTTTTATTTTTGCAACGAATGGAAGGGATCTACAATTTTATGCCGAGTCCAAACGGCCAACTGAGAAGTTCTTTCATGACAGTTATGCTTACAGATGTTTGTGAGACGTTCGCGAGAGTCGGCGAAGTTGAAAGAAGATGGAATCGAACCTGGGACCCCTCGCTTAATGGTCCAACACTGTAACCACTAAGCCACTGCGCGTACATTTTTTCGAAAAATCTGTCTATCAGTCCGTTTAAGATAAACTTTACAATTTGTCACCATCAAATACGTACCTCGCACATCAGCACAATTTGCTTTTAAGCGGCTCATAAATCATACACGCCTTTCACTAACCGATTGCTAAATCGCAACACCCTACGGTGATAAAACAATAAACAGTAATTCCCAAGGAAATGCGAGCCAAAGACCTCACATAAAATATCATCGCCACCTTTCATCAAGTAAATTGGCTCTGTCTATATGGCAGGCAATTTATTGACCGCTGCCTGAGGGCGGGAAAACGCTTTATTCGCAAGTCTTCCAACAATTTACGTTTCAATATTTTTCCGAAAATCCATCATATTCAAAACGCTCTATAATTATAGAATTATTTTTCTTTGAAGTCAAATGGGCGTGCGCAAGGATTTTCTCCTCCAGCCAATAATGAATAGCTTCCACGTAATTCTGACATTTTCAGTGACGTCTGTGATTTGTTTGAACTGATTTAAATATTATGCGCACTTTCAATTCATTACATAGGGAAAACATGTTCGAAAAGCCTTTGTGAATGATTTCTTAAAGACGCCGCGCACTTCCGCTAAGATAAGAAGATTAATGGGAGGGCAAAAACCCCTACGAGTTGATCAACTTTCGATGCGAGTTGAGGTCAATGTATGCATTCATTGGAAGAATGCCAACGTCTGATAATAGTTTGTCTCGCTCCTCCATCCGCAGTGGGCACACGTCCCATAAAAATGTACGAGCAATAATAATTTCGCTAAATTTCTCCATATTAATGACGGATAGTGCTTTTTTTTTTTGTTTTATTATTTCGCATGTGAAATATGCAATAAATTACAACTAAATAACTTCGCACTTGCATTAACTGTACGTGATTTACAACACTTAAGTGCTGTGCTGTACGGGGGTATGAATAATTCTGTAGATTTATTGGACAGCATTCGCAGTAGATGTTTTTGTGCAGAAACAATGTTGTAACTTGCCGACTTCACAATAAAACGAACAAATAATATTCAAATTGCCTATTGAAGTGATCTGTTTACTTCCTCTGGTAGTGAATTTCAGAGGTACGACATAACCTCCATCCCAGCTTCAACCCAGACGAATACAAACCTTTTGAGAGGTAGCTGAACTTCAGTCTGAGAAGGTCTAAGAATCATAAACTGATAATCGCGAGATTCGGCCGAATGGCTTCTTTAAGTCTACAAAACATGTGTTGACTGGTCGGTGATATTTCTTCCCGGAGAGATGTTTACTATACCCATCCTAACACAATGAATCGACCAATGCTCTCCTATCGCGTTTCCAAAACTATTGCAAAGTCTTCTACGGGGATTCACAAACGGATATTTCCCTATAATTGGAGCAACCTCCTTTTCTGTTCATTCTTGAAAAGGGAGTATACTTTGTTTGCCAATGGCCGGGTGTTTTGTCGCGTTTGCAGCACACTTTTTTGACATGAGCTCGATTGAGCTGGACCAATTTGTGTTGTTGTAGTTGCCCGCAAAAGTGACGTCCTCTACAAATGAAATATTTTCGCCTCAAAGCGATGAATCTGTCATCCATTCTCAGTGCTGACTTTTTAATGATTTTTTTCACAAAGTTCGTTCACCCACTATCTCAGCACCTGCCTCTGAAAGGCGACCTGTAAAATGTAAAATTATGCACTGATGTGGGGAAATATCGATAAATCAACAAATACAATACCACAAAACAAGTACCCACCAGTGGAATAACCCTCCAGGACTGACTGGCGCACAGGCCCGCACGCTTTCAATTAGTTCTGAACATTTTTACTTCACAACAAAAAGTTCTCTGGCGCGTAAAAAAAGCCTGCCAAAAATCTGCATCCAAATGGCTTTGTCCGTCGCAATCTCATCTCCTTCAAGGTGTCATTGACTTGGCACATCGACAATCATCCGCAAAGCATATTCCCCATATAGAGGCTTTCATATTCGCCAATTGACAATAGCAGCATTCCAATTCCAAGCCAGAATCATTCGATTCAAAACTTTCCAACAATTTATCTCGAATCGCCAATTTGATGCGAAAAATAAACGCCTTCAGTTTGATTCGGTTATCAAACTCGAAACGTGCTTCCCCAGTCGTTATGTCATTTATATCGCATCACCACCACCAACATCACCGCCGACATCAACAAAACAAAAACTTAAACAATTTACTCAAAAGCAGTAAGGAAGGCCATAATATACATGATCAACAACATCAAGGCGCATTACAAACTTTGAATTTACTTCATTATGTTTCGCTTTTATTAGACAACAACTAACCGAACCGCTGCGCTGCGCTGGCTGGAGCGAACCAACACAAAAGTCACATACTTGTTCGTGTTCGTGTATCGCAATTGATTTCGATGAAAAAGCATCTCCTCGACGGCCAAGTAATTGCATTTATTTTTAGATTTGATTTATGCTCAGAAAAAAAAAAGAAGCAAGAATCAGCTTAATGTGGCTATATTTAAGTTAAGCTGTGTGCGTTAAAAAAGAAAAATATATATTCATCCCATGGTGGGGTGAATCAAAGTCCTCTCTGTCCGCGGATAGCACATTTTGACAAGCGCACAAATTTAAAATATGCTCTTGCTTGCTGTTAATCTTGTTTGCAGTAACTGTGTTTGTTTTTGCGTTTTTGTTTTACAACACAGACAAAAATTATTTATATGGTTTTATTTTTAGTATATCTCTCATAATCGGGTATCTGTCAATAAAATTATCGATATCGGAGATGAAGCCACCACTGCTACCACCGTGAGTGTTTTTTTTTTTTTTCTCTTTTTCTCTTTTTATGACAGATCCGTTGAATTGTGTGTCAGCAGGTCGATGGCTTTCCACTCGATATCAGTTGAATAGACTCGAAGGGCTTTGCGATCGGAGTGGTGTTGTAGAAATAAAAAAAAGGAAAAAAACAATTGTTTAAACCAAACTCTGTAAACATTAGGTAAGGCGGCACGTGGTGTTTTGTAGTTGTTTTGCTGCGGGGATATTGTTTACTTCGTATTTTGTTGTTGTTGATGTTTCGTTTTGCCGCCAATTTAACGGCGCACCGGTTGAATATGTGCTCGTTCTCTGTTATTGCGTTTTGTAGAATTTTTAAATTTTATTCCACCTACGGTGGATAGGATCGGTCGACGGTAAATGTCTAATGAGGTGTTAATTTATTTTTGTAAATACAAATTTCCAGACAGAGTATTTTATTGCAAATTGTTTCTATTTTAGTTGGAGATTGTTTTGCGTTTGTTTGTCACAGGTGTGGTGGCGTCAAACGTTGGCGGAGGAACGTTACGCTAATTAGTAAGCAATTTGTTATTTTTTGGGGTCACCTTTGAGCGGGGAATCGAAAATATGTCAGCAATGTGCATCGTCTTTTTGCTGGATATAAGATATGGAGGGGGCGCTTTCGACAACGTCACATCGAAGGGAATCATTCAGTTCCCAATGAGTACGTTCAGGACACCACAAGGTCGAGTTTGGGCTGCTTATAGTGGAAGAAAGAGTTACAACCAGCTCTTTGCCGTATTTTTTTTTTTTCTCAAAACTAAATAGACGATGTTAAGGATCCTCATCATGGGAACATTTAAAGTGGTGCATTGCACGTAAGTAAGACGGTTTCATTTTAAGGCCATCAACACTCTCATGATGCAACGCATGCTCTGTATGCCGTTTTCAGCGACATAGTTCTGTGAGTGATCTTCAACGTGCGTTTGCCAAGACTGAGGCGAATATTGAACGTGTGTAAGAGAGTCCAGTTCAACAGAAGATCCTTGAACGACTATGGAATTAAATTTCAACAATTGGCAAGAAAAGACAAAACCTCTACATGACTTATGGGCTATCCTGAAGATCCAAGTCGCATCGCAAAGCATCATTTACTAAAGATGAGCTTGGCTTCTCGGAAGGAAAACAAAATTTAACCTGAGAAGTGCCAAAATGAAAAAAATAAAGAGGCCCTCCTAGAACAATATTCGAAAATGAAAAATGAGAAAGAACGACTCAAGGCAAAAAAAGTTAGAAGAGACCTCTAGAGATGAAATATGAAATTTTGTAGTACTCACAGTTGGTGTGGGGGACAAAGAAAAATCACATCTTTTAAAGGGGGAAGGAATTAAGTAAGGATTGCAATACTAAGGTCGACCAACTGACTTCCCAAATTTGCCCAAAGGAAACAATTCCAAATAAATGAAAACTCAGTGTCATTTCCCCGATTCAGCATACGAAAGAGGCCCTCATTCTCATTGCATAGAAGATCCAGTCTGAGGTAGAAAGTCAAAGTCTATATACTAAAACTGTTGGGATGACATGGTTGACATGGATACTACTGCATAGATGTGAAGCTTTTATTTGAAACTCTTCTTAAGAATCCCAGAACAATATAGGCTTTGTTGTTCATTGCCACTCCTCCTTTTAGGGGGCGTTTTCAGCAAAAATGTGTTTTTTTTTTCGTCAGAATTATAGGGCGCTTGCGCACTCAGCTAGTGGCCTGCACAACTGGCTAAATGAAGTTCAAACATTCGGAAATATCGAACTCGAACTGAACAGCATTGCTGAAAATTTCGCAGACTTGCTACTCAGATCGTAATGACTGGAAAGTCACAAATCAAAGGATAACCATACTTTATTTGTGAAGCGTAATTGTTCCAGGTACGGTAAAAATATTGATTTCGATGATGCAGTTGGCAAGAGTTGTCGAGAGATACATATATTGCTCATGTTCATGTGCTTATTTAACTTATATGAAGTCACATACAATTTTATTTAAGGGAATCTCGAAGAAAGAATTTTACTTTAACAAGTCCTGCAATGATGCAGCAGCTTAGGGGAAATATTCGGACACAAATCCGAGAACTTTTCAGAAATTGTTAATGGAAAATATTCCCAAAAGAACTAGTTCTTTTGTAAGGTCATGCGAAATATAGTGCGAACAAAATTCCGAATTATCTGCCTTGTTTTTAAGAGTAAACAAATTCTCCAAAATGGGATATTGGAAAATGTTGAAATAAATTATTGATCGAACCGTTCTCATAATGTCCTGATTTATAATGTTCGTTATGTAGTATACAAACATATTCAATTGTTCTACCTCGTTTGAACCCAATAAAGATCACTTCGTGTATATACTCTGATCGGTGCGTTTCTTTCTCTTGATTGAACCTTCTCTTTTCAGATAAGGTGCAGACTTAAAGCTGTATCCAACAACTACTACAAAGTGGCACGAATTTCCCTCGAAAATGCATAAAATTCTTGTCACAAATCATCAAATATGATCATCACACTCGCCTGCAATAAAAGTTCAATAAAAACTCTATAAATCGGACAACTGCATTCATGATCGTACTTGCAGTGTTTACGTTTTGTTTGAAAAATTTACAACTCAGTGCTGCCCACTCACCGATAAATGAAAATCCGCAATAAGTTGCTATTCTCTGCGTAGCTTGTTAGTCAACACCTAGAGTTACGTAGTGCACTTTCTAGTGTTGCAATCTCCCGTAAATTAATCACAGTTACTGTTCTCCATATAGGATTTATTTAATTGTATGCACAACTAACTAAATTGCCTCGAATTATGTATAACGCACAATGTGTTAATTATAAATAATACAACTATAAATAATAATGCACAGGCAGAACAGAAATGCGAAAAGGAAGAGACACCGCCTGCGTCTGCGATTACAGGTCTACGTACCGAGGTACACTATCTACAAGATACTCGGTGCACTTTTGCTCCCAAGTGTCTAAATTTAGAATTAGACCGAAGAAGTCGAAAGCAAAAAGAACAAAAGCGCATTAGCAAGCAATTGATGCAAATGAAGAAGTGGAAATATAGACAAAACAAAAATGCAAAACACAAGCGGCAATTGTGTCGCATCACTATTGAGAGCGGTATGGGGTTGGACTCTCTCTCTCTCGCACGCGCTAGATGACTAAGAGAAGACTATAATGTAATGATAATGAAGGTTCAAAACCAACAGTGTACATCACTTTGCAGGCCAACAAAACACGAGATAAAAATTATGAATAAAACTGTGAATAAAAATAATGAATTCTGTTTGCGTTGAGGCTATTTTTAGACGCCAGAAGGCATAGGCTCTCTTGAACGCACTGCTGGTATTGTGGAAGCTCCCGCGATGGCTGTTAAGCGTTGCGTTAGTGGAACGTCGTTGAACGTTTTTCAATAGAAATGCAAATCGCATCAGTCCGTCCGCACGTCCGCAGAGGAATTTACGACTTTTAATGGGTAGATAAATATGAATTTTGGCCAGATATTACAGTGGATTATGACACATTTTGCAGCTCAATGTAAATAGAGTGGTTTTAAGATTACACTCGATATAGTAGTCTTTTGTTTTGTTTTAGCAAATTTCTTGTGACTAGCTGGGTCTAGTCTGCACCACAACTGTTAAGATGTAATCTGTTTTGAAGCGAGATGTATTGTTTATCTAATTCCACTCAAGGTTGATTAGTGTGGTTTCGGTTAGATGTCAGTTGCGATAGCAAGTAAACTTTTAACTGCAACCGCTGATTTATCTTCAATTGGAAAAATGAAAGTGGAATTTAGGAAGGAGCTCAAGTAAAACAAGCATATTTTGAATGAGTTTCTAAGCCACAAAAAAGCAGTTGTCATCAATAAATCAGACTGAAAACGACACCCTGTTTCTGGTTATTGAGTGGTAAATACAATGTGATCAACTATGGTTACCATAATCAAATCAATGAGCACACCTTGTTATGACCAGGCTGGTTCTAGTGGTTTGTGGTTTTCCCCGGAACGCACTGAACAACTGAGCCTTAAATTTATATATTCCGTTTTGACGTGCTCTCCAAAGCGCGGATGTTTTATCAACTATCTTAATAACAGGTACTTAAAAGCATTAGAGCTTATATAAGCTGTAAGAATTTGGCAACGAGGCAAGAAGGTTAAATTAGATGTAGGATTCTAAAAGATCTTCGGTTCAAAGCTTGTTGCTCCATGTTTATGGAAGAGAGTATGATTTCTGCTTCATTTTGTTGTTTAGGGAAACCTTGCAATTATTTCGAAATCGTTATCGGTTGCAGTATTTGTTTATTGATTCCGATATCGGTTGTGGTCTTTATTTAATGATTCTTGTGCATCTTTTGAAAGTTCTCTTGTTGCCAAAATCTGATGACCAATAAGTTCTTCATCATGGTCCAAAATTTTGTGGTGATTTCTTTTTGGGAGTCTTGTCTTTTAGCAGATCCGAAGTATTTTTAGTATACTCCTTGAGGTCATCTACATAAATCGATGCCCTAGAGATGACAGGTCATTTAAAATCACTTCCAGATAGTATTTAGAACGTTTTGAACCTCCCGGACGGGTTGCCTGCATTCATTTTGTATATGCGCTCTTCTTTTTCAGCTTTCTGCATGTCGATGGTCTTAGTTTTAAAACGAACCTTAGACATCTTCCTCCGGCGTGGTGTAGTGAATCCAAAATCATAACTTCTCCCATCTTCTTCAGCAATTTTGTCGTCTTTTGCAAATGTATCCATAGGTATCAACTCCCAGTTAACATTTATAGCAAATTTAAAGCAATCGACTGACTGACTCTGTGGAAAAGTTGACCCCAAAACACACATTCCACATTACTTGACACAGAGTCATATTGTGAAGTCCCAGCCTTGACCGGGATGGTTTTCAACATTTGTGTGTCACTTCACATCGTCTTTGCAGTCTTTTCGAAAACTTTTTTTCGTTATTACCCTGCAATAAGTTTCCTCATCTACTTTCCTAATGGGTGTTCCCGATTGTCACCCAATTGACTTTGAAATGTTGCCTCTGTCCCCCCACCAGAGAGGGTATTACGTTTTCCACCTATCGGGCGCTCGTTTCTACCAAAAAAGAAGAAATATAAAAATAAGAAAACCCAGCCATCGTGTATTGAGAAATCAATAAATCAAAACCAAGACCGACACGACCATCCAAAGAAATGATGACACGCTATTTTCTTTAGCCGACCATCTTTCGATGGAAACTTCAAACTTGTTGTCGCAGCGACAAGTGGTTCAGCACTCCACCGAGTGCACTTTATTGGTTTCTCTCCATCACGGTCTCTCTATTTCTTTGAATAAAATCCACAAGTGTATAGTTAGAGTAAGGCAATCCCTGACAACCACACATACTCGAGCAGCGCTTTAGATGTTTTACAACACTTTACTTTGAGTGCCGAAGCATATTTGGACATTTCAGAGAGTACCCACCGAAGGGCTGTCTCCAAGTGTGGATCAACCCACAAAAATCCGTGAACCTTGGAACCAATCAATTTTGTGCTTAAAAAAAACAACCAAACGCGTGCTTTAGTTTAAAGAGGAGTGATATTTCGGATACAAATTGTTATTTGCTGTGTGTGTGATGATTCTTATTGTCATATGACTGTGGCGCGGCGCTTATCGGTAATTTATTCTTTAGACTTGTTCTCACATCACTGTGTGTGCTGGACGAGTGATTCCCGATCTCGTCAATTACACCTTCCGCTAAATTGACAAATTGATTTTAATTACATCACATAAGTTGCATTCAATTAAAAGTGGAACAAGTGATGGAGTAGTTTGTACGGAGAATAAGTCGGCTGGTTGTCGCGTCGGGGGCACAGAGTGTCACGTTACGGCAAACATCATCCGTTTGGTATTTGTTTGTCATCCCACCGTGCGATGTTTACATTTCGCATGGTAGTAAAGTCTGGAGCAACATTGCGAGTGTAGCACTAGACCGAGACACTTTGCATATTTTTTTTAAAACAAATATTTTTTTTTTTCGTTCATCTGTCGGTAGTTGACGTCTGGTTTGAACCGACAGTCTAGATTTACGCAATCCAACAATTTAGAAAAAGTAAGGCTCGGATTTCAGGTGGTTTTGTGGTTAGAAATGCGGCGGAATAGAAAATGTGTCTTTTTCTGAAGGGCGCACTAGAATACACATACAACTGTCAGATGTTGTGAACAAATATCGGTGTTGGCATTGCTATTAACAAGTTTGGAGGGAGTTTCCGTATGCTGTCATTTGAGCTAGGGTTTGGAAATACATAGAACCTTTCACAGAACCAATATCTCTCCTGAATTTGACAATAATTTTACACTTCGTTAGTAGTTGATTGTCTGGTGCCTGAGATTGTCAGCTGCAAATACAAATTTGAAGAGGCCGGTTGAAGGATGTTCAATTTTGGCACCTTGCAATACCTCCCCCACCTTTTCTTCCATTCGATTTTAAATATAGACAGCCATTACTAAAACATCCTCTTTATATAAATTCCCAAGAGGCCTTACCATGATTTTTGGTTCATACTTAGTAACTAGACTTCTAACTGCGACACCATTCCCTAATTTAATTAATAATTAGTTGGCGCAACAGGTGCGCAGAGACCCAAGGCCTAGCTTCTCACAACCATTCGTTTTGTGGGAGTTCTTCATTTTTGGAACGAATGGAAGGGATCTGCAATTTTATGCCGATTCCAAACGGCTAATTGAGAAGCTCTTTCAAGAGCGAGAGGTGGCGCAGTGGAAAACACCCTAACTTGGAATTTGGGTTTTTGCGGGGTTCGAACCTGGGACCCCTCGCTTAGTAGTCCAACACACTTACCAGCCACTAAGCCACTGCGCCATTCCCTAGTCCGCAGAAAAAGGCAACAACCTTAAAGTTACGGCTTTCGGCAGCACACTCCTGACCAAATTACTTTCCAATAAACGACAAACCACTTTCCTGCACGGAAATCCCTTCCGACCAATAAAGTCCACAATCCGCCACCAATTACTACATTATTCTCATAATCCGCCCCCAAAAGGCCAACCGGCATGACCCATAAAAGTAAAATTTGATTTATATGATTACACTACGTAACACTTACTTTCCGCATATAGCCAGGGAATATGCACGCAATTTGAATGTGCTACCTACTACTCGCCTAAGACCGTTTGCTCATCGGAAGGCAACGAAAAAATGGAAACCGTAAAAAAAGAGGGCTTGGTTTGTTGTCAGCGCGCAGCGGTTGTGGTTATTTTTAGTACACATTATTATTTCTTTTCTCCATTTTTTATGTCTTTCTTTTTTTTGCAATGGGGAATAACAATAGCTTAATGGATAGTTGAACAGATTTCTGTTGGCTGTTTGCATATGCGAAACAGTGTTTTTCGAGGTCAAGCGCTGCACACATTTTTAATGGCACATGGACGGGGCAATGGTTATTGTACCATCCCAAGGGGGACGGGGGCGAAATGGGATGAATAATAAATAGAGAAGTGGAAACGATCGGCAGGAATGAAAAGAAAAAAAAAACATCGAAGAACAAATGTTCTCTTCCTTCCTCTTTGGTTGTGGAAGTTTTAGGGTATTGGATGTTTGATTGACAGAAGGATTTTATGTCATGCCTAAAACGTTTCGCAACAATAACCTGGTAGGTTTTAGAACAGAAAAGTCCGGCTTCCGGCACTTCAACGAAGAAGTGATCTCGTGCTCCTCTTATGCTACTAAGAAGGCTCTGAAAGTTCCAAGACTTAGTTTACCTAAGTTTATGAACAAATGGTATTTAGTACACAGTTTCATACCATGTAAGTATGCTACCTGCAGGTTACATGTGTCTGTATGCGCAATTCAAATAGATACGCCCTTCAGCAACGACCTGAAAAGACCTCACAATGTATTTTCAGCTAACACTTGGTCAAGAATCGCACACTACTTTCCCAGCATTCCAAAGTCCATGTGTACTCAATAAACTGATGACGACTCTCAGCAAATTCCAAACTCTAAATCACAACTGCAGGCAGTGTTTGTTGCTATAGACCACCAGCAATGCGGTGCCAAGTTGTTGCCATTATACGTGCTTTGACTGGCCTGCCATAAAAAGAAACCACTCTGCCATAGTTGCCAAAACAGCACATATTGTTGATTTTGCACCAACAGATGCAACACTGCGTCACGTTCATTTGGCGATGGTGCCAGACCCCATGCAGGGATCACCAGGTTGGGCATTGTAAGCAAAGTAAGACGAAGGCCGCAACTAATCTATATAGAAGATTCTGCCATCAACAGAAATCGATAAGCATCCACAGATGATTGGCATCGTAAAGCGTTTCAAAAAAAACCTAAAACTGCCAAACTATGTCATGCACCACAGCATACGGTGGACAGAATTCGTCTCCGCAAGTGCGTAGCTGACAGAACTTACAAGATATCCAACAAATACCACCATGCCTACTGAGACACTAAACGATTAAAGACTCAAATTGTGGGTAGTCATAATTTGTTCGAAGTTGGACACATGCATTCGTCATCGTCTTAAGGCTTTTGTGGGACAGATCCCGTTTTTAAATGAAACAACCGAGAGAAAAAACTCCGACTTTACAGAGTTAACCCAATGATGCTAGTGAAATTCGTGATAATGATATTCCAGTTCGAAAACTCAACGATTGTCATTCGAGGATCTAAACTAAACCAAAGAACTCTCACCATTGACCCAACTTTAGGCCTGTTTATGAAAGATTTTAATCCAGTACCTCTTTTTAAAGGTACGATGGCTGGCTTAGCTGAATTAATAACGAAAATTTATGTATTTCGAACTGGCGTGCATTACGAACTGCAAACGTACAAATTGTTCGATAACTCCTGGCATTTAACGAGAGCACCCTAATCCAGCTGATTGCCCCATACATGTAGTCTCTTACGCCATTTGCGTTCGAAGACACATCCCAACCGTTCCACTGTAGGGTGCAATCATCTCGGCCGACATTGATTTGCAGTTTTGCCATCTGTTTTTGCTTTAGGAACTGGTTTCCTCAAGTGACAGCCAACAAAAAGCCGGTTCCTGCGTGGTAGGTAGCACTGAGTTGTATTCTCTTTTATTTTGCTTGGGCACGATTCTCGGCAGGGACTGAGGGAGCATTCCTTTTTTTTTTGCCGATTGTCCTAATGAAATTCGTTTTATAGCCCTGCAGCCGCCATCTAGACCAACCCCAACCAAGAACTTCGTAATGAGGTTACGAGGAAAATCAATAATTTGCTGGCGCACACACATACTACCCGTACCCACCCCCTAGTCGCTCATGACGTTCGATATGTTTTAACCTCGTCATATTGTCATATTCAGAAGAAGCAGCGTCATCACTGCTGCAGAGCGTCCCCCTGGCCGAGAGGGAGTCAACCTCCTATAACCTCAAATTACATAACCCCAGTTCGAGAGAATCTCTACGTTTGTCGGACTGTCCATCACTGTGCTCAATACACAGTGCCTAAGCTTGAAGTTCGAATTAATTAAGAAGCAGCCGCGAATTTTCCTCACTCGCTCGATAGTGCTCTCGGCATCGGCATAGCCATTAGCTATGTTATACACCGGGGGTGCGATGGTGAGGAGAGGTACACAATGAATAATCGGCGGCCAGTAAGGTGGATGATGATAACCTAGGAAAGAGCGGTGGTAATGATGATGATGATAATAATGTTTCCTATGGTCACACTGGAAGTGCGGTAGAGGCTATGGTTATGGTGACAGATGGCAGAACGAAAAAAATAGAAAGAGAAAAAGTATAATTGCACAAACCTTAATGCAGGATCAATAATCGCTGCTTTTGCACAGAATCTAAATCCAATTGTATGTCCAGTTCAACGAGGTTATGCCAATTTCTCCAGATTTGAGGTGGAAACTTTTCATTTGCAGCACAAAATAGGAAAAAAAAAAATACTTCGGCTCTTTCTGTATGCGAGTTTTCTGCGAAAAAAAATTGACAACTTCACAACTAAAACGGGATGATTTGAGTTTTTTTTTGTGATTCGCGAGCAACCGATTGTGTTCTTTAAATGCAAGTGGATATCTTGACACGATTCCTAGTTGATGAGGAATTGCTAATGATTCTTATTGCAATTATTTGTAGTTTTAAAACCGAAAAACCAAAGAAGACCGCACTAATTCAGAGAAAAAAACCAAAATCACTTCTGTCGACGTTTTCCTTTGACGTTCTTCGTTTTTGTTTCGATTCAGTGGCGTTTCACTGTGACAGATGAGCGAGTTTGGTTGGGAAATTTTCAAGTGTCATCGTTTTGACAGTAGTACTCTTACAGTACTGCCAGAAGCAATTTTTTTGGGATATTCACTTAGGGAAATTGTTAACTACTTGAAATTGAAATGCTGTCTTGTATTTGCAATAATAAGATTGAAGGATTTCGCGAAGGTATCTTTTCGGCATAGACTTAAAAAGACTTATTTGAAAGCAAAGCGCATTTCTTTTCAGTTTGCACGATAGTAGGCCTGTTTTATCGAACACTGATCAGCAAAGAAAAGTAAAGTACACTAATGCGCTATCACATTAGTGATTGAATGCTATAAACTGGTGTAGTTAGTTGTGTGTCTTGTCTTTAATAAGGCGTTTTTCTTTTTTAGTTCTTTTTTCTTTCAAATGTGACTGGAAGTGTGTTTGTACATGTGTAATCAGGTTTTTCCTCAGGCTGCTCAGTCATTTTATTCTGAGCTCATAGAGCGCGCTCTGATCATGCTCTGAACGAAAAAAAAAACACAAATTTGAGCTCCGATGTATCTGAGCTAAAAAAGGAACACGAACTTTTTGTACAACAGTTCAGGTTCTACTCTGAACTAGAAAAGAAAAACGTCTTAAAACGCAATTAAGCAGTTTGTTTACTTTTCAATCGAATTGCATTGTCACCGACGACCGACACCTAGCATTTTAGTTAATCTACTTTTTTCTCATTCGCTGTGCTAAGAGATTTCTCTTTAAGGGACATTTCACATAATTGTGTCAGAAGTCTAGCGCACCAAGTAAAACTCGCGAACATTGGAGAAACAGCACGAAGCCGTACATGTTCTCAATAGGAACCTGAACTGAAAGAAATCGATTACCCCTTTCATACCTATTTTCCTAATTTTCTCGTCGCTTATTTATCTACCGATAAGTATTTGGCATGTGAAATTGTTCAGGCTTTGAAAACCTTTTGCAACGTCTGCAGTTAATGTGAACTGAGTACTCCTAAGCCTAGGGATGCTTAAAATTGTAGTGGCTTAGACATTAGACTACTACAGCTAGCTGACGTAGTGTGTCTGCAAAAGTTTATATAAATTTAAAGGTAAAATATTACTTATTTATTTAGTTTTTTGTTGGCCTGCATCAAGAGAACAGTTTTTTTAAGATAAAGTTTACACGTGGGATTGGACTGTCGAATTCTTGACTAAAGTAGTAAAAGTGACATTTCAGACCAATCTAGACTAGAGGAATCCACCCGACTTAGGGCGACTAGATTATACTTTTACTTAGTCAGTATAGGCTTATAAAAATCATGTAAGCAAAACATTATTTTTACTTTTGCTTAGCTACATTCCCTTATATTTTACGTTAAATAAATATGATTATTTTAATGCAACAAATTGCCAGAGCTCTTGCATTGTTCAGAAGCAACACCAAACCGACTATACTTTACTTTTTGCATCAAATAGTTTCATGAGAGTAGGTAGTACGGCCAAAGGAGATCAAAAACAACTGTAACAATGCAAAGGTCCACCCACAGGACATCCGACGTACGAAGACGATTTTCCTTTGATACCACACCGTTGGCCGAATCCGAATAGATTCGAAAATTCCAACCACTACTTTAAATTACAATAACAATCGGTGAATAGATGGGAAAAAGTATCTAAACCGAAACCCATCTAAGGATTCTCTTTGATTTGATCGTAGGCAATAGACATCAGGATGGAATTCCACAGATGGTCATGCTGTCGAATGGAAGGGAAATGCTTAAGAAAACACCCCGTGGAACATTTTCTGGGTAATCGCCAATCTGGTCGGTACCAAAGCGATTTGTATGTTTTCCTCTATTTTTAACCAGGATACTTGCAATATCCAGGCAAGTGGTCGGGGCTGCCAGTGTAACCACGAGGCACGATTTCTATTTAAAACTATTTTCATTGAATCGTGATTTTCAATTGATCAATGGCATTTGATAGAGTGGAGGCAGTGTAACTATGTATTTGGTATGGCTACTTGCTATTGATTGATGACAATTGCAACAGACAGGAGCGAACAATGTTTTGAGTGAACATTGTGGTGGGATGGTGTATATCTCCAACAAAGGAAAAGTTTGGTTGGCGAAGTATTTGTGAGCTAAATAGACGCAGATGTTCGTGATCTATTGGTGTTTGTTTATCTCCTTAATTGACTTCCGAACTGAGAAGGGCATCCGCATCGATTAGGACAGATTTTCTTCAGATGGCTTCCGCCATGAAATTAACTTGGTATTGGAAATAAATTACTTTTGTATTTTTATATTAGAATGTGTACTTTGAATATGATATAAGTTCGGTAAACTAAACCGAAGACCTTGATTCACATATTTTGACAGTTGAGTACGTACCTATTCCCTCAAAGGAAAATTTCGCAATCTGTGTCAGTCTTTTTTTCTTGTTGAGTTTCACAGCTCGATAGTCATCTAGTCGTAGTCATATCATGGAACTCGGCCAATGTATAAGCATATTTCCTTTTACTTGCAAATATTTGACAAATGAATTCGACAGTTTTCCGCTGGAATTTCAACTTAAGTAAAATAAATAAATATGTAGTTGGCGCAACAGATCTGTACGGGCCCTAGGACTAGATTCTCACAACCATTCGTTTTGTGTGAGTTTCATTTTTGGAGCTTCACTCTCGGACGTTTGTCAGACGTTCTCGAGAGGTGGCGCAGTGGAGAAAAAACCTAAGTGAACATTCATAAATATGGACGCGCGGGTTCCTAGTTTAGTAAGTCTGACAGCTTACTGACTAGATCTATTGAAGTTTTAAATGTTTCAGAGTGGTCATGTTTTTTCAGACGACGTTTATGGAGGGGAAGGCGATGAAGTTAGTCATGGAAATCCTGTCTGCATACTCATGTGGTATTCGATTGGACTTCTTCAGATTTGCTCTCAGATATCAGATTTCGTGTGCCTAATCGAACATAAAAACGTCACTTGCTCTTTTTGTGTTGAAATTCCTGCGATTTGAATATGTGCAGTCTTCGACACTTTTCTGAAATCTGAAAAAGATTGTTATTTTTTGTACCAAACGAACATCAAAATTGCTATGAAAAATGTCAAATCTCAAAAATCGAGAGAGAAATCTCTCAAGTCAAAGAGAAGTACCTGATCGGTTTTCTTACAAAAAGTTTAAGAAATGTCATTTTTGACATTTGACAAGGTTCTTCTTTAAATGCAGCATCTACAAAATAAGTTGAAACAGAATTTTTTATATTCTAAATACCTTTTAAACTTACCAGCATGCGCTGACATTATTTGTTGAAGACGAAAAAAAAATAGAGTTTTAAGCTTAGTACGCTGCTCGAGCTAAATTTTCGCTCCCATACAAAATTCTCTCCAAAATTTAGCTGAGCTTAATTTAAGCGAACGTATTTAGCTGAGTGGCACGCAGCTCGAGCTAAATAATCAAACTCTTGTTTCAAAATGTACTTCATGTATCTGTCAAGACTTAGCGCGCCTATTTTCTCCAGCTTAATTTTGACAAATCGTTGTGTTCTCTTGTTTTTTTTATTGCGTTTTTGTATTGCGAAGAATAGGAGAAGAAAGCAAAGATGATGAGTTTTTTGAATAAATAGCTCGACGAGGAGTACATACAGTTGGAAATGGATGAGATCAGAGGGAGTTGAATTTTTGAATTAAGTTATTTTGCAAGAACAGCTTTTTTGTCACATTTATCCACAGCGCTCTCAATGTCAAAATTTAGCTAGGACTTTATCTGATGTTTGCAGAGAAAATTTGGAGACCAGATAAAATTTGGTTTAGCTCGAGCAGCGTACTTAGCTTTATTTGTCAAATTTTTGAGGTGTCACTTAGTTGTCAGTCGAAATTCGGCGAGTAGAAAATTACGGAAAATGAAAAGAGGGGAAACGGATTTCTCTCCCATTTTTTTTTTCAATTTTCTCAGTACCTACGTGTTCGTATTTGCAGTTTCTTAGCAAATTTTTAATAATATTATCTACGTTTGAAAAAAAGTTCCCGAACGAATCTAATTCTTAGCAAATTTGCAAAGGGGGTTTTCCAAATAAAGAAAAAGCTAAATAACCAGAAAACTGTTAAAGGCTCTCGAAAAAAGTGTCAAGGTTCGACTTTAGTCAAACAACGGTAACGCTGACAGCGTGAACCCAAAAACTATTCAAGTTTCGTAATCAACGCGTTAGGATACCTAGTCCCGACAAATTAAGCTGACGTTATACAAAAACTAGGTATCCGAACGTCCCCAATGTAAGTTTAACGATCAGAATATGATTCTTCTATATACGTCTTGTGGTAAGAAGTCGAAAACACTGGAACTGGAAGTAACCTTTTAGTAGTTTGGGGACAATTCGTATTCCTGAAAAAAGATTCCCATACCTTAGAAAAACAGAACTTTTTTCTGCGAATATTACGGGAGGTTTCTGACACGAAGTCAGAAACTCACAAGCTTTGTTGAAAGGAGAAGTCTTGTAACCGAACGATATAAATCTCTTAAAATGTTATTAGAAAAATCAATTAGGCGCAAAAGAATAAGTTTCGTAAGTTTCTACAACCAAGATTCTGATTCCCTTTTTAAATCGTATAAACCATCTTTAGTAATTTCACACTTTTTCGAAGTTTAAGGTTGCCAGTACTGTCACGTTTCGTCAAGCACTATACTGGGGTCAGATTCTGTAGGGCGAAACGATCAAACGTTTTCGTGAGCACGAATGATTTGCCCTATGTTACGCAAGCAAATTTGAACGTCTCGCCTTACAGAATGCCGACCCTGATGAACTAGTCGATACTTTGTAACCGATTTCCTCTTGAGGTCTTGACTGGCAAAGCTTTTAAAACTCTTAGTCTCTTAGTAGATTTTTTATTTAAATATCAAGACTGCTAAGGACACTCTCCACCAGGTATGCCATTTTGACATGTGTTTCTCAAAGCAGCTTGTATACAGGACTAGCTGTTACTTTGCTTTCAGAATTTCAAATATCCTTGTCCAATTTTAAACTTAAAACTTTAAGCATTACCTTATATAGCTGCAGGTAACTTCTAACTTGTACAATACATAACATCCCATTCGCTTTCAGAGGATTGCAATTTCCATGTCATTGTAGCGGATCCGCAACGACCAAACCCAACAAAGGTTCGTGATAGAAAAACTTCAAACTAAGGATGACGCTGATGACCGCACTCTAAATATTCGCTTTCCATTTAAACTTTTCAAAACGCAGTGCCAATGTCACTAGTCACTATACAGCGTGACATAGTCGCCACTATCGCGTATGTACCTACTTCCTCATGATCAAAAAAAAAAAAAAATAGAAAACCATCAACACAGTCAGAGCGTTGCTTTGGGCGGCGCCCCCTTCTCAAATTTTGCAGTTCGCATTATGAACTTTTCAAATGAGATTTTCCACTTTTGCCAAACTTAATTTCATTTGATTTTAATAATAAAATATCTCTCTCGCATTTGAATCCCTGCGACTGGGTCCGGGACGGTAGCCGTGCCCATAGAACGTCATACTTTACGAGGACAGCAAATACACGTCGAGCAGAGTGTGTCCAGGTCCATGGCGAAGGATAAGTGTGCCACCCCCAAGGAGAACATCCACCAGGATGCGTGTTTTGAATTCAAAAATTGGAAAAATATTTGTTCTTCGAGTTTTTATCCTTCCGGGTGTGTGTACGGATACGACTCCCTCGGGGAGGAAATCTGATTGTGCGGCCGCCAAGCCGTATCACTGCACCAGCAGTTTGAGTTGGAAAATTGCATTTGTCTTAACTTTGCTAACTTAACTTTGGAAAAAGTCAACAAGGACCAAATATAATCGCATTTTCTGTTGTGTATTTTTTTTTCTTTTTTCCGGCAGACAAATTGAAATTGCAGCGAATTACCCCCCAAAATTATGCAACGATTTGTCGCAAAACCCTATTAAGTAGCCATAATATCAGCACTTTTTGTTATCCTTCAAGTTGAACGTGAACTTTGCAGAAACTGCAATAATAGTCAAGTTTTGATTACGTGTAGGAGGATGTCCTAGAGTTTTCGTCCATCCTTTTGACCACATAAAGTCAATGTGCCACATACAGCTTAATGATGTTAAAAGGACGACTACGTCTATGATGATGTATTACGAGAGTTCAAAATTTCGAAAATCCAAATGGCATTAACGGCAAGCAACGTCCTTAAGGGGACGGTACGATGAGATAATTGTGCTGACTTTGGTCGGTCGGACTTTTGTCTATCAAAATTTCACGGATGACCAGGATGTCGGTAGTTTTTTCTATTAAATTTCCGTCCTTCTGGCTGACCGATGCGATGGCCAACACATGAAACATATGGACACACATTTTCCGTACTAACAAGCTAAATATGTCCATTTAAAGTTTATGTACTTTGGACAGCATCAGCAGCGAACGGAAAATTTATATGCTTGCAAAATTTTTTGACATGCATTTTAATAAGTTTTTGTAACAACTACTGATCCGTACGTGCATAAGTTATGATGGTGATGTTCGTGGCAGGATATCACATGGAAGGAGGGTTGAGCTTGTTAACAATTTGTGGTCTTTTGAAAGAGACGGGCGGTTCTTTCATTTTTATTCAAGAGCATAATACACATAATTGTGATGAACGTTCTGCTTGAATTGACCTTAATTTTAGGGTACACGTTGAATAGGACAGTGCTGCGGAGGTGCGGTGAACGTGTGAAAGAGAGGAAACCATAGTGGATGTATATAGGTTAAATGGTTTAGCTAAGTTTGACTTAGGACCGCTTGTTGGGCACATTCATTCAACCTATCTAATAAAGGGTGGTTATGTTTTAAAGGTCGATGTTGATTTTGAATAAAACAAAAATTATTTGGGAAATTATTGTTATTTCTTTTTATTATGATAATATTGGTATGGTTCAATTATGTATGAAACAAAATACCGGCCAAATGGCCGCCGCAACCTCGGCGGCACACCTCCATCCGATGGTCCAAATTTTCGGTGACGCTGAGGTATAATTGAGGTTCTATGCCGTTAATGTGCTGAATTATCTCATCCTTAAGCTCTTGAATTGTTGCTGGCTTATCGACGTACACATTTTCTTTCAAATAACCCCAAAGGAAGAAGTCCAACGGTGTCAAATCGCATGATCGTGACGGCTAATGAACATCGCCAAGACGTGAGATAACACGGCCATTGAATTTCTCCCGCAAAAGAGCTATTGTTGCGTTAGCTGTGTGGCAAGTGGCACCGTCCTGTTGAAACCACATATCGTCCAAATCCATATCTTCCAATTGGGGCATAAAAAATTCGTTATCATCTCACGATAGCGAACACCATTCACAGTAACTGCCTGATCGGCCTCATTTGGGAAAAATACGGCCGCCAGCCCATAAACCGCACCAAACAGTCACTCTTTGTGGGTGCATTGGTTTTTCGACAATCACTCTTGGATTATCATTCGCCTAAATGCGGCAATTCTGCTTATTGACGAATCCACTGAGGTGAAAATGTGCCGATTAAATTGACCGAACAAATCACGAAGTGCACGATATGCATTTTGATTTGAACGCCCATTTTTATAATAAGCCTGAAAAACTTTAACGCGTTGATCGATTGTGTATCTTTCCATGGTTCAAATTGAGTTAGTCTGAAATTGCGAAATGTCAATTGAAATGCAGAAACAATTTTTTTTACATTTTAAATTCATTTTTATTTTTACTTTCATTAAACTTACATCCTAGACAAAAACGATTAAATCTAAATTAAAGCTAACATTTGTCTTAATTCTAGCTTACTGGCTCTTAGCGAGCACTCTAAACTTAACTATATCCTTAAAATTATTGCCTTTCGGCCTTAAATCTATCAATATTTATTTTTGTTTGTTTTTTATTTCCAAGAAACTTTGTAAAACTTGAATTCTTTTATTATTTTTTTACTTACAACTACTTAAAACTACCTAAGCTACTTAAGCTAATTTACCTATAATCAGGGTGGTGAGCAATCTCATCGATTGGTCACCATCCTGATCGCGTCCATGGTCGCCTGACAGCCGCCCACAAGGGTTCATCATTACCACCGAGACTCGAGCGAGGCTATACGCTTCGTTCGAGTCTCGGTGGCACTATCATGCTGGCTAGCCCGGCACCTCTCAAGGACCCCCTACTCTAAGCCTTAACCTACAAACTTAATCTAGCTTAAAACTAGGGAGGATGCTACGATAGTAGCGCACCGGCCCGGGAGAGCGTATCAACCCTCACCTCTTCTTTAAGCCACCAGAATTCGGTGAACTGCTTTACCGTATCGACCCTGTCCCGATCCGCAATTGCGGTGCTAAAACGGAGGAGCTCCTGAGCATTGGCGGCATACCCGTCGTGGATGAGCCGCTTATCCCTCGCGCCGCGGTGGCTGTGGTACAATACCGGCACACCATCTTTTGTCTGGACTAACCCTTTCATGTCAACATGAAGAAATGCCTCAGGCGGGATAAAGCCAGACCGAAGCGTACTCTCGTGGTACATTAAATTGGGGTAGTAAGCCCCTGAGATCAGGTTATTATCGCTGGCCATCGCCCTTGCGACGTGCCTCCGAGTCACCTTAATAAGGAAATTGTCAATCCTATTCAGTCGAGCCCCATTGTATAGGGTCCTGTTGGGATAGTATTTTATGTACTGCGATTCAGGAGTTCTAAACAACCCTAGACAGGCCCTGAGACATTGTCTCTCAAACACCCGAATCTTTTCCATATAGAACGGCGCTATATTGAACCACATAGGACAGCCATAAGCGATGATAGGCCTTATAAGGGCCACGTAGCAAATGACCTTCACCCTAGAGTCAAGTTGACTGCTGCGAAACAGTCTCCTTGTCAGAGCGTAGGCCCTCTTAGCCCCAGCCAGACAAGCAGCTATATGTTTGTCAAAATACAGATACTGGTCGAGCCAGATGCCAAGATACCGGACCACGTTTTTCACCGCCAACGGCTGCCCCTGCTGTCCAACAATTGTTAATTTTCTCCAGTTTTTTCTCGTATCCCCAGAGGCCCCAGCCAATGTTGTTCTGAACAGTATTGTTTCCGATTTTTGGAAATTGATTTTCAACTTCCAATCATCGCAATACCTCTTAATTTGCTCGAAGTCACGTTGCAGAAGGATGTTAATGACCTCGATTTTTGGTCCTGACCTGTACGCCACTAAATCGTCCGCGTACGCTATAGCATGTCTGAGGGCACCCACCAGATCACTTGTGTAAATATTAAACAGGACCGGAGAATTCACTGCTCCCTGTTGTAAGCCGTTTTTAATTTCAAAAACCCTGCTCGAAGTCACGTTGCCAGCTTTGACAACGAACTTCTTTCCCATAAGCATGTCATATATCATATACAGCAAAGGTTTTTGAATGCCCAATCTGGTCAGCTTATAGAAGAGCCCCTCCAACCATACGGTATCGAAGGCCTTCTCAAAGTCGACCAGACAGGCACCCGTGCATTGCTTCTTACTCTTATTCCACTGAATGTCGGAAACCAGTTTCGACGCGGCATGAATAGTGTCATGCCCCGCTCTGAAGCCAAACTGGTTGTCCGGAATGATCTTGTTTTCCTCAACCCATTTTAAAAGAGATCTATTGACGACTTTCTCGAATACCTTGCTAACATTCGGAAGCAAACTAATTGACCGGAGATTAGCAGGGTTCGTCCTATCTTTATCCTTTTTCGGGATAGGGTGTACCACCGCTATTTTCCACTGCTCCGGATAATATGCATTATTCAGCGCATTGTTAAATAGTGTGGCGAAGATATCTATCGCCTCTAGCGGCAGGTGTCTTAATACGACGTTTGGGACACCGTCCACTCCCGCCGACTTTTTGTTTTTAAGTGATTCAAAGATGCACCGAAGTTCATCTCTACTCACGAACAGATGAGTATTTTCATCGGCGACTGTGCCGTTTGCACGGTTGTCGTCATTGAACCGGGTGAAACCGTTGTTCTCGGATCGCCAATCTTGAATTTCGGTCCGCAGATAAAAGTGGTTAAGAAAGGCCCTCTCCTCGAGGTCGCGGTTACGGCAAACAGGGTTGTTCACCGTATACACAGTCTCAAAGAAACAATCTTGACGTTTAGGTGTGGTTCACATTCAACATCGGCCCTTAAAATTTAACCACCCTTTATAATAGTTATGACCATGAGAATATGGGAATAATAATTCAATTTGAAATAAGACAAGAGAAGACAGCCAACAAGTTGGCTAAAAATATGCGCAGAAATTTATAGCTCCTGGACCTGGACAAAGAAAGTGGAAGTAGGTACAAATAACACAATTTTCGTCCCGCTCCCGACGTTGAATTTACTGAAGCTTACAATAATTGCAACACTTTTAAAGAAAATAAAACTTTGGTGAGCTTCTTAAATTTAAAGTCAATATTGAAAATGCAAATTTTTCAAATCCAATCTGACAACCTAAGTATAAAATGTTAAATACCAACGACATCAGTGCAAATTTGACCAACAAAACCGAGCAAAAGAGCGACACTCCAACCTAAAGTAAACCTTGTGTCAAGGGATGAAGCTTCGCTGCCATACAATATCCAGCTTTATGATTTGACATACCGGAATGGTTCTGTCCTTCGGTAGAATCAAATCAGGCAACAAAATGTAAGCTCATATTTTGGGATGGTTCATCGAAATATGGGTTAGGCCCTAGTTATAGCCATACGTAAAACGAAACCGTAAGCAATTTCTTTTGCTTTTTTTGACCACTTAGACCTAATGGTTGAATTCAATCCTGGTCTCAAAATGTTGCTTACGAATTATAAAGTTAGTCTATCGAACAAAAATAAGCAAATGATCTTTAAATTTTCTTGAAAAATATTTCATTAATTTTTCCGTACGAAAAACTGATCAACTTCTCAGTCAATTCCAGAAGAAAAAACCAAATCATTCCACTGAAATATTTCAGTTCTTTACTGTTCCATCTGTCAATCCGAATTTTTTTTTCGATGGATTCCCATCAGTGGTGGTTGGTTTGTTGTTGTTTTTTTCGTACCGAAAGATTTTTTTGACAGAATTTTTGCTATGACCGCCTAAACGTAAAAAAACTCATTTTCACACGGTTCAAACTTTTTCGGTTGCATTCTACGTATGGCTATAACTAGGGCCTTAGCCAAATGTAGTTCGTTCCGATCCGGCTCGAAGGACCAACAGTTCGCTCTTAGAACAGAGACCAATTAACGGAAAGGTTATTTATCGCAGAAGTGAAGGAGATACTTCCTTTTCTCATAAATGAGGAACAACTGATTAGAAAACCACCGACACTTCGTGTGACACCTCGCTTGCACATCAGTAAACAATAATGAACAAAAAAAAAAAAAAAAAAAATTAAAGCCCACTATAATCCATCATTATACTAGGCAATTTGAGTCTCCTTGAAAGCCTCTCCTTATAAAAAACCGAACATAAGCCTACACGCACCAATTTCGAAAATCTGCAATTAATTTCCAAGACGAAAACAGCTTCAAAAGCTGTTTAGCAGACATCTTCCCATTCAAGTTGCACTTACAAACTGAAATGGATTTAATTTTACCCACAAAAGGATGAATGACATTCTAAAGATGCTCTCCTCAGATCAAATACTAATTAATTTTTCATTTTTAATTAAATGCTTATCATGCACTTATTTTGTCCTATCTCTCGTGTAGTTTATAGCTCAGATCATTTAAACTGACGTCCTCCTTGGAAATATTATTATGTATTCATCTGGACAGAAAAAAAAAATAGAAGAAGACGAGTGAATCCTTGCAACATCAGCGAATGAATTTATACACACGTACCCATACGAATGCATGATGTCCCCCGAAGCGGTGCAATGTGAATTTCCCAAAGGGCAACTCCTCCCACACTCCGCCTAACACCCGTCGAATGAATGCTGAGGAGGCCTCAACGCAAATGCGAGCACTTCAAGAGTGACATACAATTCACACACAGCTGGAAGGGTGCGAGGGTGGAAGGTGTTTGGTCTCACCCCTCGCACTGTCGACCCCAATTACACAGTCGACAGTGGTGGGGTTTTTTTCTTACGAAAGTTTAGTTTCATGTGAGATACATTTTCCCACAAATGGGAACTCGGCGGGGTTTGGGTGGCTGTAGGCACGTCCATTGCAGAAAAAGAAAAACCGCCGATACAAGAAAGGCGTTGCTTAGCGGAATCCCACCCTTTTCATATTTTCTGCAGCAGCTCTTGGCCGTTTCGTATATGTTGCTCGTTGGTCCTTAGGAAATCGTCATCATCATCATCATCACAGCCATCCCCTTAGGCGTATATTTGACACGTCTATACTGAGAGGCCTACTTTTCGATGTGTTCTTTATTGCACGATAATCTACATATGCCAAAGCGTGTCTGCCCCAGGAAGAAGGACTCACATCGTCATGAGGGTGAATGCATAATTTTGTTTGGCAGTACGCAGTCTCGCTCGTTTACTTAGGCACTTAGAGCCGTCAACGGATTGTCAAGGTGAGAGTAGCTCAGCGATTCGAATAAAAGAAAGTGCTCAAGTCGAAGGCGATGCAGTCGAGGAACCGTGTCCATCGTGGACTGTTCTACATAGGTAAGCGTATATGAGAGATATTTATGTGTGGGGCTTATGCGTGAACGAAAGTTTGTAAATCCTTGAGTTTTTCTTTTTCAGCACTGTAAAAACCACATTCACTTCTAAAGGGGCATTTATAGATAAGAGGTTATTTTATGTATTGGTTGGTACGCTTTAAAATGGCAACGGTGTACTGATTTTTGGAAGACATAGTCCTTAAAGTTAGTCATTATAATAGTCACTAGTTTTCGAAATATTTACTACTAAGGGCTTATGTGGTTGTGGGTCGCTCTACCTACCTAAATGCATGTGTCAAATGTTTGTTGTCACCGATAGACTAGAATAGCTAAATTAGAAAAAAATCATGACACTAAAAATCGCAGTTTTCTAACAAGATCCTTATAAATATATAAAATGTCGTAAAATACTACGAACTTGGCATTTCTTGGCACTTCTTTCAATTTGTAAATGTATTTTTATATTTCTGTGTCTATTTTTAAATAACGGCAACATAAATACAACTATTTTACCTTTTCTGTGGGACGTATATAGTACAATTGATAATGTGTAAGCTTTCCACAATCGGTGAGAGTAGTTACATTTTCTCCTACTTAAAATTTTTTTCTCAGAAAGTTTTCACCAACGCCCACTTTTAGTAGGAGTTTTATGACAGCACTTACTTTTGTTACGTAGGTATATGTTTCTTTGTATTAAAACAATTTCAAGCTACAATTAAACTTGTTGTGGCAAATTTAAGCATTATGACAAATGTGTACGTCATAATGACGTCGGCATGTCAAAATTAAACATGAAAAGTGGCATGTGTAATCGTAGCTTTACAAATACTTCGAAGAATTTATCCATTTAAAGTTATTCGCCTTTCCCGTTAAAAAGATTACAGAAAACACAAGATCTACAATTTAAAGAACTTACCTATTATGCAAATGCAAAAAAGCCCATCTACTACTTGCAGCGCAAAATGCTTGACAGAGAAAGGAAAACCCAAACCTCGGTAAGAATGACATTTGTGAATAGAACATCAATAGGCGTGTTTTTTTGAGCTTCGATCTCAGCAAAGTAAAGTAGGATTTTCAGTACGCAATTACAAACACTACGCTCTAATTGACACTTCGAGGACTCGCAGTAGTTGTTGTAATTGCGTGCTGAAAGTCCTACTTTACGTTACTTTACTGAGTTCGAACCTAAAAAAAAACAGGCCCAATGACATCTTAAACTCATCTTAGGACGGAAACACATAGATTCAATATGCTAAATTTTTTGGGAGTAATAGAATGAAAGTGTTACAAATTGACAAATGAGTGCAACAGAACTTATCATATAAACCATTGTTTAGTGCGGTAGCCAACAGTTCTCTTTGTTTTTAAATGAACAAAAAAAAAAAAAAAATACAAAAAAATTGATACAAACATTTAGGTTATATAGATTTTCCATTTCTTGACATGTGCATTCAGCAAATAAGAACAAGTGATATTAAGTCGACTAAATTGGTTTGTAATTTCTCTTTCTCTTGGTCGGTAATGTCTCTTTTCCTACGTCAAGCACATGTTAACTTAGTAATCAGTACAGAAACTCTTGCCTAGATAAACGTTAGGTGATTAAACTGCTCATCTGACCGATATTGGCCAGTTACAACTGAAACTGACACACATCAAATCAGCCAGCTGTCAGGCTTACTAAACTAGATTCTTGAACGTCCCCATTATGGATATTTCTTAAATAGGTATTTAAACAAAAATCATAATCTATAATAAACATTATTGTGTAACAATTAGAAATGTAGTAGTAGCAGATCTCTTACATTTGCAGTAAACTTACAACCCTGTTCTTTGTCTGTGAAACAAATCAATTTATTACCATAGCGATTTTGATATTATTTAAGAGTTGGTAGAAACGGAGGTTGTATAATTTCCGACACGACAAGAAGAACAGATAATTGAGGACTATTGTTTCATTATATTGTAGAATACTGTCATCAAACCATTATTGTTTGAGACTCGAACCATTAGTGGCAATTACTCGATTCGCCGAACTCTCTTCATTGTGCATGGTCAGTAGGCTTTAGTTTATGTGTCGATTGAACTTTGTTAAAATTGCGAAACAGATGAAATAATGAAAGTTGGTTGGACAAGAATTGCAATAGGATTTAAAGAGCTTCTTGAAATCTGCAATTCTTGTCCAAGTTGCTGAATCGCACTGTGCCAACCAAACTTTCATTATTTTTGATATATTTTTCAACAATGAAAACATGTTGTTAAGCTGTCAGCTGTCAAACAGTCAAATGGAGGCAAATTCATATTTCCCGTGAATATTGGGACACCCTTTCTGAATCAAGTCAGCTACTCTTAAAACTTCTCAATTCAGCCGCTTAATTGAATGCTTTAAATTGTAGATCCTTCCAAATAAGACGCTTTAGTTGCTTGTATGTATTTTAGAAAAGATTGTGTCCTTTTTTTAAAACACTTTTGATTTTGTTCTTGCCTTCTTGGCTGTCTCATGATGGCAAAGTGTATTCGACAAGGAAATCTATTACTATGCTGCCTCCTGCTTTGATAGCTGTACGCGGTCTTCGGTCCACTGCCAAATGTTTATGCAACTACCTAAAATTTTGAGCTGCATACAGTGCAACATATAAGAAAGAAGTATCTGCTTTCAGGCTTTACTACTACGTCGCTGCTACTACTTTTCAATAGCTATACCGCTGCACAACGTGTCCACACTGTACATCTTCTATGCATGCATAAGTGAATAGATGGGCGTTTATCTTGGAAAGGTTTTTTATTTTTTTCATTTTCCTTTTAAGGCCTACCCTATTAAAACATTCGGTTACTGAATGCGCCCGCACTGTCAACCAATTGAAATGTAAGACTAATCCTAGCCGACCATCCAAGGTGCAGTTGCAATAAGTATCTGCCGTGCGTTATCCCCTTTAGGCCACTTTGTTTACATTCTCACTCTCAAGTACGTTGGTGGTACATGAAATAATGTCCTTATTTTTTTTCCCAGCCTGCGTAATAGTGTTGCAAAAAGCGTGCATTCATCATCCGCCCCTCTATACTGGTTTACCGCACACAACCTTTAATTCATCATTAGGCCTTGGTACCTTTGCCGTTGAACAGGCTTGCACCGCATTCGCAAGGAAAACGTTCGTGCACGAAGCAATCCTTTGATGCGGAACGATGAAACGAAGAACAGAACGGAATATTCTATATGTATGCATGAAATAAAATAAAATAAACATCCTTCAACGTGTCGCCGTATTTTTCTCGAGTGCGGTAGGTGAAGCGTACAGATACTGTTTACATACAGGACAGTATGGTGGTACTGCATTTTATTCCTTGGGAAAAAAGAAGAAGAAAAGTCTCCTTTTTAACTCTCCCGGTTCTTTGCACATTTTTGATACGTATCGTATACGTAAACTGTGTACACCAAGGGACATTTGAAAATCCTGGCAATTTACAATCGAGCTGCAAAGTTTCAAAAAGGAAAAAGGATGCAATTTACATTGGACAATGTCTTTATGCTAAAGTTTATAATAACAAAACCCTTGTATCGTTTGGGTCCTTTCTGAGGCACCGTCCTCACTTTTTTTATACCGGCAGTGGAGGTGGAAGCGACAGAAGGACAGCGTTTTCACTTTTAATGCTGGAATTTGCCGTAGTGAGTGTATCGGTCATTTGTTGGCTATAGCTGGAGCTGGCTTTATCTTCTGTAGCTGTTATAGTCGTAGTTGGGTCTCCTTTTACGATGGTGGATACATATGGTAGAGGGAATATGCACATATATCAATCAAATGTCTGTTCCTGTAGTGGGCAGTCGAATGCGGAATTTTTACAGGTGGCTGAATTAATTGCCAGGAATTAGTGAGTGTGTGAAACTTATACGTTTATCTATTGTAGGTACAATCTGAGGGTTGAAGCAGCTAAATTGGGTGGAAATGGAAAAAAGTAATGTTGGCTTATGTGAGTTACAAATTTATCTTTAAATAAGAGATATTGGACAGCACTACACTAGTTGTAGTTTAACATCCTTCTAGTAGTGTAGATACACAAGTGGACAATTTTTTTTTTTTTTTTTTAAACCTTCTGACTCGCCTGAGCGGTGAAAGGCACTTCGACCTATAAGATCTATTATGCCTGGCCTAAACATTAGAACAATGAACAATGTTTAGGCCAGCAGACCCTCCACTTTCCTAATAAAGTTCATCAAGCTGCTGGCAGATGGCTTCTTCATCTTTTCAGGGCTGAGAATCTCCCTGTTGAAGATAGTCCTTCTGAATCCATATAGAGCTGGACATTCACATATTAAGTGCTCAGCTGTTTCGTCTTCTTCAAGGCAAAATCGACAAAGCGAAGAGCCGGTTAGGTTTATGCTGTTTAAATAATATCTTAGGTCGTGATGTCCTGTGAGGAAACCAGTTAGGTTTTTCATATCATACCTATTTAGACTAGGGATTTCGTTGGCATCTTTTTTAAAAGGCTGTTTAGCCCGCTTGGCCTGTCTTAGACCTGCGACCAACATGAAATGGATTTTTTGTGTTCCCATCTTTTAATAGCTTAATTTATAGACGTCTTAGGAGTATTGCAGAAGGGTTCAGGCCCTGTGAAGGGAGTTTCAGAGCCCAATCTGGCTAGTTCGTCGGCTTTCTCGTTTCCCTCAAAGCCCTCATGGCCAGGAATCAACCAAAGTTTGGTTTTATACCTAAGGCCAAGCGTTTAAAGGGCGTTGAAAAAGCTTTGTACCGATTTGGAGTCAATGATAGACGAGCTAAGCTGCTTGGCTGTCCGTGAATATATGGATGTAGATGCCCTTTATACCAGTGTTGTATATGTGGCTGGCGCATTCTTGTATGGCGTAAAGTTCTGCCTGGAACACGCTTGGGCTTACCCGCACGGGTATTGAGACATTTTGGTAAGGTCCGTGGAAAGCACCAACTCCCGGTACCATTTTGGAACCATCCGTATAACACTTTAGGCCAATTTGGCAAGTAGGTGGGCTATTACTAGCCCATGCTTCTCTACTAGGGATCTCCGTCGAGAACCGTTTGTCGAAGCATAAAGTTTTTTGCAGGCGGTCTGTTACCGTGCATAGCATGTCAATAGTTGGAATTTCAGAGAACATGTTTACTAACTCCGGATGTTCGCTGAGATTTATCTGTTTCATTTGGACCAGACTTGCCGAACTGCGAATTGCCAATTTGTTTATGAATATGTGGAGAGGTGTTAGTCCTATTAAGGCTTCTATATCCGCAGTAGGACAGGTACGCATGGCTCCTGATATGCCGAGACATGCAAGTCTTTGTACCGTTTAAAGCTTAGCAATTGCGGACCACCATACTAGCGAAGCGTATGTTATGATGGGCCTGATCATCACTGATGTATAGGTCCATTGAGTTACCTTTGGAGAGAATCCCCATGTTTTTCCATACATGCGACGACATGCCCATAAAGCGTTTGTTGGTTTAGTTATTTTGTTATTTATATGGGAGTTCCAGTTATGTGGTTTGTCTAGGATTAGCCCTAGATACTTTACTTCGTTGGAGTACTCTATAATCTTGTTATTTATAGAAATCTGACCTAAGTTTATCTTTCTTCTTCTGGTAAAAGGAATTATGACAGCCTTGCTTGTTTGTGGTATGTAGCCCCAGTTGAAACAGAACCTTAATAAGGCAATCATTGTGGTTAGGAGAAAGTCCAGTCCTTTTTGGATAAGGGCTGGAAAAATACTGTCTAAACCTGGTGCCTTGTATGATTTAAAAGAGTTTATGGCCCATTTAACCTTATGCGGACTGAAGAGTTTTCCGGATAAACTTAATTAACTCTTCTAATGTTTTTTGGAAACGCAGTTTCCGGTGGATGTTCATTTGTGTGATTCATGATAGGGGACCCTGGGAAGTGAGCTTGGAGCAAAGTGTGCAAGGTTTCTCGGTCACATGTGATTGTGCCATCCGCTTTGGTGAGTAAACCCATGCAGTTTGAAGGATCTTTTGAAATGGCTTTTTGCAGGCGAGCAACAGCAGGAAGTTTTTCAAGCTTCTCACAGTTTTCACACCAGGACGCTCTTTTAGATACACGCAACTTATTTCCACCAAACACGCCAATTGTGGCAAGGCATAGAACTGAACCAAATGTGCTTTCAAAATCCATTACTACACCATTTGTGGTTCTTGTAGGACTACACCAGCTGTAGTCGAAAGTCCTCCCGATACTACACAAATCGTGATCCGATGTTCTTCCCTGGACTACATCAGATGTGGACTGATATTCCTCCAGCACTACAGAAGTTTTGTTTTGCTCCTTCCAACACTACACCATTTGTAGTTCAACATTCTCTTAGCACTACACTACAGTAAATGTGGTCATACATTCTTCCAACTACACCACATGTAGTTCAGTGTCATTTCATCAAGAAATCAGTTGTGGTCTGACGGTATTCCGTCACTAATATGTTCCCAGCGTTCTTCTAGGACTACACCAGCTGGCTGTGGTCGAACGTCCGTCCAGTACTATATCAATTGTGGTCCAACCTCCAACGTTCTTCCATTCCACCTTCTCTCTTTACTTGACACCTGTTTGCACAAATTGTTAGTCCAAAGCAGAAAAAAAAGCAGGACACTCAAGAAAAACATCTTGCTCTACTTAAATGTACAAATGGAACCCCATCTTGCTGCCACGCACTTCTTCACAATCCGTCCTCTTATGCGCGCTTATCCAAAGGGAATAGAAAAAGCAAACATCCATTTCCTTAGACCTACTATCCGGCTACCCACTCCGCATATGGATCCATAACAATATCCTATTCATCCATATCCGAATTATAACAAGTGACAAGTCTCAATGACACTCCTTGCTGCTGCCGTCTGCCGTGTGTATGTATACACCGTCTGAGGCTAGCAGTAAATGAAAACAGTTTGGTGCCCCCAAAAGCGGACGGAGGGTGTATCGTCATTTCCACTTGTCTTTCTTTCTACTTACAGTGTTTTGTAAAAAAGGAAAAAAAAAAAAGAAAAAGAAAAAATTGCTTATTGGGTCAGACAGGAAGTGAAAGCCGCTCTCCTCCTGCAGTAGTTGCCAGGCAAAGGTATACTCCCCCCCGCACCTTAAGGGACACCCCAAGTCCTAAAGACGATGACAGACGTGCCTGGCATACATACACCCATCCATCCATCTGGAGCTCAGTGGCGGAGAGCTTCTCGCCTAATGCTGTCGCATATTCATAAGTAAGCAGTAGGCTTGCAGTAGACTACGAGACCTAATTGTGCACTGATCCGACAGGATATTCATCCAGTGTCTGGGAGCAAACACATTTCTTCTTCTTTTGTTATTTACAGAGAACCTTTTCTATTCCCAAACGGAATTGTTTTCATCCCAGAAGTTCACATACAATCGTCATATCTTTTTCGCAGCCGCCGCCGCGCGTCATTGTCTTTTGGTCTGGGTTTGGTCTGGCGCTTCATCGTTGTTGACGCTGTAGGAATACTCCACTCGGTGTTTGGTGCGCCGGAATGCATCTCTGTTGCTCCACAGTGAGCAATTACAGTCTGAAGTGGAATGGAGTGGAACGGCCTACTCGGGAATCACCTCTGCAGCTCTCTAGAAGATTACATCTATTGACTGTGTCGCGACAAATTCAATGTGCCGGCACTCTCTATAAGGGATGTAGGCTAGTGCTTCCAGAGTATTGTGCGGTGATGGTGCCACAGTGTAATAGAAGATTAGGAAACAATAAGGAAGCATCCCTTGTAAACATCGCACCGGCTCAGACGGTGGAAGTGGGGTGGTGAAAGTGGCGGCATCGTCTGCAGTGGTCCATCAACAAAAGAAAGTTTAGTGTGATTTTGCTCGTTCGGAATGTCCTGATGGGGCATGGGAGTTATGGGACAAAGTGCCTTACTTTGCATATTTTTTGTCCTGCCTCTGGCATTAAAACAGTGTCTATGGCGCACGCTATGAGGGTCGATGGCTTCGTTTGTCGGAGTGTCTAGTCGGTTTGTGGTAGAGCTGCAAAGTGGGTGATTGTATTCACTTTGGGTTACCTGATCGAATGGGAGGCCGGTTAAGGATTTTTCAGTGGAAAATTAAGAAAGTATCTGCTTGTGAAAAGAATGGTGAAATTGTAGTTTTGGAAGGGCTTGGACTTTACACGGTCAGCTTCTCGAGAGCTCATCTGTAGCCGGTACTAAATGCAGAAGTCCGTGGCCAAAGAATCGTCGATGACCAGCTTTACGAAGCCAGGCGGTCTGATGGCGATGCCGGCAAGCGTATTTGCAGAGAAAACGCCTTTAAGCCATTTTTACAATAGAATCTAGAAGATAAATACTACAAGCACTTATAAGTAAGGCTGGTTGATGACATAAATAAAAAATAAAATAAATGCAAATTTATGTAGATCCTAGACCTAAATTCTCGTAACCTATTCTTTGTGTGAGTTGTTATTTTTGGCACGAATGGAAGCGACTTACAATTTTATGCCGCTTTTCAAGGTGTTGCAGCGGAAAAAATTTAAGGATGTGATGTGAGGTTTTCCAGCGATCGCATCTGAGACCCTTAGTCAGTAATCCAGCAAATTAACTCCTAAGCCACTTCGCTCCAATTTAAACAGTCATAAGACCAGGACAATCGCTTTTCGATAGCTTCTAGTTCCCTGGAAGAAGCTTTCATTCTCCAGGTAGATCGTATAAATGCCCGACGAGGCGATAAATGTCCTGTTTGCAGTTGTTAATATCGCAGTGAATACCAAATGAGGAACTGGCTGCAATTCGCCAAAACATTTGCGGAAGAACAAAATGCGAATATATACAAGAAGAACAATGATCATCATGCGTGTACTTATGCGACTATTACCCATAAACTACTGGGCGAATTCGTTCTTATAAATAAATGGATCGCGACAGCCTATGCAATTCGTTTGACAAAACGGGGCCATGAAGCGATATTTTTTAAAGTTTTCGACATGAAGAATAAGACAAAAGATCATAAACTAACTATTAAATAGACTGACAGCTGTCCTACGTCTCCCGGATTTCCTCCGCAAATTGTTTCTATACTAGCCCCTCAATTGTACTGTCGGTGATCTGTGAATACGTGTGAAGCAGCAAAAAAACCAAAATTCTGAATGGCGGGAGGTGTAGGTACAAACAACTGACACTCAGCAGTGTTCCTACATCGTAGTATCTCTGCCTTTTTGTGGGAATTTCGATTTCCGAAAAACTTTCCGTGCGTAAAAGGAAAAAAACTTTCAAACTGTGGGAATTTAAATAATCTGACAAGAAAATATTCAAACTAAAACTACATTTCACCACGAATATCAAGGCACTAAATATCCATGAAAAGGAGATTTGCCATTGGCAAAAATTTCTAGTACCAAAAAAATTATTATTATAATGCTAACAAACTGCGATTTTTTTACTAATGCGATTTTCTTTCCGCAAAATGCGAATTTTACTTTTATAAGTAAGATTTTTTTCATTACAAAATCGAGGCGATTTGATTTTGGTGAAAATGAGAGAATGATTTTCATGAAGATTCCGTTTAGTAACGAAAACAAAAAACACATTAGTTATTAGGTATCAGACATTTATTAAAAAAATAAGATATGTAAAATAAAGATACCACCGTGAGTATAGAAAATAGGCATCCAAAGATGATGACTGCCCTTTTATTTATTATTGTTTCTTCCAACAATTTATTCTAGGAAACTGATTTTTTTTTGTAATTTTGCTTACACTTTTTAAAACGACAGTACAGTTTGTCAGTTTTGTTTAATGCTGTTGTTAGTTGTTTAACAAATCGTTAATTAAAAAAAAAAACAGTCGAAAGAAAAACAGCTTGCGAATACCGAAAAAAAGGGAACGTAAAAGATGAAATAGGTTGCGAAACTTAAAGGAAATTCTATGGCGAACATGCGAACAATTTTTTGATATCAATATCTATCGATGATAGATATCTATGTGTCCAAAATTCATTATGGAATGATTTAAAAGAATATTCCTTTTCTTTATATTGTACAATTTGAACATTCACTGCACTTCAATTACATAATTAGTTTCACTTGACACCAAGAAATAGGAAAATCTAACAACTATTTCTATAAAAATGTAGCGAATAATTTCAACCTGAAACTCAGAAAATCTTTTATTTTCCCAACACAGCCCCACACTCGATATTGAAATGAGAAATTGAGAATCCACCTCAGGCTACCTGACATCTGTTCAAACCAGAAATGTAGGCTGGTTTTTATCAAGTATGCGTGTGCCCCCTTTGAGTAACATGACACTAATACATGAATTCAAACTGGCCTCAATTCAAGGTCCAATTCAGCTTGTAGGCAATCCCTCTTTTTTGGCTGAAGCTGTCAGTCTATTTCGTAATAAGTTTATGACATAGATATATTATAAATCCGACAAGTGGAAACAAAACTGCCTGATCTTGCGCAGACAGGTGGCAAATGTGTCTAGTCAAGTCATTTCGTATTTTTCATAAATTTGAATTTTTGACCGAGGAGTGTTCATTATAAATGAAACGTGTTCATATTGAGTTTACAAATTCCACAGAAGAATAGAAGGCATATTTTTCTTCCGCGAATGTTTTGGCGAATCGATTTTTCCAACGAAACTCACAGCAATGTCAACCATTATAATAGAAACAATTATTACCAGGGGTTCTTGGATAAAGTCGGCAGCGAATGAAATATCCATTTTTGGAGAACTTTTGGAGAAATGCCAATCGACTGGTTGGTTAGTCGTGCGACCCGCTGTAGGTAATTTACGCCAATAGTGGAAATAATCTTCAAGTTGATAGGGACAACCTCGATGTTTGTGGGATCTTTGATCTGCCAGATCTGACTTCTCTAAAATTCTTCCTTCAAGTAAATTTTGCGAGAAAAATGTCGAAAACACTAAGATGAAGCAGAATAAGTTTACCCTAGGTTCGAATGATTCACATATAAAGCCACCTTGTGATCCTGATGTAATTGATTAAAAAAAAAGTGTTTTGGAATTAAAAGGTTTAAGCATTTCCCTTAACCCTAAATAGAAGGAAGGTCTAGGTACACTCAGAAGACAAAACTGCCTCACCAAGGGAATGTAGTAAACCTTTTCACTAAACCAAACATATCCTAAAAAGCACCTCCCGTGGGTATAGTCATTCACATCAGTAGTCCCTGACGTGTGTACTCGGTTTTCTATGTTTCGATTTATTATTATTAAACTATTTTCAGCCAGAAAGTCGTAATTCAATTTCAGACACTCATCCCTACATTGCCCACCCAATTACATCTTGCGTCTATTCCCAGGACGAAGCATAAGCCCCACTAGCGGCCGTTCCTTACCGCCAGCTCCATCACACGGATTGATGAATGTAGCACATCAAATTACTTACTACACCAAGTGACATCCCATTACGATGATGTTCAATTTTAATTTTACGACTCCACCAAAAAGGATTAGAATCAAAAACTGCAACCCCTGCATTGCGAAAGCTGAACGAAAAGAGAAGGGAAAATTCTCAACTGGAAGGAAGGATAACCATAAAAGGATTACTGCAGAATTACCAACCTAAGAACATTGCATGTAAGTAGACGAAACGAAATTAAAAATCATTCCTCCACCCTGTCACTGGGGAATATAAGTCCAGGAAGAAACTATATCCTTCGAATGGATGTCAAATATATATAGCACGCCACACCAACTCCATCGTTCGACTTTTAATCCCATAAAGCGCGTGAATTAAAGTGATTGAGTATTCTTACCAAGAAGTCACGGTCTGTAAAAACGACCACGACCACCAATTGAATGTGACTGCGATGAGTCGAGCGTGGAGGCTACATGCGCGCACTGTGCTGTGTGATGTGGTGCGGAAGTTCAAAGCCAACTACTGTCCAATTTCATCAGCCAGCATTGCGGTGGCAACTGGCGATGGCAAGTCGTATCGTAAGTACTTTGTAAGAGAGAATAGAATTCAATAAAACCAAAATGGTGGCTGTGTGGAGAGAAATTCAATAACACCCAGCACCGGCACCTAATTCAAGACATCCTTTGGAGTTGCTCCCATTTGGGGGAGCGAGTGATTACAAGCAAAATGCTTGGGCAGAGTACGAGTAACGAGTATACCCACTCAGTTCGAGTTCACGTAATCGTTAAGTCGCTATTGCTGCCGGGTGGAAGAATGTGCCGGCAAATCGATATAGGGTTACAAGTAAATTCTTAATCCCTTAACAAATTTGGCGGGGGTGAGCTAAGCTCGAAGTGAAAAATTAACTCGCCAGACACTTGTAATTTGTATTCAACTGGATAGCAGCTAGGAGACATGTGTTTTTGTCTCCGAACATGGTCGGACGTAGCGAAATATTTAAGAATGTAACTTTGGAAGGTCCTTTCCTTATCATAATCATCAGGCAATGTAACCCGATAAGGAAACTTTGGATATCAGTTCAATTCAATTCCTAAGACATTAAAGAAGCTGCGGAGATTTTAAAGGGGCCCGCTATAGGCGCCTTGTCCCTCGCAGGATAATCTGTACTAGAGTATAGAAGAATTTATTGTCTTCTATAAATAAACATGTCTGTAAGTCCTTTGTACGATTCCAAAATACTTATCCGATTCGAAGTCCATTGGTGAAAGGTCATTTGTGGGTATTCTCAGAGTGTTCTTAGCTTTATGTGAATAGTTTGTGATAAGGGGGCGTGGCACCTTTCGCGCTAAATGCACTTTTCGACGCACAATCTTGGTAAAAAAAACCCTAAGGCGATATATCCTGGCACCAGTTGTAGCGATAGTTACATTTTTTTTTTTACATAACTGTAGACCTCCTGTGTCAAGCAGGATATGGGTGGTATCGAACAAGGGGCGTGGCACCTCTCCTATAACAAATCCATTTACAGAGCTCTACTCGATGAAAGGCCGTATAGTGAGAGTAACATTATTTTTCTACCCATGGGCGGGAGCGAAAAACTGGGCGTGGCAACGTACTTCCCAAGAAAAAATTCCACATGCTACTTTTAAAGGTTAAAGTTGTAAAATTTCCATCATTGACGTATATTGTCTGAAGAAGCACTTCGCCAAATGTGGGCGGAATAAGAGAAGGGGGCGTGTTGCAGTTCATGCAACAATATACTTGAAATACTATTTTGGCAGTTATGGCTGCTTGGGATTGGAGATTTGACAAATGGACGTATATTCGTTGGTTGGGAGCACATAATGTAAAAATGTGTGGTGCATTTTCTAGCATGCGTGCAGCTTTTTATAGCACAGCTCTAGTTAAATAGAAAAGCAATTCCTATTACATTTCATACTCGCAGGAATCCGGAAATCGAAAGCTGTTGATTTGCCTCGTCACTTAACGAAGCCGCCAGGCTTACAGAAAGCAGAGCAACAGTGGGTACACTTGGCCCCAACCTTTTACAGCTTCCGACGCTCATTGTCACTGCCAGAGCTCTTACTTGTACTCAGAGTTCCCTCCGATCTCATATTGCGGCAGAAAATGGTACTCAAATGGGTCTGGTGGTAGAACACAATGATGTTCCTAAAACGGATTTATGGTAAAGGGTCATTCATTTTTCGGTTTCGAAAGTAAAGCTAAATAAACGCACGCAGCGATACGAGATTTAGGTCCAACGAAGAGGTCATCTTTGAAACAAATGCCTATTTTGAGAGCTTTGAGAAAACCTGTCATTCGGAGGGAATAAACAAATTGGAAAAACGCTGGGCTTCGATACACTGAACTAAAAGGAGATTATGTTGAGAAATAAAAACTTTTTGGCCAAAAAAAAAAATGCATTATCCAAAGAGTCACTGACTTAACACCCCTCGTACATTTTTGATGAAAATTTGATTTCATTATAAAGTTTGAACTTGCCATTAAGTGTGAAGAACAATATCATTCAAATGGCCGCCTCAGAAAGGTTCGCAGCATGTGATTCTTTTGAGGTAGTTGTTAACCACTTTTTCGCACGGGGTATCTCGGTCATAACTTGAGTAATATTGGTTTTTCATTCATTCGGGGATTATTCGCGTGAACACGGTCTTTTGCATAGCCCCACAGAAAAAACTCGAACGAAGTCAAATCGCCAAAATGTGAAGTTGCGCGACCAGGAAACTTCTCATGCGATAATCATAGCGTAATGTGCGAAAAGTGGCTGTGTGTGAATCATTACCTTGGTTGTAAGTTTTAATAATTTTAACGCGTTGTGCGACTGTTAAGCGATCCATTATCGTAAATGACAAACAGTCAACTAATATTATGACACTTCAAATGACAGCTGAGCTGAGCCGGTGTCAAATGCTACCGCTACCAACTTGAAACCACGAAATGAATGACCCTATAGGTTTTTTTTGACGTGGGCCCTAGTGCGCACTAGTTGTGCCCTGAACTAACCCCAGTTAATTTGTCGGGGCAAGAATTCAGTGCTGAGTTTCGCTGTCATTTCGCTGGCTGTCATTCACTTGTTTATCGTGATAAAGGTAAATACAAATAAATTTGGTATTCAATGGAATTGAGTTCATTCATTTTTAACAATAAACAAAAAATAAAGTGAAGATAACATTTCGTTCACCAAGATAAATATTTTCCAATTTCAAAAACTGGCAGACTTCAGGGCAACATATTTTTCGTTCGATATTCTAGCCGAGTTTTCAGGGTTGTGCAGGGTTTTTAGCAGATGTGGAAATCAGCTGATACTTCTCAGTGCGCACTAGTGGGCACTAGTGCTAGGCACGTCAAACAAACCTTATGTTTCTCTATCGGAATTTGGTCTTCACAGTTGTATCCTGCACGAGAATTTGAATTGAAACGTCTATCTAGTAGCAAAAGTCTGTTGTTACAATTTTGGAAAAATAAGAATTTAGTTATTGATATTGAAGGCCGTCAAGGGGTCACCCCGACTTGCCGAAAAACACATATATAGCTCACATGAGGCACGTATCTGCCATCCTACCTAATCATTGAAGCGGCTCATGTTAGACTTTCGATACTCAGTCCAGAGAGCCATTCCAATAGAGCGGTAAAGTGAATATATTTCCACTATTTCGGTCGCTTATTTATTGAACAGAATGCCATTCGATTCGATGAAATATCCTTCTGCCGATCGACTCCGCTGACGAATCCATTTCGAACTACCTCAACCAATTTGCTCCATTCTACTCCAAAATGCATGTACTCGTAATCCTCGGTCCCCAAGTGAGAACAACTCACCCCATTCAACAGAATTTGTGCCGCAATTGTTCCGTATCCACAACCACATGCCATTGTGAACATATTGATATGCCAGTGCTCGCATTGGTCCCAGTAAATTGGTACCAATTCACTTTACATTTTTTTCGGTATTAGTTAGTCTGGACACACTCTAAGCCGATTGTCTTTGAAATGCTAAATCAATCGAAAATCCCATCCTAACTGCCCTCTCCATCGCCATCACAATTCGACTTACATCCAGCCGACCACAAAAGCTTTTGTAAGTGTAAACGACGAAAGACGTATACCGTATACGAGTAGGTGCAGCAACAATGACCGACCGACCAAAAATAACAAAATCAATATCCAAAGTTGCCTTTGAGCAGGACGACGACTACCGACCGACACGATGGGGACCATACCGACAGGCGGTAAGTCTGTTGTGACCATCTCGACGCATCTCCATCATCAAAGCAATATAAATGCACAATGGTGCAAGTAATCGGGCTAAGATATGAGAAAATCCCAAAAGGACCTTCCCATAGCCATTCGCTTGTGTTTCTATATCAGAGCGTTCTCCAGCTCCAGCGCACATCCTCAACCGCACTGCAAGTAAATCTAAACAAAGGACAAGCGTCAGCAACAAAGGCGAAAGCGCACGAGTATAATATCCGAGGGAATAGTACCAAGTTAATGGATGAAGAAAGAATGGTTTTCCGGAAAAGCAAACTCGTCCTTGTTGCGCGTCGCCTCTCGTCACACCTCACATGCACGTCCAGCGCGCCCAGATATAGAGACTCTTCGGCTAAAGGGATGCGATGTTGATGTTTATGACTTAGATGTACACTTTCAAGTTGGGTATAGGTATATGGTGTATGGGCATGGGTTCTATTGTGCTATACGGCTCGGTTACACGTATGGGTATAAATGAATTTGATTCCATCCTTCAGAATTTGTCATGATTATCGACGCTCTATTGTGCTTGTAAGGATATGACTGGTATAGCAACGGTTGGAAGGATACAACAAGCGGCGAAGGAAAAAAAGTTGCGTTGTTGGAGGAAAAAAATTAGAGCACAAAGGAGACAGAAGGTGGACACGGGCAGGATATCCAGTAACGAGTGACGGTATGGTCTACTACTGTCGGTCTCAAAAACAACCCTTTGCCAGCGCGATGAAATCATTCGACTTTAATTGATCCGGGCTAGTGAAAGTGTAATGGTGGAATGTTTTCGTGGGTTTTTTGTGTGTGCTGTTTTGTGTTGGCGCTGTTACAATGGCCCAGTGGGGTGGTATTAATCTTAGACGATGACAGGGACAAAGGATATACTTTGATGAGATTTGTTTTTGTTTATAATGCAAGTAAGGATAAATTACTTGTAGACTGGAGGTGCACGCACAGCTCCTTACTTTGATGTTCGAAAGTAGTTGTCCTTTTAAATGATTGGAAAGATGAGTCAATTATTTCGACAGAGCTCATTTTTTGTGAGTTGAATGGGTTTGGATGACTGAAAGGACGAATAGCAAATATTCACGATCAACACGGTAGGATTTTGCTACGTTGATAGTTCGTTGGAATATTGAGGTGCAATTGCTAAACAGAAAGTGAAGACATGGTTTGTGCGCTAGATTCTAGGTATCGTAATCTTTTTGAAGGAGCAGCCTTTCGCGGTTGTATAATACTCAACTGGACCTACTCTATCTAAACCGCTGACTTTAATTTTCAAACGATATTATATCAAACTGTATGGAATACACTATTGCCTTGGGGTTTTCAGTCCAGTTTTACATGTCCCCCCTAGAGGGAGGACGACTCTTGCGTGTTGGCATAGATTCCACAGCAAATGATCTTTTACTGTCATGATCTCAGAAGTACCCTACTCGACTTTGAAAATTCTTCTATCATAGCAAATGCAGAACGCTTTTTGATCCTTGAAAGTTTCGTCCACTATATCTTTAGCAGACCTTATAGACATTCTCAAACCGCTTCCAGTACTACATTCTCTAAGCCCGTTGGCCCCAAATTCATAGCCAACTAAGAATTATGGACGACGAGATTGGGCAGTGACAACATCCCGAAGAATTCTTTAAATGGACTCCACAGTGTGTTGGAAGACTACAAACTACATTGCAATGAAAAGTCTTGTATAGGACAGTTCCATAGAAACAAATCTGGTGTGCCAGCACCATTTGAAGTCATTTGACCGCTTGAAAGTTTTGCTGCTAGTAGGCCTGCGGGTAACTAGCGAATTGCCGAGTCCGCCGTAAAGAAGACTTGAAGACCACCGGGACTGTCGAAAGACGGACCCGAAGACCGCCAGGGCCATAACTTGCGCCCACCAGAGTCCTAGCAGAGGAACGAGCCGCTGACCGTTCTGCTGCAGTTCAACCGTGGATTATAGACAAACCAAATATATTAATTATAAAACTACTTGAATTGTTAAGATTGAATAATAAAGTTGTTTTTGGAATACATTTTTGTAATAAAGGAAACTGTCCTAAGCCTGAAGTTCGTGTTTCTTTAGGAAGGACCTTGGCGATCCGGCGAGCGAACCTCAGCCCTAGACAAAAAGCACATCACAGTTGTTTAACCGGACTTCGGCACTTCCCTCAGCAGCAGTCCGGTAAGGTGTCAGTAACCACGGCTGTAGGGGGTAACCACTGTCACATTAAATAAAACAAAAAATATGTTCATTTTATTTTTTATCATTACAACAAACTAACAACCCTAGAATTCGGGGGCTAACATCGCCTTAAACTTCCTCTAATAATATTCTTTGTATGTATTGTATTATATTCATTGGAATTGAGAGACATCAAATTTAATACATATGGGACAAAATTCATTTTCTAAAAGCACCAAGGTGCGCCGAACGAACTTTGAAATTGTTTTCTGTGCCATATACTTACTAGCACATTTGTACCGACATTGTAACTCCCTAGCATAAGGCTGTGACACTGGTGGAACTGATGTGCTTCTTATGTTGCTTGGATAATTTAACGATGTAAGGATCATCAAGAGACATTCCTTGTTGATTAAACTTACTGCTGCACAAGGCTAAACAAAAAATTATAATGATGATTTTATGCCCCCCAGCAAGGGCGACAATATGGCTGATTAACAAAAGTAAATTTGTCGGCGACCTACCCAACCGAAAAAGGAAAATAGAAGAAGGAACGACAGTCGAGTTCTACTTTACATAATATATAGAGGTGCGTGAACTTAGTGGAGGCTCGGCGTTGCGATCAATGGCCGATTACAGAAATTGTACTAGTTGTTACAATTTCGCTAGTCGGCCATAGATGGAATTAACAACCTTCTTTTGATTTTATTATTAAATTCTTCTTCATCCTTACTCTCCGACTCAAAAAATATCATATTTGATGACTGGAACAATGATTTTCAAATTAAAAAATACTCAATTTGACACTTCTTCATTTGGCTCACAATGACACTTTTAAGTACAAGTCACAATCAAACTCATTTCAAGTTACGTGCTGATGAAATTTATTTGTTTCCAGTTGGCTGACGATAAACAGTCCTCGATTGTATCAAGTAACGCGGTGCCACCCCTGGTAACAGTCGAAATACCTTTCTCGATTTGCGAGAAAGATGGAAGAGATTAGTCGCTGCCTTATGCCTCACCAGGGTGCCAGGGTTAATGGATAAATCGACAGGCTCTCCGTTAAACGGACGAGGACAGAAATATCTGCAGGGAGGTCTTATATTTATATTTCCAAAAAGCACCGTCGGTCAATGTCCATCTAAAGAAGATTCCACTGTAAGTCGACTTTCTTATCTTTCTTGCATTCACTTTGTCCAGATGCATGCTTCTTGCAGAGCGGGCCTTGGTCCTCCGCTAATCATGAGTAACACTTTCAACTTTAATTCCACGATCTAAAAAATACAAGGCAGTACCTACCAAATAAATTTACATTTATTAAATAAACGTTCCACACATCCAAGTGAAGCCTGGTAACCTTTCATTGTCATTTCGTTCATAGATGGCGCTCTATTTGCTGTCTTCAACTTTTAAAGAAATAACTCTTGTCGTTCTTTCAGCCCTCTAGAATTGGAAGCGTTAAAACTACAAAAGAGTTGCACTTGCAGTTGCAGTTGCAGCAAATATCGTTTGCAACCCCAAATTTGACTGAGAAGTTAATGGCGGATCGATGAGTTGAAGTGTGGATATGACTTTCTCAAAAAAAAATCCCGATAAAAAACCCCACACAACCCTCATTTAAAAAGGTATTTGTTCAGTTACAATACCCCCGCCAACCCATTAAAAGCTCTCGTGCATTTCTGTATCGTCGTCCAATCTATTGTCTCCCCACTCACATCTTTCCCTCCATATCCACGGGGAGACTATGAATCGTGCCGCACATCACTCATCAAAATGCATTAAATGCACGCGCATTTTACACGACGACAAATGTAAAACATCAAACAAAATGCACATGTGCATCATCACAGCCAGCTTCTTGCATATGCCACCGTGTCCCTTCCATCCGTGTAGCGTTTCTTTCCATATCCGGGCAGGCAGTCTGTCTGCCTGAAACTAGGACACGAAGTAATCTAGGAAAAATATTACACCAACCCAGCCGCCACGGGTGAAGTCGCCTCTCCTATCGCCAAGGCAAAAGCAGCCCATAGTCGCTGCATCCCCCTTCGGCGCGCGGGCGGACAGAGGGGTAGTGTTGCTGCTGACCTAAGAGGGCTTAGGGTTGCAGCTAGACAGGGCTATGGTGTCGGTTTTTATATGGCTCTATGCAACTATACACTAGTGACATCTACCCACGCTCGCCCAGCAAAAACAAAAACTTACTCAACTCAGTTTCTTTTTTGTTTTTGTTTTGCTATTCATTCCCTTAATGTACTGCATAGCATTCCGTTACACGTGCCACTTTAAAAACATACCGTTGCCGTTGGTATATCTATAGTCAGTAATGTACATGTAGTCAAATGTCTGGCTGGCAACTGCCGCATATATAATCGTAGCGGTATTGTAAGCTCCATGGGGCCGCAGCCGGAGAATGAAAGAGAGAGAGACCGAGTTCAAAGCTGTCGCTATATTTGCGATAGTGCATGTGCAACCCATTTACTGTGATTACTCAAGTCGGTTACAGAAAGCCACCCACCCTGTTGGCCAAGTGCATGTACACAAAAGGGATGGTATGTAACTGTATTTAAGGGAGCACAGAAGAGAGCCGACAGGCTTTTATGGCCAAGTTAACAGGGTACGTTACGTGGAGTCTGGAGTGCTGCTGTACAGTAAATTCTGTTAACTTTCCGGCAGCAAAGAGCGTGCGGTTAACAGACGGCAGACGCGCCAGGAAGGAGTTCTCTCAGAGTGCCTTCTGCACGTGCCGTTTCCTAGAGAGGTACGTACAATACAAATGCTAGGCAACTCTCAACTAATATTAACTTACAGGATCTCTCTTGCATGTCGATTTTCGACCGGCGGCGGCTCTCTGTCTCTCTGAGACGTGGCAATGTAAATAGCGACCCACGCCAATGTAAAGACTGCCGAGGGGGGTTTGACATGAAGTGACAATCTGAGCGCATGTGGACGTGGGTGCGGGGACGCAGGGTGGCTGGGGGTGGCCCGCTTGCATTTCTCCCACTTGTGCAGGTTTTACTTTTTTGTTTCTGTGCGCCACGTGTATTTTTTTGTTCTTGTAGCTATGTGTGTGCGGAAGAGCTTTTGCACGAGTAACAAGGTCAAGGCCACACACGCCTCTCTATGTAAAATATCCAGTTGCACCGAAGACAATACGGATGTAGTGGTGGTGGTGGTGGTGCTGGTGCTTGTGGTAGCTCGTGGTATAGATACAGTGATGGAAGCAACGGCGTCGGCGACAGAAGGTGTTGGTGGTGTTAAAAGCCTGCTAGAGAGTGAGTGAAGTGACGGTTAATTGGGATGGAAGTATAGACCAACCGAGCCACCCCACCCTACCCTGTACCCCTCGGTGTAAGTTGATTTTTCTTTTTCTCTGCACAGTCGGTGGTACAGCGTCGGGACGGAATTAGATATACATGAGCCCTTATATACCGGAAGTAGGTCCACAGCCAAGCAATGAGTTATTGGCGGATGATGTGCGAGCGTGCAAAGCTTTTACGTCAGACAGAGAGAAGACTTTCATTTGAAGTTGTCGTAGTCAGCCGGCAGTGTTGGGTGGTGGGGTGGTGCTGGTCTGGTGGTACCGCTGGCATCAATAACTCTTCGGGGAGTTGGGTAAAAATAGTTTTCCATTTTTCCGCTTGTAGTTGTAGGTATATGTGCATGCGGTGAGGGGATGTAAATAACCGGAAGAGAAGAGTGACAGGATACATTCAATCCCGGTATAGAATCGGAGTGGTGTTCAAATGGAAGGGGGGGCTGGGAAATTAGAAAAAAAAGACATTACAACGACGAACAGCTCGAGGAAGGGTGTGGAATGTTCTAATGAAGGGCAGAAGTGCGGTGCACGGCGCCCACTGTGTATACTCATATACAGACACAGACACCGACACAGAATATGCTTGTTGCCACCAGAGTTTGCTCCCGACCAAACACGGGGATCGTGAGCGGCACCGTGGCCGACACCGATTCTCATTACAACACAGATGGACATGTGGTTCCCGGCTTTGGCGGGGGAACTATTTACTGCGGTTATTCTGGTTGGACTTTTTTCCTTGTTGTTTGCTGTTCCCTTATGGATTTAAGGAATATTCTGCGCTGTCCTTTAATGACGTTGTTAATTTTTTTGGAAATTTAAAGCTTTGAATTAACTGGTTAAAGCTACTTTAGAGCTACTTAAACAGTAAAATTTGCCTCTTGTACGGAAAGACGGCTCACAAGTTTCGGATCGGTGGGATTGACAAACAGGTATAGGTACGTTACATGTTGCTGTTTGTGGAGGCTTCTTGTGACTGTCGAGAGCTTTCAAGCGCACGCAAGTGAGTTGTCACTGGTGGGTAGGAGTGTGATGTGCTTAGCATAGGGAAGTGCAGGACAGAATTAGTATTCTGTGTTGCAACACATTTAGGGTTCAACTCAACTCAAACTGTGTTAGGGCTCTAGAATTTTCTGAGAATATTGACTTGGGAATGGGTTCGTGAGAGTTAGCTATTGAAAGATGGCTTGAACTTTGCCGTATGGGGGATTTAAAAAAAATGATGCCCTTTGAAAAGGTTTTTTTTTTTCGTGCGAATATGGAGCTTGCAAGAACGGTATGAGTTTGGATAACATTTACCCCATCAGCAGCTAACTTTGGACAATGAACTCTCTTCACAAGTACTGGAGGTGGTTGTGCCTCTTAGAAGGCAAGATATTGAGATGCATGTTAGTCGCCAGCAGTCTTCAGGCTTCAGAGAACCAGTGAGACAGGTGATCTAGCTAAGTCTATTTGAGGCTCGAAGAGCATTGGAAGAGGAGACCGATTTGGTAGGCTGTCAAAAATCACTGAAACCAGTGATTGAAAAGAGGTTTCAATAAACAAAGTCAAATGACCTATAAAATACTCACCGTTATTTCTGACGGCAAAAGAGGCATTGAAAAGAGTTACATTTTAGTAAAAATCCAATTTCCTGAGACCTCAGAGCAAATTGTCATTGAAAATGGAAATTTCTATTAAGAACATTTTTGAAAGATGTCCAGTTTGGAGATTCCAATGACCGCTCATTGATTTTATTGTCATTTTCATAAAAAAATAATTAAAACACTTTCATTTCTCTTGCAAATTCACATGACAACTTGCGAAACTCTTACGCACAGTGTTCCCACACTCCCAGATAAAAATCTGAAAATCTTGTCTTTCCGAAATAACAAAACAATAATTTAAGATTTTTTTCAAAATATACAGCACAATATTTACTACACAAGAACAAAGTATTAAATACCGTTAAATGTATGTTGTATAGGTATGGTTGCCAGTTCGGAAAGAAAACACATCTGGACATTATTTTGATATTCCGGGACTCGTCTGGACATTTAAGAGTTCGTGATTTAATGTTTTTTTATAAAAAAGGGGATAAAATCCCCTATTTCTGTTATGCAAATAAAAATATAATGTATCAATTAAGTTTACATTTCTTTTCTGTTACATTTTAGCATTGACCGACGGTTTTTTTTAACCAGGTCTTAATAGACTTGCGAAACAAAGATTACTGTAAACCTGATTTTTTTATATATTTTTATGCAAACAAAGTCTTTTCTAGTCTAATCTAATCTACAGTAAAAATTGCAAGTCTTTTACAAAGTCAATCCAAATAAAATTTTTATGAGTGCTTCTTGAAGATGATTTTTTCCACATTTAGTGTTTGCTTTACCGAATTAACGACTTTAATTTTAAGAATGATAAGGCAATTTTCATAAAAATCTAACAGAATAAATGACTCATCCTTCATTGAGTCAAATTCTATACGGTTTTATTCTCCGAGATGTAGGTAGTCACATAAACTGAAAACTCTTTCGTAAAACGCATTTTTGACGCAAATGGAATTGAAATTAGCTTCTTTCAGATTTTCAACTCAACGGAAGAATTCTTAAAACTTTGTATTTTGGCAGTAACACGGTTCGTGGACGATGAATAAAAGCCTCTCGGGAACAACAGTAAAAACAGGATAAACCAGAGCCAAGGTATACTGAGAGCTGAAATTGTTCATTTAAGTTCATTAACTCATCGGATAGTGGGGTTCAACTTCAGTTTGAAAGTGATTCAAGTTTCGTTAAGTGCGGATGAGATCAGTCAAATTTGGAAAAATCTGTTTTGCCGAGACCTTTGTTTGAGCTTTCGACTCAATCATTTTTAACCCGGACTCTGGATGGGGCTAAAAATATCTGGACAATCCCGGCTGTCTGTCCACCCTTTGTATAGGTTAATTCGCGAAAGCGTCAGTGTCAATTGTCAAATAAGAAGAAGAAAAAGCCAAGTGACAGTTAAAAGCTTGTAGGAAAACTGAACAGATTTTATATGGTTGTTGTAAATATAATTATGTTAAAAAATACTATAAACTAATAAAGTGCAAAACAAAAGATAAAAGAATTTTAGAATTGAAAAATTACTTTTATCAAACGATAAACAGCTGAGAAGTTAAAGTAATGGGAACTGTGCGCTTTTTAACAATAATGGAATAAAACACTACTCTGGCCATTATAAGGCAGCTTTTTTATTCTATAAGTTTTTTTTGACGTTTAAACGAAGAAGAAGCCAATCTGTGAATTGTGAAAGGATGGGCCTCGCGGAACACTCGATCGAGTACCTATCGTAAATGTCAATTTTCCACTTACTTACGACAAAGAATTTCCTTACTTTCGAGTTGATGGAAGAGTTAGTAAAACCGTTGGCATGGGCTCTGTTCGACTCAAAGTATTCATAGAGAACGTTTTTCTTCAATAAAAAAAGTTGTTTTAATTTGTTAGAGTTAGAAAATTACTAAAAGCAAAAATCTTGAAACGAAAATGAATTTTAGGTAAAAAAGAAAAAAAAAAACATATCGTGCAGTCTGGCACACTGAAACACATCCAGTTGTCTCGTATGCCCAGACTTATATCTGTCGAGTTTTCTTCGTTCGGAATCACTGCCCAATGAGCAATAAAAAGTATTCACTTTCGAAAATTTGAAACCACGAATTTTCCGCAAATCTGTCTTCATGGCCTCCTTTCAGCTACTGAAAACCATCAAAAAAATAAAATAAATCGCCCAAGTTTGGTCTTCGAAGCTATCGTCTTTGCGAGATGCAAAATTAAGGTCTATTTCAATTCTTCGAAATACGGGTCACTTTTGCTAGCGCCACCTTTTGAGCTATGTAGGTACCTACTTATTTTATGGGCTAGTTGTGCCTATCTAGCAGTTTTTTTTTTTTTTTTTGATTTGACGACCTTCATGTCGAATGTTTGTCAGACTTTCGTGATAGGCGTACTGAAAATAAGACAGCGGGTCGTATTAACAACATTTTGTTACTGAATTTTAACAAAACAAATTTTGTTAAACTGCTAGAAATTTTTTTCAACCATTAGTGTATCAGGCGGTTATTTCTGGACTAATAAAGCGCAGTCCAAAAGAAAGACATTTTCTTTTTTAGTTTTTCATAGAACCTGGGGCCTTTTGCTTGTATCCTCAATCAATACTTGACAAACGGAAATACAAAACAAATAAACCGTAAGTTATCGAATTGGAGTTGTAACTAGTTTTTGGTTTTTGACAAATGTGAATAGCAGCTCAGGCGATTTACCGCCGTAAGTCAATCAACCAATGGAGAAATGCCAAACCAAAATGAGCACGAACCAGCTGCCACCTGTTAAATTGGTTCTTTCTGAAAGCAGTGTTGCCGATTCGTAAATAAATCTCTAAAAGGAAGCACTCCTTACAAATCATTTTGCAAAGATTCGCTTATTTTAAAATCAATTTAAATGGTCCTTCCATTGCGCAAAAACTCATAGGAAAACAACTCCAAGCGCTAACAATTTAAATTTTTAATTTCCTTTCCCTGCCAGAAAATGTATGGTGAATTTACTATTCACGCCATTTTAAGCAATTATTTCGCATATCGGATTATCACCTCCACCACAGTCAGATCACATTAAAAGATGAAATATTTTCCCAAACATTTTTAATTAACAACTTGGCCCATAATTTTAATCACATTACAAGTGCGCATTTTTTTTTGTTGTTGCCTGTGCAGCCCCATTAGACCTTCCTAACTGTCATTGTTTAACAGATTTGTTTGCTTTTTATTTGTATTTTTCTGTATTTAAACATCTCATCCGCATGACAGCAATTGTTTCGCAATTAAAATCCCTCCCGTTGTCGAATGCATTTTCTGTACTGTTCAGCTTCTGCATTGAGTTCCCACATTTGCATATAAAATTTCATTAATCATGGTCAAAATCATAAACGAGATTATTGTAAATTAACGCAAAAGTCCGTTTCAAAAAAAAAAAAAATAATCGGTGATTACTGCGCGTTGATCACACGCGCGAACAAAAGTGCATCAGCAAAAAAATAAAAACAGCACAATCAGGATAAGCTCCTAAAAAAGGAGTGACAGAAAAAGCGCGTGCAAATTATTTGTATTACACTATAATTAATAATAATTGCCAAAGCAAATCAGACTGCACGGGCAATCAGCCCCCTGTCACACCCCCCGGTGTGGCGCACTCTTAAACAATCATTATCAACTGGATGCACTTACAACCAACATCGGACATGCAATCACGGAATGTGACAACTGTACAAACCACACTCATCGCAAATCCTTGTCACGTGCTGTGTGAATGCGTGTGTGTCTCTCTCTGTGAGTGAGTGTGTGTTTATTCCGTGGTAGGGGTGTTAGGAAATCATTTGAATAGTAGATAGGATCTTTCCGGCGCATCTTTTTTTTGGCGCACATTTTGTTTTGCTCCCATTTCGGAGTTCGTTTTTTAAATGACCACAAAGCCTCAATCGAATTGACACTAACCCGCTTTCGGAAGGATTGTTTGTTGGTGTAGCGTGTAGCATATATCCGGTGAATCCTTTCGTCCACCATCCACTTGCACACACAAACAGAATTATTACGAATCCCATTGTCATGGGAAACATGGAAACTGTCGCCCGACAATAATGAGTGTGGGCATGGCAGTGAATTTGCTTTCTGCAGCGAAACCACTAACTAGATTGTGTAAATTCAATCACTGGGCGGCCACAAATTCCCGGAATATTGGTCAACAATATTCTGCGGGTTCCGAAATTGCAAGTTCCTCGTATCGGTAGCATTCCTTTGCAACATCCAACGTGACGCTTCCGACGAGAGGAATATATGCTTGCGTATGATGCCAGTTGAAAAAAAAAAACTCGAAGCAAAGTGGCAGGCTAGAAAGTGAATCGATGAATGAGTGTGCGAATGAATGAGTTACGGGTGGGGGCTGGGGGAAAACCAGTAAAAACAATTGCTTTTGTGGAATCAATACCGAACGACATGCACTGGTGGCAGGGAACGAAGTACACCGAACGAAATTGAGCAGGAACGACAGTGACAAAAAGTGCTTCTGTGAGATGGGAAAGAGTCCTATTACGGACACCCAAAGTCGTCAGTACCACACTTCGGTCGTGTCGTACCGATTACGGCGCTATTACGAAACCGATTTTTGTAAAATAAGGACCAAATGAAAGGTGAAGTTCCGTAGGTGCATTCCCCCAAAATTACTCCTCTTTCCCGAATGATAAGAAGCAACAAATCACGGAGTTGTTTAATAAGACCCCAACAAGAGGGATCATTTTAGTTGGGGGTCTCCATCAGGAGCCTCCAGAGTTCTAAGACTTGTCTGAATCATTTTTACTTGATATTTCACATTGAAAGTGGAAATCTTTTCTCCCCGTGCAGACAACCGATTCCACTGAAACAAAGTCCCCTTCAAGCGATGAATTGTTGCACTTTTATTGGCTGCCTTTCCCGATTACAAAACCTGACTGGCAAAAGCCGATTTGGCGTTAACAAACCATGAATAGTAATTCGGAGATTTGGCGACGGCGGGAGCACGCTAATTCCTGGCGAAGAACCTCCTTTTAGTCATATTGTCCATCAGTAATAAATGTCAAAGCCGGCGCGTAAACACTTGATCGGAGTGGCATCGTTTAGGACTGGGCAGGCACCACAATAAATCCGATTAAGAGGAACCGAATCAAAGGGTGGAAGAGAGCGAAAAACAGAAAAACAGAAAAACCAGGATAACAATGTAACCATCCACCGTGATGCTGCTGTTGTTGTTGTCCACTGCCAGCCCCAACAGCCGGGTATTACTCGTGTCCGTCCAGTTCGTGCGCCTTTGAGATTGTTTTTATCATTTCCTGCCCCCTACCCCCCTGTTCAGTGCCGCTCCTGATTCACTCCGTTCAGTTTGCATGTTGTATTATTATTTTTCTTTACATTTTCCACTGCATATGATCTGCGGAACGGAAACTACTTCTTGATTACTTTTATAGCCGCAAGGCCTGAGTGGGTAGGTGGCCGTATTCTGCACACTCCGGTGTGTTGGGGCTGGTGGTGCTCGTTGAAATGTGCATAATCCTCCTTCAGTCACCTCAGTCTACGTGTTGTTTCATGTAATATCATTAAGATGAGGAGACATGGCGGAGGCAGCACCAGCGCCAACGTCGGCTGGTTAAAAGGAATGTTCTGGCTGTGTGCTGATGGTGATGCCTGCTGATGATGATGATGCTGATAGCTCCCCAGCGTAAAAAGAGAGCAATGCAGAAAAAAGATGCTTGCGCTGGGGATGTGGGAATGAGATTGTGGAATTAGGACACCGTAGTAATGAGAAGGGCTTGGATTTAAGCTGTCTGGGGGGATTTTTGCCATTTTTTTTTTCTGCGACGAGGGTGGTTTTACTTCTTTCTTTATGTTGCGCGACTTGAAAGAAAGTAGATCAACTGAAGGTTTTGGCCCGATTTGTGTGCTCGTCGGCAGTCTGTTAGCCTTTTTTGGATTTTGTAATTCACTTCAAGTTGAGGGTTTTTAACTTTACTTAAGTTTTCGCCAGACGAGCAAATGGAAGAACATTGTTGGTTAGCAGTGTTAACAAGAGACGTTTTTGCTGTAGGCAAGTTTTCTTCTGCAAGTACTTGTGTTAGTAAGGTAATTGAAGTAGAATCTACGCGGTGTATGGCAGGGCTTTTATTTTAAAGTCTGAGGACGCGTGTTATTACAACAAACTTAACGGCGCGACGACGCACCTGATACTCTTGGTAGTAGGTACATTAGCATCGCAACGCAAAACAGAGCCCTACTTTTCCGAGAATCGTCAGAAAGCATCCAAAGACGCTACGAGAAACACGTTGTTAAATGTTTTGAAAATTTCTCATCAAAGCGCAACGGGAATTGCATCGAAAATCCCGTCAAAAACGTAAAAAAATCGCATTAAATAGGTTTCAAAAAACTCAACGAAAAACTCTTAAGAAGGAGTTCAAAAACCAGTCAGAAAACGCTATAAAAAGCGGGTCGAATAACGTGTTCAAGAACCCATAGAAAAACGCTCCAATAAGCGCGTCAAATAGGAACCGTCTAAAAGTGCGGCAAAAATCTCATTTACAAATAGTTCAAAAACGCCTACAAATCGTGTTAAAAAATGAGTCAAGAAGGCATCCAAAACGCACGTCCCAAAATGCATATACACTTTGAAAAACCCGTGATGAAGAGCTTTAAGAAACTCGCCACAAAGATGTTCAAAAATCCATCCGAATTGCGTCAGAAAATCTTCCAAGCACCCGACGAGCAACTCGTCAAAAGGGCATCAAAAAACCCACAAAATGCCCCCAAATCGCGTCACAAAAATATATTGAAAAAAGTCAAAAAAAGAAACCCCTCTGAACTTTATTCAAAATGCTTGTCTTACAAAACTGAGCCCAAAAACGCATCTTAAAAGCATCGAAAAATCCTTCAAAATGGCTTTGAAAAGTGCCTCCAAATAGCGTCAAAATGAATTCCAAAAACCCGTTAAAAAATTCATTAAAAACGCATCCGAAAAGCTACCTCTAAACGCATCTAGGAACCCGTCGAAAAACGTGTACCTCAATCGCGTTCAAAAACCCTTCGAAGCACGCTAGAAATTCGAAATCCAAAAAACCCATCCTAAGACCCTTTAAAAAATCTTTTGAAAACGCCTCCAAATCACGTCAATATGACGTCCAAAAAACCCTCTTAAAACGCATCTTAGAATCCGTCGAAAAACTCTCCAAATTGTTTCAGAAACTCGTCGGAAATGCATTCAAAACACCCCAAACACGTCTAAAAACAAGTGCAAGGACTAATCGAAAAATTGTGTTTCACTGAAAAATGCTTCAAAATCGCGCCAACAAACGCTTCCAAAAATGCGATGCAACATTTCCCTCTACTTGGACCTTAATTGTGAACACGTGCCAAAACCTTCTTAAACAAGAGTCCGCCATAGGCTACCACGATCAGGTAAAACTCATTTAATTCCAAACCCCACATTTGCTCTAAATTGCTTCACAGCGACTGAGCACATCCAAACGCTGGCACTGCATTCATGCAAAGCCATTTACCCTCAAGCGTTTAATTACTGAAAATCCGCCCCGAAACAAAAGACAGTAACAATGATACATTCACAAATCACCCACATCTAGTCCAAAGTTAACATATATCCATGCATTGCTTGACACTTTTCTAGCGGCATCCCTGCATGTCTTAAATCAAAACCGAAACCCCAAATGTACTCCTTCCCGGAGATTTCGTAATGAAAAACTCGAACACAAAATATGAGCACGTCTGCAGCAATTCAGGCCAAAACTCATACCGTGTATAGGGGATGCCATTTCAGCCAGAAAAAAAAACTTATTACAATCTTTTTGTTGATATCCCCTCGTCAGCCACAATAATAATTCCATCCCACAGCCCTCTCCCTTAGCAACCGACTGAATCGGCCGACAGACATTTGCATCGAGCTTATGCTTGGTCGTAGTCCTCGAAAAATAATTACTTCGCCCTTTGATTGAACGTGGCCATGGCGCGCAGTAATGAAATCAGAAGATCCTGTGGGGGATTTTCACAAAATTCACATTTGGAATTTAAATGAGTGTAGTACCTATTGGAAGTTTTCCATTTCGATGGCCGGCCATGGTGTCCGTGTGTGAGTGTCAGTGTGTGTGGGCTGTGCGGCGAATGCATGTGCAACTAATTAATTGGGGCTTTATAATAATTCAGATTGCATCGCATCCGCAGCGCACGTGTAGCTGTGTAGCCCAATAGAAATTGGCCGGCGCAAAGGACCGGCGTTAATAATTCGCACTTATAACACCGGATCTGAATGTGATGATGATGAATATCCAAATTAATTTCCACTCGATAATTTTACACCATCAGTAACATGGGGCGCAACTGAAATTAAAAGTGACATTACCGAGGACTCCACCATAGGATAGGTGGATCTAGAGCGTTCTACTCGTATGTATAGTGGATAAGGAGATTAGAGGTTTTCGCGATGAGTGCAGCGTGCGGGCAGGATTAATTTATTCATTGCACGCAGTGATTAGTGGTATTGATATTTTGCTAATGGAATATTATATTTGCAGGCTGAATGGGGATCACGTTTTAGCACTGTAATCCTAATTGGATTTCGTTACATCAATGGATCGGTTCGGCATACAGCCCAACGACAGTTGAGTGATGTATGTGCGAATCTTTAGAGCGCGCAAATGCCGAGTGCGATTGATCATTTAAACTGTAATTACAATTAAATGTGTGCTTATCTGTAGCCATCTAAAAATCAATCAGCAATTTGTCGGTGTGAAGCTTTTCTAAGGAAGGATGAAGTGGGAAACAGCTAAAGCGGATCTGGGAACAAATGTGCGTTCTACATGAAGCGCACAATATTCAAACTAGTGTTCCATTCATTATCAGAGATGACCAACATGCGAACAGATAAGCTTGAATTTCATAGTCTGTGACAGTTTGGAGGATACCTCTAAGAGGGATCAGTTGAAGGTCCCGGCGTTCAACCCAAGTCGGTACGGGTATCATCAGAGCGGTTACAGTTAAACGTTTCTGCCAGCCTTTGGGACTTCTCTTCAACAAAAATGTAAGTGCAGAGCTGCCATGCTTATCAGCAAGTTATTTTAAAGGCACGCTCCGTTGAACGTTTTAGGTCCAACTTATCCAAGACAAATAAAGGTTTTTCCAATGAGAGGTGTTATTGTGAATGACCCGCTATTTCGGTAGCTGTCACTTTTCAAGCTTTTATTCTTTGACATTTGACAAGAAGAAGCTACGCCATTACTAAAAATGGAACGATACACGCTTCAACAACGCATTGAAATTATTAAAATTCACTACAAAAATGGTGAAAATCTTGCAGTCACAGTTCGCAAAACTAAAGCATTTTTTGGTCGTAGTGAAGCATCTTGTCGGACCGCAATTCAGAAATTGGTGGAAAAATTCGAGCTGTTGGGACAAGTTACTGATGTGAAGAATAAAACCCGTGCACGTCGCTCAAGAACAACTGAGAATATTGCTGCTGTAGCCCAAAGTGTTGAAGAACACCCAGGTTTGTCCATTCCTCGTCGTTCTCTAGAATTGGGCATTCCACAAACGTCATTACACCGGAGTTGGATGGTATTGATCTGGACGACGTTTACTTTCAACAAGACGGCGCTACGTGCCACACAAGTAACGAAAGCATTGATCTTTTACGGGAAAAGTTTCCGGACCGTGTTATCTCTCGAAGAGGTGATCACAATTGGCCACCGAGATCTTGTGCTTTAACACCTTGCGACTTCTTACTTTGGGGCCACGTGAAAGATAAGGTCTACGCCAACAGCCCAGCGTCGATTCAAGACCTCAAAGATAAAATTCGTAAGGCTATCGAGGACATAGGGCAACCAATTTGCGATTTGGTTATGGAAAATTTCATGAAAAGGATATGGTCCTGTATGCGTGCTCGTCGTGGCCATTTGGCTGATGTTGTTTTTCATTATTAACGGCATACCTTCCTCTTTATTATGAAATAAACATCCGATCATTTGTCTCAAAAAATGGCATTTTTCTTTGAATACCAAAATAACACCTCTTTACAAAATCGTTCGTTAAAAGTTCTTAAAGGCCCTTAAACGTATGGAAACCTGGTACACTTTACTGATCTAAAAGTACCTATCCTATCCTATGATCAAGCAAATTGAAACCGCCGTGCAATCAGAACTCCTTTGCTTCATCGTTGTAAGGACTTTTTTTTTTTCAAGGAAGTGGTGAACCGAATGTTAAAGTGAAATTCTTCTCCTTTTGCTAATACGAGTACAACATACCTACATTCCTCCAGCTGCAATAAGCCCGCACGCAAGAAGCTGGCAAATGCAATTCTAATTTTCTTTTTCCGCAACAATGGAAGACTCACAACAAAAAAGAGGAAGAAGAAAACCTTTACGCCTCGGATACTCAATTCTAAGAGGGTATCAAAGCTCGAATGTAAATTCTTCAAAGCCTCAGCTCAGGCAAGCGTATATGCACAGATCCTTCTTCGAATGGAACGAATATATACGGTGTACAAGTACACACCATCGATTTTACGGTTACCTGATGAAAGTAGCAATTTTTCCGCCCCGACATTCTAAAGGATTCAACAAGGATACACCAAGAAATAAAAGGAAAACATTTAACAGGAAAAAAAGCACCGCACCGATTCAACAAACGATTTTAATTTCGTTGATCCTTTCTGCGTGTTTTTCTCATTTTATTTTCTTTGGTCTTCAAGAGGAGTTTTCTTTGGACGGTCTCGTGCTGCTCCTTATTTTTTTTTTTTTTCTTTTTTTCAGTTCCTGCTTCTTTTAAGAAATTTCCTTGCATCTCAGCAAAGTGGGTGCGTTCCATTTCAATCCAAAAGGAGCTGCGCTGCTGCTTCGTATGCATTAGCATACCCTTTGCCATAATCGTCCACTTATTCGATTCGATTTTCTGTTTGATTGAACAATTTTTCACTCTTCACGTCCTTGCCGGTGCGGATGACGCGGCTAAATGGTTTCATTAGGTATTTTGGCGCGTACCGGTTCGACTGCAGTACAAACCCCTTTTCTATTAGCCCCTTGAGTGTGTTGCTCAGCTAGTTTGCTCGCACACGGGATCGGCCCCCGCATTCAAAAGCAAATCACTTAAGGCTTTGATTTGAAACGCCTTTGTTAGCACTACCACTTACAGTAGCAAATTCGGTCGACTTAATTACAGCATACCTTTGCCTAATACCGGGATGGATGGCAATTATTTCCTTCCCCAAGTTGTCCAATAAAACTTTGCACTCTGGGTGTCCCTAAAATCTGATACCTTCGCCCGGGTCTGTTGTCAACAAACCAATTTGCCGTATATAGTGCACCTCGACATAATTCAGAGATAGCAATTCGTATCGGATGAGAGTCTGCTCGTCGACAGACAAGCAGGATGCCCGAATGACAATGTTCTTACTTTTCGCATTACTTCTGTATTTATGAAATTCCATGCCATTTGGGGGAACGAACAAAAGACGACTCTGCTCTGATATCTTACCTGGGGCGGGAGAGCAAGTGCATGTTGGTGTAGTGCGTTGCATGTTGCACATGTTCAGTGTAAGCACTCGACAAACTGTAGTGCCAGCTGCATATTACACATTTACAGCTTCGTCGTCGTCGCCGTCATGATGGCACTGGCACCCTATCTCCTGCATTGAGTCGGAAACAATATTCACTTTACTGGCATTTCGCTTGGGTTTGGGCAACAGCAACACATATTGCGAACGGGCAGCAGCCACCCCACACTGGAGCTGGACGATATGGCTGCAAGGATAAGCAAGCACGGATGCACCATCGACCTTTATGACACAAACAAATGCACCTGGAAACAACAAGCAAGCGAACAGCATATACATACACTCGTTTAACCAAATTATTTGCCTGCCAGTAAGTGGCTGGTCGGGGAGAGTCAGTGTGACTGACGAAATTCGATAAGTAGGGCACTGCCAGATGAGCGCAGTGCAGTCGAGGTTTATTACGTTGATTACGAGTTCGTAAAACTCTTCTGTACACCGTTTGCACTAAATATGAAGTTCGACCTGACTGGTCTGAGCCTTACTTATACTGATTGAACTGTACTCCAATGGATGCAACGTACAGAACAGCACAGGGGGGATGTTTATCAGGTGAGAGTCCCCAAGATTTTTGTCGGAATTCGTCGTACCCACGTCGCCCCCACTGTTGTGTTGACTTATTGGCCAGAATCTTAACTTTTCACTTGGTTCTCTGTAATAACCAAAAAATACTTTCAGCTCATATGCGTGTCAGTGACTAGTCACATGGACCTGTCAATGATGTCAATATAATAAAAAAAAAAAAATTGGCGCAACTGGTCCGTACGGGGCCAAGGCCTAGCCTCTCACAACCATTCGTTTTGTGTGAGTTTCTCATTTTTTAGAAAGAATGGAAGGGATCTGCAATTTTTGCCGATTCCAAACGGCTAATTGAGAAGCTCTTTAAAGACAGTTATACTCTCGGATGTTTGTCAGACGTTCGCGAGCGGTGGCGCAGTGGAAAAAACCCTAAGTTGGAATTTGGGTTTTTGCGAGATTCGAACCTGGGGCCAGCTTCACTAAAGTTTCTGTAGTAAGAAGCAGTACAGCTCCAACACTGTAATGCACTTTCGGCGTTAGCCCCAGAAGTTTTAAGTGAGGGAGCACGTGCTGCAGATAAATTGATTCTACATCAAAGGCAAAATTCGCATCGGGGCCAATTCGCGATTATTTGTGCTCAAGCCCCACACAAGAAAATAAAAAGGAAATGGGAATGGACAGACGGAACTTTGATGTAGTCAAAGGCTTTGTCAATACGGTTAAGGAATCCATCATATTATTATTCATTCAATTCCATTTCCCAAGTCTTATTTCTACGTTACAATTTACTTAAAGTTAGGCCCAACCACACTGCGCACAACCTATCGCGGTGAGTTCTCGAACAAAAAAGAAAGAATATGAATAAAAGTCTAAGCGCATGGCTGCACGCAGCGCTGTCAACCAATTTTGACAAAAAAAATGCCTTGAAAACATGAAAACAAAAAATACATTTTTCCATAAAATAATGCCTAAAATATTGTCTTAGGTCAACTGGAACAATAGATAAAATATAAAGCACAAATATAAAAAAATTAAACAAAAATTCATGACTTTTATCGTCTTCGATTGTTATTTGTTCTGTTTCATCCATTTTAGAGTGATAATCTGTTAAATAAAGTTCTAAATTTCAAGACAAAATAATAAAATGAGGTTATAATTTATATTCTTTTTTAACAACAAACTCTTTCTTGAAAACAAAAAAACGCATCCGAAGCAAAGTAACGAACAAAAATCAAACAGCTTTCAAATATTTCCAATTTCAATCAACTTACTGGAAGTGGAAGCTGGAATTATTTTTAAGGAATGCAGAATGGGCAGAGTTGGAAGGTGAAAACATATTCTTTAAGACCGAGGTTACATATTAAATTCGTTTTGGACAAGCTTTTTCAAGAATGTTTAAAAATATATCTGAATTATTAATGAAATAATGACTAAAAAGCATGAAACAGCCAGAGCTGGCATCACTGGCTGCGCGCCACTTTTAATCGAGTTGCGCGTTTTGTGGATGGGTGTTAATGTCACCGTACTATATGACGCGGATGTGTTCGTTAACTATGACGCCACAACGGCCACCACTGATGCTGCCTCTCAAACTGACATTGGCGCAGATTTAATCTGACAAATCACTCTTGACAGTTGTGGTTTCTTTGGGCTAAGTAGCCAGCTAAGAAGCTAAGCCCAATCGCTTACAGAACGAAGGAGGTATTTGAAAAGACCCTCCAACATTCCTGGTCCTGCGGAAGTATGGAGCTTGTCGTTAGTGTCGTTGTATAAAAGACGGCAAGATCTCTTCACGGATTTTCCTCATCGCTTCAGTTTACTTTTCATTCTACATATTCTTAGCTCAGTATTTGAAAACTAAAAATTAAGTTTAATAGAAAATCATGGTTGGCTTTTAGCTTTTGGAGTTTTATGGTTCAAACTGAATTTTATTAACTTTTTTTTGCCGCCATATATTTATTTAAAAATTAAAAAAAAAAAAACTGCTTATGACCCGAGGCGAATAATTTCCTTTATTTTGCTGCTTCCGAAGAAAAATGTTTTTGCCGCTAAAATCTTATGACAAAAAATAAATTTGAGCCCCTGAACCTTCTGTCAGAAATTATTTTAGCCTCTGAACGTTCTGAAAAAATTTAAAGTTATTACAGTTCTTATTAAAATAATCTAAATCTTGAACTTAAGCTTTATGAATATTAGTTATTATTTATGATTAGATTATTTTGATTCAATTTATTTTATTTACTAGCTGGACCCTTGCTCAGATTATAGGAAAAAATGCTTTATCGTTCTCTTTTCAACTTTCATGATTACGTAGTAAAAGAAATGTATAGTATTCGTACTAAATTTCGAACTCGAACTCAATTCTGACATTACGATGATAGAGGAACTCAAAAAATGGGTCCCAAATTTCTGTCCGTCCGTCTGTCCGTCTGTCCCGAGACCTACTGCCTAAACGGCTTCCCAGATTTTTTTCAAACTTGGGATTTGGGGCTCTTAAGAACTCAACTAAAATTGATATTTGAACTTAAGTAGGTAAGGTTAACATGATTGTGTACTCAGTGTTTCCGTACTTTTGAAATTTGGACATATCTCGAAAACGGTCCATACGACTGCAACTTAATTTTTAAGGATATATATAGAAAACTCAGTTTTTCTCTATATAATCGTACAATGGATTTTTGGAAAAGGCATTTTTGAAAAATGTTCTTTACCTGAAAAAGGCAATAACTATTTTGACCAAAATGTATACTTAGAGTAAAATAGATGTTCCCAAAATTAATGTGTCCCTAATTTTCAATTCGAATCACCGAAGGCGTTAACTTATAAAACTAATCATATCTCGAAAACTCCATTTTCGATTTCGATAAAACTTTAAAAACCAAGTAATGCTTACAATACTCATTTTTCAGCTAAATAGTTCAGAAATAGTATTTTTGAAGCCAAGCATTGCAATATTGGGTACTGTTTTGTATGCATAGTTCTACAAAAACCGCTCGAACGATTTTGATCAAAATACATATTGAAGACAATATAAGTAGGTATTTTAAATGAGATCCCCTACTTTGTGTTTTTTTTTTCTAAATTAGAATAAATCAGTTTTTTTAATTATTTCTCAAAAATTACTCTCCAAATGCAAAACTATTATTTTTAAGGCTCAATACCGCACTTCCATTTAAAATGCAATAGAAGTGACGTAAAATTTATTTGTAGGAAATATTTCTCGTTCAGTTTTTTCTTCAACCATATTTAACGTGCATCTTGAAATAATTCCCACCACACAATCAGAAAGTGCCACTTCATTTGCACCCCACACACGTCCATCTGCACATTATTCACTTTTTAAATGCTAAATCAAATTTAAAAACAAATCCCTGAATTGTTACACAATATTTCTATGCATAGATGCCAGTCTATGGCGAACCTTACTTCCAATTCCAATCATAGACACCTTAAAACAGCAGATCAGAAAACATGAACTCCTGCTACTCAAAAATCTTGTAAAGTGTAAAAGCTTATAAAAGGCTTAGTAGGCGCTTATAACTCTTTAACCAGAACTTGCGAAAATTGTCTTAGATACCTGCTCAAGCTAGGAATTTTTATGATAGCTGTCGCTCTATTAAAAATCGTGCTCGTACTTGCCAAAGATTTGTTGTATCCACTTTGTTGCCGCCATGACTGTGTGCCTACTCTGCACCACGACACGGCCCATGTGGCTTACAAGTTGAAGTCCTTAGATCATTCTTAATCCCGCTCTTCTTTTTAGTTTTTCAAGGGACCTTACAGGACCGTCTAGATCTATATACATTACTACATTATCTTCAGAGAAACTAAACAGCGAATAGACAATAGTCACGGGCCATTTCTTGACTGGAAAAAAAAACCCCTAAAACCATTCGAATTCGTAATCAAAAACAACTTCTTTGGCAAATAAAATCTATTACTGGTAACACCAGTCAAGTTGCTTACTGAGAACACGAAACCCAGGTGAGAATCGCTTTAACCCTGACAACATTTTAAATATCCACCACCCAATGCGAGGAGCAAGAGGTGAATGAATAAACAAACAGTGATTCCCCTCCGCAGCCCAAGACGCAAAGGGTTGACAAGTGCCACAAATGCACTTGCCTACATCGCATAATCAAGTTAAGCGATTTGCATAAATATTTACTGCGAATGGAATGTAATGCGCTTTTGAAGTTGAATTTCAGCTCCAAGCAATATCATCATCCCTTGTAGGTAATCAACGTGCCAATTCCTCCAGCACCTCGGCTGTGTATTGACGAAAAGGGGTGCGTGCATGGTGAGTGTGCAGCTGGTGGAATGGGAAGGCGAGTGCAAGTGCATCACCCGAACGAACGATAAGCCCCGGGCAAGTAATTATTGTTATCTTGACGATGATGTCGCACCATGGTTCCACCAAACGCACACTCGATACACAGATGCCTGTGACGCATGCAACTGCATTCGTGTCAACTATATACATACATAACCCGGAGCGTGATTTCGTCTTCTTTATCGCACGCCTTCTCCCCGATGCCGGTATGTTACACTTATCTGAAAGTTTTATCTCCTTAACGGATTTATTACTTCGAAGACACTGTCACGCACCACGTCGCAGATATCATTCGCTGCTGCAGCCCTGGAGTCTGACAGGCATCCGTTTGCCGAGCAGGGTACCAGTATTTCTATTGCCGCACTCCAGTTGGGTGCACGGCTTTACAGGGTTTTAATTATTTCCAACGGATTAAGCTTCGCCTAATTACACCTGTAAGATACGCGCGCTGCTGCTGGTACTGCATGCGAAGAAATACACTGCGGTACCTACTGCAAACCGAAAAGTTACGTATACGCCCCGAGTGCGCCAGTGCTTGTTGCCGAAAGTTTGCCCAAAGACCGACAACGACGACGACGTCGACAGGGTGTACGAGTAGTATCTTATGACGAAGTTGTCGCTGAACCTTTGTTTGGGGAAGACTTTGGGTGTCTTCTGTGTTTTCCGGTATCCATGCTCTGTGTGTGCGCATCCGGGGACTATCACTTTAAGGAAGCATTAAACTGTTAAACGAGTTAATTGGGGAACAAGTTTAATGAAATGCAGAGTCACAGGATGTGGATGGATGGATGGTGTGCAACTGCAGGAACTTTATGCATTCGATCTTACGGTGGATGGGTACTGTACATGCACAGAGCGTTGGCATTTTATGAAACTTAATTTTGCCAACGAAAACATTTTGTTTCCCAATGGCTGGTGTTCGTAAGACGAAGGAGAACGTGCTCATTACATCTTTCTAAGGCGGAGGACATACAAAAAGATTGGAAATTTATTCGGGCCATGGAATACGCAAGGGTGTGGCTTTAAACGTGTTCCTCCTGAGAGGAGTTAATGGTCTTGCTTTAAGATTGGATGTTCGCAATGTGTCAGCGCATGCACGCGTAACATCTGGCTAGAAAAATGGAGCGATTATGTACAACTTAGAGCTAACAGAGTTCCTATATCCCGATGTCTAAAATGCGATAGGAACCGAACTATCATCGGTACAAATTTCTGTCTGGAGGAACGTTTGAACTTACCACAGGGGAAACATCGACTTTTTGCAAGAAAGGTACAAGTACGAACACAAATTTACAGGACGATGGACAGTTGCCTGTCATACACCATTTGTAAGCACAAACGAATGACGAAAGTACTGTCAGCCAAATACCCAGGAAGTATTGAATCCTGTGGCTTGATGCTATATGCGCAAAAGAGGAACGCTGATCAAATGGTTGTGTACAAAAAAAGCGATACAGAAACGTTTATGTCAAATGAAGGAAATTTTCAACATACCTTGAGCTGCAAACTTTGTCATGATGGGGATGCTAAGTAGGGATAAACCCTTTGATATTAGAATGCGATTGCTTCGTCTACTTCCTGTGGGATGTCCGAATCTAAAGCGTTATTAACCGAATTCTAGGGGTGGTGTAAGCTTTTATATAAACCGTTCCTACAGATGTAAGCCTGAGGATTTCATCAGTCTTTCAGCTTCTTCAATTGCATTGGCAGAGGTTCTCATCTTTAGCGTCTTACCCCAGCGGGTAGGTAGTATTAAACACTGATCAGTATGCTTTTCATCTATTTGATGGACTGCTTTCTTCTAGACGAAACGATACCCAAAGATCCGCATTGTTGCAGTCAAACTCAACATTTAACCGCCATCTATAGCCTAGGGTTACAGTATTTAATTTTACTGAGGTAATGCTTTTGGTTATACTCTTCAAGTCTCCCATGAGGTAAACTCTCATCAAAAATAAAGTGATCGGGCATTCCAGTTGTATGTCCGGACTAATTTTGAAGCCTCTCTATCTCTCATGTGGTTTCAACAGGGCCAAACCCAGTCTCGACATATTGTTCCAGCAAAAAAGGATAAACACATAACTGACGGTTGCATTAAATCGTAAAAATAACAATTTTTTTTTTTTTTAAGTTGGTCGTAATAATTTGATCACCTACTGTAACCTAATCTTGCTATGCTGGAAAAATTCTATAAGCATTCCATTAGAGTCTAAGAAGGGGAGCCCAAGGTTTCGGTACTCAAATCTGACCGTGCCTCGAAAAAATGCAGGAACGTCATAGAAGGGAAGCAGTTTACATGAAAGAAGTGGAAAAACTATTTCTGCAGACTGTTAAGCGGTGGAATGGAAGTCCAACTTCTTCTTTGGCACCAAGAAGCCAAAAAGAATCTGAGGCAGTTAGCTACAGTAAGATTTGAATCATGTATAGATGCAGTGCAAAAAGGTACACACAGCAGCACGAAAGCTATCTGGGCTTTGGCTATTGTCAAAATTAGATCAGAGTCCAGTAAAGTTCAGTGGAACTTCTTAAATCAATCCTGCATTGATTCTTTGTAAAGGTTGCAGCTGAAGGTGATGACTTAATAAGGCGCGTTTGTAGAATTGATCTATGAAAGCAGTGTTGGGGTTGAAAAGATACTTACTTACTACAGTCCGGGGTGGAACTGGGCCTCAACCAACAACCGCCTCCAGCTAGCACGATCTCTAGCCAGCTGTCTCCAGTTTCACACGCCAAGTTGGTTAAGGTCCCCTTCCACTTGCGTCACGGTCTTCCTTTAACGCGCCGTCCCCCATTTATGGATTCAAAGATCTTCCGGGCCGGAGCATTCATGTCCATTCGCTCTACATGACCCAGAAAACTCAGTCGTTAAAAAAGTTACTCCCCTTAAATTTTACGAATGTCTTAAAGAGGTTCCTGCATTAAGTTACTCATCAACGCACAGCGAAAGCCAATTATCGCATATAATCATGAAACTTTGAACATGTACTTCACTAGCTGTATAGATAGATGGTCGCTAAAAATAGTTGTCGAAGATGACCCCTTCTTCGCTATTTAAGGGGCAACTTTTACTAAAAGGATGTACTAATTTAATTTTTTTTCCGTATCGGAAGGAAGATAGAATAGATTCGATAGGCGGTTGGTCATTTTTTAAACTTGCCTCCAGATCGGATTTCTTCAGCCTTTAATAAACTTAAGGAAGAAATACCACCAGAAGCACAGCCAATTATTGACTGATTAGATCTATACTATGTTAACGGCAGAGATGAAAAGCAGCCGACCTTCCTTTACTTTGGAGCATTTTCAGCCAGCTTTAGTTTAATATGCCAACTCAAAATCATGCTGAGGCCTTTCACAGGTACATTAATAATATCATAGGTGCATCAAACATTGGGGTATTTAAGCTTATTTTTGAACTCGAAAAAGAAGTGAAAAATGTTGACCTGTCATCGAAAAAATATCAAGAGATTTAATTCCACAAAAAAAAGGAAGTATGTAGATAAAGATAATAAAATTAAGAATATTCTTAAAAAACAAAATGATTATTCCGCTGTCGGCCTATTAAAAGCACTAGTTTCAAATATAAAACTGTATTAGTTTATTTTTTTTCCGAATTTGTATAAAAGATTTTATTTATGTTTTACTGAAATGAAGAACTCATTTTTTCACATAAAGAAATTATTTCGTTTAATAAAATTTGTTTTCTTTAAGAAATTCGTTTTCTTTTTAATTATTTTAATAACAGTATCTATGCGATATGCGGATTTTATGGTTTGTATTAATTTTATTATTTTTAAAGAAAGTTTAGTAAAAAGTTTAGCAATCTGTGGAATTAAAAAAAATTAATCAAAATCAACCACTTCAATAACTTTGCCATCGTTTATCGTTTGTTTCGATTTTTGTTTGCCCTTGGGCTCTTTACATACAAAAAAAATTAATCGAAACAAACGATGGCGAAATAGGTTAGGTTAGGTTAGGTGGCTGTCTAGAAAGACACACTTAGACCAGTTTGGTTTAGGTCCATTGTGATACCACATGAGTTGAGGGAGGGGGGGGGGAGGAGGAAGAGGGCCATGTACTCTCTAAGCCGGTCATACTGATGGGCGTATTGATGTTTTCTTGTGACATTTTGTCTGCGTGTGCAATTCTTCTGCGTCTCGTAGAGAGAGTCGGGGGCAGTTTGTCCTCGGATACAGGAAGGGTGGCCGAAACAGTCCTACCCCGCCTGTAATCTTCAGACAACTCCTTGAAGAGATGAGCCTGGGGATGGCTGTTGGACGATGTGTCTTCGGATAACCGATCGATTATATCCTTACGACATCTCGCCGAAATTACGTAGGCCGCTTAACGTCGTTATGGACCTAACTGGAGACTTAAAATGGTTGGTCAGGGGGATGACCGGTCGACAGTGTGCTTTCGGATATGCGAGTGGTGCCCGTATCGGTTAGACCTTCGCGTGTATCCTCTAGCAGCTTATCGAATATGTTGAAAAGTTGCACTCAGCATAGTAGTAGAGGTGAATGTAGCATTCGACCGGTTTGCTATGCCTATTGCGGGTTGGTTCAAATTGGTCAAGGAGGTAGGTTTGACCGAGTGACGGTTTGCTTTGGATATGTAGGAGGGATGACCGAAGCAGTCTTCCCCCCGAGTGTTATCTGTAAGCAACCCGTCTATGCGATGCAGGTGGTACGGCCACTAGTCGATAATGTCAGCTATTGACGTTGAGTAGAAATGTGAATACTCATTGAAGCCATTTGGTCGTTCTTATGAATTTGCTGATACAGCGTATGTCTATGTGGGACAAGTCATTGAGGTTATCGAAGAAGTAGTCTCCTAGGATGGTTTTGCGCAGATGTGCCAGAGCTGGACAGGTGCAGAGAAGATGAAGAACAGTTTCTTCTTCCTCCTCATCCATGCAGCTTCTGCAAAAGTCGTTGTAGGGTGCTCCCATTCTGCGAGCATGTCTACCTATCAAACAGTGTCCTGTTAATACTCCCACTAAGGAGCTGATTCTATTTCTACTTGTAGAGAGAAGTTTCTGAGTCCTTTTTGCATCTAGTTTTGGCCAGATCTGCTTGGATATGACGCAGGTATTTATGCTGTTCCACCTATTATTTGCGACCGTTTTTGCCTCTTTAAATAGGGAGAATTTGATCGATTGCATAGGAGCGTACGGTTCACTGTTGCCGTTTGAGTGAAGGCCGCTACCTTTCCTGGCTAGTTCATCCGCTTTACAGTTGCCCGGAATATCGCTGTGACCTGGAACCCAGCACAGGGTTACTGAACATCTGTCCGCAATCTCGTTGAGAGATTCCCGGCATTGTTTTACCAACTTTGATCTGGTTGTTGGTGTATTCAGGGCTTTTATGGCTGCCTGACTGTCTATGTAGATGACGATAGCTTTCCCGTCTATCGCAAACAAGGCCAGTTTGTAGGCTGCCTCTCGAATAGCCATCAATTCTGCCTGAAAAACGCTACAGTGGTCCGGGAGGCGCAAGGCAATGTTGATTTCGGGTGAATTAGAATAAATTCCCGCTCCCGTGCCTTCCGTCATCTTGGACCCATCTGTATAGATTTCAAGTGCGTATGTATTTACTACTGTGCCATTCTCCCATTCGGAACGTTCTGGAATTATTGCCTTATATTTTATGTTAAAGTCCTCGAAGGGAATAACATAATCCGTTTTATTCGGGATTGAGCTAGGGAGGATATTCGTATGACCTTTCTGATAGTTGGTCCATTTCTGAGATTCCCTAAGCCTTAGGGCTGCCATAGACGCAACTAATTTCCCGTAGATATCGACAGGAAGAAGGTATAGTATTGCGTCTAAAGCAGCCGAAGGAGTGGACCTGAGCGCCCCTGTGATGCAAATGCTTGCTGATCTTTGTATACGTTCAATAGATTTAGAATTGCATTTTTTCTCTAACGCGGGCCACCAAACCAGGATTCCATAAAACAGGATAGGTCTGACCACCGCGGTATAGAGCCAGTTTGTTACCATAGGCTGAAGGCCCCATCTGGGACCTAGGGCTTTCCTACAGGTGTGGATAGCTACCGCGGCCTTTCTTGTGCGGTCCTGAATATTAAGCTTCCAATTAAGCTTGCTATCTAATATTATACCTAGATATTTGGCATGGTTGCTGAATTTTAGCTCCTTATTTTTGAGTTTTGGAGGAGTTATACTAGGAATTTTATATCTGTTTGTGAACAGGATTAACTCAGTCTTGGATGGATTGACATCGAGTCCAACTGTGTCCGTCCATTTGACTAGTTTGTGCAAAGCAGATTCCATAAGGTCTCTTATTGTGTTTGGAAATTTGCCTGATATGGCAATAGCGATGTCATCTGCATAGGCTATAACTTTACACCCCATGCTTCTCAGGATGATGAGTGCTTCGTTAACTACTAAGATCCAAAGTAGCGGCGACAGCACTCCCCCCTGTGGTGTACCCCTGTGCACTGACCGTCTGATTTGACTACTCCCTAGTTCGGATAAGATCACTCTGCTACTAAGCATGTTTTCTATCCAGACTCGTAGACAGTTGTCAACCTTCAGCTTACGGAGTGCTCTGGAGATACCTTCTGTTTTGACATTATTGAAGGCGCCTTCAATGTCTAGAAAAGATACCATCACATACTCTTTGACTGAGAGTGATTTTTCAATAGTACCTACTAGTGAGTGTAGAGCTGTCTCCACCGAAAAACCCTTACGATAGGCGTGTTGGGAATCGGACAGGGAGCTAGCTGTTAAGTGCTTTCGTATATAGAAGTCAATGAGTCTTTCTAGGGTCTTTAGGAAGAAGGAGGAAAGACTGATTGGCCTGAGATCCTTAGGGGACACATGTGAGGTCTTGCCACACTTTGGTATGAAGACTACCTTGACCCTTTTCCATGATGCAGGAGTGTATCCGAATTTTAAAGCGGTACGGAAGATCACTTCGAGCCAGGGGGTCAGAATGTCTAGAGCTTTCTGCATCTCTATTGGTGTTATTTTATCTGGTCCAGGAGATTTGTACGGAAGAAAGCTGTTAACGGCCCAGTGAATGTTGCGACCGTTGACAATCTCGACCGGTATTTCCTGAGCCGAATAGTTAGGTACAGTTGGTGATATGTCAACTGTAGTGCTACCAGGAAAATGGGTGTTAACGAGGAGGTCCAGAGTCTCCTCGTTAGACGAAGTCCATTCCCCATCTGGTTTTTGAATATAACTAGGCATAGGTGGAGATTTAGAGATAATTTTTCTTAGCCTGCTCGAGTCGGTACTGCTTTCTATGCTACCACAGAAGAGTCTCCATGACTGCCTTTGGGCTTTTATAATCTCTGCCTTATAATGTCTTAGACTGTTTTTGTATGAGTCCCAATCTTCTTGTAAGCGAGAAGACTTGGCTGAATTAAAACATTTCCTGCTATCTTTGCGCAGCTTTGCTAGGTTAGCATTCCACCACGGTGGTTTACTCCCTTTTCTATATCTGCTGATCGGACAAGCTCTTTCGAAGGCTTCGTTCATCGATTTGGTGACTTTGTCCACCATATAGTCAATATCCGAAGGGGAATCCGGTTGATTAACTAACTGTCCAAGCTTATCCTTTAAGAAAGAATTATATACCTGCCAATTGGTTTTCCTGGGATTGCGGAATTTTTCGAGTGGAGGTCTAATAAGGTCAATGTTAAATTGTATATAGCAGTGGTCCGAGAATGAAACATCTCTTGAGACCATCCAGTTGCTGATTATTAGTTTTGGAGAGTTAGTAGCTAAAGTTATATCTAGTACTTCCTGTCTAATCCTATTGATAAAGGTAGGTTCTGAACCTTTGTTACACAATACGAGATTAGTTGTCATAATATAATCAAAAAGACACTCACCCCTGTTGTTTGTGCCACTGCTTCCCCAGAGAGTGTGATGAGCGTTGGCATCCGCGCCCACCACAAGGGGAATGTTGTCCCTCTCAGCCGCCTCTATCGTTGCTCGCACGTTAGCTGCTGGGATGGACCCTATATCGTCATAGGGCATGTAAGCGGACGATATTCGGATTTTGTTGCTGCTCATGTCTGTTTCCACGCAGACAAAATCTGGACCGCTGAAATTGGGTATAAGGCGAGCTTTTAAACTGTTCTTTGCCAAAATACAGGATCTAGGTTTACCTTCGTTTTTAGTGTAGAATAACGTGTAGTTTTTTGCCCTTAGTCCAAGTATGGTGTTTTTGCCATCCACCCATGGTTCTTGGATAAGGACGACGTCTTCTTCGCCCGTTGTCAGGCGAAGCAATAGACTAGCTGATGCTATTTTGGAGTGGTGGAGGTTAATCTGTAGCAGTCTTAGCATCATTGCTGACTGATACAGACGCCTCTATCACTGTCCTGTTACTTTCCTCCGAATCAGAAGAAAGCTCGTCGCTGAGGTTGATTGTGGAAGGAGGTTCATCGTTGGCCTTGACGCCATCCGTAACAGCTGGCTGCATGACCACGACTTGGTCTCCCCCCTCTATAGAGATGGGAGAGGGACCATCTAGCCCGGCGTCTAAGCCTAGGTTGTTGAGTGTGGATACCACACCCGACAGAAGTCTCTCTTCCTTCTCCTGGACTCTTATGACAAGTTCGTCCATGCCATAGGAGAACTTGTAGCCCCTCCTGCTCAGCAGGTCTAAGGATTCCTTGTTCATGAGGAACGAAACAAGTCTACCTCTTTCTTCCGGTTCACCGGCTTTGATTATTTTCCAATTGCTGGTTGGAAGATCAGGATTTTGCAGACGAATAAGCCTGAGAATGTCAGCCTCCGTTGATGGTCCTGGGGGTAACCAGACACGTCCTTTAGGGCGAACTGGTATATCGCTCCAGTGCATCACTTGGAGCTCTGCGTTTTTCCACAGCGGATTCATTTTCGGGACTTTGGACTTTAAAAAGTCGACCGCACTGCTATTCTTGCATTTCACGAGTTTTACCCCGCTACTGAACCAGCCACCATCCACGAAGGACGGCGGTTCTGCCGAAGGATTTTCGTCCAAAAATCTGAGAACTTCTCCGGCTAGAATGGCTTTAAGCGCTAGCCAGTTCTCCCCGCTCATTTTGCCCTCGTCATTGCCGTTGTCGTAAATGCCGTAGAGCATGTTGTCTTTCACGACTTCATTGAAGGGTCTGTGTGCCGTATCAGCATTCTTCGCCTTCTTTGAGGTCCCGGAAGTTTCTTCGAGCGATCTAGGTCGTTTGGTCGTTGAGACCTTTTTGGCAGGAGCTACCGAGGGTCTTCCCGAAGCAGGAAGATTTTTCGGGTTGCCGCAGACAGTGCTGGTTGCTCCTGAAGCAGGAGTGGAAGTATTTGTAAGTCCTTCCCTGCGAAGAGGGGGTCTCTTGTTAGGGTTGGACTTATTTGGGCCGTTTGGAGGTAAGGACGGTTGGGTGGCGCTGCTAGTAGAGGGATGCTGTCTACCCGAAACAGGTTGAATTGCTTCCCCTTTCAGCACCTCGCCAGCCCAACGAATCGTGTCCCTGTCCTTTTGATCCCAGGAACTATCTGGTTTCGCCAGGACTGCGGCAAGTTTGTGTTTCGCAGCACGTATCTGTTTGTATTTGACTGCACTCGGGGAGGTGTTCTTCCCGCGCCAGCCAAAAGTCGGTGCAACTTTTTGTTGCCTGAGTTCCGCATCCGAAGCAGACGCGTCAGCGGATCTTGAATCCGAGTCAGACGGAATTGTTGAGTCATCGTCGTTGTCCGGAGTCAGTTTCCTGTAATCTGTAATATGTGTTTTTGTTGTTGTTGTCGGTTCGTTGTCCTTGTTTATTGCCAGAAGGTCGTTTTTGTTTTTGTTTTTGTTTGATTTTTTGTTTGAAGTGTTCATAAGTAGTTCCCACGAGTAAGCCGGTGAAGAAAGGTCCGCCCCAACATAGCCGGTTCTGCTGGGGTAAGGCACTTGGATACGACAGGCCCAGCCAAGGCACCTGAAGGAGCTCGTATACGGCTGATTGAAACCCTCAGCCTTTCATCCCTGGGCACGGTTTGAATAAGACGCTCACACCACCACTGGAATTGGGTTGACTATATTTTAGCTTCGGAAAACCCTCCTCCGGAGACCTTACAGTATGGGAGTCCCTGCTGCAATCGCCCTCCGGTATCATAAGGTACCTACTAAGCATCCACACCACGGCAAGGTAAATAGTCGAAAATGGATGTATGGCGAAATAACTGAAATCAAAATAAACAAAAACCGATATAATCGAAAAAGTAAACAATAAAAGGCGAAATGCGCTTAAAACGAACTAAGTTAAGGACTAAATTATTTTTTTTTTTTTTTTTTCGAAATAAATATAGACCAAATAATTGGAAAACCTAGTAATATCCAGATCTGGTTATCCTTACAGTTAACAATCAACATCTTGCTATAGTACCACATCACAATTTACAATTTTTTTTTAAATTTTTATGCGTCAACTGCTCCAAGATTTTTTAATAACCTACTAATAATATTAGAATTATTAGAAATCAATCCATTTTTCTCAAAAAGGTCAAACTTTGGCTCTTCCATTTAAATTATAAAAATATAAATGTATTACTATGTGTAACCATTTTAATTGCTTTGTTCTACAAATTTTTGCGCTCAATTTTATACCATTGTCTTTTTATAAATATAAAAATTTGTATTCTTTTAAAAAAATATTGAACATAATGTATAAGTTCAAATCTTGTTGTCGAATATAATGTAACAATGGCATAAACGCGACTGCTTGTGGACTTCGTCGAACAGGTCTACGAACTGACGTTTGAATGACTTATAATATTTGACCGCGTGTACTTACTTCACAAACTTTTTAACCCGCCATTTTACCACCAGATTCGTTCGAGTCCACAAGCAGCCAGGGAAGTTGCCGAAAAGTAAGTCCTTATAATATAAAATCATTTGTTACCGCCTCTTCAATTTATAGAGAATAAACTCAACTAACTTTCGAAGGGTGTTTTATTCGGGCAACCGACCAAGGAGCGACGATTCTGGTGGACACTTGTCGTAACCACACCTAACTACCTTTAAAATATGTTTTACTCTTATATTAATGTTATTCCAACTGCTTTCGCCTCTAGTTCCTTATGAACTATAGATTGCAGGGTCTTTATTAATTCATTGTGTCATTTGTTTGTATTTTTAACTTTGTATCCTATTTTAAATATTATGTAGCTACACAATTTGTATTAGTACAGAAAATAAAATTGAATTGAATTGAATTGAAATGAAAAAATATCAATAAATGTGAGGATCAGTGATTCAAATTCATTGTGTTATAGTAGCACTTGCGCGCACATTCACATATCTGAGGCCAATCGATCGTAACCATCTCTAGAGCTATAAATATGTATCTCTACCAATCAATATCAAATAAACAGCCTTTTCTCATCTCGTACTTGAAAAAAAAAGGAAAACCCCGACCACCTTTATGTAGTCCATTCTGCAGCACGTAAAACACGTGCTTACTAGACCATAGTCCCTAAGCGGCGAAAAATCTCCTTCAGTGTTGACTCAGTCTCGCATCAACAATGCGCCAATAAAATATTCACCTCACACGTCAGCAACCAGAAAAATATCTAAAAAAAAAAAAAAGAATACGGAACCGAAACGAAGGCAATTCCAACTAATAGCGGCATCCTTACTGCACCCGAAGGATGCTGCTCCGTCAAATGCATCGCCCGGCATCCTATGGTGCACATTCACGAGCAAATGTGATAAAGTCTCATTTATCTAGTTACCACCCCGATAAAGAGCTCAATTTTCTTCGGAATAATTTATTAATACAAAAACAAGGAGCGCCACCAGTTAGATGGCAGCACAAATTTCACCAACCCGATCGATGTCACCCTCGCCTCTCACCCATACACATCAGAAAACGTTACTCCACCAGCGAGGAAATATTCTCGAGAATTTATTACATTTCCTGGAATAAGTAGTGCATTGCTTCATGGACCTGAAAAGCAGTCCTTCTTCATCGGCGGTGGCTTCCTTTTCAGCTGCGATGTGACGCGGAGTGTACCACCATCAGGGCACGTCATCGTGAGTGCGATATCCCTTCGGGAGGACTAATCTAGTTGAGTTTATTTTTGTTTCGCTGTTAAACGGAGGGAAAGACCGGCCAGCCAGCACGGTAGCTCTAATAAAATTCCGTGTTTACAATTTTATTATGAACGTTGTGTGTTTTTAACGCGCGGGTGGAGAATTCTGGCAACGGTTGGCGTCGTCGTTGCCACGGCCATCAGTTGCAAAGTTGTTATAAAGTAATTGCATCCTTGCCGCGGTATGCTTATTAAATTTATTTCCATTCAGCAAATGGCTTCATTAATTTGGAAATTGGAAAATAATGAATACCTTCGAATGCAAGTTGGCGTGTGTTTTGCTTTGTAAAGACGCGCACTTTACTGTTACTGCTCTTGCGGTGGAGTTTTATTGCCGGCATCATATAGGGCTTTGTGGAGGCGAAATAGCAATTGCTGTAATTAAGCCTTTGTCCATCTTTTGCAGGTGTGCTTATTCACGCCTCACCATTCATCGAGAGGGGAAACATTGAAGGAAACATTTATGCGTATAAAATTCAGGACGTGCAACGGGTATTTGTTTTGTCTCCTTGGTACAACTGACACCTAAGCATTTTCAATAAAATTATTCGGCCAGTTCTTTATAAACGCTGACTAAACAACTGGTTACGTCAGCAAAAATTTTACAAATTGCTGCCAGATTTAAGGAACGTCAGCTTGAAACCGATTTTCCAGTCGAACAGCTCCAGTTAATTAACAAATAATTGCCACCTTAAATGTAGTTTAAACGAACACCAAGAAACCCGCTCAGTCCCCATGTGTACACTCGTACCTGGGATCAATCCCGCCACAATCATTGAACTCCAGCTAGCTTGTCCCAGCGTTGACATACGAAAAGTTGTCACCAACTTTAGTCCTTTTTAGTTTTTTTCCTCATTTCTTTCTATTTCCCACCGTCGACTTTGGAAAGTCGAAGGCAGTTACCCGAAGTACTTAAATCTCGGAAAAAAGTTCCACATCCTGAAAGAAGGCCGGTGCTACAAGAAAGGAACACCAGAAACGAAAAAAGAAAATTGCAGGAAGCCGAAAGAACAATGGAAAGTTAAGAAACGAGAAAAACGAGAATGTGTTCGAACAAGAAAAGTTTTTCATCAATAAGAACGAGCGTATGACTTCGATGTCAACTGAAGCTTATACCTGCAAAATGCATTCAATCGGGCGACTCTGTTCGCACACTCTCCTCAGCGACAGGTGGTGGTGGTGGTGGTGGTGTTGGTGCAGCATACCAATGATGGAGGTGTGAAGAGTGAAACTACTAAATTGAGTTGATTTGATGGATCCTAGTCCTTGGTGTAATTCGACTTTTTAACAAGATTCCTTTACGCTGCCAATATACTTCAACCCGGCGAATTACAATCTCCATTTGAGGTTGATAAAGTTAAGTGGATAAGGATGGGAACGAGGAGGTGTGTGGAGAGACAAATCGAAGAAAAGTGTTCGGAACAACTTGCACGTTGCACACCTTGTCGCGTCGTTGTCGTGTCGGTGGGATTTTTTTCTGAGCAAGGAGTTGTGATAGCAATGGGTTGGGGGCTACAGGCGAAGCACATTGTGCTATGAAATCTGTGCCGTAACTCATGGAATTCAGCGATTTTGATGCCAGAAACTGTTTTTCAAAGAGAATAAGTAAATGGACCAACAAACATTTATTTATGTTGCGCAAACAGAAACCAGAAATTTCTTGAATAAATAGTACGCTAACTTCTTTGGTCACTCGGTTGATTTGATGGAACGAACTTTAGCGTTATTCTACAGAGCTTATCGGACAATTTTGTAAAATGCATCGCCTCCGAAATGCCAAATGATACCTACGCATTGTCAGTAAAATTTGTCGGTTAGTTCTTCATAAGCGCTCACAAATCATATCGAACTGCTGTCACATTTGAGGAATGAATGCAATATTGACGGAGCGTAATTCAACTTAAGCCAATGAGCAAATTGTGCGTCGTCATATTATATGTGGCAAATTCTGTGAATCTGTGAAGCACAACATTATTATAGTTTTTAGCAAGCCAAAGTTTGTTAAATATCGTGGGGAAATTGTAAATTTGCAGAATGGATTTAGATATGGCACTTTTTTTCTCATAGGCCCTTTGTCCTGGGGCTTTTCAGAATTCTGCAGAGGTCAGCCTGGTGCCAACTGTTTTTGCAGATGACATAGGTTTCGCATATGGTTTGGGCAGTCCATAGCCTTTAATGAATTTTGTTTTCGAAACACAACGTTGTTATTAGCTCAAAGGCTAAGATTATGATTTTTAGTTTGTCATCTTGAATTGATTTTAATGTGAATATTTAATTTCGCGCATCTGAGTTCCAAAGATTCAAACTTGCATTATGTTGCAACTGTCGGTCTGGTTCTTCTTCTCCTAATTTTTATAGCAGCCTGAGCTGCAGTGATAAATGTTTCCTGGTTGAGAAAGTTAATCATTTCAAATACTCGGGCATTGCAATAGATTCAAATTGACCCTCTCGAATCATGTAGATGCTTTTCGTTGCAAACAAAATTACTCCTCAATTTGAATTTCGCTGACAGTCTGTTCTTTCTGACTATCTGATGTAACTAAAGAGGGACATATCGCTTCCACGACATATGATTGCAAATTCTTCACAATCAAATCAAATAGGATCCGTTAAAAAGTTTCCGTGGATTGGGGTTGCTCAACAAAATTATAACTGAGTCGACTTTCGACTTCAAATTGTGTAGCGGTAATCCCGAAACATGCAAAAAATTTCAAAAAATAAGTTTTTTTTTGTATTGGAAGTGACACTACAATTTTTCAATCCAGTCTAATTTTTCCAAAGTGCGGTTCCTAAAGTTCTATCCCCATCTCATCCAATTAGACTTTTATTTTCACGACAAAAAGTAGCATTACGTCCTTCCTTGGGCCAATTCGAATCCACCAAGTCCAAAATCGTAAGAATCGAACAACCCATTTTCGAATTATGAGTGCACACACGGACGTCACACTCTTTTATATATAGCTGTACACGGTTCGTTTGGACCTATCGGGTCTAAAACTATCTTATCTTAAAAACTGCAACCAATAATATTAGTTGAAATCTGTTGAGTTGAGCACCACCTATCGGAAAGACCGTCAGCTCCCGCGCACCTATCCACTTCCCCCGCAAATTTTTAAAATAATATTCTCTCTAAGATTTCCTATCAGTGAACTGTGAATGCGTGTGAAGAGAAGAGTCATGTATTCACTACTCTTATGACTGTAAGCCTCTCGTCGACTCTCTTTAGTGGCGTCGCGTCGTTTCCGTTTGTACGGGCATTCATGATGCATGAAGAATGAAAGGAAAGTATTTCCCGGAATCATAATTTTTACACAACTGCGTGGTTGAAATTGAATGTAGTAAAATTGAACTTTTTCAATTGTTAATATTGAAAAAAAGTAAAAATGCACAAATAAGCAATCAGAAAATCTCTTTTTATTGACACTTCATTTGTTAAGATTGGTTGAACGTGTGAACCGCAAGGGGCTCATAATTATACAGTACAGAAACTACAGAAAAAATATAGAGTGCATGGATTGGATAGATACAGCTCTTATCATGTAAACTGCTTCGCTGTGTTTCATTTATGTAGTGCAAAAAAATGGAAAATGGAAAAAAATAAAGTAGCCTATCGCAATACCCTGTCCCGTAGCTTTCTATTAGCGAAAGAATTTTTGAAATCGGTTCAGTAGTTCCGGAGATTACCTTTTAAGAACCAACATTACTTCTTTCTATAATAGTGTGATGTGATGTGATGACGTGACGTGATGTGATGTGATAATCTAAATTTACTTTAATGATCTCAAAAACAAAATTCTGCCAAGGGTCTCCCACAAGTATTTTTCCACACCGCAATCAAAAAGAAACAAAAACTTGTTGCACCCGCTTGACAGCTTGTCATTCTGCTACTTCCGACGTTGCCAGATCGAACGGATAGAAAATGCAGAATATCAAAGGAATTTCATGTATTAACCTAAATTAATATTCATGTTGCGTCGTACTAATAACAAATTTTAGTCTCAACTTTAAATTTACGAAATTTGAAAAATGAAATGTACTGTGAACTACTAAAAATTAGAGTCGAAACTCAAAATGGTTACTTGTAAGGCCAATTGTATTATTGAACTAGGTATATATGAAGGAATTTATGATAATAAAACTAAGCCGAGCTGAAGTCCACAGAATCCAGCTATTTTTGTCTCCATATTCGTACTCGTAGAATGACAGATATCTGAACTAACCCATTGTCATCTTGAATGGGTCTCAAAGAATAAATGACTCAATTGCAGCTGTTGTTTTTTTGTTTTGTTGACTCTTATTACACATACTTTATGGTTCATCTGTTTCTAATCATACTTACTTCCTTTAACAATTACGCTAAGTACTTCCTGTCAATGTTTGTCGAATGACTGAGTCAATGATTTCCATATTACTGCAACCAGCACCACTTTGCTACTCTTCACTTTGAGCACATTTCCGGACAAAATAAAAATGAAATGTGCCACCAACCACAAGTTTCTTTCAAAATTGTCACATATACCTAGGCGCCGTGTGTGCGAATAAGTTATGATGCACTGCCCTGCCAAGACAGTCGGGTGTTTTCCAATTTAATTTTCTTTAACTGATTTGTCAAAACTTTTGCACCGTCATCACTTTCCCCCAACCGCATTACCGTGCAGACAGCTCCATCACACACACGAGCGACTTCACGCCCTAAGCCCACTTAACCAAATCACAATATGCCACATAAAAAAGAAAAAATCCATCTGCTAACTACGTTATCACTTAATGTCCAGGATTTATGTTCACACCCATCATAGGGATCAATTTTACTAAAAATATACACATTCCAGGTAATCCTTTCAGAAAAATATCCTCACGTTAATAAAACACTCTGTGGGTGTGGGTGTAGAATGTCCTGCTAAAAAAAAAATAATGTTTAACAACAAACATGACGGTGTATCGATTCTGTTTTTCCTAAACTTCCCATCCACCAGTCCGCAGCAGTTACCAACATCACGAGATTATGACCCCATCGTGCTTATGTACCCACAGAACTGCCTCCCATCAAAAACCGTAATAGACGACAAATTGTTATAAATTGCCGGCTGTCCTGATTCCGGTTTTATGTGTGTTGCGGCTACGATCGCATATAGTTTATGCAAGTGTTTCGCGTGTGCTGTAAACGCCAGCCAGCACAGGCCTGCAATTGCGAACACACCACCCAGCGCGCCACCTTACACCGCCCGATGGGAATGTATTCAAAGAAAATTTATTCGCTTTTACGCCGTCGTAATCCAATCCATAAAAATTTATGCATTTCCCGATATTTTTACACATCTATGTATGGCCGGCGAAAAAGGTTTTTGCCACATGTGGGTTTTTTTTTCTTTTTTTTATCAACGACGAGGTCCTGATTTTGACTATTCACTTGGGTCTTGTGGTTTTTCTCTTTTTTTTTTGCTATTTGCTCATTGAGCTGTTGTGCGATGCAGCAGGGACGAACGATCCTTTTGTTTTTCCAACTTTGGTTGGTCTCCTTTTTTGGCTGCACCATGAAATTTGTATCCTCGGAGTTTATATCTGTGTGTTGCATTTTCTCAAACAGCAATAAATTCAAATCATGTGGAAACAGTAATCAGCCCAGAGGAAGGCAATACTCTAGAATTGAAACGGAACCGTTGCAGTGGGTCGGCTTTTGGTCGATGAATCGTCCTTGGTGAAAGGAAAGATGTAGAGAGTATCTGTACAGTGTGTGTGTGTGTGTGTGGATTTTGTTTTTTTAAACAAAGAATTCACTGATTGATGTGGTGGATGATTTGTTTAACTTTTGGGTGTAAACATGTTTGCGCTGCCATCATGAGCGACAAAAGTGATGGCTGTTTGGTGGGCGGATGTGGGTTATCTAAATGTGACGAACTTTTTAAAGGAACCAACTTGAATGCTGCATCCAGTGTTGACTCGTTTTCGCTATTCAAATGGATGCGGGTGAACTGTTTGTTTATTTTTCTTTCATTTTTGTTATCTTAAATATATAGTCGTTTTTGTTACTCTGAAATGGAATGTTTTCTTTTGATAAACAGGACTGTCAGTGATCGAAGAAGTCTATCCACGAGCGAGAAGACGTCACGGTTTGTCCATGCACATGAAAAACAAAATCAGTCGAGAAGTATGCTTCACAAGTTCCCAATTGATTTTAGTATTGGGAAGGTCATCAATCGGTAGGAGTTGTAGAAGTGGATGTTTTCATTATTGTTTTTTACAACTCCTGACTAAAAAGTCTTTTGTGTCAGAAATATATGAAGGTGCCAGATCTCCTGTTGTGGATGTGGATGTATACAAACATTGTGACAAAATTCTTCTTCTCTCTTGTGGACAGTACACGCTCAAAAATTGGCTCTTACAGAGTGCGATTTTTGCTCGGTTTAAAAAAAAAATGGGTTAAAATTAACCAAGTCTCTGTTGAAAAACACCGAGTATTCGTTGTTAAAAAGGTAAAATGCATGCTGTTAAAAACAACACACTTTATCAGTTGTTGAGAACCAAGTTTCTAGATAAATATCAACCAGCTGGTTAATTTCAACAGAGTTAGTTTCTCATTCACAACCGAGAAAAATTGATAAAAGGTTATTTATAACCGAGTTTCGTTAAACAAGTTGGCTCGGCTATTTTTAATCCACTAACTTTGTAGGAGCTATATTATAAGGATCGTTTGGTAATTTTTAACCGAAAGTTGGTTGATTTTAAATAAGTGATTTTTCTGCGTGTATTTTACGCAAGAATTCAGGAACTTGAACTCTGTAATCAAAAGGAGTCGGTGTGACTATACCCGGTTTAGAGATAAAGTCGTACCTTTTGCATTTTAAAACTCTGCAGACCCTATACCCTAGTTATATCATAGGAGTATAAGCAACATTCCAAAGCACTACCCCTTCATAGCTAATAACAACTGTCGTTACGCTTTGTTGACATTGAGTAAACTTCATAAGGTCATAAGCTGGTCAACTTACAAATTAATCTGGCGACTCACTGCCATAATGACGCACCAAACTCTTCATTAGTCAGCCAATCACAAAGGCGCAATATTTTCGGTGGTTTTTTTCTTGTGTCCACGGTCCCAGCAAATTTATTTCACATAATTTCTCGCATCCCTTGACAAACGAAATATGTCCAAATTTTTGAGAAGCAATTTTTAACTCATTTCGAGGAAATATCAAATCACAAGCAACAACAATGCCAGCACTTCCTCTATTGTACTAATTGTTCTCCGAATTACGGTAAATGCAAAAATATACGGATACACAAATGCCACTTGTGCCATTGTTTATGTCATTAGTGAGAAGTTATCCTCCTTATGCAAATTTCCTGACAAATTAGAACTCCGAAATTATTTGAAAGCCTTCAAAACAATGGCCAACACAATAACGAAAGATGAAGACACAAAAAAAGGAAAGAACAAAAAAAAACCTACCGGAACATAAAGAAGCCGGGAAAAAGTCGCCAATACTTAACCTGCCAACTTACTCCCCTTTCGCAATTATTATTATTTTCCAGGATAATGCCGTGCACAACAATAACGTTGTGGGTCGTTGCTCGATGCTGTCGGTTGCTGGAGGAAGGCACAACAACCCTTCTTTTACAATCTTTTAATTTCTTCCTGTTTTCTCGGCCTGCATTCTGTCGCTCGCCAGTATATGTCCTTTCTTCGGAGGATAGTCGCCTTGCGCAGCGAACAATGCAGTGGAGAGATATTGTTATTGTTATTGGACAGAGGACAGCAGATAACAGTCCTAAGAGTTGCGTCCTGCGTCCTCACCCCGATTGCTGCATCTTAAGACGATGACGAGAGATTATAGACGGTGGCAAATTAAAAGCAAGGCGATTGCGGAACATTATTATCCAAGGGAAATTCCTAACGACAATCATAACTCATCCGTTGCACCGATGGTTGAGCAATAAATCGACTAGAAGATGCACACCCCGAGTGGCCGAGATGAAGTGTTTCATTAAAGATTGTAAGTTACAAGGAATGCGAAGAATTTCGCCGGGTATTCTTTGTTGATAGTTCTATACTTGTGTGTTATTTGAAGGTGATTCATATCCTGTGAAATGAAGCGTGCCAGAGTCATGACAGTCGATTTATGGCGGCGATCGATGCGGTGGCAAATTTTATTTCAAATTGGATTTTTGTAATCATAGTTTCTGACTCGACCACAGAGTTACGCATTTTTTTTATCTGGAATTGGATGAGGCTATGTCAGGCAGAGCTGCTCTGTAAGATGAGCACAGCCCGTATACTTGTTCTGCACAATCTGTCCAGACGCGATACCCAACGATTGTGGAGGGTGGTCCGGTTTGGGCAGTTTGCAGAGGATTTGCGTACTGAAATCTGTACCAAAAAAAGGCCTACTTTACAAAAAACAGTAAAGACGAAAAAAACAATTCGATAGGAGCTTCGGCTCTTTTCAAGTTTTAGAACATGAACAGGAATGACAGAAACATCTTCTGTCAACGGAAACTATTTGTTGAAGTCAGTGTTGTTTGTAATTTTGACATCTGGACCCGCAGAGCCAACAAAAGAAAGTGTACCTAAAGGTAGTTTGATTTTCAAGTATTCTTGTACAGTATAAGAACATTTTTTTAAAAAGCATGGGGCAGATTCCGTAAATCAATAATCTTCAGGAAAATATCGTTTCTGAAATTTTGATTATCACATTAAAGTATATTGTGCCCCAATTTGAAGCGGTTATAATTTGCATTGCATATTCATAAATGCGAATTGCTGAATGCACCCACTGTTCATTGCATTCGGAACACGTCCCACGAGCACACCGAAGTGCAGCGAAATAGAAAATGCGAAGTGTCATTAGGTTTGTTTGACGTGCCTAGCACTAGAACCCACTAGTGCGCACTGAGAAGTGTCAGCTGATTTCCACACCTGTTAAAAACCCTGAAAAATCGGCTACTATATCGAACGCAAAATATTGCCCTGAAGTCTGTCAGTATTTGATATTGAAAAATATTTATCTTTTGGTGAACAAAGTTTGATTTGTTCGAAAACGGCTCTAACGATTTCAACCAAATATGACACTTAAGCTTATTTAGGTGAGGTTAATATGACTACGTACTCAGTTTTTGGCTAAGAAATCGAATAACGGTACTTTTGAAATTTGGGCATATTCTGAAAACGGTCCATACGATTGTAACAAAAATTCATTTCTAAGGTAATAAGGTTATTTCTAACTTAACATAAAACTAAGTTTTTGTTTATTTTAACGTGCAATGAATTTTTGAAAAAGGGAATTTTTCAAAAATGTTGTTTTCCTTAAAACGGCACTAACGAATCTGATCAAAATCCATATATGGACTAAAACTGATGTTTTCAAAGTAATTGCGTCGTTAATCTTTGATTCAAGTCGTAGCAAACGCTTACTTTAGAAACTACTCATATCTCGAAAACCCCATTTTCGATTTCGATACACCAAGTTAGTAATGCTTACATCCACCAAAATATGCAATACTCAGTTTACAGCTAAACAGTTAAGCAATAGTATTTTTCAAAATAAACACTGGAATTTTCGTAACTGTGTTTTCTACATAATTTTACATAAACCGCTCTAACGATTTTGATCAAAATACATATTTAGCATAACAAAATAATTCTAAACAAGACCCCGCACTTATTTTTTCGCAAAAACTTCGAACAAATCGGTTTTTGAATTATTTCCCAAAAAAACTAGATACTCAAATGCCTATCTGCCTTCGTATACTTTTGTAAAACTAAATACTGTATTACCAATAAAAATGCAATTACATCTACGAAAAACTTCTTTTAGCAAATATTTCGCACTTCTTCCTTTTTCAACCATATAATATAATATGCACCTTAAAATAATTCAAACCACTTGGAGCTTACACAATCAGAAACTCTCACTTCATTTGCACCCCCCACACACGTCCATCGGGTTAATCAGTTTGTAACTGCTAATGCAATTTCGAAAACAAATCACTGAGTTCTTACATTTATAATATAAATCTATGTTAGGTTAGCGGTCTATCACGAACCCTACTTCCAATCATAGACGCTTTTAACCATCGTCAGTAATACATTCCAGTCAAAAATAAAAACATTCTCTGACAGATTAGAAAACAGAGACTCTTACTACGCTCGTCCGTGTACTCAAAAATCTTGTAAGTAAGAGCTTATTAATAATACAGTAGGGGCTATAACTCTCTAACCAGAACATGCGACAATTGTCTGTTACTGAGATCTTCAACTCATAAGAACTCACATTGTTACTTAATATATACGGCCATTTCAGATGAATAACCCAAAAGTGAATCTTAGTTAGCACTGTTTTAAAACGTTTCTTTTATCTAGCATAAGAAAACAACTAAACTTTTGATGAACGAGAAAGATTCGTTCGACCAAGTCGTTCACTTTATTTTTTCAGGTTACAGACAATAATGTTTGGAACTTTGAAGTGAAAAATTAGTATGGAAATTCTTCAATTTTCCTCTGTTTCAACTGTTTTTTAAGGCAGAAGTACCTAAATACAGTGAATAGTTGAAAGCTGATTGCAGGGTGTTCGATAAACTCTCTATATAAAAAATGAGCCTTCAAATTGTGTTCATTTGTTGCCGATTCACGCCCTAATTGATTTACCGATTCTAACCAAACTTTAACACATCTTTGGTATTGATCTATATGTGGTTTTTGTGAAGTTAGGTTGAAATCGGAAAACGTATGTGTGTGTCGTGCGTGCGAGAAAAAACATAAATGATTTACAGTACATTTTCGACAACAAGTGTTTTTCGGCAAGCTTTATCTATCATTGAACTTTATTTCATAGAAATATTTCGTTACAAATTGATTCATTTCAGTTACTGTGTTACCAGCTTCTTATAGCAAGGTTTACCACTCAACAGGAGTAACCCGCACGGATATACTTTTCAGTTGGTATTGTCAAACCCTTTTTAAAAACAATTGTATTGAATTACCCTCGCCGTTCAAAATCTCGCCCCACTCTCCCAAATCATTACGCCCAATGTCCACTTACCATATTTTCACCAAACAAAAGTTCAAATGGAATTCTTAATCGACCAAAACATCCGTGACCATAAGAGTTGGCGAATCCAATCGATCCGTGTCGCCCCAAATAAGCAACTGAAGTAGTTACAGCACAGCACAAGATTGGCTATCAAAATTAAAGCATCTACCCGTCGAAAACGTGTCTGCAGGACTCACCCCATCCGCAGCAGCACTCATATAAGTTTGCCGTATTTGTCGTGTGAGACCGATTAACATATGCCACTCGAATGTGTGCATATTGACACTCCTTGTGGACATGTCGTGTCGTTTGCGGTCGTGGTCCTTTCAAGTTGTCTGAGTCTGGCCACAATTGAAACTGAAAATAATTTTTGGCCTTTCGTTAAAAATACATCAAAAGGATTCTTGGCTCCTTTCTGTGCTTTCTTTTCTTTCAAACAACTCGCCGCCACCACTGATGATGACGACAACGACGATGACGCAGCCGACATTAGAATATGTGCGGACAAGTGTATTATCCTTGGACATGTTTCGGATACTTTTATAATCTAAAATTAATAATAGAAATGCAATTGTAAGAGGGAAAATTATTGCGCACACAATTTTGGGGGCCTACAAGAAGACGGCTACTTTGAACTCCAGCAGCTTCCTTTTTTTTTTGCACTAGAGATGAAAGGAAGTGCCCTTTATGGGTACTCGTACGCTCGTGGATTTTCCAATTTTAATTGGCTTCTCATGGACATCATGAATTGTGCGAGTGGTGCTGCGGATTCACTAAATAAGTGATTATCTGTTCCCAGTCAGAGTGTGTGTGTGGTTGAGCAAGTCCTAGGTACTTTTGTGTGGTTTTTGACAAACTACTATCCAAATGAAAATGAATATCCTTGCAGTTTGAGGTTGAGCCACCACCCAAAACCAGTATATTAATATACAACTTTTCAGGATAAAACACACATTAGGTTATTGGCTTTTTGTTGTTTTTTTTTTCTTCTCGGTGTCATTTGAGAAGGATATTCGATGCACAATGGGACCGACGGCGGTGGTCGGCAAATGGACTAATGTCGAAGGGGATCCCACCTGATTGCAGCATCTATTCGCTTTCGTGTGTTTGCATGTAAACAGTATAATTCACCAATGATGCGGCTATGGGGTCTGCTGTCTAAACAAGGATACCCCGTAGCCAGGTACAAAGCGCACAGAACGGTTTCATATATTGACATACGATCATGTGGCATTGCTGCTTCTCGTGGATGAAGCTAGGTGTGTTTGTGTTTGTGTTTGCATCTGCGTTCGCTTGCTGCTTGGGGGATATTTGCAATACCTCTGGGTGAGAATTATTCGAACCTCTTGTGTGTAGAATAATTGAGCTACCAAGCAAATTATGGAGGTTAATACAACAACGCTTTCTATTTAACAGTGTTAAACAATTTCCGTGTGTGAATATCTTCACCTCGCAGTTTAGACGCGCATAAACGCATTAAGGTGATGTGCTACTCGAGCAGTGAATTGGGGCAATTTTTGAAGGTTGATTTATTGAATTTCAAAAAAGGTTTCGATGCAAGGCTGTCTCGTCCGATCACAGCAACACTCTGTGGTCGAATATCTTCAACGTGGCGTTGAGTTTGGAACGATAACTTGATGGTCCGATTGGCACCTCTCACATTAAATCGGAGCCCTTCATCACACAATAGACAGTAGACAGCTTTAAAGTGTTAAGAGCAATTTTATGTAAATCTTTGACAAAGGAAATAGATACATTTTCTACACACAACAAACAGACCTGTGTCTTCGGAATAACAACGAAACGACTACCCAAATGCCCACTCGACGTCTCGTCAAAAACATAAAACCAAGATTGATGACCAACACCCTGAGACGCCTCACATCGGCACAAGTTCCCCTAATAAAATGTGTAATCTTCATTTTGTGCATATAGAATAATTGTCAAAATGTTTCCTTTCGGACACGTCTTCGAGACCGAATCCTTGTCGAACACAACACAATCGTCGTCATGTAATCCACCAGCTGCACTTAAAGCGATTGTAAAATGAAAACTGCTCAAACTATTCTCGAAACATGATCGCTCCTCCTCACTCTGCAATCGCCTTCGTTTGTCTGTTGAGCGTTTTTCATTCCCAAAGCGACTTATAGTCGTTGGTAGAAGTAGCGCCTTGTTTATTTCCGAAGTACATTCCATAAACAAGGATGAACCATCCTCCTTGTAGTGATTGCATCCTCTCAAGAGGTTGATGTGATATTTTTATACGGCTGTGCGCATGCATTGATGGTACTCGTATCCATTCGCTTTGCCATAAGGAAGCCCATATGCGAAGGACATTAAGAACAGTGGCGCCTGCATTTTTAAATACTCTGCATATTAAAATCCTTTCCAAATGGCAAACAATATTTACTGTATTATTGGTACTTTCATCGAGTGCCGTTAAATGATTGGAAATTACTTGCCTACGCGCAGTCCTATGTACAAGTACATATGTTATGCGGGCAAGGATGTGGGATAATTTTTGAAAAATCCGACAATTTCTCTCGACAAATTTACGTCGTGTTGTCTTATCCCGAGGAGACAGAGAGCACTGGCAGCGGTGGTGCATCATCTGTGCTAAACGACCAATTTATCAAAATATGACTTTGTGAAGGATTTTTTGTTTTGTTTTAAGGAGAACACGATGCCTTCCGTGGTAAGGACCAGGAGCAGCTCATTGCATGATTTTTCACGCCACACTCTCTAGCTGCAGTATAGAGCAACAGCAGTGGTGAGGTGATGTGTTTTTGTTGCTGCTTCCGAACAGCATATCACGACCAGCGGATCTCTCGTTTCGTGCGTTATTTTTTTTTTTTTTTTTTTTTTTTTCGGAATAGCTGCCATAAATATCCGACGGCAAGGACTTGTATCATGCTTCCGCGATGTGCAATAAGGCATCTCGCGTATGAAATAAATATGGCAAACTTTTAAGTTTACTTGTAGGTTGGATGGTAGACTGAACAAGGATAGCTCTTGGATATCGAAGATAAATTGTCGACGCTCCTGCTGAGTGTAAAGTGGGTAAATACGGAGGGCAAAGTGTTGTGAATTAACGGCAATATTTAGTCGTCGGACATCCGAAGATGGTGTAGCGGTGAGAAATTACCGCCATCGATTACAGGAGTCAATTGATTTTAATAGGCGCACGTTCTGCAGAAGACTGTTCGGGTTAGAAATCATTTTTATACATTTGGAACTCCTTTGTTGATGTGTCTTTAAGGGTAAGGATCTAGACTTTGTTCATGGTTCTAAAAACAGTGACAAAGTATGCCCATGTCCGCCTTCAGACAGCATCCCAATTTAATGTAGAAATTATAAATCAATATAACCCCTGTCCTTCGTAAATAAATACATAAATAACCGGGTAAATATTTTCATTAATTTTCAACACAAAACCGTCCCCATCAAACAGCCATCAAAAAGCCACCTCTGTGGCGCATGCTAGCAGAACAAAAAACCATTCAAGTGTCCAGCGTTAAAATTTCATAACCATGTAACAATGTTGTCCAGGACAATGCAAGAATGTCCATGGTGCTGGTGTCTCCGTCACCGGTGACACCCAAAAAGACGGGCATGATGCGAGTGGACAGGCTAAAAGGTGCATGCAGATGTAACCCAACACATGTACGCAAGTGAAGAATACAATTTCTCCATGAAAATTGCATCCTGATTAACTTAATCCCTATTCATAGTGCCACTTAACGGACGAGTGCACAGACGACAGTGTAATCGTTGAGTAGAGGCATCGTTTACATGCCATATTAACTGCACAGAAAAAATATAAAAGCTTATGCTTGGAGGACGTGCTACAGCACGACGGGAAAAATGAAAGAAGAAAGGACTTTGCAGGAGTAAAAAAATAAATAAATAAACGCCTGCAATTTGAATATGTTGTGGGTGACATAGAGGCTCACGACCGTTGCACTGGACCATAGAAGTTAAAATGCTGTGAAACGCTGGCTGTCGCGTTTTTTTCTTTTCATGCAGCAGGATGCTATGTTTTGAGGAAGGTTCTGGTGGAGGGTTGGGTCAGGCTGTGCAAACAATATGTTTCTAGTAATGATACCATGATTCCATAGCAAAAGAAAAGACGGCAACCGTCGTTTTGGTTTCGCAGAAGTTCGTTTTTGTGTAAACGCACGAGTTCAAGCAATAAATTGTCTGATAAACAGCTCTCCTGAGAATGATTCTAAATTCCGCGAATTGAGACGCTTAAAATCGCTTTAAAATAGTGAAAACATGCGTCAGAAAACACTTGAAAAAATTAGTCAAAAACGCTTGAAAAATGCTAAACGTATGAAAAGAGACGTGGAAAATTAAAAAAGCATGAAAAACCGCGTGAAAAAAACAGTTGAAAAAACTTGTGAAAAAACGTGTCATAAAACACTAGAAAAACGCGTCAAAAAACGAATGACCGCATGACAAGACGCATTAAAAAAGGTGTGCAAAAACGATCGTAAAAAGCCCATAAAGAGCACGTAAAAAAAAGTTTGGAAAATAACGTGTTAAAAACGTGTGAAAAAATCGTCAATAAACACATGAAAGAACGAGTCAAAAAACTAGTGAAAACACTTGAAAAAATTAGTCGAAAATGCTAAGAAACGTATGAAAAGAGGCGTGGAAAAGTCGTTAAAAAAGCATGAAAAACCGCGTGAAAAAACTGGTGAGAAAACGTGTCATAAAACACAAGAAAAACGCGTCAAAAAATGCATGACCCCATGACTAGACGCATTAAAAAACATGTGCAAAAACGATCGAAAAAAGCCCATAAAGAGCACGTCAAAAAAAAATTTTGAAAATAACGTGTTACAAACGTGTGAAAAAACGAGTCAGAAAACTAGTGAAAACACGCGTCAGAAAACACTTGGAAAAATTAGTCAAAAACGCTTGAAAAAATTCTAAGAAACGTATGAAAAGAGACATGAAAAAGTCGTTAAAAAAACATGAAAAACCGCGTGAAAAACAGGTGAAAAAACGTGTCATAAAACACAAGAAAAACGCGTCAAAAAACGCATGACAAGACGCATTACAAAAAACTAGTGAAAAAACGCGAAAAAAACACATAAGAAACACGTCAAAAAAACGTTTTTAAATACCGTGTCGAAAGCGCATGAGAAAACGTGGTAAAAAAACATGAAAAAACGTGTCAAAAATACATAAAAAAAACACGTCAGAAAACGCTTCAAAAAATGAGTCTAAAAACGCATGAAAAATGCATAAAAAGAACGTGTGAAAAACCCGTCAAAAAACACCTGACAAACATGTGAAAAAAAACTCATAAAAGTAGAAGCAAAAAACGTGTGAAAAGTGGTGAAAAAAAACGGGTGAAAAACCGCATGAGAAAGCACGTCAATGAAACGAGTATAGTAAACACATCCTAGTACGTTCATATTTAGTGTTGAAAGTAAAATTTGGGGGTTATCGATCTTCCATTACTAACACAAAGGACAGCTTTATCTGGTTAGTCCCACTCGAAAAGGCGAAACCCTAGGTTTTCACTATCGTTTTTTACGCTTGTCGGTAGCACCTCTTATTCCACTATGGCGATCAAACACCTAAAGACACGCAACGACGCTCATGTTATCAGTCTCCTTTCCAATTCAACACTGCCAAATGTGTAAAATCACAAACGAACTCTCTACACACCACTGATTGCATCGACGAAACCCGAAATTACTGTGCACTATAGTAAATCAGCGCTGCACCTCCGCCAGCCACCTGAATTCGAGCATGTGTCGCTTTTTTCGGCTAACAATTAATTGCAGCGTAACACACCGGCAATGGTGGTAAGCTGCGAAAATTTATGATGGCAACATTTCAAATTTACGAGATTCACGCACATTTTTGTACCACCTTTATTGTGCGATTTATTTATGTTCCCCGGTGACCATTTAAATTGCTCCGCTGAACAATTTTGTTTAAATAATAACGTGCAGCGAAACAGCAGCAGCAACTCTAACCGCCGCCGCCGCCAAACGACTATATATACATGTGCATTCAACGGGTTTAAGTTTGCAAAACAGCAACTAAGGGATATGAAAATTAGCAATAAAAGGACCCGGCTCGTCCTCTCTTTGCTGCCCATCTAAACAGAGCGGATATGTATACAGCGTCGCAGTGTTCGAAACCAAAGTGAATCGTCGTCGACCGGGACGGAAATGTAAACGGGGGGGCTGAGTTTAGATCAATGTTTGTGGTCCCGTAGGTGCATTCGGGATTCGCAACTTGTGCAACTGCAGTAAATTACCAACAGATGACCCTTGGATCGTTTCCCGCGATTTGCTGAAAGTTTCCGGTGATAACAACTTCAACTATACACATATAGTAGGTTGAATGTGAACATATATAATTAAATATCGTATTCGATGGTATACGAGGTGCAGTAGGAATAAAAACCGTCGGATGAAGATTTTAGAACTTGGTGTTGGCGGAGATGATTGAACAGCTTAAAGAAGGTTGTATTCGTTGTCTTGTAAGATTTAGAAAGGTTTTACGGAGTCTTTTCGAGTTATAGTTTACTGTACACATTTGCTCCCTAAGGAGAATATAAATAACTTTAACAAGTTAACTGCTGCTAATTGACTCACATTTGGAATCGTCGACAAACCTAAATCGGGTGGCAAGAAGCAAATTCTCATTTCAAGATTGCAAGGGGTTTTTCGATTAACTAGAGTTTGGGTGCAAATTTCAGCCTTCTACGTCAAATAGTTTCTCAAATAGACCTAGGTACAAAATTGGTCTAGTTGTTGGACAGACGGACATAAGCGAAACTAATAGGTTCAGCTTTTTTCCTCTGGGTATGGAACCTTAAAAAGAGCATACAAAATAGCCATAGAATCAGTTCCAAACTGAAAGACGACAAAAGTGGCGTATGGAACAAAACAATTCTCGATAACCCGTAAAAAGACCCACATCGTATCTTAGCAAACTCCACTAAAGGTCGAGCTTTCCCCAAATATCAAAGCGGAATATGCGCTCGCAAACTGATCTTCGTGCAATCGCGAGATCCTATAAAAACGACCACCATGTTCCGAGCATCCCAGCCGTTCCCGAGTTCCAAGCACGTGCACTTTGCAGATCAATTATGCCTCATTTTCGCGTTGCAACAGTTTGGCCAAAATCCGAACAACCCCAAGGAACGTAAAGAAAGATGTTTGCTCGGCCAAATCGTTGTCTTCCTTCAAAGACGCCTTCCTGCAACCCGCTTTATACACAAGGGATGACGAAAATCGGGCTGTGAATATTTAAAATGCGATTTAAAATAATAAATTTGCTCCTATTCACTTGAAGAAGTGGTAGATCCTGACTCCCTGACTATGTGTAAGGAGTAGGCAAACCTATCATCCAGTCACTCAAACATAGCCAAGCACACCTGCTGTTGGCTGCCACTCGAGTAATTTGCTGCGGACCAAGTTCCCAACAGTCAAACTGCGTGCGCTCTACATGTACGGAGATATGTGCTAACATCTCCACCACATACAAATTTTTATCATAAATTATGCTTTGCCAGTTAGTTTCATATTTTACGGTGCACAATGAGAGGTAATTTTATTGTTTGCATAGTAATGACTTGTCGGATGAGGGAGAGCGTGTACGACGCACACCCAGACCAACGGCAGCAGCGATGTGCATTGTTATAATTTTTCGGGATTAGGTGGCGCCTGTTCTTGGAACTCAGAAGACGTTGGGTTTTATCGAAACAGTGAAATTCCTTGTGAGGGCCTTTCGCACGGAACAGGGAACAGCACCCACTGCGCTCTATCTATGTGCGGCTGTGTGTGTGTGAGTGCAGTTGGAATATTTATAAGAAAAACTTGAGAAATAATTGCATATCTTACAATTTTAAAGATGTGCTAGCAGGCTTAGGGCCTCAGAACGCTCTCCACCGCCAGCATACTTAAGCAAGAGCAAGTTGTGGAAAAAACGAACCCGAAAGCTGGCTGCAATTTAAGTAATTCGAAATACTCCTTTGAATTTAGACGTCGAGAATTGTTTCTTTTGTAAAGCGAACTCTTAAGTAAAGACGGACGGTAATAAAGGCGACGGTGGATGTATCGGGTGGGGCGCCGCTAATCTGAATGGAAAATTAGTTTCGGGTATTTATCTTAGGGAAATTATTAGTTTTTAATATTTAAAGTGGTATCCTTTTGTGGCGTTTGCCTTTGGAATTCGCTAAAGTTTCAACAAATGGTGCCACAAGGCATTCGCAGCAGCGGAAAGTATGCTGCAATTAGTTGTAGGGTTAAAACGAATTTATATCCCGCATATGGATAGTTGTGTGCAAGTCTGAACTACAACTCAACGTGAGTTCAATGGGGTAGTCTTTATTTATGTGGGTATTTGCTTTGGAAGTATAAGCTCAGTTTCACCAGATTTTGAGATTGAGACTGAAAAAGGTTTTGCTAGTTGGTTGCATATTACTTGTAGTTGTCAAAGTGAATATGGAGTAAGTGCAATGAAATCGACACGAAAAGGAAGTCACATAGCTTCAAAAATGACAAGTGATATCGGGAACACACGTGAAGCAGTTTTCGAAAACGTATTAGAGTGTGTGACATAAATGCTTAGAGAAATGGAAATATTTGACTGTTTAACGGACTTTAATTGATGCTTTAAATGAGCGTTATCCACGTTTTGAGAATGGTATTCGAAACGTTGTTCAACAACGACATGGAAAAGCATTTTACGCTCTGAGAACAGAAGATATAGCTACAGCTTGGGGTGAACTATATAAGGTCTCATTTTACAAGCTTCTACAATTAGTGTGGTTTTAAGCATACAACGTTAGATTTGGTTGAGGACCTTTTTCACTTATTCGATTCGTCTTAGACAAGGTCTACCTTTACTTCGTTGACTATCAGGATTAAAATCAAAGATTGAGGGCAGAGAGTTGATTTGCATTTACTTCATACTTATCCTAGCCAACCCAAATGCCAAACACTGGACTTATTTGATGGGGTTCTGCAACTCAAATCAGTTTGTCATATGCAAAATGCATGCCCCGCCAATTCCAACGAAACCAAATATGTTTTAAGGAGATTTTTTTCTCCCAAAACTGTCAAGGTTATCGCTGGCTTCTTTTAAAAGGTATCCCACTTAAGATCCGATCATTGTAGGCTGGGATTTTTAGGGTCTTATACAGATTTTTCATACTCGTTGCGGAGAAGGTCTTACTACTCGGTCTAGGTCTAAGGCTAAGTCGAAGGAAACAAGGATTCGTAAGCGTCATTCTCTCTAATTGTTTTCTGAAAAGTTGTAATTTTTGGGCTGTGAGTTTCGAATACCGCCTGCTCCAAATGCTCTTTTTACATCAAAGGTGTGTGTTAGATCTTTACCGACCTTCATTCAGCGACGAGCTTCGGCTATTTTCGTTCTACTCAGACGGATCAGTTTTGAAATAGATAAAAAGATAGAAAGGGTGTAAGTGTCTACTTGGACTTTTATGGTTTTTCCAAAATTTGTCAAAGTGTGAACGTTTGACCGGCGTTGGAATTGTCCAGCTTAAAACCGACTGATAGAGGCCATATTTGTTAAGAGTCTTGGGCGGTTACACAATATGGCAGGGAAGATCTTGTGAAGGACACTGACGCCTCTCAGATATGCAGTCAATACTTTTGGATAGCAACGCGAGGAGTGTTCTTTACCAACTTATCTCCAGCTGCGCTCAAAGACCGACGGGTAAACAGTAATGCTCAGAAGCTGGTTTGTTCTTTAGCTTGGATATTGTTACAATAACTTTCTTTTTCAATCAGATAGACGAACGTTTTGCCAATCGTAGTTTGAACTGACTGCCCAACAGCGGGATGCTGTTTTCCGTTGTTGTTATGGATTCAACAGAAATAGCCTGTTATCCTACTTTCAGGTTTCCTCCATTTCCACGGGTTTCTGTACGAGATTTGCTGCCCTGCCACCTTCTTTTTAACTTTTGTAATAAGAGTAGTCACACAAAATGAATGGTTGTGAGAAGAGAGGCTTAGGGTACCTACCTCCTATGGGCCTGTTCCGCCTACTATTTATTTTTATAAGAGTACCGGTTTTGGAATAGCTCAAGTCTCAGTCAATTTTAAAAAAAATTACTTCACAGCACGTTCTTTAAATCTAAGGCTGAATTAAGATTTTCTTTGAAAGAAGGAATTAAAAGAGAAAGGAATTGAAGAAAAACTTTAAAAATAGATAAAATTTTGCGAATCTTGTAAAAAACGGTCTGCGGGTGATCCAAAATATAACAGTGGATGCATAAATTTAACGAACCAATTTTGAATGTGTTTAGCAAGTATTTGAACAGTATTTTTTCATTTTGTGGCCTTTTTTTAAATCTTTGGAGTTTTTTTCGCTTCATCGTTGTTACTTATATATTCGTATTTGTTTTGGATGAAAGTTACATATTCCTGAGAATTCGAAACATTGATAAAAAGTGAAATGTAAAATGGTTCTTTTTATTATATATATATATTGATATTTAATTTGCACTCTCCGCTCTTCAGTAAAGCCTTTTGAATACTTCTACCAATTATCCATTGTCATGGTTTGTATACCTGCATATGTACATGCGCAAAGTTTGTTTTCCCTGGGAAATATAAGTTTCCAAATGTGGGGTAACAGAGAAAAAATTGTATTTCTATGTGTTTTATTAGATCATAAAATAATAATCCACAGTTAAATATTTCTCTCAACTTTTTGTAATGCTTAGGCAACAAATCTATTAATCCCTTCCTTTTGGCAAGTTAATCCATGTTAACGTATACTCTAAGAATAAGAACAATAATGATTTACAATAATTTTAGGTAATTCGAAGAAACTCAGTTGCAGCATACCTCAAAAAACCCTTTTGGTTTGGGAGGAATTTATTCAAAAAGATTCGTTAAGGTGGGTAGATTGTTTAACGATCAAAATAATAACAAAACTATTTTTATTTGATATAAGAAGAACATTTCACGCTCTCAGCTCTTTTAATTAACAAAATAATTGAAGTATTCCATATGGAAATTCGCTTTTAAGCCAAAAATGTCAGCACTGGGAACACGACTTTTTCTAAGCAAATTACAATTTCTCCGAGCATTGCAAATACTTGCAGCTACAATTCTGCATAAATGGCTTAGTAAATAATTAGGGTCAACTATCGTGGTCAATTTTCCGCGGGAGCTCTCGAGAATTTTTTTTAGCTCTACTCAAACCTAAAAAAATGTGCTAAAACTGGTGTTTTTTGATTTATTTATTAAATATGTTAGGTAATTTTTTTTATTAAAATCTTAATTTACATACAATATACAACAACTAGACTACAGTCAAGAAAATTACGATTTTTCGTTTAATATGCCATAATTGCGAAAAAGAAAATAAAGAAGTTCGTTTTTAAGGTTCCGTACCCAGAGGGAAAAAACGGAACCTTATTAGTTTCGCTTTTGTCCGTCTGTCCGACCACTAGACGAATTTTGTACCAAGGTCTTTCTCAGAAACTAATTGGCGTAGAAGGCTGATATTTGCACACAACATCCAGTTTAACCTCTAGTCAAACGACAATTGTAGCGATACATCGACTGGTTTTAGAGTAATAAGTGATTTGGTGAACAAAATATTTTCATTCGCACAAAAAGCTGTTTATTTCTCGATTTACAGAAAAATGTATATAAACCCTTTTTGTAGATCATGCTCGTAGCTATATATGTGCCGAAGACTGTTTTGTGGTAAAGTCAATATGTTAAAAGACATTTACAAAAAACTGTCGATCACTATAAAGTACGCTCCTTTTGACCATTTTTCATTCGTTATTGGTGTGTTCTCTTAATCGATTCCAATTGGAAATGGAATTTTCAATGAATACTCAACCCTACTTATTCTCATTGAAACTTTTCCAATTACTCATTCTCATCCACACATATTGTTGTTTGTTCGAAATTTCCAACTCTAAAGAAGTGCGGAACCTTTCGGTGCGCGAGTGACACTCGCCGACACTTGGCCGGTTTTTGTTTCTATATTTTTGTTACTCTAGAACAAAATTTACCAACTTTGAATAGCTCTTTAAGTCAAACTAGTAAGCAGAAAATTATTTTATTTGCTGTTTTTGATGCTCGTTTACATTTCTATTAGAAATAAAAAACAAAACAATAAAAATAAGACATTGAATTTAGTATTTTTGCCACGAGGTTTTCCTTTTTGGACCACAGTGCGGCGGTTGTACGAAACGCAGCAGATGGGTCGATGCAATAATGGTGACTTTCTGGCAGTGTTTCGAATGCTGGAATTGGGGATATTCGATCGGTGATACTTCTGAACGTCCCTTGCGATTGACGTCATACTTTTTGTTTTTATTTTGACGCAGTTAAGAAATCCGCAATTTGTGTGGGTCTATTTTATATGCATTTCAAGGATCGTTGTCCTTTATTTGTTTTAGTAAATCTGTCCTTTTCCGATAGGGTTGCAGCTTTTTCGGAACTTCCTTTTTTTTTCCATTGAATGAAAGTATTCTTCAGGACATCATGGTGGTACCTATTCCATTCGAAAAAGCTGCAGTGTCCTTTTAGGTCTTTGCTTGTTCTCCTGTAGCATTTTCCATCTATACTTTCAAAGCACATCAAAGCACATATAGATGCGATTCGTCTACGTCTACGTCATTCCACTGCTGCTGCAATTCCTGGAACGCCTCGCGCCCACAAATATCGTTTACACATCCCAACCGATATTTGTCACCTTGCATCATTAGGTAATCCCCTGAAATGCATGTGCCCCAATTAAAATTGAATACAATCTAATCCTCGAAACGCGTCGTGTTCGCATATATAAAACACACGCTCACCAGCGCACTGGCCGCGTACAAACACTTCATAAGTGTTGGCGCATAGTGTGCGTCCTCTTGTTCACCCTTTGGTTGGCCGAATAAATCCCCATCTGTCCAAATATTTGATTACAGACATAAATCGGAATTGGTCCGCCATCCTCCTTCGAAGACACAAACCTCCGCCATCTCTAGATGTGGGACATACACTCGCATGCACGTGCATATGATTAATCGAGTTTTCTCCTAATTAAGCAATACACGGGCAAATGATTCATTACATTCGGACAATCTGAGCGGTCCATCAATATCATTGAGCCGTATAGGTGAAGACACTACACGCCATCAGTTCCGCGCCCCACCGACTCTGCGCATAACTAATTGGTGATAATTTACAGATTAGTGACCAATTAGTTAATAAATGAACAGTTATTAAGCGAGAAGATTCACCGTTAATGCCGGCGATAAAACTTGCAAAGCGAGTCGGTCTCACAAGCTTTTGGGACCGACGGGCGACGACACTTGTATCCCCGAATCGAACACTGTCCAGAATTCACTGTCACTAATGGCGTAACGCCATTATGATGTGTAGACGATTATGAGCTACACAAATTGCACGCAGTGGACATGTTTAATTCCCGATACACAGCGCGCTTACCCCACAACAAAGGAAACTCCGAGAACAATATCTGGAATATTGTGGCGGTGACCGGTCCCTCTCTAATGCGATTACAGGACACGGTCGTCGTCGTTGTCACGAGTAGGACACATCATCGCTACGTTCGGCCATTGGGACACAGAGCTATACAATTTGCAGATGAACTAAGCACACGCACATTAAATTAGGTCCTTGTTGCAGGAGATGCATTAATTTCACAGGAATTACTGAAAGCCTCACGGCAGTTCCTAGGACCGCTCAAAGTTTCGCTGCAATTATCGCACATCGGCCTTTGTAGAGTTGTTCGAGCGCGCGCCAAGAAACGAAGAAACGGCAACGGACCCTAATTCCCTGGAAAAGTTTCCCGTTCGGTGAAAGAATTTAAGTTTTCCAATTATTCAATTTTCAATCTACTGTGCTGGGACAAAAGGAACCGGGCCCACACAGTGGAACTGGTGCTCGTCATCGTCGTGATGCGCTAGTTAATCAAATTAACTGTGGGCGAGGTATCCTTATCGGCTTAATTAGCAATTTGCCGGAACAATTATGATCCTTTGGTGTTTAGTTGCTGCGCGAATTAAAACACTTGTTTCTTACTTTTAAAATTAAACAATATTTATTTGGAACTATGTCCTTTATTATTGAAATACTTTTTACTAATTCTAAAAGGAGCTTAAGGCTACTATGTAGTTACAATAAGACTGTTGATAAATTCATCATACAGTCGTATTTATATACTTTTCTTATCTATCTACAAGGAGACCCAAGCGTACAATCGTCTTGCTTGATAATGAAGAAGAGATAATATTCCAACATTGTATACAAACGATATTATCTCTTTTACATATGTTATCATTGTAGCGTTGTGTGCAAGACTGTACTAGAGACTAAAGATATCATTGAATACAAATAATGTTATCTTTTTTCTCAATATGTTTTGCTATGGATACTTAACTCCCCCCCTTGTTAAACGAAATCGTCCCGATTTTTCGACGCTATTTTTAACATTTCTCTTTCATAAGTTTTGTTATATGCGTCAATCTTTTTTTGTTTTTGACGATCTGTTATACATTGTATAGTTTTTATCATTACGTACGTAAATGCTAGAATAACAATCAGTGTTACAATTGTGTATATAGTTGATAATATCGGTTTTTCTTCAAAAGGAATAATTAGTTTTTTTAAAGTATCTATGTTATCGAATTTGTACATTGTATCTTCTTTAATTATTTGGTCGATGTAAGACTCTGAATTATGATTTCTTAATATAACTTCTTTAATTTGCTTATGCATGTTTTTGTATATTTTATCGTCTAGATTTATAGTATTTTCATAAGTAACTAAGTTTATACCATTAATTGTTTGATTATTTAACTTATGCTTACCGCTTAATAACATAACACCGGATTCAATTTCTAAGTCGTAATCGTATTCTTGTTTAATGTTGCATTTTGAAGTTATATTCTTTAAAAGTGGAATAAGACAATTTTCTTCTTCAAAGTTAATTTCACAAATGTTTTTACTTAGATGATTTTGACAATTTCTTGTTCTTAAATAAGTTTGGTTACATAAGGCAATTGTTTTATCTGTAATGATTTTTCCATGTTTTGAATTTAAAGGTGTTACTTTATACAATTTACATGATTTAATTAGAACTGGATATTTATATATTGTGATGAAGAATTCATCAGTTCTAGCTAATAATATTTTAGAGTACTCAAGTATATTTATTATGGGTACTTGAATTATTTCATGTTGAATAATATTTTTAATGTCATCTAAGTCTAGGCTTTCTGATAAATATTCATTATTTTTTGCTGCATTAATTGTTCTGGTCAATAATAATAATTGTTCGTACACTTGTTCTATTACTAAATGTTCTTTAAGGCTCTGACCTTCGAATTGTTGCAAAATTTGTTCAAATCTAGAATTTATAGTTTTTTGTTTATTATTGTTTTCTATGAGATTATTTATACTCGTTTCTATGTTAACTAAGTCATAATGGTCAGGATTACCAAACACATATTTGAAAGCTGTTCCTAAAAAGTTAATTGATCTAGTATGCCTAGTATGTTCTTGTAATTGGTCTGCTAAATTCTTAATTTTACTCAACCAAATTTTTTCTTCTTGTGTAGGTTGATATTTACTAGTTACGATATTTACGTAAGGTTGAAATATCGAAGTCAGGTTGGTGGCATGTAACAAATAAGTTTGTTCTTTGAATAAATACACGTCATCTGTTTGCGTAAGTATAAACTTCTTGTTTAGTAACTCAGTTATTTGAACGTTTCCTTGCCCTTCTTGACTCTGTACAATTCCTAGTAATGTTAGGAATATTAATATTTTCGTCATCATACATTCCGTTTCATCTGCTTCTGCATATGTACTGCTGACATCGTCTCTGCGTTGTTGTCGGGAGTTATTTACTCTCTGCTGCTTGAAGTTCTGCTGATAAGATCGTTGCGGTCTGTTGTGTGTGTTGAAACTCCCGCTGTGTTCACGTTTCGCTGGTGGATTATATACATCGGGTTTGTATTGATTCCAATTTTGTCGCTGTGCATGTACAATTTGTCTCGAGTTTATCTCCATCGGCTGTGGTCCTTGATTGTGTTGCTGCATATTATCGTATTGCTTCTGGGGTTGATAATTCGTTGTTTGGCTCGAATAATTTGGTCTTCTTTCGTTTCTGCGTTCATGTGGCATATTTTTGTGGTGCTTATCCTGAGTGAGATGTAAATGCCTGTGCACATTATCATGTTCTATTCTGCGAGCAATTGCGAATGCGTGTTCTAGATCATTTATTGTAGCTGAATATAATGATCCTCTTGTAAAGTTGTCACTCATACCATCAATGAATATACGAACTGCGTCGTCGTTAGCATTTTTAATTAGTCTGTCGATTATATTCGGCGGATCACCTGACATAGTGATTTTTGATATTATTAAATTGAGATTTTTATTTATCTCGTCGTGGTATTCAGACAGTGTGCTTCTTTTTTGCGTGATGGCTTTCATCATGTCTTGTAACACGTATAGAGGTTCTTGATTAGAGTACGTATAATCTAATCTGTTACGTATCGCCTCAAAATTAAAAATTGTGTTATAATTAGTTAACACATTCGCGGCTGCACCCTGTATTTTACTTTTCACTATAGTCAATGCTGCTGCGTACTTACTGTGTGTTTTGAAGTTTTTAATGCTGTCCATTAATCTGGATGCTTCTTCGCGCCACGACCGATAATTTGATTGATCGCCGTTGAAAATAGGTAGGCTTTTAAATGCGTCTAACTGTATTTCACTACCATCTGTATATGTGGTTCTTATTTCCTCTAGCACAGGTATGTTTGGTACTATGCCTAATCCAGATTTTACTTCATTTAGTTTTGTTTCTAAATTAGTGTTTATTTGATTTTGGTTAGTTATTATTGCTGCTAACCTTGCATTCTCTGTGCGTGTGTGCTCTAGGGTTTGTGTTACTGTGTTGCTCCTGGTTTCTAAAGCTTCTAATCTTGCCATTAATACTGCGAGTTGTTCCATTTTGAACTCGTGTCTGTTGTCGTCGAATTTGTGTGTTTTTTTTCTCCACATATACACTTTCACTGAATTGCTTTGCTGCTTCGTACGAAGAAGCTATATTTGTACCTGCTATGCTAGGTAATTCTTGTAACCGGTAACGCGAGTGTTCTGTTTATACTAGATTTCACTACTTGTTCCCGAGGTCCGCTCGATTGAAGTTAAAAAGTATATTTAACCTCCTGGCAGGATCGCCAATTAAAACACTTGTTTCTTACTTTTAAAATTAAACAATATTTATTTGGAACTATGTCCTTTATTATTGAAATACTTTTTACTAATTCTAAAAGGAGCTTAAGGCTACTATGTAGTTACAATAAGACTGTTGATAAATTCATCATACAGTCGTATTTATATACTTTTCTTATCTATCTACAAGGAGACCCAAGCGTACAATCGTCTTGCTTGATAATGAAGAAGAGATAATATTCCAACATTGTATACAAACGATATTATCTCTTTTACATATGTTATCATTGTAGCGTTGTGTGCAAGACTGTACTAGAGACTAAAGATATCATTGAATACAAATAATGTTATCTTTTTTCTCAATATGTTTTGCTATGGATACTTAACTCGCGTCAGCAGCAAAATTGTCTTACTTTTGGGAAAAGTATTCTCGCGAGCGCGGCAGTGAAGCCTTTGTAGTTTTAGCGCCCGAGATGGCGCTTATATCTTGCACAATGGTCCGGTCGGTGGGCGGTGCGGCTGAGGAAAAGTAAATTGAATCAAATTAGTGCCCAGAAAGTTGGGCCTTCCCAGGTTCCCATATACAAGTGGAGGCGGAAATGAATGCCACCATTTGGCGGCAGCGATGTTTTTCTGGCACTTTAAACGCTTGACTAACATTTTCTGATATCATATTTCAATTTTTCGATTTTTGGTCTTTTTTTACCTTAATTTTTCTCATTGGTGTAAGTTAATTTTATATACAGTGCGCCTAAAAAATACAACCACTGTAGTAAGATTCCTCCAATTGGAAGCTTAATTTTTATTTTGGAGTAGGTATCGATAATATTTCTGAAGTATTGTTGGAATTTTGTTTGTTTTTTTTTTCTGAAAACTGATACCTTAACCTATAAAAAAGAGAATGTCCGTGTGTGCGCACATAACTCGAGAACGGATTGTTCGATTTTAACGACTTTGGGCTTGACGGTTTCGTTTTGGACCAAGGAAGGACATAGGCTACTTTTTGTCGCGAAAACAAAACTTTGAGGGGATGAACGAGATTATGAAAGTAAATAAACTGGATTGAAATCGAGTAGTGTGACACTCCAAATAAAAAAATAATTGTTTTGAGTCTTATTATATTATTTTCTATGCGCCGTACTAATAACAAATTTTAGTCTCGACTTTAAGTTTACGAGAGCTCAAAATAGCGAAATTTGTATGGAAAATATCGCCACTGTAAACTACTAAAACTTAGAGTCGAAACTAAAAATGGTTATTGGTAAGGCCCTATATATCGTCGGTTGACAGGTAAAAATCACTTAGGCCCGGTTTGTTCAAACTTAGTTATCTTTAACCATCGGTTATTCCGGTCGGTAACCAGCGAATATGTTTGTTCAGCAAAGTATTAAGCAGAGAATCAGTTGTTTGGTTAGTGAACCAGTGAAATCGATAACCAGCCGATTTTGCTCGGTTAATGAGATTTAAACACCTATTTTCTGTAATTTAGTTTGTTCTAGATTTTTTTAAGGACTACGTAGGTATTCATTTTGACGTATCTGCTAAACAAAAATGTTTGTACAATATTGCGCGAACAGAAAGAAAAATACAAATAATACAATGATCTAATATATAACGCGAAATTGAGTGAACCAATTAAATCTTTCACATCGAATTCGTTGACGTTTTCAACTGGCACATAATATAGAATACACTAAACGTCAGTCAGTTTAAGGTGATAGTGCAGGTTCCTTACAAAATAATGGATGCAAAGGATGCATAAAGATTATTTTCAAAATTTTAAGGCGATGCTAAAATAAAGATAAAGCACACGCATTGGAGGAAATATTGAGAATTTAAGAAAATTGGGATTGTCGTTGAATAAATTAACAATAAATTTGTAACAAATTTTATTGGTTTTATTTATTTTGGCTTTATTTCGCTTTTGTTTTCAAAAAATTGCTTATCTCACAAAAACAAAGTTTATTTCTTCAGTTCTTAAAAAATGCCTGTATTATTGGATTTTGGGAATATTTTTTGAGTTAAGTAGAAGATTACTAAAAATACATTAATAAAAAATATACCTAAACAAATAACTTATAAAAAACAAAACCAAAAAACGAAAAACCATGGATCCGGTCAATCACTGAATTGACAAATAAACTGGAAATATGGAACGACTTGTTGCAAAGCTATGGTTTGGTGACCGAAGTGGAAAAGCGCTAAGCAAACACTCATTGGTTTTCACTGATTTATAATCATGGGTTGTTTAAATCTATGGTAACCTAACCAAGGATTTGACCAGTGAATAGACCGGCCCTAAGTTTATTAATGAGGTTTTCATGATTTTCTTTTGTCGTTAAAATTTAAGTGCGACAATTTTCATGATTCTTTGTTTGTTTTTTTCGTCTTGCTGTATTTATTGTTTAGCAAGACTAAAAGATAGGATACTTTTGGACCCGAAAGGTGGCGATATTTTCGAACTCGGAAGCAACTCAACCGATTTCAATGAAAAATTGTGGATGGGTATGGCTGGTTCCAGTTTGAAAGCTAGGATAGTTTGGGTCCCTAAGGGTGTCACTTAACAAAAGTTTACAGGGATAGGAAAATGGTACCTCCCATTAAAAAAAAAATTCAAGCGCTATTTCTAAAGTTGTATAATTAAAATTATTATCGGATATTGTCAAATTAAAGCAGTTTGCGGAATGAGGTCGGGACTTAATACGAAAGGCACGGGAAAAACCGTGTGGGTACAGCTAACGAAGTTCGCCAGGTCGTTAGTATTTCTGAAGTATAGTTGGAATTTTGTTTATATTTTGATACTTAATTGTTCGGTAAAAACTTCAAATACATGTTTTTTATCTGTTATTATTTTCTGCGTTCTGAATTCGGAATTCCCTACTAAAGAGAGAGATTTGTTCTTTATTATACAGATAGGCAGGAAACATACATTTGGATGAGGGTGTAGTATAAAAGACAAAATAATATTATTTTTTTTAAGAAAATCTGATGAAAAACACATTTGCCCTTATAAATAGAAAAACAACTAAATTCTTCTCTAAAGTCTTATTTTGTTAGTCAACTCTAAGTCAAGTCCGCTATTTTGACTGAATTCGGTTGTTTCAATATTGTGAGCTTCAACTGAATTTAAATTTGACAGGTAAAAGTTTATTAAATTATATTCATTTAAATACGTTGTAAGATGTTTCCAAAAACGATAATGGATAAGGTAAGTCGAATCGCGATTGAATACAGGAAAACATTTTTGTCGTTATCATTTACTCGCAGAATCGCGAAAGGGAACGGAACTGGACATGAGAGGAAAAGGACATTTTATTTCTTGTATTTGTTTCGGAAAAATATGTCTTGGCTTTGTGGATACTGAATCGGCGCCCTCTAATGGAATTGAGGTCTTGAGATACTGGGCGGGCTACATGTCTATCTCTTTTCACTAAGATGTGGCTAACTTAGAACGGTGCTCTTCTTTCGATGGGGAGGAAATCATAGCCAGCAGTTCTCCATGTTGTGAAACAGAGCGCTTAGAATGACGGATCCATCACTTTCAAAGAAGTACCAAGAAAGAGGGATGGCAACTCTAGGAACTGAAGAAAAAATAATTATTTCCCCTATTATTCCTTCACATAGATCATGCGGTCTGGAGTAACCGGGCTAAGAGCAATGGTCCAATCAGTTGGTTGGTGAGAAGGCACAATAGGCTACTCTAAGAAGCCGCAGTGCCAGAGCTCCTTGAAGGCTCTCCCGTCTCTTAATCCAATCTAATTGTTTTAGATCGGATCTTGTTTGCAGATGTTGATGTTGGAACAGTTCAGAGGTTATCCAATACTGTGGATCCGCCAAACAATGTTAGGTCCTCTGAGCAAATATTGAAAGTTTGTGTACCTATGCTTTCAACGAAATCGTCTCCTGCTGCCTTAAACTTCCCGCCAGCTAAACCCTGTTTTACTGTAACTTATTTCTCTTTCGTCCACCATCACTTAGTTTCAGTCAAATAGACAGATATGTCTTGGCTTTTATTGTTTAGATTAAAAAGTTACGCTAAGCCGGACAGTAGAACTCGGAACTAAAAGTACCTTCAAGTTGTACTTGAGATACGTCTGTGCCATCGTTCCAAATTCACTACACAAACTGAACTTAAGTATTCTCTAGGATAGGTAAATGCGGCGGAATAAGTCGACGACACGTTCTTAACATGGTTGAATTTTGTTGGTCATCTTAAAAGCGCAGTAGCTCAGTCGTTAAGGGTCAGGATTATGCTGGCTTATGCTATTGTCAAGAAAGATAGTCCGCTTAAGCTGTGTCAGAAATTTCAAAAAGGGCCACGTGTATCTTGTTAGTCACTACATTCGATTTCAATGTAATCAAACTTCAGCTTACGCTGGAGTATGCTGCCATTGAAGCCTCTTTTGGCTCCTCCGTTAAGCTAACTCTTTAGATGCTGTTGTATGTTCTCGGCCGATTGAGTTTTGCTGTCGGTCTTAGAATAGACGTAGCGCCGTTTTGAATACGCCGACATTCAGGATATACGTGATATCCTTGTCGGCCAACGTGGCATTACCGAATCTATATTTTTCTTCTTCTAGGAGCCCCAAACTCGCTGCCCTCTGTCTCCATGATCGGAAATTGCTCCCCCATATCGATCGCACCACACTATGCTGTAGTCCCCGATAACTATATAGCGTTAGCTGCAAACAAACTGCGTCAAATGAAAGGATATATACCCCTAAAGGAAGCCCTCCTTTTGCTATGCAAATTAATATGCAAAAAACCCCAGTTACACCACTAAACCAACTCGCCCAGGTGAAACAGACCAACACAAACGACTCGATTTCTGTCTATCACCTCTCTGTCATCATTGTCATCGCCATCGTCATCGCAAGGAGCCAGCCTACTAATTGAGTCAACCAAGGTAAAACAAAATTTTGGGTAGTTGAGGTGAAAATTATGGTCCAACACTTAAACCAAACATCCAACATATACTCGACTGCCAGCCGTCCCAGGACTAACCATAAAACTGAGCGCCCTGGACATGGAACACATCCCAGGAGAAACCAATTGGAACCGCATACCTTGGTTTGGTTTTTCATGCAAACAATAAAATGGGAATTGAAACCAACACTCGATTCGTTATAACAATATATACTGGCAGGGGCTGGCTGTGTGTTGTTGTGCAGAATTTTCGTCATGCTCCAACACCAGGGAGTGTTTTTGTCGCCAGATTGTCACACATATACTCGTAGCAAGCGGACGGACGACGCTTTAGCTGTCGAGGAGGCTATGTCCAGTCCAGGCCTAGAACTTATTTAGGAATTCAGGTAATGTCGGTCTCATGTAAATTGATTTAATTTGGTTTGTCCTCGTCAAGGATGCTGCTTCTACTTGCGCACACACACCACTTGGTCCGATTCGAGTTGGGTTATGAATTATGGAGCTCGGTCGCTCGGTCGAACGCCGAGAGAGGATATATGATTGTGGTTGCGGTGGGGACCGTAAAAATAGGCTCTTATGCTAGAAGAAACGAACGTTTGTTTGGTTTTATTTTTTCTGCCCCAGCCACAATCTGTGGTGTTTTAGAAATATTTCACTGTTGCAGGTGCCCTCCCAAGGATGCAGCGCTGGCTAATTTCGTTATACTGCTTGTCTACGAATCGAGTGAGGTTTTGCTGTAATTAGAGCCTTAAAGAGCTCAAATTAAACCGCACATTGTTGGCAACTTTCTCAGTCACAAATTTATGGCGCCAAAAAGGCAAAAAAAATAAATAAAATTCCCTACACTGGAGCCAGGACTAAAATGCATTCTATAGAGAGAGAAACAATCGCACAGTGCGAATATTGTTGTCGGAATTGAATTGCAAATTTTTACTCTGCATAAAAACAATCCACAAATTTAATTAGACAGGGGAGCAGCAGCAATTCGCGCGTGCAATTTCAAAAGGAAAAAGAAAAAAAAAAACACCACCCACGAGTTTGTCTATATGAATTGTGTTGGCTTCAATCAGAGTCAGAGTCAGAGGCTCGACAAAAATGGAATGAGTTTTACATTTTACAATAAACCATGGACGGCTTTCGGAATAAATTCAATCGGCGCTGCGTGCGGGCGTGTGAATTTCTACCAGATATACAGATAAATAAGTGGGGAAATATTGGAGGACAGGATTCGGGGCTTACAACAATCAGTTGCGCGCTCAGACGTAGCAGTGGCGCGAGTTGGTATCGAAAGTGAGTACAATAACAAACAGTTCTTTGCGCGGAAAAACTTGATTAAACAATCACATATGCAAATTAATAATCATGACACCACTTTTTTGCGCGGTTAATGAAATTCGCGCGGACAAAAGTAAAGCGATAAAAAAATGTAAAAAAAATTAACCCGCTGAAAGGATAGCGTGTATAGTCAACTAAAAAAGGGGTTTCGTGGTGACATTAATAACAAGTGCGTGTTTTTGTTTTATTTTAAAATGTAATTAATCGCGATTGTATGGGGTAAGGGGGAAGGCGTGAAATTTTCACACTGTCGTCGCCCGAAAGGCGGCTGGTTCGCCTCTTCACTCGCTCACTGCTGAGAGTCTGACATATAGGTAGACCAGAGCTTGGTTAGAAGTTAGAGAGACCATTGAACGGAGTAAAAGTCGCCCATCAGGTTGTCAGGCGTCTTCGCTGATTGAAGGCACCAGAAAAAGCCGGCGATGTTTGTTCTAAAGCTATACGAGTACACATGCCACTTTTCATGTCAAATTTTGACATGCCGACGTCATTTTGATGTAAACATTTGTCCTAAATTTGTCACTACGGTTGGACGAATATCAAGCGTCTGGCGCTGCGTACACACATAAAAGACGCACGAGTGACGCACGTACTGAATGGCCGAATTTTAGTGACGTCTGCATGAAAAATGACACTTGAAATTGTATCTTAAGTGACACGACCTTCACACGTGCCATGCAAGTTTTGCAAATGAAATTAGGGGTACTCTACTCTATCGAAGTTTCTGAGACATGGAAAAAGGGAAAAAGAAGAAATTGGGTGTTTCTTGCAAGAATCATTGCTTGCGGCGCTGGTTCGATCCCTGGTGGGGGACAGCAGCACTTAGGCTGTCACCGACCATAAAGAGAAACGAATTACATAATACCAGAGACGTCTTATGCTATGGCGTGGCCCTTGGGTGTAGAACAATTTGGGGCCCTGTAGGGGAGTTAAAAAAGGGAATGACTTAAACATTTTTTTGCAATAATCTTATTAAAGAATAGCCAGCAAAAGTTTTCTAAGAACTCTGCGAAGCAACGCGAAGCAACGTTACCAGCTAGTCTGGTAACTCAATAAATATTATACAGATTATTATATTATTATTAGTTGGCGCAACAGGTCCGTAGGGACCTCACAACCATTCGTTTTGTGTGAGTTTCATTTTAGGAACGAATGGAAGGGATCTACAATTTAAGGCCGATTCCAAACGGCTAGTTGAGAAGCTCTTTCAAGACAGTTATACTCTCGGATGTTTGTCAGACGTTCGCGAGAGGTGGCGCAGTGGAAAAACCCTAAGTTGGAATTTGGGTTTACGCGGGATTCGAACCTGGGACCCCTCGCTTAGTAGTCCAACACACTAACCACTAAGCTAATCATAAAAATTGATGAAGCTTAAGTTTAAGATTAAGATTATTTAAATAAAAACTGTAATAGCAAAAAGGTGTTTAATTTTCATATGGGTCCATCAAGCTATCGAAAGCGAAACATGTTTTTCTGTTGCGCTTTGTCTTTCCATATGCGGTGGAGTTGTCATGATGGCATGATGCGAATGTACCAATCAAATCAAATATGTTAGAAGTAGACAATTTATGGCGAAATTATATTTAAAATTTTATTTAAAAACAAAGCAAAAAAGAAAAAAAAATCCAAACTGAGGAATAAATAAGAACAGAATGATTAAAAGAAAGTTTCCATTTTTTAACACCAAATATCACGCAGAAAAATCGCTTATTTAAAATCAACCAACTTTCGGTTAAAAACTACCAAGTGATATTGTTAATATAGCTCCTACAGATTTAGTGGATTAAAAATAACCGAGTCAACTTGTTTGACGAAACTCGGTTATAAATAACCTTTTATCATTTTTTCTTGGTTCTCAATAACAAACTAACTCTGTTGAATTTAACCAACTTGTTGATATTTATCTACAAACTGGGTTCTTAACAACTGATAAAGTGTGTTATTTTTAACAGTATGCATTTTACCTATTTATGTCGGTAGAATTTAACAACGAATACTCGGTGTTTTTCAACAGAGACTTGGTAAATTTTAACCCATTATTTTTTAACCGAGCAAAAATCGCACTCGGTTAGAGCCAATTTTTGAGCGTGTAATAACACAGTTTTCGATCTCACACATGTCACATTTAAGGTTATCAGGTAAAGAAATATGAAACTGATGAAATTAGATAGTAGTGGCTTTATTTCAATGCAATACGTACCGCGCCAGAAGGATATTCCATACTGTGGTTTTGATTTCAATAAGTCATTATAGACTTACTTTAAGATAGTTAGACGACAGTAGAGACTGAGATCATAAAGTTGTTTCTCCGCCGTATTAAGATATTACTTCGGATATAAAGCGTGCTCCTTGCAGGTGATCTTGCAATCTTATAATTATAACCCCTAAGTTCAAACTTAAAAGTTTTCACTCGCAGGTCTCTTTACATTAGATATTTTACACTCTTTGCGATACACAAAAGAGTCTTTCAAAAACAAATCAAGCAAAACCCCCAAAACCCCTACCTGTCGTCGGCTGGATGCTATCTTGTTCTAAAGCCCATTTTTTACGAAATTGAGTTAGGTATGCAGTCTTCATAATTTTGGGACGCTCTTTCGTTAGGCGCAAAGCATTTTGTTCTATCTCTCTTTTTGTGTTTTTTTTCTATGTTGATCAATATTGAGTTTTCTTGTTCAATAACCAAAAATTTTACGAACTTGTTGTCACTCCATACAACTTTGCTCAACATGCATAATGACTCCCTCGTTGATTTTAATTTATAACTAATTCAAAATAAAAGAAAAAAAATTTCAGTTACTTGTTTTATAAACAAAATTGTCAAGGATTTCAGAAAGAAATCAATACCAATCAAAACATTTCTGATATAAACAAACATTTTCAATCTGAACCTTAAAAATCGATTTCCCAACATTTTGAAAAATGGACATTGAACAAAATAGCATTTAGCCGACGCTGTGTTCGCCCCTTACCTACATGTATAAATTATTTGCGTGATTTGATTTTCCAGTTTAAACTTTAAAGCCATCGATTCCAACATCTCGAAAACAATTTATGTATGAAAAATTGAAGAACAGAACAGCTGAAATGATTTTCCTTAGGAAAAGTTAATGAACAGGTGGGCGGAGGTGGTCCTGGCAGTACATAAACAATGGTTTCAAATATAACTGTCATTTTTCTAAATCCAGGTTACCAGTTTTTTTTTTTTTTAAAAAGGAAAAGTCAGTAAAAGCGGACACATCGAAAAATCTAGTTATCTTAAGTCGGCAGAAACTAGATTGGTCGGTAGTGCACTTTTTCTACGTCACATATGCGAACTGTCAACTTCGTTTTCGGTCGCGAAATTCTTGACTACATTTGTAAGCTACCCCTGCATACATGTCAAATGCATAAACTGTTTATATTGACCGATCGAGGCCAATCAAAACTGGGATATATCAAGTCATCCAGCTGTCACTGTAAGACTTACAAATGCGGTATTCGATTGGGCACTCTTAGGGTGCATTTGTTTGTTCGAGGTCCAAAAATCTCTTGACAACGGTGGAACAATTATTATTTTCTTATTACTCATAATTCACTCGAGAAAAAAATGAAAGTCCTCCTGAAAAAAATGTTTTTCTGATAGAGTATGTGTAAATAAATACGTTTTTGACTCTGTTTTCTTTTATTTCTCATGCTAATGTTCTCTGCATTTAATTGAAAAAAAAAGTCATAGTAAACACAGCACGAACTGTTTCCTCCGTTTTTATGTTAAAATTTATCTTCGATTTAATGCATCGGAGATTTTGTTAATTTCGGGAGCTAAATGAGTGTAGACTCTTCTTCGGCCCATCTAAACGAAGTTACCGATTTGCTAAACTGCCTCGCTTAGCTTTATCTTTGTAGAAATTTTAGAATGGGAGATAAAATTTAGCGCGAGCAGGATACTAGGTAAAGACGGTAGTCCATATGATATAAGATTGGATGGAACACATTTTAATAAACATAAACAACACTTCAATTATCGCCTTTTATGGAATTAATATGTAAGCAAAATCACTGGCTCAGCCCTTGTTAAGGCCAAACCACACATCGGCTACATCCAGAAAGTAGACCATTTGAATGATGCCCGAGATGGGTGCGATGACAATCACCCGGCAAGTTGCACCCATGAAAAAAGCTCTGAGCCCGTGCTGACGCAGCGTTTTCAAAATACAGTCGCCCACACCCAGCATGCTGTCAGGCCTCTTCGCCGATTGAAGGCGAGTTTTCACCACATCGAATGGATTTACCACAAAAGCAGCCGTGCAACCAGCAGTACATCCAGACAGAAAAGAACACCAAAATACCGGCTGTCCCGATCGATCAGTCCTTCGAGGTCCGAGTCCGTTTAGCTTCGCAAACAGCGGATAGTACACAACAGAAAATATGACATCTCGCAGGGTAGTAGCGGTTACTCCCTTGTACAGCCCGGTGATGCCCTTCTCCCTGATCACTTGACTGGCAATTTGTGTTGCTGTTGGCTTGGGTACTGCCGCAGCGGGACCTGCGTTTTGCATTCGAATTTTCAACAGCTCCATCGGGGTGGTTACAATAACTTGCAAGGCTCCAGCTAGCCCGCCAGCTGCCATCTGATGGGTCATAGGAAGTGTGCCGTCTTCGCGGGTGAACTTGTGACGAAACACATCGTTGGCAACCAATTCAATAGCCATGGCCGGTGTGATCAGCAATATGTTGACAGCTGAGCCGCGATACATGCCAAAGTAGCCTTCAGCACGGTATGTCTGTCGCAAGCAGTCGAACATATTTTTGTACATTTTCTGGCCTTGGGGCCCGATCTGTTGGTTCTGCAGGCGGGTCTTCACCAAATCGAGCGGAAACATACTCGACACACCAACTATGCCGGCGATCCCGCCATTTACAACTCTAGGAAAGATCGCAAAGTGTTGCTGGTTTGGCGGTGCCGTACCAGCCGTGGGCATGGTTCATCTAGAAAGCTAAGGGTACCTTTCGAACAAGGAAATCGATGGGATTGGCACGAACGTTTCAATACACCGGCGACTGGTTTGACAGACAAATAATTTATTTATTTGACTCGCAGGTGACAGGTGTGTTCACTGAGGTTTTCAATACATATTTATGTAGGCAGTTCCATGGGAAGTTGTCCATCTAAGGGACCCAACCCATGGAATCCGTCGTTGGATGGGTCGACATCGACAGTATACCTTTTTTTGGATACATTAGTTGACAACTCTTTGTTCAATAGCGATTTCATCACTTCCGGTTACTTCTTTCGAGAAAGATTTTTTTTTTCGCCAAACATATAATAAATTCGTAATATTTTCCTGGCTTTGGTATATTAAAGGCTCTCTTAAGTCGATACTTTTAAACTGTAAACAACTATCGGTGATTTCTTTTTTAATGTACCTACATTTTAATATTCAAATTTTATTAGTATGGATTTTTTCTGAAAGTCTCAATATATGTATAAAAACTTTAGCTATTTCAAATGGCAATATATAAAATATTGTAAAATGATTAATAAAAGTTTAATCATTTAAGTTGTCTGCTAGTATATTAAATAAAAGGGAGGCCTTGAACTGTATTAAAGAATAGCAAAGACGCAATTATTGACAGAAGGTTCCAATAAATTGCTCATATGGGTCCACAGCTGTTGGCACTGTCAATAACTGTACTTTTGACGGTGCCAACAATTATAGTTTACAACTGTTATTTGTTTCAGATTTTTGACAATCTCTTAATAGGAAAAATGTATGATGCGGATCGGCTACAACTACCTATCTTGGAAATAATTTTTTGCTAATGAAATTTTAAATAGTTTTCGCCACATTTCTTATAAGTTTTACACTTAGTTGTTAAATGGAAAAATATATATTAATAAATGGATTATATTTAACCTATTTTTTTCCGTAGATAACCAACGTCTGTACAGGGGTGCAAACAACACTGAGTGCTTATAGCTTCGCTCGAGTCCCGGCGACACTGATGAACCCTCTGTCAGGCGCCCATGGACGCGATCAGGATGGTGACCATCGATTTGATTGCTCACCACCCTGATTAGAGGTAATTTAGGTTAAGTAGTTTTAAGTAGTTTTAAGTAAAACAAATAATAAAGAGTTAAAGTTTTCTAAAGTTTCTTGAAAATTAAAAAACAAAACAAATCATAGAAATAGATAGATTTAAGGCCGAAAGGCAATAATTTTAAGGATATTGTTACGTTTAGAGCGCTCGTTTGGAACCAGTCAGCTTAGAATAAGATAAATGTTAGCTTTTAATTAGATTTAATCGTTTTTGTCTGGGATAAAAATTGATGGAAAGTTACCAATAAAAATGAATTTAATATGAAAATAAAAAGGGGTGCCAACTGATGTAGTTCTTGAGAGACCTTTTTATAATGCATTTAATTCTAAATTGAAACATCTAAACTCGAAAAAGTTGACTTTTGTAAGAAAGAAAATTCTTTAACCAATATATAAATGTATAACATTTAAGTAACAAAGCTACGATTGTTTACGATCTAAATTTCCTTATGCGTGGCAATTACTATATCATTTACGCAATGTATTCAATAGAAGGAACAGTCCCGTAGTTGTCCCTTTAAATTTGTTTCAGAAAAATTCGGGAACATGAAGAAATTTTATTTTCTTTATCGGTCATAGAATGATGGCTTCGAAAACGAGAATTATTGGTCAGGAATAAGCCGTTTTCCCGTTCTATAATAAAACTTTACGATGTCGTTTTTGAAATTGTTATCACCAAAATAAGTTATTTTCAGGCTGTTTTTTTTTTAATCATCGTCTATTTTCATTACATTTGGGTAGAATGAACTGAATGAAGCTTTCAAACTCGAAATATTTCCACTATAGTTGCTGATTTTGGAGGTTAATCGTTTCACCAACAGTCGTCTGAAAGATACGTGATCAGCGCAGTGTTTCTCTTTTGCCGACTGAGGGGTGTGTGTCCGGAGTAGATTTGAGAACTGCTGCACGGAATTGGATCCGCTTTTCCCAGTTACATTGCAAAGTGTCCTGATCAGAACATAGGGCATGTTTCATCGTTATCCGCCGTCTAGAAGTAGAGTCTACTCGTCGGAAATGAGGCGTTTTTTTTAGTAGAAGAAGCATAGAGGTTCACCCCTTATCAGTTCCTTAGCTCCTGCTACATTATCAATTATCACCCAATGCCCGATATCGAGGCAATATCCTTTAATGGCACACACTTTTTGGCACAATGGCCTAACATACATGGCTCCAGTTGTAGAGGGACGAAATCACTTGTTGCAGCTAAATTTTCCGGACGTCTAATGACAAACCTATCGACCGTATAACCGATAGCCATATTGCCCCCAAGCACGCGATGTAAATACCAACTTCAGACAGCGATGCATGCGACTTGATTGCCCGAACACGATTATTGAATTGAATTGCAAGAAAAAAAAAAAAACAAACACAGCCCCCAAACGGAATCAATATTTGTTTGCGGGTGTCGGGGTAATGAGGATGCGTGCAACCATTCTTGTATACGCTCCTCAAATCAGTGCACAGTCATTATAACTTTTTTTTTTGTTTTTTACCAGACACAAGAAACCAACCATTGTGAGCACAAGCACCCTCCTATATTGAAGGAAGTCAATTAGCTTTAGAGATGACGAAGGGTGGCAGTAGGCAGTGGCATAAGGCATCAACACCCTTAAGCCAATTAATCCACGGAAGACTTCTTAAGTTTACATCTATTGGCTTCCTTGCGAAAACACTTCAATTATCTTTCGACAATATGTGCTAACACCGATATCGCTGCATGCGCGACGAAGCCAGGCGCGGGCAGCAATGAGGTCTGACGACAAAAGCCGTGTGAGGAATTATTCAGTCAAGTGCATGTGTGTAGACGGCATACCCTTTGAAGTATCTAACGTATCATTGCCCTTTAGATGGGTCCGGGCTTATGTTTGTCGTGCATGTAGTGCAAGTGCATCCCTCGTGATGTGTACCTACATTTTGCGAAGGGAATATCACTTTTTTGTGCGTCATCTTATATAAAGAAGTCATAAAGGATCACACGCACATCAGTCGTCTTCATCTTTAATAAATCGCTATCGCCGACGCCTCTTCTATGCGTCGCGTCTGCCATGGGAATAGTATGTATGCCTTACCTACTCGTGTACGAGTACATCAAAAACGAAACAGTGACTAGTGAAATGCTTGACTATAGTCAAAGGAAAATATTCCCTCCAGCTGATGGAAGACACGAATGTTTTTGTTTAACACAAATAAAAAGGAGTCGCGACGCACATGCGATGGGGTACTGCATCTGTATCTTGATGCAAGGAATGCAATTCGATTGGGGACCGTTTCTCGCATGTAAGCAAATAGGTGTTCAAAGTGTGCAGTTTTATAGGAATTTGAGAAGGGAGCGTTTGATGGCAGGAATATCTTTGTTCCTTTGACTTTTATCGGTCAGCGAAAGACTCATAAACGTTGGCGTTTGGTGCCAGAGTCGCAACTTATTGCTTCAAAGAGTTTATAGCTATTTTATTTACAAACTTTAAACATAATTGTATGCTATCGGAAATAAAACGGGTAGCTTGGCAATTGTCTTACATCAATGTCTTTGAGTGGTCAATTTCGCCTGACAGAGCCGGAGTTGCATTTCTGAGAAATAAACCTATCATTATATACCTCCCACTAGCGCCTGCCAAAAGCGTTCCCAAAAGTCATGATGGGTACTGTTTTTGCGGAAGTGGACCCACCTTGCTGGAACAACAGTCATGGACTTTCCTCTAGTTCAAACTTAAAATTCAAATGAAAGTGATAGCCTCGTCGGTAGCCGCAGTGCCAGAGCCCTTAGAAGGCTCTCCCGACTCCTAATCTAATCTAATCTAGCCTCGTCTGGCTTAGGTCATTAACAGCATGTTTTCAAAGAAGACGGTGCTCCGTTCGATGCTGCTGTAAATTACTTATAAAGGGTCTTTCATTAAGGACTTGACAACGTCTTTTTAAAAAAAAAAATGCAAACTACTTGAGATATCTCCAAAAAATATGTATTGTCTTGAATTAATATCAAAACATTTATGAATGGAATTCGACTTCGTTCATATGTCCACCACGGGAACGTATATGTAGCTGTCGATACGCTGTACCCAATTTTCAGTGACTCGGCGCACATTTCGACCCATACAGCTGTTATTTCTCTGAGCTCCTCTAATATCGCCGGCTTCTTGGCATAGACCAATGATTTAATGTAGCCCCATAAAAGAAGTCTAGAGGCGTTAGATCACACGATCTCGGCGGCCAATAGATTGATCCATTTGTCGATATAACGCGTTCACCGAACTGAGACTTCTATAACTCGATTGTTGCATCCGTTGTGTGGCTTGTGGCACCGTCTTCCGTTCAAAGAAATAACGTTCCAACATTACTCTGTAGCGAATACCATTTCCCGTAACGTGACGGTCATTTTCATCGACGAAAAAAAAATGGTCCAATGACGCCACCGTCATGAAAACCGCACCAAACAGTGTCTTGCTGTTTCATGAAGCATATGAGGGTTCTCCGTGTCCAGTAACGCATATTTTGCTTATTGAGGAAACCGCTTAACAAAAAATGCGCATCATCGGTGAATATTTAAAATTTTCGCCAACGCTCTTAAAGTTGCGACCACCGCCTCGGAATTTCGAAAGTAAATTTTAGTTATTTGTAAACGTTGCTCCTTCGATGAAGTCATCGATATGAAAATGTTGATTTTACGGAATATTTTGACATTGACAGTTCGGTAATGTAATCGGTTCAATGGAGCGCTCAAACTGAAAGTTGGATGTTGTCAAGTCGCTAATGAAAGACCCTTTATTAGCCTTTATGGCCTTGGTCGAACTCAAGTTACAAATGTTGTCCGGTATACTCCAAAAGTCCAAACCTTCGAATTTTTAATGGAGGTACTATGTAGGGCTGGCCTCAAGTCACATGCTTGGTGTATAGCCCGCCTCCGATCATTATTGCAGTTTCTCCTCTAAACTTTTTCGAATAGAACTGAAGACGGAAAACTTTATTCGCTCAAAACAACTATGCGGCCTTTCACTCGCCTTCGACAGGTCCATGCTTCTGTGCCATAAATTAGAACGGATTTGTAAAAGTTCCATATGAAACCTTTCGATCTCGTCTGCAGGCTTTTGACGTTGATAGAAAAATCGTAAATTTTTTAAAAGTCGAAAAGTCACAGCTTATGAAGCCGCCACAGAAATAACTCGACCAGTCCCCTGTTTTTTTCAGAATTTTTTTAAAACATAAAAAGAACGAAATATTTATAAAATACAATTTTTAAGTACAATAAATAACACGTATTTTTAATTTTTCTACAAAATTATATAGTTACATAATACATAAAAAAAAATTATATTAAATTAAACTTTGGCTTGGCTTTTTGATATTTTGTAACATACTCGTATTTAAACATATTTGAATTAAAATGGGCTAGAATTTCATTGCTTTTATCAAGATTAAAGCAATTCGCTTCACTAAAGCGCAACAAATCTTTTGTAAAGATTAAGCATTCAACTGTTTCAGATTACTACTTTTTCTTTTATTTAAATTTACAGAAGAAAATATTCTGCCAACATTTGCAGAGGAATGTGGAAGCTATAAAATATTGAAAATAAAATCTTTTAAGATGTCACAGTAGACATAATAATGGAATTAATAGAAAACGCTATTTGAACTTGTTAGACCTAGAAAATTCTTGATATCAACAAAATTGAAAATTAATGAATTTGAGGTAAGAAGTCTTGTACATATTTCGGAGCTCAAAAATCTTGAAAAAAAGATATCTGCTTTTCATGCGCTCATACCACGAAGTTCAGTCCCATTGTGTATTCAATTAACGTATGCGGTGTCGTGTAGGCTTTGCAGACGAAGCGGTTTTGCCAAAGAAGCTACCTTTATGCATTGATTAGCAAAGTGAAGATCGAACTCGAACATTGGTCAAAGGTCCCCCCTAGCAGCTCTTAAGAATACTGTCCTTTGGGCTTTTTTTGCAGATGGTAACCTCCGGCGAAACTCTTTCCCGATTTGGTTTTATCCTGGTCAGTAATTTCCAAAGTTCTGAACCTCGTTTCCAGGAACTCAGAAAATTCGTCGAAAGTTGGTAACTCCTTTCTTGCTCCGAGTCGTTCTTCCCATAGTTGCTGTGTAAAAGGTGGTAATTTCTGCAACAATTTATAAATAATTATTAAATCCCAATGTTCTGTAGGAACATCAAGATTTTTGAACGAATGTAGACACTCAGTGGATGTATCCAGCATTCCTTTAAGGTTAAACGAGCTCTCGGTGGTAATTGTCGACTGATTAATAAACATTTACAGGTCAGTATTTACTAAAAACCGTTTATTGTCGTACCATGCACATAAAAGTGACCATACCTCTTCATAGTTACCTTCTTCCACTTCCAGGTGCTGTAACAAGCTATCAGCATCTTTGGATAAACCGGTCTTTAAATAATAAAGTTTTTGAACTTCGGTCAAACTAGCATTGTTGTGAATCATGGATTCAAAGTTGCTTTTAAATGACCTCCATTTTTCGTATTGTCCTGAAAAAACAGGAAGAGACATTTCAGGAAGGCGAATACCATGCGGATTCGAGCTGATTGGAGGTGGCTAATTTGCAAAAAGGGATTTCACAAGCTTGTCCAAACAATCAAGGAGCTCTGCTGTGTATTCGAGATAAGCTTTACGAATTTCCTGAGGAAAAACCTCATCGTCTTCATCCACCAACATGGTCAGCTTATCACTGATGTATTTGCTGTCCCTCAAAACATCTTCCGTAATGGCTAAGCGACCATTGGAGATATTTACTGTCCGTTTGGCTTCCACCGTCGAAGATAACCTTTAAAATCATTTTGCAAGATCGAAAGAGAGTTTTTGTATAGTTTAAACTCTTTTGCGGCGGTTATTTTGCCATATTTGGTGGCAAATGTGTAAAAAATGTGCAAATAAGGCTTACTCATTCACCTCAGTTATTCTGCATTCACTGCTGATGTCGCTGAAGTGTTTTCCAGAGTGGGAACCTCGGTTGCTTTTAAGCTTGGTAAGTTACGCGCCGCGAGAAATCGATTTACACACAAAACTCACAAGAAATTGTCTTAATTAGCTATTTAAGCAAAAAAAAATATAAAAATGTTGAATAAAAATAGTTTTTTCCGTCTTGCGGAAGCTCACTATTGCAAAATTTGTATGGAAAATGTTTAAGGAACTACTAAAATTTAGAGTCGAAACTAAAAATGTTTATTGGTAAGGCCTTGTACGCATTTGCATGTAGGTCGCCAACTACAGTGAAATCCGTTTTAGCTCTGATTGTTTTTATCGCAATATGCTTCCGTTTATCAGATAGAGACTTTTCGAACACTGATGATGACATCCACTTATACAAATTCGTACTGCAACTATACCGATTCTATAAACAAGTTGCCAGTGACTCAAAGTCACCTCTCACTCAGCAAACTCTAATCTTAGAGAATTCCAATCATATGTTTATGTAACCTTTGCCAGAAGCAGCATCCCCCCCATTTGAATGTGCATCCACTGATACCTCTCTCCATAAGACTATAGCCATGGCGTTATTAATAAAAATTCCCAAAAAACAACACAACTCAAATGAAATCACAAAAATAGATGGAACAAAAAATTGCAGCATTATTGCACGACCCTCTTTCCCAACTCACATTTCCCATCTCGCATCAGCAAATAGGACAAGTAAAGCAAATGCGCAATTAACGATGCACATAAGGACGCGCCGTCGAAATGGAAAAAGCAAAAATATTTGCATTTCTAAAAAATGGCAAAAAATTACAACTTTTCTATTTGCACTCTTGAAAAAAAAAAGGTCGGCCAAAATTTTCTACTATAATTCTCACTCATCAGCGCACTGGTCTAGCGGAATAAATTATTTTGTATCCTTTTGCGAAACACTGATGCATGTGTGGTATTGTCTGTGCCTGTGCATAGTGTAGGCTCCAGCTCCTTGCTGCACTTGCATGTACAAATTCTCTGCTGATGATGATAGAATATTATCCTCACAAGGACCTCGTAAATGGTCTACTATTCTATTGCACACTCTTTATGTGCCAGTGGCAGCCTCAATATTTCTGCACCAATATGCCTAATATAGCGAGCGCGAAATAAGAAAAATCTGCTTAAAGGCATATTTCGTCCGAAAATCATCATCAAACCAGACTAAAACAACAGCAGCAAGGAGCGGCAAAAAAGAAACAAGAACCTTCTTCCAATTTTGGCAATCAGAGAGTCATATATCCTAATTCTATGCGAACCGCACAGACCAAGTTCGTGTTGGAGATTTTCGAGTATCAAAATTCAGAGCCTCCCTCCGACGAACCCCCACTCCCCCACGATGTGTGGTGCGCTTCTGGTGTGTGTTTGTGTCTTGATGGAAAAATGTTTCGGTTGCATGTTTTGCAATGCATTTAATGAAAATTTCTCTATATGCAAGAGGCGCTGACGACCGACGCGACGTGTGTGCAAGCAATTGCAAGGATTCCCAAAAATAAAAGAAAAACCCAACAAAATAATAATACCTAGCGTCGAATAATCGTCAAGGATTCGGTTGGGTGGGGTTGGCTGTTGCTACAGTCTACATCTAAGCGATGTGATATTAATTCGCCGGGATGCATTCTTCGCGAATGCAACAAACGGAGCGTCAGCCCTATAACGTCAACTTTTTCTCGGCTGAGTTAACAGAGGAGGGTGTCAAAAATTAACAAAAAAATCAGAAAAAAAAAACAGAGTTTTCGCGCCCGCGATACAAGGACTCCCTTACCCAGGGTGTTGAATGCAACACTTTCGGAAACGCGACATAGCGTGTGAGGCATGTGGCATAAGGGATGGACCGCAAAAAAGTTGCAGTTTTGTTTGGCTGTATCCCTTTTAATTATTAAAGCAATGAAACACAGTCCCCGGAGTGGGAGCGATGCGTGCATCGTGTATGGAGCCCGGCGTTAATGACCATAAGATGGAGAGATGCGCATCCTCGCCTTTGACGAAAGTGCTTCCAATTTCAATTGCAACAGCTAATTTTCTCAGCTGAAAGCGCACGCACATGGGGGCGACGCTAGAAACACTTCCATCACAGCCAAGGAGCAGCGAAGGACTTTGCATGGGGGGGTGGAATCAAAACGTAATAATAATGTCGACGAGACGTCGACAATGACTTGCGGTGCATCATTCATCATCGCAGCGACGCGAATCGACATCATCATCATCATATAGTCATCTCGCGTGCACTATATATGACAACGCACCCTCATCAACACGATTATCATGTTGCGGGCAGGGAAGACAAAAAACTTGGTGGGGAGTGGTGTTGAAAAAAAAACAGACAAGATTGCAGACTCAGCGAGAAATTGGAAATTATCCTTCATAAAGGAATTAGAGCGTTTGCAAAGGCGATGAGGACGACGAAGAAGAACAAGACGTCGACAAACGAGCTCTTGAATTGTGACTTTGGAAATTTGTCTCCTAGTTTCTTTTGCGACTGTTGATGGTTGGTTTTTGGTTATGGATACGCAACTTCTTCTTATTGTCATCATTAATGACTTGAATGGGTTTTCTGTTTTGCATGGTTGGGTTGCGTCTTTATCGCGAGAATGATGAATTTCCTTCCGAAGTCCTTGTAAGTTTTTGTTTTCGGTTTTTTTTTTTCATCGTCTTTTGCAAATATTTTTGTTATCGCCTTGAAGGAGCTGTCATAAAGCTCGGATGACGAATGCTGGCTGTCATTCGTATGCAATGTGCTGTAAGGCAGTTGTGAGGATTCGGAATAAATTTCAAAACTCAGTCTGAGTGGAATTGTTATTGTTGTACTTGGAGCAAACGAACATATTCTACGAGACGTGATCGGGCTTTCTTTCGGATCTTTCCTGTACAAGTACAAGTTTACTGACTTTCTTAAAGGGCACACAATTTTAAGGATCTCATTGTCAAATCACTTCGTCTGAAAGTATAGGCTAAAAATCCGTATGCTCTGTCGATAGATTTCGAATCTGAAAGTTATGACTGAACAGAATTTTATTGAGACCTTCCACTCAGCTGCATACTTCAGCACTCGTAATATTGTAGCTGACCTTGTTTGCGGTTATGTTCTCACCAGACTCGTGAGAAAAACCAGCTCTTGACAAATCGACATTCTAGAACAGAAAATGGTATAAATAGTTCTGAAAACAAATCTGAATTTTAACTTGGTGAAACTGGTTATTTAAAGTCCAGATTCATTTTGTATAAGATATTTTTTGTCGACAAAGTCAAGGAAATTTTATTCCGAGGCAGTTAGAAGCTTTCTCTGGGCAATTTGTCAGAATAAGGTGGCGGAGCGGAAAAACCCTTCCTCTTTAAATATCATTTTTCAAGGTTAATACCAAGTTCGGATGTAACGAAGTCCGATGAAACGAAAATGCGACAGGTTGCTACTGTTGGTAGCTAGAAATTTTGAGCTGCGATAAAACGAGATGAAAGTTCGTTGGGCAGTAATTACGAACTGCGATGAAAAAAAAATGTGATTTGATTTGGGACGGGAGGGTTAAGAAGCGTGTTCGAACGGAATTAGATAGGGGAAAGGAACGACAAGTCTACCGACCAAGAAGGATAGCTGCTGATATTTTTCGGTTTCATGAATTCAATTTGATTACTTCAGACTTTGTTCTGTAGCAAAAATACAAATTAGGTATTCATAACCTAAAATATTTAGGAAGTTGGCTTCCCTATAAAGGTTTCCCTTTCTTGTACTGAATAAGAACTGTTTAAGTAATGTCAAGTGAAAAGCAGTGAAACAGAGAAAATAAAAAAATTTCGATGAGAAACGCCCTGAAAAATTAGGCGTGGCATAAAACAACACAGCCTATACTAGGTGACTCAGAACATATTATTCAAAAAAAAAATGTCATCAAAATCTCTCTAGTTGTTCTAACGTCCACCGACAACAAACATAAAACCTTCTGGAGTGTTGCTAAAGTCGTGTTTTTTTTAAGTTCGATCTCAGCAAAACAATGTAAAGTAGGATTTTAGGCACAAGTAGGATTTAACAACAACTACGCTCCAGTTGACATGTGGAGAGCTAACAGTAGTCGAGCTAAAATCCTACCTTAATTTGTTTTGTTGAGATCGAAGCTCAAAAAAACACGCCTTACGACGGAAACATTTCTGAAACATCTACGAAAGTACTAGAAGCGTACTCGGTGCTTTATACGTACAAAACACATCAGCAGGAGTCTATTATTTTTTAATAGGCATTTTTAAAAACTGAAGCGTGTTTTGAGTTGCATCGTGTGCCACAGACCTAATGCTTTGCACTATTTCCATCGAAATTTTGAGCACTAAATGAGGATTAGAGTTAATTTATTTGACCAAAATTGAATACAACTCTTGTACGCATTGTCGCATTATGATTTTGCAACAGACCCCCAGTTGACGGACAGAATGACGGATCTTAAATTCAAGAAACCCACATTTTTCCTCATAGAATAAGTAAAATTGAAAACCTTTATTCACTGCAAACAAAATATTCAGCACAACCCTAAAACACAATTTAAACTACTTCTTACGATGGGCTAGAAATTTTCTACACGCTTGTAAACTGTGTCGGTTTAAATAGCTCTGCTGACTAAACGACTTCGTGCACTGGGGACATTGAAACAGCCAGCTGTGATGTCCTTTACTGCGCTGATGCGCTCGCAGGTTTGACCTAAATTCAAAGAGAGAAAGTATATTTCCAAATTAACAAATGTCGCCATTAGTTACCTGTCGGCAAAACTCTTTTGGCACGACTCCTTGGGGCATACGAACGGTTTCTCGCCCGTATGCAAACGCAGGTGTCCGTGCAACACCCACGGACGATCGAAAGTCTTCTTGCAGTGTTCACATTCGTAAACCTTGCGCTGCTTTGTGCGTTTTCTCTTCTTGGTGTTGTCCGAAAAAAATGTCAAATCCAGCGGACAGTTCTCCAAATCGGAGTCGATCTCATCCCTGACAGGCTCTTGAACAGTTTTGGGTGGATCCGTTTTAGTTTTGAAATCTGCATGCTTGGTTAGAGGCACGGCTTGCACAGAGGCTACACTATTTGTTCTGCTATGCTTGACGCTCTCTTGGACGGTGGGTTTCCTCTTGTGTTCCGTTTCCGAGTATCTATCCATCAAAATGCACCCCAGCAGCGATTCCAGGTGGTAGCGGGTGGTTATTGGAATGCGGTCACTGTCGTACCTGGAAATAAACACACTAAATGCTTGAATTCAAAGAAAGGAAAAAACAAACCAATCGCAGGATCTCAACAGTTTCTTCTCCTTGCCGGTGTTGAGGGAACTCTTCTCAGTGTGCGGCATTTGGAAAGGCTTTCTCTTTGAGGGGATTTTAACGATTTTCGGAAAACTCGATATACTTCTGAAGGCATCTGTGCGATTTAATATTAGAGTCGACTAGATTTTTGTCCACCCCAGGGTCTTACCATCGAAAACGGCATTCATTTTGATTTTCTCCATATTGTAGCGCTGCGAAAAAATACTTCGAGGCATAATAATAAACTTGCTGTCTTGCTACTTGCTCTACATGTGCGCTTCTAGAATTCAAATTCAAAAACTACCTTTTTTTTCACTTCAGATTTTTTTTCTTTTGTAAATTCAAAGCCTACTTGCTGAGTGGTTGTAGCTTGTAGGGATTGGATCGGTTCGTTTTCGTTGATTAACAGGTTGCATGTAAACAAAATACCCTACGCAGGTGACTTTTCGAGTTTAACACTCGAGGGGATCTGTCATACTATTGAGTGAAAAACTCGCAGAGAGCAAAACATAGCCATACTCCATTTCCATATTCCACATATAATTATACGTATACGTGTAGGGTATGGTATGTCATGCTGACGGCCCTCTCAGGCCCATCAGGATTGAGCTTTTCCTTCGTCTAAACGAGTGAGTGTTTGAAGAAATGACGACTTAAGTGAGTGGACGCTTCTACCGAAATTTTGTTGCGAAGGTAGTCATCCTAGGACTCCTATTCCTCATGCCCCTGCAATATAAGACTAAGCTCCAGTAAGCCCTGGTGCAGCAACCAAGCCACTGAGATAACAGTGGGAAGGCCTTTCCGCCGATTCCATCAGACCTATAATTTTGTAAGCCTTTGAAACAGATGCAACCAAGCTGTAGGATCAGACAATTTCAAACGAGGGTGTTAGTGGTCGTTCCTTCTATCCACCTTTAGTCAAAGAAGACGAAGCTCAAGCAGATATACGTCTTCGTAGGTAAGGTTGATCTCTCGCTTGTATGTTTCCATGCTAATTCAATCTAAATTCTACAAAATTGGAGCTAAAACAAGTAAAAGTTTTGGTTAACTAAATCCATAAAAAACTATATTGCTCAAAGGAAAAGGGACAAGGCGGGAAGTCGCCTTAGTGCTCGAAATTTTGCAACAGAACTTGCACCTTAGACAATGCTAAAGTAGTTCGGCACGTCTTACTATACGAGTAGACTTTTCCGTCTTGATAAAAGACGGGTCGCAATGAACCGCTTTCTACAAAAAGGAGGATAATGCTCTGGCCCAAGACTACTGCCCTTTAGCGTTACAGTTCATGCCGCCCGAGGTATACAGCAAAGTAAGAAATGTCAAAAAAAAAAAAACTGTACAGTACTGATCCCTCAGTGTGCTCGTTCCACTGAAGATGAAGACCCATTGATCTATGTAACCCACGTATTTAGAGAAAAGCAATAGAACGACGAGTCAAATTCAGAGCCTAAGGCTAGGGCGTCTCAACTCATCTTGAGTCATGTATAGAAGATTCCAGGGTTTCTTGAATAGGTTTTAAAATATTTCTCTAGGTTGGTTATAGCAGTGTTAGTAACTCGTGGGAAATTTACCTTTTCGTGGGAATTTCAATGATTTGAAACCTTCTCGTGGGAAAAAGGGAAAAAGTGCAATTTTGTGGCAAATGTTGACTTAGAAAAAAAAAATTGTACTTGTACTTCAACCTTAGATCATATTTCTACTGTCTTGTTAAGTGTTCATAAAACAAGCCGATTTAAATTGCTAGTTATGTGATAAATGTAAAGGGTCATTCATTTTTCGGTTTCGAAAGTAAAGCTAAATAAAACATACACAGCGATACATTTTTGATGAAAATTTTAGTTCATTATAAAGTTTGGACCTTACCATTAAGTGTGAGAAATAATATCATTCCAATGGGCGCCTCGGCAAGATTCGCAGCATGCGACTCTTTTGAGGTCATTTTTAACCACTTTTCCGGACATTTCGGGCCGTATCTCATAACTTGAGTAATGTTGGTTTTTAATGCGTCTAGATTTCGGGGATTACTCGCGTAAGCACGGTCTTTTGCGTAGCCCCATAGAACATATCTAACGGTGTCAAATCGCATGATCTTGGTGGCCAATTGACGTCGCCAAAACGTGATATTACGCGACCAGGAAGTTTCTCACGCAACAAAGCCATAATTGGTCGAGTTGTGTGGCTTGTTGCCCCGTCTTGCTCGAACCACATTTATCGTCCAAGTCGTGATCTTCAATCGCCGGCCAAACAAAATTCGATTATCATTCGAACAAAATTTAGCGAACTGTCACTGGAGCGTTTGCAAAAATGTGCTCGAATTGAAGGGCCAAAAATAATATTAGTCCTGAATGAGGGGAAAAAGTCTCGACGAATCTAACAGAAAGTGACAATCGACAGCTGTGACTTAAAGGTACCTCATACTTTTTCCGGCTCGGCTCTGTATAATGAATTCTTAAAGTCTCATAACACCAGAAGTTAAGTAAAGAATGACTCTTTGTCATCCCTGGGCGTGGGCAATGAATGCGCGGTAGAGCCTAATTGAACATGATTTGTCCCCTTTGACAAATGGTACCCTCGCCTCTCGTTCCATTGGATAATTGAGTGCCCCTAAATGTCCTTGCTTAGGTAAAAAACAAAGAGACCAGCTTCAGTCCCACAATTCGTTCTGTGCACGCCAACTAATACCGGTTCCCATAAATGGATTTCTAAAAGTTCCACTTCGGAGACTGTTTTTTTTTTTTTTTACTGACCACCAGTGTAGTGCAGCTGAATCAGTTTTGTTTTGGATATTCAGCCAATACCTTCCGCATGCACCTAAGGAAGTGAAACTTTCCAAATGAGCTTACGTCCACACAAAACTGGACGTAATCCGACCCAACGAAGCTCCGTCAATATTTCATATACTATCAATCGAAACTTTCGCATTGAAAAAGTTTCCACATACACCCTCGAAAGAGCTCACCTCTTCGGAGTTCGGACTTTCCTGTGGGGCTAATTAGAAATTAATTTGAATCTAAAGATGCCTCGCAGAGTGCAAGAATTCCACCAACGAACAAAGTATATATACACAGTCCATCAGGCATCAGCCTCTCGCACCTTTGGGTGGCTATATGAACTTTTCAAATAAACTTCAGAAAATTTCATTATATTGTCTGGCCTCAGTGCTTTCGTATTGTTTGGCTGCCACTATGCATCACTTAACCCAACACCACCGAAGGGGTGCAGGACTCCATATTGCCTCCCGCATTTAATGCAATCTGTAGGTACGTAGGTATACCGCCGCAATGTTAATTATTAATTCCGCTGTGTTCCGGGTAAGTGGATGATTTATGGGGTAAGATAAACACTCCGTATACCGTATGCGCTGTGTTTGCCATTCGGTGGTCATCTTGAATGCGACGCGGTTGTTAGTCTGCGGGCGAGCATCCAGCCGGCCATCATTTGAATACGAGCGTACCGCAGCTATTTGGTTTCTTCGTTGCGTTGGGTATACGTATGCCGTACCTATACGTATACCTGCGACAAATCGGAAACGTGTCCTTTGACAACGAACTTAAGCTGATTGATTAAGACCAGCACTGGTGACTTAGGGGTTGACCGGACTGTGCTCTCCTGCACATGCTATTTATTTTCGTTAGAACGAGAGCCCATTGTAATGCATTCCCCTGTATCAATCAAAAGGTTAATCGAGACATTTTTTCCCGTTCTCCCATAGCCAGCAGAATGAAAGCAACAAATAATGTGCACAACAATGCATTCGGGGCATTTAATCCTTTTGCAATTGCGTCCATGGTGGAGGTATGGGTTCACCTCAAAAAACCGTCTGCAATTTTCCGAATGCTCTGAATGTGAAGGCGCGCCTATACAACAATCCGAAGCTGACACTCGCTGGGAAACAATTTTAATTTTCAATTTGAATTCGCGTCGTGCGTCCGGCCAGTTGGTTGGTGGTTGTCCATTTGGGTCCTCCAACCTCCACGTGCTCGGCGGAGAGAGTCAATCAATTGACAAATTGATATTGTAACAGACAATGACGAAAATTGTGTGCGGTGGTTTCCTTTGGCTTTACATTTTGCTACTGTCTGCAGTAGACGGTGTCCTTTCAACAAAAAAAAAAGTCGGTGGCGTGGCAGGAGAGCTTGTAATTTCGAATCGGCATTGATTGAAATGTCACCTACAATTGTTTTTCGGTGTAAATTGATTTGCACTTTTAATCAGTGTTGACTGTTCGCTGCGATTTTAATTAAGGGTGTTGCTGCTGTTTTTGTTTTTAAATGCGATCGGTTGGTATTGATAGATAGTACTGTTGGCTCATATGTGCGGAGTCAGTGTAGTGGTTTGTAGAGGATTGTAATTTGTAATTGTTTTGTTTCGGTGTGGAAACATTATAAGAGCTGCGTTCCTTTCATCCTCATCGTCCCGCTTTTGTTATTGTAAACAAATCCCTTGCTTTACCACAGCAAATACTCATCAGGGATAATTGTAGGAGTTTGCAGCGTCGTGTTGCTAGAGAAAAGTGTAGCCAACAAAAGTTTTCGTATGTTATCAATGAACTACTGAAGCTACAAAATAAGAAAAGAGGCAAAGGGATTAGGAAAAATGCCCAAAAGACAGATGTTAAGTGTTTTTGCGTATCGTAACGTTAGCCCCAGCAGGGGTTACTTTGCGCCACTGACAAAAAGAGTTGGTTTGTTGATCAGACATGTAACATTCTGTAAACCGAGCCTACCGTCATGTAAACACATACATCTGCCACATCTGTACTATGTTTTTATTGTTTTTAAAAGTGAATTACAGTGGTGGTCCAGTATAACGAATGGTATAATGTCCAGGTGTACTCGTTAAATCGAAAAATGCGTAACAGCGAGCACATTTAACTTGTACGAAATGTTAAATAAAATGTACAAATAGATACTATCTACCAAATGAGCATGTGCCCCAGACAAAACAAACAAGTATAAACTTACAAACCGAAAGCATTGCGAGTGCAACTACATAGCAGTAATGCACAACAACAAAAAGTTATACGTAAATAGTAGCTAACAGTTTTACAAAAGGCCCATGCACATCCATAAATAAAACATTCACAATCCAGAAAGTTGCCTTACACCTGCCTACATATTTCTTTACTTAAGATGTGTATAATAGAAACATTTGTTATATCGAATGTCAACCCTTTTTTGTAGGTATACGTTATAATATAGAGACACCCAATGAAATTCAAAAAAAGTTTACGTTATATCAGCATTCGTTATATTGGAACACAACTGTATTTTTTGTTTTCTTCAAAATTGTTATAAAGGGTTTTTCAATAAAGCGCTACAAAAATTTTTTTAAATAAAACAAAAATGGTTTTGGATATCAATGAAATTCTTTATTCATGTGAAAGTACGTTCGATGCCATTATGTATGGTACTCGATTTCTTTTACATGGCCACCACGGGCACGCTTGGAGAAGTCCAGACGCTGAACCCAATTTTCGACGGTTTTCAAGCATAAATCGGCCGATACTGCTGCAATTTCACGTTCGATATTCATACGAAGTTCATCAATCGTCGCTGGCTTGTTGGCATAGACCATAGACTTGACGTAGCCCCACAGGAAATAGTCTAACGGCGTCAAATCGCACGACCGAGGCGGCCAAGCGACTGGGCCATTTCGTGAGATAACATACGTTCTCCAAACTTGGTTTAAAATAAATTGATTGTGACATTCGCAGTGTGGCTTGTGGCGCCGTCCTGTTGGAACCACATGTCCTCCAAGTCCATATCATCCAATTGGGGCCAAAAATATTCGGGTATCATTGAACGGCAGCGATTCCCATTCACAGTAACGTGCCGGTCTTGATCATCACGGAAGAAGTACGGCCCAATGACGCCGCCGGCCCATAAACCGCACCAAACCGTAATTTTTTCGGGATGGAATGATGACTCATGGAGTACGTGTGGATTTCTGCCTGACCAATGCCGCATATTTTGTTTATTGACGAAGCCATTCAGCCAGAAATTAGCCTCATCGCTGAAGATGATTTTCGATGAAAATCCGAATCATTTTCAAGTTGTTGCTCGCCCAATTCAAGAACATATGTCGCTTCTGGTGGTCAAGCGGCTTCAGTTCTTGCGTCAATTTAATCCTGTCCCTGTCGCTCTACTTTTGTAGCGTCCCTGTTGAGAAACCCCTTATATGTTTTTTCAAACTTATTCAAGTAGAATTAATGAAGTTTTTTTGTTTTTAATCTTTAATTTAAGCATTTATTTAGATAATAAAAAGGCGGTTTTTGTTTTTTTTTTTTTTAAGAAAAAGCTCGTTTTTTATTCTTTTTTTTTTAAGATATGCACCTGTATTAATAAAAAAATCCTCTCATATTTATACTCTCCAACTCGTATGTTACCTTGAAAATCTAGATGTATTTATTTCCGAATTCTTTATTTGTAAACATTGTCATAGGGTTTTTTTCGTTTTTTTTTTCCACCGAATCCTCCCCTAACATATTCACATTTTTTTAAAAAACACTGAAATACGGTGAGCTACAATTTTTCAAATTTAAATTTAGTTCATTTGTCATTTTGACGGAAACCATGTTTTTTTAAGAGTTATTGACTCGCTTACAGACCTCCTACCATAAGTAAGTTATGTGAAAGTTGCGAAGCGTTAGTTATCTTCTAAAAATGTTCATTAATAACAATTTAAGTTTAACGAATGTGTTTGCCAATAGTTAGGCCTAACATGTGGTTTCGCGACATTTATTTATACGGCTGATGATCTCTTGAATCAGTGGTATTGAAATACAATAATAACTTTGTTCCAGCTCTTTAGATAAAGGAAATTTAGTTAAAAGTTTCAGATGGAGCAAAGTAACCCCGTCCCTTGGACCACTTTGTCCCATTTTTCACCCAAAAATAAAATTGGTTTTTATTTATTATTTAAACAATTTTTATAGCATAAATGCATTATCTCACATCTTATGGAAAAAAATAGATCAAAGTTACTTGTCTACAATATTTAGAGGTTTCTAAAAATAGTGCAAAAAACCGAGCAAAGTAATCCCATGTTATGGTACTCTCCCGAGCCAAGCATAAAAATCTGTCAAACTCAAAGAATTGAGTAAAACTCGCTCAGAGAGCTGGAAAATACCAAAAAGTACTTGGATAGACTTCGAGCTACTTTGAGCCACTATCATCTTTGCCATTTAATCCATATCACAAATAAATATAGAACTCACCTTTTTCCAACATAGGAAACGTTCTAGGAGAAAATTCGACGACCACAGATTTTTTTTTATTTTCACAGATTTTATTTTTCTGTGCAATTGATTTTGTTTCTTCTCAACTTTTTGCATTTGACATATTTATCAATACGTGCTGGTTGAAATTCTCTGAGCAGTTTCGAGTCAAGAGAGGAACTACTCGTAGACGTTACCGTTAGCGTTACTCGTTATTTTGCTGAATTTCTCGATTTCTGTATTTTTGCTGAGAACGTGTAGGTATAGTATAGTCTTTTTGCAACTATGATGGATTTATATCGATTGCGTTCGATTTGAACCGCATACGCGAATGAACCTATTGTTTATAACAATCCTTTAGACAAGGTATATAAGATTGTGTTAGTATGTGATAAAGTTTCAGTAAACTTGCTTCGTATTTGTAATAAAATGAGGGGAATGAAACTTATATCATTTGAAAGGTATTGTGCCATAGATGTGCACGAACATGAATCATGAAAATATGTCGCGATCTTAAGGCTGGTCAAATTAAGTTAAGGATAAGAGCGGACAATTTGTTATTTTTACGTATAACTGATCTTTGAAACTATATTTACCACTCTCCTTTCACATCTTTTAAATCAGAAATAGAAATGTTTTCAAGTGATTGGTAGGCGTCTGATTTGTTATCTCATTCTAACGCCTTTATTTACATTGACTGCGGACAAACAGAACGTTCTATGTTCTATGCAAAAATGCCCATGCCTATGATAGTGTTAATTGCAGTACAAATCATGAGACACATTAATTCACATGGCTGATTATTATATAAACAAAGTAAAATGGCGCAAAAACACAGTCAGTACATGTTTAACAGTCTAGCTACCAGCAACTATAAAGCTCAATTTCAGACCGTTTTAACCTACTGCTACCTTATTGCTACTTTATACCCCATTCACACCGAGTCATAAACTGGGTTTTCGCGAAAACACTCGAAAACTTCATCGAAAACAGAAGTTTTCTTATACATATTTGAGTGGTTTTCTACGAAAACGCCACGAAAACGACTTCCAATCGTTGGTTTGTTGAAACAAACACACCTTTGGCAGTATTCAGCAAATTCAGCAGAACGGATGACTTAACAGAAGTCCCAACTCACAACTTAGAATCATTTTCCACACTTAATTGAAAGGCTGATATTATTTTATTTGTTAATTGATGCGATCGAAATTTGTGATTACACATAAGTTTCACGACTAGTGTCCCACATCTGATTGAAACGTCAAAAGAAAACTAGTTGGTTTTCGGTGCATTAGCATCGACGAGTTTTCGACGAAAACATTGTTTTCGGTGCGGTATTACACCATAAATTGAAAAAATCTCGGAAACAGTCCACAAAGTGACAGCTCAATTAAGAAACATATAAAAACAGATTACATAAATATTGCTAACTCACCTTATTTTGAACGGGTTTCGTAATATGAAGCAAATTTTCTACCAACCAGAGTTTCATTTCGTCTCTTACAACTGCAGTTCTATGGGCATGATTGAATTGTTAGAATAAAGAACCTAAGGCCATGAAATCTCGGGTGGAATTTTATAAAAAAAGATTTCTGTTTCAAATCCGAGCAAGCGTCAGAAATTAGACATATGGAAATGAAAATTTGCTCAATTGGGTAGCTCCTTTCGTTTTCCTTTTTGATTTTCAAAGTTCTTAAAACTTTTGTAGAGAGCTCTTAAATTTAGCTTCTGCACCTCTTGCTTTTCGGTTATGTATGTATTTCCATTTTAGCTTCGCTGAGTACTCTGAACACTGGTGGAGTCATCCCTAAAGTGGGATTGGGATGGCCCTACTAAAATTCGACCAATCATTTCGCCACTTGCAAGTTTCGTTTGCAATAAAGAAAGATGAAATCTTACAAGAAACTACTAGCTTGTTCCTCACTGAATTTATATATGCTTACACAAATTGCAGTTCTCTAGCACATTACCTGGGAAAACTTTCTAAAATGACATTTTAAAAATTCATATCTGTTTAACCTGCGTCATCCTCATCACAGGCTACCATAAGGACATGGAACCAAAATGAACCAAACCAACCGCATTCACCGACACCATTATACAGACCGACTATAAGTGACCTTACAGTTGGGTTATATGCCTTTAACTCATTCATTCTTCATACGCTTACTAACCGGCTCTACCCAGGACATGATTATCTTCTCATTTCCTTTTCAGTGCACAGTGTATAATGCCTTGGACAAAAAGGAATATCCAGGTGAGTCCGCAAATGATGTTGGATAATACAAAAAAAAAAAAAATACTCTCTTAGAAGCAACCGTTGGCTTAAGTAAACAAATCTGGGAAAAGCCGTCGTGCTATGGCGGTAACTTGACTGCTACAACAAACTTTGCATTCCACATGCACACAGCGGAGAAAAAAAAAACACCCTGGTAAAAGGATGAAATTAATTTTTAACTAGAAACATGCCGCAGTACAGCACCCAATCGGCGATGTGCATATGGAAAATAGAAAAAGACAGAAATAATTCCGTTTCGTAAAAAGGATGTTGATATTCTGGGAACTAGCGCGGTTTCCATGAGAAGAGCACGCCAGCAAATAAAAAAAGTGCACCGCTGTAGCCACAACCCATTCCAACTGCAAGGACCAACCAACAAATTCATACAACTTTCATTCGCAGTACAAGCTGCATGTACAACTGCTGCATTTGATGTAGCGTACTTTGTTGCTTCCTTTTTCTCAATTTGAAATTATGATATAGGTATATCTTTGTGTGCAGTTTGGGCCACCATCCTTTGGCACAACTCTATAGAGTAGTTGCTATATTGCCGTGGGTGTGGATGTAAAAAGGAAATTTTAATGTTTGCATACTTTTTGTGTGAAATTTCTGTATCCCGAAAAGAAAACTGTTTTCTGTTTTGTGCTGTTTTTTTTCGATTACAGCCTTTCAAATATTTGCACAAGAAATCGGCCTGAATGCAATATGAAGAAGGATGCCTTTTAGAGAGAGTTTATTAGAAAGAAAGCGGCAGGTCGGCAGATGAAGGACTTTGCTTATCTTTTTGTAAGTTGGACTTCATTTTGAATAGATGATGATGGTGATGAATATTTGCAGCAAGTTGAGCTGATATTGGGTAGGCTCTTCTAGTTTCTAGTTGTCCTTGAGGTTGGCTGCTTTATTGATAAGGAAGGTGTGATTAAGCAGGGCATTTCTGCATCGACACAACCAGTCAGGCATGATTTCTGATCCTCTTCTAAATAGTACCCAGTTTGACCACAGAGTTTCCAGTTAAAGTTATTTTTAAATCGAATTTTAATGGGCTTACTTGACAGCTGAGTTCTGGAAAGAGGTTTATGAATCTACACAGCTTTTCGTCCATTTCATAAATTATATTAAAATGAGGACTAAAGGTCTAAAAAATTATTTGCAAAAATGCAACCATTTCCCCCTTTATTTTTATTGTGTTGATTTATGTACATCAGCAACTCTTTGTTAAATTAATATGTATTGTTTGTGACGAAAGAGTTCGTATAGGTAATGCAGAAATCAACCAGCGAAAATTCACATTTCATTTGACCCAAACTTGACAAAATTCGGTTTAGAAATAGCCCCGCAATCGGTACGACAAAACAAATGTAGCCCGTTATTACAGGGTACATCTACAGCAACATATCTCACTTTTTTCATAAGCACACCATTCAAGCTGTAGGGGTCGTAGCGGGCGGGACTGATCTCATTCAACAGGGATGATTCTAAAGTTTTGTCACCTTCCACCATGCGTTGGAATAGCAAGGAAAATGTGGATGTTCTGTGACGCGGTCGCTGGTCCGTGACTTGGACCGGAAATCAATTTTTAAATGGGTCACTACGGTCAGACAAACCGCGAGTGTGACAGAGTCCCTCGGCCATCGGTTTTTTGAAGAAAATGAGACCGCGTAAACATGTTGAAAGAAATTTTTTACAACGACTTGATGAATTGGTTTTAGAAGACAATCAGTCCCATGAAGTCCCATAGGAAGAATGGCTCACACTTTAAGGGCATCGAGAGTGCCCAACCCGCCCATTCGATACCTTTTTAACGATCTGATTCAGGTCCAGCGAAATGTTAAGTTACTCTGCCAATTTTCAAACTCACTATAAACACAGCACGCTCAGTTCCCTTCATCCCAGCAATAAGGTTTTTAAGGACTATTCAAATATTCAAATGTATTTAATGGCATCGCAAATCTACCTACCTGTCAAAGTTCATATTTAAAAACTGGAATCAGAAAAAAAAAACTAATTCCATAAAAATGGAATCAAATGACCACTTACCACAAAATATCAAAACCCTGACAATTACTATAATATTTGAGTGTGTGCTGCCCAAATGGTATTTGGTCACTGGTCAGCCAGGATAATGTTAAAACCCGAAAAGATGAGTCTGGGCTCTGGCCACATTTTAGCCAACACCTTGTTCTATTCAAATCTAAATCCACTTCCGATCCGTCGCCTAATTAACCCGTGACAGTTGTACGCCAGGAAATTGATGAAAACGTGCATAAAATAATCCCAACACCACTACCGACGCGCACACGTCACCAACGAATATGATAATTGACATTTAGTCATTCCAAAAATCAAAACAATTACATTTTAACCCAGAGCACTCACCTGTCACCTCCATGCCCACTATATTCGTATACATGGCGATGGTTAACAGCGGCTTGTTGGTTGTGTCCGAGGACACTGCGCTATTAAATGTAGTGCACATATAAATGCGCTTTGGCGAGAAAACTCCATTTGAAATTAATCAAAATTTACATCTCCAAATGGAAGGGACTTGCTGTCCGCTGTCGCTGCTCGTATAATGTCCAATTTACAATCGTATTTCAACGCGCATCGTTTCAATTGAATTTTATGGAGCACTTTGATGGTGCATCCATCGCGTGGGGTGGGTGTTTAGACGGTCGCGCTGGAAGGTATAAAATATAAATAAATAAATAACTTTACGTCGCATTAGTCACGTACATCGAATGTTATTTATTGATCGTTTATTTCACGCCACTGTAATGGACAATGGCTGTTGGTTGTCGGGGACAGTGATAGTAGTATTCGTGATGGAACCGGGGAATCCTTAAAATTTTATTTAATCGACTTTGTTCAAAAGCGAACGGATATGGAAGGAAGTTTCGTCCGTGGAAGGACCATAGAACCTCTGTGGGTATGTTGCTTAGTTCTTAGTTCAAGTGCGTTCTGTGCTATACTTTGGACTTGGTTTTGGCTTAAGCACCTGTCAAAGTAGACCACGACTGCATGTCTGGAGTATGGTCAAAGATCACGTAGCAGCAGAAATATATTTTATAAATTTTTATATAAAAATTGTTGCACCTTTTTTAAGTGGACTTCGGTTTGCTTTAAATGAGTCCATGAGCAGGTGGCATCGAAGGACTGTTGGCAAACAAGGTGAATGCATTTGAGATTGGCTTCAGGTGTTTCCCGTGTAAGAGTTCGATTGAGAAGGAGATTGGGATTTCCTCTCCAGATTTAGCTCGCAATCGATGACAGTTATTCGAAATTAAATGAGTGCACGTACTTAATTGAATGAGGAGTGTTTGTTGCCACGTTCGATTTGACTTGTGCTGCTCCAGGACCAGGTGTAAGGAATACCAAAAGGCGGAAGGATGATGCGGAAGTGAGTATGTGAAGTGCATTACAAATTCGAAGCTTTTAGAAGGGTTCAATGGGAACTAGCTTAATTCACATGTCATGTCAAATTTAAAATAATTTGTCAGATAACACTGCTTATGTTAATGTCTCTTATTTTGCCGAAGATTCCTTTAAAAGGAAGCAGAAGACTAGTCGGAACCTTACGGAACTATAGAAGCTGTAAAATATCGCCTTTGAACATACAAAAATACTAACTTTTCTTAGAATAATTTGCTTACTCAAACCACCTTGAGTAACAATGTTTTCTTTTTCTAAGCCGAGACACCTCTTAATAAAATTGACAAGCCTCCCAAAAATTAGCATTGACTGAAGCTCTTCCTTTTTGCCTGAGAAAATAAAATTGAATGTATTCGATTTGGTGAAAACAAATTTCGACAGAGTGTTCCTACTCCGAATCCCTGCCTTTCTTTCAATTGTATCGAAAAATTGACGCGACCGCAAATGAGATATGTCAATAGGTTTGTTTGACGTGCCTAGCACTAATGCCCACTAGTGCGCACTGAGAAGTGTCAGCTGATTTCCATACCTGTTAAAAACTTTGCACAACCCTGAAAACTCGGCCACTATATCGAACGCAAAATATGTTGCCCTGAAGTCTGTCAATGTTTGGCATTGAAAAATATTTATCTTTTGGTGAACGAAGTGTTTATTGTTAAAAATGGATGAACTCAATTCTTTTGAATATCAAAGTACTTGGAAATATCTTACACTGTTGAGAATGGGTGCGTTCCCGTATCACAGTAAAAAAATTTTAAATGACAGCCTTTAGAAACTTATATTGCTGGGTACATGGTTTAAAATCCTGTCGTTAAATTCAATATTTTTGGGGTTGTCCGTGACTTGTATATTGGACAACGCCAACAAAATATTATAATTTAATATCAATATCTTGCATATATTCAAATTAAATATTAAATTTTAGTTTAAACGGAGATGGGTTTCAATGCAAAAGTATTTAAATTAAATCCTATTTATTTTGAAAAATTAAAGAATTTTAATACATTTGTATTCGAATTTAATAAACTGCAGATTAAAATATAATACTTTCACCTCAAATTCAGTACTTCTTTTGCTTTTTATAAGCCCATGGAGCATTAAAATATAAGACAATCTTATTTTCTATTTATACCTCTTTCGATTTTATTTAAATATCTATGGGATGTACCCACAAATATATTTTAGTTTAACGCTAATTTCTATTAGTTTTGAATACAACAATAGGCACATATAGAAAACTGTCGTAGGAAAATTTCCGAGGACTTTTATCACCTTTGAAAATAATCCTGTAGAGTGGCGCTGTGCTTCCTGTAGGAGGTATATTTTTCTAGACCTTTAAATGTAGGAGAATTCATGTATGCTCGAAGTTTCTTACTAATTATTCAGTCAATTACGTACTTTAGTACTTTTTGTAATGCTATAGCTATATTTCTAAGGCAATGAACTGAAATCTCTAGCCCGCTCTTATCTTCAGAGGCAAATTCACTAGGAACATCTCTGTGCTTCACAACATAAAGAAAAAAAAATAAAAATTTTATAAATTCTTGCAAGAGTAGGAACTTTGAAATTAAAGTTACTTACTTTTAAGAAGAATACTCTTATTATTTTCAATTGTTTGTATTTTTTAAACATTTTTCCCTTAAAAAAAAAACTTTAACCAAATGATCCACACCAAACTAACTAAAGTTATACAGATATATTTATCATTTTGGTTCAGATCCTATATTAAAACCAAATACAAATGTTTTGATGTTGATGGCTTAAGTAAGTTTGTGTTGAACTGTAATCAGAGTGGGTGTTATATTTCAGCTCAACTATAACTGTAATAATTGTATTGAATTATTGTTGGAAATATTTTTCTAGTATCGATTGTAGAACAAAAATACAGGATTTTAATTTTTAAGGACCATTGACATGAGCGCAGTGGCTTAGTGGTTAGTGTGTTGGACTACTAAGCGAGGGGTCTCAGGTTCGAATCCCGCAAAAACCCAAATTCCAACTTAGGGTTTTTTCCACTGCGCCGCCTCTCGCGAACGTCTGACAAACATCTGAGAGTATAACTGTCTTAAGAGCTTCTCAATTAGCCGTTTGGAATCGGCATAAAATTGTAGATCCCTTCCATTCGTTCCAAAAATGAAACTCACACAAAACGAATGGTTGTGAGAAGCTAGGCCTTGGGTCTCTACAGACCTGTTGCGCCAACTATATATATATTGACATGAGCGCGAACTGCGAATAGGCGAATTGCGAACAAAACAATGTAACTGTATTTATGAATTGTTATTTGTTTTATCACAAAAGCATTATATTCAACTAATCTAACATTTAATCTAAAAAAAAAAACTCAGTCTTAATTTATTAAAATAGCGAAATTTACAATTACACCAATTTTCCCGGGAACTGAAATTCTTGCCGCGAACTGTCACACTTATTTCACAATCCACATAAAACATTCGCGACCCACAAACTGGCAAATGAAAAATTCGTTCGAACTTAACCTTCAACAATACAAATGATTCGCGGGTACCTTCGTGAGATTAAAGTTCAGAAAATTCGTATTAAAATGAGCATTTTAAAGAAACAACTATTAAATTCAATATAAGAATATTACAGAAAAAGTTTAATAAATTGTGAATATTGAAAACTAATTTTTCTTGTATTGCATAGACCTGTAATACTGCGGAGGTATTACAAAACACCCCCATATTTTTAACCGTGTAGCAGTGGCGTGGCGTGAATATTTTAAAAAGGGAAGTCGAAACTAAATTAATCACATACAAATATAAAAAAACCTTACACCTGTGTACCACGAAACAAAATCACTTAATTCACTTAAGTCATGCACTGCCATCTGCCAACTGAATTTGTAAACCAAAACACTTTTGTCGTTTTCCATTGGTTTCCCTCGGGGATCCACTCATTCTGTAATCCAATGGAACAAGAAATCTGCTTCTGATTGAATCCACAAAAGTATTGGTGAAATGCCAAAAAATCATCTACGGCAGCTGTCAGCTGACTTGTATAAAATAGATAAACTACACTTGTGTGAGTGCAAAATGTTCACTCAGCACTCAAAATTAACTTAGTGTAAACTGAGAATAACTCGAAGAAAAACGCGTTATTTTCTACATAGCCAAGTGGGTGTTGAACAAAGAGGTGTCACGTCCACGTGTGAGACGTGTTTCATGTATATTTGGTTTTTGGTAGATAGATAGTGTTAGATACTTGGTGGAGGCTTAAAAAGGGAAGTCGATAGGAATCGGTTTATATGGACGGCACGCCACTGGCGTGTAGGAACTTTTGCCCTTAATCGGAGAGCTGTTATGAAGTGATGCCAGATCGGGGGTATTTTCCCGTTTCGTGGGCATTTTTTTTCTCAAAATAAGCTAAATGGGCAGAGAAAGAGCATTTTTATAACTGAATCTGAAGAAAGACCATTCGAATTCAATGTCGTGAAATATCGTGGGTTTTTTTCTAACAACGGCATGAACAAAAAGGGTACTTTTGACAATCGTATAGTGGGCAAATGAGTCCGAAAAGTGGTTTTCCAGCTTCATCCTTGGGGGATCAGAGATCTATCGTCTCATTACAAGATGCATTTGCATATGCATCAGCGATCTTCGCAGTTCTATGTTTTGCATATCCAAATAAAAACGGGCTATAGAGGAGCAGTAACGTTCATCTAAAACTAAAGAGTACCCACCTCACTTGGATTAACAAAATCCTTCATGCAGCAGTCGACCATTCCCAATATATACCTACTTTGCACATTTTCTCAAACAAGCCGAGCTATTTTCCCTTCCGCTGGAATGGGTTAGATCGCCTCGCCCCTATTCACGTCGTGTGTTTAGTATAAAGTATCTGCAATTGCGGATGCCCTCTATACAATCAACCATCACATCGTCGTATAACTAATAGCCACTGCTGTGCAAAGTTGCTTTTTTCCTTGTCTGTCTCTTTCTCATGGGGAGAACATAGGAAAAAAACTGTCGTCAGCGACAGGGCATCAGCAGAAAGCTTCATCACCGTCAGTTGACAAGCAAAGAATCACATCGTCAATGCGGTCCACACATTGACATGCAGTGTTTAGTCCTACAGTACTATCTGTACCTGGGCCGCTGCCTCCTTCGTTCTCTTCGAATATCACCCAAGGACTATCCGCATCACCACCCTACTTTCTGACGGATTAAATCCTTGATATTTATCTCATTTTCCGCATCGGTCACATGAAGTATATATTTTTTGCCATGACGACCGCTGCAACGTGCAGTTCCTTCCCCCGTCGTCATCATTATCGTCACCAGCATGGGACACATCTAAATCTGAACAGTTTTCTGATACAAAAACCTCTGTACACACACACTGCTCGATAATACTTATCCAAGCTGGCTGAACAAACATCTGCGGATGAATTTCAGGATGATGGCATGATGGCTACTTTCCCTCACTGCAATCAACCAGCGAATTAGGTGACCATACACTTGGCTGAAGGTTCTGCAATCTGCACACAGGCAAAAGCCAAAATTCAACATTTTCCAAAATGCTTAGGTCAGCTTACAAATTGATTTCCAGCCTCTGGCGGCTAGGTTCTGTGGTGAATGGTGAGACCAAGCGAAATATGCCCACAAAAACCGTACAGAGCTAAACATAAAAAGACGAAACAAAAATGATTGGCGTACTGTGCGACGAGCACTGAGTGCAAGTGCGCACAGGTACAAGTTCAGATACTTTCAAATTGAATTTCTGCTGTCCAGTACGGGTACCCCCGGTACCTGTTGTACAAAAGGACACTGGACACTGAATAGACGTCGACGTGCACCGTCTCTTGGTTTTTCCAGAGAAATGAAAATGCCACTGCTGCTGGTCGGGCGGACGGTCGCCGGGAACGACAACGATGGCAGCAGCCGACTTTGATTAAATGTTGCGACAAATTCTCATTGAAGCGGTGATGGACGACTATGAACTGCAACAGCGAGATCGAATGTCCTGATGCTGCTTATGTGGTGAGACATTTTTTTTCTACCCCCCGTACCCTATACCATCTATTGGGTCATCAGTGAAGGGGCGCAGGAGTAGGACATATATTTTCCCAAAGTGCAACATCTCGAGCAAACAACTCCAGTGGCGCACTGTAAGTGCATATGCGTTGGCAAACTCGATTAAGGATAACTCGGGTTAGGACTTGTTTCCATGGCATGATTTCGAGATCCCATAAAAATGCAAAAATATCTGCAAATCAATATCCCAGGCCCAGCCCAGAGTGGCTACTGTAATGGAGTCTATGACATTTCTCGTAAACATCGATGGGTTAATAAACCCACTGTTCAGTCACTCGTTTATGCATAGATACACGCAACCGATGTGACAGAGACGGAGTCGGCATATTTTCTTTGTTTTCGGCTGAGCAATTCCGAGATTCGATTTCTGATGCATATTTTAATAATCCGGACCAGGCTCACCTTTCTTGTCGTATACTGCCTGCTGCCATACTGACGCTATAATGACCCAGCCTGGTATAAAGTCCTGAATTCTGATATCTGATGGCATGGTAGTTGGCCCCTGTGGAATTTTTGGCGACAAACTTTGTATGTGCGGCAGTGCACAGCACACAGAAACCCAAACGCACAAGGCGGATAATTTCAGTTCGCTGGATGTCTATGGGAAGGACAACAATTTTCCTTTAGCATGCGATGCAGCTGAGCATCAGAACGTAGAACCTATAGAATGGATACGATTTGGCATACGCATATTTTTCCACTGTATCCTCTTAGTAGAAGTCTTGATTTGCCTGTGCGGGTTCGTTTGTTGTCTCAAAGGACACTTCAGTTGACAGTAATGAGAATTGGGAAATGATACGTATTCTGGAGATTGCTTTCTGATTGGCTCTTCCCACTTCTCGAATGGGGGTGATGATGTTTGCTAGTTGGAATTAATTTAAACTGTAATTACGTTGGGGACGTGTTGCGATTTTTAAACCCCTTCAAGTGTGGATTTTGTTCAAATGAACGCCTCAAAATGGAGTACGAAGCGAGTTGTTTGCGGTACACCATCCTCGCTGACTGATCGCCACGAAAGGGGCTGATTTGGTGTTTGTCGCCAACAATGGCGTTGCCTTATTTTTTTTTCATAAAATTCTGTATTTTTTGGTTCAAAAAGTATTCCCCCACTCAGACACGCAGAGGCTTTAAAAACTCTCAGTGAATTTCATTTAACAGCACGCGCTGCCGGTCAAACATCATGACCAAACTTTTTCACACGAAATTAACAAAAATTCCCGCGCAAAAAAAAAAAAAAGATAGCTTTACAAGGCTACAGGCTACAGTTTCCTCTATATAAATCATTTAGGAGTTTTACACAAATTTCCCAAACTACCTCCTACTCCACTTTAGACATCCAGACAAACCAACCGGCCGGCGGACAAAAAACTGTCGAAATCAACTTCATATGGGTATTCCGCATAAATTACGACTCGAGCTTGCAAATTATTAAATTTCTATTCAGATACGCTTCGTCCTTGATATCATTCATGGCATACATATTCGCATCGGCGAACGGCTGCCGCAGCACCTCACAGTCACAGAGGCTAACATTTATCCAAAACTGCGAAGAGAATTTGAAAAAAAAAACGCAAAAAAAAATCGTGTTTCCTCTAACGAATCTGCGCTGCAGTATTAAATGCAACAGATGGTCACTACCATCCTTGGTGAAGTTTTCATATCCTTTTTCTGCGTTTGCCGATGCATGCCAACCCCGAAAAGAAGGATATCCATACAGACTGACGATGCGATAGTTGCAAACACTCAAACGAAAAAAAAAAACAAAAAAATATTTATATGTCCCGGAAAAAAGTCTGTTCTCGCACACGAAAGAAATACGACGACTGACAAAATAATAATAAAAGCCGAGTTTGGTAAAAAGGACGAGAGGCAAAATGCAGCTAACACAACCTGATTCTATTAGTGGCTGCGCGAGGGAGAACATTTAATTTTTCACCAGCAGTACCAACTTTTCATGAATTCACACATAATTAACTGGCGTTGGCGTTGGTGCATGTCAGAAATTCTTCTACCACACCCTGAGACAAGGATCAACAAAAAAGTTGACGCACAAAAAATTTCAACAATATGCCAAACTTGGTATGGAACAAATTTACATTAGGGCTGGCGGGTGGATATCTGCGGGTGTGAGAAGGTGGAATGCATTATTTTTTTGGTAAGTTTTTCTGGACTTTGGATGTCTTCTACGCCAATTAATAGGATTAGGCTGAGTCAAAAAGCGACATCATGTGGTCGAATGGACTGAAATGTACTGAGCTGGTGTATAGTGGGAGCTTGTTTGCAGTCCGAACGAAGTCATCGAGAGATAAGTCCGAAGGGACCTATCTTTCAAACAAAGTTAGTACCTAATTTTCAAAACGGTTCCATAATTTCTCTAAATAAAAGCAAATAAGCATTGATTTTCAAAAGGAGACTATACAATTTTCCAAGCAAAAAAAGTTGTGCGTCTTCGCGCTGATAGGAATTCAACATTGATACACATGGCCTCACTCTGGCTAGATAATAATGCTTCAGTTAAATAAATGGAAGCTATCTTTCCCATTGCAGGCCTTTCTTTGTCATAGAAAGACAAACGTATCACGACATTTTGTGACCATGAAACTGACGAAAAACTTGGAACGGCAGAGCATTGTTCCCATACTTTGGAGACTGTTTTCCACTTGTTTATCAGCAAAAGCATTAAGTTAAGGTTTCCCTTAAATTCGAAAAAAAAATTCCCTTGCTTTTCAGCTCAGCAAAATTTGCATGGTTTTAATAATGAAAAAATTAAAAAATGCAACCGTTTTTATTAATAGATACGCTTAAAATAAGCACTTTCCATAAAAATATACATATTATACAATAATTTCCTTTTCTATTAGACATACATATAAGCAATACCAAAACGAGCGAATGCATTCTGACGCACAAAAATTCTTGCGTAGACATTCGATGGGCTGTTTTCTTTCATGAACAATTCATTCCTTGAATTTTTTTTTTGCGTGGTGAAAATGCGTTTTAATTTTATTTTCAAACAATTTACGCTTCACAAAGGTTTTTGACTTGTGCCCCTCTTTTAAGCTTGTCCTTCGTTTTCCCTTTTTTTTATTCAAAAGGCGTCAAAATTCGCGCTTTTCCTCTCAATCTGGGATCACTGCGGCAGGGTGCCTAGTAGTGGATTGAAATGTGGCCGCCCCAAGAAAACTTAAAACCAGCCACTAATTGACACTCAAGTCCAAGCCAACTAAACGGTTTGTCACTACAAGAGCTTGTGACGGTATCAAAGCATCGAAGCTAGCGGTGAGATGAGCTACAAATGAGACGTTGGAGTTTAAAGGTCCGTTTTGGGTCCGGATAAGAAAACTGATCTGAGGGACTCTGATTATTTTGCCCGCCAGGAATACCAATTAAAGAAGCTAAGAAGAATGACGTCGACAAACTCCTTAAGCATCATTGTGGACAAAAATGGATACAAATCGAAGGCTTGAAATTTTACAAAGATGTTATTGATGCAGATGTATTGCAAGATCCTGATGACGAACCAAATGACTGTGAGTTTCTCGAAGTTACTCAGTACTGCTGTGTTTAGTTGACTCGTTTTCCTATGATGAAAATAAATTGCTGTGAATTTTTATTAATGCATAAGTTTCTGATGGAGAACATATTATTTAACAGTGCGACCCCAATAAAAGCAACTCTCGATATGTGCAACTAGTCCATAAAAGCAACACCCACCATTGTTGGTTGACTCAGTAATTGCAACTTCTCGAAAAAAGGTGACTCGATAAAAGCAACTATTGTTTCATGAACTCTTATTATGTTCGCTATTTGTTCAAGCGCTAGACACTTGCCTTTAATGGGCTTAAGAAAATGATGCTCCACTGAGTAACAGTTTAGCTCTGCAAAACTTACGAGGGTCAGCTGGGGAAAAGAATTCTGCGTCCGTTAAATTTCTTAGAAACAATTAAAATATATTATTTTTTATTTTTAATATGAATTAAATTATAATTTTTTCTTTATTTTTCTCATTTGTGGCACCTACAATTGACTAGATAATTGCAACAAACACAATAAAAGTAACTGCCCAAATTTCTAAAAGTTGCCTTTATCGGGGCTGCACTGTATTTATTTTATTCTAATTTTCCTTTAATATCGCTGTAAAAAAGGCTTACTGAATTCAACTTTTTTTAATTTACAGGTCTTCGAGAGTCAAAACGATGCAATGTGGAAAACCTATTTTCAAAATGCAGCAATTGTAATTTTAACTAGCAAAACTGACTAAAAAAAAACATTTCACGAATGGGCGAAAATAATAGGTCCTTATATATATTTTTAGCATTGTAAAAAAAACTCCACAACTAAAATTATTTTAACTGCATTTAATTATCTTGAATAGTTTTGGAACTATAAGTTTTCGCCCGTTTACTCGGTTTCATGTTCGTCTTTTAGCCTCTGTTTGACTGTTAACGTCACATATTATTCAAAATAAGATTTCTGCAGATGAATTCCCTTCAAAAAGGAGATATATTTACAGAACAGAGTTGCCGATACACAATAGAATAAAACAACAGAAATTTAAACCTATTTTTCTAATACAGAAGGTGCCTAACATTCACAAAGTAGTCTACCTCAGAAAAGCATTACCTATTGGGAAAATTTAAACCTCTCTCTTCTAAGGCAGCACCTGAACGGTTTCCCATATCCACAACGTACTATGTCACATACTCGTCGCCGTGGTTCCCACGCAGTCGTGAGTGCATGGTTGCTGCTGACAGTTCTGTCTAGGGAATCATAAAGAATGCTGAAGGAACTTGCTCCCTGCCTCGAACAGATGTAACGCCATCACATCGATATAAAGAAAATTAAATTTGCCTTTGATGGTGTCAGGTGCCTCCAAGGAATTGTAAAACTGTCAACAGCAATTCACATGCTCTTTGAATTTTCGCCTTAGGGGAGTGCACCACGTTGAAGAGTCCTTCGAGGTTATACGAAAGTGCACAGCACCACTAACACCCATCAACTAGAGAGATATATTACGAGTACGCCACCCCACTTCCGCACAAGAGTTTATTGATATCCAAGATCGGACATGCGGGAATTTATTCGACAGATAATTTTACAACCCCAACGAACCAGTCAAAGTTTTCAACACGGAATTCCCATTTTGACGCAACTCCATACGAAACGTGTAAACATCCAGTACACATACAAACAGAATTCATGCGATAAAGTTGAAATTGTTCTCGCTACTCCAAATTATATGTACACCGCACGGCGATAAACACTATGCGAAGGACTTGATTACATGTGGCACTCTGCACATATCTGAAATTCAATGAACGTACCTAGCTACTCTCCTTACTCCTGGGTCCTGGGAAATGAAGCCGAAAATACCATTTGGCTCACCTGTATCTAAATGCGGAAAAGTTAAGCGATTGCATTCGCAAACTACAATCAATACTTTTCGAAACTATTTACTGTTTGCTCGGTGCCCGAAAACGTTGGTTGTAACTTTTTCGGTCAAATGGAATTTGGCTGTAAAGAATCTGCGCGTGCAACCCGAAAACGCCATCGAAGTTTGGGAGCGCAAATCTGTGAACTTTACACATTCTGAGCTCGGGCGGAGAGTGCTTAATAGCTGCAGTAGTGAATAGACGGATATATGATTCCACTTAATTTTGTGAAATAAATTTTATTCGATAGATGTGATGACCCTTGAAATGGATGGACGACTTTAAAGCTTGGTTTGTTTACGTTGCGCATCGTTATTCGTATGTTTGGGGGAATGTCGTAAAATGATTTGAGAAGTAGGAACTTTCGAGAGGTGTTATGCTATAACTCAACACTATAACAAAGACGCTATAAGGTCAGCATATAACTACCTGTAAGTGAATGGAAATATGTTTAGGTGAGGTCATCCTTGGAATACTTAAAACTTTGTTGAATGAATGCAAATGATGACTTTGGGATGGCGATAGCTACAGGTAGTAATCTAACTCAGCCTCATTAAATCGAGAACAATTTAGCAACTGCATTGGAAGATACTGGATAAAACATAGCTTAAAAGTTACAATCAATGACTTGGATATCGACTTTTCGGGGTTTACATTTATGAACAGGTTATAACGATAAATTGGGTTTTATGTCGACTATAATTAGTAAAATACTAATATGGTCATTGTCACGTACTAAAATAATTTTAAAAAGGGCCTTATCCGACTGTAATTTTGCGCCAATATACTTGACTTTAGCAATTGAAATAATATAAAAGTTTACTGTTTATAGGTCTTTTTTTTTTTTTTTTTTTGATATTCTTTGTCCTCTGGTTAGTCTTGATCTGGTTTGATTTCATCTTACTCTGCTTTTAATAAAAATGTCTATTAGATTTTCCCCCCTATCTCATTTTCGTTTTACTGAATTTTATTGCCTTATTAGTTTTGTGACCAAAATATTGTTATTTCCTCTTTCAGGAAGTTTCTGGTCTGGTTGTAATTTTCTAATTGGATTTTGTTTTAATCTCTTGGCATTAAACTATTTATTTGTCCATATTTATTTTTAAAGATAAGGCAATCTATTTTGCTACAAGACTCCGTGCTAAGCTTTTCTTAAAAACAAAAATTTTCGTCTGCAATTCTCGGCAGGAATATTCCAAAATGTTTCTACTTCTGACACATAAATTAACTAGCCGACCCGGCGAACTTCGTTCCGCCCAAATTCGTTATTGTACATCCCATGCTACTTTATGTTATTCGGTCAATTCAAATTCTGTATTCATAAGTCATATTAAATACAACAGTAATTAGGAAAGTATAGTATAGTGCTTTACGGTACACGACGTACAAAGCGAAAGAATTTGCTCACACGTGAGCACGCCACATGGGAATTCATGGATTGATGCCGCAAATATCCAGCGATTGTCATAGTGAAAGCGAGACGCATGGGAAATTGAAGATGCTAAAAAAACAATGGCAAATCATTCTGAATAAGTGGAATCCGCGGAATTATAAAGTTTGCCTTGAATTTTCCAGTCAAAATTGTCGCTTCCATGATATTTGATTTCAGATTCTTCACTATCAAATCAAATGCGATCCGTTAAAAAGTTTCGGTGGATTGGGGTTGCTTGACAAAATTAAAACTGAGCCGACTTTCAATTCCAAACTGTAAGGCGATAAGCACGGAACATCCAAAGAATTTAAAAACTAAACAATTGAAATAAGTTTTGTTGTATTGGACCCTTTTTCCTATCTAGTACATTTTTTCCAAAGTTAGGTTTCCCATACAAAATTCTAACCCCAATCTCATTCCCTTAAACTTATATTTTCACGACAAAAAGGAGGATGTGTCCTTCCTTGGGTCAATACGAATCCACCAAGCCCAAAATCGTAAAAATCGAACGATCCATTCTTGAGTTATGAGGGCACACACATGGACGTCAGTCTCTTTTATGTATAGCTGTACCAACCCGGTTTTGCCCGTGCCTTTCGTTTGGATCTATCGGGTTCAAATAAAGATACGTCCTTAAACTTTTAACGTTCTTAAAATTACTGGCCACCTACTGCAAGCGTATGGAAATCATTAAAAAATGAAAACACACTTCTTTTTACTGTAGATGTTCTATTGTCGTGCCCGTCTTCAAGTCCTTAGGGCATTCAATTTATGCGTTGGGATCAGAGTGCATCTTATAGCGTACAATTGTGGAGTCAAGAGGCTTCTACCGGGATATAGTAGTATCAACTTGTTCGTAGATCGTCCAAAAAACCTTTTCAGAAAATAGGTAAAAAAAAAAACGGGGAATGCAGCCTCAATCCGCTTGTATAGAAAAATACGTAACTGCATGCAACAACCCCCCGACACCATGTTCAAACGTAAAACCGCTTCATACAAGCAAATTATGGTCCAGGAAATAAGAATCCATTTGTTCAATCTCCGGAACCTGTTAAGCTCGTGTCCGGTTTACGAAAATCTTTGATCACTCCATTACAGTTCTTGAGCTGTGTGTATTTTCGATGTTTTCTTTTCGCCGGTCTCAATCTCTCAGTACTAACGGACAACTTTCAGTCTCCCTTTGCTTGGTCTTTGTGCTACCACAACAAGACCATACCCCAGCAGGATAGTTTACATTAACCGTCCGCAAGAAATTTCCCATGCATATCATCCACATGCCAGAGATAAGACGATTTTTCTCGGTTTGTTTTACTTCCCTGGGCGAGTGGATGCGGAGTGCGAGCAGAGGAGAAGATCTCTTTGATGAAAGGCGGTGGCACACGTACACATGTGTATGGATACGGAATACTCGTATCAAGGACTCAATCGGTAGCTAAGCAGTCCACCAAGGATGGTTGTGGAAACTGTAAGGAACAAACAAATCTGACGACAGCATCAATTGGCTCCGTGATAGGATAATATCCCCTTTTTCTGCATGATGCATCTTTGCATGGAGTTTTTCACTACCAAGACCAAGCTAAATACTCCCAAGACGGAAACGCAATTTATCTTCTAGCATGTGGAATTAGCCTTAAGTACTTATCCTGTTTCATATCTCTGCGTATGAGCTATGAGCACATGTATTCCGCTTTGTGTGGTAGCATGTCCTTTTGTCCGTGTTTAGATTGGATGTAACCCAAAATTTGTAAATTGTTTTTGTCTCCTTTCGCTCAGACACTCGAACACTCACAAACTAGTCGACTGTCAATAGTCGTCGTCGTTCGTGGTAATGGGAGATCCGTATCCAGTATTCATGGCGGAATACATTCACCCCTCAGCGTCTGGTTACCTACTCATTTGGTTAAGTTAGTAAACTTTGACGGGATGGAATGATTTTCCCGATAAGTCATTCGTTATTCCCATTTTTGGTCCTGCATAAAATATTCACATTCCCAGAAGGCGAATGCGGGAGTTAGTTTTCTTCGGAGCAGAAACGCAGCCAGGAATTTTATTTGAAGAGATGTTTTCAATTGATCCAACAAAATAAAAAAAATAAAAAAACCCAAATTAGAAATACAAACTTTCGCCAGTAACCAGAAAGAGCATTCCCGTGTACCGCACCCTTTCATCCCTCAACTCCGAATGGATGACAGATATTCTCCCAATCAACAATATGCAAAAAGCAACATTGACGATGTTATTTAGAAAATAAATTTATAACAAAAACATGAACGGAATGAATTTGAAAGCTGATGGAAATATGCAATTACAATGGCTGGCTGTATATACATACCACAAGACATCAACCACAATGCGTTCTGATGGCCATCCCTTCTTCCCTCGTCACTCAAGGGGATGCATTCGATAAAATTCTTCATTGCCTTCGTTGTAAGAATAAGAATTGCTTCTGGCATACGGCCAATACGAATTCTCTTTTGACAATTGTTTAGTGCATCGTTGGAATGAAGAGAAAATTAAATTAAAAAAAAAAAAAAAAAAAAAAAAAAAAACAGTCAGGATAACTGTAGGGATGGTGGTTTTCGTTTGCATCACCAATCGAGGCCAATTCATTGGGAAAAATTAACTTTGCAAAAAGTTGTTCTCCAAACATATTTTCGGATACTTTTCTGTAGTTCGGAATACTTTAAGAAGACTGAATGGGTTTAGTGGATGGAGTCGCAGATAGGGGATGATTCGGTTTGGTGGAGTTGTCGTCTTGGAAGTGGCTGGTATTATGATTGCTCTCGGTTTCTTTCATCCAGTTGTTTGATTTTGGAGGAATTGTCGAGATCAGTTGGAACTGTTGAACTGTCTATCGTATTTACAGAACGCAGTTCCTCGTTAGTTTTGTTGATTGCCATTTTCCTACAGATCCTTCTCTTTGTACGAAAAAAATACTCATTCAGGCCTTTTGTTTGAAAAAATACTTTGCATGAAATATATAATTTTGAATTTTTATAATTTTTTTTTAACAATCAAGACTAAGTTTTGACTGCTGCAGATAATAATTTTAAAGTAAAATCCCTTTTCGAGGTTGTTTTAAGAAAAATATAAAATGCACGGCAGCGTTGCATAAACCTTCCCGTTTATTGCAACAACACCCAAACAAATTTGTTGTAAATATGTTGAAAACCGCTGTTAATTCGACTATATTAATTGTCAAAATCGGCCCGACATCCAATGCTGTCACTTTAACAGAGACATGGCTGTACATTCCAAAAGGAAATTATGAAATTTAAAGCGTTGGTTGTAGATTTAACGACCACAAAAATTATGAATACAACAGCATTCTTTGATGAATGTACAGCGCAAATAGTTAAATATTCAATATTTACAAGTTTTAAGAACTTTTTACAGCAATTTGGTTGTCAATTTGAAAAATTCGAATCTGTTCATATGAAATTGCGATCATTTTTACAATTCCATCGCTAAATGAAAGCAAGCTATGCAAAACTTACAAATAATTGTGAACATGAATGTATTTGCTGTTTATTACACAATTATACAATCCATACATATAATAAAACTGTAGGTGTTTTCATGTGTTAACGGTTGGCGTGAAAACTACTGCACAGATTTCGATGAAACTTTTTTTGAAATATTCCTTAGGGTTCTGAGAAGGAAATAGGCTATTCTTTCACTGCCATGCCTATTTTTTAGGAGTGTTTTTGACGAAAATGTGTTTTTTTTCTGACTTGACCGCCTTTTACTCGCCATTACTCAAACAATTCTTAATCAATGCAAACAAAACAAAATCCTTAAAAGAGACCACACTTCCATAATTATTTAAAGCCATCAATAAGCTTTCTGTGCCATCTAGAAGCTGAGCTACAATCCAAAATCGTACATGAAAAAAACTTAATTTATTTTCTCAAAGCGAAAATCATCAGCAACCGTTGTTCTTGATCGTTGTTCTGCTTTGGGGTGGTTGGTTGGCACAGGCGCACATCGCACACGCACATTAATTTGAACAAAAACGAAAGAGAAGTATGTGTATGATGTAATATTGTAATCTACATATATTTATAAATATAAAAGAGAATGCCGTCCGTGTGTGCGCATAACTCGAGAACGGATTGTTCGATTTTAACGATTTTGGGCTTGACGATCTCGTTTTGGACCAAGGAAGGACATCGGCTTTTGTAAGTTTGTTTGGGAAAATACACTTTGAAAAAAAAAAAAAAAACTGGATAGAAATCGAGAACTGACACTTCAAATACATGCAAACGACGATTTCAAGGCGAAAATTCAAAGGCAAACACTATAATTCCGCTGATTCAGAAGGATTTGCCATTCGTATTAATTTAAGCGTCTCCAATTTCCCGTGTGTCTCGCTTTCACTATGACAAGTAGATAATAAGTCGCAAGGAATATCGCTGAATATTTGTGGCATCGATCTTGAATTCCCATGTTTCTCACATGGTCAATTGTATGTGGCGTGCTGAAGTGCGAGCAGACCTTCCGCTTTGTACGTCGTGCACCATAAAGCAATTTAGTGAAAAAGCGGAAGGTTGGCCGTTACGTCAATCACTTCAGTTATTTCTATTGTTTTTGAATAAAGAATTTGAATTCACGGAGTTACATAAAACAGCATGTGCATTGTGCATGCTTGAAATTATTATTTTCATTACATTACCGAATTTGGGCGGAACGAAGTTCGCCGGGTCAGCTAGTTTATTCTAAATTTAACTACCCATATGGCACATTTAGTGTTGAGATTTTTTTGGGTGATAACGCATCACCATATAAAATAAACCTTTAGACACTCTTACGACAATGGCAGAGTATATAATGTTTTATAATCACTTGAAAATTTGGTTTGTTTTAAATGGTGCATTTTCGGAAGCTCTAACCACATTTTCATTTCAATGTCAACCAATTTGTATACAAGAATCACTCCCTGAGTGATGCCAGATCGTGGGTAGTTACCAATTTCGTGGACATTTTGCACATAAAATTCAGCTTAAATGGTTTAAGGAAAGGCATTTTTATATCTCTCAGGCCAAAAATCGCATTTCAAATACTGAATCTGAAGAAAAACCATTTGGATTCAATAAAAAGAGAAGACTGTTTTTTTTAGTGTTTGTATTTTTTATGCGAAGCATAGTATGAGTATTTGTGTACGTATATTTTGGTAGGGAATATCGTGGGGTTTTTTTAACAACGGCACGGAAAGTGAGTCCGAAATGGCTGGAATCACTTCTCCGTATTAAGTATTTAGAATCTGACGTTTCGTAGTTGATTCGCGGTCGATAAATTTGACTTTGTCTATTTAGCACAAAATCTACTCTACTCATATAACTATCGGCGGTACTATGCATTCGACGTAAAGACATTTTTAGGTTTGCAAAGCGATTCGTTTGGAAAATAACAAATTCTTCAAATTCAAATTTAACACACGATCTTTCTGTTGTGAGGAATTTTAAGTAATTGAACAAATTTGTAAAATTTCTTGATTGGAAACACTTGAAAGAAAGAAAAAAATGGATTTTAACAAATTTGTACTTTTGGTAAAACCGAAATAATAAAATTTCTACAAATTTCCCTTTCCAAGCAACAAATGCAATTTGTAATACAAACATTTTGTAAAACAGAAAAAATCGTTTTTTATCAAAAAAAAAAATGTTTTTGAACAAAAATTTCACAATTTGTAAGTTGATGAAATAAGCCACGTGTTCACTAATAATTCAATTTCTTACAGCTTTCTTAGGGGATAGTTGTAATAATTAACTAAAACGTGGAGTAGGTTTGCGACTGTGAGTTTAGGTGCATATGTATGGTTCGCCCGACATGCAGTTCTTTGAACAGAAGGCGGTTTAAAAACAAGTCTTGCAATGTATTTTTTTTTTTAAATTACAGCTTTCGAAATGCCGTCAAAAATGTCCATACATCAGTTTTTTAAAGCTCTACCGAAACGATTTGAAGGACTTCGAATTATGACAGCCCACCTAAGTAAAGAAAATGTGCAACCGTTTTAGACAGCGTACCTTAAGTCTGAAGAAATCAAACTCCGCATGGAGGTTAATGGTACGTTCAAGATGAGCGATAAGACGCTATTCTTAAATATCGTCATCAAAGTTAGGAAAACAAGACAATCCACTTTTTTCTTATGTTTTTAGTAAACACAGAAAAGCCTGGAACTGATTTAAGGCGACAGTCCTCTGAATATTACTCGCTATGGCTCAGTTTTCTCCCCCACTTAGTCAAAACAGAAGCTCTTTTTTACCTCGGATCCATCAGAGCTCTAAATTCGTCTTTCTTTTTTCGGTCGAAGAGTGATTAGAGCTCTGAATAAACTGACCGATTGGTCTGAGCGAAAATCTCAACCACATCATATTTTGACAGTTAACCATATGATTGCTGATCAGAATTTGCAGTGCTGAATAAAAAGAAAGTTGATTGTAAAAAGTGGTTCACATAGTGTATAAAATGTCTAGAAAAAATAGACACATGACAGATGGAGCTTGAATATGATTCAAAGATAAATCAGGTCGCTCTGAGCACGATTGGTTCAGAGCATGCTCGTCGTGCACGAGCTCCGTTCAGTGTCCTACTCCGAACGAGAGAAGAAAAATAGACAGACTGTGCCAGGGGTATTGCAAATGCAATGCCTAAATAAACTGGCGGCGGTTCGTCTCACAAAATGACAAAATTCGGTCCATGGGTATGTGGCGCAGGAATGGGAGTTTGCAGTTCCCTTGCCACTCGACTGCAAATCGACTAAAACTACTGAAAATGGAGGAAATTTCTTCTGAAAAATTTTATCAGAGCTTTGCTTTCAAGTTACCCTGAGTTTTGTTTACCTGCCAACTTTAAAACAACAAAAATAAGAAAACGCGCCATTACATTTGTATAGCCTTAAATCCGTTTTTAAATAAAAGGTGTGCTAGATTAAGAGGATTCTTAACTTTGAAGGATCTCAAGCCTTTCATCCTCTGCAATGCCGGCTCTGTAGATTTGGGCCTTGAAGCGAAGGTCCGCTCTTCGTTGTCGTATTGAATAGCTATACCTATGGGTTGAGCTTCAACGATTTCTGCTGTTTACTCGACGAAGCAAATTACTTTAATACTTTTGTCTTTTTGAACTATATGTACATCTCTATCTTGGTACAGCTCTTATAGTTCGCGGTCGAAACTTCTCCTCTCCGCATACATTTATGGCAATAATGCTGCCTCGTAGTTAGAAAAGAAAACCTTTCCCTATACAAAGTCAGATCGACACTTTTGACCGATTTCTACATTTTCGCTGAAAACCACTTCTCCGTCCAAGCCTATTTTCGTTACGGCCCATAGAAACACTATACTTACCCACTCCCTCCAATACAATCCCAACCAAAACCGACATCATTAACCTACCCACCATCGAAAAGATCCCCAAAAATCATCCCATTCACTTATCTCTAATTAATTGCTACAAACGACTCACTAATTTCAAGCGAAATCCCACCATTCACCAGCATGCCGGCAATTGTCTCCTTTGCAATCACAATTCATGGCGGCAAAGCCTGCCGACCTTTGTCTACGACGTCATTCTATACAACGGGGGATTCCTCAAAAAGAGCCAATCTTCTCCATCGACCAATTCTTATAATTCCCTTGAGGTTCATATCGGAAAGCATCATCAAGATAGCAGCATCCCGACCTGCCTTGCCGCATAGTCGCTGCCAAAGTGCTCGCCCAACATATCCAAACAGAGAATATTTCCCCAACCGAATTCGATGCCAGCCTCCAGCGGCAACAAGAGTCCGCAACATCGTCGTTGGTATGCCAAGTTCGATGGGTGGAGAGCATAACTTTCGAACAGGAACAACAAAACCCAAGCCGAGCCAGGAAAACAAGAAGAAAAGATAAAAAAAGAAAAAATAGTAGCAAAAACTACTTTTACACCATAAACATCGTAACCAACACTATGTCACGTAGGTAGTGCTCCCCATCAGCCACACAGAGCGAGAGCACCCTTATATAACTGAACGCCCGAGGTCAAATGGGCATAGTGCAGTCAGCTTCATCATTTTTGGGGGTGTGTATATAGATCCTACCCTTAAATCCAGTGCACCGGCAGCGCAGCGAGCGTAATACCTCCCTCCCAATTTATGCGCATTAAACATATGGCATCGATACAACCGTACAGCATAACTACGGTGTCGGTGTTTCTCCAGGTCTTCGTTGAGTTTTTATTTTAATGTTTGCACCCTTTTCCGGGGGTTAACCCAACACGACGAGAGCCTGAAAAGTATCAAAGGTCGAGAGGAGGAGCGCTATCGTCGTGTTGTGTGGCGCCGTGGATGTCCTTTGCAGCTGGAAAACGCCCACACCAGTGCCTATTATACAGTTCCATAAGGGTTGTTAGTAATACACGCGCGCATTCCCCAACAACAGAGAAGAGCTGTTTGGCTGCAAATATCGCGCCATACCGTCTCGCAAAAGGACTTCTCAGTTTCGTCAAATGTGCGAATACCCACCCCCAATTCAACTTAAACACGAGGTTGATGCAACACCGACACGAAGTGGAAGCGAAACACGATGTCTAGACACCAAATGCATCCATCTTCGGGTACAGAGTCCAGACTCATCAGCATTGGTTGTCTCGAGCGGGACGAGCATATTCCGGCGGGGGAATTCCAGAATCAAAACAAAACTTTGAAACGTCGTCGCCCATTTGGCGGAGCAGGCAGCAGAGCACGTGGTGTTGTTCCGATTCAAAGCGATTTGTTTTGTGTTTTGTTTTGGTCCATTTCAGTTCGGTTCGCAGCTCCGTGAAGTCTGCACAGTCTTCGAACTAGGAGCACGTGCTTCAGGATTTGCAATAATAATTTATGTTTCTTTGTTTGGCCTTCATGGGCTTTATTGCTGTGATGGAAAAGTTGAAGGGGACAGGACATAGAGGTGCAAGTCGGATAAGAAAATGGACTCTATGAATAATGCGTTTGGAACAAAAATTGTTTTGTAATAAATTTGCCCTAGGGAGGCGTAGAGCCCTCCAAAATGTGCACACCTGGCCATTGAGATAGTTGGTCCCCACCTCAAGGATTGAATGGACTTTTTGAATGTGCTCACCAGTCAAGGCTTTTCTTCTTAAGAGGATTTGCAGAATTTTACTTCAAATTTATTGCCGGAGCTTAAATGTCAGAATTGAATGAAAGAGTATTGCACCGAGCCTATTCGCCGCAGTTAGGGTGTCAAAGTTTTGTTTGGAGAGTGCGAAGCTAAAGGCGAGAGGAGAACATCTTTGGCGGGCTAAATTGTGCGCACAGTCTCTAAGCGACTGTTTAGTAATCCGTAAATGCAATAGCCTTCGAGTAATCCCCATAGCACATTCTTCAAATGGTTGAAAAAAAAAAACAATGTGCGGTTCGTTGCGAGGCAAAAATCTTACCTATATCCTGAAAATGCAACATTTCCAAGCGGCGAAGGTTGACACTTATCCCTGACCAATATTTTGCTGCTTCTAAATTCGAGGCAGACGGCCCAAAAATAAGCATCTTCTAACCACCTTCCGGTGAAATGGAATTCGACTTTGAACGATTATAGGCATAGGTATACTTGGGGTAGCCGTGTCGCCTTTTGATACTAAGCCAGAAGCCGCCTAAGCCAATGGCCACCGTCAGTATCACAAAATCAACAAAAAATATAAGAATTCCGCAGAAGCATTATAAAGGGTCCGCCAAATAACTTTCTTTTTTTTTGGAAAATGCTATGCAGTAGCCTACACGATCGGTCCAATTTTTAAGCACATTATCGATTGTGTGCAGCTGTATTTCACCAATGGCTTCACGAATCTTGGCGGGTATGAAAACAAGCAAAAATGTCGCAATTGGGGCACAGAAAACCCGCACGCATACATTGAAAAGCCGATATACCCAAAACGAGACACGTTTGGTGCGGAATTTGGTCCAGAGGCATAATTGGGCCATTTTTCTTCGAAAATGAGCAAGGAGTGGCCGTTACAGTCAATGGCGATCGTTATCGGGCCGTTTTGTTCACAAAAATTGAAGAGGAGGATATTGGCCACATTTGGTTTCAACAGGACGGCGCTACGTGCCACACAGCCGAAGCTACACTCGATGTTTTGCGCCCTGTTTTTGAAGATCGGATTATCAGTCGCAGAGCTGATGTCGTTTGGCCACCTCGGAGCTGCGATTTGACACCGTTGGACTATTATTTGTGGGGTGCCGTAAAAGATAAGTGTTACGCCGACAAGCCAGAGACAATCGACGCTTTAAAGGACAATATTCGTGAAGCCATTGGTGAAATACAGCTACACACAATCGATAATGTGCTTAAAAATTGGACCGATCGTGTAGGCTACTGCATGGCCAGGCGAGGCAGCCATTTGAATGAAATTATTTTCCATTATTAACCGGAAGGATTGTACTTTCAAAGAAAAAAATAAATTTGAGAAAATATTCAGTAGTTTTTTTTTATAGCACTTTCAAAAAAAAAAGTTATTTGGCGGACCCTGTAGGTAACGCCTTTCCCGAAAATGTATTTAAACAAGTTGTATCCGTAACCACCTCAGGTCACTAGCGACTGTGATTTTATGATTTTTAATATTCCTAATTGGCAGCACTGGAAACCCTGGTTTCTTAAACTTTTCTCAACAATGCATAACTTTGCACACCAAAATATTTGCAAAAATGTTTTAACTGATTTCGATTTTCGAGTTAAAACAAAAAATGTCGAAACAGTTTCTTTGTTTATAAATACAAATACAAAAACTCTGTCGTTTAGACTTTTCTAAGTTTGCCAATTTTCACTTCGAACAGAAATATTTACAAAAATTCGGTATAACTTTGATTGAAGAAAATTCTGGATACAAAAAAATTGCGCATACGCCCCCAATCACTTGCAGAAATGTGGGTGCTTTGTCTTTTGGATCAAAATTTCTTACTGCAGAAAATTTGACAGAAAAGAAGTACAGTAAGTGAAGAAGTGTCCACAGACATTGTGGTGAATATTTAGTTTTCGTTTTGGTATTTCTCGAGAATTTCTCGCAATTTCCCAAATGGCCAGTACTATTTAGTTGGAATTTTATTTTATGGTTAAACTACCTACAAAACAAGTCCGCAGATCTGTATGTTTGAATTAACGGTTGTCAAATTCCAAAAGACGTAATTTGTTAGTTTCTTCTACATTTTTACCCATTCTTCAGTGCCCCACCGCTCGCAAATGTCTGACTAACGTTCGACAGTAAAATTTTCCAGAAGGTGCTACTCAATGCAGCGGTTCGAATATTTTACACAATGGTGCGGGTCTTCCATTTGTCGGGAAAATAAGACTCAAGCAAACTATCTGTAGAGGGAAGCTAGTGGGAAGTGGGTCAATGGTCGGCGGTAGTAAGTAAAGTTGTAACACAAGTTTAACTGTGATAAGGGCAACGTTAATTTGAGAAAAAAAAAATTGTATTCATAATTGTTAAATTTTTAATTATATTTTATTAAATTTTAGTAAATTAGCCACTACACCAACAATTCTCTTTATTTACGCCTGTAGTTTGTGTTTAAACCAACCACAGGTAATTGCCCAAAATCCTTGCCTTTAGTGAACATTTTTCTCCGTAAACTACAGTTGAATCTTCGGCACGCCATCACAACAAATGCAGTCTGTGCCTTACGAATAATAATTTTTAACCTTCACACTTAATATTTTGTAGGTCACAATATCCAATTTTTTTATTAGTACCACTTTCAGCGCATTGTCTTAGCTACCTACTCAAATAAGAAGCGACTTAGGATTAGGTAAATTCTGAACGCTGGTCAAAATTTATAATTTATGGTGGAATGCTCTCTCCAAACTACTAATAAATTGCTTGCTTTTTCTTTTAGGGGGCCGTTACTGAGAGAAGGAGAACACTCCTCGATATTAAGAATCATTTTTTAGTGTCCATGGTAGATTCTTCGAACTCACAACGGGGACATTTTCCACACAAAATTGCATTTAACGAGAACAACCAACAAAGTATTTATTGTGAATTTTAAAAATGATTAAGATAGGTACTGAGTTAAACCAAATGTCGAGTCGAGACACGAACCAAAAAATAAGAGGTTTACACCAATTTATCACAAATGCTTGCGGGTTGACTTTGGGCCTTACCAATAAACTTTTTTAGTTTCGACTCTAAATTTAAGTAGTTCACAGTGGCTATATTTTTCATACAAATTTCGCAATTGTGAGCTTCCGTAAATTTAAAGTGGAGACTAAAATTTGTTATTAGTACGGCGCTCTGTGAAAGTAGAAATACGAATGTTACTTTAGATTTATAGATCAAGTAGTTTCAGTTTTTATTGTAGCAAAATTAATTATATTTTTCTGAGTTATCGCGGAAACCTTGTATAGACTATATCATATAATAAATATTTTCAAATACAAGTCTCTTTCGTAAAGAATATATCGAATAGACTCAAGTAACTCTGAATCGTCCATCGCATGTACATAATATCTTCCTCACTTGTTGGGGCAGTCGCGTATTCGCCTTTTGATACACTTGGATTGCAAAGAACAAAAACACCTAGACCTAGAAAGCAGGCCTACCACATGTTTCGTACCTAAAATCACTGAACTTTCTATCTAGAAAAGGTATATCCTCATCCTCACCCAACTGCCGCCGAGATTATCCATTTTCTCTACTCTTAGTACCTATACGATTTGTATTTATGTCAAAAAAATACCCAAGTAGTTCGTTATCATCCAGGCTTCCTCCAAATAAAAGAGCAAATGAGGGCAGGTTTTTTTAAAATGGAAATCAGCTATATTTGACCATTTTTTTAAGTAGAGGCGACTAAAAACAATTGTTCAAGACAAATTTTGCACTTTTGAGTCTCTTGAGTAACCACCAAATTAGCACAATGAGTAATTTTATACGGAAAAGATCGCCATGTTGAACTTTTAAAATTTAGCCTGGACAGGGACACTTAATATGATTATAGCTTATAAGTATCGCGCATTATGTTTCGTTGCATCATTTAGCTTAAATAAATATTTTACTCATATTAATATAAAATTTCCCTAAATACGGTCCCATTCCAAAAATTTTGTAGAAACCTAGGCCGTGATCAAAGTTCAAATTTGCTACAAATTTTGGAGTCCCAATGCGCCGCACCAATAACAAATTCTAGTCTTGACTTTAAATTTACGAAAGCTCACAATAGCGAAATTTCTATGGAAAATACTGTCTACTACTTAAATTAAGAGTCGAAACTAAGGGTTCGGTTGTACTTAAGTAAGGCTTATACTCATGTTTAACCTTCACCTTGTATATTTTGTACAATATGCAATTTTGTATGGAAAATTTCGCCACTCATACAGCGGTTTATTTTTAAATATAGGTTGTCATAGTTTGGCGGACTTGCTCCAAGATTTAGGCGTATTTTGGTCGACGGGGGAACATTTTTCAGATCGTAGTCTAGGGTTTTTAACATGATGTCTTATTTGAATATCCTTTTTGGTAGCCCTAAAATGTGATTCCGGAGAAAAATTAAATATATATTTCTTCTGTGACCGTAACAAACGCTGAGTAACTTGAACTTAAGAATGAGGTAGCGTAGAGATTTGTCGTTCTGCTCTGTCCACAACTAAAACTATGTTTCTGAATTTCCTAAGTGGTGGATCGACCTCTAAAAACTTGGTTGTTTTTACTAATTACTGTCTTGAAAATAATGAAAAACGTCTTCAAGGAAATTGCGTGTATACTGACTTTTCTAAAGCCTTTGATCGTGTGCAATACCACGCTCTCTTAAATAAATTTTAACTTTTTGGATTTTATTCGAACATTTTAAAATGTCCAATCGCAAACAATTTGTTAAAATTAGATCCACTTTTTCGAATGAAATTATAAACTTTTCAGGTGCTCCCCAAGGAAGCCATATTGGGCCTCTTCTCTTTCTTCTTTTTATGAGTGACTTACCCTCTTTCGTTCTTAACTCTAAATGTCTTTTGTACGCAGATGATCTAAAGATCTACAAAACAATAAAAAACAAAATGATTTAAACCGATTAAATGATTGGTGTGTTTTTTTTTTGCCTTTTTTGCAATATTACAAAATGTTCAGTACTCACTTTTAGTAGAAAGAAGTTCCCTATATTTTTAAATTATAAAATAGAAAACATGACACTGAGTAGGGTTTCAGACCAAAAAGACTTAGGGGTCATCTTTGACTCTGAGCTTAACTTTTCATTGCGTATGGACTACGTAGTTGGCAGAGCTAATCACAAGCTAGGCTTCATTTTTCAAAACTCTAAAGAATTTAATGATCCATAAACACTTAAAAGTCTATACAATGCCTTGATGCGTTCAATATAAGAATACTGTTGTATAGTTTGGAATCCTTTTTACCGCAATGCTGAATAACGCTTAGAGAAAATTCAAAGAAGGTTTACTTGGTATGCACTACGAAAATTCGACTGGAACAATAATCATCCAACCTACGAGGACAGATGTTCCCAAATAAATTTGAAACCTCTTTGCAAAAGAAGGATATATTATTCCGTAATGTTTTCAAATGACGTCTTAGCTGGCCATATTGATTGTTCGTTTTTCTTTTCTTTATGCCACCAAGACACAGAACAAATTATGGTCGGAACGATCCTATCACAATGGCTCGCGTTAATTATAATAAATACAAAAACCCATTTGATTTCAATATGAGTAGGGATCATTGTAAATCTAGAATTTTAAGTAAATTGTAAGAGCTATTCATTTTTGTTTTTATATATATTGTAAAAAATAAGTTGAGCTTATAGGAGGAAAATAAATAAATAAATAAATAAATAAATGATTCAAAATTGAGCATGACAGTCGCGGATGAAATAAATTTGTGTGTTTTTTTTTTCAAATGCATTTCACCGATCAATTTGACACTGAAAATTATTTGTTGTCAACTATTATTTTTGTTTACAAAACAAGTCCTTTAAAAAATGTGATTAGAAAAATAGTACAGCTTTTTGTAAGAGTTCCTCAAATATATCTCCAGATTGAAGCACCATAATTTTATAAATAAGAATTTCATCAAAGAAGCGTAAGGTTTGTGTTAATTCTTACAAGATGGTTTCAATTATGTTGATTTGTCGCACACTTTTTCATTCGGAAAACCCAACTTACCCATTTTAAAATTCGAAATTCTTTCTTTATTTATTTATTTGGGGGGAAATATTCTGCCGGTCTGGCATCGCTGTTTTAAGTGGCTCAACCAATGCTCGGTACTATGTGTCAACTCAAAAAGGGAAAAATATTTTTTAGTACAAATATTTGTAGCGATCACACCATTTGACTCCTGCAAACTTTCTAGAAGCCATCATCATTCCTCAGTCCAAAGCAAACATTCTAAAGAGAAACTGTCCCTTCTCGCATGCATCTCTCTGCATAGTTTAAAGAGCAACACACCGTTAGACTCGTCAGTGTATTGGTCGACCATTGCAGAGAACCTCGCTGCGATATGGGCCGTAAGCTATGCAAACCATGTGCTCATGTTCAGCCAGTCTATATCCATGTAGTGGTGTGTCCTTGCATTTACAGTGTTCCTTTTTACACCACTAACTTGTGTGTGCATTTGGCAAAGCACACAGGAGAGTGATTTCATAGAGAAAGAGGCGTCGTCAATTGTAGCTGCCCAACTTATATATCCATCCATGGTTGAGGTTGGTTCCAGCTTTATAAGGACACCGACGAAAGAGAGCCACCAGTGAGTGCATTTCTCGTCGCCCATATTGCATAAATGCATATTCATCTTTCCCTTACAGTCGTTGCTGCTCCTATAGTGAACGTGCGAGTAAGTGTTCCATTTGCTATTGCATCTATGTCCGGCAACATTGGACTCCCCGCTTACAGTCTGGTGTTTACATGTTGAATAGCATAGCATTTTAAAGCCAAACATTCTGTGTGGGAGTTTATGCACACTTTGCTGTGTATTTGCGCATCCTCCGTGGCTCTGTGTGTGTATCTTACATTCACTTCGACTTCGATGTAGGTATCCCTTTGCTGCTGCTGCTGCTGTTGTTGCTCGGCTCTGTTCCTTTCAACTGTACTGTGCGCTTTTGCTATCGTTGCCGTTGGTGTAGTCTTCATTGCACTCTCCTCTGTGCATGTGCTTTACCATTGCACTAGTTATTCTCTGTTTATATTCCTTTGCTGTTATTGCCCTTTACCATGGTTGTGCGCTGTTAAACCATCTCGAAAGCCCCCCGCACCGGCAGAACCAAAACCAACCCACAGCCTTACTCCTGCAGCAATAGCAACAGCGACGAACATACAGAGGAAAAGCGAACCAGCAAAAAATAAACCAAAACGAAAATAATAATAAAATACCATCGCCATCGCCATCCTAGAGACAGGATCAGGTATTATGTGAGTCTGAAATCAGATTTTGTTTAGTTGAACGCGAATGCTCCTACAGTAAGGACGCAAATATATCCTTCATCTTGTGTGTGCGAGAGTGTTTGTTGATTATTATCACAGTCTTACATCCTGACATCCTGATTACCAAATTGACTTTACATCCAAGCAAGCAAATTTCAAATAAATACATATTGTCTCGATTACAACTCGAATTTGAATTACATCGTGACGAAAGGATTTTTGTGCCGTACAGTGACAGTGTGTGCTTTCTTCTTTCTGTTTTCTTTTTTTGTTTGTACTTTGTGAGGTGCGCTCTTGGGTGTTGTTTATTGAATCAACAGTGTAAAGTTCTTACAAACACCAGTTCCATAGATGGGAAATAACAATTGTAAGGATGTAAAGTAAAGTAAAAAAAAAAAAAAATATATAAAATAAAACTATTCAACTACTTGACAATTAATTACAGTTTTGTAATTTGGTAATTTTAACGCATACACATTGTTAAAGAATATTTCGGCGCGTCAATTTCAGAAAATGTGATCACACATTTACAAAAGGATCTTTCTCACAAGTTTTCCATTGGTTATGAATTAAATTTTCGTTTTCTGTGAAAGTGATTGTGTGTGAAGAAAGGAAAAACAAGAATTAAATTTTTCTGTCGTAAAAATTGTTCACGTCCTTGATCGCAGGTTCCAAGTTCGCCAATCTGGAGGGAGGATACGCTCAAAGGTGAGTGGCTGATAAAATTAAAAAAAAATTAAATTATCAAAGAAGGAGAAATATATTACACTTACTTGTAAAAAATGTATCAATGGAAACTTTACAATTTTAAAACTTAAACAAATTTTTAACAATATCGAGTTGATTAAATTTTTAAAAAGTACCCCACTGACCTTATGAATGGTGGCTGGGAGGTAATCCCCAACGCAGAGGAGGCCGTACATTTAATTTTTCTCTGACAATCGTCGCAACCCAAAAGCGGCTCCGACTGATACCCACTGCGATTTGCTGTGAAAATAAAAACAAACCCAAATCCAGCCGACAATGCGAGCCGGTTTATGTAATCGCACTTACTTGGATCGGATGTAGCAAAAGCTTTTTTCCTCTCGACTTTACTTCTATTTTGATTATGTTGCTCCCAGCCTATTCTGGTGACTGTGACTGGTGTTGTTGCGATCGACCCTTTGCCCTATCTCGAAACTGGAAACATAAACTACTCCAGTGTGTCTACGGTGTGCTCCGACTGTGTGTATAGGTACTTGTATATGCCACCGCTATCAACTGATGCGAATGAGTAATTGCAGTAGGTTAGGCTGTAGATACGTATATAGAGGCATCCCGCAAGAAACGAACAAAAGTAAAAGAAGACGAAAAAAAGCGTGGTGGGAGGGTGGCGCATCCCTTCCCAACTCATAGTTGGCACCATTTTCATGCGAACGTCCCTCTATAGTGATAGCGAAAAGAAAAAAAAGAAAAAAAGAAACACCATGAACAGTGGAGTAACGTAGCCATGACCAGAGCCAAGTTAACCTCATGCTAGGCTGACTGCGATCCCCATTACCAGATTATGTACATACACTCGTACTCTGTGTGGGGTGGTGAGAGCAAAGGCACCCATTGTGAGTGTGACCCCCAGTAGGCCTATCGCCTATCCCCCCTTAGAACAACAACACAGAGCAGTAAGTCATTGTGCCTACATGTAACTTCCAGTAGCACTCACACTGACAGAATACGCTTACAATCACCCCTATTAAGGACGAAACTATAAAGTTATCCTCTCGATATATATTTGTGTGTCGTCTGTCGTCGCTGTCGCTGTCGCTGCAAGTGCGACAGCTTTTCCCTTTTGGAGAGGGCTTTTTTAAAAGGCTTTCATAAGGTTTTCCGTATTAGGTTCACTATTCCATTACATCGGGCGAGCTATTGGTACGGGCTGAAGAGGACACGAGCGCCAAAATAAAAACAACAAACATTTCCAATTACTAGCTACTGTCGCTGTGTGCATGCATCGGGTATTAAGACCCATTGCATGATGGTGTTAGAAGTAAATGTTGTACCACTTTATACCTATCTATCTACGGCAGATTATTTTGGCCTCTTATTTTGGCCCCATTCAAGGGTTGCCTACTTCAACCTCTATTTTGTGTGTTTTTTTTTTTGTGCAAAAGAATGAGGCAGCAAACGACGATGGTGAAAAAAAAAAACAAAATGGAAACCCATATCACTCGTCAGTCGCCCTAGTTTGAGAAATGTGCGGCGACGACGGCTGCGGCGGCGGCGGGTGGTGGCGAGGATACACAAAGCCACAGTGGGTGGCTTCGGATAGTGTGCCTGTGCATTCAGAAGGCAGAAAGCAAGTAATAAAAATAATAATGAGGTTGTAGGGAAGGTACGGTCTCTCCCTTCGGCGCGCACACAAATGCACAGCACATGCATCCGCATTACAAACATCGGCAGAACCCAAACAGTCGGCGCCTTCAGAAAGAGGAGTCTATCCTCTCTCCATGTACCATTGCCACATGCCACCCCATTTGTAATCCCTTAAAGAGGAACAGAACAGAAAGGGCAAAAAATAAAATACAACACATCCTCGAAGGAAAAAGTAAAATAAAACAGCAGACTACATAGCCTTTTGGCATTTGAGTCATGGGGTGGCATGTGTTGTGTATGTACGCCCCATGCCGCTGTAACCAGACTCGCATAGTCTGGCTCTGTGGTTGACTTACATAATGCGCCCCAAGGAAGAGAACGACTCCCCAGCGAAAGAGTATTTCTGTGTAACAGTCGAAGAGAACTGCTAATAGCATAATTATTACATTTTACACTTTACAGTCGCATCTCGCAGAGTGAAATGTCAACTTCGTCCTGTCTGATAAATAATTCATAACAGCTTGGTCTGGCGTCTGGTCTGATGGTCCTTAATCATGTTTACTCTTTCCATCTATCGACTCTTTTCACTTTTCACAACAGAACTTGCAGTTCTCTTTACACAGAACTTCGTCCGAAACTTACATATCCCTGAATGGCGTTTCCCGGTTTCCTATGTGTCACAGATTTTATGGATATATCTACTCCTCGCCCCACAACCGCTGGTTGTCTATTATTTCTTGCTCTTGGATGCAGTCGGTCGGTGTATAAGTAAATGAAAATTGGGTGACACTCGATAAAGCAGGAGTCGGGGGGTCGGAGAACCAGGAGAAACGGTGCCAGCGGCAGGGAGGTGTTGAAATGGCGCGTGTTAAAAATTAAACCTCCACAAACACACTCGTTGCTGTTCGGATCTTGCACGCGTGCACCCACATAGATGCGAGAATGCATTTTATATTATTTAACAGAGATACAGTATCTGATTGATTGGGGGTATGTTTATTAAGTGTCTGACGATGGCATTAGGTTCGTAATCAGAAATCCTAGATTGGCATAGTTTGCTCTGTCACTTTATTTACTTAGTTATTGTGCTTGTGCCTTTGCGTGTACACTTCGCACTGTGCACTGTGCACTGTGCTCCTGGAGCCTGTTTTGTGTGCTTTAAAGTGTTAAATTGGTCACTGGGTGTAGAGGAAATAATCGATTTTAAATGCCGGCCTCGGAGGGAGGGTGGTCGTCGCTAGAGGTCTCTGTAGTAAGAAGCAGAGGCTGAAAGAAAAAAAAACAAGGAGCAGATAATTAATTTATGCTGCAGCCACACGGATGCAAGTTTGTAAAATGCATATCAAATGTTCGGTTTGTTTCTCTTTTGCAGTGCACGCCTGTCGCCTGTACTCGCCTACAGTATTGGCAGTAGTACCTAGTCGCGTGCAAAGGATTAAGAAATGGCAAATTAATTAGATGCAGGGAAGCACAGTCGCCAGGAACAGAAACGAGATTCGTGGTTGGACCAACTGGCGGCGGGGGTGCGGATAAAATCAATGGACAGGTCAGGCGGACAGTCAAGTCAATCAAATTCAATTGTCAACTTTTTAATTGGGTCGGATTGGATTATCTAATTAGCTAGTTGAATTGCGCTTTACGAGATTCCGAGGGGTTTATTTTGCTTCTACGCTATGAGCGGATATTGTTGATGATGTAAAATTTAAATTTTAAAAAGGAGGCGATTCTATTACATGATGGGGCACACAATGGACCCGATTGATGGCTAAGGTGAGTCGGTGGCAACTGGCAACTGAGCGTTGATGTATTGGTCGAGTTTTAATCAAATCGTGACAAATTTTGACAAAATTTTGAAGAACTTGCTATTTTTATGAAGTTTTGCTCAGAAAATTATATCCCTCAGGTATTTTAAACAAAACGTTGATGAAATCCATAGCTTTTTGTTCAAGTTTATGAATTAGGTAGTCAGCCCTTTATATTTTTTCTTGTGTTTGATTGGTCTTCAAAAATCCCTTCTTCAACAATTTAAACAAGTATTTGGTTTCGCTGAATGTTAGAAGTGCATAGATTGGAAAATACTAAGCTTATGAAATATATTAGCTATCCAATGGAAACTTTTTAGAAAATAAGTGAATTAGTTATGTTCCAGAAGTCGCCCAAACAAGTATCCAGTAGTCAACCCCAATTAAATTAACACATTTTCATGAGAACAGGGGGGCAACTGGAGAACTCTTAAAGGAACCGTGTCTTTCATAGTCAGCCCCCATTTTTCTGAGAATGTACAGGTTGCGGTTGGCTGACTACTGAAAAACAAAGAGAATTGATCGAAGGTTTTGCGAAAACAACGGTAGATTAAAGTGTCCATTCTTTTTGCATACTCGGTTATGGAAAAACAAAAATGATAGTCAGGCGGGGGAGGCTGAGCCTATTATAATCATAAAAGTAACGTCTCATAAGGTCAGACCCCCTCTTTATTACTAAAGCAAAAATATTTTTAACATTTCAATTTAAGAAACACAAAAAATGAACTGTCAATAACATAAAAACCCATGGGCTAGTTTTGTAACATATTTTTGAAACCACATTCGGAGTAGGTTCATCCAACTATTTATATGGGCAGAAGCGCTGTCTTACTTAAACAACTTGCGGCCACAAAATTAGTGATCTAGCTGCGGATGTTAAAACCTTTGCAGCACTCTTTTGTATACAAATAATCGTTGCAATTTTTTGGTTATTGCATCCCACCTTGCTCACTTAAGAAAACACAGCAAACCATGAGGTAGTGGGTTGACTAGAAGGTTTTTTTTGGAAGGCTTTTACCATCTAGGAAGCACGCAATTTTTGTTATATTGACAGGTACAACCAAAGCCGTTTTATTCACTCGAAGTTGAACAGAACTTGGGGATTTTTATTTTCAAATTGAGAATTTATTTTAATTCTTGGATATTACGAAGTTGAGAAAACCGAAAGTTGGTCAACACTAAGTTGGGAAAGCTAACTTGGGATTTGATGTATTTATTTCGATTTTTTTTCGGGATTTTTGACTGTTAGCTCTTCAAATCAAGTGACGCAAGCAATTATTATTAATTTGCAAATTTAAAAATATTCTGATTCGAGCAGTGATTATGATAGAGAGGAGGAGAATTTGGCCTGTGAGAGACTGCAATAGGAGGTGACACAAACACCATAGACGTTGGGCTTGAAAAATGGGACGAACATGGCTTCATCTCTCATTTTCGTCTTTCAAAGCGGAAGACAATGATGGTGCTTCATCTTATAATGAATTCGTTGCCGTGGGTCTGGAAAACATTTTGTGTATCCTGACAAAGTTGGAATTTATTTTTTTTGAGTTTCGTGGTTTTCTTCTTCTTAGATCGCGTGAATCACGAACCATAACAAAGATCAAGTGAATTCCGAGCAATCCAATAACCCAGTTATTAATCGTTACGGTGTCATAAGTCGCAAATATCTCAGAGATGTTTCTGAACTTCAACTGAGGAGTCGAGAATTAAAGTATTGAATAAAAGCAATTTTCAACTTGCCGCCCTACTCTCTTCTTCAAATCAACTCCAAAATTGGCTCAACCTCGGAGTTATCGGCAAGTTGAAGGATATAGTGAATAAAATGGCCCTTAGTAAATTTAGTCTAACTTATCTTAAATTGCCGACGTCATTATGACGTGAATATTTGTCCTAAATTTGTCAATACGTCGCTGTCGCAGCGAACTCTCACGAAAGCTGTAGAATGCTCGGCGAGGTCGTTTCTGAGATGTCGAGAGCTTATCAAAGAAAATATACAGACTTAAATAGAGCCGCGGTAGCGTCTTTTCTTTCCTTATACGGAAAACGATGGGAGAAACAAGTTAAATGTCACTGCTCCGTCTTCTTTCATTAAAATTACCTAGTAAAATTCTCGCTCAATGAAAGACTTGAAGGAAAAAATACGTAGTGGAAAACATTTCAGTCGTTCCGTGCACCATTAATTAAAAATCAAAACCAGTTAAAGCTTCCTCAGACGGACAGTGGCAGTCATAAATAGTGTGCCGTCTTAAAGAAGTTCTCTGTCCTTTGTTTGAACCGAACTAAACTAAACATAAAAAAAAATCAGAGCCAAAACCAGGTCAATCATTTTTGTAACGATAACAAAATTTTGTTAATTATATTTCATTACCGGAGCTATTTTTTTGTGCGCAGTTAAGACTTGATTAGTCGACAAGAAGCTGTAAAGCTCTCAAACAATCAAGGGGTTCTATAAATTGGGTGATTTGACTGAATAAAGAAAATACAACAAATTTGGAAAATATTGCTTCGTTTGAAAGGTTGTGTTTTTAAGTTCTTAACATTTTTTGGAATACCTCGTTAATTTTGGTTTTTAGTGGTCATAAGAAGCACTAGACGTTAATCGGCCAAGTTGAGTATTTGGAAATTAAAAAGCTACACAAAAATCGAATTTGTTGTTTCAAAATGACCGGCGATACTAATGACACAAAGGGGCATAAAATAAATAAATTTCAATGGTTTGTTTTTGACCTGCCTACTGATCAAATTACTAGCACAAGGAGCACACCAGCAAGATCGAAATACCAAGCAGCTTGGAGTCTCAATAATTGGAAAAGCAAAGCGGTTTCTCTAAAACCTATACATGTGCAGTATTCGCAGCCTCTGAAGACTGTTTTCGCCTTTTTATATGACCAAAAGCATAAGTTACAATTAAATTCAAATTCACCCCCGGTTGAAATTTGTTTTATTTTCGTATGAGAAAAAAAAAAATAAAAAAATGTAAGCGGTTTGTATTAACAAGGTTTAGATAAGTACATAACATAAAAATTATAATGAGTTCCTTTTCTATTAGACATAATGACCCTTACAAATAGAAAAAACTAAATTCGACTCTAAAGTCATCTTTGGCAAGTGAAGAGTGAACTCTAAATTCCACAGATAGTATTTCATAGAAATGAAACAAATTTAACAAAAGTCATCTGCCAGCTATTGTGACTCAATTTTGTTGTTTCACATGTGAAAGATGTTATGATTTGACAGATAAAGCTTTGATTTGTCTTGCAACTTGGAACTCGTCCCAGTCTGAACTTTTACTTATTCGATTTTTCAATTGACTCCAATCTAAATATTTCCTAGCTTAAAGTTAGATTTAATGCTTAATTTCTTATAATTTAGACTAAGAGTTGATTTTTTTTTTGTCAAAATGAGTATTACATTCGGATATACAAAAATTCGTACGTAGACTTTCGATGGGCTGTTTTCTTTCATATTAAATATGATGAACAAAATGAAAATAAGTGGTATTTTTATTTTTAAACAACTAACGTTTACCTTGTCCCTCGTTTCCCCCTTTTTCATTAGAAAAACGCGCACTGGTGCACACACATTTTGTTTGCTTGATTAGTTGTTTCAAGACTCTTTTTTGTGTCGCCGAGGGAGTAAAATATCTCACGTAATGGGACCTCCGCGGGAAAATTTCACTTAAGATTAGACGGACTATACAAAACCATTTCTGAAAGCAGTTTCCACATGGGAACAGTAGAATTACACGATGATATTAGTACTCAGTAAAATATGCGTCAAATGTAGTTATTTTTACCTCTGTTTTATCCGTACATTATTTGTGACAAATACAGAACACCCTAGCTGAAGTCAACAACACATCCAATTTCAAGTATATCAAAACAACTCTCGAAATAATCCTATTCCACAATATAAAGAAAGTACAGACCAATTTATAATAAGCACTTGAAATTATCAAAAGAGCGCGTTACCTCTTCAAACGTTTGAAGCTTTCTCAAATTTCACAGCGTTTACAATTACATGTGTATCTACTCGCCGTAATAAGCTCAAATTACTTTAAGTATGGTCTAATTAGATTTAACGTGTTTTTCCAATTACTGAACAGAATCCTCACTTGTCTGGAATTTGATTCGGACGTAATTATAATGAGTACCTTTTCGCGTCGTAGCGGTTATTAATTTGATGTTAATTAATTTCTATCCACACCCACATAATATCGTTCGAACAACAAATTTCTGTTCGCCTGAAATCGTAATGGAACCTAGAAGCCAAAAGTGGCGTTGCTACACAAAATAAGTCGTCAAAAGTCTGTTTCTGTAAGTCGGAGCATTGCTAAATTATTTCTGTAACTTAAATGTTATTCTGTAAGAGACTGTGATGTAAATATATTTTATTTCAGATTTAAATTGAATTCGGTTAGCGATTCCTTATTCGTGTTCGAATTTGAAATGTTTTCGATTCAACTTCGGACATCACGTGTGCACTGTGTACAGTGTACCCAATCAGTTCGTAATCGTGTTAACATTCTGGCGCCATTAAAAAGATGCAACCTGTTAACGTCAAAACATCTTGCGTCTTTAACGAATTAACCTTTCTTCGTTGTTTTGTGTGAGATTTGGATATATGCGGAAGAAATATAGATTTGTAAATATTATCCGGAGTATATGGAGCTTTTGGGAATTGTCGCAAATCACACACAGCTGGAGGCGTAGCAGTTTTTGTCGAATATGGTTATGCGCTAGATTTTCAGAGGTGAATTTTCTTCCTGATAAAGTTTTCGTTTTCTAAAAAAGAAAGGGTAAAGCATTAGTTTTGGTACAGTCCTTCCCGGTTTGAAGGTGGAAAAATTAAAGCAAGTACTAGACAGAACTTCAGAATGTGCCCAAATATGTGCTCCATTTCAGCGAAGGTGTTCAGAAGTCGTTTTGGAAAGATTTCATCTGTCTCACTTTTGACATTCAAAGCTGTTTATTTCCCGTCGTTGGGAGTCAGGTGGGAGAGACCTGATATTATTTGCTATTTCTAAAGTCAGCATCATAAACAAAGTATTTATTACTTACCGTGCGAATATCCCCACCGAATTGAATTGCATTGAATTTAATTGAATTTCGTCCACCCGACTTTGTACTTGTAAACCCCAAGGGTAGATTTTGACAATCACTCAGCAATTATCGCGCAACTTGACTACTCCTATATTGCGCGTGATTTTACCTCATTTCAGCTGCAAGTCCATCTCTGTGTAATTACTGCAACTGTTCTCTTCGACGACAGATTCAGTGCTGCATCTACGAACTGGCGCATGTAAATTTGTCCATAATTACGATTATACTGCGATATTATCAAACGTTCGCAGGCGCCGACAATATCGGCAAAGGAAATCGCATTAACACCAAGAGTCACGCATTCCCAAGGATAGCCAGCTATCATTCAGTTATTATCGGTGCCATCCTTTGGATGCCGACGCACCACCACCGCGTCCACTGAATTAGTTACAAAGCATCACGACTCTGTCTCTATCCCGGCGCTTTAGCAATGACCTATACCACGCACGCACATGTTCGCACTCAATTAAAGGTTTACATTAATTCCAGAGGCTTGTGATTCCAAAGGCAAATCATGGTGCAAGAGCAGTGAATTAAATTATCATACTAATCGATGGTCATTAAGTGCCCAAAATTTAGCCTAAAATCGATAATTTACACGTCGCTAAATCGGGAATTATTATAATCACATGGCGAGCATATGTCCGAGCTTCGTCCTCGAATGCAAATGTCGCTCGAATGAAATTAGGGTTTGGGGGCTTTTTGGTTGCCACCATCCGACGGAATGCAATTAAACAGCGTCCCGATCCCGATATGCGGGCTTAGCCCAAATGGAAGATCTTTGCAACGCAAATTGTGCGCCGCAATAAATGGGGCTTCAGCGCTGGCTGCCGCTGGTGTTGTGATGGTAGCCATCAGCGGTGAGCGCACGGTCTGCGGGGACTTACTTTGATAATAGTGTTGCACTCAAATGGTTCGGTCTATTAAGGATTTCACTAATTGCTGCGAATGGATTTATTTGAAAGATATTCCACTGTGATAAGGCGGTGAGAGATTTGCCATTTGATAGTGGGCAATGGCCGTGGCTTTTATAAATGCATAATTGGAATGGCACAAGTAGGTACTTTGTTTAGCAAAAGCGTCCGTTCGGCATTGAGCTATTTCGAACTACTTGACGAACTCACCCTCAGATTCCTTCAAGTGAAGTTGTACTAAGAATAAGAAATCGAGGCAATGTTTCGATTCCATCCACGGGGAGCGGTGGCTCACTTGATTGCCTTCCCATCGAAAAACACTCACCACTTATGTAATCTATTAAGCTAAACAGGAAAAACTTGTTCCAAACTGCAACAAAACACGAAGACGTTCGTTTGACATTTCCATCCACCCCAAAGGCCATTAGGACATTATATTTTTTCGATCAGTCCGTAGGTGCACTGTAACACAACAAGCAGTTGCGAGTATGGCGACTGTCAGAATGGGAAATAAATTCTGTATGATTGCCAAGTTTCGTGAAACACTATAAATATGTTTACCATATTATAGGTTTTTAAATCGAAAGGCAGGCAGCCGCCACACGTACTGCATTACACTGTGCACATAAAGTAAGTACAACAAAAAAAGAAATACTGTCGTAAAGAGACATGGCAAATGAATAAGCTTTATAAGCTTTGCAAACAAAAACCGAAACTGAACGAATGACTTAATGTACTGGTACTGGGTGAAGAAAAATGATACCACGTGATACCGGCTGACAGACAGTATTTTATGTACAAGATATACCTACGGTAAAGTTTTCCCTGATCTAGAAGGTTATCGCAATTTACTCTCTCTCTCTCTCCTCTCTTACATGATATCATTCATTTTGGGGCGCTGATGCCAGAGCCAGTCTGACTGAGTTTTATGTCGCAGTAATTCACCGAAAATTGTACGGAATTTTTATTTATTTCTTTTTGGCGAACTGCAACTTTCAGCAAAATTTGGATGAAAGGAAAAAGAAGAATAAAACTGCGAGAATAGCAGAACCAGAAAAAAAGGGGACACTAAGACGGGATGCTTAACGGACGGACTGAAGGGCATCTCCATTTACAAAATGACGGAATTTGCCTCTAATCGCGATGTAAATGGTGGTAAGTGGCGGTATCGCCAAATTTTGAAAGAGGATTTGTTCCTCCGCTTTGTCTGTTTGTGGTGAGCATCTTTTATATTTTTTTTTCAAACGAAGTAGGTACTGCAATTCAAATTATCAGATACTGTATGTGTAGCGAATTTTAAAGTTTCATTACTTTACGGACGAACATATGAAGCAAATCAACGAAAGGTATCCAAAATTGCTTCAAAATTGGTCCCCGAAGAGTACAAAGTTTCCAAGGGCTGTTGACTGTGAGTCAAAGTAAACTCGATCCAAATAATTGCTTTGCACGTTCTCAAAATCATCTAAAATCTTACTGAAAGAAATAGGAGAGTTTGCTAGTAAGAATCACGACGATTTAAGCTCTACAGAAATGCCTAACGCGCTTAAAGCGATTAAAGTAAGTGACACTTAATGAACGCGTCCACGAATTGCAAGGTGCTTGGTATTTAATGTGATTTCATGTTCCAAGCCCTGGAACTAGACATATGTAGCACTGAAAATGTAGTTCTTTCTGTGGGATGCCACACCCGCTTTCCAGTCCCGCCTACATTTTGTAAAATGTGCGGATCTATGTACAAAATTTTGCAACTTTTTCCGCCATAAATGACAAAATAGACAGTTACAGATGTTTTTTCTCTAAGGAATACGCCACGCCCTTTTCTCAAATGCCGGTTAAAATTTGCAAAATATTCAGACAGGGTATTAGTTCCTACAATAATTTATTCAATTTCAAAGTAAAATCTGCATTAAGTGCGTAAATATCGCCTTTTAGATGACTATATCCTACGGTATGGGGAGCCACACCCCGTATTTAATCCCGCCCACAATTATGCCAACACAATGTTTGACATGCATACAGTACACATCGATGTTGTGAGTTTCACAACGATAGCTGCCACAAGTGCGATGATAACATTTTTTAAATTGTTCTCTTCTTTTCTGTTTTTTCGATGTATGCAACTCATGCGCCACCTATCGTACATTTTTTGACGTAAATGTCACCATATTCTTTTCTGACACTTCGGGAATAATTTTTCAAAGACTTGTATCAATCGATTTGTGGAGTTATTGGCAACAAACGGACCGTCCTCTTGCTACCTTTATGCATACGATCGTTAGTGCGTTTGTTTGAAACTGTGTAACTTTCAACGACTTGACCGATAAAAAAATTAAAAATTCAGGAAACATAGTTACTTCTTTGATGCGATGGCTCTGATAGGTGGCGCTGCAGTCGAGTTTTCTGCCCCAAATCGAAAATATTACGTTAGTTTAGTGTCAAAACAAAAATAGGCGTCACTGTGGTCGAGGTCTAAAAAAATCTTATATTTTTAACAGTGAATGCAGATTAATTTTGGGTACGCACAATTTGATATCTAATTTACATAGGTGCAGCTCCGATTCGACCCCGTGTATTCGGCACTGAGCGAAGCGACAACGTCGCATTGAATACGACTATTTGTAGGCAAAATATCGACTCCTATTGTAACCAGTGCTCGTCCCAGTCCTCAATTTTGATGCAAAAAAAGGGGGTGCTTTCAGGTAATCAAGCCTCTGTGACCATAACGCCAACGCTCTTATAATCACATGAAACAGTCACAAGGCGAGGATACATTTGCAGGGCACACAGGACAAAAATGGTTTAGGGCAGTCAATTTGCTTATCAGTTTCAATTTCTTTCTTCAATCGCAAACTTGCAAATAGAGGTCGCGACTGTTGTTGAAGTTTGCAATGTTTCGTCAAATCAATCTTTTATCAATCAATCAATCAATATTTTGAAACGTCACCAAAGCGTATTAATATTGGCGTACATATAAAATGTATCCATCTGTCAATGCTAAAGAAGCCATTTAAAATATCACTAACAGATGGCGCTCGAATTTGCTCTTCACCTTTACTGGCCTTGTCAAACTCAGATGGCCCGAAATTAATTTCTCAAGCCCTTCAGTGTCTTTAGTGCTTAGTAACACCAGAGCTGCTACTAAATTCAAAGTTTCAATGATCAAGAGCAAGTAGTAGTCAGCAGGGTATCCATTTCCCTTCCCTCGATCGACTGGTCATCGGTCTTCCATCGAGTAGTAATGTACCAAAACTCACTTCGATTCCATATTTGCTTGCTTCCAGTTATTCCCCACAGAAAAATAGTTTTGCTGCAGCAGAACATTTCGCATTGAATAATGCGGTGTGTCCTTTGTAAGTGCCTGCATGAAAGGCAAATACAAATCCGTTTGTCTTTTAATTAGCAAAAATAGCAAAACGAAACCAAAAGACATTCCAATCCGAAATCAGTATGAAAACGAGTACCTGTCCCAGGTACAGACGGAAATTCTGTGGAAGAATGATTTCCAAGTGCAAATTTGCCTGCCGCAAAAAAGGGCACGCACAAAATTATAAACAGATCCGATCTGTGAGTTACATAAAGCAGTTCATGTGACACTCCTCCACCTAATCCGATCCGGTCTATGCCAATGCCAACCTGTTTATGATAAGACCGTCTCCACTTAACTGCCCGAAAGACAATTTGAAAAATTATCAAAACCCAGATTAGTTGTCTAAAATAACGTCCGTCATATATGGAGAGGGGGTACGTGCCCAAGAGGTGGATAATTACTCATACTTTACATCGTTCGTCCTTTGAGAGAGCTGCCTGTCATACCTACAACATCTTGTCAAACCAATAAAACCAAAGACATTTTATTACCCGAATATATGTCAAAACGAACAATGGACCAAAACAAAAGGACACAACAAAGCGCACGATGTGAGACCAGAAGAAAAGCGAAAAATTGTCACCAGCTCCAATTTACTCGCGCGATTATTGTCTTGTGTCTGTCCCCTTTACATCATTGAGTGGATTTTTGTAAAATGAAAAAAAACCCAAACAAAACAAATATTTTAAAATCGGTAGCTTGTTCCTCCTTTATGTTTAGTGGGCTTCGGCTTTATATATAAATTCGAGCAGATACATAAGAGAGTGCACATTAAATGCGTTCACGAAACCATGTAAGCCGAGGAGTTTGTACTCTTTCGAGGACACCGCTGCAAGAAGCAGGTTTCTTAATTATTGTCCCCTCCTTTCGTATTTGAATGGTGTCGAAGTAAAATGCAGTTTTTGTCGTTATTTGTTTTTTCCGTAGTCCGCATCACGTCACGACTGTGGGAACTTACGTGTCCTTTGTCAACCACCGGGGTAGGTAGTGCTAATTTAGTTGAATATCCCAAATGCACTTTCCATAATTAGTTGAAGATAAGGGGTGTAAGCCGAATGGAGAGTGCAAATATCCTGCACTCCTGAATCGGGCCACTATTACACTTTTTTGTTCTGCATTCAGCGCAGAGCAGTTAAAATGTCCTTTTTAGCGAGCGCAAAACTGATTTGCAGCCATTTTTCGCTTCGAAAGCCGTTGAACCCTCGGTTTTCGCTTGAAACCTTTTTGTTGGATATGTAAGTAATCCGAGAATCAGAATCATGATTGACATGACACAATGGCTTCGGGTGTAAATGCAAATGCATATACGGAGGAGGTGCGTATGGTTGCATGCATGCGGCACACCTACCCCATGGCGTGGTATAATTAAGAAGGGATCAAGTATCGATCGAAATGGAATTTCATTGGATGAGGGATTTTTCTTTCTTTTCCTTTTTGATTTTGCTTTTTATTTTGGGCCTGAAATTGATGCAAGGGCGGACTCCTAATCGTCTGGGTTGATTCTTAATGGGAATGACGTTTGGTATGGCACTGCATCGTTTTTTGTTGCAGTTGATGGCGGAAATGTTCTTACAACGCACGCGGCTTAATGAGGTGTATTTACATTTCAGAAAGGCCCTGTTATTATTTTTTTTTTTTTTTTTTTTCGGACAAATTGAAGGTAGGTGCCTACAATTTTATGTTTCTCTGGACCTCGTACTTTTCTATGTTTGTCAGAGCTTTGGAAGAGAAGGACCAGTGGAAGAAGCGTTAAATTGTTATTGATGGTTATGCGGAAGCTGTAACCGGAATTCGTCCTCCGCAGTTCGGACTGTTCGAAGGATCTTTACCGAAGGAATGAGTAGTAGATTTAACCATTAGGTGTCGGACTTAAGTCGTACCGCTCTGCCTATTGTTAAGGCACAAAATTATACTAAAATAGTGCACCAAGCACCACATCTCGAACCTCTCTGCATATTTCAACACTGAGATTTGTGAGGCTTGGTATTGTCGTGAATATTTCTAGCTACCCATTTCCGCACAAACATTGTGTCGTTGGTTGGCTTGAGCGACTTTGTTTAAATATTTTTCTATTATTTCCTGCATTTAGGAACTTTATTATTATTGTTATTATTTATTAGAATTATTAGAAAACGAAATAGAGCACCAGCTACAGAGGCTTTTAGTTCTTAGGAACCTTAATTCTTCCCCCTTAAAATAGAGGACCATAAACTTGATCAGAACTACTCCGTATATTGCAATCCCTATTCTAGCTCAGTCAACTTAGTGCCAACAAATAAACCCAATTACTTTGGAAAATCCTCGGCAAATTTAATACAAAGCTGGACACATCCAGGGATCTTAAGAACGAACCCCATAAAGCTACCGGCAGTTGATGCCATATAATAATAAAGCAACTATACTGCTGGTCAGATAAACGCGTTCGCAAAGTCAACTACGATGACGAAACTACCACAATAAAATAAGAAAACTTTCCCCCATCACAAAACTGAATTTCCTTTACAAATTATCTCCACCATATCCTGTCAACAGTTTGCTGACTTGTGACTTGTGCTCCCTCAGCGGTCTACAAACAGCAGCAAAGCAATTCCATGAAAACGCCACAACTATATACTACTTCAAGTTCCTGTAAATTGTCTATATATGTAGATATAAAATATGAAATATATACAAACGGCGTCGTTGCATGAAGCCACGATGAGATTAATGCAAAAAAAAAAGGACAAAATTCCTGAAGGAATCAACCGCAAGTCAACTTTAAAAGCTCTTCGCCGCATGCACCGTCTATGCAGTCAGCCTATCTATATTGCTCCGCTCTATATGTGTGCCGCTATTACAAGAACTGGGGATTCCTACGATGTCGTCCTTAACATCTTCATTGCTGTCGCGGTAACCGCCATCCACCATTCACCATCCACCAGCGGCATCGTCATTCTGATCATTATCCTGTCTTTTATATCGTGGGGGCTATACTCCTATCGTATAGCTGCTGCATATCCTTATGCGGTACAAAACGCCACCACCAGCTATACCTCAGTATCGTTCCTTGTTTCTGTAAATTTTATTCGAGTCCCCCCATCAGGGATATGCACAAGTAAAAATATATTACTTTGTGATGGAAAAGAGTACCGGTACATAAAACGTTTATACATCTTTTACAGTGTACTTTCAAAATAGCCCGACGGAGTTTCTGTAAACGGAAAAATTGCTAATTGTCGGCTTTGGTTCATTAAAAAAACGAATTGGAGCTATCTTTACGACAAGGATTTACGAGCGCGACTTCATATATGTGACAAAGGATAATAGTAGTTGTTGTGTGCCTCAACATCAATCACCTTGCAACATGTCAAGTTTTGTATAAAATATAAATTTATAACCGCCACCGAACTGGTTATAAAAATGTCGTACACTTTTTGGAAAAAACCTTGAAGGAGGTCTTAATGTAATCATGTTCCTTGTTTAAGCCGGCAGATGGAAAGACGGTAGTAGGAGTTCCACATGGCTACAAAATTAGTGACATCATACAAGCTAGGGAAGAATTAGGTAGCCGTTCCTATGACTGATCAGTTTTTAGGCTATAAATTAAGAGCCCTGATCTTCTAATACCTACTTCTAGTACATTCTTCAGGATTTGATATGTTTCTCGTGAAGAGGGAAGGTTGATGATTCCAGGAGCGATGTAAAGTTTGCAAATATTGAAGTGTATCAGGGTTCTGTTTAGGGACAATTCCTCTTTTTAATTTATATTAATTCCTCGTTTAACTTGCCGTTTAAGGGATTACTGACAGATGTGCACTTTGATAATCAGCTCAAAAGGCTAAATTATGTTTTTTAGTTTGGTAGCGCAAAACAATCTTCAAGCCGGTGTCTACTTTCATGCAGCTGATTGCCCAAGATTTCAACTTTCTCATTGCATTTGCAGTCCAAGTCCGTCTTTTTGTCCTTTTCACAGTGGTCACAGCTGTAGTAATAAAAGTTTTAAGATTGAAAGTGCTACTGAAGTTAAATACTTAGGACTTACAATTGACTCAAGGATGACCTTCAATATCCACACGGAAAACTTGAGAAACTATTTTCCCGGCGCACTCAGGCACTTTTACTCTCAGCAAAGGATTTCAACTTTTTGTAAAAATCTTTTATGGAATCTTCCATTTTAGATTGCAGTATGGTATTGCCTGCTGGGGACGACCTTCTTTAAATCAAATACAGCCTCTTTTGTCAATTTGAAAAACATAGTTTAAAGAAAATATGCCGAAAACCACGCTTACAGCCAAGTTTTCCATTGTTGAGAGATTTGAAGGTCCTTCCAATCCATCATTTGTACGGCTATAATGTGCTTAAATTGTTCTTTATAATTATTGATGAGCCTGTAACATCAATAATTATAGTTTCCGTGTTAATACATCAAACCAAGTATCTGTACCGTTTTAGTTAGCAAATCTACTAACACCCAAGAGGTGTGTCTAGAATTCTACGGAGGAATCGAAGATGGTTGACATTTTGGTACACCTTTCATTTGCTGACCGGTACCTGACCGGTTTTCTTACAAAAAGTTTAAGAAATGTCATTTTGACATTTGACAAGGTTTTCTTTAAATGAAACATCTACAATATAATTTTTTTTAAGCTAAATACCTATAAGTATAAGTTTATACCATTTTGAACGCGCTGATATGTTCTAGGAGAACATTCTATTATAGCTTCTTCCTCCGTTAAAGACGAAAATAAATAGAGTTTTACTTGTCAAACTTTTGAGCTGTCACTTAGTTGTCAGTTTTAATTTTTTATTTTTCAGTAAGTCGAAATTCGGCGAGTAGAAAATTACAAAAAAATTAAAAGACGAAATGGATTTCACTCTTTTTTTAAAAATTTTCTCAGGACGTGGTCGCATTCGCACAGTTTCTTAGCAAATTTTTAATAACTTTACGTTTGGAAAAGAAGTACCCGAACGAACCTATCCATTTATAGTATGTCAATGGCCAAAACATTAATACCCTGTTCACACCGCATCGAAAACTGAGTTTTCGTTTGACGTTTGAATCAGCTTTGAGACACTACTAGTGAAACTTCTGTGTAAACTTTTTTGGTTACAAATTTTTCACAAATAAAATGAATTCAGAGGATTTAAAAATAATATCAGCCCATCAATTTAGTGTGCAAAATGATTTTAAGTTATGGGTTGTGACTTCTGTTCGGCTGAATTTGCTGAATGTCTCAAAAGGTTTGTTTGTTTCACAGTCGAACGCTTGGAAGTCATTTTTGTGGAAAACGACTAAACAGCTGTTTTTTAAAACTAAAATATGTATGGGAAAACTTCGGTTTTCGATGAAGTTTTCAGCTGGGTGTGAATATGGTGTTAAATTGTGTGCACTGGGGCACGTTTATTTTTCAACCGCAATGTGATTTAGGGTTCTATTAATTGTTGGTTACGTTCATGTTCGGGTCGATTGTTGTTGAAGTAGACATTGAGAGCCTACCTTAGGCAAAGCTCGGACGATTCGACTTTACCTTGAGATAACTATCAAATAGCACTCATTCCCGATAGTTGCAGATATTATTATCACGCGTAACGAAAATTATTCAACATTAAACGTCAAACACACCTTTGAAATATCTTCTTTCCAGAACATAAATATTCCTGAGTCAAATATTACCTACCAAATGCTTTCAATCAAAAAGTGGAAAAAAGTGGAAAAAAAACTTTCAAGCTAAATTAAATTAACCCTAGGATCTCTATACATATCACTGGAAACCATACTGATGAAAGTAATGAAAAGCAAGTGTCCTATTTGAAGTTTTCCATGCCAATGGTGCCATGCAGTCCCTATTCTCAGTTTTTCCTGTGCATATCCTTTTTATTTTTTTGTTGTTTTAAATATAATAACCTGCATCTACTTATACCGGCAGCAAAAACTAAAAGAGACGGAGCCCTGTTTACGCCAGAGTGACTTTTCCGGTATACTATACGTACAGAAACACTATACACCCAGCAACACCCAGGAAACATCAGCATCGCCCTCGAAGGTTCAAGTTGAAAACAGCAAAGCCAAGTGAACTGCTTTGGGTGCACTTACTTCCCTGAAAGGGCTAATTATTTCATGGAAAGGAAGTAAATTGAAAACACACACAAACAGATATGAATTTGAAAAATAAAAATGGTTTTTTTTTCGGAATTCCGCATGCTCGGCAACCATCTGTCGAACGGTCAGTTAACAGATGGAGGAGTGCAGCCAATTAAGGAGGAACCCGAAAAATAAAGAAGTAAAACTGAATTCTGTTGAATTTATGGAAAAACTTGGGCAATGGTGGTTTTTGTTGGAACTGAATGCGAACAAAGTTTTAGGTTTAGCCCAGAAGTCATTTATTTTTTCGCCTACTTTTAAAAATGGAAGAAACTCCTTCGACGCTTTTGAAGCTTATGATCAGCGATTAGTTCTCTATAGGTCTTCTTTCTAAGACGAAATGTGTATCCCAATTTTATGTTTGGCATCAACGGAAATAAGCTGTCCCACAACGGTCTGTATCACTCTTGGGATTGTATGACTGAGTCTGAGGCTCTTAAATAAAGCAACACTATCCAAGTCCAAGGGGACATTCGTTTGAACCTAACCTCAAACTTGAATTTTCGAGTTTTTTTTATTAAAAAAATAGAGACAAATGACGGCGACTGTCATTGGATTCGCGGGTATCTGCGACCAAATAAAATGTATCATGTGAATGAACTGTCAAAACTTGCGAATATTCGTTCGTTCGTAGGTAGTTGGTCGCTCTCATGTGAATAGTCCTTTACTCCCTAACTTCCACGACAGGGTAAAACGTCATCGGTAAGTAGTTCACATTCCACATACGATCCACACCAGCTGATATGCGCCAATGACAGATAAATGGCGGTATCAGTTTATGGTATTTATATTTTTGTAAGAAAAACCTGAGCTCATTCACATACGGACACAGATAAGGAAAAAATCCAATCCTTTGGATCTACCGGATACAAAGTTAGCGCAGGAACATAAATTCATCTAAGAAAGTCAATTTAGTCAAGTGTTTCCAGATTCAATTCAGTTTCTGGTTGGTTATTTTTACCCTAGAAATTAATCTGATTTAGTCTAGTCATTTGAATAAATTACCAATTTAAGAATACTTACATTTTCAGCCGTCGTTCACTACTTGGCGATCAGTATCTTGTAAACGACAAATACCGCCGTTTTTCTTGTTGTTCTGTGGCGTTCGACGCCTTACAGAATGGCAGTGAAGTTTCTCACATGACGTTCGTCGTACGCCAATTGGTTCCACACGACGTTCAGTGACAAATGGCGTTCAACGACTCAAAAACGCCTCTCGTGATTCCAAACTCAATGTGGCGCTTCTTAAATCGTCGGAAACGCCACTCGGAATAAGGGTGAATATATAATATTTAAAACAATATGAAGCATAGGAAGGAAATTTGAGTTGGGATTCTGTGAAATATAAAGGTTTTTTTTTTCGCTTCCGAGAAAGTCTTGCTTCAACGGCGTAAGCATGACTCCTATACATTTCCTGAGTTTGAGGAGCTGCCCCTCCGCTTTTCCACTTTCCATATCTTGGGCCTTACTCAATCAATCCTATTCGAAATTGCTCTTGAGTTGGTACTCTGTAATACTTTCGGAATTCTTAATCGGAGTAGTAGTACATTTCATTCGGCTTTCGAAATAGAGAGTTCATTTTCGAAAAATGTTACTTTCGAAACGAGATACAGGGTAGGGCCCCTGTTCCGCTTTTAAGTAGGAACACTGTAATAATTTCGAAAGTCTAAGTCCGACCGTGGTACATTTCGTTCCGCTTTCGAAAGAGAGAGTAAAAATGGTTCGCTTTCGAAAAATTTAACTTTCGCAACGAGACACGGAGTAGGGCCCCTTGTCGCTCGGTTTGAGGGTGCGTTTTTAAAATAAATTCGAATGACATAACAGTCCAGCTGGAACTGGGTCTCTATCGACTAATTCCTTGGTTCGGTTAAATTCACTCGACAAAAGCCGTGGATTGATTTAGGAATGTTTCAGCAAAAATGCTGCTCCCTTCCACAAGGAAATGAAAAACCCCACAATCAGCAAAACCACTTCAGCCGACTGGCAGGCTTCTCCCGAAATCAGAATTATCCTCAAAAGGCCAATGAAAATACCGAAGCCAAGTGAATCGCATTTCAACATCAGAATTCCGCGATTTCGAATTGTTTTCGACGATTCTACATGAATTCCTGCAACATGAACACCGCAATTATTCCACGCTCTACCTTCGCTACATCACTATAAAATCTATCACGCACGCATACAAAGGATGTGTACACCACCAGCACGTCTGTAATGCATCCAACTCTAATATGATAATCGTTCAAATGAAATATTAACCAACAGCGTAATGTTGGGGATGCAGAAATTGGATGGCTCTTTTGCCACCTCACCAAAAGAACACACCGACCGACCGACCAAGCCAGCTTTGGATGTTTTTCGAGTCTCTTCACTAGTAAATAACTTCGTAGCCGGGATGCTGCGCTGACAACGCTCACACGAGGTTAGGGTTTATTGTTTTTCTCTTGCCCGAAAATTCCACTTCATGTGGTAATTACAGTGGCACTCATGCTATCCGGCGATGATCACACCCGACGGCGAAGCATCATCATCAACGTCATCCCTGCCACCACTATCATTATCATCATCATCACCATCGTCATCGTCGTCGTCGTCGTCGTTGCCGTCGTCGTCACCACGATGCGAAGCTTAGCAAGACTCAGCGCGCGGCTAACGTGTGTTCTGGACCGCAGTACCCGTACCATTCCGGGCTTGCACATCCAGGAATAACAAGGAGCCACACACTCATGACATGTAATCCATCCGCAGGTTGATGAGAAAAGGGATGAGCAAGTTTCCCCAATCTACACGTATATATACGTATCCATAGCGAAATTCCCGCAGGTTTTCAAGTTTTCGGACCGAACCGAAAGTTTTAGTCATTTTATGAGGTGCAGCAAGCTATTTTGCACAAGGAAGCCCAACTGGAACGTGTTGGACACACACAACAAGGGAAGGCAGCTAGCTCAGCCAGTGCGTGCAAGTGTTTAAATATTACACGCTGCTGTTATTAGATGGAGATTTCCGTTGTTTTGGAATCTAAGGATTACGCGTGTAGTCGCGCAGTGTTAATTTAATGGAAATTCCGGAAAAGCCATGTCGTCGTTTACGGACATAACTTTGTTGTTGTGCGGCTGTAAGGCTTTAGGCGATACATACTGAGGCATTGTATCGGTTTATATAATAGATGCATAACTGGATTTCGCGAGCGAGTATAATTTATTCCGAAAAACATGCGTGCGTCGCACTTGGATATTTGGCCGAATGGCCGCTGGCTAGAGAGCGAGATGTAATTCTGGCCAAATAGATGAAGGTAGTTTAGAAAATGTCCACCTGGCTATTTGTAAAAGTGTTATTAACACTCGAATGGTAATTAGTCGGTGGGGCAGCTCTGCCATGTAAATGGCTGGCTGGGTATTTAGGCAAATTTATGCGTGCCTTTTGGGAGCATATTCCTTTGACGAAAAGCATTTCGCGAACATCGAATTTGGTTAGAAATTAGCCAATACAGAGAGAGGCTTCAAAGGCTTAATAAAAGGGGACTAGTTTTGAATTTTACACAAGACTACGCGGTCCTAAAGTATCGGCAGCGTGTTAACATCACACAGGTTAAGATGGGACGGGAATGATGTCAAAAGCTGGTTTCGTTTTCTGCGGTTTATCATATTAATAAAATAAATCAAGCTGCCTCTCTTCAAGGTGCCATCAGATAAGTCTTTAAGGACACGAATGTAAATATGTTGGTAAGCCCCACATGTGCAAGTATAAGGAAGATCTTTCTAAAAAATAAGACTATCCTCGGCTGACAGAATTATCAACCTTGTAAGAAGATGTCTTTGGGACCCTTTAGATTCAATAGGCGTTCTAGATATGGACGTGCATTTCGGCGCCTAGCCAAGTCAGGAAAGGTGGATTGAAGCAACTATCCCAGCTTGACTAAACAGCTTCAAAGCCTTTTAAGAAGACCCTGAGCATAATAGAATGCGGCATTATCCTCAATATTCCAGTGTCCAGTCGTCCGCTCCAGGGGATTTTCTTCTTAGAAGACTTATAAGCCCTAAAAGAAAGACCGATTGACCTCGTTCATATGTATTTTGATGAAAATCGTTAGAGCGGTTTTTGTAAAATTACGCAGACAAAAGAGTACCAAATTTTGCAATGTTTAGTTTCAAAAATACTATTGCTTAACTACTTGTCTGAGAACTGAGTGTAAGTTATTGTTCGGAATGTAAGCTTTACTCGGTTTTTCAAGTTTCATCGAAATCTGAACTGGGGTTTTCGATACATGAACAGTTTTTAAAATTAACGTTTTCGATGAGTTGAGTTGAAAATTGAAAAATTAAGAACACAATAATTTTGGAAACATTGGATAACTTTACTCTAAGTATGCAATTTGGTCAAAATCGTAATTGCCGTTTTCAGGTTAACTAAAGAAAGCAAAATTTTGAAATAAATGCCTTATTTTCAAAAATGAATTGTAAATACTGAACTATAAATGACCATATTACCTTAGAAACGCATTTTTGTTACAATCGTAAGCACCGTTTTCGATACACAGACATTCATTTCGTGGTTTCAAGCTAGTGGCGCTGGCATTTGACACCTGTCAAACTCAGCTGTCATTTGGGGTAATATTAGTTGAATGTTTGCCATTTAACGATAATGGATCGCATAACAATCGAACAAAGCGTTAAAACATTTGCTTTTATTAAACTTTTGGTATATGCAACTTGACTCAAGGCTAGGTAACAAATGGTGGTGAATAATAAATATTTAAATGCGTTGGTTCAACAATAGGTATACAATGTTTGTTTTCTTAAATCTATTTCACATAAAATGTGGCTGTCTTCTCGGATTCATACTCGTAGTATATATCGTTGTCTGAGTCACAAAGCGTTAAAATTACTGAAACTTACTACAAAAGTGGTGATTCAAACGAAGTCATTTTTCGAAGAAAATTGTGAAGAGATTTGAAGAGAGTGGAAACGTTTCTGATGCCGTAAGGTCTGTGCATTACCGTAATGCAAGTGCAAGTGTTGCTGATGATCCGAATTTATGGATTTCCCAGCGTTCGCAGCAATTGAACGAATGATTACGGATTTTTTCGTGGCCGGCGATTGAAGATCGTGACTTGGACGATATATGGTTCCAACAACACGACCAATTATGGCTTTATTGCGTGAGAAGTCTCATGGTCGCGTAACTTCACGTTTTGGCGACGTCGATTGGCCACCAAGATCATGCGATTCGACACCGTTGGATTTTTTCTGTGGGGCTACGCAAAAGACCGTGCATAAGCAAATAATTCCCAAAATCTAGACGCATTAAAAACCAAAATTACTCAAGTTATGGGATACGGCCCGAAATCTGCGAAAAAGTGGTTAAAAATTACCTCAATAGAATCGCATACTGAGAGTCTTCCCGACGCGGACATTTTGTTATGAATGAACTGAAATTTTCAAAAGTATATCACTTTGTGTGTTTTATTTAGCTTTACTTTCGAAACCGAAAAATTACCCTTTACATTTGTGTGTTCAAATTTCAAAAGTACAATTATTCAATTTTCAAGCCAAAAACTGAGTATGCATGTTAACCTCACCCGCACTTGAGCTCAAATATCAATTTTGGTTAAAAAAGTTTAAGCCGTCTGCGAACAAATGAAACTGGCATGAAAATTGTGTATGGGAAGTACGGACAGAATTTTGCGACCCACTTTTTTAGTTGCTCTTTCATCGCAATGTCAGAATTGATTAACATCTCGAGTTCCAAATTTTGTACATATACAATGTCTTTCTCTTACTACGTGTTCAAGAAAGTTATACAACGTACACGTAGGCAGGTACATTTCGACTTAAGGCCCATTCGAAGCTGTGTACTTAGCGAACCCGTATTGAAAAGTACGGAACGCGTGCTATTTGATTGCCCATGATATGAAACTGAGAGTACCGCAATATGGTGCTTGCTTAAATACAGGTCCGTAGGGACCCAACGCCTAGCTTATCACAACCATTCGATTTGTGTGAATTTTTTATTTTTGGAACGAATGGAAGGGATCTGCCATTTTACGCCGATTCCAAACTCGCTTAGTAGTCCAACACACTAACATCTAAGCCACTGGGGATATAAGAACGGCTAAAACCGCTGATGATAGACACACTACAATGGAAGAGAAAAAACAGCGGCACCTATCGGATTTTATATCAACCCCTGTAATAAAGTAATTACCTCTTTAGTACTTTTTGAATCTATAGGCTACACACATGCGAACATTGACTTTAATTTAAATGCAAGCGTTTTAGAAATTCCATTTGGGAGCTGTTCTTAAATTAATTTCCCCCATTGAGGATCAGACATATCTCTGAATGGCCATCTCCTATATAAGTTTGCTATAAGTTGTAGGGACCGCCCCTGGGATAGGCACTGGGCAGCTAGAAATGTTCCTCGTGAAGGAATTTGGTTTCTATCAGAAGAGAGAGATTTTTGCGTAGTACAAAACATAAACAGGTTGACGTTTGAAATAAACAGGTTGACGTTTAGGACGACAACCAACAAGTAGCGATCTCTTACATTAAAAGTTGAAAACCACTTTGAAGCTATCGAATTAGTAAGGACTAAGAATTATGTGCTTTTCACATGAACACTCAAAAATAAAGCCGGTACCTACTCCCCGAAGCGATTGCCCTGCAAATGAAAGTTAAGTGCCTTTTGGGCTTTGATTCATAAATGTGACCTCCAAGCGACTGTATTGTGTGCAAGACCTAAATACACGATTCTTCCTTCATGGTTATTGCAATTATAAGACAGAACCGTTTCTTGCTGCTTGTGAAAGAAAACCAAACTCATCACATGCATCAAGGACAAAGAGCTGTTGCTGTTTTTGTCGTTGTTATTGTAATTGCTGCGTTCCATCAACAAAAAGGACATTTACTCTTCGTATACATAATAATACAGGACAAAACAGATGCTTATGTTACAAATGTTGACTTACACAAAGGATTGTCCCTCATGCGCGCTCATAACTTTTATGTCAAAGTTTACTTTGCTAAATTTGTTTTGAAGTTAAGCATTCTTTTTCGCTCTGCTTACAAAGGACTCGTTTTTCCAGCCAACTTACAATGGAATAAGCTCTCGCGTACATGCGTTTCACATGTCCCTAGGAGTGAGGGGATTACTATACGGAATTATCTAAACAATATTGTCGCACAGCATCGTTTAGAAGTCGAGCTAACTTAAGCTGCGACTGCAGTTGATGGCCAAGCATCTCAGTTATGATACCCACTTTGTATGCTAAGCCCAAAGCAGTACAAACTGTACTCACCCAGAACGTAGACCTTGAAGAAGCGTTATTTTCGTGGAAAGCTAGACTGCACGATGCGAAGGCAACATACGATGAAAAGTGTTATCCCCAAAATCCACACAGGACGATGCGGAGCCGAAGCTCCACAACTTAACAGCGTGTAACGTGCACGGCCCGTTTTGAAATTTAATCAACTAAATATTGCCTCCTTCTACGAGGATATTGGTGGGCTTACTCGATTCGTGTAGGTTGTGCCTATATCCTTTGGATGGGCACCAGTACGCAGAGTGGCAACTATTTCGGGAATTTATTAGTCCTTAACACTTCTATATCTACGTGTGCGATGGTGGCGATGGTGGGTGCGGACGGAATGGCCACTTTGACTGGTGGGTGTTGGCATAATAAACTGCCCGCAGTAGCAGCGTTAATGCACACGCATTTGTGGCACTTTATCGTGTGCAAGTTTGGCGGCGAAGAATTTCAGATGCAATTTGTTGCAGGCGCGGGAATCTATACCAGTAAACCGGTACCATTCGCATGTCGGCGCTCTTATGGTGAAATAACATCGTAACACCTGATGACATATGTAAGGCCCAGTGTAAACGCAGCTAAGTCCCAGGATATGCAGGCTCATTTGTAGGCACGTAACCGGTCAAAGGATTTGCTTACGCATTCGCCGCGTATACACCTGTGGGGGCTTGCGAGAGATTAGCGGTTGAGGAATTGTGATTGCGTGAGACTGCGACGGAGCCAGCTGGGTGCAGGGCAACGCACGTAGAACAACACCAGAACTAGCATTCTGTGGGCCAAATCGCTTGGATAATAACTTTACAAATTGAGCTGATACTGTTAAATGGGTACGAAGGCGGGTATGTCGGGGTGGGTAGACGTTCGTTAATATTGTCCAATAGCTAGCAGACAAAGTGGAACGAGATGGATTTTGGATCCATCGGAATGAATGAACTACAATGTGTCTGGGTTGGATTTCCTTCAAAATGGTACTTCCTGTGTAGTAGCAGGTTGAGGTGGTTGTCTTCCTGAGTCTACGTTGAAAGTCGGGTTGGGGACATACGTTTAATGTGACGAATCCATAGAAGCATAGGACTAGGGATTGCCATTGGCTACCTAAACGTGTTTTGATGTTCCGTATGTGACGTATCCTACTATATCGGGCAATACGACGACGGGTCTCATTTTATCAGCTGGTCTTCGCGATTTATTCTTTTGGTCAGTACCCAAATCACTCATAACTAAAAGTTGTAACATCTACTGAATAAACGATCAAAAGCTATCTTTGCCACCAAGTTTCGTTCTTCTTAAAGAAGAGATTTAACTGTGACAACAAGGAAGAGCTGCCCCATCTGTTGCGATAAACCCAGTCCGAAATATAATGGGCTCGTTAAGACCCCTTACTGAATGTAGAAGGATGGCTAAAAATTATCCGTGAGATACCCTCTGCTAAGGCATCAGTTAATATCGATGAAACTTATCCCATCTTTTAATCGGGACATTTTGCAGGGCAACTGTGAAAACCGGACCCAATTCCGTGTAGCTGTGTTTAAACCTACTCCGAACAAACACACCTTATACATAGTAGGAAATTAAGTCTTAGTTTTATTCTTGTAAGATTCTGTATAAAGTAAGTTCAAAAAAAATTATAAGTCCATTGGAAAGAAATATAGCTGCAGCTGTCCGGTCTATTGCATTCAATAGTTTGTGACCTAGAGCAAGGTTTACTTCCAGGTTGAGGACCCGCCATCATGTATTTATAAGAAGAATATATGCACAAAGAGTTGGCTGCTAAACAGACTCGGCCTTACTTATAATCAAACACTTATGTCGAAAGCTAGTTGGCTGCCAGCTTTAGTAAAAATGTTCAGCATTTCTGAAACGGTACCAATAAAAAATTAGACCTCCACATTTGCTAGTGCTATACTTTTTACTAAAAAGGCATAATTTTTAGTGAAAAAGGCCTTTTGTTCGGGCTAAGGCATAAAAACTTTGAGCCGGGTTGGCATCACTGAGTGCGACAACTTTTTTATAATCTTCAACATTTCTTGTCATCGCAGAATTCAAATTTCATAATTTGTTTTCGTGAAAAACAAGGTCTATTTCCCAACGAGGGTTTTATTCTAAAACAGTATTAAAAAAATTTCTATTAAATTTTTGAAGCTTATAAGCAAAATAAACAAGAAATAGGAAATGCACCCAGCATCCACTGATCTGTCAAAATTTCATAATATGTCAATCTGTAATATGTCAATAGAACGCCTTTCTGTGTTTTCTAATACTTCGAGATAGATTTATGGGTGCACTTTTATTTATTAGAATGTCTTGATTTATTCGTAGACCAATGATGCAAACCAGAACTGATTGATGGTCTAACGCATGGACAAATCATACTGAGACCCCCAACTCGCAATCCTCTTGCCGCTGGCCCACTTAATTTTTTTCCGCCATTTTGTTTTCCTATCGAAGTATGGTGCAATGTAACTTAGGAATTAAAATCCCTGTGACATGTAAAAATGTACAAAAAATACGAAAAATAAAAATGCTGCCAACCGTGAATGCCACATTACTAGATGCCATTGGTTGGTTAGTTATTTAATATATTTTGTAAAGGCGATTCATTTGATTTGTTTGGTTAATACAAAAATAAAAGGGACGTTCTATATCCTAGAAACATATTAGTTGTATATTTTCCATACATACATGGTTGCGTATTTTCCGTTTTTGAATATCATTAACTTCGATTTCGTTTGCAGATTTTTCTTAAATAACTGAAGAAAGGTTACTCAAAATGTTTTTATTTTCCCTTAACCAATCTTCATTGTTCATTTGTCATGAATATTTTACGCGAATCTACACTTATTCAAAAAATTTCAAATATGAACGCTTCCAGCAACTTTGCCGACAGCGGAAGTGGCTCATATTTGTTTGTACTGTAATAATTGCTGGTTGGTCTTCAAATTCTAATTATGCATTATTAGGGGGCGTAGGTTCTGTTGCTCAGACAATTTCTTATGAAGTAAGTAAGTAATCATTTATTAATTAATAAATGAGCCGGAATTTTCGAAGTTACCGGACATTTTTCAATACGAATTTCTATGTTACAATAATTAGTTTTAAAAATAATGGAATTTAATTGCCCCCCTGCTCGTTGACGCATGTGCGGCGTCTTACCAAAAAGTTGTCCACTACTGCTTGGAGAGTTGAGACAGGAATAGCCGCATTTGTTTCTCGAATGGACTGCTTTAGTTCATTCAAATTTGTTGGTTTTGCTTTGTAGAATTCCTGTTTGCAATAACCCCACAAGAAGAAGTCAGGGTCAGTAAGGTCAGGCGACCTGGGGGGCCAACGGAATGTCGAGTTTCTGGATATCAGCTTATTGGGATATCTTCGTTGCAATTCTGTCATTACAGGCAAAATAAAAAACAATTAACCAGATTCGTTTAATAGAAAAAAAGGTATTAATTTTTTTTGTAGCGGCTTTCATCAGCCACCCTGTATATAATTTTCGGACCTCATCCTGAACTTTCTCCTCTAAATCAGATCATACGCAATGACCAGATTGTGATAAAATGTCAAGCGAGTTGGTCTGTAGATCAGGGGTCGAATCGCTACTGCAAACCTGAATGAAGCTGATTTTTCATGTGAAACAAAAACGAATTCCGTCATGCTCGTTCACGGCCGACGCCATTCGAACTCCGTTTTTCATAGATGAGCCGTACGGTACATGAAATCCCCATCTCCATGGATGACTTGTTTGTGGATGAGTTGTCGTTTGATTGAAATAAGTGTCAGTCGCGGACATTGGCCAAACACAGGCACCAATCCTAGGCAATAAATTATTTCGCCCCTGTTGAAGCAGAGAAAAAAGCCCCAGTCAAGAAGTGACTGATGTTTTTCGCCGCATTGTAAGTAACACATTATCCGACGGGTCTTTGTACAGGCGAAGAAAAACCACGTCTGCCTGGCTTTATATTTACGAGTGTTTTGTCATGTCGATAAAAGTTCTTCTGTCAAGTAATTTTCCATCTCGAACAACCCCAAAGACTAAGAGCGCAGCGATAAAAGGCAACATTTAACTTTCGACGAGATGAACCAATTTCCTTTCGGTTTTTGCGTGCCATGCCGCGTGAAATCTCTCCTCGTTTTTTGTTTTTTGTGCATGCACTCCCATTGTTTGGCATCAGCAGCTCCAGTGGGTGTGGTAATTGTGACAGCACTGATTGGGACGATGTGATGCCTGATGCCATGGGGGCATGAGGCACATACATAATATATACATCTGCTGCGGTGATGAAGTTATATGCATGTCGATGACAATGAACGGGAGGGGCAGGGTATTGTTCCTTTTGAAGGAAACAACAAAAACACAAAAAGCTGCACGATAGCGAAAAAGTAAAGCGAAACACCCCAACCGCACCGCAAAGTCATAAAATATGAACATCATTAATGATCCATAATAAATTATGCATTTTTTGTTGCGGAGGCAGAGCAGTGACAGCATGCACTTCGTGGAGGTACCCGCCATCCAACCCACTATCCCAAAACAGCCAACGGCTTTAAAGGATAAGCCTTGTGTCGATGATGATGTTGGATGTGGTGCGAGTTTATCCCAAAAAAAAAAAAAAAACACACACGCGAAAAGTAAAAGAACCAAAGTTAAATCCACACATCAGAAAGTTGTTTCCTAGTTAAGGAGTTTTTTTTTTTTTTTTTATATTATTTTTCTTGTGTTGTTCTTGTATAGTCTTCGTCGGTCTAGTCTCCTATTTCCGGTTGCTCATGTTTATGTTGAACTTTGTGTGGTAAATAGTTTCAAGGATAATCGTTAAGAAAATTTTCTGTTGAATTAAGCTTCTTCCCGGTTTTTTTTTTCAACGAATTCAGCCATGGCGACGGACGGCAACGCGTTGCTACTAATGATTTATGAATTATTTAAGTAGGAAATTCGTTACATGCTTCCGCGTGTTTGACGTCTTAAAAACTTGGCATAGTTGCGTTCTCCATTAAAATTAGTATTTAGGTCGAGGCCATGGCATTGTTGTACCTACCTACCAACGAGTAGTGTTTTTTTTTTTAATTCACTAACGATACATAGCCATTCGAGGCGGTTTTAAACAGCGGCTTCGAAAAGGACGGAGTTCAATAAGAAATTTCTAACAAAGGTGTCTATAGCCTTTTGAACGAAATATTTTGCCTACAACACCTAAACATTTATAGTCATATGGTGATATCAGTTCTTCGATAGGAAATATGGTATAGGACGTGACAATGAAGAGCTCAGCCTTGTTATCGGAAAGGATGGGCTATAGGCAGTCGCAAAGACAACCAGCTAACGTTTGTAAACATTTCCTAATGGGTGACATCTAAAACTGATGTGAAGTTTGCTTGAGTTGGACAATTGCTATAAAAACTAAATGTTGCTCCATGTTGCTCCATGTAAGGCCTCATGTTTTTCGGACAAATTTATACGTAGGTGTGTGGTTTTAGCTTGATACGTGTACAAATGCACATACATACGAACAGACAAACTTTTTATTCGTATATAGAAAACTTCCCTTTTATTCTATTCCCAGGTGTCAAAGTATTCATTGATTTGTAGTTCATTATCAGGTAGAACTTGAAGCTTCCCGACTCTTTAGAAATATTTTGCAGAAAACTTTACCTATAAGTTCGAACTCAGTTGTGGAGCTCGACATCTGTTCCTCAAAGTGCATATAAAATGGAGCAATGTCTGTATAAAAAAGCCGTGATAAACATTTTAACGATATTTCTATATTCTTTGTCCAAAGCCTCAAAATTTTGCGAAAATCAAAACGACATTTGAAACCCTTTTGTTTTGTTTAAAATTAAAAGTAAAAAAATTAAAGTTTAAAATATGATTAGAGCTCCAACAATTCATGGGTTTATCCAATAGTGGGGGAAAACTTTGGAAGACCAAAACTTTCATTTTGGATAAATGCTATATAAGTAACAATCGCCAAGCTTCTAAAATTAGAAAACCATACGCGGTGCGAGAACTGGATCGAAAAATCAGAGACACACTCGATAACAAAGCGTCGGCAGAGGTGTTTCAGATCTTTCAGCTGTAAATGAAAAGGTCACCGGCATGTGTATGGTTTCGAAAAGTTTCCCAAACACTAGAAAATATTTTTTTTATAATGCGCTGTATCCGAATTTGGTTAAGGTTCACAGATGGACAAAACCACTTTTCTGATCTTCCGAATTATCATTAGAAATTGAAGTTGAAGCGTTTAATTTCAGGCTCAAAATGCTGTTAATGGAAGATATTTATAATTCTATTCAATAGAGAAGGACCCGCATTTTGTCCAATTATAGGTGAGTTTCCAGTTAATGGTACGGGTTCTATGGCTTTCATTTAAACTTTGACGTACCTGGGGTTTTTAAGGCTCTTTCTTGCAGCGATTTCAAATTGTTACTATGCAAGAGCGATGTACAAGAGAAGCAATACCGGGTTGTTGTCCTGAGTGACAACTACAAATTATCCGCAGTTCAACTGGACATGGTCTAAGTCTTAAGTGAACGAGTAAACCGCTCAAATGTGTTATTGGAAATCTTAAATTTTCAGATGGTTCTGTCTTGAGGTTTAGGGGCTCAAATATTATATGTTTCAATTTAGTTTAGCCAGACATCCAGACATCTGCTTTCTTTCCATTTTTAATATATCTGCTACGAACAAAAACAGCTAAAGTCGAGTTTAGACTAAATTGAGTTTTCGATACCTACCATTATATTCAGCATGCACAAATCTTCAAGATACATTTTTTCTAGCTGCTTTTCTTAAAAATTGGACCTACTTTGCCGAATTATAATGGATAGTCTAGACTCTACAACCATTTGAAATTTAAAACTTTTTAGCAAAACTTTAATATGCTCTCCTGAAAAATTATCAAATTCTACTCATCTTTTTTCAACAATGCAGGCGAAAAAAGATGTCAATGAAATTACGTTTAAACCTTAAAATTTAAAACTAATATTTAAAATAAATTAAACGTCAAAAAAAACATCGTTTTTCTACTGGTAGAGGAATATTTAGATTCAATTTCTAAAGGAATCTGAGTTTCTAGGCTTAAAAATAATTTTTAAATTCCAACTATTAATTAGTAATTTGTATTGTTATTTAAGTATTTTTTGTATTTGTATTTTTAAGAAAAAAGCAGATGTGGTGGGTATTTTAATTGAGAAATGCTGACCATAATTCTTATTACAGGCCGACAAAAAAGTTTACACGATGGCGGAAATTTAGAAATGCGGAACTACCTACATAAATGCACTACCTGACGATCAGCGATGTCAGATGTGGGGATTTTTCCCCATTTTAGGGGTATTTTTCACTTAATGGGGAAATTTGGAAAAAAACAAAACACACGCATGTTTATCAGTTTTGCATATTTTAAAAATAAAACTCGTGTAGTTAACTTTCAAAGAAATCCCGAACATAAGAACATCACCGCGTTTTTAGAATCTAAGCGATTTAGCTCCAAGCGCATTTCGAACTGAACACCACCTTTGCTCACATGTGTCATTTTCGCATTCAGTTCACTAATGTGGTATTCGATTGGGCGCTCTCGGAGCACTTTGTTTGCTCTTCAGATTTACCAATACAAGTACATTTGAGTGTGACTGGTGGAGTTTGTTTACAGTTTCTTGAATTTCTTCTACAGCATTGCATCGGGTGAATCTATTTTTGTAAATTATTTATCTACACGGAACGGCAATCGAATGTTTTAATATTAAAATCAACCAGTGAATGGAAAGCGCTTAGAAAAATGTCGAAGGCTAAACATATTCAAGTCGCACGAATATCAGCACAAAAAAAGCAAGTGACGTTTTTATGTTCGATTAGGCACACGAAATCTGAAATCTGAGTGCAAATCTGAAGAAGCCCAATCGAATACCACTAACTGCAACCTTTTTGCAAATTCAATATCAGCTGTGAAGTTCACTTGAATAAATGTACCAGTAATATTAGATTTTAATAACTTAGTCTGTATTTCTACATTCATTTATTATAATTATGGCTCGTTATTATTCCAAAATGAGTAAATACTTTAAAGCAAACATATAGTGAATTAATTATTTATGTGTTAAATTTGAATTGAATTTTGTATAACCTTCTTAAAAAAAAAGATGTTTTCCAATAAAAGAACACAAATGTTTCGTTATATTAAAAATTCACCTCAAGGTACATTTTTACTTTTCTTCAATGAATCGAAATGGAGAAAAAACTTATACGAAATGGTGAGTTTTGGCAAACAAAATCTAGCATCACTGCTGACGATGACACATTTCCTGTTGAATTTGGCGTCGGCTTGGCAATGTCGTTGACTTATCACTATTTCCATAAAGTCACAAGCAAGGAAAAATTTTTAAGTGAATATATCGGCCATTCGGGCCGCGAAGATGGGCCCTGGGCACGGGAACGAGCGCCAACTCTTATACAAAATAACAAGGTAAACATGTAAAGATAGTTGTCAGGGGAAAAAATATAACCGCAGTCGGTAGAGGATGAGAAGTTGTAGGAAAACTGTACTTTCTTAATTTTTAGCTAACCTTTAAGCCTCAGTTCGCTTGTGCTTGTAAATATGGGCTTTTGACCCCACCAGACTTCAGAAAAGATCCGCAGCTATAATAGATGAATTTAAAGCGAAGTCAAGCAACTTGATAGAATAGATAATAACCACAGATTTTGTGTTCCGATTATGTGAAACAAATTTCGCTCCCGCCGGAAAAGAATGCCAAACCGCAGTAGATATATTCGATAGACACGTTCGGCTGCACTTTCTTGCACTCACTTTTTTTCCAAACCCAATCTTTCGAGTGTTTTATTCAACCATCAGAACCAACCATATGCTTTGCTTTGCCAAAATGTTCTGTCAAAATTCCCACCACCACTCATCAGGGGTGGTCTATTGTGTGCAATAAATCAAAGCCCATTACTTATCATAAAATCAGACTTGTAACGTGGCAGTTCTTCAAGTACATTATTCCTGTCCTTGGTTGGCAGTAAAATACCTCCCAGGATCGCGGAGATAAGTCATAACAAAGAAACAATTGTTGCCAACTATTCTGCGCCATCACACAGACACCACGATATCCAGCACACAAATGAAACGTTATACATTTCAATAACACAATCAAACATTCAACCCAGGCAAACAAAGAGGAAATGGGATTCGCTGACGTTTACCATAAATCCTTTCAAACAGGAAAGACCAAATAAAACATTCCCACTGGGGCTTACTCCGCTGTAACCGTTTTGTAAGGCACGTTGTTAGCGACACAGAACTCAAACTCTACACACACATAGTCAGACCTCCCTGCTGCTAGTAAGGGCTTGTTTTGCCCTTTGACATTTGAACGCATCGGGTTCTGCTTCTGCACCAAGGACGCAACTTGGGCAAAACACTTTTAGTGGATGGAGTTCGTGGCGTGTTGACGTCATTGTCTGCAACATACTTTCGGTTTCGCTCTCAAATCCATATGCCCCAGTGAGAGTATACCAAAGGAATCGTTTCTAAACATTTCTTGCACGCCGCGTAGGGGGTAAATGCAGTTTATGATACTCCCATCAGGCTTCACAGAACTATTCAGACACAAAGCGCACAAAGTCCTGTAAATATGTGGTGTATCGTAAACCAGGAAAAAGTAACCACTCAATAGAGGCCAAGGGGTTGAAAAAACCGAAAACAAATCCGCAAACAAAAACGGGAAACATTCCATGCGGCAGCCGAGGAGGCAAAGCGTGTATACACAAAGCAGACAGCAGAGTGCCCTCTGCAATGGTCAGAGGTCCGAGAAACTCAAGGGACCGAGGGCGTGCAGAGCTCCCAAAGTGAGTGGTTTTTCTAGGGCAGACGGCCGGCGATGACGATGGCGGAATGTGGTGGCTGCGATTTACACGAGCGTATAAAAAGTAATTGTAACGACTTATCAGGATTTAGGAGATTTTGCTGTTTGAATGCGGTGTTACAAAGGACATAATGAATGCTAATTGGGTTTGGAAGAGAGCTGCGCTAAGTGGAGTTTTGAACCGTATTAAGTGAATCCATTAAGCGGTCTGATGTGCAATTTCCAGGCACACACAAACACCTATGATTTGGGCGGCAGATTGAGCCGATAGGATTGGCAAACTTTGCTCTCCTAACTCTCCTCTAGATAAAAACCGTAATACGACCAAAAGTTCCGCGAAGACTGGGGTCGCATTCAAGCGCCTATTAATTTTGCCTCACAAGTGATACATATCCCTAACAAGGACACTCCTTCCACTTGCCCCCATCTCACACCTTCACTACGCGATTTCAACGACCTGCATCACGTACATAACAAACTGTTCGGAACTAACTAAAACCTCAAAAACAAAGGCATGTGTGTAAAGTCGCCCTTTCTTATAACAGCCCAGACCGCAAACAAACGCCAAACAACAACAACTGGCGCAAACAAATATATCCTTTAAAATTATTGTGTTTATGGTCAGTGCGTTCGTTTACTCGAGAAGAAAAAAACTCCTTATTCTCCCCTTCTGTTTGTGTACGAGCATGTTAGAGATGTTGTGTTGAGCGTTGAGGTTTCGCATCATACCATCGATGATAGTGCACCCTATAACAGCTCCCGCATTTATGGATGCCCGCACCAACCCAAACCCATTCCCACATGCAATACAGCATCGTAGTGTATAGACCACGAGTGTGATGCGGTCATAATTGTCGAGGTTTTTGAGTGAAACCGCAAAAATTTCCACTTGCATTGTTTTCGAAAAGCGAGAAATGCTAAATGGAAAACAGGGAACAACAATTGTAAAAAAAAACAAATAGATCCTAACCAACTACAACTACTTGAACGGATGGTGAGTGTGTTTGCGGGTGGAATGTGTACACACCATGTAAATGTATAACTTGATGTTGCCACATAAAGAACAACTTCCTGATCAAAGTTCCTGTAAAGTTTTTATTTTTTTTCTGCGAGTTGTTTGTTCAGGAATTCATGTGTCTGTTTTGGTTTCTCTTTCTAATGTTTGAGTGTTCGGTGGTGAGCTGTACAAGTACATCAGGTCCTACATTAGTCGAGGGGCAGTCTTGTTGATGTGTCCTGAATGAAATTTTGCACAGAGCTTATAGGTGAAAGACTCAAATTGGTTAAATTACATCTCTGCATTAGCTGTGAGTTTCTTTGCGGGACCATATCATAGTTGACCTAACTGTTTTATTCAACTATACGAATACACGTGTCATTTTTCGTGGCATATTTTGACATGTTGACATCACAAAAATTCGCCCATTCGGTGAGAGTATGCTGCGACAGGCCGCGACCAGACGATTGACAGGCGATCACACGTTCTGACAAATTTAGGACAAATGTCAACGTCATGAGTCGGCATGTCAAAATTTTGACATGAAAAGTGGCATGTGTTATATCAGTAGCTACATGGCAAACGAGGAAATAATTTCTGTTAGTGTATATTTCAAACAATGACCTAAAAATCGGTTTTAACATTTTTCTTTGCATGGAATGGAAGAGTTTCCAGATAACAGCATTGCCAGACATCCCGGTTCGCCCAGGACGTCCCGGATCTAAGATAAAATTTCGGTTGTCCCACAGCTTTTGTCCCTGGTTGCGACTTAAATACACAAAAACTACATACGGCAAATATCTCTCTTGTTCACAACCAGTGATGCCACTAAAGAAATGTAAATTCTGACCGGTTTAAAATTTTTTAAATTTGGTCTTTAAATCCGGTCAATGGTTAAAATAAGAATTTTTGACCAGAACTCCGGTCAGAAATAGAATATAGTGATATATATATTTATACTTAAAATATAAAACAAATATTAACTTATCTCAAGCCAAATAAAACAAAGAATTCATTCAAATGCTTGGCATCACTACGTTTTACAGAAAACGGATCCAACAATCTAATTCAGTCTTCTAAAATATTGTTAAATGTATAATATATATTATTGGGAAACATTTTCATTTATAAATTACATATAAAAAAATGCACCATCATCACCAATCGGAAATACTTGAATTATAATTTGTATATACCTTCCTCGTGTGTCTCTATTTTTATTATGATTTCATCAAATAAAAACACAAACTCTAGAGAAATAATTTGCAATCACATAGCGATTCATGTTCAGACTCACTTCCTATAAATCTTGAACACCCCCAGTCGCAGTTTTGGTGGGAGCATTCAAATGAGATATGAGACTCCCGTTATCGTGGAGTTTTCTAGGATTATTCACAATAAATTGGTTTCTGTATGAAATTGTGAGGCTGTTTGTTAAGTATGGCCAAGTACAATATTATTTCTCCGGCCAAAAAAAGTTTTTCCGGTTAAAAATTTGTTTCGTTTCGGTCAAAAATCGGCTAGAACGGATCTCAGAATATTCTCCGGTTAGAGTGAAGAGATTTCGGTTGAATATGTCCGGAATCCGGTCAGAATGGCAACACTGTTTCCAAAACACCCACTGCATTCTAAATTATTGACCTTAACAAATTCTCCTTAAAATTTTCAATCAAGCACGCCGAACATAAAGAATGTTATTTCTGCCAAGTGACAGCTGTTATTCAAATGAATAAAAATGATTTTTTAATTTTGTCCCGGGAGGAAATTGGAAATCCCGGTTTTTTTTCCATATTTTTGCCATTCGTGCCTGGCAAAATCTGGCAACCCTACTAACAACACTAATTTTATTGGAAGGGAAACTATTTTTGAAGTAAAGCTTTTCGTTACATGATAACTTATGATTTACTGGCAAACATGTGTAAGGTGCTCGACATAACATCCCTGGAAAAGCATGCAATTTGCAAGAGCATATTTTTCGAAACACATTACATTAGGTGTGTTTTATTGATTATCTATTTCAGCAAAACTAGGAATTTTTAGCATGCTACAACTACACTTCCGATACTATCATTACCTACATATTTTTATCTCCAGTGGAACTGACATGGCGGCAGCAGTTCATATTGAAACTCTTCTGGTGATTTCCTCATGACATGGCTAGTGAACTCCTTTCAGCATCATTCATTTTCGAGTTAAAGTAAAAATCGAGACACATAACAAAATAGACCAGTTTATAACTCTTTATGGAAAAAATGTGACTGTGGACTGTTTTATTGCCCATCGTCGAAATAAGAGAACAAAATTGAGACACATTAGAAAATATACCAGTTTCTAGCTCTTTTTTACGATTGTGACTGTGGATTGTTTTATTGCCCATCTTCTACTTAGGTAACTGACTTACTACATATAAACGAAAAAAAAAAATATGTTTAACAAATGCCTTTGCAGCTTCCTCATGTAACACCCCTGCATTAGGAAATCGGGCTCTAATGCTCATGAATAATATTTAGATTAATAGATTGAGGCCCCTATTGCGAAGATCAACTATCAATTAATAATTGAAATTTATCAATCAATTTTATTAAATGGTATTGCGACTGTCAACTGTCAATATTGTTGATACATTGTTAATTTTTTTTAAAAATCTATTGTGATTGAAAAAAATCGGTATTGTGAAAAACAATTTTCATCGATTTTCTTGTCAGCTGTCAATTTTTCTTTCAATCGCAAATTTGCAGTCGATGAGTACGTGCTACCTCAAGGAATAAAAAAAAAAAGTGAGTTTCTAATTAAAGAAGTGATACATTTTTAATTTGTTTATTTCCAAAGGTCTCAAAAAGTAGTGAGCAACAAAAAACAGCTATGCAAATTGGTCCAGTTGATGGAAGAAAACGTGGAACTCGCCAAGGGATTTTGTTCCAAAGCTGTAGACAATAAAAAATGGGAAAGAATTGCTGTAGAGCTGAATAGCCTAGGGCCTCCAGAACGAACTTCGGAAAAGTGGCAGAGAGTATGGATCGATCTCAAATGCAAGATTAAGAAGAAGAAAACCGAAAACAAAATAGAAGTAACAGCCACTGGTGGTGGCCCAAACAGGCTTCACCATTTCAGCGATTCAGAAGAAGCTTCCACCTGGAAGAGAATTTGGTATCGAATTTGAAAACGATATGTCAATTGAAGATGCCGCAAATGAACAATCTGTGGATGACCCAGTCCCAGTTGAAGGCGAAATTCGTAACAATCACTATTCAAATCAAAAATATTTTAGAACTGTCAAAGTTGAGTTTTCATTCACAACAACTTTATTTTTTGCGTTATGTTCACAATAGCTTATATTTTTATCAATTGTATTTCGCAATACCAACATAAATTTTATTTGATTTATTTTGTCAATCGTCAACAGATTGATGGTTGATCTTCGCAATAGGGGTGTGAATGTGAACTGTTTTTTAAAATCCATCTCATTTATTTGCAAACCTTTTGTAGCGATCTCTGATAACATCCCTGCGCTGTCACTAATTTTATAAAAAAATAAAACTATACTTTTAATAATTAACCGAATGCGACGTAAACACAGCTTAGCAACATTTTAAAAATCACGTCTCACAGCCCTTTCCACTCTTACAAATAACATCCCTGAAATCAAGCCCGAATCGATTTATAAAAATGCGGAAAATATGTGTGAATCTTTTTAATATTTTCATTCCAAGTACACTCACGTTTTCGACTACATTACACAATCAATGAAGGACTCCTTAAGGAGATTATGAGGTTTTCTCTCCTTTTTTTTGTTATTCTCTGTGCAGCAATCCTTACAAGAACTTGACTATTGCCTTTTACAAGCAAGTATTTTGGCATGTGCAGACAAAAAGTCTGTTGCAAATGTACCCTTTTTGTGTACCCAAGAAAGATCCGTACTGCATGATAATGCGATTCGTTTCGCTTTTGTATGTGAGTGGGCAGTTCCGATTCAGCAGAAGAAAAAACCAAAAGTGCTATATGCTCAGTCATATGTGGAATGAACTACTCCAAGGGACTTTTATCGGAAATTTTGATTTCGCTTCTTTGCTCCTTCTTTTAATAGAGAGAAAGAGAAGAGTATTTTCGTTATTATTATTTTTTTTTTTTTTTGTTGGCAACATTTCAAATCTTACGATTTACTTTATAACACTTTGCTGGGTGTGTGCAGTGCAGGGCAAGTTTTGGCTATAACCAACGGGCTTCATCGTATTACATACTGTGAGTTGGAGTGCATTTAAAATTTTGTTCTTTTTTTTCTACTAACACACATTTGTAGAAAATTTAATACTGGATGTTTGCAGGGATTGTAGTTCAGTCGGAGTAGGCTCTAGGAAGGCTGAACTGATGGCACGAAGAAAGATGACATTGTGTTGAGGGTGGAAGTGATAACCATGTGTATAGGAGATGGATGCTGAGTTGGAGGCGTACCCCTTCAAGATATTCACATCCTTAGCCTATTTTCTATTGAATTTTTAAGAAATGTTTACGTGTTGTTTTCTTTTGCTGTAAATGGGGGAGTGTGCTCTCCAGCCTTGGGCTAAATGTTTCACTGTGCTATGTGAGTGATTTGTGGAATGCGAATTTGTAATGAGTCTAGTGGTTTTTAAAAGCTCAGTAAACTGCGTAAGGCTCTTAAAACCCATTTCTCATTGGGAGGACAGTTGCTTTTGGACCTTTTCCTGTTTCCAGATTTCGATCTTACAAGCAATACTTATATCTAGTACGAACCATTTTACTTTGTTGCTTCGTTTAATTCCATTTCACATTCAGGGTTGTGCGGAAGATAGGTTTCTACATAATTTTCAATTCAAAAATGCATACCTCTGCAGCGGCTTTTCTGGTATGCTGCGAGGTTTTCCATAGGTTCCTGCAGCGACATCGAGATGAGTGTCCATTTAGTGGAGTAAACTGTTTGACCCTCCATTAGTTTCCCCTAGAATAAAAGAACTAAATAAATGTTGTAGCTATACGTATTTGAAGTCGAAATATTCGGGAACATCCTCTCATCCCGCTTTCAACAGCGTTTCGACTTTCAGTGTTCGCTTTTGGAATCGTTTTTCATTAAAATTTTAAAATTCAATAACAATTTACGAAGAAATTGTGATAACAAACGCAAAGCCTATTGCCTATTAAAGTTTTTTTTTTTTAAATGGATACCCATACAGAACTACAGCCCAAGTAGCTTTGCGAGCCAAGCAGGAAATGTACCAGCCATGCGGTTTATATAATTCATTTTCGCAGCTCAAAAGTTGTTAACATATCAACCTATTTTTTTTTTTGTAAAATCTGAAGGAACGCCAAACCTCCCCTGATGGATCTATGAAAATTTGTTTGAAGTTCGCGACCGATTTCAGACTTATTGTCCTGATTCTTAGGAGTTTTAAGAAAGCCTCATGTTTTTAAGGTATCCATTGTACATAGCTCCTGAAGGAAGAGCTACCTCCCAGTCCAGTTTTTGTATTTATTGGAAAAATCCTCTTGAATAGCCTCTCCAATGAAGAGGAGTTTGTAAAATAAGCTTTCGCTAAAAGGGCTCCACTTTGAATGGTAAAGAGAGCGCTACAAATTAGGGAAAATGATCTTCTGCACGGAAGCATTTTTATAGAAGGACTCCAGAGATTAAAGAGCCAATCACGTTTAAGGAAGGTCACCCCTCAGTCGTCTAAGAACCTACTTTCCACCTCATTTAACATCTGTCATGCCAAATTTACAACAGTCCTCTCTTATATAAAATTCCCTATCTTTGATTAAATCTCAGATCCAGAGTACCCCTTTGCTGTCTAGCAGAGCTGATTACGCCAACAAAAGTTGCATTGTCAAAAGCGCCCTCACCCCTCACTCTCGGCCAAAATACACACAGGACATTCTTTCAATGAGTCACCAAATTTTTAAATAGAATAACAAGAATAACGAGCTAACAAATTTGCATTCACAGCTCAGCTAGTCTCGCCATGCTTTCGGTGATTATTCTTGACAAGGGAATATTCATCTTTGACAATCGTTCGTATAAAACTGCGGGGATCGTTTTATAAGGTAGCACCCAGCAAGCGGTAAAAAGTCACCACACCTTACACCAGCATCTTCGATGTCTTTAAAAGGCTTTTAATATCGATCACTGTTCGTCAGATTCATTTCAATTTATAAACTCCTGGGACTTGTTGCAGCACATAACAAGAGACAAGCACTCAGGTTTGAGCGGTTCACCAAACTACAGTTTTCACTCAGGGACTCTATCTTTTTACAAAAAACGTCTATGGCGCACTTTTCGACTCACATGTTGGTCCTTTGCTTCGGCCTCTAGAGGTTTCACTATTGAATTATATGAAATTGGACGTGATGAACATATTTTTAAGAGGTTTGCATAGATCAGGGGTCAGATTCTGTGAGGCGAAACGAACAAATGATTTGCCCTATGTTACAAAAGCAGATTTCTTCGTACACTCGAAAACGTTTTAACGTCATACAGAATCATACCCCAGGCCTCCAACAATTTAAACTGCGGCCAATCCGTGGATTAGTAGTACGTGGCGAAGTTGGTTTTTTATCCGTATGGTAAATTTGGCTGTGTTCCGTGATTGTATAGCTTATGTTTTCTATGCGGGAATTTTTGGACATACCAGCTTTAAGACTCTGCTCAGACCGAGCTAAGTAAATAATTCGACAGATCTGCCTCTTTTCCTAAGGCTTGCCTAGTCAGTCTTCTTTGGATTATTGGTTTTCCGCAATCGGCACCTAAGATCCGACAACTGTATTATCGTCCGGAACCTCCAAGGTATGGACCTACACTTTCTGTTTTGGATAGAGTTAGGTCCATGACACTTGTCTTAAAATGAAAAGTCGCCGTAGAAAATTCATATATTTAGGACCTAGCTTTTTGAATTGTTGGTACAAATGAAATCTTAAGCTGAACAAAACAATCTTTCTCAGGACAGGGTCGGACATTCGTGAGAGGTTCCACTAGACGTTAGAAATATTGATCCTATAAGTCGGTATTTTTGAACAAGTGATTAGGACCAGCGTCTTAAATTCACGGTTTGTTATTTTCGAGCCTACCCCTTAGCAAGTGCCACGGTAATCGATTTGTTTATTAAATACGATGCAACACTGAAAGTTTGTCCTCTTTGTTAGTGTCATTCCTTATGGCAATAGCAAGTGGGCCCTAAGTATATGAATGGGAAACTTTAGCCTTGGTCGCTTTCGCGTATTTCAAGAAAAGTTTTGACCGTTTCCGACTGTTTGTCATATATTATCGAAACTCAACTCAACGCCAGTGAGTAATATTTGTCTGCCGTACAGGGTGGACTTTGTCGAAGTCCTAGCGTCGAAAACATTTGCAGTTTGAAATATGTTTCCAAAAATGTTCGTGAGGACCAAAGGATTATAGCTACGGCTACGCGTGTCAATTTTCGTGGCATATTTTGACGTGCTGACGTCACAAAAACTCGGTCATTCGTTGGCCACTCGTGTGTCTTTCGTGAGAGTGCGCTGCGACATCCCGCGTGACCAGATGCTTGACAGGCGATCACACGTAGTGACAAATTTAGGACAAATGTTTACGTCATTATGTCGGCATGTCAAAATTTGACATGAAAAGTTGCACGTTTAGTCGTAGCTTTACTGCTCACAACCGTTCGTTTGTGTGAGTATTTCAGTGTCGGAACGAATCGAAAGGATCTTCAATTTTCTGCCGAGTCCAAACCAGAAATGCCAGAAATGCCTTTTTTTTTTAATTTCTACATTTTTTACGTCTGCTACGTAACTGAGGTAGTAAGTAGTTGACGTAACAAAATATAATAAACGTAGTGCTAACTGTCAAAATGTAGTTAGCGTTGTCAGATCCAACCGTCCAAACTGACAAACTGAAAAATTCCAAATCTGTTTCGCTTTATTTTTTAGTGAAATTCAACTTTGCAACAAATGTAGGTATAGTAAATGAAACAAATGAGGCCTGTAGTTTACTCGATTTACTACGCGTAGTTAATTGAGTAGATTACCTCTCGTAAACTACTCTGCCAACCCTGGTCCAAATGGCTAATTGAGGAGCTCCTTTTCATGACAGTTATGCTCTCGGATGTTTGTCAGACGTTCGCGCGAGGTGGCGCAGTAGCAAAAAAAAAAACTTAGATGGAATTTAGGTGCCTGACAAGAGTCCCCTAAAGTCCACGTGGCTTTTCTGTCAAAACTACACAAATCACTTTGCGCTTAGCCCATTTTGAGGGCGTTAACGTGTTAATTGTAAAATGTTAACTATTATAATGGAAATGTGCGGTGCTCATTAACAGGTAATTGAAAATTTGCCACGTTCTTAATTATGCGGCTTTGTGTTAACATTTTTCCAACATTTACGCTTATTTTTTCCTTTCCGTTTACAATCATACACACGGACTTCAAACAAGGTGGAGCGAGCTGCGTTTGTCGGCGGACTATTATTTTAACCAAATTAGCTGTACCATACAGTTGGTATAATAATGCTACATGCGAAGGCATTTCAATTTTACACAACACCCATGCTAATTGGATTGGTGTGTGTGTGTCGTACATGATTTGTGCTTTTGATGTTTTATTGTAGTAATCACCTTTCCGCTGGGCCGTTTCTGTAATGCAATTAAAATGTAATATCAATTAGACTTTGATTATTATTTGTCCGCTCGTGTCGGCATATTCACATAATCAGGAAATTAAAAAAAAAGAAAAAATATATTGTACAGCAATAAAAAAATGATTTGCATTCGGAATTCATTGCTTGAGTCTAAAGGATAATCTGCAAACTAAACGCAACCAAGTATCTGTCACAGTTGTTATGGACTTTTGGCAAGCTCAATTCATGTAGAAGTTCCAATGGACTTTCTCGTAATTTAATATTCCTTGGGCAGGGATAATCCCATATAATGGGGGCCCAAGAAGATCCGCTCATAATTTATGCATGCAAACAAGTTAAGCTTTTGCAAGTTTTTAGGTTAAAGTTAATCCGCTTTCGGTAACCAAGAAGGGAAAGTTTCCTTGCCCTCAGTGACCATTTATATAGAGAGAATGTGTGATTGTGTTTTGTACTGCAACTGCGTTTTGAAATAAAATTTAAATTCCCTTTTTTTCTTTCTAGGTAAGGATTGTCACACTATTAGCGTTGGGTTCCAGCTAAACACAGATAGAGGTAAATTAATTGAAATTATTAGGTACACAAGTGAAGCACACTTGGGAAAATGACTGGAGGAGACTTGAGCGCGTTTGTTAAATTTTGTTTATTTTAGTTGCCGCCGTGAATCTGCCGGCTTCGCTTTGGCTGATGGCACTGGAGTCGGGCCTCGCAATAGTTACAGGAATTGCGGAACATTTTAACTGTTCATTATTGAGTGAAGGGGCTTTCAAATAGTTCGTCGTTTTGTTCAGTATGTACCTAGTTTAAAATTCATTTGTACGTGTGGCTCTGGTAATTGAGATTTAGAAATCGCTGTTGAGACTGTACTTCACTTGGCAGCTGGGATTTTGTTCTTTGTAGACCTAATACTGCTGAGAAAGATGTCATCTGCAACAAAACGTGGCGGTATACTTTTGTCATGCAATATACGTCAACCATTTGGTAATCATTGCAGAAAGTTAATTGAATACTTTGAGACTCGTTGGGTGGAACGATTTGTGTTTTGTGGCCTGCACAAGTGACCATCCATCCAACATTGAATCTTGCGGCACTGAGTTTAACTAACCAAATTTCCTCCGGGTAGACTCAAAATAACTGACTTAATCCAATAAAGTCTACCTATGCCTTTACAGACCGAGCCGAGGACCGGGCCCCCCTACCTGACGTCCTGAATTCCAAGGAACGGTTTGGAAGCCGTGTTCCCTACACATATTTTTCACTGGCTGGTAGTTGAGGTCTCCTTATACTTGTGCGCGTCGCCTAATACGCTGTCTTCCTCTACAGCGAAGTCACTGCCTGACCAGTGGTATTCATTCGCTGTACATGCTCTACCCGTCTTAGACGACTTTTCTGACCGTGCAAGTCGTTGCATAGCTCGTAGAGTTCACTGTTTCATTTGGACTCGTTGTGTTTTTTTATGATCCACCCTATCATGAATATTTGGGTTCGGTTGTTGACTTACCGGGCCTAAAACCACACTGATAGGGACCAATCAGATCGTTAACGAATAGTATATGTTCTGCGGAAGCAAGAACTAATTGTTTCAGCAGAGCTGACAGGATATTCTATACGATGTTAAGGAAGCTGATACTTCTGCAGACTGCCGCAGTTAGAGGGCCTCCTTTCTTGTGGAAGTTTATGCTTTCCTTCGACGAAATGTTTCAAATGAGCTTGTGTATGCTCTGTCATCTACCGCTGACTTGAAAAGCTCGGCAGCTAAATCCAAACCTTGTTGGACTTCAGCTGGGATATTGCTATCCCCACTTTGGTGAGGTAGGCAGAAGCTTGACTGGAAACGAACTGCGGACATTCCTTCTGCGCAAGTTGTCTCATCTTCGCCATTTAACAGTCTGCTAAAATGGTGTTTCCATGTCCTCAGCACCGACCGATCCAGAACAAGAGTTGAGAAAACAACCACGTCGGCTCCGATTTGCTGCATGCATATCTGATCGAGTTGGTTAATGTCCTCGGTGTTTTGTGATGAGCTCAGGAATATTGTGGTTCATTTTAGAGGTCTAAGCTTTTGTCAAATCTATTGCACAAATAATTCGCACTCACTTGCGTCCTGTTCCCAGAACCTGATACCAAAGTTTGAACTCATTGCTCATTCGTCTCCCATCTCCTGGTAGTTCTTACAAACAATCTCACTAAACGTCCAAGGACCATCTAAGGCATCAGATGAGGGAACATTTTAAACCAAAAAGTAGGTACCTATCTGCTATTGTGAGAGTTATTATTTCCACGAAAGGCCGAGTTTTTATTTGTCCAAAAAGACCGAAACTAACAACACAGCCTAGCTACGCTCCGACAAGTCCTTTTATAACAACTTCCAAACGATCGACCTCCTCCCGCGATAAATTCACTAATTACATCTCAAAAAGTCGACTTATCTCATTACATCATGTTCGCATTACAATCCACAAAGTTTCAAACTCATTTCGGCAATTCAACTATTTTTTTTACACAACCAAAAGGAGAACTTGGAAAGCTAAAAAAAAAAAATTGGAAACCACTGCCATCCTTCAAACGAAGATAATTTACGGCCAATGGAATTCTCTTACACTTTTATCAAAATTCAATTTGCCACATAACTAACCACAAACTGTAGGAACAAAAAAAAAAAAACAGATTTACACAGAAAAAAAATTCATAAAAAAGGGATAAAAATGCAGAATTCAAACGTAACAACTTTTCGTTGAATCAGCTCTATACAATTTGAACCCATTTTCTATTACCTCCTCTGAAGATAGTAGCACTGAAAACTTATTGCGTAAAACTTTTTAATTGAGGAGGGCCAAGTTATTCTTCTTCCCCACTGGAGAACGGGTTTGGTAACTCCAAAGATATTCGAATAGGTATGACATTGGGTCTGCAAATAAAAAAAATTCAAAAAATTCCACCTCTCGCGGATATAATAGACAATTGGGGGGTTAAAAAAAATGTTACCGCCATAAATTTGTGGGCCAGAAACTCGATGATGATGCTATTTCTATTTCACCTTCCAGTTCCCCCCGACTGAGATCAACCCAGTGTCTTGTGGCCATGGCCTCTGTTCGGTTCTGTTGCACTGTGGGCGCGCCACATATTTTGCTAACTTTGCCAAAAAAAATAAAAACCTGAAAAAAAAACAACACAAACCGGCAAAGGAGTAAAGAGGACTATTCCAGCGACGAAAATGAAGACCATCACCCAATTGCATTACACAATGGGGCCACAGCAATAGCTGTGTTGATACTTGTATTCCCTTAGCGCTAACTAAACTCAATTGCAGCGCTGTACCCCGGGGAGAGCGAGACGGTTCGACGGTGTACGGTTGGAGGCAATCCTTAAAGGATACCGAAATATTCTATACAGACAACAGACTATAGACTATAGACACCAAAGGGCATTCCCCAAAATGGTATTGATTTTTAAGTGAAGGAAATTTGTGGCTTCCTGATTCGTTTCAGTTTTATTGCCGTTCTGTCGTAGTCATAGGGAATTTCAAGTAGGTAGCTAAGCTGAATAAAATTTCGTGGTCAACGTCAAATTAGGAGGACCAAGAGTGACGGTTGTTTCTCTGGAAAGTGGAAAATAAATGCCTTTGATATGCTTTCAAGTGACAGAGGATACAATACAATAAATGTTTGTGCTTACGACTTCTTGCTGGTCCTTGATTCGTTATAAATTTATGTAATTTATACAAAAAAGCTGGATAGACGAAAAAAAAAAAAAAAAAAAGACAATCAACAGATACCTACGATGATCGCATCCAAGACGGACGAACACAACAACTGTCGATGGAACCCAAAAGCAGACGGCGCGGCACGACAAACACACACCGGAGCGATTGTATGTAAAATGTATATCAGCAGGTAGGGCACTGGGTAAGGGTAGGTTTATCAATATTTTGCATAGGAAGAGTCAGTCTTCTACTGGAATTGCAATCCGCCGAGGTAGGTTCTCCAAAACCGCAAGTAAAATACCTACACGGAGTCCTGATATAATAATTGCGTGGAACCTGGATTAGGTAAATCCTAAATTTATGTAATTTACCGCCCAGGATTCGAGGTTCAAAAAGCTGCATTTCGCAGTCCACTGACATTTACTAACCTTAGAATCGGACAGTTTACATTTTAGTTGTACGGAAACGACGGAGGAATTTTTTAAAAAACTTTTCACTTGTAGAATTCGAAATTGAAGTGAGACACGTTCGAAATTGGAACGAGATAAGTACATCAACCTCTCACTAATATTCTGCGGCGCATTTTGCATGCAGTAGAATTTCAACAAGAGCACAAGGTTTGATTTACACGCAACATCAATGTAGGTAGAAGTTTTTTCCCAGTGGCTCTATTTTCTATTGACGGTAGAGTCTGGAAGGGCCGACCGGCCTTGAGGCGCGCACTCCTGCCATGAGCGCTTAAAGTTTATTGCACCGCCTATTACAATGCTAGCCTCTTCTACTAGCTGTCTGATATTGTACTAGTCCTTGTGATGACTGTGTGTGTCAGTAATTGTTCCTTTATTGTAAATGCCTCTCTCGGGAAAGGTGAACCTATAACGCTGCTCGAGATGTTGGCAGATGGGCGTCACTTCTGCACTTAAGTTGTTGCGCATAGCCTCCGTTGGTCCGCAGCTGGATGTTAATTGGTGTCTATGTACTTCCCTAAACTAGTCTTTGTCGAAGGATGACTATAATTGTTAAGGGCGATGCCAGGGGCTTGTCTTTGTCGATGTTGAACGCATAGTCACCTGGTGGCCGATGTCAATAAACTCTTTTCTAGGCCGTCATTAGTTACTCATAAAATGTACATCTATGCTGGATCCCTTCGCTGTCTTGCGGAGTGAGAAGCTTGTATGCCATTGTTCGCTACAGTTGTGACAAGTGCTACAAAGACACCTCGCTTTTGCAACCATTGACCTTTGTCCATTCCTTAGCGCATGCGTTGAAATAGAGGAATTGAATCCAAAGAAGTGGATGCAATTAATCCAAGCGACTACAGAGAAGTCCGACGGGGCACTGACTTTTTATTCTTTCAACTTATTGCTCCTTGAGTTGTTGTCTATCCATCTGTAAGGATATACAAATTTGTAAGACTCACACATGAGCACACTCCAAAGGGGGGTGATCTCGCTTCTCTAATGAATTATGGTAAACCTAATAAAATTCTGTCCAAACTTTGCAGCAATAGCATCAAGGATGCGGTTGATATGGTTTTGTTAGAAGCAGGAAGTAAATGAAATCAGGAAAAAGGCCTTGGGTATAACTCAAGCACAACTGAGCTGATGTCTTTCCCAACAAAACTTAAAACAGCAACTTTCAGGCTTTTCCACGACTAAAGAACCAACATCCCTAAATGTATATCACATCAACACCACGAAAATGAGCAGAGTTCCAAGGAAAATTCGAATTGAAAGCACGGGGACCATGCGATCAAATCCGACCACAGAGTTATGAAAGAAATCGGGCATTCTAACTCAACATCCAAAAAAAATCCTTTATGGGTTGTCCCTTAGGATCCGTATGGTGTTATAGGTCATACAATCGCTACCAAGATTATGTAGTAGATTAAGGAGTCAGGTCAGGGGCTTACACACCGTCGTCCCTTCAGACTTGCGTGAAGCGGGAAAAGCCTGCTAAATACTTAGTCTTAGCGGCTCATGACTGCTAACAACAGAGCATACTCTCGAAGAGCCAGTCCATCATCAAGGTGGCACGTTCAACTACATCCTTTATGCAACTTGCCATTGGAGAAAAAAGTTACTCGGGTTGAAGACTGACTTATTGGCCTTCCCGCGACAAAATTTAAAATCAACCAACTTTCGGCTAAAAACTACCAACTGATACTGTTAATATAGCTCCTACAGAGTTAGTAAAAATAACCGAGCCAACTTGTTTAACGAAACTCGGTTGAAAATAACCTTTTATCAATTTTTCTCGGTCGTAAATAACAAACTAACTCTGTTGAATTTAACCAACTGGCTGATATTTATCTCGAAACTTGGTTCTTAACAACTGATAACGTGTGTTATTTTCACCAGTATGCATTTTACCTATTTATGTCGGTAGTCTTTAACAACAGAGACTTGGTTAATTTTAATCCTTTTTTTTAACCGAGCAAAAATCGCACTCTGTTAGAGCCAATTTTTGAGAGTGTAACTCTGTCTGTCTAAGCAGACGTTGTTCCGCCATTTAAGGTTCTCTTGGGGAAGAGCAAAAATATTCAAAACAAATCTTAAGTAAGCTACAACTCAAGCCACAGACCTAGTTGAAAAAAATGCCAACAAAACTCTGAATCGACTCATACCAAACTAAGCCAGCCCTTCTGTTACATCCTCTTACAAATTTCCGCCAAGAAATTCGCTGACTAAGTCATAATAGATCTGAAAATTCCATCTGGGCAACCGCCAAAAACGCGGATCACCATATCGAGGTTTGGAAACGATGCATAAGCATTTTTTATGTCTGACATATTTAGCAACCTGTTTATCCACCTTACATATTTCAAGAACTTAATGCATTCGACGTGGACTTCCTAAAAACGAATTATTCAAATTAATTTGTTTAGATATTTGGTCATAATAGGTTTGTTCCTTTACTTTTGTAGCTTTTGTAGTAAGAATGGAAAAGACTGTCAAAATGACGGTGGTGGTGACAAATCTAAAAAACTAAATCTAAATTACGAAAAAGTAATCTTTTGTAGCAATCTATGAAAAATGGCAGATACACAATTCACAAATTCCAAAAATTAGGTACGAAAAGTCGTTAAAATATCCGATAAACTCGAAGAAATTGCTAAGTTACTAACAAAATTAGTTGATTCATCCACCTAGAGATGAAAGTGATCAGGTATTAATCGAACTTCTTTCGATGAACCCAAGTATATGGTAGAGCTTGTACTGATTGAACTACAAGCATTCGGGAAGAGGAAAAAGCGGCACTACATTGAGAATTACATGGAGCAGATTGTTCCTTCTAACCAGCGAGGAAGAATTTCGTCGCCACTTTCGAAAAGAATCTTAAGAAGAACATGATTAAATTTTATTTTGCCGCAGGAATACGCAGGAAATCAAAACAAATGCACGGATATGCCAAATAGGTCAACAAATTTCAAATCAGCTGCTAATTGTAAGGTTGCTGTTCTGGGTTGGGTTGCCCAATATACTCGTACACTTATCGAGAAACTTCTCTAAACTTAAAAATGGAAAAGTGTTGAAAGTCGTCCGTTTTGTAGGGTTGATAAAACGTTATAAAACTTTATTTTAATAGAGCAAAATGTTTTAGAAAAAACGATATGTTATTACCTTATATTTTGACAGTTGTCACAAACTCTACACCAAATGTGGAATGTAATCTATTAGCGTTGCCAATAGCTTTTTAAGTAAATATAGTAAATAAACATTTGTATAAATAAACATTTGTGTTCGCCAACAGTGGCTGACAGCCTTTCCACGGCTTAGTTCTTACAACAAGAAATTTGTTGAGTAAAAATTCGTAAGATCCTCAGTGGCGGGGCAGTGTCTTGCTCTCTCGATGACGATCTCTTTAACGAATTTTTCGAGCTAAGGAACGGCATTGCAAAGGAACAGACCAAATATGTTACATTTGCGTCGATACCTTTGCGTCAATAAGCCACACGAGATGTCAAAACAATTTTACATATTTCCATTCATATCTAGCTTCGTATGAGCTTCATCAGAAAGATGGACTTTTGCGAGATTGTTAAAACTTCTCTTGTGTCAATACAGACAGTATTTATTTCTTACCATAAAATCAGTTCACCTAAGTTTTTTCACTGAAAGCCAACCACAAACAACTACAAAAATAACGCCATAAAATCACATCACAAACGGCTCCTCAATTTACCCTCTCTCCAGCTCGCATAAACCTTTGCAAGTCACAACTTATTCATGTTGTATGCATGTTGCACATTTTGTATGTATTTTTTTTTTTTTTTATAAAATTACGCCTTTTGAGAAAAGTGTCACAAATCCGATCAGTCAACCATGGTTGTTGATAGAAGGGGTACCACAGGTCCCAGGCAACAGGACTAACCTGAGCAGAGTTCTGTGAAGCTTTTCACCCTTGCGTTGTAAAAAGACAAACGTATGAAAAATGTAAAAGCTGCTTGAGTTTTGAAAGACTTCCTTTGCAAGTATATCCACACGGACGTTCTTTAAATACATTTTTTTCCCCATTTCATATCTTCCTTCTTTTTTTTATTTGAAGCAATCGAGTGTTAATTTTTCTTTGCCGTAGGAAATTTCAAAAGATTGCTCACTGTTGGCCTTTATATACTTTTTCTCGAGTAGTGTATCATTGGATGCTTGTTTCTCATGGAAAACACAAGTGTGGTGTTGGGTTTAGGGATCAAAACGAACGCTTTGCTTGTAATTGACTGCCTATTAATTTACTGTGTGTACTGAGACTCACTGCGGTTGCTGTGTGTGTGTGTGGATAAGTGAATAAATAATGACTATTGGAGACACACAGCGGACCTGCTCCTGCAGAAATGAAACAGACTGGCGTATGGTGTGAAAGCGGTCGCAGAGAGCAAAAAATCCAAATGAGGAGTGAAAATTAATTTTAATCGCTCAGTTAAAAGATTACAGCGGGCGGCATCGTCATGAGGATTTCTGTGCCAAGTGAGGGTTCTCTATAATTTTTAATGAAATCTGAAGAATAAGCCGTGACATTCAAAAATGAAAGTTGTAAAATATTAATAAAGTGTTTAAAGATCAAATAGAGGGGCCTTAAAGTGATTTTGCTTTCGGACAAAGTTTAGGGAATCCAAAAAGAGAGCGTGAGCCCCGATTCCTTAAGCTGTTTTCAAGGCGAAGTAAGACCATCGACACATTTAAAATCGGCTGGGACAGTTTTGCGTTGTAAGCCTAGGTGCCGATAGACACTAGCCTGGTCCAATGAGATGAGGGATAGGGTTACCCAAGTCGGTAGATAAGTTAAGGGGCATTGCAAAAGCATTTGCCGGCATGTGAGGTCAGGAATCCCAAAGACCTCGTTTTGTCGATATCTGCCAATATTTGTGCCCAAACCTTAATTCAAAGGGTTTGGTAAAATCCAAAAAAGTTCGTAACCTCACAAAACGTCTTTGGAGTCTTTTCCAACAAGTAATTACTGCCCCTTGAATCCAATACAACTTAGAACTCTGGGAAAACTGAGTTAACTTAGTTCCAGTGGAATATTTTGTATCGCCTTTGAAGTGTGCAACATAAGGTTGAATTTTTGAGAGTCCCACCATCAGTTCGGAGGATCATCGCCGCCCATATCTGTAAATTACAACTTTATTATTTCCCAATTCAGACATCCATACGCTCCAGTCAGACGTGAGGTATACATTTTTATTTGCTTTCGTTGAGATCTATCAGTGTCCCACGAAACAGCGGTCTGTGATTTATTCCTTGTTAATGGCTTTCGAAAGACTCAAAAGTCTTTAGAAAATTTGTTCTTTTTTCTTTTCGAAATTAAAGCTGCCTGGAGCAACAGCACGGGAACATAGTCACAAGTTTGTAACTAAGGGTGGGGATTTGTCGCTTGTTTCGAAAAGACTGCAGTTTACATTGGAACCTTTTTACTCAAGGTGAGAGCAGTTGAAAGCAGAGCAGATTGACTGAGTAAAACTTGCCAATAAGGCTGATTTGATTGAATTGAATTGAATTTTTATTTGAACTTAATAAAAAAACTTAAAAAAGTATATTAACAAAAATCATTAAGCATGACTATGCCGTCTGGCAATAAGGCTGAGTACGAGTCATTAAATTAAAAAATATTACATATAGCTGAGGATTATCGCAATAATAGTGAAACAGTGTCGGTAGTATGTACTATAGGACCCATGACCCGATACAAGTTGGTGTTTTGGACATGATTTTAGCCTCATTTGAAGCCAAAACTTCGGTGGCTCATATTTACCTATGTTTACCAGAAGTATGCTAGGCTGTTGATATAACTGACCCAACTTAAATTAAATTTTAGAACCTATGTCTGAAGGTTTCGTAGAATCCATAGGCTTTAAATGAAATATGGATATCAATTCACACAACTAATTTTTTGATTGTCTTCTACTGGATGGAGCTGTGAGTCTTCTTCTGGTATAAGCTGATAAGTTCGGTGAGGGTCCCGAAAAGGTCGCCAATTTATGAACTCGATGTCTGCATACACCGGTGGCTATTTTCAGGACAGTACTTTTCGGCGGTACAAAAAATTTTGGCATGCATCTGAACACTGCTGTGGTTCATAATAAAGGGTTTTCCAATAAGAGGTGTTATTTTGGTATTCAAAGCAAAATGCCATTTTTTGAGATAAATGATCGGACGTTTATTTCAATAAAGGGGAAGGTATGCCGTTCATAATGAAAAGCAACATCCGCCAAATGGCCACCACGAGCACGAATACAGGACCATATCCTTTTCATGAAATTTTCCATAACCAAAGTGGTTGCCCTATGTCCTCTATAGCCTCACGAATTTTATCTTTGAGGTCTTGAATCGACGCTGGGCTGTTGGCGTAGACCTTTTCTTTCACGTGGCCCCAAAGGAAGCAGTCGCAAGGTGTCACAAGATCTCGGTGGCCAAGTGTGATCACCTCTTCGAGAGATATTACGTTCCGGAAACTTTTCCCCTAAAAGATCAATGCTTTCGTTGCTTGTGTGGCACGTAGCGCCGCCTTGTTGAAAGTAAACGTTGTCCAGATCAATACCATCCAACTCCGACCATAAAAAATCATTAATCATCTCTCGATAGCGCAATCCAATCACCGTAACTGTTGATCCAACTTCATTTTTGAAAAAGTAAGGTCCAATGACCCCGCCGGACCATAAACCGCACTAAACAGTCACACGTTGAGGATGGAGGGGCAATAACTCTTGGATTTTCCGAGCCCCAGATGCGACAATTTTGCTTGTACTGCGGTCCGACAAGGTGCTTCACGACGACCAAAAAATGCTTTAGTTTTGCGAACTGTGACTGCAAGATTTTCCCCCTTTTTTGTAGTGAATTTTAATAATTTCAACGCGTTGTTGAAGCGTGTTTCATTTTTAGTAATGGCGTAGTTTCTACTTGTCAAATGTCAAAGAATAAAAGCTTCCGAAGTGACAGCTACCGAAATAGCGGTTCATTCACAATAACACCTCTCATTGGAAAACTCCTTATTTGTCGGTAACGTGGCTGTGAACGGGGGTCCAAGAAGATCTTATTGGAGACATCTCTGATGCATTGTACAGTATCTTGGTTTTACCTTTTATTGATCGGGCCCCCGATTATGACAGATGTAGTTGCATTCACGTGACGTTAAGCTATAATGCTTATCTCGCAGTAGGCGAATAGTCTTTCTTGAGTTTATGAAGCTTCCACTATCCTGGCTTCCCTTTTGTTGGAGGAGATGTGAAAGCTCTGTATGAACCAGGAAGTTCAGGTTTCAAAAGGCATTTTCATGTGATATGGATGTCATTCCCATGCATCGGTCTTAAAGCGCTCTTAAACTTGTGCCTTTGAGATAACATTGGATGGATTATTTTTAAAACGTCTCGAGGCAAGTACCGACAATACAGAAGAAAGTCCATAATGGCAAGACGTATTTTAAAACCCCGTTTGCCCTATGTTTGTAACGCATTCCTCCCTGTAAGTCATCACTAACCAGGCATTGAAATATTCATCAATCATCATCGTCAGTTTCGCTGTTCCGCGTATCTATTGCCAGGGTAACGGGTGAAGTGCGCTCCTCAAAAATGTTCGATCTTTCGCTACTGACTCGTTAATCTAAATTATCAGGGGTAATCCACGGATAGATGAGACATAAACATACTTGGGCTACCCACAAGTTAGAAAATTCCTGCCTGATGGCATGGAATCCAAAGTACAGGGTATCCGCCGTGAAGGTATAGATCCTACTTTGTTTGTTTATAATTTTTGATTAAATGAAAGAGAATGGATCTTATATGGATAAATATTTTATTTAATGTCGGCAATTAAGTATGGAATACAATGCCAAGTAAATGTCCGCCTCTGTTAGTCTCACAAATACGTGCCCTTTTGAGCATAGTATTTCATTAATTGAGGTTGATGGATTGTTTTGAACACGTCCTTGTGCAGTAATAATGTTTTCGGACGATCTTGCAGTACGTTGTGGTCCATGCTTGGGCCTATCACCTACTGACCCTCTTTCTTCGAAATCATTCACTACACGATAAATAGTGCGTTTTGTTGGCAAAAATTTCACGTAACTTTCTCATCGACACAGTAATCGATGATTGATTTTGATAAAATGTTTTAAAGATTTATCGAATATTTTTCCATAATAAATTTGCGACGTGTCTACTTCACGACTGCCAAATATGAACTGTCAAGACTAATGTTTACCAAAATGGCGACAAAACAAAGAAGTATACCTTCCCGGCGGACACCCTGTACATCTTGAAAACCGTGTTGGGAATGCCGAATTATTTTTTGTTCCTTGTGACTGTCACTTGCATGGTTTCCGCACTTCCACTGCTGCAGTTCCCGGCCTGTTTCTACTCCTATTCATCAGGGAGCCCTTATAAGAAAACAAAAATTTCCTCGTTCCGATAACACCTACCTTCAACCAAAATAGACCGCGAAAAATAGCTGTCGAAATAAACTAAAACTAATTAAATAGTAAACAACGTCGCGCCATTGACACCCAGCTACAACCTGCTAACAAAACCAAAACCTCATCATCCGTACACATACTGATTGTGATTGAGTACTATACGCACGAGCGGAACTTACTACTTGTCGTACACTGCGAAGATGCCCGCATCGAGTGCCTTCGCCAGACGTGCACTATCCCGACATCCGCGTCGACACCGCCGCAGACAGCGCCATTGAACTCCTTGTGACTGAGAAGGACTGCAGCAGTAGCAGCACTGCACACTCAGACACCCAGCAACATAAAAGAGCATTGTAATTTGTTACGCGCCTACTTACTTTTAATTGTTACTTGCGCGGCACAATCAAATGAAATCCTCAGGCATCCCGGAGTACCACACGATGACGTAGATTGTTTGCTGATGACGACGGATATGCAAGCTTAATGTCGCGGAAAAGTAGGAAGCCAGACGGCAGAAAAAAGTACCCGCCCGAAAGAAAGGAAGACGACATAGACAGAGGCCCAAGAGTGCAAACAACATAAAAAAAAAATTGTTCAAGACTAGAAGTAGGTGAGTACCATAAACTTCTAAGGGTGCGACACAAAGGGAATACCAGGATGAGAAAGATACAGAGAAGGTGCATTACAACAGGAGAGAACTGATACAGCAATTGGGTGTATTACAAGCCGGCAACAACCACAATTCCATCACCATGCTAGCAGGCCCGGGCTGTCGCCCTCACAATATGTGTGCCACACAGGGCCATCGCCGCCAACCAACGTATATGCATACGCAAGTGCATGGAGTGGGTGTGTTAAAGATTAGCCTTTGGCTTTGCTTGAAGAGCACCTCGTCAAGTATTAATATCCTTGCAACCTTGCAACCAACTAAACAATGTTAGTGTAACATCAAAGTGAATTCTCCGCCCGACGGCCTCTTACTTCATAATTTCCATCGCCGCCGCCGTCCTCTTCGTCGTCGTCGTCGTCAAAACGTGTGCTTGCGAGCTACTATCGCATGGGCATCATGACAAGAGGGTGGCATCACGGGCGGGCGGGTTGGACAGGCCGCAGTATCCTCCTTGAGTATACGTTTATGCAGATTTTTTTTTCTTCTTGTTTGCATATCCTTTTCTCTTTCGTTCTGTGCCTCTTGTCGTGGACTCTTTCTTCCGTTCCTTTGCCTTTGAATTTTGTTTCCTTTATTGTGTGTATTGCTTGTTAGGATAATAATGAGTACTGAGCTGGAAGGGTTGTCTGCAAGAAAAGCTCTGACACAGGCACACGATGGCTGCGCCTACACCGGAAGATGGTGGTAGTGACAGTTGTTGTTACAGGAGCGGCGCGACGGCGGCCGGGCTGAGGTACTTCTATATTTTCTATACTTATCCCCAATGCAGTTAACTTTATTCCTGCTCCCGTGCAAATGCTGCAGTCAGTCAAGTCAGTCTGCGGGAATGCACAGTAAGGGAAGTTGTAACGCGGTTCGTGTTTCTTGTTGTTTGTTGTTTCACATTTTCAATGTTTTCATTGAATTGGAGAGTTGTGTTTGAGTTTTGTTCGAAGTAACAGTGACAGTGGGTACATTTGACACAACACAGTGCAGTGTGAACTTTGACTAGAGTGTAAGTCGCCTTAAACTAAACTACAGTGTAGCTGAACGGGCTCATGTTGTAAGTAACGTTTCGTTCTATTGCACGGAGACTATGTCTTTCTAAATGTTTGCACAAGTTTACACTGTGATGGCATGTTTTAGTCGGCTTCGGAACAGTTAAATACCGATTTGCAATCAATTACACTCCACATGAATCAGATTGAGATAGATGGTGGTCTATCATGCACAGTTGTCACGCTCATCGTACCTGTTGCTAATTGTTTTCGTCGGCAGACAAAGTTTAAACGTCGGTTACTTTTTTCTAAGGAAGCTGTTAACTGATTGACGGAGTTCGATTGCTGTTGCTTCGATTGATTGAATGAATCACCAGTTGCAGGGAGGGTGGGCTGTATTTTTGTTTTTTTTAAATGTCGCCTCAAATATTTGTCCGATAAAACTTGTAGCCTACCCTAAGGCTTTCAAGGTTTGCCTACGCCGACGAGACACACCTCAACCCGAGCCCACACTCCTAGACCACTACAGAGCGGAAGGGAGGACATCCATCATACTCCGTGACAAATCTTATTGGCATATAAATGGGCGAAGGGAAATGGTGGAGGACCACTTTCACTGCCTTAAGCTAGCGCAGGATGCAATGAAATCTGTAATTTGTTTTCCAATTTGTTGAATATAATGGTAGAATTTCTACGACTGGGCGAACACTAGTATTTTAAATTTTGCTATAAACTGGGCTACTTCGACACTAGAAATAAAAAATTCTTGCACGGTTTACCCACAGAGATACATACCTCCGACTCCGACTACTATGCAAAGCTTAACTCGGACTACATATACCTTTAACAATGACCCTTCAGGTAAAGGTTCTTCGGAAACCATCGATATGGTGCTTGGCTGTCAATATGGCACCAGATGTTGGCAATACCCTGGTTTAAAAGTCGGAATAGAACACTATCCCCAGTAGTTACTGTGCTGGCCTGCTGAGCAATCGGTCTCACCTTAATTTTTTTATTTTTTTTTTTTTTTCTTTACTGCCAAACAGTTGAGCATATACCTGTCTTGAGAAAGCTTCTCAATTCAGTCTTCCAAATATAGAAACATATTGTTGCAAAAGGTAAAAACTTGCATCCTATATTCCTAAATAGTCCCGGCCCCATACTAAGGATAATCCCCACGGCACTTGCCTCTCACTTGATATTTGATGTCATAAGGCGTAATCACCCACTCAACTTCTGTTTTCCCTAAAATCTACAACCTAGTGTTATGTGAACTGGTCGAGTTTAAGTTGTGCAATTTACAGAGTCGCACTCGTTAAGTTCAGAAGCTTCCTCGACTTTCCAATTTACGAACCAAACTCTGATCGGGTGAAACAGCCCAAAGTCCTAAGAAGAGTTTTGTAATATCGATTTCTGCTATAGGGAAGCGCACATTCCTTAGTCCTTAGTCCTTTCTACCTAGGCTAGGGCGGTCTAGGTCTTGTGTGTCAATGCATATCTTAGAGAAAGGATCACATTTGTTTCGACCTTAAAACTCATCTTCTATTCAAGTCTTGCAGCTAGATAGACTTTATGTCTAACTGACGGTTTAGCTATTACCGGGTTTACAAGATAGGCTGGTTAGCTGAGCCCCTGGTTCGACGAATCTTAAGTAGAAACAGACTCCATTTATGGTGGCCACTATGAGCAGATATATGAAGGATATAATCATAAGTTGTCCATTTGGAAAAGGGCTTTACTTTTCATCGCTGTTAGCTGGGTATCCTAACTCTGCCAGTGTCCACACATTTTTAGAACTTTGCTTTAGTAGCCCACATAGAGTAACAAAAGGAAAATCACAGTCCACAAACCCAATACTTTTTGACTACATAAACCCATTTATAGGAAAGCAAACTTTCGTACACCAATTGCAGAAGTGCCTAAGTGCTATGATATTTTCATAAAAATTCAATGAGACGACTCTATAGCAGCAGAGTCATACAATGGACGCGCTACTCCTATCGTATATTTTTCCCCCCGAGTCGAACGCTTTGAAAGGGAGGATTGATGTATATGTTGCGACTGATCTGTCAACGTCGGAGGCAGAAGAATGACAAGCTGTCAAGCGATTTTCTTTCCTTTTGTTTGCGGTTCGGAGAGTCGCTTGTGGGAGTCCTTTGGCAGGATTTCTATTTGAAGCTGAGAATTTTAAAGTAAAATTGAGATTATAATAATAAGTATTGGATAAACATCTATCGACTCACTGGAAGTTTTTAACAAAATAAAAATTAGTTTAATTGAGCTCAAATTTGTTGCGGAAAATTAAAGATCTTCTCTCAACAATGCTTTGATAGCTTTTTAGGTCTTTGACATCTTATTCCCCTCGTCCACTTAGAGAGCAAAACATCAATTTCATTCATCGTATTTTCATTTTATTTATTTCATTTCAATTAATAGCTTTTCACTTTAAGATACAATTAGCCGAAAGTAGCCCATTTGATCATCCTGTTGTGCGTGGTTATTCAAAAGTTACTCTTTTCAGCCGGCATTTTGATGTTTTTTTTTTTCAAAAATTTGATCAGGTGCCTTCTTACTACTAACAAAAAAAAAATAAAAAATGAAAACAAAGCTGTTTGTTTTGAAAGGTTCTTAGTAGATTTACATTTTCGAAGTTCCATGACAGAGTTCCATAAAAGTTCGAAACCTAGAAAACGATTTATAAAAGTTCTTTTATAGTCGAGACCTTCATAACAGAATAAAAGATCTGACAGGTAGGCGCAAATATCTTACAAAATATCGTAAGCTTACATAAATTTTGAATCCAACTCCAATTACGATGCAACCAACGTGGCTAATGCGGTCGGACATTGTTGTAGATCGCGATGCTCACAAGTGAACGGGTATTGTGCTGGCTTGTGTTTTATTAGCTGCACAATATCTGTTCAACCGGTTGCTCAACATCTTGTATTTTTTGTTGACTTGAGTTGCGTTTTGTACGGCGAAATTTTTGTGCATGTACGAGTTGAGCCATTGGAATCAATCAACTGAGAGCAGATCATGCATTGATCATTACTTGCAATTCAGTGTGTTAATATTTTTTCAACAAAAAGTGTATCTATAGAGCAAGAAAATTTAGATTAGAAAAAAAAAACCAAATAGTGTGTATCCTAGTAATATGGACTACCGACAAAAATGAGTCCAAAAATGAAGGTCTGAATGGTAATCAGTTGCTGAGTGTGCTCAACAGGATGCTCAATGGTTAAGTTGGTTAAGTATACGAGGGCGTTTACACGTCCATCAAGGCATCAACTCTTCAAGCAACCACAACGAAAACGCAGTTGACCAACGGGAAGAACTTATTATTTGTCCAAAATCGGACAAGTTGATCAACCAAATGTAGGTACGGGAGCATTCATCAGTTGCGTGAGTTGATCAAATAGATCTATTGTGTCCGAAATGCGTTCAACAACTAATAATGTTTATTTTTAAGTTGCTCTGCATGAAGATCGTGAGCTTGAGAAATTGTTTGTTGAACCCAAGAGTTGAACAAAAGTGGTTGATGAGTTGGGCACAAAGTGGACGACGGGAATCAGACTTAAACGCTCGAACAGATATTCAGAGAGGTTTCAGAGATAGTGTAGCTTAGTTTGGTTTTGTTTTTCGAATGCAACAAGGTTTGGAACTCGCTTCCTAATATTACTTTCTCCTGGCTGTTGTCAATTAGCTTTAGATTCGCCTTAAAAAAAACTTTCCTTAAATAATGCAGCGACGACTACTCACATTGCATTATCGGGCAGTAACTGACCGCGCATTTGTTAAGAGAAAACTTCTTCCAGACATTCAGCTTATCATCCAGCTCTTGATCTGGCTCCTCCACCTACTTCGACTTGGATAAGAGATGCGTTCCTTTGACAAGTTCATTATTTTGCTCTGCCTCCAATTAATCTAGATTAATTTGGAAAGCGTCTTTGATATGCAATACTAAACACACACTCATCGGCATGCAGTATACGGTATATACCCATATCCTGCGAAACCAAATGAATATTTCCTCTTCCGAATATTCAAATATTCTGCACAAAACAATAGAAAGCGCCACTGGAGTAGGATACGCAGAGTTGTTAAGATGTTTGCCATATCAGACACGGACGGAACAAGGGGTGGCGCACAAAAAATGCCACCATCCCCTCGTATGCACCGTGCGCCTATACACGATGTCGATATTCCGTATGCGAATGCGACTGTGTGAGTGCGTTTGTAGTGTGTACTACCCACTTACGGGCCGGGACACATCAAAGGGAATTTCACACAATAAAAGTTTTTGTAAGTTTTGTAATAATGATGACTTACCAGACCACTTAGCCTCGTTTTTCGTCACAGACTTAATGACAGTACCGCAATGGCAGCGGCAACGGCAGTGGAGTGCATGTGCATCCGAAGCATCCTGGCCGTACGAGCATACAGTCACAGTAGTTGACAGGTCTTTTTTTTCCCTTCCGTTTTACTAAGCTTATTGCATATATGCACTGAAGTGAGTGGCGGTGAGAGGGGAGCCGCCCGCCCACATATGTGTGGGAATAGATGTGGCAAAAAGGTGCAGTAGACAGATATTTATACTATATGCAAAGGCGTAAAGGATTATTTCCACTTGTGGGTGTTTTTTCTCCTGCTCTGTACTCCAGCACTGGAGATATCCATGCCCAAAGCCACTTGTAATCGTCACTCATCGACGCGTCTACTAAACCTTTTTGTGCAATCCCGATTCATGACTCCAACTCAGACTTTATCCCTACTTTGCATGCTTCTCTCGGATCGCTGTGTGTACGCTGTTGGTTCATGTTAGGACAAAGGTACAAACAGTTATTAGCTTCAAGTGTGAAGCTGATTAGTTGCGCTCTTAACGATTTCGGATGGCTAATAATGCAGTCAAAGCACGTTACCGTGCTAAGCGGCAGGATGAGGAAACACAAATTACATATTTTGCCCAGGGATGACAATGGGAGATATCCTTTTCAATTAGCCTCAAATCGAATGACACACAATACTTGTGTACTGACACTGGGGCTTGAGAGCTTGGGCATTCGGTCGGCACGAGCATAAGAGTATGGAATGCGAGAATCGATTGCGCTCTGTAAAGAAATAGAATTGCAGGATATTTTCAGGCTGACATAGTTTTGGCGGGTGTCAGGTGTAAACGAATGAATGTGGCACGGGAAGTCGCATTGGTATACACTCGTACAGCAGAGGCAAATGAAACCTGTCCTGGTCATAAGCGGAAAGAGGACGGTCGGATGATATCACGAATTGATTTTTGTCTTTTGGACGTGGAACGAATAGGAAATACCTTCTCATCGCTGGATGTGAAAGGATTTCAGCATTTTATTAGCCCGTTTGAGAAAGTTTTCTCGAAATAGTTGGGTGCATTGTTGAACATGGGTGCGACTCTATATCTGCAATGGAGTGTGACGGAGAAAGGCTGTGTGCATTAAAGACCAACTTGATGTAATGACTTTTTTTTTATGTCACCGGCGGCGATGAGTTTTTGCCTTTCAGTTGTCGTCGTTTTAAGAGGCATTGAAAGGTTAGTGAAGTAGTACGTGTAAATAGGGCACACCTACGTGATCCGATCGGAAATAATAATAGGAAAATATCCAGTAGCGGTGGTAGTGATTCCGAAACAACAAGAAGAACAGTTTTGTTTCAGATTTGATCAACTGCTTTAAATTTAATTTTCATTTTAAATTTATTTTTATTGGGATTTTTAGTTAGTTTTAATTTTAAACTAATATTTATCTTATTCTAGCTTACTGGCTCTCAGCGAGCGCTCTAAACTTATCATTGTCCTTAAAATTATTGCCTTTAAATGCTGGGGTCCGAATGTCGCTGCAGAGATGGTCGATTACAATAAAGTGGCTCGATCCTTGGCGTACATATGTTGTCCACAAAAAGTTTAAGGAGGTTTCTTTTTTTACTCAGCTAAATTTTGAACTCTTCAAATTGTATCACGGATACCTACGTCTTTTTATGTAATTAACTGATCGGATAACTCACTTCACTTGGATCGGTTTCTTATTACGCAAACTTACAAATTTGTAGATAGTTAAAAATATTTATTGGAAAAATTGCAATTTTGCTGATTTATGTCCTTATACCAAAATTTGGTTACTGCATTTGCAATTGTATTCTACAAAGGAAAACTTGTGAAAATACTTAACTCTTTGTTTTACACGCAGTTGTTTATAGTTGTAATTTAATATTATTTAACATTATTTTCTTGCTTGTGAGTTTACGATTTTAGTAAACAAAATTAAGTTAAAATTTTTTTTATATTTTGAGAATATTCCACAAGTAAAGATTGCCGTGTAACTCCTACGACAGGTTTTGTTTTGAATTTGCGAATACTAATCGCTGTTCCCAGCTACAAACGTCACAAAGGTATATCAAGACTTCGTAACTCAAAATGCCTGGAGACGATAGGGAGGTTAAAATTCTTTAAGATATTCCAATTTTAATGTCATTTTGATTGCTTATGTATGTACGCAACAAGATCTTATTTTGTTTATTCACTGCGAAGACGCCAGAAACTTGTGAGAAAACACTTATAAAATCCGAAGTCACTTACAAATGCATTTCAGCTGGACTTCTGTGGCCTATTTCACCAACTTACATATTTGTATTTACAAGCGCTTTTCAACAAAATTTTAGTTTTATTTGATTTATGTCATTTCACCAAACTCTGAGTATTACAAATTTGTAGTTGTATTCTACAAAGGGAAATGTGTGGGAACAATTCAATTTTCGTTTCACCAAAAGTAATTTATAGTTGTAATTTACAAGTTACAAATTTGTGAAAATTTTACTTATTTGTGTCTTTACGTTTCACCAAAGAAATTTAATTCACAAATTTTGTTTAGTATGTGAGAATATTACACAAGTAAAAGTTGACGTGTAATTCCTCCTACAAGTTATGTTACTTACTGAAAGTAATCGAGAAAAACAAAATGTCTTTACGACGAAGATATACTAAAGGGTCCGCCATCTAACTTTTTTTTTTCAACTAGTGCTTATTTCGCGAATGGTAACACTTAGCTCATGTCTGATTTGACAGATAATTAGTTTTATCCTTCCGCTGAACGAATATGGTTGTGTATACGCTTGAACAACGCTGGGAAATATTGCGACATTACTTTCAAAATCGACTTAGAGAAGATGCCGATTTTGCCAAAAAAATCATCTTTTCAGATGAAGCTCATTTTCATCTTGGCGGGTATGTAAACAAGCAAAATTGTCGCATTTGGGGCACAGAAAACCCGCACGCATACATTGAAAAGCCGGTATATGAAAAACGAGTCACTGTTTGGTGCGGAATTTGGTCCAGAGGCATAATTGGGCCATTTTTCTTCGAAAATGAGCAAGGAGTGGCCGTTTCAGTCAATGGCGATCGTTATCGGGCCATGTTGAACAAAATTTTGTTCACAAAAATTGAAGAGGAGGATATTGGCAACATTTGGTTTCAACAGGACGGCGCTACGTGTCACACAGCCGAAGCTACACTCGATGTTTTGCGCCCTGTTTTTGAAGATCGCATTATCAGCCGCAGAGCATATGTCGTTTGGCCACCTCGGAGCTGCGATTTGACACCGTTGGACTATTATTTGTGGGGTGCCGTAAAAGATAAGTGTTACGCCGACAAGCCAGAGAAAATTGACGCTTTAAAGGATAATATTCGTGAAGCCATTGGTGAAATACAGCTGCACACAATCGATAACGTGCTTAAAAATTGGACCGATGGTGTAGGCTACTGCATGGCCAGCCGAGGCAGCCATTTGAATTATTAACCGGAAGGATTGTACTTTCAAATAAAAAAAGCAATTTGAGAAAATATTCAGTAGTTTTTTTTTATAGCATTTTCAAAAAAAAAAAAAAAAAGTTATTTGGCGGACCCTGTAGTAGCGATAGTAGCGAAAGTGACGATTATGTGTTAATTGCAAGACAAAAAAAAAATCGGCCGCGTATAGACTATGTCATTTCGGAGTTATTTCTTTTTAATGAAAAATTTCGTCTGAGTCGATGCAAGGCAGAGGAAATAATTGCAATTATTGGTCCACAGATAGCCCACAAGACTGAAAAGAACTTTGCATTAACACCGAGGCAACCGGAGGATCTTATTTTGTTTATTCATTGCCGACCCATGCACAACAAACTTGTGAAAAAACATTTGTACATTGCAAGTCAATCACAAGCCCGGTGCAACGGTTATTTTGAGCACTTGTAATCAACAATTTGCTTTCCACAATTTTGTTTGCATTCTACTCACAAATTTTCGGATTATATATATTTGTAATTTGTGAAACATAAAACTTGATTACAAATTTGTAGTTGCGATTTACAAGTACAAATTTGTGGTTGTAATTTGTAGTTTGGTGAAATAGGCCACTGGACACTAATTTACTTTCCACAGTATTTTTACAATTCCAATCAAAATTTTGTGAATACCTTATATATTAATAATTTGTGAATAGGAAAATTAATGGTTGTTATTCACAAGGCAAATTTGTGACTATCATATTTAGTTCCTTAAAAAACTTAAGTTCTGCTGATATAATTTTTTTTTTTTATACAAGTCACAAGTTTTGTTATCGTAGATAAGCTAACTCAAGTATCTGCGTTGGCTATAGTTTGGTTGTTGTATAGCCCGTTTTCTTGCACCACCGTGTGTGTTTATTTCCGAAAGCAGCCGATGTACAGTAACAAACACTCTGCGCACGTTTCTTTGTAGGACGTAGTTGTTCGGTAAGTATTATTTGCTCGGGTAGATCCGACTTGTTCCCTTTTGATTATCTTCCATATCACTTCGTTTCCATGACACAAGGTGACACTTGAGGTCCGTACGGCATTATCAGCAAAGAGACTTGCCAGTAGCAACTTTTTCTTAAATTTGCGACCACAGATTTTGTTGAAATAGATATTTGAGCAGCGGTTGTCTTAAGCGTACACATGTGAAAACACAGTTCTCCTTGGTCGACTGGATTTATCTGGAGCTGATCAAAAGAATGGTCGGAAACGTCACATTTACTACTTCAGCAACACATGCGAAGTGTCAACGAAAATACTATAAACATGGGTACAGCAAGAAATTTGTTGATTTGCTGGCTACCCCTCGATAAACGCCAACTAAAAAAGTTGCTCACAAGACAAATCTAAACGCATCAAATCAGCCAGCTCTGAAATTAACTAAACTTTAAGTTTAGAAAGTCCGCACCAGCGTTGCCGCTGAAAAATTTCAAAAAGGGGAATAAAAAGCGGCTGGGGCTTAAAAATAAAAAAATAAAATAGCAATCAAACAAAAATAAAAACAGCAGAAAAATCATTTATTTATAACAAAAAAAAACAAATGTATTCAATAAAAAATAAAATCTTACTTACATGAAATGAAAAATTGGCCATTTCGATTATTTAAAAAAAAAAATAGCATGGTCCGCATCGCTTGACCTGTCTAAGGCTAAATTATGTTCTGCCGTCTTCCCATCAAAGAAACAAGAACCTTGGATGAAACGTTCAATATAATTATGTACTTGTAACTAAGAATTCAGCTTAAATGGTGAGTTGTGGTATAGGACAAACGAATGGAAGCGTCTTTTCATTACATTACAAGAGATGCTCTTGAATTCAATTAGGTATATCTATCAATTGATTAACGAGTGGTATAGAGAGAAGACTCCTTTCGACAGTCGATGTTATTGTTTAGTTTCCTCGCCCCTTTCATAGCGACTTCCAAGTGCAACGGGTTCCACGTATAGTGAAGGAAGAAAAGTGACAAATAATCGACCCATTTTAATCTACCCATTGGCAGTCATAAATGAAAGCCGAGTATAATTCGTAATTATTATTGGTACACCATTTTAAAATCCTATCACAGTTCATCTGTACACACATATAAATAACTGTGTGAACTCAGTTGCATTTAAAATGCAACATGTCAACGCTTCGGATTGACAGATGGGGCTACGCCATATTTTAGAATTGCCGACGGGATTGGGCTTAATTGGGCTAATTTCTATTATCCCTGTACGAAAGGTCCCCATAATAACTGCCAGCTTTCCACCCCTAACGACGTATTTAATGGGTAGATCTATAAACACGCACTCTAAGTGTAACTTTCACCACCGCTCGTGCAGTGCGAAAAATCACTCACCCACGATTTGCTGTAAATCAATTAGGTCGCTGGGCGGCCTTTTGTTTCTATAGATTTCCTGTTTCAACCGTCTCGCCCTTCTCGCTCTTTTGATAGAGTTCAAGTGCTTTCGTACTTTAATCTCACATTACTCCTCCTGGCGTTTACCCAACACGAGGGTTCAATGTACTTCTAAACGCTGCACGACGCTAATCAATGCATTTCACCATTGCACTTGCATCGTATATGCAATAATCGGAAAGTCTACATCGTTTTTAGTTGAAAAAGGAAACGCAGAAGCATATATATACAAAATACATTTGCGTAAAGGCAACGCAATGATATAAGCAATCCCCCCAGACTGATGTAACGAACAAAAGAGAAGAAACAGCGGAATTACCATTAAAATCACAATTGTGCGGTATATTCGAAAATATCCTTATGCATTATTCCAAACAGTTGTTTGTACCTACTCTGGGTGGAGGAGATCGTCTTGTAAGCCTGTCTGTTGTCGGCAATCCTTTGAAATGCCGCAAGGTTTTGAAATCGTCACACTGCGACGCCATATTAGCTTCATTTGGAGGCAAAACAGAGAACCATACTGACAAATGCATCGAATCAAATGATTAAACCCAGTCATACAGATCGTCTTATACAAAACAGTCCCAAGAAACCATTGCACAGTTCTAGGAAAATCACTCTTTGACATGGATTTTGTATCGGACTGTTTTCCGCTGGACAAAATCAAACAGTTTAAGGATCAGAACGAATTTCGAACATTAGCGAGCAGATGAAGAAAATAAGTTAACATGGCCTGCAAATAATTAATAATTATTCGTTTTGTGGCCTTTCGCCGTCATGTGTGCGTTTTTTCGTGTTTGCAACTGTGTGCATGTGAATTCGCCGTGTGGCGGAAATGTGTCGCATTTTATTTTATTTCTTCATTTCTCTCTATAATTTATGTATTTGTCTTTGGTCGAGTGCACTCCCTTTGTAAAGGACCTTGAAAGGTGTTTGCTTAAATTAAAAAAATATATATATAAAACATACACAGTATAAATATACCTAGTTGTTTGAAAGAAGGAGAACAATATTTTTTGAGTGCTGGCTGCTGCAACTGATGGTCTGATTATTATTGTTCTTGGTTGTGTCTGTGCGTCTGCAGCTGCATTATTCATTTTTTGGTGGCTGGTCCAGCTGCGGATCTGTGTCGAATGTTTCTCTCGTCCGTCTCGGCGAGGTGAAGTAAAAGGCGATGGGTTTGGGGGCTGAGAGGGCGGACATTTCAGACTATTTGTGCCTGAAATTTTGTTATTTGATCAAGTTTTGTAATTATTTCAGTCTGGATTTTTTTTTTTTACATGGACGCGTTCATTGATGAAAAAATCAATTTTAATTTGGCTCGCCTTCAAATTCTACAACCGTCAATGGCTATTTCGCACAAATATTGTCTCACCGACGAAAGAAGTAAATTTCGGACCAACCTTCAATATTTGACAAGTGCTGCGATCCTTGAACTGACAAATTAGTTGAATAACTTGTTGGCTGCGTTAAGAGTTGCTCAACTAAAAGACCCGGTTATTATCGAGTGCCAGCCTATAACATCGGGAGATAAAAGAACAAATCTTTGGCACATGTTTTACTACACCTACGTATTCGATGAGCCTGTAAATAGGTACGCTTTATATTTTGTTTGGGGAATGAGCTTTCAGGCACTTCTTTAGTCCCTGCCAGTGATGCCACACATTTCGGACTGAGTTGCCCAGGACGATTATCAAAACACTCTTTTTATTAACGCAGTTGTTAGAAAAACCCAAACGATATTGAATTCAAATGGTTTTTCTTGAGATTCAGTAATAAAAATGCTCTTTTTTCGCCCTTTTAGTTTATTTAGAAATGCAAAATACCCACGAACTGGCAACACTGGTCCCAGCCCAACTACCGATCAATTTTTAACATTGCTTAAATGATTTAAGTAGTATGGAGTCTTATTAGTTGCTGCCCTTTCCCGTTACGAATTTTTGAGAAATTGGGAGCCCAAATGTCATCCTTTATAGGTATGAATGTCTGTAAATCGTCTGTCTGCAAAAATCTCGACCCAAATCTGTTCAGTAGATTCCGAGGAATTTTCGGCAATAGGAAACAGCAAACTGACTGATTAATTTAGTTGCGGGTTTGGCTAGCTATTGGACTTTCTTGTAAAATAAAAGCAAACAGTTTAACCGTAAACTTGACGAAACACGTCGATTTGTTTCACTTATTTCACAAAGTGAAACAAACGAAAAACGACTGTCTTAAAGGACACGTCTGTCATCTTCAGCGGCTGTTGATCGAATTTTCTGCTGAGAGGACCGAAGGGTAGCACACGATCGGTTGCTCATACACTGATAAGTGTGTTGAAATGTGTGTGCAGCCTGTCTCGCTTCGACATCTCTTTCGTTGCGCATGGATAGACACACACGAGTAACCTGAACACAATATTTGCAGGAATATTGAACACTGACTTTTTCGAACACCTTCCCTTTCAGATAGCTCTATATAGAAGTCTAGATCGGAAGCTGTAAGATCTGGCGAATTTTTCCGTCCTAAAACATATGTCGAAGAATGGTTACCGTGTCTTGAGCTTTATGAGTAATGGAGCCATCTGTGGCCTAGATATGGATGCACAATTTTGTCGAGTATTATTTTAACCTCGTCCCGATTTGCCGATACTTAATATTCATTTGCATATTTAAAGAAATATGGCTCCGCATCATTTTTTAAACCGAGAAACCTAAAGTACCCAACCAGAACTTAAAGACTGTATCGGTCTGGAATCATTTGCAGCAGAAACCTCCCAGTAATATTTTATATATTGATGGGGCTTCGTCTGACATGGCTCATTTTTCAAGGCATTCTTGATTTTATTCTATTTACAAGCAGTTTGCCGGCCAATAAAAACCAACTTGTGGACTTACTTTACTGAAGTGTAACAGGTATAGTTGTTGACATGTAATTGAACTCTATTGTTCTTCGCAAGATCGTCCGTGGGATGTTTAGCTGGGATGAGCACCGGCCGGATAAACAGGCGCGTCTACATAACTTGTATTGTCCGAGCGTAGGTCTGTCAGCTTGCTTAAGATTGATCACATTTTCTTCTTGCCAAACACGGAATCTGGACAGGGCAGTACATAAAAGTAACTTCCTTATTCATTGTGAAGAATGGTTCATGAAAATATATTTGGAACATGAATTCGGATGTACGAGCTTTTCTTGGGATTTTGCCAAAGCCCATTTAGGATTTAGCTTTTTTTTTTAAAGCTATACACTCCGCACCACTTGAATAGCACATGTAAAAAAAAAATTTTGTAAACGAAATTTTTCGGATCCCGATAAAAGTTTATTTTTTATTTATTTTTTTCTTATAATTATTATTAATTCTTAATCTAGTGCAGCAAATTTTTATTTTTTAAATCATACGGTTAAGTAGATATTTATTTTTGAATAAACTAACTAAAAAAATACACTCTGATTTTTGCGCCACTTGAATAGAACACTTATTAAAAAAAGTCCGTTATGAAAATTCTAATAATTCAAATATGTTTATTACTTATTTTTTAAAGAAATTAGATTATTTTCAGTCGGATTTTAAAATGTTCAGTAGTGAGTTGTTCCTCCTTTTTGCTCCAACACTTCACAAATCCTGTTTGGAATCGACTCGTACAATTGGGCTAAGTAATGGAGTGAAATTGAGCTCCAAGCTAGTTTAATAGCTTCGATTAGTTCAGTTATAGTTGTGTATTGTTGTCCCGACTCATACACTTTTCGGCTTAACCAGCCCCAAACATTTTCAATGATGTTTAGATCCGGTGAATAAGGTGGCCAGCTTAATAATTCCACGTTTTGGCTCTTAATATACGTTTTGGTGATTCGGGCAGTATGGATTGGCGCATTATCTTGTTGATATGTCCACTGCAAGGGTCCAAAAAGATTTTGAAAGAATGGAAAGGCCAGTTTTAATACACCGATGTAGGCCATCGTATTCATCGTTGTCGACAGAAATTGCAACTCGCAGGTGCCGTAGTACGAGATTGCTCCCCACACCATGACACCTCCACCCTTGCTATGTAAGCGGTCCAAGTGATGGGTTTCTTTTCGTAGGTCATGGAAATAATAGCTGTAGCCATCGGGTCCTTCCAAATTAAATTTTTTCTCGTCTGAGAAAACGACGCGATGCCACTCTGTAGTCCAGCTCATATGAGCACGGCAAAAACTGAGGCGTTGCGCCTTACGGGCTGCATTGAGTGGTGGTTTTTTCTTTATTTTTAGTCTCCTTAAATGCTCGGCTTTCGAAATAACACGCCGAATTGTAGTAAGACTAGCGTTCACTCCACATTTTTCCTTAATTTTGGCTATTGAGTCGTGCGAGTTTGAGGCTTTTCTCAAAATTAATCGCCTGTCCGCATCAGAAAGAACACAATGTGTACGGCCTTTCATATTTTTTCCATACTTTGACTCATTACACAAAAACGCGGATACAACTTTTCGGCTTCTTTCAATTTTTTCTGCTATTTTAGCAACAGATAGACCACTGTCCTTATAAGCTTTTATTTTTCCTTTTTTAATCTCTGTTAACATTTTTCCCCGACCCATTTTGGTTTAATTTTGAATTAATTAGTCACTAATAACAAAACAAAGCTACTAATCAAAAGCACGTGTCCACACGCCGGAAATAACAATTTAACAAAATAGATGTGCTATTCAAGTGGCGCAAAATGTGTGTATGATTCTCAGTGGACACCAAAACAAAATAGCAAAAAAACATATAACGGTATAATTCCAGTGCTCAATTTCTTTTACAGAGAGAGCTAAATAGTTAATAAAAAAAAAAACAGGACATAACCACTATTTTCTAAGAGAGTTTTTAAATTATTAGCAATCATACTGAACGTTTATAGGATGTGCTATTCAAGTGGCGTGGAGTGTACCTACAGATAAGCACTCGGTTGCGGTAGTGCGACGCCTAAGTAGGTGTCCCGTATTTTTTTGGGATAGATTTGGTCATGGGTTACCTCACGATTGTCATTCCAGATAATTTATATATTGTCTTGAGTCTATAATGAAACCCTCTTGAATTGTTATAGATCCGCCCTCTCCAATAAACCTTTACAAGTCATGCCTCAAATCACATACAAAGTTCTTACTAGACATCCTTCTCCTGGTTTCCATCTCAAATATGGTAAAAATAATTGACATAAACAGGAAAAAGAATCGAACATCGTCTGTCAATTTTCTGTCGATAAGGTAGTTTAAAATACGTCAAAATACGTCCTTCGAACTTACCAAAAAGGCTGAGAAAAAAAGCCTCTTCGTTGTAAAATTGCAGACATCATTGTAATTGAAGGATATCATCATTGACTGCCGCGCCCTACCTTCTACCTTCTCCCACCTTTCACAAGAGAAATAATGTTTATACTGTTGTTCCAGAAAAGCACTTCCTCGGAGGCATACTGCATACACAATGCAGCCCAAGAACCTGAAGTAGCAAGAGTATATCCTTGAACACAGTTTGGGGCTACAGACGCAAATGGGACAGTTTACTTCTTCGTTGCTCCCCTTTATTTCTAGAACCGGTTTGGGTTTCTGATATCAGTCGTGTGCTGCTTTTAATTTGTTTCAATCGGAAAATGTGCTTCATTGCGTTTGTTGGCTCTAGGGAAGTCGATGCATGTCCGATAGACGAATGAAACAATTAGAACTGTTAGCTCCGGTGTTGTAAGTTTTTTTGTAACTAGTTGAAGGTGATTGGTAGGACCGCAGAATGTGGCAGCAAAGTCAGTACCTTCGTTGTTGGGACGCGAAACGTCAGTCTTTGATTAATTGTCCTTGTGAACACGTGCGGTATGGATGACTGTTTCATGTTTGCGCTGATTTAAAGAGAAGTCCTTTCTGAAAAACGTTTCAGTGCATTTTTTCTACTAAAAACTGATCCTTTTCGATTTTCTTGTAGCTACTGAATGTCTGAACGTCAAGAAAGTCGTGCAATTTAGTTGGCGGCACACCGAAAAAATGTTTGCACTCGCATAAGCCGACGACTTACGACTTGGTCAATTTCTTTTACTGCCTTGTTTTGAGGACACCGCAAAGCTTCATGGTGAAGAATAGAATGTCAAACTGAGACTACAAAGCTCTCGGCTTCAATTGACGAGGAAAATTTGTTTAACAGAAAATATACGCCACTTTTGCCGTTTCAGAAGAAATTTTCTACCAAGCCCTAAATCTGGTTCTTCTGCGAAAGGCCTCCTGGCTAAAATAAATGAAAGGCAGAAACCTGTCGATGTGACAATTGTAAGCACGTCAACGAGTTCATCTCATTAGAAGCAAAAAACTTGCAACAAATGCCCCATTCAACGGTTGATTGTCTTTGACGCAACCTCATCATCTTATTGTCCTGAAACACGTTGTTGCACGCGGATTTTTTGTTTTTTCTCTCCATTCTCTTCGGTTTCGCTGCTATAGGTTGTTGTTCAAGACCACAAAGAGTACCATGTAGAATAGCAAAAAAAAAAGAAAGAATTAATTGCTTTCGTTAACCATTACAATGTAGCCTTTGAGCACAAACGTGTTGCATCACTTGAGAGGATCATCTCTATTCTGTTATCGCACTTGCGCTACCTGCGTATATCGTTCTCAAGATGCGAAATAAACGTGATTTATAACGTATTCGTATTTTATTTAAATACTAAGACTGCACAGAAATTCGTGACCTAACTCAATGCAGTCAATGTGCAATTAAGAGGGATAACAAGGAAATTTCAGTACAATTAATTTTTTTGCCTGACTGACTACTGACAAGTGCTCGATTCTTTGGGGCATTTTTATAAAATAATTTATAAACATATGTGTGTACATTTGTCTGTCTTTGGAAAGGTGAGAAAGATCCTGTAGACGGGCAGAGCTCACTTGTAGCAGAGCCCCTTTGTCGAGTGGTTTCATTGTAATTGCAACAAAACACCTGACAATTTGTGTGAAATAAAATGTTCCACATACCTATGTACGTCTCGGAGTCCATTTTCAACGCGTGCTTGAAAAATACCCTTTTACACAGTAAATATTCGATAATTCAACGAAAACTTACAACTTACTCAGTGTATCCTTTGACTGGAAAATACAATATCACTTTGTGCTTACTTGTGAACGCCTACGTCTGCATCAGTTATTCAGTATCATTGTTGTATCGTACCTTACTTTTTTTTTCTTGCTCCCTCTGTGCCATTGTTGTTGCTTTCCGTTGCTGCTTTGCATTTGCTACATACTTCTGTCCAACAGACTAACAGCTTGTTGACACTAAATTATGTAATAAATTATGCCAAAGAGTCACGTGCTGGTGGGGATCTGCTTCAGTTCTCCTTTTTGATTCTGGCTTGCTATTGTGCATGTTGTAATGCTGGTTATAGACGCCGCCGCCGCCGACGGCCAACTTCACTTTGGCGGCAGTTTTATTGCCCTTTTCGTTGGTCGTCCTTAAGTTCGCAGTTCCTCTGCGCTCTGGTTTGTGTATAAACTTCCAATAGTTTCGCCTTTTTTCGTTCGCCTTTCGGTCTCACTCTCAGTTATCTATTTCTGTAGAATATCAATGTCTGCGTGGCGTAAAATTAAATTGGAAAATCTTTCCCACATCGTACTTATATTATTACCTATCTGTCGGTCCTCGGTTCGAAATATTGTTTCCGCTTTACTTACAAGCAACCGACCAGCCAGTAAGTGGTTGCTAAGAAGGTAAACAAACACGGCTACTCATTCGTGTATTGGTACTGCTTTGTTACTGGGTGGGCAAGGCCATCGAGGAGACAAAATCCTGGAATATTTTGCCGCCAGCATTCTTGGGTAGTTCTGCATTCTGTAGGAGCGTTTCAAATTTACTTCTCTTTTTTTTTTTTCTCGTGTCCATGGTGAATCGATAAGAGGTTGCTGACCGTGTCGTTGCATGAGTGGGTTTATATACTACAGTAATTGCGTTGGGACTATCTGCTTATCTCCTTAAAAACATAGGTACTGGTATCTTATTTTTGAGGTATTTCCATTTCTTTACGGGGCTTAATTTGTTTAGACACAATACACAATACAGGGAAAGGTTTTTTTTATAAACTTTTAAACTGAAGGAGCCTTTCCAGCTCGTCAATCTTAAGTTGTTAGTGTTTTTGTAATTTTTGTATTAAATTCAGTTGCTATTACAAGTGAATCACTCAGAGGAATCCGGCGATAAATTATGGAAACTCACCAACATTTACCGTCTGAAAATTATCAGAGATCCTTCCTCGATTAAAGAAAGAAAAGTTGTCCTCAGTTTCACGTCATTCGAAAAACCTAATTTGACAAAATTTTATGCTGTTTTCTTCATCTTGATTGGTTCATATTTCTAATGCGTAAATGGTGTGTTGGGCTACTGAGAGTGGGGCCTCAGGTTTTAATCCCGCAAAAAATTCCATCCCAAGGTTACCTTTTTCAACACTGCGCAACCTTTCGCGAACGTCTGAAAACTATGGTGAAAGATCTTAGGACTCGGCATAAAATTGAAGATCCCATTTCTCCCAAAAATGAAAACTTCAACCAAAACGATTATTTTTGTGAGAAGCTATGCCTAGCGTTATTATTTAAATGACACAAAACTACAGTCGGATAAAGACTCTTTACAAATATTTAAGTACCTGAGAAGGTCAGCGTAAGTATTTTGCTAGCTATCTTCTGCATGAAACCAGCTTTATCTTTGTCTTCTCGTACTAATTTTACAGAAATCAAATATAGACTTTTTGGAGCTACGCCTCTTTTCTTAAACTTCGACGATAGGACTTAAATGAAAATTTGCCCCAAAAATGTAGAACCAATTAAAAAGTAGTGTGTCTTTCATTTACTAAATTATTCAGCTGCTTTTTTACCAATGTTAATGTTTTCTGTTTAAAATATAAGGCCAACTTGATGGCATATTTATCTACATGGCGGAGCAGTGTTGGTTTCAGATTTTCGGCAAAACTGCTACTGGTCGTTCCATAAACGGAATCACAGTCCACAACATGTGAGGTGAGTCGTAAATTGGATGTTATCCTTTTCTGAATATTCAATTCGTGATACTCATAATTATTTTTAGTGTCCTGACTACATTTTTCGAACTCGCAACGTCGAAATTTTCCATACCAAATTGCATATTGTAACCTACAAAATTTTAAGTGTGAAGGCTAAAAAGATTATTGGTAAGGCAGAATCTCGATAAGGGGTTAATAGTACCCTCTGCTGTAATACGCAGCGCGAGCAGTAGCTTTAGCTTGCGCCAAAGTTAAACCATGTTTATTTTACTTAGGTTTTTAGTTAGCTAGTTCAACAACCAACCTGGAAGAGGTTTATACCTTTGTGTAAATGTATCGAGTACCCGAGTTGGTCAAGGGAGTACACACGTTAGACATTGAACTTTCTTGTGTGTAGGTATTAAAAAATGCTGCCAGCTTCAGAGGCTGGATTTGCATTTGAACACATCTAACACCCTAAAAGTAATTTTCCTTGTTGTTAAATATGTACGATTTTTAAATTTCTGAAGTTTGAACACCTTGAGGTGTATGTGCGAAGGCGATTATTCAAAAATAATCTTCTTGTGCCAGAACTTTGACCATTTGAGATCGCTATTCGCCATACTGTCGACCGTTTTCGTGCAACATTTTCCTGCAGGATGCAGTGCCGCACCCATACGCATAAGAAGGGAGCGAACTGAAGAGAATCTTTCCAGAAGAGTGTTTAAGAGGGTTCAAATTAATCGGTTTCACGTCGTTCACTTTTGAGGGTATTGCACGCAAAGATCTTCGTTTTAAGGCTTACAACTATATCCAGCTCGTACAAATATAGACTCGTGGTCGAAATTTCTGTAAATGGGCCCAAAATTGACTGGCATTAATTCCGCTGTTTTAAATATCATCTGTTTTGTTTTAAATCAAATTTAGTACTGGCACAAAATCATTTTATTTAAACTCTATTGAAACAAAATTCCAAATCCCAAAACCGCATTTTCTTTGAATAGATTCATTTGCTCAAAGAAAACGCTGCAATGTCAGAGCTCCCCGCAAATAATGAGTCTCACTCATATCCTAAGACAATTTCCCATACTGTCCTTACCTACAGCAGTTGCCTGTTCCAAAATCCCCCACTGCCCACAATCCGACTACAGCACATTTACACAAGTGCATGCACTTTCTGTGTTTGTAATTCGGCCGCAGGGGAATGGCTTTTCGGGCTACCAGGCAATCACCAAAAAATAAACCCCCTGAAGTTTACACAGCGCCACAAGGTGGGCAGGACAAAAAAAAAAAACATAAATCTTCAGCTATACTGCTACGATTAGCAGGGCTCTATGGCTCTATAGCACCACCGAACGCATATATGGACTGTCATCATCTGGTTTCTCGTTACGAATTCCTTCACACACCTCAATCAGATTTTAATTTGATTCCATGCCGTTTCGGGTGTCCCGTATCCCCCTAGCAATGCGTCTTCTGCCCGCTGCAATCCGTAGAAGGTAGATCCTTTGTAAACGTTCAAAAAAACGCAGGACGCATTGCTGTTCTCGTGGGAAGTAAACATGATATGCTGCAATGAATCCACATGCGCTGTGCCAACACGAAAGAATCACCGTCGACGTCCACCACAATGTATCATATTTTCAGTCACTCACCATGCTCCCTGTGTCATCATGCCTTCGATAACAAGGATAATTAAGGTATTTATTTTTTGATGTTCCACCTTTGTTTTTAATCATGCCACCGATACCACTGGGTGGTCCTTTGAGCATGGATTTCGTCGTTTCTGTTCGATGTATTCACACATCCTTTGCAGCGGCACGTTGAAAGACTGAAATTCCACGTTGCCATTGTTTCCGTTTGGTTTGGCTTGTTGTGCCTGAATCCATTTCGCTTGAAATTCAAAAAAAAAAAAGCTCAACTCAACTGGGATAAAGTAGTTAATGTGGGATACAAAAACAACACAAATTAAAAGCAAGGCAAGTGCATTTTATTATCCTTCCCTATATGTGCAATGCATCCCTTTCTGAATTTTAGCTGGCAAAAAATAAATAAGAAAAGTAAGATGCACGGACACAAGGACACCCGATGAGCCTTTGATATTTGTGCTCAGACACAGACTTTGCTATGGAATCAAAAAGAGAATGGAACTACAGCACACATACAGAAAAAAAAAACACCCCGTTTGACATCAAAGCGGTAGTGGGTATAAAAATTGCTCCGACCTCTCGGGAGGTACAGACGAACAAGTAGAAAGAAGGCGCACAGATTAACAATTCGGCCAGAGGCGCCATCATCAACTAACTAGCGATTGCTGCGCTGTTTACTGTTGAGTGTAAACGCTCAATTTCGTCCTTTATTTGTTACCCCTATTTAAGTTTTAATTGTCGGCAACTATTGTAGACACAAAAATCCCATCCACCGTATACAGTGCGATGGAACAACGTCGTTGTGTGCGGTGAGCTTGGGGGCCTCTTCGCCCGCCGGAAAACAGACCAGATAACAGACGTAGGCTGATAATGTCTCTTCCTACAGGCGGACTCTCGATTGCAGTTAAGTTGCTGTAAAAGGTTATTTTAAATGCAATTTAATAATTGGACCGCGATTGTTATGGTGTATGAAGGGGAGTGCAATAATAACTGTCGTTCGTAATAAAAGCTTCCGAACGCACTCAGGATATGAATATGGCACTGGCAGATTGGGTGGACGAAGTCGCACACAGAAAAGTTGGATGACATTGTGTGGCACCCTATGGTCGGGTTTTACAATTCATCATATCAACTTTTGATCATGTTGCCGCGCGTAAAACAAAAGCTTTCATTACATTTGTGGAAAATGCACTCGTAATTTTTGCATTTAGTAGATAGTCTTCGAGGCAGTGATGGCGAAAAAGGGCGAAAAATTACAATAGGGCATTTTTAATAATCGTCGTGGGCAATTCAGTCCCAAAAGTCTGGCATCACTGCGTTCGAGGTGAGTTACAGAAAAGTTACATCGAAATTGCAGCACTCTAAGATAATACTCGTAATATTCTAAAAATTGTCCAAGCATATTCACGGACAGCCAAGGTTTTCCTATAGCTCAGTTTTATTCAGCCTTGCACTGCTCCAGATCCATCTACAAAAGCAGTTCCTAAAACTTTACCTAATTATGGGAAACTCCGAGCTGAATATGAGAACTTTTAAGTCTCAAAAATGCAGATGTAATGGCTGGAAGAAGTTCGAAAAAGCCTTTTACAGCCCTTTTGGAACCTGAATCAGCTGCAGCTCCACATCGGTAATAAATTAAGTCGAAAACATACAGCCTACGGCAGCCAAATCGAGTCATTCAGACTTTCAGAAGCAATGTCAAGAACTTTCTCAATTTGCGGGTCTGGCCCAGGTCCACCCCGGACTGTAGTGCCACAGAAGTGAGTAAGGAGGGTTTCAAAAATGTATTAACAGACTGAAACAAGTCCACTCTTTTTGGGTGACAACTGATGGGTGTGTGGAATTTTGTCACCGTTTAAGCTTACTACGCTGCTCGAGATAAGTTCCTATACAAAATTCTCTCACAAATATTTTTGAGCTTAATTTAAGCGACTCGCTTTAACCGAGCTAAATATTCAAACATTCGTTTCAAAATGTACTCCATTTATCTGTCGAAATGGGTCCAATTGGTCGGCACATTTTCTGAAGCCAAATTTTAACAGATCGTTCTGTTGTGTTTTTGTGTTTCGGAAAAGTGAGCTAGAATGAGCGTTTTTATGACGAGGTAGACGAGTGGTACCTAGAATCTGAAATTTTTTAAATAAGAGGGAGTTACATTTTTGGAGGAAGTTATTTTTAACGAACAACTGTTTTCTGTGCCACTTATGCACTGCGCACACTACCTACCTATGTCAAATTTAAGCTAACATTTTAGCTAATGTTTGGAGAGAATAGTTGGAGAGCAGCTAAAATTTAGTTAGGCTCGGAGCAGCGACCGGACGATTCGGTCCATGTTTCCGGTTGACACTAAAAAAATTCTTCTTATATCTTTGTGCGAAATAAAATGTTTAGACTTGGGTTTCAAAGCCTAAGCTTTGGAACTTGTCAGTTAAACATTTTTGAAGTTTGCATTATAAAACGACAGCATCGTAGTTTGAAGTTTTATTTTTGACTTTTTTTTCCCCCCAGCCAACAACCACTGAGTTGTGTTTCAAACCGCATAAGAATCTTTAGAACTGTGGAAGAAACAGTTCAGCCTATCTGTCTGTAATGACAGTGCAGAATGACCCAACTTTTCATCTTCCACATGCCAACAACCAATCACTGGGGGTATACCCTACACGGGTCTGAAAAAAAAAACCAAATTACTTTACATCCAACTCAGATAATGTGCGCTTTATTTAAGGGAAGCAAAAGAAGCAAAGAAGGCCACTCATTCTGGAGGCAAGGGATACGCAATTTACATTATGACGGTGAAATGACACTTGTCAGCTTGGAAGGAAAGAGCTGTGGTATCAGGCTGTGAAGGCTCTTATCGATATTTTTTGAAGTTTCCTCATGTCAGTTCGGTAATTGCGTATAATTAAGTTCCGATAGCGAACGCGTCACAGTACAGCAGTTTGTTGGTGGGCAACTGATGTCTTCGGGAAATAATTTCCTCTTTAAAAACTTGTATGGGGAATAAAGATGGGTACGCACTTAGTGGAGTCTCGTATAAGTCTGATACGGTATAGGAGTACTATATAAACTTATTTAAGCTCTGAGAGAACAGAGACTGATACTGGTAACTCATATGATCATCTGGTTTATTTGACTCATGTAGAAGGAGATTAAGTGAGTTCAAGGATGCCTGCAACTATTGAAAAGAAAGACTACCTATGAGAATTATATCAATTAGACGTAGAGGCTTAGAGTTACAACTCAATGATGAGATAAAAATGAGTTGGGTCGCAGAAGGAAACGCAATATGCCGTTTAACTCTTACAGAAGATATTTTTCCATATATTCGTTTGTGCAGGATGTTAAGAGGTTTACTTTTCAAATCAGCAACAAGTTTTTCAGTTACTATACTGATAGAAGCTGACATGGACTTAGGATGCAATTCCCCAGCTGCTCAATAAATTTTTTTTTTTTCAATTACTTGAAGTAAGATATTTGCAGGGATGGGATGGCTTCCTAAAGTATTCCTTCGTTTTGTTTTTGCAACTTGCAGACAGATAGGAAAAATTCTAAATTCGAGAACACTTAAAAACTGTTTGTCTACCTTGCGACCAGCGTTGCCACAAAAATACAATTGTATCAAATTAGCTACATTTTTGCTTCTGTCCAAAAAATTGATACTTAAATTTTTTTTTTTTTGATTTTGGTTCAATTTAATACATTTTTCTATTTTCAATTAAAATTCTACACAATCTCCCTTTTTTTCATGTATGTTAATTATTTTTTGAATAAATTTTTGAATCTGGCAACATTAATTGTAGATTCTCAAATTTAAATACTTTTGATACATTTTTGAAAAATAAAAGATATATTTTTCGAAAAATCAACGACAAGGCTGCTTGCGACCCTGTCTGTAATTACTGAGTCATTTAAAAAAGCCTTTTGGACCTGAGGCAGTTGAAGACTTTGAGGAATTTTATGTGAGAATAATCTGAAAGGTGGTAGTATAAGGAATGAATACGTAGATCTTCCCCAGTCAAATGAATTTATCTATAGAAGGTCTTATAAGGATATAGACTAAATGCATCCTAACAGATTGTCGACTAAAGGATTCGAATAGTTCTTGTGACAGATCTCTAGTGGTCAATATTTTGAGATTACAAAAGGTGTACGCTCGACAAGAATTTCGACATTTACATAGTCGCCTTTAAAACCTTAAGTTGGTATTTAATTTTTTCCGGGACTCGTACCTGGAACCCCTTGCTTAGAAGTTCAACGTACTAACCACTAAGCCACTGCGCCTATAACATTTACATAACTAAAATGCTTTCATGTAAATCTTCATATAAGTCCACTTACTCCACCGCTGCAACTTTGTCCTGTGTCGCAAACTGAAGGCCACCATTCTTCATCAATCCATTGCGTTTGGGTCTGGAATTTCAGCATGCGGCATTTCATACATAGTTATCATTTCCGTAAGACTAAAACGTTCAATAGTTTTCATTTTCACCTTATGTTTGAATTCGAAAACGAAAGACATTTCAGTTTCGTTCGAAAGAAAATTAACGACAGCCTTTTCTTTTATGTCTCTTTGAACCAAAGCTTCCAAGCTGTGAAAATGATGCAATTTCTTGAATTAATTTATAATCTTATATAATTATTTACATAAATAAAAAATTTTTTTGAGGATATATAAATACATATATAAATTATTATATATATATAAATATTTAATAAATTTGAAATTATATTTAAAAATATGTTGAATATTCCTTGAACGCTTCCGAATGAGAAAAATAGAAAAGGAAATGTTTTAAATGAACTAAGTGTTCGTTTTCGCATGATTTCTTTCGTTTTTTGAAAAGCGAAACAATTTTTCGTTTTTTTTTTACAGAAGCCCATTCCTGGATTTAATGACTTTTTGTCAATATTACATTTTACAATAAACATTTGCATCTTCAAAGTACTGCCTTTTCCCATTTCACCTTTTTGTCCGTTTTAATCGCCTGCGCATCTCAAGCTTTTCCTTGGACGGCCACGGCAGTGATTTCTGTCACTGTATATAAATTTCCAAGCCATATTATTTCTAGAATTATAATAAGGGAACATTTTTTTTGGAAACATATCCTACGCATATCAACAAGGAGGCACGCAATGGGCCAGTTATACGAGTCGTTCTAAATAATTAGCGCAAAAATGGTGTTCCCCAAGTAGGTATTTAAAACTATCTTGAACTGCGCTTAGCAGTCCTGGTTGTCATTTTCGGAACTAGTCCATCAGACTATCTGAACTAATAGCAACGCCCTGTAGAGCCCCTTTACTTAGTTTATAAAAATAACACCACGTCTAGTGAGTAATTCCAACACTAAAATCGTCCTCTGCTGTTTCTTCATATGGAATCTCTATCTGGCAGAGCAAATCCTTTTCATGTTGCTCGTCACTGATTTGTCGCACATAAACCGTTGCTGGATTTTTAGCTTATTAGCTATGTTTGCGTTTCGCACCCTCACGTGCTCCATACGCTCCTTTACACTCAGACTATGTGACGAAAGTGTTTGCGGAACAAACAGTTTTCAAAATACAAAAACAACAAAACCTTCCTTATTCTGTTTTTTTTTTTTGTTCTTACATCATACCTACGTATAGTTAAGGAAGATAAGAGCCAATTTAAATTGCCTGTTCCGCCATCTCTGTCTGCCGACCACGATTATAGAAAAATGAAAAAAAATAATAGATACAGAAAACGCAGTCAAAGGAAACTCCTTGTTGTAGGTCTGAAAATTGGGTACACAGACAAACCAAGAGAGAGTAATAATGATAGTATAAAGGAAGACACAAAGAAGTACGACATAGAGCTCCTTGAAACTGCTGACTGACTGATGGAAATCTCCTCATAGGCTTCCTTTACCCCAAGGCAGCTGGCGGCATGGATCAAAGTAAGAAAGCAAACTACACCAGGAATTGTCTCCCTGCAGATTCAACTTATCACGTATATGCGTGCCGTAAGTACAAGGGCAAACAACATCATGTAAGGGGAGATCCGGCCCCTAGTACAAAATAAGTACTGCCATTGTTACCCCCGGTTTCTGATGTGATGCATCTTCTTGCAAGTACACCCGCTCAAGTGAAATGGGAAGTATAACTCGAGAGTTAATTATTATCAGTAATTAGCTGCAAAAATTTACATCGCTCCTTGCCCGTTTCCAACTACTACAAAAAAAAAGGACTTTGAGCGTCTATTCACTTTGTGTTCCTGCCACTCAGTGTCGGTTGGCTTATCGAAGTGCCACTGCAATGCACTTATGGATTCCTTTGAAACGGAGACAAAAAAAAATACGCATCTTTCTCCACCACCCCCAAAGGACACTCCAACATTCGTATTCAAACTGTGCTCGCGCGTACCAGCAATTCCAATGCGGATAAATAATATATGCGCAACCGTCGAGAAAGGCATTAAGTAATTCGTTGCGGGACTCTTCGGCTGATGGTCATCGACTCAATTAAGCCGAAAAAGAAATCATTTTCAGGGCTGGAGCTTTTGTCCTTCTGCATGGCGCGTTCCAAGTTAGTTGGTATGCCAGCAGCTTATCCGTTTCAACAACTATGCGGCAAAGTTTTCTTTCTACATACATTTTTTGTTCTTTTGCCGGATCACAGCCTCATTTAAAATAATCGCATTCAATTTAATTTTTACGCTCAATTGAGGATAATTATGTTGAGATTCTGTTAAGAAGCTGCCTTTCAAAATTGAAAAAGGCCTGCCGCTTCTGTTCGCATCAATAATTCGGTTGGACTTATTACGAATGGCTCCCGCATGTACCTGAATGAGCATCGCAATGCGGAAGGACAACCAAAGAAATTCTTCAAAATTCCTGTGCATACGAGTATTGTGTCCTTCTGCCACAATTAAGTGATTTGAATGGGTCTCTCCGCCCTTCTCGGTATACACAGTATAACTTTGCACTGTTCTAATATCCTTCCGCAAATATTTTCTCTTCCTGTTAACCCAGTGCAGTCCATCGTCTATACGGTTTTTGTGAGCGCTTTGGTTTGTATCTTATCCCAGGGATAGTTGTTGTATAGTGTGTCCTTGGGTGGCGATGAAATCAGGCAAAGAAAAACAGTTTGTTAAGTCATTGTCGGCTGATGGTTAAATATTGGAGGAAGGGTAATTTGATGTGACGACAGGCTACTCTGATTTTACATTTTGTTGCCTCTGTGTATCCACATAATTGCTGTTCAAGCTGTGGGGTAGAGTACTAGGTCAATGTTTGCAAATTTTGTGTTTTCTGTAAAAAGAGAAGAAGGTGCCTTAATAGTTACTTTAAAAATAGTTCTGGCCATGCTACCGTACTTACATAGATTGCGCGTCAAGACGTCCGCAACTTGGCGTACTTTAAATTTGTATATCTGCAAAATAAGTAGGCAGCTGAGTTTAAAATGCTAAAGCGGATTCGTTTTAAAGAGCTTTTGAGTTCGGATACCTTCTTCGTTCAATCAGACAACTCCTTTGCTATCATAAGGTAGCCACATACAAACCGGCGGTTTGTCAACTTACTTCAAGAAACGATTAAACTCGTTCGGCAAATCTAGAGCAATTAAATTTATTAAAACCTTTTGCCAATTAATATTATGTTTTTAAAATATTTTTACTTCATAAGTCTGGGAAATTATATATTCAGGTAAATAAAACAAAGAACAACCATTTTTTTTTGTGTGAGTTCTTAATTTTTGCGACGAATGGAAGGAATCCAATTTTTTATGCCAAATCCAAAAGGCTAATTGAGAAGCTCTTTCATGACAGTTACACTCTTTGATATTTGTCTGACGTTCGCTAGAGGTGGCGCAGTAGAATACCTTAAGTCGGATTATTTTTTTTTTTTGGGGGGATTCGAGCTTGGGACCCCTCGCTTAGTAGTCCAACACAATAACCGCTGCGCCAACAGGTGGTTTATTTATTTTATCCAGTTAGGTCTAAAATAAATTCGTTGAAAATCCTTCGCAAAAAGCTTAAAAAAGAATCAAAAACGGGTTCTAAAAAAAACCAAACTCAGTTTCAATGCCCCAAAAACGCTTAAAAATATTCATAAAAAATGTAATGAATCGCATAAACAATGCCAGGACATTTGTAAGTCCAATGAAAACAAAAAACATTAAATATTGGCTCTTTTCAGTCAAATAAATCTGAGAATAACAATTCCTTTAGTTCGGAAGGGTGAAATAATTTTCGTCAGAAAGACCATTCAAAGTTGTTCCAAAAAAATAAACGATGCTCAATATTGTTTTTCATTTTTGTCGTCCAATAGTGAGCAAAGCTAAATCGAACTTATTGCCGTTGAATGAAATATTTTTCAAACTTTTCTTACAAATACTTTCGTATTCCTCGTTTTGAATCTATCCTCAGTTTCAATGTAGCAGCTTGAGCTTTTGAGATACAAGTGACCCTCAATTGTATCGAACGGGGAAGTAGTTAGCCGGAATCTTAAAAATCTGGCCCATACACACAATTCCTATAGAAATCCAGTTATGAACAGTGAAAACTGAGACCCAATCCCTTCAGTGGTTGGCGGGATTAAATCAGTCAGCTAAATATACATATTTCGAGAGATATTCGAATCAGACCACCATTCTCGGGTCCCTTTTCGTCTATCTACTATAAATCAAAAGCAAAAGCTCCACCTATCGGATTTTATTGAAACCTGTTTTAAACATTCCCCGCACTTGTTTTTTTTTTTATTTATTTATTTATTTATTTATTATGTCAATTTGAGCTACACAAAAACCCTTTTAGACAACTTAAAACTAATAATTTAATAATAAATATAATTTGAATAAGTTCAATCGTTCAACGAAACTAAATTTAAGAAAAATATGAAAAGAAATATAACATAGGTTAAAATAAGTACCATTTTTTTAAATATTGTTAATAATTGATAAACTCAAATATTTAGTAAAGGGTTTTTCAATAAGAGCGCTACAAAAGTAGTAAAAATAAAACAAAAACGGTTTTGGATATCAATGAAATTCTTTATTCCTGTGAAAGTACGTTCAATGCCATTATGTATGGAACTCGATTTCTTTTACGTGGCCACCACGGGCACGCTTGCAGAAGTCCAGACGCTGAACCAAATTTTCGACGACGGAACCCAAGTCCATATCATCCAATTGGGGCCAAAAATATTCGGTTATCATTGTACGGTAGCGATTCCCATTCACAGTAACGTGCCGGTCTTGATCATCACGGAAGAAGTACGGCCCAATAACGCCGCCGGCCCATAAACCACACCAAACCGTAATTTTTTCGGGATGCAATGATGACTCATGGAGTACGTGTGGATTTCTGCCTGAGACCAATGCCGCATATTTTGTTTATTGACGAAGCCATTCAGCCAGAAATGAGCCTCATCGCTGAAGATGATTTTCGATGAAAATCCGAATCATTTTCAAGTTGTTGCTCAGCCCAATTCACGAACATACGACGCTTCTGGTGGTCAAGCGGCTTCAGTTCTTGCGTCAGTTTAATCTTGTAAGGATGTAGGCCAAGATCTTTTCGCAAAATTCGCCACAATGACGTCACAGAGATGCCCAACGCTTGAGAACGACGTGTGAGAGACACATTTGGGCTGTCTTCAACTGAAGCCTCAGCGGCAGCAATATTCTCGACACTACGGGCACTTCTTTGTCTCACTGGCACGGGAACATTTTGTACTGTGTCTGTGGATTCAAATTTTTCTGCTAGGACGATTATGACGACCATAAATTGGACGTAGCGCTCTTAACGTTGAGGCCACTGACTCCGAATTTCGGTAGTAAATTTTAATAATTTCGACTCGTTGTTGACTCGTATATATTTCCATCATGAAATGGCAAACCTTACTGAAGAGGAATGTCAAAAGAGCGGCAAGAAATTCGGCGTCGTTTGCTGTCCCTGTCGCTCTACTTTTGTAGCGTCCCTGTTGAAGAACTTAACTCATGCAAAAAAACTATAGAAAAGTATGTTATATTGAAATATTGTGTGCAGATAATCGAGGATTAAGGTCTGAAGACTTGTATATTTTTTGTAAAAATTCCACCACTTAGAAACAGGTGCGAAGCTTTATCCAAAGAAAAAACAATGTTTTGTACCAGTATCAGTAGGTACAAACTCAAGAAGCTTCGTTGTCTTGTCTTCACAAAAACAACGAAACGGACTATACCACCTTTCAGGCTCCACAACTTGCTGCTTAACCAGTTTCTTCAACGGTTTCGAAAGTAATCGGAAAAAACAAAAAAATAACACCCAAGTAACAATGCAGACCAAGACCATCAATTCATAAGTTTTAGAAATTCCTTGAATACAAACTTGACAACTCAATACGCATCCTCATAAAATCTCTTCCACTATTACTGCAATCATCTCGAAATGAGGCATTCTTTTCCCGTAATTACACTAATTGCAAAATTCATCTGCGTCGACCGACAACTCCGCCGTTTAAATCTCCTTGAACATCTTCCAGATAAAAGTAACAAACTCTCGGAAACGAGAGTTTTTCCTTTTAATTAGACAAGCAACTAACTTTTAATTGTTTCCGCGCAGTAGATGAAGAATCAGATAAAGTATGCACAAGTTACTTTTGTCCTTCAAAGTGTACAAGTACAAAAGGGCACGGAAAGTATGACTTGTTCCCCCAAATCATCTTATTAAGAGAGAAAAACGTCAATCACCCGCATACACCTTGCACCCTTGTTCTTTTCCGTGAAGGTGTTCGAAAAATACATTCATTCCAGATTGGCAATGTAGGTGTAGTCCAGCTCTGCTTTCGCCGCCAACTTCAATTTTACGACGCTACCGACCGACGGCATTTAATTTTCCCAACAATAATCTATTTCACATCACCCTGCAGCAGCGCATTCCAAATGTGGCGATGCGATGGTGGCCGTAGTAAAAACAACCTGCTTATGGTCTTCTGTTTTCTATGTCATCTCCACAGATTACAGTTGCTTCATAAGCAACTGGCAACATCGCTGGGAATTTCTTTTCGCAGAATCTTAGTGTGGCACAGAACTTTCGCAAACAGACGTCCTTCTTTTGTCCTCCATAACTCGTTGGTGCGTCGCTCCTTTCCGTCGCATTCACCATGCTCCGCGCCGGATGCGGATACATGCAGTTACCTAAGTAGTCTTACTCTTAGTATTACAAACGAAAGTATCCTTTTTTGTTGTTTTACAAAAGACTTACTTCTCTCTATCTCTGTCTCTCATTGTTTGTCTGTCTGTCTGTCTACTGGTGTCTGGTGTGCGCGACTTGACTGTGTGCTGCAAAGTGGAGGCAATACGACAAAAAATCCAATGTTCTACTTTTCCATAAAAATGTGTATTATTTAAATCAAAACCAAAAAAAAAATGAAGCACACACACCGCCCTGGAAAGTTGACGATAAAGTAGTGGTATGAAGGGGATTTGTGGAGACAAAAAATAAACGCTAAATCCCAACAAAGGGATTTTCTAGTCCTTTAAGCTCTTTGATGGGTGAATGGTGGAATAACTTCGAGCGAGCTTCCATAAATATCTACTCAGCTCGATCTAAAGAGCGGTAAAAACTATTATCGTGTTAGGGACGACCTTTCCGTTGAATAGCACGGTCTGGCAAAAACATCAAAGAATGTCTCGGACTGAAGTCCACAATCGAACGCAACTAATTCCGTATGTCTTTCACTGAAATGGTATAGTTGAAAATGCAACCTACAAATTATATTTCCAAGTGGAAATTGCTTTCCGTTCTTAATCGGAGATGGCGTTGATCATAATCCATAGGTCCATACCTGTCTGCTGTTTCGAAAGTCAAATTGGCTGATGTGATGTGACTTCCCCTCCTCTGCCTATGATACAAATTTCCAATCCAAATCCCGTTAAAAAATTGCCTTGAGGTCCGAATTGGTCCCACTAATGGTCTTGATTTAAGGCAGTTGCAGCTCCGACTAAGTCCACTTTTTTACAGACGCGAGAATCGATAAGCTCGTCTTCTGAGAGCAAATGTCCTAACTCTAAAAGAGCCTTCAATAAGACTTGATATAGTCCCGGGAAACACAAGATAGTCGTCTGATAGCCCCGACAATGACACATCCCCTTGCGACTCTCAAGATATTATTAAACAGGCTAGGCTAGCCTTGAGATAGTCCCAGGAAGCAAGGCTTAGGTTCTTCTAACGACAGGTCCGTCCTGAGACAAAGGAAACTACGCCGAATGTCACCCCAATTTAAGTAGGAAAACCTACTTGATTGTCAGTCAGTAGAAGGATTGTGTCTCGCTCAATACAACCTTTTTCGTTTCTCGTCTGTATTAAAGCCGAATGTAAGTGTGAACTGTTTGGCGCAGTAAAAGAAAGTCTTATCATGTGCGGACTGCGTTGCGACTGTGCATGGCTATCATGTTAAAGAGCTTTGGGTATGCAGTCGCCTTGGGCCAGATTTGGTGGAGTAAAGTCTTAAAAACCTTCTCTGTCCAGATAGGCTTCCAGAAGGAATGAGAACACTTTAAATTAAAGGGGAACCTAACGGGCTACCGACCCGGGAAGAGTCTCCGCCTGCGAGACTGCGCTGCCTTTCAATGGCGGACTATTTCTGTTTGTCTCGATGCGCCTCTTTAAAAAGCAAAAGACCTGTTAGAATCTCAACTACTTAGCAAGTGCATGAACCGCGGTTGATTCGCACGCTCGGTAAGTGCATCGAATGAAATTATCACAATCACAAACCACTTATTCTCCTCTCGGTGTCTTGCCACATCAGTTTTATAGAAATAATACTGCCCAAATCGGGTGTAACCATAATGAGAAACAGAAATCCTGCATTCGTTTTTTTCCCCCCACAGACCGTGAACATTATAACTACCAAATGCATTGTTTTACTGGCAAATGTAAATTTCACTTTGTCGTTCTCGCTGTGCCTTATATTTTACATAATATGTGTGCTCCCTGCTCCTAATGTGTATTCTCATGATTGAGTACTTAGCAAGAAGGACGTTGCAGTAGAACATGCATGCATGTGATGTAAGCAGACGATGGGAATACTTTCGGTTGACAGAAGTATTACAACTGTGTACTCACTATTTTCCTTTTATCTCTGTGTCGGAGGAAAACAGTGGAAAACTGCCTTCACATGGCGAAATATATAAAAAAAAAAGATCCCAAAGCGGAGGAGGAGCAAAGCAAATTTTTTTTTTTATTCTGCTCAAAAAGGGATAATTGTAGTGGAGAAATTATTATGTGAAGAAAAAACCACCCTGAATGGGGGATGTACTTTGATGATGATGAAGGAACTGGGGAAAACCCCACGTCTGGCCTCAGAGAAAAAATGAAAATTATTTTGTCTGGCCCAGAAACGTTCCATCTTCACGATTAAAGTCGTTTTGTTTTATTTGTTTTTTTTTCCTTTTGTTCGTCTCTTCCTTTGGATTAACTTTTTTTTTGCAGGAATTTGTGTTTTGTTTTTTTTTGCTGCATATTTTCTTTGTCCTGTCTAAATTGTAGTGCTTTCGTTTAGTTTGGGAAAGAAGAAGAAGAATAAGAAGAACGCAAGAAGGCGTTAAAAAGCTGGTCAAGTTATGAAATGGCATTTCCCGACTTTTTCCTCTAAACCTTCTGTGTGTGTGTGTTCTTCACTCATCCGGATTTTCGTCGTACTTAAGTTTTCTTTTTAATTTCTGTTTCCTTTTTGGTGTCGAAATGTAAACAATGCTTGTTGTGTGGGCGATTTGTTTTTCTCTTTGTTTTGAGTTTGTTTTTGTATAGTTTTAATTTACACAACAAGAACGGTAACTAATGAAAGTTTAACTCGAAGTCGGAGAGGTCTGAGATCTGAGTTGTCTTGGATTTGGCTCGTGACGACGATGACGTGGCACAGTGTACACTAAATTGTGCGCGGATTGGGTCATTTTAATTAAGCGCATTAAGTGGTGGTAGTCCGAATGCAATTGTTTGGCATTAGAGATATTCTCTCTGTTTATTGGTTCTTATTCTGTAAACCCGATTGTCCTTGGGAGAGATACAAAAATTAAATGAGAACGCTGTCCACGTTTTGTTGTGGAAGACAAAGAAGAAATAAAATACAACTTTTGGTTGCCAGGGAGTGTATTAGCTAATTGGGTCATTTCAGGGGTATTATGTTGTAAATCTAATTGAAGAGGATGCACGAGTAGGGATAAACCTTATCGGATGTGGAACTTGGAATTTGATGTCGACATGATGTAGTGGAAGATGCAACAAACACAAGCCACTTGGTTTCCCAATTAGTCTGATATACTGCATTTTGTGTGAGTGCAGAGATTTTGCGATCAAAGACTGTAAAATAAAAATAGATTGCACTGATTTTAGATAGAAAGGGTGGACAATCGTATTATGTATACATATATGAATCAGAAAGGCAACAATTCTGCAAAAGTCATCGGAGCGTTTATGAGCTGAAAATTCGTGCATATCTTTTAACTGATTTATTCTGCTCTTGACTGACGATCATAAAGTTTAACGAGTTTGGAGTAGTGGGTTCTCCTTCAACTTTGTTTTGTTGACTTATAGATTTAGGAACGTAACAGATCGTCTACATATTTTCCGCGTTTGCCATCTCCTACCTAAATACTTAACGTGAAATGTAAAATTGGTGATAGGTACATTTACTTGTGTGCAGCTTTAATACCTACTACACTACGATTAACAATGTCGTTTGCATTTCTTGCTGCACTTTTTATTGCAATCTACTCTCTCTTATTATAAGCTTTCTTACGTGACCTAAAAAGTCCCATTTGTAAAATAAAAATCAGCCCAATGAAATGAGGCTTAGGGGAGACCGGGACTAATTGACAACAAATTCACATTTTTCCATATTTCTCTTGAACTTAAGCTGATATCAAGACAGCTAAAACATTTAAAAAAAATTAAAAAATTAAAATATAGATATTTATTCCAAAAAAGGAAACTCTGCTCCAGACGCTCAAAAACGGCCGGAAAGAGGAAAACAAGAGAAAACAAAATTACTTACGGGAGAAAAAAAAATTGTTTTCCTTAAAATTGCAAGAATGGACATGCAATTCATCTCTACACTTTAAAATAGATGGCAGTGAGTCAATTTTCGACTGAGCCAATTAGCCCCGGTCTCCCTTATACATACTTTTAATTTATGGTTCTCAACGCTCGATTTTTTTCAGTTATTCTAATACTCGCTTGCATTTATTTAAAATGTAAGCTTCACGTTGAAAACCATCAGCGATGAAAATTTTTTTCAGCTAGGTACATATTCTGTTACGCAATTTTTAAAAATGAAATTGGGCACCAAAAAAATTTTAAATTTTAAACAAGGGCAGTAATAGGGAAATGACAATTTTTGCTGTTGGGTTGACCGATTGGGATGAAATAAAATTTAGTGTTGCTCGATTAAGCCTTCTATGGCGTGCAAGAAATCAATGCGAATTGGGAAAGTGGTTTTAACGTGATTCAATAACAAGTACAAACTCACCAAAAAAAAACCGCTAATGAATTACAACACAAGTAGAAACCCAAATTATATTCGTTTAGTATTATATAGGAGCAGTGTTGCCATTCTGACCGAAATCATTTCACTCTGACCGTAGAAAATTTTGAAATCCGGTCTAACATTCTTAACAGAAACCAAAAAATTTCTTGACCGGAAAACCCTTTTTTGACCGGAAAAATAATGTTGCTCTATGACAAGAATCAAATTAAATTTCTACAATTTGAGTGAAACTTGGCCATACTTAACAAACACGCTCACAATTTCATACAGAAAACATTTTATTGTGAATAATCGTAGAATACAGGGGCTCCCCGACCACGCGGCAGTCTCCTATATCTCATTTGAATGCTCCCACCAAAACTGTGCCTGGCGGTGGTGTGCATTCAAACAAGACTGAAGTGAATGATAACGAATTTTTCAATAATTTATAAAAGTACATTTTTTTTCAATAATATGTATTCATTTAGCAAAATTTTGGAAGACTGAATAAGACTTTTCTGCAAAACGTTGCATGAATGAATTCTTTGTTTTTTTGCTTTCTTAGGTTAAAGATTTGTTTGGCAAAATAAATAAACTACTGTTATATAATATTTGTTAATTTTTGTTTTATATTTTTAGTTGAAATATATCCTACTATATTCTATTTTTGACCGGACTTCTGGTCAAAAACTCTTATTTTAACTTTTGACCGAATTTAATAAAAATAGAAATTGGTCATTCGGTCGGATTTGACCAGATTCACTTTATTTTAGTGGCAATGCTCTATAGGAGTGCTAACAGTTGATATGACTTCAGTTCGGATGCAAATCACGCCGTAAAGATCCCCCATTCCTTATTTCGTTCAGAATTTCATTCTTTTCAACTTTTCCATATCAGTTTTCATATTAAAAACACATTTAGTGCTCCTCGTTACAGCCCTAGGTATCTAACACAACAGCCCAAAGGGTTTTGCTTGGCACAATAATTTTGTTACAAACATTGTGCTCACTTGCAAAAGAAAACACGTAGACAAGGTAGGCACCTGTTTACCATCGGAGTTTTTTTTTTTTTTTGCATTTTTCAGAGAAAAATTAATTAACCCACAAAGTGTTTAAATGAAAGGACGCTCAAATGAGTCTACGGCAAAGCGGAATATCGTTGCTTTGAGGATGAAACCCATTTAACCTTTCGACTCGAAATATACTACAAAGTAATATTTTCGACCTAAGTTCCATTTATAGAAATAGACGGCCTTTGAGTCACGTCACACAAAGCTAACCACTTTATACCTTTACTAACTACTTGATTCAAACTGCATCCTTTGAGGGCCGAAAAGGGATTAAATTCTTCTTTAAAATCCTATTCAGTAGTGTTTGTTCTTGTAAAGAGGATGTCGTGTCCCTACTCTTTGAGACAATATTTACATGTAATACATTTCAAACCAATGACCTAGAGACTTGTTTTCGAGCGAAGGAAAACAAACGCTCGAATTCTCCAGCAGGGCTGTCGCAGGCGATTAAAGTCGATTCGGCACACAAGTTCACTTCACAACGATAAATATTCTACAACCCCCACGAGGGACACAACTTTTGTAACCGAACTTTTAATAGTTGCACTGCAGCAGATGCATTTAAAAGCGAAATCAAACATCGAAGTTGTTATTGTGTGTTTTACCATCTCTCTCTCTCTCTCTCTGTCGTTTTCTTTGTGGCAATGTGTGCGTATAGTTGTCAACCATTTCCTTCCTATTTTTGCAATTTTTATGAGCATTTGCGAAGCATGAATTTTACTATGTCACTTTATTAACTCGGGGAGTAAATGTAAAGTTCAACCACTTGATTTAAGCAATGTGCGTATCTCTATATAAGGACATGGCGATACATATAAAATTGCATTTTTATTGCTGCATTTAAGGATGTTGTCATGTTTTAAATGGACGACAGAGTTAATGTTGCGTAGCAGAAAAATGCATGTAACAAAGAGTGAAGCTATTTGTGGTTGTGTAAAAATGTGTGTGGTTTTGGGTGTAATTATTTAATGACCCTTTGTAAGCGTGCAGGGTATAGATGCACCCGTAGTAGTAACTCTGCTCGTTGTGATTGTAAATTGAAATGAACTGCTTCTGACTTAATTTTGTTGTGAATCATTGCGCCGCAGTGCCGCACGTTCAATAATTAATATCCTTACATTTACAAAGCAGTAATCCCATCATTCACACGTGCCTATGTGTGTGTGCGGTGTGCCCTATATCTGTCCTTAACGAAAGCACTAAATTGACTGCACGTCAGGTTAAGCATAATTTACGTGTCTTCCAAGACGATACTTGACGCTAATATTATGGTTTCATGTATAGGTAAATGAATGGAACTCGACCGACGAAAGACATCTGACACTCGATATCATTTCAGTTGATGGGGAAATTTAATTGGAGTTAATTTTTTGAATTAGATAGAACTTTCTGACTTTACTAGGAAAATGAAAAAAATCAGGAAAACAAGATACGACATGTCACATGGAAGTCGTAGAAATACATGCTTTTTGACAGCGACTGCTGTCAAAGACATCAGTCAGCTTTACTCTACAGCGGTGGCTGTCAAAGACATTTGTCAGTTTTACTCTACAGAGGTCGTGGTTAGGAAAATTTAATTTAAGGTTAGAACAATTCTAGTCTTAAGTTAGCCTAAGTTAGATAAGAGTCGGCTTTATACGACTTTAGTTTTTAGGGTGGTTCTTCTGATTTCTTTTGGAACAAAAACTGGTCAGCTGGTATGACGTATTGATCGGTTGGCCTCTATCGACCTAGGAGCCTATTTTTTAACAGTGTTAATATTATTGCTAAAAAATGTTCCATCCTAAATTCGTTGCAAATTTTTTCGTTTATATCCTGACTGATGGGAAGTGACATTTAACCTGAATTCGAGCAAAACATGGTGGGGCCACTTTCCCGCCAATGGGGTAACAACTATGTAGTCAACACAGTTATTTATTGATTTTGCGCAGGTGTCTTTTTAATCGGTTAGTATAACTTCATAACAAATTGATAAGACCTTAGCAAGAATGAGGTTATGCACAGCGATGAGCAAAAATAAAAATCAATAATGGGTTGCACATGATTCAAAACAACATTTAAAAGTGAGGTGAATTTATAAGGTGATACAATTGATGTTCTGCAAACGCTCAAGGCGATATAGATAACCAACTTATACGATGCACACCTTGACCTGGCCTCCGCCTTTGGTTATGACCTATTTAGATAATCTTTTATCAAATATCTACTCGCTTTTGGTAAATTTTAAGACAAGCTATTCGGCTGATAGACTTCTGCGCTTCTTTTTATAGGTAGGTAAGGGTGGCTGATCTCCAGCTTCTTACGAAACGCAATCAGCTATGGAGGGCCACTAAACCTTTCTAAAGCAGGTGGAGTCTTTCTCTGAATTCCAGTAACAGGTTCATCAATTCATTCGCAAAGATGAACATCTTGTCTCCTTTCTAGGTCCTAGGTCATGCTGCAATTGCACATGTATGAAGTCTTCGATGAGATTGCTCAGAGGATGTTATCACGGTCCCTTAAGCTGCGTTGGGTCTTTCTGTGTCCCCTTGGCCATCCATTGGTAACTGGGCTTACAAGCAGAGACGACTAGACAACTTACTGACGTTCTTATGGCCTCCTTCGAGGGTCAAGCAAATTCAAGTAAAGTCCGAAGAAAATCGTTGAGAACTAGGAATAGGAAAAGGTTTTGCTTCGAAATGATTTCATGATTTCGGTGTCCACAGTCTTGTCATTTGAAAAGTAACAATTTTATGAAACATCAAAAAATGTAAGTATTGTAGAAGTAATCCCGGAAGTCCCTTGATTCGCGGAGCATAAATTGAGACAGGTCAGCCAGGTCGAAGCTTCTACAATCGTTATTGTTCAGCCACAGTTTATGGTATCATTTGAGTTACAATTTCGAGAAGTTGTTGTGGTATATCAGCCACCTTTACTTGCCCAATAAGTGACTTTAGAAAGTTGACAAGAGCTCTTAAATTTCAATAAAAATAAAAAATAAATCCGTAACCTCAACTGGCCCTTTCTAAACAAAACGCACAAGGTTAGATTGAGTGAGGTTGTGAGATGGCAAGAAAAGACCAGAATTAAAAGCAGAAACTCGACTTAGGTTACTGTGAAATCAATTACAGGTATACAGACCCAAAAATCAGAGCACGCCCACTCTCTCTCAAATCGAAGCCACTCGCGAAGTCAAATTAAAAATCAAAGACAACGATTTGCCTTCTTTCAATTTAACTACCTCATCACATGTATAGACGTCTTCGAGCATCGCAATTACTCAGGACGAGGACTCTATCCCAAACTCGTCCTATACTTACTTTTTCCAAGTATTGGCGGGCAATTCACCAGTCGTGTAAAAAGTTTTCCTTCTCCGTCATCCCCCTCGCATTCACCGAGCAACTGCATCCTGAAAAAAAGCGCGTGCATGCTTAGAATACAAATTAAGGCGAAAAGTCAAAGCTCATAGATTGAAAATAGATGAAGACAGGCACATCCAAATAAAAAATAAATGCAAATGCACGTCTGCCGCACCCCATCTTGAAAACTTTCACTTAAATTTGAAAAAAAGGAAGTAAAACTCTTCTCTTCACATTCAACAGCAGCGATTTGTCTGCTCCATTTTCCCATCCATAGTTTGACTGGCTCCAATGAAAGACAGTAGTATAGTAGAGGATGACAAAAAGCTCAAGACGAAATGAGAAAAATTAATGGAAACTTGTTTAATTTTCATGTTTTGGTGGCAAATTGACTTGTCCTCACACCCCTGGCTGACGAATAAATACTTTGCAATGTTTCAGCCATTTTTTTTTTGTGTTGTTATCTCTACTTTTGCGGATGAGAAAAAAGCGGACGTTAATTATTGTTACGCGTCCTCTGCTGAGTTCTATCTTGTTTCTGAGCAGAGTTAACCACATCCTTCCGGCAGGAGAATGTTTTGAGTTCACTATTTTTCTCCCCTTGTCCAAAGTTGTTGAAGTTTTTTTTTCACACCCATAAGTGATTTTATTAAAATGTTTAACCACACGCCTGAAGGAAGGAGAAAAGGAGGAAAAAAATTACAACGAGATTGTGAGGAGAGGCGCCCATACGTTTCGTCCTCGTGTCAACTTCGGAATGACAGGATGTTGATCGTAGTCTCGTTCTGATATAATTAATTCTGCATTCATTGTATAAGTTTTTTGTTGTCGCCGCCGTGAAAAGTGGATAGAGCATTTTTTGAGTTTAACTACATTATAGACCGCCATGGCAAGAAAGTTTTTATTTTATTTAAAAAAAATATATGTTAAAACTTTTAATTATATTCATTTAATTTATAAAGTGTTACCTACTCTTGGAGTTACAATATGAGTACTTTGCACAGTGTGTCTGTTGCCAATGACAACAAATTGTTTCGATGTTGCTACCTTACTGAATTGAAATCCTCTGGTAGGTGTGCCCTATTGGTAAACTTTTGCTAAGCACTTGCATGCATCCATTCATTCTCTCACGAAAAAGCTGCTGTGTTTGCGTTGGCACGCACATAGTTTCATAGTGTAGATAACTGACACCTCAGGCCAATGCAATAAAATTAAGTACAGAATTCTGCTTTTCAAATTTAAAGCAAGGAAAATTCATTTATTTCTGCTTTCTCCAAACTTAAATATAAACTAAAAATAAAATCAAGCAAAATCGGTTTATTCTGATTTCCTCCAACCAACAAAAACTAACAACAATAATAAAAAAAAAAACGTAAAAAACGTAGAAATCGTTAAAAAGGGCGAGCTTTTGAACATTTTCCAAACCTTTTATTATTGTAAAGCAGAATTTTGAAAACAGAATTTTGATCCCAACCCTGTAAGGTCTGTCCAAATAAAAAAAAGAAAACAATAAAAATGAATTTTAAAGTTAAAGTTAAAAGTTAAAGGTCTGTCCAAATAATGTGTTGATTTGGAAAATATTTTGATCGTCTGGCAACGCTGATTCAAAAATATATATAAACATATCCAAAAATTTTCCATATACAGTTCCCTCTCGATTCTAATGAATAAATTTTAACGACCTCATTCCTGGACACTTTGTGAGTTCAAACGATACTCTGAAAATTTTAAAATAGCTCTTACGAAATTGATAAGCACTTATCGTTCATAAAAAAAAAAATTATTTAAAGTTGAATCATATGCTATTTATTTTTAAAAATTGTGGCAGCAATTAGGAAAATAACAACAGCTTAAGGGAAACATTATCCAATGGTCGTTGCAACCTGGCAGCACTGCATTTGGCTATGACAGGTGTCCGAAAAAGATCTTGTTTTAAAATGAGGGAAATGATCGCATGTTCGGATCAGCATAGACACGACCCAATTCGCTATTAGTGACTGGTGAGTACACCACAAAAATTTAAATTTAACATCCACGTAAACTAATGATCGATTCAATACTGGTCTATGAATACCGGCCCCAGTCTTGACGTTTTGACTAACGAGACAACTGCCAAGATCGGTTTCGAATGGACGCCCTTAACACGAAACATGAGCTTCAATTTTCGTAAACTTTACAAGTAAAATGTTCACCCAAAAATATTCTAACACATTTGAAACATTTCAAAATGCTAAGCCAAGCTGTAAAATGATCAACTATAATCTCTCCGTTCACAAACACCTTCAAAATTCAAGTGCATGTGCATAGCTCCACTGAAAATTTAATTAAAAATATGTATTCAATTATTTTTGTCCAGCGTTGCAATTTTCTGATTATGAAATTATACAGAGCTATATCAAAATCCGTGCACGCCGTTTGATTGTCTGCAGGAAATCTTTCGCCATATATAGAAAAATATATTTACATTTGTTGTTGTTATTTTCGTCTAGATGACATTTTTGTTCGCTGGAATCCATTAACGAATATCAACGGTTCGTTAGGCACAATGAATAAACCGTCATGATGCATCCTATTGTTCAGTATTGAACATGAATTTTGATGCAAATCGAAACAAAATATGTATTTATTAAAAAAACAGAAACAAAAACTAATTCAATGCAACTTTTTGAAATTGTTGTATTACTTTAATTTTTTTTTTTTTTTGTTTCCTTGGTTGGTGGAGGGTCTTTTGTGTCTTTTTTGTTGACAGAGGTGATTTTTCGGTTGCACCATTATGAAAATTGCACTTTTTCCAAATTAAAACCGCGCCGTCGTCACCGCCAGAACAGCAGGCAGAACACCGGAATCAGGCTTTGATGCACTTCACAATATCAGATTTGGAAATGCACCTGCACCACGGTGTCGGGGCATCGATGTCAATGCAGTTCTTCGCTCTGTCAAAACTTGGGCGCTTCTAGCAAGGTTAAAGCATCGAATCGCACCTGACCACATGTTGACCATCAGGTGCATGGAGGGATGTTTCTTTTTTTTTGTGTTCGTCTCTTTTATACGGGTAAAAGTGCAATCGGTATATTTGGAATTCGTTAGAGAATTGATAGAAGACAGAACACATGAGTGCACCCGGCGGATTTTACACGCATTGACATTGGAAATGCAGCTTGCGTAACAGTGGACAGAAACGGAACTGACAAAGCATGCCTATGACTTCCCCCTCTCTCACCCAGGAGCGGAGTGATTTTTCAGCGAAAGGCCATTTGGTGGAAAGTTTTCTGACCATTGACTCAAAAATTCAATTTGATTGATGGATGTGGTGGCAGATTGCGCTGTAAAGAGGCTTTCCGTTTCAAAGCAAACTCATCCGTTTAGTTTTACGTGTACCTACAGCAGCGGAGGTTGCAGTCAGTGCGGAAGGGCATTCGTGCATCGTGAAAGCCGATGATCCGCAAATGGAGTGGGCTGGTAGTTGTTAATATTTTCTCGCACGCAAATGAAATAAGTCTTATTATAACTGCCTCGTGTCATGGTTGGTTCAAGTCATCTCAGACTAGTTTTGAGGTTATTTCCACTGGCTTCCTGACATCAGAGAAAGTACATACATCTTTTAGCAACAAACCTGCGTCCTTAAAAAAAAAAAAAAATCACAAAGCTCTCTTCCAACAGTTACCTAACTTCTGTCAAACCAAACATCATTAGACTAAAGAGTTCGGTTTGTTTACGCCTGCTTATCCCGCCACTTAAAAGCGTTTTAAAGCGCATTAAATTGGACGTAAACACAAACCGCTGAACGCACTAAAACATATTCGCCATCACGCCATGGCATGCCGCCACTGGCCACACCAAGGCTGAAGGCTGATGGTGCAGATTGAGCTAAACTCTCGGCATAAATCGAAACCAACCGAACCGGAAATGGACAAATACCATAGTGTCATCAATGTCCTTAAAAATAACAAAAATAATAATGGTAATGATGATAATGCCGGCCATGAAAGCCAATTGGATACATTTCAGCACCCTGTGCCGTTTTAAAACCACACCACCATTGGGCGAGGGTGGCATTTGTAAAGTGCTTACCCCCAAGCCGCCAAACGGGTAAACGAGTGCATTCATAGTCGCAGATACACTTTGACACCAAGTGCGCTGATCAAAATTGACTACTTTAATTGGGAGTAAACGGATGTTCGGCCATTAAGAGAGTGTTCATTGCCGCATTATGGAAATTATTCAGTCACAGGCGGCATCCGTTTTACACCCCTTCGGTAAAATGAACGCTGGTGCGGTCCGGTGTCCGGGTGCGGGTGAATTTTCAATAAAACTAATTGAAATCTGCAGTTAAATGTAGCCTTTCGTCTGCCAGTCGATTCGTTTGAGCTGGCGTATGGGCATTTCAGTCGATGATGTCCATTTTATGTTATTATTTTCTCATTTGGGCGAATTTGTCGACCCTCAACGGGTACGGTCACCAAATAGGATGCAGCGTGAGTAGTTTTTTCTTTTTTTATTCTGCAGCAATATTGCTTTGCGCATCACTCACCAGCGAAAGCGCAAAGTGACTTCCATTTGTACATACTCCATATACACCTTTTGTGTATCGTCCTTTTTGCGAGCGGATAGAGGTAGGCTACAGCGGATTGACGATGAAAAATGCACTCAGTGTGATCACGATATGTCATTTACTACGATTTTTGATCAAAGTAAATGTACACTTTGTATCGAGGCCATTGGAGAGCCGCATCAGGCTGTCGACTGGCGAATTCTATGGGTCAATGTAAAATTCAGCGTGGGGTATTAATAAATTGGTGTAGCGATGTGAGTGAGCGCAGGGGGCTACATACCTATGTACGTGAATGATACGGCGCGTTAGGGAAACATTTAATTTTGCTGTGATTTATATAGGCTGTGAGCAATTGTTGTCCACCCCCATGACTTAAAATAGTGAGTTGAGATCTCTTCAAACATAGAATCAACACCCGGACTTGAACACCCCAGACAACGATACATACTACGAGTATGAATCCGAGAAGACAGCCACAATTTATGTAAAATAGATTCAAGAAAACAAACATTGTATACCGTTGGGCGCCTGTTGTTGCGCCAACGCATTTTAATATTTATTATTCACCACCATTTGTTACCTAGCCTTAAGTCAAATTGTATATACAAAGAGTTCAATAAAATCGAAGTAAACTTCAACCCAGTCGGAAGGGTCTCAATTTGATGTGTTTGAATTTGAGGAGCAGGGGTCAAAATTTGTGATGGAATAGGTACTTGCTGAATGATCACGGAGGCTTTGACTAAACCAAAAGTTGGATTTAAGTATTTTCATGACAAAAAAAGTCATAACTTTCTAAGAAACTCCATAATGTCTTCGTGAGTTCTCAGGTCTGTGTCAACGGCGGAGCAATTAGTACCCTACAAAATTTTCACATGTTTATCTATTTAATACTTAAAGGTTTTTGAGGACATTATAATTAGGAATGCTTCACATCGTGTAGTTACCCTAAAAAGCCGGAAGATGAGGTCAACAAAAATATTGTTAGCCCCCACGATCATAAATACAAGCCGCACTTTAAATTTTATTCGCAACTAACGCAAATTCTCCATTTCTCTTTTATTTCAGATACCCAAACATCAATATGATGGCCACACCACTAGATATCTTTGGCAATCCGTACGCGTTGATTCGGGGGCCTCCCACAATGATGCGTCCGCGAGAAAGCCCAATAGACCTACAAATAGGAAACAAGCGAAATGTGGATACAGTACCGCCACCTCCACCATCGCCGCCTAGGTAATGTATACTAACTCCGTTGTAACTTAACTCAAGCAACTGCAAAAACAAAAAGACGCCCTCAGTCATCCTCCGTCGAAAAATCTAAAATAAAACTAACATATCTTCAATCAACAAACAAAAATCGAAAAACTCAACATTCAACATTTACCGCAAGTCTGCTCCTACAAACTAATTACAGGAATTCTCCATCTATTATACTTAAATAAAATAAAATAGTTTCGTTTCCATTTTCAAATTTAAAAGTAATTTTATTCATAGAAAAAAGTGCATAACGCTTTTTGAACGGTCTTTTGGGACCATTTGGACATTTTCGCCCACTAAATAACAATCACGTAAGACAAAACGCCAAAAATGTAGTTAAAAGCACAGCAAATAGTTCTTACTTGTAAAAATTTAACATATTAAATGGAATTTTGTTGTTTGTGCTGTAGTTTTAAATTATTCCAATTAGAATTAAATTATTATATACCTACCAGAAATACATTTGTATAACCAACCTATATAATCATATCAAACAAAGTATACTAAGAGCTTTTCAAGCGTAATTTTTTTCCAAACATTCCTAATCAAAACAATAAATTGTATACAACATAATTTTGATAAATATACTAAAAAATACTATTTTCTTAAAAAAACAAAACAAAAAAACAACTATCGAAATAATAAAACAATAAAGTTTACATAAGTAGCATAAAGAATTAAATATTTATATTTATTATTGAAAATAAATTATTCTACTGTCGTAATATTTTTCGCATAGATAAATCTAGATTTTAGGTGAACACTCGCATTCGCAGTGAACAATGATAAAGCTAATATTCTAACAATTTACGCAGAGGGATACACATGGTATTTAAAATTTTACTAAGCCAGACCACCCAGATGCAAGTACATTTTTTAAGAAAATAATTCTATTAAATACTAAACTAGACGTAATCAAAACAACGAGTCTTAGAAATAAATTTAATCCTACCAACAGCAAAGCAACAAAATTATTAAAATAAGTATACAAAAAATACTCCACAGAATCTATTGATAGAAGTAACATTTTTTGCGTTTTGATTTTGCAGATAAATAAGAGTTTTGTTTTCGTAAATATGAAGTTTTTTAAAGAGCACGTTGTAAAATGGTATTTTTAACCGCAAGTACAAAAACATAAAAGTATACCGAGTAAAATGTTCAGGGGATAGAAATGCAAAGTAGACTTTCTTTTTTATAAATATTGTATCCTCCGAAGCATTCATTTAATCGAACAACATTCAACATTACTACTAGAGATATCATCAATCAACATCTTATGAATAAATAATAATACACGATAGTGGAACTAGCGCCGAAGGGTACATTATACTAAAGTAGCAACAATAAAACAAAATTGCATAGATGACTTTGTTTTTCCTATTCAATTACATAATCGACTTTTTGATACTAATAACAATAACATAGTATACGATATAGAGATAGTTTTAATCCAAATTTTAAATCTTCAATCAACAAACGAACATTATGCGTTCTCCATCACGTGGTAAGTGGAATTTGATTTTTTATTGTTTGTCTGGAAAATAATTACTATAGATATATATGTACAAATTTGTATGTATAGCTAAATGTGGTGTTTGTCTAAATCAAAGTTATTATTTTAACAAAACTATATTTAAAGTTAAAAATTGTGTTTCTAGCATTTCTATATATCGGGACATTTCTTTCGGGAGTTTTTTTTTTTTCTTAACTTTCCTACATTTTTACCACACATTCCGTTTTTAACAAGCATCTCAGAGTACCTACCTTCTTTACCTATATATTTATTAATTAAATTTTGTAAAGAAATGTGCACCAGGAAATAAGCTCAGTCGCCAGTTTGCATACAAAAATTTTACGGACCTTCTGTTTAGCCAGTTGAAAACTTTTACACAGCCTTTAAAAATAAATCGTGCTGAGATAAAAAACAAATTTTGAAAAAACGCGTTTTCTCTATCTACTTAGGAGAAGGTTTTCAATACCCCGTTGTATAACCGCGTGCCGAGTGGAACGCTGTGTACACTATGAATTCGTAAGTTTTTCGTTGTAACAGATTTGTATCGCTGTACAAGTGTACAATCCTTATATGGCATAGTGACCGTCACCTTAAACATTTTATGCAGTCCACAACGGATGTAAGAACCACTCATGTAAGACCTCATCGCTTATAATACTTATAACAAGGTACCGCATGAAATTGATTCAAGTTCACAGTTCACAGTTGCATAACTAAATGTCGCGATTAAGAGATAGGATATGCTAAATCATTGCCCGCTGTCTAGAATCGAAGGTCTGAGCTAATGTCTAAGATAGTAGCGAATCTACTGTGTTTTTAACTTTCAACTGGCTACCAAAATTTATTTAGAAAGACGGTCATAAGTTGTCGAGATCACTTAGCTGATGATTGTTAAAAGCTGTTTGCTTGTTTGAAGTTATAGTCTATCAAATTTTTTAACTCCACTCACATGTTCTGTAGTGAGCCACAGGCTGGACTTTGTTCTTTTGTCACCCACACCTTTCTACCAAGTCTATCGTTTGGAGACATTTTGAGCTATAAAAATCTTGGGGTCGGTTTCAGTTATATTTCTGCATAGCTTCAGCGTATAATACTGGTGATGTTCCACTCAACCGCTTCGTCTCACTGCGGTAAGCCTTCGAAATTTGAAAGAAGTGAAGTTTTTAAAATGCGCTGATGTTATGTGCGGGGTGATTGAAAAAATCTCCTGAAATCCCATAAATAGAAAATGAGGCTCCAGGTCCGCTGTTACACTAAGCTTCAAGTTACAATTTACAGTTCTTCAAAAACTGATGCCTGTAATGTTTAGTAAAAATATTTCGGCAAGCAAAAAATCAACTGTAAATTATTTTTTTTTTATTTCTACAAGTGTGCGCGGCTATTCGTATGTCATGAGCACCTTTTCTGACAGTACATATAAATATTTCTCAATTTGTGCTTTGTGAGTTGTGACTGTGTTAAAATAAATTATAGAACAAAACTGATGACTTGGTCATTTAAAAACGTTTTTCATGTATTTTTAATTTGCCTGTACCAATAGTAGAACCTGAAAATAAAGTTGGAGCTCAGTTACAAAAGCCGCAAAAGGTACATCAGAACAAATTTATTCTTTTACTGTTTAAATAAGTGACATTTGAAATCGCGTGCAAAATTTGTTTAAATTTGGCTGTAGAACTATTATAAGTGAAATAGGCCCCTGTTGTAACATAGTGCTCAACCTACGATTATACTTGTCATTTTTCGTGGCATATATTGACATGCTGACGCCACAAAAATTCGCCGATTCGGTTGTCACTAGGGTGTCTTTCGTGGTGACGAATTTAGGGCAAATTTGTACGTTATAATGACGTCGTCCAGTCAAAATTTAAAATTTGACGTGGAAAGTGGCATGTGTAATCGTAGCTTCAGAAAAAATTAAGAGGATTTTTGTATCCTTCGATTTTATCCGCTACTCGCGGATATTCTGGGACTTGTCCGAACATTTCAGAGTTCGGCGATTTTATGTTTTTATTAATAAAAAAAAGGTATATTGTTTTATTTATTCTCTTTTATAATTAAAAACATTGATTTCAAGTTTTAAAAAACAATAGCCTCTTAAAAAATAATGTAGGATTAAAATGAAAAACGAAAACAAATTAAACTCGCATTACATTTCAGCTACATATACTTTAATTGACCGACGGTTTTCTAAACCAAGTCATGAAAACTTACCAAACAAAAATTATTGTTAACCTGAGTTGTTTTTACGAACAAAGTTTATTCCAAGCAACAGTAACAATTGCAAGCATATCTTGTACAAAGTCAACCCATATACTATTTTTAGTAGTTCTTCTTGTAGGTGATAGTTGCCACATTTAGTGTTTGCTTTTACCGAATTAACGAAATTAATTTTAAAAATGATTTAAATCTAAATCAACTTTCATAAAAATGTAACCGAATGAATGACTCGTCCTTTATTAAGTCAAGTTTCATTCTTCAATATAATATATATAAGTCGTTCAATAAACTGAAAACTCTTTCGCAAAACGAGTTATTGACGCAAGTGCAATTGGAATCAGCTTCTTCCCTCAACTCATCGGCTGAATTTTAAAAAGGGGAGACTGTATTTTGTCAATAGACACGTTTTTTTGAAAGATAAATAAATTCTTTTACTGAGAATCAAAACGATAGCCATCTCGTCTTCGTTAGTGTTCATGTGAACTTTTTTTGTTATTTGCCTACTGCAGAAAGAAACCTCGAAAAAACAGAGAAAAAATATACTGCGGAGCTTGGCAATCAAGTTCAATAACTTATCCGATACTCAACTTCAGTTTCAAAGTGATTAAAGTTTCATTAAGTGGATGAATTCAGAAAAATTCTTACCTTTGTTTAAATTAAAAACATTTCAAAGTTTTAGGAATTTGAAAAATATGTTTTGCCGAAATCTTTCAGCTTTTGAGTGGATACATTATTTTCAACCGGTTTCTGGACACGGCTAAAAATATCTGGACAATCCCGGCGACGCCTGTATGTCTGGCAAACCCTGACTCGCCGCACTCAGTGATCACTCGAAGAACTTTGCGTTCTAAATGACGAATTTCGTTTAAGATCAGATAGAGTCTACCTTACATTTCCTCTTGATAAGGTCCTACGACTTAATTGCTTTCAAAAATACAAAATTCTGTGTTGAAAATTGAAGGCAAATCAAGTCGAACTTTGTAAAATACCACCCACCTTTGTAACGAAACGTCCCGTTCGTCACAATTTCACAGCCAGCAGTAGGCACTACCTTGTGTGACATTGATAATTTACATGCATCACTTAAAAGTCACACTCTCTTATTGATGGCAAAACCGTGAATGCCCGAATGAGATTGTCATTCGGGGAGACTTGGCTTAGTGTGATTTGTACCAATCTCGTGTACCAGATAAGGCTCCCGCTTGGAAAGTGACTTTGGTCTCTGTTCCAATTTTTGCCGGCTGAATTCCCTTTTTGGGAGATCGGCCTTAAATCAGCAGTGTCAGCACTTGTTGCTGGCTTGCTTCCCCCTCCTCTTCCCAGGAACCACGCTGTCGTTGGGCCGCTAAGGAACCACGCCGTCGTTGGGCCGCTCCCCCCTCCTTTCCCCTGGAACCACGCTGTCGTTGGGCCGCTAAGGAACCACGCCGTCGTCGGGCCGCTCCCCCTCCTTTCCCCTGGAACCACGCTGTCGTTGGGCCGCTAGGAACCACGCTGTCGTTGGGCCGCTAAGGAACCACGCCGTCGTTGGGCCTCTCCCCCCCCCCTTTCCCCAGGAACCACGCTGTCGTTGGGCCGCTAAGGAACCACGCCGTCGTTGGGCCTCGTAGTTAGACGTAGTTTAGTCCGTATTAAAACACTGTTAAGATTACGTAGCTTGTATAGCGATATAAAAGAAATATTGTAATTAGTATTAAGTAAAGTACTGCGAATAAAGAGTACCTCTTAACCGAAGTTTGGGTGTTTCTTTGGTAAGCCTTGGATCCGGCGAGCGAAACCCCGGCCTGAGAAAAAGCACATCACACTTAAAGCTTGTGTACAGGTTTGGGGCTTGATTTCAGCGTTAAAAGAGTCAGAAGAGTTTCGTTTACGAAAAAAACCCTCAAATGGAATCGTTGTCGAGTTGAACTCTTACAGCTGCAGTATCTGTCTATCTGTAAGCCCTTTGTCGTCAATAGACTCATACTTGGAGATTCCTTTTTGAGCCGCAGAGTTCGAATAATTGTAGACTTCGTTTACTCGTTAACACCATAAAAATATTCGAAGCCAATTATTTGTTCTTTCTATGTCCCAATTTGCTTGGCTTTGTTTTTGTCGCACACATGCTATCTCATATATCCAAATATATTGCAAAATACAAGCCCTGAGTTAGAATTACAAATGAAAAACTCTCCAAATCTTATAGGCTTCATACTCATGAATGCAGCTCAATTTCCTCCTCCCCGAATTCATAAATCCGAAAAAAAATACAACCTACCTACCAACCTCGCGTGATGTAATCTCCTCATGTAAGTAAACAATAAATTAAAATGTCTGACCTTCGTGCTGGGCAGCACTTAAATTTTGTGGATTAAAAACTTAATGAAAAGCCCCTGCCTTTTAGAAAAATATAGAAAATCCTTTAATCTCCAAAGGAACTCATTTTTGTTTTTCTTAAATTTTCACAAATACCTACCACAGGACAAGAAATATTTTTACTGCCTTTAATTATAGGGTTCCGTGCAGTTGATGTGCATACGTCACACTTCATTGTATAATAAACGTAGACCTCGTGGCAGTTAATGCAGGGCATAAGTCTTGTAAATGCACATTGTCGCGGCATTTAATCCTTTTTACATGCAACATTGCTGTCGAATCACCCGTAAAACATGTGTAACATGCTGCATTCAGCATATACGCTAAACCCTCCTTGAAGCTAGTAATCCTCGGTGGAACGCATGCCTTTAAATTGCAAGCGTAAGTGAAATAATTCGTGTCGAGATTAAGTTAACTGATTGACTACTTTTTGTGCGATCAAAGGGATTTGCTGATTTGGAAAATAAAAATACATGCATGCAACTACACGCAGAAAAATTGACCTTAACCGAGTGGAATTTTCGCTCGGTTAAAAAAAAATGTGTTGAAATCAACTAAGTCTCTGTAGAAAACAAATGAGTTATTATTGTTAAAAACTACCGTGTTAAAAAGGTTAAATACATGTTGTTAAAAATAACACACTAAATGTTTGTTATCAATTAAGTTGCTTCGTTAATATTAACCAACCAGTCTCGTTTTCCTGTTTGGTTAAATTCAAACAAGTATCTTGGTTAAGAAAAACCTACTAAATTTGGGGTTTTAACACATTGATTGGTTATTAATAACCGTGCTACTCATGTAAAATTAACCAAACGAATGTGTGTTAAAATCTAACAAGCTCTCTGTTAAAAACAACCAATAAACGTTGCTTAAATACAACCAATGACTTGTTTGTTTTTAACCCTTTTACTCGTGAGAATTTAACCAAGCGAATGTGTGTTAAAATCTAACAAGCTCTCTGTTGAAAACAACCAATAAACGTTGCTTAAATACAACCAATGACTTGTTTGTTTTTAACCCTTTTACTCGTGAGAATTTAACCAAGCGAATGTGTGTTAAAATCTAACAAGCTCTCTGTTGAAAACAACCAATAAACGTTGCTTAAATACAACCAATGACTTGTTTGTTTTTAACCCTTTTACTCGTGAGAATTTAACCAAGCGAATGTGTGTTAAAATCTAACAAGCTCTCTGTTGAAAACAACCAATAAACGTTGCTTAAATACAACCAATGACTTGTTTGTTTTTAACCCTTTTACTCGTGAGAATTTAACCAAGCGAATGTGTGTTAAAATCTAACAAGCTCTCTGTTGAAAACAACCAATAAACGTTGCTTAAATACAACCAATGACTTGTTTGTTTTTAACCCTTTTACTCGTGAGAATTTAACCAAGCGAATGTGTGTTAAAATCTAACAAGCTCTCTGTTGAAAACAACCAATAAACGTTGCTTAAATACAACCAATGACTTGTTTGTTTTTAACCCTTTTACTCGTGAGAATTTAACCAAGCGAATGTGTGTTAAAATCTAACAAGCTCTCTGTTGAAAACAACCAATAAACGTTGCTTAAATACAACCAATGACTTGTTTGTTTTTAACCCTTTTACTCGTGAGAATTTAACCAAGCGAATGTGTGTTAAAATCTAACAAGCTCTCTGTTGAAAACAACCAATAAACGTTGCTTAAATACAACCAATGACTTGTTTGTTTTTAACCCTTTTACTCGTGAGAATTTAACCAAGCGAATGTGTGTTAAAATCTAACAAGCTCTCTGTTGAAAACAACCAATAAACGTTGCTTAAATACAACCAATGACTTGTTTGTTTTTAACCCTTTTACTCGTGAGAATTTAACCAAGCGAATGTGTGTTAAAATCTAACAAGCTCTCTGTTGAAAACAACCAATAAACGTTGCTTAAATACAACCAATGACTTGTTTGTTTTTAACCCTTTTACTCGTGAGAATTTAACCAAGCGAATGTGTGTTAAAATCTAACAAGCTCTCTGTTGAAAACAACCAATAAACGTTGCTTAAATACAACCAATGACTTGTTTGTTTTTAACCCTTTTACTCGTGAGAATTTAACCAAGCGAATGTGTGTTAAAATCTAACAAGCTCTCTGTTGAAAACAACCAATAAACGTTGCTTAAATACAACCAATGACTTGTTTGTTTTTAACCCTTTTACTCGTGAGAATTTAACCAAGCGAATGTGTGTTAAAATCTAACAAGCTCTCTGTTGAAAACAACCAATAAACGTTGCTTAAATACAACCAATGACTTGTTTGTTTTTAACCCTTTTACTCGTGAGAATTTAACCAAGCGAATGTGTGTTAAAATCTAACAAGCTCTCTGTTGAAAACAACCAATAAACGTTGCTTAAATACAACCAATGACTTGTTTGTTTTTAACCCTTTTACTCGTGAGAATTTAACCAAGCGAATGTGTGTTAAAATCTAACAAGCTCTCTGTTGAAAACAACCAATAAACGTTGCTTAAATACAACCAATGACTTGTTTGTTTTTAACCCTTTTACTCGTGAGAATTTAACCAAGCGAATGTGTGTTAAAATCTAACAAGCTCTCTGTTGAAAACAACCAATAAACGTTGCTTAAATACAACCAATGACTTGTTTGTTTTTAACCCTTTTACTCGTGAGAATTTAACCAAGCGAATGTGTGTTAAAATCTAACAAGCTCTCTGTTGAAAACAACCAATAAACGTTGCTTAAATACAACCAATGACTTGTTTGTTTTTAACCCTTTTACTCGTGAGAATTTAACCAAGCGAATGTGTGTTAAAATCTAACAAGCTCTCTGTTGAAAACAACCAATAAACGTTGCTTAAATACAACCAATGACTTGTTTGTTTTTAACCCTTTTACTCGTGAGAATTTAACCAAGCGAATGTGTGTTAAAATCTAACAAGCTCTCTGTTGAAAACAACCAATAAACGTTGCTTAAATACAACCAATGACTTGTTTGTTTTTAACCCTTTTACTCGTGAGAATTTAACCAAGCGAATGTGTGTTAAAATCTAACAAGCTCTCTGTTGAAAACAACCAATAAACGTTGCTTAAATACAACCAATGACTTGTTTGTTTTTAACCCTTTTACTCGTGAGAATTTAACCAAGCGAATGTGTGTTAAAATCTAACAAGCTCTCTGTTGAAAACAACCAATAAACGTTGCTTAAATACAACCAATGACTTGTTTGTTTTTAACCCTTTTACTCGTGAGAATTTAACCAAGCGAATGTGTGTTAAAATCTAACAAGCTCTCTGTTGAAAACAACCAATAAACGTTGCTTAAATACAACCAATGACTTGTTTGTTTTTAACCCTTTTACTCGTGAGAATTTAACCAAGCGAATGTGTGTTAAAATCTAACAAGCTCTCTGTTGAAAACAACCAATAAACGTTGCTTAAATACAACCAATGACTTGTTTGTTTTTAACCCTTTTACTCGTGAGAATTTAACCAAGCGAATGTGTGTTAAAATCTAACAAGCTCTCTGTTGAAAACAACCAATAAACGTTGCTTAAATACAACCAATGACTTGTTTGTTTTTAACCCTTTTACTCGTGAGAATTTAACCAAGCGAATGTGTGTTAAAATCTAACAAGCTCTCTGTTGAAAACAACCAATAAACGTTGCTTAAATACAACCAATGACCTGTTTGTTTTTAACCCTTTTACTCGTGAGAATTTAACCAAGCGAATGTGTGTTAAAATCTAACAAGCTCTCTGTTGAAAACAACCAATAAACGTTGCTTAAATACAACCAATGACTTGTTTGTTTTTAACCCTTTTACTCGTGAGAATTTAACCAAGCGAATGTGTGTTAAAATCTAACAAGCTCTCTGTTGAAAACAACCAATAAACGTTGCTTAAATACAACCAATGACTTGTTTGTTTTTAACCCTTTTACTCGTGAGAATTTCCCAAAAATAAAGTAACATTCTGTTCAAAAAAAGAGAATTCTCCTCGATTTATTTTACATTCCATTTTTCCATAAAACAATTCTATAAAACATTTTCATCGAAATATGTACCTATCTGATATTTGTTATACGTAGAAATTGTGTATCTGTTAATTTTATCATTCAACTTGGTAAATTTCAACAAACACATACTGTTGTTTCTTAACAAGTTATACGCACACCACGAATTACGACGCTGCTTTTTCAAAACGCAGAAACCAGGGATGAAAAAATAATCGCAATTGTACTTTTATCGACACAGTTGATTTAAAGATATATACAAGTACGATTTGCCCAAATTCAGAACTTTGATGAATATATTCTACTTCTGAAAATACGTTCCGACATTCCTTCCGAATTTAGTACATTCACATTTCACGAACAAACTAAATTCTAAACAGGCTAATACAGCCTTAAAAACAAAGTTTTCTCTACTACTTTTTTGGCTTGCAATAGGAAAAAAAGAACACAGACAAAAATGGCCAAAGCAACAATTTTTTTTTTACATTTTTGTCTGATAAAATATGGCTTTTACTCTTAATTGTAGCTAGGCACTTGAAAACTAATTTAAGATAGGTATCTAATTGTAAGAAAATTTGCCAAAGGTACAAATTTAATGCAAAATAAATATTAGCTTTTTATTGAGTCCAATTGACATAATGGCCTTAACGCAATATTAATCTAATCTGTTTCTGTAGATATAATGAAGTAAAATTAAGTAATTTTTCACTCTGCGATTCAATCATTTTGAGAACCAAGCTAATGAAAAAAGCTACACTTTTGCACATGCTGAACAAAATGGTATAGTCTTTAGTTTAGCCCTTTACTTCAAAATTTGTAAGTACCAAACTCGTTTCGACCTATGCGTTGGTGAGAGATGATAATAATAAAACTTATATCGTTTTCCACGCGGCAAAAAGAAGCGTCCGGCAGAGTCCGGAATCAAAAAGATAGATTCTGAGATTTCATCTAATTGTGCTCTACAATATGGTATATATAGTCCTGCATTTATCACTTTATTTCAAAATTTGTTAGTACCAGACTTGTTTTGAACTATGCGTTTTGTGAGAGTTGATAATAACTAAACTCATAATGCAATTGGTACATACACATTTTAAAATAAAGATACAAACAGAAAATTATATATACCATCTTGTAAAGCACAGTTAGGAGAATTTGAAGAAACCAAGGAAGTATTGGTAACCAATCTCGACTTCCAGGAGCAGCCTTGAATAAATCGTCTTTTTCATTGCTGTGCTGCCTTTGCTAGGCCTTTGCGATCACAAATTATTCACGCACAATTGAACCCATTTCGGTACAGCACCTAAAAAATCAGTTTTGTCATCCCTGGTAGAAAATATGTGTGTGGCTGTTGATACAGATCATTCACGAACAATGGAAAACATTTGGGTACAATACCAAAAACTCGTTTTACATTCCTGGTAGGTAGAAATATGTGTGTGGCTGCAGATACAGTCAACTCGGTTAATATCTACAAACACAAGGCTTCTCGTTCATCTGTAAAACAGTGTGTCTCGGTTGATTTTAACACATACATCGTGTTATACGCATACGCATACTATCGCGAATTATGAACGACGCACGCTGCTCGCGACTAGTAATTGAGTCATTAAGTGTTGAACCTTTGTAGTGGCTGGTGGTGTGAAATCTGTGATAAGTGAAAATAAAAAAAACAAAAAAGACAAGGAAAAATAAAAAATTCATATTTATTGGTGAGTACATAATATTATTATCTTGTTTTCCTCTTGTTTAAAACAAATTATTGTCAATTTTGGTGGTTTTTATGTGAAAAAAGAAATAGAACTAAAGCAACGAATTTCAACGTAGTACTCGGTTAATAATTGCCGAGTTGAGAAACACTCGGTTAATATCAACCCTTTCAGTCTGGTATCGTGTTTTGACATGTTTTTTTCTTCTGGGATTCAGGTTCTTTATTAGCGAGTGCATTAACTATGTTGTTTTTCTCGAGTTTTAAACAATTTATTGTCAATTTTGGTGATATTCAAGTGAAAAAAAAATAGAACCAAAGCAAAGAATTTCAACCTAGTACTCGGTTAATAATTGCCGAGTTGAGAAACACTCGGTTAATATCAACCCTTTCAGTCTGGTATCGTGTTTTGACATGTTTTTTTCTTCTGGGATTCAGGTTCTTTATTAGCGAGTGCATTAACTATGTTGTTTTTCTCGAGTTTTAAACAATTTATTGTCAATTTTGGTGATATTCAAGTGAAAAAAAAATAGAACCAAAGCAAAGAATTTCAACCTAGTACTCGGTTAATAATTGCCGAGTTGAGAAACACTCGGTTAATATCAACCCTTTCAGTCTGGTATCGTGTTTTGACATGTTTTTTTCTTCTGGGATTCAGGTTCTTTATTAGCGAGTGCATTAACTATGTTGTTTTTCTCGAGTTTTAAACAATTTATTGTCAATTTTGGTGATATTCAAGTGAAAAAAAAATAGAACCAAAGCAAAGAATTTCAACCTAGTACTCGGTTAATAATTGCCGAGTTGAGAAACACTCGGTTAATATCAACCCTTTCAGTCTGGTATCGTGTTTTGACATGTTTTTTTCTTCTGGGATTCAGGTTCTTTATTAGCGAGTGCATTAACTATGTTGTTTTTCTCGAGTTTTAAACAATTTATTGTCAATTTTGGTGATATTCAAGTGAAAAAAAAATAGAACCAAAGCAAAGAATTTCAACCTAGTACTCGGTTAATAATTGCCGAGTTGAGAAACACTCGGTTAATATCAACCCTTTCAGTCTGGTATCGTGTTTTGACATGTTTTTTTCTTCTGGGATTCAGGTTCTTTATTAGCGAGTGCATTAACTATGTTGTTTTTCTCGAGTTTTAAACAATTTATTGTCAATTTTGGTGATATTCAAGTGAAAAAAAAATAGAACCAAAGCAAAGAATTTCAACCTAGTACTCGGTTAATAATTGCCGAGTTGAGAAACACTCGGTTAATATCAACCCTTTCAGTCTGGTATCGTGTTTTGACATGTTTTTTTCTTCTGGGATTCAGGTTCTTTATTAGCGAGTGCATTAACTATGTTGTTTTTCTCGAGTTTTAAACAATTTATTGTCAATTTTGGTGATATTCAAGTGAAAAAAAAATAGAACCAAAGCAAAGAATTTCAACCTAGTACTCGGTTAATAATTGCCGAGTTGAGAAACACTCGGTTAATATCAACCCTTTCAGTCTGGTATCGTGTTTTGACATGTTTTTTTCTTCTGGGATTCAGGTTCTTTATTAGCGAGTGCATTAACTATGTTGTTTTTCTCGAGTTTTAAACAATTTATTGTCAATTTTGGTGATATTCAAGTGAAAAAAAAATAGAACCAAAGCAAAGAATTTCAACCTAGTACTCGGTTAATAATTGCCGAGTTGAGAAACACTCGGTTAATATCAACCCTTTCAGTCTGGTATCGTGTTTTGACATGTTTTTTTCTTCTGGGATTCAGGTTCTTTATTAGCGAGTGCATTAACTATGTTGTTTTTCTCGAGTTTTAAACAATTTATTGTCAATTTTGGTGATATTCAAGTGAAAAAAAAATAGAACCAAAGCAAAGAATTTCAACCTAGTACTCGGTTAATAATTGCCGAGTTGAGAAACACTCGGTTAATATCAACCCTTTCAGTCTGGTATCGTGTTTTGACATGTTTTTTTCTTCTGGGATTCAGGTTCTTTATTAGCGAGTGCATTAACTATGTTGTTTTTCTCGAGTTTTAAACAATTTATTGTCAATTTTGGTGATATTCAAGTGAAAAAAAAATAGAACCAAAGCAAAGAATTTCAACCTAGTACTCGGTTAATAATTGCCGAGTTGAGAAACACTCGGTTAATATCAACCCTTTCAGTCTGGTATCGTGTTTTGACATGTTTTTTTCTTCTGGGATTCAGGTTCTTCATTAGCGAGTGCATTAGTTTTGTTTTTCTTGGGCTTTTTTTTTCTTTTATGGCGATGTTCGCAACTTTTCTGGGACGAACTATTTAAAATGATTTCTGTCTATGTTTTCATCATTTCGAATCGTTTGTCACCAATAAATGGCGAACATCGTCTTAAAACCAGGCATAGCCTTAGTTCTCAATGTTTCTGTCAGTAGTAATTTAGTAATTAAATGATCGTATTTTGATATGCACATGCTCATATTAACACGTGCTTCACAGTTATCTAAAATGGATGAAGAAGTGTCAACCTTACTAAAGGAGTGGGGCCTGGAAGCCTACGTAGACATTTTTAAAGGTTCGTTTATATACCAAAACGTAAATTTATACAATATTATTCGCATATAAGAAAGTTGTAATTTGCTTAAAGTATTTTTGCTACACATGTGTTTTGCATTTTTGATTTCGATTCCTTACGGCACGAAAATTCTTTTGCGCTTGAAAAGCTTTTTAGAAGCTTGTGTTTTTCACAGACGATTCTTTCTTATACGCGACTTTCTTATGCAAGGTGGTGCAAAATTAATCCTCCAATTTTGTTTTTGAATTACTTTTTTGCTAAATTAATTTGATTGACGTACGAAGCTATTTGCAAAAATTATAAAATCTTCCGAAAGGGTGATTAAATTTGCGCCATTTTGTATATCTGATAAAAACCTATACTTTGCAAGTGATTAACTACGTGACATTGGTTAATTTTCATTTATAACAGAAAATGCTATAACTTCAATGTCTTTGGCGCTGCTTGGTGCCAGAGAGATAAAGGAAATGATCCCAGTTATAGGGCATCGGGTTCTGTTTACACGGAATTTCGAAGAATGGCGGAAAGCTATGCACCCTAATGCGTCCACGACTTTGGTTGGTTCATATTATTTAACCATTTGAAATGGTAGAAATAAAGTCTTTTTATTTTTCAGACTTTTGAAACTTCAGAATTATCTCTTGCTACAAACACACAAGAACAAAACGACTGCCTTAATTTCTCTTTTAGTGAGATTCTGCCAAATTTCGCTGTTAGCGACAGAGGGGATGCACTAGATTCCCCTTCAAGCGTTGTTGCTGATGATCAATTCAGCGAAAGTTTAGATGTAAGTACAGGGTTTAAATCGGAAAGGTGATTAGTGTTGATTGATGGTCTCTGCTTTCAATTTGCGTTTCTTTATGCATTCAGAGATCAATCAGAATAAATTGACTTATCTATCAGTTTGAGTAAAAAACACTGCATTTATAATCAACTAAGAGAAGGTGATTATAATAGGTGATTGCCACTAATAGCTTTAGCCGATAGTACAAAGGGTTTTTTTTTTCACTTATTTTATTAATTATTAATATATTTCACTAATTTTTTATATTTATATGCACATTAAAATATTTTGTTACTAGGAACTTAACAAGCTGCTCGAAAGCTCACTGGAAGGAACCGGTCTACTGTCGCTGGATAAAACTCGACCGCTGGATAACGTTGCTCGACTGCGATTGGTGCGTATTGTCTGCACCAACATTTTAAAGAAAAACCCGGAAAAAAATATCACAGCTCAAATTTATGGGCACTGGACAAATCAGATTGTTCATTTGTTCCCTACCGAGAATAGATCGGTATATTTTCACAACAAGCTGATAAATTCGAGTCGTGGGGTTGTAAACAGATTGGCTGGAAAATTGCCAGATCACATCCACAATCTAAAACGAAAATACCGGGAAAGTGGTGTTATCACTAAAAGGAAGCGTTCGTTTTCCGCTTCTGCGACGTCGTCACCTTCCTCCAGTCGAGTATCCTCTCCCGCATCAGTATCACATCCTATAAAGCGCCTAGCAACAGCTGCCAATTTCGAAGACTTCGAAGGACAATTCCAAGAAGATCTCCAATGGCTAAAAAATTCTAGCCATCCATGGGAAACAACCGAGGACAAATGGGAGAAAACGACCCATGCCCGACTTCACCATTTAAAGGATATGAGCATATCCGAGTATTTTGAGGAATATCCGGCCTTAAAAAAACCATTGGGATTTAAACTGGTAATATTTCATAGAAGTATAATTATATCAGAAATACATTATACATATATTTAGTCTTTAACGTGAACTACAGTTTCACAAGTAAAAGCTCTTATATTTATTAGTTCAGATTTTACTCATAGTTGTCACATAAATGCTTGCGTTATCTATGAGTTTCGATCTTTTCTTTTTATTTGGATATAGTTCAGGCTTTTCTTTACATATAATATTATGTAATTCTTCTTTTCTCTACAGCTGGTAAGGGATTTCGATAAAATATACAGCGACAACTGCAACGGACTGGTTGAAAATTTTCCAAAATTAAAAAAGGACATTTTCCAACTTGCTAGAAGCAAGGGAAAAGGAGTAAGAGGAAAGGATAAATACTTCGCTCACCTGCTGACTCGGGAAAATCGTAAGAAAACGTCATTTGTTAATAAATACATAACCTGCTAATCGAAATAAATCGAAGAATTTCCGATTCGATCGAATTTCAGAAAAAGCGTGGATATTTTAGCTTTACTAGATTGTTCCGAAAAATTTGTTTTTGTTTTGACCATTATGTTTTCTTTAGAAGAAAAAAACAAATCTGCATCATATTTTCTCTATATTTTTTAGCGCATTCTCTATATAGGTATAATTCTTCGAATCAGATTTGCACACATTTTGTGTAGAAAAATTAATTGGACGCATATGACTTATAATTGTTTTATTATTTTATATTTTCTCAGTTTCTGAAGAGATCAGCAACCTCGCGGCATTCCTGCTAATCCCTTCATTGTTGACCACATCAAACGTTAAGGTCAAAGGATCGAAGCAGAAAATTTGGCGACCCTCTAAGGCGGAAGCAAGGGATGGATTCATAACGAGAGTTGCAACGGATGCAGAGATAGATGCAGCAATTACCAGCAGGCGAGAAAAACTACAAGGTATTGGCCTTACATTACAGCCCTTCATTATAGTAGTAGGTAACTCAATCGATGCTATTGGGTCCTATTTTGTAGTTGTAGATGAAACTAAATATTTACTACCTACCATTTTAGAGGCAGTAGATGTTTGTTTCAAACTAATTTTTATTATTAATGCTGAATATCCGCCAGAGAGTAGATGTTCTTGGCTGTTTATTCAAAAAGCATTTTTTAAAATTAAGACAGAGTTCGATAAGGAATCTACCGCGGCCAATACCTTGTTGGGAGAGTTAGGTGTCAAGGAAAGTTAGAGTTTTCCCCTTCCAATTCATTTTCTTACAATGGTTGTTTGTTTCTTATGCAGATCCTACTTAAAGGATCTCAAAGTTCTAAGGCACCACTTTGATTTCAATCACAGTGACCATAACTTCACAACTTATAAATGTCGCGAAGGAGATTGTAAGCGATCGTTTCCAATTTTCAATTCCTTTAGAAGACACTTTAAAAAAAAACACGATTTTCAATGTTCAAATAATCCAACAAATTCTGAGAAGAATGCGGATATACTTAATGAAAGTGTTGTTGCAGAAAAACAATTAGAACAAACCAATAAAACTGAAAATACAGAAACCCTGTCACTTGATAAATCACTATCACTTTTTATAGCATCCCTTTATGCAAATGTGATCTTGCCTAGAAACGTAGTGCAAAAAGTGATTGATGGCTTAGCAGAATATTTCGGTTCATTAAGTTCAAATTTGCAGAACTGTGTAGACAATATATGTATTGAGCATTCTCTATCTAATGATGTTTCAAATCAATTAATGCAAGCACTTGTTCCTTCAATCACCTCCCCCTTAGAATGTTTCCGAACAGAACAAAAAAGAATTTCTTATTTCACAAAACAAAAATCATACATTGAGCCTAAGGGAATAATAATCGGCCAAAGGTTCGATTATGTCAAAAAAGGTGGAATAACACGTATGGAACCTATTCCGTGCCAAGAACATTTTATATCTTTAAGAGATATATTGCAAAGATTTTTCTCCCTCGAGAACGTACTTTCGGAAACTTTTGAATATATGGACAGTCTTCGAAATAAAGATGGAATGGAAAATTTTATTCAAGGTTCACATTGGAAAGAAAGACTTAAGCACCATTCAAATCGCATTGTGTTACCTCTATTTATGTACTTCGATGATTATGAAATCGGAAACGTTCTAGGAAGTCATGCTGGTGTTCACAAACTAGGAGCTGTGTACGTCTCAGTTCCATGTCTTCCACCTTGGCGCTCCTCAGTTCTGTCCAACATATTCCTTATTTTATTATTTCATTCATCCGACAGAGTATCTTTTGGTAATAATGTTATATTTCAACCAATTATTGATGAGTTTAATTTTTTAAGCGAAGTGGGCATAGAAATAGATATTCCATCTTTCAAGGGATCTTTATTTTTTGAACTAGCTCTGATTCTTGGTGACAATTTAGGAATACACTCTCTGATTGGGTTCGTAGAGAGCTTTTCAGCAAATTTTTCTTGTAGAGTGTGCAAAGTTACAAAAGATGTATTGAAAAAGCAACTTTACGAAGATACAACACTTCTTCGAACAATGGCAAGCTATGAAGCAGATCTGGCTTTAAATAATTTATCTTTAACCGGCATTAAGGAAAAGTGCGTTTTTCTGGGCATAAACAACTTCGACTTGTTTCAACAGGTGGGCGTCGATATTATGCATGATATGCTAGAGGGTGTTGCCAAATACATTTTGAGTTTTATACTTTCAGAGTATACCGAAAAAAACAAATTTTTTTCTTTAACAATTTTCAATGATAAGCTATTAGCTTTCTCATATGGCCCTGATACTAAAAACAAACCTTGCCCTATCGAAAGAGAACATCTTAGGCGGGGAAATGTGCGTTTATCTTCAGGAGAAACGCTTACTCTTTTGCGGTTTTTGGGTTTACTTATAGGTGACTTTGTGCCGAGGGGTAATATTATTTGGGAAATGTATATAAAATTAAGACAAATTGTTGACATACTTCTTAGTATAAATGTTTCTGTTGGAACAGAAGATTTCTTGCAAGTATTAATAGCTGAACTTAATGAACAATATACTACACTTACCGAGGACTGTCTTAAGCCAAAGTTCCACAATCTCATTCACTACCATACCGCTTTTAAAAAATACGGCCCATTAACATCTTTGTGGTCAATGAGGTTCGAAGCTAAGCATAGGCAATCCAAAATGTCGGCTAGATCATCATGTAACCGAATGAATATCACTTTAACCTTAGCAATGAAACATCAACTTCAACTTAATGAAATGTTTTTAAGGGGAAAACTTTCTAATCTACTTGACGTTGGACCCAAAAAATATGGCATGTTATTTGAACTTGATAATATACGATCACAGCTATCACTGGACCCTAATAAAACGTTGACTATGGTCAGTTGGGCGACCATGTCTTCTGTACATTATAAAAAGGGATCCGTCTTAGTAAAAAGTCTTAGTTCAGATTGTTATTTGTACGACTTTTTTGTATTGGAAAAAATATATTTGTATGACTCAAGTCAATTGATTTTTGTTGGTATAGTACTTAAAACTAAATGTTTCGATGAACACTACTATGCATATGAGGTAGAAGTTCCATTAATACCTCAACAAATTGTTATTCCACTTGAATTTTTTCTATCGCCAATTCCTAACACTTTAAATATTTTATCTAACTCCAAGCAGTACGTTATTTTAAGAAGTCCACTATAAATAAAAAATAGATTAAATTATAAATGTAAATGATTTCGCTTTAACACTGCAGATTTCATAAATATGCTAATTAAAATAATATTATGTAAATTAATTTATAAAAATACACAATTTTGCACATTTCTTTTTAAATGATGAAATTTATGACCCATATATTTTAAGTAAAATTAAGTTTTGCATTAAAATTAATAAAAACATGTAATAAACAGAAAACATATATTTTGTATTCAAAAATACATTACAAACGATATTATAATAAAAAATCTATGTACTTAATATGAAAAAGATTTTTTTTTTATTTTACGATAAAATTATCCCTTTTAGATGGTTCAATTTTCAGGTGCACTCAAGTTCAACCAAGTAAACTGGTAAATTGGTACCACATGGACTGGCTAATAAGAAGTAAGTAGTTTGGTTAAATTCAACCAAGTAGATGTGCTAATTCCAACCGAGTAAGTTACGTAAATTTAACTTTTAGTTGGTTAAATGCTACCAAGAAAGTTGGCTAATTTTAACCAATTGGAATTGTTAAATGCAACCAAGTAGGTTGGTTGGTATCAACAGAGTAACATGGTTAAATCCAACCAAGTAGGTTGGTTGGTAACAACAGAGTAACATGGTTAAATCCAACCAAGTAGGTTGGTTAGTAACAACAGAGTAGCATGGTTAAATCCAACCAAGTAGGTTGGTTAGTAACAACAGAGTAACATGGTTAAATCCAACCAAGTCGGTTGGTTAGTAACAACAGAGTAACATGGTTAAATCCAACCAAGTAGGTTGGTTAGTAACAACAGAGTAACATGGTTAAATCCAACCAAGTCGGTTGGTTAGTAACAACAGAGTAGCATGGTTAAATCCAACCAAGTCGGTTGGTTAGTAACAACAGAGTAACATGGTTAAATCCAACCAAGTCGGTTGGTTAGTAACAACAGAGTAACATGGTTAAATCCAACCAAGTAGGTTGGTTAGTAACAACAGAGTAACATGGTTAAATCCAACCAAGTCGGTTGGTTAGTAACAACAGAGTAGCATGGTTGAATCCAACCAAGTCGGTTGGTTAGTAACAACAGAGTAACATGGTTAAATCCAACCAAGTCGGTTGGTTAGTAACAACAGAGTAACATGGTTAAATCCAACCAAGTAGGTTGGTTACTAACAACAGAGTAACATGGTTAAATTCAACCAAGTCGGTTGGTTAGTAACAACAGAGTAACATGGTTAAATCCAACCAAGTCGGTTGGTTAGTAACAACAGAGTAACATGGTTAAATCCAACCAAGTCGGTTGGTTAGTAACAACAGAGTAACATGGTTAAATCCAACCAAGTCGGTTGGTTAGTAACAACAGAGTAACATGGTTGAATTCAACCATGTGTATTGGCTAATAACAACAGAGTAACTTGGTTGAATTCAGCCAAGTGGGTTGGCTAATAACAACAGATTGAATATGTTGAATTCTACCAAGTGAGTCGGCTAATAGCAACAGACTAAGTAGGTCAAATTCTAACAAGTTAGTTGGTTAAATACAACCAAGTAGGTTGGCTAATTTCAATCAAGTGAGTTGGATAATAACAACACAGTTACGTGGTTAAATTCAACCAAGTGGGTTCGCTTATAACAACAGAGTAACTTGGTTAAATTCAACCATGTGTATTAGCTAATAACAACAGAGTAACATGGTTTAATTCAACCATTGGGTTGGCTAATAACAACAGAGTAATTTGGTTAAATTATACCAAGTTAGTTTGTTATTTACGACCGAGCAAATTTGGAGGGGAAATTGATAAATCGGTTATTTTTAACAGAGTTTCGTTAAACAAGTTGACTCGGTTTATTTTAATCAACTAACTCTGTAGGAGCTATATTAACAGTATCACTTGGTAGTTTTTAACCGAAAGTCGGTTGTTTTTAAATAAGCGATTTTTCTGCGTGTATGTAGTTGCCACTCTGGTGTCTGGAGTCTTAAATTGTTCGTACGTTGGACTGTCCTCGGTGGCCCATCTTCAAATCTTCAAATTAAACTGGAAAATGTAAATCATTGCGTAGGGGTGTCGCGTTTAAAGTCAGCAGTCCACCACCCAAGCATATTACATTCAAAGAGTAATTACAAATTCTTGGCAAATAATGGGCTAAATGCCATCGGCGGTTTTCAGGTGCAACATCCCCACACATCGTATACACAAAGTGTTAACTTCGCTTCGGGCAAATTAATTACCGAAGCGGATACTCCAACAAACCGCACTATACACGATGGTCAGTTGACCAACCGGGGAAGCACTAAGTGCACCTCATCATTAGGCGGTTAATAATCAAAGCGGGTTTTGGAGGTGAAACGGGTCAACTATTATTGAATTAATCATTCAATTAGAAAATTACACAGGGAGCACCACTGCACTTGCAGATATCTCAAGGGCCTGCGACGAAGTTTGAACCCCCATCACCTTTACGTACAATACAAATGTCAGATATAATTAATTTAACCGCCCTGCAAGTATTTTCTTTTCATTTTCGTCAGAACTTCTCCTTTGAAGTATGTTTTAGTTTTCTTCCCACCAGCTATACGTCACGCACTAGCTACACCTACGAATCGCTGCAGGGGCAAGTGCATGCTAATGAAAACACATATACACATAACACGAATGCAATTAATTACTTAGTCAGCTACGGTAACTCATGCGCCTGCCCCCATCTCCCCTAATTAATCGAAGCGAACTATACGAGCGACTGTGGGTTTTAATTTAAACTTTCACTCGTCCCCAAAACAACTCGTCAGGGCGGAATATGAATTTTAAATGGAATTCACTTTCGGTTACCGAGACATAAAGGGCTTTTAGGTTGGTAATTAATTTCTAAAGTTGTTTTTTCCTGTTGCATGCAAACCTACGGAAGAAAGGAAGAACTCCCTCTACCACCATTCAAAGCTGCAAACATCGTTACTTACACGACAATTACAAAACTCGAAATGAAATGCTCATATTGCTGTCCTGTGTGTTCCTGTTCCTGCCTGCATCCAACAACATGTTGTCGACCAAAACAAATAGCAGTGGTACTGCCATTTCTACCTGTGGTTATTAGTTTGTGTTATCCTTTATTTGCAAAGTGCAAAGACGACTTTTTGCTTTTTTTTTGTGTGTTCTGTGGTTCCCATGACACGTCCTTGTATGAAGATTGTTAAGTACCAGAGAGCTTGTATGGTGTTTTACATTTTCCTACTGTGTGTTTTTTTCGTCAGACTCCTCCACTGAATGCCAAAACTTCCGGATGAAATGTAAAACAATTTCCAGGAGAAGCTAACACGTGCAGTTAGTAAGTGTAGAGCGGCTCCTACGATCCTAGGATTCTAACTACGGTGAATTGGCTTTATTACGAGCACTGAACTGAAATGGTCATCAAGGGCATTTAAATGTACCAGAGGCTCTTACTTACACCCACACACTGACGCATAGCAATCATGAATGAGTTTTATTCGGAACTCTTCGAGTTCAGTTTTGAGGATTTATCTGGGGAGTACATGCGGAAGAAGGCAAATAACCAAACCATAGCTACATGCGAGTGTTTGGGAAATTACTTCATCTGTCGGTCTAAAAGGATATTGAAAATTTAATAGAAAAATTTGCTTGCTAGGCGCATTAGGCTTTGGAATTTATTTATTTAATCAGATTACAGATACAGTTGCTTGGCAATTATTTTACTTAGACTACATCGTCAGTTCACACAAGAACTGACTTCGTATGTCATCTTGGAGTTGACGAATGAATATGAATATGAAAAAGCCTTAAACAATTGGCCTACATCTTCTATTAATTTAACACCTTCGGGGTGAAACTCGATAACGTAATAACTCTATAACTGCTGGGCCGATTTTAATGATTCTTGTTTTGCTGTATTTCAGATTTAGGCAGAAGGAAAAATCCCGGAAAATAGGTTTATTCGCATTTTTCTGTCAAAACGGAGACATGCCGGTATCTAGTAGTATATATAGCCAAGTTCACACTGGTAGCGATGTGCCGTCAGTGACGTTTATTTGAAACTGCCATTAAACAGAAACACTTTCCAATGTAATGTTAAAAATTAAATTAATTGAATTCAATTTTATATTAGATATATTATGTACAGAGACGGAATGCAAGTTCTGCTTTCAAGAGTATGCAAATATCCCTCTTCGAATGCCTAGCACCATATTGATCAAAGAAGATTAGTTTTCGAAAATAAATGTTTTCGTCTGCTTAAGAATTACGCTATCCACTAAGGATGCAGTAACCTTCTCCATGGAGGAGGAGCGTCTTGTAAATTAAGCGCAAATTACATTTGAGGCCTCACTGTAAGTGGGCGAGGGTTATTAAGAACAACTAAATTGGACGCATTTTAAGGTCGGCTATTAAATGAGAGATAACAAGGATCTCGGTTCCATACAATCCTTTTATATTTTGACAGTTGATGCAGCCGAATTTAAATTCGTACTCAGGGCCGTCTTAGGCTATGCCGGGGTCCTTGGGAATACCACAATTTTGGGCCCTATTGGAAAGTAAAAACAGAGAATGACAGAACAAATTTACTATAATATTTTTATAGAATAGCCAACAAAAGTGTCCTAAAACTCTGAGAAGCAACGCGAGGACGGGTCACCTAGTAACTATTAGAAATAGAAAATAATATATCTAATCATAGATAATAATCAATATTCATGATGCTTTGATTTAAGATTAAGGTTATTTAAATAAAAGCCGTTTAGCAATAATTCGAATTACATAATTAGTTTTGCATATATGTTATCAAAATTTTGTGAGAAGGTTCGCAGGGTTAAATAATTTCTGTGAAGAGGTTCAACGGGTGAAATATATTTTTCAATATATTTGGCGGCGAAAAGATTTTTTTTCAGAAGCTTTGAAATAAAGTCTTCAGTCACAAAATAAATAACATTTTTCTCCTCGGGCCAGATAAATAGCTGCTTTTTTTTTTAAATACATGAAGGCGAAGAAATAAGTTTATAAAATTTAGTTTTAACCTTAAAAATCTTAAGTTTTATTTAAAATAAGTTAGATTAAACAAACCAAACCATTAATATTCTATTAAACTTAAGTTTTGGCCTTCAAATACTGTTAGAATATTTAGAATAAGAAAAAAAAAATTCTAAGAAAAACAATTTCAAAATTTCGACTCGTTTGATTAATTTTAGTTTTTACGTACTTTTGGGGTATTTTGATAAGTATAGAAATGTTAAAAAAAAAAAAAATAGAATACTGATCTGGTGTGTGATTGGTCTTTTAATTTAGAAAAATGTTGACTGTAATTCTTAATACAGCCCACCGACAAAAAAGTTTAAACAGTGGGGAAATGCGGAACAATTTTTGACCCGGCAATGCCACATTATCAGTTGAACTCGGCGTCGGCAATGCCATTCTCTTGTAACTGTTGCCACAAAGCCCGGATGTACTCTCTAATTTGTTTGTCAAGTTATCTACCAAAATAGAATAATAGTGTAATAATAGGTGCGTATGTGAATATGCATGCCATTCGGGCCCGAGGGGTTTGTTGGATTTGTGTTGGCCCAATGAAGGACATAATATGCTACTTTTTGTCGTGAAAATAAAAGTTTAAGGGGACGCGATTCGGGATAGAACTTTGTATGGGGAACCGCACTTTGAAAAAATTAGACTGGATAGAAAAACGGTTAGTGTAACTTCCAATACATCAAAACTTATTTCAATTGGTTAATTTTGAAATTCTTTGGATATTCCGGGATTACCGCTGCACAATTTGAAATCGAATGTCGGCTCGGCCACCCCCATCCGCCGAAATTTTTTAACGGATCGCGTTTGATTTTATTGTGAAGAATCTGAAATCAAATGTCATGGAAGCGACGATTTTGACTGGAAAATTCAAGGCAAACATTATAATTCCGCTTATTCTGAATAATTTCCCATTTGTTTTTTGAGCGCCTTCAATTTCCCATACGTCTCGCTTTCACTATGACAAATGATAAGTCGCAATGACAATCGCTACATATTTCTGGCAACAATTCTTGAATTCCCATGCTTCTCACACATGTCGAACATCAACAATGATTTGATAATAATTGGTGTAAAGCAAGGCTAGCTGTACTAAGCTTAACAGACACAGGACACACGTTATGTATGCAACTTGGTGTCGGTGTTGCCATGTAACAACATAGAGCACTAGGCTAATTGTACTTGAAAAGTACTTGAAAATGTACTGGCCAGCAATACAGTACCCAGTAAACGTACTTGAGGGGTCGCACGTTCGAATCCCCCAAAAACCCAAATTCCAACTTAGGTTTTTTCCACTGCGCCACCTCTCGCGAACGTCTGACAAACATCCGAGGGTATAACTGTCTTGAAAGAGCTTTTCATTTAGCCGTTTGGAATCGGCATAAAATTGTAGATCCCTTCCATTCGTTCCAAAAATGAAGAACTCCCACAAAACGAATGGTTGTGAGAAGCTAGGCCTTGGGTCTCTGCGCACCTGTTGCGCCAACTATTTATTTATTTAAAAGTACTTTTACTTGGTGATTTTCAAGTACCAAGTACATTATAATTTTTTTTGCAAGTACGAGTACAAGTACAAGGTACTGGGTACTTGACTGGTACTGCTACTTGAAAGTTTACAGGTCTTTCAAAGACTATACTGCTCGTAGGTAACATTATTCGAAGCAAAACTGATTGAAATATCAAATACAGTAAAGTTTGTCGAAAAAAATGCATACATTTATAAACATTTATAAACAGAAGGAAAAATAGCAAGTCATTTCGCCTTTCAGTTACTTTTCAGTTAGCTAACGAAGTCCTTTTTGATGCCTTCAGCTACAGCTAATAACAGACGTACTCCTTGAGCCAAGTCGCAATATTAAAACGCGCATAAAACTGCAGAATCATATTTGATATTCCCTTTTCGTGTGCCGTCTGTCCGTTACTTTCACTACGCAAACAGTAATCCTCTGCAAACACTCTTTGCCCAGACAAAAGATACACACATTTAGACGTAATAACGTATTCCATTGCTTTGTAGAGTCAAACTAAACACAATCACCGTCGCAGAGATTTTGCCCCACGCGCAAAAGTCCTTCTCGGTCTTTATGAACTCTTTAATAGGTACATGTTCGTTCGTCAAACTGATTTGGCTGCGGCAATCGCTTAAGAGACCATTTGAGTCGAGCAATGATGATGTCCAAGTGGTTGCCTAATGGAATACCATATTATTAGACCGCCCCCTGTAACATTGAACATGTTTCTGAGGCTAACACCAATGCGTCCTGTGATGGGGTTTGCTTGAAGATATTTTTCCACCTCTGCCGGTTTATTATTGTTTTAGGCCATCGAATTACCAATAATTTTCTCAATTTACACCCATCAGACCGCAGACGTGGGCCGGCAACAAACTACTCATCACCTTCCCCCTGGAAATATCCCGAACTACATTTATGAAGACTCCTAATCAACTCGATGCCATCTTGACTTCCGTGTCAATAGCAATGCAAAATTACTATTGAGATTACCAATCGAGATCTCGAATTGATGAATGAACACTCCTGGTCATTTGCAGAGGCATAACATTATCTATGACTTGTGTGCTCTCTCTCCTTTAGGACTCATGACCTCATGCACATGCACTGCACACTTCCAGACATACACACACACACATCACACACACACACACACACACTAGGTAACATTGGCAATGGTCTTCACACTTGATATCGTTCTACTTAAATTTTGTGCATGGCGAAGAACTGTGCACAGCCTCGATGTGACCCCAGCCTTTGGCATCGGTGAGCAGTGAGCAGGAGTATGGCTCGGGATTGCCTTACACCATCGTCGTCATCATCAACATACTTGGAATTTAATCGATTCCTTATTGCCGCAATTAATTGCTCAAGTTCCTGATGGTGTTCCTTTGGCTACTCGGCTCCGGCTGCTGTTGGATCTTTGTGAAATTTCATTCAAGATATTAGCACAAAACTAATGTGTGCGTGCGTTTGTGTGAAGCCATGAAACACCGACCAAGAGTCATATACGAAGATGGAGATAAATAATTGATTGTCTGATATGGGATTGTGTTCCAAGTCCTTGGAGGTTCCTCATTTGACCAGAGAGACCCGATCATGGGTTTCTCGATATCTTTCTGTGCAATCATCAGGATATTATGCGCGGGGAATAATTCGTAAAGCGAACCAATTTGGGAACATCGCCTCGTCGTCCAATATATACAATGCAGGGGAGGGGGCGAAACTTTAAACTTGCTGCGACACGTGATAGGTTCACCGAAAAGGTGCGATCTTTCAGTTGGGCCGCGCTTCACCATCATCACCATCCATAAATTATTCAAAGCAAGGATTAATTACTTTATGGCGCTTTTTCTCCAGCTAAAGAGATTAAAATCTATTTCTCGCTTTAGTAATGGCTACAAGTGCCAGGGAGGACTATACGGTCTGACATTGTGCACAGCAACTGTATATACTGCACACATTCAGGGAGAGTTTTTGAACGCGTTGAAAATTTATGAAGCCTCAAACTCCACTATTAGCCATGTCACTCGCGCCGTCGAGTGGTGTGCTGGTGCTCCCTGGCACCAACAACCACAGGTTTTAACGCCAAAGTTGGTCCTTAAATTTTGCAGTTTTAAACGTCGAGCGCGCACGAAATAGCGGTACAGTGGTAAAGGCTTAAGAGGTCGCGGTTTCAGTGGTAGTGGGTTATGGGTGATGGCAAGTTGAAAAGTTTCACTTTTTCAATGGGACACTGTGTTACAGTGTAACGGCGCGGCAGCGGAAAATGCCCTATCACGCACGCACACATACGCATATAAGTGAAGTTAAAGTTGCATCATGGGAGAGCGCTTTAGTTGACGTTTAATGTAATTAGCACGTAAGTGGAAGGCAAATATGAACGTGACGACAGTAAAAGAATTTAATGGCCGGAAAATTGCTGTACGTATTTTTGTTTCTCTCTGTTTATCTGTGTGTATTTATTTGGGATGTCTCGTTAGTTGTTACATATTTAAGAGTCAATTGGATTCACATCCAGATCCAGTGCGGTTTTTTTTTTTATATCAGCCATTGTTACACAAAAGGGGCAAACGATCAGGATAAATCAAGGCGTACAATGAAGATTGAGTAAAGAAAATCCAAGCAATTTGCTGCACAGGATGTTGAAACAATTTTTTTTTGTATTTGCTGCAAGTGATAAAGGCGCATTTTTGTGGAAACATTGTCTTTTTGGCGGAGGCGATGGCGATGGCGGTTGCATTACGTTATTGCTGTCCTTTGTTGATATCAAATAAAAATGAGCACAAGAAGTGAACAACTCTTCCGGTCATCCTTGAAGATTTCATCAAAATATAATGGTCCTTTAAGTGCACAACAATGCCGGGGGCATTTTTCTATAGGGTCTCAGATGATGATTTTCCGGTTTTCGGGGTTCAATTTTATTTCTTTGTTTGTCGGGTAGGGTTTTTTTTTTGTTGGTCCGGCCACAACGTTTTGGGGTTTAATGAATTGAACAGAAGCGACTCAATTGTGGCTCTGCTAAGGCATCCGGGATCGTTTAGCAGAATGAGAATCCCTCCGAGGACATACTAATAAGTTTCAAGAGTTAAAGTTGCAATCATCGTCACTCAAGACAGTTTTAAGCGGAAATTACTTTCGGTGGACGAAATTTGATGAAGTTGCACCATCTAATGCACAGTGGCTTGGTGGTGAGTTTGTTGGACTACTAAGCGAGGGGCCCCGTCAATTTCCGAAGAAAAAAACCCAACATCTTAAGGTATTTTTCCACAGTTCCACCTCTCGCTAAAAACTGACAACAATCCCAAAGAATACCAGTCAGGAAAGAGCTTCTCAGTTAGCCGTTTTTACTAGGCATAAAATTGCAGATCCCTGCCATTCGTCCCAAAAATCAAAACTCACACAAAACGAATGAGAGAAGCTTGGTCTGGTGGTCAGTGGCCAAAATTAACGACCTAAACAGGTCCAGTATCAATTTGCAAATAAGGAATGGTTTGACAATAACTTTCCTGCGGATTTTATTACCGAGTACATAGCACAAACCAGAGGTTGGTTCTATACACTTTTTGAATTGTTCACTGCTTTGTTTGAACACACCATAGTCACTTTCGACCTCACAGTATGCGAGGCTGCGAAATGTTGCTAAAACCCACACCAGGATATACGGGAAAAGGTGCAGACTAGTAATATTTGCTTTTGTTACAAGTATCACAAGTTTGTCTTTCCCGAGAGGTAATGCTCCTATGTGCATGGTCCTTAGACTCAGAAACCACTCCACCGATTTTCATGAAAATTTAAATTTCAAAATGGGAGTTAAAATTTGTCAACAACAAAAAAACCAAGCAATCTTCATTGGATCTAAGTATATATTACTTTTACTTTTGAAAGCCATTTCTTTCTCTTTCTTTATGCCGTCGTAGTCATTTATTTATTTTTATTTGTCTGCTTACCTATTATTTTATTTAATATTTATTTGTTTATTCATTCATTCATTCAACGTATATTTATTTATTTATTTTTAGTATTTTTTTTATTTATCTATTTATTTACTTATTAATTTATTTATTTATCTTAATTTATTTACTCATTTTCATTTATTTATTAATTTATCAACATAAATGCGTGTACCAATTTTATTATTTGTTAAACAAATCTATTTTGTGTACATTTTGTGATGTGTTTTTTGTCTAGGGATGAGGTGCGCTCGCCGGATCGCCAAGGTTCATCCTAAAGATACACGAACTTCAGGCTTAGAGGAGTTTCGTTTATTACAAAACATATTCCAAACAACTTTATTATTCAATCTTAACAATTCAAGTAGTTTTACAATTATTATATGTGGTTTGTCTACAATCTACGGTTTAACTGCAGCAGTACGGTCAGCGGCTGTGTTGGGCGTAGGTTATGGCCCTGGCGGTCTTCGTTTCCGTCTTTCGACAGTCCCGGCGGTCTTCAGGTTCGTCTTGCGACAGTCCCGGCTGTCTTCGGGTCCGTCTTTCGACAATCCCGGTGGTCTTCAGGACCGTCTTGCGACAGTCCCGGCGGCCTTCAAGTCTTCCTTACGGCGGACACGGCAATTTTCTAGTTACCCGTAGGCCTACTAGCACCAAAACTTTCAAGCGGTCAAATGACTTCTTGAGGATCAAACTCAGCGGTACACGAGATTGGTATTGGTCAACTCTGCGGTTTTCTCGAATTGTTTGGGATCTCACTGTGGGCCCAGACAGCGATCGGATGGGGCACAGCATTTACTGGGGTACGATAAATCGTCTTATTATTTCATGTGGTACCCGTTGCTGAGCGAAAAAAAAAGAATTATGTAACGAATGCATAGTTACAATTTAATCTTATTTATATTTTTTTTTTTTTTTTTTTCTTCAAGTCTCTTCTTCTTTCTCATTTACCTATCATATAATCAAAAAGAATATTTCAGTAAAAAGATAAAATTAAAATTATCAAATTTCTGTTTAGTGTGCAATAAAAATAATCCTGTAATATTCTCTTGTTTACGAAATAAAAATATATTATCTATCTTAATATGTGCTTGGAACACTCTTTCCTGGTTCTTAAATGGGCACCAGGGTGATCCCTGGGAAACTAACTGAAATCGACGACTCAAAAGGAAGAACATGAGCACTTCACTTCATACCTTCCCTAAAATGTGCAGCGAAGGATTTTCCCAGGAATTTTCTAACGATTTCCACAGTATATATATGTTGCACGTCTTCTTCGGCTTGTAATTTACTGTAAAGACTGTCAATCAACGCCACTCTTCCAGTCTTTCTTTGAAAGCTTGTCAAATCGAGCAAACCCCTCAACTTGTTATACTCATACCCTCTTTCTAATGATATCATCCGACACTATGTGTAGTTCTCACAATTATTCTACGGCAAACTTTATTGCGTCTTCCAACACAGTTGTTTGTTGTGTTTGTCACAGTCTGCCTTTGTTGCGAGCGACCTTTCACCCACCTCACAGTGAAAACACTCAAACCATTTACATCTAGTTATCACGAGTAGCATCACATTTAAAATCGACATCCTTGCCATAGCTTCGATCCCGAAAAAAAAGAATACCATGTCATTCAAAATGGTGATAACTTAAACCTACAAAGGGAATCCCTCTGCTCAGGTTACCAGACAGCGACAATAAGGCGCCGCATTGCAAATACGTATACTTCTCGAAGGTAACATGTTACATGTTAACGAAAAACATCCAATGTTATGGCAACATCCTTATTCTTTCCTTGTCAAAATAGAACTCCTTTAAGTTGGAAAATTTTGCCTCACCTACAGTCGCACACAACCACTTACAATGCTCTGCATTGTTGTAGATACGGCATCACGTGCCACATTGCCAAATAATATTTCCTGTCGTAGGCTGAGCAGGCACCCAGCTTCCTTACGAGGACGTTTTCTTATTCTCCATGATTTTGCCTACGTCCTTACGCTTGGCTTGCTGGGATGGCTCCATTATCCGTTCTGGTTTGTCAGAGCTGTCACAAATATAGAGATGCCGTTCTCAATGCACGATAATATCAATACAACACAGGAAGACAATACAAGCCGCAGGACAAATTTGCCATTATGTTCGATGTGTGAAAAGGGGTAGGCGCGGTGCCGGGTAATACGAGTAATCATATCCGCCCTTCTGGGTGGATTCGGAACATGCCACGAATCAATATAGATCGATTTGGGTGTACGCTGCAAGAAGGATGTCCTTAACAACGCGAAGATAGTTTTTTGCCCGCAAAGAAGACGAATTTGGTTTCATTTTCAAAGACGAAATTTGATTTGTGTTGATGGTACGTGAGTGTGTGTCTGTGTCTGTGGAACGGCATGCAGTTTAGTGTACGCGCCTGGGGGTTATTAAATTTAAAGGATGTGTCAAACAAGTGAACATATTCCTCGGTTATCATTAATATTTTGATAATGTCAAAGAGAGGCTGAAAGGATAAGCATCTTTTTTTTTCTTGTGGTTTTGTGCAGCGCAGAGCAAGAGGAAATTGTGAGAAATGAGAAATTTCGGCTCTTTTTCTGGTATTAATCACATGACAGTAGCAAAAGAAAGCAGATGTCCTTTGAAAAGTGGACTTCCACACAGCCGGATGAAATTGTTTTTTATATGCACATGTCCTGCATATATTGTGCTCGCATTTTCGATTTTTAATTCCCGTGGTCAGTTGTGGCTATTTTTTTCTCATTTGTTTTCTTCATTTAAGTGCATTTTTGGTCTTTTATGGGCGATCTTGTCCATTGTTAATAGCCAGAGGCAATGCGGAAATGCCGCAGCGTTTGCAAATAATTTCATTTGCCTTTACCAAGGATGGGCTTTTGTTTGGAAAGCAAAGTCTCATCCTTTATGTCTGCTTGTAAATTGTGAGCTTAGTATGCGAATTTAAAACGATTACCTATCGAAGGCAGCTGAAAGAGCTTTGAGACGGCCTAGAATTGCAAACAGAACTACGAAAAAATGACCCGTATCTTCAGACGCTTAAGCCAAGGATCCAGTCTTGAAAGAAGTTCGATCCGTCAGCGAACTGTTACTATATTTAGACTGTGAGTAGTGTGAATATCTAGCATGGCAAATGTGTCAATATTAATAGAGTCTATTCGGCATTATTTGTCGCTTTTAGCAAATTTGTTTCTATTAAAACATCCAAGCATTCTTATCAATAATTTTCTCCGACTTTTACAGACTTCGCATTAACGACTACTACGATGACTAAGACTGCTCTGGGCAAAATATTTGTCAACATTTTTGCATGAACGTGTTGCCGCGCTCCCAAATTGAAATGACGAAATTAACTTTCAAATATTCGAAAACTTTATAACAAATTCAATTATAAGGCAGTTCTAACTTTTAAATTAGTTTTTTTAATTCAAGACAACGTGCTAGCTGGTGCTGGAAAAATGGCGTTCTAAGAGTGATTTCATTTAGAAGCAAAAATCGCAGTTAGGCCGCCTTTCCCCAACATCCTATTTTTATTCTTAAGTTGAAGTTAGGTTTTCTTAGTTAAATGAGTGCTGCCAGGTTTGGCATTTTACTGAAAATATCGAAATCATGGGTCGCAAGCTTTGAGGTAGAAAACTGGCAGTTGACTGAAACTTTGGAGACTTTTCAATCCGTGATTCATGTTGCAATAGCAGATGTAGATGTATGTAACGTATGGAAAGAAATAATCGCAGTTTCTTTCCTGAATACTGGGAAAGAATTTTAAAAACCATGCCAAAGGAGTTTAAGCTTCAAAGACTCGGTTGCTCACATTCACTTTTTAAACGGTTTAAGATCCAATACGACTCCAAAGTCCTTTTTTTAGGTGTATTCTTTCTGGCTTTACATTATTAATTTGGTTCTTAAATGGTTCTTAAATGGACTAATGCATCTTGCACAAGTAAGTCTTTGACATATTGATACATTTAAGTCTAGAAGGTTATGTTGACAACAACTAGTTAGACTGTTAAGATCATCTTGGGGCAAGCAATCTTCAGCGGTTTGAATGTAGTGAAAGATTTTTAAGTCATCAGCCAATAAAAGACAGGTTAAATCGAATAGAAGATGGAGTATCATAAACAAAAAGCAAGGGTACAATGTGACTTCCTTGCGGAACACCTGATGTTGCAAAGATAGGCTCCAAAAGACAACCACCTATATTAAGATGTTGAATTTGATCTCTGAGGTACGATGATACCCAATCTAACCGAGGGAAGTCGAACTCAACACGTCTTAATTTTTTGATCACCTCCCTTTGATTAACTCTGACGAAAGCCTTTGAAAAACCAGTAAAAATTATATCAGTATCAAAAGCAATTTCAAAATTTGTTGCAACTTTTTCATACTCGTAAGGAACTTCTTGGTTAGTGGTGTGGATATGCTTTGAACAAAGCCGTGTTGAGAGTTGGTAGTTTCTCACTATGATCTGGCCTTAAGAATAGGTGATATGTTAGACACTTTCCCTCGTTAAGAAAGTTACCTGTATATTAGAAATAATTCACAAAGGTAATGCAAGTGATGATGCACATGCTTTCAAAAATATTGGATGGATCCCATCCGGACCTACACCATTTTTTACATAAAAGCCTGTTAAGACAAAAGACAACCACTGGGCTTAACTGCAGATTTCACATACGGTAACCCGATTTAAAGAGCTTTAGTCTTGAAGAGTTGGTGGAGAGGATGAACAATAAACGGATTTAAAGTAATTCGCAAACAACTTACAAATGGCGGCAGTATTACTCGATTCCTTACCAAGATACTGCACATAAATAGTTTGGGGGGACAATGCAGTTTTGCTTGTCATTAATAAAGGTCCAAAAATGTTTACTATTTTCCTTGACTTTATAGCCTCAGCTATAAATATGTCAAGAAAAAACAATGATCGGTAGGGATTTAGTTGTTCCCGCATTGAAAACTGAAAATAAATTGTTGTACAAACAGTTTCCGTATTTTTTTATTAATTGGCCTGTCGCCTGGAAAATCTTCTCCCACTCTACCAATAATGGTATAGAATAAAATCCGCTGAGATATCATTACATTTTAAATATATTTTTAAATGTCCCTTTAATTTTGAAAATAAATTTGTAACACTAAAATTGAAAATTTATATTCAAATTTGAATTTGGCAACGACAGCAAGTATTATTGTAAGCAAACACTTTGACTAGCGTCTCGAAGAAGTCTGAAGGGAAATTTGTTTGACATACCTACAGTTCTGACAAACATCCGAGAACATACACGCAGAAAAATCGCTTATTTAAAAACAACCGACTTTCGGTTAAAAACTACCAAGTGATACTGTTAATATAGCTCCTACAGAGTTAGTTGATTAAAATAAACCGAGTCAACTTGTTTAACGAAACTCTGTTAAAAATAACCGATTTATCAATTTCCCCTCCAAATTTGCTCGGTCGTAAATAACAAACTAACTTGGTATAATTTAACCAAATTACTCTGTTGTTATTAGCCAACCCAATGGTTGAATTAAACCATGTTACTCTGTTGTTATTAGCTAATACACATGGTTGAATTTAACCAAGTTACTCTGTTGTTATAAGCGAACCCACTTGGTTGAATTTAACCACGTAACTGTGTTGTTATTATCCAACTCACTTGATTGAAATTAGCCAACCTACTTGGTTGTATTTAACCAACTAACTTGTTAGAATTTGACCTACTTAGTCTGTTGCTATTAGCCGACTCACTTGGTAGAATTCAACATATTCAATCTGTTGTTATTAGCCAACCCACTTGGCTGAATTCAACCAAGTTACTCTGTTGTTATTAGCCAATACACATGGTTGAATTCAACCATGTTACTCTGTTGTTACTAACCAACCGACTTGGTTGGATTTAACCATGTTACTCTGTTGTTACTAACCAACCGACTTGGTTGGATTTAACCATGTTACTCTGTTGTTACTAACCAACCGACTTGGTTGGATTTAACCATGTTACTCTGTTGTTACTAACCAACCGACTTGGTTGAATTTAACCATGTTACTCTGTTGTTAGTAACCAACCTACTTGGTTGGATTTAACCATGTTACTCTGTTGTTACTAACCAACCGACTTGGTTGGATTTAACCATGTTACTCTGTTGTTACTAACCAACCGACTTGGTTGGATTTAACCATGCTACTCTGTTGTTACTAACCAACCGACTTGGTTGGATTTAACCATGTTACTCTGTTGTTACTAACCAACCTACTTGGTTGGATTTAACCATGTTACTCTGTTGTTACTAACCAACCGACTTGGTTGGATTTAACCATGTTACTCTGTTGTTACTAACCAACCTACTTGGTTGGATTTAACCATGCTACTCTGTTGTTACTAACCAACCTACTTGGTTGGATTTAACCATGTTACTCTGTTGTTACCAACCAACCGACTTGGTTGGATTTAACCATGTTACTCTGTTGTTACTAACCAACCGACTTGGTTGGATTTAACCATGTTACTCTGTTGTTACTAACCAACCTACTTGGTTGGATTTAACCATGCTACTCTGTTGTTACTAACCAACCTACTTGGTTGGATTTAACCATGTTACTCTGTTGTTACCAACCAACCGACTTGGTTGGATTTAACCATGTTACTCTGTTGTTACTAACCAACCGACTTGGTTGCATTTAACAATTCCAATTGGTTAAAATTAGCCAACTTTCTTGGTAGCATTTAACCAACTAAAAGTTAAATTTACGTAACTTACTCGGTTGGAATTAGCACATCTACTTGGTTGAATTTAACCAAACTACTTACTTCTTATTAGCCAGTCCATGTGGTACCAATTTACCAGTTTACTTGGTTGAACTTGAGTGCACCTGAAAATTGAACCATCTAAAAGGGATAATTTTATCGTAAAATAAAAAAAAAATCTTTTTCATATTAAGTACATAGATTTTTTATTATAATATCGTTTGTAATGTATTTTTGAATACAAAATATATGTTTTCTGTTTATTACATGTTTTTATTAATTTTAATGCAAAACTTAATTTTACTTAAAATATATGGGTCATAAATTTCATCATTTAAAAAGAAATGTGCAAAATTGTGTATTTTTATAAATTAATTTACATAATATTATTTTAATTAGCATATTTATGAAATCTGCAGTGTTAAAGCGAAATCATTTACATTTATAATTTAATCTATTTTTTATTTATAGTGGACTTCTTAAAATAACGTACTGCTTGGAGTTAGATAAAATATTTAAAGTGTTAGGAATTGGCGATAGAAAAAATTCAAGTGGAATAACAATTTGTTGAGGTATTAATGGAACTTCTACCTCATATGCATAGTAGTGTTCATCGAAACATTTAGTTTTAAGTACTATACCAACAAAAATCAATTGACTTGAGTCATACAAATATATTTTTTCCAATACAAAAAAGTCGTACAAATAACAATCTGAACTAAGACTTTTTACTAAGACGGATCCCTTTTTATAATGTACAGAAGACATGGTCGCCCAACTGACCATAGTCAACGTTTTATTAGGGTCCAGTGATAGCTGTGATCGTATATTATCAAGTTCAAATAACATGCCATATTTTTTGGGTCCAACGTCAAGTAGATTAGAAAGTTTTCCCCTTAAAAACATTTCATTAAGTTGAAGTTGATGTTTCATTGCTAAGGTTAAAGTGATATTCATTCGGTTACATGATGATCTAGCCGACATTTTGGATTGCCTATGCTTAGCTTCGAACCTCATTGACCACAAAGATGTTAATGGGCCGTATTTTTTAAAAGCGGTATGGTAGTGAATGAGATTGTGGAACTTTGGCTTAAGACAGTCCTCGGTAAGTGTAGTATATTGTTCATTAAGTTCAGCTATTAATACTTGCAAGAAATCTTCTGTTCCAACAGAAACATTTATACTAAGAAGTATGTCAACAATTTGTCTTAATTTTATATACATTTCCCAAATAATATTACCCCTCGGCACAAAGTCACCTATAAGTAAACCCAAAAACCGCAAAAGAGTAAGCGTTTCTCCTGAAGATAAACGCACATTTCCCCGCCTAAGATGTTCTCTTTCGATAGGGCAAGGTTTGTTTTTAGTATCAGGGCCATATGAGAAAGCTAATAGCTTATCATTGAAAATTGTTAAAGAAAAAAATTTGTTTTTTTCGGTATACTCTGAAAGTATAAAACTCAAAATGTATTTGGCAACACCCTCTAGCATATCATGCATAATATCGACGCCCACCTGTTGAAACAAGTCGAAGTTGTTTATGCCCAGAAAAACGCACTTTTCCTTAATGCCGGTTAAAGATAAATTATTTAAAGCCAGATCTGCTTCATAGCTTGCCATTGTTCGAAGAAGTGTTGTATCTTCGTAAAGTTGCTTTTTCAATACATCTTTTGTAACTTTGCACACTCTACAAGAAAAATTTGCTGAAAAGCTCTCTACGAACCCAATCAGAGAGTGTATTCCTAAATTGTCACCAAGAATCAGAGCTAGTTCAAAAAATAAAGATCCCTTGAAAGATGGAATATCTATTTCTATGCCCACTTCGCTTAAAAAATTAAACTCATCAATAATTGGTTGAAATATAACATTATTACCAAAAGATACTCTGTCGGATGAATGAAATAATAAAATAAGGAATATGTTGGACAGAACTGAGGAGCGCCAAGGTGGAAGACATGGAACTGAGACGTACACAGCTCCTAGTTTGTGAACACCAGCATGACTTCCTAGAACGTTTCCGATTTCATAATCATCGAAGTACATAAATAGAGGTAACACAATGCGATTTGAATGGTGCTTAAGTCTTTCTTTCCAATGTGAACCTTGAATAAAATTTTCCATTCCATCTTTATTTCGAAGACTGTCCATATATTCAAAAGTTTCCGAAAGTACGTTCTCGAGGGAGAAAAATCTTTGCAATATATCTCTTAAAGATATAAAATGTTCTTGGCACGGAATAGGTTCCATACGTGTTATTCCACCTTTTTTGACATAATCGAACCTTTGGCCGATTATTATTCCCTTAGGCTCAATGTATGATTTTTGTTTTGTGAAATAAGAAATTCTTTTTTGTTCTGTTCGGAAACATTCTAAGGGGGAGGTGATTGAAGGAACAAGTGCTTGCATTAATTGATTTGAAACATCATTAGATAGAGAATGCTCAATACATATATTGTCTACACAGTTCTGCAAATTTGAACTTAATGAACCGAAATATTCTGCTAAGCCATCAATCACTTTTTGCACTACGTTTCTAGGCAAGATCACATTTGCATAAAGGGATGCTATAAAAAGTGATAGTGATTTATCAAGTGACAGGGTTTCTGTATTTTCAGTTTTATTGGTTTGTTCTAATTGTTTTTCTGCAACAACACTTTCATTAAGTATATCCGCATTCTTCTCAGAATTTGTTGGATTATTTGAACATTGAAAATCGTGTTTTTTTTTAAAGTGTCTTCTAAAGGAATTGAAAATTGGAAACGATCGCTTACAATCTCCTTCGCGACATTTATAAGTTGTGAAGTTATGGTCACTGTGATTGAAATCAAAGTGGTGCCTTAGAACTTTGAGATCCTTTAAGTAGGATCTGCATAAGAAACAAACAACCATTGTAAGAAAATGAATTGGAAGGGGAAAACTCTAACTTTCCTTGACACCTAACTCTCCCAACAAGGTATTGGCCGCGGTAGATTCCTTATCGAACTCTGTCTTAATTTTAAAAAATGCTTTTTGAATAAACAGCCAAGAACATCTACTCTCTGGCGGATATTCAGCATTAATAATAAAAATTAGTTTGAAACAAACATCTACTGCCTCTAAAATGGTAGGTAGTAAATATTTAGTTTCATCTACAACTACAAAATAGGACCCAATAGCATCGATTGAGTTACCTACTACTATAATGAAGGGCTGTAATGTAAGGCCAATACCTTGTAGTTTTTCTCGCCTGCTGGTAATTGCTGCATCTATCTCTGCATCCGTTGCAACTCTCGTTATGAATCCATCCCTTGCTTCCGCCTTAGAGGGTCGCCAAATTTTCTGCTTCGATCCTTTGACCTTAACGTTTGATGTGGTCAACAATGAAGGGAATAGCAGGAATGCCGCGAGGTTGCTGATCTCTTCAGAAACTGAGAAAATATAAAATAATAAAACAATTATAAGTCATATGCGTCCAATTAATTTTTCTACACAAAATGTGTGCAAATCTGATTCGAAGAATTATACCTATATAGAGAATGCGCTAAAAAATATAGAGAAAATATGATGCAGATTTGTTTTTTTCTTCTAAAGAAAACATAATGGTCAAAACAAAAACAAATTTTTCGGAACAATCTAGTAAAGCTAAAATATCCACGCTTTTTCTGAAATTCGATCGAATCGGAAATTCTTCGATTTATTTCGATTAGCAGGTTATGTATTTATTAACAAATGACGTTTTCTTACGATTTTCCCGAGTCAGCAGGTGAGCGAAGTATTTATCCTTTCCTCTTACTCCTTTTCCCTTGCTTCTAGCAAGTTGGAAAATGTCCTTTTTTAATTTTGGAAAATTTTCAACCAGTCCGTTGCAGTTGTCGCTGTATATTTTATCGAAATCCCTTACCAGCTGTAGAGAAAAGAAGAATTACATAATATTATATGTAAAGAAAAGCCTGAACTATATCCAAATAAAAAGAAAAGATCGAAACTCATAGATAACGCAAGCATTTATGTGACAACTATGAGTAAAATCTGAACTAATAAATATAAGAGCTTTTACTTGTGAAACTGTAGTTCACGTTAAAGACTAAATATATGTATAATGTATTTCTGATATAATTATACTTCTATGAAATATTACCAGTTTAAATCCCAATGGTTTTTTTAAGGCCGGATATTCCTCAAAATACTCGGATATGCTCATATCCTTTAAATGGTGAAGTCGGGCATGGGTCGTTTTCTCCCATTTGTCCTCGGTTGTTTCCCATGGATGGCTAGAATTTTTTAGCCATTGGAGATCTTCTTGGAATTGTCCTTCGAAGTCTTCGAAATTGGCAGCTGTTGCTAGGCGCTTTATAGGATGTGATACTGATGCGGGAGAGGATACTCGACTGGAGGAAGGTGACGACGTCGCAGAAGCGGAAAACGAACGCTTCCTTTTAGTGATAACACCACTTTCCCGGTATTTTCGTTTTAGATTGTGGATGTGATCTGGCAATTTTCCAGCCAATCTGTTTACAACCCCACGACTCGAATTTATCAGCTTGTTGTGAAAATATACCGATCTATTCTCGGTAGGGAACAAATGAACAATCTGATTTGTCCAGTGCCCATAAATTTGAGCTGTGATATTTTTTTCCGGGTTTTTCTTTAAAATGTTGGTGCAGACAATACGCACCAATCGCAGTCGAGCAACGTTATCCAGCGGTCGAGTTTTATCCAGCGACAGTAGACCGGTTCCTTCCAGTGAGCTTTCGAGCAGCTTGTTAAGTTCCTAGTAACAAAATATTTTAATGTGCATATAAATATAAAAAATTAGTGAAATATATTAATAATTAATAAAATAAGTGAAAAAAAAACCCTTTGTACTATCGGCTAAAGCTATTAGTGGCAATCACCTATTATAATCACCTTCTCTTAGTTGATTATAAATGCAGTGTTTTTTACTCAAACTGATAGATAAGTCAATTTATTCTGATTGATCTCTGAATGCATAAAGAAACGCAAATTGAAAGCAGAGACCATCAATCAACACTAATCACCTTTCCGATTTAAACCCTGTACTTACATCTAAACTTTCGCTGAATTGATCATCAGCAACAACGCTTGAAGGGGAATCTAGTGCATCCCCTCTGTCGCTAACAGCGAAATTTGGCAGAATCTCACTAAAAGAGAAATTAAGGCAGTCGTTTTGTTCTTGTGTGTTTGTAGCAAGAGATAATTCTGAAGTTTCAAAAGTCTGAAAAATAAAAAGACTTTATTTCTACCATTTCAAATGGTTAAATAATATGAACCAACCAAAGTCGTGGACGCATTAGGGTGCATAGCTTTCCGCCATTCTTCGAAATTCCGTGTAAACAGAACCCGATGCCCTATAACTGGGATCATTTCCTTTATCTCTCTGGCACCAAGCAGCGCCAAAGACATTGAAGTTATAGCATTTTCTGTTATAAATGAAAATTAACCAATGTCACGTAGTTAATCACTTGCAAAGTATAGGTTTTTATCAGATATACAAAATGGCGCAAATTTAATCACCCTTTCGGAAGATTTTATAATTTTTGCAAATAGCTTCGTACGTCAATCAAATTAATTTAGCAAAAAAGTAATTCAAAAACAAAATTGGAGGATTAATTTTGCACCACCTTGCATAAGAAAGTCGCGTATAAGAAAGAATCGTCTGTGAAAAACACAAGCTTCTAAAAAGCTTTTCAAGCGCAAAAGAATTTTCGTGCCGTAAGGAATCGAAATCAAAAATGCAAAACACATGTGTAGCAAAAATACTTTAAGCAAATTACAACTTTCTTATATGCGAATAATATTGTATAAATTTACGTTTTGGTATATAAACGAACCTTTAAAAATGTCTACGTAGGCTTCCAGGCCCCACTCCTTTAGTAAGGTTGACACTTCTTCATCCATTTTAGATAACTGTGAAGCACGTGTTAATATGAGCATGTGCATATCAAAATACGATCATTTAATTACTAAATTACTACTGACAGAAACATTGAGAACTAAGGCTATGCCTGGTTTTAAGACGATGTTCGCCATTTATTGGTGACAAACGATTCGAAATGATGAAAACATAGACAGAAATCATTTTAAATAGTTCGTCCCAGAAAAGTTGCGAACATCGCCATAAAAGAAAAAAAAAGCCCAAGAAAAACAAAACTAATGCACTCGCTAATGAAGAACCTGAATCCCAGAAGAAAAAAACATGTCAAAACACGATACCAGACTGAAAGGGTTGATATTAACCGAGTGTTTCTCAACTCGGCAATTATTAACCGAGTACTAGGTTGAAATTCTTTGCTTTGGTTCTATTTTTTTTTCACTTGAATATCACCAAAATTGACAATAAATTGTTTAAAACTCGAGAAAAACAACATAGTTAATGCACTCGCTAATAAAGAACCTGAATCCCAGAAGAAAAAAACATGTCAAAACACGATACCAGACTGAAAGGGTTGATATTAACCGAGTGTTTCTCAACTCGGCAATTATTAACCGAGTACTAGGTTGAAATTCTTTGCTTTGGTTCTATTTTTTTTTCACTTGAATATCACCAAAATTGACAATAAATTGTTTAAAACTCGAGAAAAACAACATAGTTAATGCACTCGCTAATAAAGAACCTGAATCCCAGAAGAAAAAAACATGTCAAAACACGATACCAGACTGAAAGGGTTGATATTAACCGAGTGTTTCTCAACTCGGCAATTATTAACCGAGTACTACGTTGAAATTCGTTGCTTTAGTTCTATTTCTTTTTTCACATAAAAACCACCAAAATTGACAATAATTTGTTTTAAACAAGAGGAAAACAAGATAATAATATTATGTACTCACCAATAAATATGAATTTTTTATTTTTCCTTGTCTTTTTTGTTTTTTTTATTTTCACTTATCACAGATTTCACACCACCAGCCACTACAAAGGTTCAACACTTAATGACTCAATTACTAGTCGCGAGCAGCGTGCGTCGTTCATAATTCGCGATAGTATGCGTATGCGTATAACACGATGTATGTGTTAAAATCAACCGAGACACACTGTTTTACAGATGAACGAGAAGCCTTGTGTTTGTAGATATTAACCGAGTTGACTGTATCTGCAGCCACACACATATTTCTACCTACCAGGAATGTAAAACGAGTTTTTGGTATTGTACCCAAATGTTTTCCATTGTTCGTGAATGATCTGTATCAACAGCCACACACATATTTTCTACCAGGGATGACAAAACTGATTTTTTAGGTGCTGTACCGAAATGGGTTCAATTGTGCGTGAATAATTTGTGATCGCAAAGGCCTAGCAAAGGCAGCACAGCAATGAAAAAGACGATTTATTCAAGGCTGCTCCTGGAAGTCGAGATTGGTTACCAATACTTCCTTGGTTTCTTCAAATTCTCCTAACTGTGCTTTACAAGATGGTATATATAATTTTCTGTTTGTATCTTTATTTTAAAATGTGTATGTACCAATTGCATTATGAGTTTAGTTATTATCAACTCTCACAAAACGCATAGTTCAAAACAAGTCTGGTACTAACAAATTTTGAAATAAAGTGATAAATGCAGGACTATATATACCATATTGTAGAGCACAATTAGATGAAATCTCAGAATCTATCTTTTTGATTCCGGACTCTGCCGGACGCTTCTTTTTGCCGCGTGGAAAACGATATAAGTTTTATTATTATCATCTCTCACCAACGCATAGGTCGAAACGAGTTTGGTACTTACAAATTTTGAAGTAAAGGGCTAAACTAAAGACTATACCATTTTGTTCAGCATGTGCAAAAGTGTAGCTTTTTTCATTAGCTTGGTTCTCAAAATGATTGAATCGCAGAGTGAAAAATTACTTAATTTTACTTCATTATATCTACAGAAACAGATTAGATTAATATTGCGTTAAGGCCATTATGTCAATTGGACTCAATAAAAAGCTAATATTTATTTTGCATTAAATTTGTACCTTTGGCAAATTTTCTTACAATTAGATACCTATCTTAAATTAGTTTTCAAGTGCCTAGCTACAATTAAGAGTAAAAGCCATATTTTATCAGACAAAAATGTAAAAAAAAAATTGTTGCTTTGGCCATTTTTGTCTGTGTTCTTTTTTTCCTATTGCAAGCCAAAAAAGTAGTAGAGAAAACTTTGTTTTTAAGGCTGTATTAGCCTGTTTAGAATTTAGTTTGTTCGTGAAATGTGAATGTACTAAATTCGGAAGGAATGTCGGAACGTATTTTCAGAAGTAGAATATATTCATCAAAGTTCTGAATTTGGGCAAATCGTACTTGTATATATCTTTAAATCAACTGTGTCGATAAAAGTACAATTGCGATTATTTTTTCATCCCTGGTTTCTGCGTTTTGAAAAAGCAGCGTCGTAATTCGTGGTGTGCGTATAACTTGTTAAGAAACAACAGTATGTGTTTGTTGAAATTTACCAAGTTGAATGATAAAATTAACAGATACACAATTTCTACGTATAACAAATATCAGATAGGTACATATTTCGATGAAAATGTTTTATAGAATTGTTTTATGGAAAAATGGAATGTAAAATAAATCGAGGAGAATTCTCTTTTTTTGAACAGAATGTTACTTTATTTTTGGGAAATTCTCACGAGTAAAAGGGTTAAAAACAAACAAGTCATTGGTTGTATTTAAGCAACGTTTATTGGTTGTTTTCAACAGAGAGCTTGTTAGATTTTAACACACATTCGCTTGGTTAAATTCTCACGAGTAAAAGGGTTAAAAACAAACAAGTCATTGGTTGTATTTAAGCAACGTTTATTGGTTGTTTTCAACAGAGAGCTTGTTAGATTTTAACACACATTCGCTTGGTTAAATTCTCACGAGTAAAAGGGTTAAAAACAAACAAGTCATTGGTTGTATTTAAGCAACGTTTATTGGTTGTTTTCAACAGAGAGCTTGTTAGATTTTAACACACATTCGCTTGGTTAAATTCTCACGAGTAAAAGGGTTAAAAACAAACAAGTCATTGGTTGTATTTAAGCAACGTTTATTGGTTGTTTTCAACAGAGAGCTTGTTAGATTTTAACACACATTCGCTTGGTTAAATTCTCACGAGTAAAAGGGTTAAAAACAAACAAGTCATTGGTTGTATTTAAGCAACGTTTATTGGTTGTTTTCAACAGAGAGCTTGTTAGATTTTAACACACATTCGCTTGGTTAAATTCTCACGAGTAAAAGGGTTAAAAACAAACAAGTCATTGGTTGTATTTAAGCAACGTTTATTGGTTGTTTTCAACAGAGAGCTTGTTAGATTTTAACACACATTCGCTTGGTTAAATTCTCACGAGTAAAAGGGTTAAAAACAAACAAGTCATTGGTTGTATTTAAGCAACGTTTATTGGTTGTTTTCAACAGAGAGCTTGTTAGATTTTAACACACATTCGCTTGGTTAAATTCTCACGAGTAAAAGGGTTAAAAACAAACAAGTCATTGGTTGTATTTAAGCAACGTTTATTGGTTGTTTTCAACAGAGAGCTTGTTAGATTTTAACACACATTCGCTTGGTTAAATTCTCACGAGTAAAAGGGTTAAAAACAAACAAGTCATTGGTTGTATTTAAGCAACGTTTATTGGTTGTTTTCAACAGAGAGCTTGTTAGATTTTAACACACATTCGCTTGGTTAAATTCTCACGAGTAAAAGGGTTAAAAACAAACAAGTCATTGGTTGTATTTAAGCAACGTTTATTGGTTGTTTTCAACAGAGAGCTTGTTAGATTTTAACACACATTCGCTTGGTTAAATTCTCACGAGTAAAAGGGTTAAAAACAAACAAGTCATTGGTTGTATTTAAGCAACGTTTATTGGTTGTTTTCAACAGAGAGCTTGTTAGATTTTAACACACATTCGCTTGGTTAAATTCTCACGAGTAAAAGGGTTAAAAACAAACAAGTCATTGGTTGTATTTAAGCAACGTTTATTGGTTGTTTTCAACAGAGAGCTTGTTAGATTTTAACACACATTCGCTTGGTTAAATTCTCACGAGTAAAAGGGTTAAAAACAAACAAGTCATTGGTTGTATTTAAGCAACGTTTATTGGTTGTTTTCAACAGAGAGCTTGTTAGATTTTAACACACATTCGCTTGGTTAAATTCTCACGAGTAAAAGGGTTAAAAACAAACAAGTCATTGGTTGTATTTAAGCAACGTTTATTGGTTGTTTTCAACAGAGAGCTTGTTAGATTTTAACACACATTCGCTTGGTTAAATTCTCACGAGTAAAAGGGTTAAAAACAAACAAGTCATTGGTTGTATTTAAGCAACGTTTATTGGTTGTTTTCAACAGAGAGCTTGTTAGATTTTAACACACATTCGCTTGGTTAAATTCTCACGAGTAAAAGGGTTAAAAACAAACAAGTCATTGGTTGTATTTAAGCAACGTTTATTGGTTGTTTTCAACAGAGAGCTTGTTAGATTTTAACACACATTCGCTTGGTTAAATTCTCACGAGTAAAAGGGTTAAAAACAAACAAGTCATTGGTTGTATTTAAGCAACGTTTATTGGTTGTTTTCAACAGAGAGCTTGTTAGATTTTAACACACATTCGCTTGGTTAAATTCTCACGAGTAAAAGGGTTAAAAACAAACAAGTCATTGGTTGTATTTAAGCAACGTTTATTGGTTGTTTTCAACAGAGAGCTTGTTAGATTTTAACACACATTCGCTTGGTTAAATTCTCACGAGTAAAAGGGTTAAAAACAAACAAGTCATTGGTTGTATTTAAGCAACGTTTATTGGTTGTTTTCAACAGAGAGCTTGTTAGATTTTAACACACATTCGCTTGGTTAAATTCTCACGAGTAAAAGGGTTAAAAACAAACAAGTCATTGGTTGTATTTAAGCAACGTTTATTGGTTGTTTTCAACAGAGAGCTTGTTAGATTTTAACACACATTCGCTTGGTTAAATTCTCACGAGTAAAAGGGTTAAAAACAAACAAGTCATTGGTTGTATTTAAGCAACGTTTATTGGTTGTTTTCAACAGAGAGCTTGTTAGATTTTAACACACATTCGCTTGGTTAAATTCTCACGAGTAAAAGGGTTAAAAACAAACAAGTCATTGGTTGTATTTAAGCAACGTTTATTGGTTGTTTTTAACAGAGAGCTTGTTAGATTTTAACACACATTCGTTTGGTTAATTTTACATGAGTAGCACGGTTATTAATAACCAATCAATGTGTTAAAACCCCAAATTTAGTAGGTTTTTCTTAACCAAGATACTTGTTTGAATTTAACCAAACAGGAAAACGAGACTGGTTGGTTAATATTAACGAAGCAACTTAATTGATAACAAACATTTAGTGTGTTATTTTTAACAACATGTATTTAACCTTTTTAACACGGTAGTTTTTAACAATAATAACTCATTTGTTTTCTACAGAGACTTAGTTGATTTCAACACATTTTTTTTTAACCGAGCGAAAATTCCACTCGGTTAAGGTCAATTTTTCTGCGTGTAACTGTCATGAAAGAGCTTTTCAACTAGCCCTTTGGAGTCGGCATCAAATTATAGATCCTACGGGCCACGACCCATAATAAAAAACGTTGCCAAATAACTTTTTTTTTTTGAAAATGCTATAAAAAAAACTACTGAATATTTTCTCAAATTTCTTTTTTTATTTGAAAGTACAATCCTTGCGGTTAGTAATGGAAAATAATTTCATTCAAATGGCTGCCTCGGCTGGCCATGCAGTAGCCTACACGATCGGTCCAATTTTTAAGCACATTATCGATTGTGTGCAGCTGTATTTCACCAATGGCTTCACGAATATTGTCCTTTAAAGCGTCAATTGTCTCTGGCTTATCGGCGTAACACTTATCTTTTACGGCACCCCACAAATAATACTCCAACGGTATCAAATCGCAGCTCCGAGGTGGCCAAACGACATCAGCTCTGCGTCTGATAATGCGATCTTCAAAAACAGGGCGTAAAACATCGAGTGTAGCTTCGGCTGTGTGGCACGTAGCGTTGAAACCAAATCTTGCCAATATCCTCCTCTTCAATTTTTGTGAACAAAAATTCGTTCAACATGGCCCGATAACGTCGCCATTGACTGTAACGGCCACTCCTTGCTCATTTTCGAAGAAAAATGGCCTCTGGACCAAATTCCACACCAAACAGTGACTCGTTTTGGGTATATCGGCTTTTCAGTGTATGCGTGCGGGTTTTCTGTGCCCCAAATGCGACAATTTTGCTTGTTTACATACCCGCAAAGATGAAAATGAGCTTAATCTGAAAAGATGATTTTTTTGGCAAAATCGGCATTTTCTCTAAGTCGATTTTCAAAGTAATGTCGCAATATTTCCGAGCGTTGTTCAAGCGTATACACAACCATATTCGTTCAGCGGAAGGATAAAACTAATTATCTGTCGAATCAGACATGAGCTAAGTGTTACCATTCGCGAAATAAGCACTAATTGAAAAAATAAAAGTTAAAAGGCGGACCCTTTAGTTGCACGAAATGAACGAGTTTTTATTAGGTACTTCAAAATGTTTATACGAAATTATGTATTACGACGTTATTTATTGTATGGCAGCAGTCGAAGGGTCCAACCACAAACTTCACCACCTCGTGCCGCCGCAACAGTCAGCAAACATCTGACTCGGGAAGAATTACACTAATTTGGAGATCATTTCTGTTTTGATAAATTGGGTCGCGTTCCTTTCAGGCTTTTACCGATTATAGTTTGCGTTCTGGTTTGTGTCATTTATTGTCGCCACAATCCCTTCCATTCGTCCCAAAATGAAAAACTCACACAAAATGAATGGTTGTGAGAAGCTAAGCCTAGGGTCCCTGCGAACGTCAGCTATTTTTAGATCTTCTTGCTATAGTGCTCATTAGTACAGTTATGGTCAAAATATGTACATACAAAACTGTTCGGTTACAGGTGTACACTACGAAAGATGGAGGTACTCTTAAATGTCAATTGTATTTGTCCACAGAAATAAAAGCGTCACCTCCAATCTAAATTTACTTCAGAGAATTGAATATATTATATAGTATGGGTAGGTACACAACGAGTTCCCGGAAATTCCCATTAAAACGCACATCGTAAATCAAAAATTGATAAGCTGTCATATATTAGTCGTTGTAACTTCTCGCTTCCACTCCTCAATATTGTCCTTCACTCCACACCTCAGTGCTCAATACCCACGCCAACAGACATATATCCACCTCAGTCAACTATACGCAACGTGTCCTCGAATGATTTTTTCATGAACATGCAGCAAAACCCATATAAATCAAAATAGTGTTATAAATCTATACAAGTGGATTTTCCACCCCACTTTGTATCGATCTTTCCTTTTTCACTGTCAATGCCAGTGCCACGACCAGCATGTGTTCGACATCATTGCATGCCGCCATACGAGTAGATCTAGGTGTGAGCCTGTGCATATGCAGTGATATACACAGACGATAACGACTGCACAACTTCGATTTGTCTGTACTTACATGCTGAACAGGTATCCTTTTGTCCTGCGAAAGCTACTGTTCACATGTGCTGACTGAATCGGCACGGGGAAAAAATCCAATTCACTGATTGTTTTCGCACACAGCCAAATTTAACCCCAGGATATCGTCTTAAACCAATTGTCTGGTAATTCAGCAAAGTCCTTTTATTGTTTTTCGTTCCTCTACAGGGATATACCTCTACGAATGTGTATATAGTATTTTTAATACTGTTATACAAATTAACTTTAACATATTTGCCACTGTATGGTTATGAAGTTTCACTTCGTCAATTTAATTCAGAAGATAAAGTAGAAGTAATTTTACTGACAGCAATATGGCACAGAGACAAATGGGATGATCCTTTGAGGGCGACACCTGAGCCTGGGGAATAATCGTATATGAATGCATTAACTTAGATTCCAGGCGTTGCGTTGTTGGCGTATTCTACCGAGGAATTTGTAAACGGAGGTGGGAGTTGTGTGTCGTGAGGGTGAGTTCTTAGCTGAAAATGAATTATTACTAACTGCGGGAGGTTGGAAATCTTTTTACCCAATTTTATCCCAGACAATTGTTTACGATCGATGTTATGTGGAAGGAAGTTGACACGTTGGGAAATAGAGCTTACACCTTTTTTGTATTTCAGGTTCAGGTTCTGTGACTGGTGGAAGTTGCGGTTAACGGTTTATTGCCATGAATTTAGTAGTACCAAACTACAAACTGTCGTAAGAAAACTTTTAAACATTTGGGCTGCGGCATTAGTTGAAGTTGCCTATACCATAAAAAAAAACACCGAAATGTTTGTGATAATCTGGATTGAAGTGGGTATTTAGGCCATACCTTAAACCATGCACAATACCATAGGTTTCATATTTGTAGCAGCATTTTTATAACAAAGCAAGTTTAACTCAAACTTTTGGTGAAAATTAACCTCATCGCTGAAGTACAAAGATTGCCGACAAGCTGTCCTTGCTTTTTATACTTATATATTAATAAACAATGGTCATGATTTGGTTTATCCGAAAACAATTAAATTTCTATAACTCTATGGGGGTCATTTCATTTTGGAAAAAAAAAAACTGACAGCTGTCACGCTGATTTGTGTTTTGCTTGGCGCCACTTCACCGGACAAAGGGGAACGCCAAATTCAAATCTATATTATCGGTCAGTTTGGATATTGAATTGAAGTTAGGAATCTTAAGATTTTCTAAGTTTATTCATGCACAACCTAAATTTATTTTAGGATGTAAATAGTTGAATCTGTTTCAGTTCGTTCGGTACTGGCTTAATTTCGCTTATTCTATAAAAACATAGTAATCATATATGTCTAACTGATTAGTTTAGGATGGTTAAGTCTGCATAAACAACTGGAGGCACAAGAATCCACCGAGTTAAGCAAGCTCGCAGCGTTTAAGGGTGAACCATAACAGGATTACGTGGGCTTAACCTGGGTTAAGAAAAGCCATTTCAATTTCGTGTGAAAGCTAGTGTCAAAAATTAATAAAAATCCACTTAACTTTCGTGGGCTTAAGCTAGTGTCAAACATAAATGAAAACCCACTTACCACTTGCCTCACGTCAGCTTAAGCTAGTGGCAAAAATAAATAAAAATCTTCTTAAGTGACGTCGCCACAAGTTCGAAAAGCAGCTTGAATTCAGTCGAACGCTGGGGAAAGGCAAGTAATCCCACTGGGCCATCACAACAATTTTAATGCGATCCCACATGGCCTTAAGCCAGATTACTCCGAAAACTCTTTTTCTCACTCAGAACGAAGATAGAAATCTACATAAATCGATAACAAATCACCGAAAAAGATCATGAATCTGTTGGAGAGGGCTTTTGCTTAAAATTTCCCGGAACCGAAACAGGATCTCTGTTACATTAAATACCACCACCAATTCACAGTTGAGAGAAGCCGCCTTCGTATCGGATGCAACTTCATCGCATTATTGAAAATGTCGTTGTCGGTAACAAGATGCAGAATCATCAAACGCCAAACTCCCCCAAACTGCATTACACCGGTGAAGATGAATAAAATTTCCTTTGACATCCAAAGCTGTTCAATCTTCAAAAGTTCCGCTTTAATTAGAATCGCATCGCATTTACATATTGAGTTATTGTCTGCCAATGCGGGGATGCATCCGGACGAACAAGTAGACGTCATGTGTGTTTGGGTGTGTGACTGTGTTTGAGAATGCAATTGCAATGCAATCAACTGGGGTTATAGGAATTCCTGTAATGCATTCACCACTCAGACACCACACCTACGAGTATATAGTGGCAACAACGCCCAAAGGCATGTAACACTCTCCATTGATTCCACTTCGTCCTGAGATTGGATATCAATTTGGTTTCAGTTTTCTTCAATGCATGTGAAATGCACTGATGAATTGCTGACACTCTATTGTTATCCTCTCTCTCTCCCTGGGTATTGTATAGACCCCTTTAGACGGACCTCTATATTCGGTGTGGGTGCGCACACAAAACGATTTCCAAAAAGGAAATGAAAGACCAACACCTAATAATAGTAAAGTAAGTCACATGTTATTTCTGGGTGGAACAAAATGCCAATAACACCAATCGGAACCGCACACCACCTCGAGGCTTCAACAAGTAACATATCGAGATAGGGTTCGTCCTCGTCGTAGTCGTCGTCGTCGTGGTTGTCGTTGCCGTCCACACGACAAACACGGTACGGTACGAAAATGTATCCAAAAGGATCCCATGGATGCCCTGGCAAATTGCTTTGTGATATTTTCAGATGTAAGAGTTCACTTCGAAAGCGGAACCTTTCGTTGTCGGATGAATTTCTGGAGGACAGGCAGCACAAATATCTCCCCAGTGTCCCATTTTGAATCACTTAAGAGTAGCTTTTGTCAGCAAACTGGAATGCACTCGATTGTAAATGACCTTTAATTGTATTTTCGTCTCTCGCACCTACCAACAGACCGGCGCCGACAGTTCACCTGCCATTGGTGGAGTTGTACTTGCCCACTGCACAGTATGCATGTCCTGTGAGTGTTGCTTATGCTTGGAAGAAGCAATCACCATTAGAGCGCAGCGTGGGGCGTTCGAATCAACACCCGTGTTTCTCTGGGGCCGATTCGATGTAAATAAGCATTAGTGGTACCGGTGGGTGGTGTGCACTCATCCTGTTCCGGCTTACAACCTACAAGTGGGCAATTCTTTGTTGGCCTTGGGAAGTAAATGCTTAGCAGGATGATGCAAATGCTGACAAACAACAAAAACGGATTTGAGTGTGAGTTTTCGTTTTCCTACAAAGCCTTTTCGAAAAGTGATTAATTTCATTGCCGAATAAGTCTAGCATACAAAGAGGCAAATCCTCATCATCCTGTGTCGGTTACTCGCCGGGGTTGAGTGCAGCGCACACGCCCCTTCCTAGTATTCGGGTAATTTTCCACTTTTAACACTCGACAGTGAAGTGCAATTTCCTTAACAGAAAAACAAAAAAACACCCAACGCCGCAAGTTATATGCACACTTGTGTTTATGTGTGAGAGTGCCTCTTGCATCACCTGGAAATTTATTGCTTTCAACCGTAAGAACCATCAGCCCATTTCTTTCGCCTGTTACTATTCTGGAGGAAAGGAAATTTTGAAAATGTGCGGCAGTGGTATTACAGGATAACAACGGTCACCACACATACAACATAAATAATGCGAACTAATTAAGTTTTCAACCGAAAGTTCAGCCAGGTTGAAAATTAATTCTTTCGGTGTGAAGTTTTCACAAGTCGTATTAAGAAGTTTGGCAGTTGGTACACCCATGACAAGTAATGGTGTAGCGTGCTGCTCGTTGCATTGTGAAAGTGTTCGCCGAGTTTTGAGCAACTGTACAACTGAAGTTTTGAAGGACTTTAAGTTAAGTCGGTAGCTGGTTTTTATTTTCCAAGTGTCTTAATTGTTTATTATTTTATTTGGAGACCAGTTATGTTATAAAGTGTTCAATGCGAGGGGAACACGAGTGGGCAACTTAAATCTAGTTCTCAAGATTTTGGTCCTCCAAGAACGTCTCTTTCGAGCAACTACAAGAGCCAAGAGTTTTCGTGGTTAGCTTTACTCAGTTAGAGTGGCTGTTTTGTGTATTTTGGACTAGAAGATAATCAGAACATAATTCAAGCTGTTCTATTGAATTAATTAGAGCTTGTGAAAACGGTGGAGATTTTTTCAACATATGAGCCTTCTGCCCTCAGCGATCCAGTTCAAATTGCTTTCAGTTGTCAAGACGAAACGCTTGAAAACCAAGGTTCAGTCTCCCTTGTCCTCTTGAACCTATTGCGGGTGGGATTCAAATATCCTCCTTACTCGACGAATTTTTCTAATTCGGGTAATGTGGCGGAGATGACAGCTTTTGGATTTTTTTTGTTTACCTATGTCCTATATATCGTCTATACCATCACACCTTCATACGTCTCATAGAGTTCGCGGTTGTATATTCTTCTGCATCTAACCTCCTAGCACAAAGGACCAAATTTATCTTTCAAAGGAGCCCAGTATTCGTTTTTTTCCGACTTGTTCTTATATACGTGAATTGTTGTCTAAACTATTTCCAAAAGTAAGCGCCTTTTAGAAAAACAATTAAAGGGCAATCGTCAGAATGGTGGCCTTGTCTGCTGAAACTTTTCTTTATCAGAGAACGCTTCAAGTCATTAGTTCATAAATCCATTTGCGATTTAAATACAAAATAATAATACTGGTTTGAAACGCATGCGGTCAACAAAACAAAAAGACATTTTATTGTTTAGTTTTATTGACACGTAAAACTTCAATTATCTAGTAAAAAGAAAAAAGTTAAAACAAAGATTGTTTGCATAGATAATGTTCGGGAAGAAGTAAAGTAAAGGCTGCGTTCAACAAGTAAGCAATTTAATACTCAGTGTTGCCATCAATATGTGGGCACATTCAAAAATCTAGCTATCCTAAGTCGACTAGATTGGTATGGACTAGATGTAACCTGAACGCAAAAATTAGATTGGTCGGAAACGTCAGTTTTCCTACGTCAGCCACGTATGCGAACTGTCAACTTAGTACTCTACTCAGTCAGGAATTTCATGACTAGATTCGTCGGCTACCCCTCCAAACCACGTCAACTAAAATAGCTGTTCGAATGACCGATCTAAGAAAATTAAAACTGAGATACATCAAATCAGACAGCTGTCATACTTACTTACTTAAATGAGATTCTTGAAACTTCCGCAATTGTTGCACTAAAAGTCTTGTCGTCTTAAAGTCGACTTAATTTTTTGTGAACTAGATTTTCGCTAAAATTAAAAACTCACATTTAATAAGTCGGGAATATAATCGGATCGTCAACTGAATACAAAGTAAATAAATTATGTACTAGATTTGGTAGATGTCCGATTTAAAAACGCCAACTAAAAAGACTGTTCAAGTGAATAATCGAGGGCAATAAAAACTGCCTGCTGCCAGATCATAGAGATGTGATATTTCGTGTAATCTGAATAATATTTCTATTTTTTACTTTCATTCATTCATATACAATGAGTTTGTTAAGAACATCAGGTAATTTGTCGCATATGGCACGGGGGCGCTAAGTTTTACTTTGCGCGACACATTAACATTTGTATTTTGTCTACAAACTTACAACTAAACTTTTGTTCACTTTCAAAAATGATTAAATTAACTGTCAGTAGCCTACTTTATGTACGTTCGTGAAACAACAATGGCGCTACAGCGGGAGGTATGCAATGAAACACGCACCTTCCTTCGTCAAATATAAAATAACATAGAGACATCTACCATCCAGTGGTCCCAGATCGAGAGGAAAAGCGCCAATTGTGGCGCTTTTTGAAAGAAAAAGGGGAAAAAAGGTACAAGCTTTAAAAAGGGAGAAAATACAAAATCTCTGTAAAACGTTAAATGATTAAAAATAAAATTAAAACGTAGGTATTTTCATGAATAGTTTCAAAGAATGAATTGTTCATATTAAACATGAAGGAAAACACCCCATCGAACGTCTACGTAGAACTTTTTGTGCATCTGAATGCATTCACTCGTTTTGATATTATGTCTAGTAGAAAAGGAAATTATTGTCTAACATGTGTATTTTTATGTGATATGCATTTTTCAAGCTCGTTAACAGTTACGGTTTTTAAGTTTTGCTTATGAAAACAAGTGCAAATTTCACTTAGGGGAGAAAAAGGGATTTTTTTTTGTTGAGTTTAGGGGAAAACTAAAGCTTTTACTGAAAAAAAAAAGAGGAAAACAGTCTTCAAAGTCTGGAAGCACTGCTACCATCTACCTAGTCTTTGCCACTGATGCCAATTGACACACAATTATGCATTGAGGAATAATTTTTAGAAAAAGGGCACAATTTTTTGTGAATTGTTTCTTACAATGAAATCATTCCTACAAATAAATTTCGAATTGGGCAAATCTGTGCCCATGTTTTGTAATTATAACATCGATATTTTTATCACTTGAACGATATAAATTGAAACAAAATGCTTCAAGTTCAAAGCGCACCACGCTGATTTTCCAGTCCTCTTCATGAGATCCCCAATCCCAAAACCCGGGATTACAGAGGTTTGGGATTGGGGTTTAATCGACAGGCAACGATCGACAAACATTCAATTAACAAATTTTAATCATCTTGTAGGCTTGTTGTAAAATATACAATTTTTATAATTTTTTACCAATTATCTAACCAGAAAAACTTTGATGCGGTTGGCATCACTGGTTACACCTTGCGCTGTGCCTAAGATGAAAATTTCAAAGTCTTTTCTTTACCATAAACAATGAGAGAGCGATTCACTTGTCACTCAATGTTGCACAACGCATTTCAAAAAAGGCACAGGACGCAGTATTGAATCAGATCTTGTTATTGTGTGCCCTACAGAAGCTGTAAAAAATATTTGTTGTAATTGGCACGGACCCACAACTGCAACCCACACCTCATACAGAATGGCAGACTTCCCCATTACAGTGAAAAATTGCCCTCCCACTGATCAAATCTAATGAAATCTATAACCATACCCACACCCAAACAGTATCCGTCTTCTTTCCATTCAAATGCTGTTTCCGTTTACTATTCAAACACATAAGTACTCGTAGTTGCAATCTGATTTACAGCCTCTGATGAATGCAAACCCTATTTAACCAAAGAATATGGCCTATTCAATCTTTTCCACTTGACAGTGTAATCGAAAGGGCCAACATACAGGCAGTAGTTGGCACTGTCGCCATCATCACCATCATTACCACTCAAGCGCCGCGATAGAAAAGGAGAGGGATATTGCAGACGAAATGCATCAGACTACTTTATTCCTTGTTCTGCCACAAGGAATAAGTGTTTATGCAAATCGAATCGTCGTCGTCGGCTTCATTACAAGCAGTCTTGATCTCTCAAATCTGATCCTTTGCTCAACGAAGGATTTCTATTCATATCCTTGCACTTGGGTTGTTTTTTTCTACTTCTTCGTTTCAAAGAAAATCACTCAATTTAAGTTCTTTTTCGCGCTCGATTAAGTTTTGGGATGCAATTTTTGTTTCCTGGCTCCTTCCACCTCTCTGTACATTTCGGTTTGTAGCCTGGCATCCCCTAAGTGTGAGTACATTTAAAAACGATTTAGTTTAGTTTGTCGGCGGCAAACGAAAACGAAGTGAAGCAAGAAGTGCTGGCAAGAGGCAAAGATGCCGTGTAACGGCAACTTTTCCATGTGGAAATGGAGAAATCTATTAAAAGACACCGAAAAAGTTTTTAGGGTTCACATTCGGTACCTATCGCATATGCAGGCAGTCGGCAGGCACTTATTCGAGGATATCAAGTTGTTCATGGCGGACCTCTGACATGTTTCAATGACATTACTGTTGCCGTTGTCACCGTCGCTGTCAATGTGAAACTTTTCACCTCATACAGGTGAGATGTTTAGAGAGAGAAACACGATTTTTTTTAAATGTAAACATCAAGGATCACTTGAAACACGGAATATAACAAGAGACGGAAGCAGCGAAAGAAATAAAAGAAAAAGTCAGCTATAGCGCGAGCATGGCTTCAAAGGCAGTTTGGGTGCTTTATAGGGACAAAAACTAAATTCAAAGGACATCATGCAAACTGGTAAACGTCTGTGTGTCTGGGCTTTATTGGATGAATGAAAAGGTGAAAGGAATGTTCTCCTACTTCGTTGTTCGTTCTCGCTTTGTTGGCGGTACTTGTACTCCTGTGTGTGTGTGTGTGTGTACTCTGTACAGTCTTGTCGTCCTCTCAAGGAGTGCAAAGAATGTTGTAAAGAAATTGAATTAGGTTCGGATGTGGGTAACGATTTCCTTGGCTACCACCCCGTTACCGAAGAGTGCATTTTCAGTTCGTGCTAGGAAAGACTTTAGAAACGTTTACATGGATATTTAACAGCTAATGCAATATCGTACAGGAGTTGTGTGGAGTTTGTTTGCACTCGCCGGGAGTTTGGCCAAATGGGACCAAAGATAAAGCTGTTTACTTCAATTACCTACTGGTTGGATTTTAAAAAGCATTCTTCATTCTTAGAGAAAGATGTTTCAGAGGCTTTGAAAGGTTGATGGTTGAGCACTTTATATGATTTCATGTAAAGACTGGTTTATTACAAATAAAACGGGTGAGTTCCATCAACATGTAGGTACCTACCTACTTATGAACAGACTACAGATTTTGTATAGGAAACCATTAATTACTAATCTTAAGCTAGTACAGATTTGAATTCTTGAATTACTCACATCTTTAAGTAGGCTGCAAGTCGGTTGTCTATTCTAAATGATTTCAGGTAGTTGGTCACCGTAAAAAAATTAACCATAGAGAAATTCTTCTCTAACTTATCCTTATACAGCTCTAGATCGGTGAGACAAACTGTTGGCTACTCTCGGGCGTAATGGAAATAAACTCAGAACCAACCCCAGCCCAAGCATATGCAATGAAAATGATCCGCAACATTGTCATATAAATTAAAAATAATGTTTCCCTTGTGCTATAGTTCACCAGCTGGCGATGCCAAACAACCACACCAAAACGAAAACCAACCGTCCCCGCCAAAGCATGTAGGCATCTAACAGAAATATACCTACAGTCTAACGTTGAAATCTTAACTATGTAGGTATTAACAGGTGAGCCTCTGTCACACAGTTTATATAGGCAACATAAATTCTCAGACTGGTGGCATTGGAACTATTGACTGATTTGCTTTATGCAATAATAACCCTTTCACCTACTTATAGCGAGGAAAATATTATGTATCTATGTAGTTCTATTATTACTCGAAACCATCCCTTGTCGGCGGCGGTAGGAAAGGTTTATCTTTATCGAAACGTTTACGATATTCACTTGTTGTTAGAAATTGAGTATGAGTTACTTATGCCTTGTGGTTGTGTGTTGTCTTGTGGTGGTATTGAGCTTTTTTTTGTAATTTTACTCAAGCAAGCAAAAAGCTTGGAGCTGTGTTTTTGTTTTCATTCTTTTTGCGCTCATTCGCGCCTCTCAATTATCGGCCAAACTCTAACGGTTGTTCAAGAATGAAATTGAAGAGAATAGAATGGAACAAATATTTCAACTTCCAATTCCAGTTTCCAGATTTTGGCGTTTGTTGGCAGAGTAGTTAAAGGGTCAGGTATGGTACTATAACCTGTACAGTGTACAATAATAGTAGTTTTAGTTTGACAGTTGGTAAATATTGTAACAAAAACAAACCTCAAATTAAAAAAATGGATTTTAAAGTCTTCTTTTAGTAATCGTTGGACATGCGCCCCATGGAGGCATTGGTTGCCATCCTGAATTAAAAAGTCTGTTTTCATTTTGATAAACAACTGATTCGTTTTAAAATTTCCACTTAAAGTTATTGTAAAACTACTATTAGGAGTCCTCGAAGTGTCAAATAGAGTGTATTTGTTGTATTTGCCTGCTGAAAACCCTACTTTACTTTGCTTTGTGGAGATCGAAGCTCAAAAAAACACACCCCTAGCGTCTGTTACACTTCCAAATAATCTCTTATCTACAATCTACAGTATTTGTCAGTTTTATAACCTCAAGCTTAGTACGCTGCTCGAGCTAAACTAAATTCTATCTGGTCTCCAACTTTTCTCTCCAAACATCAGCTAAAGTCCTAGCTAAATTTTGGCATAGAGAGCGCTGTGGATAAATGTGACAAAAAAACAGCTGTTCTTGAAAATAACTTAATTCAAAAATGCAGCTCTCTCTAATTGAAACCATTTCCGATTCTAGGTACTAAAAAACTCATCCTTGCTTACTTCTACCGTTCTCCGCAACACAAAAACGCAACAGAACAATAGAACACAACGGTCTGTCAAAATTTAGCTTGAGAAAATGTTTAACAGATACACGATACACATTCTGAAACAAAATGTTGATTTTTTAGCTCGAGCAGCGTACCACTTAATTAAATGGGTTCGCTTAGATTTAGCTCAGCTAAATTTTGGAGAGACCACAAGCTCGATAAATATTGAGGTTTCAATTCGTGTTTTCATTTTTGACATCTCGATCTACAGAACAAACCGTAGAGAAGCTATTCAACTCCCGGCTTTGATAGATTTGCTACCTTTAAGTAAAACTTTTCTAGAGCTTTCGTCAGTATTTTTGGGTACCACCTGATCAAAATAGTCATCTTACCTGGCAACACCAATCAGCCGCCCCATTTATGTACAAACACTTTTGACGGCCGCCGTAGCTAGTACCATATTGTGTTCGAAAAAACAGCCGAGTGGAAATTTGAAATATGAATGGAACGACAACTGCCTGCTGAGATGCTGAACCTGAAGCTGAACCATCGCTGGTTGCTTGCAAATTCGCTCTCTTGCACTCATTCTCTGTTCTCACTTGTCTTGTCACTTCCCTTTGGCGTCTCTCGCTCTTTCGTTTATCTTATTAAACTTTCGCGTGCGTTGTTTATATCTCTATCTCTACACATCTTCCCTTCTTTTTCGCAACATTCGCTTGCCCGCAAAATTCCACTCAAAAGGTAAAACGCGCAAGCAAAAAAAAAAACCTTCTTAGGTCTTCGAATCGTAAATAAGAAAACTAATAGTAACTGTGAGTGTTGTGTGATGACAGAATTTTTGCACAAGGTGAGCTTAACAATTTAATTAAATATTCCCAAACAATTACCAAATGCAATTCTGTATTTGATTTCTCGTGTCGCGTTAAGTGAACGAATTTGGCTGAGAATGAGAAGTATATAATTATTTAATTCACCAAGAGAGGTGACTAGGCGCAGATACAAACAGACCAGAAGACAGAAGTCGCAAAAAAAGAAAATAATCACGCGAATGCCAAATTGTGTCAGAAATTAAATTGGTTTGCTTCTGTCAAAATGTGAACTTTTTGTGTGCATATTTGAGTGCGTGGGATGCTGTCTCTTAGTGTTGGTATGAACTTAAGTAGACCGGTTATTGGGAATAATTATTTCCGTTGAGGGTATTTCGATTTAAGATGCACTCTTGTTATACAAAGCGATGTACCTACTGTAACTCTTCGATTCCTTTCATAAATGTCACCTAGCATAATTATTATTGAAGACGCCTAACAGTAACAGGTGCAGACAAACTTTTTTCAATTGTACCATGTACCTACGCAAACAATTATGAGTATGATATGACTAATCCAGTTAAGTCGTTAGTACCTTCGTGTGTATGGGAGTGTTCCAAACACCGGCGCGTTCACTTATAAGCATTTACAAGGCGATATTTATGCATACATGTGGTTGGCCGAACTCGAAATTTGTATTTGGCGTCCCGCGGGGAATGATATCAGCCCCAAAATGTTGCCTCAGGAAATATAAGTCTAAATTAAACATAAACAAAGTGGGTACCTAACACATATTTACGATTGTATACAGAGCTAAATTCACCAGCAAATATTTGCTATAAACAGAATTATGAAGGTATGCGGACTGCAGGTATCCCACCGGTTACACAATTTGTGTTTGTATTTTTATCAGTTTGGGGAGTTGGTCATTGTCAGTGATGTGACTGCCGACAATCAAAAAATGCCCTCAGCTAGGCAAAGCGCTGGTCTCTGCCCTTGTGTAAGTTGCATACCTACAGTTACAATTTTTAACAATACAATGCAAATGAAAGATCGAAATACGAGCTAAAACTCAATCTGCAGTATGCAACAAGTGCCCGAGTTGTTCCCTTGCCAGTGCAGAATTCACTACCCTAGGCCTTCCTAGATTGCTACGAGCTTTTTTTGAGTGCAATTTTCTCATGATTTTTATTGCATGCAAGAATGTGTCTAAGCGATGTTAATGTTATGTCTCTAATGGAAATGAATGCAATCTGAATTTTAGGTATTTGGGAAATGGAAAGGTGTATATGTGTTTATATAGAGTTTATTTGGCGGGCATTTAAATTTTGGCTGCGTTCATGTAGGGTAGGTTTTAAAAGCATTTCTTCTGATCGAAGGGAACGATGAATGCTTTTTGTAAAAAATAGTATTTCTGGTCCATCACGGACCTTCGAATTCCCTTTTTTTCCCATCCTCATAGATAAATAAAAATAATTAGTGAACTGATTGATTCTTACAAATTTTTCACCCAAGTTCCAATACAAAAACTAAAATGCAGATAGAATGAACCCGTGCACATTAAGCCATTCCCCAGAAGAGGGATTTTTTTGTAATTTCTAAAAAATCTTTAAAAAAAAAAATGCTAAATTATTGGGAGTGTTCACTTGGCAAATGTTTCAACCAGCTTTTGTTTCTGTGACGGCGTTCAGGAGAGTAAATTCTCATTTCCTGATAGGTACCGTGTTTTTTTATTTTTCAACATTTTTTTCTTAAGCAACTGATTTTTAAGTTTTGAGATAAATGTGAGCCATTTCTCTCTCTTTCTCTTTGGCTCGAAGCCAAATTACCTAATTAGGTAAACACTTCAGCACAACCATGGTTCCATTTAAAAGGGAATATTGGAGCTTAGTATTAAAAAATTAATATTTTTTTTCTTATTTTCCTCACATTTTGTTCTAGAAGAAAGAAGATTCCCCTTTCATCAATTTTTTGATTGAAATCCCCCACAAAAAGGGGAATTCCCCTAAACCTGGCAACACAGCCTTCAGGCTTCAGTAAAACGCAACCGAAAATGTTGGAACAGTGTGAAAATGAGTTTTTTTTACGTTAAGGCGAAAGTGCATGCAAAAATTCTGTCAGAAAAAAAGTGTTCCCTACGAAAACAATTACAACAAATCAACCACCACTGTTTGAATTCCATAAAAAAAATAATCCTGGCAGATGGAATAGTAAAGAAATGAAATATTTCAGTGGAATGATTTGTTTCTTTTGTTGTGGAGAAGTAGATCGGAAAAAAGTTTTTCGTACGGAAAAATTCAAAAAAAAATATCTTTTCAAATAATTTAAAGATTATATACCTATCTATTCGTTTGTTATTTTTTTTTTTTTAATAAACTAACTTTATAATTCATAAGCAACGTTTTAAGACCAAGATTTATTTGAACCATTAGGTTTAAGTGGTGAAAACAAGCAAAAAAAAATTAGGACGGTTTCATTTTACGTATGTCTATAAGTAGGATCTTAAAAAAAAAAAAGATTGTGCTTGGAAATCACTTGATTGCTTTACGCACATTTTTCATGGAAGCCAAAGCTGTATCAGTTGACTGCAGCTGTAGATCTTAACTTCAGACACCAATCGGAACGAGAAGCATCGGAATCACTGCATCGATCTATCTATAGTCAGCTGAATTATGTTTTGGGTGATCGGAACTACTGAAATGATGACTACAGCGCCGAGGAAATTTGTTTTATAATAAAACCTCGATCTGAACTACTTCCGCTATATTATCAAGAGGATCTACCGATATTGTGTAATTTATGTAACATGGCGGAGAGGGAGGATGTATTTAATTTTATGGGAAGATGTCCTACGCTCAGGGAAACAAGGCGGCACTTTTTTGGAGTAGATCAAATTCCCCGTGAAGAAATCCTGAATAAGCTCAACGAACTGAATGTGACTTCTGTGTTCGCGTACTGTAAGACAGCCTTGGCTAATCGGCATAGAATTATATCAGAAAGTTTTTAATTTTAATCTTAATAGAAAACCCTGGCTTTTATTTTACTAAACTACAATAACAAGAAGTGGCTTTTGTAAAAAAATTATTGTCAATCGGTTGACGGCTTATTGCCATGTTTTCTTTGATATTCGATTATTGTATAGATTTGCAATCAATTAATTTATTCATAAAATCTAATCTAAATCTAAATCATTACGCACATTTTGAAAATATTCGTGGGCGACTAAGCAAAATTGAAACTGACAGGTGGTCTGTTTTATTAAACATCTATTTATGCAAAGCAAAGTATGTGTAGTAAACAATTCATAGAGAGATTCGTGGTAAAGTGTTATAAACTGGAATATTTTGTTGTGTCTCGACTGCTGGTTTAAATTAATGGTCTTCTAGTACCCGCTCGCTGAAAGTAAAAAGTGCTGAAAGCTATTTTCTAACAAATTAATCAACATGAACTATACGACCAAGTTAATGCAACTTCGGATAGATACCTACCCAGTGTAAATGTCGGAAGTGGGTGGTCGTTATATTTTCTTCTTAACTTTGTTCTTTTGAGAATCCGAATATACAAATTAAAACAGGCCTTATGTATCCAATATAAACCTAGACTGTGTGGTTTCGTTTTTGAAAAAGAAGGAAAAGGTTGGCAGAATAAAGTCTTACAAATTTCTGTAGGTACACTGGAAAAGTCAGAACTAAAATTAATTGGCCAGACGTTCGTTAGATGTTAAACAGTCGACAAAAACGTTGTTCTCTAATTTGGGTAGTTCGAGGGGTTAAACCTGAGACACCTTGTCCAGTACAGGGTTACTCGTGGTAAACTGAAGTACCTTCTTCTTGCTTATCTTGCTTATGTAGTAAATTCGACCTTAGGGAGACTCAATCTCAGAAAGAAAAATGGATGGCTTTGAATTTGTTTTCAAATCAAAACTTGGTTATTTTTTCTAGCTTGTCGGCAAATAAAATTGACAACCATTTTGTAAGGAAGGTACTTAAAAACAAATTTCGTAAATAAAACAGACAAACAAGCAAACGTTTTGCGCAATCTTCATTACTAAAAGATCCCGATTTTATACTTTTCGTTTGATTTTGAAAGCACGCTGCTAGTAGCTCTTAAGTTGAGCTCCCATATTTAATTATTTTTAAAAAAATCGGCATGCTGCTCGAGCTGTAATTAAACTTCAGCACAAAATTGATCTATATGTTCAACTACGCCAAGTGTCGGAGCCTATTAAGTTGTTTCATCGATTGCAAAAAAAATCGCCTCTCCAATCTTTAGCTCTACCAGCTTACCCAATATCCGTAGATATAATTTTGGCAGCTCAGTTAAAAAAAAAAATACTGCTCACGCGATACTAATAATCATTTAAGGATAAAATTTTCATACAAAATTAAAACATATTATTAGTAATGCCCTCTCTGTTTGGTAACTTTTTACAGGTGCTCCACTTCTTAAAAATCAAAACACTTATATTTCTTGAACAATTTAACAATACTCAATGAAATTAATTCAAAAACTTAAATAAATTTATTTCGATCAGAAATTGTGACCATTTTTTCGACTAGCTTGAATTTTTTGGAGACTCTGTGTAGGGTAGGTGTAGTTGCCTAAATGGTATTGTCTAATTTTGTTTTCTGATACAATTTTCGTATGTCCTAGTCAAAAAAAAAAAAAACTCCATTTCCTTTAATAGAATTTAATAAAGCAAGAGTTTTTCCAGTGGTAAAGAGTTGCTGTGGTGTCTATCATTTCGACATGGGTATAGCTGCTCGAAAATTAGACCACCACCAGTCAAACTTAAACCTAAATGCCATAAACTGATCTATGTAATAAAGTCAATACCATTGCCATTTCCCTGGTTCGGATGTGTTCTCTCTGCATACTTCTTTAAGAAATCGCCCCATGCAGGTAGGTAAAGGTGTAATCACAATCAAAGTCCCACATGGCAATTCCAACTACATAATTTGCTACTTCTCCAGCACGAGCTAGAACGAATCTAACGTCAAATTACAGCGGCTTCTTTAAAACAGCAGAAATTCAAACCAATCATCATACCGCTTATGTCCTCTGTTGGGAGCTATTCCCTGGGTATCGACGAAAATCCCCTTTTACTCTAATTACACCCCAGATTGATACAATTACAATCGGGGTAATCATTTTCAACAATAAAACTGGTTGCAAACAATGGCGGAAAATGGAAATACCTTCCTGACAATATAACGATTGCCATCATCGCACCATGCCCATTATAAGCGTCCACTTGCGCGAAACACGGACAGCTCGATTATTTTGCCTGTGAAACAAATATCACTTCACCTCTGTATGAAACAGGAGCACGCTGTCATTATTTCAGCGTGCGAGCGAATCACTCACACACGCCAAAAATAATTCCCAATTCGCGTCGGAGCCATAGAGAACACCTCCTGGAGGCATGGAGGAAATTCCCCAGCTGCTTGTCCGAGTCCGAACTGCGAAGCCGCCTGCGTCCAAAGATCCAGCAGGAAGTTAATTTCTTTATCAAACTGACATTTGTTTTATACGCCGTGCGGTGTGGTCATACTCAGTTAAGAATGAGATACCACCCAACAGTAAAGTCCAATGAACACTGGAATTACAAACAATCAAGTTGAATTAAGGTGGAAACCCGTTCACGGGCAGGCTTGGAGAAGGCTCTCCCTATTGCATGGCAGCAGTGCCCACCGGGCTACCACTCATGGGCCTTGAATAGACGCTCGCTCACCGTTGGGAACGGTCACCGTGCTATTAAAACTAAATTCAAATTGCAAAACTCATTAGATATTAACGGACTTGAGTCACTTGTGCGCGAATGTGATCATCACCGTCAAATTGGCGCACGTATGTTGAAGCCCAACACAAGTATATGCTCGTACAAGCTGTCCGTTCGTTTGTCGTCCGCGCATAGTGGACAGCGGTGTTAGCCGGCCCGTTCGATCGAGGCCCAATCGGACGCATTGCAGTGATCCAATCCAACCGGTTGTTACTGTTGCCCGTTGCCCGTTGCCGTTGCCGTTGTGCTCTCTGGCAATTAATGGATTTTCTATTTTCCTATATTTCTCCAGCATTCCCATATCTGTCTTGGGATGTGTTGTGGCGCACAACCAAGGATGCTGTAGCGACGGACAGTTCGCTGTATGATGATAGTATCTCGGCATCTATCCAGAACAAAACATTTAGTCCATAAACATGTGTGCACCACTTATCTGGTGCCGTGGTGGCACAAACAGTGTAACAACGGCAGCGGCTCTCTCAGCAATAGCTGTATCATCATCATTTACGATACAAAAGCCTCAAGTTTCAATTTGAGGAGTTGTGGCGCGCGGTGTGCGGCATGCGACGCATCTGCATGCACTGGAAACTGCACATTGCATCGCTGGGGCATTCTTTGGATTCAGGGCGCTAACGTTTTATGCCACAACGGATTCACAATTTAACTTGTTTAGATTAGTTGCTTTTGTATCAGTGATTTAAATCTCGCTACGGTATACACGGTAAAAATAGAGCCTCTACTCGGATGCGGTTTCTTATACGATTGCATTGTTTCAACTTGTTTTTGGAATTTTCACAGTCAATGTGGTTCCAGTGGCTATTGAATTAGCTGTGAAGATTGGCATTTGAACAGTATTTTGATGGAAGCGGTATCTATCGTTGATTGATATTAAATTAATTGACTGACTATAGCTCTTGTTTTTAAAGTGTGATTTATTATTTTTATGTTTTGCTGGTGCGGACATAAAGCTACATCTAAATGTTGATGAATCTGCCCCCGAATCATCCTAAACTGACATTGCAAATATAGATATTTATACAAAGCTATTGCAGAACTTCTGTCAAGCATAATTCTATAAAATATTTCAAAAAAATAGTAGAGAAACAAAATTTTATGCTCAACTTCTACCATTAAGCTTAGTGGACGTCACCTTCATGAATTTGTATTCAAAATAAAACAAATTTTACTCAAAACTTCGTCATCAGTGGTTATCAAAATGCACTGAACCCAATTTCCGACAGCTCTCTGGTATAAGTTCGCCCGAATTAATATTATAAGAGTATTCGATTTCAGTCATAAGTTTTTCTAAAGTCTCTGCCTTTTTGTCAATGACCATGTACTTGTCATAGGCACATAGAAAAAATACATGCATGATAAATCACATGAACGCGCAGCGTCCAATATACTGGCTCATTTCTGAAAACAATATCTGAACTTTGAGAGCATGCAACGTTTATAGGTGGCGCCGCGCAGTCTTGCTGAAACCACATAACACATTATGTGGCAAGTCACTCGCTTCAAAATTTACTGAAAAATAGTCAGTCATCATAGTCCGGTAGCAAACTACTGGGTAACTAACATAATACCATTATTGAAGAAGGAGTGTAAGCTAGGTTTTCTTAAACATGATAGGTAAGTGGATACTCATAAACTGCTAGGCATCATCGGTGGCCCAGGGGATAGGTTCATGATAACCGCACCGAAAAGTACCTTCATTATATGGAGTGGAACTGAATTAAATTAAATTTCCCGAAAGCCTTCGGAGTGCTAACTTTTATGAACACAACGATTTCGTGCCAAAAAATATGGCTAATTAAAAAGCATTGATTGGGCAATAGATGCCCCAAAGTTGGATCAACACGTTTCTAGTAAATCAACAGTAATCACAAAATTAACAAAGGCGTCTACTAGACTTTTATTTGTACTTTAATAAATAACATTTCTAAAAAAGTTTTCACAATATGTTTATAATAGGCAGTTTATTCGAGCATATAGGCAAGTCTTCCAATAGCTCTCTTCTGAATCAACTCTTTTTATTGTGGAATTTTGCTACACCCTCTTGCGTTATATTTAGAAAAAAGAAAACAAAATTACGAAACTAGTCGATAAATTCAAGCGTGAACTTTTAGCTATGATTTTGATGTGGCAAATCTGATGAAAGAGTATAATAACGAAGAAATTGGTTTACTAAAATGAGCGCTCTTAAGATTGAAAGTGATAAAAGAGCATCGTGGGAAATATTCTAAAAGTAGCATTTGTGACAATTTGAAGTTTTGGAAAAACGTCGGAGGTCACTTCCACATTCCTGCATACATCGATGCCTCTTTAAGAATGGGCCTATTCAATGTTTCCAGTGAAGATTGAATAAGGGCAGAGCTGTTCGTTCAGTAGGAAAAGCTAAAATAGGTTATTAATTTATTCAACCCTTTTTAGCCCCAATCATAGACAAAGTCTTTTCCTTCATAAAAGGTCACTTCAAACATTTAAAGCAGCTTAAAAAAATCCAAATCTATATTCCAGAGTTGGGAGGAAGTGCCGCGGATGGATGTATCCTTCATGGACATCCCATAGCCAGTATAGCTAATTTGCACATATTACACAAGAATCTTAAGCAAGTGGCTGCTTTTTAGACCAGGAATCTGCCTTAACCAATACTGTATGTTTTTTAACTCCATGCACAAACAGTCAACACATTTTGCGCCCAATACACCCTTCATTTGATATGTTTCGAAGTGAAGTTTGGCAGTGGTGCACATTTTGGGCGGCTCTACTAATATGTATTCAATTTTAGTCTTCACACTAAATATTTTATAGATCACAATGGTTTATTTTATATGAAAAGTTTCTCCATTGTGAGTTCGAAAAAAATATTCTGGACAATAAAAATTATAATAAGTATCGTGGGTTGTGTCTTAAACTCTGAAATATTTGGAGTAGGTACGTTACTGTTGAATTCTTACCGTGTAAATTATACGCAACGTATATACACTTCAAATATCTAATGTAAGTTCTTAAATAAATTTTATTTTCTGATTCTGTAAATATAGAGATTCCCTTAGCAACTTTTTCCTCAATTTACAGAAGAAATGATTGTCAGTTTTTTGTAGCTATTTTTAGCAAGGTACACAATTTGTTGGGTTACTACAATCAACATAATTTTTAATGCTAAAATAAAGTTTGAATCAGTTTACTCTGCTGTTAATATCCTTGTACGGATTTATGATGTTAGTAAAAAAACGTTAAAATTCGTTGTTGGTTTTTAAAAATATGGTGACATCTGTTTAATCTGGAGCGACTTTTATTGTGGTCGAAAATCGACCCTACCTTTTATAAGTAGGTATGCGCGTTAAACTAAAAAACGTACCAACATTTTCGATATTTATGTTGTGTTTTTCGAAACGAAAGAAAGAAAGAAAGCGACATCTAGATATCGTAAAAATACGCCGTAAAAATACGCCTCTTTGAAAATAAGTCTTATTGTTGGCAACGCCTCGTATAATCTACTACAGTAGGCACCTGCCGAAGTACTAGAGCGCGCTAGACGGCCATCTTTTCACTCATGTCCGGCCTCTTCGATTTTTTTTCTAGCCTTTTCACTTTGACATTTCATTGTCAAGTAGTAACACGTCACCATTAAATTACCCGGCTTTCCAAAAATCCTAGAAGGAGTTTTAAAATTAAGAGTACATATTAAGAAACACTTTGTTGTAACTTGACCACGAGGTTTGCCGTCTTTTGCATCGTGGGAGTTCACGACGAAAAACTAGAGCAAAATATGTAGACATGTCGAAAAATTTTCGTTTTTATAGTAACTTCATTGAAATGAAAGTGGTTGGTCAACAACTCGCAGATAATGAGCCTTACTAATAATCATTTTTAACCTTCACACTAAATATTTCGCAGGTCTGAATATGCAATTTTTTAAAGAAAATTTCGACATTGTGAGCTAAAAAAATAATGAGCCTGAAAACTAGAAATAATTATTAGTGTCGCGGAATGAATCTATAAATGTGATGCCCCTGAACTAAATCTATATACAATTGCTGACTTTTAGGAGCGGAGAAATTGCATTCCTTTGTGAGTAATACTGAATTTACAACATCACGCACGCGTATTTTCGCACTAATTAAAGTTACGTAAAACGGAAGTCAACACAAAATGCGGCAACCATCATTTCTGCAATCACTTGAAAACATATAAATTTCTGATTTAGAACATGTGAAATGATTGTTTTAACTAGTGTCAGTAATTGAACGAACAACTCATCAATCAGCATACAAAATAAATAATTAACTGTCCGTTCATCAAGACATTTTGCTTCTTTTTTTTGAAAGCGAAACTTCGTAAGCCATCGCTATAAAAATATGAACATGCTGATCTTTCCCATAATTCAAGTAAGATGGCCCCCCAATATACGTGTCACGTATTTTAGCGTGTTAGGTAATGCTGTCCCTTTCCGTCAGACGAGTATTTAGTATTGAACGTCCCTTTAATCGTTCTGTGTAAGGATTGTGTGGTGTTGTAAATGCGGCATAAAAGGGGCGTTCCATACAAAACGGGTTCTAATGTTAGTTGATTTATGCTTGAATACGTTTTTATGGTACAGTCCACCACGGGCATAAGAAACCTCTAAAATCCAGAAATATTGTTTCTTATCTCCGAGTTGTTCTTAAATGTTCTCGTTCTTTTTCCTACTGTCGTTATTTCATAATAAATACAAGAAAAAAGTGTACGGAAACATTGGATGTTCAGTTAATGCAAAATCCCAACGCCGTTTGGCAAAGCACTAGCTTAAAATTCACATGAAAAATAAATCAAATCCGTTTCTCTGAACCTGGGTCCAGTGTTCAGTGTATTGACAATCCGCTGGCTACTGTCTCTCTGCATGCAAATACGAAAACGAAACGGTCTGTCGAAAGCGTGGTACCGGCCGACATTATGCGTATATCTGTTCCTGTCCTTTTCTCGACGAAAGATGTGCTGCAAAAATGTCTACATATAATTAAAAAAAAATTGAATTAAAAAAATAAAACAGTTCTGAGTCGAACTAGAAACCCCCTTTGAACTTAACAAAGCTTATCAAGAGCTAAACTATGTCATATTGCTTTTAAATGAAAACACTCTCCTCCTCACATTTTTTGTCAGTGCACGAGAATACCTTCCTCTTTGTGGTGTACTGATTAACCAGTTATCTTATGGTTTGTTATACCTAAACATAATGCATTATACCGCTCGGGTATATCCATACGTACTCCTCGGGCTGATTATTATCATAACGCAATTTACGCGTTAATTTAAGCTTGTAAGAACCAGTTAGACACGAGTCACAGCCATCCACTGAATAAACCACACGCACACACACACGGGGGATGCAATTGCAATCTGCCACGAGAACACACCATCAGGGCAAAAACAACAACAACAAAAACAAAAAAAAAGCCATCTGCAACATCCACTTATGGTCATTACACCTGTGCGCAGTTATTCGCTGACGATGATCCTATCTACTGGTTTCAGGTTCTGCAACAACTCCAGTCTCAACTACCATCATCCGTTTCCATACCAATACCATAAATCTTCGTAGCAAATTTGAAGCCATTGGAAAATAATTGCGACCTTAAAACAATCAACGGCCACTACAATGACCGTGGAAATGGTACGAGGTACGACAATCGCTTGCCCCGTTCTGTATAGCGTTAGGAAGAGAAATTCTTTTACACGCTTTCCACCTGCCCGACGCACGGTTATGCGACTAGCTTCCGTCACATCTTGACTGGCCTCGTGTGGCGTGTGCGCGCGTAATTCACTGGAAAATCTATTATCTACAGTGAATTTAAGTAACATGTTGCTGCAACAATGTGAGCAAAAAAAGAAAACAAACATCATCCTATCCGCGGTTGTGGGGCTCCCAGGTATAATAAATAAATTCGCCGAGGATCTTGGATTGTGTCACCCGATCGGGTATAGTGTACACAAAAACATTTGAAATGAATTATGACCGCACGCTTGCTCCTGAAAGAGGGAGCTGGGATGCTGAAATAGAAAGAAAGATGTTCTGCCGGAGATTGTTAGGGTATATACCTGGGTGCTGGTTGTATTAACGTATAGGCGATGTGCACCTCTGAACCAGCAGGGAACTTTATTTTTATCTTTGTGCGATGACAAATGACAGGATTGCCAAAGGATGTTACAGTAATTTGCCGGCGGAGGTGACCACTGGTTTATTTATGAAAACAGTAAATAGACTCGAATCGTGATTTATTGGTCTTTGGTGTGTCGCAAATGGATTTTGTATAATTAATTGCCAGGACCCTGTCACGCTAAACTTTTTTGCTGTCATTATAAAATCGCTTACATAGAGAGCGAGAGAGAGAGAGAGACTAGACACTGGGTGTATCGGTGTATCCGCAATCGATTAAAGGTCCCAGGGTTTAAAGAAGAAGAACTCACTTTTCAAAGTCTCCACACTTGGTTTCATTCTTTTTTGGGGACACATACAAATTTGATAAATTGAGTATGAATATTAAAACAATCTCCTGGTTGGTGCCTATGGTTTTTTGCACATGGCCCAGTGCGGATACGAGTGTGTGTGGCACATTACAATGGGAGGCGGCTTTTAGCATGCATAGACTCGTATCTAGTGCAAATGCTGCTGTGACAAAAAATCGGTTTCACATTCCTGGGTGGCTAGAAGCTTTTATCGCCTCGTCCTGTGATATGTGCAAGAATCAAATTGACTTTGATAAATTTGCCCGCCATACAGTTGTGGATTACCTTGGCTTTTGCAATTTTTTATCTGTGTCGCACTTGGGGATGTGTAAATGGGATTAGAACAAATAAAAGGGGGAAAAAAGCCCCCGACATGGTAAAAGTTCGAGTTAGACCTACATAGGTAGTTGTATGAAAGGCTATTGGATTGAGCTAAGGTCTCCGTGATGTATGGAATTTTACAAAATGTATTCAGGTATAGTAACAGCTTTAAATGTAGTCCACCTTCCCTTATTATCAGAGAGTACACCTTGAGCAGAGTTTTACACTCTTCGTGTTCATTTGAATCGTGCATTTTAAAACTTATCACAATGAGGGGAAGGAACCTAAAAAATACTGTCGAGTTGGATTTGGTATCGTTTGTTGAAAACGTGACCCAGTTGCCCATCTGTCGGTCGAAATAAGCAATTCCGCCCGGTTTGTGTATCTGCTAAATGTATTATTTGATACACAACTCAATTACGATTTTGTGGGAATAATTTTTTCCAGTAGATATAGAGTCATGCTTTAAAGGAGGAAACAGTTGGGCCAGACCCAAAGTATGATTGATTGTACTACTACGCAGACACCTTAAATATTATTTTTTTTTGAAACATTGATGTATTTGTTGTTCCCCCCCTGGGACGCTACTCTCCATTTCGTTCCGAAAGTCAATCTGCTTTCCGTTTCGCTTTTTAGTACTGAGCAAAATTAATTGCACTTTCGGAATTGTAAGTCCCAAAGTAATAGATTTCACACCCTCTTTCGAGAGAGAGAGTACAAAACGTACATTTTCGAAGAATTTCACTTTCGGAACGAGATACAGATTAGGGCCCCTGGAGGATATTTGCAATCCAATATTTGAAAATCCATCTATCAGTCAACGACAACTTGACAATCTCTTTTGTAAAAGTATGATAAGGACGACGGAATTGGCACCCTGATTCAAATAATAGATTATTCAAATCGGATTTCAACTCACATGCTTGCGACACTATTGAGAACATTAATTGGTTTGTTTGTCAAAAATGCCAGTTGCTAAGTAATACCTCCATCCATCCCCAACTAAAATGCAAACCCCTTCCAGCGGAATGCAACTGCGAAATTGCATCAACAGGACTAACGCCAATTGCATAGAAAACATTTTTATTCAATTTCTTACAACGACACGATGAAAAGTAACAGCTGCAACTGGCCCAAAGTCATGTGCATTCAATTTTACGAGGATTTTCTCCGTGTTAACTCGAATTAAAGCCGAAACCTCCCCTGGCCCGTACCTAACATAATTTAAAATCTAACTGAGAGCATTCTTCATCTTAGTTTATCCCAGGTTTCAGCCATCCCTCGATAGGAATTACTGTCAACACCGCACGGCCCGATGTACCATTGCCATCTTCGCCATGAGTTGGGTGCCTCGCTCCTTGCGACAAGTCCCCCAGGTCAGAAGTTCTTACAAAACAACTATATAAAAATTACGTTGTTGCGCTGCACCGACCGCACCAACTAGATCCTGTTTCCACCCCCCACATTGGCCACTGTCGTCCCGGGGAAATTGAATTGCAGTACTTTCTATCCCTTGTGTAGTTCTTGGTCAAGGTCAACATGCAACAAGAGGAGAGGACCTATCTCACTCAACCCCCCGGAGGCCCATTCCGCAAAGTAAAAGTTAAGGAAACATGAACGAAACAAAGGAAAACAAAACCCAACAAAAAGAATATATATGGATATACTCAGAACTTTACAGGAAATGAAGTATGCCACCTCCTATAAGCGATTATGAGGAGAGCTGAGAGAGTATGAAGGGAAGTTGTCTTCGGAATTAACGTCCACTATCGGTGGCTGAGTGTATACAGTGTATACAGTTCGCCTGCAAGGATAAAGTTTCATAATGTGATTAAAAAATATATTCAATGGAGGATTATGCCGCACTAAATGACAGAAAAGCAGAACAAACAAAAAAAATGACATCCGCTGCTGTTAAATTAGCACGGCCGGCGGCCAGGCGACAACTGTATATTGGAAATAATATCCACCTTTCTAGTCATGCAGCAGAGTCCTGTCCGGCAGTGAAGAAATTGCAAGTGTGCTCATTATTTATGGCAAAGCATATATCAATGAATTGAAGACGCGACGCGTGAGTGGGCGATACCCACTGTGCCTGCGAGGTGTGGCATATGGCCCATTCGAATAGTGTGGTAAATGTTTTCGCAGTTTTGTCTGCCACACACAAGACACAATGATCATCTGGAAGCAGTAAAAATCAAATATTACAACAACTCACCCCTGAAAGTGGAGCAAATTTAATTGAATTCTACAGATGAGTTCTGTGGAATGCTCGACGTGTTTTATAGTTGTGCTGAAGGTAGGCCAATTAAGAAAATATTTACTTACATCCGTTGCAATAAAATTTCCGCGAGAAGAAAATTCATGAATGAAAAAAAGTCCTCGGGTAAATAATTTTTTTCTTTTTTAATTTTGTATGCGTTGAGGTAAAATAGAAATGAGCTGGAAGCAAATGTACTTTCAAACTGCTTTTTGAATGTGTACGGGTATAATTATATTTTGTTTTGATAAACAAATACCTTTCTCGGGAATCTTAACCCTTCGTTTTGGGCTTAGCATACCGCCCCGTTTTTAACTAGTAATAGAAAGATATTGTATTCGTACATAATTTCGAACTCACATAAATATGACGAAGGAACTCGAAAAATGTATTTTTGACAAAAACAAAAAGGTTTTCAAAATTTATTTTGGCACTGATGAATTTCAAACGGCTCATACATCTAAATTTTGATAAAACCTTAAGAAAACAAGTAAAACTTACATCCCGGACAATGTCTTATAATCCCTTTTTAGCTAAATAGTTAAGCAATAGTATTTCTCAAACTTAGCATTGCAATATTTGCTTATTTCTTTGCCTGCATACTTTTACAAAAACCGTTCTTACGATTTTGATCAAAATACATACAGGGTCCGCCAAATAACTTTTTTTTTTTTAAATGCTATAAAAAAAACTACTGAATATTTTCTCAAATTTCTTTTTTTATTTGAAAGTACAATCCTTCCGGGTAATAATGGAAAATAATTTCATTCAAATGGCTGCCTCGGCTGGCCATGCAGTAGCCTACACGATCGGTCCAATTTTTAAGCACATTATCGATTGTGTGCAGCTGTATTTCACCAATGGCTTCCTTTAAAGCGTCAATTGTCTCTGGCTTGTCGGCGTAACAATTATCTTTTACGGCACCTCACAAATAATAGTCCAACGGTGTCAAATCGCAGCTCCGAGGTGGCCAAATGACATCAGCTCTGCGAATGATAATGCGATCTTCAAAAACAGGGCGCAAAACATCGAGTGTAGCTTCGGCTGTGTGGCACGTAGCGTTGAAACCAAATCTTGCCAATATCCTCCTCGTCAATTTTTGTGAACAAAAATTCGTTCAACATGGCCCGATAACGATCGCCATTGACTGTAACGGCCACTGCTTGCTCATTTTCGAAGAAAAATGGCCTCTGGACCAAATTCCACACCAAACAGTGACTCGTTTTGGGTATATCGGCTTTTCAGTGTATGCGTGCGGGTTTTCTGTGCCCCAAATGCGACAATTTTGCTTGTTTACATACCCGCCAAGATGAAAATGAGCTTCTTCATTTTCAAAGTAATGTCGCATTATTTCCCAGCGTTGTTCAAGCGTATACACAACCATATTCGTTTAGCGGAAGGATAAAACTAATTATCTGTCGAATCAGACATGAGCTAGGTGTTACCATTCGCGAAATAAGCACTAGTTGAAAAAAAAAGTCAGATGGCGGACCCATTTAGGATAGTAAAATAATTCTAATTTAGCTCCCATACTTACTTATCCTCAAAAAAATCGAATAAATCCGTTTTTTAATTATTTCTCGATCTGTCTTCGTATGTATTTTTGTAAAACTCAATAGCTTTACTACCGATAAAAAAGTCTATGTAAAGATATCAGTCTATCGCGAACCATATTTCCAATTTCAACCACCTTAAAGCAGCAGATCAGAAAACAGAAACTGTTGCTAATTTGGTCCTTGTACTCAAAAATCTTGCAAATTGTAAGAGCTTGTACATTAGATGCTTGTTTTAACTCTCTTACCAGAACTTGCGAAAATTGCTTGTTACTGAGAGCTTCAACTTTTAAAACTCACATTGTTGTGTGATATGGCAGTTAAAACCATCGACTCCCAATTTCACTCGCAGAAGATATTTTAACTTCTTTTATATTATTTGCCCTGAAATTTAAATCACAACCAATGTTGCTTTGAACTTTTTGTACAAATCGCATCTTCGGGATTCAAAATCGTTTTTCAAAACTCTATATTCAGGGTATGTGTGAGCCTAAAGTTGTCATCTCCAGCAAACATGTTCTTAAAGGTATCTTTGGGAGCAGTAACAACTAAGTAATTATGTTGGCCTTAAAGCTTTAAAACTCAGTTAAGTAGGATTGAAGATTCCCAAAAAAATACTTTATTTCCTCGGGAAAGAATCCACAGAGATAGAGAGCTGTCTTTTAAAGTGTTTTATACACTTCGCCCATTTGATGTATTATGTATTCTTTACATGGAACAAGTTACGCAACATAAATGCCCCTAAATTGGTTCATAAATCAAACACAACCAAGGATATAGCTACTTAAACACGGCTCGAATTAATTCCTCTCTCTGAAGCAATGAACGCAATATTTCGTCGTGTGTTGTCGCCGCAGAACAATCTACTAAGTTGTACTATCGAAAAAAAAAATCAAGCAAACCCTTCTATAGTCGTACTGCGCGATAATAACCTTGACAAGAAAAACCCGTTTAATTAGTCGAATTTGAATCGTACTATAAGCTCAATGATAATGAGCTACTCTGTTAATACAGTCTTCTTCAATGATCCTGACCAAAGAAACAAGGCGTATAAAAATATGGCCAGCGACGGTTCCTCACGGTTCGCCACAAGGCTCGATTGTCAGCCCACTGAAAAACTATATGTTTTGCCTGACCCTATGCCGAGAGAAAGAAGTATCCGGCATCTAATTTTCAGACGACATCGCTTGGTGATTGTGGAAAAAATACTACAGAAAGTATAACTCCATTTAAACGAGTGACTTGTTATGTAACGATTACTTAAATGAATCAGGGCACTCATTCCGAAAGCCGATTATCGCCAGATGATAGCGTTTCAACGATAGCGATAGATGATAGAATTTGAGCGATACCTAATGAGGCATTCATTTGTATATTTTTTAAACAACGGAATATTTTTATTCAATTTCAAGAAAAATAATTGGCTTTTTATTTTTATTCAAATGTTGCCAAACCAAAATGTTAAATAACTACTTATCTACATTTGGAACTCATTTTGTATGAGGTTCACGCAAGAGCAAGAAATATCGTAGAAAGGTATAATATTGGTTTTTACAAAGGTACCTATACAAAACTTATATCATTGATTAAAATACATTTTGTCATAATCCTCAGGTTGATGAAGAATTCTATTTGAAAGAAAAAAAACTAAAAGTTGTTACGGTCTCCGAAAAATATGCTATTTTTGCAAATGTTTGTGGTGCCCTCAGCAACATTCGCATCCAGTACAACGTTTATAGTGTCTTTTTTTTTTATTATTAATAAACTAAGGAACAAAGATGAATAACGTGCACTTTTCAAGTTATTCAAATTTGCCGGAATCAAACACAAAATTGTTGCAAAATTGTCATTTATAACATTTTAGACGATTTCTGATTGAAATTTCATATATAAATTGAGGGTTTCTGAAAGATACCCAAGGCTCTTAAACTTAAAATAAATGAGTAGACGAAAGCGATAGAGTTACGGAGAGCAAATTGATGACGAGATCGTTGACTACTATCGCACAAGCGATTATCGTTCTCAGGGTGACGGAATGAGTGCCCTTTGTTTTGTAAAGGGTATTTTCCATATCGTATTTCAATCATGTTAAAATCGGAAAATTTCTAAAAATAAAACAACCAAAAATCCGATCCTCGTCCAAATTTGATGCCCAAAATCTTTACAATTACGATATTTACGATCATTTATATAAACAAACTATAAAGACGTGTGGCCTCGTCCATTTTCACTCTTAGAGGGTATTTTTTATTTCCTTTATTTAACTTACCGGAAAAGAATTGTAATCACTTACGATCGATCTAAGATAAATCAGTGCAGGGACATTAAGCACGATCTCAGTTTCTTGCATATAAAACTGGGCCCAAAATCCGCTTTGCCTAATCGATCTCAACTATATGAGGTCAAACTCGTCAGCTCTGACTCTGAGATTTGCAAAAACCTAACTAAATGCCTTTGTCATAAAAAGTCAATCGGGAATTCAGCTGACAGAACAGAAAACCGATGTCAGTATTATAATAGTTGACATGCCAGCTTTTTTATGTTTGGTTTTAGAGCTTGTAGATTTATAGAGCATCTCCTTCTCTTTTATGAAATACACGTTAAATTCGGAAACCCTTTTCCGGTAAAGATCTCAATTTTAGCAGTCAAATTGAAATCAAAATCTCGGGACTAATTGTGATCACTATATTTGTTATTAAAATTCTTATGAGTTTTATGCCATACGGCGTAGCAATCCAAGTTGTTGGTCTAAATAACATTTTTTCGTCTACAAATGCACAAAATCTTCATGAAAACGTTTAAAACCATCGCAAAGCTGTAAATATAAAGGTAACTACCCTCGCAACGCAGAATCCTCCTCGTGCGCTACTAAACAAAATCCGCACGATACTCTTATCGTTACTCCAAACTTTCATTAAACTTAATCCGAATCCACTCTACCATAGGCCTCTTCATTCCTGATGGCTGCCACCAATTATTATTAATATTAGGCCCTCTAACGATCAGCTTCTTCTCTATCTTCGTCTTCGCCTAGCCAAGCCAATTATCCAATTTAATACATTCCATGCTGCGTCAAAGGAACAGAAAAAAAAAAGTTCAGTAAATCACATTTACCGTTAAATAAATCTAGTTAATAAAATCAACTAATTTTCATTACGTCTCGTCAGCCTTAATTAATAAGCAGCCAAAGCAGTAGCAACTACACACAGCAGCAGCTCGCGGAAATAAAAATAATAAAATAAACAATTAAACATTAGCAGAAACAATTAATACGACTCGAACTCATTAAGCGTATCGGATTCGCAGCTCATAGCCGCGGCTTGATAATTATAAATTAATAAATCCTAAACTGCTTACAAGTGCATCCAAGCGTCGAGTGTGGCAAAGGAATGGCCCACCTATGTGCACGAGTATGAGTTATAACTGAGCTGAGCGCTCCATCGCATCGCTAAAGCGTGATAATAATGTTTTTATTTTGGAGTTTTCTTTTATATTTTTGTACAAAAAGGTTCTCCATTGTCAGTTCAAATTAACTGACTCACTGCGGACTTGCAGCCAAAGAAGCCACTAATGCATTAAAAGCTAATGTGCGCGCGCTCGCGCACAAGTGGTAAAGATGGATGATTCCGGTCCGGGTCTTGTTCTGACCAATAATGGTCATAGATGCACTGCCACTTCGAGTGTATGTATAATGTATATGCCTGTGCTAGGGCGCACATATGATCATTGTTTTTGCGCGCTTGCGCCTTGCAGTCATGTGCATAGTGTACCACGCTTGTGTATAGCACTTCTAACTGCACATCTTAACTGTTTTTTTAGCTGCTTGGATCGGTGAAGTGGATGCGTGCCGCCGCAATGGCCTTTAAATTATTAAGCCTTGAGTGAGTAGTCTCGGGCTGTTTTGCTATTGCTCTGGGAACATAACGATCTTTTGCGGTGGGATATTGTGCACCAGCGAGTTACTATGGTTTTTATTGCCATTAGCATTATGGATATATTTTGAGCAAATTAAATTACCATTATCCACGAGATAGACGTACACTTACAGCGGCGGAAAGTTCCTTTATTTTTCTTGTTTGGCCTGTGGCTTAAAATTGCTGTTCTTATGATTGCGTGCGGCTGCGATCTAGGTTGTGTCGGCTGCTTTTGGGTTCTTGTTGTAGGGTGCTCCTCTCTTACTGAATCTTTATCTCAATTTTGTAAGTCGAGTTTGGTGGTTTGTCTTTGTCGCTGGGTATTAGTTGCTGGTTTAACATACTTTCATAGGAAAGACTTGCATATGTTTTCAAAATTAAAACTCACGCTCAAGTGATGGCAGAAGCTAACTCGAGGGTACCATATGGAACTGTTGTGACAACTATTCAGCTTCTTTTGTTTTAACATGTAAAGGGACCTCTCCCTGTCTTTAAAATGTAATAATTTAAATTAATTTACTCTTTTAAAGTATCATCTTAAACTAGTACGAATTCCTGACGATTCTTTTTAAACTATGAAATGTCTACTACAAAATAAAAATAAACGAAATCTTTCTACCTTCTATGATGGGTGAAATTTAAAAAAATGCTCAGACACGTGTTTCATCAAGATTTGAAGACTTGTTAAGTACCTTCACTAAGTTTAAGGCTACAAAATGGGGTATCCAAGTCTAAGATCCGAATCTCCTCAAACACCTGTCAAAAAATTTCCTATTTTCGGTCGCAAGGTTAAACTGCAAATTGCTTTGCTAAACCGTTTAAATAAAAGTGCATATTTTTATCATTGCCCATAAAAAAATGGCGCATAATTATTTGTGACTTATTTTCCAACGTACACAATTTGAATTTAATTTTAATTTAATACGACTTATGGTTTCCGAGCTACCGTGTTGTCAAAATTATAAAAAAAAACCTCTTAAAGGGGCAGGGGGGGTCAGGTCCTTAAAACATTTTTACTATGAAGCCACAACAAATGTCATGGCTCTACCACCAGCTTTGGACTGTGTGTTAAAGAGTCAATCAGTCAGGACAATTCTTCTGGAAGTCCACTACCAATAAAATTTTTCTGGAGGATAAAAATACATAACAAGTCCAAATCGACACTCGCCATCTTTTTATCGATTTAAGACAAAGCGACGAGCTCTCACTCGACTTCTTTTAAATCACACTGGTAGATATTCCCAAGTAACTCACGTTCCAATGCACAAAATACGATCGTTTAAAAGGCTGTGAAGGTACAACTTCTTGCATACGTCGACGCATAGTCGAATACTGTGTTACATAACCCTATAATGTCTGCTCTTTCGGTGTGAAGCAAGGTCCCGTTCGAACGAATATGTAGACGCCCTTATAGCCGATTCGACAGACAAATTTTGCGAGTGATTTTTGTTATAATGTGCTTCTTCTGAGAAGACAATTTGAAAACAAATTAAGTTGACATCGACCTAGGTAACAAAAACTGTGTCGCTTCCTACGTTCTTCGATTCTTAACCACAGGGTCTTGAACTCTACGTTGGCTGATACGCGAATCGTTTTAAACTCGAATCAATTGGATAAGGACCCTTGAGAAGGCTTATGCGATATTAAAGCGCGACTTATGGAGAATGCTCTGAATGCAATTCGTAATTTTTATAATTTTAAATATTTGTCCTTATTCTTAGTTCATAGTCCAACTTATGCGTATTTTGGGATATATTTCCACATTCCGATGAGACAAATCAACTTTGGTGACTTTCAAAATGTTCCACCTTGCGTTATGGCGCCCAACGGGAGGTCTGATCCTACTCATATCATTCTCAGGTTCGGCAGATGGCAGTGGATGCATTTTCGTGATTAACGAGGATTTATTAAATCTAACCAAAGCTGCCAATGACTTATGCACCAAGCCTGTACTAGTCCTTTCCTTAACTGAGTCAACTTCATCTTTCCATGGACTAGTACATACCGTCACTCTTATTCTGTGCAATATTGCGTAGAAAATTTTTTCTTGCCCTATGCCACTGCCATTCCTCTAAGTGCCCACTTCCTCCACCTCTACCCATACAGAAGTACGAGTACCTACGCCATCAATTTGCATTACGGTCAATTCAATTCCCATGCGCATGCGCAATTTATCTTCAACATCAGGAAGTTAACCACCTGATTTGCATTACTCCACTACCGTCATACAAGTTCCCATCGATTCATCCGTTACTATACGAAAAAAAAAATCATCTATTCTAAATACCTAACTAACTTCCTCTTATCCTCTATTCCCTTTAACAGTTCAATTCCATTCCCATCCATCTGTGCGAGCGCGAGGCACAACCAAATAGGCAGAATATAGTCACCCAAGGCATTCCGACGAGGTGAAGATCTTCCTGAAACCGAAACCGGATTTCAGCATTCTCCCCAGATTGCGTATAATACCCACATACACATATGCACACAGCTCTATGTTGCTGGTAATTATTTTGAGCGTTCCGCAATAAAATTCCACTCTAATGCATGCAAAGCTGGGCAGAGCAAAAAATGAAATAAACAAATACATTATACACTAAACAAATTACGAAGATATTTCATCTTGGCAACAAAACTTCCTACAATATCAAAATTTATCGGCTAAGGAGCGGTACAGCATCCTCGTACTATGCGGATGCGGACACTTGCGTGCACATACAAAGCAATCTAATCCAATAGAAGACACAACAAAAAACAGTACTCACATACACACAGCGACAGAGACCGGTATATCGAATAGTACAGTATAAGTAACGTCGCCTCCTTCGGGGGATGTAATCAAATTCAACCTAGCATTAGGTTGCATCTAAAGGCCATCATCATCATGATCGAGCCAAGTACAAATAGGCAGAACAGTAACACAGAGCAAGGCAACACTCTTCGGCAGGCCAGCGCAGCGCTTTGGGTACTTCATCGTATGATCGTTTGGTATCCATCTATTCTGCAACCTGCGACTCTCGTTTCCCGCCGATTTCGGCTGCAGCTGTTTGCTTTGCCCAGCCAGTGCAATCATTTTCGTCGTTTGGGGTACTAGATTCCGAGGCAACGGCGACATGCCCGCACCACCGAATGGACAGTATCGCATGTAGCTATTATTTTTCGTCGAGCGAAAAACAGGAGTGCGCAATGATAGGTCCTTAAAGTAACCGTATACCGCGGGTAGAGAACATATTGCTGAAGTTATTTCTTCATGGCGATCGGTTGTCGGTGCGCCAAACAGGTTAGCAGGTTGTGTTTGCTGATAATTTGTACCTGAGGAGTGATATTTACACCCTATCCCGTAGGGGGCAAAGCGCAGTTTTAATTCATACTATGTAATGTTGCGGACATGTAAATGGGATAGGCGATCACCGCACGGTAGTGCGAAAGTAGCAGTCCCCAAAGATGCACAGCGTGTGATAGTTGTTGGGATTATAAATATTTTTGATTTATTTTTCGGGTCAGCATGTAAAGGCCTTCCGTTCGATTCGGCTGCATGAGCAAGTGAGCAAGTCCAAAGTGATGGAAAACTTATGAGTTTCGCATTCCTGAATTCTAACAGTCGAGTTGAGGATCAGGTTGACCACAACCAGGAATTGGGGATGTTGTAGAAGGGTTTCTCTCGCTTATTGAAAGTAAATATACTCTTATATAAAAGATTGAATCTGTCATTTCTCGCGATTCCATTGAACATGACAGTAATCCAGCTTAAGCCAACATTCGCGCATTGAAATAGTTCTTCTTGACCATAGTGGGTCATTAATGGTCAATTTATCGAGTGTTTGACACAAACCCCTAGGCCCATATATGACTCCAGCTTAAGCCAAACTTAATTCTTTTAATTTCAATTAATTTAATTCAATTTCATTGAAATATAGTGGTTTTGTACAAATAAGAACTAAATTCTTTTAATAGTTCATAATACTTTTAGTGGGATATTGAAAACATAAAATTACTTACAATAGGTTAAACAGAAAGAAGAAAAGAAGAAATACAGTGGACGTCCATTAAAACGAGTTTCCGATAAAGCGAATTTGCGATATAACGAACGCTTTTCAGATATAAAGAGTTTTTCAATAAGAGTGCTACAAAAGTTTTTTTAAATAGAACAAAAACGGTTTTGGATATCAATGAAATTCTTTATTCCTGTGAAAGTACGTTCGATGCCATTATGTATGGAACTCGATTTCTTTTGCATGGCCATCACGGACACGCTTGCAGAAGTCCAGATGCTGAACCCAATTTTCGACGGTTTTCAAGCCTAAATCGGCCGATACTGCTGCAATTTCACGATCGATATTCGTACTAAGTTCATCAATCGTCGCTGGCTTGTTGGCATAGACCATAGACTTGACGTAGCCCCACAGGAAATAGTCTAACGGCGTCAAATCGCACGACCGAGGCGGCCAAGCGACTGGACCATTTCGTGAGATAACAAGTTCTCGCTGTGTGCCCTGTGGCGCCGTCCTGCTGGAACCACATGTCCTCCAAGTCCATATCATCCAATTGGGGCCAAAAATATTCGGTTATCATTGAACGGTAGCGATTCCCATTCACAGTAACGTGCCGGTCTTGATCATCACGGAAGAAGTACGGCCCAATGACGCCGCCGGCCGTCATCCGAATCATTTTCAAGTTGTTGCTCAGCCCAATTCACGAACATACGACGCTTCTGGTGGTCAAGCGGCTTCAGTTCTTGCGTCAATTTAATCTTATAAGGATGTAGGCTAAGATCTTTTCGCAAAATTCGCCACAACGACGTCACAGAGATGCCCAACGCTTGAGAACGACGTGTGAGAGACACATTTGGGCTTTCTTCAACTGAAGCTTCAGCGGCAGCAATATTCTCGACCTACGGGCACTTCTTTGTCTCACTGGCACGGGAACATTTTGTACCAGAGTATATCCATCAATGAGTAGGGACCATTTTGTACTGTGCCTGTGGATTCAAATTTTTCCACTAGACGCTCAATTGTTAATCTGCTAGAACGATAATGACGACCATAAATTGGACGTAGCGCTCTTTACGTTGAGGCCACTGACTCCGAATTTCGGTAGTAAATTTTATAATTTAATAATTTCGACTCGTTGGTGGCTGAAGAGAAATGTCAAAAGAGCGGCAAGAAATTCGGCGTCGTTTGCTGTCCCTGTTGTTCTACTTTTGTAGCGTCCCTGTTGAAAAACCCTTTACATTATACATTAGCATCTTTGTATAGCGAATGTTGACCACGTTTTGTTATCGAGCATAAGGAACTTACATTTAAATTGATTTAAAAACCCTGAAAGTACTCAGATGGCAGGACCCTCATCTATTCAATTTTACATCAAATAAAACTTTTTAAATAAACACATTCTTCATTGATACCTTTTTTAAAAAATATGTAGTATAAAAAGTCGATCAATATAACGAACGCGCTCGATATAGTGAATGACAGCAGACATTATATCATTCGTTTTAATGGACGAGGACGTTCACTGTATTTATATTAATAGGGAAAGAGAAAAAAAAGCAATAAGATTTGGAATTGAAAAGACTAATAAATAACATTTACAGTAAAAATTTGAGAGCGACAAGCGTGTTTTGTTTTATTTGAAAAGAGTTGTCGTTGTTGTTGTCCAGCGCCAGTTAGCGTGCTCCCTAAAGTTACATATTTCGATACGGCCACATCTCGCGGACGTCTGGCAAGAAGAGCTTCTCAATTATTCAGCGGCTCGGCAATTAATTGTAAGTCCCTATTCATTCGTCGCAAAAATGAAAACGTATATTTGTTAAAAGCTAGGAATGGGATACCTTTAAAGAACTGTTAAGCCAACAACTCGTTTTTATTTTTAATACCGCTTTCAAGCTCGGTAAACTTTCCGATTGAATCTCCTCTTACATGGCCAGTCCAAGCAGACAGGATCGTATATCACTCGAAGCATTTTGCCTTCAAATCTGCCAGGGACAACTTTACACGCCTTCGCTTAGGTTCATTTTTGATCGCCATTGAGCTGGTCTGAGAGTTTCCTTAGCTTTTCTGACAAGACTTAACTGCGAAGTGGCTTCTATAAATACGGTGACCATTCGTTCATTAGAGTAATGAACAGTTCAGTATTCGAAAAGAACGTTCATTATGAATTATTTTGTAATTAAGAAGTTGTTCATTATTTGTTTTGTCTTGTTTAGATTTTTTAGAAACAATTACGTTAACATTCAGAAAACCAAAATTCAACGATAAAAAGGTTAAAGTACCACAACTTGCTGAACGAGCGAACAATTAATCTAGTACTAAAAAAATATGTTGTTATATAAGCTTTTTTAAAAAAAATGTATACCTTTTTATCAAATGAAAAAGAATTGAAAATTGTGAATTACAAGTGAGAATCTTCACTGTCATTTGTAAAGTTTTAAAGGTTTAAAGAAGAGCCGGGCTTACTAGGTTACTAACTAACTCAAACTTGCTGTTCCTGTGTGAGAAGAATGGAAAAAATGACTCAAGCTACAATTGAACTGTTGAGAAAAATGCTAGGAAAGTGTGCAGTGGCTAACGGCTTACAATAATGTACTAGATTAATATGCACAGATTAGATTATATTACACATTTTAGATTATAGTTCACGCTATAATTATTGATTTCACAGTATTCACAAATTATTAAAACACTCAACCCGTAAGTTCTTTTAAATTCAAACTTCGCACGTTTGTCGAATGGTAAACAATATTATCTGGTTGTGTCGCCATTTTTCAAAACGATTCCTGTGCACAATTTTTAACTGCAAAGGTGTTGAAAGTTTTTAAGCTTATTATAAAAGGTCTAAAAATAAATTCGTAAGTCACATTGATTCGAAACACCTTCCTCTGAAACTGCTTTAGAAGTCGCTCTTTGGCATTCTCAGTTCCGGCGCCCGCACTTTTGGTAGTGGCAATTACAATCGTCAGCTACATAAAATAATAACCCTCTCTACAAATATACATATCACCAAAGTTGCAATGAATCAGTGACCACCCAGACCTAATATACCTCTGAACTCAGTTTAGTAAAGAAAGCAAACAAATTGTTGTGCATGCCTGGTCCTTGCACATAAATAACTTCGGAGTAATGGACTGTCAGGTCTGAACCTTATACATAAACCCTTCTTCAATCCTCACAAGTCTATATTCCCATTTTTGTTATAAGTTTACCGGATTAACCTTCCTAAAACTACTCTGGAGGAACCGATGAGTCTTCTGACAAATTGTTGTGCATCCCTGGTCTTTGCACATAAATAACTTTGGAGTAATGTAACGTCAGGTCTGAACCTTATACATAAACCCTTCTTCAATCCTCACAAGTCTATATTCCCATTTTTGTTATAAGTTTATCGGGTTAACCTTCCACTCTGGTGGAACCGATCAGTCTTCTGACAAATTGTTTCAGCTGCTTTCACAAGAAATAGAGACGAATGTAGCAGAGTCTCTCCTTGCATACATTTCTCCAAACAAAGCTTGGAAAGTCAGTAAAATTGCGTCTAAAATATCTCAGGGCTCCTGTTTTACATTTTTGTATATATTTTGTTCAAAAAAAACCCCATGCATTGTTTCGGTTTACTATTAAAAAACTGTTTCCTTAGACCCGGTGGCGTATGAAGATTTTAGAACAGATTGGCCAACTATAAGCATTCTTGAAACTCATTCACCAAACTCGAATAAATCAATCATAAACGGGCTCAGCTCTTGGGCTATCTTGAAATTCCATTTGACATAAGTTGCTTTTGAGTTTGTATACCCCGATACAACCCCGAAAATATCAACGGCGATTTTTCGAACAGAAGCTTCATCAGAGACAAATTTTCCGCTTGGCGGCTTTGGAGCAAAAAATATACCTATAGAATTTTGAATTATGCAAATGCAAATGTGATCGTAGACATTGCCATGAATTGCTTGCAGTTTAAACAATTTTTCCTATACCTATCTAAAATTGAAGACGTGAGGTACATCTGAGCCAAGTTACCCAGCACGATGAGTCTCGCGGACCGATTTATTTGGAGCTACATCAATTTGCAACAAAGTACCGGTAACTTGTCTATAAGCTGAATTCATTCTGTAGGACTCCGTAGCATTTAGGACGCAAAATGTGCCAAAAACATGTGAATTGAAATCTTCCCCCTTCCTACCTACTTCACAAATATTCCTATGGAGCGAATTTATGCCTATCCTTCGTAGTGACAACAACCCAAACGTACAACCGAGAATAAGGAAGAAAACGTAATCGATCTGGCCCGATCGGCGGGAAAACCTGTGAACCAGTCACTCTGGCATACAGCTAACATCCAGATCCAGCCTCACACCAGTGCACACTTCTGCAGCACTGCAGGTTGTTGCGCAGCAAGAATTTATGTATTCCCTGCAACTGTTTCTGCTGTGCCTCGTACCCCGCATTGTTCTCCTTGCAAGGTCTCCCCTGGTGTAACAAAAAGCACTGCCATATGAGCCCCGCGCATCACTTCCTAGAACCACTAGTTGTGGAGTTGCCTCCGCATTATTTTTCTTTCCTATCTGTGTAGGCCCCAATCGAGGACACAGCGTTCTACTGCGCTCTGCCGCCAGAGGATTATCACAATGATGATGGTATTCCTACTGAGGTTGCCTACCATCGCGCAGCCCACCTATTCGCAGGGCAAAAACTAAATATAATGAATAGGCAACAAGAAGGCAGAGATTAGGCCAACTTGTTGCACTGTCCGTTCGCCACAACAGTGCACTGTCAGAGATCATCTTCGCTTTGCGTTGTCTCTTCCAGTGCATAAGCATTGCGCGGTGCATGTTGTGCGGAGAAAACTTGTTTCCTTTAGGGCTCGCTCTATAAGGAAGCGCATTTGAACTTGCTCTGCATATACGAGTTTGCCGCGTCGTCGTCGTCGTCATCGGCGTCGTCAGGAAGAAGCAAAGGTTCGTTTTGGTGCTGAAGCTGATGTTGCTTCTTCGTTTAGTAGTGAGTTGGTATTCAGCTTTTTGTGCCTAGTTTCAGGTTTTTCAGCGGCGCAACCCTCCTCATATGCCCACATGTAATTTCTTTAACTGATTTCCCTTCCCAAGGATGGGTGTACCGTGTGCGGCAGGCAGGCAGGCAGGCAGGCAAACACGCCGGAGGAAGCCAGTCCGACTAGTATCTCGATTGTATTTTAATAGAAAATCGTTTGCGGATGTTTCATGTTGCGATTCGCATATTGGCATTGGCTATTTTTACATCAATTGTAAGAGGTAAACAGTAAACAGCCGCAGATGGAGCAAGTGAGGGAGAGAAAAGACAACTGGCACAGGGGTAAACCTGAAATTGATAACGGAATATCGTGGTTCTGTTATTTAAGGAAGAATAAAAGAGGAAAAATCTCTCTCCTCAGAGAAAGAACGTAATTTGTTCAACTTTTCGATGCAAAGATGCGACGCGGCTAGTCGAACGGGAACCGAACTGAATGTGCATAGGCATCTTCGTATATGTTCCCAAGATTAAAATCAAGTTCCGAATTGCAGTTAGGGTCGATTCTTGTATGTTGTTTAGGTTCAAGTGAATTTTCCCGCAGCCAACGGTTTGGGTTCGCGTGTGTGAGGTGAATGTCCTTGCGGAACTTGATAGTAAGCTGGGAATGTCTGTGCATTTGTTGCAGGTGCTTGGTATGCTGGCAAGAGTAGTCTATCATCTAGTGATTTCCAAATAGTTTTGTTCCTAAGAACCTAATTGATGGGAAGATCTTTCATGTTGAGAGTGAACAAGGTTTTCGTGGGGCGGCAGGACTAGGGAGAATTTTTCTTTATTTTTTAATGACTACTAAAAGTCTACTGCTTGTATTTAGTATAAGATCCTAAATAACCCTGCCTTCAATGCGAACAGCCTACATCGGCCCAGGCTTCTAGACTGGTCTGAAATCACAGCTAATTAAAACGGCACCATTCGGTTGTGCATTTCTGCATCTATTGAACTCGTGGTTATTTAAAAAAAAAATTGAAAAGGCCTTTGGCATTTTTTTTTTTGTGGGCAAAACATAAACAAACAAGTTTACCATACAAATTATCGTCAAAAAAAACGATCGAAAACACACCCATTGAAAGAGTAAACCGCGGCAGTGTTTAACTTTCTGGAAAGGACTGGAAATAGTTTTGATCGTCCGACGGTTTTATGGACTGGATGTTATAACTTCTCAACTGAATCGATGCAATGAGGTTATTTTAGAAAAACTGCTTAGTTAGCTTCAACTTTTAATCGGAAAAGAAAAGTTTTCTTCGTTTGTACTGTTGTTTTATTGGTTGTCTTTGTTTTTATTTTCCGAACTGAGCGTTGATTGTCGCTGTTCTATTAGGATAAAAATGCACGACCATTGTAGTCACAAGAAATGAAACGCATTCCTTCTAGCATATAGACTTTTATTTAGAGGCCAGCAAAGGAATCCAAAGTTCTAAGCTGCGTTGTCTTGATTCTACTCACTGTCGAACAGTGATCCCAGATCGAAGGAAAAGCTGCAATTTTTTTTCGCATTTTGTATGAAAAAGGAGAAAAAAAAGGATAAGTTTAAAAAAAAGGGTAACAAATTATCTCTGCGAAACGTAAATTGATTAAGAATAAAAAACAAACGTACTTTTATTACGAACAAAATTGTAAGAATGAACTGTTCACATTAAACATGAAAGAAAACAGCCCATCGAACGTCTACGTAAGAATTTTTGTGTATCTAAATGCATTCATTCATTTTGATATTATTTATGTCTAATAGAAAAGGAAATTGTTGTATAATACGTCACGTATATTTTTATGTGATATGCTTATTTAAAGCTTGTAAAAATAAAAACTGTTACATAAGTTTAATATTTTCCTATGAAAAAAATAGTGCTAATTTCACTTAGGGGAAAAACGGGAATTTAGAATTTATGTAGAAACTACCTGATGATAAAGAAATGGGAAAACAATCTTCAAAGTCTAGGAACACTGCTGTCGAAATAAGCCACTTTATTGACATATGTCATGGCACGAGATTGAGATGCCTCCCCGAGGTAACGTCAGTTGAATTTGTCTTCATGCGGTAATAAAGTCCACTTTTGGAATTCTAACTCTCCGGTACAGAGATGTTTTCAGTAGTAGGAATATGCCTTTACTTGACGACGGGTCTAATTGGACAACCATTTATAACGTGCCAAATTGTCATATTTACGGACAACTTTTTTCTATAGCAGAGTACTATAGGTAATTGGTAATTTTTTCACAATTTCTAAAAGTGTAGCACATTTTTGAGACACAGAGTTATTCTAACACAATTCTGTTGATGATTTATTTGTCTATTCTATTTGATGAATGTCATCCATGACGAAAATAACCACGAATAGTTGTGCAATCAATCCTATTTCTGCATTCGCTTTTGTTTCAAGCGTAGCGCCTTGTATACTATATGCACTAGTTACGTTTGTTTGTTGGTGGTTTTATATCCATTCTATATTCTATAGCGTGGTTAAAAATGATAATAAACTTGTATGATACGATAACACCTTATCGGACAGCAAAAAAAGCGACCGAACCCGATCTCTAATAGGAATGATTATGCGATAAAGCTACATGCAAAAATAGAAGATAACAACTTTCGGAGGACCAGTTCTAACCGGTTCGAAGAACATTCAAATAGACCCGGGACTAAACAATGTACACACTGATGATAGGTCAAAAGCGTCGATATTATTTTCCCTTAAATCAAAGCGCAAAATGGATGCAGGGGTAAAACTTTCCAGATGCACAAATTTGTTACCCCGGAGTTGCACAGCCAACATACAGACGTGAAAAGGTGTCTACCAACTTCACACATAATTGATGCCCCGATGCGTTTTGATAAACGACTCTGTCCCATTGACACAGGCACGTAATTTATCTTAACGCTGACCCGATAAGCTCTAAGGTCATAGCAGTCAATAGTTTACGAAATAAAGTCTTCATTGGTTATGCATCTAATCCATCCCGTTCTATGCTTGTGTTTGTGTGGTGTGCAGGTATACGAGATGTTTGCGACTTCTCGTTCCGACGCTGTTCGTGAACATATTAATTATAATGTTTGCAGCGCCTCTATAAATGTCCATTTGTTTAAAAATAAAATGCAAAACTTCAAGGGCATTTTTTGCGATTCTGTTTTATCGTTTCGTGTTCCTCGTTCTTGTTTGTTATCGCGGGCGTCCATAAACACTTTGTTTACAATGTACCTACGACTCTTTAAAGCCAACGGGAAATAATCGAACAAATTTTTTGCAAAACTCATATTGCGTTATTTTTTATTTAAATTTTATTTTGTTTGTGTAGCGGGTGTCGCAAAAGTCAACTGTGCTGCTGCACACGTCATGACTCTTATAGTGTTAATTTAAGGTGATGCGTTTGCAAAAACACACACACACACACATACACACACACAATCATAACGGCCATGGGCGTGTAGTCTTTTAACATATGCACATTAATTTTCGTTTTATTTTCAATAGACGGAAAGGAACAACACTTTTGGTCAGACAGAATTAATTCCGCCATCTGAATGTTTAGGAGTTTATTGTTAGAAATACGTCTATAAAACATTCAAATGCACGTTTTATAATTCGAAGCACCGCAGTTGTGTAATAGGGTGCCTTTTAAACTGCTCCTCATTTTCGGTAATTTATTATTTTATTTTATTATGCTTTTTTTTTTTTTGTGTTTGCGGATCTATTGTTCGAATAGTGGTTTGTATGTGACATATTAAAAATATCTAGCTTAACAGATAAGTGGAAATGCTTTTAGTTGATTGACAAGCGCTCCTCAGATGTTGGAAAAATATTAGTTAATTTTTAGTACTTTCAAGTTTTATTTATGTTATTTCTTGCAGTCTGCTAGCCAGTGCATTCTCTCCTTCGTAGCTGATGTGATGAAGTAGTGAGCAGTACTTGCAACAGTTAAATGCAACTACTTTTTGAGCTGTGTATGAGTGAACTATTTACAAGTATAACATTACTTTACTAGTCCAATTTTTTGGCCCGTAAAATCTATTACTACAATACAATTGTTACAGATCTCTTCTCCAGAGTTAAAAAAGCCAATGCTGACCTTATAAGAAAATCGACAGAAATTTGTTGACTTGTATTTATTTCCTACAAGTGTAATGCATTTCTGTAACACAGATTTACGCAATCTTACAAAGTTAGTTTCATTTGACATAAAAAAAAATCTCTGACGTGTAGGCATAATTTTTATTCGATCAAGCTCTGTCAGTCCCACTTTCATGCAAAACATCTTAATTTTTGTTTGAGAGAATAACTTTTTAACAATTACTCGTAGACACAGTCACTTTGGTAGGAATTACACCACTACACAGAACCCAAGTGTCTACGAGCTATTGTTTAAAAGTTATTCTCTCAAACAATACATGAACTGAAATTCGACATAATTTCCCAACAGAAATTGTCATGGGTCAACCCCAACTAGCGTCGTTACTCCTCGTTTCCCCACTCAGTAATCTTAATTTTTGCTGCAGTTAGTTATGACTGATGAGCCAGTTGCATGTGAGCGTCAAATGTGCAACTGCCTTCTTGTCAGCTTAGGCGACATATTTCTGTTTCGGAAAAAGGTAGCGATTCCCCGCCACTCCATCAAATCTACGCTGATGTGAGTAAACAGTTGACGCAAGAAGTCCGCAACGTTTGTGTGAGTTATTATTTTAGGAACAAATGGAAGAGACTTATTATTTTATGCCGGCTAAACTAAAAATCATTCTCTGTTATAATCTCGGATGTTCATGATACTTTCGCAAAAGATGGCGCTGTGGAAGAGAAAACCTGAGACTTCTCGATTTGGCACAGTTGAAGCTGGTCCCCTTTTTTCCCAACCTTTGTTCAGTGTTGCCGCTTGTTTCAGATGTTATCACTTAGCTTTTGATGAATTCAAACAAATTTACTGCTTGCAGAAAGAGTTAATGGGCCGGGTTTTTTTTTACTAAGCTGCCGGTCTCCCGATGATTTTACGAAATCTCCCGAAAAACCTTAAAAACCAAAATACGAACACTTGAGAAAAAGTATCATTACAAAGAAATGTAATCAGAGCCTAATGAAACCACACAATGTATTTGGCATTACTATTTTTGTTTTTGAACTGCCACATTGACATTTCCCCAAATATATTTGTTTGCTAGAAGGAGAATTCTGGCTTTCAATATTCTGTATTTTTTGTTAATTCAATGTTTTGGTTATTCTTGTTTTAGAGAAAACGCTGAAGTAAACCAAAAAAAATTGTTTCGTAAGAGGTGTTATTTTGGTATTCAAAGAAAAATGTCATTTTTTGAGATAAATGATCGGACGTTTATTTCATAATAAAAAGGAATGTATGCCGTTAATAATGAAAAACAACATCAGCCAATTGGCCACCACGAGCACGCATACAGAACCATATCCTTTTCATGAAATTTTCCATAACCAAATCGCAAAGTGGCCGCCCTATGTCCTCGATAGCCTCACGAATTTTATCTTTGAGGTCTTGAATCGACGCTGGGCTGTTGGCGTAGACCTTATCTTTCACGTGGCCCCAAAGGAAGAAGTAGCAAAGTGTTAAATCAACACGGTCCGAAAAGTTTTCCCGTAAAAGATCAATGCTTTCGTTGCTTGTGTGGCACGTTGCGCCGTCTTGTTGATAGTAAACATTGTCCAGATCGATACCATCCAACTCCGACCATAAAAAATCATTAATCATCTCTCGACAGCGCAATCCATTCACCGTAACTGTTGATCCAACCTCATTTTCGAAAAAGTAAGGTCCAATGACCCCGCCGGACCATAAACCGCACCAAACACCATTTTTCCACCAATTTCTGTATTGCGGTCCGACAAGGTGCTTCACGACGACCAAAAACTGCTTTAGTTTTGCGAACTATGACTGCAAGATTTTCACCATTTTTGTAGTGAATTTTAATAATTTCAATGCGTTGTTGAAGCGTGTATCGTTGCATTTTTAGTAATGGCGTAGTTTCTACTTTCAAATGTCAAAGAATTAAAGCTTCAAAAGTGACAGCTACCGAAATAGCGGGTCATTTACAATAACATCTCTCATTGGAAAACCCTTTACTATGAAGTAATGCGATTTTTCTCAATCTCCCGATATTCTTTCTGAAGCCTCCCGATTTGTTGGGCAACATTTCTCAGGAGAAACGGCATTTAATTCTCCAAAAAAGGGACATAAAATTGGAGGTCCAATAAACTGTTCCAATTATCCCCCAGCGGTGGCATTACTTTGCTCTCAAAACTCCTCTTAAACCATAAACCACAATAGGTCTTCGCAGTTGTTATTTTGGTTGACTGACTAATGTCGCTTACTGAACTTTCGCCAGCGTCGATTTTTTTTTGCACTCAAACCGCTTATTGAGTTTTACGGAATTAAAAGACAAGGCTAAACTTTTTTTTTTTCCAAGTTACATGTATAGGTACTTACATTTGAATAGGTTTAGGGATTTATTTTCCAATGCCCCCCATTCTAGAAAAAAACCTTGAGAATACATTGCACTCCTTTTTAACAAACTTCAACACCCATGTGAAGTTGTGGTAACAAAACGGAACATTATGCTACTTGGGTTTTTCTGTTAGTTAAATTGTAATTTCTCATACCACTGTCGCCCTTAAATGGCTCCCAAGCATTGCAAGCGCTCACAAATTGTACTGGCTCGTAAATTACTGCAACTAGAAGGGAAGTTTCGAAGAATATTTGAAAACCTTCCCCAACAGCTTCGGGTAAAATAGTTCATTGTTGTTTGTGATGCCATCGTCTGCCAATATTTCAACTTCAGATCTATATTGATGATGAAATGACATATGACTTGATGTTGGTTTTTCCAGGGTTATTCCATTTGAAGCCTATTCGTTTTTTTTTTTTTCAACATTTATTTGCAAATATTCCATTTTTCGAAGAGAACTGCTTACCACTTGTTTCTTCCCCAAAAAAAAGTCCCAAAAAAAGCCCATCTACTACATAAAATTTCAATTGACGTCAATCAATATTTAATTGAATACCAAATCGCCCTTATCACGATAGTTAAACTGATATAGATTTTACTAAAAATAATATGAATGTGTGCGTACACATTATATCTATTTATTTACTTACATTTTTTTTTCTTACATAACTCCCTTAACTCACGCAAAGCTCTAATCATGTAACTAAAAGAGCTCATATTATTTATTTTCGTACTAAACACATGACAATACTCGTACAAGCATAAACCTGGTGACACTGTGTGCGGGGGTAAATGATCGTCACTACTCATAAGTTTCGTAATTCCATTCATTATTGTATTACCTTATCGAATTTTCACTTTCTAGCTGTAAGCCATGAAGAGTAAATATTTTGCTTGTGTGTAACTTTGACGTTAGCGTATGTGATGAGGTTGTAAAAAATTAGCACCAATCGCAAAATCATTATAATCATTACATATTTGCTGAGCCGGAATAAACACGGAATTCCTAATCTGTAGTACATAATGCGCAAACTGTAATCACTTTCGTGATAAGGGACACATGACATGTAAATGTGTCGTATAATTAAAATAAAAAAATAATAATTTAAAAATTTGGAATACGAAGCGACACGTGGGATTCATATGTTCAAGTGCTATCTTTGACAGAAATTATTTTTTTTTATGTTTGCACGGGATGCTAGTTGAGTAACAGATGTTTTGCAGATATTCTATAAGCAAATATTTGTGGGTACTAGCATACAGACTGCCTCTTTAGTAAGAAAAATTGTATTGCTTTTTTTGTAGCATTCCATTCCATTCCATAAGATGGAAATATTCTGCTAATACAGTGTAAATTCAGAAACGTCAAACATTTGCGCGATGCAATGCACAGTTTAAGCTGAAGCTTTGACGATTCAATACGACGTTTGAGTTTTAGAACGCCTTGTTTACATCAAACATTTTAATGTCAAGATGGAAGTTTTGCTAATAAAAGTTTAAGTCTTTACCTCCGCAGCGCTGAAATACTCCCTGCAAAGAAATTAAATGTTTGTGAGAGAAATTAAAATAAAGAATTCAACCAAAATTTATAAATTTTTCTGCCAAAAGCATATGTATCTATTGTTAAAAATGTTTATTTACTAAATTTTATTTCCCTTCCGACAACAACGCCTGAAATACCTGATTCTGTGATGATTTTTTCGTTATGTTTGCTCATCAGTTTAATCAACTTTCCAATAGTGAACGTCAAATGATGCCAATAGTTGCATTAATGAACATTTTGCAAAGCATCACGATGCCTGCGATACGTTTCTGAATTTGCACACAACTTTTAGCCAATAGATCACCTATACCAGAGAATTAGAAGAAAAACAAATGTTAAAAATGCTACAGAGACAGAAAGTGCATGACTGGATCGCATGAAACTTTCTCTCGATCACTGCGATTTTCTTTAAGGATATATTCTTTCTGCGGGGCTTGAAACAGGTTTCTTTTTTCTCTAAATGGATTTGTAGGCCTTTTGTTGATGAATGTGTATTTAAAATTGGTTAACGATCGCTTGTTAATGAAGCTAAATTTTTGGTTTTATGGAATCTTGTGTGTAGCTCTTAAAATTTGAGTGGATTTTTACTTCAGAAATTTTTTTTTGCGAGGTTTTCATATAAAACAAAAAGTTAAAATTCCTATTTTGCATAATGGGCGACTGAAATTATGGCTGTGCATGGTAAATTAATTTCTCTGTAACATCAAAATAAGTCTAACCGCTGTTTGAAATTCTCATAAGGTGATTTGTTTTTTTCGATCCTCTGCGTCTGCGTCTTAAATTAGTAAATAATGATGAGACAAATATCTGGGCTTATCTGGATTGGAGGTGGCAATAAATAATTAAGGAAGACCAGAAAGTCCGATGCCTTTTAGAGGAATAAGCTGTTTTGTGTTTCGTTTTTCAGTATTTCAAATCGCTCTTACCAAAAGATGCACAGATTTCAACGAAATTTTCTGTAAATTAAAGTTTCATTAATAGAAACCGGTTTGTTTCAAGGATGAACGCAGCCTCAAGACCCTTGTTCCGCACTTTTTTTTAAAAATGATCAAAATGGTTTAAGTAAGATTTTATTGTTTTTTGAACGAAAAAAATTGAAAAATATGAAAAAAGTGTTTCATCAGGAATAGATTGGTTTTTTTTTTTCTTATTAATAAATGTCTTTGCTGTCCGGTTTTTTTTTTAAAGGTACCTTTTAGTTTGTATTTAATGTGGAAGGCCCTTTTTTGCCTGGGGCCTCACTTTTTTGAGGCACATTTTTACAAAACATTCTGAAAGCAGATTAATAAAACCTGTGCCAATTTTTTTTTTCATGTACGTACTTCATATCTAAGGATATGACAAAAATAATAAGCAGATTTTGAACATGAATTATTTGGAATATATGCTTAATTAATGTTGAAAAAAATACAAAAATACTAAAGCTGAATATATTATCCGATTTGTATGATGTTAATACTTAATGCAAATGATTTAAGGACTGAAAGACACTGGGGGTGTTTACGACCTTCATTTTCGAATATACACATTGAATGATGTCATAATCGATTTTCCACTCCAATTTCAAGCTCGAAATTAATAGATCTGCCGCTCCTAACCTCAGCTTATTGACGAAGCCATTGAAATAGGTTGGGCTTCATCTGAAATAATGAGCTTATTAGAGAAACAGCTTGCGCGCCAATTATATAGGTATAACTAGTTTTTTAGTTTTAACATAAATCCCATCATAAAATGCTCCGCAAGGCCGACAGCGGCATTTTTGGTTTGTGTGGCCTTGATTTTGACATTACTTTGCTTGGTAATTGGTATAAGCACCGCGTATTCGACGTGGAAGGAAGCTCTTTAACATTCACCCCTACGCGACTTATTTTTTGGGGGGTAGGTCCAGACATCGGTCTCCCAGTTATGAATATGATTTTCTCTCTTGGAACTACTGAAATATTGAATTGTTTTAATAGAAGTCAAATTAATACGAATTTGAAACGATAAGCCAAGAGACAAAATATTGTAGCTAATACTTAATCCAGTAAAATTCGAATGTCATATCTGAAAAGTTTTGTTTTACAACGACTAGCTATAAAATAAAAAATATCGCTCTCACCTGACGTCCTAATAATTTGACAGACAAACAAATTGAGTAAATATTAGGTATACAAAAGTGTAGCACCCTACTATTGTCCCATAGCAGCTTTTGCCGGGGATGTGCCTACTAAAATTGAGTGATTTTGAGTTCCAACATAAGATGGCAGACTTTTCGAATATTTTCAAATTTTTAAACAAATTTTAAACGTATACCCTTAACTGGGTTTGTACAATTTTGAACAATCAGAGCTACGTTTCGACCAACGGACAATTTTCTAAGCATTTTCTCGATTCCACTCATTTTAACTAATCTACACGAAGTCGGCAAAAGTGTGACAGTGTCACAACATAACCATTCTCCTTAACATGCAATGCCACAGCGCTACCTACTCGCAGCAGATTGTAGGTACCTACTTTCTCAAATACCGATGTGGCAGTTACTTGGGAGCCTTCCTTCGCCCACGCGTTTTAAGTCAACTTTTCGTGGGCAAAGATAAAGTAAAGACGAAAATGCATACCTACGTATAAAGCCCAAACTCATTTTCGACGAAACAACTCTCAAAATGGTGTCTGCATACAAATTGCATCATATCAAGCCGGATAGGAAGGGAAATGTCAAAGTTCCCCAAAAAGCTAAAACTCAAACAATGTTACATATTAAGCGGCTCGCAAAAAAAACCAAAAAAAAAAACCGAAAAAGAAATATTCGTAAAACTACGGCTAAACAAATATACAAAACAGAACGCACCAACACCATCAAATGACCAGCTATACATACCTACTTAGCGCCCCCTTTGCGAATCTCCAGTTTTGCAAACTATGTAGCGAAAAATGTATAACCCTCTCTAACAGCTCTTCTTCTCGCCCATTACGGCGACAACAACGGCTACGATTTTTTGTTATTCCTTCTCCTCCCCCACTCCCCCACTGGGTCTATAAATTCATTTTATTGCCCACATTACCTACAAATACTATTTTATTTCAATTTTTATTTGCCAATTTCCTTTCCTTTTTTTTTTTCTTGTGCTGCGCCTTCCCTGGCAGCTCTAGCATAGAGCTTTTAAAGCCGTTACGAAAGCCCATGATCACACCAATACATAACGAAATCTAACGCAACGTACAAAAAAAATAATAGCTCTAGTACAGCTATTTCCCCAATGCTATACACTACCTATATTGGGCCAGAGTTGTTGGCTACAGCAACGCGCGCGCCATCATCTTCACTTCACCATGGTAGCGGTGCGCTGATGGCTCGGCTCGTTGAAAAGCTAAGGCCGTGGCAAAGCAATACTGCTCTAGCATCATGCTATGTAGGTATACCGCTGGTTCTTCGTTTTTGCGAGTTGCTTTTGCGCTCACGAGTCGAGCTCAATATCAGTTACGACAAACGACCTTGCGAACATTACTAAAGTGCAAAATTGTTTTCTCACACGCTTTTCGCTTTTTTTTCGCACAAACAAATAAAAAGAAGCATGAGCCCGAGAGTAGGGAGACGAAAACGGGCATACTGCGAAACCGAAGAGGAAGGTTAACAAAGTTACACACCCTGCTGCTGCTACTGCTTCTATGCTTCTATCGGCATCGGCCGCATTCGGTGCGAAGGAGAAAAAAGACATAGAGAGAGAGTGCTGGATCGCGAAGAGCGGAATTGGTGTATATAAAAAAGATCGGCAAGTGGAATTGGTGCCATTTTTTGGTTTTAGTTTCTATGATTTTGCCGGTTCTTCCACAAGTATGGGTGTGCCTGTGCATGCACGAGTACGAGTATGCACTAAAATATACTTTGCGTATAGAATGGGCGTGCGGAGAGTTCTTGGAAATTAATTGAACAAATTTGAATCGAGTATTGCCAGCTCGAGAAGATTGTCATTACACTAAAATGTTCATAAAATTTCGAGTTCTTCAGATTCGAACCACAATATGCATTGTTGCTGCTAATCTTCGGCATTGCAGCTTGACAAGGATCAAAATTGTCAGTAACCCATTTGGTTTAACGTGTTTTTTGTTTTTTAAGTTTTTAGCTCTGCGGTTCCAAATCGTCTGAGCGCTTTTTCAGCGCTATTTGCTGACTTTCGAGGTATTGTGTAAGACGCTCGCTTGCTGGCGAACTAAATGAAACCATTGGCATATTAGGTTGTTGTTAGGTTGTGACAGAAGTCACAGAAAACTATAGGCACTTGGAAAGGTATGAAAATTTAATTTTTTGTCTAAGAACCAAATGACAACTTTCAAGTTGGAATTATTTCGAATTAAGTTTTTAGTAATCTATCGAAAATATGTCTGCACTTTCAAATTGTTATCTACATCTATCCTGGTAATTGCAGTAGCTATTGAATTAATGTAAATGTGCTATTTAATTTGAATGGAAATATTTGGCTAATTTAACAAGTCGAACTTTGATATATGTATCTTTAGAGCCAACAATTCTTTTTTTTTTTTACAAACATGGCAGACCTAATTGGCCGCAGTAACAAAATGTCAAAGTAGAGATGTGCAATATCGGCCCCATTTTCGCCTTAAACTGTTGCGGAAATTGTCCAATTCACTGATAGTTTCACTGTGTAACCATCGAGCGCTTTGTGCGGTTCTGCGACACTATCCGTTGACACCTTAATAAAACTGCATTATCGACTGAATCTGCGGTTGTGTTTAAGTTTGGAAAGGCGAATCAATTCGCTTTATCGACTTATAGATGATTACAGAAAGTTAGTGGAATTGAAACTATGGTAAGTTGTAGTGCTTGAAAATATGTCTCCAGGAAGCCAGCTGTAGAGATTGCTTGTTCTGCAGCCAAATGATTTTTGTGAAGGTGCGATGTTGTGTCATGTGTACTTCTAGCTGATGCGCATTGATTGTCTGTCTTGTATGGAGCTTCTATGTCGCATTCAAGAAAAGGATTTACTTTTGGAACATTTAAGAGGGAAAAAGATCAAGCTGCCTGCAAAGGTGGGAATGTATGCCATTAAGAACTTTGACCGTTTGTTGTTAATACAACAGTTTGTTGTTAGTACCACTCGGGACTTTTTTTTTCAAGTTTTCGAAGATAGAAAAGTTGCCAGTTTTCGAGAGATGATTTTATATAAAAATTTGCGTGGGAAATCGGTACACATCTTTCTTTTTTTAGTAAAAATAACCATACAACAATTTAATTTTTTTTAAAAATGTTATTTTCAATAACATTATATCATTTATTAAACTAAAGATACAAAATAAAACTATTTTAAACGTACGTTTACTCATTATTAATTCTTTTTCTGCCAAATAAGGACATTTGAGTTGAGGAAATTGCATTTATAATTTGTTTTTTCGTTGACGAGAGTGATTTTTTCTGTCTTTTTACGATTGAAAGAGAAACAAGAATAGCAAAGACAATAGCTTTCGCGTCACGACAGTTAGTGGAATTTAAGAATAAACATGTTTCCCTTTGAATCTACGTTGATCGTTATTTAAAGGAATAACATCAATGTAAGAATGAACATGTTCTACATTGATTCTAAATTATTGTCCCTTAAAAACCAACATGCAACACTTTAAATTAACGTTGATCCAAGTTTGAAGCTACATGTGTACCGTGGAATTTGGACATACAAAAAAATACGCAACGTTTTGAAGTGGATGGTGTTTTAAAACGGCTTCTAATTGACTATGCAACACTTTGAATGTACGTAGATGTCATTTCGAACTTTACATTGGACAAATATTGTCATGTTGCACTTTAAATCTACGTTGAGAGTATTTAAAATATTTAAAAAAAAAAAATGGTCATAACGTAAAAGTTAATACGTTCCACTTTGAATCGAGGGTGACTTTATTTAAAATTACATTGCGTATTCAAATCAAATATGTTTCAACGTGAAAATAAATATTATTCATTAAAGTTTATTCGACGTAAGATCAAATAGATCGTATTACATTTTAGTTTACATTTTTTCCCTGAGTGTATAGAAATAAATTTAACAATTAAGCGTTCTTAACAAAAATTGTTACTGCCTCCGGCCGTGTGATTTTTGTTTATTTTTATTTTTTTCATTTTTGGGACGAATGGAAGGGATCTACAATTTTTTGCCGAATACAAATGGCTGATTGAGAAGCCTTTTCATGACAGTTGACGGATGTTTGTCAGACGTTCGCCAGAGGTGGCGCAGTGGGTCAAACCTTAATATGCAATTTGTGTTTTCCCCTGGACTCTTCGCTTAATATTCCAACAAACTAACCACTAGGCCACTTCGGGTTATTCACTCTAGTAGTTGTAAAAGCAAGCGTAAGTTAGCTAGAGCTAGAAGCCCTCAATTTTTAACTCTCAGTTAAACTTTTATTTAATCCCATTAGAACAACTCAACTGAAAAGGGATAGTTAAGGTAGTTCTTATCCCATTTAGTTCATTATACCGTTGCATACATGTCTACTTACTGCCACTGGCAACGCTCCTGCCTTCTTCGCTTTGCTAACCCAAATGAATCCATATTGAAAGCCCCAGAGAGGCTAGCTGTCTTGGCACAGGTCCTCTTCCCTCCAAGCGCTTTACAGCTCTCTTCCAATTCCAATTGCGTATAGAGCTGAAGCGAGAAGAAAAAAAATTGCAAATATTTATATTTCAAATGGGAAGAACGAAGGGTGTGGTGTGGCGGACCCAAAAAACGGTTCGCGATCGTCTCTGGCTCTCTCGACCACTACTCATGCGTCTCAAACTGGCGATAGATGCTTGGATACATTTTTATTTTTGTTTGCGAATATATTAGGATACGCGCTAGTTTTTTTTTTTTTTTTTGTAGTTTAGCTGTTTCTTTTTTCAACCCCTTTGCGGATGATCCGTTACACCTGTGTGGGTACTGTACAGTGCACGTATATGTGCACTCGCATATGGGTGAATGCCTGGAATGTTACTTGCGGCGAAAAATTTATCTCAAAGATCCCGCAGTTACCTATACAATCCAATTGAATTTTATTCGCGAATTTGAGCGTGTGTCTTTTTTTCGCTTTGAGCGCGCGAGAGATATACCGTCACCGTGCTCCTGCTGTGCTCTTCAACTGTGGGATAACGTTAGATATTTCTCTTGCGCGCGCACATGTGTGTTTGCAATTTTTTTTCGCTATTTTATCTTAGTATCTTTGCTCCTTTCTGTTTGGCGTTCTTCGGCTGTGTGTGCCAATTTCTTTACGCTGCACGATCTGGGGTATGTTATTTATTTCTTTTTATTTTCCGTTGCGTTTGGCGCTAATTATTTCTTATTTTATTTTTCTCTCGTTCTTTGGTTCTCCTTTCGTTGCTTGCGCTCTTAGCTAAACGGAACGGTACAGTGCTAGCTAGGTATCATATCATTTGCGAATTTCATATCACAATCACAAGTGTATCGGGGCAGATAGATACGGTGTTTCTGTCTCTAGACTTAGCAGGGAAATGGAAAGAGCGACTGCCACTGCAGCACTGTGCGAAAAATTATTACCACGCTCTCTATTTGGGATGTGTGCGCTGTTCTGTTGTTGCTGCTGCTGCGCTGTTATGCTTAGAAAGCAGCCACATATAGGCTATAGGCCCTTGTAGGTGCGCGCGCGATCGACGCTCGCGAATATGTGAGTGCGTATCTATTATAACATACACAAGCGAATGAATTTTATAAGGAATTTCGCAAATATGTTGTATAATATTACACATTTGTCGTGATGTGTTGTTTTTTTTTTTTGTTCAATTTTATTTTTGCAGTGAGTTTATTTTGCACGGGCTTTTGGCTGGCTTTTCGCTCTTCTCTACTAGTGGTGGTCGTCGTCGTCGTAGAGGAGATTGTGGTAGTTTAGGTTAGGCAAGGGACGACTTGTTTTGTTTGCTATAACTTCTGCTTGTGAGGTTGCGGCGTGATCGCTGCTGCTGCTCACTTTTAGATACTTCGCATGTATGTTTGTATGCATAAAGTTTTGCTCTCGCTCTCGGGAATTTTTTGGTTTTGTTACGGGGACCTTCTAACGATATTTGCACAGTGTGTTCAAGTTTTTTTTTGCAATTTTTTTTTTTTTTCGTTCTGCTACTCTCCTCATCATCATCTTCATTGTAGTCTTCGCCGTCGTTGTCGTCTTCTTTTACTATACGTTGAAGACTTTGGTGTAGTCTTCGGCTTGGTTAGATACGTTTATTTATTTACTTGCGTTTTTCTTGTGCGCTGTTGTTGTTGGTGTAATTTTTCGCGAATTCAAGCTTTAGAATTTGACTTTACTAATAGTGTATGCACGCGGTTAACATTAGTAGTTAGTCGACTGTTTATTAGATATAGTGTGTCATAATAGTTCGTGTTGATCCGAACGATGTTTCTCTCGTCGCCTAACACGATCAATCGCTCACAGTAAAAATAAGAAACAAATTGAAATTATACAGAAAATTAAAAACTATTAAATTTAATTTTAAAAATATTTTTACAAATAAAAATCGGTTTCAAAAATATTCAAGTGCAATAAATACTCAGTGCTACACCATATGGGGGTTCTTACATTAAAACGAGCCTTATATAAACATAAGCTGCCGCCTTTATGTGTCTAGTAAAAGTTATCTCATTTCGAAGCACAATGTGCGACAACCCTAAAGGATGAGATCAGCACTTGAGACTGCTTGCCATTTACGGTCGCGTTTCAGTCAATTGAGATCGTTAAGAAATAAATAAAATTGACACATATGGTACATGTGCTCTAACGTGTTTAATAATTATTTAAAAATAAAAAAGACAGTTGAAAATCTAACCAAAAAAACTATTTAGGGCAAAGAAAATCAAAATCAAAATAGCTCCTACCTACTTGCAAACAAATAAAAGGCAAAAGCGGCTGTCAAATTAAATGAATGTAGGTATACATTCGGCGCGATATCTGTATATCTATAATACCACAACTAAGCGAAAAAAAAGCAACAGCTACTACCTAACACCGTCTATCTCTGCTATAATACATTTGTGCAAATGACGACGTGTCCAATTTGCCCTTGATATTTTTTTCGCGTTTGTGTTTCTTTTTTTGTCGATCACTCATGTAAAAAATTCGCAAGCCAAAAATTCGCGAGCGAAATAGCGCCTGGCAGTAAGCAAAGCTCAGTTACTTTGATGGAGCATTTGTTGGATAGTCATTAACGGCCGCGCAAATTTTTCGTTTTTTTTTTCTCCCTCATTGGTTAAGTGAGCAGGACCAACCGCATGCAAGCGTTCCAGCCCATATGCATTTTAGCTAAATTGAGAGTATACTTTTTTGCAAAACAAAAAACGCCGCATTTGTGGTAGTTGTTGTGGGTGGCACGACCGACGTCTCGCACGTTATAGTTTTTCGTTTTAAATTCTGCCCATACTTTTGAATGTGTGTTAGTAAGTGATCTTGTGCAAAGTTCCTTATATCGTGTTTTAAATTTTGTTCGGACAGACAACACTGGCCCCATCATCGCCAACACCACGATCATGATCATAATCTGAGTAAACTTTTTCGGTTTGTGCAGTAACACTTCTTCAGTGTAGTGTTTTGTGTAGTAATGTTCTTTAACTGAAAAGAACAAAAATAAATAACTAAATCAGCTACTCAAAGGGCGAAAAGTCAGAAAAATTTTGAACACGAAAATTACGGTGAAAACATTTTGTCATTTTGCGGAATTGTTGTTCTTGAAATGATGAACATTGTTTGTCGTGCGGTGTACGAGCATCGTTTGAATCGGTCTTTTGTATTGTGCATTTGAAAGAAAAGTGAAATTATATATTAAATAACACACCCATATGAATTTGAAGTGAATCGAGTCCTTGTTCTGAGCAGAGACGGAGCCGACTCTTGGGGAAATTTTGTTTGTGATCATTTTTTTGTTGGAAAACTGCCGAACTTTGAAACTGATGGTTACTTTGGATTATTTAATTCGCTTGATATGACGAGGTTTGTTGGAATTCAATTTTCTTATTTTCTTTTACTTTTTATACCTACATTATTTTAATAAGAGTGTTCTTTGTGAATCCAAATGAACCAGCCATTTTTCTACAGTACCTATAAGTCAGTTGGAAGTATTTATTCCAACAAGCCGACGGAAAGTTCTTTAAATATTTCTATATAAATTTGGAAAGCCACTTCAGTTAAACACAGACTGAAGATTGTTGGAGATGCTTACAGGTTAAAGTGAGCAATTTCATTTGAATTTCATTTCAATTTCGATTTATATTGTTCGCATTCAAGAATCAAGTTCATCGGCAACAAATCTCCGATGGTCGAACTAGAACAACTGTCCATTGCTAAATATTGGAGAGTAAACATGAGTTAAGGTGTTCAATTTGAGTTTGATCCACCAGTGCGAACAAAACAATCTTCTGTGTCACGGAGTCTGCAAAGGTTTTTCGCGGCTCTGGAAGTACTTCTAAGTACTCCGGAACAAATAGTTTGTTTGAGGACAAAGAGCCTCCTTACAGTATATTACCGTTCGTGCAGTGATGTCGTCATCTTCCATGTAGAGACGACATTCAGTTGCCTCGGGTAGATAGCTAATCGCGGATCATGAAAATATTATATTAGATTAGATTAGATTGTGACCTATTTTGCCTACCCTGTTAGGTTCCTGGAGCCATTTTTTCACTCCAGAGGCAGTCAGGAAGACAAGGATCTTATCTGGTTGTATGTCAGCAAAGATTGCTGAAATGACAATTTCATCCCCGAGGATGTTTTTCCTAAGACAATTTGTGAGTATGTGAAGACAGGATTCTTCGCTCTCAAGACAGAGTCTGCAGATGGGATCCGGTGAGACGCCAATGCAGTGGAGATGTTTTTTCACCTGACCATGTCCAGTGATTATTCCTGTAAGGATCCTCAGACAATCTTTGTCCAGATTAATCAGGAAGAGCGATTTTCTGGGGGAGAATTTAGGGAAATCTTTTCTGGTGCAGTTCTGCCCAGCTGTATTTTGCCAGATCTCGTTTGACTCGATGCGAGATAGGTTCTTAATAAAGTTCCTGAAATGGTTTTAACTGACTCCGCAGATGGGTTCATTTCCGATGAGTGGAGTGGTTGCTCCGCTTTTAGCCAATGAGTCAGCTAATTCCTTACCCTCAAATCCTCTGTGGGCTGGAATCCAGTGGAGGATGACTAGGTGAATGTTTTAAGATAAGTTACGATTTTATGACAGATGAGTAAAGAGCTTTGAGAGCTGCTTGGCTATCTGAAATTTAAATATGGTTTCTCCACGTGTGTTAGAACTTCGATTTGTTCTAGCACAATGGTAAGTTTTTCCCAAGGCTGACTGACAAGTTCAACTGGGGCCACTCACCGTAGATTCCAGAGCCAGTCCCTGACTCCATCTTAGAACCGTCCGTGTACCTAATGATGTTAAGTTGTGATGGATTGGGTTTATATTCGTCTCAGTCTTCTCTAGGGGGAATGATTATGGAAAAGTTTATATGGAAGCCATATTCCGGTAGCACGTCATCAAGAGGCATGCTGAATGGGCTTGAAGGCTCCATGTTGTCGAGTAAAGACGGATGACCGCCCTAACAGGAATAGCGGTCAAATTTGTTCGAATGGAACAGACGGTGAATACTTAGTCCAGCCTCCATTCGAATGTGCGTTTAAAGAGGTGTTAGACCTAGGATGACATTAAGTGCCATAGTCGGAGTGGAGCGCAAACAGCCCGTCATGCATGACTTCGTTAGTCTTCGTCCACCAGACCACGGCAGCATAGGTAACCGCTGGTCTAACGACGAACGAATAGAGCCAGTATACCATCCGAGGTCTAAGGCCCCAGTTCTTACCGCAGACTCGACGACAGATCCATAAAGATCTGGTGGCTCTGTTTACGGTACGTTCAATCCGTTGGTTCCATGATAGTTTGCTGTCAAGGATAATTCCCAGGTATTTGGCTTCCCGAGCGTATTCAATGGTTTCGCCAAATATGGTAGGGCGATAAGAAGATCTAGTTCTCTAAATGTCGTATTATTTAAGGATATATTATTTAAGGCCATAACAGCCTTGTTCACTGGCAGTTCTGATTTTAAATTTACCTCAGATGGTTTTTGTGTACATATCCCTCCTTTGCCTAAGATGATGATTTGTTTGCGACTCAACCAAAGATGTTGTACATATTGCTCCCTATAAGATTCTACGAAAAAATCGTGAAATAAATTTCCCGAAATGCCCGTAGCTTCGGTATTTGGTCACCAATTTATAGAAATATTATATTTTTCTAGTTATAATCGTGAAAATTTTCTAAATTCTATTCAATAAAAAATGCGAACTTTTGTAGCTAGTTCTTACTTATCTCCACGAAGACTACTTTTTGGCAACGACCAGTTCGTGCATATCTTGATTGCAACTATTTTGTTTACCGCTCAACTAAAACCCACTAGAAGATAGTAGCAATGAACTTCTTATCTTTTTTCTCGATTTACTGTAAATATAAATACACTGACGACTAACGAGCGCAAATTAAAGCAAATAGCTACACACTCTGGAGAACTGATTACAAATCAGAAGAAAAAACGGCAGCCTCGTTTTACAAAACCGAAATCCACCCACTTCTGCATCTGTTCATGCATAAAATTCTTATTCTACCACAAATTGCAAGTAATGGCGATATAAACTCACCATCACCTGTGTTCACTGTTCACACATGCTCAACCGAACTGGATTGAAAAATGTTTTTCACGACCAATAACTGATCTAACATCGAGCAAATGAACCTTATCACATAAGAAATACGAGTACAAGATAAAAAAATAATCATCGCACGCGTCTGTTACTCAATGTTGGTGACAATTTACTCGCGGCCTTTGATTTTCCGTATAATTAACACTCAAGTGTTAAGTGAACGAGAGTAAACATTGATTTGCAAGTAGTAACTGCAAATAATAAAACGATGGACGTAGTTTTGATTAACGCTACAGTAGGGGGCGATTTGTTGTGAATCACTTAGAGTTTTCGCGGAGGATAATTTCTCATAAAAGAAAATGTATTTTGTATATATAAAGTTAAAATCGATCCTTCATGCTCAGCGTTGCCGCTGGAAATTTTCAAAATGGGGATTAAAAAGGGGGCCCGAGCCAAAAAAAAGTGGCCTACACTATAATACACAATACAATACAATAATAAATAAAACACAAAGCCGGAAAAAACATTTATTAACAACAAAACAAACAAATATGTTTTCAATACGAAATACTTATTTCATATTTTTTAATTCTTTTTCGTTGAATAAAGAATAAAATCTTACTTAAACTGAAAAAGGGTCATTTTTAAAAAAGTTGGGGTTGAAAAAGGGGTTAAACGGCAACTGGTTAGCATAGGTTATAGGTACAGTGACCATATTTAAGAATTCCAAAAAATTAACAAGAAAAATAATCAACTTTTAACACAATTTCCAATTATTCAATTCCTTATTTTACACATTTTTCAGTACTAGACTTCATGTTGGCTCAGCAAGTTAGGCCACGTTCTCATTATCATTTTGTTAATTTAATTTAAGTTTTCTTAATGGTTTCGTTATTTTTTTAAGAACTAAAAAGATATACAGGACAAATAATGAGGAACTTCTGAAATGGAGACCACTTTTATGTTTTTGCATACAAAATAATTCATAATGAACATCGTCTTCAAATACAGGACTGTTTATTATTATAATGAACGGATGGTCACCGTACTTAAAGGTCACCTTCTATAAGCTGGCGTGTCTCTGTGCGTTCCATCCATTTGTCATTTGAATACAGCGTGTGGCCATTTCTTAGCCTCAGGACCCTTGGCCCTTGTTTCGTAATGATTGTGTGCAGCTGTATTTCACCAATGGCTTCAAGAATATTGTCCTTTAAAGCGTCAATTGTCTCTGGCTTGTCGGCGTAACACTTATCTTTTACGGCACCCCACAAATAATAGTCCAACGGTGTCAAATCGCAGCTCCGAGGTGGCCAAACGACATCAGCTCTGCGGCTGATAATGCGAATCTTCAAAAACAGGGCGCAAAATATCGAGTGTAGCTTCGGCTGTGTGGAACGTAGCGCCGTCCTGTTGAAACCAAATGTTGCCAATATCCTCCTCTTCAATTTTTGTGAACAAAAATTCGTTCAACATGGCCCGATAACGATCGCCATTGACTGTAACGGCCACTCCTAGCTCATTTCGGCCCCAATTATGCCTCTGGACCAAATTCCGCACCAAACAGTGACTCGTTTTGGGTATATCGGCTTTTCAATGTATGCGTTCGGGTTTTCTGTTCCCCAAATGCGACAATTTTGCTTGTTTACATACCCGCCAAGATGAAAATGAGCTTCATCTGAAAAGATGATTTTTTTCGGGCGCCTTTTTACTCCCGTTTTTTACTTTTCTACTTTGCATGCGCATGATAGATTCTGTCTCAATCTGTAAGTAGCGGCCTCAAGTTACCTCCAAGAAAACTTTTTCTCTAAACATATCCAGCGATTACAATATTTCTCGTCGTTTGTTAAATTTAAAGAAGAGGTAAGCTAAATTTTTCCTAATAATTTTGGGCGACTTATAAATCTGTGGAATTAGTTAAATCCACGCTGCCTTTAAATATTTATAATTTCTGTGTTAAAATATTATTTTTAATAAAAACCTTATATATTTACTAAGTAAAATACCTTCGCGTGTCTAATTCATTGCCCTCTACTGTAGTGGGGGTCTGCAAATGCAACAATATACCAAAAAAAAAAACAAACATCCGCAATCAAAAATGATCTTTTGTATACAATATCATTGAAAAATTGCATCACAGGTTATACGGTGTTGATAAAACATTGACACTGCATGAAAGCAAAAGTGATGTGATCAGTTATTGTAAATATTTGGCACGTTTAGCGGTTATTTAACAAGCTGAGGGCTTGCTGAATATGGCAACACCATAGAAATTTGATTCCGCAAAAAAAAAAAATTGATAATTTAGCAAATTAAAACACTTAGCGTTAGTTTAAAAATAATTTCACTAACAAATTGAAGCGTTCCAAATAGTATGTGTGAATAGTTTAATTTAATTTATTTTAATTACCAACTGTGGGGTGCAGCAAAATGAAGGCAAACGGTATGCAAATGTTTTCTGATGGAATGGTCAATGGTCCATGCCCAAGCTAATTTCCTGTTTATGTTTGCTATCGATTTTGGAATTCCGTTGAACTGGAGCAACACCATTTATGAAACAATTATTAGGAGCAATAGAACCGTTGGTTTATTTTCTCTAAACTATTTGTTTCATAACAAATATTTTAGAGAAAAACATACTTTTGTATGTTTGTCAGTTGGAGGGTAGTTGAACATATCCTTAGTCTGTTCTTCTCCGAGGGTTCAACCCGCAACATCTCGCTCAGTAGCTGCGCTCACTGACATAGTGCTCAGAAATATCTTGGTCAACCCGTTGTAAATATCAGCGGTAAGTCAACGAAGATGTGTACCTACTGTCAGAACGCGCCACTTCTTTGCAAGCATCACTAGAATTTGAGTTTAGACCCCTACGAAATTTGTCCCTTACATTCCTTATACTTAAATCATGACTGTTCATCAATTCAAAAATAAATAAATAAATAGTTGGCTTCGACAAGTCCATAGAAGACCCAAGTTCTAGCTTCTCTCGACCATTGGTTTCAGGGAGTTATTGTTTTTGGCTTGATTGGCAGCGACCTTTTTATTTTGAATCTGAATTGAAAAAATGTAGCTCTCGAATGTTTAACAGACGTTCGCAAAATGTAGCACAGGGACAGAAAAGAACTCAAGACATAACTTGTATTTTTTCAGGGGCTAATTCTGACACTCTGCACTAACCACTGAAGCATTGTGCTCATTCGATGTTATATACATATTTTTTGTTCTTTATTTGTAGAAGGTGATTCTTTCTCCCAAATAAAGAGTTTTCCAATAAGAGGTGGTATTTTGGTATTCAAAGAAAAATGTCATTTTTTGAGATAAATAATCGGATGTTTGTTTCATAGTAAAGAGGAAGGTATGCCATTAATAATGAAAAACAACATCAGCAAAATGGCCACTACGAGCACGCATACAGGACCATATCATTTTCATGAAATTTTCCATAACCAAATCGCAAAGTGGCTGCCCTATGTCCTCGATAGCCTCACGAATTTTATCTTTGAGGTCTTGAATCGACGCTGGGCTGTTGGCGTAGACCTTCTCTTTAACGTGGCTCCAAAGGAAGAAGTAGCAAGGTGTTAAATCACAAGATCTCGGTGGCCAATTGTGATCACCTCTTCGAGAGATAACACGGTCCGGAAACTTTTCCCGTAAAAGATCAATGCTTTCGTTGCTTGTGTGGCACGCAGCGCCATCTTGTTGAAAGTAAACGTTGTCCAGATCGATACAATCCAACTCCAACCATAAAATACGGTGAAATGACGTTTGTGGAATGCCCAATTCCAAAGAACGACGAGGAATGGACAAACCTGGGTTTTCTTCAACACTTTGGGCTACAGCAGCAATATTCTCTGTTGTTCTTGAGCGATGTGCACGGGTTTTATTCTTCAGTTCACTAACTTGTCCCAACAGCTCGAATTTTTCCACCAATTTCTGTATTGCGGTCCGACAAGGTGCTTCACGACGGCCAAAAAATGCTTTAGTTTTGCGAACTGTGGCTGCAAGATTTACACCATTTTTGTAGTGAATTTTAATAATTTCAATGCGTTGTTCAAGCGTGTATCGTTGCATTTTTAGTAATGGCGTAGTTTCTACTTGTCAAATGTCAAAGAATAAAAGCTTCAAAAGTGACAGCTACCGAAATAGCGGGTCATTCACAATAAAACCTCTTACACCTTTAGTTTGTAAGTATTCGACAAACGAGAAGCGAGAAGGAAACTCGCCTATGATGTTCAGTACACCATTCACATTCGATTCCAGGTCTTACTTTGAATATAAAATGGATCTGCTGGTGTCTTCTAATCAAGTCAAGTTTTTTTGTCGGCTCTGCGGATAGACCAGGCATACCCAGCAGCCTCATTTTGACATGCGACGAAGAGGGGTGGGGGGCCAAAATGTGTGTCCCAGCCCACCTACCTACAGATCACATCCACTATTAGGTTGCGTTTTTGTTGGTTCTAATTAAACATCTACATTCGCCATCAAACAGGGGATGACCTCATTCGCATAATACATGAATCTGAGCACAACACAAATGTTGTTGTTGTCCATTGCCCTTTTGTGTCAACCTCTATCAAAGCTAGAGCCTCACCCAATAGCTGCCATGCCATACAGCAGAGCTGTCTATGTGTGTACAAGTAATTCTTTTCCGTCTCCCACCTACTGACATATTGCGAATTCAATGCGCGCATGCACAATCCAATAGAATCAAAACCTATTAACTATGCTTGAATTTTGTTTGGATTTTTTTTTTTTTAATTCAAACAGTAAAGGCGTTTAAATTGTCCTTCAAAAAACAGTCAAAGCAACAAATAAAACGAATAACCACAACTAGTGGAGAGGTGCCCCCTCTGTCGCTCAATGCAAAATGACAGCATAACTAAAATGACCACCACCCGAAACAACAACGAACATATCGACCATCACTAATTTATATGCACTGGGGTTAGTTTCGATTCGATTGTCGCATGCCAACATGTGTGTGCGAATATTATCAAAATACGAAAAATTCCATGCAAAACAGAACTGCTTACAGATATTTTGTTTGATTTATAAAATTATTTACTTCATACATACTCTAACCCTGAATCCGGATTTTCTTTTTCTTTTTACATTTTTGGGTGCTAAGCCCAGCTAAGCAGCAGCAGCTCCTTACCTGCATTTTGTGTGCGCGCTTTGTATATTTTTCAGTTGACTATAGTAAAATCAAACGGCAAAAGGAAGAAATGTGTGGCTTTACCTTGATAGATAAATTGTGCTTGTGTGTCACGTATAGGTACGAGAAAAAGGTAGAGAGCAATGTTTTTTTATTTGTCTCCTTTTTATTTATCGTCAATTTTTTTTTTTTTTTTGCTTGCCTTGTGACTGGGTTCCTTTGCCAATTTTTTTTTTATTCTCAATTTTTTTTTGCGATGCAAAAAATAGCTTTGCGAAGAATATTCGTGTGTATCTCCAAAATGCGAGGAGCACAGCAACACAGCGGTCGATTTGATTCTAAAACTTGATCGTGGCGCATCGCAAAGAAAACAAAAAAAAAAACAACAAAAAACGAAATTTAGAATTTGTAAATTTGTAGCAACTCATCGTCGGCGTCGTATCCGTATGTGCATGAGCTTGAGCCTGAGCATGAACATGCTGTCATCTAGCATCAAGTTGTTGACGAAAGCGCACGTGTGTCGCAGATTTTGCAGTCGTGTATATAAACTAGCGCTGTTGCCGAAAATGAAATAACTTCAGCAGACGCAAATTACAAAGGTCAAATTGATAATAAAAGCGCTGTGCTTTCTATTCGGCAGGGAGGAGGGGAGGGGGGACGAAATAAGACACTAAAACCTTCCAAGGACACATGGCTTGAAAGACGCATAACCATAGACATTTCGTACTTAATGTATACAAAGTAATTAATGAAACAAATGGTACAACAGTAACAAAGTGTTGGGTGCCAGAGCGAAATAAATGTTGCAAAACTGTGCAAATTTAGCGAACCAAAATTTGTGTACAAGGTCTCTCCAGAGCTATGCGCGATGGGCCGAGCGTTTATCATGCCTTGATTTTAGTAAAGCTGTTGTTACCAGTTGCTGCTGCTGCTGGTGGTCGTAGTATCTATATCTGGTTGTATGTTATTGCCAAAAGCAAATAGTTTGACCTACAACAACTACATCCATCGTCAAAGTCGTTGTACACGTTTGCAGATTGATACTGGGCTGAGTTAGCTGAAATGCAAAATTCACCCATTAATGTGTGGTGGAATTCATTTGCGGATTTGTTTTACTTTGTATTCATTCAAATGTTTTTTTGTTTTTTTTTTCTCTCTGTTGGTGGTTGCTTTTAAATTTTGGACACTTAACGATACAGAATGTAGATTTGTATGGGTTTGGTTGCGGCTTTGCAAGACGGTAAGGTAGGGCAGCGTGCATGTATGTGGCCGTGAATTGAATTAATTTGATGGGTCTCCCTTTTCTGTTGTTACTTATGTGTTTATTGTTTTGTTATTTTTGTTTTTGAAAGAATTTACCTCACGCGCGGTGTTGCAAATTTTTTAGTTGCATACAGTCGCGCAAACATGACCTTGATGGTGCTGCGAGTTATATGTATTTATTTATTTTTGTTTAGTTTTGTTTTCATTATTTTATTGTTGTTGAGTGGACTGTTTCGCGGGCAGGTTTTTTTTTGGTGCTTTTTTTGTAATATTGAACTTGTGGAATGCAGACTTGGAGGGCTTACATTGGTAGATTCAGTGTTTGTTTTGTAAGCTGTACATATTTTGATGACAGTGGAGTACAGTCTTAAACAGTTTGTGGAAATGTGCTGCTTATGTCTGTTTTAATAGATCGGTTGGTGTGACAAGAGTTTTCCGAAAATTAGTCTGGCTGTTTTTTAATTTTAAGTCGAAGATTCAATAAAAATCAGCAGGCTATTTATGATTTATGCGTACATGTCTTACTCATAATTGTACTAGAATATTTCGGTTCAAATTTGTCCATCCGTTGTGCTGTGACGTAGCAGAAGACAGGTTGAAGATAGTAAACATGTTTATGACGTAGTTTAGTGTATTAAAAAACGTCAATTGTGCTTTAGATTTTCTACAATGTGTCTAAGATCGAAAATGCGTCTGGTTTCTTTAGTCTTTCTACACTCTGCACGCAGTGAACAGCCAAATAATTTATGTTGTAACGAAAACTTCTAAAACTTGCATTGGAAAGTTTAAATTAAATTTGCATCCACATGAAGCAAGCGAGATGCATAAACTAAGGACAACTCATCCACAGTAAATTTGATCCACTGTCGTTTCTTAATGAGAGTCTGATTTTTTTTGAGACATAAAGGATCAGAGCGGATCCTATTCGTCATGCTTCAGCCTTTCTGTCGGCAAATACATTCGCTTCAAACCCTCAACAAATATTTTTGAGCAATCACTTTGGTTGCAGTTGTCACTATTTCCAACAAAGCTGATAGATCACTGTCAAATTGTTGGTTTGACTTCTTGTTCTGGTACCCTATACTGTCGGCAAAAACATTTCCTCAGAGAAATGTTTACATTTAGCCTAGTATCCAACGAAGTAAAGTTCCTCTTTTGTTTATATTGAAAATCGGGTCCACTACACTACATCGCAATTACAATTTGTTGTTAAGTGGCTTCAGAGCGCAAACGTGGGGAACAAATTTTTAGAGTATTTGGAGGCCGTATATAATTTGATTGCAAGCAGTTTTCTAAAACAAGTTGTTTGACTACCATAAACAGTCTTAAAATATCCGCACAGGATTGCAAAAATTAGCAAAAAAGCAGATTCTAGCGTTTTGCAAGAAAATAAAAAAAAAATACAAACACGCATTAGTTTTAATATTTCTCAAGACGTCTTCTCTAACAGGTTATTCCTAAAAAAGACCCATACTCTCTGTCTGCATCTCAAACCTCCGATCGATGCCACCTCGACTGTGTTCCCAACCTCAGTGACTGGTCCACTATCTAAACTATTTAAATGCATCACCTGATAAATGTCATTCCGCCATACTAAACGACTCTTCAGACTGTCACCACGAAAAAATAAACAAACTACCTATCCAATTTCCATAAGGAACAAATGAAGGAAACATTTTTAATCTCTCTTTTTAATAGAGATTTTTGCAAAAATGTAACTCGCAAGTCCGGTTTCACAAAGGAAATACATACATTAACATTTTGAATTCAGATAATTATTTCAACTTCAATAATCAAAATGCAAATTCCAAAATAGCAGACAAAAATCTATAAAAACACCATTTATACACTTCATCTGTTAAACACATTTCCTTCTAAATGAATGGTCTTCTAGTGTTTAGATATTCCGTACTGTAATTAACATATTTTTAGTGTTATGTAAAACCAATAAAATAGCAACAAAACAATACAACAAAAAGAAAATTAACTGCAGAGATCGAAACAAATGCAGACAGTGAAGACACAATAAATTATGTTCTCCACAACAACAAAAAAAAAAAGGAAAAAATAAGACAACGAAGAAAAGACAGAACACGACCGACGCAACTGGACTGTGTTGGAGGACGGGAGTAAAGCCAAACACAAACGAAAAAGCATAAAAACCCGCCATTGGAATGTGTGCATTTTTACTTTGTATTTTTGGCAACGAAAATATTGTATTTATTTTGTCTTCGGACAGACCTTGACAATATTTGGAATTCTTTGTCATAATCCTTAATTGAAAACACATCACAACCGGTTGGGAATGTACCCTTTTTAGCTCGGTCTTAAAAATAGGCACGGCACGAGAGTGAGACATAAATTTCAACCTCTAAAGTCTTAAGTGTTCTCTGTAGATTGACGTTAAGATTGGGGAGCATTTTTATAGTTGCGACCTGCAACTGACTGTAGTTAACTCACTCGGGAAAAATGTTACTCATACGCCCACGAATCGATTTAACCAAGCTGTAATTGTTATTTTAATTTAGATGATTGTGAGCACTTTGTGGAGTTCGTTGACCTTTTCGCTGATGGTAGATAGCAAGCATTATGTGAAATTATAAATATAAAAACAGCAGAGTGCTGGTTTTTTCCCCAGGGTGAGATATGGCTGAGTAAAATTGAAAAGTGATTATGTGTTGTGTTTGCTGGACAACCTATCATTTTGTAGATGGTAGACGATGTCAACAAGTTGTCTTTGATTTTTTTTAAGCTTTTCAATTCGCGTGCCTATACATTGATGGGCATTTTGTTGGTCCAGCTTCCAACAGTTATTAGACAGATGGACATCTTATATGGCCTTTTCTCGGAATGCTTCCTATAAAGTACCCCATATGAAATGGACCTGACAACAATTTTTGTCCTTAAGGACAATTGGTTAAAATAGGCAAAGCAGCACTCATTTGGAAAGCAAATAGTTTGCTGAAATTGAAAATCCCAGCATTTTTGAAAAACTTTGTTATTTGGGAAAGCAAACTCCAACTCGTTAGTCTGCTCCACGTTTAGGAACAGATTTGCTGCACAAAATATTAGTTTTGAATTACTATTTTTGAAGTCAAAAATAAATTAATTTCAGCGCGGTTTCGACTTATGGGTGTAGGATGTGTGTAGATTTGGCTGTTTTAAAAATCCAAGTAGCACTCTATTTATAGGAGAAAATATTTCTAGCCTGGGTAAGATTTTTGAGTTATTTATTACTATTTTTTGAACCTTCCTTATTGGAGATAATTTATTTATTTCTTGAAAATCTTTTATTATGTACAAGTACATACAAAATGGAAACATCAATGGTACAAGGATTTTTCGAGCCTACTTCTAGCTGCCGGGCATTCGCCTAAATATTGAATGAGTGTTTCTTTTTCGGCTGGACTGCATGGTCTCCTAATAGGCGGCTGGCTGTGAGCATTGCTTTTAAGCTGGTCATATCTTTTTGCAATTTCTTTCGAACGTGGTTTGCTTATACCTTGCTGTAGGTTTGACACATCCTTCTAGATATGCCCAATGGTCTTCACAGAGAATTCTGAGGAGACTTTTGCCTTGCCATAAAAGTTGTCATGCCGCGAAATACAAATCAGGGTGACTTTGAATTGATTAAGTGCGAGGTGAGCTTAAACTGAAGAAAATTTATCAGTACATTGAAGACGTATAAATGTAATGTACACAAAAATGCATTGCTCATTAGAAGCAGGTCTAAAGTCTTTTATCCTTTTTAGTGTGTCTTAAACCTCATAATGCCGTGTACTCTGTTTCCGGTTGTTAGCTTTCTTTCAAGAGATCGACTTCAATTCGTTGATCTCCGTTCTTGCAAATAATAATGAAGACGAAAACAAGAAAAGGTTGGTTTGGTGACCTTTTTACTTCATAAATGGGTCCTGGTTTCAACGAAAAAAGGTCATGGATTTTCGCGATGTGTGTATGATTCTCGCTGTCTAATTGAATTGAAACGCAGCATCGTCCAACTTTCTTCCACCGCATAGTTAGCAGAGGACAAAAGGTTAATAATAGTTGGCGCAACAGGTCCGGTGGGACCCAAGGCCTTGCTTCTCACAACCATTCGTTTTGTGTGAGTTTCGTTTTCGGAACGAATGGAAGGGATCTACAATTTTATGCCGATTCCAAACGGCTAATTGAGAAGCTCTTTCAAGACAGTTATACTCTCGGTACTTGTCAGACGTTCGCGAGAGGTGGCGCAGTGGAAAAAAACCTAAGACCTAAGTTGGAATTTGGGTTTTTGCGGGATTTGAGCCTGGGACCCCTCGCTTAGTAGTCCAACACACTAATAAGCCACTGCGCCTACAAAAGGTTGCTCTTCCATATAATTAGCGAGAATTTAAAAAAATATGGTTGCAGACTTCTTTTTCAACATCGTAAACTGTTGCTGTCTTCTTTCCAATCCCCATACCAAATGCCAGACTCCTCCTATCATTCACCGCCACAGTTAATTGTTTACTTTTAAAAGCACACTTTACAAAAATTATGTAACTCCTTCGAGCGAAATGCCCCCGAGAGTTGCCCGATGTCTTAATTTCTTTTCCATTCAAAACTTTCCATGTTCGGCAATTTGTCAACAATTTGAATCCTCAGCAATTACACACATGGTCTCCCACCACACCCACTCCAGATAGACCGCACACATAAAATCTTGATGGGTGAAACTTTTCTCTCGATTCAACTCCCACCCCTTCGTGATAAGCCTCAAAGCACTCTGCAAGCAATTAAAATACACAAATTGAGCAACCACTCGACTGAACATAATAATAATTTTAGAATCCCTACCCCCGTCCCGCCCCAAAATGTTCCTTTTACCTTGCAGTAATGTCATAAACTAAGAGAGAGTTGTCACACTCGCACTATTCCATTCCGCACACTTTATCCTCCAGCAAAGGCCAAAGACAAACTTTAACTTTTACTTGATTTACCATATTTCAATACACTTCCCTCGTTCTATCCTCTACAGCTGGCAAGTGGAGTATCCTGCTGCACTCACCTGTATACGTACATCGTACATGTTCGAATGTTCGAAAGTTAAACCAAATTTAAATTTACCTTAAACAAAATTCAAAGTGATATGGAAACTATTTACGAAACCAGAAAGGAAAATCGTTAAGGAGGCATTTGTTTGGCTACAAATTTCTGGAGCATTTACTGTTTATGCATTTCGTAAAGTTTTCCTTTTGACTTGCTGGCTGGTGTTCTCTCTCTCACTCTGTGCGAGCGTATTTTATCTTCTTAAGTCGTTAGTTTAACTTACCTTAACTCCTTGGTTCGGAGACTGTGTATTGTGTATATGCATGCAGATGTGTTAAGAAGATGCACAGGTGCCAGCTAGAGCCCAAGAAAGTGCCGAGTGTGAGGATATTTAAGTTTTTGGTCAAAAGTTAACATTTTTGACCTTAAATACTGTTTTCGGATGCACGTGCTGAACTAGCTGGCTGTCTCTGTCAGATGCGGGTGCAATTGTGGTTGGAGAATATTATGTTTTGGTTATGGTATGTCGCTGTTGTTTATACTTGCTCGACTTGTGGTTTGAGATCTACCCAAGTACAGGGAGGGTGCCGTGGTGGGATCTTGTTCACCTGCAAATGGCAATGGCTTTTCAGGATTAGTATGGGGAAGTAATGTTTACTTTCGATTACTTACTATTATATTGCAGTGAGGGTAGGAGTCCATGCTCTGACAGTGATCACACACGAAGTGCTATAAATTTCCCACAAAAATTACGAAAATATCCTTTTCGACACCCAGTTGTTTGAAAATGTCACGAAATACACAGACAGGAAAAATACAGAATATCACAAAGGCAAAGGAAATTCAGATCTACTGCGAACAATTTTTCCCTTACTCCATCACTCATTGTTGAAAACTTGCTTTGTAGGCGAAAGCATTTGTCAAATAAGACAAATCACGAGTGTTTTTACGTTTTCGCTTTATCTATCAAATGATAAGAATTTTTGGTTATTCGGTTCACATCAATGTAAACTTGAAGCTCGCTTCTGGTGAAACAACAAAATTGAATCACAATAGCTAGCAGAAGTTGACTTTTGTTAAATTTGTTTCATTTCGATGAAATGGTAGGAGGTGGAATTTAGAGGTCACTAGCAAAAGACCTTAGACCATAGAATCGAATTTTGTTTTTTTCTATTTCCCCGGGCCAATGAGTCGAACGATTGCGATCAAATAAAAGCTGAATGCGAGTTCAAATCCACATCGGACAAAATTTTAACTTCCTCGATTACGTAATAAGAGAAAGGTATTGTTTTCGCACAAAATTTCTAGCTCGAGATGTAATCAATTTTGACATTACGACCAAAACGACTGCCGGATTTGTTTCAAATGTTGGATTTGTAGTTTGTAGGCCTACAGTTTGTGGTCCTTTTTTTTTGCACTAACCGCAATATTAATGGAACTTCCCAAATAAAATGTTCATACAGTTTGATTTGTTCGAAAACGGTTCGAACGATTTCAACCAAAATTGATATATGTTTTGGTAAAACTGCATAGCTTTCTGCCAATAAAAATGCAATCACAACTATACGAAAAACTTATTTTTAGCAAATATTTCTTCCTTTTCTTCAACCAAATTGAGTATGCACATGCACCGCCAAGTAACAATCTTATTTCGGTAAGGTTTTATCGAGGCTTTTTCCCCTCCCGCAATACCAACTGCATAAGGCATACAGGAAACAAATCTGACGCACTTTTGTACAGGTAGGGCATTACCGAAACTTTATAGAAACCTAATAGAAGCTTTATAAGAGCACAAAATATGAAAAGAAAAATATAATTTTTGTTTTTAATTTTCACTTTTTGCAATTTCTTATTTTATTACTTTTTTATCCTATAATAAACTTTTTAAACTAATTGACTTTTTTTCATGCAGTACTCTTAAAATTTATATTTTACTTATAATGGAGTCGCACTGAGAATCGAACATGTGTCATGCGTCATAATGCTGTAGCAGTGGTAAATCTTCCTGTCAGAAGCTCTCAAGAGGCTCCTCGAAAGCGCTTCGAAACACAATCCTTAACGAAGCACAAATTTTCAGACGTCTAATAGAGATCTTACCGAAACTTTATTTCATATCGCTCTATAAAGCCTGTGTGTATGCTTCGCAAAGAACGTACAGAAGGTATTTTTGAAACAATTACTTCCTAATAAATACTTCAGTTAATAAATACTATAGAAGCTCTATCGAAACTGTTCCCTACAGAAATAACAAATTGTTACTTGGGCCTTAAAATAATTCCAACAACGTGGACCTTACGCAATCATAGAACTCACACTTCATTTGCACCCCACACACTTCAATCGGCATATTCAGTCTATAACTGCTAATGCAAATTTTTAGACAAAATCTAGAATTTATGTAACGTTATCGGTCCATCGCGATCCTACTTCCAATCATAGACGCACCTTAAACCAGTGTCACTTATCTATTCCAGTCAAAAATGAAAACATTCCTAACAGATCAGAAAGCGGAGCTTCATCCACGCTTGTCTTTGTACTCAAATAATCTTGTAAAGTCTAAGAGCTTAGAAAATAGCACGTAAGGCTCTTTTAAGTCTCTAAGCAGAACGTGCGAAAATTGCCATCGTAATGTCAGAATTGCCTGTTACTAAGAGCTTAGACTTTTAAAAACTCACATTGTTATTTGATATAGGTACTGTCAAAGTGAATTTTATTTAACACTACTTATTCTTTTATTTTATGTACGGTTGCTTCTGAAGTTTTTAACTTTTCCTTCCAATTTCTTGTGGCCCAGTCGTGCACTTTATTTATTTGGGTTTTTGGTGCAAATTTTATACCGTAGAGCTTAATATTTAACGATTTGATGCTACTGTGGCCAATGGCAGTTATAAAGGGTTTTTCAACAGGGACGCTACAAAAGTAGAGTGACAGGGACAGCAAACGACGCCGAATTTCTTGCCGCTCTTTTGACATTTCTCTTCAGTAAGGTTTGCCATTTCCATGATGGAAAGATAAACGAGCCAACAACGAGTCGAACTTATTAAAATTTACTACCGAAATTCGGAGTCAGTGGCCTCAACATTAAGAGCGCTACGTCCAATTTATGGTCGTCATAATCGTTCTAGCAGATCAACAATTGAGCGTCTAGTGGAAAAATTTGAATCCACAGGCACAGTACAAAATGTTCCCGTGCCAGTGAGACAAAGAAGTGCCCGTAGTGTCGAGAATATTGCTGCCGCTGAGGCTTCAGTTGAAGAAAGCCCAAATGTGTCTCTCACACATCGTTCTCAAGCGTTGGGCATCTCTGTGACGTCGTTGTGGCGAATTTTGCGAAAAGATCTTGGTCTACATCCTTACAAGATTAAATTGGCGCAAGAACTGAAGCCGCTTGACCACCAGAAGCGTCGTATGTTCGTGAATTGGGCTGAGCAACAACTTCATTGATATTTCATTGATATCCAAAACCGTTTTTGTTTTATTTAAAAAAACTTTTGTAGCGCTCTTTCTGAAAACCCCTTTACAATTCCTTGGTCCGTGGTATTCTCTCCCATAGTAGTTGACTTCAATTGCTATGGCCTTTCAGATCCCTTGACTAAATTGCCAAGCTTCCAACATGGTGTAGTTCCGGTAGCCTTTGACTACCTTTAAAATATAACACCAAGTCTATCATTAAAGCTTACAACTTTCTAATCACAATCCAAACCATCCCAAGTAAATTGCAGATTATTAAAATTGCTAATTAGCTAAATTTGATCGTTGCCAATCTGATCGTTAGCCATGGAAATAATTACCCTTTTGTGAAACAATCGGCCCTCCCCCCGTGAATAGCCACACAGAGGACGGTGTGAACATCATCATTATAAATATTTTTCTTTTATTTGTAATGACAAACGATCTAAAGATCCATTCCATTTTCACAAGAACCCGAATGTGTATTTCCCACAGGAATCATAAATCATCACACCATCCATTCGCAGAAATCCATTAATTCTTACATTCCCTATGGCAAAGAACCAGTGTGTAAAATGTCAATAACCTCTCAGGAAAATTAGAACATTCTATAAATATCGGCAACAACATCTAGACCACCTTTGCTCGATTGTGGATATCCATACGCAGCAACCGTAACCAGTATCTCTTGCGATACGATATTCACAGAAGGGTCTGACGTACCACGTTGTAAATGTTAACGCGTTGATGTGGGTAAATTACCAAAAAAAAAACGACCAGCGTAACTCATATGTGATGCAAATTAGCAAAATAGATTCCAAGGTTGTCTCGCAGACCGAAATTAATAAAAACCCAACGAGTGGAAGTGGTGGAAATAATAAATACATTAAATAAAATTACTTGGCGCCCTTTACCTTGCTGACACACATTTTATGGTAAAATATGCTTTTGGCGATTCCTCCTCTTACTTCTTTTTTTTTTTCTCCTTACGCAACGCCAATAAATTACGCTTCACGTTTTGAGTTTTTGACGAAATTACCATCGATGACCTCACGTGTTGCGTGAATAAGTAAACATCCCGCTAAGGGAGTAGCGGCGCCTCCGGCAGCAGCGCGATGTCTAAACACTTTTCGTTTCAAGGAAGTTCCAGCGACCGAAATTCCGTCGTGACATGCTTTTCGGTATTTTTGGACTACTCCGAGGACTATTCGCCGAGCGAAAATCATTTAATTAAAATAAATTATCATATCAAAACAACCAACGCAATTTACAATGTTTAACCGAATTTTACATTGCCGCTCGAGCGTCGTGCGTGTGGGTGCGGGCCTGACAGCGTTTTAGATACCAACCCAATATAATAGAAAATAATTTTCCAGAACAAAATAGGACACCAGTGGACACTTTGTCAGCCGCAGAATGCTGAAGAAACGGAAAATTCTTTCTCTGCGAAAAATAGTGTAAAATAATTGCCAACGCACCACAAAAAGTGTCATGTACATGTCCGCAGTTAATTTACATCCTCCGCAGCCAAGAGTCGTACGAGCGCACCTATCAGCCAAAGGAAGTGCTACTATTAAATATTATTTTGTATACGCAAACAAGAAGAGCACACCATCAATTAGAAACAATATTTTCAGCTCGTCACATAAAAAGGAAATACGTTTGTAAAAACGCCACCTCCATGAAGTGATCTCGTTCTGTCTGCCACAGCTTGGATAAGTTAATTTTTCAAACCGCACCAAGATGATGAATGATCCTAAATATCTTTGCGGTTCGGTATATATATATAGCCACCTTGGGTGCGTAAGCTTGGAATTCTCTTTGCAAGAGCGAATTTGATTTGGTTTTCTCTATAAATAGAATTCGCGTTTATTAGTCTTGTTTTTGCGAAAGCATTATCATTGCGAAAATATTAATTGTTTGGTATATTTGGGTCGAGTCACAGACGGCCCCATACTTTGCCCGGTTATCACTGGTACAAGTAAGTAAGTAATGCCAAAATGTCAATCATCATGATGGCAGAGGCGAGCGCGTGAACAATACCTACACCGGTTTCTAAATAGAAACTAAAAGTTTTATAAATACAATTTAATCACAACTATCTCGATAAATTGTTTACGCTACTATTCGGTTTACAGCATGTGACAAGTTTTTGCATTTAATGAAGGGTGACTTTGGTGGGGCTTAATCTTATCTCCAGATTCATTTGCTTCATGGTGGACGAATGATAAATGATTGTTCGAGGCATATCATGAAATTCGGTTGGTTACAATGGCTACGCGCGTGCGTATCGAAGGGTCCAAGGTAATTTTGAGACTTATTGTTCCTCCTTATCGCTGAAGTGTTTCGTTTTACTGTATTTTTTTTAATTTTTTATTTTTTTTTTGTTTCGTTTATGTCGATAAATTTTATTTTTTAAAGTAACGATAAGGTATGGGGAGATATTGCAGGTATAGGTGTAATCTTCTTGGGTGAACCGACCCTATCCAGTTTGCCCAGTGACTGATACCTAGTTTTGGAAAAGACTCAGGTGGCATATATACGTTCTGACCAATAGCCGAGGGTATACAAATTGTAAAAAGGCTCCCTTTCACACAGGCATCGGCAAGTTCCTAGCTTTTGTGGGGAAATTCAAGTCCATAAGTGATCGGTTGATGGTGGCATGTGATCATAGTTCATAGGCATTAGAAACGTTGCCGCCCAATGGGTGTAGGGTAGGTTGGGTTAGGTTGAAGTGGCTTTCGGCTAGCCGACACACTTAGACCATTGTAAGGTCCCTTGTGATACCAAATGAATCTAAAATTTAATTCTTCCTACTCGTTGAACCAATTGGAGCTTCTGATTAGCTACGAGGTTACGAATGTCTTTTTTTTTAGATCGCTTAGATCATTATAGTAGAACGCGCCCAAATGGAGTTTTCGTCTTTGTGAGAGGGCCGGACAAGTACAGAGGAGATGGAGAATAGTTTCTTCCTCCTCCTCGTCAAGACAGCTTCTGCAAAAATCGTACGCCAAGCCTTGTTGCATGCCTGCCAGACAGTGTCCTGTGATGACACCTATTGTAGCACTGATATGCTTCCTGTCAAGGGAGATCAAGTATCTAGAACATTTTAGATCCAGACTTGGCCAAATCCGTTTTGTCGCTTGACATGTCGAGCCGGTTGTCCATCTAAGATTTGTTCTATTGACGGCTGCGGAAGCTGCCGTTTGCCTGCTGAAGATGTCAATGGGTGCCAGATAAAACAGTATGTCAAGTGCAGCAGAGGGGATAGTCCGAACATGGGTGTAAACCTTTCTTACTGGTTGCAAACATAGTAAATTTCTTCTAACCACAATTTCTACCTGTAGTTCAGCAAACATTTTAAACCTTATAAACCCAAAATAACAAGGCTTTTCGAGAACGGAAGCCATACCCATTGGACCAACAAATATCGTAAGATAGAACCAAAATCTGTAATTTTCTTTCATGTGGCTTACTACGGTTGTTGAAGGACGAAGTTCTACCATCATGTGTGCATCCCACCGAGCGTGGAATGGTTCCTCCATAGTCGGAACATCTTGGTGAAATCGTTCGCCCTTTTCTTTACTCAAGTCACATAAATTAAGAGGAAAACGATCTTAATGGCAGTGCAGGAAGTGTACTCTGATGGTTGTTGGAAGTGAGACAACATCTCTTCAACGTAATCTTCTTCTGATTGCTTCAGAAATTGTAAATAACTGCTAAAACTAGGACCATAAACTACGAATTTTTGGGCTTGCTTCAAGCTTTTCTGAACTCATATTCGGAACATCTGGTATAGTGGCCCTATCTTAAGAGCTGGAGCTGCCAGAAAAAAAGCTGACAGTGAATTCGCCGAATTAGTAAATAAATGTTAAACTATTTAATGCACCAAAAAATAATTTTGATTTAACAAGAACCATTTAACACTCCTGAAGGAACTCGATTGCAAAAATACAACAACACATCAGGAGTTGCATCTTTACCTACTGTGTAGGGTGTTCAAAATGTCGTACTAGTAGAACAACTTTTGTTCGATTAAAAGAAAGGAACCGTCTAATGACATCCAAGCCAATGGAAGCTTGTTACTAGTTAGGTATCCACCGAACACCGATTAGGAAGCAAACGAGAATATGGATTCCATAGCCAATGTTCTATAGAAAATCTCTTAAACTATGTAGACCACTTATAGACGCAGGCAATCGCATAAAATCGCGGATCCAAAGCAATTCGGGTTTTGCTTAAAGCCCTAGACGAATGCCTGGTTCTACCCGAACTAACGCCTCCATTTCCTGTCGCTTTTGCGTTTCACTTCACTTCGGAATGACTGCCCAAAGATTATGCTTCTCTTCTCTACTTTTATTAATTTTGTATAATTTGTTCTTTTTATATGTGTATTGTTCCGGGATCACGTTAACACAACTCATCCAGGACGTAGACTTAGTAAAACGTACATTTAGTTGTTGCTTCATTACAATCGACAGCCGGAAGATGTAGGAATTTAAAGTTTTCCGTCATGGAAGAAAGATTTCAAGTCACGGTCGGTTTTATGGCTTACCACATTAGAAAAAAAAAAAAAAAAAAAAAAGTACATCAAAAACACCACAAATTAAAACGGACAGCCGACCAATGTGTTCCAAAGAATCCATGCACCTTCTTGTAGTGTCAGTCAATTGGGGAATAACATAAAAGGACCACTTAGCCAATATCGCTAGATCAGCGTTCTCAAAGTCAAGTTACCGACTTGGAACAAAGAGGTATAGCTCAGCCCAAAGCAACTCCCCCTTCTCTATAGAGCACAGGTTAGACGAGGTCTGGAATACTGCTTGCTTCACAGCAATTCGACAGATATAGGCGATCTCGCATTAAAATCGAATAAAAGACCGCATCGATGCCTACAAATAGTGAAATTTAAGATCTTACAGTCGAAGTTGACAAAGTTATTCGTCGAATTGTGAAATATGAACGCCCTACAAAGTGCAGAGCCGCAGGCATAAGTGTGCTAAAGTCCTTAGCGAGGGGCTATAAGATCGAACCCCGGACCGCTTGGACTTGATTTACTCCATTTATCCCGAATACCAACAAAAGCTAAATTTTTTAAAACAAATTTTGAAACTCGCTTCGTGAAGAGATATTTACGTTCAAAATTAAAACCTCTCCGCGTGGCTCTAGGGGCGCAGTTGAACCTCGGTTTCCAATCCCAGCAAATGTAAATCGTAGACGAACTCAAATTGAGCCATCGTATTTATAAGGTTACAGCTAAAAGGAAACGTCCTACGAAGGCAAGGTGTACAAGGCGTGCTAAATACTGGTTCCCTGCCTCGATTACCTGTTTCTAATTATAAGCAGATTCCCCCACAACACTCTTGTAGTGGACAGGTCTGGGGTTTTTTTCCAAACCTTTGGTTAACCAATCGCCATGCAACTAAAAATCCCACAGTCCCAAACATACTGGCAAGGGTCAAGCTACCACACACTGATTTTGAACTCCGTGACACTCAATCTGTCTTTTGCAAAGTGCACCTCCACCCCCCACCCATCCCTATGGAAAGCCCACAGTATACGATCATCATGAGAAATGTCTTCGTGTAACCTACAGTTAACTTTATCCACGTCCCAACCAAAAGAATAAGGAAAACGAAACGAAACGAAAACAGAAAGAAAAAACCATAAAAATGAATAAATGAAAACTGGCCACCGATAAATGCCCAACCACGGGCATGTTTGCTTGCATAGGCTTCATGTGGCAGGCAGCAGATGCCACCGTCATCAGTACAATTTCAATCCGCAGAAGCCCACGACGATGATGATCATGCTGGTGCTAGAGCTGGTGGTGCGCGGTACATGGTGTTGGTGGTGGTGGTACGCTTCGATAGTTGCCCTGTTGTACCGCAAGGCAAATAGATAAAGGTGCAACTTACTTCCTTGGTTGCAGGTTGCTTGGGCGGTTAGTTGGTTACTTAGATGCTGCAGGAGATCCCTGCTATACTGCAAGTAGGCGCATGCGTCCAGTTTGTCAATTATATTTGTTGTTGCTATTCTCCGCCTAGGGTAGGAGATATCTTCTTCGATTGAATTCAATTTTTTTTTTTTTTTTCCATTTTCCACTTGGCATGAACCTCAGAGAATGTAACTGTATCTTGCATGTTGCATGGCGGCTTTTTCCAGATATCCCCCATCAGTGCGGATGGATGGACACTGACGGTGGACCAGAGAGTGCCTTGGTCGATGCACGGCTACTACTATTACTGTGCAGCAAACCAACGGTCCGGAGAGTCATGTGGCACGCTTGAGTTTTGTTTCTTGTTTTTTTTTCCTCTATTTGATAATCCGATTAAGTGCAACCGGTTGGATGTAGGTTGATAAACCCTTTGCGCGCATGTGAAGATATTTCGTAGTAAACTAGGGAAAATCATTGTACGACCGTTCTCAGGTGCTCGACCGTTTGGCCGCTCGGTCTCCGTTTGTGAGTTGAGAGGAATTCACTCGGTCTTGAGACATGGCCATTTATGGACGATCGACGATGGAACTTTAATTGCTCCGTGACAGCCGCAGTATGCCGGAGTATGCACACGCGTACTCGTACACCAGTTCAATACAAATTATCGCACAATGACAATTTTGTATGTGACCTCAATTAGGATAGGGAAAAACATGTCGCTTCGGATTTCATCTCTTGCTGGAGAACATTACAATCAACTATCTAGATCCAATGGATGACAGGTGGCACATACCGCAAAGCAAACTCTCAGCTCTTCGGAGGAAATAATTAGATGGCAGCCCGTAAAGGCGTACAAGTGTACGTGCGTGAGCCAGAGGTGGTTCGGTGCAATTATCCTATTCGTCGGAGCTGAGTGTTGTTGTTTAGTAATAAATATTTACACTTTACTGGGTGGTGTGATGCTGGTGCAGTCGAAGCGATTACAGTCGCTACAAATCGTCAATTGCATGTTGCGTTTGAGTTGGATGGGCTATAAAAATTGTACGGTATGTAGGAGCTGGCTAAAAAGTCATCCGAAACTGGATTTGGAAGATCTTTGAAGGAATCAGCGAAAAGATATTTTAATTAGGCCGGCTGTGTTGTTTGCGACTGTAATGAATGTTAATTGAGAGTTATCTTTATATTCGTAGTTTGGAAAGCTCACCTTTGAATTGGGGACTGGCTATAAGGCCATTTGAAGGAGATCTATGGCAATCTTTATGAAGATAGTCGGAGCATTAGTAGACGGCATTTAAGACGTAAAATGCGATAGAAACTTGCCCTGTATTTGTTGAGTTTGTCTTTAAAAATGTGCAATTTGGAAGATTCAAATTGCGTGCTATTTCTACAATCAGATGTCTTCCGCACTCAACTTATTTGCAAGCACAGCGTGTCATATCTGCACGGTGAACTAACGTTGGGATAAGTTGGGAAATACAGCAAACAAAACGTTTTCCTAGCCTCGCACAACTGTTCGTGTGTGTACGTCTTTTATTTTTGGCAAAATAGAAAAGACTTACAACTTTCATCCCCTACAAAGATGCTGAACCTACTAAGAACTAAGTGAAAATTGATGGCCATACATGAATTGGGTGGTTACTGTCATAAACTGACGCCCGAAGGTCTTTGACGTTGTCCAGTTTTTACCAAATACTTAAAAACCGTTGTTGAGCCGCTTCACGTGGATTCCTAAAAGCCTCTTTAGATTTTTGTCGGTTTTCTATAAAATTAAAGACAGACAGACATATTTTATGCGAGAAGTCGTCATTATTTGCCTAACAACGATTCAATTTCGTAAACAAAATGATCACGGATAGTGTTGTTATGCCCACTTCACCATTTTTCCCTCGAGAAGAGTTGTGATTCTTCCCTTGTTGCCGCAATTTATAGCAAACATTTGACACGTGTTCTTACTGAATATTATCCTTTTAGAAATGGAATTGGACATTTCTAAGCGTAGGCATTGTTTTTTTTTAAATTAATGCCTTTTCTTGGCTCGAAAGGTATCCCTCGACAAACTTTTGACCTTTGAAAAATGTGCTTGAGTCTTCTCCACTTCACTGAAATGTGCCTCAATTAGATTGTAGCTTCTGTTGAGATGCCCACAAATCTCTGGAGAGTCAAACCAAAATTTTAATAAAATGGCTACAACTGTTTCCCAGCATGTGTGCGAACTGATATTGATTAATATTTGTATTTGTTTTGCTGAGATTCAAAAATCAGTAAATTTTTAGACTTGTGGCTTAAAGCGTTCCCGGGTTTTATTTTATTTGTTTGTGCTACGAATGCAAACCTAAAATCTGACTAATTTTAAATGCTTTTCATTAAACAACAAAGCTTAAAAGTTGTTAGAGACACGGTGACCGCTGCAGAATTCTGAAAAGTCGCTAGTCGCAAAAAAAAAAATATCTGAAGCTATTCTGCAAATTAAGAATTTTAAAACGATATTTAACAAGCTGATATTTAAGTGGCTCGCTTAACATTGTAATAATCAAAATAGCAACAAATTGTGGCTTTCGAAAAAAGTCCCAAATCACAACCTATCTCGCACAACGGTCACGCTGGTTACAGGGCTTAAATATTAAAAATAATATGCCTCCCTACGTGCAAATGTTCTTATTAAATTTAATTGTTTTCTTGTCCTATATGCGTATACAAAATTCTTAAAGAATTATTGTCAAGAAAATCCCAGGAAACAACAACGCTGATAGGAGATTGAAATTATGAAAATGTAGACGCAGTCCGTTCACTTGCCATCAAAGTTATCCAGTTTTAGGGTCGCAAAGAAACAAAAACAAAAAGAAAAATTCAAACAACTTCGATCGGTAAGCCACTCATGGCTGCATCTAGCCAAAACAAGTTCTTAAAGCTGGGCTACCCCTAAAAAAAACTTAGTTACGATTGGTTAGGAATAATTCTGATGAAAAGACAGTCGTACAAACAGCAGACTACTGTCAAAGGTCCTCCTTTTGACGGCACTCTCCCGCTGCTTCAGCTTTAAGAAAAGTCCGTCGGTTTTCTAAATCTTGTTTTTAATCTAATTCTCAATTGTGTGGGTTGAATAAAACGTATGCCGCATTAGACTTTTCATACAGATTTTAATTTGAATTTATTTTTTATAAAATAAAAGCCAGACAGTTTGGTCTAGATTTTAAACCATTTTTAAAGGGTAGGTATAAGTGATAGAAGTTCGACGTAAATCGGTAAAAACAGAGACAATTGCTTTAAATTACTAAGAGTCTTCTTACTCTTACTCGTACTTTTACATTTAGCAAGAGTTCGCCCAGTGGAAGAAATTCTTCCATTTTAGTAATCTGGCAAAAACATTGCATCTCTGCACAAAGCAACAAAATCAATCGAATATGTTGTGTCTAAGGCATTGAAAGTGGCTCTTAACTATTCGCCTTCGCCTATTTATATAGAAGATATCATATTCATTAACCCACGGTAGTGGTTTCTCGAGACCTCAAGTTTGCGAACTACAATTACACAAGTACTGCTACCAGCATATTACAGGAAAACGTTCACCTTAGTTTATTTGTTTTAAATTCAACAACTATGCCACTCGTGTTCGATCATCATTTGAACTATTTGTGGCAATGCTTATTTGTAAGTATTATTTGAAGTTGTTGGCGGTTACATAAAACGATTCATGGAAAAAATTATTTCTTCACTCCAAAGATGTTTGATTTTTTTTGCGAAATAAAGCCCTGAAAAAAAAATGAAAGTAAAAGTACAACTCCCAGAAGGCATGTAACAGAAAATCAGTTTTGTACAGGTCGGGAATCGTATAAAACGCCTTTAAAATTGTGTTAAGTTGCCTATAAACTTACTTGTAAACTTTTCAAGTAGCAAAAACTTCTTTTGTCTACAGATTATGACTTGTAGCTTTGTGAAACCGGGCTCAGCTAATTGGGAACAAAATAAGGAAATTGTATGAACATTAATTTACAAATCATGCATCACTAGAGTGCAGAGTGCTCCCTTGTGAGCACGGCCGTCTTAAGCAAAGTCGGCGCCCTTGAGCACGGAAGAATTTGAGGCCATATTGGAAAGTAAAATAAGAGGATGACTAACACATTTTTGTTATCTACAGCATTTTCTTAAACAGCCATCAAAAGATTTCTTAGAACAATCAGAAGCAACGCGAGCACGGGTCAGCTAGTCACAATAATGAACAGAATAAAAATAATCTAATCATAAATAATAACTAATATGTATTAAGCTTTGCTTTAAGGTTACGATTATTTAAATAGCAGTAATACGAATTAATTATTTATACATTTATGCTTTCCAAATTTTGTGAGAAGGTTCAGAGGCTTAAATAATTCCTGTCAGGAGGTTCATAGGCTCAAATATATTTTTCAGTAGATTTAGCGCCAAAACTAATTCTGGCAGTTAGTTGAGCGGTAAAATAAAGTTTTCCAGGGACATTTTTCGCATAGGGCCAGACAACTAGCTGTTTTAATAAACACAGGCGAAAAAAGATGTTTATAAAATTCAGCTCCAACCTTAAAATTCTAAAACTTTATTTACAATAAGTGAAAAGTTAAAACAAACCATCATTTTCATACTAATAGAAGAATATTTATATTTAAATGAAAACTTAACTTCTAAAGAAATCAGAGTTTCTATGTTTAAAAATAATTTTGAAATTTCGACTCACCCGAGGGTAAATCTACTTTCTGGGAACTTAAAAAAAAAAAAAAAAAAAACTGATTTAGTATCTGATTGATATTTTAATTTAGAAATGTTCACCATAATTCTCAGTACAGCCCGACACAAAAGCCTAGACGGTGGCGAAATGCGGAACCACATATTTCCTACCTGGTAATGCCACATTTTCTGTCGAACTTGGCGTCGGCAATGTCACGTCATGCCATGGCTTATCACTGTTGCCATAAAGTCGCTAGCAATGCCCTCAATGACTCTATAAATTTGTTTGTCAAGCTACCCATATAGAAAAAAAATAAAAATATAGTGTAAGTGAATATATCGTCCCTAGGCACGGGCCCGATGCACCCTTATGATAAAGACGGTACTGCTTGTGAGACGTCAAGTATTTTAATTTCTGTCAGCAAACTATTAATACTCATGGAAAGAAAATTTGCAAATTTACACACTTTCTCACTTGGAGATTTTTTGGAATGCGAGATCCGTAAAAGGAATCGGGATTTATTTTTATGCAACACATGACAGCTCTGTTTGTTTTGACGTCACCAAACATTTCCATGTCATACCCTTGACAATACACATTTTCTTCATTAGAATGACAATGTACATATAGATGCCAATTAAAAGTGATGAAACCTTACTTGACTTGTACTGTGTAGCAAACGCAATTATCTCATGATACTCTGCTCTGTCAACCCCTGTACCATCCCACGCGAAAGCCAAAAACAGATACCCCCGTGTTGGTCTATTTGCAGAGTGGTCAACTCTGTTGTGTTTTTGCAAACACGATTTTGTAATCGACCTTCCCTCATTAGTGGTACAGCAAAAACTGCTGTCATTGGAAATAAAAAAAAAACTATCCACAAAACAGGAAAAAAAAAAAAAGAATCCATTTCGATTATCTGCACATGCAAGTAGTCATGTTTATTTGTATATATTAGACACACCATTTTCCGCTCTGATGACCATAAAAGTCGTTGAACGATCTCCACTGTTTATTTTTTTTACATATCTAATTTTTTTGTAAATTTGCAATACTAACAAATAAATGCAAAAACCAAAAACAGCCTGCTGGGAAAAAAAAAATACCTACAGTCTCAATACACATGTACTTCTCTGCACGAACTGGTACTGGCTTTCTGGTGGTGCTGCTGCTGGTAGTAGTGATGGTATCATGCAGTTGCCATATAACCTAACCTTAACGATTATTTCTCAATTCCAACCGACCAACCAACTGACCTCGATAATAGCGCAAATTTACTATTTTGTATATATGGCATCATGGTTTCGCTTGTCGAGCGCTGAGGCTACACTCTATACACAACCTATTGCGCCCAATGCGTAACAAGCGCACTCTGCTGCTCTGATCTACACAATGACGTCATTTGCGAATTCGTTTTTCTCAGAAGCAACCGCTCGCCGACACGACACATGTTGTTTGGCATTTTTTTTTTTTTTTTTTTTGATTTTTCTTAGGTTCTTCAACATTTGCCAATTGAGTACAATTTTAGGGCCACCATCACATAATTTCCTTCAATTTATTGAAATGATTTCACTTGGCCTGATGGTGCGGCATCTAATACACACGAGTGATAAAACGAGATATTCGTCATAGGTACATGCAAGTATATGTGTGTGTGAACACATGAAATTCGCCAAGCGAATGCTTGATAAAAGACAAATAGAGTTCGGGCTGAGTTTTATTTTTTCGGCGAAAGAATGAGAGAAATCAAATAAGAAAAAAGGTTGGCACTGACCCAGATTTTCAAATGAATAGTGTAACTGACAAAACTTCATTAGATCATGTCATGCTGTGCGTGTGTGTGTGGAAGTTGGTTTAATACCTATATATATATATATTGCGTCCCTCATTGGAAAAATGTTGCCAGGAAATCGGGAAAAAAAACGCTTGTGTGATCAATGGATGGAAAAAAGTGAAAGGGGAGGGCACGATTCTTTACCTACCTGACCTATTTTTATTGTTTTCGACAATTCCAAAAATATACTTACACTTACTCAGCTGAGGCCTATCATCAAGTGGTTGTACTTTGTTTGGGCCACTAGGTAAAGGTGTGTAAATATTTCCTTAGCAATTGATGTTTTGTTTTGTTGTGCCTAAAATTTGCACTGCTGCAGGTTTTTGCAAGCAAATTTAGAAACCTTTAAGTAATAGGCGATGACATTATAAATAAAAAAACTATCAGCCAAAAAGTACGGTCCTCTCTTTACCTAGGATCTTAACAAACGGAAAAGCCTAAGAATATTTATCGTCTTTGTACATCTTTCGCATTAAAGGTTGTCAGAGGTATAGCATATTGTATTTATAAGCTTTCTGACTTCATGAATTATAAGAAGTGACATTTTTTGAAGCAGAGTCAAATTTCCAGTTTGCAAGCACGAAATTTACTTCTGCGTTCAATACAAGCCAAAATTAGAAGAAGAAAAAAAAACAATCGGAGAAGCTTTTACTCCTGGATGTGTCGGCACAAAACAAGTTTCGGTCAAAAAAGCCAGCACTGTAACAATTAGCTTATGCTGACGGCTGAACTCGAACAAATTCCTTTTTTAGGTAGAAACCTCTTTGTTGGCCCAGATTAAACGAGGAATCAAAAAGATGTTCGCTCCCGGCTTAACTAAAGATCTGGCTTTTTTGACAGAAACATGTTTTCTGTCGATACACAGAATTGAATGCAAAGGATGTAAATCCATAACTGACCGATCTCTAAGATCTATTGGTTTTTCTTTTTAAAAGCACTGAATGATCGGTCGAAAATGTACGTCATCTTATAATCAATCTTGCTAATTATTTAGAAAAAATATCAATGTGATCACTGAATTGTGTCCAAGTCGAAAACATTCTGAAACAATAGGGGACATGTTTTTTAAATGATCGTCTGAATATTGCAGAAAGGTCTTAGTTGGACTGACAGTAGATTCAGTGCCCCAAACTTAAACTAAGATATGAGAAGGGATCAAATCTAAAGATCGATTGTGTTTACGCCAAAGCACGATCTATAATGAAAAATTTGCGAATTTGACCAACGATAGATCGTGAATTAAAAATGTTCTTCATTGAACCAGCACTTCGCGATGATTATAGTACGGACATGTTCAATATCAGAGGATCGGCTTTAAGGATCCACCTTGCAATTCAGACGATCCTCACCAACCACTTAGAAACACGCTACTCTATAAAGCTTTGACAGTTCGGTTTTATTCTAAGCCAAAACTGGATCGATAAGTGAGTGAGAATTATGAAGGACTAGAAAAGTTGTTAGCGTCGATCACCTATCGATCAATAGTCCTTTTGGACTCAGGGGATTGATTTTTATTAGAAATGATTGGTTTGGCACTGATTTTCTGCCACTTTGATGATCTATCTTGCAAATCAGACGATCCTCGCAAAGTACTTAGAAACGCTACTTTCTAAAGTTTTGATAGTCCGGTTTTATTTCAAGCCTAAACTGGATCGATCATCAGAGTTGATCAACGGTCGATCGTGATTTCTAAAGTAATACTATGGACTTCAAACCGATCGTTGACCCACCACCGTCATAAAATCAATACTCAAATTGTTTGTTTCCATGTTTCCGGATTATTTGCACATAAGAATAGCAGGGGATCAGTTTAAGCTTTAAATCAAAAGATCTGTAGTGTGAGTTGAGAAACGCGGTCAGTCGAAATTCATAACCGTCGATCACCTATCGACCAATGGTCCTTACATTTTAGACTCTGTTTGCAGAAATGCTTGGTTTGACACTGATCGATCCCTTAAAGCAGACAATAATCTAAAATTTAAGGATCAACTCAAGATCATTTTAAGATCGATATTACAAGTTTGAACTACGCTGTTGAGTTGTTATTTCTGAGTTGCTAATGGATGGCTTATTTGAAAGAGTGTTGACGACTCTCATTAATTTGCGCAGATCATCATCGATCCTTTGCTAAGTATGGACAAGATCACGTAAAATATGGAACAACCTGCTTTGTAACTTTAATGAACAGCTACAACAGCACAAACTGCTCATAAGGCAGACAGTCTCAGTCCCTTGCTCGACCGTAAGGTCAATAGTAGACGTCGACGACTTCAATGACTACTGACCGACTGTTTCTGTTTTTAGTCAACGAAATTATATTCTTTCCACGATTTCTCAAAAATAAATCACTCCTCGAACTCGAAGTTCCATTACATCCCACTCGCAGCCATATAAACCTATACCAGAGCAGGTGTAATGGATTACCGCCAACGTCACAGCATTCCTCAGAAGCCAAACACCAACCTATCTCGGTTATTTTTTGTGGACTCTTTTTCCAGTGTCGACTGTAGATACGTAGTAGAACTTAAAATAAACGGTTCCTTGCAGCACAAACCTGTGTGTTGTGCACTTGCCTCGTCCAAATAACACAAAAACCAAATATGTAGGTACACCTTCAGATACGGCGAAGCCAACCGAATCACAAGAGCAGGTAACACAAGTTTCGCAACAAGCTGCAAAACGAATATGAAAAAAAAAGACAACAGACAAACAAGAGTGCCTACTTCTATACAGTATATGCATGCGCATACAGTCGACTAGGATAGGACGCGAAGAGTTACAGCTATCTGCAGGTATAAGTTTGGTACTATACGCTGCCAGCAACCAGGCTACACGATTTTTAATAATTCTCCGCCAAAATAGGTTATTACACAGGTTATTTGTTGTGAGTCGACTAGCCGAGTGCACGATGGAATATCACTTCTTCTAACGGCTCATTGCTGCCGTTGCCGTCTCGTGGTACCGTATGTGTATCTCTCTGGCAGTGTCTTGTGAAAGGGCTCTTCATATGACCACTTAGATATAGTGTACTCGTTTAAGCGGCACGGCGAATAACACGGACACCCGTGAACCTCGTGGGATTTGCGCACATAAATAGATACAAATACTCGGCACACCAAAAAGATGCAAAAATTACCAACTGCATCTGTACTCGTACTCGTGAAAATGCTAGAAAAACATGGAATTCATATGGAAATACTCCTTTCCTTGTTGCAAAAATTCACATTTAACGGATTTCATGTATGATCCAATGTGGCAACAGGTATTTTTGACATCGTTGTCGCTGTGCTCTGCAGACTGCAGCAGGCGCGCACAACCACCATCTATTGGGATTTTATTGGCTGCAACCTCCAACTGTGGCCAAACAGTTACAGTACATAGTGCGCAGACATTGGAGGCCCATGCCCATGGGCATGCCATGGTTCGAAATATAACAATATGTCCAATTGGTGGATGCTTGTGTTGTTGTTCGTCGTGTTGACGCCATGGGATTGGATTGAGAGCGCGCTGGGGGTTGTATGCCCACATTTGGTGGGTCTCTGGCTGCAAGTGGAACATATCATATCTTGACGGCCTTTTGGGCCTAGTATCTTGCCATCTGTGCGCGCAGAGTTTTCTTCGAAGGACAGCTTGTGAGCGCAGTTGGAGTGCTCATGCACAAATATGCATGGGATCCAATGGTGCAGCGAACGGACAACGGCAACAACGACGACGACAACGTTATCCAACACGTATACAATGTAAATGTGCAACGTGATCGTGATTAGCATATTTTGTCACCGCTTGATTATTTATAGAATTTATCCAGGACAATTGGGTGGGCGCTAATGCAGTTTTATGGCTGTGCGATATTGTCACCAATAGGTGGATGCGGTGGCTTGGTAGGAGTGCAGCGGTGTATGCCTTTATTTGGGGAGTCTTTAGAGTCAATTGTGTTTCTGTTTCGCTGGCTAGAGTGACCTTATTGCGTGTGTGCATGATGTAAATAAATGTGGGCGGGTGGGGGTTCACAAAGCTGACATCATACATGTCAATTGGAATACTCTATTGGAAATTGGGTGAGAGTGATTTATTCGGGCGCATTTGTGGGGGTTATCTGCATATGGCTTTCGAGGCAAAATCCGGCCGTAACACTCGCTGTTATTTGGAAATAATATTCCTAATCCAAAAATATGAAAGTATGGTTTATCTTTTTTGTTATTAAATGTTTTAGAATCAGTTTGGCTTTTTGTTGCTGCAGGTAATACTGGGAATTAATTTCGTGAACTTTCACTAGGAACTGTGCCAAAAAACGCCTTTATAAAGTGGGCGTGGCCATGAATATTTTGCTGAAGGAGGTTTTTTTATTTGAACTATAGTTTGACAAAAAATCCCAAGCGAACAACGAGGACAGTGAATGCATTCAATCAGGACCATTGCTTTCCCTAGGACTGGCTTTTCTGTAGGTCATGTGACGGTATATTCCCTCATTTCCAATGACCCCAAGCTACTACCATTCCCTTGTCCTTAACTGTTTCGTTTTCATTTCTAGTTTTTTTTTTTTTTTTTTGTGTGTAGTTTATGGATAATACTTAAAGTGTCCACTTGGCGAGAACAGTCATTTTTAGAGTTTCGCTTCTTCTTGTCCATTATTGTCGCTCAAATGTCCTGATAACCTACGATTCTCGGATTCCAATCTATCCAATGGCACATAAGTGTATATATAGCTTCGCAGCAAGCTCAAGTTGAAAAAAAGAAGCGTGACGAAATGGAAAACGTAAATACATGCCTCACTCCTCCGTAAACCACTAGTAGACCAAGCCTGGCATGTTTCAATAAGCCGGCATGTTGAAATTTGGATGCGTAACGAAAAGTGAAACGCGATCGAAATCCGTGCTCCTCACTGCTTGTTGTTTCCTCTTTCAGGGGTGCGGCGAAGCCCGTCCTACTTTTTCTTACAAATGATAAGTGCAACTCGTAGTGTGACATTAAATGGATTTTTCTGCGATGCGAATACTGATTTTCAAGATAAAAGCTAAAAACTCTTCATCTCTCTTGCCATCACTGATGGCCCTTAATCCTGGCCTTGCCCAAAAGTCACTGCCACCTTTTTACTTTCACCTCAACCACTTTAAAGAATAAATTTCGACGCAATCGTCCAACTTGCACATTCAATTAAGCGCACTTACAGCTTCATAAATTTAATTTGTTTAAAGCAAGAAAAAAAACCCTCTCGATTTATAGCTGTAAACTCGTTTCAACTTGAAAGAAAAAAAAAACCGACAAATAAAGAAAAACTGTTTTCCCAGTAGGTAGCTTCGCTCCACAGGCGCCACGAGTCTGCCGTTCCTTTTCTGATATTTTTTCCTGTATAAAAGTCACATAAATATTTCACACGAAAAGCCCTTAACCGCTGATCCTTACTATTTGCCACTGCAATCTCACTTAAATATCCCAAAGCCACCAGTATCGCATCGCACTCATAGCAAATTAGCTTAACTGTGCTCGGAGAAAACCAGAAAAGAAAAAACCCCCAGAAAGGAAACTGAATGCCCAGTGCTGCACACAAGGGAGTAGTCGGTGCAATAAAATCCCCAAGCCATGTAACAGTACTAGCTACTCGCAGTCCATTTGTTGCGCAAGCATATACCCAGCTACAGCTCAAGTCCATCGGTGTTCGTTGGTCGCGTTCTGTAAATTCAATTTGGCAAAAATGCCATTTTTCGAGCGCCGCCACAGGAACTACTCGTATCTCTGGTCCTGCTCTCCGCTCGGGCAGAACCCATTCCGACGATCTTTAGTTGCACACGTATGGCGCTTCAAAGGCAGGAGTGTATACTAGCCAGGTGGGTATAGAGATAGCGAGAGAAGATTACGACGAACTTAAAGCTCTCCTCTTCAGTGCGGGCAATTTTCGACCAAACTCCGTCCTCATCATCATCCTCATTATTATCGTCATCATCATCATCACATCTTCGATATTATCCCATGGAATGTTTTTTTTTTTTTTTTCTCTCGTTTCGTCCTGACTGCATTTATTCAAAAATATTACATTGTTGCCGACGGTGCTGTGCGCCGCTTCGCAGCACTTCTGGGCAGGAAGAGGAGGGCTTGGTGTGCTTAAGCAACTTGTTGCACACTGGAGCGGTGTGTGCCTCTCATGCACATGATTTAATTATTAGCATACGCCGGAGTTTCGTTACAAAGTGGGGCGACTGTACGGGGGCTGGAAGGAGCACGCTTTGAACCGAGAGTCTACAGCAATGTGGATATTTTTTTGGGTGGTGTATCGTTTTACAGGTACAACAATGTTTGTTGGTATATTTTTTTTACGAGGATAAAAGTGTTATGACTTTGACAAAGTGGGTGAGGTGAATATTTGCTTTTGTTCCAGTGGGTGTTGGTAAATGGGATTTGGAGGAGTTTTTTTTTATGTTCGAATTTCATAGTTAAAAGTGGAAATAGTGTCGAACAATTTGGTTTTTTAATGATAACACTGTGTGAGATTTATTGCTGTTTCGGGGGCGTATGAGTGATATTTTTTTTTTTGCAGTGATTGCAGATCAATTTTCGATATAGGGATTTGTTGTCATCATGCAGGGGTATATTTCTTGATTCATTGAACAGGGAGTCTATGTGTAATCATTGGGGTGGGCAATATTGTAAAAATTAGACGAGATTTGGATGCGGTGTAAGTTTATGGTAGATTGGATCAGCGGAAGTGATGGTTATTTTTATTTTTAGTCGTAGTTATTCTCTAAACGTCGTCGTTGTTGATGTGTAATCGATATGAATTTCAGTACGAGATGATTTTAACGTTGATAATGCACATTCCGATGAGACTTGAACCCCGCGTAGCTTTGTGATTAATTTAGTTTTGCTTTAAGACAGCGTTGAATTTGCCTAGTATGTGTCTTATGGCTGGTTGGATATAGGGGAGACGCTTTAGGAGAAGCCCATCAATTTAGCTGGGAACTCTCCCCGAACTTTTCAGGTGAGGATCGTCAAAACGATAGACCTCTAAAACTAGCAACTAAGTGCACAAATTACCAGTTTGAGCTTAATTCAATTCATTTTCAATAAATGTAAAGAAAGTTGACGTTAGCTAAAAAAAATTCGGCCACAATGTATCTGATAATGGTCATTAAAATTTCGAAAACTCTATTTTTTATTATTATTGTTATACGGAACTGAAAAATAATTTTTTTTTTTATGGACACATACACACTACCGGCAGACAAAGTACTACTTAAGTTAGTTTTAAGCTGAACAAAAACTAAAAAAACTTCGGAAGATACCAGGGCTTTCACGAAAAGGAGAATTATTTAAGAGGCTGTATGACAAAAAATTATAATGACCTGGCTTATACGAAACATTTTGGCAAACAAACAGCGGACAGCATTGCAACTCTGAACAATCTTCCCAAAAAGAAAAAACCAAACGAATATGTTCTGTTTAAGGCAGTAAAAGTGGTTCCTAGATATTTTCCTTCGCCTATTTATATATAAGATATCTGACAAGCCTCTGATAAGGTTTCCTCAAGTTGATGTTGCTTTTTGTAGATCGAATGCTCTGCTCAGTTGTTTCTATCGTCTCGGACCTGGGAGCTAGGATTCGAAGATCTTCTTGGCTGGAGTATTTTTGTTTTTTCGTTGGCCAAGCTATTGAAGGAGGCGGCTACATTCACAGAGCTCATTTATTTAAACAGCTCATTTAGTTGGGTGACTATGTAGAGGTTGGTTTTCTTTGCTAAAGCGTAGTGTGCAGATGATCCGAAACGAAAAATCTCATACAAAAATCACACAACGAAATCATGAACGAAAAATTTCGCTCTCCTTTTCGTTTTGCAGTACGCAGCTGCTGCGAAATGGTGGCGGAAAAGTGGGTAATTTCAGAAGAATGCTTTCTACAATCCTCCACTCTCTTTTCGCGCACGTTTATTGTCCGGGTAATTATATGCTTCCGAAAATTTGACATTTGTATTGCAGTATTGCCAGTGGAACCAAATTGAAATATTTATGTGGGCGCCAAAAATACTTAAGCTCAAATATGAAGATCAAAAATTCACATTATTTTTTTGTAATTTATTGGGCACACTTATTCTGATTAAATTGTTTTGAACGGCGACAATGTTAAGTTAAAAAAAAAAAAAAATAGGCGGTCATAGCAAAAATTTCGTAAAAAAAATGTTCCCTACGAAAATAATTTAAACAAATCGACTACCACTGATAGGATTCCATCAGAATAAAAAATCCTGGCAGATGGAACAGTAAAGAAATTAAATATTTCGGTAGAATGATTTTTTTTTATTTCCTGTGGAATTAACTGAAAAGTTGATCGGACAAAGTTGTTTGTATGGAAAAATTGATACATTCTTTTCCTAGATAATTTAAAGAAATTTTTTAATTTATTTTGATAAACTAACTTTATAATTATGTATAAACTTTAAAGTAAATAGTCTAAATTTGCATAATTCCCAAGTGACAATTTTAAGGAGCTAGCGAAAAGTTGTAGTATCAAAATCGGTGATAAATTGCCAGTGTTGGTAACACTGCTACCTGTGTAGCGGCTGCTGGAACTCTCCAAAAATTATTTTCCGCTGCCTTTTCGCAGACGTTTCGCTGTCCATTTGGAGCCCACCGGAAAATTTCGTTTCGGATCATCTGCATACTACGCTGAATTTGAACAGACGTTCCGATCGTACATCTAGTATGCAGTTGATTAGATTCATATTCCTCTCTTCTTTCTTCTTTCCCAAGGTGATTCCATAATTCTTGACAATTTCAGGCACCCACTCATTTTATTTTCCATCATAATCTCCTTTTAGCTCGATACACTAAGCTCAGCGATGCTTTACCTTTTGAAAGCCCTCGCAGTTATAATAGTTGTCGAATCCCTGTCCTTCCTCTCTTCATGTTTGGACATGGAAAACAATCGCAATGCCCTTCATATGAAGGATGGAAAAGCAACGAGCTGAAACTTGGGAGTATAGAGGCAGGAAAAGAAGTTTATAGAGCTTTTGGGTAACTTTACTGCCACAATGGGGGCGATCTCTTTTAGTCCATCAAAGCAAAAGGTGTTTAACAACTAACTGAAGATAGGGAGGCTCTTGTTGGTTCATTCCGTGATCCACCGTGCATTTTACCGAACATTTCTGGTGTGCTGGGTGAACTTAATTGAATGTCCATCCCGATCGTCTCCTATGTACCTATAGCAACGCATGGAAATTGTTGGAACCATTTGTTAATCATTTTAAATTTACTTTCCTTCAAAAGAATGCTTTATAACTATAGGTGTGCACGGAATTTGCTTTTCTTCATATTTGTAAAAATAAAAGATGGTTTGAAGAATGTTATCACGAACGTAAATCTTCTCTCATGTTTTTCCAAGTAGGCCTCATCATTCCAAGTTCTGTTTCTCTGGGGAGGGGCTGTAAACTTACAGTGGTTTCGCCTTACATACCTACCTACACCAGATGATGCTTAAAGTCCGATATGGTTTCGTTAACTGTCACGTTATTAATTCCACTTTTTTTTTTGATAAATGTACAGTTGGTTTTCCTAATTCAGATTTAGAATCTCTGTAAACTCAGAAACTATTATTAATTTATGCCGTGACATATCCGCGTTATGATAATAAATAAAATCAAACGATTTAAATGAACGTCACATTATGCAATTCAATGTAATTTCGGTGTATAATCAAAAGAAATAAGACACTTTCGTATTGACATTAGATTTATGACCACATGCAGTCATAATACAAACAAAAAAAAAACAAGATGACTGCATAGAAATTCAACAGTCTGTCCGATTGCAACCTACTACACGATGTAATTAGACCTGCAGCTACACACACTTTGTTTGAAAGAAAAAAAAGTTCACAATAAAAAAAAAAAACAAAAATATAACATAAATGTAGAAGAAAAGACGTTAAAAAGTGAAACACAGCATAAATTACTACCGCGCAATATATGCCACCGCCGCGCCATGACGAAGGTTGTTCGGGGTCAAGGTAGTCACTTGATAATGATTAAACTTTTTTGTTTCCCCCACTTCTTCGTCTTCTCTCTTTCGTTCGGTCTTTCTTTGAAAATTTTCTTTTACTATACATATTATACAGCCTGTTTAGTTGTGGTACAAGCGCAGACAGGGCAAAGCAGAAAAAAACGCACACGGCTAAGAGAAAATGAAAAATTGCGCCAAACCAACCGAACCATTGAGACGTGGAAACAGTAACTCCAATGGAAACGGTGCCTGCCTTGTTACTAATAATTACTCTGTGTGCGTGTGTATGATGTTATGGTAGGTAACGGGTGCACAATATTTTTATGGTTTTCTTTTTGCCGCCTCTACTCCTTTATGCAGTCACCTTGTTGTAGACGCTGTACACCGATGCCGTATGCCGCACCGCGCCAAAGTGTGCAAATTATGCAATTTCAATTAATTTAGGAATGTTCATTCATGCATTGATAAGAAGTCGGGAAAAAGACTAATGAACCACCAACCAGCTGGCTATGGTATACTTTTTATATATCTTTTGCGAAATGGGAGATAAGCGGAACTCTTTTATGGGTGGCTATTTTTACCTTTGGTTTTAGGGCTATTCTTGTGTTTAATGATTGTGCGCTAAATATACAGCTAACGTGGGAAACGAAGGAAAAAAAGAGTGTTGGATCATCTGAAAAACGTTCTTCATTGTACAGGGATCTTAAAGGAGGGAAGCAAGTTCAATTGTTTTAATACTGAGCCTATATATAGAATATTTCAAAAAAAAATAGTAGTAACGTGCTAAACAGGATGAAACAGTTTTAACCGAGGGTCGTTTACTGACACGACCTATAGACCTATTTCGTAAGGCATAAATAATCGCGTGATCGCAGTAACATTTATTTTATTTCGAACTTATGAGACATATAAGCAAACAGCTCTAAGATTTCTTATTGGCGTAGGTATATGGATAGACCCTCGTTTTGAACAGCGGCCCGGCGGCGCACGAATTGTTTTCAGGGGATAATTCAGTGCTGCCAGATCTACCGATGACCTATAATAAATGGTAGATATACACCAGATGTCCATGTTAAAAAGGTCAAGATTAAAGATTTGATGTGGGTGATTGTTGAATTTCATATAAATCGGACTTATCATCCTATATCCTGTCAGGAAGGTTAGGTTCCTAGAAAAAGTTGTGAGACGTTGAGACCTTCACAGATGGAAATAATTTTCTTGAATCTCAGACCGCAGCAGTAATTTTTTAATTGAAATACTAGCGATCAATCCCTTGACCACTTCCCAGTTAAGGAGAACTTAAAAAGCTCTGTACTCCTACATTCCGAAAGGCAAAGTTATCTAAGTCTCGAAGGAGCCTGCTCGACATCACAATGCATAGAAACTTTTAATGTAACGTTGTCATTTCTTCTGCATATTGTGACGTATCTGCGCAGAGCAAGAAAAACTACAGCGAACTCGTGGCGGAATAGCCAGCACAAAACAGCGTCATGCAAATGCTTGCTTCGTCTACAATGTGCGTTGGTCCGTAAATGCAAAGAGAAACTATTACAGCCTGCATTCTAAGAACACTGCTAAAGAATTCAAAAAAATAAATAAATTAAGTCGGAGACCCCTCGACGAATTCTAACGTCTTATTTAAAATTGAACTCATTTTTTGACCTCTCTTTCTCCCATATGACTTGCATATCAACCCCATGCGAAACTGCCAAAAAGGACCCCCTACCACATAAAGCAGCCCATAAATTTCATCAATTGCCTTCGACAACTCAGTTCACTTACTCCCGCACACATCCGAAATCACCAGCCAGCACCCCAAAGCGAAGAACAAAAGAGGTTCTGCAAATATACCTATAATCCCAGTATTTGACATGGAAATAGGACTTTAATTGACCTCTCACGGCGTGTGTGTGTGTTCAGATTCACTAGCAAATTTTACACACCTTTCGTTCACAACAAGACCACATCGATGTATCGATCCAAGCCTTCACCGACGAAGGATACCATGAAATGCCTATATAAGTTCCTTCGATGCTTTTGTATTTCCTGTTTGCCTGTTTGTTTAAGCTGGATAAATTGTGTAACACTAAAACCTATAATAGACGGATACCATCACACACCTGGATGAGCAAAGCTACACCAACTTTCCCCACATGTGACTAACTGAATTTTGTAACACGAAGGTGTATCGGATACCATCCAAATCCAGTGTCGAAATTCAGTTAGGAACTTTGATTTTTGACTTTGTTTGAATAATATTGGTCGGCACCATTGGATGCCTGCTCAAACTTGTCTCATCCACTTAGGGAATAACTTTCGGTCGAAATTGCATGCGTACCATCCCGGTTGCCCAAGTATGGACTCTTTAAAGCAAGACCCCAATTAAAGTTGTCAGTTCTATGCGATAGAAAATTAAGAAAACAGTCATCCACCCTAAATTGATACAAATGTTATCCAATAAAGCGTCAAATTGGACAAGTCACTAACGCATAGATACAAATAATGTCTTTGATTGTATAGGGGAAATACAAAAGGAAAGAAAAAGCCATTTGCAGCTGAGTTTTATGTTGTTGAAAGTATAAATTTAATGGGGTTGAGTGCTTCGACGGACGTCTTTTGATGTGTAGACAGAAGAGTTTTACGATCCTTGCGGTTGCCAGTGCTGTTTGAATTAAAAATAAATTGCGACCAATATTTATGAGTATTTACCTACTTTTGAGTAAAATTTCTGGATTTGACTTTTTGATGATTTAAGATCGTTTTTGTAGCGGCTGTTAAATGATTGCAACTGTTGGTGACAGCTTTTACTACCGTTTGCGAACCTAAATAAAAATGTGATATGCCCCATGGTCATCGGTATTTTTGGAAGGAACGCCGTTCTCAGCTGAGGGCTTTCAACACTTGTCGCAATTAAATTACTGCGCTGTTATGAAAAGGAAATACCTTGCACCTAATTACTGGGACAATAATCGCCTCACAGTATTTTTTAATATTCAGCACAGTGACAAGCCTTTCATCGGAGATCTTAAAACGGCAGCTGGAAGTTTAATTCGAATTCAACAAGGTGCTACTATTTCGCTTGTGACGCGATTTCACTCTTGACGCGACATATTACGGAACTTTCGGCAGAAAGGATATTAAACAGTTTTACAGTCAATACATCAGAGACTGACACTGCTGCCAGCCGAGTTTTAAAACTCCATAGCTCAGCTTTTTATTCACTTTTTTTTCAATCCCTACCTTGTGTTAGCGGTAAAAAAGTACGAAAAAATTTAAATTTTGACATTAACATTTTTTAAAGGTTCTTCGGTTACAAAAAGTGTTTTATTTCAACACAAATGTTGGACTTTTTCATTCATCCATATAGAGTAAAGTGCGCCTTTTCTTAGTTCATTTTAATGGTCGTCTGTAACTCGAATGGTCTAAACCGCATTGGCAACTCTGTATACTAAACGGATATCCACTGTCCGCTGCAAAAGAAATATTTGAACCCGTTTTCTTTGTCTTACAATCACAACCCATTAAACACAAACATATTTAAGTTAATTTTTGGTTCAAATTAAAAGCACCTATAATTTCATACGCGCTGTCATAAATGATAAACATGCTCCAATATTGATAACTGTTTTCATAATCAAGCAAAGATTTCTCTTAAGGACATACATATTTTGTTAAGACGCTGTGGCTCTGTGCCAGAATTCACTGTTTATTTTAAATAAAAAATATTTGTTTTTGGACATTCGTCTGATTTTTTTGTTGTTTTAACTTAACATGCATTTTTCGCTAAAATACTTACATGACTAAAATATATTTAATAAAAAATACTAATCCATTTGTTATTAGCAATACATTTTATAATTTAAATTTTATAATAAAAAAATCGCAATCGCGCAACTAACACGGTATTTCCTTTACTAATTAAAAATTAATTACAAATCGCCGCATTTCAATTTTGACCTCAATGGGAGTTGGAAACGTACGCCTGTTTTTCTTACGTATACTCACATACAATTTAAGCTAACTAGAGTTCGCCCTGTGGTAGAAATTGGTAGAATATTGGAAAACAAATTACATCGAGCACAATGTACCCAAGAAACAAAAAAACTCAAGCGAATATGTTGTGTTGAAGGCAGTGAAAGTGGTTCTTAACTAATTGCCTTCGCCTATTTATATAAAATATATATATGACTATACAAAATCAGCCTGGGGCTGCCTTTCACAATTTTACTACCTATGTTAAAAGATCTCAAAAATATTGTTGCTCATTTTGTATATCTAGCCATTTGTATACCTTTCCGTTTGTATAGACGCGTAAAATTGATGCGTCAGACTTACATCTCTCGTGAGTTTTTCGATTTTGGATTGGAGATATTAGCGGATTGTCTTCGAACTTATTTGTACCTTACACTTTTTTGCTACCTGACAGCTATCTTAGAAATTATTGACTAACAATTTGTTTTATTTGTTTCTTCCTTTCTATTTTAGGTAAGTGAAAAAAAACTCAATGGCACCTACTAAGTAAAGTATGAACGACTTACCTTCTCTCAATTGGTCAGGTAACATTTAGTATTTAAGAACCGCAACTAGTATCGATAGGTCTTATTTTAACTAAAGAACACCTTTTTGGAATTTTAGCTATGTTAATAAAAGTGGGTACAGTCGAAATCGCTTGCACGAAATATACATTTTTTTTGAGCGCATTTTGTACAGACCGTATATTATAAATTACACATAAAACTTATAACGAAACCGGTTATAATGAAAAAAAGCGAATATTTTGAAAAAAATTAAAAAACTAAATTCTTGGACCTGCGAAAATAAAAATGTTTACTATGAACCGCTAATTTTTTAAATTAGTTCATAAAAAGACGCCCAAAAAGTGGGCGTGACGAAAACAAATTCTGAATATTTAATGAGAATACTATCTGCTACAACTTTGGAATGGGATACAAACTTTCATTTAATATCAGCTCACAGATGGAGTACCTGAAAATTGTTTTTTTTTTGGTTTATTTTTGGTGCGCACTGTTTTTAAATTTATTTCACAATTTTCGGCTCATAAAATTGTTTGGCAAACTCAGTTATGTTTGTTATTCCCGTGGAATGTAAATATTAGTTCCTTAATACTTATTTTAACTGTATCAAATGAATGAACAGAACATGTCAATCGATTCGAGAAACAAACTCAAACTATTGCACAATAAGGTTCGACAAACAAACACTCTAACAATGCATTTCCCATCAACACAGAGTCTTGGTACTCTTTTATGTACAGGAGTGTGCAATAGCCTTTAGAGTCAATTAAAATGTTAAACCCGACAAATCCCGTTAACATCTGACACAAACAAAATAAATGCCTTGTCGAATAACAAGTTTCTCTGTGCACAAAGTAGCTACGCCAACAGCACAACATTTAACATACTTAAATGTATCTGCCATTCGTTTGTCAATCTAAGCACCAATCCAAGCTCGATAAAAAATAAAATAAAAATAAAAACAATGAACAACCGCTTTATAAACACCCACAAGCCCTTTCAGTTCGTTGGCATCTCGACATGGGCGAACTGGTGAATTCCAATTTCCCTATTCATCTGACTGCTGACTATATAGTTGACGTCGGCTTGTATTGAGGGTAAGCCCTTTTCCCTCTGCCTCTCAGAGCTCAGCGTCTAATCCGCATTCTTTTCACTTTAAATGGCATCCAACGCCTGCTTGCCGCTTTGGGCACGCAAAACGAACTAAAAAAAAAGCAAAAAAAAGAAGAGAACCCAGTCATAGGTGAACGAACGCGTACGGTACGCACATAGAATTGTTTATTACAAATTATGTTGCCGCCTCTGGATAGACAATTACCGCGATGCTACTATTACATATACTCGTACCTTTGAATACAAAATATCGAACAATGGTAGGTCACTAGTTCAATAACATTCACAAAAAATATGCGCAAAATGTGTTTACATTTTGTACTGGTGTTTTTTAAGCTGATTGGCTTCCCAATATCCCAAACACGCACTCGCTCCGCTCTGGCTGTGGGTTAATCAAAATGTATTTCAGTCGAATTACACAAACCCTCGCAATGACCACAACAGGATACTACTCGGGTTGCTGTCAGTTGCAGATTTCGAATTGACCACCAGTGTGATGCCACAATCCAAAGGCAGATGTTGTAACTCAGGTATAATAAAATTTACCAAAATTGGAAACAGAAAACAAAAAAAAATAATCGAATGAGAGAAAAAATCATAAAATTGCAAATAAAACACGAATTAAAATCTCGTGTTGGCCGTGCGTGCGCGCGAGTAGTGGTGGCGGGTGTAACACGTCGCAAGGATGTGCGAATTTATTGCCATCCCCGAGGCAATTGGTTGTTTTACAATTGAAAGGTTGCTGCTGCTGGCCGCACTAAAACACCGAAAGAGCAATTACAACAAATTTTCACATTTAATTGAGTTTTAATGTCATAATTTTTGTGTGCAAATATGTCCCACGGTATTTTGGAATGCATCCAGCTAGGTGTAAAGGGATGGGGCAGGCGTCGGAAACCTTCGGTCCAGAGAGGGCCGAGTATAGAAATGCAATATTGTTTTAAAATCGGCAATGGATATTTTAAATGGCACTGGCTCCGATATTGTTGATCAGGGTTTGCGATTTGCCTGGACCGTAGGCTATTCTTTTTGCTTAGATATTGTCCAAAAAGAGTCCAATATCCATTTAAAGAACAGGGTAAAAGAGGCAGTGTCTATTTGGAAACAAGAAAAGCTCAAGTAAAACAACGCTCTCTTAACATGCTCACAATTAGTTGAGGTCTCTGTCAATTTGATCTCCCATGCTCAACAAATCAGCACATACTTGAAAAAGAAATTTGGTTTCAAAAGTATGGTCTCCATACAAAATCATAAATACATGCACTTATTCTATACGACAAAAGTTCGCGATGTTAAAAGACTTGAGAAAGCATTTGGTCCGACAATTTTAAATGCTTGCAAAAAAAAACTACAAACCTTCTTTCGTTCGTAGTACTGCTTCCAACCTTCAAATCGTCGACACACTTACTAATCTGTCAGTAAAATCACAATTGTTATAACTCGTCTTCATAAAGCACAGAAATTGATACCCAAAATCTTTGTAAACTCTAAAATTTGACACGGGGTTAGATATTTGCAACAATCATTTCAATCATTATTATTATTTTATTAATACGTGAACATTCGAAGTTTCCGTACACTTTTTTAGTATTTATTATGAAATGAGTAAAATGAAACTTATATCGTTCGAAAGGTACTAGATGTGCACAAAAAAAAAGACGTGGGCATATTTCGCCATTAAGACTGGTCTCCATACAAAATGCTTACCAGTTAATTGAACCCATTTTGATGACATTTAATTTGTCGCCCCAATATTGCCATAGTTACCTATTCAAATGTATATCATATAAGATTAGCACCTATTTTCAAAGGAATGCGATTCACCTACTCCTTAAAGTAGGCAGATATGTACCTAAGTTCAATTCAGAGGCATTAATGAAATATACTATTACCCCTTTAAATATAAGAATTTAAAAAGAAATAGGTAAGACTAAGACTTAAAGTGAAGTGAAACTTAGCGACCTATAAAAAAAAAATAAGTATGTAGAAGTTATAAGTCAGTTGAAAATATTCCCCTATTTCTTAGCACGCCACTGGAAGAAAAGCTGTCCACTGCACCAACTTCTGTGCTATCTTTGTTCATCGCATTCTTCTTTCATTTATTTAGCTTGCACTTATCAACCAACCACTATGTTTATTGTTTTTTTTTAAATAAGTACACCTACAATTCTTCGAAATACTACTTGTCGAAAAGGGAAGTTTTGTCTTTCAGCATGGGATTTTTGATCAAAAGTCTTCAGCACTAAGTTTCGAAATAATAGTTGTAAAAAAAGGGCAATTCTGTCTTTCACAATGGGAACTTTCTTTCGAAATTTGCGAAATTGTACTTGTCAAAAAGGGAAATTCTGTCTTTAAGCATGGAAACTTTTTATCAGAAGTCTGCCAGCAATAAATTGCGAAATAATACTTGTGAAAAAACGAAATTCTGGGAATGGTAATTTTTTCAACAGAAGGGTGGCAGCACTAAAATTTGTTTCAAGTTACAGAAAACGAAAACAATCTCCAGAGAGTTGACAGTAAATTTGGCCAGCGTTCTGTAGGAAAGTGTATACCTACTATTAGCAACTTTGTTCGATTCATACGCTTCGGTGAGTATCGGAGACATTCATTTACTTGTTGCCACAAATTGAAATTTGGCCATTACAGATGGTTACATAAATCATCGCATTAGCTTACAAATTGAAGGTGAGGAATCATTTCCACTCACTATTTGGAGGCTAAAGTCACTAGGCCGTACCAATAAACAGTCTCAGTTTCGATTCTAGATTTAGTAGTGCACAGTGGCTATTTTTTCCGTACACATTTCCCGAGTGTGAGCTTCCGTACGGCGCACTTTGTACAATTAACAATGACTCGCGGCTTTCACAGGCGCAGCGGCTTAGTGGTTAGTGTGTTGGACTACTAAGCGAGGGGTCCCAGATTCGAAGCCCGCAAAAACACAAATTCCAACTTAGGGTTTTTTCCACTGCGCCACTTTTCGCGAGCGTCTGACAAACATCCGAGAGTATAACTGTCTTGAAAGAGCTTCTCAATTAGCCGTTTGGAATCGGCATAAAATTGTAGATCCCTTCCATTCGTTCCAAAAATGAAATTCACACAAAACGAATCACCCGAAAGAAGCTTCGCTGATGAAAACATGCCGAAAGATTGTCAACCAATTTGACTAAGTCCATCTACACAACTACAGTTATGCCTGAGCATCTCTTTATTTCTTAACTATACTTTTTAACGAACATGACCTAACGTAGCCCTGCCAGTTCCTAGTCCCAACCACATGTTTGAACCGTTTACACCCGATTTTTGTTTGCATAACGAAAAGGCAGCTCCATTTCATCAACTCTGCTAGTCGTTAGTTTCCATTTCATTGGTGCACCCTCTTTATCTGCCGATGATTCGGTCACCATGTTTGGCATTCTGTGAGCCGCCAAACCATCCCAAACGGTTTTAATATACCCTCACATACACACAACGGATATAAATATATGCCAAACAATCTGTTACCGAATGCTTCATCTAAAAGGGTCATTAAATCGCACACACTCACATACCAGTCGACAGATTTGAAATTGGAAATAAAAACAATACCAGTCCCAAAAACCACTTAAACAATCCCAATAAGGAGTAACCCACAGACGAATTCTCCGTCGAAGCGCCCCGAGCGCACATGTTAAAGTCAGCTTACAGCTTACAGAGATATACGCGTCGTACAAAACAAGCGACGATAATTAGTCACACCCAGAGACCCAGCAAACGTCTGAGGACATACGAGTTTGGTTCGGTTCCCTTCTTGCCTTGTTCCCTTGCGCTGTGTATATGAGCGCCATATTTTATTCAGAAATTAGCTTTGACAGAATCACGGACTGAGGGGAGTGTTACACCTAACACCCCCGCATCCGTTTGGTATTGCCAGTCAGTCAATCGGTCATTTGTGCACGTTTGATCGTGATTTTTCAGCCCTGTTCCATGGCGTATTTAATGATAGCCTCCAATATAGGGTTATGGTTACGGAGTCGTGCCAATTGCGCCTCAATAAAGTATCTATTCATTGGCAGTTGGCGCGGTGTTCGCTGGTGGGAATAGGGTGTTGCAAGCTTGCATTGTTGGTTCGTTTGGGGTTCTAAAGCAAGGTCCCCGACGACAATACCGACTGTTCTCATTCCCTATTCACACGAGTTCGTTCTGTTTAAGGTGCGCGCTTAGCCTACACCACGCTTAGCATTACAACTTTTGTAACGTCGTCGAGCAAACTGAATGAAAAGTTCATGGCGAACACACACTCCTCATGGTGGGATACAACAAATGCACGAATAGGTTTGAAACAGATGCTCGTAGCTCGTACTCGTATCTACCTGGGTAGGGTGCTTGCGAAACACTAAGAGAGCGCGAAATCGCATATTGATGTCAGGGCGTTTAACTTTGTTTTTATGTTGTTATTTGGCTGTCGGTTTTTATGAGAAAAAAAAAACCGTCCGAGTATACTGGGCAGTGTATGTGTTGCACTTGAAATGAGATTCAGTGGTCCTCTAGTCAAGCAAACAGTAGTCTTCTTGGTGTTTTGTACATTTTCCATGTTAACCACCCTCAACCATACCGTTTTTGTGGTTGTTCCTGTATCTTGTTACTGCCACTGCAGAGTTCACTTTCAATTTGCGGTGGTCGTCGTCGTCGTCGTTTGACCATGCTTCAGCTTATGGGGGCGTCATGCGTTGCCTTGTAGCGTAGGTAACTATTACTTTTTCCTTGTTGTGTCCTGCTTTGTTGGTACTTTACAACCACCGCAAAACTAACTACGTGTGATTGAAAGTTTTCATATTTTTCTACGAGAGCTTGGTATTCATACGCGACAGCAAATCCGTTGATTGCAACAAATTGAGTTTGTGGAAAGTTCTTGAATGTTACTTGTTTTGCTTTTAATTATCGCACGTTTTTTAAATTTAATAAAAGTTTGTAATAAATTTACAATTGAAGTGTGTTTGTTAAGAGTGCATATTAATGTTTGTTTGACACTTGTTTTTAGAAAAGAAAAAAATACTCCAGCGAACCGAAAGTTGTAGAAAATTTCGTTAAAGTTTTGGATATAATTTAATGTTAAGAAATTTAGTAGCTAGAGAGTCCCTCCATAAGGTCATTCAACACGAATCGAGTAGTCGGATGAAAAACTCAAGTGTCCCTTAAATTGAAGCAACAACAAATTGTTTTTTTTTTTTGTTTAATTTTCTTTAAAAATATGAAAGTTGCTCCATTTCATTTGTCATTATTATTATTATTATTTTCGAAAAGTAAATAAATTACAGTTTAATTGGTCTTACAGCTCTTCGGCTCATTTTATTTGTATTTCGTTATAATATCCTGTTTGGTAAAGTTAGAATGTGTGTGCGATCTTAAATCTGTTAAATAATCGATCGATCCTCCAAAGCTATATTTGTCAATTAAAGTTATTTGTTCTAATATCTTTGGACTTTCTAAACTTACAAAACTAGTCTTGAAAAAAAACTAATGCCAGTTTTATGAAGAAAATGCTATAGCTTTTTGTAATAGTTCCTTAAATATTTTTCTGGAATTAATCACCAACCTCATCTATTAATTTTAAAAACAACAATTTAATTTTAATAAAAGTTGTGTAAGTTCTAACAAGATGGTTTCAAAATGCATCATGGGTTGACATTTTGTGTTACATATATTTATTTCAGATTCGAAATTCATTCGTTTAAGTCGTACAAAAGCATCTTTTAAAAATAATCCGCGATACCGAAATCATTTTTAGTGCCCAGTCTAAATTTTTTGAACTCAGATTGTCGAAATTATCCGAACAAAACTGCATATTGTGACCTAAAAAATACGCTGCCCGTCAATAGAATAGGTTCAGAGCCTTAGCAATAATTAGGAGTCTTGTTCCCATGAAAAAACTCGAAGCAAAGCTTTTTGCTGTTGCATTTTCAAAGTATGTCTAATCGTCTATCTACTTGCAAGAAGAAAATAAACCTAAAATCTTGGTAACGGTTCCTTGTAAGCGTTTACCAGTTGCACTGTAATTAGCTTCGGGTAGCTATTGAAGCACAATTTTATTTTATTTTTCGACTTTGATATTGCATAAAGTACCAAAAACTCCCTTTTTGGGTGCTTTTTTCCTGCGCCCCGGTGGGGCAATCCCTAGATGAAACATATTCTATTTGTTTTTATGATCATATTTTGTTGCCAGTGAACTACTCTCTAGGTAGCTATTGAGGCACGATTTTGATTTTTTTGCTTACCATCAAAGAAGACAATGCGCTTTGGATATTTGTGTGTCTCCGCAATGAATAAAAATTAGATATTCTTAAAATAGTTAAGTTTACCATGTAATTGCATTCTTAATTTAATTTTAACGCACACATATGAAATGTAGTTCACAAAATATCCGACATGGCGTTATTCGATTTTTCTCTAAACTTACTCTCTATTGAGAATCTATAGTTTGCAGATTTTCGCTCGCTGGAGCTGTTTGAACGGGAAATTACAAAAAAATTGTTTATTCCGTTTTGTTTGGGTTTCTGATAGATACTTACTGATACTAGTATTCTTGCTGTTTGATAAAGTCAAGGGAGCAACAATGAGATAAACTTTGATAATCCGAGAAACATTGATATGAGAGTGGGTGGGAAATGGGGGATGGTTTTTTTTCTGTAGAAAGTTCTGTAGAAGTATAAACCCAGTTTAAAATATTATTGTTTTGTTTTACGTACAATACATTTGGTTATAAAGGGTGATTTTTTAAGAGGTTTAGAACTTTTTTTAAAAAAAAAACACAAAAAATTCGAAAAAATGAATGAAATATTTATTTGAATCGATAGTTTGAACCTTGCAATTTAATGTTTAAAGATAATTTCATGCAAATGTTGACCGCGGCTGCGTCTCAGGTAGCCCATCCGCTGAGTCCAATTTTGGCATACTCTTTCACACATATCGGCCGGTATCTCACGAATGAATGCATGGATGTTGGCTTCCAGTGCGTCAATCGAAGCGGGCTTGGGCCTATACACATTAGCCTTGGCATACCCCCACAAAAAATAATCTAATGGTGTCAAATCGCACGATCTAGGCGGCCAATTGACCGGCCCGAAACGTGAAATTAACTGTTCACCAAACTCGCCTCGCAATTGCGCCATTGTTTCGCGTGCTGTGTGGCATGTGGCACCGTCTTGTTGAAACCACATATCATGCAAGTCAAGAACTTCCATTTCGGGCAAAAAAAAGTTTGTTATCATCGCTCGGTAGCGTTCACCATTGACAGTAACGCTGCGATTCGCATCATCTTTGAAGAAATATGACACAATAATGCCGCCGGCCCATAAACCGCACCAAACAGTGGCTTTTTCGGGATGCATTGGTAGCTGTTGCAATGCTTCTGGCTGATCTTCACTCCAAATGCGGCAATTTTGCTTATTTACGTACCCCTTCAACCAAAAATGAGCCTCACCGCTGAACACAATTTTTCGATAAAAAAGCGGATCCTCGGCCAGCTTTTCAAGAGCCCATTCACCAAAAATTCGGCGTTGTGGTAGGTCGGCTGGCTTTAGTTCTTGCACCAGCTGTATCTTAAAAGGCTTTACGCCCAAATCCTTCCGCAAAATTTTCCACGTAGTGCTGTAACAAAGGCCTAACTGCTGGGAACGGCGCCGAATCGACATTTCGCGGTCTTCTGTCACACTAGCTGATACGGCCGCAATATTTTCTTCACTACGCACAGTACGTAAACGTGTTGGTGGTTTAATGTCCAACAAAGTAAATTTGGTGCGAAATTTGGTCACAATCTTCCGAATAGACTGCTCAGAAGGTCGAGAATGCCGATCATAAAATGGAAGCAGCGCGCGATGAACATTTCGAACCGAGCACGAATTTTGATAGTAAAATTCAATAATTTGCAAGCGTTGTTCATTTGTAAGACGATCCATGGTTAAATTGCAAACCAAACTGAAGCTGTTTGACAGTGACACAAGGTACTAAACACACGTCAGCTGTCAAAACCAGTGTTGCCAAAACCAAACCAGCTAAAAAATCACCCTTTATTTATATGTTCTGAAATAAGGTGCTTACTACTTACTATTGGTATGGAGATCAGATAAATGAAAAAATAGCAAGACACCAAAAGTGTTAAAAAGAAAAACACATTCACTTGGCTTTAAAAAATGTACTATTTTTGTTTTAATAATTGAAAAGAGAATAATTAAAATAATGTAATTAAATCATTCCTGTATAGTGTACTCTCAACACGTATATAAAATGAAAAGTAGGGTATTATTGTTGAACGGTGTGTACTTTTTATTGAGTGAAAGATTATTTTTTTCTGTGCCCCACCAGATGGTTTTTTAGGTGATGGAGCCATTTGTGAAATCAAAAATTAACTTCATCAGCTAGAGGCTTCACAATTAGGGAAGGCGTGGAAAAAGAAATTAAGTGTTTGAAAATAAAAGGTTAAACCCTGGAGCTAAAGCAAACTCACAACTATTTTTACCAAGAGACAGTTTTGCTTTTCAGTGTTTGGGCCCAGTGATTTTGTGTATTTATGACAATCAAAAGAAGATGAGAAATTGAATGTAAAATCCGAGAATTTCTAGAGGAAATGCAAGTATCGAACACCTAACTAAAAAACAAAGTCCATAAGTGTAGTTTCTGCTTTAGAAAAAATGATTGTTCTTGTTTTTTGCATCTCCTTTTACGTTGTGCTGGATTAGATGCTCAGTATGACTTTCAGATGTCATAGAAAAAATTCACCTTATTCCTGTAAGCTGCTAAAAAGCGTAGTAGCTTAAAAGCAGTGCTAGCACTTCCCGTTCTGTTTCTTTCCGCTCGACACTAGACTCTTAAAGAAAAACCGGCATATAATGTCATATGTAGTCGGTGTGAGTGATATGGAACTGACTACATGACACGTACATTATTGTAATGTAACTGCTGGCCCGAGGTTTATTGCACTAGAATATTAATGTGAATGTAAGTTTTTAAATACGAGTATAAAAATAAATAAGAGAAGCTCTGCTCTTTTAATGAGCAGGTAATAAAAGTTCTAAACGTGCTAAGCATAAGCATGACTTAAATTAAACTGCAATAATTAACCTAAGAATAAAGTTCATAGTGCATATAATAATAACATTTCGTCTTTAGTTCCCAGAAATGTGTAGATAACCCACATATCCCCCTACCAGTTTAGAATACTAACAGCCATACACTTCGATTTAATCACAAAGTCCGAAACGTACATTTACAAATTGATACAACTTTCAGCTTGTTAAAGTTTAAGAAAAAGTCCAATAATATTAGCGGTAAGAAAGATTGTGCAACTCATTGGTGTAGAACTTTGTAAAAGGGCAATAATAAATACATCCATGAATAGTGGGCTAGGTTCGGTGGGCGTTTCGCATGGGTTCTTAGTTTGACTATACAAAAAACCCATCCCAGACCCTCAAACAAAGCGAAAGCAACAAACAAGACAAACCAATTTTATACAAAAATATGAATTATTTATAATCAATTTTGGATACAAATTAGTTTGATTTGTAATCGCACTTGAACATTTTCGATTGGATTTGTTCGTAATTCATAGAAAACACACAATCGGTTTCAGTCTACTCAGGTAGAGTTTGCAGCACAATACAGCTAGCCTATCGGCCTAAACAGCCAGCTTGTCCTTGTTGTTTTTTTGTGCAGCGAATTTTTTATTATTTTTAATTTGTGAACGGTGAGCGAGTTCTCACTTTGCAGACTCTCTAGTGACAATTGTGATCTTGATGGGGGGAGGATGTGCTCGGCTATTCGCATTTCTTTGCACTAATACATGTTAACATGTTTACATGAGCTCGGAGTGCATAGCTAGGGGACACCCACTCTTAATCATTTTTGTTGGAGCAGTGCATCCGAATCCGTATATAATTCCAACCTAAGAGATGTTTATAAAGTTTATTTCTCTTATTTTTATCATAGAAAAAAATTGCATCAATTGATGTTAAAATAAAAAATAGTCCGTACTTATCAATGATGATACTACATATAATGGTCAATAGTAGGTAGAGGGTTTTTTTTCTAAGGCACGGCGTTCTCCACTGAAGAGCTCTTTTGGCAGGGTTCTCTTTTATACTTGTTGGTGTCCGTTTTCAGGTTCAGAAAACTTGGTTTGATTGTTTCCTCGTGTCAAACATCACATTGCTATAACTAAATACCAGCCCTATTCTGTAATTCACGTGAATCATAGATTCGATTCACTCATTCGACTCCCTTTCACTCTGCCTTTCCATTCTGCTGTCCATCGGGCGAACTACACTATCCAAGCCAATTTGGCTGTTCATGTGAAAATCATAAGAAGTTTTTGTATTTTGCTACTTGAAATTAATGTTACCGACATTAAAGATGAGAATCCAAATGCGATTCGAATGAATAATAGAATAGCGCTCAGTGAAAATTGAAGTAAAATTCCCCCGATGAATAGCAGAATAGGGCTGTACTTGTCTTGACAGTTTGTTCGTGAGCCAATTTTTTATTGGTTGCATACACAAACAAACAACCTGCTTTATATTATTATTAGCTGTTCTATTTAAGACACCTTGCTTACCCCAACTGTTGTCTGTAAAATCTAGCCTGGGCACTGACTAGACAAGATTATGAGTACCGCGCTGGACGAATATAAAGGGAAGAACCCAATACGCTGCCTTATTTCAAATGTCTGTAGTCTTCTCAATATTAATTTTGCCCCAGGTGTAATATGAAATGAAATGAAAATCCGAATCATTTTCAAGTTGTTGCTCAGCCAATTCACGAACATACGACGCTTCTGGTGGGCAAGCGGCTTCAGTTCTTGCGTCAATTTAATCTTGTAAGGATGTAGGCCAAGATCTTTTCGCAAAATTCGCCACAACGACGTCACAGAGATGTCCAACGCTTGAGAACGACGTGTGAGAGACACATTTGGGCTTTCTTCAACTGAAGCCTCAGCGGCAGCAATATTCTCGACACTACGGGCACTTCTTTGTCTCACTGGCACGGGAACATTTTGTACTGTGCCTGTGGATTCAAATTTTTCCACTAGACGCTCAATTGTTGACCTGCTAGGACGATTATGACGACCATAAATTGGACGCTCTTAACGTTGAGGCCGCTGACTCCGAATTTCGGTAGTCAATTTTAATAATTTCGACTCGTTGTTGGCTCGTATATCTTTCCATCATGAAATGGCAAACCTTACTGAAGAGAAATGTCAAAAGAGCGGCAAGAAATTCGGCGTCGTTTGCTGTCCCTGTCGCTCTACTTTTGTAGCGGCCCTGTTGAAAAACCCTTTACATAGTTCTTGTAGTGTTTGAAATTACAATTTTTTTTTCTGAAAACCACAAAAAACTAGCCTTCTATAAATTATGTGTAGGTGCAATTTTCTAGCCTTCTTAATCAAATTTTTTCTTAAAATTTTAAGGTTAAAGAATGTTAGCTTTTTCAAAATTTTCAAATGTTTGTTCCAAACTTCTCTTCTGGATTGAGGGGACATTTGAAAATGATGATAATGATGATTCTCTTGCGGATTTATTCCACTTGTATGGAATATGTTTTCGTGTGGCTAAAGGTCTTACACATTTTTGCAATTGGGAAGCAACTGGTTTCTGGAAGATCCGCTGTTTTAGTTCTCTGGTAAATTAAATATACATATAATCAAACCTTCAGACAAGCTGCTCCACAAATTTCATAATTACGTTTTTATGCAAGAATAGCCCCTGGCAGTGGCTAACCTTCTACAACCGCCAAAAGTATCGTTATGATGGCGAAAAGTAAAAGGGCCTGGGATCAACACTTTTTTTTACCTTCTGCCTAAACGCAAGATATTTATAGCGCAAGCTCAATAGATAGCAAATGAGCAATAGCTTGAAACAAGTTTGCCCACCCTAATGAATCGTTGCCGAATGTGCCTACAATGTAGGAAGTGAATTCACATCAGTCAGCAAATTCTTTCTCGCTCTGGGCACACGTCATCTTTCATTACATAAGTACCGCGTACCGCTCTGCTCAAGCAAATAAACACACCAGCGGGAGGGTCATAAAAAATACTTCGCATATACACACAGTTCGAAGTCACATACCTACTAAAAGGGCTAAATGGATAAGCAAATATTTTGTTCATCGGAAATAGCTTTGCTGTATCTAAGCGAATAATTGCCGCTACCCTTTTTGGGAACCAGCCATACATACACGATACACTTATGGTGATGGGGAGGCAATACTGGCGCAATCCCTTTATCACGAATATCAATTACTGCATGCGTAGCCTGCCTACGCACAAACACACCAAAATGTATGTAAGTACCAGCAAAATGTTTACTTGAGCTTTTTTTTATCTTCCGCAAATAAACCATCTACGACGAAAGAGATACAACAACAGCGACCAAAAAAAAAGTTACAAACCTAAACACAAACAAATCACGCAAAAAAAAATCGCGCTCTCTCGGGGTCGTGTCTCTCGCTCTTGTGCAAAATACGCGACCAGACTTTTTAGCTTTCAGCACAGACCCACAAAACAAAACGAAATAAAATTAAATAAAATATACAACTGAGTTTTTTTTCTAATGCTGTGTCCTAATTTTTCGTTACTACACTTACACTTGCAGAAACTACCGCCAGTCATACGTAGGTATTATATATGGAGGAATGCTTAGCTTTTTTTATTCATTTTAATTTTTTTTTTTTTTTTAATTTCTCATTCTTGTTGCGATATTTTATTCGCCAAAAACGAGCACACATCTATTTAGTTGTAGACGGCCGACCGACGACGGTTCGCACACAATAGCTTCGTTGTACCTACGTTATTATTATTATTTATTTTTTTTTTTGTTTTATTGTAAAGTTTTTTTTCCGATCTTTCTTTTCTTTTTTTTGGAACTCAAAACAACGCAAAAAGAAAAGAAACTGCAGGTACGCCGAAACTTAAAATTCGCGTAGTGCCAACGTTATTGGTGGGTCGGCGCGGAGAGTTGACCTTCAAAAAATAATAATTAAACAACAAAAAAAGAAGAGCGAAACGAGAAAATTATTCGCAAAGTTAGCTTGTGCGAATATTTCTGCACAAGTTTGTGTGTTTGAAGCGAACAGAGACGAAAGAAAAGAAAAATCCGCTCGTAGTATCTATTTTGCTGGTGATTTCGCTTCTTGTTCATCTTTTCGCTCAGTTTCAAATACATAGAAAACAGAAAGACCTATCGTCGCCGCGCAACCGACCGCCTCCACCGCCGTGCCGTGCTACTACCATACGCTATACCGCAGCTGGGATATGGGATCTGCTGCGAATTATGTGCCGTAGTTGATTATGATCAGTATCAAGGTTCGGTGTTTTTTTCGCTTTTTCGCCTTCGCGTAGTTCCTAATTTCGCGAACTTATACTTGAAAAAAATTTTGGTGAACATTTGCAACTAATCCTGCTGTCCTTTCGCCCAGTTTTGTTGCATACATTTTTGCATCTGTGCCGGGGATGTACTCACAATAAAAGGAATAAAAGTCCCAACTGTGATAATAATGATCATGATTTTGAAAAGTTATAAATAATAATTTTTTTTTTTTTTTTGATAAGTGCCAAAAATAGTTTCTTCCACTTAAATATAAAAATCTAATAAAAAAAAAAAAAAAATACACATATATCTGTATATTGAAGAGTTGTGATCAGCGATTTACTTGCCAAGAAATATTTATGTAACCAACGACCGATAGGAAGTGAACCTTTTCATTTGGATATCTATATTGAATATGTAACATGCCTGCAGTCATCTGAAATAATATCTGGACATTTGGACAAAAAACAAAACGCACCAACAGAGAAGGTATGTCAACACTTGGACGAAAGGTTGTAACTCGCTTATTTGATCATCGCCATCAGCACCCCCCTTGCAAATTATCATCCTCATCGGTTGCGCGAATCAATCAATCGGAAAAAAGGGTGCGCGCGTGTGAGATAAGTTTTCCTTTGCTTCCTCATCTGAGAGAGCTTTTTTTATTTCTTTTTTGTTCGGCGAAATCGTTTTTGCGTGCCGACTGCCGAGTGATGTACACATTGCTACACGATCGGCATTTTCCGCGATTTAATTTTAAAAATAAAACTTTGTGCAAAGCTTTTCGCAACAAACACACAATTAGGGCCATTGTACTTTTTTCTCTCTTCAATGCTATATGTTGTGTTTTGTTGGCTTATTGTTATTACCCCGCGCCCATATATAGGTTCTAGATTCATCGTTAGATACTTTTTGTTGTTGTTGTTGTTGTTTGCAGTTGAACATTTAGATTGAAATTGTAAATAGACGGGGGCGCACAGTAGTGGATAGGGTTATTCGGACGAATAGGTTGTAATGAGAAAGTTAGTACATACTTGAGTGGTGGACGTATTCTATGAAACCAGCCTAATGTGGAGCAGTGTGCTTAGCTGTATTGGATTGGTCGAACGGTTGTTTGAATATAAGAAAATGAAGATCCTTTTTGGCGCGTCTTAGTAAGGGACATCACAAATTGAGTGGGTGCTGCAGCTGTAGGCAATTGCATATGTTTGGTATGCAGAAGCTCTATATAGTTCTCTAGTGCGACTAAAGCTTCTAAAGGTCTGACTGTTGCGACGGGTCTGCCAAAATGAAGAATAAATGAAAATTCTAATCATACTCATTTCTCATGATTGCGAGGCCTTATTACCTTCATAAAGTACTCTCTGCCTCAGCTTTCAGTTATTTATAAGGCCATTTGTTTGACAACAAGAATTTAAACCGATAAAGGATTTGATAACCGGAATTTTTGGTGTTGTAGGCATCTCCTTGTGTGATGTTGTTCGAGCAACTATTATTGTCATTCTCTTTCTCTTTACAAGAACAGAAAGGGACTTTTATCGAGTGTTTTTTTTTATACTGATAGACCTTCCAAAATGGATAACTTTTAACACGCGCTCTTATTTTTGTCTGTTCCTTGGTATTGGTGTGTATTGAGTACTGTTGCTTGGGGAGTGTGTTGGACTACTAAGCGAGGGGTCACAGGTTCCTGAGAAACCCCAAATTCCAACTTAGGTTTTTTTTTCACTGCACCATCTCTCGCAAACGTCTGACAAACAACCGAGAGTATAACTGTCATGCAAGAGCTTCTCGATTAGCCGTTTGAACTCGGGATTAAATTGTAGATCCCTATCATTGATCTCACACAGACGGATGGTTGTGAGAAACTAGCCCTAGAACCCCTACGGACCTGTTGCGCCTACTATTTCTTCTTTTTTGTATGACTGAAAACTTGTCATAAATTAACTTACACCAGAAGGGCGCTTCTTTATTGTTTGAAGAAGAACCGTGTCTTTTTACGATCCCAAACGCTGCACCAGGCAAAATCCGCGCCACTGGTACTTCCTAGCAACTCCTTATTGTGTAGTAGAGTTGTGCCTGAGGAACTTGACACTGACAGATGAACTGTGACAGATGCAGAACATTTCTGTTCCCCAACCGAACGTAGTAATAGCTCATGACAATAAGGATGGCGTGAAAGACGTTTAAATAATTGAATGTCGCGGGTTCTTAAAAATGAAATACCCAAATTTCTATTCCAGGCCAAACGGACTCTGCCTCCATGTCAATCGGTTCTTATCGAAACACAGCTAAGTGTAAAAATTAGAATAACCATCAAGTTAAAGACAGAAACTTACAGAAAACATATTGCACCCCATCGAATGGAACTGCCAAAAATGTTTTCTTGAATCATCAATGAATTAGAACACGCTACACTTAATGCACCTACCACTCAATGGCCAAGACAAACATGTCAAATGATGGCTGCCTCCTGTTTTGATGCATTTTTCGTGAAAATAGAAATATTTAAAGCATTTAAAACCAATAAACAACGCATTCATTCATCTCGTACTGCATAAACCAGTGCGGGAGTGAGGAACAGAAAATACAAACAACAACAATTGATTAGCGTAGCGAATGCCCACCAGTGTCAATACGTCATTTATTTAAATAATTTACACGAGTGCCATACGTTTTTGAATCCACATTCACAAAACGGACAGAACACATTAACTTATTCTGCATTTGCTGATGTATTATGTTTAATTCTAATGCAAGATTCGTGTGTACTGAGTACGGACACCTTCTGTGTGTGTGTATGCGATGACTTCAGCTAGAGCCAATTATTAATGGTGTGGATATAAAATTCCGAAACGCATTGAAGTGGGCACATACCATAATGTACCGGAAAAAGTGAACAAGCTCAATGTGAAAGATGTCACTTGTTTTTTTTTTTTTTTTTCTCAGTGAAACTTAATTTTAAGTAAAAGTATTTATTTGCACAGTTGTTTTTAATTTTTTTTTCTAATGTAGGTTACATTTGTGTCATCTGTTTCTAAGGATATTTACAATTTTAATTGAAGCTAAATGTTCTTTCTTTGTTCAGTTGGCGAACAGAACTGGGTCATTTTTGTGATTGAGATTTGGAGTAAAAAAAAAAAAAACAAACACTTTTTTGCAGACAATTTGCAGAACAGTTTTAGACAGATGTCATACTGCTCTATTATATTTTGCGTGAGTGGCGATGAATAAGCTATCGTGATCGTGACAGAAGATTGCGTGTTCAAATTTTAACAGAGGACAAGAGGTAGACAATTACAAATGTTGCTCTAACGTAAATTTTCGCGGAAGACCAATTTCGCTTCGCGTTACCATGAATCAGAGTAGCAAACTAGTCGTATGCAAATGTACAGATTAGAATAGAAAAAGTTTATTTTGAATTCATGTACAAATTTTACAATTTTCAAAAATTACTGTATGGCTGCCCGGTTTTGGGACACTGTGCTAAATTTCACATTAAAAAGTTACAAATCGCGCAGCACAAATTATTGAAAATGATGCTTAATATCCCATGGCATCATTCTGCGCCAGATCTACATGCAAGAGCAAATGTTGAAATGATCTCGACAAAATTAAGATCAGACGTGATATCCCGGACAATCCTTTTATCAAGCAATTAAATACTGAATTTCACGTACTTCACTGATATCAACTAACGCAATTTTCAACTTTTTGTTGATTCATTTTTATGTTATCTATTTATCTTTTTATTACATTACTATAAATGTTTGTCAATTTGATATTATCTTTTCATTAACTCCATTGTCAATTCATTTATGTGTATTTATTTGTTCACTTATTTATTTACTTATTTATTTATATACCTATTTATAAATTAATTAATTTATAATTTATTTATTTATACATTCATGTATATTTTATTTACTTATTTATGCATTCATGTATATCTTAAATTGTCGTTGTCTTTCCTCAAAAACAAACATTTTTCTAATTTTATTTATTTCTTGTCACTTGTAAACTTTTCCAGTAGAAAGACATAAATTTGTCATATTATGTAAATTGTGCTATAACAAATTGTAGATTCTAAACGAAAATAAAACTTCAATTTCAATTTAGAAAGAAAAAAAAACAACTTAATTTGGTTCTGGTTTGAAACCGTCTGTCAGATGCCAAATTTTTCTTTTTAAAGTACAAATGTACAGTCTTTAACTGGTCAATTTATACTGTTTTTCCGAATACCTCGGTGGGCTTTTGGAAAGGGTTTAAAAAAATATTCTGTTGCGTTATTTTATAGTTCGATTTAGCGCCTTTGCGAAAATGCCTCTCCACGTATTATTCTTATGAAATGACAACAGACTAAATAAACTAAAGTCCCAGCTGCAAACATTATTGCCTTTCTCCAATTCCAAAGTCGCAATGACAGTCGCTGTATGTCGCTCTTCTAAACTCTTCTTAAATAGCAGCTTGTGATGAAAGAAACATCCCTGCAATTGTGTCATTTATCGTGATTTCAGTTTCTGAATTTCAATAAGGACTTAAACAGAGACTTATTCCTAAAGCATCTGGTTTGACAAGTGGGAATCCTAAACACTTTAGAACTATTCAAGAGCCAGTCACAAAGTGCGATACAGCATTATATTTGCAGACTTTTAGACTTTACTTACATCAGGCATTTAATTTAAGCAGTTCTAAAACGTGTTTTTGCAAAATTCGTCAAACACCTGCAAGTTTGTTGTGTTTGTTTCAATTCAATTTTGTTCGCATGTTGATGTTATTTTCTTCAAACAATCGTCTTTAATTTTTGGTAGTAGAACTCTCCCTAACTTGGAATACAACTACTTATGCCCATTATACGGTTCTATATGGTTGGGTGATCACTAGAGTTGAATCACGAACACACCATTTGGAAGTTGCGCAAATATTGCGAACCTTCTAACACTATTACCTACTTATGACTGTCTTAAAATCAAACGGAAACCCCTTTACACTTCGTCCAATCGTCATCATGGCGGGAAGGTCCAAGCCAACCCACAAAATATCTTTCTATATTTAATTTAACCCAACTCAAAAATCCAACCCATTTTCGAACTTTAATCCTCGCTTGCTTTCAACCACATGTAAATACTAAGCCTAACTACGAATTGTGCCCACACAAAACAATGTGTTCCCCTTTTTCTCATTCGTTCAAATTGGAAATTGTTCAATTAGTTGAAGCCCACGGGCGATAAATAGATTTTTTGAAATTGTACTTAGATCACATGGAGCCCTCACTAAAGGCAAACAAAAAAAAAACACAAGTCTCACTGTATATATTTTGTTTGAACGCTCTCACAGGGCGTCGTCATCATACGAACTGTAAGTATACTGACATGAGCCATTTGTTACTTCTATTACAACAAAATGACATCATTTATCAATTTTTCCACACGCCTTGAGCTTTTGTATGTAACAATACAAAGTTTAGGTACACGTCTGTGTCGCACACAGTTGGTCATATTCATATGTGTTGCATAGGGCGTTTTGTGTTTCAAAAAAATACCGTCAACGAAACATTCGGATGGTTTTGTCATTTATTGAAAATAAATATGGCGTTCATAAGAGCTAGTTATAAACGCTTTTGTCCGGTCTGTATTTATTTTACAATTTTTGGTCGCATTCCCAAAAATGTTCAGTCATTTTGAAGGTATTCTTATTGTTTCTTCAAAATATATATTTTTCAATCAACTTGTTCAGCAAAACAAATGTGTATAATTTTGCAAACCAGGTTTGTAATATTTCTAATTTTTTGTACAGAATTAAGACAGACAAATATTTAAGAGGAAACTTAAAAAAAAAAAAACAAGATCAGCACAAAATTTCAACAGTTGGCACTTGTATAAGTACTTGGAGTTCAAAATTGGTAGTCAAAAACAGAACGATATCTATGATGGGGCTGACTTTCTTTTCGGAGGTGTACTATTTTTAATCCGTTGCGCTTTTGCGTTTTGTACTATTACCTAGCATCTTAAGTGTCACCATTGTCGAAAACAACTCGAGTATCTAATTAGATCGCAATACCTGGCTTACTTTTCGTAGCCCTGATGGCTACTTTTTTTAAGGTTCTTGCCGTATTCTTAAAATAGGGTTGAGGTAAATGCCGTCCGTCGATCAGAAATGATCCTTTTTAAAAGCAGGCTGCTTTCAACGGCTTTCGAAAACGTCTTTTTTGTAGTACTTTAAGTTTTGCACAGCGTACAGCCACACGAACTTAAAAAAAGACGCCGACAACTGCCATCATATGGTTGTACCGTATTCGTCCTGTTGTTTATTGTCTGCTGCGCATTTATACCATATCGTCCTAAAACTATGCCCACATGAGTACACGGCTGAGCTGCTTTGGTCAAATGATGTAACACACGACTAACCTCAATTGTCCGCTTGTTTCTTCTGGGTCTAGGGTTGCCACACGCTCAGGACCAGATATGCTTAGCCATGTCCAGAGTAACGGTTAAACACAAATTTCCATAGTCAATAGTTCAAAGGCCTCGGTTAAACATGTTTATTCAAATTACTAAATTTTGAAATGTTTTTTAATTTTAAAAAAGGTAGGAATTAAACTGAACTCCCACTTAACGAAACTTGAATCACTGTCCACTATCCGATAAGTTAAAGAACCTTAATGCCAAACACGACAGTATTTTTTTTTTTAACCTTACATATCCTATTTTGCGAGGTTTGTTTCTGCTTAGTACATAGTACGAAAAAACAAAAATAAATTCACTTTTCCTTTGCCTCTCAGTACACCTTTGCTCTGGCTTATACTGATTTTACTGCTGTTCCCGAGAAGCTTTTATTCATCTTCCAAAAACCGTGTCTATTGACCAAATACAGTCTCCGCTTTTTAAGAATTCCTCCGATGTGTTGAAAAACTTGAAGACGCTGATTTCAATTGCACTTGCCTCAATAACGCGTTCAGTTTATTGAACGACTTATACACTGAAGAATGAAACCGAATAGCTTTAGACATAATAAAGTTGCACTTTTTATGAAAATTGCTTAGTTTTAAATAATTTTTAAAATTTAATTTGTTTTGTTTTAATTCTCCGTTATTTTGAAAGAGACTACTTTTATTTAAATCTTGAAATATATATTTTTATTTACATAATAGAGTAAACGAACTAGTATCCCTTTTTTATTAATAAAAACAAAAAACCGTAGAACTTTGAATGCCGAGACGAGTCCCAGAAGATCAACATAATGTCCAGATAAGTTTTCATTTCGAACTGGCAACCCTATCCTGGTCCTCTGCTATGGCTAAGCGCCATCGAGTGCGAAATAAAATTCGAATGAAAACCGAATTTTTTAATTTTATATGTCATTACGGTCTCTTAGGAATCTTAGGGTAAATGTCAGCATGACATAGGATCCTGTTACTGCGTATACGTTCGTACCAACTGTTAGCAAATCCAGCCAGGACTTCAAGCCTACCCTTCGACGCATCAAAATCATTTGCGGTCTAATATTAAGAAGTGCTAATTGGTCTTGATATTTAGTACCTACCCTCATCTCGTTGTCTGCATCAAATACTTCCACGACTCCAACAACAGCCCTTTACAACAACAAATCCCTACCTATATTTTCTTAAATTTACATGAAAATTTGTGCCTGTTTATAAATTTGAGACAAGAAAACCTCAAAAATCCACAACAATAGCGCCCGTCGTAAGTCGTCCCAATCCTACACAAAACGAGTGTAGGTTGTCCACGTTCGTTCATCCGTTGAAGTATCCAAAAAAAAATTAAAAAAAAAAACTTAATGCAAATAGAAATACACTTACACATGCGGAAACAAAAGCAAAAAAAAAATTAAAAAGAATTCCTCACGCACAATCGATTCATATTTTTAGCTGTATAATTGAACAGTCGTTGTTTTTTTTTTCTTTCTTGTTTTATTTGTTGTTCTACGCACACCTACATTTAGTGGCAATGCGTGTACAAAAATGTATCTATACAAAACCGCTGCCTACCTCAACTAGGCCATTAGATAAATTTTGCAAAGCGCGAGTTCAACGACCGCCCTGTATTTCCCCGTCCTAATCATCATCTACACCTCTCCATCAGTCGGATCTGCTGCGGCGCGGTGCGTCGAAGGAATAAAGAATACAAAAAAAGCAAAATATACGAAAATGAGAATGAAAATAATATTGTTAAATTACTGCTTAATATTTTCATGTTATGAATCTGTTTCTGACTCGCTGCGCTGGTGTTATTTTTTCCCGCCTAGATGTTCTCTGTTCGGTTGTCAATTGTGCGTGCGTGCACCTGCTCTCGACACACAGGCGTGTAGCGTGTCTATACTGTCTACCCCTATATTGAGGCATTCACTTGGAGCATTTTATTTGTTTGATTAACAATCTTTAATCGGTCGAAATTGTACACGTGTTGGCTTTTTTTCTGTTTGCGTAGATACATTTCGTTTCGAAATATCGCGGGCTTTATAGAGCATTCAGAGAGCAGGTTGCACGGTATATTTTTCCTAATATTTCGCTTCTGGGTTAACCAAACAGAAGAAGCGATTGCTGGCGGCTTAAGAAGTCCCAAGTGTTATTGGCACTCATGTTTCATTTATATCATGATTGGTGTGAGCAAAAACTGTTTTGTCAGTTTTACACTTTGTACGGTTTGAGGTTACGTGTGCGCAAACCTATCGCCGAGTACTTGAGGCTTTTCTTTTTTTAAGCCAAATATCCACGTAGGTGCCATGTATGTATGATTATATTTACAACGACTTGTCGTAAGAAGGGTTGCTAGATAATAACATAAACCGTTTGCACAAGCGAAAAGTGCCTATCACGCAAGACGCAAGTAGACCTCTCCAATACTTGTGTGCGCACTCGAATAAGTTAAGCGCTCATTCATGGGCCCAAGCTAGTATGGTATTGCGGGCGTCTTAAAAAGTCCTCTTGAAAATTATATTTATTTTATATGTGATGCAAAGTTAGCTCGAAATGGATTTTACCAGGTTTCGTGCTCTACGCCTTATTTTTTAAAAAAACATTCACGGTCAATGTAGTTTTAGAAAGAACGCTACCTGCGAAACGGTCTTGTAAATAGATATCCTGCGACTTTCTGTTACATGATTAATTTTTGTATTTTATTTTTTTTCTTTGCATATTATTGAGGTTTGCTGCTTTTTTGTTCCTGAGAATTCTAGATACTACAGTTAAGAATTTAAGTTGTTGTTTGTTGAAGTTCTCGGGATATTTTGTTTTACAGAAAATCCAGTGAATGCTGTGTGTTCCTATTAATTTTGAAGCTCAATTTATATGCAAGCATAGCACGGCACAGTCTCAAATTGGTTGGTGGCAATTGACAACGTCAAAACTTTGCCCATTACCTGAACACTGCTGTAACTTTTCTTTGTGAGTGTTTGTACCACTACCACTGCCTGTCTTTAAAGTACACACAGAATGGAGAATATTTCTAAATTTGTGGATGACCAAAGACTAAACGTTTCTTGCGTAATGCCATAATCTAATACCTCAACAGTATCAACATTAATTCCAAGGTCCAAATTTTGATGGTTTGTGATTCTTTTTTTTTTTTTGTTTGTTTGTTTTTCTGTTCTTCATAAATAGGTGCTTTTATGCATTCATCAAACTTTTCTGTTTTTCAGCTATCACGTTATCAGCACGTGAGATTAGTAACTGTGGACTATTTTAATTTATTTTTAAGTACACTCACTTTGATGACATGAGCTTTTATTTAGTTCATGTTTTAGGTTAATGCAGATTACAATTGAATTTTATCAGATCTGATCCTTGCAAATAAATAAGTGAGATGTGGAGGCATGTTTAAGGAAGCAAGGAATGAACGTTGGACAGTGAAAAATGAGTAGCAATTGTTGCGAAGACATAATTAACAATTTTGATGTAAACCTTGACTGACATTTTGACATTGACAGCCCATAGAGAAAGTGTAGGGCTGTGCTGGCATTAAATTACAAATTTGATAAACCTGATGGAACAGCTGTCACTGTCACTCTAAGTCATCACTACTTTGACCACTCCTTTTATATTTTTGACATGTGTCATGCTGAACTGTAGGAACATATACTTTCTGTAAAAAAAGTGCACTTAAATAGTTTCCACTTGAAAATAAGTCCATTTTATATGTTTGCAATTTAGTTTCGACAGTACAAATTTGTATTGGCTTTGATTATAAAAAACGTCTGCAAAGATTGTTCTAACTATAATCGCCACAAAATTTACCGACACTAAAAATGTTTCGCAATCAAACCAACGTTTACCTAGTTATTCTACTCGTTTTAGGCCGACTGAATTTTCTATGAATATTTGACAAGATTTTCGTTTTGACCAATCAAAGCACAAATAAGCATCAGCTGTAAAAAGTCAGACTCACTGCCCGATTGTTACAGCATATTGTTTTTTCATAAAATAGACAAAAAAAAAATACTAAAGCTGAGTCAAAAAACTAAAATTGGACGGTAACCCTTTTTTTAGTCACAGCGTACAATTTGAATGTTATCGCACATTTGGTGTTTTTCTGACAGAGTTTTCGTACCTGGTTCGAGCGGTCGTGAAAACCCCTTTCGAATTAGAAGCATCCTTTACTTTCAGAATTTATGTACATATTTCAATAACGTTCTAACAATTGAGTTAAAAAAATATATTCACATACTACTTTCTTCAACAGTGCTCCCACTTTGTCTGTTCTCATACACATTGAACATACTCCCTTCAGTTTATCCTTACTCCATTTGCAGAACTTAAATTCACCAAATCTTAAATTCACAATCTTTTAAGCGACAAAAACTTTTTAAAACTAGAAGCGTCCTTAAGTTTGAACTGTGTTCACCCAATTGATACAATCTTACGCAAGTTTTAAAAACCATTCTGGCCAAAGTGTGTTAGCTTGCCGATGAAATATGGCACAACATACATAAATCACGCAACATAGCTGCTGTATAACTGACTGATTACTTTAAGGCCGCCTTTATTCCTACCGGATTAGTACATGAGTACAGAACAGGCTTAAGTGAGGACGTATGTTCGATATGTGTGCTGCAAATTGTCCTAGTTATGCAGCACTATAATTATGAAATTAAATAAAAAATAAATTAAATATTATTTGGCGTTAGAAAACAAACTCCATCTTTGATTTCAGAAAACTTTGCTCAGATCCTTCAATGACAAATAGAGGCATGCAAATTCGTCCGACTGACAGAATAAAATTGAATGTCCAAATTATGCAGAAAAGTGACAGGTACTACATTACCGAATAATGAAAGAGATCAAAAATGAGTTTTACCACTACTGACAGCTCGGGTGGATAGCAATTTGCAATCTAATAATCAATTGGCAAAAGCTCAAACTAGTGTCAAAACAAAAACTGTTTCAAAAAATCGAAACTCTTCCTTTCAAAACTATTGTTACATCGCACTGTCACATCTCTTAAGAATGACATTTGTTTTTGTGGAAAACCCGCACCAATAAAATTGCTTCCAGTGCCATCAATCATTACAATATACCCAATACTCAAACCTACTCCATGCCCAACAAAACCCAAAGCATATTTCAAATCCCATTGTTACAAAGAGGAAATATTTGCTTTAACCATTTCATTTCATTTCGCATTTCATACGATAGTGGCTTATTGCCAAAATCACTTTAAACCGATTTGTTTGTTTTGAATTGATTTGATTCGATTCAATTCGATGACACGAATTGTTTGAAATTCGCACACATCACACACAGGCAATAGTTTCATTTGGCATTATGTGCTGGGGCGCTTACTAAGTACCTACATATGGCTTACATCCTTTTGCGAACGAGCACAGACCTACCCACCACTCTGCACTTGATGTGACAGTGAATGGATTTGAGTGGTTTTCGCCGTACACACATTCGCCTCCCGCCCTTGCTCCCGGCAGCCGATTTCTGGGCTGATTTGCGGTCATATCAGTGTTACCAAAATATGATGAGGCTTGTTAGTTTCGGGGTTTTGTTTACTAAACCGTATTCTAGTGATGTGTGGTTGCTGGTAGGCGGTAAGGAGCAGCATGTGGTTGTGGCATGTGATGTTCAAGTGATGCCATACACACAATTGACAGCTGTCACTTGTGTTTTGATTTCAACTCTATTTATACCACTGCGATTCGAGAGGCTGGTGAAACTGCAAACAAAATCGAATGTTGGTCATGAAACTAGGTTAAGAAACTACCTGCGTGTGTCAATGCTGTCTGCCTGGGTGTAGGTATTATTGTTAGATTTCTTGTAATAATGGGTTTCCCGCAAAGCACAGTTTATTACAACCATATAACTGATAAGGGCCGCTCCAAAATGGCAAGATCATCGTGCGCTATTTAAAATTCCACTATCACTTTGACAGGCTACGGCGGATAAGGAATCTGCCGGCCCACTTACATAATATCCAAGAAATTGCGTGTTTTCTAAAAACACCGCTCACGCACACCGGCATACAGCGAATTATGGCTCCGTTGAAAATGAAAACAAACCGTGATAATTGACTCCTTCACAGAATAGCGGCGGAGTGCTGGAAGAATATTTTTTATTATCAACTTGAGATTACACCTCTGAGACTTTTTATTCGCATTCGTGGTGTATGTGCGGGGTGGAGCTGCCCGAGTGCGTCGCTGAGCGGTAACGTTATCGCACTGATCGCAAAGCTCAAAAGTGCAAAGTATAGTAGGTACGGACGTAGGTACATATTTTACGATGACGGCCTGTCATCCCATCCAACTGTATTGTGTAAGCAGTGATAATTACATCAGCAATATATACAAACAAAAACAGAAATCTCAGTTCACTTTCATTTGAAATTCGCCCGATAACAGGGGCGTCCCGCTTTTACGAACTCAACAAAAAAAAATAATAATAAAACTGCTACAGCTAGAGGAAAAAAGCTCTTCGCCGCGAGATAACGTGTATACACAGCAGAGACCCACCAACACACCTTTGAACACTTGCCGGTCAATCTCTCAGATGCACGAACCACGAATATTTGTAGCGGCGCGGGGGGCTGGCAAAACTTTCGCTCGCCGATTGTACGAGTATTATACATGGGAACGTGCGCGCAAATCTAAATATAAAAACATTCACATGTTACACAATGTTCGCTTTATTATTATTATTTACTTGGTTAGTTTAGTAGCGATTATTATTTTCTTTTCTCTCTCTGTTGCTTAAGTGTAGTCAGTGTGGAGGTCGGAACTACAGCACACGGGGCATGGGCATGGGGGCTTTGTGTGACGTAGTCGCACGCTCTTCAGAACGCCGCCGCCGTCAGATCGGTTTCACTTTCAACTGCAGTCAATGTGCATCGTAGTATTGCATGGGAATGTGATTGAACTATTCATTTAGCCGTGTTTACTTAATTATACGGATATTTATGAAATGAGCAATATTTAATGAACAGCTACGAGTAAAAAGGTCAATTGATGGAAGCTTGTAAATGCGGAATTTTATTGGTATCTAACTTGGTAACATATGGGAACTTAAAATAATTGAATGGACACAATACTTTTTGTTCTTTCTGGAGCTATGCTAATTTTATTTAATAGGTCTTCGTCTTGACGCTTCTACTAACTAGATAGCGCCACATCGCCTATTAGATTGGCTACATAATTGTGAGGAACTAGAATTGCCTGATGAATATGGATGAAAACATTTTAGTAGCCTGGTACCAGATACTACATAAGGCGTGACGGTCTGTGAATGCGTAGTTAGTAAAAAAAAAGTCCACCGCAAGGATAGGCAGACGTTCGGAATTGGTAGATTGTGGATAGAGCACTTCATCTTTGCTGGCTGTGGATCTATTTGTGAAATATTTATGGAATCATTTTATGGCTGCAATGATTTTCGATATCGTTTCAATAAGCTGCATATTGTGTTGAGGCTGAAAAAAAAAAACAGTGCACGACTGGGTCGAACGAAACTTTCTCGTTGATTTTAAGTTTGGTTGGTTGTTCTGTTATTTTATTAGATAGGTAGGTAGAGACCTGAGAAGCAATGAGAATTAGTAGAAACGGCTCATTAAATATAGGAATAGTGTTAAATAAAATTCACCTTTGCGGTATCCATCTGATATGGCAGTATTTGTCAATTAACAAAGTGAGTTTTGCTTAAATTCAAGATGTTATTAACAGGTCATTTTCGCAAGTTGTAGTTAGACAGTTATAAGCGCCTATTGTACTTTTTATAAGCTCTTACACTTTACAAGACTTCTGAGTACAAGCGTAGCATGGGCATGTTTTTACTTTTTGGCTAGAATGGATAAGTGTCGCTGATTTAAGGCGTGTATGATTCGTTAAAGGCTTCGCTATAGACCGATATCCTTACACAGATATTTATGTATGTAGGAATTCAGAGATTTCTTTTTGAATTTCTATTAACAGTTACAATCCGAATATCCCGAAGGACGTGTAAACTGATTGTGTAAACTGCAAGTGGTTGGAATTATTTTAACGTGCATATTTAATAAGGTTGAAAAAATAAGAAGCTAATAATATTTGCTAAAAATAAGTTTTGCGTCGCTGTTATTATTGCATTTTCAACTGAAGTGCGGTATTGAGTATTCCAAAAAAAAATATCTGAACTGAACCGAAAGGCTTTTGGTCATTTCTGAGAAATAATTAAAAAACTATTTTTTTTTTTAATTTTTTGAGTAAAACTAAGTATGGGATCTTATTAAGAATACCATGCATTTTGATCAAAACCGTTAGAGCGGTTTTTGTAAAATTATGCAGACGAAACAGCAATACATTTTGCAATATTAATTTGACAATTACTATTGCTTAACCATTTAGCTGAATTAGAAATTAGATAGTAAGCATTACTTGGTTTTTAAAGTTTCATCCAAATCGAAAATGGGGTTTTCGGTTTTTCGAGTTGTGAGCAGTTCCCAAAATTTGCCTTTTCGGTGATTCGAATTCAAAATTAAGGACGCCATAGATTTGAAAACTTAAATTTTACTCTAAGCATGCATTTTGGTCAAAATCGTAAGTGACGTTCTCAGATAAACTAAAGAAACTTAATTTTTAAAAAACGCCTTTTTTCAAAAATCCATTGTATGATAATATAGAGAAAAACTGAGTTTGCTATTAAGCTAGCAATGATCATATACCCTTCGAAATGAATTTTTGTTACAATCGTATGCGCACCGTTTTCGAGATAATGATAAATTTCAAAAGTACCGTTATTCGATTTTGTAGCCAAAAACTGGGTATGCAGTCATGGTAACCTCATCTACTTAAGCTCAAATATCAATTTTTGTTGACATCGTTGGAGCCGTTTTCGAAAAAATCAAACTGGTATGAACATTTTATGTGGGAAGTACCTTAATATTGAGGTTGACCTTGCACAAAAAAAACGGCCCCGAACTGAAAGCCCACAAACTCCAAATCCGATGTTTGAACGAAATCCGGGCAGCCGTTTAGGCTGTAGGCCTGTGGGAGGACGGACAGAATTTTGCGACCCACTTTTTTGAGTTCCTCAATCATCGTAATGTCAAAATTGATTAACATCTCGAGTTCGAAATTTTGTTTGAATACCTACAATACATATCTGTCTCTTACTACATATTTGAGAAAGATAAAAAACAGGTCCGTAAGGACAAGAAACCTAGGCCTAGCTTCTCCCCGTATCCAATGATAAACCTCGCCAATTCACCCGATCGGACACTGAAACTGGCTCCCACGGCAAACATATTTCTTTCATCTGCAACTACTTAAAACTTAATCTCATTAATATGATGCTATACAAAAGTTCTACTGTAGTGAAATCACCAGCTTTGTCTGCAAACTTGCGTTTATTTTTCGACTAAACTTGTTCAAATTATGCAAAACCCTAGTCGACAAGCACTTGAAAGAAATGCTCGCAAGTAGGTCAAATCTTCTAACTCGTAAAATTCAATTATTCATTCAACATTAATAAACACACAATTAAAATCAATTTAGCGCCTCACTTGCTGTCACATTCTTCTTGTAAAAAAAAAACTACCCACCCAACTTTATCTTCCTCCATATTGGCAACGGGTTACAGTCACGCGATTGAAATGTTTCTAAAAGGATGATTGCACAGTGTAGTAAGTGTGATAAGTTTTGCACCCTCTTGATGCTTGTTGAGTGCAAAAATCATTGCTAGCCATTTGTTTTAAACTTTTTATCTGGTGTCCGCAATTTGTGTTTGCATTGTGGACAAACTTTTCGAAAAGGAAGCTAAGCTCATCGCAGCACCTTTGAAACTATGTAATTGGGTTAGATTGTATATGTACTTTTGACGATAAAATTTGGCAATTGCCTTGAGTCTTATTTACGGATGCAGCTTGGCTGGTAATTTGTACCAAGTCGGAAGTCGCTTGTCATTATGGTTTTGCATAAATTTACTACTCGTGTGCAAGCTGCGTTGGTTAGGTGTCATTGAGTTGATCTATTGTGTTGCTTTGGTCAACATTGAAAATATTTCCGGATATTTGCGGAGGCCACTACGTTAAAACTTTTGATTTGCTCTTCCACGTCAGTTGGATTGTATGTTTGTGGTTCAGTTGAAGGGTTGGTGAGGTAAGTTTGCAGTCAAACAAACTATTGTTTGTAGATTTTCTGTCCAAACGCCAGGCATAATCGCCTAAGCGGCCGAGTCAGATCTATGCTTTTCAGGAATTGAAGAATTGAGGGCATTCTTGCAATATCCAGGACGAAGATGTTTGCTGTATTGAAAATTCGTGTCCACAAGAGCTTCCTGCGAAACATATGCTTGTAAATTTGCCAATATGCTTTTACTAAGACCTTCCTGGACTCAGTCCTTAAGTCATATGTTTAATATCTTTTTTCACCTTCCCAGACCTCATTCTGACTTTTTCCCTCTTATCCTCTATCATTTGAAACAGGTAAATTTATTTTACTTTGTTTTTGATTAGGCTGTCTGTCAAATAACCAAGACGCCATACCTGTCAAGCTAACATTTTTCTTATCGTTCGATTTTGGTTTTTCAAGAGGCGATTCCCATTTTGATCGCTTCTAGTTCCCGGAAGAGGTTTTCGTTCGCCGACTTGTTTATCTAAGAATCTCCGGCGATGCATAGTTAATTAATGTCGCCTCAAACGTTGGTGGAGGAATCCCCTGCCAGTTTGGCAAAAAAAAACACTTAGAAGAGCAAAAAGCGAACGAAGGTGTTTCTGCGAATGCATTGAGGAAGATCAACCAAACTTGCTAGGGAACGGTGTCAATCTTTTAATAAGAAGGGTGTTACATACGTATGAATTATAATTGTATATAACGCTATGTATTATGAAATACTATTGTGAATTCAACGAATTAAGTTGGCTGTCATATTTGACATGCTGAAATGAAACGTCACTTTCGAGACGGCAACCAACAGCGTTGTTTCTTTCCCTCTTCTCATTTTTGGGGTTAGGCAAAAACGTATCAAGAGGAATTTTATTGAAATGGCTAGTTTTTTTTTCACACGGCCAACTGTATGATGCACTCACCAGGATCAGTTTCAAGTAAAATTTGAAAAATTCGAGTTGAAGGTGTCAGAAAAAGGGAAATTTTTTTAAAAATCAAAAAAGAGTTTTGCAAAACTTTTTTTTTCAAAATTTTAGAAATACTATGACTATGTCTGAAGGAACCTTTTATAAGTGTTGTTTTGATAGCTGAATCAAATATAACTAGTATCGTTTGTGGCCAAAATTCGACCATACCTTTTATAAGTATGTAATACTAAAAAAAGTACCACAATTATTTTCGTTATTTATGATTTTTTTTTTTTTTTATAAACGAAAAGAGCGACATCTAGATATCGCAAAATACGTTAATGAGCTGCTTCATAGGAAACAGGTTCTAAACTAAGATGATTTATGTTTGAATACGTTACCATGGTAATGTGGCGGTGACAAATTGAATGTCACCAAAATCCTTTCAATTACCTGTTTTGTATGGTAATTTTACCAGCCTTAATGGTGACATATACAAACGATTTTTAGTTTGTGCTCATCTGTGGCGCAGTACCTTTCAAAGAATATACGTTTCGTTCTCCTCGTTTCATAATAAATACAAAAAAAAGTGTGCTTTGGTTGTTCACGTATTAATATAATGATGTAAGTTCGGTACTGACATTCGCAATAGATTCGTCCAGTAGAACTCGCTCGCAAAGTAAGTAGATAGCTTGGACGAAGTTCTTGTTGAACTGGACATTGAATGGAGCCCTTTCACATGAGCTCCTCTACTTTTAAAATTAAAGAATTTTTAGTAACGCTTACGAATTTATACTTAATGCCGTTCCTTAACTCGAAAAATTCGTAAAATTCGAGCGTCATAGAGAACTAGATCTTACCCCTCCACAAGGAATCTTACGAGTTTTTACTCAACAAATTTATTGGTGTTAGAATTGAAAAAGCTGTGCGTCACCTGTATATTGACAGATGATTTGAAATTTGATGTCCTATGTGGCATAGCCGTGCAAATGTTTTTATTTCCTGTGTACTAAAATGGTATCAAAATAAACCGATTTTTTTAAGTCCAATATTTGATACAAAAGGCATAAAAAACCTTGATGGGTTCTATTTTATGGATTTTGGTGCAAAAGGGTTTTTCTTGCCTCTCTAAAATCCAATTGTTTTTTTTTCGCTTCGAATTGTTAGCAATAAAATAAAAACGTTTATCGGTGGGCGTTGAAAAAATTAATATTATCAACAAAAAATGAACCTCTAAAGCTACCTATATTTGTTAAAAAATTACGAATTCATTCAGCCCATGTCAAAATGGAGAGCTGACATACTGCCTGGAATAATTTATAGCAGATCTCACACGTCGTGCAAATAAACTGGTTTGCCAAGGAAAGTCAGGTAAAAAGTCCTACACCGTCCCAATGTGACATCCGAAAAGGAGAGCTCTAACTTATGTAAGAACTTTCTGCCAGTACTGATGTACACTCTTCTTTTAAGTTAACAACAAAGAAGTGCAATTCGTAAAGATAAAGCTAAAGAATATCCCGAACTTAGCATTGTACGGCAAACTTACTACCTAAATAGTTGATCACTTTGATTTTGCACTGCCTGCCAACAAATACAAGTTGTCTGTCTGCAAATTCGAAAGTCAAATGTGATTTTTTGCTTTTATTTTTTTTATTTGTTCGTCGCTTATATTATATCGCATCCGAGTTAGCTTTCCTTGCTCTTAATAGTTTTAGCATATTATTTACATAATTTGTTCCCTTCATTTACAATTTAGCCATAAAGTTTTGCCAAAAGACTTTTATCGCAAACTTCAACAGAGAAAAGTAACGATAGCAACTCCATGCAAGACGGGGAGGGCGGCGACTTCTCTTTTCGTAAGACTGTGCACGCCTTACATGTTTATCAATGGCTGGCTAATTTATTTGATAGTTGATACATTTACTCCTGAAATGTTTATCGAAATGGAATTAAGATTTGGCAAAAATTAATACAAGTTCGTTGACATTAGGAAAGGGGAAAAAATCGTTTTGCGAAACTGAAATAATTTTTTGGCAACGTAAGAGACCGTATACATTGGTGTTCGAGTGGTGTCTATGAGTTGGCCGTTTCTTTTTTAAGAAAACTTATTTAAATATTTAAATATACTGTATAGGAGAACGTTGCAGCATGTTTCTTGGATGGGCGAAGGAGAAAAAAGAAGAAAAACGACTGATTTTATTGCCGAGCTTTATGGCTCGTAAATCTTCATACAGAACTAAGTGGCTGCTCAATATCTGAATACATTTTCTCGCGTGTCCGGCAGATGATTATAATTGTGATGAATACAGTTTTTTTTTTTATGCTCGTAATGTTTGCTTAGATTGTAGCGATTTAGTTGGGCAGGGCGGTTCAGAGTGGTCTTCGCTACATGAGGTGAAAACTTTGGCTATTCAAATATTCTTTTGAACTACATTCTAAATCGTATTTTCAAATTAGGACTGATCGCCGATCAAGTATTTCAAGCTTCTAAAGTGTTTTTCATAATTTTTCTTTTTACTGTAACCAATTTTTATTACATCTTTAGATACTGAACTGGATGCGCCATGAGTTGCTAAAGATAAGATTAGACGTGTAATTTTTTGAAATACCGACACTTGTCCTAAATGTCACTACGTGTGATCGTGTGTCAAGCGTCTGGTCACGCTGGCTGTCGCCGCGTACTCTCACGAAAGGCACACGAGTGACAATAGAAAGATCGAATTTTTGTGACGTCAGCATGTCAATATTTGCCACGAAAAATTGCCCGTGTAACCGTTCCATCCAAAATTATATGGCAGAGGTGGTTCCTCTGGGTATATGATGAAGTCAATGATAATAGTAGTTCCAACAGTTCTGCTGAGGGTGGCAAAAGTATGCAATATATCCTGGAACCGTGTTAAATAATATCGTTTAGCAGATTCTAGCGCAAGAACTAAATTCTTCAATGAAGATCTTAATTTAGCAGTCTATTACAACATGTACAATTGTACAATGCACATGCAAAATTGTTTCTTAATTTACGGGAACATTTATAGACCACAAGATGGGATAGCTACCGTTAATCTCGTCGCCTATTGCCCAAAGGAATTCGTTTAGACGAAGACTAAGTTTTTCATACAGAGTGCTTGTTTATTGATCTTGGATAATTGCACATCTCCTTGTCCAAAAAGGTTTAACACCTTTTTTACTCAGGATGTACAAGTCATCAGTATTTGGACATAGAGTGCCTTGTAAAAAAAGTTCAAGCTAAAAATTTCAAAAGAGGATCCTTGTAAAAGGCTGAAGCTGGTTTCAAAACTTGAACGTCTCAAAAAAGGTCTCTTAAATAATATTTCAAATTTTTAAGTGCTTACGTAACGAAAATCTGATGACTTGGTCACATTTGTTTGCAAAGAAATCATAAGGACTTTGCTTGAGTTTTACTCTCCAAGCACACTCAGTCTTATTTCTGAAGCCATTCAGATCACTCGTTCCTATGGTAAAATATTCTGTGCAGACAAAGTTGAATGCACTCTTTTAACTGTTCAATGTACTTTGAAATAGAACTGAAGCATTCTTAACGTTGCTGATACAGAAAACTAGGCATAGAGTCTGAAGTCTGATCTGACACAAATTGATTAAGACCTCCTTGAGCTTGGGTTGCACCGAAATTGGAGAAAGGTCAACTTACTGCTTATCCCCAACCAATGTAGCTAAAACGGAGCTTTCGGAATCGACAGTATTTGCCCTCAAATTCACAGAAAGGCGGTAGTTCCAAGTCAAGAAGCAGATGTTTTAAGAAGCTTACAATAAATAAAAAAATACAGGACCCTGATCACGTAACTTTTCAGACGACTCGTCGTCGAAACGATAGACATCGAAAACTAGCAGCTAGTGTCAAGAATTCCTTTGGGCTTCATCCAGTCACTCTACAAAAGTGTAATGAAAGTGACAAAAATTACAAAAAACAAAAACGGATCAGTAAATAACTTATTTTGGTTCTCAAAATTTGAAAAACGATATCGCCCAGGCGATAATCGTCTTCCGTGATCTGCCCCCAGCATTCATGCGCCTGAAGGTAGGCTCTTGTTTTGGCTTTTTGTCTGTACAACTATTGCAGTTTGACTAAGTTGGGTTTAGATTAGGTTAGGTTTATGGGTGGGTACGGCAAAAGCGAGTCCTGCCGCACCCCACTTAGGTCCAGGTAGACCCATTGTGATGCCCTTAGTGGGGGGTTAGCCGATGTTGTTGGCGTTAGCGTTGCTCCCTCTGGGTTTACTGGGTGTTTTCCTTTCTATGGTACACTTATGCTTTTGTGTTTGAAAAGCGGTTCTGACGACTTTGACAAGCCGCTGCTTAAGTCACTTCTTTATTAAAAGTTGTCATAATTTTTTTAGGTTAATTTTATCAATTGTAATTCATCGTTACCGCCATGTTTATTTCATAAGTGTCGGTAAACGAGAGTTACTACTATTTTTTTTAAATATTGATGTGACTTTTGCGCCGCACTGTACTTGAATATGCCAACATTTTGAATGTGCTCCTATATATATTAAATTTAACCCACACTGAATGCGTTCTAAAGAAGTATCCAAGTTTATCTGCCGATCCTTAAAAAAGCCCGTTAAATAGTCCTCAAAAAAAAAAAAAAACACTTCTCAGGACATCCTTGATCTATAATTCAAAGAAATAACCAAAAACATTGTTCAACACTTGCACACGACACAGGTATCAACAACTGGAATAACAAATGTTACACCAACCTGTACAGTAAATGTATCAATATAATCTATACAAGCGTTTAAACACGGAATATCAATTATTTATTCACGAGAACATTGCATTGACATCTGTCGTCATCATCATAACAAACTCGTTGCAATAGGTGCACCTTTGGACGATGTGCATTGGAGCGATTTTAACTGCGTACAAGGAACAGATAGGAGCGGCTACTCATGCCGGTGGCTTTAATTTCAACCTCAACTTGGTTTAGATGTAAGTGCGAAGTTAATTAATTACGCATCTGATCTGTGAGAGTATGTCACACCGGCCGACATGTTCCCATGCACTAGATACGAGTATGTGTGTCGTACTTTAAGTGGAGTATACCTACATCTCTTGAATTATGTGATTACTGTTATTGATAGGGTTAATTATGTATTGAGAGGGGTGCTTAACATTGGCTGGTCGTCTTGTACATTGTATTTGTCTGCATTCCGAATTGAACGTCAATGTTAACGTGCGCAACTTTGTGTCTCTTTACAGGTACAACACTGACCAAGGAGCTATGGACCAGCAATTCTGTCTACGCTGGAACAATCATCCGACTAACTTAACTGGTGTGCTGACCTCCCTGCTGCAGAGGGAGGCGTTATGCGATGTCACATTAGCTTGTGACGGTGAAACGGTTAAGGTAATTTCTACATTTGATCACTTTTTTTTTTTTTTGCATGTCCTTAGTAACTTGAATTTAGATGAGAATGGCAATTGGGAACGCTAACAGCTGTTGAAAAGCTCACGTAAGCGGCGGATGTGTTGTGACAATTTATTTTAATATTACAAATCCGTTTGCTGGGTGTCCGTGTTTTGCATTGTTTCACTCGGCACACAGCCTTTTTATCCGTGATGCAGCAGAAATGAAATACGTGAGAGAAATTTATCTTCGAGCTGTTTTACACGGCAGTCGTTCGTGTGTCCCTTTCGCACGTGCTCATCATAGTATCCCATAAATAACACGCAAACATTGTCTTTGTGGATATTTTTATTAAAAAATGATTTTTCCCTTGTATCTTTTAGGCGCATCAGACAATTCTATCCGCATGCAGCCCATATTTCGAAACAATCTTCCTGCAGAATCACCACCCACATCCCATAATTTATTTAAAAGATGTAAGATACTCAGAGATCCGATCGCTGCTCGACTTTATGTACAAGGGCGAGGTGAATGTTGGGCAAAGTTCGTTGCCGATGTTCTTGAAAACAGCTGAAAGTTTGCAGGTATTTTGTTCGCTACCTTTAACTGGGAACCTTTTCTAATTTTTTTTTTTGTTTCGTTTTTTGCTTAAGGTTCGAGGATTAACAGACAACAACAATTTAAATTATCGAACCGATTGCGACAAGCTGCGAGAATCGGGGACGTCTTCGCCTTCTAGCAAAATGCATTTCGATCGGGAATCCAGGGAAAGAGAACGGGAACGTGAACGTGAGCGTGAACGTGAACGTGAAAGAGAACGAGACCGTGAACGGGAACGGGAATTGCATCACCGCAGCAGTAGTAGTTTAAGCTGTGGCGGTGGCATCCGTGACGGTGTCAGTGGCAACAGTGCTATTGCTGCTGTTGGTAACAGTGGCGCGGTTAATGCTAGCCTCCAATCGGCCGCAGCAGCCGCATTAGGTTTAAGCGAACGATCTCCTAGTGTTGGCGCTGGCATTGGTTGTGTCGGCGGTACAACGACCATCGCTGGTAGCGGTACCAACAGCGCCGCTGGTGTTATTAGTAGCGATCGCGACCGCGAACGTGAACGCGAACGGGCTGATAGCCGTGATGAACTCATGCAGCCAGACTATAGTAAAGATAGAGATCGTGATAGAGAAATGTCCACCACACCGGTAGACCATAATATTAGTAGTAATAAGAGAAGACGTAAGAACTCATCCAACTGTGATAATTCGTTGACCTCGACACATAACGCAAATGTACAGGACAGGCATTACACTCAGGATTCTCAGGTGAGTCGGTTTTCGGCAAGTTTTTTCTGTTATAATTCTAACTGCGCATATAGTAGATGTTCGGGATTGTCGTAACAGGATAGTGTAGAATATAGCAATTGAATGTACGCTGCTTTGGCTGTTGCTTTCCAGCTTTGAGCCTCCATATTCGATACGCAATTTTCCATGGGTACACATTTAAATAGGGAGATATATTTATCAAAGTGAATCATTTTCTGCCTCGAATTATCGGCCAAAATAAATCGCAGTAACGTCAGCACCGCAATTGCAAACAATTCCCATTTGTCTCTAATTTTCATTCAGTTTGGGTTTATTATTATAATTTTTTTTTATTAAACAATGGCAATTGAAATGGAAATCACATTCAAGTTGTTTGCATAAAATCCCAATTGGCAATTCGATTATAGTTTCATGTCTCTTGTGTAAAAGGGGCAACAACTAACAGACCAGAAAAAACGACATCAATACCACCATTAAATGAATAGACTCCAAATTGAGCTGCGGGAATAAACTCATCAATATGTAAAATCATTGTAAATACAAATATAATAATTATTTGAATGTTCATTTGCCAGGGTGCAGTTTTTGTTCAGCACAATACTAAAAGCTGTATAAATAGTGCTTACCTACCGCAAGTGCAACTTCGTGTTACAGATTTACATATTTAAATGCATTGGGCTATTTTGCCTCCTATTCTATTTATAAAATACATACGTACTACACTCGTGTGTACCATCAAACAGATCGCATAATTGGTGTGCTCCATAGAAATGCATTTCGGACTATTCAAATAGCTTTCCAGGACTAAACGAGCTCTAGAGAGTGGCGCGCTTGAGGGGTGAGACTTAGACAGTCAATCCTTGCTCAATTTAAACATCGGTTAATGTCAATCATGGTATGTATCGCAAATAGCACGTAACAACAAATTAAACATCCGCACCACGGCCACCGTCCGAAAACATTGTCAGCCAACAATTGACGCCTCCGGAATCACTTTCCTTTAAATGTGTGGTGCCACTGTGGCTAATGATGATGATAGTGCTCTTGAAAAAGTCGAAAAATAATTTATTATGCTAATTGTTATGTAAAAGCTGTGAGTGGTAGCCAAAGATTCATTGATTGGCATCGAGTGTGAAGCAGTTAAAATATCGTGCTTACTCGTTGCGGGCATGCATCCTGCCGGAAGAACATAAGCATTCGAAACTCGAACTCACCGAAATCCTGGACGCATATATTAGGCCTACACGCTGATAGCTGAATGTAACCAGAGTAATTAGAAAACAATACCCGCTGTGGGGGAGAGTGTGGATGTTGAGTTGTCTTTTTATGCGTGTAAAGCCGTTTTCATTAGGTGGTAAACAAGCCCGGGTGTCCATTTTAAATACAAGCAAACATAATGAGATCACAGTAAGTAGTGCATTTAGTCGGCCATTTGTTGTGACTGTTCGGGATATCGGTTGGGGATTTGACCGCACCATCGGGAATGGTGTGGCTTAATTATTTGGCGTTCATTTAGGTGGCTCCTTTGATTTTGATGATCTCTGGTGGTGGAAAATTGATTGCGAGTAAAGTTTCTGGTTCGTTTTGAACATAAAGTGGCTTTGGCTTAGCAGTCCTTGAAGTCGTCGAATTGTTTGCTCTAGGTTACCGAGGGTAAAAGTCACCGTGAATCATAGTTCTTAAACGGAATTTCGGTTAAAGACGTTCCTTGGAATGAGTTCGCTGGGAGCAACTAATTCGTAAAAAGGGCCTGACATCTATTGGGAGTGGGACTGCTGTAGTCAACGATGCGAAAAGTTTGCTTATACTACGTTTCCACCGGAGATTAACTGTGAGATTTAGAAAATTTTCCATAAATCCCGAGATTTCATACAAAAGTTGATCTCATGAAAAGGGAGTTTATAAAAATAAATCTCGATTATCAACCAAATAGAGTCCGGTTTGTGAACACACCTCCCACAACTCGAGATGTCAAAAATACCAAACAAACAGAACTGTATTTGACATTGTGTCAAAAAAAAACATCCAAATTTATCTCTGAGGGAATTAAACTTTTAGTCAATTTGAGACGAAACAAACGATCAACTGCCTATGCTGCATTGCGGTTTGTTACCTTCTAGCTACCTGAATATTAACCAAACATTGATGGCGTTTTTTTCGGTAATAGCGACTTCTCCTAGCCAATGTAACCATCAAAACTTTCTTTTTTTTTCGGAGAATAAAATAAGAAGCCAATAATATTTTAAGATTACTGGAACTCATGTTTTATCAATTTAATCTTTTTATTTTTTTTCCTATTGTCACAATTTTGGGTTGTTCGATTTGACAGTAGTTGACAACATCTGGTGAAACGTCAAATTAATCTTGCTTTTTTTGGTGGAAACACCTCATGATTTATTTGTAATCTTTTGCCCTAAATCTCGCTATTAATCTCCGGTGGAAACGTAGCCTTATGCTTCACCAACGCTTGAGCCTCTCTAAAAGAGTAAAAGTGGATTTCAAGCCTGAAACAAAAACCAATTCCTGATTTTGTTTGTCGTTTCGTATCCAGCGTTTTTAACAGCACATCATACGGTTTTGAGATGGTGGCTCTGCACGCTGCCTGTTTCCAACTCCATTCCTTGTGAAAGATATGTCATACATTGTTTGCTTTCTGAAGGCTCCTTGAACTTGTTAGTTTTTACCTAGCAAGTGTGTTCAAATAAGCGATCTAAATCTCAACTGCATTTGCCATTAGACACTATCCCGTCTTGGTAAACTAATAAGCTAATTTTCCAGCTCTCTGATTCCCTGGAGGGAATATTTCCACTTCAATAAACTTTAAAGTCTGACTTTGGAGTTTTCTGGAAATGGTGAAATCCACTCTCGACATCTGCAATTGCAAATAAAAACAACAGCCTGTTATACAATTGGAAGCATATACAACCCATTCAGATTCACAAAACTCATAGATATACTTAACGAAAGCTCATTAACTTTAGCCCACACAAACCCGCTGAACCCCATAATTACGCGGCTATTATATACAACGTCAGACCTACCACAATTGCAAACAAAAACACTGCTCTCAGTTACATAATCGCTGTCGTTCTTATCAATTAATTGAAATTGAAAGTAAGTGTGAATAATACATATGCAATTATACGCGATATTATCATTAAACACAGCTTACTCAGGTGACTGTCCGTAAATGGTTAATAAAATAGGTACGGATAGACGACAACCGAACGGGAAAGCACTCTCCTAATTATTATTTACTGTGCCGGCCAAATGACTAACTGAATGCTGCCGTATAAATTATTTAGAGCAATTTGTCTAATCCCATATATCGGTGGAGCTCTGCTCTCTCTCTCTCTCTCTCTCTTTCTCAATAAACAAGGAACAATTTAGCCCAGTCAATAATTGTGAAAATCGAAATGGTAAACAGTAAACACAATCATACGGCAGTTATGTAATAGACCGATAACGCACTAAAAAGGTTTATAGTTTATGCATACCTGTCCTGGGCTAATTGACCGAATTAAACGAGCCCTTCCGTAGGTGTTACACCGAAAATTGATTCCGATCTATTTGATTTAAATGTTTTCGATATCAACACCGAAGGGGGAATATTTACCTCGGTGTCGGCGTTGAGTTATTGATATACGAGTTTACTCGTGCACGCTATTGTTATTGTATTGTTTTCCGTGTGGCTACCAACTGCATGCAACATATTGAAATCGATTCGTTTGCCATATGAATGAATGATGGTTTCGATTATAAAAATAAATAAAAAAGAATACTTCGCAGTCAATCGAACCGATATTTTGAGCGGCAGAGGAGTTCTCTGGACTCTGAGTGGAGCGGTTTAATTCGAAATTTGATTTATTCTTTATGTCCAAGTGCAATTATAAGGCTTGTAATTGTAATAGGTATTGGCTCTGGTGAATATTGATGTTTGTTCAGTGTAATCGGATTTGTTTCTTTAATTTAAGATAATATTGTGGCGGTCAATGGAACTGAATGGCGAACTTTTCTCTGATTTGGGTTTTAAATTGAATTGTGTTGAAAGTAGAGACGTTATATTTACATTTAATTTTTAAACATTGCTTTTGATTGGTGGCTTACAACTATTTGGCATTGACGAAAGCAATCGCTAGAACCGGTTCCGAGCAGGATCCGGAGGAGTCGCCGGTGGAAGAGAAATAAATCTCAAATCAAAAACGTGTATATATTTAAAAAGAAGGTCAAGTTCTCTTTTGTAAGCCATAAACAAACTCGGACACAAAAAGGAGTAGATGAACTTTAGTATGGAATCAATTCTTGCAACCATAAAAAAGGGTCTAATAGCAATAATGATAGAATTTATTTTTTACATGCTGGTATACATAGTAGGAGAAGGATATTGACTTCGTGCAAATTTGGAACTCGTTATGTTAGTTAATTTCGACATTACGATGGTAAGGGAACTGTTAAAGAGTCGAGATAGCCCACAGGGGCATCTTCGGAGTAGTGAAGGAGGACAGTGGCACGCGAGTGGTTGCACGGCTATCGCTCGTCGGACGGGGTAGTTCTTGTCACCCCTCTCATTAAGCCACTTGCTCAAAACCAAAAAAAAATTGTGTCAAAAAAAAGAATTGGAGAAAGATAGGAGGAGAACTAAAATTACTTAACCTCGGACGGACTACAGAAAAGTGGGGCTCGCAATTCCATCTGTCCGTATAGATGGACAGGCGGCTCCTAATACTTGTAGCTTAAACTGCAGGACGGATTTGTTTCAAACTTTGGATTCGGAGTTTGTGGGCCTCTTTTTATTTGGAAAACTACTCTAACACCAAAATTGATATTTCTGTTTAGGTACTCATGGTTACCATCGTTGGGTAAAATTTGTTTGCAAAGTGCGACCAACTTTACTTTAAAAAAAAAAACTCCTTTTGTCTCAAAAACCCCATTTTCAATTTGGATAGAAATTAAAATGGTAGGTTATATCCTAAACAATGTATTGTATGTATGTACTCAGTTTTAATGTAAATAACTAAAGGGGACAAATTATAGCACCGCAACTTTGCAGCTTTTGTTACAATCTTTGTTTTACATAATTCGTCAAAAACCGCTGTAAAGATTTTGAAGAAAGTACATATTTGAGATGACATAAAATAAGATTTCGTTCTTCGTCTTTCTCAGAAAATACTGTTTTAAAAATATTTCAATACAGCACTTCCAATAGAAATTCAAAGACAGCCGCTAAGAACATTTTTCAAGCAAATAGCGCTCCCTTTCACGTCCTTTTCCTCACTATAAGACGTAAAAACGTAACCTGCTACCACTAAGTGGCTGAACGATTGAGTACTTCACTTTCGATTCTCACTTCATTTGTTCTGATTTGATTTCCAAAAAAAAAAAACATTTGTCGGATAGATCTGTGCAGATCACGAACTCCACTGACAACCAAAGGCCCAGAATGTAAGCTTCACCAACCAATATTTCAGACAATACAAAGACATTTTTTTTTTTAAATTAACGAATTTTCCTCAAAAATCTGGAAAGGTGAAGGAATTCAATCTATTCCCGTCTTCAATAATAGTAAAATTACAGTCTGAAATCTGAATGTCTTTCTTTTTGGACCGACATTATTTTTTTAACATCTACACTTATACCAATTCCAGGAACATCTATTAACAACACAAAAGCAAATAAGTATAGTCTTTAGAAACAGTATACAATGTGCTTAAAACTTTCTAGCCAAAAACAGGTAGGAACTTGCTAGAATTAGATGTTATTGAGAGCCGCTACTTAGCTATAGTAATAAAGATGTACTTAAACAATAATCAAATGGTTATTCAATGGGCCTTGACAATAAACACTTTTAGTTTCAACTCAAAATTTCAGTAGTTCACAGTTGGCATATTTTCCTACAGGCTAAAATGTGACAGAGCATAAGATAACTAAACTTATATTCAGTCGAACTCCTTAAATGAGTCTTTATTCACTACGATCACGAAATACATTGACTTAAGCTGGATTACTCCCCTGAGTACCAGACTTGTTTTGTTGTCGTTTCACTTTCGATTCGACGATTCATTTCGAACCAATTGAGTTCTATCACCATAAAGTGTTACGTTTCAAATTATGTAAATTAATTAGCTTTGAAAATTAATTTTGCCCATTTAGGCACGTTCAATGTATTTACCTACTTTGTCTGCGATTCAATTGAGCAAACAACAAACGCCCGTATGGTAATGCTCAACCACCTTATTAATTTATAATTACACCCCTTTAAATAAACGCGTATAAATCACTTCGCTTTAATAACGACAATAATGAATTTCCATTAAATCAAAAATTGCCTGCTAATTATTTCAAAACAAATCTCGATACAATTAGCACGATAAGAACCAAAAAATATATCAGCTTTTATTATGCTGCATAAAATCATCGTCGCTAATCACTTGGCGATTAAATTTATTATTCTCACCCTAAACAGCCAAATTAACAAATTGATTTATTTTTTATTTATTTGTGCTCTTGCTTTTTGTTTGATACATCATCCACTCTTACATGCAATTAATCTATTTGCAGGCATCCTCCCATAGTAATTTTAAATCGAGTCCCGCGCCAAAAACAGGAAACAATTCTGAATCAGAGGACACGGGTGGTCGTCGTGACTCACCACTATCAGCGAGTCAAGGAGCTGGTCTCAGTCAGTCGCTTAGTATTAAACAAGAACTTATGGATGCTCAGCAACAACAACAGCAACATCATGCATCCTTACCGCCTGAACTGTTGCCGGTAAGCTTACATTGTTCGCCCTTAATTACTTTTTGTTTCCCACCACTGTCATAAAATTAAAAAAAAAAAAAAGAAAACACACAAAACAAATTGTTATATACAAGAAAAAAAACGTGTCCTTTAGTTTTGTTAAGGTTTTTTCTTTGGGCCGGTTCGATGGTTCCAATTTTGTTAGTCCCTATTTTGATTTTTTTTTTTCATATGTAATAATATAAACTTTCACTTATCAGTTATATTTTCTAAAAAGAAAAAAAAACGATATTCATGTGTACCTTGTACAGATGAAAAATTCACGGGCCCATTGTTTTAGAGTGAAAATATTATTAAACAAAAATAACTTGAAAAAAAACTAACATGAAATACGAAGGGCGAAGGATTATTGAGATAAACATGCATGTAATCGGCCGAGAAAAAGAAAAAATCTAAACAAACAACAAGAAATATGTTTGTCTATTCATTTAGCTATGTTAATTTTTGTCTTTTGTTTATTTTGTTCTGTTGAGTTTTAGTTTTAAATCGCATAGTGCACAACAAAAAAAAGAAAGAAAACAAAACAACAAAATCCTTCCCCTTCTTATTTCACATTCTTTTTTTTTAAGTTGTTTTTTTTTATTTTATTTTTTCTCTTTTTTTCTTCTAAATTGATAAACAACAAAACAAAACAAAAAAAAAATAAACAAATCTCGGCTATGCTGTTGAAAAGATACAGAAAACTGTTATTCTCGATAATCCTCGACTCGATATAATCATACCATCTATAACAATGCTGACAACATCAGCGACATTATCGGCGACCCAGCATCAGCCACAATTGCCATCATCTATGCCGCCACAGTCGCATCAGCGACGGCAGTCACCCACGTCTCCGTATTACTACCATCAGTCCACATATCCGCATCATTCCCAGGCCACAATGTATCATCTCCATCAACATTCTTCTTCGTCGCCGCATGAGCAGCATTTTTTCAATTCCCAGCAGGCGTCGGCCAGCGATTATAAAAAATTCCAAAGTCAACTAAAAGACTTCCAACACCAGCAGAAGCATAATTTAAAGAACTGGCTGCCGCCGGAACCGGGTATTATGTCGCCGCGCGAATCGGACACATCGTTGCACTGCTATTTGCGACATCGAGATCATCAGCAGCACTTGTCCAGTCAGAGCTCAACAGTCGCAGTCACTCAGGACCACATGCAACGACAAGAGGGCGTTATGTACGCTTCGAATTTACCAAAAATTCAATCAAACTACCCCTATATGCCAGCACACTCAGTTTCTAGCAATAATGTTGAACTTCCTGCACCCGGGCCGGCGACAACGTCGTCTAGGAAAAGCGGGCGCTTCAGATCGAATTGGTTGTATCAGTTCGACTGGTTGCAGTACGATGAGACTGCGAATAGTATGTACTGCAAATTCTGCCGAAAATGGTCAAACGATATTCCTGATATTCGGACTTCTTTCGTTGAGGGAAACTCGAATTTTCGCTTGGAAATAGTCAATCATCATAATAAGTGCAAATCGCATCGTTTATGCCATGAGAGGGAACTGCTGGATGTGGATGAGAAGAAACAACTGGAAGCAACTTCGGCCTCGTTGTCATCATCGAAATCGACGAAAGACGAGCAAGACTCAGGCAGTGTACAAAAAGCGCAAGACTCTCCAAAGGGTGGCCAAGAATCGACTCTGAAACAAAAAGTCAACGTTGATTTTGTTGTCAATTTGGACTAAGAACCACGGCTGCATTTTTAATTCTATATCCAGGGAAAGTTGTTCAAAAAAACATTTTAAACTATCGAATAATGCAATGAATTGAATTTAATTTAATTTTTTTTTTAAACATTTGTTATAAAGTAAAGGTTAATATACATTTGTACTAGATTTAAAAACAATTTTGTATAATTTCTATCTACTGACTAAAGGATTTCAAAAAGTCGACAAATAATCGGCTTAATTTTGTTGAAATGGGCCATGAATCGCACAACGGCTTCAGTTAGATTACGCACATACAATTATATTACAATGACGTTTAAGTACTTTTGAATACGGAATAAGAATTAGCACTTTTCGAAACTTTAAGGCGAACACGGGAAGTAACAACTTGGAACTGGAACTTATTCAGCTGCAAAAGGAAAAATTTGCGCAGACCTTATCAGTCTATAATACGAATAGAATAAACAAATCGTTTCCAATTTATTCAAGAAGAGTGAGAGTGGTTCAAATTGAGTCCCATTGTTTCTAGGAATCTGTAATAGCACTGAAAAAAAAAAACTGTCGTTTACCTAAGATTTTAAGTTAATAGCAATGAAAACGACATTCATTTGCACATTCAAATTATTAATCTGAAAAAAAAAGAAGAAACTCCGTCTTTTCGTATTCCGAATTCAACATTAAGTAAACATGTGATTGAGTTAACATTTTAAAGAGTTCCGCACATAAATGAAATAAGTAATTTACATAACCAAAAATAAAACACTGTTCGCGACTGCTCTGTAGAAACAGGCGTATCGAATTTTGTAACACTCTTAACCCATTCCACTGGTGGGTTGCTTCCTCAATTTAAATTGATTTTCGTTGCGTTCCTATTTCCAAACGCAATATATGCCTAGACACGCTTAATTCACTTCACAGTTGGATTGCTGCATTTCATCGCATTTCTTTTCCTGTTACGCGTCTATTTCCACAAATGTTAACTTACCTCCCGCTTTTCTAAGAGTGAGAGCATAACACATGTTGAATCACGCTAAGCCGACTTCATTGAGGGCTTGCTGCGTGAGGAGTGAGGCAAACGATTGTTGCGTTTAATTTTTCGTTACGCTGCTATTTCCAAAATTCCAACACAAGGTTCGGGTTCGGGATGAATAAGAGTTTAGTTTTTTTAAGATTTTAATTTGCTAAAATTTAGTTTTGATCGAAAGAAAACCAGAGGTAAGCAACTAAAAATCACACGTAGGTTAAAAAAATAGGTTCCATATCTACGGGCAAGATAACGAATAGATACTATTTGTGGCTACTATTCAATAGAATTCAGTATCTCCTTATCTAGTACTCATTTTGAGATAATTCCGGACTCATTCTTCTCAACAAATGGAATGCGGCACATATTGCTTTTCTTTTTTAATTCCACATTTTATTTCCCCCATAAGTAGTTAAAAAATTGAAACCATCGAACAAACAAATATTAAAATCTATGAAGCTAACTTCTTTCGCTATTTCAAATTGTGTTTTATTTTTATTTTTTTTTAATTCATCATATTCCCTAATGGGTATAAAATTGCCGACATTTTAAATTCATTCACTATTATTAATTTAAAAAAAAAGAAAATATAACAACAATTTAAACTCTTATTATACGCTCAACTCGTAGTCTGGGGGTATGAAATTACATCCTGAAGACATGTCAAGTTTATTATCGTCGCATGGCATTCAATCGGACTCCAGAGAGGACCAAAATGATGTCAAACAAATGCAATTGGACCAATCCGATAATATTGATGGTGAGTACAAAATTTCCTTTAATTTGTTTTCTTCTTCAAATTTTCTATTAAAACAATAATTCATACGTTACATATAACTAGATATGTAGTGTTAAATATTTTACAAAGCATTTAGTATGCAACATAGTTTGAATACATTTTATCGTTTTAGTTTTTAGGTAGTCTAAAACTGAATTTATTTATTTTTTTCGTTTTTATTTGTAAAATCGTAAAGCTTTTTAGTTTGTTTACGTATTCCTGTTTTTGTTTTTTTTTTTAGATTTCGCGCATAAAATAAAAATGAAAACAAATTCTCTATTAATGAATACAATTTTATCAGAACAATAGTCGCAATGTAGTCGAAACAAATGGACAATTAAAGTGAAATGTAATTTTGATGGCAGTCTATATGATAAAGGCGAACAATTTAAATTATTTCCAGGGATTTTATTTTAAAGCAATAATATCGGGTAGTGGAAAATTAGAATTATTCCAAACTCACGTGGGCATTGTTGAATTGATGAGGTTTGTTTGTGATTTTGGTTAGGGAGGTAAATGGTCAATGGAGGTAGCCATTGGTGTATGCAAATTGAGAGGACTTACTCGAGGCTATTATAGGATCAGTCTTGTTTAATCACCTAAAAATATTCCGTACATATGCCACAATGAGCCCGTATAGTCAATCTGCGGACCTGTGCTAGCATGGCAGTGATACCTGTTGAGGAGGATTTTCCTTGGGAGATTTCTTTGCGATACGCTTAGAGGGTAAAGTGTCGAATGCAACTTAAGTTGACTATAGTTTCTTAGCAAGTAGGCAACTTAAGTTACCAAAGTAAGTTAGTTTTGTTGTCTTTAAATATCATTCGCATTTATAACCAGCTTCTCTAAATCGGTCTTCATTTAGTAAAAATATGCTTATTTGTGGCAGCTATAAGATGGCCAAAACTCTTTGCTTTTTTGATGCGGTAAAATAAGCCTTTAGAAGGCATTTATTCAGAAAACCTTTGATTTTGTCGATGTGTACGTAAGCAGCGAAAGGGGAGATATGGAATTTAAATATCGAAAGAATGACAACACTGGGCATTTGAAATGCGCAGTCAAATGGACATTTATCACAAAGATCAGTGATTTGACCAGTACAAAAAAAAAATTTCTTTCTCGTTTGCAGTAAGTGTCTTTTTTTGACAACTTTATATTTGTTGGCTGCCTAACACAAAGTAGCAAAAAGATGGAACAATTATTCAAATTGTGACAGCTATAAACTTGTTTCCTAATTATTAGCTACAATGCGTTCTAATTGTTAACTATATTAATTGAATTGATCTTTTCATTCTATCAAGTCAAAAGTGTAAAACTTTGCCATCAATTATCAGATGCAACCACTCTTAAATAGAACACACTACCACCCATTGCAAAGTGAAGGTATTGAATCTTTATGTTATACCAGACATTCAGGCTCCAAACTTAGTTAGTAACAGGAGTTCAGCCAGTGATTATGAAAAGGTTTTGCAAATCTAATAAATAGTTCTTACAGTGTCACTTTAAAATGTCCATTTGTATAGGCTGGTTGTAAACAAAAAAAAAATTTAACAAAATTAACGGTACGATAAATTCAACAGCTATTTGATATTTACAAAATAAAAGTTTCGTCCAAATTACCTCCAATACAAAAATAATATATTAATTTCCCTCTCCGTATTCGAAACTATACATTAGATAAAAAATTGTGTATATAAACAAATAATCAAACAAAAGAAAATATCAAGCAAAGAGTATTACTTCCAAAGTACAAACAAAAACTAGTTACATTAATCAATTGTATTAATTTGAATAATTTCTTTTATTTTATTCTTTCCTATTAGTACGAAACTAAATAAAATACTATTATATATAGTAATAATAATGGGGTGGTTTTGACTTGTTCTCCCTTTTGTTTGCTAATAAATAATATATATATATTTTTTTTCTCAATTAATTTGCATGCAATATTTAAAATTTTTTTTTGTATAATCGTATTCTTCTATTTTTAAACATAAAATCGTACATATATATTTTTTTCTTAGTATAATTATTACAAAACAATTTATATCATACATATATAAATTAATGTAAGTATATAAATATTTGAAAAAAAGTGATCCAAAACGAAACTTGACGTTTATATACATACCATCGCTAAATAGTAATTTTCGAAAAATATATATAGAATCAGAATTGAACAGAAAATAAAACAGATCAACACCTCTCCTCCTATGAGAATGTGCATGCTGCATGTATATAGAAAAATATTTTTTTTTCTACAATAGATGTTTGAATAGATAGATTGTATATTTTGTTGGTAGTAAGCTTAAAAATCCTACTTTAAGTATTAGTTTCTTATATTTATTTTACATTTTTCGTTTATTGTTTTTCTTTTTCCTGTTAGGTTGACTTTTATTGTATAATTTTTTTTTTATTTCCTACTATATATATATATATATATATTTGCGTTTGATATTTTTTTATTTATTTATGTTTTTGTTTTTTTTTAACAAAAAAATATATCCGTCAACACTAGTCCTGCAAAAAAAGACTAAATCAAAATATATCTCAGTTGTTCTTGGCCTTGTTTGCTGGGAAAAAAAATTAAAGGAATGAAAAATACACCGAGAAGTTTTTTGGTTTTTTTTTTTCTCAATTTCCAATATTGGGCTTGCGAGCGCGAAAAAAAACTTTCAATTGGATTTCGTTCTGCTAAACCTTTAACTCCGTCGAAATTGTTTACGCTTGTTTGACAAAGTTGACCAAAATGTATTACTCCTGAAAATTTCACACAAATTTGAAACTTGAATTACCCGTCCTCACAATAATCATGCAGTGTGTTTGAAATACACTTCAAAAGATTCTATTTTGCTTTGCACGGGTACACCCTTAAAATACTTACATGGATGGATCTACAAGCAACACTTACCATAACTCCCTCATGGCTTACATCTCTTTTAAGTTTATCTATTATTTTTATTTTTTTTTTATTTCTTGTATCTTTTTTATTGGTTTCTTTTATTCAAAAAAAAAACTAAAAAAAAAAAAAAATGATATAAAAAAAAATATGTTTACTACATTTGTCTTTAATGTTGCAACTTATATATCGCAAAAAATATGTATACAAATTTTGAGCTCATAATTGGAATTGGTATATTATTGTTTAAGTAACAATTAATTCTAAAGAAACTCTTTTTTTTAAGTATGGATATTCATATATGGATCTTTATGTCTGTACTGTATATAATTTTGTTTTTCCTGAAATAATTGGCCATTTACTGTTGAAAATCAGTGTTTTGCTGTTGATCGTGTCATCGTGTTATAGGTATACTTACAATTTAATTTGTTTGTTTTAAAAAACATAGCTATTCGAAAAAAAGCGAACTAATGAAAGAAAATATCTTCAAAAATGTTTAAACATGAATACCTACTTTTATTTTTATTCTTTTATTTTTCTTGTTATTCTATATAATTTCCCCATAAATTTCTTACTTTTCTGATTTATTCTTTTTTTTTTTTTTTTCTTAAGAACAAAGTCTATAAAAAAGCACCATCATTTTCTTTTTCTTAATATAAACCGAAAAAATAAATCCATAAAAAAATATAACAACTATACTTACTTTTAAAAGAATAATTCTTTTCGTAATTTTTTTTATTACTTTCTTAACCACTAACCTACTAAAGTACATATCTCTCTCGCTTCTTTTGTAGGTATATTAATTGAAAATAATTACTATTGTGTTGTTTCTTTCTTTTATTAATTTATTTCAAAAAAAAAATACAAAAAAATATATAAAAAAGTCTTCTTTTCGTAATTCTTTTTGGCATTCTTTTCTCTAATATTGTTATTGCGCACCTAAAATTATATTACGAACTCTAACAAATACAAATACAAAAAAAAACACAAGCAATGAATAATCTATTTAAACTTATAATATGCTTAAACGATCTCGCAACGTTTATTTTCTTTCGAAGTAGTAGGTGAAATAAAAAGAACTGGAGATTATTTACAAACAAAAATATTATATCGAGTACAATATAATTAGCAATATTGTACTTACCACTCAGCAAAAATAGACAATATATAAAACAAGTTTATTAATGGTTGCAACATTCAAAGACTAGACTGAACACTGCGATTCCACTTGATTTAACAAACAAGAAAAAATAAAAAAGGCAATGATTCTTATGAAATTTTCTACTTGTCGAAGCAATGAAAATTGATGATTTATTATTTCGATGCAAATAAATTTTAATTTCATTATTTTTAAGGTTCTTTGTACAAAAAAAAAAAAAAAAAAAAACAAATATATATATTTCGTTTGATTTGACCCATGTTTTGTTTCTAATTGAATTCTCATTTCCCACCTCTTTGCTACCGAGCTTTTCCCTGAAATACAGAACTCCAAAGATATTTTTAAAACTCAAACAGTGTATTTTTTTATTATTTCAAAGTGTTTTATTTGTTTTGGTTAAGAAAATTGTGTTTTTGCAAATCATTTTAATTTTGTGACCTCCCCGATCGTTTTCACTTTGTTTTCATGATTTTTTGTTTACTTTATCTTTATAAGCAATTTTAACCTATATGATTTGAGTTTGTTATTAGATAAACCACTAGTTGAATAATATTAATTAAAAGTATATTCATAAAAATTTATATATACATACATTAAAGTGTAGATGTCTGTTGTTAATTACATTAAATATATTTTTCTTTTTAATTTAAATAGAAAATGAAGTTTAAGCAAAAAAAACAAACAACAATGCTAAATATAAATAGAAAAAAAAAACAAGTATATAATTTGTATAAGAAAACGAATAAATGCAACAATTAGTCGGAAATCGAAATTTGAAATTTTTCTCATCCAAAATCTGGCTATTTGGAGAACGTCTAAAAGTGTACTTTTTAACCGCTATTTTATACAGATCTATATACAAACGAGGAAACACTATTGTTTCGCAATTATAATTACGTGATAGTGCATCCCAATATTGTATGAGTAAATTATTTCACCGGCGAAGTTATCCAAAGTTGTTTGAAGTGGTTAATCTGAAAATATAAATGTACCCATGGATCTAAACTCACGCACAAAACATTAATAAGTTTATACAGAGACACAATTAAAATCAACGAAACAAAAAAAAATATCACGTATACGCCCGAGTGGTCGAAGATAATAATTCCCCACCGTTCACATAAATCAATTCATTCTTGGATAGCTCCGTTGACTTAGAAGCTAGTAAGAGTTCATAGTTTTATTTTTTGAACAGAAATTACCCCACTTTTGTTTTCATTTTTCTTATTTTCTTTTAAGGATTTGGTTTGTTAATTTATTTGAAATTAATTGCAAGAAAAAGAAATTGAAATTATCCCCACACAATGCCTACATAAATATTTTATATAAAATGTTTGCTACCTTGTTGAGTTTTTTTTTGTTTGTTTTTTTTTTTTTTGCTATTATGTTTTATTTTCCGTTTCCAAACTATATATATAATACATATATACATAATATGCATATAGAAAAAAAAGGACGTCGGTGAAGTGGCGCCGTTTTTAGGACTAGAATCAAAATTCCAAGCTAGAATATAAATTACCCTATTTTTGTGCTCTGATACAATACCTGTATAACAAGCAAAACCAAACCAAACTGTTTACAGGTGATGATGCGAATGACGATGATGGCGCTGACTCTAACAACGACTATTGTCATTTGATCAAAAACAAGCAACTGAATTTGGCGTTGCGTTGCCACCAACAGAACCTACAAATGCCAATTGTCGGCCGCAGTCTAATGGACACAAATGGCCTGCTAAATGACTCAAATCCAACATTTATAAGCATGACCAACAACGCATGCGGTGAACGCGGTGGGGGTTGTAATAGTGCTAGCAATAGTGGAGCAACTCCTGGCTTAGCCACGCAACATTCGCCGGGCGACGGAAATCCGATGACAGCGCTATCACCAACATCATCAGCATCATCAGCATCATTACAACAGCAACATTTAAATTTGGCCATGCATCATCAGCATGCTGCTGTAGCTGCCTATCAGCAACAACAGCTACAACATCAGCAACAGCAGCAGCATCTGAACCATCCCCTGACCTCATCAATATCATCGACATCTTCGTCGATTTCATCATCGGCAGCGGCGGCGGCGGCAGCAGCTGCCTCCAATCGTCGTGACCATAACATTGATTATTCGACACTATTTGTACAATTATCGGGCACCCTGCCCACTCTATACCGATGCGTTAGCTGCAATAAGATTGTCTCCAATCGATGGCACCATGCGAACATCCATCGGCCTCAGAGTCATGAGTGTCCAGTCTGCGGACAAAAGTTTACCCGTCGAGATAACATGAAAGCCCATTGTAAAATAAAACATGCTGATATTAAAGATAGATTCTTTAGTCATTATGTACATATGTGATCAATTTTTTATGTAGTAAATTAAACAGCAACAAACAATATAATCATTAACTAAGAGAAGAAAGAAAAAATCCCAAAAAAAAAACGTTCAATTAAGTATAACATATTACAAAGTATTAAAAACATAAACAATAACTTAGAAGCAATTTAAAAAAGTGTAAATTACATATAAAAAGAAAAAAAAAAAAACAACACAGCTAAGGTACTAAGTAATAAAGTAGGTTATATAACAGTAGTAGAGAAAATAATTTCAAACAAACAGAAATTAATTTTTAAAAAAAAATATTTAGGTGAATTTATTTTTAAAAAATATATAATTCTTTAACTGTATGTATATATATATGTATATTTTTACAATTTTGTCAAAATGTGAGACACGAAGTGATGAATGATCGAAAATTATAAAAGGAATAAAAACAATAACAGTTTTTAATCGATAACTTCCGAAATTTATTTATGTGTATTAGTTTTAATGATTAACTGGAATGCAGTATTTTCGGTTTTAATTATTTAATGTTTTTTATTTTTCTTAATTGAAATAGTGCGATTGAGCTACCTTTTTTTCGTTTAAAAATTCAGTTGAATAATAAAATAATAATCATTGCCTTTAATAGAATCGAAAAAGAGTCTTCGGAAAGTCTGTAGGTTGTAAGTGGCTGAAGAAATGCACTACGATTTATCGGTAGGGTGTGCCAAGAGAAAAAAAAAACAGTTTTACGATCTCGTAGGTCACAACGGATAGCATAGATAGAGGAATATTTACCATACAAAAATAAATACTGATGATCGTAATTTCTTTAAAGGGCTTAGTAAGATTATATAGTTGGACAAAAAGTTATTGTTCAGTTTGGAAGTTGTTCAGTTAATCTCGAAAATTTTTTTAAATATCCTTTTATGTGGTTAGGTTTTGATCTACTTAGCAAGATGTTGCTTGTTCAATCCACGCGAGAAGCAAGAAGTGTTTTTTTTTATTTTTACCTGAAAAAACCTGTCAAATCCATTTTTTTAAAAGTTCGAAAGCCTTTTGCATATGAAATAGGATTAAGGTCCTTTCCATTCGTGCCCAAAATACAATTTAGATTACAGATTTTTAAATTCTCTGAGTACAACAGTAGCAGAAATTATTTCTAAGTTTTGTCCACTCAATATTTGCGATGTTTTTGGAAATATTTCTTATTCAACAACTTCGGTGACTCACATATAATATCGTACCTAACTGACTTCTTCAAACCGAAGCTAGTGAATTTTGAGACATACAAATGCGCCCAACCCAGTCATTAACATATCGAAATTGTTACTCGCCATTTATTGTATTTAATCAACAAATATCGCTGATGCTTGTTGGGATTTATGAATCGAACTCACCATCGAGTACTGTGAGTGAAGCATCCAACTTTGCCGAATACTCTCGGTCTTATGTGTTTCATTTGTATCCTGCATTTTTAGAAATTGTTGTCACTCAAAACATTTATTCACTGAAACGTATCGAACTCACTGAATTAATGACTACAAATTTGTTGGACAGACCCCAATTAACTTGTTCGAACTGAAATAAGTGAGTTAGAATGAGAAACACTGAAGCTTGTCCACTGAAGTCAATCTGGTCGAATTTATTGTCACTAGGCATGTATAGTACTTGATCAATAAATTTGGATCATGCCTGCACCAAGTCAAGGACGGTGAGTGCGAGTGATTGTCACCAAATCACCAGTTGTTAGAGAATACGCTCTATTTTGAATACCATATCATCAGATAAACCCGACCAATTATTATTTTTTCCTAGTAACTAACGTCATCATCACAATTGATGATCTACCAAAAATCACTAGCAAATCTAATTTTATTTTTATATTATTTTATTTTTCTGTCAATCGCACTAATTAAAGTCCGTTTTTGTTCAACTTCCTTTATAATAAAAAACACTACATTTACTTATATTTTAAATATTCTGAAAATGTGATCAAAGCAAAACTCAAATTGTTTGACACAAAAACAAAGGAAAAGGAGGAGCTCTTTTTAATTATGAATATGATAAGAGTTTGGCCTTTCTTATAGAAATACAGGGATCTCAGATTAAATCGTATTAATTATTATTTAAGTGTCTGAAGAAAAGCGAGAATATATTTTATTCCAGTTTTTAATAAGTAATACTCAGATAGATACTTAATATATTTTTTATTTATTTATTTATTTATTTTTTGTGCGTTTTTTTTTCGTTTTTCTTGTTTAGTTATTATTACTGTTTTGTTTAAAGTCTTCTAGTGTGCTAAAGCATTAAATGGCCAACGTTATCATATTCATATACTTAGTTATCGTTTTAAACGAAAAAATAACATACGTAATAAAATGGGACCTTAAACAAAACAAAAATAATAATCATTGATCAAATCAAAATGTACATATAAAACAAATATCTTACAGGTACATAATATTTAATGATAATTTAAGAAAATGCTAAATTATATATCTATAAATCAATTAATTATTAAAAAGAAAAAAAAAGGTTGTTTAGCGTGAGTGAAAGGAAACAAAAATTACACAAGTTATTTGATAATAGATCCATATATAAAACAAATTACAAGAGAATCTGTAAATAAATATGTTTACTTTTCAAATTCTATAAATATCTCTATTAAAATTATACTGCAATAGAAAAAGAAAGAAAAAACAAATGAAAAAATAACACAACTCTGAACTTCTGAGGATGAACAAGCTATTATTCAAGCAAGAGCGCATAAGACATAGTATCAATATACATACAAATATTGCTTATTAACCGAAATATTTCTTCTTCCTTTTTCAAATACCATTTACAATATTACATAAACAGTAAAATACAAAACAGATAACCGATTTGCATATTGATATTCATCTCACATAGGTGCTTAAAAAATAAATAAATATCTCTTAAATAAAAAAAAAAAAAAAACTTGTATAAACATTATACCGTCTTCTTTAAATAAAAAAATATATATACACATAAAAAGAAACTTTGAAAATTTGAAAAGTAAAATGATAACAGAAAAGCAATTATTATATGTACAACATACATAATTAGTTTCCCTTCAACTTCGAATAAAAGAAACGTTAAATTTAAACAAAACAAAAAGTATAACAAGTATTACCAAACATAATAATTGCAAAAACGAAAAGAATCGTAAAGGAACGAAAAATTAGTACAAACATTTTGTAGAGTATTGCCATTATTAAATATTCCAAATTTAATTACCCAATTGTAGCTTAAAAAGAGTAGCTGCGCAATAAACTTATAATACAAAGAGTAAACTTCTTCTAAAACGTTCGAAATGTTAATATTATTTTAATGATACGCATTTTTTTTTTTCAAGTCCTGTGTTAAAAAATTCTTCATTTATATTCCCCAAATTTTGTAAAATTTTGATCCACAAAATTAAGGCGAAGACGAATTGACGGGTCAAATTGTCATGTGGGACGTTAATATTTCCCTGAACTAGGCGACTACTGACTACTGAAAAATCATGTTAAATGGTATCTTCAATATAAGTTTTACAGACATTTAAAAATTTTATCAAGTGCCTCTGTCTTTTTTTTTTTTTTTTTGATTTACTGAATTCCCCCCATTCAACAAAGTAGTAAGCTACTTTTTGGAAATGGAAAATATTTGTATTTGCTTTAAAAATTTTCGACGAATGGATGTGCATAATAAGCTCGCTTTACTCTCTTTTTTTTTATCAAGGTGAAGATTAGTAAATATCATCATACATAGCGGGAAAGTACTACCCATTCAAAATTTATTCCATCAACAAGGATATTAATTCCTTGTTGCTATCCCATGTTTCTTTCATTCGGTTTCTTCGGTTATCGATAAGGATAGCTTACACACGTAGCAATTAGCAGCGCTTATTCGCAAATTCTGTCCTTTAGTAAATGAACATTTACAAACTAGGACTTCCCGTACAGTGTACAATACTGTACAATACTTCATCATATACAGTCCCCTGTCCTGAAAAAGGACAAAGCTTCACTATTTCAGTTAAATTTTAGGTTATTCTGTATTGCGTATACTTATATATTGCTCCCATATTTAATTTATATGAGGTCGAGAATTATTGTTTTGCTTTTTTGTGTTGCCTTGAAAGGAATAACAAAATCGACAAAGGATAACGACTTGTCTACATGTTATTGAAAATGCTGCAAAAAGGGCTGCAAAAATGTCATTGTCTTTTTTTTGCGAGCTTAAGCATACTTTGGTTGGGCTTATAGCTACATATTTAATATCTTACCATTTGACTATGTTAAATGATTTTTAAATCGAAATGGAGTGGCAAATGTCTTTGTTGAATTCAAATTATTTGATTTTAGTTTTAAAATTGTAATTAATTGCTCAGTATTAAACTTAGTGTTAGATAATCGACTAAATAATAATGTTGAGGAAGGTTCGTTAAATTTTCCAACTCCAAGCCGCTAACCATTTCCGCAATCAGCAGATATTGCGAATACAATTTAAGGTGACCAAAACTGTTGAAAATTATCCGACCTACATCTTTTTAAACGTCCTGCTACTTACCCTAACTTTTTTTGTTTTTTTTTTCCTTTCTACGCATTTGTTTCTCTTTTGATATAGTATTTTATGTACCTCGAACTATTACTAGTTTATTTATTTTTTTTAAATAAAAAGAAAACATAAACCTTTAATCCCACCGAAATATGCATCATATAAAATAGAAATATTATCGAATACATCTTTTATTCTAGTCAATGAAGAAGTTTGCTTTACAACATTATTACATTAGAGTCTAGTCACCAATATAGGAAACCAGAAAAATAAACATAAACGAATAATAAAGAATCACTGCATTTTCAGAATATTCAATATTAATTTTTGTTCTCAAAAAGCCCACCTTAAGTAAAGTAAAACATAACAAATATATTTGAGATGAAAATAAAAATACTAATTTTTGTAGCAAGTGTTCAAAACAATAGAGAAAGAGCAAATTTATGAGTATAACAACAAAATCAAAGTATTATTTTAGATCTTAAGTTTTAAACAAAATGGGAAAAAAGTGGTGATTTATCAAAAGTAAAATAATATGTAGAAGAAAAAAACATCATAATAATAATAATACATTTTAGGGAAAGAATACATAGTTGATAGTTTTAATTATTTAAAATATATATACACATAAAAATATATATATATTTACATAAAGGAATTACATTTAAAATGTGAAATAAAAATATATTAAATAAAACCTTTAAACACGTCTATTTGAATTTATTTATAAGTTATTTCTCCTCTAATTTGGTGTAAAATCAGTCAATCAATCGTTGCAACTTCGAGGAAGAGTAAAACAAAATACCAGTTCCTTTTATTTCATCGCAGTAGTACTAGCACTTTTATTTGAGTAATATCTCTATTTTCTTAATTTTCCTACTTTTTCTCAATTAAAATTTAGGAAAATCAATACGCATACGCATCATCATAATGTTCGCTTAATTCAATAACGCTGTACTATATGTCTCATAGTTCATGTTCATGTGTCTAAAAATGAAGGGAAATATATCTTCAAGTGAAATGTGTTTCAAATGTATATTTTCTTGTTATAATGTTAAATGTATTTTAAGAGTTTGTTTATTTAAAAAAAATAATAACGTTCTTGTGGTAATCTTCTACCTATCTCGAAATCAACTGGTAAGTGTATTCTGCTTATATTAGTACTTTGGTTTCTTTATTTTGCTGTTTGCAATTATTTGTATATCGATGTTAGTTTATTTTTGTGAAATACAAAACTTGTGTAGGTATCTTGTTCTTTTAGAAGTGTAATAGCATAGATTGGAAGCCCGTTATAAAAAAAAATTGGCTAAGAGTTAAAAACTATTCATCGCTTGATCTGGCAAAACTCTTTGGTACAGGTGTTACCCTATACACTTTTTCAAAGACATACTTCTCTAAGTCTATAACAATAATGCGAGCCCCCTTTTATGACTGTTTGAAGGTGAATAAAAGATGTCAACTTTTTTTTTTTTTTTTTTTTTTTCTTAAATCGTTGTTTATTAAAAAAGAAACTGTCGAATCGCATTCACTTCCATTTCAATGGTTCTTTACAAACGTACGCACTAGTTATTTATTTATAATCTTTATCCCCACAGTTTAATGTAGACATTACTTTAAATTTATACTTTATCATTCTATGTGTACAATATCGGAACAGAATGCTAAAGCTTAGAACATTAAACCAAAAGCGAAATAAATATTTTAATTTTATTTACATAAATTAATTAATTTTGTTGGTGTATGTTAAATCTCTTTATATATATTATTGTTACAATTCTCTTAATGTTATAATCTTTCTTCTCCTAATCGTGTAGGTTTATATATATTTTATTTTTAATGCAAAGTTTTATTATTATTTTCATTTATCGTGTAAAAAAAATCTAAATGTATTTTTTTCCTCTCAATATTAACTCAATTTACTACAAAGTATTTGCAAGAAAACAAAAATTCAGGAAGGAGGGGTGTTGAAAATCTTTTTTTTTTCATATTAAATTATACGAACAACCACAAAAGAAGAACATGATTCATATGAATGGTGGAAATTTACACTTCGAAACAACAAAATAATTGTACTATATAAAATACTCTTTTCTATAACGATAACCATGTGTACAATTATTCCTTCTTATTTGGTGCGGGTTGGAATGGCTATTTCAAATCAAATTAAAAAGTAAATAATACAAAAAATCTTTATAATCTGGAATAGGGTTTTTCGTTTCAAAAGAGAACGAGTATAATGAAATCCGTCTATAGTACTAATGAAAATAAACATAAATATAAAAACAAAATTAACCAGCGAAATCATAAGCTACATTTCGCGAAATGGGTTACAAATCTGGAAATTCTCTTGCATATAACATCTACTTCTCACTAATTATTTTCAATCGTTTTAAATTTATTTTAAAAGTAAATGCATTTATTTGTTGTTTAATAAAAAAAAGTAACATTTACAAAATATTTCAAATTCCTTCTTAATAATTTCTACTTTTTCTATTCTATAACTAAAACGCAATTTGTTTGGAAAAAAAGAAGAATAATAATAAAACTAAATGTATTTTTTTTCCATTTTTTACATTTTAAACGAAACAATTTTTAATTTTACGATATTTATGGCTTTTGAATAAATTAAAAGCAGCGAATAACAACAGTTTTTCTGATAACATAATAAAGAGTTAATGTTTCCGTATTTTCATGGGAGGAATTTTTATATGTTTTAAAAAATATAATGTATCTATACTCAGCCCTTTGCTTACAAAAAGACACATAAGTGTTTGACCGATGAATCCTTAGGTTATTATTTATTTATAAAAGGTACTAAGGAACTATTTTGTTGTTAAGTGAAAAGACATGCGACCCTTGATATGTTTTACACAAAGACATTATTCACTTACTTATTTGATGTCACCAAAACTGAGACCAACTTTCAGAGTCTACTACATCACATGGAAATAGTTTATTTTAGAACGTAATAGTGAAGAAGCTATATGTATTGATATCAGTTTAGTATGTCTACTTAGTTTCCGATATCCCTGCCATAAAAGGCTTGGTTTTCAAAGAAATTACATTGTTCCGTATATTGACTGGAAAAAAGTAAACCAACAGCGTGTTAGAAAATAAAATGAAACCTTAACTTTATAATTTTCTCAATTCCATCGACGAATACACGTCACTTCGGTTTGTCTGTTTAAATTTATGTACTTTTACTTAAATCGCATTGACAGTTTGTTCTTTTTCCAATTTAGTGTTGATTTTCCCTAAAGGGAATTTTGCAAACAGCTCTAGTACGAATTTATTATAAAACTTTTTGCTTATATGGAGTTTGAAAAGCCGCTAGTCATCTAGTGAACAATGGCAGGCCGTCATTAACTTTACAAGTTCTGGTTTCACAAAACATTTCTTCTCGCCAAGTTATAAAAAGTTGTAGAAATGTTATGGATCAGAAATCAATGAAATGCTCAAAAGCTAAAAACCGCTTTAATGGTGATATTCAAGATGCGAAAATTTGTTGCTGCTCGATTGTAGCATTTTATATATTTATAGAAACACAACTTGACAGCTTGAGTCGGCAATAAACTTCAATCTCTGAAAGCACGTGATTTATTATGGTCTGTGGTAATACTACTGCCGCTTTTAATTCATTATTAGTTGTTACTTCTAAACGCCGGTACTGAATTAAAGTTCTTCGCTTCATCGCATCGCATTAAAGCACTTATATCGACACCGGCTGCGTTCAACTGCAGTAAGTAGCTTCACTTTTGAGAGAGTTTATTACAATAATTTCAATGGTTAGTTTTTTACTCCCACTACCACTTTCCCCTTCGTTAGTAAAAAGAATTAAAAACACATTACAAAAATGTTTGATTTCATTTGACTTTGAACGATGACGTCGTTTTATCACACTTTAAGATAATGAAGCCTGTGTTTAAGTAGTGATTACATTCCAATTGTTTGTGATAAATCTTGCAACACTATGGCTGATCATTACCAAACAGTGATGCCAGTTATTTGTTTTATTGAGCAGTTGTCAATGATTCTGATTGAGCGTCATGAATGGTGTCTTTCTAACATATAAACATACCAAGGCTGACAGCAGTCTGACTACATTTGTTTCGTTTTTGTTTTAAAGAAAGCGTTAAAAAGAAACCAAAATGCAACAATGGTTTTCGAAATACAGTCAAATTTTCAATTCGCTTTTCTAACAATTCTTACAAACCTATTGTTGGTTCTAGTTAAAAATTATACCAGGATTTTTCTTAAAATATGGCACTGTACACAGTAAAAGTTTAAATAATTCTATATTGGTTTATTTGTTTACTTTAAAGGGAAAAGTTTTGAACAATAAAAGCAGCATTAATGGTGAACTTGAGTTCTTAATACCGGAATTTAATGAACGCGTTGGCGAAATGTTTTGTTTGACAGACAGAAAGTCCATTCCAACGACACGATTTTCTATTTCATTTATTTCAGGCGACATTAATTTGACTAACAATTACTTTAGTAAAACGTCCCAGAAAACAGATGAGTCGTACATCTCAATGCCGTGTTTCTTTCTTCATTATTTTGCAATAATAATTATTTTCCATGTGATGCGTAGACTTTTGCGTTAGCCCCTTTATAAAATTAACATCCAACTAATGTAGATAGCTCTTCTTTTAATCTTAAAAATGGTTCAAATGAAAATTAAGTTTCCAACTCAAACATAACTAATAAAAATAAATGTTTAATTATTTTACAAACCCAAAGTTAGCTCATAACATTATATTTGGAATTAGATTATATAAAATTCACCCCCTCGCCCTCTTAAAAAAAATAGCCCCAAAGTTATTTTATAATTAATTTCGTTTAATTATTCAAGTTTTTTTTTTATAATTTTTATGTGAAATCACCAACAAAAACAATGTTTTTTTCTTTTTTTCTTTTCGCGCAAATTCGATTGATTTGATCAATTCAATTTTTGACACACGTCAAACGATAAACACACAAACATATTTTCAAAATGTGTTATAGGCTCTAAAGCGTGGCATATGCGTCTAACATTCGAGCGTCTATCTGGCGGATGCAATCTACATCGTTGCAAGTTATGCGGTAAAGTCGTTACACACATACGCAATCATTATCATGTACATTTTCCGGGGCGTTTTGAATGTCCACTTTGTCGTGCCACATACACGCGCAGCGATAACCTCCGCACACATTGCAAATTCAAACATCCCATGTATAATCCGGATACCCGAAAATTTGATAACATCTTGTCAGCCGCACAGTCACCAACGGCTACACAAATTGCGGCAGCGTCACAAGCAGCGATGGCCGCAGCAGCTGCTGCTGCAGCCGCAAGTGCGTTCAATGCAGCCGCTGTACAACAACATCAACAGCAGCAGCAACAACAACAACAGCAGCATCAACTGCAACAGCAACAACACCAGCAACAGCAGCATAGCAATTCAACGTCCGAATGATATAGTCAGTATTTGAGCTGGAACTATACAAATATGTTGAGCTCAACGGCTAATTCATTCTTATGGAATCTCGATGAACAACATTATCATGGTGGCTATCACAGTTTAAATAGTAATATAAATAATAATAACGATAGTATCAGCAATAGCAATAATAATATTATGCCCACAAAAAGCACCAACAACATTTATCCTCCGCAATCGGAGACACAACACCATCATCTACAGGAGCACCCGCATCATCACCACCATCAACAGAAAAATCATCGACAACTGCTTACGAATGAGACGCAACTGCAGGTGGTAGATCCCGATGCAGATATCAATGATGATGAAGAAATGCCAGTGAATAGCCTAGTTAAAGAGGTCGATTTCTTAAGAAAGCCAACCAATGATGACAAAACGTCTATATCAATACCAACAAAAACAATGTTGCAGTATTCAGTGACGAATTCGGCAACAAATGTCGCACTTGACACTAGTATCTCACCAATAAGAACAACAAAGATCGCAGTGACCACACCAACATCTAGTGCTCCGACAGTTACATCGGCATTTGCATCATCTTCGTCCTACAACAATAATAATGATTATTGTGAGAAAGCGAACACAACAGCAGTATCTGGAAGTTCACCGTCATCGTCAGCAATGGAATCATCAGCCATTACCAGCACGATTAGTCATTTGAGTGGTGTACTAAGTCAACTTCAGGCATTAGAAAGGCGTTAAAATTTGTTTATTAAAACATCACCATCAGAGGGAGAGAGTTAGTTAGAAACAACCAAACAGAAGTGCAATTGTGAATTTTAACTTTTCAAAACATCCAAATCCACGGTACGAATGTTTCGAACGAAATAAATGTTTTCTGTTTCTTTTACATTTTTACCAAAACGTAAACTATCTTAAAGTAAAGCCAAATTGTGGTCAATTATTGTGTTTCTGAATCATGAACTAGATTCGATTTTAATGAGTATGATTTGTAATTCTTTGACTTAATCAACTATAATCAAATAATCATTTCTGTCCCATTTCCTTCTACTCGTTTATCGCCTTCATCGTTTTTCGTTTTCTGTTGACTTCAAAATACCTCTGTTTGCTACGGTAGCTCTGTTTAACGAAATGTCAAATATTTGACAGTATTTGTCATGCAATATAAATCTGACATTTCATCAAATGACGTAGAGTAAAACAGTTAATTGTTTCATTTCCAACCATGTACTACATGAGTGCAATCAGTTCAACTATTAAAAATGCTACTAAACATTGTGGTATATATATGTCGCAGATGTGCATATCACACGCATGAACTTTGTTAAGATGTTCGCCTTTTGTTCTTTTGCATAGGTTTTGGCAAATTCACAGCGATGCTTCAATCGACACTCGTGTCAACCAATAAACCCGGTATATATTTCGCCTGGGATTCTCAGATGAACTCGCCGACGAACAAAAAATCACAAATCACTCAGTTTGCTGGGACTCTCTTATATTTTGCACGGATGCTTGTTTTGTTGATTATGGACATAAAATAAATGGCCGTGAATGGGGAAATTGACCTGCTGAAAACCACATGTAGATGCTACTTTGATGATCTTTCGCTTGTGTCTACACATCTATTGTTGAATTTTGTAAGTATTTTTCTTCGCATTGATAAAATGAGTTGCTGAAAGTAAATGGAATTTAACATTCTACGTCCTTCTTTTGTTGACATTACTCAATCCTCAGAACAAGCTACCTCGTCGTCATACAGATTGTATTGAACCAGGAGAGTAGCATCCTTACTAGAGTTGGATTTCTATTGAAAGTTACCATCATATCCATTGTCCCTGAAAAGTCTTACAAATCTTGCTGCATTAAATGAATGAAATAAATAAACTAAACAAATACAACGTATATGCCAAATAATAAATTAGTTTTTTTTTTCAATTCAAAGCATAGTTTAGCACAAAATAAATTTTGTATCCAAAATTGTCGCGTGGACAGTATTACTTCAAAATTTTCTTTCAAACAAATACCCACAAATAAATTTTGGAATTTCAATTCGAGGGAAACCAGTTGGAAAAAGCAACAGAAAAATAAATATGGCACAAGAGTTTTATTTTATCAAAAAAGAAAGGAAACAACGTTCACATTTGAAAGCAAAAACGAAAGTTATTTACAATTTTTTTCACAAAAGATATAACAAAATGCCAGATAAAAAAAAAAGTTATATCTATTATTTCTTTATTTTTTCAGATATAAAAAATGAAAACAAGTATATAAATTGTTGTTGTTAATTTTTTTTATATTGCAAACAAAATGGTACATATAATAATGTAATTAGTGAAATTTAAGTAAAAAATTTACAATTAAGGTATAATATATTTTGTACTTTTTTTACTCCTCTTTTGCAATAGCATTATTTTTCATATTTACAAAATAATCAAACCTAACTTTAAATAGAACTAAATCAAACAAAAAACATATTTAATATTTATATTTAAATGTATATTTATGTATGAGGAATACACTGAAACTTTCTTGTACAAACTAAATTTATTTAAATGGAATAAAAAAAGAAACTAAGAATTTTATCTATATAACACATAAACACACAATACAAACCAATCCATGCACACATAACAAACTGAAAACACTCTCCCCCAACACAAAAACAGAGAAAAAAAAACAAAATATCTTTTTTTAATAAATATTTAATTATTTACTAATTTTAAAACAAGAACAAAAACAAAAATATATATTTATTGCTGACTAGTTAAAAAGAAAAACAAAACCCAACAACTAAAAAATAATAAATAATAGAGTAACATTTTGAACAAAGAAATCCGATTATTTACATTTAAATTAGATTAGATGAAATTGAATTTAACCCCCCATTTACAAAATATATTATTAGATATAAAGTAGGATTTCAGAAACAAAAAACAAATGCTACATTTATATGATCGATTGTCTACATACTTAGTATGTATATTTTTTATTGTTCTTACAGTTAATGTTGTGTTAAGTTTTTCATTGATTTATTTAAATACAAATTTATTGTATAATACATTGAATTATCATTTAAAAATAGAAATATATTTTTTTTATTTCGCAATAATTTTTTTTTATTAATAATAATTAGTGAAATCAAAAACTATGTTTTATAATTTTCACAACAGCTTTTTACTAATATATATACGTATATATTTTCTTGTTTTTTCGTTTTATTAATATAAATGGTTAATGCATATTTTGTGTTTTCTAAATGTACACGGCAGTGGAGTAGGGAACTTTTAATTTCTTGTCTAGTCCTCTTCTCAACTACCTTGTTAATAATATTGAATAAGCTTGAATCAATTCATCAACTACTTTCATAGTGTAGCTATCTTACAAGCGAACATTGTGCCATCAAAAGTTGGTTAGTAAGGTTTGCATTTGTTTAAAGTTTGGGTTAATTCTTCATATTTCTTGGAAACAATTTAATTGAAACTCGTTAGTAGGCTAAGAATATTTATTTAGTTGCTGTCTAATAGAACAGGATTTCTGTATGGACATGACATCTAATATTATTATGAGGAAGCCCAAACTAAGGCCAAAAATGATCAGCAATTCAACTGCATTGCTACACAGTGGACCTTACTTAAAGTTTTCCATTCCAAAGCTCATAAATGTGAAACAAAGTCACACCTTGCTAATATTTCTATGATCGGCATCGCAGCGATGCAGTGCAAAAATGTGTATGCTTATACTCTCGAATAATTTTTTAATATGTTGCAAACAAATCACCATAACATTTATGAATCTTGCGCTTAAGGCTCTTCTAACAACTCAAACTCTCGCAAACGACTAACCTACTATCGGAAAGTATAAGCCTCCTGAAAAGGCTGTTCAATTCAGTCCGAACAAATTTTGATGTTTTTATGACTTTGAAATACTCCACGCCTGCTGAAACTATTACTTTTCTGTTATTCCTTGAAATGTTCTAGGTATATATTTAAACATTTCATAACATGCTAACTATTTTATTTATAATGAAGTACCTTTGAACAGTTTCTGGATATACCTCTATTTTAAATTTGAAAAACAATATAAAGAATATTTTATTACACTAAACATAAAAGAGTCCTTTCTAACATAAATTTTATAGAAATGAAACATGAATTTAAAGAATTAAAACAAATTTTTTCATGTTGTTTACAGAGAGATTATAAATTTTCATTTGTAGTTTTCTTCTTTTCTTGTCGAGCTATAAAAAAAATAGCACCTACTGTTTCTATAAATATTTAATTAATTTTTGTGATGTTATGAATGCTTTATTTACGTTAAGTGTATTCACCAGAAAAGATTTATGTTTATGGATTTCTCTGAACGATTTTTTTTTTTCTCGTAATTTCAGATTGTAAAATACAAGCTATGCATGACATTCTGTTAAATATATAAATGTTTTTGTGTATTAATTTTGGAGAACTTAATTCTGTACTAAATGTGTATTTTACCAAAAACTAGCCCCCAAATATCTCTTTGTTTAGTTTAATTTTTGCTTCTTCTTTTTATCTTTTATTTTTGGTATTTAATCCCACCGAATGTATACATTTCTTAACTTAAGTCTATGTTATTGTTCAGAGAAATTTAAACAATAATGAATTATAATTTAACTATCTTAACTGCCATTTCACACATGAGAATAAAATTATGTAAACAAAAACACAACAACTAGCGCATAATAACATCACATCCGTTTTCTTTTTTATATTATTATGTTTAGTGAACAAACAGCAATATATTTTATTTTACCTGTTTCAAAATGGGCATATTTATTTACACAAAAAAAAAAAAAAAAAAAACAATTTTCCTTTTTTTACAAATATAAATATATTATGTATCATATTTATTTTTATATATACATTTTTAAAAAAAGGGAGCACTAAATAGTAATGAATAACGAGCAAAGAATGAGGATAAATGGTTGTGTTAAATTGTAAATGAAATAAAGTTTTGGCCATATATATAAAACAGAACGTGTTTGTAAATATGATTTAAATATTCAAAATCTAATATTATATATTTAGGCTTTCAAAATTATGAAGATCTTGTTCGTAATCATATATATGTATATGTATATGAAATTTAAAAATAAAAAATATAATATTTACTTTTATATATTTTGTTGTGTAAAAAAAGAATGTGATAAAACTGTACGGTTTGATGGTGCTAAATCCAAATATTGTATATTAGACGAAAATTTTATTTAAAAGAAAGAAAAAAATAAGAAAAAACACAAACAACAACTTTTTCCTACACACACACTTGCATACACATACAAAACAAAATAAACACATACACACACTAAGTGATCAACTAATTCTAAATAATTTGTGTCACCTAAAGATAGAGAAATTTCAACGCATTAATGAGAATGGGAATAACTACAGAACAATAAAAAACAAACGTAATAATATTTTTAATAATTTAACCGAACGTGCAATATTACTAGTTATTTTGTTTTTACAGTGATTTTTTTATTTTTGTTTAATCAAATATTTTTTTTTAATATAAATATGTATAAATAATATAAAACATAAAGTTTTTATTTTACATAAGAGTTTTTATTTTATTTTTATTTAATATATTAAAAGGTAAATATGTAATCAATCTGTTGAAATAGATAATTTGAACTCATTCCTAAAACACATAAATACTACAAGTTGATAACAAAATATAAAGCATTGATTGAAAAACAAAAAAAAATAAAATTCTAAGCTACATTGAATGGATTGCAAATTTTAATATTTCAGCAAAAGTATCACAAACAAAAAAAATATCTTAAATACAATTTTCTTCTAAAAAAAAAAAAACACTAATCATTAACAACATTTAACATAAAATAAAATGTACATTTAAAAAAAAGGAAATTATAGATTTACCATAGATTGTAATGAATAAACTATATATTTTGGAGAAATATCTTTACCTGATTTTTTCGCAACATCCTTGTTTTTCTATTTATGATTTTAAGAGGAAAAGATGATTTTTAGATGTTTTTCTTACTGTCTTTGTTTTTTTCAACTTCACCTTAGGTCAAACAAAATTTAATAAACGAAAAACGGAAACAAATTTTAGCTTTAATCTAAATTTATTTGATACTTTGCGAAGCATTTGTTACGATTTATTAAGAAACACACAAGTTTATTGAATATTAATTAATTAATAATATAACTATAACTTATAAAGAAATTTCTTATTTTTAAAGAAATATATAATTTTAACTAACAGAGAAATATACAAAAAAAAAAGTAAACAAAAATAAACAAACAAAAAAAACATAAACAATTATAATAAAACTGATATTTTGAAACAAATAAAGCGATCTTATTATTTCTTCATCGAATTCATAATAAATAACAAGCAAGGCATTTACTATGTGAGTGCGGCGAGAAGAGTATCACTTCGGTTTTATTTTGTTTTTTTTTTTTTATGGGAATATTATTAAAAGTTTGAATTGTGCTTCCAAAAATCGTCGATAATTTATTTAAGAATATACAAATAACTCCGTCACATAATATGTACTTTGTAATCTGTCACCCTCATCACTGAAATTTTCAACCCTCGGCCCAATTTTCCTGTTTTTTTTTTTATTGTTTTTCTTTTTGATCTTTTTAGTATTGTATACCTATTTTTCAATGGTGTTTCACAAGATTTTTTTGTTATTTTGTATTTTTTTTTTAAATTTTTGTTATTATTGAACAGGGATTTATTGTAATTTTTTAATGTTATAATTAGGATACGTATATGAGTGCATTAAGATCGTATCGAAACATAAGTGTAATTTTTCCAGGCATTGAAAAAACGAAAGTAAATGTATGGTCTGAGCAAATATTTATAAAGTCTTGTGAGCTTTTCAATGCTTCCTTAGATGACTTGTAGCAATTTATACAATTCAACAGAAAATCATACTTTATTATCTCAAATATATTTAGTACATTTTTTATTATTTTTTTTTTTTAAATATGTAGTAAACTGCTATACATAACTGTTTTGTTTTGTTAATATGCAATTTTAGTTTTGTGATTAAAGGTTTTGTTCCAATTGTATGTCCGACAAGTATTTTTTTTACGTCCGTTTGATGTATGTATAGGAAATACACTACATACCTAAATTGATTTGTTTTTATTTTATAAATAGCAGTTTAGTAAATGGAGAGTTCTTTTGGAACGAAAATCAAGTAATTATGATGGCAAGCTAATATTATGCTTGTTAAATTATTAAACTGGATATAAATATATTTCTGATGAGTGCATAATGATAATCCTTTTAAATGTCATCTTTAAACGTTTTTATGAAAATGTTCTTCTCGGGAACGCTTTAACGGCTCCCTGCTATAAAATACAATACTTACAAATTTCTTCTGAACTAACATTTCGATAGAGCTTTCTGTGTTTATTAAACAAAACCTCACTAGACACGAAAAAGTCCAAACACAGCCACCGCCAGTTCGCATTTTTTATTAAATTATATTGTTGTTAATGCATGGAGCGAATTTGCATATTCTTGGCGACTGATTATGTTGTGTTGTTTGTGAATTGAATGTTTTCCTTTTAAAGTTTCAATTGCCAATCTGCACTGTCTTCGTTTTATAAACAAAATAAAATCCTTATCCTTTCGAATAATTGTTAATTTTCACAGTCCGTTTTGAAAGCTGTCAATCTTATTTCACATTAATAAAAAGAAATATATTCAATGTATAAAAGTAAGAAAATAGTTTTTTATGAATTCAAAATAATCATCAATGTCAACGCTTTTCCTAGAATTTCCTACAGAACTCAAAAGACAGCATAAACTTTCTCTTATGTTAATAATAATAAACAGTTTGAATGCCACTCATAATTACTTTGAACTTTCTTCAAAACCAACAAAAAGTCAAAAATAAGCAACTACATTATATGAATACCGTCTATACTAGTGCCGTGAATTTTTCCTTCACAGTTCAAAAGGGAAAAAAATATATTTGTTGAATGTATCTGATCATAATAATATTTCTGTTTACCTATTATGTAACATTTTCTGGTTGAAAAACAATTGGTGCCCGTTTAAATAAAGATATTTGAAATGTTTTGTGTTTACTTTTAGCAACAAGAAATAAGTTGTATTTTAAATTCTTTTTGTATCCTCCTAAGAACAACGACGACCACAATGAACAAGAACAACTGAGATATATTTACAAAAAGAACAACTTTTATAAATTACCTACATATAAAAAAAAAAACCTTACACACTTATTCGTAAAATATTGCACGCTGGAATGAAATATATATATATATCTTATTCAAAACAACAAAATAATAATAATCTCCTTTATACTCTTTGCTAGTATAAAGCTTTTTTTACTTTTTCTACTTTGTATTCTATGAAACGGAACAAAAAAAAAATTAATTAAAGAAAGAAATTAGTTAACTCTTACAACAAATATGTGCTTCTACACTTGAAAAATTGATACAATCTAGATTACGTATATAATGTCTTTCAATTAATTTACTCCATTTACGTACGAACGCTCAACAAATATATTTAAAGGTTTCTGCCACAGTAATTTTGCAAAGCAAATACATATCTATATTTTTTTTTTCATACTTACGCTTATTTCACAAAGTATATACTATACAAAACCGCTTGGAATGATATCAAAAGTACCACTTAATATAATAGTTGAAATTATTTATTTACAGTAGTATACTCTTCTATATAAATATATGCATACGTGAATTTTTGGAACAGAAAAGCCAAGATTGAACAGACATCTTTATGAAAAAAGAGAAAAACAATATTTATACTCAATTATTGCACATCTTTGAAATACATAGTTATTTAACATGAAAGCGATAGTATTTTTTTTTTAATCGATTAAGTACTGCATTTTTTTTTAGAAATGAATATCTTAATTTTTTTTATTGCGGTTCATTACTTTTTTTAAATTAAGAAGATAACGAAAACAAATGAAAAAAGAATATTAATAGCATTTTTATATTTATAATTTATTTATTTTTGTTGTTGTTGTCGCTTTTTTATAATTTTGATTCTTCTGTCTTCTCTGGGCTGATTTTCGCCCCATTTGTGGTGTCTTTTTTTGTTGGTTACAGGGCCGGGGGGACGTCATCATCTTTCAACTCCCTTATCGACAACATCATCATCATCCCCACCACCCCCGCCATTTGCAATGCATTTTAAAAGTGATTACCATCATGCGTTAGGAGCTCACGACGTCGGACTTTACCGGGGCGGTAGTTGCGGCGTTGGAGGTGGAAACATTGGCAGCGGTGGAAGCAATGGTGCTGGCCATCACCATCATCAAGGAATTGGAGCAACTTCTGCAACTGGTGGTACACCCAGCAGTGGGGCTAGTAGTCATAATTCCCATCATCAGATGTCCTATCACAATATGTTCACACCGTCCCGTGATCCTGGTACTATGTGGCGTTGTAGATCTTGCGGCAAAGAGGTCACCAATCGATGGCATCACTATCATTCGCATACCGCTCAACGTTCCATGTGCCCCTACTGTCCGGCCACATACAGTCGAATTGATACGTTACGCTCACACCTGCGGGTTAAACATCCTGACAGACTACTCAAATTAAGTTCTTCAATATAAATATGAATAAAAAATGAAATTACCTATTGTTTTTTAATAGAAATAATACTTATCTAGTTGGAAATGTAATTATATATAAAAACAAAAAAAACTGTAACTTTTTCCGTTTTCATTCAAATGTTTTCCTATTAGTTTCTAGTATAAATAATTTTTAATTGCATTTATTAGATTTTATAAAACTCTGCAACAATTTCTTAACAACTCTCTGCCGAATCAAAGCCATTTGCAGAAAACTATAGTTACACAAGTCAATCAATAAAAGCAAATTAAAAATATTATATACACATAAAATAAACACACACACAAATAAACAATTTAACAATTTCTCCCCCTTATTGGAATATTTCATAATAAGTGCTTATTTACGAAACATTCTCCAAACAAAAAAACAAACCAGATGTAGTAAATTAAAAAACTAAATGAAATTAAATACTTGTTTATTACAGCGGAAAAAAGTTCTAATCTTATATCAAATTTGTAACACAATAAATGCAAAATGTTCACTAAATAAATTACTTCAAATCGGTATACACAAATAAGAAAATGTCGCAACTATTTTTTAAATCTTTAACCATCTTTTAATTTTTCAATAGTTCAATAGTGCGCTTCAAAACAAAATTAGATCGTCATTGAAAAAAAAAAAAATAATAATCTTTCTTATATGGTTTCATTGATAAAAAAGGACCGAAAAAATAGTCATTTCCTGAAAATTCTCACGAAATTCAGGGATCAAGTTAGTCATAATTATAGGTTTTGATTTTAATAGATTCCTAATAAATATTAATGATAAAAAAGAAAGTATCTACTCATTAAGTTTATGTTTAAGTTGCGCAAGGTCAAAGAACATTTTTGAAAAGTAACTTTTCTCTTTGTTATTGTTCTTAAAAATTAAGTTTACAAAATAGAAACAAAAAAATGAAGCTGAACACATACAAAAATTCAAATACCTCAAACGCATTTCAGTTTTAAACGTTATTTTTATTAATATCTCTTTGTTTATTTTTTTATAGAATGTATACTTGTTTTATAACCTTACGTAGATAGTAAACATTTGTTGTTTCCTATATTACTTGTACTCGAAGCTAAAGAAGCTAGAGAATTCTAGGCTATGGTTTGTTCAAATAAATTAGTTTTCTTAATTTATATATAGGAATTTTATAATATGTTATAAGTTTATGATAGAAAAAAAAAACTGTCCAGTGCGCTCAAAGTTAAGGCAATTTTTAAGTAAAGTTTGGTTGACCATAAGAAATAAGGGTGTATGTAGGTACATATGTTATCTTTTTCTATATTTTTTGACAGTCCATATTGCAGCCTTATTTTTTACATAGCCCTTTTTAAATTTCAAACAAGTTTGTTTTGATGCTTATGAATATAGTCTTCGCCTGGTCTACTCCTAATTGAGCTACCTCTTTGTTTTAAGTTTTAAAATAAATACATTATCCTGAATTAAATTTCAATTCGATTTTTGTCAGCTAATAGCGAATTATTAATCAAAAGTTCAATCCATGCTTCATTTACAATCAACGAATATTATAAAAATACAATGTTAATGTTTGTATATAACATTAGTTTCCCCCTATTCTAATGACATGCGAAAAAGAAAATTTACTAAAGTTCTAGAAAATAAAACAAAACAGAATTAAATATAAAGAATGTCTTCAATCAAAAACTTAATAAATCCATATCAAGTTTATACTACATACATACAAAATACATAAAATAAAAATATAAAATATATTTTCAATACTTTCTACAACAACAAAAATTATATAGGTATATACATTATCAAATTACAATAAATTTATCGATAAAAATTAAAAAAAAAAAAAAAAATTTAAATGAAATGAAAAAAAATAGATAATTAATACTTTTAAAAAAAAATAAATATCCGTCTTTTCTAAATACTATAAATATGTAATGAAAACTTCAACAAAAAAAATGTAATATTAAACAAAAAAAAAGGAACAATCCCTATTCTGTAACTAAGCACATACGAAGAAACACTTTTCCTACATTTTGTTATAATCAATATGTCTTCACGTAAAGAAAAATTCGTATGCATCTAAAAACTTATGCCTTTTCTGGTTTTGTAGTTATGGACAAACTTAATTGGATGATGTCGTCGAAAAAGCGCAATTATTAAGAAATTAAAATTTAAAATAGTGACTGCATACATTAAAAGAAAAAAAGTGCCAAGATCTTTTATACTAACCGCTTATGATTTAAATTTTATTTTACGACTTCAGTTTTCGTCTGTGTTACTCTTTTTGCTTGTTTTATTATAAATTTAAAATGTGTGTGTTTTTTTTTTCAAAACACACATGTTCAGTTTTGACTATTTCTATTGGCAAAGAGTTACTGCCATAAGCTGACGTTTTAATTCTTATACTTGTAAACCATCAAATAGAAGCTATTAAGGCATACATAAAAATAAGTAATAAACATTGAAAGAACAAAACGTTTTGTGATATTCCAAATTTAATTTGTTCAGACGTTGATGTATATAATCTTTTTTTTTTTATAGTTTCAAAATTGTATCCCAAAATTGTTCATGTGATATTTTTTGTCTGAATTTTTATTCTTTGGCTATGTTAAATTAATTGTTAAAATGTACGTGTTATTTTTTTGTTCATTGTTTTGGCATTAAATTTATATATTATATAAATATAAAAAAAAAACTATTTCCTTTACAAACGATAAAGCTAAAATTATGCATTTTTATCTATGTCCTAATTTAGAACAGAAAATATTAAATCTCCAGTTTCTTGTAAATACTGAAAATATGATAGATATAAAAAGGAAAGTACACCAAAACTGTCAAAAGTTTGAAATACGAGTATATCTCTATATAGTACTTTCATTTACCAAATAAGAAAATACTTAAACAGAAAGGAAATGGAGAACTTTGTTAGGAAATAAAAAATCAAAATGTATATATATTTTTCTACACAATGTTTATTTCTAAGACTCGAAAAAAATAAAATTTTTAAATTGTATGAAGAATTAAATCTATAAGAAGAAGAATTACAAAGGGATTGAGCGGAATTCTTTCTTTTATTCAGCTAAAATAGGAATAATTAGGTTTTCTGTAAAAAAAAAGAATAACAAATAACAAAACAAGAAACAGCTACGAAGCATCTTCATAGTCGTAAATAAAAAATAACTGTCAAACTATTGTAATCTATAACAACAATTTATTTGCATAATCCTTAAGTAAGAATTCCCTTTAAACTTAAAAAAATCCACAATTTTAAATCCTTTTGAATTTAACTAAGCAACTGCAGAGAAGAACTAAATAAGTTTAAAAAAAATGATAAAAGAAGTTTTAAAATATTTGTAAATGTAAAAAAAGATTTAAAAACAAAAAAAAAATAAATGAAAAATCCAAATCAAACATTTTTCAACTGTTCAATGTCATTAGTTTTTTTTTTTTTGTATGGTAGGAAATTTGGAAGCACAATTCATTATTAATGGTTATCGTGGATAAACTATATATATATACATATATATTTTTTTCTTATGTGGGGTTTTTAGTAAACTGTGGTGAGTATTAGAAGGATACGGATTGCAAGCTGAGGCATGGGACACTACAAACAGATGTACATCTTCTTGAATCAAAACTTATGAACGTGCATAACCTATTATTTCTTGAGTAATAAATAAATGAACTAAACAAAAAATGAAGCGTTTTTTTTCTTTGGTGAGGGTGAACAAATTTTGAAGACAACCTTTTTGATTCTAAAGGGCTAACGCTGAAAATCAGTCAAAGTCTAATCCGAAGGACTAAATTCAACAGATCTTTTTGACTGTTATACATACTCCCGGATGTTTGTCAAACGTTTGCAAAAAAAGGTGATGCAGTAAAGAAAGTCTTAAGGTTAAATTTGTGTTTTTGAGGGGGTTGAACCTGATAACCTCCCGCTCGGTAGTCCAGCAAAATACCACAGCCCCCACAAAAAAACAAATTAGAGTAATTCGCTTCTATCAAAACGTGGTTGTGGTTTCATTTGGTCTTACCTACAATGGTGGACAATTGATTTTCCTGTTTGTAATTCTCAAATTTACGCACAATGCATACAATAGAATCACGAATGAAAATTTCATTCGAACATTCGAAAATCCCGGAGCTGATATGAAATAAGAACGGTGACGATTATAGGCCCGTTTTATTGAACATCTATTTAAGTACTAATGAACATTTCAGCAAAGTAAAATAGATGATCATCGCAACTCATTTCCCGGACAAGTCAATCCCATCACAAATGTTATCTTTTAGACTTTAGAGAGAAACTTGGTTGGTGCTAATCGGCGCTTAGTCCAGACATCATCTAACACTCGACAGCTGTCAACAAAAAAAAAATCTAAATAAGGAATTCACCAGTAATCCCGGATATTTAAAAACAAAACAAAGATAACTAAATACAACTTAATCAAACTTCACACTGACTCGGAGGAGGTGACATTAGTTGTTGTACTTTACTTTGGCTGAGTTAGGGTGTTTGTTTTAAGTCGTACAAAAAAGAATCTTCAGAATTTGATATTTCTATCGGTTAAGCGGTTTGAATCTTAATTTTTGCAAGGAACAGGACCGGGCGCCCAAAAAACTTAAAAATACAACTCCGAATTAATGTGTCTACCTGAGTTTTCACCAGGAATTCGGTAGATGCCCTGGTGTATCGGGCCAGAAAAGTTATAGACGAATGCGCAAAAAATTGCTAGTCAGACACATTTGTGAAAAATTAGTACCTATAATAACGTGGTATAATTTGATTTGAATCATTTTCGATCGCTGATTGTGAATAGGCGTTTTTATTTTTTAGTTTAGAGCGAACCTGAAATGTTATACAAAATGTTTCTATTTGACTATACATGCACACTTTCAGTCACATTTGACAGAAGAAAAAAACAGAAAAATTGAGCACCCTCGGTTTAGAGCGCGCTCATAATGCTCGAGCTCAGTTCGGTGCTCAGCTCTGAACTTAAAAAGAAAAACGCCTAATGCAGTTGAAAGGCTGGTTTGAACGCATAGTCAAGAACATAATCTGAAAAAGATCTTAAGATAAGCTGCAGCTGTCAATTTTAGATTTATTTATTAGATTCCCTAACGACGGCTCTACGATGTTGTTTAGTTAAACATCGCGTAAAGATTTACGCATAAACATTTTTCCACGGGAACTTTACTAATGTGGTATTCGATTGGGCTTCTTCAGATTTGCTCTCAGATTTCAGATTTTGTGTACCTAATAGAACATAAAAACGTCACTTGCTCTTTTTTGTGTTGATATTCGTGCAATTTGAATATGTGTAGTCTTCGAAGCTTTTCTAAGCGATTTCCATTCACTGGATAAATTTTATATTAAAACTTTCGAAATTTCCGTCCCGATTGATTTCTAAATATTTGCACATAAATTATTTACGAAAATAGATTCACCTGATGCACTATCTTTCTTTGCTGTAGAAAAAATTCACGCAAATGTAAACAAACTCCAACAATTGTCAAACTCAAATGCACTTGTATTGGTAAATCTGAAGCAAATCTGAGAAAATATCTAGATTCGCAAAAGTGCTCTGAAATCTGAAAAAGATTGCCTTTTTTGTACTAGACGCACATAAAATTGCTCTGAGGGCAAAAAAGTGCTCTGAGACTTAAATTGTAGTGATGAAATAATTATACGAAAAAGAGTGTGAAATGTCCTTTTGCCGCTGGCGCTGTCGTTCTAGCGCGGGCGTTCCTTCATCTGGGATATTTTGTGCTAAACGTCTAGCGGGCAGTGGAACCCGGCCATTATTTGCTTGCGAAAATTTCACATTTGTACTGCAGTGTTGCCAGCTTTTATAAGAGGTATGGAGCCAAATTGGAAAATTTTGGCGCTAAAAATACCCAAACTCAAATATGGAGACTAAAAATGCACGTTTTTGTAATTCATTGGCACACTTTCTCTGATTAAATTACTTTTAAAGACGACTATGTTCAATGAAAAATACACGGTCAAGCAAAAATTGTGTCAGAAAAAATGTTCCCTACGAAAATAATTAAAACAAATCAACTACCACTCACTGGATTCCATTAGAAAAGAAAATGCTGACAGATGGAAAAATAAAGAAATTCCATATTTCAGTGGAATGATTTTTTTTTGTTGTTGAATTAACTAAAAAGTTGATCGGAAAAAGTTATTCGTATGGAAGAATGATAAATTCTTTTCCTAGATAGTTCAAAGAAAATTTGTTAATTTATTTTGATAAACTAACTTTATAATTCATAAGCAACATTTGGTGACCAAGACTGAAGGTAAGATTAGACGGTATGCCAAGTGGTCATAAAATGCCAATATCTGACAGTTCTCCTGTCAAAATATGGTCATACAATGTAATGGGCATATCTCATATGCTCTAATGACCTGAAGGCCACATATGACCAGGCTGATTTTGACAGATAAAAATGCCCAAATAGCATATGGTGTAATGGGACAATAGGTACGAATGCCAGCATATAGCCTTATATGCCCATATGCTTTTAATTGAAATTTCGTTATGGCATTAATGGCATTTTTGATGGAACAGGAATTATTTTGTTGTCATCGGTGTTTGATTTCGTAGAATTGTGATTCATTTTAATTTTCGTTCTCTTTTTGGTAATAAATACCAAATGCCTCAAATGACAATCATGTCAAATATGACCATATTGGTAATTTTGGTCATATAGTCTGAATAGTCTGATATACAGTTTTGATAATCCTGGCATTTTGTTCATTTGACAGCTAATCTGGTCATTTGCCTTTTGGCATTCATATGCTTAATTGGCATACAGTCTAATCTTAGCTTGAGTTCAACTATCAAGTTTATTTGGTATAAAAAAGCAAAAGAAAATGTTTACGGTTTCGTTTTACGCATGTCTATACTTAACTGAGGCCTTATACGAAAAGAGTAGATACATTCGCAATTGAAGTATGCATTTTTTTTTTATTTTAAATGCCTATGTACGCTCCTAAGATCACCAAACTTTAAAGTAAATACAAATTCTAAATAAGGATTACTCCCAAAAGACAATTAACGAAAGTTACCCAAATCGGAGATAAATAGCCGGTGATGGTAACACTGCTACTTGTGCAGCGGCTAATGGAACTCTCCGTAAATTATTTTCCGCTGCCTTTTCACAGACGTTTCGCTGTCTATTTGGAGACCACCGGAAAATTTCGTTACGGATCATCTGCATAATACGCATAAGGATTTGATATTTGATTTTTTTATATTTTTTTATTTATTGAATATAACTGATATCTTATATTTGCATTTGCAAGACGAATAAGAATTTAAGAATTGTTACATCGTAGCTATATGCAACTACAAGGATTGCAGACTTCGAACGACACTCGTTAACAGTTCTTTTAAATAAATAATAATTAAAATTTATAATTATTATAAAAGTAGGCGCAGTGGCTTAGTCTGTTGGACTTCTATGCGAGGGGTCCCAGCTTTGAATCCCGCAATAAAAAAATCCCAAATTTCAACTTAGGGTTTTTTTTTCACTGCGCTACCTCTCGAACGTCGGACAAACATCCGAGAGTATAACTGTCTTGAAAGCAATTCTCAACTAGCCGTTTGGAATCGGCATGAAATTGTAGATCTTTTCCATTCGTTCCAAAAATGAAAAACTCATACAAAACGAATGGTTGTGAGAAGCTATGCCTTGGGTCCCTTCGGACCTGTTGCACCAACTATTTATTTATTTATTTTATATAAAAGTCTAAAGGAGAGTGAGTAATAGGTATTTTCAATGAGGCTTTGTATTCTGTAGTCACAAACAGAGACAATACTAATAATAATACTGTCACTGGCCACAAACGCTGCAAAGAGCTCCAAATTAATAATAAATGTTTTTGATGAACAAAGGGTAAATAGTAACTTTTTTACTACCTTGTTTTCCAAAACTAAAAACATCACATTATCAATGAAATTTCAGTGTCCTAAAGTTGGTGGGAAACGTTTTTAGTTGATAAATACATGATAAACAATAAACATTAACATAATCTGTAAATAACAAGAATTATGTACTATTTTTGCATGTTTAACTAAAATCAAATTTTTAATAGATATATTTTGTTTACAACTTTATTAGGTACTCATCAATATAACAACCCTGTCAACTTCCAATGTAGAGATTCATTTTCTGATTGGAGAATGGATAGAAGAATTAGCCAAATATTGCCGCCATATTAAAATTTTGTTTGGGGCTTTGACATTGGAAGATTGTTGCAAAAGTGTGAAGCGAAAGCGCAAAAAGGTATATTTTCGTGATATTTCCCACGATTTTACTCGAAGAAAACCTAACAACAAGTGACTTAAACAACCAGTTAATAACAGCTAATCAAAAACCCAACTAAATAACTACAAATTCCGGATAGAAATTTCCTGTTTTATTCTGGCTAAAAATTCGGTGAGTAGAGTGAGTGACTGCATTTTGCAGCAGCCAAAGACACTGGAAGAGTTTATGTGCTACTGGCACTGCTATGCTTCACACATTTCTTATGCAAAAGAAACAGCAATTAAACTCCAACGAGTGTGAAAGAGTGAACGAATGAGAGATTTCTTTTTGTTTATTTTTCAATGTCAATAACACCGCCGCGAAAACCGAAAGAATTTATTTATTTACAAAAAATAAAAATACAAAAACTGTAGTCTTCTCCTTTGATATTGTATTGTGTAAATAAATGTGTTTTATGTAAAAAAAAAACCACTAATTTGCATTGTTGTGTAGACTGTAGCTGTTTGTGCGAGAACTCTTGACGCGAGGGAAAAATCTATAAAATCAGTTTTCCCGGAACTTTGTGTGCACCCACGAGAAATGAAGTTCTAGGATGCAAAATGCTATCACTATCGGTTTGTAGTTTTCCATTTGCGGGGGGGGGGGGCTAACACTAGGAAGTGGTGTTCGCTATAATTTTTGCGGATTCGTGTTTGTATTTTATTGGAATTTCTTTGAAATCGCTACGAATGTTACGAATTACGATCCCATATCCATTCCTCGTTGTGAGATCTTTTACTTTCCTTTTTTTTTTTTTTGGTTTTCTGCTTTAAGCAACATTTATTTTTGTTTCAGGAATTCTCTTAGCGGAATGGAAGATGTGAATCAACTGTATGAGGCTTTATGATGAATATATGTAATGTATGTATGCATGTTAATGAGAATATATATATATATTTTTTTATGCTTTTTTAGTGTATTATACCCTGTGAAGTCGCTTTCCTTATAGGTAACACATAAAATTTATCCAATACTATATATTAACTACAGAAAGTCAAAGGCAATCGGGATTTAACTGGGATCTAGAACTAAACCATCCATTTAATATCTGTACTGAAGATAATATTTACCAGTTGAGGCCCCCATATTAATATTGACACCCATAATGGACATAAACCCTGCGCTAACCACGTTCGGCCTAGTTGAAAATCAGTTGAAAAGCCTTATTAGCTCGGTTATACTCTGGAAAGTTTTTTGAGAAGTTTGAACATTGGTTGAACGTGAGGCCTCTCCCTCAGTAGCCTTACCAAGCCTCTATATTACTATATTAATAGTATAGAATCGGAAAGTGTAGTGTCCGAACAGTCTATTTGTAATTAAAACGCTTTTTCGTTTTGCATGTATACTCCGGGGTATACCGATCTTAACGAAGCAGTAAGTATTATTTATCTAACTGTAAGGTTCTATATAACTCGTCATTATAAATGCAGTAAAAAGTGGCCGAAGTCCAATGAAAGTATGGTGGGTATCTATTAGTAGTGAACATTTTTTCGAGTGAGAATAACTTGCACTGATAGGGACCAATCAAGGTCCAAATCTCCGTACACATTGCTCGTTTACGTATGACGCGTCTAGTTCGCAGTTGATTTGGGAAAGATAAAAAAGGGATCTGCCTAAGTAGAACACAGTTATCAGAAGTAGGCGTCGGAAATCTTCAACACATCTTACGACTTAAGCTCTGTATTAAAACCGTCACATCGTGAAGCCCGGTATGGTAGTGACTGATTCCTCCCCTTTCCTAGTAACGACCAGCAGTACCCGCTACTGTCTAATCAGGCATAATTTAATATTGGTACAGTTCTCCAATATATCTGGACATGTGATGTGACGATACATTACACATGTTTACGCACTTCAAAATATCATTAGCCACACTAAGTTTTATATGGCCGCCACTGATAAAAGTTGCATCATCAAGAGGATGAGTCAGAAGGCCATCCAGAACTTAAGAGGAGACTTTTGCTAACCCTTTAAGCAGGATGTTCGAAGAGTAAAATCTTAAACAACATTTTCACTCATTAATTTTCCAAATCCAAAACAATTGACGTCACAACCGCAACATACTTCCATGAATATCTTAATTGCTTCACTTGACGGTAATATATTGAATAAAAATCGAGAACTGACTGTATAAAATGTTGTAAAAGTCAACAAAGCAAAGTTCGTCACTATTTACGAAAGTATTAAAAGCAAAAATGCTCGAAAAGTTATGCATTCCAGTTGTCGGCTACATAATAAAAAAAGCCCACAGAAGAAAAACAATACTTCAAACCCGAAAATGATGGCGCGTCGCTTGATGATCTCTCTTTCATCTATGGGAGCGAAAAGATTTATTTTTTTCTCCTCAGTCCACAGTTGCATAGTAGATTGTGTGCCGTACGGCAGCCACATTCGCGTTCGCTGTTTAGCCTAGATTCCACAAATCTTGCAAACAAAAAGAGCGTTATTTTTAGAATTTTCCTATTTTCCAACTTTTTTTTTTAATTTGTAAAGGCAACCAAATGGGAATCACTAAAAATATACACCGCCACTTTGAAAATTAAACGACAACGGGCTAATTGGTGTTTGTTCGGTCATAAATCGTGTGTTCTTTAGAGAACATCTAAAAAGAATGGTTAAAAAGAAACACTCGTTCCGCAGTCGAAACTCGTCTTCGTCCTCTGAAACGAATCCGCGAAAACGAATTAAACGATGTTGTCGCAAGTTTGTCGCCTTTATGTGCACGCAAGTTGGCGTCGGCGCATTGATTGTTGTGTACGCAGTTTGTGGTGCTCTTACCTTTGTCGCGATTGAAACAGAGTACGTGGACAGCTCTGGTGATATTGTTAAGAATCTGACAGAGAAGTGTTCCCAGGAGCTGTGGGAAAAAACCGAAACTCTGAATTTGTTCAACCGCTCCGTTTGGCAAGACGACACAGACAAGATTCTGCAAAGATATCAAGATAGCATCGCAATGATGATCAAGAAGGGCTACGATGGGCGTACTCCGAAACAAATCTGGTCATTTCCAGCTGCACTAATGTTCTGTTTGTCGGTGTTCACAATGATCGGCTATGGTAATATGGTGCCACGAACGCCCTGGGGTAAAGGGTTCACCGTTATCTACGCCACCTTCGGCATACCCCTGTACATTTTGTACTTTCTGAACATGGGCAAGGTGCTGGCGAAATCATTTAAATTTCTCTACCGTGGACTGCACGAATGCACTCAGGACTCAAATAGTGACATAGAATCAGGCATACGGAAGAAAGTAATTGTTCCATCGACCGCATGCTTGTGGGTGATCATGTTCTATGTGATTACCGGCACGGTTATGTTCGCCAATTGGGAGAAATGGTACTACTTGGACTCTTTCTACTTCTGCATGACCAGTCTTTGTAAAATTGGATTTGGCGATTTTGTTCCAGGCGCCAATACGCGTCTCACTTCATCGCAACAATCAAAGCATGAGGACGTGTCCGAATCGTCATTTACTTTGCAGAAGTTGTACGAAACCGACCAGAAGGCAAAGCTGGCAATTAACTTCGTATACATGCTGATCGGCATGGGTCTCGTCGCTATGTGCTACAACCTTATGCGAGAAGAGGTGCGCGTCAAGATGCAAGAAATAAAAGAAGACATGAAGTTGTGTCTGGAAGATATGCGCTCGCGTTCGGCGCTATGCTGCGGACGCGATCTCGACGACGAGGAGTACTACTATTGAGACTATTTTGCGATTGGCAATTGTGCCGCCTCCGAAAGAGAAATTCTATGAATGTTTCGTTTAAATTGTGCTTGATATTTATATGTGTGTTCGTGTGTGATGTGAAGCAAGTACTACTTTGTTAAAATATGGATATTTTTTGGTGTGTTTATTTAAAGGTAAAAATTGAAAACTTTTGGAGACTCGGAAAACGTGATACAAACTTTAAGGTTATGCTTGGTGGCAGCGCTGATCGGTTATGCACGCCAAGCACGTCGGCTGGACCATTTCGAATATTTGCTGTTTCTGGGTTTCAAAATCGAACCAATGACATTGTCTACTGTCCACCGATTATACGGCAATCCACCCAGAATGTGGAGGATTCGACGGCGATTGTTTATTTTGGTGGTGACGTTCAGGTACGTAAACAACGATTTTTTTTTTGTCGTAGTACCTAATATGAAAACGCTGTGGAGACATCGTGCAGATGTAGATTTTTGCTCTTGAATTGAATTTGCTGTTTTCTGTAAGCCGTAAACAGGTTATGTGCAACTTCAATCGCTATGGACGGAGCCGAGGTAGATTCAGTCACTAACAGTCTTAAATACATAACTGGCTGTTCAGATTTTTTTCCAATTCGTGGAAGTTGTGAGGTCTTTTCTTGATAACAGCATAAATGTACTTGGTTTTCCTCTTATTGACGACTAAAATTTCAAAACTTTTGCAATCAGCCTTTAGTGTTTTGATCTGCCCGTTCCACCAGCACACTTTTAACGCAACATGTTTTCGCTGAAACAGCGCTGCTGACCATAATCTACTTGTCTTTCACTTTTGCAAAGTGGGTGCTAGTTCTTCAATTTGCCAGGTTAGTCTTGCACAACAGTTGTTTGAACCGGCTATTTGTTTTGATTGTTTTAAATGTTCCTTTCTGCATAGCATACATGACTGGTTTTGTATACATATATGTATATAAATGTTCATTTCAAAATCGAAATTGATATGAATACCGTTTTTTTGCCTTGAATGGTACAAAACTACGAACGCTATTCAGCACTTGATTACAGTTTTGCTCAAATAATAACCTCTCCAAAACATTAACACATTTTTATAGACTACAAAGCAATAAATAAATAAAGCACGTGTAGCCTTGACCTATGTATCTTAAAATAAGTGGATCATATACATTTCTCACAACTCCGACTAGTAATAATTTTGAAAAGTTATTTTCTTCCTCTATTTCCTTTGGTTGCGGTCAGCACTCATCACTTGGCTTTCCTTTTGTATATTTTTCAAGACATAATAAAATTGGCATCGTTTCAAATGAAACCATAAAATATTTCAAAAGGGAAATTATTGAAAATAAATACTTTGAAGACACAAACTCATTCACGAAAACCGAAAATCTTTATTTTGAATAATAATCTTGTTTTTTAGGATTTTCCCGAAAGCATGGAAACAAATAGAGACAGTAGGGGTTACATGAAGTATAATTTAGAAAATTCAGCAATTTTGTTGCGGGAAGCATTTCCCCGATCGCACATAATAGTTATACGTCCGGTGAGGTAAGAAATTGTACTGATAAATTAACCATTGACTATCGATAAACTAAACAACTTTAACCTCTGTTCGTCTGCACAGGATGGAGTTCAAAACATTTAGCTGCTTCGATAATTTTGTGCGTGGGAACAACGCCGGGGTACCAGATCATACGCCCATGAATCATGCGCTACAGCATTTAGAAAAGTTAGCAACTTTCGCAGTATGATAGTTATGGCAACTTTCAAACTGTCCTCGTTTTTTTGTATGGTTTCTTATTAATTGATTTTATTGTAGGCTTTTGCAAAATCTCTCGCAACGATTAATATCAATACCCGAAAGTGAAATTCTGGCACAAGTGACCGCAGCTGCAGCTGCGGCGGCGGCGGCAGCAGCAGCATCAGTCACAGGGACCACCACAACTCCTTCAACGGACAACACATCATCGTTGAACAATGATAGTAGTCAAGAGATGGACATTGATATCTTGCAGGTGCAAGAAAATGTGACTGTTGACACTGACGGTGCTATGGTGTTTCCCTGTGGCAGTGAAAGCAGTACTCCCTCGCAATGCACCAATGACGAAACAACGCAGAATACTACAACCGCAGCGGCAGCACCCACATCACATTCCGCTGATATTCAGGATTCACCGCATGCCGCATCGTCGACGAGCTTTAACAACACAACAGTTGTTACGAATGACTGTCATCAGCAGAACAACCTACTTCAAGCATCAATTGCCCAGCATCAGCAACAACAGCGGAATCCACTTTGGTGGCGGGAGAACCTTAACTTGGATAAATCAAAGCTCATATTGATTGGTTTTAGTAAAGGATGCGTTGTGCTCAATCAAGTGAGTCGTGAGTGAGAGTGTAAAAATCAAAACCGAAGTTGATTTCAGCCTTCGACCAGATGAGATAATGGCTAAACTCATTATTTTTTTCTTATTTTCCAGTTTATCTACGAGTTCCATTATCTGAAAACGCTCACGCCCGATGATAGCACAATGATTCGGCTGTTGTCTCGCATCAAAGATATGTACTGGCTTGACGGGGGCCATGGCGGTCAGAAGAATACATGGATCACTTCGCGAAGCTTGCTAGAAACTTTAACCAGAATGGGTGAGTTGAAAACCTAAGCCAAATTTAAAATTGTCTCCTCAACATGGGTATGCCTCTTTCAGGAATGAACATCCATGTTCATCTCACGCCATACCAAGTGCAAGATGACCGGCGTCCATGGATCCGCAAAGAGGAGAAAATCTTCACCGATATGCTACGCAGACTAGGTGCTCCAATTACGCGGCGTCTACATTACGAGAGTCAAGCTGCAAACCTAATGACACACTTCGAGGTACTACAGGCGTTTTGCCAGCACATTCACGACTTTAGTCAGCAACAGCACATCGACCAACAGCAACAGCATATTCATCACGCAAACAAAAGCGGCGGAGAGAACTCCCTAGACGAAAAGTGACAACGACGTCGAATGAATTTGAAAAAGTCTCCAAAATCATCGTCGGCAGCGGTGACTGCTTCTGCTGTCGCTGCCTCCACTTCAATGTCAACAGCAGCATCACCGTCATCATCATCAGCGTCTTCATCTGTACATAGTCATCATTATAGGTCTAAGCGTAAGATACATAAATTATATTATACTCTGTGCGGTTAGTAGCATGTATTTTGTTGTTTTACAATTTGTGTCCTTTTTTACAATTCTTTTAATTTTTATAGATTTTAAGGAACTAGCATTAAATGTGTTTGTAATTTCTATTGTATGGCTTTGGTGCTTGGCAACAATAATGTCGGTGTATCCAGTAGCAAAAATATCTAATACCATCATTTACCGGTACTAGCAGTGCAATAAATTGTTAGTGTTTCTTCACCAGTATTGTCCGCAAGTTGTGGTGATTTTTGTAAAGCTACTACCAACCACAAATCACTTTGTACTTATTAATTTTGCGATCAGCTGACTTGATGACTGTTTCGTAATACATACGTTTCCGCATAGAAATCGTATATAAGATGAGCTAAAAGCGTGTAACAAAATTATAATTAGGTTACTTTGAAACTGCAAACTGTACTGAATTGTTGACAGAAACGTCCGAAGTAAGACAAAATGGAACTCGACACCAAACAAAACACTGTATTACAAATCAAATCCATTTATGCCATTAATTTGAGAAAGACTCCATTTGCAGACTAAAGAGGGCAACTAACTGCATGCTTCAGAGGCGAACTAATAACAAAATTACTTTCATATCATCACCAATCCATTTCGATGTTGCTGGCACAAAAATCTCCACAACTTCCTCACTACTACATATTACTTTTGGTGTTTAGGAAAAATCATGTTCAATAAAATAAATCCAATATATAAATAATAACCACAGCTTGTAAATATGTTTCATTTCCCCTGTTAATGTGCAACCACATATTCGCGTTTTTCGGCTCAACTTCTCAATGTCGTTACAAATTTATAAAAACAAATATATATTTATTTTCTTTCGATTCAAAAACACAACAAATGACGAGCTTACTATTTAATGTATTTTGCATGAAATAAAAAGATATAGAAAGTGTAATTGATTCTTATATAATTCCTTCCAATGATATATGTAATTTAATAGTTCTCCACCTGTCCCGGTTAATGAGCAGTTTTATTTTTTTCTTCATGTTTAATCAAATAGTAATATGTAGTCTCATAGTTAGTTAGGTTCTAAGAATTATAATAGAGGTAACAAACAGTAGATATAATTCAAATTAATTATGAAGTCAGACGAATATTTACATATTAAACAACAAAAATGATAAAGTAAAAAACTTAAATAACAAAATATTTATAAAACAACCAATATATTGATTGAAAAAAAAAAAAACACATTTGTTGATGTACCTTTCGAATTGCAGTTCAAAATTGCTTTCTTATTTTCTTATAATGAATCTTAATTGACTGTTTAAATTTGGATGAGAAGAAAACAGAAACGTGTATTGATAATTTTTTTTTTTATAAAGCAAAACAAAATGTTTTACAATTTTTGTTTACGGAAACGTATTTAGAAAGTATGCACGAAAAAAAAACGTATATCAGCTAGTTATAGTATGAATATTATGAACAAAACTAATATATTTAAATTTATATACAAAATAAAAAGAACAAAAAAGAATTTACATCAGAACTATTTGCAATTGTATTAAGTAATAATAAATATTGCGTATTAACTTAAAAATTATGAATGTGTTTATTTTGCGACAAGAACGAAACTTTCAGTATAGATTAGGTTAGGTTATTGGGCTGGCGAGGAGTATTCCGCGCTACACTCAGGTAAGGTGGGGTTAAAAGGTTTATCCCTTACCCGTAGTAAACTATTCTGTAAGTCTTTTTAATTAATTACTTACTGTGTCGTTGCATACAAACCATCCTGAGGATTTGAAGAAGTTCGTGATTTTGTCTGTTGGTGCAGCTCAGGTAAAGTATATGTTTGATGACACTGATAAAGAAAGCGCTACCCAAATGTGTCAATTTTGAAAATTAACGACGCCATCAAGATGAAAATCATCTTCATCGCCCATAATGATTTTGCTTGAAAAATATTTGAATATTTGATATTCAATATTCCATTCAAAGAACCGTCTTAGTTGCGCATGGTGATTCGTTTTTTCTTTTCAATTACCAAAACTTACCGCACAAATGGCGGCAAACTCAAATTGTTCCTTGCATTTTGGGACACTCTTCACTAGAAAAATCTCGTGGACCCGTAGCTCCTCCAGCAATATACTAAATTGAGTCTAGGTTGGCATACATGCTATGGCTCCATTTCCATACTATTTGCACTCGTTTTTCTTTCAGATTCAATTTCAGAAGATTATTATCGGGGTTGAACGCTGACTTACCATCTTCTTTTCCAAAGTCCTTTATCCAAAGTGAGCGGTACTGTATGTTTTTATTTTTATTTACTTTAGCTTGAAAGCTTATTTTACATAAAAGTTCATTATATTCCTGTCTTTCACCTGCCATTTAAACAGTTGGTTTAACTAACTTCAATTTGGTTCTTAGTTCTTGTGTGACCAAGCGATACATATTATGTATATTACATCAGCAAGTCAAAATATTTGTTGCAATCTTCTAGGCCAGCAATCACCTTTTTAATTAACAATCAATTACGCGGTTGTTTTAAGAAATACTATACCCAGAATAATTAATTTATAAAAACGATTTATTTGTGAATGCTTCACGTTTTCTACGATAGTGAGAATTTTAAATGCATAAATAGAAATCATTATTAATGTAATTAACAACACTCTACGAACACCGATACGGACATTGAATCGTTGTCCATTCATCTGAACCATCGCAGCAATCACAGATTCCATCATTAACCCGACTACTAGAAATGAAAACATCTCTTCCTCTCCCCGTGATATGTCTCTTTTGGTATTTACAATAAAATTTGCCTGAATTACAGGCATTAGTGCTGGGCTCGTCACTACCATCTGCTACACAATCGCAGAAGTCATCGTTAACTCTTCCAAAGGGAACCGCTTGGCTGCCATCTAAACATTGGAACTTGCCCTCGAAATTTGGCTTATATGCATCGTAGTCAAATAGTCTTATGCCACTGCAATTTATAGTTTTGTGTATACATAAACATATTTTACGCCTTACCGCATGTTAGAAAAAAAAACTCACCGTATGATTTTTATGTTTTCGCTGCCGTTTTGCTCGGCACTATCCAGCTCGTAATGTTGATCCTGAGTGTTTCTGGGATTCAGAACTATATATTTACTATCTTTAAATTCTAAAATGCTATCTAAACTAAATGGTGTACTTGAACTAGGTAGCTGGTTTATGGACAACGCTTGGTAGATGAAGAATATTATTCCCAAGAGAAATATGCCGAGCAGGAGCATCTTAGACTTGTGCTTGTAAAATGGTTTGTAGTATATGTTCTCCCGTTTAACCCATGTTTTCTTCATATTTATTCAGGGAAGAAATTGGTTTTGTATGTTTATCTGGCCGTGAAATACAAGACTCTTGTTTGGATAGTAATTGACGTGTATTATTTATCACTCTTGTTTATTTACAAAAAAAAAAATGGTATGATAAAACATTTTTTCGAAAACTAGACGTTTCACGTTTCCCTGATTTTGACATTCATAAGAGGTTTGTTCGAAAATGGCCGCTTATAGAACTGTTCGAAGTGCAATATATATTTTAATATATTTTAAAGCGTTACACAGAATTGAATGTCAATTTGTTTATAATACCTACTCTATAACTTTATTTTCCAATTTATTTGCTTGGTATACATATCAGTATCATTATACAGAAAAAATGGCTGTACTTAAACGTCAAATCCCTCGCAAAAATGTTCATTACGCGTCTTTTATTGGGTGCCTTCAAAAACATAGTTATCTTAAGCCGACTGGATTGGTCTGGACTAGATGTACCTTAAATCCAAAACCTATTCTAGTCGGTAAATCCACTTTTCGTATTTTAGTTAAGTATACTAACTATCAACTTAGTTGTCAGTCACGAAATTTTTGACTAGATCATCGTCTAGGCCAATCAAAACTGAGAAGTCATTCAGTTTTCAGACTCATTAACCTGGATACATACCTAAACGTTGTTGTTGATCCTTGGTAAAATTCCACTGTTGTTGTTAGACGAAAAAACTAGTGATCTATTTAGATTATGGGGAAAAACGCCTTTAAATGTAATATTTGTCTATACAAAAACAGCAAGTGTCTCCCAAAACAGTTATTAATCTATTTGTTTGTTTATTAAATCCAACGTAGGTACCTACAATTTGAATTTTGAAACGAGCACATGTCTCCGAAGAATGCGTCGTTGAACAACCCTAATTGAATTGAACCTATTATTTGACAGTTTAAAATTATTTTTCTGGCTTATTTATTTCCATTAATTTTGTTTTGAATTTGTAAACTAAGAACAGGATCATGTTTCGTCAATACGACTGGGAAAATAGAAATGAGCAAGTTGTCTCGGACACGTATAATGTCCTGGAGCGAACATCAAATAGTATCAATCGGTCAAATCAGGTCGCAATTGAAACTGAACAAATCGGAACACAGGCAAGGAAAACCTTCATGATTCACGAATATTCAAAAACAAATAAAAGAAACACCATTTCTACCTACATAGGTTCTATCCGAGTTAAGTGAACAACGAGAATCGTTACTAAGAACTCAGCATCGCCTAGACAGCGCAGATACGGAACTTTCCAAATCGCAAGTTGCATTGCGAGCAATTCGTCGCAATGTCATCTACAATAAACTAATTCTAATGCTTATCATTTTGCTAGAAATCGGTATATTGGTTGGTATTATAATTATTAGGTTTGCATAAACAAAACGTTCCAACATTTTGATAACAAAGCGTGAATGCTTTACACATGCCCATTCAAACAAAAAAACCAACTATGAATCGAAGGAAACAGCAACTGAAACTGAAGTCGAAGGAAATAAAAGTATGTACATAATGGAGTATGAACGTTTTTATTTAAATAATAAAACAAACAAAAAAAAAGATTCAAAGTAAAAAGCGCACATATACAACAAAAATACTCTGATCCTGCCGTAAATCTCCAGCTGATGATAGCGTCTTAGGTTCATCCAAACGACGCTGAAGTATTAAGATATTTGTTCTTCTTGGCTTTGGACATTTTGCACGAATTCACTGTTGCCGCGAACCGCAGCGATTTCACCGACTCCACAAAACAATCCTGAAACGGAGCTACGTTTATAAACATAAGAGTTTTCGAATTACCCCCCAGGCTAGGCATCAGCAAATGTGTCAGTTTCGAATTTCTGTATGGTATATGGTCCTGTTTTTGCAACAACGCCAAAATAACATTTGTCAACTCGCTGAGTGAGCGATTGATGTTCTTAGTCTCATTCATTCTTGTGCTGGTCTTAGGACTCTCTGAGCCGGCCAAATCGACCAAATTGATGGTGCCTACTGAAGTCTCGCCTTTCTCCGTATGTGTGCCAATTAGTTCAATCTTTGTCACCGCGTGCGATCGTGAAGAACGATCATTTCCAGCCGTAGCTGCGGTGGCTCGGTTCATTTTGGCAATTTGCATTAGCTGACGCAGGCGACTTGCACTGTTCACAGTTTCCTCAGTGATGTTGGTCACATAGATGTCTGACTTGTTGTTCTTGGTCATTCGAATTTCCATGTCCTTCTGTTCGTTGCTCAGCAAGTCGTAGAAAACCTCGTTGTAGATTTCGAGGAAAGTTGCCTTTATTTCATATTGCCAGCCGAGGTGTTTATAGTTTTTGACTGATTCGAAGAGCAAATCTACAGTACGTGGTATTACACCGACACTGGAGGGCACCCCGTCCATGGTATACGTTTTGCCACTACCAGTCTGGCCATAGGCAAAGATGCAGATGTTGTACCCATCAAGGGCTGACTGAATGAGTGGGGACACCAATTCAAAAACATCTTCCTGTGTAGATCGCGAATGGAATACATGATCGAAGGAAAATGAATGACTTGTGACTTTGTTCTTTGCTCCCGAGTTAATCAACTCCAAGTTTTGAATTTCCAAAGATGTCTCGTCTAAATAAGTCCAACCACACATAATCCGATCTTCCTCGTACTCTAGTGCAGGACGAACACGACAGAAGACCCGAATATTGCCACGCAAATCCATAACAGCGTTATGCAAGTCCTTCCGTTCCATGTTCGATCGGAAAAGCTGTTCTTTACATGCTGTCAGTTCCTCGAGGAGTTCAGTATTGTGATTTGTTAGCACCGAGGATTGCGAGCGAAGGTGAACAACTTCCTTATCAAGTACAGAGTGATTATCGAACAATTTCTGAAACATTTGAACTCATGAGTTTTTGTGGGTTTGCGTAATTGATAGGTGTATATTGTTACAAGAAATTCTATAATAATTATTAAGAGAGTCAAAAAAAGTATAATACAGCACAGTCGGCCGATGTTTGAATACGTCTAGTTCAAAGTATGTCTAAGAATATACAGACAAGATGAACTCTATACACAAAAGCTCGTAAGATGGAGAGATTCATTTCGCAATTGTTTTGTATGTAAAATGGACTTAATTCCATAAACATGCAGGATATAGAAGAGTGTGTTGATCAGCTATTAACTGATTAACTCTTAAGACAGGAAAATACCAATAGCCAAACTTACCTCATAGTCCGCTTTCATTTTTTCGAAATCTTCCTTTGTCGATTGAAGGCACTTCGTAATCGAAGCAATCTTCATACTTTGCGAATTGGTCTGACGATGCAAGCACTCAATTTCGGTTTGGGCATTTTTCAGTTCATCGCGTACTGCAAAGAGTTGCGCCTGAGATTCTTCGTATTGTTCGGGAAGCGTTTCCAAACTAGACAGGCTTTCCCTCAATTCGTCGTATTTCTCCTTAAGCGCTTTGTGCTTCTCTAAAAGATCATTGTACCGCGCCTTGAAGTCATATGGCGGGATGCGTTTATTTATTGGTTTTGCTGCTCCAGTTGTGGACACAGATGTAGATGATACTGTTTTTTTTGTCTTGGATAATGTTGAATTGTTACTGGCGGTACTTGCATTTGATGACACAACTGGTTTATTGCGAGTTGCAGTGATACCATGTCGAAGCCCGACAGTGCTTGTTGTTTGCATACGTGCGATTTTAGCTGGGATTGGGGCGAGAGTCGGTTCCTGCCTTTTAAGCGTTCGCACTTCATTCACACGCAAATCGCAAGCTGATCGACTTCTCCGCAATTTGACTCTGTTATTGAATGAATTGCCTATTGCGCTATTCGATGTAGGCGGATGGCGTAAACTGGGCTTTGTTGATGTTAAATTGTGTAAAGGAGCTAAGCCGGTGGTTTTGAATTCACGAGCGTCATTTAAACGAAGATCACAAGCCGAGCGACTTCTTCGCATTTTTGCTTTAACGTCGTGCGTTTTACCAAAATTAGGAGATAAAGCTCGCCCTGTGGGTGAAAACGTTAACTTTGAAAACTATTCAAAATTCATATTCTTACCTCTACTGGCAAACGGAGGAATGTTTGCTATATCCCTTGAGAGAGGACCATGATATGTAGCGTTGCTTTGAAATTTATTTAAAGTTGTGTTGGGCTTGATACGATCCATTGGTAAAATAGGTTTTGTCAGTGGTGTTGGCCTTTTAAGGCCTGACGGTTTTGGCAAACGTGATTCCATTATTTTAGAGAACTGTGTTTTCTTATTTTTATATATTTTTCTTCCGGATTATTATGTATAGTATAATTTATAAGATTTTTATAAACAACACATACCCGTCTGCCGTTACGATTGCGAAGTTTCAATTTTTCTAGTTCGAATAATTTTGCTAACTTCGAAATAGAGAACGTTTGTGCGATGTCGTCGAACTGGTAGGGCGCTAACACATTGACGGCATGTATTAATGCATTGAGTAGGTACCTTATAACTTGAATGATTTCGAGTAGGTATTTGATGTCAAGAAACGTAAATTTGTGGTTATTGCCAACCCAAATATCACATTGGTTCTTACTTCCATATTAACTATAAGCACAAGTTGAAGTTTCATTTGATTTGTATGAACCATTAATGTATCTATTAATTTGTATGTTTTTACCATTAACAGAAAGTTGTCTTTTTATTTTTTGAAGCCTTCACATTTAATTCAAATAATTAGAAGTTATTTCACATTTAATTAAAAGAGGCCGAAGGAACGCTATGCTGACTCCCGTATAAATTTATCAACTAACTTACTTTGTATGCTAATTGAATTGAACATTTTGCTTATTAATGGGGGGATAAGCGTTTTAAAGTGATTTTAATACGCCTCTCAAAATTTACCAAGAAATATGTTTAAAATTATAAATATATTTGGTGGGCATTTTGTTTACCTGATATGAACTATGAGAATTGAGAATTTCGCTTTCCTATGATACAAAATGGCTAATGAAAGTCGCGTAAGGCTCAAACAATTAACTGATGTGTTTCTTATGTGGTATTTGTTTGGGCTTCTTCAGATTTGCCCTCAGATTTCAGATTTCGTGTGCCTAATCGAACATAAAAACACTCTTGCTCTTTTTTGTGTTGATATTCGTGCGACTTGAATATGTGTAGTCTTCGACACTTTTCTAAGCGCATTCCATTCACTGGTTAAATTTTATATTAAAACATTCGAAATTTCCGTCCCGACTGATTTCTAAATATTTGTACACAAATAATTTACGAAAATCGATTCACCCGATTCCTTTCTTAGCTGTAGAAAAATTTAACGAAAATGTAAACAAACTCCACCAGTTGTCAAACTCAAATGCACTTGTATTGGTAAATCTGAGAAAATTATCTAGATTCGCAAAAGTGCTCTTTTTGTACAAAATGAACATAAAAATTGCTCTCAGAGCAAAAAAAGTGCTCTGAGAGCGCCCAATCGAATACCACATTACTTTAATTGAGTATTATGTATTCTTACAAGTACAGTGGTAAAATAAAAACACGCTTAACAACTTTTCAGTTGATTGCAAACATTTTGTTCGGCAGATTTGCATGTTACCTATCTATATATAAATGTGAGTTGTTCTTCCATGACACTTTGATTTGCATGCAATAAATTACTTGTGTCAAAATCATATTCATTATTTTACCTAGTTCTTAAAGAACCAGTGAATTCAATAAGCATTTACAGATCTGTACACACTCACTGTCTTCTTATCATCTTATTGAGCATATATATCTCTCTCGCCTCAATTGTAGTAGATTTCTGCAATAGTCCATTCACAGTGAATACTTTCCCTACGTACAGTACGTTCAACAGTATCAGATATGTAAGTGGAATGAAGAAGATAAATAAAAAAAAGAAACACAAAAATGTTGTACTATTTTGTTGTGTGAGTCACGGAGGCCATCAAAAACTGAAAGAAGAAAGTTTTTGTTGTGGTGAAGATTTCTTGGTTGGTTTTTTTTTTCCAGTTGAGCTTAGTATTTTCCTTGCAAGTTTGCATATTAAAGGATATTGGTGTGAATTGTTGTTTAATGAAATCAAATTAATGTCTAAATCCATCGAACAATAAGAAATATTTAATTCCTTTTTGTTTTTACGTTTTCCACATCTGCATTGTCAACTGCTACAGAAAATTATCTCAAGGCAGCTGCTGTCAATCTTTTGCGAATTCAATATATACGGTAAATCATATTTTTATAACGCAATAGCTTAATATATTGATTTTCAAAAACATTCGCGCCTACCAGTGGTTTCTATAGTTATTTCCTGTGGTGCTACAAAAAACAAACTTGACGCACCAATTGGAAGGAAACAGGCACAACTCGTGATAGTTGGCGTTTATGACGAAATAATTCCGAAGTCGCTTCTAATCTGTAGATATCTGTTGTTATTGAGGGGAGAAAACGATGCATATATGTAGAAAAAAACCTACTTGCGCTTAGAAGAAAATTGAAAAAAAGAAGAAACTGCCGGCTGATGGGTATTTTGCCGCTTTTGTAGTAAACAAGTAAATAAACTGCGTTCTATGACTTTCCACAATATAGTGTTCACTTCAGAAAGAATTATGCACGATGCTGTGACATTTCAATATTCTCTCTGGCTTGTGGTTTTCCATGTCTAATGACCCTTTCATAAACCTTGAAAAGCAAAAGGAAATGTACATATGTCGCTTAGTAATAAACATTATGAACCTAGCATTCATTCCAACAGTCAATATTTATATTCCAAATTCACATACATTTACCTCGTCTTCATCATCAGAACTAAAACTATGTTAACTATTCACTCACTTACAGAAATGGATTTTCAAAACATTGGAAGTCACAAGGATCCTCATGCTCGTACCATAATCCATCTTGATATGGACTATTTCTACGCCCAAGTCGAAGAGTTGCGTGATCCATCTTTGCGCACAAAGCCATTGGGCATCCAACAAAAACAAATTGTGGTAACCTGCAACTATGTAGCTCGTCAATTTGGCGTCACAAAGATAATGCTCATATCTGAGGCAAAGCAACTGTGCCCCAACTTGGTCTTGGTAAATGGGGAGGACCTCACACACTATCGCCAAATGTCGAACAAAATTTTTGATACTATCCACAAGTACACGCCGTTGGTAGAGAAGATGGGATTCGATGAGAATTTCGTTGATGTTACAGAAGTAGTTACCAATCGCTATCGTGATGATGTTGATGTTCAAGTCGAGGGTATCATCCACCCACCAAATAGATCCCCGGACGATTCTTGTGATTGCGGCTGTGCCAAGAGACTAGCGATTGGATCGCAAATTGCCAAAGAAATTCGTCAGGATTTGTTTGTTACTCTTGGAATAACGTGCTGCGCTGGAATCTCCTACAACAAACTTTTGGCAAAGTTAGTTGGCACCAGAAACAAACCCAACAAGCAAACAGTTTTGATTTCCAGCTATGCAGAAGAATTCATGCGGGAGTTAAATAACTTGCACACAATTACTGGCATCGGTCAAAGAACAGAATTGTTGCTGCGAGAAAACGGAATTGCCAGCGTAGAGGCACTGCAAAATTGCAATATGGAAAATCTAAAGAAAAAGCTTGGCTTCGAAACAGCAACCAAATTAAGGGAACTTTCCTTCGGCCGGGATGTGGCACCAGTGAGACCAAGTGGCAAACCCAAAACCATTGGACTAGAAGATGCTTGTCGGCCCATTTCGGTGAAGAAGGATGTAGAAGAAAAGTTCCGGATGCTCCTGATGAGACTGATTGAGCAAGTGTCTGAAGATGGTCGAATTCCCATCGCTATCAAAGTTGTTCTTCGCAAGTTTGATTCGGTTAAGAAGACCAGCCATCGAGAGACTAAGCAAGCAAATATTTTGCCCTCGCTTTTCAAAACAACGCCTGATGGGCACATAACTCTTGCCGATGGTGCGCTACAAAAGCTTTTGAAAATAATCATGCGTTTATTTGAGCGAGTGGTCGACCTAGAGAAGCCATTCAACATAACGCTCATTGGACTGGCATTTTCAAAGTTTCAACAGAGAAAAATCGGGTCGTCGTCCATAGCAAACTATCTCATAAAGAAAGCCGATCTAGAGGTACAATCCGTGACTTCGATAACAAGCGAGGAAGCGTTTCTCTCGTCGCCCGAGAGTTTCCGCCCAAGTGATCAATTTTACCGACGCCGAACAACAGCATCGCCGATTCCAATGAACGTCGATGCGGAAGCACCATCGTCCGACATTTCAGACTTCTCAGAGAATGAAGTTGAACCATCACCGAAAAAAAGCCGTTTCGGGCTGCTCATAGCTAAGAGGCGGTGCCTTTCAAGTAACGACGTGAACGACATTGCCTCGCCGAGCAAACTGCGCGTATCAGATCTGCGACTGAATTCTCGCGACAGCGAAAAGGACATTTCCATAAGTCCCATTTCATCTCCATCGACACCATTCCCCGTGCCTGCAGCAAAGTCGGCATCACCGCTATTTCTGAGCAGCTCCACCTCCACGTCGCCCCTGAATGGCGAGGGTGACTACCGTGACACAACTATGGTTTGTGAGCCGACTCCACGACTTCCACCATCTTCATCTTCAACATCACAACAGCAACCAGGGGCACCGCCAAACATCATTACAACGGCAACAATCACAGGAAACTTATCAAACATTCCATGTCCTTCGGGTGTCGATCAAAGTGTATTTAACGAGCTGCCAATAGACGTACAACAGGAACTCATCAGTACGTGGAGAAGTTCAATGGCTGCCAAGGCAAACAATTTGAGTACGAATACGTCTCCTAATGGTAGTATTAGTGCGACAACAACTCTGGCTGGGGGTGGTCAGAAAAACACACTTTATAGGTACTTCCTGAGGAATAAATGAACTGTTGTAAGTAACATAAATTATGAGCGCGATTCTTTTGTAAAAATGAATACTGTATTTTTTGTTTCATTTTATCAAACCAAGTACATTTAAGGCATATATATTTTTTTTACCAATAAAGTAGTGAACTGTTATAATTTGTTTGTATTCTTATCCGTGCGGCCAATATGCCCTGCGTCCGTGTTGAACTTAAGTCTTGTTGTAGGTGCTTCAAATTTAGTAAGGTGTTTGAAGAAATAGATCATACTGGAACTCGCATGCCAAGAAATGATTGCAATATCAATCACCACACGGCAAAAAAAATAATCATAAGTTGATCCCTCAAAGATGGGTTTTTACAGAACCTAACACCACATTAAATTGTTCGAGGAACATAACAAACAGAAAAGAAAAGCAAATATTTTCTTCGTTCGCGTTTTGTGTTCTCATGAACTATTTGTCTGACTCAGAGGTAAATTAGAATCATCCTTAAGGGATATTTAACCCTATCGGCAGTATTATATTCCCCAGAATGTTTCTCATTCGGCAATGTTATACGCTTTGTTGACAATGCCAACATATTCATTAAAACTGGTTTTTATGGGTGGTAAAATGCATAACCGCGTACTCTATTCATTGCGTCCATTTATGATCCCGCGTTATTTAGCAAATAGATTGTTTGGCGAAATTTGAGCATCTCATTATTCCCGGCTTATTAGCAGCGGTCGTTGTTTATTTTTTGAGTGTTTGTGGAAAAACCCGGCTTACATGTTTTCCGCGCATTTGCCTGAGCTATTACTTATAAGGCCTTTGTTGGCATTTCATTCAGTGTCTCTTTTAGTGGTGTAAACAATCCCAATGATGGAAGCTACCCTTTTCAAATGGTCCCCGCTTAAATGTTGAAGCACCGATCGTGCCGACAATTACTTTTACAAATAAACAAACCTTGGTTTACTTATGGATTTATTTGTTGTTTTTTTTTCCTCCTTCTTTCGTGTTTTATTTACATTTCTATTATAGCTAGGTTGATTCTAATAACTAATCTATCGGTGCAAACACATCCAAGTGATAATATGTTCGCCAAAAGCACAAACATTATTTCACTCTGCTCATCTAACATAGGAAACTTAAGAGAACGAAGACAGATATATATATTATAACTAGATATTCTTCATTGTGTTTGTTATTATTTAGATAACATATGCGTATCGATTATCGATTAAATTTTAAATATTTAATTTACTACTATGCTACGCGTTATTAATTTAAATACGAAAGTAATAAGAGATCGGCGAGTCAACATCTTAACTTGATACAAGTGTCTTATAGAAGAAAATGCTTTATTTTTAATTCAAATATTGTTGATGGTCTAAAGGTTAGTAGTATTTAGGTAGTTATGAAATGTATACAGTTAATGAATGACGCCCAAAATAGCCAATAATCGGATCAATAATATAACCAAAATATATCTCGCCGATTAATAACAAAGAAAATAAATTTCGATATCTATAAAAAAATAAAATAGGTAAAAGAAGCATACATAGTGCGGTCGCTCGAATTCAAAAAACTGTATGTGTTGGGCTAGTCCAACCGATTCATTAGATCAATGGCTCAACCATCCAGCTTTGATTAGATACCTTTTAATGGAGTTCTCAGTTGGAGACAGATTTGAAGAAAGCGGTGCGCCACTAAGCAGGATCGTCTTTAATGACAAGTAGTGTGTTGGAGGGAGATTTAATATGTTACACAGTTGGATCTCATTCGAGGACAGTAGATTCTGGCCTAGAGGATAAGGTAACTGTTTCAGTTCGTCTAGTTGGCCTTTCAGAATGCTGCTCATCGGCTGATGATGTTGCTGCTGTGGCGCCGGCTGCTGCTGTTGCTGATGTTGCAGTTGCTGGGTTTTTATTGCGTGTTCTGGATTTAGCAGTGTTTGCTTTTCGTGTGCGGCTACTCCTGGTGTTGCATGGTAACCCGCCGTTGCCGTTGCCACCTGACTGTTGGTCGCAGTTTGATTGCTGCTGCTGTTGTTGTTGTTGTTGTTGTTGTTGTTGTTGTTGTTCGGCGTCATACTCGACTGATTGCTGGTCGTATGACCCGACGATCCCCGACAGCTATCCAAGTAGCTTTTGTTGAGCGATGATGCGTCTGAGTAAGTCTGGTCTGCGATGTGGTGCATGGTTTTTTTTCCTATGGAACTTGAGTTTGCCTCGCCTGCGCTTGTAGGTTCGCTATTTTTCATAACAGAAGAAACACTCATGAAAAAACATTGCTCTAGGGATATAAGTTCATTTTGTACATACGGTTTTTTGCTGTGAGGAGAGTGCAAGGACGATCCGTGCCGACTTCCAGTGTTGTGATTGTCCTGTTAAACATTGTCTTATACATCCATTCATACGTTCACCATTCGATCCGATTATACACGTAAGCTGAATATCGCAAGACATTGCATAATGAAAATATATAGAGAAGTGAAAAGTGAAACTAGTGCTGAGAACAACAAACATTTTGTTTGAACAAAAATCATATGACATTCGACAAGTTATTCAAGAATTTTACTTTACAAGTGAGGGACACGATATTCAACTTTTCGTGTATGATCAGATTTGTTTTACTGGTATATTATTTGTTTGAAATTTAATTGAAACTAGTTTAATATGTAATATACTATGCTATGCTATATATTTCTTAGTTGCTTAATGATTTGGCAAAGCGATTCGATAGTTTTGCAATGTGTCAGATGTTGTTGAGTGAGAAACAATCTTTATCAGACAGTGCATGCCCACTGCTGCGGAAAGGAAGCAAATACTGTTCCAATACCAGATAATCCGAGCAATGTGAACACGATGCTTATGTGAACTTTCGCTGACACAAAGACAAGTGTGGCACACTAATCATATCACCTAAAATGCGATTAAGAAAAGAACGTTCCTACCCACCCGAGATATCTTACGATATTGTAGTGGTCACAGAGAAGCGGTCTCTACCCAGGCTCTGCTTTTGATATAAGCAGGGGATTACTTTGACACTATGGCCTAAGGGCACAACATATGATGAAAACCCTCTGTTTCTGTTCTGTGAGGGCGAGATCATCTGCGAGGAACTACGTACAGGTGTTCTGCTGGTTTATATTAAGACAAGCAAGGCATTATAAATTCTACAGAAAAATGCTTCGCTGAATATTCGTCTAAGAGACTGAAAAAAGTTGTAACACCGCGAAAGTAGAGTTCAAATTCAAACTCAAAGAATTAAAACCCTAAAACACAAAGTCGAAAACGTGTTCAAATATAACCGAACATTATCGTTTTGCCACAAGTGCAAGTCTCAAATTGAGCGACCAAAAAAGCAATGGTAACAACGACAAATCGATCTACACCCAATTCAAATTAAAAATAAAATAAATTATGCTTACAGTCTTTCCATGTCCATACGGTCCGGAATTGCGATGCTGGGCAATAGCTGCATGCTGCTCAAAGTGTTTGCATTCGTCGATCTTGGTAAGGCCATTCCAGCGATAACGGCTTAGCTCCGACAATCGAATTCGTAACTCTTTTTCACGTTCCAACGAGGCCAGCAGCCGGTCATATTCATTCGATGAATAGAATTGAGCAAATACTCTAAAGCGATCGCGAAATTCTCTTTGGTCTCTACTGACACGAGGATGTTGTTGATTTTTATGCCGGAAAAAGTTCGCCACCAACTGATAATCGCGAACAATTCGTTTTCTTCTAACCCTCTCCCGTAGTCTTCTTGTGTACATATCAACGTGGGCAAGCTTAAGCAGATAATCTGGTTCGGTATCATCTATATTTAATGTAAGGGATGATATCAATTGTTCGGCGGTTGGATCGTATTCCCGTTCAAAACCATCTCTGTTTAGCATGTAACCGAGTTGAGCTGATTCCTCCGGTGTAATATCGAGTTGAGGCAGCTTTTGCATGGCACTACTGCCCAATGGGCCAGTATCTTCGGTGGTATGATCGACTAGTTGAGGTCGTTGCGATTGGGCGGGAATCCATGTATGTCGTCCAATGGTGCCATTTAAATACTTATTAACATACTCCTCCTTAGAATCTTCAGCACTCTTTGTTTCAATGTGTTTACTAATATCTCCCCAGTTGCCAAAGCCATACTTTTCAATAGCATCTAGTAACCGAAGCTCTTCACGGGCTGACCACGATCCTTTTCCACGAAAAATGGACAAGATTGCTGTTCCCGTGTCCATGAACTGGTATGCATGATTGTTGCTGTGTTCGCCAATTTCTGCACCAGCGGCGAAACACTAGAAAAGTCGAAGATAAATAAATAAATAAATCACAACATAAACAATAAAGGAATGTGTCATGCTAATCTGTGACGTCACACAAATGGAATACAGGAAAATGATTTGTAAGAAGCCACGACCCACCTGCAGACAAAGGTCGAAAGCTGTACATTCTGCACAATGCGCCCATATACCCGTAATATCGTCTTGGCAATTTGTGCAATTATATTTGGTAAATAGGTCTGAAATAGTTAAAACAATTTATAATAACGAATAAATGGAAAAAAATTAATAAAAGTACAAATGAAAAAGCCACTCACCCGCCATATTGGCTTTGTGAACCCAATTTCAGAGTTGTTATAGAGGAATGCAAAGAAAATATTCACAATGGCAGTAGTATGAAATTATGAATGTTCGAAATTACTTGATCGATTCGTTTAGGTAGGTACCCGGTTTGAATCGAACGTATTGGTTATAAAGACAAACTGTAAACAAATTGATCACCAGCTCTCAAAACGTGTAGAAATAGTTGTGCATAGTTAAATGAAACTTCGAACATACAAATTTGCACATTCCGACATTGACAAATGCAGTTTATATCTACTCTTTTGTTCTTATCGAATGTAATTACTAGTAATTACCAACTTAACGAGTGGTAATAAAACCTTTCGTTTTTAACACCTGGTTACATCACATATTTTTGCACCTTACGATTTTGAAGCATGCGGGGTATACCAACTCATTTATGCTTATGTAATTACCAGTAATTACCAACTAACGTTTTCGTTTTTAACTCAAGGTTGCAACAATATATCAATTAGTTAGATAGAGTAGAGCAGATTAAGTTGTATATGATCAACAAAAAATCCTTTAAGGTTCCTTGCAATTCTGCTGCTATGATTTCATAAAGTTTCTTGTATCTTGTTAGAAAAATTCAAATTTTCATTAAATAATGTATTTTAAACCAGGAAAATCAATCAAAGATTATGGGTGAACATAAAAATGGCATAACGATCCCCTAAGTGTCATATGTTTGGTGCCATAACGAGCTTATATTTTTCAAATATGTAAATAGTTCCCTGCATAATCTACAGCAGAGACAATACTGAGACCCCCAACTCCGGTCGATTTTCCGTTACTTGCCTACAAGCTATATTACCATGGGCTTGTGACGTTTTTTTGCGCTAGTATTGATACATAGAAATTCGTATTGACAAATGTCACGAAACTTCAAAAATTCCGGGTCACCAACACACGCTCAAAAAAAGAGCACAACTTCCGCTGCTTCCAAACTGGCTTCCGGTGTGGGCAAAGTTGCTGGCAGCGTTCGTAGAATATTATCCGTTAAATTTGAAAAAAAAAAATTGATATAACGAAATTTTTGTGGACAGTGATTTATTTTAAGAATAATTGTATATTTTGTTGACCATATAAGAAAAATAAACAATTCTGAAGAATAATAAACAAATTAAAACATTATTACCGAACATTCATAAGGAATTTTACATAAATCGAGTAGAATATGCTTATCACATACGTCGCTTAGTATACTTCTAGAGTTTAGTTATAAATTATAAATACCAAGATTAATATCGTTGCTGTTTTTAGGTATAAATTTAGAGTTCCTCCGTTAATCTAAATATAATTTAAAATATAGTATGCGTTACATATGTGCATTCGTGTTTCAAAGCCTACATTTATATAGTTTACTTATTTTGGAATTTTAATGGAACAATAATGGTGAATGAGTTCTTTGGTATAGAAATACAGAATGTTATGAAAAAATTAATATTAAAATGTACTGAGGTAACATACTTACTCACCAAATTTGAGTTGAACTTCTCTTTAAAAAAGCTGTACTTCTGAACACTGTCACAGCTCACCACGGTGGAAATCTGACATTGACACTGACAACTAGTCTAACTTATCCGAAGTGTTTTTTTTTTGGCGAGATTCGTTGCCAGCTACCGATTGCCTATACAACTTGCCCAACTTGAATCATGAGTTTCACCCGACTTTTCCTATGCTCCAAAGCAAAGGGTGTTACAAAATTAAATATCGCATAAAAAAGAAAAGGAACAAACACAAAAAAAAACATGCGAAAACAGCAGGTAGTAGAGTTTGCTAGTAGAGTGTCAAACAGTTGTCGATACTGCAGGGTTATTCAGACTAAAATTTCCAAACACTTCTTCGTAATGAAAAGTGTTATATTGGGAACAGTGAGTCTAGCGAGAAAAGTTTGCTGTAAGTTTCTCACAATCGAGAGCAAACATTTTTTTTGTGAAAGAAAGGGGAAATTCCTTTGTCCGGTCAAGGCATGCACAGTACGAAACTCTCGAGTAACGTACCTATTTAAATTTGGATGTCTCAGAGTGCAGACGACAGTGAGCGAAAATTAGGAAAAAAAGTTTAAAATTTCCTTCGCAAAAAAAAAATAATATAAAGAAAAGAAACGAATAAAAAAAAAAAAAAAGGAGCAACGAAAAGTGTGTAAAAAAAAAAAAAAAAAAAAGAAAAAGGGAGAAAAAAAGGACATTAAGAAACCACGAATTTTCCGTGAAGACGGCCTAGCTAACTATCGCTAGCCGTAAAATTCCGAATTGGATACTTTACCATCCCCGAAATATTATCCCAGTTGGATAAGATCGCATAGCCGAAGTTGCAACCAGCAAAAAAAAACCGTTTGGCCGGCCGCCGCACAAAAGCCCAACGGTGCAGTCGGTAGCGGTGACAAACCACCGGTAACAACGGCGACTCGAAGTTCGAATCCCACTGGAGACAACAAATTCTTTTTTTACCAACGGAAGTTGCGTGCTTGATATTTTTTTGTTTTAAATTTTTTTTTGATTGGAACTTGTTGAAAATTGTGTCATTGGAGAAAAGTGAAATCCATACATATGCCTATGGCATATATATACCAAATAGAGTAGAGTTAAAAGGGAACTTGATTGATTTAGGTATATATATTAATGATAAGAGTGAACAGTGTACACCGAAGGAGCAACCTGGATGCTGTGGCCACTTCATCGTCAGTTGCGGTAATAAGCGGGTGAGTCATTTATTTAATTCATTTTGATAAAACTCGGAATAAATATATCTATATCAATCGCGGGAAGGGGACTAAAGTGATAGTATAAATAATAAAAATTTGCGATTAGAAAAGACGGTAAAGAAGCCCAAATCCGTGGAATTATATAGAAGTACGCATATTTACGGATTTTACTAATTAGAGAGTAGAGTAACGAGAAATTCAGTTCCAAAAATACTGTAAGAAAATGGGTCATTGCTTGTAATAAACCTGGAATTAGATTAAAAAAATGAGTTTTCACTAGAGGGGTAATGTGAGGGTGAGGAGATGGTAAAAGGGAGGGGATGAAGATGGAGTAAATTGGAAGGTGAAGATGCCAGAAAAGGGGCTGTCCATGCGAGTAAGACAGCCAAGGTAGGGAGGGTAAAGAAGTCGTCTCGCGCGCGAATGAACATCTATCGCCCAGTCTGGCATGAAATTTTTGTACGTGCCTGGGTCAAGATCCTACGCCCTCCGGCGAGCAAAAGGACCGGGACCAGCATGCCAGCACAGACCCAGACTGAGTGCACGTAACAAAATGGCGCCCAACGTGCTTGTTGTAAAGAACGATGTCTTCGACGAAAAATGACATCTACAACGAGTAGCTCGCTATTGCAGAATAGCGACTTTATAATTTTTTTTTGAGCCTTACATTTTTTTTTGATTTCGTATTGCATTTTTTTATTTTTTTTTATTTGACAACATTGACTTCATCTACGTCATAAGTCCCGATGACTGAATGATGCGCATTCGGTATCGCGTTGCGATGATACAGGTGGAGTCAAACGTCGCAAAATGTGTTCTAGGGTGTCTTGAGTCATGTGGGAATTTGTAAAGCAGGTTCACACATGTCCGGATACCCACAAACACATACAAGAAAAATTTTTTTGATGAGCCTCGGGGATGTCATTAATGATGTCTTCTGGAAGATCCATCAAATAAGTTCACGCCACTAGTACAATCAGAGTCTGTTGCGATTAGAAAATCTGGTTGCATGAGCCCTGAAAGGAAATTATTATTAACTGAGTAGTTTGAGTAAAGTAGATTCACAATTTTTACCGTGTTATATAGATTGCTTCAACTTTTTTTTTATTTTTTTTTGGCTCGTAGCACTTAGGCATCTTCACCTTTCCCCAGCGTAGTCCTCTCTCAGCCATTGGTCTCATCCTCGACCTGTTATAGACATTGAATTATATATATATAAAGTACAGAGTAATTTATATGGTTATCTCTACGCTAGTAGATACTTACATACGTTTTCAAATTTTCTTTTGCTTTTTTACCTATTTCTTGTTTTCTCACTGTTGCAATTCCTAGCCTTCGCTTCTGCCGATACTGAAGCAGAACACTTCATTATATATTTTTTTCGTCATTTTAACATTTTTTTTTGAATTCAATTTGATCTTACTAACCTTTTTGAAGGCAATCAGTAGTAGGAGCTGTTTTCAAATTTATCGCGAGTCTACTGATATTGGTTATGAGTGGAGAAGATAGAGAAGTACCCTTACCAAACGACTCATATCGATTTCCCTCAACTTCAGCAGCGAGTTTCGAAAGGTTTGCTGGACGTTTTAACAGCACAATAGATCGCTTCAATTTTGATCGTTCAGTCAGCTTCTCGCAAGAATTGAACTCGACTGTAGTCAACTCTACAGCAACGATGTCCGAAGAGGAACAGCAAGTTCCCCCCACTAATTGTGGCGAAGAGGCAGCAGCTCCATCACCAGGTCCGGTTGAGAATACCGGTAACTGTGATGTCAACAGTCTGGCCGACCGAATTGACAAAACGTTGATGATCAACCAAATCCATTTCTTCCAACAATTCGACGTTGTGATGGCAAAGATCCTGAAAAGTTTGGAAGTCAGAGTTAGCCAAGCCCCACTACAAAGTACCAACCTCAGTGGAAATATCCACCAACCTGCACCAATGGTAGATCAAGCGTATATTAACGTAGCTCCACCTATCCATCAAGCCAATCCGGTTTTACCTTCAGTTTCGAATGCACGAACAGGTGCTAGCAGTAGCACATCCGAAATCTGTCGGTTGGATAGGTGGAACATCAAATATGATGGGACGGAAAACATCTCCGACTTCCTATTCAAAGTCGACCGTCTGCAAAATTCGTCGGCATATAGCGATGAGCAAATGACGACAAATTTCCATACATTGCTCGTGGGCAAAGCAAACTCCTGGTTTTGGGCGTACCTGCGGAAGAACCTAAACGCGAGGTTTACGGACATTAAAATGGCAATGAAAAAAGAGTTCGGCCGCCAAGAAAACGACGTGGACGTCTTTATGCGAATATTAACCAGGAAACAAGGGTACAAAGAGTCATTCGATGATTTTTATGGTGCGGTCATCAACCTGAATGATCGTCTCAATGAGCCATTTGACCCGAAGAAGCTTATTGATATCGTGCGCACAAATGCTAAAGACAAGTTGGGTGAGGTGCTGTTGGCTGCTGACATTAGGTCTCTCGAACAGCTACGAAGTAAGGCCAGGGAAGCTGAACGTTTCCTGGCCAAGCGTGGTTCACACAGGCAAGTGAACGAGATTAGGGTAGAAAATCCCGAGTCGTCGAGTTCAGAGTCTGAAGAAATAGCGGCCATGATCCCAGGCAGAAGAAGAGCCTCTCCGGCAGCACTAGTTTGCTGGAACTGTGACCAGTCAGGACACACCTTTTACCAGTGTCCATCCCACAGTAGGAACTTGTTTTGTTTTATGTGTGGTCTTAAGGGTGTGAGTACTCCGGAGTGTACCAGGCATTCGGGAAACCACCAGGGGAACGAGACAAGACGCGGGGAGATCCGTTCCGGACAGAACAACCCCGGCCCCTCACACCAATAAAGAGTATTGTACCAAGGCAGGAGTCTCCTTCTCGCTCCTCTCCCATACAAATTTTAAAAAGAGAAGAAATAGAAAGTTCAGACAGTCACCCAATTAACACCTTTTCATTGAAATCCCTTCATGATCGTAAGCTGAATTATTATAAGGTTCGTTCCCAGATAATGGGAACAAGTAGTAGTCCAGCGAGCGATCACATACGAAAGTGCAGACATCGGTTTCGGAACCGTCAAAAATTTCGCAAGTTAATTTTGGAGTCCATTCTCTGTTCAGAAACAGATGGTAGAATGTACGCCAACGTACAGCTAGGTACGGAACAAGTCTTTGGCTTGCTAGACAGTGGCGCTTCTATCTCTGTTCTAGGTAGTGGGTGTTGGGAGTTGGTAGAAAGAAATGGAATCAAAGTGAGCCCATATAAGAACCATGTGCGAACAGCAGATGGGAAGTCACACGACATCGTCGGCTATTGCGTGGTAGAAACTACGTTAAATGGTGTCACGAAACCTATTTCTTTTTACCTGATTCCCAACTTAACTCAGAAGCTGTACCTAGGTATGGACTTCTGGAGAGAGTTTCACCTTATCCCACAAGTCAGCGAAATCCGAACCGATGTCTTGCTAGAACAAGAGGAGGTAGATTTTAAAGAACAGGCTGATCTAATAGAACTGAACCCAGAGCAAAAACTCCGCCTAAACACCACCAAAAAGTTGTTTCCGAATTTCGTCGATGTAGGTCTTGGGAGAACACATCTGGAGACGCACTCTATTGATGTTGGCAACGCAGTGCCAATAAAATCACGACACTACCCATTGTCTCCGGTTCGTCAGGAGGAAGTTTTTAAGGAACTGGACCGCATGTTAGGACTTGGTGTAATCGAGGAGAGTAACTCTCCCTGGTGTTCGCCAACCGTGCTAGTCAGGAAGCCCGGGAAAATTCGGCTGTGTTTGGACTTCCGCAAAGTCAACGCGGTGACGATAAAAGACGCTTATCCGCTGCCACATATCGACGGTCTGCTAAGTAGGCTACAAGACACATTCTTTATCACGGGGCTCGATCTAAAAGATGCATTTTGGCAAATCCCACTCGACGAAGAGTCAAAAAGCAAAACAGCATTTGCAGTGCCAGGTCGGCCACTTTACCAATTCGTTGTTATGCCGTTCGGGTTATGCAATGCCGCTCAAAGGATGTGTCGCCTCATGGATCGAGTGATTCCCTCACGTCTACGTGAGCATGTCTTTGTCTACTTGGATGACCTGTTGATATGCACAGCGGATTTTGAGTCCCACATTCGAATTCTGACCGAAGTGGCTGGCTGCCTACGGAGGGCGAACTTAACTATCAATCTCGATAAGAGCAAGTTCTGCATGCGGGAGATAAAATATCTCGGATATATTGTCGGCCAGGGCACCTTGAAGACCAATCCGGACAAAGTGGAGGCAATGGTCCAGTTTCCTGTTCCCAAGACCCCCAGACAAATTCGAAGATTCTTAGGCTTAACCGGTTGGTATAGGCGGTTTATAAAAAAATATTCCGATCTTGCAGCCCCATTGTCTGACTGTTTAAAGAAAAAGAAGAATTTCGAATTATCACCGGAAGCGATTGAAAGTTTCAACCAATTGAAAACGGCACTTACCTCCGCACCAGTGCTTTCACAACCAGACTTTAGCAAACCGTTTATAATACAGTGCGATGCGTCTTCAGAGGGAGTGGGTGGAGTTCTCTACCAACTTGATGAGAGTCAAAACGAAACGCCGATAGCGTTTATGTCAAAAAAGCTTAATAAAGCCCAAAAAAACTACACCGTCACCGAGCTGGAATGTCTGGCCGCTGTTTTAAGCGTTCGAAAGTTCAGGGCCTATGTTGAGGGTCTCCCGTTTAGAGTAGTAACCGATCACTCAAGTCTCAAGTGGCTGATGTCACAAAAAGATCTGAGCGGTAGACTGGCGAGATGGAGTCTCGAGCTCCAAAGATTCGATTTCCAAATCGAGCATCGGAAGGGGTCCCTCAATGTAGTACCAGATGCTTTATCGCGTGGCGATATGGAGGAAATTTCAGCGACGTCGATCGGTGTAGAAGTAGATTTGACATCGGCAGAGTTTGATTCGGAGAACTATTCCAAGTTGAGAGAGAACATCGCGAAGAATCAATCCGTACTTCCTGACCTAGTTGTATCGGGCAAATACATATACAAAAGAATTAGGTTCAGGACTAGGGAAGTTGGTGATGAGGACTCGCTTTGGCGCCTGTGGCTGCCTGACGCACTCACACAGACTGCTGTCAAAATGGCCCATAACACGAAGCTTTGCTCGCATAGCGGGTTTACAAAAACCTATGCTCGTATTCGCGACAAATATTATTGGCCCAGCATGACAAAAGACATCAGGCAGTTTGTAAGTGGGTGCGACATTTGCAAGTCCGTGAAGGCACCAAATATAACTCTTCGTCCCCCAATTACCAGACAGATAGTTTCTGAAAGACCGATGCAACGGATTTACATCGACCTCTTAGGACCATATCCACGTACCAAGCGAGGTAATGTGTCCGTGTTCATAGCGGTAGATCACTTCACGAAGTATACCTTCTTAAAAGCGCTCCCAAAAGCTACTTCGTCACGTATAGTGCAATTTTTGGAGAATGATATCTTCCACGCCTTTGGCACACCCGAAGTAATCCATTCAGATAATGGACGACAGTTCGTGTCAAACGAATTCAAACAGTTTTTGGATGCTTATGGTGTTAGGCATGTGCGCACTGCCCTATATTCACCACAAGCCAACATCTCCGAAAGGGTCAACCGCAGCGTCCTAAGTAAGCTGAGAGTTTTGATAGCTGAGCAGCAAAATGATTGGGATTCGCACTTGTCGAGCATCGCCTGTGCGATACGTTCAGACGTGCATGAATCGATTGGCTGCCAGCCTTATTACGCTCTTTTCGGTCAGAACATGATCACCCATGGCTCAGCCTATCAAATTCTACGCGAACTTAAGGCGTTGTCTGATCCGGAGATGTTGATAACGCCAAAAGAGGCCAAGATAGCGCTCGATAGAGAGAGAATGACAATAAACCTGTCACACGCTCATGAAAAATCAAAAAGGACTTACAATCCGAGATCCAGAGTGGTAACATATAAGGTGGGTCAAGAAGTATTCCATCGCAACTTCGCTCAAAGCAATTTCCTACAGGGACAAAACGCTAAGCTAATGCCAAAATTCCTCAAATCCCGAGTGCGCGAAGTAGTAGGGAATTGCATGTACGTATTGGAGACACGAGCCGGCAAACTTCTTGGCACATACCATGCAAAAGATATCCGACAGTGACCTGGAAACAAAAAGAATAACACAAAGTATCGAGCACTAGATAAAACCACAGAGATCACACTTATCTGAAATTGCCCGGCTGGATAGCGGGGTTCGCGACCCACATAAAGCAGAGCATGTTTCGCATATTTCAACTTCAGGTACGATATGCATTTTCACTTCAACTATAGCGCTGGTTATGTTACACTGTACACACGCGTGGGTTCTTGTTTGCGATTCATGGAAAGTGGAATATCCAATAATGCAAAGCCCTGTGTTACAAAATTAAATATCGCATAAAAAAGAAAAGGAACAAACACAAAAAAAAACATGCGAAAACAGCAGGTAGTAGAGTTTGCTAGTAGAGTGTCAAACAGTTGTCGATACTGCAGGGTTATTCAGACTAAAATTTCCAAACACTTCTTCGTAATGAAAAGTGTTATATTGGGAACAGTGAGTCTAGCGAGAAAAGTTTGCTGTAAGTTTCTCACAATCGAGAGCAAACATTTTTTTTGTGAAAGAAAGGGGAAATTCCTTTGTCCGGTCAAGGCATGCACAGTACGAAACTCTCGAGTAACGTACCTATTTAAATTTGGATGTCTCAGAGTGCAGACGACAGTGAGCGAAAATTAGGAAAAAAAGTTTAAAATTTCCTTCGCAAAAAAAAAATAATATAAAGAAAAGAAACGAATAAAAAAAAAAAAAGGAGCAACGAAAAGTGTGTAAAAAAAAAAAAAAAAAAAAAAAAAGGGAGAAAAAAAGGACATTAAGAAACCACGAATTTTCCGTGAAGACGGCCTAGCTAACTATCGCTAGCCGTAAAATTCCGAATTGGATACTTTACCATCCCCGAAATATTATCCCAGTTGGATAAGATCGCATAGCCGAAGTTGCAACCAGCAAAAAAAAACCGTTTGGCCGGCCGCCGCACAAAAGTCCAACGGTGCAGTCGGTAGCGGTGACAAACCACCGGTAACAACGGCGACTCGAAGTTCGAATCCCACTGGAGACAACAAATTCTTTTTTTACCAACGGAAGTTGCGTGCTTGATATTTTTTTGTTTTAAATTTTTTTTTGATTGGAACTTGTTGAAAATTGTGTCATTGGAGAAAAGTGAAATCCATACATATGCCTATGGCATATATATACCAAATAGAGTAGAGTTAAAAGGGAACTTGATTGATTTAGGTATATATATTAATGATAAGAGTGAACAGTGTACACCGAAGGAGCAACCTGGATGCTGTGGCCACTTCATCGTCAGTTGCGGTAATAAGCGGGTGAGTCATTTATTTAATTCATTTTGATAAAACTCGGAATAAATATATCTATATCAATCGCGGGAAGGGGACTAAAGTGATAGTATAAATAATAAAAATTTGCGATTAGAAAAGACGGTAAAGAAGCCCAAATCCGTGGAATTATATAGAAGTACGCATATTTACGGATTTTACTAATTAGAGAGTAGAGTAACGAGAAATTCAGTTCCAAAAATACTGTAAGAAAATGGGTCATTGCTTGTAATAAACCTGGAATTAGATTAAAAAAATGAGTTTTCACTAGAGGGGTAATGTGAGGGTGAGGAGATGGTAAAAGGGAGGGGATGAAGATGGAGTAAATTGGAAGGTGAAGATGCCAGAAAAGGGGCTGTCCATGCGAGTAAGACAGCCAAGGTAGGGAGGGTAAAGAAGTCGTCTCGCGCGCGAATGAACATCTATCGCCCAGTCTGGCATGAAATTTTTGTACGTGCCTGGGTCAAGATCCTACGCCCTCCGGCGAGCAAAAGGACCGGGACCAGCATGCCAGCACAGACCCAGACTGAGTGCACGTAACAAGGGCTACTTCACCGTCGCCGAAAATTGCTCCGACTTCTGCCAAGACGATTTAGGACAACTGGCTCGGCTCCATATCCAGTGAAGTCGAAATCAAATTGGCCGCACAAGTAAGTCACACAGCCGACGACAAAAAAACCTTTCAGTTTACACAAATATGCATTTATTAACAATAATTCCAGGTATTCAACACATCTATCAAACAACCAGAAAGTGCGCGCAAACTTTTCCTCACTCTGAAGAATAAGGAGTCGAAGCGCTTCAACAAAAGGTTTCCATGGCTGGAGTGCACACAAGGCTCCACCTGAATAGAGTGATGATAAGGTTTGACATGTAACTTATTTTATATTCAATACATATAATAAAATGATACAACAAACTACGATTACTGGTGTTAGCCCAATCGAACACTTTGTGAATAGTTGTGACTCCTGTCCATTGGTGCTACATCACCTCCAGTCATGATGGTGTAATCCATTCCAGAGTATTGCGCCAGTTTCTTGGCGAGCATTGTCTTACCAGTACCAGGTGGGCCATGCATCAGGATGTTGCGGTTAGACGGGTGTTTTTCGTTGCAATGGCAATATCTCGCAGACTTTCTTCTAATTTGGGATTAAAAACAACGCCCTGTGGATAAGCATTCAGTTAGAAAAAAAAAAAATACCTATGAAAAGAAATAGTAATCACTTACTTGGAGAGCATCGGCGGTTTGGATTTCATTCGTTTGAGGTATTGCAGGGGATTCTTTAACGCATCTGTCCAATACGAGCCTCAATGTACCCAAAAACAACACCAGTTGCTTCCTTGGCAGACCAGCAGCAGTCAAAACGTTGTCCCAATCATTGCTTCGAATCCAGTACCAATGACTACCAGCAGTCTTGATGCTGGTGATGACAGTGATGCGATTTTCTTGTGCCGTTAGACGAATCTGTTCTTGTTGATGTGACGATTCTCCCTGTCAACCTTGGCTTTGGTTCTCATCTCGTGCTCGAGTAGTTTAAGACGGTTTTTCTCCTTCATTTCGATGGTTTGCCGGCGCATTGCCTCTTGGTTTCCGACACTTTCCTCTTGCCTAGTAAGTGTTACCGTTTAAAGAATCAATTCACACAACTTTTACTATACTCTTACTTTTTGAAATTGTCCTCCTGGATCCGTTGCTGCTGCGACAATTGATCTTCAAAGCGGCGCCTTGCCAATTGTTCTGATAATGGGCACGATGCTGTTGTTGCTTGTCTCTTCCTAGAAGTGGATACAAATGGTTAGCAATTCGTCGTAAGGTTCATGTTAATTCAAATCCAACTTACAATCAGGGTCTTCCTACGCTCTTCGTGATCGATACGCTTGTGTTCAACTTTCGCCTGTTCAATATGTGTTTCGTATTCCTTGACTTTGGCCATACACTCTTGATGGTGTGTGTTCTCCTGCATCGTGGACAAATCAAGGGCTTCTTGTGATTTAACAAACCTTCAAGAAATATCTAATATGTAATTAAATATATATAGTGAGACAAATTCATTGAATATTATGGCTTACTTATATCGATTCCGATTGATATTCATCGTTGTCTCCAGTGCGATCCATTATATATGGTAAGGTTAGCGACAACGTCGGCTTCTTCCTTAGCTGTAAGATAAATGTATTTAATTATTAATTTAAACACTTAAAATACGTGAAAACTTACATTATTTCAATTTGTTGGAGGAAAAATACAATTTGTTTTCCATATTTTGACAGTTGTCACTCGACTTCTGTCAAAAGAAATTCACCTCATTTTTTTTGTTTTGCTTTTTTTGTTGAAGCTCACACGGATTCTAATTTGACAGAACACCGATAGGAAAACAAAATGGCGAATTCAAAAAAAAACTGAGGGGGCCAGCGGCAAGAGGATTGCGAGTTGGGGGTCTCAGTATTGTCTCTGATCTACAGGGCCAGCCGAAATTTGAGCTGCTACAGCAAAGTGCACCCTATAACTGTCAAACGGTTTTACAATCTTTTTTTCGCAATTGGGAATGCAACCCAAATTTTTTCTTACTGACATCTGACAGTTAAAATACTTCACTTCTATAAAAATATATTTATTTATTGTTAATGTGAATTAAATAAACAAAAATTCCACTTATTGCGATTTAGTTGGATTCGCCTGGCAAAAAACCATAAATTTGATGCAACTACATACCCCAAGACTTAAAAAATTAAACAATTCAAAATATATTGAAGACGAAAACAGTTCAATGACTTTCTTTCGCTATTGACTAAAACGTTAACAACTTCCTGGAAACTATTGAACCTATTATGCCATTGGATAGTACATCTGTCTCCAATAAATCATCTATAATGAAACCGTCCAAACGTGCATCGCGATTATCTAGTCTCGCCGAAGATCTCAGCATTCCAGATGATGCACCGTTTAGGGCACGTCTCCATATGCTATTTTCTCAAATCGAAAAAGAATTTGAACTTCTTTATATCGAAAATTTAAATTGTAAGTACAACCACGAAGCATTTTTATCGTTTTCTTACATTCTATATGTTCATAGTACAAGAGAAACTCGAATCACTCGGTGCAAAGGAAAGTATAGCTGGAGATCGCTCTGGGGGGCATGATGATCCCGATACGACTGGCTTACCAAACAAAAGCTTCAAATCAAAGCTAGCCTCAGGTGGAAAAGTTAAAGCCAGTCATAAAATACGAGCCCAGACATCAAGAATTGTGTCCAGCTTTAAGGCGCAATCGGTAGTCAGTTCGCTAGTACGCGATTTTTGTGGACACAAAGATGGAGTATGGCAAATAGCAGCAAAATCCGGTCAACCAATTATTGGAACTGCATCAGCTGACCATACCGCATGCATATGGGGTATTGAGAGTGGACGCTGTCTTTTGCAATATCAAGGTCACGCTGGTTCGGTAAATTCCATAAAATTTCACCAAAACCGAGATCTCGTGCTCACCGGAAGTGGAGATGGCACTGCGCATATTTGGCAAGCAGCTGTAAATTGGGAAGTTTCCAAGTACTAAGTGATATTAGAAATGAAATCTTGACATTTTTTATGCTCAATCTTTGACGTTTTCTAGGAAAGGTCATTCATCTGAGGAAGAACTCGACGACAGTGATGGACCAGTTGATGATCGTGATCGTGTGGATACTCTACGGACACCGCTATGCGAGTTTTCCGGCCCTGGAGGCCATACATCTGTGGTTGTAGCTGCTGACTGGTTGCCTAATATGGATCAAATAATCACGGGAAGCTGGGATAGAACTGCTATACTCTGGGATGTAGAAACCAAAGAGCCACTGCAACCCTTAACTGGGCACGATCATGAGTTGACGCATGTTTCTGCACATTCCAGTCAACGATTAGTTGTGACTGCTTCAAGGGACTCTACATTTCGACTGTGGGACTTTCGAGATGCCATACCAGCTGTGTCTGTTTTTCAAGGCCATACAGAGTGAGTTTTTAAATAGTCCAGCTTCCAAATGCGTTGAGGCTTTTGCTGGATCCTTCATTGCTTGCAATTCAAATTTACATTATTTGACACTTACTGCTAAACAGCACAATTCTATAAGATAGTCACATAACACTGCCTATCCATAATCACTATTCGTTTGCTCTCTTTTCTATTCGAAGAGTGGAGTTTTCTTTTACTGTATTTTTTTAAAAAATTTTTTCAGGAGCGTCACTTCGACAGTGTTTACCAGAGATGACAAAGTTGTATCCGGCTCGGATGACCGCACCGTAAAAGTGTGGGAACTGCGGAACATGAGATCTGCGTTAGCTACGATTCGAACAGATTCAGCTGTCAATCGTCTAGCTGTCTCATCGACGGGAGTTATTGCAATTCCCCATGACAATCGACAAATTCGTCTATTTGATTTGAATGGTCAAAGAGTAGCCCGTTTGCCGAGAACTAGTCGACAAGTAATTTCATTTCTCTAACATTCTCTTTCAATTTTTTCTACATTCATACCATTCATACAGGGCCATAGGCGAATGGTGTCATCTGTTGCTTGGGCTGAGGAACCTGTTTGCAACTGCAACTTGTTCTCTTGCGGATTTGATAGAAGAGTGCTGGGCTGGTCGATTTTATTACCAAAGGAAAACTAGATAAATTTTAAATTAACCTATATCACACCCTATCCATAAATAATATTCTAGGGAGGCACTTTGTTGTTAAAAAAAGAAGAGAACGCAATAGCTATTGAATGTTTATTATAATAAATTATTATTATTATTGTTCTGTTTACCTATTTTAGAAGAGAAAGAGTACATATATTAATATTCGATTGTTATGAGAATGTTGACAGTATTTTTCAAATAATTTTTGGAGCACACACACACATCACATACAATACAAAAAAATATCAGTAAACTTGTAGAACAGTAAAGATTATATAGCAACAAATATCATTGTATGGAGAAATATATTTCTGATTTTGGTTATAGAATAGATTGAGAAATCTCATACACTTTTAAGATGTAGAAACTATCGTAGATGTCCTCTCGTACTTGTTGTATTTATTAATGGATCTAGAAAACACTAACATAACAAAATGTAGTGACTTAATATTATATTCGTATGCATTAACATGAGTATTGATTAACTGTGAATTTATTTGTAAGTTTTCAAATTAATTTGAAAATAAAATGCAATTAGAAAAGGCAGTAGATTGTGGTAAAACATAATATGTTACGATATTGCTTCACCTGGAAAGATGGGCAAACGACGATAATTGGGTGGATGTGAAGTTCTTAGAAAAAAGGGTCACTAAGAAGCGACCATTAAGTCGAAGAAATGCCATGGGGAGCTAAGCAAACGTTGTATACGATACTTCAGATCCTTCTACTGCATCCTGCCTGTCGAAGACTGTTTCAAACGCACTCATCTTTTGTGCGAGGTTGGTTGTGGACGTAGGTACAATGAAAAATTGTACGGAATACTAAGCGGTATAGAGCTCGTCGCGAATATCCGAGTTAATCGGCTAGGTTAGGTTGGATTAGTAAGCCGACAGGAAGGAATACGGTATTCGGAATACCCCATAGCATACCCAGATCTGAACTATCTCATTGTAATGGCAATTTAAACCCTTTTTACGCACATGTTAAAGCTTCGGGCGAAAGAATTTTCAACTGCACTACAATGAAAACTACATAACACTTACATTACCAACATAAATTCTATTACGTTCAGTTTTATTTATATAAGTACATTAACACAAGTTAGCATTTTTTTTTTTTTTTTGTAAATCACATTTCATTTAAGTGGAATCATTTTGTTAATGTCTTCACATTGTCCAATACTTTGGAATACCATTATTTTTGCATAGCCTCTCTGACATTCTGAGGTAGCTTTTTGACAATATCACTGTGCGATACATTTCCGATTGTTGCCAATACGCCTTGTTTGTTGGGATGTTCAATATCAAAATTGTACGAATAGTGGTCACCAAACATATTTGTAAGAGTGCCGCCTTGAGCTTCGAGAACAGCTTCAGGAGCGCAGGTGTCCCATTTCTTACAGCCAGGACTGGCAAAGACATATGCATGCGCTTTTCCCTCCAACAACTGTATAACTTTGTAGCCAGCTCCACCAACTTTAATAACCTCAGTCGGATTTAATGCTTCCAATGCGCTTTGTACAATCGGATTGGAATGAGATCGTGTTGTCGTTATGATAAATTTACCCTCGGGTGCAGTTTTTGGTTCAAATCCACCAGTTCCAATTCCTTTTAGACCCCATAAAGTTCTTCCGATTTCTCCCGTTACATGCTTATAGTAAGGTTGATGAATCACACCACCGACGGCAGCACCCTTAACAGCAATTCCGATTAACACGGTGACATGTTCAAGAAAACCCTGAGTGTATTCTGATGTTCCATCGAGAGGATCCACCCAAATAACGAAATCTTCGTCTCTTAAATTCAGCAGTTCTTCAGGACATGGTTTGGAGAGAAAGTCCTCGTCCATTTCGGTGACCAGCCAATCTTGTGATACGTTCAGATCGGAGCCACCCTCCTCCCCAATTACGTTTACATTGGGAAATTGTTTATTAAGTGAGGCTATAATGCATCGCTGTGCAGATCTATCTGCTTCTGTTTGTAGATCATCTTTACCCTGCTTTTGGGTGATTTTGTCAGTTAAATACATAAGAGAAAGTTTTATTTGCAAACCTTTTCAATGATACCCAAATTGCCCTTTTGCATAACATCCCGTATAATTCCGCCGGCCCGTTTCGCTGTGTTTAAGGACAGCGACATTATTCTCATCACAAGAGGACTAGACATTTTTGTAAATGCTTTTTTTTTATTCAATTTTTTAAATTAATTAATTAAAAAGATTGGATTCTAGACAGAAAAATTATTGGATTCTAGACAGAAAAATTATTGAGACTTCTCGCAATTTTATCAAAGAAGGTTAGTTCGTTTGTAATGCCAAACTGTCAGTAACAATCATGTATCTCCATTGTTTTAATTTTCACTGTTTTTTTTTTTTTTTTTTAAATAGGTATTCTTCCAAATTAAATTGAAGAATTCATACACACTTTATAATAATCTGAGAATATTGTATTTTAATTAAACAAGCAAAATATTAAATGTATATTATTACCTATGTCATGTTTGCTTATTTGTCGTTGTAAACATTGCAGTAAGGTAGGTACTCCGATTTTTACTTATTTCTACCATTACGTATAGCGTCGTGACAACTGACAACTTTATTCATACGTAACCAGTGATTCATAACACAACCTTCATAAGTACTACACTTTATTTTTTAGGTAGGTAGGAACTTCAGTGCAAATGAAGTGATCAGTTTCCACAACAAACATATCCAATTGTTATCATCGCATTTCTTTAGCTTGATGGCAATTCTGATTCTGTTTCTGTCAACTTCGTTCTAACCTTTGGACCATTTCAGAAAATTTTCCTCTAAACTCGGTTTGTCCACTTTAATTTAATTAACTGATCTTCTATAATATTAACACTTTTATTTCCATAGCAAAATGGCTCGTGTTTTGGTTGGAGTTAAACGCGTTATCGACTACGCCGTAAAGGTATGTGCATATCATTCTTCATAATCCACTTGTTGCGAGCTTGCCCTCATTAATGTGTTCTTGTTCACTATTGTTTGCGTAATCATGATGTTTAGGTGCGTGTTAAGGCCGACAAGACTGAAGTGGTCACCGAAGGCGTTAAGCACTCGATGAATCCATTCGATGAGATCGCAGTTGAAGAAGCAGTCAAGCTAAAGGAAAAAAAATTAGCTACTGAAGTAATTGCTGTCTCAGTTGGGCCAACACCGTCCCAAGAAGTAATTCGAACTGCTTTGGCAATGGGCGCTGATCGCGGCATTCATGTTGAGGTTACTGGCAAAGATTACGATCTCCTGCAACCCATTCATATCTCGAAAATTCTCGCGAAGTTGGCACAAGATGAGAAGGCCGACTTGGTGTTCCTTGGCAAACAGGCCATTGATGACGACAGCAATCAAACTGCACAAATGACAGCTGCTGTCCTGGACTGGCCTCAGGGTACTTTTTGCAATAAAGTGGAGAAAACCGATTCTGGTTTAACTATTGTTCGCGAGATTGACGGTGGTCTGGAGACTATTAAAACAAAGATTCCAGCTGTGCTCAGTGCTGACTTGCGTCTAAATACGCCTCGATATGCGACTCTGCCCAATATCATGAAAGCCAAGAAGAAACCAATTAAGAAATTGACTCCCAAGGATTTGGGTGTAGACACTTCTCCAAGGATTGAAGTTATCTCCGTAGAAGATCCGCCGGTCCGACAGGCTGGCTCGATTGTCCCCGATGTGGATACTCTTATCGGTAAACTAAAGGAAGGAGGGTTTGTAAAGTAATTCGTAAGAATAAAATTTTCCTTATCGCCACTCCTTTTCCAAATGAGTGTTAAAAGCAACTGAATTTCTTAAGTGCATTTATTATACCTACCGTATTAGTGATTGTTATGTAGCCAATCTAAATTTTTATACCGAAATTGTTCAACAGTAAAATTGGATCGAAATAAGAGTTGAGCTTCTATCTTTTAATTTTTGGATTTTGCTTCCTAGACACCTACTTGGACGCACACGGATGACCGTTATTGTTTTATTGGATGTTTGTAGCTATAATGTACATTATTTGAAAATTTTCATTCGCTTAGGCACGATTTTGCTACGCGTTAGCATGGCTGTATTGTATTGTACGAATGTTATGTAACCAAATATAAACATGAGTTCAATGTTATCTTTTGTTGTAACATGTGTCATTGTCAACTACCGCATAGATGTCGCTAAAAATATTTTTGCCGAATACCTAAACCGGAAATCGTTAAATAAAGTACTAAAGTACCGAGGACCAAGCCCAATGTTACATAAACCATAAGCCAAAGACTAAAACCAATTGTTACATCCATTTTACATCGGCTACTTGCGTATTACACTTCGGTCGAGCAGAGTTTTATTTTTCTATGAATATTCGGTCAATAATCATTAGAGAATCGTTGATAGGTAGATTCACACTCCTGTCACATCGAAAGTGTCCACAAATTTCGTGCGTAGCTCAATTTACGATTCATGTATTTTAAACTGAAATTTGAAAGGGGTAAATTTCAAATTATGGGATATTGTGAGGACTAGGTAAATTCCGCGTTTTATGTTGGTTTTTGTAGATAAAGCGATTTTTTGACTGGAAAACGGAATCGTTGTATCTTTCCCAAAATCATCTAAAGCTCATCTTTAGGAGAACCACTAATCAGTTACATTTTTGTATAAAATTCTTCTTCATTAGCCGTTTTTCTTTTTTAGTTCAGAGCAGAACCTGAACTGTTATACAAAAATTTCGTGTTTCTTTTTTAGCTCAGATACATCAGAGCTCAAATTTGTGTTCCTTTTTCAGAGCATGATCAGAGCGCGCCCTATGAGCTCAGAATAAATTGACTGAGCAGCCTGAGGAAAATGCTGATTACGCATGTACAAGCACACTTTCAGTCACATTGGACAGAAAAAAAAAGACAGGAAAAACAAAAAACATCAGAATGCTCTGCGTACGCTCAGTTCAGAGTGCGCTCATAATGCTCGAGCTCAGTTCAGTGTTCAGCTCTGAACTAAAAAAGAAAAACGCCTAATGTGGTATTCGATTGGGCTCCTTCAGATTTGCTCTCAGATTTAATGTGGTATTCGTTTGGGCTTTTTCAGATTTGCCCTCAGATTTCAGATTTCGTGTGCCTAATCGAACATAAAAACGCTCTTGCTCTTTTTTGTATTGATATTCGTGCGACTTGATTATGTGCAATCTTCGACACTTTTCTATGCACTTTCCATTCACTGGTTAAATTTTATATCAAGACATTCGAAATTTCCGTCGCGATTGATTTCTAAATATTTGTACATAATTAATTTACAAAAATAGATTCAACCGATGCAATGCCTTCCTTTGAAAAAATTCTCGAAAATGTAAACAAACACCAGTTGTCAAACTCAAGTGCCCTTGTATTGGTAAATCTGAAGAAAATCTGAGAAAATATCTAGATTCGCTCTGAAATCTGAAAAAGATTGCTTTATTTCTACCAAACGAACATAAAAATTGCTCTGAGAGCAAAAAAAGTGCTCTGAGAGAGCCCAATCGAATTCCACATAAGGATTTTTTTTTTCTCACCCGGGATTTATATGGTTTAAACCGAATTGGATCTTCAATACTTTTCCAAATCGGCTATAGGTAAGGCCTATTCACATGGGAGTGAATTTCGTGGTTAAACACTTAATTCACATGGAATTTATTTGTTTTTCGTCGTTAGATGTCCGAAACTTAGTTTCGTTTTTAATGGTTAAGTTCGAAAGAATTTTTTATTCGTCCAATAAAAATAAAAAATAAAAACTCCGGATTAACGTAGTTTATTAAATTCACCAGGGAAAGGACGAGTCCGGGCTAATCGGGATGGATCGAAACTCCTTAAAATCTAGAATGTTCCCAACACATCAGGTGGATATTTTGTAGGAAGTTCAATGAAGTATGAAAAAATAACTACTCGCAAAGATATTTGTTAAGAGAACCCAGTACGCACATAATGTCAAAATTTCCGCATTGATTTGCGACGTTTTCCTTGGCTTGGTCAGTCAGAAGATTTGTAAAAGTTTTTTAAAATATAATTTCCAAGCATATTTTAGTAAAAGAAAAATAATAATTCACAAATAAAGAAATGGCTCGACGCGGAGCACAAGCAGAAGATCTATCAAACGTTGAGTTTGAAACCAGCGAAGATGTTGAGGTCATACCTACCTTCAATTCCATGAACCTCAAAGAGGAACTCTTGCGGGGTATCTATGCATACGGTAAGTGGGTCATATCCACGTTATTACAGCGAAAGTACAATTCTAATAGTTCTATTCACGTAAATAGGTTTTGAAAAACCATCAGCAATCCAACAGAGAAGTATTAAGCCTATTGTTAAGGGACGTGACGTTATCGCCCAAGCTCAGTCGGGCACAGGTAAAACAGCGACGTTCTCCATTTCGATATTACAAAGCTTGGATACAACATTGCGTGAAACACAAGTGTTGTGTTTGTCACCCACTCGTGAGTTGGCTGTTCAGATTCAAAAGGTTATATTGGCTTTGGGCGATTTCATGAATGTACAGTGTCACGTTTGCATTGGTGGCACTAATTTGGGTGAGGATATAAGAAAATTAGACTATGGACAACATATTGTTAGTGGAACACCAGGACGTGTATTTGATATGATTAAGCGCAGAGTTCTACGAACAAGGTGAGTTGAATGGGAACTTCTGAACTAAAATGACCTAATACTGGGTGTTTTTGGCAGGGCAATCAAGATGCTGGTGCTCGATGAAGCCGATGAAATGTTGAATAAGGGCTTTAAAGAGCAAATCTACGATGTGTACAGATATTTGCCTCCAGCAACACAAGTTGTGTTAATTTCGGCCACGCTACCGCATGAAATCCTCGAGATGACTTCCAAATTTATGACTGATCCCATTCGAATACTCGTCAAACGGTAAGAAAATTTATAACAAAATTTGTTGAATATGCCATATTTGATGTTTCCAAAAAAAAAAAAAAAAAATTTAAACAGAGGGGCAGTTTGCATTGTATGTTTCACCCTAAAGCCATTGAAGTCTATTGTGATAACTAAAGAGCGCAGAAGAATAAACCAAACGCTATAATTGATGCTTTTCTGTAACACTTCTTGTACTTATACCTACATACAGCTCAAATACTTAACTTATGTGGCAATTAGTTCTTCCGCAACTGACGCATTTAATGGGACTATATTGTTGAGTTGGCCTGTCCAAATAGCAGCAATTCTGGCCGTCCTGGTACGAGTTTAATTAATTAAGTCGGAGATCCTGGTTTTGTTGAAATAGACAATGCAATGCTCTAACTTGGATTGATTCTCTACATAGAGATTATCAATTATTAAAGTACCTGGTGTCGGGCAAAGAAAAATGCTAAGTTTGGGTTAATGAAGGTCGTATTTAGAAATGTTCCCATTACCTATATCTGCTTTTTTATGAGATATAGTAAGTCTGCGTGTACTTAAGTCGTTTTGAAGTTAACCTAGTACGTTTTATGTGGCTTTGTGGGTATTTCACGAGAACACATCATATCTTAAATGTAGCAGGACACATAAATTAAATCATCTTAGTCCTTCCAGTGATTTTTATAAAATCAAATTTCCGTTTTCAGCGATGAGTTAACATTGGAAGGCATCAAGCAGTTCTTTGTTGCTGTTGAACGTGAGGAATGGAAATTCGATACGCTTTGCGATCTATACGACACGCTCACCATAACACAGGCGGTTATTTTCTGCAACACCAAACGTAAGGTCGATTGGTTGACGGAAAAAATGCGAGAAGCCAACTTTACGGTAAGCTCAATGCACGGTGACATGCCCCAAAAGGAACGTGATGAAATTATGAAAGAATTCCGCGCGGGTCAAAGCCGTGTGCTGATCACCACAGACGTCTGGGCTCGTGGAATCGATGTGCAACAAGTCTCGCTGGTAATCAACTATGACCTGCCAAACAATCGTGAGTTGTACATTCATCGCATTGGTCGTTCGGGTCGGTTCGGCCGCAAGGGTGTCGCAATCAACTTTGTCAAATCCGATGACATTCGTATTCTCCGAGATATTGAACAGTACTACTCGACGCAGATTGATGAGATGCCCATGAATGTGGCCGATTTAATTTGAATTTCGAAACAAAAAACCACAAATCCCTGCACTTCTTTCTTTTATATGAATTTGAATTTAATATTTAACATATTATAGTTTCATTGTCTCAATAAATCTATTAATTCTGTTTCGTTTCTTTCATTTAATGATGTATAACACATGGCGTTCTTCACTTTGGTTTAGCTGGGGTTATACCTATGTTTTTTTACGAGCAATCACGCTGAACTCGACAGCATCGCTGGTTGTGTTGGAATTTGTACAAACGAGGCGGCACCCTGCTGGTTTTGAACGGCGGTATTCGATTGTTTTTCTTTGGACTTAAGCACTGTTCCGAGGACTATGCCGAGGAATAGGATGAGACCAACTTGGTGGTTCGAAATGAATTTCTTCGCACAATCTGTTGGATTATCAATGTTTAGGGAGTATATCTGTAAATGTGAAATGAAGTTAATAAGGTCTTGCGACCATAGTTTTGTCTTCTTACCTGTTGCACCAAATGTCCGGCCACCATTCCAACAGCAGCGTAATATGGCCACGTCTGATCGCACGCCATGCCCGCAGCCACCAAACCCGACATCATGGCTGTCGAAAATCCGGACAACCAAAGTTTTGTATTTTCGCCGAATCGCAGAGCAGTCGATTTGATGCCGACTTGCACATCGTCAAGTTTGTCTTGATGTGCATAAATCGTGTCATACACTATTGTCCAGCAGATGCCGGATAAATACAAAGGCAGGCAGGCTGACCAGTTCACAGCTCCTTGTGTTGCACACCAACCAAGGAGGGCACCCCAATTAAACGCCATTCCGAGCACCAGCTGTGGCCAGTAAGTTATCCGCTTCATTAGCGGGTAGGTGATGACCAAGCTCAAGGAACAAGCACCGAGGATGATCGACTGTAAGTTCAATTCTAGCAAAACAAGCAGCCCCAGACTGAGTTGTGCTGAAAGAAACACGATGGCATCAAATTGAGAAATTTCGCCGCTAGCCAGCGGGCGGGTTTTCGTCCGTTCTACTTTCGCGTCCAGATCCTTGTCCCACAGGTCGTTTATGGTGCAACCAGCTCCTCGCATTATTAATGCGCCGGTGCCGAAGAGGCCAAGCATTATGGGATCAGGCCAACAGCCGGCATGTGCACTCAGTGCTATACTCCACCCGCATGGCCAGAAAAGGAGATACGTACCTGTAGAAGTAGATTTAACTTTAGTATAAGTATATCTGCAAGTAGACCTTCTTGGTACTACTCTCAATATTTTTAAGGTCGAAAAGTTGGCACATTTCCGCATGTTTTATGTCATTCTTCCTCCGGTCTTCTTTGTAGGTGCTTATATTCGTTATTTCGCAATGACACAAGCCCTGCGCCCAATCAACTATGTGCAGTTTCAATTGCCGAACGAAACATAAAGCTTTTGTAACCACAATTAATATGACTCTCACAACCAATACCCAACATTTATACCAACATTATAATATTGCAATGACTAATTGAATAAATTGTTAAGTGGAGTTATTCATAAACAAAAGACTACTCACCAATAGGACGATCAATTCGCATAAGTCTGGCATAAGGTGACACCGCACTTTGTATCTGTTGTCCCAGTGATGTTGTCTTTTTCGGTGGTTGTTCCTTTGATGGCAGGCTATCCAAATTGGTTTTTAGCATACAACTACTGCTTATACACCTCCGTAAACTAAAAAAACTTAAATTCTTCTCAATATCATGTGTTCGTTGAAGTTTTATTGCACCGGATGACGATGGCCTTGCTTTAAGAAGTTTTAGCAATGTGGAGCTACATTGTGAGTGATTCGTTGCTCGCAGGCACACTGTTCGCATTGAAATCATTTTGCATTAAGTGCTCAGGTGTTCTTGTGAATTGGCAAGAATAGGAAATAGTACACCAAACTGGTTCTTTAGTCCAATTTTTATGTTTAAAGCTGTGGGATGATCTTGCAGATTATTGAATTCGATTTCGTAACTATGAAGTTTGTTTTTCAAGTCAGGAATAAAGTCGGGTTTGATGTGACACACAAAGCTAAGCGCCTGCACAACTAAAGCGTATTCATAACATTTTATTTTTCTTAATAAATTAGTAAAAAATGGACTTAAAACTGTAGCAGTTGGCGAATTTATCAGCCAATTTTTAGTCGAAACCTATGTTTTGGTTAAATTGCAACAACAATGTGGTCAGAAATTTGACAGCGATCGGAGAATGTCAGAGAAAACAAAAACAAAAATATCGACAGTGGGTGCGTTCCCTTGTAGGCAGTTTTTGCATTGGGTACCTACCTATGTCGGTTTCGATTTGGCAAACAGATTTTCCAGAAAAATAAAATTTTTTATCGTGTTCGATTTGTCCAAAAATGATTTTCTTTTATCATTGACAATTTTGAGAAGTCATAATTTTTTCTCATATCTTATACCAATGCGTATGTCACGAATGGAGGTTACGAGTTGTTTGAAGGATTGCTGTTTTTAATTGAATTGGAAATGAGTTCTTACATTAATTTATTTTGAAATGCGTTTTTATAAATGTGTGAAAATCAATTGAAATGGATTTCTAGTGCAAGTGAAACTTTTTTTGCGGCAAACTCAATAGGTACACACAAGAACCAATCAAATTCGGATTTAGTGTTCAATTTGGCAGCAGAAAATCTGAAATCTCAGATCAAAATCCGAAAAGCCAAATCGAAAACGGCATTAGCGAAGATAATAAAATTAACAAGAAACCTTACAGTGGAATGACGGCATCCTGTAATGTGTATTTTACTATTTAGTTCAGAATAGTTAAAGCCGCAACAAAAACTAAACAATTTCAATACCTACGAAACACAAAGCAATTGAAAGCGAGATTTCCATAAAAACAAGGTGATTGGTGCCATTGGTGGCCGGCCATAAGCAGCTCATGTTTTTTAATAGGATTATGGGGTCTTAAGCTTAAGCTAGTTGCCAATATGATCGAAAATCCATTTAAATTTCGTTAAATACCCTTGACATTCTGGGTGTATCCTGTTATGGCACTCTCTTCGTAATTTATTTATGTTTGTTCCTGCCTTTAGTTTTGATTCATGTAGTCTACTGTAATGGTCAAAAACTCACACACAGGCGAAAGAGTCGTTAATGCAGTGCGCAAACTTAGTTCTTTGCTTTAAAATTTGCAGATGGTAATTTGGGATATTATTTATTACATTACAAATCAGGAAATTGCATGAAATAAGAACTTAAATAGTCACTCCCAATGCAATCCAGGAAGAAAACTGTACGAATATGACAAAACTTTAATAAAGGAGACCGAAGCAGAAGACCAAAACTAACCGATATAGACACCACGGCTAGACTCTGTCTCAAGATGTACTGTGCAGAATGGTTGACCCTCCTTGGAAAGCCTTCTCATGACTTTAGACATACGAAGCGGTGGCATTTGTATAATAATTAATAAGTATTACGAAGATGGTACCTCAAGAAGCATTGCTTGCGAGTTTATCACTTCATCCACACTAGAACTTGGAAATTTAAGAAAATGCACAAACTTGACATCTAATCGCCACAACGCGAGCACATCAAATAACAACTTCTTGTATTTAAAACTCACACATGATTGTCTATTGCATAAATTAATAAGATTCCTTCTGTTCATTTACATAACGCTTCATAACATTTGACACAAGTGCTTTAGGAGCCGGCTTCTTTAAGAACCCAATACTTAGAATTATCACATATAAAACAAACTGCAAAATTAAAATAAATGCGCTCAAAGGGAAGAAAACTATTTTTCTTGCCATTGTTTCCTCTTGCGTGTAAAATTCTTGAATGGATTTGCCAGCAAAAATATGCAACTGTAGGACTGTCAGTTTTAACTGAAAGCAATTCAAACAGACTTCTGTTATATTGAGAATGTAGCCAAACGCGATTCCAATTGCAAGTCCTATCAGCATTATTATATTTACTCCGCTGTTTGTGTTTCTTTCTATTTCCAACGGACTAGGATTAGGATATGGAGCTGCGGAGCTGCGAATACTGCGATAACTTCCAGGAGGGCTATGGCGCGATACATTTCGTGAGGCCCGGGAGTAAAGAGTATCGCATGATGGTGTATGGCTCAATGTTAAATTTTGAGTATCGCAGTCCACTTCATCTATCATCATAGTAGTTATGGAAAACAGAAAGAATTTAGAATTTTTTTTACAGCTTTAAAACTTACTATTTAAACTTACTATTGCGGCGGGACCTTCTTTGAAAAGTAATGTTTTTGTTGTCCGTTAAATGTGCATTCGGAGTGAATGCGGCGTCATTTACTAGCGTGGTGCTGTTGAAAATATTTTCATTCTCAAAGTTATTAGAACTGCGCCTTCGTCTAGGATTCTTTTTGTAAGGACCGTTATCAATGTCTTCCTCCATACTATAAGCAATTTTTTCCGACCAAGCACTACGGAGAAAATTCTGATTCATAATCTTCAATTCTTTGAATTGTATTTATTTTTGCTAATATTTAAATGACAACAATAGCATGATTATCTTTTTGAACAGAAACATAAATTAGTAAAGGTGTTTAGGTGGTAGCTAGGTGAATAGACTAGAAGCTGTTTGTCATTTATTTGGTGGTATCCAGTTGTTGCGACTGTCTCATAGGTTCATTGTTCTTATTTTTCCTCTCCGTATTAGCCACCCGAAACTTGAACACGAAGACAAACGCCGGATGCATTCATTCGACTAATGCCGTAAGTACCTACCTTTCCTACTACCCTACATGTCTACATATTTGGAGCTGAGGTCCGTGAAAAATTGATTGGGCTAGTCAGGGTGCTCATGAGACATAGATGGTGGTGGAGGGACCAACAGCAGCTGTCCAGTGTTCAGCAATCCAGATGCCAACATATATTTTTAAATGTTAAAAAAGGATTAAGGTCAGGTAATAAGCTGTCACGCACTTCTTCAATTTATAATAATAATAATAATTTACATTGAAAAATTGTCAACAATTTACAACTTTCAAATTTTTCAAAAGTATGTACTACTATGTACATGTATTACAACTATGGCAGTTACATTCTCAAAGTCGAGGTCCTATGAAATTGTTTGTATCTAACTATGTGCTACCCTGGAAAACGTCACTTCTCTATCAATGATGTGCTGGTGTGAGAAATGAAAAAATAATACTATCATCTGCCAATTGATATAATAAATCATAAACAAAGGTAGGTACCCATATCGAAAATGCCCTTTTATTGTGTTAAATGGTATTACGACATTTTATCTTTTAACTACGATTAAAAAGTAGGTATACGGTATACCCAACGATCGTATACTCCTCAATAACCACATCCACACTTTGAACTTTACGCAGAAAGCTTACCAAGATGTTTCACTTCAGCTATATTTCATTTTGCACCCGAGACTACGATTACACACATTTTTATAATTTTCCATTAATCCAATTGAATTGTTCGATAAGTTTTTTGCACACGCTCAATTTAATAAAAACATTCCATTGCCTTCAATTCGCAGACAGTGTGGCCATCAGTTTCTCTCAAAAATATTCGACTTCCACTTCTGAAAAGTGGAATATTTATATAAATTTATATTCTGCTTCAGTTTTTTTTTTTTGTAACCTGAATACAAAAAAAAAAGCTATTTCAAACAAAGTTTAAAAAATAATGCGCCGTATTTATAACCAATTTAAGTCTCGACATAAAATTTAGGGAAGATCACAGTTTCAAAATTTGTATGGAAAATATGGCCACTGTGAACTACTAAAATTTAAAGTCGAAACTGAAAATGGTTATTGGTAAGGCCCTATAATTTGTTTGTCTTCTTCCTGTATATTATACAGATTAACATTTGAAACGTTAATTAATTCATTATTGATGACTAATTATCACATATTTCTTGGCAAAATATTTGCATTTGTTTCTAATTTCAATTTTACTTTCAGAGTCGGGAGACTTGAGCCACTTTTTGTTAGATCGTTCGTAAAAATAGGTTTTTCAATCACAGCCACCTGTTAAATACATTTTTTTATAATTACATTTATATTTTTTAAGAAAAGTCTCATAAACTTACAATAAACGCAAGAAATTTTTGGCAAATGTCAAATGTTTCAAAACAGATTTTTGGCTCAAGTCTTCCCGGTTGGGCGGGGAGACTTAAACAGACTCAAATTCTACAAGCAAAACAATAAAACAAATAATTTATCCACTTCCAATGTGAGTAAAATACGTTTTTATTGTTTTTGTGGTTTGAAAGAAAAATAAAAAAAAAAATACCTATAATAATAATTAGAAACATAGAGAAACACAACCTACATAAATCAAAAAAATTGGTTCTTCAGTTTCTTAGCATAAAGAAGGTAAGAAAAGGTAAACAAAAATAAAACTTCAGAAACACAACAAAAATAAATAAATAACTGAATTTAATATTAAATAACCATGATCACTGATCAACTCTCCCTTCAGAAACTGTCTCAAGTCTCCCGCTCACATTTTTTAACCAATTTATATTTATCATTTTCGTTAAATACAAGCCAGAATGGTTTTATGCTGATATTTAGAATGTAGAATATCATTACTATTAGGTAACATTACATTTTTTTACTTACCGCGTTACAGATAAATTTTATATAGAAAAAAGAAAAACATTTTTTTTTAACTTTTAGCACTTTGAAAACAGATCTTCTCTTCCACCAACCACAGACAACTTATGATTTAGAATTCTTTTTGTGTGTAATTAAAACGTCACTGTCTGCATCGCATACACTTACACTTGTTGGATGTCAATGGAATTTAAGTAAATTATTGAGAGTGGCTCAAGTCTCCCATATGTTCAAGTCTCCCGCTTTCCCCCTACAAATAAGCAAATAAGCTTTAGTGCTACCAGAGCTCAAAACGTCGTGAATTTGGTGATTTAGAAGTAAAAAATCAACTTCACTTAAGAATTGAATTCTAATTTATTGAGAATATTTTGCTATCTAAAAATTCCTTTTGGAGAACAAAATATTCCACTTTTATGTGCGAATATTTTTTGAAAAAATATATTCTCTGCAGCTCAAAAATATTCCACAAGTGGAATATTATATTCCACTGTGGTCACACTGTCGCAGGTAAAGAAAGCTTCTCAGATTGTTTCAGACGGTGTAAAATACACGATTCTAGTGTGTTGCTATCAGCGCTTAAGCAAAATTTGTGAAATAAATGCTAAATATAATTACAAAAAAGAAAGTAACAAAGGCGCAATGTACTCTTATCAAAGCATGACAAAGCGTTACTGCACAGCTCATTAATTCATAATATACACAATACACACCCATTCAATAAGATTGATATGCATTTTTGACTGAAGAAAAGAAAAAAATAACAATTATTTTTTATCTTTCTCCGTTCTGTAGATTTTTCAAAAGAACATAAATATTATATCCTCCTCTCAGTAGACAATGATAACAGGTGAATATCTAGTAGTAGTGGTTTAACAACATACATAGATAAATACTCCTGATAAGATACAATGCCGCTTATGAGTAGCCACCTCTGGTTTTGCGATAAGTGTGTTTTTGATTTCGTTTTATAAAGAAGGTTCATTACTGTCATTTAGTTTAGTTGTGACAAACGTATACTTGCAGTAGAGTTCGTTGGAAAATATCGTTTAGGAATCTCTTATACATAGAGCGATTAATAACTTTAAAATGGATCACGATCACGATCATGGTAGCGGCAGCACAGGAGTTAGTGACAGAACCTGCCCAATGATTATGACAGTGAGTCGGAATTTTCAAAGTTTTTTTTCAACTTTATATTGAATCTGAACATTTTTTAATTTTATCTGATATTCTTAATCTAGTGTGTGTTAAGAACATTGGGAGAGGTTACGTGATTCGAATCTTGTGTTTATCTATCTCCTTTCTGGGTTTGCTAATGTTTTTCATTATCTCGATTCAAACGAATTTCAGGAGCAAAGTCGATATGCTCGTAACATAAGATTAGTTTATTATTTCACCCACATAATCTATATAGATCATTGATTTACACGTTTTACAACAATAGTACGATATCCAACTGTTGTTGTAAACCATGCAAATCAATGATCTTTATAGATCATGTGGGCATAATAAAAAAGGCGTAATTTCCGATAAGTAATGGACAACAATCAAGCTTAACTTTCTTTCTGGTATATGAAAAAAAATTTTATCTACAAAAACAATAATCTACAGTAACAATATGGAAATAAGAATAGGTAGTGACATTTATATTTATATAATAACAAATAGTGATAGTGTCACTTCATAAAAAGGTTACTTTAATGTGTGGGGTGAACTGTTTAATTAGTTATAGAAAAAGAAAATTTCATTGATATAAACTGAATTTTACAATTAATGAACAATAAAAGATACAGAAAACGCAAATAGATAGCACAAACCGAAAGTAGATAGCATGCAATATATCAGCAAGGATCTTATTCTTCTGATTTTCATAGGAAGTTTACTAAATAGTTTGCACGACACGACGGAGTAAAAGTTTTTTAGTAGAGTTATACGGAAAGGAGGAATGACGACAACATAAGTTGAATTGCTTCGCAAAATACGAGTGTTAGAAATAGGGCTTTGTAAATAGCCACCTCTCATGAAAAATATTTTTGAAACTTCAAAATAGTACACATACTTTTCGCTTAGCGCACTTTTGCAAAACAATTAATGGTTCAATCTTTGTTTGGTAAGCCCCACCCAATTGCAAGTTATTCCGTACTGTAATTTCGATTGAAATATTCCATAATAGGTATACTGTTTTTAAAGTTTAATTTTCACAGAATTTTTTAAGTCGGTAAAAGCTTCGTAGGCGCAGTGGCTTAGTGGGGTCTCAGTCTCGAATCCCGAAAAAACCCAAATTCCAACTTATGGTTTTTTCCACTGCGCCATCTCTCGCGAACGTCTGACAAACATCCGAGAGTATAACTATCTTCAAAGAGCTTCTCAATTAGCCATTTGGAATCGGAATAGAATTGTAGATCCCTTCCATTCGTTCCAAAAATGAAACTCACATAAAACGAATGGTTGTGAGAAGCTAGGCCTTGGGTCCCTCGGACCTGTTTCGCCAACTATTTTTTTTTTAAAGCTGCGTACTGCAGATCGTAAATATTGTTTCAGAATCGAAATATGTTTGGACCAACTCATATTTTGTTCAAAAGCTATGCCTAAGTATCTAAACTGATTAACTGTTTCAATTTTAAAACAGCGCTAGTCACAAGATGCCAACATTGTTTGCATAAAATGAAATATCGAACCTAGACGAAAGTGCATTAATTTAGTTTTATTGCTGACAACTAGTTTGTGTTCTGAAAACCACAATCCCAGAAGGTGGACATCATGATTTAAATCCCCGCTTAAGTTTAAGCGAAAGCGGTAACCTTTCATTGGTTCAATTTTATATTAAAACATTCGGAATCCCCGTCCCAATTAATTTCTAAATATTTATACATAAATAATTTACATAAACAGATTCAACCGATGCAATGCCTTTCTTAGCTGCAGAAAAACTTCACGAAAACCTAAACAAACTCCAACAGTGCTCTGAGAGGGCCCAATCGAATACCACTAGTTTCAAGTAGTAAATTTTAGTAGTTCACAGTGGCTATCTTTTCCATACAAATTGCGCAATTGTGAGCTTCTGGAAATTTAAAGTCGGGGCCAAAACTTGTTATTAGTACGGCGTAATGAGTTGAGAGCTTGAGACGAAAGTGGAACTACTCGTTATTTTGCTAATAAGTGTATAGAAATAATTTGTACGGTTGCAAACAATTTTGCATTTCATGTCTACTCAGACAGTGATAATTTTTTTTGTCGATTTCCATTTTTTTTCAGGATATTCAAAAAAGCGAATGGAAATTGAACTCGAAGATTTATGTCTATCCTTTATACTTCCAATAATTTTTAGTGTCCAGTCTAAATTTTTCGAACTCACAATGCCGAAATTGTCCGTACAAAATTGCATATTGTGACCTACAAAATATATATGGTGAAGGTTTAAAATGATTATTAGCCCTTTGTCTCTACTCAAATTTCTTCTTCTTTGATACAGATCCTGATACATAAATTCAAAATCGCACATTCACAATAGATACATTAAAACGGAAATAGGTGAAATTGTAATTTCCTTACCATTAGTTTTCAAGGTCGTCATAGTACTAAGCTTATGTGATCTTAAGTTTGTGTCAATAATGGACTGAAATGGGCCAATAACTGCCTGCAAAACGATAATAGTTTTCCCTTTTGGCAAACGCTTAAAATATGTCACTAATCGTGTTATCACCACGATATTCAATTTTAATGTAGAACGTACATTGGGTTAAGTCGAATTACTTCTATGTAATACTATTCTCTATTCGAGTAAAAAAATAATAATTCGATATCCGATTAAAGGTAGAAGACACTGTGCCTTACTAATAATAATAACCATTTTTAACCTTCACACTAAATATTTTTCAGGTCACAATATGCAATTTTGTGTGGAAAATTTCACCACTGTGAGCTAGAAAAATTTAGCCTGAACACTATTTTTTTTTTTTTTTTTTAAATTATCCCATGCCCAAATGGCTGACACTGCGACCTGGATCTATTGTGTCAATGGGGAGAGGTTAAACTAAGAGACGTTCGACCTCCCTAATGAAGGTCAGTAAGTCTTTAGTAGCAGAGTACGCTATCTCTGTTGGTCTACGATTCTCCCTATTGAAGACCCGTTTTCTTAACCAATGAAGAGCCGGACAGTCACAGAAAATGTGTTCAGAGGATTCGATGTCCTCCAGACAGAATCTGCATTCTGTTTCCGGACAAAGATTCATTTTGTTGAGGTGATATTTAAGGCCACAATGACCTGTGAGGAAGCCCGCTAGCTTTCTTATGTTATCCTTACTGAGTTTAAGTATTTCCTTATAGGAGTAAGGTTTAATTAATCGTCTGGATTGTCTTAGACCCGGGGCATGTTCCCAGTGTTCAAGACGGAGTTGTTTTTCCCAATGGTTAATTTGCCTTAGTGCAGTAGTCCAATTGACCGAGCAATAGGGTTCTGGTCCGCAGAGAATGGATTCGGAGCCAGTCCTAGCTAGTTTGTCTGCATATTCGTTGCCTGCAATACCCTGATGACCCGGCACCAAGCCGAGCCTTACCTTGTTGTGTTTGGCTAGGGCTTGCAAGGCATCGTGACAGCACTTAACTGTTTTGGAGTCCATTGTATTGGACGCCAAAGCTTGTAAAGCTGCCTGACTGTCTGAAAATATTTGAATGGTTGCGCCTTTCATTCCTTTTTGGGATATAAGATCGGCACAAATTTCGATAGCATGGATTTCCGCTTGAAAAACCGTGGGACACAATCCCATGGGTATCGATACTTTGGTGTTGGGTCCAAAGTGGCCAGCTCCAACTCCGGAATCCATTTTGGATCCGTCGGTGTACCATACTAAGTTTTTTGGGTTGAGTGACGGAATACCATTGGTCCAACTTGCACGTTCAAGTATTTCGACCTCATTAAGTTTTCCGAAACTGTACTCCCTAACCATAGTGCTTGGGACGGAGCAGAACATGTCCAAGTTTGGGATTAGCCTGAACACTAAAAATGATTATTAGTATCGCGGACTGAGTGGCTTCTAATTAACCTATTATAAATCACCCTATTTACACAATTTATCTATAACCAATAGATATATGCATTCGGAAAGATTTCTCGTTTCCCCAGGGCCTTACTAATAATCGTTTTTAACGTTCAATATATTCAGATACTTTGTAGGTCACAATGGGTAACATTATATGGAAGATTTCGCCATTGTGAGTTCGTAAAATTTAGTCGGGACACTAAATTTATGATTATTTGTATTCTGACCTGTCGATTTGACTATTGTTAAAGCTTTTGTCATTTGAGAGAAAGCTTTCAGCTTCATTGAATTTTATTTGTTGGCAGCAAAGTGGGCAATTTACTATAGTTGCCAGAAAAAGAGCCAGTTATATAATAATATAATATAATTATTTGTTGTAGTCATAAAAGGAATACGTACTTTTTTCTAGAGTTATTGTCTTGCATCTTTTCACAATTCTAGATAATTGAAATTTATTGCACATTTTGCGTTCTATACCTGTGTGGTTATCGACCTTACAAAGGTGGTGTAATTAATTGCTTTTATTTTATTTTTAATCGCATTCAAAAAACACTTGTAGGCATTACATTTCTGCGGCAATTGCTCCTTGTTAAACATACATAATGCCTGCCACTTTGCGATTTGTTTACAAGACTAGAAATTACTTTATAACTGTGCTTATGCATTTCACATATATTGTAGTTTGTAGGTGTTGTTTGGTTAAGTGCATATAGGTTTAGTGCAAGGTTTGTCTTAAAGGCGCTCAATCGCAATGATGTAAACCAATTCTCGAGGTGATACTACTTATTCAAATACCCATTACCTAGTGCTAGGTTTTATTAGAAGCTAATTTTAGTAAGCTTATGGATACCGTATAATGGATGCTGGTCGCAAACTCTTAACTTTAGAACTAAGCTGACAGTATTACTAACTTTGTACAGTGTCCATTTTCTTTTTAAATAGACCAAAGTCCTGTCAAGTCGTAGTAATATTTTCTTAAGTCACCAAATCACTGTTCGTTTGTTCTCATTTGCTTACCCATTAAACTATAAGTCGACTACTTTTATTTTGCAGTTCCACGGCGGTCATTGCGAAAAGATACTGTGGAAGGAATGGCTAGCCTATACTGTCACCGAATTTGTGCTCTCTGCATTGGCAATTTTCGTCGTTGCGTTCGCGTATGAGGGACTTAAGTTCTTAAGGGAATACCATCTTCGCAAGGCGATGAAGAAGGAAACCGAAAATCTTGCTGCTATACAATTAAAGGCCAATAACTTCAACGAGGGATCATGCTCCAATACACCACTTCATGTTGCACCACATTCATCATGGTGGCAGAGAATGCTGAGTGGTCGTCATGTTATCCAAACCGTGCTCAATCTTATTCAGATAGTAATATCATACCTGCTGATGTTGATTTTCATGACATTCAACTATTGGTTGTGTTTGGCAGTTGTGCTTGGCTTAGCTCTGGGCTATTTCTGCTTTGGCTGGATAAAACAGGAAGTGTACGAAAATGAGTGTTGTCATTAGGATTAGGATTTAAATGTCATATAACTACTATCGAACTATATGCATGCATTGCATAGAATGTTCATTGTAAAGGTCCCATCAGACGGTTTGTAGATATACACAGATTTCATTTGGGTATCGCGTACATTAATTCTATACTGTGTTTATGCACAAATTCGATTTGTATACTTTGTGGTTCAGACGGTTTGTGCACATTATACATAAATTTATTCACACAATTTTGCACATACACAATCCGTCTGATAGTAGCTCAAGTATTATCAACGATAATTTTTGTAAATCTTTGCGAAAATAAATTAATATTAGGCACCTTATTATTTAAAAAAAAAAAGAAGATGTTTTTCTTTTCGACTTGACTCTGTGTTTGTAGGTCAAATTACACGTTTACCTCGTTATCTCCTTATCCGCTTTGAATGTTCTAAAAAAAAATGTACCTACCCACGGGTGTGAGAAAGAAAGTAGGAGTAGCCAAGGAACACGCCTGATCGATGATGCTACCACAAGGATATGTCGAGAAAGTGTCACATTCGAGATGAACCTTCTGTGAAATTTCTCTCCATGCGTGATTAATGCCCGCGCGTTTGCCTTTGTAATGAGACACCATCGGAAAAGAAACTTGCTTGTACACGGGACATATTGGGGAGGAGTTTGTATATTTCTAATTTTGGAAAAATGTAACTGCAAAGTGAGTTGAATTCTTCTCGGTTAATCGTATTTTAATTACTAGAACTTTGGCAGGAAAATGAGTACAGTCGTAGTTGTTTTTTTTTTTTTTTTTAGAAATTATAGGAACCTTCTTATAAAGGAAAAATACAATTACGCTCTTGCATAAGATTACAGTTTACAATTTTTAACAAATGCATTTGCCGAAAACGAAGACTAATAACTGTTCTTGCTGAAATTGGAGAAGGCGCCTGATATTTTATGTTGACAAACTATAGCCCAGTCTTGATGATTTTTTGTTGAGAGAACCAACACTTTGTTTGGAACTACAGCTAGTTCTTATAGGGATTGATCATTATATAGAAAATCCTTTTGATGATAGTTTAAATATTTGAACTCGGACACTCAGTACTCAGTTTTAGTATTTTTTCTGCGTTTTTTCAATTTTAGGAATTGAACCTGGCAAATATAGCCGTCAATTGACCAAGCGCAATCCACATGTGACAACGAATGGCAACAGCATTGATACTGTTTTTGTAAGAACTTCTGAAGAAGTTGATTTTTTTTCTTGAGTGAATTCAATTATTGCAGAGACAAACTGTTGTTGTCGTCATAAAGATTAGAAAAGAAAACAAAGGAGACAATCATTACCTTATCTCCTTATCCGCATTCTATTTATTTGTTTTACAACTCATAAATGTGTCAAATTCCCGAAGTTGACAAGAAACAAATTCAAAATCCGTCTTTAAATTCAATTACTTAGAAAAAAAGTGAATCTTAAGAAAATTCGGTGTTGGTCTAACTTGTTTGCTGTCACTTTTTTTGAGGGCGCACTTGAAATATCTGTTGTTTTATTTTTGACGCAAAAATAGATGTCAAAGATGTAAGGCTCAAAGTAGGTAGCTCGAAGTCTAAACACATACATTGGAGAATCCCCGCTCTCTGAGCGATTTTCGGTAAATTTTTTGAGTTTGACAGATTTTAAGTGACATTTCATTCGGTCTTAGATTGTTTCAATTAACTAAATTGTGCCGGCTAACGCTGCTATTTACTATTTGTTTCTTCGAGGAGGTCTTTCTTTATGCCTCACTGAGCGCACCCCTTATCTCTTAACATCGTAGATCGTACTTTCTGACTAATGGTTATGCCTTAGCTTTGAAGCCAATTGATCAAACGCGTTCGCAGATTGTTTAATGTTTACCTGCAAACTTTTTACTTAAACGTTGTGAAGTTTCCCTTTTTACGTTTTGTTAGGGTTTTCAACAGTGATCGGTCTTTATTACTCCTTGCACTAAGTAAGTAACCAAGATGTACAACCTGTAACCTGGTAGTACTTGCTCCATTTCATACCCCAATTCCTGAAATCGGAATTATTTCGAAGCAGCTCATTAAATAGTTTGGTCTCACTGGATTAGTAAAAAGGGGCTTTGAACTTGCAAAACTGCACTATTATTTTGTTGTGGGCTCGGTAGAATGTCCAGACGGATGAAAAACAAGTTCAGTAAGGATACAAACGAAAGCGAAAGTATTACGATGGTAAATATACGAATATTAAAGCTTCTATTTTAGTGTAAATATTTTGTTTATTTACTCGTAATCTTAAAAGTATAAATTCACATTTGATGTGGCCACAATTTACGTATAAGTTTTCATTGCTTTTCACTGTATAGGTATAGGTATAATTTCGTTTAATTCTAAAGGGAAACACATCCCCAACATTTCCGCATAATACTTCTTGCACTTAAAATTCTATTACTTACTCCGAAACAATCTAGTACAAGATAATAACTTAAAAGGGATCTAACAACAACTCGAAATGATACCCGCCGTAAACTTAAAAGAGTTACAATATAATATTTACCTAATACTATCTATATATGATACCTCAAATAATAATAAACAAAAAAAAAAAAAATTAAATTAAATTCATTATGAAGTTATGTTTATATAAAAAGAATTCACACTAAAACTAATGACCGCTCCAGGCATTTTCACTTCATAAGCCCGTCGCAGTAGTCATCATGCCGCCATGGTGCATCATGCTGGCATTCTGGATGTACATGTAGTAGTTGGTCTCATCGACGCCGAGATGTGTCGCCACTGGTGATCCCGCCGTGGGCATAGCTGAGAGTGGACCGACATTTACATTTACATTACAACTGTTCCGCAGTGCATTGTTCGCCGCCTGCGCTTGATGAGCCAGAATATCTGTTACGGAGTGCGACGATGGCCAACAGTGCGACGGCCTTAGTTGACCTTGTGGTGGCGATGGACTGTTGCACGAAACCGATCTCATGCCGTAAGGGTAGGTTTGATAGATGGAATTGTACAGGTGTGTATGGTGGTGATGGTGCGCTGACGATGGAGTTGATGGCGAATGATGCGGCATCGAGCCCAGTTTATTACGAAGAATTCTTGAAATCGAGCTCACACTCGGCACATTCGTTTTATCACAAACACCTTCGCTTAGCAATCGGTCTCGTATTTCCCAAGCGAATATTCCCGGGTCACGTTGTTTTAGATCTCGAATGTAGTTCACAACCTTCGGTGTGGTCACTCGTGGTTTTGAACCTCCAATGGCACCCGGCAGAATTGACCCAGTCTCATGGTATCTGGCTAGAATCTTTGACACGCATCCATGACTCACGCGTAGATGGCGCGAAATGTCACAGGGTCGAGTACCACGTCTGGCCAGCTCGACTATCTGCAGCCGGATGTTATTTGGCAGTGGACGTCCATTCACAAACACTCCACCCAGCTGGTTGACTTCACCGTATTGAGGGCATTGATTTTCTGCAAAAGAATGAAAGCAAAAACGAAGTTAACAAAAAGAAATGTTAATGCCAAGGGGATTGTTTATAATTGCATTTGCAACATGTTAAAATTATGAGCGCACAGTTTTAATGAACTTTGTTTCCGATGGCGAAACGCAGAAACATGTTCTAGGTTCGAGGAATTGCGGATGTCGAATAGATGAGGAAGTTACGTCACGATCGAAGAAATGCTCAAACGTGCAAAGTTCATAGTACTAGCTATTGGCTGGCCTTATAGTGTTTGATTTGCATTTTGGATTTTCACTTCTCAATCTCAGTGGCTAAAGAAGAGTTGAGGAACACTACACGCAGATATCGTTTGACAAAAGCAAAATATGTATTAGAAACTTTTCAATTGCAAATTAAATTATTGCGTGTGTAAAACTGTGATCGCGTTCCACTGATCATTGGACGTTTAATGGGTAGATCTGCGTATCTGCTCTGGATTAGGAAAAAGAAGAACAATCAATGAGCTGTCAATGCAATTGTATTAAAAGTCATCAAAACGTGAGTGAAGAATTGGAATCCAAGCCACATCTCCTAGGGGTTAGAGTTTTAGTGGTACGTTCCTTGATCTAGGACATAATTTGCTAAACATCTAGCGGTAAGTGGAGCGCAGTCAGCATGACTGATTTACGCATTTAAATATTTAATAAACCTACTTTATAGAGTCTGACAAACAACAGCTGTTTCGTGAAACTCTTATCTGTACCGTTTATTATTTTGCTTTTGAATTTTGTACTCTAGTTTTGCACATCTGGCACAGTAGTGAACACTAAATACGCACAAAAAAAGAAAAACAAATCTAAAACGAAACATAGATTGTAAGGTCTCTCATTCATAAGTTGTGGCACAAGTGCAACACATACCACATATACGATTGTTACGATTATTACATACGCCTTTGGAAAAGGGCCACTCGTTACTCGTCGCACTGCATCTTAGTCACGGACGCAAGTGCCTATTCCTCACGTAACAATGTGTAATTTTTAAAACACATTTTTGTGTTCTCCTTTTTTAAGAACACCACAACACTACATCCATTATTCGCATCTAACATATCGTTTGGAGCTAGGCTATTAAACGAGCAATTCCAAGTTTATTACCAACAAGTGTGTGGAACTAATCGCATGATAATGGAGAGCGGGTAGTCTACAGGATGGTTGATTGAATATTGTATTTTTCGAGCTGTATGGGTGTATGACTCAAACAAAACCTAAGTACCAAGTGTGGCATGGTGACACCAACTCTGAGCTGGTGAACTCATTTCTGTCATAATGGCAGTTAAATTTGTAGATAAAATGTTTTTTAATTAATTTAAAGGAAATGGTACATGCATCGTTGCATACTTTTAGGGTGTGTCGGTTTTCTAAAAATTGTTCGTATGTAATTTAATTAAAAAATGAAACTCAATTAAAAGTTCGAGGTTCTGCACTGCTTGCTTATTGTTAAGACATATATATTAGTTTTACTTAGTTTTTGAAGAAGACCAATAACTTTATCGTAGAGGCCTGATGGCTGAGTTATGACTAATGAGTAATGAGTATTTTGACAGATGTTCTCTGTAGTTACTGCGATTGTTATATTTGGAGGCCAAATTACGTGTGCTACCTGTTAGGCATATATCGGGTGCTCCGAAACATATGCGATGTGGACGCTTATCTGTGGCCCTTATAAATACCTACGTTATTGAATTTAAACCCAAGGACTGATGTTCATGGTCGCTTTCGCACCCAGAAGCAAGCTTTATTTTTAACAAAACAAATATGGTAGGTACATGGTACATATTTCCTATGGTGATTTAGGTAGGGGCTGACACTACGCGTTTGCAGCTCCCGTTCGGTTACAAGTTTTCGATTTAAAAGGCCGTATTATTCACTTGGCGCGATTCTAATAAAACAATCATATTTACTGTCCAGGCTAGATTTTACGAAATTAAACTTACTTAATTTTCCACTTAAAATTACCTATTGTGATCTACAAAATATTCAGTGTGAAGATTAAAAATAATTAATACAAATGTTCTCGGTATTTTAATTTAAGACCCTATCATTTAAATCTTTTAAAACCAAACAACTTTTGAGTTGGATATGAGCTCTGACAATAGTGAGGCGCGTTCACAGATGTTCCCGAGAAGACTCAAATGAAAAATACTGAAATCTTTACACCTACTACTAATCATTTTAATTTTGGACTCTAAAAAAAAAAACGCTCAATAAGGAAGTTTTTATACAAAATGATTATGATATCACTACGGCCGCACAATAACAGTAGAAATAATGTCAGCACTCACACATGCCGATGTCAATGCCCCATTTTTTTGAAACGACACAATTTTTTTTTCGCAAAAGCTGAAAACGCACAGTATGTCGCAGCCTTAAGTAACACCTCAACTAACTCAAAACAATTGACTAACGTCAAATAAAATTGTCACTTTAATCACCTCAAAGTCAGTTATTCACATTTTGGTTCAGTCTTCATTACATTTAGTGGGTTCTAAGCTTCCGACTGATTTGTATTGTTGTATTTGAACAAGTGATAAAACTGTTCAGACCCTAAGTCAACGAGCACATAAATAGTGTAATTTATTCTGTAACACTCGCATTTTGCTAATTTAAGATGAATGTACTTACGCTCGTGTAGCGATAAAAAAAAACACATTTATCTAAGTCAAGGAAAACAACACGGTATAAATAGTTTCAAATGAAAAGCCAAGTTTTCAAATCGAATTTAGGTTTTGTTCGGAACGGTTACCCGCTAGAGAAGATGTTTAAGTTTCGTGTTGCACATTATACACTTTTGGTCATTCTATTATCGAAGGAAATCACTGGACGTCCACAGTTCGGCTTAGATATATTCGGTGGATATGACGACGAAAGTTATGACGATAAGGACACTAATTTAATGGAAACAAATGGAGTAAATAGCGAAACACAAAAATGTACAAACAGACTTTCTAACGAATTTTGTGTGATTTTAGAAAATATTTACTGACTGGCTTTCTTCGATATTTGACTATTTTTATGATGATTCCGATGATGGTGACGAAAAATATTGTAAGTGATAAATGAAAAGTGTGAACTTAGTGATTCGAAGCTCGCGTTTTGTTTTAGTGATTTGTAAAAACTGCACAGTGATAGTGGGCGAGAATCAGAGCCACACTTCAACACAACCAGCACCATCTTCAACTCAGGCAGCCACAACTGTGACAACTAATGACCAGAGCTCAACTCAGGCAGCCACAACTGGGACAGCTAATGACCAGAGCTCAACTCAGGCAGCCACCACTGTGACAGCTAATGACCAGAGTTCAAGTTCAAGTGCAACACAACCGACAGATTCTACTGATGGATCTACACCAACTAACGGACAGTAGCCATAAATTGTTTTTAAATATAAATATATTTTAGGTTAAGCGCGGTCCATGTGGCTGACAGCAAGAGTAGAAAAACTTCAGCCCACCTTAAGGTATATTGCCTGCAACAATTCGATGTTGGTATTATTTCGTTTTTGTATTAAAATGTTTGTCGCACAGAATTTTGTCTAATGTCGTTTTCCATTGCGACCACCAGAAATTTTTTTTCAAATCTCAGATTATACGCTGCTCATGGAACGCGCAACGAAATTGATCTGCTTTTATAAAAGTGCGTTATTTGGCAGCAATATCAGCTGTTGCATTTGTTTTTGCAAAAATCGCAAATGGATATCGACTTCAAAAATGTTTCAATGTTTTCATGGAACTTTGCGCATTTGACTGGAAAGCAAACTTCTTAAAATGACGTAAAACAGCTGTGCAATTCATATTGGTGTTGTGGCACTATGTGTAGATCTGAAACAAATATCGAGATCTGCAAAAAGTGCTCCGAATCGAAAAGATTGATTTTTTTGCCCAATGGAACACGAAAAGTGATTAAGATAAAAAAAAAGATTGATTTTTTGTCCCAATGGAAAACGACAAGAATTAAATTGAATATTTTTTTTTAGACATCAATATTCTCAATCATATAATTATGACATTTGCGGCATTAGACTTTGACTGTTTGAGAAGTAATATGGCTTTAGAATTTGACGAACCAACAGTTGAGTGCTGCCAAAGCAGTTCACTAGCCAACGATTATTTTTCAATTGTAAACTTGAGTTAACGTACGGTCGTACGGTGAAATATAGACAGTAGAAATATCTATATACCTTTATTCGTGTAAGGGTTTTTTTTAGGATCTACATTTGCGAGAACGGTGAAATACAATTTAATGTAAATCGACACGGTTGGGACGGTTAAATATTTATTATTTTCGAGTTGAAAAATTAACTTGAAAACGCACCTATTTTGGTGAAGTAGAATGGACGAATCGTCCCAGTTGTTAGAAAATCACAAGCGCACCAGATTGACGACTTATTTCTTCTTGCTCCCCACCGAGCGTAGCATTTAAGAATCTCTCCATATAGCAAACCATAAAAAGGCTAATTAAAACTGTCTTAAAGGCATAACCATAAATTCTGGGAAATTGGAGAATACAATCGCGACCACTGTCTGCAATAAGCCAAGGGATTTATAAAATATTTTTATCGAACGTATTCCATCAAATTTGAGCGGTTTGTTAGTTTGTCCACCATATACATAAATGTATGTATGCATTTGTACAAGAGCCAACAAAATATATGTACTCTCACATGTCGTATGAGAGCGATGTATTTCCCTCAAAGGCGGTATCTTCATATTTTTCCATTTAGATACAGTCACAGATAATTAATACGAAATATGTGACGCGCCTTGTCTACAAAACAACGAAACAGATTTTTGATTTCGTGACGTACACATGTAGTCAGCTTCAGCTCGTATTATTATGTAGACTCCCTTGTGTTTTATGCAAAAATAGAACAGCGTGGATGAAATTTTGAAAGCGTTTTGTTTCTTTTTTAGTTATATAGATAGTGATCAAGTTAAGTGTGCACAAGTTCATTGTTAGATCCACAGAAGGCACCACTGGAATGACAAACACCCAAGAGCTGGTCAAAAAATGCTACAATTTCTTACTACAATGATGATAGAAAAAAGGGTTGGCAGCAAAAAATTGGCTCTATTCCCTAACGAAAATGCATTCGAACAGATTAACCAAATTTAGTCAAACTTCGCTCCCTTATACGCCAAAGTTGGGCAGAAGAGAGCCAACAAGAGAGAACAAAGCATTTCGCCCTCCATAAAAAAACATGCAAAAATTTCAGCCCATGAAATTTCTTTGGGCTAGTTGGCTATTTCTGCCAGATGGTGGTCATATCCTTCAAATGCTAGTTTGTAACCGACTTTTTATTCGATTTCATTTATATTTTGTGCTTGTATAGCATTGAAATAGATGTAAGACGCAAAAGAATTGAACTTTGTAATTTCTGCGTTCCTTTTCTTTTTGTTTACATTTCATTTCGGTGAGCGAATTCTCTCTCAATGAGAGAAATGCCAATATTGAACCAGAAAGAAAGGGAACAGACCTATTGTTTATTTGAACTCGTAAAAGGAAAAAATAAGTCCAAACGATCTTGTCAAATCGTTGAGTAGATTGTCACCTGTAAGAGATACGAGTAGCAAATATGGCACTTTAAAAAATAAATCGAGCCTTAAATGGAATTTGAGGAAGAATCTTTTTATATAAGTGGTCACTGTAAAACCGGGCATACGAAAGTCAACTTTACACAGTAATATAAGTCTTATGACGTCCATTTTGACAGATCACAGCTGCAAGTTGCGAGAAGACACTTACAAAAAAACAAAAACAATCCATGATTTCGCTAAAGATAAATTCAAAGGAGAAAAATTAAAAACAAAACAGTAATCAAGCCTATATAAGGATTTTTCAACAGAACTGAGACGTTAATAAAGTCGTACATATTTGACATTATGACATTATGACATTTGGCATTTGCTTAAGCACTTTCCACATACAAAATCGTATCATCGTCAACTGTACATTGTAAAGTTTTTATATATTTTTCTCCACATTTCTACTACTACATAGCTCCCTTCTAATAACTTGCGGTCTACTTTATAAGTGTCATCAAAAGCAATCATCTGAATCAACAAATTAAAAACAAAACCAAAACGCTAACCCTATTATACTCAACCGCAAATAGCCACACAATTCGTCCTACATGATGTACAAGAAAGACTATTTGAAGTAAATGCGCCCAGGGCCCTAGTCCGGGATAATAAGTCAGTGTAAACGGTCCGTAAAAATCCTATTTTCTGTGCCTTGCCCACATACATGTGTGTATATGTGGTACTTCTTGGCATAAGCACATGTTTTGCTATAGGATGCACAAAATAAGACTATACCTATACATGTGCGTATATTCATCGGCTTGATGTTGCATTTCTCAAAAATGGAAAATTCGAAAATTTCATTGGAGTCGCGCCCTCATATTACTTACACCAACTGAATGAATGTCAACGTCGCGGCGGCATGGTGCGTTTTTGTTTTCAAATCTTCTGTGTGGGTTATCCTGGGCTGTCATGCGGTTTGTTTCTGATTTGCTTTGAATTTATTTATTTTCGAAGTTCGGCTCGCTGTTTCAAGAGTTTTTAGGTACAAATGAATGAAACTGAACGATGTCGCACTCCGAATTCCGCGATGGGAATTAATCTTCTTGATTGATCATTAAACTGTCGCTAGACGATTGTTCGCTTCCTTATCATCTGTGCTGGATAAACAAAAAAATCTGCTTTGGGAGTGACAAAATTGGGGATTTTTATACACATGTAGTAATTTCAGAAAAAATTGCCGGGAATGACAACACACGAGACGATCCAGCGGCATCTTAAAGACCTTTCATCATATTGAGATTTGAATTTGTTGTTTTAATGAGTAATGGTTCAGGCGATCAAGTGATTTGTTTGTGGTGTCAATTTAGGTTGCTTTGTTTGGCAAACTCTAGTCGCGTTCCACTGACCGTTAGGCATCAAGCACAGCATAGGTGGAACGGAAGATAGCGCACTAGAGCCGAATAAAAATAGTGTACAAAACACAGAAAAGCAATGCAAAATGTCCACACAATGCGCCGAACTAATAACAAATTTTAGTCTCGACTTTAAATTTACGGAAGCTCACAATTGCGATATTTGTATGGAATTATCCAAGTACCTAATTATATGGCCACTGTGAACTTCTTAAATTTAGAGTCGAAACTAAAAATGTTTATTGGTAAGGCCTGCTAAAAATGTTCCTCAAACAAGTGTCAGGCAATTCGTTCCATCTTCTTCACGGATTATTTGTCAAAAAATCGTAATAAATACTCCAGCGAGGACACAAAAACAAGTGCAGAATGGCAAAAGAGACAGAGAAAAATGTGTCATATGAACAAATTGCCAGTGAGCACTGACATGCTTTCTAGCAAACGAACATTCAGTCAACCGAACAAAAAGGAGAACCTATCAACTGTGACATTATTTGTAAGCTAAACAACTATAAGTATGAAATGTATTTATTTATATAACGTTGGTTCGACTACCGAAGACGAAGATGAAATGCCTCCGATGGCGATGGGGAATATACTTAACTCTTCACCAAATATACGGTGTTGCACTCGCACACCCTCATTGCGAAAAAATGCCATCTCTAAGCGACGCAATCGTTTCTCATAAAATTCCGAATTGGCGCTTGAGTTGTCACACACAAAACGGTATTTTTTCTTCTATTCCATTTGCTACTATGCTGTAGAGCAAGTACCTAATAGGAATAATATTTTAAAATGTTGCTTAGCAAATTAATTAATTCACTTTCAAGAGTTCTCTGGGGTGGGCGACTGAGTCGACATACGACGAGTCGCTCTAGAGCTATGACGCGAATACCATTTCATGTGCGATCAGTGTCAACTCCATGTTGACATCTAAAGCTGTTCACGCTTTTTGTGCGCGCGTGAATCTCGGTGCCCGGTGGCATGACAGAGGACAACAAAATTCGCTTTGTCGTCTGACATTAATAACATAAGATGACATATGTTGTGACTTGTGTAATCTTGTAATCGTTTATTTCTTAGCATGTTCCTCTGAGCGAATTGAGATGTACAAGTAATTAATGTTTGCCCCTTTTGGCGTCCTGTATGTACTTCTTATCTAATTTCGAGATGGGGAAAAGTATTTGATTGGGATTGGAAATTACTTAAGCCACTTGAAGCAATTTGTTCTGCATTAAATAAATACAATATAGAGATATTTCATAGTCTTATAGGAGCCTACAATTTACAATAACAAGGTCTCGAAAAGTGTTATTGTTTTGAAGCCGTACCTTTAAGTTTAATTTTTATTTGTCATTGAACTTGCGCTCACCCACTTTACTGTCCAGCACCAGCACCCTTACCACTTAACAATTAGGACCACAGTTGACGGCTGTGACTTTTGAAAGCAGCCAATTGAACGTCAAATGAATTTCAATACCTAATTTTGTTGCAATCCGACGGCAAAATTCCGGCTGTGTTTATATTTTCACTGTTCCTGCTCTCACATTTTTACTAATAATTACTTATTGACACGGCCAAATTTTCATTCATAATAAATTATATTCTAAAATGTCTGCATTTCTTAAAGGAAGTATACAGGCACTGACAGAGCAATTATCTATTCGTTTAAGTACATATTTTTTCCACCAGGGTGGCAATTTTAAATTCATGTATTAGACCGATTGAGAGTTATCCAGGTGTACATAAAAACTTTAATGCTTCATACATCTACCTATAGGTTGTGTTAGACTGTAGTTAAATAGATAGGGGTATATACTCCATTAGATCCAATTAATAATAGAGCCACCTTCATTGTTAAAATCAGTAGTGTGATCAGAAAATTTGCATCTTATCAAAAGAAGATGTCAATTTCTGGACTAAAAATTGTTTAGTTATTGATTTTTCGAGCTTTTCGGATCCAAATACAGTCCACTCCGCTTAATCTGAACAATTCTTTACTGAAAAAATCGGTTAACTGAAACCGGTCACTGAAATTTGTTCTCAAGTGAAGCTTATTTAAGTTATACTTGTTATTTTAAATACCTACTATATCTTTCCGTAATTTTTGACAGGACACTCAAAAATGTCATATGGTTTGGTGCTTTTTTCTAACCCACATTTCATATTTTGTTCCATTGTAACGCAATGCAAAATGAAACTGAACGATGACCTGAAAAACGCGAAGCTAGCGATTACCATGAATTCAAAACCATCGTTTGGGGAATATATTTTAAAAGCGATCGTGATTTTTCTTCGCTAAATAGGAAAAACATTGGCGAATATTAACTACTTTATCTTTTCATATTTCAAATCAATTTATGAGTTTTCTTGTTTATCTTTTGTTATGTGTCAGCGATTTAATTGGTGTTATTTATGTGTCTTGTATAGTACGTCAGTGGACAGACACGAAGTCTGACGCCGCTGCGTTTGTTTGGAGTAATCTAATCGGTGGACTGGTGATGAGTAGATGATTGTTAGTAGTATGTATAACAATTGTTCCTGTTTTTATTTTAATTTAGAAAATGACTCCTGACAGCATAAAATAAATCCTTTCCTGGTTATCTAAATGCATCACTGCCACCAAGCACAATGTAGTCAGTGACAGCCTAGGCAGTGTAACATGTCCATCCGCTGTCATATTCCATAAAATATCGTATTCCACAAACTTATTTGTATTTCTGTGACCCGTCATCGTCAATGCTTTCGATATTCCAATTATTACTGATTGTGATAACCTCTGATATGACCACTGACTGTTGCCTATTAATTGTGTATTTTCCCATAATTGTTTGACAACTTTAATTATACGGTCCAATGACAGTGTGATTTGTTTTTGTTTCTGATGCTTATTAACTGGATTATGTTAAGTGAGTTCCAATTCCAGTTCTAGAATTAGTATTTTGTACACTGTTTTATTTTGAATGCGATTTCTTATCTATAAATGAAATTGAAACGAGGGGAATACTTAGCGAATTTCATGTGAACAAACGTACGTCAATTAGTAGGTAAGTCTTTGACTTTGATCAACAGACTAGCCTTCCAGGTTATCTTTTAAGAACTTCTTTCTGTGAGACGTGTGGTAGTGCCAATCAAACCGCCATCAGTTGATCAATGAAGTTTATTCGCTTGATGGATGGTCCGACCAAAAGGAAAGGGAAATGCTTTTTAAACGAATAGTGTAAATTCAGAAACGTCAAACATTTGCGCAGTGATGCGGCTTACTTACTTTACTTTGTCGTCCGACATTTTTCTTACATTTTTGCATCAAGTATTTCTGTGATGCTTTTGTTCGTTATGTTTGCACATCAGTTTGATCAACTTTGCAATAATGAACACTTGACGCTGAAAGTGATGCCAATAGTTGCATTAATGAATATTACGCAACGCATCATGAGCATCATGATGCCAGTGATGCGTTACTGAATTTACAAAAACAAATGTTATTTGTGTGGCGCTAGAGCTCCAACGGCATTTTAGACATTTGAGATATTATGTATGTTCTAGGCGTTGATCCGTCGATGGAACGCGGCCATTATCAGAATCAAAAAAAGGTTAAAATCGATATCGAAATCATAAAAGATGTCTGTTACGTATTATTATTTGAGTAAAACATCTTTGAAAAGGTTTCTTATGTGCAGTAGTTAAAACTTAATCAGAAAGTGTTTTCTGGTCAACGCAGACTCAATGTGACAGTAAGCGTTCGTAAGTAGTTGGGACGGATATAGGTAGTGTAGTTGTAACTCTTTCTGTTTCTATTTATGCACTTATAACCTTTTCACAATGCAAATTCCAATTATGTTTTGAAATTCAAAAATATCAGACACCAACAAAAATGATTCGATGAACGAGTGCTCTTTCTATATCAAAAGATCAGATCTAGAAGTGCTCTTTCTAAGTTTCATTGAAGAAAAAGGACAATATTTTTAAAGAATTACCCTGAACTCACCCACACACACTGGCAGATTGAAATGTTTGTTGATCCGAAAACATGCAATAAAGCCTGCGAATGTAAAATTGGGTTGAAATAAATTGATTTGGCACTAATGCATTAATATTTATCTTAGAAAACCGAATCTCACATAAATGGGGTCTACCACTATTGCAAAAGTGTTGCAACTAACTTCATTGAAAAGAGCCCATCTGATTTTCAGGACAATTCTCTCGCCCATTCAATGAAAAACGCCATAAGTTCAATGATTCAATCGGATTGACACTCCTCCTCCACAGTATTGGATTGTAAACAAATTTACACCGCAGGCGCAACACTCTTGAAAATTATATTTAAATATTTGATCGGTAGAAACGTTTTTGGACTTTCTGTTGATTTTCCATCTATTTTCTTTCCGTTCATATTCGTGTTTCTTTTATTGTGGTTTCGGTCAAGGAATAACATTTCTGATTTAAGTAATCCTTTGGTGAATAAGACTATGCATATATGCTTAGCAGAAGTTAGTTCGTTAAAAGTAGTGGGGCGTTTCGTCAATCGCCATCCATTCCTGGTTGGTCCTCGTCAAAGCCTTTTTATGTGATTTGCAATGCCTCACATGTAAGTGATCGTGTTTGTAGACTACCCACACTCTATCCACAGCTGTTTATTGATTTCGAATGGCTAAACAAATAGAACGCACATCCCAAAAACATATTTGTATACAATACTAATGCACAAACATGCAAACTCCCTTTTTCAAAATTTGGAACTAATCTCTTGCCATTAGCCACTTACAAATCTTTGACTTCCATTGTCAAATCGGATTCGCAAACAAATTACCCAAAACTGCAGAAATACAGTCAATGTGCTAGTGCCTATATGCTGCTAGACAAGACAAGGCACAACCAAACCCTCATCTGTTAGACGCTTTCAAAGTCAAAACATCATCATCATCATCGTAAACAGATGAACCGAGAACAGAGAACCGACCACCGTGTTGTTGATCCATTATCCCTTGACGACACGACGCGAACTTTGCTGTTTGTCTGTCTGGCTGTAAAATAATGCCAACATTATTTATATTTCGGGTACCCCGACTGACTACTGTTGAGGGCATATACCTACGCCTAGTAGCTCACCAGTATTCCTATCATGTATCATAAAAACTTAATAAGGTGTGCAAACAAATCCATGGCCGTATAGTGTGGTGCCGCGGTTCCAGCACACCTATAGACAGGAGTCGAGGTCGACTTCTTAGAGTTAAGTGAAAGAGAGAGGTTACAGCTTCCGAATATACAAACACTCTTGAACAGAGATCATCGCAATGCAGTAGTCGTTTTTCCTTGTTGTTGTCAATTTTCATTCGGAATATGGTAAAGGAAACGTATACACCAAAGAGGGTAAATAGAAACGAAAAAGTAAAAACCATGGTAGCTCCAGTAGTATCTCACTAATGTGCATCTTTATTCCGGCGTGTGATGATGACCGCTTTACGCATTATAGGTGATCTTTCGTTCTCCTTATATTCGTGTGTTGGTATATTGAAACCCTTTCATGCCATTGTTGGCCGTCGTCGCAGAGACCTCCAATGCTCCGACGGTATCGGTTTGTGGGCTAACAAATTTAAAACAAATAATAGGTCGGCTACTGGCTTTCATATCAAATGCGCGCCTTCTACTACCTGCTTGGTTGCGGGGATTTGCTTCGTTTGTCTATTTGATCATTCCATTAAGCTGGAGGTACCTACGTCCAGAAGAGGTGTTTTTTTTTTGTCCTCCTCTTAAATAACTTCAAGATTGGTACCTTCAATGATTTTAATGAATTCTTGGCGGAGTGTTGAATTTTGCGTAATTCGGTAAAAAATTCAATTGAACTTTGGCTCGCTTTGAACGGCTAATAAGTGGTTTCAAATTGTTGTCACTGGTTGATTGAATGCCTGTAATTATGTTTGTCTTTCAAGGTGGGCCCCTGCTTGACAGGCTATTGGTGGGACTTTTGATTTATTAATTTGTTTGATGTCATTTTGGGGATTTCTTTAAAATTTGTTCAAACATTTTGTTTAAATTAGCCCGTTCTGCTGGAGTTGATGAAAATATGTCAGTATATTTATAGTTCTTCGATAGATGCGCATGTAAATTATGTTCTACTTGAAAATTTACTCAGAAATTTAATAACTTTAGACGACTAAAAATTTGTTACACAGCAAAAGTAGGTAAGTTTTACGATAGGTGTGTTTCTTTGAGGTTCGATCTCAGCAAAGCAAAGTAAAGTAGGATTTTCAGCGCGCAATTAAAACGACTAGTGCGAGTCTCGAAGTGTCAAGTAGAGCGTAGTACTTGTCATTGCGTGCTGAAAATCCTACTTTACTTTGCTTTGCTGAGATCGAAGCTAAAAAAAACAGGCCTGACATTAGATCTAATTTCTAAATATGTATACTTAATTCGATATTTCTAACCAAGTGCAACTACCCATAAAATCGGTCTCATACGTATCGTTGACGTTTTCGACAGACAAATGGGATGAATGCACGCCAGTTTTTGAATAGTGAGCCTTAAGTCAAATTTTATGTACCTACGTATAAAAGTTCAATAAAAGCAAATGTAAATGTTAAACAACAAGAATACTATTGACTTTAATTTGGCATCTAATTTATCACGTCACACTCCGATGCTAGGTATGTATATTAAACGATTATTGGTAGGTATGACACATATCAATGGGTGCGTTCAAAATAATACTTTACTGACATAAGTCTGGCGCGATTAATTTTTTTAGATTAAGATTCTATAAAATATATTCCAACAGCTACAAATGTTGACAGTTATGAAACGCAAAATAATTAAATCTACGAATACAACTAGAATGAACATAAATTGAGAAATACTTATAATGCTCCCTAAGCTGATTCTCCCCTATTTGTGTAACACTGACATGGCGTGCGCCAAATGTCATGAACTTGCATATTGTGTTGTCTCATTAATCTTCTCCGATTGATTTTTAGGGGATATAGACACAGATTGACAAGTGTTTCCATACATGACATGCAGATACCGCCGCGCACTCACCACAAAATGGGGCTGCTGCCTTCTGGTTTACAACACAAACATAAATCTGTTGTGTTAGAATTAGAACATGGTATAGGCAAACGATAAGACATTCTGCCGGATACCATAAACATTCTCGAAATACCTTCGAATGTATCTGCTCTGCATTGATTGTTGCAGCATTTACCCTTTGGATTAGCCCGCTGGGAGAGAAAGGTGCATTTTAAAATGAATGCTCTTGGCTCTAAATTATATACAGCAACTCTAATAAGGGGCATGTGTTGAACTGTCAGCAAACATGTTCTTAAAGTCCTTGTGATAATGTTACCACCAGTTATTCTCTGCATCACGCTGCTCATTAGTGACCTAATGTAGGGCGGATTATATTCAAATCCTGTAATGTTGTTTTCAGCTCAAAAATGTCCTCCGCTTGATTTATGAAGTCATTTATTTCGTTGACAAACAGTGGTTGATTTTTTTTTTCTTTTTTGTAGAAACGATTTTGAAACATTCACAGTCGGAAGCACTTGCAACTATAGGTGCTATACACTATACAGTCGTACACAGTGTGGCACTTCCTTAGCGGCGTGGCTGAGAACACGATCGCGCGCATTTAATGCAACAAATTGCAATTAGGTGTGCAGTATTATAACTGGGCGCAAAATAATAAATCGCCCACTTTTGCGCAGAGGAACATTAATATGTATACGTAGCGCGAGTCTGGGTAGCGTTAATTAAATCAATTTGTAATGCGAAAAATTAAATTTCTCTGTATCCATCCTTGGCACACAATCATGAACACTTTGGCGGATGGGTGAAAATTGTTCAATGGATTTGATGAGGTTGATGTTATTGCTCTTTTCTTTATTTACAACGAAATATTTTTCATCAGGAATGTAGTGAATATTAATGGTTTTGTTTAAACTTTTGATTCGGTAAATTTAATAAAAATTGTGAAAATTGGGTTGCAATGGTTTCGAGTAGGCAAGTCACTCGAAATACACTTTGGCATGCAACTGAGCAGGTTGGGAAGTAAGGGAGAATCCTAATAAGATTAAAAAAGAAAGAACTTAATCCGACTTAAGGCAACGCGAGATTAGATTCCGATTAAATGTTGTGAGGATGAGTAGCCTATTACAAGCATTTAATTGCTTTGACCTTAAGTTACTTACAGATCGATCACCGCACTGATTTTGACAGATACAAAATATATCAATGGCCGCATTCAAGAATCTAGTCATCTTAAGTCGACTAGATTGGTCTGGACAAGATGTAACCTGAACGCAAAAACTAACTAGATTGGTCGGGAACGTCACTTTTTGACTTGGGATAAATGGGGGCGACTGTGTTCAACATTTCTGGTACCCTTTAGTTACACGACGTTCACATCGCAGTTCAGTTTGAAAGTTTTTATATATATATATATACTAAACTAGATACTTGAACGCCCTCAATAGCTGTAAACACAAGTGATCTGGTGGGTTCCCTCAGACATGCTATAGCGTACGCGGACGATTTAGTGGCGTACAGGTCAGGACCAAAAATCGAGGTCATTAACATCCTTCTGCAACGTGACTTCGAGCAAATTAAGAGGTATTGCGATGATTGGAAGTTGAAAATCAATTTCCAAAAATCGGAAACAATACTGTTCAGAACAACATTGGCTGGGGCCTCTGGGGATACCAGAAAAAACTGGAGAAAATTAACAATTATTGGACAGCAGGGGCGACCATTGGCGGTGAAAAACGTGGTCCGGTATCTTGGCATCTGGCTCGACCAGTATCTGTATTTTGACAAACATATAGCTGCTTGTCTGGCTGGGGCTAAGAGGGCCTACGCTCTGACAAGGAGACTGTTTCGCAGCAGTCAACTTGATTCCAGGGTGAAGGTCATTTGCTACGTGGCCCTTATAAGGCCTATCATCGCTTATGGCTGTCCCATGTGGTTCAATATAGCGCCGTCCTATATGGAAAAGATTCGGGTGTTTGAGAGACAATGTCTCAGGGCCTGTCTAGGGTTGTTTAGAACTCCTGAATCTCAGTACATAAAATACTATCCCAACAGGACCCTATACAATGGGGCTCGACTGAATAGGATTGACAATTTCCTTATTAAGGTGATTCGGAGGCACGTCGCAAGGGCGATGGCCAGTGATAATAACCTGATCTCAGGGGCTTACTACCCCAATCTAATGTACCACGAGAGTACGCTTCGGTCTGGCTTTGTCCCGCCTGAGGCATTTCTCCATGTAGATATGAAAGGGTTAGTCCAGCAAAAAGATGGTGTGCCGGTAATGTACCACAGCCACCGCGGCGCGAGGGATAAGCGGCTCATCCACGACGGGTACGCCGCCAATGCTCAGGAGCTCCTCCGTTTTAGTACCGCAATAGCGGAACGGGACAGGGTCGATACGGTCAAGCAGTTCACCGAATTTTGGTGGCTTGATGAACAGGTGAGGGTGGATACGCTCTCCCGGGCCGGTGCGCTACTTATGTAGCATCCTCCTTAGTTTTAAGCTAGATATTAAGTTTGTAGTTTTAGGTAAGAGTAGGGGGTCTTTGGGAGGTGCCGGGCTAGCCAACATGATAGTGCGGCCGAGACTCGAGCGACGCTTATAGCCTCGCTCGAGTCGCGGTGACACTGATGAACCCTTGTGGGCGGCTATCAGGCGCCCATGGACGCGATCAGGATTGTGACCAATCGATTTGATTGCTCACCACCCTGATTATAGGTAATTTAGGTTAAGTAGCTTAGGTAGTCTTAAGTAGTTTTAAGTAAATCAAATAATAAAGAGTTCAAGTTTTCTAAAGTTTCTTGAAAATTAAAAAACAAAACAAATCATAGAAATAGATAAATTTAAGGCCGAAAGGCAATAATTTTAAGGATATTGATAAGTTTAGAACGCTCGCTTGGAGCCAGTAAGCTAGAATAAGATAATTGTTAGTTTTAAATTAGATTTAATCGTTTTTGTCTAGTATGTAAGCTTAAAAAAAGAAATTAATAAAAATGAATTTAAAATGAATGAAATGTTTATGTAAAGAAACAATGAGCTTGAAGGGTATTGCTGTCATTTTTGATAAAGCAATTATTGGAGACGTTCAATAATCTAGTTTAGTAAGTCTGACAGCTGTCTGACTAGACGTATCTCGGTTTTGATTGGCTGAAATCGGTCTTATGATCTGCTGTTTCAAATGACTTTTATGGAGGGGGGTACCCGACGAATCTAAGTCAAGAAATTCGTGACTTAGTACTAAGTTCACAGTTCGAATATGTGGCTGACGTACGAAAAGTGCCGTTCCCGACCGATCTAGTTTTTGCGTTCGTGTTACAATTCATCCAGACCAATCTAGTCGACTTAAGGCAACTAGATTCTTGAATGTACCCATCGTCTTGTTGTCATCGATGTTCGTGCAATATTGGTATGTGTATTCTTTAATTTTTATTACTAATTATAAGTGTTTATTGGATGTAAATTGTGTCTCTATGATAGTAGTTTGTCCGGTGTAAAATAGCAGTTTCGTCTTTGTTGTAGCAGGATTGTTTTCTATATTGTTTTTTTGTTTTTTTTTCTCTTTTGGTTGTGTATTTTTGTTTATATTAGATTTGTTTTTATTCATACAAAACAAATGCCCTCGATGACAGCACAAATTAGTTTACTTTGATCACGTAAATATACTAAACACGCTGATTTTTTGGTTTTTTGACAGATAATCAGACCATTTGCCTGAAGTCATTAATATGCATAATCGGCATGCAGTCTAATCCAATAGGTTGATTTATAAAAAAGCGTTCTCCTTTCTGAGGGGCACAACAGTTTTAAGGTTCATTTTACTTACCACAGCCTGCATCCGCACCAGCTGTCAAATATTTTTTCAAATCGCGAAAACACTCGAAAACTTCATAGAAACAGAAGTTTAACCATAGATATTTCAGTTTTCAAAACGAGTTGTTTAAGGTCGTTGTTGTTGAAACAATCACACCTTTTGCCATATTCAGCAAATTCAACAGAATAGCTGACCGGAGAAATGTCACAACTTAAAATCATTTTCCACACTTAAATTGATGAGCTAATATTATTTTTAAATGCGCTAAATTCATTTTGTTTGTAAATTAATGCAATCGAAATTTGTAATGAAAATAGTTTGCACCGAAGTTTAACGACTAGTGTCTCACAGCTGATTGAAACGTCAGACGAAATCAAGTTGGTGTTCGGGTGTTCGGTGTGAATGCATCGACGTGTTTTCGACGAAAATACAGTTTTCGGCTCGGTGTGAAAAGGCTATTAGCTGCCAATTGGAAGTTGAAGTAGCAGCAGTGCATATGTCATTGGACTAGTTACATCTGTTGAAGTTTTATAAAACAAATCGAAACAAAGGAGTAATATTACCAAGTGGGAAGAGACTGGGATTATTATCTTTTTTTTTTTGTTAAATTTTCAAGTTTCTAGAGCTTTCCTGTAGAAATCGTCAGGCTTCTTTTTCTGTTCAAAAAAGTTTGTCGATTTCCCAATTTAAAAGATATTTATGTAAACATAAACGAGCGCAAAAACCGAGTTTAAAATATCAAAAAGCCTTAAATGACGTGACCCCTTCAATACAATCCCAATTTGCAGACCTCAATAAGATGATGTTAATGGAGGCAAGCTGTCAGCTCCTGCCGAAACTGATAAGCGCCACCTATTTGTCATGCTCATGGTACATATTACTATAACTATTGACAATTCTTTTCGAAGGAAGGAGAAAATACATTGCTGCTTGTACGTATCCATTGACACGGCGCACTTACAAACAAATAACTTCACAAAGTCTAAAGAACAAAGGGGAAATGAAAATATAAATATTTCGTGCTTCTTTAATTAACACGTTCTTTTATTAATGTAGCATGTAATAAATTAAAATAAATTATACAATTGAGGCATTTCATCCAATTAGTTCAAATAAACCGTTCCGCGGTTCTCTTCGCATAGCCTTCCTTTCCTCCCATATATAACAACAGCGACAAAAATGCGAAAAACATTTCATCTATTTTGTATTACAAGGGCTGCCCAGTGCAGTTTTATTGATCATTTTTATGAAACACACATGATGCACACCGACACTTACTCGTATACCGACTGACGTTTGTATATTTATAGTTTTCTGGGATCAGCAAGCACAAATTGAATTTAAATTTGGCATGAAATAGAAAGTTTAATTAATAAATACAGTCCAACAACACAAATGCATGCAACGAGTATTTAAGTAAACAGCAAAAAGATGACATTTTCTGAAAAAAAAAAACGCCCTGTCAGACAGATTGATTGAGATAGAAAGTTTAAGCGGTATACGAGCCCATGCAACTGTTCACTATACGGGTTTTTGTTTGCACGGATTATTGTTTTATATAGGAGATACGTGTAGATAGGTATATATGTATTAGCGGATCAACTTTTTACTCTAGTAATTGAGTGGTAAATTTGTTAGTTGTGTTTGTTTCTAAAATGTACTTAGTGAAACAGCTAAAAATAAACACATCTCTCGTAAGAGACACGCTGTAAGTATTGCCCTTGCCTTTACAGCCCTGTACTCTATATGAATGTCAACTTTTCGCAATTAAATTTCATCGTCCATACTACCATACTCCATAGAGATTAGGTTGGTTGTGAAATTTTCCATTTTGCAACGGTTGGATACCAATTATGAAAATTTGCTGTGAGAGTAGTACTTTGCTTAGTGGTGATATTTATTTTTAGATTATTTATGCAAATTTCCTGGAATCAGAGAATACTCGCTTTGATACGCCATTATAAAGGTGCGAAAAGTGTCATTAAAAATGTTCACCGTTTTTTTTTTTTACGGGAGGATTTTAGTTTTTACTTAAATTAAAATAAAATATTTGGAGGAGCAAAATTAATTGTGGTAAGCTTTACAAACATAAAAAAAAAACCAAATAATAGCGTGATAATTTCGATATTATATTTTCGAACGCGAGACAAGACATTAGCTAACCCAAAAATTACATAAAAAAAGGATAATCAACAAAATAACAACAGCTCAATGCAATCAAATTGAGAGATAGATAAAATAAATTTGTTTTCGACCACCCAACAGATATAAAAGGAGCTACCAAATAATACATAAAATATATATATATACTAAGAGGTGTTATTTTGGTATATAAACCTTAAGACCCAAGTCTTTATGCAAAATACGGTGTAATGACGTTTGTGGAATGCCCAATTCCAAAGAACGACGAGGAATGGACAAACCTGGGTTTTCTTCAACACTTTGGGCTACAGCAGCAAAATTCTCAGTTGTTCTTGAGCGACGTGCACGGGTTTTATTCTTCACATCACTAACTTGTCCCAACCGAATTTTCCCACCAATTTCTGTATTGCGGTCCGACAAGGTGCTTCACGACGACCAAAAAATGCTTTAGTTTTGCGAACTGTGACTGCAAGATTTTCAGCATTTTTATAGTGAGTTTTAATAATTTCAATGCGTTGTTGAAGCGTTTATCGGTCCATTTTTAGTAATGGCGTAGTTTCTACTTGTCAAATGTCAAAGAATAAAAGCTTCAAAAGTGACAGCTACCGAAATAGTGGGTCATTCACAATAGCACCTCTCATTGGAAAACCCTTTAGATATTGAGTTGGTAATAGAAAATCTAAAAACTTATTTGTTTTTTGGATATCTTTTTGCGTTCCCTAAATTGTCAAAATGAAGCTGTGGAAATATGCACTTTGCAATTGTTTAGTAGCCTAAATTTGGTGCAGACTTTTTATACAGTGGGAAACAAATTTAGTTTGAGCTGCGCACTATGCTCTGCTTAACTGCTTTGACCATTCAGAGTGCTAACAGCGTACCAGGCTAAGCTTAGATATTAAATATTTTGCCACAAAATTTCATAATACATAACATAACAATCCCAATTAAAGTCCGCCAGAAATGTGTATTTATTTCCTATCTTCTTGAAATCAGTTTTTGTATTTTACAACAGTAATATTAATAATGATAATCAAAAATTAGTCATTTCTATGAAATTAACTAATACCTAACTCGTCATCGTCCTGTATAGCACTATGCATGACATATCCTTTTAAAACGCTATATCCCTTCTGTCTATGCAGAATTACAAGCATTATATAAAACTTAAATCAGAATAGAAGAACAAAAAAGGAAAAACAAACCGTTCTTTAAAACTCCCTTGGTGGTGTGGGTAAGTATAAGGTACTTGCGCGATTGAATGGAATCGAATACATATTTGTCAACATTATGACTCTCCATCGAACACTTGAGGCCAATATGTAAGCAAAGAAGGAATATCTCAACGGGTTGCCGCCATTGTTTGTAATTACTTTATGCTTCGGGCGTAATGTTAACTGAAGTGCTACCGGCACCTGTTGCCCACCATGATCAGTTCCATTCACATGTGTAAAATCAGATATTTAAGAGCATGTGTGAGAGTTCAAAAACAAAGACGCGCAGACCAAGTATAGATAAACTTGGCATCGGTGACGAGACGAACGAGCAGCATTTTAATTAAAAGCAAGCACTGTCCATCGGATGTGTTCGTCGACAAGATAGACTTGACGGTATCGCCGGCCGTCTTTTTTGAAATTATGATGATGATGATGGCTTTCTGTGTGCAATGCCATTAAGCAGGAGCCACTTTATGTGTATGAAAACGACATATTGGCGACTTAAGCTACTGTTAAGAAGTCAACAGCTTTTTTTTTTAATGTCGATGTCGTATATATAAAACAGCAAGACCGACGACGGGTGGGTTACGTCGCGTCGCGAATAAAGGAGGCGAAAGTTTTATGACTTTTGTTACAATTGTGATAAAAATAAACTGTACGTGACCAATCGTCATTGAGTTTTGTCTACTTGTATTTTTAAATCGTTCTTCCTAAAAACACAGGGAACTACACTAAAACAAAATGTGCAACACTTGAAGTCGTAAACCTGAAGTATTTTGTCCGTGACACAAAGGAACTGGCAAATAAAAGGGCTTTTTCACGATGCAACTGGTCTAGAATCATTGCGGAGTAGTGCAATTTTTTTGCACACTACAACAACAAAATGTATTGACTTAAATTTGACAGTTCGCCAAATGTCAGTGTTACTTGCTTTCCTTGGCTTTGCTTCAGTGGTGAAGAGACAATTTTAATAGGCCTGTTACAGCGAGTCGTAAATACCCCTATAGAAATGACTTTCTTGAACAATTTTGTGTGGAAACACTTGAGTGTTTTTGGTTTGGAACGTATAAATGGTATATTTGAAAGTTATTCAAATTTTCCAACAATAGGTTCATGACTGACTTCTTGGTTTTTGATTTTCTTATTTTGCTTACTATATCGTGCGATAAAAAGGAAAAGGAGTGCTTCGAGTCAATGTTACCATATGCCAGTTGGCCAACATGGTCCATAAAGAAGTTATTTTAAATAATATAAGATCCCATCGGCAAGCTGTCAATTTTTAAGACAAAATCAAGGAATCATTTATATTGAATGAAGGTTTTCCTTCAAATGTAATCTAAAATTCAAAATTATTTTAAAATGTTCATAAAAACTTTTCAGTTCTAAGATATTGTTTTAATATCAAATTTCTGTGCAAGCAAACAATTTGTAAAAAGCCGTAATCTATATGGAAATAAAATATCTATATAAATCAGGGAATCATGTAAATTCCGTAATATTGTATTCCGTTGATTTTGTGCATCCAATACTCACTTACGGAAGCTTAGTCTAAGGGCAAGCCACAAACAAATCTTCGAATTTTAAACTATTGAACAAAATACAAAAACGAGCTTGCATAGGTTAAACCAGCGCAATAAGGACAACACCTACTGCTGGAATGGAGGCTATCCTCAACTTGTTACCTTTAGACCTATACATGCAAGAATCGGCAGCCAAAAGTGCCCTCAGGATTAGTCAAAGAGCTGAAGACCCTACAAACCGGGACACGCACAGATTCTGAATAAATATGTGGGAGATGCTGTCACTTCTGACTACTTGTCTCCCCACCTTGACTTCGACATACCATTCTCTTGCTATTTTCCCAGCAGGGAGGAATGGAACGCAGATGAACCCACAAAAAGGAAATCGATATCCATCTAATTAGATGGATCTAAGATGGACTGTGGAACAGGTGCTGGAATTTTCTCTGAGGAGTTAAATATACACCACTCAATCAGACTACCCGATCACAGTACTGTCTTTCAGGCGGAGATTCTGGCAATCGCCGAAGCTGCCCATATGGTGTCATTGTTAGCAATACCAAATAATGATGTTACCATATTTATTGACAGCCAGGCAGCTATAAAAGCAGTATCTGCTAAAGAAATAAAATCGAAGCTTAATGTTCTCTGATAGCAGCACATCACGCGTCTCTACTGGGTGCCTGGACACAGGGACAAAACCGGCAATGAGATGGCTGATGAACTGGCAAGAAATGGTTCTGCTATGGATCAAGACCGGACGATTGATTAATCTCAGAGAGAGAGTGGAAAAAAAGAACCGGATCAAAGCCAACAACAGGTGGAAAGAATTAACTACCTGCGAAATATCACGGAAGCTATGGCCGGAATATAATCCAAGTCGGACTAGCAAGCTTATGCGGTTTGATTGGACGTCGATGTATAAACTGGTAGGGGCCCTAACGGGTCACAACTTCCTAAGATACCACACAATGAAAATGAAACTCAAGGATGACGATACATGTAGGGGTTGCGGAGACGAGGAGGTACACGAGGACACACCTCACTTCCTCTGTCAATGCCCAAGTCTCTGTCACTTGAGGAATAGAACACTTGGAAGATATTACTTCCATGACACACATAAACTTTCAGCTGTCTCTTTATTTAATCTTTACAGGTTCATAAGCCCATCAGGATTCAGGATGGCTGGACGAGATCTTGTAACCGAGAGGGAACAACGTTATCGCCAACAACATCGGCTAACCCCCCACATGGGCCTAAAACGGGTGCGCAAGGACTCGCTTTTGCCGTACCCACCCATAAACCTTACCTAACCTAACCTAACTTAAACTATTCCGTTGATTCATGCACCTGTCATAACTTTTCGTTTGTGATGCAGTTGTTGCAGTGAACAAAGAATTGCATCCCCACTCCATCACTGGCTTAATTGAAAAGCTTCCTCAGAACAGCAACACTCTTAGGTGTTTGCCTAAAGTTATCTAACCTCACTAAAAGTTGGCAACAGGAACACTTTTCTATTTTAATAGCTTACATGGCAGATTCGTATTTAATCTGTCAAACAGATAAAGGTACAAAATACTGAATAATTTTCTACATCCTTGCATCTGTTCCGTGGTGCATTTTTCCTCGTAGATTTCCCGTTTGCTATTCAGCAAATTCAGCAAGCTATCGACATAAAAAATTAAGGTAAAGAACCTTGGTTACTACATCAGAGTCAGCCTAAGTTTGAGAAAACTTTTTGAAGCTCAATTAAAAATGGGGACGTTCAAGTATGTAGTTTAGTTAGTCTGACAGCTGTCTGACTAGATGTTTTGATTGGTCAAAATCGGTCATATGATCACCTGTTTCCAGTTGACGTTTATGGAGGGGTAGCCGACGAATCTAGTCAAGAAATTCGTGATTGAGTACTAAGTTGACAGTTCGCATATGTGGCTGACGTAGGAAAAGTAACGTTCCCGACCAAGCTAGTTTTTCCGTTCAGGTTACACCTTATCCAGACCAATTTTGTCGACTTAAGATAACTTGACTCTTGAATGTGCCCAAGGTCTTGTTAAATTTGTATAGGTACTTTCAAATATGCTCTACTGGCGTTCAGCTTGCAGTGTTTGACATTAGAACAGGTAAGATCAATTTGCAAGAAAATTGCATTGCATATAAGACTGACTTGCTTATTTTATATAAAGAAATTGTGCAACAGCTTGCGATATGGACACGAAAATCGAGACTAATCATACGTCAATGCAAATATGGTGGCAATAGACATAAAGGTATATTCAAAGAAAGAAAATTTGATTCTTGACCAGGATGTTGTTATGATGATATATAGAGGGGAAATTGTAGTAAATGCCGCTGCAACAGTGAAAAGATTTTTTGTTTTATTTTGATTTCTTTTCTCCGAAGACTGTTTGTTCTATTGCAAGACGAAGTGATAGGAACGTAGATGCAATTGAAAATAGTTACTTAACCCTTGGGAGAGCCTTGCAGCAGTTCGCATTCATCGAACTCTTCAGCTTGTCATGGAAATTTATCCGACGAAAAGAGGCATCGATGTCGCTCTAAAACTGATGCAGGGGAGCAGTTAGCAGATTTCTTTGCTCTGCTGTTTTGTTTTAAGTATATCTAGTTATCTATGGCTATATGTACATAAACTGTACAGAGTTTTAAACATACGCTACGTGGAATTGAACATATTTTTCGCCAGTCTAAATCAATGCAAAGCAAAGTTATTAAATGCGAAATAAAACAGTTCACGCAGTCACATTTATGATAAAGTGGTGTAAAGTGGTAGGTATATTTTGCTGTGTGTGTCACAAATTTAGGTTGGATTCAACGTTCTCCTAGTTCCAACTCGCTAAAGGCGAATGCCCAGTTAACTAATCATGAACAGATTACAAGAAAGGTGGTAAAATAAACTACTGCTTTTAAGTCACTTTCAATTGGAATACATTTAAATACCTACAGCCTTATTATAAACCCAATGAATGCCCCTACACAGGAAAATGTGATTTATAAAGATTTTTCGAACTTAAGCAACGTTGCTTTAGGGCTGCGTAAGTTAAACGCGAAAATTTGCGTTTAGAGCCTGCGTAGAGCTAACGTAAATATGTTTTCGCATCAAATGTCATTTGATCGTGGACGAATTGTAAACAAAACCAAAAAGTGGAACTAGTTTTTTGTTCATTCATTTCGCTTGTTGCGCAAATTTCTGCCAAACGAATTTCGTTTGCAAACGGCATTATGAAATATAAATTATTTATATTTAATAAATAAAAATATATCAAATAATTGTGCGCTTGTGATATTATTTCCTCTACTTCAGTTTTGTTGATTGTAGGGAATGTTTTAGGTTGGGTGTGAATATGTCATATGAAATGGCCTGGCATTACATTTGGCTGTGGTTGGTAGAATTGGACCAGGAATATGAATACAGGAAGACACATAGATATACGATTGCGGGTTGATATTCCAGCAGTTCCTCCGAAGACTTTTCGGAATTGTGCCAGATAATTTGAGTTTTTATTGCGTAATGTGAGCAAAGAGTAATAGATTTCAATGTTTTCTGTTATATTTTGTCGAACCTTTTAGACACAAGGCGCAGTGGCTTAGTGGTTAGTGTGTTGGACTACTAAGCGAGGGGCCCCAGGTTCGAATCCCACAAAAACCCAAATTCCAACTTGGGGTTTTTCCCACTGCGCCACCTCTCGCGAACGTCTGACAAACATCCGAGAGCAAAACTGTCTTTAGAGCTTCTCAATTAGCCGTTTGGAATCGGCATAAAATTGTAGATCCCTTCCATTCGGTCCAAAAATAAAACTCTCACAAAACGAATGGTTGTGAAAAACTAGGCCTTGGGTCCCTACGGACCTGTTGCGCCAACTATTATTATTATTTTAGACACAAACCTCGTTTAGTAAAGTTACCGAAAAAAAAATATTTATAAATAACAATCTTAGGAGAGCCAAGCAGAGGCTGCGTAAATCCTTAAACGATGTTAAACTAAACAACATCTTAGAGGCGTCGCAAGGGAATCTAATAAATACGGCTGTATTAATCTCGGAAGTGTATAGAGTGTAGCTGTATTGTACACTGAAGCGTCTATTTACTTTGCTCTGCTGAGGTAGGTGCGTTCAATAAAATCGATCTGATTTTCTTTAAAATGCAAACAAGCGTAGGTTGTCAATTTGGTTCACATGGCTGACTGAATGTCTATAAGGAGTAGGTAAATTGAGTGCGAGCCCGTCAGCATTTTATTGAATCTTAACAGTTTGTGCATCATTTGCACATATTTTGTTTAGACGGGATCGCAGCGCCTCCTACATTGGATGGGATATTTATTATATATGGTAACTATATCTCTGTGTAAGGTACAACCCATCCGATTTCTAATAATTTTTTTTAGTGTCCACACTACACTGAAAATGGTTCTGTTGTTTAGTAAATCCATAGGTTCCTTTATATGGAATCAATGCCTCTTAAAATATGAGGTTTTAGAGAACATTGTTTATTATTGCTAATTGTATATGTATTTAAAGGTTAAAAAAGTTAAGTTAAGCGTTAAGAACCATTTTGATAAAACATTTCTGGCACAAAGTTGCTAACTTTGAGTGAAATCTAAAATAGTACACTTATGCCGCATAAGTCATCGAAACTAATAAGCTACACAAACACTGTCTGTAGGAACAGTGAGGTACACAAGAAAACATATTTAAAAAAGTCTGTATGACTAATTCGAATCCCAGTAGTTTTAATCCGATTTTAACACCTTGAATTAACAAACGAATCACCGTTCCAGCACAAAACTTGTAAGTTATCTAGATGTTATGATAAAAAAAACGACAACATTCGTTTAGTTTTCAAAATAGAAACATGGATAGGTATAACGTATACGGTATACCTAATCCAATTATCATATGTGAAAAACTGATAGTAGTGGGCACCCAACTCTCTTAACTTGTCATCATTCTTAGCATCGGCTAATTGACAATTAGTTAGCAAATAACAATTTAGTGCTCGTAACCGCTGTCGTATACCCAAAAACATGCGAATTGCGATTTTCTTTATGGCCATCACAATTAATGAAAATATTCAATCAGATGCCGCTATTTATAGACGTTTGATGACAGAGTTTAGGTGGCTACCAACCTGGATCCATGATGCGATCGGATATTCAAAAATCCTCGGCTACGGCTGAATGTATCCAAATTCAAGTCACTTGTCAGTGCTGTCACAATGTTGTTGTTTTATTAGTTATTAGATCGTGTCAGCTCTTTTTTTTTTTTGTTAACATGTACCCAAACTTTTGTATTTTATTCCCGACTGGGCACCTCCGAATACACACAGTTCTTGGCTAAAATTAAATTAACACTTTCTATAGGAGACCGCGCGCTTACTTCACACCTAATTTCAGTTCTCTTCGAGTGTGCAAATCCTATTGTTAAATACTGTTCCGGATATTTTTTCTCGTCTAAAATGTTGTTCACTTAATGGATGACACATAAAGGTATTTTTTTTTTTTTTAACTATGACAACAGATAAAGATAGTGTGTATCTAGCATGAATATTTAGTTATCCTTGCAGTGGCAGTTCACTGATTTTCAATCAATCCGTAACTGCGATCACCAGTGAAACGCATCAAACCAAATGGTTTGATGAGATGAAGTCTACCGCGGGTATTGTACGCACGCAACGATTTGCACGAGCAATTTGCCTACATGTGTGACACGTACTGAAGCTAGTCGAACACTGCAAAACAGCCCACTCGAATGACAAATCGAGAAAATCACAGCACGAGAGATGAAGATCACCACCACCGATCGAGTGGGTATCCAAATACTAAAGTGGTAGCCAAACAGAGATGCTAATCGTGGCAAGGGGAACAGAAAAGAAGGCCGACCCGCCTCTTTTGTCGCGCAACAGTATTGGTATGGCTTGTATCCAAACACACCCAATACTACGAAGCGGACCGATCACCGAAACGCCGATGATCACAAGTCGCAATCGCAACGGCAATGCAAAGAAGAAAATGAAGAAAATCTGTCTGTGGCCATGGCGCAGGGTATTCGTATTCGTATCTATGAGATACACCATTCTCTGTCTGCCGCTGTGATCTTCGCGATACATTTTTCCATACCTTAGTGGTGGTATTTCTTTAGAATTTTTTTTTCTTCAAATGTATTGCACTGCTTGTGTGAATAAAATCGGGCGGAGCCAATTTTGGTATGGTTGAGCGGCCAATCTGAAGCCAGCAAGCGTATCAGTTGTAGGCGGAGATATTTGAATGCTATGTTTAATGAGCATGATCATAACAGTAATCAAAGTTAATTGTGTGATTGGAATTGCGTAGAGCAGGCGTACGGCGCGGTTGCGGTTAGTTCTTTAGTGGTTGCTATACCTGTTTGTTAATTGGGTGAGGCATGAGGCGTGCACACATTATCGCAGCCATAACCATTTCGATTCGATGAACGTCAATGAGAATCAAATTGGCTGCTATCAACCATTTATAAGGTATTTCCGTCTCGAAAGCAGGGTGCAAAGGCCAGTTCACCTGCTTTTACCCAAATAGAATTTTTTTTACATATTTGATTTGAGTCGCTCGCAGTTTTGTTGACTGATGGGTGGCACGAAATCCATGAATCTTATCGCAGTTGGACTTGGGGCAGCTATGTTTCTGTGCTACCCATATTGACATCACAAACGGAACTTTATAGATAGGTACCTATATAGTTAGTTTCATAAGTTCCTTATGCCATGAGCTCTCCAATCTACATAGGTTAGGCTAGGTTGAAGTGGCTGTCGGCTAGCCGACACACTTAGACCATATTAAGGTCCCTTGTGATACCAGATGAATCTAAAATTTAACTCTTCCTACTCGTTGAACCAATTGGAGCTTCTGATGAAGCGTAGGAGATTACGAATGTCTGTGTTTTTTAAATCGTTCACATCATTTTAGTAGACCGCTCCCAAAATGGAGTTTTCGTCTTTGTGAGAGGGCCGGACAAGTACAGAGGAGATGGAGAATAGTTTCTTCCTCCTCCTCGTCAAGACAGCTTCTGCAAAAATCGTTTACAAATACGCCAAGCCTTGTTGCATGCCTGCCTATGGGACAGTGTCCTGTGATGACACCTATCGTAGCACTGGTATCAAAGGTGATCAAGTATCTAGAACGTTTTGGATCCAGCTTTGTCCAAGTCTGTTTTGTCGCTAGACATGTCGAGCCGCTTGTCCATTTAAGATTTGTTCTATTGATAGCATCCAGCTTTATTAGTAGTTTAGTAGTTTTGCTGTTTGGTTTTCTGGAGCGTAGAATAAACCAGTCACCGAATAGCGGCTAAGGGCTGGAACGTCCAAAACAATGACAAAGGCATCCGGATTCGTATAGTGATTCTTCTCGCCCGTTTATTCTCTGTGGATTAGAATTATACATCGGTACATACATAAAAAATGAGGTACATTAAGGAATACAATAGAATTAATTATATACAAGTACGCAATACAATAATATGCAATTTGCCTCTTACTTCTTTTATCGTTCGTTTAAAACAAAAAGAACGAAAATGGAAAGTTGACAGGTACCTACCTATTCATAAGTTACGTTAGAAAGTTAACGAGAGGGCAAGACATTTAACATCCTTATGCCCCGGCACCCAACAGAGGTGAATATTGAACTGCCCCGCCATCTCTCTGAGAGACGAACGACAGTTTTGGGCTGTTATAGAATTTGTAGAGACTGATTCCAGGCACTTAATAGCAGCTTGACTATCCGAGAAGAAATGGATATCTTTAGCAGATATCACGTTTACTTTCAGATAAGACTTCTTTTATCGCCATTATTTCCGCCTGAAAAACGCTACAGTGATCAGGAAAACGGAAGGAGAGACTGAGATTTAGTCTATCAGGGAAGACACCACCACCAACAACGTCCATAGTTTTCGAACCAACCGTGAAGAAGTGGATCAATTCTTCACCCAGGAATGCTTCCTCCTCCCAGAATGATCTGGTGGGAATAGAGACCGAGTCGAGGAGTCGATGATTCCTGGGAGGTTCTGAAAATCGTTCAGGATAGCGGCATGTCCAGTTGTTTTACTGGTTCATTGTGAAGTAGCTGAAGATGTCAATGGATGCCAGATGAAACAGTATGTTAAGTGCAGCAGAGGGGGTAGTACGAAGAGCCCCGCCGATGCACAAAGCAAGCTGTTCTTTGGACTTTGCTTAACTTATCACGATTGATCGCTTTGTCCAAAGCAGTCCACCAGACCGTACGTGATTATCGGCGAGTGAGTGATACGAGGCTGTAAGCCCCATTTGTTCTCTTTTTTGCAAGAGAAAAGTGCCACAGTGGCTTTTTTCACTCTTTCCAATCTACATAACTACTTTAAATGTTTATTCATTCATACCTAGACCTATATACCTATACTATAAATACAACATTTTCAAAATACATACCGTAAATTGTTGGGTTACAGTAGAACACGATGGCTGATGACAACCGAATGCCCATATAGCACAACAAATGAATGTATACCTGATAGAACATCAGCATCGTCTGCCCGGTCCACAAGAAAGGATTCCCTTTAAGCTGTGCCAATTACAGATCTTCTTAGCATCGCATACAAGATCCTATACCTATTATCTGCGGTAGACTTATATTATACCTATTGATGAACGCCTAGAACCCTTCGTATGCATCCTGCTTGGACATTATCAGTGCGGCTGTAGGCCGGGACATTCCACCGTAAACTTAGACATATCCTGATAAAAAAAAAAAAGAAGTCGTCGATACCCACCATTTTCTCATTGAATACGAAGCCTTCTATGACGGTATCTAAAGGGTCCGCCATCTAACTTTTTTTTTTCAACTAGTGCTTATTTCGCGAATGGTAACACTGATGGTTACCATTCATGGTCTGGTCTGATTTGACAGATAATTAATTTTATCCTTCCGCTGAACGAATATGGTTGTGTATACGCTTGAACAACGCTGGGAAATATTGCGACATTACTTTGAAAATCATGGTAATGTTGCAGAATGTGTGCGAAAATTGCGTACGGAATTTGGAAGAAGAGAAGCACCGTCAGCTCCGTATGTTCGTTATCTTGTGAAAAAAGTGAAAGAAACTGGCATCCTCATCGATAAACCAAAGCGTGAAAAGCCAAAAACAGTGCGTACACTGTTTGGTGCGGAATTGGGTCCAGAGGCATAATTGGGCCATTTTTCTTCGAAAATGAGCAAGGAGTGGCCGTTACAGTCAATGGCGATCGTTATCGGGCCATGTTGAACGAATTTTTGTTCACAAAAATTGAAGAGGAGGATATTGGCAACATTTGGTTTCAACAGGACGGCGCTACGTGCCACACAGCCGAAGCTACACTCGATGTTTTGAGCTCTGTTTTTGAAGATCGCATTATCAGCCGCAGAGCTGATGTCGTTTGGCCACCTCGGAGCTGCGATTTGACACCGTTGGACTATTATTTGTGGGGTGCCGTAATAGATAAGTGCTACGCCGACAAGCCAGAGACAATTGACGCTTTAAAGGACAATATTCGTGAAGCCATTGTTGAAATACAGCTCCACACAATCGATAATGTGCTTAAAAATTGGACCGATCGTGGTGGCTACTGCATGGCCAGCCGAGGCAGCCATTTGAATGAAATTATTTTCCATTATTAACCGGAAGGATTTTACTTTCAAATAAAAAAAGAAATTTGAGAAAATATTCAGTATTTTTTTTTTATAGCATTTTCAAAAAAAAAAGTTATTTGGCGGACCCTGTATATGGAGACGAGCTAGTTTTGGCATCCCTATACAAAACTTGTCCATCGGTCCGACATCCGTCCTCAGTAAAGATCTCACTGGAAACTTTAAATCCAAATAAAGACTTAAGCAAAGCATCGCGGTGTTATGTGACTTCTTCAACATAGGTTGAATGAATTGTGCGAAACGCACCAGGTCAACCCACAAGGCTCGATTGTCAAAAGTCTACTGGCATAAGGCATACCGACATAATTGGTAGAACGCACAGCGGCGAGATTACACTGGTGCGTTTGCTAATTTAGGAATGGATGCAGCGGAGGAACCCCTTGCCTTAGGTGGCACTCACAATTATAGGAGACCTCAACCGAATTTGAATACGCACCTTTAGAGGACAACAACTATCCTAAGTACCTACATTTCGCTGGAGTAAGTTCGCTAAGTATCGAGCTAATTGGAGCGACGTATTAGTTGACGGCCTCGATTTAATCATAGAGCCGCCGAAGTAAGTAAGCACTTAAAAATATTGTCACCGAACCTGAACCTAAGACGGGACCGAGGAAATACGTAACTGTTGGCAGCGTGTCATAGACCACATAAAGTCTAGAACATACCTATTCTCCCAGGTGGATAAATGCCCGCTAGAACTCTAGCGCTGGTGACACAAAATTGACATTTGGTTAATATCGTTTCTTTTCACTCAAAAAATAAACGGATTTTGTTTGTTTCAAGCAAATTGAATTGACAGATGACAGCTCGTGTTTTTATTTCCCTATAACAATAAATTTTAAGCTAAACATTTTACATTTGAAATTTGAACTGTCAATGCTACTACATAGTCGTTTATGTCGTTTTCCATTGGTTTGACTCGGCGATCCACTCATTCTGTAATCCAACGCAACAAGAAAACTGCTTCTGATTGAATCCATAAAAGTACCCAGTGGTGAAATGCCAAAAAAATAATCTACGGCAGCTGTCAGCCGACTTGTATAAAATACATAAACTACACTTGCGTAAGTGCTTCTTGTGCGGATTCTGACTTCAAATCAAGAAACGCAATTCTCTTCTCAGAATCACCCGAAGAGTATTTTTTGTGCTAATGGAACGGTCTCAGAAGTGATTTTTTCGATTCCGGACTCTCCCGGACGCTTCTTTTTGCCCAATGGAAAACGACATTAGAGTTCAATGGAATGCGGCCAATAAAGTTATGGCAAGCTAAGGATACCAAATAGCGTTCACCAATTTATTTTGCTGTTGTCTTAAAAACGATTTAGATTTCAAGACACTTGAAATTAATTTATAAAATTCTATATCAGACATTGGCCGTGTTCCATTGAACGCAAGAAGTCTAGCACATAATATTACCTAATTCCGAATTTAATGGACGAACTTCAACACGAGTTGTGTTTGATTTTCCAATATTTGAATTTGATTGGCAGTTCAATGTTTCTTTTTCAATCTAAAGGCACCAAGTGACAAAGAACAGAAACTGAAACAGAAACAGAACCCCACACATTTGCAACAGAAACAGAATTAGGAACAGAACATTTTTTTTCCAGCAACGGAATTTAGCGACAGAAAAATGGCTGTTTGGCGACAGAACGTAAGCAAGTCTGTATTGTATATTGATTGTTTCTGTTGCTGCCAAGTTATCGTGGGAAGGAGGTTTTTTTTTTCGTTCAGATAATACTGCATCTGTCCTCTGGCTGTTTGTTTCGCATCGTATTGTGATGTGTTTGAATAAAAACGAAAAATTAAAGAAAAAAAAAAAAAGGGTTTTTAGAAGAGGAAGAGGAGAGAATAATAGATTTCGTTGGAAATAACGAAATATTGTACAATGTCCGACACCAATTATTTCGCGATGGCGAAAAAAAAAAATCGGCGTCAGCCATCTTAATACGGATCTGTTTCTGTTTCAGTTTTGTGTAGCTGAGCGAGCAACGTAAACAGGACCAGAATTTACTACATTACGAAAAATCTTTCTGTTCCTGTTTCTGTTCTTTGTCACTTGGTGCCTTAACAAGTAATTTTTCCATTATTTGCCTAAAATAGAAATTTCATAACCTCAATCTTTTTTACGGAGTTTGACACTCCAACAGTCATATAGAGGCCAATTGAACCCGGCCATTTATGGAGTATTTAAACTTAGAAGTGTCGCTCTGTAAATCAAGGGCTTACGATTTTACTTCTTATGCATTGGCAAATAATGTAAATATCTGCAAAGGGACGTAGCCAATTTTCACTGATTTTTTAATAAAATTGTCATTTCCTCGAAATTGGTTATTTTTAGGCAGGTATTTTGGTGGTAACAACTATCTTATGGAAGGGTTACGTTCTCAGTTTTTTTTTTCTTGTTGTGAAGGAAATTTGATATAAAGAGGTGTTATTGTGAATGACCCACTATTTCAGTAGCTGTCACTTTTGAAGCTTTTATTCTTTGACATTTGACAAGTAGAAACTACGCCATTACTAAAAATGGACCGATAAACGCTTCAACAACGCATTGAAATTATTAAAACTCACTATAAAAATGGTGAAAATCTTGCAGCCCAGTTCGCAAAACTAAAGCATTTTTTGGTCGTCGTGAAGCACCTTGTGGGACCGCAATACAGAAATTGTTGGGAAAATTCGGTTGGGACAAGTAAGTGATGTGAAGAATAAAACCCTTGCACGTCGCTCAAGAACAACTGAGTATATTGCTGCTGTAGCCCAAAGTGTTGAAGAAAATCCAGGTTTGTCCATTCCTCGTCGTTCTTTGGAATTGGGCATTCCACAAACGTCATTACACGGTATTTTATGGTCGGCGCTACGTGCCACACAAGCAACGAAAGCATTAATCTTTTACGGACCGTGTTATCTCTCGGAGAGGTGAACAAAATTGGCCACCGAGATCATGTGATTTAACACCTTGCGACTTCTTCCTTTGGGGCCACGTGAAAGATAAGGTCTACGCCAACAGCCCAGCGTCGATTCAAGACCTCATAGATAAAAGTCGTGAGGCTATCGAGGACATAGGGCAGCCACTTTGCGATTTGGTTATGGAAAATTTCATGAAAAGTATATGGTCCTGTATGCGTGCTCGTGGTGGCCATTTGGCTGATGTTCATTATTAACGGATAAATCGGTTATTTTAAAACAAAGTAAGAGCCACATGTCAATTTGATTTCTAGTCAAAACTTGTCTGTTTTCAACAACCCGATTATTCTTCGTGTTGATTTATTATTCTTGGGACCGTACCTCTCTAAATATAGATAAATATAGATAGATACGAGTACGATACACAAACTTGTGAATGTCATGTCCACTGATTCAGCATAATGTGCTTTTCAATTAAAACTTTCCAATTTTTATAGAAAATGTATGATTGTACAAACTCGTATTGCAAAAGATGACAAACAAAATCTCAGATCTTATTCACTTTTCAGAACATTTTAACGAATAAGTTGACACCTTTGATCTGTTGCGACATCATATGCAACACCAAGATGACAGATACAATCAATTGCCACACTTAAGAAAACAAAATGACAATCGGTTGACTCGAATATCAAAGCAGCACACCAACGTGAACCGAACCACGTTCGCCTCGCAGTAACTTGAGATTGAACTCGGGACCAAGCTGTTGCTATAAAAGGAAAAGGATCAATCGACTTAATGTCAGCTGAGGCCTTGATGTTTCCCTAGACATATTGGCATCCGGATGGTCAATCATACATACAAGTCTATTTGTACATACGGGTAGGCATGTCCACTTCTATTGGATTAAAATGTTTTCCCACTTGAACACGAGATTTGGGCGATGCCGCACCTGATTGCAACCACTTAAACCGGGGTGTGAAAATTATTTTGGTGGATAACGCAACGCAACAAAAACAAAAAAAAAAAAAATTGTCAACACATGGTGTGCGTTCTTCCAACAAAGAGGATACAAGCATCAGCAAACTAGATCAATATATTCGGTATCTCTTTGAATGACGTGTAGCGGCGAGGAACCTCAAGAGGACATGTTGTTTCCTTCGACCCTCGACTGTACAGTGTGTATGCGCGCACAGCGCTACTGTGTAGCTGTGATCGTCATGGTTCATAAATATTTTGGTGCATAGGGCTGCGCTCGGTGCGGATGCTCATAAATCGCCGGTTTGACATCGGCTTTATTAGATGATGTTGTCAAATTTTTGTTAATTGTTTGTTCTACTCTTATTTATGTTAATCTTTGCTACATACGCTCTATCTGTTTTAACAGTGTGGTTGGCTATTTGTTTCATTCAACGACGGGTGACGGTGCTATAATTTGTCATTTTTTAACGTTTTAATTTCATAAAAGAGCGCCCTTTGCAGTTAAAACATAAACGAAGTCAATAAAGTATTTTACTATGTTTTTCAATAGGTAAGCTTAATAATACATAATTAATATTTTGAGTTTTATTTTGATTGCTAAGAAAATGCCACCGGCATCTAACTGAAATGAGATGGCTTTTTTTTGTATTTAGAATTTGACATTCATTTGATTATTCGCTAGCTAGCCATCTAGTGATCAAAGGAACGCGAGCAAATTTATTTTACGTTGACAGATATTTGTTACTTTTAACAGCCTTCAGTTAAAGTATAGGCTGTATCGTACTGTGATTGGCCAAAGCCCTCTGTTAGTAAGACCAGCTTTGGCGGCAAGGCAAATGTTGACTTTATATCAATTTTGGGCGGTAGTTTCCACTCCTTTTTTCGAAGGTGACAATGTTTTGAGATATGAACTTAATTGATAAACATTGGCACCTATTTTAGCCTTTTATCAAATACCTCTTCACACAGGAAATGAACTCCCACGACATAAATATACCTTCATCTACTAGATTCGTCTGACAGATAATTATATTAATATCCTAATAATTACTTGTGAAAAAAGACTTGCTGGTACATAACGTAGTGGGAGGAATAGATATACCACATTTTTTAGGAAACATTTACTCAATTCATTTGAACTTTTAATTTGGACATTGAAGAAAATGTTTTTTTTTTTCTTACCCAACGTGTGTCGGCTAAACGCTGACCACCAAAGTACACTTTTTGGGTGGCCACCGCACTTAAGCGTTTTCCCGCGGTTTGTTTGCATTCTCATTTGTTGGCTATTATTTCAAAATGGATATAACAATTTTAAAAATCAACAAAATCAGCGGCTTAATAGAAAAATAATACAAAAAATAGATGCATTCCTTAAAACGCAATTAGTCTTCGCGTGTATGGGTGCACCTTATATACTGTGTGGGCTACAGAACATAATATACTTATCATTTTTGATTTGGGTGTCCATAGAGGCGGTGTTATTGATACGGGATAGGAATTTTCATGTCATATACCTACTAGAGTTAGAAATATATAGGAAATATAAAACATGTTTTGACTCTACAGCGCAATCCGTGCACGTGTCTAAGACTGTTCTACTTCTAGTTTTATGAATCCAGAATCCAGTTAGTAGACGACTTGCCGCTGTCGAGCTGTCTTGTAAAGTGTAAAGTATTTGATTTGAGTTTATTCTGACTGCTATAGGCATTTTTTTTTGAGCTTCAACCTCAGCAAAGCAAAGTAAAGTAGGATTTTCAGCACGCAATTACAACAACTATTGTGAGTCTCGCAGTGTCATGTATTGCGTAGTCGTTGTATTTGCGTGCAGAAAATCCTACATTACTTTGCTTTGCTCAGATTGAAGCTCAAAAAACAGGCCCAATATAAGAAGCGCTTTATTGAGCACCAATCTTAGGAAAGTAGACGAATGCTCAGTAAAACAGTTCAGAGTGACATTTGCGCCATAAAATGGTATAATCTGGTATAATTTCTTTTACGTATTATTTATGAAGCATTTAAGAGGCCTGTTCTCCGAAATGCATTTCGCACCGATGATGTTGTGGGTTATAGGATTGGGGGTTTAGATTGCACTCTAAATTTTTTTTTTAATTTTTGCACAATTTTTCAGCCTATGCAGGAAAACAAAGGACGCTTTTCTCAGAATCTAACTCATATACTATAACCCGTATGTACATAAACCATCGAATGTCAAATGTAGCTAGGAATTACGGGTAACCATATAAACTTCAAAGATTTAGTAATGAAGACTGTGCTTTAGATATATTCAGTTCAAGCAAAGTTGCAAAACAAAACAAAGCAAGGAAAGAGTCGTATGCGACTGACTAGGTATCGTATTAAACCAAAACAAAAGCATCGAATTTTGATAGGTATTGTTTATTTTATTTAAAATAATAACTATAAGATATTTAGTCTTGCATGTTATCTTAATTTTGAATACTTAAGTGAAAGGCAACAGGTAGTCCGTATCCCATTTGTTGCGCTTTCTGTTTCTATCTCTGATAGGACTGTCAGAAGAATATAATGCTGTCACTCTCGAAAATACGATAGATTCAGCATAATTGCAATCCCAGTATAATCACTGGGAATCAACAAGCTGTTTACTAAAAAATCGCTGGCTTGGATTTCAGAACACTCTTGCGAGTCTGGATTTTGTCTCAGGGTTGCTGCAGATTTACCAATCCAAGTGCGTTTGAATTTGACAACTAGTGGAGTCTGTTTACGTTTTCGTGAAGTTTTTCAACCGAAAAGAAACGCATTGCATCGGGCAGATCTATTTTTGTTTCTTATTTATGTACAAATGTTTAGAAATCAGTCTGGGCGCAAATTTCGAATGTTTTACAATTAAACTGAACCAGTTAATAGAAACGCTTAGAAAAATGACGAATACACATATTCCAATCGCATGACTATCAACAAAAACATAGCGAGTGACGTTTTTATGTTCGATTAGAAACAAGAAATCTGAAATCTGAGAGCGAATCTAAAGAAGCCCAATTGAAAACCACACACTAAAAGTTTTAAACTTTCACTCTAAATATATTGTAGGTGTGCAATTTTATATGGAAAAGCGATCGTTAAATGACGCCTGGACACTAATATGATTTTATTAGTATAGCGTATAGTAGTATTTCCCAATTGCCAAACTACGTAACACTTCAATGGTACGTACAAGCCTGCATCTGCGACAAAAAAAACACAACAAATGTCTATTTTCTGCTTTCGTTCCTTGACAAAAAAAAGAATAACACGATAAACATTAATGCGGCAATTTACACATTCACTGGCAATTTCAGAAATAAATTATTCCTTTCTAGAACGAATCAAAGTGATTTCTTTCCTCCACTTGCAAAATTACGAATGCAGAAAATTCGCAACGGCTTTTTGAGATCACCGTGAACGTTTGGCAGACGAGTTGAAAAAAAAAACCCAACGAAATGAAAAGTGGTGCTAACTCAAACACTTTGGTGTGATGAAACCGAATGTTTTACTGCTCAGTGCGGGCCCTTTGAGCGGATAAAATCGCGCAAAAATACTTGGGAATGGCACAAAATCCGTTTTATGTTTGCGCACATCAAATGTGCCACAACTGACAATAATATATGCGTATTTCGAGGATAAAAAGACACAACCAACCATCATTCGAAAAGCGCATTCATGACAGTCGTCATTTCCACCGACACGCGGCCATCACTTGAAAGTGCGAATATTCGCGTCTTGTTATCGCCTGTGCATTTATTGGAACTAACCTACCTACCTCTTATAAATTTGAGTGCTAGGTATACATTCAGAAATGACATAAATCGTCCAACCATTGGCGTTACTGATGGGCGGCGAATGCGTTTTGCTCTCGTTTTTTTTTTCTGTTGCTGCTCATTTTAAATAAAATGTTCAATTAGAAACCTTATGCACGGGTCGTTTTGGTATCTTTGCCGAAGTCAAATACCATCAGCTCTATCTCTGCAGCAACATCATACGTGTGATCATGAGGCATCCTCGGCGCATAAGCTACAGATTCGGGAGGCTATGGCTAACCCCACTCTAAATATACGAAACCAAAAGAATGAGAGTTCGCTTCATGGTGCGCTTGAACGAATGAACGCTTCGACGGCATTCTGATTTGTTGCTGCATATGCTGTCGAGTGATCGCGGTACTGCTGGCTCGGTATCAGCATCATGTCATTGCGGATAAACTGAATTCTGAACGCGAAGACTTACCAGTCCTAGAATAAGTCTCATATATCATACACACAGTTTTAACGTATATACAGTTCTTGGTCTATAACTAATTAATAATATTATTATTATTCTTATAAGTTTCTTTCTGGTTTTTCTAGTTCGAGGTTTGTGCGTTTCATTTTCCTTTTTGGATTGGACCGAATACGCTTTCTTGGGAATTCTTGGCTTCTCGGATGCTCGGTTGCTGTTGAGAGACGCGTTGTGCTGTGCAGCTCATTTTGATATCTTTTCCGCATCATGATCTTCGATGATAGACGCGGTTTAAGTGCATAAAATTGCTGGCTATAAATAAGATTTAATGAATCATTTTGGTTTGGCTGTATTAAAGTATTTTTGTTTTCCTTCTGCGGCTAAACTGGGATGTTGCAGAGGAGCTCAGGCGTAGAAATATTTCAGGGATATCGAATAGGTACTGAAGGGATGTTGAACTAATTGAAATGCCAGGTTTTACTTTTTAATTAAACTCAACTCAACTTTTATTATTTACTGACTTTCAGATTTAGGGCAACGTGATATTTCTATGTTCCAAAAATGGTATTTCTTTTTTAAATATCTACCTTTGAAATGAAAAACAATTTATAATTCATATTTTATGAATTGATTTAATGAATAAAATTATGTCGATAGACTAACTTCCGGTGCGATGTATGTTTGAGCTCCTTTAAGAATCTTCTTCCAGTATTTTATATCTACTATTTCTGGTGTTAGTGTGGCAATATCTTTCGAGAGTTATCCTTAAACACCATTATGAATGATGATTGTTTGGACCCGCAAAAAAGTGCCTAAGAATCTGATGCTCTATCGTGCCGACTATACTAGTTAAGCAACCACAAGCCCTACATTGATCGTTTAGCTACAGCTAATCCGAATTTCGCTTAATCAGACCATTGGCACTTGTATTTTTTATTGATGCGTAGTTAATTCTTGCTATACGATTCGACTTCTTGCAGTACAGCAATCCGGCTGCCCGAATCAAAACACAATTCCTGAAGCAAATCAACCAAGCAACTTGAATCCTCCCAAATTACAGCCACCAACGACATAAGCGAGCTGCATCAGCCAACAGCCAAGTACCTTCCTATAGTCATACCTACCCTATTTTAAGTTATAATAGATAATTAAATAGCGAAAAGTATCCCCTGACAAGCAATGTCTTAAAAAATATATCATTCCGGTTACAATTCTTAAAAAGCCACCCTCACCCACACCACACCGCATGATGAAATGGAGTTATCCATTTCTTAATTAAAAATGCAGCAGACCTGACAGACAATCCTCGAATCGCTGGATGCGTATGTGTAATAATGACTGTGCAGATTATAAGAAGCATTTCGCTCGATTTAGAATTCATTTCCACCGCCTCTTTGATTTTCAGCAATTTGCAACGAATGTGCAACAGTTGAGAAAATATCTTTTCGTCAAGGATAATAAAATTAATATGATAAATAAAAAAAATCTGAGAGAAAACAAAATTATGTTAAGAATTTCTCAAGAATATAGGTACCGAACATGTACATAAATGACTCACAATTTGTCCACACATTCCGTTGCATACGAAATCTCTTACATATTTGCATATAAATGGAAATCCGACTGATTAAGGTACAACAGGTGCAGTTATACAGTGGATGGATTCCAACATAATTTTTAGATTTCATTTTGAATTTGCTGCCGTGGCTGAATTAGATAGTAGATTGCAGTACTTTCGAATCCGTTCCCAATATGGGTGGACTTCTATCAAATATGGCTGTAGCGTTGTCTTTTGAGTTTAATCGGGTGGTAAAAGTCGAAGAATAATAAATGAATGCACCAACAAACGGGTAGTTTTTCGAATTTCAAAATCTTCTTGCGTTCTTTAACTCACTCTTTCACAGGGCGGATGTCTCGATTTTTAGTTTTATTTAACGTTCTCACAGATCCCTCTGGCTGCAATGAGATAAATGAAAACATTAAAATAGCTAATCTTCTGAAGACGACTAGAATTGCTGGGCTAAATAATACCCTAAACTCGACAAATTGGTCATTACTAGGCTTTAACAAAGTCAAGTTCCTACTCAGTCAATACATTCTTGACTAGAATTGTCGGCTACTCCTACAAGCGTCAACTTGCAAAACTATTTGCGTGACCAATCTAGGCCAATAAGAGCTTAAACAGATGCAGTAAGTCAGCGGTCAGACTTATTAAACTAGAGTTTAAAACGTTCACAGTTCCCATGATCAATACCACCTTTCCTACTTCAATTCAGCCATATATACGAACTGTCAACTAGCCCATGTGGTATTCGATTGGGCGCTCTCAGAACACATTTTTTGGTCTCATATCACTTTTTACGTTCGTTTTGTACAAAAAGAGCAATATTCTTCAGATTTCAAAGCGAATCTGGATTTTTTTTTTCAGATTTTGAGGTCAAAAAATGGGTGGAGTTTGTTTAGCTTTTCGTGATTTTTTTCTACAGCAAAGAAAGTCGTTGCATCGGGTGAATCTATTTTTGCAAATTATTTATGTATAAATATTTTGAAATTAATCGGGACGCAAATTTCGAATATTTTAATATAAAATTGAACGATTGCATGGAAAACGCTTTGAAAATTGTTGAAGAGGAAGTCATAATAACGATGTAGATAATAAATCCTCCAAATTTGTATCCATGGCTATTTGCTATTTATGCACATATTTCTTTATTTTGATTTTCACGAAACTTTTCGTACCTATTTGTTTTGAAAACAAACTTCTTAAAACGACGCAAAACAGCTGTCCAAAGTATGTTGGTATTAGTGACAGTGTGTGCAAATAGTGATCCAAATCATTTTTCCCAATGAAACATGCAAAGCGATTTAAATAAAAAATTTGTTTGTCTCAAAACCACATGAGGCACAAGTCAGCCAGATGTCACGAAAGTTCAAAAATTCCGGCTCACCAACACACTCTCAAAAAATATGAGCAACTTCCGCTGTCTGCAAAGTTGATGTCAGCGACTCAGCGTTCAATGAATTTTATCCGTTAAATTTGAAGTTATTCGTTGCGTGTGAATAGTATTTCTTTTTTAGGAATAAGTGTACTTTTGCTTGTACAATGAACAATTTAGATTGGTTGAGGGAAAATGAAAACATTTTGAGCAATTTTTTTTCAGTAAGTTAAAAAAAATGTAGTTACTCACGAAATCGAAGTTAATGATAGGCCTATTTTTTTGAGCTTCAATCTCAGCAAAGCAAAGTACGTATTTGACACTTCGAGACTCGCAATAATTGTTGTAATTGCGTGCTGAAAATCCTACTTTACTTTGCTACATAACACCGATAGGAAAACAAAATTGCGAATTTGAAAAAAAAAAAAAAAATTAGGGGGCCAGCGGAAGGAGGATTGTGAGTTGGGGGTTTCAGTATCGTTTGTCTCTGATACCCGCCTCAAGAACTACGACCCCCAATTGTTTGGTGAAAACGTTTAGCATCAAAGGCAAAGTGAAAAATGACCATGCTTAGTGAGGAGAATGAAAAGAGAATGCTTAAAACACTGGTCTGGACACTTTTTTATTATGAAATGTAGTTTAGTAAATAAATCATAAATAATAAATAAATAAATCCCACGATATAAGAGCACTGGTCTGGACGCTTCCAAAAACCGTGCCTACACGTTTGAGTCTGGGGTATAGTAATTTTTGGTTTGTTTGTACATACATAGGTAGGTACTTGTTTTTTGTTGCTTCTTTAGGTGGTTTTTCAAGAGTCGTCAATAATGCTTTTGTAACGACTTTTTAGTATTTTTAAAGTTAAGTAAATAAACAGGCGTGCTAACGCTCATTGCTTTTCGGCCGATCAAACATCTAGCCATTCTAGCATGTCTTCAGGCAAACTATACTCAGCTTCTGGAAGTGCTGCTGCGGTCACATCTAAAAAACGAAAAAACCTCAATATTCCTTTGTTCTGAAAAGCGCTATGGTGTGCATGGGGAAGCGCAGTTTCACATCAACCAAGTCATATCTGACAATAGTTATCATAAATGCGCTGGACTCAGTGATTCACAAAGATGTATCTGATCGAGTACAGAAGTCTCCGGAAAAGATAAGTATTTGGTATATAAAGAACAGATAATATGCATATTTCCAAAGAAAATCCATCAAAGTCTATGGAACTGGGTGAAAAGAACCCTTCAAATCTTTTCAGGTATTAACCTTCACTGGGAGGACTGACAAAATGCTTCAGACGACATGTTGTCTCGTATGACAAGCCATGTGTAGAATTCTATCCGTTAATCATAGCTTAGATCTCGCTGAACTAGCTAAAATTGCAGACAAAATAATAGAGTTCATTCGCTAAGGCTGTATGCTCAAGTCTCAACCGACTTTCGTGATGACAACCCTGAAGAACTATCAGAGAAGAGGCCGTTGGCCTTCGCCGAAATGTCCGAAAATCAACTGGAGTCCGTCAACTATAATGCACATCCCCGAATATACTTTAATCGCTATTCAGAAATACGTCTTTGGAAAGCCTAAAATCATTTACCCGCAATCAGAGCTGGTTGGGATTACGTTGCGAGAAGCACAGAGAGCCGGTGCGGAAATTTCACCCGAAAGCGACTGCAAGCAAATCATGCGAACTGCGAACAAAACAGTTGCAGCTCCCGACCATGACAAGTGTTCTCCAGTATTCATTGGCTGCACTGAAACAAACAAACTTAGACCAGTAATGATAATAATAATATATCTCCGTGGATGAATTAAATTCAGCACACCTACATGGCAGATTTTCTCTATGTTTACGTAATACAAAAAATAATTAATATTATCAAAATTCAAAAGTCATAAAGATATCCCAACAAAAACTTGACGTTTCATGAAATGGCGACGTTCAGCTTCGAATATTAATAAAAACTAACTACATACAGATGTCGCATCAGTCGCTATAAATATTTCAAAACTTCTGAACTGAACATGTTTTTGTTTCAACTTGCTTCTTCAAAACTTCTTGTCTTGGTAGGGAGTACCTTGACCTCAAGTAGTTTCACAATCGCCAAAAATATTTTATTATGTAATACTTTAAGTCATATTATAACCGAATATATAAAAACCATCAGGCATTTAAATTGTTATGTGGTATTCGATTGGGCTTCTTCAGATTTGATCTCAGATTTCAGATTTCCTGTGGCTAATCGAACATAATACGTCACTTGCTCTTTTTGTGTTGATATTCGTGCGACTTAAATATGTGTAGTCTTCGACATTTTTCTAGGCGCTTTCCATTGACTGGTTACATTTTATATTAAGACATATGAAATTTCCGTGCCGATTGATTTCTAAATATTTGTACATAAATATTTCAAAAAAATAGATTCACCCGATGCAATGCCTTTCTTTGCTATAGAAAAAATTCACGAAAATGTTAACAAACTCCACCAGTTGTCGAACTGAAATGCACTTGGATTGGTAAAGCTGAGGCAAATCTGAGTAAATATCTAGATTCGCAAAAATCTGAAAAGATTGCTTTTTTTGTAATTGATCTGAGAGCAAAAAAACTGCTCGGAGAGCGCCCAATCGAATACCACATTAATAAGCACACAACAGTAGTGCCCATTTTTAGAATCAGCAGCACCACCTGCGATGAACTAGTATCAGAGAAGTGTAGCTCTGATTCCGAATTCCAATTAAAACAGTCAGCTGTATTTTGACATTAACCAAAAAAAAAAAGTCCGGTTGCTTCGGCTTCGTGTGGGTGGCAATTTTGAAACAAAAATAAATAGCAGTGTTTATATTTAAACATTTATATTTCATTCGGTGTCTACAATTTGACAATTTGCATATTTGATAGTTTTTTTTTTTATTCGATATTCCATAGTTTGCTTGTGAAGTGATGAAGATTGTGGCTTTTCCAATTCTAGTTGCATATTAGAACTTTGCCGGCAAGTCATCAAATAATGCTAAATCTAACGGAATAAATTTATAAAACGATTATTTAAACTAAAAATTTGACAACATTTTGCGTCTCCTTGCAGTAATGTCGAATGCGAATTATGTAACTGATGCGTGATATCATTTACTTTTGTTTATTTGGGCTGGCTTAAGTTAGCTTGTTTAGGTTTTGCAATATTTTTTTAACAGTTTTTATGTTTACAAAACAACTAAACGAAAATGGGCTTGATACTGTTTGTTACGGCAGCAGCGCATTTATTTTATACACCATTTACCAAAGTCGAGGAGAGCTTCAACCTCCAGGCAATGCATGATATTCTCTACTTAAGGCATAATTTTTCACAGGTAAACAATTACGCTGGTCTACACCTTGAAGGCTTATTGAATATTAAACTTGTCAATTTCAGTATGATCACCATGAGTTTTCCGGAGTTGTACCACGTACGTTTATAGGTCCACTGTTTGTGTCTATTATTTCTTCTCCGTTTATTTTGCTCTTCGAAGCGCTAGAAATTCACAAATTCTGGGCACAATATGTAGGTAAACACTGGAGCTTCGTATTTGAAATGAAGCCGGAGCTACTTTAACATTTAAATTGTCTTCTTCACAGTTCGATTGGTTTTAGCTGGAACAATTGCAGTGTCATGGAGCAAGTTAAGAGAAATGATTACTAAACAATTTGGCATGATGGTTTCGGTTTGGTTTACATTGATAACGATATCACAATTTCATTTCATGTTCTACATGAGTCGAACACTGCCAAATATTATGGCGCTGCCGTTGGGTAAAATGGAATTGGATACATATATGAATGGGCTCATTTGATTTTTTTGTTTTCTTTTCCTTATAGTACTGTCGGCAATAGCGTACTGGATGAAGGGTCATAATAGGAATTTTATTGTTTATTCTGGCCTCGCGATTATTATATTTCGATCGGAGTTGGCCTTGTTTCTTGGACTTTTGTTGGCATTAGACTTATACACCGGAAAGATCACTATAAATGAGTAAGTAGATATCGAGTAATGGTCATAGAAAAAGAGAAGACAACGGTTGCACTGCTCCGATTAAACAAAGGCACTATCCCGCAGTTAGCCAAAATTCGTTCATGTTTCGGAATTTCTGCATGGGGTGGTAAGCAATATGGTTTTGATGGGAGTCATTAAAGAAATTTTACCGATTTTGGTTTTAGTGTTTTCTAATATTTGAAATTTCCCAAAAAAGAAATTGCGATTGCAAATGATTTGACAGTTAAGATACCAATTATTTCAATTGTAGACCGATATTTTCTTTTTTTGCTTCTATAACTAATATAGCTCGCATTTGTTTTCCCTTTTTGACATAAATTTTCCATTTCTTCCAGACTGATAAAAGTGGGAATTCCTGCCGGAATTATTATACTCTCTGCAACTGTAATTGTTGATTCGTTCTTTTGGCAACGACCTTTGTGGCCAGAAGGACAAGTTCTTTGGTACAATACAATTCTGAATAAAAGTGCAGACTGGGGTGTAAGTACACTTTGCAGAAATAAAACTCGCAACTACCCATCAGTTATGAACAATCTCCCAACAGACATCACCATTTTTGTGGTACTTCTATTCCGCAATACCACGTGCAATGGGATTCTCCTTACTATTCGTTCCAATTGGACTTTATATGGAGCCTCGTGTCCGTCCACTTGTGATCTGTGCTATTGCATTTGTAGTTTTGTACTCATTTCTACCGCATAAGGAGTTACGTTTTATAATCTACATATTTCCAGTACTAAATATTGCAACAGCCAGTGCTTGCAATCGACTGTAAGTATTACTTTGTTCATTTTTATCCACATCCCATCCATTATGTTACATGAGATTTCGCTTGCAGATGGATAAATGGTAGCAAATCGGTGTGGGAGGGTTTGCTAGCCCTCGCAGCTGGTGGCCATATATTTTTGAATATCTTTCTGACTCTGTTCCTGCTGGTTGTTTCCAGCACAAATTATCCAGGTGGGGTGGCCTTATCACGTCTCCATAGAATAGAAGCGGCATCAAACAATGTTTCTGTTCATATATCGAATTTGGCTGCACAGAGTGGAGTGTCTCGTTTCATGGAGATTCGTCCCGATTGGAGATACGATAAGAAGGAGAATCTTACATTTACTGACGACCAGTTGGGTAATTACACTCACTTGCTGGTGGAAGCAAAGAGTAAATTCAACGAAGATTGGCATTACTTACAGGAAAACTTCCAATCTCTCGAATTCATTGATTGCTTCAGTAATATTGGCATACAATACAACTCGTTGCTACCTGTAAAAGTCAAAACAAAGCCATGTGTTGGAATAATGAAGCGAAAAGCTGATTTCTTAAAAAAAGTAAAAATACAACTGGCAAAGCCTAAAAAAACCGAGACTGTTAACACTCCCCGGCCGTTGGCATCGCCTAAGTTGGAGCCTATTGAAACACCCCCTGAGGTCGAAAACGAATTAGAACCGATCGAAGAAGAACTGCCCAATAGTTTAATTCCGGAACGAAAAAACACCCCTCAACCAGTTGATGATGAAGACGACGGCGTTGTTATCACCAATGACGAGTCTCTCGAAGAAGCGGGCTTACCTCAGAATAGGGAAATCAATTTCGCCGAACTAAGAAACATCGCCATGGGAAAGATCACTAAAACGACTCGGGCCAAATTACGGGAAATTATCGAACAGCACTATCGTTCCAAGGGTTCTGTTATCGAAAATGACTCCAAGGAGCAGAATAATAACACAAGCGAAACCACCGCCTCATCGCCCAAGCCAGCATCGGGAGAAAAACGCACCAGAGTGACAGTCAAATCTATTATACGACAAGAAAAGATCAAGAACATGATCGAGAAGATCTCTGTGATGGATCTAACGAAATTTTGTGATTTGGATAAGATATCAACGAAAGATTGCCTTAAAAGTGTGATTGACCATATCGATGAGAATAATAAATAAAGTTGTTTTCAATACAGTAAGAGTAGGTGATTTTTTTTTTTTATTTTAAGCCCACATCAAGCTGCGTACTTGTTACTTGCATCATGTTGTGTGTACCGATGAGCATAACATGACCACAGTTATAATAAATGTGCACGCAAAACTATCGTCATACGCTTAGAATATTTATAAAGTATCATATAAGACAATAATAATTTTTTGTACTAAAACTCAAAATGGTTCAAAATAAAATTAACTCTTAAGAGCGACAGTTTTATTTTTTTTATACTATCGCGAGGAGATTCACTTGCGGTCTGCGTTTCAGTGATTTCTTTTTTTTTATCGGGTGTTTGTTAGACATTCGTTGAGCGTACATCTGCGTCTTATATTGCCTGTAAAAACAAATCTCGTAAATTCAGGTTATAATTTTTTTTTTTCCAATTAAATGCTCAATATTATGGATTGAGCCACTAGAGTAGCATACAACTCACTATTTTTTGTGCACATCTTATCACATTGCGAGGTAGAGTGGTAGCAGCACTTGGCTTACGCCTAAGACTATACTACTTTTTCGAGTTGTTGCTCGCGGTCAGTTTAGTACGCTGGATGTTATCCTTAATTGCCTGATAAAAAAAAAAAAACAAGCTATGGAAACAGTAGAAATGCGAAGTCGGGTTTACAGAGAAAAATCGTTGCCGATTTCTTAATCGCTCTACCAGCAGGTACAGAAGATCGGATGATGTGTTCTACACTGTCAACTTCATAACATAAAGGCTATTCGGTGCCTTAATACCGAGTACGTTTATCCCTTCGAGTAATTTACAATCCGCTTTATATTGACGGTGAGGGAAGTGGAAAATTCATCGACAAAGCTACACTCTCGTTTGCAAATGCAGCCCCTTTTATAGGCAATGAACTTATTGTATGCAATCTCTGCATATTGCATATTATGGTGTCTGTAACAAATTGAATGTTGACCTCCCATTAAATACGGAGTTCTCAAAAATAAAAGCCTGTTCAAATAATTACTTTAAACAGTAAAATGAAAATATATTTCTCCGTTTTAAATGCTCCATAGAATGTATTGTTTTCCAGCAGGTCTGCTTGTGACACGTTTTAGGGGACACAATTAACTACCTATTACTTAAAGCACAGAAATATACATTTAATTTTGCTGGGATGGGATTTATGACTTAGGAGCTTATTTAATTTTTTGGAACACTCAAATCCCAGAACAGCTTGAACATTCCACCGAGTCCGACGAGTGACAAGCCCATAGTCAGGCGGTAAAGGACCTGATCCACTACTCCTCCCTTTAAGAAAACTGGCTTGCCATCGGGTTTCTGGAATTTCTGCTGGACATCCTTTAATTTAAAGTATCCTTTCTCGATTTCTCCGGCTCTAACGACATTGCTGGTAGCAAATTGACGAATGACAGCCTGAAAAAAATAAAATTACGTAATGTTACCAAGAGTACTCTACGAGATAAGATGCAGATAAAATTTATAATTTTTCATCGAATGTATTTATTTATGGATACAAATTTATTTTAAAGTTACCCTTGATACGTTCATTTTTGGTTAGATTTAGCAAATCTTTGAAGATCGTGGATAATCGAGGAGCAAAAAATTTGCAATGAAATATTTTGACAGGAAAAAATATGAATTCCACTTCCATAAATCAAACCTTCAGGTGGCGCATTTGGAGAAATGGAGAAAAGTGCTACCAGAACTTTTTTTTTTGTATAAAATGCGAAACCTTAAAATAGGTACCGTCATTAGTGTTGCATTAAAAATAACTTTAGTAAAATTCGATAGGGTTTGAAAGAGAAATTTGTATTTGAAAATGTGTTTCGTATTAAGGTTTACGAAATTTATGCACTATGACAAACTTTTATAAGAGATACTTCAGCCCACAACATGACCCATCCTTCTCCATTAAGCACAGGTTAAAACATGTATTATTGCTAGTATAATATATGAACCTCAACAATTACACACTACTTACTAATTTCGAATGTCAGCATATCATATAAAGGGTATCCCCAACGAGCTCGGTCAACAGCTACTATCTTCGGTTTAACAAAAAAGGCTTAGAAAAATGTGTAGAGCAATTTTTGCACAGCTTATACCATGTTCCCACCAAGCGAAATCGCGAGATTTCGTAAAATCTTTCCAAATCTCCGAGATTTCGCCATACATTATTGACGTGCCGAAATCTCGGGATTTCAGCGAAATCTAGTCGAAATCCCTTTGAGTTCATCCGCCCGTGAGAGGTGATCAAACCGAACAAGCCTACAGCATGAACTTTGGTTTATTTTGTGTTCATTTGTTCATTGTGTACGTCAAAATAATAAGCGCCAAAACAATCAAAAAAATAAAAAATCAAACAGCTGTTTGCCAGCCATTTCAAAATTGACAGCTTATGACTTTTGAAATCACTTCAACTCGGTGGGAACGACTTACGAGATTTCAGTAAAAATTCATCGAAATCTGAACTGTTTCCCTTAAAATTTATTTTCAGACACACTTTTTAAAGTGGGCTATAAGGTACCTAAATTGAATAGCCACAGGGCAAAGATAATGGAATGGATAATGATCGGCCATTGGCAACATTCTTTTATTGCTCACACGTATTCACAGACGGGGGTTGAAATTACAAAAACAGCAGTAAGCAAATGGGTTTTGACGGATGGATCTACGAAAGATATCAATCTCATTTAATCATTCATCTCTGCCGCAGGGTTAAGAAATCAAACGGATCTGCTGGAAAACAATTGGAAGGCTAGAAAAACTTTTTGACAATGACGTCATCAAATAACTGAAACCGAAATCGAAAAACGTAAACAAAACTTCCGACTGACAAAGGAAATCGTTTTCCCGTTTCCGCAGCTGATTAAATTTTCATTAAATTAACTAATAAAATCCATCAGATTAAACAAATAAAATGGGTTTTCTAACAGTTCTGAAGAAAATGCGTCAAAAGGAAAAGGAAATGCGAATTCTCTTGCTGTAAGTATTGAGCTATGTATAATTGATTTTTTTGGTCTAATAAATGTTATTTTGTCTGAAGCGGCTTGGATAACGCTGGCAAAACTACCATCCTTAAGCGATTTAATGGTGAACCAATCGACACAATCTCGCCCACACTTGGATTCAATATTAAAACTCTCGAGCACAATGGTTACACACTGAATATGTGGGATGTTGGTGGCCAGAAATCTCTCAGATCATATTGGAGGAACTACTTTGAGTGTACCGATGGGTTGGTCTGGGTAGTTGATAGTGCAGATCGTATGCGTTTGGAAACGTGCAAAAGCGAGCTTGAGGTTCTCTTGCAAGAAGAGCGTCTGGCTGGTGCCACTTTGTTGGTGTTGGCAAACAAGCAGGATCTGCCTGGAGCACTGTCATCGCAGGAAATTAAAGAGGTAGCGGGTGTAACAATACTTACCTGACTTTGAAGTCATAAATGCATTTTCAGATTCTCGAGCTGGATAACATCACAACCCATCATTGGCTGGTGATGGGCGTCAGCGCTGTCACGGGAGAGCACTTGTTGAACGCTGTTGACTGGCTCATTGCTGACATTGCAAAGAGAATCTTCACCTTAGATTAGAGTTCCAATAAAAAGGCATTTACCTAAATTAAGAAAGCGCTTTATTTCTCAACTAAGTGCAGCTTGTACAACTTTTCATCGTCTGTAGTTCTGAATTCATACTTCATGTTCACCTTTGCTATCTCGGTGAAGCCCTCGTCCAGCGATGGGTTTGTGTACTTTTTTTTGAACGTATTCATGACCATTTGGTTGATCTTAGAGTGGTTGGTGTCAGTCAGGTGACGAAAGGCGATATTATGCTTGACCTGACCAAAGTTCACGTTCATAACAAAACAGCGGCAGGGAACATTATGCCGCTTGGCTATTGCCAGACACTTCCTTCGAGCTTCCACATCAACATTTGTGTTGTCAATGACGCAACTTTTACCCATCTGAATGGCTTTTTCACAGCGATTAAAGCACGCTTGAACACTGCCCAAAGTGTCTGCATTGAGGATGGTGTAGCCGAGAGGCTCCAAAGTATTTTTCGCGAACACACTCTTTCCCGATCCTGGTAGGCCAACAATGATAATCAACTCACAAGTGGTCGATGGAATTTGTGTGCTCTTCGGCTCAATGTGGACCACATCAGTTGGTAGATTTGTTGGATCGAACTCATGCATCGTCCATGGCAGAGGTTTCTTATTGAAGAAGTGCTCCTCTGGGGTGAGAAACTTCAAGCCTACATTCATCGCGAATAGTCTATCACATAGCGAGTGGTCACGCTTTCGTTTACCCTCAGCTTCTCGCCCGGCTGCATCGCCGACATAAAAACTATCCTTAATACTAATTGGCACTCCATCATTCATATTTTCAGACAAGTAGTTCCACATGCCTGGCACTGGTTTTCTGTAAATTCCCTCGCCTGCTGCTATGAACACTTGTATAGGGACATTTAATTTCCGAACGATACCGTTTATTTTCACCTTAAAGTCGTCAAGTTTAACTTTACCCGTACCTATACCACCTTGATTCGTGAAGAAACATATCTTATAGCCTTCTTCAAACAGTTTCCTTAATTTCGTTGGAATGTCTGGGTGAAGAATTTGCCAATCGTCGATGTTCTTCGGGAAAACGTTTCCCGACTTTGTAGTAATTATGGTTCCATCCATGTCGTAGCCAGCGATCTTATTCGACGATTTAATACCCTTGCTGGTGAAAATTACTAATTTACCATTTTCGACCACTTCCCACTTGTCCCTGGAATCCTCCCCAGTAGATGTAGACGGTTCTTCTTCGTTTTTAACCTTTGGTTTCACATCAGGTGGAGGTGGTTTGAAAACAACTTCGAAGGAATGCCGCCCGTACACAATTTCAATAACATCACCATGTTCCGCGACAGTTTCAGTGCCTTGATTCACCATAAAGCCGTTTAGAGAACAAGGATTTATACCTAAGACCTGCAGTTTGATTTGACACTTTTCCAAGCTCACGTCCAGAAGCATTTGTCGTTTGGAGCATTTTATATCCCGGATGCCAGTTTCTTTGCTTCGTCCAATTTCGTTTGCCCCTGAATTGAGATGAATTGTTTGCAATTCTGGTTCTGTTGGTTTAAGGAAGCATACTCGCTTAAGTTGGATAGACTGTTCAATGGATTTGTTGAGGAATTTCGCTAGCGCCATGTTGTGTAATTTACTAAAATAATTAAATTATAAATACTTGCTTGTAATAAGGAATTTTTGCAATATAAACAAGGTAGCAGCTGATCTTGACACTGGAAAATCAACTCACATGCTTCCAAAAAGTGTAATCTATAGTTTTGTTTGAATAGAAGTACAGAAGAGCTTCTATTGCTCGTAAAGATAGGAAAAATGTTTGAAAAGCCAATTCAAAAAGTGTGACAGCAGCGAGATCAAGTTTATTCAAGATTAGATATAATTTTCTTATTGCACAAGTTTACGATTAAAACTTTAGAAGAAAATTTAAATTTATTATCACAACAGGAATTATATTTCTTATTTGTATTTATTTTGACTAATGTCGTTTTCCATTGGGACCACCAGAAATCTTTTTCAGATCTCAGATTTTGCGCTGCCAATGGAACGCGCAACGAAATTGATCTGATTTTATAAATGTATTAGTGCGTTATTTGGCAGCAGTATCAGCTGTTCAAATTGCATTTGTCTTTGCAAAAATCACAAATGGATATCGACTTCAAAAATGTTTTCCCTGTTGTAGATACAAATTTAGTAGTTTTAGTGATTTGTAGTCTTCAGATGACGAGGAAGACCATGAAGATAATAATTCCTCCAAAATTATATCCATGGCTATTTATGTATTCTTTATTTTGGTTTTCACGAAACTTTGCGCATTTGGCTTGAAAGTAAACTTCTTAAAATGACGTAAAACAGCTGTGCAGAGCATATTGGTATGTGTAGATCTGAACAAATATCGAGATCTGCAAAAAGTGCTCCGAATCGAAAAAAGACATAAAATAGCACATCTGCAGTTTCGGGAGCTCTGAAAGTGTGCAAATAAAACATTTAACGAACAGTTCCATTTCAGTGTCAAACAATTTGGGATAAAATAAACAAAATCAGCTGCTCAAAATAACTTCAAGTTTCAATCTTTGTGGGTGCATGCCTTACTTTAAATTTTAATCTAAAACAGTGTTAAAAAATATGGCCGGCTTTGAGGAATTCGTAATGCGTGCCAAAAGATCTGTTGAGATCTTCATCAGAACACCCAATAAAGAAACCCTAATGACCGCAGAAGAGGAACTGCAAAAGTATAATGGCATTCAAATGCAGATGTTTCAAGTTCGCCTGTTGTCGCCTTTGATGCTTAAATTGGATAAGATTAACAGGTAAGAATGGACCTATTTACATGCCGACAGTTCACCTGAATACTTTTCACAAACTTTCAGTGAAAACATAGAACTTCAGGCTGGAATCATCCGGCTTATGAAAACAGTTGTGTCTCGAACTTACCTAAAGGATGTGAAGGCTATTAAGACGTTGCTGTTAATATTAGTTAAACAAGTACGCGATTGTGAAAAAGCTGCCATAAAACCAAATCTCTCAGAGGAAATTAAACTTGCCACCATCGAGTGTATAACTGAAATCTTTAAGCGGTCCACATCTGATGTGCTGGAGCAGTACTACACAGTGGAATCTGCTCTGTTTATGGGACAGATCCTTCTCACCGCTGTGGAGTTTATTTCATATGAAAAATATCGGAAACTGGTGTAAGTACTATGCTTGAAAGTGAAGTGTTAGGTAATGGTATGCTTTTTTAGTATGGCATCTATGGATTGCCTAATGACTGTGTTCTATGTACATGACGGAGCGGATTCAATGGACATTGTGCTCCGTAACCAAGTTGCCGATACGTTATTCATATTTGTTCCAAAAATAATAACGGTCCTCTTTAAGACGGCACTGTCTGATGACAAACTTGGTGAAACATTGATTTCGGTGAGAAACCATCCTCTAATGTTGTAGCTGTTCTTCATCGATCGTTTCAGATGGCCATTAAAACGCTTGGACGGATTCTCCTCATTATGTTTGATAAAGGCGATCGTGGTTATCAACCTGCCTACGACTACAAATCCTTTATCGATCTCGTCACAAAGAATTTCGGGTCGCAAGTACTTGACGAGGACAACAAACACAATAGGAACCCAAAACATGCGAAGAAAGGTCTCGAAGAGCAACTTAACAAACTGCAATCAGAGGGGAGAACTACAGCCTGGTTCGAAGAAACTGCATTTAGGATCAGCAAACTACTGCCAAAGTTGGCCATTCTTCGGGCAAACAACTCAAGGAAAGTGCGCCATGAGTATGCAAAACTTTGCTGCATACTTCTAGACAAAGCTTCACAACAACTAGGAGCAAATAATGGAGAGCTTCTCGAGTCAGTTATGGCAATGTCCCAAGACGAACACGAGGCAATCAAGAAGCTATGCATTCAGACTTTGCATTCTATACAACGCCTTGATAGTGGTTTTATTTTCGACGACCTTACCGATGTTCTATTCGATAAACACCTCACGAGGCTGCCACGTATCATAAACAGATGTGACGACGACGAGCAGTATGCAGAGTTTCAGTTCTTAAAGGGATTTTTTCAGAGCATTCCCGATCGTCGCCTGAAGACGCTTTTTACTTTTTCAAAAAACCTTGAAGAGTTTGCCCTCTGTTTGATTTCGGCATTTGAATTGAAAATGCAACGATCTCTTCTGATAGAAGAGTACGCGCTGCGAGATATTTGCGAGGATGAGCGTGACCTGCACACAAACTCATGGCGAATATTTAAAAATATTGACTCTGCCCGTGTGTTTGGTGTGTTGTGCGACATCTGCAAGAGTCTAGGGCGCTTTGAAACTTGCAATGTGGTGTTCGACCACTTGATGGAGCTGCTTCATACAAGTGATGAGGTTGTAAACGAAATCATACTCATCAGCGGAATAATACTGAAAAGTGAATCGGGAAGGGAAAGAGAGGAGCTTGTCACATCGCTACTGGATGAACTTCTTGACGAAAGTCACTGGCACTTGGCACTGCAACCCGATGATATGAGAAGGCTGAAAGTTAAAAAGGTTTTAGTTGTAGATGTTCCATCAGAATTTCAGTAATAATTTCCCCTTTAGAAATCTGATTGGTATGTCGATCGGACACCTGGTTTGTATGAGTCCGCAATCGAGATCAGAGTACAAGATTACAATTCCGATGATTCAGACGACGATGGTAGGTAATTGAGGAGTGGATTTAACCGCTGATACATCCTTTCTTGTTGCAGATAAACGAATAAACACGGTTACAGTTGCCGATGCTCAACTCAATGTATTGCACACATGTATTATTCTAGATGCAGTTGGGAATATCGCAATTGCAATGGGAGAAGGATTTAAACCATTTGTCTTTCAGTCGCTGCACAAAGTTCTTCTGAAAGCAGGTAAGTTGATATAATGTTGTTATGAAGGAGGTATTGGAGATGTCACAGCCGTGTATACAGACGGAGCAATCTAAATTTATTAGTGTACAGGCACAAAAGAAGGAGTTCATAGTAAAAAAATCGAAATTCTATTCTAAAATTTCCTTTTAATTGCTCTTATTGCTTACGGAATCTCCGACTGCTTATTTCAAATACGTTTCTGTGTTCAGAGGCATCTTTCTCCAACATCTTATGACGTTATCTCCCTCCTACCCCTCCAAAGCCTACACAACTGCAGCCAGTTTAAATATCTCTTCTAGGGAGTAGTAACTACAATGTATATCTGTGCGGAAGTTATGCGCTTTCAAGTATACGGAAGGCGTTGGGTTTCCGTGAAATTTACGAACTCATCGAAGCATATACGGACTACATTGCCTACCATATGAGCACCATACTAAAAAGGGTAAACAGGCGATGCTGGATATCAACCAAATTCAATAATCAGAAATTGATTTCTTTTGTCTTCAGTCCCCAGAGAGCCAGTCGGCATGTGACATTCTTTCCGTTGTTCTTCAATATAGTTCTCTCAACACAGTTGCTCACTTGGAGTCGATATTCTCAGTGATTCAAGATGAATGTGCAAAGGCTCATCAGTCTGAAAACGTGATATCGTACTTGAAAGTTTTCCGTGTCTTTTTCTCGAACGTCCCCAAATGGACTAGCCATGTAGACGATCTTGGACGGGTAGCAGATGAAGAAGCTGACCTACAAATGCAAGAGCAAGAGCAAGATCTCTACACTCAGTGGATGAATATTCTTAACAAACCCCGCAATGAAGACATACAAATAGACGATGTTGTAGAAGACAACGAAACGGAAACAATGGATCAAGACGAACCAGAAGATGAACCATCGAAGCCCGAACTGCCTCGTTACATTAAGCTGACAAACGAAATTATGGGACAAATTTTAAAGTTTGTTTCATCCAAAAACAAAGCGCAGCAAATTGCTGCATTGGAGTGCTTAATAAGCGGTTTGCCTTTGTTGAAAGACTACGAAGATGAACTGCTGCCTTTAGTTCATCGTATATGGCAACCGTTTGTGGAAAGAGTGAAAGAAAAGGATCCCATTGTGCTAAATCGATGTTTTACTTTACTCGAGGTTCTAGCGACTCATGCAAAGGACTTTCTCCTGAGAAGAACTCTTAAGTAGGTTTGTGTGTGTTTTTAAAACAAAATCTTATTTAGAATACATTTTTAGTGAGGTCCTGCCGTTTCTAGTGGGATTTCTTAAAAAAACTGCGACAAACAGCAAAGCAGAGCGCAGTTTGGCGTAAGATTTGACAGACAGATTTCATCTTGCGTAACGAGTTGTATACATTTCTTTTTGTTTTCAGTCAAACGCAAGAATTCAAGCTGCAATCGAAGTTATTGCAGGGATTTGCCACATTGATTGTTTGTATGGACATTGGCGGAAAGCATTTAAATGATATCTCGGAAGCTGTGTCTTTGTATCTGTCGAAGAAGCAACCATCCGTCCTCCAGGCATATGCGATTGCATATTTTAAAGATCTAAGAACTTACAATGGGCCGTTTGCGTATATAATTGTCCTGAAGAAGGAACACCTTGTCGAGTACAAAGACAATGTGAGCCTAGTGATGGAGTCTTTTAAAAATAAATAAAATCCAAACAGAAAAGAGTGCGTAGTTGAATAATTTTGCAAAGCAGAACTAAAATAAAAGATATTCTTGCAATCATTGTCTTGCGGCATTGACTGACTTTTGTTTAACTATTGCTTACAAGGGACTAGATTTTTAAGGCAACTACAGTCCACCTGGTACTACAACGATTTTGCACATCCAGGCGATGGAAAAGAATAGTGAGGGTCTTAAGAGTCTAGAGAATTGTTGTGTATGGAGTAACTCGATAGCTTTGGAGTTCGAGATATTCGGATATGCACCCTAGCTGCAATTAGATATCTTGGTAAGTTCGGATGTTTAAAATGGACCGTAAGTCGATCGAAACGTGATCCAATTCTTACTCCAACTAAGTGCAACGAGATTAATCTAATCAATAAAATGGAAACTTAGAGAAGTATCCCACAAATATATTTTCGACACATATCTATTGAGGAAACATGCGTCTAAACTTTTAAGCGTGACTCTAAATTCGTAAACAATAGGCACAGGCCGCTTCTTCTGTTCTCAATAGTAGTTGCCGTAGACGTTCTACTGGGTTTTCGCTCCATCGCATTTTTTGGGTGGCATTAGTGACTGCTTTGTACGCCTTCGATGTCCACACTTATTTTGTATCTTTTATACATCATTCCATTAGAAGAATTGTCCTTAAAGTTTGTTAGCCCTAAATGTCTTGTTAGAAGACTAGCACACTAGCACAAGACAGGCTAATTAAATCATTATATTTTATATAGTTAACACCATTACTGGCTTATTTGGTTTTCCAGCCACAATTAGAGAGAGCTAGCTTTTGTATGAATAGCTTTGCGGAATTCCTTCCCATTTCAACAAGAGTTTTTAGCTACATTTATTTTCGTAATGCACTCTCTTATTGCATATGCACAAGGGTCCAGACTCAATTCAGTTAATTGCATGTGAACACCACGCGCTATTATGAATGTAGCCACCTACTCTCGCCATGAGTAGGTACGAGCTCACCTCGGTACATTATAAGATAATTGGTCAACCCCTTTCATGGAATGCATTATGTGAGCGCGAAACCTGTTTAGATTAGGCGTGTGAGATTTTACTTACACCTATGCTGTGATTTAGCGTTTCCGTTGAAAATATGGTCAACATAAAAAGGTTTCAATCTAATTTGACTCATTAACCCTGTTCGCAATTTAACCGAGATATTTACCTATACTAAACTACACCATTTATACGTATGTATTGCAGATCTAAACACCAACGCTCAGTAATAATGAACTAATAAGTTTTCGCAAGAACTCGTTTGCTTTAGAAATTTTCAATCTCGTAATTGACAAGCGCCTTTGAATCGAGAACCACTGGATAGATGAGTGTTCTTTTATTTACACGCTATTATCAGACGGGTCACTTCATCGTCCTCGTTTCATTCTATCGTTCAAAACTTTTCCTCTGAGTAGATGGTGTTTTTTTTTTCTCTCTCTCTCTCTCAAACTACACATCAATTGCAGATAATTTTTCCGCTCAAAGAAAAATTAATGATAGAAGCTCATAGTTAATTAAAAAAGTTTTAACACATTTGGGTAAAGGACTTTCTATATACATACTCGTTAGATAAATAGACGGCTTTTCAATAATGGAGGTATGTATTCACTTATTTGGCATTGTGATGTGTCCTTTAAGCAGTACTATAAATTATTTTCCAATGTAATTTATTGAGTGAATGAAACCCTAATATTAGTTTATAGTTGATAGTTTATAATTTGAGAAAACGTCTGAGTAGGCGTAGGAGGAAAATGTAAACAGAAAATAGTACGCATACGCCCAGTTGCCGCAGTGAAACATATTTGTTAATCTTCTGCCAGTAGAAAAATATGCTTTCGCGGTTTGATGGATACGATTCACCGGAAGCTTAGGCTACTGTCGATCATTATGCTCCTATCCTAGGTATTTGAATGACTCGTTCGAACTAATCAAACACACAAAAATGACGCACTTTACAATATATTTTGGATAGTCATTACAATAGTTTCGTTCTTGTGTTCAAATAGATCTAGATGACCTTTTATTAAGTCGGTTCGATGTCGAACAAAAATAAGCTCCCAAGTACAAAGCATCCGCTGATGTACAATAATGAACTTCCGTCGTAATGGCATTCGAAAAAAATCAGTAACACATAGCGGCGTTAATTTGCCGCAAACGCATTCGAAAGTCTCTGTGGAAGCTCTTAGAGCATGTTTATTACAATACTCCGGACTCGACTGTGGGTACAAAAAAAAAGGGAAACGGGCATTTATATTTCGACTGGATAGCTTAGATTTATGAATTGCGTCGACTTGCTTCCACGTATGTGGATATGGGGGAAGTAGTTAACTTCGGGTGAAACATTTCCTCAATAACCGATATAGTGATCAATGGCTTTTATTTTAAGGCCGTTTTTGTGAGGTTAATGTTTGTTGCTCTCTATGTAAATAAAATTTGCGACAATAAAAACTGGGTAGATTCTTTTAATTGATATGTACGGTTACAACAACTACGAAGGTAGATGAAAGTCATTTAGGCAGCAGAGTTTCTAGACTTCCAGCAGCAATTAAAAGTTTTTAGTGCTGATATGAAACGTAACCTCAACCCATCTGTGGACATATTTTATTATCAGCATGGTCTAATCCAGATAAAATATTGAAAGTAATTTAGCATGGATCATTGAAAAATGTTATTTTTGATTTAGTTTCAAAGCAGAACGTATAAAGGAGTGTACGATGGGATATCACAAATGTGCTGCGTGGTTACTATTTGAATAAAATTATACCTAAAATATCCATTCAATGTGTACACTTGTTAAGATATGTAATTAATGTAGGTATTTAAAATTAGTATATTTTCATTTACCAAATTAATTTCGGAAAAAAAAATTTGACAGTTGGCTTTTTTGTCCGGACTTTATTCTAGAACTTTGGCTCTTGTTTTTTACAGACGCAAAGTGCAGGTAGGTGACCAAATAGCATGTTTTTTGGATTTATATGTCGGCCTGGCAAACATAATTGTTTGGTTAAATCCTTTTTAAGTTCATACATTGAACAATGTATATTCTTTAGAACGAGATATGAGCCACGCTGCCAACGAATGACTTTGTAATTTATTCAATAACAACAATTAGATATTTCATTGGAATTAATGGTATCTATTCAACATTTTCATGTGATCATGTTTTTGTATGCGGAAAATGTATTTCAATTGAGTTCTAGTAGTATTTACTCCGCTACGACATTCGGTCGGTTTGATTCCACCATTTTTAAATGTCCCAAAGGGGATGCATTGCAAATGCCGAATCGTTCAAGCGCCTAATAATGTTCATGCATAGTATATACTAAATGTCCTTCATACATGCGGCAGCATCATCATATTTCAATGGCTTCTCGTTCAGCTATAGTGTCTCTTTGTCCACAGTGTCCAAGTCAAAACTGATATTGCACATATTAAAGGCTATAATCTGTCCTGTTCCGGACAGACATTTAGCCAATTTGTTCTATTGTTCCGTGGCTACAAAAATCCTTCGAAGCATGAATATTTACTGTAATTAATGCCTTGCATGGATGCCGAATTTCCATTGTTCCAACCGTCTGTGTGCAATTAATGGTCTACAATTGTTTGAGTAACGGCTCTGGATGTGGCTGATACAGCTAGTGCTTGGGTTGAACAACCTCAACCAGTTGTCCAGTTGTGCAGAGGGTGAACGGCGAAATAGTGAGTGTTAAAAATTGCAATGTTTCGCAAAATTCATGGGATTTCTTCAGGTGGAAATCAACAATGGGACTTTTGCTGAGGACGTCAGTTGGACGTGACAGAAGTCACATCTACGTGTGGGTTTAATTGGCGGCGAAGCTGCTTCTCATGTTCAGAGTGTAAGTTAATCTTTCGAAATATTGTTACAGGAATAGGTGCATTCTGGTGTAGTAAGTATTTGGTAGACCTAAGATACTTTAAAAAAAAATATATATCACCAGAGCACTGACAAGTGATGAGTAAATTGGTTGTTCCCCAAGCAAACATCCTGCGTAAGCGAAAGATACCACTAAAATACATTGAATGGGCGTTTTGTTAAAAGGTAATCTATCCATTTTGTCAGTTTGAATGTAAGAATAAAGTATTTTTAATCGATATATTCAGCATTTAATTAACAACTTTAAGTGAAAAGTTATAGCAGTTAAATTAACATTAGTCTGCTCATCAAACACTGTTTATGGAAGCCTTTAAACATGCTTTTAATGCATTTTAATAACGAGTTTACATCAACAAAATATAAAGGTACCTACTCATAATTTGCGGATAAAATAACTTCAGTTGACATGTGTATATAATGTATACCGTATGCAAAACTATATCTAGTATCCCCAAAGCCCCTTCATAAATCGTGTTGCTTTATGAGCAAAATAGTAATCAGTAACCATTAAAAATCAATGTAAAATTGCTAATTAGTCTATGCCAAACCTCGACTTGTTTGATGGGTGTCACTAATTGATAATTATTTATCATGGAGAGTTGATACAACGAACCTTCGTATCAAATATAGACACATAATGTTACTTCCAGAAAAAAATATAATAAACAAATTGACAGTTCAAATAAAAAATATTTAACCATCGTAATAATCATCAAATTTATACAGCTTAGCAGGCAGAATAAAGCGAACATTGTTTTTAATTAGCATTTTAATTTGCTAACAAATTTCGACGTACTGATGTTTAATGTAAGTCATATATGTAAGTCGAAAATAAATAAATTGCGCAAATAGGACGCTTGGATTTTTGTTTCTTTCTAAACTTGGTTGCATGAGCCTCAGAAGAGGCAGGTGATTGCTCGAAATCGTAGTCGATGGTTTTATGCTTATAAGACTATCTACATTTGCAACTGTGTGAAATTCATACAGTTTTCTTATTTTCTTCTATTGAACGACCGTTTGATGTTTACTCTGAGCTCCCCGTTGAAACAGTGACGTTTTGTCTTTAAGCGGTAGAAAGATGTTGCTTTGTTGATAGAACTCAGAATTGAGTCTTGTTCTAGTTTGCTTTAAAGCCAATTTATTCCTTAAGTTCTTTAATCGGCACCAGAATCTACTACGGCACACGTGGAAAAGGTCTTTTGCACAAAAACTTGATCCTGAAACGCAAGGATAGATATTTTGATGTTGTTGAAAAGCAATAGGTAATATCAAGTCGAGTTTTCAGTTTTCTTTAGCTAAATTCTGTTGAGAACAAAATTGCTTATCTTCCGTCAAACAAGTAGTTGGGAAAAGTTGTAACGCAATTTGTAAGACTTAGATTCTTTATATGGAGGCTTCCCTTTGTTCGATACTCTCTTTGTTCAGCTACACATAAACGTTTTTATGTGTCTCATTTCCAAGTCAGTTTCGCATATTGTACGAGTACGCAGTATACGTATCTACCCCTATAGACCATTCGTCTACAATTTATGTAGTAAATGTGAACTAAAAAAAGAAGAAAAAGAAAACAACCCGCACCACGTCATATCTTACTGCATACGCTTCATGAGCATTTAATCTAAAGAATGTTGCTGTCTAATATTTTCATGTATAGTCTCATATTATATTCCTTTGTGCATGCAATGACCTCAATATGACACTGACCGAATGCATGCACTATCTTTGTATACTCATTAAAATCCTTGTCTTACACACTCCAGAGGAACATGCATTATCCTCTGTGTGTTTATAAAACGTTGTTGAAAGAGGATATTGCACTGTATATGAGACAGAGTTGTGAACTCCCAGGGGTATAGAACAACAGCATCATTGTTATTCTTAAGGATTCAACGTCATGCTGTGATACACATGGCATAGACTTTAGGAAGTTTTTTGTCATTACGTCGTCCAGTGTCATCTCATTACATGCTTTCAGAAATAGCAGAAATAGATTTTGCCTACCCATAGAATTTCATAGCGCTGCGAACGAAAGAAATGTCCGAGTTCGTTGACATAATCCTATACTGATGTCAAAATGAAATAAGTCTAAGGGTTTACCAGTACGCATGTAGGTATACGGAGAAGAGAAGGCAATTTTGTGGGCCAAGTTGGTAGGTAATTATTTATTTGGAAATGAAGAGCAACATTGTATATTAACGCAAAAACTACTTTCAGTCTGTCAAGCCTCATTGGACCGCCAAAAAGCGATTTGAAAGGGGAGTCAAAAATCGTCCGAAAACGGCTATGGAAAATAAGCAATTAATCGCAAAACGTCTCAAAAGTGCACCAAGAAATGTCCCAAGAAACTCTCAAAAAACAACCTAAAAAGTTCTACTAAAAATCACCATGAAGACGGTTGCAGTGTTAAAGACAATGAAATTTTTGCCAGGGACAAAATAGTCATTCCAAGGACTTTACTTCTTAGATTACATTGAAACACATTCTAAATAATGAGACAAAATGACACATTTGACACATTTATTGAAATGAATGATCAGTTTTCCTTTAAATCCATTGATCTGATTGTATTTGTTACGCTGACATAGCATCCAACCTGACGAATTTTTAAAGACACCCTAAATCTTCAACTGGCTCAACAGTGTTCTCGTATTCTATTCGACTTAATAATTGCTCAAGAAACAAATAAATACGTTTTTCGATAATGAAGTCCTAATATATGTTTCAAGCATAATTGGAATTCCTATACACACCAGTGCGTGTGCAACTCTGTTAATCCTACTCGATGTGTGCAGCACAATTTCACTGAGCACATCTAATTAATTCATAAATTACTGGCTTGCTCGTCGCCGTTGTCAGAGTACCTACATAATCCCAAATTAAATCGTTACATATCCTGGACAAGCGAAATATTTTACAAATTTACAAATCCAATTTTCAGCTTGACGGCTTAGTTTCGGCGCACATGAGAAGATATTTATGCCGTGTAGATTCCGCCAAATGCAATCTATCCGACAATGCTTAGCAGCAAAACATTTTGAATGCATTTTAATACCGATTTAATGCGCAAATGGCGGACATATGCATTCAAAATTAACTCCCATTTGGGTTTCCGTTAATTAACTAGACTTTGGGTACTTCCTACTGAAGCGGTTACGGTCGGTGCAAAATTAGAATGACCATTATTAGATTGAACGGGAACAGGAATTTTTAGGACGAAAAGTCAAAAGTGTTAACACCAACCTCCTGTTGATACATCAACCACATTCCACTTTGGCTTTAACTACCCAATTTCAATTACACACAGTTGAAATGAGCCTCCTCAGCAAAGTGCCACTGCAAATAAAGTCAGTAACGCATACAGTGATTTAACAAGTGAATGCCTTCACAGTTTCTGATAATTTAATTAAGTGCAAATATTTTGCCTCAGAATACTGGGCCACTTGCATCTGAGAATCTAAAGTACAAATAATAGCCGGTTCATTCACAGGCGAGTCCTAATGTCCTTAACTCGTTTTAAACACATATTGGAAAACTTCTGTGGTCAGCCTTAGTTAGATGAATGGAGAAGAAGAATCAATGCAAGCGAACGTCACCAAAGTCACCGCAAAGGTGACAAATCAACCAGCAGTAAATATTCGTCTGGGGATGAAGGCACAGTCTGAAGCGATGATGAAGTTTGACATAGGAAGTCAGAATTGTCTGCATCGGAGGATGGATTTCTTCTTCGGAGGAAGTTTTACTTGATCACCGTCGCAGCCATCATGACCCAAGCAGAAATGTGTCCAAACTAGACTTGTGTGGTTGGAAGTTTTGTGGTTCCCCTGTATCTGCCGAAAGTTAATCAGAGTTGCCGCATGAGTTGTGAAAAGTAGCAGCATCATTGGAGACTTGGGCGCAATGTTGAAATGGCTTGTTTCTTTTCAAAGTATATACGATTTTATGGAAGGTTATTGAAAAGAAAATATTTCCAAGACACTGGGCCTTACTATTAATCAATTTTAACTTGCACACTTAATATTTTGCAGGTCACAATGGGTAAATTTATGTGGACATTTCCGCCATTGTGAGTTTGTTAAATCTAGCCTGGACAGTAAATATGATAATTAGTGTCGCGCACTGTGAAAGTGTTGCAATAAAAGGAATAAACTGCATGCATAACTACGGGGCCATTCACATAAGAGTGAACGAGCGAACAGACCAAATGTGAACAAGAAATGTTTAATACGTTTATGAACAGATTTATTTTATTTCACCATTCCACGACTAGTTTAATAAATTAATTTATCAAATAAAACCAAGAAAGTTGTTTAAGAAGAGGTTTAAGCAACGACATTGTAATTGAAAAGGGTGCATTCACAATACCAGTCGGCGTTACACAAATTATCGTCAGCAAAAAAGTCGCTTGAACTACTACTTAAAAACCTAAAAACACAAGAACTGTTATTTATTGTTTTTGTTTATTGTTCATCCCACAAATTGGCAGATCATAAGAGCTGTCGTTAAAGATGTACGTTTTTCTTTCATTTTCTCGTTTATTTCGTCGATATGAAGTATCGCAACTGTCATTGCATAAATACTTACCCACAAATTAATAAACGCTGCGTAAAAGATGTCAACTGGTTACTCAGCAGTTACGTACAATTTTTGTATGCTATCTGACGTCTACTGGCTACCGACGTCTAATGTGGGAGTTATAACTTGGCTCATCCTAATAATTGCTCAGTCGATATCAATATTCAAAGACAAAGATTGAGCTCAACACCGAACGTGGATCTCGGAGTCAATTAGTTGTATTTTTAAGTCAAGTCAACCACCTGTCAGACTTACTAAACTAGACTCTTGAACGTCCCCATTATCACACCGATCTCCGCGATCTTGTTCTTTCGGTCAGTTCCCAAATATAATCGCAATATGTTTATTCGCGTACTTTTCCGAACAAAGCACTAAAAAGCTGTCAAACTCTAAAAGTTGAGCGAAACTCTCTCTCTGGGAGCTAAAATGTATCCCAAGGTACGTGGATAGACTTCGAGCTACTTTGAGCCACTTACATCTTTGGCATCTAATCCATATCACAAATAAATATACAACTTACCTGTTTCCTTTTTGCAACATAAAAAACGTTCTGGAAGAACATTCAACCACCGGCGGATTTTTATTTTTGTGCGCAATTGATTTTTAAACGGATTTTGAATTTGTTTCTGTCAGCTTTGTGCATTTCACATATTTATCAGTTGAAGTTCTCCGAGCTATTTCGAGCTAAGAGAGGAACCGCTCGTTACTCGTTTTTATGCTTATTTTCTCTTTTTCTGTCGTTATCGATTGCGATCGAATTGTATCGATTGCGTTCGATTTAACCAGCGTACGTGACTGAACCTAAGAAGAATCTAAACGGTGTCATAGAAATTAACGAAATCGCTCCTACTGACATCTGGAAATGATTATTTATAAACCATAACAACACCCTTATAGATGGTTGGCCTTGAAGAAGTCAGTGAATGCCAACTTCTCCTATTTTTACTGGGCTTTTAATGGTTGAAGAATAAATCAAAAAATATATGTATGTTAAAATTACCACAGCATGGCAACGCCGAACTGCAGTCAATGTTTATTCATTCACAATGTTACGTACACAATTTGAGTGGTAAATTTAAAGGTAAAGTCTACGTAGTGTCCGGTTACTATATACCCACACACAACGATTGTCATGGGACGGGTGATGGGTAAACTTTCGACCATTTTATGTCTTTTGCTCATGTTATTGGGTTTTTAGTGTTTAATCCTTTGTCCGTTATGAAGGATTGCAGGGCATAGAAAATTACGTCGTCAGGAGAGCAGTTTTGCTTTCGTCATTAGGAAACTGTTTGAGGTTAAAGTTGTTCCAGTTCTTGGACGGAATAACGTGTTCGGCACTTTTAAAAAAAGATATATATATATATACCATTTTCGGAAAGTACACTCTAAATTATGAACTGCTGCACCGAAAGTTGTTAAACGCTGATGGTGTTGGTGTGTTTGGGGGTTAAGATCACTTTTTGAAGCACAAGACTTTGCACTCTGTAAAGTTTTGACAGTAAATTTTAAAATTGCTTTGCTTCTGGACGTTTTCAAAGTGCTGATCTGTGACTTGTCATTTGCGTTTCTAAAACTCTTCACTAAAGGGTTCATTAACAAAAGGAATTGCTCAAACAAAAGGATTTGCTCATAACGAATATAATATTCAAATGAACGACCAGCCGATTCACATCATATAACAGCCTTCATTCTAACCAACGTTGACAATTCAAATGAAATATTTGTCAAGTCATCCCTATTACGTATAGTCATGTCCATCGTCCAGCATCGGCATCAACAATATGATGACTCTGGAATATTTCGAGATCCCAACTGAATTTCAAAATCTATGCATCTATGGAAAACTGAAAGGTGACAATTAGTCGGTGATGACAATTTCCCATATTGTTAGAAAATGCAAAACAAACGGGAAAGTAAAAAAAAAAAAAAAACCAAACATTGAAATGCAGGCAAAAATCCCCCTACGGACAGACTATTCAATTCGCCATTTGTGTCTGCACTTTAACAAGTTACATGTCCATGGCAGCTATAAATCACACTAGAGAAAACGGGCCGTGGTTGACTTTTGAAATATTGGAGAGTTTTGCTGGTTTTTTGTTGGAGTGCACGACCGTTTCTTTTATGAAATGAAATTCTCTGATTTTACGCAAATACACAGCGGAAACGGAAATTTTAAATTGATTGGTTAACATGGATGGAAGGAGACGAACACAGCGGATTTGCAGCTGGCGGGGTTGGTGGTGCGGTGCAATCGAAATCCTGTACAGTAAGTCGTGCACGCTGTACAGTTTTGTGTACATGACTGCAGCAACGATGTGAGGGTGCAATTGGTGTAATTTATTACTGGAAAATCAATAACAATTCGAGCGGCGGCGACGGCGGCGACGGGGTCGCGTTATAGTACAAATTGATGCTGCCTTATGCAATAAGGGAGCAACTTTTTATGTTTATTTTCCCCTGCCACTAGCTGTCGGTCTGCATTTTGCCATTTGGTCCGTGACTTGCATTATTCCAGTTGCTATTTTGAGCATTTTAATTGGTCATATAGGTTTAGCCGAATGCACTTGTGGCAATATACCAAAATTTTTTTTTTTGCGCATTTCATCTTTACTAGTTAGGTAGTTATTATCTGCGCTATAAGGAGGTATAGTTTGTGGGAGGTTGGTCGTTATAGTTAACGCTGGTTGCAAGGTTGGATTGGTAGATGGAACGAGACTGGGCTGGATTTGAAAAAGAGCAGAAGATTTAGCGCGATTAAGCGATGAAGGTTCCGTAGATTTCATGACATAAATTCATTTTTTTTTTAATAAACTTCAAATTTATTTTAACACTGGGAATATTTTAGGCTCTAGGGAGAACCCTGCGCTACCGCACTTAGGTCCTCGCGGACTCATTGTGAGGCCCTTGTTGGGTCGACCGTTGGTGTTACATCGGTGTTCTTCATCCCCTCTCCTTTGGGGTTAATAGACGCTGTCTATGCATCCCGATGCCAGAGGGAGAATCGCCTCAAGCCCAACTGTAGGTGTGGTTCTCATAGCTCCGGTTGTCCCTATAAATGCTATTCTTTGTATTTTTGTTATGGATTCAAGATCGGTTGATTTGCTGACTAAACGCTGCCGTATGCGAATATTGGTCGCACGATCACCGTTTACATCCAGAGGATGATTTTGGGGATTGGGTATGATTCTTATATTCGTAAACAAGACAAGCTCGGTTTTCTGCAGATTGACGCCAAGGCCGCATTTTTTTTGTCCACGTACTTAACACCCTATGTGAGTTTCTAACAGGTCGCTTATGGTGGATAAAAACTTTCCTTTAATGAGTTTAACTATCATAACTATATCATCTGCATATTCCCATGTTTTTGAATTTCATAAGTATTTCATTAATGACTAAAACCCAGAGTAAGGGAGACTCCTCGTTGTGGAGTGCCTCTTGAAGCAGTTACTCTAAGGTCAGTGTCACCTAATTTCTCGTTGATATTCCTCTCACTGAGCAAGCTCAATATCACCTTTGTGAGAGATTGATCCACATTCGAGTTCTTAAGTGCTTTCTTCACTGCGCAAATTTTAACATTGTTGAAAGCTCCTTCGATGTCTAGGAACGCAGCTAGTGTATATTCTTTGTCATTTAATGACTTCTCTAGTGCTGACGACCTCATGCCATGCGGTTTCCACCCCTTTGCCTTTTGTATAAGCATGTTGAGCCGTGGATATCACATTGTCATCTAGCCGACCACGTATAATGACGTTTATTAATTTGTCAAAGGTCTTAAGAATGAACGATGTCGGACTTATAGGCCTGAAGTGTTTGGCAGTGGGGTGGCTGGATTTCCCTGCCTTCGGAATGAAGACAACCTTGCCCTCTCGCAAGGCTTTGGGAATATAGCCGCAATCTAGATTGCGAATGTGCATAAGACTGAGCAATACTTTTCCGCCTGAGAGATGTCACGTGTTATTCCTTGTGATTGTGACATTGGCCAAAGATATTAAAAATCAATTTATGACTCTTTTGGTTTTTAAATGTCACGAAATGTTGGCAATATATTCCTCTAGGGGAAGCCTTGGTAGGGAATTGAAAAGTAATAGCCCTGTTGTGCTTTCAAGATGAAGTTTATTTAGAACAGTCAAAAACAGAACAGAAGTCCAAAAAATTAATACAACACCATCAGGTACAAACTCTGAAGAAACCTACAATTTATTTAGCTAACAAAAATGCGTTGAAAGTTATACCGATAAAGAATAACAATTGTAGAAAAATTATTGAACATTATCGAATATTCGAAATGTTGAAAATGTCCAGAATTGCTGACTTTTCTGTGTAAAATAAAGTTTTAACTATCAAATCAGACTGAATCACTGTACAAATTCATTGGACTCTGCACGAGAATTTCACATTCATTTAATAATAATCTAATGTATCAAATGGTTCTGAGAGGGCGCGAAAGCAATTAGACTCTTAATGATCCGCAGTAGTAGGTATTAGATGATTCAGTAAAAATTATAATTGATATTTGAAGTCACTGTCCTATGTCCATTGTTTCTAAACTGGAAATGTATTTCTGTTTTTTTTTTGTTGCTTCAAGTAGTTATTTGCACAACAAGTTGGGTTCATGGCTCTGTTGAATTTTTAATAATTTAGAAGCCCAATACCATCATTTTTATTGTGTACTTCACAAATCCGGTTGCGAATTCCATCTTGTTTGAAACGAAATAATAATAAGTAAATCAAAAAAGATAATTACTATACTCGATGAAGCTTAGTTTGTTATTAGTTATTTATTAGTGGGGGGGAATGGAAGTCAAACAGATAACAGATGGCAGCGTCAAATGCAACGATGAAAAATAAGCCAGTAGTCTTAAATGGACAGACAGTTTATTTTGCAGAGTTGAAAGAAAAAATCTTAAAGTGCAATACATTTTCAACCCAATTGAAGAAGTTAACGCAAGTAAAAATAAGAAATTCTAATACTCTAATAATAATTTTTTCTTTAAATTATGTCACGATACGTCACCAAAACGGCACAGCGAAATAAAGCCCCAGAAAATAAGACCAGAAAGTAAAAATTAAATTAGGCCCCAAAAAATGCGCATTTAAAACAACAACAAAATTTCTCTTAATTTGGGGTGCGATTTCACTTTTTATTTTTTATTTTTTTTTAATTAAAAAATAGCACATGGCTAAAAAAGTGCGTAACAGAATAGCTCAAGGACACGATTTTTTTCAGCACTGATGGCTTGACGACGGTCTTAAATAATAATTTCTAAAACCTGACTTTGACATATATACGGAGACTGACAAGGAGTCATGGGCAGCAAGGCGCTTTCACACTGAGACTGAGGCAACAAGCAACTACCAATAAGAGATAAACAATACGCAACTATAATTGTTTGTAACCTATTCTCACATCATCATGGCGGAATTATTTGCGCAAGGGAACTCAGAACACACCCTACCCACATCCAGTGTTTCCACAAACCTTGTATTATAAACTAAGTCGTCCGGCATATTTTCCAAATTAAATAATAAAAAAAAAGTAGGTAACATGCGCAAAAGCAGAGATGAATGATTAAAAGAGATGGATATCTTTCGTACGTCTGTCCTCCCAAAACCCATTTGTTTACATTTTTGTTTTTGTAATTTCAACCCCCGTCTGTGAATACGTGTGAGGACCAAAAAAAAAAACATGTTGCTAATGGCCGACCGCTATTCATATTGCTTTTATGGGCTGTGTTTAATTGTTTTGTGTTTCGAATTGAATTCGTTTGGTTTTTGTGGAGGTTTTTATTAAATTGAAAAAATAACATAAATAAAAAAATAGTGAAATACACATTAGAGACCACCGAATTCTTGCATTAAAGTCCAATTCATGAACTCCATATACTAGAAAAGAAATGACCAAGCGTTCGTGTCTTCATGAAGTTTTGGGAAAACAGCTTATAGGCAGCCACCCTTCCACTGGAAAGTTTTATGTCTCTGTATTCCATTATCTTTGCGCAAAAGTCTCTGGCGCCCTGTCACTACTCGCAAATATTGACCACAAGTCCGGCGAAAAATAGAATGAAGTACCTAATTTGTTTTTCCAAAAAATATAAAACAAAAATTAACTTATATTATTATATATATTATACTGTTAATATCCTCTTTATTTTATTTTTTCATCCTTTTTTTATTCTATCTCTCAAAGTGACGCCTCGTGTCGTCGTCGTTTGTTTTACAATGGCCGGTCCTCTCCGGAAATGTTTTTTTTAATAGATGGCAGTAATACCAGACTAAAATATTTCTTATTTTTCTAGTTAGGAACTTCAGAGGGCATTCGTGAGGTATTGAGGTTGTTACTTGTTACTAAAGACTATAGAGATTAAGAGATTATTATTAGGTACAATATGTAGTTTATTTATTTCTCCCAACTAATCTTAAACCTAACAGAACAAAAAACAAAGAATTCATTCAAATGCTTTGCATCACAACGTTTTGCATAAAAAAAGAGCTTTCAATTTAATTCAGTCTTCTAAAATATTGCTAAATGTATGCCTACATATTATTGGAAAAAATCTTCATTTATATATAGATTATTACAAAATGAATCATCTTCAGCTATCGGTATCGCTTGAGTTATAATTTTTGTGTACCTCGTTTGTCTCTATTTTTCTTATGACTTCCTCAGGAATTGGGCTGAATTGTATCAAAGTATCGAATCCCTTTTTTTATTTTCAACGCGTTTATTTGCTTCTTAAATTTTTTCTTCAAAACAGTATCAAATTTCACAACACAAATGCAATACAGTGACAAAAACCAAACTTCAGAGAAATAACTTACAATAACATAGCGGTTCATATTACGGTCAGAATGGCAGCACTTCGAAAAAATCACTTCTGAAACCGTTCGATTGGCATCAAAACTACTCTTCTGGTGATTCTGAGGTGAGAATTTCACTTCTCGATATGAAGTCAGAAACAGAATCCACTCAAGAAACACTCACACAAGTGTAGTTTATGTATTTTGTACAAGTCAGCTGACAGCTGATGTAGATTATTTTTTGTCATTTCACCAATACTTTAGTGGATTCAATCAGAAGCAGTTTTCTTTTTTCATTGGATTATAGAATGGCCGCGTTTAGAGTTGAAATAATTATGCGAAAAACGGTGTCCAATGTAATTTTGCAGCTGCCGTTGAGCGGGCGTTCTTTCAGCTGGAATATTTTGTGCTAGACGTCTAGCGGGCAGTGGAACGCGGCCAATGAGTGGATCCCCGAGTGAAACCGAAAAACGACACACGACCAGTGTGACCGCTGCAGAATTCTGAAAAGTCACAAAAAAAGGGCCAATGAGAAAAGAAAAGACCATTTCTAAAGCTGTTCTGCAATTTTTTAATTTTAGGACGCTATTTAACACTAAATGAGAGGCAACTGCGTTAAATTTTAAGTGTTTTTATTTGGAAATAACACCATTTGAACAATTTTTGAAGCGCATTCACCATCTAAAAAAGGGGCCAAAATAGCAAAAATTTGTGTCGAGCTCTCAAAAAAAGTGTCAAATTGGAACTTTAGTAGCACAACGGTCACGCTGCATGTGAGCGATATATGTCAGAGCACACGTAGGATTGTACTTAATAAGTAAGTACCCAAGGAGTCGTTCTCGCAAATGCAGGACAATTGGAATGGTTGAGTAAAACTCATTTCAGGTCCATTGAGGAGTCGCAATCAGCAACATTTTTCGTCCGACCGATTTTGAGTCAGGAATAGAAAAGTAGTACAATTGTATCGAATTCGACTTATGACGTACGATTTGCTTAATTCGAGACAATTTATCTATATGTATGTATCTTTCAAATTATTAATAATCTTTCTGATTATTAATGTTAAGGTTTTGTAATTTTTTTGGTTTAGAAAATAAAATATTTTCCATCCCTGTTGCTTTAATGTGAGACCTCTTATTTAATTGTCATCGATAATATCGCATGTTTCCTATTGCCAGTTACTTGTTGCTTGTTGCCTCAGTAGCAGTCCCAACATACATAACAAATTAGAAGGAGACTTGGAGAATTTTTTGGCTAGGTTTTCAAGGACTGAAACTGAAACCCTGTACATATGAATTACATTAGCAGTAACATAAATGGGTGCAAGAGCTGCTTTTATGTGCTCAAACTTTCTATCCGCCTGCCAACCATCTGTGAAAAAATCCCGTGTAATTAAGTTAACCAAGCTTCAATATGTTTCCAGCATTTTTTTTTTTTGCTCACCTGCTTCCATAGCCATGGTTATCCCACCATCCGCAATTTTTATTAGGCAATGTTGGCTCGCACCTACTACAGTCTTTTGCTACTATCCATAGTGGCTCTTCCTGGTAGGGGATCTTTTTCAGCCTTTTTTTTTGTTACTTTTTAAATCATAAATATTCTCTTCCTAGGTGGGTATATCTCTTTCCATTTGGCGCAATGATATCACGAATGTATAAAAAAAAACGAAGGATTTATGATTTTTAATCCCTCGCACTCGGATTTTAGAGACGATACAGTTCTGTTTCGTAGACCACTAGAAATTTTTGCAGGTTGTTGGCCTACAGGGGAAGAGTAATACGTATATTAAATAACTATTTCCATAGGCACTTTTGCAACAGTAATACAGTTGCAGTTTTCCATTTTCCATAGTGAGTTACTCCCTTTTGTTTGGTTTTCCATTGCTTCGAAATTATAACTTTGGTCCTTGAATAATTTAAAATAGGGTGCCATTACGGGGGTTTCCTTGTTTTGACAGTCTTTTTATTTTCGTTGCTATTCTCCATTTCAACTGCGCTCGATTTGAGGAGTGACATTCAAATTGAAGCAAAACAGTTGAATATATTAACTTTGTAATTTTGTTGAAATTTATTCGTAATAAGATTCGATTCGAATTCGTAACTAATTGCCCCATTAGTATAGGTGCAGGTGGAATATTTGACGGTCCTGGAAATAACCATACATAAATAAAATGCTATAAAAATAGTAAACTGCTGCACATCAATAGTTGGTGTACGTGAACACGAAGGCATTTTTGACCATTGCCGTTGATACCTTTTAGTTTTGACCAGATTAAAAATGCCTTACGAGGCAATACATAATAAATTTTATTGAAGCACATTTCATTTTACATGCGCTTTACATATGAATGAGCTGCAGCTGTAGCACGGGTTTCGTTAAATTGACTATAAAATTAGTAACAACCTGCTTCTTTTTTTTCTTTTCCAGCAGAAATATAAATTAAATTTCAAAATGTATTGTATACAAGTTACAAGATGCAACAGACTAGGTAGATCCGGTCCTAGTAGTTTTTGCGCCTTAAGATAGAGTAACTAGACGTATGCGATTGTGCCCAGTCTCAGGGGATATATACGCTCCTTTTTCAACAACATTCGATTGTTTCGAAATATTCCAAGCCCTTTTGTTTAGAAAACGACACCAGAATCTACAGAAAATGGAAAAGAAATAAACTCTAAAATCACTTATCAGTGTCTGATGACGAAATATTAATTGTCAAATATTTGCCCTAAATAAATAAGGAATTTGTTTGAATAAATATAATTATCCACCATTCAGGAAAGAAAACAACAAAAATGTCCTACTTCACAGATACATGTACCTACATTCCATTTTGAAAACAACTACGGAAATAGCTCTTGAATAAAATCTTAAATTCAATTTCGTATAAAACACATTCAAAAAATATAAACATTACATCCGAAAATGTCTGTGAACTTAATTTGAAATTTATGCAAACGCAGTACAATTTTATGTGCTTCGCTGTGTATTAAAGTGTATAGAAAATTCCATTTCACAAACACAACTATTGCAACCACTTCTGGAATTCAACAGCTCATGATGCACTAGAGTTACCATAAAATAATCATTACGATGAGAGTGTACTAGTATATTATGCGACTTGCTGCCACTGCTATTGCTATCACTGTACCGCTATAGTTACACTTTAGATGTAGAAAGATGTGCAGCACCACCAGTACACAGAGTACAAGACACAATAACACATCGCATAAAGATGGAATCATCGTAATAATAATAAAAATAACAATAAAAGTTGTTCACCCCATTCACTGTGAAGTTGGATTTGTTATAAATGGATACACATCCATTGCCGACTATTGTAAAGTTAAAACAGTTAAACGCTATGAAGTTATATGTGCAGATAAATTTAGGTGGATTTTTCTTTAAAAAAAAGATGTGTGCATAGTTTGTTTTTGTTTTTGTTTTTATTTTGTCGTATTTCAGAACTACAGTTTGTACTCATCGAAAGTGGAATCGAAATATGTGCAATTGGGGTGAAAAAGGACCGTTTTATTTCCAGAGTGTTCCCTTTTGACAGATCTTCACTGGGGCGGTGTCGTCTGTGAGTTTGTTGATCGAAACGGTCATGAGAAGTAAGGTCTCAGCAGAGCCTTTCTTAGGGTGCGGTTCTTGGTTTCACAATTGAACAATTCCGCCTGAGGAAACATCCCCCACAGTCCTTGAAGATCAGATATTCGTTTAACTCACCCTTAATCGCCTACCAAAGAATGTTACGCTCCTTTCTATAGCGACTTCAAGTCCATCAAAGTTCATACAACCCGTGCATACAGGAGCACAGCTGCATCATGCAACGGAACTATTGAGTAGTAAACTTGAAAGAAAAATTAAAACTTAAGTGCTCTTAAAAACGGGAGTACCTACAGGTTTTCCGGAAACTTAAACTTTATTTAATAACTCTGAACTAACCTGAAATTTCATAAAACCCAGTTCCATGTGCATGTTTCCCAACACCCACTCTCAATATATTGGAAAGGAAAATTGATAAAATATCTTTCAAGTGCAGATTATTCTGCGTACCTACCGATGGAGCTATAAAATTTCTCTAGCGGAGAATAAAGAGATCAACGCAAGCGACTTCCGTTAGACGAACGAACAGAAGAGCTCACTCCACTTGCAAGATTTTGGGTAGAGAAGGTGATTTCTCCGAGATACAAAAAAAAAAAAAAAAAAACACCGACACAAACTCATGCGAAAAACCAAACATGAAAAATATCCCAAGGGATACGCTCACGTTCACGTATTATATTTTATTTGTTTGTGTGCGCAATATAGATACAGTATCCCCACCTATGCATATTTATTCATTTTGATGGCGGTGTCGGAATTTATGCTAATGCAACGATTTTTACCTTTCAAGTGAATCTATCTCCGACACCCGTTCCGCACACCTGAGTGCATGTGCGAAAATAACCACCACGCCAGACTTTCTCCAGCTCCAGCTGTTATACCCGTGAAGCTGGTGTTTTCTTTTCTCAGCGAGGGAATGCTTCAGTGGCAACGAGGATTATGCAAATAAAATTATGTACCAGTTTTTGGCGCACTCGAGTTTGGTGGTGCACATGATTTTCAATTCAATGCAACTTTGCGGTGTACTGTATGAGTGGGTGAATCGTGCATGTGGGTGGTCTTTCATAGTTTTTATATGCAAAGGTACGAATATGGTACCAATTTTATTTTGATTGTAAGATCTGTTGTGCGTGTTATGTTTTTTTTATTGGGTAGTCCTTAGTCCTTATAGGAGCAGCGTACTAGCTTGAAGTAAATTCAAATCATGAAGTGTTTGAGTAACATTATGCGCTTCCAATTATTGTTGTTTGATATTGTTTGTACAGGAGCTGAAGATATTTTTTTTTAATTTTTAAGTACTTGCTTTTGCGGCAATTTGAAAAGCTTTTGTTGATAACCAAACCAAGAGCAAGTGACCAAGATCTACCTGTAGTCAGAGGCGTTATGTGGAAGTTTTCACAAATCATTCCGCAATTAATTATTCTCTTAAATAGCTGGCGGTATGTAGTACCGCGGCTTCTCCTTGCTGTTGTCCAAAAGACGGTGTTCTGTATAATTAACACAATAAAAGAATTCATAGGGCGTTACTACCCACTGTATGTGACAGAGTGAGAAAAGTTAAAAGTCAAGAGTGACATCTTTAGAAAAGTAAGGAAAATTACTTGAAACATATCCGTTGTTGGCGAACACTGCAGGAATTCAGAATTCAAGCTTTTGATTTAATAGCCGCCACACAGAGAAGCCAATATTCTTAGCTGCAGTCGAGAAGGTAAAGCTTACGGCTGTAGTAATAACCATTTGTTACTGTAGATCACAATAGCTTATTTGATTTTGAAGACTGCGCTATAGTGAGCTTCCCAGATGTAGTGCCATTGGTCTTATTTTGCTCTGAGAATATGCTTCCGACCATGTAACAAATACAGTAACCGACAATCCAAGTTACATAGTATCACGATATCATCTTCATAAAGAATTTAAAACTTTATTAAGAAATCCAAATCAAAAAGGAACAACTTTTATTTTTATTTCACTTTTAAGGTTAATTTTATTCAATAATTTTATAGGATTATTTCCATATAAGTTTCCCTTGACAGCTGTTACCTGTCCTGCTTTAAAACCAGCTGCCTGTTCTCACCAAATCACGCTGATACATTTTGACGTTTAAATAAGAAAAATAGATTGCATATTTGATTTGTCAAGAATTTCCAACTTCATTTTGACTTTTGTGAATAAAATGAAGTTTTTTTATGCGCGGTACTAATAACAAATCTTACTCTCGACTTTAAATTTACGGAAGTTCACAATTGCGAAATTTGTGTTGTCGAAAAACTGTTTACTAGTAAGACTGCACAAATGTTTGTAATAAGCCGTTTTTCTTTTTTAGTTCAGAGCAGAACCTGAACTGTTATACAAAAATTTCGTGTTTCTTTTTTAGCTCAGATACATCAGAGCTCAAATTTGTGTTTCTTTTTTCGTTCAGAGCATGATCAGAGCGCGCTCTATGAGCTCAGAATAAATTGACTGAGCAGCCTGAGAAAAAGATGATTTCACATGTACAAGCACACTTCCAGTCACATTTGACAGAAAAAAAAAAACAGGAAAAACAAAAAAATATCAGAATGCTCTGAGCGCACTCGGTTCAGAGCACGTTCATAATGCTCGAGCTCAGTTCAGTGCTCAGCTCTGAACTAAAAAAGAAAAACGCCTATAATTTAAAAAAATATAGCGAGCACACAAACATATTAAAAATAAGCAGCGCGCTAAGGAAAATTTATAAAACGTCCAAGGAGAATAACGTACGGTCGGTGTATGTAAATATTCACTGTCAAAGTGTACACCCAATATGAATATAAAACTTTGGAATTCAACGTCATCTTTACCTTTTGGTTCGTTTAGCACGAGTATTGTTTCAAGAAAGAAGAATAACGCTGTATTATAGACCTCAAGTAAATTTGACCTTATTTGACCTGAGAAGAATTAAATTATTTTTCTTATTGTATAATTTATTTCGAAAATCTGAAATCAAATTATCTCCATTGATTTAAATGAAGTCTTCGAATGGAAGGAAACATAAGAAATTACATTTTATAATACAATGATTTTGCGTCGCAATGTAAGGACTTAATGTTGAGACATAATGTTTATCTGTTCTTGAACTTTTTTACATTCGTTTCTATTTCTCTCAGTGGCGTAGCGAGGGGGAGGACAAGGGGGCACAGGCCCCGGGCGACACTTTACTAGGGGCGGCTACAATTTTTAAATATATATTAAATTAACTAAACGGATTACCTTTTCAATCCAACGAAATTATTTTAAAAGTTTACCAGAATTAACACTGCTTCACAGTAAGTAATCAGACATATTCCTTGTGTTGCTTAACAACAAGATACAATGAACGCTGCTCGCTAGTATGCAACTACATTTTATCAGAAACGACAACCTAACTGGAGACTGGAGTTCGTGCGAATGAGTTATTTAGTTTTTGCTTTTGTTAGGGTAGGTATTAGACGTATATAATACAGGTAATTAGTGGAGAACTCTCTCGACATAATATGCAACAGTGCTGTTCCTTAGCTCGAAAAATTCGTAAAAGAGAGGATCGTCGAGAGAGCGACGTAAGATATTTCCCCTCCACTGAGAATCTTACGAATTTTTACTCAAAGACTGTCAGTCACCTTACAATTAACAGCTGATTTGCAATTTGTTGCCCTATTTGGCATAAATGCGTGCATTTGTTTTGATTATTTGCGTATTAAGATTTTATCAAGAGGCGGAAAAATAAAATTGAATGTTATTCTCAAGATTCTTTTCGAAAATGGAAACGAAATTCGTCCTCGCTGTAGCAAGGAGCAATCTCCACCATGTAATTCTTAATGCAGTGTTGCTTTTTCCTCTTTTCGAATGCTTGTAGTTCAATCAGAACAAACTCTTCCACATACTCGGATTCATCAAGAGGAAGTTCGATTAATTTCAGATCACTTTTATCGCTACTTAGATGATGTAACTAATTTTCTTAGTAAGTTCGCAAATTCTTCAAGTTTATCAGACTTTTCTTACCACTTTGTTGAATATTTGAATTATGTATCTATCATTTTTCATAGATTACTGCAAAAGCATTCCCTAACTTTTTCGTAAGTGTCCCTCTCTGTGAGAGAATTTATCCTCACCACTTCCATTTTGACAGTACATGTTTTCCATTTTTACTACAAAAGTGTTTAATTTGAACAGTTCACTTGTCCTTGTCCACGTTTTCGTGTGTTTTGTTGCTTTTGTAATATCTAGGAGTATCTATGTAGTTAAAAAAATTATTGGTGTTTCTTCTCTAAACTGACAGTCTTTTCTTAGTTACAAAATAATATTATTTTTTTTTTTTTACCAAAAATTACCCGATTATTTGAAACGCCTTAGGTTTACACTTGGTAAAATGTAGAAATATTACCAAGTTTATTGACATACATATGTGTAGTTAAGACTGGTTGAAACCGCAGACAGTCTTTTTTTTTAGTGTACACTATAATGGCGACATAAATTTGGTGTGCCCCGGGTGGCACCAACCCACGCTACGCCACTGATTTCTCTATCAACTAAAATTAATATGGATGTGCAGCAATAAAGTCCTGCAAAATTTAAGCAAATATAGGCTTGTAAAATGTTGTAATGTATTTGGCAGCTAAATTTTGATCGCTTGGGTCTCTCCGCAATAATCGATTGAGGTTATATAACTTTTAAACTTTTTATTTGTTTTCATATTCAGTTTCAGGATTCAAACGAATTTGGGGAAAAGTATTATGAAATAACCACCAATTTTTACAAACAAAATGATTTGAAAAGTTTCCTTAACAATAGCAATTTCATGTACAGTAATAAACGGTAAAAAAGCTCACTTTTGCAACAATTTGTTCAACTTCCACCATGTAAATTTTGCCACATATGCACACATATATGGAATTCCTCAACTTAAATGTGTAACAATGCAACGAGACTGGTAGATGGACAAATGTTTGGTGAAGGAAAGCCACACACAATGATACCTAATTGAGTTTCATTGTAAACATCACTTGCAATGCTACGCAACACAAATTAAAAAACACAAAATTTACACATGCAAGAAGTTTACGGAGCCAATACAAAGAACAGAGTTGTGTAAGAATTTTATTTTTATTGGCCCTTCCCTATCTGTATAGTGTATAGCCAGTTGAAAATAAAGTATTAGAGAGAAGGTCTCAAAGTTTGAAATACAATTTTATTTCCTTGACATTTCGCACGGTGAAAAGTTTATTCACTAAGTGAGCGAAATACGACCAGTCTTATTGGAAAAGTTATTCTCCTGCATCATAGAAATGTAGAAAGTGTAGGTAACATGTAAGCAGCCTTTATGGAATTTTTGAAGTGTATTTTATTTGGAATTCAGTATAGGGAGTTCTCGAAATGTGAAGAAAAAATATGGCATGTCAGAAATCGGACACGAAATAAAAACGGAAAAATAAAATCTGGAAAAGACATGAAACGTATTAAAAAAAAAGAAAAGAAGAGCAGAATCATAAAACGATTGCATGGAAATCAACTGAAGTAGCTTTCAGAAAAATGCATAAGTAATACCTGGGCAATACCGTAATAGACATAAACTCCGTTTCCATTTTTCCTGACTAATTTATCTAGAACAAAGGAAAATGGAAATTGAGCTCGAGTTTTGTTGGAAAAATAAAATTATTGAATTATTTTCTGAATACTCGATCAAATGGAACATGGTAGTTTACTTTAACTTTTAATTTGTTCCAATGAACAAAATTATTCAACTAAAATGTTTCATTTGTTCCATTTTTCTGATAAAAGGCATTTTTGCACTCAATTTGTTATTTGGACTCTTTTTCTTCAGTTTACCATCACATTTCTTCTTTTAACTATAAATATATCTGTTAAATACAGATAAAATCTGTCAAAAGTAGTAAATAACAAAACGAGTGAAATTTATGTGAAATATCGGTAAAACATGACTATAACACGTTGGACATGACATGGGTCAGTTGTGCTAGTTAAATAAAATGAAATAAAATCTGACGAGTAAACTGTCAAATTATTAGAAACAAAAGTTGTAAAAATAATTCTGTTTCTCATAATGTCAACGTTTTCTTTTGCTTGGGATTTGGTGCACCTGAAGTGGAAAACATCGGCCCATATTCATAGTTATTTTTAGAACCCAAGTCTATTTGATCTGGTCAAAGTTAGTTCACAATTGCTTACATTTGAATATAAATTGTTAGCTGCGTTTAGTTAGACACTAGTCCGGCTAGTTCTAATATAAATCTATTACATTTATAAATAAGCTATAGCTTAAATCTGTTACGAAACCATATCTGGAGTGCAAATGGCTTGAATCTGGAAGTTGTGCTTTATTGTGTTTGGTGGTGCGCAAGCAAATTACATGAATATTTGGTGTTGTTTTTCGAAAATTACCTAAACCTTCATAATCATTGTGAGCGAAAGACATTTTTCAAATATAGGTATACTTAGAGTTTATACTTATCTAATTCTTTACACATTTCATGTGCTTAGAAGATTCATTAAAGTTCGCCTCGTGTCTTTCATTCAAATATATAAGTTTATATTTCTGTTGCCAATTACTTAATAAGAACTTATCAAACATTTATGAATATTAATCATAGATAATTATACGGACTTGAAAATGTCGGGGTGTTGATAAAATATCCTGTTCGAAGGTCACAGTATTACTAGCAACTTTTACCTACATACCGTGCTCTAACTTTCCATATATTATAGATACCATTCAACCTACTACTAGCTTAATTATTCCTCACAACATACGTTGTCCAACTTACCATTGATATATTAATCTCTCAAGGACGGAGAAAGGCTTTCAAAACAATTGGTTTTACAAGCTAAAACAAACAGCCTTTTCGCACCAGAAAGCAATGAATGAAACGGACCTACTACCTCCATAAAACCGTCAGCTCAATAGTCCAACACACTTATCTACATGATTCATAAATATTGACACGAGTGTTATACAAAAGGTGAATCCAAAGCCAATTACACTGGCAAACCCAACCTCTGGCACCGAAGGACTTTGTGTTGATAAATGTTGGCAGTCAACCATTGAACTATAATTACATTCAGGGGGAAATAAATCTCTGAACGCATTAGGGACTGTCGTATCATGCATGCATTTTAAAAAGCCCTAACTACTCGTACCTACCTACAATTTATCTACCATCTACATGCTTATCAAAATTTATCGTTGACTTGTGGAAGCAAAAAAAAAAACAAAAAAAAAAATAAAATAAAAACGATAGAATAATATTTAACAATGCAGACAATTTAAGCTCTCACGCTAACCTACTTGTGAGGATTTCCCGTGAATACGTACCATCTACCCGCATTGTTTTATGAAAAATGTCGGTCAACGAAGGCCATGAACAAGCTCTTGAGACAAATTGTGAGCGCTTATTTTTTAGCATCAAGATAAGACTCTTAAGTAGGCCGTAATTCCTTCAGTTACACAGTTGTTAAACGTTTGAAAAATAACTACTTTGCAGGCGTCACAGATCTGATCTGCAATATTTTTCGGGTAGTTTTCCCACCTACCACAAATCTCATGCATTCACCATGCACAAGTTAAGAACTGATAAGCCAAATGACATTTCAAATTTCTCTTTCATTTGGTACATACTCCGCATCAACGTTATCTTAGACTACAACCTACAAGGCCGAATAGGCAATCGCCCACCTGCCAGCAGGCAGCTTAAGCATGATATAAAATCACTCGAAGTAAAGGTATCAATAGTACATACATTGCCTCCTGGCATACGTTGAGTATAGTTCAAGGACGTGTTTCAGTAGTCCAGAAGGCGGCCGTCACGTACATGTTAACCGTGTTCATAACAAGGATACACTGTCTAAAGGTTTCTGTTTGTGATTTTGTGTGTGGTAGTTGGTATTTCGAAGTTAAATATTTTTTTTTTATTGTATTTGCAAATGGGAAACATGTGAGTATTTCGAGCTCGGAAGTCTCTTCTGTCCTGATTCTCTTGAAACATGACAACATGACAGAAAAATGTTAAAATTCATTCTGTTTCTGCTGAGAAAATGTGTACAATTATTTTGACACAGAGTTAATTTCCATAACATCTCTGGGAAACAAATGTTGAACATCTTATTTTCGTCAACAAAAATGTGTTGCAAATGTTAAGTCAAACTTGTGTTTACATCCCTCTGTAGAGTCGCGATAGTTGTGAATGACTGTGTTCCATTTAGGGGATGATAATTATTGCATTACATTCTGAGGACGAAGGCACATTTTGTGTCCGTAAAAGAGCTGATTGGGGTATGTGGAACGCATGTTTTGAAATGCATAAAATACTGGAGAAAATTGGGAAAATTCGGAGGAGAATTCTGTTAAATGAGTGCAAAATGTTATTAACAGGCAAAAGTTTTGGTTACATTTCATTTGAGTAGAACGTTGTTATTGATGAATTGAGTATGCAAGTACTTTGAATTATATACTAGTTAAATTTTAGCCAGATAAAATTCAAGACTTTCTTAAGATTTAAATTTGAATATGTTAAATGGGCACGCAATTTATTTATCAGTGCTGTTAAATTATAGAGGGGATTGTTGGTTGTGGATAAACAATTGCTTAGTTGGAATAAATTTATTCCAGGAAAATCGCAATAAAGCTCATAAAGTCATACGATGTACGAACAGAGTATAGTACACGAGCTTTGGTTTCACGAGTGCACGTGTTGAGTTCATATTCTGATAAAGGCTGATGCGTTTTAAATAAATTTTATTATTGGTTTATGCGGTGGCTTACCTATTGTATAAATATGGGGTCAATCTGTCGATGCACATACCTATTCACTTATATATGTATAAGTAGACAAATGCAATTAATTGAGAACCACTTTTGCTGCCAACACACATATTTGGTTGATTTTTTTATTGGGGAGGCTGTGCAGAGATGTAATGCTGTGTGTAGTTTATGTTCCAATATTTAACATACAAGCCCGGTCACTATATTGGTAGAATTTGTACCACTCGGCGAACTCTAGCCATTATTATTTTGCCTCGTCGTGGCATAACATAAGCTAACATAAGCCCCACGAAAAGAAGACATACGGCAGATGAATTCACTACATTGAATCAACGGTACCTATTATCATCGGTATGAATATTTTATAAAAATATATGATGGCGTTGTTTTAGGGTTATTGAACTATTTGGCCAATAGCTGTCAAAGTTGGGTGTTGTATCTCCGATTGACACACCGAGCTTGTCAAAAAAATGAGATATTTATACGAAGTATTTCTGGATTCCTATATCAATTATTCTGTTAGACTTCAATGCTTAGGTTGGAGATGAAAACATTTTCAGCGGGCTTTTAGTAAGCCACTGGGCTTAGGTTTTCCAGGCTACGTACACACATTACCAGGGGCTAACCTTGACTCTGACTATTATCTTTTGCGGGCTAGTTGCAAATACAACTGTTTTAGTGTCCTACGAGCGCCCCAGTGAAAAGCACTCCACTTTTTAGACGGTATTTGCTTTACATTCTTTTCAAAACCATTTAATACAAAATATCGCATATTGTGTAAAACGCAAACCATTTATAAATTGAGGATTTTTTTCAATTTCATTTATAGAAGATTTCCACACTAGTCTTCGAAATCCTCTGAACGAATTTGATCTATTTTTCTTATTTTACACATGTTCCAATTGCCATTCTTAGAAATTATTATCCCTCTTGGTTTCGGTCACGTTTGCTGGTAAAATGTCCCTTACTTGGGCACGAAATCCTTAAAATACCTCCTAGGCATCTGTTAACGAATGAAGCTCCAAAAAGAAATTCGAATTAATTTCATTTTCAACAGAAAAACAAACAAGTCACTAAATGAACTTCTCTAAATAACTCACCGAGGGTTCGCAATAATCCAACCGAGCTTAAAATTGTCAGCACACAGAGTGCATCCGAAAGACGTACAATTTAGTTTCCGTTTGTGTTTTTTTTTGTTTTTTTCTACCAATTTTAACTGCTCCGCTGCAATGTCTCCATTCGTCATTAATCACAACATTATACCCCTATACTTTAACATCGAGTCTCTGTAGCCATTCCGAAGGATATAATGTTCACTCCTTCGCTCAAATCCGCAATGATCCAAATCTTCCATCTGCTGAAACTTCGCTTAACTTCTTTTTTGTCCAGCATGAGGGATTTTCAGTGCGAACTGAAAAACTACTTACAATGATTAAGAGAATAAAAAGCGAAACTCTGTAGCAAAGTCCTCAGCGCAAAGATGCAGCGTGCTTAATGATGCAAGAGACTAAATATTTTCTCGTTTGAATCTCGTATTATACTCTGACTGCCCTCCAAATGGTGGTGGATGCAAATGTGATTGTCACAGCAGAAAAAGGATGTAGTCGACGGCGAACAGTTGCATTGCACTTCATGGGAATTAAATTAACCGAAATGAATAAAATTGCATTAATTAAAGTTGCTTAGAAGTATGTAATGACATTTTTGTTAGCCTCAAATATGCATGCTTCGAAATAAGACTGCATAGTGTCACTAATGAAAGTCTAGTACCTACACAAATTGCATTTTGATGTGTTAAATTAAATTTTGCTTGTACTACTTGTTGTGGTGTATATGGTATTGCACTGCCAATGTTTCCAAATCGAATCGAAGATAACACAATTTCCAAATTCAAATAAATATGTCCAGAGTATATACGAGTAGCTTTAGGCTTCAGTTGGGGCAGAGCAAGAGGTCACATGAGTCTCTACCCAAAGTGGCTACAACTTTTATGAAGCGTGACTTATTACGGGAACATATACTGTCACAAAATAAAGAAGTCGACGACTACAGTACTAGATTCTCCTATGGTAATTGGATTTTAAATTAGATCATTAAATGTGTTTTGACTAACTTGCTTTATTAGTAGTATCGGCTCATTCATTACATTGCGTAATTCACCATCAAAGATGTAACACTTCAACCTGCCCGGGAACGGTATCTAGGTGAGAAGATATGTTTTTCGCGGAATACTCTTTCTCTTTGATAGGTACCTGGAATCTACGATGTATTTATTAATAACATCGTTAATTATTGCAAACGCTGACTAGTAGAGTCACGAAATTGCGTCGAAATGTGGTGTCGCCCCATAGAGATATTTCCGCTTTATCTATGTGGTATAGGAGTAGAATGAGAATAATGTGCGTCACATGTACGAATTGTGTCACACCCGCAACGGTAATGAGGCCACGGAAAAAGGATTTATTTCCTTTTACTTTGACAGGAATGAATTACAAAAGGCAGCACAATGACTTTGAGCTTTGAGGTTTGTGAGGAACGTGTAATGGGATGACATTTTTATTCCAGGATAAAAAAGGATGTTGATTTGCATTTCGTTTCCCCCATTGGATGCTTGCAGCTCGCATTGGATTTGGTATAATTAAACTGCACTGAAAAACAATTTAACATTCTAATTAGGGTATAGAGACAAAATCTATATTCATATTTACTTTGCAATTAACGTTAATAACACAGAAGCATAATAATAATAATGAGAAGCATAGTTGCAGCCGCTTTGTAAAGCTGTCTTTTTTTGTGAAACTTTGGCTATTTAAGAACCGCATAACTTACATGCTTATCGGACTTCTTTAAGTGATTTTTAAACAACGACTACCTTCGCTCTTTTGATATCAATGCGAATATCAAACAAAGAACGACCCAATCGGTGTTTTTAATGTATAAAAAGGTGAATTGGGTAGCAACTAGCAAACTCTTTCACGGCCAAGGAAGCAGACGTTCTTAAAGCCTCTAACTAACAGGTACATCCAATTAGAAATGGCAACTGATTATTGACATTTCTATACCAAGCACAGAACTAATTCTCATTCGAATGGATTACAAATATTAAGAAAAGCATGAAAATCCCTGACAGACACTTTTTTTTTACTCTTTTCCCAACTTTCATATATCTTATACTCCAGATACAGATACGTGTGGTATAGTCCAAACCAATCAGGACCAACTGTGCTTGCCCATTGTTAGTTTAGCAAAATATTCCTGTTGTTAGAATATCAAATCGCTTCAGTAAACTTCAATGCAGTTCTATTCAAAGCCTACTTATTACCCCATTGTTCCAGATCTAAAAATCAAATTCTCCTGCTGTACGCTGCCATGGAATGCCCACACAAACACAAATGTACACAGTACACACACTCATTGGTATAGACAAAAAACCTCAAACTCCAATTCCGATTAAGTCAGAGAATAATGATAGTCTTTCGAAGAACAATAAATTCTGCTGACCACTGGTGGTACAAGGATCGCAATTACAGCAATCTACGTTAACATTAACTTCAAACGTGCACCAATCCAACGGACGACGATCCGATTGTGGGAAGCTATGCTGGTTGTTCGTGTATAATGGTATCGTTACCTACCTACTTCTCGTTGTTCGTGTATATTGGTTCAGCAGCAGGAGCAACAGCAACCGGACCGTGGCACACTGACTTTTGTTTAGGTTATACGGAACCAGATGGAAAATGCAATTCAGTGATTTTTGAGGTTTCCCGAAAGCATTTTGATTAAACTGTATGCATCGTTCTGGTTGCGGGCCAAATTTCCCACTGACTGTACAAATTTTTCTTCGGAGTTGTTTGACACTTTATCTGCGGCAAAGAAGAACACCATCAGCAATACGGTTTAGCAGTTTAATCAAAAATATGTCAAGGTAAAGTTTGCCCAGGTATACGACACTGACACTTGCACATCAAAGGCCTTTGGGATTTTGTATAATTGACAAATCAAATCCCTTTAACTGCAGGAAGTTCATTATGAACAGAATTAAAACAGTCATTGCAGTGGGTTGCAGTTTTTAGAGATGGTCTGGTCTTGGACAAAGTTCAAATCTTCTTGGAACGTGGCTACACAGTCACGTGACAGGAAGATTTTGAGTGAGTAGGAAAGAGAAGGGTAGCAAGCATGAAGAATGGCTTTGAAGATCGAAAATGATCATCAAGGTTTTTTGCCCAAAAAATCTTTATTTAGTATTTAAAGTTGCATTTGTGTTCGGAGGTTGGGGCGAAAAAAACGTCCATCCGCTTCGAATTTGCCATTATTTCCTTATTTGTGTATGAAGCCACGACAATCATGTTCATGGAAATGACAGTCATTGGCCGCGTTCCACTGCCCGCTAGACGTCGAGCACAAAATATCCCAGATGAAGGAACGCCCGCGCTAGAACGATAGCGCCAGCGGCAAAATGACATTTGATACTCTTTTTCCCATAATTTATTATTGTCACACTACAATTAAAGAAATGATACAAAATGTTGAAAACAATAACTGAATTCCAATTTTAATTAAGTTATTACAAATTTTATCACAATTGTATGATTTGAACCTGTTTTGAACGATTTCCTTTGACAGGTCGTGCTTTTTTATCTCTCAATCCAGCGGGTAGTTTTGCGCTAGATTGAGAAATTTCCCTGAAAGGGATATTTCACAAAAAGTGCTAAACATCTAGCGCAAATATTGAAATGTCAATCTTTTTATCTGGAGTTTTTCATGCCGCTGGTCATCTAGCGGGCAGTGGAACGCGGCCATTCTCATTCCAATGAACAAGTGACCACGTTACAAGGTATTGGTATAATATATGAGGTTAAGTTACATCTTGGAATATATGTAAGGTTAGGTTAAGTTGTTGTCTTCGAATAGCCAAATTACACTACTTTCGTTTTCCATTGGCACAGAAAAAGCACGTTTTCAGATCCAGAGGAGTTTTTCTGCTCTCGAAATCAGCTGGCTGTCAGATTTCATGTTCCACTGGCTGCAAAGAGAGCACTTTTTTCAGAGTTAGAGCAATTTTTTGAATTTCGATTTCTGACAGAGATTTACACAAAAATATTTGTCATTATTTGTCAAATTTTAAAGTGTGCCATTAATTACGTTTTTAGACGACAAGTCTGTCCAAAATAGAGAAAAATTTACAATTGGCCGCTGCAATGGATACCAACATAAATTGCATTGATTTTTATAACCACAAATTACAAATTGACGAACTACTGACTTTTAAAACACGCATCACCAAAAAAGCAAAGAAAGAAAAATCTCGACTAAAAATAGTGGTCCGTTGTGATACCGCACGTAGGAAGGGACTTGAAGACTAGACCTCAGTTCACTTTATTTCAAAAGCGAGTGAATACTGTATAAAAGGCAGGATGGCGGCTAGTGAATAAAACAGCCAGGAAAGTAAAATGTATACTCTAAAATGTTTATAAATCAATCTGGATGTGTCTGAAGCAGTTCGAACCTCTGGTTGTTGCCTTATCTGGAATAAAAACAATACGGAGAATGCGTCTAGCGGTCTCTTGGTTTTTTGTCAGATGTTTTCAAGAGCTTTTACAAACACAGTATAATTACAACACGGTTTCATTCCGAAAAAAACCACAAGGGATAAGTAATGTTTTTCTAGAATGAACGTGTTGTTATTACAAGGGACAAATTGTGTTTATCTGGAATAAAACCGGAAACTTCTAGCTCAATAATTCAAAGCACTAGACGGCTTATAGGTAGTGCTTCTTTTAATGCTCCCAACTGGTATTCGAGATGAAGTTTGCTCTATATTCTGTTGAAACAATTTGTAAATGTTCTGCACAAAAGCCAGCCGTGGCATTTGAATGAAAATTAGATTCTTCACAATTATAATTATATTTTTCACACCCAGCCGAAAACCGGGTTTTCGCGAAAACACTCGAAAACAGAAGTTTTCCCATAACTATTTCAGTTTTCAAAACGAGTTGTTTAAGGTCGCTTTCCGCGAAAACAACTTCCAATCGTAGGGTTGCTTAAACAAGTATACCTTTAGCAATATTCAGCAAATTCAGCAGAATAGCTGAACGAACAAATGTCACAAGTCACAACTTAAAATCATTTTCCACAATTAATTGATGTAGCCCATCATATTATTTTTAAATGCACTAGAAGAAATTTGTAACTAAATAGTTTACACCGAAATTTAACGACTAATGTCTCACAGCTGATTGAAACGTCAAACGAAAACTAATTGATGTTCGGTGTGAATGCATCGACGAGTTTTCGACGAAAGTACGGTTTTCGGCTCGGTGTGAAAAGGTGTAACCATTAAACCTTCAAAAATATTTAACTCTGTTTGTTTTAACAACTTTAAAAAGAGAACAGTGTAGTTCACTGAAAATGTATGTACAAAAAAAAGAGACAACTCGCCAAATCTTAAGTCTAGATTTATTCCCAATCAATTTCAACTGCTTCCTTTCACATACAGAATAGCAATAAGCTGGGCTCAGAATCTGGACGAAACGTTAAAACGTTTGTTCGTTGCGCCTTTCAGAATCTGACCCCTGCTCTCTTAAGTACTTTTGTTTTAAGTGTTGCCATACCGTAGCAGCTTGATCACATCTACCACAAGTAAAAGTGTAACAGACCCATGCAATACATCTGCTGTGCACTTTTCTGTTTTTAAATCCATTTGTAAGGTAAAAAACAACAAAAAAAATCCACAGCGATGCTTCTTTTATAAACTTGTGTTGCGTGCCAAGTACCAAGAAGTATATTGCTAACACAATCGAGACACATCCAGTTCTTCAATGGCAGCTTCCATTTGACGACTTACTGCACGAGGTGCGAGTGCTACATACCGTAACTTAAAGACCTACAGACAGCAGATGAGCAGACATTTGTGTTGAGCTTGGTGGTGAAACTTTCAGCTGCAATGTGCGCTATTTGTATTGTGAAACTTTTCGATTCAATTAAAAATAAGTTCATCCTTGTCGTTCGGTTTCTTTTATATCCATCACAAACCACATAAAGCCATTCATATTTACCCGAAGAAGTAACTTAAACTTCGTTAACCGAATTTGGTTGCATTGAAGTCTCAGTCGTTACAGCCACAAAATAAACAAAAGCGTCATTATTAACTTCCAATTATAAATGCAACTTACACTATAGAACGAGACACTGACTGCTATTCGTCTCTTTGCCCCATAAGTCTTGACAACGTTTGCCGTTATTTGTTTATCTTCCTCGACTTCGCCTTAATCTCTGTGTACGTGCGTTCGTATTCAGCGTCATTATACTTCAAAGTCAAACGACTGCAGCAAATGGTATACGGTCTTCCTTCAGCGGATGGCATAACGACTTCTTTCATATATAAATTACCTTCAAAGCTTCTCAAATAAAAGTGTATAATTAGCAATAAGCATCCAGATGCACAAAATGAGCGGCGACGGTGCATTAATTGCTAATTGTATACCAACTTGTCTGAGACTTGAAATGTGTGCTGGCTTTTCCTTTTTTTGCTGTCACAGTTTGGTAAATTAAATTTAAAATTTGAATTTAAATTTGCTTTAAGCATGAACACATTAAGTGTCTGTTCGACCATACGATATCCTTTGTCCGACAATGCAAACGACGACAACGAGTCAACAATGGCAGGAGCATATCACTAACTGACTTGAAACTATCTTCCTGAATCATAAATTAAACGCATATCAGTGGAAAGATAAGGAAGATTTATGAATGGAGAACGAGAAGGTATATGTATAGTTATAGGTAGGTGTCTTCATTTACACATATTTCGGTCCACTTAACAATGGTTACGTGAAGAGGGTCGAGTGTAGGGACTTTGAATGAACATTCGGTACTTGCATTTTGTGTTAATCTAATTACAACACTCATTTGTTAGTAAAACTGGAAAATAGTGCCAACGGGAAGGTAGTGAGATAAGCCCTATGCTGTTCCTGAGCAATGGGAAGAAAATTTAAAACACCAGTTCAATGCAGAAGTCGCCCAAAGTAGACGAGCAGGGCTATAGTCGCAATGTTTCTCGTTCTCAGTTATTTGAGGCGAATAACGGAGTGGTAACCTTTCCCAGGTTACTCCCAATGATTGTAACAAAGGAAGGAATTCATTTGGAATGGTTTTCTACGGCAAGTCAGTAACTGGCTAGGGTCAATCATATCTGAGGCAACGTTGCAAACGAGTCCTTTGAGCATGCTGGCTGAATAAATATTTTCGTCGGTATCGAAACTGAAATGTGTAAGCGCTGATTTTATTGCTATTGTTTCGAACTCAAGATATTTATTAATTTGAATGATTGAGCAACCAGAAAACTGATTTGGCACGTTCAAAAATGTAGTTAAATCTTAATTGGAATAAATGTATTCCAAACGCAACAAGTAGATTGGTCGGGGAACGTCACTTTTCCTAAGTCAGTCATGTATGCGAACTGTCAATTTATTACTCAGTCAGGAGTTTTTGACAAGATTCGTCGGCAACCCCTCCATAAACGTCAACTGAAACAGCTGTTCATAATATGACCGATCTAATCCAATCAAAACAGAGATACATCAAGTCAGACAGCTGTCAGACTTACTAAACTAGATACTTGAACGTCCCCATTGTCTCGCAAGATTCTGTCCCTCATTTCGCATGAAGTTTAAGCAGCTGAATTTTCCATACGTATGCGGATGGGGATTGTGGACTGATACTTTTCTCGCAAAATGCGAACATGTGTATATAACAAAGTTTCAATACCTCTCCGAAATGTTTGCAGGTATTATTTGGGCAGTATGCACTTAAATTATTGTAAATTCTATGTAGGCATTCGTATGGAAATGGAAAGACGTCGCTATAGGGAAATGTATTTATTTAAGTATGTGAATGTGTAAAAGTAAAGTGCCTTTTACTGACCAAGTTTTAAAGTTGAGGGGGAAATTTAGTCCAGAAACATATTATGTCAACTGCAGACGTTTAAGACTATCTTTTAAGAATGTGCCAAGTGACATTCGATATAATAATTTGATACAACTGTATAAATATATACATGTGTATTACACATAAAGATAATGTACTAGATTCTAAACTCTTCTTTCTGCATTTTTTCAGTCTACGATATTCCATCCATCTAATTGCCTGTTTATTTAAATTCTGTTTTTGTCGTGTAGAACACTTTCAAAGACTGTCCATTTAAAGTGCTACCAAACACACAAAAAACCAACGGAAGAAAGAAATGTCATGTCTTTGGGTTGTCTGGCAGGAATTTGATCCACATAACTTAACCACTTATACAATACAAGTATGCAAGAATTCTCGAGGGCATCTGTCTGCTGGTCATTTCCAGCTCTTGGACAAAAGTTCATTTATCTTGCACTTCAGTCCTATTTTCCAAACTTATTTATGGCTCAAGCCACATACAAATGCTTTCATTTATAGTGAATGAGTGCACTTTTCGTAAATTATTTTGGCAAGGAGACAGTTTGTTGCTTTTTTTTTTCTGTTGTTTTGTTGTCTGTTTTTGGTTAGACAACATCAAGTAGATATATATTCACTTCATTTGATTCTGTTGTCGCGTTGACAGAATGTAGAAAAAATAAAAATCAACAAAATAAGAGCGAAACAAATGACAACAGTGGGTGGGGTGCGGGGCGAAACAGTAAAAGAAACTTGAAAACTCTTGATGTACGAAACACAGAGTACAATTGATGAATAATAAGTTCGTCGTCTGTCCCTTCAGAAACTGTCCAAAGAATGGGAGTTGACAGTTGAATAATGATTCAAACTGACACTTCCCCGTTGTTACTTTTTGTGATGGAGGCGGCGCGATTTCAAAAACAAAATGCTGGTGTTGATTAGAGAAATAAAATTCTAATTTGAAAAAGGTACGATATGCGATGGGACTAGGAGTTTACTTCCCATCTATCTGAGCCGGGACTTTGCTACCTTCTCCCTAAATTATAGTAAGCCGTTTGATGAACGATTTCAAAATAAAAAATAAATCCTCGATTACATCTTTTTTTTTTGTTTTGTGCGAATGGGTTTTGTTTGTGAAAAAATACCATCAACGGAGCGGATTTACAGCACTTTTTCGATTTTGAAAAATGTTTGTGTGGTACCAGTCCTGCAACACGACTATTCTCAATGTCAATGTATCTTCCCTTACGTTCCGCTCCGCTCCAAGAAAGGAAACAACTGGGCATACATTTGTTTTCGACCTAAGAGGCAGCCTGTTTTCTGCAATAATATTTCTTTAAAAATGTATGATATGGTTAAAAAACCGCCTGTTTCCGAAAACATTTTGCAAACACATTTTAATTGCTGAAATCCTTAGACCATCCGTAGTGCTTACAACTTTTATAATTCATTTGCCTGTTGACTCTGAAGCCGTACAATTTGCTTTTACTTCCTTCTGTAAAACAATAAACCCGAAATCAAATTTGCCATAATACAGTGCGTTACTTTATAAAGGCGAATACGGACAGCTCGTGCATGGTGCACACTCTGTGCCCTATTTTCATTTCAGCGTCCCATGGACTCGTTGTGTGGATATTCATAAACGTAAACGTTGTATAGTGCAATTGAAATTTGATAATGCATACACTGCCAGCATATTATAGATATCCTTTTTGGACCGTTGCATAAAATGGGAATATTCCTCTTTAGTCAACTAGGCGCGCTTCACCCTTTCTATTCAGTCGACGCACACACTTCATACCAGCGAGAGGGATACACTCGTCTATATATATGTACATATTTTAATCAGCTAAAGTTGTCGTTGCACGAAAGGCTCACATCGTTCGTCCATGTTGTTCAGACGAGAAGGATCCAGGCGCACAAAAGCTTTCGATGCGTGGGTTGCATTTAATTTGTGAAATGAATGCATATCCATCCATGACAATTATATGGATAACAATGCAATATGATTGGATTTTCAATGCAGACGACATTGTGGATATTTTGTTAATTGCATATGACATACATACACACATGCAGTGTTTGTGTCCTTCGATGACAGTCCCTTCGCACTGCTTGAAAAACTATTTAAAGGACCACACTGTTTGAAGTTGGGTGTGCGGCGATTCATTTAAATATATTTTCGAAGTGGTCATGGTCAGTGTTGAATATCTAACGAGCCACACAATGCCTCAACCTTTAATGAACGAACAACGAAGTACATATATATCCCGGTGCCGAGGACACGGTCACTGTTGTGGATGACTTCATGAGAGCCAGTGACGTTTGTGGTATTTATGTGGCTAGCGGGAGGTATGATTAAACGATGCAGATTCATCATCAAATCAAAGTGTCTGTCGGCTACGATACTCGGCACGTATATCAATGATGATGAGGATATATGACGATTTGCGTTTCACATCGAATCCCGACCATTGAGGCTTAGGTGTGGGCTGGCCGAAATTATACGCGAATACAATTAGCGGTTTCGAACCAGTCATTATAGTTATTTTCGAATGCAACCGTGCGTCGATAAGATGTGACACATTGAGGACGTTCGGATTTCTAGTTTAGTGACTGACAGTAGTCTGACAGCATTTGTGTCTTTATTGGTTCATGTACATTGATCATAGGACCAAATTTCAAAAAGTTGACGCAGCGGTTGCTGTTAAATTAATTCACCAACATTTTAATAGGACTTGATTTTGAGTAAAAGCAGGAAAAAACTGGCATTACCTAACAATTCATACTCACAACGGAATGTGCATTCTTGCATTTATTGTTCTTACAGCTAATATTCAATATTGGCCTCGTTGTCAAGTCAAATTTTACGCATGCGTAAAATTTTACGCATGCGTAAGAGTATACCTATCCCGCTCTTCATAAGCTGTATGTATCCGAACGTCCCCATTTTATGAGATGACATTTTAACTCGAAGAATTATGTTGACAGATATTCGAATAATGAAAGGGAAAATGTATCACACAATGGAAATTCATGTCTATTATTGTATACACAATATACAGGCACTTTCGTGATGCTTAACCATTATAATTATTGTTGTCAATGTGCACTAGATAAAATAACAAATACTGATTTTCCGACTGTTTGCATACCACCTCCGAATACCACACACACGGGGACGCATAACGATGCATTGGCGGACATTTCGAAGCACACCTGTCGCAAATATACATAGATTGTGAGGTTAAAGCGAATGTCGCTTTCAAATTATTTGCATCATTTCATATCAATGGCGTACAGGTGTGCAATGCAAATTGACTAAACTACCCGTTTATTGGACAGTTATGGTCCTCTGCAGACCGCAATTTTCACGTTCAATGTGCGGTCAATTTTATTTAATTTATTCTGCCTGGAATCTCCGAGTTGGTCCTGTTCGTTAAAATAATGGTCGATGACTATTGTGGCTGATGAATTGTCTGAATTAGCGTAATTAAAATTCTGATTAAACTATGGATATGTGTTTCGCGGATTATAATTAAAATTAGAGGACTTGATTGAATAGTTGTGTCCGTTGTGTCGCGTGGCTGTTGAAAACGTTTTTGCGGTTGTTGTTATTATTATTGTTGCTGTTGTGAAGGCTCTTTTCTTTTATTTGCTGGGGTACGGATTGATGATGCAGTGGCTGGTCGAAAAATATGCATTTTTTAATTTCCAACCAGGACTAGACGGAGTGCTGAAAAAACAATGGCGCACAACGAAATTCGAATCTGCAAGTGGAAAGTTCGAACTTTGAATACTTGTGCCTTTTGTCTACAGAAGTTAAGCTATATGGAGAAAATCACCAATTTGTGCGCGAGTTTGTTGAAAGCTGCAGCTCAGTAAATATCTCATGAATTTTCACGAGGAAAACGAAAGAACTTACGCTCGAGGAAATCAGGAGGTGTTTACTACAAGAACAATGTTTGGAAGTTTCACCAAAAGGTAAAAAAGAACGTATCAAGGTAAGGAGACCTATTGAGATTAGCACGCTTAGGAACAGTGTCAAGTTTGGGCAAAATGTACTTGTGCAGAGTGAAGACTACCGAATCTTTAAGACAGATCGAAACACTCGACCATTATAATTATGATGATCTTAAAGACTGCCGTCTACAACCGGCCCAAATGAACAGATGATAATATTAATAACTAATACCCAATGATGTTGCTACCAACGGCGGATGAATTTATCCTAATACGTTGGTAACACTTCTCAACTAATTTTAATTTCAATAGTTTCACAGAGTAGTGGAAAAATAAAATCTAAACGAAGCTGACATCAAGCTATGCTTCAACGATCATCTTCGCTGTTATAATAAGAGTGATTTATTACATCCATAGTTTTCTGACTTGCAAGGTTATGCGCGCATTTTACACACCCTACAAAATATGATATATCTAACACGCTTAAATTGTCACACAAATTGTCGAAAAAAAAATGTCCCTAAAAAAAACTATGCGAAGAGGAATTTGATTTCTGTCTCAACGATCCAAGATTTCGGCCGCTTGAAAATCTACCAGCTTCGCAGTCGCCGATAAAATGTAAGCCGAAAAAAAATCGAAAGGAGAAAAGTTGAAAGTGCGATCACAGGAACGAATTTTAAAACTGATTGTTCGAGGCCTCTGGTGTTTCCGGCGTCTAGAATAAAAAATCGTTTTCTGTGCAAAATTTTCACCGGTAGCAATGCAATTATGGCTCCTTAGCACTCTATTCCACGAGCAGGTTTGTGTAAAATCCCTCCTGCTGTCATTGGGTGGCCCACCCAATCCTTCGTCCAAACACGCCGACGTTAGTCTGTCTATTCATCCTGCTCTCTGTTTTCAAGTACTTACGCGGCCAAAATAATCGCAATTGCATCTTTTTTTACCATTTAAATTGTTTTGTTCCATTATTACGTGCTTCTGAATCAAGACTTCAACACCGAATTTAAAAAATCAATTATTAATTTGTCTGACAATGCCTGCAAAAGGATCTGCAAATATTTTGTAATCAAACATATGCCAACCGTGTGAACTGGTAATTTTCTACCTTGCAACGTTGTTAGACACATTATTTGGAGGCAAACCATCTGCAAATGAAATTGTCACAGTTTGGGACACTTGGTAGTTTGCTATTGACAATACTGTCGGATCTGGCAATCGTCTGAATAGAGCATATTATATCCAATAGCGTTGAGGACGTTGCTATGTAAATTTAATATCTCTCGAACATAGCATAATTATTATAATAACATCCTTAGATAGGGAGAAATATATTTGTGTAGCCATGTCAATCTCTGACAATAACCCTATGTATGTAGATAAAATGTGATACTATACAAATTAAAACCTCATGTTGCAAAACATGAACATTTTGAAGACGTTTCTTTAGATATTTAAGAAGTCCAAACAGCATTCTCGACTTATGGCTTTATAGCAATAGCCTACAGAAAAAACTATCAACACGAAATGTATTATACTGATTTATTATTGACTCCATTGGAAAGTTATGTGTCTATTCGATTACAAGAAGAGACGACTCTATCAAAAACAAACAAAAATTGACCAATCTTTAAATTTTTTTTATTTCTATCGGCTTAGGGGGGCTGGAATTTAATTTTGGTATCGACCAAGGTAGAAAAATACCGTCCAACAAAATAAAATAGAAAACCAAGATTCACGTGATTTTCCTGGTGAACCGCGCCTTTATTCATTTTATCCGCACATCGCTAATTTCGAAAAGCGGAGAAATCTCTTTTCGCTGTGGAATCTGTTTATTACGGTATAGGGGTACGTAATTGTTAGTTCTGTTAATTACCCCTCTAACCATATACAGTTGGAGGGCTTGCGCAGTTAATCACACATTCCAGAAAGTGGATCTTGTAGCTGGAATAATATCGTTAATTTTGCAGAAGTGGATGCTATGTTAAAGTATTTGATTCAATGAATGTTCAGTTCGGTAGTGTTCAAAAATTGTTAGGTAGTTATAGCAACTAATAACAAAGTAAATGAAAAAAGATTGTCTAGTTATGCACAAAACAAAACGATTCATGTACCAGCAAATTATACAGAGATGAATTTCAAGTGCAGAACTTTATGGACTATGAAACGAAAACCAAGGGGTGGATGTATTTAAATAGGCACTCTATTATTTATTTACTTTATCCCTTTAAAAATGCGAATGAAATCTGGAATACAAATTATTTATTTATTAGTTGTTCCTTACAACTTTGCGAAGTGTAATGCATTTGCAACAGATCTTCCTGAAAACCGTGCTATGTGATTTATTAATTAAAATATAAATTTGTAGATTAGCGAAATGTCATAAGAATACTTATGGTAGCTTGGTAGGTACCAATTAACGCAAAATTCATAATTCAACTACCTAATGATTCATTTCGAGGAAAACTTATCTATTTAAAACAAGTCTTGGGTTTCTGCCAATGCACCCTGCCTGCCCTACACATACTTGATGCAATTTCTCCCATTTGTCAATTGGTACAAAGGCACTCTTCATCAAGGACCAGGAAACATAAAAATTACTTAAAGTCTTGTTCGCACCTTTATTTCCTCCCATTCGGGTACGTATAAAACATTCTTTCAATTCTTATGACCCTTAACCGCTTTCAGTTGACCCACATATTTACGTTTACCCTCACGCAAGCCAGTAGCAGCAGCAAAGGTTTATAAACAAAACTAAACGCGACTCAGGAAATTCAAACATAACTCCACAGTCCCTATGCCTTCTGCATCCTTCGTTGTAATTTAGTATTGCAGTTGCAGATACTCCTTTTGTTCTTCCTTTCTACTGCGACGGTAAATTCCTGAAATTCCAAAGATTATAACGAAACCCTGTGTAAAGCGCTTGCTAGGTAGATATACACAGCCAGAGACTGGAGTATAGCCATAATGTGGTTCCCCCCGTTGACAGTGTCTAACTTTAATGACTACCTGCAAAGCTCTGCATATGAACAATTTACAGACGAATTTAACTGCGTTTCGAGAGTAGTGAAGCCTGAGGTGAAACATGTAATTATTTCAGCGGTCCTTTTTTCGTTCGTTGTTTGCCATTCGTTGCGTTGCGTTGGTTGGTTTCCTTTTTTGTGGTTTGGCCTTCATGTGGTGCAAATGTCCCTCGGGTGAATACTTGCTGAGTAGATTCAGAGAATTTATGGCGCAGTACACAAACTATATTTGTGTATGTTTTTTTTATGATAAAACGGAAATTATTCCCAGAGTCAATTTGAGAGTTGCGAATGGAATTTGGACATTACAATGTGAATGTCGTTCGAGATCTAATCATTTGCTTATGGGGTGGGCGCAACTGGTCTGAGCAATTGGAACACGACCATCAGATTGTAAGTAACGGATGTCATTTCCATTCTCAGACCGATAGATTTTCATGTACTGTTTAGGAATGTAGTTGGTTACTTTGTAAGTGAGTGTTAAAATCATAAAGCAATTCAACGCCATATGTAAACGCAGTCGGTTTCGTAAGGCACTACTCTCAATGCCATAAAAAATACAGTAATCGATACATTAAAAGCAAATGTCATATTTTTTATTTGTATGAGAAAATTCTTAAGTTAAATTTAATTGATTCGCTGTTGCACTTTTGCCCAAACCATAACCTCGTTCATAAAATCAATTTTCATGTGGAAGGGAGAAATCCAAATTTTATAACAAATATTGACTTACACAATTTGGGAACAGTTTGCATTTTTTTTTGGCAAAAATTGTTTTACTGGCACATGAGAATAGAAATTCGCTTCACAATTGCAAGTCAGCATCCACTCAAGAAACACTTACACAAGTGTAGCTGGAAGCAGTTCTAGGCTACTTTTGAAATCTCACCAATGCATGAGTGGGGTAAGAACAGTTTGCTTGGTCCATCGGATTTCAGAATGAGTGGATCCCCGAGTGCAACAAATTGAAACCAAAATGATCATTGACACAAACACGCATACAATCTTACACCTTACGACTTTGACAGTTCATTGTAAATGTCGTGCGGCCATATGCATATAGTCAAAGAAGACAAATTTTATATTTTTTACTCTATTCAACTTAATTCGCATACTCGAGTAGGTACACTATAAACAAATTAAGTCCGCTTAAAAGAAAATAGCAATACAATACATGCGGCATATTATTAAAAAGTACCAGTATTCAAGCCATTTTAATCGTAGTATCCATGCCCATGGTGATGATGATGATTATGATGACGGTTTGAAAGCACAGATGCTTCTGTCATGAATAGTTTTACGAAGTTCGTGATAATACTATTAAACAGAAATATTTGTCTGTGCTTTGTTTGTTGTCACGAAAAAATGAATGAATACTATCACAACAATGTATAAACCATGTTTACGTGGATAAAACCAGTTGTATCTTGATTAATTTATTCAATATTTTTCAATTTCTCAACAGATTTCTTATGGTCACTGATCCCAGCCTTAATTTTGCTGTCTAATTGAATGGGCAACAAATAAATCCATCCCAGACAAAGTAGCAATCGAAACTCGTTCTTAAGAATATTTGTGGATGTAGATCTGCATATGATTCATTCTGGGGATGTCCAAATTGTATCTTTAAATTAACATTTTAAACAGAGAAGAAATTTAAGAATAAACGTGCAGAGGAGAACGTCTGTCAGATGTCAAATAGTGTTCTGGTTTATGATTTCTTACATCCAAGGAAATGTTTGACTATGGTTTTAAATATGTTCAAGATAGTAGAGCAAGAATTAATTTCGGATCAGTATTGTGCTTGGATGATCTAGGACCTGTGTCTTTCAAAAAATTTAGCAAATGACTGACATTTCTCAACCTTTATCGGCGACTTTGTCCACAGACGTGTTAACGCCAAATGTTCTCGACATGTTCTATGGCTTTTGTGTTGTGAGGTATGCCGAAGGCCTAAGTTATACAATTTTTAACTTAGCTCAGTATAATCAAAAAGTATATGAAGCAGGAATGTAGATGTAAGAAATTATGAAAACTGTTGTATTTCACATACGTATATTTTTAACCTCGAGCAAAAACCGGGTTTTCGCGAAACACTCGAAAGCTTCATCGAAAACAGAAGTTTTCCCATACATATTTCAGTTTTCAAGACTTCCAATCGTTGGGTTGTTGAAACAAACACACATTTTGCAATGTTCAGCAAATTCAGCAGAACAGCTGACCGAACAAATGTCACAACTCACAACTACAAAACATTTTCCACACTTAATTGATGGGCTAATATTATTTGTAAATGTTCAGAATTAATTTTATTTCTAAATTAATGCGATCGGTTCGGTTCGGTGTGAATAGGGTACTCATTAGTTAATGAAATGAAATCCCAAGGTAAAAGTGACAGCATTGAATTACATTTTAAATGACAAAATTAATAAATAATAGTGAGATAAGAAAAAGGCTTTTCTGGAACAGTTCTCACAGCCAGGAGACTTATTATATACTTAACGCCGATCGTATAGCGAATTGAAGTGCTCAATCTTGAGTGGAGAAATTAAGAAGTTTCACAACTGATGACATTATGTGACAGTGGATATCTTTCATCACATATGTTACATCATTATTTATGTTATATCATTATCACTGCTAGAAAACAGAAAGAGACTCTTTGTTCTAACACATTTTTGTGATGCTACCACACACCACTGCTACGCTTTTCTCAAGTCCCATCACTGCACCTAACCATGACAATTCATAAGACGCAAAATGTCACTCAATGTACAATTTTAAAGTCGCAATAAAAGACCGCAACCGCAATACCAAAGTATACATTCTGATACCATTGAACTTGTGAAATAGCCTTTTAGATAACCTCAACCAGTTTTGTTGTCTCGAAAACATTTACTTATTGAACGTATCTACACACATATACTTGCAATAATAATTGGTAAAGTGCTCAGAACAAAAAATGGGAGTTCACCGATAATTCTAAAATTAATTTAGGAGCGGTGCCCGTTTCAGAGGAGTATTAAGTCATCATTTGACGACTTTGTGTTAACAGGGACGATGCAACTTCTGGTCGGGGGAGGGGGAAAAAAAAACCTTTATCAAACAAGACAACGAAAACACTTTGTATTCGCAACTATGCTGATGGTAGATTAGTACCGCACATTGGGTATTTCCTCTTCTGCCAACCACAACAGAGCGTGATGCCCCTTCTCCAAAAAATACATCTGATACGATTTTCAGTTTCGTGGGTGCAACAAGGTTTGGTTTTGTATAAAAGGCGAGATTTGAATATGGTTCATCACAGAAGCTCCTGTTAAATCATACAGGACAAATAAATCTGTTACAAAGAAAGTAATAAGACAGTTTAAGATGCGTTGCATTATTTTATTCGCTCTTTTGTCCTTAATTGGGGTGGCATATGCTTACGCACTGCCGACGGACGACTTGTCGGCATACGATGTTGACGCACTTTTGGACGTCGATGCTGGAGCCGAACACGAAAATGAATCTGGACGCCTGGCTCGTGCATGGGGTGGCGGCCACGGTGGATGGGGCGGCAGAGGAGGCGGTTGGGGTGGCGGAGGAGGTGGATGGGGTGGTGGATGGGGCGGTCGAAGGGGCCACTTCGGTTAAATAACCAGAGCGTATTTTTATTTCCCTTTGTTTAATAAAATGTGTAAACAATTCTTAAGGAATATAAATGATAGTGTTCTTATTTAATGGCTATAAGAAATAATTTATTGTTTGAAAGAACGAAAGCTTCTGTCATGAGTTGCAATATAGTTGTCGCAACGCATGCGAATAGATTCATAGATCAAACTTTTTACAACAATTTATTCCTTCTACCTACAACAATCTGAGCAGGAATGGGTGAATTGAGAAGCTTAACCAGGACAGTTTTACTCTGGGAGGTTTGCCAGTGGAATAACACCATAAGACGTAATTTGTGTGTTTTCAGGGAGACCATTCGCTCAGCAGTCCAGCACATTAAATTAAATAGCTTTTTATTTCGCATCCTGAAAGCGTTTTAAATTTCCCACATTCATTCGTGAAAACATAAAAACATTGATGACAGTTCAGTCACTCGAATAGAATTGGGCACAATCAAAAATCTAGTTATCTTAATTTGACTAAATTGGTTTGGAATAGATGTACCATGTACGCGTCCAACCACAAAAATATGAACTGTCAACTTAGGACTCGGATATCCTCCCTTAAACGTCAACTGAAAAATTTACCGATCCAGGCCAATCAAAACTGGGACGCATCAAGTCAACCAGCTGTCAGACTTACTAGCCTAGATAATTGAACATTCCCATTTTCATCGAAACTACTGACATACTGACACTCGGTAAACTGCTTTCAGCTCTGTCAAAACTTTATCGCATCTACAATTTAATACGATTTCTCTGCATAGTTTACGGTCGGATCAGTTGATATCATTTTGCAATTAAATAACTTTATCATTTTCTCTCCCGAACTCACATGTACTAACCTTAAGTTTAGACAACACACAAATGTACACATTTGGACAGCTGGGGAAAGGAAACACATCACATTCCGAGTTCACTGCTATTCCGCTTGGGGGCTGGTACTGAATCACAATTTCCAATAAAAAGAAGCAAAGATCTGCGACTGATTTTATGCGTTTTATACGTTGACTTATTAATAGGTCTTTAGTTTGTGACACTGAGTCATAAATAATTTGTGTCTTCATTCTGTATGTATTGAATTAGGTACGTATCAGTTTGTGTGCGTGTACAAATCATATGCAAATTAAGCTTGAATCACAATGTCATTGAATTGACACAAAGTGAGTTTATTTCCACTTATGACATTCTTTGCCAAAGAATTCGTTGGCACATTTAAATGAAATTTTGACAAATGCCTTCATTGATAGCTCTATTTTCATGAGCGCTGTCAATTTGAGACTGGAAGCTAATGTCGTTTTCCATTGGGACCACCAGATATCTTTTTCAGATTTCAGATTGTACGCTGCTCATGAAACATGCAATGGAATCGATCTGTTTATGTAAATGTATTAGTGCTGTTCAAGTTGCATTCCTTTTTGGAATGCAATTACAAATGGATGTTTCCCTTCTTGTAGATACAAATGGAGTATTTTCGGTGATTCGTAGTCTTCAGACGACGAGGAAGACGATGAAAATAATAATTCTTACAAAAGTATATCCATGGCTATTATGTGTTTCGTAGTTTTGGTTTTCACGAAACTTTACGTATAACAGCTGTGCAAGGTATTGCTATTGTGGCAGTATGTGTAAATCTGCAAAATACCGAGATCTCCAAAAAGTGATCCGAATCAAAAAAAAGATTGATTTTTTTGCCCAATTGAACATGAAAGGTGATTTAGATCAAAAAAGAGATTGATTTTTTGTCGCATTGGTAATTGTGACATGTGGGCTAACATTTGTGCTAAGTGAAGTTATTGTTTCTCAATTTTTGTACCTTCATGTTTATACTTAAAGTTTTTCTTAACGTTTATCGGTAAGACCGACTATCAGAGTTCTCCTGCTCCAATAATTTGTGTTGAAGTGAAAAATGGAACTCCAATTCTGATACAACCAGAACTCAATGCGGTCATATAGCATATAGCTTCCGAAACTGTCAGAAATACACTGCGATCTGTCACTGTCATTTTAAGTTATGTGTTTTAAGTCGAATCAACGGCGATTCTTCTTTAAGACGAGAGGAAGAAATTTGCTTAAGTTGTTAAAATATACCACACTCTGGGTATGCTTTGTCGAAATATTTATTATTTCATTAAGACAGCAAGATCGCCGAATATACAAGGTCAACTTATATTGAAAGTCGAAGTATGCTTCTTAAACGAAAATCATTAATCAAAGTAGGTCCACACGCAATTGCTGTGCGCATTCGACATAATGCGAAAGATTTGTCGATTTTTATCGAGCCGATCCATTCTCATTCATCAGCGTGTTCTTCACGGACCCTGACAGTTAATGTGAAGTAACTCATTTTAAAAGCAAGTTTGGGGTATGACTATTTCTGAAGTCTACTGCGTCACTTTCCAATTTTCTATCAATTCACCAATCTGATGCTCTAAAAAACGATTTATCAAGAGAAATAAACTAATTAGACAGTTTAAGCTGCTTGTTTTATATTCTTAATTACATATATGAAGAATGTTGGTAGATAGACAGATCGCTGAACTGCTGAACTACCTCTCCTTTTTAGTTTCAAATCAAATTATTGTAGAGAAGAGTGAATCCCCTTCAGAAATATGTTTGGTCTGAGTGGACGGTATCCACTGTCATATAAAAGGAGGCATCGCAAACGGGTTGAAACAAACGTTTCTTAACACTCAAACGGGACAACATAAATCGTAAAAGTAGTAAGTGCGTAAGAGACGTATCGAAATGCGTTGCATTATTTTACACTCTTCTGTTTGATTGGTCTGGCATTTGCTCAACCAACGCCTGAGGAAAACTTACCGGCGGATGGAGTGGATGCACTGTTAGCCGTTGATGCTGGAGATGGCCACGACAACGGATCTGGACGATTGGCTCGACGATGGGGCGGTGGATGGGGTGGAGGTTGGAGACATCGAGGTGGATGGGGTGGAGGTTGGGGACATCGAGGTGGATGGGGCGGAGGCTGGTATGGTTAAGCAAATTGAGTTTGTGTGCTATCTTCCATGGATATGTTAAATAAAATTTAAGGCAGCAATACGATTTTTGTTTTACTAAGTTCTAACGTAGCAACTCGTATTTCAGTCATAACATCTATAAGTCTCCTTTAAACAATAATCGGAGCAGCTTACCCATCTCTGTGTCATAATTTGTACCCCTTTCCAAAATTCGTAGGCGTTTTATTACCGACTTCCGTGTTGCTAAATATTTTGAATCCACATTTGTATTCATGGCCTTTTTAAACTTCAGCAACTTCGAGGTCAGAAATCTACGTCCTAATCAGCTCCAGTTTTTGCAACGATTGAGCTAAAACAACAGTTATATATTTATTAATATAATTCAGATGTCTCTTAAGTGAGCGCATTCTTATTATTCTTTTTAATTGAAACTTGTTTCGGTGGCCCGAAGAGATTAATTTATTTTTTTATCTGTTCAAGTACAAACTTTCGATCTAGGTTTATGTGCCCCGGCTGCAGTTTGACAGGTCAACTTTCGTTGTCTTCAATCGAATTATCGGAAAAAAGCAGTTATTCCACTCGATAATTTTGAAATACGATTGTGGTCTGAAGTGTTCGCATTCGTATAAAAGGAAAGACTCGCAAACGGTTAGAACAGTAGCTCCTGTGCTTGCGCAGACAGGACAAATAAAGTTTTATAGCAGAAGAACTAAAAGAGTGTGTTAAAATGCGTTGCATTGTTTTATTCACACTTGTGTGTTTGATTGGACTGGCATATGCCTATCCAAGGCCAGATGACGTCGCTGAGGCACTACTGGCTGTTGATGCTGGAGACGGGCACGATAACGTATCTGGACGCCTTGCTCGAGGATGGGGTCGTGGCGGCTGGGGCGGTGGTGGCGGATGGGGTGGCGGATGGGGTGGAGGAGGTGGTGGATGGGGCGGACATCGTGGTGGATGGGGTGGCGGAGGTGGCGGATGGGGCGGACATCATGGTGGATGGGGTGGAGGCTGGTATGGTTAAACAAATTGGACTTTGGAATTATATGATCAAGAGATTGGTTCAATAAAATGTAAAACCAACTTTACTTGGGTTTGGATTTTTTACAGTTCTCATAATGGTCTTCGACTTGTTTTCACATTAATTGCTTCTTAGCATAGGTAGCAGTGTTTTATTTTTCTCTGCCTTTTGATCCTTTATCTTGCTTATTTTGTAACAAACCCAAAACTATTCTGCGGCAAAAAAAAGCAAGAAACTCAGTCGACTTAAGACTTTTGAATGTGCACAGTAGCCTTACAACCGCTGTACAAATTTTGATCTGAGATTTCAGATTTTAGCTGCATAATTAGGGTGGCACTTCGCAAAGCCCATCGCTTTATAGTTGAGTTATATCTTTACTACCTTTACTTTACAGCTTTCATTAAAAGGTTTAATGAGCACTGAAAAAATCGATTCTTCTATGTTTTCTAAATGCATTTTGCACTTTATTATAAACTTTTCAGAAAATTGTTTACCAATACTACGCGCCAGCCATATATGTAAAATCAACTTTGCTTTCCAACAAATCTTTAAACTGCCAATTGATTTATTGTTATTTATTTGGGCGCATTTGCATTCGATTGGGGATGTTCGGATAACAAGTTCATGTAAAACGTCAACTAGATTTGTCTGGACTATATATACGATCGTGTTGAATAGTGAACTTTAGTTGTTTTTATAGTGTTTCGGTTTATTTTGATTTGTCACTTGAAAAACAAACTGAGTATGGAGACAGTATTTTCCGAAATCCGAATGTACGCATTGACATTGAGACGACTAGCACACAATAGATATCTCACACATGGAATGACTGCTGCGGAACAGACGAAATCAAAAAAAAACATAATTTTATTTTATTGATGAACTCCACCATCACATTTGTTTGATGTTCCAAATTAGGTTGCTTTTAAAGGAAATTTGTTTGACAGCTAAATTTGTATCTTCCTTTTTAAATCTGGCACTTAATTTTTCGCTGGATTTTATAAATTCCCCGAAAGATAATTTTCCAATTTGTGCTAGTCATTCTCATTTATCCGCCAATGGAACATTTCGTTCGAACATTTGATATTTAGTTTATAATACAGATATTTACGCAAGTGGTTTCTTTTTTTATTCTAACGATGAATAATTTTGTAAGCTTCAACGTTCGAATAATATGAAGCACCTCTCCAATACTTTTCCTCACCACCTAGCTAAACGTTCGCTTCCAATTCTAAAAGTTCAACGTTAAGAGAAAAACAAATCAAAGACTAATAGTAAGTGATTTCGTTCTATTTTCCTTTTTTTTCCACATCACATTCTTAATTCACTTAAATACTTTAGTTCAGAACTTAAAATGGTTAATGATTTTTATTGTTTGCGACAATAGTGGGATCGTGTATTCTTCCTCGCTACAAAATATTCTACTACGTTTCTCTTTCCGTAAACATCGACATCGAATTGATTATTTTAAGCAAACGTTTCCTATACTTAACGTATAGTATTAAATTTGATGATACGTAGATAGAAATATTTTTCAACACTGTTGATCTCTTTCGAAGAAGTTCTAATTCAAAACCAGCCACGTTATATAAACGCACTTACGACTCGATTATCCAGTTCAACCCTTTCTTGTTTCATTTCTTTTAAGGCGCAAAATATTATCTAAGACAATTTAGTAATCTTGAAAACAAAACGAGTACATATACAAATTCTCGTTTCTTGTCATGTGACAAGACAAGTTTATTTTTTATTCCATGTCCACAAACAATTCCGAATTAGATTTGGGACTTTCCCACTCCCAAAATCAAATTAGTAGCAGTGACCAGTGACTCCTATTTCACACGTCGTTGTACATTTACACTAATTGGTCAACCTCGCAACGTAAATCAGAGAAAAGAAAAAACAAGCTTTGGCTAAATATTCAAGTTGATCTCATCTGTTGATTTGTTTACTAACCGCTCTGTACTGGGAAGATTAGTTTACGTATGTTCGGTGCATAGCTTGACAGGTTAACTTCCTTTGTCTATTAAATTGAATTAAACGTAAAGCGGCGTGAATCCCCTCAATGACTTTGATACTTTATTGTCGGCTAAAAGTTGTACTGAATGATAGGTTCACTTTCATATAAATAAGGAGAGACTCGCAAACGGTTCAAACAGTAGCTCGTGTGCTTTCAGACAGGATCAGTTGAGTTTTGAAGAAAAGGAAGTAATAAGGTGTGTGAAGATGCGTTGCATTGTTTTATTCACACTTGCGTGCTTGATTGGTCTGGCATACGCCTATCCATGGCCGGATGACTACGCGGAGGCACTAATCGCTGTTGATGCTGGAGATGCGCATGAAAATGAATCTGGACGCCTGGCTCGAGGATGGGGCGGCGGCGGTTGGGGCGGTCACGGTTGGGGTGGTGGCGGCTGGGGTGGTGGTGGTTGGGGTGGTGGCGGATGGGGTGGTGGCGGATGGGGTGGTGGCGGATGGGGTGGTGGCGGATGGGGAGGTTGGGGCGGCCATCATCACCATCACCATGGATGGGGCGGCGGTTTCTACGGTTAAATTAATTTTAGTATGGAAGTTTGTAATGTTTAAACGAAATAAAGTTTGACTAGAAAAAATGAAAGCATTCTTTTTGTTTTACTACTGAGGGCAAAGTTCAGCCCTGGAACGAGTGAAGTTTGGGAAGCCATCTTTAGAACATAAGAAAAAAAAACTATTATCGCAAGTGGAATATGTGGATAAAACTGATATACTGATAATTGTTACTCTGTAAAGAAGGTACAGCTTCATTGAACAGGGAAATCCCTCCTGTTCAAAGGTATCATAATATTATAATAGGACTGTGCAATGCAGCTAAGATCGCTGTTCGTATCTGACTTTCAAGGGCGCTTGGCGAGTTCGCGCTGTGCAACATAAATGTTGTTTATATATATTGATAACCAGAACAAATTGATTCACATTGGCTACCGCCTGAGTGCGGTATCATTATGAATCTTAATGTTACCTGATCCTTTACCTAATATACTTACAGACAAACTGCAAACAGTGTTTATAAGTAACGTTTACGTGCACTTGTTAGCGCTTTACGAACACCGGTGCACATCTCAGTGCTTCATCGTGTAAACTTGTTATGCATGTGGGATTTTATCAAGTATAGGTATTTCGTTGGTAGCTTTCTCTGGCTTTTCCTTTTCCTTTAAGAATTTTATAAACGAGTAAATTACGTATGTACGTAGGGCATTTACATTTACATTTAGATTAAAATTCAAATATACTCCTCATCTGCAAATGCACACCATTTTTGAATACACACGGACTCCTCTGCTAAACATATAATACTTGAGATGCTTATTATTCAACCACTAACTGAATTCAATGGATGAATGGATTCTGCAGTGCAACGCATTTGGCGAAAACTCCATGAAATCGCACTTTCGAATAAGATTCTGAGTTTCACAAAAGATTTTGTAGTGGAGGCGAAAATATGTTTCTACGGTGTACAGTGCTAGGTAAACATTCTCAAAATGTATGGATGATTATGGTTTGAGATACAAGTGCATGGAATTAGGAGGTATGTGCGTGCTTTGGGTTTCAGAAAAATGTGTTGTGGTAGGTGTGTCTATACATCAGATAAGATGCATTTCACTAGAATTTGACTTCTCGTGTGCTTGTACGGAATAGCCAAACACAAAATCAAGCGCAAAGAGGACGATTAATTTTTGGAAAATACTATAACTTGCAAGCTCTGATGAGTATGTTCATTATTTACCTTTCAGATTCTTATTTAATTAATTTCCTTTTGTTGCATTATCTTGAATTCTGGACGATGAAATTTAAAGGAAGATTAGTTCAACACACACTATTTGTTCGTAATATGAAAACCTAATTGAAGCAGGAGGACCAACTGTTCCAATGCAAATGAAACAAAATAACCGCGTCTTTGAACCTTTGTAATGTTCTTGATATAGTTGTCAAAACTACAGTCATATCTTCATCCTCTGACCTGCCCAACCACCTTTCTCATTGACAATCACACAAAATATCATATTATGTAGATCAAGGATGTTCACATTGCACTCGTTATTCATCCACCTTTTACTTTTCGACTGGCGGCACTTATCTACTGCAACTAGTGTATAAATAGTCAGTTGGAATTGCGCTCCAGACAATTTATTCCTAACCGATAAAACATACATCATATAACAGCAATGATATTTAATAATACAAATTTATAATTGGTTCAATAATTAATTAGACAATTACATCCTTAAAAATGTAAGGTTAGTTATAAGTTTATAAGGTCGTTCCAAAATAATCCAAAATATTAATTCAATAGATACCCGTATGTGTATATGCAGGCGCATTATCTCTTCTTTCCTTGAATCGCGACAGTATAATGTCGTTTTCCATTGGGACAGAAAAAGAATTCATCTGGCTGTCAGATTTCATGTTCCATTGCCCGCAAAAAGAAGAAATTTTGCGAATCTGGATTTCTGAGCGAGATTTATGTACACCTACTTATTCTAACAACAAAACATGTCATTTGTCAAACCTTACAGCCCGATTCTCCCGTTGTGATTACTCACAAGTCACAAGATCTTGTGAGGTTGATTCCTTGTAAGGTTTGTTGTGATTCGATAATATTTATCGTATTCTGCGATAATGCTCACAACAAACCTCTCAACAAATTCACTTCATATTGGTAAGATTTTAATTACGCAAAATTCCAGGTTTTTGAAAGCGAATTTATAACGCAATTTTTTAATAATGCAAAACAATTCGTTTTTTGACAAAGTACGCGAACTTCCGACCACAAACATGTTTTTATAAGAACGCAAACATGTAGGTATGTATTAACGACGTCTGACAGAAATTAAATTCTCCACGTTCTTTGGTTTTGGTTACATAAATATCTGTTTTGTTTCCGAAATAAATAATGTGTAAACGTGTAAATGGCATGGAAATAGGGAAACAGTGTCATCACATGCAATCATTATCACTTTTTATCAGGCCTTACGAATAATGACTGTTGTGCGACCTGTTCCATAGGAGAACACAATTATGAGCCTCACAAATTGTTAGTTAGCTGCCAGAATACGGAAAACTCACAAAATCAATTTCACTTCACGTTGTGAAGGCTTTGTGAATTGTGGGGTCTCAGTGAGAGTGTGTGTTTAGTGTTTTTAGACGTCAGGTCTGTTAAAAAACTAGAGAAAAATTTACATTAAGCCGGTGCAATGGATATTAAAGTAAATTGAATGGATTTGTATAAACACAAATTACGATTTAAGAACAGCTCACTTTTAAAACACGCACCACCACAAATACAGAGAAAAACTGAAAATCCCAATGGAAAACGACATAAATTGTGTCTAGTTACATCGGGCTCATCAAGTTCATAAGAACAGATTTATATTAACGAACTTTTATTCATTTCACCTATAGTGACATCTCTTTCGCAAGGTTCTATTATATACCTGGTGGAGTTTTCTTGGCAATTGTATATGTATTCCAGACTCCACTTATCTTCCACTACTTCCAATTTTGTGTGCGTGTGTTTTTTTTTTTTTTTTTTTTTTCAAGTCCGTTCAGATAAGCAGCATTCAATTCAATTCACACTCGAACACTATTCCAATGAGTACGCAAAAGACAGAAACCTATTCATAGCCGTCCAAAACCGTGGTACAAAACTTTTTTGTTTAATGTTCTGTCAAACAAAAAAGCGTTCTCCTAATGACAACTGAAATATTTTCTTGTTTTCTTGGGAATATCGGAAACCGATTAGATTTTCTAGATGCGTTCACCCGAATAGTGGAATAGGAAGGCTTAGTATTGGGATCCTTAACATCACAAAAGACTGGAAATTTAATCATGAAATTTATAAATAGAGCGGAAAACGTTAGACCGGAAGACAAAAGTCAGTGCCTACTTTATGCTTCAAACAGACCTACAAATCAGGTGATAGTGCAAACCTTCAAGATTGTGTCAAAGTATAACGTCACTGTATTCAATAAACTTAAAAAAAGAGCAATGCACTCCTATTTGTCGAACTCTTAAAATTGTTCATTCTAGGACCAATTGATAATACTTCTCGGTAAAAATAAATACTGCTCCCAGTGTGAAATAAAAATAGCCATTTAGCTTTTAACCAAAGGAAAGTAAGCCAATACTTAAACGTACTTGAAACTCTGCAGAATATTCATATCCTCTTCCCAAACTAATTTGGGCCATCATCAAGAAAATCTTTACTGTACTCTTAATACCTACTGTATGAAGAAGAATTCTGTCAAACCAGCATAATAAAGGAAACAAAGCCCTTAACCAAGCACCCATAACGTTCATATGCAAAACTTGCAACTAAGCTAGATGACAATGAAATACATATCTTAATCCTGCAAAATTAAAAGTAACATTCACTCACATTGTGCTGGTGTGGCTGCAGCATGCAAGGTAAGTCATAAGTGCGCACATCATGGATCCCGACTTGGAATTACTTTATTACATATTTTTGCCTTGTCCTAAATACCCCCTTCTAATACCTTCAAGTGGATAGGAAACTACAAACTAAGAATTTGTACAGGTATAGCGTTTTTTTTTTTTTGTTCTTCGTTTTTTGCTCAAAAAGCATAGGTAAAACCCTAGCAAATTAAATTCGCCCAAAATTGAAATGCATACATGCATATGGTATGCATAGCCACAGACATTCGTATACATGACGTCAGAACTTCATTTCGATTGGCTTCGGCAGTGCTTGAGCAGCACAGGTCGTGGCAATTGTGTAAATATCACTGGTAGTACACTGGTCCAGACAGTTTTGTTCGAAAATTCATTATGCGATTGGCAAGTTTTGATTAAACTCGCAACCAGAAATTGAAATTAAAAATTTATTAACAACTGCTATTCGCTGGTTGGATGGTAAGTTAAGAAGTGCACATCCGCGTGGATGCACGTAGAAAGAAAAAAGAAGTGAACATATTTTGAGCGTTTCCCGCACTCTGGCAAACACTTGATGTGAAAAATAAGCTTCGCGTTATGCCTGAGTTAGAACAAACAGAAAACTGAATTGCATTGCTATTCTGCAGGGGGGGTAAATAATACCTACTACCTAGCTGACGGTGTCAGTGCTCGTGTAGTGCGCTAACTGGATATTGGAAGGGTTCAAGATGTTTGAAATTCTTAACTTAAACATAACAGTTTCGAGTTCAGTTTGAATGAATGTAATGAATTTATTTTCAATCGCACTTCTTTTGCTTAGTTGTCGTCTGAAGAGGTGAACAGAAATCAATTTGAATTTACAACTTGGTATCTACCCATTACCTGGTTTGTGTATACTTTGCAGTTTTCACTAAACGTTCAACTGTGGGTAGAAGTAAATAAATTCGTACCAACCGAACTGCAGACACCGACAAAACTTTTAGGGCAAAAAAAGTTTTTTTTCCGAGAGCTGAACTTGAGACCACAACACAATAGCTTGCTATTGTACAAATCAAAGAAAACTGATGATTCGTTTCGAAAAATGTCTCCAGCTATATCGGAGGTTAGATTATATTCTTTAAATGCAGTCAAAGTCATTTCAGTCTCTTCTTTTCTATAACTTTTGACACAGGGAAACGAATTCTGATGTCAGAACATGTTTTCGATGGACAATCTAGAAAATCTGTCATTCAATGTTATAGTAGGTAGGTACTAAAATGTCAAAATTCACAGCTTTCTTTCTTAATAACCTATTCATACCGAGCCGAAAATCAGTGGTCAGATTCTGTAAGGCGAAACGAACAAACGTTTCCGAAAAGAAAACAACTTCCAATCGTTGGGTTTTTGAAACAAACACAACTTTTAAAATATTCAGCAAATTCAGCAGAACAGCTGATCGAACAAATGTCCCAACTCACAACCTAATCATTTTCAACACTTAATTGATGGGCTAGTATTATTTTTAAAAGCTCTAAATTAATTTTATTTGTTAATTGAAGCGATCGAAATTTGTATTCAAAATATAGAAATAGAAGTTTCACAACTAGTGTCGCACAACAGATTGAAACTTCAAAAGAAAACTAAATATTTGGTGTTCGGTGTGAATGCATCGACGAGTTTTCGACGAAAACACGGTTTTCGGTGCGGTGTAAATAAGATATAACCCACTTCGTAAGTATTTTCTTCATGTATGAGCAGTGTCCACCATTAATGCTAGAGATGATTTCCCGAATAAAAGAGTACATCGCATACGCGTGTAAAGCATTAAATAAGATGAACTTTTAGTTTATGCTTTGTTTTATCAAATCTGCGCTAAACAGTTTGCCAAGCAGTTAAATTAAATACTCGTATATGGCGCAAAAAATCTGTGTCTGTTGGTGATTTCATTAAAAATTCCTTAAAATTCAAATATTCCTTTGCTTATCATTCTTTTGCACCATTGCCAAAGTGGAACAGCAGCATGAGGATGCTGCTGCTTATCACATTTTGTCAGACAAAATTAAAAACGTCCATCAAACTCGGATGCAAAATGAAACATACCTACTTGGCAACATTAATTAGCTTTCTCCTCTACCTAAATACAGCTAGTGTATGTGTGTGTCTGTAAATATATTGCGAGAAGAAATGCAATTTATTTAGAGAAATTGTTTTAATTTTTTTAAATATGTACCTACCTATTTGTCGTAAGACTTCCCTAGCTTAACAATTGCTGGAACATTAACATGCTAAAGTTTGAAGTAATCTCAGTTTAGCATTAAAACCTTTTTCAACTTACCTACAACAATTTGGGAAACAATTAAAACCTAAAGGCATTGTTTTGATTCATCGATTGCTTTTGGATTTACTAAAATAATTGAACATCTCCCTAATCAAAAGTTATCCTATTGCCATAAATGTGATTTTGGTACATATATTCTTGCATTCAATAAAGCCAAGCTAATAATTGGCATTGAATGGAGTCGCATTCAGTATTCTTCGATATCGATATCAAACTATACCTGTACTTTTATGGCAATAGCATAATAAATGATAGAAGTCCTTGTCCTTCTGCAGAATATGTTCATGGCTGCATTGGTTCATTATGAAGGATAATCGAAGTTCTTCCAGTGAAAGCGACTACAATCTTAAATCATCCATTCCAAACTAAGAAGGTTATTTTTTTGTGTGAAGAATAGATTTTATGAAATATAGGTAGCTTTTGGGGTTTGATTTCAATTATTTTCTTTTCAATGAAAATTAAGATCAGACTGCATTTAAAACCTAATAAGATAAGAAGAAAAGAAGAAAAATAAAACAACTTCACGAAAGCCAATAGTTTAAGCAATATAAGAAGATTCAATTTATTCATTGCAATGAAGGTGCTTCATAGTCAATCAAATGTATTTTTTGTCAGGAAGCTATTTACCTAAATAGCGAAAATTTTACTATTGCTCCCATTTAGTATGCTAACTGAAAGTTGATATTTAACATACAAGCAAATCAACTCATGTCGTTTTCCATTGGTATTTTCAGATTTTGCTCTCAGATTTCAGATTTTTCGTGCCCAATGGAACATAAAACGAGATTGCATTTGTGATGGTGCGTGTTTTAAGAGTCAGCTATTTTTAAATTGTAATTTATGCTTATAAAAATCCACTCAATTTATGTTGCAGCGGCCAAATGTAAATTGTTCTCTAATTTTCACAGACTTCTCTTGTAAAAACGTATTTAATAACATACTTTAAAGTTTGACAAATGCCAAATGTTTTGGTGTTAGTGTAATGTGGTATTCGATTGGGCGCTCTCAGAGCACATTTTTTGCCCTCAGAGCTATTTTTATGTTCGTTTGTTACAAAAAAAAGCAAAATCTTTTTCAGATTTCAGAGCACTTTTGCGAATCTAGATATTTTCTCGGATTTGCCCTCAGATTTACCAATACAAATGCATTTGAGTTTGACAACTGGTGGAGTTTGTTTACATTTTCGTGAATTTTTTTCTGCACCAAAGAAAGGCATTGCATCGGGTGAATCTATTTTTGTAAATTATTTACGTACAAATATTTAGAAATCAATCGGGACGGAAATTTCGAATGTTTTAATATAAAATTTAACCAATGAGTGGAAAGCGCTTTGAATAGTGTCGAAGACTACACATATTCAAGTCGCACGAATATCAACACAAACAAGAGCAAGAGCGTTTTATGTTTGATTAGGCACACGAAATCTGAAATCTGAGAGCAAATCTGAAGAAGCTCAATCGAATACCACATCAGATATCGAGATTCGCAAAATTTCTCTGCTCTCAACTGACTGCTTTTTTGCGGGCAATGGAACATGAAATCTGACAGCCAGGTGATTTCGACGGCAGAAAAACTAATCTTCAAAACGTCATCTTTAAAACCAAGACCTTCTATATCTATATAAAGAATACAATACAACAAAAGGTATTATAAACATTTTTCTGATAAATCTACGTAAGAGAGATTCCCTTCGTTTTTATTTAAAATTAAAACTTTTTCAAAGCACTAAACAAAACAGGGAAACTATTTTAGATAATTAAAAAATGTACAACAAATCACAATTTGCTTTTATCTACGCAATTCTACGAGTACATTTTTTCATTCCAATCCGTCGATTGTTTCCGGCGTCCGCTTTTCTCATCACTTAAACGAAGACTCGTGAAAGCAGTGGCCTGAGCAACAAGAAAGAAAAAAATATGATACAAAAATGTTGCACTTTTATCATATTCGGTATTTAACAAGATTGCATCGGAATTTATTTTTTTATTAATTTTGTTCTTAATTCATTTTCATTCCTTACGTAATCAAAATGCAAACATAACTGTGGTTCTTCCTGCATAGAATTAATTCTTAGGATACGAGTATGTATATAGTAAAGAAAACCGTACAAGTACAAATATTTTAAAAAGGACTTGTTGTGTTACTTAGGAACAAATTGTTAGATTTGCTTTATTACTGGCCTCATTTTGAAGTTGGTGAATGTCTCTCCTGTAGAATAGGGAGAACATGTTAAAAATAATAATGATAAACTGATAATAGATTAGCTCCCCAATCCGAATTCATTCTGCCGCTTGGCTTTTGTCAAGTTTGACAGAATACATTTTATTTCAATTACTGGAGAAAAAGTAGATTGTCTAAGAATAACTTGTAGTAAAATATGTCTTTAAATCCAGTGTTTCTATATATTTGTATTCCTTAGCCTACGTGTTGAGTATAGTGTTAGCATATTGGTATTTACATAAGCTAGACGACCAAAAATTACAACTAGTACGTAACTATCCGACTTTATATTTAAATAATAAAAGAAAATATTTCAACCGTTTATACTCAGCGCCATCTATTACATAATAGCCCACCAAATATTAATGTCTTACATTTTCCACTAACCTCTTCCGATAAATAGATGGCACGTCGATCTTTTGTTTATTTTCTTGAATTTGACATTTACTTTTGTTTCACGTGTTGGTTTTGATTACTTATCTGCACGGATAGTTGGATATGGAGTCTTTTTCAACAGTTCCTGGTTTTTGCCCTATTTGTGGTTCAATATTTCCAGAACTAGAATCCACAGGCAATGTTAGTTGCTACAATTGCAAGAAAGCATTTGCCCCCGATGGTAAGTGATTGAAAATTTTAAATTCAAAGTTGATTTCTTTTATCTATCGCCGATTGTAGTGTTTGGCGATATGGAAGTCCAGTACACTATCCACTTCAATTCATATGATCCGAAAAAAATTAAAGTCAAAGTAAAAAGAGAGGAGGATGTGGCTGACGGGCCAATTGTTGAACGTAAATGTGGCAAATGCGGCCACGATAAAATGTCCTACGCTACGCTGCAACTGCGCTCGGCTGATGAAGGACAAACAGTGTTCTTCACGTGTGTCAAATGCAAGTAAGTGAAAAGGCTACAATCTTTTCTATTTCTGTTTCCCTATTAATTGGCACAAAAAACTTTCTTTCTTTTCTTGCAGATTTAAAGAATCAGAGAATTCGTGAACCTCCTCCAGCGCTGTGGCAGTTTATTCAGTTTCAATGATAATTACAAATATGAGCTTGTAAATATACATACAAATACAATTAAAATTAAGAACTTTTTGTATGGAAAATTGAATTTCTTCTGAATAGAAGAGCTTCACTTCGCTGACAGCTTCTTTGCATCCTTCCCTTTGGCTTCCTCTTCAGACTCCTCGGTACTTTCATCGTCGTCATCATCGTCATCGTCATCATCATCATCGTCGTCATCATAATCATCATCATCGTCGTCGTCGTCTTCGTCAACTCCATAGCTAGTCGCTCCAGAGTACCCACTCGGCTGATAAGAGGACGAGGCGAAGTAAGATTCATACTCTTCGTCATCATCATCTCCAAACTGAGCTTGCCTGCCAAACTTATGACTTCTGGTAGACATACTCAGATCCTTGGTGACCGAAGTATCATAGTTGCACTTGGGGCACGGAATAGCCTTGTTCTTATCGTACTTAAAGCCTTTGCGACGCACATGATCTTCACAGTAGCATGTTTTGCAACGCAAGCAAGAGTATTGACCCAGACGATTACACGACTGGCACTTGTAGTTTTCGGACTCAAGAACTTGGCACGAGGCCTGGTGTTCGAATTGGTCATCTTCACAGAGGAATCCCTCGCAGAAAGAACACTTAAAAATTCGTCCACCGTGTTCCCAGACACCACGTTCACATTCAATGCAATTAGCATTCTGCAGAGGACACGTGCAGGCGTGCGACTGAAGGCATTTACGCCCATGACATACCCAAGCCTCGCAGAAGTCACAAATAGCACCAACCATACCCAGTCCTGTAGTATAGACGCCCGGATGTTTTACCACACAATCGCCAGTTTTAAGCATACACTTGACCTTGCCACATTGAGCACAAATCGGAAGACGTTGCAGACTCTGGCAGAAATAACAAAATGCTCTAGATTTTTGTTTTTTGAGACATTTTTCACATTCCATTGGAGCATTGCAGGGATTCTCTGCAAGTTGGACTTCCTTATTACGGATCTCTTTCAGACGAAGTTTTTGTTTTTCCGCTTTTTTGCGTTGTCCGGTTTTTTTCTTGGGCATATTATTTTACAGATGTTGTTATATAGATAAATTCGAGAAATTCTGTAACGTAACTAGTCGAAAAATATTCTTTTTTTTCGGTGAAGTGGAAGGTAGGTAGAATAAAACGCCAACGTGACAGTTCAATGAATTAGAATGACAATTGCAAAACTGAAAGCGTTCAGTCTAGGAACTGTTTTTATTTAAATTCGCTAGAGAAATAGGTACCTATCTAATGTTGTTTTCAATTAGGACCACCAGAAATCTTTTTCTGGTCTCAGATTTTACGCTGCTCACGCGCAACGAAATTGTTCTGCTTTTATAAATGTATTAGTGCGTTATTTGGCAGCAATATCAGCTGTTCAAATTGCATTTGTTTTTTCAAAAATTACAAATGGATAACGACTTGAAAAAAGTCTTCCCTGTTTTGGATACAAATTTAGTATTTTTGGTGATTCGTAGTCTTCAGATGACTAGGAAGACTATGAAGATAATAATTCCTCCAAAATTATATCCTTGGCTATTTATGTATTTCTTGTTTTTGGTTTTCACTAAACTTTGCGCATTTAGCTTGAAAGCAAACTTCTTAAAATGACGTAAAACAGCTGTGCAAAGCATATTGGTACCAATTGGTACTGTGGCAGTATTTGTAGATCTGAAAAAATATCGAGATCTTAAAAAGTGCTCCGAGTCGAAAAAAAATTTCTTTTTTTGCCCAATGGAACATGAAAAGTGATTTAGATAAAAAAAAAGATTTTTTCTCCCAATGGAAAACGACATAAGATGTATATCACCAAAATCAAAAATCTCTTTAGTAGAACTGATAAGTACCTACCTATTTAATAACATTATCTCATTCCAAGTTTTTGAGGTGCCCGTCTTTTGGTTTTTTTGCAGGTTATCTATAAGAGGAATTTCTTGTTAAACACATTAAAATCGCGTTATACCTCACCAGTTTATTTAATCCACCAAATTGTTTGTATTATTGCCAAGTTTGACACTCCAGCTATAAATAGGAGTTCAGGCAGTAAAATTTAAACATCACGTTCCTTCAAGAAATAAAATCCGACTCTCTTGCATCTCGTCTCTATTTTGCGAATGTGTTTCTTGTATACTTTGTCTCTTTACTTATACCGGATTTCAATTAAGTTGTGTGTTAAGCGGAAATATTTTCAGTTGATTGCAGAAATATTAATTTTTGTAATGTATTGATCCCATAAGAGTCGTTGAGATGTAGTCAACACATAAGATGTTTTCGTTCCGCATCTTGACGCCATTTTGGTATCCGTTTCTGATTCCGATGGCATTGTTCCTTCATTGCCACGTTCGGATTTCGGAATAGCCGACCGCCATACTTCCTCTTTCCTTATTCTTCCGTCGAGTATTCGGATTGCAAGTTCTCCGTGTGGATGCAATTTTTGTTTGCATAGATCCATCACTAAATAAATAAGTTTTATTCAAGTTAATAATAATTTAATATTCAATATGCCTAACTCAGATAATCAACAAAATGGAAATTACAACAATCGTGAGGATGATGATGTAAGTGAAACCTTGAATATATCCGATACACCATATTAGGTCATTGAAAAATTGTCGGCCATTTTATCGTAAAAATGTTCTCAAGACCAAATTTATTTCAGGAAATTCATGAGCCGGAGCATTTAAGAAAACTTTTCATTGGTGGTCTGGACTACCGGACCACAGATGATTCCCTGAAAAGTCATTTCGAGAAATGGGGAAAGGTAGTCGACGTTGTTGTGATGAAAGATCCGCGCACAAAGCGGTCACGCGGCTTCGGATTCATTACCTATTCTCAGGCATTTATGATCGATGATGCCCAAAATAACCGTCCACATAAAATTGACGGTCGTGTAGTTGAACCCAAACGTGCTGTACCGCGCCAGGATATCGATCGACCAGATGCCGGAGCAACAGTCAAGAAATTGTTTGTCGGTGGCCTGAGGGATGAACATGATGAAGAGTCGCTGCGCGATTATTTTTCCAAATTTGGTAAAATTGTGGGAGTCAACATTGTCATCGACAAAGAAACTGGCAAAAAGCGTGGATTTGCTTTCATTGAATTTGAAGACTATGATCCCGTCGACAAAATTGTTTGTAAGTACATACCTACCTACTTGTTATCTTTGTTTTAAAGAAGTGATGACAGCCCCAGCTCCATACATAGTTTTCGATAACTAAGCACGGCGTTTCATGGCTGTTAGAGAGAATTCAGCTTTTATTATATCATGTTGATTTGCCAGCAGTTTGCAAATTGATGAAAAAGTATTCGCAACAAGTATAAATGTAGAACTATCTAATTAAAACACCTCACAGTCCCAGCTCCGTGGAGTTTTCTCAATAAATTCGTACGGCGTTTCATGACTGTAATAGCAAATGTTTTGTTTATATTTTATCTATGTTGTTTTACTTAATTTGCATAGTAAAACGATGAAAAAGTATTTACAACAGTTCTTACAATTTTATTTGTGTGCTTAGCATTTCATTTTGTGTGTAGAAACCCATAACTAGAAATATTTTTTGTAAGCTATGTATAGTCTCACAAAATTTCATAAACAGAATGAAATTTGCACAGCTTCTGACAAATTGACAAGACATATCAAGTGTTGTTCAGTTTTATTTCAAAAACGCTGTAAGATTAAATTTGAAGACGTTGACTTTCGCTATGTTATGTGAATAGAATTGAAACCACATTCAGTGTAACACGCAGTCGCGCCACAAAAAACAAAATACATATGAGAAAAACTGGTAAATTTCAATGTGCCTGCATGTCAGGGACGACCAATTTAAATGTGTACGTACCACGAAATAAATATCTTCAGATATTCACCTAGTGCTGTACCTCTTTAATTTCAGCTTTGATTTATAGGGAAACGATCAAACTACCTAAACTAGTTGTTTTGTAGTATCTCCGATTACTGATGTTAAAGGAATGAACATTTTCCGGCCTAAATTGTACAATGTTCCATTTGATCATTGACACAAATGACTCCCAATCATTCAAAAAACATTTTTTTTTTAACATATATTTATGACAAATATTGAACTGCTAGAGATGGTCCTTTCTCAGGTATAAAGTGAAAGAATGAAAGTAGATTTAGTGCGCACACTGAATAATATTTTCTTCTTGAAAAAGGCAGTGTCCCGGTGATATCTATAACCGTTTTAGTGTTTCAATGCTCGAAAGCCTTCATCGAAGTGAGTTGGACGATTTATTAAACCTAACAACTTTCCATTTGCTACTAAAATCAATTGTATTCACTTCGTTTTATTGAATGAAACTTGTTATTGGCCTTTCACTGAATTCGGTTTGTCGGGGAAAACTTTTCCCGTTGACATTAGTAAACTACAGCAGTTTCTTGTTGCCTTAAGGGCGCTATTCCTCAAAAATGGTTTCTGAATGCAGTCTGCACAATGAAAAGAACTAGAACTTCATAGAGTTTCCGAATCTAGCATGTTTTATGCCATTCACAGTCCCAGCTCCGTGCAGTTTTCTCAATAAATTCGTACGGCGTTTCATGACTGTAATAGTAAACATTCTGCTGGTATTATATCTTTGTCGTTTAACTTGATTTTATAATAACACGATGAAAAAGTATCGGCAACAGCTCACACAAGAAATAAATTCAAGCGATTTTGGGTTAGTTAGATCTATTTAACAAATTTTATTTTAATCACTAGTACAAAATGTATAAGTCAACACACATCGTGCTAACCTAGGATTCTAATAATGGCAAGAGTCAATATGTCCATCGGACTAAAATTTTGATTATTATTTCACATTTTCAGTACAAAAGTCGCATTCGATAAAGAACAAGCTGCTGGACATCAAGAAAGCCCTGCCCAAACAGGACATGGACCGTCAAGGTGGTGGCGGTGGCAATATGGGGGGTGGTGGTGGTGGACCACGAGGTGGACGCAGTGGTGGTGGTCGTAATGACCGCGGTAATAACCAAGGCGGCGGTTGGGGTGGTAATCGCAATCAAAACGACAACTGGGGTGGAAGCAACAACTTTGGTGGCGGTTTCAACAACAACCAAGGTGGTGGAAGCGGCGGCAACTGGAACAACCCAATGACGCCCTGGGACAATGGCGGCAACCAAGGAGGTGCTAATTGGAATCAAGGCGGCGGTAACTTTGGTGGTAATCAAGGTGGCGGTGGAAATTGGGGAGGCAACGGCGGTAACTTCGGTGGCGGATACCAACAAGGTTTCAGCGGTGGTCCAATGCGAGGAGGCAACTCATTTGGAAACAACCGCATGAATCCCTATGGCGGAGGAAACCAAGGTATTGGCGGCGGTGGAAACTTCAACAAAGCAATGGGTAAGTACCTCAATTAAACATATAAAACTTGGTCTCCTAAAATGTCCCAACCACACATTTCATCATCACAGTCTCTGACAAATTGACAAGACATTTCTAGTGTTGTTCAGTTTTATTTAAAAAAAAAACTGTGAGAGTAAATTTGAAGACGTCGACATTCGCTATGTTATGCTAATTAGTATTTAAACCACATTCGATGTAACACGCAGTCGCGTCACAGTTATCACCATAACCATCCACTAAATTCCCCAACCATATATCCCCTCTGTTTCGGTTAAGCAATAGAAGATAAAATTAGGCTAATAGAGGGACAACAACGAATTGATGTGATTTTTCAGGCAACCAAGGTGGTTACGGTGGTGGCAATCAGGGTTATAACAACGGTCCTGGAAATATGATTGGCGGTGGAGGCGGTGGCAACAATAGGCGATACTAAGAGGTGAGCATCCATTAACAGACCAGAAAACTAGCGATGGAGGAGGAGAAAGATTCCGAGTAGACTAGAAATAGGTTCCTCCGCATTTTTTGAATTTCATTTAATGGTTTTCTGTAGTTTCTTTGAACAAATTTGCCCATGCTAACTGGCACCTTCTCAGTTGTTTCAGTTTCTAAAGTCTAAAAACTCTGGTGATCCTCAAACAAAGAAAAAAAAAACAATCATTGAACAAAATATCTTGAACAATATGCAATAACATTTCTTTTTATGTATTTATTCTTTATCTTTACAAATAGGTAAAAAAATACCAGGTCACATTCAGTCTTAAAGAAACAGAAAGCATTGAAAAGTCAAGATCGAGACAGAGACAGACAGTGAAAGAGTGAGAGAATGTGAAAAAAGGTGTCTAGACATAAATAGGCAGAATCGTTTATCAAACAAACATAGTATTAACTAAGAACCAAGAAAAGAAGAAGTTTACATAAAATTATATTTATTTATTAGTTTTCAAACCAAACCGAGGAACAAACTAGAAAGCAGAATGCGAAGATGAAGTTACATAGATTTGACAGAAATCTAAACCAGCCACGTAATTTTAGATAAATTTATGCACTTGTCGCGAAGGAAATATGTTTTACAAACGATTCTAGTGTGCAATTGTAAGATTTTCTTCTTTCTTTTAACGATTTTTGTTTCATTTTTTTTTATACATACATTTTGAAAACAGCCCAAAATGATTAAATTAAGAAAACCTAGTACTGTAAGTTTAGCTTTAATCAAAAGATTTGTTCTTTTAAAAAAGAAACACAGAACAACATTAATACTATACTACTACACCACCACCACCTACCCCCTTTCTCCCAAACGAAAAGAGAGTAACACAACAAATGAGAATTCTTTACAAATTTACTTCGCATATTTAGTTAATAATGTGAATGAATGATAGATTTTAAACAAAAAAAAAAATAAAAAACGTAGAATATAATTACAAATTAAAAATGTATTCGTATAATAGAAACAAGAAGGATGCAAGAATTATTACAGATTAATCTAAAATTAAAACTAGGCAATTCTTCAATACACATGTACGTCAGTAGTTTTTATTCTAGAGTCCTTTTCTCGACAGCACAGCAGAAGGATGTGTACTTGTTTTTGGACACATATAACGTAGAAACATTCACTGTAGAGCAGCGCCAGATGTAAAATGTAAATTTGTTTGCTTAGAGTTGTTAAGAAAGGCGGCCGCGCACACGTGTTTAGAAAGAAAATATTAAAGAACAAGCTAACTTTACTTGAGAGGTGAGAGGAAGCGATTTCAGCCAGAGAAAGGCAGCAGAAGAAGAAGACAGGAAGGAAGAGATGTGTGTCTTGAAGGAAGAGGAGGAGGAGGAGAAAAGAATAGAAAGCATTTGAACCTTTTGTCGGCTTCTCCAAATATTATTGTTTTATATTTATTTTGTTATTATTTCGGAGAAAATTTATATTTTTATTTTATGCATTTCTTGCAAGACGACTGACGTCAACGAATTATGCAGCGACTTCTGTTGCTGTGTTGGTGCATAGACTGAAAAACGTCCTCTCACTGGTGATGGTGTATGTGGGCGAGGATTGTCCCAAAGCCTCTCTGACGGAAGGACATGGCTCTCCAATGGTTGGACTGATTTGGAGAAAATTAGTAAGTGAGCTAATAAATCGGCGGTCGTTTGAGATTCGGGTAATAACATTTTCGCAATAAACTGACGGTAGGTAATACAATTTCAAATGATCGTTTCAGATTTTACATTTCTCTCATTATAATGCCTTTACATATCTCTCTTTTTCTAAATAAATAAAATAAAGTTGCAAAAAACGACATCGGTTCTGGTTTTTATTTACTTGGTGTAGAGGAGGCGTGTTAAGATCCGTAGTTTTTTTTTTGCGAGAGGACGCTCGTAGAAGATATGACAACAAGTTTTTGCATCGCGATGGCTTGGGTCGAAGTCACTGCCGCTCAACAGACGGAAAGACATCATAACGATATACCTATAGGCAAAAATTTTAAGGCACCTGGTTATCCACGAAGTTTGGTATCTCTTACAACGAAGAAGAGATAAATAATTGGCTTCTTTTTGTACCTTCGCCGCTATCGCGAGTATCCGAAACCTTTACAGTGAGGACTGCAACTATATTTGGGGACCAAATATCGAGGTACCAACGTCCTGTCCAATCTAATAATGGAAAGAGGTCCTTTAAGAATTTTTCGATTGGATTGAGAGTGAGTTCGTCGCAATACCTTCACAGGAGTACCACCCAATTGCTGTGGAACGCTTCCGTATGATATAGAAAATAGAGACAAATGGAAATAGTCATGCTGTCATTAAAGCGAAACCAGAATCCTCGGCCATTATCCATGAATGGCACTTGCATCGCCGAAACCGACATGACAAACTCGGTTGGAATGACCACATTCACGAAGTCGCCAAGAACGCTGCGAAATGTCTAGGTTTCCTCAAACGGTGCAAGAAATTTTTTACCCCTTCTAATCTGGTTGCCATATACAAGGCGTTCATTCGCCCCAAACTTGAGTATTACTCTCATATCTGGTCTGGTGCGCCCAAAACCTCACTGCACCTGCTGGATAGGATACAGAATGGTGCTTTAAAACTCATTGGAGACACAAATATAGCGAATTCTATAAATTAGCTCGAACATCGCAGAAATGTAACATGTCTCTCATTGTTTTACCGCTATTTCTACAAACAGTGCTCAAATGAAATCGCCAGCTGCATTCCACCCCTTCAACAATTCAACCGCAATACTCGCCAAGCCAGGAATGCCCATCAGTTTACCCTTCAGCCTATTTTAGGTCGTACTACGAAATATAGAGATTCTTTCATAAGCCGTACAACACGAATGTGGAACGCTTTGCCCGGCTCCGTCTTTCCCCCTCGGTGCAATTTGCAGACATTTAAGACCAATGTGCATCGGAATCTCCTATCTTCTTTATCCCAATTTCCCCTTACGCCCGCGCTGTGTACTTCAAACTACACCATAAGAGTAGTCATAATCTCTTTAGCGCGTGTTTATTATATATATAAAAAAAAAAACAAAGGATTGAATGCAATACAAAAAAGAAGGAAAATATTTTTAATAAAATAAAAAAAATTATATTTTTAATTTATTCATGTAAATATAACGAGACAAACGAAAAACAAAATACTTGTTCAACTGATTATCTTAAAAGTGCCGAGAAGGTTTGACCTTACCCTTGAAATATGAAATAGGTATCTTAGTCGAATCAAGATTCTTTTAATGTCAATCCGTTTCATATTCGAAAAGGAAAAACTAAATACTTGTTCAACTGATTATCTTAAAAGTACCGAGAAGGTTTGACCTTCCCCTTTGAAATATGAAAGTCGAATTAAGATTATTTTAATATCAACCCGCAAGTCAATCTGTTTCATATTCACTGGAACTGAAAATTGACTTCCTGTTCTGTAACCTCTGGGCGATGAAAGCATGCAATGCAAACATTAGCTGTGTGGTTTTCGCAAATATGACGATTGCATTTGCTACATGAGGCTTTGGTTTCGTTATGCACATCCGGGGGACACATTTCGCATCGCCCAGGACAGGATGGTTTCATTCTTTTTGCAACTGGTCCCATGTGATGTTCCATTGCCTTGTAATCATTATATGGTTCTATTAAGGCAGCTGCAAGTTCCCAATTACATCTTTTGCGACATTTGTGTTTTGCTGCAGCATCATCGTTAAAAAGCAAAACAATGCAACTATTTACAGCTGCCAAGTCAAGCAAAGTAAAGAAGACTAGCAATGGCCACCTTCGTCGACCCACATTAAATGTGTGGCAAAATCCACTTATCCTGCCAACAGCACTTCGTGTGCTATCGTAGAAGGCTTTGATTTCTGGAATTTGTTTTCTGCCTTCCATGATAGCTCCCGAGTGATGCATAGTCGACAGGAATAAAGCACACGTGTCTCTCTGTGGAATATACGAACAAATTGTTGCCTCTTTCTTAAATCCAAACATAGTTGATCTGACTGCGCGGTTTTTTGATGCATAAAACGATCGCGGCAGCTCTTGTGATTCTTTTGTCATAGTTCCAACCAAAGTTGTCTTCTTCTCCAACAAATCCATTGCCAAGGAGTAAGTGTTCAACCATTTGTCGATGGTTATGTTGCGACCAGCGCCCTGTAAATGATGGGTTATTCGTTTTACTATTTCCGCTGGCTCATTAGATACATTGTAAGGTCCCGGAGGTTGCTGACCACAGTTGATCTCCAATCGCGATGTGTAGTTAGTCTTGGCATCGACCGCAAAGAACATTTTTATACCATACTTTCCTGATGATTCTTCTCGAGCACGGTATCTTCGACTGTAGTCCGAGTTTTTGGGTATTTCCTGCTTGAAGCTGCATCCACCGCGATAGCGTTTATATTTATCATCGACAGTCACAAATTGTCCAACATTGTAGTTCTCCGCACAGTTTTTATTAAATTTATCAAGAATTTCTCGTATTGCCGCAAGTCTGTCGCACTTTCGACGCTCTGATCGGGTATCGATATTATCAAATCGAAGACATTGCATTAAAAAATCAAAGCGCTGCAAGTCCATAGTATCTCGAAATATTTTCAATCCAAATCTACAGCTCCAACTATCTTGAACAATAGATTTTGGATGGTTGGACAGGCCAGCAAAATATAGTAGGCCGATCATGGCACGAATTTCCAATGCGTTGGTAGCACATGTTACAAGAGAATGCGCGTGGTGCTCGAGCTGTTTTCTGATATAGATATTTGTGTTCTCCACAATCACATCAATAAATGTGAAGAATAAGTTCCAGCTCTCTACAACTGTGTTGGCCGCCTTTACATTTGGATCAGCTAATGCTCCTACGTCTTCTTTAGGTATAGAAGCCGAATCGGATGGAATTTTATGCCAAACAGATTTATCTTTACCTAGAAACACACTTTCTTCTTGGTGGTCTGGTGCATCGTCTACAGTTTCCTCATCGGTGAGGTCTTCTTCCGTTCCTGAATCATACGCACTCATAACTTCGTTACACGGATATATTTCGTTGATTACATCGTTAATTCGGTCACTTTCCTCGTCGTCTGTGTCCATGACCGCCAAGACAAGTTCAGCATCAGTAATGTTTGACTTCAAATCCATTATTAGTTACTAACTTGTTCGTAAGGCTTCAACCTCCAGAAAAGTAGAACGTTAAAAATATTTAGAAAAATATGTGCACTTCTAATGTTGTATGTATTTGGGTATATTACCTTAAAATTACAGTCACAGCAAATAAAAGTCGTCGATTTCGGATTGGTACTTTATTGTTTGTTTATACGGATTATGTCTGAATTGTAGAATGTAAAAAAGACGGTGTTTTCAAGGAAAATGATTTTATTTTTTATACAAAATCGCGAGTGAAATACGTACGAAAAACGAAATAAATTCTTCTACGTTCTACTTTGCGATTAGCGGTTGGCTTTAAAAAAAATTATGTACAGTACGAAAGAAAAGATACCAATCGCTACGGATAAAATTATGTGGTTACCTACCTACCCATTCGATTGGGTGCTCTCACACCGCGTCTCCACGCGACATAATTTCAGTCACGACAAAAATGTGTCTCGTGTAGACCGCGATTGTGTGGATATGACATAAATCTAGACTTTTCAGTCAGATTTTTTTCCCTGCCATCTCTGCAGACAGATTTGACATCTGAAGTCTAGACTAGCGTTTGACAATAGGTTTGTTTGACGTGGGCCCTAGTGCGCACTGGTTTAACCCTAACGTGTTCGATATAGCACTGAACTTGCCCTGCTACTGAAAACCTGTGTTTGACATGACTTCTTGGGCGCCGTAGTTGTGCCCTGTACTAGTGAGCACTAGTGCTAGGCATGTCAAACAAACCTAATGTTCAATGGAATACATGTCCATGGATTAAACTATGACCGATTTCTGACTATCGCAAAGATAGTGGCTAAAATATAAAATATAGCAATTGAATTGTTCAATGATTTTTTTCAGATCAATGCAAGAAAGTGTTCAACTGTAAACAAACGCATTGCTTAGGGTGGATCAATTTCTGTTAATTGTTTGTGTACAAATGTTTGGAAATCGATCTGGGTGTCGAAGGCTATACGCAAAAACCAGGAAGTGATTTCTTTATGTTTGATTAGACATACGCAAATCTGAGGAAGCGATGGCCACCTTCACTTGTTACTTCGTTGATGACATCTTATGATATGAAACGTCATAACCAAAGATAATGGAACACAGAGATCACAGATAATGGAATACAGAGATATATAACTTTCCAGTGGAAAGGCGGCTGCCTACAAGCTGTTTTCCAGAAAAATTCATGAAGTCACACACACTTGCTTATTTCTATTCTAGTATATGTGAAAAATATACAGTATACAGAAAAAAATTAATACCTAACGCCATTTTGTGAATATTTGTGATATTTGTGAACTACGTTGCATGTGTGCGTGAGCTCTGAAAAAAAATTGAAAATGCAGTAAAATAGTTAACTTTTCAAAATTCGAATTTAACTATTTTATGAACTTAACAGGTATCTCCTTTTTATTCATTGGGCGGATATACAAAACCCATTCTACTTTTTCAGAGAAAAAAAATTGTTCCTTGTTCCTCCACAAATATTGCTTACTTTTAGTCATGTTAACCTGCAGTTTTAAGATGGTAAACAAAAAGAAATCAAAATTGTGCTTCAATAGCTACCTAGAGTAGTTCATTCGCAACAAACTATTGAAAACCAACGATCGATTATCTCTTAAGCCCTGCAAGCCCCATCGGGGCGCAGAAACGTCTACACTCAGCCACCCAGCCTTAATACATAAGTCAAACTTCGTTCCCTTACGCAAAAGTTGGGTAGAAGTGGGTGAAGTTTGATTAATGTATTCGAATGCATTATCGTAAGGAAACAACCTATTTTGTTCTGCAAAGTTTTAAACACAAAATCGGGATGGATGCACGAAATCAGGTCTTTGTTTTAACGATCGGCATGTTCCCCTCAGAAAAAGAAGATATGTTGGCTAAACTCGCTGGAGAATGGTTCTATGCCCATTTTGAAGTAGAAGTAAGATTTTTTTACAAGGAATTTGATGCATTGCTACTAACCAAGCCGCCCAATTAATAGTACAAAGATATATATTTCACAAAATGACTCATCAAAGGCTCATATATAATAAGTTAATGACCAAAAGCGAATTTGGCTAATTTAAGAAAGTTAGCAAAAAGAAAAAAAAGAAGCTTTTTTTCATTTAAATAAATTCGTTTTATTTGCAGTCATTCTTTAAATACACTTGAGAAAAACACATTCATGTTATTACCAAAAGCCAAGAAGCCATCTTGCCCCGCCAACTTTAACGTTTCAGCAATTAGACTGACACCACTGTCTGCGCATTTAGTGCCGAACGAAGCTGAAAAGGCGAAAAAGAAGACTTACCTATGCGGTGATATAACGTCTTCCTTTCAACCCAAGGAACTTGTCTAATAATTGTAGCCCGCTTAAAGAGAAAAAAAATGAGAAAATTGTATTTTAGACATTGGATGCATCTCCAGTCCACACTTATGCTATGTTCATTATCAAACTAAGTCATTGTGCGCGTACATAGTTACTTAGGTCTGTATTATGTTAGAAGTAATTATAACAGCTTATTCTTATTTATAACTTATATATAGGTGTTCTTTTATTTTTCCTGCATGATCGATATCCATACATCACTGATTTTCATGGATTACAACAATAGTACGAGATCGAACTGTTGTTGTTGTAAACTATGGAAATCAATGATCTAAATGGTACTTAAAAAAAATTGTTAAATAAATTGAATTGAATTACATAGATCATTTGCGTAAAACAAAAAAACGCCTATTGATTTTCTTCTGAATCACATAGGGTGTACCGAATTTTCTGGCTTGAGTGTCATAGCCGAGTAAGTAGTCTCTCATCGACATGGCCAAGAAACAAAACTGCACAACCATTTGCCTCATAAGTAAAGTGTTTCTCTATCCATTAATGTTAAAGTATGAGCTTCATACGCCTATTTACTTGGGAATTCTGATGTCGTTAAATGGTCAATGCAACCGCTTCTAAATTACAAAAATTTTGCCATACCTTACTTCGCAAGCATAGTTAAGCCACTGTTTTTAAGTGGCTTAATCTATTGGATACAAAGGTTGGGGGGAAATAAAAAATGTATTTGCAAGTCGAATATGTACGGAGAATGTAAGCACTTTAATCCAATAAACAATACAAGCGGTCGTCTACAACCGTTGACTTCATCGTTGTTTTAATAACACAGTGGGCGTAACCAATAAACATTTTTAGTCTCGACTCTAAATTTTAGTAGTTCACAGTGGCTATATTTTCTATACAAATTTTGAAACTGAGCTTCCGTAAATTTAAGGTCGAGACTAAAATTGGTTATTAATACGGCGCAGTATATACTGCCTACATAAAAATAAATACTCGCCCCAGTGCCAAAAGTGAAAGTGATTAAAGGGTTAATAAGACCTAAATGTAGCGTCAAGTAATATCCTGCTTTTTAATCCCAAAAACACATATAATTTTCCGATATAAGTTTAGATATTGAATTTTATAATTTACTACAAAAAATAAACTCTTTGGGCCTTACTGATGATCATTTTTAATCTTTATACTAAATATTTTGTAGGTGGGTTGAATTCAAAAACGTCAAAAAAGTTCGCATTGTGAAACACACTATTTTGGAACGATTTTGATGAGAATTATATTAAAACGTTTCAAAAACCAATAATACAATTAGTAACAAACATACTTTTTAACAGCTTTATAAAAAATGCTGTTTCAAACGATGCCAATACGCTCAAGCATCTTCTTTATTTAAAAGGAAGCAGTTTACTCGGAGAATGTCTTTGCATCATAATCATTCACTATGCTCTGTTTGCTTTTGTTTGCGCAGTTGATGCGTTCACAATGCGTTTTGGAAAAGTATGCATTGCATCATAATAATCCACTTGCGTTTGGGAACGCTTGAATAAACAGTAATGCAGAAGTACTGTGTTTTTGATTTCAGCCGTCACAGTGGGTAATATTATATGCATTGTGAGTTCGTAAAATCTAGCCTGGGTACTAAGTATGACTATTAGTATTGCGCTTTAGTTTAGCAAACTTTCTAAAACAAAAATAATATACTTTTCGTAAAATAAATAAAGTTAAGTGAAAAGTCAATGGATGAGTTGTACATAAGCTAGTGTGCAAAATAATGACGGATTAGATTTTGACTTTGATTTTTAGAAATGCCTCAACAGAAGGGAAATTTGGAATTAACTTAGCACTAACCTATGGAGAACTTTCGCAGCGGGTCTCAGTTGCATTGGGCTCAACTTAAGTGTTCAGTGCCTACACGTAGATGGTTTCCAGACTGGGTCGAATTTTTATGAATAGCGCAAGGAATTTATCAATAGGTGCAATCACTACTTACAAACTACATTATTCAAATAGATTTAAAATTTAAATTCTCATTGGTGTATGTTTTGTTCCGTTCCATGTGAATTTCCCTCCATTGCAATCCATGGCCACTTTTTCAGGTTGTTGTACCAGTCGTTATATAAATATCACATATTTCCATCATTTATATACATACCTATGATACCACCATAATATAAATATTTATAAAGCGTATATAATATTTATACAAGTAATATTTACATTGCTGAAAATTAAGCATATTTATACATGTGTATAAATAATGATAAATAAGAATGCTGCCCTCGATGCGAGGATGATGATTAACAAATTATTATATGCGCAACGCAATTAACTTACATATTTATTATTTCAATATATATAAATTATTTTTACATATAATTGCATACTTGAGAGTTATCAATTGTCCCGTTTGCTCATGTTTTATATATTTTTAAATTTCTTTTGTTTTTTGAATGCAAGTATCATTAAATATTTATTGGAAATACAATATATTCATAAAAAATAATGGAAAACAATGAGAAATGCACACATATTATCCCTAAAACACTTCACAGGTTTAATTGTGAAAGAAACATTCAATCAGATAGAGGATAGAAGATTGGACGGAAACCCAATAACACATCGTGTTGGAAGAGTAGTATGTAGTTTTGAAATTTTCATTTTATGGTGTTATTACGTTTCGTATCCAAACTTTTTTTTTTAATAATTAACTTTAATTTTGTATAATACTCCTGAAATCTATTACGAATAGATATGTATGTGCCTTGTTGAATGTTATATAATTTTCTTTACGATCTTTAATTCAACGTTCTTTTTCGTTTCAAGTTTTATTTTTTACTTTTAAATAATAGTATTCAGTTCTTCTTCTCGTTATAGGTTGAAGTTTCTTTTTGTTTGTAATAAATGTTTTTTTCTTTAATGTATGGTAATGTTATTTGTTATATATTTTTTTTTTTTTAATAGAGTTTCTTAAAAAATATTCTGCGACCTTATTTGGAGAGATAGAGATAAACACATGACGTCACTTTGTTCTGGTATTTTTCTTAAGATTTTCATATAATTAGGTATACATCTTACATGCCTATATTAAAGAGAGATAAGATAATTATAGAAAAATGATGATATATAAGATAATATAACAAATATGTATAAAAAAAAAAAATTGTTTCAATATATAAACCCATAGTCCTTATTTCGTTTCCCCTTTGTTATCGCTTAATATATATTTTATATACAGACTTCACGTATTGTGTATGATTTATATACTGTTTCTAAACAATGCTATTCAGTCTTGGAGGTTACAGGGCGGTTAAAATGAACGTTTTCAACCAGTTTGAGGTTGCAAATAGCCACTCAAAGCTGGAACTTTCTCTTAGCATAGATATGTACGCCGGAGATACTGATTGTAGTTCTGCTTTTGGAAAGATGTTTCAGTAATGGAGCAACCTTACCAAGACAGGATAATATCATATAGAACTCTACTCTCTGGTTGGGGTTTATTTTAACTGTTTGAGCGACAATAGAACAAGACGAATAGGGTGCTTAGTTTATTTACTACTTTAAGCTTTCCTTATTCGATCGCCTAACTACACATTTAAAAACTTATCAAAAACGAAACCCTAACTTATTGCAACCGTCGAACTATGCAGCAAGTTCGGAGGGTTTTGCAACTGGCCGAACACAGGTGCGGTGTCTTAAAACAACAGAAATTTGTACACCAAAGATCGACTCACAAGCTATTGCGCGAACATCCCTAATAGTCAATAATTGACTTAAGAAATCAACGACTGCATGCCATGCCCGCAACCAAGTCTTGTAGAAAGTTTTCGCCGAATCCGAACGACTATATTTTGAAAGACTGCATACAATCGGATGTTTGACTGATGCCTGCGAGAGGCTGCGCTGACACCTAGCCTTTTGGTGGTTTTTATTTATTCCACCACACTTAACCCTTACATAATACAGAGTCTGTGGTCTTAAGATAAAGAAACATTAACTCCACGAATAAACTGATACTGAGACCACTCGAAGAGAAATTTGTCTACCGGAATTAACATCGAAAAGGCGGATGAAGTCCGATTTAAATTCAAAACACTCCTACAACATTTTCCATTGGCTATATCAGGCTAATGGACAGTAATACTCCAGCTAAAAGAGTATTTGAATCCAAGCTGCCACTAACCCATTTAGTTTGCTCCACAAGCCGTCTCAATTATCTGTTGCTAGAGTTGTCGCAATGAAGCCATAGGATATTGCGGATGACAGGTCGGCAAGCAAAGGCATATTCAAAATTTAAAACTATTTCTACAGAAAAAACTGAATATAAATATTGGAAACCACCATTTAGTCCACCCTGTGTGTGATAAGATATAAGCTATGTGCTCCATAAAAGAAAAACCTGCTTAGATAGGTGTCGCTTTAGCCAACGATATACCCGAGTTCAATCGAACTCATTTCTATATTTATGTATAATAACTTACGGAAGAATACAGTAGCAGTATGTACGTCTAACATAGAAACACTGTTCTACGATTCATTCTACTATACAAAGATAAACATATACACAAAGACTAACAACAATGAAACCAAAATGGTTGTTTTCTTTTTTACTATGAACCTACATAGAAAAAATACACACATACATTAAACACTACTTATATCACTTAGAATAAGCGCACGGACGATCGCAAACATACCTGCAAATATTCAAGTCATTAATATTGCCGATTGGATGCAGCACGTCCAGATGCGCCACCACCTTTCAATGGTGCATAATCAGCCGGAGGGGGTTGTTGCTGCGTACTATACGAGTTATAGTAGCCCTGTGCAGAACCATAGACGTTTTGTGGAATGTTCCCTGAAAAATAGTTTAGATTTGATGGCAACCAATCTACTGCTTTCTATTCCTAATCGAAACAATATGTTCTCTCTTATGGTATGTATGATGGTTAGTACGCAAATATAACACACATGATTTGTATACAACATAGTTTGTGGCCCACAATCGCCGATTGGTACCTACTACAAGGTACAAAACATATTAGTAGGTAGAACTAATGACTAGCAGAAAATGTATAGCGGCTTATTGAATGTATGTCACGAATGTATCACTGTCATCGCCAAAATAAGCATAATTTAAAAGAGAAACACCCCCTCTTCCCGCCCAACTCTATAGAAGACAAATCGTGTTTGATTTCTTACCATAATTATTTCCTGCCGTTACACCATACGGATTCATACGATTTCCACCTAAATTACCGGCCTTTGTTGGACCACCATTATAAGCTTGTTGATACTCACTGCCAAAATTATTACCACCAGCCCAACTGGTGGGTGGTACTGCGCCTGCTGGTGGACCTTGTGGCGGAACTGCAGCGGGCGCTCCATAGCCTTGGTTCTGATTCCAACCTCCCTGATATGCGGGCGGCGCATTATTCCAACCATTCGCGCTCTGTTGTGGTGGATAGCTGTACGCTTGTGGCGGCGCTGCAGCAGTTGGCGGTGGCTGAGTGTATGCATTACCATAGGCCGCCATTCCCCAGCCATTATTGGCGTAACCCTGTGGCTGTTGTGCCATACTATTCGCCATTGCATACTGTCCATTGTTTTGTGGCATGACACCACCTTGTTGGAGATGCTTGCGCATAACTTCTTGTTTGTAGACGGATTTCTTAACGTCCACAAAGACGTACTTGATTGTGTGGTTCTTTTTCACTAAAAATAACGAAACAAAACACAAATTTATTAAAATCCATAATAAATATCAATACCACATCAATACCGAGCCTATATACTTTTTTTTTGTTTTAAACCACATGTACTTTTTTAAGCTAGAAATTAGAGACAGTCCCTGTTTTGCTGCTATGTGGAGAGCAGTTTAAGTTTTGCAGTTGAAAACGAACACGGAATTGAGAGAAAAGGGTACCTATCCGTGAAAAAAAGTTGTGTTCGGTTCGGTTGCTCGCTTTTATGGCGTATCAGTAAATATAGTCAACTCTGGCGCCCTCTACTTCTCAACTTTCGATTAACCGGGGTTTCCGGGACCGCGCTCATACCGGAAAATCGAAAATGATATTGTCAGAGAATAACCCAATTGATACAATGTTTTTCCATTTAATAAAAAAACTTTGAAACAGCCAACAAAAACAAAAACATTTTGTGTTTTTGTTTGCAAAAATTAAAGAAAGTTATAAAGGACTATACCGGATAATAGAGTGAGTCCCGGATAATCGATTTTTAATGTGGAAATGTCGTACCTATTCGATTGGGCGCTCTCAGAGAACTTTTTTTGCTCTCAGAGCAATTTTTATGTTTGTTTCAAACACAAAGAGCAATCTTTTTCAGATTTCAGAGCACGAAATCTGAAGAAGCCCAATCGAATACCACATAAATAAATAAATTTTTGAAAATAAATTTACCGTTTAATAGTTGCCGCTAAATAGAATGACGGATAATCGAGAGTTGACTGTACTTCAGGTAGGAAGGTATTCTTATTTGAATATGTTCCTATGTGATCCTTGAGCTTCTTACTAATTGTCGCAGTATTTGCTTAGTAGAACAAGCTTGAACAAACAGTTGTACATACATACTTACAAACAAAATTATACTCAAATCACCTACCACGCTAATGTAAATCCTACTCGAAACTTAAATGAGCTTAAGCCCCTTAGATTTAAAATAACTCAATGAAGATTCAGAAATGAAGGTAGGTATATTGACCTCTTTTCATAGCGATATACAAATGTTGGCGTCAACAAGCATGCGACGTACACAAGTTTACACATACATGTGTTATGGTTCTTTCCAATGCCCGCAAGCCAAAAATTAATCAGGTTTCTATAATCAATAAATTCAATTTATTGGCTTATCAATTTGAATGTGCACAACCATTTATCATTATTTCCTTCAACATCAATCTACATTTACCCAAATTACTAATCTCAATCGGGCTTTAGCCGACTTTAATAATAGTGGGTCAATTAAAACGATTATTTATCTAATTAATCATACAAAAAATAAGAAAATACTGATGGATGGTTCGAAACCATACTCTTACGAAAGTTATCAAAGAAACACTTAAGAAATATGTACTTACAGACAGCTTTGTCCACAGAATCGTAATCATCAAATTCCACGAACGCAAAACCGCGCTTTCGCCCAGTTGCCTTATCTGTGAGAATCTTAACACCAACCACATTGCCAAATTGCTGGAAGTACTCATCCAAACACGCCTCATCGTGAACTTCTTTCAGACCACCCACAAATATTTTCTTAACCGAAGCATTTGATTCGGTTTTCTCCAGCTCTGGACGGGGAAGGGCACGTTTTGCATCAACCGCTCTGCAAAAATTACAACATACAACTTATAGTACTCTTTCAACAGCAAAAAAAAACCCGTTTCACTTACTTTCCATCTATTATATGAGGTCGAGCCAATTGTGCTTGGTCGACCATGGAAGCCTTAAGAAAAGAAATGAAGCCAAAGCCTCGTGAACGTTTGGTTGCTGGATCTCGCATAACCACAACATCCGTAACATCACCCCATTGTTCATAAAATGTTTTTAAAGAATCTTCGTTTGTCATCGGTGAAAGGCCACCAATAAATAATTTGCGTAAATGCTCCAATTCTCCAGTCTCTTCCTACAAAAAAAAAACATATAAAGGTTATAAAAAAGACGCCATTTTGAGATGTCTGAACACGCCAGAATCGGTGATAACTTGCAAACTTTCTGTAAAGAAACACAAATCGTGTATTACCATTCCGTTGCTCATTGAACTACTCATGTAATTATCCTTATGCATATTTTCTATGGATTTTATTTATCTCGAGAATTGTTTCACGAAAAACACTTTGCAAATTTAACTCCACACAAATAACCAACGAAACGAACTGAAGTGAAGTGAGATGTGAGACGAGGTACGAAAATGAAGTCGACGGCGTCGTTTCAACAAATATCATGCCAGACTTGCCGTTATTGTACCGTAAAAAGTACTTTTTCTTAGAACGGTTTAAATAGATTTTATTAAATTTGGCACGGGTATCTATCTCATCGACAGTAACGACCAAGTATAACTGTCTTGAAAGAGCTTCTCAATTAGCCGTTTGGAATCGGCATACAATTTCAGATCGCTTCCATACGTTCCAAGAATGAAACTCACACAAAACGAATAGTTGTGAGAAGCTAGGCCTTGAGTCCCTCGGACCTGTTGCGCCAACTAATTAAATGAATTATGTTGTAATGAAATAAATGGACATTTTGTGGTCATAGAAAATAGTATTATATTAGAGTGCCTCCTTCGAACTCAACATGTAAACCGAGAGTTACCCTCGAGAATCGATTCTGAGCTCTACTGGGCCTTAAAGGCATAATAACACTTTGTGGCTGGATGTAGGCGGATAAACTTTTGTGGTATTTTTTTGCCCTCAGAGCAATTTTTATGTTCGTTTGGTACAAAAAAAGCAATCTTTTTCAGATTTCAGAGCACTTTTGCGAATCTATTTATTTTCTCAGATTTTCCCTCATATTTACCAATACAAGTGCATTTGAGTTTGACAAGTGGTGGAGTTTTTTTTACATTTTAGTGAAATATTTCTACAGCAAAGAAAGGCATTGCATCGGGTGAATCTATTTTCGTAAATTATTTGTGTACAAATATTTAGAAATTAATCGGGAATAAAATTTTGAATGTTTTAATATAAAATTTAACCAGTGAATGGAAAGCGCATAGAAAAGTGTCGAAGACTACACATATTCAAGTCGCACGAATACCAACACAAAAAAAGAGCAAGAGCGTTTTTATGTTCGATTAGGCACACGAAATCTGAAATCTGAGGGCAAATCTGAAGAAGCCCAAACGAATACCACATTTAACTAAGGCATATGTGAGAACACATTTGTCAAGTATTTTTCAGATAGGCATTCAATTTATTTAAAGGAGCAGGAAAAATGTAGATGTGAACGGTATATCACATTGCTCATCAGGCCTTTCTCATAAATCGCATATCTCAGCAAAAGTTAATTAAAGGAATGCGACTGTGTAACTAAACAATTCAGACTTTTATTTCTAATAAAGTGGTATAAATAAAATAACCAAAATAACAACTAATCATCGAGACTCGAACTTTTTTCATATCTACCCTATTTCGTAATGAGCCGCTAGCCAAAGTTTTTCCGCCGGTATGCGGCATCATCCGCTATTTTTCACAGCCGCCTTCGTTATTCGCTTCCACCATCTTTTCTCGAGGAGTTTGTTCGTTCCGCGTGTGTGGGTACGAGTACGTTTCATTGGCGCATAATTAAATTAAAAATATTTTATTCCAAAATAAAAATAAATCAATTGCACATAATATAAACTCTAAATAAAGTAATTATAACGATTAAATAATGGCTGACGTTGATAGTCGCAATGGTAACTCAAATGGAAACTACGAGGAAGACGTAAGCACAAATCATCTTATTTTACTTAGATATATATGCACCTACATTTTAGTGTGTTTGTATTAAAAGAAGTTAATTTTAAAATTAAAATGCATTTTTCTATGCATTTATACATGGCATTTGGTATATTCAATTGAAAGAAAATGTATATAATCTACGCCGAAAAATAAAATGGCGGAATTTTTTCCACCAAAAACGACTATATTACGTGTTATTCTATTTTGCATGCACCAAAATAGTTTCACTTTTGAATAATTTAATTTGTGAACTAATAATTACTATAAAACTATAAAAAAATGCGCCTGCATTTTGCAGTCATAATTTTTCATAATTTTTTGTACGCAAACATTTTTCAAAGGTAGCCATTTTTTTTTTACAATTATATTTTTTTCTTTTCCTTACCAGGGTATCAATGAACCCGAGCATTTGCGAAAGTTGTTCATTGGCGGTTTGGATTACCGTACTACAGATGATTCATTGAAGGGTCATTTCGAACAGTGGGGTAACATTGTAGATGTTGTTGTCATGAAAGATCCAAAAACTAAACGTTCAAGGGGTTTCGGATTCATCACTTATTCGCAATCGTTTATGGTTGATAATGCCCAAAATAACCGGCCACATAAAATCGATGGACGTGTCGTAGAACCAAAGCGTGCTGTACCCCGCCAAGAAATTGATAGCCCCAATGCGGGAGCCACTGTAAAGAAATTGTTTGTCGGTGGTCTGCGTGATGATCACGATGAGGAATGCATTCGGGAATATTTCTGTGATTTCGGAAAAATCCTTAGCATTAATATCGTCACTGACAAGGACACCGGCAAGAAGCGTGGGTTTGCTTTCGTCGAGTTTGATGACTATGATCCCGTGGACAAAGTTGTATGTAAGTATAAAGTTAATGTTTGTTTTGTATCAAGAAATGAGAATAGTTTGTTATGAGGTAATAAATAAACGTTTGTTAAAGTTTAGGGTTAGCGCTGCTAATCAATTTTAAGGAATTTTAAATAAAACGAGCCATCCCCAACTGTTACAAAAGAATAAAAAGAAAAGAAAAACAACCCTCATTACATCTCACTCTTATAAAATTATCAATAGTTCATTAGACTATATGCATAAATTATGAAAAGGTTGTGTTCATTACAATACAAATGTTCCGTATCTTTTTTTTGTTACTCTACACTTACGACAGACACATTTTTTAGGAGCCTTCTAAAAGATACCTGCCTGTATATTACTTAGTTTAATATTTTATTAAAGAAAACTCTTCTGCTATAGGATTATATATTTCTTTCGCAGCGAAAGATTCTGTCTAAACTTTATTTGTTATTTCTTCCGCTTCGTCATTGCGAATAAAAGGTACCTCGAAATGTTTTTTTTTTTTTGTTTTGCTAACAAGCGAAACATTTCCATCGAAATTTATTTATGAAACCCACGATTCCTTTTTTTTTTGTCTGCCCGAAAACAAGAACTTGCTAATAATAATAACCCTCCAATATTTACTTATATCACTTTACTGTCTGAGGTTTTAATTTTAATATACCTACACTTCTTTTTTGTAGTGCAAAAGAATCATACAATCAAGAATAAACTCTTGGACGTAAAGAAAGCAATCGCAAAGCAAGACATGGACCGTAATGGCGGTGGTGGAGGAGGTGGCGGCGGCGGGGGTGGTATTGGCGGCGGTGGCGGTCGTGGTGGACCACAAGGAGGCCGTGGAGGCATGGGCGGTGGTGGTGGCGGTCGCGGTGGTGATCGTCAAAACAGCTGGGGAGGTGGTGGCGGCGGCGGTAACCGCGGCCAAAGCAGCTGGGGTAACAACGGCAACTTTGGCAACAACAGCGGTGGTGGTGGCGGTTACAACCAAGGCGGTGGTGGTGGAAACTGGAACAGCCAGCCAGCACCTTGGAATAACAACGTTGGTGGAGGTGGTAATGACTGGAGTCAAGGTGGATCCAGCGGCGGATTCGGTGGCAATGCGGTCGGTGGTGGAAACCAAGGTTGGGGAAGCGGTGGCGGCGGTGGTGGTAATTTCGGCAACGATTACCAACAGAGCTACGGCGGAGGACCAGCGAGAAGTAACTTCGGAAACAACAGAGCGGCGCCCTACAATCAAGGAGGCGGCGGCGGCGGAGGTGGCGGCTTCCACAACAAGAACGGTAATAACACCTAGGATACATATCCGAACAGAAGACATTTTGATGCTATTTCTATTGCTTTCTCTTAAAGCCGGCGGCATGGGTCAAAATGGAGGGGGTGGTGGTGGTTTCGGTGGCAACTACGGAGGCGGACAAGGAAATATGGGCGGAAATAACAGACGGTATTAATGAGGTGAGTCTTGTGATGATATTCATTTTGTTTTTCCTTTAAAAAAGTAGCGTTGGTGTCAACTGAGAGTAAAAAAAAGTTAATGCCAGCAGTTGGCTGTTGTGTTTGTTCAATATGATTCTGGTAGGAAACATTTAGTCCACGTAAACGAAGAATTTAACATTAGAAAAAAGTAAGATTGCTTTACATTCAAAGCCAGATCTTGTCAAACTGGTTTTCGACTGTGCAAAGTTCATAAAACAATGTATACCATTATATTCTTGAGAAAAGATCGTACTCTCAAATCTCTGCTTCAATCATGATATGATGTTGGACGAGAAGTTCAGAAGAAGCGACGCAAAAAAATCTATTTGGATATATTGGGTTATATACGTAATACATTTGGCTTTCTTATTTCAAAAATAATAAAAGCCGGTGCTGGCGTCAAATTCATGCATTTAATTTTGTTAACGGACTTTGGGGTAAAATACCGAAATTTATCATTGTACATGCAACCTCTCATTTACTTCAATGTTCTAAAATAGGATCTCATTACTGGATTGATGGCACTCAAACACCATTTGCGAAAAGCCTATTAAGGCAAACAACTGGTATTATTATCATAAGTCCTAACGTAAATGGTTCACAGTTTGATAAACATGTTCCCCAAAGTCAAACTAAAATGCATTAACGTAGTTTGTGATGTGTGCAAAATTGTATGGCGCACGTTTTTATGTGTTTCAAACTAAAATCGTACCACCTGATCAGAGATGAAGGCGACTCTGTGATCATTTGATCATCGTTTTATAAATTTACCCATTTCATGCCCATTTCATGGGGCCAACTTAGGTAAGATCAATTTACAGCAAGTAGGATAAATAAATGGGGTCCGTAACAGACCCATAAAAGACTACATGTTTTTTCTCCGATATTATCCCGGTAGTAGAGTATTTTTAACTCTCTCATGACGTGCCCAACATACATATCTCATTCCTGCAGTCTGAAGATGCAATTGCTAGTATCCGAAGTATCGTAGACCGACGACAGTACTTCACTAGTAGAAGAACTATTAAAAGATCTTATTAGCTGAACAAAACAAAATACCACGGCTTGCCTTTGTACTAACCAATCCCAGCAATTGGTTTTCCGATTTTGTAAAGAACTTCCAACTTATCCCTCGATACGGACTTGCCGATCCACAAATTAATGCCACATCAGATCAACAGGGCTCCATCCTTCAGTTTAACATTTTTCCAAACACCTTTTTGCTGTACGCAAAGCAAACTTTTTTTTTAATTAAAATGCAAACTACTTGAGATATCTCAGAAAAAATGTTATTGGCTTGAATTACTATCAAAACATTTATGAATGGAATTTGAATTCATTCATATGTCCATCACAGGAGCGTATGCAGTGGTCGATCCGGTGAAGGTTCGACATTTTAAAACAGAAAATTCTATTCGATTGTTTGCTGCAATCATGTTTATTTAGCCTTTTCGCCAACTGGTGCCACGTATCGCTTCCAAATCACTGCATACCCGACTGACTAACGGCACACTTCCAATTGTACAACAAAATATCAACTGCTTTGTTCGAAAATTATCTATTTGAACATTCGGAGTCGATTGTGACCGATCTCTTGTATAGACGCAATACCTATTTTTTTTTCTGTAGTTCATCACCACCACAGTAGTGCACATTCCTTTCACAACAGGAAAAAAAAAGCTGAACAAAATCTCTCTACCTAAGTTTAAGCAACAACTTTACAAAATTATAATTTTAACATTTTTTCTTTTTACGAATATAGGTAAAATGCAAAAGTACAGACAGAAGAGTGACAAGATAGGCAGAGAGTTGTAAGAAAAATCAATCACAAGCGATGAGGTAGTTAACTGAGGAGTTTAGTTCCTACCTTGACAAAAAAAAAGAAAGAAAGCGAAAAGCAGACAAAGCAAACTTTTAAATCAATAAACCGTCAACTCAATATCTTATCAAACCAAACGAAAGCTATAAAAAAAAACAAACATTTATTACAAACAATAGGAAGTAATATGTAGTCCCGTCGTAATGAAAGCCTTCAAATAATTTTCTTGATTCGCATTTATTTTTAGAGAATGAAACCATCTATCTAAACATAGTTTTTTTTATTTTTTTTTTGTTTTATTTAATTAACTAATCAAGTACTTGTCTTAAAGAGAGGTGGAGAACGGAAAACAAATACATCTACATTATTGACAATTAATTTTCCCTCATATTACATTTACGAAAGAAAACTTTTGTCAGTGTTATTCCAATTTAAATAATTTTTTTTTTATATAAAATTAAAAATGAGACAACCGCTGTATTTCTGGCGCTTTTACAGTTCGTCCACCAATTACATATATATAATCTGAATATTAAGTACTACTAGTAAGCTATTAATTACTACAACTATCTGTGTAAGATTTAATAATAAAAACAAAACAAATAGAAGATACAATAAATGTGTAGTGTCATTTACTGAGGAGAGGATGGAAAGCTTGTTTAAACCAAAAAAAAAAAAAAAAAAAGTAACCAAGGATTTCTTTCCTCCCCTCATCGAAGTTTCTATCTTAGTATATTTGCAATGAACTCCCAGTAGGGACTGAATTTGTAGCATTGTAGCACAAACTGAGCAAACAAGAACACAGCCGGCATTGATGCGAGAGATTGATCCAACTAAATGTGGCGAGGTAGGAGAGTAAGCAAGCAAGGGTCTTCTTCCTATCGAAAATCATTTGAAAGCATATTCAATGATGTGAGGTAGTTGCAGGAGCTTAACACCAACTCAATTCGGCAGCTTATTTGACATAATTTTTACGAAAAGCCAAAAGCATAAATGCCCAATTAGTTACAAACCAGGATATACAGGAAATCAAATCATACAACTATGTGTATTTGTCTTATGCAATCTAAACTAATGGAACGCTTATGTGTATTTCATTGCAAGAAATTTTAGGTTTCTTGAAGCTGTATTTGGCAGCTCGTGAAAACAAGAAACGCTGAGTTCGTCGCTACCTGGGATGTGAACAAAAAAAAACCTCTTGTACCTGGTGAGTTTTAATTGACATTTATTTTTCAGATAAGCTTCAGGGTGAGAAAATGTATGTATTTATTACTTGTCTTTATAATTTCTATTAAATAAAAATTGAAAAAGAAAAACGCGTATTTTCATTTGTTCGGGATATAGTTTACTCAGCAGCGGCCTCTTTAATCATGTCGAGCTATACGTTCACGGAATTAAGTTGATTTCAAACGCGAAACAACAAAATTCCTTCACTAATGCTCGTTCACGGACGATGCCATTCAACCTGACCCCACTGCTAAGGTGTTTTCGCTCCAGCAGCAATATTGTAAGTATCTAGTGTGTAAGAAAAAAATTGTTCGCTGACGAACACCGGCAATCCAATCCTATGAGATTCCCGTGGGGAACTACTACCTAGATGTAACTGACCAGCCCTAGTCACCGACGTTGAAGAAAACTCGTAAAGTCATTCACCCCTATCGAGGTACCTATCCGTTCGGAAAAAATTTCGATACGAAAGTCAAATCTGATCGGAATTCAAATTGCGTTCGAGTACCTATCCGTTTCGGAACAAAATAAATGAAGCATATAAATGCTTTCATTTCATATTAAAATATTCCGCAGCAATTAGTTGTCGGAGAGCTTCGGAAACAATTTGCCGTGTAGCTGTCAAAAGTAAGTGTTGTAACGCTGTTCCACGCACTGCGACAAGGTGCGCTATGTGTAATCGGAGAATTGTTCCGTTGTAGGTATCGGAACGGATACCTCGGTAGGGGTGGTTAGTTAAAGAATTCAAGTTTTCTAAAGTTTCTTGAAAATTAAAAAACAAAACAAATCATAGATAGATAGGTTTAAGGCCGAAAGGCAATAATTTTAAGGATAATGATAAATTTAGAGCGCTCGCGGAGAGCCAGTAAGCTAGAATAAGATAAATGTTAGTTTTAAATTAGATTTAATCGTTTTTGTCTAGTATATAAGTTTAACTAAAATTATCAATAAAAATGAATCTTAAAATGAGGGGATTAGTTAAACCACCTAATAATGAGATAGCTATACCCCTTGAAAAATTCCGCTGTCTGAATTAAATTTTTGTGACCAACTTTGTTTAAGTTCGTACCCAAGCACATCATTTCCGATTACTCCTCTCGGCCAGAAACCAGTGTGGCTCTTGTTCTATTCCTAATCATACCTTCTGTGATATTCGATTAGGCTTCCTCATATTCGCTCTCAGATTTAAGATTTCGTGTGTCTAATCGAATGTAAAAAGTCACTAGCTCATTTTTTTGTCTTGATTATCGTGAGATTGGACAATGTGTACGCCTTCGACATGTTTTTAAGCGTTTTTCATTCAATGGTAAAATTTTATATTAAAACATTCGAAACTCGCTCCCAGATATATTTCTAAACATTCGTACATAAATAATTTAAAAAACAATATATCCATCCGATGTCAAGCGCTTCCTTGTACATAGTTGTCAAACTCAAACGCACTTTTATTGGTAATACTGAAGCAACTTTGAGAAAAAAATGCAGATTCACAAAAGATTGCTTTCCTTTCGTACAAATCGAATATAAAAATTGACCTAGAACAAAAAAAAGTGCATTCAGAGGGTCCAATCGAATAACACATTAGTATCAGCAGGAGGGAAAAGCGAATACACTTTAAACTGAATCATTGCATGCCTTTTAAGAACACCATACCGTAGAACATCAATCATTGATAAAAGAATTAGTTAAGCTCGTGTATATTACAATTTACTTATAATTCGTGTAGGTAAATATTTTAAATACAAGTTAATAATACATAATTTCATATAACATTTCCATTTCGGTACCGTTCTCGATAAAATATAAAGAAAACCTACAAAGATGCAGATATCTTTTGAGTTTAGACAATTATTTGTTTATTTCTTGAAGGTTATTTGCTGAATGTAGGACTCGGCCTTTTCTAGGAGAGTTCTGTTGCCACTATTTGCGGCCCCGTGCTTAATGGAATGTAATGTATTTATATCACGTTGTTCAAATGCAACTGCTGCGGCGTCATCGTGCAATCTATTGGTTAGAGAATTAGAGAGGACGGAATAATCATTAGACCAATTTCAGGTTTGTGTGCATTTGTTCTTACCCAGCCCTTATGTACCATTTGGATTTCTTGTCTTCTCTACATCGAACAATGTACTTTCTTGCCTCGTGCACATTTCCCATTTTGAGGCAAACCTCCACAAATGGCTCATAGCCAATGGGACTCTTTTTGGATCTGGAAAGCTTTTCCAGCTCTTCAAATTTACCCTTTTCCGCGAGTGTTTGCAAGCGCAACCACCAGAACCTGTATTGTAAGTGATTTATTAAGAATTTATTGCATTGTTGCAATTTTACAACAGCTAACACGCTGATCTTACCTTCTTTCGGGAATTTTATAATCATTCTTAATCTTTTCCGCTTCTTTGAGCTCCCCCAACCGTAAGAGTTGTAACACAGTATCATGCACAGTTTCGCTATAGAGGTCAACATTGGCGTGGGTATTTCTAAATCTGGTGATCAGTTAAAATGCTGAATGAACTAAACTTTTCATCGCAATAAACTCACTTTTGAGACAATTCCTTTTGCAGCTTGAGCATCCTTCCAGTTTCGGTGCACAGATCTGCTTCAACTATTCGTTTTCCTTGGCTATAACGGTTGGCTATAATTAACAAATTCGATTCGACATTACCATCTTTGAGAGCATATCGCAAGGTGTACTCTGCAATCGACTGGTGGTCGTCCTCTGTGTGAAAACTATCAGTCAATGCAGTGCGACTGCATTCGGCCATAGCTTTTCGATATAAATTGAACGCCATTGGAAATTCTCGAATGATCATCTACAGGGAGAAACACGTTTTAATATTTTAGCAGAGTTTAACAGCAGACAGCAACTTACATGAAAGTTAGTGACGGTCATGTTCTCTTTAATTTTGAGGAGAACCATTTGAACGAGATCGGTGTCGCCGGATTGAGTTGCACTGAAAAGTGCTTTGTCAAATTTCTCAAGCTTTAACAGCAGAGGAACTTGAAGTGATGAACGTGGTTCGAGTTCGAGCAGCTGAAAGAAGGGAATTCTTTGTTGCAGTGATTGTTTTGCTATGGTGATCGTGCAAAATACCTTTATAGCCAGATCGTCTTTTCCAACTGAATGAGCCTTCTCAGCAATGTTGCAGTATGAAATGCCTTGAACGGAGGGATTCTTAAACTTCTCTGTGATTTTCCGAGCAACTTCATTGTCATCTGGAAAAGATTACACATTTAACTATATAATTCATACATCAATGGCGTCGTCAACTACGTCTAGTTCTTGCAGCGGTTCTAAAAACAGTAAATTGTCGGATTGTGCTTACAATATATACTATTATTTAAGCTATGAGCTAAGAATTCACTTACCTCTATCATTAACCACCTTATGGAACGCCCAGTGCTCCAGAATCCACGATTCGGGCAATTTTAAGTGCTTTGCAACTTGTATGGCTACAGCATAGTTCTTCCGAAACACTAATCGCGCTAAGATTACATCTGGCTTTAGGTGGTGGAACCTAAACAAAGAATGTTAGTTAACTCTTTATAATTATATTTTTGAACTTACTGTTTATATGTGAGGGGCATTGCAATTTTCGGATGACGCAGAGCATTAAGCACTCTAAGTATTCTACACATCCTCATGTACTTATCAGGATTATGCGATGCAATGAAACCTTTACCAAAGTATGCCGTCTAAATGGGAAAAGAAGTTCAGATGCAACCCAACTCTGGGGAAACTAAAAACCCACCCTTATCAACGATTTTTGCGTCTCAGGGCAGAACTCATAACTAGACGCTTCAATGCACTCATCGACGGCAACTTCCATATTTCCGGTGAACAAACTCAAATACTCGTCTGACTGGTGACTGCGTTCTTGGAACTTCTTTTGAGCCTCAAAGAGGAAGCTCGATGGTTTCTGACTGTTGATAGCGAAAATATTCTGCACGCACTTTGGCACTTTTTGAATCATTTCATGTGTGCTGCTGGTTATAATTCGAACACCATCCATCTCTGGAATAAGAAAAATCGCTGGATCATATGTGAAGACGTTTTGATCGCCGTTCTTGTTGACAACCAACAGCAGCGACGGATAGGTGATGATAACAGCATCCGACTGATGTTCATTGTCAGAATCGATTATCCATTCAATTTGTTTTGGCGCATCCAGACGACCGGTATCAAATTCGCAAATCTTTCTCATGTCGACAGTGCCCAACCAAAGCAGGCCATTGTCTGTGTAAAGTGCAAGGAACTGGTGATTATAGGAAACCGACATCCGAATGATTCTATCGAATGGTTTATCAAAGAGGTTCCTATGTATGCCCCCAACACTTTGACCAGGCACGAGTTTAATAACTTCCTTATCCCTTCCGATAAGACAGTAACTGTTCCGATCCTCAGAAACAATCTGCCAACAAGTGTTTTCCGAAATCGATTCTAAAAGATAGCACATAAGTTAAGAAAATTTGCTATACCTACGAGATGATCATTACTTGGAATATCTGGCAGCTGTCGTGTTTTAAACTCCTCGACGTTGCTGCTTTTTAAGAAAACTCTTCCATTAGTGGTCATAACAGCAACTCCGATACCAGAACTCGATGAAAATATCCTCGCATCAGTTACCTTCATGCAACTTGCTTCAGGGCTTATACTAAATGTGCGCTTCTCCTCGCCAAACATGGTGTAGATAATTACCAAACCATCGTCTTGTACACAGATCAAGTCCTCCGTGTCCGACCAACCCATTGTTATGAATTTTCCATGATTCCACTGCAAATTGGCAATTTAGGAGCAATCAATAAAAGTAATTTAACGCCTACCAAAATTTTCCCCAATGGAGTTCCCGACGAATCAAAAATGCGTATTAGAAGCTTAGCGCTGCCCTTTACGGGGGCGATTTGAGAGAAATCACGAATAATAGCAATCGGTCCTCCGAATGGAGCGCCGTAGACTCGCATATAATCCAAATCCACATCAATAGGCCAGTCGAATGAGTACAAGTCGAATTTTCTGTTTCGAGAAATGATGTTTCATCAAGAACTAAAAGGAGGTGTGATTTTACCTACCGATAAGTATGCGGTCTGAGACTGAACCAGTCTCCTGTATTGTACATTACAGGCATTTTACAGTTTATATTATGCACAAATTTATAGAAATATCCCACTCAACTTTATATTTTAACAAAACAAAACAAATAGTTCACAGTTCACTCAGCTGGGGTTTTGACGTTTAGTGTAACTTTTTATGTGCAGATATGGCAATGAGTTGGTATTCGGTTGGGCTTCTTCAGATTTGCTCTCATGTCGTTTTTCATTGGGATTTTCAGATTTTGCTCTCATATTTCAGATTTTTAGTGCCCAATGGAACATGAAACGAGATTTTTCTTTCTTTGCATTTGCGGTGGAGCGTGTTTTAAGAGTCAGCTGTTCTTAAATTGTAATTTATGCTTAGATAAATCCACTAAATTTATATTGATATCCACTGCAGCGGCCAAATGTAAATTGTTCTCTATTTTTCACAGACTTGTCTTCTAAAAACGTAATTAATAGCACACTTTAAAGTTTGACAAATGACAAATGTTTTGGTGTAGGTGTGAATCTCGCTAATGTATCCAGATTTGCAAAATTGCTCTGACTCTCAAAATATTTTTTTTTGCGGCCAATGGAAAATAAAATCTGACAGCCAGCTGATTTCGAGAGTAGAAAAACTGCTCTGAATCTGAAAAAAGAGCTTTTTCTGTCCCAATGGAAAACGACATCAGATTTCAGACAGAGATGTATGATTAAAAGAGATGGATATCTTTCCTACGCATATCCCCCCAAAACGCATTTGATTACATTGTTGTTTTTGTAATTTCAACCCCCGTCTGTGAATACGTGTGATCAACAAAAAAGTATGTTTCTAATGGCCGACCGCGAATCATCTTGCTTTTATGAGCATCGCGGTGCTTAATTGTTCTGTGTTTTGTATTGAATTTGTTTGGTTTTTGTGGAGGTTTTGATTAAAATGAAAAAAATTGTGAAATACACAGTAGAGAATACCAAATTCTTGCATTAAAGTCCAAATCATGAACCCACATAATTATCTTAGAATAGAAATAAGCAAGTGTATGTGACTTCATGAATTTTTCTGGAAAACTGTTTGTAGGCAGCCGCCTTTCCACTGAAGAGTTAGGTATATATCCCTGTATTCAATTATCTTTGGTTTGTACTCCACTTATTTGACGTTTTCCTTTTCCCCGACAGCTTGTCAGTTGCCGCCGCTTGTTGACATTTCCTCTCGTCAAGTAAAGCACGTGTGTCAGTTTTTGTTTTCTCGAAAGTAAGGAGTTTATTAAATTTGATTAAGAATTGAAATAAAACACCGAAAGAAATATGACAGATTTCTCTATGTATTCCGATTCCGATGATGGGGACTTCAATGCATCTGACGAAGAGGTAATTTTCTCAATTTACTTGTCCATAGATTTTAACCAATCCACCCCAACTCATTTAGATTCAAAATGCCTTTGCCAGAGGAGACATAAAGCCTGGACTAAACATTGAATTCAATCCTAATCGAGACAGGGCAAATGATACTGTAAGTAGCCTGCGAACACTTAAAAGATCAGCATGTAGCTGACTTATTATATTTTTTTAGTTGAAAATCACAGCAAAGCTTGACGAAATTAAACAGGATCTTCCATGGATCGAACGCATGGACATGGTGAATGAGCTGGCACCGCTGGCACCTGAGCTCGCAATTCAGTTGGAGAAACACGAACAAAAACGTGCCAGTGTATTTAAAGGCAACGCAAAAATACCTTATCTCCGTCCAGAGGAAGATCCTGTCTTGAATGATTTTAAACGTGAAATGCTCTTCCATCGTCAAGCACAATCGGCTGTTATCGAGGGAATAAAGAAATTACACGAACTGGGTATTGCCACACGTCGACCTGACGACTACTTTGCCGAAATGGCAAAGACTGATGAACATATGCAGAAGGTGCGCTCGAATCTTATGGCCAAACAAGAGGGACAAGCCAAGTCGGAGCGTATCCGACAAATCCGAGAGCAACGCAAAATGGGTAAAATGCTTGCAAATCAGACAAAGGTTCAGCGTGAAATGGAAAAGAAAGATATGCTGGATAAATTAAAGAAGTTCCGCAAGGGTAAATTGAAGAACTTGGATTTCTTAGAGGATGCCAAGGCATTGGAAGCCAAAAAGAAACAGTCGGCTGATAACAGGAAGACTCGTAATAAGAAATTTGGTTTTGGTGGTAAGAAGAAGGGAATGAAGCGAAACACGAAAGCATCGGCTATGGGGGTAGAGAAGACAAAGAACTTCCGAGGTGGATCGAAGAGCGGAAGGGGTGTTAAGGCGGCACCAGGAGCCAACAAACGGTTAGGAAAGTCGAGGCGAATGAAAGCCCGCTCCAAGAAGTAGTAGTTTAAGGCACATAATGTATTAGGCTAGCTGTATGATTCTGTTACATTTTTTACTTTACAATAAATGATTGTATGTGAGACGGTATTTATGTGGGCTTATATTTTAAGGTTATGACTTAGTACGGAATTATGTCTATTTTACGTGGAAAACAAAAATTCCGCCACATTTTGCTTACTCGCCCATGGATATGGTAGTTCTGGCTCAGATACCCCAGCGTTTTAGTTGTGGTCGATTTGAGCTTAGCTTATGCCGGCATTCTCTGGGTTGCAATTCGTTTGCTCGTCAGTTATCGCAACATTTGTTATAACTGAACTATATTTGCACCCACCCAGTGAACCGTAATTCACCGAAGATGCATAGATATAAAATCATCGGTACAGTAACGTGTGAAGTTGAGGTCTCTATAACATGTACCACATGGTTATCATAAGGTATGCATGTTACTTGCGAGCAATTGACAATTTTAACCACTGCATCTTACCCGAAATTGAGTCCGCATATTGGCAATAACATAATTCTGCCCTGTGCTACAAAAAAGTTTGCAGCGCTGTGAATACATTTGTTGATTTGTTAAATATTTGCCACCTATTGGCGATTAGAGTAAGCTTTCAACACCTGTTGCTCGGTAGGTATACTAGTTGACAGACAACTGACATTCAACTTAACCGCCATATTTTAAATTAAATGTTGGCGATAATTGTTTTGTGTGATTCGCAATTTGTTCGAAAATTGTTATTTCAATAATAATTATGGCTATAAATTTAGCAAATCTTTACGCACTGTTGCGTCGGAGCTTTCCCGAATACAGCACGATGTACAGCTCACCAGTTTCATATCTTCAGACGTTGACAGGGCAAACAAATAAAGTAATTTTCGTCTACAAAGAGGTGAGAATTTTAGTTAAGTTATATTTAAGAACTTATTTACAAGTTACAAACAACAGAAGTAAATATGCCTGGGGTCACGAACTAGGTCTCCTGGTTTGTGTTTTAGAATTATAAAGTAGTCTATAATCTTTGCACACAAAAAATTGTGTTGAAATGTTTCGCAAAGTTCTGCATTTTCACTGCGAAAGAAAGATCCTTTTTGTTTTTGCGAATTAGCACCATGCGATTCCCAAGTCTATATTATGTATAATAACAGACATTTTGGGTAGTAGGGGAATCGTAATCGACTAGGTATTTTTCGGATCCTGTAGTACGCTAAAGATTATAAAGATAGATTTAAATCATAATAGTGGCGATAGCAAATAATTTTGGTACCTATCGGCCATTCCCAAACAGTTAGGAGTACCTTGCTTCCTATAGTCTATTGCTTGTTAGAGCGTTTTGTGTTGAATATTCACTATTGGTCAGTTCATAATTTGGTAATTTTAAAATGTTTCCACAGGACCCGAGCAAGTCGAAGTACATCTCAAATTTAATGTCTCCTTCCAAATTGAACATTAAACAAGACGATGATCTTAATCTAACAGGATCACCTCTAAAAGATGATTGCTTCGTTGATGCAATAGACATGTCTATAGATTTGAGACTATCAACTGAAACACCCTGGTCCGCTGAAGAAGAATGCTACAAGGGTCTGCCAGTTAATGCAGCGCGATCAATTCTGTGCGATTTTAATCTGCAAAAAGAGGCGACCTCGTGCCAAGGCTCCCTTTGGATCCTTTGCGATGGCTCTGACGAACAAAATACAGTTCTTATGGAAATGGAATTTCAGCATAATCTCAACATACGCGGAATAGTTACGTTTAAGGGAATCATTCCGACATCTGCGGTTAAGTCACAAAACCTATTCGAAGAGCACTCGTTGCTGATGAGCAATCACCCCAAGATAGATACACAAATCGATTGTTTTTTCAACATCAAATCAAACATTTGCCTAAAAGTGTCGTGGGCCACGTCGTCGTTGCACTCGTTTCTAAGTAATCTGAAGAAAAGCGATGTTGTGCTTTTTCAGACATTCTCAGTTAGCGATTGTTCATCGTTGACTGAAGAGTTTCTAAATCAATTGAGGATCCTTACTTACATCAAGGATGATATTGTTGAATTTAAAGAGGGCAATGATGTGAACAAGGAGCCCCTTTATCGCTGCGGAAGGTTAAACTGATAATCAATCGCAATGTATGGAAGTAAAGTAATGTAAATCTATCTTACAGAGGCATCGAAATGGAGGACTTAAAAGACAACATTTTAGGCGTAATGACGGAACTTTCAGGCTTCCTCGATACGGATGGAACATGTTTCGAAATCGAGGCTGTAATTCAACGTGCTAAAGAGCGTACGCTCACAGATCTTACAGATAAATTATGGGAAATCCTAAAATGTAGTATTACAGCTCATATTAGATTTGTTTTAATTGCTTCTCCCTCTGTAGGTTGCTCATCGTACAAGGATCTAAAACAGGCCATGAACTATGTCTTTCAATGCGCTGCCAAATGCAATATTGTGGTAAGTACAAACAGGTCAGGCGATCGATAAAAAAGGTTCATCACATTAGTACAAAGACAAGTACTAGCACCCGTAGTTAACTTTCACATAGTGTTTTATGGTTGTTTATTCCAAATCATTTATAATCTAATAAGGACATATTGATTGAAAGCGTTCTCTTGTTGGTAATCATGTGTTGGACACTTAAAGCATTTTTGTTTGTTTTTGTAGAATCTGCCAGCAAATCACAATAGGTTGGCGGAAATAATTAACGGAGTTTCGCAACACCGCTTAGCTATACCATGTCTGAGTGGTTCAGAACCATTGGAACTGCTCCTAGAAATCGGATTAGAGAAACTATACAAAGACTATGAGTACATATTCACGGAAAGCAAACTTTGCAGCTCCAACGATTTGAAGGCAAAATATGAGTAAGTGTTGTGTGGTGTAAAACGTTCATTTTACTCAATTAAATTTTAAAGGCCAAAGCCGGAGAACGTGGAATCGGATGATGTGCCTATAAACGTACGCAAATCCATAAGAAGTGCCATACGTGATGATGCAGCGCCGACATCGAATCGTAAGACGTTCCTTCATAGCAACTCAACAGCAACTAAAAAGAACAGAGATTCCGATGTGGTGGGCTTTCAAAACAGTAAATTCATCCGCAATGAAGTCGAATCGAAGCTGGCACGTTTGCTGCAGATTCACTTGGCCCTGGAGCATTTGTTGTTGATTCAAATAAATTTGAATTTGGAAAATGGTATGCCAAATGCAACTCCATTACTAGTAGTTTGTAATTTTTTCCTGTTTGCAGTTTATTCTTGTATTTGTGAGCAACTACTGAAGAAGAGCCCGCGATCGTTCAAGGCTATTGATGAATCTCTAGTTGATAAGATTGAAATTCCAATAGCTGCTGACTGTGTTGTGCAACATTTAGAGGGGTAAGTAAAACTCAAAATGAGAAAATCTTGGGGCTAGAGCAAACACCGATGAAATGAATTTATTAAAAAAAAATAAACTGCCACTAGATCATCAAAGTTAACGATGCAGTCTATGACTTTCGTCCACCCAAAATGAAGGGAGGGTATCAATTACCTAAACTTGCCATCTAAACTGGCATCAGTCTCCTTTGCCTTTGACAATCGTGTCTGCCGTAGTATATAAAACCATTTGTCAACGAATAATTAACCTCTACGAGTGCGGCTTAAGGCCAGGTAGGTATCTCCACGACCGACCAAATATTGACACCAAGGCAGATTCTGGATAAAGTCAGTGAGTAATGGTATTCCGATCACTAACCCGATACCAGATTACCAGCTAACAGCCTCTGGGAACTTTTTACCACACAGGGTCTTATACTTGCTAAGCGGCCACTTTAACCTAATCTAGTGGTGGCTACATTATAAACTACATTCCGAGTTTTTGTGTTTGCTTTCAATTTCCTTGGCTTCATTTAAATGATTTTTGTATTTACAGCAAAGATCCAAATTCACGTAAAGTCACACTATTCTCAAAGAACGCCTTTCGAGAGGTTCAAACTACCTTTTACTACTCAATGGAGAATATATACCCATCAAACGCAGCCGAATGCTATCAGACTGATGGTATGTTAATCGCACAATTTATTTAAAAAATTCATCTTACTTTATATCTTCGCCTAGATAAGGAAATGATTAAGGACAACATTTATTTCTGTTGGAATTACACGAAAATCAAAACAAGGCGGGCCTAATCCCTTAAATCTCAGTTTAATTTAACAACTTTTAAGTTATTTAATAAATTAATAAAATAAATATTAAAACATTTACTTAACCTATATTAATAATAAATGTAAGTAATTATACAACACACCATGTAAGTACCAATATGCTATACCTATCTACTTCATGATATTGCGCTCTATACGTCTCCCAGAAATAGGTTTTAGTGGCCGGAAGAAACTTTTAATTCTGTTTTACATAATGTAACATATTTTCTGCTATTACCTACACCTACAATAATTATTCTTAAAACAAACAAATCAATACATGAATATTTAAGAACTAGTTCTATCGGTTTTCAATTCTATTTCACCCAGTTAAAAGGAATTAGGAACTTGCATGTACAAGGAAAGAAAATCAACAAGAGAATGAACAAGCAGAGACAACGAAAGGAATCTGTGTTTAGAGATTAATGTTCTCTTTTAGTAAGACTACTTCTAATAATATTGTATTTATCTTTTTGTTGGTGGAAATTGAGTTTGTGACGAATCCCTACAAGTGTTCACCCTAGTTCGCTGTTGGAGAGTATAACATGATAATATTTTTTGTTTCCCCTTAGGGTAGCCAATGCATTCGATTTTGTTTCAGGTGAAAAGTTAGTTTGTTTTTTAATTTTTATTTTTTTCGGAAAGCTGGAACTTTGGATTTTGGTTGTCCTCTAGAAATATTTATGTTTCCAGGAATCGAATTCGGTAGTTGGAAGCAATATTTGGCATGCTTTCGTTTTGCTGTGTACGCAAATGATTATTCGGTGGTTAGTGTATTGGACTTCTGAGCTTACAACAATAGTTTCTTTATATAATCTGGAGATTTTCTTACAGGAATTAATCTATCTTTTGACATGTCTAAGCCCCCATATCAGTAAAAACTAGGAAAAAAAGAACAACCGTCTGGCATTTGTGGCAGCGATTGTTTTATCTGGGTCGAATTTACTAAATTAATAATATATTAATTATTGTGGGAGTAAAAGTATTGTATATTGATACCGAAAAGTAGGCAAACAATGGATTGGCTCCGCTGCAAAACCCCCTCCTATTTACCATTTACCGTACAAATCTAATACATTCACTAAAAATAAGATTGAAAGATGTGATAAGATGTGTGGTTTCAAATTTGGGAAATATTGCGCATGCACTCACCGACAACTAACTGATTTGACTCTCGAACTAAAGCCGATTTCCACAACATCTGGTAAGTCACTTAAAGCTTATTTCAAAAGAGATTATTGAACATTTTTCATTATTCGTTGATTTCACATGACCCAATCCAATTACAACGAACCCCACAGAAGTAAGTAAGTATAAACTTTTATGCATCCAAATTGGCTTAGTCTTCACAAAGTTAATTTGCGTTACGAAATTTCAAAAACAAACTTTATTTTTAGTGTAATTTTGTAATTTGCCAGGTATACGTAACCATTTAAAAAAAAAGATTGGTAACTCTGCAACATTTTCCATTATAATTCAATGCCCTGAATAAAGGTGAAATAATAAAGCAAGAGTTAAAAACGCGACAGTTAAAATAAAGTAAGACACAGTTTTTTCTTTTCCAGAATTGGCGCCTCTCCAGTTCATCCTCTGGTGGCCCAGTGAGTGAGCATAGATTATAGAAAACGCGGGGTGGAAAGTGAAAGAAGAATTCGAACGAAATTATGGCGAATTGGAATCCAATTAGTTGCTAAGCTCGTTTTCCTATCCCAGGAACCTAGAATGCCTATTGAATTGTGCGGTTCAGAATATCATAGCTGTTGCTGAGGTTCGGATGTGTCTTGTAATGGCTGAAACGAACATTTAAGGACGCAAGTACAAAGGATCTTCCCGGGCTCCTATAGTTGCAATTATAATTTTTTTAAACGAATTGAGAATTAAACGGTTATTTGTCTTTGAAGGATTATTAGAGATAACAACTAAATATATAAGAAAAACGTGTCCACTCAAGATACAAATTTGTTATTTCTATGTCGAAGTGAAGAGTGAAACGAGATAAAAATTTAAATAAAATGGTTAGTGTGAGTTGCATAATAATTGCCTATACAAAATAAGAATGGTTTAAAACAAAAAATATATTGATAACAATTTGTTACATAACACAACTGGACAAAGTTGCTAATGAGTGTACTAATATTTAAAAACTGGTTCTAACCACATTTACTCACCGTCTTGGATAATTCTTCCTTATGGAAAAGTGCTGTGAGGGTTGCATAACTCAGAACTGAAAATCAAGTGAAGTCTATGAAGGCTCAGCTAAAAAAAGGATAGAACTGAATGGCATAAGCTAAACAAGTGGATTATTTGTGTTTCAAAAATAAGACCGCAGTAAAATAGGCTGTAAACATTTTTTGGAAAATTAAAGAAAGCACAAGACTGGAATTGTGTTAATATGCACTGGATCGCTTTGGCTGAACTTATGAATAGTTGAATCCTCTCCATCTTTGGTCGACGATTTTATTATTTGTTGACTTAATCTCGACTTGTCGGTTATTTTGTGTGGAACAAAATGTAAAACTAAAGTTACCGGCTTTATGTGAAGAAACCTTCAAGAGTGAGCATCTTAGTTCACATTAACACATCTCTAATACTGGGTTATTTAACTTAAAAAACTTCTCTTAATGAATTTGGGATGGTCTAATAGTGTGGGTTCAGAGTTACTAGACTTCCCTAAATTTAAATATGAAGCAATCCTTTTCCAAAAAAGTTTTGTTTTGCTTGCCTGTGGTTGTCCAGTTGCGTTATCCAAACAATCCAAACAATCAATTCCTCCAAAGATGAGGAATAGTGCCTTTAAATAAAACTACATCTTCTCAACATTGGTGTAGTTACGTATTGTCGCTGCATAAAATATCAAGCGAGTTAATTCAACCTCTTTGTTCAGACAACAATTTTATTTTTTTTGTGTCTTACCCATTATAACCCTGTCTATACAAACTGTATTTAATTGCGCACTGTGCTGCTGCATATAAACTATCCTGTGCAGTGGCGTAGGAAGTGGAATGTGTCCTCAAGAGCTCCCTTATCACTGCAGCAGCGTCTATAAAGTTCTTCTCCCGTCAAGTGCATTTTCTTCATGTGACACCGCAGAGTATTGTGCCTCGTTATGATTCCTATGAGGGTGGAAAGGAATTTTCTATCCTTCCGTATGAGGCTATCGGCTTCATGGAAGGTCGTTGTTGAGTACTTACGTCTTTCTCCTCGAAACGTTTACAAAATACCCCACATGCATTCACTACCCTGTGATCTTCCATAATCCACACTGCTCGTTTTAAATATCATTCCCCTGGAAATTCTTAAAATAGTCACCTTCCTTTACCCTCCTATACCTAGATTGGTTCTTTCGCTGGGATTTCGAGAAATTGTCTCTCGCCTTATTACATATTTACCATCAATTATTAAGTATCGCCCGGGATTTTCAGAAGAACTCACCGGCAAACGAAATCTGTTTTTAGGGAACTCGATGCGAACGAAATACGAATACCGAATTTCAACAGAATTTACAGAATTCTGTCTGTAAAGTTGTTGCCAGGCACGCTTTTTCGACATTAACTTTTCTGGCTTGTTTGATTGAGGTGGTTACTATTTATAAAATGTGTATTAGGACTCATGTTTCAAGAGGCTGAGTTATTTGTAATTTTTCTGAGGCGTTCTTAGAGCTAATCATTATGAGCAAATTTTGAGGGCGATTTTTAATTGCACACAGAAATCCCTGGGGATTAGATTTTATTTTCGATTTTTATATTTTATCTTGCATTTTTTCTATTCTTTTTTGTGACAGGGTTTGGAAATAGTTTTCAAATTAGGATATGCCATACTTATACTCTCCATTACGTTAATGATATGGGCGTCCCTAACGAGAGCAGCGATAAGCCGCGAAACGGAAGAAATGCGCTATCCCCCATGCACATACAACCCTCTGTGTACGTGCTCAAAGTCATCCACAGATCTCGGTATAGTCTATTGTCGAAATGTGCCGTTTCCCGCATTGCCCAAGATGGTCAACCAATCGAAGGTACACACGACCTGCAAGTCATTCCATTATCAGACACTTATAAAATTTAATACAGGTTTTTATGCTACACATGGAAAACACTGGACTGAGAGAGATTGAGCCATATTTTCTGCAATCGACAGGTCAGTAATAAAATTATACACGAAATCGAGTGCACAATAATTTTTTTTATTTAACATAACATAAACATTTAGGAGTTTATCGCTTGAAAATTTCTGGTAACCATCTTACCGAAATACCTGATGACGCATTTACTGGGCTGGAACGATCCCTCTGGGAATTGATATTACCTCAGAACGACCTTGTTGAGATTCCCTCAAAGGCTTTTAGGCATCTGCAAAAACTGCGCCTACTCGACTTGGGCAATAACCATATTACTCAACTTCATCATGATTCGTTTCGTGGACTAGAAGATTCCTTACAGACGCTCATTCTTAAGGACAATTGTATATCCATGCTGCAGTCGCACAGTTTTTCCGGATTATTGATACTCGAGACACTGGATCTCAGTGGAAATAACTTGTACGAAATCGACCCAAATGTGTTCCGTGACGGAATGCCAAGGCTTATGAAGCTACTTCTAACGGATAACATTTTGTCTGAGATTCCATACGACGCTTTGTCACCGCTCAAGAGTCTACGAACACTGGATATATCCCATAATGTGATATGGTCGATGACCGGCAACGATACGTATGGCACCAAGTCAACGGCTAAGCTTAATTTGGACAATTTACATTTGGAGTACAATCATATTCAAATGCTTGGACCAAACTCTTTTCAAAACTTCGAAACTGTTAATCGAACGTTCTTCGATGGCAATCCGATTCACACTCTAAAGGTAAGTTTCTCTTGTTCAAGTTGAAATGTTCTAATTGCGATTTTGTAGGAAGATGCTTTCAAACCGGCGAAAATTCGAGAGATATATATGCGATATTGTGGACTGACGAACATTTCGCCTGTCGCATTCGACACCTTGGTGAATACTCTACAAATTCTGGATCTATCGGGGAATAATCTAACAGATTTACCAAACAAGCTGTTTAATAACTTCGATGTTTTGAGGTAAGTGCAAGAGCGTTTTCAGGTGGCAAAATCGAATACGGCGTAGTGACGAGTATAATCGTTTGTCGAGAGGTCTAGGCTCAAGCTACAGACGATCGTATTATTTGCTGTTGCGTATTGTTGGCAGAACAAAGTGAGTCTGTAGGTTACTAACTATTTTCTTGTGTAAAGCGAATTCTGCTATTTGGTATTATTTGAACACATCTCCGTTATTCTTTGTCGACGATCGAATATATTCCAAACAATAAACAGCCAGCAAACCAGACGCTACAACCTTCACGACCGACCTATTTGTTTTGTAAACAAATTGAAACCTTCCAGTTTAAGTCAGAATATTACCTCGTCGATATATCGCCACCATACTTATATTTTTATTAAAAAAAAAAACAACCGCTCAAACATAACCACTATAATATCCTTCTCCATCTAGGGTAATAAGTATGCGCGACAACAAAGTCAAGTTAACAGCTCCAGCTGAAATGTTCAACGCCATCCAGTATACGCTGCTGAAATTGGATATAAGTGGCGAAAAAAACGACCCAACAAATTTGCAAGCGCTGCGCAAGTAATTTGATTTCAAAATTAACTGGCTATAATTCCTTTTATTTATTTTCTAAAAGTATGACCAGAATGAGAAACATGCGGTCGTTGTCGATATCCCGAATGAGTGGCCAATCCTTGGGCCCCGATGACTTTATGGATTTCGGTGTGGAGCTCGAAGACTTGCAAATATCGAGGGGCGGACTGCAAACAGTGCAATCGCATGCGTTCAAACATGTGCGCGGATTGAAACGATTGGACTTTAGTGAGAACGGCATTGGAACGATCGAGAATGACGCTTTTACAGAGGTTCGATTTATGATTAGAATGACGCTGAGTTTGTATTAAATGATGAATTTTACTTAGATTGGGCACTCCTTGATTTCCTTTAAAATATCGCATGGCTATTCGGGGGGTTCGTTACCATCGGATGCTCTGAGACATCTGACATCCCTTCAGGAGTTGGACTTTAGCAATAACAAAATCACCAGCATGAGTGATACAAGTTTTCATTTTTTGAAGAACTTAAGACTGCTTGAGCTTCACGACAACCGCATTGAACAAGTGACGAAGGGAACATTTCAGGTAAAGATTCATATTCGTGCATAATAAACTCAACAGTGAAGAGAGAAACAAACACAACTAATTCTCATACAACGCAAAACAGGTTTCATTTGGAATTGCTTTTGCTTTTTGTGTTGATTAAATGTGTTAGTTTGTCAGCTACCCACAAAGTTTGATTCCATTATAGGGAGACATTCATTCCAAATTGGAGGAAATATCGTTTCGCTTCAACAACTTGGCGGCTGTATCCCAGCACACATTTTTCGACCTGGAGGCGAGTATTTAAACATTTGGTAAACAAAATAGTGAAATCTCAACAGTTTCTATTTGTAGGCACTTCGTGAACTGTATTTGGATGATAATAAAATCGAGAAAATCGAGAGAAGAGCTTTCATGAATTTGGATCAGTTGGAGCATCTCAGTTTGAGGGGCAATAAGCTCAACAATCTAGCAGAGGAGTCGTTTCAGGTAAGTAAATTTTCTTTTTGGATATAGAAAGTTATTTCGTTTTACTTTCTCCGATGTAACAACGTTTTTCATTTAACAAAAAAACAATTTTAAAGACTGCATTGACAAATTTTCTTGCAATAAGTAATAAGTAGCATTACCGGAACCTTTCTTCGCCTTCAAATTTCTTATTAGCATAGCCGCATAGCCGGTGCAGCCACTTTTGAAGAAGCTCATCAGCTAACATTCCAGACGGCGTCTGTGTATCAAGGAACCAAACTATTAACTAAATTTGAGCTTCCTAGGTACTATAGGCTCGCTGTTTACTTTTATCTAACAGAACATTGCTTACAGATGACAGAACAGCAACAGTCCAAATTTAGATTCCCTTCGTTAGTCATATACCTTGTTCTTCGTTCGAATTGCTCTTTTCACAAGTCTTTAAGGTTTTCACAATTCTTGCAGCTATCTGTTTAAAAACACAGTACGGTAGAATCTTGGAAAAGTAATCAAATTAAAAAAAAAAAACAATCTGTATTCGTTGATATATTTCTCGGAAAAAGATTAAAAAAAAAAAAAAAAAAAAAAATAGAGCACAAACTTGATTGTGTCACATAAGGATTTGCGGTTTTTTTGAAAAAATTTATAAAAGTTAATTAAAAAGCTAAAAATTATTTTAAGTTTTACTTAATCGAGCGCTTAACTTTTCCGAAATTCTACTATACTTTGAGTACTTTCAACAAAATCCTATATTGCTTTTAATTTTGTTTAATTGATTCCTACAAACTATTTAGAGCTTAACCGTACTCAGTCATAAACCAGTAAATAGAATGAATGTTGATACAAAAACAAGTAAAACTATTTAAATTGGCTCTACCGGATAACGACTTTCTACAATACGTGTATTTCAGATGATAACTTATAGCAGATGTAAAAAAATAAAAAAAAAATTAACATTAGCGCTATTGTGTGACGCTGCCATGATGCAACAGCATAATGTGTAACTGCAGATCGGCGCTCGTCAGAAAATGTCTCGAACAGAACTGACATGGAAACAAGTTGTTGGCGGTGCATTTCCGCTTGTGTCTAAAGAGCTCCAACTTTGACGAAAATTTGCCTCTACACGGATGACAGTTGAATATCTGGCCATAGTTCATGTTGTCCTTCGGCGGTGTCGTAACAACACCCAGTCCATTACTTGTGGGTGACGCAACAGTAGTACTATTCACGTGAAGACTTGGCTTGTCCGCAGATTCAGGCTGCTGTGACGATACAGATGGGTCCTGTAAGTGTGCCAACGATTTCACTTTGAGTACCTGACCCGGTTCAGCTTTGAAGACAATCGCGTTCGGATTCGGTCGAATCTGGACGTACTTTGTACGTATTCCAGTGGGATTGGCGGCTCCGACTAAAACATTTTTCGCCCTGCGTTGAATCATTTTCGGAGACGGAAATATCGGTGAACGTAACGCAGGATTCGGTCCGTATGCTGGTGCATGCACTGTTTTGCTGGTAGATGGACCTGGTCCATCGAAAAATCCGACAATGTGTTGTGGAATGTCATCGAAGTCCGTCGGTTCTTCTTTCACCGGCAAAAGGGGGTTACGGTTAAATGATATTAATGTATCCGCAAGCGACGGTGGTGGTTGTGCCGGCAAAAACGGTGGGTGTTTATGTGCACGCATGTGAGAGTTGCGCGCTTTGAAGTTGGCAAACACTTTCATACAAATATTGCAGGCGACTCTTACTGAAAGCGAATCTCCGGTGGAAGACCCTGTGCCGCCTCTCACACCTTTGTTAGGCGATAGTTCAGACTTTTGAGGGGATGTTTCTCCTTTGATATGCCGTTTGGCCATAACTGTATGTGGACGTAAAAGCTTCACAGATTTATAGCTTATCCCGTGTGCGGCGAGCACGTGCTCTCGTAGCATTTTTGGACTGGAAGCAAAGTCTTTCCCACAAATTTGGCAAAAGAAATTACAATCTCCGGTCGACCAATGATGGAGAATTGATTTGTTGTCCACAAATATTCGCCAACAGTTTAAACAGCGAATGCATTTCTTTTCAGCGACTCTTATCAAACGCCCGCGGCGAATTCGTTTGTCCAAATATCGTCTCTCTGATAGTTTTGTCACGGAGAGGGTTAAATGATTCAACTGATGAATGGCTAATTCTTCAACTGTTTCACAGCAGTAGAAGCACATTTTGCATTTAACAGAGTAGTCTGAGTATTTTTCATCTCCGTAGAGTGGTTCTTCTTTTATTTGAATGTCCATCTGTTGCGCTTGGAAGGGCTCTTTGAGCTCCTCAGCTTCTTGAATCACTTTTGCGGGTTTAATTGCTGGTTTAACTTTCGTTAGTGTGCAGCCGTTGAGTTCGAGAACCGTTGTAAGTTGCGTGATTTTTGTGGCTGGCTTATGTAGGACTGTGTGAAAGGATGGCTCTCGGTTGGACTGATTTGTGTTAGCGTCGGCGGGTAACTCTGCAATTGGTTTTGTATTTACTGGCGTCGGGGCTGGTTTGTTGAGACACGCAGATATATTGTTCTTTAGCCTATGATGCATACTACCATCCATTTTAAAATTAAACATACGGCATACTGCTCGTTCACCGAGTTCTTCGCCAGCTATTTTAGAAACAAGTTTTTGTGTTTGCTTCATGGCTCCCTGAAAGTAAACAAATTGAAATAGCAATCCATTAGAAATTAAGTGGAACTACAGAAATAAAATGTTTTATAGACAAATATTAACTGACTATATCTCACTCACAGATACCCCCATCCTATCCCCAGATTTGTGCTTGTGATGCAGTATATGTGACTCACGATATGCACTCATCAAAATGATTACCATGAGTGCTCACGTTCCAAACCAAGGTATGGAAACTGTTTAAAATATCACTATTTTTCGTGTCTCAATTATTGACTCGGTTTATTGTGTACCCATACAAATAGTTAAATTTTGTGTGTCTATGTTATATGATAAAATATATTTCTATTCGGAATAAATAGAACCATACAGTGTCGTCTGATTTTTTTCAATAGATTAAACACCACGGGTTTTGAAAGCACCAGGTAAGTCAGTGCAGTTTTGCTAAACTAATATGAAAGTCATTAACGATCATATAACGTCCAAACGATTTTACAATATAATCAGATGTCCTTTAGACATGATTTACCAATAACATTAACAGTAGGAGAAAGGAGAACGTGGAAAACTCAATCCCAACCCATGAATCCCATCATTATTCAAAGTCGTAGCAAGGCGATGGATCATTTCAGGAAAACTGACGTACAGCAGCTTCCTGTTATTTTTTCACTGTAGAAAAATGGTATGTATACCTATAGGTGATTCTCATAAGTCACAGGGTATATTTTATGCAAGTACAAGTTTTGTACTAATTTATCTCACAGGCTATTTATTTTTCAGCTTAAACCCTGCGAATGATGATTTTGTTAGGTCTCTCGAGATTTTACTATTAGCAAAGTTACTATATACATGGCCTATCGGCCTGCATGACTTGCCTTTAACTGCAACTTAAACTCCTCGAAGTCGAAGAAAATAATTTCTGGATTGCACCACACATTCCTTAGCATAAGAACGACTACTCAGGGACAACGACCGTATTGTTAACTGCTACACCCTTTTTAAGTACTAATTTATGTATTTTAAAAATTATTATGCATAATAATATGTACCTCTATACTATCCACGACTTTAACATAACTATTATCCGGTTGCACCGAACGCACATTTGAGATCCATTTGTTCTGGTTTCTTAAGGCTCTCTCGATTTCATTGTACATAGTTGTCGCACAAACCAAACACTTTTTGCAGATGTGCTTTGGAAGTGGATCATTCGGATATAACTGAAAAAAGAATAAGAACACAAATTAGTTCACCGGGTATAATAGTAGGAGATGCAGTAAAATATGTCTTCTTTAGTGAACGGGTGGTTTCTATAATGTGGCCTACATTACCCACTAAAAGTATGGTATATTTTCGTTCCTTATTTATAACATTCCCATTAAGAACACTTACTACAATTGGGAAAACAGCAACAATTTTCTCAACCAATTTGGAGTGGCAATTGTAAAAGTTTTGATTGGCCATGTCGGCATGTCCACAAATGCGACATTTTTTGTCCTCCATTTGAACGCGGCAACACTGCACTTTAGTTCGAGGAACAAAATATGTTTAATAGAATGTTTGGATTCCCAATCCGAGCTTATTTACGATTCAATGCATTGTACTGTTTTAAACTTGTTAGTTTACTTTTCCACTAATATAATTGAATCAACAAGAATAAAGTAATAATGTAAATTAGCCCGAGCGCTTGGAACCTTGGAAGTATTTTTTTTATTGTTTTGTGGTCGGTCGATACGTCAAATTGTGACAGTTTGGCATTAGCTTTGTTCGAAATCTTTCTTCCAGAAACCTAAATTCGTCGAGATAGCACTGAACGCACAAATTTCTAAAATGCATTTGGGTGCATTTATAGGTATATCGGAGTCTGATATTTGTATGTAGGTTTCATATTTCGTTACGTGTAAGGTGTAACACAATTGGTTACCTACACTGACCGACGTATTGTACAAAGTTAGGAATGAATGTTTTAGCCCCCAAAAATAACTATTTTCTCAACATCCTACGATTCCATTATGAATCATCTCAATACGCATAATATAAAATATTAGGTTAAATTCCTTATCTCCTGAAATTACAAATACGTATACTATATGCAAACTATTCACCTGGTCTAAAAAATATTGTTTCATTGAGTACAGTTCGAAAAAAGCGGTTCCGGTTACCACTTGTGCATAGGCTTACGTATTTGAACTGAATTAAAGAACTTGCCTATACTAAAAGTGAAATTATTTGCTGCATACCCGCAGGAGTAAGTTGTGTAGTGAATGCTTTTTGGAAAGCTATTGTTAATATAGTTAATACATAAACCGGAACTGTGAGCTTGAATACCAACGGTTTAGCCGTTTAGCGGAAGTGACACACTGAAAACGTAGAAAATAAATCGATTATGGAGGGTGACAGACTGACGGTAGGTAGGTACCTACATACTTTTGAACAGTTAATCCCTTAGGCCAATTGTTTAAAAAGTATAGATTTCGAAGAATTAAAATTATATACTAATGATAGGCGTTCGTACATCCCAAATATCACATCCACAACTTACACAACGAGATAAAGTTTTACAGTTTATTTCATTTACTGCGATTGAACATTATGAATGGTTTTTTCAGTTGACGGTCGTTTTTTTCAGTTGAGGTTAAGCCTACAAATAAAGCTTAAATTTATCGGATGTGTAGGTACATGGCTGTATGCCTGACATTATAAAACCGACGTAAAAGAGCAATTTTTTTTTTATCCAGGGGAAATATAGAATGTGCAGAGCTCTATTCGGTATAATATTGTAGGCCATCTGTCATCTGTTTTGAAAAAAAGTCTTTTTAACATATACTATGAACGATATATGCTTTCAATGCAAATTTACCAAACGATAAGAAGTTATCTCCTTGAAATGAATGACAATTCTTAAAAATGTCCCTTGCAGTTTATTAACCCCGCTAAAATGTCATATTTACATTTGTTTTCAGAATTTACCAAAATTGGAAGTATTGGACTTGGCATTCAATTCTCTACCGAACTTTAACTTCGATTACTTTGATCAGGTAAGCTGGTGAACTTCTTTTGCTGGCAAAAAAATGTATGAACATATTTATACAGGTTGGCACTCTGTCAAATCTCAATGTGAACGTCAGCCACAATATGATTAAAATGCTAATGTACAATTCATCATGGACAGGTCGGTCCGAACATGGTATTCTCTTCATATTACACCCACTCGCTCAAAAATAATGCCAAATCGTTTGCTATTTTTATTTATAGGATCGGTTTACCATTCGAATATAAAAATTCTCGATTTATCACACAACAACATATCACTTATTCATCCTGGATATTTCAGACCAGCCGAGGTATCCCTGACCCATATGCACTTGGGCTACAATTCTCTTATGGTAAGTGTATACGATTTGTCACTTATTATATGTTTGGATTGACGGTTTTTGCTCTTGTATAGAACGCAACAAGAGATATTTTTGGAAATATGCCACACCTACAATGGCTGGATATATCGCATAACATAATTCGGGAAGTTGACTTTGACGCTTTTAAGAACACCAAAAAGCTTCAGGTCAGTTATAAATAGCTTTGAGTGAAATCTTGTGGAGCCAACCATGCGAATTTACATTACAGGTTTTATATTTATCACGCAACAGATTGACCGATATGCCACAGGATATCTTCAAGCCGATATATGCGTTAAGGGTGATGGATTTGTCATATAATCATTTGCGGTCTCTGCCTGATAATCTATTTTACAACGGGGGAATGGAGAAGTGAGTACATGTTGTTGACAGTGGATATTAATTGGAGTTTAAGGTGATGACAGCTTTGTGAAAGGCCATAATGGTAAAGGTATTTTATTTTAATAGGATTAACTAACCTAAGGTAAAGTTGGGTGTACAGTGAAGGAGGAACTTAGTCATATGTAATCGCCTATTTCATTTTCCAATTCTCAAGATGGGCCTTTTTTCGTGACTGATGTTTGTACTAGTATCTTTTTGCAAAGTTGATAACTAGATAACTAGCGGCACATCGAAATCAACAAAAGAAAGGTTTACATAGCGCCGTACTAATAACAAATTTTATGTCGTTTTCCATTGGGACCACCAGAAAAGATTAATTTTTTGTCCCAATGGAAAACGACATTAGTTTCGACTTTAAATTTACGGAAGCTCAGAATTGTGAAATTTGTATGGGAAACAACTAAAATTTTGAGCCGAAACTAAAATTTATATTGGTAAGGCCCATAGAGATTGACGTATTGTTAGTAGCGACTATTGGCAGCTTGCTGTGTTTAATTTTTAACTGGCCTAGATTGGTCGCGTGAACCGCTTTATCGGTTGACGTTTATGGAGGGACTGCCGACAAATCTAGTCAATAATTTCATGATTGTGTAGGTTGAAAATTCGCATATGTTGCTGACGTAAGAAAAGTCACGTTATCGACCAATCTAGTTATTGCTTTCAGGATAAATCTACACCAGAAAACTCTAGCCGACTTAAGGTGAAAGCACAGTTGTATTTGCGCTACGCTGTCGCTCAACTATTGTACTAGAGATGAAAAATGTCTGGCCTCATTTTGACGTAAGTGAATGTGTCAAATAGCAAGTTGATTTCATTTTCTGATGAAGTGAGTGCCCCGTGGAGAGGCAATCACCCCTGTCGTAAAATACGGCGTATTTGAGAGTCGCTTCACAATATTTTGCTCCCCTGGCCGACTCGCTTGCACGATTTTTTCAGTTTAAGGACCAGCATTGAGCAAAAAATTGTAAAAATATCAAAGTTAAGGAATAGACCTAATTTCGAATTATATGACAACCATTTCAATGCATAATTCCACCCAAAGAAATAAGCTTGTCAAAATTTGTTGACACATTTGTTGTTAAAGGTTGCCAATTCGCAATACATGCACTCAACTCATTTATGCATTCCAAATCACAAAGGTACACGAGAAACTGTGTTGCTGTGGATGGTGAAGAACAGTTTTTGGATGCGTGTTGTTTGATCTTGAAAACGCAACCATTCTGCGAAGTTGGATGAGTTGGAAAGGATCGCCAAAACTGGACACAGATTGGTAGAACTCATGGCACCCGCTTACCAAATTGGAAATTACACACGTTCACATATTTTTGTATAATTTAAGAAAAGAAAAATGTTATTCTCCCATTTCAGTTACTAATTTATAAACATCTCCAACAGATTGGACGTATCTCATAATCAGCTCTTGAAGATACCATCATCGTCTTTGTCCAGTTTGGCTGCCCTGACCCTGTGCGAACTTCATTTGTCGAATAATTACATTGCCACAATTCACAGTATGGATTTGTCGAACAAGTTCAGGGTATGTCTTCCCAAAAAAGAAATCAAATTAAAATCATTTCCCACCCAATTCACTTAAATAACTCATTCCACTTTGCCCGGACAGTCTCTCAGGTACCTGGACATCTCATACAACTACTTGTTGCGTATTGACGACGCGGTATTTGCCACAATGCCCAAACTTGCCGTATTAGACTTATCGCACAATCGCGATCTGAAAGTGATGGACAAATCATTTATGGGATTGGAAAATTCACTAATTAAGCTTGGTTTAGAGAATGTCTCACTTAGTATGGTGCCGGAGATTCGACTGAAACACCTACGAGAGTTCCGGTTAGGTTACAATAATCTACCATCGATTCCACAAGAGTTAGCACACAATATGACGAATCTGCGAATGCTGGACTTGTCAAATAACGACTTGACGAATGTACCACTGTTGACGCAGTCGTTGCCACATTTGCGGACACTAAAACTGTCGGGCAATCCCATAACATCGCTGAATAACAACAGCTTCGATGGGGTCAACGAGGACTTGGAAATGCTGGATATATCAAACTTTAGGCTGCATTATTTTGAGGTGAGTATGAGGTGGGAATGCGGACGAGATAAATGCGTTCCTAATTGCTGCTATCATAATCTAGTACGGCTCCCTGGAAAGCTTACCGAACCTGAGGTCTCTAAAGATAACCGCCTATTCGCATTTGAAGGAGTTCAACATTCCATATCTACTTGAGCATCATCATAATATTCGGGAGCTGTGGATTGAAGCCCCCCAGCCGTTTATGCGGATAATACCCCAAAGCCAGGGCCAGGAACCGAAGACTGTTCAAATGGGCTCACCAACGGACCTAATGAAGGAGATGACGGGCCATTTGCCGTCGAAACTGAAGAATATTACCTTCAGTGGGCCGCAGTTCTCAACGTTGGGCGAAAACATTTTAAAGGTTAGTGACGCGGGATTCGAGACTGAGATTTGCAGAAGAAATTTAACCAATTGCTCATTAGGGAATGCGGTCACCCTACCTCTATATCCAGCTCTTTAACACATCACTGCCTGGCTTTCCGCCAAATTTCTTCAAGTTCATGGGTCGTGTGCGAAATATTTCCATCGATATCCGATACAACAACCCGAAGATAAAACAAATTCCCAACCCGAATACCGGAACAGTGCCATATCTGCCAAATAGTGTATTCTTAACGGACTTGAAGATGTCGGGAACCGATCTCGAATGTGATTGTAACTTGGGGTGAGTCTTGATTGACAAAGCTAAGGGACACATCTCCAACCGTTTGTTCCCTCTGTAGCTGGGTCGAATTTTGGCAACGGAAACGAAGACAATACATATGCTCCTCCCAAACATGGACGGACACAGTGTTTCGAACATTTATGAACTCACCATGCCAAATTTACGGTCGTCACAATTGCGACGATCACGATGATGACCTCAGAGAGACACGCTGTGCAAACAAGAATTCAGCACAATTACTCGAGGTGAGCTTACAAGTCTTGCACTTACCCAAAATCTAATAGTTTCCAATTGCAGATACTAAAATCTGATCTCGAATGCGGTTGGGACGCCGGTCACCGTTTGGAAACAATCCTCACCCTGATAGCAGTGTGCATATCATTTGTTATGTTCATGTGACTTCTTAAATTTGCATATGACACCTCTGCAGAGTTTTATGAAATCTTGGAAGCAGTTTACGGCAGTCATTTAGTTTAGAGTGAATGCGAATACATGTTTTTTCCATCCATGGATATAGAGAAGCAAAACAGATATACGTCCAGAAAATCTTATGAACAAAATCTCTGCCAGTTCTTATGATAATATTCATTATGTCATTTTTGTATGTATACGAATAAAATTGAACCTTATTCAAGACTTTTATGTACTCATTCTCACTTCATTTCGCTAGAAAGTCCAATTTTATTCGTAAGTTTAAAAACAAAATAAAAAAGATAATTACTTTTAATAGCCGTTACACTTTAAGGATAAGAACTTTTTTCACTGTTCAATAGATAAAGTCAACACAATAAAACACTTTTTAATTTTTTACAAGTAACACACACAACTAGCGGCAAAACGCTGACATTTAAATGCAATTGGTTGTTTTTGTTTTCTTGTATCTGTAAAAAAAAATTAAATAAACTGTAGTTTTATGGAAAAACTTTGGTCTTTATTTAAGTTGTACTTTTCAAATGGTTTTGGAATCTATTTTTGCTTTCTTTTAATATTGGATTTAAAAAAGGTACATTTTTCACGAATTCAACAGCGGCCGAGATGATTGTAAATACTTATTTTCTTCGTTTTAGTGTATTTGTAAAAAATTTCCCGAAAATGGTAAATTTCTCAATTTGTATATTATGTGGTATTCGTTTGGGCGCTCTCAGAGCACTTTTTTTGCCCTCAGAGCAATTTTTATGTTCGTTTGGTACCAAAAAAAGCAATCTTTTTCAGATTTCAGAGCACTTTTGCGAATCTAGATATTTTCTCAGATTTGCTTCAGATTTACCAATACAAGTGCATTTGAGTTTGACATTTGGTGGAGTTTGTTTACATTTGCGTGAATTTTTTCTACAGCAAAGAAAGGCATTGCATCGGGTGAATCTATTTTCGTAAATTATTTGTGTGCAAACATTTAGAAATCAATCGGGACGGAAATTTCAAATGTTTTAATACAAAATTTAACCAGTGAATCGAAAGCGCATAGAAAAGTGTCGAAGACTACACATATTACAGTCGCACGAATATCAACACAAAAAAAGAGCAAGAGCGTTTTATGTTCGATTAGGCACACGAAATCTGAAATCTGAGGGCAAATCTGAAGAATCCCAAACGAATACCACATTAGTCACTGGGACTTACCAATAAACATTTTCAGTCTCGACTCTGAATTTAAGTAGTTCACAATGGTTATATTTTCCATACAAATTTCGCAATTTCGAGCTTTCGTAAATTTGAAGTCCAGACTTGAATTTATTATAAGTATCTTAGCAAAGTAAAGCAAAGCTCAGTAAAGTAAGCCAATGCTCAATAAGACAGCTTAGATTGACACTTGTGATAAAGTGTGTAAACTGGTTAAACGTTCTCCTAGTTCTATTTCGCTGAAAACATCACCAGAAATGTGGCAATATAAAACGCGTTTAATTGAACCTCTTTTTCAGTATAGCAAAGTAAAGTTAACGAATGCACAATTAAACTGTCTCAGTTTCATTTTGTGTCATTAAAGGGCTAATAAGGACGTTCAAGAATCTTTTTTGAGGAAGTTTGACAGCTATCTGACTTGCTCTGCCTCAGTTTTGATTGACCTAAATCGGTCAAATTAATAGTTTTTTTTTCAGTTTACATTCGTGGAGCGGTAACCGACAAATCTAGTCAAGAATTTCGTGACTGAGAGCACTAAGTTGACAGTTCGTATATGTGGCTGACGTAGGAAAAGTGACGTTACCGAGCCAATGTGCAAGACCTAAATGTTTACTCACGGTCACGGGTGATGGAATAAGACAGACACAGATGTACTAGAATTCAATGTAAATTGCACAAATTGAACAAAATGAGCGAAAAATGACGACAAGTGACAAAAGGGCTCCAAAAGTGAAATATCTATATTTCCAAATCGAGTTCGTTTAAAACAAAATGGTAATTTCATAGTTTTAGTACATAATCTGAAAATAATTCACATTGGCCCAATGTAATAGACACAAGTTGCAAATTCCACATAGAATTGTGAATGCAATAACAAAACGAACCTGTTAATGATAGGACGAATTATTATTTGTAACCTTGATTAATTAAATGCCAATTTCTGACAGTTATCCTGTCAAAATATGGTCATACAATGTAATGGGCATATCTTATACACTCTAATGACCTGAATGCCACATTATGACCAGGCTTATTTTGACAGATGGTACTCACTATTAATAAACAAATAAAAAGTTACGTAAATTTCTAATCGCATGTGATATGTTTTTGGTGTTAAAATAACTTCGCTAATATCCTTCCTACCGACAAAGTGTCAATTCAGCTTTATAATTTTCCTTTTAAACTTTCTTAAGAAGACAATATAATACTTATATCCGTAAAACGAAAGCTCTTATTAAAATCGTTTCACTGACGTCTAACTTTGACGAATGAAGACAATTCACTCAAAACTTTTCTCCTCAAAATCAAACTTTTCCCGCCAGAGTGAAAAGGAAAACCCTAAGAAACCAATACCCACATTGACAAGAAAATGTACAAAAGCGTGTGTAATTACACATTAATCGTTTTAATTTTATCAAAAAAAAAAGAGATAGACAAATTAAAATCCGAACTTAAAAAGTGGGAGTAGGTACATCTTATGAACACCACCTCATTTCTCATCGTATACGACAATACTCAGCTCTCAGGTCCTGAATGGATTTACAACGATCTCTTCCAGTTCCCTCTTGTGAACTTTACCAATTCCTGTGGCTGTGGTCGGTGCTTCGACACGTCCGCAGTATTTTAACTAAGATTCGGACGAATTTGTAAGAAGGGGTTATTTCAATTTTCTTCTTCTAGCTTAACACTCTTGAGGGGTACGGTACCTGTTTGCCAGTCAAGTGTTCAAAACGAGGACGAATAAAACTCCATGCACCAGCATTGCGAGACTCTTCTTGGCTCCAAACAAAAGCTGAAATTATATAGACATAGAACACAACACAAATATGTAAGAAATTAAATAAAGGACGAAGGAATTTTATGTGTATTGTAAGAGTAAGAAGAAAGAAACAAAAAGAAACAAAAATGTAAAGGTGCTACCGCTGGAATAAGAAGGGCAATTCATTCATATCGATGTAAAGGCAGTTGAACTAAATCAGTGATAGAAGGTAGATGATAGACGTGGAAATAAAATTGTGATCGAAGTGACTTGTGTTTTATTTGCGCGTGTGAAGTAAACAAATATTAAAAGAGGCCCTGTTATAGTTTTAACAACGATGGGGCTTAAGGTCGTCGTTCAGTGTATTTTCGAACTTTATAACCGAATAACCCGGCCAATGAATCACGTAATGAATATTACTTATTTAAAAGTTTAAGCTTTCAAGCTTCAGTTATCCATGAGTGGAATGCGATATTTTAGAAAGATGACAACTAAAAAGGAGTTTGTTTTGATGTAAAAAAAATAAAATGGCGTCTATTGGCAGTGGGCCTTACCAATAATCATTTTTAACTTTCACTCTTAATATTTTGTAGGTTACAATATGGAATTTTGTGTGGAAAATTTCCCCATTGTGAGTTCGAAAAAATTACCCTGGACCAAAGAAAAAAAAGATTATTAGTATCGCGGAGTGAGTTATTACAAAGTCGGGGTATAGCCAAATTAAGCAAGCGGAAAATATTCTGATTTTATGCATTGGTGGCCTCAACTGTCAATGTCAAAAAAAGAAATGAAATTGGACACATGTTGTCGTTGGATGTGGAAAATGGGTTTCTTCATTTGGCGTGACAATAAGGAAAGCTTCTGCGTAAGATATTTGGCCCAACAAACATTAACAGCGATACTTTTTAAGGAGACGATTAATCCAGCTTAAGCTAATGTACGGGCTATTCCGAGAGTTGGGCAGAACTTTAACAAATTTTATTCTATTTTCAGCCCGCACATAATCCGAATAAGGTTGTTTTAGTCTCGTTAATTCCTCGACTGGTAGTGTTTAAACTTGGTCCAAGCTATCAATTCGATACAGAAAGACGTCACCTAAAGTAGACGGCGCGCAAACGATGACCAACCGACAACTGAAGGCAATTACAGCCTATAGGTAAGAACGGCGGAGTCTTGTTTTGGCTGGGCCTTATGCGAGCCAAGCTGAGATCAAACGACTGTGTGACATCAACAATCCCGTGTAAGGGCAATTTTCTTCACCAACCACATGCGGAACGAATTCGTTTCCAATCAACAATCACTTACATTTAACATTTTTGTACTGGCCCAGCTGCTCCTGAATCTCATGGATTGGGAAGGGACACAGCGATTCCAGTCTTACAATGGCAGTGTTGCCAATCTTCTTCGACACCCTCTCATCGTGCAGATTGTAGTAATGCCTACCAGTGCATAAGATAACTCGTTTAACCTGATTGGGCACAACGTGGTCATCCCCTGAAAGCAAAGGTGCACATCATGCAATCACTTAAAATGTTCACCATCAATACGTGTGTTCCTCCTGCAGCTTACCTATCACATTTCGGAAAAAGGTTCCAGGCTGAAAATCGGTGTGCGTGGAAGTGGCAGCCGAAAGCCGCAACAGTGTTTTGGGTGCAACCACAATGAGTGGTTTCCTAAAATTCCTCATCAATTGCCTCCTCAGGACGTGGTAGTACTGGGCCGGTGTAGTCGGATTGACAATGTGTACGTTCACATCGTCGCCGTCCGGTGAGGTCTCCTTCGAATCGGTCAGCTGTAGGAATCTTTCCATTCGACAACTGCTGTGCTCCGAAGCAGCACCATCATAGCCGTGTGGCAACAGCACAACAAGTCCATTAGATTCCATCCATTTGGCTGCAAAAGGTGGCATAAATGAATCAAAATTATCCACTCATCTGTGTGTGTCATTGAGACCTACTCTCGCCTGTGAATATGAAGTTATCGAAAATTATCTGGGCGCCATTGGCAAAATCTCCAAACTGGGCTTCCCATATTATCAGGTTATCTGGGTTGTCTATTGCCATGCCGTACTCGAAGCCCAGCACTGCCTCCTCGGAGAGGATGCTGTGGGCTATTTCCAGCTGGCCACCGTGTCCACCCTGGAGGCTGTTCAAAGGGACGTGCATTTCGTTGGTCTTTTGGTCGACCAGCATGGCATGTCGGTTCGAGAATGTACCACGTCCCACATCCTCACCGCTGATGCGAACATTGTGGCCCTGGTACATGAGGCTTCCGATGGCCAACGCCTCGGCAGTGGCCCAATCAATTTTTTGGCCCGAAATTAATTTTTTTTGCCGACCTCTGATATGGGTTTTCAGCAGATGGGGATGAACATTCTGTGGGTGATTAGATTTACGTGGTTAGTGTGGAGATTGTTATTTCCTGTTACCTACAAAGTCCTCTGGATAGTGAACGCTTGTGGTGCCAATGTAATTAAGTAGCGAGTAATCCACGCCAGTGTCCCAGTAGGTTATCGCATTGGGTGCCAACTGTAAGCCAGTCCATTGTTTCTGGAAGTACGTTGGGTCGGGTTGGTAGGACTTAGCGGCGACAAGCTCTTTGTTAAGGTAGTCCATAAATTTGTTTCGCAATTCATCGGCTTCGTTGGTGTTTAGAACTCCTGCGGTTGCCAGCTGCTCGGCATATAAATCTGGAACAGACCTGTCTGCGAGTGTTATGCTTTTCAATTAACTAAATTTCTCACCTGCGATTTTCGATTATGTTGTAAAGGGCTGGGTTGGTGAATGTCGGGTCATCAAGTTCGTTGTGGCCCCAGCGACGGAAGCAATTCAGGTCGACGAACACGTCTTTGCGGAATCTCCTCTGATAGCCGAAGGCTAGCTGTGTAACAATGGCGACCTGTTCGGGGTTGTCACCATTGACGTGGAACACTGGAGCTTGAATGCTCTTGGCCAAGTCCGTTGTGTAGGCGGTGGAGCAACCTCGATCGGAGGGGGTAGTAAAGCCCACTTGATTGTTCACCACCATGTGAATGGTACCGCCAACTTCATAATGCGGGACATATGCCATGTTCAGGCATTCTTGATTGACACCTTGACCAGAGAACGCAGCATCGCCGTGCAAGACCACATTGAGGACGGATGTTGAGAAGGGTTTCTGCGGGCCGCCGCTAAAGGCACCGTCGCGAGAGGTGAGCTGCTTGGAGCGAGCCTTACCCATCGATACGGGATTGGCAGCCTAAAATGGTTTGTCTATTTAGCATATTTAGAGTCTGCAATTAAATTAGGACGTCAACTCAGATCTGGGGCAGTATTGCACTGCAACTTCTATTCACACAAGCCGAAACGAAGGTACATAAAGATTCAAGAATCGATAGTGTTAAAAACACAGCCATGTATTAAAAAACTCGATTACTTTTCAGGTCTCACTTGGTTTTATTACTTTGTCAAGACCCACTTGGTGGCCTTTCTGAACACACTCTCACATGTCCTAAGTTGAATTATTTTTAAATGTGCTTTGGCAGCATCTTTTTTAGCATACTATAAGAGATAAGATGCAAAAGATGTTCCTTTTATTTTCACAATTGGTGGACAGCCAAGCGGGATACCAAAGTACGTCACTTCTTCTCGTAACATTAATTATAATTTATTTATTTGTTTAATCAAGTTTTTTATGACACTTCGCGCCAAATTAAGGATCGTTATTAATTTGAAAGAAATCAAGGAGGGACGGACGCTCATAGTCTTTGATCCAAAATTCAAAACAGACAGGATGGACTGAGCATAACCGTTAAAAGGAGATATCCTTCGAATACCGGTGGAGGAATCGCGAAAGCGAACGTCTACAGGAGTCCTATGAAAAAATCCTTACACAACTAGAAGGATATTTGCAAATTCCTCAAAATTTGGAGCGAAATGGCTGTCAAAAAGTGCGCCTCTTTCATTTATATATATAACTTTATTACATACCTCCAAATGCGATGGATTTCTCACCATGCTAACGCGTATCTTTCTACCATCAATGTCCAGCTCCTCGGAGGCATCTTTAAAGTGCACCAAAAACACGACAGTTAATATTTCAAAGCATCGTTTAATGCCTCAAATGCAAACTTACTAAAATGGCTAACGACATCACTCATTGCATTAACACCGCCGGCAAACTCGGATTCGCCTTGAAATTTGCGAAAAACTTTTGCCGGCCTTAGATTCAACATCGTAGTCAACAGATTTCCACGTCCACGATGTGGCATCGCCAGAACGATGTGCTCAAGTCCCTCTGCGGGTGAAGATTGTTTAAACAATTGCCAAACGAAAAGCCCATGCACACACTCACCTGCTGCGCTACTCGCAAATAACTGCCAAAAGAAGGCCAACATACTTTCGGCTCCTTCACCACCATACCGCTTGACGGTGGGAAATTTCGTTGCCAAAAAGTTGTCCCAAGCCTGTGATTTTATAAGCAGCTCTGCGATTTTTCTCCTTCCATCCGTGCTGACACTTTGCTGCCATAGTTTTTCGAAATTCTCCCCCAACCATTCGCGTTCTTCTTGGCTCTATATCAATATCACATCCGTCGGAAGGGAGGTAGGGGAAAAAAAATTGAATTCAAAGATTACAGTCAACGTGTTTAATGGTTTTGCTGGTATACGGGGATTCATTTACACACACACCTCGATGTAAGCAAACTCGGCACTAGCTCCTGAGCCGCAGTAAATCGCATCGAGAATCTTTTGAATCTCTCCTACGGTGGTGATGGAGGTGGTGCTGTCGTTCGAGATATTTACTATTCCCCGTGGTGTGAGTGTGTCACTGGCGGCAAGACCGTAATACTCGGGTGTCAATTCATCTATTTTACTGGAGAAGCATTTAAGGTGATTAGATGTTGAGAAGGATTGGCTTTACCTTGTGTTTGATTTGAAGTTGACAGGATTTATTGTCGCCAATTTATGTCCATGTTTCCGATAGGCCTCCACCCACCGGAAGACGTTGGCCTGAGTGTTTCTCGACTCGAGGATATCATCGGCAACTGTGGGTGAGAACAATATTGATTTTTGTTGTATTTAGTTGAACAAATTGCCTATCAAGGATGAATGTTCGAATGCTCAGTCATTATGTGAAATTATCGTCCGCCCTTGGACCATTCGAATATATGACATGAATTATTTATGCAGTTCGATTTCGTCGAATACCGTTTGTTTGATTGAGATGTCAGGACGTGATATACCTACATCTGAATTGTCATTAGGGATGCAAGTGAAGGGCATATTGATGACTTAGAACTGCGTTTGTGGGAATTGACTTTTTCTTCTTTAATTACTTTGGGCCTTAAAAGTAAATAAAATAGCTTCTCGCAACCATCCGTTCGTGTGAGTTTTTCATTTTCGGGAGGAATGGAAGCGATCAACAATTTTATGGCGAGTCCAAACGGCTCTTGACTCATGACTGTTATACTTTCGGATGTCTGTCAGACTCTCGCGAGAGGTGGCGCAGTGGAAAAAAAAAAACTTAAGATGAGCTTGGGACCCCTCGCTTAGTAGTCCAACACAATGACCACTAATAATTATTTTTAACCTTCGCACTTAATATTTTTTAGGTCACAATATGGAATTTCGCATGGAAAATTTCGCCATTGTGAGCTCAAAAAATTTAGTCTGGACACTAAAAATGTTTATTAGTATCGCGCTTTGTGTTTATAGAAAAAAAAATCTGCTTGAATGGGTCGAACACAATGCATGCACTGCACTTTATCTTTACTTCCTATTCCTTTTAAGGTAGATTAAATATCATTTTGTTTTTGGATTGTATACAGTTCAAGACAGGGCAAGATTATCGCTTTCGGCATCAACCAATTGTACAAATTAAAGAAATCTATTTTTTGGACAAGTATTTTAAAGCGTTTTTGTAGGTTTTTTGTGCGCTCTTTTGGTAAAGTGTTTTAGACAAGCCAAATTAAATAAAAAAATGCCAAGAATCTAAAAAAAAAACTCAGAAACCAAAAACGCATTCAGAAAACTATAGAAAATGTTAGGCAACGCATTTAAAAAAAACGTGTCAAAAAATCACTTAAAAAACTTTTCAAAAATAGACCAAAAACCCCAATAAAAACGAGTCAAAAAAACACATCAAAGCGTGCAAAATACACTTTCAAAAGGGGTTCAAATAGCACCAAAAACACTTTCAAATACGTGTCCCAAAAGAAATTAAAAAAAAAAACACAGAAAATGCATCAAAAACGGCTTACTAAGAAATATGGTCAAAAATGCGTAAAACTGCAATGAAAACGCTTTGAAAAACGTTTTCAAAATGCTTCAAAAACACATGAAAGATAGAACAACAACGCGTTAAGAAAATCAAGTCAAAAATGAGTAAACATAATGAGAGAAGAAGTTAGACAGTTCATTAAAAACACTAGAAATAAAGCGTTTAGAAAATTAATTTATAACATTGAAACCAATGGTAAATAGCCGACAAAAAGTTTTGCAAAATGATTCAAACACACCGCTCTAAACGAACATATTAATAGCATTGAAAACTTTACAACAAATGTATCAAAAAACGAAAGAAAAACGGGTTAGAAACTTTAAGAATAGGTACTCATAAAAACTGCTTCAAAATACTTCTGAAAAAATTAGTAAAAGGCTAATAAAATGGTTAAATATTTTGTACCGTCAAAAACGCAATGAACTGTGCATCAATCTCAACGGCAAAAGTAATGTTGTTTATTGCATTGCAATATAAACTTGATTAGGCACCATTGTACAACACGCTTTGGTCATTCCAGACTCGATAAGATGCACATCTAACAAATCCCATTAAATAAAAAGAATATCTTGAATTTCAGACAAACCTTTAAGTATCTTAAGCAAAAATTTAAAAATACATAGTTGCAAATGAAAAACATCAACAAGTAGCATTATGCGAGTATTGCCATGTCTATAGTTCCACACTTAAACATTTAATAATAAATTCTATTCTACAGCGACAGTGTATTTGTAAATTTTACACCAAACAACACGCAGACTGTGCTCCGTGATAAGATTAAGAATGGAAATCATAGTAATAATCGGTTGCGCTGGCTGGTGGTAAGATTTCTATGCGAGATAATCTCTTATCACAGAAACACAGATTAGACTGGTTTGCAAGCATTTTGCACATCTTTAGATTTGTGTTATGTAAGAGAGCAAGTGCTGGACTTACGTTTGAAAACTCGTCTAGGCAGAGGTCGATATCCGAAAACACCTTTTTCACCAGTGTGATATTTTAGTAAACTGCAAAGCGACACGCCTCCACTGTGACGCGTCGTCGCTGAAAATGCCAAGTGTTTGAACATATTTTTTGTAATGTTTTCCGTTCCCGGCAGCGATCAACTATACATACACGATTGACGTCGCGGCAAAAACTGAAAGTGATTCTGTCAAATAAATTCAACTATACACCATTAACGACCAAGCTGACATTTGTTGATAAGCGTCCGGGTCCGTCCAATATGTAGAAATTCGTTGAGGAATGTGCTCTCTGATCTCATTTTATTGACGATCAGCTTTTAAGAGAAATTATCTTGAAAATTTCTTTTCCATTATCAGTTTACGTTGGCTGACCTGATTGACAGTAGTTTGTTCCTTATTGTACTCTGCGAATGAAATGTCTAAGAGAATGGAAAATATGGAAATATTTTTTAACAAAAAATCACTGATCGGAGATCAATAAATGAAGAATATTACTGGTAATTTGTGCGAAGACTTTAATGCGAAATAATTTCTAATTGTTTTTATCCCACCTAAAAGAAAATTGTTGTTCTTCATGAGTCGGTGCTCACACCATGCTACTAACTATTTATAAACAATCTTATAGTTGAATCTACAATTCCGGGAGATCGCTCCACGAACGATCAAACGTCTAAGGTTTCACAGTTAGTGGAAAGTCATCAAGACAATGCATCAATTATTTACAGATATTTAATAGCACGCTGCTACTATGTTGAAGAAATATAAAAACACAATAAGATCGTAGAGTTATTAGTATATTATGGACCGCCAGTAGCCAACTTCGCGTTCGTTGCAACATTAGCGGTAGCGCTCTTGATTCAGAGCGGAATAAATTGGAAACAAATTATAAAATGCAGAAATAAAGTCGCTGCTATGAGGAATTTAAAAATTACTTTTTTAAAATTCATTGAAGACAAAAAAAAAACGTAGAATACATTTCGTCATATAAGTTGAGCAGTTTGTTTATTCAATAGCTGCCTTGGCCTAAATTAGTAAGATTCGGAGAGAATTCCATCCAATCCTGCACCCTTTCCATTGTTCAGATGATTTTGAGCCTCCAGTACATCTTCAAGTGTTATGAATCTATCCAAAAAATCGTTTGAACGTTTCTGAAACCGTCCACAAAACTTTGTTGATTCAAATATGTAAAGCAACGGAAAAAACTCATTCGCCATCAATATACGAAATTGTGCAATTTATGGGGCGATAAATGCATTACAATACGATTTTTTATTCCACCTATTATTTTTGAGGCGACATCTATTGTAAAACATCCGGCAGCAATTTAAACTTCAACCGTTTTACTTAGCAAATCTACTAACAGTCAATAGGTGGATCTAGCGATCTATGGCAAATCCAAGATGGTTGGCATCTTGTTACATTTTTTATTCGCTTTGAACCAAGAGCGATAGTTATGTTGGCGTCATTTTTTGGGCAGAGCTTTGGAACTGACAATTCACTATAGCAGTCCATATTATATGACCGTTTTTATTTTGCCCATATGATCTATATAGATCATTGATTTCTCCACCCTTTACAACAACAGTGTAAATGTTTATTACAATCAAAAAAGACATGGCAGCAGCATCGTTGTTTTCACTACGCTTAAGCAAACTTGTTTAACAAACTGCATTAAGAAGGGTTATTGTTGTCTTCTGTTTCCTTACAACGAGACCAATTTGAATATCGATAACTTCCGTTTCTCCATGCAATTTAACATAGCGTAACAAATCGAATTTCGATAAAAGAATACAATTCCCACTTTTCAATTGTCCTCATTGTCGTTCACTGGTATTCTTTCCGTTGAGCACCGATCAATAATCACCTCTATATACAGTACAGATGCCTTGCCTATTAAGAGCTGAATTCTCTATTTCCAATTACATTTCCTTTTTCTACGTTGCCGTCAGGAGGATACGGAAACGGATTGCAATTTGCAAAGTGCTATTCCTGCAACTGATAGGGGGGGGGGAAGAAAAAAATGCCGAAGCTCTAAGCAAACTGATTGAACACAGAAATCTAAAGGAAATCACTTTGAAATTCTGAAATCTCGGCGTCACGCGAAAATTCCATCAGAGAGATCCGTAAAGGAAATAAAATATGAAATGATTTCAAACTCCCTTGCCATGAGAAAATGATGGCTAAAACGGAAGCAAGTAAATTGGATATGGATAACAAGAGTAACCGGAAATTATTTACCCATTTTAGCTTCGTTTGCATTGCCATGTTGTAATGTAGATATATGCAGCCTGATATTGATTGGTGTTGAAAGAAAACCGACAAACCTCACAAAGCATCGAAGTCTGTTTATATTTAGGTGCAGTTTCTTTCTACATTGTAGGTCAAAGTTGTTTGTATGTTATAATGGCTGAATGAAATTTAATTCTTCGGCTTAGATTTTTCAAAGTTGACAAATTTTGCCTAAATCCATAAGAGTACCTACAACTGTCAAATGCATAAAAAGGGTCACTACTTTCGATGGCAGTTTAAGAAAATTGAAAAGAGTGCTATCGTGCATAGGAATTCTATATGCGAATCAAAAAAAGTTCGCTCTGTCCGTGTCCATGTCCAAGTTGCAGAATTTTAAAAATATGAATTTAGGTCACATTTGATACGATGCAAACGGAACAGAGGACCAAGAGTTTCGAAGAGTAGTATATCCGTTTAACAAAAAAGAAACCACTGCGACATTTATTTCAACTGTCACAAAAAACGTTCGTTTCAATACAATTGGAAAATCATTCTTCTGACGATGTCCATATTTTTCAGAGGCAATGACTTGATTCCAGCACTTTAAAAAATGCTGTGTGAAATTTAACAGGCGTTTAGTCTTGTGCAGGCAGATGATTAATAACAAGTGTGAACACAGAAAGAATTTTGACACATATTTCTGATATTTCTGCTGTAAGCTTAATTTTCCTACATGCGCTCGCATAAGCATCTTCTTATTGTTCGCATTTTGTTCTTCCGCGTGGGTTTTTGGCGAATCACAGTCGATTCCTTTTTCAACCAACATGGGTATCAAGTCAATTATAAATGGTTGACTGCTCTTCGAGTGTCGATTGATGAATACATTTTTACTCTCCAAAATCCACATAAAGGAACAAAATGCGAACAGAGGAAGTTTATGCTACTTGGGAATCAGTATGCAAATTAACAATGGCAGTATATAAAACTGTGCGAAAAAAGGGAGACGACATATTTTTGTTTTGCCAGTTACAGGTTTTAAAATTGAAAAGGATTCAATTGAATTCAAAAATTTCTTCTCGGTAGCGTCAATTTTATAAATATTGAAATTATTAAAAACATGAGCACCTCTGAACAGCTTTTGACCTTGAGGTGGTGGGTGGGCTTATCAGTAGACGAACCCATAGGAAAAAGAAATGTGCCCAAAACATTTATCAAGACTTTCACTCAATAATTACAACGTTATAATCGGTGCCACTATACCCGATTTCGACTGTTGTGAGATTCTGAAATTAAATTGGAAACTGATAATCATACAATTGAAATAAATTGCGACAATGTTGAGAACAGAACGTAAACACAAACTTTGAGAGGCTCCTAAAAATATGCAACAGCATTTGCATAATTTGACGCCCGGTGGTCTTTGGAATAATGTACTATATAACTGTGCAATTTGGGACTCATATTCAGTGGAGAAAAGTTGTACATGTGGTTTAAAATAGCCCAAACTATCACGCCCCACGCATTAAAAAAGTAATTAAAAAATCATTAACCAAAAAGTTATATGCATATATTTACTTACAACACTGAGTTGGAACAATATGAGTGTGAAACAGTTTACTGCTGAGTTCAACTTTTCTCGTTTTATTGGCCTTGATTACAAAGCCGCAATTAAATGTGCGAATCGTTGTTAGCAACCAATTGAAACTTTCTAACTTGACACCTACCCCTTCTGAAGCTGTGTAACATTTTGCCTTTCAAATAGAATTATAAAAACTATAACTTAAATAGAATTCAGGAACACCTTGGAACTCATCAGGAAGAGATATTATTGAGTAGTGGAAGCAAAAACTTGATATTCACACAAGATGTTGGTTAATTTTAAAGGCGAGCACCAATCTTCAAGGCAGTCACTAAGAATGTCAAAATTTCAGCATGGACAATTTTAAATAGGTGTGCGTATGTATATGCAAAAATCTACTGCACGGAGAAATTTAGGTGCAACAGAAAGACGTAAACGCAATTTGAACAATAACCATTTGTTTCATTTTTAGCTGAATAAATTTAAATTTAAATTTGAACGATAAACATTTGCTTCAATTTTAGCTGATGAAAGTTAAATTAAGCAAACATAAGCCTCAACTGAGGGCGTTAGAGGCTCGAAAATTCGACAGACTTTAGACAAAACCATAAGAACAATCAAAGAGAAATAAGAAATATCTAAAGACCATCTACAAGATCTTGAATGTGTTTGAAGCTAAAAATGTTAAAATGGAGTCAATGGACTCCTTCAGTACTACATTAAATATTGGGTATTACTAACAATAGTTTTAAACTTTCACTATCAACATTTGGTAGGTCACAATGGAATATTTCGCCATTTTGAGTTCGTTAAATCTAAACTGTACAGGGACACGAAATACGATTATTAGTATCGCGCAATGACTTTCTTTTTAATCCCTAAATCTAAAATGCAAGTTAAAACTTCCACTACCCATTTTGGATGGCATAAGGTATGCAGAGCTACGAAATCGATTCGCATTGAATACCATAAAACCCATAACCAAACTGCTGCCATCTCTGAAAGTGAAATGCTTTTCCAATATTCCAAATCTCATTCATAAATACGAACCGCAGATTATCTTCCATTTGTTGAGATTTACTAAAAGGAAAGTGAGCCTTCGGAAGGACTTAGTTGAATTTGATTATTTCAATTATATGGATACCTCGCCTTGATTGCGCTGCTGAAGATTGAACGTATAAGTAAGGATATTGTGGAGCAGTTCAAGAATCACTTATCGATAAATGGATTGAGTCGAATGTGTGATGACAATGTATTTGCAGGTGGCTGATACTAGTGCAAATGGGCTTCCTGTGTTTTGTTCTTTTTTCCTTGCGTGTCCATTCTAATACCCCAGATAGGGGTTGTAAATATATAAATTGCTAGATTTAAGTTCAGCAGGTGGCATTTGTAGGTTCCAAAAGGAGTAAGAAGTATGTGGTGTATATTTCGGTATATTTCCTCTGGGTATAGAGAGTGAAAAGTCAGAGAATGTCTGCGACACATTTCACATGTGATGAATTTTTTTTTTTTGTGTGACCGACGATGCATCGACAACGGACGCTACGTTAACCATTTCACGAGAGGAGGATTCGCAATTGAACCCGCAGCGAACGTATTTATCTTCTTGTCAGGTTGGGTAAGGTTTTGGTAGTTCATTCTAGAAAATCGGGTTCCTTGGAAAAATGTACAATTAGGTGAATGCACTATTAATTCGTACAGAAATGATAAGATTTTTTTTCATATTTTTTGCTTTGTTCTTTTTATTTCACCAACTACATTTTTGACCTTATAGTGCGAAAAATCGTATACAAGTGGGAACACTGCTATAAGACTAAAAAAAATCATCGCCAGCTGGTATTTAGGTGAAATTAGTTTTTGAAGCTCTAAACTATACTTCTTAAGGGCAGTCTAGCTGTACATATTTATTAACAGAACTAATTAATAGAATTGGTTGAACCTATTTGACGGCAATTTTGCTTTTATTAATTTCGCTGTTAAATTTTAAACATAGATAAATTAAACATATTACTCAACAAATTTCCTGACTCTTACGAGTAGTTTTACTTTAGTTTGACTGAATATTGATGAATTTGAAACGTTTTTTAGATCTAAAAAATAAATTTCAATTTAATCTCAAGTCTTTCCAAATAATTTTCAAATAAAATCGGAACCTTATTGCAGAAATGGAAATGTTGCTGAGAAATTTAAGGAAATTACGGCGCAAACGAAGAAGGATGTAATTATTTTTGGATGGACATAGTCAGTCTGCTTTTAAGCGAACAATTTTTCTCGGCTAGATGTCGCTTCAGCTTTAAAAATGATATTGACTGGAGTAGTTAATAAAACTGAACTGATGACTGAAAATCGCATTAACAAACATTGAATCTCCTTTAAATAATAATCATAATTATTATTCTCCGACTAAACAAAGTTTAGCATATCTATATAGCTCCGTGAAACTGACGCAATTTTATGTATGTATTTTTATTGAAGCCAAAGACTAATATAAATTAAGAAATAATTTTTCAATATGCGTTTATAATTTATATCCATGCATTTTGTACTAAGAAACAATTTTCTGCTTTAATTATACCCAACTAAGCAGAATTGAATCAGCATAGCCGTTGACGCAAAACTTTTTGTTTGTTTATATTCCATGTCACTAGTCAGTTCATTAGAGGCAGGAGTCACTCGATTGACTTGTATAAAGAGGAGAGATGGGCGTTAAATTTCATATTGTTTGAATTTGAACATAATGTTGTTTTTTTAAATAAAGCTTCACTAGTGGCATTTGTATTTATGAAATCGATCTCACAAAAATATAGAAGCAAAAAAAAAAAATACTTAAAAAAGTTATTTTTAAATTATTTAGGTAGTTTACATTTTATTTCGAACTGTTACTTATTTATTCACATCATTGCTTAACAGTTCATTAAATTTGTTAACTAATTTAACTATTTATTTATATTATATTGTTAATTAATTTGTTAAGTTAATGTTTTTGTGTCTGTTTCCCTTAAAACTATTTCTGTAACTCGTCGTACTTTAGCTGATTTGGTGGTTCCAACACGTGAAGGATCGTACAAGGGTAGCGATGAGCGATTACAGAAGTGACATGGATCAAAGGATGTACACCTCCTTTAGGTTTTAGGATTTCAAATTTGGCTTACACGCTGTAAACAGTTAATAATTGGCGCAACATGTCCGTATAGGACCCTAGGTATATTTTCTTAAAATCATTCACTTGAGTTAGTATAGTTCAAATGTTTGGGACGAACAGAAGAGTCCTTTTCTTTCTTTTGAAGACAACAAGCTTAGTAGATCAGTACATAAAACCGCTGAGCTTTTTATTAAAATGCATAAATATAGAAAATAAACATACTATGGAATAAAAATATTCAAAAGCATGATTTCTACGTGCAATTTATTTCATTTTGAAGTTCTGAACCCCTGAAAGGAACTCTTTACACAAAACAGTTCATACTTCTTTCAGCAGAGAACGCAATTATTACAAATAAATGATTCATTCAATTTGGGTAATTGCATTTGATGTTAAATGGCGAAATTGGATATTTCCCGATATTTTTAAAAAAAGGTACGATTCAATTTAGCGGAAACTGAAAACATTTCCACCGTCATGCTGCCAGCTACTTTAAACCATTCGCATACAGTTAGTCGAAATTGCGTCTCACATGAAAGGAGGTTTGGAGTATGGAATTGTATCAATTACGCATAATTACGCTCGTCATCGTCAAAGGCGTTCGAGCATTGGGCTTCCAGTTCACTAAGCAAATGTGCTTAACACTGATTTTCGTGCATGCATTTATTCAGTCTTGATTACGCTAAACAGCGTGAATCCATTTCATACAAATGTACCTACATTCCTAAGGCTACGGTGTGTGATAAGGACAACAAGAAAATTTCACTTAACCCGTTTTCAATTAGTTTTGCTTCTGTTTCACACATAAACAGGTGACGCTTAATTCCCATTTCCACTCTAGTTTATTTCAATATGTCCCTTCTCATTGAAATAGAGCACCAAAGTAATTTCAAATATTCTTAACAGTCGTTTGGTGCAAGAAAATGTATCATCTGGACGGGTGATACGTGATCTTAATCTTTAATTTGTTTGAGTAAAAGGAAGGAATGATTTTTTAAACTTACATAAAAGGACACCCTTCGAGTCAAACATTAAAAATGTCACCCTATTCGTTTCGTTTTTGTTGTTTGGCGCAATGATAAATGAATAAGAGCAGCAGCTAATGACGTTTTTCTCTGTACAAGCATGCGACCTTATGTCAGGGACAGACAATTAACAGATTTGTCGCTTGTCACAATTCTGTTCCGCAGTCGCAATTTTTTCGAATTGAAATTAAATTAAATTAAAAAGAGTCGAAATAATGTTTCTGTTCCTCTCGCGAATGTCTGACAAACATTCCCAATTAGCCGTTTGGACTCGGCATAAAATTGAAGATCCTCTCCATTCGTCCAAAAATTGATATCGATACAGGCGCAGAAAACTACCGAGATACTCGGGATCTAGTCAAGTCCTTAGGAATTAACGATGATAGCAAGTTCGTTTTTCAAGTATTGAAACAGCTACTAATCGGATAGCCCAATCAGTTAAGTGGTAGCAAGAGAAGAGAGCCCAACTGACCTTAAAAGCAATGGAGGCGCTCCCCTCATTAGCCGACTTCAAAAAGAGACATCACATTAGGAGGCCTTGTCCACTCAAATTCGCATCATCATGTTCAAAATACACTGTAAGGGCCTTAGGTGCAGCACTCAATTCCCTGTTCCGCCAATTTATTCTCGAATCCTTTCAACTTGAGTGACAACTTCTAAAGAAGTTTTAATTTCATCAACTTAGTAAACAAAAGATTTTGTAACGCAATGAAATTCCCCGAATACGCACACGTTACAGTCATTCCACAAAAATAACCTTTCATTACACTAACCACCAGTTCCCGTCATGGTCCGGAAGCTTGATTTCACTGAATATCAAATGAATCAGACCAATCAGCACTCGGGTGTGTCTATACCAACCATGCAATCCCCGCTGAATTGTGTACATCCCTTAGTCTTAGTGTGCAATCTTATCTCGCAAACTACATTCTCAATACATAGCCGCGTATACCAACAATACACCTGCGACTTCCCGAAAGCTTACTTCGGTCTTATCAATCCATATTGATAAGATAAAATACCAAAGCCAGTAAGTTACATTCAGCAGGTGAACAATCGAAAAATCAACGCCAACGCCCTAAGTAACGTACGAAATTCTACCGCAGACGGTACCGCGAACGAACCGTTCCGTCTTAAATAGGTCAGTGGAATAAAAACTCAAAGTGAATGGATTAATAAATAATATCAAATACAAAATTATTTAACTTCAGGTAAACTAACGAATCCAATTGAAAACGAAAAGCAAAAGTCGCTATGCGACTGCAAGTGAAATTGTTGGCGATCCTCTTGTGTGGGATCGCTCTAACGCGAGGTGATAACCTAACGAAAGTTAACGAAGAAAAAATCGCTGCGAGTGCTACCAAAGTGGTTAATTCAAAAAGTGAACTCTTCGAGGATGCTGTTGATATTATCGAAGCGAAGCCCGTAATAAAGGAGAAGCCTGCGGTGGTTGTTCCACCAAAGGTGGTAAAGGAGCTGCCCAAAAAGTTGACGACTGAATTGCCCAAAGTGGTTAAACCTGTCAAGGTGCTGTCATCATCGGGTTTGAAGAACTCAAGCCTCCTACAGAAATCTGGAAAAATGTTGAGCTACGACAATTTGTACGATTACTCGGATGGATCTGACTTGGGTAAGAATAAATCAATAAAAATCCTAATTTAGACGAATTTTCTTTCAAAAAAAGAGCTTAACTGCAAGTCTTGGGTATGAGTTATCAATACACTGATAGCACATATTGTCTTCGATAAGATAAGCGTTGTGAAACTTTGGCGCAAACAAGTGCGTCGCGTTTCATCGCTACCAACAATGAGCGTACACCGCCGAAGAGTGGATAAAAAGCGTTTTGTTTGTTCACCCGTTACTTTGGCATGATTCGAGGTTAGTTTCGGATGTCGACATTCTTATCAAGTGTTGATAGGAGTGACTGTGTGCGGGCGGGTATTGAGTCACATTGTTGGTGTGTTTACTTAGTCGATAGTGGTGACTAATGCAGTTTTAGGTAGGGCCTCTTCAATTCAAACGAAGTGGATTCAATACTGATTATCAATCGCTATACGCGATAAGGATAAGATATATTTTATATTCCTTGGCAATATTGGCAAACGAACGGTTGAGCTGTAACACAGGTGCAATTTATATATGTGGTATATGCATTGTTTCGATAAGAAGAAGAATTAATATGAAGCGATGTTATGAGCAATCACTTCAAGTTAAACTCCGTCGCCCTTGCCTTGCAAAATAGTGAAAACAATTTGCCTGCATGGAATGGAAAATGGAATGGAAACTCATGGGAAACAAAGTAAAATTGACACAAAATTATTAATAGTAGTTTCTAGTAGTAAAGAGAAAATTTGTGAAGTTTCGTAGTTCTTTTCGTATTACAGGCGGAACCCTAACCAAATATTTTGTAGGTCACAATATACAATTTTTTATGGAAAATTTCGCCATTGTGAGTTCGAATTCGAATTTAGCCTGGACACTAGAAATGATTATTAGTACATCGCGAACTGACTCTTGTATTAATAAAGACTGCGTAAAAGTGATCAATGGGTTACAGCTGATACGTCAAATGTTTGTATGCAACTGACGCCTGTTGGGTAACTGATCTGGGCATATTTGTTCAAGGGTGTGTAACTCTAGAGATCGTAGAAATACTTCTAAAAAGTCGCATCGAATTGTGTCTTGTGGTTTTCACGCCAAACGGCAACAAACACAAAAATCTCTTAGCTAAGCACACAAAGTCATAAAACTGAATACTATTGCTGTAAGCAGAGGTCCCAGACCTTGAAGACTGTTTTCCCTTTTTTTTTGTGAGTAAAAGTATTAGTTTTCATCTAAATTCGGAAAAAATTCTCCGTTTTCCCCCCCGAGTGAAATTTTGCTTTATTTTCATATGAAAAAAAATAAAAATTTAAAAAGTTTTTATCAACAAGTTTAAAATAAGTAACATAAAAATGGCAATGATTTTCTTTTCTATTAGACGTATTATCAAAACGAGTGAACAAATACACAAAACTCTTACGTAGACGTTCGATGGGCTGTTTTTATTTTATATGCAGTGTGAACATTACATTCTGAGTAACATTTGACGCTTTTTTCTAATGAAAATACGTTTCAATTGTACATTTAGGCAGTTTAAGTTTCACAGAGATTTTCGGTTCTTTCCACTATTTTAAGCCTGTCAAACCTTTTTGCCATTATATAAACACCAAAATATCTGGGAGCACTGGCTGTTTCGCATTTTTTTTTTTCGTGCAGGTATCATTTTTACTTTCCACCAAACAGCTATGTCAACTTGTTGCATTTGAAGGTTTTATCACTATGTATAACTCGAAAGAACTTTTCTTGAGTTTTGCCAATATTGGAATTCATTTTCATTTTGTTCACTATTTCTCCTTGATAAGAAGGTCTAAACAAATATCTGCTATTCCATTGGATTCGATTTAATTAGAAAACTTATTGAAGAGACGCTGACACTTCTGAACTTATTTTGTCTCCCTCTTTCGGATTACTGGCAAACTACCTACTTTATTGGGTAAAGGCTCAGCAAACGTGTTTACTGATTGCCGAATATTTATGTAGGAGCACAGTTAACTCCACCACTCATTTTAAGCGTGAAAAGTTATTGAAAATTAAATTTTAATTCGCCCATACCCGGGCAAACAAAATCGAAATTAAACATCATCCGACCCATCAACATCAACACTTTCATCAACAGCTTAATGGGATATTTGTGGAGAGCCAACTCCTCCCGGCACCGAATGATGAATTACATTTCATGAAGATTAATTAATTGAAACTGCTGACAGAGTCTTCTTTTGTTTATTATTTGAGTTGCGCGTTTATGTTTATGATTTCTATTGACGCTGCTCTCGAAACTGTGCTGGTTTCCACTCCATTGTTTACATTTTATTAAATTTCTCCAGCAAATACTACTCCCACCTCTTTTAAGCCCATGAAAAGGTTTTTGTTTGCCCAATTCTAACCACATTATCGTCGCTGTGGCAACTCGTTACAGTTAATCGTGAAAAAGTTTGACAGGCAAAAAGATACCTCTAAATCGGGCAAAAAGGTAGAAGCTCTGTTATTCTTTTGAATTTAAATTAATTATACTGAAACAATTGTCGGCGAGGATTGCACGTTCCGACGATTTTTTTTGGCTTAAATGCTATCAATCAGTTTGAAAAAAATGGTTAAAAAAAAACGCAAACACAAGCTTCCTCTCGAAGTTAATGATATTTTCGGATTATCCTGGATTCAATTCACTTAACTCCACCCATCAATTTGTTGTTCAATTTTCCGTGTCACCGCTAACCAGTAGATACACACGATTAGCTGTAGTTCATTCGGGTCGCGATTTTCATCTACTTTTCGTCTTGGAGTGTTAATTTCCACAACCTATATAAAGAATAGTCCTCATGTTGTTTTCCATAATTGGGTTAAATTGAAAGTGGGCGGCCATGTATTTTTCCCTTATTTCGGTTGGGTGGTAATCGTTCTTTGTCATGACTTCAACTGATAAAGTCATCCTCTCTTTGATATGCTGACGACGTTAATCTGTGTACAGATTGGGTTCGCAATGAGATGAAAATTGAATAATCAAATTTTAATCTAGTAAAGGAAAATTTACTTTGCTAATTTACTTTTTATGATTTTTTTTTTTTTTGATTTTAGATCCCAGTGGTCGGATGGCTCCTTACGACATGCCGTCAACTGCAAGCAATGGTTACGTCATTACTCCGCAGCGTTTGAAGGAGATTCGAAGCCAGTTCCTGTATTGGTTCTTCGATCAGGACAGGTATGGTGGACGTGGTGACTATCAATATGATATTCACGCTTCGATGCCACAACTGCACAAGAATTTGAATTTCCAACTCCCGTTCTATGGATTCCGGTTCAATTATACGAGGGTAAGTTTGTGAGTTCATAATTACGGGAACTAGTAGAAGTTGATACGACCCGTAGCCTCAATCGTGATCATTTAAAAAAGGTTATGTTGAACCTTGTATTAATAGAGTGAACGTTTTTTTTTGTCGTTATTTCAAAACCGAACTTAATTAAACATGAACCAAATGAAAGTTGTCGTTTCGTAGAAGGGAAGGATTCAATTTTCTTTTCATAATTTTTGTCACAAAGTTGACAAATATTTGAGTTTTTCAAGCACTCAATTCTTTGTCTCAAGTCGGAAAATGTATATTCAGAGATGGATGCGAACAATTCGCAGTTGCTAATCCAACAAAAATAAAACTGCCGCCTTATTTGAAATTGAATAAATGTGGGCTTTCAGCTTGGGTTGACAGTTCGAAATGAAAGTATTTCTGGACGTTGTGTTGAAATTCCGGACAGTTAAAAGTTCGGCGATCTTATGTTTTTCTTAATATAAAAAGGATATTATTTTTACCATTCTATTATATTGTTATGTAAATAAAAATATATATTTCAAGTTTTAAATAACTATAGCTTTTTAAAAAGTAATAGAGAATTAAAACAAAAAAAATAAAAAAAAACAAAACAAATTAAATTCACTTTTCTTTTCTTGCCAAACAAAAATTGTTGTAAGCCTGCAATTTTTATCCAAACAAAGTCTATTCTAATCTTATCTAAAGAACAGTAAAAATTGCAAGAATGTCTCTTACAAAGTCAACCTATATACAATTTTTATGAGTGCTTCTTGTAGATGATTATTGCCATATTTAGTGTCTGCTTTTACCGAATTTATGATTTTCATTTTAAAACTAAGGCAATTTTCATTAAAATTTAACTGAATGAATGACTCGTCCTTTATTAAGTGAAATGCTATTCGGTTTCATTCTGCAGTATAAATAAACTGAAAACTCTTTGACAAAACGCGTTATTCACGCAAGTGCAATTGCAATCAGCTTATTTAATTCCTTAAAAGGGTAACTCTATTTAGTTTGGAAGATGACTAAAAGCTTCTCAGGAACAGCAGTTAAATCAGTATAAACTAGAGCCAATGTATATTGAGAGCTGTAATTGCAGGCAAAACAATTTCAATCTAGTCTTAGAATACTCGTATTGAATTTTGTTACTTACCTATCATGTATTAGCAAAAGCAAACCTCGAAAAACACGAAATTGAAAGTTAAGAAAAAAACATATTGAAGACAACTTCAGCTTGAAAGTGATTCAAGTTTCGTTAAGTGGATGAGTTCTGTCGAATTCCCACATTTTTAAATTAAAAACATTTCAAAGTTTTACGGAATTCGGAAAAAAAATATTTTTTGGCCGAGACCTTTGAGCTTTTGACTGAGAAAATGTTTTTTTTTAACCGAGACTCTGCACACGGCTAACAATATATGAACAATCCCAGTGAGTCCCGGTTGTATGGCAACCTTATTTACAGCACACTTGGACTCTTGTTCTTCGAAATGCCAGTACGGGACAGAGGCTCATCGTGTGGTGGATAAATTCATTTCTCGATTGTGTATTGCCTCACCCTGTGTTCCCAGACTTTGAAGATACTTTTCCCCTAATTTTTTTCCAGCAAAATCATTATTTACATACAAGAATATGGGGACGTTCAAGTATCTAGCTTAGTAAGTCTGACAGCTGTCTGACTATATCTATCTTTTTTTGATTGGCTGAAATCGGTCAAATGAGCATCTGTTTCAGTTGACGTTTATGGTAGGGTAGAAACTAGTCAAGAAATTCGTGACTGAATATGAGTACTAAGTTGACAATAAGGATATGTGGATGACGTAGGAAAAGTGACGTTCCCGACCAATCTAGTTTTTGCGTTCAAGTTACATCGTATTCAGACCTTTTCCTTCGTTTTCCCCTTTTTCATTCAAAAAGCGAATTATCCTCACAACTCCATTAAAATACCACTCTCCTAAGAAAATACAAAAATAAGTACTAAGAACCTGAGACCACCAACTTCAAGCTATATTTTTACAGAAGTGACTTGATTTGGTGCGCTAGTATTTTAAGGAATATGTTTACTTTTGCTTAAAGTATTTATGAAAAATCAACAATGTAGGTGGGTTGAAGGAAAATAAAAACATTTTGAGCAATTTTTCTTCAGTTATTTAAGAAAAATTGACTCATGAAATCGAAGTGATATTGAAAAGCGAAAATATTTCTTTGTGTATAAGTCATCACATGTTTATAGATTTATCAGCCTTTTAAAAATATTTAATAACTAACCAATTGCATTCGGTACTGATAAAATATGGTATTCCCGAACGCTATCTAATTACCCCACTGTTGGCAGAGGTTGGCAGCATTTATTTTATATTTTGTATGTTTTTGCCATGTCACACGGATTCTAAATTGACATAACACCGATAGGAAAACAAAATGGCAAATTTGAACAAAAAAAAAAATGTAGGGGGCCAGCGGCAAGAGGATTGCGAGTTGGGGATCTCAGTATCGTTTGTCTCTGATACGAACTGTCAATTTACTGATTAATTTTCTCCTTCCAGGTATCCATGAACGGCTATTTAGAATTTTCGGATCCGCCAGAGTACTTCATGTATCCGTTGGTCTTTCCCATAAAAGACTGGCCAAAAAAGAACGATCCCTCATTTATCGGACCGTGGTTCTCCAAGTGTCGTGTTGGACGGATTTACACAACTGACGTTGATCAGAGAGCGCCAGGCGTTTACTTTAGGTAAGTTTATCCAATTGTTATTTTCAGATTAAAAGAAATATTTTTATGTATACCAAATCAATACCGCTTAAGTAACACTAACAGTCACTGATATTTGTGATATTTTTAAATAATTACATCATTTCCTGGAATCGACGATGGTGTCATTATTTACGGGACTTGTTTCCGATTAAATGCTTGCAATGTAATTTTGAATAATAGGTATTACGTTGGGGTGGCAAAGAAATACTGCCCCAGCAGCCTAGAACCTACTATCTTATCGATTGGGAATTATCCACTTAACAGATAAGGTTTGGTAACATGGATTCGAGTCAATGGTAAAGCGAGTACCGATTCGGACTAATTCCTTGGAAAAAAAAAACAAACAAACTTCACATTTGCCACATTCCACATAGACCACGACGTGTAATCCTGGAATTCAATTAAATTTACCAAATGACAAATTCACTTTCATGCATTCATCTTGTTACATTTTGCAATGCAAATTGTGGTTACAGTGCGGCATTTCGCTGTCGTCAAAAACTCTCGTCGTATTTGCTTGAAATTGAATACCACACCACCACCGCCACCGCACCAAATCATTGTTTCTGAGCTATGCAAACTTGATTCTAATTCGCTTCGGTCATCACATGCATCCACTCGCATATATTTTAAATTTAATTTAAAACCTGCCACCATTGTGGTCGGCCTCATTAGAGCTGTAACAACCACGAGTCCAAATTGGCAACAAACTATTTCATGTTATCATTCAGCTGAATTAAGTCAGTCGCATGCATTTGGGAATCAGTCTACTGGTGTGGGGAAATAAATTCCGATGGATTTTCTGTGTGTTTCTTTTTTGTTTGTGATGTCCTCAAATCCATATTTATACATACTGCCAACACCGAATATGTTGCAAAGACCGCAAACAAATCACCACCAGTGCAGCAGACTCGAAGCGGGAGTCAGCTTATTCTGTGTGGCTGTGTCCTCTTTTGTTCGCAATAATTAGACCACATTTTCTGATCCTGTGCATGAGTTTGTATCTGAGCTTTATAGATGCAGAAAGGATGTCTTTTGTACTGTACTTGATCCATGACTTGGACACTGTTCTTGACTTTGTGTTGTTTTGGTTGCTGCTCATAACATTCGCCGATAGGGTAAATATATTTGAGTGCGTCATTTGCGACAGAGAGGAATATTGCTAGCGAGATGGCAGATGGCACTGATATACAAATCTTTGCTTTTAATCTTTGCTTTTAAAGTAAAGGCAGTCCGCTTCGATTTTTCCATAGAATTTGGTTGTGTGCTTTATGTCACTTTCCCCTATCTGTCAAAATGACGAATTGTTTTGTGTACAGCCATGAGCGACATGAATGGAAATAGAAGTCCTTCCAATAGCCATTGTCTTAAAAAGTCTTGCAACTCTGGTTATTAATTTGTTTGACAGCTAGGCTTTTGAAAACTGTGGTCACGTTCCATTGATCGCTAGATTACTAGCAAATAATGTGCTGAACGGTGGCACGAAACGGGACAGTTTAAACAAGTATTACGTTCGGGTTGGAATACTTTTCATTTAGCAGCTTGTTACCTCAAACATTTTTCTTAATCGATTTTGCAAGTCTACGCTGAAGAGGAGCGACTAAAGTGTGGACGAAGAAAAAGAAATAAATGCGGATACATTTTGAAAAAGATAAAAAGAATCGTTTTCTATTAATTACATCGTGAGGAGATTTAAACACCTTTTTTTTTTGTTTTTTTTTTTTTTGTAGCTGTAAACGGATTTTATTTTATTCTTCTTTTACAAAACACGACCTTTTCCCTTACTCTCTCTGCGGAAGTGACCTCCATCTTCTTTTTATCTAGTTTTTGACAGTTCGGTCGAGTGCTACCAGACTACTATAAGTTACATGCTCACATAAGCGACACATAGGTGGCGGTATAAAATACATTACATTGCAAAGTTGGTAAACCTCTGATGCACGAGTTTTCTTCGTTACAATTTTTGCTATAAACTTTTATAAAAGCAGCTGGTAGGGCTCAAGAAAATTCTCGTTTATGGCGAATATTCATATATTTGTTTTAGATTTCCTTAATTCTTTTCAAAAAGCAAGACTTAAGTACCACGTTACATAGTTTACCATGTGAAAATTTTGTAATTTCAAAAGCCTTTTCCAGTTTTTCCACCCGCTAGCTAAGGCATTGACCAGTTGAGCGGAAATCGAATAATAATTCGCAGAAAACTAGTTCTATTGTTACTGCAAGGCTGTCGGACAGAGAGAAATTTACAAAAATGACATCTCCTCAAATCCCTGCTGCAAACATTGGGTGTCACAGAATGCAACGCATCCAGATATCAACTCGTGTTGTGTTTGATATTTTAGATTTAACAAATGGTCCTTACTCGCATGTGTTCCATCATTAAGCCACAGCAGCATCAGTTCAGATTAGTCACCGCCATCGTATGGCACCCCCCGTCCCCTTAAGAGCTGCACCAACGTTCAAATGTCCGCCAAAGTATGTCCCTATTTCAATATTAGTGCCTGTGGTGCACAGGAAATATAGATTTTAATACCAGAGTAATACGTCAGGAGGTTGTTTTGTGTATACCATTTGGAATGCACTCCCTGAAATGTCCACAGTGGAGCGGATGTACTGCAGCTGCAACATAGATTTGGAATTTCAAATGCGAATGCACTCGTTGAGGATTACTGGGGTTTGGCAAGTCGTAATTGCCGTAATTCAGAAACAATAAATGAATTCATAAATGGAGTTAAATTGCTTAGCCAGAGGACAGAGATTGGAAATTTCGGTCGGCTTTAATTAAATTCATAAATACATCTGTAATTCAGTTTAGCAATAGACAGAGATGGCAAGCAATCAAATAATTTGAGAAGTGACATTGAATGGTACAATTTGACGAAATGCAGTTTGATTCTTTGGTCGGTATTGCTGTGCAGATATTGACTTGTTTATACGCATATTCGGGTAGGCATGTGTTTTAAGGTTAAACCGCCCAAAAGGGAATTACCCGAAAGTGAATTTCCAAAGTGAATTAATTCCTGTGAAACGACATCTTACGATGAACTGAGAGCGGATAAGGCACCTCAAACTTATTTCTTAAACTATGGTGTGACCTGAAAAGAACAATTTGTTCTTCCCTCTCTCAGGGAGTGGATGCTCACTTCATTTAACCATTGGCAACTGATCATTGATCAAGCGATCACCATTTTAGCCGCCGAGGTTATCACAAAGTTTTACCAGACTCTCAGGTATATTTCTTCTTCAAATTAAAGGTTTGGATTAAACTATGAACGATATTGAGTTTTTGGAAAATCAAGCAAAAACGCACTTGCATACCGCAAGTGACATTTTTACTGCTGCCGTCCCAATTAACGTACGTTCATAGCTGGTTGTTTGTCTCCACTAATTGCAAAAGTTCCAAAGTTTCTCAGAACAGTTAGATACGATTGGTTCCCCATACAGTTCTACGTTTGTCGCCAATTCGCGCAGAGATTAGTCCTCCACTCAAACCATTTCCGATCCTACGAAGCACAAAAAAAAAAAACTCATTCAAACTCCCAAAGCAGTCAACCAAAACGTTCATACTTCTCAAAGGAAAACCAAAAGCGATCAAAACTCCTGAAGCAACATAATCTGCTTTAGCTTTGTCATGGTTTTTACGGTTCATTCATTCAAAATATGGAAAAAAAAAATGCAAAAAAAAAGGAAAAAAAAAACTCTTTCACATAACAAGAAGTTGCAAAAAATACTACCCCAACCCAAATCCAAAGTCAACCCGAAACTACTACTCGTTGTCAAGCCAATTTGATCAAAGGATACCTTTAATAATAAACTACCGGCAATTCATTTGAAATTCCCTATGCAGACAGTTTTGCCTTCGTATTTGCTTTTCCTCCCACTTTATCATCGCACGCAATGTGATTCCGGAATTATTCCTTTCGACAATGGATGAGGATGAGAGCTGTGTTCTCCTTTTATCACCACTTTTATCATTATCATTGGCATCATTCACCTTCGCAAGGCAAGGTAGGAAATTATCTGTGGATTTACCCACTCAACAGGATCTGCTTGTAAAATATGCATACGAGGAAGACTATCAACGAAATATGACAGGAGTCATTTTTGTTTGCCGTCCTCGTTATTTCCAGATATTCTCTGGATCTGCGTATAGATGTATGCATGTGTCTGTTATTATTTGTGCCTTCGTTATATGGGGTGTCTCTGTATGCGCGTGATGTGGATAAACGATAGTGCGCGGCTGTGTGTGACAGTGTTTATTTCCTACATTGCTGTGTGCATTGCATATGCTACTTGTGCATTTATTAATATTAAAAAAAAATACTGCCCAACCAATGTTGGCGTTCGGTATAGTGAATTATGGAAGGACTGCTGAGCTGGATGCAAAATGTATTGGCGTGTCGATACCAAGCGGCTTCCTCTAATGAATATTTATATAGAGCAAACAGGAAGTTTTTTTTTTGAAAAACACATAAATCAAGTTAGGATTTGGCGGTTTCATTTGATCAGTCGGATCGGTATACCTATAGTCAGTCGCAGTACAGTTAATTTAAGATTAATTTTGTTTCTTTTAGTCTGAACCGGTGAATGCGGGCAGCATCGCCACCTACTTATGGTGCAGCATGCATTTTTGAAGTGAACAGATAACATGAGTCTGGCTACATACACAAATAGAGTTAAAATCTCAGAAGGGCCATCACGTAATTTGGGGGAACTTAGGTTGGTTGGTCTGGAAGGTGGAAGCTAATGTCGTTTTCCATTGGGACAAAAAATCAATCTTTTTTTTTCATGTTCCATTGGGCAAAAAAATCAATCTTTTTTTCGATTTGGAGCACTTTTTGCAGATCTCGATATTTTTTCAGATCTACACATACTGCCACAATACCAATATGTCTTGCACAGCTGTTTTACGTCATTTTAAGAAGTTTGCTTTCGAGCCAAATGCGCAAAGTTTCGTGAAAACCAAAATAACGAAATACATAAATAGCCATGGATATAATTTTCGAGGAATTATTATCTTCATAGTTTTCCTCGTCATCTGAAGACTACGAATCACCAAAAATACTAAATTTTTATCTACAATAGGGACAACATTTTTGAAGTCGATATCCATTTGTGATTTTTGCAAAAACAAATGCAATTTGAACAGCTGATATTGCTGCCAAATAACGCACTAATACATTTAGAAAAGCAGATCAATTTCGTTGCGCGTTCCATTGGCAGCGCAAAATCTGAGATCTGAAAAAGATTTCTGGTGGTCCCAATGGAAAACCACATAAGTCTTAAGGACTATTCACATGAGAGCGAAGTGCGAACTGCGAACAAGCGACATAGTTTCTGACACTTCATTTACATCAAAACTTTTTCAACTCGCAGATACCAGCGATTCAGTTTCATTATTGAAGGTTAAGTTCGAACGAACGTTTCATGCGTGGGCTTGTGGATCGTGACAGTATTATGTGGATTGTGAATGAAGGGTGACAGTTCGCGGCAAAAATTTTCGATTCGCAGAAAAATTGCTGTCATTGTAAATTTCCCTATCTACATCAATAAAGACACAGGTTTTTCTCAGATAAGATGTAAGAATAACTTAATATAATGCTTTTTTCAATTTTCAATTCATAAATGCAATTAAATTAAGTAGAGTTCATCCAGTGGTAGAAATTCTATCTGTATAGCGGCCTGGCTTATACACAACATTTTGGAAAACCAGTTACACACAGCATTGCATCTTCCTAGCAAAAAAAAATAAAAATTCAAGCCAATAACAATCACATTAAGGCAGTGAAAGCGGCTCTTAATTATTTGCCTTCGCCTATTTATATAAAAGATTTGTTCGCAATTCGCTCATGTGAATAGTCATAAACATTGACTGCGAAAAGACGCCATCTGTGGGGACAAAATACCAACGGCAACCCCTATTATAGTAGGTTCATTCGTGTACGCGGTTTAAATCGAACGCAATCGATATAAGTCGATCACAATCGCCCAAAGTCTATACACGTTCTCATTAAAAATGACAGAAAAAGAGAAAACTAGCAAAATAACGAGTAACGAGTAGTTCCTCTCTTGGCTCAAAACAGCTCAGAAAATTTCAACGGGCAAGTACTGATAAATATGTCAAATGCACAAAGTTGACAAGAACCATATTCAAAATCTGTCTTAAAAATCATTTGCCCAGTAAAATAAAAAATCTATGTAAATAAAAACAAAGTTGTTGTGGTCATAGATATATTGCAAAAAGTTTAGTTATATATTTATTTGTGACATGGATTAGATGTAAAAGTTGAAAGTGTCTCAAAGTAGCTCGAAGTCTATCCACATGCTTTGGCGTATATTTTCAGCTCTCTGAGAGAGTTTCGCTCGATTTTTTGGGTTTGACAGATTTTTAGTGTTTGGCTAGGAAAAGTACGCGAATAGACATATTTTCTTCGTTTAGGCACCAACAAACCATGCGACAGATTGATACAATTGCAAAATAAAAACCGCATTAAAACACGCCGAGGGAAATTTGCACTTGTTTTCATAATTATGGGAAAATTAAGAAATGTAACCTTTTTTATCAATAAGCTTAAAATAAGCATATAACATAATTGTATAGGGTCTTTCATTAGCGACTTGACAAATGTCCCACTCATACATGGGCATATTGTTGTGCTCGTGTGTGAACCCCTTTTCTTTAAGTATAACATATGAGCGAGCAGGCGAACCCGTTCTTCGAATAAGAGGTCGTCAGGCAAGCTCAGTCACATTCTGACAGCACAGGAGTACAGGCTGCCGTGCAAAGTTGATAATTTGTTAGTACAGAATAGATTGAACAATAGTCGGGTTTTTATATATTTTCCCAACACTAAACAAGTCGCCGTGTTTTATTTCCGAGTTATGGAACAACTTCAAACTCTCAGTGTGAACGCAACCTTATGCCGATTACCGAACTGTCAATGTCAAAATATTCAGTAAAATCAACATTTTCATCATGGTGAAGTGGCAACTTTAAGATCGTTAACGCGAATTTTAAATTTCCATGAAGCGCATTTTTGGTTAAACGGCTTCGTCAATAAGCAAGATATGCGTTACTGGACAGGTGAGAGCCCTCATGTGCTTCAGGAGCTATTGAATTCTCAGTTCGGTGTACGTGTTATGTCGAGAAACGGACCCGTCTATTGGCCGCCGAGATCGTGTGATTATTGACGCCTCTAGACTTTTTTTATGGGGCTACATTAAATCATTGGTCTATGCCAACAAGCCGGCGACGTTAGAGGAGCTCAGAGCCAACATTGAACTAGAAAAAGCGTCCGTATCGGTCGAAATGTGGGGTTCAACTTATCGACCGCTGCATACGTTCCCGTATGAATTTTTATACATTTTTCGGTAGTATTTCAAAGCATTGCATATTTTTTTTGAGATGTCTCAAGTAGTTTGCATTTTATTTCAAAAAGAAGTTGATGAAAGACCCATTACAATTATTTCCTTTTCTATTAGACATAGAAGTGTCAAAACGAGTGAAAGCATTCAGATGCACACAAATTCTTACGTAGACGTTCGATGGGCAGATTTCTTTCATGTTTAACAACAATTCATTCTCCGAAATTTTTTTCGTAATGAAAATCCGTTTTAAATTTACTTTTCACAGAGATTTTTGTATTTTCCCCCTTTTTAAAGCTTGTCCCTCGTTTTCCCTATTTTCATTGAAAAAGCCCCAAAATTGGTATCTTTCCCCTCAATCTGGGGTCATTGCCACTCAGTTAACTATTAAAACAAAGCTAACTTCGCCAAAATAATAATAATAGTTGGTGCAACAGGTCCGTAGGGACCCAAGGCCTAGCTTCTCACAACCATTCGTTCTGTGTGAGTTTCATTTTTGGAACGAATGGAAGGGATCTACAATTTTATGCCGATTCCAAACGGCTAATTGAGAAGCTCTAAAGACAGTTATACCCTCGGATGTTTGTCAGACGTTCGCGAGAGGTGGCGCAGTGGAAAAAACCAGGAATTTGGGTTTTTGCGGGATTCGAACCTGGGACCCCTCGCTTAGTAGTCCAACACACTAACCACTAAGCTTCTGCGACTAAATACAACTTCACCAAAATACCTATTTAAATAAATACTTAAAGTCCTTATTAATTTTAAAAGTTTTCACTAAAGCAAAACTTATACGCACGGCACCCACCAATTAGTTTCTAGGATAATCTCCGAGTCATTAAAAATACGAATTTGTATCTAAATCCAGAGCGTTTGGTATTAATAAAGAATCTCTCCGGCCCACGGCTTACATATTTAACCCGTTACGGTGTAATTAAGCGGTTTATGAATTCATTATGTGTTCGGCATTCAACATAAAACGCCAGTGCAGTCGTTCATTATCTCGGCGGAGCGGTGAGATTAATAACTGTAATCCTCAAAATGAGTGTGCCAGGGCTGAGTTATTTTTCAAGTGAAAACTGTATAAACATAATAGGAGTGGATTATCCTTCGGTTAGATTTAAGTGTAGACTTCTCATTTTTACCAAAATGTAAATATTAAGAAAAAAAATAATAAATTGCTTATTAATTTTCTAACTTGTATTTCTCACTTTAGAATGGAACGTGATTTGATGGGACGGACAGACAGATTTGGCGTTGAAGTGCGCGAACGAGTCATGTGGGATATTCGCGATGGTGTTGTCGGAGCTGAGACTTTTATTCCTAAGCACGCGGTCATCGTCACTTGGAAGAATATGTCATTCGCTGGCGGTATTGATAACTCTTTGTTTACGGTGAGATTCTTGGCTTATAATGCTACAGGTGGTACTGTTGGTTGTAAGCATAAGGGGGATCCTAATTTCTTTCTGTGAGAATTAGATTTTATAAAGTTTTAGGTTTTCCTTAACAGGGAAGTACAAATTTTGTAGAGATTCAGTCTTAAGTTTTTCGTATATTCTTTAAATTTAACGCTTTATCATGACCTGTTGAAATATTTGCGAGCCATGCCTCACAAGACTTTTTTGGAAGGGAAAGTTGTCACACAACATCTCTTACACCTTATGAGACAAACTTCTGTTTTATGGTGCGACAAGTCGTACTTCTCTTCACAGAACGCAATAAGAACAGTCCGCGTTACTAATAATCATTTTTAGTGTCCAGGCGAATTTTTTCGAACTCGAAATGTCGAAATTCTCCATAAAAAATTGCATATTGTAACCTACAAGAAAAATCGAATATCATCCTAGTACTTAAATAGCGACTATAAATCCGGCAAAGGGTGGCCGCTTCGAGCGACCTTTGTAAATCTCAATTGTATGCAAACGATAAAAGGAAAACTAGGGTCCTTTGTCGCCAAAACAAACTTGTTAATGCGCCTTTCCGACTTCTTTGTCGAAATGTTCTTTCAAAAGTCGCAGCTCTTTGATTTGCATTTTTCCCTGACAGCCATCTTCAATTAGTTTCAGCTTGTTAGTTGGGAACCATTGCCACAACCACCGTTATCTATCATCACTCTACTTCATTCGACATCCCTTTTGCCTTTTCATTGTAATAAAAACAATTTGCAAAGTGTAATTCCAATTCAAGTTCATCGTCATTCTTCAATGAAGCTCTTACCCCAGAGTAGACGCTTCCTGACCTCAATTCGTAATCGTATTCCATGCTATGCGGAGTCCTAGTCCGCAAACATGCCCAACACCAGAGAGCGAGTGAGAGGGATAAATAACCTTGATAAGTGAAACGAAAGAGGGCGCCCTTTGGGTTGAAAATTTGTTCGTTGAAATCATTAGATTAGTTCAAGGATAATTTCGAATACAACCAACTTGAAAGCGCAGTGGCCACTTAAAAGCGCTGCCACCAACACCACCGTCCGTTATTGATCAAAACGAGTATTTTGTTTTTCTATTCTCATTCTTTTTGTGTATCTTTGCAGACAAATACCTTCCAGATTGTGCTCGCCACGGATGAAGTCTTCACCTATGTCATTTTCAATTACGCCACAATTAATTGGTCAGCACATACGGAGGCGGGCGGCGATACCACTCACGGCGAGGGTGGTACTCCCGCATATGTAAGTACAATTTATTGATGTAATTAATCCGATCCGGCTTTGTTATTGGCTGATGTAGGACCCCAATCGAGCGGTTGAATCCTTTCAAAATTAATTTTCTGCTAAACGACTTCCAATTACTGTTTGGACTTTGTGTCCCCAGGCGAGGGAAAAACACCACTCGTCTAACTGCACCGAAAGGAGACGAGTGCAGGACACAAATTCTTTGTCATTCAATGGACGATATACACACAGTTGGGTCTGGTTGTGGTAGTTGAAAACTTTTCCTTTGAATTTATTTTCGGAAAATTAATGACCGCACTCTAGCAGAGAAAAGACAAAGGACGAAAAAAAACCTTACATTCATGTTTTTCTCTGTCGGTGTTGGTTATCATTGGCATCTTTATTCTCCATCTTTCATTTGGGATTTGTTGAGGGCAAAAAAGTGTCACAGCGTCGACGAAAAAATGGGTTGCTGGTTGCTGCTGCCACACAGACAAAGGATGATGGCAAATGATGCAATCTGACACTGAATGCAACCGCACCAACGATTCATAAATTATAATTTACAACGTTTTATGTCCGAGGAGATAGATTGAAATGGATGCCCCTGTTCATTACTTGGCCATGGGCTTTGGTCCAGCTTTACCGCTGTGCAAACAAAAAACACAAGCAACTTTTTTTTTTTTTTTCAATTTGTGGATTTGTTCTAATTTCATTATCGTCTTTCGTTGGCACGAACCATGCCATGTGGCCGCATTCCTCAATTAACGACCAGGTAAGGTCTAATGAGGAAATTATTCATATTTACGTAGGTGGGTTCGGATTGGTGTTAATATTCATTTTACGCAATGATAAAGGACGAAAGTGTGTTTTTTTTTACGTCTTCCTTCTTCACGGTACTTTGCATAATAAATCGCTTGGAAGGTGAAAAATATTTTACGACCATAAAAATTGGCGAAATCGCTATGATGAGGGCCGTGAACTTTTATGGCGAGCTCGGTGGAGGAATTAATGAAAAAAGTTTGCGCGAACAATGACACTTCATATAGGTGTAGGTGGTGGAGTTTATTATAGTCCTAGTGCTGGTGGTGTCTTCTGAAGTGTTGGTAAAGTGGGTGTGGTGAAAATTCAGAAATGAGCGGCGAAATTTTGTACGTCTTAGTATGTCGTATGTCCTCCTTGCAAACGCTTTCTATAGAATATTCTAAACAGGGGGGAACTTTTAAGTCTGTTTTATTGGGTATGATTTTTGTCGAAACACATATTTTTATTTATAGTTCTGAGTTTTTCAAGTTTAAAGCTTCAAAAGAACCTCTGGTTAAAAACGACTCAAGTTATTTTTCAATAGATTTAAATAATTTTTGTTCGATACAACTTATGCTCGTATTAAGCGGAGTGAAACCACAAATAGAAGCAGTTGAGTGTGATTTAGACTTAAAGACGCCTTACGAGAGTGTAATCGAAGAAATGCTAGAAGATTTTACTAAAATAAAACCTTGTAAATGATCGAAATGAGAGTTCCAAAACCTGGAGACCCTATTCACAACGATTCGTTTAAAGTCGTTTTCCACGATAACACCACGAAAACGACTCCAACGACTTGTTGGGTTGTTGGAACAAACACACCTTTTGCAATACCTATTCAGCAAATTCAGCAGAACCGCTGTCACAACTCACAACCTGTAATCATTTTCCACACTTAATTGAAGGGCTAATATTATGTCTGTTCCTAACGATAATGCATTCGAACACATTAGCCAAATATAGTCAAACTTCGTTCCCTTACGCAAAAGTTGGGCCAAAGAGAGCCAAAAAAGGAGAACAAAACATTTCCCCTCCATAAAAATATGTGTCAATATTAGCCCAAGAATTATAGCTGAGTTATTGCTGACAGATCCTGGCGATTTTGGCAACTCAAACATAAGTTCACCCGTTGTGCAACCACCACCAATTCTCATAAGTCTGTTAACACATTTGAATAGACTGCTGCTGTGCCGACGAATCGATCGGAAAATGTCCCTTAACATCCAATTTACGCTCAGACAGGAGCAAATCGTTTGACCGAATCCCAGCTTATCCATGCGAGACAAAAAAGTACAAAATCACTGACTCGCATTTCCCTACTTGCAGGTTGGCTTCAATGCCGGCAATGGAACGCAGTCGTACGAGTACAAGCCCTACAGCCAGGCGATGGTTATTCGGGACTTGACTAGCCGTGGATGGGGCAATGGATTCCCGGGTCGACACATATTCAGAATAGACGAACGGATATTGATTGGATCGTGCAACAAGGATATTGGTAAGGAATTCTTGTTTTAAGCATTTGAAATGAGTTGACATTTGGACTATTTTTCCAGATGCGTCACATCTTCCGCTGACATTTGCTCCTGAGTCGGGTAACATGTTGGGTGGGACAGTTGTCAACATCACCGGACCGTGTTTCGATCCGTCCATTCGAGTGTTGTGCCATTTCGATACTGAGGATGTGGTCGGACACTTTGTGGACGTGAATCGGGTGATTTGCGTGCAACCATTCCTGAAAGCACAAGGATACATTCGATTTGAGATTTCGGTTGGCAATGAACGGTTCAAATGGAGGGGAAAGTATTTCGTTGGTAAGTTGCAATCATTCTCACCACTTCACTTCCAATGATTTTTGTTTTATTTTTCAGAAACACCCGCCACGGCTATTGAGAAGATTTTCTTTGAAACCGATGCCGTACAGAAGAAGAACCCAAAGGAGATCAAAATTTCATGGAACAAATATAATTTGACGACCAATTGGAATGCAAACATTCAAATATCCCTGTGGGGCTACAGGGAGACTACCATTTAGTAAGTTGCACGAAGAGTTATTCTTAATGTGATGTTGTCGGTGAGCTTTATTTTTGAGGTAGCAGTGATTATTCATCTGCAATCCTGCAACCATTTTGACAAGTGACAGAAGCTCCTAGCTGCGTCAGATACTAGACATTGAAATTATTCGAAAAATTGGTACAAGATGCAAAGTCTTATAGTTCCGTGTTGGCGAAGCCACATTGTTTTTAAAAGCCGTCAAACTCTAATAGGGCTATCTCTTTACTTTTTGTGATAACTATAAGCTCCAAGATTACGGATATTCTTCGACATGTTCAGCACGTCGTAAAAACCCTTACAATGCAGTATATAGCTCCTGCTCTATTATATGTATTTAGCTGTTGCCTTAAGAACTCATCCTCAAACAGAATTTTGATATTTCAACTGCAAAGCCGCATTCTCCCTGCGTAATTATTTTGAAGTGAGAAATGCCTCCCACTCCACAAAAATCCTATGCACAATACACTGGCCAGAACACTGAGAAATGCAACATTGAAACCGAGAATTTGTTCGTACAAGGCATTAATTAAATAGGGTTTGTCATTGTCACACGCTACGCTGGTTTCGCCATCTTTATCCGGCAGTAAAATCCGAACTTGTCTGTGTCCCCTCTGTGTGGATTGGATGGTAGCAAATAAATTCTCCCGAGCTAAATTTGTTCCCAAGAAAATTCTTTAATGTGCTCTGTTGCGTGGCTTTCGTTTCCTTATGATGGTGTCACGTTGTGTCAATATAACACCTCGCATTATATCAAAGAAAAAAAGAAAATCTGCCCAGAGGTTTTGTGGTTGACAGGTCAACAAATCAAGAAGTATTTCATTGCGGAAATCATAAACTAAGTATTAAATAGACTGACAACTTCGGCCAAAAAACAGGGGTTGCCTAGGAGCTGAATTTGACCTTGAATGTAGCATTATTATTATTATGTGAAAGGGGTTATTGTGCTGCGACCTTTGGTCTATTGTACCCACAACAATTCCAGTTTCACCCAGGTGGTAGTTAGCCTGAGGTGAATTCTCGTTTCGTTATCGAGTGTAGCGGCTGTGTTGGGCAAATAATAGTTTTTTAGTTTTTCTTAGTTCCAGGTTGAAATGTTTCGCTACATTTTTAAAGACATTCAAGGTGTAAATAGTTGTTCGATTTTCTTATGTCTTGGTATAAAGTGTGTGTCACTGCGTCCCACGATGAACGCACAGCCAACTTCACTCCATTCATTAATTTTTTACTTTCTCTTACAGCCCCCAACTCGAATACATCGACATGATTGACGGAGGCATCACCAACACAGGCAGCTACACAATTTCACCGGCAAACTTCAAAACGCGCTGGAATGCAAACAATGACATGCAGTTTGGTTTCCTGCAAATAAACCTAACTGACGCGCAACAGTACTCTGGCCTGTCAATAAGCCCGTAAGTAAATGAAATTAAATAGTATACATACACCCCTTCCCCCCCCCCACCCCCCAACCCCCCCAATTGTTACCTCAAACCGGGAGTCAAGTGAAAATGTTACCTTAAACCTACCTCGCCTATAGTTCCTTGATGGTGGCGTGACCTCAAATCGCATCTACTTCCGAGGGCAAACAAACAAACAAAAAAAAAAACCCCAAACAATGGAAGTAAATTCCAGCGGTGGAATATCTCTCTGACAGCTGCATCTACTTGCGAAAGACAACAGCCTGGGGGATGCTTTTTACAAAATATACAATTACGTCGACCAACCGAAAAGGATTTAATTATTAACGACTATCATTTCGCGTTCCATAACCCAAAGGACTTTGCTAATTTAGTGTATTTTTTTTTGTCGGTCGGCCTACTCGGAAAATGTTAAATCAATGTTGACATTTTCAAAAAAAAAAAATTATGGGTGGAGACCTACAAGTTCGAAAAGTTGTACACCTTTCGACGATCCTTTGTGGGACTTAACGTCTTTGGTTCTATAATGGGACACTTTCGATTAAGTTTGTAAGTTCCTAGGGATTTTTGTTTCAACTGTGGAGAAAATATGCCTCAAGCGCACGTTAATTTGAGACACAAAATGCCCAAGGGAGCTTCGAACGAGGGAAGGCAAGTCATCAGCTAGCAGTTTGATCTATTTGAACAACAGCCGTGGCTGAGTAAGTTATATTTATTAGCAGGGAAATTTGAAAAGTTTTTTTTCGTAAAAGGGGTTAAAATGGAAACAAAAATAAATTCACCTTGGAGCACGAGTCTTTTCATCAACAGGCCCCGCACCGATTTCAACAGTATTTAGAGTTTAAGTTCACAAGCGCATGTCCACTAGCAGGTCTACTTCCTGGTAGAAGGATATTCCAAACGAATTCAATGTACATATAAATTGAGCGTAGCTTTCAATTCGAATGATTGTTTTACCATAAGAGCATAACATGGAGATTAAACGGCCGCTATTATTATATTAAATGAACTCTGTCCAAAGGTCTATTTTATTAACTTTCTCCATTACGTAGTAAGAGAAAGATATTGTTTCCGTATCAATTTTGACATTCCGATGATAGAGGAACTTAAAAAGGTGGGTTGCAGAATTCTGTCTCTCCCGGATTTCGTTCAAACTTCGGCGCACTTTTTTTATTTTTTTGCAAAGATAACCTCAATATTAATGGTAGCTACATCCCATATAAAATGTTCGTTCCAATTTGATTTGTTCGAAAACGGCTCCAACGATTTCAACCAAAATTGATATTTAAGCTTAGGTAGGTGAGGCTAACATGACTGCATACTCAGTTTTTCTCCAAGAAAATCGAATGACTAGACTTTTGCAATTTAGACATATCTCGAAAACGGTCCATACTATAGTAACAAAAATTCATTTGTAGGGTAGTTTGGTCATTTCTAACTTAGTAACAAACACAGTTTTTGTGTATATATTTGTACAATGGATTTAAAAAAAAGGAATATTTTACAAATTTAGTTTCATTAGTTTACCGGAAAACTGTAGGCACGATTTTGACCAAAATGAATGCTTAGTATAATAAAACTTTAGAAGAACCACGGTAGAACTTTAAGAAAAGGAAAGACGGAAACTTGCAAGAAATATAACAATTTATTTAGATCGGATGATGCTTCAAAGAACTGAACAAAGTGAAATTGTTAACATCCAATTTATAGGTATTCTTTTGGCAATAATAATTCACATAAAGCTTTTAGTTCAAAAAGAGAGAAGAATGAATTGAGTTAGGATATAAGTAATATGAGTGAAAATATATAAGGAAATTGATGCCATGACTTAATTTTGAACACTTAGAGTAAAATTGATGTTCTCAAAATTAGTGCGTCCTTAATTTTCAATTCCAATCACCGAAAACGCTATCTTAAGAACTGCGCATGCCTCGAAAACCCCACTTTCGATTTCGACAAAACGTTAAAAATCAAGTAATGCTTGCATTCCCAACAATGTCTAATACGCTGTTTTCAGCCAAGTAGTTAAGCATAGCATGTTTCAAACTAAACATTTCAATATTTGTTACTGTTTTATCTGCACAGTCTTACAAAAACGAGCTCCAACGATTTTGATCAAAATACATATTTAGGATAGTACAATAATTCTAAGTAAGATCTCATACTTAGTTTTTCTCTAAGAACTGGAATAAATCCGTTTTTTTTATTATTTCTTAGAAATGACTACCTAAATCCCGATCTGTTTTCGTATATTTTTGTAAAACTCTAAGAGTTCTGCCAATAAAAAAGCTACAACTACGAAAAACTAGTTTTTAGCAAATACTTTCCACTTCTTTTGTTTTTTAACCATATATGAAGCATGCATCTCAGAGTAATTCCAACCACTTGTAGCTTACACAATCAGAAACCTCCACTTCATTTGCACCCCCACACACGCCCATCGGCATATTCGGTTTTTAACTACTAATGCAAATTCAAAAACAAGTCTCTAAAATCTAACATATATACCTACGTAAAGATATCGGTCCAATACGAAGTATTCCGGTAGTACTTCCTGTATTCCAGTCAAAAATAAAAACATGCCTTGACAGATCAGAAAACAGAAACTCCGACTACACTTTGCCTTGCACTCAAAAATCGTATAAAGTAATAGTACAGTAGGCGCTTACTTGTCTCTTACTAGAACTTGCGACGATTGCCTATAACTGAGAGCTTCAACTTACAAAAACTCACATTGTTGTTTGGTATAAATACTGCCGTACCAGATGAATAACCCAAAAGTGGATTTTATTAAACACTACTCATCGGTTCTCAGATATAATAAAATAAGAGAACAACCAAGCAAACTTTTGATCAACGAGAAAGTTTCGTTCGACCCAGTCGTGCACTTTATTTATTTCTTGTAAACCGACCTTAGATGCAAATATTTGCGCTCTCTAAATAAAAAAAAAACCCACCACCTACTTCCCAGAAGCCGATGACAGTCACAACATCTGGGATTGAAATAATAGCCCCATAACCGACCTTAACTTTGACAAGCATAGTCGCTCGAGCTAGGTCCTAGAACAACAAATCCCGTAATCTGCTTTTTATGCATTCCGATGGCTTCCCTTTCAATTCAACTCCATTGTCCGATTCTATTCTGAAAAAAATTACTTCCGAAAAATAATTCAATTAGGATCGTAAAGCTCTCAGGAAATCTCATAATGAATAGGAAGGATACCCAACCATGCAAAAGGGTTATTCACCAGCACAAAAAAAAGGACAATGTTCGAAAAACCTAATATTATCTTATCCCGTTGTAACCGGATGTGTTTGGGATATGATTGTAGCCATCGGTGTGCCTTATGCATGCATAGGTTAAGGTTCCCTCTAATTAAGAACGTTGAGGGAAACCCCATGCCGAGGGTTGTCAATTTGACTTGCACCTACGTAACCGGTGAAAAGAATATCCCGGGGGCGGAAATCCGACACACAAAATCAACTGCGTTCTGCGATGAAAGGAATTGCAATCTTTTGATTTCGAGTCCTCAGAATTATAAGTTTGACTACCCCTCGCACAAAGGAAGTCTGCAGAAACTATTGTGGCTAAATTTTCGATTTTCTTCCAGGGTCCTATGGTCCAGACCAATCCCGCTCGCTTGGTACTTCGCCCCGCAGTGGGAACAAAAACACGGTTTGCTATGGCCACGGGCATTGTGCGACAACTGGATCCGCACAGACAGATATTTGAGGTGAGTCCCCCGCTTCGCCTGCACACTGGTCCACGACTAATAATCCCTTTTTAGAAACTTCGCAGCCGGCTTACCGCTGTGCCCATGCACCCTGGAACATGCACTCTATGACAAGGGACGGTACATGCCCGACCAGGACTGCGACAAGGACTCCAATCCAACTTGTTACCGACACAAGGGCGCAATCCATTGTGTCATGAGTGGAACACCAACGTGAGTAAACTAGGGTCCTTTTTGGAATGCATTAACCTATACCTCCACCACCATTCATGTACAGGGATCAAGGAGCTGAGCAACAATGTTGTTATGACCGCTACGGCAACCTCATGCTGTCATACGACCAGATGTGGGGCTCACGGCCAAGACGCAATCACAACATGGGCAAAATGCCATGGAACGAGGCTAGTAAGGTGCCGACGCTATCATCGTGGTTCCATGACATGCGACCTTTCTATTCATGCTGCCTGTGGCAGGAGGAACAGTCGGTGGGATGCGAAACATATCGATTTGAGCGCCGCCCCTCCCAGGACTGCGTTGCATACCAGGCGCCAGGAGTGGCCGGCGTATTCGGCGACCCGCACTTGATTACATTCGATGGCACGCAATACACCTTCAATGGAATGGGCGAGTTCGTCTTGGTGCGAGGTGCCAACAACGATGAGAAATTCGAGGTGCAAGGACGCTTCGAACAAATGCCAAAGAATCAGTACGGTCAGGTGATGGCGACTCAACTGACGGCGGTCGCTATGCGAGGCAACACTTCGGTGACAATCGAGGTTCGAATTCGGCCGAGGGACGCACAATGGCGATACCGTTTGGATGTGTTTGCGGATGGGCGTCGCATCTACTTTGACCGTCCGAGTCTGAAGTTCCAGCATTTCCATGGCGTTACTGTTTACACACCGACCTACCTGTTGAACCAGTCCGAGGTGGTTGTGATGTTCTCGTCGGGCGTGGGTGTGGAAGTGATTGAGAATCAGGGCTACATGACGGGCAGAGTTTACCTCCCATGGGGCTTTGTTGTACGTACGATTTCATAATATTGGTATATCCGCTGGCTTCTCTTTGTTTAGTGAGACACTTATCTTTGCAGAACAAAACCGCTGGTCTTTTCGGCAACTGGAGCTTCGATCCGCAGGACGATTTCACCCTCCCCGATGGCACTGTGCTCAATCTGAACGTGAATAATCTGCGATCGATTCAACAGGACTTCGGACTGAAGTGGATACTCTACGACAGGGACACTCCCGGAGTGGGTGCGGCCCTGTTCAATCGAGAGTTCGGCCGAACGGCAAGCTACTACACGAACACCTCTTTCGTACCGAACTACATACGCGAGCCGATAGACTTCTTGCCCTCGAATCGGTCGTACGACGTGGAACGCGCCACCGAGTTGTGTGGCGAAAGCTATCAGTGTCGCTACGACTACGGCATGACACTCAACAGGGATTTGGCGCACTTTACAAAGAACTACTACGACAGTTTAATTAACATCCAAACACTTAATGCACAGTAAGTATCCGGCGCGTATATGCCACCGCAGGGATCTGTGGAATTAATGAGAATTTGTTTCTTTTTAGTCGCGTGGTGTCCTGTGGTGTGCTGGAAACTCCTCGTTTCGGCCGGAAGCTCAGTTTCGACTTTACGCCTGGGGCCAAGGTGGCGTTTGAGTGTAACGAGGGATTCGTTCTCATGGGCGATCAAAGACGCGAGTGCACCTCGAATGGACTGTGGAATCTGCCCGAGTATGGCTACACCGAGTGCTTACGTAAGTTTCCTTGTTTTTTACTTTTATTTTGTGGCTTTTTGTGATGGTTATATTCACGCAACAGGGACACGGTCGTTTCATAGGGGATGGAGTTTCTGTTTCACTGTGGGATTTTTCAAAATGTCCCTTCTGCCAGTGACTTCGGAGATTATTTGTGTGTGTGCAAATATTTTCATAATGTTTATGGCACTTTCGAGGTGGAAAACTGCTTCGTTTGGGATGCTCGTGGGTGTAAAACGCGCCCCGAGCTCTGAGTTGTAAAACTTTAATTCGGCAGGACTTGTGGCGAGAGCAAACGTCTCTGAGGTTATAAAGACTGCTACCTACAGTCCTTTTCGTTACGAACCATATGCGGAGAACAGAGGGTAAGGGTTGAAATTGCGCTTTCATATTCTTATAATAGGAGTCTGTTATTACAAACAATGCGAGTGCTCCCCAAGCGCAGAGTAGAAATAATAACTATGCGATATGCATGCAGATGACGGTTAATGTGAGTTCTTTTTATGCGATAGAAATACTCTTGCAAATGGCGTTGGTAGTTATAATTACCTCTGCATATAACACGTCGAAGGTTGCGCAGTTGGTACAAGGCGAGCATCCGCTACCTGCACGATTTTAATTCAAGTGGCGGCTGCATATTTTTTAGGATCTAACTCGTTACCACCTGAAATCCCCCATTTCCACTGCTTTCGCTTGCACGGGCGCATTGTTTTTTGATTAGTTCAAGTAAATTGGGGAAGCTCGAATTTACTAGATAACTAATTAAGGGAGAGGAGGGAGGGGATCATTAGCATATAGAGATGGCGTTGGCTCCCTTGAATACGCTTTCGGTTGGCCAAATGATCCTCAAAATGCGCAATGTACACGACAACATTAGTGGATAATTAGATAGTAATTTCAGACACGCCATGCGTCCAGTACTCGTTTTTATTCTAAACAAAAATATGCGAAAAAATCAAGCGCATATCCAGGAGCTGATTTTGTTTCAGAGTTTTTGAGATTTCAGTGTGGACGCACCCTTGAACCGATTACCGACCTGTCAATGTAAAAATATTCAGTAAAATCAATATTTCCATCATGGTGAAGTACACGTATACAAATTTACTACTGACTGTCGCAACTTTAAGTTCGTTGTCAATTTCAAATTTTCACCGATGAAGCTCATTTTCGGTTGAACGGCTTCGTCAATAAGCAAAATGTGCATTGCTAGACAGGTGAGAACCCTCATGTGCTTCCTGAAACAGCACTTCATCCGCAAAAGTCACTGTTTGGTGCGGTTTCCATGCCGGTCGTGTCAGCGGCCGTATCGGTCGAAATGTGCGTCCGAGTCATTGAAAATAGTGTTCAACGAATCGACCGCTACAAACGTTCCCTTGGTGGACATATGAACGAAGTTGAATTCTATTCATAAATGTTTTGATAGTAAAGGGTTTTCCAGTAGGAGGTGTTATTTTGGTATTCAAAGAAAAATGCAATTTTTTGAGATAAATGATCGGATGTTTATTTCATAATAAAGAGAAAGGTATGCCGTTAATAATGAAAAACAACTTCAGCCAAATGGGCAACACGGGCACGCATACAGGACCATATCCTTTTCATGCAATTTTCCATAACCAAATCGCAAAGTGGCTGCCCTATGTTCTCGATAGCTTCACGAATTTTATCTTTGAGGTCTTGAATCGACGCTGGGCTGTTGGCGTAGACCTTATCTGTCACGTGGCCTCAAAGGAAGAAGTCGCAAGGTGTTAAATCACAAGATCTCGGTTGCAAATTGTGATCACTTCTTCGAGAGATAACACGGTCCGGAAACTTTTCCCGTAAAAGATCTTGTGTGGCACGTAGCGTCGTCTTGTTGGAAGTAAACGTTGTCCAGATCAATACTATCCAACTCCGATCATAAAAAATCATTAATCATCTCTCGATAGCGCAATCCATTCACCGTAACTGTTGATCCAACCTCATTTTCGAAAAAGTAAGGTCCAATGACCCCGCCGGACCATATACCGCACCAAACAGTCACACGTTGAGGATAGAGAGTCTTCTGAACAATAACTCTTGGGTTTTCCGACCCCCACCGAGGTGGAAATGGGCCTCATCAGTCAAGATGATTTTTCGATGGAATTCCGGATCATTTTCATGCATTTTAAGGACCCAATCAGCAAAGACACGACGTTGTTTAAGCGTGTATCGTTCCATTTTTAGTAATGGCGTAGTTTCTTCTTGTCAAATGTCAAAGAATAAAAGCTTCAAAAGTGACAGCTACTGAAATAGCGAGTCATTCACAATAACACCTCTCATTGGAAAACCCTTTAGTTCAAGGCAATATATTTTTTTTTGATATTGCTCAAGTTGCTTGCATTTTATTTCAAAAAGAAGTTGTCAAGTCCTTAATGAAAGACCCTTTATTTATCAAGCGGCACCCAAATTGTAAAACAGTTTGAGCAAAATTAGATTCGAATTCCAAATTCAATTCATTTCAATTCAGCCCCAGGACTTGTAGTTCTCTTTTTTGTACGTACTCGTAGTAACGCCAACTCTTTCTAAATTGGCTGAACGTAGGCAGGGTTGCCACTTGCAAAAGAAATTATATATATATATATAGTTGGCGCAACAGGTCCGTAGGGACCCAAGGCCTAGCTTCTCGCAACCATTCGTTTTTGTGTGAGTTTTATTTTTGGAACGAATGGAAGGGATCTACAATTTTATGCCGATTCCAAACGGCTAATTGAGAAGCTCTAAAGACAATTATACTCTCGGATGTTTGTCAGACGTTCGCGAGAGGTGGCGCAGTGGAAAAAACCCCAAGTTGGAATTTGGGTTTTTGCGGGATTCGAACCTGGGACCCCTCGCTTAGTAGTCCAAAACACTAACCACTAAGCCACTGCGCCGAAAAAGAAATTAGCTACCAAATTGAAAAAAATGGAACCAAACAAGGTAAAATTTACCAAAAAAAAAATTTACTATCCGAAGACTTTTCTCTGATTTACGAACATAATATAAAAAAAAGTGTAGTGTAAAAACGTCCATTTGCTTAGTCTTAAGAGAAACTAATAGTAAAATGTTGAATTCACAGCACTTTATTTTTATTTATTATAACACACATTATTAAAAACAAAAAACAAAAGTCTTTTGAAATATTCAATTAGGTACATTAGGTTTTTGGCAACTTAGTCGGTCTTTAATTAGAAAAACAACGGCTACTTTATAAAAAAAAATAAGACTTAACTAACTAATGTAATAGTTACATCTACTTTAAATACTTCTGCTGACCAAAAGCCTGATTTTCTAAGCTCGAATTATTTTATTTGATTTTTAAAGTCAAATATCTGACAAATATCCTCGAAACTTTTCTGGAAAAGATTCTCACTCGGCAAAAAAAAAACGAATTTTTGTAAAAAAGCTAGGCCTATATAAATATGTCTTATAAGAGATGACCAACAAATTTAGAATTTATCGATTATTTGAAATAAGATTAAGTAAACCGGTAAACTTATAAAATTCACGGAATAAAAGAATGCGTGCATATAGCTTCCTGCCCAATCAACGAACCCCTCCATCCTCATAATCGTCGTCGATCAAAACTGGTCTTCGTCAAGACGTTGCAGTGTTGCACTTGACATTAGTTCCTTTTGCATCGACTGTTTATTTACTTATTTTCTACTGACTGAGGCAATGGTTATTCCAGGTGTTTTCTTCAACTTCGAACATTCTCTACTTGGCGGTTCACCGAATCTTTTCGTTGAACAGTCGAGCTCTAAAACTAGCCGCAACAATATTAAGGTCGAAACCGACGTTTGTCCCAATGAAACTCATGAGGCGTTCCTGCAAAATCGATTAGTCGACAGTCATTATTTCGAGCAAAGCCTTCGAAGGGGTTTTCGATTACAATTTTTGCATCGAAAACCCCGATCATAATTTTGACACTGTACTCCACAAATGCAGCCCGGAAAATAATAAAACTCCCCTTTGATGTGTCTGTCGCCACTTTGACAGGAATATTTAAAAATATAAGCCTAATACTCGTATTTTGGAACGTAGGGGATCAGCAATTGGTACAAAATTGAGACCATTTATTTTAAAACGACTTCCTCCTACACAGCAATGAACCGGCGAAAATTTCCCACAAGAGACAGCTCACAGCAAAGTAAAAGAAATTGCAAACTTTTCACTTTCCCTCGTTGAACTTGTTTAATTTTGTCAAAGAGAAGCAAAGAATTATACGCGAAAGTCACTGGTACATGTAAGCCCATTGTTGGGCGCCATTTTAAAAAACGCGACTTGTATTGAACACAATTAGAGAAGGAGTACTTGTGTCTATTTTCGTCTAGGGGTCAGGCAAATTAAAGTTTCAAGTCTCAAGTTGACATTGCGTGAGTTAAATGTTTTAATTTCTATGCATTATTATGGAGGCTATTCCCCATACGAGACCTTGTTAAAATTTGTCTGTAATACAAGACATACGTCCTTTAGTGTATTTGCAGTTCTTAATCAGGGGCTTGGAGCACAACTCTCAGAAGTTCTCTCAGACCTTAATGCGTAAAAATGTCCAATTCCATGGGGAAAACTTTTCAAATCCGCATACGAGAGTTCCATCTTCTTCGAATGCTACTTTTCTGTGCTTTTCTTATGCGAGTTTGCTTCTGTCATGCGGAATTATGACATTTGACATAAATATTTATGTCGAATAATAGTCGACGCAACCAAAATGTTAAAATCTTAAATGAAGATTTTGAAACAAAGCGTAAGTTATTTAAAAAATACCAGTTTTCCTTCAGTAACATGTTTGCGCACATACTTGTCAATTGTACTTCCTACGACTGCGATGACTACAATTTCAAGAATTGAGGTGCCCATTATCGGCCTGCAGATGATTGAACATGAAGCGTTTCCCAAACCTTGCAAAAAGTCTGTTTAAACCAGGAACACATTTTATATCGTAAAAAACAACCGCAGCCGGTGTGGCTATGCCACGCTGAAACAGAACTCCCACACACATTTTCCCCAAAAATATATATGTATTCCTAAATTTGATGTACCCTCATTATGGCCTATTGTAATTTGTGATAACTTCTCCCCCGCTATACACAGGTGAAGTCTACTATACACGTCGCGTCGCTTTCATCGCAATCGGCATTATTCTAGCTGTCATCCTACCGCTAATGCTCTGCATTGTCTGCTGTGTCTATCGCTATCGCCAGAAACAGCTCAAGGAAGATCCCGCATGGAAAATGTCTCTGCCCCGTTCGAGGGCTGGCTCACGTACCAATTTGCGCAACCTTCACGGCGACGACAGCGACACCGAACCATCAGATACACTGAAAAAGAGTAGGTCATATGATAAAGTTTATCGAACCAATGAACCCCTAGCCGGGAAACCAAACATTGAATTTCCAGCCAAGAAATGGGATCTGGACGACGAGGATGTCACCTCATCGGAAGGAAGTGAGTTTAAAGATTCCAAAGTTGCAAAGGATATTCAATACGTTAATAAAACAGGTGAAAAACCGAAGCAGACGGGTCGCCGTTCGCTGAAATCGACAAGCGGTGGCGCCGATGAACCCATCGAAGAAGAAGATCAAGCTGTGCCGGCATACCATCGACAAGATGCCGATGTCCATCCTGCGAATTCCGGCGATTATAGTCCGACATTTAGTGGGCTGGATAGGACGAGCGGCGCCAGTGGTATCAGCTATCCGAATACGAATCGATTTGGTGGTGTTCCCGTGTTGCCAGCCACGACCAACTCCACATATTTCAATAGAGCCGCACCACCAACACCGACCACACCAAACCACATAACACAGGACATTGGCTTGCCAACGGCAGCATCCCCCACGCCCAGTGCTCAGAACACCAAGTCCACGGAGGTGTAGGTTATCGGTCGTCCGAAAGGCTGACAGCTAAAGAGTTCAAACTTACAAATCGCAATCGCGCGGGAATTTATTTTTTTTCAATTTTAAACGAAACCTGGGAAGAGTTTCATGTTTCCTTTTTATTAGGTTTTTATTATTTGTCAAAGCATTCACAACACAGACGCACACACAAAATCATGTATAGAATAAGTTAAAAACGATTGCACATCCATTCCGCTCAGTAGCATAGACTAACAGTAACAATAAATTTGAAAACACAGCCGTGTACATACACTAACAGAGTATTTTTTTTTTATTTAACTCATTTTCATTGCACTGCAATATCGTATAACAAAAATAATCCAACCACCCATGACGTAACGTCTAATGACCATAAGCCACCGTTTGTTTGTCAGTAGGACAGGTTCGTAGTCTCAGGTTCATCACACAGTGTTTGCGGAATACATTTGTCCAAGTTTTGTGTTTAATTGTTTTTTGTTTTTTTTTTTTACATAGAAAATACAATAACAATATACGATTTAATGACCTTAAGGAAACTCGATGTTGTTTCATTTTGAAGGCTCTTGGTTGGCAGATGGAATAATGCCCTTTGCCGTCAGCGGAACGTTGCAGCTAACTCCATTCAGTGTTTATCATAATATTTTGCTATGGCTTCACTTACTCATTTGTTATTGTCCTGCATATGATCCTGCTTCGTGGGCTAAGGGTGTACATGCAACTATGTTGAAAGCGTAAGTATAAAATTGATTTTGGTTGACAGCTGAAATTAGTACTCATAAGAATATTTCCATTGCCATTGACTAAAGTAGAATATTTCCTTATGAAAAGCAAAATGGTTGCAGTATTTGCATAACTGAATATGCGACTCGTGGTATTGCACGTATGTCGAAGGGATATCACAATAGCCTACAGAATGAAAGATCCCGATGAAGGTGCATATATATTTTCAACGAACACCTTTTTGCAATAACAAACAGGTGGCCATTTTGGTTCCAGCCAAACCAGCAAATTTAGAGTCTAAGAGATTTAAACCCATTACTTGGTTACAGCACTGCCAAACTGAGTACTAAAAATACAAGACTTGATTATCCCGAACGTAAGAAAGGTTACGCGCCTGAAAAGTTAGATTTTTACAGTTTCAATTCAAACTCTTCTAAAATGTGTCTTTTTCAAAAATATTTTCGAAATTTGGAAAAGCTTTTGAGACCAACCACATGAGGGATTTTCTTGTACAATACTATTCAACAGAGCTCACTGTTTTTAAACAGACACAGTTGTTCATATTTCACTTTTTCTAATACGTATACCTCTAGTAAGAGAAAGATATTGTATTCGTACAAACCTCGAGATGTTAATCAATTCTGACGGCTTCGCCGATTTCAACCAAAATTGATATGTGAGCTTAAGTCGGTGAGTTTAACATCACTTCGTACTCAGTTTTTCTCTAAAAAAAATCGAATGACGGACGGCAATTTGGGCACGTCTCGAAAACGGTCAATACGATAGCGACAAAAATTAATTTCTAAGGTAATATGGCCATTTCTAACTCAATAACAATCTCAGTTTTTGGCTAAATTATCGTACAATGGATTTTTGAAAAAAAGTATTTTTTTTAAATATACCTTTCTTAGGTTTACCCCAAAACCACCACCAAGGATTTTGACCCAAATGCATAGTTAAGGTACAATTGTCATATCCAAAATAAATGCGTCCTTATCTTTCAATTCAAATTACCGAAAACGCTAATTTTAGAAACAGCTCATGTCTCGAAAACCCCATTTTCGATTTGGATAAAACTTTAAAAACCAAGTAATGTGTGCCTCAGCTGCGCACCATGTTTCGTTAGTGGATTTAAATTCGCTGTTTTAGTTGCTGAAACCATATTTCGTAAGTGGATTTCAGAGTATAGCTTCGTTGATTAAAATTCGTGAAAACTTTTACGAATCATAATGCTTACATTCCCAACAATATCCACTACGCAGTTGTTAGCTAAATAGTTAAGCAAGAGCATTTTTCAAACTAAGTATTGCAAAATTTGTTACAGTTTCATCTGCACATTTTTACCATAGCGAAATCTAACGATTTCGATGAAAATACATATTTAGGATAGTAAAATAATTCTAATTAAGATCTCATACTTAGTTGTTCTCCAAAAATTCGAATAAATCCGTATTTTAATTATTTCTCAAAAATCACTACCCAAATCCCGATCTGTTTTCGTATATTTTTTGTAAAACTCGAACAGTTCTGCCAGTAAAAATGCAATTACAACTACGAAAAACTTTCAAAATTTCAATGCATTTGGCATCTACTCAAATAGGTAATTTTTAACTAACCAAAAACAACTAAAAATGTGAGGAAGCCGACACATCCATAAATATTGCAAGCTATCGGACAGCTTTCTGCTTCGTCCAGAAGCTGAGCTAGGATCAGCATTAAGGACGCTTAAATTCAATATATTTCAACAATCAGCGGAGATCTAAATTGGGGGCACACTAAAAGCACTCTATGTCGTTTTTTCTATTGGAGCGGCCCGGACTCCATCAACACAAATTTTTATCTAACAGGAAAGGATTTAATGAGTGAATTGGTTTTGCATCTTAAAGTATTTATAAGTCATAAGTAAATTACTTTTTGATCAAAAGAAGCTATTGACATTTCGACAAATTTCGGCTCGTTAAATGTGCATTTTTGAATCTATCGCTGTTTCTACCCCAAAGTAAAAATTTATCGAAAATACCTTTTATATATCAGACATAGTTGAGATCTTTGAGTTCCAGAGCACTGAGCACAAGTAAATTATTTGGTACAGAAATGTGCAAGGCAGTTGAATTTTTGGAATAGATACGTACCTCTTCTTTCTTTTCCACTCAATGGGAACGCCTTTCAAAAAAATTGGCCGTCTAAAAATACCGACCTTATCAGTTAAAGCGGCTATTCCAGCTTAACGCTAAAAAAACCTTGGGTATACCTATCGAAAAACAACTCCCTTCTGGGCTATGATCTAATCGCAGTAATTGAAAAATTATCTTCAGCCTTTAGAGCTTGATTCGACAAACGTTCCTTTACTTCTGTTTTCAAAATTGTTTTTTGTTTTTCACATTTTTTTTATGCGAAAAACGTTGAAAACATGTAAATAAATAAATTTTCCAATAATCACATTTATAACATATTGCATGGAACTTTTTATAGTTTTAGTATATTTTTCGTTGTGTACAAAAGGAAAAGAAGATAAAACCAAAGTGTAATGTCCAGTGATCTTTTTTCCGTGTTGCTGATTTTTAAGTATAGTTTTTATTAATGACTGGAGGAATTTCGTGCAGTTGAGTTTATTACCTAAATTTTGTAAAAAAGTTTCCCTTGAAATCAAATCCAGGTTCAAGGGCAAGAAAAATGTTTGATCTTTGAATGTTTGATTTAAGTTTTGAGTTTAAAAGATGAAGACTTTTCTTTTAAAAATAATATTATATGGATTAAATGTTGCTTTCTACTTAATGGGCGAGACTGATTCAGATACCTTTACTTTAATAATTCCCTTGAATTATAAATTGAATTATTTAAAAGGCAATCCTTCATAGTCTTTAGAGGAAACATATTTTATGGCTAAATCGCTAATTATTCTTAAGACATTCTTGGCCAATGTATTCATTCACCTACTTCTTTTGAAGAATCATTTCCAGATAGTGGGAGCCAGATACATAATTAATCTTCTCTGACAGGAGCGGTTCAGTGCGTCTTCGTTTCAATCCAAGGAGCAAATTTTACCCGAATCTTAAGTTCGATACGAGCAATACATTTTTATATTTACATTTTAGATGAAGAGCAATTCAGTGGGATCTTTGCAAAAAAAAACTCTGATGGGTTCAATCCTAAGAAGGATCTAACGCAGATTGTCAAAAAATTGGTTTTCAATAAGTTTTCAATATCCGTACAAGCCTACAAACGATTTTACCGGAAGTACTTTATGCCGCATTTATAATGATCCTTTTTCAGTTTCAGTACATAAATATTCGGATCTAGTTTGGCTTTGCTATCAAAAGCTAGTACCCAAAACATATTATAAATTCTATTTAACACTGAAATGTTCTTCCCACTCACCGGTTTCATCTGATTCTGGAAACACCTTGTAAACTAAGGAACTATTTAATGGCTACGAAGTAAAAAAAATGGTTTTAAAAATTGTATTTCCTTTTTCTTATACCAACTTCAATTTATAAAAAGTAACAAAACACACATACTAAGTTATATTTAAGTCCCTATTTTCCTATCGATTTCCAGCCACTTTCATTCGAAGGGTACTTAAAATAGTTTTTGGCATACCAAGTTCCGTGTTATATAGAACTAACATCACATAGTATATTGAAATGTCACAGTTACGCTGTTATTATAAGACTTACTAACATTTAAGGACATAATATTACCAACAAGACTATATGTCTAAAAAATTCTATCTAAATTATAATATCATAAAAGCATTCAGCTTAAAAAACCGTCTATCAAAAAACAAGTTGTACTGAAAAAACTTTAAACGGTTCTCCTGAAAAATTCCATCGATTTGACATATTGATATTTTACTGATTGGAGTGAATAAATTTAGGAAAATTGTTTTTTAATAATTAAAAACAATGTAATCACGTTCGTTCAAAGTACTGTTGGTAAGACAGCGAAAACAAAATATCAAAGGGAAAGTTGCTTACTGGTGTTTACTCGTTGGAATTTAGAATATTTTGTTTTTGTCCAAGTCTCTATTGTGGAGGCCCTCCCCTAAATCCGGCCCTGCCTTTACTGTTCCAGCTGTTAACCTCCTTCAATAGCCCGCTTTGGGGGAGCCCAAGCAAACCCAAAACCTTTGTAATCCAATGTCGCCTTTTCATGGCAATTTCGAACATCGTCGTCCATTATTCCCTTGGTCATTTTTCCCTCATCACTGTCTTATTGTATGTGTGCATGTACTTGAAGCGATTTCCGCATTGATTATGTTTCTTATTTTTCGATAAAGGTAACGAGGAGCACTCGGCGCGTGTTGCAAGCATTTCTGTGGCAATGATTATGCTCGTTATGATTCCTAGTGTCCTGCTTATCGTTTGCGTTGCACATCACTGGATAAAGGCGAAAGTTGCCCAAGAAGAGGCGGCAGCTGATGCCGCTCTCATTGATAAGAATAAGAAGAAATTTTATTAAGGATAAGTATCATCATTAGGCAGCTACAATCGCTGTCCTAAACAGATTTGATGCTCAAAATGTCATCGGAATCGTGTTCCCTTTCTTGTGATAAATATAAAAATATTTTTTTTAATGTTTTAATGAATTTTAAAGTGTGTGCAATAAATTAAAGGAATTGTCGTAAAAAGAAAACTACACGAGAACATAGCACCGCATGGGCCATAACAAATCGGTTTTTACGAATCAATAAAACGGAATTGAGACTATTAAACGACTGAATGTTTAACAAGACAAATTGATTGGAGTTGAAAAATATTTATTGCTGCTATAAATCTTAATGCATCTATCTACAACAAACTCACACATTGCGAGTAGCACACTATGGCAGCGAATGGAGCAGGAGCTTCGGAAGCGGCAATAGTGGAGCTCAGTGTTGTATACATTTTTTGTTTTGTTTTGTGTAATGGAAGGGGATGTAAAAAACCGGGACCCGGAATAGAAGAAATCTGGAAAAAAGTAATGCGATGGAAAGGATTAAGTCCCACAACAGATGGTGCCTTTTATTTCGTAATTCTGATGGATGGAAATGGTGGCCCTAATCTTTATGTGGTTAGCAAATGCTGTCGGGGGAATGGTTTTATAATGATATCGCTGAGGATTTTTTTTTTTTTCAGATTCCTTAGATGCAAATGTGGTGATTTATTTTATGGACTGAACGTGATTTCAATATGTGTCTACTAGACGTAAGTGATTTGCAAGCAGATGGACTTGATTAAAACGAGTTAGAATAATGAGACCGCATTCAACAAAATATGGCTACCTTATCGAACAAGAGTGCCTAGCACACTCGAAGGGTCGATTTATCCCAATTGAGTGTTTGTTTCTAGCTGTGGGCACAGCCAGGTTCACAAGTGCCTTAAAAGTTGTATTAAAAAAAATGGTAAACGTGTGGTTAACGACAGCCTTATAGAGTCGGAGTCCTCAACGATCTCCATCATGTTTGATAGATGAAAGGTATTTGGGTTTGTATTTTTGCTTCGGGTATTTCGGGAATTTTATTGGTTCTTCTGTCATAGCTGAAGACGTTGATTTTTCATTAAACTACTGAATTATAATTATAGAAGAACGGAATATAGTTTTTACCGAAATGTGACGCATACGATACAGCTCAGAAAGGATATAAAAGTATATAAAGTATACATAGATTTTTGGTACACAGGTAAATCGATTTCAGTACTTGATTAATTTTAAGGACCTCCTACGCAGAATCTTCTTTCGTTGAACCTTAAAGGGTAAGAGTTTGCAAAAAGGAAAAACAAAAGCTAAAAAAAAAAAACAAAAAAAGGAGATTAATTCCCTCTATATTATTTCTGTAGTTTATGTAGTGCATTTTTACCGCTTGCGGTCAAAAAAAGAGAGATTTTCTGGGTGCTTATCTTTGTATTTTTACTTTTTTTAAATATTAACAATTGAAAAAGTCGAATTTTTCTATATTAAATTTTAACTACGCAACTATGATTCAGGGAAATACTTTTCTTTCATTCATATTGTCCGTACAAATGACGCCACGTGAGAGAGAGCCGACAGCGGAAGAGAATTACAGTATTGTAGTGAAACCATATTACTCTCACTAATTGTACTGAAATAGTACTGAAACGAACAAAATAGTACTTTTTTTTCTAAATGCCATAGCATAAATAATAAAGAAGATATTTTATTGAATTTATTAACGTCCATATTTTTCACTCCTAGTGTAAATTAGGTTAAGGTTCATTTTGCACCTTACCATTAACTCCGCATTTTGTAAGCCCGATGATTTAAATTAATTGTAATATTCACTGAAAAACATGCATTAAACCCGCCGGATAACGATCCGGCTAAATTACCTACACAATTCTCAATTTAACATAAAATCACATTTATTTTTTGTTCTTTGTCACTTGGCAATTGATTTGATTTGCTGTGTCCTGAGTTTCATTTTTGTTATATTTATTATGAAATTAACCTGTTCATTCGATAAAATCGAAGACGAGGTTGTTTTACCATCTGCTATTGCATAAATTCGTCTTCTGACGACGAAGCTATAAAAATTTCATCAAATCAAATGATATCCATGTTTTTTAGCTTCTTGCTAAATTTAACATTCTATTTCTTTTTACTTATTTCCTGAACGAAAAAATGTCAATGTAATGAAATTGAGTTTCAACCCCACTTAAAATAATTAAAAAAGTATCCGCAGTGGAGTTTAAATTAAACTGGATTAAACGCCGACATGTTTAAGAAAAACTGAGTTTATATTCGGGTTAAATGAGTGAATATTATGGACTTGGATTTAATAATAATAATAATAATAATAATAACCTCGTTAGATATGTTGCATTTCAAAAGTTAGGAATAGTACAAATAGTACTATTTTTTATAATTGGGAAGTGGTAATTGCGTACTCGGGAAAGTCAAATAGTACTGAAATCGGTACAATAATGAGCCTTTTTTCAACACTGACACGTATTCAAGTTTCAAGATGTGAAATCTTAGAGAAAATTTTAGTTTAAAAATTTGCGGTGGAATCGGGTAGATGCGCGGGAGCGAACGGTCTATTTAATACTCAGTTATTATTTTACATATGTATAATTTATGAACAAAATATTTGGGTTCCACTTAACTTCATTTTGCGTGTGTATTACCTATCAGCCCATCAAGAAAATACACATCAAGTCTTTTCGATTCTTTAAATATTTCGTAAGGATATAATTAGGCACGTGTTTGGTTTCTCGGACAGGTACACCTACACCGTAGTCATTATTATAGTATAGTATATAAAATAAATGTTTTGTTAACGTCTTTAAGTTGTATGAAGCAAGTGACGGGTTCCGGTTTCCACATGTGAGAGTTCTCGCGCGGGTACGCTGGTGTATTCATAATTCTTGAATTTGGTTGCCAACCATAGAAATCATAAGGAGAACTTCCACATTTATGTGTCCTGAAACTTTCCGAAATCTCTTTACCGTGGTGGAACAATTACACGTACCCAAAAGATATTCGAGGCCAAATGAGAAAAACGCTATTCTATTAGAGCATGTACAGATAAATAAATATCTCGATATCTCGCAAAACAATATCTCTGCTTTGGCTCTGTTTTTTGGCTTTGCGTGTTCTTTTATTTCTCACGCAAATATTGTCTGTGTTTTCCACAAAAAATTTATAGCAAACACTACACAAACATGTTCCTCCTTTTCTTATGTGAAGATTTATCTTTTATTTAATATATCGGACATTTATGTCGCGAGCCAAATGAGTGGAGACTTTTCATCGGCCCATCTATATAAAGTTAAGAATTTAGTGAACAGGATACTGCTTTGCTAAACTGCCTCGCTAAAGTTTATGTTTGTAGACATCATTGTATGAGAGGTAACATTTAGCGCGAGCAGGATACTAGGCTTTAGTTTATGAATTTGACGTATTAGTCCTGCTCCTAAGAAAGCGATATTGCAAAGTTACGCGCGACCCTGTCGTGGTTTTTACTATCCATTCGATTGTAGTATTTCTAATACTGAACGTTGACTTCAAATAAATGGATAAACTCAATTTGAATTTTACATCTGACGTTCGCTGACTCAATCCAGGAGGGCTATCAAAATAGCCGGTACTTCTTGCGAATAAGTTTTCCATTCGTTGATAAAATGTTGGTTTGATTGAATGTGACTCCACTGACTTCAACACCGTGCGTCAGATGCTGCTAAAATGAGTCTGTTTCTAAAGGAAAAGGAAATCCAAAAGAAATACTTGTTGCTTACCGAAAACGAAAAAAAAAATACCAGCGCTTTTGTCAAAATATTCCAACCTGTTGTTGGTTGATGACCGCTTCCAAATTGGGGTGATACTTTAAGCAAGGGCATGTAGTTTTAATTTTGGAACGAATGCCAGTGGTCTGCTAATGTTTGCCGAATCCGAAAGTGAGAAACTTTCCCACGACACTTATGCTCTTAAATGTTTGCCTGTTGTTCGCAAAATGTGAGGCGATTGAAAAAAAAAAAACCTTAAGATGCTATTTGTGCCTTACCTGGGGTCGTCCTTGTTTAGAAGTCAAGAAAATTAAGTGTTTTTGTTAACAAGTTGTTGTTCTTTGGCCAATGCATCAGTGAAATACTCAGCTAAATTTAATGACAGAAGTAGTTTGGGCTTAAGCGGGAAACTAACCTACATAGCCCCAACCAGCTTTACCAAGTCAGTGCTTTCAGCGTTAATTTAAGTGCCGACAAAGTAGATTTAGCGCTTGGGCGTTTTTCTTTAATGCTTAAAAATATTTAAGTGCTTTTTTAACGCTGCCGCTGCACACTGCCTTTTTTTGCCTATTTGCAGGCAAATACCACATTTTTATTTGTTTGTATTTTACTGTGCAATCGCCATATGACTGAATATGAATAAACGTTTGCTGTTGTATTTTTATCCCTTTTTTTGTGATCTACTTTGGAGCTGTTTAAAAAAAAAATATAGTTTTGGTGCCCAAGAAGTCAAAATTAACGGTGACAATTCTAAAAACTGTGCTCAAACGCCAGAATGACTTGGCAATGCTGCCTCCATTTTCAGCAGGATAACAAGTTACGGAGGTATAAATAAAAATGATGATATAGTTTACCCACCACGAACATCTTATATTTAAACGTTTTTAAACACCTGCCAACTTTTACTCAGCCAAACAAAAATCCTCAAAAGTCAATAAAAAAAAAACTCAACCTTCTATGTTCACAAATTAGTTTTATTCATCAGTTTAGCAATTTATTATATTTTTCAATTACATTGTTTTTATATTGTATATCAATGTCAATATCAATATCAATCACCTTCACAAAGCTTGTGGTTAGAATAATTCATTTTAGTGTCACTATAATATTTATTCAAACATGGTGCATATTTTAATAGGCTTAGTTTATATATTTAATATTTTTACACTGCTTCTTAGGTTTTATTAACTTGCGTTTAATTTTTCTAAATATTTAAGATGTAAGAGTTTAGCTTTGTAAGTTAAATTTATTTCTGTAAATATAATTAATTTCATTTTTCAATTCGAACTAACCCCAAAACCCTCAGTAACTAACTTTTAAATTCGAAGCATTATTGAGTGCTCACATATAAACGCCTGTATCATTTATTTGTTAAATAAAAAAAAAAATCACTAACTACATAAAAACACTTTTCGTTTAGGGGTTAATTTTGTAAAGCTTTTTCGGTTGAAAGTGTTCGATTACCGGACTTGTATGTAATATAAAAACTTATATATTGCATTTTGTGTGATTATTTTTATTTTATTGTGCAGACAAACAAATTCGTTAATATTTACATACTATTTATTTGCAATTTTTCTACTGACAATCTTTGTCTTGTATAGCCTGTGTTTTGTTGTTTAATTATTTAGAATTACACTTAGCTATTTCAAGTAGAGTGTTTTTAATACACTTTTGCTATATGAGTCGGATTTTTGTACAAGTTTATTATTTAAATAGCAAATGCCCACAAAAGAGTTGGACAAAAAGAGGGCACAATATGTTTGAGGGCAAGTTATTTCGGAAAATTGGTGCGGTTTACTTTACTTATGGTTGTGGTTATTAGAAGTTTTAGAGTTTTTTTTATGATCTTCTTTATGTTATGTTTATATATAAATAGCTTAGTGGGAAACCTTCTAAAATACAATCTACATTTGTTAGTATCTAAGGAAAATTTACAGTATTTTTTTTTTGCAAACAGTAGGCATTAGTGAGAGATAAACTTTATTCAAGGCAGTTGCTTAATGCATTTTAAACGATTAATATACGAATATTAAAGTGCTTGCCGATGTAGACTACCTGGAAGAAAGACAGAGAAAATTAATTAATTTATCAGTTGTAGTAATTGTGTTTGTTAATGTAAATGTTATATATTTAAAGATAAGTTGGCAGCGCGATAGACGCCCAATATAAGGATGTTTTTTTTTTTTTAATTTAATTACAATTATAAGTGAAAACGCTAACATAAAGTTTTGTCTAGAATGCACCACGTCTGTCGTTCCGTCTCTTTGTCCCTTATCATTTTTCATTATAACAAGAAAAACAGGGTTCGTCATACATTCGTCGGTCTCTAGGAGACGTCACAAGCGCTGGCTTTAGTACCAGGGGACGTGGTGCTTTCCAATAATATAAAGAAGAGTGAAACATTATATTTTGGCATTAATGACAACATTATTTGTAAACAGTTTTGATAAATATCTACCATCTGTACCAAACGATATGCTAAATTTTAGTGGAATCGCAAAAAGGGGGCGTGGCTTCCTCATTAAAGCGTGGTTGGTCGATTCTATCCACCAACTTGATTTACATTAGACCTATAGGCTCACTATTCAAACTGGTGGCCAATGAACAAACCTTGAAAACGACGAATCGATTTCCTAACTGACTTTAGTTGTTCACTGGCAAAGTCATTTGACAAGGAATGATTTCGAAACTGACTTTTAAATTTTCCGAAAGATTTAGTTGCTCAAAGCTGTGTATATAGGAACAAAAGATGAGATCCGGGATAAAGGAGCTTAGAACTTTTAAGAACGAACGAAACTCAAGAGCGGAATGTCGTCGAAGAACTTTTAAAAAATGCATTGCAATAAAATTTAAACAATTTTTGACAACTTTTTACTTGCATTTAGATATTGTCGTGTAAATTGAGTTGAGTTAGGGTTAACTCCTATCAAATGGATGGAGTTTGTTCTGCGCAACTGAATTATCAACACCATAGAGTAATAATACTTTGAAAAGAATTTTGAATTTTCGTTATTTCCAAAAATACGATGACTCGTTTGCAACAAGCATTATAAAATGAGAAAAATACATATTAAAATCAATAACTTCCTCTCAGCTTATGACAGTGATGCACAATCACGGAAAAAATGTCCTTTCCGCGGATACCTCGCTAGGGCCGTTAAGCTGAAGAACATCTTCCATCACTCCGACAAAATGCTATGCATCCATGTTGTTGTCAAACAAAGAAATGAATTCAATTTAATTTATTGCGCCTTATAAGCCTAACATCATTCAGAACTTGAATATTTTTATGAACTGCAGATTTAAATTAAATTATTTAGCCTGAAAAGTTATTTTTTTTGGACTTAATTAGATTTAGCAGCAGAACAAAAAAAAACACTCTGTCGGAATGTTTTTATTGCATGTTACGACATCAAATACTTGTGCGAAGTATTTTAACGGAATCTGTTCCCACTCAAAAAGAACTACTATGTTATTAATTTATAATTGTAAAATAATATACATTTAATTTTTTTTGGACTTCAGCTTGGATATTAAAATCACGGGAAACATGGAAAATAATATTTGTTAAGATTCTGGTGATGATTTATGGAATATTATTCACAGGATAACTCTGGGAATCGATGGAATAAAAATTTACGTCGAGCTCAAAGCATTCAATCTAATTAATAGTGCGATAATACCACACAAATATTTTACTCGCTTCAGTTTCCAATATTAAATCTAATTGCAAATTGTATTGCAACAAGCGGAAGTACGAAATTTTTGCTGTAACAACTATTCCTATTTAATTTACACACTCGGATACCCTACCCTCATTACAGAACCTGCCTCAGGCAGGGTGCTATTTACGACATATAATCAACTGGCTTGCCACACAAACAATTAGACCGCTTAAACCTTAGGACATGTTTATTGATTCGATTACGCGCACAAAAGGCAGAGTTTCCATCGTTTACCTCCGTCGGGAACAAAGCAAACAACAGACTCACAGACTAAATTAAATTAAACACTGAAACGTTTTCTTACCCTACGACGCGTTTGAATTTCACGTATGCATTATAATGGAATTAAAATGTACAGAATTTCTTACTTCCAGGATATTACAGTTGGAGCTAATGCCTCGCAAAATAAAAATCGCAGTAATATTTAATAGATATGATGCGGTACGAATTACGTTTGCTGAAGGGTAAAGCGGCCTAATTTAAGGAGAACCGGGTAGGATGCTTTTGTAGGAAATTTAATCTTTAGTGCCTTAAGGCGGTTGTTCTGCTAACTTAACTATGATTAACTATTATTTTTCAGTTTAAAAGAAGCTCTATTTCGAATTTGTTTTTTTAACAAATAAATTCAATACTGTAGTTTTAATTTTAAGAAGAGCAGTAAAAAGATCGTGAGTAAGAGGCAATTTTGGGGAAACATTTTATAATATTTTATTGCTCGGTAATTATAGAAACGCCTGTTTTGTTAAATGCTTGGTCCAACATTTTCCAATGCTTCACTAAAAATTTAATTATAACTGCCGGCTCAAAACAAAGAACCATCAGCCTCAAGGCGATTCTTTTGGAAACAACCGGAACCACAAATTTTGGCATATGAACCTGACAATATTTTTGCAAGATCGACGAATGAACCTCAACCTCAACTCCCCAGATAATTTTGAAAAACTCCCAGTTTTGGCAACTTTTTCAGAAAAAACCCCAACTTTTTGTTATAATTTTTTTTTCATGTTTATGTACGACTTAAAAGAAGAAATTTTGAAATTGAAACCTGAAGGAAATGTAAGTTTGGTTTGCCGAATGCAAATTGAATTGTATTTTGAAAACATCTTGTAATCGATTGATTCTTTAACTGCATTTGAAAATAGCATACACATTTTTAGGTTACCGACAATTGAATAATAATGATATACAAATAAAATAGAATTAAAAAAAAAAGAACAGATTCCCCCCTAAACAATTTCTCCCCGTCGATCAAAAAATCCCCTAAATCTGGGGCGGAAACCCCAAAACTGGCAACACTGTTCCAGACACTTTCCTTTTTTGTTATTTGCAATTGAGTGAACGATTCGCAATGAATCACCGCCGCAATCGTGATGTGATGTTTCGATGGAAGTTCTACCTTCGAGCGGTAACTTTCGAGAAATCGAATATTTTCCGATTTTTTGTCGTGCCTATTGAATCATTCCGTCGGTGAGGGCAGCAATTTAAATTACTCGAGCAAATATTATTCATTCATGCTTTGGCACTGAAAACACAGGACGAACACGAGATTGGATAAATGTGTACAGTGTACACTGCACACGGGCGAAAATGAAAATTAAATAAACTCATCCAAAACAAATGAAAATATGTATTATGCTGCCAATGGAACCCTGTACCCTGCACCATCTGTATGGCATACGCCTGACACCTGCTATTATATTCTGCATTCTTTTATACGCCGAACGATTTTCCATGTACGCGGTGACCTAATTTTGTCACTTTCTTTCCCTGTTCTAGGTCTGACTTGTGACAAATTCTCTGACACACATACATAAACCAACCGCATGGGAGTAAAAAACGTGTGGGATTTTTTTAAGAGATTCGTTTTTGGGATTGGTAGCACTTTTTCCAGCGGTAACCAATTTGACAGGTGACAGATAATTCGTTGTCGTTTTTGTCATTTTAACCTTTCAATAACTGACCCCAACTGCTACCAGAAATTAAACCTCCAAATTGAGAAAAACTTCAGGATTTGGAACAAAACTTGGACAGTTTAAAATTTTTGTACAGAACGAAATTTCGACGGTCCGTGGTCAAAAATTACTGGTGACCTAGCTTAAAAAAAAATAGTATTCCCCCTGGAAAACCCATTCGATATGCATTCAAACTCAAACAATGTTTCCTCGCCGTGTCAGTGGATAATATTCCTAGTTCACGATGCCTACTTTTGAGGCGATGGGGCATGGTGCCATTTGTGTCGAGTGTTGACTAAAAAATTGTACCCACTATTGACATCTAGGATAACCAAGTTGTGATCTTCGACAGACAGACAGAAAGATTTTAAGTGACAGGATCGACACACAATTCAAATAGACAGGAAAACGTCCTCTCACTGACTCAAAGTGCCTACTGCAAATATGTACTAGCAAGTGCAGTATAGCACGACCGATCCACTTTCATTTTATGTGCATAAAACCCATTTTCGACGAAATTAATAGCATGTCCGTCGAAAATCCCGTACACACATTTCGTAATCCCATGTTAATGCAATAAATCGCAGCAACGATGCGACACTTGTTGACCGCTTCTAGCCATATTAGACAGCATTTATCCCCAATCGTGTCTATAAAGTATAGCCAACATCTGAACACACGCAGTCACATCGCCAGTGCCCTTTACAGTCAGCCACAATTCAATTCCGTTTAACATAAATTAATTTGCATAAGCACTCCAGGGATTTTCAGATTTATAACACACCCGCATACACTCGTGCGACTCGTACCGTCCAGCCGCACAATGTGATGGAACAACTCTATTGCCATTCCGGAAATAGCTGCGGCATTAAGTCTTCTTGTACGATTACCTATACCTTTTGCTAAAGCATTACAGCATTTGCCGATGAATGCAATATGAGTTACGCGACAATTACGCTGAGCCAGTGTCTAGCAGCAGGCGCAATTTCATGGGAAGCGGAAAACATTTGTTTATTTTATTTTGCAAGAGAAAAGGACGGGAGCCTCCCGGGAGATGGGTTGAGCGTTTTTTCCTGCGAGACAGCACGAAGAAGAAATTTTGTTCGCCTGTCTTGTTCTCCAATTTAATTTTCATATTTCATTGTGCCGCGAAATTGTAGTCATAGCCAAGAGCCGTTTGGCATAAGAAAGGAAGACCTCTGCTTATATTTAGTTTAGCAAGCTTATTATGGGATTTTTGCTTCTCATAACTTGAACAATAGATGTTATAAGTGGATATACGTATACAATAGCATTTAAATGAATTGAGATAGTCTTTTGGTTGGGAGCAGATGCATGGGCAGGTATTTTCTTTTCATATTTAAAGATTTAAAAGAGAAATCTCCAAGGAAATGATGGGATTACATATGAAGTTGATTAAAGTGCAATTTAGTAGTATTTATATAAAACTTTTTTGGGCCTATTGTAACAGGAAAAGAAAGCAACAAATGTAAAGGTACTATACCGGGTAAAGTAGGGAGTAAGACAAGTAAGAGAAAGACAAGTTGAGGCACACAAGAAGAAATCGAAAAGAAGTAGTCAGGCGAATTTAAGCAACGAGAAAGAACGGACAGGTATAAAATTTAATCAGTGATCTGTTTACACAACTTGCAATTACATATATACATACTCGTATTCGGCCTTGCCAATAATCAGCTTTAGTCTTGCAGCTTACGCAAGGACTCCACACTTTCCAAAATCTCTTTACCAAAAAATAAATATATTTTCCAGATTAACGCTTATTAAAGTGTCAAATGTGTTTATCTAGACCCAGACCTGTGCCAAACGGTCGCATTATTGACCCCAGATAGATTTTCCCATAAAAGCCCCCAACTTTTTGTGATTATTTTTTTAAATATGTAAAGGGTTTTTCAAAAGGGACGCTACAAAAGTAGAGCGACAGCAAACGACGCTGAATTTCTTGCCGCTCTTTTGACATTTCTCTTCAGTAAGGTTTGCCATTTTATGATGGAAAGATACACGAGCCAACAACGAGTCGAAAAATTAAACGAGTATTAAAATTTACTACCGAAATTCGGAGTCAGTGGCCCCAACGTTAAGAGCGCTACGTCCAATTTATAGTCGTCATCATTTCTGGCTGAATGGCTTCGTCAATAAACAAAATCAGGCAGAAATCCACACGTACTCCATGAGTCATCATTGCATCCCTAAAATATTACGGTTTGGTGTGGTTTATGGGCCGTACTTCTTCCGTGATGATCAAGACCGGCACGTTACTGTGAATAGTGTGAATGGGAATCGCTGCCGTTCAATGATAACCGAATATTTTTGGCCCCAATTGGATGATATGGACTTGGAGGACATGTGGTTCCAACAGGACGGCGACTATTTCCTGTGGGGCTACGTCAAGTCTATGCCAACAAGCCAGCGACGATTGATGAACTTCGTACGAATATCGAGCGTGAAATTTCAGCAGTATCGGCCGATTTATGCTTGAAAGCCGTCGAAAATTGGGTTCAGCGTCTGGACTTCTGCTAGCGTGCCCGTGGTGGACATGCAAAAGAAATCGAATTCCATACATAATGGCATCGAACGTACTTTCACAGGAATAAAGAATTTAATTGATATCCAAAACCATTTTTGTTTTATTTAAAAAAAACGTTTGTAGCGCTCTTATTGAAAACCCCTTTATTATGTGAGCCTTAAAATAAGGAATTGCGAATTTAGAACGGGAAATTTGGTTTAGCGAATGCAAATGTGTGCTTCAAATAAATACGATAGATAATGGAATAACTATGGATATACGTATAACTTTCCAGTGGGAACGCGGCTGCCTACAAGCTGTTTTCCAGCAAAATTCAACAAGTCACGCACGCTTGCTCATTTCTTTTCTAGAATATGTCAGTTCAAGAATTGGACTCAAGTGCAGGAATTCCGTATTCTTAAACGTGTATTTCACTTTTGTGATGATTGGCGGTCGGCCATTGGCAACATGCCTTTTTATTGCTCACACGTATTTACAGACGCGGGTTGACATTCCAAAAACAACAAAGTAAGCAAATGTGTGGAATGTGGGATGGAATTCCGAAATATATCCATCTCTTTTAATTGTTTCATCTCTGATAAATACAGCGCAAAATGTCAACGCTTGTTGCATTTTGAAACCATCTTGTAAAAATGTACACAGCCCATGCAACTTAGATGAAATTGTTGTTTATAAAATTTGCAGTCTAAGGTTGGTGCTTTCATCTGGAAAAAGATTTAAGCAACTATTACAAGAAAAAAAAAAACCTTTTCCGAATGTAACTGGAATTAGCTTTTTTCTTTTGAAGGACTTGTTTAGTAAGCAAAAATAGCTCAAAAATATTAGAACAAATAATTTTCATTGGCAAATATAGCTTTGGAGGATCGATCGATTATTTAACAGCTTTTTAAAAGAACACACACAATGAAATACAAATAATATGGAATTTAAAAAAATGTGAAAGATTCCCACTAAATAATTTCTCCTTCCCCCCCAAAAACCCCAAACTGGCAACCTTGATGAGTTCAGCAATGCCACATTTTAACGTTTTTTTATATTTTTTAAAAAATTGAATAATTCGATTTTTTTTTTGGTAATAAAATTATCAAAAGATGTTTTATATACGTATTTGCCGCTGTTGGATATAATTAACTTCGATTTCGTGTGTAATTTTTTTTTATATAACTGAATGAAGTTTGCTCAATATGTTCTCATTTCCCCTTAACCAAACTTCATTTATTGTCTCACCAGGAAATGTGGAGCTCTTTTATTAATGCTGTAAATTTTTATAAAAACTATATGTAATCGTCGACATAAGTATTTGATTCTTATTAATTTAAAGCCGATTCTCTTTCAAATTTGAATGCAATAAAAGCACATATTTTTTGTAACTTAAAAGTGCTACACACACCCAATTGTAATCTGTAAACTGTAATCCATAGCCTGTCTGTGCATACACAGAATTGAAAAATAAAGAACGAATAATATTGTACCGTAACAAGTCATTTATTGGTCAGCAATTGGTCGTCCGGCTCAGAAGTTTTATTTTTTTTGTTATTAAATATTCTGTCCGTTTTTTCCACACAACAAACAAAATGCGAAATATACACCTTGTTTCTTTTCTGTGATTTCCTTCTACCCACTTTTACCGTCAATAAAAAGAAGCCACCCCAAAGATGACCGAACGCAAGGCAAACTTTTCCCAATATGAGAGGGTGATATCTAAAACCGTAAAGTTTGAGTTGGTCGATTGCGAAAAAATAAAACTCAAATGTTGCTCCTAACAATAGAGTATCCATTTCTGAAGAATCAATGCTGCGTGACAGATAGCTCGCCTCTTATGATCACTGTTTAAACTCGTAGTCTAACCTGATGCACAGCACCAATCCTAGTATTTTGAAATCGATCAAGTATATTTCCTGGAAAGTCTTCATTTCATTTCATTTCGATTTGCAAAACACAAATATCCACTCTCAACTTATATTGGTGATGTTAAAGTTCACCTGCCGTTGGTAGAAATTTAAAATAATAATCAAAAAACGAATCCAATTTCATCTGATGCTATCGTCCGTAAGTCATTCCATGCGGAAAAGTCGAAACAGCCCCAATTGCCGTCCTTTCATATGGGTGAAGTTGGTGAAAAGTCTCCACACATTTCACATTCACACGTTCTTATAGAACCAGCCAAACATTCATCAAATTACCAGAGGCCTTTATCACTCAACTAACACCAAAGATAAACAAAAAAGAAAACCGAGCACACCCACTTGGGCTCCATTCCCCAAGTTGTTTATAGTTGACACATGGGACCTCAAGATGATGGGTTTTTTTTTCTATCCGCCCCCAACCATCAGTGAGAAAAAGTTCCGAGGATACATTTTACTTTCGCAATTCCTCAGTTGAAGAAGAAACTTTTCGCCTCATTGTGGTGCGGTCTAACGGAGACAATAACTTTCAATATTAGATTAAAGGTGGATAAAGGCCATGACCCTGATGCGCGGTGAGTTCCCTAATTTATTCATAAGGGCCCTTGTTTTAAAATTCAATTTGTTGCTGTCGCGCAGTTAACATTTTAATCCTTGACAGTGTCAGTATCGTGTTTGTCTGAAACGACTTTTGACAGTGCACGCGGAGAAGTGTTTGCCGAGGCAATTTTATCGGATTCCAAGGAGATTGCATTATTTCCCACCATCGGACTGACACTCCTTTCGAGGAGTACCTATTCAAACACTTGCCTGCGATGTTTACAATCAGAAGGGCTTTGCGAATTGCGAACCGATTGAACCCGAATCCATGCCCATAAATAATTCAGACAGAAAAACGGAGTAAGCACGGGAGGCATGAGTTGAATACATTGCTCGGGTGGTAGCCGGCTATCCATTCGAAGTCGCAACTAGAGTGCCTGTAAGTATCAACCTGAGGGCAGATAAGGAGTGTAAACAGGACATGGTCATTCGGTGTTGTTTTTGAACTTTTAGTGCAACGAAAGTGGGGCGTGTGTAGAGGACGAATTGGCACACAGATTCGCCTTCAAAGTGATAGATACGAGCACTCGGCGCTAAATCTGAGACTAAGTGTCACTGCATGTCATTTGTGTGGAATGAATTTGAAATTATTTTCGAGTTGTTGTTGGAAATTCATTTCAAGGGAACAAGATGGACAGGGAACGATTAGATGTGGTAACGTGCCAAAGTGCGTGTGTGGTTGTCTGTTAAATGGTTCCTAGAATTGGCAGCACTTTTTGATTATAAATGATGCAGAGGGATTTTCCTGTTTTATTTTTTTTATTTTGTACGGTCCCTCTATGGAGGTGTTGTGAGGTTGGTGATGAATGTGCCAGAAGCAGTCACGCAGATGTGCTGCACGCACCAAGTGCCCGTGAAAATGGGACACAATCAATTTATTAAGTAGAAAGCTTTGCGAGTGAATGATGAACAACGAAGTTGGAAAATCAAAAAGTAGGTTGTGGAGGAAAAGTTGATGGATGTTAATCGCCGAAGCAGTAGGTACTGTAGTTTTCAGGACTATCCATCTGAAGACTTTGCACTTATTTTTCCAATATGGACTAGGGCTACCGTTTCATAATTTCGTTGGGGAGTGTAATAGAACTTTGTTGTGGACTACCGGAGAGTAGAGAACAAAAATTGAGAAACTTCTTTTAGCTCAGCGTTTTTCAGTTGGGTAAGGTCGAAGTTGGCCATTTTGTCTTGGTAGCGTCTGTCTAATCTGGTGTTTATTATTGCTTAACTGATGCCAAATAACCAAGCTACACTATTGAGCAGCACGTCCAAATGATGAAACTTTAGTATCAAAAGGAGTGTCCGTAAGTGAAAATATTACGCGCGTTGCGACCGTTTTATGGCGGACGCGGTGGCCCTTCAAGATTGACTCTTCAACGGTTAGGTAAATAAACAGCCAACAATTCGACTACACGGATCCGAACCACCGTGAGAAGTCGCGGCGGAAATCGCGACTAAGATACTTCTGATTTTATAGCTCCTTCCCGAATTTAAAACAAAAAATTTAAAGAGATCACAAGTTTGCTTCTGCCTTTCAAGCCCCTTTCCCATTTCTGAAAGAGAAAAAAAATGTCCAATTACTTTTCGGAAAAAGTGTCTGAGATCGTTAAAATATATTTTCGCAAAGTCGTTCAGAAAGTGGATGCGCAGAGCAACAAAAGTCACTTTTTTTTCAAGATTTTTAAGCTCTAAAATATGTACAAGACTTTTTACCTCGAATACATACATTTTCAAGACTTTTGGTATCAATCATTTTCTAAGTCTAACACACTAAAACGACTTTTTACTTTTTCGTTGAACAGAGCCCATCTACAACTTCTATTTTACTAACGTTTCCATCAACTCCAGTGTAAGGAAATTATTTGTCGTATGTATGCAACAAATATACATTTACGATACTCGATTGAACACCATACGTCAATACGTGTAATCGTCTTAAATGCTTTAATTTTTGTATAAATAATAAATAAATAAATAAATAAACATTTTTAGTTCCGACTTTAAATTTAAGTAGTTCACAGGGCTCTATTTTTTCCATACAGATTTAGCTGTGTGCTTCCGTAAATTTTAAGTCGCGACTAAAATTTTATGTGTAGTTATGTTATGTTAGTATTTTAGGCGCATTGTGTTCTATAGTTTGTTATTTTCTTATTTTCAAAAAAAATATTGAAAAAAAGATGGTCTACTTCGGAAAAGTAAGATTTTTCAAATTTTCTATCTATTTTTATCTTTTACTCCGTTCCTCATCAATGCGTACTACGGTCCCCGATAGCAACTACTTTATCGATGCGCATAAGCTCAGTTCAGCCGTCAATTCACAGTGGCAAACGATACTGAACACAACTCATCTGTCAGCTAATAAATAGGATAGTTCGCGACAACGCCAGTTTCGAATAAGAAGAAGAAAAAGCCAAGTGACAGCTAAAAAACTTGTTAAAAAAACAAAATAGATTTTATATGGTTGGTAGTAAAGGGTGATTTTTTAGCTGGTTTGGTTTTGGCAACACTGGTTTTGACAACTGACGTGTGTTTAGTACCTTGTGTCACTGTCAAACAGCTTCAGTTCGGTTTGCAATTTAACCATGGATCGTCTTACAAATGAACAACGCTTGCAAATTATTGAATTTTACTATCAAAATTCGTGCTCGGTTCGAAATGTTCATCGCGCGCTGCTTCCATTTTATGATCGGCATTCTCGACCTTCTGAGCAGTCTATTCGGAAGATTGTGACCAAATTTCGCACCAAATTTACTTTGTTGGACATTAAACCACCAACACGTTTACGTGCTGTGCGTAGTGAAGAAAATATTGCGGCCGTATCAGCTAGTGTGACAGAAGACCGCGAAATGTCGATTCGGCGCCGTTCCCAGCAGTTAGGCCTTTGTTACAGCACTACGTGGAAAATTTTGCGGAAGAATTTGGGTGTAAAGCCTTTTAAGATACAGCTGGTGCAAGAACTAAAGCCAGCCGACCTACCACAACGCCGAATTTTTGGTGAATGGGCTCTTGGAAAGCTGGCCGAGGATCCGCTTTTTTATCGAAAAATTGTGTTCAGCGATGAGGCTCATTTTTGGTTGAATGGGTACGTAAATAAGCAAAATTGCCGCATTTGGAGTGAAGATCAGCCAGAAGCATTGCAACAGCTACCAATGCATCCCGAAAAAGCCACTGTTTGGTGCGGTTTATGGGCCGGCGGCATTATTGGGCCATATTTCTTCAAAGATGATGCGAATCGCAGCGTTACTGTCAATGGTGAACGCTACCGAGCAATGTTAACAAACTTTTTTTTGCCCGAAATGGAAGTTCTTGACTTGCATGATATGTGGTTTCAACAAGACGGTGCCACATGCCACACAGCACGCGAAACAATGGCGCAATTGCGAGGCGAGTTTGGTGAACAGTTAATTTCACGTTTCGGGCCGGTCAATTGGCCGCCTAGATCGTGCGATTTGACACCATTAGATTATTTTTTGTGGGGGTATGCCAAGGCTAATGTGTATAGGGACAAGCCCGCTTCGATTGACGCACTGGAAGCCAACATCCATGCATTCATTCGTGAGATACCGACCGATATGTGTGAAAGAGTATGCCCAAATTGGACTCAGCGGATGGGCTACCTGAGACGCAGCCGCGGTCAACATTTGCATGAAATTATCTTTAAACATTAAATTGCAAGGTTCAAACTATCGATTCAAATAAATATTCCATTCATTTTTTCGAATTTTTTTTGTTTTTTTTTTTTTTAAAAAGTTCTAAACCTCTTAAAAAATCACCCTTTATAATTATGTTCAAAAATACTGAAAAGTATATAATTAATTAATGAAGTGCAAAAAACAAGAAAAAAGCATTGAAGAATTGAAAAATTATGTTTATTAAACGTATTTGGTGTTGTGAGCTTCTTAACAATATTTGAACAAAACACTACACTACCAGCTTTGTTATCCTAAAGATAGCCCATCTGTTAAGGGACTGTTATTAAGAACAGTGCTGCCACTTTAAAACCCGAACCTTAAAAAAAAAAAATCATTTCCCAAAGAATCCACCTCAACTGGAACTATAACATCCCTGCAACCAACCCACTGGAATATTAAAATATATATAAAGTACGATCTCATACAAATAATTACTTTTGTTCACGCCAAACAGCACAGCGTCATCTTCCTTCAGGTCGCTCTGTCCTATGTGGTGGCCGATGAACTGCTACTTGAAGATTGCACGTTTGTGGAAGCTGCTGCAGCTGATGATACAATATCCGTACTTGTCCCATCACTGCTGACGGCTGTGCCATCTGTGACTGTGGTATCTGCATTCAGGTCGGTTCCATTCGTGTTCCTCGAAAGGAACCAGCACTTCATGGGAGTGGGTTTCCCTTTCATCACAACGGGGCCACGGTATTCCAAATGGAATGAATCATCCTGGTTGATCTCTTGACACAATAATCTGCAAATGGAAAATATACGTTGACGAGTTTAAACTAGGTTCTTTGTAAATTTGTGCAGACTCGCTTTTCATGTGTACGTGGGGTGGGCTGTGTGTGACTGTGAGGCTAGATTTCGCACAGATGGCAATGGGGAAATGTGCAAATGGGATTAGGCAGACATTGAAGAGGGAAATGAATGTTGGCTGGTGATAAACTTGAGCTGGGTTATTACGCTCTATAGATATCGCGAGCTATATACAATACTACACACAGAGAGAGAGACATCGTGGACAGATTCCCTGCTTTAGCGATTCCTTTTCCTTTCTAAGTTTCACTCGTGCGTTTGAGTGGTTTTTATGTCGCCGTTGGATGGAGGTTTAAAAGATTGCACAGATGAGGGTTTTAATTTGTATGCACAATTCCCCTAAGCGCGTTATTATCTTAATGCACCGAGATGGCACATCGCATGAGATAAGTGTGTGTGAATTTGCGCAGATGATTTACCTTCAGGTACATTATTCGCAAATGCTTCGTGTACTGGAATTGTGATGGAAGTGGTTAAACACAAGTGCTAAAGAGGCTTTTGCGCTTAAAGGGCTCACGACTCTTCACATCGACTAAGCAATGTAATATTGCCCTTAAAATGCATCGAAATTAATAAATTAAAGCGGAACACAATAACACGTACTCAGCAATTAATTAGCAAACTGCTTTCATGAATTTCGATTGCAAATTAAATGAAACAATAAAACATAATTGAAATCTCTGGGCATGTGCGTTTTTTTACTTGTTTTCGCTCTCGATAACCTCAATGGTAAATCAACATTTCGAGAACAACAATTGCCACTCGACGAATATTAATCCGGCTTATGTTCGAGGACGTTGCAGGTTAAATTTCATGTACGTGCTCACTTGCTTGTTAATTGATTTTTACAAATCGGCATACACCGCGTGAAATATGCATTATCCTTCACACAGTTCATGGTATTGTAATGTGAATGGAAAGATAGTTGATTGCACTGTGTATATCTTCTCGACGCAACTAGCGCCATCTTTTCGAGGCAATAGTTAGTTTCCATTAGCTTTCAAATATTCAGTTGTCAATGAAGGGTAATTACGGCAGAAGGGAGGAGCTTATTTATTTGATTTGGGTCGACTTACACTTAAAACTGGCAACCCTGTACGAAATGCGTACATATGCAATTCCGATTCTCAGGCCGATAAAAGGTGCACTCGACACAGGTGTTGAAGCGATACAAGGAGAAAGATGGCGATATTCCACAATACTGGTCAAAGGCACTGTTCTCAGATTGAGGGGAAAACTAGGGACTAGGCCTTCAAAAGGGAATAATAATCAAAAATATCTGTGAAACGTAAATTGTTTAAAAATAAACTAAAAATAAAATTCAAACGTGTATTCATTACGAAACAATTGAAAGAATGTATTGATCTTAATTAAGTATGTAAGATAACAGCCCATCGAACGTCTACGTAAGAATTTGTGTGCGCCTGAATGCATTCACTCGTTTTAAATATAAAATCTAATAGAAAAGGAAATTATTTTATAATATTTATATATTTGTTATACGTTTATTTTAAGCTTGATAGTAAAAAGTGTTACATTTTTTATTTTTTTTTATATGAAAACAAGTGCAAATTTCACGTAGGGGAAAAATGGGAATTTTTTTTTTGGAATTTAGGGGAAAACTAATGCTTGCTGATAAAAAATTATAAAAAAAGCCGAAATCAGTCTAGTGACATTGAAAATAAAAAAAAACAACCTGTAACTCGGCAAATTGGTGGACACAACCATTTTAGCAAACTACATTATTAACAGGAATTTGAGGTGTGAAACTGACGAAGGTTTAAGATATTACGACTGCTCTGGGCCGGATCGGTACTCGTCACCATATTGTAGAATAATTATAAACGACGGAGGTCAGAGAGTGACTTTGCCTTGGGAAGTTCCAGCCAACATGGTTCGCTGATGACGTCACCATCGTTACATTGGCAAAACACAAAATAAAGTCACCCAAAATCGGCAGAAGTTGGATATTTGCTCACAACAGAACGGAAACCATCTTAATAACCTGTCGGAAAATAATGGAATTCGGTTAGGCAATCAAAAAAAAAAAAAACGATTCAACTAATGAAAGTAGTCACTTCAGTCCTCCGGTGTGCTTCCTCCGTTTTGGGCAGGTACCGACATAAGAAATAAGTAGAACGCTGTAGTCCGTATACAGAGCATTGCTGACGATCTGTGATTTTCGAAAGCCAACAGACGAAGCAGGTATGATTCCTATAGAATTCTCCGTCGCGAAACGTTGAAAATATGCAACAGAAAAGCCAGAGAAACTTTAACTGTCATTTGGCAATTCAACGCTCTAGAAGAGGCTAGTTAACCCCGAAAAGGTGAGATTAGGATAAAGTGAGTACGCCACTCCTCATTAAACCTTCATCGGGAGTTCAGTAAAAAAAACCCCAAGCAGTGGTGATAGATACTGCTTTGCTAGTTTTGTGTTAGAAAACTTGTTTCGGAATATAATTTCCCATCATGAACACGAGCTCATTGCGGTTGAATACCTTCTCTTCAAAACCACTTTCTCTTTTCCAGTCCTTCAAACTTTCGTTTCAGTGAACTGACAAGTGAAATACGAACCCAAGAAACTAAGTTAAGACCTGCTTCATTCAGAACTGCCTGGCTATGTAAACCGCCCCCTGGCTCTGCACACACATCCTCTCGAAACGAATTTCCAAAGAACACAATTCCAAAATTGAACGTCCGTTGAAAATTCCACCAGAACCAAGTAACACACAAGTAACATCCAAATGAAAACCTCATTCCATAGGAATATCAAAATAGATCCTCCCTCAGCCAAACCCAGAGTATTATAAGCAGTGAATTCCATTTTCAAGCTAATTTTATCCACTTCAGGTAGCAACCACTACTACAAGAATCCGAAAGCCTCACAAGTGCATCCCGGCGACAGTGCAAGCGAAAGGAGGATTGGTTTTGAATTCCAAAATCAATACTACAACCACCAGCGAAAAGTAAACCTATGTACGACGACACCCTCTTTGGTTGAAAAACTTTTCATTGAAGCCAAGTCGTTAGTCTTAGTTTATTGCTTGAAATAAAAGCCTCGTTCAGACGGCACAGCAGCCAACGTGCATATAACTCCTTCTGCTGCAAGAGCCCTAAATCGATGATAAGATCTTTCGGTTGCTGGCTGCAGAACAATAAATTGGGAAATTTACAACCCCCCAACATAAAAAGTTTGAATGTGTTTTGGGGTGTGCAACAATTTGGCAACTAAATTGCTTTCATTGTTCCTCTGACCTGCCTCTGGGGCGCGCCAATCAACTGCAACATGCAACGGAGTTAGGAGCCAATTCCGTGATTAAATCGACGGTTTCAAAGGGACTCTGTGCCACGTCCGCATTCGCCCGTTCAAGGCAACCTGACTGCAATTACATATACCGACAGAAGAGGCTTACGAGGTTGTGCACATCTATTTGCCGGACTCGCTCGGGATGGACTTCATTTTCGACTGCTTTTTCGAGCAGACCTTTGATAAAATCACACGTAGCGGACTGCAGGATCGCAGATCGAGGCGTGATGTACTGGACCATTTGAATGCAGTGATTAGTGGGTGTAGTGACGGTTAGTGTGACCTCCAAGCGATGGTGCCAAATTCATCAAGTTCAACTAAATTTCAGGACAAAATGTGCATACGGAGGAGGTGGCCAGACTGGCCGTTTTATCGGCAGTGAAATTCCACCGCGATAAACGGGACGCTAATGGAGATGTAAGTGGATAATTATTTGCAAAAATACAAACCACTCCCAACTGCCACTTGAAATTCTAAACAACGTACAAATGATTTGTTAATTGAGCGTGTGCAGTCGGAATTCGGAATGTCGAAAGCACTCAACACATATTAAGCCAGTCGCATAATGTAGTTTATTGTTTGCTATAATTCACACTTTGTGGTTGGGGATGGTTTAAGAGGTCCTACATGCAGACAGTAAAATTCAAAGTTGTCCTAAAGCTGTTTCATGCGGTTTTGTTGCCTTTCAGCTGTTGAATCGTGACAACTTAATGGGGACACGGAACTTAAAGTGGATTCTTAGCTGTCCCCTGGATATATAAAATGCAGAATTCACGTCGGTATCGTGCGCATAAGAAAAATTTGTCGGTCGATGGTGAGCTTTTCGTGGTTATAGATTTTTTTTAAAGGAGGAATCCGCTTTTAGTCCGTCTTCCATGCAGAATCCCGATTTTCACAACCACAACTTGATTGAGATGCAGCTAAATTAAGTTTGTTTAAAATTTCAATAAGCGCGAAGTAACGATATCTTTGGGCAAAAATTAAAAACGTTCTCAGTTACCTATACTATAAACTGCAAAAAAAAAAAAACAAAATACTTTTCTTCAACTGTTTAAATAAAAACTGAGTACAATATAGTTTTTGGGATGTAATCATAATCTACCTATCGTTCACATTTCTATCCAAATCAAAAAAAGCCGTTTTCGAGATGTGAGCAGTTCTTAAAATTACGATTTTTGATGATTCGAATGGAAAACCAAGGACGCAATATTTCTTAGAACATCGATTTTGTTCCAAGTGCGCGTTTTGATCAAAATCGTTAAACCGTTTTCGAGTAACTACAGAAAACAATTTTTTTTTTTAAGAAAAATTACTATAGTTAAAAATCTGATATATACGATATTCTAGAGAAATAATGAGTCCAGTATTTAATTATATATAACGGTATTTCATTAAGTACGAGTTTTTTTTAAAATCGTATGTTCAAGATAAGTCCTATTTTCCAAAGTAATATTGATCGAATTTTCAGCGAAGAACTTAATGTTAACCTCGCCTACAAAAAAAGAACTCAAACGTGCTTAAAAACTCTACATGGGAACGCCGTTAATATCGAGTCTAACGTGCGAAGGAAAAAGTGCCCAGAACTGTGTTATACGGCGTTAAGCCAACCCGTTACAGTAAATAAGTTGTGTGTTATAAAATATCTTCTTTCCTCTCACATCTGTTTTTATCCGTTTTGCGGACGTGGCTTGTCAAAAGACGAAAAAGTTCTTCTTCTCTTCGATCATTCAAACCGAACACACGTTTCTCCCTAAGTGTCGTACTTCTACTACATTTAATTGAATTTATTCTTACTAATGTTATTTAATGAATAAAAATAATAATAGTTAAGGTTTTCCAAGATTTAATTTATTGATCCCAACGAAAACTTACCAAACTGTAAGCCCGCAGAATGAAAATCCGAAACCAAATTTTGTTCAGCCCTGTAGGCTACAGACCTCAGTAGAATACGGACAGACGAGCTAAATTGCGTGACCCACTTTTTTGAGTTCCTCTATCAGCGTAATGTCAGAAATGATTAACATATTGAGTTCAAAAATTCGTACGAATACAATGTCTTTCGCTACGGTTTAAAATATGGGGTTTTCTTTACACAAGAAAAATTAGTTTTCAATATTTCCAATTTATTAAACTTTTTCTGAAATATTATTATATGCAAATTCAATATTTGTTTCATCAAAATGCTGATTTAAATAATTGTTTTCTGAACTTTATTCTCGAAAAATTGAAATCCAGTATTTTTTACAATCTAGCCCGGTCTATATTAAAATAATATTTCACTCAAGACGTTTTAACAATTAAGTTATAGTCGAACCGAAATATAACATCTAGTCTGATTACATTTTAATACGCACTTAATATCCGCGAAAATATTAAAACGACAGTCGACAGTTCTGTACCGTAGCCACATATGAAGTGCCTTTTTATTTAGCATTTCAAATACTTTTTGACATATTACTAAAGTGTTGCTAGACAACACATTTCTTAAATTTGATACAATACTTCCAGACACTACAATTAGATTTAAATATATCGGTAATACTTTTGAACCCAAACATATTATTTAGTTAGAGAGAATTTTCCTACTCTTGACTATTCTATTTTCTATGGCTCATAGCAGTAAAACGACTTTTGGCATAAAATCAACTCCCAGTCAAAATTAATAGAAATTACGCATTAAATTTGACTGTTAGTAAGGAAATAAATAGATTGTCAGCGCTGATTATGTCAAATCTAAAGCTGCTTTTGTCAAATCTAATCAGTTAAAGTACACACTGTGGCGAGTTCCAAGTTGCAAGACAAGTGACAAGCGTTTTAACAGAGTTCACTAGCAAAGATGACTTTAGAGTAGAATTTAGTTTTTTATCTATATCTAAAGGCCTATATGTATTGTAATGTTTAAAACCAAAAAATAGTTTGCATACCTAAAAATAAACTATTTTTGATATTGGAATACATCCCATAGATAAGTTAAATTTAAAAAATAAATAAATAAATAGTTGGCGCAACAGGTCCGTTTGGTCCCTAGATCTAGATTCTCACAACCATTCGTTTTGTGTGGTTCTTCATTTTCGGATATACAATTTTATGCCGAGTCCAAACGACTAATTGAGAAGCTAAGCTAAGCTAAGTAAGATTGTTTCATATTCTAATATTCCAGCGGCTTGTAAAAACCAAAACTGCTACTATAAGTATTGAATTTGAGGTGAAAGTATTATATCTTAATCTGCAATTTTTTTTTCAATTTGGATACAAATGTATTAAAATTCCAAACATTTTCAATATAAATAAGGCTTTAATTTAAATGCTTAATATTTTTGCATTAAAACCCATTTAATATTTCAGGCATATTTTGTAAGTAGGCAGACATTATTCAAATTAAATAAATCTTTTATAAGTTTTTAAATTATGTTTACATAAAATATAAAATTTTAATATTGCTCGGCGTTGTCAACAACTTCAAAAATACTTAAACGCCAGGATTTTTAACAATGTTCGCATACGAGAAAGTAAGAAATAGCAACAATAGGATATTATTAAAAGCTTCTTTCGCGATGGAGCCTTTGAAGCAAAATTAGTTTTCGCGAAATATTTACCGCTCACAAGCTGATTCGATACCTGAATATAATTTTTTAAAACCGAGTACATGGGCACTTATAAACATAAGAAAAAATGTTGGCCCATGTATTAGTAAATATCCAAACAATTTTTAACTTTATACGAAAAATGAGATCGGTATGTCTTTAAAAAAAAAAAACTCACAGTAATAAATGACTGTGAGAAGATATACATGGCGCCTTCTCATATTTATTATTTATTGTCTAAATAATGTTAAATAATATGTAAGAACAAATTAAAAAAAAAATTAAAACAGTCAGTGATTGGTGGGGGGTGAGGCCTTAATTGGTAGTATTCAGTTAACAGCCATTTTTGATCACATCTACTTACTGTGCAATAACGTAAACGATTATTAAAGGCAATAACTACAAGGACGTGACATTAACCCTTCAAAACATTCCTCAAATAAAACACGCCTTTTGCATATATTATCACAAAATTGTCAGTAAAAATTGGAGTCGTTACACGTTTAATAGTCGTACAACGAAGACGTCTTTAGGAATTTCTTCATTTCAATTTTAATTAATACTTCCACATCCGCATTCACCCTTTTTCATTTCATTGTACAACCAGCAACCACCCCCGTAAAAAAAAAAAAAACCAAACCTAAAAACTAGGCCTACGGTAGTAAATAAAATAGAATTACGTTTAAAATTTTCTATAGCATTCCAGTTACGATGACATTAAGACTGTAGCTTTGGTTACGTTAGAAATGATTTTTGTGTGGTCCCATAAAAACCTAAAATAAAAGATTTATTACAAAGGTGGCGCTTAGAGGTCCTCCTTTCAGTCTTCGGTGTAATAATCGCTAAACACCCATTATCCTTCACCGCAGCGTACAAGCATTCGAAATATCCAATTCAACGAACTGGAAATTTCATTCGCTTTTTTTGTTTGTATGATTTGCAGGTCTGCCTGATGGGAAAGTACCACAACATATTGTATATAGCGCTGCGGACGTGCTGGGATTGGGGTGTACGCGATTCAGCTGTTGTTGTTGTCCTTTTAGGTGAGTATGAGTATGCACAAGAAAGGATTCTTACACATTCTTTTTTCCGTTCTGGAGGTTGGGTGTGTTGTTAATTTGTGGGGCAGCCTTTCTTATTTCAGCTCTGCATCTGCTTAATCCCCAACCAAACCAATTTGAGTAAATCCTCGGCTTGGGCATTCATAAATGCCAACAAGTGCCATAAACTGCTATTTGACAAAATAATATTCGACATCATCTAAATAGGCTCAACCGCAGTTATACACATTAGTTATGTACGGCACAGAATGCTATCAAAGTGCTGGGGGACACAAAACAACATCAAAATCACATTTCTTGGTTTATGCGATACGAATAACTTATAGGGAGAATCCGACTGTGTTCGCGACACGTTTTTCTGTGTATAATACTTTCAGCTTGTATGCGTGGTATTTCTCATGTCCCTGGTTGGTTCATTTTCTTGCCTAACGAGGTAATTTAATTTCTTCCCATGTCACAGGGAATGGGAGACAAGGCGCTTATTAAAAAAGACGAGAAACTACATTAGAGTCTGAGGTTTTCCTTTGGAACTAAACTACATAATATTTTGTTTTATAACTTTCAGTTATATGCATGTTGTGGCCCAACTTAATTTACTCCTCGCATTAGCAGTAGGTATTTTGCGAGTGTGACTTTTGTTTAATTTCTATGCGTCATTCTGTTTGCACCTTTTCCATGGCGAATCTGGCCTACTTTCTGTTAGGATAGTAAAAATTAAATTAGATGCTGTAAGTAAAATAAAGAGAAAAGGTGTAAGCTTTTGTTAACTTATTTGTCGGGGAGTTTTTGAACCTCACAAGTTTAATTTAAGTTGCAACAAACCCTCGCCAAGGGATGCCACCACATTGAGTTGATTATTTAAAATCTGTTAAATATTGGAAGCAGTGTGCAAGCGAAATAGCTGTCTTAAAACCCAAGTGGGTGAGTAGTACAAGGCAGAAGATCAAACAGATATTGCCACCAATAGTGGGGACTTTTTTTTTGCTTGTAATTCAGGCACACTTTGGGATTTTTCCCATTCCCTTTTTTAAGTCTTGCCAGTCTCAGTTCTTAACACCGTATACCATTCAAAAAAACTACTCACTTTTCAGTAAGTAAACTACTCGATTATTGACAATCAGGTATGTGGTTCACTTTTGGACGGATTCGGTGTTTAAAATAAAAAAAGAATTCCCCTAATACCTCATACAGTTTGATTTATTCCGTCCTACTTTGACTCGTCCTTATTGAAAAACCATTCACATGAAGAAATAAACCTTGGTTAGCTTTCGATTCTTGACACTTTTGAAGTACTAAGTTTTTTATTTTCACTAAAGTCAGCTCTTTTAATGACTACAGGTCCTCTTCCGAAGGCAATTCGTTGGTTAGATGGATTTGGTGCTTCGGAATATCTCACTTTTCCATTTTCCCTGTACCTATCACATTTGTCTGGCATCAATTTTCTTAGGCCCCAGAGGATGTAGAATGTACAAGGTTTTCTAATTTTAGGATAATAAAATTGTTCAGCAGAACACGCTGTACTAGCAAAATTTTAAGTCCCTCGATTATAAGCTCATCAAATTGTCAGTTGCGGCATTTTCGCTTATATTAAATTTGCTACTGCAATAAATTTAAAGTGAACAATTAAAATAGGTCTGTTCCCGAACGACATAAAACTTCGTTCCCTTCCATCCATTTTTTGCCTAGGGGAACGAAGTCTGACCTATTTGTTTGAATGCGAATAATTTCGCAAAGTAGCCAATCGACTACGTGGTAACAAAATTTCTCCTTTCAGAGGAGATCTACTCATGTGAGAAAACATTCGAGCGCATTTTCTTAGGTGCACTATTCGGACCCCATGCACCGCATTTCATTGCTGGATGGAGAAGTGATTTCAAGGATCAGGTAACTTCTGGTCTTATGAATATTTTATATTGCTTAATGTATACATTTTTCAGGATGAAAACACACGGGCCATGGTTTATTTTCTTCATCACGCAACCAGTCTGGGCTTTGAATTGCCTGTGGTAATAACACGATTCGACGAGGAGCGAATGGTGAGGTGGGTATATACCTATACGTAGACATAAATACATTCCGAATGTAAGTAGGCAGTACAGTTGCCTGTGAATACTTCGTGTGAAAATGGCATTAGGTATTTTGCAATGGGGGCAAAGGATAACAATTATTTCGGGAAGCTTATTTTTCAAATGGGTGCAGAATTGTATTCCAACTCAGAGTGGAAGAGGCCGATAACAAAACACGTTGCGGCACTGTAATGAAATACTACCATGTAAGATCGCGTAAAGTCTTTTCAGTTGCATTTGCATTGCATTTTCGAAATTCAGTTCGACGAAAAGTGGGCCAACATTCACGATTTTGCTCAAAACTTTTAATGTCGAAACATCGAACGAAAATAAAGCAATTTTGAAAAATACAGCCACAAAAGATAAAAATCGGTAAAAATCACAATTTTTTGGTCATCATGCACCACAAAAAACTAAACAATAAATCCTTTAGGCGAAGGTAAAAAGTTAAGAACCACTTTCACTGACTCAAACACAACACATTCGCTTGATTTTTGTTGTTTGTTGGGAAGATTGTGCAGAGATGTAACGCTGTGGTAATTTGTTGGCCAATATGTTGTGTAAAAGCCAGGTCACTGTAACGCTAGAATTTCCACCACTTGGCGAACTGTAGTACTCTGAAATGGACTATTCCATGTTGAGGAGGATACCACATGCTAAGACGAATAAGGTCACAATACAAATCAAAATGTTTTGTTACAACCCCTCCAGGTGTCAATGAAAAGGACAAATAAGATCGAACTTTTTGTTTCAGAAGGCTTTAAGGTATAGGTAGGATTCTTATCATCGGCAATACTCTGCAATGAAGCGCCACCCAGTGATCCCAGTTTTGGGTCTTTTTGAATTCAAAAGGGGAAAACGAAGGACAAATTTAAAAAGGGGGAACAAATTAAAAATGTCTGTGGAACGTAGATTGCTTAAAAATGTAATTAAAACATATTTTCATTTCGAAAATATAAAACATGAAAGAAAATAGCCGATCGAGCGTCTACTTACAATTTTTTTTGCATCTGAATGCATTCACTCGTTCTTAAGCATTGAATCTAAAGAAAAGGAAATTATTGTATGACATTTACAATTTTATATCATGAGCTTATTTTAAGCTTAGCATAATATGAAAGCAAGTGCAAATGTCACTTAGGGGAAGAAAGGGGATATTTCTTCCGAATTTGCGGGAAAACTAATGGTTTTGTATTGAAAACAGGCCACTCATTCCGTTACATTTCAGATGATAATCGTCGAAATGATAGAGCCCCAAAACTAGCAACTAAGTAAAATTACAAGCTCGAGAGCTTAATCCAGTTCATTTCCCATTAATGTAATGAAAGCTGACGATATTCCACAAAATTCGAGCAGAATGTAACTTTTAATGGTGATTAAAGTTTCGAAAACGATATCGTTCAGACCATCGTTGATATACGGAATCTGCCCCCAGGAAAACAGTCTTCAAAGTCTGGGTGCATAGGTGCCACCTTGGGGGTTCAAAGTTTTTGGATTTATCATTTCGCTGAAAGATAGTGTATTTTTGAGCTTTCACATTATTATTCTCATCGTGGGATATGTTCCTTTCCTTTCTTGGACTCTTCATTGACAACAATCTGTTCACAGAAAATAGCATTTTTTTCAAACTTATTTCTTCCGTTTTACTTCTACTCCCCAATCAGTAAATTTACTTAGCTTATCCTTCGAACTCTTTCGAATGCGTACCAATGTTTGCTCAAGAAGAGCATGTACCAATGCGGTACTTAGCCTTTTTGCTTTGGTATTCTTATATAAATTGTAGGACGACTAGAGGAACAGCATGTTTACAGCTTCGGTGGTTCGCCCTCGCTTTGAAATTGATTGGATATATCAATACTCTACCTTGCAGTAATACTACCTACCTCCACTTCAATGGGTATAAAAACTCACACTAGTTCCAACTTTAAAACGAACAAACCACCCCCGACAATAGTGACGAGCGATTACCAACAAATGAGGACAATTAAAACGATGTCACCCCAAGCGTAATTCCGAGATCAAATTACTTTGCAAACAAAAATGTGTCAAATTTCAACTGTAGGATTTCGCAAATTAATTTGATGTTTTCGAGCTCTCTGAAAGTTGAAAATTGCCAACCCACCCTCTGACATAAATGTAGTACCAACACGTTTTCCTGTCGTTCACATGTTTAATTTAATTAAACACAAAAGCTACAGTTACATTCATTAAGGGGGTAAACGTTTATTTAACGAGGCTTCTACGCCCTGCACGTAGGTAGCCGGTTTTAATGCAGTCGGGATCTTTCACAGCCCAAAGTCGTCGCTTTCGCTTTGGATTGCCGCTGGGAGTTTCAAAAAAGTCTAATAAAATGTGACCGTATGTCTGAAGTATATTCTAACCCAATGGGATATAAAAGTGTCTGACTACCAAGTGTCATTTCTTACAGCGCTTTTTATAACAAGCGGAGGAAATTTGATTGCCTCCCATTTTAAGAAAAAAAAAAAATAAAAATTTATTTACCAACTCAACTTATTGTTTCGTAAGCTCTGCTGATGTTGTCATTCGCCCTCTTTGTAGAGTCCCCATCGCTCTGAAGTTGGGTGGGCATGCAAACACAGACAAATATATTTTATTGGGATTCTATTACCTCCTGGGATAAGTACTTAAATTTTGTCTGTAGGGTAGGTACATTGAAATATTTACATCGGCATGATTTACCGATAAAAAGTTTTTTCCATAGAAAATGCTATTTTTGACACATGCAGCATACTTTTCATGACAAGTGGCAGATAATCATAAAAATTACACAGAAAAGTCCTTTTTTTTCATTACACCTCATAATTTGCCAATTGGGTCGAAACGACGACCCAGTATTACGTTTTCCAACTGAATTGAGCACAGGCCCTGAGGGCGAATGAGCACATGACACATGTCTGTAGATTTCGCTCAGTGGAATTGACTTTTCACTTTGTTTTCATAAGTTTGAAGATTAAGGAAAATAAGTTACGTATACGCCCCCGAGTGTGCTTATCAACTTGGCATCTGTCAGTAATATTTCGGGGAAAAAATTAACATCACTGAGACATATTTTTTTACTTACAGATTTATTGACATACCAATCGAGTCGTGTGGCAAAGCATCACCTTTACGTGTGGCTCTACAGGCCAGCGCTCCCGATCTTCTGCTTATCCTGTTGAGGTAGGTGCTATGAATATTGATTTGTTTCATTCATTTTATTTTATGTTTGTGGAAAGGTGATTTTTATTCATTTCCATTGATTTGTATGTTTTTTTTCTGGTCTTTAACTTTATTTGTTTGCTATGGCAGAGTAACCTTACACGAGTGCGGGTGGTAGGTTCAAATTTCCCTAAAATGTTTGTGGGTGTTTATAATGACTGACTGATGGAAGCATTTAGAAGCAATTTAGAACTCATAGGAATAAAATATTGAAAAGACGAGGGCTTTGTAATGGATGACCGACAAAAATCAAGTCTACTGAGATGGTTCTGACATCGAGGACAGAAACTTTTATATGTCACTGAAAAATAAAGTGAGTACTACAATCAATCTGTCTTCGTTTGGTAGCTTTGTGCTTTTAAGAGATACATTTTTCTTGTGACTACTAGCATCCATTTTTTGAATTCTTCTATCTGTTTTATTATCTATTAAGACACCTAGGTATGTATAATTCATAGGAAGTTGTATTTGAAAAGAATTGGAACTGCACCCCGAATCTTTGTGGAAGTTGTTGCTGTTACGCGTATGGACAGATAAAGAAAATTTAGTGCAAGAGCTAGAGTAGAACTTCTGACCTTTTGAAAATATGAACTTCTGAACTTTTGAAATTTTTAACTTTTTAACTTTTGTACCTTTGAACTTTTGAGCTTTTGAACTTTTAAACCTTTGAACTTTTGAACTCTTGATCTTCAGAGCTTTTGAACTTTTGGACTTTTGAACTTTTGAGCTTTAGAACTTTTGAACTTTAGAACTTTAGATCTTTAGAACCTTTGAATCTTTTAACTTTTGAACTTTCGAGACTTTGAACCTTTGAACTTTTGAAATTTGAACTTTTGAACTTTTGAACTTATGAACTTTTGAACTTTTGAGCTTGAACTTTTGAACTTTTGAGCTTTTGAACTTTTGAACTCTTGAACTTTTGAACATAGAACTTTAGAACTTTAGAACTTTAGAACTTTAGAACTTTAGAAGTTTTGAACCTTTGAACTTTTGAACTTTTGAACTTTTGAACTTTTGAACTTGAACTTTTGAACTTTCGAACCTTTGAACTTTTGAACTTTCGAACTTTTGAACTTGAACTTTTGAACTTTCGAATCTTTGAACTTTTGAACTTTTGAAATTTGAACTTTTAAACCTTTAGAACTTTTGAACTCTTGACCTTCAGAACCTTTGAATCTTTGAACTTTTGATCTTTAGAACTTTTGAACTTTTGAACATAGAACTTTAGAACTTTAGAACTTTAGAACTTTAGAACTTTAGAACTTTAGAACTTTAGAAGTTTTGAACCTTTGAACTTTTGAACTTTTGAACTTTTGAACTTTTGAACTTTTGAACTTGAACTTTTGAACTTTCGAACCTTTGAACTTTTGAACTTTTGAAATTTGAACTTTTAAACCTTTGAACTTTGACCTTTTTAACTTGAGAAGTTGAAGTTTGTCAATTACGCCGATTTGCTCAATCTATTGCTAGTCAAGGAAACAACGTCAATAGTTGCTGTCGACAAAAATCTGATTTCCATAGCCAAGCAGTGTAGGTACTTGCTGTTTTTACACTTGCTGCAAAAGTTGCTCCTTAATAGTTTCGATTTGCCCAACTTCACTGGGGTAGTTAGCAAGTCCTTGAAGCGAGCGTAATTCCTCAACTACACACAAGGCAAAGTCCATCGTCCTACTCTTACTCGATTCAATGGGGCAAACAAAAGAGCAATTCTCACAATCAATCTCGTCGGTGTTCAATTTCGGAAGAAACTCTGCGAGGCTAAGGAGCCAAATGGGAATTCAAAAATGTGCACCGACATGGAAAGTGGATGCACAACTACTGTGCAAGGGATTGCCAAAAAGCACAAGACATTGTGGAGTCGTTTTGTTCGCCTTCAACTCGTTTGTCATATACTCCGTACAAACATATATACAAGCACGAGTATACTGTGTCGTTTACACCCACCCTATCTAGCAAGGCTACACAGATCGGGTGAATATATCAACGTGTGCCATTGCAAATGCTATGCTAATGTACTTGGGACTTTGCAAAATATTTATGGGAATTTTATTTTAATGGCTTTTACCCATTATTGGATTGGTTGGGATTTGCCACAGCCAAATAACTTTCAAGTGAAGCTTAATGGATTGATTCGGAGATTTACCCCTTTGTCGGTGCGTGCACAGATACACATGTTTTCAATTTGAGGACTTGCCTCCGATTTAATGAATTCCGTATTAATTGATAATGCGAAAGGAGGTGTCCTCAGTACACTTGTAACTACGGGTGTGGAATGAGCTTTTATTTTCTTAGAGAAACGTGATTAGAATGAAAGGAAATTAATTAAACTTTATGAATGGGAAAAGTTTTATCCATTCTGAAGGAGACTTGCAAAACTTAATTGAAATCGGGAATAAAATTAAGCACATTTCAATTGTTTGCTGAGTGGTGTGTAAGTTGGGTAATTTAATTCCCTATGCATGGGTGACCACTGGTTTTGAAGTGTGCTGAAAATCTTTGGAAATAGTTTAGTGCAGCCTTACTTTTAGTTCATGATCGTAAAAAGTGCTTTGCTCGGGGAGAATCCATGGAAAATCCATGAAATGAATTCTTTTTCCAAAATTTTCAAGCGAGGGAATCTTTGTCTTTCTTTTGATTATTACAGTCTGCACTTCAGAATTGGCGTGACACATTCCGGTAGGAACACTTTTTAACTGTAGAGAACTGATTACCTCGGAGCTCGGAGTATTTTCACCGGTTGTGCGTCATCTTAAGCAATGTGAAAAACTGTTGTAATATGTTGAGGGGGCTTTCTAAAAATACTTTTTACCGCCCGAATTACCCGAAGGCATGGTGTTGGAAATACCCGGTTATCTTGAAAGCTGTAGCGGTTTTTCAACCAATCTTACTTTCAGAAAAAAAAAGTGAATTGCGAGTGATTTTAAATAGAGCAACCATCAAGAGAAAGCCGTTCAAAAATGCATTTACTCTGATCATCAGAATCAGAAACTTTTGAACTCGGAAACGAGAAGTTTCTTCTAAGGTCATAACCATTAACAAAGTAACAGGTCATATTTAGTGGGAAGAACTAGATTCACATAACGCTTTGGTCGGCACTGCCTTTAAACGATTTAGTACTTATCATTTCCATGTGCATAAAAATACATATCACTCTTCGCTCAGCGCAATCATGTGTCACACCATTAACAAGGACATTTCATTGTTGGAATTATTTTTTATCAACAGATACGGAGCAGAGCCCCATCCACCAGACGGTGGTTCTTCAGCTGTACTTGCACTATTAGACAAACTTATGGAACGAGAGCGTCACTACACATATCAAAATGTGTCCTGTCTAAACATCCTCCTACGAAACATACCGCTCATTGAGATGCCATACGAGGTGAGTATACACTATACACTCCTTTCCTTAATGATGTGCAATTTGTTGAACGTGGGCGCCACACAAGGGTATTTCAACAGCTTAAGAGCTGCAAGATGCACACATACATACATGCACCGACGCTCATAAGGTCTATAAGGTGATACCAACATTTTTGAGTTCCCATAAGGACATATTGACCAACATGGTCAATATATGACATGACATGTCTACTTACATGTATTTACTATACCAAATTTAACATTAAGTAATTGACGTTGGGATATTATTTTCCCTGCCACCAGATTCAGCGTGACGATTAAAGTTGTGTTTGTGGTTACTTTTCACAGGCCGCCCTATTTGACGAAAGAAGGGAGATGTTCCTGGAAAAGTACGGAACACTGCTACTGGACAGGATTATTCAAAAGGAACAGGTCTTCGGAATTATGCCCCTCAAACATCTTTGTCGGTGAGTAGAGGTTGAATATTATTGCCATGTAACTGAATGAATTTATTCTGTCCTTGCTGATATCAGAGTCAGACAAACTATTATTTGAATAATAAATAGCCTCAGTGTGAATGTTTGTAAGGACGATTATTTCCTGGTTCGGGGTGGGGGAACCTTTAATTGAATTCTTCGCTAGGGGCAATTAAATTAATGGAATTGATTGTGTTTCCTGTTTGGTTGAACAAATTATTATTTGTTTGCGTAAGTGCATCGTTTGGACGGTGGTGGAAAAACAAACAACCGACTTGCTTTCGCTTCAGGAACCGACTCGTTGCTTGCCTATCGGTCCGTTTGGAGCCTCAGGGTCATTGTGCCCCTAGCTCAACCGACGACATGTTGCTGAGCGCAACAGGACAAAGTTTCGTACTCAACGATTTGTTATTTGACGCTGTAATTATTATTATTATGTGAAAAGGGTTATTTAACTGCGGCCTTTTGGTCTTTTGAACCCCCTGCTTACGCCTCAGAGATGATTTGACACTGTTACTGCTAAAGAACATGAAGAACCATAACATCATAATGATTTCTGGACAACTTTCTGCAGAAGCGAAAAACATTTCTGAATGGAGTCGCAATTTTATCGTCTGTAATCAGAACTCACAGATCGGTGACTAGTGTCTAAACCCCGATGATAAGCATGAAGAAGTTATGTTCAAGAAGGATTGCTCTGAACTCTGCAAGGCACGAGAAGGTAACAACTCCTTTTAATTCCGTGTTGAAGGGACAACAAGTCTGAAGTTTTGGTCCTACGATCAGTCATGTGCGAAGTATTGGATGTGGATGTAAAAACTGACCCTACCTTCTTTCAGTAGCAAAAGCGAGAGTAGATAAGTACTTTAAGGCGAATAGCTGCAGAGGCCGCCGTTGATTTTTTTTTTTTCAATTCAATTCAATTTATTTGGCAAAGTACAAATAAGAACAATTATTGTCTTTTATAGTACATTGATTGCTGAAACTATCAATAGATGTCAAATAAAACAGAAAATCCAGTACTCCAACAGTGAGAGCATTTCAACTGCTCCACTTATTCAGAAACAAGAAGTTTAAATTTCCTTAAATTACCACGATTTATTGCTTTTTTCAAGGCAGCCTAATAGGCAACGATACGATTCTGTGACCCCGGAACTTACAGCTTCCGATTAATTCTCTGTCAGAAGAAAAGACTCATCCCAGTGTGCAGCTTCATTCGAAATTATCAAGCTTGTGTCATCATTAGAGGGAATATAAGTCATCCATAAATCACTGCCTTCCAGAGAAGGGGAGATAGAAACTTGTACATTTTTTTAACTGATAGATGTCCCACCCTGAGTTGATTATCTTACTGTTGGGCAGCAAATTAATCAAATACCAACAGTCTTTGGAAACTCCGATTCAATTAGAAACAATAACAGTAATAACAAAAAAATTTATCTATTTTATTTTTAAACTAGAAGTGTAAAATTTAGATTCAGTGCAGTACATTCACAGGAAAAACATTCAAAATACATCTACCTGAAGGAAATTTGAAGCACAAACAAGTCCGCTGTCATTTCGTACGTCGTATTTAGCTTAAGTGAACCAAGAAAAACATTTTGCAATGATGTGACTCCCATTTTGACACTGATGATCAATACTATTCGACTTAACATTTTTGTAAATTAATACACCAACTCTATATTTGACATTTCTGTTTAATTTTGTGTCCAAGCAAAACAAGTAGCCTAAGTTCTATCCCACACTCTACAGTAACAAAACGGAGCGATAGGAGGTCAAAAGAAATCAAAAGAAATGTCAATATGGTCCCGCTAAGTATGCAAAGTACCTATGCTTGATTTGAAAAAGAGGTGCAACTTTCATATTAGTTTCGGAATTTCTTAAATTATCGAAAATACATAAAGGAACCGAAAATGGAAACTTCCTTTTCTTATTTAAATCAAAAAACCTTCTTTTTATACATTTGAACATTCAGTTTGAGTATCGTATGATTATTGTATTGGATGTAAAATATTTTCTGCGTCTAACTCTGCATTCAATTTAATTATTCAAACATAAATCATCTAACACTAGCACCTCGATTAGCAACAAATGAATTCAATTTACTAACCCCTAAAAGTAAGCAATTGTAAAGGGGTTTCCAATGAGAGGTGTTATTGTGAATGACCCGCTATTTCGGTAGCTGTCACTTTTGAAGCTTTTATTCTTTGACATTTGACAAGTGAAACTACGCCATTGCTAAAAATGGAACGATACACTCTTCAACAACGCATTGAAATTATTAAAATTCACTACAGAAATGGTGAAAATCTTGCAGCCCAGTTCGCAAAACTAAAGCATTTCTTGGTCGTCGTGAAGCACCTTGTCAGACCGCAATACAGAAATTGGTGGAAAAATTCGAGCTATTGGGACAAGTTGGTGATGTGAAGAATAAAACCCGTGCAAGTCGCTCAAGAACAACTGAGAATATTGCTGCTGTAGCCAAAAGTGTTGAAGAAAACCCAGGTTTGTCCATTCCTCGTCGTTCTTTAGAATTTGTGAATGGATTGCGCTATCGAGAGATGATTCATGATTTTTTATGGTCGGATGGTATTGATCTGGACCACGTTTACTTTCACCAAGACGGCGCTACGTGCCACACAAGCAACGAAAGCATTGATCTTTTACGGGAAAAGTTTCCGGACCGTGCTATCTCTCAAAGAGGTGATCACAATTGGCGACTTGCAACTTCTTCCTTTGGGGCCACGTGAAAGATAAGATCTACGCCAACAGCCCAGCGTCGATTCAATACCTCAAAGATAAAATTCGTGAGGCTATCGAGGACATAGGGCAGCCACTTTGCGATTTGGTTATGGAAAATTGCATGAAAAGGACATGGTCCTGTATGCGTGCTCGTGGTGGCCATTTGGCTGATGTTGTTTTTCATTATTAACGGCATACCTTTCTCTTTATTATGAAATAAACATCCGATCATTTATCTCAAAAACTGACATTTTTCTTTGAATACCAAAATAACAACTCTTTATATAAATCATCTCTGTCCGTTTTCCTGAAATTGAACAATAAGTATTAAGCTGCAAATTTTATACAATTCAAACAAGTTGAATGTTCGATTGAGCTAGATCGAAGGGATTTTCCCAGCGTTCAGTGTGTGTGTTTTTTCTTTCTTTTTTTGTATCCACCTTTTGTACTTTTTTTTTTTGTTATTTTGCTCACTTTTTTAAATTGAACTGGAGTACAATATGAAATAATATGAATAGTAAAGCGTATGTGCCGCATGGGATTGAGGGAGATAGGGTATGAAATGTAATTGAGATTGGGAGGGAGTCACCCTCAATTGTGATTTAAAATGCTCTGTAGCTTTATAGTTATTATTGTGCATGCCACAAAACTATGTTTGTGTTCAGTATTGTTTTTGTTGCTCTCTTTCTAAATTTTCATATAAAAATAGTAAAAATACTATATACTGTAGCGTACAGTGGCGGTTGTAGGTCGGTGGAGCAGAAGGGGCGAGTGGACGTTCGATCAAACACCCAGTTGAAATCTCGTGCGTTACACCTCTCTTGGTGCAATAAAACAACGGAGTGTTATTTTCTGCTTTTTATTTATGTCTATGTTTTCAAAAACTCTTAAGGAACTGACAGTAACTCACCAAATTTTGTTTAATAAAAAAAAATCCTTTGTGTGATCTCCACCCACAAGTATGCTGTCCGGGGACTGCAGTACCTGCTGAAGTGTTGATACCAAAAAGGTCAGCCAAGGGGCAAAAGGGGCAATTAATGCGCAAGTGTGCTGCGATTCCCAAGAGGCAGTAGAACACTGACCGAAGTGGTTCTCGCTACTCGCATCAAGCTTGTATGCAGAATTTTAAAATAAGTAAGTTAATTCGCGCAAAGAGTGTGGTGTGTTTCTCTCAAAAGGCAGTTGTAAACCGTCCGAATTGCTCTAAACACGTCAAACTCTTGAAAGACCCAGAGTAAAAGGCAGTTAACACTGATCGGTGCCGTCCTTTTATACCCATGTAGGCAGAGCTTTAAAAAAATCGGTTGTTGGTTATTTTTTAATTTCAAATCCAATTTGGAATTTCGGTAATAATTCAGAAACCCTACTGGAATTTTCCCAACAAAGTTATATTTTAACTTTTGCCAGTTCTGTTGATAGGTAGACTCTGTGAACTGTGACTCTGTGGAACAAAAACTGACGGCTGAAAAGGGTCCACTCTTCATCCTGTTTTGGGATGCTTCTCCCCATTTTTGATGTCCAATAACGATAAAATGGTATTACGTAGAAAAGCCATTCATAAAATTAAATTCCACTACCCCAATAAGCCCTTTTGATCTCCTCAGCACCAATCGTTGTATCAGCTCCTGGTTTAATTACATTTTGATACATTCTCCAGCACACTTGCCCAAGTGTCTATCAAAGGCGGTGCTAATTAGACGAGGGAGAAAAACCTTTCAGAAAAGGTATAATCGCAATAAAATGCCAGTCAGATACAGGCACCCTTTGCTCGTTGAATGCACCTTCTAATTAATGGCCTGTGCTTCCAAAAGCTTATGCGTCTAACTCTGCGCCATAGACCCTTTGACTTGAGTGCACCAAAGTGAAGTCACTTTGATCTCAACTCAATTGGGTGAGTTATGACAAATTATCATGCTGATTGGGGAGCTGCTTTCTCAGAATGCGTTCAAAATGTCCTTCAATGGCAGCTTTGATTGGCAATCACCATGGCTATTCCATAAATCATTTCCCAGCAATTATGGAGGAGTTTGTTTTTCCTCGAACAGTCAACAGTTTGTTTCTTTCTTTTTAGTTAGAAACTATTTTAATTTGATTACTTTCTCTTCCTTTGCAGTTGCCGTATCCGGGATCTCCTGCGGGCAGCTGGCCAGCTACCCGATGGCATTGATACCCTACGCTTACCGAGGAAACTCCAGCGCTATATCGATTTGATGGAGGAGTAGCAGCAATAAATTTTCATAGTTTTTAATTAGAAAAACATTTTATGTGCGGCAGTGGGCGCGAGTGTATGCAAAACATTCAATTAAAGCAATCGATTTTTTCTTGGGTAGATTATTCATATTATGTAAAATGTGTACTCACTTGTAAGTATCCTCGCTGACGTTGATTCGTCCCGGAATGCCAGTTGTTTCCGTTCGGCTTGTCAGATTGACAGTATTGCCAAATAGGCAATATCTAGGCACACGATTGCCAATAACGCCGGTCACCACTTCGCCCGAATGTATTCCGATTGTGATTTGCTGTAAATAATAAAGAGGATTACAATAAAATGGAGTCGGGTTTTGCTTTTCCTCTTTTCTCATTTGAGTGATTTTCTGTATTTGTTTTGGCGCAAATTATCAGGGCAATCGTTGTGCACATGTCTATTCTCTGGACGATTGTATTAGGGCTGTTGGCGGGGCTACGAAAATTTCCCTACCCCGATCACATAAAGTTGTGAAGTATTGTAAATCTCTTTCGGGACATATATGGATGAAAAAAATAAAAATAAATAAATATAAATCGTCTCGAGGATTTCCCCAGAGCACGGAAGTTTCAAATGGAACCGATATCAATAAATTGGTCGTAAAATAAGCGGGAGCCTGGGAGGTCGTAAAATGAGTTATTAGCCAAAAGAGGCAGTATATACCGCTCTGTCAATGCCCTTGTCTCTGTCACTTGAGGAATAGAACACTTGGAAAATATTACGACATACAAGAACTCTCAGATGTCTCTTTATCCGATCTTTACAGGTTCATAAACACATCAGGAGGGCTGGACAAGGTCGAGTAACCGAGAGGGAACAACGCTAACGCCAACAACATCGGCTAACTCCAATAAGGGCATCACAATGGGTCCACATGGACCTAAGCGGGGTGCGGCAGGACTCGCTTTTGCCGTACCCACCCATAAACCTAACCTATAATTATACCGCTCTTCTAAATGGAAGGGTTTTTTGAACACCCCGAGGAAGGGCTTTGTTTTTTTTTTTGAAACAAGCCTATGGAAAACCGAAAGTTGTCGTACTTTTTGTTTGGCTGTTTTCAACTTTTATGACATTTGACGAGTGTATACTTGATTGGAGGTAAACAAATTTGAATGAACTGCTTACAAGCAAATTGAGCCACACATTGAATTATAAATTGGGTTGATCTCTTTTTCCACCTGGATTCACAGTGTGACACTGCATACCAAGCAACTGACGCGAGTTGTCGTACCCATTTCAACCGTATTGTGAGGTTAAAAACTCCAGCCAGACAACCGAAAACATTTCCTTCTGATCAGAATAGATAGGACACAATCACTGTGATATATATACAGCAAACTGTCAAGGACATTTTATTGCTAAAGCCAATCTGCAGCTCCCAAAATATCTGCCACTTCCATTGGCTGTCTGTCCTCACAATTCAACGAAGCTGAAATCCTGTTTAACTCAATTATTCAAACCAATCCCCGTCGCCGTTCTAAATGTTTTATGGAAATCCATACGATTAACAATATTCGTATGCTTAGCAGTGTCATACATCAGGAACCCATTAGTTTTCTCTCTTATTTTTGTATACAGCTGTCAAAAAGTTTTCCATATACAACGAAACTTTGCAAAACATTTCCGAAAAGTTAGAGCGTCATAAATTTTATATCAATTACGTGAATAGCAAATTTATTCAAACTCAATTCGACAGCAACTTTTCAGTCCTTTAGCTGGGTGGGCAAAACTTGTATTCCTCCCTTCCCAACCGCAGACAATTGAATGACATTGTCGCTCAATTGTCATCGAACATCCTGCCTCGGCCCGCCTTTGCACAAAAGGCCAGCACACACCACAAACACACACACACAATCCACTCATTCGCATTACAAAAGTTCTCTATTAAATTGTTCATCTGGCCGTGACAAAGAAAGCAAAAGGGCACGGACAAAAAATCATACTTGCAAAGGCAAAATGTTAATGATAAACTTTTCCAATTTGTTCAATTGGAGCGAAAGTTATCTGTGCACACACAGTGTCCTTCTGTGGAGGACTTTTCAAACGTTTGTTCTTGTATATAACGCACGTAAGAGGGTCAGCTTCCGCTCAGCGGAATTGAATGTTACCCACGTTTGGTTTTGGAACCCTGAATGAGTCGGAAGATGAAGAACGCGTGGTGCACTCCTCTCCAAGTGTGTGAATGTGCAATTGGCACAAGTACTTCTGGCTTGCCTAAGATCCGGAAATAGTTTCGCTCCGCACAGTATACGTAACAAGTGGAAACTCGAAAATTGAGTAGTGGAAGTTTGCTTTGCATATTCGTGACCCCGAAAATGAAACTAAGGAGATTGAGTGCAGATCAAGAAGAACTTTGCGAAGTGTCCAACAGATAGCTGCTCGGTGGTGTATAGGGGTGGGTGCAAGAGTTTGCTCCTCCAACGAAGGATGACACTTGGTATGATGAAAAGTTGCACAATTCTCTTTGGGGGATAATTTAATTATAATTAAGTGCTCACCATTGGATTTGGTCCCATGTTGACGTTTTTTGCCATATCCATCATGTCCATTGCCAGGCGGGCTATACACTTGGCATGGTCCTCACAGGGATCTGGCAGACCGGACACAGCCATATATTTGTCACCGACTGTTTCGACCTGCAAATTTTGAAAGAGTGAGTGGAAATTAAAAAAGTTTTTATGTGGTTCTGGGGATGAATAGGAGGCTGTAATTTGAGGACAGCTTGTGTGTTTGGTTTTATTAATCAGTTTTAAAAGCAGTTGGGAAGTACGGTCGAGTGTTTTGTTTTATGATGCCAATTTGTTGTAATGGCAACAGGATAGTTGATAATACTTCTGGAACTAGATGCAAGACTGGATTCCTAATGAACTCAGGGTTCGACCACTTTAAGTGCTGAATTCTCTGAATGATAGAATGGGATTTTGTGACAAAGCAAGTAATTCGAATTCAGCATGGGCTCTTTCGAAGGCTAATGAAGATGTCCTTGGTATCATCGATAATTCGTCGTAATACATTTCGGTCCGTTGTGTCTGCTGCTAGTTATGCGATGTCACTCGACTTGGTCAAGAGACTGCGCATTGCGTGTTTGTCCACAATGCTGTCTTTATAGGTAACGCGTTAATTTATGGACGGAAGACAGTTTATTTGACACTCACGGATCACCGTAAAGAAGATTTATTCGGGTGGAGAAGTTATCTCGCGAAAAATATGCAGCAGTTAAAATGGTAGCGGATAGCGGCTTTGTGATGCTTTAGGATTGTACGCCGTCCAACGGCTGTACAGATATGGTTCCAATCAATGGATCGAAGATCCAGCACAGACGTTAAATGATAATGCGTTCCCATCTGGCGGTAGACTAATCGGCCAGTCATTGTCCTCCAACAGCATAACGCTTCTAGTCACAAAAGCAAAATGGTGATTCAACTTTTACGGATTATTGAACTAGAAACACACAACTGGGCTCTCTGAGGAGCAAATTTAATGTCAAGGAAAAGTAGATAAATATTCCTCTGACAGGGAGTGGTAAGTAGACCGTTTTTGTAAGAAAAAAGCTCAGGGATTGTTTCGCTATAAATATTACGCACGTTTTTTTGTTGGAGTGATATTAAGTTTATTTTTGACAGCTTCATATGAATTGTTTTCCGATGTCCACCGACAAAAATCAGCAGCGGAATTTATTTAAGATTTCTAGCGAAGTGTGAAAATGTGAGCAATATAGAAAAGCATTTTTTTTTTGTATTTCAATTTGTGTTTACAGTGCCAAATAAAGCGAAAAAACAATCAGCAAACAATACGAGGACGTCAAATCAATGCTTCATCGCCTTTCGATTATTTTTGTTTTCGAAAACGGAAACCTCGGATGTAATTTGATATTTAAGGCTCCGACAAAGCATGCATTGCGGATAATTTTCCGTTCCGATGGATAACTCGCTAGGGCCGATTTATTTCAAAGCCCTTTGGCGGTTATCGGTTACTTGTGTTATGTCGCTGTTGATGAGTATTTTTTCTAATAAGCATAAATTTCATGTATTCTGTTCTAACATAATATTCCTTCGTAATAAACTCATTCAAGAAATCAAGGATTTGATAAAATGTACTCCTAAGACTGAACCCCAAAGCGAAAGATTTGATCAAAATGGAACAAACCACTTTCATGCATTAACCAATAAAAATTTGGATTTTTATTTTACTATTCTAAGAGGTCGGTTATCAATTAAGAGTTTAAGTAACGAAATTTTAAATTTGCAAAGACAAGTCACAGCTTATTCACAGTCAACAAAATTTAGACGCGTTCCACAAACGAGCGATCTTAATTCCAAAATTGGAATTTTAATGCAGATATTCATTGAATTCGCGGCTACCAGTGACCAAATAAAATGTGTATCAAAAGAATGGACTGTCAGAACTTGCCCATCTCGTTCGTGGGTGGTCACTCTGATTTGAATAGGCTTTTATACACTTTAGGTTCGTTCGGGTACTTTTTTGCAAACGTTAAATTATTAAAAATTTTCTAAAAAACTGCGCGCGACCACGTACAGAGAAAATTGAAAGAAATGAGAGAGAAATCCATTTCCTCTCTTTTCATTTTTTATTAATTTTCTACTCGCCTAATTTAGACTTATTGAAAAATGAAAAATGAAAACTGACAACTAAGTGACAGGTCAAAATTTTGACAGGCAAAACTCTTCTTATTTTCGTCTTTAACGGTGTCGGAGAAAGAAGTTGTAATTAAAGTTTCTACCAGAATATATCACCCCATTCGAAATGAAAAGTTGAATAGGTATTTAGCTTATGAAAAATTCAATTCCAACTTATTTTTTAGGTGCTGCATTTAAAGATAACCCAGTCCAATAGCAAAATGACATTTCTTAAACTTTTTGTAAGAAAACCGTTCGAGTACTTCTCTTCAAAGTGAAAGATTTCTCTCCCGATTTGTGAGATTTGACGTTTTTCATTGTTCTATGCTGAAAGTACACGAACGAACCTTTTATTAATTGAGATGTGAACATTAAAACCACGCTCCAAAAAGTATAAATCTGTAAACAAGCACTGTCCGCTCACAACCCGCTCATTACTTGCACTGTGACAGCAAAACGTACCTTGTAAATATTCGGATTGCGTTTAGAATCGGTTAAGGCATCAAATAGGGTATAAAGCTCGTTTAACATTTTGACAATTTTCATCGCACCCTCCGGATCGGTATTAGCCGCACAGTACTGCCCGAATCCCACGATTCCCGAAAACATCAACGTAACCGAGTCGTATCTGAAAAGAAGACCATGGCAGAAAATATTGGGAGGAAAATATAGCAATCCCAAATAGCTCTGCAAACTCACCTCTTAGGCGCAACCGGTCTCTGATGCCGCAGTTCGTTGGCCACCGATTTAGGCAGAACGGAATACAAAAGCCTTTAATCCAAGCGTAAACAGAGAAAAAAAAAAAAAAAAATCAATAACGCTCTTCCCAAAATTTATCCGAATAATTCTTTTTTTTTTTTCACAGGATTCTACTAACCTGTCGGTTTTTTGCTTCTCACTCTCGAGTTCCCTGTAAGTCTGTTGCAATTTATCGGTCAACATTTCTAAATTTCGCGTCAGTTTGTATTCGGCCTCGAATTTTTCCGACAACAGCACCAAGTCCCTCGTGGCATCGTGCAACGGCACGTCCGATATGTAGAGGCCCTTCCTGCAACCAAAACAAACAGCGATATGAAATTTGGAATAAAAAAAAAAACAATTTAAAGGGATAAAGATTATTTCACCAACAGGATACGGCAGTGGAAAATTCAAACAGACAACACCAGCAAAGAAAAAGGGACATACAATTTGAGGGAAAACAACACTATTAGTAGGACAACAGCCCACCCTTGCTGTTGGCCGTGTTTAGTGTCCTTTCTAGTGGTTTATGGAAAGCATGGGTATTTATGGGAGAATGCCTCTGCTGTTTTCGGCGGTACGAGGAGGGGTTGGAGCAAACAAAGCTTCATATAAATCACATTCCCAGCTCGATATGGCATCTATTGTTATCGGGTCCTTCCTGGATATTTTATTTATTTTTTTTCCGCCTGCGGATTACTTTGTATCATGCCAGCACAAATTTTTTTGCTTTAACTTTTTTTTTTGTGCCGACTTTTGTTCCACAATTCTCATCATTGCTGTAGAAAAGCGATGGCAAACAGAGTGCAGATATTATTCTCCGGTGTATTTATGTGTATCCCATGTGCTTATAACAATAAGTGGAAAAGTTGGTCATAGAGTTGGGATATTCCGAGGATTTCATTGTTTCTTATAACAGTATACGGTCATTGTAGTTTTGTTTGATGGAGCTGGATGTAGCTCACGTCTGATACAGAAAAACCTATCCGGACGTAGGTAATATTTCCTCGTGATATAAATCGAGAAATAGACAGACCCAGGGCCGTCAACAGGGAAGGGAAGGGGGTGATTCCCATCGGGCCGGGCTTTCATGAGGCGACCGGAATTTCGAATCAAACAAATTACCTGCATTATATTATATTCTTCCTTTTTTAAATATGGAGTATTCAATGAAAAAATAAAAGCAGAGAAGTGACTGCTGAGTTGGCTCTCCGATATTGATTTCCTTCACTAAACTTACATGGGCCCGCCGTTTACCTACCCAAGTCGAGTCCGAGCTCTCTCTCGACGGCCCTGGACAGACCCACTTGCGAGATTGAAATGTAAATGATTGGCAGAGGGAAGGAAGTGTTATTCTGATGCCAAAAGTGTATGAATTGATGTCCTGTTGCCTTGACAGCAAAAAGTGTCCTATTTGGGCTGTTATGTTGTAAATGAAAGACAGCCACCTGACCAGCTCGATCGATGTGGCTTTCATAGTTGACAAAGGATGTAGTACAGCATTTTCGCTGGGCTTTGTGAGTACAGACAAACTCGACAAAACATTTCCCGTTGAATAACAATACCACAACCAGATTTAATCTCCCTATACCCAATGACGATAAGAATTAATTCCCTTTCCTCGCACCACTCACTGACTTATAAAAGGCGTGCCCAAGAGCCCTTCTTCAAATGGTGTGAAAGATATTCCCCTTGTGACCTTCATCAACGGAGATGTTTGCCAAATAATGCTCCTACTCAATCGAAGCAGTTCCGATCTTGATCCAAACGCAGACAATGCATAAAGTGTCCCAACACTTGTGCGGCTTATTCTAACACACTTATAACGGACACATAACAAAACGGCACAATGCCACACGGTTCGGGGTCTATCTGAAAATGTATCTCAAGTAGCAGTCACAGCTGTATCCAAAGTAACGCACTGAATATCGACTGAAAGGACTTTCGCCTGCGGATATAATATAATCTTTATGAATTAATTTTGATGATATAATCGGCCGGATGTGAGATAAAAAGATGAAAATGCCATCACAAGCGAACATCAAATACCTACTTACTTTGTCAAATCGTCCAGGTTCATCACGCTGGGATAGCACTGAAACAGGATTCGATCCGACTCCGAAATGTACATCATTTGGCCCTGTGAACAAGAAAAAGAAGAGTGTGAGAGAGCGATAGAGAAAGAGAGAGAGAGAAGTAAAGGGGAAGTAACAAATTTTATAACTGAACGGTAGTAATTGCTTGTTTATGACCAATCAAAGGACGAACACAAATTCTTGACTGCCTTATGCGTAACGCCAACCCTATGGTTGACTGCAATTTGCAAGGATGTTAATAAAACATGTGTACAGCGTATGCATATCGATTTCACTTATTCCGTGGGTAACCAGGCAGTATATCCTCGAGAGTTATGACATAAAAATTGAACGACCTTCGGAACGATGAAACCTTGATATTGAGGGATTTATTGAACTCACAGTGTACACATTATATAGCTACAGGGATAAAAGGGAAAGGTTTTCCTAAAGGTAAAATTTGTGAAGGGGTGCAAAAGTTCATGGCAATAACAAAAGGATACAAGCTTTTGCAATTAAAAACATATACTTAAGAAGCTACCTGGATTTGTGAGCGGTTCGGGCAACAAAAAGAGGGGATGGTGCCTACTTGCACAAAATTAAGAAGGTACGTATTCATTTAATATACATGTCACTGACTAGCTGGTACCCGATCGTCTTTGTCGCACACACGAAAAACTATTTCAATAGTGAGCAACTGTGTAAATTTATTGGATTCACGAACCTAAAGTGATATAGATTCTGAAGGACACTAAACAATAAGAAGAAGCCCTGTGCTAAGTGAGTACTATTTGTTGTCCTTCTTCTTCTTTTGTACTTTCAATCTTCTTTTTTTCTAGCATAATTTGCATTCCTGATATGCAACCATATGGTTAGCTGTCAAACTATGCTGAGCTCCGATATTTACCCAGAAACTGCTCAATCAGTTTATTAAAGAGTGTCTTCTCACTTATGCTCTGAACGAAAAAGAAATACATGTCAGAGGTCAGAGCTCTCAAGTATTGGGCTAAATCAGACACACTAACTTTTTTTTGGACAGTTCAGGGGTCAGATTCTATTCTAAGGTGAAAACGGTCAAACGTAAATGATTTTCTCTAAGTTGCAGAAGTAAATCGTTCGTGCACACGAAAACGTTTGAACATTTCGCCTTACAAAATGCCGACCCAAGGTTCAGATTCTGGAAGACGAAACGTTTAAAAGTTTTCATGTGCACGAAGAAATTTGCTTGTATAACATAGGGCAAATCATTCGTGCACACGAAAACGTTTGTTCGTTTCGCCTAACAGAATCTGACCCCAGATTTTGCTCGGAACTAAAAACGAAAACCGAATAACTCTGGCAAAAGAAGTACGATAAACTGTGACTTTTACTACGGTGACAGTTTATGCAGAGGTGGGGATTTGCTAAGCGCTAGGCTAAGGGAAGAAGTCAAGAGTTGATAAACGACAACTCACTTAGGACTGAACTCTGCTAGATAAAAGCGATCGTCTGTTTTCGCCTGCAAGAACTCTTATTCAACTTGGAAAACGAAGTACATTTTCGTTTCCATGAACGCAAAAATTACAAATATTTCAATGACGTTTTTATTTCAATTTTTGCTTCATGTAAATCCAAAAACGAAAAACGTTTTCGTTTCGTGCGAAAAAAAACGACAATATTTTCATTCTATTTGAATTTTGCTAAAGTATAAAATCCATTTGTGACTTAACCACCCAACAATTAAGGTGTCAAACGAAAATACTATTCCTTGGCAAAATTTTGCAAAAGTTTTAACGTGTACACGAAAATTTGTGTTCACTATCTTGTTTCGAATGCACAAACTTAGGTCGAATTAGCTTGTCAAATGCAGTTTACGCAGCTGAATAAATTTATTCACACTGTTGCAGAGCGTGAGTTCAAAATGCGTGGACAAAATAACAATGAACGAAAAAGAAGGAGCGAGGGGAAAATAATATACAACAGCTATCTGTTTACAATATCAATTTTGATCGCTGCTCATTGCTATACACTTTGGTATGCAAATATTCAGCAATTCCATAAAGGAGGATATTTCTATGCAAATCTAGCAATTTAATTTAAGTTTTTTCTGAAATTTGGTCGAGTTTTTTTTTTTTTTGTGTTTCTCGTGAGAATAAATTGCTTAGAATTTAATAATATTGTCTTAGAAGACTAGGACAAAAAAAGTTTCAAAGAACTGCAGTCAAAATAAAAAGTTCGGTGAACTATGAAAATAATCCTAAAATTTGTTATCTATTAGTTCCTTCGGGTTGAAACTCGATGACGTGGGCCGATTTTCATGATTTTTTTTTCTTTTGTTCGGAAAACTGTCCAGAAGACTTTGCGATTGAAATATTTAAGCAAAAGTGGTATCGCAAAATATTTCCAAACATAAAAGAAGGTAAAACAACAGAAAAAACTCATCCGTCATAGAAATACGAAAATTGTCTAATTTATGGGGCAATAAATGCATAGTAAAACAATTTTTTAATAAAATTTTGTAGTTTTCATCTATTATTAACAATTTGAACTGCCACATTTTCGAGGCGACATCTATTGTAAAACATTCCGCAACAATTCGAATTTCAACCATTGTTCAATATTCCTGCAAATATTGTGTTTAGGTTACTCATGTTTGTCTATCCATGCGCAACGAAAAAGATGTCGAAGCGAGACATTGGCTACATACACATTTCTACACACTTATCGGTGTCTGAACAACCGATCGTGCACTACCCTTCGGTCCGCTCATCAGGGGATTCGATCAACTGCAGCTGAAGGATACAGACAGAAGAATCAATCGTCGACTTTCGAGCAAGACAGCCGTTATTATCTATAATTACCTAAAATAAAGTCTTAAATATACGGACGTGTTTTGTCCAGAATTGTAAAACAGTTGCATTTTTATTCTCATAAGTTAACAGTCCACTAGCTAGCTAAAAGCCGCAAATAAATTGATCAACCGTTTTACTTTGCAAATCTACTTAATCTACGATTGGACGGCCATTTTTTGGCGTCATTTAAATTGCGCTCTGACGAAAAAATCGCGTCACAAAGCCGTCATTTAAATGTCGTTCTGTGTGATCACCATTTTTGGAATAACATTTTCGGCGTCATTTAAATGACTAGGAAAATGACATGAATTTTGTGCAATTAAAATGACGGAAAAAATGGCCGTGCGATCGCTCTTTAATGACGTCTAGACAAATGACTAAACTTTTTGGCTGTTGCGTCATTTAAATGACAAGGCACGAAATTCATGCCATGCCACTTTTCTACGCAAATGACAAATGACGCAGCATTTAATATGATATCTGTGCTTTCATTTTGGTGTTTTTCTAGTGGCGAAAGTACGTGTCGCTGTTGTGTGGCTGTTATTTCGGTAAAAATTAATAAACTGGTTTTATTTGTTTTGTTGTTTTTGTGTTGTTCGGGATTGAGGGAAATCGAATACGAACCGTCGCCGCCAAGTGCCGACAATTTGGACTGTTCCGTCAACTATTTTGTGAATTTGAATACAAAAAGTACAACAAAGTCGAGCGAATTAGACAAAACGCAGAAAGCAGGAGTGAATCGGGAAAGGAAAATTGGCCATTTTGTTTGATTGTGGCGGTGCAAAACCGGGCGCTTTCAGAAAGCTCAGTTCCAGAATACAAACTTCGCCATGTCAAAGCCGATTCTTATGGGAAATTGTTGTACTAGAGCTGGCCACCGATGCAGAAGCCAAAAAGAATTCGAGCAGTAATCCAGCACAAAAGCCACTCTTCTCGAGACGGCTCAGACACTTCTTTTGCCAAATACTCTGCTTTCGTCGCGTTGGCTTGTAATCAAGATCGTCTTCACTACTTTCTAGGACACACGCTGCCCAATCGCACAATTCGTTTTTAATTTACTATAATATTATTTTTTTCTTTTCACTGCCGAGAGAAAAACAATAATTGACAGTAGCTATGTTTTTCTCATTGGTCATTAGTCATTACCCTCTGATCGCAAAACAGATAAATGACGTGAAGTCGAAATAATAGGAAAGTTGACATTTGTCATTTTGATGCAGCAAGCCATTACCATGTGATCGCCATTTTTTCGCTCGTCATTTAATGGCATCCCAACGGAAAATTCTAAATGACTCGCAGTGTCCGTCATTCGATTTTGGAACAAAAATGACGATGATACTCATTTCGTGTGATCGCCATTTATCCGCAAATGACCAATGACGAATCGCAGCTTGAATGCCACTCTAATGCGACATTTGTTGCTGACGTCAGAGCGTCATTTAGCTTAACAGCCAATAGATGGCTCTATCATTCTATGGCGAAATCCAAGATGGTTGGCATTTTGTTACACTTTTTATTCGATTTGAACCAAGAGCGCTAGTTACGATGGCGTCATTTTTTGACGCAACTGACATTTCACCAGCAGTCCACTATATAGTACGTATGTCAACGCAGCTAAATATGTTTAATTTAAGCTCCACTTCTTTTAACTGATTTGCGGGTAGGAATAGGAATAGGAACTAGTAAGCAGAAAACGAAAAGAGCTATTTATTTCGCTTTTTAAATACGAAAAATCTACTCCCATAGAGGACAAAGATGATGCTTTCTATATTTCTTTGAGCTCTTCGACAATATGCATTAGCAGTGTCCTAAGTATCAAGGCAAAATGGCACTCGGTGCGTATAGTGAAAAAAATTCAAGGACATCTTGGCAGACTCGAACTACAACGTCACAACAAGTTAAGAATTTTGTGAGGACAATTTACACTTTGTCTTTGAAAGCAATGGAAAGAAACCGTCAGGATATTTGTCGATCACGTAGCATCGATGTAACCATTACTAAGTGCTAATATTCAGTAGAATCATTCGAAGGCGACTACCTACGTAGCAAAGGTTGTTAGTAAAAGGAACACTCGTTTCAGCAATCCTTTATCGTTTGTTCTAATACTTGCTCCTTCATATCTAACGTGCCTATATAACTGACTGACTAACTGATACTTGTTTCCGCGAAACACTTCCATATTTCGAAACATAAAAACAAATATTCGCAGTAAGCCTTCGACAGCAAGGGTAACCGCCATAACCGAATGCCACAAAGTACTTGCGAACAATTCCAAATCCACGTAGCAGCAGTTTACAAATAATAATAACATCCTTCGGGTGTTGTTTCTACCACAGAGGTAACACACAATATTTGCGCCCATAACTTGTTACGGCTACAATAATATTCCGCCAAGCTCGTGAACACAATCTCGCTGATGAGGGCTGATAAGGGGCATTACCCTGAGTGTTCGAATGCTCGGAATATGTATGTAAGTGTGTTCGACACATCGTCGCATTCAGCTCATTGATGGGATTCCATAATGAAGCATAACGACTGAATACGTACTTAAGCCGGCGAAATGTATTCCTTTGAGAAAACTTATTTGTGCGCCTTCTGCGGCAATGATTCGCCGAAGCAGAACATAAACCTGGGGATTCCCTGGGATTGTATTAACATATAAACACCCTCGACATCCTCAAAATGGTTGCCAATAACAGCTCGGATAAACTGTAGATGAAGGAATTCCAATCCGTGGACGTGACACCATTCGGCAGTTCAAACGTTACACATCGTAAGCCCTTCAATGTTCTTCTAACCCATAATACAAATGGGCATATAAGCCAATCCGAATCCGAACGGCAACCCAACTCGAATTAAATCCTTTCTGCGTGTGCAAAGCGTAATTTCTTATGAGACATTCAACCCTGTTTACGGTCATAAGGGCGTGCAACTAAAAATTTCGCCGATATTACCGGAACGTGAGCACAGCTCATAAATATTCTCCTTGCAAAGTAGGAGCATGTGCATCGCTCCTCGTATAATAAGGACTACCTCCAGGTACTCACTTTCAGTCTTAGATAGCGTTCGTGTTTGCCCATGGCACCTTGCCGGGTCTGCAGCACGTATATCGTGTTGATGTGCGCCAGCACATTCTCGAACGTTAGTTGCAAGTGCGGTCGAATGGCCTCGAGGACCTCCAGCAGCGAACAGTTCTCATCAGCAACCCTGTGGAAAATTGATATAGAGAGAAAAAAAAACATAGAAAAAAGAACAAAATCACACGAAGTAGTGTATGCTTAGGCGATTCTGTTTAAACGATTCCATCCTTAAGGATGTGAACATTTCGCTCTCACCTTGGTATGACCCTTGACACGGATTTGCCTGCTTGAACGATTTTCATTTGCCTATCGAACATGAGGTGAAACGGGAAAACCTTGCAGAACGTCGATGGAGATATGAGCGGCGCTGAAAATAGAAAAGGATACCTTGAGGATGGCCATTGATTCACAATCACAAGAGGTATCTCCCACATGTGCACATATGGGGGGAGGGGAACATTTTCCTATTCCAAACATATACATACCTTCGCAGAGGAATTCCATGTCGTCGGGTGGTTCTTTCTCGTCGACTGCCTGAGATTGTGCGGATTTGGTGCCCGCTGTTGCCACTTCTCTTATGAGAAACTGAACGTGATCGGATCTCTCAATGTCGTCGCTTTTATTCTTGAGGAGGCGTAGGCGTTCGGATTTCGCGGCGCTTTGCTTCTTTGTGATGTCATCGAAGCTATCGGCTTTCGTCGAGTGTAGGGATTCGCTTGATTTTCTATTGCTTTGAAAGGCGCGTGTTTGTTGTTGGTCTGGAAGCGGGACCCATGAAATTTATATAGAAAGATGTGCCTCTTGTTTGAAAACTAAATTGATTTATAAAGTTGGCATGCTTTTCAGTTTTTAAAACAAGTGCGACAATGCGACGGTCTGTAATTCACTCAAGGAAGACGACCGGCTTCGAAGACATTTTATATTGGTTGTTGAGTCAAACGCCACATGTGTGGAGGAAGGAGCAGGATGGGCTTTGGAAAACAGTCAGCTGAGTAAGTTATTTTCTATCCAATGTTTTAATTTTTTCATTTTTCGGGAACTAATCAAATAAAACTTGGGTCTCCATCCACAAGAGATTCAATCTTATAACAGAAGTCATAAGAGGAAGTTCGGACCGACATTGGTATCAGGCTAGGCCTTTAAGAAAAGGATTCCGCCTGAGTTTTGAGCTACAAAATGAAAACGATGGACATGGGCCTTAACCAATGCACCACTCCAGTCAACGAGGTCTTTGATAATTGGATTCTAGTGGCCAACTGCAAGTTGGTTGGGGTAGCTTTTCACTAATGGCGCGCACCTAAGGCGAGGTCTTTTACTATAATCTGGTCTCTCTAGGCTTAGGTCAAAAACACTTCCACTGCCGGAGCGTGGACGTCCTAGATATCATAGACATTTGTCTGAAATCGTAGAGTTTGCTCTTACATCTCCTTCTCAAAATGCAGTCAACGCAAACGGGACCAAAAATCAGTTGAAGAATCCTGCTTTCAAAACGACAAAAGAATGTCTTCATTCGATTTCAAAAACGTCCACACTTCTGTGCCATTGATCACGACTGGGAATATGAGTGAGTCAGTTTTCCTTGAAAAGGCATTATCACTCTATTGCCCTCTTGGGCCAATCCTCAGTATCCTCTTCATTTTTTGGCGTATTGTCAGTTTCAGACTTCAAGCTGAGGTATAGATAAAGTCCGTAAGGAGTTTGCCCTCAACCAAGTTGTGTCCTGCCACCTTAAATAGTTCGACCGGCTGGGTAGTTTATTCCTGCAACCTTTTTAGACTTGAACTTAGATATTACTTTCATTATTTTGATGACGTCTTGGCTTTTATCGTTCCGGTCGAATAGCTCTTTCTGTCTGACAAAGAATCGTCTTACACTCTGAACGGCAGTGGTACTTGTTCATCGAAGAGCAACTCTTTTGAAACAACTGCCATTTGCCACCTACGGGCAGATTATGCTTCCATTCGGATGATTGATAAAAGGAATTATAACTACGTTTACATTTAGGCCAAAAATTGCTTTGCTCTACCAAAGGCCTAGCAAAATTAATCACATCTGGGATGTCATCTACAAGTCGAAGCTTTTGTAGATAGCAGAGAGCTACAAATACCCTTATTGGATGTTAATGCAGAAAATTTGAGTTGGACAAATTTTGGACAGTGTAGGATCAATTTAGGCTTTCCTAGATGAACAGGGGTATAACAGCTAAGGAGGTATATGCAGTATTAACTGGTTTCCAAGCGATGGTATAGTTTTTAAGATATCTGAGTGATTGCAAAAGCTAAGTATAAGGGTTCTTCAAGCGTTTACAAGGCACCAATTCCCAGCAAGGTAGGCTCTTTCTATATGAATATTACAACACTTTTAATAGGGCAAGACAACTTCCTATTTGGAAGTTTTATAACAGCTAGTTATATGGACACTGAGCATCTTTTGAGAGGCTTTAACAGCTTCCACGAGGTTCCAGAAATCTTGCATATACGGGTATGATAGCTAACGTGGATCTCATAAAGATTTTTGGTTCTCGTAGATCTGAAGCGATGTCACAAATAACATCACAGCTAACTTTTGAATATAGATGCCACGAAGTTGGCAGAGCACATTTGATAGGCCTACACGTTTCTGCGTGTAGTCAGCTCTAGAAAGAACGTTGCATCAGAAAGACCATAAGCCGGTTTGGTTCGAGAACGATAAACAGAAGTCGATAACTAGAAACGGTGGCATGCAAAATTTGTCTGAAGATGAGAAACACTGCACCAGAGTTTGGTGCCATGCAGAAATAAAATTCAAAGTACAGAAAATCGCAAAAACCATTTGAGCCTCATACGGACTTGAAGAGTCGACCGCTCTTTCAAAATGACAGAGGCGGCATTGGATTATCCGTAACACATACAGAGCATAGCTGGCTCTATCTCCTCCTGTCGCACGTCTTCAGAACTACAAATCAATTCAAAGAGCTTGTCAGAAAAATAAAGTTTTGATGCGCCCAGCTCTAGGCCTAACTGAACTGTCTCGAAAGATTTTTATATTCACTCCATACTGTTGTTAAGTCATATATCTATGACTAGCTAGGTGAATGTTGTCATAAACGTTGTAAAATTATTTACGAACTTTAACAGCAGCGAACTGCGATTCCATGAACAAATATCAGAGGTGTCTAGCCGAAGTTTTGTGTTTAGCGTTTTACCGTGTAAAATTCGCTTTAAAATGTCTGTAAAAAAGACTGCGAAGCTTGTACACATTTTATTAGTCCATGAAGTTGAAGAAAAATAAGCTACATAGGTATACACTTTTCATTGGAATAATTAAAAAGCCTTGATCGAAATCATTGACGACTGAAGAGTCAAGGTTCCCTCTGTATATTTGTACTCCTCTAGCCCACATCATGGCAGTCGTAAAATGTGACATCCATTAGCGTTGCCTGCCGAGATAAGTAGGTGACTTTTCACAGAATCATCGTCCTCTGACATAAACGGATGCCCGCGCACCGCACGCTCGAAAGTAATCAATTATTCAAATTGAATTCAAACAAGGGCAAAAAGAAAGTATGAACGCAGATTGAGGCAGGGATTTTCAGTTATTTTCAGTTATTTCCACTCAATCGATAGTCATTGTCAATTTATGTAACCAGGGGAAAATTCATTCCAGTCGCTGGCAGTGCAGCCCCATCTATCGGCTACAGTTCAATTGATTGCTCAAGGCGAACTACGCACAGCCATAATTAAAGTTGAAAAGGGAACCGCACACACCCAAGACAATACACACAAGCAAACACAAACTTTCGTCCAGGCTAACTCACCTTGATTTGTACAAATTGAATTAAGATTGCTATTGCTTGTTCCATCGTTGCTTGCGGTTGTGCTGGTGTAGTTGGACGACAAAGGACATGATGATGCACCATTTGCTATGATATCATGATTCGATTTATTTCTAGTTCCAGTCAACGTTACCTGCTGATGCTGCGAGTATTGATTATGTTGTGTCGCATACGCCTCCTCCTCCGGCTGATTGCTGCAGGGATGTCGGTCGTTTGAGCACGCCGATGGAGGACTTGATAAACTTGTTTGTTCATTGCTAACAATGTTACCGTTGCTGTGATTGTTGTTGTTCTCCTCGATTGGTCCCCCAAGCTCGTGGCTCGCATTGAACAGTTCCTCATCATCGTCGATTGGATCACCCTTCCGCTTAACAATTTCAATTTCAACTTCTACTCCGTGCAGCTTTGACGCAACTGCCTACATGAACAGAGAAAATCGATACAGCTATCAGGAAACAAAAAGCGAAACATTTTTTTTCAACACAAACCTTAACAATGCCAATTACAATATGCTCCAAGCCAGGTCGTTCGGAATAGTAATGCAGCCGTAGGTTGCCGTCCTTTTCTGTGCACCGAAACGACGGTGCCCTCATACCTGGGTAGAGGGTGCCCAAATGGTCATGTAAGGCATCCAAGTTCTGGAAAAACGAAAAAGAATACAAAATCTGCTTGCATGTCATAATAATAAACTACAAAAAGGACCTTACTTGTAAAAAGTCTCTTGGCGTCGCTCCCAGGACTTGAAGTATTTTGTCGTAACCTGAATCTTGGCAGAACTCGAAAAATGTTTTGCCAAAGAGCTCGAGAATATCGTCGGCTGGTATATCTGCAAGGAGAATGGAGGGAACATGTTTGTATTTGCATAGTTTGATGGTTGGGAGCCTCCTGCCTTGCTGTCCTTGTTTTATTTTTCCAATTGATTAAAGTTTCCCCTCCCCGCGATGGAGCTAATTTGAAATTTAAAGTGGGCTGGGGGTGCGGCGATGGCGAGTTCAACGGAATATTTGCGACAGAGATTATGGCCGCATTTGCATTTAAACGGATTTTTGAGGGTCCTTTCCTTTCCTTTTATCCATTAGCGATGACGAAGGGTTCTTAGTTTTGTTCCGCTACCCGGATTTTCGTTTGAAACTTCCATGCGTGGCCTAAAAGTGCACACTCTAAATACTTTGCTAGCTTTGATCTAAGGTTTCCGATTTGAAGGCAAGCAAAACTGATAGTAGATAAGCCAAATTTGAAAATCATCCGACGAGGCTCGGATCTGTCATTTAAGTCCCGACTTAAACATATAGAAATATGCAAGCCTCTATATCGAACCCAACTTGACCGAACCATCTTTCGCCATTATATGAACGTCGAGCGCAAAGGTATCGACTACATGGTCGATGGCCTTTTCTCGTTTTCCTTTCTTGGTGGGCTTAATTTTAGTTCTAGCTTTATAAATCACCGGCATAGCTTGGTTTTTAAAAAAAATGTTGGTGATTAAAAATATAATTTTTGAGATTTTTTTTTGTCACAAAGAGATCGTTAAAAAAAATATTAATTGAACTTTTTTTTCGAAAACTTGTATAAGAGATGCAGTAGTTGAGACCTTTTTTGGACACAGGAGTTTATTCCTCTCTGTTCTATAGCGATTTCCGCATTTCTAGTTACTTCTTTTAAGAAAGATTTTTTGTCTCCAAACGCATGATAAAATCGAAATATTTTCCAGCTTTTCTTATATTAAAGGCTCCCTTGATAAGGACTTCAAATTAAATCAAATGACGGACTTACTATTGCCTTAATTTTGTCGGTTTTTTCCGCAATGGCGGTTACGGAAAGAGTCCACCTATAGGCGGATTCAATAAATGTGTGAGATATCGAGATACAATTTGTTGTTCCTTTGTTGGAAAAAATAAATTTATTCGTAGTTTTTGACACATGAAAACTTTTTTTAGCCGCAGAAACCCGCGAATCAGTTTCATTGTTCAAGGTTCGAAAGAATTTTTTTATTTATCTGGATTCGGCAAGAATTTTCATTTCGCGGGAAAGTAGCTGTAACTGTAAATTCAGCTATTTAAATCAATTGAGAAGCATTTTTTTCAGTTTAGATGTCGGATTAATTAAATATAATGCTTTGGTGGGACAACAAAAATCAATTTTCACGGAACGTTCCCTAGCGACATTGCGGAAAAAAACCGCACAAAATCAAGGCACAGATATCATGCGATTTCGTTCCGGAACAGTTGGATTTGGGTAATTTGCGACACAATATGAAATTGAAAATCGGCTCAGTTATTACTTTCATTCAAGCGACGTTTTTGAGGGGAAAATTCAAAGGCGAAGATGTTCCCATTCCGCGGATTCCGCTTTTTCCGTACGATTTGACATTCGGCTTAAAGCGTTTTCAATTTGCCATGCGTCTCGCTTTCGCTATGACAATTAGTAGGTCGCAAGGACAATCGCTGTATGTTTGTGGCATTAATTTTGATTTCCCGTATTTCTCACATGGCCAATTGAATGTGCCTCGCTCACGTGTCGGTAAACATCCCGCTTTGTATGTGTACGCGCCAGGTATGTTCTAAAAACTATTGAAAGGTTGTACAGTCAATTGTATTGAAAACAATTTTTCGTACAAAAAAAAAACAATTCAAAATCCGCTATTTTCAAAAACTTAAACAAAATTAAATTAAGAAAATGTTAACATAGATAAACGATAATAGCTTCATACTATACAACATGCTTGCTCGGAATTATTATTTTCATTACTCTTACGAATTTGGGCGGAACGAAGTTCGCCGGTTAGCACATATTTAACAGTCTTTCCTCGAACATTCATTGTGGGTCGAAAACTGCAAGCAACTGCGTAGGGTATTCTTCCTTGTAAAATTGGCAGTCAAAAACGAATTCTTCCAACTAATTTCTATAGGATAATTTGAATTTTAGTTTCGGGACTAAATTTTTAGTCATATGAAAGCACATCCCCAGGATTATTTGTCACCATTTTGATTGCCAATTCTAAACCAACACTTTCTTGCGAATTTCAGAAAACCCTCACTGCCTTCCGTTGAACCAAGCACTTTCAAGAATCTAATAATTAATTGAATAATTCTCACGAAACTACCATCTGGCCTAAGATAATAAATAAACTTTTCCAAAGTGCAATTTAAACTGAAAGCGCAGACGGCGGCGTCAACCTAAATATGAAATTTAAGTGGCATAATGAATAATTGAATTGGGGAAACTTCTTGTTCCGTCCTCTCTCATCTTTCCGCACACATTTCTGTCTTAACATTAGTTCACTCATCGTCATCAGGCAAGTATGTGTGTGTGTTTGTGGACTATACTCACTTAAAATTTCCACAGCAGCTCCGATGAGATTGTAGGTTATTTCATCGTCATATATCTGTCGAACAAGGAACTGGCCCTCCATGCTCACCATGGCCTTTTTTCTGCAAAAAGAAAAGGGAAATGCTGTTTAAAAAAGGGTTTTCAAAAAGGTTTCCCATTAGGTACTTTCAATTACTGCAAAAAGAAGCTTCTGCACACATATACATTGGAGGATATGAAGAGAGAATATTTGCTTATCAGGGCTGCCCCGAAAGGACTGCGATTAGAAATTACTTCCACTTACTAATTTAGACAGAAAAATCACCCTCGCTATGCAATTGTTTGTGTGTGGGCCTGAGCTGTTTTGTGGAGTTTATGGTAGCCTCATTGTATACATACGTAGTTGTATGAATTCGAAATTACTTCGAAAAACAACGGTGTAATTCCAGCGGAATCATTATATTTTGTTGTGAGGTTATTTTCGGCAGGAGCATAAGCTGGAAAAATTGTTTCTGGGAGGCCAGCAGATTTATTTTTATTAATATGGTGGGATTGGAGCGACAGGAATGTTTTTTTTTTTTTAATGGAAAGCTATTCCTTAGAAGTAATTGGCATCAGTAAATGGGATTAATTTCGAACCACGTACAGGGAGTTTGGTGTGTACAAAATTAATGAAGCAAATATATCGTCACAGTGCCTTGGCTGGTAATTCGTTTTCTTTGAATATATAGATGACAATAAGCCGAATGATAAGTCTGAGTATACCTACCTACCGAGAGTATGACCTCAACAAAACATGTAGTAAACTTATTTTGCACTTTCAAAACGAAAATTAGCAAGGAGGACAACTTTCTACAATCGGAAAGCTTTTTAGTTGGAGGAGACCCTGCAAGACAGACAAGTTCCTAACTGGGATATGGAAAAAAAAAAAAACAGATTCGCCAACTGTATACAGACTCATACGAACTAAAGTCTGCTGGAGGACCGAGCGAGCCCTTTAATTTGGACGACGCAACCTCAGACCTGTTTCCACGTAACTAAAATCAAGTGTGGATAGAAATATATAGACACAAGTTCAACAAGGCTCCTACTGGTCAAGCGGGAGAGGACTTCGTGTGTAGGATCATTTCCAAAATCTACCAGAAAAACGATCGCCTTCGGTGTATGCAAAAATAGTACAAGCTACAACAATAGCTGGAAGTTTAAATAAGAATCCACATAAGATTTGAACTTTTAACTGAACACATGAGCTTAAGACTATATGGACGGTCATGGAGGTAACTCTTAGAAGCTATGCCTTAGGATTCAAAAATAGAAGGCTTATGGTTAACCTTCCGCAGCATACGGGACAAAGCTTTTTTAGAGCTGTAAGTTAGGTTCGGTAAATTGGTAGCTAGGTGGCTACGGTGGCTACGTAGCTTAACCAGCTCAATGTTGAAGAGCATAAAGTTGTACAGGTAACCGACGGAGCCTGGAAGGAGTCGGTGAATTAAAGAGACTGAGACCTTACCAAAAAACATCTTTAGTTTCGACATTTAATTTTAGTAGTTCTCAGTGGTTATATTTTCCGTACAGATTTCGCAATTGTGAGCTTCCGTAAATTTAAAGTCAAGACTAAAATGTGTAATTGGTATGGCGGACTGTCTTCTGGGTTTCTGCGTCCCTACAGGACATTTATTCTTCGTTAAGATTGAAGGTCCGTTTTAAGATAAACCCTGGAGAGACAAATAGAAGATAACGACGTCGGATGCTCTCGTTGAAAGGGTGAATACTTTTGGCAAGTGCACCCGAGGAGGCGAGCAATGTGAGTAAAATAGAGAGACCTGGCCAAGTATACTGGTTCGGGAGTAAGCTGGACCATCTATGAACGATGAAAAGTGGTAAATTATGTTAGTAATGGAAATAAAGTTACCTGTCAAAGAACATGCTACAGTAGCGAATAGATTGCGCCACAGAAATAGGCTTACAGTGGAGAAGGCGAAACTGGGGAAGTAACTTGTTGCAATTATAAATTGGCGTTTGGTGACTTTGGTAACAGGTGGACAAACTACCCCTGTAGATCTACTTGAAGGAACCTAAAGTCATTCTGTAAGGCGATGAGTTTGAACAATTTGGTATCGTCAGTATGAGGAGAAAATGCTCAGTGTTGACTGACACGTTGAGGATCGTTAATTGTTGGGATAAAAAGAAGGGGACCAACATGGCAGCCTTGAGGAACACTTGAGCTGGCCAAGAAACGAGGCAATAGGAAAGACCTAAAGCAGTCTTTGTTCAAATGGATGCAAGGGCAGGAGTAGATCATTTGAAAAGCGTAAAAAAAACTCACTGAACACTGTCGCAATAAAGAAGACTGCTTAGCAACTTTAGACTGTGAGTGTCGAAGACACGAATTCAGTTGATAGTTATATTCTGTCTCTTAGAAAGCCGTGTTGGAACCACTTTGGCTAGACATTTCGAGCACTGATTTAATTCATTTTCAAAAAAAAGTCCTACCCAAGGAAGCAACAGCCCGTGGAACCTCGAACGGACTTAAAAACACCTATTTGCAAAATATAAAAGTTTTTGCCATCAATGAGGCCATTTACTGCGACCTATTGAAACCTCTGATCTATCATTGGGTCAAGACCACTGACCCTCAGTTGCCAATTATCAATTATTTCCACTTGTACCTACCAAAATTTGCTCGCAATATATCTTTAAAGCAGCAGTCATCCCAACAATTCCCCAACAAAGTACGCAGTTAATTATCAATTATACAATTCATGTCAAGCGCAGAGTTCATCATCTTTCCTCCTTCAGTGGTACACCAAAATGAAACCATGTATAACTATCATATTTGTCCGCCACATATACACTCGCTTCAGTTCCCCGAGCTATCACTCGCATGTTATTATTCCCACGTCTGTTGCTGTCAAGTGTGCTCAATCTTTGTATACTTATACCTACCTATATATTTTTTCTTACGACATATCCGGATAATAATAAATAGGGTTTGCTTTTTTGTTTGTTTCCTCCTCAGAGGGGGAATTATACGATCCGAACACACGATGTCCTTTCATTCCACATAGTGCGAGTGGTGTGTGACACAATTTAGCCGTTCGCAGGGGATGTAAATATGAACTTCAGACAATTACATTAAACACCCATCAAAGTGTGGCTGCTCCGACACCTACATGAAGTAGTGAATGGGTTGACTGACGAGTATATGTGTTAGGTAAGAAAAAGTGCGCCCAATGGATTGATGTTATTTATCCAACCCCCCCCAATTATTCATATGAGCAAGAGCGGGATTTAATGCCGACGCTTCCTGCCGGCGGGTTAAGAGACTGGATATAATTTAAGGTTTACCCCCGAAAATAAATGGCCTTATTCTGCTATAATTAGTGACATGGAATGCCTGTGGATTGGATTCTTTAAAAAGCTGTTCCTGGCACATCAGACAAAGCCGAAGGTAGCCCAAGCGTCCTACCGTGTGTACCACCTTTGCACAAGGAGCTATAGTAAAACAATGTGGTTGCATTTAAATATGGTAATGTGTACGGATAATCCCTCGATATTGGGTTGTGTTGTGGCTCCATTCTTCGCTCATCGTGCTGTGTGCGTGCGGAAGGATGAAAGCTGCCGGTTGACATTTTGGTGTGCGGATTTATGTAATTTCTTCCGGATTATATTTGCCTTAATGCCGAGATTTTGTAATGAGTTATTTGCTGAATAAGTTAATGCCATATTTACTTGGGGTTATTCATAATAATTAATTTATTTTGTGAATACGATCCTGGGGGAGGGGGGTCTAAGTAAAGGCTGTTCAATGATAAAGCCGGAGGAACACTACCGTGGAGAATTTATATTCAAAGGTCCCCGAGGAGTTGCAGGGTCGAGGGCAGGGACAATGTGATATTTCTGAGTAGAAAACTGATTTTGTTGCACTGGACAAGGAAAGTTTTCTTCCTGGAGACATATTTCCAAAGGCGAAACTGCATGAATCTTGAAATTTAATAAATTTTTTAGTTAAGTTATACAAAAAGGAGCATGGAAAATTATAGGTACAGCTTTTTGAAGAACCGTGAATTCTAATTAAATGATAGCTGGAGTTCACTGTAAAACTAAAGACAGTTCAAGTGAAATCCAATTTTTCATACAAATTTTTCACTGCGAAATGTCAAATTGAACTTTCCAGATGAACATTTCACTAGGCAACACGCAGTTCGAGTGGCAAATAACGCTTCCAAAAGTGAGTTGTAGGTGGCGATACTAAAATCTCTCCACAGCTATTTCCCTTAGTTTCGATTGTCCGTCGCATTAATTTGTTGTCATTTCAGTGTACAAATGATTTGTAGGAAAGCGGTTTACAAATTTATTGGAATTTCAGATTTTTCCTTAAGAGAATACTAAGTTTTTCGCACTTATAAAATGGTTTTTTTCATTGAATATACTGCGATAATGTAACGTATACAACAATTTGGTGGCGTGGGTGACCTTTTCCATAAGCAGGGTGCCTCAAAAATATTTTTCTACCTAGTTTTGCTAAAAAATACACGGTTAAAAATATGAATCATCGCCATGCACTGTTAGTTGTCTAAATTTGACGACTGTCCATTATATAACAAATCAGACATTATTTGCCAAATTGAAAACTATTAAAATTGTCGTGAACAAAATACACAACATTTTTTTTTTTGTGTTTGGAGGTTCACTGGAAGGGAAAATCATCGAAAGGCATTCCCGAGGTACCTAGTAGGTACGCGAGAGCTGCTTCGGCGATAGACGGGGCCGATCTAAAACACCTTCATAATTGACTTTTGTCATATCAACTGGGATTGCCACTACCAAGATGGAGCTTAATGCCACGAATCGTTAATTAAATTTGAACACAATCGTTCGGTGGAATGGCATATCATAACCTCAATCAAGTTGACTGGATCGATTGATGAAAACTAATTATACCTCCCTTCAGATGTATTTCCAAAGCATTCCACCGAGGAAATATCTGAAATATAATGGCTGTCCTTCAGGGAATTTGTATGACAAATTTTCTGGCAAGGGTTTTGGCACAACCTAACACCTCACTCGTTCGAATTCGTCGTGTCGCATGCTACCCATTGAAATGGCAATTTTAGGAAACGACTTGACTCTGTCAGTGAAAGTGAAAATAGATGGCAAACAAATTTATGCACTCTCAATCCCCAGACAACTGTTGTTAAAACGACAAATTTCAGATCAAATCAATTCTCCTGGAAACCATCTCAAGGGGGTTCCACACATTGCCATAGTTGCATCATGAAATGACAACCAAAACCAACCAGTCCCATGCCATGCCTAAATTAAGACTTTTCCTCTCACAGTATACAGCAAATCTTCAAAAATCTATCAATGGAGAAATATTTCCTACATTTTCAATTTCAAGAACGCCTGGACCGATTTCGATGATTCGCACCAATTCGGACTGGTCTCCGGCCAAACAAGAGGAATACCCAAGAATTTTCCCATACATTTTGTATGGAGCGAATTAACGACGCCATCTTCATGATAGATGAAGTTTCCGTTTACGTTACGATGTGACAATTTATGACTTTATGCATCGCTTCAACAGTTTCATCGCTTTTATACAGTTCATTGCAGGTCAAAAATGAATATAATAATTTAAGCGCGAAAAAAAAAGTTATTGAAAAGTAAATTTGAGTGATTTTTTGAAAAGGCCAAGACGCACAAATATTGGCCGACAAACAAGGCAGATAAGTCAACAACAAATATATCAATGAAGCCAAACTGAAGAAGAACGCAAGGCACACGGATGAGTCGACAGAATGGGAATGGGACGTCGCATAAGACCAGATCAGTGATGCCAACCTGAAGCGAAGTTTTTGTGCCTTATTCACAAAAAATTATGACCTTTTCAAAAATCTTATGCCGTGTTTGTGAAAAAGACAAAAATGACATATTTTATTATAGTAGTATAACGAACCTTTCGTAAAAGGAGATCAAATTCGTTAACGAAATGTTGGTTGATCGATTGGTAATTAAAACATTTTTGTTCTCTATAATTCAAAAAGCTCAGAGGCACAGGTTTACTCCGAACAGTAGCGCCACCTAAAATAAAAATAATCCAAGAAGCTAACAGAAGATTTCGTTCCCACTTTTTTGTATGTAATTTTGTTTGACGTCGAGTAAGTCAAGCTAAGAATTGGAAAATAAGCATGAAGCACAGTTACGAATGAAGATGAGTGATGCAACTTTGTTCAAAGTACCAGGTTTACAAAATATCAAATTTATTTGAATGGATTGATTGTAAGAATATTTCACAAAAATGTATGCTTTTCCTCAAAATTAATCCTCAAAGCCAATCGGAATTATGCCTGAGAGGCATAGTTGTGCCTGAGTTGGCATCACTGGACCAGATCAAAAGCCAAGCAATTTGAGATTGCATGTAACGAGAACTGCGTCGAATCGTACTGCGAGAGAGCAAACAAGTTCAAATTGAAGAGTGGCAAGACGCGCATCGTTGCGGACATACGATCGACTCAACTGGGGAGTTGAGGATTAAAGTAGTGAATAAAAACAATTTCCAAGTTGCTGGGCTGCTCAACTCTCTCTTTCAAATCAACTCCGAAGTTGGCGACAAGTTGAACGATAGTGATAGTGAATAAAATGTCCCTTAGTGAAAAATCGGATGGTTGGCTGACACGTCAATCATTGCGGTTTGATTGCAACACATTGAAGTTGGATTTAGGAGTCACTAGTGAAAGCATTTAAATTTTAAATGCAGCTAGGTATGGCAATGTTGGTAATTTGTTTTGCTTCTCGCATGATATTGCCCACTGTTTGTGCAAAATTGACCTTTTATGTGAAAGCGGGGCAACGCTATCCACTCCAGATACAAACAAAAGGAGAGGGGATGGTTGCAATGTGCTTGATGTGACAGGCACGAGCACGGCACGGTTTATTTAAGAAGTGATAGTCGTGCAGTGCGGTCGATGTGTTTGATGTGGCCAGAGGAAGGGCAAACAGTGAGCAGCGAATCCTTTAAATAGAGTTAGTAAATCACTGAATTGTTTGTATAATTTGTTGATATTACTGTATTGAATTAAGTAAGCGAGTGCAGATCGCAATATTGTAGTTATGTATTTATTTTGTGGTACAATAATCAGCTGAGCAGGCTCGGTGTCGGTATCTTTCGCTTACGCTCATGAATTCTTATTCATAGGCTTCATGATTGGCTGTTTGTGTGTGATGGTATTCTCCTACACATTTGCGTCTTCTTAAGATGTGCCAGCGAGGGTGTACTCCTGCGCATTTCTCTTCGGATGACATCTGGGGATGTAAATCTTCAACAGTGCGTATGTGACAGGGATGGAAAATGTCATTTTCGATTTGTACTGAAAACTGTTGTAAGATTGTACTGAAATGGAGCCAATTGTTGAAGCGAATTCAAAATATTTTATTTTCAAAGTCATCGGCAAAAATAAATTAACAACATTAACATAAATAAACATTTATGACTTCATAGCGATACTGTACTGTACACACCTACAAAAAAATAATGTGCTCGACTGGGTCGCACGAAACTTTGTCGTTCATCATGAGTTTGGTTGAGTCAATTGGTAGGCGGGTAAAAAGTTCAGAAGCAACCGTACATAAAATGTAAGAATAAGCAAATAACAATGTCAGTTTTTATAAGTTTTAGCTCTCGGTAACAGGACATTTTCGCAAGTTCTGGTTTAAGTGTTATAAACGTCTACTATACTAGTTTTGCACTTTACAAGATTTTTAAATGCAAGGGCTCGATTTTTGTAAAATTATGCAGACAAAGTAGTAACAAATTTTTCAATATTTAGCTTAAAAAATACTATCGCTGAACTGTTTAGCTTATTGTTTGAGAAGTAGGAGTAGGCATCACTTGGTTTTAAAATGGGGTTTCAGTGATTCGAATTGAAAATTAAGGACGCAATAATTTTGAAAACACTAGTTTTACTCTAAGTATGCATTTTGGAATATAACCTTTTCATCCATTATACGATAATATAGAGAAAACCTGAGCTTGCTATTAAGTTAGAAATGACCATATTAACTTACGAATAAATTTTAGTTACAATCGTATGGACCGTTTTTGAGATATGTATGCCCAAATGTCAAAAGTACAGTTATTCGATTTTTCAGAAAAACACTGAATATTAGATTAGAAGATGGGAGAGCCTTCAAAGGGCTCTGGCAATGCGGCTTCAAGAGTAGCCTATTGTGCCTTCCCAGGTAGGTTCCTAGAGCCTTCTTTTCACTCCAGAGGCATTTAGGAAGACAAGGATCTTCTCTGGGTGTAGGTCAGCAAGAGTTGCTGGATCGACAATCTCACTCCCTAGGATGTTTTTTCTAAGGCGGCATAGAGCCGGACAAGCTGTGAGTATGTGAAGAGAGGATTCATCACTCTCAAGACAGAGCCTGCAGATAGGATCCGGTGAAACGCCATTGCGGTGGAGGTGTTTTTTCACGTGACCATGGCCACTGATTATTCCTGTAAGGATCCTCAGATTATTTCTGTCCAGATTAACTAGGAAGAGCGATTTTCTGGGGGAGAATTTAGGTAGAAATGAATATGCAGTCACGTTTACCTCAAATATTTAAGATCAATTATCAATTTTGGTTGAAATTGTTAGAGCCGTTTTCGAACAAATTAAACTGGTGCGAACATTTTGTATGGGTTGCCCGGATCCAGGTATCGATCACGCCCCACAACATGCTGATAATCCTTTAAAGACCTGCGTTCTTAATTTTGTTTTTTGTTTTTTTGTCATAAAAATATGCTTCGTTTTGATGGAAGTGTTTGTGGATTTTATTCCATTCCTTACACTAGCAAGAGCGGACTTTGGAATTTTTTTTTTTTTGTTTCTTAGAGCCGTATTTAATATATCTGTATAAAAGGACGACACTTACACTTTACTTTCTTAAATTTGCGTTAGCAAAAGTAAAACCGCACCCTACGTTATAAATCGCTTTTTTAATAATAATAAAAATTGATTACATACATTTTGACAGTTCTATGATTTTTGACATTTTAACGAGCAATACATAAAAACAATGATACCAAACAGAGCTGAACAAACGTACTAGAATGGAATAAGGTATGCTAATCAACAATATCTTTTGAATAAAGAATTTGAATTGACCGAATTACATGAATGCTCGGAGTTATTATTTGCATTACATTAACAAATTTAGGCGGAATGACGTTCGCTGGGTCAGCTAGTGTCTGATATTTGGTAGAAGTACGATTTTCAGAAAAGAAGAAGTTTCCATATATCTGCGCTACCTACTACATTCACTGACCATCAATAAGCGCTAATACAGCTTTCCTTTCATTATCTCATTTTCTGTTAAATGCCAAACGGTAGCGGGTGCTCTCCATGCGACATTCCTGGTATTCAAAGTACCAACCCCATAAATAAAATCCAAAATCCTCCCATTACCGTTCCAACCGTGTATTTATATGCACAACAATGAAATAAGAATAAACTTTAGCAGTTGAAAATCTGCTTTGTGCATGTCACGCCGCAAAAGTACATAAAGGTCTTGAATCTACTTACTTTTACTCCAAGTAAATATTTCTATAAAATAAGAACAAGGAAAACACTTTTATCGCTCATCGCATTCGAGATGCTACTGTGTGAGTGTCCTTGCCAAACAAAGGTGGAATTTACTCGTGACTTGAATTGTTTATCTTCTTCTGCATACAAACATATGAGAAAGGAGTGTGTGCAAACAGAGTCGGTGAAATGCTAAACCACATAAAGACTGTTTGTTTCCCTTCGCCTTCAGCCAACTTTGGTTTCATCGATTCAGAGAAGTAAGTTCTTCTTACACTGTGTCGTGATATCTCATGACTATCTCTTTGCGTGCGAAATGGATAAACATTTGTCAAAAAAAAGAATTATTGACAAAAGTTACAAAATGGCGAAATTAATTTGAGTTTTGAAACTTCTCATTTGCCACAAGCGAACAAGCGTCGTATTAAGTTTCGCAAAGTTTCGCCCAAAACCTCAGCGCCAGCGATTTGTCATAAAAAGTTCATCCTCAGATGGACCGACATGATGTTATAGACATTTGCGCTGTCAGTTTGTGAAGATCATTAAGTCGGCGCAACGGTTTGCGGTAATAAATTAGGCGGAAGGTGGGGCATTTGTATCCTTGAATCGATCCATTCAACTTGATTGATGAATGATGCGCCGCCATTCCAGCACAGAACTATGTTCTATGTGTTCAATGTTAATTAGCGAATCGTGCCAGTTAGCTGTTTTAATGATGTGCGCGCTCGAGCTGTGCTGTCTTGTGGTGAAGCTGTGTACAATCGCTCAAATCCTCGGTGGGTTATTAATCAGATTTTACAGACGACGTACAAGCCGGTACAAATTGTTATAAATCACTGTTCTGTGCATCGGATGAAGGGTTGGGTGTGTGTACTGGTGTTCCGGTGACAAATTGTCCATTTGGGGTAAGCTGGGGGTGGACTTGTGGAACAGTTTCTAATGAAATGGAATTGGTGGCTTAGCTGCTTTAAGCATCAGGCTGTTATCTACCATTTTGAATGAATGTCAGTGGCGCAGCAATTACTGTTGCGGTGTTCTTAGTGAAAGGACACGCGTTCAGAAATCAACTGACCGAATTGAATGCAAACTTACATCGATTCAAATTCATGGTCGTTTGCACATTCCTCCTTAAAAGGTTTACTGGATTTAGCTCAGTTCCTTTCGATTAATACCTCGACCAAAAAAGGAAACATAAAAAGAATCTAAAGCGAATGTCTAACGAATATTCGAGAATAGAACTGTCATGAGAAAGGTTGGCAATTAAAGCGACTTCGCTGAGAGACAGTGCACGCTCGCTCGGTGACTGTCCGTTTCAATTCAAAAGGGGAGAATAAATGCTGCAACTCTGGTTTTGAATCGGTTGACTTTGTGAGTATTTTAGGGATAAGCATAAAGTCTTTGGATGGATAGGAACCAAAAATGGCGTACTCCTTTGTTTACATTTGAGAATGGTGTCTAAACTTACAACTACGATAAGTCCCACTGTCAAAAGAGTGATGAGTCTCAATCTTAATGAACCTGTCATTCGTCGGAAATTTAAAAGCCAGAAGGCCTCTGGGAACAGCAATGCGATTTTTGTACTTCAAGGTTCAAGGTTTAAGAGTGATCGAACCGCCTTAAAGCGCAATCACTGGAAATGAATTACCAACGGAATACTTCGTCGTTGCAACATATATTGCAAAAATTGCATGGCCCTCTGCGCCATAAGACCCGTTTCCTTCAGCGAAACTGTCCATGTCAAATATCTTCAGCCGAAAGATCTGCAAATTAACAAAAATAATTCGAACATCCCCAAATTCGGGTCACAAAAGATGTCCTAAATTGCTGTTAAAATAATAAGCGCGTGACTTAGCGCAACTGTTGTCCGTAAATAATCGAAAAGTGTATACACAGCCTCTCGCTGTCAGCTTCTAACAGCCCTGCCTCTGCCTAATGCATTCCCATCAGGCATTCAACGGCGCCTGCACATGACATACTCGTTTAATTGGGATTTTTAATTCTATACTACACACGTAGTTCATTAAAAGTCACATAACGAAGCAGTTATCTTGCGGAACTTTGAACATCGGCCAGCTGAAGTTTAAAGTTGTTTTATGCCAGCACAAGGTCATTTATGCATGTACACTTGTACACCTTTAGTAACCCACACCCTAGCTCATTTGTATTCAACCCCTTTTGAAGGAGTACGCACATAAAATGCAAATTTTCTTTCCGCCCTTATCATGTGACCTGCCTACTAAAAAACGTCGTTCGTCACAATAGAAGAACTCCCACGCAAACCTGACGCAGACTGCCTGTTAGAGCAACGTATAAACGTGTATTCCGTTCACTTCCATGACACTATAAGGCTGTTTTCATGTACATTCGATTGGCTTTGATGGGTTATTTTATAAGCGAACTTTATGTCCTCTGGGACAAGGCGGTTGTATATGCATACGAAAGTGATTGAGCGTCTGAAAACTTTCATTAAATCTCGTTCAGAGCATGATTAGCTTCTATTTACGACCTATAGATCACTTGAAACGCTAATGGATACAATTAACAAGCTGGGGGTCTCCGTGGAACACTTAATGAAGCGATTTATCTAAATGGATGGATAATCCTCTCAAGGGTGATAGATATTTTGCATGTAAACTAGGGAAATTAAAAGAGGAAGCTTTGACTTGCGATCTGAATGACTAAGAAGGGGAAACGCAAAAGTCGACGTCTAATTGGAAATTAGACTCGGTTGACCAGGTTGACATGGCACAGAAGGGCTTTTGCTTTAGCTAATTGACGAAAGTCAATGTTCTATATCCTTGACGAGCTCCGATTGCCAACCATTTAATTATTATAACTATCAAACACGTGTTTAGTTTTCCATCCCACTTGAAGCCTCATTATTGCGATCGAGGTCTTTGGAAATTTACGAGATCAAAATTCGTCTGGCAGAACATTAAAATACTTACGCATAGATAACTCTTCATAGATATATAATAAAACCGTAGGGAGCATTGCATGTCTATTTTTTATTTTTTTTTGAAATGCTTCATAAAATCTTAGTTGTTCTTCAACTACTTTTTGAGGCCGTTTTTGACTAAAATATTTTTTTTTTCCTATAGCTAAACTGACTTTAACTTGCCATTACTCGGAAATATTTCATATTCAATACTAGTAAACATGAATTAACAAAGAAGCCAACACTTTCCTGAATGTTTTCAGCTATCAATCAGCTTACTGCATCATAAGCTTTGCTACAGAAGAAGACCTAAGGCGATCAAGTTAGATTTGGTTTTATTAAACCGAAAAATATCAATAGACGTTGTACGCATAACTTAACAACATTATTTATTTGCTCGCTGGATTAAAAAAAAAAACAAGTAACTGGCACAAAAGTTAAAGAACTCTAGGCTTGTCTTCTCACAAGTCACCACCACTTGAAGGTTTCCACAATTTTATACGATTTTATGCCGATTCCAAACTGCTGAAGTAAGATGGCTTTATAGCTGATCAGGTTTGCCATTTTTTTGGGGTTTTTCTCTCTCAGATTTAGGGGTTTTTTGGTCAACTTGGAGAGATCTGGTCTTTATCAAAATATTATTTTATTTGTATTAACTTATTATGTATATTCTTTTAAGATATTTCTCCAAAACGATATTCGCCAGAAAAAAATATTTGTTCTAATGGTCTTTAAAAATAATGGAATAACCGTTTTACTAGGAAAAAGTTATAGCTTTCTTCTATTACTTCCTGTAATAAATATGTTGTTCATCTTTTTCGTATTTGAGTACCCCTTATCTGTGAGACTTATAAAGGCTCTTTAAATTCTCTTGCAAGATGCTTTCTAGAAAAAAAGGGTTAACATACATACTGAGCCTAAAGAACGATGTAGAATATTTTTAGCTAATTCCCCTAATGCTTACTTAGCATTTCCCTTTTCTAGTAATCCCCATGTGCTGAGTGTGATAACTACACTCCGCACCTTATCACTCAGATAAGACTAGAGAAGGACAAATACCACCGCCGCCGTTCAAACGGATGAATTGCGGAAAGATGACGCACTGGATTTTCCTTTGATTAATTCTATGGAGATTTTGAATGGGATTTCACTTCATTCACTTTAAGCTGCAGAAAAAAAAATAAAACCATAAAACGAACAAAAATAATCTATTGAAGGGTCGAACACAAGCAGGGTCGTCGGTCACCAGGGCCGAAGCTAATGAGATTGAAATGTGGAAACGAAAAGAAAAAGGAAACGGACTCCTGCGTAGGTTTTCTGAAATAAGTGTGCATCCTGCTCTTGTTAGAAAAGTGCAAAAGCAAATATTTGCTTGTGAAAAGAAAATTAGCAAGTTTGTCTTTCGTCCTTTGCGCTAACTTGAGGTATCCATATATACGATGCTGTGTTCTTTTGAATATTTAAACAGGAATTATAATGACTAAATTATTTTGTCTGCAGGTCAAAAATGAATTAGGTGGTGGAATTGAGCGCAAGGACACTCTTAAGAGGGTGATGCTGTATAGGGCGTACCTGTAAGCCAATTAATAATGTAAATGGCAACTGTCCAGCGGATGTAGTCCTTGAACGGTTCTTGTTTGTTTGTGACCAATGGGTGGGTGCATTTTTATGCTTTCGAAATAATATTTGGAAATATTTCGCAAGCTGAACTATTTCCTTTCGAACAGATAATTTCTAAAAGTTCTAGCAAATAGAGCGACTGCAAAATAGTACTTGCGAACTTGGGTGGAACTTCTATTTTGTCCGCCGATTCGCTTAGAATTTGACACTTGAAAACTCGCGATAAATCGGAATTTTTATTTCGATTTTTTGCAATTTTCCCCACTGTTACCTAATCGAAATTAATATATACAAATACACACATATAAAACAAAATAATATTTGTTAAAACCTTTAATTATTTAATTTATTTAATATTATTTATTTTACAAACATATAGAAACTCTATTAACTCTAAAACGACTTCATGTCTCGCAACTTTCTAAAAAAAACCTTTTACTTTATGCGAAAAAGCAGTTTATCCTGCAAATACTAGCCCAAGAAATTTCTTTGGGCTAGTTGGTTATTGCTGACAGATGGTTGTCAAATCGTTCAAATGCCAATTTGTAACTGACTTTTTATTTGTTTTCATTTATATTTTGTGCTTGTTTAGCATTAAAATAGATGTCTGCAATAAAAGCAAATCAAATCTTGGTCTTAAATATCAATTTTCGCTTTGTTCAACCTACTGATATTTGAATATTGCCGCCTAGAAAAAAATCACATTTTTGAAATGTAGTTCAACGCATTCCTTTTCTTTTTGGTTATAAAGGATTTCCAATAAGAGGTGTTATTTTGGTATTCAAAGCAAAATGCCATTTTTTGAGATAAATGATCGAATGTTTATTTCATAATAAAGAGGAAGGTATGCCGTTAATAATGAAAGACAACGTCAGCCAAATGGCCACCACGAGCACGCATACAGGACCATATCCTTTTCATGCAATTTTCCGTAACCAAATCGCAAAGTGGCTGCCCTATGTCCTCGATAGCCTCACGAATTTTATATTTGAGGTCTTGAATCGACGCTGGGCTGTTGGCGTAGACCGTATCTTTCACGTGACCCTAAAGGAAGAAGTCGCAAGGTGTTAAATCACAAGATCTCGGTGGCCAATTGTGATCACCTCTTCGAGAGATAACACGGTCCGGAAACTATTCCCGTAAAAGATCAATGCTTTCGTTGCTTGTGTGGCACGTAGCGCCGTCTTATTGAAAGTAAACGTTGTCCAGATCAATACTATCCTACTCCGACCATACAAAATCATTAATCATCTCTCGATAGCACAATCCATTCACCGTAACTGTTGATCCAACCTTATTTTCGAAAAAGTAAGGTCCAGTGACCCCGCCGGACCATTAACAGTCACACGTTGAGGATGGAGAGACTTCTCAACAATAACTCGTTGGTTTTCTGAGCCCCAGATGCGACAATTTTACTTGTTGACGTAGCCACCGAGTCGGAAATGGGCCTCATCAGTCAAGATGATTTTTCGATGGAATTCCGGATCATTTTCATGCATTTCAAGGACCCAATCAGCGAAGACACGACGTTGTTGAAGCGTGTATCGTTTTTAGTAATGGTGTAGTTTCTACTTCTCAAATGTCAAAGAATAAAAGCCTCAAAAGTGACAGCTACCGAAATAGCGGGTTATTCACAATAACACCTCTCATTCATTTCTGTGAGCGAATTCTCTCGCAATGAGAGTAATGTGACATATTGCCAAAATTGAACCAGAAAGTAAGGGAACAGACCTATAGCCTAATGAAATGTCAGTTCCATACAAGCTCATCTCAAAAAATGGCGCCAACATAACCAGCGCTCTTGGTTCAAAGCGAATAAAAAGTGTAACAAAATGCCAACCATCTTGGACGTCCCCATAGAATGCTGGAGCTATCTATTGTCTGTTAGTCGATTTGCAAAGTAAAACAATTGAAATTCAAATTGTTGCGGAATGTTTTACAATGGGTGCCGCATCGAAAATGTGACAGTTCAAATTGTTAATAATAGAAATAATGAACCAAAAACGTTGGATAAAAATTGAACTACACAATTTTCGTATATCGATGGCAAATGAGTTCTTTTGGTTGCCTTACCTTTTTTTTTTTTTAATTTGGAAATATTTTCCAATGACACTTTTGCTTAAATTTGTCAATCGACAAAGTTTTGTGGACAGTTTTACAAATTTTCAAATAATATTTTGCATAGATTCTCAACCCTGGAAGGTGTACTAAATGCTCCAAATCATCTGAACGATGGAAAGGCTGTAGGATCCAAATTTTACAAATATATGACAGCGGAGCTATTGAATAAGCTTTTTTTGTCTTCAGTGTATTTTAAAAAAAGTTATTTTTGAATTCCTCATGCTAGTAAAGAAGCCCTACTTATTTCTGCTTCCTATAATTTGTTTCCAATTTATTCCTGAACCAATAGCGCCAGCGCTAATGTTGGAACCAACGCGTAGTTGACTACTAGCAGTCCACATAAATATAATAGGTCTATGATGAGAACGTATGACTCGCACACGGATGTGTCGTTTAAACTTTCAACCTATGATGCACCAAAACTTTCCCTTATTCCGCGTAGATGCCGGTAACTCCATTATCGCGCCAGACCCGCACCATTACTGTAACTACATCGAAACATTTGCTTCTGCTTTAAGAGTTGCATTGTTACTTAAATTGTTTTAAATCATTTCAGCTGCCATGTAAAACTTCTGCAGCATGAATCCGTAGTTTTGTAAAAGCTTAACAAAAATCCCTCACTCGACACTTAATGCACAAATGCATCAGCAATATTACAATCCTTCCAGCTTCACCTCGTTAAAATACAATACAAAAAACAAGAGTCTATGGGCAAAGGAGAACTTCTGTGCTATACAGCTCGCTCGTGCTCCTCCACAAGCTAATCCTCACTGCATTTATGGAAAAATAAATTCTGACATCGACATAATTGCAGCTGGTTTGGGGAAAAGAAAAGGAAAAGGGAAAGAGATCTGCAACTTGCGGATGCACTTATGTTCCATGCCTTCCAACCTGCCCCACACTCGCTCCATTCTATTTGCCCACTCCAGTCACTCACCGTCGCACTATGTGCCTGTGTGAGCAAAACTTTACAACAGAGCAGACAAGAAAGCTGGAAAAGGATGTGATTTCTTTTCTTGTTCCAAATGCAATTGATTGCTATCTATGGGCTTGGTTTCTTTTCAAATTTGAAGGCGGTTTCACAAATTTGACGTACTCGCTTTTTTCCGGCTGGGAAAAACTCGATGAAAACGAAACTAAACACGAAGAACAAAAAATAACACACATACATAGCCCCCTCGTACGAACTGCGGATAAATCCGAGCCTTGTGTGCTGTGAAAGTTTTCTCTCTTTTTGCCAGGAGTTCTGATTTCTGAATACATGATGTGTGTGTATGTTTTTTTGGTGGTGCTGACTGCTGAAACGTTGCAGCCCAGCATTGATATGCTCCAACGGTTACGGTCCTTCAACGGTTCCATTTCCATGTGATGTCGTCAGTGCCGATCGAACGCATACGCTGCTGCACTTTGTTGATTCTGCGGAATTTCCATTTATACTTTACGAGTCGTGTTTCGTGGAATGCGACAAGAAGAGAGGAGAGACTCCTCCGCCGTCCGTCCTCCCGGTTAAGGGTGAGTGTGTGAATGCGGTTACCAGCGGAAATGCTGGAACGTGCTGGAGGAAATTACGGAATTGAGGATTACTTTCCTTTTGGAACGTCATTTACATAGCAATGTCACTCGCAATCGGGAATACCATTGGCATCGTTCATGGGGTGCAACGTGCAAGGAAAAAAAAGTAATTGGTGCCTGTGGAAGTTCAAGGGTTGATTGCATTGCAATACATGATAAATGAGATATCATTGCTGGCATTCGTTGCGGACTTTATTTCACTTCGCTGGAGAGTAATTAATTAAGTTCAAGATGCCGGATGCCATCGTGGGACTGCGGTGTGGTAAATGTTTAATATTGTGTCCACATTTACAGGTGGTTACAACTAGGTGGAGTTGCAACACAACTTATCGTACGTTTTATTCTAAATTTGATTTAATTTCCATCAGTGGTTTCTGCCATTCATCTTTCTGGGGGGAAATCTCACATTGGGTATTCCGTGAAGTCAAGTAAATCGCAGTCGTCGCCTTGATTCGGGTGGTAGTAGAAGGAGAGGAAAAGGAACTGTCCATTCGGCTCTGAATTTGCAAATAATATTGACGTGGTAAATATAACTGTCTAAATGAGGATTCAGGAAATAAAAAACAGTATCCTAATTTATTTTATCAACTTTTCAATTCCTTCGGGGCTTATTGAGTTGGAATATTATGCGTCTAAGTGTCGTGTTTAGTTGAGAGTACTAGTTGTTTCTAATGTTATGGGTTCAAAAGTCCAGTTTTTTTAAGAGAACTTATTCAATGAAAAATCTAAAAATCTTTTTTTTTTTTTTTTTTTTCAAAAAAAGTAAATAAAAATATTTGTTCAAAATTTTTTTCTTTCAAAACTAAGAACGAAACATAAAATACATTTTAAAGTATTGTAAATAAAACTTATATTTATTTTTCGGTAGATACGTATTGCTTATGTCAAGATCACTTTTCCAAAAACATATTGCATCTGCTATTTTATCAAATTCGTTGAGATTCATGTTCTTTTTAGAGTTCATATGAACGCGTTAGTAAAACAGAAATTCGATTTAAGAGAAAGCTCGTTTCTTCAATAGAAAAACTGGTTTAAATTTGTGAGATCTAGAGAATTCTTCATATCAGTAATCTTGAAATTAAATGAAATTGAAGTAAAAAGTGTTGCACATATTTTGGAGTTAAAAAATCTATAAACAAATAGATATTTCTTGCAATCTGGCATCACTGGTCCCGCACAGCGTTCCAATTCCAAGCCCAATGCTGAACTTATGCTCCCAACTTAGTTTTGACTCGGAAAATGGTAGGCCGACCTGTTTCTTGATAGCCGATTTGTGTAGGCTTTAGCCCCGGCAGAAGACAAAAGTGTAGGCTCTGTTCCTGCCCACACTTTAATTCGGTACTGCCAAAATTTAATCACTAATTACTATATTTTTCTATAATCAATTCATCGCAAGAAAAACGCAGCTAAGCTCTGTTCAGACGATTGCCAGATCTGATAATATTGTCGGTCTACAAATGAAAAAATTGTCCCAAATGTCTGCCAACCGTGTGAACTGGAAAATTTGTCTACCAATATTCGCAGAAAATTCATTGTCAGATAATTGCCAGAATGCCATCTGACAATGAAATCTTCAGATATCTCTCAATCGTCTGAACACCCAATTTTATCATTGTCAGACCATTGCCAGACGCTTAGGACATTTGCAGACTCATTTGCTATTGGCAGATGTGCTGTGGTTGCTATATCTGCAAATTTTTCATTTGCAAACAAATATTTTTCATAATTTGAAGGAACAAAAAGAAGTTTCGGTGTTATTTTCTTTGCATTTTTCTGTAGATCGGTGAAAATGTGTGAATTAAATAATTTGAAATATGTACGTGGACGAAAAAGTGAATATAACAACGAGAAGGATCTTAGAAAGTTTATAACCCCTTCTTTTTTTAATGATACTTCTAAAGGGATGTACTAGAAATATTCATGATCCTTTCTATTCACTTTTTTGTTTACGTTTTATTTTATATTTTCCGTTTTATGATCCTTGTCAAATTATCTGGAAATGTTTATGATCCTTCTTTATGACTTGTTGTTTTGTCATTTGTATTCTTTTATGACCCTTGCAAAAGGATATAGTAATATTTATGATCCTTTCTCCATTGCAGTTTTGAACTTGCCAAAGTTCGTAAATTTGGTAACAACAGAATCCCAGGCCTCTGGTGTTCTTGGCGTCTAGAACTCAAATTATGCTTTGTGTACTTTGAATTAGGTAATGAAATAATTTTCCAGAAGATATCTATCCACGAGCACTTTGTAGATTGCCTCCAGAACATCTGGAATGATGGAATAGATCGTTGACGCAGGAATGCGGAACAGATATTGCAGGGACCGAAAATGTTCCCCGGTAGCTTGGTATCGTACAGTCAACACATAAGCCGCTGAAATGCTCGCACGCATATTTGTTTCTTGCTTTTGGAATTGCGGAGTCACTAAAGCAAGACGATCAACGAATTGTTTGGAATCCATACTCAAACAATTGCGATACAGTTGTGGCTCCTCAGTTCTTAATTCCACGAACAATTTTGCTTTTCCCTCCTGCTGTTGGTCGGGCCACCCTATCCTTCGTGCAAATTTCCCGAAGTTTATGTGGCAATTCATCCTCGTCGCTGTTCTCAAATACGTACACGACCAAAACAATCGGAATTGCAATTTTTGATCCATTAAATTTTTGTTTTTTTCTATTATTAATAATTTTTAACCGAATAAAAAATAACGCAATTTTATGACAATGGCTGCAAACGGATCTGCAAATATTTTGTAAGCAAACATCTGCCAGCCATGTGAACTGACAAATTTTGTACCTGTCAACGTTGTCAGACAAATTATTTGTAGGCAAGACATCTGCAAATGAAATTGTCGGAGTTTTGGACAAAACCTGGCAACCGTGTGAACGGGCAATTTGGTATTGTAAGGTAGTTCGCTATTGCCAGATCATTTGCAGCTCATTGCTAGATCATTTGTAGACCTGACAATATTGGCAGATCGGGAAATCGTGTGAACATAGCTTGAGTCCATTAATCGATCCCAAATATCAGTGTGAGATTTGCAAATTCACCAATCCATCATGAAAACCTCATTATTTGCAATTAGCTCTAAATGCACTTAGTGAGTTTTAGCCGTCAACCGACGATTTTGTAAACATTGATTGGGTGGGAGGGATCAAATCTGTATAGGAATACCACACATGCTTAAAAAAATAGAGTTCTCAAGGCAAAGCCTCCTTGAAACTGTCCTTTGCTACATTTACAACGCCCAGTGCTGCACTGCGTAAGGATCACTCGCCAAGTACTCATCCTAAAAGCAAATTCTCCCCAGAGATGTTTCTCATTTTTTATTACGGCTGTCCGCACCCCCTCCCCATATCCACACTTCGAAACTGTGCAAAAATACATCATCCCCTTTTGGCACTTTTATGCGGAAAGAAAAGTAGAACAACTCAGCGTTGAAAAAATAAAGAAAATTATAAATAAAGCTGCTGCAAACATTTTGCGGGTGCAATTTTGCTGGCAGCAATTTGGACCACGTAACCACAACACAGTGGAAATAGAGAACACACGTTTCGGGTCAAATGGTATGGGGAGCAGGGGGTCACCTCCACTCTCTTGATACCCAAGGACAATGCTACAGGGCTCTGGTACGCATTTTTATTTTTTTGTTTCAAGGTGTAAGGATAGTAAGGAAAAACCATGCCACGAGAATGGGGGTCGGGACATATTTTCACGTTTTTGGTCGGTGCAAGCGAAATTGCTCGGAAGGAACAGTGTCCGTTCTCCGTATATTCGATGCTCGTTGAGTTGGTAGTAGTCAAGTGTTAAGAAAATAGTCGAAACGGCGCCAATGAATGCTGAGTAGAGAATCTGGTCTCCATCTTCAACGCAGGACTCGTACAGACAATATAGGTGGCGATTGTGATATTGAGATAGTTAATGGACGCCCTGGCCTTGTGCGAAAAAGCGTTATCATTACACAATGAAGTCAGTTATAGAGCGCCAATTGGATTGTTGAAATGTTCATTACTGCGCACACTTGGAGGAATATTTAATTCCGAGGAAACTGTTCTGTTGTTGAGTTGATGGTGTTTGCTGGAAATTACAGAAGTGCAGCTTTGAGAATAGCGTTTGTGAGTTGTTCGATTAAGTTGGCAGTGGGTGTAGCTTGTTTTCGATTCATTTGGTTGGTTTTCGGCTGTTGGTTGTTTGTGCGGATAGATATTTTACGTGCGTAATCATTATTTGCTAAGTGGGGCTGTCTTAGCTACGAGATAACTATCACCCGCTGATTGAAAGGAGAAGTGGAACTATTCCTCGTGTTTCCATTCAAGCGCAGCCCATTTCAATTAAAGTGGAGTAACTAAGCAAACGACACCTAGCCCCCTGTTTAGCCACACCAACATTCGACGGTATAAGGAGCAGATGAACTACGCAGTCAATAAAAATTGAGAATGAAGCGAAAGTATTTCCCATGTATCGGTAAGGATAGAGTCAAGAGATAGCACAGTCGTAGTCGGTGCAGGAAACGGGAAAAAGAAACTTCTGTAGACTCTTAAAGACGAAGATCAGACGAACCGCCGTAAGGCAGAACGAATAATAACTTTAAGATGAAGGAATGCAAACCACCGTCGACCTGATCCAAACCAAGTGTGAACAGCAACATCGAAGCTTTAATGACCAACAAAACTGATGTAGGGTTGACGATAACCCACAGCTCTGGAGATGCCTTGATACAGAGAGATTTTCAAGATCTGGCCAGATGGATGGAATTTTAGTATCTTTTTTAAGTTCAAGAAAATGGAGTCGCCGTCAACTGTGGCAATAATTGAGGAATCCGCTACAACGGTTTGTGTATAAGGTGAAGAAAGTTCTACAGTAAAGTACAAGTTTTATCGACAAATAGGACAGCCAAAGTCGAGCTTTTGTTGGCTTTGGCATCCATTCCAATTTCGTCAGTCTGTGATAGATGATGATAAAAAAAGCATGCTGATCCATCAAGGTCGTTGAAGACCTCACTCAGGCCTTTAACGTTAAATGTATTTAGATAATATGATACTTGAAAGAATTCTTCAAATCTCGGACGAAGCACGGTCTTCAAAAAGTCTTTGCATTATTGGCATAACAAGGCAGAGCACAGCGCTCTATCACCTTTGGCTACTGTAGAAACAGGCAGTTGCTCTGGGCTAAGCAACACCAATTATACCCTTTCAACAGGTAGGTTTACTAAACATTACAAACAATTACAAACATTACATTTTCACAAAATAGTTTAAGCCATCAATCAGCTTTCTGTGTCATTCAGAAGCCGAGCTATGTATTTTCGAAATACAGGGTGCGGCGACATTACTTTTTTTTTTTTTTTTTAAGACCATTCGGTCTGTAAGGGTCATAGCGAGGCGCGGAGTAGTCTCATTCGACAAGAGTGACTTTATAGTTTTGTTTCCATCTAGATCAGTTACCATCATGTGTTAGAACAATTAGAAACATGCGTTTATTGCCGATGTCCACTTTTCGAACTGATTTTTTATGATCGCTACTAGCACCCCTTTTGAAATACCTGCACTGCAGCCCCATTGAGCTTCGTCCCGGAAGCAATTGTTCAGAGAAATCTGAGTGTGACAAGAAAAAGAACTGGAGTCCCTCGACCCAACAGTAGTGCTCTCAGACTTTGAAGACTGTCTTCTTTATTTATCTTCAAAAACATTAGTTTTTCCCTAAATTCGAAAAAAAATCCCTCCTTTTTCCCTAAATGCAATTTAACACTTGTTTTCATATGAAAAAAATAAAAAATGTTACTGTTTTTATTGAAGAAAGCGTATAACATAAAAATGTACATATTATACACTGATTTCCTTTTCTATTCGATTTAATATTTAAAAATGAGTGAATGCATTGAGATGCACAAAAATACAAAAATATGAACAATTGATTCTTTGAAATTTTTTGAAAAGCTGTTTTTTATTGAAGTCAAATTCATTCGCGCGAAACAATAATAACTGTGCCACAGGAGCAACCGGCAAGCTAGAAGCTGCTATCGAGAAACCATCCAGGCAGCCAGTTTGTGATAACTCTCACAATTAACACAGTTGTCTGTAGAGTGCGCTGCTGATGGTGGTTTCTGCAGTCAATCGTTTTAGAACAACACCACCTGCAGCCTTAGTAGAGGCTGCTCCTTTGGAATCCTCTTCTTTTCTACATCCAGTTGACGACTTTCCCATCAGAGCTCAGACGTACAACCAACGAGTAAGTCGTTGAAAGTGCCACGAAACCAATTCAATAAGCTCAATCAATCAGCTTGTGACGATGTCATTCGAGTTAAAGTACTTTGCGCAAAAACAACAAAACCCATAAGAAACAATCGAATGCCTCCGCATTTGCCAGATAAACATACACAGACAGTTGTCCTCTCAATGAAATTCGATCAACAAACAGATAGCTATTGTTAATATCCCTCACACCGTAACACTGTGTTTAGAGTGGAGTGTACCTATTCCCGCTGTCAATTCGATCCACTCACTCAACTGCTGATAAACTGTCATTAAAACGAATTCAATCAATCTTTACAATTGTTCGGACAGAGATAATTTCGACGAAGATAAATCACCAATAAAAGCCACAAACAGATAAAGTTTTGTCCTTTTTTGTGTCCGCGAGTAGGCATGACATCATTTTCTATTGTCTTCCCTTTGCTTTGTGTCTGTGTGTGTACTACGCCTCCTTCATCCAGTTGCTACTGTCTCTCTCTCACTCTTTGATAAGTCATTATGTGCATAGCTTTGCCTAACGACTTGGAAAATATCCAACCCCGCCGCACCAGCCATCACATTAAATAATGAATTAGTAGCCGGAGAAATTCATAGCGCCCGGTGACGTAAATCATTTAAGCATTAGATTTACGGACCATCACTAACACCCGGAATAGTAATCGTAATTACAACGAATCCAGTGTGTATATGAGAGGCGGCCATACAGAAATGTCATTTCCATGAACCCACTCGGTCGTATGTGCGCTGTTATCAAAATTAATAAATCGCTCCTTGGGTTTCATGCGGCAGTGATAAGTGCACACGGAAGTCGTCCTTCCCAATGGCCGCACTCTGTAGTGGTGTCTTGGTGTTCTCTTCTAAACCATAATCCATTACAGATAGTGGCTCACGTTTTCGGCATTCATTTCACCGGGTCCTTTCGGGCTATCATTGTGTCGTCATCATCATCAATTAGTTGGCCATTAATATTCTTCGAAAACAGGCGAAACGTGCTCCGCAATTAACTGTGTCGACGACGGCGAATATCCCAGTGGGAAACGTGTTCGTATCTTATCGCAGCTTCGATTGCAAATATCGTTTAAGAGAAGTTGAAACTGTGTACTGAGGTAAATGGGTTTAAGGTTTATATGGCGCCGTATCCCTTTCGACGACTAAGAGGTCTGTTTGTGTTGGGATACCTGAGACGGACTATAAATGGCAGCAATTTCATATTTGATGTTTGTTTTTTAGATGCGCCGGGGGTGGCTACACCACATGTTGAGCATCCGTTGAAAGCTCGTCCTTTGTATTTATGTGCCTGCAACAGACACAGTTAACTCCACTCGCAGCAGGTGATGTTGGTAAGTCGGAAGCGGGTTTATCCTGCAACTGCACTAAGGAGGGTGCGATGCAGGAACTTGTAGTGGAGGGAACTGTAATATGTGGAGTCGCCGCTGGCTGCAAAAGGCATTTCCGCTTTATAGTCAAGACTATGCTCCCTTGTGCGTGTTGGGAGTCAGAGCCGGAAGTGGATGTATGAAAGAGGACCGCTCCTAATGTTTCCTTCAGTTTGCCAAATGGGGTGTTCTCTCTACCTTCAACTGGGTTGAAGAATCCAATGACTCGTGCAGATGACTGGCAAAATAAAAGAAGCGCCGGATCCGAGGGAAAATATATACGGACCAGATTTTGTCCTACCTGCGAGGAGGATATTTACTAACATGTTGCTTCCGATGTGTGAGCATTCTCTATCCGAACCAGACTGCAGCCTTCTAAAGGGTTTTTCAACACGGACGCTACAAAAGTAGAGCGACAGGGACAGCAAACGATGCCGAATTTCTTGCCGCTCTTTTGACATTTCTCTTCAGTAAGGTTTGCCATTTCATCATGGAAAGATATACGACCCAACAACGAGTCGAAATTATTAAAATTTACTACCGAAATTCGGAGTCAGTGGCCTCAACGTTAAGAGCGCTACGTCCAATTTATGGTCGTCATAATCCTAGCAGATCAACAATTGAGCGTCTAGTGGACAAATTTGAATCCACAGACACAGTACAAAATGTTCCCGTGCCAGTGAGACAATGAAGTGCCCGTAGTCTTGAGAATATTGCTGTCGCTGAGGCTTCAGTTGAAGAAATCCCAAATGTGTCTCTCACACGTCGTTCTCATTCGTTGGGCATCAGTGCGACGTCGTTGTGGCGAACTTTGCAAAAAGATCTTGGCCTACATCCTTACAAGATAAAAAGGACGCAAGAACTGAAGCCGCTTGATCACCAGAAGCGTCGTATGTTTGTGAATTGGGCTGAGCAACAACTTGAAAATGATTCGGATTTTCATCGAAAAATCATCTTCAGCTATGAGGCTCATTTCTGGCTGAATGGCTTCGTCAATAAACAAAATATGCGGTATTGGTCAGGCAGCAATCCACATGTACTCCATGAGTCATCATTGCATCCCGAAAAAAATACGGTTTGGTGAGGTTTATGGGCCGGCGGCGTCATTGGGCCGTGCTTCTTCCGTGATGATCAAGGCCGGCACGTTGCTGTGAATGGAAATCGCTACCGTTCAATGATAACCGAATATTTTTGGCCCCAATTGGATGATATGGACTTGGAGGACATGTGGTTCCAACAGGATGGCGCCACAAGCCACACAGCGAATGTCAGAATCAATTTATTGGAAACCAAGTTTGGAGAACGTGTTATCTCACGATATGGTCCAGTCGCTTGGCCGCCTCGGTCGGGCTCTTATTGAAAAACACTTTATATTGTGAGAGCCCATCAAAACCGCTCGATCTATCTAGTCCAAACCAAGTGTTCAAAAACATAAGAGCACCAGCGATATCGCATCGTACACCAACACCATCATTAGCCGACAACAAACGGCATCTTGGCGCGGCGCGAAAATCTTTGTCGCAACCAGCAGCAACAATCCAACCCCGAGCACACAACGGATCGTCATCGTGTGGCGCAAGGAAGGAGCGAGGAAAGAGGAGCAGCCGATTACCCGACAACTTGCGAGCCGTTGTAGCGGGACCTGCGACCGACGCACGGCGCTGTGCAATGCATAAAATCACCACAGCAGCATGTAAAGTGCAGCCATTTAGCATTCGCATTAATTTTTTGTGCGTCAGCCAACCAGTGCGGTCTTTTATTTTTCACAGCATCTTGTTTTCAAATAAATATTAATCACCAGACAATTCTGATGCTTTTTCATTTTCATTTCTAACACCAAGCATCTAGCAAAATGCCTTGGTGTTTGAAACGGCTCGGTCCGTTCAGATTTTCTTGTTGTCTCGAATGTGTATATAAAAACACGAAGCCTCTTAAATTTACCATATTTGTCAATTTTGCTCGATGTGACTGATTCAAAGTCGTTTTTTGTACTCCAACACGAGAACGAAACCTCTGAATTTCCAATTGCTAATTTACTAAAGGCACCATGAACAGAACTGGTATAAGCATCGAGTTCGAGCCACAAGATTTGATGTTTGGTCCGAGGTATAGATGAGGGCGTCTGTGATGGAAACATCAACCTGGCTCGTGCCGTTCATTAACATACAGAGGTCCAAATCAAAACTTTAACTACAACAACAGGTACATTTTAAACAGATGGGCAACAATTTATCGGCCTTCGAAAATGGCATAAAGGCTACACAGATGGACTAGGATACGGACTCAGCCGCATCAGCAACAACTGAACGAGAATGGGGCGATTTGCTTGCCTGTTATGTCTATTGATGGAAAATTCGTACCGCAGATTCTATACATAAGAAGGGGCAACTGGCTTGGCTCTGCTCTCCATCGATAGAAAATTGTTTGCGCTAATTTGATGATGGTGGGCGAGCAGCAATGAAATCTGCCCTCTTTCCTATAATTTTGAATTTTTTTTGCCTTCTGATTTAGATGTCGATTGCGATTAAAAAAAAATATATATGTTGCCCTATTAAGGCCTATACGATATGTCTGTGAAATCTATCAGAATTGAGAGAGCAGTTTTAGTGAAATGCGGTAATAAACCCAAATCCAAAAACAAAGTGACAACACATTGTAATTTAAAAGTAAAACAGGCAAGCTGGACTGACTCTAGAAATTCAAAATTAACACTTCAGCGTCAATTCCAAGATTGGCCATGAATTCCGCTCAGAAAAGCTAACAGCGCACGATGTGGGTATCTTAAATTGGGTTCCCTAGAGCAGGCCAAACAAACGACTCTCAGAAATTTCAAAATTTGTTCATCCTTGATACGAAAAATCTGATAAAGTGTTTACAAAGTAACCATGTATACCTTAAAATCTTGGCAGTTGGTCGACTACGCAAAATGGGTGAGGATACCAAAATGCAGCGACCTTCGTCAAGTGGTTTGAGTATTTGCTTATCAAATGAGCGGAATAGGTTTGCGCCCCAGTGGGGGACAGTAAAAACGGGTTGGTTAAGCCAACATATGAGTTTTTTTTTTTTCTTCCGAAATGTGAGCCCTTTATTAATTTCTTACTATGTATATTAGATACAATCGTGCTAAATTTCCTATAAACAAAGTTGTTATTCATTTGATTTTTTTTTAATACTACAAACTCAGTTTCCTTACGTTTAGTTTCTATTTAAATTCTTTATTACGATTTGGTTAAGCTTATCTTCTAGCTGTAAGTTTCATTCGCCTATTAACCTCTACAATTTTCCGCGTGGTTTTTTCATGCTGACAGACGTCATCCTCTCGTGCTGCCAAGTGTGACAACACTCACAAAAGACCTATTTCAGGTCTAAGTCCTCCTGAATTTTGCTAAACAAAATTAGTGAGTCAATTTCCGCAAGGAACTAGCAAAGTGATAGGATACCATTTTGTGGACAACATCTTCTTAACCTACCCCTAGTGCTTAGGATTCCAGTCAGAATATTTATCACCCCGTTTTCAAACACACTATCAATTGGCTCAGTGATTAGAAGCCTGAACTAGTGAGCCCATATTTTTGGGGTCGATTCCTAGGAAACAACAACTATATCCGACAAATAGGGTCTAAATACTTCGACATTAAGCAAATTCGACTTGGTGTTGGTATTAAATTGAAAGTCCCTCTTCCAATCGTCCCGAAGCTATAAACAAATATTTTTATTTATTTTTTCCACCGAAATTTGACGGGGTTCTTCCAGCACTATCTTTATAGCCATAATTGATAGTTGTCTGACTTTAGGAAGGGTTTCGCTTGACTTTACACAATCTAGACGTACCAGCAGAAGTGTAAAAAATATTTTTTAAACACAAATAAACGTATATCTAGCTCGAAACGACTTCGCCGCAGTTCGATCCCTTTGGAAAATCAGGTTTTGCAAGAAAGTTTGTTGCAATAGAATCTGCACCAATTCGCAGCTTGGTTTGCGTTTTTTTTAATCCTCATTTTAAGCCTCGTCCCGAAAAAGTCAGATTTTTAAAACAATACCTTTCTAAAGCTAAAAGGAACTCCTTATGCTTGAGCAAAATTCTCTCCACGACTCCTTTTATGTCGTCGCACAACATTTCTTCAGCACCGTCTTGTGAGACAAGTTCAGTTTATACAAAAAAAGAATGATTCCAATTTCCGCAAAATTACGCTCTTCTCTTAAGGTTGATGATGGCAGAATGTCCCGTTTGAAGTCCGTTTAAAGTGCTGCCCACTAACTGAATTATGCAGGCTCAGTAGGTAGTCCCAATTAGAGAATGAAATCCCCTAAATGAAGATCTATCATAATTGTATTATACCTTGTATCCTCTTTTCAATCTGGCCTTTACAGCCGCAAGGTATAGGTAGAATACTAGCCACATGCGGTACCCGGAAAGTCACATAACTAACTTAAGTATATATTCTCCGACGTCAGTTTGTACTTAAAAACAGGAGCAGGAAAATAATCCCCATCCTCTCCAACATTGTTCGAGGAGGCACGACGACGATGAGATCATAGTTTCTCAGCATAAGTATTGCATAGTTGTATTGTATACATCAGCCCACCCGAGGTTAGGGCACAATACAGGGTAGTTATCTCCATCCCTCCCGTTGTGAGCAAATCTCTTTGAAGACGCGCAGAACCCATGTGTTGTGTGCTGTGTGTATGCCCTAATGGTTTCAACTGTCAGTCTCATTTTCATATATGATATATTACTCGGCCCTCAGAAATGGGAACACAAAATGTATGCCTGTATGTAGGGAGAATATAAGCCCCCATAATGTTTATTCACGTTTCTGATTCAAAAGCTATTACCCTCTAATGGCTGTCTGTCTATCCTGCCTGTGAACGATCCCTCGACCTATGCTCATCATCGCAGGTGCTTTCGTAAATCTTTTATTCGTGTAAAATAAAATCTTCAATAGAGTGTGCCTCATCGCACTTGGCGCCGCAAAATAGTTTGCAAATTCCCGAATCAAGGAACGGTGTATAAAAATTCCAATTAGCCTGTAATTCAATTAACTTGAAAAATCTCTTAAGCCTTTATGCACAAGAACTTAGCCACTTAAAACTGAAGCGAAAAACGGATTCAAATGTTAGGCGACAGTTTTGTCTACTGTCACAAGGTCAAAACAAATATCTAGGGTTAGCTTTATCCTTTTTTGCAGGAAATTCCACTCCAATTAAGAGTGCTTAATGTAAGACGTCCTGCCACGTTCAGGACTCGACTCTGTCGACTGGGTATAAGTCAATTAAAACGTCCACGGAGTGGGTGCTTTCTCTCGAATAGAAAGTATGAATCACAACAACGAAAGAAGACGCAAACATTTATGTCCTGAGTCATCTTTTAAAGTATTACTGCGAGGCGACCACAAGTAGGGTACAGCTACAGCTGTGGGAGCCTTTGCTAAACAACCCGAGGCAAAATACTTTCTCATTTCCATTTCAACAAGGACCTATGCAGTGAGTTTGAGGATAAAGTGAGCAGTATGTATTCCAAGAATTTCTGCCGTTCGAATAAGTCATCACATCCGTGGGTGCGAGAAGTTCAAAACTGAAATGAGCGTTAGAAAGTCCTCGTACTCGTATTGGGAAAAGGAATTTCCTTTTCAGGCCACAGGAGGATTTTATTTTTTGCAAGGCGAACGCCGGATGTATGCATACGGAAGGAAGGCGAAACCCCAAGTTCTGTTCTGAGGAATATCTGTGTTTTGTTAGTTTCCTTTCGAAATTTATTGATTGCTTTTGTTTTTAGGTTGACGTTGTGCAAACGAATGTGACATTCGTATGATGATTGAAGGAATGAACTGGGTACCCAAAAAACACAAAACAAACGATTTAAAATGAATACAAAACGGGGTTTCCTGCGGCACGGTTTGGGAGCCAATTGAGATTGAGTGCCGCAATGGAAATTATCACATCAAATCGATGAGCATATAGGTCTTTTCATCTGCACTATTGCTCCGCATCAGGATCAAGATTTGATGCTTATTGTTCAAACTTCAGGAAAACATTAAAAGCTGGTCTTTACTTGAAACCTTTCTACATGATTTAACTTTGTAACGAAATAAATTATATTCCAATCGGCCGAGGCAGTGCGAAGATAGGAACGAGAGGGCTTAGATGTGAGCATGGGTCTCCTCTTCTGGACTGAGTCAGTTTTGTGTAGACGTTTTTGAATCTAGTCCGGACAAGCACATTATGGGGAAAAAAAATTTGTTTTATTATATTTAGTAAGGATGCATAATTGCTGCTAAAAAGCTCTAAAGCCTTGTTTAATGGGGCTATTGGACGTGGCGCACTTTTTTGTCACCCGAAGCCGAAGACATGTCCGGGAATTAGGTTTGAAAAAGATTTTAAAATGCCAAACGGAGGTGAACAAAAGTTCGGAGACTGGATGAAAGAAAATATTAAACTGAGCAACATTTTAAGTACAGATGCACACATCTGGGGCCACTGTTGAAGCTCTTTAAGTCCACCTTTCATAGAGCAGTGCTTAGAGCGAAAACAATTCTGGAAGAAATCTACAGATTCGCTGTTTAACAACCCCTCCCTTCCTGTGCTGATGTTTTGTCTGAGCAGGTACAATTTCCTCTAATCAAAGCTCGTAAACTAGCAAGTAGTCCATCGAGCTGGGTGTTGATTATGATCAGCAGTGAGTCCATATCCATTCACCTTCCAAGGCGCATTTTTAATTTGGATCTGAAACTCGTTGCAGAATACGAATCCATACCTACATGTTCGCCGCTATTACTGCCGCAAAAGTACTTTATTGTCAGGCAAACTAGGTCAGACATGCTGTGCGCACAGCTGCCTTCCCCCCTCTTCCTCACAGATGACATCATTACACCATGCCATTGTCTATGTTCCATCTGAATGCAAGATCTGAAGGTACACGACTATGCTCTTGATAAGTTTCAAGGATAAGTGAAACCACTAGGCATCCTTCCCGCCATCCCCTACCCACATGTGGATCGATTTTTTCCTTGCAAGTCTTCTTGTGAAATTAAAAAGAAAAATACAAGGCTGAACCTTTTGCAAAGAAGACCTAGAAAATGCGAGAATATGGAACAGCAAGGACTGCAAGTGTCTCTAATCTGATTGATTGGCAATCGTAGAGCGAGTTTTTTTTGTTTTTCAATTATGCATTTTTTTTTTTTTTTTGGGAAACTTTAACCTCAAATCACGTACCGGTTGTTATCGGCAATGTTACATTTTAGAAATGTCGACAAAGGTCCAAGTTTAACGGACGAAGCCGGAATTCGATTTTTTAAATAAATCAGCCGTTTTCGTTTATCATTATTTGCGGAAATATAACATTTTCTAAAGTAATCCGTTTGAAGTTCAGTGCATTTTGAAAATGCAATTTTCCCCTTAAATCGTGCCGGAACTAACAAAGTTTCCAAAAAATTAAGGCCCCCCGAACTACGAGTTCGAAATTGTTCACAAGCCCGATGAGCCCCTCCACAAGCTACAGTGAGTTCAAATCAGATCGTTTCCAGTCTCCATTGCCATTCCAAGGAAATGAATTATATCACCTATTTCAGGACTACGAAAATTTGCGGTGTAAACAAGTCGTATCCGTCCTTCCTCAATCAATCCAATTATGAGTTAAATAGGGTCGTCGGATGTCTTTTCGATGGAGATAGGGTTTTTGAAATAAAATAAAATAAAATAAAAACATTCAATGATCGATTGGACTCCCCCGTAAATCTTACGTACATCCTGAACGATATTCATTCTGAATGGAAGACGTCTTGGGCATTGGCTATTGTAGGAGTCTGCACTCACATTAGGTGTTAAGATTTTCTTCCACAGAGATCGGAATATCAATATTCTTTCGCACGAAATGGAGGTCATTGCACTCCCTCACATACAAATTGTCACGATTTTCATTTGACAGTTATCGCTTCAAGTGGGTTTTGGATATAAAAATAATTTTACTAAAACAATTCACCACAAGAACTAACTGGGATAACCCGTTATCTATAAACAGGCTTAGTAGAAACACCAAAAAGCTTTTAACTAAAATTCTCAAGACAAATTTGTAAGAAGGGTGAACCCTTTAATCGAGAACTGTAAAAGGATTGATTCGGACAGAAGCAGTGTTGTTCCGAAGAAATTTTGGAGCTGAGCCCTTTTCCGAGCCATTCCGCACAGGTATGACCCACATTAGTTAAATGAAAAAGAGCAGGGAGTTTTTTGTTAATTTTAATTTAATTTAATTAAGAAACAAAACAACAATTGACAGTGCCGCCCCGCTCTCTTTACAATTGGGTGTAATTGGTAACCCCGGCACTAGTCCAGTGGTGTGGTAATAATTTGCATGGTCTTGACCAAGCAATAATTTCCACTGTCGTGATAGAATTCACATCCGATCGCTGTCTGGGATTCTATGAGACCACCAGTAAGATCCCAAACATATCGAGAAAACACCAGAGTTGACCAGTTCCAATCTCGTGTACCGCTGAGTTTGATCCTCAAGAAGTCACTTGACCGCTTGAAAGTTTTGTTGCTAGTAGCAGCGGGTGACTAGCAAATTGCCGAGTCCGCCGTAAGGATGACTTGAAGTCCGTCGGGACTGTCGCGAGACGGACCTGAAGACCGCCGGGACTGTCAACAGACGGATCCGAAGACCGCCGGGACTGTTGAAAAACGGATCTGAAGACCGCCGGGACTGTCGAAAGGCGGACTTGAAGAACTCCGGGACTGTTGAAAAACGGACCTGAAGACCGCCGGGACTGTCGAAAGACGGACCTGAAGACCGTTGGGACTTTCGAAAGACGGACCTGAAGACCGCCGGGACTGTCGAAAGACGGACCTGAAGACCGTCGGGCCTTTCGAAAGACGGACCTGAAGACCGCCGGGACTGTCGAAAGACGGACCTGAAGACCGCCGGGACTGTCGAAAGACCGTCGGGACTTTCGAAAGACGGATCTGATGACTGCCGGGACTGTCGAAAGACGGACCTGAAGACCGCCGGGACTGTCGAAAGACGGACCTGATGACCGCCGAGACTGTCGAAAAACGGACCTGAAGACCGCCGGGACTTTCGAAAGACGGTCCTGATGACCGCCGGGACTGTCGAAAGACGGACCTGAAGAACTCCGGGACTGTTGAAAAACGGACCTGAAGAACGCCGGGACTGTCGATAGAAGGACGTGAAGACCGCCGAGACTGTTGAAAAATGGACCTGAAGAACTCCGGGACTGTTGAAAAACGGACCTCAGCCCAAGACAAAAAGCACAAAGGGTGCGTTCACTTGGTGAATTTATTACAACCAGCTTTTGTCCTTGTGACGGCGTTCAATCGAGTGAATTCTTAATTTCTGATTAGTTTTTTTGTATTTTCCAAAATTTTGTTTTAATTAAATTATGTTTAAGTTTTTGGGGCAAATGTCAGCCATTTCTCTTTGGCTCGGAGCATTGAGCCAAAGCTAAAATACTTGACCCAAGTTACCCAATTGGTTACTTCAGCACAACGCTGGACAGAAGCCAGTTGTTTAAGTCACTACTCGCCTAAGCACACCCACCAACTTTCCAGCCGACTCTCTTTTCCATTCAGCCGAACTTCCAGTAAATCGGGAAGTATTGCTGTTTGTTGCGAAGGTTGGTGTGTTTTGTGACATTCTGACCGATAGAAAAGTCGATCACAACGTTTTATTTGTTCATCTTGATAGTTTTCAATTACCAATAAAGAGTTATTTTTGTGGCGGCACTACCGCCTGCACCACTGTTTAAAATTTTCTATTCCTTTTATGGCACCATTGTATTTCTAACCTAAACACCAGCTCAAGTCAACGTACAATCGCAATCAATACAAATTTTATTGCGGAATCATAATAGCTTTAGAGACGTAGAGCCATTAACACCATTTGCAGGTGTTCGATCTACGGTGCTGCTGATGACTCCTCGCCACTGAACCATCCCACAGGCTGCGACCTTCTAAATCTGAGTGATCAAGTAAGGGACAGGAAACTTCCCACAAAAAGGCAGATACCTAGCAGTACCTGCAACAAGAGCCCCTTGGGAAGCCCACAGTATGTCGTAAACAGGAACAAAATGTAAATCCTTTTATACACAAGCCCTCGCACTCGCATAACATACATCATCCCGATAAAGACATTAGTATAGAAGTTAAATTGTAGAAACATAATATCCTGTCGGAGAAAATCGATGAATAACATCTATCTAAGGATACGACCATTGTTCGATGATATGCGCCCATCAAAGTGTGAAATTTATTCTCTGGAAAATTCAACCGTAAATTTCAGAGCTCAGATATAAATGGCCGAATATATATTGATTTTTCCTTTCCATGTGGGAATGTGTTTTGCTGGTAGATGGAACTTTTGTCGGCTCCATTTATCAATTATACGATAGAGATGAGAAGAGCTGAATTTAATTGCCGATAAGTAATGGTTTTGGTTCTTGACACACTTGGCATGCGTTTGTTGGCACTCTCCACATACACAATTGATTGGGGTATACAACTGAAGGGAATAACATTGCTCTTAGAGGAACGAGGGCCAATATCCTCGATTAAATTGAATTTTGTAGTTTGCTCATTAGTTTTTCTATATTTGGAGAGGTGGACCAATTTATAGGATGTTGGTTGGTTGGTTTGAAGCCTCCGATTACTGTTAAATATTGTTTAGTTGACCTCAAACTCTCGTGATGAGTTTTTTCCTCGTTGGTATTGGTGGTATTGCCTGTTCCTATGGTCTCATCGATTTTCTACCTAATGTACAAATTAAGCTGTTGTTATTTATGTGCAGTTATAACAGGCCGCCTAAACGTGTACATACAAATACTGTATGTATTATTTTGACTACAAAATAGAAAAGTGAAAAACTTATGTGCTGCCATTTGGGTTGTAGATTTCGGGATCAGACGGATTCACGTAATGACTCAATGGCGCATTGACCAACTTATTTAGGCCCCCCTTCATTAAATTGCCTAAATTGAAACTTTTAACAAAAACAGTGTATAGCAAGAAAGCACTAACGCAATAACGCAATGCCGCTGTACTTACTGGGTTAACGAACCGACGGGTCCGAATAATGGGCTATCGGACTACTGACAGCTTGACTGCCCACTGATGCGTTAGCTCATACAAGAAAGCAGTAACTGGATAGCTGATGGACTAATATACAAGAAAGCACTCACTGACTGGTATGCATAACAATAATGCTTCTCGTTGTCAATGAAAGGACCCATCACTAACGCATCGAATGAAGTAAAAAAAAGTTAAGAATGTGCGTGTTTTGGTTAAGAAACCGTCCGATAAGCCTGCAGAATGATCCCTTGATTCGAACATAACCTTGTTGAACGAATAAGAAATGTCACCGTCCCAAGCGGTAGGTAGGTATAAGAAAGTTGATATTCTTTCGAAAGAAAACGTTTATATCCTTTTCCAAGGAAACCAGCAGCAAACAATGTTCCGCAAGACACTGCTCACCGAATCGTCATCCGCTTTGATCATCATCTAATAAAACATTTCATTTTACAAATTGTGTACAACAACACAAGAGCAATTTTATTTGCTTTTCGAGTCCTTGTGCCAGAAGAAAGAACTTCTCCACGTCATGAATCGAATTTCATGTTCATATTCAACGTGCTTAGCCAGCCAAGTAGACACCTAAGCGTTGTCGACCGTTCACGTGCTTGCACTACTTCGCCATTGTGATCCCTTTGCCAGTTAAAGTTCAGCAAAAAACCAAACAGAAAAATTGCAGAATCCCTCTGCTCCACCTGAAGCTTTATTCCTTTATCGGGGATGTGCCTCCAGTACAGGGAATATTTTTTCTCTTGTTGTTATGCAAAAACTTTTTGCACCAAAGTACATTACATATTTTGTTTTCGTTAACTTTCGAACAAAAAGTTGGCGAGGGCGAAAAAAGTAACGGAAACAGTCCGTATCCGGCTTAATGTGATTTCGCAAGGGAAGGAGCATCTCTCAGTGATAGGTACAAAGGTAATACCAGGGCTGAGCTGAGCCATTTGTGAAGCGTTCTTTTCCTGCACAGCCAGCTACCCACATAAAGTCAAAGGGGGTTTTCGGTTGTTTTGGCTTTGGGTGTTTGCTGATTGAAATTTGGCTGTAAAGTGAAACTTGAATTTTACAACCTTAAAACATGTATAGAAGTGTGTAGAGCGTGTCGTTATTTCCAAGCTGCCACGTAATAGGTGCCAAAGTACATCGCCGCGTAAAGATGGAATGTCAGTGAATTAGTTTTTGTTTATGTGTTTGAATAAGAAAAGGATTTTTGCCCTTACACCCAGTTGCAGGGGGAACTCACGTTGCCCAGTCCCATAGAACTGGGTGATTGCAATATTTCTTGGATGTGAGTTTAATTTTAGAAGAGTAATGAAAACATAAGCCTTTTCACTTCAGTTGGGGAGTGCAGAGTATCTAGTGCCGCAGCCGACCACTTCACTTATGGCAACTGGCATTGGACGATTTCGTTAGTTAAGTCAGTCCATCCTTTGCTACATAAGCTGGTTTAACATTTGTGGATCCATGGTTTGTAAGCATCTCCATAACCAAACTAAGGTAATGGGAAAGGATTGTTGTCGGATGAAGGATCTACTCGTATTGTGTCTACCCATTATACGAAATTGTTCCGAATCAAGTACAGGCATCAAAGAAGGCCGAATCCACTGCTACTGCAAATTGAAATACGGATTCAAATTTGCACGTCAAGGTTTCGCAAAATGAATATTCCGGCTGACCTAGTCGCAAGTACCAGAGGCCCTCGATGAGGGCCTACACTATAACATCTACTACGATGGTTGCTATAAAAAGGAACAAAAGAGCTTAAGGTTTTTTATTTCGGCGAGTGAGTTAACATTTCGCATGACAATGAGGAAACTTACGACGCTGCCGGAAATACATTTGCGAACTTCTTATCCAGATGTTCAAGCAATCTGGTAAATTTATCGAGAAAAATTTTATAGGATGTTAGAATTGTGAAAACAACACCTGTTTACTGTATATTTATAATTTAGGCCTATTCTGCGAAATCTTTTATTCTATTATGAGTCATAAAAGGTCTCGACCATATAAGATCTTTTATAAATCGTATTCTGGGTTTCGAACTTTTATGGAACTCTGTTATGCGACTTCGAAAATTGAAATCTGTTACGAACCTTTCAAAACAAACAGCTCAGTTTTTATTTTTTCTGTATATAGTGAGTGGGCACCTGATCAAATTTTTGCAAAACAATAAAATGCCGACTGAAAAGAGTAAGTTTTGAATTACCACGCATATCAGGAAGATCAAATGGGTTAGTATTAAATCTTAGTTACAGCAAAAGTGATCGGTGTCTTCGGCCAGACATAAATATAAATTTAGAAATTGTTTTCAATTATTATACTTTTTCATATACATTGCCACACTCCTCAACCATCGGGCCAATTGACCTAGGGTCCTAGGAAAGAAGGTGGAGGGAGGCAGGACTTCGGAAAACATTCAGGGCTATAGCCCCAAATGCGATCGGTACTCCTGCACCCCTCTTCAACCGGGTGACACTGATCAGAACATTACTAACTCTACGGACAAAAGCGACGTAACGGCTATTGCACCTCACGACAACGGTTCAGCCAAAAAAACACTGACCTTAGAGTCGCAGGTACCCGGAAAACCAAAGTGCCTTTAGGGCAAACAGAAATCTTACGGCGACAAAGACGCAATGCAGTAAGGCTTATCCGACGTCTTGGCAAGCGTAATTCGGAGACCTTAACGGACAATGAAAAGAAAGCGCTCGACAAGACTAAGAAAAGACTAGAGACGCTACTGACAACAGACTCGGACAAGAAAACTGAAACACAAAGGAGTGCCCGGTAATGAAAAATCTGATGAGGTAGCAAGAAAGGGTTCATCACTAGAACTTAACCAGGCCGTTACCACGGTATTAACTCTTCCCTGCAATTTTGAAACAAAATACTGGCAGCGACGAATGATAGATGGAGTAAACTCGAATCCTGTGTTATAACCAAGACACAGGATTTGTCAATCTATAACAAACAGAAGTCAGAAAGCAAATGAGAAAACAATCGTTATCCTCTCTTGTAATAGGCATTATTACAGGACAGAACATGCTGAAGTATCAGACCAAGAAAATGGGAGTCAATCCTGATGACCTGGGCAAAGGATGTTGGATGAGGATGTGCATGAGGAACTTCATACTTTCTTTGCCACTGCCCGGCACTCTGCGACCATCAGATACAGAATTCTTGGAAGACTAAGAAGAATTCTCGGAGAAGTCTATTAAAGACTTACATAGATTTGTATTATCCTCGGGATGGCTCGACTACCCGGTTTCATAGGTTTCCACAGTATAGGGGTCATTTGAACCCCAAGGGCCACAACGGATCTACATTGATCTAAATGCGGCGGTTGCAGGGTCGTCCTGTATCGCCAACCAGCTAACCTAACGTAATCTATACACATTCCTTACATTTGTCTCCTTTTGTAGGCATTTCGTTGACGAAGAATTATATAGAGATCCAAAACTTCCTATTTAATAAAAGTCACAAAATTCTTTCTTTTATTCTATTATGATTTTTAACAAAATTCATAAAAGATTTTTCCACACAGAATACCAATTCTAGAGCCCATAAAAGATTTTTTGACAGTTCGAACTTTTGTCTGGAAATTCATAACAGAATAACAGACTAAATGGATAAAAGATTTTTCCGAATAGGCCTGATTACTTAAAAACATCAACACCTGCTCAGGAATAATAATTTTCAATCATTTTAAAATAATTCGAGTCAGTTATTAAAAATAAATAAAATAGAAAAAAATAATATTCAAGAAAATATTAGTATTTTATTCAAGCTGAAGATAATTTTGTTAAAAAGGCAACTTTGACAACAAAATGGGATTGGAGGACAGTTGTGAGGTACAGCCTATATGACAGCACGTCACATAGGCGAAGCCGAATTGAATCGCACTAATACTTTCATTCGAGACAAGGTACATGAATTTGAATCCTGTTCAGTGTCCAATATAACGATATAGTCCGATTTCAAAAATGTGTGGTCAGAAGAGACATTTGGCGATCAGGTAACACTCATACCACAGTAACTGTTAACGCAAAGAGTCAGACGCAGCGTCACTATCAACCCTGCTGCCATTGTTGTACTCATCGTACGGTCGGCAGCCCAATTTGACAAATAATGTCGAGTGCCAAATGCAGCAATGGAAGAGGCGTTATGGAGGACAAAGAGACGAAAACAAAATCATTTTCTCAGGAAAAAAAGACCACGAGAATAGGGCCATTGAAAATATTAACGATGCCACTCAAGGAACAAAGTATGGAAGTTTCACCGAAATTCAAAAAGGACTTACAAGGGCAATCGATCCCGTAGAGAATATTTGTAGCAGACTCCTAATCGGTGCTGAGAATATTGAATAACTATATTCCGTCTGACTGTATTTTGGTTAAGAACATTGAGAGCCAAAGCGTCTGTCCGCCAGATCCAAACGGAGTAAGGATAGCAAAATACTAGTTGAATACCAAACAAGACCCTCGAATCGACGATTGATTTACCCGTCCGGCTTTTTACGACAGCTGCACCAAAACTATATCAGGTTGGTCTGTCTTCATTTCACGCAACTTTAAGCTATACATGGAACCCGAACCAAGAACTTGCCGTGTTTGGGTGCACTCCTTCTCGTTTTATTATAAGCCTCCGACCACACAGGTGATGAAAACTAAGTCACGAAGCCCTATTAGTTTATAAGTTTAATAAATATATACTGTTTACTAAGCGCTGTCACATAACCACTGGTGTCAGCAATACAGCTTGTTACGAAAGAAGTGCCGACACAAACAAAATCTTAAATCTAAATTTAGTTTCCACTTGAGCACATAAGACTGCGTGTGCACTATTCAAAGGCCTGTTTCTTTGCTAGATCCTTCTAATCCCAACCAACGTCGTTCTCACCACAAAGCGTAGCAGCCTCTTGACCTATGCAATACCAACAAATCCAAACACACGCACAATATGTCAATGGCAATCTAAGGAATTACTTGTGTCAACTTGGGTACACATATATCTGATTGAATAATAAATTGTTGTAATCCATTTGACTGGTCCGCCCTTCTGGAGCTTAAACACAGAAAAAACTCTTGTTGAAGCCAAGCAGAAAAAAAAATAAAAGCGAAAACCTTTCAGCCATTTAGCCGCTAGTTAAATATTCCATAATTTATCACGCCACGCCCGTTCCACATGAAAGGACTGCCGCTTCGCCACACATGGCCTACATCGGGCAAATAATATTTCATGTAAGCGAATCCCAAATAGAGTCAAGCAGATCAGATGGCAAAGTAGTTTGGCAAGTTTACTGCCACATTCACCATCGCAGGTAGAACATACACTTAAGGTAACTATCGATATCATTGGGTTTACAAATCCACCGTTGTCACGTTTCTTCTCCCCACGCGCACGTAACAACTACACACTCATGGTTGAACTTACTTTATTTGCTCCCATTTTGATTCGCCAAAGTGTTTCAGGACCAACAGCTCCAGGGCATAATTAACGAATCCATACTGCAAAGAGAAATAGACAAATTTTGTGAATATATATTCCATGATTTTGCAGTCCTTATCAGGACATAATTAAAAAATAGAAAGGTCCACCACAAAAATATGCGCGGCATATGTACGGGTGGCACCGTTTAGCTCCCACACTCAGCAGTCCACGTAAGGCACCCCATAAATTCATGTAAAGCTAAAATTCAAACGCGTGCTATGCTGGATATAAGCACCTACATCTGGGGTTGGTAAGATACAAAAATGTTCCCTAAGAATCCGGAGGACAATTTTCATCATTTTTCCTTTTTTGTAAACTTCAAGCAACGCGGAACAGGGAGCTCGTTCACTCGATCATTTGTGATGGATTCGATTGCTTTTATCTTGGCACAAACATATGACTTACTGTGGGTAAGGCGTTGGGTTCAGGGTCATTCATCATGTTTGCCTCAATTAATCCCGTGCGGGGAGTTTTGCCACAGAATTGAAGGTTGTGTCAAGTAATTGGAGCAGCAACAATGTCTGCATGAGAATGTAATGCTTGTACTATTCAGTGGGGCGGGAGATGTTTATTTAAGAGAAAAAAACCTTCGAAGGGGGTACTTTTCAGTTTAAGACCGTTTAATTTTGAGCGAAAGTTTATCGATTTTATTTAAATACTGTGGCAGAGCTCGTTTGGCTCAGAAATAAGTATGATTGGTACGTTAAGTGTAACTTAAATTCACTAGGACGAAAACGGTTATCAATTGAATGCATTTAACAGAAATTAACAGGTTTCAAACCAAACGATGGAGAGGCAGCCAAAATTGGCTGGTAGATGAGATCGACTGAACTTCAATTGCTCTATTGTTTGGCTATCTCACAGCGGCTTGTAAAAGCCACATTTACCCCAAGTTATGCCCTTAACATGTAGACCAAAAATAGCAAGTTAACTATTCTTTCTCTTGCCTCATTTTATTGTGAAAACGAAACTACACCCAGTTGTTAAATAGTTATTAACAAAACGGCAAATTGTTCAGGTCCATTTGAACCTTAAGCATTTATCCAAACACTTTATTTCGAACTATATTTTCAAATCATCATTACTCAGTAAACAGAGGCAAAACAAGGAACAATATCATCAGTAAATATTATTAAAAGAAGAGGCCCTAGATGACTACCTTGTGGCATAACAAAATGTCAGCCACACGTGGTTTACAGAGTCAAAGGTTTTGCCAAAGTCAATGCGCGATACGAATAACCATTTTTAATGTCCAGGGTGGATTCGCTAACATGGAAAATAGCGTGTTTGGGTCGGCCATCTTGTTTACGTGGTAGGAATTCTATGAAAGGTCAGCATGTTGATGTTTTTATAGCGATGACTAAGAAAATTTCGCTTTGTTATAAAACAAAATGGCGCTGGAAGTGAAGAACGGACAAATATTTATTTGTTTCGTATAAGTTATTGATGAATTGTTGGTTTAATTTACTGAAACTAATTTCCACTCTCATTTCACATGTTTTAATTTGACATGAAATTTACTTTATTCGAAAGATAATCTTCTGGCATTATAATTTAAGCATGATTTCTGGCATATGACCGCCACGGCTGGCTCAGACGGACTAATGTGGCCGTATATCGGCAATAACGCGGCGAATGTTATCCTCCAAGTGGTAAATCGTCTCGGGCTTATCGGCGTAGACTAGCGACTTCACATCTCCCCAAAGAAAATAGTCAAGCGGCGTTGAATCGCACGATCTTGGAGGCCAATTCACGGGTCCTCAACGTTAAACTATGCGGTTATTAAACGTTCCCTTCAATAAATCAATTATGGCACGAGCTGTGTGACATGTTGCGCCACAGCTCCTGCACATCATGGTTGTTCAATTGATGAACAAAAAAGTCAGTAATCATGGCTCTATAGCGGTAACCATTGACTGTAAAGTTGTGGCCAGCATTTTTTGAATGAAGTACGGACCAATATTATTCCACCAACCCATAAACTCACACCAAACAGTCAGCTTTTGTGGATGTAACGGTGCCTCTACATTTTTCGACATAATTTTGCATTTTATCGCATGATTTGATGTAGAGGACCATTCATATGTGAGCGAATTGCGAATTGGCGAATATTCGTAGATTCTGACATTTCATTCACATGAAATTTTTTTTAGTCACGCGTATCATTTGCATTGTTGAAGGTTAAGTTCGAACGAAATTTTCATTCGCGGGTTTGTGGATCGCGACTGTTTTATGTGGATTGTGAATTAAGTGTGACACTTCGCGGCAAGAATTTTCAATTCGCGGGAAAATTGCTGTAAATGTAACTCTCGCTAATTTAATCAATTAGGACTCTTTTTTTAGATTACACGTTAGATTAATAAAAGCAAATAATGCTTTTGTGGTAAAACAAATGGTAATATTCAATTCATAAATACAGTTAAATTGATTTGTTCGCAATTCGCGTATTCGCAGTTCACGCTCATGCGAATGGTCCTTAAAGGTGGAAAATTCGTTGTGAAGCTTGGAAAATTTCGTTTTGCATCCAGAAACATTTATCGAGGCTCCTCAACGAAGCAAAATATGTAGTTTGAAAAATTTGAAATCTTAACGCCTAGCAAAGGAGGCTGGGGTTCGCTAGTTCATAACAAATTAGCTGACCCGGCGAACTTCGTTCCGCTCAAATTCGTTATTCTAAGAAAATAATAATTCCGAGCATGCGCAATTCACATGCTACTTTATGTTATTCGATCAACTCAAATTTGTTATTCAAAAGTTATATTAACTACAGTAGGAATCACTTAAGTATAGCAATTTCGATGTGTTTCAATCATGCCGAATGATTGACGTGTCGGCCTACCTTCCGCTTTTTCACTAAAGACGGTACACGACGTACAAAGTGGAAGGTTTTGCTCACACATGAGCACGCCACATACAATTGACCATTTGAGAAACATGGGAATTCAAGAATTGATGCCACAAATATCCAGCGATTATCCTTGCGACTTATTATTTGTCATAGGGAAAGCGAAGGCGAAATTGAAGGCGCTTAAAAACCAATGGCAAATCATTCTGAATAAGCGGAATTAAAATATTTGCCTTGAATTTTCCAGTCAAAATCGTCCCTTCCATGACATTCGATTTCAGATTCTACACGATCATATCAAACGCGATCCGTTAGAAAGTTTCGGTGGATTGGGGTAGCTCAACAAAATTATAGCTGAGCCGACTTTCGATTTCAAACTGTGAAGCGGTAAGCCCGGAACATCAAAATATCTTAAAAATTAAAAAATTGAAATAAGTTTTGTGGTATTAGAAGTAAAACTACCCTTTTTTCTATCCAGAATAATTTTTTCAAGGTCGGTTTCCCAAAAAAAGTTCTATCCCCAATCTCATCCCCTTAAACGACACGACGTAGCATGTGTCCTTCCTTGGGCCAATACGAATCCACCAAGCCCAAAATCGTAGAATCGAACGATCCATTCTCGAGTTATGAGTGCACACACGGACATCAGTCTCTTTTATATTGGATATATATTGCTGGGTGTGCTGTACCCACCCGGTTTTGCCCGTGCCTTTCGTTTGGACCTATCGGATCTAAAACTAACTTATCTTTAGAACTGGAACCAACAAAACACATCCACAAAATTTCATTGAAATCGGTTGAGTGGTTTCGGAAATCGACAACAGCGCCACCTTTCGGATAGACCGTCAGCTCCCGCGCACCTACCCACTTCCCCCTCAAATTTTTAAAATAAAATTCTCTCTTAGATTTCCTATCTGCGAACTGCGGTCTGTGAATACGTGTGCAGAGAAGAGTCTGGTTTTCACTATCCTTAAGAATGTAACTCTCTTCGGCCGTCGACTCTCTTTAGTAGCGTCATTGACGCATGAATCATAGTTTGTACACAACTGCGTAGTTGAAGTGTAATGTAGTAAAATTGAAATTTAATGTAGTAAAATTCAACTTTTTCAGTTGCTTTAAAAAAAGTAAAAATGCAAAAAATAAGCACTCTATCCCGTAGCTTTCAATTAGTGAAAGAATTTTTGAAATCGGTTCAGTAGTTCCTCTTAATAATATAGTGCGACTAGTATCGATTGTGGCCAAAAATCGACCATACCTTAAAACTAAAAATCGTACCACGATTATTTTCGGTATTTATGTTTTTTTCTTATAAACGAAAGAGCGACATCTATTTATAGCAAAATACGTAAATGAGCTGCTCCATCAGACACAGTTTCTAATCTACGATGATTTAAGTATATTTGAAAACGTTACTATGGTAATGTATGGGGAATCCATAACATAGTTTAACAAGCCTTAATGGCAACATATACCCACGATTTTTGTTTGTGTTTCATTCTCCTCATTTCATAATAAATACTAAAAAAGTGTACGGAAACTTTTCACGTATTAATATAATGACTAAGAGAGTAAACCGAACGCAGTTCTAATTTTGAATAAGAATAAGGAAAAACGTCTGTTGTCACTTGCTTTTGATAAATTGAGTTATTTAGAAGTGGAGATGACACTTCAGAAACATTTCTCTTGACTTTATTAACATTAATATGAGCAAGATTAGAATTGCAAAATTTGAAAGCATACAATCAATCAGAGCTTTTTCGTAATCTCTTTCAACAAGACCAATTGAAATAAAAACAAAACCTTAAGCCACCAAGCCCACATAAATGACCTCCCCAAGAGTAGACCCCATAACATATATCAGTATCAGTGACAATGGCTTACATATTAAAAGCTCTCAATACAATTCTGAACTGCCGTCTTTGTCCCTCAAAAGTTTAAAACCAAAAGTGTGCTCTTGTAATAGTCGTGCGTCATAAAAACTGTGACAAGTTGCACAGCATTTTTCAACCCACCCTTCCAATGCACTTTCGGACATTCGTGACCACGGTGGTTTCGGTCCCAATGCACGCGACAATAAATTATACATAACGTTCCATCATAATGCCTATATACACGGTCGTTCTTTGTAGATGGACAGTATCCCTTTTATTTGCCGATCGAAAAGTACTTGCTAATATTTTCATGTTCGAGACAAATTGTCCAATTGACTTATTTAAATAGGCAAATTGCTTAATCGACTACCAATTTCCTTTAATTTATTTACCTGTTAAGTTGAATATTGCAAGTGTGTCGCTTTTCAGTATCTAAATGTCGTTCATTATTTACTTTTGACGTGAAAAATAAGGATTTTATGTCGGAAAATTTTCAAAGCGGGAAATGAAAACGAAATGACGGCAAGTTAACATTTTCTTTTGGCATGCGGATATTGTTTTCAGAATTTATTTCTTTTTTACCAAATATACGCGTGCTACTCACAAAGCAAAAGAAAAGAAAAAAAAAACTTTCTACAAATTGAATTTATTCACGAGAAAAAGTTGAAAAAGTTGTAATTGTCCACTGGGGCGTATACGCATTATTTTTACTTTATTCTGTACTTTAGCGGAGTATACACTTGATGTTGGGAACGGACTGTGGCCGGGCATTACCCAACTATTATCTTTGAATTGAGGAAGAACAAAAACGGATCAAAGAATGATATGTATTCATTGGACCATCAACTGAGTGCACAATAACACATTAATCTTGTGATTTTGTTCAAGTGTTTTTGAGCAGCAAGACGAAAAGAGAAAAGTTCTGCACTCAAAAAGTTTTCGCCTCTTGTTAGAGTAGATGAATCGTGGAGGTCCTTTTCTCTGGGACGAATTTTGGCATTCGGCAATGGTCAATCATAAAATTGAGTTTATGTCTGTAGCATATCATTTGTGGCGGGGTGATCTGGCAGTTAGTTGGGGACGCGTTTTTTCTTAATAATTTCTTTGGGATCTGTTGAGGAAGAAAAACATTTAGGCAAAATAGGTTAAGTGATTGATAAAATGGAAATGAAACTTTTATATTGTGGACTGGGCGCTCATATGAGTACCTTCGCCGTAGCCGTTCGCTTTCGCTGGTGTTTTCAATTTCAATTTCAATTTCAATTTAATAACATATTTAGTTATGAGTTGTACAAAAAGACTTGGTCCTTTATAGTACAAACAGTAATTGCATCTATGTAAATTGAATAAATATTAATAAATAAGGCAAACATAACAAATGTGAGATAGAATGATTTTCATAAAAAATTCAAAAATTCAAGGTGAAAGGTTAGTATGAAGAAAATTATTATCATCTTGAAATACCTTAATTAATTATTACTATTATTATCATCATTGCTGCTCTGAAAGGTTTTTAAACATTTTATATGTGAAGTTCTTTGAATTGCGATTCAGTTTTATATGTGCAGGCAAAGAACTCCAAAGCCTTGCGGAGTGGACGAAAAACATACGGGAGGAATTTGAATATTTACGAAAGACCATCGGCCACAGTACAAATTTGTTTTCAGTGTTTCAGTGGGGCTACCAATGAGTTTATATTTCAAAATTATAAGTATTTTTGTTCTGTTAACGATTAACCAAAGGCAGCTTCAAACTACGAACCACGCTATTCGCATTCGCAGGGCTTTTTGCAAACCTAGCATATTTATAGAGATCTAACAATTGTTAACGTCAGAAGTTATTTATTTAGTAAATTATCTGCCACTGGCTAGTTATACCTTAGGTAAGGTTAGGTTGAGTGGGGTTTACGGTTAAAAACCTAAACCAAATCGCCTAAATAGTTTCCCTACTTAGTCATACCTTAGTCTTAGATAAAAAGCACATCACAAGGTCCATTTGCCTCTGGAACTATTGTTTGCTGTCCCATATCTGTGTTGATGCCAAGCTAAGCTACATCCTTCTCTTAATGTCTCATCTTGTTGTCAGAGGGGTCTGTATAATGTACCTTCGTAACATCTGGTCTATGAGGATGTGATGGATGATGGAACTCGCTCGTCGTTCCTGGGACACACAGTCGGTAAACAAACGTTAGTTTTCTTATTATTGTTATGTGAAAGGAGTTTTTTGTGCTGCGACCTAGTGTTCTCCGTATTTCCTCAATTTAAAACAAACTTTGTGTGTATATGAAATATTGCTCTGAGTGTTGACAATTTAAAAAAAAAAAAAAGCAAATCGTCAATTGACCTTTCACTATTTTCTAGTCTCTCCTTTGCACTCGCTCTTTCAACTTGTTTTCACAGCACGTAACACAATTAATCAAAATACTTCCTGTTGAACAAAAACGACCCAAAATATAATGGTGGCAGGAAACGTATCATTTTATCTTCGCGTAACACGTTGCGAAAATATCCCATCGAGAGTAGATTAGACCATCATAAAACACTCAAGGGATTGTGTGAGTGAAAAAGGGCTGGTGTTGAAAATTCCAAGAATATTACACTATGCTCTCCGGTATTGAATAACCCTTCGGCATAGATACGTCGACCTTTCGTTTGTTGTTCTTTTCTGGCAGAAAAGAAATTGTCTCAAAAAACTCCTTTGGTTATAGGTTAAAGTACGGTTACCTTTCCAACAGAATCGAGTTATTGGTCTGCTGCTTCGAGGAGAAGGTATTCCGCGCAACAGGTTCATGCAACTTCAAGTATCGACTGTCAAATTTGTGTAAATTAAAGGGACCTATCAGGCTGCCGCCCTTGAAAGACTGAACTGAGGATTGTTTTGGGATATGTGATGTGTGCTTCATGCTTACAGCTTCTGTGATTCAAATAAGATAGCTTCAGAGATTCAGTCATTAAAACAGTTGCATCCCGATATTGTTGAAGAGTTTTTTGCCTTCCTGTCATTACGGAATGGAAATTTAGCTCTGTCTATCTACCGGTAAAAAATATCCCTGAATTAAATACGAACGAACGAAAACTGCAACCAGAAAGCTTCCACAAAACTGGTCCCAAAAGTTTGTAAGCATGCGAGTTTGTCGTTTCAAATAGTTTTTTTAAGTGAAAAGTCAGCAAGCTATTTGTGACCCCAATGGACCGACTTTGGTCCATACTGTAAAATGAAGATGAGCCCTTTCAGGCATTAATCTGACCTAGTTTTACGTAACCTCAACCTCGAAGTAAAATATTATATTCTCGGTAGCAAGAAACGTCTGGACTACCAACCTATCAACCTTTTGATAGCTTCCTAATGGAGCTACTTAACAGAGGCAAATTCTGGGGTTCCGACCTCATTCCACAGTTAATCAGAAAAAAATCCATCCAAAATTGAGAAATCTATTCAAAGCAATGTTCCTTACCAGTAAATATTTTTAGTTTCAACTCTAAATTTTAGTAGTTTATTTGCCATACAAATTTCGCAACTGTGAACTTACGTATATTTGAAGTCGAGACTAGAGTTTTTTATTAGTACGGCGCAGTAAATATAAACTTTGGACACATGAGTGAATTCCCTAGACGAATTTACACCAAGATTCAAGTTCATCAGATTAGCCTCCTAATTCTACCAAAAAGGCATAGAACCCCGAGAAAATATAAAAAGTCCAGATCGATGGTGGACTGCATACGATCAAAAAATCTTCACTCGTCTGAAGAGAAATTGGAAACATGAAAATATTTTTTTCCGCCAAATATTTATTTATTTATTCAGATTGCTCAAAATTACAGCGTTAAAAATTCTCACATACCTGCTTCAGTAAGAACAAAAATAATACAACCGATTCTTTTGCTGTTAAAAAACGGCTTTAGACAAGCTGATGGTGACATCTTTTCGTCATACCTACTAGAGAAAGTTGGTTTGCTTAAGTTTGCAATTTTTCTACCCCGATTACATTAAAGGTCCTTGAAGGAAAATATTCAATAGCGGGTAGATTGCAGAAGGCGAATCAGTCATCTAGGACCGCTGATAGACACCCACGATCCTGCCCAGAATCGATTCAATATTTCCGGTTTGGAGAACGCACAGAATTCGAGTCAGGCAACACAAAAAATATTTCGTTAAAACTTAAATCTCATTGCCACCTTCCCTTGATGTCTATCCTTATCGTCGCGTTGCATTTTGACACACAAAAAACAAACAACCCCCAATGACAAGAAAAACTTTCAGTTGTGTCAATGAAGTACGCAAATTCCCCACGATAATTACAACACTCTCCCCAATTCCAGGGAAACTCATATAAAAAAGGGCAGATGGGAAATATTTCCTTTTACCATTTTGGAGAATCCTTTTGCTGCTCCACCTCCTGCAGTATAGCACTTGTTGATTTCGATAAATTTTCTCCCTGTACACTTAACTTTTCAACACTTATACACTTCACTACTTCCCAGCAGGATATTGCTTTATTAAAAAATATTAATTACTATCTGCACTGCAAGAAATACAGAAACAAAAAACAAATATTAACCACAAGAATTTTGCGCAACTTTTCACCCACTCTTAAAAAAAAACCGATAAACAAAACCCCATATTCGAGACTAAAATAATTTAAAGCACTTTATTGATGCGTCGCTTCGCTGTAAAAAAAAACCCAAAAAACTGGCCGACCGACAACGCCGACGACGACGAAGCAAACACAGAAGACTACAACGAAAAATTAATATCCATTAATCTTGTTGTAGCCTTTTTCCGATTTCCTGGCCGACCCGAAGGCAGGACGAACAATTTACACAACTTTGCAATTCTTAAATGTCTGGGCACACTTTTAAAATAGCCTGGGCAGCATATACTGAGGGCCACATAAATAACTCGGATATTAAGAACGTCAACTTTGTCGGTCGAATTTGACTTTTTTCACTGTTGGCTCTTCCACGAATGTCCTTGATTAAATTCGCTCAACAAATTTACGTCCATGCGGAAAACCTATTAAGGCGATAAATCTTTAAATGCGCCAGTCAAGGTAAACATCAATTAACCAGAACCGACTTTAAGGAGGAAAACAAAGCACAAATCGTTCTTCGCGGATGAACTGGACAAACAAACCCCGACACCGTTCTGGAAAGTGTCAAAACTAATGAGGTATTTTCAGCTGTCACGTTGATTTTATTGTTGCTGTTTTGTTTTGAATGAACGGCCTATTCCTGCGGTGTAAATAATAGCAGACCACTATCCAATACAGTCATAAGTGTTTATTTTTTTTAATTAACGGCACAGTGTCCTGATGAGCGCGCACAAATTAGCCAGACCATTAGCCAGAGTCGATACTGCTACATTCTGCTGGTGGCCAGCAATCAGAAATTCGAGTCCATTATCCTGGCCATTATTCAAATTCACAATTCGATCATTTTTTTGTGATGCAAACAGCAACGGTGTGTGTCGTGTGTGCTGCCGTCTGGCGCTGGAGCGCAAACACAGCCAGATTCAGATTGGCTGGCTGTGGTGTCGGTTGGGTAGGCGCTCCTGCCGTGGAAACTATACTAGCCGGTGGCATACAAAGTGTACTTTCTTGATTGTGAGTTGGTGTTGTGTGTATCCTTGTATTGATATTTATGTTTCAAACCGCGAATGGCTTATGCGACCGATATACGCGACTTTATTCAGTAGAGCGCCGTTTTCGACTGAGGGCAGAGTGTCCTACGAATGAGTTTTATATTGAATTCGAGGAGTAAATTGATTGTATCTTGCGCAGAATAAGAGCTTTCGGGCAAAGGATGTAGCTAGCGGCTCATAGATGGCACTGGAGGAGATGTCATGATAACGGTGGCTTTGAAATGTGGAATCCCTACAGGCAATTTCATGAAAATTTGCAGAAGAAATGCCGACGACAAATGGAATGCCACAGGGGGGTTGGTGGTGCGACGAATGTGAAGATACTGCGGATAATTAGGTGACATATAAGGGCGACGATTAGTGAGTGAGTGATTTTTGTCAGACAAAATAACCAAAATTTATTTATAAAACCCATTCTTTTGGGAGGTGGAGATGGAAGTCAGGGTTCGGACCACATGACTTTCCACCCAATTTTCTCATCATTATCGGTTTGTTACCTTATGGCGCGGGAACGACTTTATAGATTTCGATTAATCTTTTTTGGAAATGTTTCCTAAAAGTCCGTGAACACTATAAGCTATGTCGTTCGTTGCCACGCCTTCATTTTGTAAGAGTTTTACACCAAAACGTACTTTTTTTTCAAACTGAACTGCCTTTTTCTTAGTTCTTCTTTTTAATAAAAAAAAACAAAAACGAAATACTTTCTGCTGAAAGACTGAAAAAGTTCCTTATTACGTTTAAAAGACTTGTATGTTTTAAAAATGTATTTTATAAATAAATGTATATTAAAAAAATAAATGAGTAAAAAGGTCTATTCGCGTATTTTCCCGGGCCAAACACTAAAAATCTGTCAAACTCAAACAAACTAGCGAAAGTCATGTGGTCCGAACCCTGACTTCAATGTAAGTTTTGCAGCTGATTGAATTTAGAAAGAGTAATAGTGTCTGTAAACAACATTTTTCTCTCAGAGAGCTGAAAATATACTCGAAACTACGTGGATAGACTTCGAGCTACTTCGAGCCACTTTCATCTTTGACATCTAGTCCATGACACAAATAAATATAGAACTTACCTTTTTGCTACAAATGAAACGGTTTAGGAGAACATTCGACCGCCAACAATTTTTCACAGATTTTATTTTATTTTATGCTTCTGTAGGATCGATTTTTATGACGGACTTTGAATAAATTTCTTTTCAAATTTGTGCATTTGACATATTTATCGGTATTTGACGGTTGAAATTCTCTGAGCTCTTTCGAGCCAAGAGCGAAACTACTCGTTACTCGTTATTTTGCTTATTTTCTCTTTTTGTGTCAATTTTGATGAGAACGTGTACCTTTTGCGATTGCTATCGATTTATATCGATTGCTTTCGATATAAACCGCTTACGCGAACGAACCTAATGTCTTCACTTTACTCCTTCAAATTATTTTTCACGCCGAAATGTCAAAAATTTAGAGCGACGCACAATAAAATCCAAATGAAACACCTGTGAGACTTTAGTATCGCCAACTATAAATTCGTGCGAATTGAGATACCTCCTTTGGTATATTTGGTTTACATTTAAATTTCAAATACTAAATTTAACTAATCTTCTAAATAAAATTAATTATTTTCGCTTTTAAAATTTAGTAAACAATTGAACAAAATTCAAAATACACAACGGGTAAAATATTCGCGTACATCCCTGGAAACTTTTGGTAATTCCAGGAGTGTCACTTCCAATACAACAAAAATTATTTCAAATTCTTAAAACTATGTATCATTGAATGAACTTGAGCGGAGCGGAGTTCGGCAGGACAGCTAGGTCATTTTTGTATATTTCATTTTATAATTTCTGATCAAGCTTAAATAACATTCAAGAGAGTTGTATCTTGAAGGGCTCACTCTAATCCCTGTCCTGCAAAACCGCACAGTTTTTTTCAGATTCACATACCTGAAAGATCATTTCCCAGATCAATATCTTCCATCGGCTATCCTCGTACTTACAACGCTAAAGTGTTTGAATTCTAATCATCTGTAGAAAATGTCATGCATATGCAATTCAATCGATGAAAGCATTATGTTTTGTCATTGCAAGAACTGTTTTGTGCATCCCACACAAATTGACCGCAGAAATTGTTTTTTGTTGAACCATCAGGTCTCCTTTCTAGGACGGATTCTGGTTAATAATTCTCCCATATTGCTGAGCTCCCTATGAGCCATTACCCAGTGAAGTATTTTCTCATGAGAGACTTCTTTCTCTGCTGTCCCTTACATTTCATAGTCTCTCGTATTGCATACTTTGACAAAGCTCGATCTATTAAGCAGTCTTGCAAAATCCTCAGACTTTAAGTCATGTTAACCGACTCGGCTGCTTGTTATTCTGCCAGTACAAAAATTGAGCTACATTTTTACATATTCCTTCGTAGTTGCGACATTTAGTGAGGCAACAAAGGCCTCCCATTTATCGACGAGACTTCGTCTCAATTTAGAAAGCGGATGTGTCAAAGGAAACGCGATGAGATTCATCTTATAATAAGTATTTTTTAGGTAAAATACAAAAAAAAAAAAAAAAATATTCAAAAATATAAAACGGCACTCATAGACTGCCAAATGTAATGTCAATATCTCAATCCTACAAACTACAAACAGGCCTTTCGACTTATTCCATCATTCAAAGTCGTAATCGCACAAATCGCTTCAGAATCACATACAAAACAAACAAACAATTTAACTTTATTAACTATTCCTGTCAAGCACTACAGTCTCTGTCCGTAGTGCACTTCGCCATACTTTTTTAATTTTATCCATTTATCAGACATCCTTTTGCGGTTACGCTTTCTGTCTGCTTACCAAAATTAAAAAAGTTTATTCAGCATTTTTGTTTTTATTGCGGCACGACCATTAAAACCACAGGCAGCCACAATGCCCCCGAATGCAGATTATCCTTTTTCGGGAGACTTTAATAACTAACTATTCCATCCAAGGCGGTAGCTGGCAGCTTTTCCTGCGGCGAGAGTGAATCTGCGAACTTGGTTGTGGCAGAAAATTTAATTCATTTCGTCGTCGGCGATAAATGGAAGGTCGCCATAGCATATAACAGTTGTTATGTATGATATCATCTGTGTCTGACATAGGTAGCTTTCAAGGGCAGCTTGCAAAAGGCGGAACACATGGTTGAGTGCAGTTTTGGTGGTTTTTATTTCAGGTATCAAATTTCGCAAAGCCAACTATTTGTAGCAGGGTAATTTATTAGTACGCATCATTTGCAATTAGTTGATGTTTCCATAGCGTGGAAGTCATGGATCTGTGTATGAAAGTGTATGATGGGTATAGATCTTTCAAAAAAATGTCTCTCCTGCCTCATCAACCTAACCTAACCAGCCAATAAGAGATTGATAACATTTCGTGCCATGGCCCACTTAAACAATATAAGATTCATGGCTGCCAAGGGTGGATCCTGAGATCTACCTATTCGAGAAAACATACCAGCGAGCTCTGCAGTATCTGCAATTAAATCATCTTTGAAACCTTTAGCTAAGAAGACGCAATGAAAGTCATATTCAATGAGACTTTTTGAAAGGGATTGACCGTACTACACTAACTTAGGCTTAGCAACTAAAGGCGTTTTTTTTTTTTTGTTGCCATACATTTTAACAAAGTTGATGTCATGGTACAGAAAATTTACTGTAACGGCTTCAACTGCTTCCTTATTTTCGTTTATCTGCGGCAATAAATTGGGTTGATGAATGATACCCATTGGAGCACCGCAGCCTTTGACGACTTGCCTGTGTTTATCGACCACTCTGTCAGAGTTTTAACTGTCATTTGGACGGTGCGAATTCACGGTCCATGGCCCATCAAATTAGCAGTAAACAGAGAAAATATTCCCCAATACTCGGGCGGGAAATGGAATTCATCTTGAACTATTGCGAAAGTAATTAAAATTAGGTTTCGATTAAATTGCCACGGAAATGTGGTAAGCAGGAAATCGCTCTTCTGCGAGGGTGGTAATTATAGGGTCGATTACAATCCGTTTGAAATTTTATGCAGCCACTCAGCTTTATAAGCCTTGCAAGCAGTGTTATTTTATCGTGGGATTTATCCTTTTTTTAGAAATTCGATGCCCGAAAAGCACTCCGCGGGAAGACAGGAAATAGCAACAAAATTGTGTGAATTTCAGGAATCTGATAATAAAAACTAAGGATGTTACTGAGGTGGTTTTAGCGTAGTCCGAGTCGGAAGCTTCATACCGACACAAATGATTAAAATATAAAATTTGAAAAAAATCCATTTTTACTAGAAAATTAACATAAAAAAAAAATACTAAATCACACGTCTCACGCATGCACTCTCAACTTCAATGCAAATCTCGCCTACGCATGTAAAACAAATAAAAGAGTGAAAAGACATTCGTATTGTAACATGTCGCAACTCGATAATTCTTTTGTCGTTCATGTTCATCGGTCGTCCGAAAACCTCCGATGTTATTATATCGGAACGGATTCGGAGGTGCAATTTAAAGCGGTTGGTTCTGACACATCGGATTCGGAGTCGAAGCTCCGTATCAATACAACCCTACAAATTTTTGCTGAAATTTCATCTAAACATCTACAACCAAACACACTGTAAATAAATAAATATAGTTGCCGCAACAGGTTCGTAGGGACCCTAAGGGTAGCTTCTTATAACCATGCGTTTTGTGTGAGTTTATCATATCATGTCATATTTGGGACGAATGGAAAGGATCTACTATTTCATACCGGGTCCAAACAGCTATCGGGAAGCTCTTTCATGACAGCTTTATTCTCGGATATTTGTCAGGTGTTCGCGATAGACCAAAAACACTGTATGTCCATAAAAAAAAAGCTCATGTAAATCGTCTTTTACAAAAATTTTCTAACGCCAAAAAAAAACTTAATAAAGGTTAATGTGGTTTTCTTACGTGTATTACTTAGTTTTAAAAATTATATGTTTTCACAAAAAACTATAGAGGGATTTTAAAGTGGAATAGTACGGTGAAAAGGGATAAATGGATACGCTTCGTGGTACAAGTGAAGAGAGAGTTTAACAACACTGCTTACAAGCTATTGCTTTGTATATGAGTGTGTGTTGTATTCTGATACATACACCGCATCGTGCGTTCCTCATTAAGGACACCGACAGAAATTAAGGTTATTAACGAAATTTTAATTGGCGAGCTTTTGTGGGTACTATTTGATTATATCGTCATCAGCCGCAATTTACATGGTTTTTGTGATTTTATTTACCGATAAGTTTTTCCTTTAATTTTTTTTTTTTTTTGAGGAAAGAACTCGAAGAACCACCAATTAAGGGTAAATAAGGTTTAAAATTAATTAAATTGAATTGTGTACAGGAATTTCTTTGAAGGGGTGTTCGTTTTATGAAAGGACGACGTCCATTTAGTTGATGCTGACCCAAATTGATGTTGGATTGATGTCAGATTGAGTTTATGATCCTTGACCGCAAAAATTAGAGGTGTCGTAGTCATTTTGTAAAATCCCCTGACATTTGTCGAACGGCTATTTTGGTACTTAATTATATTGAAAATTATTAAAAGCAATTAGAAATATTTAGTAATCAAATAGTTAAACAATCTTAAATTGTGTGTGTTATTTTAAATTTCAGTTAAATTATCGATCCTCCAAAGCCATATTTGACAGTCAAAATTATTTATCTTTGCATTATTTTTATTTATTATTTATTTATATAAATATTTTACAAAATGGCATTTTCCATGGTGGTGAGTCAATCATTTAACCATATTTGCTTATAAAGGGTGATTTTTAAGAGGTTTAGAACTTTTTTTAAAAAAAAAACACAAAAAATTCGAAAAAATGAATGAAATATTTATTTGAATCGATAGTTTGAACCTTGCAATTTAATGTTTAAAGATAATTTCATGCAAATGTTGACCGCGGCTGCGTCTCAGGTAGCCCATCCGCTGAGTCCAATTTTGGCATACTCTTTCACACATATCGGCCGGTATCTCACGAATGAATGCATGGATGTTGGCTTCCAGTGCGTCAATCGAAGCGGGCTTGTCCCTATGCACATTAGCCTTGGCATACCCCCACAAAAAATAATCTAATGGTGTCAAATCGCACGATCTAGGCGGCCAATTGACCGGCCCGAAACGTGAAATTAACTGTTCACCAAACTCGCCTCGCAATTGCGCCATTGTTTCGCGTGCTGTGTGGCATGTGGCACCGTCTTGTTGAAACCACATATCATGCAAGTCAAGAACTTCCATTTCGGGCAAAAAAAAGTTTGTTATCATCGCTCGGTAGCGTTCACCATTGACAGTAACGCTGCGATTCGCATCATCTTTGAAGAAATATGGCCCAATAATGCCGCCGGCTCATAAACCGCACCAAACAGTGGCTTTTTCGGGATGCATTGGTAGCTGTTGCAATGCTTCTGGCTGATCTTCACTCCAAATGCGGCAATTTTGCTTATTTACGTACCCATTCAACCAAAAATGAGCCTCATCGCTGAACACAATTTTTCGATAAAAAAGCAGCGATGAACATTTCGAACCAAGCACGAATTTTGATAGTAAAATTCAATAATTTGCAAGCGTTGTTCATTTGTAAGACGATCCATGGTTAAATTGCAAACCAAACTGAAGCTGTTTGACAGTGACACAAGGTACTAAACACACGTCAGCTGTCAAAACCAGTGTTGCCAAAACCAAACCAGCTAAAAAATCACCCTTTACATATTTATATTGAAGGCATAATAATGTGTAAGGAGAGCAGATATATGAAAATCCGTTGAATTTCTCAAGGTTTTCGTATGTCTGCTTATAGACGGAACAAAGACAGGACATTCATTGAGCCGCAATCGAAAGGGAAGCAAAAGGCGGCGCGAAGTCGGGTTGTATGTGGCGGTGGCGGTGGTGGTTCCCTATTCCCGCTTGTATGTTGGTTTGGTGGTTGAAGCCAGTTTCCCCTGACGACGGGAAAGTCTGAAGGTATGTGAGGCGACCGCCGGCTGCACATAGGTTTTAGTGTGCGCGAGGGAAACCAAAAGTAGGCCGATTCCACTCGTTCGTCGCTACTGCATAGTTAGGTACTTAACGCAGTTGTGTGTGTGTGTAAAGCTTCCCTAATTTTCCTGAGCCCATAAGGCGAAGGTGTGTGTGGCGAATTCACGTGGTACCTACCTCTGCTGTATTGTGTATTGTTTGCCGGTAGTAGTTGGTTTCCGTGCTCGTGTTCCGTGGTCATGTTATGTATAGTTGCCAGATCGTATTTAAATAAACCATCTCCAAAGATGACTGTGGTTCATGAGGGTTTCTTTTATTCTTTTACAGGTTCGGTGTTGCCAGGGAGCGAGTTTTGAGGAAGACTTACTTTTATTGCTTATTTTAGAAATAAAGAAGAAACAAATTTTCGAAATCCTGATGTTTTTTATTTTAAATTTATTTTAAACTCTCCTTTTATAGCAATTCCATAGAAAAAGAATACATTTTGCAATAGAAAAGTAATAACTAACAAAATAAATGTCATTAAATTTGTCATGAAGTGATGTTGCTTACTTGATGTGCTGGATTGATTCTGGGTTGTTTGGGTTTAGTAATTTTGCCACTTGTTGTTCAAAGTTGGGCTCATGGTCATCATCTTTAATTATTTTAGATACAGGTCTGGTAAGTAACATATGCCAGACTGATATAAGTCCACATAACAAGAATCACATTTTTCTGTCTACTGGTGAAAAACTATTTTTGTTTACAAATCAAATCTTTCAAACAAAGGTTAGCCAGTTTAGTAAGGAAAAAAGTTATAGTTTTTCTGTATAATGTGGTTGCTTAAATATTTTTCCGGATTCAAAAACAAGTTCAGCTGTAAATTGTGTTAACAAAAATTTCATCAAAGTTGTGTAAGAGTTGAGTAAGTTGTGTAAGAAGGTGTTTTCAAAATAATGACAAACATTTTTCTTTTTTTGGAAAAAATTAGCCAAATCGGGAAGGTTTTTTAGATTTATCTGTGAAGAAATATTCTGACCGTCGGGCAACGCTGATTTACACTGTAAACATGCTGAAACCTCGACACTTTTGTGTTCTGTACTGCATCTGAACTCTGCAACTGCTAACAGTGTCTTGCTTTTGCTGTCAGTGACTGCCTGTTAATTGGAGTGGTTTTCGTTCGTTTGCAAATCTTTCGGCCTTGGTAACTACGCAAGATTGCTTACGTTACGTTAGCTTGTATCGTCTGCGTCGTTGGTTTTAAAGGACTATTCACATGAGAGCGACTTCTCTGACAGTTCATTCACATGATACATTTTATTTGGTCGCAGAAACCGGCGAATCCAATGACTGTCTTAATGCATTTTGATGGAATTATTAATCATCCTCCTCTTGGAATAGTAAAATGTGCAATTTTCTGTTCATAAATGCATCAAAATTAGTTTGTTCGCATTTCACCAATTCGTTCGCTCGCTCTCCTGTGAATATTCCTTTAGTTTGCTCACTGTTCTGAATATGTCCGTTACCTTACATAGCTCTCTTTGTGCACGTTAGTTCATCAAATGTGCACGTTAGTGCATGCACGATGCACGTTATTCTGTTGTTGTCGTTGTCTGCGCATGTTAATGCTTGCCCGTTCTACGTTATACCGTTGGCGTGGTCGTCTATCTGTCTCTGTCTCTCTCTTATACCCACATTAGAAAGAGTGCTTGGTTATATTAATAACGTCGAATCCCTATAATTCAAACTTTATGTAACTCAATTTTTTCTGCTTAATGCACTGACTTTATTTGTACATAAAAAAAATTATCTCTTAGTCGAGATCCCTCCATGTCGCTATAACTCAACAACAAACAAAATAATTGAACGTGTCAATTAAGTAGTATTAGTAACACTTGCGTTCTATTCTCGCAAATGAAATTAAACTAATTTGCAGTGAGTGTTAGTCGTTATCAGTCACAGTGCTCCTTGGAAAATTTTTAATAAAATTAGGATAACAATTATTAAAGCGAATCTTGAATTTAGATATGTTAGATGCAGATGGAGAGACTCAGTTCAAGTTCGGTTTCCAGACAAGTACATCGGCCGCATTGATACATAAATTCTTCTTGTGAAAATATAATGTTATTCGCTTTATAAGTCCTCATCTTAATAAAGTGTTGTAATAGTTGTGTTTCAATCAGATGGTGTACCGCAAACTTGGACTTTGTATTAACTATTTACCATAAACTAAGTATTAAATAGGCCGCCAGCTCCCGTGCACCTACCCGATTCCCCTCGAAAATTTTGAAAAGAAAATTCTCTCTTAAATTTCGTATGCGTAAATACGTGTGAAGCACCAAAAAAAAAGTAATCTAAATGGAGGGGGTATAATCAAATAATGACACTGAGCAGTCATCCAACATTGTTGTATTTCTACCTTTTTGTAGAAATGTTGATGTCCGAAAAACCTTCCGTGCAAAACGAAAATAAAGCATCAAAATTGTGGAAATATTAGGAATCTGACGAAAAAGCCTTTCGAACTACATTGCAACACACTAAATGTCCATAAAAAAAGGGATTCAACTTTTATTAAAAATTTCTAGTACCAAAAAATAATTATATCTAATGAAATGTTAACAAACTGCTGGGTTAATTTAATGTGAATTTCTATCCGAATAATACTAATTTTACTTTAAGAAGAAACATTTTTTTATAAACAAATCGAGGGAATTTCAGTTCGGTGAAAAGGGAAAAATGCCCACGCTTGGTGGGAAAATTAAAGAGACAGTGTTAAGCACAGTGACTGACAGTAGGGTAGTTGGTGAGTTTCTATCAGCTGATGGATGTGTTCCAACAGTTTAAATTGGTTGTTTTATTTCACCACGAAAACATTTATTTTACAAAATGGTTAATAACTAATGTAATCAACGTATCAATTAAAGAAATAAACTGAGAAATATTCATTCGCACGAATAAAATAATACATTTTTGTACCTACAGTAATTCTTTTGTTTTCGTTTGTTGTGTTTGCCGAAAAATAATTTCGCCGGCGAATGTCGACAGAAAAAAGGCAGGATTAGGAATATTCACATTTAAAGTTCGTTGGGGTTCAGGGCAGAGATATGAACATTTCTGAGTGGGTAACAGTTTTGAGTTTTGAGTTAAAATTTTTTCATGAATTTTCCAGAAAACAAAAAGGCAAACAAATTATTACAAAATTTCAACAATTTAATAAGCAAAAGAATTTCAAACTAGCGTAATAATTTTTTATTTCATTTGGTTATTTTTTACGAAATGAAAAAACACGACCGACTTCAATTTGTGTGCAACCTAAAGCGTATTTCTTTCATCTGATTGTTCTGTGCTTACAAATATTTCGGACTTAGATTACTTTGGTCATTTATAGCTACAGTTGGTCATTTTTATTTCCAATTTTGGACACAAACTTTATTTTCAAGTGGCAACCGTGACTGTACTGTTGTAACTCTCTTCGGCTATCGACTCTCTTTCGCACCTCTATACTGAACAAAGAACAACTGAACTCTTATGCGATTCTCCCAATCGAAAGTGTGTGGCTTTTTCTTCTTGTTTCTCTTCTTCTTACTAATAAAAGGAGCGACGGTGTCGGTAACTGTGTTGCGAGTTTATTGGTTTCTTCCCATCTCAAAAGTGCCGAACGCGCCTTAAGAAGTAATCACTTCAATAAAAACATACCTAAGCAATTGCATACACTAAACACCAAACAGAACTTAAAATTATTATACAGAAATATCACACATGCACCTATTTATAATTTTTAAAAGCCATGCAGAGTTTGTTCACAGACTATTGTGCAGTTCTGCTTTTAACTGAATATCCCGATGGAAATCTTAGGGAAGACACATCAATATTCGTACCGAAGGCAACTCAAATAAAATCCTGTTGTATAATAGGTAAGATAAACACCATCAATATTTCATAAGCCAGAAAGTAAAATCATTCACTTGGAAATATTTATGAAATCCCCATGTTTCATTATTTTGCGTTCATCAAAACCCCTGGGAATTCACTGTTTCCGTGCATCTGGCATCTGCTCGAAATCGAATTTTGATTGATATGAAAACTTCATACCCACGAGCTGGTACAGAGGATATTCCGATTTTCGGTGATTCGATGTCAGACATTCAATTCTTGGCATTTCATCTTTCAGACGCAAGAATGCTAAGAAAGACATATCGTTGGCAGCTCCCTCATACATTGTCAGTGAACTGGTGGATGTGCCGCCCGAGAAAGTAACAATCCTTCCACACTGCATCAAATCGATAACACCAAGAGGGTGGGGGTAATATTCGCAAGATGAAATTCCTTATGATATGAAGAGCTCATTTATAATGTATATGTACATAAGAATTGGTTGAAATTACAATACAAGTTGGTATCAATTCCAGTCGCCGCAAATAGTTGAGTGAATGCTCCCGAATTGTGTAGTACAATCTACAGTGTGGTTTTGGTCCGTGTATATGCCGCAAATTGTGTTGGATATGAACTGCTCTTTGGTGATGTGCCAGCGACCGTCTAAACTCACTCGAGTTGAAAATGTTGCCGACCACATTGAGGTCTGCTCATTAGTTAGGAATGGCTCTCAACATGCCTTACCGCAACTGACTGATAATGACGTACTCGGATTGATAAAGTGCACGACTGCGTCACACGAAACCTTCTCCTTCATCTCTAAATGCGATATTTCTACTTGCAACAAATTTATAAATAAAATTTGCAATTTTCCTGTAAAAACAAAGTACATACTTATAATCTGCTCACACGATATCATCCCCCACTGTGGTGTACGATTGCGTTGATTAAATTAATCAATAACATCTGCCACAAAACCTCAAATTTAGATGCCACAATACTCGTATGCATAGCTCTTGCTATAGTCACACAACAAGCGTGAAAAGGGATTTCCCAAAACCACCCAAGATTATTTCAGGTATGATTAATTTAAATCCTGGCGAAAGTAAAACGGCGCATATCAAATACACACACATATTTCCGTTCGGGATTAAGTTACAAGGCGTATACCTTTAAAATATTGTTCCAAATTAATAAAACTCAAATATGTCGGGCACGTTGAAGATGATTTGTATCTGCTGGCAAATAAATTCTCCATGTGAATAATAATGTTTTATACGGATTAGAATTGCGAATTTCAAGGATGCCATCTTAAAGAGGCAGTCGGCTATCTCAAAATTGGGGTACTAACGATTTTACTGGGAAAGTTTGCCATCAAAATCAAACGAGTTCCCGCATTTAATGAAAAGCAAAACAAACGAGTCCATAAAAACCATCAGAATAATCCCACATATTGCTATTGAAAGTTATGTTCTGCCATCGTTAATTCATGTGGGTGGTCAGTAGTGGTCGGTCACAGAACATTACAAGCATTTTTCTCTTTCAAGTTCAAATCTACCATTGTTCGTTCAGTCGAAGTTGAATAGCCTAAACCTCAACCACAACACGGAAATGGTTTTGAAACCTCGGAAAAATTAATTACTCGTTTAAAACTATGATACGTTTTTGAGATTAGCTATTTCTGCTGGGGGATGCACCACAACCGCATTTTAAATTTTAAATGTGTGCGAAACTCATTAAAATTGGATGTACCTATTGAATACTAATGTTGATTTGCTCTTTTCACAAAGTTGTGGTCTTAGAAACAATATTATCCCCCAATTAGGGCTGTCATGGCAACCATCCACTCTAGAGAGTTTTCAATTGGAAAATTTGTCGCCACAGTTAGGATTTGTCAGTAACAAATTTAATTTAATTTGTTTTGAAAACACACTACAGACAGTAGATCAAAGCGGTCTTCCCTTTGAAGACTGTTTTCCGGTTTTATCTCTCATCAGCAAAAGCTTTAGTTTTCCCCTAAAATCGAAAAAAAATCCCCTTATCTCTAAGTGAATTTTTCACTTGTTTTCATATGAGAATATTAAAAAAAATTAACCGTTTATATTAACAAACTTAAAATAAGTAACATAAGAATATACATATTATACAATAATTTCATTTTCTATTAGATTTATGATTTCGAAACGAGTGGATGCATTCAGGTGCACAGAAATTCTTACGCGGACGTTCGATGGGCTATTTTCTTTCATTTCATTACCAATTCATTCTTTAATTTTTTGTTGTAATGAAGAAACGTTTTAATTTTGACTCTTAAACAATAAACGTTTCACTGAGATTTCTGATCTTTTCCCCTTTTTTGAGCTTGCCCCTCGACGACTCGGCAAAATGACGTAAAACTGGCTTACGTCAGAATCGGTGATTTGGTAGATCGGCCCTTCTGTTGCGTACCTTACTTGGGGGTTTGTAGAGCTGACCGGTCGACAGTGTGTCTTCGAATAGTCGGGTGAGCAGTTGAAGCCTCACCTGCATCCTCCGAAAGCTTATCAAATAAAGTGCACGACTTGGTCGACCGAAACTTTCTCGTTCATCAAAAGTTTGGTTGGTTGTTTTCTTATTTTATTAGGTAGGTAGGTAAAAATCTGAGAACCGTTGCAAGATAAAAGAAAGGATAGGTATGTACGAATAGTGTTAAATTAAATCCACTTTTGGGGTTCATTCATCTGATACGGCAGAATATATCAATTAACAATGTTAGTTTGGAGCTCTCAGTCACAGGCAATTGACGCAAGTTCAAACTCTTACACTTTACAAGATTTTTAAGTACAAAGCAACAAATAAGAGCACAAATAGGAGACATGAAGCCGTGGTATTTCAAAAATCGAAAGTTAGGTACGACAATACATTACACAACCCACTGCGAGTGACCAACGGAAACACTGCACCCTTTTGACTGGCGTTCGGTCAACCGAGTACCTCTTTTATTGCTCCCCAATCACTACCTTGTTTTCCTATCCATCATTGATAATTAAAGCCCGCCGGAGCTCGTAAATGGAAAGTAAACACAACCCCACCCACACTACCACTCTTCCAAGTTCCCATTCCGCCATCATAATAAAGACTCTAGCTTCTTGTGTGGCCTGCTCATTTAAAGACGATTAAAGCATCATCCCTAAATGCGTATTTGACTGTCATAAACCACAAGCCACCCCCAAGCCCGATCTCATTGCGTGTTCCAAATCCATCTGGCAGTTGTCAAATCCACATTAAAAGGAATGAATATTTCATTGTCAAGTCATCGCCCACTGTCAACAACAATTACCCACAGTGTCGTGTTCCCCAACACTGTCAAGTGTTTTTCGTTTCATTACTAAATTCTCAGGGATAATTTGCACAAGGGAGTCCTTCGGAATAACCATTCCATCAATATTCGCATATTGTCTCCGTTCGGTTATTGTTCGCAAATTGAAATCCGTCGAGAAAGAAAAAAACAGAGCAACTTTCCCCGAAGTAGAATGACTGCGAGCAGCTCCGTCATCAAAAAGGTTTCATGTCGCACCGATAATTGGCTGGGTGTTGGACTAAAAATGGCAAAGTCCCTTCCGACCACCGAACCCCGGAGTAACATTACACGTAACTACAGCCATCACACACATATTTGGGACGAACCATGCAAGGCACCCTGTTCCCCCTGGCGAAAGGGCGGTTTAATTTCTATCCGCTCCTGTTTAAAATTCATTTAATGTCTCAACCAGAATGGCCTGTTTATTCGACGATTCTTTTTGCCTCTTTTGCATACATGTGTACGGTAGATTTTACTGTTGATGTACACATGTATGTAAGCGAGAGGTACTTAACGCTCATCCGCAGTTGTGAGACGCAAAGAAAAAAAATCCTTTCAAAGATAAATGAAATTGTATTTGAGGTGTGCTTTTTCGCTCGACAGAACTATTGTGGGCGGCGGCAGAGGGGGTGGGCAATGAAGCCAAAACTACCAGAATTGAGTTCGAAGCGAAAGTCTAAAAGATCCACACCTGTCGCCGTGGATGATGAATAGATTTGCATAAATTAAAATGGGAGATGGGTGGCGAGAGAGCGCGAGGAAGTGCGACCGCAAATGGCGCCATGAGGACGATGTGTCTTCTTTTTTTTATTCCCATATACATAATAGAATTCCTGTGCAGACTGCGAACTTGTGGTTTTCACTAGGTCACTAGGAAAGTGGATTGCAGCAAGGACTATACATGATTTTTATATGAGCACGAGTCAGCACTCACCAGTGACGGAGTATTTTCGAAGTTAAGAGTGCGCATGGCGTGAGCCTGAGAAGAGCTTTCGAGGACGAAAGCTGAAGGTAGACAGTTGGGCTACTCGAACAGAGAGGGAGATGTGAGCGTGTGCAATTTCAAGAATTTGATTTCAACAGGCTTATGATGCGGATGGCGATAGGCCCGCGGTCCGCTATGCTGCCTGGTCTTTTGTGACGATCTCATAACCTAACCTTAGATATGATGCGGTTGGCTCACAGTGCCAGATGTTGAATTTTTGCATACAACATCGAAATCATATATTCTCGGTAAGAGTAAACCATTTTATAGGACATCGCCACTTATAAACAGTGAATGGACACTTCATCGGCCTTTCGATGTTGCATTTGGTAAACTTGGAAGGAAAAAGTTGGTCATAATGGATTGTGCCAATAACAGAGTTTTAAATTCATCCCAAGTTTATCTAATCTTACTCCAAATGTGACGACGTTTTCTAAAAGCAGCGGACTTTTGGGTGAATTCCCAAATTTTGTGATAAGTTTCACGTGGATGCTTATAAGACTTCTGATACTATACTCAGTCGGGGAAAGCTGAGGCAAGCACTTCATCAAATCGAAATACGAGGAAGTATACGGAAGTAGGGAACTACTCCGCATATAGGACATTTAAGATGAAGTCGCAAGATCAGGTAGCTCTGAGATAGTTGCTTACGGTGCTCCGCAGGGCTGAGAGCTTTGTTCAATATTGTTCGTCTTATATATACACACGGAATATACTGCGTCATTAATGAAAGTACAGGCCCCTAATCACGTATTTTTTGAGACGACTGTCGTCGAAACGAGAGCAACTACCAGCAAATTTTACCAGTTTCAAAGCTTCATCTAGTTCACTCACCGTAAATGTATTGAAAACTTAAGAAAATCCAAAAAATAATCGGCCTGAACATAACTCATTGCTTTTCAAAATTAAAACGATATCCGTCTAGACAATCTTCGTCTTGGTTTATCTTTTATTTTTGTACATTAGCCTCGACATTAATGGTACTTCCCATAGAAAAGAAAACGTACATTCTAGTTTGAGTTCTTCGAAAACGACTCAACCGATTTCAACCAAAATTGAACCTTACCTAGGTGAGTTTTATACGACTACATACTCAATTTTTCACTAAAACATAACAGTACTTTTGAAATTTGGATATACCTCGAAAATGGTCGATACGATTGTTACAAAACTCATTTCCAAGGTAATATTATCATTTCCAACTTAAAAGCAGACTTAGTTTTTCCTTTATTATGGATTTTTGACAAAAAGGTTTTTTTTAAAAAAATAGTTTATCTGAAGAATGGCACTAACGATTTTAACGAAAGTAGAATACTTAGAGTAATATTGCTGTTTTAAAAATTATTGCGTCCTTAATTTTCAATTCGAATCTCCGAAAATGCTTATTTTAGAAACTGCTCTCTACTTATATAAAAATTTAAAAATCAAGTAATGCTCAAATCCAGATCAATAACTTGTACTCAGTTTTCAGCTAAATCGTTCCTAAAAGTATTTCGCAAACTATATTAGAATTTTCTTTATCGTCTGAATGATTTTATAAAAACAATACATATTAAAGATAATATACGTATTCTTAATAAGATCCCGTACTAAGTTTTTCACCCAAAATTTATATAAATCCGATTTTTAATTATTTCTCAAAAATGACTACCCAAATCCCGATCTGTCTTCGTATATTTTTGTAAAACTCAATACCATCTGCCAATAAAAATGCAACTACAACTTCGTTTAAGGAAATATTTCCAACTTCTTCCTTTTCTCAACCATACTAAGCATGTATCTTAAAATAATTCCAATCACATCGCAATCAAAAATTCCCACACACGTCCATCGGCATATTTTTTACATTTTGAACAATAAAACCCATTAAAATGTATTTTCTGAGTTTGGCATATTTCTTCGAAAATATATAGTTTACCAAATTTTAATATATATATTATTATTGTAAGTAGTGACTCAGAGTTGCACAAAAAAGAACTGAATACAGGTTTAGTTTTCGATGAGGATAACGCTAACAGTTCTACTGAGGCAGCATTTTCCGCACTTAATTGGGAGATGCAGCAAACTCGTGATTAGTGCCAAATTTCAGAAGTTAGCCATAAGCCTTAAGCTATAAAGTCTGGGTTAGTTTTGAAATCTATTCACAGAAAATAGCGAGTGCAGGTTAAATGTTATGCTATAACCGATTTAAGCTTAATGATTATTTTCTTATTTTATACAATGAAAACCTTAGCAAAAGGATGTTTTTTTCTCATTTGTGGACCAGCTTTACGAACAGTAATTTGACATAAATGATAAGAAGTCTAATTCAATCTGCTATGTCACTATAGCCTCTAGCCCAGCAAACCATAAAAATAGTGCAAAAGTGCTTTGAAAAAAAAAAAAACGTATTGCAAAATTCCAAAAATGTGTATGGTCGAGTTCATAAATGTAAAAATGCTGTCTTCCTGCTAATTCGCGTTCATTATTAGATATTTTTTGTATTATTCCCATATGATCTATATAAGTCATTGATTTCCGTGGTGGGTAAAACAAATGCGTTATCATTGCAGAAGTTTGGACGTACTTGCGTTCATAAAAGAACATTTTTAGTCAACATGCTGCCAATAGTGCATGTGTTTCTGTTTTGTTGCCATGCTGCTGAAAAATGGCATGAGAGAAAATTGAAGTAAAATTTTAGCACATTATTTAATTGTTTAATAATTTCTATTATGTATATATAGAAATTAACAAGAGCGAAAAGTTAATAAATATATGCAATTATGAACTCGCTTTTGTCAATGTTTGATGGCCGCATTCCGGCAGCTGTTGTTTCATTTCATTTTCATTTCATTTATTGATTTATTTTACATCTCTTACATATTAAGACTTGAAGCCTTTAAAATTGTAAAAGTTAAAATAAAAAAATAATTCATTAAAAACTAACATAACATTCTGATTGAACGAAATACAATGTGATCTACTTAACAATAATTTATTTATTTATCAGCCAAAAATCTAAATGCCGCCCTCCCGAATTGCCTGGTTCCTCACAGTTTTGTAATGAGAAGGGGTAGTGACTAGTGAGTTCCATTGCCTGATGACGTAAACAAAAAATTGGCGCTCTGAGATCTTACAATTAAATCTCGGTTGCATAAAAATAAAAGACCGATTAGAAAATGGGAATTCGATTTTATCATAAAGGTACATGTTGGGGTGTAAAGTGTTTAGAAGGTGAACGAGTTCTTAGGCAACCATATATCTTACCAATTATTGACCGAATGTGAAGACCCCAAATTCTTTACTTTCTCTACATATTGTAGCGTTCATAAATGTGGGATTGAGCCAGACAAATGAACATCACGCTAGACAGAATTCGTTAACGGACAACACACAGGCAGACAGCAAAAGCAACGAATGATGCGGTTAGGGAAAAGTACATAACAAAACGAACAAGCGACGACGAACAAAAAGGGAACAGTCAGCAGACAGTTTTGTAGTCAGTAGAGTAGAGAGCCGTCAAGCAGTGAACAATTTTGTATTAAAATATTGAACTAGCGTTTTAATTGAACCCTACATAAATGTATTCACGAATATTTGTTGCATGGTTTGGGCAGCATTATTTACAATTATAAATTCACACTATTCTTGTTACTTAGTGGATGCGCATTGGCATTCACAAATTTCGGATCTACACCAATATTGAGAGGACCAACTGCAAAATTTGGGGAACTGATTACGCCTTGCCTCGTTTTATTGGCAACAATTTCAGTGACATTCATGAACTGACGCACTTTTGGCAACCTCCTCAGAAGACTCAGCTGTGCAACGCCAAATCAAATAGCGGCTTCACTCGAGTGGTGATAAAACAAGACGTACCCATGTCGTACCAGGCTGACAGCTTCACAAGTGAAATATGTACAAGGATATGGGTAAAAGAATTTTCCGTATTTTAGTTTGAGGAAAGAGTTCAATGCCTTACGCACTGTCTCTACATTTATGAAATTCAACAGTTCTAGAGAAAGCCAATTATTCGCCGGTGTAAACAAAGGCACTCACACATAAGGAATCTACTCGACCGTAAAATGTGAGCGAAACGTTTTCGCAATAATGCATCAATATATTAGGGGGTGGAAAGTGAGTTGGCCCATTTAGTTGGGTGTGGGAAGGAGTTGCACACAACACTTGCATGCACGTAATCCAATCTAGGCTAAGTAGTCGCCTCAGCACGATGTCAGGGCTGTTGGGTGTTGATGCTCTTCCAGGCGAACATAGACACAGTTTGCTTGTGCATATTGAATTAGCTTTAACAGAGTATAAGTTATGCATATGTGTGCATTTTGCGTTTCGGATTAAGTTACGGCGAATTGTTAAGGATTCTAAATAGCACATTGTGGGGGGTCACTTCTCTTCTTGAATGCGATTTGGAATGACTTAATTTGCAATGGCTATTACGTCCATTTAAGCAGCTTTTAGGATCAGAATTTCACAATATTTACCCAGTGCGAAGTAGGGATCTATACAGCTGACCATGGACCAGGATTGCTGAGAGTTGCATATGCAATATGCGCATATAGAATTAAATGAGCGAAGCATGGCCAAGAATGGAATTTCTTTTCTTAATTTAATATATTTTTTAAGAGATGTGGACAAAGTGCGTGATTGTTGCACAACTAGTAATTTAGGACACTTACATTCTGTACTCAGACTAAGATGAAGAAAGCGGACGTCATGGTGCGTTTACTTTTACAATCAAGGAACTCTGCTAGAAAGAGGACTGCAATTTACAGCATAAGCAGCATTAATGCGAACAAAATTTCGCTCACAGAAAAAGCCCAAGACTATATTTAGTCGGTGTCTACTCAATAAGGCAGTGGTCTTAAGTGGTTTTTGTAGACCTTGGAGATGTAGGCCAAATCTTATTATCAGCTGTTGCAACTGCAACCTTTGCACAGACAGGAGTCGAGGTACTGGTATTCAGAAATGAGCTGTTTGATTCAAAACACCCAGAGCTCAACCGCAGTTTTGACAGATATATCTTCTTTTTAAGGTTCCGTTCCCAAAGGGAAAAAACCGAACCTTATTAGGTTCGCTTTTGTTCGTCATGCCGAACCCACTAGACCAACTAACTGACGTAGAAGGCTGAAATTTGCACACAAAATCCGGTACAACCTCTAGTTAAACGGCAAATGGTAGTGATACATCGACTGGTTTTAGAGTAATTAGTAATTTGGTGAAAGAATATTTTCATACGTACAAAAAGCTGTTTATTTCTTGGTTTACAAAAAAATGGATGTAAATCTTTTTTGTAGATCATGCTCGTAGCTATACATGTGCTGAAGACTGTTTTGCGGAACAGTTACTATTTTAAAAGATATTTACAAAAACTGTCGATCATTTTGTAAATTACGCTCCTTTTAACCATTTTTCATTCGTTATTGGTGTGTTCTCTTAATCGATTCTAAATGGAATTTTCAATGAATACTCATACTCAACTCTACTCATTCTCCAGGGGCCAGAGTGCTACATATCTAGGCCGGACATGCTAGTGGGCGCATTATTGCTGTCTTGTGCGTGTGACAATTTGTCTACGTCTGCTGCAATTCTCCTACGTCACGTAGAGAGAATCGGGGGCAGTTTATCCTCGGATAAGCGATAAGGCTGTCCGAAACAGTCTTCCCCCGCCTGTAATCCTCAGACAACTCCTTTAAGAGATGAGACTGAGGATGACTATTGGACAATGTAACTTCGGATTATACGACGGGTGACCGAAACAGTCTGCCCCTCGCTTACAATCCTCCGATATCTAGTCGAAATAACGTAATTCGGTATACGTCGTCGGTGGTTAGTAGATCGGGCCTTTCGTTATGTACCTTACTTGCGGCTTAATATGGTTGGTTAAGGAGATGACCGGTCGACAGTATGTCTTCGGATATTCATATGAGAATAGTCCATGCAGCTCCTGCAGAAATCATTGTAGGGTGTTCTTAATCTACATATCAAACAGTGTCCTGTTAGTGCTCCCACTACGGAGCTGATTCTTTTTCTACTTAAAGAGAGAAGTCTATGAGTTCTTTTGGCATCTAGTTTTGGCCAATCTGTATACTGATTCTTTACTTATCAGTAGTTAATACTGCTGATAAAATGTTTAATTGATTCTACACCCACGTCTGCGAATTGATATCTACGAGCAGTAGATTCCCGCGTATGCGAAACGATTTTCTTTTTTTTGTGCAACATTCTCGAAATTGAAAATAATACCTGCTGCTGTAGAGCAACAGCAAACATTCAGTTCTAATGGTTTATTATCTGAGCTCTTTTTGTTTAGATGGGAAGAGTATATAGTGATAGAAACTCGCATTCAGTGTACCTAATTAAAAATGGTTGGCAATGTTTTCCATATCCAATTTGAATAAAGTACTGCTTTTGCAGAAGCGAGCCAATTAAGTTATTCTGCAGTCCTTACGGAATGCATCGCACTGAGGTGGGCAGTTTATTAGTTACGGTGGTATTTTAAAAAATGTTGCGTCTTATCACTATCCCAACATATTCAAAGACTCAAAGTGTCTGCGTTTGTGCACCTGTTTGAACGCTATAACTCAAGAATCCAGATCTGATGAGCTTGGTTTTTTGTGCGCTTGTAAATATATTATCGGTCCTGATTTTAATTTAAAGTGAGTCCAAAAATGGGCCCATTGATTAAATGTTGAAATTTTCAATAATTTTCAAATTTTTTTGTTTACCTTTTAATTTATTCATTTATTTTATTTATTTATTTATCACATTAAGATAACATCTTATAGTTTGTGAAGGTTTTACAAATATAGTTTTAGGAGCTTTAATCGTTAAAACTTTGGCGCTGGCTAAGTTCATGAAAAGAACCTTTTCTCGCAAGCTCATAAGCTTTTCCATTACTGGATTGAATACTCCTTTGTTTCCGGCGCCCAGCCAGTGATTTCAAATTTAAGGGAAAACTAATGAGCAAAAGCATACAAAGAATGAACAAACGCCTTCAAAGTCTTACGTTCTACTGAGCGCCAAGAACTTGCTCAGATTTAATCTCAACTGCAGAGATCCCGTTTATTGCAGTTTGGCTGTTATTGAAAAAAAAAAATATTTCTACATGAGACATTCCCATCATTGCAACCTGCTTATGTCAAGAACTACACATTATTTTAAAACTTCCAACTGACCCGTTTGACGGTTAATTTTTGGACAGTCTCATAATTTGACAATAGTTTTTTGTTCGGCCAATGATTTTATTTTGTTTTCTTGAGTCATTTTTGAGGCATGAGAATGTTTTAAGGCTTTGGAATCACTTTTTATATTTTCATTTTCAAAAATTGAAAATGTCGGCAGGCAATAGGGCATTTCCCAAAATGGGTTTTCAGTAAGACATTGTTCTGTGCTACAAAATTGGATTTTTTTTTTTTTTGATAAGCTTTTTGGCTGTCGACTGTCTTTTCTCCTTTTCACTTGACACTGACGTTGTCAAACTCTACTGTTAAATTAAAAATTAAATAGAGACACAACAAGTTTTATTATAATCTTTTATTTCTGTACACCTGTTTCTACTTCTAGGGCAAAAGTTTGAATGTCCTCCTGTCCCTCTGAGGTCACTTTCGTGTCGTGTCGTCGAACGTAGATGGCGACATGCAAAAGATCAGCAAATTCAGTCAAATAGAACTGTCAAATAGAACTCGATCGCGTATGAGGTAATTCAACCCCTGATGAAAACTCGCCAAAAACGTATACCACCCGGAAATTCAAGAGCCGTTGTAGTAGTTAATCGGTAACAGATTTAGCAAATGAGGCTTAAACAATAAAAATGTAATTAAGTTCGCGATTTATTTTTAGTAGCTGAATCACTACGCGAAAATCTCCTAGGCATACATACAGCCCTATTCTGCTATTGACGAGAATCGTAGATTCGATTCACCCATTCGATTCCCTTTCGCTCTGCCTTTCCATTCTGCTATCCGTCGGGTGAACTACATTATCCAAGCCAATTTGACATTCATGTTAACAGCTGTTCAGCTGAAAATCATAACAAGTTTGCTAGTAAAGTTTGTAATTAATGAATTCAATCAATCAATCAGACTTTCATCTTTAGAAAGATGGATAAATTATGGTATGGATAGTATTGGACGTTTTTTTTGCACTTTCAAACAGAAACTAAAGCTTTAAACTGGTCTCTGTTTAACCTGTTAATGAACGACCCGTATCGCCCCCTCAACTCAGACCTTTTAGAAACGTCTTGCTCTTCATAATCGTTACCTCTGCGATTCTCGATACAACTCCTCAAATTCAACAATAAAACGTCACAAAAAAAACAAACCCTAACAAGAACATCAAATATCGACCCTAAGAACAATCAGAAAAACATCCCAAAACTGTTCCAAAAATTATGATTGGGAAGGCCCCAATAAAACACCGAGAAAAAAGATTCCAAAATAACCAAAAACTTGATAAGTCCAAATGTCCTCGTTCAATGCCAGTATGGCAATGACAGAATTGCCCCAAAATCGGGTATAAGAAACTCTGGGAAACATTCGATAAGCTGCCCAGATAAACGCCCCAACAATCGCCCGAAAAAAACAAGACTGAAGACCTGTTAAATGGCCCAATTTCTACTTAGGACAAGAACCCAGCTGGGAGTCCTTAGCCTATTTCAATTTCTGCTGTTGATAGACAGTCGGAAATAACGATTCCGTCACCCAAATATCGCTTTACGCTATGAGTGGAATATAACTGTTCCTTATCAACGTATTAATGTAGAGCAACAAATCAGCGAAAAGAATTAAACTCTATGAACACTGTCCTTATCTAATATACTGGCTTGAGATACCTTATATCAGGCCATCACTCAACTGCAGGAAGTACCACAGCTACACACCAAACTGTGCTAATCTTTCTATTTAATTGAATCGATGTAGCAAAGCACACCAATATCTGCAATAAAACTGATACGTCAGCAGAGCCTATCATTTTGCGATAAACCACTTCCGGTTTTTTGCTGCCCAATTTTAGCAAGCTGATACACAATTTGAAGAAAGGGACATTCGAATCGTGATTTTGTGTGACTACTCAAAAGAATTGTCGAAGATAATTGTAAAAACTTATTTAAAACAATAACAGTTTACGCGTCTAGATAGCATGCAAATTCACCAGGAAGGCAGATGTCAGCTGTCACAGAAAATGTGTCTTGTGGGAAAGATTTCTTTTGTAAGGGGACTTGTTTCTCCCTGTATCCAATCCAAATTTTGAGTAGCAAATAAAATCGTTTGAGTTGGGAGCTTGAAAAATGCTTTCATGTTTCCTCGGTGGTATTTTAATGTTAAGTTTTAAGTGAGTCTAACCAACAAAATATTCCTTCCCATACACATGCTTTGATCAGCTCAATGGTTGCTTGGACAGAGTTTTAGCTGCCATGATTGTCTAGAAACAGCATTTTCAATGTTCCTAAACTCGAGATCACGTTGAAACAATGCGTTGTTGCCGCAAATGATATTTGCATAGTGGAGACATCAAAAATAAATTTAAAAATTGTTCACGAAATGCAGAAAATCACCGAATTCTAAATCTGACAGAACTTTTGACAAACACGATCCTTATGTATTACTATCAAAATTAAAAAAAAAAAATTCCCCGTATGGAAAATTAGATATAACGAATTTTGTCAATTTTTTCGTCGTATATGTAGTTTTTTTGGGCGGAAACAAACACAGCAATCAAAAGATAGCTCAAATCGGACTTGCCGTTCCCGAGTTCTGGGCGGTCTAACGGATGCGACTTTGTTTTATACACAGGTGTTATTTTGGTATTCAAAGAAAAATGTCAGTTTTTGAGATAAATGATCGGATGTTTATTTCATAAGAGGAAGGTATGCCGTTAATAATGAAAAACAAAATCAGCCAAATAGCCACCACGAGCACGCATACAGGACCATATCCTTTTCATGAAATTTTCCATAACCAAATCGCAAAGTGGCTGCCCTATGTCCTCGATAGCCTCACGAATTTTATCTTTGAGGTCTTGAATCGACGCTGGGCTGTTGGCGTTGTTGATGATCGGCCGGCTTGAGTTCTTGTGTTAACTGAACTTTATAAGCCTTAAGACAAAAGTCTTTTTTCAAAATACGGTGTAATGACGTTTGTGGAATGCCCAATTCCAAAGAACGACGAGGAATGGACAAACCTGGGTGTTCTTCAACACTTTGGGCTACAGCAGCTCAGTTGTTTTTGAGCGACGTGCACGGTTTTTATTCTTCACATCACTAATTTGTCCCAACAGCTCGAATTTTTCCACCAATTTCTATATTGCGGTCCGACAAGGTTCTTCACGAAGACCAAAAAATGCTTTAGTTTTGCGAACTGTGACAGCAAGATTTTCACCATTTTTGTATTGAATTTTAATAATTTCAATGAATTGTTGAAGCTTGTATGTATTGTTCCATTTTTAGTAATGGCGTAGTTTCTACTTGTCAAATCTCAAAGAATAAAAGCTTCAAAAGTGACAGCTACCGAAATAGCGGGTCATTCACAATAACACGTCTTATTGGGAAACCCTTTATATACATTGATATAGATGCTTTTCTCAGAAACTCCTTATAAAAGTATAAATTTCAATTCAATTTCAATTCGACTTATTATTTATTTGATACTAGCTGACGCGGTGAACTTCGTTCCGCCCAAATTCGTTTATGTAATGAAAATAATAATTCCGAGCATGCACAGTTGCACAACGCACATACACATGCTGCTTCATGTAATTCGGTGAATTCAAATTCTTTATTCAAAACTTATACTCATACAATAGAAATAATAGAAATAACTGAAGTATAGCTATGTCGATGTGTTTCAATCAAACCGCATTGATTGACGTGTCGGCCAACCTTCTACTTTTACTTTTTCACTAAAGTGCTTATCGTACACGACGCACAAAGCGGAATGCTTACTCACACGTGAGCATGCTTCAAGATTGATTCCACAAATATCCAGCGATTGTCCTTGTGACTTATTAATTGTTATAGCGAAAGCGAGACGCACGGGAGATTGAAGACGCTTAAATACGAATGGTAAATCCTTCTGAATAAGCGGAATCAGCGGAATAAGAATGTAAGCCTTTGAGTTTTCCCCTCAAAATCGTCTCTTGCATAAAATTTGATTTGAGATTCTTCAAAATCAAATCAAACGCGTTCTGTTGCAAAACTTTCGGTGCATTGCAACATACAAAGAATTCAAAAACTAAAAATTTTATATAATTGGCGACACTACCCGTTTTTATCCAGTCTAATTTTTTTCAAAGTGCGGTTCTTCTACGGAGTCCTATCCCCAATCTAATCCTCTTATCCTTCCTTGGGCCAATGCCACCAAGCCCAAAATCGTAAATATCAAACAATCCGTTCCAGAGCTTTTATTGCACATACACACTTCATTTATCCCACGAAGCGAAGTCATTTTTCCCATTTCACAGTCCTTTAGTTCCCTTGAAAATCCCACGATACTTTTTTGCGCAAAATTAGAATTTTTAAAGTAAAATTTGTATTACAAGGAAAAAAAAATATTAAATTAACCTTTAGTATTAAAATCGAAGATTGTTAACATTACTATGACTAATTTTGGTGGTACTAGAAAATTTTCATAAAAGACAATTTACGTGAGCAATTTTTATGGACACTTTTTCATGGTGAAATGTAGATATTTTGATAAAATTGCAACAAAAATTTATAGTTTGGATGTTTTTTGTTAGATTCCTAAAAATCCCACGATTTCGTGCTTTTTCCCTTTATCCCACGGTAGGGTTTTCGGACATCGAAAATCCCACAAAAAGGGATAAATCCCACGATATTAAAACACTTAGCTGTACCCACCCGGTTTTGCCCGTGACTTTCGTGTTAACCCCGCCCACATTTCGTAAACTGCTTTACTTTCACAGTGTCCGTTAATTATTTGAATTACACCACTCTAGAAAAAGCGTTTGATTTTTTTTTTAATGGGAGGTTCCACAACCTTTTTCCAGTTCCAGTTTATTTTGTTTTTTTTTTTTTTTTTTCAAAGTGCATTTTCCCATACAATTTATCATAACCTCGTTCATCCATTCAAAGTTTTGTTTTCACGACGAAAAGTAGCCTATGTCCTTCTCATTGTTTTTCTGAATAGTTTAAACGAAAAACCAAGTAAATTTGTTGAAAATCTTGTGAGTTATACGTAAACACACAAAATATCAAGTCAGTTTTATATATATATAGAATAGATACATGTTTTATATAAAAAGAAGATGCACAAAGTATGAAAAATTTTACATAAGAACTCATTACAGTTGGTAATTTTAGAACCATTGACCCCCCTCCGGCCAACCTTAGAATGCTCAAAAACTTGTCACCCACAGCTAAGATAATATAGCTAGACTCGAATTTCACATGATAAAATTTCGCAAAACATAATTTTTGCGAATTCAAAAACTCATTAGGCAGTTATCTCCTGATACGAGATAAAGCTTTGGCAGTGATTAGAAACCAAAGACAACAAAAAAACTCGCAATGTTGTTATTTGAGTTATCGCAACAGGCTTGATTACGAGCTTTGTGCTGCAGTCATTGCACCTCGCTGGAGTATAAAAGCGTCAAGTTTTTGAGGGAAATTATCAAACACTCATTGGGATTCCAACATGAAGGCTGGTAAGAAAACTGTTCTCTTTTGACGACTTTTCAAATTCGTAACCGCACATAAATCTCTTGATAGTTCTTGTACTTGTCACCCTTGCCGTTGTGATTGCGCTGTCCACAGCCGCGTACGACAATGGAAATGGTGAGCCACAATGCATCACAGAAAACTTGAACAAGAAGATTCGTAATAACTGGGACCCTACTCAGTACTGGCTCTGTGACGAGGGAGTAGGAAGTGCTGCCAGGTCTATTCCGTGTCCAGATCAAACTGGATTCTCTCTACCACAAAATGATTGCGTTGATTGGTCAGAATGGAACTGGGTAGAATACGTAGATCCACCATCTGCTTAATTTTTTGACCTTATAAGAAAATGATCATGTGATTAATAAACTGCAGTGCAATATATTTAGTTTTTATTTCCATTTACATCGCACGATTCCCGTGCGTTCCGCTCAAATAGAGTGAGCGACACACGGTAACAAGCTCGATGTGCGCACACCTCCCCAAAACGGAACCACGATCAAGAAAAAAATTGACTGATGCTTTTCGATTTTAATTCAATTTCACTGGGCCTTACCAATAAACATTTTTAGTTTCGACTCCAAATTTTTTAATTCAAAATACATAACTAAATATATTTTCCCAACAAATTTTGCAATTGTGAGCTTCCGTAAGTCGAGACTTAAATTTATTATTGGTACAGTGGCTTAGTGGTTACTCTGTTGGACTACTAAGCGAGGGGTCCCAGGTTCGAATCCCGCTAAAACCCAAATTCCAACTTAGGGTTTTTTCCACTGCTGGAATCGGCATAAAATTGTAGATCCCTTCCATTCGTTCCAAAAATGAAACTCACACAAAACGAATGGTTGTGAGAAGCTAGGCCCTGGGTCCCTACGGACCTGTTGCGCCAACTATTAATATTACTTGTGTTTGACTTTGGGCTGTAACTCAGCCATTTTAAGAAGGCTGTTGGCTGCTTGAAAGATTTTTGTTTTTTGTTGCATTGATTGAGAATTATTTGATAAATGATCCAAAAGTCTACTTGGAGTCTTAGGAAATATACCCCAAAAAGTTGCATTTAAATCTGTCCAGTAGGAAACTTGTAAAAAACACGAAACCCTCTACAGCAAACACGTCAAATTCAATGGCAACCACGGGCCAACACAGCAGGATCTAAATTTGTATGGGCCGCGTCACAAATTTTTCGCTTAGACTTACAGCCAATTGGTTTTTAGAAAGACATACCGAACCGACTTACTTCACTAAAAATGTGAAATATACGATAAAAATGTCTATTACGAACAAAAAACGAGACAGTCAAAGAAACTTAACACGATGGAACTTACCAATAACCATTTTCAGTTTCGACTCTAAATTTTAGTAGTTCACAGTGACTATATTTTCCATACAAATTTCGCTATTGTGAGCTTTCGTAAATTTAAAGTCGAGACTAAAATTAGTTATTAGTACGGCGCGATGTGACGAAAAGGTGGATAAAGATGTGTGCGCAAACAGCCGCCCACATAAACTACGCATTTATTTGTTCGTATGCAAAATCAAATGAGGCTAAACGCCAGCGTTGCCGCAAAGGAAAAAATAATCAGGGCCATTTCGATATTTTTTTGCGGGCCAGTTGACGAAAGCTGCAGCAAATATTCTACATATATATTCTTCTTTCAAATAATAAACTATTATTTATTAATACTTATATTTATTCTTATTATTTATTTAATGAATTAAAAAATTGAACAAAAACATATAAACAAGAATGAATCAGTATTATGGTATCAACCTATCAAAATTTTGGATGAATTGTGAATTGCATTAGATTTAAGATCTATTGTGAATAGTTTTATCGATAAACTATAGGTACTATTTGATATTCATCAAATTTTCTTTCAACTACAAATTTCTTGTTGATGCGTATCAAATAATCGGGCGGTCAGAAATTTCAACTAACATCAAATCATAAAATTTATTTCCTTGTATTAATTGTTAAGAAAATCGACTGTTGAGCGAAATGTCATCGGTAGAGATATTTTTATTTTGAAAGGGATTATGATGAAGTAAGGGTAAGCGAACAAGCTCTCATACGCACGACTTTACGAGATGCTTCAAACCCAATGGACTTGAACGAACATATAAAATCAAATTCAAATTAGAAACGTCAAACTTCAAAACAGAACCCATTATCAATGATACCTATTTTGATTAGCATTCACAATAGGGTAAATATTATCACTTGATACTCATAATACCAAATTATCGATGAATTGATGTTATCAAGTATCAAATAATTGATATTTGATAGCCATAATAACGCTGACAGATGAATCACGTTTTTTTAATTATTCACAGACGTCTAAATAAAAATAACTTAAAATTTTATAATATTTTATAAGTAATCTAATCACAAATTACTTACTTATAATTTTCTAATTTTCTACAATAGAAGAGTGCCTTTGAATAAAACTGCATCTTTTCAACATTCTCATTCTCAACATTTTACAAGATCTGGTTAAAGAATAAAATTACAACAGTAACTCGAGTTGCCATGTATAAAATCTTTAAGGCTCATTAACGAGTGAATAGTTTCATACGATAACCTGATTCGACTATCCGTTTTTATATTGTTCAGAGACGGAGGTATATGATATGATGTTAAAACTTCTAAGATTATGATTTGGAGGAAATTTCTAATTGGCCCGGGCTAAGGGCCAAAATAAGAGACAGAGGACCAACTTTGTGGCAACGCTGCTTAAAGCTAAAAGTATCCCAAAAAGACGCACAACAGCGCATTTAAAGCAAAGAGAGGACCGTTATAGCGCCCTCGAAATTTGTTTGTGTGCATGGAGTAGGGGTTGGAATATAGAAATTGAAAACAATTGAATTTTCTCATTAAAAAAATTAATGTGTGTGAAAACCTGAAAACATTAAATGCAAACTGTAAACTTAAACTCAAATTATTTGTAGTGGTCGCGAGTTTGACATGCTTGCTCTAGTTTTATGTTACATATCTATACTTACCATGAACTTAATTCATATGATTTTTTATGCAGTCTGAATTAATTCATGCTAAGCACGTTGACTACAGGCGTATGTAAACAACCTGAAGTTAGTTGCACTTGGATATTCCTCTACTGACTGTTTGCCCCCCTTATTTACAATAATTACAATCGTTGCTACACGTAACCCAGCGTAACTGCCGACGGGCACAACAAACCACCAAACTGAATAGATCTCACTCAGTTCGATATCGACACTCGCGAGTGATTCACCACATCGTTCCCACAACGGATTGCGATACGTAAGTGGAGGATGAAAATCAAAACTACAGTTTTGCGCACTATTTTCACAAAGAGACGCCGCGCCACCCTCGCGACCGTGTTCCTTTAATTACGTTTCCCATTCGAAAACTTTTATACGCGAATTTATCTGGTTGCGTGAGAACCAAGTGAGTTCACGACAGTGACACGCTGATTGTGTAAAGTGCTATGCGGTGTGTACACTGTACAAAGTGTCTGGCAGGAAACTTGCAAGACCCACCCGCGTCGGCAAAGTAAATAAAATTTGCGTGCAACAATGACAGCCAAGCATGCAATTTTCCTCGAAGCCATCTTTCTGCTCTGCGCGAATGTTCTAGCCGCCGACATTGGATTACCTTTTATTCAGATCGACAGCGGTGAGTGTGTGTATATAGCCTTTGTTCTGGGTTTTGACAAAAAGTGGCGCCCTTGGGGGTGAAACTATAATTTCGCCCAAAATTACAATAACAAGCGACTGACATCTATTGAAACACCATCACAGTTGAGGAATTTTTATTTATTTATTTTTTCGAAAATGACCTCCGCTGACATGCGTCAGTGAACCCACTCGTTTGTCATTTATTTGTTTTGTTCAGACAGTGGACAGTAATAATTTCCGGTCGGTGAACATACGAATTTCGGATTGTAAGCTTGTCAAATTCTCGCAACGATTTGTCATATTCCAACGTCGTTGGTGTTATTTTTAACACAAAAAAAACCTTTTGGATTAATTGTTTTGTTGACCGAGTGTCATTTGCATCCTCCTTTAGTTGCTGCGAAGTATATCTGTCAAAGAAGCCAGCCAAAAGTGATTCGAAACCGGCGAAAAGTATTATCAATATTTATTTCCACTTCGCCCGGATCAAAGTTAAAAGTCACATTAGACGGCAAAAGTTTCTCTCTGTGGCAACGGCAATTGAGGCGACATAAAATAAATTTTCAGCAGAGGGTTGCGAAAATACAATCAGTGTCGGGGTGAAAAGTCGCCAAACACAAAGCCCGCTCAAGTGGAGAGAAAACGATTGCTGTAAGGACGGAAGGTTGAGTCGCTTATTAGGGTATTAGTTGGTTTGCGGTACGGTATGACAATTGGGGCCAGTTGTCAACATATTTCTAAGAAATTAATACCATTACTGGCCTAGTGGGGGTATGGCTGACATTGAACCGCAATTTTATTGGGTGAATGAGACTTTTGCCGTTCGCATCCAAAGCGAATGAAAAGTGAAAAGTTCGTGAGGATTCATGTGGATTTTGTTTTTGTTGATATTGCTGCGGAATTAGACTACTTTGTCGATTAAATGGAAAGTGGTGGAAGGGAATTTTTCGGTTCGGTGTTAGAAATACGATTGGAGGCATAATCTTTTGGTAAAGTTAAGTCAGTTTCTTCTCAGGGAAGCTCCACAATGATTATGTCAGGTTTTTTGTTTGTTGACGAAGCCATTGAGGTGGAAATTGGCTGCTTCAGACTCCACCAACTTGTCATTCATTCATTTTGTTTCTCAAGAATGTAGGTCAGTGGTTTGTGTACCTACTAATCTACCGAGCGATGGATCTCGCTGTCGTCTGATAAGCGTTCGAGAGCATAACTGAGCTTAAAAAGCTTCTCAATTCAGCCGATCAGACTCGGCACAACAATTTAGGTCCCTTTCTTTCGCCTTAACAAAGAAATTGATAAATTTCAATTGGAAAATACTATTCTTGAGTACTAAATTTTGTAAACTCACTTATTATTTTTAATGGGGCAGACAAGCTCATAATAATTCTAGAGCTCTAAACCTACACGCAAATCAGAATCTCCCTTTTAAATGCAATGCACAATTTAGTATGTTTCCTTTCTAAACATAAATTGAAAAACTCCGCATAACATTTAAACCTTAGCTATCAACTTTTAATTTATTTAACAGCAACGAATTTCAAGGTATAACCCTTTTTACTCGTTTTTTAGAAGGTACTCAGCAGCGTTGCCGTTTGGCCCCTTTTTGAGTTTCAAAACCCTTGGCCCCCACTTTCTTAAAAATGATAAAAATCTTAAAATTTAATTTATTTTTCCAGTTTAAGTAAGATTATATTCTTTTTTTTAAAGAAAAATAATGCAAAAATTTAAAAGTGTATCGTAACGAATAGATTTGTTATTTTATTTTTTTTGTTATAAATAAATAATGTCTGCTTTCTTTTTGACGTGAAACAATTTTCCACACAACCATTCGACGCAAGAAGACCTTCGGGGTGAATTAAAGTTAATGAATAAAATAAAAATAAATGTGCAAACGTTTTGCTTAAAAGAAGTGGTATTCTCGAAGTTTGTGGAAGAGGTGAAACAAGTGCTTCTGTTCAGTTTGGCAAAGTAGGTACGGCGTCTTTAACAACCAGAACGTGATGCTGAATTTTGGTATTTCTCGATATAAAATCAGTGAGCCTTTCTACAGAAGTACTGTTATAGAACCGGGATTCTCGTACTCCATTTTCATGTCTCCGACAGTTTCTGGAGAAATACAGAAGTTACCGGACGGAAATCCGAATAACTATCTCCTTTAAACGTTGTCCCATCTTGCGGATGTAAGCAACTCTGTATGCCAGTATTCTTTGCTCATTAAACAAAAGGAAGGAAGCAAAGCGCATTTTAAGTCTCCCCTCTGTTAAAACCGAGCGACATGAAATCAGCGTTTGAACTTCTTACTTCTCAGTAACGCTGCGAAAGGTGTACAGTTAAGAGTAAAAGGGGAGTATATCTTTAAAGATGAATTCTGCAGTTCGCATGTTCTATTTCGTTTTCTTGAGAAATATTCGTTTGCAAATCTTATAACATTTTATTTTGACATGTCCACTGATATTTTTATAAGCCTCTCTGAATTATTAATTAACAAAAACAAGTGCACTTTATGGGTTTTTGATATCCATAAAATGATGTTTTTTTAGCTTCGGATTCGGCAAAGAAAAGTAAAGTAGGATTTCAGCTCGCAACTACAAAAACTACTGTGAGTCCTCGAAGTGTCAAATAAAGCGCAGTTGTTGTAATTGCTTGCTAAAAATACTACCTTACTTTGCTTTGCTGAGATCGAAGCTAAAAAAGGCGTCTAATTTCACATAAATAAAAGGTGATCTACATAGGACTATTTTATTATGGAATTAACCGGAGAAAGCTAAATGCGGACATTAATTTGAGAGCATCAGGTAGTTTAAACGGAACAAAATATCGAATTTAACAAATGCATACTTGCATGCGTTATTGCGGTAGTATGCATTTTACGTACCATTTAGAGATTAAAAATTATGCTTTCCGCAAACTGTGATTAAAATCGACGAAAAACAATCTTTTTTTTCTTTAAAATATATTTACATACAATAAAAGCTTGAAGTTACAAAATCACTTTAAAAAAAACTGAAAAAACCGTTTTACTTGTTTTGTCTCTGATTGATATCATGAGATGGATTGCAGCTAGATATTGAAAAAAAAAAAAAAAAACGATGACTATAAAGGGTGGTTAAGTTTTAAGGGCCGATGTTGATTTTGAATAAAATACAAATTATTTAGGAAATTACTGTCATTTCTTTTTATTATGATAATATTGGTATGGTTCAATTATGTATAGAACAAAATATCGGCCATATGGCCGCCGCGACCTCGGCGGCACACCTCCATCTGATGGTCCAAACTTTCGATGACGCTGAGGCATAATTGAGTTTCTATGCCGTTAATGTGCCGAATTATCTCATCCTTTAGCTCCTGAATTGTTGCTGGCTTATCGACGCACACCTTTTCTTTCAAATAACCCCAAAGAAAGAAGTCCAACGGTGTCAAATTCTGCTTATTGCCGAATCCACTGAGGTGAAAATGTGCCTCATCACTGAAGATGATTTTCTTCGAAAATTGATCATCCACTGTTGCCACCATTCTGACCATTGACGACGCTTGAAATAGTCAAGAGGCTTTAGTTCTTGAGTCAATTGCACCTTGTTAGCACGTAAATGCAAGTCTTTATGCATAATGTTCATCAACGACGAGCGTGAGAGGTGCAATTGTTGGGCACGACGACGAGTTGAGGTGGACGGCTCTTCAGCCACACTATCGCGAACAGCAGCAACATTTTACACGATTTTTACACGATTTTTCCGATTGTACACATTTGGACGATTAAATTGACCGAAAAAATGCGATATATGCATTTTTCAATTGAACGCCCATTTTCATAATAAGCCTGAATAACTTTAACGCGTCGCTCTTTCCATGGTTCAAATTGAGTTAGTCTGAAGTTAAGAAATGTCAAATGAAATGCAGAAAAAAACTTGACGCTTAGGTGTGGTTCACATTCAACATCGGCCCTTAAAATTTAACCACCCTTTTTAAAGGTACTTGGCATTGTGACGAAATTATACCAGGAATTCCATTTTCCAACAATTTCATAAGCTATTAAAACTTTAAAACTGAACTGCGATGTGAACGCCGTGTAACTCAAGGGTACCGAAAATGTCGAACACAGTCGCCCCCACTTAAAAAACGGCTTCCCGATTGACATCAAGTCCCTGCATAGGATTTCTTAAGTATGCGTGCGGTAGCAATGGAGCTCCTTTGATTTGTACCGGCACTAATACTAAGGAATTCCTACGAAGGAAATGCGGCTTGTAGGAAAATGTGCCGTTTCTGCTCTCAGTTGACCCCTCAGTTCAGATCTTCTTTGGTTCTGGTCTCCTTGGAGAACAACAAGCACTGTTGAGGATACAATAGTCGACTAAGCCGAAGCCGGAAGTTGGTGAAATTTATAAATTTCACTCAATGCAACAAATTTGGATGCTGGACTATTTTGTGTGCCGATAAAACAAAGAGTAGCAATTATTTTTAACTGGCAAACTGTTAATCCTCCAGATTTTTTAATATTCTTCAGTATTTAGTTTGACCCAATTGCTCACAGTACAGTAGCTGCTCAGAAAGCGGGCTAAACCTTTCACACATCAAACTGTCAGTGTGAAAGCGCACTCCGCACACACCCATCTATGTACTTCCTCCCGCACATACAGCTCCGTTTATATTTTGACGCGAATTAGGTCTCGTCGACCACCTAGATCGAAAACTCGGCTTCCTTTCCGAACTACACTGACCTTTATTAATGTTTAGTAATTTTCCTCAATTACCTTTCCATCAACAAAATTTATTCCAACCTCCAACTGTATGCCACCGAGGAACTACTTCATGGTTTTAGCCACAACACATGTGTGTCCCACAAAACTAATGAAACCATATAAATATTAAGGACCCTTGGGATGTTTGTACAGTGCAACAATTGAACATGTGTCACAAATACGGCTTATGTCCTCCTAGGAGCGCATAAGGCAACCAACGCGGTGATTAATTTTATCAGATCGAATTTAATGCGCTCTTGTCTAGTCTTACGAAACGGTCGGTGGTTAGGGGTGCTTCCTTGCCTTCAATTGATCAAACAGGAGCAGGGCGAAGCAAAAAGAAATATAAGGAATTTGTGTAGTTTGGGGCAAAACGATGGCAACATTATGATTTGTCGATAAAGAAAAAACACAAACACACACAGACGCGACTGCAAACAAAAATTGTGTTTCGAATATTTTGGGTTCAACTGTCTTACTCAATCATTTCAGATGAATTTGACGAATATCCCGATCTGCGGGAGCAGGTCCATCTGGAGGACTTCTTCTGGACAGGTTCCGGTGATGGACCACCTGACTACGTGAAGAAAATTCATACTGGCATCAGTAAGGGCAAGGATGTCATTGTTAAGACAAACACGGTCGTAGCAACAGTCTATGTCGACGGAAATAATGTAAGGATAAAGGTGCAATGCTATAGCGAAATAATGATATTCCTTGTTTCGTCAGGAAGTCGACATTCCCATTTGCTTGGATTGTTTTCCCGACAACGGCATTGGGGTGCCATTAAATTTCTCATCGAACGACAGACGCTACTGGCTGTTGACTGTTATATCAGGATTCTATTCGGCAAAGGACATGCCCGTGTTGGAGGAGAAACTAGCGAAGCTATATCGATTAGCATTCACCAGGTAAATATGGCCAGGGACACATTTAATGACAATAATTTGGGGTACATTAATAGCAACATGTGTGGGGCATTCCTAATGGATCTGACACAATGTTGTAGTTAATTTTACGACCCTACTGGGTGCGAGAACGATTGGCAGACTGGGTCAGAAAAGAAAAAACAGAAAATCGTCTTCTTCTGTTGACTGGTAAATATGTGACCGGTTCAACGCCCGGACAGGACATTTCTCATGAACGCCGGCCAAGTATCCGCAAAGGATTTTTCCAGCGAAAGCTTAAAGTAGTAGTCGCACACATTTACAGTAGATTCCCGTTTTTTTTCCAGACAACAATCGAAACACTTGGGCATCGGAAATGGATCACCGGCCAGCGGTGCAAGGATATCCGCCCAAGACAAAGCGCAGCAGTCCCAAGTCGACGATTCCACTGAAAAGGGTAAATATCTCCTTCTCGCATTTGCAGGATATCGCTTTGACTAACACTTCGTTGTAGACTTTCCCGACGACTACGAGGACACTGGTGACTACCACGAAATAAAACGACGACGGAAAAAACGAAAGCGCCGTGAATTGCCAACCGAAACTTACCCCGAATACCAACAGCCATCATCCGCATCGTCACCATCGGAAATGGATGAATCCTCGGAGCAAGACGACAACGACAACGATCCCAGTACCGTGACCGACATAACCATTGAGCAACCTCAACTTGCCTACGAGCTACTTAATCCGCAAAACCACACAAACCACACCAAGGAGGAGCTCCTCACTCAGCAGCAGCCCGGCAGGGTGGCAAATCTTCCGCCAGGACATATTCCGAAGGCAATTTTCGCCGACGAGCATGTCCGAATTGTCATTCATAATATTACGCAAATCACCGAGGAGGACATCCAGAGTGGCGGCCTGCCAACTGTCACCAGAGGGGGCGCTGGCAGCGAGGACGTCAACGAAAAAATGTACGCCACTGTGAGAGAGGGTGGGCAGTTCTTAAATTGCTTTTATCCTTTCGCCTTAACTCTCTTTGCAGTGATGAGCGTCCCTTTGCCAATCAAACGGAAATTATCTACTCGGTGTTTGTGGGTGGGCGACCCGTCTTGGCCGTGACCGCAGCTAATGACATGAAGTTGGTTAGCGAACAGGAGGTCACCTCAGTTATGGGCAAGGAGATCTTCATGAAGGCTGAGCGTAAGTGTTATACTTGTATGCATATATCCTCGTGGAGTTGAGTCAACTCGGTTCGGTATGGGGGGGGAGGCGGACGGGTTTCGGAATGAATTTCAATGTGATACTTCCATTGCGACTGTCGATTTGTTTCTGTTTCCTTGGGTTTTGTGTTCCACGGGGCATTGTGTTTGATCGATACTCGCAGACGGTTTGGCAGTTACTGAAGCGTGCCAGTGTAATGACGGCTCTAAGGCTTGAAATAGAGAGAGAGGGTCGGAAATGTCTATACAGACGGTTGCAAATCAGGTTCCTTGGTGCAGAGGGTCTATTGACCGCAGCGAAATGTTTTCCTGGGCAATAGGTGAAGTGGGAGTAGGTACGAGTATAGTGGCGCAACAGCTTGGCAGCGAGGTTCAGCATTAAATGAAACGGGATGCGGATTTTCAATTCTATTCTACTCTCTACACATTTATTTCTGAAAGAAGTCGTCCGCGAAAAAAGCGCACACAACTGTCAATTTAGTGAGGAAAATAACAATTCATAACAATCAGGGCAAGGGTCAAAATTGCCCAAAATGGTATCTTGCTTTCTATAAATGGAAACACCAACATGGCGTCATGTTGGCGTCTCTTCTGGAAGAGAGCACGTCAACAGAGTGCATTATCCTGCATCTTTTCATATATTCATCGCTTATTCACAATCGAAACTATGTCCATTTTGCTAATCGCCTTATTCGTTTCAGCTTACTTGCGGGAGCCGCTCGCGACGCCGCTGGCACCTGCTACTCGAAGCAGCGATTCAGGTTTCATTGCATCCCTGGGCGAAAGCCCGCTCCTTATCATAATCGGCTCCATCGTTATACTCCTCCTGATACTGCTCCTGGTAGCACTCTTCCTTATGGGTAGACCCAGAACTAGCACAACATCCGAAGTGAAGAGGTAAGACCTTCGACTGTTCATGCTTTTTTGTATACTTACAAATGCAATTTTCAGAGCTTCAAGTCGAAACGAGCTGCTGGCGGACCGAAGATCTCCGAAGCACGAAAACCAGAGAACAAATGAAACCCTCGCCGCAACAGTCTCGCGCGGAGACATGCCAGAGGGCGTTCACAACTTTGCGTTTGAAAGCGAGACGAAACCTCGCACATCGGTGGTCGCACCACCACCGATACCACAGCACCAGGGAACCAGATCTAGACGCGGATCGACAACGTCCAGTGACAACACGTCCGATTCGTCGGTTTACTGTCCGATAAACCCCCCGGCGCCGGATGTACAGCGAATGTTGGACGAGAAAGCCGCAACTCTGTTCGATAAACGAAAACGTCGCCAGCATCACTACGATCAGTCGGAGACCCACGAAGCCGTCTACACCTCAGTTGTGTCCGACAGGAAGAAGGACCGCAAGCACTCCTCGCACACGAAACACAAGACAAAACGGCGATACTTGTCCGAAAATCGGGTCGGATCCATCGAAGAAGCGACACACCACTCGTCAACCGAAACAACCGCCTCCAATGAGAGCATCGTGGAGGCGCTGCGGCCCAGCTATGAGAATTTCGAACACACCGAGGCGTACAACCCTCACAACAACTACCACAGAAACAAGCTTCTGCAGAATCGAGTCTTCACCGATAAAGTGTACGACTCGGTGCCGGATGAAATACCGACCCAAGCCATTAACCGCGAGATTATTCGAGCCCTCCAGCCGAGCGAGAAGTCCTCTGAAACCGGCAGCATTGGATCGTTCCTTTCGATGGCCTCGGTTAAGAGTTTCCCCAAGCAGTCGCTTCCCGAACCGTTGAACCGAGTCCTAGAGCCAGTCTTTGTCACGTACTATGACACCGTGGACGAGGGTGTGCCGAAGCCGCCACGCAAACACCGACCGCACTCACCTCTCACCGAAGCAGTGCCTACGATAGATAGATTTCCCGAGCCCAAGATACCGCGGTCGATGCGGATAGCATCGCAGAGCGACAATCCCGATCCTGGAGTGGTGGGTCCGATCGTCTGGGAGATACACAAGAAACGCATGGCTTCAGAAAACGGTAGTCCCCCACACTGATATAGCAACACTTGACATTCTATAACCCTTTCTGTGCATATACCTATCTCTCTAAAACACACACACACACACACGAACACAACCAACCAACTGTACACTTGTTTTCATCTTGTTTGGCAGACGATCAAGACCATGAGCCCACCCGAATAAGTCCGATTCGTGATCCGGCCGAAACAAGGAATCACTTCCAGGGCCTGTTGGAGGGCGCCATTCAAATGTATTCGAGTCAAGACGATCTTCCCACACCGCTACCGACAAAGAACTTTACAAATCAGCGAAAGCGAACAAGCCGAGAGAGTCGTGGCAAGTCAGCTGGGTAAGCTTCGTAACTTTTCAAGTAGATGTCGTTTTTTTTTATTGATTTTATTCCTTTTCACATCAGCTCAATGGATCAACCCAAGTCAAGTGCAGTTGGCCGGCCGTCTACAGCGCAACCGGAGAAGACTTCTGAAAGCAATCATTCCACCCAACCGCCCTCACCGAATATGGGCGCCTGGGGTAGTGGTGGTGTGCATCAGCCGCTGGTGCGGCCACTCAGTGCAGGCCCGTTTCATCGACCTGACCCTCCGCCGAGCATTGATGTGACGCGGGTACTAGCATCGCAGACGGCCAATCGAGAAGACCTGTCGGCCGCTCCGCTTATAGAGGCGATACAAAATGAGCTGAAAAAGTTCAAGCGTACCTCGTAGAGCCGGAGTGATATTCGTCATCGCATTTATTATTTAAATAGCCAATCACAGTAGCACGTGGTCAAGCCATCCTCCTGGTTGAGGTTTCGTTCATTGAAGTAGTAGTTGGTATCATATTTATAACAGCTTCGTATGTATAACATTGTAGTAGAATACTCTTTTATTTATAAAATAAACGCAATTAAAACTAACCGATATAGCATAGGCGAAGAGAATATTTCGATCGATCATTTAAATCCCTCTCTCGAATCTTAGAAATCTCGAATCCTATCAAATGAAAGACTCACTTATATTGCAAAAAAAAACTCGAATTGAAACATATTCTTGCGGCGAACTGTCACACTTTATTGACTATCCACATAATAAAGTCGCGATCCACGAACTCACGAATTAAAAACGCGTTCGAACTTAACCTTAAAAATTAAACTAATTCGCGGCTATCTGCGACCAAAAAAAGTTTTCATTTGAATGAAATGTCAGAATCTACGAATATTCGCTTGTTCGCAAATTGCACATTCGATCTCATATGGATAGTCCTTAAGTGAGTGGTCGTAAATTGGATTTCGTGTGCCGAGTTATAACCTTGTTTGTCTCAAATCACTTCTTTGAACGATTACTTTCAAATCAATAGCACAGTTTTTATTTTGAGAAGTTCACAATTTAACGCACGTGTCTTCAAACCGAAACACCCTGTATACCCCACCAAACTGAATGCACACACATTCATCGAAAATGTGGGTTCCAACCTAGCATAATCATAACTAAAAGGTTGCGACCAAAACTAATGGAATATTGGTCGTGTCGGTAACGTAGGCTTAGCTTATACTACCACAGTTCCGAAGTTTAGGCATTGTTGCAACGTAGCTTTTAGAACGAAAGGAATTTTGAAGCAAATTCACACAGATTTTTGAAGTTTAATAAGACACTAGTTATCTTCAGTCGACTATATTGATCTGTATAAGATGCACCCTGAATGAAAGAACTAGATTGGTCGGCAACGCAACTTTTCGTACGTCATCCACATATATACGAAGTGTCAACTTAGTACTCCGCCAAGAAATTCTCGACTAGATTCGTTGGCTTACCCCTCCATATGCCCGGACTGAAAATACTGTTCATGTGACAGATCTACGTCAATCAAAACTGACACACATGCGTCAACCAGCTCTAAAGCCCTATTCACAGCGATCCGAAAATCGGGTTTCCACGAAAACACCACGAAAACGACCGGCAATCGTTGGGTTGTTGAAACAAACACACCTTTTGTAATATTCAGCAGAACAGCTGGCCGAGCAAATGTCACAACTCACAACTTCAAATCAATTTCCACACTTAAATTGATAGGCTAACATTATATTTTTGAATGGTCTGAATTCATTTTATTTGTTAAGCTAAGTACGCTGCTCGAGCTAAATTTTCGCTCCCATACAAAATTCTCTCAAACATTTAGCTGAGCTACACTTAAGCGAACCCATTTAGCTGAGTGGTACACAGCTCGAGCTAAATAATCAAACTTTTGTTTCAGAATTTACTTCATGTATTTGTCAACATTTAGCGCGCCCATTTAATGGGTCGGGACATTTTCTCAAGCTAAATTTTGACGGATCTTTGTGTTCTCTTGTTTTTTTCTTTGCGTTTTTGTGTTGCGAAGAATGGGAGAAGTAAGCAAATATGATTTTTTTCAACAAATAGCTCGACCAGGAGTACATAGAATTGGAAATGGATGAAATCAGAGAGAGTTGAATTTTTGAAGTAAGTTATTTACCAAGAACAGCTGTTTTTTGTCACATTTATCCACAGCGCTCTCTATACCAAATTTAGCTAAGACTTTAGCTGATGTTTGGAGAGAAAGGTTGGAGAGCAGATAAAATTTAGCTTAGCTCGAGCAGCGTACTGAGCTTAAGCTAATAATGCGATTGAAATTTGTTTTCGAAATAGTTTGCACAGAAGTTTCACGACTATTGTCACACAACTGATTGAAACGTCAAACGAAAACTAGTTGATGTTCGGTGTGAATGCATTGAAGTGTTTTCGACGAGCTGGTGCTGCTACTGTGAAGCGAGATTTACCTTGGTCTCCAAATTGACAGCGAACCGTTTGCGAAAAGACAGCTGGAAATTATTTGTGGAGAGCTAGTGCACAAGTTGAACGTTATCTAATTTTGCAATTAAGCTCTTAGAGGACCATTCACAGGAGAGCGAATTGCGAACTGCGAACTGTGGAGTATTTGTAGATTCTGACATTTCATTTAAATGAAAACTTTTTTTAGTCGCAGGTACCCGCGAATCATTTGCATTGGTGAAGGTTAAGTTCGAACGAATATTTCATTCGCGGATTTGTGGATCGCGACTGTTTTATGTGGATTGTGAATAAAGTGTGACAGTTCGCGGCAAGAATTTTGAATTCGCGGGAAAATTGCTGTAGTTGTAAATTTCGCTATTTTAATCATTTAAGACTCAGTTTTCTTTTAGATTAGATGTGAGATTAATTGAATATAATGCTTTTGTGTGGAATTTTCAATTCACAAATTAAAGTGTTTTGTTCGCAATTCGCCTATTCGCAGATCGTGTGAATGGTCCTAAGTCCGTATGTCACTAATTTTTTTTAATGATTTCATGCTTTTAAAATGAAATGAGAAAAATTAGAACAAAAATTCCCAACAGGATTGAGTGCGTAATCAAAGAAAATGCATTGCAAATGCATTCAATTTACATTTGTTTCTTTTACACGCAGCTGACTTTTCATTATTAAGATGAAAGAAAAATGTAGTGTCATACGGGCTTTAAGAGGCTATAAATTTATGCAGCTCGTCAAAGAATACATTTCTGGGATGCTTTAACTGAACATCCTTCGGCAATGTCATTGTGTCGATCGCTCAAATCGACTTTCAAGCCTAGTATGCTGTTCCAGTTCGATGGTTTACATTTGTTGTGAAGTTTATTTGTACATTTTGTTGGGGTACAAATTTAGTTCGAACTGCGTACTCGTACTAATCGGCTTAACTGCTTTGCTTGATTTAATCTTTGGAGACATTTTTGTATGGGGTCTTAATTTTAACGCAAATATCGTACTAGGCTTCGAATCGAATGTCAATTGTCAAAGGCATCTTTCAAAAAATTTGTAAGATGCCAAAAGTAGATGAAGAGCAACTTGGGAGACATTAAATCTCTGCCGTTGGCTTAATTCGAGTGAATGACCAAAGTAATAATTTCAACGCATTCAATTAAGTAATCAACTAGATTAGAATTACGTTGCCAAACATGCCAACCAGAAGCCCATTTTTCATTAATCATTCATTCATTCATTACAGTTGACTTATGCATTTCTGGGGTTTGAACATTCGCCACTCGAGGCATAGTACTTTAACCACTTAACCACGGCCACCACCAACTGCATATGAAGGAAAATATCCGCATTTTAAACCTGTAGCGCCTTCATGTCTCGGTACTACGATCGCAGTGGTTCTAGTTCGTTGTCCTTGCTGAATTACTTTTATATAGTTGAAAACTTTATTATGACAGCTAGTACGAAAATTATTGCGACAAATATTAAAAAGCCATGTTTGTAACAAAAAGTACTCATTTTTGCTCGTGCATTTATTTGCTGCATTCACACATTAACATTTCAAGTAAAGATATAGATATTTCATAAACTAATAGTAGTTTGTTGGCAAATTTATAAATCTCTATTATTTTTTTTTACACTATGGATATATATATTTTTAAGATATTTAATAAGAAACAAAAAAAAAAAAAACAAATGTACCTTGACACACAAAAAACCATATACGATTATGCAAAGCAAGTTTGTAATGAAAAGTCCTTTGTGATTTTATAAAGAAAGATTTTCCAAAAAGCAACGTCATCTCTGAGGAAAATCCCAACCAGCCAACTATAAGAATCTCCGAGTTTTCATTACAAAGTGCATTAAATTTGTTTATACAACAATTGCTTGAATTGTTAATTTTATTTTAATTGATCTCTTTCCCTTTTGTTTAGATGCCATCATAGTAAAATATATATATTTGGTAATTGTTATATTATAATAATGCTGTCAGCGCGTTGTCATCATTGTCCGTTAAGTGTTTGCGGTTTTCGTCGTGGAATCTGGAAGAAGAAAAGAGAAATTTATCAATTTAATGAAATAGCCTCTTAGAAGACGACTATACGGTACCTTTACATGTGCTCAGCATTGGCACTTCTCTTTTGGATTCGTCCAAGTCGTGGTCCGAACCACAGACCAGAATTGGCACTGGGCGCCGTTCGTTTGTCCAGAGACTGCTGCAAAGCGGCCATTCGTGCCCATTTCCTTAGCTGGCTGTCGGTCCGGCCCACTCGTGGGAAGGGAATCAGGTTGGCCCTCTTCATTTCCGTGATTTTCGGATAGTCTGCAATTACGTGTGAATTTTTGTATATTAATTACCACGGGATAGAATATCAACGGCCATACCATCGTACTCCTCGTAGGATGAGGGAAACAAGTTATCATATGCACTGCCAGTTGGGGCTGAGAGATTGGGGTCACTGCGTCCGACACGGGGAAAAGCGAAAAGACCGGCAGTACCACCACCGCCTCGTCGAGTCTTACTTTGTTCAACTTCTGAAATAACGGAAACACAGGGCATTATACACGGAGAGACCACTTTGCTGTTGTTCTTTGTATTTGAATCGTTAAATAAATATATATTTAAAATTCAGAGAAAAACAAAAAGTTGAATCAAAAATGATGGTTCGGCAGATACGCGCACGGAAAGTCCCGCGCCGCTAATATCGGGCAGTGGATTGACCAAGTTCGTACAGGGGGGTTGTTTATTTGCAAGCAACAAGTTGGCTTGTATGCGTCAATCACAAATATAATTGGAAAAAAAGACACAAATGTGTATCCAAATTTATGCTCTTTACATCCGCTATAGCTGGCAGCATAATTTCACGCACGAGCTGTACCAATACTCTGAGGGCGTCCCAGGGAATGTAAATATTCGCAGCTGAAGAAGTGAATTTTAATGTTAAGTACATACCTCGTAGGTGTGTGTGTGTACTTCTCGTTGGGTAATTAATAAAGCAGCTAGAAGCCGGCTTAGGTTGAACTCAAAACTTCTCAAAAGTTATATTTTTAGGCCTTCACATTGTGGCAACCCCAAACTGGCAACCCTGAGTGAGAGCCAGTGACGTTTCTCAAAACCACTGGACATCGGAAAACTAAATTTGACGGCAAAAATATTGAACCGACAGTGAAATGTGAACCGACTGCCTAGAGCAGTAATGGAATTGAAAATTCAAAGGTAACGCCTCCCATTGGAAAAAAGAATAAGTTTGTAATTAAGATTTTAACAGTCGAAACAGTTGAGGTTCTGACGGCACCATGGGTAGTTGCCTTGCCTCAGTAAACGTGTTTTCTTTGCACATTATACTCGTATGAATATCCTTTTTGTGGGCATCGCCCATCTCATACTCCCATCTAGTGCCAAAGCGTAATCCATACGCAAAGGAACTGCTCACTTGTTCCCCATCACCCACTTCCATTCGGTAGGTACCTATAGCAACAATTGAAAAGCAACATATTACAATGCCTTGCAGCGGACACATTTGCCGAAATTACGAAAAATATCCTGCGGATATTGACAGCTCGTTACCCTGTGCCGCGAAAGAACAACACAATTCACTGTAATTCGCATTAGCGATCCCGATTCCAACCAATAAATTGCCCTTAATGCAAACCAATTCGTGGGAAGTTAAGACGACGATCACAGTCTATTAGTTGCTAAATTGAATTTGGCCACTGTTGCGCGTACACGGTTACAATTAGCCGACGATTTGTTTGGCTCAAGTAAAAAACGAAGTTAAATGGCAATACAAATTTACATAATCTCGATGGTTACTCCCTGAGGGTCCTTCGGGTGAGGGTTCTTAGTGTCTTTAGCACACCCATAGGAGGCAAGTGCGCAATTGTTGTTCTTCCTTCTTTTCTGTGCCAAACATTACTCGAAGTGCGATTGATTACCGGGGATTATCAAGGTGGCGGGATATCGTCTTGATTTGTGATGTATGCTGCTGACGCACGCGTTGCTATAATTTGTATCTGTATACGTTGTAATCTAATAAGAAAATATGCGATGACATTTGGTTTTTTTATTTTTGTTCTTCCGGTTTTCAAAAAAATATATATATATATAAATTTTGGAAAGCTTAGAAAGTTATAAGGGATGAAATTACCCACGCTCTTTAAAAATTATCACATGTGAATTAAAATGTGGGGTCGATGGTTGAAATGGCGAAGTTGGCAGCTGCCACTGCGCTGCCTAATGAGTCTGTATAGGCATTTGGCGCAACAAAATCATGTGTGCATTCCAGGCCTAGCATATCAAAGCCATTCGTTTTGCGTCGGTTTTTATTTTTGGGGATGGAAGAGACCTATGCGTTTTACTGAAGAGCATTTTCAGAACAGATTTGCTCTCAGATTTTTGTCACCCGTTTGCGAGAGAAAGCGCTGTGGAAAAAAAACCTTATGATGCAGTTTGTGTTTTTCTGGGAATCGAACTTGTGATTCTTGATAAAAAGTCCAGCACACTAACCACTGAGCCATTGCGCCCACTCTGCTTGGTAAGAGTGGCACTATAGTGGATAATGAATTTATATTGCTCTTATTTTGCGAAAAATTGCCCTAAATTGGCAACGCGGGCAAAGATTTGTGAATATTAACAACAGTCGCATTAAATATTGAACAATATCAACATTTGTTCACTGACATAACGAGAAACGAAGCGATTTTCATAAGCTTTAAGTTCATCGAAAGAAAATATCTTTCATCCGCGAGTTCATCTACGAATCCCATTCGATAAATATTCTATGTGAAGTGATTGACGTCTTGGCAAATACCGACGGAGAAATAGCTGGGGATTTGCAAAAACTCACGCGAAACAACAAATCAGATGCCAGTTAATAAGATATATCTTCCTTTTCTTACGATTTTTGAGCTCCTAAATATGGACAAGACTTTTAACCTCAAAATCATCAAATTTCAAGTTACTCACCAATTTTCTAGATCTAACAAATTGATGCAACTTTTTCTATTGAAGAAAAACATTTTCTATTAATTTCATTATTATTTATAATGTGAGTCGATCAGGGCCCGTGCACAACTTCTGTTTTACTCACTTTTCTATCAACCTCGAAAGTAAGGAAATTATTTGTCGTATGCAGCGTTGCCATAATTAGTTGTTTTTTTTTTGGCTGGCGGGGGGAAATCTGAGGGGAGACATTGTTTAGGGGGAAATCTGGGGTTTTTCTTTAAGTTCTATTTTATTTGTTTTTGGTTATAATATTTGATAAAATTAAAATATGCATCCGCGTTATGCAAACGTAAAAAAGTAATTTAAACTTAATAATGAGTTATCATAGACATTCGTCGTTATTTTCTGTCCATTACCAAATGGCTCAAATTTTAAATAAAAGATGAAATAAAGGTGTGTGTCATTTTAAAAATAATCAATCGATTCTCTTAAGCTGTATTTACGTGTGAAAATTCTAATATCTTTTCAAAACAAGTCTTTCGAAAAAAAAAAAGTTAAGGCCAGTTTCACCAGGAAACAGTTATAGATTTTTGTAATAGTTCCTTAAATATTTCTCCGGATTTAAGCACAAACCTCATCAGTAAAATTCTACAAAATGGTTTCAAAAAGCTGCATGCGTTGACATTTTCATCATCATCATAATTGAATGCCAATTTGGAAATATTCAAAAACGGTTTATATATCTTTTCTGCCGAATTTTGGACCTTAAAAACGATTTGATTGATTTAAACAAACAAGAATTTTTGTTTCAATAATGAGACAGAGGACTTCCACTAGGTACTCGTTGGTAATGTTTCTGCAGACGACCAAGTGCAGTTCTTTCACTTGTCAGATATCATAATATGTTACTCTAAGTAAAAGTGAGATGGCGTCGCACCCAATTCGCGAACTTTCATATTAATCAACTTTTGTTTTAATTGAACTCCTTTTATAAATGAATTGCGAATGTAAAGTACATTCAACTGCATAATACCTTCATTTTTATCGTCTTTTTGATCCTTGTTTCATATAATAAAAACTTTCACCTAGAGTTTCTGCGGAACATTATTAGAATCATGATTATAAGACTTGATTTAATTTTATGCTTCTTTTCGCTTAACGAAAACTTATTAGTGCTGTTTTTGCGACGACGGCCTGCAAAAACTGCACCTATGGGGAAGGGATGAATTTAACCAAACTTCCTCAACTTTATCTGCGTTGGTTACAATTGGGATTTTAAATTAATTTGACCTTTCAGCATTGCATTTGCTTTACTTTTGTTATGAGTTAAAGTTCTGTGATGCTTTTTGAAAAGCCATCGTTCTTAAAACATTAAATGCAACTCATAGTTATAGTTATAAACTCATCTCTCCTTCTATTTGGAATCGGTCTACCTTTCGTTCGCCATTGCGCTAATTTTTAAATGCAAGTGGGATAACGATCAAATGAAATAACAAATTAAAAATATGGCGAATGTTCGAATTTTGAAAGGACTGTGGCAGTCGTGTTTAACAAGAAATTTTATTTTGCATTTACAAAAACAGTGGATAGATCGATTTGGCAGTCGAATCGAAGAAAGTCAATCTTCAGTACAACAAGATTAAAAGCATTTTACCGTACTGGGTACAATATATTTGCAATTCAGGTGGAAAGTGTAGTGCCTGGAAATATTGTCTCAAATATTAGAAATGTGTTGTCGTCAAAAAGTATTTGAAATACTAAATAAAAAGGCACTTCGTACGTGGCTACGGCACAGAACGGTCGTAATTTTTTTTTTTTTTAATATTTTCGCGGAAATTACAGACAGCGTTTGTCTTTTTTAATATGTACATTAAATAAACTGTCTGATAAGCAAAGTGGGACAGTAATGTTTCTGCCGCCTTATTGGTTTCGCTACTGACGTAGTTCTTCTAAAAGGTAACACTGATTTTGTGCAATTATACTGATAGTTAAATATCGTTCTAATTTATGTTTCCCTACCTAAAATTAGCTTCGTAAGTCAAGAAAGACTTTGGGCCTTACTTACACTCATTTTTAGCCTTCACAATAAATACTTTAGGTCACAATATGCAATTTTGCATGGAAAATTACTCCATTGTAAGTTCGAATAATTTAACCTGGAGACTAAAAATGATTATTAGTATTGCGGTTTGAATGTAAGTAACAGGGAACGAAAGATCGATGTAGCGGTTTTCTGAAAGCAACTGGAAATACATAACCGACGTTATTTAGGCATAGAAACTCACAGGTTTTGGACGACTTCCTTATATACGGGCTTAGATAAACCGTATTTATATAGACGAGTAGCTTCTATAATCTACATACCATTTTTGGGATAGTTTAGGATGGGTAAGTCTTCGTTAAAAGTGCGTTCACGATAGCTGAAGATATTCTTAGCTTCGATGTCAATGAGGCGATTATTGAAGTCAGGAGTACATTTGAACTTGTAACATCAATGCCCGGTTTGGGAACTGGAAGGGACACTATTCCCAAATTCGCTTTAATCATATCGATTTCGAACTCAAATAATTTGACAGCCGTCTACCCCAGTTGGAACAATGATGACCATCGATGATCGAGAAAACGTTGAAGAACAGCAATTAAGCTTGGCTGGTCTCTTTGTTAAAGGGATCTCAAAAGCGATACCTATAGTAAAACTAAGAGAACTCTTTGCAGGACTTTTCAGTGCTTAAGATATATGTATGCAGACAAAATACTGCGAAAAATTTACAAAGGATGAGCTAATTACTTCCACCGTTTTAGTGCTTTGAATCGCCTGCGCATTTTGAACAGTTTCGAATGATATACTACCCAACGATTTAAGCCTATTAAACAGTCTAAACAGAGCGACTCTGAAATGAAAAGAGCTCAGGTGGTCCCATCAATTTAAACAAAGAACATCTCGAATTACATGCTCAGTCAAATAAATTTTAAGCCCCGAGTCACGCTTTTGTTACAACAAATAGAAGTGCGGTTTTGTTATATAGGTTGGTTCACTGTTTTCGATTCGATTTTTTTCAAGGAATACATGAAAATATGACAGACGCATTTGAAAATCAACTTGTATGCTATAGATTTGAATCACCGATATTTCAGTTTTTTTTATAGATTTTAGAGCCCTCGTCGTATCTCTTCAGACTTTTATTTGAAAAATATCATTTAAGAACTAAGCCCGTAAGCGCACTATTAAGAAGTTTGCCCCTCAAAGATGGAATACATCCAGAGATGTTAAAATATTCAGCCACTTTTAATTAATAATAAATTAAGTTTAAAAATAATCTAAACTTTTGCAGACATATTTTATTTAATATTATTCCATAAACAAATTAATTTCTCCTCTAAATTAGGTACGAACACATAATATATATAGCAAATATACTGTAATTTTCTTGGGGAACTCAATTTAATTTAGAAGTACCTCGTTTAGTAAAAGCATTCATATGTTTAACAATCTGTATTTATATTTTTCCAAACATGATCGATGGAGTAAATTTAATATATATATCACAAATGTAATAACAATGATGTTATATAGTTAAAAACAAACGCGATTTATTTAAGCTTTGAAAGCATAAACTAAGTTGTCAATACTTTTTTTATATTTCAAAGTAAGCAACAAGGGATTGCTCCAAATTTATGAAGCAAATTTAAAAGAAACATATTAAATTTGATTTATAAAAATCGTATTAGTCAATGAAAAAAATTCAAAGAATTTAAATTGAAAAACAATTGAGTGCCAATGAAAATTAAAAAAACAAAAACAGATTCAAGCTTGCAGAACTGATATTCGGATTAAAAGATGGAGTCAGAAAAACCCCTCATGGGGAAAGGTTGATTCTTGCAAATTGGCACTAAAAATTTAAAAACTATAGCAGTGTAAAATCCAAGAATAAAAACTGAGTCACCCATACAGAAGAAGATCTAAAATTATTAGCACCGCAATATTGGTAAGAAAAGTTGCGTACGAAAAACTTATAAACATATTTAACACTTTGCCACAGCAAAAGAATATTTCCACTTCAAATAAATAAAAATATAGCTTTTTCTTAATTTTAAATGCCGACAAACATTTTTCAAAACTCACCAGCTGATGAGAAACTAAAGAGCACCGAAATTAACACCAACGAGCAGATAATGATATCTCCACCACAGTTGAACTTCATATTGAATGAGTTTTTGTTATAATTCCTTTTTGATTAACTTAAATGTAAATCACAGAGATTATAGATGATTTTTTGGAATATTTGTTCACTCTAGATCACTACTGTCTTTTCCGACGCACGGTATAACACTTCTTGCACCTCGTCGAGTTCTTCTCTGCAGAGATGCTTTCGGTTTTGTGGCTGTTATCTCATGGATATCATGTCTTTTATATTCATACGTGCGACTGGCAAAGAGAAGGAAAAAACCAAACCAACCCCCACAAATGGATAGCAACACATAGTGCAGTCCACTCCGAATAGAACATTCGGAGAGATTTACGCAAGCGTTTCACCGTTTCACAGCAGCATCCCAACATTTCAGGAGTCAAATGTACATTTCTCTCTCAACAGGTGTTAGACAGGATGGCAGCGTGTTTACGACATCGACTTGTCTACAGAGAAAATAGATAGTTAGCATACGAGTATAGTGAACTGAATTGAAATAGATTTCGGCACTAAATGCTTATTAAATCAGTGTCTTTGGGGGAGGGCGAGTAATATTTTCATTAAGCCCACCCACACGTGAATTCTCCGAAGGAATGTGACCCATATTAACATGTTTTTAGTTTTTTGTTCCAAATTCGTGCATGTCACAACTAATACCTGGGACAAAATGCACAGCCAACTGACAAACAGGCCCTTTGGCCTCTTGTCAGGAAAGAAAAATAAGAGCATGTCATCATTCCACAGCCCACATGCATAAGCATTATGCATGTCGTCAGTTAATTTCAAGAACGAATTGCAGCAAGAACGGTCATGTAAATTTAAGACTTAGCCGGGAACTGTTGGAGTGTGAGTCTGCATTAGACTGCGGTGGTATGGTGAAGGGTGATAGCATAAAATGTACGAAAATGTTAAAAATGTTGTCGTTTCATTAAAATTCAAGTACAACAACCTGTTGAATATGGAAGTTGTTTCAATGTTAAGACCAAAGGCGGAGAAGTAACGCTCCCAAGGAGTTGTCAGATGTTCTACACGTTTGATGCCATTAAACTGATTCAACTTGCTGCGTGTGGGGCTGGGAAAAATGAGAAGAACACCGCCGCGCGGTTAAAAGCAAGGGAAATATTAATAGCTTTTCGGTTGAAGATTGAAAATGAATTTAAATATTATTCATCAGTTGACGGGTTTCTCTTATTTCGTCTCCTAGCAGAGCAGGTAAAATTATGCACCTCGGGGAATTCGGTTAAGGAAACAGTTTCAAAGAAAACTTAAGGCAGGTAAAAATACACCTTACTTAAATGTGCATAGATGTTAGAGGCAAATGGGATTGAGATTGGTTGAAAAACGTGACAAAATCGAAATAGTTTCGAATGGTGTTGAATGAAACTTATAATAGCACTCTATTGCATTTCCTAACCATAATCCCAAGAATCCTTCCTGTTTGGGCAAATTTATTTGGCGATAATCTGCTTGCTTTGTAAGTCCAGGAGATTTCAGTAAACTGTGTCGGTCCTTTTCACTGTGGGGGAGGCACGAACTATGGATTCAACGAGATAATATTCAGTTGGTTCAGTCTTTTTTGCACACTGATGGGAGCGTGAACTCAGGCAGTTTGTTTGCGTTCAGGTTAATCAACATTTTGAGTGATAATTAAGACAGTTCCTCTTGTGCATACCTTTACTCCCGCTCAAGAGGGAATGGCCCTCTATAACGGCTGACAACTCGAACACTGACGGGGTAACTTGCAGGACAGCCTTACCTAACCTAATCTTTTGTTTATAACAATTAAAATGGAAGGGATCTACCATTTTATGCCGATTCCAAAGTTTCAAGTTATACTCTCGGATGTTTGTCAGACATTCGCGATGGAAAAAACCCTAAGTTGGAATTTGGGTTTTTGCGGGACTCGAACCTGAGACCCCTCACTTAGTAGTCCAACACACTAACCGCTAAGCCACTCCACCTACGTTTATAACAATTAGAGGCTTTAAAAAATACTTCTAAAACGGAGCAGAAATGCTTCAATAAATTTTGAGGTGTATTTTTACGTTGGAAGAAAGGTAAAAATACACCTCAAAATACGCATCAAAACCAACGGAAAACCGCGTTGTAAAAACCGGAAATAATAAGTCAGAATACGCGTCGAAAATCCTGTTGAAAAACTCGACTAAAAATATGTAAAAAAAATCTGGGAAACGCTTTCAAAATAAAGTCGAAACGCGCGGCAAAAGAGGTTTCAAAAAGGCAACAATGAGTAACAAGAAAAAACGGCAAAATCTCTTTAAAAGCTGTCAAAAAATAAGTGGGGAATGATGCCAAATAAAAAGTCGAAAAACGAAAGAAAAAAAGTGTCAAGAAAGCTATTAAAAATCTTTCGAAGAATGTGCGCAGAAATCAAAAAACCAAAAACTGGTTGAAAAATCCTTCTGAAATCGCTCCAAGAAAAACTGTCGAAATAAATATCAAAAACGCATCAAAAAAATGTCCAAACATAAATGAAAACCATCTCAAAAACAAATCAAAAGGACGTTAGATTATTGCTATTGAAATCCCATCTGAAAAGCGTCCAAATTCCTATCAACTGACAAATTTGTCAAAAGCCCATCAAAAAATGTGTCAGTAATCAAAATCGCGACTCAAAACGATTATATTCAATACAGAATGGAAAACGAATGAAAACCTGTTGAAACTAGCCAGATACATGTTCGTTAATATCGTTAAGAAAAATCTATCCAGAAAACACTTCAAAAACCCCCCATTAAAAATAGTGTCAAAAAGGACGTCGTGAAACGAGTCAATAAACGCATTCCAAACCCGTCCAAGAACCAGTGAAAACGCCTAAGGTTAGGTTAGGATGTGAGGTCGCCACAAAAGACCAGGCACCATAGTTTGCCCATCGCCATAAAACGCCTTAAAAAACAAGCCAAAAATATGTCGAAATGAGTAGAAGAATGCGTCAAAAAAATAGTTAAAGGAAAACGCTTCAAAAAACTTTTTCAGATTTCCTTTCTTCGTCAGAAGGTGAAAGTCAATTGCAATCGTTTAAGAGGCCTTACAACGGGGGTTTCGAATATAAATATTGCAAAAGGGGATAGACATTTAATTAAATAGTTCTCGCGAACGTCTGACAAACATCCGAGAGTATAACTGTCTTGAAAGAGCTTCTCAATTAGCCGTTTGGAATCGGCATAAAATTGTAGATCCCTTCCATTCGTTCCAAAAATGAAACTCACACAAAACGAATGGTTGTGAGAAGCTAGGCCTTGGGTCCCTTCTGACCTGTTGCGCCAACTAATTATTATTATTAAAAAAAAAAAAACATTCCCTGCAAGACTACAACTTGTTCATCTCTCTATAAAGCAACAAGTTGCATGTTACAATGGTTGCAATTTAAATAAAATTATTCAATTTATTTATCTAAATTTCAAGGACTAAACCAAAATGTATTAATTCGTAACGTAACAGGCGCACACACCCAACCTCAAGAAAGTGAACATAAATCCTCTTCGCCTCGGAATCGCGATTCAACTGTGGCCATTCCTTGAGGCTACAGAAAGTTTGTGTATAGTTTGATTTAACAAAAACAGACCAATGATTTTCTTAAGCTTCTTCTTCAAACATTTGGTTGTTTGGCACTGCTCGTAAATGCGCATCCGAAGGGAATACAAATAAATAGGTATACCAAAAAATACGTGAGTGGGACGTGATTCCCTTAAACATGTTTTGATCCAGCAGAATGTCAATTCGCTGTGAAAATGCAAAATGGGTATAACAAAGTTGATGTAACTTTCGGCAGCAGAACACAAATACTTGTAACTGGCCAGGCAGGGACCTCCAGGTATTGAATATTGTCTTCAGCCAAAGATAGTAGCTACACATTGTAGAAACTTTGAAAATTGTTTCCTAAGACCTTTTATATGGCACCACAGCCTGTTACCTGTTACTGAAACATCTTATGACTCCATAATGCGGTCTCAGGGCGAGAAGTACTTTAAGCTTATTGTTGAAATTAGCTTTGGTTTGATATTAGACACAGTCTTACGACAGAAATAAAAACAGCAGCACCCCAACTGCAATTTTAACTAGACAGAGTTGAAAGTCTCTTGCGACTCAGTAGTGCACATTTCTATGTCACATTAATCAAGCTATCACAACCGGAGGTATTTTCAGTTCTTTCGTTTGAGACACATCAACAAACATTCACTATCACAAATTCCTGCAGTTTCCAGGAGCGGCTAAAAGGGTATTGTCTCGTATATGATGAAGATGTTTCTGCCTGATGCTGCAGAAGGTACGAGCATGTTGCTGGCATTGGCGTTGTCCTTGAAGTTGTTGACGTCAACGTTTGCACTGCGGCTGCTTTTGATCCGAGTTTCAATGGCACTACTACATTTTATTGCACAAATGGTTGCAGAATGCGTGGAGCAACTAATGGTGAACTATGTGCTTCTGCCGCGTATGATAAGAAATCCCTTGGCAACACAGACCGTACATGACGCTAGTAGCGACACTGGTTATAGTAACAGGGGCTGGATAGGTGCAAAGAATTTCATTCGCGTCGCTAACAGAACCTGTGTGCCTCAGCAATAATATGTAGAGGGAAATTATCGACTTAACTCACTGAAATTCTTTAATGCGACAACACTAGTTAGAGGTGGAGTTGAGTTGAAGTGGCTATCCAGTATATTTTTTACCACCAGTTCATGCGTAAAAAAATTCTCAATGACAGAAGTTTAAAAGCTGCCATCCAAGACTGTATATAAATATGCATATTAGATATCAAGTGATCTTAAGTCGACTAGATTGGTCTGGACGAGATGTAACCTGAACACAAAATCTAACTAGATTGGTCGGGAACGTCACTTTTTGACTGTGTTCGGCATTTCGATGTTTTTGTCTTGGCATAATTTTTAATCTGTAAATGGTGCATAAAATGCATTCTTGCACAATAATGTACGTTCCTAAGTAACATCAACACTGTCCCCTCTTATTAAACCACAAAATTCCCAATCATATTTTGATTTTGTACAAATATGGTGCTAAAGAAACGAAGTTGAAAACACCCACCCAAAAATTGAAATTTATGCAATGTTCAGGAAAACTTCAGAAAAAAATTCACTTTTGCCCTAGTGAACACTTGGGCTTAACTTGCATGGTATTTACCTATTTTTTGAACCAGCCCCTAAAGTAGATGCACGAATTTTGCTGTCAAAAATATTGTTCATCTAAATATAACTAAAAAAAACTGAAATGTGAATGGATGAACATTTTTTCGTGCCTAAAATGGATGGAGAACCAGTAAAGCTATCTAGAAAACCATACTCAACATTAATTCCTTTTACATTTATTGTTATAAATCCATTTACGAATTGTTTTTTATTGAAAAAGTTCCACTCGGCGGCCATTAACACGTTTTCACAGAGAGGAAAAAAAGAGCACGCGAGAGAGGGCTGCCTCTTTGCTCACGATGACAACAAAATAAATGTCAACTTAGTACTCAGTCACGAATAATTTTTTGACTAGATTCGTGGGCTACCCCTCCATAAACATCAACTGAAACAGCTGCTCATATGACCGCTTTCAGCCAATCGCAACAGAGATAGATCTAGTGAGACAGCTGTCAGACTAACTAAACTAGTTAGATACTTCAACGTCCCCAGTCAGTGACGAATTTCTTCCCAAGATTCTTCGGCTACTACTCCATAAACATCAACTAGAACAGCTGTTCATGTTCATATGACCGATCTAAGCCAATGAAAACTGAGAGTAATAAAGTCAGGCAACTGTCAGAATTACTTAACCAGATACTTGAACGTCCCCAATTTGTGTGAAAATAATGTAAGTTCACCGTGTGAGGTGTGGCGATCGACAATGACATTAAATTCGTATATCTTTTGAATGGGCCGATTGCGATAAAATAGATAATAAATAATAAATACAAACTGGGTGAGTTGTTTGACGGACATAGAAACATTTTTGTATTATAGGTTTGTTTGACGTGCCTAGCACTAATGCCCACTAGTGCGCACTGAGAAGCGTGAGATGATTTTCACACCTGTTAAAAACCCTGCAAAACCCTGAAAACTCGGATACTATATCGAACGCAAAATATGTTGCCCTGAAGTCTGCCAGTTTTTGAAATTGAAAAATACTTATCTTTTGGTGAACGAAGTGTTATCTTCACTCTATTTTTTGCTTATTGCTAAAAATGAATGAACTCAATTCGTTTGAATACCAAATTTATTTGTATTTACCTTTATCACGAAAAACAAGTGAATGACAGCAAGCGAAATGACAGCGCAACTCAGCACTGAGTTCTTGCCCCGACAAATTAACTGGGGTCCGCACAGGTTTTCAGTAGCAGGGCGAGTTCAGTGCTATATCGAACAAGTTAGGGTTAAACCAAACATTATATTGCGGGAACTCACAATTGCAACATTTTTATGGAAAATATAGCCATTTTGAACTGCTAAAATTTAAAGTCGAAGATAAAAAGACAAAAGATTGAGATTAATTGTTGTTGTCATAAGTTCTTATAGTTTCAGGATGATGAAACCATTATTCCAACATTGGGATCATTTGGTATCAGACAATAAGGTTAAAAAATCCGAAGGTCGATAGAACTGCGCTTAGGAGTCACCCAGATAAATTCACCATCCAACACGTCGACCAGAAATAGCCAAAAGGAGAAAGATGTCTTTTCTGAAATCTCTACAATACATGCAAAAAGCTTCACTCTAACCTGAAATAAAACCCGTCCACTCAATAACTGTCCACTTTATTCTAAAAATGTTCAATCTTCGTGTTCGCCTTACATATGCATTTTTCTATTTTTTTATTAGTTTTATATTTATTCGTTTATTTAAAAAAAAAAAAAAAAAGGAAAAAACCGAATTGCCCCCTTCAACTGCCTCAGTCTTCTTACAGCCAACCCGAAATCATACGCCCTGTGACCGTCGACTTACCCCTGTCACCGCCAGCGGCAGCACTACTCTGACCAACTTTAATGTTTGTTTTTGGTGGTGGAGGTTTCTTGTCGGCCGGCTTAGCTGCAGCGCCACCACCAGCTGGCTTGTCTCCAGGCTTCTCGCTGGGCTTGCTGTCAGGCTTATCGGCAGGTTTGTCTGCTGGTTTTGCTCCCTTATCGCCTCCGTCGGCTGGCTTGTCTGCAGCTGTGGTTGTTTTTGGTGCGCCCTCTGGTGGAGGAGCAGTTGGACTAGCTCCTGCTGCAGCTGGGGCTGATCCCGCAGGTGCAGATGGGGCTTGAGCTTTAGCTGTTGCTGCAGTTGTTTCGGGTGGCTTAGCAGCGTCACTCTTGGCGGTTTCTTCTTTCTTTGCAGCCGCATCTGGTTTGGCGGTCTCTCCTGGGTTTGCAACGCTCGGCTTTGCCGCTGCCTCAGCCGGCTTTACCGCTGGTGCAGGTTTTCCACCTGCCGCAGGCTTTTCTTCGGGCTTAGCTGCTGCTGATTTATCAGCTGCCTTCGGTGCGTCGGGTGCTGCTGCCTTAGTCGCCGGCTTGGTTTTATCACCCGGTTTGTCAGTTGGTTTTTGTGCCGGCTTTTCGGCAGGTTTAGCTCCGGCATCTGCAGATGGAAGGCTGGGCGCTGCTGTCTTGATTGATGAAGATGCCAGCATTTTTATTGACTTGGTCTTAATAAATAAGAGAGAGAATTGTTTGATTTTGTTTTAAAAAGCGAGCGCAGGCGAACTCACCATATCGTCCTTCTTTATACCGTCTTTCGCTTTCATGGAACCTCCTGGGTTGGATGCAGCCGCAGCACCATCATCAGCAGCAGCTTCGGCTTTGCCTTCTCCATCCTCAGCGTCTACGAGCTTCTTCTTCATGAACTTAACGTACGCAACTCGAGTGGCTCTCGTTACATCGCCAAGCTTTGGATTGTATTCTGGAAGCAGACACAAGTCAGACACCAATCTCTAAGGTACTACAGCTCCACTTACCAACAAGCCTATTCTGGTTCATGCCCAGACCCTCGTTAGCTTCTTGAATAATTTGCCGACGCAAGCTCCTCTGGCTGCGTCGCTGCATCGAGGATCGTTTCGAGCCAATTGGATCCGCTGACATGGTATTCTTTCGGACAATTGCATTCCAGTCTTTTTTCTCGCTATGTGGGGGGCTTTAATTAGAAAGAGCCTACACGCGCGCATAAGCAGCACTTACCCCTTCTGCGATTGATTCTGCTTCCTTCCAATCACATTGGCAATAGAGGAGAACACGTCCACCGACTTGGCCTGGTCCATTTCCTGTGCTAAGTTCTCGACGAATCCGATTTGGAAGTCCTTCTTAATACGTCGCTCCATGACCTTACCCTTCTTGGTGCCAGCAGCTACAATTCAAATTGATTACTAAAAAGTACACTTGTGCCGAATGCAACACCTACAGGATGTTTTCTTGTCGATGTCGGGAACCTTAAACTTATTGTTCTGGAAAATGTCCAACAGCTCGAAACGCAGTGAACTGATGTCTTGACGCACTTCTATGATGTCATCCTCGGTGATGCCGAAATCGTCACGTTTCCTTTGCTCAGCGGTGACAAATCGCCGGATTAGGAGCTTCATGACTTTGTCGTGCAGAGCCTGTGCCTTCTCCATTGATTTGCGCTGCAATGGGAAATTTAAATTAATTTCTGTTTTAGAATTTTTTTTTTTCTTTCGTAGTGGTAAATCACAGGAGTCGATGGTTGACGTCTGGGTGGCGGGCGCCTTGCATTACAATTTATGACCATCGATGTTATCCATTACTTCTGAGCGGGGGGTTAATACCCCCGGTCGATTGGCTTCGAAGGATTGGATGAGGTTTTTTTTTCAGTTATCAGAATTTTGGCTTCAGGACGGTTATGTGGTTTTATTTATAGTTTTGCATGAGAATTGGAATTGTGTTCATACACATGGCGGGTATTTTAGTGAGGCACGCTCTCACTTGTCCTTGCGCCTACAAAATCGGTTGAAATCGCAGTCATTCGAAGGCGATCGCAAATCGTACACGATCTAAAGGAAAATGACAGCAAAACAGAGACTGAGCAAAATAGCGAGAAAAGAATAACGAGTAAGGCAGATCTATTAATCTGGCTCAAGTCAATATGTCCATGCACAATGAAATTTTAATCGTATGTCGTAGAACTAATAGGATTGATGCCACATTTGAAGAGCGTAAGCGGGTTTTGGTCCCTTTTTGACACTGACAGTAATTTAAGCCCCCGTAATCCAATTCTGGAAGACCGTTTATTCGTTAGTTGCTCAATTTATGCCGGCGTGTATTGTATTGTGGTTGCTAGCAGTCAACTTGGCGTGAGTTTAAACACAAGTTATGGTCGTTCACGGTAGCGAAAGTGGAAGCGATCAAACGTCAGCCATCATCAATAAGTAACACCCAGTTAATGTCAAGATACTAAACTGAATAAAGACTTTCAGGGCCAAAATCGCAGTTAAATTGTGTGAAAATTATTTAATTTCCGGTTTCCAAAATGTCCGCTTGGAAACTCTGCCCGAATGTCAATAGTTTAGTCTAATTCAAATACTAATGACTTTCATCTGTTCCTTTTTGTTAAATTCAATAGTAATGACATCTGTTAGCAAACATTTGAAGCCTGTGACACATGTTGGTTGAGGCCCAGGTCCACCCAGGACTGTGGCGCCACCTAAGTAAGTAGGTAAGTGTATGACATCCGTTGGCAAAAATGTTAAACCATTAAATACATCTAAGGCTGGATCTGTCATCACGTGGTTAAAAGCTGATCTTGAGATACGCGAAGCTATAACAACTGTCAAAACAAGAAGAAGTACAATAGACCAGTAGGATTTTCTGAGTATTCTCGTTAAATGGCAAAAACCATGGACACAGAACAGATAGCCCCCGCTTGGAAAACAATCCTTTATACTCACCATAAAGCTCTTGGTCTTCTTCTTGGTTTCCTTGCCCGAGAGCTTCTTCAGCAGTTTCACCGATGGGCACAAGTTGAATGGTGGTGGTACAGTGCCACCATCCTCAAAGTAGCTCATCCACAACTGCGACCGAGCGAATTTCCATTCGACATCAGCTCGCTCCGAGATGATCTGATACGAATTGGACATCATGGCAATCAGCATGTTGAGTAGCACAATAATATTGATCACGGAGTACGATCCGAACATGAGCAAGGCCCAGAATCGGGTGAAGCTCTTAATGCCGGCCAAGTCGAATGACACCAAGTCGACGAGACCAAAAGACGCCCAAAACAGCGATTGCGATGTTTCGAAGAGACTGTCAACAAAATGCATTTTCAATTGGCAGCACCAATGTTCGACTATACCTACTTTGAGAATCGTCGCCAAATTGTACAGGCCTTCTCCTGATCATCAAAGTCCGCCACATCCGGGTGCAAGTGGTAGCATTTGTGTTTCTCCAAGTCAGCGTAGTACCAGAGCAGTTGATTGAGGCCGCAACCGAACGCGAACAGCACCAGTGTGTAGATGAAGAAGAACTTGATGATATCGATAATCATACGTCCAAGGGAGACTTGCAGCGGTCCCAAATGGGGATTTATCGAGAAGATATGCACAAGCTTTAAGAATGAAAATATCATGCCCGCTGCGAAAGCACCCTCTGACAGTAACATCGGATCGAAGGGATGCCAATGTTCTCGCGGGAAATAGGGATCCAAGCCGCGATACCATAAATCTCGCTGCAAGCAAAAGTACGTTTGAACTTATTCGGTTAGTGGGGCTTTATGAAAAACGCCTACATGCACAATAATCCAAGCTGTGGCGCGACAAAGTATCCACGTGACGTAGAACATATTCGATATGAAGTCCACAATGTTCCATAAGTCGCATATGTATTCCAAGAGGCCGTCCGAGTAGAGGGCCGTCAATTCACCGAATATTAAACCTGGAACGAGCAAAGAAAGGTTGGGTTAACAATCGACTTGTGGAATCGCTATTATTCCCAGTATTAGCAGTTAATGTGTATGTATATTTACGTAAAAGACATAGGTGCACCTTTTTAAGGATTCTTTTCGGAAAAGTTTGACTCGAAGCGAACGCACGTATTCAAAAAAAAACCTTTTGCTGCTCGTAGTGTATCAGAAAGTACCACAAAACTGAATAAGTAATCCGTTTAGATTTGTATTTAACTTGAGTTATCTTTCTACATGATTGCCTAAAACCAAATACAAAGCAATGAAGTTTGTTAATGCAACTATTCGAGTAGTATAGTGTATATAGTGGCCAAGGGCCAATGTTTGTCTTGGAATTCGGGAATACTTTCAACAAAATTCCCATCCGATCGTAAATTGAAGGTTGTTGGACGAAAATATCGAAAACTACTCGAGAAGGGTAGAGGCCAAGAGCCTCGAGTAATATGCATTTGCAATTCCAAAGTAGCTTAACTTTCAAAAACTCTGTACAACAGAAAGGACGTGTTTCGGAAACTGTATACTGTTTCGTCATGCCAAAGTCAGCTATGAAAAAGTAAATAGTAACATTCGTTAAACAACAGCATTTAAATAATGTGCAACGTGCAATCCTAGCCGAATTGAATAACATTGAAACGGTAGCGTTTTTCATCACCGGCCACTAGAAATTCCACATCGCTGCAACAAGTTTTGCTTCGTTTAGTTGTTCGTTAAGCTGGGCTTTTTGTTATTTTGTGGGAATCTTTCGTAGCATAAGGAATTCAGTAGACATTAATGTATAAGTTAATGGGACAACACCCAATAGCTGTAAAAAAATGTTTGTTCATAAGGCGTGTATTGCTTTTCGATTTTATTTTATAATTTGTGTGGCACCAAACCAAGAAAAGCAAAAACGAAAAACGGTTCACTTAATTGAGTCAAACTGCAAAAAAATGTGCAAAGGAATAGAACAAGCGGAAGTGGCAACTAATAATTTATTTACTTTTAAATTAAGCATATGTCGTCAGTGTTCACCATTTGGTACTGGTATCATCCGGAATTCCGGACTCGACTTGCCAAACTTATAAGCGCGACTGTTGCGCACGAAAAAATGATTAGCACTTTAATGCTCTGTCGAAATTGATTAGCTAAATGAGTCGTGGAAGGGTCACAGGATATCCTTTAAAGGAGCACATCCTCAACAGACGGTGTTTTGGACCTTTCGGACGAAAGTTCTATGGAACATAGGACATAGCTCCGAACGGGCTACTGAAACTGAAATATCTGCCAACGCATCAGTTTATCGATATATATTTATCGATTTTATATCCCCATATGACAGCATTTACAGAGACAATGGCTGGGTTCCACTGCCCGCTAGACGTCTAGCACAAAATATCCCAGATGAAGGAACGCCCTCGCTAGAACGATAGCGCCAGAGGCAAAATGACATCTGACACTCTTTTTTGCATAATTTATTTAAAGAAATGATACAATATGTTGAAAACAGTATCTGAATTCCAATTTTATCACAATTACACTTGATCGGTTTCATATTTTTTTTATTTTGTAAACGTTTGAACCAGGTCTGAACGATTTCCTTTGACAGGTCGTGCTTTTTTTTCTTTCTTTCAATCCAGGGGGTGGTTTTGCGCTAGATTGAGAAATTTCCCTGAAAGGGATATTTCACAAGAAGTGCTAGACATCTAGCGCGCAGTAGAACGCGGCCAATGGAGACGTTCGGATTCCAAGTTTAGTAATTCTGACAGCTGTCAGACTAGATGTATCTCAGTTTTTATTGGCCCAGAGTGGTCACGCGATTAATTTTTGCAGTTGACGTTTATGGAGGGGAAGCCGACAAATCTAGTCAAGAAAATCCTGCCTGCATGCTCAGTTGACATTTCGAAGAGTCAAAGTTGAAATAAACAGAGTAGTCGCGCCACAATTTGGAAGACTCGAAAAAAATTGCCGGTAAGAAAAAAAGGTATCATTTGTAAAATTCCTCTGCAAATTTTGAATTTTCGCACGATATTTAACAACCGTTAGTTCGCATAACACTATAAAAGTGTTGTGATAGTCAACCGTGCTACATTTTAAATGTACTTATTTGAAAGCAACGATTTTTTATAGACTTATGAAGGGCCTTTTCCAAATGAAAAAAGGACAAAATCAAAAGAAGGTAACGGTGACCGCGAGAATGCAAAAACAATTCAAGTTGCCTAGTCAACGCGATCTGTTACCTAATTCCGACAAATCAAGTTGACGTTTTACATGAACTCGGTATCCGAACGTCCCCAAGAAAGCCTTGTCTAGTCTTAGCATAACTGCCAAACTTGTCAGGCTCTGCGGAATAACAATGTAGGATACTCTCAGCTGTATTCGGGAAGAAAGCAATCTCGCCACGACACTGATGTTAAAATTTAACACAAGCCGATGAGCTTTCTTGTGTCCCCATCAACAATACACATGTGAACATTTTACAAGCCAACCTTAGGTCACTGATGGCTCGATTGCAAATATTGGAACAGAAACGGCAGGGAAACGCCAATAATGCCGAATTCTGAAAAGTCGCAGGAAAAAGGGCCTAAGAGAAAAGAAGAGCCATTTCTGAAGCTACTCGGCAAATTTAAAATTTTTCAACGAAAATCTATGCCTAACACCTTCTGCACATACATACAAACACAATTTACCACAGAAGGCGCCTAAATACTCACTGAAAATATACATAATGATTCCCAGCTCGATAGGTCCAGGCAGAGAACCGCGCTCGTGCTTCTTCCAGTCCTCCAACATGGCGATCATCCAGGGAAACGCCAATAATTCAAACGTGATTTGGACAACTCTCAATGAAGCCGCCCCCAAAAGCACTACAATCACAGATGAATCCATTAAATTTGATCCCCAAGATGATATTTCCCCCGCAACTCACTTAGGAAGAACATGTAACTGCACGAATGAGATATAAACTTCACAAATGGCTTTCGCATGAGTTTGCCCCTATCCGAGTCGGGGGCCATCAAGTAGTTCATACTATTCAACGGAAACATGCATCCAAGCTTCGCAACTTCCATCAGCTGTTGGCTGACAGTTTTCCTTCGGAATCCAGGCAAACCTTCATACCAAATAGCCGCGAGCAATTGTTGCACATTTGGATGTGCCACAAACTGTGTACATAAACAAACAAGACAGACGAAAACCTCTTCATATTGGAAAAATCGCCTCAAAAGCATTGTACCCAACTTACCGACTTCTGCTTATACTTGATGGCAAGCTTTAAGCGTTCCAACGTCTGACGCTGTCCCGGCACCCAGATGTCATGTGTTGCCTCGTGGTTAAAGTTGAGCATGACTTCCAATTCCGTGGATGTACGTACATGATCCAATAGGTCGGACACAAACTCCTGTACTCCCGAACGCATTTCCTAATCGCAAATTGAATATTCCTTTTTTTTTTGAAACACCCATTATACAAGTGCGTGTTTTTTTTTATTGAATTACACGAGAAAAAAAACACCACAACCATAATAATAAAATTGAATAATGGTCACGTCATATTCATGCCGTAACCACATCAAAGAGTCCTTTTGAATTTGGTTCGTCTGTGTTTTGTTTGTGCGGACTTACCGTGTATTCCGCGCGGAACTCAGATTCCATGGCTTGTAGGCGTTTTAACTCCCAGGATAATTCAAAAGCAGTAAGTACGGGATCTCGGGAGCTAAGTGATATTAGGGAACTGGCAGATAGTGCCCGAAATGCATTGATACGTGATTGTGAGTGTCGTAGGGAATCTGTCTCCTGAGATGTTACACAGTCGTCGCAGCCACATCTGAATATAGAGATAAAAAGCAAAAGGAGGTGCTTGAATTTATGCAAATTTAATTTTACTGTTGTTTTATGTAGATTTCAATGTTTATGAAAGAAATTGTATAGACTTGGTAAAAGCTTTTGCTGAGCGTGGATATGCATGGTAAATTAGTTGCTGGAATGCGGTGTACCTTGAAATGAATTAAAATTTTCCAAACCGATAATGGTAATTCAAAGACAGATGTTATGCGTTAATCTATATTTGGAATGCTAGCGCTATTAAACAAACAAATGGGAAACCGTCATTATAAGAGCTTCTCTGCCAATGCGACTGTGGGCAGCGAACTTAACTGATTCGAAATAAATGACTGCCAACAATTAAATTGTTCCGTAACATAAAGTAATACCCATGGTGGTCGTTGGTAAAATTGTACCAACCTAGGTGCTCGAGTCATAAACATTTTTACATCCGGATACACGCCCAATCAGGCGAAGACGTAAAACCATAAAAATGGTAGCATGTAAAAGGTTTTTTTTTTATAGGTATAGAACTTTAAGTTTGCATCACTATTTTAACTGGCGGCCATTTTGTCCGCTGTCAAGTGATTTATTTTTAGTTTGCTTTTGCATTTCAACATGAATAAACTGACGCATGTTTTATTCCATTTCAAAGTTCGTCTAAAAAAACACCCTTTACATACTCGTATTTTCAAAATGCAATGACATCGAATTCCATCATCAAGTAAAACTTGTTTCACATAAACTTAAAGACGTTTTCGCTTCAGATTTCTGCAGGAGCATGAAACCCGAAAAGTCTATGATGGTAGCTGATGTTGCATTTGCATATAGAATCCAATTTTAACTCTTTCAAAAGTATTGGACGCGTTAATGTTGTTAAATATAAAATGGGCACGTTCAAACATCTAGTAAACTTAAATCGACTAGATAAGTCTGTACTAGATTTAACCTGAGCGCAAAAACTTGATTGGTCGGTAATGTCACTATTTCCTACGTCAGCCACATATGGGAACTGTCAACTTCGTACTCATAAACGTCAACTGAAAAATCTGTTCATGCGACTGATCCTCACCAATCAAATCTGTGACGCATCACGTCAGCCCGCTGTCAGGCTTACTTATGTGGTATTCGATTTTTGTTGCTCTCAGAGCACTTTTCGTGATCGTTCGGTTAAAAAAAAAGCAATCCTTTTCAGATTTCAGAGAACTTTGGCGAATCTGGATTTTTTCTCAGAACTGCTTCAAATTTACCAATACAAGTACGTTTGAGTTTGATACCTGGTGGAGTTTGTTTAGGTTTGCGTGAAGTTTTTCTACAGCAAAGAAAGGCATTGCATCGGGTGAATCTATTTTTGTAAATTATTTATTTAATAATATTTCGAGTGTTTTGAAAAGTGTCGAAAGCTACGCATAAAGTTGAAATAAAAAAAATTGGGGAAACTCTCTCAGAGAGCTGAACATATACTCAAAAGTACGTGGATAGACCTCTTACTTTGAGCCATTTTTATCGTTGACATCCAATCCATGTCACAAAAGAATATATAACTTAACTTCTTGCAACATGTATAACGTTCTAGGAGAACATTAGAACACTACCGATTTTTTTTATACTCACAGATTTTATTCTTCTGTGCAATTGATTCATAAGACGGGTGTTTCTTGTCAAATTTTTATCAGTACTTGTCAGCGTAACCACTTAAAAAAAAAAAAGCGAAGTAGATTTGACCCAAAATGTGAAGTAGATTCAAGAAAAGGAAAGTAGATTTCAAAATCATATATTTGATGATATATTTAATTCCATATTAGTTTCATGTATAAAACATGTCCAAAAAAACTTTTTGCAAATCTTGATTGTTCAGAGCTTTTTGGGGAAAAATATCATAAATGGTGAAAAACGATATATAATTATAATTTTGCCTTTTCATCGCGCTTGTAATAATTCTTTCACGTATCTGGCTAAACTTTTCAGAACAGATAGACAGGAACCGAAACCAAACCAAACGCATAACCTCTCTGACAGAAAATAAAAAAGAAAACAATAATAAACGTCAGAAAATTGTAAAGTTTCATGCAATTTATTCTTTTGACATTAAATGTAAACCATTTTTTAAACACATTTTTTTTAAGTTTTAAGGTTTTCTGATTAAAATTGAAGCGGATCAAATGAGGGATTTCTAAAGTGAAGTAGATGTCAGGAATTTAACAATAGTGCGAAGTAGGGAGCCGATTTAATTTTTTTTTTTACCAAAATTGAAGCAAATCTACTTCAATTGAAGTGTTGTGGTATCGTCGGTACTTGCCGATTGAAATTCTCTGAGCTGTTTCGAGCCAAGAGATAAACTACTCGTTATTTCGTTATTTTGCTAATTTTTCCATTTTCTGACATTTTTGGAGAGAAAGTGTGTAGGATTTGTGTGATTGCGATCGAATATATCGATTGCGTTCGATACAAACCGCGTACGCGAATGAACCTTCTGATTCGTTATTGGCCTATGTTGATCACTCTAACAGTTTTCCAGTTAATAAACCTAGAATTTGTAGACTGAGTACAAAGTGGACATTTTGTCTGTTTGACTGACGTATATTAAAAGTGGCATTAATAGTCGATCTAGTAAGCATGTATTGAGCGTTTTCTTTTTTAGCTCAGAGCTAAATCTGAACTGTCAGAAGTAAGATATTTTTTAACTCAGAAACATTAAACTTCAGAATAAATTCAGTGCAGTGTGGGTAAAAATCTGAGCAATTCAGTGCTCTGCTATGATGGCAATTCTTGTCAAAAGGGAAAACTGCAAAACGCGTGCCCCTTACTAAGCAAGTAAGCACTCCTAAAATACACTCATACCACCCAACAACCAGTTTTATATATATTCAATAAAATTTAAGACCGAACAATGCATGGCATTGGTTCCCATTCCCACCTAAAATACCTCTGCTAATCGTTACATTATTACCAATGAAATGTGTTTGCCTTACACAAAACTCATAGACAAACAGCGTAGGTGCAACTCATTCGTCACAGTCATCACACACTTTTCCGAAAGGACGCAAATGATTTTCAACCTACATCGACGGCTTAGCTAACTTCTGTACACAGTGCACTGCATTCATAGATAAATTGTAACCACTTCAAGAACACGTTCTAATGTTTACACTGGTAAAACAAATTTACGTGATTTTCAATGCGATTTTCGGACCTACGATGATGATGATGATTTCAATGACGCCGACGAAGTTCACCGATGACAATAAAACAAACGCTACTCCTATACTCACTTGACATCATGCGGCATAGGCAGAGTTGCACCACGATCCAGGAGGACCTTTAGGATTTCGTAGTTATTTCGATGGGCGGCCAGAATCAGTGGTGTTATATCAGTGGTGAATGTACTCTTGGAGCGATCGACTGCTTCCCAACTCTGAAAGAAGTATAAGTTTCCACCCCCATGAGTAAAATGCTTTGAAAGTAGTCTGTGAGTATCTGCGTACATAGGGTGTGCCCTCCTTGTGATGGGTCTCCTCCCAAAGCAACAGTTCTTCGACAGCTTCTACATACTCTTCAGAAATGGCGTGCAGCAACGCATCACCAACATCGATTCCCTCCTCCAATAGACAGACAATCAAATCGAAATTTTCATTCTCAATTGCCGAGATAAGCGCCGATCGGTTCAGTGGATCCACACAGTTAAGGTTGAAGGCCTGTGTATCTGATTTGTATTCCTCGATGATTCTAGATATAAATGGAAATGGGGAGTTGGTTCGCATCATGAAGTGTAACTAACCTTTTGACGGTAGCTAAATCACCGCGTTCCGCTGCGAGGATAAAGTTCTTTTCGACCTCGTTCAGGACGTACTCATCGGCCATGAGGATGTTGTAGTCCATCTGGCCTTTTTCAGCTTCACCGGCGTCGTCCCCCATGGCGAGGCGTTAGTCGGCTACTCTGGGAGAGGTATATTGCAAATGTGGCTACTGTGAAATCTGGAAGTTAAACAGAAGGCTTTAAGTTTTCCTAAAGCGAATTTTAAAAAATAGCTCTCCAAACAAGGCTATAACTTTGAAGCAAGTTCGCTAACTTATGGTTTAATAACAGATGTCCCGTACAAGGGTGATCTACCACATTTTGCAAATAAGGCTAAAATTCCCCGAACTTGCTTCCAAAAGTCCTTAAAATACAAATTTGCCCCTTCTGCCTCTGCTGTGTGAAAATGAAATGCGTTGTAATTAAAGACTTCATTGTTACGACCATAAAAAAATGTTAAACGAGAAACTTTAAAAGATGGCCTTCTATCTCTCTACAAAAACATATAACCCAAGAAAGTTCTTAGGTCCAAGTCTACAAAGGCAAAATAAAAGCTTACGACATTATGAAGCCGTACATACTCGACACCTTCAATTAAAGGGTACTTCGTCACTCTTTGATTGTAATAAACCAAGCCAGGAATTTGAGAACAGTGAAACTGGCAGCCGGAATTGACCCAGAACACCTAACCAAACAATTTTACCAAATGACAGATTACATTTGCGTTTTCAAAGACGAAATAAGCTCAAACTAGTCTAGCAACGGACCTATCCATCCGTATTGGAAAATTGAAATAACCTTTTGCCTGGACAGTGGTACGTCCAACTCTTAAAACGATTAACCTCAATTTGGTAAATGCAAAATAAGCGAAAATATTATCACCACGCTTCGTTGTTGGAAGAAGCAAGGTATACTAAGACGTATTCAATTCTGTTGGTTTCTTCTTTTAAGATCCATACTATAAGCTCATGCGAAACGGAAAATTCAATACAAAAACATCAACGAACATGTTCGTTTTGCAATACGATCTTTGACGCGGACGTGAATAACAAACTTTTCACATGAGAGCGAATTGCGAACAATTTACTGCACTAATAACTTGAATAATATTGCTATTTGTTCTACAAAAAAAAGCATTACATTTAATTAATCTAACAATTTATCTGAAAACAACCTGAGCCCTCATTGATTTAAATAGCGAAATTTACAATTACAGCAATTTTCCCGCGAATTGAACAGTCAGTGACAGCTGTCACACTTTATTGACAATCCACATAATACAGTCGCGATCGCGATACACAAGCCCTCAAATGAAAAATTCGAAACTTAACTTTTAAAATGAAACTGAATCGCTGGTATCTGCGAATAATATAATTTTTCACGTATGAATGAAACATCAGAAACTACGAATATTCGATTGTTCGCAGTTCACAATTCGCTCTCATATGTGTAGTCCTTAAGTGTAGTTTATTTTTAGATAGTCATATAATGCCACATTTACACTATCACACATTCCTTACACGGAAGATAAAATGGATGCTAAATACTAAATAACCGTGTGACTGAAAGGGACAGCATTACCTAGCACGCAAAAAAAAGTGACACGTATTTAGGTCGGCCATTTTATTTACGTGGTAGGAATTATAGGAAAGCTCTGCATGTTGGTATTTTGATAGCGATAGCTTACGAAATTCCGCGTTCCTATAAAACAATATGGCTTCAGGAATGGATGAACTGACAATTATTTATCTATTTCGTGTAACTGATAACTGAATTGTTGGTTTAATTTACTGAAACTAATTGCCTCTCTCATTTTCACTGAAAATAGAAATGTTTTCAAGTAATGTTGGTGGCCGGAACTTGTGTCTATTTCCGTTTTGCGTGTCTATAATTATGGGTAGAACGTCCATGACACTTAAGGCGTCTGATTTTTGATTTCAGAAAAACGGATTTCTCTGTCCAATCTCGTGCAAAACTGCGCGTGCGTGATGGTGTAAATATAGTTTAAAGCATCCACTACTTTTCCGCGTACAATTTACTCTCAAGGAAATAAATTGCTTGCGAAGTCTTGGCGTTTAAATCAGTGATACCAGATCGTGGGTAGTTACCCATATCGTGGGCATTTTGCATTTCAAAATAAGCTGAAAGGGCGAAGGGGCATTTTTTTGAGGTCTGTTTTTGTTAGTTTTTGCGTACTTTTTAAATGTAGTATAGTTATTTATGTATGAATATTTTCGTGGGGAATACCGTGTGGCTTTTCTAACCACGGCTTAGGCAAAAAGCGTATTTTTAATCAGAGACAATACTGAGACACCCAACTTCGGCCGATTTCCCGTTACTTGCCTGCAAGCTATATTTTTATGGGGTTGTCACGTTTTTTTCAAATCAAAACAAATTGAACAACTTCCGCTGTTGGCAAAGCTGCTGGCACGGTTCATAGAATTTTAGACGTTAAATTTTAAATTATTCGTTATGTGTGGATAGTATTTAATTTTTAAGAATAAGTGTAGTTAAAATATTTATGAAAAATCAACAATGAAGACGGGTTGAGGGAAAATAAAAACATTTTGAGCAATTTTTCTTCAGTTATTCAAGAAAAATTCAATCATGAAATGACAAACGAATATTTCAGTTGTCAAAAATTATCAAAATGCCCTGGAAGCAAGGCGATAAATTATTCTGTTGGACATTTTTTGTACGTTCTTTTGGGAATTGCAAGTATTATAGAGAAAAAAGGTTGAGCTGATTGAGAGTTTAAAATAAATGACGTCTCTGTTCTAAGATTGGAGTTTGGTTAAGTTTACTATTCGCGACACGTGTTAGAAAATTAGTAATGTCATTTGAAAAAAAAACTAGCACATTATTACGACGCCTTGGAAAGATGTGGCCCGTGCCTTCCTTAATAATACACATTTTTAGTCGCAACTTTTTCTTATAACTAGGACGCACTATGTAACCAAAGATGTACCCTTTCTTAAATTGCACAACACAATTATTCTCAATCAATTAAAAACAGATTTAACATCGCCCGCTTTAAGTCAGCCTGGTTTTTTTTAAAAACGGCTCTACTCGAATTATTCTTTTGAAAAGAAAAGAAAAACAACTTACTAAAACTTCTTTATGTATCCAGAGACAGACGTTTTATTTCCGATATTTTTCATTTGCATGTGGTAGTTTATTTAGCAGTCAAATTGCGATTAATCCAGAGGTGAATTCCTTTTTATTATTTTGTTGGTTATTACTATTATTGTATCCAAAGGATATTCTTATTTTGTTACACGTGCGAAAATCAGGCGAAAGAAGAAAAAAAAAACAAAAAAAAAAGACACCAACACAAGGACAACGAAACCAGTCCACGGAAACCAATTAAAGGAAATATAGGACTTTCCCTTCTAGTGTTTCCCAACAGACACGCACAGTTATGGTAGAATATTCCAGTACCAAAAAGTGAAAGCAGCAGGGCTTATTCACTACTCAAATTTGTTCTGTTTTCCGATGTTCTTGCTTTCGGAATTCGCGAAGAACTGATGAATTCAAGGCTTGCACCGAAGGTATATGGCTCTAATTGCATTAGCGGCTAGAGTGAGGAATTCAATAGTTTGTAGATTTTTCCCTTGTCATTCTGGTTCTGTATTATTTTTTGCTTTTCATTGAATTTATGTAATTGCAAATATGCACTTTTGCCAGGTAACTCCAAGCAAGGCTGGTCACTAAAATCGGGGTGGTTATGCTATTTAACAGGGGTTGCTACGATTAAGTTCCAATTTTAACATTGAAGTCAACGTTGAAATAGGTTCAAACTTTAAATATCTGAATCTGAAGTTGTTATTCTTTAAAGTTCAGTTATGGGTTTTATTTTAATTCCTAAATTTCGCTAAAACTATATAAGTACTTCTTATAGAAAAAAAAATTCGTTGGTGCATAATGAATAATTTAATCCATTTGCCACGTTAAAATGTAAGCTTTTGATAGACTTGAATTGAAAAAGGCTTCCTCGTGCAATCGATTTCTTTTCGCATGCAACCGATCGATCGATAATTGTATGGTCGAGGTGAAAAGAAGGCTTATTTTAAGTCGATGCTATTTGTTTCCCTTGATTTTTTCTGTTCTGTTAATCGCTTTTAAAAAATTACACCTCAACTGCAATCCGTGTTTCTCAGTTATAATTCTAGCAACTACCGAAGGCAGACTACCCAATTCAAACACTTGGTTATGCTAATCAAAAAGTGTAACATTATTCATTACCTTCCTATAGGCATTAGTCAGTCTTTGGATTTGATTGCCACCGTTTATGGTAGGCGTAAGTTATATAATTAAGTAACGCTATATCATAAAGTAACTGTCAGTGAAGACAATCTAGTGCTTCTTTGAGCTTCGATCTCAGCAAAGCAAAGTAAAGTAGGATTTTCAGCACGCAATTACAACAACTACGCTCTACTTGTTTTGATTTCGTTCTGAAAATCCTACTTTACTTATTTGCTGTGCTGAAATCGAAGCTTAAGAAAATCACGCCTATTGAAGCGTTTGGAAAATGTTTGATGAGGCTGTCTTCTACTTATAAGTCGTTCTAACTTGAATGCAATAGAATAATAAGGAATTATCGGCACATACCGGTTGGTTTGAACACTTGTAATATCTTCTATATCAATGTAAATACAATACAACTCTATGTTTGTTACCAGTTCGCTTGAAAACTAAAATCTAAATTCCGATAAAACTTATTTTACAATATTTCTTAAGATTCCGAAAAGACTATAGGCCAGCGTTGCAGCTGAAAAATGTCAAAAAGGGGACCAAAAAGGAGTTCGAGCCGAAAAAGAGGCCTCCCTAATAAAGCAAAAAAAAAAAACAAGAGCAACAAATACATATGTTTTTAGCAAAAAACTAATTTATTCATTACGAAACACTTCTTTTCATTTATGTTTGCACTCTTTTTCGTTCAATAAAGAATAAAATCTTACTTAAACTGAAAAAGGGGCCAATGGCAACGCTGCTATGGGATATGACATTTTTTGCCACGCCTACCTTATGAGTTGGTTTTTAATCAAATTTAATGACTTTCCATGCCTTTACTTAATAGTTCTTAGTAAAAAAAAGAACGCAGTGCATTAGTCCCCGGAAAAGGACAAATTACATCTTGAGTTTTTTTTCACTGCGCCACATCTCCCGAAACAACGAATGGTTGTGTGAAGCTAGGCCCAGCGTCCTTAGCGACCTGTTGCGCCAACTAATTATTTTTTTATTCACTATAGTACCAACTACTTTTGGAGCTATTTGATCACTTCTCTCTACCTCGATGAAAACTTACCAAACGAGAGGGAAAGCTACCTCCTGGCATATTTTCTATCCTTAGTTATTGTCATTTAATCAACCTCTAAATGCCTAAGTCCACCGCACGCTCAAAAATTGGCTCTAACAGAGTGCTCGGTTGAAAAAAAAAATGGGTTGAAATTAACCAATTCTCTGTTGAAAAACACCGAGTATTCGTTGTTGAATACTACCGATATAAATAGGTTAATAACTTTAACTTTGTAGGAGCTATATAAACAGTTTCACTTGGTAGTTTTTAACCGAAAGTTAGATGACTTTAAATAAGTGGTTTTTCTGCCTTACAATAATTATAAATGGGTATATTACCACCACGATTTAATTTCTATATGTGTATAGCTTCTTCAAAAAGACGCAGCACCTTATATTCAAAGGGGATTCATCAATAAACTTCCGGTCGGAGCTTTCCTCTGTCGCCATTTTTAAATAACCGTTGGCAGTATTCAAATTCTGTAAATTTGTAAGCTTTTATCCTCTAAGTTCGCCGTTTCTCTTAAGTATAAAGTGCATCCTCGTCTTTCGACATACATTTATGAAGAACCGTTCTCAGAGCTTTCCCAGTTTATTTTTATCATTTCCAGAATCGCAGAAAAGCACTCTCTCGGATAGAGATTCTCGATTCTCCCATCTCCCCTACTATCACTCTCTTTCCCAACTAGACAAGTGAGAAATGAGAACCGAAGCATATCCCTGAACCCTGATCCACCTCCTCCAACTGGATTACACTCGCCCCACATACCACTGCCTCTGCCAGCCATTGCCAGTGCCACATGGCCAACATACCGAAACGATACCACATCCAACCATTTGTCGGCCATCGGCATCAGCCTAAAAACTCGCTTTCACCATTACTGCGCGCTCAGTTTCCGCTGACAAGTGTAACAAGGCGAGTCTCAAAATCGTTTTCCTGTCGTTCACGTCCTTCGTCGTCTCATCGTCTGTCGCTTCTATCCGCATTTCCACGGACATTATGCTCCTGCGGTATTTTTGGAAAATCTACTCCAAGTGAACCCTTCATTTTCCCAACAATGCAAGTCATTTCGAAATTCTTGAACAAAACTTAAATTCCGGCACCAGAATATAGTGCGAGTATATTTCAGTATTTGAAATAGAGCTACGTTTTTATGTATAAATATTTTTGAATAAAAAACTCGTCCGGCAGTTCTATTTTTAGACGCCCGCTAATGAGCGTGAATTCGCAACACTTTTCCAAGTAACTGAGAATTTGTTTTTCCATTTGGCTGCGATTATTATTTTGTTCGTGCGGTTTACTGTGAAAAAAGGTGATAAATAGAAAATACCCCTCGCCGGAAAGATTTCCTGCACTCTCACCTCGTGATGGCAATACAGAAATGAGGAGTGGTGCGCAACTTTCGTCTATTGCTCGAGCAAAAGCACCAAAAGGAGCTGAAGTGGACGTAGCTTAAGCGTCGGTGTACCCTGAACCCTCTGCCCGCTTGCTCTGGGGGCTGTTGTCAACGTTTGCTTATTGGTAGGTAATGAACTGTGCTCGAGTGTATTGTGGGTGCGAAGTGGTCGTTTTTTTCTATTATTGAACTACTGTCCGGGGGTGGGAGTGAGTGGGCAATTGTGTATTTTAAGGTTTTCCTCAGACAGAACGCAAAACGTAATAACAACACGAAAATAGTTTGCGTCATCCATGCAAAAGTCGCACGGCGTGTGGAGAGCTGTATGAAGTGCAGTGTTTAATCCAGAGTAATAGTTTGTTTGTGTTTCCTTTTTGAAATAGAAACAAAATTTGCAGAATGAACGCCGTTTACGCCGCGTATAGGTCGTTCACCTGGGTTTTGGCTTCTGCCCACCGAATATTGATCTGATTTTAATTTATTATTTTTTTTATGAATGGATCCGATGGCTAACGGTTTGAGGGGGATGATTTTATCCATACATGGAATGTGCTGTTGATATTTATGTGTAAAACAGATAAAATTGATGGCTGCATTTGTGTCGAGCTGAAATCAGAATTTTTCAAGCGTTTGCTAGGCTAAAGTTCGGGCACATTAATTTAGTGTGTGTTGGTTTGATGGAGAGTATTGATAGGAGACGATTTCGGGCTTCAACAGGTCTTGTATTGAGTGACGAAGGGGGTAAAATAAATGTATTGGAATTCCGTGTGGAAAAGTGCAAATTACGGGACATTATTATTTGTTGTCTTTACTCGCATAGAGAATGAAAGTTTTCAACTCCATGTGGACTATAGGTGCCTACCTATTCGATTTTTCAAAAACAAGAAAACTGTTTCTTACCTTCGAGCAGGAAGATTTTTTCAGTGACTTGTTGAGAAATTTAACACCAAACGACAGCCTGCAGAACTTTCTCTATCATCACTTCATTCAGAAATTTCATATTTTCTATTTTGCATCGATCTGAAAAATGTCGAATGTAGGGATCGAAATTATCAGAAACTTTGAAAATCCTTGTATTGCACTTCAAAATTTCTTAACAAAGAGTTTTTTTTAAGATGAAATTCCTTTTTTTATCCACTCCCTTTTTATATTCTCTTAACTTTCCAAATGTATATTTAGCAATAATTTAATGAGTACAATTTAACAACAGCAATTTGAACAATATCTTCTCGAGATTTCTATTAAATTTTTATAGCGTAGCGTATTTTTTAAGTATACCAGGCTCCGTCAAACAGAACGCGTTTTTAATGCCGCGGTGAGATTATTTTGAATTTATTATTTGAACGCCACGTTCCAACCGCCGCGTTAGAGGACGCCAAACACAGTTGTAGCTGTCATCATTTATTGCAAAATGTCAAGCAGCTCGGAAGAAGAATTTATATTTTTAATTACGTTACGTTATTCGCGAAAAAGAAAAGGGATTATAAATAAATATGGAAATAAATTGCGCAAAATGAGTCGTGAAAATCCTGTATTTTGCGATACGTACCCTATTCAAATTTAAATAGTACAAAACTCGTAATGCTTACCGTCCTCATTCAATTCTTTAGAAAATGTTTCCCATATATCTCCCTTTAGAACAATGTTCTTGCAAATTTTATCACCCATATCGTATAGATAGACATGGGTAATTTCGTATACATTCAATCAATTTTTCCATATCACAACTTCAAAAACCTTTCTAACGCGCCGCGTCAATGAAAATAATCAGTAATTTTTCACAACGCCGCCGAATTTCCAGTTCTATAAATGCGTTGACTAGCTAAATTTGACAGTTGAGTTGCTTGTCAAACTTCCTGAGATCTGATTTTGCTACTTCCTATTTAAATCTTAAATCAAACTTGGAATGCATATTAACCGGAATATATACAATACTTGAAGAATAGGTACCTACTGTCCAACTAATGGCGATTTCGATTGAAGAAAATAATTGCTCTTTCTAAGAAGAGATCAAATCTAGAAGTGTCTTTATATGTTTTCTATTTCTCATTAAAGAATAAAGGGCACTTCTAGGTCAATTCTTAACACGACAGAGGGGTCAGGGATATTTTTAAAGAATAAATAAACTAGAAATCTTAACGGACCAATGTCAGTTCACATTGTGAAATTTAGTTAAATATTTCTTTATATTCGATCGTACGAACATTTTTTGTTTTTATAGGTCAAGAATTTTTTAGTTTAAATTACATTCCTGCACATATTCCTAGCTAAGACTACACGTGCCATTTTTCGTGACGAATTTTGACATGCTGACGTTACAAAAATTTGCTCTTTCTTTTGTCACTCATGTCTCTCGTGAGAGTATGCTTGACAGGCGATCACACATAGTGACACATTCTGGACAAGTGTTTACGTGATAATGACGTCGATATGTCAAAATTTGCAACTTAAAATGACACGTGTAATCTTCGCTTAAGGGGAACCTATCATTCAGATAAGATTTACATTTCTTAGGTCTAAAAGACTTCTAGCTATAGTACATTCGCAAAGATACTGTAGCGCGGTCAATTTCCCAAAATTTATTGGGTTGGGTTCTAACCCATTGTTGGTTTATGTAGGTTTTAAACAAATTTAACCCAAGACGAAAATAAATGTGGAAACTAATAAAATCTATTTGATGCCGAACTCAAACGTCAAAATTAAGAAGTTTTCTCATCGTCGAGACCAAACTAGTTGAACTCAGATAACAAGGTTTTCGAATGCGCCCAATAATTATACATCTTTCGGATGTTTGTTAGACATTCGCAAGATGGCCGCAGATCAAGAAACCCCAAGACGCAATTAAATAAAAGTAATGCAGCACACTGCGACTGCACCCTTTTGCATTATTACCTACTCACACTTTTATCGATCCATATAAGCTATTTTCTCACAATTTGGTGTTACATAAACCTACGAGAAAATCTCGTCTAACATCTTACAATTTTAAATTGGTTTCAATGGCGCATCGCAGCAAAAGAATACTAGTGATAAAACACATGACAACGAGTACCACCTTCACTATATTCACTATACTTACGTCAGAAGGAGTAAGTTTGCGTTGCAATACATAAACATCAGCCAAGAAAGAATATAGAACTGGCGGTGGCCATGCTTCCGTGCCTAGGGCATTAGCTTGTAATTTTATGACACAGACGATGCAGCTGCGATCCACCAACGGAAAATAAACACCAGAGACAGAACGCAGACACACACATAAAGAGAAACGAAATAAATCGAAGTTTCTCCGAGCAATTCATTCAAAAACAGTTCTTTGTGTCTGAAAGTGCAATGATCCAGACAATGCAGTCTAAATGGCGCTGGAAAAGCTTCCCGGTTCCGCGTTTTGTGTACAATGTATTTTAAATTCGTCTCGACAATTGTCCAATTTTATTTGTGTTATTTGCCCGCAGTTTGGCTTCACTTTAAATGAAGGCAAACAATTTACCGGGCAGACCAGTTACGAAGCGTTAGGTACAAAATGGATGATAAATATTCCATTGCAATAACAACCGAGGTTTATTCCGAAGTTTATTAATACATATATCGATCGGCTTATCGGCTGGAAGATAAATGATATAGGTACCTCCCGTTCCTGATACAAAAAACCATAAACAGCGAATGCAATCACTAATTTCGCGTCATGCAGTTGTAGCAGACTCCCACCCCTAAATGAATCCGCACGCAAACAAGTTCAACAGCTGTTGATGATTTAAATCGGAAAAATGCAAAAACAATGAGGTACTACGCTATTTGTCCTTGAATTCGATATCGCTGAAGGAAATTGCTTTGGCTTGGCATTGACAAGGAGTAAATTGGATTTTCTACAAAAACAAATAAACCGAAAAGGAGGGTTTTCCCTCCTCTTTTCCCTGGATAACATCAACAGACAAATCGTTTCTTTTGTTTTGGCTCTGAAAATAAGTTTTACTACACGTTTACGTGCCAACAACAAGTCGATGAACTTAAATGTTCAGGCAACACTACACACACAACATAAGTAAATGCCAAGTAAATAAACATCCGGGGAGAATCGCAGTGATGACGTTGAGACATTTTAAGTTTTGCTAAAATTCGTCCTGTGTTTATGTAATTACTTAAGCCTTTTGAGTGACAGCGCCGCAGAAAATAACCCAACACTTTTAATTGATTTTGGTTCATGTTCACGTGGTTTAAACAACAGAAACAAGCATTATTCTGAACTGTCACCGTGGCCATTTAAAATGAGACCACGTTGAGAATGGCCTCACAAAAATGTGCGTGTATATTTATCTTATCTATGAAGTGTGCTATCGGGAACGGCGGGAAATGCTTGAATTAACGACTTCGTCTACACCTGGCTAATCAATAGATGGCACCACATACACGCTGATTCTATGACATTCTGGGAGAGCATACGTTTTATATAAAATTTCGAACATTTGGACACACATACTGCGTTTACAATGATTCGGATATAATTGCGATTTCGAAATGCTTAAGCTCGGGCTACTTTCTTTGTGACCAAAGGGTAAAAATCGTTCCTGAAAACATGGACCCTTTCGTCACAAAAATAATACAATCTCTGAGATTTATTGTGATCTACGAATGGCAACTATGTCACCGTATTCGATTCCTCACCGGTTGTCAATACTGCTGATATTTAATTTGAAAAGTCGTGCTTGTGTAGGGTTGTCCATTGCGGCAACGCATTCAACTGACAAATGTATGGAACACACGTCAGATTATTATGAACTACGATGGATAACGTAGATTGGGAACGTGTTTGACTTGATGTGTCTCAGTTTGATTGATCTAGATCGGTCACATGAGCAGCTTTTTTTTCAGTTGACGTGTAGCCGACGAATATCATCTAGAATTTGATGACCGAGTTTTCATTTCATATATTATCTGTGTAAGCCGACCAATCTAGTTTTTGCGTTCAGGGTACATCTAGTCCTGACCAATCTATTCGACTTGAGATAACTAGGTTTTTAATGTGTGCGCATTTACTTGTTATTTTTCTGTCCGCTGAGTTCGTGGACAGTTTTTACAAATTGAGATAAATCATATTTATTTCATATTTATTGGTGGAAATGTGTAGAAAATGAGAGAAACTGTAGTAGCCGTTGAATTAATTTGCATAAAACGCCACTAAAACTTTGACAGTTCCATCATTTAACTATTCTGCAAGCAAATATTCTTTGGAACGGATCCGTGACAGGCTATTCATTCCTTTGCATACGTTAAGGTTGATATAACGTGCAACAAACGAATTCTATGGCCTCAGTACGCACAACGGCTTTTATTAGATAACTATAAGTCTTTTACAAATTTTATTGTATCTCTGGTTGCTGTCATGGATAAGGTTCCAATCGTAGAGTTAGTGCTTAGTAGTTATTTTTTAAAGTATATTGCTTTGATGAAAATTGTTTCAAAAGTCCCTTAGGTGGGTCATTTCCCCTTTTTCCCTTTTTTTCTTAGGAGATGTTTATATCATTCTCCTCTGCCCAAAAGTGAAACAAGCTTCTGGTCTTTGTTTACAGCCTCTCGCTATAAAGCTCTTGCTTGGCTGTATGTGCTCACCGCCATTTCTATCGAATCGACTTTTTTTTCCATCTCTTCTCTGTAGCATGAGCCACAGGTTATCATGCTTCCTTTTGTCGGCCTTGAATGCCCTTTAAAGTGCTTTCACGTTCCACAGGCATGTGGGAATAAAATTGTCCTTTATTTCAATTGAATGTGTTACCATGGTCAACGGTAAAATCAATCTCATACCAGTTGTGTTTATTGAATCGAAATTTACGTACACATAGATTGACTAATGTTAATCCTAAGTATTAGCGCTCTTTGTCACGTTTCACTATCTCCAATCTAACGATGGCATGATCTCGAAAATTGCTGAACAGGGGCATTATTTGTGTATCTTAAACTGTACACATGAAACTCAATTCATAATGTGTTTTGCCGCAGACGAAACAATACCGCTCTACCCACGCATCTGTACAGACCGAGAGAAACCGATATGTTTGAGTTTTCTGTACTTACGTCAATAACGCACCACTTTCCATTATCAAGAACAATATCGCATGACAATACATAGATATGCGTGAGTTGGCCACCCACTTCCACGCCCCCTTACAATTGGCCTCACTTATGAACCTCTCACGGTTATGTCATTACCAACCCCGGGGCTGTGCAACTGGCATTATTTCTTAGTCCAACCCCAGTTGCAGATATGTATGCGTTTGGCCAGGATATCACAACTCAGCAGTTACAGAAGCATTCGCTCAAACTAGGGCATGTGTACGTAATCGGCTGCAAAGAGTGTTATCCTTCCGCCGGCCGTTAAGAGACAACGAGGCGTTTCTAAGGATTCAGCAAACATCAAAGCGTGCCTATTTCCATTTCCGACAAAGCAAACTGTCAAAGCCTTTGAAATTTAAAACTTGATCAATAATTCTTAAATCTTTTGATGACGGGGAAACCCTATAAAAATGTCTGACCACTCGAATACATCTATTTAGTCTAATCCTTAAAGAGCTGATTGTATTCGTATGTGTATCCTTGAGACAATTCTAAGCCACCGCACCTCGTTGCACCCGTGGGATTATATCCATTGCATACCCATGTCAAGATATGAAAAGCCTCAATCGTATATTACACATCCAGCTTCATTTTACTTTCAACGAGCACCTTCGCCTTTACAGGTGTACACATTGCCACGAAGTAGTGAGAGCACTACATGTAACACGGACCCAGAGCCAGACCCATACGAGGGATGAACGCTTAAGAGCACTTCAAATGTCATGCCCGAAAGTATGTACCAACATCATCATCACCCACATAGCATTTTTTGCTCGAGGCGAAAGTTTCTCCTGTGCCTTTGTTCGGAAAGCTTTCGTCGTCACCCGGCTGACAGGTGTACAGCATACCCCAAGTCCCCAAATCCCGGCCGTGTACTTATACATTCGTAAGTAGCAACGTAACTACTCAATGAATTCTTGCTCTGTACTTGGCCTTTTAGAGGGGTGATGGTGGTTTTTATTCTTCGCTCACAAAAATGTTCTTCCAACTAGTTACTTTTCTACTCGCCTCTATCTATCTCTGTCGATGCAAACGAGCAGATCTGGGTACTCCTGTTGCTGTGTGGTCACCATATGGGACGAAACAAGTACAGCAAAATTTGTATTCATGTACGAGGGTGTATGTACGTATATTTATTTGAAAATTGAATACATTTTCTGAAAGGAGGAGGAAAAAACACTTGTCCTTGTATGTTGTGTCTTTGTTCATGTTCAAGAGCAGTTACAAAAAAATTAGCGAGGGGAAACTTTCGTATCTATGCATATCCAATTTAGCTAATTGGGAGAACCGCTTAGGAGAGAGTAACTGTTGAAGTTACTCTGTCGGCAGAGGGTGGATGTCGCTGCAAACAGTCCTGCATCCTGCTCCTGTTGATGAGAACTCCATTAAGCTGAATATTTGAGTGGCTGCGGTACTACGTGATTAGGGTTGCGTGAAGAGCTTTAATGAAGATAACACAAATTCCACCAAATAAAGCACGTAACCGCAACAACTTACATTTTGGATTTCCGCTGTGGTGACAGTAGCCACTGCCAGATGGATGCAATTGATTTAGTCTTCAATAAAAACGTTTTATTGATTTCCTACGCATTGTCGCTGACAACTGCAAATAAACCACGAATTATAGTACATATGGGTCGACAGGTAGTTGAATTGAATTTATGATTTTACTTAAGACGGCACAATTACCGTCTGTTTCCACTACTTATTTAATTGAAACGCGACAGTATCAATATTTGGCGGTGTAAAAGTTTTCATTTCATCAGTATTAAATAAAATTGCAATTATACGGCTTCCATGAACTTGTAAATAAAATTGGCGTGCCAGATTTATAGGTTATGAGAGAACAGGGTTCCTTTCGCACATGTTTGCGGTAAATTCGTTAGTGGAAATGTCCTTTAAAGTTTGTGTTTTTTTTTTTCATTTCCGTGTAAGTATTCGACAATCGTTTCGCGGAAGTGTTTCATCTTTGCAAAAGAAACTAACAAAATCGCATATCAGTCACTTCAAGTTTCACGGACGTCGTATCCATTATTTTAGATGTGTACCTACTTGTTACTTGTTATTTTGCAAACTGTCTCCTGAATCGTCAATCACTTGAAATGTCTACTTTTACAATCTCCATTGAAATGTTGTCAGTAACTATACTCCGTTTTTATATTTCAAACCAATTCAACGTATTTATATTGAACTTCGGAATGTTTGGGAATGATCCGATCCTTGTGCGATTCCGATTCAAAAAAGAGCGATTATTTTCTTTAAACGAGAATGCCATTGCGTTTTATTGAGCATCTATCGCAGCAAAGTAAAGTAAACCTTAAAGTAGAATCTTGAGCACACAAATATAACAAGAACACTCTACTTGATATTTACGAGACTTACACTTGGATTCTTATTTCGAGTAGAAATAACTTAAACTTAGTTAAAGCTTTTCTAATTCCTAACTATGCTAGTAACTTGTTTACAGAGCTATTCATTTGCAGCGAGCGTTATTAAGGAGAACATTAATGTCGTTTTCGATTTGGCAAACAGACAAATTTTTTGGAGAAAAAATCAATTCCTTTTTTGATCGAAATTGATTTTCATGTTCGATTTGCCAACAAATTGTTTTTCCAGATATACACATAGGTACTTTCACTAATACCAAAATCTGAAATGCTTAATCGAAACGGTCAAAAACCAAAAGTCAAGAATTTCGAAGATTTTTGAAAACTGAAGCACATCCTTACCACCTGCCAAATAATTAAGTTTAAAAATGTTTGATTTTAATTACAGATCCGACCGATTGAGGTATCTTCACAGAAACAAATATGCATCAAGTTCTGAGTTATGAGACAGCGGTGCGAGCCAACAGCGCCCGTGATGTTAGAGAATATGTGACTAAAAGGACCTGTGTTAGCCTAGTGCTAACAATGGCATTCTTCACACTCATATCAGGTAAGTTTTCCTTTATACTTTCGGACGTAAGCTTGACTCTTGTCGCTTGAAGAAAGACAGTAGATATAATATTGGCTCCTTCGAATATAGGCTGCGATAATTGTGCAAGACCTTTGAGACGCAAAATTGTTTTTCTATGAAAGAGACGTCAATTTCGGTTTTTAAAATAGGAACACAAACACATCACTATAAAATGCATGGCTATAATTGCATTCCCTACGCTTCAGGGATATAAAACGAGAGCAAAAAATCACCACTCTCTTTATCAGGACAGCTCTTAAAAGCTTTTTCGTCTCAGATATATCTTTTAGATTGGAGGACAGCGTGATAAATTTAAATAATTTATTGCGTTGATGGAGAGCATAATTAAATTGAAGTGGGTCCTCCCTCACTTTGATATTTCATATCTGCACTACTGGTATTTCCCTAGGTACGAGTATACCTACCAACATTATTATTATATCTACATGGGCAAAGATAAAGCTATTTCAGTGTCAAGAGTTTAGGAGTTAGCGCAGCCCTGACACGAATGGTAGCTGGGTATAGGTTGGGGCAACAATGTATTTACATTATATTCGAACTTTTAGACCGGGAAAGCGATGCATTTGCTAATATAAATAGTTGTGTATCTGTGTGTATTGAATATATACTTGAACTTGAAAAGCTGTTAAGGGAAAAAATGTTCGAGAAAAGGACTTCAAAATCAATAAGCGAGCTCAAAATTGAATTATTACAATTTACTGGGTCTGATTGATGGTAATTGCATTTCGAAAAGCATGGATCAGAAGTCTTACATTATGATTTTATTAAGTAATCTTAAAACTTGTAAATACATTTTTTTTTCCCCGTTTTGTTAGGTTATCTCCTGGGAAAGTTTGTCTCCGACCGCCAGCATCATTTGCGTCACCTGCAGGAAATGACTTTTGCTACAACAGAGCATGGGAGTCTAAAACAAATCCGAGCCTACAACAATGCCAAAAAGGAATTGCTGTCATCTGCCCGTATTCTTAGCCAAAATCGCAATGCTAGCAACTCACAAAACTCGGTCAACACCGAAATATTTAACAAATATATATCATGTACACAAGACGTACCACCGAACACAAATGTTTCTGCCAGTGAATTTATCGAGCAATTGCTCGACAGAACCACATCGAAGCAGTACGATTGTATTAGATCAATACAGACAGTTATTAAGGATAACTTAGGTCCAGGTTAGACATGGGAAACCCAACGAACAGTTTGTCAAAATTGGTAGTGTATTATTTTCTACAATTTTCAAAAGAGTTGTGGTACATGAATTTGTTTGCCATTTTGCATAATGAATTGTTATACAGGTAGCACAAATAATTTGTGAATTAATATAATAAAATAAAAATATGCAAGACAAAAACAACATAAAAGGGTCAACATTGAGTAAATAATATATATTTTCTCTGTTCGCTAACATTAGCGGAACAGAATGATATCTAAATGTTAACCTTTTTCTAAAATTAAATTATGTTTTAGGATTTGTATAAGAGCAACAAGAAAACATTTATATTTCTTATCATATATATTTTATAAATGAGCATTATTGTACTTAAGTGTAATTTTGATAAAATGTGATTATATATAAACAATTTAAAAATGAGAATACAAGATGAATAAATCACTCATTTTACGTACTTCCTGTCAAAATGTCGTTTGGTTTTATTTGAACTGGACTTGCATTTTAATTAAGTATCTGGTCAGCTCCATCGGTTGGTAGGTACTTTAATTGGATGATCATACTGAACTTTTTCACAGCAGCAGTTCATGTGGGCACCTTTCTAGGAATCGGCTTTTACCGTCATTCGATTTCAGCGGAAGCGAACTAGGACAACGTTAAACCAGACATAAAGTCAGGACACAAAATGAACTGTTTTACTTCGGATTCGTCTATTTTTGTTTCCTTTGCTTTATTTTACTAATATATCTGTTCATGCTCAATAAAACAGTCCTATGGAGTCGTCACAGGCAATGAGCATAGATGTTTGCAATTATTAATGATTTTCGACTTCTCCTCTAATGTGTCTTTTTTTTCTTATGGTTAAATTAAAAAAAAAAAAACGGCCAAGGGCGAGTATGACTCGCGTACCGAAGGTTCCGTACTTCTTTAAAGTTGGAAATTGCAAAGATTTCTTGCAGATGAGTTAAACAACATGAATGTAAGCGTAAAGTAGAGAAATTTCAGCCTTCTACGTTAGTTAGTTTCTGAGATAGAACTGGGTACAAAATTGGTCTAGTGGTCGGACAGACGGACAAAAGCGAAACTAATAAGGCTCCGTTTTTTTTTCCATTTGGGTACCATTATAGTTCCTTATTATATTGCGCCTGGCAGTACCTGTTTTTGTATAAAAAATCAGTGCTATCTTCACACACCCTTAGAATGCGAACGTCATAATCAGCTGGGTGGAAGATGTCAAAACAGGCGATTCTGGCTGTGTTATGTTTTTACTTTTTACATCTAATTTCGCTTTCACATTCACAGCAGCGGGCTGTTATGTAAATTAAACAAAGCTCATAGTGGGGGATTCGTGATTTTATTCACTCTATGTTTTGAGTCACCTTTCTGGCCGAGGTAGAGACTCCAAAACATCATAAATTCATCATGGCAGTAAGTTTCATTTTGTTAGCTCTCGAAGCAACAACTATCGCGGAAAGTTGTTAGCAGTTTGCACCTCTTGTCTTTAATTCGCGTGCGTACCTATGCGGTGAAAGTTTTTCATCATTTACAAAAGGAAAATATTTCTTTCAAATCACAGGGAATGCTTGCTCGAGTATCATTCTATCCAACTCTGTTGTACAATGTGTTCATGGAGAAGGCCACCGCCAGAAACTGGTTTGATCGGATCGATGAAAATGTGATTCTAGGAGCACTTCCCTTCCGCTCAATGACAAATGATGTAGGTACATGAATTGAATGTGCAAATATGTACTTTACTAATTAGTTCTCCCATCAGTTGGTCAAAAATGAGAATATGAAAGCCGTAGTCTCCATGAATGAAGACTACGAACTGACAATGTTCTCCAATAACGCAGAGAAGTGGAGGCAACTTGGCATTAATTTCCTACAATTGGCAACAACAGACATATTCGAATCTCCGTGTCAAGATAAGCTGTATCAAGGTGTGGAGTTCATTAATAAATATCTAGCTATAAAAGATAGAATACCAGACCTGAGCACCAGTTTGGAACCAGAAAACTGTGGAACCGTATACGTACACTGTAAAGCTGGACGAACACGTAGTGCAACCCTGGTGGGATGTTATCTAATGATGGTAATGACTTATGAACTAGAATAGTATTGTTACTCTGTTGGTAAATATATATTCCACTTGGTATTTTTAGAAAAACGGCTGGACCCCGGATCGAGCTGTGGACCACATGCGACAATGCCGGCCGCATATATTACTACACACTAAACAATGGCATGCTCTTAGACTGTTCCATAAGAATAACATCGAACAAAGGTCTTGACACGTGATCTGAGATTCTAATTTGTGGTGCTTGTTCCATATTTTTGCATTTAATGACTATTTTCGTAGCTTTTTTTGTTATACTTCCTACTCGTCTGAGCGAAAGTGCCAGATCTATGTAACAAAGGTCTAAATATATATACGAGCCTATAAGACATTGACGTGTAAATTAGTTTTTAGTCCATCGAATAGAATGGTTCACATAACGTCTGTTTACATCTGGTGGGTTGACGTATTATTCTGGAGATCATAATGCGGCTGTCAACGAGAAATCCGGGAATATGAATCACCATACCTTGTGGCTACCTCAAGTAAGAGGTCAATGTGGTATTGCAGGCTAACGATTTCTTATCGTTGAGTTTGGCACTATGACGCACAGGCGGCTTCGAACATGTAGGGTTTTTTGAAACATTTATTTCATTGAAATTCTGTGTGACGTCATATGCTTCTAACAAACCAGGGAAGGAAAAGGTGAACATGAATAGTAAACTAAGAGATAGATTGACTTTGAATTCAGTACACTTACGTAGCTGCATTGTAATTGCGGTTTCTTCTGCAATATGCTGACTTCAGACTTTTCCCAACAGAACCAACGAGCTTGTTTTACTGTGGAACCTGCATTCAATGACACAGCAAAGCAGTGAATACATTCTTCTTTTTTTTGAACGCCTAACAGTATGCTGTATTAGTCGTAAGATAATTTTCAAAATACCGGAAATGCTGTACACTTCGATGAAAAACTGTAGAGAAGTAAATTCCGTTGGATTTTTTGAATGAAGGGACTCAAGTGGTCATGATAATGAATTAATGGCGGCCGCAATCGTTTCTCTAAAAGAACATTTAAGTGTTATCCGTATATGCGATGTAGAACTAATTACTAAGCCTCAAATTTTGAATTAGATGTGCTGTGCTTTCGTTAGTTACAAAAAAAAAAAAAATCACGACCAGCTGTCACTGGGGGTTTGCAAATATAGAAAAGCTGCCAAAATGGGTTTTGGCATTAAAAATGACGCTCAGCATCGACGAATGGGAAAGAACCCCATAACAGTCAGCTATAACTTTGCAATAGGCAGTACTAAGGGTCTTTGCTCTTCGGTCTGAGTGTGAGAATGCAATTTTATAGTAATGCCCTCTTCGTAACAACTTAGGAGAATCTTTCCCATTTATGTGTACCAGAGTGAACATAAGCAGTTTGAATAGATTGAAGTTACGTGCCAAGTTAGGGAACAGACCCATAATCAGACCAAAGTGACCAAAAGTAGATTATAAAAAGGCATTGCACAACGTGACGTCAGTCACATAAGTAATGTACATAGTATAAAGTAAATCCCCACTTGGATTCTCGGTATCTCCTTCTCGGCATTGAAAGGTCTCCGCAATGGAATTGGCATAGCATTGAGGTGAAATCAAACAATCAAATCTTAAGTAGGTAAATATATTAAATGACATTTTAGGAGTACTGAAATCGTTAGCATTATCATTTATACACTTCATCCAAGTGTTGTTCAATGGCCTTAATGATACTATAGCGATTTAATTTGATCACCTCAAGAGTCATTCCTCAATCGATTCCCTATAAATGGCAAACGTTTTACAACGACTGTCATCAGTTACATTTCGAAAACTCTTCGTGTTCTATATCAAACAGTGTTTAAATTATGAATTCCCTTGGTACGGATATTCGAAAATGCTGATTAAAATACAAAAGCTGACTAACATACAAGCAGATAAATATTTTCCTTTTACAGTGGTTGCTGCGGCATTTTTGCTTGTACTAGTAGTTACTTCATTTGGCGAAGAACTGGGTGATGGTCGTCCTGGTTGCAAGACCGATGAGGAGATCCAAGTGTCAGTGTATAGAAATCTCTGGGATCCAACTGCATTCTGGAAATGTGAGACAAGTAATGAGCCTGCATCGTCAATGAAATGCCCAGACCAAACGGCTTTTCAAGACAGCCTGAAGCAATGTGTTCCATGGGACGACTGGAAATGGGAGGAACTCACTGCTCCACCAAGCAAACCCTAAATATATTATTTTATTGTGTTTATACGGAATGAAAAAAAAACCTGAGGTGTCACGTTTAACATGTAGGATTTTTGTGTTGGACATTGCTTTTTTTAAGCATTGTGGGAGCGGTTAAATCATGGCCCATTCATAAATGCTTGCTTTCCAAAGCAAAAGCACCGTAATGCAGCAAAAGTTGCGCAAAATGGAAGTTCTCTGCTTAGCATTGATGCCAAATCATAAGTTTGCGAACTCTCTGCTTAGCACATTTATGAATGGGCTCTAAATCTTCGGTGAGAGCAAATCCAAAACTTGTTGAAGAGAACAAACATAATGTATAGGGTGAGACGTTGGGAACGATCTCATTAATGAAGGGCAGGCGGTAGATTATTATTTTTTCCAACAATTTTGAGTCGCCAACTGCTTTGAGTCGAGGTGAGCACTTATGTAGGTAAGGTCTACTTCTCACACACGCGTTTGATCTTCATCATGAGATTTGGGTACTGAACGAAAGCATCGCGCTGTTGAAATGATATTTATTCGTTGTATTGCTGGGGTGACTCGCAGAGATCGTACAATGTTAACCAGAATTGGTCAATGACGCTACTTCTACAAAGGGACCCATGGTGCGGGTCCACCAGGGATGGAATCGGCTAAGGTGATACTGGATTGTTGATAATCAAAATTCATGTTTGGTTCCACGTAAGGTAATTGTCATATTGACATGTGACAGGTATTTAATGTCGTTTTCCATTGGGACAAAAAATCAATCTATTTTTTGATCTAAATCACTTTTCATGTTCCATTGGGCAAAAAAAATCTATCTTTTTTTCGATTCGGAGCACTTTTTTGCAGATCTCGATAATTTTTCAGATCTACACATACTGCCACAATACCAATATGCTTTGCACAGCTGTTTTACGTAATTTTAAGAAGTTTGCTTTCAAGCCAAATGAGCAAAGTTTCGTGAAAACCAAAATATAATTTTGGAGGAATTATTATCTTCATAATCTTACTCGTCATCTGAAGACTACGAATCACCAAAAATACTAAATTTGTATCGACAACACGGAAAACATTTTTAAAGTCGATATCCTTTTGCGATTTTTGCAAAAACAAATGCAATTTGAACAGTTGATATTGCTGCCAAATAACGCACTAATACATTTATAAAAGCAGATCAATTTCGTTGCGCGTTCCATTTGCAGCGTAAAATCTGGGATCTGAAAAAGATTTCTGGTGGTCCGAATGGAAGACGCTCCGAATCGAACAAAAGATAGATTTTTTTGCCCAATGGAATATGAAAAGTGATTTAGATCAAAAAAAAAAGGTTGATTTTTTGTCCAAATGGAAAACGATATTACATTTATGAACTCGACCACGGGTTAGGTTAGGTTGGTGGGCTGGCGGGGAGTGTTCCGCGCCACACTCAGATCAAAACTGACCCACTGTGATACCCGTCGGGGGGGAAAAGTTTATCCCGAACTGGACCATGCTTTGCTCACGTTAAACGCATGCCGCCAAATCCAATTCCGTGACGAGCTATGCGGTCCGCGTCGTCAGTCAGGCGGTCTATATGTATGCCCAGAATGTGATAATTCGATTAAGTCTGACATCGCATTGCTTCTGTGACGAGTCATTAAATTCGGTTGCGGAAGATTGAGACTTGTTGGGTCGATTTGAGCATCACCAGCCAGCGACCTTTTTAATGAATTGAACTACCATCTGTTCCATTTTGCTCGAACTGCATAGCGAACCTACAGAGGAAAACCCTTGCTGCAAAAACGCAGCCGAATGTCAAACACAGCAACATGAAAAACAAAATAATAACTACCAAAAACTCGTTTTGTTTACTTGTTAATTCATACTTTATTTTAGCTTAACATACTCTCAGATACAAATAGAAGTTAAAAATCAAAAAGGTAAATTTCTAGATACATACTACAAATTATATTATTAAAAGGACTGAGCATGGGGCATGGTAATGCGTATGCACACAAACACACCCACGTATAACATTGTGGGGGGGCAAAACCCAGTCAAAAGAATACCAGTTTTGTTGTTTTATAGCGCAGTTGGGGTGTCTTGCCCAGGCTAATTTATATTAATATTATGTTTACACCATATATAAATAAAATTCCACACATAAATGTATTTATCAAATATTTAATTCAAAACAAACTCCCCAATTAGATATACACACATATACCCAATTGAACAGGTGCCGTGACTTACTTGATTCTCTCTTTCGTTACTTGACCATTGTTTATGAAAGTTCCAAAATGCTTTCATTCATTCAGTTTACACTACACAAAGAAGTGATTATTTATATTAATATTAAGAGACAATGTATAAATCAAAACAATTTGTAACTGTGAAAAAATGTCAAATTGAAGTTAGAAATTAGGTGATAATTGTAATTACATCTATTATCGGTATTTGTTATTATTTTTGGGTTTTTTTTTTATTTGTTTGTTTTCCTTTTGTGATTAACTGAAGTAAAACGAACGGTATGTTATAATATTATGTCACCCAGACGAAATATTCTAGTCTTCCATACTCTCGTTATTTCTGTCGGGTGACATGTTACCGTTTTTTGGAGAGTTTGAACGTGACCGGGACTTGTTGTTATCTGACACGGAGCGATCCCTGTTGAGAGTTAAATTGACAAGAAATTATTTTTCAATTGCTATTATCTGAGGAATGTACAAACAAGTTGACAAATCTATCCAATTGTATTATGAGCTAAAGCAATGAATAAAAGAAAAGGCTTATATTTACTAATTAATTATAGCACAAAGTGCGGGAGGGTTGGGAGAAATCGTGCACATTAGTTTCAAATGTCTGCAAATTGTAAAGATACATGATTTGGTAAAGAATTCCAGAATTTTGTGACGACAATCCAGCGCGCGGGGCTCGTTCATAAATTCAAGCTTTGCAAAGCAGGAAAAGCTGCGCAAATTGAATTTCTCTGCTTAGCATTGATGCCAATTCATGCATTTGTGTACTCTCTGCTTAGCACATATTGCATTTATGAACGGGCTTCTCACTAAATCTGCAATTTTGGATGACATTCAGCCCTATCGAGGTATCCGTCCGGAAAAAATTCCGATACGAAAATCAAATCTGATCGGAATTCAAATTGCGATCGAAGAATCCGTTTGGAAACAAAATAAATGAAGCACATAAACGCGTTCATTTCACATAAAAATATGCCGAAGCGATTAGTTGTCGGAGAGCTTACACGCAATTCGACTATGTGCGCTACAATCTCATCGGATAAAATTTCGAAAGTTGTATCGGAACGGATATGTCAAATGGAATTTCTCCGATATCGTACAAATCGGAGACAATTCCGTTCCGAACCGATACCTCGATAGGAGTGATTATGAATGATTTTGTACATCTGATATCCGACCGAGCTTTACACTGACGTCTATCCAGATTTAGAAGACATTTTCGACAAACTTTCTGCGAGGATGGGAAACCATGGATTCTACAATGTGCGGAAGCAGGAATATTACTTTGTAAGCAAATTAAAAAGAAAAAAAAAATCGGCAGGTATTCGAATGTGGAAGAGGAAGATTAAAAGGACAAAGCAAGAAAAATTAAAGCGCAAAGCAAAACCTTGACAAAAAACTAACTGAGAAGAGATATGATAAACCACACACAATTATGCTCATCGAATAAAATTATTTTGTTGTATTTATTTGATAGATTATAATAAGTTTTCAATCCTCCAAGCTTGCATTTATGTGTGTAAGTGGTGTGTTGAGCGAGCCAAAGAAATGATAAATGGGGGGCACGCCTATTCGGTCAACTTTTTTTGTCTATATGAAAAAAGAAGAAAACATTAGATAAGTAACTTGAATTTTGTTTAAACCACATTTGCATTTAATTGTATATTTCATAAATTAAATTTCTGTGTTAGCTATAGAGCGCACACTCTACTCTTCTGTCAATCGAATGAAACATCAGGCGACCGAGAAGAAATGTCTTCGAATTTGGGTATATTTAGTTGAATATCTGTTCAGATTCGTTAGGCAACCAAATTCTTTCTAAAACTTCTCCAGTAACTTCGGTATGCAGATGTAAGGACTACAATGGTAGTCGAATTGAATTAACCCCATCGCCCGACCTAGGAAGCCACCGAACGTCGACAGCACGTTTCATGCACCGCCTTTTTGCGGGATTGGCCAATGGGATTCAGTCCAAACCACTCGAATGCAGGTCCATTGTACTACCTTTTCGCTGTAGTGATTGGAAAACGCTTGCTTACTCGAGCGCCTCATTTTGGAATATTCAGCAGTAGCCGACGTTTTCGTCAAGTCTGTGAAAGAACTGTCGGTGGATGAAATGTGGATGAATGGATTTGCTCGTCCAATGTGTATGTACGATGAAATAAGCGTTCCAACACTATCGATTGTGAAAGGGAAACTAACTCGAATCCTGGGGTCGAACGAGGTAAACGATCGTGGAACTATGCCAGTTTAACATACGAAACAAACAAATTCCGACACGTATTCCTCGTGTGAAATAAGATTCGATCGGCACGTTCGATCGTCGCACCCTTATTGACATCCATGTTATTTACTCAAGCAACAATTAAGCTCGCTCGATCGTCTGCTATATTTCGTTCGATTTGTAAAGAGCAGTAGGTTATTTGTTAACGCTCCACAAAAGGCTTGCCGCCCTTGCGCAAACAAAAGCTGAGATGTGCGAAATGGGATGAAAAAGCAAACAACTAAAAATGACTAGGAAAGGGGAGGGTATATAAATTTGCTCTAGAATAAAATCTATTAGATCGACTAGCTCTGGTGACTAAACTTGGATAGACTTGATAACCGAAAAAAGTAAAAGAAGAAAGAAACTCACCTTGAACGGGAATCTCTGCCGGATTTAGAGCGAGACCTGGAGCGCGACTCACGCTTCGAGTGTGAACGCGAACGCGACCTAGACTCGCGCTTCAGTGAACGTGAACGAGAGTGGGACTTCGACTTGGACTTGGAAACATCCCTTGATTTGCTGAAAATAAAATAAAAATTAGCATTTCGTTCGGTATAACCATTCAACTGTCTTTCAACTTACTTTGATCGGGAACGTGAACGCGACTTAACCACCGACTTTGACTTGGAACGAGCTCCATGCGACTTGGAGCGGCTATGCGACTTGGAACGCGAGCGCGACGAACGATGAGACCTGGAACGAGAACGCCTACGGGAGCGAGAACGAGAGCGTGAGCTCGATGAACGAGATCTACCACGTCCACCACCGCTGCGTCCTCCACGACGATCCTCAACTAAGCGAACACGACGACCGTTCAGGTCGGTGTCATCCAATTTTTCAATGGCCGTCTTCATGTCAGACAACGAAGCGAATTCAACGACACTAAATATAAAAAATAAAAATAAAAAAACATCAGCTACTTCCTAGAGAGTAAAACAAATACAAACAAACTTACCCTTCGTTGCGCCTCTGCTTGTGGGCATCTGCATAGGTGACCTCACCGGCCTGACGCATGTAGTCTTTCAGATCCTAACCAGATCACATGAAGAAAAAAGAAGATCATTGAATATTTTGGCAAAACTTTTAGAGCTAAATAGAAATTTGATAGGGCACAAAAGAACTATGATCGCCACCTCGCATCATTAGCGTACACTTGAATTGAAGCTCAAAAGAGAAATGTTTCCTCTTCTCCTAGTAGTGGGCGGGCGCATCCCTCTTTCTTCTTTTCTGTTTTCTGTTTCAGAGCGAGTGCGTGTGTGTGCGTCGTTGTTGTGTCCATTACGAGAGATTTGCAAGGAACAGAATAGAAACCCCTCGAGAGAATTAACCCTAGCCTGACTGATTCGATTGATAGATTCCATCACAAGAAAGCCCGAGTGGACACATTCATATTGAACCAATCAAAGTGTACGCTGCGTTCGTTAATCAACTGCAAGGTGGCGGCGCGAAGGTTCTTCTGTTCACTTAAACGAACAAAAACAAACAGAAAAATAAATAAATTAATAGATAGAAACAGTTCGTACATTATTAAATATATTTTTTAACGATGGAATGTTTTTTTTTTTTTTTTTTTGTAAAATTTCTTTTGTTCTTACATAGAGGATGACAAATAACTTCTTCTCTAGCTTAACCCTTGTTCATGTTTTGTTCGAGCACGACAATCACGCAACGCGCAAGCGGTGGCAGTGTAGCTTGGGCTGACAGAAGGTTTCTATGCGCTCACACGCATTTGGAGTAAGGAAATGTGTACTTTTGTTTGGAGTGTGCTCGCAACCACGGACGAGTCGGTTTTAGATTTTCGGTCAAATTTCGGTGGAACGTTCGTCTCAACATTGGGCGGCAGATCAAATCGGAAGTAGTAGTAGATAGACTAAGCAGGCAGTGTAGTAGTAGTAGTAGTAGTAGCTTTTGGTTTGGTGTTAGCTGGGTTAACATGTACCAGAGTCCAGGGAGCCAGAGAGCCAGAGAGAGCCAGAATCGCAAGCACTACACACTTCAGACTGAAAAAGAATATACATACACAAAATTTTCGTCGCGTTCGTCTGATTGTCCGTCCGTAGCATTTGTCTCGTGTCTGTCAGTTTGTAGTTGGTTTCACAGATGACCCAATCGCAACCATCGGTAGAGTGAGCGTCATTGGCCACATCATAGAGAAGCGACCAGTTCACAGGCTGTCTCCTCTGGGGGCGCATTAGCATTGCCATTATTTGTGTTCGCACGCATGGATTACCGTCGGTATCCTTTAAGAACTAAATTTTACTTGCTATTATCATTTACAATAAAATATTATTATTTCACATCTACAATGCGTTGTTGTTGTTTTGCTTTTATTTTGTCTTCTAGTTAAATACCAAATAATGAATTTTGCGAATGACCCTGAGAGTAGCTCTGACCCAGCCTCGACACCAAAGGGAAAGCAGTACATTCGTAGTAAGTAGCTCTACGGGATGGCAATCATCTCGACCGTCGTCATGTTGCAGCGTCTCTAGCATGGATTCAACGGTACTGGACTTCTTTCGAGAGCTCGCAATCGGTCTTTTCGGACACAGCCAGCTGTGTGAAAAGGGATGGGGGCGCGGCCATCACACGCCACTATGAATACCTCATCGAATATTTCGTTTGGTGTTAAGATCTATGCCTTGGTGCCCACCTTGATCATCGCTTGGCTTTGGGAAATTAGACTCAGTAACACCTCTCGGATTGGATTGGCACAAAACAGTTGACTCTGGGTCGCCAGGTACACAACACTACCAGCAGACCGCCTCGGAACTACGACGTCTGTTATCATCATCATCGTGACCGTGACCGTGACCGTGACCATGACCACCGTTTGTGACACATGTGAGTGGGTTGACACCTTCTCAATATTGGGGATGGCGACTTTCGACACACACACGTCGTTCACCTAAAACGCAAGTTGACCAGCGGACAGAAAAACCCACTCTGGAGCATCGGGATGAATACACTGATCGTCTAATAAACACATCTCATCGTAGGTTTTCGTTCATAATACGCGCGCACACACGTCTTTGGCTCAAGCGTCTCATCACATCCCACATCTGGCTGGACGACGACGTATTCGATTCACCAGGCGGCGATGGCGGAAGGCGGTTGTGGCTGGATGTTTCATGGATTAGGACGGACGACCTCATCCGAGGGGGGAGAAAAGTTTGTCGCGCGCGCTCACACGTCTCAGAAGGACACACACACACTTGGGAGAGCCATCATCAGTTTGCCTGCCTTGTATTTGTCATCGCGACCCAATATGAATTGTTGGTTGCAATTCTTCGAAAAAATAATTTAATGTATCACTTTAAATTATTTTTTACGAAATCGTTTTGTAAATTAAATAACAAGAAAATATACATTATATACATAGACCTCTAGTGATAATCAAAACCAAATAAAAAGAATTGTTAAACTAACTAAATATGTGAGGGCCTTGGATTATTAATAAATAATAAAAGAAACAAATAAATCAAAAGTGACAAGTGAGAGAGAGAAGAAAGCAAATTCGTCAGTGGTGGTGCCGAATTATATAGAGGACTCATGCAACTTTTCTTCAGAGAATTAAATTAGTACGTCTTGTATACTGTGTAGTGTGTACACACATATAGTTTGCGGAATTATCTTATTTTTGATGGATTGGTGTTGCTCTTCGAGTGCATTCACGTCCGAGTCTCTCGGTCTCCTAATTCTAGTGTCCCTCTAAACTCGCCTGTCTCCTATAGAATATGGTCGACGTGTGTCTCCTGAATGCACTCTATTCGGATTTCATTTCTAGGCAATAAGATAATTCAGCTTGCCACCAACTACTTATATAATATTAGTAGATACGTATTATATACATAAAATGATAATTAACTTAAACCGAAAGATGAAGAGCAAGAGAAAAAACAAATAAACAATAAATCTGTGTGGGGGGAAATACATACCTGCCAGCTGACGCGGCTCGATAGATTCTCCACAATCAAACGGTATTCGGTGCGTAAAGGTGGGCCATACCTGGAGGATGATCTGGAATTTTTGTTTCTGGCGATTTAAATAAATTTCAAAAATTAGAAGTGACACTGTGCTGCACATTTTTAGACATGTTTTTTCTAAGTAGATGCCCTCAATAGTTTGCATGTCTACACACAGGTTCAGTGTCTTTGATAATATATATTATAGAAGTTTATGGATAGCTAATACGAGATACGAAATGGCTGGACAAATGGTGGACATTAATTCCATGAGAGTGCACAGTCAAATGCCGACTGTCGTTGATACTTGACTGTGCACATGAATTGTAAATGTTTCGATTGCAATAAAGATAAGCAGAGATTTGGAATAAAAAAAGTTTGGTCAACCTTTTACTTTTATCTACTGGTTAATACAAATTGATGTGTGTTCGCTTTAAATTGGCTTCGTCGTTAACTGGAGACTGATATAAAACAGCTTGGAAACTGGGAAATGGTCTAGAATCGATGTGCTGTGCTAATTGAGGTGGTTCAGCAGCTAGTGTGTGGGACTACTAAAGCACGAAGTAACTGCCTGCACCCTGTATCGACATTGCTACATGCGCGCCGAGCCTCACAGCTGACGAATTTTCTATTCGTTGCAAACACAAAACAGACACACGAATGGTTGCAAGAAGCAATAGATTATACAGTGCAGTCGTTATCCAACTTTTAGCAATAGTACTGCTTTTGTTGGAATAATGCTCAGATGTAGTTTGCAATAGCAAATGTTATAGTATTGCAAAACTTGTTCGCTCAATGATAAAAACTACATTTCAACTGAGATGAATGGTCACGGCACATCACTCGGGATGTGGAAAGAATGTTCAATATAAAAAGGCGTAATTGTGTCTGCAGAGCTGCGACTTTTAGATTTTATTTTATATGGCCCATCAATAAGCACCAAGTTATTTTGGAAAGCATGCTCAGCCCGCCGAAAAGGTGATGGGGTGATAGGATGGGCCACAGGCTGTCGTCGCAGTGTTTATCCCAAATAACTACATATCTGGAAGGCAATTAAAATAAAATCTGAAAGATCTGTTTTTAACAGTTAAAAAAACAAAAACTAGAAAGGCGCCTGCTCTTTGAATTTAAATCTTCTTTCTTCCTTTTGACAATTCCAACAAATGTGATGTCAAAAAAAAAAAAAAACAGAATGTTCTATCTATTTTAGAAAAATTGACTGTTCCTTCTATTTGTATGGACTTTTATAATTTTGCAACCAAAAACCGAATCCTTTGTTCTCTCTTCACTCTTTATTCAATTCAAACACTGTGAACAGAAATGGAAACTGTGGTATTACGTATCACTTTTCGAATCTTCTCAAAGTTTCTCTTTACCATTAAGTCGATTTGGTTCCATGAATTCAACGATAAACGTTTAAAAGGGTTCCTAATTACGGAAATTTAATGACAGAAACCCCCTCTATTCTCGATTCGGATACGAAAATGTTCATCTTTTCTTCCATCACTCGGTTATGTAGCAACCAAGGACTTTAAAATTTTATGCACAGCTCTAATGCAAATGACGTGCCATGTTGCGAATATGGCGTTAGCTTGGCAACGGGAATAGCTATCGTTTTTACTTAAGATTGCTGGTAGGTCAAAATAACTCATTAACAAAGTTTGGATCGTGACAACCTTTGTTACTTAAAATTTTGATGCGATTGGGAAATATCTCTTCCTCGCAGTTGTATATTCCAAAGATGCTACTGAATAACAATGTATTATTTTGGACATAGTCTTACGTCACAACACATCGCCCCCATATAACAAGTTAATGGTGACTGTTTGGCTACAGTAATCATCCTTCTCGTCTCGTTATTCTCAGTAGGAACTCAGCGGATTATCTCCAAAATGTAGGAAATATCGTCTGGCGGTCTATGTCAACAAAGTTTACCAAAAAGGAGGGCATCTACATGTGCAGTCTTTGGCGTCAAACAATCTTCTAATATATACATAGAGCTAAAGAGATAAACATATTTTTGTTTTGAAAATTATATTAATTATTCGAACCTGGACCCATCTGCTCTGTCACGCTGCCCGGATTTGCTATCGGCATTGGCATCATCGCTATCATGAGGTGAGCGTTTACGGCTATTCAGCCCTTTGGGTCTACTGAAGATGAGAAAAACGAGATGATATCGAAATAAGCCAATTATAGCCAAGTGCATGTTATCGATACAAAAAAAAAGTTAATGTACTAAGAAAGGATGTCACATGAAGGGTCAAAAATGTATTCAAATCTTCGTTCAAGTTACAAATTAATTTTAGAAACAAAAAAAAAAAAAAAAACGAGAAAAAAAATAACAGAAAACGAAAAGAAACAGTTTAATTTTTGGTTTAAACAAAACTAGGTATCTACTTTCGATAAAAGCGACCGTCAAACGACGAGTAGGTAAAACATGTATCATGTCAAAGGGGCGTTTCTAAAAATATAGACATCGAATGTTTGACCGGTCGCTGTTGTTGATTAATTAACAACATAAACTGACACGATCGAATTTTCGTCATTTCCTAAAATCCATAGTTTTTAATTGAGATTCGCGTGCGACTAGTTCTCTGCTGCCTCACATCAAATGAGATGTTTTCTTTGGTTGAACTTGCTCTTCCGATTTTGTTTCAAACAATTTGCAACTTAGGTTGCATCTTTTGTCAAGAGATGGCAATTCTTTTTGTCACCACCTTATAGGCCGCAGAGAAACTTAACGAATTTAAAAGGCCACGCAGTTGCAACTAGAAAACAATGCAATGGCAATGCAAACATCCGAGAAACAAATAGTCGCTCATGCGCGCCTATCCCTAAAACATTTTCAGAATTTATTAACCGACTTTAAACGACTGACGCTGTCGTATTGATAAAAGCAAAACGTTTGCAGACTTTTATTGTGACAACAAATCTCTGTTATCAGTTGGGTTTTTTTTTTTTAATGGAGCAAACCCTAATCAAATTTAATTAAGTAAGAGAAAAGCAAAGTATTATACTCACTTGTCATTGTAACGTCCTCCGCCGCCGCCTCTACGACTACTGTATCGATCATCGTATCTATCCCGGTGGCTACCTCTTGCAGTTCCCCTTGCTGGTTCAACAACCACCCTTCATAATTGAGAAAGAAAAACATCCAAAAAGTATATTTATACTTTTAAGGCACATTTTACTGTGAAAATGGTTCGACTTACCTTTCACCGAGTAGCTCTTTCCCGTTTAATTCGTACACCGCATCATCCGCGTCACGATAGTCTTCAAATTCCTAAAAGAAAACCAAAAAAAAAACAATTGAAAAAGGAGGAAATGAAAAAAAAAATAAGACAAGCGCAGGTAATCACGTTATTATTCTTGACGACCAACACGATTACACGATATCGATTTTTTGCATCTTTTCAGCCCTAGTGTACTTACAACAAATCCGTAGCCATTTTTGATTAGGATATCTCTAGTCCGACCGTATCCCTTGAAAAATCGCTCCAAATCCCGTTCACGGACGCCATACGGCAATCCTCCAACATAAACTCGAGATCCCACCATTTTTTATATATTTTGCTCTGCAATTTAAAATAAAAAGCGAAAATTAATTTTCTGGAAAATTATCGGCAGTGGTATTATTTTCGCAAAATGGCGTCTCACGATATCACAAATTAAAATGCGATGATGCGTAGTTTCTGACGCCGGCCAAATTTTCTTTCAATTATTTGAGGTGAAAAATTTACTCACTTTCTGCTAAATATTATTTTAAAGTAATATTCAACTTTAAAGGAATTCTTTAAAGTACTTTTTGTTAATGAAACACAACTATTTTGATTATAATTGTAAAAATTCTAACACCACTCTCAAAACAACGCCAACCTCGCGGCAACTTTAAAACGGAAATGGCAGAATTGGCCATTGCTCGGGTTATTCGTTGGTTTTCGCATGGAATTCCAAACCGGAAAAAGTGCTACCAAGTTCGAACAATTAAGTAGGGTAATACTTTTATTAATGAAAATTGTGTGTTATTCGATTAGGCGCTCTCAGAGCACTTTTTTTTGCCCTCAGAGCAATGTTTATTTTTATGTTCGTTTGATACAAAAATAAAGCAATCTTTTTCAGATTTCAGAGCACTTTTGCGAATCTAGATATTTTCTCAGATTTGCTTCAGATTTACCAATACAAATGCATTTCAGTTTGACAACTGGTGGACTTTGTTTACATTTGCGTGAATTTTTTCTACAGCAAGGAAAGGCAGTGAGTGCATCGGGTGAATCTATTTTCGTAAATTATTATTTAGAAATCAATGGGGACGGAAATTTCGAATGTTTTAATACAAAATTTAACCAGTGAATGGAAAGCGCGTAGAAAAGTGTTGAAGACTATACATATTCAAGTCGCACGAATATCAACACAAAAAAGAGAAAGAGCGTTTTTATGTTCGATTAGGCACACGAAATCTGAAATCTGAGGGCAAATCTGAAGAAGCCCAAACGAAAACCACACTAATCACTAATATAAATCGATTAAAGTTTTTAGGAGGAATTATGGAGTGTTCCATTTGTTATTCAAAACTATCTAAATAAAAGCTTGTTTACATGTGATATAAATTTCCCATTTTACTTGTCGACAGTGAGAAATAGGTATCAAATTTGTCAGAACTGAAAGTATACCTATACGAAGAAACTTTATTCAAAAACAATCACATACAGAGGAATATAATGCAATTATTTTAAAATATCAGAGTAAATATTTATATCATCTGTAAATGTGAGAACTCGTTTTTCTCGTTTTTCTTTTTCCTAACTTCGTCAATCCCTATTTCAATTCTGAAATCCATTGGAAGTGATTTCGGTACATAGTTTTCACAGTAAAATCTAGTAAAAATGTCTGTATCATGAAATTTAGAGCATAAAGCTAAGATTAGACTGTATGCCAACTAAGCATATGAATGCCAAAAGGCAAATGACCAGATTAGCTGTCAACTGAACAAAATGTAAGGATTATCAAAACTGTATATTAGACTATATGACCAAAATTACCAATATGGTCATATTTGACTTGATGGTCATTTGAGGCATTTGGTTTTTAATACCAAAAAGAGAACGAAAATGAAAATGAATCACAATTCTACGAACTCAAACACCGATGACAACAAAATACTTCTGGTTTCATCAAAAATGCCATAAAATGCAATACCGAAATTTCAATTAAAAGCATATGGGCATATAAGGCTATATGCTGGCATTCATACCTATTGTCCCATTACACCATGTGCCATTTGGGCATTTTATGACCACTATTTGAACTGTCAGAAATTGGCATTTTATGACCACTTGGCTTACCGTCTAATCTTAGCTTAATAATGAAGAGTACCAAAACAGCCGCAAACTAAACGTATGATTATCGTAAAATGCCAATTTCGGACAGTTCTCCTGACAAAATATGGTCATACAATGTAATTGGCATATCTTGTATGCTCTAATGACCTAAATGCCACATATGACCAGGCTAATTTTGACAGATAAAAATGCCCAAATAGCATATAGTGTAATCGGACAATAAGCACTAATGCCACCATATGGCTTTATATGCCCATATGCACAAAAATGCAACAGAACCCAACGGTCTGTCAAACTTTGAGGAAATGTGCAACACGCTATAATTTACCAGATACACAAAGAACATTTTGAAACAAAAGTGGGATTTTGTGGCTCGAGCTCCGTATCACTCGGCTAAGGGGATTAGCTTAAATTTACATTTAAATTCTGTAGAGAATTGTGTATTGGAGCTTAAATTTAGCTCGCGCAGCGTATTAAGCTTAAGAAAAAATAAAAACATTTCTTTAAAAAACTTTTTGTTTAGATAAACAATTTTTAACGATAAATAAGTTGTAACAGAATAGGTACCTAAAAAAAGCAGCTCATAAAATCCTTTTATTTGACTGTACTGCGATTTGGTATTACTACAAAGAAAAGTCATAACAAGAAGTGACATTTTAAATAGTTTGGTGGGATTAGGTTGGATTTTCTTGAATGATTGATTTGGAGGTTTGTTATCAAAATTTTAACGTAAACCTCTCACCAAACCCACCCAGTTTTCTTCGACAATAGAATAAATATTTTTTACCACCAAACATGGAATCTCCTTACGCTCCACTAAGTGAATCATGTGCAAAAGCCTTGGGGGATAAAATGTATGAGAAGCGAAGAATAGCATCTCAGGAAATTGACAAGTTAGTATAACTATGCGCTATCACAATAAATGAATCATTGAATACCTAGTAAAATCTCCACAGAATGGTGGTTGAATTCAATAACAAAGGTAATACCGCACAAATAAAAAAGCTCATTGGGGTGTTGTCGAATGATTTTGCAACATCAAGAGATCCAAACCGACGCAAGGGTGGACTCATTGGCCTGGCAGCAGTCAGTCTGGGATTGGGAAAAGTATTTTCAGCGAAAACAAAACCATTTTGCAAATCAAAACTTAGCGTATTGTTCTAGGATTCCGAGAAATTCGTCACTGAACTTGTAACTCCAATCATAAACTGCTTTTCCGATCCCGATGTAAGAGTTCGCTACTTTGCCTGCGAATCACTTTATAATGTGGCTAAAGTTGCTCGGTCAGCGATTATACCATTCTTTCCTGATTTATTTGCCGCACTCTCACGGCTGGTTACTGACTCGGATCACACACTGAAGGATGGCAGTGAACTGTTGGATAGGCTATTGAAGGTAGCAATGCCTTTACGATAAATAAGGCTCCGTTTGACTATTTTCTTTTAAGGATATTGTTACCGAGTCTTCTCAAACATTCGATCTGGACTCCTTCATACCGCTCCTTAAGGAAAGAGTATATGTGAAGAATTCCCAAGCAAGGCAATATGTTATTTCATGGATTTCAATTCTGAACGCCGTTCCCGAGATTAATATGGTCGTATACTTAACAGATATTCTAGATGGACTCCTCTGTATGCTGGAGGACAACACTGTGGAAATTCAACGAATGTAAGACCAAGTTCAACTTAAGGATAATTGAGTAGGCATCTTCCGTATTCTAGGTGTGAGACCACAATTGGACAATTTCTAAAATCGATTCGGGCCGATTCATCATCGGTGAAAATGGAGGACACCATGAACATTCTTATAACGCACGCACAATCACCAAATGACCTTATAAAAGTATGTTGCCCAACATCCATCTAACCGCGAGAAAAATAAGCAAATTTACTTTACAGTATATTTCCATCACTTGGATCAAAGATTTCGTTCAAATATTCGGCTCTGATGTTTTACCATTCGCAAGTGGAATTTTCACCGCCACATTACCTTGCCTAGAGTACAATGCGGAATCTAAAAAGAGTATTAGATGCAATTTTTCTCTTTCTGGTGGGTTTTTTTTTTAATTTCGATTCGTTTCAGATATCAAAGAGTGCGCTGTAACCGTTAACACATCGATGCTCCTGTTGATATCATCTAAGGACCAAAAAATGTACAACATTGCAAAGATCGACTTGAGGTCTGTCATGGAGGTTCTTAGACAGTATCTAACGCACAATTCAGTGCACACCAAAGTGGCGGTACTTAAGTGGATCCACCATTTGTTTTTGCAAATTCCGAGCGAGGTGTGTGTATATAATAGTATATAATTTTTTTTTATCTTGAAGTCACAGTAGTTATCTCAACTATATGGGCATAGGACAAAATCCACAAATAAGACCTCACTCGCCAGATAATTCATGGTGCTTCATAAAAGAAAAGGAAACTAACGACAATTATCGTGTCTGTGCTGTTTTTATGATTTAAGAAAGTGTGCCTGGTCACCAATTGGCACAATTGGAAATTTTAGCGCGAGCAATAATATAGACAGCAACATTCGGACTTAAGTCAACAATATTCAGCTCATTCGCTGATTTGAATGATCCAATAAAACAGCAGACAATATGAATTCTTCAAAGTCAGAAGTCCTAGATAAACTAATTGAGGATTGTACAGACTAAAGAACCATTTTACTCGCCAGTTTGTTCTGGATTGTAGCCACTTCTTTCTCAGCACTTATTAAAAGCTGGCTTCTTACGCAGCGGGTTGAAATTGAATTCGCCGGATCTGCATTCGCAACAAAGGCTGCTAATTGGCCAGCATTCGACTTCATGTTGTATAAGCTGTGTCGCCCTGTTGATTTCTCCTTTAAATGGGACACTCCTAAATCGATTAGTTAGTTTTTAATTACGTCCTCTTTCATTTACAGATGTCTTCGCATGCCAACAGTTTATTTCCGATTTTATTGGGCATCTTATCAGACAATTCTGACGAAGTTGTCCTCCATTCGCTGGCAGTCCTCGCAGAAATAGTAAACTCTACACATTCCAGTGGTAAGATGGCCGACAACTTTTTTATCCACCTCACTCTTGTCTCCTATAGATTCTTCAGATTTTAATAAAACCCACTATAGAAAGTTTTTGCTTAGCCTGCAAAATCTATTTAGCGAAGAGAAACAGTTTTTAGAAAATCGCGGTAGCCTTATCATCAGGTATAACAAGTAACAACAAGCTTTTGTAAACAAATCATAACCATTCACCTGTGCAGACAACTTTGTGTTCTCCTTAACGCTGAATACATCTATCGGACATTTGCCGAGATAATCGACGAGGAGACAACGAACATGAAATTCGCCTCAACAATGATTAGATCTCTGAATATGATACTTTTGACATCGTCGGAACTGTTCGAGCTAAGGAACTCGCTTCGCGACATAACAAATGATAAATCAGCTTCGCTGTTCAAATGCTTGTACAAGAGCTGGGCGCATTGTCCAGTTTCAACGTTATCGCTTTGCTTGCTTGGACAGTGTTACCAACACGTCTCCGATCTGGTTGTTTTGTTGTGAGTACATCATCTTAATGCGCATGAATAGCATCAGCAGTAACCCATTGCACTTATAGCGGAGACTTGGAAATTACTCTGGAACTGCTGAACGAGCTGGACAAATTGGTTCAACTGATTGAGTCGCCAATTTTTGCAAGTGAGTAGAAATAAATTTAGAAGCTTCATAGTCTATATGATCCTATATAGCGCTACGATTGACATTGGTGTCAAAGGCAAACAAATGCGCTGACGCGCAGCATTTGGCACACGCGCTCTTTGGCATCCTAATGCTTTTGCCACAAACAGAAGCGTTCAATATGCTCAAGAACCGACTCCAATGTGTGCCCAACTATTGGGGTCAGGTGCCAATGTGAGTTCTAATTGCGATATATTTTTGGCACGGGGACTTTAAATGCTTTTTTTATCTCCCTTATAGTGATGGAAAACATTCGCTGGAGAGCCAGAGCCGGATTGATTTCGATGAGTTGCTGCGGTATTTTATGAAAATTCAGAAATCTCACCGAGAACAGCGGATGACACAAAGAAAACGTAGTGTCATGCAGCCGGACGCTTCGTAGTGTTTTGTCTTTTGTATTTTTCGCTAGTGTATGTACTTTCACTTGCTGTGATTAAGCCCAAGAGAAGCAATCCCAATTTGCTTTCGTTTTTTGTTAAATTTTTTCTTTTTTTAAATATGCACCTTTACAGAATGATGACAAAAATGGTCAAAGAGAATACATCTATTTCTATTTATCAGGTGTATAGCTTTATATGTTTGTATTCCAACTCCCCCACCTTTAGCAGAAAACTGCGCAAATTTAAAGTTGTTAAGGATCTCGGCACAACTGTAATATCCGATAAAGACACCAAACACCCATACCCATAAATTAAACAAGAATGTCTTATATGTCGCCTTTTTTTTTTGTTTAAATCTATGCAAGACGCTCCTCTTCATTCAAGTTTGTCTGTTTAAGTTGAGGCAGGCTATTTAAAAGCGACGTGCACATGTACAGCGACACGGATGTGATAGAAAAAGCACGAAGAAAGCGGCCTGCTCAGGAAAGAATTCAAATTCAATCGAACGGTAAAGGGGAAAAATTGGGCTTAACTCAAGTGGAAACAACAGATGTATTCGTATGGGTTAAAACTGTTAACATAATAATTCTGAAGTTAACTTACCACCCACCCGTCATTTCCATCAAATATTTGCTTTACATACGCAGTCAAGTATTCGAACAACGTCTGGTTGCGCTGTTGTCTTTGTTGGTAAAGCGTTGATAAATTTGACATCAATGTTTACACATACAAGTATAGTGTCCTTTTATTTTAATAAATCTAATAAGTTACATATACGACTAGTCTCCAGAATTTCATATTATTCGTCTGTAGAAGCGCTGTCAACTACTTGAAAGTTTTCATCTTGAATTCCATACACATCCTTCCTTCGCGGGTCTATCACGACTTCTGGAAAGCTGTCGACACAAACATCAGTAGTGTCACTTCTTTGTCGAGGGGGACTTTTTGTTATACCACTCCATTTCCAAACTAAAAGCTGGAATTAACAAAACAAGTTTAGTGACATTACAAATTTTTAATGCCGATTGTTGAGATTAACCTGTTTGTCCGATCCAGCAGACGCAAATTGTAATCCATCCTTTGAAAAACTGACAGCTGTTACTTTATTTGTATGACCAGTCAGTGTAAATAGAGGCCTGCCTTCCATTAAATCCATAACTTTGATAGTTTCATCATCACTTCCGGATAAAATGTAATTCCCCGATGGATGAAAAGATATTGTGTTCACAGAACCAGAGTGGACTTGATACAATTGAATCAGACTCCGTGCTCGAATATCATAGATTTTAGTTCTATTGCAGCTAAGTGCTACAGCTACCAAGTTTCCATCTGGATGCCAGGATAACTGTCTACCCAGACCTTTCTCCTCAATAAATGAATAAATACAGTCACCCTTTTCGACATCAAACACCTTTAGGTGCTTATCATCGCCGCAAGAAGCAATCAATTTACCAGTAGGATCGAATTTTGCACTTCGCACCCAGTTTGTATGACCGGTGTATGATTTTACAAACTTTTTAAGTGAAACTTTCCATAATTTAATGGATTTGTCGTCCGAACCAGTCAAAAGCTAAAGCAAACAAAACATTCATAGTATAGTGATTCAAAAATGTTGGCCCGAGTACAAACCATTGTTCCGGCAGGATCGAAATCGACTGTGCGCACGGGTCGATTGTGTGCTACAAACTCCTTTGCAACTCCTCGTATTTTTGGTTCCCATATTTTAACCACTCCGAGATCGGACGCAGATGCAATTAAACTATTATTTGGAGACCAAGAAACAGAATTAACTTTTTCTGAATGTGCACTAAACCGAATACATCGCGCAGCCTGATGCAAATCCCAAACCATTACCGAAGCATCGTTGGAACTAGATGCAATACGACTTGACGTGGGATTAAAACAAATTTGCGTGATTTCTGCATTATGTCCTGTGAAATGGCGTACCAAGTGCGGTTCAGTGCTAATATCCATTATTTATCCCAAGCAAAATATTGATATTCTTCGATGAAAAATTGAAAATAACAAAAGCAAAACTAGATTTCCTCCCGGGCAATAACTGTTGGCTTCGCTTTTTCAAAATTTTGTGCTGTCAAGTAAATAATACAAATTCACCTCACCCAGGAAAATACATATTGAGCAGTGCTCCCACTTTTTTTTAAACATTCGACAACCACAATTTTTTCTTATTTTTATAGGTTTTATTTTTCTGTGCAAATGATTTTAAAGACAGATTTTGAATTTGTTTTTCATCAAATTTGTGCATTAGACATATTTATCAGTACTATTTGTCCGTTGAAATTCTCTGAGGTCGACCCAAGAGAGAAACTACTCGTTACTCGTTATTTTGCTAATTTTCTCTTTTTCTGTCATTTTTGATGAGAACGTGTATAGACTTTGTGCGATTGCGGTCGATTTATATCGATTGAGCTCGATTTTTAAATCGTTCGCGTTCGCGAATGAACCTAATTTTTCTCTCCACCATTTTGTTTTAATTTGAAAGTTTTAAGTTCAAATCAATTTTATCTGCAAAAATTATGTTATGAAAGAGTGCATTTTACTTTTACTCACAGTGGGGTACAAACTGAAATTGAACTGAATACTGCAGGGCTTAACAGGTTTGCTTAGTTGTATCTTTGGAAACATTTTTCTATGGAGGCCTACTTTTGTCACAAACAACGAACCTTTCGAATCGCAAAGGACAACATTGCTGTGGTTTTTCGCCCACGGTTATGATACGCTTTTAAGTAGTATTCAAATATATACAATTATATTAAAAAAAAGAAACACAAAATATTAGATACATAGAAAATATAAGCAAAAACAATTTGTGTACCTAAAAAATCAAGTATTTAAATTCAATTTATTCTTCTTCTTGACGATTCATCTCTACGAGTGGGTGCGTTCAGATCGTGATTCTATCCGCTCTCTCAGCAACAATAATTGCAAAACGGATGTAAATACAGGTAAAATAGGTACTTATCTATGAAAAGCAGATGTAAAGTAGGTAACTAGTGCGTAGGTATAATCTGGGTATAATCATTAGTAAAGCTCTTACCCAATTTATTCTCACCACTAATCAGTACGAAAAACGACCACTATTTGGACCTTGGTGCTTCCATAGGCAGAGGATGCATTTTTGTATTTGACATGTTTTTTTTTTACTGATAGGCGGGAACGGTAGCAAACAAATTAAATTTTTTTTTTATCTAAACAATATCTAAACTTTGTTATTCCTTTTGTCCCTAGTAACACAGTGACCATATTTCAGTTCTAGTAGCAGACAAGCAAGTGTACATAGTTTATTACACTTTCGATGGCAAGTTTCTATGAAAAACTACCTCAAAATGTTCAAAAAATCGCTGCCAAAGGTAAGTGTGGCTAACTAACGATTTTTTCTTTTAAAGTTTTAATATCTATAAACTGTAAAGGCAATTTAACGTCGCCACGTGAAATAATCTCCACCCCAAATGAACGAATCTTCAGTTTTGGAGCCAGCACAGACGATGTGAGAATTCTTAAAGCTGCTGCTGCTAAATTCATTGCAGAGAACTTTGTTCCAGGTTTGTTGACAACAAATTTTACAATTTGAATAGTTCGAATAAGACATTCTTCAGCTAGTGACTTACTTCTAACTCGATATGCTGCTAAATGGTCACGCATATCGTTTGGATGCCCAGCACTAGACAAATGCTCCCGCGGTGGAGTAACCACAAGGGGTATAACCGAAATTTGTGGAGAATCTGGTGCAGGCAAGACCCAGATTTTGTTGCATTTATGCCTAACTGTGCAGTTATCACCTAAAAACGGCGGACTGGGTAAAGGAGCTGCATTCATATGTACAGAGGATGCTTTTCCATCCAAACGTCTATATCAGATTGCAGAAGAGCTTAGCAAACGATTTCCAGACGAGAAGATAAACTTTCTCTCGAACATATACATTGAACAAGTGATAGAAAGTGTAAGTTTGCTCTAAAGTAGAACCATATTAGATTGGCATGGGACTAATGTACAATTATATTGAAATTTACTGAAAAGAATGTCAGTCCTTTTTGGCACTAACTATGCCTATCTATTATGGTTGACCCTTTAGTTTCTAAACAATGTCCAAGTGGAATTGTGATTTCATTTACTAGGAAGATCTGCTGCTGTGTGTCGGCAATAGATTAATAAATCTATTGGAGACGTCTACAATTGGTCTCATAGTTATCGACTCAGTGGCTGCAGTATTTCGAACAAATTCAAACATTATTGAACGGGCCAAGCAAATGCGAAAACTTGCAAACTGTCTACTGTTGTACGGGGACAAGTACAATTGTGGTGTGGTGTGTGTCAATCAGGTGATAGTACTTTTGTTTACATAAAAACATGTTTACTTATTCATCATTAACTAACCAGGTGGCAACAATAGACGATGCGAATAGGTCAGTGCCTTGCCTTGGATTAGCATGGGCTCATCTAGGACGGACTCGAATAAAGATATCTAAAATTCCTAAACAAGTATCTATCGACAAGCATTTGATCATGTTGCGAAAATTTGAGGTAATGTACTCTCCTGAGAGTCCTAATGATTTCACAGAGTTTCTTATAACATCAAAAGGAATATATGGTGTGGATGAGGCTCTTTCATAGATCCTCTGACATGAGCTTCTTTAAATCAGTAGTGGAACCACCATTGGCGCACTTTATCTTCAATAACATTTTATAACAGCTTTTAGCAGTAATCTTGACTAAGTCAAGTTAGTCTTTGGCATATTATGTTGGGACAATAAAGTCGTGATGCAACTTCATACGTTTGAAACAATTCTGCAGGTAATCTTGAACTCCGACCGCAGACTATATGAAAAACAAAAAGAAAACAGATCTTGCTGAAGAGGAACTGTACAAGAAGCCATAGGTCACATCAAATCCAATTCAGTAACTAAGGCAATAGCTACAAAGCAAACGTAGTAATCGGCCGATGACTTCCACCAAATCCCTACGAAGAGTAACAAAATGAAAAGACAATTCAAAAACAAACCGACCTGTTGGTATATTTTTTTATTTTTTGTTCTATTTCTCATTTTAGACGCTTACTTTACAATGAAGATTAAAGGGACTTATATATAATGTGGTGTTTTTATTTTAAGCCAATAGTATGAGTTACCATTTTGAATACTTTTATAACTTACAACTAATACCTTAACTAAGATTAATGTATTTAAATATTTTATTATGAAACATGATTTGATTATGCTTTGCATGGACCTAAAAAATAAACTCGAAATACATTAGAAACAAATATATAAATCTAGAGCAAATCACAAAATAAAAAAAATAAAAACAATAGTTCGCATAATATGCCTAGCCCACCAATTTGAATTTATGTTATATCGAAATTAGCACGGTTTTCGTTCATAACGTTATTATCTTCAGCTTCGTCATTTGGCGATCGATCGGCAATTGCTGCCGCCAGAACATTTCCCAGTTCATCTTGGAGTTCTCGTTCGATATTTGCATTGTTGTTGTTTTCGGCGATTTCATTGACATTTTCGAAATCCGTGAAGTTTGACACAGAAACAGCAACTGCAGGTGACTGCGGTAACGTTGCGCATCGTGCCCGCAATATACTCTCGTTTAGCTGAAAATGATTAGCGGCGACAGTGTTGTCGTTGAGGAGATTTTGAACCTCTTCGCTTAGCACGGGTGCCATGAGATTGAGATCTGTATCGGTAGTTAGTGAAAAACCAGATGAGTGCTGTGGTTGAACAGTGTTAGTTGGGGCAATCAGAGAATGTAACTGTCCAGCAGTTGGGGTAGTGAAATTTATTTGAAATTCTGTGCTGAGTAAGGAGCTGCTACTGCCAAGCTCCGTCAAATGTAAACTCCTGTCTAGCGATGTAAATCGCGGTACATTTGTCGAGAACGAAGGGTAGTTGGCCGCAGTTTCTCTGTTAAATCCGTGCGTGTGGCCAGAATGAGTGTATGACACTGGGGTTTGTTGTAGTACTGAACTTGATAAAACATTGGTCAGGTTGATTTCGGTAGGTGTATCCGAGTGATGGCTGCATGGTAATACTGAGGAACCCTGAGGTGCAGAGTGCTCCCTTATGCAGTGGGATGATAGTGAGTGAGGTGGCATGTGATGCTGCTCCACTTGTGTGAAATCAATTTGCCTTTCTCCACCAGTGTTGACCAATTGACATCTATCTTGTTCTGTGTGTTCATCTGCTGTGGCTGGAGCGCCGAACAAACTCGAGTTGTTAACCCGTTGTACTGAAGGAAGTAAGGCGATTCGATCGCAACTATCGCCGAGATTTTTTGTCTCGGGGGGTTCAACAGCTTTGGGTGCACATGTTTCATCATCGGTTTTAGTAAATTCATCAATTTCGCGAAGAAGCAGAGTTGGACTATCGTCTGCAAGTTGATCAATTGGTTCCACTTCACCCATAGTTATATCATCACCATCGACATAGCTGTCTATAGTAGCAGACACGTTACGATCTGGTATCGCGGAGCTTAGTGTACTAAAACTTAATATACTAGACTGATCTATGAACTTATTTATAACATCGAGAGCAATGTTTGTTCGGGTTGGCTGCATATCATTCACCGTTCTCCGAGCGTCTGTGTTACTTACAACCTGATTTGTGGTTGAAAGACTGGCGACATCTGGTACTGGTGGAAGTGGGGCCTGCAGCTGATTGGTGGCATCATTTGATCCTTGCGAATTTCTTGAAGAATCTCCAAAATCTTTAAATCTTGTGAAAATTGAACCATCACGGTTGAATGCAATTTTATTTGTTAATGAACACGTTATTCTATCACATTTGATGAGGTCCTGTGTTGGTGAGACCTTATTCGTAGCATTAGTTTTATGACTTGCAGTCATTATTGGAGCAGTGTGTAACTGATGGTTTCCAGTAGCATTTATATTTGATATGTAAGAAACACGGTCCAAGGGTTCATGACATGCCTCGTTGATGCCATCTGCCACTGCTGTTGTAGATGTTTCAGATGGTAAAGCAAATGATTTTGAATCTATTGAAGAAGACGCTTTAAAGTCAACGGCTTCTGTCGAAGTTGAAGCCTTCAATTCGAATGGCTTTCCTTTAGACACACAAGATGGAAAAATGGCAAATTTTTGTGATAACTTTGCCCTTGTACATGCTTCAGCTGGTTTCATATCACCGTGACGTGTAGTCATGATCGTAGGACCTGCAGAAGCTGCTTCCTGTTCTAAGTTGCTCGCTGTTGAAGTTGATGGTTGATCTAGAATCTCTACAAACTTAGAATCACTAGGATGAACTACGTCCATTGAAGCTTGAATGTACTCCTTACAACTTGTCAGATTTTTAGATATTTTCGTCACCTGTGTGCCATCAACTGCGTCAGCATTCAATGGATTATTGGCAGCTGCTTGATCACTCCCGCGTTCAATTGTAGCGGTGGGTGAATTCAATAATCGTCTGTCATCGGAGCGCTCTTGAACTCCCCGATTTGATTCAGTCTTTTCATTAGATTTTGACCCAGCAAATTCACTGTGTACCGCCGCGATTTGCAAGCCCAATGCATCATCAACAGCATTAGATTCATAGTCATTGTCTTCCATTGGCAAGTCACGATATTCACGTTCAGATTCGGTATCGTTGTCTTCATTGTCACTACTGCTCTCGGATTCGGTGTCACTGCTATCGGACTCTTCAAACGGTGCAGCATTATCCAAACCGTCGTCGATGTATTCCTTTTCCTGTTTGATGTTAAGATTGGCAAAATCGATATTGGCAATGTAAGCATTCTCTTGGGCTTGTTTTTCAGAGACCGAGCACTGGTCCTCTCCGCTATTGTTTTCCAAATCCTCATCCCCATTCTCATTTTCCACTTCTTCATCTTCGGCTTCATCTGCTTGCGGCATTTCACCCTCCTGCTCGTCGTAGTTAGTATCGATGACTTCTTCTTTTATAGTCACCTGAGTGTGATAAAATTTAAAATTAAAAAAAAAAAAAAATAAATTATGATTAAGACATTGCATGATTTTGAACAACATATGGTGCCACGTCAGGGACGGATCGACAAAACGAAACATATACTGTCAACCAAAAGGGGAAAGCACTCAGTTAAGGCTTTGATTGCATTTACATTTGCAATTGGTAAAAAGACATAAACCATCTTAAATTGCTCACCTGAGTGAAATCGAAGATATTTTCATTGTTATCAACATTCTCGCAGGATTCTTCATCTTCCTTGGCATCGTCCGAACTTTGTTCCAACTCGGGTTGATAGGCAACGGCTGCACTGCCACTAGAAACGGATACAATTTGCGGTGAAGATGTAGAGGCTTTCATGGTGGCTGCTATTCGCTTCCTCTTAGCAGCTGGTTTCACTGTGTTTCTAATTAAATCTTCACCCGATGAAACGCTAGCTATTCGAAGCGTTGGTATGAGATCCTCCAAGCGGGGTTTAATATCGATTTCTTCTTGCTGCTCATCAGATGTAGGAATCTCGCCATCTGGTACTGGTTCTGCAGATTCATTTAAAAAATCTTCGTGGACGTTTTCATCAGCTCCATTGAAGTGAACACCCTCAGAGACACAAGCAATCTGCAGAGATCCACCTGTTGCTGCCACGATGCTTGGAATAGTATGGCTAGAATGGATTGACAGACTATTGTCGGTCTCTCCGTCTGTTAGTTCGGCAATTTCTTGTTTAATGCAAACTATTTCTGGCAACGGCATGGGTGGTTCTTCCTCAATATGTTCGGTCTGATCTACGTTAACTGGAACGTCCGAAGTATTTGTGGGTTCTGAAGCCTCAACGTGCACATCCTGTGAGGCGTTTGCTTCTTCTCGACTTTCGGCGGTTTTGAGCTTTTCTTCTTTTCGCTTTTTCTTCTTTTTCTTTTTCTCACTCTTCGGTGAGTCAAGGAGAACAGAATTTAAAGTGCCATGTTCCTTTGTTATCTTCAATTTTAATACTGGCTTTGGAGCAATCGGTGCTTCGGCATCTTCAGTTTTCTTCTTCGGCGTAGTCGACGCTTCGGTATTTCGATTTTGATTCAGTGTCACCTCGCGTTTTATGTTTACCTCGATATTGTTGTACAGATCTCGATAGCCTTCATCTATAATTTCCTGCTTAATCGTTCCCATTCGCTGTGTAGAAGAAGTTTGTTCGTCTGCGCTTTCGTCATCGTCGTCCTCATTGTGTTGAAAGTCATCATCAGCAGGTAGTGGGGAACATGGAGTTGATTGAGGCGGTGATCCAGCAGGCGATTCACTTACGGCTTCGACATCACTCGACTTTAGCTGATCTCCATCCGCAGAAGCACCGCCTTGGGGTGGTTCTTGCTTAATGCTAACCAATGTTGTCATTGTGCTTTTCAGAAGTTCATCAAATCGCTTTAGGTCCTTCTTTGTGATGCGTTTACTTTTTTTGCCGGTGTTTTTGGATGGAGATGATGTGGCATCTTCGAGTAGCGACACATTTCCTGGTATTACTACGCACTGATTCGAATCCATTAGTGGTGGTGTTATACGTGACGATGGTGTCGCTTGCAGTGGTGTACTTAGAGCAAGTGTATGAATGGGTGGTACAGGCGAAGCAGGATGATCTGCCTCGTTCTTGACCTGAACGTTGGATGACATGTATTCTGGGATGCGATGGATTGCAGACGGGCATGCGGAAATGTGCTTTAAATAATCCTCTTTCCATTTATGTGATCGATCACAACCTGGACACACTAGCTTATTCGATACGCACGAGTGAATATTGAAAAGGTATGTTGTTTCGAAGACTCCACTGCATTCGGGACAGTGCCAGTCGGGAATGTGCGCATCAAGATATGCCACTTGTCCGCAATCTCGAATGTGTCTACAAAAAAGTTCAATGAATACCTATATTATGACACATGATCAAGTTGCTGGAGAACCACTTACTTTGAATATGTATAAATACTGCATGCGGGTTCGGCGCAATTGCCACACTGAAATGGAGTCTTGGACAGTTTGTGCCAGAGATTGTGATTCTTGATTTCCATGTTCTTCTTGAGGGTTTCATTGCATTGAACACAGTGATACCGGACAATCGATGGAATGTGTGTAACTTTGATGTGTTTATCGAGCAAGGTTTTGTTCACGAAGCATTCACTACAAATCGAGCATTTGTCCTTCAGTTTTACTTTTGGTTGTGGGGGCGCGGGTGGTGGCGCAGGGACAGTCACTAGAGTCTCCTCTTTTCTGGAATTAAAAGCGAATGTGTTATATAGACCCAATGCGAAGAATCATTTGAACATACAAACAAACATTTTACTCACATTTTTGTATCAACGCTACCTTTTCTCAGCTTCTCCACTTTGACAACGGCGACTCTCTTTGCGAGTTTTCGCTGCTTAAGCAGATCAAGAGATTTTTTCTTCTTTTGCATTTGCTGCGAAGAAGAGTGCTCCCCTAAAATTTCTACCGGAGAAGGAGACTCGTCTTTTGGCTTCCTTTTCGTTAGCTTTGAGATTTTAGCCGGCTTAACTTCTTTCTTAGCTGTGGGTTCTATTTTTAAACGTTTTTTTGTCAGACCTAGTTTTGAAAGAGACCCTGTTTTTCCTAATTTCAAAGCTGGACCTATTCGTCCACTCAATCCCGACTTGACAGAAGGACCAGGTTTTAAATCGGGTTCCTGCTTTGTTTCTGTTTCGGGGTTATCAAGCTTAAGGCGCTTCTTCTTTGAGGCACTCGTACCAGCGACCGTTGAAGCTGGTTTAACATCATCCATTTGGTCGATTTTAATCTCGGCCGCAGCGTTACAGATGTCCATGTCGGCATTTCGTCGTTTGCGACCGGCCCTTTGTGTAAAAGCAACTGGCTGCTTAATATCTATTTCTTCTGTTTTGCAATCAACCGACCTTGTAGAAACCTAGGTCAGAAAAAAATGTATACATTAATAGACAGTGAATTAGAGCAGAATCTTGTGAGTGGTGACAATTAAAGCCATATGCGTTGGTAATAGATACAGACGACCTATATTAAAGATAACTACTTATGAATTACACCCACAGTTTACCTGTGTCCTCTATATTAAACTGATTCTAAAAAAAGGGTTGAATTCTCATGTCGATATGAAAACTATCCATCTGTCTAACTGCAAACAATATGTAGTATCATACAAAAATTACACAAGTATTTTCGCTACCTTTCCAACCCAATTGTGAACTTCTGTGCTGACACACACAAATCATTTTAACTCACTTTTAGTTTCGGCTCATCCTTGATGCCCAGAAGTTTTCGCGTCTGCCCATCAGTGGCATAGCACATCTCACGGAACTCAAAGAAATCATTGATCTTGTCAACACACAGTGTACACATAAATTGTGGCATTTTATCATCCTTGGTTATCTAAAAATTAATTTTACATGGAAAAACATATAATAAACGTTTAGAATGCAAAATTATCAACAGGGTTTCAATAAACAAAACACATTTGGAAAATAAAGCTTGCTTGCAAACACACAAAAACACACCAAGAGGCCAATGCAGTCTAAAACTTTCTTCCATAATTCGGGCTCTCCATCCTCCAAGCTGACGATAGTTTCATCGTCAAGTACCTTTACTTTTTCCGGATTATCAATGCCACAAAGGCGACAAATTTTATAAAGATGAGTTTTGAGATTTTTATCAATTTTAATTGCAAAACGCTCCATCCCGGAGCTTGCAGTCCGTACTGCAGTTTGGAGTAAAAAATTCGTTTTTTGACAATTACAGTTGAAGGTGCGTACGCGTAGGGTAGTAAATCAAAACTTCAAGTGTTCTGTAGCAGTGCTACCAATCTTCTTCTTTTTTTAAATGTACAAAGGCTTGTCACCCATTCCCATAATTGAACACATACAAGGAGATACCTACTGTGAATTCTCAATCATTAGGCGTGTTTTTTTGACGCAATTACAACCAGAGACAATACTGTAGAGATAATGGAATATAGAGATATACATAACTTTCCAGTGGAAAGGCAGCTGCCTACAAGTTGCTTTCCAGAAAAATTCATGAAGTCACACACACTTGCTTATTTCTATTCCAGTATATGTGAGGTCATAAATTGGACTTTAATAGATGAATTCGGTATTCTCTACTATTTTACTATGTCTTTCACAAATTTTTTTCATTTTAATCAAAACCTCCACAAAAACCAAACAAATTCAATACGAAACACAGAACAATTAAACACCGCGATGCTCATAAAAGCAAGATGATTCGCGGTCGGCCATTAGCAACATGCTTTTTTGTTGATCACACGTATTTACAGACGGGATTTGAAATTACAAAAACATACAGAGAATACTGAATTATTGAATTAAAGTCCGATTCATGAACTCACATAAGCTAGAAAAAAATGAGCAAGTGTTCGTCACTTCATGAATTTTTTGGGAAAACAGCTTGTAGGTAGCCACATTTCGACTGGAAACTTATATATCTCTGTATTCCAATATCTTTGACACCTTCTACGACACGGTAGATTTTGAGCACCCTTTACTTGCTGACTACGCTGAATCCCAAATCTCAGAGCCAAAATCTATTACAATTCTTGCAATTTCTTTTTTTTATAAAGTTGGTAAAAAATGGCGTCGGTGAATGATGAAGAAAACGTTACGCACGATTGTGGTAAGTTATTTCGTAAAAACCTGGTGCTATTAAGTCAAGAATACCGTTTAACGCAAGTTAACTATTCATTCTAACAGGAAAATATAGTTTTCACCCAAATTAAAACAGATTTCTACAAGAAATCAGTCGATCAATTTCGACCGCCATTTCTTCGACATGCAAATGTGCAATCTACGCAAAGGATTTTCAATTGCGTTTTCATTATTTTAATGCAACCTTTTGTACAACATTTGCAGGTCGACGCACACGTTCTGGACGAAAAGTTTCTGCTCCACCTGCTCCATCTCCAGCTAAACCTAAAAAGCGTTCCACACGCAAGCAGACGCAGGAACAAGTAAGTACATAATGATGCAATTTTTTTTTGTCTGGCTCAACTATTATGATTGTGTCTATAACCTTAAAATAATGTGCGTCTATTGTGCGCCTAGTTGTTTTTATGATGAAAAAAATGCATGTCGGTGGATGTGGCGTTGTTCCATCTGCCATGATTCCCTGAGGATATGATTACCTGCAAGGGCCAACTGAAATTTCACTTCATAGGATGCATTCTTTCCTTTGGATGTCGGCAATTATTTACCTACTTTGCAATTTTATTTCACAGGTAATTGAACCAGAACCTGAGATAATCGAAGAGGAGGGAGCTAGTTCTTACTCAGAGCAATCGGACATAATCAAGGAGATGCTAGCTGAGGCAGCTCAAGGTGTTATTGGCGGTGAATCCTCACGATCGCAATCGGCCGCAACTGTGCAAGATGATTCTAATACGATCGTAGCTCAAGAAGAAGAAATCATGAGTGAAAACTTTGTCTCAGAAGATGATTTCAGCGAAGAAGTTGTTATGGAGAGTGTTATCACAGAAGAAACTTTCACTGGCGATGTGGATGAAGTAGTCACTGAAGAAGTAGTAACTGATGATATAATTACCGAAGAAGTATTCACTGAGGAAATAGTCACTGAAAATACAGTCACTGACGAAATGGTCACAGGAGCTTTGGAAACAATCGAAGAAATAGTATCTGAAAGTGAAATGGACATGGAAATGTATGCCGCGCAAGATGAAGAAGATCCCAACGATATAACTGCAGCTGACAGCGGTGGAATGAATGTAAATAACGTAGATGATGAAAAGAGTTCGTCGTTTCCATTTGGTACAGTTGCTCAAAATGAGAACTCGGAAAATGAACCCAATGGGGCTGCAGCCGGCGAGTCGGAGGAAACAAACACAAACGAATGTGTTGAGAGCTCATTGCTGGCCAGTTTGGCAGGCGACAATGCCAATAGCTTACCTTCGGTCGGAGATGAGGAGGGGGATGCTAAGAATTCTATCGAAAACATTCAGCCGCCTGATAATGATGACGATGACAGCATGTCAGAGCCAGCTATAGCAGAAGACACGCAAAATAATAATAGCAGCGATGCTACATTGGTTAATACAGAGATGGTGTCTGAAGACGAGCTACCGATGCCTTCGAAACCTGAAGTAAATGATGCTGAAGAGGTGTCTGATGAGGAACTACCTGCTCCGCCTAGGGCTGAGCTACCAGCCGACACTGAAGTTGTCTCTGAGGATGAACTGCCTACGAATGGTAACATCTGCACCAAGAAAACGGACACATCCGCAGTGAAGAGAAAAGCTGTCGAAGAAAAGGTCAGCGAAGAATATAATCCTAGTAGTCCGACCAGTGAGAGTAACGATGGTCCCCTTGAGAAGAAGGTAAAAGTTGACAGCGAAGAAGGTATGTTGATTAGGCATTTGTGTCAAACCATATATTCACTTTGTTTGTTTGGTTTTGCAGGCGAAGATCAGAAAGATAAAAAAAAGGAAAAAGAGAAGGAGAAAAAGAAACTGCCAGACCTCGAGAAGTATTGGAAGGCGGTTAAGGACGATCCAGCCGACTTTACCGGTTGGACTTATCTCTTGCAGTATGTCGATCAAGAGGTAATTGAGTCATAGAACTTGTTAACTCATTCTTGATAAAGTCTATCAACTACGCAGCATTATCCTCCAAAAAACATTCCTGTTTGGAGTGAATGTAGTTTTGTTTAACTTAGTTTTTCCTCACAAAATATCCCCACAGACAGACGTTGAAGCTGCCCGAGATGCCTACGATGCTTTCCTCTCCCACTACCCATACTGCTACGGCTATTGGCGAAAATATGCCGACTATGAAAAGCGCAAAGGACTCAAAACCAAATGTAACGAGGTGAGTAACAATGAATTTAAAAATGAGATTTTCGAATTCTGTACAGCCTACGCTCTTTTCAATGTTCTCTCTAATATTATTTGTACGAGATAAAGAAACCACAACTTTCAAAGAACCTCATGCAATTATTGTTATCTTCTCGCTATTCAAATAGCACTTGGTTAACTTCTTTCAACAAAGAATTATAGTTAACAATTTAAATTCAAAAACAAAAAAGAAAGAAAAAGAATTCATAATCATAATACGTATAAGCATTGTAATTACATACTACAATAATCTATAATTTCCAACAGCCTACGCTCATGGGCACTTGTTGCTGTAATATATGTGCAGTCGAGCTTCCTCTCTTCCTCCTCGACGGCGACAACAACACAGTTGTTGTTGTCTGTAAACATTTCCTGAATGATATTACTTTGAAATATGTGAAATTTATTATTTTGTTGTACTACCCGCAGCACATCATCAATCCTGACATTGATTCTGATTCCTGCCCACTAGATCCCGGATGATAGATATAAATTTGATATAAACAGAAACTGAAAATCAGACTCACTCAGCCAGCGTTGATGATGTGTTCGCAAAATGAAATATATTTGAACGTATTGTTATTTACCAAAAGAAATTCTATGCTACAATGAAATTAGTGCAATAAAGAGATAATACGGCTTTGAAATCTTCCACTTGTATCATACTCGTTTCGATATTCATACACGCATACAAACTGCATACACAAGTTTAGTTCAATTCAGTTTGGTTTTGTAATTACTCAATTTGTTTCGTTTTTTTTTTATTTATTATTTGTTCTTTTGATGTTGTTTTATCTAATCTTGTCTTATATGGGTGAAAGTGAATCAGTTCGTAGTTTTGAAATTTATACTGTTATATGAAATATTGCATTAGTTCTTGTCGTGATACCATCTTATTACTGTATAGTGTGAGTTTAGAATGACAAACAAAACGAAACGAAACTTTAAAAAGTCTTAACATTTTCCAGGCGTAAGTACGAAATGGTATTTTAAATGAAATATTTATTATCTATTCACCTAATATCAAATGCTATTATTATTGTTAAACAGAATGGTTTCTTACAACAGGTTTTATGAGGCAAAATCGCGGGCGAGTGTTGCGAGGCGTATTGTATTGGCAGTGTTGTTGAAGTCGATCAGTGGGCGTGCGACACGTTAAATCTTTGTAAAATGTCAGTCGTTAGGCTATTTCTGTTCTTATTTATTGGTTCAAAAAACGTACAAGATCCAGATGTTGAAAGATTTGCTTATTTTCTCTGCTTTAGTATTTTCCCAGCCGGCACTACTCTTCAGCTACTCTGCGCTATGTATTTCTCCTTCGACTATCTTCTGTACTTGTTTGACAAGTTACATTAGATCACATGTTTAGCTATAGGCGCGCCTTTTCAAAATGGTCTTACTATTTTTGTCATCGAATGATGACAAAATCAGGGCTCTACCGGTTGCTTAGTAAATAATGCGAAATTTTGTTTCGAAATGCGACATGTGAGCGGTCTATAAGGCCCTGTGAATACTACTATCAGTAGTGAGTCTTTTAGTTACACAACAACTGGCAAGCTCTGGAACAATTTAAGTGCAATAGTTACAACTCTCTGCAAGCACAAGCATCTCTGCGCTCTAATGAAGCGTAATAAGTTGTCCTTTGCCGAAAAAACTATTCAAAAAAAAGAGTCGTTCAAATTTAATAATTTTCGTCTCTTAAAACGTGAATATCTTTATAATGCGATGCACAGCAGGAGTGGTAATTTAGTGAGCACAACCGACTAGCCAAGCCTAGATCTGTGTTTTGGTTTACCACCGTCAGTACGTACCACCCCAAAACCTGCGCGCATTAAATTGGGAGACAGATTATTTATGCAGTTGGAGTCAGACTTATTCTCAGCAAACATCAACTATGGAGGCAAAAATTCAATTGTTTAAGCTCCTCAAATAAGATGCTACTCATATGTATATCTAAAACCAACCGAAGAACAACATGGCCATTCGACATTCTTTTTCGGAGTGAAAGATTCGACTACACCCCACTGAACCGATACAGCAATAGTTGTCCAACTGTATAGCTTGCAACACACAAATAGGTCGAGGAGCAACAGCGTTATTTGTAGCTTTTGTCCTTTTGCATTCCATTTACCAAACAAATTAGTTCTTTCTTCTCAAATGTAACATTATCCCCTCCACCCACCTAAAAAATAAATTAAACCAACTCGACAAAAGCTAAGTATTCTTTGAATTTCATTTGGTAAAACTAAATCTGGCACATATCTCCCGTTTCTTTTCTCTCGTTCTATTGTCTTTCTCCACATAACAAACAAAAAACATATTCTGATCGAAAATAGGTGTTCGAACGTGGCCTTAAAGCGATTCCGCTATCAGTTGATCTGTGGATCCACTATCTGACGCATGTGAAGGTGAACCAGGGCGACAATGAAGAATTTGTTCGATCACAGTTCGAGCGAGCTATTAACGCATGCGGACTCGAATTCAGATCGGATAAGCTGTGGGACGCCTTCATCAAGTGGGAAAACGAGGGCAAACGCTACCTGAATGTGGTGAAAATATACGATCGGCTTTTGGGCATTCCAACACAGGGCTACAATGGACATTTTGGAAAGTAAGTGCCGTGGCACTACAGTGGCACTAAGAGAATTAATTGAATTTCTTTGCAGCTTTCAAGATGTGATTAACAATCATCCAGCAATGGTGACAATAACACCCGAGGAATTCACAAAACTTCGCGCCGAGGTTAGGGAGGCGTTAAAAGCATCGAAGGAAAGTAGCAAACAGCAACAGATCGACGACGAAGTCCCCGGTGCCGGGTCCGATGATATTGAACCTGACGAATTAGTTGACGAGGCCGACGATCATGTTCGCAGTGACGAGGAGATGGCCGCAATCAAGGAGAAAATCATATCGGCGAGAAGAAAGTTACACAAAGCGACGGTCACAGCTGTAACAGCACGGTGGACTTTCGAGGAGGGCATCAAACGGCCCTACTTCCATGTGAAGCCACTCGAGAGGTGTCAGCTAAAGAACTGGAAAGATTATCTTGATTTTGAAATTGAGAAAGGCGATCGCCGGAGGGTGTTGATTCTCTTCGAACGCTGCCTCATCGCTTGTGCGCTATACGATGAGTTTTGGCTGAAACTGATCCGCTATCTTGAGACACAAAGTGATCCAGAGTTGATCTCTATCACGCGAGACGCCTATCATCGAGCGTGTACAATTCACCATCCCGACAAGCCATGTTTACATCTGATGTGGTCGGCGTTTGAGGAGTGTCAAAGTGATTTCGACAAAGCCGCTGAGGTACTCATCAACTTGGAGAAGAAATGTCCGAATCTCTTGCAGATTGCCTATCGGCGGATAAATGTTGAGCGACGTCGTGGTGACTTCAACAAATGCAAAGAGCTCTATGAGCACTATATTAGTACGGCGAAGAATAAAAATATTGCTGGCAGTTTAGCGATTAAGTATGCGAGGTTCTGTAATAAAATTACCATGGATCTGGATGGGGCTCTGAAGGTGTTGCAACAAGCATTGGAAAAGGATCCTGCCAATACGAGGGTAGCCCTGCAGATGGTCGATATTGCGTTGCAGCGACCGGTGGTCGACGAAGATGAGGTTGTCCAAATTATGGACAAATTTATGGCCCGCGAGAATGTCGAATTGGAGCAGAGGGTGCTGTTTGCTCAGAGGAAGGTGGAGTTTCTGGAGGACTTTGGCAGTGCGGCTAGCGGATTACTCGACGCCCAGAGAGCTCTTCAGGTTGCGCTGAACAAGGTCAATGAGGCGAAGAAGAAGAGGTGTGTATTGTTCTTGTATTGTAATTGTTTTATATTTTAGTTTCATCTGACTCCGCGACCAGGGCTAGACGGATCAACGGTAGTTTGACTTCCTAAGTTACAGTTGAATACTTATTGGAGTTCATTGTTAATATTTATAACAATGAACTAGTGACATCTCTTTGTCAGTATTCTCTCGGTAAACATAGTCTTTTTGATAGATTTAATGAAGCCATGTTACGACACATAGCGTTATGAAGAGCGTGACCATCATTTTTTTAGATCCGGTGGGTTTTTATTGGATAAATACTGCAGACATTTGCAATTCAGTCTTTTGTCCATGATTACCGCAAGACATTTGACGCCGTCCGATTACTTAACCGTGTGATTTTTGCCTATACATAAACAATTCTATTTTAACCAGCTTATGACGCTTAATACAACTCAACTTCTACTTCCAGTGATACTAGTCCAAACAAAAAATCATCATCGTCGACCAGTAGTAAAGAAACTGGCGCCGTTCAAAACGCATCGCAGGCAGCGACAGCATACAATAACAGTACGAACAGTACGTCAGCAAATTACAATTACGGATCAGGTACAAACTCCAGCTATTACGGCCAAAGTGGACAACCATCATACCCGCAACAGCAACAGTACGATGGCTACTACAATCATTGGCAGTACGGTTCCGGCTATAGTGGCTATGGCCAATGGAGTGGCTACGGCAACTATTATTAGTATCGACGTACCTAGCTCATAAGTTTGTTTTTCTTTTATGACTATTTTTATGTTTCTGTTGACATTTTACAATTATAATTAAAACAAAATACAAACAAAATGTTTAAGACCATGCTCACATCTTTTGACCGACTTTGTTCACAGATTTGAAAAATTTGATATTCACAGTAATGAAAGTGTTGCAAAAGGGCAAGTGCCGAATAAGAGAACACTAAACAAAACAATACACACATGTACACTTGTAATTGCAAAACAAGCCAGTTTTCAATATTATAGTCTAGATCTAGAGAATAAAACAAACTTAGAAATAAGCTCGCAGAGTTCAGCCATCACAAATTGCGAGCCATTGAAGAACACGAGCAATGTTATTTGTATGTATTTAAATAATATTATAGAAATATTAATTAATCTTAATAAAGAAATAAATAAGAATTACACGCTGAAGTAATCAAGACACTTGTTTAAATTTTGATTCGCTCTCATCTGTTAGCCAATGAATTGTTTTGCCAAAATTGTTGCATGTTCTTGCAGTTTCAGTTGCTTTTGAGAGCGCTTTAAGAATAGAGTTGTGTCAACACGAAATTGGTTGACATAACCAACATTGGAAATGAATTGTTGTGAAAAGGAAGACTTGGTGTTTTTCCAACTTTCGTTTAACGTGGGGTCGAGCTTCTGCTTCGTTAATGGCAATCTGTAGATCCAAAAGGTTTTCACCCTAACGGTCTTTCTCATAGCGCTTCTTCCAATGTGTGACATCTCGTGGTCCTCGCCTCATTCATTCATGCGCAACTGTCATTCAGTTTGTTTTATCAAAGGTAAAATAGACAAATGCTCACCAAAGAATTCAGAGTGGCTTGCTCCGAATCAGCCTGCCGGTATGCACGCATTTCTGATACATTCGGAAATTTTGGTGATTGCCTCGATATTTGGTATTTGCCTGAGAATATGACAGTTTATACAAATTGTTTCACAATTCCCTTTTTTTTTTCATCGTCGGCAAGAAGCAAAGCCATTTACTAATCTAGCGTTTTATATGTTTGTTACCCGTTGCATTGTGGACCCCAAAACCAAAATACCGGCCGGCTTTCAGTTGACTCTTTAAAAATAACGCCTTTCATTTTGTCCCTGAAGGAAATAACCAACCAATTCTTGCGCAAGTTTGTTATGACAGAAACATGAATTGTTGTTATTAGTTAATTTATTTAAATTCGAATAACCATTATATGATTTATACAGATTAAGAATAATTAAAATTGAATTATTATTCGGAATAAATAAATGTACATGGAAAAAGAAATGTATAGTAAAATACACGGTTTTAAATGCCCTTCAGAATAAAATATACACAATAATAAGAATTAAAACATTTCTAAAAGTCCTTCAACAACAAACAAACATGCATGCATGCAACAGTTTAGATAATTGCAAATAAATTGTTTATTTTTTGTCTATTCGCGATTTCGCTATGAATCAATACGAGTTTAATTACTTATTAACAACAACAACAGGAATAATAATATATTTTATTTATTTATATAATTTTAGGATAACCTTTTGTTTTTGCTTTACATGCTTTGCTTGTAGTGCATGTTTCTTTGTTAGAGCTAAGATCATAATATTCTCATACAAATCTAAGTTGGATAATTGGAATTATTAAAATAGTTCACTCTGCAGCCTTTTCAGGGGTTCTAGGCACATTAGATGAATTTTCATTTCCTTCAAGGAGTCTTGTTTGGTTTTCAAAAATGTTGTATAAGTTATGTAGTTTCATTTGTAGTTTTATTTTTTAGTTTGGCACATAAGAGTCGAAAGTAAAATTGTAGAACCATTGGATTATTTTGGATAATTCCCTAAACGTTTTGAAAATGAGCAATGTGTCTCGAGTTTATGATGATACCGCTGATGGGGTTAATGGTGTTGATGGTTCAATCAGTGAACACAACTAATTATTTAACTTGGTTTAATGGTGCAGATAATTTCTATCTCCAGTCCCCCAAATAAGTACGATTCTTCAATTAAACGATAAAAGTGATTTTAAATACGAATTTCAGATTGAACCATTGTCTATCTAGGGATATGCTTGAAGAGTGCAGCAGCCATGAGTTGGGATGTGAATATCATATATACGATAATATCAATTGAACTATTATTCCCTAAGTATTTAATAAGTGGTCACGTTAGACGTTACATGGTAGAACTTGGCAAAGGTCCTAAATTTAGTCGTCCCATTCGCCATCGTTCTCAGAGCTCTGGTCGCTATCATCGTCGGAAGAGTGAATGGCACGGCCACGCTCTTGTAGAGCACGTCTCAAGGCATCTGCAAGAGCATCAGTGCCACAGCTGTCGTCGCTTGCTCTGTTCGAAGCCGGCGGCAGTTCTCGACTTTCAACTGGTCGCAATTCAATTCCCGAACGTATTTCGGACATAAGATCACTACGTGAATCTGCACTGCCGGTGCTTAGGGTAGTGGGTTCAACTTTCTGCAAATAATAAAGCAAATATGATTACAAATTGGATTGGTGGGCGCGAAAATGTTTTACCTTCAATGTTGCTCCTTTGCGGATACTGTCCATAAGTGCACTTCGTGTATCGTTTACAACTGGCAGCGCCGGAGCTGGCGGCTTCAATGTTGTAGTATTGGGAGTCACAACGTCAGCAAGAGTTGGCATTGGAGGGGGTGGCGGGACTGCGGCGGCAACTGGTGGCGGCGGAGGAGGGGGTGGTGGTGGCTAAAATTAAGAAAAATTGTAAGGAAAATGTAAGTGCCATAAAATGTAAAAATAAAAACAGTTGGCGCAAGAAGTCATGTAACTTGCGAAAAGGATTTTTGGAATTTCCCAAGAAGACATGCCTGAGTAAATTAGCAGCAAAAGAGTTTAAGAACACAGATAGGAATCAAACATATCAGATTTAAACCCAAGTCCATTTTTTGCAAAAAAAAAAAGGTTCTACAAATTGATGACTGTCACTAAACTTTCACTTCCTGAAAGTACTTTTTGATTTACAAACTGCGTTTCTGCGGCCAAGTAGGTGCGATTGCTCAGGTAATCCCAGTAGTCAGCATGACAATTCTAGACTTAAAGCTGAATTGAAGAGGAAACTTTGACGCTCGCTTCAAGATCCAATTTTTCAATCGGCTATTAATACCTTAGAAACCGATAAGAAAACAAAACCATTTAAATACTTACTGCCGATGGTGCGGACACAGTGGTTTGAACAGGCGGTGGCCTAGATGGTGGCTGCGGTGTTCTTACTCCAGGTGCAGTAGTGGGTACTGGCGGCGGAGGTTGTCTAGTTGGAGGTGGTGGCGGTGCAGATCTTTGAGACGTCCCATTTTGAGGCTAAAGGAACAAGAAAAACAAATATAGCCATTCAGTTGAATTGCATAAGAGTGACAGTGAATAAACTCACATGATGTCTACTAGGGACAGGTGGTGGAGCTGGAGCTGGAGCCTTTGGATTTTCCACTCGTTCCGATTTAACAGAAGCCAACACATTATTGCTCTGAATGAAATCATAAATGAAAGCTCTTGTATCACGATCATTCATGTGGTTCTCCGAAACACCCGCCTTATTGAGGAACTTTGTCAGCATTTCATCTTCTTCGTTGCCAATCAAGTCGAACCCTTTGTTTGCGTCCCAACCGACATGGCTGACATGCACAAAATTTGTTGGCGTACTAATATCCGCTTTGGTGTATTTACGTTTTTTATCCTTGTTCGACAATAGGCCAAATCCTGATGGAAAGATTGTTGGCTTGGATTGGGTCAGTTGGACGCTGCTTATTTTCGAATGATTTCGAAATTGTACAACTGATGAATCCGGTTGGGGTACAACGTCTGGCACTACAATGCTCGGTTGAATTTGCAGTTTTGGATCTTTCGCATTTGGCACCATGGGTGGTGCAGTCGAAATCCGAGATCTTTGACGGCGTTCTTCAAAGAAAGTCGATTTTTTATACAAAAAAATATCAGTAGTTTTGAAAATATCTGTTTTTACCTTGACGTTTTCGATTGCGCGTTTCCAGCGTCGTCTCAACAATGCGGTAAAATGTATCACACTCGTCTTCGGACACAAAATTGAGACCAACATGCCCATCCTTTACCATTCGAAAAGTTAGCAAACACTTGTTTAGATTTAATTTGTTAATATTACCTGTCCTTCAAATGTGAGCAGAAAAGCTCGCGCCCTTGTTAACTTCAGTGAATCGTACACTTCATGTTCCCAAATAAGCTCGTTCTTAACAAGACAATACGCCCGAAAGAAGTACGAGCGAATGCAGCTGTCCTTGATGAAGCACACGACACCCGTGTGCTTCTTTTTCCAGTGTGAATGGGCAGAACCTTCTGTCTTGTAGATCTGTACAACGGCTGTGCTCATCGACTGTAAGGACAAAAAAGTGATTGCTTAGTTTGGGCATACAGAAAAGTTATGTTTAAGGAAAAGGTAACAATGGTTGAATTTCTGTCAGCACTGTTGGTAGAGCTAATGAGTGTTAATTGGTCATACTATCAAACAGCAAATACTTGTAGGCTTTTTCGGAGCATGTCTATTAGTTTTTAATGCAAATTCTTCCCACATATTTGAATCAATTACCCATTCACAAGAATATTCTTTAAATCGACTTAAAACCAAAAAGAATGTCTTTTTAAATTCAGTTCCGTCTCATGGATGTTAGTGTCACTTATCAGTTATCACATCCCCAGATAAGATAATTAAAACCAACTCATAATTCGAGGAAAATTGCAAAACAAATCGATAACAAGTGAGTTTATGGGGTTCCATTTTCAAAGGGTGTTGTTTGTTTTGCCTATTTCATTTTTATAACATTTTGTTGAAGACTGTTTCGTTTGTCACGTGTAGTTGGACTTAATAATGATGTTCTCCTGCAGTGCAAATGTCCTCGAAGCTGATGGGTGTACTATTATCTGTATTTTGCTGCAAATCGGTTGTATAACTTTCTTTTTTTTTGCTGTCGCATCAATTTCAACTTACATAAAAATAACAACGTTCGCCCGGCAATGGTATGAACGACAACGACGAGGCTCAAGTGAATCCTTTAAGTGGTTCATGGCCATGAAACACGTGGCACTTACCAGACTATGCTCGTGTATTATTTTTTTATGTTTTAACAATGACATAGTTCGTAAGGCCAAACTCAAGTACCTACACTCGATAACAAGAAATTGATTAAATTTAAGTCCGATGTTTGGGATTCACTTTGTAAAGGGGTCTTCAATAGTTAATGCGTAATGAACTGAATCACCGCTTATTGTCTATTATATCGGATTCACAACGATCCATAAATATGAAGGACAGACCTCATACTATCATCTGTGGCAGACATAAACTTCTTTGTGTCCCGTTTGTTATAGGGTCGTTTGTGTAGAACAAGATATTTGCCAAAAATTCGGGTTCAACACATTTTAAAAGGCTCGGTCTACTTTAAAGATGCCCTTTTTGCACCTCAGGCTTTGAGTCTCCATAAAAATCCAAACATTGGGAAAAGAAGTGGAAATTGATGGCATATTAAAGTAAAAGAATCATGCTTAAATTTGCGTCATATTTATTATATACAGCATTTACTCTCGTATCGAATAGCTTCGGTGACGCTAAGTACCTATTCAAACGAGTTTCTGTTTCTGTTTTACAAAAGACGTGATATACTCGTATTTCATTTCCATTTATGATGATTATTTAAATCGGTATGTGGGTTAGGTTTGTAGGTTTCCATGTGAAGAATCACTTCTGTAATAACTAAACTTTGAGTGGCTGGGGATGGACTATCCTTACGTCAAAAGTGATGATGACTAACATTTAAACTGTTCACATTGATCAATCTTCATAAGGTAGTATTTCTGTTGGAAAAAATATTTATATCTCTATGCCGCTGTTTAGTATGGTCTAGAGTTCATTTAATGCGGATGATATTATCGAGGAAGGTACCCCGTGTTGTGGACAGCTTGCAATAGACTCTTAAGTTATTTGGCACGAAGTCGAGTTTGGGAGAAGAAGGCAAGTTAACGGGTACCTATAAGAGGACCTCAAATAACTTGAATTTAGCAAAGGGAAGAAGTTGGCTAAGGATCGAGCTATCTGGGGCTTGTTAGTTGTGGACCTGGTTCGCACCGAAGCTAAGAAGAGGTTACATTATTTTCCTTTTTTTTTTCTGCACGATACAAGCAAAACGTCCGCCAAACCTACGTCATGTGTAAACAATGTATACATGTGTATTTATTAAGACTGAGTAAGAGTAAGAACAAATTAATCGCATTATAAAGAAGAACAATCAGTACTGGGCAATGGGTTTTTAAATGGGAAAACAGCTGGAATGCAAAACATAAGCGTGTAACCTTGCCCAGAAACTTTAGTAAATATAAGTAACTATGTGTGGGTACCCAATGTCAGTGTTCGGTTATAAAAATACCTATTAATATTTTTCATAACAACGTTGCTTACATTTACTATGTGTGTAATGGAAACATTTGCTAATTTTCCATGTTCGAATAGAAACGATAGCTCTACTGTAGTAGCAGCAGATGCGTTTTACTTATATAATGGATGAATGCAATTTATCGTAACATAAACATCCCTCCATTCCATAGCAAAACAAAGCATTAAACTTTCTTTTCTCTCTTCCAGTTTGCCTTGTGTATAATTCGAAAGTTTTTTGTTTGCCAACTATGTGCAGATACTCGTAATTATGCTACGATGTTTTCCCTCTACTACCTACGTCCTATTGATTTTGAATTACCAACTCTGTGCAAGTATATAGCATTTTTTTATTGAATTAAAATGAAATCCCTGCAATGCAATGCACTCACCTGACATTTTCGCCCCAGGAGTCCGAAGACCGTATCGTTTTCACTAGCCGAAAGAAGACTGCTGCTGCTGTTTACCTTCTGGCGTTCACTGCCTCCTCCACTTGATGACATTTGCTGTTTCATTATTTTATTATTCATTAAACTTACTATGTATTTATTAATATATACGACTATGATTGATGCAATTTGATTTAATACAATTTAGGGTGCACTCCCATCCGGGAGGAAGATACAATCGCTTACAATCACAGAAACAGCACCACACACGACAAACAAAACAAGAAGCATAAAGTGAGACTTCGAATGCGAGCGCGTGAGTCACTTTACTCACTATGTGGGGGCAATTGGATTTTATTTTTTTCTCTTAGCCAATTTTTTTTTGTTATCCAAAAAAAGAAAGCGAACATTTAACATATGCAATGCAGCTGGGGTATATAAACTTACGACTGCTGTCTAATAAACACTTGAATTGTCGAGTTCAATAACTATTTGTAACAAAGATCGTGGGGGAACCTCTAGGAATTCGATCACACAAAACACAAATAACTCTAATAACGAAAACACGACACAGAGGAGCACCTTGGCAGTTTTTATTTGCAAATAATCTAATCACTGTTTGAATTTATCTAATCTTATTCGGAAAGAGATAACCCTATCCGAATGAAAATATCGATAGCAAATAAGAAATTAAAACAATTTTACGCGATTATCGGTCGTAACTTGTGAAACAAGTTCGTTTTCGTCCGCTTTTTTTCTACACTTTTGCATTTGCACAATATTTTTTTTGTCTCAGAGGAAAGTCAGTTTGGCGACCATTTGTGTATATATTATACCTTTCTAAGTGTCAGATTCAAATAGTTCTGATTGGTATAATGTGTAGGTACGTTTGTTTTGTGCTATGACTGTAGGTTTTGTTTTACAAACATTTTTTTTTTTTGTAAATATTTTTCGTTTTCGGCTTAATTAATGTCACACAAATTACATCTATCTGCTATATTGTTTGTGAAAACTGTTTGTCGGTTCTAAAATTAAAAAATTGTGTTTCATACCCTATTCACAACAAAACAAAAATGCGTAGATCGATTTACACCGATCACCAACTAGTTTTCGTTTGACGTTTCAATCAGCTGTGAGACACTAGTCGGTAAACTTCGGTGCAAACTATTTTAGTTACAAATTTTGATTGCATTAATTAAAAAATAAAATTAATTTAGTGCATTTAAAAATAATATTAGCCCATCAATTGTGGAAAGTGATTTTAAGTTGTGAGTTGTGACATTTATTGTTTTTTTTTGTCATATATTCTGCGGAATTTGCGCAATATTGCAAAAGGTGTGTTGTTTCCACAACCCAACGATTGGAAGTCGATTTTGTGGTGTTTTCTTGGAAAACGACCTTAAACGACTCGTTTTGAAAACTGAAATATGTATGTATGAACAAATGTTTTCACGAAAACCCGGTTTTCTGCTGAGTGTGCATAGGGTATCAGTAGTTAGCGGTACGTATATTTTGGGCGTGAAGAATGGTCATAAACCTAGCGACACCCAGAAAAGGAAAAAACAGCCATCTTCGCCGCGATTAAGACTCTCGATTCTGAGCCTACGTCCAAGCTTGTTGTGGATTGTATGAGTAGGGAGACAATGGCCAGGGCGTGTCATCGATTTGAAATTAGGTACGCTCATCTGGGTTCCCGGCCATAGAAACATAGAGAAGAAGGAGAATGCCAATGATTTTTAAGAAAGAAATCCGCCTGCACCTTCCTTCCAGGGTGGAGACGAGGTGCACGAACCTGACGAGCTGCGTCATTTCAAGGAAGATTTGGTCCACCTACGAAAAAGTCAGAACAAATAACCTCCTGCCGCACACATACAAACGGGCAATTAGTACGGATTTCTGGCCTTTTAAAACTCACGCAGCCAGGCTTGGCATCCCACATAACATGAATATACAGTGGAATTCGCTTATAGCGACCTCGGTTAAAACGACCATGCGGATATAGCAACGCAAATACTGAGTCCCTTGATTTTACACTATATTTATCATACAAATTCATCCGGTTGATGTAGAAACTTGGGATATGGGATATAACGACGATTCCGTACATAACGTCAGTTTTTTTTTCAAGAATTTAAAATATTCTTCCGGATAGCGACGAAATATAAAGAAATCGTCTAGTTGCTACATTTAATTTAAAATAAAAAAATATGTCAATATGAACCGAACTAATATTTGATACTTTTTTCGACATTCGCCTTTTTAAGTGCTTGAAATGTAAGATGCAGAACTCATACTATAGATTACACATTGTTTTGGACTACTAAGCAAGGGGTCCCATCAGGTTCGATGCCAGCAAAAACACAAATCACATCTTAAGTTTTTTCCACTACAACACCTCTCGCGACTGACAAACATCCGAGAGTACAACTATCATGAAAAAGAGCTTCTCTATTAGCCGTTTAAAGTTTGGACTCGGCATAAAATTGTAGATCCCTTCCAGTCGCCTCACACAAAACGAATGGTTGTGAGAAGCTAGGCCATCTATTTATTTATTTATTTTCTTTAAAATCACAACCTATTCCCGATATCTGACAGCAATCAGTGTGATCACATAAACAAATACTTCGTGAACGTCTCTTTCGCATTTCCTATACCGATTTCTCACGATCTTTTCACTGCATAACCGCATCGTTTCCACATTTCATCTTCTTTTTACTCCATTTGTACGCGTAGCTATACAAATATCCTAATTCTCTGCACTGGCATCTGACATATCTATCAATTGTGCACTCAATTTGCAGTCACTCAAATTGGTTTCAAATTGTCTGCATCTATTCACTTCAAGCTTGGTTGGTATCACGCAGTCACAGTGGGTTATATAAAACCAGTACAACCTGCACAACAAAACGCGACGTAAAACCATGAGACAGAAAAAAAAAAAAAAGTGTGGCGTCGCGTGTGGACTACTAGGTGACATTCATGGATCAACTTACCAATATATGGAACAGCCAGTAACATTGTCCCGTCTAGGTCTAAGGTGATAGACATTCGATTCATAACATGTGTACCTCTACGGTACGGGTAGAATATGACAGACAGAGTATTCACTGTTGAAGCTTGGTGTGGAAAAATAGGCGGTTTTTATGAATAATTCGATATATATATACGCTACGCTTGAGTAGGTTCGTGGAATTGACCACGATCGACGACAAAAAATCACACCAAGAATTTGAGTGTTGGCGCTGAAACTTGAGAGAGCCGTTAAATGCTTCTAATAGTAAAAATTTATTGTTAAAGGTGCATTTTCGCAGTGGGAAGAAGTTGATAAACGAAATGAATGTCTCATTTCACAAGCTTCGTTTTACTTTTGTTACAGTGATTGCAATTTTATAGCCGGAAAGAAAAGTTGTACCTTCCCATGGTGCTACCCCTACTGCAGTCTCATGGACTTTTTCATTACCTTTCGTTTAAATATGGACAGCGCATAAGTTTTATAACCACTTTTTAATGTTCTTATTTAGAAAGGTTATTTTTTGAGACACCGGAACATCGAAAATTGAAAGTTGCCGCAACAATGGTCCTGCACTGTCGGCGTCCGCAAGTATCTAGACACAAAAACATTGACCATCGCAAACTGCATCAGAATAATCTATTCAGCAACAAATGCAAAAAACAATTGCCAGCAAGATGGTGTGATATTTAAAACCCCACCAAAGCCAAGGCAGAAACTGTTTCTATCCGCCTTCGTATATTTATTTATGTATATTGTGTTGTCACTACTTTTATACAAATTCCCCAGCTCAAGGCTAGTGAAAGTAAATTAGATCAATTTTGGTAGGTATAGCATTCATTCACTTCCCTGACAAGTCACAACACTTGTTTTGCTCTCGATTTGTACTTTTAATTCCATGGTTACCAACAAGCTTAATTCAAATTCAATTTCATCATTTGCCGTACCTTTAAATTCATTAAAAAGCAATTTGCGCCTTTGTATGGTAAAACAATTTAGTGCGGCAATTAAACTACTATCACAAAATAAATTAAATCATAAAATATACAAGATAATTTTGAAATTGTTTAAATGCTCCTGAATGCTATTCGAACATGTCCACAATATCCGTCTATCAACAACGATGCAAAAATTACCGCCATTCTTAAGGCCAGTGTGCGGATAATGGATAACTAGCAGTGGCCGGCGAACGCCACTAAGCCTTGTATCCAGATCTCTTTTTTGCAGCGTTTCTCAGGTCCGCGCGAAAAGCAGCGTGCTCCGTTACATAATTGAGCAAATATATTGTTTAAAAATGTTTGCATAATTGCTTAAATAGCTCACTACTGTGCGCCATCGCTCTTGTGCCTTGTGGTTGATCAGCTGGCAGCGGGGAACCTACAGCCATGTTAGGGAAATGCAGGAGACCTGCGCGATTTCCCCTATCAATGCGGCCATTTTGTCGCTTAAATTCAAATGGATATTTCCAAAAACGAGGCGATACACACAATTGACCAATTTGCCGGCCAAAAGGCAAAAAAAAAAAACAAAAACAGTAACGTATCCGCAATTGCACACATCAGACTTACCGCGACCAATTCATCACCGTAGAGTCTTTCACCCAGGCCTTTCCTATTTGGTGGTCGCCTGCGTCGAGCGGCAATGCCTGTCTTGGTTGCTGGCATCCACTAAATTAACACTCAAGCCATGGAGGTGGTTTCTTATACACCGGCAGTCCAAACAATTTACCAATTAATGAAAGCGATTGAGTCTTTTGGCTATCGGTATCGGTAAAGCCGTGACTAGCTGCCTCTGTGTGGATGGATAGTTTTTTTTTTATGCATTCGCCCTATCGAATCTTGATCTGATTTAAGCACACGTAAGCACAGTGTGTGGGCAGTAGTTGTCGGTTGAGTTGAGTGTGGTTATAGACGTCGTCGCGTCGTCGTCCTGTATGCTTTTATATAGTCAAACGGAAAGCCTTTGTTGGTTTATAAGTTTGATTAAAGACTTTTAAAATACGGCGATATCGCAGTATTTAGATTGAGTTAGCACATTGCTAAGTTTGAAAATGCTTCTTAGAGCTTCTTTAGATTTGATCTCAGATTTCAGATTTCGAATATAAAAACGTAAATTTCTCTTGTTTTTGTTGATATCTGTACGATTGGAATATTTGTAGCCTTCGTCACTTTTCTAAACGTTTTCCATTCAATGGTTAAATTTTATATCAAAACATTCGAAGTTTGTTCCCCGATTGATTTCAAAACATTTGTACATAATTAGCAAAAACAGATCCACCCAATGCAATGCGTTTCTTTGCAGTTGACAAATCAAAAAATCACATAAACGTAAACAAACTCCACCAGTTGTCAAACTCAAACGCACTTGTATTGAAGCAGTGACCTAAAAACAAAGGGCTCTGAGAGCGCCCAATCGAATTCCACATAAAAGAAGTATTGATAGGGATTCCTAATGGAGGGAAAGCAAAAGAGACGTTCATGTAAAACTTCAACTATATTTGTCTGAACTGTAGGTACCTTTTGTATTCTCGCAGTTTGTTTTGAATTTTGACGCTTCGAAATGTCAACTGAATATGCAGGCAGAATGTTGTACACTCGATTTTTGTCGCCTGCCCCTCAGTAAACGTCAACTGAAAAAAAAAAACATTTCACGTGACCAATCCGGACCAATAAAAACTGAAATACATCAATTCAGTTTGCTGTCAGACTTACTAAACTAGAAATCAGAACGTCCCCAACATTGTTCGCCACGCTGACAGCCTAGTCATAGGCTGGGTATGGAATATGTACATTACTTTAAAACAATATTGCAACATTCATCAGTCGCCAAGTTTGCAAGACATACTCTTTGGACCTCGCAAAAAGAAAGCAACGTGGTGCAAGCAACTACAAGTTCTGGCGAACAACATTTCTTCTGTCAACGAAAAACATTTCCATTTCCATTGTTGCTTTAAGATAAGCCGCATGTCGAGAGCAGTAATCAGTCTTAGTAAATTTTACAAACCAAACTAATAACCTTAACGGAATCCAGGAAATGTTGCACACGAAAATATTGTGTACAGAATTATTGTAAGTGAACTGTCATCGGTGCTTTAAAGTTTCCATTGATGAATGTAGCCACTTTAACTCACTTCATGTAACGTATTGCCCATGAAAGCTCTTTATTTTTTCTCAACATTTCCTCAACTGTCAGCTGATTCAATGGATACAAAAATAGAAAAATAACGTTGCGTAATGAACACGATAGGTTGGCCCCATGGTGTACTTCATTTTGACAACGCGACGGAGGATATTCTAGCTCCGCAGTAGGGTAAATGACTTGCATAATTTGGGATTCTCGGTTTCATAAGGCGTTTTTCTTTTTTAGTTCAGAGCTGAGCACTGAACTGAGCTCGAACATTATGAGCGTGCTCTGAACCGAGTGCGCTCAGAGCATTCTGATATTTTTTTGTCTTTCCTGTTTTTTTTTTTCTGTCAAATGTGACTGGAAGTGTGCTTGTACATGTGAAATCATCTTTTTCCTCAGGCTGCTCAGTCAACTTATTCTGAGCTCATAGAGCGCGCTCTGATCATACTCTGAACGAAAAAAGAAACACAAATTTGAGCTCTGACGTATCTGAGCTAAAAAAGAAACACGAAATTTTTGTATAACAGTTCAGGTTCTGCTCTGAACTAAAAAAGAAAAACGGCTATAATAGATTATGGTCAGATGAAAAGAAAAACTTTAACAAAGGCCAGCTACCCGAGTTGCATAATATAGCGTGTAGATGTCGCCTTAAATAGTCCCACTGTGTAGTAGACAAAATACGCATTTACCTGATGATGATAGAAATTATGCTCCTAACTTAGATTAGTTCAAATCATTACCAAATGCTTGGGCATAGTAGGCAATTTGGAATAGAAAATATTGTCATTGTGAGCTCGTAATATAATTATGCATCGCAGTTAGTAGTTGTCTATCTCGTATATTTTGCCTACAATTACATTTCTTGCATCCAAGCTAGTGGATAATCAACTTGTATACCCACCCTTCGAAAGCCTGAAAGTTGTAATGAGCCTACGTAAGTCTTAAGGGGGAGTCTATAAACCGTCTTCCCATTGCAAATGCTTCGTCGTCAGATGACAAAAACCTATCATTCAGTTATATGCAGTTTCGTTAGCTACCTTAAGTGACTGTGCAATATTCTCAACAACGTGCAATTACCTATGCTTGCCGCATAAAGGAACACTCATATTGCAGCATAATTCACATTCAATAAAGTGTGCTACCAATCATCTGCCTTGCTCCACTAACCAGTCAAATTATACAGGCAGACCAAGGCTTTAGATTGAGTGTCGATAACAATATAAGAGCGTGACCAGAATCGCATGCGTCATATTAACAAATTATTTTAAATATCTTATTTAAAAATCTTCACATACTGCAAGTACTCGTATCCTATACTGCGCCGGCCATCGAAGAGGGGGACTATGGACTTACTGCAGACTACACATCAGACTCTTGTTAGTGTCTTTCATCTGGAAATGAAGTGTGTTGGGTTTGTTTTTGTTTGCTCGTTTTAGCAGGTTGTGCTACCATATAGTGTACATATTTGCAAGACATAATTCTGGTCTTGTACCGATTTCAAAGCATGCTTTTGTTTTTTGTCCGGCAATAATTGAGGTAAATATAACAAGGTGGGTGTTAATCATAAACCGTAAACATAATAAATGACGTTTTGTTTTCTTAAGTGGGTTTTAATTTAAGCAGAGACAGGGATAATACAGTTCACAGTTGAAACTATCTGCGATACTAATAATCATTTTTAGTATCCAGGTTAAATTTCTCGAGCTCACAATGGCGAAATTTTCAATACAAAACCGCATATTGTGATCGATAAAATAATTGAAGTTTTAAAATGATTATTAGTATGGCCCCATGACTTTTGTGAGGAGAATAACATTCTATAAGAATATTTGAACATTTAAAAGAATATATAGGTAAGTTCTATGGGAAACAATTTTAAAAAAAGCTCAAACTGTAACTCAAACTTTAATGTCGTTTTCCATTGGGTTAAAAGCAAAAAGAAGAAGAAAAATAAATAAAATAAATGAAATAAAAAAACCCAGCTTAAACCGCAAGAATTCATTCTTTGCTGTAATAGGAGCTGTTGTCAAAGTTTTCATCCCTGGATGTAAGGTAATTCCGACACAAAAAAAGTCGTCCCTACATCATAAACTGCTGGACGATATTGTGTCAAAGACTTACGATTACGTTCATAAGTAATCAATAAATTCTCCAACATTTGTATTTTTTCTCGTATTTGCAAAACGAGCTCTGACGCAATTTAAAAAAATGTCACTACCCCGGTTTGGATTCTCATCGGCATGATACTACAATTTCCATTAATTGGACCACCGCATAAAAATATCACCGCATTGGTTTCCCATGTGAAAGCGAAATCTATATTTTTTTGTGGTTGGCTTCATTTCAGCCACATTTTGTATGTAGTACGATACTTTTGCGTTTTGCCCACCCCTTACATCGTGTAAAACAAGCTGCGTGGTATAAAATATTCAAATGACTAATCTCACTGTAATGCAAAAACTCACAAGAATGTGAATATACAGTGAATATAAACTCGGTCATTTCTGTGGAACAATGCAAAGCCTTCCATCAGATTCAGCGCCAGTGCGCTCATTTCCCATGCAAAAATACACCAACTAATGTGTGTTTAACTCCAAAAAAAAAAAATGGTACACCAACTTCCCCGGCACGTACTTAGCCTTTTGTCGAATCCCACATGGCGAACATGGCGTTTCTACCTGCATCTCAACACCAATTCAATTTTCATCCCATGATCATGCAGCAGCATTTACTACCGCGCCGGTAGCCCCAAAACGTTGGGAGGCTTGGGACCCTCGCCATACGCAATGTCTTATACCCTATTCACAGCGCACAGAAAACCGTGTTTTATTCGAAAACTCGTTGATGCATTCACACCGAAAACCAACTAATTTCCGTTTGACCTTTCAATCAGCTGTGAGACACTAGTCGTGAAACTTCTGTGTAAACTATTTTGATTACAAATTACGATCGCATTAAATAACAAATAAAATGAATTCAGACCATTTAAACATAATACTAGCCCATCAATTAAGTGTGGAAAGTGATTTTAAGTTGTGAGTTGTGACATTTGTTCGGCCAACTGTTCTGCTGAATATTGCAAAAGGTATGTTTGTTTCAACAATCCAATGATTGGAAGTCATTTTCTTGGGGAAAACTTCTGTTTTCGAAGAAGCTTTCAAGTGTTTTCGCTTGGTGTGAATTGGGGTTTAAGGAACGTCGCGGAACAAAAAAAAATGTATTCCGACATTCGTATCTACACATTTCGAGCGCATAATCCGAAATTACATTGACACTGGATAGAGCCGTACAACATTGCAAACTAGTGACTTAGTGCGCTATGTGACGCTGACGACTCTCTGTGCAACCGACCTATCGTGCTCTACTAATTGAACCGCGGTGCAGAGTATCAAGAGACGCATGTTCATTCTGGAGCGCAGGTACACCGTGCACAAAGCACTCACGGTCCCACGTCAACACTGCCTCATGGCGGAAGGGAAACGATACAAGAATGTGTAAAATTCACAACTAGTGACAAAACCATTGTAAGATTAAATAATACAGATCGTTTTGCAACATTTAGATAAACAAATTTATGACCAGGCCAGGAGTGCATGGGCGAAATATACGTAGAGGGTGGTGTTTGTCGTTTTGTGCGACTGTGCGACTGTGGTCCAATGATGAAATCTGCGTTTCTCTGAGATCGATTGGTATAACCCATAGTCTTTGCGTGACGCCTCGCGGTAAATGCTGCACTCGGATCGCGTTGCCCTTCTTACTGGAGTACTGTATCATTGTCGTGCCCCATTATAAACACCAAGCTGTGGGTGCTAATAAGTTCCAAAGGTTGTAATAAAATATATGGAGTTCTCTAGGTCTCTCCATTATGCTGTCTGTTCAGATCTAGTTCTCACAATGCGGGTATTTGTGGCTTGGAACAGGTATCACTTGAAATGGATTCGCAGAATTATAAATGGAGTAGAATCAATAGAACCATTATGCGGAATGAACCCATAAAAGGTTTTCTCTATTGTTCTAATGGTTTGGAGTGAGTGACTTCAAAATTGCGGGTTACATCTTAAGCGGTCTCATAATAAGACATTAGAGTCGTGGTGCATATAAGCTGGACAGTGAGTGGTAGGAAAGATTTTATTTTGGCATTTGGAAGCGGACAGAGATGGTGCGAATTAGTCACCCGATAGGTGGCGAGGCTAAATGCAAACCAGAGGAAAAGCTTATGAACTTTCAATAAGCTATCGTGTTCATATACAGTCGACTCCGAAAAAATCGGTTAACTGAAGTACAAAGTTTGCTCAAGTGAAAGCATAATTATGGTAAATTTGTATTTCAATAAAGCGGAGTCACCTGCATACAGCTTGATAAGCAAGAGCATGTAGGTAATTTTGACAAAGTATACAGGAAGGTATAACCTTCAAATGATAGCTAGCAATATGAAACCGATTGACCACGTGAAATATTGGTTTGGGAAACAATTTCGAATAAATCATAAATAACCTAAAAATAATAGTTTGTCGAATCTGTCTGTCTGGCTGAATGTAACCACGACTGCAAACTTAACGGCGGCTGGAAGGTTGACGCAAATCCTTCGCACATTAAACGGTGGGGGAATGGAAACTGAAAGCATTGCTGCTGAGGCATTTCATCGACAAGAAACATAATTCTTATGTGGTATTCGATTGAGCTTTTTCAGATTTGCTCTCTACTATCTAATATCTACTTGACACTTGCATAAAATTGCAATTTGTCGATATTTTTTAAGCCGTGAGTAGAGGCGAAACAATCGGGAAAATAATTTAAATACCAAGGCATCATTTGGCTTTTAGATATTTTCGCGTAACTACTATTCCAGTTGTCAAAATTAAACTGGAAGGAAATTTATAACTTGAAGCCTTACTTGCATTGATTTCTTTATGTGGTATTCGTTTGGGCTTCTTCAGATTTGCCTTCAGATTTCAGATTTCGTGTGTCTAATCGAACATAAAAACGCTCTTGCTATTTTTTTGTGTTGATATTCGTGCGACTTGAATATGTGTAGTCTTCGACACTTTTCTATGCGCTTTCCATTCACTGGTTAAATTTAATATTAAAACATTCGAAATTTCATTCCCGATTGATTTCTAAATATTTGTACACAAATAATTTACGAAAATAGATTCAGCCGATGCCATGCCTTTCTTTGCTGTAGAAATATTTCACTAAAATGTAAACAAACTCCACCACTTGTCAAACTCAAATGCACTTGTATTGGTAAATCTGAAGCAAATCTGAGAAAATATCTAGATTCGCAAAAGTGCTCTGAAATCTGAAAAAGATTGTTTTTTTTTGTACCAAACGAACATAAAAATTGCTCTGAGGGCAAAAAAAAGTGCTCTGAGAGCGCCCAAACGAATACCACATTAGAGATGATATCCATCCTACGATTAAAAGAGATGGATATCTTTCGTGCGTCTATCCCCGCAAAACCCATTTGTTTACATTGTTGTTTTTGTAATTTCAACCCCCGTCTGTGAATACGTGTGATCAACAAAAAAGTATGTTGCTAACGGCCGACCGCGAATCATCTTGCTTTTATGAGCATCGCGGTGTTTAATTGTTCTGTGGTTTGTATTGAATTTGTTTGGTTTTTGTGGAGGTTTTTATTAAAATGAAAAAAAACTTTTAACTTAAAAAAAAAACGAATAGAAAACTCATCGAGCGCAAGAATAATAATGAAATATTGGGTCGTATGAATAAAACTTAACAATAAAATAAAAATCGAAGCTTTTGCTACGTTTCGTATGAATAAAAACCAATTTGAGTTAGCTCCAACTTTTGACATGTTCGAAAAATGGCGGCCCTTGACCTTTTATTCAGATCGGTATGAATAAAACTTATCACACAAAGCAAATACTACGCAAATTCTGAGTCTGCTATTTAGTTGACTCAGACCTTTTGCTAAATATTTTGTACGCACATTTTTAACATAAAACAATCTAGGAATAGCGAATTGTCATTGTTTTTTTTTTTATAAGTAGTTAAGTTTAATTCTGTTTCTTCAGGAAAACCAAAAAAATACCTACGGAAAAAGCAGCAATTGTTTCGTTTCACTCGAAGCATGGACTGTGGACTATTTGGCTGATATTTCTTTCAGATGGAAATATTTAGACGTTTGTAAGTTTGGTATGTATGGGAGATCCGGGCAGTTCAAAAACCTCTCGGTAATTCATAGTTCTTCTTTAACTAATTGTATAGTGTGTTTACAAATAAATATTTCCACCAATATCGGATACAATTCCCGGCACCTGAAGAAGAAATGAAGCATCAACAAGTTATTTGACAAATAAAAATCATATTTCCATGTGCAATTGAAGCTATAGATTGCATTTATATTTCTGAATTTTATTTTTTTAAATTTCAATTTCCACAAAAGTCGTTAGAATCTTAAGAAAAATTCCAAAATTCAAATTTACTGGTCAGGTTTGACAGGAACTGCAAGGCGAGTACACGCACTGCGAAGTAAATGCTATATTCGAATTTTCGAGCTGACTTTACCAAAGTAGATTTTTATTCATACCGATTCAAAGCAATTGCTAAAGGCTTTTACTTTGCTACAACCTTTTGCTCAAATCTAATGCTAGTTTTTATTCATACGACCCATTATGTAAAATCTTCTGCATTCTTTGTACATCAATAGGTATGTTCGTATTTAAAACTTTTAAAAAGCATGCTTCGATATCCATGAAAAAAAGAGAGCAAATATTTTCTAAATGATCTATGGAAGGTCAAATATAATTAAATTTGTAACAACAAGAAATCTGTAAAGAATTGTAGAGAAGAAATTTCTTAGTTTCTAAGTTTGCTAATTGGATTTCGGAAACCCAAAATAATGTTTATTTCGTAGTTGTTGTTCTGCTGGAATATACAGCAACGCATTCCACTTTCTTTTTTCGGTTAAGCTTAGTACGCTGCTCGAGCTAAATTTTCGCTCCCATACAAAATTCTCTAAAAAATTTAGCTGAGCTAAATTAGAGCGAACCCATTTAGCTAAGTGGTACGCTGCTCGAGCTAATAAATCTAACTTTTGTTTCAGAACGTACATTGTGTATCTGTCAAAATTTAGCGTGCCCATTTAATAGAGCAGCACTTTTTCTCGAGCTAAATTTTGACAGATCGTTGTGTTCTTTTCTTCAGTTGCGTTTTTGTGTTGCGGAGAACGGTAGAAGTAAGCAAAGATGAGGAGTACCTAGAATCGGAAATGGTTCAAATTAGAGAGAGTTGAATTTTTCAAGTAGGTACCTAAGTTATTTTCAAAGAACAAAGAACAGCGCACTTTATGTCAAGCTAGGACTTAAGCTAATGTTTGGGGAGAAAAGTTGGAGACCAGATAAAATTTAGCCTAGCTCGAGCAGCGTTCTAAGCTTTAGGATTGAAATTTTAACATTGGAAATGCAAAAACGATGGAAAAGCTTATTATTCTCTATTGGGAAGAAAAGAAAACTCAACATCTGACACCTTTTAATTAAAAGGATGCCTAAAAACCTAGGCCTTCTTATCAATAATAAGAAGGTTAAGGAAGTGGTCATTCCTTCATCGTTGTAAAAATTCTGACAGCGATTTTGCGGATATGTGTGAATGCGTCATTTGTATAGGATACAGTTTACCGGATAGGACATGGGCCTTCTCAGAGCGATAAAACGGTGACATGACGGCAGCCGGATGCATTGTGAACGGCAACGGTGTCAGTTGGTAAGAGGGAAGCTTTCTTGTACTTATTACAACAACGGCCGTATAAATGGTGCTTTTGTATGGTTGCTGTTGGTGAGAATTGCATTGAAATTTGTTTACAAAACACTAAAGTCGCAATTTATAGAATATGTTCTCGTTATTTATTTAGTGGAATATACTTACAATTGATAGATTTCGGTAGAGTAGATTCATAATGTGTATTTGTGCTTTTCTGCTGAACTTTTAACAATAAAACCGAATATAATTGATGTAAGATCTCCTGTGTGGTCAATTTTCGAATACATACCTTGAGTCACTGGTAGTCCCCATTACGACGTCGTTATTTTAGGTTGATTGCGGGGTCAACTTTACAAATTAAAACCTCGTCCATGGGCAATAATCTGTGATGATAAAAAGAGCACTGATGCCTATCTAAAATTTTAACAATCTGGTCTAACTTACCGAAATCGAATACTTCCTATAATTTTCGATCTACATCCTATAATTATGAACTTTACTACCTCCGCTACAAATTTAATCACCAAAACAAAGGAACGGTTTCTACAAACTCCTAAACTTCATTTTATCTCTTTACTTTGTCGGCTCGTATCCTCGTGGCGAACAAGTAGTGAAGTAAGACTAATTACTTGCACAATGTCCAACAAGGAAGAATGATTTTTTTCTTGCTCCATACTGTCAGAGCTACTCTCAAATAAAATAGTAAAAACTGTTAGACACAAAAACGAATAAAACGAAACAAGTTTCTCATCAAATTGGATCAAGATTACCTCTACGGATGCGAAGAGTTGCTCACTTTTCGAAACAGCCAATTGTGCTAAGATATAATATGCATGCGAAGGAATTTACACTGATTTAACTCCTTCATCGGCAGCTCACCAAAAACGGTGTTGATTGCAGCCTATTTCATATCTTCTAAACGTCTTTTGAATTTGCGTTCGTTTTGTTGTTTTCTTTTTGTTTTTCTCTTGCCTTTGAATAGAGAACTATTAAAAGAAACAACTCATGGTGAAGAGGCGAGATACTTAAATCTTTATGTGCACATAAATGTCGGGGAAAATTGTTCAACACTTAACAGCAGCTGCAAAAAGCGTCCAGTTCATCCGAGATGATGGACTAGTTTTATTGAAAACGGCTATTATTTGCATTCGAGCGGAAGGCACTCTGAACAGCCACCTTGCTGGCTCAATTATTGTTGCTATACGCTCACCTCGGTTCATGACGGTAGTTGGGTGTCCAATTGTATGATGTAAGAATGAATAAACTGCGAGTTAACTTTGCACACACGTATTTACAGATGTTGATTTATTTAAATTAAACTTTTTATTGTATATTACTTAAACTAATTCGCTAAAATGACTTAGAGGTATCGGAAGTATCGGCTGTTGAAGAAGTCGAACGATGGTTGTGATGGGACGTCAAAGTAGTTACGAGTATCTGCAAAAGAAAATACAAATAATTATTATTACATGAGCTTCTATCAGCACTTTGAGAACAATATAGGCGATTTGGGGTTGGGTGGTTAATAAATTAGTGCACACGTGTTATAAGTGTCATCATTGTTAAGGATACTCGCTGTACGCGCTCAGTTTTAACCGTACGCAGGAATTATGCTGCTTGAACATGCGTCCTGATTTCGACAGTTTTTTTTTTTTTAAGTTAAGGTTCTTTGGATATGTCGCAATGTCACTCTCACTCGGGAGGTAGCAAACAGGAAGTACGACAGCACCCGATTTGGGCCGGAAAGGACACAAGGTATTCGACAAACTGACAACTGTCATAGAGATGACAGGAGGCAAGAAGTTAAGTGCTTATTTCGAGACATATAACAGTTGCTCAGTTAGTAAGTGCACTCAAGTGAGTGAGATCTCGTTTCATCGCAATACATCTCCAGTTTCTTCCCACTGCGCTACAGTGGCGTGGCGTGAATGTTTTAAAATGGGAAGTCGAAGCTAAATTAATCACATATATAAATATAAGAAACCTTACACCTGTGTACCTTGAAAGAAAATCATTCATTGTAAATTTGCAAATTGGGTTCACATTACTAAATTCACTTAAGTCATGCACTGCAATCTGCCAACTGAATTTGTAAACCAAAACACTTACACCTACCTCAACATAATACCTGCAATTATCCTCACAATCAGACAAGCAGAAGTAGAATAAATCGAATAACTCGAAGAAAAGCGTGTTATTTTGTTCATTTCATAACCAAACAAACACATACGACATACCCAAAACACAACCCAGTGGCCATGGCCTAGCCAGTACCAGTACTCAGCTCTGGGAAGAAAAAAAGAGACACAAACAAATGTTCACTCCGTATTCGGCAGTCAAAATGAACTTTGTGAGAACCGCGAATAACTCGAAGAAAAGCGGGTTATTTTCTACAATGGGTGTTGAACAAAGAGGTGTCAGAGTCAGACAAAGTACTCAGGGAAGAAAAAAAGAGATAACAAGCAAATTTTCTCTCAAAATGAACTATAAAGTGAGAACTTTAATAACCCGACTTATTTTGGGTTACCTTCGCTTTGTCGCCACGAGACGATGACGACGTTGTATGAAAATGGATACACACACGATTTTTATATGAGTGCTTTTGTGTGTGTACCATTTGGTGAGTATTCACATTCATTTGGTAGTGTTTCATGTATATTCGGTTTTTGGTAGACAGATAGTGCTGCCTGGTGGAGATTTCAAAAGGTAACTCGGTAGGAATCGAGTTATATGGACGCCACGCCACTGCTGCGCTACCACTCGCGGACGTCTGACGAACATACGAGGTTATAACTCTCCTCGAAAAACTTCTCGTGTCAGTCGGCATAAAATATTTCCGTTCCATTCGTTCCAAAAAAAGACACACAAATGAATTTGACAACTATTTTGATTTTTTTTTATCTTAAAGTTAAAGAGTAATTTGTGTTCAATCCGGTAGTGCTGAACAAAACGAATGTAGCACTGTAATACCCTATACACACTTGGCGGAAAACCGGGTTTTCGAGAAATTTTACACAGACACAATACTGAGACACCTTACTACGGCCGATTTCTCGTTACTTGGCCTACAAGCTATATGTAAACGGAAGTGCCTTGATTTGGTGCGCTAGTATTGATACATAAAAACTATTGAAACGTATTGAAAAATATCACGAAACTTCAAAAATTCCGGCTCACCAAGTTACTCTCAAAAAATATGAACCACTTCCGCTGTGGGCAAAGTTGCTGGCAGTGTTCATAAAATTTTATCCGTTAAATTTGAAATTATTCGTTTTCTGTGGATAGTTTTTTTTTGTAGGAATTTGTTTAAAACATTTGTTTAAAATATTTATGAAAAATTGTCGATGTAGAATGGTTGTATGAAAATAAAAACATTTTGACAAAACTTTCATCAGTTATGTAAGAAAAATGTGCGCTTGAAATCGATGTCAACATGTTTGCCCTAATATTTATGTTTCTTGCATGTAAAACATTTCCCGCAGATAGTTTTACTAACAAAACAAATCAAATTATTCGTCTTTTAACAATATATAATAACTAACCAATGGCATTCAGTAATGCAAAAATATGGTATTCCCGAACTGTATCACAATCCCCCACGGTTGGCAGCATTTATTTAACATTTTTTGTATGTTTTCGCATGTCACAAGGATTCTAAATTGACATACCACTGATAGGAAAACAAAAGAGCGAATTTGAAAAAAAAAATTAGGGGGCCAGCGGCAAGAAGATTGCGAGTTGGGGGTCTCAAGGTAATATTAGCCTGTATGCCAAGTGGTCATAAAATGCCAATTTCTGACAGTTCTCCTGTCAAAATATGGTCATACAATGTAATGGACACATCTCATATGCTGAAATGACCTGAATGTTACATATGATCAGGCTGATTTTGACGGATAAAAATGCCCAAATAGCATAAAGTGTAATCGGACAGTAAGCACGAATACCAGCATATAGCCTTATGTGCCCATATGCACTTTCTGGAAATTTCGTTATCGCATTGATGGCCTTTTTGATGGAACAGGAATTATTTTGTTGTCATCGGTGTTTGAGTTCGTGGAATTGTGATTTATTTTCATTTTCGTTCCCTTTTTGGAAATAAATAACAGATGCCTTAAGTGACCATCAAGGCAAATATGACCATATATTGTCAATTTTGGTCATATAGTCTAATATACAGTTTTGATAATCCTGACATTTTGTTCATTTGACAGCTAATCTGGTTATTTGCCTTTTGGCATTCATATGCATAATTGACATACAGTCTAATCTTATGTCGTTTTCCATTGGGAAAAAAATCAATCTTTTTTTTGATCTAAATCACTTTTCATGTTCCATTGGGCGAAAAAATCAATCTTTCTTTCGATTCGGAGCACTTTTTGCAGATCTCGATATTTTTTCAGATCTACACATACTGCCACAATACCAATATGCTTTGTACAGCTGTTTTACGTCATTTTAAGAAGTTGGCGTTCAAGCCAAATGCGCAAAATTTCGTGAAAACCAAAATATAATTTTGGAGGAATTATTATCTTCATAGTCTTCTTCGTCATCTGAAGACTACGAATCACCAAAAATATTAAATTTGTATCTACAACAGGGAAAACATTTTTGAAGTCGATATCCATATGCGATTTTTGCAAAAAAAAAATCCAAATTGAACAGCTGATATTGCTGCCAAATAGCGCACTAATACTTTTATAAAAGCAGATCAATTTCGTTGCGCGTTCCATTAGCAGCGTAAAATCTGAAATCTAAAAAAGATTTCTGGTGCTCCCAATGGAAAACGACATTAGCTTCAGTATAATTTGTCTCTGGTTTTATCCATTAATATTTCGGTTTAAAGTCGTTTTCTACGAAAACACAACGAAAACGACTTCCAATCCTTGGGTTTTGAAACATACACACCTTTTGCAATATTCAGCAGAACAACTGCCTGAACAAATGTCACAACTCACAACTTAAAATCACTTTCCATACTTAATTGATGGGAAAATATTATTTTTAATTTTTTTAATTGGTCTGAATTAATTTTATTTGTTAATTAACGCGAGCGTCATTTGAAATCAAAATAGATTACACAGAAGTTTCACGACAAGTGTCTCCCAGCTGATTCAAACTTCAAACGAAAACTAGATCGTGTTCGGTGTGACTGCATCGACTAGTTTTCGACGAAAACATGGTTTTCGGTGCGGTGTGAATTGGGTACAAAGAAGTACGGAATGTGGACTATCTCACACGGGAACGATAGGTAGGACACTCCAACGTCCTAACGGACAAAAAAGCCCCAAGTATAAGCACGTTACTTGCAAGTTAAACAAACCATAGAGCAATTAACACCCGCAACTAATGTGTGGGTGTGACAATACGAATTCCATCAAGACAACACAATATATTAATCAAAGCCAATCGCTTCCACACAATATGCATTGTTCAAACCACAAGCAAACGTTAATATTTAATTACACTTACTCAAACAGCACGTATAAGTGAGTAGCGAATAATCGGTACCATGGCTGTCTGCCCAACAACTAAACAAACATACCAACAGCACGACCTTGTCTGATTACCAATGCACAACTTCAGACATGGTAGCTTGCTCCCAACTCTCAGGCCCTGGCAAATTTAATTAAATAATTTACTGTGCTTCTCTCTTCTGCGTTGGAGAATGCCACCAGAAATTAAATTCGAACAATTTACCCACTTGTGCAGTGATGCGTCGCCATTGTTCAAACTGCAGATACGTATCGATACACAAAGTGTCGTATAGAAGGAAAATATGAGGCACGTTCGCGAAACAAATCGCCAGAAATGCGGTAAGCCTCTAACGTGTATACGAACTTTGTAGTTGGTATAGAGCTATTCTGTTATCGGCGGTGGGTGAAATGAAATACGTTACACAATTTCCCTTGCCATATAGTTAACTTGGGATACGGAGGCAGAGTGCGTCCACCTGCCTCTGTTACCCGCAACGGTAGACCACAAGAAAATAGGAACACGGCGGGATGAGGTTATGTAATTGATCGCGTGCCCTTCTGGCCACAATTTCTACATGAGACTTACAATTGGGGCTGTGCGCGCCCGTAAGGATTTGACTGGAATTTCTCGAAGTAATTGCATTAGGTATCTGATTTATGACTCTGTAATCTGTATATCCAAATCTTGTGAAAGTGAAAAAGTGAGTTAATCATAAATGCATTAGACATGACTGGATGTCATTATGAAAACAAAAGGAAAACACCTGCTTCTTATGTAAGGTAAAAAAATAAAGGAAAAGAAATAAGCAGCACACGTTTGGGTACTAAAATGAATGTGTATTTAGTCAATTGGTTGTGTTTCTTGGAGCTTCGTATGATTACATTAGCAAAAGGGTTTACCCGTTCAATTAGAATGGCTTGGGGGTAAATCCTCGAATACGACACAACAAAATGACTTGTGGAGCTTCCAAAATTAGTTTTAACCACATTTTTCTTTATACAAAAAGTTAAGGTGGCATTTTCCGTACGTTTTGTATCTGCCACACACAAGTACTCGCACTTTAAGCCTTACATGTACTTAAGTTCAAATTTTTGCAAGAACCAGAAAGTTAAACTTAACTTGAACTTAACTCTGATTAATCAAGTATGAAGTCCGCTAACAAAAAGCTTCATATTTAATAAAAGACAAAACTGTCAACATTTGTGCATCCGGTTGGACTACCTTACCAATGAAGTGGATCATTAGGGCAATCTTGAGCACGCCAAATTATTAATTTGGGTCATTGGGTTTAAGCAAGTCAAGTGGAAATAAGCTTTAGACATAGACCTGATCAGAGAAGGGCGAATCAGTCGTCTCATAAGAGTAGTATCAGCAAACGGGCCTAAAAAATCTAGAAGAGTCGTGACTCCGAGCTATAGTAGGACAACATGGTAGCTTGCACAAGTGGAAGGAGACCTCAACCAGCTTTGAATGCGCAGTAACGCAAGGACAGTGCTAACTTGAGGCACAAATGGGTTTAATATACATATATAGTTTCATAATTTCCTTTTATTTCGATTCTGAGGTTTATGTACTCCTCCACTTTTATTTTTCCTTTTTCGAATATGCTCACTTTTAATGGAATGACATTGACATTTGACATTTATTTTTGCATTTTCATCAATCCAGCAGATCAATTTTAATGTTAATGAGCGGCGTCTATTCTCTGTCATTCAAAATTATCTGCGTATTTTTATTAATAAGCTGCCGGGCCTGTTTAAAGCATTCCTATACAATAACAAGCTGAATGCAGAGTTGTTTGGTGTCAACGAATTTGTGCTTGGGACAGTTTGTTGTGAATACAACGATGCCATTTTTCACAGTTACGCGCAGATAGGAACATTTTCGGGAGAGAACCTTATTACAATATTTGAGTTGGGAAATTCTTTTGGTCTATTTATTATTACACTTATTAACACAAAAGTATAAATTAAATTGGTTAAGCTAGAATTATAATATAATTTTTAAAACATTTACTTACTTGGTTCACCGCAAAAAGAATTGTAATTGTATTATACATTATATTATTGTAACATTAGTTTAGTTTAGTTTCCATAGATAAATTATATTTTAAACTAGATATATACATATAAGGGATTAATTTCCAATTGGTCACTAGGTATATACAGGTAATAAAGCCACATTCCAAAAAATATGTATACAAACCACAGGATTAATATGGGAACACAAACAAAAAAACAAAACCCTTTAAAAATTTAATTAAATACAAAAATGTAAAATTTATTGGGATAAAACAAAAATAAAAAAATGTTTACAAATAAAAATGCTAAATATATATATGTATATATGTATCTTTTAAATAACTTGAATAATTGTCAGTATTGGAAAACGATACAGTGAGGTTTGAAATGAAAATAAAAAAAAAAATAAAAACAGAATAAATAAAAATTAAAATTGGGAAAACAAAATTATCCAGACATGTCATATTTAAGGATGTCAGTGTTTATCAGTAGTTTTGAATTGTACTCCACAATTATATCCGTTGAGTGTTGAGTCTGCCATTTGCGAGAAATTGTGCGTGAATTGTTTAAAACACATTCTAGTAATATTTAAAATTATGTAAATTAAGTGGAAATTGGTTTTATTTCATTCAGTCACATACCATACACAAAAATATGTTTTGTTAATATTAAACTCTTATTACAATCGCCTTCATAGGTGTACAAATCTAAATCTATGACGTCGAAATTTTCCTTGTTCGTAATGAATTTTTTTAAAAAATTTTGTAATAGCAAAAAAGGGATATAATAAAGGCATTAGGCAAACGAATCAAAAAGTAATATATAAAGTATTTAATATGTTAGAAAGGAATGGAAAGCTGACTATTGGCGCAAGTGTGCATATTTATATACATGTGCATGTTAACGACGCGTTATGTACTTAAAAAATAGTGAGGATATTCATTTTGTTGAAAAGTATATATATACATAAAAGTTAGTGCGTTGGTACAATCTTAAAAGTTTTTATTACTTTGGGATGGTGGCACGAAACCAAATCCCGAAGCGCCTACAACAACCCCACTGGATTCGACAGGGGCGTCTGCTGGTGGTGGAGGGAACACAACTGGTCCTATAGTAAAATCAAATAAGAAAATTCATTTGTTAATAAACTGAAAGGTATGCGGACAAAAAGTAAAAGTAAAGTAAAATCATTCAATAAAAGTACTAATACCAACCTCTGTCTTGTCGTGAGTCCCTCAGAGCAGAATTACTATATATGTCATTTGTAAATCTTCGGTCGAAGCCTCCGAAAAATTGCCCCGACACTAAAACAGCCGACATGCAGATGGAGAACAGGACAATTAACTGCAATGGAAAATGGAAAAAAAATAAAGAAATATTTTGCTGCTAATATTTCGGTTTTTCTTGGCATATTAAGGTGTACCCAGACCAGCGAAAGATTTCTTTAAATATTTGCTCGATTAGCTTCAGAAACATTTAATAAACATTTGTCGAAAACAACTCTCACCTTTCTGCAGCGAAACTTGTGAAGCACTAATTATTTACGATTAGGAAAATGCAAAACATTTCATAAACATTATTTTGATAAATAAATATTTACGAAACATTTACTTAAATATTTATGAAATCTTTATTTGGTCTGGGCATAAATTTATAGAATGAGAAAGCAAAATCTCGAAGGAATTGAAATTTATGCGAATGTGAAAAAAATGCTTATTGATTTTTTGTGTTGTGAAGGGTATAATGCACTTTTAGTCTGGCAACGCAACTGTGTTACTTGGCTATCGTTTACAGTCACACCAACACTTAAGTATGAAACTAACAACGCCAAACGAGAAATATTAGAATAAAATTTCAGATCACAAATCGATGATCTCGATGAAAAGCAGGATCATATGCTGTTGTCGTAAATGAATGTAAATCGATGATCTATATGGATCATGGCTGCTAATAGAAAACGGTTGACATCTACATAAACATTTCACAGCCATTTGAAATGTCAAGCCAAGCCTATTTGGTTTTTGGTGTTACACCGCTCTGACGAGTTTTTTGAAACTTTTCATCGAAAACTCATTTTCGGGTGCGCCATTAAGACCAGTCTAGTTCTCTTTGGTTTTTATAATCTGATCCAGATTACTTTTCGATAATAAATATGTAGTAAAATAGTAAAATGTTTCACAGCTTTTCATCTATAGACTTTTTCAAGCTCGAACGAAAAGTTATTAAAATTACCCGAAGATATTGCTGATTTCATGTTGTTGTTTAAATCGTTAAGGCAGTGCACAAGGATTTGTATGAAATCTAAAGTTCGCTAGCAGCCGATATGTATACTCGCAGTATATCAATGTTAAGTTAGTAACCGACCACTCCAACGTTTGATCCTTTTTTACCTAACAAACTTGAAATTCTAACCCATTCAGAATTTATAGTCAATACTCATAGTGCATTGTGCTGTCTCTGTATTCTCTTCCACACATCTTTCATGAATACTACCGCCATCTATTTACATCAATTGTATTACCTGCATAATTCAATCATCACTGTCACTCAACCGGCTGTCAAATGATTGGTATAAATTATCTCCCAATTTACGGTGAAATGTTCAAAACTGTAACAATTCTATCTTGACATTTTCATTTCCAGAAAAAGCCCAAAGGAAAATCCACTTTGCATAATGTAAAACTAACGATTTGATAAAGAAAATGAAATAATGAACTACTATCTGTGCGGTTCAGGCGATCGTGTTCAATCTAACCTGGTTGTAACAAGATTTCCCTGCACACTCATGCAAGATAGATAATCGTGATCTCGGCGACCATCATTTCAACTCTGAAACCTCTGCTATGGCAAATCTCGTGCTCTGCCACTTGACGACCTGTGTGTAGATACAGTGAATCCGAATCCACTATTTGCCAGACCCATGGGAGGACAGCAGTATTAAGATAAGTGCACCCCATTCTACTGGCCTACATTTGATTGGATAGAGTGGCTGTGCCAGCCATACTGACGATTGCCTCGCAGAGTAAAAGACAAGCTCGAGTATGCAACGTAAGGAAGTCTTTCTGGTTGTGCATGCGCTGTTCCATTGCAAATCGATTCCGTATCACGTTGCAAAGACCTTTGAATGTTTAAATTGCTGATAATAATCAGTGTGGATTAATCAGTTGACTCCTGTGTTATAAGGTCTTGTGTCTACAGGAACGTTCGCTCTATCTTATCTGGAAGGGAAAACGTCTTACTTTCCAGCCTCGATTTTTGTTTGTGCCACAGTGAAAATTAGCCGTTCAAGAGTGTCGAAAATCGTGACTGCTATCTGATGCAACTCATATTTTGTATGTAAATTTTTTAAGTGGAAGGTGTTAAATGGTATAAAAACCTTATTTGTAAAGAACTGTTAAGAACCATTCACATGAGAGCGAACTGCGAACTGGCGAATATTCGAAGATTCTGACATTTCATTCACATGAAAACTTTTTTTAGTCGAGGTACCCGCGAATCATTTGCATTGTTGAAGGTTAAGTTCGAACGAATTTTTCATTCGCGGGTTTGTGGATCGCGACTGTTTTATGTGGATTGTGAACCGAGCGTGCTCAGAGCGTTCTGATGTTTTTTTTTGTTTTTCCTGTTTTTTTTTGGTCAAATGTGACTGGAAGTGTGCTTGCACATGTGTAATCAGCTTTTTCCTCTGGCTGCTCATCCAATTTATTCTGAGCTCATAGAGCGCGATCTGAACATGCTCTGACCGAAATAAAGAAACACAAATTTGAGCTCAGATGTGCCTGAGCTAAAAGAGAAACACGAATTTTTTGTATAACAGTTCAGGCTCTGCTCGGAAGTAAAAAAGAAAAACGCCTATAGTATACCAAATTAACAGCTCGTTATTTCCAATAGTTTCAATTGATTTGAATTGGGTCAATGCAAGCCGAATGTGTTCATGTCTCACCGGTAATAAAATAATTATTTTAACAAGACGATTACACTAGATACCGCACATCAGTGGCGGTTCGTCCATAGGAGCACATGAGCACGTGAACCTCCATCTGTTTCAAAACATTGTTACATTTCAATTATTATTTGCCACCATTTACCATTTTATTCACTCCTACAACTCAATGAATGTTCATTTTCCTCCTCAACATGTTGAAAGCACACAGAACAAAGTATGTATGTACGTACGTATGTATGTACACAAAGAAGAAAAGAGAATGAGAAACAAAAATCTGGGTACACATCGCTATCACTATTCTACATGTTGCGAGAGCAATCGCACGTGCGATGGGCTATGATATGGTATCCATGAAAGTTTTATAAGTATGCGTGTGCAAAAAGCCTTTTACAAGAACAACAATGGGAGTTTGGTTGCCTTTATCAAGCAACAACCTGAGCACAGAAAAATTGTGCTCCGTTCATGGAATGTATACGTTGCGTACGAGGGAAGTGGATACAAAAATAAAACTTTGAATTTGTTTGCGATTCTCGGAAGAAGAAATTGTAGTGTCAATTGCAGTAAATTTGTCGGTTGAAGGAAGAGTGTTGTTCTTGTTGTTGTACGTTGTTTCCTTAAATGATAGATTTTCATGAAATTGGTAAATTGCAAAATGAAAAACTGTTGTTTTTTAGACTAATATCCACATTATTTTGTAGTTTACAACCAAAATATGGAATCTGTGAAATTAAACGTTTTACTATTGCAAAAATAATGTGAACCCTTGAAATCAAATGTGACGAGCCGCCACTGCCGCACATGTAACCAGACAGAAACAAACCCACCATTCAAGCAAAACAAAGTGACTGTCTATATTGGTAGCACGCGATCTAAATCGGTTGCAATAATAACTCATAACTCTCATAGCATGCGGTATCCATTTGTAAAGGTGAACTACCAGAGATTATCTTCTCGGTAAACACGAATCCACCAACAACGAGGAGAATGCATTCGCCGACAATGGTCTCTACAATGTGACAATAACAAGGAAAACAATTTAATTTACAATGCCAAATTGGTGGACGGCCGGCGCGGCGTGTTCATAACTCGATTTTTAATGTCCATACAGACAAATGATTTGTTAAATTTATTTTAAGCGCTCAAACATGCTAAAAAAATCCTGTATATTGACAGTTCAGTGCACTTGCGTTCGATTTCGCTGCATATTCTCAACTTGAAGTCTTTTGTAATTTCGGTTAAGCTTCACAGGGCAGTGCATAAATAAATATTAATTAGATTTGGTGTGGGGAAAGTGATGTGTCTACAAAATGTGTATTCTCCGTTGTTATGAAACCGTTTTAAATTATTGAGAACACGGAGTTATTCGACTAATTTTATGTTTTCAATGATTTTATAAGATTCCTAAAAACGTGTTCTTAAAGTGGTAATTTACATGCAATGTTAGTTGCAGTTATGTTACGTTTTTTGTTTTTGTCGCTAAGTTCTAGCGATTCATTAAGTACTGAGTTACATAATCTGGAAAAGAGCGCCACAACCAAAATATAAAATACACCCACAGTTGCTGAGTGCATTAATGAATACTAACTCAATTGATCTTTTTTTTATTTAACAAATTTGAATAATGTACGAGCTATATCAATTTACTTAAATGCTTCTTGGACAGGTGTTGAATAAGCCGCAGGTATTTAAAATAATTTTTCGCAACCCACGTGTTTTATTTGTGAAAATACGTGCAGCTGGAAAGAACATCACTTAAATTGTTGTGATCTGGTTATGTTTTCCTGGTCTTTAATCGGCTCAACACTTGTGCCGGCTGTAATGATAAAGAACTCACGAGGACATTCCACACTTTCTCTGTCACATCAAGAATTGGACACTTGGGAGCTAATATAATTACATCCAAAAGACCATTCAATAACTCTCTGATGACTCACTTGACAGGTATGAGTAATAATAAGGTATAGGGAGTAACGAACCTAAAGTTGGTACGGCTTAGCCCACTTAAAGGGCATCACAAGAATTCACTAGACGAAGAAACCTAACCTCACGAAATTAACGTTTGTCAATGTGATTTTGTTGTTTTTTTTCCAATGCAAAAAAAGGAATAAGAAAATTGATTAACTTCGAAGCGTAATCATATTCAGTGAATGCAACACCACAAGCCCACCGCATCGTCGAAACCATTTAATCGACACATGTTTCGTGCCTCTCATGGTTGACCACAATTCTAGGTTCAATTCCACACAGCAACCATGTCCGTGTGTTGTTACCTCACTCCCAATCTAGGTTACGAGGGAAAATCAAATTTCCAAGCGGAAAATTGATTTCGCAGCACCACTGGACTATAAAGATATGGTGCGATATGGTTAACTTCTTTTTTTTTAATTTGGAATATAATTAATTACACATATAGCAGTGAGGATTTGTTATACACCAACACCTATACAGCAAGACAAGGACATTTTTGCCAAAAGTTCATCGTGATCTTAGATCGCACACCAATTGGGATTTTTTTCAATTCGGTTGTTTGATTTAAATCGAAATAACTTTGTTGCCATTTTGTGGGTGAGTTTTATTGGATGTTCATTCAGTTAAGCAGACACCACATGAGGGAAATATGGGTAAATTTATGATCACTATTAAAAGGCGATACATATTTGAAATGCACTGCAGGAGATTGCTCAATGAGGCGATTGTAATTTATTGCGCAGTGAATTGGAGAATGTCTGTTTTCATAACGAATTGAATGACATTAGAGTATGCGTAACTCGTAACATATTTACTAACGGAATTTTTCTAGCGTTCACTGTTTAAGGTGTATTGTTGTTTAAATTCGAGTGATTTGTAATTGAGATTCTATTACAGTATGACACAGTGACGGACAGCATGCATTATATTAAGCTACAATGCCGACATCTTTGAGCGTAAGAAGCTAATACAGTGGTTGATGCGGTGAACTTGACCTCTGGCATAAATATAGTGCGGTTAAAGTGATTCAGTGAGTCTATCTTGATTGCTTTTAACAAAATAACGCAACCGCATTTTAGAGTGAGTTTAATTATTGGTAACAGCGGTATGTTGAGAGGTTAAAGTATAATTTGAAAGAACTAGGAAGTCAAAAACAGTATAATAGTAATAATAACAGTGTTAGAAATATATTTTTTCAATTATAATTTGTGGAACAATAGGGAATGCATGTATGCAAATGCATGCAGTGTCTAACCAAACCAGATGTGCGCAAACTAACTGCGTTGCATTGTTGCATATGCCTTAAAAAGAACGAAAAAAAAAGTTCCAGGCCTGCATAAAGTTATTCAACAACTGACGGAAACGATTTCCCATAAAATAAATCTCAGAATGGATGATGGGAGTTTTTGGAGACCATTTACAAGAAAAAAAAAACAACCCAGAATACAACTTTCATCAAATTTTGAATTGTCAAAGAAGTCGTTAAATATTTGACGTGAGTCAAAATATCCCAAGGAAGACAACGTTTTTGTGAGAAATACGTGTTATTTCTTGAGAAAAAAGATAACTAACAAACAGAAAACAAAACTTAAGCCACGTATGACCTGCTTAATGACTAATGACGACAAATGACTTAAGAAAAGCCGTGTAAACATCGGAGCCAACAAGTGCAAGAACTTCACTCGAGTCAAAGTTTGGAATCATGTCAAGCTACTTGTTATGAAAGGCGATAAAAATGTCCAAAAACTGCATTTTAATTATTCTCATAAAAAAATAAACAAATTTTATTTCCACCAAAAAAAGTCTGATAAAACAAAAACCGTAAAGAGACACTATGTTGTCAATGAATAATTAATGTCATGTTACCTCTCAAGGTAGCCGCGCACACGGTAACCAAATTAACCACAATCTGATTTTTTTTTTCATTCTCTGTCTGATTACTAGTTAACTACTTAAATAGTCTAAGGTAAACCTTGCAATATTTCTTTTACCACCCAGTTCTTAACTCAGTCATGAGTCGTGTTACCATACCTAGATTCTCTAATTGCCGTCAGCCGCTTATGTCTAAAGCAATTTGTTGCAAATTACTTGAATCTTTGGAATTCTAAACTGGAACGAATATGAATGTCTGCTCTGCCCGTTGCGGCAGAACATAAAACATTCCATTGCATGCGAGTATTTAATTAAAATTTAACCTTCCACCTATAAATTGATTGTTAATTTTGAGAAACAAATAATGCTCGCGTTGGAAACTGTGAACTTTGCCTAAGAGCGTCATTGTCATGCGCACAACTCGCCCACTACCCACAGAGGCAGTAAAAACAAAATGGAAACTGCAACTTCGTCGCATGACTAATGGTAATCGAAAGCCTTCCGGTTTGAAAGTACACTGTGCACCAGTGGCGGCTCGTCACATTTGATTTCAAGGGTTCACATTATTTTTGCAATAGTAAAACGTTTAATTTCACAGATTCCATATTTTGGTTGTAAACTACAAAATAATGTGGATATTAGTCTAAAAAACAACAGTTTTTCATTTTGCAATTTACCAATTTCATGAAAATCTATCATTTAAGGAAACAACGTACAACAACAAGAACAACACTCTTCCTTCAACCGACAAATTTACTGCAATTGACACTACAATTTCTTCTTCCGAGAATCGCAAACAAATTCAAAGTTTTATTTTTGTATCCACTTCCCTCGTACGCAACGTATACATTCCATGAACGGAGCACAATTTTTCTGTGCTCAGGTTGTTGCTTGATAAAGGCAACCAAACTCCCATTGTTGTTCTTGTAAAAGGCTTTTTGCACACGCATACTTATAAAACTTTCATGGATACCATATCATAGCCCATCGCACGTGCGATTGCTCTCGCAACATGTAGAATAGTGATAGCGATGTGTACCCAGATTTTTGTTTCTCATTCTCTTTTCTTCTTTGTGTACATACATACGTACGTACATACATACTTTGTTCTGTGTGCTTTCAACATGTTGAGGAGGAAAATGAACATTCATTGAGTTGTAGGAGTGAATAAAATGGTAAATGGTGGCAAATAATAATTGAAATGTAACAATGTTTTGAAACAGATGGAGGTTCACGTGCTCATGTGCTCCTATGGACGAACCGCCACTGCTGTGCACACAGTCCGCCTAATGCGAAACGAAAGATAATCCGTAACAGGATAAGACGTTTCTTTTCTTTTAACAGTTCAGAGAACAATTACTTGCTTTCTTAGTATTTATTATAATAACGAACTAGCCCTTTTGCGATTCGTTAAATTTTCGAAATACATGTATTCGTTATAAAATTGAATTTTTCACTTGTTCATTGTGTGCTAATGGTCGGTCGGTTAAGGAAGTACCAAGTGCTGCCAACTCCAATATGTCCAACTGTCAATTTTCCCGCGGAGAGGGTGAAATATGAAATGTGATAATAATTGTTTCACTTCCTTGTACTAATGGGCGATTATCGTACTCACTGATCCGGGTGATTGTTTCCAAGCGAAATGAGCATGACTCGCGTTTGTTGGCTGCTCGGTGCGAGACTACAGACTACAGGGGTCAAATGGGTTATTTATAGAAAACTGATGCTATTAATCGAAAATTGGTAGTATTGGTTGTGCGGAGCGGCGGTAGAGCTACGAGTTTGAAAATGGCTTTGAAGTTGTTTCGCATAATTGAGACTTGAAGGTGCAAGTTATTACCGAAGTAGTAATTATCGAATTGAGGATTCGGATTGAAACGAATGCTGAAGGTCGTCTAGGTAGAAACAATACTTCGATGAACAGGCTTTTTCAACCAGTTGGCGTGTGCGCCAAGACTTCTACCAATTTGGACTGCATTGAAGTAAATTGTAGTTCACTGCTTCTTGAGTGTTTGAGGAATTGGAATACACGAGAAGATATCGCAATGTAAATGGGGATTACCAATCAGAAATTAAATCTAGCTATTACGTATTGGGAGAACAAAAATAATTTGCAAGCAAAAGTTGTTTTTACTTTGGAATTACATGAGTATATCTTAAAACCCCATAGTTTGGGGAACTATTTCGTGGACTCATTTCAATTGATAAAATTGCGAATTGCCACCATTGTGTAATGAAATATGAAGGGGGTCACCCTGTAACCACCCTGCTTTGGGTTCACTGTTGGATTTAGGGTAGGTTCGAGGTTTTTTACTTGCATTTTTTGTTTAATTTTGAAATTGTTACTTTGTTTTATTTAAACATGACGAACTTTGTATGCGGGGTTATTTCATAACTTTTTGGGGACTTACTTCATCTGGGATTTTGGGAATAATTTCGTAATGAAATTAGGTTTTTTCATATTCATTTTGAGCGATTATTTCATTGCTGGGGTTACTTTCGTAATAACATCACTAATGCATAACTAGATTTGCTTAAGTAATTGCTTGAACATATTAGGGGTATTCACGATTCGATGTAAAAGGCCTAGTAAAATTGCGAAATTTTATTTTTTTTTATCGGATCGTGAACGCACTTTTTCTCATGTATAGCAAAACTGAAACAAATGACAGCTCCAGCTGGACAATTGACATTTGCTTTGAAAAAAAAATTTCTGTCCATTTTTTCACTGGATTTTCCCTTCTGCGGCGCCTACATTTGTTTTCCATTCTCTTTATTTTTTTCTGTTAGCTATACACAGGAATCAAGAATTTAAATGAACTGTCAACTTCATAAGGCTACTCTGTTGTATTTTTCGGTTGCAATAGGGTCAGGGTATAGATAAAGTGTAAAAGTGTTGCGAAATTTTATTCTGTATAGTTTGTTGTTGTAGTGCAAAAAAAAGTTACACTTTCGCATTTTCGCAATGATACAAGACCAGTTGCATCGAATCGTGAATACCCCTATTGTATTTGTTTGTTGGCAAATAACTGATGTAACTATTCAATTTCCTTCTCAAAAATCACTAAAGATACAGTATTTTTGTTATTTAGCTGCGCTTCTTTGGCGCTTCTTTGGCAGCATTGTTGGCATTTGTAACTTTTATTTGAAGTTAAATGACAAAATAATTGTGAATTAGAAAAGCCAGTTATGACCGCAGGAAGAGCAGTAACAATACCACTTGTCTTTTCCTAATGTTGAACTGACAACTGAGATATTTGAATTCTGACATTCAATTGTTTGTTTGAAATATATAAGACTAGAGACATTTAAATTTACTTTCGCTTTCTTCTTTTCAATAGCGCAAGTCTATAAGTATTAAAAAACGTCTGGCGACAGATTGCAGCTTAATGGATGACAATACAGCAGCGGATATTATGACACCTGGTGCTTGTTAATTTTTTGAGCGAGATGTGGCTCTGGAACACATGAACTACGAAATAACAACAGCAAATAGATTGCTGATACAAACTTTTTCTATGTACTTCGCTCTCTTTTGCTTCGGCATAAGCCCTGCATACCTACGATCCAAAACGTCTACCCATAAAAGGTATGCGAATTCGATACTGTCAATAATATGTTCTCTCAACAAAAGTGCAAAACATACCCTATAATAAAAACACACATTCCTAGCGGTCGCATCTGCTACTGTGCATATCTACACAGCCATATATCATAGACGTTTCGTATATTAAAGGCAAACAAAACTCCACTCCGCACACACTCGATCAATTAATCACTATCTGATTCAAGTAGTAATTTAACACCTCATATAGTATCCAGCCCACTTTAAACCGCATATCAAATTAAGTCTGTTTTTAACACCTTTCTTCCTCATTTGGCAATAACACCGTAAACAATTTTCTCAATCCCTCTACGCATGCGCGCAATGCGCATAGTGTGAGGCGACGCAGCGCCACATCGTGCACATTCAAGCTTAGACACCATGCAAGTCTCCAGTTGAGGTGCCGCGCCTCCTTTACGTAGCAGCCCCATCTACACACATGCGTGTTGTGTTCGTTGAATCTAGTCCCGTCATCGACAGCCGTGCGCCAAAGCGACGATTGAACGACTTTTGTCGCCTGCCGTAGAATAATTTCACGAATTCAAGTTCAAGATAGAGGCTACTCCAACTGAGCTTACATCAATATTCAGATAAAAAAAAAACACACAAAAACTAAAACGATCGTACTACATTAATTGATTCGTTAACCTGTCTGCGAGCGTAGCCGTGGACTTTATTAAATTCCCAGATAAATAACACGCACTGGAATGCTATTCATTAAACGTAGCACCACCGATCATATGCGTGGACCGCTAAAACGCAATCTCGATTGGGAAACTATACAGGCATAGATGCAGGTATAAATATTAAGTGTGTGTAATGTTGCACAATGACACCTGTAAAGGGAGACACAGAAAAAAAGACAAGGCTATGACACATTGTGTCTTGTTCGATTGCTACTCGATGGTAGGTCTCATACCATTAGCTATGAGATAATGACTATTGGGCAATTGTTTATGTTTTCTGATTGACAGATGCTGAGTGGAATTAGTTCCACTTTTAGACACACACTGGGACAAATCAAGTTTTGCATTAAATTAATGGGTTGTATCCACATATGGGACGATTGCATACAAACAAATTGAACGACACTTTAGATCTAGATTGGACATCTATTAAGCATTCTTTTATAAATTCCTAGGTCAAGGTGGCACTCTCTCACCTTGAAAGCGTATTGTTCCTATAGATTGAAAAAAAAAAAACCAGTACATGCAGCTCTAACTTGTAATAAACTGGTCACTTTGAAACAGGTGGCAATGGTTTGACTTATCGTGTTTGTTTTTTAAGCGTTCGGCTTGATTTGAAATAAAGATTAATCTGATAAGTACTTAGTACTTAGAGAAATGTAGTAGTTAATGTCCAACCAGTTATGGTCGTGCTGGAAGCGACCCGAAGTCTTTTCTTTTTTCTTAATCCGAAAGGGAAGCTTGTATAAGAGGCCACGTCCGGGTCATGGGAATATAGCATGCGTGTCTTTGATTGAAGGTCAAAGCAATTCGTTATATGAAAAATATTTGTTTTTTCTCTTTGTCATTCTATCGTTTGAAATGTATGAATGTAGACAAGCGGTTCGGTTGGAGCGAAAAAAAAAGAAGTCCATTAATGTGCAGGTGTCCATTAACCATAATTTATCGATATGATCAGAATGAATACATTTTGTTTGTTTTGTTTGTTTGAAATATTATCAGTTCCTATTTCGTTCCAAATTATGCATAATTTGCGTTGGTCACGTAAGCGCCGTCATCAATCTTGATCTGTATATTGATCTTAAGAATGCTCACAATTTTGTAAGCCGGACTTCTTATACATCTGTGAATATCATTTGAATAAAGTACACCCGAAGGCATATACACTTACTTTCATTATATATTATTGCAGTAATTTCTTCTTTCTTCGTATCTTCTCTAAACATTCCAACAATCATTTCGGGCATCAAAATTATTGCCCGTTATAATTCCAAGCAATGGGTTGCAATTGCTATTGTTCAACCAGGAACAAATTTCACAAGGGTTATAGAATTTGAAAAAAGAGTCAAAGAACTACCAAACATGTCAAAATTGCATTACACTTTCGACTTGTCGGAGACACAAACATTTTGATGCGTCCAATCCATCGCGTTGATAAGAATGGCAACAAAAACATATTGCAGCAAGCAAAGCATCTTCGACAACAAAAATAGTTTCCAATTCTGCGGATGTACGTATCAGTGACTGGTGTCACTGTGGCATTCAATTTTCCTGGATTATGTTTACGTACGTAATCGTATACACATTTCTTTCATTCATCAGAACTTGTTAAGCTTAAGTCATTTGTGCTTTGTTTTAACTAATTACCTAGGCAAATCGACCTATCAAAAAAACGGGTAACTTCTCGAGTGTCAAATATATTTCGGGTAACAGTGCTGCCAGACTGCTTTTCTGTTTGTTTATCATAATTTATATTAGTTCGACTTGCAAGCCTTTTGAATTATTCTAAATGATTCCCATTCGCTCGAATCCAACGGGCGCAAAATTTGGGTGTTTTAGCTGCATTCCATAGAAAACTAGTTCTTATATGCGTTTGGCGCGACGCTTAACATATAGCCATCAATGGAAGACGATATAAATAAACTTAGCAGCTGCCATAAAGATTTTGTTATCGACTGTCAAAATTTGTTTGTCAGAATTAGTTTACAAACAAATCAACGAAATCGAAGTGTATTAAGGTAAAATGTCAAAAGAATGCTAGAGCTGCAGAAAGTGATCTAGATTTAATTTTTATTTTTATTTTCCAATTGAAAATTTGATTTTACTGCATTAACGACTAATGAGGGTCTTTTAAAGTAAATGTAGTAAAAGTAGACTAATGACTGCGGATCCAATTTAAAAAAAAAGTCATTCAGATGGTTGCATAAGCGCTTGGGAAATGGTAATTAATTTAACCGAGCTGGCCCCATTTGAGCTAATTATATACCAATCGACATTTGTTTGGTTTTATACATATATTTGGAACAGTTTTGAATGCAAAATGGGCGTGTACGTAAAAAATATCTACCCGTAGGCGAGAATTCGTGTAAGCTTATTATCTGCTTTGGAAACAAAATCCGACTAATTCGAGGTTCAAAAATTATTTGTTGCTATTTGGTAATCACTTCTTGATGGTTAATTCGATTTATTGGATCATACATTTACAAGGAAACACGGTAAATGATTGGGTAATTATTCAACAGGAAGCCTTTTCCGCGGCTATAAAACAAACTGTGTAATGAAAGTTGCCCCCAACAGAATGGTTTGGTATAATTTTTATCATTTTTCATGTGTATTATTAAAAGCGCTCTACATCTTTGCTTGTTGTTTGCAGTAATTAAAATCGATAATTGTGTGGTCAGTAACTATGTATGGAATAAAGAAAATAGTTGCTTGTTGCACAGTCATGATAACTCCATTAAAGTAAATAGTTAGAGCAACAGATCCATAAAGGATTAAAAGCCTAGCTTATTGCCTCATCTCAGTGCGTGATTTTTATTTTTTGTAAATTCAATTCGGCCTTCGAAATTTGCATGTAACTATCCGAATCGTTCATGAAGAAATTTATCTCCGATATGTGAATTTAAAAGGGCGGCTTATTGTCCCTTTTTAACTAGTTATTTCTCTGGCAAAGGGCGAACCGTAAAAGATTCAACAGAGCAGAGCCTCTAGATAGATATTTTTTATGCGCTTACACTTTTAACCTTTTCGGTCTACAGGAAGCGAGTTCCAAAGCTCTGTTATCTCAAGCAGATTAATAGAGCTGTAAGACCGTATTTCCGTATGCGCGATGTAAATAACGAATCACATATTAACAAATTTTAGAAAACTCCTAAGTTGCATTATATCAAAGAGATAAATCCTCATTTCCCTCAAAGATGCCGCGAAAACTCAGTTATGATTTAAAAAAAAACTATACTTACAAGTTTCATCTTGAGATGTTTGGTGGTACTGTAGATTGTGTATCCGGTTAGGTACGAGCAGTGATTCAAGAAAAGATATCACAATATGAAGCACTTTTCACAGAAATTTAGATAGAAAACAGATTCTCACAGCAAATGAGCACAATGAATATTTTCACAAAAAAATGGCGCCAAGATGTATGATTTTTTTTTATGTAATTTCTTCTTCTAAGAATATTTATAAAGCAAAACTACAGGTACACAAGTAGAAATTTTGTGAAGGAAAAAAACAGATAAAGAAAACAGCACGAAAGGAGGAAGGATGAATTTATAGACAACCAAAAGCAATTTTGAATTTTTGTTCGTAACCGCTTTAAGCCTTCGGCTTTATTCACACAAGCATCGAGCGAGAATTTATATTTTAAATAATATGTTCTATATTGTAAGACGATCAAACGCTTAATGATATGGCTTGGTCTCTGTTCGGTTGGTTTTATATTAAACCGAGAATACTCTCAGTTTTCCATAGCAGGGTAGCGCGCGCACGCAAAACTCTCTTAGCAGTGGATAACTCTTTTGTTGCATACACCAATACACCATCGATATAGCTTCACCACCTTGGTGGTTAGCAGCAAGCTATTATTAACAAAAACAAAACAAAAAACACAAAGCCACACGATATTATAGAAAATCCACAAACATAAGCTACCGGGCGCGCGCGCGCGCGCAACTAACTCAGCTAACAAATAATACCGTGTGCACAACAAACGACAGATTTGCTGGTTGTGTTGTATAACACTTACGTGCAAATACACACTTGTGTTTCGACAAACAAACACATTTGAGTGTATCTCTGATTCCTATACTCACTATGCGCAGGGAATCATCCCATCCGTGATGTGTTTCTGGTGGTTGTGGTGGTTGAAGTTTCTGGGTCCAGGAAAAGCCATACACACTTTTACTCTCGTTTGCACAGCTTGGCGAGATACATTCAACCTAGGAACCAGTTCTACTTCGGACTGAAAGCGAAAAGCGACAGAATTCTCAGACGGAATTATTTTCATCAGATCTGACAGAGTTCCACTAGTATCATTCTTTATTTGACCGTCGAGTCGATTTAGCTACGACTAACAGAATCAGGTTGAATACAGATTCTCTTTCGCTTAGCCAAATCCAAAGAGAGACAGAGAGAGTGGATTGACCATGAAACTCGCAAGTGCACGTATGCATGCGGCTTTGAGACACAGTGCACTTTTGCGAACGGTAATTGGGTTTAGGAATTTGCATTCCATGTACCTGGGCGTATGAGTAATAAACCCGAAGGCAGACCTACTATTGGTGACTTCGGTAACCGTTTCCGGATATATACCTACGTTTGTTTTGTCACTTAACTTGTGATTGTGAGGTATTGAAGGCTCGTGCAGCCTTTGAATTAAATTCGATGTGTAGACATTCGAATGTTAAGAGCTCCGAAAGTAATGCCGCAAAACTCGTTATTTCTGAACTGAACTGTATTTATTGCTTTTTAATAGAAAAAGTTCTTAAAATTTCAATTAATGCTTTTAAAATTATATAAGCTGGTTTTCTAAGCATTAACGGATATATAAGTGAAATTGGTTCCTTCCAAAGCACAGAAAGAACACGTATAACTGTAAAATTAAAATGCGATTACGCCCACATTTTAAATTGTTCTTTTAAGTAACTACGTGGGCGTATACGTAACATTTTTAATGTCAGAAATTCCTGTTTAATTTTGTGGAACAATTCTTATTACTTATTCAAATCGCAGCTAAAACTGTTTTTTGTTATATAAAAATAAAGCTGCATTTCAAAATAGAACTGAGCCTCCACCAATTTGGACTTGAATTTGGCAGCACTGTATGCATTAGCCATTTTCGAAATTCAATTGTCAAACAAGAATATTCAAGTCGAATAGACTTACGTGGAGAGAGCTTAAATGGACTTTTTAATCTTGCAATATGAAGGACAAGGACAAAGGACATAACTTCTTGGACGATTTAAAAAGAGTAGTTCATAAATTTCCAATGCTGATTTTAGGCGCACAATGTTGCATTTCACTGCCAATCCGTGAATTATCCTGACAGCTTTCCGAAGATCAACACATAATTTTTGTGCAAGTGAGCTGTCAAAATGAAGAAAGTATTCTATGAAGCGGTGAAAAGCGATTCTTCAGCTAGTATGTATTTTTTATAACAAGAATAATTTTTTGCGTTTCTCCTGCTCAACCATACTTTACAAACTGACCATTTTCTAGAGCAACAAAGAGCTATACTTACTGAACTATATATTTTACCCACGGCAATGACAATGACACACAAACAGACACTTAAAATGGTTGCATATATCCGAAACGCCTAAGACGTTTTAGTAACTGGAAATACCAAATTTTCCTGAATATTATGAAAAAGCCACAATAATAATTTAAAATGATTTATCGTTAAGAAAAAACATTCAACGAACTACCGTCAAAAGCGCCTCCCAATTAAAAGATCTTTTCTCACCTGAGTTGAAAATGAGTGTCATTGACATTTAATTACTTAAGTTTGCGATATAAATTGCCAGCTGGGTCAGTTCAGGCGTCCTTACAAGTATAAAAATAGAATTCCATTTCCACATAAGTATACCTATGAAAAGCTATTGCATGCATTCACCTTAGAGGCCGGACAAGTATACCTAACCAACTTGTACCGGTTTTTAATTTTATGTAGCCTATCCATCATAAACTGACGAAACTTTATAGAGCAATATCAACAATCAAACACTGTTTGCGAAACAATATATTAAATAAAATAATCAGATTGATTCTGAGAATAAATCCTGTTGGTATATAAATATGTATACGAAAACGATTTCAAAGAAATAAACTTGCTTCACTCTGACAAGGATGTATGGAATTTGTTGACCCCCACCAGTTGTGGTGTTTGGGATTCTCTTCCTGACAGAGTGCATCGGGCATATTTTCCCTAGGTCAATGTTCGTAATATTGATTGCAGTTTAATGCGATATTTTTTTTATATCCGCTCAAAAGGTTTTAATGAATAATCCGCAAAACGAATTAAGAACAGAAACAAAGTTAAAAAGTCGTTGAAATGTCAGTGACAGTGTGTCATTCTCATGAATTTATTATTCATTGTTGTCGATTGGGATCGGCCATTATGCATAGGGTATTTGAAGTATTGTGACGTGTATTGTCCAAGGTTTAATGTCTTGTATGGTCTCTCTTATTTCATGTTAAACTCTGTGTGAAGTTGGAAAGGTTGAAAGCGAAGAAAAGCGTACTTAAATCGATGGCATTCTCGCTTACAAATTTCTATAAAACAATTACTGGGTTAGTAATGAAAGAGGACAAAGAAATGACTGATCAATTAATCTGTCATATTGTAATTAGTAAGTTCATAATTGATAAAGTAGACTGCGCTGACATTTGCAATTCACTTAGTCACAGGTTTTCATTTCACGCCAATCGGAGTTCAATGAGATCAGATTTTTTTTTTCCTTGCAGCAGTCATTGGTCTGTGCACATGTATATGTAGATAATTATTTTTCATTACGCACATTGCCCATTGTCGGAAGGCAACCTTCGAAGGTATCTTCTTCTTCAATGTTAGTTGTCATGATATGCAGGGGCATAGTAAAAATTAACACGAAATAGTTCAACCGAAAAGCATAAAAATCTTTAAAGTATAATTTACGGTTCTAAAAAGTTAATTCAAATTGCACAGTAATAAATCTTTCTAGTTTAGCAACAAATATAAGAAGAATACTGTTTGGTAATTAACTCTTTTGTCCATAGCACGTAATCCAAATTGCTAACTAATCAGATGTATTCACATTATTCGGTTAAGTGATAAATTTAATAGATTTCGCAATCGAACACTCCTCCAAGAATAACACGTCTGTTTAATGAGCATTTTTTTTCAACAAAAAAAAAGTAAAGTCATATATTTGACACTTCTAAGATTAGATTCACAAATGTCAAGTAGAAGTGAATTGGTCTCTTCCATGTTGACTTGATTTCTTCAAGTGCTGAAGAAAAACAAAAGAACAAACTGCAAGGGTCCGTCAGAAATAACCCGCTGAATGTGTTTTCAGAAGTTTGACAATAGTACTTAAAAAAAAACAGAAATAGCTAGCGGGAAAATGGTGGCAAAAGTCAGTATGTGTAGTGTATATGGCAAATATCCAATACCAAGCTAAGGGCAGTAAGAAATTTTAAGTCACGGTGATGAAAAGAAAATGGCGACTCTCTCGATAACTACGTAGGTTATCGAACCGGAATATATAGACTGTTCTTTCAGGGCCAAATCAATGTACTTTCCCTTCAGGTTGGCTGCCGTGCCGTCAAAATAATTTCCCGCAAAATTTTGTTCCTCGACCATCAACTGATCTTTGCAAGTCAATGGACGAACGCTTTCAATGTTGCTCAAAAAAAAATCGTTTTTAGGAAAAATCGATATACCTATTTTTGACGACTTAAAAAAATGTTGATAAGTATTTATCACAGCTTCCATAAAAGGCTGCAGATATTTAGGTCTGTGTAAATCAGATTTGCGAACAACTGACAGTCTGGCTGACTTGTATGTATTTGCAGATTAAGATGATCAAAGTCAAAAGATAGGATTTTCGGAATACGGATCTCCACGTAACTACACGGATAGTTTGGTAGTAGCTATTGTCATATTTGCTATTGTGTATTTGTCCCGATCACGTCGGGAAGATGTAAATTTGTTCGATCATTTGGTAATTATAGTTGGCGTGCAAGAGCGAAGATCTATTTGTATTAATTTGATTGAGTGCGATTGTATCAATGATGCTGCGGGTGAATGTTTCTCTCTTATGTGTTTCAATTATAATACTCCGTTTAAGGTACACTCCATGTGTGGACTAATTTGGGTGCACCAGTCTATTTTCTAACTGAGCAATTGTCTTATGATGACACTTATGCTCTTGAATTTCGTCAGACAGTTGGGGGATATATTATGAACCTTTAGTTCAATGCCCTATCCGTTGGTTTGCTGCGGCTAGGACTGTGAACACCGATACGTATTTCGATCAGATGATTAAATTCTAACTTGACTCTACAGTATACGATTAGATTAAAAATAAGCTGGAATATGAGTGCTGGTTTTCATATTAACTCATCCCAGTACAGGAAAGCTTGTACCCACATGCAAATTTCAAGTTCAATGACTTAAAAGACTGAATAAGTCCAAAAATGAAATCACGATGTTAATTCCGGTCTTCCGTTTAAACTTATTGAAGTTCAATTCAAGTAAAATTCGTGACAGCAATTTATTACTTTCTTCGATTCATTAGCATTGACTTGAGGTAAAATGTGTTTCTGGCACGATAATTTACTGGTTCATAAGGTAATGGAAGTAACCTACGTACTAAGAGTATGTATACTTACATTTAGAAGGGGTTATTACTGTCAGGTTGCTTGTGCATAAATTATCCGAAGAACAAAATTTAAATGAAACTACTAGTACTATTTTTGGTGGCGTAACTTAGAAAGACTTCCGGACATGTAGGCAGCAAAATTTTAACTCCGACAACCAGGTCTCTCTTTCTCCCTCTCTCTCTTTGCAGGCGGATACGTTAGCTGTGTTCACCAATCACCGTCCATGTTGTTTTGGGCCTACTAAATCGTTAATTTGTCATCTTTTTCCTCAGTATATTTGTGGACATTCAAATACAGTTAATTAATGCCTTTGCCATTTCTTAATGGAATTTCATATCTAAATAATAAAAACAAAATGCCATAAAGCTGTGGAGCATATTTTTGCTTTATGTATTCGAATAAACTGTCTTTGTCGTGTTTTGTTTTTCCGTATAGTTTTTGCCGAATCGCTGTTGGTTCTTTCATCGGTGCCTGAAACTCTTCGCCAAACAAGATCGTATTCCGTCGAACTAGATTTTTTTTTAATATCTATCCGATGATAACAAATCGGGTTCGCGTACGGAAACAAGATTTAGTAAAATTGGGTTTTGTTAAATGTATATACATATTTTAATTTTTATCGATGAAGATGAATTTTCGCAGACAAAATTCTTTATTTTTAAGCACCATAACTGTATAGTTTTTCCTATACAGCGCGACGGTTGTCTGTCATTTATCATTTTACTGGGCAAACAAAATTATTTTAGAAACGAAAATTTCTCCAGGCCTACCCTAATCTCGTTTTAAATTTGACAAAAAGATCAATGTTTGTTTTTTTTGCGGCCAACTCAATACATACAAGAACCAATAAAATTCGGATTTAAGGTTCGATTTGGCAGCAGAAATCTGAAATCTCAGATCAGACTCTGAAAAGCCAAATCGAAAACGATATTGAGTGTAAAACGAAAGCACGGAATTATCTGCACGCAGAATTGGAGTAGACCCTTAAGGTTGGAACACACTGGCTAAATTGCTTTGCTAGAGTTTATCTCGGCAGAATAATTGTGCAACTATTGACATTTCGCATAACTGTATACTAGACTTTATAAGTATCATTTCTAGGTCAGTATTAAATAAACTTCAGTCTACTTGTTCCATGCGGAGATACTGCTATAATTTAGCAGTAAGACTTTCCGCGGTACAACTTTGAACTACTATTTCTTTAGTGCCTTCGACTAGTTTGTATTTAAATAAATTTCCCAAACGCAAACGTTAGTTGAGAAATTTCGTAAAATTGAACTTATTTCTGACTAAAAATATATTGAGCTCAAATAACCATGTCGAATCCCTGAAAAGCCAGGTTTTTTTTCCACTGCGCCACTTCGCGAACGTCGGACGAACATCCGAGAGTATAACTGTCTTTAAAGAGCTTCTCAATTAGCCGTTTGGAATCGTCATAAAATTGTAGATCCCTTCCATTCGTTCCAAAAATTAAAAAACTCACACAAAACGAATGGTTGTGAGAAGCTAGAGGCCTTGGGTCCCTTCGGACCTGTCGTGCCAACTTTTTATTTATTTAACCATATTGACACCTGTCAATCAGATATTTTGGCAATTCAATTCTGCAATGGTGTGCTTTCGACATAATTCTAAATTGAAGCACATTCAACTATACATTTGGATATCAATTTGCATAGGAAATTCATTATTTAATAAGACCGCATGTAGGCGACAGAACAGAAAAATCCAACAATACCATCGAGCCAACTTTATCAAAACCATACTTCACTGCTATATCAAAAAAATTCTACAGAAGTCATTCAAAACAGTGTGCTATAGGAAATTTTGTACCAGATGCATGTCATTACGAGCAAAGTTTGGCGCTCGACCAACACCATCGGTTGTTGTCAATTTCAATGCCACAGACCGCATTCCGACAGCGTGGGATGTTGCATAAGAATATTGATCAAATTGATACCATAGTCTCATCTATCAAATTCCATTGGAAGGCGTGGAACGGACACTTTGAGCCAAAATATTTTTACACTGAAATAACACCTCCCGAGTTCGCTCAAAGTGTCAAACGAAGTTATACACTCAAACAATATTACGTATTGTATTAGTAAATTAAAAGCAAAATAAAATCAACTGCCCCTAGCTTGAAAATTTGCCAAGAACAAATACAAAAAGAAAAAAAAAAGAAAAGAAAAAGACACTATCAGCAAGGTGGTCAAGTATGCATGTCGCGCGCCAGCTTAAATTGTGTACCTACATGAACACCATATACTTGGTCTAAGAAAGAGCCAACAAAGTTTGTATATAGGTAGATATGGTGTGACCTTAACCGAGCGATAGTGGTAAGTATAGATTATAATCATTTATAATTATTGTGCGGTAAAATAGTGTCAAGTTAGAGGAACTTGAAAACCCATCTACTAGCATTAGGTTTAACCATGAAAAGGTATTTAACGTGTGGCCTGTGGCCTGTGGCCTGTGGCCTATTTGTATCGAAATGAAACAGTTAATTTGATATTGCTAATGTAAGACTCATGTTTCTTTATTTTACTTTACATTGGCAATAGAGAGTGGGGTCTATTGAAAGGTTACTACTCTCATTGCCCTTCATTTAAGCAGTGACACTCCCATTTAAGCTGGAAATACTGTTTTCAAAAGCAACATACTATATAACATGTTCTGCCTTAGGTATATCATTTTGAGACTGCTCGAGATAATTTTGCCTTGAGACCCAGTTTATATCAATTTTTGCTGATATTTCGAATTAGACAGAGCTGGACAGAGCTGGACAGAGCTGGTATATTTGTTCAGTTTGATTTGTGGCACAGTTGATGTATTTTTCCGAACAAATGGCGCGATGTCCTTTCCTCAATTCAATATTCTGACTAAATATTCTGTCGAATTTTTTTGAGGTAGAAAATGAGTTGAGTCAGAAAAGCAATACATTACACCAGGAATCTTCGGCAAACGAGTGGAACTGCATTTAGAGTGGAGGTCGCAAAGACTCGTCTTCATCCTAAGCTACGTCATACGTTATGCATACTTGAAATATTAAGGAGAGTCAAAGCTTTCTTAGTTGGCAGTTCGAAGAAACAACGCACCATCCTTGCCATGGAAGAAATATGCGGCAAACAATAGCAAGGAATGTGTATAAGGCTCAAAGAAACGAAGCAGACAAATAAAAAACCCGTAGTTAATGGTTCTAGACACTGGTCAGAAATCCATTAGGAAAAGTACTAACTTTTAGTAGATTTATTAATGCGTATCACATGGTTTTTAAAAAACTAAACAAATTTACAATTGTGAACTGCTGACGATAGATTGAATACATTTTCATTTACCTTTTACGGCGTTTTAAAAGTAATAAGTAGTTAATACAGCAATTTAGTCGATAAAACCGATTTCCTGGACAATTGTTTTTATAAATGCATCTTCCCACGACGACGATTATATGCTAATGCAATGGCGCATGTACCGCAACGATTTCTATTGAATTAATCAAAATAGAAATAAACCACATTTTTCAAGGCCAACAGAGTTGTTGTTACCAGCCCAACTAATAACTGTTTTTTTTCTATAGAATTGTAAGCAGTTCGTAGAAACACCCGTCTCTACAGCTCGTTTAATTGAAAGGCAATATCGGCATATGCCAAGTTCAAAGCCAACCAACGAACCTATAGTGCAAAGTCATTGTAGAATAGTGTTCAAATGTCAGCTCAATTATCACGGCGGTGTGACACACAAGCTGCATCCATATGCGCACTAGCGGCCTGCAAATGTGCAACCCGCACTCTAACTAATTAGGAGCATTAAAAGCCAATTAACGGCGACTAGGAAGGAAGGAAACCTCCGGATTATGCTAGCTCTATTAGCGATCGCCATATTGTAGGATGGAAATGAAAAACAGTCATGTGCAAATTATGGGGGAACAGATGTGCGATAAGCCGCCATAAATGGCGTATAAATTCAAGTTCAAGTGTCATGCAATCGGGCAACAAGTTCGATTTAATTTTCAAGTTCACCAGGGCAGTGTTGGAAAACAACTTTTCCTTTTTATCCGAACGGTTTTATTTGCACAAGTTTTTTGTTTTTCATTTCTGTCTCTAAAAAAGATAAATTTAATTTATTTTGCCTAAGAGCATTTTTTACACGGCTCGGAGATCACGTCGAACAGTATCAAAGCTGCGTGTATGCCTGTCCACACCGTGAGCTGTTCGGCACAGGCGTATACTTCATGGTTCATGCAATGTCGATCCCTTGACGCATGTGCGTTAGCTCTGTTGCTTTGAGTTGTGCCTCTGGCAGTCTAGTGCCGAAGTTGTAATAATGTACCGCAGATTGGGCATTATTTATCGACGTGTTGCTTGGTGGCGGCAAACGCATGTTCGAACGGTTATAACTATCAAGCTAATCGCGCAATTCATTATACTGTCAAATGCAGTTAGGTATGCCTTGCCTTTATGTTAATTCAATTAAGATGCTTTGTACGGAAATTGCACGTTTATAGCAATAGGATATAGGAAGTTCTTTAAGAGTTGTTTTGATCTCGTGAGTACTGGTTGTTTTAGAACGAATTCGTCGTTTGATTATGGATAACCCGGAACAATTGTTCAGTGTGTAAATATTGTCCCTGGGATTATGACAAGTGCGTTGAAAAAGTTGTTTTCAGACGGATTGAGAAGATTTGCGGAATTACTTCCTGTTGTACATTTTGTGCATATCATTGTGTACCTAACCAGATTTTTGCCTACTCGCGTGGTAAAACAGAAGCTTCGCTGCTAAAATTGGAAACAAATCTTAACAATTATATTTATTGATAACAACACCAACAACTTTTAAACGCGAAACTACTCAATCCTGACAGCACGAAAAAAAACTAATACGATTATTTAATATAGTTTTTGAGCACAAGGCGACACTGTGTGACGAACTTAATTATGGATGTGATATCAGTTGCCCCCATGTCAAGTTTTGTAGTATTTGAGAGCTTTTCAGAGTTTGGTCACTTCATATCTTGTAGTTAGGTAGGACCCGAATTAGACCGCCGGTAACGAAACAATCCCAGATACAATCCTAATGTGGTATTCGATTGGGCGCTCTCAGAGCACTTTTTTTGCCCTCAGAACAATTTTTATGTTCGTTTGGTACAAAAAAAAGCAATCTTTTTCAGATTTCAGAGCACTTTTGCGAATCTAGATATTTTCTCAGATTTGCTTCAGATTTACCAATACAAATGCATTTGAGTTTGACAACTGGTGGATGTTTGTTTACATTTGCGTGAATTTTTTCTACAGCAAAGAAAGGCATTGCATCGGGTGGATCTATTTTCGTAAATTATTTGTGTACAAATATTTAGAAATCAATCGGGAATGAAATTTCGAATGTTTTAATATAAAATTTAACCAGTGAATGGAAAACGCATAGAAAAGTGTCGAAGACTAAACATATTGAAGTCGCACGCATATCAACACAAAAAAGAGCAAGAGCGTTTTATGTTCGATTAGGCACACGAAATCTGAAATCTGAGGGCAAATCTGAAGAAGCCCAAAATAATACCACATAAATGTTCAAATTTATAGTTTTTTCTAGATTCAGATTTCAGATTTCGTGTTCCTAATCGAACATAAAAACGCTGTTGCTCTTTTTTGTGTTGATATTCGTGCGACTTGAATATGTGTAGTCTTCGACACTTTTCTATGCGTTTTCCATTCACTGGTTAAATTTTATATTAAAACATTCGAAATTTCATTCCCGATTGATTTCTAAATATTTGTACACAAATAATTTACAAAAATAGATGCACCCGATGCAATGCCTTTCTTTGCTGTAGAAATATTTCACTAAAATGTAAACAAACTCCACCACTTGTCAAACTCAAATGCACTTATATTGGTAAATCTGAGGGCAAATCTGAGAAAATATCTAGATTTGCAAAAGTGCTCTGAAATCTGAAAAAGATTGCTTTTTTTGTACCAAACGAACATAAAAATTGCTCTGAGGGCAAAAAAGTGCTCTGAGAGCGCCCAAACGAATACCATATTATTTGCACTTTTAAGTTCCCTTATTGACTTTACTGCCACCTATCGCCTATAATAACAAACATATTAAACTAACGAGTACCGGGGGCTTAATTTGACATTTCTTCACTGTATATTTTCGACGATTTCTAGAAAAATCCACCTGGGACTGGGAGCTGTTGTTTATAGCTACAAATTTTTGAGAATTCTATTCTTTCACCTGTGTGGAAACATTTTTTTACTTTCTTCTCAAAGCAACTCAACACAAAAGGATGCTTCACTGCTACAATCGAGGCTGTGGTCAAACCTACGACCCAAATGAAAACAACGATGGTAAGTATGAAATTTAAAAAAAAAAAACGATTGCATTTCTTCAGATATTATTAACAGACTCCTGTCGCCATCATCCTGGTGCTCCATTCTTTCATGACGCCTACAAGGGCTGGTCCTGCTGCAACAAAAAAAGTGTCGACTTTACAGAGTTCCTGAATACCAAAGGCTGCACCCTCTCGGCGCATTCCAATGTGAAACCGCCGGAACCAGAGAAGCCTGAAAAAGATGTTGATGTTCCAGTGCAACAGGAGATACGTCCGCCGATTACAAAGCAAGTGACGGAACGTCCTGATTTTGACGCCCCTGTCGTGAAAATCATACCAACTGTTGCCCCGGCTTTGATGGAGGCTATAAATAATTTGAATGGGAAAGCAGACAACAAAACTGGTGCAACGTTGTTGAAAGATGGGTAAGGTTCTGCTCATTAAGCTGATTCACAATGTATTAAGTTATTAACGTTTTTAGCGAAATTCCAATTGGGACGTCATGCTATAATCGCGGCTGTAACCAAACGTATTCAAATTCAGCTACTGACTACTCCGATTGTCAGCATCATCCGGGTGTTCCAATTTTCCACGAGGGACTGAAGTTCTGGTCATGTTGTCAAAAGAAGACTACCGACTTCACTGCCTTCATGGGTCAGGTTGGCTGTACGAATGGTGTTCATAAGTGGGTCAAGGATAATGAGGATAAGAAAGTGATCAGTTGCCGATACGATTGGCATCAGACTTCCTCAAATGTCATAGTTGCCATATACGCCAAGATGTACCACTACGAGAAGAGCACGGTACGAGTGAACCCCATTCGACTTGCTGTGTGCCTTGTATTTCCCGAGCAAAGTGATGCCGAATTTAATTTGGATTTAGAATTGAGAGGAGTAAGTTGAAGAAACACTTCGTCCAGTCTTTAAAATAAAAACCTTTCTATATCTCCAGTTAATCCGAGTGAACCAAACAACAGTACAAATGTATGGAACCAAAGTAGAGATAACAATGCCCAAGGCGGAGGCCGGTACTTGGGCAAACTTAAATTTCCCTCGACCTGAGGGCGCCATGAAAGCGCCAGTAAATATCCAAACCAACGAGAAGGCGCAAGACAGTGGTAATTCAGACTCTGATTTTGACTTGGATGACATTGAGCACATCTCCGGGGGTTTCAGACTAGCGGATATCTCCTAAAGCCGCCAATAAAAACAATAGTGTCTACCGAGTTATTGCGTTTTTATTCAATTGTCTACAAAAAAAAAATGGTTTCAAATTCTTATCGTTACGTTGAGATCACACGCTCGCCCTCAGTCGTCTTTTCCCGGCACGTAGTCCTCATCGTCAGATTCGAAATCTTCGCCCAAATCCAGTTCACCAATACTCTGGAAGAGTGTCTCATCGATTTTGACGTTTTCAATTGATTCGCCGGCCTCAAGGAGGAACTTAATGTCGGATTCGTTGAGAGTGTTGTCGCATAGGAAGAGCTCTTTGCCAGTAAGTTTCTTTCCTTCGTTTAAGATCTTTTCTCGCTTCCCTGCAATGCCGGTGCTTTCTTCGAATTCCAACTTCCATTTCATGAAAGTCTCTACGGTGACGCGCGTTCCCTCGAACTTCTTTCGCTCCTCTTCTTCATTTGCGTGTAATTTTTGCAAGCGATCAGTTTCTTGTTCGTTTTTGTGGTCATCCCAGCGTTCGTTGAGCCATTCCTGAGCACTACTTACTAAAGAGAAAATCATCTCCATACCAATATGCTCTTCGATTGTATTGGCTACGTGCTCCAGCAAAAGACGCTCATATGAGTCTTCAAAGTCGACAGCATCTTCGATTTCAACAACTGGCCCCTCGTCTGGATATTTGGGGGTATACGTGAACACAAGTTGGCAGGAGAGACCGTTCTGCTCTTCGGCGTAGAACTCTTCTGTGGCTATTGGAATTTTAAACTTATGCCAAGGCTCTGTTTCCAGGACTGAAATCGTTAAATATTTTGTGAGTGATAGTTTTCTAGTGTTGGATTTCGGTCTTACTTTCCATATCGCCACAGTAGATGGAATCCAGTGCTTCGATTTCATTGGACTGGTCCTCTTTGTAATTTCTACTCATTTTATATAAATCTAGGTAAATTACAAGCAAAATATTTCAATAAAGACAAAATTTTCTCCAGCAATTTAATCGACGTTGCTGTTATACTTTTCGGTTTGAGGGTTATGTTATGACAGACTGTCATTTCACTTCGTTACTGTCAAATGTTTTTTAGGACAAGGGAGTGATGACATTATACATTTTTATACCAAAGCCTTTATCAAGAAAGTTTTAAAAAAAATTATAATTGACAAATGGTACGCACCCACGGGTGCCCACGGGTATTAATGTAGTATTCGATTGGGTACTGTCAGGGGACTTTGTTTGCTCAAGTTCACTTTTTATGTTCGATTGGTTGGTACTACAAAAAATAATCTTTATTCGATTTCAGAGCACTTTTGCGAGTTGCTTCAGATTTACCAATGTGCGTTTGTGTTTAAGAACTCGAAACGCATTGTATTGATTGGGACGCAAAAAAACGAATGCCTTTATACATAATTTAACCAGTGAATGCAAAAAAATTAGAAAAGTGTCGCAGGCTACACATATTCCAATCACACTAATTTCAACAAATAATAGGACAAGTTACATTTTAATATTCGAATATCCATACGAAATCGGAAATCTGAGAGCGAATCTGAAGAAGTCTAATTGAATAAAACTTATACGATCATGACATTTCAGAAAATAGTAGTAGATTGGGTGTTACAAATTGGTATAATTAGGTCGAAATGTTATTTTAGTTTTTTTGACAGCGTACTTGGTACTTTTTTATCACCTGAATTCTTTATTGCGAGGTTCATTTTTGTTTGAAAAATACCTACCTAACTTTTTTGAAAAAGAGTTCTTTTTCTCAGCCGGAATGAAAAAAAAAAGCTAGACAAACAGATCTAAAACTTGTCCCAAATTTGAACATATCCATAAAAAATGTTACGGTCCCTTTAATGTCAATCTGACTTCTGTCAGCACTCTTCTGCACATTCGAGGTTAGTGATTTGTCTGGGGCCAGGTTTTTGTAAATTATTTTCGAAGTAATATAATTAATAATCAACTTCAGTATTGATAAAAAAAAGAATTGAAAATATAATTATTTATTAGCAAATAAAACTGCCGCTGCAAAGTTCCATATAAAATATGAATACTCGAATTTTTCTTTTCAGAAGTTCCACTTCATACAATTACATAATTGTCAATTGGAAAAAATGTCTCAAGCTCCAGTACGTGTATCTCCTCTAATCAAATTCGGCAGGTGGAGCTTGCTCCTAGTCGGCGTTGGCTATGGTGCCTTCCATCAGAACAGGCTTTCCAAGAAGGAAGAAAAGGTCCGTGAAATCGAAAATGCACAGAAGGCTATCCGCGATGCTAAAATAGCAGCAGAGAAGAAAAAGAACGCAGAGGCAGAGATCCGTTCTCTTGAAGAATTAGCCGGACCTAAAAAGTAGACTGGTTTCTTTTCGCCGAATTCTAGTTTATAATGATGTTGCATTGGATATTGGAATAAACTACAATATCCTAATGGTAATCCGTAACAAATTCAATAAATATAATTCATAATGAAAATGTGAGTTTACAAATGCGAAGTACCTTGCAGTTAGTCCATAGTTATTCTCGCCAACTTGTGAGGAAGATTCGTTGTCTATATCTCTGTCGATGAATATTTTTTGACAGTATTCTAGCATTAGGCAGGCTGTTTCAAACTGAAGTATGTAATCGATATCGATATAAGATGAATATAGTTTCTGGGTTATAGGAGAACGGTAAAGTCACTAATAACAATCACATCCGTAAGTACAAGTACAGTATGTTACACAGCTGATGAGCAAGAAAATAATATACCTGTTTGTGTGATCCCCACTAAGAAGTAATTTTCGTATGTATAAAGATCTTCAATCTGGTTAAAACATAATGGCTCAGCTTAAAACCAAGACATCTAATATACTTGCTGATCAATTTTTCTCTGAGTGAGAATCTTTCTGTAAATCAATAACTTAAGTCGGATCAAGCCTTCTCTCACATTAAAGTTCGTCAAGGTTTTTGTTTTAAACCGTTTAGGCTTTATAACCTTTTTCATGCACGACTTGCCTTATACGATTTTCAATATATTTTTTATGAAGACGACGACTTAGCCTGTGCAACATATCCCGAGAGTCACATCATCATTCTACAGAAAATAGGGAACAAATGGGAACATGTTTGCTTCAGAATCGCGAGCGGTAACGAAGGAGGGGTTGGTACAAGAAAATAAGCACCTTACGTTGCAGCATGGATCTAAACTAGATCAAATCTTAGAACACATTAAAATACTTGGGGAATAACTTTAATATTTTATTTTAATTCTTAACTAACTAACTAAACCTAGGTAGGTCACTTCTTAACTAATACCTCCTCTGACAAACACTTGGATAAACAGGATGGATAAGATTCGGTTTTTTTTTTTAAACAATGATCAGACCTATTCTCTGTTATGGATTCCCCTTCTGGTATTCCGTATTAAAGCTGGAAGTTCTAGAGATATAAACATAAGTCTCGGTGTCAACAATCATTACGAGTCGGAAGATATTTTCCAACTCGTAAATTTCCAACACCATTTCATTCTCGTTCGTTTTTATCCAAACGAACTACAGAAAAGTAATTTTTAAATTGCATGAGAAAAGCACCCCAGAAATGCTCCAAAAACTGCCTAAAATCATACAAAAACTAACCCCAAAACACTCTCTGTATTTTAATTAATTGATAACCGGAAATTTCCATATTTTACTCCTTTTCCGGGCACTATTAAATCAAACAAAATCATCGTTGTAATGATTTACGATATTAATAGGAAAAATTCCAAAACGGGGAGATATTTATTATGAAGATTGTGGAAACTGGATGCACTGTTGTTGTGTATATCGACTTAAAAAGAATCCCTCTGAACGCACTAACTCATCACAAACTTCCGATTGGCAACGCGAGCTGTCGGTTTTGTTTCCAACTATAACTGTCAGCGACATTCATCAGCTGTGAAAAAGAGCCTTTCTTTTAGCTTGTTAAATTAAAGTCCTTTAATTTAACGTTTAATTAAACTAAACTTTATCTCTAAAAAAATCACGTTCGCATAGTTTATCAAATGAAAACTTAGTAATATTTCAATTGCGAAGACAGTTCATGAAGTTCCTAAGAACGGCATTGAGACTTTAACAAACAACAAAAAAAAAATTATCAAATTATTATCCTTTTAATTCCACACCGCAAAGATGAGCTTTTACAGATGGCTAGGCCGCAGAGAATACGGTATGCGGCAAAATTTTGGCGATGAAAACTACATCATGAAACGTATATACGCATCACTAGAGCTGTACAATTCGTGGAATGAATTGGACATCAATAATTTTGGTACAAATGACTATGGCGCTGTCTTCAATTTGGAGTTTTCACCTAATGGGTAATGGCCCAGGTACTCAGTGTCTCAGTGGAACATGATTTTTATTGTATTCTTTTTTTTCTTTTTTAAGAAACATTCTTGCGGCTGCATGCGAAAAAAAAGCAATTGCTCTCTTTGATACTATTTCGCAAATACAAACTGAAAAGATCATGGATGCACACACAGACAATGTGAATTGTATAAAGTAAGTTACCGTGATGACATACATACCAGAAGGTTTGATACTATTCAATTTATAAAGGTTTCTGAACAACCATACATTTGCAACGTGTTCCGATGATACTACGGTTGCAATATGGGACATACGTTTCTTGAAGAAGAGACTTCGTAGCCTGCAAGGTCACTCGAATTGGGTGAAGAACATTGAGTATTCATTTAAGGACAAACTTCTGGTAACATCTGGATTCGATGGCAGCATTTTCACATGGGACATCAATTCGCACACTGAGGAAGGACTTATCTATCAAAAAGTGTTCAACACTTCCGGACTAATGAGGTGTCGAATATCGCCAGATTCTACTAAGTTAGTTATGTGTACAACCGGGGGATATCTGATGATAATTCACAATCTGGATCTAACAACTTTGCATAAAGATCTTTGCGGTTTTAGGGTAAGTTTGCATGAAGAAGTAACCAGCGTTGAGTAAAGAAAAATCAAAATTGTATTTGTAGCCCAGTATATATAGACTGATGCAAATGGGAAACCAATATATACCTCAAGCAGCTAAGTTCGATTATGTTTTCTCCAAAAAAATGAAAAGGAATCGTGTGGAACTTGTTACAGATTTTCCAAATGGAAACGACGCTGAAATTATTCTCGCTCTACAGGTAAAAATTCCTTTTGGCACATATTTATCTGATTTGCTATAGGCTTTAGAATGGCATTTGTAATGTTAAGTTTATGTATATGAATTGTATGGCAATGCTCAATTCAAACTAATAATGCATGGATCTTTTTATCACACGTGTTGTTTTCTTCGCAATAGATACACCCGCATGGCCTCTCGTTTCTCAGTCGCAACATCAGCTACGACGAAGGAAGTGAATGGAGCTGTGTTCACGATCTTAACGAAGCACCGTATGATATTACAGTGCGGAAATCTGAGAAAAGAAAAAGAAAGCTTAGCGACGATGACGAAAATAATCTTCCCAGTACATCAAGGGGCAAAACTGGTGGGAACAAAACAACTCGAAGAAATCGCAAATCTGGTGATCTTTCAGATCTTCCCTCCACGTCGACTGGATCAAGAGGAAATGCACGACGAGCCGCTACTAGTGCAGCTGGTACGAGCGCAAGCACTGCCAATGGTTATAGCACAAGTGATACCACAAGAGCTAGGGAGGGTCCCGTCACTAGGAACAGCAGTAGAATCGCCGCTAGAAACAGCACACAAAATGAACAGCCAACAGCTTCTACATCAAATCGTTCTGACTTTGTTCCTGATATTTGGGCGGCTGAAATAACAGTTCAACAACGTGCCAATCGACAAGCGCGGGGTCGTCAGACGAATTCAGTTACTGGCTATGATTTTGTCTATGCTATCAACAGTGGAATTTTGCCGAGTTCTTCGACTGAAACAAGCGCAGACACACCAGATCCCAGCGATTATTTACCGGTGCGCGGCAAAGATGAACTTATTATTCAAAATGCTGAAAAGCTTATGTACTACATTAAAGAGTCAAATAAAGACAGGGGTTACATTAAGGAACCATCGTTCTCATCCGATGGCCGGGTAATCTGTTCGCCGTACAGTACTGGCTTTCGATTACTTTCGTATACGGAAGATTGCTCGGATCACTCAAGTATTTCGATGAATGAAAAGGTCAAGAAAAATCCGAAAAAGCTAGTGGAGATTAAAACCGTCGATACTCATGAGGATATTGTACTCAGCTCGTCATTTAGCCCCACCCAACCACTCTTGGTTACGGGATGCAAGCTCGGCAAATTGGTATGGTACTTACCAAACCTGTAAAAAAGTGGGCTTACAAATTAACTTATATATAGAGATACGTTTTAATCAAAATAAAACACAATTTTCTTTAAGAATTTATTTTGTATAAATATTTGTTAATGATATCGTGTTTAGCAAGGTTGGCCATAGAATCTGCGGCAATTCGGAAATGCAATAAAAACATTTGAAAAGGGATCCGTTGTATTTATTTGACTACATTATATTTTATCGCGAAAGATAAACGTTTATATGAGGTAAGAGGATGTGAACTTGGTGTACGCGATCGTTTTGTTATTGATACTTTAAGAAAAATACCAGCTAGTTTCCAGCTGTAAAACAACGTATCAAAAGTATTTTTTTACTTTTTAAAACCAAATAAAATCATCTGTCGCTAAATCGCTGAACTTATTTATTGGTGGGCCCCTTATCAAACCGACTCATGCAGATGGATGCACCACTATAGACACTCCAACGTCAAGGATGACCAGCAACATCGATCTGATTCAAAATACACGTCTTAATTTGTAAGGAAGAAGAGATCAAAACAATCAGGTGGAGTTTTTAAATCTACCCCGGATTGTGCTTAGCATTAAGCATTTTAATAACGATCAGAAATAACTTCCTAACTACTTTTATATCTGATAATGTTACGTATACGCCTCGGAAGCCCATGCATTTTTTTAACTATTTATACGCAACTTGATCAAAAGTCTGGATTTCTATTTATTTTTATTTTGGCAATAAAAAGAGTGTCTCATTCGGCTATTCTTCTTATGCCGTTCTTACAACGTTATGCATTTGAGCAAAGCAGTTTGGTTTTTGTGTTTTAACTTTTAAGAGTCAGGCTGTGGTGTAAAACTAAGTTAATTTAATTTTAGCACCCAGAAAACCGGATCTACTCGCCTCACCTCCTATACACTTTCATGTGTTACCATCTAAATATTCCATAAATTCAAGACTGAATTCTTGAAAATTACGCAGTTTTTGTCAAAAGGACACGTTTCAAATGCAAGATGATTTGGCACGATCACTCTTCAGTAGAAATTGAGCTAAAATTTGTGCGTTTTCTATAAGTTTGCGATGTACTTAGTTACATTGATTAAGCAATTTTTGTTTTCTTAAATTTTCGAACTTGTTCGCCATATCTCAGCCTTCAACTCCAAATTTTTATAAATTTTATCAACATCGTGCATCGATAAAATATATGCAAAGAATACCAAGACATTCGTACACGTGACTAATATGAAGTGAGGAAAGCAACAATCCAAGCAGGACGGCTTAACTGCCGAGCCTTTTCAGGCAACGGGACAGAACCTGTTAAGGGCACACGCCAACTCATCTCCCAGATTTGGTAAAAGGAAAATATACCTGATGAATGAATCGCCAGCATTGTTTGTTCGATCTATAAGAATTAATCCCTCTAACATTGCATATTAAATCCTGTCTGCTGTACTGTGTGATCGCTGAAACCATTCGTTAACTACCTAATTGGTCCCTACCTGGAGGAGGAAATTTAATAGCGAACTCTATGAGCTGTACAGCAACATCGACCTGGTCAAAAAAGTACGCATCACTCATCTAACATAGCTGGGACATGCAGAGCGAATGGACCCCAACGGCGAATGGACCCCAACGCTCCGGTCCGAAGAGTCTTTGATTTCAAACCTCGCCTTAGGTGGAAGTGGAAGGGAACCTCAACCGATTTGAAATGCGCAACTGGAGGCAGTTAGCCAAAGATATCGCTCAGGCATATTGGTTGAGGTCCCAGGTCCACCCCGAATTCCAATTCTTGTTTTCACAGTAATGTACAATTTTTAATTATATAAATGTCTTTTTATTGTTTCACTTTTTTTTCATCAAATTTGTTTTCATATATATTACAAATTGTTAAGTTATTTTTTTAGTTTAATATTTTTCACTTTTAAAATTTGGCAAGTAATTATTTTTTTTTGTTTTGTTTTAATTTTTATAATTAAAAAAATTATTTAGGTCTATTTAGTAAAATTGTAATAATTATTTAAATATTTCGAATAATTGTAATATCTCACATTCTCACTGTATTGGTATTCCCTTGCACATACATTTTTATTTTTTTATTTCTTATTTCAATAATTTTAGATGCTAGCGAATCGATAAAAATTTCAAAATAAAAGCAAAATTAAAGCAATGCATTTAAGCTTTATTTCTGACGTTCTTAGTTTTTCTGTACTGTACTTATTCGTATCGTAAGTTTTAAAAGTATACAGCTTGGTATGCTGCCTTATTGTTTTTTTTTTTTTTTTTGGTTCCACTTTCTATAAAATATTTTTGTATGGATTTGGATTTATGTTTCTTTCACAATTGTTATTACTTAGTTTGATTTTTTTTTGGGGTGTAGTTCTATTTACAGTTTTTTTCTTTTGTTTTCTAATTCGTTCGTATATCTTAATCATGTCGTGTTTGTATATACCTATCTAAATGTAATGGCGCAAGGAGATGCGGAAAGTAACTTTTTGTTTAAATAGAGTTGAGTATTTTATTTACAAAAAGCTAAAAAACATAAGAATAGGCATATGAAATCAGACTTTTTTGCAAATTACTTTGAAATGTAATTATTGTAATTATTGAGCTGCAGGCATTTAACAATAATATATATTTGAACATAATTAATAAAGTTTTGAGCTTTAACGTTTTATAATAATTGTGCCCTTGCGGCATTTAACAAAGAAATACATTGATGAGTGTAAATTCTCTGCACATTATATTTAAATTGCCTACATAAGTGTAAGCGCGAGGAAAAATCTGTTTTTAACGATCTTCTTACAGTTTTATTTCACCATTGTTGTCACTCAATTCTAAAAGGAATAAGGGCCCAGCCTAAGCCATAAGTTTACATTTGTTCTCTTTGCTGGTACGTAAAACTAAACATATCCAGCAAAAGCAAAAAAAAAACAAGCATATGGCGCTACCTTGTATAATATTTATATTTTGGCACAAGTGGTTTACATTTTCCCAACCTACGCAGAAACGTCACAATATCTACCGGTAGTTGCACTCGGAGATCCACTCAATCTGTACTGCAATGGAACAAAAACTGCTTCTGATTGAATCCGCAAAAGTATTGATGAAAAGCCAAAAAATAATCTACGGCAGCTGTCAGCTGACTTGTATAAAACACATAAACTACACTATTGTGTGAGTGCTTCTTGAGTGGATTCTGACTTCAAATCGAGAAGATCAGAATCACCAGAAGTGTAATTTTTTTGGGCCAATAAGCTAATGAAACAAGTGTAGTTAAAGCAACTAACTGAGTCAATATTCGCAAACAAATGCAGAGACAGACTTCATAGTTTTTTATTTTTTTATTTTTTACAAGTGTGCTTTTGAAAATCCGGATTTTTTTTTCAAAGTTGCTTGAGATTTACCAATACAAATGCCTTTAAGTTTGACAACTAGTGGAGTTTGGCAATGCAAATGATTAGAAACGTGTCAAAGGCCTCACATACCTATTCCAATCGAAAACGAAATCTGGGAACCCCAATCGAAAACGAAATCTGGGAACCCCAATCGAATAACACATAAGAAACTATTGTTTTTTCGAGGGCGAAAGCTGGGACCAAAAAATAACAACTGTGTCATTGGATTCCTTTAAAATAATTATTTAATGAGTTGTAGGTTACATTAAGCTATTATTTAATGTAAAAAACCTCCAAAACTCACCAAAAATTAAGGTGCACTGTAAAAATGATTTTTAGTACTGCTCACTGTCTTGGAAAGACGCTAAGAATTAAATTTTGTTCGCTTTCCGTATTTTTGCAAAAGTTCATTGCTCAGACAAAGAGAGTCGTACCCACTTATTAGAGACCTCCGATGGAAATAAGTCAACACCCGGACTTGAACACCCCGGGGTCAACCCAGACAACAATGCATACTACGAGTATGAATCCGAAAAAACAGCCACAATTTATATTTACTTTTCAACCCCATTTGTTTGTTGAAGTTTAATAAAAGCAAATGTAAAAAAAAAAAATAAGACAACTACATCCATGTAAATCAAGGGGAAAAAATGGGACGCTATTTAAACGATCGCCTAAAATGTAAGAGAGGTTTTCACTTCAAAGAACTGTCATCATTGTACGATGCTATCCGAAATAACCGTCAAAAGTGCCCTTCAATTTTACAAATACAGAAAAACGAACTGCTATCAAGTTTGTGCATTAGAATAAATTTAAGGTATAAAACAGAAATAAATTATCATGGTCATAAATCATTTGTCTGAATAAACGGTTGAACCGTTCGGGTGGCAAAATTGTTAAGAGTGAACATGATCGGTTTAAATTCACAAATTTTTCTTAAAAACGAAATAACAACACATTATTGAGTTCTTATTAATTTTCAAACTACTTAAATATAGGAAATACTGATTTATGTACATTTTTGTTTATTAAAAATATGCAACCTCTTATTTAGTTTCGCTTTAAACAAATTAAAGATTTGAAAATAATTGAACAATTTTAAATATAATACATGCATTTTTTTAAGTAATTGGAAATGGCAGTGGATTAGACTATTGATATTTTCACAATATGTGTTCTTTTTAAATCAATTAAATTATAAAATTATATTTTCAGAAGTAAAATTATATTATTTTTAATGCGTTGCCGGAAGTGGTTTCACCAATTATTTGTTTTTAAAAATACCCTTCGAGTAGAATTAAATTTATTTAGATCCTAGAAAAGTTTGGTGCGCAGTAACGTTTTTTGTGTTGGTCTCGATTTTTTGTGTGTTAATAGTATATTAATGAGCCTTACTAATAAACCAAATTAAAAAATGGTTTTGACTGAAAGTTTATATTTATTCCTCTGTCTTAAGAAAGTAATTATTAATAATACATTCATATTCATCTTATGAAGATTGATAAGCTCCGTCGTATCAACAAAAACAGTATCAGTATTTTTAGTTTATTAATAGATTATCCATTCCTTCATCCTTAAAGGAAAACATGATATTAGCACAGATTGTTTGTGATTCTACAGGCGCGAAGTTATAAGATGCCTTCAGTTTTTAAGGACAGCATAAATATATGCAGAATGTTCTTAAATCAACTTGAATCTGTAGGAACAAAAAACGTTCTACTGCAAAAAACAAATCAGTCATTCTGATTCTAGAAAAACAACAGCTTTATAAAGTTTTAACAAATAAATTGTACAATGTAGAAACTACGTCAGGGTTGTTCGCTTTCGTTTACCAAAAATTCGCTGGTAGAATCCCTTGAGGCTTTGAAATCGCTCCCTCTCTTAAAATCTTATCAAGTAGAATCTCTAATCGTGTCCTTGGTCCGCCCTCGTCTATTGCTGATAACTTGGGAATGTACTCCCGCTGTATAACAACCAGAAGCTTGCAAAATTGCTTGCCAAACTTTTCCAGTAAAGCAGCACCAGCGTTCTGTAAGAACTCTAACATCAGAGTGGCAGAAATATCAAGTAATGGTGGTAGAGCTATGAAGTTGCTTATCCAAGTCCAACAGTTTTCAACTCCATACGGGTGTTGAGGACCGTCAGCGCATCGACCTGCGGTTATTGTTACGGCTGAATAGAGCCTGGCGATTCCTGCCTGTCGCTTAAGATATACATCTTGACTTTCTACAATACCATCAACTACACGGTAGCCGAGTATTTTCAAGAACTCCTCCAAACTCTGTCCTCGCTTTTGGGAAAGGAAATATGGCACCAGGAGCGGTGATTCTCTAAATATTCGACCAAGAAATAGTTTTCCGAATTCGGGAAAACACATCCACAAGGACACAATGACAGTGGCTATCGGGAAAGCCACTTGAGGATTACTGGAAATTGCAATGTCCCCTTGGCAGACGAACTTTTCAGCAATCTGAAGAATACAGTAGTCATAGCCGAGTGGATGATCGTTGACACTAATGTATCCATTGGTGGTTTTCACGGAGTTCCCAGAGAGCAGGGAGTGGAGCCTTTCAAATTTGTCACTTAAATGTTCGGAGGTAACTGCTGAAATGGCATTTATTGGTATATTAATTGCCTTCTGACACTCAGATCGGAAATTTTTCATATTTTCATCCGACTGTAGTGTCTTAACCTTTTCAATTTTCTTCAGGTACAGTTCGCTGATTTGTGTATAGAATTCAAGACGTGCTTCACTTATCAATTTGGTTTATGATGTGCTGGAACGTTCTTCTATGCATTCAGCTGCAACTGTTTCTCTTGTATCCGTAGGTATCGTCTTTTTCATCATGCATGTAACCGCCTCGTGCATCAACATTCTACTGTCGATAAGATTTGTGCCTCTACTTATTCGGTGTTTGAGTTGGTTTCTTTTTATGCATTTCCAACTGTTTTTCTTGCCCTTGCACTTACTGCATTTTTTGCAGCTACATTCCATTACGATGCTCTGACTTTTTTTCAATTTTAACTAAGATTGACGAACCTGCACAGATTATCAATAGTTGATAATGCTTTATTCTACGAAACTGACTGACAATTTTCTAAAAATGATTTAAACTTTTGACATTGGGCAACAGCATTTAATTTACTTTTCAACGAACAGTAGTTTAAAAACTTTTTTCACTCCGTTTTTAGAATCGACTCAATATTCACAGGCGTCTACGGCAATACAGCCAATCTCGCTCCCACCCACAATAGCCTCATGTGTGTGCACACGTTAGACGCAATGCTACACATCTCACTCTGATCGGCTAATAAATAAGCAGTTGTTGTTATTTATTGCCTGGCTAAACGTTTTGGTATGGTTTAGAGAACTTTTAAATGTTAAGCATTCAATTTTTGATTCAGCTGGAGCCAGAATTCCTGCCAAAGTTAAAGCGCAGCAGAATGAACGCTTTTAACATAATATTCTACCGATACTGTTTTTAATTACTAATAAAAAGATGTAAAAAGTCTTGTTGCAACGAAATACAAAAGCTGCACACGTTGCATGAACACCAACGTTTAAAATGTAAGTTGGAAAACTTTTTCATGGTCCAACATTAATACTATCCGTGTTTTTTATTTTCACTAATTCAAAGTGAAAGTGCAAACAAAACCAAGAAACGATAACTTTCAACTTGTTGTATTGTTGAAAATTTTTCAGAAAGGTACGTATTTACAAAACATGTATACAACAAAACAAAAATAACTGAATAACATTGTTTATAACATTTGGCATTCCTGTATATCATAAGAACTAGTACTTTGTTAATGGTTTTAAGTAGTAAAATTCCAATACAAATAAGCGTTTGTGTTTAAAAATGTAAGTGACTGAACTAAGATCTCAAAGTTTAAATTAAATAACAATTACTTTGTTGTTGTTTAGTCCTTTCCTATTAAAATTCTTATTAGCGATTTTATGTTTTGTTTTTCTGTTGAACAAGTTTATGAAATATAAATAACAATAAAAATGCAATCCTAACATCTTAGATAAATGGTTTTTTTTTTTTTTTTTTTTGTATGACTTTGTTATACTATTACTTAACTAGATTCGAAAGGATAAAAGCGATACATTCCTTTTCAGCAGGTGTGACTGTGGTCTTGATTGCAGCGCACTACCAATGGTACTATTTGTATCGTAGTTTAGTTCTTTCATTGGCACCACTTCGGGCAGCAAATGTCGGATGTGAGATGGTGAACGACGAACTTTGTATTGGTGCCTGAAATTAATATCAAATAAATATACTGGTAACACTGGCAGTGAGGTTACTTCTACAGAGGAATCAAATGAATATTTATAATTTATGTTCGGTTAGTTAGTGAAAGCATATCTTTATTTATATATTTACAACAATCTATGTTTCTTTTTTTAATTACTACTTTGATTAGCAAACAAAATTATGTTCTTACATATTGCCTTCAACGGAATTTATTTGCGACTTAAATTCATTTGCGTTTCTGTCCGTATGCATGTAAGAAAGAATAATTAAAATAAAAAAATCGGAAGCTGTGTTGATTAAGGAAATAATATTCGAAGAATTAGTGTTTTATTGTAAAATGAATTTGAAATTAAATCTGATGAATATAATAGGTGTGGGTATATTTTTGACGTGTCTTTTAACGAATTGGAAGATCGTATAGTTTAATAGACGTTTATGGCTTAGTGTAGTTTGATTGTGGTAGAATTCGAAGAATTATTAAACACACTTTTGACTGGCGCTCAACAAAAGTACCTATTTAAAGCATTCTTCAACAAAGGATCCATATATAAGACACTTTGGCCTTTTAATTTAAAACAAACGCCAAACGATTGACCGTTGGCTGTTTAAGTGGTTAGATAGTTCAGTTGATTAGCGAAAATCATAGCATCACTAGATTGACAACCAATGTTTTAATGTTTTTTATTTTTTATTTTACTACATAATTACATATTAATAAGTTACATAAAAGGTGACATTTCCTTTGCACATATTTTAATAAAATTTCGTATTGCAACAATCCTTATACTTGGAGACGTAATTATTCAAACGAACAAACACCGATTACACACAATAGATCTATACGTCCCACATACATGCACCCAGCGTGATCTCAAATGCTAAACCCGCGCTGGCGGAGTTGTTAGTTGTGTCTGTGGTAGTAATTAAGTCGACAACTGACAATCGCTAGATTTATAGCAATACATCACATTAATGTCGAACACTTCAAACGAAAAATTGGCATGTAACCATATTCGGGAGGGTATAGGCGGTGTCGACATTGTCGATTGATATTTTCAATAATTTCCAACGATAAGTCAAATAGTCAGTCTCTTTACCGCTGACGTCATATGCACCACTACATCCAACTGATGTCCATATCAATTGTATAATTTATACACAAAAACTCCAACTTAACTTAACACTATTATCACACTTCAGTAATTCCATATAACAAGTTCTACTTACTTTTTATGTCGACTTGCCCTAAAACAGGCACAATGACATGAACATATCGATGCATTCTCGGCATTGATGGATTGCGAATCATGTCCAATATATCCACTCAATATGGAACCATTCGCTGTTATGACATCGCCCTCTAACCGCACAGCAACTTGAAGAGCCTGCAAATTGTGAAAGTCCAAAAGAAAAAACCAAACAAAACAAAATCATAAGACATCGGGGGACAACGAAGTTATAAACAATTAAAAACCAAAAAGTACACCAAATAATGACCAAAAATCAAAAAATCACAATGAAAAACAAACAAAGGACCGATCACACACACAAATAATTAAATTTCAAATAACTTTTCAATATTCCGATTCATATATATGTATATAAACAAATTCTATAAATCAACATAAAAACAAACAAACAAACAAAATTAAATAACATTCACCTCTGATGTCCAAAAACTGGACTTGGTCATAAACTACGGGTTTGGCGTTAAGAAAAAAAAAATAAAAAATAAGAACGTACAAATTCAAAACAAAAGTACAACAAAAATAATAAAACACATTACGTTCAAACATATTAGTCGGAGGAAATTTGATTTTTTGTTTTATTTAATTTTTGTGGATATTTAAAATTTAGTTTGAATTTTATTTAATTTTGTTTTATGAAAGGAAATAGTAATGAATAATTTAATTGATTGATTAAGTTATTATTAATATGCGAGGATTTGGAAAAAAAATTAATAACAATTTAATGAATAAATTTAGAGAGATTTTGTGTATCAAATTTGCATAACAAAGTGGTTTACAGTCTCTTGGTATGGCTAAATTTTAAGAGATATAATATTTTAATTTTAGTTTTTACTTGAGCATTGATGTGTTCATTCTATTTTAATATGTTTTGAACGGAAATTTTGTTTTGTTTTTGAAAATAAGGTGATCGAAATGATAAGAGTAAATAAAATGAAAAAAAAAAAAAAAAGGAATTTTGTTGACACGAAATAGTGGGTTGCACATTTTCTATGACCTACAAATTCTAAGCGAAAGAACTTTCAATTTCAGCCAAGTAATTAAAATATTTAAAGAAATTTTAATGGAGTAGTACATTTGTTTTCGTTTGTATGAAAACTGCAATTTGGCAGTGGCTTATGTTGCTTTTACTGCAAAACAGTAGTTGTTCTCAAACATACTAACATTTAACATACATAAAGTTGGCTACAGACAGTCGCGCATGAAAGAATCATTTTCTCGTTATGCTCATTCTAACAATAAACAATTTGGTTCAAATGTCAACAAAAACTTGTAGCTCAAAGCAGACTATTCGCCGGATCAGTGTTTTGTACAATCATTGTTATGCTGCATTCACATTAATTTCTTGTTAACATTTCAGCAATTTCTTAACAGCACTATGCCATATTCATATAAAATCTGCTATATTCCCCTAAAAGTTTTTTTTCAGTTGTCACTTCTTTGTGCTTTTTGTTCTTGTTCTTTTTTGACACTGACGTTGTAGGGAACTACGCTATATGTCAGCGGAAGTTAATTTTTTACAAAATATAGGTACGTAGGAATCCATTTTTGTTATTCAGCGCGTAGATTATTTTTAATTTTTGACTTAGTAAAATCAAACTTGTGTTATCTGTACAAAATAACAGTATGCAATTTGAGTCGTCAAAAATGTCGGCAATGGAATGAGGAAAATAGATGTGTATATCAAAGGATAAATGAAGATATGCAGGGAAATAAGGGGGAAGAGTGCTTTGGGTTGACCTCAAACACAACCTACTAAATTACCTAATGAATATTATCTTAGCGGGACTTAAGACAATTTTCCAGCAAATGAAAAGTAAATGGAATATTTTCTCAGCGGGAGTTGAGACATTTTTCTAGGAAATAAAAGAAAAGAGGAATATTTTTCTATATTGAATGGATTCGAAACTATTTTTCTGGAAGCAAAAGAAAAATAAGAGCGACATTTAGCGCATAGTAATACAGTTCGCCATTTTCTCGAACTGAATGTTAGTTAGTTAGTAGAAATTTGTAGACAAAATATTATTTATATTCGACATAGTGACTTGAACCATTAACATCAATTTAATTACAGATAGAAATATGATATGTTAGGCACAGGCCTTGAAGAGTTAGAGATCAATTTGGAGATCACGTACACTGCCTACACTTCTAATTTGAAACTAATTGTGCATTTAAATACATACCAAAATTAAGGAAATTTCACTATTAAAACATCCCTGGAACGTGTAATTGACTATTGACTGCACCTTCCATTTTAAAACGACTACGTTACGTTTTCAAGGGAACAATCTGTTCTAATAAATTAAGCGTGGTTCTGCGATTTCCGAAATAATTAAAGTGAACAGATATTAGCCTCAACATTACATACTTATCCCGAAATAACCCAGGTCCCTAGCTCACGCATCATAGGCCAATTGTAATGCACTCAGATTTAAATTCAAACGAAGGAGTAAAACAAAAATAATACCAAATCTTCATTAAAGCTGAGATTATGACATAAGTAAGAGGTTTTGATATTCGAATGGCAGTGTCAATGTATTTTATGCGCACAAATATATTAAATAAATTTAAGAGTTAAATGAAAAACAGTACTTCGCCAGATACGAATCGATATTTAGATGTAACTCAATCCAATAATGTAATTCAAAAGGAAAGAACAAAAGGCGACAAAATAAAAACATCTCGACATTCCCATACATACTTACAAACATATTTACATTTTAAAAGAATCTATACAAATACGAAATATCTCAAACTACACAGTAAAGATAGAAATAAAAATAAATGAAGAACATAAATAAATGAATAAATGAAAGAATGAAAGTAAAGAAAACAATACCAAAACATCCAACAAGAGAGACGCAACGCAATGCCAAACGCAAAACAATAAAAATGATCCGACAAAAAGCATACCTGCATCGCCTGCGCCTCATCTCTCCGTTCATCTTCCGTATTCATGGTTACAAATCTGAGTACTAAAAGATTCAAGGAGGCAGCAACTATTGCCAATCCAAACAAAATGAATATTAATGCGAACATTACATATTCGGGTTTCTTATTAAGGGCATTATCCTTTTGTAAAGCTACCATGTCCCCAAAACCTGAAATAAACAAGAGCTCGTTAGGGGTAAGCAGAAGCACACAAAACACCCGCACCCACCTATTGTAGTTAGAGTAATAAAACAGTAATATACTGAATCAAAATAGCTCCAGCCCTCGAATTTCGAGAAGGCCGCAGCACCACCGGCTATCGTTAGAGAGCTTAAAGTTGTAACAACACAAATTAAATCTACTTCGGAAGCCGCAGTTCGTTTACAGCGAAGTGATATCCTCACTGATTGTATAACAAAGCTGTAACGAGAATTTAAATGTCAGAATGATGTAAACTTTTCCTGTTTCTTTTGCCATATAACTTTCGAGAGTTTACAAACAAACACATGTGATTATGACGGAAAGGCAACCGATAGTTGGATGTTACCGTTGTGTGTAGGAGTAAGTTAAATATAAACGGCTGAATTCTAAAACGTCAAAAAGAACATGCGCATTGTGAATGCACACTGCTTTTCTGAAGTCAGGTTGTGAATGGTTTAGCGCCGCTTTGCATTTGTTATACTGTAAACCAGAGTAAATTGCCAAATTATTAGAAATTATATTATATTACTTACGACTCCGGCGTTGAATCCATTTTTTATTTGGCGGTACAAACTGAAATGTCAAATTTCATTTGCATCATAATCACTCACGATGCTCTTTTTTTTTTTTTTTTTTTTGCGCCGTTGATGCGTTCACAATGCGTTTTGGAAAAGTAAGCATTGCATCATAATTGCGTTTTGTAATGCAAAAGTACGTTTTGGAATTCAGCCTTAATGTTTGTTTGTTTTATTCCATCTGCCGACTGATGTGAAAATATCGCACTCACCTGCTCAGTCTATTCACTCTTTCTCCAATACTCTGGAACATAACAAGACCTAATGGAATGCCAACGATCGCATAGCACATCGTAAAGAGCTTCCCGCCAACTGTGCTCGGCGTTGAGTGGCCGTAGCCGATCGTGGTCAGTACAGTGGTAGCATAGTAAAATGCCCCCGTGAACTTCCATTGTTGACCGGCTTTGTGTGGTTCAGATTTAAGGACAACAGTCTCCATAACTTTGAAATCCTCCTGTGATATATTGTATTTTCGTATAATCATGTCTTCGACGGCTGTAGGAGAGACAAAAAAATATATTAGGAAGGAAGAATAACTGCATCTTTTATATTTAACTATTGTCTTCCTGCATGCACGCGTTTCCCACATTTACGCCCGTTCGTGAAGAGATTTTCTAGATTTATCGACGAAAGACATGCCGTCAGCAGTTACTATTTTTGACACAGTCATTTTCTAGTATAGCAGCCACGGTAAAGAAAATAATGTAATTTTACATCCAAAAAGACAGCCTGCCATCGCCTTTTGCCAACCGCTTTTTTCTCAGTCTTTCAGGAAGTCTTCTACCGACACATTTTAGTCCAGAAGACCAATGGTCTGGAACCCAAAAATTCCTAATCGACACCCTGCACTCTCTCACATCTGCACCTATCATGCACCTCTCAATACCAAAAGTATCCATTAGTAGTGTTACATCTCAAAAATGTCTTAACCTCAATTCAAATTGAATCCAGTGGCATATCATTATAAATTCAGTTGATACACGAGTGAAACGAAACCTCAAACAAGTCACACGTGAACCCAATAAATGTTCGTACTCTGCATTCATGTTCAAAGTTCATCATACTCTTATAGTAAGTGTGTATAGAGCAACGTCACTGTATGTGGGTATATCTACAACACGTCGCCTTTGAATTGAGTGGTCCTCAGTAAATTTTAAAACAACGTCATCCAAAATCTGTCATCTGCAGTTGACATCAAACTTTGTGGCAAATGGTGACAACAAGCCATTGTTCAAAAAAAGGCTCTTCACCTCTCGCAATGGAAAAACAATTTGAAGTCTACTCGAATCTATCCAAACCCCATAAATACCGCAAACCCGAACAGCTTTGCTCCATGCAGTGCCAACACAAATAAATACTTGATTCTACTTCTTGGTTAGTTATAAAAACAACCGCAAGTAACTGACCTATGAACGCTCTCAAAGAGTAAACCTTCAACCTATTTTTAGCTTTTGCAATGAGTTTTTCGGAGAGTGTCCTCAATAAACGAACAGAGTGTTGTAGCCGTAGCCAGTTGTTCTGAACTAAGGGAGGCAAATAATGACAACGAATTGGAAGCATTCAGAAAAAAGCAGCGAAATCGTCATACCCCTAGGTTGTGTCGGTCGTACCCAAATTTGACACAAATACGTAGAACAAAATCTCAGTCAGTACGCGAGTAGGTTTACACGAAAAAGTACAGGAGGCAAAACAACCGAAAATATTAATAATAAAGACAGAACTAAGCTCAAAAGGGTAAAAGAACTCAGAATACGTTCGTGACCTGATTGCTTCAGTGACTGGCTCTCCGTATAGCCCAGGAAACGAAAAAACAAGCGGCGACGAGAAAATGCCGCACCACCGCATTTGAAAATGCTCACGTACCAAATTGTGTGCACACTTATGCGATGTGCAAAAATCGACGAGCATCTTAAGAGAGCAGGATGCCTAAAGGCAGCAACAAGGAGCACGTTGCATCACTCCATTGATTTATTTTTTATTTTTTGTATTGCCTCGTATCCCCTATTTTTAGCGCAGTATTTGCTACTTGGCCACTTACCACCCACTTTGCCACCGTATACGTACGAGTATGTGTGCCTTTAGGCAAACGATGTCTTTGTGTTTACAATAGATCACCTTTCAAGAATGTTGGGCTTTTCGGTTTTTGTGTTTTTTTTTATTTTTTGGCTTGTTTATAACCCCACCAGAGATTCCATGAAATTGGAATTCAATACCGCATTCATGACGCAGTTTTTCTTACGTATACTGTAATCAGAAAGGGAAAAGCCCAACTGCCAAGCCGGATGTTTTTAAGGAACTTTTCTCCCTGATTGATGATGATTTTTGAAAGGGTCCAACTCAAATCTCGAACTTTACTTATGTATTATAAATACAATTTTAAATGTCTGCCTAAGCCGGGGGATTTTTGCTCTCCCGACCACGCTTTACGTATATTGGAGTTATGACTTAAGTCGCAAGGGTTCGGTAGAAATCATTGTGTTAACAACAATGGCTGCATTTTATTCATGACTAGTGTCAAGTCAAACCAAAAAATTGACATTTCATCATTTGCTCTGAAATTCAAGCACAAACTGTGAAATTTCCTTTTTAGGGAAATTATTCAATAGGGTAGTTCGGGACAGCATCAGTGTCAAATCAGAAGAAGAAAGAGCGAAGTGACAGCTAAAAATCTTGCTTTTTATGTTTGTATTAAATGTTGTTAAAAAAATACTGAATAGTATATACCTACATAATAAAGTGCAAAAAATGAAATAAAAGTACTGAAAAATTTAAAAATTATGTTTTTCGTATTTGGTAACAACTGAGAAGTTAAAGTACGCTTTTTAACAATATTTGAGCAAAACGCTCAAACCAGCTTTGTTATCTTACAAGTTTTAGTTGACGTTCGAACCAAAACGACAGCCCATCAGTGAAAGGATGGGCTTCCCGAAACACTTACATCTAACGCAAAATAGTATGCTAGATTGAAACAAAGAGGAATTGAAAAATTCAGCTTTTCAAATATGGAATAAATTAAATAAAAAAAAAACCTTAAGAAGACAGTTTTACAATTTTTGCCTGAGCAAATGATAAAATGTAAATTTTCTTAAATGAAGTTGAACGCTACGCTAGCCATAAATAAAATGCGGCCATTGAAATATGTAACATAATATTGAAATTGTGGAAATTAAAATTGTTGTTTGAATGGCTAACTAATAGCCAAACTCATAGGCACGAGACGAATAGACTTTTGAACGTGCCCATAGTTAGAAACAAAATGTAAAATGTTATTTTGGTTTTATTCTGGGCACTCTCTGAAGTTTCCTGTTATCCAATGGGCACAAATAAAAAACTTGTTATTTTAAGTCGACTAGATTGTTCTGGTCTACTAGATCGACCTTGAATGCAAAAACTAGACTGGTCGCTAACGCCACTATTTCTACGTCAGCCACATATACGAAATGTCAACTTAGTACCTACTCATTCACGAAGTTCTTGACAAGATTCGTCGGCTACCCCTTCATAGACATCAACCGATAAAACAGTTCATATGATCGATCTAAGCTGATGTTATTTTCCATTTGGCAAAAGGAAGAGTCAAGGATTGTCCAGAATAAAAAAAAAAAAACACTTTTTAAACCGTTCCATTGGCACAAAAAGTACTCTTCTGGTGATTCTGAGAAGAGAATTTCGCTTCTCCGTTTGAAGTCAACTTACACAAGTGTGATTTATGTATTGTCTACAAGTTAGCGGACAGCAGCCGTAGATTATTTTTTGGCAGTTTACCAATTCAATCAGAACCGGTTTTCTTGTTCTATTGGATTACAGAATGAGTGGATCCCCGAGTGAAACCAATGAAAAACGACATAAGACAAATCAAACTAGCCAGATGTCAATCAGACTTACTAAACTAATGATATATTCGATTGAGCTGCTTCAGATTCGCTCTCAGATTTCCGATTTCGTGTAGCTAATCAAACATTAAAACGTCACTTGCTCCTTTTTGTGTTGATATTCGTGCGATTCGAATATGTGTAGCCTTCGATATTTTTCTAAGCGTTTTCCATACACTGCTTAAATTTTATATTAAAACATTCAAAATTTGCGTCCCGTGTGCTTTCTAAACATTTATAAATAAATAACTTACAAAAGTAGAAAAAATCCAGATTCGCAAAAGTGCTCTGAAATCTGAAAAAGATTGCCTTTTTTTGTATCAAACGAACGTAAAAAATGACCTAGAGTAAAGAAAAAGTGCTCTGAGAGTGCCCAATCGAATACCACATGAATACTTGAACAAGGAACTGCCTGTCAAATGCTTAACGTCCAAAACAAAATTTATTTGAAAATTGATTGTCAAATATTTGACCTTTTCAAATGGAAGAACGCGAGTTATTACTGCGAAATTATGGCTTTTTCGAAGGAATTTGAGTGAGTTGACCAGTTGTGCTAATTCTTCTTTTTTTTACATCATTTATGGGTCGCTCGTGGCAGACCTCCTGTCCCAGATTCTTACCCATTACCTTCATCGAAAAGACTCACACTTCTTGCGGAATTTCCAATTTCATAGACGTCACTTTCAGCGCCATATTGCAAAAGTAGTTTCAGTACAAAAACAAATTGTTTAAAAATTGTTTTGATCTGATCCATACTACAATTCTATTATTATTTATTTTTTTTGCAATTGCGCAACTTTCAGGATGTCATAAAGAGAAAATCTCCGTTAACTAGAAGTCTTTTCACAGTACGAGTGTGTTAAGCTTTTCGAAAGTTATTTGTAACTTAATTTATAAAAGAAAAAAACGAGTTACCTATACTGTACTCTCTTGTACGTAGATTCTACTGTACTGTGCAGCCAACCAACCACCACACGGGGGTTTCATGAAACCGAAATTATCTTTTCCGAACTGAGTCCTGAGTGATAAAAACGTGAACGGATAATTGGCAATAAAATTGTTATATTATGGAAATTAGAAATAAGATGAATTGAGGCCACCCATGAATTTCAACTAGAAGAACGATGCTGAAGTTGAAAAATCGCTTAACTGGCTTCCTTTAAAGTTTAAATTACTCTGCCGAGGTACCTCCATTTTATTCATTTCCTGTTGAAGATGGAATGTTTACGACTGCAATAATATAGTTGATGATTCTTTGATTGAGTGAGAATTTTTGAAATAACATTCCGGAAGAATAATATAATATAGTATAAGGAATAGAGCAATTTAAGATTTAGATTGTACTGTTGATAAACAGTCGTTGCGGTACACACAAACAAGTGGCTGAAAGAAGTACGCTTAGAAGTTTTCATAATTTTCTTTTCTATTGCAAATAAGCATATAACTCTTTTACATTATTATTTTTCCAATAGACATGGCTAACAGTCACATCACAAACTGCCAACGCATAGGAAACATCATAAGGTCTTCTTCTTATAACTGTCGATCAACTAAAATCAACTCCGTCGTTCTTTCCCATGTTATCCAAGCGCTTATAAATCTTCAGCTTATGTAATGTCTTGAATCACAAAACATTCTTAATGGCCGGAAAAACGAGTACGGTTTTCGTGGCATTAGGGCCACTGGTGATTTGATGGCATATGTCTCACAAAAAAGTGACATCAATCTCTACACAAATTATATTGTTTGACTCTACGAAAGCATTTGAAATAGTTTGTCATAAGGCTCTTTTTGTCGAAAATGTGTCAATATAATGACGCGTCTCTTCTTTAATATCGTAGTGCTTCTCTTTCTGGACATTTAATTTGAGCTGTATTGCGCGGTTTCAAGTTTGCAATTCACCATATACACATGTGGTGGTATTCCCCAAGGTTCTGTATTGCCTCCGACACTCTTTTCCATATTTATAAACGATGTCTTGTCTGTCACATTTAGTCCAATACGTACACTCTTTCGCTCAATATTCGGCCTGAATCAAGAATACCGGAAGCAAACGACCACAATGAAAAACTGACCTTTTAATTTATTACGGTCAAAACTTTCAGACTAAAAATGATCCAGTGAAGGAGCTTTTCAAAATAGACTCAACCAAACTATAAAATATGCGAAGATGATAACACACTCTAGTAATTAGAGCACATTATAGTTATGGCCAATTTTAATAGGTAATAAATCTAGCTGCTCTATAAACACTTTGGTTGAATTTTCAATGAAAGAAGCCAGATCACTAAAAACAAGAAATCCTTACAAAAAGGTTGATATTGTCGCTCAATGAAAAAATTTTAATTTTGAATCCATCCCACGAATTACTGCAGAAACACGTACAATTGGGCGCCACTTTCAAGATCAAAAACCAATAATATTTTTTTCTTTCTAATAGAAAAATAGCTATCGGTGTTATGCCTAACTAAATATCTTCTCAAATACATAAATATAAAATTAAATGCATTCTTACCTTGCAGTGCCTCCCAACGTTTCTTTTCCGTTTCCGATTCGAGTGCATCAAAAACTGCCGCACCAACCAAAAGGTAAGTAAATGTGCACACGATTAAGGATATCGTGCGTACATTTTGTTTCTTCATTCTTCATTTAGGCTACTTTTTTACGGGAACTTTTGCTACGCGCCAATATTTCCAGTCATAGCATGACGACCACCTAGGTACGCACGCTTGTAAACTTATTCTCCCGTTTAGTTTTCATATATTTGCCCCATATTTGCATTTTTATATCAGCGCGAAATTGAAAAAAACTACACGATGGTCAAAAGCAAGGACAATTCCTTGTTTGATTTTTCTTTCCACAACATTAGTAGCAGGTAGATGAGATTTTTAATACTTTTAATTTTTTAAATACATTTTCACAACTTTTTTTTTTGCCAACCTGTTTAAGACTATTTCCCGTCTTAATTCACAAATCACTTGGTGCCTTGGGAAGGATTATTTTATTTTTTTTTGTAATTTTATGAGATCTTGTAGTTTTTATTGTGATTACTGTGCACAATCAATAGCAATTCAATTGGGTGCTGACGATTTTAAATATTATCTCTATACTTCAACTTTACTGTTGAATCCTTTATCCTAGATTTTGGTCCATCCGCAAGATAAATAAGTGACATATGTGTTGAGGGATGTGTATTTTTGCTCTCGTTTTCTATTTTTCTCTCTGCAAAATCAACCCTTCTTTTATCCTGACAGCTGTCAAAAATCCAATTGTACGCTTGGATATCTTCTAACAAAAAAAAAAAACGCACTCACTCACCTCACTCACACACTTTTGGCACAGAAAAATAAAGAGAACAACTGAAACTTTTATAAGTTGTAGAGGCGCTTTTTACCACAGATCCAAATCCATAGACTTCATATGTACGAAGATATTTATCATCTGCAAAAAGGATATTTCACTTAATTTTTCCACAACCAAGAATAACCTTTTTCATGTACTATTTTTAAGGGTTTAAATTGAATTTGTTACTTTTCATGGAGTAGAAAAACGACAGGATACCCAGCACACAATTTAACACTTTATCTTATAAGGGAAAAAAATCAATTGGACAAATTTAAAGGACTATTCGTACAAGAAAAAGAATGTAATAAATATGTATGGAAAAGATTTTGTTTTCACAACCCATATCTTTTCAATTAACACTGGTTAATTATATAATGTTCACCAGAAACGGAAACATTTTAAAGATGCTATAGTTTCACAAATCGGTTACACTACATGACTTTCGTTGGCAACTTCACATGCTCGCAACGTAGAAAAACTCGAAAAAGAACAACTAATGAAATGAGAAATGAAAATTTTCATCCGATATAAAAAAGAAAGTAGAATTCACGCGCGTTCAATTGCCTTCGCTTGTCCGTCCTTTAAGCGAGTGAGGAAAGGAATTTTGGTGGTAAGGATAAATTGTGCCTGCCCGAACAAGTGTCGCGGAAGAGCAAGAGAGATTTTGCTTCTTGGTCCTTTTTTTAACAATTGATAAACCTTATGTTACTATTAATACTGTTGAAATAGAGTGTACCAAGCATCACTGAGAGAGGGAACACAAATTTAGAGCTTATCATGCGTATGGATGTGGATGGACCAACATGGTCGTGGAGATGAAGAGAGAATAGACAAACGATAAAATTCCGAGTGACAAAGCTTTTGCTAGCATGAATTGCCATTGGTGTGGTGTTGCACTTATGTTTTTAAATAAAATTCACTGAAAGTTGGCATTTCTTTTAATAAAAGTTATAAGTTAAAATTTTGATTATCGTTAACGATATTATTGTTCCAATTTGTGGTGACTGTATTATGTTATAAATGTTGTGGAGTAAAGAGGAAAGTATTGGAAGCTATTCTTATCAGCGCCAGCATGTATGCAACTGATTTATTTTTGAGACGAATTCAAACAAATGGAAGGGAATGTGAGACATAAATTTCTGTTTTCCTGGGATTAAATCAGAGACCCCTTGGTAGTTAGCACAACTCACTTAGTCCAACAGATTTATTTAAGCTCTAGCAGGTTAAATTCTACGAGTTAACCATGACAAACTTTTCCATATAAAATTGTCTATTGTCACATTGTCAAATTATTTAAATTGAAGGTGTAGGTAAAGATAATTAGAAAGTCCCACTATGCGTATAAAAAATGTTTACACTGGATTTCAGAACACTGTAATCCCTATACGGGAAATCGCAGCGATGAATTCACAAAAAAAAACATAACTAAATCGGGGAGACGTAGGAAAGCTGTCAGTCTATTTCTACTTAGTTTATGTTTAGAAATAGCAATAGGAATCTTGCTTGTCTTTGGCTCCTAGACACTTTGTTTTGAGGCATTCAAAAAAATCAAGGCATAAATACCTTAAGTTACATTTGATGGTTAGAATGACCTTCAATGTTTCCACTTCTAACCGAGTTTTGTCTGAAGTTCAAGTTTTGTTAACTGCAGGAAAGATTCGTTCCACCGATGCTGTAGTTCCTGGCAACCATAGAATGTACTCAACGTTTGTAGCCATTTCATTGTATTCGCAATCGGCGTTATTAGGATAGTCGAATATTTCTATCCAGCGATTTAGAATCGATTTGATTTTATCGCTCGTACTCTGTGTGGGATTATTTTAGAGGCTAAATTAGAATACAAACGTATATATCTCGTAGTTTATATATTTAATCAAAATTAAATTCTTCTTCTCTACATACTTTTCTTTTTCGTTCCTCCTTCCAATTTTATACAATTTATATTGCAAATATTTAAAGGAATGAATTTATAGAAAAATTTTAATGAAGTTTATAACAGGTTTTGATTCTAATTTTACGTTACAAGAGTATACATTTCAATCTTCATCCGTGTATTGCTGCAAAATGTAGTCGTAGTATTAATTACATTGCCATAACGTAAAATCATTTCGTGTACGATTGTGAATGCAACAAGTTGGTGTAATTTAATTAGCTGTGCACATCGGTTGTATCTGTTCTCTTTTGTTAAGTTTACCTTATAAAATATAATTTATAGACATTTGCATAAAATTTTCTTAATTATATAACAAAACGGATTTCATGTTTAGTCCCGTGTCCGTAGACCCCATATTGATGTTCTTCTCGTTCCAACAGTCGGTCTAGCTACCGAACTGTGAATAAATTTGTTTATGCCTATTTGCGGAAAGCTTTGCTCAAGCATTTCTAATGCTGTATCTGATAATATACCAAATACGTCTAAAAACTTTAATGTCGGGATGTTGCTTAGTTCCCTGCAAGAAAATAAACGTTTTATGTCAATGCTAAATGGTTGTTTCAATTGTACTTACACGTAAGCCGGAGCCAAGATTTGATAGCACCGTGAGAGAGATAAATATTCGAGACTCTTAAATTTACAAACATAACGAACGGCGTTGGATGAGAGACCAGTACAGTCTGACACATCTAATTCGAGAAGTTGGGGACATCTTTTCGCTAGAGTTACCAAATCTGTAAGAAGAAATAAATTGATGATCAAGTTATGTAGTTACATACAAAAAAAGGAAGTAGTCCAGTAGTGGCGTTGGCTTTGCAAATATGGAATAGCAAACGAGGCCATCAAGTTTTTAAACAAATAAAATTTGGAAAAATTATATAAAATTAACTTACGCGAATCAAACATGGTCTTTCGGCAGCCGGATAAATTTAATCGCATCAAATTCGGAGTGACACTCGTTACCAATGCCGAAACAGCATCCACATTCAAACTTGTCCATGAAATATTCAAACTGTTCAAGTTCTTTAATTCAGTCATCATTTTGCGAACACTCCATGCCTTCAGCCCGGCAACCATCGCCAAATTTAATGCTTCCAAGTCGATATTCTTAGCGATTTCGTCGCAAATCTCATCGTTCACTTGTACGTGCTCCAGGCTAAGCTTTTTCAATTGCCGACATCGCGAGAACAGCGACTTTAGAGACGGCTTTGTAATGATAGCCATGCCCAGGTCTAGATACTGCAGCTTACTCTCAAAGTCGGGATACATCTGTAGGAGTTCTGGATCTAATGCGGGATGATTTAGCTGAAATAAAATAAATATATTTATAAAACCATGGTATTCCATGCGTAACCATGTGATGATGACAAACCTCCGCTTGAGCCAGTCGCAAAATTACCACACCTCGCGGCAAGATATCTCCCAAAGCTCCAGCACGCAGAGACCGCCCTCCTAAATCCAACCGGGTCCAAAGCGAATCGTCTCGTGCGCAACGGTTAAATCTGTGACACACAAAGCTACACCGAATGAGTGTCTTTTTTGGCAGTAGCTTGAAGATGTGCAGGACAATCTCGTCCGATAATTTTGTGAAATGATCCTTTCCATCTGAGCCACGCAATGCCCGATTCCGAAACAAGAAGAAATTCTCATCGGGTATGAAGAACTGATTGGCTGCTGCAGACGTTGATGCACCAGACGATGACGGAGTATTTTCTTGAGTAGTTGAAACAAATGTGGCTGTACACGTGTTTAATTTGTTTATATTTTTATAGTTGTTGTTGCAGGCAACCGTAGCCAAGGGGCTGCGGGACTTTTGTGAACTAACATTGCCCGCGCCTAGAATGGCAACTTTCTTTTGATGTATCTTTCCGGTACTATTGCATGAATCAGGATATTTATCAGCTGAATTACAAATATTGTTGTTACTATTAGTTGTGGTTGTTGTTGTGGTTGCTTTGCTGTAGCTATGCGTCTTGAGAGATTCACCTGAGAAATTCGCATTATCTGTGGTATCAAGATCAGCACTATAGTTGAGACGATTCTGCTGCAAAGGATGGTGGCAGAATCTTGGCGCATCTAAATTTGGGGTCGCTTCATTGGAATTCTCATCACTTGCACTGACAGCCAACGCTATGGCTGATGCTGACGATGAAGACTCATCGGATTCCAACATTCCAATACCCATTTCTTCAAGAGCCTGTTGAACAGGAATGGGTTTGATATTTCTCCAAGATATTGGACTTGTTGATTTGATGCGTTTTCTGACGGGAATAAAGGAACAACAGAAAATGGTTTAAAACTAAAATGTATATATACTTTAATTTGGTTGATTGTTTTGCCGTTGACCAGCAGGTATAAGAAAACAAAAAATACATAAGGTGCTTAACGTCAAGTAGCTACTTCTGGGAACGGAGTATTTTTAGCAGAAGGAACAGATCCAGAGCAAGCACATACAAAAAAAACAAAGTGTCAACTGAATTGAAATAATGGGGTTGTACGACGCGTTGGGTATTGTACAATACGTTATTTTTTCGATTAACGTTTTGTTTCTTAAATAGTTTCTGTGAAAAAACCACCTTTTGGAATACCTATCATCGCCGCTTCCATTTCAATACTTGCACTGAAGCTTACGAGTTCCCTACAGTTGCTTCTTGGAGAAATGTTAAAAAAGTATATACACCTCTATCACCATTTCGTGTTGGTTGGGTGTACGGACAATTGGAAATCATTGTCCAGGTTGAAGAGACAATACTGCCTGAAAGTCGATTGTCAGCTGTTTTAGCCGATTTTCAGCACCGATTGCCGTGTTCCCAAGCTCATTTCTTTTAATTTGTTTTCCTAGTTTTGTTGCTTTGGAAACCATGAAATTAGCCCGGCATGAGGAGTGCGCGAGGAGAAGCGACAAATAAAAATAAAATACAAAATAAATTTCAATTTACATTTAGTTTTATTCACGTCATACATCAAAAATACGGCAAATCTTTACTACACGACTTTTTTAATGATTGCTTCCGGTACTTTCGTATTTGTTAGGTTGAAACTGTTCTGCAGAGTTCTCCCCATCATCCTCCGTTGGTTCAACAAATGAGACGCCGGCATTTTCCATTGCAAATGAAACGACCGAGTCAAACGACTTCAATAATTTGAGTTTCCGGTTGAAAAGGATCTCTTTGTGGCGCATTGTCATCGCATGCAAATCGGCGCGACGCCTACGTTCGAATTGCCGTTCCATAGCTTCTTGTCGCATTTCCTCCAACTTCGCATTCAGTACAGCTCTTTCGTAGTCCATTTTTGCTGCGTGCCTTTCATTGGCGTGGCGTTTCCTTTCGACTAAGTAAGCTTTGCGCGCTTCTAAAATTTCGCGTCCTGTGTCTGAAGCACTTATATGAGTTGACGTCGCCATTCGTTTGGCAGGGCGTCGTTTAGACGTTGTGGCAAAGAACTTTGAGCGATCGGGAAACGGCGAAGTGGGCACATCCGCATCATTCGGATGAATTGCTTCAGTTTCGGTGTGAGAAGATGCGCCCTGTGACTCGTCCACGTCTGCGTCCTGAGATTCATTGCCAGATATGAACGATTCGGAATTCTCACCGTTTTCGATGTACGGGAAGTCATCATTCGCTGGGTCCGACAATAATTGAGTATCGCAAATACTCGCATTCAATCTCGAAGACGTGTTAGCAGTCAGTAACATGGGTACAACAGACCCAAATCTATCCATTCCGCCGACGGGAGGTCCCAACAGCTTTGCCAGTTCTTGCATTGGTTTAGTAACCTCAAACGGCTTTTTTGAAAAGTAATTTCGGCGTGCCCGCGTGTTGCCTTTCCGCAAATACATAATAATAAATTTGTATCGTGCCAGTAATGCACTTTTGTCACGTGGTGGATGCATCTGCGATTGAATAGAAAGAAATACAAAAACAAATTACCACATTTTCACTGCTACAACATTCTCATGTACTCCGTACGTACCGTATTGAACATAGATCGCACGGTGATCCATTGACTGTGTTTCTTCATGGTCGTGACTTTGTCCGTCCTTTTAGATAAAATTCCACTTTGCCCGTGTGCGACACATAGCGATACCAAAGTTTCCATTTCGGCCTGTGTCCATTTCTCGCCTTTGGTTTTGGTGCGGGGCTGTGATGAGCTTTCATCATCGGTATGTCGTTTTGGTGGACAATCCATATTATTCGAAGGTCTTTTACAATTATTGAATTTAACGAATTCAAAATTATCACCAATTGTTGTCATCATATATTTTGACACTTAATGCTGAGATGTTCGGAAGGCGACAAAACTAGTTTTATGGCTCCAAAACTCGAAACGTGATTTAAACAATTCTATCTACAGTCTACGCACATGGAAAATATCGATTATTTTCTTCACTAGTTTTGGTGCGAACAAAAAATGCTCGCAAACAAAACTAGTTTTAATGAAAACTAGATTTACTTTTGATTGCGAAAATGTACTATTATACACTTGATGACCAGAAGCAAAATGTTGGCAGTTCTGACATAAAGAAACACAACGCCTCACACGGGATAGCTCGAAAAAAAAAACACGCCATCCACATAGAACCAGGTTAAATGTCAGATAGTCACTAAAATCCGAAAAAAACACATGTTGCAGACATCCAGGTTTATCTTGGGTGACATAAACCAATTTTCCGGCAGAACTTATGTATAATTATGACATACCGAACTCAGCAAATAGAAAAGCGAGTTATTTCAAAATATTTCCGCTCCGGTATGGCTCATTACAAAATAAATAAAACAAACGAACATTGACATGCGTAAACAGTCCATAGCAATGCAACGTATACACTTCTCTCTTCTTTGTGCAATATGTAAATTAAATTTAGCAAATTTCAACCAATGCCGCTTAAGAAAGTCGTACGGAGCACCAAACACCCACGATACCAGTCACATCTTCAGATAATTTAGTTAAAAGATATAATATTTGTAAAAATGTAAATTGTGACCATTTCGTTATCGTACCTACATCCAAAAATACACTCATGGGTACCTTATCGGCATCTATTTGCCTTTGTGTTGTTATGTATAAACATTATTTGTTGCGGTCATGGCAGATTTGGAAATCTATTAATTGATTTGGAAATTTTACCTTATGCTCTGCAATCTTTAGGAACTGTGGACTGGAAATAGGCCTTTGGCGTATAGAAAACTTTAAGAAAGGAATCTGCTTGGACTTCTACATACAAATTGAATAATTTCAACCTCAAGCTGAATTTTCATCGAACTAATTCACTTTAAAGATTTGTCTCAATTGAACATCAAAACTTGGTCGGCATGAACAAACACTAATTTCCATATGCAACAAGGGAAAATCAATTTTTGTTTTAAATTTGACTTCTTTTTTCAGGAGAAAACCTAACAAAACTTTTTGCTTACATCGTCTGCACGAAATTCGCGCCGCCTTTTTTGACACAACTAGAGGTAGTTGCCCGAGTGACGTATGCAATTGAAATTTCCCTTTCGCACTGACGTGCTCCAGTGACGTTTTGAGGAGGAAAACTTCTTCGACGGATTTTTCCTTTCGTGCATGTGTGAACGAAAGGTACCAAAAGTTGCGCCAATTCAAAATTGTGAATATAAGAAAATTAATTTACCTTGTTAATGGACACACGTTCTCGTTGTTTTCTACAGGTTTTACCTTTCTGCCGCTCATATTTTGAGACGTAATAGTCTTGATATTTTTAATAAATTATGTGTTCCTTTTAAAACAAATGTATTTCGATTAAATTTCGAGACGAAGTATGTAGAATGTACGGTTTATAGCTCAACAAGTGGAAAAAAAAAGACGGACGTCAATGACGTTTTGGATTTCATGCAAATTTAATGGGAACTGCGGACTGACGCGAATGTTTTTTTCGATAAGTTTAGTGATGCCAAGCCTTTAATGTTGAAAAGGGAAATTGCTTTGAGGGGAGGCTTTATCACCGCGTCTCCACGAGCAATCTTCATATCTTGATATCAAACAATTTTCATAGAAAGAAAGAACGATAGTTTCCAATAAAATGTAGGGTTGGCATTTCATAGCTTACTATTTCATTCGTTCAAATGTCGCTGAGCAGAGCATGTCGTTGCATTCTCGCATTAGATTCCTTAGTACATCGACCATTCGCCATTCAGTCAGCGTGGAAACAAAAAAATTCCAAATGTCATTGGAAGACATTTTTTATGTCATACTATTTGTGGTCTCCACGGGCAATTTCCACAGTATGATATTTTGCAAAATATGAAAAATTGTTCGTGGAGACACCGGGTATGGTTCGTAACGTTAACATTGGCCGTGTTCCAATGCCCGCTAGACGTGTAGCACCAATAATCACAGATAAAGGAACGCCCGCGTTAGGCCCCAGTTATAGCCATATGTATTTAAAATGCAACCGAAAAAGTTGGAACAGTGTGAAAATGAGTTTTTTTTTACGTTAAGGCGGTCATCGAAAAAGTTCTGTCAGCAAAATCTTTCCGAAGGATAACAACCAAAAAAATTAACCACCACTCATTGGATTCCATCAGAAAAAATATTCCTGACAGATGGAACAGTAAAAAAATTAAATATTTCAGTGGAATGATTTGGTTTTTGTTGTGGAATTGACTGAGAAGTCGCGCTAGAACGACAGCGCCAGCGCCAAAACGTTATTATCAATTTTATCACAATTACACTTGCTCGGTTTCGTTTTTTTTTATTTTGAAAACGTTTGCACGATTTCCTTTTACAACTGTTTTTTTTTTTGTTTTTCTCTCAATGCAGCGGGTAATTTCGCGCCCATTTTATCTAGAGTACAGAGCATAATTTGTACGTATGTGCTACCAGACAATTTCTCTTTTAGTCATTGGTTTGTATGGTTTAGAAAAAGATTGGGAGATCCTAAATTCTACTGTTGCTGGTTGACAGTAATCAATAAAAGGTCTATTTTTTGAGCTTCAATCTTAGTAAAGCAAAGTACAGTAGGATTCAGCACGCAGTTACAACATCTACGCTCTACTTGACACTTCGAGGACTCACAGTAGTTGTCATTGCGTGCTGAAAATCCTACTTTACTGTCGTTTTCCATTGGGCAAAAAGAATCGTCCGGGAGAGTCTGGAATCGAAAAACATACTTCTGAAACGTTGCATTGGCTCTGGTGTTTCTGGGGAGGAATTTCGCTTCTCCATTTGAAGTCAGAATCCACGCAAGAAGCACTCACACAAGTGTAGTAGTGTAGGTATGTGTTTTCTACAAGTCAGTTGACAGCTATATAGTTGGCGCAACAGGTCTGTAGAGACCCAAGGCCTAGCTTCTCACAACCATTCGTTTTGTGTGAGTTTCATTTTTGGAACGAATGGAAGGGATCTACAATTTTATGCCGATTCCAAACGGCTAATTGAGAAGCTCTTAAGACAGTTATACTCTCGGATGTTTGTCAGACGTTCGCGAGATTAGCGAGATTCCACTGCGGCGCAGTGGAAAAAACCCTAAGTTGGAATTTGGGTTTTTGCGGGATTCGAACCTGAGCCCCTCGCTTAGTAGTCCAACACATTTTTTTTTTTACATTTTAAATTCATTTTTTATTTTACTTTCATTAAACTTACATCCTAGACAAAAACGATTAAATCTAAATTAAAGCTAACATTTGTCTTAATTCTAGCTTACTGGCTCTTAGCGAGCACTCTAAACTTAACTATATCCTTAAAATTATTGCCTTTCGGCCTTAAATCTATCAATATTTATTTTTGTTTGTTTTTTATTTCCAAGAAACTTTGTAAAACTTGAATTCTTTTATTATTTTTTTACTTACAACTACTTAAAACTACCTAAGCTACATAAGCTAAATTACCTATAATCAGGGTGGTGAGCAATCTCATCGATTGGTCACCATCCTGATCGCGTCCATGGTCGCCTGACAGCCGCCCACAAGGGTTCATCATTACCACCGAGACTCGAGCGAGGCTATACGCTTCGTTCGAGTCTCGGTGGCACTATCATGCTGGCTAGCCCGGCACCTCTCAAGGACCCCCTACTCTAAGCCTTAACCTACAAACTTAATCTAGCTTAAAACTAGGGAGGATGCTACGATAGTAGCGCACCGGCCCGGGAGAGCGTATCAACCCTCACCTCTTCTTTAAGCCACCAAAATTCGGTGAACTGCTTTACCGTATCGACCCTGTCCCGATCCGCAATTGCGGTGCTAAAACGGAGGAGCTCCTGAGCATTGGCGGCATACCCGTCGTGGATGAGCCGCTTATCCCTCGCGCCGCGGTGGCTGTGGTACAATACCGGCACACCATCTTTTGTCTGGACTAACCCTTTCATGTCAACATGAAGAAATGCCTCAGGCGGGATAAAGCCAGACCGAAGCGTACTCTCGTGGTACATTAAATTGGGGTAGTAAGCCCCTGAGATCAGGTTATTATCGCTGGCCATCGCCCTTGCGACGTGCCTCCGAATCACCTTAATAAGGAAATTGTCAATCCTATTCAGTCGAGCCCCATTGTATAGGGTCCTGTTGGGATAGTATTTTATGTACTGCGATTCAGGAGTTCTAAACAACCCTAGACAGGCCCTGAGACATTGTCTCTCAAACACCCGAATCTTTTCCATATAGAACGGCGCTATATTGAACCACATAGGACAGCCATAAGCGATGATAGGCCTTATAAGGGCCACGTAGCAAATGACCTTCACCCTAGAGTCAAGTTGACTGCTGCGAAACAGTCTCCTTGTCAGAGCGTAGGCCCTCTTAGCCCCAGCCAGACAAGCAGCTATATGTTTGTCAAAATACAGATACTGGTCGAGCCAGATGCCAAGATACCGGACCACGTTTTTCACCGCCAACGGCTGCCCCTGCTGTCCAACAATTGTTAATTTTCTCCAGTTTTTTCTGGTATCCCCAGAGGCCCCAGCCAATGTTGTTCTGAACAGTATTGTTTCCGATTTTTGGAAATTGATTTTCAACTTCCAATCATCGCAATACCTCTTAATTTGGTCGAAGTCACGCTGCAGAAGGATATTAATGACCTCGATTTTTGGTCCTGACCTGTACGCCACTAAATCGTCCGCGTACGCTATAGCATGTCTGAGGGAACCCACCAGATCACTTGTGTAAATATTAAACAGGACCGGAGAATTCACTGCTCCCTGTTGTAAGCCGTTTTTAATTTCGAAAACCCTGCTCGAAGTCACGTTGCCAGCTTTGACAACGAACTTCTTTCCCATAAGCATGTCGTAAATCATATATAGCAAAGGTTTTTGAATGCCCAATCTGGTCAGCTTATAGAAGAGCCCCTCCAACCATACGGTATCGAAGGCCTTCTCAAAGTCGACCAGGCAGGCACCCGTGCATTGTTTCTTACTCTTATTCCACTGAATGTCGGAAACCAGTTTCGACGCGGCATGAATAGTGTCATGCCCCGCTCTGAAACCAAACTGGTTGTCCGGAATGATCTTATTTTCCTCAACCCATTTCAAAAGAGATCTATTGACGACTTTCTCGAATACCTTGCTAACATTCGGAAGCAAACTAATTGACCGGAGATTAGCAGGGTTCGTCCTATCTTTATCCTTTTTCGGGATAGGGTGTACCACCGCTATTTTCCACTGCTCCGGATAATATGCATTATTCAGCGCATTGTTAAATAGTGTGGCGAAGATATCTATCGCCTCTAACGGCAGGTGTCTTAATACGACGTTTGGGATACCGTCCACTCCCGCCGACTTTTTGTTTTTAAGTGATTCAAAGATGCACCGAAGTTCATCCCTACTCACGAACAGATGAGTATTTTCATCGGCGACTGTGCCGTTTGCACGGTTGTCGTCATTGAACCCGGTGAAACCGTTGTTCTCGGATCGCCAATCTTGAATTTCGGTCCGCAGATAAAAGTGGTTAAGAAAGGCCCTCTCCTCGAGGTCGCGGTTACGGCAAACAGGGTTGTTCACCGTATACACGGTCTCAAAGAAAGCTCCCATCAAATTCACCCTCTCCTGCGGGTCTTCGACCACGAAAAAACCGTCGTTCGAGTCAGCACTTTCCGGGCTTATGCCAGCAGTCAGTAGTGTCTGTCTGTTCTCGTTCGTCCGAGGTATTCGAACACATGAAATGTCGTTATGATCCTTCCGCCTGAACAGTTTATTTATTTGCGGGAACATTTTCGGACTACTGGATTTTATAGCCCGAATTTTACTGCCCCAATACAAACTTACAGATTTTCTGTAATTTTCGGAGATCAACTGTTTCAAGTTTTTGATCATCGAATTCAGTGTTCTTAACTCGGGATCGTTCCTGTCAGTGAACTGTCTGTGTAACCGTTTAAGCCTCGAGAGCAGTCTACTTTTATGTCTGTACAGAGCATCGATTGTTGCGTTTCGATACTTTTCAGTTTGTTCTTCGTCCGTGGAACGTCCTACCCGAGGGATAGTCCGCTCCATTGTCTGTTTGATGACGACATTCATTTGCCGTAAATGATTGTCGATTTCATCGTTTGTTAGGTTCCTGTTTGTCGGTGGGTCGATCTCGCATGAGCGTATGTCGCGTTTTAACACTCTGGAGAAGCGCGACCACTGCGCTTTTCGGTAATCGAAAGAACGCACTTGGTCGTACTGCTCCAGCTGCGTCTGCTCGTTCGGGATCCGTATTACGGCGGCAAGTCCGTAGTGATCACTATCGTACTCAACCGTTCGTAAACAGTTCCGCGTGCTTAGATCAATGTTTGTTAGTTCCAGTCTTTCGTCAACTAGCGCCAAGTCCAAGAAAGAACCATCTCTAGGGAAAGACGGGATATCCGTCGCGTACAACTCGAGTTTGTACTCAATCATATTATGACGCCACCAGTCGTGAAACTGGTTGCCTCTAGGGTTCGGAATATCATTTCCCCATGCCGCATGTTTAGCATTGAGGTCTCCGCCCAAAAAGTAATAATTATCTTCCGATTGAAGCTCTAAGCAACGAAAAAGCGTCTCGATCTCATTTAAAAATTCAATGCGTCGAGGAGATTCCGGTGCGTAAAGCGACACCACATACACCCGCCTCTGGGTATTGAGGGGAATGCATACGATGCATGCTTCCAACACCTGGAACCGGCGCACTTCCCCGCTATATATAACCTTATGGCGCAAGCCTTTACGTACTAAGATAGCGACACCACCTCCCTGTGTGGAGTTGGGCCGGTCTCTTCTAACTACACAATAATTTCTATAGCCCAATTTGTGCTTCGGGGATAGCTTAGTTTCGCTAACCAGAAGCACATCTGGCTTTTCGGCTTTCAACAAATTGGAAAGATTGATCCTTCTCTCGATCCGGATTAGTGAATTAACATTCACCGCAAGGATCTTTAAGTTTACCTCGTCCAGCGTACCCATCATATTTATGGCGCGGCAGACTCGGCAAACAGCGTCGAATAGATCATGTCTATTCGAGCCGCATGCTCATTTAATTGTTTCTGGAAATTGTCGATCTTTCCGTGCAGTGACAGAAGGATCGATTTCAAATCCAGATCCGCTTCCGGTGTAGGAACCTTCGGCGCGCTTTTTGTGATTGAGCTACCCGGTCCAGATACCATTTGGGCAAAGGACACATTGGGCGCAACAAAATTAGAGAACGAGCGACTCTTTCGACCCTTCTCTTCTTCGGACCTCTGTTTTCGAGCCTGCACATTCTGTTTTACCTGCTGATACTTGGGACATCCCCTGAAATTAGCAGGATGTCCTGAGCTGTTGCAGAGTACACACGAGAGCTGGCCTCGATCTTCTACCCTATCGCTACCTAAAGCACATTCCCCATGTTTGTGGTCCTTGTTGCACTTAACGCACCTGAACTGCATGTGGCAGTTAGCTGCGGCGTGCCCGAACCTCTGGCAGCGCATACATTGAAGTACACGATCTGACCTCTTTAATTTTTCCCAACGTACTGCATGATAGTACAGGAATCTGATCCTTTTCAGACTATCTATTTTGCTGTCGGGGGTTAATTGTACCAAAAAGAATGGTAATTTGCGGCTACCACCCCTATCCGCAGGCGAAGAAAACGGCTTGACCCCCACGAACTTAAGGTCGTCGCACTCATAACTCTTGAGCTCGTTTTCGAGCTCCTCTATTTTTATATTGGGATCGATACCCTTAAGCAGCACAGTTTGTCGCTTTTCTCCTTTTGGAGTGTACGTGAAGTACTCAGCTTGCGCTTTCTCCAGAGCGGTGCGCAACTTTTTGTGCTCCTCCATGTTACTGCACATAATAATGTGCTTGTCGGCGTTAAGCCTTTTAATATAGAAATCCTTACAAATAAACCTACATAACTTAATGCTATCGCTTATTTCTAGATGACTTACGTTAATGGGTGGTATTTTCTGTTTTTTTATCTGTTGTTGTTGTTGTTGTTGTTGCTGCGGCTGTTGTCTCTGCTGCTGTTGCAGCGGCTGCTGCTTCTGTATCTGTTTTTGTTGTTGTTGTTGTTGTTGTTGCTGCAGTGGCTGTTTTTTTGCCAGCTGCTTCTTCTGTTGCTGTTGTTGCTGCTGCTTAAGCAGTGCTTGTTGGTGTTGCTGCTGCTTAGCTTGTTGTTGTTGCTCAGCTTGGAGTTGCTTTCGCTGGCGTAATATCTCTCTTTTTGCGAGGAGCTCCTCGATCAGACGATCAAGCTGGGCTTCCTCGTCTTCTACTTCTTCATGTTGTTGTTGTTGTTGTTGCTCCGCGTCGTCTACGGCGTCCAGTAACTCTTTGTATGAGTTACCTTCGCCCTTATATCTTCCCTCGCCACCCTCGGACTCGTACGAGTAGCTGAGAGAGTCGTCGTCTGTCTCCCGTGCTGACGAGGTTGCACGTGACGTCGTCATCTCCTCTGCCTTCGACTTCCTCTTGAATTGAAGGTTTGGTGTCGGCTTCAGTTTTCTTCGTCTTTTTGTCGCTTCTGTTGACTGTACCTTTGTCAATGCTTCGGTACTTGTGGATGGTGCGTCCATGGTTGTTGTTAGTGCTGGTGCTGCTGACGCACTTATTGTGATTGTTGATGCTGCTGCTGTAGTTGTTGTTGTTGTTGTTGCTGCTTCGACTTGCTGCAGACTTACTTTGACCTGCTTGGTCACGCGTTTTGGCAACGGTGTATCGCCTTGCGGGACCTTGGACTGGTCAGCGTCCATCGCCTGATCGCCTTGCGGCACTTCCTCAATTGTCTGTGGTTTTATTTATTAATTTGACTAATAAAAATTAATCCCCCACTGGGAAGCGAACCTCGCCCTCTTAACACAAGAGCCGAAGACTTGCCTCTTAAGCCAAATGGCTTACACTTTCCTATCACTTCAAAACACTACTTAACACTTTACTTTCGCACAAGCTGCCTCACTAACTTAGTCGTCTGTCCACCACGGATGCTGAAGAGCGACTGAGTAGTCCAACACACTAACCATTAAGCCACTGCTGCCGTAGATTATTTTTTGGCATTTCAACACTACTTTTGTTGGTTCAATCAGACGCAGTTTTCTTGTTCCATTGGATTACAGAATGCGTGGACCCGAACAAACGAATCCTACCTACCCACTGTTTATTTTTTCGGTCTAATTAAAAAACTCGTTTTGTTTGCACTTCGTTCTGTTTCTTTTCTAAATCATTCTTCCTGTAAGCTATTTATTCAGTACTCTTCCAACTGTTCTAAACTGTCAAAAATACGACTTGCCTTGCCGGTGGGGTTCATAACCAGCGATCAGCTGTTTTGCGATTTTTTTATTAAATATATATTTTAAAACAACGTTTCCATAACACAACTAAATGTTTCTCAATTATATTTACAACAATTTAAAGTGGTAAAGCTATCTCCATACCTTATAAACGAAATTCAACATGATAACGCTGCGTCGTCTGATAACAGCGGCAGTTCAACAGCAACGATGGCCAAGAGTCGCCATCATCCCATCAAGAAAGAATTTCTGGTCGGACAAATCGGAAACCCCAAATGGAAGCTCTTCTAAAAATAAAAAGACTAAAAACAAACCTCAATTACCCGCCATTCGAAATCCCTTCGATTACGCAGAAGACAAAACCAAAGAAACCTACCTGGATATGATAACTATCTTTGAAAATCGTGATGTGCATCGGAGAAACCATGTTGAGTTTATTTATGCTGCCCTGAAAAGCATGGCTGAGTTCGGCGTCGAACGAGACATAGAAGTCTACAAAGCACTCATCAATGTGATGCCAAAAGGAAAGTTCATACCCACAAACGCCTTTCAGGCAGAGTTCATGCACTATCCCAAACAACAACAGTGTATTATAGATTTGCTTGAGCAGATGGAAGATCTTGGAATCATGCCTGACTACGAAATGGAAGCAATGCTGCTTAATGTATTCGGACGGCGAGGTCACCCACTCAGAAAGTTCTGGCGCATGATGTACTGGATGCCAAAGTTCAAGAATCTATCACCTTGGCCACTGCCCAATCCAGTACCAAATGAACCACTAGAATTGGCAAAAATGGCAGTCCAACGAATGTGCACGGTAGACCTGCTTTCGCAAGTGGACGTTCTCGAAACAAAGGAGGTGGCAGATGCTGTAGATCAAACGTGGATCGTGAGTGGCATGAGTCCAGAACAGTCACAACTATTACGGGAGCATGATAAGACGAAAGCTGTGTATATAGAGGGACCCAATCTGATATGGCTACGGGATAGGTCGATTAACTACTTCACACTTCGAGCCGATCCCGACAAGGAGCTCTTGAAGACTTTTGGCGAATACGAGGACCTAGATGGTTGGAATTTGAGGACAAATCTTTTGAATTTATTGTTTTAAAATTTCCCGATTATTTGCAGATGTATCGAAATTACGTGTTCCATTCTTTGGCAAACCCATCAGAGAGACTCGACTAGCTAAGAAGAGGTCAGTTCATCAACAAACCGATGGAACTATATTTGCAATTTGCGCAACTGGCACATCGACAAAAGATTCGTTGTTGTCTTGGATACGATTGCTGGAATCCAACGGCAACCCAGTGCTCAGTGAAATTCCCATTCTGTTTAAGTTCAGAACTGTTGTTGACTCAAATGTTGTACCTATGGCGTCCATGGACTCGTTTAGTAAAACTCATAAGATAGGTTAGATCTTAGCAATGTGAATGCTAGTTTCGTCTACAGCGTTTTTTTTTTTTAAGCGGAAAATAAATAATTATATTTATTAATTGGTTTTAAAGAATCGAACTGCAGCTCTTTGCTAATCACTACAGAGGTCACCCATTCAAAAGGAGCAATATTAGATAGGATACTAACTCACGTCGAATGAGTGTGCGATCGCCATGAAACAATGAGGACAAAAATAAATGTAACTATGGTGTCTGCGGTGGAATTCTACTACTACTATTCTACTAGTTCAATTAGTTTGAAGCGAATAGACTCCAGGAGGAGCGTCTTAGTAGTTAGAGGGCGAATCAGATATGTAATCGTGCGATCGAATCGAACTGCAGCGCATAAGCTACCATCGGCGTGGAGTAGTTTGTAATACAAAGGCGACTTCCAATTTGACTCCCCACACAAGTTGTTATTTCCAGCCTTAATTATGGCTGCAGTTCAAATCGGATCGACACAATATTTATGTACATTTCTTTTTCGATAAACAGGACAACGACCTACTACGCATCGCACAGTTTTCAATTTACTCGGTGCTGTTGCTGAGAAAGTCATCTTTGCGTGAGCTATGTTTCAATCAGATTCAGATTTTCGATGTTACTAGTTATTCGTTTTCAAGACAGTTGTTCACTGATGTGCCGAAGAAACGATCACGATACCTGTCTCTTTCAAACCAAATTGTTGAAAGGATTACCACTGCTCGAGCAAAAAGAAAGCCGCTTTCGGTATGACCAATCCATCAATTAAATTCTTCTACTATTCTACTACACGATACAAAAAATACAACAGAGTATTTTGTCTTAAGAGATTTTATTTCATAATTTAGTCTAAGTGAACACAAAAACAAATGAATCGACAAATTTCTTTATTTTATTATTTACTTTCTTAAATAATGGCTAAATTTCTTTTATTCATTTAAAGTTATTCTGCTTAAAGTACTAAGTACACAAGTGTTACATTCTTAATTTTTGCAATTTAAGTTTTCTTTTTCCTCGAGTCAACAAATTGAAAAAAAAAAAAAAAAAAAAAAAAGTGATTTTCGAATGAAACTGGACGATTATAAACTTTCTGAGCACACCTTAAACATTATTAAATATAAATATGCTTCCTTGTATTTTAAATATATATAATTTGTCTAAGCAACAGAATGGTAATAATTAATCTAAATTTAAGCTACATACTTTTCATATGTAAATTTAATTAATCTAATAGAAAAGTTTCATTTCTCCACAAGAGTTCGAGTCAGAGTATCTTTTAAAGACAAGTTTTCAGAAAAAATGATGAATTGATAGTTATATAAAATCACAGAAGAAATATTTCCTCACAATCCAAATCCTGCAGGTCAATTAATATTAATAATAAAAAAAACATATCGTAAGTTCAGTGTTTAGGTAATAAATCGTAAACGACATTTTCCGGAAACTAAAACATTTCGTGAGAGCGCGCCTATTTGTTTATAGGAAATACTTGCGTTACTTGACCGATGCCTTTGCTGGTGCCTTCGCGGAAGAGTATTCGCATGCCAGGACGCACGTATTCTGGATGGCCCACAAACTGAAACATAACCGAAGCGTTGTCGTTGGTTCCGATTTTTTCACCTCCCATTATTCCCCGAATGATAGCCGTTTGCCGGATGCTACCTATGTGCACGGTTGTCTGAAATCCAACGTATATGGCTGTTGCGTGAAAGAGCACTGAGACTTTAGCCTGAAAAAAACGTAAAAAGAACTTAAATTGCAGTTTCCTTTAATGTTTTTTTTTTTTTTTTTTCAATTTCTTTTAATATAGAAGGGTATGCACTAAAACAACAGACTTTCCCATTGCCCTCTTCGAATCTCATAAACAAGAAAGGGGACAGATTTGCTGCTTTGCCAATGAATCAGCTGCAGCTTATTTGTTCCCCAAGACTGTGCGTGTATATCAACAATCCCATATAGTTCTATAGATCAACACCGGCGCTTTGGACATAATCTTACAATGGACGCTTAGCTACTAAAGGGTTTTGCTTACAGATTCTACTCCGATAGATGAGAAGCATGAAAAAGTGCTTCCTGTACCAAAGAATAGAAACCAAAGGAATGGACTTCAAAGGGAGAATACATTCCCTAAGAGGGCATTCTAAGTTGAAAGTAGACCACTTCGAGCATGCAACAGAAGGCAGCAAGATTTGCATCGCACCAGGTCGAGTCCATGTTAATTGAAGAACGTATTCGCCCTGGGTGACATTAAGAGTGAAAGTAAATAGGTATGCAGTCAAACTCGGTACTTGATTCAATAAAACATATTTAATAAAAACTTATGATTCAATAAAACATTTAGTAAAAAGTTATGTATTCAATAATAAATGCACTTTCTATCGGTACGCAACGAAAAACCAATTACATATTTTCATTTCTTATTCCCCCTTATAAACTGGTTTACGTTTCTCGGCAAATGCCTTTAGTCCTTCGATCCTATCTCTCGTTGGGATAACTTGTGCGTAGCATGCTTCCTCGATTGCATAACCCGTAGTGATATCCACCTGAAGACCTTTATCAATCGCTTTCTTTGCCATACGAACGCCTATCGGCCCATTCGGAATAATCTCTTCGGCTAACTGCAATGCTTTCTGAAATGCGGCATCATTCGTCTCATTCTGTGGAACCACATGATTTACAATACCCAGATCTTTTGCGACCTGTCCATCAAAAATACGAGAAGTAAATATCAGCTCCTTGGCCAACGCTGGATTCAGAATTCTCGGCAGACGTTGGGTGCCACCGGCACCTGGAAGTATAGCCAACTTGGTTTCTACCAGACCCAACCTTATGTTCTCCGCTGCGATGCGCATATCACATGCCAATGCCATCTCCAATCCCCCACCCAATGCCGCACCGTCAAGTGCTGCAATTACCGGCATCGGCAGCTGTTCAATGCTCACAAGCAAATTCCGTAAGGTAGTTACAAATTTACCAACGTCATCCTGAGTCATTGTGCTACGCTCCTTTAGATCAGCTCCCGCACAGAAAATACCTGGCGTCAAACTTCGCAACACAACAACTCGGGTATTCTTATCGTGAGCTAGATCCGAAACAATTAAAGAAAATTGATTGACTAGTGAACGACTGAATGCATTTTTAGCCACAGGACGGTTCAATCCAAGAACAGTGATTCCTTCTTTATTGCCAGATAGTTTTTCCAAAACCACTTCATTAGCAGCTGTAGTTGCGGTGGATAGTGCACGAATGTTGGCATTGAATTGTTTGGGGAATTTACGTATGCACTTCAACATTCTCTTCAAAAATATAAATTTATTATCTAACGTAATACACAAACGACCAAGTACGACTTTGAGATATGTCAAGCACACAGGCAGAGATAAACAGCTGACGGTACGGCGAGAACGAGAGTGTTGCCAACGAATTTATTGTGGTATTCGTTTGGGCGCTCTCAGAGCACTTTTTTTGCCCTCAGAGCAATTTTTATGTTCGTTTGGTACCAAAAAAAGCAATCTTTTTCAGATTTCAGAGCACTTTTGCGAATCTAGATATTTTCTCAGATTTGCCCTCAGATTTACCAATACAAGTGCATTTGAGTTTGACAAGTGGTGGAGTTTGTTTACATTTTAGTGAAATATTTCTACAGCAAAGAAAGGCATTGCATCGGGTGAATCTATTTTCGTAAATTATTTGTGTGCAAACATTTAGAAATCAATCGGGACGGAAATTTCGAATGTTTTGATACAAAATTTAACCAGTGAATCGAAAGCGCATAGAAAAGTGTCGAAGACTACACATATTACAGTCGCACGAATATCAACACAAAAAAAGAGCAAGAGCGTTTTTATGTTCGATTAGCCACACGAAATCTGAAATCTGAGGGCAAATCTGAAGAAGCCCAAACGAATACCACATATGACAATTGGTCCGACGTCAGTGGAGTAGAATTTGCAGATGCGAGAGAGAAAGAGAGAACTCAACAAAATACGCGTTTACGCGTGTCGTCTCATTTATAATTGTATACGCAAACATCTCATTGTGACATCACAAATAAAACATGGCATATACAAATGCGAAAATCAGAACCCGGCATAGATCTATGATTTGAGAAAGTGAGGTATGATCGATACATTCATTTTAATAGTCGGTGACGTCGTATCGTTCCAACGAGTAGGTGTTATTGATGCGATGAATTGTTTTCACTGTGAGATCGTTAGAAGGTGAAATGAACGAACAAACTTTGTGGGTTCAAAATAATCGCTTTAGGAGACTTGAAACCCTGTCAAAAGTGGAGGCTTTTTTTTGAACGAAGGCAAACAGATTGCGGCGAATATATTATACAAAACATGTTGGAAAACAATTTACAGATAGCATTGCAACTCTGCACAATCTTCCCAACAAAAAAAAAAAAATCAAGTGAATATGTTCTCTTTTAATGCAGTCAAAGTTGTTCTTAACTATTTCCCTTCGCCTATTTATATATAAGATAATCAATCATCTCTTACCTGAAAGAAATAAGTTCCGCAGGGCTCCTCATCGATATGGTTGTCGACCAATAAAATCATTCCACCCCGCAATGCTGGCAAATTCTGATTGGGAGTGAATGACAGTGATGCACTCTGTCCAGCTCGCACCACTCGGCATGGTGCCTTATTCCGATGTATTGTTTGCACCGTCACCGAATGAAATCGTCCATCAGGCAGTGGTCCAATCTTCATTTGCATATTCTCGGTGAGAACACCTTTTACCAGTAGTCCACCCACTACAGGACCAACTTCAGATACTCGGAAAATCTCGTCAATATGAAATTCGCACGGATCCTGCTCCAATCGCTCCTTCTCCGAGTTGCTGATACCAGGCGACAGGACATATAAAAACTTTGTGACCAAATTAAGTCCAGCTCCAGTTACATTGGACACACAGAATATCGGCACGATATTCTCCGATTCTTGATTGGAGCCCGCTGTAAGAACATCATCGCTACTTGTGACCAGGAATGGAACTTTTCGGCAGCCGATCGATGTGAGAAGGTTCTTAAGTTCGTGCACAGTCTCATCAGGCGATGTAATGTCAGTTTTTGTGACTACAATGAAGAATGGCATATCAAGAGCTCGCACAATAGACAGATGCTCTTTGCTTGTTCCGTTGAAGCCTCCACCAGCGGACACCACCAACATTGCATGATGCGGTGAATAGCCGGACAATGCTTGCACCGTCGTTTTCATGTATCGTCGATGACCGGCCAAATCCATGAAGGTGACTAGCTTCGTCGATCGGTCGCTAATCTCTTCTGCTGTCATCATTTCGGTGTATTTGTAGTTGATCACGTTGCCCTGTGAGTCGAAACCTAGCGTTTCGTGTGATATGCAAGACGTGCGCCCCGATTGGATTTCATGCATGTGCCGGAACATATTCAGTCGTGCTCGACCACGACCATTATCGAATTCACCTTGTGTGAGCACGCCCAGAAGTGTTGATTTACCGGCATCAGCACCTCCCAGTACCGCCACTCGCACTTCTATGTTATGCTGGTCATCGGGTATCTTTCGCACAAGAACTTCTGCTACGGATCGTCGCCCAGCGACAAATTTTCGTCGTAGCACACTCGTACTGGCGCCGAGTTTATGCGCCATTTGCTTGAGAGTGGCCAGCGATGCGTTCATGTCTTTTTCATTGAGCCCATGCAGGTGGCCAGAGTCCGACACCCCAATTTCGTATATAGCCTCGCCTTGGCCTTCGCGTAGTCGCCATTTCATTTGTGTCACTAGGTGCTCAAAGCGTTGCTTCGAAGGACTGATAAGTTTGAGTTTGTACTCAATATTTCCTAATTGTGGTTCGGGGGGTAGAATGCCTTGATCAAAATCGATTATTATCTTGCCATTGTGGTTTTCGTTGTCACTGTCACTGCTGCTGGAATTGGTACGGTTGTTTTCGTTGCCATTGCGAACGTCCTCTTCGTCGAAGCCATCGTCCGGCGAATTTGGATCGAACAGACTCAGAAATGATTCCATTGCTGAAATTGGATGAAAGGAGGAATATTACTAAGGTGTTGGATTCATTGGTCTGTAATCCATAAGCTGAAATTGTAAACCTAAGGGCTAGTGAGGCAAACGCATAAATAAAGTATCATTTAGAGACATTAATCAACAATAAGTCACACTGCTTGTACTAGATTGCTTCTTAAAACAAATGAATAGGTATAACTTTTGCAAATGCAGTAAAAAACGATTGATCAGAATGTGTTATTTGCTATAAAGTCTAAAAGATTGATCAGAACGAGATAACCATCGGAATCAACGAACCGAACTGGAATACATCACAAAGGGTCGAACTTGTTAGCGACCTATTAACGTATTAACGATACGGCACCCGTACACTTATAAATACTACAAATGGAAGTAAAATCAAAAATACAAAAATCGGTCTTTGCTAGTTCTAAATGTTTCAAGTTCAAACATCGGATTGGTTTTCTAGTATGTAATTAATGAAAAACAATAAATACATATTATAAGGCGAGCAGTAACAACACAGTTTACATATTAATACGAGTCGTTATTAAGCGCCCAAAATTGTTTGGCACTTAAATAGGTACCTAACCCGCGAAAAAAAAAAATTAAGTTGACCGTTACACTGGTCTGTTCGTCTGTTCACAATAAAGAGATGGCACGATGCGTTGGATGCAAGCCGGCAGTTAAATTTTTGCGAAAAAAAAAAAAAAAAAAAAAAAAAAACACCATGGACGAAAGAAAAGCAAACGAAACAACTTCGCTCGCCGACTACAAATTCAAATAGGTACACGAACACGATGATGAAATGCATGATGAAAAATTAGTGGACGATGAGAATAAGCAAAGCATTTCATCAGGAATGATGGTATTAAATGTGCGTATGACATCCTGTGAATCATTGCAAACCAGAACAACAAAAAGATATCTTGAAAAAGCTTATCAATTTATTTTTTTTTTTTTAACAAGTGCAAGCCTATTTCATTTTGTTGCTGTGACCATTTGAGTGAAGTTTGTGCTTAACTATTAAACAACTACCGTTTATTCATTTAAGCCTATTTAGAGATTGGTTTATAAAATACCTACGTATAGCCAGTTTTAGTTGAAAAGCAATCTAGCATCCGCCAAATTGGGCGAAAACAGCTTTTTGTCTACTTCTCTTGCTTTTAAATTCATTGAATTTGTGTGATAAACTTATACATCACATCACAAAGATCACAACCATAAACAAAAGTAGTTTGTAATGTTGTTGACCCTGATGCCGCAAAGAGCAATCGGGATATAAATAATATTACTGCACAGCACACAACTAGTATGCTCTGAAAAAAAAACGAAAATGGGTATAGAAGAGGAAGAAACAAGCCCGTTCTCTGCCAAACAAACTATCATCGAATGCTCGATTTCGGCCAAATTTATCCACTCATTATATAGTGACCTTGGCAATTTAGAGTGTGGTGACTAGTACAAGTACAAGTGGACGTTCGGTATAAGAGCACCACCACTTCTTCGGCCCCTGGCCTGGCATTAGAAATGAACATGTAGACGAACCAGAACAAAAAGATTCCGCAAAGTACTTCAAATAGATTGATGTCATACATTCTATGTAGTTAGGTAGGTAGACGACCGAATTTGTTTACCAACAAAAACCATATCGAAATGTAGACGTACACCTATATAACACAAAAAAATACAATGCCAGCTATCTTCTTTTAGAGCTACACCTCAAAGATAGAACAGCAACACTCGAATTAGAAAGAGCAACTAGGTAATTAAATAATTAATATTATGCGCACGCGGTACGCGTAAAGGGAGTAAGTTTTCAGCATGACTAGATGTGGACTGCTTGGGAAAAGGCAAAAGGGGCGAAATGTGAGAGCGCGAATTGGCGTTTGGTATTTTTGTTCATCTTTTCCTTTCCAAGATTATTCGTAAGAAATATTTGTTTGTAAATAACAAAAGACCTTCTGATATACTTCAAAGAGACGATGCCCGCCCCACCGACCAACAATAGATAGGTATGCAACCCACAAATAAAAAGTTTATAATTAGATCACCGGACAATACATAGTCGGAATAAGTAGGTACCTTTTACAATGGGGTTTTCCCTTACTACCCCTTTTAGTTTTAATTAGATTTTCTTTTGTTTGTTTTTTATCTTGAGATTTATTGTTCACAATTAGTGCACTTTTTGCTTATTATAAGCTAAACATACTAGACATACTACTTCGGATGCGATTAACAATTAAATACCACTTTAGTTACGTGAACTAATGAAATCGAAAAACAATTTGGAAACAATTGCATTTGATGTTTGCGAAATTCGAGCCAAGTTGGGTAAATACTTTTTGGTTACACACAACGGCAGCGGGCACTGAGGTGAATAGTTGTTGGATTATGATATGCCAGAGCGGTACATATATAACTTTTGTGAGGAAATCAATTCGTGAAAACAGAACGACGAAAAACAGTCCACGAAGAAGTGGATGAAGCAAAGTGAAGTGTCAGAACATAGAAAACGACAGGTGTTGCTATGGGTTTTGTCTTAACTAGACATGACGTTTTCATAGGTAAACTATGCGCCGACAGATGGAGCAGCGAAGAAATAGAAATTTATGTTTCCGTTTATCAGCAACTTATTTGATTCAAATCGTTTTTTTTTTTTAAATACGTGTCTGATAGTAGTTTATATGGTGGCCACTTCATCTGTAAACGTATCAAGACGATTGGAATTATAATTAAGAAAACTGCCGACGTCTTTAATCACAATTATATATTTTCCTTTTCTTTAATAATTTTATAACAGTTGTCTAAACATACATCGAAACATATTTTATTTACACTCAACAAATTCGTGGTAATTTTGAAAAGATATCTCCGTTGGTCTAATTATGAAAACAAGTAGCTCTACTAGTTGAAATGTATATAGTTCCTGTTTGAACGCCTTGCTGTGGTGAAATGTTGCGATTTCTCTGGGCTCGCTCAAGGATTTATGCAATTTTCCCCGGGCGTATATATAATCTTATTTACATTTAGTACAATATCATATGTTGTATAACTTAAGCATTACTAATGGTTCTCTACTCCTAACGTTACACGGCACTCGTATCAATCAGAAAAATCTTTGCACCCGTGGTCTCAGAAGTTTAAATGCACCAAACAATGTAAGCCCGATCAGGCCGTATTTGAGGGTGTACTTGGCGACTCTGGTACTTGTACTGGCAGGTGGAATCTCCAGAATTGCTGGTATTTGACTTGGATTTACTTTGCCCCAGTTTTCTGCAATTCCGTTGGCATGCCCAATCCCGACGACACCTACTACACGTGCGGGCCTCGATGTGCCGCCCGATAGAGTTACTGGCAAGGCGGCAACTTGCAACGAGTGACACAGAAAGAGATCTCGTTCCTTAACGAATACATCACTAAATGCGGGAAATTCGCCTGCCATTTCCTGCATTAGTTTCTCGAGGAGATCCCTTTGCTTGCACTCTTCGACTTCTTTGATACTGATGGTCTCGGATGACGTTAGACGCCATACAAGTTTTAGTGTTTGTCGTAGCGAGAGGGCTCGCAGAGCTCTCTGTAATGTGATTCTTATTGGACGGTCACCCAAATGTAGAACACACCCGGGAATTTTAAGAATTTCTTCAAATGCACGACGAAATTCGCCGCCTGGTGCCATGCCAAGTTCCTTGGCTAGCTGCGCGCTCATGTGTAGCAATAGTATGAAAAAGATGCCATTGATGTAGCCGTTCGCATTAATTATGCTGCGTATCTGCAAAGTAACAATTTTTATATTTAGAAGAAAGCTGTGAAGTAGTTGAATTGTCACAGGTGTAATTATTTGCTCGAAACTGCTCCTTCAATCATACATCTGGCTCCATAAAATCATAGAACATACATACCTTGGCTAGATTGAAGTTCTTGGCCTCCTCGAGCAGAGTCTTCTCATCCAATTTCAAGATATGAATTCGCGATGGGCACAGCTCCACCATAACCACATCTGGGTTAACATTTCGAATGACCTGAAAAGCGATTTCACATTATAAAATTCAATCATAGACCATACAAGCAATTATACTTACATATGAAACATCATCCTGTGATTCTTCACTAAAGTGAGCCGTTCCCACTAGATACACCTTACTGCCAAACGAAGTAGTCAGCACAGTCACTGTATGCGGAAGATGCTCTTCGAATTCTTCAATTGTATCGTATACATGAATAGAGTTTCTCTTCTTCATATTGATGGCAACATTGGCCGCAGCCGGATCACTGACATTTCCTGTACTTTTCGATGGTGATACTGCTGCTGATGTAGATGATGCTTGCGTATTGGGTGGCGTCACTGGTGACAATGGGGACGTTGCTGTGGCTGTAGTCGACGACGGCTCCGGTGATATATTCAATCTTTGTTTACTGGAATGTAATAGCGATTCGACCTTCTTGCGACGTTTCTCACCCGAAAGATCATTATTTGAACCGCCACCCTCACCCTCGTCCGATGACGAATCGACCACATAAACCGAGTTCTCGTTCTCCAACGTTGAACTATCACTAATTTCTATAATTGACAAGTTTGGATTATCCGTTCGGAATATTGTCTTATTTGCTAGTTGGGATTTCGGATCCACTTCCTCGGAATTATCAGTTGATTCGGATTGAATCAGTTGGTAGCTGGCGTTCTTTGTGCCGGTAGCAATGCCCTTGGGATATGTACCGCCGACGCCATTACTTAGAGCTATATCTAAATCGGTGGAGTTGTTGATGGTTGAATTGTGGGTGGTATTATTGTTGGCACTCTCTATTAAATAAAAAAAAATCTAATTATTACAAGATTTAGAACGAAATTCAAGCACCCTTACCATTGAACGAAGTGTATGCGGAAAGATTCTCCAAAGCGCTGTCGTATAGACTGCTACTGTCGCCGGTTTCATTGTGTATCGATGATCGATTCGCTTTTTTGCTCATGACTGCTGCTAATGTTGTTGGTTTGTGAATTTTTGTTTTAACACAACTGTAAGTAATACAAACAAAGCAATATGAAAAAATCTACAGTAAGGAAAATCAAAGAAATAAAAACGAAAAACTCTAGCCATCAACGTTGCTAAAGGGCAAACACTATAGACTATAGAGAGCGTTTTCGTTTCGTTTCCGTGAGAGGTTATCAAATATAAATTTACTCCACCATAAACCAATTTGGTTCTCAATAATAACAGAATGTAAACAGTATCCCCAAGGGGGCATACAAATTTTACGACTGTAATGAATACTCGTATTCGCGAAAGCAAACAAGATGACAGCTTTCTTAATAGGTAACAGCTCTGTCCACATTACATTTTTATTTCGTCTTCAATGCTTGGTTGTGGATACATATATTCAACTTAATAGGTCATTACGATGACGTTATGCAAGGAGCAGAGCCATTCGCCTCATTTACACGTTGAGCAAAACATCAAACAATAAACAATTTGATATAGGATTCTGAAATGAATTCAGTATTGATGTCTCTCGCGTTCCATTAAGATTGAATAGGTTTAGTGAATCTAAACCGCACAGAACAAAAATAAAGAGGTGGTTGTTTGCATTCCATGAGAAAGAAATGTGATAAGGCTGGACAACATCAAATCCATATCTCCAGAGATATTAACAAATGCAAGTGATTCGCAGAGGAAATGATCCGCGATATTATCGTTGTCAGTTGTCTCTACACTGCGACCGTGATATAAATTTATCAAAGTATCTAGAAAAGATCCTGGCGTACTAGGAAAGGCACATGAGCAACCTCTCCGCTCTGTGTGTTCTCTTTTGCGCTTCAGTAGTGTTGCTCTGATATACGCCAACAACGCTTGCCTTGCGGTATTGTAAACGTCTTGTCTACAATAGAGCGAAAAAAAAATGGAAGCATGGTTCCAAAATTAGTTTAATATATCAACCTTGAGACTTGAGATTTTGTTCGAATTTTCCTTGGTGATATACCTATATACCGAACAGGACCATAGCAAAACAACGAGATATTTCTTTAAAGCAGCGGAAACAAAAATGATACACCGATTATTGGAATCATTCGAGAATTAGACGTGGGGGAAGTGGAAAGGAAAACATTAAATTTGTATTTTCTGGTGTTCGACTTTCACCCCCTCACGCAGTAGAACAACACATCAGTGGACCAGTGCGCACATCAATCTTCAATAAAATCGTACGTGTAAATTTAATCAGCCAAATTCGAGTTATTGCAATTTTCCAATGTTGTTGTTCTTTCTCTTGTGTTTATATATTTATAGATACAAGGAAAAAACATGCAGCTAAAATTGTTTAGGTATATCACATAACTATGCGATTGTGGTTAAAAACAAGATTGATCCCTAATGGTTATATGCATTCTAATTTGTAAAAATAGACTGGAATTATACTGATTAATATGTGTGTAATCTATTAATGAGGACCATCAAAAGTAAACACATTTTAGATTTGATTTAATCGAATTGATAAATTCATTACCTAGGTATCTCAAATATGAAAAAACCCCACAATTTGTGATATAAACAAAACGCTTATCGATGGAGCTTCCAAGCGCAAGATAAAGTCAGTAGAAGTTTATTTACTATATTTAATTAGATTGTACTTACTTAAAAAATATATATGTTTGAACTAAATAAAATTAAATTTTCAAAAGAAAAAACTAAATTTTTTACATTCGGATTCGGCTGGCAGCAGCAAATACACGTACACAATTTTGTGCGTTTTGACATTTATTTTCATTTGGCTTCATTGTACTAGTCACACAAAATTTTGGCACACTAGATAATGGAATCTGAAGGGGGAGTGTTCGTTTGTTAACATACCTAATTGTGTCTCTGATTTTTAACTATAGTGGTATTCGATTGGGCTTCTTCAGATTTGCTCTCAGATTTCAGATACCTATCGTGTGCCTAATTGAATATAAGAACTGATAAGAACGTCACTTGCTCTTTTTTGTGTTGATATTCGTGCGATTTCGTCGACACTTTTCTAAGCGATTTTCAATCACTGCTTGAATTTTATATGGAAACATTCGAAATTTCCGTCCCGAAATCTAAATATTTATGCATATATAATCTATAAAAAATGGTTCACCCGAAACAATGCCTTTTTTTGCAGTAGAAAAAATTCACGAAAACGAAAACAAACTCCACCAGTTGTCAAACTCAAACGTACTTGCATTGGTAAATTTGAGGTAAATCTGAGAAAAGAGTAAGAGCGTTTTTATGTTCAATTAGGCACACAAAATCTGAAATCGGAGAGCCAATCTCATAGCAATTTATTTTGCTCTCAGAGCCAAATTTATGTCCGTTTGGTACAAAAAAAAAACATTTTTTTTTGTACATTTCAGAGCACTTTTGCGAATATAGATATTTTCTCAGATTTGCCCTCAGATTTACCAATACAAGTGCATTTGAGTTTGACAACTGGTGGAGTTTTTCCACAGCAAAGAAAGGTATTGCATCGGGTGGATCTGTTTTTGTAAATTATTTATGTATAAATAATTAGAAATCAATCGTGACGAAAATTTCGAATGTTTTGATATAAAATTTAACCAGTGAATGGAAAGCGATTAGAAAAGTGTCGAATACTACACATGTTCAAGTCGCACGAACATCAACACTAAAAAGATCAAGAGCATTTTTATGTTCGATTAGGCACACGAATTCTGAAATCTGAGAGCAAATCTGAAGAAGCCAAATCGAATACCACATAATATTAAAATTTTATACTAGTAGATAACAACGCATCTCTATAGCAGCATCTACTACAATTTCGGTCTAAAAGTTACCTATCAGTACAATCTGCATGAGAACGTTCACAATAGAATGATATGTCACACAAATGTCAAGTTTTTTTTAATGCACGTGCGACTGCGGTAAACAATTTTTTTATAGTTTTAATTCAATTTTTTTTTACTATTTTGTGAATAGATAGCAAAAGGTAATTAACTAAAAATTGGAATATTAAATCCTATGTACTAATGTCTGATTTACAGCATGATAATTTCAAAATCAAAACCACTCACCCCGAAACAAATCAAGGAACAATTTCTTGACAATAACCCAAAATTCCATGAAGTGAAGGACAACACTCCTTCGATTGGAGAGTTCTACGGCATTAATGAGGACGATGAAGTTTGGATAATGCAATGCCCGAAAGGTATTGATGTTAGCGCACTCAAAGACCATAAAATCAAACTACCAGGACGTAGCAATCAAGATGAGCTAGAAACGGTAGCTGTTGAGCATCCTCAGCCCATACCACATGCATTTGGTTACAAAAATCGGAAAGGTCATAATAACATAAAAATGATTCCGATTCAAGGCAGCATTATACTCAGAAGTCGTCTAAAATCAATGGCTCTGCCAGATGAAACTGAGTTGGAGGGTAAGTCGATAAGGGTTCCAATGCCAGTTGGAATCAAAGAACGACATCCCTTGCATGGAGTCGACTACGAGAGAAAACTGGAAATTGATCCTGAAATTGCGAAAAGGCTGAAGCTTGCTGATGCAATTTCTGTTCGCGCATCACTTAAAAAATCAAAAAGTAAAAGAAAAGAATCAGCCACGATTGTTGTCGATAGTGACAGTGAAGTGGAACTAGTTGGTCAAAAGAAATCTAAGAAGGGCAAGCGAAAGAATAAAAATGAAGAGGAGGCAGCAGAAAGTAAGACTGCAAGAAAGAAGAAGAAAACCAGTCTTAGTCACGACATAGCAGAGGACTTGCAATGGATTCAGAAGTTGTAATAAGTTTTAAATATATTTTGTTATTCATAGAATTCTGGAGGTATTGCAGTTGTTTTTATTTTTGTTTGGTTTGGCATTAGCTGGTTCACAGAAGCTATTTTGTTCTCGTATGCGAAAAGTGGGAAAACAAATGTAAGTTAGAGTCAGAGATGAATGGTTAAAATTAAAATGATTATTCCATTATCTTTGGTTTTTGGGGGATAGACCTACGAAAGATATCCATCTCTTTTAATCATCCATCTCTGCTTTAAATCCTATTACAATCCATGTACAGTTTTCTATTGGGCCTTATAAATAACCCTTTTTATGTGGTATTCGTTTGGGCGCTCTCAGAGCACTATTTTTGCCCTCAGAGCAATTTTTATGTTCGTTTGGTACCAAAAAAAGCAATCTTTTTCAAATTTCAGAGCACTTTTGCGAATCTAGATATTTTCTCAGATTTGCTTCAGATTTACCAATACAAATGCATTTGAGTTTGACAACTGGTGGATGTTTGTTTACATTTGCGTGAATTTTTTCTACAGCAAAGAAAGGCATTGCATCGGGTGGATCTATTTTCGTAAATTATTTGTGTACAAATATTTAGAAATCAATCGGAAAGGAAATTTCGAATGTTTTAATACAAAATTTAACCAGTGAATCGAAAGCGCATAGAAAAGTGTCGAAGACTACACATATTACAGTCGCACGAATATCAACACAAAAAAAGAGCAAGAGCGTTTTTATCGTTCTTATGTTCGATTAGGCACACGAAATCTGAAATCTGAGGTCAAATCTGAAGAAGCCCAAACGAATACCACATTAGTTTCGACTAAAATTTTAGTAGTTCACAGTGGCTATATTTTCCATACAAATTTTGCTATTGTGAGCTTTCGTAAATTTAAAGTCGGACTATGGTGGTATTCGGTTCGGTTCCTTCAGGATTGCTTTCAGATTTCGTGTGCCTAGTCGAACATAAAAACGTCACTTGTTCTTTTTTGTGTTGATATTCGAGCGATTTGAATATGTGTAGTCTGCGACACTTATCTAAGCGATTTCCATTCACTGGGTAGATTTTATATTAAAGCCGACAACTGATGGAGATTGTTTAGATTTTCGTCAAGTTTTTCTACTGCAAAAGAATGCATTGCATCGGGTGAATCTATTTTTATAAATTATTTATGGATAAATATTAAGAAATCTGAAATCTGGGAGCAAATCTGAAGAAACCCAATCGAATACCACATTAATAAAGCCCACTGCAATCGAGAGTACCACCAATTGAGTTGGGACCCAGGGTTCCAAATAATAATTATTTTTACCATTTTTACTGCCAAGGTAAAGTTAAACGAATGAAAAATGTCGGAATTTCCCACTCAAAATTGTCCATTGTGACCATAAAAGATTTAAAACGTGGCAGAGAAAAGGCCACTTAAATGTTTGATGACAAGTTTTATCAAGGTAAAAAGTAATTACTAGTAAGGTCCTTTGTATACCTACAGGTACAAAAATATGCCCAATTGCTTATGGTAGGAAACTCTTAAAAATGAAAACGCCATTGTGAATTTGCATCTGAAGAAACGTCAAATGAACTCGGAGCCAAAAAAGAAAAGCGTTCGGATTTGTGTGTTGGGAAACATTTCCCAACTGTTTTTCGTATTTTCCCATCGTAAATATTAAAAACGTTTAAAAATGCCGGAAGAAGAAATGACGACGGCATTTCTAAAATTCATTGAAATGGAAAATTTCAAGTCTTACCGCGGGCGCACCGTTGTCGGCCCTCTGAAGGAATTCACGGCAGTGATAGGTCCAAATGGCTCAGGTATGGCTTTTTCTTTACCAAGCGTACGCTTGTTTAACCAATTTTAATTGGTCAGGAAAATCGAACTTTATGGACGCTATCAGTTTTGTGATGGGTGAGAAGACGTCTAGTCTTCGTGTGAAGCGCTTGAACGATCTCATTCACGGTGCATCCATTGGTAAGCCCGTGGCGCGTTCATGCTATGTTACAGCAAAGTTTGTCGTCGACGGTGATACACAAATGGACTTCCAACGATGTGTTATTGGAGGATCATCAGAGTATAAAATTAACGGAGAGGTAAACAAGTTTGTTATGTACATCCAATACCATGTTTCACTAATGATTTTGTTTGTTTACAGACCGTTTCAAGCAACACATATTTATCGAGATTAGAAAAACTGGGTATTAATGTTAAAGCAAAGAATTTTCTGGTTTTCCAGGGAGCTGTTGAAAACATCGCTATGAAAAGTGCCAAGGAGCGAACTGCATTGTTTGAAGAGATCAGTGGGTATGTGGATTTTTAGTCGATGATGCATAAAAATACAGTTGCTAAAAAGGTGGAAGGCGGTAGGCTTTTCCAGTATTGTTTGTATGTATTGTATATTTTAAGCAACAAATGTATTCCTAAGACAAAACGATTTCTTACCTTCGTTATCTTTGTGACGGATTGCATCACGCCCTTCACTGGAATCAGTATCACTAGCGAAGTTCTTGTGTTGTGTATTATTTTCGGGAAAGGATTCAATGTCCGAATCTTATACCTCTTCATAGGTATAAATCTTTATACAGTTTATCGTCGACGCAAATTGTTTACTGGAAAAACATTCCACTTGTGTAAGCAACTACTGGCTTGCCTAATCGATGGTCCATAAACGAGCCATCACAACAAATTGTTTAAAACTTGTACTTCAATTAAATCTTGAAGCAACAAGGCTGTCGTCCAAAACTCCAAAGGACAGACACAAGCCCTTTATTGGAGCATTACTCAATATTTGCTTTGTTTCAGCTCTGGTCTTCTGAAGGACGACTACAATCGCTTGAAACAAGAAATGAATCTGGCCGAGGAAGAAACGCAATTCACCTACCAGAAGAAGAAAGGAATCGCCGCCGAGCGCAAGGAAGCCAAACATGAGAAAATGGAAGCTGATCGTTATGCCCGGCTCAAGTCGGAATATGTGGGTCGAAATTGTGTGATGGTCGGAAGTTTTAATTTTTTTTACTAATCTCTCATTTTGCAGAACGAAAAACAAGTAGAATACCAACTATTCCGTCTGTTCCATGTCGAGAAAGATATTCAAAAGCTCAACAACGACCTCGAAGCCAAACAAGAAGAAATCAAAACCGTCGAAGTCAGGAAAGAGCAAGCGGACGAAGTTCTGAAGGAAAAGAAGAAGGATGCTGGTAAAATTAGTCGAGATTTGGCAAAAGTCGACCAGGAAATTCGTGAGGTGGAAACATCAATCAACAAGAAACGTCCACTTTTCATAAAGGCTAAAGAGAAAGTTTCGCACTGTCAAAAGAAATTGACGTCATTGGTAAAAACTCTAGAAACGGCCAAGGAAGCTGACAATGCACATCAATGTGACATCCGCAACTTGGAAAAAAAGCTAGCCGACGTTGAGACGCTCAAGAAGCGATTCGAAGAAGAAATCGAAGGTGAATCTCAGCGTCGCGGTAAAAGTGTCCACATGGAAGAAGGTCTTGTACAGGAGTACGATCGATTGAAGCAAGAAGCAGAGGCCACGGCCACTCAATATCGTTCGAATCTCGATTCAGTTAATCGCGAGCAAAAGTCCGACCAGGATTTACTCGATAGTGAGATGAACCGGAAAGCAACTATTGATGAGGCCTTCAAAAAGTTGACCCTTCAAAAAGAGGAAGCCATGAAACGGCACGACAAACTCATGGATCACATTAAGTCGAGTGAAGCAGCGTTGGAAGAGCAGAATCGTATAAAGGAAGAGTTGAGACGCGATGTGGGCACATCGAAGGAAAAAATTGCCGAGAAACAACGAGAGTTGGAAGATGTTCGCGATCAGTTGGGCGATGCCAAGATCGATAAACACGAGGATGCACGTAGAAAAAAGAAGCAAGAGGTGGTGGAGCTTTTCAAGAAGCAAGTACCTGGAGTGGTAAGTTTAGAAAAGTTGTTTGAAATCGTTGATTCAGTTTATTGTCTTGTTTTAGTACGATCGTATGATCAACATGTGTCAGCCCACACACAAGCGTTACAACGTAGCCGTAACCAAGGTGTTAGGTAAGTACATGGAGGCCATCATTGTCGACACAGAGAAGACGGCCCGTCACTGCATTCAGGTAAGGATAGAATAAACCAATGGAAACCCAATCAAATTTACGACAATTTGCAGATCCTCAAGGAGCAAATGCTAGAAGTGGAGACCTTTCTTCCTCTCGACTACCTTCAAGTGAAACCGCTCAAAGAACGACTAAGGTAACAGAAGCAGCTCACGTCACTTGTATTTTATGTATATTTCGGGTATTCCAATTTTTCTCCAAACAGAAACATTTCTGACCCACGGAACGTAAAACTAGTTTTCGACGTGCTCAAATTCGATCCGCCAGAGATCGAGAGAGCGGTTCTCTTTGCGACGAACAATGCTCTAGTTTGTGAAACACCCGAGGATGCGATGAAAGTTGCTTACGAAATTGACCGCAGTCGGTTTGACGCTCTGGCATTGGACGGAACATTTTACCAGAAATCTGGCATCATTTCTGGTGGCAGCCACGACTTGGCTCGAAAGGCTAAACGGTGGGACGAGAAGCACATGGCTCAGTTGAAAATGCAGAAGGAAAAGCTCACCGAAGAAATGAAGGAGCTCGTAAAGAAGTCCCGCAAACAGAGCGAACTGGCGACTGTGGAAAGTCAGATTCAGGGTTTGGCCAACCGTCTCAAGTACAGTATGGTTGACTTGGAGTCGTCGAAGAAATCCATCTCACAATTCGACAGACAACTGTGCGATGTTCAGAGCCAATTAGACGAGTTTGGTGTAAGAAGTCTTTCGAATTTGGGAGAACACGCTTTACAGATTTTCTCTTTTAGCCAAAAATCAGTGAAATTGAAAGGCGAATGTTAAAGCGTGACCAGCGTATTCAAGAAATTAAGGAGAACATGAATAATGTTGAGGATAAGGTGTATGCGAAATTCTGCCGTCGATTGGGCGTCAAGAACATTCGACAGTACGAAGAAAGAGAGCTGGTTATGCAGCAAGAGCGAGCCAGAAAGCGAGCTGAGTTTGAGCAGCAAATTGATGCCATCAATACACAGCTGGATTTTGAGAAGCAAAAGGACACGAAGAGTAAGTGCAGCTTAATCCCTAAAATTACCTGACTAAATTTTTCTATGTAGAAAACTTGGAGCGTTGGGAGCGAACTGTCCAAGACGAAGAGGATGCACTTGAAGATCTGAAAGTAGCCGAAACACGCTACTTGAAAGAAATCGAGCAAGACAAGGAGGCAATCGAAAAACTCAAACAAGGCAAGCAAAGCAAGAAGACTGCAGTCGATGATATGGAAGAGGAAATCTCCAAGGCCCGTCGAGATGTGGCCAATTTGGCAAAAGAAATTCACTCCCTGGGCAGTCAGGTGTCTGGCATAGAAGCGAAAATCGAAACAAAGAAGAACGAACGGCATAATTTGCTACTGCAATCAAAGGTGAGCAAATCGAATGGGGTCCAAGAGATCGGACATACAGTATTCCCCTTTTCAGATGGACTGTATAGCGATTCCATTGCACAGGGGCTCACTAGACGACGCGGTGCGTCAAGGCGATTCAGAAACTACTGGCAATGGTACATCGTCTTCAATGATTCTCGAGAGGGAAAATCAGTAAGTTGATATTATCACGCGAGTTGTTCTTTTGATAGCACTGCCTGTTTTAGAATTGAAGTCAACTATAGCTTGCTACCGCGTGAACTGTGCAAACTGAAAGATGACTCTTACTTTAAGAAGACCAACGATTCCCTGCAGAAGGATTTACAGTCGAAACTGGACATCCTGGAGCGGATTCAAACACCCAACATGAAAGCTATGCAAAAGCTTGATCGCGTCACAGAAAAGGTGGCCTCCACTAATGAGGAATTCGAAAACGCCCGACGAAAGGCAAAGAAAGCGAAGGCTGCCTTCGAAAAGGTCAAAAACGAACGAGCTGAGAAGTTCATCCGCTGCTGCAATCACATTTCCGAGGCAATCGACGGCATTTACAAGTCGCTGGCGAGGAACGAAGCTGCTCAAGCGTACTTAGGTCCAGATAACCCCGAGGAACCATATTTGGATGGTATTAATTACAATTGCGTGGCTCCCGGAAAGCGTTTCCAACCGATGAGCAACCTAAGTGGTGGCGAGAAGACAATTGCCGCTTTGGCATTACTCTTTTCCATACATAGGTGGGTTTTGGGCCCAAAAAAACCCACAAGTGTCTAACCGGTGTACTGTTTTTTTGGGATTTCAGTTATCAACCGGCTCCATTCTTTGTTCTCGACGAAATCGACGCTGCTTTGGATAACACAAATATCGGAAAAGTCGCCTCATACATTCGTGATCATACAATGAACCTGCAGACTATTGTCATATCACTAAAAGAAGAGTTCTATGGGCATGCAGACGCATTAGTTGGAATTTCGCCTGCTGTGAGACATCTTAATGGATTACATTGGTTCAATTTCTAAAAAAAATTCTATTCTCCTTTTAGGATGGCGACTGCTTGATCTCCAATGTTTATCTCTACGATTTGACAGAATTTCCAGATAAATAGTTTTTTTATTTAAAATTAATATTTTGTATTAACTAATATTTTAACATTGTATTTTAAAGTAAAACAAAATGGTGTTGTGTTTTTACTCCAATGGGGATTGGGATGCGAAGTTAGGTTTTAGGTTATGTTACACCTTGCGTCAGCATCTGGTTATTCGACCGACAATAGAATGCGTGGTAAATTGGAAAGAATCCCCGGGCGTATATTGGATACGAATTTATGTCGTACGTAAGCGTATGAATACTGGTCGTACGAATTGCCTGCACACAATTCGATTTTCTACATCCATTTTTCATGTTTCAATGCAGTGTTCAAACGTACGACTAACTCGGACCCAGTGTTCGCGCTCCCATAGTAGTTGGAATTGGAAGTCGGGATTATTCTTGCGCGTTCATTAAATCCGTTTTAAAATGCGGCGCCTGAATTTGCAGCTATGTCATTTCCGGTTATTGAAAGTAAAAGCGTTGCTAGATGTCGTGTGCGTTTGTTTATATTGAATGTTGTAGCTTCTAGAGTACCGATCCCTGTTAGATTGTCAATAGTTTTACACAGATTTTAAGAGAAATTCATTGGCCGTGTTCCATTAGCCGCTAGGGCTAGTTTGAACAAAACTTCTGAATCTAAGCTAAATTACCCGCTGGTTTAAGAAAGTCAACGTCAATGCAATTGGATTAAAAGTAAACACGCATTATTTGGAAAAACAAGAAAATTGGATGTCGTTGTCGAGTGCATCACTAAATTTGTCCTAGAGCTCCAGCGCAAATTCCATATAGAACTATACATGCTACTAGACAACTGAACACTTTAAGCAAACCTGTAATAATAAACTGGGACTCTAACATCTAAATGCGGAATATTTTTTTCCGAATTTTTGTAGTAAAAAAGGCAACTTTCCAGCAATTTTAATAAAACAAAAACTTTTTTTTTTTGCAGGTATAATTAGCAATGAAAGTGAGTTCTTGAAAAAAAAACAGTTTGTATTTCTTTTTTTGGATAAAATAATTTATCTATGGCGAGTATAAAAAACAATATGTAATAAACAAAATCATAGAGTTGCATTGTGTTTTACGTTTCATCTAAAAAGAACATGCTTTTTCATTTTTGACTACCTTGTTTTGTTTTGCTTAAATTCGTTTTCATCTATACATATTTTGGTTTTGTTTGGTGGTTTAAGACAATAAATTAAACGATTTTTATGTTGCATTTTCTATAATAGTTTCAGTTTTTATTTATTTGGATTGAAGGATTGTTGATTTTTTTTTTTCGGGGGTGGGGAAAGGTTGTTCGAATAATTAAATATCTCTGATTTTGTATTCCTAGACGTCAGGTTAGTGTTTTGTTTTTACGAGCAAAATGGATGCAAATTTGTAGTATGGGGTTGCGGGGTTTTTAGAACTGTTTTTTTTTTTTTGTTTTGTTTTATTAATATCTGCTGAACTTAGAAGAATTAGCTAAATTTCAGCTTTTCAGTGGGCCTTTATTACTGTAACGAAAAGGGAAAATAAATCAATTATAAAACTATTTAATTTGAACGTAAGTAATACTTACATTGCTACATATTTAAGGCTATCACAGTGAATCTTATAATCCATCGTAGTATTAATAGGTAGATTTAATATTCTACGTAGTGTGTCGCGGATTCGTGTCGTACTGGCGATATCAGTAGCTGTACGGTTCCACACTGATAGACTGTCCTCCTAAAATTGAAAAAAAAGTATAAACACGCATGTTTTGAAGCGGGTTGGAAAACTATTTCAGATTATGTCCTTCTTAAAGCTGTGATCGGAATCTGAGAAAAGGGTAGCTAAATAAGACTGCATTCGTTTCAGAGAAGCTTAAATATATTTCACTGTTCATGCAATCCTCATCTGTTGAATGGAATTGTGATGCTTCAAGTTTTTAACAGTACTGAACAATTTGCTTGACAAGTAAAAGGAGTATTCACAACATATTTTTAAGAAGTGCTAAGGTTATCTGTTTTGAGTTCCGAATGTCTAGTTTTCATACCTTATACAATGGCTCACATGATTCTGTGTTTTATTTTTTGAATGTTTGTCGATACCAAAATGAATAGGATCTTTTATTGTGACAAAGCACTTGTTACGAAATGTTAACAGAAGGCAACGCCATGAATAAGTTTTCTCTTCTGACTATAGTTCTGAGTCTGTTCCTTTACTTTTCAATTTTACGAATTTTTACTAACTCCTACGAAATTTTACTCAATAGGCGTTTTTCTTTTCTAGTTCAGAGCAGAACCCGAACTGTTACACAAAAAGTTTGCGTTTCTTTTTCTGCTCAGATACATCAGAGCTCAAATTTGTGTTTCCTTTTTCGTTCAGAGCATGATCAGAGCGCGCTCTATGAGCTCAGAAAAAATTGACTCAGCAGCCTGAGGAAAACGCTGATTACACATGTACAAGCACACTTCCAGTCAAATTTGAGGAAAAAAAAAACAGGAAAAACAAAAAAGCATCAGAACACTCTGAGCACGCTCGGTAAAAATTCGTAAGAATTAGTAAAAATTCGTAGGATTTAAAAGTAAAAGAACAGACCTAGGGGAATTTGATTTTTGACAAGTGTGTGGTCGTGAGTTCGGGTTGCTTTAAAAATATTCGAAAGACATTTGCCGTGTTAAAAATTGACCTGGAAGCGCCCTTTTTGGTTTAATGAACCATAGAAAACATAGAAGGAGAACTGCTAGATTCCTTTTTTGATGGACAGAGCAACTCGTTTCTTCAATCGAAAACGCCATAAGTAGATGAGATTACTCGAAAGTGAGGAGCATTGTTTGGTCGACTTTTTTTTGTTAATTCTTGAATGCAACAAAAACAAATCCGTTTTACAGATATAATTTTCTCTTACGGATTTACTACTAAGAATTAATCAAAGGAAAAAGACGGACAGTCATAACTCATCATAACATTAAACTTTGGGTCAAGCGACTACCATTTGAAAAAAATGTTTTCGCCTTTCGAACGATTTTCTTGGATCTTACAACCATTTTTATTTTTTTAAATTCTCAAAAATTTCGCACAATCTATTTTTTTTAGCAAATAAAATCCCATGAAGATATTGCAAATACGAACGATATAACAACACTTTCCACAAAATTTTGAATAAAAACGCCGTAATTATTTTTTCGCAACAAAACAAAATTTTTATTTACCTTAGGTAAGATTACACTTTTAATAATAATTAATAATAATAATTAATAAGAATACAGTTTTTGTTTATTAAAGTTCATCTACACATGTGTTGATTTTTGTTTTTTATATTTTTGCTTTTACTTTAGACAGAATTTTTTGCAATTTATTATTCCGTTTTGTTTTTTTCCTATGAATTATAAATTTAAGTTATGAAAATTGTTTTTTTTTGTTTTTGTTTTAATTGTTTATTTTGTCTCTCAATTTGTTGTTCTCCTTCTCTTCGTTATTCTGTTTGAATTTTGTATTTTTAATCAATTAGTTGGTTATTAATTTATTAATTACATTAATGGGTTAATTATAAGTTAATGTGTTATGGAGAGTGTACGGTGTATATTATTTATATATATATATATTTCATCATTTTGTAAAATATTCTTTTTCTTTTTATTGTTTCGTGTGAATGTCTTGTGTTCTTTGTGTGATTTGGGTTTCATTTAACATGTTATATTCTTTGTTTGTTCATTTTATTTGTCCTTTTTGTTAAAGTTTTTATTTTAATTGTTTATCTTCGCTACCTCCGAGAATAGATTTACAAATTCGGATAATCCTCACCATTATATACAATGATAACTATATATAATATTTGTTTAATGTATAATTAGAATGAACTTTGAAATATGTTAGTTTTTATTACAAATCACCTTTTTACGCCACTTAGAAAGTAGGTAACAAAAATAAAATAAATAAAATATCTACCTAATATTTATTCATTAAAATTTCACTACATACAAATTAGGGAAGTTTTATTTATGTTTATATACTGCAATAATTTGAAAACTGGCAGTTAAAACAGAAACATAGACAACACACACGTTTATTTATTTATTTTATATACGAAAAACACACAGAGAAAAGATAAAATTACAAGAAGTGAAATACAGAGACTAAAGGGAGAAGAACTTTCAATTGTATTTTTGTTTTCTTCTCGCTTCGATTTCTTTGTTAAAGAGTGTGGTTTATTATTTGTATTATGTCCTAACACATAAATTGTTTGTTTTTCTTTCAATTAAATTTTAATCTATCTATTATACAACTTATCACTAACCCATAAAGATTTTTTTTTGTGTGTGTGTGTTTTTTTTTAGAACTCTTGTACGAACATATTCTTTTTTGCTTTTGCTAGAAATAGCGATTTTTAAATCATCATTTCTTGAAGATATGTCATATAGACCTGACAATAGCAGTGTTCTTGGGAGAGAAGATGCAAGAGGTACAATATGAAATTATGTGTTCTTTTTGAAGAGAAAAAACCCCTTATTTATTTTTATCGGAGAAGTATTTGTGTCAGTTTATGAATTTAATTTTTCCTATTGTAATTTATTAATTCGCTGTCAGTGTAGGATAATGCGTGGGAAGATATTACAAGAAATATTCCTCTTGGCATATACATTACAAGTAATTTATGCAAATGGAAATATTTGTTGACATTTTACCCCGACGCACCATCGATTAAGGTAAATTTTACTTTAAAATCTGTAGTATTATGTATTCGAATATGAATTATTGTATGTTTGCCAGTATGTATGAATTTTTTGTTCTAATGTGTTTGAATTTGTTTTATATAATTTACTTGTTTTATTTAAATATGTATAAAAAATTTGCAAGCATAAAGAAATCTATGAAAAATTTTGTTAACTTACTACTTTTCCCAATAAAATTTATAAATATATAATATATTTGTTTGTTTTACTTTATTTTTTATTTGTATGTTTAATAATTTGCCTCTGCTTTGATAATGACAGTGCAATGTTTATAATAACTACATATTTGTAAGGACAAAGTGGTTGACGTGGAGAATAATATTTTCATTTAATTTATGGCATACACTGAGTTCCACTTTAGGTTTTTGTAAAGGCAATGATAAATAATGCTCTGTGCCTACAGAAGCTCACCAAAGACATGCAGTTGTCTTAGAGTTAAGCAACTGAATATTTTGGCCTGCAGCACAAATGAATAGGCGTGACTGCACGTTGCCTTTAAGCAGCATTAAAAGGAGCGTTGTTTAACCTATGTATGGATTTACTGGATTCACCGTGTTATTTTGCCCTGCATAGGAAAATGCAATTCTGTTTGTATCCGAGGAATGAACACTAGGTGAGGTGTACTCCCAAATGGTCGGTTTTTATGTACCCTCAGTCTCACTGTTTCCCAGTTAGCAAGTAAGACATTCCGAGACGCCAGACCATCTTACTGCGGATCTAGTCCATTAGTTTATTTTTCAAATAACTTAAGGGTTTTGCATTTGACAGACACAAGCTGACAGAAATTCTCTGAGCCCTTGGAGCTTTAACACACATTTTCAACAAATATCTTTAAAAAAAAAACTCCGTTGCACGTATCGCTAAATTTGACTAGAGCTTAAGAATTATGAGACAAGAATAATGACTTCCAATAACAATACTCATGACGCGTCCATATAAGAACTAAAGTAGGGAAATCGGAACTGCATTCAAATTCAAGTTGATTTAAAAATGTGAAATCATATAATTTCAATACAAGGACAGTTAAAATGCTATGGTAGACTCCAACGATATATGCGATCTACTACCTCTATGCGTAACTTGTAAACGAGAACAGTTACTTGTAACATTTGCGTCCTGCTTTGCCTAAATCTCGTATGTGGCGACCTCAAACCCTCTCTACTTGTAGTGTCTTTAAAGCATAATACCATTCTTTGCACTGAACCAATTCTAATAATGAAAATAGTCTCCACGTAAATCACATGTCAACAGCTATTTGGCTAATAAAAAAGGCCCACTTTTTAAAAAAATAAAAATAAAAAATATATATATCGAATAGGGCGCTTCGTTTTTGGTGGTGAACGCTGCATTTTTATGTTAGTTATTTTAGTTTTTAGAAGGAAAACTATTTATGTTAAAAATTATCCCAAAAGTCATATAAGTTTATGGTTAAAAATTGTTTTTCCTCTAAACAACGTTACACTTGTTATTTTCGAAAACATTCTTATCCTTATCTTTAAATCCCTTTCACATGTTGTTAGTCGAATAATGTTGTTAATTTGATTTGTTGTGTCTAAATACAATTCGTTTTTGATTTCGCATTATTTGCTAATTTATTTGTTTTATAGTTTAACTTTAAACTGTTATTGCTTTTTGGATATTTTCTTTTATTTATTGTTGTCAATATTAATGCTTTGCGTAATATGTTAATTTTTTTTTTTTTTGATTTTAATATACACATTTAAATTTGAAACATATGAAAGAATTATAGTAGGATATATTTTTATCGGGAAGCCATGGTTATAAAATGTAATAGTTTCACAGCAATTCGGAGCAATCCAATTGTTATTCTTCAAATGTTCTCCTTAACAATTTAGTAATTGGTGTTTTTTGTTTGATCTTATAATATACGTTTTAAACGAATGGACCATTCCAAGTTATGTGAATATATATAGTTTTTTTTTTCTATCCGAAAGGAGGGGACAACATTTCATTGGAGGGTTGTTTTTTTGTTGTTTTGAAATGCGTAAACAAATAAAAACTAATTTAACTTTGTTTGGCCCCTTCCATGGCTGAAATGATAAAAAGTTTACTAAACTTTGTTCTCTAAGGAGTATTACATTAAAAATCAGTTTGGAAACGAATTTTAGCTAGCATCTTATTTAACAATAAACTGAGTGCATTTTTCTAGCTTAACAATACAAACCTAATTTTTGAGACTGAAAACATTTTCAATTATTTTAATAACATAAGATGAAGAATGTTATTTGAAATAGTACGAAAGGAACTTTAGATATATGCAAAAGATATGTTGCTGTATTTATTAAAATATTTGCATACAAGTAGGTAGTTGTGATTTTTCCGGAAATAAAAAAAAGGTACATCTTTTGGGCCAATTTTTTCATTTCTTGCAAAACAAAACCCATCTTGGCATTTACACGGCAGACGATCAAATGCAGCTCCTAATTGATTCCTTACATTGAACTTTTTTTTTGCCAACTTAAAACTGCTTTGATTTGGTTGACCTGTAACGTAGTTCAAAATTCTTTACCGTTGTTCATATAAAACTACGTCAAAATATTATATAGAAAATGAGACAAAAAAAAAAGATGGCATCAAACACCAGTCCGCCCCCCCCCAAAAAATTGAGGCTATACTAAATTGCGCATACATTCTCGGTCATAGTTTACAAGACAACGAATAGGCTATTGCTTTGCCGCTCTAGAAACAAAACATAAAACAATATGATCGTCCCTTGGAATAGGGGAACTATAATCAGTTGGAATGTAATTTACTTTTAATAAAGTACTTTCTTTTCATTAAGCATCAACGTACCAAGGCAGTGTGAGTAGAATTTTATACATTGTTTTTAAAGTGTTTTGAATAGATTAAAACTTCAAAAAAATTTAAGCTCAGTGGCACAATAAGAAAGTTGTACACATGACAATGTTGAAAAAGTTCAATAACATTATCAAAATCCATCGAAAAAATTAAAAACCGTTCCATTGGCACAAACAACACTTCTCTGTTTATTTTGAGAAGAGAATTACGTTTCTCGACCAGAAGTCGGAATACACTGAAGGGCAATTTACGAATTTTATACAAGCTACCAGAAGCCATTTTCTTGTTCCATTGGATTTCAGAAAACCAATGAAAACCGACATTCTGCATTCAGGGAGTTACGCATGTTACTCAGACTCATTTGAGTAGTCCTCAACTCTACATTTAATTCACTGAATAATGAAACTGATGGCTGAAGTATTTTCTACATAGCTAGGAAATCTACGGCTTTTGAATCATTCTACCAAAGCTGGCCAATAAGTATTTGATGTGCATTATATTCGTGAAAAACTAAATCAGAGCAGCTAAATTGTGAATTCACTCTCACGTTTTCTTAAGTTTTGTCTTCCCCATTGGCTCCTCCTACAGTTTCTGCGCACTATCGAAAAAAAATACTTCTTAGATATATACAACATCCATGATCTCCACCTACGGCAAATTATCTCATGAGCCAGTCCACATAGAAATTTAGAATTTTGTTTAACAAACAAGAACTATGCAAAGTTTATGAACTCAAAGCGCTTTCGAAGCAGCTTGCATGTAAACAATGTACCCATACAGGTACATGCAGGAGCAGCATTACAGTTTTGGGTAAGCATTGAACAATTTAAGATCCTTCTTTGTTTTAGGATTTTTTCGAAAAAATCAAGCAGACTTTTTTTTTGTTTCTGGTTAGTTAAGAACAAGATAAATGTTTACAAAATTTATTCATCACAGCAAATCTATTTCTTGGAACCTTTTTATAAAATCAGTGCTCCTTGCGGTACTACTTTTAACCACCAGTTGTAATGTTTACAAAAGTTCAGATTCGTGAGCCTATCCATTACTTTCACGACATGGTGGAAAAGAGCATCGCAATTACAATGCATGGCATGTTTACAATTGAAAAGAATACAAAAATGACAGCCAGGGGAGAGCGAAGTAAGTTGGAATTGATGTGAACAAAAATTTAGTTGGTCGAACGTGGGCGCACTCTTACAGACATATCGTTTATCATGTGCAAATGCTAACTAATGGAACTTTTTTTTCTTAGAGTGGGCATATGCTTATAGCATCATTTGCAACAACAAATTTTTTATCAACACCAAGTAATTCGTAGGAAAGAAAAGACAATTATTTTGAACTTATAGATAATGTGATACAAGATGGCCACACTAGATTGTACCAATCTTGTTTGATTTCCAAAACAATTCTTTGACTGCTGTACTACTCAAAGACGTCAAAAAAAAAAATCGAAAATTTTACTTTTCCAAGGTGTATGCAATGTGTGTAAACAAAATGCTGTATGCATTCCTTTTTGTGAATTTTCATTCCCCTGTTTTGTTTTCTTCCTTATTTACTTTCTTGTTTTATTTGTTTCGTTTCCAGTAGCTTCGAATATCTATATAATTACATGTCAAATATATTTATATAAATAAATTGAATACTTTCATTGCAACAGTAGTAACATATTTAAATACATTAGGGTATAGATTGATTTTCTTTTAGTTTCATTCAAATAAGGATTTATTACTTGACGTATAGTTAATGTATATAATTGTAGTGGTTTAGTAAAGTTGTTTTTGTTTTTTTCTTTTTTATCATTATGCATTTATTAAATATGTATATATATATATATATAATTTAATTATATAATTGAATCTTTTTTGTTTCTTTTTTATTTAAGTTATGTATATTTATTATTTATAATAATATTGATTTGTTTTGTTTTTTCCACATATATATTAATTGAACTTTCGATCTTAATTAATAGTATTAATGTATATCTACCTTTTCACTTCTATATATAATGTATATATATACTGTTATTCCTTGAACCTATAAATTATTTACAATGGTTTTGTTTTCTTGTATATTTCATATATATATATATATATATATAATTTTAATGTTGGTTATAGTATATATATATAAATATATATTATATCCATATAATATTAAATAACTTTTGTACTTATAGTAGAATAGTTATGAACAAAATGTAAATTATTTACTGATTTTCCTAAAAACACGCAATATAAAAAGGAAATTTGATTTATCTTCCTAAAACGTAAAAACTGAACTGAACAACACGATGAGAGGCGTTAAAGCTGTTACAAAAAGAAAGAAAAAGCAGTCTTCGATAGTGTGGAAGAAATGCGATTTCCAACAGAAAACGAAACATTTTCCATTAAAGTTGGAAAGCCCTTTTTTATTATTATTTTTATTATTTTTAAGTGGACATTTTTTCAGTGTAGTTTTTGTTGTTTGGCGTTAAGGCTTTTTTTTTTCTCACATAACAATGTTTAGCTATATCCTACGAATGTAGTTATGTTCTTTTTTCAAAGTCCATGCTTTTCATTTACAATTCAGTGCGGAGTGTTCTTTTTTTTTTTGTTTATTTGTGCTCCTAGAAACTTAAGCAATTTGTTTTGAAAATTTAAATTCACCTTTCCTCTATACTCATCTCATCGTAATTTACTTTGTGTTTAACGAAATTAAGCGAAGAAAAAAAAACATGTATAATAAGAAAACGTTTTGTTTTTAAAGCACTATCGAAAAGAGAGAGAAAAAAAAAGAAGATCATGAGGCAAGGAATGTAGAGCGTGATTGCAGCACATTATTTACCGGCATATTAACCGATGTTAACTTCATTAAAATAGAAGCGTACATATGCAATAAGTGGAACTACGAACCCAGGCAGCTGGAACACGCTTCTGCGCACCTCAACTTGGGTAAGCTCCGCAAAATACAATGTTGAATGTGTACACTCCCATTTATTCCTGAGTGATTTGGAACCATGTCGCCACTCTGATTCTGGGCCATGCCAACAACACGCTCTTGATTCGTTTTTTATTTTCTTTCAAAAAGTTATTGAATATTATATATATCTTGTATTTGGGAATTTTTGTTTTTCTTGATAAGTTTAGCTTTCAAAATCAACAAAGAATTAGTTTTGGTTTACAATCATTAGGAACCGCGCTTTGGTTGCCAATTCATCATTATTAAGTAAAGTTAAATTTTTGTTTTGTTTTGTTTTCACTTTAAATAGCCGTTTTACAACATTTACATGTATAAATAAGAAATTAAAACATTTTCTTTAATTTTGAAATTGCATTTGTTTTTTTTTTTAATTATTTAAATTGTTTTCATATTTTTGTTTTTGTATTTAAATTTAACATCACATTATAATTACTAATAATAATATTAATAATAAATATTAAGATATTAATGTATATATATATATATATTTTATGTATATGAATCTATTTTATATACAAAAATTGATCACAACGTCGCAGCGGACTAAATCAGAACTAATAACAATAAATAGTTTAAGAAATAAAAAAAATAAGACATAACGTTGATTTTTTGTTTAAGTAGTAGGCAATTTAGGTTTTTTTCTTTAGATGTAGGTATCTTTCAATGTTTGGTTATTTATCCACTGGGTGATGTGGCGATGGGAAGGTTCAGATGACGTCAGCATGTGCACTTTTCAATGCTGCTTAGTTTAACCTAAAAAAAGAAAGTTTATCTAGGTTAGTTTGGGAGACGGGCGTTTCTTAACGTTGGATCGATGAGCAAACGTAGAAACGTACCTGATTCTGTTTCACTTTTAGAAATCTGTCTGAAACACTTACATTTGTTTAGTTCTAACTACAACTTGTTATAAACAACTGTAAGTAATTAACATTTATTACTTATGGGAATCCACTGTTTTTTTTTTGTGATGCAAATCAATCAAACGAGTGAATGAAAAAGTAAAAGGGGGACACAGAAGACTAAACAACGAACTTTGGCAAACATTTAACTCTAACCCTTTTTTTTTTTTTCAATAAACATTTATATTTGAGTTTAGTTCTGAAATAATTCGAATCGAGTCACCTAGTAATGTGGCACCTAAGACATTTTTGTTTGAAAAATTTAATCAATTTAAGGTCACAATAGAAAAGTTGAATTTTATTAAATTTAATTAAATGCTGCAATTTTTAGGAAACATAAACATGCCACCTGGCAAGAATATGTTCAATTAGTATTCGAAAAACTTATGTATACCCGTATAATGTTTCCTGAGCTAAAAACAAGCAGAGCTAAATAAAAGTTTTCCGCAAGTTCTTCAAACGACCTAACAAGAAAAGTTAGGTTAAGTGCATTATTTATATTCTGGGCTCTTCGCAAACGATTCCAACAACAAAGAAGACACAAATAATGAAAATGCAAACTCCTCGTCATGAATATATCCTTATAATCATGAACTCAATTTAAATGGGGCGAAAACTATTTATTGGCATCGCTTTAGGTTTAGATATCATCGCCAAAACCTAATTATGAACGAATAATATCCAAGTAATAAAATTAACTGGAAAGAACTACATATGCAAATAGCAATGTACATTTTATGCCAAGCAATTAGTTTTCAAGAGAGGAATGCCAGCATGTCGTATCGAAGACGGACGACTTTCGAAATAGTAGATTGATGTGTTTTGGTTGCGTTCATTTTTCCAGCGAAAACATGGAGGAATATGCACTTGTCATGTAATTCCAGCTTGTACTCATATTTTGGATAATTTTGTTGAAAACTATACAAACTGACATTAAATCGAGATTAACATATAAAAATTAACATGTTAAAAGATAGTTTGTTGACAGTCTGGCGAATAACATTTAACAGAACAGTCATTCGAAAGGTATTAATTATCTTTTAAAAGTTGCCAAATTCGGAACATGAACGTTTATTAAATGCAAAGTTTTTCGACAAATGTGGGAGTGACACCTTTAACAAAGCTAAAAGTTTTATACACCTAATTCTTGCAGGAATTTAAAACGCGTTGGTTTAATTTAGAAGGCTACTACTAAAATGCGAAAACCACACAACATCAAATTCACTTCTGATTTTTGCCTGAAACTCCTCAAACAGTCAATAGCCCTCATAGTCGTTTAAAATAAAATTCCTTTAGCAAAAGCTTTCACTTAACACGAATTAAAATTAACACGAATAAAGTGAAGCCCGTGTTGTTAAAACAAATCACGAAATTCTTTCAATTTACAACCGCATTACCGTCCAATGCAGTCATCTTTAAATTTCGATTTACAAATAAATTAACACAAATATCGGCGACAGCAAAATATTTCCAAAGCTGATTCATTTTGGAGAGAAATGCTAATAGCGTCATCGCCTGGCCTAACTTACAATGGCAATAGCTCTAACCACAAAAAATATAAAAAAATCAACGGGGAACTTGAGCAAGTCGGTGAATATAAAAAAGTCACACAGCACAATTTCCTTGGAAAAAAAAAATGTAAGAAGAACTTTATATCATCCTTTTGTCGTCGTTTTTCTCTGTGGATGCAATTTTCTTGAAAGTTTTTTCTTGCGCTGAATAAGAAGTTTGTTTGATTTTATTCGCCCCACCCACCTCTACCTTATCCTATACACTTTTCTTTATTCACTGACTTAATTGAGTTTACATACAGATTAGGAATTTCGTTTTACGTTCTGTTTTATACTTTTTTAGGGGCAAATCGATTTCAATTGAATCACTGAGGGGGTGTTCTACAAAAAAAAAAAAAAAAACTGCATATACTCGCACCTTGCATGTGAAATAAAACACATGTTTCAGTGTCAAAGGAACAGTTGTTTCTACGAACAAACCAACATGCAAGTGTAGCTTGCAGTGGGTTGTTTAAAAATGGCCTCGATATCAGCTGAATTATTTGCTATAAAAATGCGGTACACAATTAATACCGCGTTCAGAATGCATATTCTGCTCTAGGGTGGTCTTTTTTCTGTTCCCTATTCTTATTTTCAGAATGGTAAATTTTTCATCACGCTTGACTCTGCTTTAGACGGGTAAAATCTGTGTACACCTACTTGCGAACACATTCATTGATATTGCGAAAATAATGTCGGAAAAGAGTCACAACATTATTTGTCTTGTATATATATCTATGCTTATTTTAAATTTCAATAAAAAATTTTATAGTATTTCGCAGAAGTTATGCTTTAAATGCCAAGTTGTGATAAGTGCTAATCATATGGCCAACTGGTAAGTTTACATTATAGCTGAAGTGTGTAATCATCATTCTAACCTTGTTATAAAACTAATAGTTTAAAAAGAAAAAAACACTGTGTGTAGTTTCAAACTTCTTCATTATATGTTCAGGTCTGAGAACTGCAATGTCTATAGAAAGACGGAGGGCATATTTAGATGACAGGTGTGTCAATTGGAAAGTTGCCGTGTCAATTTTAATTAATAAACTCGTTACGCTGTGTTAAAAACTAATTCTGTTCGGTGTTTGCATTTGATCTTCATCTTTTAAGTTCGTTACACAATCAATGCACGTCACTTTGATAGTCAGTAAAAAACATCCCACCGACGGGTGAGAGCACTTTTTTAATTAATTTTAGAGTAATGAGTTTCATTTTTACAATCTTCACCTGTCATATAGACGTGTAAAAAGGTTTTATTTCATTCACTCTGCTAAATAGCCTTTCCGTCAAAATCGAAAAGACCAAACTGTCATTATTCCTTTACGTTTCCGAAATAAATATCTCGGTTCTTGCAGAAAAGGACAGCGAACTGTCTGATAATACTGTTCATTGGCACGCCTACTTTTCGACATCACTGCGCAATACTAATAATCATATTTGGTGTCCAGGCCAGATTTTACGAACTCAATTTCGAAATTTTTGACCATTGTGACCTAATTTAGTTTGAAGGTTAAAAATGATTACATAAGTAAGACTGTGTGTGTCGTTTTCTATGTTGGAGCGGAACGAAAAATAAATATACGGACGTGTGCATAGGAATGTTATTGACAAAAGAAATGTTTTTATACGAAAATGTGCAGATGACTGATAAATGGTGGCGTGAGTGTAAATTTTAAGTGCTAAATCAACTTCTTAGAGAAAACACCCGATTAAGTGTGAATAGGTATACTATGCTTTCGTACTGTCTGTCAAAATATATGGGTGCGTGTCAGTCTTCTTCATAAAAATGTTTTTTCATGTAAATATTTCTTTAAGGCAATTAACAACCACAAGCATTTTAACAAACAAATCGGAAATTTATTCTAATGAATATCTATCAAAAATTGTAACAAAATCGAAATATATCCGCCACTCTCGGAAAATTTAAGAAGAAAGAGAGTTCTTATTGAACAGCAAATGGTTTTCATTCTGAGCAAACACAACGTCACTAGACGCTAATGGCAATGTCACGATCGATGATGCTTTAAATAAAACCCCTGTCATACCTGTCGTACGCATGCATAATAATAACCCAACACCCAGCCTTGCTTGCTTGCTCTCTCACAATCACGACGACTTGACATCATCGTTACCACACACAACTCCCAGAGGTCCTCATATATTCCTCCGATATGTCTACGTGCTACAAACGGGAATGCAACAAATAGAGATCAACAGTCCGCCTTCTCTCTCACTAATGACTCTTGCTATTGAATAGCGATTTGTTGAATTCAGTTTATCGACCAAAAAGCTTTTTTGCTGTGTTTCTTTTTTGTTGCTGGGGTGCTACTCCTTTTGCTGCACCAGACAATTTTAAATTACACACGAAGAAGGTGGAGTGAACATACAAAAGAAGGACGTACCAGAGTACTCAGAACTTAACCATCACCACCACGAATACCACCCACTAGAAAGGAAAGACGATTTCTCAAATAATGTCAGCTGTTGCTGCTGCACTTGTTCCCTTCACTGTTATAGCTACCTAGTATACGGTATACCGATAGCGTATTTTCTTGGGAGAGGACAAGCACACAGGAGCAGAACAATTTTCTGTGCGCATAGCCCCCGAGGACTATAATATATTATTATGCTGTCATTCAATCGAATCGACATCCGACATTGGTTATACGGCACAAACAAGGCAACGTAAAAAAAAAGTCGAGACCATTGATTGGATATGCGGGACATTCAAGGAAGCCAACACAGAGCTTCATGTTCGGCTGAGAATGGCTCTTGTGAAAGTTCTTCGTAAATGATGATGTCAACCAAAATAGCACATTCAGACGGATTGTTTTGCTAAAATCCTCCCTCCGAATAGGCTTCATGGTGATTTTGTAAAAAGCGTCAGTTTAATTTGCATTTTAAACTGGCGTTGTCAATTAACAAAGAAGTACTTTGATATTTGAGACGAAACCATCAAGGGAAATCAAGGAAAGATCGCATGTTTCCGCGTATTGATGTTTTCAATTAGCAATACTTGTTACATGCCACAAGATAAATACAATAATGGATTTGATTGTAGGAACTGAAAACGGTTATGAATTATGTGCCACTATGAATGGTAGATAATTGGTCTGTTCCCGTACTTTTTGGCGTAAATATTGGCTACAAGTCGGAAACGCATTTAGAGACAAATTTGGAAACTTGTGGAAACAGTGGCTAATATGTTGCATTATGAGCGAGTAGTCTTAAGTCAGGCTTAACCATTCGAAAAGTAAACCTTAACGTTTTTTTTACTGCGTCACATCTCGCGAACGTTTGATGTCAAATTGACAGTTGTTTGTCAGGTATCTTGGATTAAAATTTTAATGCGATGTGCTTTCCTCTTTTTTGCGCACGCGAACAGAGTTTGACAAAAAATGTCCACATTTGAGTAAAATGTTCGAATACAGTAGCGGTTTTTCTTCTCTGTCCAGAACACGGGCTGAACTGTCAAAAAATAGTTTGTCAGAGCTCTGAATTTGTGTTTCCTTCTTTGGGCATATTTTGACCATATGATTGCTGATCAGAAATGCCAGCGAATACACTGGGGACTTTCAAGAAACTAGTTTATGAGGTATTCGGTCTTCTTCAGATTTCAGATTTCGTGTGTCTAATCTAACATAAAAACGTCACTCGCTCTTTTTTTTGTTGATATTCGTGTTATTCGAATATGTGTTATTCGATAAAGTTCTACGCGTTTTCCATTCACTGGTCAAATTTTATATTGAAACATTCGAAATTTGCGTCCCGATTGATTTCTAAATCTGTATACATAAATAATTTACAAAAATAGATTCACCCGATGCAATACTTTTCTTTGCGGTATAGAAAAACTTCACGAAAACGTAAACCACCAGTTGTCAAACTCAAACGCACATGTATTGGTAAATTTGATGGAAATCGGAGAAAAAATCCAGATTCGCAAAAGTGCTCTGAAATCTGAAAACGATTACTTTTTTTTTGGACCTAGAGCGAACAAATGTACTCTGAGAGTGCCCAATAGAATACCGCATTTGTAAGCCTGACAGTGACAGCGGGATGACTTGATATGTCTCAGTTTTGATTGGCCTCGATCGGTCAATATTAACAGTTTATTCATTTGACATGTATGGAGGGGTAGCTTACAAATCTAGTCAAGAATTTCGTGACCGAAAACGAAGTTTACAGTTCGCATATGTGACGTAGAAAAAGTGCACTACCGACCAATCTAGTTTCTGCGTCCAGACCAATCTAGCCGACTTAAGATAACTAGATTTGTGGATGTGGCCCCTTTTACTGACTTTTCATTTAAAAAAAAAGGACTGGTAACCTGGATTTAGAAAAATGACAATTATATTTGAAACCAGTGTTGTACTGCCAGAACCACCTCCGCCCACCTGTTCATTAACTTTTCCTAAGGAAAGTGTTGATTTTAGGACCAGTTATAAACATTCTTCTGTCCTCCACACCTTTAATGGTTTTTCAGAGTCGAGCGAAATTTGCCGTTGTACGATAATCTTTGATGAAAAATGTACCAGACGCAAGCACCATGGAATAATTATGTTTCACTATGAAAAAAACGACAAGAAAATGCCGAGATAATAGAATTCACTAGCCACCAGGCCACACACAGTGGTGTCCTCTGTTGAAGACCGAAAAAAGGCCACACCCCATATTCCACTATCTTCCGGCATAAACTTAACTGAACAAACAAATTCTTGTTGAAGACAGGGCCGCCGCAAGAAGGATGAAAAGCATCTTTCTAGGCTAAATTCCCCAAGAACCAGGGCCCGTTTAAAGGATGCCTTACTTTGTTTTCAATAATTTATTAAGCACTATATTGTTGGCATTAATCAATGTAATTACTGCTGGTGTGTCTAAGCCAAGTCACGCTAGAATACGTTTACCAATATTGCAGATGCTTTTGAAAATCGCTCATACTCCCAGCTTAAGCCGAGCCTAACTAGCATCATCTGTCAAGGAATTTCCAAGGCAGTCACCTCAGACGAATTGTGCGATGTATTAAATAACTAGTCTATGGTGGATTACAGTTTGCCTCGCAGGATTTAGCATCAGTTTGTGCCCACTCTTTGTCTTCCGTATCCACTTGCAAGTTATGCCGTCAGCCTATATCTATGAGCTATGACCTCCCTGTCCTCTCGCACAGAGAGGGTTGGAGGAGATATTTCGTCTCTTTATTTCTTTTCCTTTTTGCTTTTTTAATGTTTTATCGGGATTTGTGTATTCTTTTCCCCCTTGTTCAAGTGCAGGGTGAAGGTGGAGGTGGAGGGTGCGGTAACACCAGCCAGTACAGATGGGATTTTTTGATTAAACGATGGTACTTAGAGAGACCACCATCAACGGTGTAGAGCAGTGACGAGAAGTATAGTAGAACTAGTGGTGCGACGACGACCGAAGACGGCAGAAAGGAAATGAAAAGAAAATGTCACAAGATGATTGCGGTATAGAGGGTTTTATGGACTTGTGCTTGTTTTTTTTTGGAAATCTTACTTAATAAAGAGTAAAAGTGGAGTGGAATAAGTACTATTACAATTGAGAGAGAGAGAAATGTATATCTGCGATAATGACGGATGTGGTTTCATTCAAAATACCCATACACATCCACTTGAGTCGATAAATTACATCACAGAACGAGGTCGAGATGTGTACTTGTAGGCGGGTTAGCGAATTCAGCGGAATAGCTGAGTCGTATATTGCAATGAGTTCTTTTCTCTCTTTTTTTCGGAGCTTGACCTGACCTCATTGTAGGTCATGGTTGTTGTGGGAATGTTTTGGGACTTTATTTTTTCCTTTTTCTCCTTTGGCACTTTTTCCTTAGTGCTTTTTAATGAATTTGCAAAAAAAAACCCATTGGGAATTGGGTTATTTGCGAGAATGTACACGCCAGTGAGAGAATCTGATTACGTTTAGGGGTTGCAATACCATGAGACAACGCCAGCATTCACAGACTTGTTATTTTTATACCACAAGCCTAAGGATGGTCTGGGTGTGGGTGGCACCGAGATTATCCAATAGTTGTGCAAATTCAACAGCTGTGAGGTAGATAACAACGAGTAGTTAAATGGATGCACTGCAATGGCGGCTTTGTGTTCAATTAGAGCTCTTAGACTTTGGGATGTATGTGTGTATCGACTGTGTATTTTCGATATCCGCATTGCATTTAGAGTTCGGTTTGTTAAAGAGAAGATTGTATCGGCATTAAGTAGAGGGAATACTCTCTGGACATTGCCTTCTAAGGCAGCATGCCATGAGACTTGGCTTACCTAATACGGATATATGCAGGTAGTGTGAAGACCTACAAGTAACGGAAGACAACTCCCACCTTATATGTGAGTGTCAAGCAACTGCTCGGAGTAGAAGGAATCTCCTTGGCAGGTACTTCTTTAATAACTTAGACGAGGTTGGTTCCCAAACAATACTGGGACCATATTTAAATTCTGTAGGGAAATTGATTGCTTGGGCGATTTGGTTTAGGTTTTTAACCGTAACCGTTCCCTGTAGATGCCGATGGGCCCGCTATGGTGCCTGGTCTTTTGTGAAGATCCTTCAACCCCACTCAACCAAACCTAACCTAACCTATGTAGAGAGAAAAGAAAAGTAAAGCTTTCGAAAGAAGGTCCTATTTTGCAAGCATACGCAGTATTTTGTTGGTCTATTTTGAAACCACAAGTTACCTAGCATAATTGATTGCGTTCTATTCGGAAACCCTAGTTATTTCCACTCGTGCTTATTATTGATGGGCAGTGTTGATATAGCTGGGGAAAATTTAAATAGCATATGCCATGGGGTCGGAAACAACCTAACCGACTGAGCTCAAATTTAGCATACTGTTTTGGTATTGTCCCGGTGGTGGTCGTACAAAATTTGGTTTGGTATAAAGTGACGAACAAAATCGGAATTTAAAACGTCACTATACCATGCATATCTTCTTTACATTAACGATGTACAAAATGAAATCAAATCCAGGCCTGATTAATTCTGTCAATTTATGAACTCTAAAAATAAAGGTGATAGGTATATTAAATTTCAAAGAACAGTCAATGGATTCCTCGCCTGCTATTTGGATATTTTTAGATCATTTTTTCAATCTGTTTATTCGGACATTGACTCAACTATAGACAAAGAATTCTTTTGCTACCTTGGTGAATCTCCTACTCCTATTTTCAATAACATAGAGATCTCCGAAGAAAGCTTCTAACTTCTATTGAACCCAGCTTTACTCCTGGCCCAGATGGCCTGCCTCCCATTTTTCTTACAAAATGTGTCCTCCCTTTGCATAAAATTGTATGCCACATATTCAAATTATCTCTTAAAACTAGTACCTTCCCAGCATTCTGGAAGAACTCGTTTATTGTCCCTATTTTCAAATCAGGAACAAGAAACATGATGGAAAACTATAGAGGCATATGTAAACAGTCCACTATCCCCAAATTGTTGGATATAATTGGTTACTGACAAATTAAATTTCGTCTGCAAATCTCTGATTTGTAATTATCAACATGGTTTTGTGAATAGACGGTCGACGGTGACTAATCTCATGCTCTTTACACATTTTGTAATTCCTGATGCAATTTACAAGGATATCAGCAAAGCCTTTGACCGCGTGGACCACAAAATACTGCTTTTTAAGCTAGATGGATTAGAACTTCCACTCATTTTCCTAAAATGGCTCTCATCATTTCTCTGCGACAGATATCAATTTGTGAAATTTCATTTGCCCCCTTTTATTCATCCTGTTTGTAAATGATGTTCTTAACTTTGTACCTGAGTGTAGGTTTTTATTGTATTTATATGTCAGGTATACAAAATAATTGTTTCCAACATTTAAATATTTGTCTTCAACAGTTCTATTTATGGTGCTCAAAAAAAACTATCTCTCATTGAATGTGAGTAAATGCTCTGTTATAACATATTCACGTTGCAAGTGCCCTATTATTTATAACTATTCATTCAGTTATATTTCTATTCCGCGTGTTTGTTTTATAAGCGATCTGGGGGTGGTTTTGGATGCAAAACTAACCTTTAGCCACCACATCGAACAGGACAAATAAAGCTTAGTTATTTCTCTGATCCTTATGTTATCTAAATTCGTTATCTCTCATTTGTTAGGACCATTTTAGAATATGCATCTATTCTTTGGTGTCCCTCTTATAAGGTATATATTAAAAGACTTGAATCTATACAAAAAAGATTTCTTAGGTTCGCACTTCCTTGGGTTGTTCTCAGTAACTTACCCTCCAATCAATCTAGACTACAATTGATTAGCCTTGAATCTCTTGAGAATAGGAGAACAGTCGAAAGAGTTATTATTGTGCATACAATTCTTATTGGTGAGATTGAATCCCCAGAGATCCTAAGTCTTTTAAATTTAAATATATTTACCTCACCTTAACTTACGTAGTAACAGATTTCTTAGCATAGCACACTCGCGTACAAATTACGGATGCTCCTCCTCTATTAATGGTCTTAATGATAGACTATAATCATAATAATTATTAAATAGATTTTAACACATCGATTGCCACCATAAAAAATAAATTGCTCTATTTTTCTTCCCCCAATCACATTTTCCTTTGTTGTCCTTTTATATATTATTTTTGTAATAATTTGTACATAATATAATATCTAAGAAAATCTCTGTGTTTTGATGGCAAAAAAAAATTAATAAATAAAAATAGGACAAAGGGGCGTGGCACCTACCAATTAAGGTATTTACAACAAATAGGAGGGATAGGAAAACGGAAAACCCTAAAAATTATTTGAAAGACTATATATTGACATTTTTAATAACCTTAGCCTTGGAAACATTTTAAACTCAAATTCTGTGAGCTAGAGTTGTATGGTATGGAACACTGATGGTAATTGTCCGACCAAAGCACTTTGGGACATTTGGGTGTGGTTGACGTCCTTTTTGAGATGAAGATCGACAAGAACTTGTTTAGGAATCAAAGTTCCCGGCCAATGCAAAGCCGCCCAGGTACAGGGAGTATGACTCTAATGAAATAATACATATTTGGTATTTCGAATAAATTTGTCTGTGTAAGCCTTCGAACAGCCCTTATAAGCTGCTAAACAAAAACGACGAAACCTACCTCGATATTAAAATGTTACATACTCCGTAAATATTTCTAATATTGCAAAATTTAATAATCGATGTGTCAAAGACATCCTACAGCAGTTCTTTTATGTTTATACTGCATTTATAACCAAGGTTTACACTACAGAGAGAAGTCCTTTTAGGACTTTGTTCATATAAAGATTCTCGAAAGTTGGTTTTGCATCAAACGTACTAAGGCGAACTGAGTTGGTTAAAATCCACGTATGTATATCGAGAAAAATACCACCACTTGACTCGCCGCTCATTTGTCATCCCATATAGCTTTAAAAATGTAAGCCCATTGTGGTAAAACTATCTATCGTTTTAACGACTTTCATGCTATGCGTCAAAGACAACACGATATAGTGTTTCGATTAAATTAAAAAAAAAAATCATCATCTGTCCTTGTTTTCGCATAAACCACTTAAGTAAAAGCCTGTTCAAATAGTTGCCTTAAAAAATCCTTAAAGAAGACGTACACATAAGTTAACCCGCAATTTTTAACGACAAACCAACAATCCATTTAAGCATTAGCATACATAATGAATAGATTCCAGACATGAAAATAACTGACGCCCTCGCCACTTCTATTTCTACAGGCCCAACCAGCGCCACCCCCTCACATGAAAACGACAGAGAAATACAAAAAAAAATGTGAAAATTACCTAATTTAGCCAATCATTCCCCAGCTCCCTCTTTTCGCCGATCTGTTCCAAGAAATTGGAGTGTTTTTCGTTTTGTTTGTTTCCATGGTCTAAAGGGAATACAGCTCATTTTTGCACAACACCGCATCATCTGCTTATCCTTGTGAAAAATTGTATCACAATCCTAAGCGCTGAGCCTCTTCTCTAGCATTTGGTTTTTTTTTCTCCTGAAGGCGAAATGCCTCTTTTAGGAAATGCCAAGAGCCTGTATACACCCAGAGCTCTCGGAATGCTAACCAGACTGCCACCGCACCAACTACTACTACAACAACAGGGCCACTTATGTCGATGATAAGTATTTCCCTTTCTCCTGCATCCTTCACGAAGGGCTTTATGCCAATATGGCAAAAGGGATAAAGAAAGAACATACAGAATGAAAGAGAAGAAAAAAATGCTGCTTCCTTCTTAAATTGGATCACAACTAATGCTTCCAGTTGAAATTTCCCAAAGCCAAAGTCATTAGAGCGTGGAGTACCACTGTGGGGATATTTCGCATGAGGAATAAAAATATTACAAAATATATGTAAAACAAAAATCAACCCAAAGTAAAAGAAAAGAGACTGAGAACCACCTTCTCACAGTTTTGCACCCCGGCAACTATTCAAATTCAAGAGTTGAATGTGCCTAAGGGGAGGTCGATCATAAATAAAAACTGTCTGTGTGTTTGTATACGTAGTAAAATGTGTATGGTTAACTGCTGCCATGTAACCTTAACGCTTGTTTTCTGCCTTGTCTCGCACAGCAGCTAAGATATACACACGTTAGTTTGGCTATATCGCATGAAGCTTGCACAGCACCCACACCACTCCTTCACAAAAATACCAGAAATTTAGCTCACGACAAAAAGGTGATGTTTGTGTGGGAAATAGGACAAAAAAAACGTCACAAGAAAGCTCAACAAAAGGTATTATGTGTCACAGTTTCAATTTGGAACACTTAGTCATAGTCACGGTGAGAGAAAGACTATCAACCTACCCATCTTCATCGCCACTTCTTGGTGTGTAGTCGCATCTGTCACATATTCCCATAGTACAAAAATCATCGGCTGCAACAGCTGTTAAGTAACGTCATCTGCGAGTTAAACCTGCTGTAGGAGGTGGTTGTGCAGGCACAAATCAACAAGCTAGCACAAGGATGACACTCGTTCGCTTTAAAAGCCATCACAGAACATGGGCAGATACCTACTACTCCCACTGGCAGCCGGTATCCTGTGGAAACCACCCCTGCCTTCTATATTTAGGTTGCGCTGCTATTCCTTCCGGCTACTGAGTGCAGATACTCCATGTGTTCTGTGCTACACACGCATCCAGTTGCGAATTCATCCACTTCTTCTACCTCCTACCAGGTGATTCTATTGTGGGGCAGTACATCGCTTGTATTGTGCTTAGGGTACACTCTACTGTAACAAGTTTAGCTTATGCACATATCCCAAATGGAAATCTTGTCAAACATTGGATTTTTCTGTACAATTTTCAACATGAATGCATCCAGTTCGGGTTGTACGTTACGACGTTATGAGCGGTTTGGCGGAGTATCCACAATTTATTATTGACTTTCGATTCATTTCATTATCCGGACATGAGGGGTATCATCGAAAACTCTATCTATTAATAATACTTTGACCTTTTGGCACTGGGCAAATTTAATTAAGCTCGACAAGCCATAGAAAAGTAAACAATGGCGTGGGATGCGCTTCTTCTCGGAAGTGAGTGTAAATATAGATTCGAACAAATTGTTTCCTTTTCGAGAGAATAAGCATGAGCTCAGGTATTCCCAGAACCATAAAAGAAATTCTTCACAAAATGAATGGAAGGGTGGAATTTAGGGATAGGCCATGGATACACGACTTTTGACATTTGCCGACGAAGTTTCAACATAAATTGCTGAAATATGTATATTGAAGATGTGCACGACTCTTTTTCAGCGAGTTTGGTTTAGCACTGTCGTCTAAATACACGATGTGTTTCTTGTGGTTAATTTTCATTATCTGAAAACTGTCAAGTGGTTTGACATTAATACTTTGCACTGAATTAGATTGGTATAGATTTAACCTGAACGCAAAAACTAGATTGGTCGGGAACGTCATTTTTCCTACGTCGTCAGCCACTCCTTTGTAGTTGCGAACTGTAAACTTAGAACTCAGGAATTTCTGGACTAGATTCATCGGCTACTCCTCCATAAATGTCAATTGAACCAGCTGTTCATATGACCGATCTAAGCCAGTCAAAACTGAGATACATCAAGTCATCCGTCTGTCAGACCTACTAAACTAGATCCTCGAACGTCACCACTGTGATTTGCTGCTGTCAAATAATTAACAACGAAAATGTAACGAATGTGACGTTTTGTTTCATAACATTCAGCACGAAACCTTCTCGTTAATTGTAGGGTTGGCTAAATACGATTAAGCTTTATCACAAGTAGGTGTCGTTGATTTTGATGACTAAGATTGATTTTGTAGATTTTGTGATTCGCAAAAGTAGAGAACGAAGTATTATCAGGGAAACAATGCTAAATTTCAACTAGAAACTGGTTTGAATATGGAACGATAAGCTCACCAATAAAATTAAAGACAGACAAAATACAGCTGTTTCCCTAATAAACGAAAGATATTCGTGTTAGATCTTATTAGAAAAATTGCAGTAATTTTTATTCCAAACCGTTCTGCGGATCACATTCACCCCTGACGTTTAAGGTGTACGAATGAATGCGTAGAGCACTCTTTCACTATTTGCCACGCAGACCTGCAACAGGACTCTTAAAGTTGTTTTGCTTTTTCAAAATTCAAACCCTGGAGGGGTTTAGTTTAAATTTAATTACAAAAAGTGTCCACCCTTTATGTTCGTGCTTTTTGTATGCTCCGTACACAAAAAAAACCGTCCGCATCCACGTTTAGAGATGACATTTAATTTTGTTTTTGCTTGTGCAACGCTGTTATTTACGCCAAACCCCACAAGTTGTCATTTTCATATAAAACTTTCTGAATAGCTTGCCATAGCATATACCTCATAAACAGTTCCGTTTCTCGACATTATTACGTAAAAGATGTGTATCTATTGATGTGCACACAACATTGTGCAACAATTTTCCTTGAAAATGAAATCCAAGTAGCAAGTGACATGTTGTAAACATACACGGATGTTGGGGAGTATAAAAAAAGAAGTAAAAGTGCGATTTAATTTTCCTCTATTATGGGCACTCAATACCACAGGAAGTAAACAAGTTAGTTTTTTTTTTGCTTTCTATAATAGTCGGTTACTTTTTGATATAATGGTACATTCACATCATTATACGTGTAGTTCCTTGCACGAAATTGGAGAGAGAGAGAGAGATCCGTTTCTATGGCAGAATATTGTAAGAATGAGATCGCAAGTCATCACCTTTAAGTCTAATGGAAAAAAACAATACATAAATGAAGGTATATAAAATTGAAACAAACACAAATTTTGACGCAAAATACTTTTTGCAGTCAAAAGATGACATTTCCATTATTTATTTAAAACATGTCAAATGATATTGGTAATAAGTTTCATTCAATTTTACAAATCATAAGTTGATCATATCAACGAAGTAGGTAGGTACTTAAATTATTGCCCGTTTACTTCTTCCGTTTAAGGAGAGCAAATTCCGTAGGCCAACGCTACAAAAATATCAGCATATTTTTATAGTACAACGTATACAAAATGGCCGACCAAAATAGGTGTCAAACATTTTTGCATGTTAAGCAGTGCTGTCTGCACATTTTGGCCATCAATAATAATAATGTCGAAAATTTAGAATTGCGCGTTGAATTGACGTTGAAAATGTGCTATATAAAATCACGGAGTTTATTTGGTTGCGTTCATGAATCCAAACAAAGCAACATCATATACATCTCACAGTTCAGATGTGGTCCTGGTCATCTATGACTTGCTTTCGACATGGTTTTCAAGTCTTTTCCTGATCTTTTTGCGGTGACAGCTTCACTGTTTATGTAGGTCAGAATGGGCCCGATCGCGAACACTTTCTCATTAATATTTGGCAAATACTTGGGACATTGGTGCAAAATGTTCTTTTGTTCTATTTGACAGTTTTCAAAATCTTTCGATTCCTCTTCTTTTGGTTTCTAATTACAAAAACGGGAACCGATTTCGATAAAATGAAACGCCAGCCACCATTTTTAAACGAAAATCCGGTTTGGCAGTTAGCTAAACTAATGGGACGTTTTGCAGTTGAACGTTTGATTCGTCAATAGTTCTATTGAAAGACGCTTGTGTCGATCTCGCGACCTCGACCCTTTTCTTGCTGTAAATATCGCGTCTTCGGAGGTTTGGCACTTTGCGGTTTATACTGACCGCAATTACCTAAATTATTAAAGACAGTGTGGTTATGGCTGTAGGAAAATATGTCCCTCAAATAACAGTAATGTTCGACCTAACAAAGAACGGGGTTCTTTTGACAGTGTTCTGCATTCATTTCTTAGAATAAGTAGTAGTGTTTGTATTTTAATGGCGATAATCCTCCTCTGCTCGTGGATCGTTGATAGGTAAGCCTTGTTCAGTTCAAATTTATGTAATTAAAAAAAGGCGTGGGTTATCGGGATGCAACATCACAATACCCCATTCGGTGCGCGTCCCAATAAAAAACGGCTAAATAATAAAACTACACCAACATTGAATGACAACAGACAGAGAGTCTCAATTTTTTGACAGGAGTTGTCTTATCTCTCTTCCTCCCATTACACTGCATAAAAGTCAAAGCACGTAAAACTCATACAGATAAAGATACACTTGGCTAATTGAATCATGTCGGTTGGGGCAAACAACAACAACAAAAAAAGAAAAGAAAAGAAAGACGAGTCAAATCAACCCAAATCGTTGGCTTAGTGATTATATCGGATGGCAAAATCAACAATACAAAAAAAAACCCACTGACATAGGTACATACTCGTATGTACATCATGTAATCGCTGTCATCGTCTTCCTTCTACCACTTCTTGTTCGCCATCTTTGTTATAGAGCAATAAATTGGCTTACCAAATTGACAGAATATAAGGGGGAGTCAAATAACTTGCTAAAGAGATAAGCTCTTATCAATGGGTTGATATGACTGACTGATTTCTAAAAAAAGGAACGAGGTACAGTTCACTGTCATGACTCATATACCCACAATTTGAATAGTTTTACGCCAGTTTAATGTTTCGTTCAAAATGTTCTCACAACGACTGCCGTTTTTTTTTTTTTTTTGTTGAACAACTTTATTCCATTTTGAAGATTCCAATCGATATTCGGATAAAAAGAGGAAGAGTGAGAGAGGGAGAAAAAAGAAACAATCCTGTACTGTACAGAGGTGAAGTTTATCCGTTTGCCGACCAAGGATAAGGCCGAGTTTCTATTTCTGATTTTGTTTATTTTTACTTTGAATTGTTAATAAGAAGAAACAAGCCTGCCACTTGAGATCGAAACTTTACAGATATTTATGCCACCGATGAGGCTGAACCGAAATAAGATACATTCCTGAAGACAGCGAAACGTGTGCGATACGCTGAGCACAACAGCAAACCCGACCAACCAACTTAAATAACTACATAAGCAACCATCAGCAGCTGCTCCCCGAGGGGTGGATGCGGCAGCAGATAAAACCATTAAATCGTGCATGTCGAGCCTTTCCTTCATCGTTCAGCCCCCACCGCCGCTCACATAATGAACCAACAGAAAAATAAAAGAGGAGCACGTCTCCAGTGAGAGTGAGGCTTAGCTTGATTCTACCTATACCCAAAAAGCAACAAATTCGCAACCCCCGCCCACCACTAGACCGCTGAACCGAAAAGATAGGGTTCCGAAGAGTAGATTTATGAATAATAATTGGTTTCTTCCTTGACAGGGCAACAAAAGGTGGCGGAGGACATTTGCACGGATATACAAACGAAAACAATAGAAAATATTATTAGGAAACTGTCTTCTGGATTTTATACTTTGCTGTTACACATAACACAACGAAAGTCGATTGGAATTTCGTGAAAATCATGGTGCGCTGTTGCTGGTAGTTCACATACACCCACTTTTAATGATTGGAAGCAATCGCTGTGTTTCTATTTTCTCTGTGTCTGCATCTGTCTGCTGCTCCAATGAGGCGATGAGAAAGTACACGAAAACTAATCTGGCTCGTAAAACTTAACCGATGCTGAACGAAAGACGTGTAGGGGTCCCTACAACGTTCACTATCGGTGAGATTAAAATAATTTAGAAGTTTCATCAGCGGCAGAGGGGGTATATCCACCGCACAGGAAATATACAAATCTAGTCGAGAGCCGGGGAAGTTCGGAAACAATTAATTTGAGTGTACACACGTATACATTATTTAGAGGAGTGTTTTGGCCATATTTATGTTTAGGCCACCAAAGGGAATGCTGTATTCATTAATAGGTGATTTCGAGTTAGAAATTTGCCAGTTTAGATTCGATTGTTTGGGCGATGGGAGATGGTGTTAGCATAGACACAATTGGACCTGAGTGTTTGGATTTGAAGGGGATCACAGTTTTGCGATATAATTAATCACTGGGTAAAATATTTATGCACATTCCTTTGTTGATTGTGTATTTGATGAAAGTGTTGCTACGGCGATTTGGACGTTCTAGCTGAAAGTAAAGGCCCCCCCTTGTATGGCTCTTAGTAGAGGGCTAATAGGTTACAGTGCGGGTTATAAGCGTGGGACATGAAGCAGTTGTGAACTTCTTGATGCTACGAGACAAGCTTCCGACGTCTTCGTTTAAGTGCTATCCGGCTCCGCAACTTTCGAATGACCTTCACAACCTATAAGATGTCATCCTAATGTGAAACAATTATTTTGATAAATAAATGAAAATAAATAAATGTACCTCAGTAAGAAATCGCCATCTTTCATTGAACTAACCTATGGAAGGTCTAAGCTCGAATGAGAGTATCACCGCCACTCTAGGCATTTAGAAAGAACTTGCTAGCTTGGTTACAGACATGTGGGCTGATGTTTGTATAGTTCCGTAACCTGAATAAGCAAACAAATGTTTTCAATTTTTATGCTGCAAACGCAGAAGGTCCAGTTAAAGCCGTGCCGGGTCTCAAGGAACGCTCAATGTTTATTCGTGTTTAAGTTGTTACCGAACCGGTTTTGACACAAGTCCTGCACCTTTAGGCGACTCTCCATCCGAATAAAGGTAGCTTCAATGGATAGGTACCACAAACTACCAATAGATAGGCGTCTAGTTCAGAGCTAAGAGAAGTTTTCTCTGTCCACTAACCAACCAGTGACAGACGCCTCCAAAAGCTTCAAGGCGATGCCGACCTGTCTAGGGAGTTTTACAAAAAATGATTTTCCACAGATATTTTAATGTCTAAAAACGGACTCACAAAGAAGACTTCAAAATGCTTGTAGAAACCATCCTTTTTTAATGGCAAAGGCAGCTTATAGAGCAAAGCGGATCCTCAGAATGATGCCAAAGTCCAAAACCCGTTATAGTCAAGCCGCCAAGAGCGTACAAAGCGGCGGGTAAAAAGCAGGCCGAAAGTGACGGGAACAGTGACAAGTCGAAAGCCTTAGATGTTAGGTATTGGAAGACAAGGTCTTCAAGTAGGCTCATCAACAAGAATACGCGCCCAGGAACATATTTTGCAGAGTTAAAGCCGATTGCATGTTCGTGAATTTGGGAAAATCTGCAACAAGGATCAGCTGTCGAAGAAGATTTAAGACAATTCGACGCGCAACCATCCAAGCAAGAGTACGAATTTCAAGACTAAAATTAATCAAGACTTAACTCTTTTCCAAAACGACATGCAGTTCTATTTAACTCTCATGCGCGACTGAGCGAGGTTCTATCCCGGAAACACAAATTACACCTTTTTCCACTGCGCCATCTCTTGCGAACGTCTGACAACCAGCCAGACCAGACTGCAATTGTCATGAAAGAGCTTCTTAGTCAGCCGTTCGGACTCGGCATAGAATTGTACGTCCCTTTCATTCGTCCCAAAAATGGAAACTCGCACAAAAAACGAATGGTTGCGAGAAAGTAGGTCACACGAACGTGTTACGTCAACCTTTTTTTTTTTTTCATTTTTACTAATTTTAATTTAATTTGCTCTCAAATAACAGGTACAGATAAGTTGATGCATAAAGTCCTTATAACGTCACTTCCCACTGCTTTAAACAACTCGGCCGGCATAGGCTTTCAGCTTCTACAGCTTTGATGGACTTATTATGGATATCGTTATCCTCACTTCGCGTCCAAAAAACAATAATCGTCGAAACGATTGGACGATCAACGTTTTTTGTTGCTTCACGATAAATTAAATTCAAATTCCTCGAGACGATTCGATTGAACGACAGCTATTTTGCAGTCGTTTCATCGTTTTGGTGCATTTTTCAAGTTTAAATTAGGACAGAGAAGTATAAAAAAATATTTAAAGGAAGACACACACTTGCGTTCTCTTAGGAGGCGCCTCACTCTTATCCGAATTGTAAAACAATGCATTGTTTGCAAAAAAGAAATGGTTATTGCTCTTGAGTTTCATTTGTTTTACTTTTTTTTTACAACTAAGCAATCAAAATTCTCATCTGTTTAAGAAATACATATATATATTTCGAAAACCACCAAGTCTTCTACTCTCCTACATCTGCATACACTAGCTTGTTGTTTCAATTCTTCCTAGCCGTTCGTCGACAGTTCCTCATCCAATATATGGTTTTGGAATTTCACTGTACACTTTCGCATTTCACTCTTCTTGGGCGATAAGTGTTTACTTGCATCTTGTACTTATGGAGGCATTATTCCTTACTACCTGTCCATTTTTGCAATGACAACGAAGAAAATTATACAAATTGAAGAAAAGAAACAATTTCCGTAGAGTTTGCTTACAGTCATGTTCAAAATGTTCAAAATGAAAACGATGAACGATTCGATTGAACGATACGACGATGATGTTTTATGAATCAAACTAAAAACGACATCTTTTCCTTCAATTGTTTCATAAATTACGCGATGAGAGCCCGGATCTTTTAAGCAACGCTTTACTCGAGCGGAATTGGAACACGATATTTTAAATGGTTTTTCGAGTGCCCCGCGTTTGTTGACAAACTGTTGCTCTTGTTCTCATATGAGTTTAATAAAATTCGACTGTAATTTGACAACAGAAATTATCAAGCGACACTCCTTAACTCTAAGGCAGCTGGAAACGCTGTTACTCCGCGCTTTAATGCAGCGTTCAACTAGGAGACAATTTCATTCACACCAGATATGAAGTCTCATTTCGCCTACCATTTGACTGATTCACTTCCGATTCGAAAACAAGAAAAACTGCAGTCGACGGATATGGGAAAAAATTGTAAATTGTATTCCGGCTTTCTCGATTGAGTGCACAAAAGGCATAGGAACTTTTTTTTCAAATTAATTTGATTTTTCTTTCGCTTTATAACTTTGCAGCAGGGACTTTAATTGAATTGCAATTAACGCAGGCGCACTGCTTCATGCACTCGACATCGACCAACGTAATTTTATTATAGCCCGCTGCAATAACTCCATCGCGCCATCTCCACGCATCGCTTGACTCTCTCACCAGAGCCACTCATGCATTGGACCTCCATCACCGGGTCGTGGTACGATACGAAACGAAATACAAGTTCGACTAGTACCCGCATTAAAACAAATTTGCCGCGCACCAGCCGATTGCACAATCGCATCGCTTTTAGTAATGACCCACAGCGAGCCACATCATTATTCATGGGAATAGCCGCACCGATGCAAGTACCACGAACCCCGTGCTAATAGGGATCAATTGGCGCGTTGTGATCTCGCTTTCCTCTCGTGTGTGACGACAAAAACAATCTCGTTTAGATACATGACACATCAGATACATTTCGCACGAAAGATTCCAACAGCAAAATGACTAACAGAACGGGCGACCTGCGAGAACTCGTTTAATAGTTTTTTCTCTCATTCATTAAAAATATTTATTACACGGTTCCTGATGGGCGGAAGTCAAATGTGTCGCTGCCATCGGATGCCTGGTAATTTTCACTCTCGAAATCGAACTAAAAGTCGATAAGTTCTGCTCAGGTAGCAGGAGTAAATTTGCATTCACTCCTCCCGTGTGCCGCCGAGAAATATTGTGCGTGCGACAGGCGGTTAAAAGTACTCCCCCAAAAAGGAGATGACTCTCGATACCGAAAATAAACTCAAGCCCAGACCCAGCGACACCATCCGAAACTGTTAAAACCAAAAACCATTCAAATGCACACCCTTGGCGGCCACCCCCAATTTTAATCCATTTCTGTGTGCTATCCTTTGCTGTTTCACACCAATGGAATGGGGTTCTACTTTTCCGAGCAGCATATTATTCTTCGGCGACCCTCCAGCCTCACACTGACATCGCAGTCGTGCGTGTTTTATGCCGTTGTTGTTGCTGGCTTTTTCGGAAAAAAACGAGTGGTTCTCTTGGAAACGAATGCAAACGACGTCATCGTTGTGCGACTTGGCAGTGCTGTTCGAGGGGAGCGTAATTCGCTTGGCTCCAATTCGAGGGCCACATACCAACCGCATGTTTATAGACTTGTGCCGCGTTGTATTAGGTAAACATATACACGGTGCGTGCCCAATTGATTGGGAATATTTGTTGTGCAGTGGTCATGACCAAATGGTATTCCAGCTATCTCCGGATCTGGCGAAACTAAAGCTTTTTCGTGTCAATCTGCTTTTAGCCAGGCAGTCGTTTCGCGGTGTGAACATACTCGTTATACTGTACAATGTCTTGGTTTGTGTTTGTTTCTCCTTTCCTGGGAGTGGAGTGCACTTTTTATTGTGTGCTACTCCCGGTCAAGTGATTAATGACACCAGTCGACGGATTGAGGCAGCGATATTCGCTTTTCATTTAATCAATAGTTGTGTGCGGTTCAGATGATTATTAATTGGATTTTTGGCAATTAGTGGAGTTTGTGAATGATTGCTGTTTGAATTTGGAGCAGATTGCAAGTATTTCTACTGTCGGCGCCGATTGCAATTTGACACGACAGTCCAGAGAGAGGTTGAAAAGTTGCACTTTGTGGTAGTGGCAAGTTGGTCTGCAAAAAAAGTGTTACATTTCCAAACGGGGGGACCTAATACTTAAAGTATGGAGATGCGCACACTTATACGTTAAAACAATACATTGTTTTGACGGGTAACTGCTATACTTTGGGGCTTGGTTTATGGCAATCGTAGTCATATCGAATGTGAAAATGTGCGACTCCCGCTGCGGAAATCCCATGCGTGTTATTGGTCTGACATTGTTGTCACAAGCAAGTACTGTAGTCGGTGGAATTTATGGCTATTTTGGGCGGCGCCAGAATGTCCACTGGCATTTCCATAGAGTGTATTAAATCAAATTGAACAGTGAACCGTTTTATAGTTGATCTTGAGGATATGAAAAATTCTGTGAATTAGCTGTATATTGTTACACGAGGACAAAGAATGTCATACATTTTCACTGAATCGTTTTTTTTTAAAGGTTATCTTGGTCAACCATCTTAAAAGGGAATAAAACGATACATCTGTCCATTCAGACTTGTTAAATCAAACTTTTGCAATAAGGTCAAGAATTCTCGTTCAAAAAATTTGAATTTGTGAACTTATAATACTCGACTCTAAAGTCCTCCTTTGATAGCTTTTTCTTAAGGTCCAATTACAGTACCTTTGAGTCGATATTAAACAGGTGTCAAACACGCACGACCATCTACTTAAACTAAGACAAACGACATTCTTTAATGGGCAGCTTGTTTTATTGAACATATTTCTAAGGAAACAGCAAAGTAAAAATAACAAATGTCCAATAAAACGATCCATAGTACCATTTTTTTAACATTCATATTTCGAAGTAAAGAGAAAAAATGTCCAATAAAACGTTCCATAGAAACTTTTTTAGAATCAGGCTGAAAGTATGCAAGCATTTTTGTAATAAACTGGAATATTCGGCGGAAATCTTTTACATTTGGTGTATGCAGTAGTAGTTTTCATGCCAAACGGTGCCCCAAAATTAGCTATAAATGTCTCCTAAAGTTGACAATCAATTATGGCCTCCAAGCTATTTCTGAAGCTATTCCGCAAATTTAGAATTTGTGGGCGATATTTAACAAGCATTGGCTCGCTAAACAATATTATCGTCTTTTGATATGCAACTGTGGTACATTTTATAACATTTAAAGGTATTTATTTTGTCTGTGTTACATTGTAAAAGTTTTAATTTGTAAAATTTGCGAAGCGCCTTTTCTAACTAAAAGTAAAGATTAGAAAAATTGTCCGCCAAATTGCAACTGTAGTCGCCCAACTGTAGTCGCTGCCTCCAAATCGCTCGTCAAATGTACTAAAAATAATGTGATTTGGTCCAAAATGTTTGCGAACACATCCCGAAATAAGCAGCTGTCATTTGTTTGCTGTGGTAAATTGCAATCCTCCACCGAGGAAAGTACATTTAAACCGAAGTCAACAGTCTTCGAGCAGACACACAAGTTGTCAAAAAAAAAAAAGAGTAATAAAATATAAAATTTTGAAATAACATTTCGCTTCATATTAATGAATTTGACGAAGTGATGAGTATTGGGTCGGCAACAGTTGTAGTTGAAGACCTGAAACTCGACAATACTTTCATTTACTGAGCAAAATACTTATTAAAATAGACGTACCTAATACATAAATGAATAGAAGCGCAAGCTGACTTAACCTAGATTACTCACATGATATTTTATTACAATAATCTCATATTTCTTACAAATATTTATACATTTGAATAACGTCAATTGCCGTTTTGTTTGTAAAAGTAGTTACATTTTGTAGGGTCCTCGAAATAACACCCCATGAAATAAGGCTCCAAAAGTACAAATTTAATAAGGGCCCAAAATTCGGAGTATTGAAATTATACTCCATTTTTAAAATAAACCGCTCCATTTTCAGTTATTCTAGTACTCGCTTAAAATAATGTAAAATGTACGAAAATCACTTGATTTGATCATTAATTCTGTTACTCGCTGATGATTATCAACGCAAGGATTATCAATAAATCGCTCGATTTGTTTACCTATTCTGTTAGTCGCTTGCAATAACGCAAGACTTAAGCCATCAGAGCTCAAAAAATTGCCTAACAGAACAGCTGGGAAACATGTATTAATTATTTTTTTGCGTGTCATTTTAATTTAGGGTCTTATTTCCTGGGGCTGTATTTCGTGGAGCCCATATTGTAATCGCTTATCTCAGTCTTAAAATATTGTTGGCAATGCAAAAATATGATGCAACGAGAATGTTTCATGCGACCCAGTCGTGCACTTTGTTTATGATTTTTACTTTCGCGTGTTGCACAACAGTAAATGGAACTATCGCGAGGGCAGTTCATTTTAACACTTTAATTTTAAGCGATACTATTTTCCACTTGTAACTGGATATTCAACTGCTAACCGATTCTGATTTAAGTCGCATTCAAGGGATATATGTATATATATAAACTGATAAGTACGTATCTATGTTTAAAATTCATGTCTGATTTCGAACAACAATTTGATTATAGCGTAAGGGGTCGACACAGTAAAATGAAGACAGTTGGCAACTGGCAAGAGACCGGACAAACTGGAGAAGCGTATTAATTAAGGTCAAAGTAAATTACTTTTTAGAAATGAAATGTTTGTTTATCATTTTAACTGTCCTCGCTTCATTCTTAAAGCTACTACGCTTACTACCAAAATTCCACTAAGAAGCTCGTCTATGTCCGATGCCTTAAATCATTTACATTTCAATTTCAAAAATGCTAACGCTTAAGAAAGTCCTTACAATGAGCTCCCTTCCAACAAGCATATTAATCGCCTTCCTACTTCTCTGAAAATCGCACATCACACTAAATAAAGCCTGCGCTTTCCAGACAATCCTCCTTTGTTTTTATCGTTTTGTTTACTGTGCAAGGCTTTTACGCACAATGCTTATATCCTCTTTACACATAAATGTAAGTACTCTGCACAAGTCAACACGAATGCAATCTTTTAAATCGCATGGCTTAAAAGGACTCTAAACAAAACAACCGCACTTTTCAATAGATTCAAAAGAAATGTTTTTACGTCACAAAACATAAAAAAAAAAACAAAAAAAAAACATATAAGCAAGAGTTACTTCATGCGGTTGTTGTCTCGGTGTCGGTGGTCGACTGCTTTGCATCTCAGCCAATTTGCACATTAATTTCCAATCAACAGGGAGTTTGATCTTGGGTCAGTGAACCTAATTACATTCAACGCCGACACTGATGATGGAACAAGTGGTCTTCATCGCCTAATTGATATCTTGCCTGGAATAGCAACATGTGACACGACTGAGTTGCCTCCTTTGTCTCTGCATCAGGGTTTAATTTTTTGTTGTCCCTGGTTTTTCTGCACGTTTTTCTACGTCGCACTCTACCGATAGTAATGAACGTTAAATCCATTTGATCTATTAACTTTGTGCGCTGACACACAACACAAAGGATGACGACCACGACGATGATGATGGTGACGAGGACAACAAACTGAACCAACAGCTGACGGGTCTTTGCTCGTCCCTTCTATTATGTATTTAGATTTTTTCTTTTATTGATTTAAATCTTGGAAGATTAATAATGCGTACAAGGGACGGTTATTTTAGCATTATGCAATCCATCATCAACCACCGTATACTTGTTGATGGCTTTTTAGTGCACAGGGTGACCATACATTTGGTAAGTTGAAATGGGCGTTGGGTTAGTCGCCTATTTAATTTGGTGGAGTTCCACATGGTTGTGTCGTTTGGCCTCCTTTTTCCTTTTGTTTTTTTTTTTTTTTGTTTAGGCGACAATCATTTTCGTTAAAAAATAATTTCTACCTTTTGCCGCTTCCGATAGAAATATCTTAGGGAATTTTTTAAGGGAGTTTGATAATTCTTAAATTTTGTTATGCAGTGAGAGAAAATCAAATCACCGTCACAATGACACGTGACAAACGAACAACTTGGAATCAGTATAAGTTCATTGAGAGACCAAACTCTTTGAACAATACTGGGTATAAAATTCATTGTGGGGTGAAATTTAAATACTTCGTAAGGCACTCTTAGTGATTGAATGAAGAAATGAAAGCAACACATATATTGCTGCACCCTTTTTCCGTAAGATCTAAACGTCAGCTTCATAGGCCTTAAACGCTGCAAATTATTTTTCAACTGACAGAAATTTATCAGTCTCGTAGTTTAAAATCTTGATGGTATAATCACCAAACAACACAAGCATTTTTTTGAACTTCGAAATATCTTACCATTTTCGAACTAGCTCTTTCTCAAGAATCACCAAACAACATTAGTTATTTTTTGGAATTTCGAAAGATCTTACCATTTTCGAACTAGCTCTGGCTCAAGATATCTGTCATCGTCAAGTCCAGTGTTGTCACGTTCCTGGCATAATTTTTACCATTTATCGCAAGATCTCTAAAAACAAATCCCATTTGTGTTTCGTTTTATCTTTTGTGTATGAAAGACAGTTCGATGACAAATATTGTTTTTAACAATCCTAAATGTGCGTGCTAATTCCGAGTGTGAATAATGAGCGGATTACTACCCAACTCCCAATATTCGTTCCTCTCTCACTTCAGTTATTCAAAGACTATGTCCCGTCAACATCCCACACGTAATGTAAAAATGTAATTACCCTGTTGATTCAACAACATTTGCGACCGGACCACCCTGCATGGCTTACCTTCGGCCGTTATTATTTTTTTTTTTGTTACCACATGCTCTTTGTTGCCATAGTTTGGAGGAGGGAATATAATTTGTGCACAATTTACGCCAACAATTTCCATAAAATAAGCAAAAGCAAAGAGGCCATCACAAAACCCTAATAAAAGCTTTACCACACAATAAAGATGAATACGAGAGAGAGAGAGAGGGGGCTAATGCATATGGCGCAGTAAAATGCTTACAACATAGTTCTGCCCAATTAAATTGGTGAATCACACATCACATCAATCATGGGATATTATATTCTCCAAAGAAAGTCATACACCCGACAAGACATACGTAGTGCGTCGTCATCGGTGGCGTGTGCTTTTTGGAAGAAAAGTGACACATTAGGTGTTGGCAGAGTGTAATCCAACACTCATCTCGAAGATAGCTTGAGTGGGTGTGCTGTGCAGGGCAGCATTTATTATTTCCATGTACTAATGGGGACGAATTTGATATTATATACCTAGTCCTGTATCTTTTCTTTTATGTAGGTTGTGGCTGCGTAGAAGGATCTTGAGAGGAAAACAAAAAAATACCTAATGACGGACGGCATGTTAAAGGAGGGACAGTCAGTCAGTATTGGTTTTCGATTATTCTAAGGTTGGAGGCGTGAAATGATTTATAAATGACAATCACTACACGTGTTGGGATTCACTCTTACTTTTGGTAGTCCTTTTAAATTCGCCCGAATACGGAACGTTCAAAATAGACGGCTTAGTTTAATGGACGAAGCAGATTTATTTTCGGAAATTATATTTAAATTCCCCAAAAACACATTACGAGCACTTTCAAGATGCTTCAAAGTCGAGATATTTCTCTGTGTACGTGACAATCAGGAGAATGCACTCAATCACTTAGAGATTCTTTTGAATCATGTGGCACGTTAGTATTGGCACCTTGATTTGGAAGTGCATTCGCACAGGCATTTCACGTTTTTATTGCACTTAGGTGACAGCTAAATACGGAGGGAATTGCACTGAACGAATGCGGTCAATACAGGTGAAGGGGGATAGTGTACAGGGATCTGTCCAACACCTATAAATTGAGTCACAATGGAAGCGCATCTGCAAATAGATTGATTCGATTAGAGGACGGGGATGCAAGTGGCTCGAAATGTGATTTAAATATAGCTACTGAGTCAAGCGGTAAAATGGGATACGAACTTTGAATACTATAAGAGGAAATTGTGATCTCAAAGAGACTTTCTCATGATAGGTACTGGTACACTCAGCAATGTTTGTCAGACATTCACAAGAGGTGGAAATATAGATAGACTATATCAACACAGCAGGGAATTCCTCAGGGAGGGGCAATTAACCTCTACTCTGGTTGTTTGTTCTCCACAAACTCCTGGTGGAGACAGACGATACCGGATGCAAGGTTGTTGCTTCTGGAGACGACGCGTCGGTATTTCTATATCACCTGGCTCACAGGCTCTTACAAGTGCTTTTTCAAGTAGAAAGCAATTTAAAAGTAGCCAGACAAGTGCTTCTCAGCTCCAGTACTAATCCGACCCAGTCTTTGTCACTGGGTTATACAGAGCTCACAGCTTGTTGCCAACAATACTAAAGAGGATTCGCTTTAAAAAAAGATATAGCTGGCTCAAAATTTCCATATAGCTTCTCACAACCATTTCTTTGCGCGAGTTTTCATTCTTAGAAATCACCTACAATTTTATTTCGAATCCGAACCCTGCGAATGGAGAATCTTCTCTGGACAGTTTTACGCTCGAATTGATGCTCGTGCAAAGTGACAGGTGTAATTTATGTTTTTCCAAGTACCACAGAGTCCAGTTTTCGAAACGTGAGCTTCTTTGAAAGGTACACTGGAAACTCGAGGTCCAAAACAGATTTTATCTGACCGAAAAAGTCTAGTGTAAAAAAATTCCCGCAGCATTAGTTAATTATAAAAATATCGCCCCACGGCGATGTGAACATCGGTTCGGTTCAGAATATTTTCTTTGAAACTCTAGATTTAGGAGAATCACTGCGCCACCTATCGCGAACGTCTGACAACTGTCATGACAGTGCTTCTCAATTGGCCGCTTGGACTCGGCATAAAATTGTAGATCCCTTCCATTCGTCCCACAAATGAGAATCTCACACAAAACTATTGGTTGTGAGAATCTAGTTGCGTCAACTATTTATTTATCAGGCTATAACGTAAGCTGTTGAAATAAACAACAAAAAGCAACATGTACATATTTTGTCAGCGGTCACGTCTTTATCCCAACAGCTTATTTGCTTAGGTTCAATGCACTTGCAAGTGCAATCTACCATCGACTGCATTCCGTCTTACTAAGTCTGTATAATATACTCTGCAAAAACTGACATCTACAAAAAGCATTCGACAATATTCAGAAATACTTGCAATTGAATTCAATAAGGTTATACTGGGGCCATCACATGCAATTACCAGTTATGTCTACGTATTTATTGGAAATTAAATACGTACATTGCGCCTGACTAATAAAATTATTTCTAGTGTTCATTTCAAAGTTAATATATTCACGATAACAATTTTGTAATGGCACAGCATCCCCCATTGTGAGCTTGTTTACATTTTAAGTACAGCCATTAAAAATATTTATTAGCAACGCGTATCAGAACTAATTTGTATAAATTTGTAGAGAGCCAGCTGAAAGTGCGACTAGCTAGCCTTTTAGGGGACCAGGTTATGAGTTATCTGCACTTTGTTCGTTTTAGTACGATAAGTTCAGGAAAACCATATAAAAAAAAACAAAGCAACTGAGCAGAAACAAAATATGTACTGTCAAAAAATTAGAAACACTTTTATGTACTTTCGTAGCTCGGGTGGGATTACATTTTGTACCGTCACCGATTGATAAAGCCATAAGTCAACGACAGCTGATAAGACGCTAAAAATTGGTCAACACAAATTGTAACAAAATTGATAAAGGCGCACCTGTCAAAAAAAAAAAAAAAAAAAACCTGACATACATTCCAACGATTTTTACATTTTTACAATTCTTTCATCTAAATACAGCACAAGCGCGCAGCAGTCATATTCTCATGAAAGTCTAAGCGAAACCATTCGCGCATTCATTCGAAGAAGCTCTCCACATATTTTCTATTCAAAACAATTTAAAATGATTGACGCGCGCAAGTAAATGCAATCTAAAGCGGAATACATAAATCAAGGCCGCCTCACGCGATTCTATGCTAATCGTCCACACTGACAAAGTAACAAATTCCAAAAAAAAGACGGCAATCGCAAGGACGTTGGTAATAATCGCATCTGATACACATGAATCACTTAGTTCACTAACTCAATAAATAGATAATAAAACTTGACGGTGTATAAACATGAAATGAGTCACCTCCTCCAAAGAGTTCTCGAACGCAATCAAAAAATGAAAAATCAACAAAAATCAACAAAAACCCACTTCAAATAAGACGCCAGCGCTGCTGATGAAGTGAAAACACGTAAGTTTCAGCACTCGGCGTCAGAAGATCATTTCTGTACAGGAAAACTGAACGCGAGTACTACTCACCTCAACATAGCCGCATTAACTCGATAATTGAGTCCTATTTATACCACACACACTGTAGTAGCGAGCTCCCCCATTGCACCCCGATTATGTGTCAGGGTCACACATTACAGAAATATGCGTATACTCGTACAGGGTTGCCAAGAAAGATGAAAAAAAAAAAAGAAGAGGGAACAAACAGGCGCATCTCCGTGGGGGATTGGTGTGAACACGGTGTTAGGGTAGATGATAGCAAGGAGATATTAGGTATAATCAACAATCTGTCACAGACGGCACATCATCGCGTACATATTCTGTCTCTACACAAGAACCCACATTGAACGTATCCAATTAAAAAGTTAAACTGTTATAATGTTGTGCACGACGGCAGTTTAACACGTAGTCATACGTCAAAATAGAGGTTTTTCTGTTTCCTTCTTTATTTTTTTTTTTGCAGAACGTTTCCTTGGTGTGAAGTGGAAAAGTTTAAGTTTTGCAACTAATTAGGGGGGAAAACAAATATAGCACCCTCGACGACACGGTTATTGTCAACATTCCTCAAGCAGACGCCAGAAGAAGAATTCTAATTGCCAAAAAGGAATAAGAGAACTGAGGCAAGAATAATTCAAATTCCGATTTAAGAAAGAGCAGCAAAAGAACGGACGAAAGATGGGATGTTTCTTCTTTCCAGTGGATGCATGAACATAGGAATTAGTCTTTTCAGAGGGCCTTGCCATTAAACATTTTTGGTTCCGACTTTAAATTTAAGTAATTCACTATGCGCCGGTTTTGGTCTCGACTTTAAATTTACAGAAGCGGAAGCTCACAATAGCGAAATTTGTATGGAAAATATAGCCACCGGGAACTGCTAAAATTTAGAGTAGTAATTAGTAATTTTTATTGGTCCCATAGCTGTATTTTCCACACGAATTGTGAGCTTCCGCAAACTTAGAGTCGAGACCAGCGTTGTTCTGAAGAAATTTTGGAGTTGAGCCATTTTGCGAGCCATTCCACACAAGTTTGAGCCACATTAGTTAAGTGAAAACGTGCAGGGAGTTTTTTGTTAGTTTCTTAAGAAAATAAATGCAAATTTCATAATTTGTGTTCCTGAAAAACAAGGTCAATGGTTTATTTCACAACGAGGATTTAATTAAAAAAAAAAAAAACATTAGGAATACATAAACTGCAGTTGAATTAATTAATTAATATCTTCCAGATGCTTTTTAAGGCTTCGTAAAAGCGAAAAACAGAACACAAACGAGGAAGTGCACAAAGTATTAGCTGATCTGTCAAACATTATATACAAATCAGTAATGCTCTATCGTTCTGTCGGACACTATTTTTCGGTACTTTTTATAAAACGATTTCCTTTGTTTTATAAACATACTCCACGATTGATTTATGAGTGCATTTGTGCGGTAGTAAGATCCCTTTCAAATTATTCAATAAACTGAAAAACAGTGTGTTACTATTCTTTGATTTATTTGAAGGCTGATGATGCAAAACAAAACTTATTGGTGGCCTAAAGATGACAATTGACTCTTTAGCAGGTGAATAGTTTTGAAATAGAAATCATAGCCTGCTAATTAATTTCAGAATAAATTAAAATCTCACGTTGGAAGCCATAAACGTTTTAAAAACCAATCGCTTAACTCAGTGCTTGCAAATTTATTGTAAAAGCGTGAAAATAAAAACAATTTTATTTTTATAAATTGTATAGCGCAAGGAAACTTATTTATTTCTTGCTGAAAAATATAAAACCCTGGATTTTTTTTCTACCCGAAAGCTGTCATGTTAACTCCTCTATCAATTCAGAAATAGATACGAGTACTAGTGTCAGTTATTCCTCCAGAAGTTTCTAAATTTATTATTTCGTGAGTTTTTTGCTGAATGCTGACAGCTATATTCTTAATAGTTTCGCTTGTGGTCGAAAATAAAACCCTACGTTTTATAAGGATGTAATACTAAAAAACGTACGTACATTTTTCGATAATTATGGTGTTTTTTTTATGAGCGAAAATGCGGAATCTAGACAACAATAAAATACGACCCTTTGAAAATAAGTTTTACTCATGATAAACATTTTAAATTTAATACGTTACTATGAAAATTTATAGCAAACAATTTATTTCGATAAATGTTTGTTTCCATAGTAACACCATTGACACCAACCGTCGCTAACAACTCGCAGATATATGCCCCTGAATTAAAATCAGGTACACAATTTTGCTTACTTTTAGGGCTAGGTAAATTGGATTAATTCGAAAATAGGTTCTAATCTAAAATGATATATTTGAATACGTTGGTAAATGCTGGTTCACATTAATTATGAATTGTTTGTTCTTATATACATACTGAAAATACTTGTTTATATTTATATTATTTCTTAAAAATATGAAGACGGTCGTTTTTTCTAAACAACTATAGGAAGTACTTAATCATTTTAAATTACCGAAATACCTATTTTTGTAATGGATTGCAATTTTTGAATTGATACAAGAGCGATAGAGACCGAAGAGGTTCTCTTTTCTTGCTAAGCCAGAACCTCTGCTTTTTATTTGCTCGATTTTCATTGCAATATTTAAATTAAAAGGTAAAGTTCAAAAAACGCTTGTGGACAACGTTACGAGTAATATGGCAATATGTCGGGGACAAATTGAATGTCACCAAATTGGGTTCAATTAACTGATAAGCATTTTGTTTGGGAATTCCTAGCGACACTTTATCAGTCTTAATGGCGACAAATACTGACGATTTGTGTTTGTGCACATCTAAGGCACAGTACCTTTCGAATGACATAAGTTTTGTTCTACTCATTTCATAATAAATACTTAAAAAGTGTAAGGAAACTTCGGATGTTCACGTATTAATATATTTTTATCTATATTATTTTCCGCGAGGTCAAACTTTTCACACCGACCCTTGTTTCATTCGAGATCTCATTCTCGAACTGTTTTTCAAAGAGTTTGATAGGCGTTCGGTTGCAGCCAAATATCTACCCGAGTCGCCTAAGGTACTGAGAATTTTTTGAAAAAGAAGGTTTTCAATTGTGGGAGCTGTCTAAACTTAAGTGAACAGATATTTTATTCTCTCTGCGACGACTTTCAAGAAAGTCTTGGAAAGATCCCAAACTTATAAAAAACTTATTTGTTGGTTAGCATACAATTGTTGCTTGCAAACTATTGGAAAGGAAAACCAATCAAACAGAGAAAATCATAAACCATTTCATTTAATCAAACGTGCGTTCAAGTATTTCAAATAAAACAAAAATGCATTATTTTCATATTGTGCACACATTTGTACAAATTTGCGTGCACCCACTTTCATTGTTCTATTCCAACTAATAAAATCATAAAACATCTACAATTTACTTAAATTAATTTATAATTATAAACGCTCAGGCTGAACATGGTATTTAAATTCGCTTGCATAACGAAATTCAATTCCGTCATTTGAAATAGTTGGGCAACAATCCTCTTGAAAATGACATTAAGTGAGGATTTATTTAACTAATGCCCGAGATAACCATGACTTTCTCAACATTAACATTTGACCCCTACAGTCAGTGTTTCCAGACTTTGAAGACAGTTTTCCCCATTTTTTTTACCAGCAAAAACATTAGCTTTCCTCTTTATTTGAAAAAAAAGAATCTCCTTCATTTGAAAAAAATTAAAAAATACAGTTGTGCTTAAAATAAAAATATAATATAAATATATACGTTTTATTCTTTAATTTCCTTTTCTATATTGGGCCTAACCAATAAACATTTCTAGTTTCGACTCTAAATTTTAGCAGTTCACAGTGCGCCGTACTGATAACAAATTTAAGTCTCTACTTTAAATTTACGGAAGCTCTCAATTGCGAAATTTGTATGGAAGATCAAGTCACTGGGTGTTACCAATAAACATTTTTAGTTTCGACTCTTAATTTTAGTAGTTCACAGTGGCAATATTTTCCATACAAATTTTGCAATTGTGAGCTTCCGTAAATTTAAAGTCGAGACTAAAATTTGTTATAAGTACGGGCGATTATGTCTAATATAAAAACGAGGGAATGCATTCAGATACACAGAAATCTTACGTAGACGTTCGATGGGCTCTTTTCTCTGATGTTTAACAGGAACAATTCATTCTTTGAAATTACTCTTTAATTTTATTTTCAAACATCTCACGTTTAAGATTTTTGATTTCTTTTTTCCCCTCGTTTTCCCCTTTTTCATTCATGAAGCGCCAAAATTGAGGCTTTTCGCCTCAATCTGGGATCACTGCCTTCAGTTACCGATATTCTAGCAACTATGTTTGATTATTGGTTAAGAAATTTTGGAAAGTGTAGAGTCTTTGCGTAGGCTGCCAGGCCAAAGTAGATTATTGGCAAGGCCGACTCAGTAAAAAAAGGAAAAACACCATTCCTTTGCTCTAGTTGGGATTTTCGCTGGGGAAAAATCCCCAAAATCAAACCGAAGTATGTTCCACGATGTAAGTCCATGCGAACTTTTAGACCATGTGGGGGTTTTTACCAAATTTTGTTTGGGCAATCGAATTTGGAATACCCCATTCCCATGTATTTAGTATAACCCTAACAAAGAGAAAAATACATACACGAGTACATACATATATATTATTAGAACTCTCCCGCTGTCATTTTTATTTTTTGTCAAACGGAAAACAGAACAAGCACCAACAAGGTCAGGAAGAATTAAGAGCACAGATGATAAAGAACAAAATAGAAAATCGTTATGCAACAGGAAGACGAAGAATTCGCATAAAAAATATGGAAAAAAAGAACCAGCAACCAGCACGAAAATCATTTCAAACTTTTGCCCTGCTTTTGGGGGTAGACCGAGACAACAGTACTTGCAAAAAGAGCGTCACATCGTAATCGCAACTTTGTGGAATATTAATTTACGCTTGAAGGGTTATTATGATTGTTTGGTTTATTTTTTATTTTTTGTGTCCCTGCAGTCTGTGCGGTAATCGCCGTCCTTCCGTATCCCCATCCCCACCGGCTGGGCCTTCCCAGTGCTCGTTTGACTTGGGGATATAAAAATGATAATCAAATGTGTTTCGTGATTTATCGTTGGAATTTATTTCGTCAGATATTCGTTTGCTCGGAGGCGAAGTTTGTCACTTTTGTTTTGTATTTTGTATAGAAAATCCAGCACAGCATAGACGTAGAGTGCGAAATATTTATCGCATTACTTTTTGTCGTTGTCGTTGTACTCTTCACAGTTCATATGCGAAAAATGAGTGAAGGCAATTTTTGCGGCAATTCCATGCCGCTTGTGTCATAAATATTTTAAGGGAAAAGATTATGTATTTGTATTCTCTGTGTATACTCATTATATGTTTCTTTTTCTACTTCTCCAGGGACAAACGATTTTGTTTGTCTTTAAGGTTAAATACGCAACAGAGCTGGGTGCAGGAGGATCACCGGTTCACCAAATTACAACAGACATTCGCTCGTATCACATTCGATTTGTGCTGAGCTGCAGAGTTGATGACGCAATATTTATTTCTAGTGAACCAGTTATTCCTCCATTTATGAATATTTACGTGTGACAAATATTATTTAACGCCAGATCAAACGGTTTCAATGGGAAAGTGAGATGTCATTTGCATCTGATTAACATTATGTCGGAGAAACTTGCCGAATTCGGCATGTCTTCGCCCGGTATTGACTGGATGTTATGCAATCGACCACGTGCTTTTGCTGTCTATTCTCAATCAGAGCATATAGAATTCGCGAACAAAATGAGGAAATAATTTCACCCTCGGCATGCTTACCTAATAGCAATACACAGGAGCACTTGAGAAGAATGGGATTTGATTTTTTTTTTCCTTAAAGACTTTGTATTCAATTCATTGTGATGGAAATGGAAATACAGAAATAGAAAAGAGAAATCCCATCACCAACAGACGAGAAATTGTTTGCGTCATGTGTATGTAGGCAAGACAGACGTCCATCGACGACGACTTGATTGAGACACGACGACGAGCAGGCCAGTTTATGATGTCATTATTCTCGATAGTCTTACAGATTTGGAATACATTGTGCTGGCGGTTGGTACGGTCATTTAATTGAGTAAATCGTAATCATCGCATGGGAGTGGAGGTCCTAAGTACTACACACTCGTTTGGTGAAGCATCAATTCCTAAGACAAAAAGACGTTAGAAATAAAACGAAATGACATCATTTGGCCGTTAACAGGGGGAATAACACCTCTTGTGCGAATCTCTGGTTGGGGTTGGTTCTTGTAGAACAAGTGTGATATTATGTTGGTTTTTGTGCCTTGGAATTTCGGAGGGGAGTACGTTGACTGCATATTTGTTCCATGGAGTAATTTATTTGTTATGAGCTACCTTAGTACCTAAGTCAAAATGAGATAGTACAAACACATCAATTTTGCTGTCGATTATCGTTTCCTTCGACAACTCACTGACTGGGTGCTTGGACAGGACGAAACTGTCTCTGTGACTTTGTTAATCAGCCAAATTGTTGCACTCGGAGCGACAGAAATCTAAATTTGATCCATCAGCTTCCAGTGTTTGGTGTGGTTTATTGACCGGGGGTATAGTTCTTTAAAAATGAAGAACCACCCATTAAAGATCGACGATTGTTCGTCAATTTTGCGTGACATTCAACTGGAAGACAAGTCATCATGTCCATGATTGCACAACACATAAAAAATTGCCAGCAAAACTTCTGCAATACCGGCAAAAAAAAAAAAAAAACAATGACCAATAAGAGACTCAAAGACTCATTTTCCTTTTTTATCTCATCCAATCTCATACATTCCAAGAAAATCACAATCTAAAAATCTAAAAACCCATCGCTATAGTTCTTAGATTTTGTTTTCCCTACACCCCCTCATTAATTAACCTCAATCGAATTGAATATTTATAAAGTTGCCAGTAGATGTTTACCGGAAGCTCTCGAATCGATACATTCAAAGAACTGATTGGTATTTGTTTATTTCCTTCCGCACTTTCTAATTATTGTATACATACATACAAACACCGTGGGAAAAACAAAACCAACCCTGCCATCAACAGAAAAACACAATACACCCGGGACTCAGGATAAAAACAATCCTACAAAATCTAAGCAGCAAAAAAATAGTCTACAACTGAAGAGGCAATGAAATAAAAGTTCGTTCTGCTCATTAGGAATCCCAGGCGAAGAAAAAAAAAAAAAATAGGAAAAAATACGTCCTGGACAAAATGACGCCTACATCGAAGTAGTTCTGAGAAGGGTTCAAAGAACCATGGCGGTGAAACAACCACCGCATGAGTCGGTTCGATAGGCAGGAGGTATAGCGAGTTGTAAAACACAGACGTGTATGAGAGATTCGATAGAAAATACGGTAACAAAGTAAAGGTCCTTCCGTTTGCGTGTTTACCTACCAAGCCGGCCTCATCACATATGCACACGTTCATAAAATAAAGTGGCGCCATGTTGTTTTTTTTTTGTCAACAATTACCAATAACACAGAAAGTGCTATCGCTATGCAAAGGCAAAGTTTATAAATAATTCAAGTACCTTATGCATATTTTTGTAATTTAGTACTGAAAGGACGCGGGATGGTTGCGCGTTTAGTACTTTTACGTTTTAAGCTAACGATGTTAGGTGTACGGAAAGGTTTGCTAAATATAAGTGGACTTTTTGGGTGGGTTTATGAAAAGGTGAACATTGTAAGGGATATCAAAGTGTCCCTTTTTGGGTTGCCGCAAAGGACATTTAACATGCGAATAAATTGCTGAAGGATATAGAGTTTCGCAGAGGAAGTTGACACTGATAAGACTATGTACTTTTAAAAGAGGAAGAAGGTCGTTGGTCAAGAGGAAAGAGAAAGAAAACATCAATGAAATCCAGCAAAAATGTAAACCAGAGCTGCCAGTTTTAAGTTCTATTGATGTTTTTTTTTTCTATGAGAGGACAATACTATGATGGAACACAAACACACAAAACAATAATTTATCGCCAAACTCCGGCTGGATAACAGGACAGTAAACTCTCTTCAACACCTCTTGGACAGAAAAATCTGTTTCTTCCTTGCCAGGAGGTGAACCTCACGTTTAGTGGTCATGGTAATATTGCTTGCTTCAATTGAGCGATGAAACTAAGGCCGAACCGAGTACTAAAAAGAACAGAGAGTATGACACAACTGCAATACATTTTTGGTGCTTCATTTCGATGTGTGATGACTGATGAGTTTTCGACCTCCCATTAAATTGTTCCACTTGCTGCACTAATGAAATGTTTTAACCTCCAAGATGAGACGATTGGATCAATTGCGGCCTCTGTTTTCCAATGCCAAAATAATTCTCCGATGAATTCAGTCAGAGGCGAAAGATTATAGGCTTTGAAAAATAAGTATAATATTGGCCACTTAGTACCGTGGTTTAAGAAATAATTAGACATTTCTTGCCCTTTTGTTTGTCATGTCAAAACTCAGCAGTTTGACAGCTTAAATACTGACGTCCATTTCAGTTAAATTGTAAACTTTTTGTTGGCCAGAAACCGCATGACAACTGAAGATAGACACAGATTAATTAATATTATCCTGCATTTAAAAAATGGACACAAGAAGCGATACCACAACAGAGATATTTTCCCAAGGAATAGGGACAACAATGCAATTTTCTGTATAGGAATAGGGTCTGGTTCATTATGTCAGATAGTAGGTTAACATTAAACAAATGCGTCAATCGAACTTCTGAAGGCAAGTACAAATTATTTGAGAACTATTTGGACGACATTGGATATCGTCTACTACATTGTTAGTGAGCTGCTACTTTTTTCTTTATTTAACAAGAAAAATAACGAACACTATGTGCTACTTGATGGCAAAAGTACAGGTTCAGAAATTGCCTTAATTTTAATAAGAAATGTAAAAAAAAAAAAAAAAATGTTACGTATACGCCACGGGACACTTTGACAAATTAATTTAATTCAACATTCGGAGCATAGGAACAGTATCAGATTGTCAAAACTCATAAGACATATTTCACACAATTTGGGAAATATACTTTTTACTAGGTAAAGTTTTTTTTTTTAAATACAACTCGGTGGAGACGTGTTTTTTCTTGCTAAACATTCCTTGTGAAAGATGTTTCTTCTTTTATTTACGCAGTCATAATTTTGTAATAAGAACAAACTGTCACTGCGCCGCCAATTCCGAACGTCTGACAGCGGAGAGTATAAATGTCATGAAAGAGCTTCTTATTTAGCCGTTTAGACTCGGCATCCAATTGTAGACCCCTTCCATTCGTCCCAAAAATGAGCAACGAATGGTTGTGAGTAGCTAGGGCATAGGGTCCTGGACCGGTTGCGCCAAATATTTATTTATTTTATTTTGAACTAAAGGGTGATTTTTTAGCTGGTTTGGTTTTGGCAACACTGGTTTTGACAGCTGACGTGTGTTAAGTACCTTGTGTCACTGTCAAACAGCTTCAGTTTGGTTTGCAATTTAACCATGGATCGTCTTACAAATGAACAACGCTTGCAAATTATTGAATTTTACTATCAAAATTCGTGCTCGGTTCGAAATGTTCATCGCGCGCTGCTTCCATTTTATGATCGGCATTCTCGACCTTCTGAGCAGTCTATTTGGAAGATTGTGACCAAATTTCGCACCAAATTTACTTTGTTGGACATTAAACCACCAACACGTTTGCGTAGTGAAGAAAAAATTTACGGCCGTATCAGCTAGAGTGACAGAAGACCGCGAAATGTCGATTCGGCGCCGTTCCCAGCAGTTAGGCCTTTGTTACAGCACTACGTGGAAAATTTTGCGGAAGGATTTGGGCGTAAAGCCTTTTAAGATACAGCTGGTGCAAGAACTAAAGCCAGCCGACCTACTACAACGCCGAATTTTTGGTGAATGGGCTCTTGGAAAGCTGGCCGAGGATCCGCTTTTTTATCGAAAAATTGTGTTCAGCGATGAGGCTCATTTTTGGTTGAATGGGTACGTAAATAAGCAAAATTGCCGCATTTGGAGTGAAGATCAGCCAGAAGCATTGCAACAGCTACCAATGCATCCCGAAAAAGCCACTGTTTGGTGCGGTTTATGGGCCGGCGGCATTATTGGGCCATATTTCTTCAAAGATGATGCGAATCGCAGCGTTACTGTCAATGGTGAACGCTACCGAGCGAAATGGAAGTTCTTGACTTGCATGATATGTGGTTTCAACAAGACGGTGCCACATGCCACACAGCACGCGAAACAATGGCGCAATTGCGAGGCGAGTTTGGTGAACAGTTAATTTCACGTTTCGGGCCGGTCAATTGGCCGCCTAGATCGTGCGATTTGACACCATTAGATTATTTTTTGTGGGGGTATGCCAAGGCTAATGTGTATAGGGACAAGCCCGCTTCGATTAACGCACTGGAAGCCAACATCCATGCATTCATTCGTGAGATACCGGCCGATATGTGTGAAAGAGTATGCCAAAATTGGACTCAGCGGATGGGCTACCTGAGACGCAACCGCGGTCAACATTTGCATGAAATTATCTTTAAACATTAAATTGCAAGGTTCAAACTATCGATTCAAATAAATATTTCATTCATTTTTTCGAATTTTTTGTGTTTTTTTTTTAAAAAAAGTTCTAAACCTCTTAAAAAATCACCCTTTAGTAAGCGCTCAGTTAATCAATTGCGAAACGCAGTGCACGTTCACTTCCTGACATCGGAAACTACTACGTCTGCTGATCGATTTCTGAAGGAATGAAATTGATGGAAGCCGGATTGTAGCAACAATTTGTTTCGTTATGGTAGTAAACAAAAAACACAAAAAAGGCTAACTGTTTAAGTCACAACTGAACACAACCACCAACTTTCCAGTCAACTCTCTCTGAATTCCAATGTATGTGGAAATTTGTGCTGGTTGTCGCGAGGTTTGTGTGCTCTGTGCGAGTTAAGTCGCCATTTGTTCTCTAGTTTTATCATTTTTCTGTCCATCATAATTCATCTACCAACCATAAAGCATTATCAAACAATTAATAGTTTAATTCAATAAACATTCATCCGTTGTAAAATTTAATCACGTTCATCAGTCGAAATCAAGTGTTTTGTTTATTTCGCCATAAACACTAACAGTTTGTATTTGAAATTAAAAGTTATTTAACATCCATTAAGTTGTCCCGCAAATTGGTTGCAATATCAATTCAGTTTGAACACTTTTCAATTGACCCAAGATGGACTACCAAAACTGGAAAACTGGGAACTATAAACTACTCTCCAATACTTATCTATTGCATCCTTGTCATATTTGCTTAAAAGGCTAAATGTCAGGGGTCTTATCTTAGAAGGCAAACTTGAGCTGTTGATATTATGGACAGTTCTTTACATGTCCGTCAGATACTGGAGCATGGCATTTGGCAAGGGCCTTAGAAAAGGCCCTACTTTGGGTAAAGCGCCAAAGTTCACAAGCTGTACAAGGAATATAATGCAAATTTATGAAATCCGATAAAATGGATGTTCTTTTCGAAAAGTGGTCAACACTTTTATAGCGGAAACACACTTTGAAAATTAGCTACAATAAAACTCATCCTCGAGGTTCAGCACAACCCACTCGCCTAGCCCACATTCAGTGCCAACAAAACGAGGGCACACACACTGCACTTTCTCCATTCAGTGTGATTAATCAATGCCTGGGATCCCCTGCAGATGCAATCCGTTTTTCATAAATACTCAAGCAGAAAATATGCCGGATACAGGCTGGAAAGTGCGTTGGCAGAACATCTATGTAAATTGGAGTACAAAACTAACAGTTTTGCAGTTTTTTAAATATACAAAGGAGGAAGCTCTGGGATTCGCTGAAACTTTTAATTTGCAAAAGTAACCAAACACTCAGTACATCCATACATTCGACTGAAATTGCGAGCACGCTTTCCCACCAACAAATCACAGCAATACAATTACGTCCCCACTGGCGTGCTGCCTATAGCATTAGCGTACAGCGAACGCTACACGTATCAGTATCGCCCACTCCGCCTCTCGCCCCTTCCAGCTAAACTTATCTAATTATATCAATTTAATGTAATTGCTGTACGCAGAACGTTTCCATACCCAGATAAGATGTGGATTTGCATGATACGAACACTCCACCAGAGTGTGAGTTCGACGATTTCTACATGTAAATGAGAATAAGAGAGGGTGGGGGAAAAAGGATCGCATACAAAATCCAATCACATAATTAATTACAAGAGATACGTCATCGGACGAGTATCCTTCAACACACATCCATCCGTCCTCAGTAAACAATCATAATCCCCATCGAGAGTCAGCCCACGAACAATCGCAAATGTCATCATTCTCCCATTGCGGTGGCAGGGAGTGGATGAGGCTGCAAGAGCCAGTGCTGTAAGCATATATTGGTGGCTTTGTGTCACATATAACTAAAATAAAATCCCAAACCCAGAACGATGATAAGGCAAGCAGCTAATCTGACCCTGTTGTGTCAGCATTCGGTTTACGCATCATTTAGATGGCATCTCCCAATCCTATACCTCCTTCGCCAATACAATGACTGCAATATTGTCCTTCGGCCGGGCACACCATATACACACAGTTGTTACGCCAGCAGAAGCTTTGTACGGATTAAGTTTGCACAGAGCCAAGCACACACACACATTCACACATCTGCTGTACATGACAAATAATTAAGTTACACAGAAAATTCAATTTCACATTGTGTGTCCTATTTTAAGGAACACAATTTTGTTCGTCATAGGTCGAGAGTGGCATGGGGTCGACCAGTTACGTACACATTGCTACAGAGCGACGTACTTATGTTAGACGCAAAGGAATGCACACCAAGGACATGACGAAAGCGAACAAGAATTTCACAAAGTTTTCCGAATACTAACCATTTAGATTTAGACGTATTTATTATGCCGCCAACAGCAGCAGCCATAGAAAATAACTCCTCGCACGCTGCCGCACAATAAATTAAATTTTATATTTAACAATGTCCGCGCGTGGGTATATAAGCCCTGAATATCCCTTAATACAACTTTCTATGTGTTTGCTGTTTGCTTCGCGGGAAAAGCATGAATGAATTGATTTTGCAAGGGTGCGTGGTCGGGGATAAAAATACTTCAGTGCGGATACCCAGGATACGGGCAATTTCCGTGAATTTAACTTCAAGTGATTATGTTGCCGTGGCGACACAGCACGTCACGACTCAAAACTATGCCTGCACGCAAAAACATAATTAAGGTGAAAATGAATTTTTCTACCGTTAAAATACCTGCCAGAGAATGGATTCCGTGAAAAACTCACTGTTGTTATAGAGCGTCGTCACTGCTCGTCTAGAAGCGATGCGGGTGAAGGTGGACGGCAACAAGAGATGGGTTGCGCGCACATACATATATACATGAACTTGTATTTAGGATGAAATCCATTTATAAACTTCCAAGGACTTTGCAAGGCGAGAGGGAGATGCGATGTTAGAGAAAATTGTGTATACCTCCACTAATGTGCAGGGGATGTCCTTTTTGTTTCTCTAATGTTCTCCCTCATTTACTCATTCGACACTCTGTTTGCCGCCGTCCCCAGACGACGTATTGCCAACAAAATAAATACATCCATATCGTGGTGACAAATTGCAGGACAGGCACGCTGACCCAGACATAAATGTGTAGCAAATGCATTTTATTTTCGTTTCGGAATGGGTATATCTAATATCTATGGAGCGGATAGGTAAACACAGTTCACACTTGAGCTGGGCAAACATAACAAATCTATCCAAGGGACCCGTTGCAAATCGGAAACGTGACAAGCAGCGAGTAGAGCTAATACTTGCAATTTATTTTTGTATTATCCATTCAAAGGTTTGTATGTTTCGTTCCGTGCTTCTTTGGTCGCAAAAAAGAAAAAAAAAAAAAAGAAACAAAAAACACTTCAATTTGAATGGAATATAAAATCAATAGCGATCCGAGAATTAACTGATTAACAGAACGTTTTCGCTCACAAGGGGGTAAAGGTGGGATAAGTGCATTTAATCTTAGTTGTCGCTTGTCAGCACGGAGCAAGACCTACGACCAGGTCTTTCTATTTCAATATACGATTTAATTAATGCACAGTCTGTTTGAGTACGAAACCAGAGCTTGGAATGACCTTTGCAGGCAAAAAATGAGACGATAATGATTTGATTACACAATAGTGTAGCCGAATCTGGCAGCACCATGAGCACACGTGAATTGCCGTGCAGATGACGCTCACAAAAGATATAACTTACGTAAAAAGGCCAGTCTACCAAATTTTCAACCGAATTCACAGGTGTATGTCTCACCTAATAATAAAATTGTTTGTCTGTTTAGCATTACGTATGGTTTCGTTAACGCATCACGTTTAAACTCCTCACCCAATCCGTATGGACTTCTCGGACAGAACGAAGGGGTAAGGTTAGGTTAGGTTGAGTGAGATCGTCACAAAAGACCAGGCACCATAGTGGGCCCATCGCCAGGTGTTAATGGAGCCACATCTAGATCTTATTTCATCGCAATCCGGAACCCTTTTCAGAAGATATGTATTTAAATATTAAATTTTCAGAAAAACAAGTTTTATTTGTAAAATTCGACCCAATTATGGCACGCCTTCGGGTAGAAGTACTACCGAGACTTAAGCGATCGCAGAACTTAAAGTTGGTCCATGTTCTTTCTTACACGAGAATGTGAATAGCGTTGAAAATGTTGTTGCCTTTCTGAAAAAGAACAGATAAAGAATGTAACCTCGTTCGAATGCCACTCATTTATATATATTTCATTCTGTCAACCCCAGGCTGTCCGTACATTTTGGACGGTTTGGAAAAATTTCTTTCTAAAGCGTTGCTGTAAACAAAGTCCAACGCCCACAAATCGTAGCTTCGCGGGGCATAGCGATGTCAGCAAAATGATTGAATATACGATTACAGCTTGTGTGTAGCACACACAAAAGTTCACGACAAAATTGTACTAAAATTTACAAATTTTCAGAATGCACCCAAAATTTTATTTTTATAATAAAATGTATCACGAGGACAGACTCGAACCTTGACTCACGATAATACAACCTCCCCAAGTGTCAACTGCAATTATTTCGACCTCATCACCACAATGTAACAACCTTCATGCACACAATAAAGCATTTCATACTTCTAATGACAGATGTTCACACGTAGGGTGCTAACTTTACTGCACGTATATACTGACTGTCTGGGAATTTAGGCGTACAGCTTATGTAAGGTGTAAGCGAATTGAAGATAAATACGAATTACACGTTATCGATAAACAAAGAAACATCCATTAATCACCTTCGACAGAAAGTCGTCGTAACTTTGAAAACTTAAAACATAAATCCTTACAGAGATACGTGCTTTATTTATTTGTCGAATCCGCTCGAAATGGAGTTTCAGTATGTTTGGAAGAAATAAGGGAAATTGCGTCTTGAATGAGTCGGGAAGTATACAGACCAAAGTCTAATTTAATGAAGCGCAACTTTTGTTAATCATGTTTGCGGTTTTGTTTTTGGTTAGAGAGGGTGGGAAATATCCGAGTTTGGTTGGGGTTTACGTTTAGAGGTGGAGTCCTAGATCAAGCGGACAGTTTAAGGGGGGAACTTCTTACATGTCGAGCAATTTCGTTGTTTCCAGGGAGATTATTAGCACCAAGCGCACATTCAGCACAGGAAATCGTGTTCATCCAAATTTACAAAACGAAAGAGAAAGTAGGTTTGCAAAACGCTACGTCTCCTGCGTTAAGGTACAGAAGACATAAGCGAAGAAATCTTTCAAAAACCTAACTACATAAATAACGATGACACAAGGAGAATAATTTGCTCAGTGAGCTGTTCATTGAATGGATGATGACTTATCAAAACAATGACTGACATCTCTTACCTTGCAGAAGGCAAATTTCGGATGTGCGATGTTGAACTATTGAAATGTGCAACATAATTTTTTTAGCAATTGGACAATGAACAGTTTATTTTAAACCTGTGTACAGGGTGCGCCATCTTTTATGCCGGTATATGTCAAACATTGAATTACATTCACATTTATCAACCGACTGACTTGAGTAGACAAGTTTTTGAAACGTCAACCCAGTACAATTTTAACAATGAATCGCTTCACACCGAAACAACGCGCCTAAATAGTGACGCTGTACATTGAAAATAGTCGTTCAGCTGTATAACTCAACGAGCAAAACGTCGTTACTATCGTGGCCAACAAACACCGCCTGACAACAGTATTCCTTGTTTGTTGTCGAATTTTAGCTAATTATGACTGCCAACAAATGTGTGACAAATGTCTGGGCGAATGGTTTCAACAAGATGGTGTGCGCCTTGTCACACTGTAAATCAAACAGTGTTTCTGTAACGAAAATCTCCTGGACGTTTGCTGTCAGAAAATGGCGGCTTTGGCGCGCTACTCAGATCTGCAGATTTTACCCTACCGGACTTCTTATTGTACGGTAATTTGAAAAGCAAAGTGTACACCGGCAAAACTCGCCCCATTGACGAGCTCAAGGCAAACATTCATGCGGAAATCGTTCATTCATTCATCCATTGCTCCCGCCCGAGATGTTCGAAAAAGTGATGCAAAACGAAGTTAAAAGGACACATTTTTCTTGGGTCAGGCCGCCACTGGATTGAGCGCAGTGACAAGTCCCGAGTTGAACTTCCGAAGGATATTCACGCGGTTTTTTTTATTTTTATTTGATCAAATTCTCAAAAATATCGAAGAACTGAGAAAGGGCATTTTATCGATGTTTTTGAGATCAAATTCTCTTTTATGGAAATCAGTTGTTCTTTTCATTAAGTTCTATATTCACATATACCGACATAAAAGATGGCGCACCCGTTATATACAAACAATAAAGCCGCATTTTACCTTACTGAATCTTAACCATGCCCACCGCTAAGCTAGAGACACATGCCCTACATCAACGAGACAGTTTATACACATAAATTGTCATGATCACAGGACCTTCCTTCTCCAATATAATACACAATATAAATATACTATCGGACACAATGTGACAAAACATCCGTAAACATACAAGGCCAGTCTCTAGTGCACACTACTACTACACAAAAATTAAATACGCAAACTTGGCAAGCGTCTTCCGCACAATATTATATTCTCTCCCCACATCGGCTTGAATAACAAAATAATTTATTACTCGGGATAATAGTTTTCTGAAGAGCCCATTTTGTGAACAATCACGAATCAATTTACTAAAGAGGACGAGCGACTCTGCGTCGTCATTGAGATCCCAAAGTGCATTAGTCTTTCAGCGACTTATGGTGGAACAAATAAAAAATAAACTTTACTCGCAGCCATGTGCTGTGTCCACCCCCAGTTAACCTACTTAATCTCGGAACTTTGACCCATTTAAGTACTGAATTTACCCATTCGTGTGGTTATGAAATATTAAACAGTTTCGTATTTTTTGAATGCCTGCCTCCTGCTTGTAAATGACGCCGATAAACAATAAACCGACGCAAGTTTTGTTTCCAATTTATGACCTTAATTAGTCCATGGGGATAGGATGTTTAAATTTGAAAATTATCGATCCGTTTTCACATCGAATGCGTAAACTACAGTTCAAGGATTCGGGTACACGAAACACTATACACACAATACAGTACGAATATATGGTAACCTTGAAGAGCTTGCTTCATCTGAATTTGCCCTTCATATGAAAATTTACGCACGCACATTTATCTCAATGCACATGTACATACCACTCTGAATCATAATACCTATATTTTCGCCTGAAATGATGGCATTTAATAATTCATCGCATGTAACACAACTGGATGTCATTGCATTGCATGATCCCAACTGCAAATTGGTGTTAAATAGACCTTCGGCTGCGTCGGGGCATATAGAAAACCGACAACGATAAAAGGAAATCTGAATATTTCCTTAAATTTGTTATAGAGAATTAAAAAAAAAACCCTCTCCAGGATGAAGATAATCGATTCCGGATTTTGGTTATTCACGATAAAAACAAAGAAAACCATGCGAAAGTGTTGGAGACCAATACGACACTCGGGCCGCACAGTGGGGCAAGATACCCCAAAATCTGGAATCAATTCATGCGATGGGCTGGCTACAATGAAAATAACTTTTAAGAATCCTTGTTAGTGTATAAAAAGACCAAATTTGACATTTAAAGTATTTTTTACTATGTGTATTAAGTTAAACTAAATAAACTAAAAGACTACTTAAATTCAGATTCATCTGATAAACATTCATTCTCACTGTCATCGCTAATATTGAAGTTGGAGGTCTCAGAACTGAAAATATTTGGTACAATGATTAATTCGAAAACATCTTTTGGAAATGATTAAAGCTGTTTTTTAGGTAGTTGCCTCAAACTTGCTATCAGCCGATCTGATATAACCAACATCTAATTAAACATATCTTCATTGCATTTTCTGCGCTCTGGCGATATTTTTTGAAGTCTTTGTTCCTGCCTTCAGAGGGCCTATTGGAATAAGTACAGCAGAAATCGCATCTGGACCATGAATTAATAGCTTATGTACATTTATAGACATGTTATACCAAGGATCGAGAAATCGTATACTGAAGAGCTTTGACATCAAGATTGTGGAGGACTTCAAGGTGTTCCTCCAAAAATTTCAATTTTTCTTCTAATGTTTGAAGACCCTTCATAAGTTTACACAATTTGATCCTTGTCAAAAACACAAATCTTTCGAATGCGAATCTACACAGAAATAAGAGTTTTATGAATTTGTATGAATCTATGAACCGCACATTTTTTGTTGACTAGTTCATTGGGAAAAACTGAATAAAAAAAAGGAGCCCATGAGCACCAGTTTTTTTTTTTTCAACTGTATACACAAGATGCCAAACAAAAATCGTGGAAACGTGTGGAAGTATACTTTTACTTTAGAATTTAAATCGCTCCCTTAAAATTTCTCCGAAAATGTAATGTATGATAAAAATTATACATATATTGAACATTTTAGTACTCGAAGCCATCGATTCCAATTTAATATTAACTTTTGATGTGATTTAAAAAGAAGTCAAAGCTACGCGAGCACACGCCAGTTGAACTACTTGTTTACACCCACATCGCAAGAAGAACGGAAGTGTAGTTCTCAAATTGAACGTATGGAGTGATAAAACAAGTAACAAATATAACTGTTCCTGCAAATGATGTATTGGAATGTATTATAATGTAAAAACAACTTTATGTACTCATTTCTCTCAGTTAATTTTTTGAATTTACTCCGACTCCGTCATATAAGCTGCCCACTGTGCGCCGTAGACGTGAGGAGAAATGTAAATGTCTGGCAACAACTGACAACATCACAAAGTTACCCAATGTAGAGTGGAAAAACAAAAGACAAATAAAGTCGTATATGTTTCCAATAGCGATCAACTCAGACCCTAGCTGCACGAATGATGAGTAAGAGACCAAGCAACTTTCGGAATAAATTACCGAAAGCAAAGAATTGTGTAACAGCCAAAAGGAGCAATCGTTTCTAAAATTTGTTGTGGATACGAGTATAGTCGTTTTCATATATAGAAACTGGGTCAATAAGAAATGTATTTGTATCACATGTTCCTATACTATTCATCGATAAGAGAGGATATTCGAATAGGCTACACAAAGTCTGTGTGCCAAATAAGAGGTTACTCTTGAAAAGTTACAATTCGAGTCAATGATTTGAAGGGAAGCCATCACTGTCATGATTATGGATGGAGTGTGTTAACTGGATCATCAGTCAAAGTTTGCAGTAATAAATTGGAGTGGAAATGAAAGCCGTTGCTGAGGCTGGGACGGAAACCTTTTCCTTTTTAACACCGGCCGTTGATGTCATGACCATGAGGAGCAATTTATCTACGAAGTGTTTTTTTTGTTTTTTTTTTCTAAATCCTAAGCGGAAATGGCTTCTTTTTCAGTTGTAATCTGAAATGGATAAACAACTGGAAGTTGGTCGTTATTAAGGGTCGCTCTTTGTTAGCAAATCTTTTGATGTCTTCCACGCAGCGTTTATTAATCCCAGCACCATTTCGTATATCACTATACTTGTTCAGATGAAAATGACTCATTCCCATAGCCAGCTCCTATATGTACATAAATTAAAGTCAGGCGCATAGCCAAATTAAACAAACAAAAACTGCCTTTTTTATTTGCACACTTAACCCCAATATGGTTATCTGGTCGACAAAGGCAATAACACGCAAAGGGGACGACAAAAAGCGAGATGGCGGCTTTTCGTCCGCTTTAACTTCATCATTGCGGTTTTATAGCCTTAAAGGACACGACCCTAAGTGGTGGAGAACATTAAACAACAAAATACACACGCGCCCGATTTGTGTAAATGACAAACCCGGTGGAAAAAGTTACAACATCAAAATTGACACATAAAATTTAACCAAAATAACATTCACAAAATACATAGCCGAAGCGTATACCTATACCTATACTAAAAAGTCGAGTGCAGATTATGCCAATAGAGGGCGGATTTTGTGTAAGTTCCTCAAAGGGACTTTTATGTTACAAAAATTCACACGTTGGATAAAAATAACAAATCTCGGACAACCGGAGAAGCTGCTGTCAGGCATTGTCGATAAAAATTCAATAAATGAAAAGCAAATACATTTCCGTGTTATAAAAAGCGGCTTTCCAGTTCCATATTTATTCCAGTACACAGGAAAAATCACTGAAAAATGTACAGCACTTACAAATTGCAGAATTGCTTGGTTTGGTGGTAGCTATATATGAGATACTCTCTGGTGATCCTTTATAATCCTTTTCGTAGTATATTTAAAGCTTGAAATAATCCTTTTTGTCCAATAGTATGGTAAGGAAAATTGTTTCATTTAAGTGTGTTGCCGAACAGGCGCATAATGTATAAAAAAAAAGAGTGCATAATGAAACTCGACAAGCTATCGATGTCTGTCTCCGATAACGAGCAACTTTATATCCAATCAACATTCGTAGCCAACCGAATGCCTTATTCCGTTGTGCACCGCAAAGGAGTACATCATTGGTCCATTTGACAGATTAATGATGGCAGCAACTGATTAAGTGCGTTCAGAAACAATTTTTAATTTGATATTCGAACAGAGATATCAATAGCCGCAACAGATTAATTTGCACATGGTCACTCAACACAAATGATAACCTGTGCGTCGATTAATGCCATCAAATGTCTATGGATGGCTGCTCGTTTTCCGTCAAAAATATTTATCGTGATCACTTAATTTGTGTAAAATTTAGAGTTAATTCCTGCTGCTGTTTTTCTAGTAACAAAAAGATACATGTACATATATGAAAGCTGATGAGACGGTCTGACATTTGAGTTCGGTCAAGAGTTCATAAATGTTAAAATGAAGTTTGGCAGTGCATACTTGCGTTTATAAAAGAAAATTTAAAGTCTTTTCCAAATAAATTAACTATTTCATGATTGTACTATTTAGAAATGGAGTAGAGCAAAAAAAAAATATTCCATTGATGGCCTATGACTCCTTATATCATTGCGTCTTGGAATGAAATCGGAATTGATATTTAACATCCGAGTTGTCATTGACAAAATCGTTTCTGTCTTTTATGACTTCAGGTTTTTTATATGCAATAATGAACTCGTTCTTGTCAATGCATGACCGTCGCATTGAAGCATATTCATAAATATTTGTTGCATTGTTTGAGCAACATTATGAACTCCCACTTAAATTTGGGTGATGTTTCCTTACAAAATCTCGGGAAAAATAAACATATTAGGTTCGTTCGCGTACTTTGCGACCCCGTACTTAGAAAATTGGAAATAAAAAAAAAAAAAAAAATTAGAGAGAAATCTATTTCCTTTCTTTTCATTTTTTCGTAGTTTTCTAATCGCCGAATTTCGACTTACCGAAAAATGATTCGGAGCACTCTTTGCAGATCTCGAAATTTTTTCAGATCTACACATACTGCCACAATACCAATATGATTTGTACAGCTGTTTAACGTCATTTTAAGACAGCAGTTTTACGTCATTTTAAGAAGTTTGCTTTCAAACCAAATGCGCAAAGGTTCGTGAATACAAAAATATCGAAATACATAAATAGCCATGGATATAATTTTGCAGGAATTATTATCTTCATAGTCTTCCTCGTCATCTGAAGGCTACGAATCACCAAAAATACTAAATTTGTATCTAAAACAGGGAAAACATTTTTGAAGTCGATATCCATTTGTGATTTTTGCAAAAACAAATGCAATTTGAACAGCTGACATTGCTGCCAAATAACGCACCAATACATTTATAAAAGCTGATCAATTTCATTGCGCGTTCCATTAGCAGCGTAAAATCTGAGATCTGAAAAAGTTTTTTGGTGGTCTCAATGGAAAACGACATAAGTGACAAATCAAAAGCTTGACAACTAAAACTCTTTTTATTTTCGGCTTCAACGATGTCAAAGGAAGAAGTTATAATTGAATGTTCTCCTAGAACATATCAGCGCATTCAAATGGTAAGTTTAATAAGAAAATTGAAAAAAAAAAATTGAGAGAGAAATCTATTTCCCCTCTTTTCATGTTTTCGTAATTTTCTACTCGCCGAATTTCGACTTACTGAAAATTGAAAAATGAAAACTGCCAACTAAGTGACAGCTCAAAAGCTTGACAAGTAAAACTCTATTTATTTTCGTCTTCAACGATGTCAAAGGAAGAAGTTATAATTGAATGTTCTCCTAGAATTCCAATTCCAACTTATTTTGTAGATGCTACATTTAAAGAGAACCTTGTTAAATGTCAAAATGACATTTCTCAAACTTTTTGTAAGAAAATCAGTCAGGAAGTACTTCTCTTGATATTGAGAGATATCTCTCTGGATTTTTGAGATTTGACATTTTTTTATTTTTCTATGCTGAAAGTACACGAAGAATTATGTTAAAAAAAATAAAAAACCGAAACTCAACTCAAATAGTCAGATTGTGTCAGCAGCTTTCGTGTCTGAAGTCATATTCAAAACGCTTGACCGTTGGGGTGCGTTCACAAGTTGATGTTCAGTGAATGCGATTCGGATTTTGACATTTTGATGAGTGTTATGCTTGCTCTATGATTCGAACATTCGAACACATGTAGTTTCATTTAAAACGTGTGAGTACTTTTAAAGATGAACTTAAACATTAAACGTTTATTGGAACAAGGTATGGAATTTCGAACCAAATGCCGTCACATCGCGAGAATCCACTGACTGGGTTAATTGAAGCACGCAACTTGGCAATTTGCGGAATGACTCTGTGTCTGTTGTCTGTTCCATTGTTCGAAATTCTAGAAATGCAGTAATAACTCGCCTACAATGGAACGAATTAATTTTCGTTTTTTGACATTCATGTATAGTTTATTGAGCTCAAACAAAATATTTACAAATTTACATATAGGTATACTTTTTTTTTGCACGATATGCTATTGTATTTAATACGTTTTTATTATCTTAACAATTATTAGGATAAGATTTAAGTTTTGCTAAAAAAAACTCTCTATTTATTAAGTAGTTATTAACTATAAAAAAATACTAAATAAATTGATCTGCTACTTTTTATAAATGTGCTTCGCCTTTTTTTTATCACAGAAAATTTTACATTCGCACTCATGTAAAACGAATTGACACAATGATGACTTTTCATCAACCAGTGAAGTAAAAATGGAACCCTCATAGTTGAACACAGCAAACGCGTATGATGGTTAAGAATCCATTGGTTTAGCCTTGATGATCGTTTGCCTACTCAAATAAAGGAAAAAAAGAAAATATATAAATAAAAAAAAACGTTTCGGACTTTTGCCTACGAATACAGTCTACAGTGTCCTTTGGTTAAGTAAAGAAGTCAAACTCGGGGTGAAAGTAGATGCATTTTACTATTTACTTTTTTTTTGTAATAATAATAAATTTTATTTAATAACTCCTACTCCAAGTCACCTGTAATGTACTAGATTTTTCATGCATTTCAATCTTTATAAGAACAGACTTTCCGACTGAGCTGATTGATAAATTTCCCACATGCACTACGTCACTTAAATGTGCTGTCATAAAATTGTGGTGTGAGAACTTAATGATATTAATAGAAATTAAATTGGGGGTGGCTTCTCACTATTTAGGCGTTTGAAAAGAAAGACATTTTCCACTTTGTCTAAGTTTAGGTACGGAGTCCTTGAACTAGAAACCGTTCTAGACATTATGATTACAAACTACTGTCGCAACAATTATCTTGTTGATCTGAAGCAAATCTTCACTAGAAATAAAATACATATGTGTTTTACAATCTATTACAGGTTTATTGTTTGGTTTTAATTAACCAAAGGGTCGAATGAACTCTTGTTAAGACACTCAACCTTAAAATACTACAGTCGTCTACTGGGTTTCTTTAGCGTGTTTTGTAATCAGCAAAGTACCTCTACCTGTTTCCGGAGAGGATTTTCTCCCAAAAAAAATGAACACACAAAGCAATTTATTAATAGAATTACTTTCCCTTTCTGAATACAAAGCCAGTTCTGCAAATGATACATCCATTTAGCAAGCTCGAATTGCTTTTGACTTTGAAATCTTCTATGTAATAGATGATTTTCCAGCCAGTGAGGCACATGTCCCAATCGTAGATACGACTGCCCTGCGTGAAAGCAAGCCCGGGCCACTTTGCCTAATTACTTTAGTCTATTTCATAATGCATAGTCGGTTAATTACATCATCATTTTCAGCAGCTCGTTTTGGGCTTTCTCAGTGCTCGTCGTGATTAGAAGTTTCAAGTGTGCATACACCACTTTGGCACGTGGGAACACCGCACCAATAGCAAATCATAATTAACGCGAAACGAATAGAACGATATAGTTTGAACCCTCTAAGGCATTCGTATTCACTGTTTTTTAAGAGATGTATACAATCTGTTCTTACTAAAATTGAAATGAAATCTTGCGGCTATACAAACATTTCTATCATAAGCAGGACCATATTTATCTGGCTGCAGTGCAATATCAAAGCACTTTGGATGACCTTGACCAGTCGGTACATGAATCATGACTATAAGAAAAAAATAACTTTTAATTACGTTCTCTTGTTGGATGTTGGGTATTTCAATTTGGTAGTGTTGACAGAAGTAAACGAACACATTGATGGCGCCAATACATAATCTAAGAGCACGAAAAATAAATTGAATGGCAAACTCAATAACTGGACAACAAAAATAAAAGTCCCCGCAGGATCAATTTGTCGTAAAATGGAGCTTTGCACTTATTTTTGGTACGAAACTGTATCAGAGCCAAAAGTAAGAGTACGACTCGGAAGAGCGATAAAACATTAGAGTCAATAATACGGTTGCCAACCGCTTTGATGTAGTCACTAATGTTTAGTCTATTGAAAGATGCCTTGTAAGTATCGCTACCTGAGAGGGGAAAACAATAATGCAAGACGGTTACGGCTGGCGAATTGGCTGTCAGAACTTGAACTGTCACTGAAAGGAGTCTGATAGTGAACAATTGATATATTTCAATATAGCCATAATTATAACCAACGTGTTTGTTAACAAGTTCTTATTCTCTCAACACAAAAAATAGGAACTTGGCAAGATTTCTTAACATTATTTGTCGGGGGTTGCTACGCAATTAAGCGAGAAGCGTTGCTACTACTCGCAGTTAAACCGAATTACCTAAGGTTTCTTTGGCTTCGCGCAGCAAATTCGTCAGCCAATTTATTTATATTGTTGTGGCGGAGATGTATTTATGTGGGCTGGAAATTTCACTTGCTGCAGATGCTGATTTCAGTTCCCTAAACGACCACTTACTTACCCAATTCATCAGAAATCATAAGACACCTTATTGAATTGTGATTTCATTTCAAAAACCTTGTAAAGAGACCGTCACAGTAGTCCAATGTGGGTAAGCAATGAGTTGAAAATAATGCTCAGTTAAGATAAACCCTGGTGGTGAACAGACAATCACTTAAAAATTGTCTAATAACGGTTATTATGATGCCAACGAGAGTATTGCGAATGACTTTGCAAATACTCTTATCGTTGGTCTTTCAATTTCGAAAATAGAAGGTTGACATGTCGTTTAAAATGAAGGAGGTTGCAGCCAGCAGTTAACTATAACATGTAATTTTAAGAATATCCTGGCGGTGGTTTCTAGTTCTTCTACTCAGTGTGCGAAGTAGTTTCACTGGAATTCTTCGCTCATTTACCAAGTTCAAAACATTTCCAACCCATACACCTATAATCGCACACAGATAAAGGGTTTTTGCTTAGGGTTAAAAAACGCAATTTGGATATGGAATACTCGGCCTACATCCGTAGTCCGCCGGTCTTCTTTATATTTTTACTAACAAAAGTAATAGAAAAGGAAAAAATATATGCCCTTTCTTACCATCTATCAAAAATCACAAACCTGTTGGCCCAAAACAAACCCATTCATAGAATTCATGTTTTCGCAAGTAAAAATGGTTCGCACGTTACTTGCTTCTTTAAATTGAAATTTAATACAAAAGTGAGATTTTGACTGCCTGCTTAATATGTAACTCCATTCAAAAACAATAATTGCAACAATATTTCAGCACAATGAGTAGATGTAAATTTGTTTATAAAATGATAAGTTAAAATAGTTGGACGGTTGTTTTTTCCTTCATATGAAGGTCTTGCTAGTAATCTAGCGGTCAATGGAATGGGGTAATAATCTTGTATAATTGGAAAATCTGTTTGCGCTATAAGTCGATTACAGGATTCAGAGAATAAAACTGCTCCTTGATTTGGTGGTTTAAATGAACACACGCAATTGTTTCCAGATCACCATGCGAGTGATTCAGGAGCCCATGATGTGAATATCCGGATCCACACATGTGTGTGGTTAGTATGCAATTTATCAGACCTACAGCTCATCAATTTAAAATGGCTCTCACCACTTTTGTGCTGGACATTAGCTAACAAACACTATCATCAATGATAGCATGTGTAGAGTGACTCCATGCGGTGTGTAATCTACAAGCTACCCATTTAGTCATTGGTGTATGCCGCCCCTACCCTCGCCGACTTGAACTATGAATCATTCCTTTTTGTATGGTTCAAAAATGACAAGAAAAACAGAGAATTCCCTTCGTTTGCACATCGATCCAAAGGTAAATAAGTTAAAAGAAAACAAAGCAAATGACAACGACGACAATGCGCCCGCCACCATAGGCCGCATTAAATGTAAATAATGAGAAATGGCCAAAATATAATAACCTACCTGTTTAATGCTGAATGAAGCCGAGCATTTGCTGTTTATTATTTAGTTGTTGTGGTTGTTGTTGGTGTGGCGTAGAGTGGTGTAGTTGAGGGTACACCATACTTTTTTCTTGAATTAAGCACTGGAAACTTGGAAGAGAAGTTTCCTCGATTGTTGATTGGTTGGTTGGTTGTTGATTGCGCTGATGTCAGTTGTATTTGTTGTTTGTTGACTGGTTTTTTGTTGGTTTGGTTAATTGGTTAGTTTGGGGATGCAAGTAGCTCATGCAGGAATTCAGTTTGAGGAATGCATACTATAGACGCAGGCAGGCAGGTTAGTGAGTGTGTAGTATGGGTGTGTGTGTGTGTGTGGGGGTTAGAAATGATGAGATTCAACGGTTAAACGCACAAATTTTCAAAAACGAAAAAAAGGAGAAACAAAAAATAAATCAATCAATATCTAAAAACAATGGGATAGAGAACTAAATCTAAGGTCGGATTGTTTACATGATATAACTGCTAACGTATGATGCGGCTATGATACCCAACACAGTCAAACAAATCAGGATCATGATCTTCTTTCGGCGGGCTTTGCTCTGGTACTTCAACGCCTTCTTTGTGTCCTGCGTAGCGGTTTGCACATAATCCATTGCGTGCTCGACGTGATACTCAATGCGATCGATCATCTCGCCCTGGCTTTCCACTAGCATGGCCATGTCCATGAACATGTCGTGCAATTCCCTAATGGATGTCTCTAGTTTAATAATATCAGCGTGACGGGCTTCGATATCGGCTAGCGTCTGTTTGGCTTGTTGCGTCTCCATGATGATGCCTTGTGTGAAAACGGCCGGATTGCCCTGCTCCAGCATGTCTTCGAGCTCTTCGTTGGTGGTGGCTCGACCGGTGATTTCCAGCTGACGTTGTATTCTGCCTTTGCAGCGCTCTCTGTAGTCGGTTTGTGTACGATTGTACTCGGTCATGACTTCGACGAACTTCCTGGACAGTGTTGAGTGTTGGGTTTTGCGGATACGCAAATCCGCACTGGATTTGTTAGCTTGTTCCTCTTGTTCGATGTTCTGTTCGATGCCCTTGAGTTTGCCACGTACTCTGTTTGCGTTCTTCTTGATGTCGGCCATCAGATCCTCCAGTTCTTGTTTGGTTTTCTCGTCCGATTGTGGAGCGGACAGAATGGCGCTATGCTTCTTTTTCACTTCCTCGACATTGTCTTGGACTTTGTCGATCATTTCACGGATTTCCTCCACCTGATTAAAGAAGTCGTCCATGTAGCCGTCACGTCCTTCGACGTTGACGGCCACATCATCTTGGGCGACATCTTCGTCGTCGCTCTGGGCGGCATGCAACGCTGCTAATCTGTCTTTCGTCATACTGCTGCTGGTGGTGGTAGTTTTTGATTAATTAAGCAAACTGATGGTCTCTATTAGAAAGGTGGGTGGGGGTGTGACAATTGATTGCCTTCCGAAGTTCGAATTGCCAAGGCGTCGTTCGCGGATTTGTTCGCACTTTTTCAAAATTTTATACCAAACACTGCAATCACATTTACCGAATTCCAGTTGCAAGAAGAAGTCGAAAACAAGATAGAGAAGCGTAAAAAAATGTTTTGCGTGTGAAAATGACTCACGAAACTTTCCGTCACACCGTTTTATTTCTTTTCTTTTTTTTCGTTCGCCGATTACACTGCGCTCCGCGAGACGTACTCCTCGTATCTTTGTAGTCCGATAACTAATTTTGATTCTGAATTTTTTCTTATTCAACGTTTTGCCGTTTGCCCGTTTTGTTCTCTGTTAGCACACTTCACATAGATTGCGATTGGATTTTTTTCCTTTCGATTTTTTCTTTCTTTGGTTTAACACTTGAACTCGAAGAGTGTGCCTTTCGGTGGTACACGCACACTTGTCGTGTATACTTATTTAGAGTTTGATTGGATTTTTCATTTGCGGTCGGTCTTAAGAAAACTTCCTTTTTTTATTTGTGGAAATTTTCAGAGATAAAACTTCGGACAAAAATTAGCACAACGATCACAAACTACCTCGAGAACTACCTTGTGAAAATCGATATTTTGCTTCTGCAGTGGTTAAACTGTCGCGTGAAATACGCCTGCGCTCATATTTGTTTCACACTTCGGACGTCTCTTTTACACTAACTTGAATTGTGGTGAAAGACAAAAAGTGTTTTCACTTTTCTAATGCTATCCGGTTAATTGTAATAGAATTTGACAGTTTGAGAGATTGTAGTAGAATTGCAAATGGCGGCGGGGAGATTGTAGCAGATGAATGGTAAACAGGGTGTTGGATTCTTCTTTGATGAGGAATTCAAATCGTGTGAAAAATGCGTGTTCATATAAAAATGTATAAATGTTACTGGGGAAAATTTAATGGACCAGACGCAGGAGAAATAAACAATTTATAACTTATCACAAGTTATAAGGTGAAGGAAATCGTGCAGTAGAAAGTCATTAGCCTCATGAAATCAGAAGTTAGACAGTGTGTGAGTTTTTGTTTCCTTCTCTTTATTTTTTCAAAGCCGAGTGTAATTTTCTGTTTTGACCAAATTCTGCTTTAAATATAGGCATATGTATATTTATGTGTTTCAAATGACAATTTAAGTTACATTAAATGTATTTTTAAAGTATGTGTTGTCAAACACTTGCACACGTAATAATAAAGAATTTTGTACCTGCTTTTTAATTTGCAAACTTTAAAAAGCAGATACACCAATTATACAATTATGTGTCATGGGATGTCTTCTTTTTCGCAGCTTTTAATCAGCTTTAATCGTGATAGTGAATAAACTCTCAAGAGAAAACATTCAGGGATAAATATTTATCTCCATTATTATGGCGAATCTAGAAAACTATTTCGTCGCATCACACAAAACCTTATTCATTTACAATTTGTGAAAAAATCTACTACACAATCTGTATTGTGGTCACAGCGGTTACGCCATTTTTATGTATACGTCAATTATTTACCTTTCTCTATCGCTCAATAGTCGACTCGTCCGCAAACTGTTTGCCTCCTTTTTCAACTGCAGGACGGAGAAGGAAAATAAAGACTTGATAAGCCAAACTTGGTGTAGTGTTTTCTGTGGTATGAATCTTATTGGAATTGTGGATTGTGCTTTGTGGATGCTTCTTTGGCTTCGAATAAATGAGAGAAAGAGCAAGAGCACAAACCATTATTAATTTTAAAAGGAAATTTGCGACGAGGGATTTTATTTTAGTTCAGAACCACAAGAGGTTGAGTTTGGATAGAATTTTTTATTCGCTTTATATACTTTTAAACAGCGGAAATCTGTTTTAAAAATAAGAACCATACAAATTTGACTAGTACAATAAGTACGTATGTACGAGTATAGTGTTTTATATGCCTTTTGTACCTACAAACAATGCGAATTATTGTGACACCATAAAACCATATTATGCGATAAGCGATTAAATAGGTAAACACTCTACAAGTTTATATGACTAACCGATTTTTGGATGAGTCACTTGTACGATATGTTTGTAAGCCTGCTGAGCATTATGTTCTCTATTTGGGAGCAATAGATTCACTCTAGAGTTTAATGCACTTGGTAGTTCCAGTAGGTTCATTTGTTTAAAGTGGATTGACTTTCGGAATTATCGATTTCAAAGCAGGAGAAGCATTGATTTTTAGCATTGTAGGCCGATCAGTTGTGCTACATGAAGACTTAAAACTGTCTGATTTCGTCAAAAACGTGAACAACCAATATCAATACCAACTCATTCCTGAGCAATCGCAGAAAACTAAAACGCCAACACTAGAGAAGAACGCATTTGCAATTTAACTATTTAAACGGAGGCGGCGAAGATGAGCCTAGAGGTTTGCGTTTTTCTTTTTTAGTTCAGAACAGTAACTAACTGTTAAACAAAAAGTTCGTCCTTCTTTTTTAGCTCTGACAAATCAGAGCTCGAATTTGTGTTTCTTTTTTCGTTCAGAGCATGATCAGAGCGCGCTATATGAGCTCAGAATAAATTGACAGCAGGCTGAGTAAAAGGCTGATTGTGCATGTGCATGCACACTCGCAGTCGCTTTTTGATAGAGAAAAAAAAAAAAAAAAAAAAAAAAAAAAACAGGAACAACAAAACAGCATCAGAACGATCTGAGCAAGATCGGTTCAGAGCGCGCTCATAATGCTCGAACTCAGTTCAGCGCTAAGCTCTGAACTAAAAAAGGAAAACGCCTATTGATGACTCCTACGAAACGTCACAATTTGCAGACATAACTTTGACTACTTCATTATTACCTGCTCTTTTTAGCTTTAGCAGCAGAACTTCTACAATCTCCCCGCCACGGAGCTAATTTTGAAAATGTTACAGTATTTTTTTTTTCTGTGGATTTCCGATCACATGAAGAGAATACAAATATGAAACATCTCACTTACCGGATATTTAGTTGTCAGTACTATCCCACATATCTCGTCACCAACGAGAAACTGTTCGCCCAACATAGCCATACAAACGTTCTCCCAAGCTCGATCGATTTTGTTTTTCCGCAATCGAATTACCCACTGGCCACCATTTGTATTGGCCGGATCCTCCCACATTGGCTTTATGCCCTGTTTAAAGAGGCTCAACTCTCGAAATGGCGGTAATGCCGTCGGACGCACCAAATGAGAATACAACGACCACCATTGTTGAACCGTTGCACACCGGCCGACAAAGTGCAACGATTTACTATAGTCTACCGCTCTGTGTGTGCCTTTTCTTGAGAACCACAGACAGAACGTGTGCTGTAAGCGGTTCTCGTTCGGACTAATTTCTAAGGGCGCTAACTTGTCCACATCTATGTCATTCTCTATGTCACTGTCATCGCTGTCTGCTTGATCGGACCATGGTTTGCTGCAAAATTTTTTAGAAAATCAGTATTGCAAATAAAGCTGGAAAAATCTTAAAAATGTTATAATGTAAAATGTACTGGGATAGTTATTCAGTCTGTACTTCAAACTGATTGTGGGGGAGGAAAGATTACCTCACCATTGTAAGTAACTAAAGACAATTTGGTTATCGCATTGATTGAATGACGTAAGCGGATCTGGCGCCATCAATGAGGTTACAGATACAATTTAGTTGAAGTTGCCCCACATTTTCACAGAAATAAAAAGCGCAAGCTCTAAGAAATCTGCATTCGCAGTTCAATAGGTGTAGATGATGCGAAAGGTGGACGGCATCTGCACAGAAAGGAAGACTTTCAAGGAAGGTTATTGGCACAGGATATGTGAAATGCATTAAAAAAAATGGCAACTGGCGACACATCAAAAGAGCCACCAGTTAAGTGCGGCTACAAAGGAACCGACAATATCAACAGCGAAAGGAAGCAGTCTGCGTTTCTTCTATTTCTATTTCATCAAGATTTTCTGCGTTTCACTGGCTGGTAGGTATATTGTCCTTTTCAATTTTAGGGACGGATTAATTGTCCGGAGCTGTTTCTACTTTGGAACAAAAGGCGGATGAAGTCTATCATGAAACCCACTTTTCATCGCAGTAAACCCCATAATTTAAATACAAGTGATACTTATGGTCACCCCTAGTCTCTAGTCGTATCCTTCTTTTAGTCATCAAATGATAAGTAATCTCCCTGTTTCTTAGCTAAAATACCAGCTAAATGTGTGAATAGATTAGGATTAGAGCATAAATTAAGATACAAACGTAGGTCCAAGCTCGACAGCAGATAAACCATCCCCTTTGGCAGCTAATAAGATACGTTGCTAATCGTGACAGGACACGCATGTATGTACGTGGTTTGACAAAAAAACGCTGGCAATTTCCGGCGAATTGTGCAGGCATTTTGGCCGATGTTGAAAAATATACTATTGTCTCGCCAATTTATGGTAATAAGTCCAATTACGACAAGAGGAACACCCAAAAATAGCATGCAACAAGTCGGAAACATTGCAAAGCATTCGCACTGAAGTACAAATCAAATACCACCGATCATAGTTTCACTGCACACATGCATTTGCATAAATTAAAGATTTTCGTTTGAAAATCTGACCCACAATTAACCTCAAGAGTATCTTATTTTTCACATAACATCCATCGAAGAGATTCCCATTGAAAAGGTTGCATTTTTTCACACGTTTTGACAGTCCAAAGCAGACATAACCTAGAGACGGACGACTTCCTGGGTAAGGGTCTTTAGCCAAGTCTAACGATGGTTAAAATTGTTATAAGCATAATAGCAAAGGAATTCATTAATCACAATTTAGTGTGCATTCCCAAGGAGGATAACATAACTTACGATTCAAATTGTTTTAATGGAGCTTTTTCCATTGTTGTTGATTGGTGGTTAGTTTGTTGGTTGATTGCTTGATTCGATGGTTGACGCTGAGCGGCCAGAGTTCTTATTTTTTCCCGTTTAAAATTGATTTAGCAAAGTTAACACTTCCTATCACAGATGCTACTGTTTCAAGCAATTAGTTGTATTGAATTTGTTTTTGTCTGATTATCGGTGAAATTATAAAAAACCGCTGAAAATCCTTTGGAAATCCTGAATTCAGTCACTCGACAATCGCTTTTACTTGATTTTTTTGTACACAAAAAAAAAAATTGACACCTCATATGAAATTGGACTAGATTGTTGTGTTTTAAGATGTGGATGGTATTCGTTTCCAGTCATATCCACATGTATTTTTTTATAATGGAAGGGGTGTGTCGACAAATTTTATCTCTTATTGGGAAAAGTGATTTGTATTGTATTCGGATTCACTCTCAGATTTCAGATTTCAAGTGTCTTACCAAACATTAAAACCTGATTAAAACTCCACTTCCTCTTTTATGGTTTGATATTCGTGCTATTCGAACAAGCATTCGAAATTTGCGGCCCGATTGATTTCTAAATATTTATACATAAATAATAATAATAAACTGAAAAAGATTGTTTTTTTTCTTCTTTTGTAATGTGCATACCACATCATACCACATCAGTTTTAGTTGCACCATGATTTGTAGGTTCCTACACAAATTGTACTTTTGTAAGGTACAATACAAGAAAAAAATTAATGAGAAAATTGTTTTTCTTTTTGTTTTTGACGAGGATTCATTTTTCCTTTGATAACTCACTAATGTCGTTTTCCATTGGGACCACGAGAAATCTTTTTCAAATCTCAGATTTAACGCTGCTAATTGAACGCGCAACCAATTTCGTTGCTTTTATAAATGTATTAGTACGTTACTTGGCAGCAGCTCAAATTGCATTTGTTTTTGCAAAAATCACAAATGGATATCGACTTCAAAAATGTTTTCCCTGTTGCAGATAAAAATTTAGTATTTTTGGTGATTCGTAGTCCTCAGATGACGAGGATAAACTGTTGTCTTAAAATGAGTTAAACAGCTGTGCAAATCATATTGGTATTGTGGCAGTATGTGTAGATCTGAAAAAATATCGAGATCTGCAAAAAGTGCTCCGAATCGAAAAAAAAGATCGATTTGTTTGCCCAATGGAAAACGACATAAAACCAATATGCCAAAAACAGTTGCTTTACGTCATCCAGCGGAAAACATTTTAGGTCGCAGAAGAATGCTTTTGTTAAGGATCTTAAACTGAGGTTCAAAGTAAACTATACTATGCTTACATTTCTAACCACGGTGACCTAATACTTAAAGTTATTACTTCAACATGTTTGAAAGTTTGGGTGATTTCTAGCTTGTTTGCGTTTCGGCTTCGATATGGTGGTGAAGCGCACTATTTATTTGTACCTAAACCTTAAAATAAGTCTTGGGTTGAAGACCATTATATTATAATACGATTAAAAAAGTTTTAACTATATAAACTAAAAACTGCAAACTTTTGAGAAAATAAAAAAAAAATTGTCAATCAAAATGCCAAATTGCTGCGAGGACTACTCCTACGTTTGTTTTCAATTGTGTGTCTACAAACAAATTTGCTTGTGGCACATCGTGCGTAGGGTCATCAAATGTTAAATAATAAATAAAACAATGGCAGTTCCACGAATTGCGATACGTGTTTGCTTTTTTTGTATGCTGCACAAAGGCGACTCGAACAAGCCACTTGTGGCTGATTAAAACTGAAAAAAAAAAAAACAAACGCTTAAAGAACGGAAATCGAGAGCTGCCGCGTGTATTTGTCACACCGATGCGCTGTACATACCGCAACTAATTGACTACAAATTAATCAATTTGAATAAAATAACACAACAATGCTCACCAATTCAATGAATGCAAATGTTCAGCGCTATGACACGACGTTTTGACGTATCTAACCCTGTCCGTTTGAGATTGCTTTGCGAATGGGTTGGCACAAGACCTCTAGCTTCTCGCAACCATTCGAGTACCGTTGTGTTTTAATTTTTGGGACCTGCAATTTTATGCTGAATTCGTCAGCATTCCAATATCCTCTTAGATGTTTTTTTTTAGATAGTAAAGAGAGTTGTAGGTAGTTTCAGAGCAGAGCTCATACCGGAAAATCCAAAATCCCGGATAGTCGAAAATGATATTGTCAAAGAATAAACCCACCTTATACGTTTTTCCATTTAATTAAATAACTTTGAAACAGTCAACAAACACAAGAACATAAAAAGAATGAAAATATAACCTTGCATGTTAGGTTTTGTGTGTTCTTGTTTGCAAAAATTAAAGAAAGTTATAAAATGGATTTATAAACAATACATATTTGAAAATAAATTTCCCGGTTAAAAGAGTTGCCGGTTAATAGAATGCCGTATAATCGAGATTTGACTGTAGTACGACTAAACTATAGAAATTATTAAGAAATTTTGATAGAATTCAATCGAATTTATTAAGCTACTAAACTTCATTACCAGTAAATGCACATCTTTCCGAAAACCTTGAATTTCCCAACATAGTGCAACTACTTCGAGCCCACCCATACAGCCGGTTATACTGAATACCTATATAAAACTGCAACTCCCTTCACATGACTAAGCAAACAGCTTTTAGAGTCTACTCACTATACGCAGCCATCTGCCCATCATTCTTCCGCAGAAAAAAAATAAAAACACTTTGTTGTCTCCTCAATGAAATTTACAAACAATTTAATCGCGCGAAGTCTATAGGAAGGCACTAAAATGAAAACAAAAAAAAAAAAAAAACAATTAGTACATTGTAACGTGTATATGAGCCCAAGTTGATGGCCAAGGATATATAGCTGTGCCACCTGCCTCCCCCCGATATGTGTACACACAGCGAGAATGAACTTTCCCTTATTTTACCCGAACTACACATTAAAGGAGCAGTCATCACTATCTTGACCCATCATCGGTTGAAATCAAAACCATTTACTAGGACTAATCAGGACTAAAGTGAAACCTCTGAGCAAACGCTTCGATTCAGTTTTGATCAGGTGTTCATACGCGACGGTACTCGGAACTAAGTAGTGTCCTCCTGCAGCCATATCATAGTAGATATCTGGCAGTGCATAGTCTTCCTTTTACTAAGAATGTGATAGTCCAGTTGTGCGGGGGAAGAAAAACACCGTTCTTAACCAAAAAAATGGCGAAAATAATATCGACAATCAAAGCAATTCTTACGCGACTCATATTCAGTGCTCACAGTTTAATTGCAATTTATCAGGTGACACAGAACAAGGGCGAAATCATCTACTGGGCCCTGTGTGGACCGCTGGGACTTCTTCTACTCGAAGGGATATTTACGCTAGCGATCAAGAAGAACCAAGAATGGCGATGGTAGTTTGACTTCATGTATATAATTTGCATATTTGTGTGAGGGTGTGCACAGATTTGAATTTAACCATAAGTGACCGGATGTGCGAACATTTCCGGTGGACAACACGCTCCAAATGTTTTAAAGTGTGCGTTTTATTTAAATCCTGGTATATGGCTACGATAGAAATCCGAGTAGTGTAAACAAGGATTACGTAATTCTTTTTTAGTCCTGAAAATTGAGTGGGAGTGTATTATGTACTTAAATTTTTAATACATACATCGGAGTTACACGGTGACAAACGTTAGAAAGGGATGGAACTTTTTGTGTTATTTCGCTTTTAACTGAAGCGTTTATGACGGGACGCGCCAAAATAACAAATATTGGACGTTTTACTGCAAAGCCATGAAGGGACTTGATTGTTCTTTTTATTTGGCAAGAGTTGGGAAAATTTTATGATGCAAATCAATATATGCATTTGTAATTGTTTCCTAGGCATCATAAAACGATATCATTAAAAAGGGTTCAGTTATATCTCTAAAACCTACTAAAATTAAATCTGCAAGCGACGTTCGTTCTTAATTAGGAAATTTTATTTGCAATTTTAACAGATCAGAACACAGAAGTGAAATATTTGAGCGCTCGCTGTCAAATGCCAGCAGCATTTTTTTTGTATTTTCCTTAGACTTTTTTAAGACCTTCTTTCTTTTTCGGTAAACGAATGCTGCATTTCAGAATCTGATAAACAATCATTTGGTTAGCTGTCAAACAATTTTCAGCTCTGGCTGCTCAGTGAATTTATAGGCGTTTTTCTTTTTTAGTTCGAGCTGAGCACTGAACTGAGCTCGAGCATTATGAGCGTGCTCTGAACCGAGCGTGCTCAGAGCGTTCTGATATTGTTTTGTTTTTCCTGCTATTTTTTCTGTCAAATGTGACTGGAAGTGTGCTTGTACATGTGTAATCAGCTTTTTCCTCGGGCTGCTCAGTCAATTTATTCTGAGCTCATAGAGCGCGCTCTGATCATGCTCTGAACGAACAAAGGAACACAAATTTGAGCTCTGATGTCTCTGACCTAAAAAAGAAACACGAACTTTTTGTATAACAGTTCAGGTTCTGCTCTGAACTAAAAAAGAAAAACGCCCTATATAGCTCATCATTTTCCGAACGAAAAAAGAAACACTAATGTCGTTTTCGATTTAAAAAAAGATCACTTTTCTTAAGAAACAATCTTTCTTTCTTTTTTGGATCGAGATTGCCAAAGCCAAATCGAAAACGACATAATACATAGTTCTGCTGTGTTTGAACTAAAAATGTTTTGACAGTTCAAGTTCTGCTCTGGGCTAAAAAAAAACATAATGTAACTGAAACGTAACAAGAGAGATTTCAGGTCACATTTTGGTTGTTGTTTTTTTCAGGTTTGGTATTTGGTTACAATCGATTCGGGGATTCAGGTTCCATCGGACGCGTGTTCATCTGAGAAATCCAGGCGACACATGTTTCACGTGAAACGGCTGACGTCGCGTCTTGAAATTTAAGCAAATGTGTAGAAGAAAGATAAGACAAATATGCTTTTTCTTATTTGCAAGGTTCTGCCCGTCTGTATTCCTTTACTTGGGAAGCATAGTACCGGCGATTTGGTTATTAGAGTTGGAAAAGGTGGATCGTCGAAACTCGGGAAAGTCAAATATTCCAACAAATCGTTCGCTTGAATCATCGCCATTGGGGACATTTGATAATTTTTTGGGAGAAACGGGCATTGATATGCCCAAGATCAATGTAGACACTTGGACGACTTTGATTGAACAGTTTCTGATGTTGATATTGATAGTAGGCAGATGGTTACTGCCCAAAGGAGATCTGACCCGAGATCAACTTAGTCAGCTTTTACTAGTGTACATTGGTAAGTAACTGAGCTCAGTTCTACAAAGTAAAATTTCTAACGTCTCTCACATGTTACAGGCACAGCAGCTGATATAATCGAATTTTTCGATTCATACAAAGACGATTCAATTGCAAAAATACCACTTTTGGTATACTTGACTCTGGGTATATGGTCATGGAGTCTGCTGCAGTTTACCATTGTCCTGTCAGCCACTAGGGCGCGTAGATCACGAGGAAGTGCTTCACAAACAAACGAGTGAGATTTCAGTTCAAGTGAGTTGGAATTATGGAGGAGATTTGTTTTTCTTTTAGAAATAACGACTGCTGCAATAACTGTTGTTGCGGTATCGATATATGGGGTATTGTTTTGAACGTTATTCTCCAGGATGCACCGTTCTTAACTTTTAGATTGCTGATCATATTTCAGTATAAGATTATCAACTACATGAATGTCTTCTTCACATGTAAGTTGGATGGATTCTGTACAAGTAACAGAATTGTAGCAGATGTTTTATTTTAGGTAAGAACTCGTTGGTGATTGTCTTGCAGTTGTATAGATTGTACGTGGTGAATTCAGAGTTCTGGAAGGCTCGTAAGGCGAGCAAAATTCTGAAAAAGAAGCAATACAACAAAACAAGACGACGCGTGTCTGATGATTTGATAGACATTTATGTGATATCGGAAAAGGACGTCGATACGAGAAGGAAGACTAAAAGGTAAGATTCATTAGGGATGAGATGATATTACTCATTTCTGAAAGCATTTTTGTGTCATTTCAATGCTCAAAGAAACATTTTTGTAATGTTATATCTAGTTTCAAAAGATTTTTGGCTATGGGAATAAGGCCCAATAGCTTTCACCAATAATTGCTATTGTTCTTCCCTACTTCACTTTAAAGCTTCTTTTCTAACTGAGTCTCAACTGAATACTGCGCACCTCCCATTCTAATTCACAGGCAAAAGAACTATAGTGACGATGAGTATGTGCGCAAGAAAAAGCCAAAAGACAAGTATGTGCAAACGCAATCGCTCATATCCAAATAAATGTACTTTTTTTTAGACAGAGTAAAAGTCGTACTCGCAAAGATACCGGCTATTCGACGGCAAGTTCTCAAAATTTGTATTCTACGAAAATTGTCGACGAAAGATCTGGAGCCAGTCGCAAAGTTAAAAAACCACCAAAGAAACCCAAAAGAAATATCAGCACGTCGCCAAGTGAGAGTGAAATCGAAATGAAGCGATCCAAAAAGAAGCAGGACAAATCCGATAACCGAGTAGATAAAAAGTTGGTTAGCATCACTGAAATTCATATTAATTAATAAACGATTTTTCTTCTTCTTTTGAACAAAATTTTTTTCACAGAAACGCAACAAGAAAAAATAAAGTTTTTGAGGCGGTGACTGAGGAATCCTCATCATCGACATCGTCTTCATCGTCTTCTTCGTCATCATGGGCAAGCGGTTCAACTCTGCCAAGTTATGAGGTGATCAAGGATAAAAAGTCAAAGAAACGTCGTCGAAGATCGAGTTCATCATCTACCACAACTTCGCATTCATCGGGAACAACGTCTTCGTCGTCATCGTCGTCGTAAATAAATTTGTCGATGAATGATTTTTTTTTGGAAATATAACACATTTTTAAAAAGAAAAAGATAATTATAGCAATTACGTATAGACAGCACGCTAAAAGGGTATGCGAATAGTATTTGATTGAATTTTGGTATCGGGACTTAGGATTAATAATGTTTAAATGTTTTTTACAAATACGTTTTATATTTTTGTCGTCTTAATAATGCAGATATCCTACAATATAGTCTTAAACGTTAAATATACTTAAAGGAAATATTTAAACTTAGTTTCTAAATAAAACTTTACTGTTTATTAAATAATTCAGCGAATTATAATATGCATATTCTCTGACGGCAGAATTATCATACCATTTACCTCGAAAATGTTGATTGTGAATGGAACAACATCAGAGATGCCAGCTTTCTAAACGGACAAAATCTTGAAATGGGAAAAGAAAGACAGAGAGCTTACTATTTTCGAAAAACAAATTATATGAAATGTACCGCAAATTGAAATGCACAAGCAACCCGCATACATTTTGAATAGCTCTTGTAGAAATGGCAAGTTCCAGATACGCAATTATATAAAATCTAAATCTAAAACCACTAGCGTACAAAATACTCTTCGCTACGATGCAGGATATTCCAAAAAAAAACATACCGACATAATTCTGTAATGAACGAATTTTGAGTGCCCTACAAGAGAGACAACTAATGAGCATTACTTACCGCACACTTGACAATCACTAACTCCTTTGATTTAGGGAAAAAAAAAAAAAAAAAAAAAACAAATCGCTGGTAATGTATGTTATGTTTCTGACAACATCAGCTTGCAATGGCTAAACAACTTTAACATCTCGACTAAATAAATTGAATCAAGTGACTTTATTCGGTATAGCTGGAAACTAAACATTATTTCTCGGATTGCTTTGTATATTAACAACCACCCCTATCGAGGTATCCGTTCGGAAAAAATTCCGATACGATAGTATCGATCGGAACTCAAAATGCGTCCGAAGTATCCGTTTCGGAAGAAAGTAAATGAAGCGTATAAACGCGTTCATTCCACATTAAAATATTCTGCAGCAATTAGTTGTCGGAGCTCGGAAAACTTCGGTAAACATTTTTGCCGTGTATCTGTCAACGCGGTTCCACACAATGCGACAAGGCGCGCCATATGTCATCGGGGAATTTTTCCGAAAGTTGTATCGAATATCTCGAATGGAATTTCTCCTATTTCGTACAAATTGGAGACAATTCCGTTCCGATCGGATACCTCGATAGGGGTGAATATGTTGATGAGCTGTCTAGAGCTATGTATACAGCAACTAAAAGTGCTCATAAAAGAATTACGTATACGCCTTGTATTCCGTAGGTGACGTATTTTAAACACGGACACAATATAAAGCGTGCTATTTTGTTTTAGGCCAAAGATATTCCACACTACAGACAATTAAATGTGTTAAAGCTGGATGCTATCGAAAGAACAAATTATGAATGGACAGCTCTCTTGACGGGATGCACACCAGCTTTGATAGGTGTCATCACTGGACACTGTCTAATGTGCAACAAGGCTTGGTGTATTTTCGGACGATTTGCCTAGAACCTGTTTGAAGGTTGAAGAAGAAGTACTCAACAGTATCCAAGGCCTAGCTTCTCACAACCATTCGTTTTGTGTGAGTTTCATTTTTGGAACGAATGGAAGGGATCTACTATTTTATGCCGATTCCAAACGGCTAATTGAGAAGCTCTAAAGACAGTTATACTCTCGGATGTTTGTCAGATGTTCGCGAGAGGTGGCGCAGTGGAAAAAAAACCCTAATTTGGAACTTGGGTTTTGGCGGGATTCGAACCTGGGACCCCTCGCTTAGTAGTCCCACACGAATTACCTACTTTACTTAAATGCATTTTTGATAGTATAGCAAACGAGTTAAAGGCCCATGTTCGATAACCAGTTTCTCTCTGTCCGACTGTATACTTACGTGGTAATTAGGTTAAAGCTAATAATAATAATAAAGGAACAAATCATCTTTTTGATTTTCTATATTTTTTTTGTATCTATCTCCGTGAAAACTTGTTTTCCTTTTCGAATAAAATATTGAATATAAAAATACAATTTGAGAATATTGTTTTTCTTTTAAAGTATTTTGTCAGCTTCAACAGCCCACGTTCAGGGAAAATCCATTGTTCCGAATATCGAATTTCGAATTTTCGGTGTGGTCAGTTCGGTTAATATTCACGTTCGTACTATTGTTTGAATTTAATTCTTTGGCATAAATTTGACGTAACGTCTACTTACAGGTCAAATACAGGTGCGGTGAAGACAAATATCCATCCAAGCTCATTTGATAACGTTTCACGGCACGGCTAATGAGTCTAGAGCTAAATAAAATATCTCTTAAGTGAGTTGCTGGTCTTTGGATTATATGTTAGATTTCTTTGGCATAAATTTGACGTGACGTCTACTTACAGGTCAAATACAGGTGCGGTGAAGACAAATATCCATCCAAGCTCATTTGATAACGTTTCACGGCACGGCTAATGTGTCTAGAGCTAAATAAAATATCTCTTAAGTGAGTTGCTGGTCTTTGGATTATATGTTAGATTTCTTTTGTTGTACTCAATTTTCACAGCAGGTATTCACTGTTTGTATTTTGCAGCGTTTGTAATGTTGCAAATTGTGACAGAAATTCCTGTGGAAACCTTCTCTACTCATACAAAATTTTAAATAAAACCTCGCGTATTAACTGTGTTTTCATTTTATTTATTTTTTTCTTCTTTTGTATCATTTAAATTTTATTAGAAAATTCTTATAAAATAAAATGCTTAAATTCTTTCTCTGAAATTCTTTTGTATTAATCGTTCCTTCATTTTTTATATCGCAAAATAGATGTATTCTTTTTATTTATTTCATTTGTAACAAACAGTTTCGAAATAACATATCATTTTCTTTATGTTTTAAATATATTTTTGTTTATTTCTTTCAATACCATGTATTTAAATGTTCAACTGGTTGTAGGTCTACTTTTGCCATAAGCAAAAAATTTAGGATTTTACTTTAAAATTTTTATTTTACTCGTATAAAACAAAGACATCATCAACTAAAAAATCGAATCAAGCATTCAAAATGTATACTTATTTGTAACGAATTACTAAATTAATTAATGAAGTACAATCAATACCAGAAAAACACGTAAGCCAAGAACACTAAAGCAAGTTATAACGACACTTAAAAAAGAAAAAAACATCATTTCTAAAATATAATTACATATTACTTTTATAAAAAAACTGAGGTAGATAACAATGTATGTTTAAAAAAGAAAACAATAATAAAACTGTTTCAAACAATTAATAAAACGGACAACTTAAATAAACAAAAGAGTATAAAAATAAAATTAAAAATAATCGGTGACAATATATTAAATATATTTTAACCCTACTAGTTGTTCTCATGCTAAACGTTCAATAGATTGTGTTTGCAAATAAACAGAAAACTTAATTTATAACAAAAAACACAAGGAAATTATCATTTTCAATTACTTAAACTGAGAATTAAATGTAAAAGTGCATAAAGTATTGAATTCTTTTTAATGTGTAATTTTACAAAATATATCCCATTGTTTTAGTATGCTACTCAATTCTAAATGGAGGATGAATTAACTTAGTTGATGAAAATTTACAATCCATGTTTTGTTTTTATAATAATTTACATTATATCACATCCACTTACACACCGAGACAACATTTTTTCAAAGTTGTTGTTTTCTTAAATTAATTTACAATTTCCTTTTTCGCTTAGTTTATGATTCTTAGTTTTATACGATTAATCGTTTAGCCTGGAATGTTTGGAAAGAATTAACTGTGTGTTTCTAAATTACGACATTTTCGTTGGTATAGTTGGAACAGATTTTGTTAATTCTATTACTCATTTGTCGTTTACAACTGTTGTAACGTTTGTAACCCAGTTGATAGGTCTCTTTTCTACCAATTGTTTAGTTTTGACCAAGATTTAATACCGCAAATGTCAATTTGGTAAATAACTATCGCCTTTAATAATACCTTCGGCTGATATATTTTCTAACTGAAAACAGATCATTTTATATGAAGCTTCAGTCAATATTATTCGAATTTGGAAAAATTAATGTTAAAATTCTGAATAAATAAAGGTAAAATGTTATTTTGTATAATAATTATTTTGTTTTTTAAGTAAAGCTGACGGGAAACGTAAACAAAGCCAACATTTTATTCATCTAGCACTTATGAGCAAACCTATCTGTCAGTTTTTTTGCACTGAAGTCAGTTGCTGCTTCTTTTTAATAATGCAAACAGTTTCATGACTTTTAGTTTTTATTACGGCCCAACAAAGAACAAACAATTAAGTTCTTTGTATGGCAATTGTTTTTTTGTAAGATATCTCCGAAAACATTTCGAAAAGTTGGCATCTATATTAATTTTCTGCATTTGTTAAGTTTCTATTCAACTTAATAATTAAATACATTTGGTGATTACAAAAGATTTATCTCAGAAAGAACGCATTCTCAATGCTGGCGAAAATAGTAAAGAAGCAGGGAAAATAAAAACTGTGGCCGTCTAAAGTCGATTAGATTATTCTGAACCAGAAACGTAAAAGCTAGATTGGTCGGTCGCGGTAGTCACTTATTACGTATGAATCAATCGAAATGTTACTAATCGGTCGAGAAATTCGGAACAAGATGACTCGGGTACACCTCAATAAAGGTCAAATGAAAAAAAAATGCACGTGATCAATCTAGGCCAATACAAATTCAGACATACAACGCACGACTGCGTGCTGTCAAACTAGTTAATTATGTCGGACAGAATAAGTTTTCACACTTCTGCATGGCTTATGTCGTTTTCCATTGGTACAAAAAATCAATCTTTTTTTTTTGATCTAAATCACTTTTCATGTTCCATTGGGCAAAAAAAATCAATCTTTTTTCGATTCGGAGCACTTTTTGCAGATCTCGATATTTGTTCAGATCTACATATACTGCCACAACACAAATATGCTTTGCACAGATGTTTTTCGGCATTTTAAGAAGTTTGCCTTCAAACCAAATGCGCATAGTTTCGTGAAAACCAAAATAACGAATTACATAAATAGCCACGGATATAATTTTGGAGTAATTATTATCTTCATAGTCTTCTTCGTCATCTGAAGACTACGAATCACCAAAAATATTAAATTTGTATCTACAACAGGGAAAACATTTTTGAAGTCGATATCCATTTGCGATTTTTGCAAAAACAAATGCAATTTGAACATCTGATATTGCTGCCAAATAACGTACTAATACATTTGTAAAAGCAGATCAATTTCGTTGCTCGTTCCATTGGCAGAGTAAAATCTGAGATCTGAAAGAGATTTCTGGTGGTCCCAATGGAAAACGACATTAGATAGGTTTTCAATTCACTGTATGAGTTCAGCGACTGAGTACCTACTAATGTCGTTGTTTTCCAGTGGGAAAACAACGATAGAGCAATTTTTCTGCTCTCGTAATCAGCTGGCTGTCAGATTTCATGTTCCATTTGCCGCAAAAAAAAAAAAAACTAAAAACTGTCAGACTAATTTTACGAATCTCGATTTCTGAGCTAACATTTGTCATTTGTCAAACTTTAAAGTGTGTTATTTTACGTTTTTAGAAAGGACAAGTTTTTGAAAAATAGACAAAAGTTTACATTTGGCCGCTGCAACGGATTTTAACATAAATTGAATAGATTTATACAAAGAAAGAAAGAAAAATCTCGTTTTATGCTCCATTGGCCACAACAAATCTCAAATCTGAGAGCAAAATCTGAAAATCCCAATGGAAAACGAGATAAGTTGACAGTTCGTGTATATGTGGCTGACGTCGAAAATGGGAGTTGCAACCCAGTCTAATTTTTGCGTTCAGTGTAGATTGAGTCCAGACCAATCTAGTCGAATTAAGATACTTCCAAATTGACAATTGCAAGATGCGAGAGTGAACTGGCAAAAATAACAAACACGAAATAAAATTGGTTAAAAGTTTTGTCGACGACAATATTTTCGGTCTCTCTTTGTTGCTACTTTCCGCCCAAGTTTTGCTAACAGAAGCCCAATTTAAAAAAAAAAAGTTTTTCTCCAATTTTCAAAATAAAAACCTAAATTCACCTGATTCTTCACTCGAGTAATTAAAAACAGTATACAGAAAAAAAAATCTTACTCAACACAAGCATTAAGATAAAAATGAAAAAAGAAACTCTTAAGAGCGGTAAGGATGTAGGAATATAGTAAATAATAAAAATTATACTATAGGTACTATTGATTAAAGCTAACTGGTTTTATTGCACTTACGAATGTTTAAAAAAATTTCACCTGTCTTGAGTATTTTTCTCGTCTTGTAATAAATAATATTATGGAATGTGGGTGGCTTGCGCTTAACTATTGCTATATCTTATTGTATGTATAAACGGTTGGCTTTTTGGTTTATGTGCACTCTTTTTCATTTCTTTTAACATTTCACTTAACGCACCGATATTGGTTACATTCCCTGTATTATTTTTTGGTTTTAATTGTAGATATATTTCAATTTGTAAAGAATGTATTTTGAACACATTGGGTTGGTTTCTTTTATTTTTTGTTTGAGGTACTTTTGTATTTATCTAAATTTGAATCAACAAAAAAAAAGAATTACTCGATCAAAGGGAAGAGGTGAATTTATGGGGAAAAGTCATGTTCCATCTATACCCTGCTATTTATAGTTATTCTTATTACTAAATATTAAAATAAACAAAATAAACAAAAAAAAAACACTTTAGAAAGATTTAAACAAAATAGAAAAGAAAATAACAAAACTTTCTTAGTTGTGTGTAAGTAGATTAGTATTAAAAAAGTTGTTTCTAGTAAAAATAACTATTTTTAGATAGTTTCATTATATGAATATTTTTAATGGTTCAGGTACAATCATTTCTATTTTTTTTTCTTTTTATATATGAGGTGTGTATATATATATTTACTATGTTGCTAATTGTTTATGCTATTTGTTCAGGAGCTTTGAATGTTATGAATTCTTTTTAAAGTTGTTGCGGATTATTTTTTGAAAAGTATTTAATTTTGTTGTGGAAAAGAAAACTGTTTACATTTAAGAATAAACGAAAAGTACTAAGTTATAAATACATAAATATGTAATTGTCAAATAAAAATTAAAAAATATGCAAGTATTTCGAGTTCCACCGATTCCCGTGATATCACTGAATAACTATTTTTATAGCGAGCGTGTACTGAGTCTGACTACACATGTGGATTGATAAAATTCGAGACACAAAAATCGGGTTAGATACTAGTATCTAATGAATCCACTCGCCAGAGTCAAAGTCTCTGGATGGGTTCGCAACAGGATAACAGTTGTGAGGAGCTCCAAACAAATAAATAAAGACGAACTCTATAAATAAATGTGAAGATCGTACGACATTTGAGGTGTCTGGAAAGGAATTGCAGCTATAATTCTCACATTCGCACAATAAATATGCGTGATTGGAAACTCTTTTTTTTGGGGGCTCTTTTTTCACCTAAAGCCAAAACGTAGCTACGGTTGCTGCTGCTCCTTCTTACAAGTTTCACGTCTTCTATTAAGCAACAGCCATTTTAATTCATAAGTAATGATTCTCAAGTAAGACTGATAAACTAATCAAATTGCCTTTTAGAGTAGAAAGTGTTCTTCAGAACTTCGTGAGGACATCTATCTTCTTCTTATAAATAAAATCTTAGAAACGGCCGAATATATTCAGGTGAATAGAGGCTTGTAGAGGATACCTAGGCCTACAACCTCCACTTTGTTTCAACTCTATATCTCTACAAATTCCGGAAAAAATTGGACAAGAGTAATTTATTTGTTCGTTTCGTTTCGAACTTTTCTTTGCAACGCTTTGCGTTCGAAAATACTGGGAGCGTTTATATATAGTAAATACCACCTTATAGAGGACATCTGCAGGTACAACTTAGGATATCCATTAACTCGATAACTTAAAAGGTTTTTGAATAAATATGCGAAATTTGAAACATTTCTACGATTTTCACCTGGGTGAGTTGATATGCACTTCATTCTCAAATCAAACATACTAACCGCGCAATGACATCTCTTTTAACTCCAGTGACGGAGAGGGAGACAGACAGAGACAGTATTTTGTTTGGAAATGTCAAAAATTTAGGAAAGGTTTGGTTATCTGTTTTGCTTTAATAAAAAAGTATCTATGAAAGAAATGTCGAATAGGTAGAGGTATTTTGAAATGGAAAACGCAGTATTTGGTATTTCAAAAAATAGCCACAGGACTAAAGTCTTACATGACTGCGTATTTGTATGGCTAATAAATTATCAATAAAAGCGGTTAATAGGACAATGCAAGATATACGAAAAAATAGCAGACTTTTCGGTGAAGTTACATTTTTGTTCTCCGATGATTTCAGACAAACATTACCCGTTGTCACAAGAGGTACGCGCTCTGATAAAATCAATACATGTATTAAACATTCAGTGCTTTGGCGCTACTTTAAATCACTGCACTTGACTCAGAATATGAGAGCAGTATCAGGGGATTCTGAATTTTGCAAACTTCTTTTAGATATCGGAGAAGGTAAACGTCCTGAAATGAATGATAACCATGACGTAGAGCTACCGGCTGCACTTTGCCAGGTTTAGCAGATTTTAATACTTTGGCCATGGGAAGTGTCTTTTTAGCACACACAAATGATCTAGTTTCTTACCTCAGTAATCTTATATTAGGGAAAATTCCTAGTGATACAACTTCGTACCTGTCCATATTTGCTATATTGCTTTTTGCAATCAAGATGAGGCCATGGCAGCAAATGTCACTAAGCGTTACATTAATAAGAAAGTTCAAGGTTCAAGTCCCTCACTAATTGCCGAAGGCTCCATAGCATTATACCTCTGCAATGTCTTTCGATGATTTTTCCTTCCAGCGATTATCAAAAAAAAAAAATTTACCCCCCACAAGACAGCAAATTTCTTAAATCTTTTTTTCCATCAACTGTTCTGAAATCACATTTTGCACGGGCGAAGCCGGGCGGGTACAGCTGGTATTTATATAGAACTGAAGTGTATCCCTCTGAGGTTCTATCGGTGGAAACCGATTACGTACCTACATACGAATTGTGTAATTTTGAAAAATGAAAACATAATATGTAATTCCTAATAGTAAGAATGTAAATTTAAACACAAACTATCTTTCTTAGTTCATAATATAAACGATTTCAAACATTTCTTCATTGTCTTCATCAAAGACTACACATCTGGGTTCGAATTTGATTCGTTATCCCTTGTTGCCTACATTCCGAAAGTACACATAAATACGTATAAGTTACAAAATTGTATTCGTAATTGTAATATAGAAGCCTCAATTTGTTCGTTACTCTTTCTTTTCTAATTATCTCTCGCTCATATCTGCGTTTGTATACAAAATAAAATGTTTTTTTTTTTTTTAAAATGTAGCCCCCATTTTAATTGTAAACCACTTTTTTTTTTTGTTTTTTAGTTACATTCGGCACAAACAACATCAATGCAACGAAAAACTAAATAAACAGCTGGAATGTATAACAACCATATAAATCGCAACTAACCTGATTGCGGTGAGTGAGAATTTTCAGGATCATCATCTGTGGGATCCACGTTTGGCCTTCAATGACTCCAATTGGTTTTCAGCAGTGGATTCGCAGAATTGTCTGCCTCTTGATTATGATGATGATTTGGAGGGTTAGGATTATGTGAAGATATACTACTATGACTGCTACTACTAGGATGACTGTCGGCAATTGTTGATACAGCCGCCGTGGAAGAGGCTTCATAACCAATTGTGCTACTTGTTTCAATAAGAGGAGCTTTAAATGAATCTTGGTGCTGATGTAGCTGGCTGAAAGTTAGTTCAGTCGGTGGATGTTGTTTATCATGCAACGACAATGTGTTGTTGTTGTTGTTTGTCAGCGCTTGGCTGGCGGTGCAAATTTTTAAATTTCCATCGTTCCTATCTAAGTTTGGGACGCCGTCGGTTGGGTGAAATCGTCTACTAGCGAGTACTTCTGATGAGTCGCGGGAAGATCGATGATTCTGGAAGATGAAAACATTTTTTTTTTCCAATTATCTTTGAACCCGTAAATATAGCACACTCTAGTAAATTAAAATTTACACTTGCTTACCTTGGGATCAGCGTTCTCCTCGCCATTATTGAGTGGCAGCAATAGTTTCTCCTCCGACAACGATGCTACACCATTGTCAATGGAATGGTTCAACTGATGATGAGGGAGAATTGGTGTTTGTGGCTGAGGAGGTGGTATCTTATGATTATTGTTAGAACTACTGTAACTATTTCTATTGTTTGTTGTATTTACATAGTGGGAGCAGCCATTTTGCATTGCTGCAGGCTGCCATTGGCTGTGGCGATTATTGTGTCGTTGGCGGCTACAGTCATCAGTGAGAGCTGATGGTATGCAGCCACCTACAACACTACTACTGCCACCGTTGAAGAAATTCGGTGAGGAACTAATTTTATTCAGAGCAAAACGATTCGAGTCAAATGGCGGATATTCAACTGCAATATCTCGTCTATGGTTCTTTGCAGCTACCGGAATGAAGAAGAGTTCATCATCATTGCCTTCGTTGATCTTTCTTTGTAGCGGTCTAATGGGTAACGGCGTTGAACTGCACAATGCAATCGGATTTTCATCGAGCTCAGTTTCGGCAAATATGCATTCCGAACTGTTCTCATTACGACGTGGGCAGCTACCGTTGCCATTGGGCAACTGTTTTGATGCCGCCGACATGTCCTTGTGTATTTGAAATTGCTGCGATTTCGGAATTAACGTTTGCATTTCATGGTATTCGTTCAGAGCGCTAGTCTCACCTAGTCCTCCAGATAGACCGCCACCACTGTCGCCGAGAAATCCACCCAGTCCGCTTGTTTCTGTGACACCACCAGCACCAGGGGTGCTCACTGCGCCGATATTCGATTCTGATTGAGAAGTTAATTGTGTTTGGCCGGAGCGCAGTTTAAATCTATGTCGTTGATAGATACATATCAGGCTGAAGATCAAAATACAAACGATAGAGAGAGCTACACCGATCACTACACCCCAATAGGTGTCCAAAATTGAGGCCGGCTCAACGGGAATCTTTTGATGAGAAATTTTGCGTAAATCGATGAAGATCGGAGCGCCTGCACCATTTTCACCAACGACACGAATGGTGACGTTGATTTTCGCGCGTTCAGTTATGTTGGGGAACTAATGGTAATACAAACAAAATATTAGGACACACATTCAAGTTTAGATGTGAACAAATGGTGAACATACCTTGAAGAAGGTTTCTGTCGAGCTGACATTAGCCTCGTGCGTTGTATTATTCACCGTCCAAAATATGCTATAGTGGTGGATCTTTCCGTTGGGATTTGTTGGTGGATCCCACCTAAGTATAAGGCCATCCTGTTTGGTAACTTTCTGGTTGGTTATTGTGCCGGGAGCTGAAATGAAAAATAAAATGGTTATTTCACACGAATGTAATTTGGGGTGTCGTTTTGAACGAGCTGGAAGACTTTATGGAAATGCATCCAACTAGTACTTACGATCTGGCAAGGTTTGAACTTCGACTTCTCCAAATGAATAGTGCTTGTTGCAGCTGTACAGTAGTACCTTATATTGCTTCTTGGGATGTAACTCTCTCAGTACAAGTTTTGATGATGTTGGCGTCCTTAAAAGCGAGTGCAAAAAATGCATTCATATATCAGATGCTTTCAAACAAAACTGCCTACCAACTAAATGCACTTACATGTCATCGCAATTCCTGGTAGTGTTTGCAATATCAGGACTTTCATAGACAAAATGACACACGTGTAAACATTTTTCAGTAAAATTATTCACAAATGTGAATGTTATGCTGCGGGCTTCAACTTGCGACACTTTAAATGGAATCGTTGCCGTCATCTCAGTGTCGTTTTCAATCTAAGATCAGGCACTGACTTGAGAAAGGCTAAATACATAGTCGTATGACTTACAGTTTTCCATTGTACATATCGAAAGTCCTGCTGCAGATCTTCGTTCTCGTTGGTCACAACTAATACCCGAATTTTCGCACGCAAGCAATTCCTCAGAAGTAGTCCACTCACATTCGATGGAACTACCAGACTAAAGACCTCCTCATCTGGATCATTATAGTCATCCGAGTCATTACGCGTTCTTTGTGCTTTGCTTAGGACATCTCTCGCCTGAGACTCGGTGAGTGGGATAACCTCCTGCAGATAGTTTGCAATGTCATCGTGCAATAGTACTTTTTTTACATCCGATGAGATACCGCGCAGATTGGGTTCCTTGAAGAATTCCCTCGGATATGGCTGTGTGAATGCGATCGAGAATTGAACAATAAAGAATTTAATCTTAAGCGCAGGAATGACCCACATCACGAACACATCTGGCGATAGGTGGTACGCTCGAATCGGTACTGCAAATGGAAAGGAAAATCTATGATCATTTGGAACCGATAGAAAAGAAACCGTTACTTACATCCCTGTGTGCAACAGTGGGCCGGTTCACTTAGATATGAGCTTACTATATTTTCTTCGGCACCACCCTTGGCTTTTCGTATGGACGATATCTTTAATAGGGCTCTGGTAAGAATGACAAACGGCTTGTAGATTGGCATCTGACCAGAAATTATGAGATATTCGGTATGATTTGGCTGCACTGGATTTCTTGACTCCCATGAGTACGGATTCTTTCGGGCAATATGCACACTGATGAAGTACTAGAGAGATATACACACAAAATCGTGTTAAGTATATTTACACTATCAGATACGATTCTCTTACCGGAGAGCTTCCACTGTGAAAGGTTACATTGATCGTGTTGGAGTTCAACGCATAACATCGAACATTACGCAATGGTTTTGGCATTACTTCCGAGACATCACGATGCGGCAGCCGTAATAGAGCTGCCGAGTACGTTTCTCCAGCTATGTTGCGTGCGAAGCATTGATATACACCTACGTCATTTAGATCGAATGACTTAATAGTAAGAGTGTTCCGCTGAATATTTATCGTATAGCTGCTGTACTCGGTCAGTAGTTTTCCATTGCGATACCTGAAAAGGGCCACCGATTAAATCACCTACGGTCTGAGGGATGACACACTTTGATAGCTTACCATGAGAACTCCGGGGGTGGATTACCCACTGCTGGGCACGAATAACTAACAAAAGCAGCTAGTGCACTTTCGTAGGACTCTAATGGTTGGATGATAACCGGCGGATCGGTTACAATCACCCGAAATAACTGAGAATCGTGTCTCGTTTTACACGTATAGTAGCCGTCGTGTTTTTCAAAAGTCGCCTCACGAATAGACAATTCCATGCTGTTGTTTGCGATTTTTTCCGACGGAGCTTCGACGGTCTTTTGAAACCACCATTCGATTATTATCGCATTGGAGGTAGCGAGGCAGCGTAGCTGAAGATCCGTTCTGGATGGAATATAGTGGACTTCATCTTGCAGAGGTGGTAGCAGTTTGTACATGGGCGATACTGCTGAAGTTTTACTAGCGATCTTAGGTGGTATGACGTTTACTGTTAACACGAATTTGCGCTCTTTTTTAAGCGCAAACGAATTCTGAGCCTTGCATCTGCAATAGAAAGGTGAATTTATTTAATTTGTTTCAAGTCTGATAGGGTGGAAGAGCATTATGTGGATCATTTGCGAAGCCAAATAGTGGAGAGTGTAGGTGTTGCACAGAATACGCGAAAAAAGGGGTTTTCTTTGGGAGTAAAATGCGTAGCGGATAGAGGATATGTGCCACTTAAGGACAGTAAGCAACTAGGGCGAGAACTAGATGTCGAGTTGTTTTACATGCTTTTAGAATGTTGTCCTAAATATGGCGAATCAGAGAAATATATGCCACTTTATAAATCTTATAGTTAAGACCACTTCAACCGAAAACATGGGCCCTTATTTGCTGCCATCAAAGAGTTCAGATCTTCAAATTGTCTGCAACTATAATTTCAAAGTACAATTACGTGCCGTACCCCCATTACTGAATAGCAAACAGCTCCTTATTTGTTGGATATTGGCGGCTCTAAGCCACACCACAAACAGACATGATCATTCAAAATGACGATTAATTGCAGTTGCAAAAGATGTATTATATTGCCGACACAAGACCCGAGATTATTACGTCCTTCCCCATTCCTATGGACTATAATAAAGTCATCTATTAGTGCACCTTCATACTGTCCGCGCACATTATTCCAACCTCGATGGATAAACATAAATCATAGCATAATACCCTTAAAAGGCGAAACTCAGTCATTGTATCGAGTGAAGAAACAAACGTCCAATTGAAATGAAACTCATTTACAACTCTAAGCCAATTAAAAAATTCGTAGAATATTCTTTTGTTTCTGCGCCTGTCTCCCCCTTTGTCTTCGCGAATCGAAATACATTAATTAAATAATAATTAGGAAGTCATGCCAATGTGTATAGCGTGTTCTTCGCACTTAATCATCAAATGTAATGCAACACATTATGACGGTCTTTAGGGCTAGAGAATGCCATCATCACAATCAAACTACCAGTCATCCGTTTGACCAGCCAACCATCATCAACATCATCCATCCAACATTCATGGGTCGATGTTAATCTCGTGTACAATTTCAAAATATTTAACGAGTTCTAATTACACGCCATAATTTATAGCTTCATAGTAAATCTGCTTTCGTTAGCCATGATCGTCTATTAGAATATACAAGTTGTCCAATTCAGATTCTGGACGAGATTGCAACGCCCCATGTGGTGACTCGCGAACAAGGAAGAACTTTCAGCTCCACATGAGACTAGCTGGCTAATCTTGATGATGATAATTGCTCGAGTTGTGTATATTACAACGTGCCCAAGTTCAAATTGTGTTGCATTTCAGGTAGACCCGACACCCGACCTCTCTGTTAGCATTTCACGACTCACAGCCGCAACAAATTATACGTTTTGTTTAATGCAAAAATGTAGAAGCCATTGCGTGTTGGCTGCAATCTATTGTGCAGATAATCAGGGGATTTGTAATACAACAATAGAGTATGTGCACGTGTAGGCGGCCTTTATCCAGTCACCCACGCAATACTTACTTGTACTTTCCTCGGTCAGCGTCGGTGATATTTTTAAAGACTAAACTTCCATTCGTCAGCGTAATGAATCTGCAAAGAAAACACATGTTATAGTGGAAGGACAATCATAGTTATAAGCATTTTGGTGGAGTTTCGATCTTTACTCGCCTGCTTTCTTTGAATTTCTTTTCGATCGAAACATTGCCATAGGTCCAGGATACGTTTGCTGTTGGTACACTTTTAACGGGACAGCTCAATGTTATCGGCATACCGCTGGTTGCAGTGATATTTGGATGCGACGTTGTGCGCTTGAATACTGAAACACAAACAAATTGAATATCAGTTAGATGAATTGAAATTCAAATAAAATTGTCAACACTTTACCTGCATACTCGACAGAAACACTCTCCGACAAAATAGCATGGTGCCCCCCAGCGGTTGCATTCACCAGGCACCGATAGACTCCTGTAGACTTTTCATTTGCTGGCAGACGAAGCGTTCCGTTGGAAAATACTTGAAAATCAGTGCGACGTGACGATAGCGTGTTGATTTCGATGCCATTGCGATACCAAATGTAGACGATGCGGTCAAGTGACACGTGATTATCGTCTGTAAAGAGAGAGAACATTATTTAAGAATCATAAAATTTCGAAAACACTTGTCAAGCTATGTAAATTGGAAATAAAATAACAGTCCATAATGAACTGAGACTACATTTATAAACTGGCTGCAATTAAGCTCGACATGGAACACAGCCAACATTAACATTTGGCGTAGAGCCCGATTTTTGATGCACCATGAATCGCTATTGAGTTCGATTTTGGTCCCCCCCTAAGTTAAGTTTGGCGACAACTAAACAATTATTAAGACATTCTTAAGTCGTAGTTATATTTGTTTATGAAATACACCTCAGCTTTTGATAAAAGGATAGTTCACACGAGCTTTTACCATCTCGTAGGTGTAAGGTGTCAGAACTGAGAAAAATCAGCTGTATTCTTAGTTAGAAAAAAAAAATACATCTTCATACTTACATTGCTTACGAGTGTAGTTTATTGAGGCCGAACACGGCAGATAATGTGACATGTTCTGTGATATTAACAGTCTCTTTACTGGTGGCCTCTGTATTTGAAGGAAGTTGTCTGTTATAGGGATTATACCGCGTGTAGCATCAACTGAAATGATAATAATTTTTAAATTCGACTGTAAGTAACAATGGATTTTATTCTGATTAAAGTAAACCATTATAATGAACAAAATTCAAATGAGAAAAATATGTGGCGCGCTTCAGCCCATTAGCTGATTGGAAAATACTGCAACATTAAAGTGGATGTATGTATTGTATAACGCTCCTTGAATATGTTAATCAATAAAAGCCGTACCGTAATTTTGACATTAACAGATGGAAAGTATCTGTCGGTTGTGGCAGCCTGTGTTTTAATGAGGCGTAATTTCAGTCAAGACTGAATCTTTTCACTAATTTTTTTGGGTCGAGACACAAGATTGTATTAACTTACACCATTTATTTAGTCTTTACAGCGACTTTGAAAAATGATTCAATTCACTGTTTTGGGCTTGATAGATTGCGGATAAAAGAAGAATAAGTAAATGCCCAGTACTTCAAGGCAGCTGGTGGCTAGAGGAACATTATCTACAATTCTATTAACCTAACTTGTCAATATCAAAAGGTAAGTCTGTAGAGTCAAGAATGAAAAACATTTTGCTGTCAGTTCTGAGCATTTATAAGGAAATACAACCTCGCATCCTGATTTATACCAATTGAAGTTGGAGTTAACAGCAGCGCTCCATTCTGGACTATATATTTAACTCGGTGGAATAAAGACCTACACGTATTTTTACAAAAAGTATTTTTTTAAGTTAAAAGACAACTTCATTAGTTTTCTAGTTTTGGTCCTGCGAACCAAATTTTCGTGGCTGCAACTAGAACGCAGACTGGCTAGCTCACTGGCTGGCTCAAAATGGGGCACTCTTAATAACTTTGACAAATTCCGGAAGTAGCCCTTTCATAGGACACATGACTTAACTAACAGAAACAGTTTTAAGCGTGCAAGAATCACCGTGCCTTTTAATAAGAATTTGTTCTCCAAATGAGGATCGTTTCATTTACCAAACTAACAATGCACACAATAGTACGCTCATAAATTAACAGTGAAATGACAAACTAAACCAATAAAAAATCAGCTGTTCGCTGTCAAATTGGATGGAAAATTTATGCCACTTTGAAAAACAATCTTCTAAAAAAGACTATTATAAGTATGACCACACACGTTTATCAAAAGTTATAGGTGGCCTTGGTTGTTGTTTTTTTTAACACCAATAATAGGCCACAAGCTACAGGCTATGACACAACAGTGGCGTGGCGTGAATGTTTTAAAATGGGAAGTCGAAGCAAAATTAATCACATATAAATATAAGAAACCTTACACCTGTGTACCTTGAAAGAAAATCATTCATTGTAAATTTGCAAATTGGGTTAACATTACTAAATTCACTTAAGTCATGCACTGCAATCTGCCAACTGAATTTGTAAACCAAAACACTTACACCTACCTCAACATCCTCACAATCAGACAAGCAGAAGTAGAATAAATCGAATAACTCGAAGAAAAGCGTGTTATTTTGTTCATTTCATAACCAAACAAGCACATACGACATACCCAAAACACAACCCAGTGGCCATGGCCAGTACCAGTAACAAAAAGAGATACAAACAAATCTTCACTCAGTACTCAGCAGTCAAAATGAACTTTGTGAGAACCGCGAATAACTCGAAGAAAAGCGGGTTATTTTCTACAATGGGTGTTGAACAAAGAGGTGTCAGAGTCAGACAAAGTACTCAGGGAAGAAAAAAAGAGATAACAAGCAAATTTTCTCTCAAAATGAACTATAAAGTGAGAACTTTAATAACCCGACTTATTTTGGGTTACCTTCGCTTTGTCGCCACGAGACGATGACGACGTTGTATGAAAATGGATCACACACGATTTTTATATGAGTGCTTTTGTGTGTGTACCATTTGGCGAGTATTCACATTCATTTGGTAGTGTTTCATGTATATTCGGTTTTTGGTAGATAGATAGTGTGGAGATTTCAAAAGGTAACTCGGTAGGAATCGAGTTATATGGACGCCACGCCACTGTGACACAATCATAGTATATGACTTTCGAACTTCAGTACGCTCCCTTTTTCAAATACGGAAGTGGTTAAACAGTAGGTTTGTTCCTTAACGATAATGCATTCGAACAAATTAGCCAAATTTGGTCAAACTTTGTTCCCTTAGGCAAAAGTTGGACAGAAGAGAGCCAAAAAGAGAGAACAAAACATTTCCCCTCCATAAAAAACCTGCAAATATTATCCCAAGAAATTTCTTTGGGCTAGGTGGTTATTGTCAAATCTTTGTTTTCATTATACTATTTTGTTCTTGTAAAGCATTAAAATAGATGTAAGAAGCAAAAGAATTGAACTTTTTAATTTCTTCAATAAAAACAATTCACATTAAGTTCCCTTCAAATAAGTTTCTGTGGTCAAAATGAACGACAGTAGATCCAGTGAGCTATGATTTCCACAAAATTGCACCAAACATCTCGTCAACCATTTCCCCTATTCAATATAATGGAAAGTACCATTGCGCCATCCGCCATTTTGTTTTCATGAGATTTATCTTGTGACCCTTTCAAAGCATAACGTCAAATAACCGTCCTGCAGCAATTTGTAACCACATCTGCAACATGCTTAGCCTTCGGATGACTCAAAATATTATTTTCTTATATTAACATTGACCTACAGGAATCTACCTAATTAATTCCACCATTTCCAAGCATGTTCACTTGACTTTATCTAAATTGAAAAGGGTTTATATAATTAAGGGAACAAGTTCATGATGAACACACATATCCTCTGCAACAAACCATTGATGGATTTTGTATAAAATAACAATTTGCTCTAAGATCAGCAGCCGTCGTCCTGTTGTTGTGCCATGGCTTTTTGACATGAGTCTTTTTTCTCTCGCATAAGATATGTATATCATTAATCAGGATTCACTTTGAAGGCCACATCGAAATGATGACGGTGTGAAAAGAAAAAAATGTATTATTCATAAAGTAGAAGCCCTTTTCCACATGCAAAACACTTAAACCGAATAAGCGTTCGTTTTATTTTAATTATTTTGATAAAAAAAGGATATTTATCTATAAATTTATAAGCAGTGGAAAACGCTTTGTACCACAAGGTGTATAATTTGATTACACACTTAATTTAATTATGTAGAAATAATTAGCTGTAGTTTTTTTTGCTGCGCTTAGTAAATTTAATGCAATGAACAAAAAAAATAATATAAATTCCGCATAACTAATATGCACAAAACCGGACCGTGGGCACCTGTTGGGCGTTGAAATGGTATCATCGAAGGTATATGAAGCCATGCTCATCAGAACATCATCAACGAGTGTGGAAACAATTTGAATAATTAACCTAAAACAACCGCATATTATCTTTAATTAGCGTTCTCTGCATCATAAAAGCTGAACGCTTTTTTATTCTCTCTGCCTGCAATGTGTCATTCGGAGTGTGTGTATTCTGTGATCCTTTGGCGTGATGTGCTAACGTGAAACCAGGAGTTCATCAGACACAGACTGCATGGGGACGCCAGCACAAAATAAATACACGAATGCATGTTGTTGGGTGCATATTTTTGACACTGTTCTATATACGTGGTTGGCATGAAAATTTAAACAACTCGATAAAGTCGGCGGGATACAAGTGAGGATGTCTAGAGATTAAGCTGCGAAATTTTGCGAAAGTTTTCGCCCCTCACGATGGGATGAGTGAGAATTTTGGGGACGTTTTTCTACTAAGCCAGTAACACGTAACACGTCACACGTTGGTTAGAAAAACATTTTTGTATCTAGATTATATGAAGTGCTTACACAAACAATGCAATCGATTTACATCTTCTTACAAATATTTCTGTTTTCCGCGCGACTTAAATATGAGGTCCCGTCTTTAGTAAAATAATCAAAAACCTATCCCACTAACATTCTTAGCTGCAACAATTGTTACATTAAGTTCTTAGAATACCAGTTGGCCTTTCTCGCTACCCAATTCATAAAAGAATTACCTCATTCTCCGCACTCGATCCCTAATTCGATAAATTCACATGATAATTAATTTAAGCGACCACTTCCACCGAATCACAAGTCATAACTAATTTACAAACGGATATCATAGCCGCTTGTGATAGTTATTACATCAACTGTCGTCTGCCAGTATCGCCGGCCCAGCGTGAGTCGTCTTATTACAAAAGGAGAGGTAGAACAAATGTCGACTGCAACCAATATCGAATCAACCCAAGAATTCAATCGAATTATTGTATAACTCAAAGCCTTATGAGTTGTTATTTGTAAATATCGTGAGGCAAAGTCATGACAAAATGAGATACCAAGTCGTTCTGCAACTGACCTTGCAAAAAGTGTAATTGAAGACTCATTATCTACGATTATTAGTTCAGGCTAAGTAAAAAAAAAATTGATAATTACGATGAATTTTATGTGATACAAGTGGATGGACAGGGCAAATGCGCAGTCATCATATTGGAAGCTCCCATCAGACGTCAATATGGAGCGCACAGTTTATTATGAGATATTGAGTTGTCCGCAATATTTTAGGCGCACGATTTAGTCATACATGTTAAAGAAACTACCTTTTTTAAAGTTTTATTAGTAACTAGCTGGAACATTGTTGCTAAAATATCTTGTCTAAGGTCCCGCCAACAATAAGTGCAGAATTTTAGCTGGCATGGGTTTCAAGAAAAAGCGTGTTCAATGTTTGTCAAGCTCGAGGCTACGTTGAAAAAATGTGTTGTTGTCTCTATTAATTTTTGTTTGCTTGATATATCAAAAATAAATAATCAACTTTTTACAAATTATCGAAATTAGCACAAAAAATTGCCAACGTGAAGTTAGTCCGTACTTTTTCTATAATGAAAAACGTTTATGCAGTTCGATAGACATTAGTTGTTTGTAGTGACATTTTTTTCGTTTGTAGTTCAACCGTTAGAAAGTTAGAACAATTTGAAAAAATTGTCAGTCCGCACTTTTGGCTTTTTGAAATAAAAACTAGCATTCGAAATCGTTGTTAGTTGTTTGTAGTGAAATTCTTTTTTCTCAGAAATGTCGTATTTTGGTGATATAAGGACATTTATGTTTGCACGTATAACTGCGGATTTCCAACAGAGGGACATTATTTCAAAATCACTGGTGCATAAAGCATATCCTAATATAAATATTAAAATTTCCGAATTCACTCACTTAATAAAATTTAGACCATTTGAGGCTCCCCTTAAATTGCGAAAAAAAGTGTCCAGTAATCCGGGCTTAGATTTCACATGAATCATAAACCGTGGCCGATTGCGACAATTTGTATTTTATTAGATTAATAAAGTTGAACACTTCGATAGTAGAACATTTTATACCTTCGCTTGCTACGGTTTTGGAGATAATACGGTTTTCCTTAAAATGGTTGGAACTTTCTAACGGGTGAACTACAAACGAAAAAAAAAATTCACTACAAAGAACTAAAACGATTTCGAATTCAACTAGCTAGTTTTTATTTCAAGAAGCAAAAAGGGCGGGTTGAACATTTTTTCCAACGGTTGAACTACAAATGAAACAAATTTCACCACAAACGAATGTCTATGGAAGTGCAATTGATTCATTCTAGAAAAAGTGGGGGCTAATTTCACGTAGGTCAAAAAATGATTTCTGTAAAGAAAATTTCCGATATCATCTAAATAAGGCAACATTTTTGACAAACTCAAATCTCACTGCGCCGTACTAATAACAAATTTTGGTGTCGACTTTAAATTTACGGAAGCTCACAATTGCGAAATTTTTATGGAAAATAAAACTAGAGTCGAAACTAAAAATATTTAGTTTACTGTCAAAAAAAAAAAAACAACACGATCGCTATGGATGGTACAATAAATCAGCTAAAATTCCCAGCGCTTCGAAAACCGTCACATAAAATTGCAACCACATTAAAGAAAAAAAACAAAAGTCTTTTCGCTATTTTTGTTTGTATTTGGATCTCTCGTATACTCTTCAAAAGTGGAACAACACAGAACACAGTTTTATCTTGCCATTTGCCAAGCCGCCAAATCACTCATAACCGATTGATCCGCCACCACAGAAGGACGTGCAACAACAACATCAATAAAGCGATCTTTCCGGCCACACACCATCCAGGAGGGAGAATAATCCCCACATAATGGAATGCTAATTGAAATAAGTATTTCCGTATATGCACATCTCCAGATGGAACCCAGTGCGAGTTTCTCAAAAGGAGAACCCGCCGACGATCATAGGAAATGCTATCTCGTGCTACGATCAATGATCGTTTTGCGAATAATAATTAGCGCGGAGGGTTTTATTTTTTTTTCGAATTTAATTCATGCTGCCCTGGCATTTGGGGGGAGACGTTTGGCTTTTTGCACTCAGCTGGAATTCGGAAAATCATTCGACGTTGGATCGTGCAAAATAGATGCAATTAGATATTTATTTTCGAGCTTTGGCACCACTGCTTATGTATATTTAAATCTAGTGCCTCAAAGCGAAGGAGGAATATCAAAATTAAAATAAAATACACAAGACGTTCATGAAGATGAAGAAAAAAATAAATAATTAATTACTTATATGCTGGAGCGGTTCCCTTTCTAGTTGAATACTGCCGACATGGAATGAGATACGATCGAAATGCATGTAGTAATTTATTTTTTTATTTTAATTGAATGTAAAGTGATTTGAAGTTATAGCTGTTTGGTGGGGGCGATTTTAATGGATACTCCTTGGGGGGCTGTCGGTACACTCACTTGATGGGTGGTTAAATTTGTTATTATAGACGACGTTTTATTTTGAAGTCAGTTGGAAGAAGATGAAGATACGAATTTCATAGGAGATTATTTGCAATCCGAACACAAACAGTAACAGTGAGAGGACGCCCAAGAGGTAAAGTCCAAATGGTCTTTAAAACAAATATCCGTCGAAAAGAAAGCTGAATCACTTCTGTCAGTAAATAGTGGACATTGGATTCTCGCATTGAGTACATAACAATGAAAGACCAGGGTGCCGCAGGAATTTTTGTAGGCGAGACAGAACAAACCACCCATGGAAATTAGATCAATGAAAACCTACAAACTTTGAGAAAAAAACAGTAAATCGATTTAAAGAAATAAACAGTATTTTGCGCAGCATAAATTTTATTCAATGAAAATTGACAAATACCTCCGAGCAATTCATTTGCATCTGAATCGTCTTCGTTTTCCATTTCTATATCTCTTTCCTTGATTGTTGTTTTGTATTTGTCCTTTGAAGCAATTCCGGCATTGTTTTGAGGTATTCGAAGAAATCAACGCTGAATATCTTAAGTTAAATTACGCAGTATTTTAGAGAAAAAAGTTTTGGAGTCTAAAAAACAGTATAATACTGCTAAAAACAGTCAAGATACGAGCGTTACGTATGGGTCAAATGGTTCCACTCGCACGCAAAACAAAACTGAAACGTCTAACAAACATCCAAAAGTATAAAAGTCCTGAGAAAGCTTCTTAGTTTAAACGAATAGTTCTGAAAAGAAAGACTACCTGCACAATCTGACAAAAATATGCGCAGCCTCCGACTGCCAATTCGTTGTACCTACCTGAAAGTGTCTTGTTTAAATCATTTTAAATCTTCTTTACAGTCAGTCGGGTTTTTTGGGTTTTTAAATTAACTTTTTTATTTCTTGCTTTTAGGTTTAATATGTTTTCGGAGAGTAAGTAGGTACGTTAGTATTGTAGTGAGTTCTTTAGTAGCGCTTAGACTCTTTAAGCGTTAAAGTTTTTTTTAGGTTTTTTTTTAGTTTTTTGAAAGGAAAAGTGCGAGTAAACTTACTTTTAACATTTCGAACGATAAGGGGAGTGAGAAAGTAAGTGTCCAGTAGCAGAGTTGAGATGTAGATGCCGCTAGGTGCTGGGGATGAGATGCGATGACTCCCCGAAAGAGTATTACATTCACAGTGAAAACATGTCATAAATTAAAACCACGTTGCACCATTTAGGCTATTTCAATTTCAATACAAATTAATATACTTGTGACTACCACTCAGTTGCATATCATTTGTGACTATTAATTATAATCACTAAATCTATTATACACAATTAGGTTTACAGTAAACGTCAGTTTTAAAATTTTAATTAAAATGTTCAATAACATGATGTTAGAATGAGTGCAAACTATTATTTTTGGTGAGAAATGTAAATGAGTATTTTTTTTTTCTAAAATCTACTAGTTAAGATTTAAATATTTCTAGTAAAGACTTTAAAATTTCGGAGGTCACGCTGACGTCATATTAGCGATGGAACTCCGGGGGAGAATACGAACCTTATGACACCTCAGTATTCAAAATCAAGCCTTAAAGTCTATTTAAAAGTATTTTCTTGTATAATGACACTTGTATGGATATGTGACTATGAACATTTTTAGTTTCGACTCTAAATTTTAGTAGTTCACAATGCCTAATTATTTTCCATACAGATTCGGCAATTGTGAGCTTCCGTAAATCTAAAGTCGACTCTAAAATTTATTATTAGTAAGTACGGCGCAAACTACAATTTTATCATATGAGAAAAAATATGTACAAAGTTAAATTTGAATAAATCAATTCAAAACTGTATGGCATGTGTAAAATGTGTCTAGATTTACAAAAAAAAAATTTTGTGCATTATTTTTATTTGTCAGCTTTTAGGAGTGTAGCTAAATCGCTTTACTAACATCTTTAAAGCACATCTATTTCATGTCGGTCGCAAATAGTCGCTTATGGAATAAAAATAATAATATTTCAATTAAAATAAATGAATTCATAACTTAATGCAGACACTCCGAAAGACCCCTAGTGTGTATACATCAGAAAGTAACTTATTTCGCAGTTCAGTGTATTCAATATCTTGACATTTCTCACTGACATTTGTGTGACACTTTTTTTTTTTTTTTAATTTATATTTTTATATTTATTTGTTAAGCCAATGACACTCCTGGCCTATGAATACAGATTTAATGACACCTCACTCTTCAAAATCGATCAAGCTGTTTAAGCTACAGGCCTTCATAGGATACGCGCGAAACACATAAAACTCCCTGTGTCCAGTCGGGTAAAAAAAAACTCAGTCTCAATCGATTTAAATACCTAAATTTACAATTACGACAATTTTCTCGCAAATTGAAAATTCTTGCCGCGAACTGTCACACTTTCTTCACAATCCACATAAAACAGTCGCGATCCACAAACCCCGCGAATGAAAAATTCGTGCGAACTTAACCTTCAACAATGAAACTGATTCGCGGGTATCTGCGACTTAAAAGAGTTTCATGTAAATGGAATGTCAGAAGCTACGAATATTCGCTTGTTCGCACTTCGCAATTCACTCTCCTGTGAATAGACCTTTAGTGAAATTTAAAATTCATTCCTAAAACTGTCACACTTTATTCACAATCCACACAAAATGGTCGCGATCCACGAACCCACGAATCAAGAATTCGTTCCAAGTTTATCTTTAAAAATGAAACTGAATCGCGGGTATATCTGCGACTAAGAAAAGTTTCATGTAAATGAACTGTCAGAAGCTACGAATCGCTTGTTCGCAGATCGCAATTCGCTTGCGTGAAAAGTTTAGTTTAGCCAACGTTTACTCTTAGATGGAATCCCCAACTACCTCCTGGCGACCGATCGCCAATTGACCAAATTTCCACCCGAAACAAACCCTGGAACATGCCACCAAATTTTGAGCCAGAAACCTACCGTCTAAGGAACACCACAATGTGCAAAGTTTCCTTACCTAATTCGGGAGTCTCGACAAGTTTGTCACATAAACAGCTACCTTCCTTACCTTACGTACACAGCAAAAAATGAATTTTATTGTTAAAAAAAAAACAACTCTAGCTGCTTAACTCGAATTTCTAAGCTAGAGAAATATTCAAAGCATCAGCTGCTTCCACTTAAAAGTTATCCGCTGTAAATTCATTAGAATGCACTCTATTCCTGGTGGCAATTCTCACGACATTCCTAAAACAAATATCGTTACCTAATAAAGAACATCACCCCAAATGCAGTCCAATGTGAGACGCCATTCTATTGTCTGTTTGCCTGTCTGTCCGGCACACAAGGAACGTGGTCATTCAAATATATATATTAGCACTAAAGTCAAATGCAAATGAACATCAATTAAATACATCGTTGTGTCGCTTGCGCTTCCCCCAGAGCCTAGACTCTGTCCTCTCATAGAGAATTCCAAGAAACAATCGAAGGCTAAATTGAGAATGGCTCCACTCCGCACCGCAGTTATATGTATCTACATTGTGGATTGTTTTTTTTTTTTCAGTTTTATTTTCTTCTTCTCCAATAGGTGAGGTGGAGAATGGAAAGACAACAAAAATGAAACCCCTGACGATAAAGAAATTGTCGTCTATGGCGCTGCGATCGAAGAGGGCCACAAAACGCTTGCCAGGCCAGGGTGAATACGAATCCGAATCCAAATCCGAATCCACCCGTAGAATGCTCACTGTCAACATGGTTGTATCTTAGTATGTTTTCCCAACTTCACATTCGATGGCAAACTGTACATGAGCTTACGCTTAACCGAAGAATTGTATTCCGTTTTCACGTCGAGCGTGAATTCTTTTACATTGCATAAGGACTGACTTGTGGCTTTGGATTACACGTACTTGCAGCGAAAGTCGTGATATCTACCATGGGAATGGGCTTTTATTTTTTAATTCCTCTCGGCGGAATTGATTTTTGTATGTTCCGCCTAAATTTGTAATATTAATTTTAATTTAATTTTTCTCTCTTTTCCATTCAAAGACCGTACTGAAAACATTCCAGATAGACGTATCCAAACAGACCTCGTTAAAAGTACACGCGCCGTTTTGCTGAAACCACTGTAATTCCGATGCGTGGTCGGAGGCCCGACTGTAATCACTTTCGTGAACAAAATGAGAAAAGTTTGGTAAAATAATGTTTTTTAATATTCCTCGCGAGAGGGGAAATAAATTTGAAACGAATTACGAAATGATTGTGTGGGTATATGGATAAATGGAATCAATCGAATGTAGATACCGCACGGGCCGCGATAATTCAGGGCATATGGGGATAATGGCAGACGAATCCTGTATTAATACCCCCCGTGGCTTGTTAATATAGAATTTTAAATGCGAGTCGTTGTCTATTTCGGGTTGGCTTCGAATATGTATCGGCGAAGAAATAGCGCCGTCTATATTTGATAAAATTGGGCGCTTCTTCTTCGATGGGGGGGGGGAAAACTTCAACCGCTGTATTCACCGTTAGTATAAGGTAATTTGGTAATGACACTTTGTAACTTTCACATATTGGATAGCGGAAGGGATGAATATGGAATTTATTTCACTCTAAGCTTGTTGGTCCATACTTATACTTAGTTGGCGCTGCAGTCCGGAATGGACATGATCCTCAACAAATAAAACGCCTCTTCAGTTAGCGCTCATGTCCCAGCCGTCTTAGACGAATGATGGGTATAATTTTCTGACCAGGTCGATGTCCCTGTTTAGCTCGTAGAGTGCGCTGTTAAATCTTCTACTCCAAAGCCTCTAAACACAAACGGGTCCGAAAATTACTCGAAGAAATTTGCGTTCCAAGAGACCAAAGAGACTTCATCCGCCTTTGCTAACGCCCATGTTGCTGTGACATAAAGCAGGACTATGAAGATGGGGGTCTTATGGGGAGTCTCCTTAGTATTTCTCAATCACCTTCTTAGATCAAAGTAACAGCCGATGGTAATTTTCAGAGTTATCAGTGCAGCCAAGGTAGACACAGTCCGAAGTACTACCAGACGATCACTTATACATATTCATCGGCAAAAGTATTTTGACAGAAATTTAAGTCGCTTTTTGCGGCGAATAGTTCCTAGCGGCTTGTAATGCCCAAAAAACATGTGCAGAAATTCTGGACGCAGCGCAGAGTGCAGTGCTGCAAGTAAAACAGATGTGCAGTAAATTTTTTGACATGCACTTCATAGGGCTTGATGTGTTTACAAAAGGCGATGATGCAAAATACTTGAAATTGCAATTTATTTTCTTTTGTGTTGTGGTACGCTTGAATTTTGCGGCAAATTGAGAAATAGAGACATGTTGCAGTGAGTGCAGAATTTATGTGTGCCTATATCAATACAAACATGCTTCGCAGTGCATTCTGCACAAATGTGTTTGGGCATAATAACTGGGAGTGACCTATGATTGTCTGAGAGACCATTTGAGACCCTTGGCTGGACAGGTCATGCCTATTTGTGGTTAGAGTACGATATTTTGACTTGCAAAAGTATTTTGACAAACTCATTTTTCAAGGTTTGTTTGGCGAAGAATGATATTATCGTTTGAATTTAAATTAAATTATGATAGAGTTATTTAGTACAGGTCCATTTTGATAAAAATTTGGTGAAAACCACGCAGTAAAATATGGAACGAGTAGCGTTCTTTGTGTTAAAAAATAGGAGAAGAACTTAATTTGTCGAAGCAAGCTGTAAATATCCAAATTATTAATCGCAAAAGAGCGTAAAAACGACAAAGTTATATACCGAAGAAGGTATGGACGATTCATTTTGGGGAAGTTTGTTAAAAATCCAAGTTGAACTACTAAAATTCTCGAGCTTACAATGAAAAAAATAGCTGAAAACTCGATTATTCAGAAAATTCAGAGGCGACTTGCTGAACTCGATTTGCATACATATTCTATAAGAAAAGTACCCTATGTACGAGTAAATTCGGAAGATAGAATAAAGCGGCTACAATTCGCTCGAAAAAAAAACCCATAAGTTTAATTGGTTTCATGGACCGACGAGAGTTCATTTGAGCCTCCGTAAATTACGGTTCACCGTAAAGATTTCTTCGGATGCCGAAAATAATTCGTGAAAAATATGCACTAGTCGTTGAGACCAGTTTGGAATGTTTTAGGGTATACAGGGCGATATACAGTCCAGCGGTTGAGCAGATTTGCTGTCAATCGATGGATTGATGATCGAACACAAGCTTTAAGCACTTACGCATTCCCATCTGGCGATAAAATAATCGGGCAGTTATTTATTTTCCGACAGGATAACGCTCCTTGCCCAATCGTGATGCAACCTTTACAGGATATTGTTCTAGAAACACAAAACTTGTCACCCCGAGGCGCAGATTTAATGTTATTAAATATTTAAGAGGTTGCATTACAGGGGAAAAACCTGTTTATATGACACTTACCAGAGTGGAGATCGTTTCTGCAGTAAGAAGATTATGGGATAGTGATGCCGATCCGGATCGACATTTCTTATGCCAAAACTCGAACAAAATGATGCCTTTTCAAAGAAATTATCCCTTTTTGGTAAAAAAAAAAAAAGGGAAAAGATAAAAGAAGTGCAACGAATTTACAAGGTGATTGAAATTTGTGAACAAAATTTTGGCCGATCGATAACTAATTTAATCATTTTTGACCTCTGTAATCCAAGGTTTGGCTTTGGTGAGTAAGTCAAGTAGATAATGGGACAATAGAGAGTGCAATAGGACAGATTTCTTCCGCCAAGGAGAAAGAACCTCTAAAACGGTTCTGAAAGGAATCATACTGTGAGGGAACTCTTATGAGGGAATATACCTCTCTGAGGCGTAAGCAGGGGTACAATAGACCAAAAGGTCGCAGTACAATAACCCCTTTCACACAATAATAATAAGCACTTCCAAACAGTTGTAAATGAAAATTAGCGATGCGACTTTGATTAAAGAATGTACCAGATTTCCAAATTACAAATTAATTATGAATTGATTGTAAAAATCAATTTACAGGAATTATGCTTTTTTTCTAAAAATTATTCCTCATTGTTCTGTTGGCATCACTGTTCTGGGATGACGTTTCTGCAGAAATGCTGCAAAAACTCCTCGAAAGGGTTCCAAGGCAATTACAGAAAGTAATTGAGGCTAAAGCGGATATATTTTTTTATTCAATTATTTTACTTTGTTCTATTTTAAATTTTAAATTAAATTTTCTTTTTAAGTAAAACTTATGTGTCAAAATAATTATGGCAAAGTAAAAAGTTAATTTTATTTATTTTAATGAATTTGAATAAATGTATAATTAAAAATAAAAATTGCATAAATTTCGTTCACCTGTTGATTAAGTAAGCAAAATGTGTATTAACTTGTGATCACTTCTTCTTAGAATTCATAAAATTGAACTATCAGTTTTGTGAAGATATTTTTGCCGATGAGTGTAGTAGATATCTCGTTTTGGCAGATGGCCTATTGATGAAGTATAAATGGCATGTCCCCGACAGACCGACGTCCTCTGGGTAGACGCAGATTTCGCGAAATTATCCCAACAAAATTGTAACAGATATTGCTTCGAAAAGTACTTTTTTTTCAATTTAAACTTAAAAAAATGAATAGTTTATTATCCATTGCATGTACTCACTCATTTTTATCGACTGTAAGAGTTCAGTTTAATAGCATTCCATGCTGTGACTAGACCCTTGTCGTTATAGCCCAAACGTGTTTAATAAGGCGGAACCCGTTCGCGTAATGAAATTCCTTAAAATTAAAAACACCACAACTGTACCGTGTTCATGTTCATGTTACAACAACAGCAACATCACCTAATCCCCCTTTGATTCATGGCCAGCGCATATAGAATCGCAGCTTCCAGCTTAACTGGTGGCGGCTCCCATGCACATGCATCGGAATTTCGCAATATACCATTTTCGTAATAGATCCTAGATCTCCCATCGGAGACTAGTAGCCGTGTTCACCCCATCGGGATATGATGGCCATACAACATCCCAAAGTGGGATGGATAGGATAGTTGCTCCCAATTTACTTGACTGCATAATAACCTTTTGGTCTTCCCTCCGTGTCGGCCCTACTTTGTCTACACACAGTCGTGGTGTAGATTTAATTTATCTCGATGCATGCTATACCACCACATTCCGGGTCTCAAAAACTGGCCCCATTTCTTCCCATCCATCGTTGCGCAACAATGTTTTCATTCGAGCGACGAGATGTAGCGCAGCTTCGGGACGAAATACATGTCCGCCGTACACTCTATCCGCAACACGCACACCACATCGCGCTCTGTACTTAACCAACAAGTCAGGCCAGAATCTTTGAATAAATAATTTGCAGCATTCCAACGTGAAGAAGAATGCAACCAATGAAGAGTATCTACTTGTGGTGGATCAAGAACTTCAACCCACACTACGGATAGGTTTTCCAATATAATCGCAGACGGAAGATGCAGAACTTCTCGGAATTGCACACAATTTGCATAGTTGCATCGCGTACTACACACAGATGCATGTTGTGAGGGGAGCTGTGCTCGGGATTGTTTCCTCATTCCTTGGACCGCGCACCATTTCACGCATCCCGCTATGTATACGGTCTCCGGGCAGAGAAATTCCGAAATTAATTGGAGCAATTTACATCTGCTCGAGGGGTGGGGAGGGAGTATGCACTCCATTTTTTTTTTGTTTCGCGCATATAATTGATGCAATAAAAGTCTATGGCGAAATGCCTAAGCGAATTGTGCGCTTAATGCCTGGCGGCATGCAGCGAAAGCAGTTGGCTATGGCATCCAGCAGCACTTCGTAGACAGCAGCGGCCAACTGGGCTAACTGGCAATAAATATTGACTGCCAACTGATTGCCAGCGGGTATATTCGTCGATTGTCGTCTGTCCGATTTAAGTGCGCGCCACAGCGTGTACTCGTATAGGCCGTTTTCTGAAGCGCGTTCGGTTTGTTTTCAAAACACACATGTGTGATTATCATTTATTTGGCGAGTATATCTTTGTCGATCATGTGGCCAGATAGCAAGGGGTGAAATATGTATCACCTATGCGATTGCCGGCTGGGGTTATAAATTTTAATATTCAGCAGAGAGCCAGCTCGCATGCAATGGTAATAGAATAGCAATAGCGATTGCTCTTTGATCAGTTGTGATTTGTTGTTAGCGATTTGTGATTATTATGTGTAAGGAGATTGCATAGAAGTTAATCACATCCATCGGTACATGAAATCCTATCATATTTCCACAATCACATTATACCTTTCCATACATTGCACGATCCATTTCGCTTGCACACCACATTTTACCTTACATTGCACTTCGCACTTCCGACACATCTATCTACCTACATAACAGAATCACTCGATCAGCACTTCCCATTCCAAGTACATTCACCTACCTTTTTATATTGATAAGCACTTTTGTAATTAATATAATTATGTACCTATGAAAGACGAGTGCGAAAAATGAAAAGACAGAATAAATTCGATCACCCAACTGAACAGTTGCATTTTATTCACTGGCGCCCAACTTAACATTCGCGAAGTATTGTATGCTCCAAACATCTTCATAAGAAGATAATAGAGCTAATAATAATAAAAAACTCGTATGAAGTTAATACAAAAAACGCGACGGACCTCAAAACGCCCAACCCATTTTTCGTGAAGTATTGTGTGCTCCAAAAATCTTTATAACAAGATAACTGAGCAATTATAAGTAAAAAAAAAAACAAAACACAAAGAACACGAAGAGCTCAACACCCAACCATCAACGACCACTCATCAAAGACCATCCATCAAGGAACAATCACCAATCACCTAACCTGGAGACAATGCAGATCCTACTAGTGCTGTAAGCATATACTTAAGTTTAATTTAAGAAAATTGTCTAGGAAAGATAATAGTGAATAGAAGTTAGTAGTTTAGATTAAGTGAGCAAAAAGTTTTTTTTCTCTCGTCATCAAATCAAAGATTTATCTAATTTTCCAAACTAATACACAATAAACAAATAAATAACTATGACTTCACAAAGTAACTCTGTACCAACAAGTGTTCTTTCAACCGCCATAGAAGTCGCAGTAGAAAGCGCTTGTGAAAATGTTCTCAAGCAAATGATTCAAATATCTACCGGTAATGCTCTGAAACAAGACGATTTATTAGCAAAGGTTAACGCTCTGACAGATAGATTAAAGAACCTAGAACCTAGAACAAGTGAAACAATTTCCAGTTATGAACCCATTTCCGTTACATCCAATGCTGATTGTTCGGTCACATTAGATCTAGTAAAATCACTGCCAGAATTTTCAGGTGAACAAATGCGTTATCTTTCTTGGCGGCAAGCAGCCCACACCGCAATTAAATTATTCAAGCAATATGTCGGAACCGAGAAATACTACCAAGCAGTTGCAATCATTAGAAACAAAATAACAGGACCTGCTGACTTGATAATTTCCTCTTTTAATACTGTACTAAATTTTGACGCTATTATAGCTAGGTTAGATCACACATATTGCGACAAAAGACCTTTACATGTGCTAGAAAACCAAATGAGCATCTTATGTCAGGGACGAATGTCGATTTCTGATTATTATGATCAAATTGAAAAAAATTTAACATTAATTGTGAGCAAAATTACAATGGAATACTCAGGAAATGATCAGCTTATTACTTCCTTAGCAGCAAAATATCGAACAGACGCATTACGTGTTTTTATTTCAGGCCTTAACAAACCAATATGCAATATTCTTTTCTCAGCTGGTTGTGAAGACTTACCCTCTGCATTAGCCAAAGCTCAAGAGCTTGAAGCAAATCAACATAGATATGAATTTGCAAGGGCTTTCGATAATAATCAATATTCCAAAATAGCTGACGCTTACCATCGAAGCACACCGCATTATAAAAGAGTTGTTCACAAGATTCCTATCCAAACGAAAAATAACTTTCAACAAGAAGACGATCATATGAGTGTAGATCCTTCATCCTCTAAATTCCGATATAATTCGAGACGTATTCCACAAGTGCAAGTACAAAATCAATACCTACCCAACCCCTCAAAAGCACCCAGCAATATTCAAGAGCCTCAACAATTTCAATCGCATAATTCCAATAGACCTCCGAAGCGCCCCCATGACTCAGATAGGGCCAATCTTCCCAAAACTCAGCGTATAAATTGTATGCAACAAGAAAAGATATACAATAATACCGAAGACAGTGATGACTACGACAATGACTATGAAACTGAATCTAACCCCGAATGCGATGATGAGATTAATTTTTTAGAGTAACTTCGGCTCTACCTTACGTTGAAAAGAGACTCAATAGATCAACTACACTGAGAATCTTAATTGACACGGGTACAGCCAAGAATTATATAAAAGATATACCGAACTTAAAAAACGTCATTCAAAGTAATACACCCTTCAATGTTAAAACCCTAAACGGGCAAAATAAAATTTCGCGTAAATGCAAAATAAATTTTTGCGGGATAACGACTGATTTTTTTATTCTTCCCCAACTGAAAACATTTGATGCAATAGTCGGATACGATTTCCTCTCCCAAATAAAAGCTAAAATAGATACAACCTGCTCCTTACTGACATACGAAGACGGACAGTTAGAAATAAAATATTTTAAATGTGAACAAGTAAATAACATTGAAATTGATACAGCATCAGTCCCAGAGAGCATCAAAGATAAATTTAAAAATTTAATAAAAGAATACTCAGAAGTTTTCGCGCAACCCGATGAAAAATTGCCATTTAACACAAACATAAAAGCATCCATTAGAACTTTAAATGCAGAAGCTATTTACTCAAAACCACGACCATACAATATGTCTGCGGCTCCATTTGTAAACAAAGAAATCAAAAGATTGCTAAACGATGGAATCATACAGCCATCACACTCTCCGTACAATACCCCCATATTAATAGTTGGCAAGAAAGGAACGAATGAAGATGGTACTCCCAAGTCTAGATTAGTGTTTGATTACAGAAAGCTAAATGAACACACAGTCCCAGATCGATATCCAATTCCCGAAACCTCTTTTATCTTAGCTAATTTAGGTCAATCTAAATACTACACAACAATAGACTTAAAGTCAGGGTTTCACCAGATACTCCTAGATGAAAAGGACAGGGAAAAAACTGCATTTTCAATTAATAATGGAAAATATGAGTTCTGCAGATTACCTTTTGGGTTGAAGAATGCTCCCAGTATATTTCAACGAGCAATCGATGATGTGCTAAGAAGTGAAATAGGTAAAAGGTGCCACGTATATATCGACGACGTGATTATTTTTTCTAAAACAGAAGAAGATCATATAAAAGATATTGGTATAATATTTTCCAAACTCTTCGAGGCTAACATGCGAATCTCCCCAGAAAAATGCAAGTTCTTTAAAAGTGAAGTAGAGTTCCTAGGATTTCTAATATCGTGTGAAGGCATTAAAACATGCCCCAACAAAGTTAAAGATATAGTTAATTACGAAATACCAAAATCACTGCGGAGCTTAAGAGCTTTTCTTGGGCTTTCAGGCTACTATCGCCGCTTCATTAAAGATTACGCGCAGATAGCAAAACCATTAACCAAGTACCTTAGAGGAGAAAATGGTACTATGGGCTCAAATAAATCCAAGAATGTAAAAATCCAACTTGATTCTGAAGCCACAAGTGCTTTTAATAGAATAAAACATATCTTAGCATCAGAAGATGTTTTATTATTATATCCTGATTTCCGTAAGCCTCTTGACCTGACCACCGACGCGTCGTCACAAGCAATTGGAGCTGTTCTCTCTCAAGGAGGTAGACCCATCACAATGATATCTAGAACCTTGAGTAAAACTGAAGAGAACTACGCTACAAACGAGCGCGAAATGTTAGCGATAGTTTGGGCATTGCAAACGCTTAAAAATTACTTATATGGCGCTCCTATTATTAATATCTTTACTGATCATCAGCCATTGACTTTCGCGATATCAGATAAAAATTCAAACACCAAACTCAAAAGGTGGAGAGCATTTATTGAGGAATACTCACCGATTTTTCACTATAAGCCAGGTAAAGAAAATAAAGTGGCAGATGCGCTATCCCGTCAATACATTAACACTTTATCCACTTCGGAAGAAACTGTTCATAGCGAAGAATCCCTAACAAAAATTATTCCATCCGTAGACAATCCTATCAACTGCTTCAAAAACCAAATCTTTATTCTTCCAGGCGTAGAGACCAGTAAAAAAATAAAATTAATTTTTCAAAAACAAGTTAGACACATAGTTACATTTTCATCAATACCAGAGCTAATAAAACTATTAAAAAACGTTCTTAATACTGACATAAATAACGGAATTTACTGCGATCATGAAACATTAGGACAAATACAGAACGATTTAATGAATTCATTTCCAAAAGTCAAAATGAAATACACTAACAAACTAGTACAGGACGTATTTAACAAAAACGACCAAGACGATATAGTAGTAACCGAACACAACAGAGCACACAGAGGACCAAACGAGAACTATAAACAAATAATTTCTGAATATTATTTTCCCAATTTAAAGAAACTATGCAAAGATTATGTATCTAAATGTAAGATTTGTAAAGAAAATAAATATCATCGTAGGCCAAAACAACATCCAATCGGTGCAACACCCATTCCCACTAATGTAGGAGAAATCCTTCATTTAGATATTTACAATACAGGACAAAAATATTTCATTACATGTGTCGACAAATTTTCCAAGTTTGCTATCATAAAACACATCGTTTCTAGAAACTCTACTGATATAAGAAAACCCTTAATAGAAATCATCTCGCAATTTAGAAATCCGAAAGTAATAGTCACAGATAACGAAGGAGCTTTTACATCCATTTCAACGCAGGCACTATTAGAAAATGAGTTCAATATCTCAACACACTCAGTACCAGCACTTCATAGTCAAAGTAACGGCCAGGTTGAACGATTTCACTCAACCCTTGCTGAAATTGCACGCTGTACAAAAGAAACAACTACAGATGTTGTTGAACTCATGCTTCTTTCAACCCACAAATACAATAACACGATCCATTCAGTCACCGGTTATAAACCTGTGGATATTTTTCATAGTATTTCTGAACAACTGAAAAACGAAATTACTTTAAAACTCAAAACGAGACAGGCCAAAGATCTGGAATATCACAACAAAAAGACTACACTTAAAGAATTCAAACCAGGCGATAAAGTTTATTTAAAAGCAAATAGAAGAATCGGAAATAAGTTCTCAAAAATTTACAATGAAAAAACAGTTCAGGCAGACTTAGGAACAGCTGTAGTAATTGACGGACGACAGGCACATAAAAATAATTTGAGATAAATTTTCTTTTTCCAGATTAACTATTTTTCGTTTAGTACATACGAAAATAATGGACTATTCGAATGCAGAATTTATCCCAATACCTTCAGGCGACGTAGCAATTTTCGAACATTCCTTCTATTTAAAACACTCAACCAACTTTTCCGAGCTCGATGCCATCATTGCTGATAATACCAAAATTATAAACTCTCTTGAAGATGAAAGAGATAGGGAAATACTGCAAGACGATGTTAAAGAAATAGAGCGCTTACTTCGAGTCTTAAAAACTCCTATGAAAATTCGTAGATCTATTGATTTCATTGGATCTGCCATTAAGTTTGTTGCAGGAGTACCAGATCATCAAGATTTCGAAATTCTTAGATTGCAAGAAAACGAATCAGTAAGAGGAATTAATAGGCAAATAGAAATTAATAAAGAAATAGAAAATAAATTAGATGAAATTACTGACAGAATTAATAAAATAAATAATATCAACAATAATCAAATTACAATAGACTATCAAATATTAACAATGTTGGTGACGAGAAGAAACAGAATTGTTATTGATAACTTAAAAAATAATCTGTATGCTCTTGTACTAGCAAAACACAATATTGTTAATCCTTTAATGTTAAATATAGAAGAAATAGAATTCATTAATTTTAAAGAAAACACTGCAACATCCATACGTGAATTGTTAATCATTGCAGATGTCAAAATGTATTACCACAATGAAACACTTGTATATCTAATTAAGATCCCTATAGTTAAAAAAACTTGTAAACTTTATGAAATATCCCCAGTAATGCATAATAATAAGATATTAGACTTAAAAAACAATTTAACTGCGAATTGCAATGAAAATTATTTTCCCCTACACAATTGTAAAAAAGCTATTTCCTACACATACTGCACAATTAATAACGAAGATACTTGCCTTTCCCAACTCCTAAACAACCACACAGCCAACTGCCCAACAACATCAGCCGACCACTTGGATAAAATTCAATTGCTTGACGATGGATTAATAATAGCACGTGACGAGAGCTTACTAATAGAACAAAAAGGCCAACGTATTCGTGTAAACGGAACCTTTCTAGTGACCTTCGAGGATCGAATTGTGATCAACGGAAAACAATTTGACGCAACTCGCCCGAGTGAAGTTATACAGTTACCAGCACCCAGAAAGATAATTTTGAACGAGACTGAATTTCAACAGAAAGTTTCTTTACCTTATCTACATAAACTTCATATTCGTAACAATGAACGAATTGAAGAATTTAAAGTTACACTGCAAAATAGCAAATGGACCTGGTATGGAGTTATTGGAACCCTCCTCTTGATAATTTTGGTGATATTATACGTCAAAATAAAGCCTAAAAATATTACAATAACAACTACGCAGCCCCAAGCAGAAACGCCAGTTGATACTGAAGCAATTCGAATGCAAGTCCATAAAATATTGAACAGAGACGTTCAAACTTAACGGAGGGAGGAGTTAATCACATCCATCGGTACATGAAATCCTATCATATTTCCACAATCACATTATACCTTTCCATACATTGCACGATCCATTTCGCTTGCACACCACATTTTACCTTACATTGCACTTCGCACTTCCGACACATCTATCTACCTACATAACAGAATCACTCGATCAGCACTTCCCATTCCAAGTACATTCACCTACCTTTTTATATTGATAAGCACTTTTGTAATTAATATAATTATGTACCTATGAAAGACGAGTGCGAAAAATGAAAAGACAGAATAAATTCGATCACCCAACTGAACAGTTGCATTTTATTCACTGGCGCCCAACTTAACATTCGCGAAGTATTGTATGCTCCAAACATCTTCATAAGAAGATAATAGAGCTAATAATAATAAAAAACTCGTATGAAGTTAATACAAAAAACGCGACGGACCTCAAAACGCCCAACCCATTTTTCGTGAAGTATTGTGTGCTCCAAAAATCTTTATAACAAGATAACTGAGCAATTATAAGTAAAAAAAAAAACAAAACACAAAGAACACGAAGAGCTCAACACCCAACCATCAACGACCACTCATCAAAGACCATCCATCAAGGAACAATCACCAATCACCTAACCTGGAGACAATGCAGATCCTACTAGTGCTGTAAGCATATACTTAAGTTTAATTTAAGAAAATTGTCTAGGAAAGATAATAGTGAATAGAAGTTAGTAGTTTAGATTAAGTGAGCAAAAAGTTTTTTTTCTCTCGTCATCAAATCAAAGATTTATCTAATTTTCCAAACTAATACACAATAAACAAATAAATAACTATGACTTCACAAAGTAACTCTGTACCAACAAGTGTTCTTTCAACCGCCATAGAAGTCGCAGTAGAAAGCGCTTGTGAAAATGTTCTCAAGCAAATGATTCAAATATCTACCGGTAATGCTCTGAAACAAGACGATTTATTAGCAAAGGTTAACGCTCTGACAGATAGATTAAAGAACCTAGAACCTAGAACAAGTGAAACAATTTCCAGTTATGAACCCATTTCCGTTACATCCAATGCTGATTGTTCGGTCACATTAGATCTAGTAAAATCACTGCCAGAATTTTCAGGTGAACAAATGCGTTATCTTTCTTGGCGGCAAGCAGCCCACACCGCAATTAAATTATTCAAGCAATATGTCGGAACCGAGAAATACTACCAAGCAGTTGCAATCATTAGAAACAAAATAACAGGACCTGCTGACTTGATAATTTCCTCTTTTAATACTGTACTAAATTTTGACGCTATTATAGCTAGGTTAGATCACACATATTGCGACAAAAGACCTTTACATGTGCTAGAAAACCAAATGAGCATCTTATGTCAGGGACGAATGTCGATTTCTGATTATTATGATCAAATTGAAAAAAATTTAACATTAATTGTGAGCAAAATTACAATGGAATACTCAGGAAATGATCAGCTTATTACTTCCTTAGCAGCAAAATATCGAACAGACGCATTACGTGTTTTTATTTCAGGCCTTAACAAACCAATATGCAATATTCTTTTCTCAGCTGGTTGTGAAGACTTACCCTCTGCATTAGCCAAAGCTCAAGAGCTTGAAGCAAATCAACATAGATATGAATTTGCAAGGGCTTTCGATAATAATCAATATTCCAAAATAGCTGACGCTTACCATCGAAGCACACCGCATTATAAAAGAGTTGTTCACAAGATTCCTATCCAAACGAAAAATAACTTTCAACAAGAAGACGATCATATGAGTGTAGATCCTTCATCCTCTAAATTCCGATATAATTCGAGACGTATTCCACAAGTGCAAGTACAAAATCAATACCTACCCAACCCCTCAAAAGCACCCAGCAATATTCAAGAGCCTCAACAATTTCAATCGCATAATTCCAATAGACCTCCGAAGCGCCCCCATGACTCAGATAGGGCCAATCTTCCCAAAACTCAGCGTATAAATTGTATGCAACAAGAAAAGATATACAATAATACCGAAGACAGTGATGACTACGACAATGACTATGAAACTGAATCTAACCCCGAATGCGATGATGAGATTAATTTTTTAGAGTAACTTCGGCTCTACCTTACGTTGAAAAGAGACTCAATAGATCAACTACACTGAGAATCTTAATTGACACGGGTACAGCCAAGAATTATATAAAAGATATACCGAACTTAAAAAACGTCATTCAAAGTAATACACCCTTCAATGTTAAAACCCTAAACGGGCAAAATAAAATTTCGCGTAAATGCAAAATAAATTTTTGCGGGATAACGACTGATTTTTTTATTCTTCCCCAACTGAAAACATTTGATGCAATAGTCGGATACGATTTCCTCTCCCAAATAAAAGCTAAAATAGATACAACCTGCTCCTTACTGACATACGAAGACGGACAGTTAGAAATAAAATATTTTAAATGTGAACAAGTAAATAACATTGAAATTGATACAGCATCAGTCCCAGAGAGCATCAAAGATAAATTTAAAAATTTAATAAAAGAATACTCAGAAGTTTTCGCGCAACCCGATGAAAAATTGCCATTTAACACAAACATAAAAGCATCCATTAGAACTTTAAATGCAGAAGCTATTTACTCAAAACCACGACCATACAATATGTCTGCGGCTCCATTTGTAAACAAAGAAATCAAAAGATTGCTAAACGATGGAATCATACAGCCATCACACTCTCCGTACAATACCCCCATATTAATAGTTGGCAAGAAAGGAACGAATGAAGATGGTACTCCCAAGTCTAGATTAGTGTTTGATTACAGAAAGCTAAATGAACACACAGTCCCAGATCGATATCCAATTCCCGAAACCTCTTTTATCTTAGCTAATTTAGGTCAATCTAAATACTACACAACAATAGACTTAAAGTCAGGGTTTCACCAGATACTCCTAGATGAAAAGGACAGGGAAAAAACTGCATTTTCAATTAATAATGGAAAATATGAGTTCTGCAGATTACCTTTTGGGTTGAAGAATGCTCCCAGTATATTTCAACGAGCAATCGATGATGTGCTAAGAAGTGAAATAGGTAAAAGGTGCCACGTATATATCGACGACGTGATTATTTTTTCTAAAACAGAAGAAGATCATATAAAAGATATTGGTATAATATTTTCCAAACTCTTCGAGGCTAACATGCGAATCTCCCCAGAAAAATGCAAGTTCTTTAAAAGTGAAGTAGAGTTCCTAGGATTTCTAATATCGTGTGAAGGCATTAAAACATGCCCCAACAAAGTTAAAGATATAGTTAATTACGAAATACCAAAATCACTGCGGAGCTTAAGAGCTTTTCTTGGGCTTTCAGGCTACTATCGCCGCTTCATTAAAGATTACGCGCAGATAGCAAAACCATTAACCAAGTACCTTAGAGGAGAAAATGGTACTATGGGCTCAAATAAATCCAAGAATGTAAAAATCCAACTTGATTCTGAAGCCACAAGTGCTTTTAATAGAATAAAACATATCTTAGCATCAGAAGATGTTTTATTATTATATCCTGATTTCCGTAAGCCTCTTGACCTGACCACCGACGCGTCGTCACAAGCAATTGGAGCTGTTCTCTCTCAAGGAGGTAGACCCATCACAATGATATCTAGAACCTTGAGTAAAACTGAAGAGAACTACGCTACAAACGAGCGCGAAATGTTAGCGATAGTTTGGGCATTGCAAACGCTTAAAAATTACTTATATGGCGCTCCTATTATTAATATCTTTACTGATCATCAGCCATTGACTTTCGCGATATCAGATAAAAATTCAAACACCAAACTCAAAAGGTGGAGAGCATTTATTGAGGAATACTCACCGATTTTTCACTATAAGCCAGGTAAAGAAAATAAAGTGGCAGATGCGCTATCCCGTCAATACATTAACACTTTATCCACTTCGGAAGAAACTGTTCATAGCGAAGAATCCCTAACAAAAATTATTCCATCCGTAGACAATCCTATCAACTGCTTCAAAAACCAAATCTTTATTCTTCCAGGCGTAGAGACCAGTAAAAAAATAAAATTAATTTTTCAAAAACAAGTTAGACACATAGTTACATTTTCATCAATACCAGAGCTAATAAAACTATTAAAAAACGTTCTTAATACTGACATAAATAACGGAATTTACTGCGATCATGAAACATTAGGACAAATACAGAACGATTTAATGAATTCATTTCCAAAAGTCAAAATGAAATACACTAACAAACTAGTACAGGACGTATTTAACAAAAACGACCAAGACGATATAGTAGTAACCGAACACAACAGAGCACACAGAGGACCAAACGAGAACTATAAACAAATAATTTCTGAATATTATTTTCCCAATTTAAAGAAACTATGCAAAGATTATGTATCTAAATGTAAGATTTGTAAAGAAAATAAATATCATCGTAGGCCAAAACAACATCCAATCGGTGCAACACCCATTCCCACTAATGTAGGAGAAATCCTTCATTTAGATATTTACAATACAGGACAAAAATATTTCATTACATGTGTCGACAAATTTTCCAAGTTTGCTATCATAAAACACATCGTTTCTAGAAACTCTACTGATATAAGAAAACCCTTAATAGAAATCATCTCGCAATTTAGAAATCCGAAAGTAATAGTCACAGATAACGAAGGAGCTTTTACATCCATTTCAACGCAGGCACTATTAGAAAATGAGTTCAATATCTCAACACACTCAGTACCAGCACTTCATAGTCAAAGTAACGGCCAGGTTGAACGATTTCACTCAACCCTTGCTGAAATTGCACGCTGTACAAAAGAAACAACTACAGATGTTGTTGAACTCATGCTTCTTTCAACCCACAAATACAATAACACGATCCATTCAGTCACCGGTTATAAACCTGTGGATATTTTTCATAGTATTTCTGAACAACTGAAAAACGAAATTACTTTAAAACTCAAAACGAGACAAGTAGGTATTGGGGCGATTGAGACTGGGAATTCCGTGCTAGAGTGAGAGGGAAGATATGACCTTGGAGTGAGTGTGTTTGCTTTGTCGTAAGTGTGTTATCTGGATATGTAGTGTGTTTGAGGCGCCGTGTCGTGTGTTTGAAGTGCCGCCGCCGCAGCTGTTGGTTGTTAGTTTTTGTTATCAGTTTTGTGGGTGGTGTTGGAATTGTTTAGAGATGAGGTAATTATTGGTATTCGTGTTGGGTTGTTGTGATGATAAAAATTAAAAAAGAGTGAGTCGTAGGTTATCGCTATAGCTGTGGATGGTGTGAGATGTATGTTAAAGTGGTAAGATATGTTGAAAGTTTTTGTTATCAGTTTTGTGTGGTGTTTTGTGGTGGGATGGGTGGGTGTTGGAATTGTTTAGAGAGAGAGATGAGGTAATTATTGGTATTCGTGTTGGGTGTTGTAGGTTATCGCTATAGCTGTGCGGATGCTGTGAGATGTATGTTAAAGTGTTTGAATATATTGAAGGGGGGTCCGCCGCCGCGATGGGTATTGTGAGACGGGATGGTTATGGTGAGCCGTGACGGTTATTGTGTCTGTTGATTTGTATGGTGGTTCGTAGCCATGGTCGCAGTGTATGTTAATTAGATGGGGTTTTTGGTATGGTTTATTTGACCGAAGAAGTATTATTATGAAAAAATGCGATAAGAAGTCATGGTTGAATTAGCTTTGTGTAAAATGAGATGATTAGGTCATAGAGTTGAGTTGGATGTAAACAAATAGGGATGGCGGCGTAGAAATGAATCATGCTGTGTTTGAATTAATGGTTAGTGATGTGGGGGAATATTTTATAATCTTGGGGGCAACAACAGCTACAACTGAAATCGTCAAGGGTTTTTGGTATGGTTTATTTGATCGAAGGGAAATGGTCTTGATTTATCATATTTAATGTATAAGTAGGAATATTAAGATGGGTTGTTATAATTGGTAATCTTATTCATTGTATAAAAGAAGCTAAGTTAATGAGGAGAGGTCATACATTAAGTAATGTTGTATGAGAATAGAACACAGGAAGTTCATGTGAAAATATCAGGTGATAGTTCAGTTCATCGATCAAAGAGACATTTTAGGGAGCATTTAGTAAGGTTCAGATTGACAACGAAACCAATAAGAAGGGGTCTTCAGATATTATTGAATATACTTGTAAAAAAGCGAAATATTTTGGTGCGAATCATTGAGAGAAGGTGATAATCTATGTATTTGTGAAGTAGGATGGACGGAGATAAATTTCTCATACATACAATTTCATAGAACGACTTGTGAGCTTTATATGACTCCTGAAGATGGAAATAGTTGTTTAATTTTTCGCTTAAGAAATGGAGAATCAACATCTTCTTTAGCTAATTTTAAAATAAAACTTCACAGATTTCAACATATCAAAATGTATGTTGTTGGTGGTGAATTGACAATGCATGGAATAGTTTCATCAAAGCCAAAAAGGAAAACCAATCGGTTTCCAGCGGATTGTCCCTTTGGTGATGATATTGAAACATTAAAATTGGTCTTATCTGAAGGCAAAAGAACCAATACATACTCGAAAAACTAGGGCAACGGAGAAGGAGGAGGAGGAGCAGGAAAATGCTGTTGTAGAAAATACTTTATAAATGAAGGATATAATTCGCAGATTGTGATATAAATTTATGATTTAAAAGAAGTTGTTGACTTTTAATTATTCATTTCAGTGATATCCTCTGACGAATTAAGACTTATTTAATACGAGAATGTTTTTAATTGTTTTATCGATTTTCTCAATTTTTCCATTATTTCTCAATGGATTACCGCTTGAATTTGACTTAAGAAATATAAATTCTATGGAAAATGTAACTTTTGCATTGAGTTTGCCCAATAACGACACAGTAGAAGTTGGATTATCGTTTCGCTTATTGACGGTTTCAACATTAAAAACTAACAACAACAACAACAACACTACTGCAAACCCATCTCTAAATAATGACATCATTACACCGACAACAGAGAGAATCGAAGGGAAAAAATTTGTTACTGTGCATGAAGCAATCGAAGGATTTAGGCAAGATTTGATTAAAAAAGAAATCGAAATATCAGGGATAATCGAGAGCAAAGAAGTTTTTTATAGACATTTTAAACTGCAGTTCGATGACAACAAGGAATTAGCTATTCGCTGCACATATGATAGCAATTATAAGCTACGAACTTTGGGTATTTCATGCTTCGAGTATCGAGAATATGAACAGGAAAGGATTTTAAGTAATGGTGAAATCGAGTTCTTTACAAATCAAGAATTGAGGTATGAGCCCAACGTGGAACTAGTGAATCTCAAATCGATGAAACAAACATATAGAATGGCCATTTCATAAAATTGTTATTAATTTTTAGTAAAATAAAAAAAATAAAACTATTAAATTAATTGTTTTTTATTCATCCATGAATTGTTAGTGGATGGGAAACCCAACTAAATGTAGCACGATGGTACATGTTACTCTTATCATTCTGACCATATTGTTTTCTTGAGTTTCTTTAAAGAAGCATGGTGTTATCCGAAAAACCAGCCGTTAATGTAGCACATTTTGTTGAAGAATTCTTTACCATCGTCGGTTTGTAAGTTTTTAGGTGCCCGATTTGAATTGGTAAAAATTGTCCTCATAGCTTGTGCTGTAGCTGATGCAGTCTTATGTTTCAGAGGAACGGCCCAAGCATACTTTGAAAAGGTATCAATTACGGTTAGTAAATAGTTGAAGCCCTCATTCTCATCGCTGTATGGTATCATTTCAACCAATTCTGCTTGCCACAGATCGTCAAACCCCATAATAATAACTCTTCGTCTTGTGAAATTCCTTCGAGCTGTCCTATGCAACTCATTAACAACATCTCGTTTACTCATTACAACAAAGAATGGATAGAAACAAGCAAAGTTTTTATTTTATTAGATATTTTATTTAGTCAATCGGCGATAAAGCAACATCAAATTCTTAATTCTAAGCAATCTTTTCTCTAACATATAACAAGCGCAAGTATCTGGCACACGGTCAAAACTGTATTTAATATATGATATTTGATTCACGCAGCTCTTCCACAATTGAGTTTATTTCATTCTGATGATTATTATTGCCAGCAGTTTGCGATGCGATTAAAAGTCTAAGTCTATCAACGAGTTCATTAGGATCATCCCAATGTACGTAATCGATAGGCTTCTCAGAATATGCCATATCATATGATTTACCAATTTTCTGTTGCGATAGCTCTTGAATTAGGGGATGAATAATGTGTTTGTACTTTTGTCCTCTATTACCCTTAATTTGCGAGCTGCTATCATGGTTTCTCATGTGCAAGTTAGTTTTTTGTAATATTTTTCGATATTGCAGTAAGTCGTCATTGGTATAGCGTGCTTTTCTAGGTTTTTTTCGCATAATTAGCTCATAAAGCCCGTCTGTTCCATTAACAACCTCATCATCAATAATGAAATCATTGTGTTTATTAATTGAAAATGTTGATCTGCCTAATTTCGTTGAATTTGACAGTGCATCGAAATATGGACCATAGATTTTGTCGCGATTTTCATCAGATGACGGCGTTGATCGGTTGAATGGTGTGCTTTGATTATAAACTTGTGAATTGGTGGGTGTTCTAAATGAAACATCTTCTTCTGCTTCTGTTTCTTCTTCTTCTTCTTCTTCTTCTTCAACCGGACTTGAGTAGTGTAATGGGGACTCCTTTTCTATATCTGATTTAAATTCTAACTTCCTTCGTTTCAATGGTTTCTTTATGTTTTCGTTACTTTGAGTTTTGTTTGTTTTGACATTTTCCACGATCTCCTTTAAAGGTGCAACTATTGGTTTAAAAGTATTTTCAAATTCGGTTTCCTTTGCAATTCTTCCTGTTTTGAGGGACATATATTTTCTCTTCAAAGATTTTTTAGTTTTTATGAGGTCTTTGAGCAAACTTTCATCGATATCCATATTTATTATTGTATATGAAACAGGTTTCAAATAGGTCTGTTTAATAACAGGGCAGTTTAATAACAGGGCAGTTTAATAACAGGGCAGTTTAATAACAGGGCAGTTTAATAACAGGGTAGTTTAATAACAGGGCAGTTTAATAACAGGGCAATTCCATACAGAGCTGTTCAATACAGAGCTGTTCTAAAGCAGATGTGGTCATGTAGACAGTTGCTTAATAACTGAATAGATCTATATAGATACAGTTTCTTTAAATGAATTATTATATCGGCCTTTATTCAAACTAAAATCTTTATTAATAACCAAGAACCCATATGCATCTTTCCAACAATGGGCGCACAATACTTTGAATTGATTGAATGTCATGTCAGAGTTCACATGATCGTTGTATATATGCTTAAGATTAAGTTCATCTTGTTTAAAAAGAATTATAAAATTAGCATTGTCACGAATCAAATGTTTTGGTATGCGAGTATATGTCTGACATAAGTAGAAACTATCGATGTTGTTATGACGCCCCATACAAAAATAGTCGCGAATATTATTTTGCTTATCACATGCAAAGTACAATGGAAAATTCCTCATATTACATTGTCTGATTCTTACAAATTAAAACTTTACAAACCTATTAATAATGGTCAAACTATGAAGGTTGCCTTTCGTAACTGGGATCTGTATGAATATCCTACTTTGCCCAGCACCAATCATCATATTTGGAATGTGAAGACAACCTCACAAATGGAGAAGCCACGCTACATTCTCCTTGCATTGCAAACTAACAAACGTAATCTACTACAAGGAAATCCAACTTATTTCGATCATTGTGATATTACAAACGTGAAGGCATACTTAAATTCTGATGCTTACCCTTATGAAGATTTAAATTTATCCTTTGATAAAAATAATTACAGTTTACTATACAATATGTACTGCGACTTTCAAAAAACCTACTACAACCGACTAGTTGCTGAACCACTCTTATCAAGAGATTCATTTAAATCTCAAGCGACAATTTTCGTTATAGATTGCAGACATCAGAGTGAAATAATCAAAAATGGTCCAGTTGATATTCGCATTGAATTCAAAACAACAGGAACAAAACCAATCTCAGCAAATACGTCAGCCTACTGTTTAATGTTACACGATCGCGTCATAAATTATAATCCACTCAGTCAAATAGTTTCGCGAGAAATCTAATTTCTTAGTTCAAAGTTAACTCTTGTTGATGATGAGACATTGAAGCTACAAAACATCGAAGATAAACTAGGAAAAATGGATGCGGATTTGCGGTCATACACTGATGAACAAAATTTAAAGACTCTTGAATTATTAAACAATATTAGAAAGTATATGTTGGATATTTTCGAGAAGTATAAAAATAGTGGTGAACCTATTAGAGGGGCAACAAATAGTTTTTCACCAATTTAGTACGCATTCGGAATTCGACTTGAAATCATGTCTACAGTAAATACGTCCACGATCTTCGATGAGGTGTTAAAATTTCTAAAAACAAATAACCAAACTCTTCTTGAGGAACATTTCAATGAATTTATTGATTGCATTAGTTTTCTGAGGAACTTTGAAAACGTATCTTCCACCACCTCTGTTCATGGGTGTCATTTTATAAACTGCCCCTGGTCTGAAAATCTCTGTCAAGAAGGACCAGATACCTGCGCATGCTATATGGTTGAAAGCAGATTGATTAGAATTAAGAAATTGATGTTACTTTATCGACGATTGGTCAAATAAAATATCTAATAAAATACAAAAACTCTCCTTGTTTCTATTCATTCGTTTTTATAATGAGTAAAAGAAAAGTTGTTGGTGAGCTGCACAAGCCAGCCCGAAGGAATTTCAAAAGGCGTAGAGTTATTATTAAGGGTTTTGATGATCTGTGGCAAGCAGACTTGGTTGAAATGATACCATACAGTGATGAGAATGAGGGGTTCAACTATTTACTAACCGTAATTGATACTTTTTCAAAGTATGCTTGGGTCGTTCCTTTGAAACATAAGACTGCATCAGCTACAACACAAGCTATGAGAACAATTTTTACCAATTCAAATCGAACACCTAAAAATTTGCAAACCGATGATGGTAAAGAATTCTTCAACAAGGTCTTCCAAAATTTGATGAATACCTACAAAATTAATCACTACTCAACGTACAGTACATTAAAAGCATCAATTGTTGAACGCTTTAACCGCACCCTTAAGGAGAAAATGTGGAAAGAATTCAGTTTCAATGGGAACTACAAATGGCTACCCATTTATAAGGATTTGCTGCATGCATATAATCACTCGATACATAGAACAATAAAAAAACGCCCCGTTGATATAAATAAAAACAATGCCAAAGAATTACTATCAGGAGTTTATAAACGAATAAAAATTGCTGAGAAGGGAAAATACGAAGTTGGCAATAGCGTTCGAATAAGCAAGTTTAAACATGCTTTCGAAAAAGGATACACACCAAATTGGACAACTGAAATATTCAAAATAAGAAAAGTTCAGATAACAAACCCTATTACATATCTAATTGAAGATTTTCAAGGTCAGCCTATTAGTGGGAGTTTCTATGCACACGAATTACAAAAGACGAATTTTCCCAACATATTTCTCGTGGAAAAGATTCTTGCAACAAAAGGCGAAAAAGTATATGTCAAATGGTTGGGTTTCCCATCCACTAACAATTCATGGATAAATAAAAAACAATTAATTTAATGGTTTTATTTTTTTTTTTTTTATTTTACTAAAAATTAATAACAATTTTATGAAATGGCCATTCTATATGTTTGTTTCATCGATTTGAGATTCACTAGTTCCACGTTGGGCTCATGCCTCAATTCCTGATTTGTAAAGAACTCGATTTCACCATTACTTAAAATCCTTTCCTGTTCATATTCTCGATACTCGAAGCATGAAATACCCAAAGATCGTAGCTTATAATTGCTATCATATGTGCAGCGAATAGCTAATTCCTTGTTGTCATCGAACTGCAGTTTAAAATGTCTATAAAAAACTTCTTTGCTCTCGATTATCCCTGATATTTCGATTTCTTTTTTAATCAAATCTTGCCTAAATCCTTCGATTGCTTCATGCACAGTAACAAATTTTTTCCCTTCGATTCTCTCTGTTGTCGGTGTAATGATGTCATTATTTAGAGATGGGTTTGCAGTAGTGTTGTTGTTGTTGTTGTTAGTTTTTAATGTTGAAACCGTCAATAAGCGAAACGATAATCCAACTTCTACTGTGTCGTTATTGGGCAAACTCAATGCAAAAGTTACATTTTCCATAGAATTTATATTTCTTAAGTCAAATTCAAGCGGTAATCCATTGAGAAATAATGGAAAAATTGAGAAAATCGATAAAACAATTAAAAACATTCTCGTATTAAATAAGTCTTAATTCGTCAGAGGATATCACTGAAATGAATAATTAAAAGTCAGCAACTTCTTTTAAATCATAAATTAATATCACAATCTGCGAATTATATCCTTCATTTATAAAGTATTTTCTACAACAGCATTTTCCTGCTCCTCCTCCTCCTCCTTCTCCGTTGCCCTAGTTTTTCGAGTATTGGTTCTTTTGCCTTCAGATAAGACCAATTTTAATGTTTCAATATCATCACCAAAGGGACAATCCGCTGGAAACCGATTGGTTTTCCTTTTTGGCTTTGATGAAACTATTCCATGCATTGTCAATTCACCACCAACAACATACATTTTGATATGTTGAAATCTGTGAAGTTTTAGCTAAAGAAGATGTTGATTCTCCATTTCTTAAGCGAAAAATTAAACAACTATTTCCATCTTCAGGAGTCATATAAAGCTCACAAGTCGTTCTATGAAATTGTATGTATGAGAAATTTATCTCCGTCCATCCTACTTCACAAATACATAGATTATCACCTTCTCTCAATGATTCGCACCAAAATATTTCGCTTTTTTACAAGTATATTCAATAATATCTGAAGACCCCTTCTTATTGGTTTCGTTGTCAATCTGAACCTTACTAAATGCTCCCTAAAATGTCTCTTTGATCGATGAACTGAACTATCACCTGATATTTTCACATGAACTTCCTGTGTTCTATTCTCATACAACATTACTTAATGTATGACCTCTCCTCATTAACTTAGCTTCTTTTATACAATGAATAAGATTACCAATTATAACAACCCATCTTAATATTCCTACTTATACATTAAATATGATAAATCAAGACCATTTCCCTTCGATCAAATAAACCATACCAAAAACCCTTGACGATTTCAGTTGTAGCTGTTGTTGCCCCCAAGATTATAAAATATTCCCCCACATCACTAACCATTAATTCAAACACAGCATGATTCATTTCTACGCCGCCATCCCTATTTGTTTACATCCAACTCAACTCTATGACCTAATCATCTCATTTTACACAAAGCTAATTCAACCATGACTTCTTATCGCATTTTTTCATAAAAATACCTCTAGTTTTACTCTTCTTCGGTCAAATAAACCATACCAAAAACCCCATCTAATTAACATACACTGCGACCATGGCTACGAACCACCATACAAATCAACAGACACAATAACCGTCACGGCTCACCATAACCATCCCGTCTCACAATACCCATCGCGGCGGCGAAGGCGGACCCCCCTTCAATATATTCAAACACTTTAACATACATCTCACAGCATCCGCACAGCTATAGCGATAACCTACAACACCCAACACGAATACCAATAATTACCTCATCTCTCTCTAAGCAATTCCAACACCCACCCATCCCACCACAAAACACACAAAACTGATAACAAAAACTTTCAACATATCTTACCACTTTAACATACATCTCACACCATCCACAGCTATAGCGATAACCTACGACTCACTCTTTTTTAATTTTTATCATCACAACAACCCAACACGAATACCAATAATTACCTCATCTCTAAACAATTCCAACACCACCCACAAAACTGATAACAAAAACTAACAACCAACAGCTGCGGCGGCGGCACTTCAAACACACGACACGGCGCCTCAAACACACTACATATCCAGATAACACACTTACGACAAAGCAAACACACTCACTCCAAGGTCATATCTTCCCTCTCACTCTAGCACGGAATTCCCAGTCTCAATCGCCCCAATACCTACTGAGACAGGCCAAAGATCTGGAATATCACAACAAAAAGACTACACTTAAAGAATTCAAACCAGGCGATAAAGTTTATTTAAAAGCAAATAGAAGAATCGGAAATAAGTTCTCAAAAATTTACAATGAAAAAACAGTTCAGGCAGACTTAGGAACAGCTGTAGTAATTGACGGACGACAGGCACATAAAAATAATTTGAGATAAATTTTCTTTTTCCAGATTAACTATTTTTCGTTTAGTACATACGAAAATAATGGACTATTCGAATGCAGAATTTATCCCAATACCTTCAGGCGACGTAGCAATTTTCGAACATTCCTTCTATTTAAAACACTCAACCAACTTTTCCGAGCTCGATGCCATCATTGCTGATAATACCAAAATTATAAACTCTCTTGAAGATGAAAGAGATAGGGAAATACTGCAAGACGATGTTAAAGAAATAGAGCGCTTACTTCGAGTCTTAAAAACTCCTATGAAAATTCGTAGATCTATTGATTTCATTGGATCTGCCATTAAGTTTGTTGCAGGAGTACCAGATCATCAAGATTTCGAAATTCTTAGATTGCAAGAAAACGAATCAGTAAGAGGAATTAATAGGCAAATAGAAATTAATAAAGAAATAGAAAATAAATTAGATGAAATTACTGACAGAATTAATAAAATAAATAATATCAACAATAATCAAATTACAATAGACTATCAAATATTAACAATGTTGGTGACGAGAAGAAACAGAATTGTTATTGATAACTTAAAAAATAATCTGTATGCTCTTGTACTAGCAAAACACAATATTGTTAATCCTTTAATGTTAAATATAGAAGAAATAGAATTCATTAATTTTAAAGAAAACACTGCAACATCCATACGTGAATTGTTAATCATTGCAGATGTCAAAATGTATTACCACAATGAAACACTTGTATATCTAATTAAGATCCCTATAGTTAAAAAAACTTGTAAACTTTATGAAATATCCCCAGTAATGCATAATAATAAGATATTAGACTTAAAAAACAATTTAACTGCGAATTGCAATGAAAATTATTTTCCCCTACACAATTGTAAAAAAGCTATTTCCTACACATACTGCACAATTAATAACGAAGATACTTGCCTTTCCCAACTCCTAAACAACCACACAGCCAACTGCCCAACAACATCAGCCGACCACTTGGATAAAATTCAATTGCTTGACGATGGATTAATAATAGCACGTGACGAGAGCTTACTAATAGAACAAAAAGGCCAACGTATTCGTGTAAACGGAACCTTTCTAGTGACCTTCGAGGATCGAATTGTGATCAACGGAAAACAATTTGACGCAACTCGCCCGAGTGAAGTTATACAGTTACCAGCACCCAGAAAGATAATTTTGAACGAGACTGAATTTCAACAGAAAGTTTCTTTACCTTATCTACATAAACTTCATATTCGTAACAATGAACGAATTGAAGAATTTAAAGTTACACTGCAAAATAGCAAATGGACCTGGTATGGAGTTATTGGAACCCTCCTCTTGATAATTTTGGTGATATTATACGTCAAAATAAAGCCTAAAAATATTACAATAACAACTACGCAGCCCCAAGCAGAAACGCCAGTTGATACTGAAGCAATTCGAATGCAAGTCCATAAAATATTGAACAGAGACGTTCAAACTTAACGGAGGGAGGAGTTAATCACATCCATCGGTACATGAAATCCTATCATATTTCCACAATCACATTATACCTTTCCATACATTGCACGATCCATTTCGCTTGCACACCACATTTTACCTTACATTGCACTTCGCACTTCCGACACATCTATCTACCTACATAACAGAATCACTCGATCAGCACTTCCCATTCCAAGTACATTCACCTACCTTTTTATATTGATAAGCACTTTTGTAATTAATATAATTATGTACCTATGAAAGACGATTGCGAAAAATGAAAAGACAGAATAAATTCGATCACCCAACTGAACAGTTGCATTTTATTCACTTAGATACCGTCGCGACGTCTGTGCGTTGTTAAAAAAGGGGTTAAGTTTGACAGCAAAACTGAGGGGGGGAGCAGTCTTATCTGATTCGGGGAGACAGACGTCCTGCAGTTCGGTTGAACATTCTTTGTTCGATACAGTAGCGACACGTCTGTATGAAATACTTCTTCTTAGTCGAAAGTATAGTTGTGAAAAATAATAAATAATCGTGCAAATTCTAAGGTACGAATGGAAGTAATGACGGGCCATTTGTCAATGGCTAACCTAACAGCTGGGCTCAAGCCGATTCGGACTGAAATACCATCAAGTTGGGAGCTGAGCCGTATATAAATAATATTGATGTGCCTATATTTCGTGGTTTACTAGAAGGGTTTCTATAAAACGGTTTAAAAGCATCTTAAAGATTAGACGTTTCCAGATGCAGTATAACCTTCGCCTGTACGAAAAGTTTATCGATGTATCAGGAGTCGATACAGTAGCGACACGTCTGTATGAAATACTTCTTCTTAGTCGAAAGTATAGTTGTGAAAAATAATAAATAATCGTGCAAATTCTAAGGTACGAATAGAATTAATGACGGGCCATTTGTCAATGGCTAACCTAACAGCTGGGCTCAAGCCGATTCGGACTGAAATACCATCAAGTTGGGAGCTGAGCCGTATATAAATAATATTGATGTGCCTATATTTCGTGGTTTACTAGAAGGGTTTCTATAAAACGGTTTAAAAGCATCTTAAAGATTAGACGTTTCCAGATGCAGTATAACCTTCGCCTGTACGAAAAGTTTATCGATGTATCAGGAGTCGATACAGTAGCGACACGTCTGTATGAAATACTTCTTCTTAGTCGAAAGTATAGTTGTGAAAAATAATAAATAATCGTGCAAATTCTAAGGTACGAATGGAAGTAATGACGAGCCATTTGTCAATGGCTCACCCAACAGCTGGGCTCAAGCCGATTCGGACTGAAATACCATCAAGTTGGGAGCTGAGCCGTATATAAATAATATTGATGTGCCTATATTTCGTGGTTTACTAGAAGGGTTTCTATAAAACGGTTTAAAAGCATCTTAAAGATTAGACGTTTCCAAATGCAGTATAACCTTCGCCTGTACGAAAAGTTTGTCGATGTATCAGGAGTCCCGGGCAACATATTAAGATGATTTCGAGAAATAGGACATTTTGTTTTGTGTAAGCTTATTTCTAACTTTGACGGAGTCGTGTAATAAGAGAAAGGTTTCGTATTCGTACAAAATTTCGAACCCGAAATGTTAAATCAATTCTGACATCAGGATGATAGAGGTACTCAAAAAGATGGTCTCGAAATTGCAAAGCCGACAGCCTACTCTGCGAAACGGATTTGTTTCAACCTTCGGATTTGCAGTTTCTGTGCGTATAGTTTGGGCCGTTTTTTTTTTAACTCTAAGCTCAATATTTATGGTTCACATATAAAATGTTCACAGCAGTTTGATTTGTTCGAAAACGGCTCTCACGATTTCAACAAAATATGTTACCTAAGCTGAAGTATAGGTGACGTTAACATGACTGCATGCTCAGGTTTTCACTAAAAAATCGAATAACGGTAGGTTATTTTGAATTTCGGACATATCTAGAAAACGGTCTATACGGTTGTAACAAAAATGTAATATAGACATTTGTAACTCAATAGAAAACTCAGTTTTTCTATATATATTATCGTTGAATGGATTTTGGAAAAAAATATTTTTCGAAAATTTGGTTTTCCTTAGTTTACCTGAAAACGGTAAGAACGATTTTAACCAAATTGCATACTTGGAGCAAAATTGACGTTTTCAAAATTACTGCGTTCTTAATTTTCAATTCGAATCACCAAAACGCGAATTTTAGAAACTGCTCATATTTCGAAAACTCCACTTAAGAACGATTTTAACCAAAATGCATACTTGGAGCAAAATTGACGTTTTCAAAATTACTGCGTTCTTAATTTTCAATTCGAATCACCAAAACGCGAATTTTAGAAACTGCTCATATTTCGAAAACTCCACTTTTGAATTGGATAGAACTTAAAAAAAACAAGTAATTGGTTTCTTCTGTTATGAACAATAAAATATCTCAACCATAAAAGATCTTTTATAAATCAATCGGATTCGGGGTTTCGAACTTTAATGGAACTTCGAAAATTTAAACCTGTTACGAAGCTCTCAAAACAATTAGCTTTGTTCTTATTTTTTTGTAAAAAAAAAAAACATATACAAATGCCGGTGTGGAGGTTTTATTTAGGTTTTCGATATTTGGCGCTACTCTGTGAAGCATAAACTTCGTCAAGAAAAAGCGGATATAAAAAAGACTGGTGGTGGAGCTCCAAAGAAAAAGGATCTTAAAAAGTTAGAGGAAAGATCAATGGCCTGCTGGAGTCGCATTGTGGTAGAAGGTCGCAAAAATGTCCCTGTTGCTGGTTACTCAAAATTCGAATTATAATTATAATTCTAGCGTTCACCTTATCCAATCTAAAGAGCTGAATAAAACGCACATCAGGAAGATCAAATGCATTACTATTTAATCTTAGTTCCAGTAAAACGGACCGCTGTTTTCGGCCAAACAAAATTGTAAATTTATAAATTATTTTCAATTATTATACGAAGAATTATATAGAGACCCATTTCAATCCAAAATTTTCTATTAAAGAAAAATCTTTTATAATCAAAGTCACAAGATTCTGTCTTTTATTCTGTTATGATTTTTAACAGAATTCATTGTATATTTTTCCACACAGAATACCAATTCTTGAGACCGTAAAAGATTCTTTCACAGTTCTAACTTTTGTATGGAAATTCATAACAGAATAACAGAATAAATGGATAAATGATTTTGCCGAATAGGCCTGAATGCTTGCATCCCGAAGAATATATATCTAATCTTTACTCAGTTTTCAGCTAAATATTTAAGTAATAATATTTTTCAAACTAAACATTTTTGCAAGTAATTTTTTTTCTGTTTTGTCTGCATAATTTTACGAAAACCGCTCTAACGATATTGATCAAAATACATATCAAAAATGACTACCCAAGTCCCGGATCCGTTTTTGTATATTTTTGTAAAACTCAATACCGTGCAGCCAATAAAAATGCAAATACAACTACGATAAGCATTTTAGAATAATTCCAACCACTTGGAGCTTACACAATAAGAAACTCCCACTTCATTTGCACCTCACACACCGTCTATCGGATAATTCAGCTTATAACTACTAATGCAAATTCAAAAGCAAGTCCCGTAATTCTTACATAGATATATCTATGTAAAGACTTCGGTTTATTAGGAACCCTACTTGCAATCATAGACACCTTAAACCATCAGCGTCACTAATCTATTCCAGCTAAAAATAAAAACAAACCCTAACAAATCGGAAAACAGAAACTCCTGCCACGATTGTTCTTGTACCCAAACATCTTGGATGATGAAAGAACTCATAAATAGTAAATTAGGCGCTTGAAACTTTCCAACCAGAATTTGGGTACGAAAAAGGTTAATCGTCCATTTCATTTATCTGCACATTATATATTGCTTCCAAACTTCTTTGCCAATTCAATTTATTTGTTAATTTATTACACTTCGGTCCAAACCTCAATCGCTTTCATTAAAAGAAAAAAAGAAAAAAAAATCATGCAATCACCATTCAACACAATATCATTAAAACATTTTCACAATCTAATTGCCTCTCCATCGATGATGATAATTATAATAACTGTCACCTTAATCTCAATTAGCGCGGCCATTAGACTAATGTCCAGCCAAACAATGTGGACACTCTCTAATCTCATATGCAACCTGTGTCCCGCCGCCAACACCTCCAATACAAGCTCTTATAATCAACCCTGCACATCGTGTCACATTACGAGCACCGTAAACCAATAAGTATCCATCAACATTCATCGTTGAATGTATACATAAATCAATTTAAACAGACACAACCACAACACACAAAGCAAAAGCAATAAAACCCACACATCTCCCCCGCACACAATAAGATATTCTCTAAACTAAATCAATAAAACATTTCCATATATCGAGTTCAAACTCGTAAAAAAAAAACTAACTCGAATGTCAACGTCTTTATTTTAAAAATTAAGGCAACGCTCCATAATTCCGCCATTGGCCGCAACCATTTTCGGAACTGATTCTCGGATTATGACAGTTGTTTTGCTGTCAGTGTCAGCGTCACTATCAGTGTTTTCTCGAAATCGTTAAACAATTGACAGCAGAAGTTATGATCACAGTTAGTGTCACAATTAAATGTGACATTTGCTAAATGTTTTTCTAATAAATTGTCCCGCATCGGACGATCTGTCTCTGCTCGGTGGTGGGACAGATCGTAAACTTTAATTGATCTGTGGGCGGATATTACACAACTTCGAGTGATTTCATCGAGATGAGTGCGGGATACAAGTTTTGCGATTCTATCAGAAAGTTTTTCTTCCTGACTGCCACTCCTGGGAGGTGGGTAATTTTCATCAGCAATGACTGCGCTTCTTCCTGTGCAGGAGATTACTATCGATTATTGTTGAACTTTTCGATTTACTGCAACTCAGCATGATACCGGCATTCTAAGGCCTAGGGTTAACATGATGTATATAAATGATCGCGATTTGTTTGGTATTTGCAGAGCGCGATGATATCGCCGATATTCCCAAGTGGTATTCAGTGTGCGCGAATGATCATCTCGGATTCCTGGGGTGTATTTGCCGGCGCGTTCTACTGGGTTGCTTGCAGCTAAATGGGAAGTGAAGTCTTAAATTTGCTGGCGAAACGCATACATCCGAGCCTATATTTGGCTGAAGAATAGGAAAGTGCCATAAATCTGGGGTTCTCGTTGGAATTCTACTGAGTGTGTGTGCTGTTCGCTCACTCCAAATGTGGACAACCAGTTTGCCAACTCTAGTTGCAACATTGTACACGAACACGACAAATGGAGTTTATGCAAATATAAAGATTGCCTTGATAAATTGCAAAACTGCAGAGACTAACGTGCGTATTTGGGTAAAAGTCGATACCGGATAGACTGGATGTAGTAGATCTATGCTGGCGATCTGATTAAAATTCTCAGCAGCTGGTGAAATGAGTCTGCGAGAGTAGGTTGCGTCACTTCTATCACAATTTCTGATAATTTTTCAAAATCTACTACATTTACCGCGGCGGTCAAAAAAGCTACCACTTTTCGTCATTCTGGACTTGAATAGCTGTATCCATACTTTATAGTCTTTGTACATTCCCCTTTCAATCGAACATTAAATGGGTTTACTCAACATTTTAATACCCTTTTCTGACAGATTCCAATTTTCCAATTTCTTCCTTATTAGTTATTTTAAATGCTGACTAAAATAAATCTCTCAATGAGAGCCATCTGTTAGCTGACATCTAAAACTGTTAAATTTGTGTGGAAAAATTGTATGCACGATTTTCTATATATATCTTCTGAATAAGGTGCCCGATTGCTTGGAAACAAAAACTTAATGTTGCTCCATATTAAGTGACAAGTCTTTCTGAAAACTCCAAGCGATTGGGTGAGTATTTGGAACGCGATAAGTGCACGAATCCACTAACGAACAAATGTTATTCAATGTATACGTTGGAGGTTAATTTTAGATCAAACTAAATTTTAACGTCTACCATTCTTTTCCCTTTGAATCTACTACATTTTTGAAGTTTAAAGTGGCAATTACCTTCAAGAGTGCAAGGTTGGAGGAATACTTACATAATGACTCTGGACCCCCCATTATTTAAGAACAGTAAGAGAGATTGATTGACTGAATTTTTATTTCTTATAAGTTCATTGTACAAATTGCAAAAATGTCTTCTAACCAAAAAATTATCATTATAATGTTAACAAACTGCGATTTTTATACTGAAGGTTAATTTAATGTAATTTTCTTTTGAATATTCTTTAGAATACAAATTTTTCTTTTGAAAGTACGATTTTTCGATAAAAAAATCGATGGGATTTCAGTTCGGTGAAAAGGGAAAAATGACCACGATTCGTGGTAAAAATAAAGCAAGAGTGCTAGACTGAGATTTGTGTATTTGGTGAGTTTCTAACTTTTTAACTTTAACTTTAAAATTCATTTTTATTTCTTTCTTTCTTTAAGATTACATAGTAGACAAAAACGATTAAATCTAATTTAAAACTAACATTTATCTTATTCTAGCTTACTGACTCTAAACTTATCAATGCCCTTAAAATTATTGCCTTAAATTTATCTATTTCTATGATTTGTTTTGTTTTTTAATTTTCAAGAAACTTTAGAAAACTTGGTGAGTTTCTAAATTCGTTGTTTTTTTTTCACCACGAACACATGTATTCTACAAAATTATAAATAGATAATGTAATCAACATTAAATAAATTAAAGAATAAACTGTGAAAAAATGTATTTGTGGAAATAAAATAAGATATTTTTGTTGCTACATTTATTGATTCGTTTGTTGTTTTTGGCGAAAAATTAATGAAAAACTGCAACGTATTTAAAGAGAAGAATTGAATAAATATTGAAACATGTTTTTGGAGTTATAATATTCTCTTACGAAGAAAACAGAAAAAAAAAAACAAACAATTGCTTCAGCCGAGAAAATGAATGCCATTTTTTTATAAAAGAAACGTCTAATAGATAAAATAAACGGAAATGAATTCATTTTCTTTAAGATGTACGGGAAAGTAAAATTCCAAATAAACATGTCAACTAAGCGCTTTTTTTACTTTTGCTACAAAAAAACACAACTGAAACGTTTTGGGTAGACATTTTATGAATGAAAATAATGTCATTTCATTTATATTTACAGAGGAATATAATGTGAAAAGTAAAATAAAGATACCGCACAGTGAGAATTATTTAAAAAAAAAAAAAAAAAAAAAATCGTAAGAGAAACCGCTGGTGAATATAGAAAAAGAACAATGGGAATTTGAAATTTGAAATAGATTGCGAAACTTAAAGGAAATTCTATGGCGAACATAATACAAATTTGTTTTAAATCGATATCATAAAAATGATATCTATGTATCCAAAATTAATTTTGGAATGACTCAACAAAATATTCCTTTTCTTTATATCGTACAATTTGACCATCCACTGCACTGCATCCGTATTTCGTACGTTTAAGTAGTTTCTATGAAATACTTTTTTGATTAATGAACTGCTTTTTATTGCATCGTGTCTAGCTACACATCTAGTTTCACTTGATATGTGTCAAGAAATAAGAAAATCGCACAACTAGTTCTATAAAAATGTGGCGAATAATTTCAACCTGAAACTAAGAAAAACTATTATTTACAACACAGCCCCACACTCGATACTGAAATGAGGATCCACCTCAGGCTACCTGACATCCGGTTTAAACCGGACGTGTAGGCTTTTATTTCCAAGTATGCGTGAGCCCCTTTGATTAACATGGGCACAAATACTTGAATTCAAACTGGGCTACATTCAAGGTCAGCCAAAAGCCACTTCATACGTGACTACGGTACAGAATGGTTCTTTCTTTTTTTACTATTTTTGCTATCGGATTCTCATTTTGAAGTTCATCGCACAATTCTTTGTATTTCCTTTTTAAACTCCAATTATGAGGGGACTTTTTGCACTTAATACTGAGTTTGTTTTTACCTCTTATTTTATTTAATAGATTCGTTGAGATCCAAGGTTTAAGCCGTTTCAAACACTGACGAAAAGCAGTCAATATCTTAAGGCAATCAAAAAATATAGTATAGACTTTAGATGCATCTCTACATGAATGAACATCTTCTGAAAACTCATAAAAGAGATTGTTTTTAAGTTTGCTGAAGTTAATTTTGATCACTCTGTCGACCGATTTCCGATTATTTCTACTATTGCTATTGATGTTTACTAAGAGACCTGTTATACAGTTATCAGTGGTCATCAAGTCCAGAACAAAATTCTCCCAGTTACCGAACGAAGCATTTTTGAAACGTCCATAGATGTGATCTAGCTCAAGTAGGTTCATTTATAAAGCATGTTAAACCATTCGATGCTAGTAAACACGAGAATTCAGAGAAAACTCAGACTTTGTTATAAGTATTTAAGGACCTATGGGCAGAGATCGCTTTTGCCAATCGCTTGTCCTTGGAAGTCTTAGAAGTAAAGCCCTCTTCCGCAGAACCAACGATACATTTAGCAAGACCCTATTCTGTATATATAGCACAAGCATGGACTTTGTCGAAACCTTTTGACTCGTTTTGAGAAAAAGATTCTTCGAGTGGAACTCGACTGGATCCAAGTTGGATCGATGGAGTGTGGGGAAGGAAATGCATTGACGATTTCTAGGGGTCAAGTCAGCGCAGCAATTGGACGTTTGAAGAGCGACCTGAACGAATTTGGATGGAAACAACAAACATGGGGTCGATTCTATACCGAAGGCGGCAGAGGTAGTGAATCAGTGATGGGTTGGTACCAAAAAGGGTGCAAAAAGTCTGACGCAGAGTGATCCACTCTGAACAGTAAGTAGGAAAGTATTTAAGGCGCCTTACTGTCACTACTATTTCAAGGTGATACTTTTCTAAAATACTTTTCGAAAGTCCGCACTTGCCTTCCGACTCAGAGCAGGACCACATTCCATTCAACGAAAATGCAAGTAAATTATCTTAATAATCATTTAAATAGACATATTATATGGGTCAGCTCAAAAGTGTGGGTCCTATGCCAAGTGTTGCTCTAAAACTATCACCAATAAGGTCTCCATAAATTGTGTCGACAATTACCTAAAAGGCTTCTTGAAAAGGCCCAGAAGTTCTCTCATAAAATACACATTCTACCTCATTCGCCGGGCAATAAATTCAACACTTTATTTCTTCATTTATTCGTTACCGAAGCGAGAAATGATTCACCTTTGCAATCACCTTTCCCACATCGACAGCACCATCATCGGTAAACTTTACTTGACCCCTAGGTGTTCGATTTTTTTTTCTTCTCCAATTACAATCTACTATCCCTTCAGCAACATTTTTATTTATTATATTGAATATTTAAAAAAAAAAAAATGAAAAATCTCACATACATTCTGCAGTCAATCGATGAGCCAGGCCAACATCCGAGCAACAGATCTCCGTCCGCCGATGTGATTCGCTCGAGATAAACAAAATGAAAAACGTTCTGAAAGTGCTCACTTTCATGGCAAGACGTGTTATGTCACTGCAAAGATAACCATACAATAAGCAAGTGACAGGCTATTAGCAAAATTGTTGCAACATTGTGGGAAGAGCGCTCGCATCATATTTGTCAGATATTTTATGAATCGTTGCCTGTCATAATTTGTATATCTCATTCATATGCATAAAAGATAAACATACCTTTTTATGGAGCTGTATGTTGGGACGCCAATTGAGTTCAGTTTTGATGGCGGCCCGCTCTGAAGAGCAGTCGTTTTGGCAAGATGCGACGGTGTCTATTAGATAGGAATGCAATCAACAAGTGGATCGCAATGTCATCGCAGTCAATAGCTGTTCTCCGCGCTTTTGTACGACGGAACTTGGTAGGCTATGAATGACTCAGCAAAGTAACATCTTCTTGTGTATTTTCAATACAGTCGTCACGCTCCATAGCACACCCTTTCAGTATCGACATCCGAGCGCCACACACTCATTCTCCTGCCACACAAAAATAATGACCATAATTAACCCGACAATCATCGCACCCAACAACCCATCCTTTGGCGCTACACCCATTTACCGAGGAGAACACAGAAAAAGGACACACACACAACAGCGGACACAATGACGAATACCCGTACCGTGTCGACTCTGATGAACAAAATTCCCAATGATGATGGTATCCCACTTCGTATGCTCCAACACGAGCATCACTAATTACCACACCTATGCGAACCGTGCTGCTGCTGCACGTCGCGTCGTCCACACTCTGCAATTGAATCGCAAAATACACATAATAGTAATTTTACAAAATTCCACTTAAGGCCAAGTAAGCAAACAAAAAAATCCTCGCTGCCAACAAATCGTAATTTATGCGCTAAAACAGTATTTATGAGCAGACGACCGGTCATCGTCGATGTACGAGTATATGGCTTTTCCTCCATTTTATTGTTAGTGGTAAGTGTTTCGTTTGTCAAACATTGTTGTGGCTCTTGGCGCAGCCCACTAAATGCAACAGTGTTGCAGGTTGAAAAGTTGCCAATTCACCACAGCACAGGCGATCAGAGGAGTGCTATATTGTCCCTGAGAAATGTACACATTGTGTAACATTGCTGCAGCTGCTAATAATGCAATTGCATTTGTTGTTGCATGGGTATATCCCAGCAGCAGTCTGCTGCACAGTCAGGACGAGTGATTATTATCACGTAAACACGAGCCCATTCAATTTGTCCATTCCCATTGCCGCAGTCGGTTGGTTGTTTTTCTTTGGAATGAATGGAGGAGCATCTCTCATTCTGGATACGCTGTCACGATCGATGACTAATTGAATAATAAAATATGTGAAACTGACGGTCGGTCGGTGGCAAGATGTGCATACAAACATCTGAGTAAATAATAATCCTTTGGTGAGGGGTCCTGACTCCTCGTATGAAAAACCTGTGTTTCTGCCAAGTAAAAGTGCAAAGAGATGGAGATCGATCACGCTCGAGTTATGGTCTGGTCATGTTTTTGACGTCCCGCCAAATGCACTTGTTTTCCTGCGAGCGGAGTTCAGAAAAACTACTTGGTTGCGGTTTCTTATTGGGAAAATTCCATTGGGTGGACTTACATTGGAGGCGGTAGATTTAAAAGTGGCTCTGTTCAAGGATTTGGATTTGTCGGGGTTTCTATTATAAATAATAATTTATAATTAGTTGGCGCAACAGGTCCGATGACCCAAGGCCTAGCTTCTCACAATCGTTTTGTGTCAGTTTCATTTTTGGAACGAATGGAAGGGATGTACAATTTTATGCCGATTCCAAACGGCTAATTGAGAGGCTCTTTCAAGACAGTTATACTCTCGGATGTTTGTCAGACGTTCGCGGCAGGTGGTGCAGTGGAAAAAAAGACCTCAAGGAGTTAGATTCTACTTCTAAACTTCTACACACATTGTTTTGGGTCTTTTTATTAATGATTTAGACAAAATTTGTAAACCCTGAGAGAGAACATAAAACAAATGGACGCATTGGAACAGGTGATTTTCACTTTATGCAAATATTTTAGTACTCTACAATATTATTGCTACAAATATACCAAAATTATTCAAAAATTCAACCCTATCTGCAGCTTAGGGCATACAAAAATAAGCCACGGATCACTGCTTGAAATGATTGTCGTTATAATAAAACTAGAGTTCGTCCTTGGTAGAAATTGCAACTGGCTTATACTCAATATAATATGGGAAACAAATTACACACAGCATTGCATCTCTGCACAATCTTCCCGACAAAATCAGGAGAATATGTTGTGCTAAAGGCAGTGAAAGTGATTGATGCCTTCGCTTATTTATATAAGATAAAGTGCACGACTGGGTCGAACGAAACTTTCACGATCATCAAAAGTTTAGTTGGTGCAAATGAAGTGCGAGTTCGTGATTGTGTAAGCTCCAAGTGGTTTCAAGGTGCATATTCAAAATGGTTGTAAAAAACAAGTGGGTAATATTTTCCAAAAAGAAGTTTTGTGCAACTGTTATCGCAATTTTATTGGTATTGAGATTATTAAAAAAATATACCGTATGTATTATACGGATCGGGATTCGGGTAGAAGTTTTTGAGAAATAATTAAAAGATTTATTAGATTTTATTGAGAACAACTAAGGACGGGGTTTTATTTTAAATACTTATATTATCTTTAATATCTACGTATTTTGATAAAAATTGTTACAGCGGTTTATTTAAAATTATGCAGACAAAAGAGTGACAAACTTTGGAATATTTGGTTTGAGAAACATTATATCTTAACTTAGCTGAAAACTCAGCATTAGATATTGTTGGGGATATAGGAATTTATTGGTTTTCAAAGATTGAATAAAATCAAGACATGAGCAGTTTCCAGTGATTCGAATTGAAAATTAACAACGCAATAATTTAGAAAACATCAACTTAACTCTATTTATGCATTTAGGTAAAAATAGTGAATGCAATTTTCAGGTAAACTAAAGAAAACCAATTTAAAAACAAAGATCAGTTCTTCAAAAATCAATTGTACGAAAAGGGAGAGAAAACCTGAATTTGCAATTAAGGAATGAATTTTTAATTCAATCATATGGACCGTTTTCGAGGTATCTATGTCCAAATTTCAAGAGTACCAACATTCGATCTTTAGATGTTAGCCTCACGCACTTTAGCTTAAAGATCAAGGTATGAAATCGCTAGATCGGTTTGCGAACAAATCAAAATTTAATGAACATTTTATACGGGAAGTACCATTATATTGAGGTAACCTTGCAACAACAAAAAAAAAAAAACCGTCCCGAACTGTAAACCCCCAAAACTCCAAATTTGAAGTTTGAACAAAATCCGGGCCGCCGTTTAGGCTGTAGGCTTCAGGAACATACGGACAGCATTGCGCGACCCACTTTTTTGAGGTGCTCTCGTTATATAAGAATTGATAAACATCGAGTTCGAAATTTGGTACGAATACAATACATTTCTCTTACTACGTAATCGAGGAAGCTAAAAATGTAATCTACTGTCCACTGGTCTGATAAAGTTTCTAAGTTTCTCAGTGAAAGTCTCTTTTAGACGAGCCAAAAAAAGTCATTACAAAACAAGCTTTTCACATGAGTGCTATATACATCTATATTGATTTCCATTACATACTTTCATCTGTCATATACTCGTATGTAGACGACAAAAGGTCTCATTAATGAGTCGAAACAATTATTTTATACCAATAACTTCTAGTTTAAATAAGTTTTAAAGTAGTAACGACCAACCATGACAATTCTAAGAGGCACAACAAAAAGAAAGTCCAAACATTCTTTCTACGGGTCTTCCACCTTTTCCCATTTAAATCAAAACATCTCTTTGCAGTGCTGATTTTTAAAGACATCTCATGTCAATTTAGGCCGTCCACTGTAGCAAAAGGACCATCCCAATATGGTAGCATACAACTCTAAAGACCGAACCCTTCCATACTTTATTTAAATCTCAACATGTTTAAATTTCTCCCTCCACAGATAGCAACCAAAGAAGACCCTCAAGTCGATAAAGGTTAATCGAATCAACTTCCCATAAAAGAGAAAAAAAAAAAAAAAATGGAAAAGTGAGATAGAAATCACTCCTGTCAACTCGAACGCATACAAAGGGTCCTAATTTATAAACCTGTAGCGTGCGAAGATTCAGCTGTTTATCATTATTGTCAAATGCCAATAGATAAAGCACCACACAGTAAGTGTTATTGTGAACACACAAAAAATATATAAGAAATAAAAAAAAAACCTATCAAAAAGCATGGAATAAGAAAAACAATAATTCCATGATAAATTGCCATGTCGAGGACGGTGACAAAGAAGACGACGAAGATAGGACAAGAAGTCGGAGACGGTTCAACAAAAGAAAATCCCGTCCTTGTTTCAATCGACACGCACCCACTTCAACAAACTCCGACAAAGAATAAACAAACGCCAGCAAAAAAAAAAAAAAAAACGCGGAGGACAAATCAATATTTTGTCCTTCTTTCCTTTTCTTGTTCGTTTAGGGTTTTATTTCAGGAAAATTCTAGAACCTACACACACACCACCAAGCCGAAGAGAATGAAAGTGCAGTTCAGTGACCCCCTTTCCTGTGTGTACTATAATGCTCGTGCCTATTTCAAGTATCTTAAAAGCTTTCCTCTTCTTCGCGTGCTTTAGTTTTTCTCCAACTTCGTTGGTGGTATATTAAGTGAGGTTACGTATACGCCATAGTACTGCCTTGCCTTCATATACGTAACGGAATTTCCCAGAAAAAGGAAACAAAAACACCCACACCGCGTCACACACAAAACTGACAATGAATTCAAACGTGCCCTAGCATCATGCTGCCGCCTGCGCCCATGGCTTCATCTCTAAACCAAACCCCCAGTACTAGAATACTATACTTGCATTGTAAAATCAAATGCAACTCTCAAGAGCGAGCTCATCCGGCCGGCGTGCAGCCGAATGCCGCAACAACGTCAGCCAGAGAGACACGATGGAGGTGGTACATAGCGCCAACTTCGTACCGATAAAGCCGGGTATATACATATATGAGACAGGTGGGGGTGTAGGCAAAACAGACACTTTCTTGACGTCCGTGCGTGCCATATAGCGTCAGAAATGCACAGTTGCAATGCGAAACAATAAACGAATACAACTGCACAACCACTCGAACAATGGTAATGAATTGCAGAGTATGAGCACATAAGCAGCTGAAGAACCATCACAACAGGCGACGATGGGCGCAATTGACGTATGACTGTGCATCTAATGTGACAACAAAACAAATAGAAACGATTCACTCAAGTTGTTGCACATTGCTTTTGGGGCTATGTGGATAAATACAAATTCGGGAATATCTTCTTTGGGGCAACACTAAAGTTTTACGGCGAACTAAAGACGACTTTCAACTTTGAGTGAGTGTGCAAAGTTTTTGTGCTATCGATGTGAAACTTAGAGGGTGAGGAAGAAGACAGGGATGACAGAAACATCAAGATGGAACTGTCGAAGAAAAATTTTCCCTAAAAATATCAAGTATATGAAAAAGAATGCTGACAGTGACAGACATATGAGCTGTTCTTGCTGATATCTTTTCACAGAAATCGGTTTGTTCTTGAAAAAGAAGAACAACTTCTTCCGTTGGGCAGTTAAGAACTTCGATGAAACGCAAAAGCGGCAGGTCATCGGGCAGTAATTCCGGATTTTGATGAAACGAAAAATCTACAGTAGGTGAGAGAAAGTAACACGTGGTGACTGGTGACGCGAGAACGCATCGTTGGGGGCAGTAATTTCGTCGATGAAACAATAAAGCGACAGGAAATAAATTGTGAGTCCAAACTTATCTGTAAAGACTTGTCAAATTATTTAAATTGTTAACATTTATTACGGTTACCTACAGCAAAAAGATGACTGCCCTTTTTTATTACAGTTATTATTCGACCTCTAATAGCCACACACTACTTAGCCCCCTACATGAATCAAGAACTAGAACTAGAGCAATATGGCTTAAAAAATACCTCCAGCTCAGTGTTCCAATTTTAGCCACCAGATGGCGAACAAGCGAGTGAGTGATGGATAACATCGCTTCGAAATAAGAATATTCTTCTTTAAATCGTGATTTAGCTGCAGTTGTTTTTTTCACAGTAAATAATAAAAAAAAGTTAAACAAATCCAAGTGTACTAAGTTTCAAAATTTATCTTGAACCCTTTGTATCCATGTTTCTGTTTGTACTAGATGACTGCAAAATTATTTGTAACTTACTAAAATCAATGGTGAAGTTTCCAATTTACCTAAAAAGAAAGAAAACAAAAATCAAAATCCATTTAGTATAATTTTGCTATCGTATTAATAAAATCATAAAATGAAATTTGAATATTTACAGTGATATCGACTTTTCAAACGATTTGCGGAAAAATATTTTTATAAATGAAATTGGCTACTTTGCTTATGTTCTTTTGAAGGATAGAAATGGAAGATGAAAAATGTCATATGTTAATTTGTTCACACAAAATAAATATACAGTGGACGTCCAGTATAACGAATGATATAATGTTTGATGTCATTCAGTCTATAGAGCGCGTTCGTTATATCGATCGACTTTTTATAAAGGGTCCGCCATCTAACTTTTTTTTTCAACTAGTGCTTATTTCGCGAATGGTAACACTTAGCTGTCTGTCTGTCTGTCTGATTTGACAGATAATTAGTTTTATCCTTCCGCTGAACGAATTCGGTTGTGTATACGCTTGATGAAATGACCATCCAATGCGTTTTCGCTTCGCTAAGTGCGCCTGCGATCGACTTAGAGAAGATGCCGATTTTGCCAAAAAAAAATCATCTTTTCAGATGAAGCTCATTTTCATCTTGGCGGGTATGTAAACAAGCAAAATTGTCGCATTTGGGGCACAGAAAACCCGCACGCATACATTGAAAAGCCGATATACCCAAAACGAGTCACTGTTTGGTGCGGAATTTGGTCCAGAGGCATAATTGGGCCATTTTTCTTCGAAAATGAGCAAGGAGTGGCCGTTACAGTCAATGGCGATCGTTATTGGGCCATGTTGAACGAATTTTTGTTCACAAAAATTGAAGAGGAGGATATTGGCAGCATTTGGTTTCAACAGGACGGCGCTACGTGCCACACAGCCGAAGCTACACTCGATGTTTTGCGCCCTGTTTTTGAAGATCGCTTTATCAGCCGCAGAGCTGATGTCGTTTGGCCACCTCGGAGCTGCGATTTGACACCGTTGGACTATTATTTGTGGGGTGCCGTAAAAGATAAGTGTTACGCCGACAAGCCAGAGACAATTGACGCTTTAAAGGACAATATTCGTGAAGCCATTGGTGAAATGCAGCTGCACACAATCGATAATGTGCTTAAAAATTGGACCGATCGTGTAGGCTACTGCATGCCCAGCCGAGGCAGCCATTTGAATGAAACTATTTTCCATTATTAACCGGAAGGATTGTACTTTCAAATAAAAAAAGAAATTTGAGAAAATATTCAGTAGTTTTTTTTATAGCATTTTCAAAACAAAAAAAGTTATTTGGCGGACCCTGTACTATTTTTTAAGAAAAGAAGTCATTGAAAAATATGTATATTTAAAAGGTTTTGATTGATTTAAAAGTGAATAGATGATGGTCCTGTACTTTCAAGGTTTTTAAACTAACTTTTATATACGTTCCTTATATCAGATAGCAAATCGTGTGCACCATTCGCCTATACAGTGATACTAATGTGTATCTGAAAAGGGGTTGGTTATATCGCAAATTTGCTATATCGGATATTCGTTATGATGGACGCCCACTGTGTATTTAAATTATATCAATATATATCAATATATATCAATCTACGTTTACAAATATTCTCTGTCGTGGAGTCGAAGTAAATATTTCGCATATTAGCAGTGACTTTTAAAATAAATGTATATTTTCAAAGAGAGTTGTTTTGACAGATTCGGTTTTCACGCAGTTGCATAAATTTATCCACTTCATTTCCTATAGTGTCATTGGAAGTTAGCTAATGTCAGGTGACTGTCTTAACTTAGCTAGGACAGGCTAAGATCAGCATTATAGGTTCATTTCGATGCGACATGAGGGATGGCAACTGAAGACTAGACTGTCGATACTCACAAGTGATTAATGTCTTAATGATATGTCAAAGGAATGCCTTAAACAATTAGCCAATTTACTAGAAGCTGAATATTGACGTGACTAATACAATTGGAACCTCTGGGTATAGCTTTGTCTTAAGGCAAACGGAGGGTGACTTTTCTACCTCTCCTATTTTTATTAGATCTTGGCAGCCCGTCAAAGGAAGCATACTTGCTTGTACACCATAATGTGAACGTTGTTGGAGAGACGATCAGCAACGGAATACTAAACGAGGTGATTTCAGCTTTGTATCCGCGAAGCGGTGGATGGATCCGAAATGGTTGTCTCTTGTGTACGATATGAATATTTGCTAAGAATTGAGCCAGATGGACATAGTAAGAAACTTACCGATGCAGCTGAGGTGTCTTTCAGTAAAGTAGCTGGATCTGGAGAGGCTCAAATTACTTCCGCTCTAAATAAGCTTTTGTGGTCCGGTAAACTTCAATCGATGTAAAACGCATCTGAGATAGAGAAAACAATCGTTCTTGTACGTTCCATCAATTTTGGTCGATCTTTTGTACACTGCTTTACATCTAGCGCAAATGGTGAAATGTAAATTTTTTTTATATGGAGTTTGACATGCCGCTAGTCATCTAGCGGGCAGAGGAACCCGGCCAATATGTCGTACTTTTAGTACACCTTCCCCCACACCTCTTCATTTCTTTTATTTTTCATATTCTCTCCAAAGTCGCGAAGTCGACGGCTAACCAATATAAACGACCCGAACGCATCAGTGACAGTTGCGTACAGTGGGGCAGATCTAAAAGAAGTCATACAATTCGTAATAGTTTGCACACGGCAACGGTTGATTGTTTGTTTGTGTTTTAATGGTTTTCGGGAACTCAAATGTGTTTAATTCATTGATAAGGTAGTGTCTTGTTTTTTTTAGATCTGCGGCAGTTCTACCCATTGTCTATTTAACTGGGTGTTTTATTGAAGATCTATTTTGACAGATGGTTGTTATTCTTTTAGACGATTTGTGCCTGAAAACTCAGGGCACATTAATTACAGATGGTTTATCAAGGAGTTTCAATTTTTCAAATAAAGAAAAAATCTTCAAATCAATGCTCTTCACAACTTATTTTGACATTTAAGAGAACTAGTGACAGCTGGTGGGAGTTGCTCAATGATTTTCAATTGCGAAAATCACATTCTATTGGTATACATACATTTTAGTCCCGCCTTTAAATTTAGGGAAGCTCACAATTGCAAAATTTGTGTGGAAAATATAGCCACTGTTAACTAATTAAATTTAAAGATGGTCTCGTCTCGTGATTCTGGTTTTCGTAAATTAAAACTTTATTTACGAAATTCAGGCGGTTCGCCCTCACAGCGTGCGGCGCAATATCGCCACCGCAAATTGTCAGACACAAGGGGCAGAGAAATGTCATCTTGTATAGTTCCAACAACAGTTTCAGCTACACGATTCCAAGTGGAACAGAGCACAGTGACAACCAAGTAGTCACTCGTCTCGCTGAGCTGTTGTTTACACCGTGTGTATTATATTTCCAAAGAAAATGCAAATTTCCCAAACGCACAATTTCTTAATGCACACACTGGTGGGTAGGTGTGTGTGTGAGGACTCTCTTTGCACTTCTATGTCACTCCTATATAGTTTTGAAACAAGAGCTTTCCATGCGATGACTATACCTTAATCTGATGATGATGATGATGATGATGGACGAATCGATACGAGGAGAGAAGGTGTGCGTTGTATACAACCTAGTTGGTGCCTCATTTAATTCGCCTGGGTAGGGGGACGCTGAATGGATGACATGCAACTTAAATACTAATTTGCACGTTACCTTGATAACAGTTGAGGATGTAATAAGCTCTGTCACGACGCGGCGACGCCGCAACGTCAACGGTATGGGGCCACCCAGAAATCCGCATTGTATTAGAATGACTGATATTTTATCGGAGATCTATCCGCTGGAGGAGGTTGTGCAGCACTTATTTCTTATTTGATGTTTACAAGGGGAATAACTGCAATTCGAGATGTAGGAAAATATTTCCGCAAGCAAAATGTAAAAGACGAGTACAAGCAGACTTGTGAATGCAAAGAGAGCTTTATTGATTTACCGCAGGATCATGGGCTGTATAGTAGTGTATAGTGGCAGACTCATACAGATGAGGGTAGTTTGAGATTTGAGAACAGTTTTTCTTACACAAATGAGATGTGTTTTTGCTTGCATCTGGCTCTTGACAGGGTGGGACCTTTTTTATTTTTTTTTTTTTTGTTTTGTTACTGAAGAAAGCTTACTTTAATCAGGTATGCCCTGGGTTAAGTTAAAGTTTTGATGCTTTCTCATCCAATTTAAGAGGTCCTTACACCCGATGTAATATTTTCACTGCAATAGTTTACGCGAGTTAAGCTATGTTCAGACGATTGGCAGATCTGCCAATATTGTGAGGTCTACGAATGAGCGAACTACCTTATAACACCAAATTGCCAGTTCACACGGTTGACATGTTTTGTCCCAAACTCTAACAATTTCATTTGCAGATGGTTTGCCTACAAATAATTCGTCTGACAACGTTGTCAGGTAGAAAATTGCCAGTTCACACGGTTGGCAGATGTTTCTTTACAAAATATTTTCAGATCCGTTTGCAGGCATTGTCAGACAAATTACAAATTGTTTCTTCTTTCATTCGGTGGTGAAGTTTTTGAAGAAAATAAAATGTCATTGGCACAAAAATATGCAATTGCGAATGGTTTAGCCGTGTACGTATTTGAGAGCAGCGAGCTTATGGCGAATTGCTATTGGCACATAAGCGTCGGCGTGTTTGCTCGAAGGATAGGGTGGCCCCCAACAACAGCAGGATTGCTCGTGGAATATAGGACTGAGGAGCCACAATTGTATCGCAATTGTTTAAGTATGGATTCCAAACAATTCAATGATCGTCTTGCTTAAGTGACTCCGCATATCCAAAAGCAAGAAACAAATATGCGTACGAGCATTTCAGCGGCTTTTGTTGACTCTACGATACCTAGCTACAGGGGAAAATTTTCGGTCCCTGCAATATCTGTTCCGAACTCCTGCGTCAACGATCTCGTCCACAATTTTAGATGTTCTGGATGTAATCTACAAAGTGCTCGTGTATAAATATCTTCCGGAAAATTATTTTACTACCTAGTTCTAGACGCCGAGAACACCAGAGGCCTGGGATTCTGTTGCTACCAAATTTACGAACTTTGGCAATTTCCAAACTGCATTGGAGAAAGGATCATACCTAAAAACATTTCTAGATTCTTTGGCTAGGGTCATAAAAGGAAGAATACAAATGACAAAACAAAAATAATTAAGAAGGATCACACTAAGTACTAAAAAAGATTATATCTTAATGTACAAACCTTTTTAAGAAATAAAATGAAATGAAATTTCTAGAAACTTTTACAAGCGTCATAAAACGAAAAATTTAAAATACACCCATAACAAAAAGTGATTAGAAAGGATCATAGATATTTCTAAATCCTAAACAAGGAAATGGTTCTAAGCTTTCCTAGACTTTTTTTCGTTTTTATATCGACTTCTTCGTCCACGTACATATTTCAAATCATATAATTCACGCATTTTGCACCAATCTACAGAAACATACAAAGAAAATTGCACCGAAACTTCGTTTCTTCGTTTTGGTCGTTGAAAAATATTTTTCTACAGATATAAAAAAAATGGCAGATTTCGCAACCACAGCACATCTGCCAATAGCAAATATTTTTAAATATTCATACACCCATGCTAAGGAATGCACCATAAAAGTATGCCTAATGCCGGAAGCAAAAATCTGACTGGAATAGTAAGGGTCAACCTAAAATAAGTCTGCCAGTTTAATTACTTTCTATGTTCGTTGATGACAAGTAGATATATGTTGTCACAGTTTGGTAAACATTGAATTTGGAAAATCCCACCAAACCAAACCAAACAGATTGAACTCAATTATCAGACAATCATTGGTATTGACCAGATTGTTTTTGTGTAGTTTGGTTTATGGATAATTGCAGGCGGAACATCAAATATCAAGGGCGGAGCAACATCTAGTACGTCTATGAATTTCCCCTTGTACCGAGAACAAAATAAAAAGTTCGAGGAAGATAAATTCGGGTGTCGCAATTTGTAAACTATTATTTTTTTGTTTGTGTCGAAAGTCAAAATATACTACGTGATAGCTTAGGAATCAGAGAATATTTCTTCACCTCGTTTCACTTTGGAAACTTGCATCCGTTGGTTCACTGAAAATTCGGCGACCTCTTCCAAAGTGTTCTTTTTACAAACAAAAAATTCGCCAATTAACAGTGGTGTTTGAAAATGTGCAAGGCTCCAAGTGATAAGTACATAGTTCAAAAAGCAACTGCTACCCTGCGTCGACGCTTTTGTGAATGAACTTTCAAAAACTGTATGGGAAGAGCTGATTCTAAAACTAAAACCACTGTCGTTGCTCGTTGAATCTTTAGCTTCAGTCTTCGAAAACATAGCATCACTCTTTCAATGAACAGAAACACAAACATTATGTAAATTCAACTTTTAAGTAAACAACGTTAGTTCGTGCATTTACAAATTGAAAACTGGTCGTTAACATTTTACCCCACTTTGCCCTTATTCTCGTGTTTGTTTTTTTCTTATTCTTCTTCTTCTTTTCATCATGCATTGTTATACCACATTCAGAGCAACCACTGACTGTGTGCGTCATCGATCGTGATTCTGTAGTCTGTAGCTGCACAAAAAAAAAGCGAACAAAAAACCTAAAACAACCAGAAGATATTAAAAACACAAAATGCATGTTGGTGAGAGGAAAACCAGCCGCATTTTGCTTCTTTTTTCAGGCAGCTATAAAACAACGTCGAGCGCACATGCATTCATTCATTCATTCAGTCAGTCTCCTGCTCCTCCGCAAAAACTTGAAAGAAACAAAAAATATATCTGCCCAGCTAGAGTGAGAGAAAGAGGTTGACTCCTAATAATGTACCTCTCATGCGAGTAAATGCAGTGCGGGCGCAGTGATTTCGAGTTTCGACTAGACCATGGCCTATCCCAATAGCATTTGCAGTGAGCGCAAAAGTGACGGTAACGATGGCTTTGTTTTGTGTGAGAGAGCACAGTGAGGGATGTGTTTTGTGTGGGCCTCCGCCATGCGCTGCGCTGCGCATTCCCGGTTATTATTGCGGTGGCAGTACTTACGTACATGTGACGGTTTTTGCCTGCACTTATAATATAGTTAATGCATGTTTAAACTATGTATACTATTTATCTTGCTGCATACATATTTATGAAGACTTTGTTCGATTTAGTAGGAAAAGTGTGCTTACACAGCATTATATCTACCGTTGAGGTACATTATAAAAGTAATGTGTGTGTGTGTTGCGCACTTTTAAGTGAAGGATTTCAATGGGAGAGGACTATTAGGCTCACTTTAATGTCTATTTTATTATGCTACTAGCTGAGCCGTGTTCGTGTTGCTTCGCAGAGTTCTTTGAAACTACATTCTACATCGAACATTCGAAGAGAAAATAGATATGTTTAACCTATCCGTTCATGAATTTCACAAAAATAAATAAAAATAATAAAAATAAGCGTTGTTGAAGATTTGTGTAAGATAAACAATTTCTTTTTATTTATTTTAATAACATGCACTGAAAATATGCATCAATTGAGAGCAAACAAAGAATTGGAATTGGACAAAAACAAACCTATCCGTATGCATACAGAGCTCAATATGACGGATTTACTCTGTCCAGCGTTACCGAGGGCCGAAATAATATTTTTCAATGAGAGATTTCTTGAACTGTTTTCACTATATATGCTCAATGGGAGCTGTTTAACAGTTTTGAGTATTTTTTGTATGCAAAAAGTAGCCCAAAAGTCGCCAATGTTTGTTTAAGAAGAGTGAAAATAGAGAATTTGTGCAAATTCGTAGCCGGGAGCCTTAAAGACTATTCACATAACAGCGAATTGCGAACTGCGAACAAGCATATTAGTTTCGGACACTTTATTCACGTGAGAACTTTTTTAGTCGCAGTCATTTTTAAAGGTTAAGTTCGACCGACTTTTTCATTCGTGGGCTTGTGGATCGCGACTGTTTTATGTGGATTGTGAATAAAGTGACGATTTACGGCAAGAATTTTCAATTCATCGGAAAATGCTGTTATTGTAAGACTCGGGTTTTTTTGTTTACATTGTATGTTAGATTAATTAATGAATGTTTTTGTGGTAGAACAAATAGCAATTTTGAATTCATTAATACAATTAAATTGACTTGTTTGCTATTCGCGCTCATGTGAATAGTCCTTAAGATAAAAAAATGCCCATCTGTGCCCTAATGTCGGCCACTGGTAACGCTGAGACTGACTCTATCTTCTCTTGAGTCTTGACTTGGCTCTTAAGTCTTAAGGCCCTAGTTATAGCAATACGGAAAACGAAACCGTGAACATTTTCTTTTGCTCTTTCTGACCATTTAAACCTAATGGTTGGATTCAATCTTGATCTTAAAATGTTGTTTATGAATTATAGGTAGTTTATAGGATAGGGCCTTACCAATAAACGTTTATAGTTTCGACTCTAAATTTTAGTACTTCACAGTGGCTATATTTTCCATATAAATTTTGCAATTTTGAGCTTCCGTAAATTTAAAGTCGAGACTAAAATTGGTTATTAGTACGGCGCATATTCTTTTTCATTTGTCCGTACGAAAAACTTTTTACGATCTACTTCTCAGTCATTCCACAAAAAAAAAAAACAAATTATTTCACTGAAATATTTCATTTCTTTACTGTTCCATCTGTCAGGAATTTTTTTTTCTGATGGAATCCAATCAGTGGTGCCTAAACGTAAAAAACTCATTTTCAAACTGTTCCAACTTTTTCGGTTGCATTTTACGTAATGTCTATAACCCCATAGTAAAATGACCCCTTTTTGAGGCTCAGGACCATTGGGCCCCACTTTTTGAAAAATGAAAATGGCCCTTTTTTAGTTTAAGAAAGATTTTCTTCTTTATTGAACGAAAAAGAATGCATACATATGAAAAGAAGTGTTTCGTGATGAATAAATTTGTTTTTTGTTTAAAATAAATATCTTTGTTGATTTGTTTTAATTTTATTTTATTATTGGTGGCCCCTTTTTTCGGATCGGGCCCCTTTTTAGTACCCTTTTTGAATTTTTTCAGCGGCAACGCTACATCTGAGGCGGAATGTGCAAAACCGAAAATGCAAAATGAATTTATAAAGTTTTATTTTGGCCTAACAAATTATTAATTTATATTATATATACATTTTTGTATGAATTTTTATTTATTTTGAAAGGATACTTTTATTTGTCAATTTTTTTAATTTTATATAATTTTTTTTTCTAATCTTTCTAATCGCTTTCAAAACCAGTTGAAATAATTCTTACATGAACGTGATTATTAAATGAATTTATAACAGTCAACAAAAGCGTCTAGAAGTTGTTGAAAAACCCAAAAGTTAACGAAGGCCTCAAACAGTCTTTAATGACTTTGCAAATGCATTAAAATTGAATGCATTTACTTGTTTTCTGCCACTGAAGTGAATATCTACATATAATATAACATGACAAGAAAAATTTATTTCCAAACGTTAACAAAACGCTAAATCGTCTTGACATAAAATAACAAGTCTTCAAGACAGAAGAAATAAATATGATATAAATAAATAATTATCTCATTATTATTATTCATATTAGGTTAGAAATTTAAGTAAACAATTATAATATGTATAGTTTATGCATGTACCTACTAGATTGTCAAAGTAACAAAACACAATTTTCAGTTTAATAAATCGATATTGTATTAGTCAACAATTCTATTGTTGAATTCACAGAGTTTTGTTATATCCGAAAAAAGCAGAGCCAAAAATCACTTTTGTAAATGTAAAGTGTTTGTTAGCCACACAAAATACAGATTCTCAATATTAAAAACATTTTGTTGAAATGAACAATTTGTTTTGTAGACATGACTACATTTTGTAGAATTGATAAAACACGTGTTGAATCAAGTAAAATACATTTTAAACATTGTACTCATTTGAATGCAATGCTATTGATGGCGTCATTTGTATTTTGGCTCGCGAAGTAAGCAGTAGTAAGTAGTTTATTAGTGCGCATAAAAAAAAAACCCGAAAAAAGCGAAAAAAAAAAATGCATTTTAGAAATAAATAAATGGATGAGGATGTAGTTACTGAAACTTGCTTCAATTAAACAAAGCCGCATATGGAAACATTTAAAAGGTAAGTGAAAGAAGTTAGTGCGATAATTATGTAGGTGTATAAAATTGTATACTGATTCATCGACCAAACCCTTTTTTGTATGCTCGGATGTATTTGTATATTACAACAAACGGTTTTTTTCTTTTTTTAAATAGATGGCCGATTTGCCGCAGCAAGTCAGCGACCAACGAAGGCGGTAAGAGGGTTCACATTTAATATTCATATCCCCTTTATGCCTTTATGATTATTGGAAGGACATTAGACGAGGTGGAAGGAATTGACAAGGATGCAGGAAAAAAAATAATTTTGTAATATTTATATGTTTGTATATAAAAATTTGCATAATTATTTTTTTTTAAATAAATCTAATTAATAAACTTATTTATTTTGCGTATCATTTGTTAATAACTTATCTATTTTACAAGGGTATTGTAGACATATTTTGGATACATAATTGCTTTAGATCGATAAAAACTTATATCGCCAAAATAGTTTATTCAATTAAACAGAACAATAAATTAAATATTGACAGATTATCTGTATCCACTCAACAATTCTGTTGTTGAAAACAAAATAAACTGTTGACAAATTGTTGCTATATAATCAACAATCTGTTTATAGATTCAACAAAATTCAACAAATTTTGATTTAGCGAAATACAATAACTGAATTGACAAACTAATTCCATATTACTAACAATTTTTTTTGTAAATTTGACGAAAAGATAAAGACCAATTTGATAAATTTCTTTGTAAAAGCAACAGTTAATTGTTGATTTGACAAAACAGCAATGGTAGAATTGACAAATGCTTTTTGTAAAATTAACAACCTTTTGATGAATTTAACAAATTATTTTGGTACCAACAAGAAAATCACAACAAAAATTTTAAGACAAGGTAAAACTTATTTTTATTTTGTCAATCTGATAGAAACATTTTGTTGGACGTATATTGACAAAAAAAAATGTTGAACGTACTCGCAGTTTTATCAAATATACCAGTGTTTTATTTTCAGTGATACTGCCTCTTAAAAGTATACTGACAAGATTTTTCAACAGGTTGCAAAATAACATAGTGCAGTCTTTTACGACCGTGAGCTAGAACTGACTTAAGTGGGTCATTAAGAATTCAATACACAGTCACGTATCGAAATTGGCCCAGCTTCCTATACGCTATGACAACCAAAGAAGGAACACAGTAAAAACGCCCATTAAATGTGGGCATGGCCAAAGATATAAGAATTAATAAAACATATGATGCAGTGAAAGTTTCGAATCTTTGAACTACTTTGAACTACTTTTCATGGCTCCGTTCCCGGATTTTGATAAGTTCGTCAAAATTACGAATTTGGGTTCATTGCGACAGTTTCGATCTAGGAGATAAATTAAAAACGCAAACGCATAACGAGAAGGTACAGCAGCTCGCCTTGTTTGGCGAAGTGCTGATAAAGGATGAAATAAGCCGTCAATGTTGTAAGTTAGCCGTTCCAGAAGGAATCCTACTTTAAGCACAGTTGAAAGGAGTTTTGTGTCTAAACACAACCATATTGTTCAGATTAAAGGTCGATTTTGACGAAGTAACAAGGATTAATACTCTATTGGGGCTGTGAAATTTGGTGTATTGTTCGTTCTATAAAATCTGACCTTAAGTCGTATAGATTCGCATTTCAGCCACAGCCGACTCACTCGTGTCAATTTATTGCCACTCTATTTAGCTTTTTCCTTAGCTAGAAAAGGTATAGCCAGGTAGACTTTTCATGCTGTAATATGTAATATAGGTACGGTTTAAAGAAAACACGTGTATACAACACATGCAAAGGTCGGGCTTTGCTGGAATAGTGTCAAAAATCAAAATGTTCAAATTTAAATGACATTGGAATGCCTCGTACCCATTAATCACCTCTTTCTTGAAAAAAATTAGCGTTATTGATGAGGTCCTGCAAAAAGGTGTGTCTGCCACAGTCAATGACTTATGCGATTATATCAATTCGCTATAAATTACACCAAGTTGCTTAGGCTCAATATGGTAACAAAAAAATCCGCCGATGCATAGAATTTCTAAAAACGGTGCCAATTATGGGCAATCTTCATTAATTTCCAAATGACTGTCAGCCACCTTCTAACGCCCTAATAACAGCCAAGTTTCACTTAATCCTATCCGCTGTGTCACAGCGACATATTAGCATATATTATGTGATTATTGCAGTCATTTGCATTTTTCGCGCGCTTTGCCAGGCGTAAAAGCTTAATAGCGAGCCGAGCCAAAGCCGCACATATTCAAATCACATCGTTGTGCAACGACCACGCATAGCGCGCGCACCTCTTACACGGATATACCCCAGCTACGGGGGTATTACCCACCTCTTCCCAAAAACCATCAGGCGTTCGTTATAAAATATAAACCGAGTCTATCCGCACGCATAAAGAGTACTTATATCTTGTACATAGATGCGTTGCGAACCTACACATGCAAAAGAGGAGAACCATCCCTGAGACAAAATATACGCTACGCAATCGGCATTCCTTTGGCATTTCCTTTGCGCGCTCAATGGTTGCAGACAAAAAAAAAAAACTCCTGATACAAAACAACAACCAACCGCACCGTGCATATTCGCATAGCATTTTGTTAAATCGATAGGAATGCAATAAGATACACCGCCAGAGTGCGTTTCAGTGTGCTCTTCTGCGGTACCCCCACCACCCCTCTCTTGGTGGTCACTTGAGACTCTCTGTATGCACACGGAGTGGCACGTCGTCATTGCATAGTGCATACACGCATCTAGAAAAGGATATTGCATCGAGTTTAATTGGTGTATGTGCTGTCGAAAATAATTCCTACATTATTCTCAGCGACGACGAGTTGTTACCGCCAAATGAAGGGAAATTGATATTGGATGGCAGTACAGTGGCAACATGAATGAATGCAGTCTGTCCCTTATGGTTGGGTCAGCTGAAACTGAAAAAAATTAAAAAAAAAAAAAACACGCCACACACTGCCAGCAAAATTGGACATGTGCAATTTGCTACCCTTATTTTGATGGTTCTGTCAGGTCATTAACCTGATGGATTTTTGGCCACTGCTGAATAATTAAGTGGCAGTGAATGTGGAAAAAAAAAAAGTAAAATGGCCGACAGTTACCCAACTAAAGAGAATGATGAAAATGCAAGGGAGGCGCATAAGCTAGGAAGGGTTTTGCGGATCGCCTTTCGGATGAGCTAGCAAATTGAAAGTAAAATGAAAGCAGGCAGGTCATGGTGTGTATTTAAATTAAGGATGGCATGTTTTTACGGCGGTATCCTCGCTATAAAAGCTGTCATAAACTGGTCTTCCTTACATTTTGTTGGGGAATAATTGCCAAACCCGTTTTTTGCGCAAATTTAGACATAAAACCAATTAACGAACATCCAACGGTGTATAATATGATGTAACAAGAAAAGGGCTTGCGACTTACGACGTGCGAATTACGAACGAGTTTACAATTGCTATAGCCTGTGTCCAGGACGCGTTTAATTTGGGCGTCATTATGTTGGAGCTGGACCTTCCCAACATACAAATACTTACGGAAAAGGGTGGACGCAAATACAAAGAACATTCTTGGAAATTGGGGGACTCCCGCCATAAGTAAGAGCGTGCGCCGTACTTATAACAAACCTCTGAAAATCAAAATCGATCTGGAGGTTTTCTCAAATAAAAGAAAGGCCCCTTGTTCCATATACTTGACAAAAAACTCAACTGAGATAAATGGTCATTAGGTAATAAAAGGATCAAATTATCCATAATAACCTTCCACAGCTGAAAAACTTGGGCCAACATCTAATATTATACTCTGAATGTACACGGCGATAATAGGACCCGTCTATGACAGTCTCATATGATGGAGGCTGTGAACAAAGTCACTCACCTACTATAACCATTACAAAATTTCCAAGCCTAGCTTTCATCAGCGTGCAATGAGAGCAACCTCAAGAAAAGGACTTGAAACTCAATCTACTTGTCCAAGACCCTACGACTTTGCATGGTTACCGGGTGATGAGCAGCAGCTCAACGAATACCTACTACGACTAGAAAGAGGTATACTGCTTTGGCTTATAGGACTTGATGTCAAATCTGACAATAAATCCAAACGCATGGAGGAGTGGATGACTGGTTACCTTTTCGGTGTAGTAAATGAAAAATGAAAGTAATACCCAACTAAAAACTGAGTACAAAAAAATATGCAAAAAGTTATCAAAAGAAATAAATACATGTAAACAAAACAATTATGTATCTGAGCTTGACAAAAATAAAGCTAATGTCATAGGTGAATGGAGTGTAGTTAAAATACAATTTTAAATCGTAATTCTCCGTTAGCAACCGAAAATGATAATATGCGGATTACTGATGCTAATGAATTATCAAATCGTTTTAATGACTTTTTCATTTCTATAACTGAAAATGTATCATTTTTAACTTTCACACTAAATATTTTGTAGGCCCCAATGTTCGATTTTGTATGGAAAATGTCGCCATTGTGAGTTCGAGAAATTTAGACTGGGCACTCATTCCGTAACTCGGAGAACGATAATCGTTTGCGCGATAGTAGTCAACGATCTCGTCATCAATTTGCTTTCCGTAACTCTATCACTATCGTCTCATCTGTCGTTTATTTTATACGAAGAGACAGAGAGAGCATTGAGCGCATTGATCTTCTTTCAGAGACTATCAAACAATATTGGAAATTGCAATCAGACGTAAAATGTCATAAATGACTTTATGGCAAACAATTTTGCGTTTGATGCCGGAAAATTTGAAAATTGCAAAGTGGAATTCGTTCATCATTGTTCCTTATAAAGGGTGATTTTTTAGCTGGTTTGGTTTTGGCAGCACTGGTTTTGACAGCTGACGTGTGTTTAGTTCCTTGTGTCACTGTCAAACAGCTTCAGTTTGGTTTGCAATTTAACCATGGATCGTCTTACAAATGAACAACGCTTGCAAATTATTGAATTTTACTATCAAAATTCGTGCTCGGTTCGAAATGTTCATCGCGCGCTGCTTCCATTTTATGATCGGCATTCTCGACCTTCTGAGCAGTCTATTCGGAAGATTGTGACCAAATTTCGCACCAAAATTTACTTTGTTGGACATTAAACCACCAACACGTTTACGTACTGTGCGTAGTGAAGAAAATATTGCGGCCGTATCAGCTAGTGTGACAGAAGACCGCGAAATGTCGATTCGGCGCCGTTCCCAGCAGTTAGGCCTTTGTTACAGCACTACGTGGAAAATTTTGCGGAAGGATTTGGGCGTAAGGCCTTTTAAGATACAGCTGGTGCAAGAACTAAAGCCAGCCGACCTACCACAACGCCGAATTTTTGGTGAATGGGCTCTTGGAAAGCTGGCCGAGGATCCGCTTTTTTATCGAAAAATTGTGTTCAGCGATGAGGCTCATTTTTGGTTGAATGGGTACGTAAATAAGCAAAATTGCCGCATTTGGAGTGAAGATCAGCCAGAAGCATTGCAACAGCTACCAATGCATCCCGAAAAAGCCACTGTTTGGTGCGATTTATGGGCCGGCGGCATTATTGGGCCATATTTCTTCAAAGATGATGCGAATCGCAGCGTTACTGTCAATGGTGAACGCTACCGAGCGATGATAACAAACTTTTTTTTGCCCGAAATGGAAGTTCTTGACTTGCATGATATGTGGTTTCAACAAGACGGTGCCACATGCCACACAGCACGCGAAACAATGGCGCAATTGCGAGGCGAGTTTGGTAAACAGTTAATTTCACGTTTCGGGCCGGTCAATTGGCCGCCTAGATCGTGCGATTTGACACCATTAGATTATTTTTTGTGGGGGTATGCCAAGGCTAATGTGTATAGGGACAAGCCCGCTTCGATTGACGCACTGGAAGCCGACATCCATGCATTCATTCGTGAGATACCGGCCGATATGTGTGAAAGAGTATGCCAAAATTGGACTCAGCGGATGGGCTACCTGAGACGCAGCCGCGGTCAACATTTGCATGAAATTATCTTTAAACATTAAATTGCAAGGTTCAAACTATCGATTCAAATAAATATTTCATTCATTTTTTCGAATTTTTTGTGTTTTTTTTTTTTTTAAAAGTTCTAAAGCTCTTAAAAAATCACCCTTTATAAAGATTACGTGTCAGCATCATGCACTGATCGGCATAGCGACCAGTTGCAGCTGACCCGTCATACGACACACAATAAAGAGACACTGTTAACCTAACACAACACTGCTCACAAAAATTATTAACCAGGATCTACAGGTTCCGCCAAATAACTTTTTTTTTTTTGAAAATGCTATAAAAAAAACTACTGAATATTTTCTCAAATTTCTTTTTTTATTTGAAAGTACAATCCTTCCGGTTAATAATGGAAAATAATTTCATTCAAATGGCTGCCTCGGCTGGCCATGCAGTAGCCCTTTGCTCATTTTCGAAGAAAAATGGCTTCACGTACACAATCTTTTCTCTCTTTTAGTCATGATCATACTCAAATCGAGCACATAATATCTTCAATTAGTTAAATTTATAATTTAATTCAATAAAAACTATTGTTTCTTATTTCTTTCCTTTTATTTTCTTGTTCACACAATTAGTCATACGAATGAGAATTCTTATTTTTTTATTTTATTATTATTTTTGAAGGAACCATCTGTGTCTTCAACTTAATTTTGTTGGGTCTTACAATATGATTTTTTAAATCTTTTTTTGCATAATATTAATTATTATTAAGATTATTATATTCCAATTAATGGCTCTCAATTGTATATAAAGTTAATCATTTATAAGATTGTTCTACTTATTCATATTTTCTCTGAATAATTCACATTCTATATATTGTACCTAGCAGAATGAATTAATTAATAATAAATTAATAATAATAAAAATCTCAAAGTTTCGCACCACCAATTAGTACCGTAGGATCAAGAGGTGGGGTTTCGGGGCTGGCATCCACATTTGCGATAGAAACACAGCTTTTGCAACATAACAACAAAATCCGTAATTACTCAGTTACAAAACGACTTCCCCTCGTCCACAGTTCATACTTCGAACCGAAACGAAACACCCTGTTCAAGTATTGCCACAGCACACGCTGTTTAACACGAGTAGATACGATCAATGATACATTTTCAAACGTAGATATGACTAAATTTTAAATTTAACCCCCCCACCAACACAGTGGTTATCTCCCCTTGTGATCAAATTGTATCGAACACATGTTTTTGGCACACAATTTCACATGTCGACGGGTCGCAAAAGAAACCCCAATCTGTTTGCCCTAACGAAACTATACACGTCCGCATTCTTAACCAAACAAAAAAGACGACAACAAACTACCTTCGTGTGTACGTAGATTCACACAAATGTGCTCGCTTACAGCAATTCATCTTCGGCAGCAATTGTCGTTTACTTCCGAATTTTTACTCGCGCAACAAACGCTCTTCGGAGCGTAAATTCACCAGCGATACCCTCCACCATATATCTGCGAAAAGAATTTATACAAAATAAAACGAAAAACTTATCACCCTTTAACGATCTGGAATTGGGTCTGGGTTTTTTTTTTGTCCGTGGACAGAACTACCTCCAGACCGCTACACCATTTGGCATTTCATTAAAATCAAATTTGCAAAAGATAAATTAATAAAAAATTCAACAGAGGGTGAGAGAAGAAAAACAACCGAAAATGCGAAATTGAATTAAACTACGACAGATACCGATTTGTATCGGGAAGAAATTTACATTTCCAAAGGTAGAAGTCGATCTTTGTTTCTAGGTATGAAACTTGTTTGCACTCGACGGTGCAATATGCAAGCCCCCCCCAGCGCAACTAAAGCAAAAAAAAAAAGGGGTGAATATTCAAAAAGGTCGCTGCCGCTGTTGATGAGGTACAGCATACCAGATAGAGGTCTTGTTGTCGGCAGATTAAAGTAATATTTCAGTTGGCCAAAAGTGTATATAATGGCCACCCAACAGTCAGAGACCAATTTGCAACTTATTCTAGTTTTTGCCCCTCTTTTTTCGGCTTCTTTCGGTTCGTTCTAGCGAATGAAATGAACAGCGGGAGATAATTGCATTCGCGTATTTGAGAATCAGTCTCCTTTTCAAACGAGATGGACTTCAAGCTGGATGCATTCAAGGACACAGTAGAAGTCATATCCTCTGTAGCATACAAAAGGCGGGCATTAAATGAAACCTTGAATACAGACAGCGGAAAGCCTTCCTGCTGCACTCTACAGAAAACATAAAAAACTGCGATCAGATGAATGTGAATTGTGGCCAGGATACATCTGAAATAATTAAAATAACACCCAAGGACACCTATTAAAAACTGCAGTGCCAACACACTCAAACAGAGCCCGAAAAAGTTCGCAGTCATTTCTTATTCCTTCGTGTTGCCCAGACTCTATGGAGTTATTTAATTTCAGCATTTATTCAAGGGAACTGAGCTGTTTGCCTGCCGCGTATACATACTCTTGTTCGTCTTGAAATTCTCATGACCTTGTTTCTTACCTGAAAAGAGAAGAAATGAGGCGATTTGTTTAGCAAAAGTAATTATGTTGTATACGTAATATGAGTATATAGAACGTGGGGAAAGTGGGTTTCAAGGTGGAACACTGTTATGGGCTACACTTTTCAACTGAGCAGCATTTAAGTTGGCTTTGCTAAAAAATAAACCTGGGCCTACCTTCGTTTCCGTTTTTACACTAATTTTTGGGACGAAAATAATGGAAACATCTACTACTTTACGACCAATGCGAACTAAGGTGAGGTCAGTTCTTAAACTCTGGTAGTTTAAAGTGATGATTTCCGAGGATCGAACCTCTCGTTCATCGAGCTCATCATACTGAAAAATGTTGCCTATACTCATTGAACATTTTTATGACCAAAAACGCCGACAGGAAAATAATTTCATTTAAATTACTGTCTAACCGGTTGAAATGCCAATCGACACTTTACTTTTTGACATTTGGTTGGTATTTGACATTTACGTCAAAAATTTATGTTTGATTATATTATATTATATTATATTTGACAACGTGTCAAACAATCTAATCGAAGATTCTTTTTCATTGCAGTCGAAATAATTTGTTCTGCCTCACCTGTTTTTTTTTTGTGCCGATTCTTTGTATCTGATCGATAGTATAAATCCTACCTTATCACAGTGGATAAGGTAGTTTCAACTTAACTGAAGAATGACAGTTCTTGTGTGTTAGATAATTTTGCATTTATTTGGGACAGAGAGTAAAACACAATGAGAGTCTGGCTTGGCCTGATGATATTTTGAGCTTTCTCTAATATTTAGTAAGAGAAATATATTGTGATCGTACAAAATTTCGAACTCGAGATGTTTATCAATTCTAACATTACGATGAGAGAGTAACTCAAAAAATTGGGAGCAAAATTCTGTCCGTATGTCCGTCTCCCTGTCTGTCCGTATGCTCCTGAGACCAACAGCCTAAACGGCTGCCCTTATTTGGTTCAAACTTCAAATAGTTCGGGACAGTTTTTTTTTTTGATGTTAACCTCAATATTAATGGTACTTCCCATATAAAATGTTCATACCAGTCTGACTTGTTCGAAAACGGCTCTATTTGAGCTACAGTAGGTGAGGCTAATGACTGCATACTCCGTTTATCGCTAGAAAATCTAATAAAGGCACTTTTGAAATTTGGACATACATATCTCGAAAACGGTCCATACGATTGTAAAAAAAATGCATTCCTAAGGTAATATGGCAATTTCGAACTTAAAAGCAAAATTAGTTTTTCTCTATATTATCGTACAATTGGTTTTCTTCAGTTAAACTGCAAACGGCATTAACGATTTTGACCAAAACGGATACTTAGAGGAAAATTGATATTCAATTCGAATTGAAAATGTAATGGTTAAACAATAGTATTTTTCAAACTAAACAACATTTGATTGCGTTATTTTTATAACAATACGTATTAAAGTTAACAAAAGTATTCTAAATAAGACCCCGTACTTAGATTTTCCCTGCATTTACTGATGCAAATTAAAAAATAAATCCCTGAATTCTTACATATATAATTATATATACATAATATATAGATACAGGGTGTCCGTCGGGAAGGTATACTGTTTATAATTTTTGATTAAATAAAAGAGAATGGATCTTATATTGATAAATGTTCTATTTAATGTCGGCAATTATTTATGGAATACAATATCAGGTAAATGTCCGCTCTGTTAGTCTCACAAATGCGAGCCCTTTTGAGCATATTTTTCATTGCATTCTCACACATTTCACGCGGTATTTCATTAATTTCATCAAGAATATTTTGTTTGAGTTGCTCTAGCGTTTCTGGTTTGTTTGCATAAACCTTGCTTTTCAGATATCCCCACAAAAAGAAGTCCGGAGCAGCCAAATCAGGCGACCGTTTTAACGATTAAAACACGTTGGTGTATCGAATATTTTATTTTATAATAGATTTGCCACGACTGCCCAATATGAACTGTCAAGAATAATGTTTAGCAAAACGGCAGACACCCTGTATATGTAAAGATATCTGTCTATCAGGAATAAATACAACAACATATGCAACAAGTCCGTAGGGACCCAAGGCCTAGCTTCTCACAACCATTCGTTTTGTGTGAGTTTCATTTTTGGAACGAAGCTCTTTCAAGACAGTTATACTCTCGGATGTTTGTCAGACGTTCGCGAGAGGTGGCGCAGTGGAAAAAACCCTAAGTTGGAATTTGGGTTTTTGCGGGATTCGAACCGGGGACCCCTCGCTTAGTAGTCCAACACGCATTTTTTTTCATTTTAATTTCATTTTTATCCAACACACTAACCACTAAGCCACTGCGCCTACAATACACAATATACAAAGTAATATTATACACACATCGCTAGCTACCATGGCTTTCGGCTGAGCAGTCAAAAATAAAAACATGCCCTAACAGGATCAGAAAACAGAAACTCCTACTACAACGCTTGTCCTTGTAATTTGTAATTTGTGAAGTGTAAGAGCTCTTAAAATAGTTAGGTCTGTGCGTAAATCTAACCAGAACTTGCAACGATTGCATGTTACCGAGAGCTTCAACTTTTAAAAACTCACACATTGTTATTTGATATGTACGAGTACCCATAAGTAAATTTTATTTAACACTATTCCAATATTTAATGAAACATTTCTTTTATTTAGCAAATCGACTCGTCTAATAAAATAAGAAAACAACCAACAAAACGTTTGGTGAACGAGAAAGTTTCGTTGAACCCTGTCGTGCACTTTATATGTTTATATACGAGTGGATTTAGAATTATTTGATTAAAAATCAAAAATTTATTTTCGTCAAAAACACCTTCAAAAAAGTAGAACGACAGAGGTTGTTGCCTTCTCGAAGTTTAAGAGAACATTTCCCAAAAAAGTGTCATCGAAGTTTATGCAGTAGTTTTCAGTCCAACTGGTAACAGACATACTTGTACAGATCTAGATCAAGCATGCCATAGATACGACGCGCGGGCCATTCAATCGATTCAATAATCTTCAAAAAATATATAATTTTTTTCTTAAATAAAATATTATTTTTTTTGTATACTCCTTACTTATACAAACATAGTATAACATTTTGGATTTTATTTTTAATATGGCCCGCTGTCATGCTTGAGACAATGAAATGACACTTAAGGAGTTTGATTTTGACACCCCTGATCTAGATGGAGATCTACGCATAGCAGACCACCTAACTGAGTCTCTTTTAGTGTCTTTGTATGTCTCCTCTTAGTAGGGATGTTTTCTGAATGTTTTCATACTTTTGCGCGTAAAGGTACCCCAACTTAGTGATGCCAGACTTTTCGAACTGAATTGCCCACGAAGATTACCAAAATTCCCTTGTCGCCCATTGCGACGTTGAAAAACAACAAAATGCACTATTTTTTGTTGTTCTGAACGCTTTGAAATGGACTTTTTCGCCCTTTTAGCTTATTTTCAGAGGTAAAATGTGCACAAAATGGGCAAATACCCACAATCTGGCATCACTGGCAACTATTCGCGTTAGCTCAACCCGCTTTGTAGGCTTTATCTAGATGATTGGCCATGTTCTTCTCCTAGGCGTCGGTACAGTCTGCTGACGTCATCTTCTAGAAGTCCTACATTTGATTGGTAATACTTGAAGCTATCATGTACGGAGAACGACAGTTTCCACTTGGAGCAGCATATTGCGACATTTACCGCCATTTTGGTTTGTCTGCATCTTCCTGGGGGACATGTGGTAAAAAAACAGTTTACGATTTTGAAACAAGTCTGGTAGATTCTCCTTAGATTAGCAGATGACAAACATATTTATTCTGTTTTCGATTGCTCCATAAAATATTGCATACCTCCTCAAAAGGGAATGATTTAATTTTGTTGTTGAATACAACTAGTATAGTTACCTGCTACTGAAATTGAAAGAAAAATCTGATACTAATTAGAACCAGCATACCGGTCGGCACTTTTCTCCCAAGAGAATTTTAATACTGGGTTTGAGACAGAGCGCGAGTTAAGTATCCATAGCAAAACATATTGAGAAAAAAGATAACATTATTTGTATTCAATGATATCTTTAGTCTCTAGTACAGTCTTGCACACAACGCTACAATGATAACATATGTAAAAGAGATAATATCGTTTGTATACAATGTTGGAATATTATCTCTTCTTCATTATCAAGCAAGACGATTGTACGCTTGGGTCTCCTTGTAGATAGATAAGAAAAGTATATAAATACGACTGTATGATGAATTTATCAACAGTCTTATTGTAACTACATAGTAGCCTTAAGCTCCTTTTAGAATTAGTAAAAAGTATTTCAATAATAAAGGACATAGTTCCAAATAAATATTGTTTAATTTTAAAAGTAAGAAACAAGTGTTTTAATTGGCGATCCTGCCAGGAGGTTAAATATACTTTTTAACTTCAATCGAGCGGACCTCGGGAACAAGTAGTGAAATCTAGTATAAACAGAACACTCGCGTTACCGGTTACAAGAATTACCTAGCATAGCAGGTACAAATATAGCTTCTTCGTACGAAGCAGCAAAGCAATTCAGTGAAAGTGTATATGTGGAGAAAAAAAACACACAAATTCGACGACAACAGACACGAGTTCAAAATGGAACAACTCGCAGTATTAATGGCAAGATTAGAAGCTTTAGAAACCAGGAGCAACACAGTAACACAAACCCTAGAGCACACACGCACAGAGAATGCAAGGTTAGCAGCAATAATAACTAACCAAAATCAAATAAACACTAATTTAGAAACAAAACTAAATGAAGTAAAATCTGGATTAGGCATAGTACCAAACATACCTGTGCTAGAGGAAATAAGAACCACATATACAGATGGTAGTGAAATACAGTTAGACGCATTTAAAAGCCTACCTATTTTCAACGGCGATCAATCAAATTATCGGTCGTGGCGCGAAGAAGCATCCAGATTAATGGACATTAAAAACTTCAAAACACACAGTAAGTACGCAGCAGCATTGACTATAGTGAAAAGTAAAATACAGGGTGCAGCCGCGAATGTGTTAACTAATTATAACACAATTTTTAATTTTGAGGCGATACGTAACAGATTAGATTATACGTACTCTAATCAAGAACCTCTATACGTGCTACAAGACATGATGAAAGCCATCACGCAAAAAAGAAGCACACTGTCTGAATACCACGACGAGATAAATAAAAATCTCAATTTAATAATATCAAAAATCACTATGTCAGGTGATCCGCCGAATATAATCGACAGACTAATTAAAAATGCTAACGACGACGCAGTTCGTATATTCATTGATGGTATGAGTGACAACTTTACAAGAGGATCATTATATTCAGCTACAATAAATGATCTAGAACACGCATTCGCAATTGCTCGCAGAATAGAACATGATAATGTGCACAGGCATTTACATCTCACTCAGGATAAGCACCACAAAAATATGCCACATGAACGCAGAAACGAAAGAAGACCAAATTATTCGAGCCAAACAACGAATTATCAACCCCAGAAGCAATACGATAATATGCAGCAACACAATCAAGGACCACAGCCGATGGAGATAAACTCGAGACAAATTGTACATGCACAGCGACAAAATTGGAATCAATACAAACCCGATGTATATAATCCACCAGCGAAACGTGAACACAGCGGGAGTTTCAACACACACAACAGACCGCAACGATCTTATCAGCAGAACTTCAAGCAGCAGAGAGTAAATAACTCCCGACAACAACGCAGAGACGATGTCAGCAGTACATATGCAGAAGCAGATGAAACGGAATGTATGGTAAATAATAACATAAGAATAGATCATTTAAACTAGTAGACGGGTTGCCCTGCTTAAATTTAACTAGTACTATTTCTAAGAAAATTTATAAAATTCTTATTGATACTGGTGCAACCCATAATTACATTAATAGAAAATGCGATTCTAGCAAAAAAATTAAAATTAAACCTATAAAAATAAAAACAATGCATGGTTATTCTATGGTAGATACAAAGAAAGTAGTTAGGATATTAAAGAAAAATATAACATTTTTTGAATTAGAGGATATTCAGTCTTTTGATATGATATTAGGATATGAAGGACTTAAAGTTCTAAACGCGGAAATAAATTTCAGTAATATGACTCTAACTACCATAAGCAGTGTCGAATCTATTCAGAAAATTAATTACATAATTGGGGAAAATAATATTTATAAAGCAGACATAGATAGACTGATGAAGATTAATAACAGCATAGGACCGTTACCCTTTACAGATACTATAGAAGCAAGCATTAGGACGACCAATGATAATCCGGTTTATGTTAAACAATATCCATATCCCATAGCAGATAACGAATTCGTAAACAAAGAAATACAGAAACTCTTACATGACGATATAATAGAAAAAAGCCATAGTCCTTATAACAGTCCCATATGGACAGTACCTAAAAAAGGTTTGGACGAAAAAGGAAAACCAAAACGGCGCATGGTTGTTGATTTCCAAAAACTTAACGCTCACACTGTAACAGACAGATACCCCATTCCGGATGTCAACATGACAATTCAAAATTTAGGTAAAGCCAAGTACTTTACAACATTAGATTTGGAGTCAGGTTTCCACCAAATTAAAATCAAAACAGATGATAAAGAAAAAACAGCTTTTGCTATAAATGGCGCAAAATATCATTTTAAACGAATGCCTTTCGGGCTCAAAAATGCACCAAGCATATTTCAGAGATGCGTGGACGACATTTTGAGAGACTTTGTAGGTAAATTCGTACACGTTTACATTGATGACGTATTGATATATTCTTCATCTGAGGAAGAACATATACAGCACATAAGTCAAGTATTCGACGTACTCAATAAAGCCACATTAAAAATATCTGATGAGAAAAGTAAGTTTTTTCAAGAAGAAGTAGAATACTTAGGTCACATAATCAGACATGGTAGAATCACTACGAACCCTGAGAAAATAGCAGCTATAGAAAATTTTCCAGTCCCACAAACGGTAAAGGATTTGAGAGGATTTTTAGGTCTTACAGGTTACTATCGTAAGTTTATAAAAGGATACGCAAGCATAGCCAAGCCCCTGACATTATATTTACGAGGAGATAACGGTAAAGTAAACAAAAAACAAAGTAAAAATATTAAGTTAAATCTGAATGATTCAGCATTAGAAGCGATTAGAATTTTAAAAAATTATTTGAAAGAACAAGTCGAACTTTTTCAACCGGATTATAGTAAACCATTCGAGCTTACTACTGATGCATCCAACATAGCTATTGGAGCCGTACTAAGTCAGAATAAGCAACCTATACACTTCTTGTCAAGAACACTGAGTAAGACAGAAGAGAACTATAGCACAAACGAGAAAGAGCTATTAGCGATCATATGGTCCTTACAAAAACTCAGAAACTACATATATGGTATAGCAGACTTAACCATATATACCGATCACCAGAGCCTTATATATTCTGTATCAGAAAAAAATCCCAACACAAAGCTGAAACGTTGGAAGGGAATCATTGAAGACTTTGGAGCAAAATTAGTTTATAAACCAGGAAACCTAAATCTTGTAGCTGACGCATTATCACGTCAACGCATAAATACTTCTACCATAGAAACAGCACATTCAGCTGAAAGTTCTTCTAATGATATAATAAAAACTGTGAATCAGCCTTTTAATGCATACACTGCACAGTTCGAACTTATTGAAGATATAACAAATAATATCGAAACACAAATCTATTTTAGTAACAAAATAAGACTCATAATAAAGTTTAAGGACAAAGACTCTTTACTAAGGCAGATGAAAGAAGTTATACAACCCCAAAAGATTGTAGCTTTGCATACGAAATTTGAAAACATATACAAATATGGTGAAAACATAAAAAAAGAATTCCCACTAGTAAGATTTATATTCACACCAAGAAAACTTCAAGACGTGACAAATTTGGAGGAACAACTAAAACTTGTAAGGGTAACTCACGAAAGAGCACACGGTTACGTAACAATATACAAGAAATCTCAGAGAAATATTACTGGCCCGATCTAAATAAACAAGCAAAGAGTTTCAACAGAAAATGCATAGCATGTCTATTTGGAAAATATGAAAGAAAACCTATCAGAGAACCTCTGAATAATTCAGAAATACCAACACATGTGGGAACACACATTCATATGGACATATACTTCAACGACAAGTATACTTTCCTTGTAACAGTAGATAAGTATTCTAAATATACAATCCTTCGGGAAATCGAAACTCGAAACAGACTGTACGACGTTATGGAAGAGGTCTTATCTAATTATTTCCCAAAATGTGAACGACTCATGACAGATAACGAGAAGGGATTCAAAACAGAAATGGTGAACCAAATGTGTTTGAAATACAACATAACTAAAGTAGAAACTCCAGTATACAGATCGACAGCGAACGGTCAGGTAGAACGTGTAAACGGTACAATAACTGAACTGTCTAGAATATTCACAATTCAGAATAAAACAAGACTTATCGAAGAAATATTTAGAACAGTGCGTGAATTAAATAATTCTATACACTCAGTTACCGGTTTGAAACCTAGAGACATTTTCTTTAATCAAAATAAATATAGCAATAGTGAAATTATAATAAATAAACTAAACTCAGCATCCAAAAAAGTGATCGAACGTCTAAATAAAGGAACTCGACACAGAGAGTATAAAAAAGGAGATAAGATAATGGTAAGAATCACAGGTCTTAGAAAGAAATCTAACGCCAGATACATAACAAGAATAGTAGAAGAAGATAAAGGAGACACTGTAATCTCTAAAGAAGGAATAAAAATTCACAAGGATAACATAAAGAATTATCATTTTTCAGATGACGAAAATATTAATATTCCTAACATTACTAGGAATTGTACAGAGTCAAGAAGGGCAAGGAAACGTTCAAATAACTGAGTTACTAAACAAGAAGTTTATACTTACGCAAACAGATGACGTGTATTTATTCAAAGAACAAACTTATTTGTTACATGCCACCAACCTGACTTCGATATTTCAACCTTACGTAAATATCGTAACTAGTAAATATCAACCTACACAAGAAGAAAAAATTTGGTTGAGTAAAATTAAGAATTTAGCAGACCAATTACAAGAACATACTAGGCATACTAGATCAATTAACTTTTTAGGAACAGCTTTCAAATATGTGTTTGGTAATCCTGACCATTATGACTTAGTTAACATAGAAACGAGTATAAATAATCTCATAGAAAACAATAATAAACAAAAAACTATAAATTCTAGATTTGAACAAATTTTGCAACAATTCGAAGGTCAGAGCCTTAAAGAACATTTAGTAATAGAACAAGTGTACGAACAATTATTATTATTGACCAGAACAATTAATGCAGCAAAAAATAATGAATATTTATCAGAAAGCCTAGACTTAGATGACATTAAAAATATTATTCAACATGAAATAATTCAAGTACCCATAATAAATATACTTGAGTACTCTAAAATATTATTAGCTAGAACTGATGAATTCTTCATCACAATATATAAATATCCAGTTCTAATTAAATCATGTAAATTGTATAAAGTAACACCTTTAAATTCAAAACATGGAAAAATCATTACAGATAAAACAATTGCCTTATGTAACCAAACTTATTTAAGAACAAGAAATTGTCAAAATCATCTAAGTAAAAACATTTGTGAAATTAACTTTGAAGAAGAAAATTGTCTTATTCCACTTTTAAAGAATATAACTTCAAAATGCAACATTAAACAAGAATACGATTACGACTTAGAAATTGAATCCGGTGTTATGTTATTAAGCGGTAAGCATAAGTTAAATAATCAAACAATTAATGGTATAAACTTAGTTACTTATGAAAATACTATAAATCTAGACGATAAAATATACAAAAACATGCATAAGCAAATTAAAGAAGTTATATTAAGAAATCATAATTCAGAGTCTTACATCGACCAAATAATTAAAGAAGATACAATGTACAAATTCGATAACATAGATACTTTAAAAAAACTAATTATTCCTTTTGAAGAAAAACCGATATTATCAACTATATACACAATTGTAACACTGATTGTTATTCTAGCATTTACGTACGTAATGATAAAAACTATACAATGTATAACAGATCGTCAAAAACAAAAAAAGATTGACGCATATAACAAAACTTATGAAAGAGAAATGTTAAAAATAGCGTCGAAAAATCGGGACGATTTCGTTTAACAAGGGGGGGAGTTAAGTATCCATAGCAAAACATATTGAGAAAAAAGATAACATTATTTGTATTCAATGATATCTTTAGTCTCTAGTACAGTCTTGCACACAACGCTACAATGATAACATATGTAAAAGAGATAATATCGTTTGTATACAATGTTGGAATATTATCTCTTCTTCATTATCAAGCAAGACGATTGTACGCTTGGGTCTCCTTGTAGATAGATAAGAAAAGTATATAAATACGACTGTATGATGAATTTATCAACAGTCTTATTGTAACTACATAGTAGCCTTAAGCTCCTTTTAGAATTAGTAAAAAGTATTTCAATAATAAAGGACATAGTTCCAAATAAATATTGTTTAATTTTAAAAGTAAGAAACAAGTGTTTTAATTCGCGCGTGGATATCCCGAGGACAATATCCTTATATACCTACCTCTTTTCAGGATTCCATCTCAAAAGTCGGAGATAAAATTACTTTCCAACTAGTACAGCCAGCAAGGAGTGGATTAAGTTATTTCTATGTATACACATTGCGATGGTTGGATGTACGTAGGTTGTTTTGTATTCATCTCGATAACGAAAATGCGTTGACACATTTTTGGAGGTACCCCCAATGGACATCTTCAAATATACCTATGTAATTGTTTGTTACATTGGGCGGTATACTTTTGCAGCAAATAGGGCTTTTCGAGTCACTCGCTATTCGTTACTAAGTAGGTAAGCGCTATAGTTAGCAAAATTTGATTTGAACTAGTTGCGGTGTACAAATGAAATAAATATTGCCTTCACTTTTTGATCCAATTTGCGACGTTGGCGATGAACCTGCGAAAGTGCACTGACCGACGTTCGAAATATACCATCGAACTACATGCGGGGGTGTGCTCGTACTTTATTCGTAGTTGCCTTTGTCGTGATGGGAAGGTAATTAGTGATAATAGCTACCGGATTAGACGTGTATCGGAGGCATGCTTAGCTTATATGTCTACACTCTCGTATGTATTTTTTTATAATTACTTTTACATAGAATCGTGAGGGTTTTTGCAAATGGGGATATTGCATGTTTCTTATGAATAATCAATAGACATCTTACCGACGACAAGCTGTTTGTTTTTGCACTGCGAGTGAATAGGTTATATACAAAATTGGAGTGAGTAATTGGTGAGATATTTTTCACTTGATTGAATTGAAATGTGGGAGGTGCTTCAAAATATAATTAATCGTTTGCGTTGGTTGGGCTTATATTTATTGGAAAGAGAACACACTTATTACATCAGAGCTTCATATTTCCAAGGAAAAGGAACCACTTGGTACCGACGAAGGTATTAGCTGAGTTTGATTTAACTCTGTAGATGTATTTAATTTCGTATCACTTTGAAATGGTTGCTTTTATGGTATGGCTACGTTTATTATTTTGTTTAATGGGTGAGGTTGGGGTGTAACCACGTGTCTGGATAATAAAATAGGCCCCGCGTGATTACTGCGGGTGACTTGCAAAGCCATCATAGAGTTAATTTACTTGGGACACTATAAGGAAGAGAATGGCTCAATTGAGAAGCGTAAAACCCTCCGTCAGTAGTCTGTCGTAAAGTAACCTCTAAGTTCACATATACAATGACTGTTGAAGACTCTAATCATCTTTGTTTGGCATAGATGCAGGGACGTTAGTGAAGGCGGATGAGGAAATCATTCGTCGCTTTGAAAGCAGAGTTCTTCGATTAAATTTTTCTTCCGTTTCTAGAAAATTATGGAGAGTTTCGAAGGAGGAAGATGAGGTTGCTTTAGCTGCAGGAGACAATTGTTGTATGATATGAATGTGTTTATCTGATATGCTTATTTAAAGCTTGTTATAGAAAACAGTTCAGTTCTTTAAGTTTTTCTTATGAAAACAAGTACAAATATCACTTAGGGGAGAAAAAGAGTTTTTTTCTTATTTTAGGGGGAAACTTAAGCTTTTCCTGATAAAAAAAAAGGGGCAACAGTCTTCAAAGTCTGCGAGCACTGGGTTGAGGCACCAAATCTCGAAATTCTTTGCAATCTTTTATTTTCGTTGCCTATTTCTAATGCAGGCTCTGAAATGAGATTCAGTTTCGTGAAGAGCTCATGGAGAGTTGAGCGAAATTCTATGGAAGTATTGGATGCAGAGCTCCTTGTAAAGAAACATTTTTCGATGAATTGCAGGAAATTTAAGAATTTAAACTGACTAGAAAAAATCAAATAGTTTCGAAAATAACTTCATCCGATAGTACTGAAATTTTCAGTTTGACTTTCGTAGAATTGCATATTTTTTGTATAAAAAACTTTGATGTGTATAACTGGCCTTACCTATAAATTGCACTTAAAACGAAGACTGTTAATATAAGTTAGAAGCAACATAATATTAAGTGAGATAGTTCCACGTTTATATTTTTATACAAAAATGGCTTAGTCAATACAAAAACTGGTCAAATATTATCTCAATATATGTTCTTCCTGCAAAATGTTTATTATTATTTATATTAAGTTATGTTCCTCCTTGAGTTCTTCCTTTTTAAAATCCGAAAAGTAAATACGTTGTAAGCATTTGCTTTGAAAAAGTTACATAAAATGTACAAATATGAATTAAAAGTATTTTACTTAAGCCAAATATTACTATTACTACAACAAATAAAATGTTAACTAAAATAAAACGATTTTTTCACTTCAAGTGCAAAAATGTGCCACCAGCTAATTTTTCAGATCTGGCTTCCCCACACCTATTATATTTTTTTTTTATTTTTAACAAATTGGATTAATAGTTCGTTTTAGAATAATAAAGTTAAAAAATGTAGCTTCGGACATTCTTTTTATTCCAAAAGATCTTATACCAACCAAATAGCTAAGAGCTATACAGAGACACTGGAATTCGGAAATTGGATTGTAGATCGAATGGTTAGCGAGAGTTTGACCGGTCTTCGATTCCGCCGAGGAGAGTCAGTCAGTAGAGAAGTACATCAACTTTTTTATGTATGTGGGGCACGGAAATGGGCGCCTCAACAAACTTGGAGTTTGTTATAAAAAAGGCAAAGACCGCTCTAACTGAAGAGACGCGTTGGTTGCGACCCAGGTTCAGCCTGGACTGAAGTGTCACCTTTGGAAGCAAGCAAAAACTCCGGGAAATCCCAAGAAAAATAAAAGAAGAAAATTAATCAAACATTACAATCTGCCTCCCAAAGAAGGATGAATTTTTGGCAACTTTACCGGCCTTCAAGGACGAATTTTCCAAAACCAAACCTACTCATTTAAAATCTCACAAATACATAGTTGCAAAAACAGCCCCAGCCAAATGTTGGATTCCTATTTGCAGCAATTTATGCCTATGGAGATTATTTTCGATATTTCGCTCGCACTTTATAGGTAAAGGTTGGTTTCAGTTATGGCGATTTTTTCTTCTAAATATAACAAAAGTAAATTGAAAACATAAATAACAACCCGCATCCTTACGTCCCTCCTATCCCTCTGTGCGTTGTGGATAATAGAAATACCAGGAACCAAAACTCATTTCGTGGGTGTTTTTCGTCCTTGTCTAAGTAAATACAAAAACATAACGAATGGGATGCTCCTTTGATGAAAAGAGATAAATAAGGCTTGTCCCAAACCTATATTGCCTAGCTCATAAATATGGAAAATGTCGCATACCGTGAGAGTGGAACTTCATTAAAGATCCGCTCTATGCCACACAGGATTTACGAGGCCACTCTGCTTTCCGATTTATGTGTTTCTTTTATGAGTTCTTCTTCGTAAAAATACATGGTTACGTGTGTGTTGTTATCGTCATTCAAACAAAAACACGTATCGCACGCAAAAATTGATTCAGAACCCGCAGCTACTTTGACGCCTTTTACTCCGAGAGTAAATTACTTTTGTGGTTTTGTGTCGCCGAATCCTTTGATGGAGGTTAAGACTTGCTTTGTCAAAGGGCAACGAAAAAACACAGTAAACTCCATCCTCCGGAGGTATACACATGTACCCTAATTGCATGTCGCGGTCGATCGATAATATTTTCTGTTCTCACCCATGAACAACCGCATTGAATAAAAGAAACACGACCATCTGGTGCCGGCTTATTCTCCTGTTTGGGAAAGCTCAAAGGTTAAATGAAAATTTCACCACAGAGCAGTCCCCGTTGGGATTAAAAATTAATGTAACACCAAGCCACCTACCAATACCGTCCCGTGTCATCATCATATATCAACAGCGTTGCTACGCGTCTGCTTTTTTCAGTCAAAAATTTTTTTGTCGCTTTGTTTAGAAACAGTTGCAAAAAAATATTTATGGAGAGTGGCACTCGGCCCTTTCTAACCCTCTAATTCGCAGTAAGTGGAAGAATGCCGTTTCTTTTGACGGCATCCACGCTGTAATTTATCTGGAACGATGTAAATTTCCATTTTCCTATGCCTATTCGTACACAGTTAGTCCATCTGCGTGTTTGGGGTGGGAGCGAGAGAGGTGAAACAATAAAAATACAAATAAGAGCAAAGGTGGCACCTACGCGTACGCGCTCGTGTAGTTCGTTTAACACCAGGGTCATGTATCGAGAAGAAGCGTTGTTTTTGTTTGGCTAATTGAAAACTCACCGCGACATTGGAACGGAATACGCGCCACGAGTTGCTGATGCTAGCTGATCATTGTATTTGTGTCCGCAAGTATGTAGGGGAAACGCAGGCTCTTTGCGAATAGCTGATTAGGGACTAAAATATTCGAATAGCGAAAAGTTGCTTCGCCCTAATAACATTATGATCTTCCACATCCAGCGTACCAATCTGTTTTCTTTAATCAAACGCTCAAGGGACGTTATGGGTTTGAAGAGAACTACAGATTGAACAGGCCAATCCGCAACTTTTCCGTTTGATTCGATTACTCAAGTATTCACAAGTTTATAGGCGATTAAGCCGATCAAACTTTAAACTGCAAACTTATACAAAATAATGATAATGATTTTACTACCCACCGTCGAGGCCGGCTAACATGGGTAATTGGCACGAGAAATAGCTTGGCGGATAAAGGGCATAGGCAAATAAGAGAATAATAATTGTCCTGGAAATATGCTAAACCAATTCGAATTGGAAACGAGAGACTTGTAGTGGGCATTGCCCGCTGCAACAGTTCTGATATTCCTTTTCAAGTTGGGCGGAGACCTCGGTCCTCAACGCCACCAGTTGTATATACATCAAGTTGGTCGAGGTGTCCTAAGCGCCATCTAAGGGGAGGTTTTCCAATGCTGCGGTATTTTGTTTCGAAGTTCTGTAGAGCTAATAATAAACACCCCATGTACTATGGTTTCGCCCACATTCATGACTTTAGTCATTTTTGTAGTGACAGCTCCCTAAGTTCTGCCAATGATGTCAATTTCATTCGCGTATGCATTTCTTTGGTACACAGACTTTCGAAAAAAACTGAAAAAACACCGGTCCAAGTAAAAACGTTGCAGTCGGAAAAACGTCGGAGGTTCGAATCTTCAAAAATACGGGAACACGCCGAAGTCGTGCAGCTTGGGAAGCGTATAATATATATCTAGGAACACTAGAAAAACCGTCAGGCAGATGACGTCGAAACGTAAAATAAAATAAAGTGCAAGTCTGGGTCGAACGACAGTTTCTCGTTCACCAAATGTTCGGTTAGTTGTTTTTTTTATTTTATTAGACGAGTAGATTTGCTAAATAAAAGAAATGTTTCATTAAATATTGAAATATTGTTAAATAAAATTTACTTAAGGGTGCTCGTACATATCAAATAACAATTTGTGTGAGTGGTCAATATTTCCTAAAAACAAGTTTTGCGTAGCTGTTATACCATTTTTATTGGAAGTGGCGCATTGAAATTATTACAAAAATATACCGTATATAATATACAGATCGGGATTTTAGTAGTAATTTTTTAAAAAAAAAATTTAAGATTTATTAGAATTTTTTGAGAAAAAAATAAATACGGGGTCTTATTAATTATACTTATATTATCTTTAATACGTATTTTGATAGAAATTATGCCGTCAAAACATTAAACAAATTTTTGTTTAGTTTGAGAAATACTATTGCTTAACTCAGCACTAAACATTGCTTGGAATGGAAGCATAACTTAGTTTTCAAAGATTTTACCAAATCGAAAATAGGGTTTTCGAGACATGACCTGTTTTTTAAATGCGCTTTTTCGGTGTTTCAAATTTAAAATTAAAGATGCAATAACTTTGAGAATATCAATTTTGCTCTGAGTATGAATTTTGGTAAGAATCGTTAGTGCCGTTCTCAGGTAAACTTAAGAAACACTTTTTTTTAAAAAAAAAAAACCTGTTTTTTTTTCAAAAATCTATTGTACGATAATATAGAAAAAAAAGGAGTTTGCTATTAAGCTAGAAATGACCATAATTTTTGTTACAATCCTATGGACCGTTTTCGAGAGTAGGTCCACAAACTCCAAGACCGCAATCTGAACCAAATCCAGGCGAGTTTGGAGTTTCTCTACCATCGTAATGTCAGAATTGATTAACATCTCGAAAACGAATACAATCAGGTCCGTCCAGAACGGTCGTTCTAGCTTCTTCCAACCATTCTTTTGTGTGACTTTTAATTTTTGGTACAAATGGAAGGGACTTACAAAACCTGAAAGATACGACTGACTCCACTGGGCCAAACTGGATATTTTATTTATACTTGGAGTATCAAGAGGATAATTAATACCTGAACATAATACTTCAACCGACTGCCTGAACTACAACCGGCCAATTATGCCCACTACGGAAGAAATGATGTAATAAACAGATTTGAACACGGGTGCCTATTAGAGGTAGTTTTAAAGAAATATTGTTCGTATTCAGGTCGATGCTTATTAGACTTTAGTGGGTGACTGGAAAAACCCCTAAGGCGGTGAACGTACAGCAACTCCCTCATTAGTTCAATACACTGGCCTCAGTTCTTAATAAAGATGGAGCTCGCACCTAATCTATAATTTCAAACATCGCATCGTTATGATTATTAGAAGCTCTTGCTGAAGATATTGAATAAAACCAGTCGGTGAAAAAGCCCTTCTTAAAGAGGAATAGACGACGCGTATAAGCGTCTTTCCATTTGGAATTTCAATTTAATAAGTTCACCATCCAAATCTCGCAAACGTCAGTTTCAGGAAATTCAAAGTCGAAAATAATTGTATGCACCCTCATGCTAGACCACATGTTATTGTTGGCCGTATCAAACTGGAACAAATATTGCTCAACCACGAGGCCAATGACAATCGCCCTGTCAAGACTCATTATATGCTTATCTAGAACAGCCAATGCCAGACACCACGATAAAATAAACGCCAGCGAAAGTAGAACGCAAAAATTCAAATACATCGCCTATTTATGGTGTTTGTCAGCGGCTCACTACTCTACACCCAAATGCACTATAAATAGTGAACTGTCAATAGAGTGGGACATGTGCGAAGTGCGAACCCCAATTGGCCATCTAGGGCAAGCGTTAGGTAGGCAGTCCATGTGTAGGTATTTTGCAAAGAACGTAAAGCTAAAGAAGAAAAAAAAAAATGCACGCAACAATTAATGAGTTATTATCTAAGAGACAGCATCCCGTCAGTGCATTCGACAGGACCTTGGCAGCCTTCAATCTCAACCGGCTTTCAGACGTCAGTAACCCTGCCGGACCTGACAAAAGAAAAGAAAACATCATGACGTTTCATGCGTAGGCAACCTTCGAAGGAGTAGGAGGGTACAAATGAAAATAAATCGATCCACGTGTAGGCGTTTTTTTTTTTTTTTCTTCCCCCATCTGCTTGCTGCCTTGTGTTAGATGTTACAGTCTAATTTTGCAATTTTAATTTATTTTCTTCCCGCAATCTGGCAGTGTTTTTTTTTCTGCTGTCGTCTGTCGCCTGTTTGTCCTTTTCAACTTCAATTGCTAATATTTACCACAAGTTGGGGAGGTATCTAGACTTTTCTAGTATGTAGCTCCAAATTGATGGTCCGCATCTGTCTGAATATTTTTAGATACGTGACATACGCTTTTGAAAGTGTGAAACAATTTATATGGGTACATTACCCTTATGATGGCGAATGCCATGAAATTGTCTATACGAACTAAATAAACAGGAAAAAAAATAAAAAAATAAATATTTGGAAGCCACCAGCGTGGCCTAGTTCTGTCTCGTCTGAAGCTGAGGCTTAATTTATTATTTAAATTTAATTCGTTCGAGTTAGTATGTGCGCAGCAGCAAGTTTTCTTCTTGTGCGACTTGTTTTGTTCTTGACAGTAGAAGACAACAAGACAACAAAATGCGGCAGAGATATATAGTTCGGTCATGTTAAGCATGGGAGCAACATTTAGACGTCAAATATGGTCAGTCCGGGTAAATCTTAAGGTTGTTGCTGTTTCTGTCATTAGGTGTAATGATCTTTTATATATTCGACAAATTGATGTTAATGAATGTAGTAGACTGCTGCAGACCATATGGCGAGTTCAAGGTATCACATTTGCGGATTAGGCGAGGCGGCGATGGAAATTATGCAACAAATTGTGTGTTTGGGTAACCATACAAAGTTGACTGCACTTGGTGTGTGATTTGATGTCTGGGTCACATGATGAATGGATGCAGTTTCCGTCTGAAGGTCGTCTGTATGGAACTGCATTTTAGGAGACGTTTTTTTTTTCTATTAAGTCGGGGAAAGTCCTTATGTGAACCATTAATCAGGGGTTCACGCGAAGCCGAAATCATGTTAATAGCTGCAGAAGAACTTCCTCTATCCCTCCATAATCATTTGGAGATGTTTACTAATCGGTTTTGACGTCATCGACTCAAGCAGGAAGTTGGGGATGTTGAAACAAAAATCTAAAACCACTCCAAAACCTGTTGCCAACTGCATAGCTAAAACCTCATGAGCTGAGTCAAATAAAGATCGCAAGAAAGAGATCAAAAATTAAACGGGACGAACCAATCTTTTAAGCGTTAGCTACAAGATCCTTAACAGTCTCATCTATAATAGGAACTAAATTTCAACATTCGTGTAGTAACTTGAGAATCGTTGTAGGGCTTTTAAAGAATAGTAGTTAGTTTGAAGTAAAACGGTGCAAGTGCACCGTCTACGACAACACAATCATTACATTTTGGAATGGGATCCCAGTCATGTTAAAGTTTGAAATAAAGAAATCGCACACTTGAAGGCTCATTGAACTGCAAACCCTATTAAAAAAATTTAAAAAAAATAAATATTGTTTACTTTCATAAGTTAGACGGTGGTTATCTGATTTCCACGAAAATGTGCTTTCAATAGGAGCTCAAACACACTTTTGAACCAGTTTGGGTAAATTTTTAATAATCTCCTCAATCCCTTAGCAACGACCATCACTTTCTTGCTCTGAGTTTAATGGCAGCTTCGACAGTTCTCCAAATCTCCACCCCACAAGTTTCGAAGTCCCCCTACAAGAGTGACCTCCATATATTTGGTGGACAATTTTCTTTACACATAAGATCTGTCAACGACACTACCATTGATCTTGTTTAACGATCGATCTCTAACAACTTTTGGACAGTGGTAGGTCAAACACCTGTTGTCTTCCAGCCTCAATAAATCTTGACTTAAAGGCAGCATTGTTGAAGATAATATCAGCTAAGATCATGAAGCCTAACTTTGCACTCGCAATCATCCCCGAAGCAATTTTAAGCATTAACAGATTATTTTAAGTCAAGGCCAAGCTTACAAGTTTTCCAGTACACTATACGAGCTTATATAAATACAACTCTACGTAAGGTTGGAGTAGATTTGGCAGCCGCAACAAAGATGTTAAAACAGCTTTTGCCTCGATAAAATGTTTGACTTGGTATGAAAAAATCCGGAGATCATACTTTTTTCAATATACCGATATATAGGTTTGCGTCCCACTCAGTAGTCGAGTTTGTTTTCCTGTGCCCGCTTGTGGTTTTAAAAAAGATGGCGCTACTGTCCAATAAACCCGAATATTCTGCGACGTATTTCGACCCATTCATTGATTGGATGGCTCATTTGCCAACCAACAGATCTAGACTTCTTCCAAAGGGCTTATCTGGTTTACTAAGAAACATTTAAGTAAAATTAATACTACGCCTCGACTTTAGAAGCAACACAGCACAGTGTAAAAAAAAACTTCTTGCTGAACATTTACGCGTAAACACTTAGTAAAACTGTAGGGGCTTTCATATCTGTTATAAGTTGGCGTGAAAACAACTCCGAGAATAGGCTTTGCCACGATTACTCTTTGTCATCTAAATTATATTTTTTATCGGACTCGAACTTGCCATTACTCAAGTAGTTTTATAAAAAAAGGTAGTTTTATATAAAAGTAGTCAATGAAAAAAGGAAGAATACTTATGGAGCCTACATTTGAGTAAAAATGTAAAGCTATCAATCAGAAGTCAGCTTTATGCAAAAGCTAAAGCTGCAGACCAAAATCTAACATAAGCAAATAAAATTTTGGCTTATATCAAGTCGAAAATATCAGCAACGACGGTTCTGATCATGTACAACCAAAATCAAGAACAACCGCACATTTTTTTAACAGGTGTTTCAATTGTAAAGAAGTGTGAAAAGCATAGAGAAATTAAATGAGACCCCCCACAATGGAAACGAAAAATAAGCGCGGACAAAGGGATTTAGAGACCCTCAATCCATGAATGACTTTAATTCATTTGGTAATCTATAAAAACATGTTTTGGAAGCCTGAAAAGTTGAGCAAAGTGGTCCTCAGTATTAACTTCGAATATGTTATGACCGTATGACCAATGGGAGCGTCGAAAAATCGCCAGTTTATATCTACGAAAAAAAAAAAAGCATTATTTTTGTTGAAAACAAAACAACGAGTTCATAAAACACCATTTCAATGTGATTGATAAAAATATTTTTATTTTTTTTGACAATTTTATTTTATTCTTCGACATAGTCTTCTTTGACATCGTCACACTAAGCCCAACGATATATTCCAACTTTTTTTACAGCCTCCAAAAAATTGGTTTTGTCGAACTCTGCAAAATATGCCACAGTTTCGACGACGACCTGCTCGTTTGCTGTGAATCTCTTTCCGTCAAGCCATTTTTTCACAATTGGAAACAAAAATAAATCACATGGAGCCAAATCTGGAGAATACGGTGGATGCGGCATTAATTCCTAGCCTAATTCCATCAATTTTGCCGCCGCGACGTGCACGTGACACGAGTGAACCGGTGTCGGGATGGAATAAAACTCTTTTCTTTAATGCGTCGTTAAATTTTCCCAGCATAATTCAACATAATATTGTCCTGTCTTCCCTTTTGCAAATAATCGATGTAGATTACGCCCTGAGAATCCCAAAAAACGGTGGCCATTACCTTTCCGGCGGATGTAGCTGTTTTCGCCCTCTTTGCTGCACGTTCTTCGTGTGCAGCCCACTGTTTTGACAGTTCTTTCATTTCAGGCGTATAGTGATGGGTCTAAGTCTCATCAACAGTCACAATGCGGCGCTGAAACTCCTTCGGAACGCGCTCAAAAAGGTCCAAAATCTGCTGTGAAGTGGTCATTCGAATCCGCTTGTTATCGACGGGGAGCAAACGCGGCACCCATCTTTCCGATAGCTTCGTCATGACCAAATGTTGATGCAATATATTCTGCACACGTTCAAATGAGATGCATTATGATCTCAACAATCTGCCTTATCTTCACTCGCCAGCAGCGTTGTTCCGAAGAAATATTGGAGTTGAGCCATTTTCCGAGCCATTCCACACAAGTCTGAGCCACATTAGTTAAACGAAAATGAAGAGGGAGGTTTTCGAAATGCAAAAGTTGTGGGTGCGTTCGCTTGGTGGATCTTTTAACCAGCCATTGTTTTTTTTTTTACGGCGTTCAGTCCTGATTCCTATTTGTTTAATTTTCAACATATTTTTTAAGGAAGTATGTTTAAGTTTTGAGACAAATGTGAGCCATTTCTCTATGGCTCGGAGCATTGAGCCAAATTACCCGATAATGGGTACTTCTGCACAACGCTGCGTCGCCGGTTTGCCAATACAATGTCATGGATTTTGTCCACCATTTCATCCGTTGACACTTCAATTGGACAACCTGGACGCCTTCATCTACGACGGATATATCACCACGCGTGAATTCTTTGAACCAATATCGAATTGTTGTCATCGAAGGAGAAAGGTGTCCAACTTTTCTTAAATTCACTACACGTTTTGCCATCCAAGAACAAGAATCACCGATGGGTATTCAACTTTTTCCATAATTAGAAAAAAAAACTAACAATTGCTCACATTACATTTTTACATTTTAAATTCATTTTTTTTAATTTCTTTCTTTAAACTTACAACAAAATTAATTGATGGATTTATCTGAAATTTTGCCAGTCGTTGTTTGACAGCTGACACTCAGCAATGACACACAGATTTTTTATCAATGCCGTTATGTGTCTTCAAACACGGGTAGGTGTACTTATCAATTACCCATCGTATGCCATCACCCTAAGTAATAAAACAAATGATAGGAAAGTATGCGGTATTATTTCATTAAATAGGTTAAATAATTTATATTACAATTCCGGGTGGTTGGCGCTTTTAAAACGAACATAAGTTCACTGGCGCAAACTGACAAATCGCAATTACAGAACAAGTGTTTCGACACCTTTGTTTATAATTAAATTACCAACGAATTGGAAACTCCTCAATGCTCTTTGTCATGAGAACCGTTACTGGCGGTACTGTCATCTTTATGATACAGACTTGTGCATTCAAAATGTTGAATTAAAGCGCTTGGGGATAAAAAAAAACTGCTCTTGCTTTTCCTTATTGTACCGTCGCCTGATTAGTCGGCTTTAAAATCGCCGCGAAAATAAAAATAGAATATAATTCTATAATAATTTGATATATGGCAATTTAATTAAAAAGAAAAAAAGGAAACAGGGGACAGGATTTATCATTTGGGCCCGTTTGCTGGTACTGCTCATAGCGATTTAAGTTCCTCATAAATTACTTCTTATTCGTTTGCACCAAAATCCAAGTTTATCATAAATGGAACTCATTTAAGTGGAACTCATTTTAACGGGAAGAAATAGTAGGCCATGAAGCGTTTAAGTTGCGCTTATGCAATTTCAAATGTTAGGTTTTATAATGACACTTGAGTGAATAAGTTCTAGCTTTAAACAAATTAAAATAACAAAATGGATTTTCTATTAACAGATTTGTTTGGAAGACGATATAGAGTCTTGGAGTTCATTGAAGTAGGTGTTCCTTTTTTCAGAATAGATGAGAGATGAGTATCTGTAAAGCTTTGGTAAACCTGACTACTGCAAAAGAGTTCGCTTAACTAAGGAGATGACTGTTCTTTTTCATGTTATCGATGGAGCTCTACAACGACCTTACAACAGTTAATAAATAATAAATGTTACTGTGAATAAGGCAGATGATCTGCTACAAGGTTGGTCTTCTACTACAAGGTCTTCGAGTAACTCATCCACTTCGTAACCATGAGGTATATTATCTAATTTCTTCGTCTGCGGCCATCTTTCTTATTTCATTTTTGTATGCATGGTCGAATATAAATATTTACCGCTTTTACACTTATTTTCAATGTTGACGCCGGTTCCTTTTATTTCCAAGTTACTCCGTCTGTTTTTTTTTCGTATTCTGATATTCATTTTTCTTCAAAGGCGTTTTGAAGAAACGTACGTTTTTCGTTTAACGAAAAATTTGGATTTCGCACTCTTTTTTATCTGCTTTTATCGCGAAACTAAAACTTTATACTAAGCAATTTTCCCATTTCACTTTTGCGCACTGAAAAGAAACTTATTTGAAGTTTATTTGACATTTAGCAATACATCAAAGTTGGCTGCATTTCAAATTATGTTTATCTTAGCAAAATGAAACTTAAATATTTTCTCACAATTGAAAATAAATTAAGTTGCACTTAGAACTTAAGGTAAACTTATGGTACAGATTTAAGAACAGGGAACATTGGGCTTCGAGAATCTCATCATCGGTGTTCGTGAAGTGATATAATGAAATGCTGTTGTGAAAACTCAAATGATAAATTATTTATCACATCACAGCTTAACAGATCGGGAATTGACCCGCAGATAATATAATTTTGTCTTCATAACCAAATTTAGTAGGCATGTAATCAATTACATCTTCGTGCACCTGCGGTGTTCTCCCCAGGGATTGTCGATAATCCTGGTGTTTAGCATTTTCTATCTCCGACCTGATGAACAAAAGAAAAAAAAAACAAATAAACGCCATTCCCTCCTATTCCTATATCCCCATTATGAGTTCAAGTTCTTGTCTAAAAGATGGATAAGTGAATAGCTCTGAAAAAATGTAAATAAATTTACACTTGATCGCTTCCCATCAAATATACCACGCTCCCTGGCCAAATATTTAAAGATAAGAACGCGCCTCAAATTGTTATTCCCCTTGCGATACACAATTTTCGAAAAATAAAACAAAAACCATACAAGTACTCGCAAAGGTAATACATATCCGTGCGAGGTACATTATCTACCTCGCGATTGTTGGTGATTTCTGTTCGATTAAGCTTGGCAGACTCAGCTTCGCTGGATACTATGTAAATATCGCACTGTGCTGGTGGGTGGGCAGAAGAGGTCGTCTCACGAACCTATATAGAATTTTAAGTAGCAAACGTTTAATCGCTAGTTACACCGTTACACGTGTAAGAAACAGAAGTACGAGTATGTGAGTACGTCCTCTTCGATAGCAACAGGAGAAGGAGAACTGCTCCAAGTTGACGGGCGAAAGTTCCCAACGAGGAACGTATTTTATTGAAATGGCTAAACAAACACTGGAGCGACACACTATATAGTGTCCGTTGGGACCCTTTAAAAGGTTTTTGCTGTTTCGCTTTATTTGGTCAGTTGTAGCCCTTTTATGTTGTCACGCAAATAGAACTAATTTTTGGCATTTTATCCGATATTCGGTGGGGAATCGCTGACTTTTTTCGTTAGCAACGTGAACATCTACAGAGTGGTGGCACGAAGAAAAGAACAGACTCTTGAGAACTTTGTAATACGAAGAGATCGTAACCAAGGCGAATTGATTAAGATACATATAGCGTGTGTCGAACTCTATTGGGTGAGCGAAAATATAAAACATCTTTACTGAGTGTACACAACCGGGGGTGGCAGTCCGTTCGTCCGTCCATATGTTGATGTATTTCAATATTTGAATGGGAGGAATCACAGCAGCAATTTCAGGAAATGTTTTCGATTTTCGATAAATCTGGGCTCGTTCGATACGTTCTTCAGTTTGAAATGTTTTGCATGGCATCAGGGCTGGACCACTGGAGTGGCACTTGGTTACTATGTGCCTATTCGGCTGATCTATTATGTGAAAGTGAGAACATTTAATCGACTTGTGTGTATATGTATATAAAGTTTAGGTTCATGCATTGTTTATGGAACAATCGAGTTTTATTGTTGTTACGTGAAATTGATTTTGGAGTGGATAATTGAATTTAAGGAAAGATTAGCAATGTGGGCTGGCAAACACCCACGTTATGTTTTCTACACACAATGGGAGAACGTAAAAAAGCTCAAAATAAAATCAGACAACTCACAACACTCATCTCTGAAATTTTAAAAGAAAGGAGATTTATGGTCTTTCCGAAAACTACAGGCGGTAGGTTATTTGTCCTTGATAAGCTCGGTCATGCGAAAAACTAACAAAGTGGATAAAGGAGTTCAAGTTTTTTTCAGGCTGTATTTAGCCACAAACCTCTAGCGAACGTGAAAGATTACATTTGGACTCGGCATGAAATTGCAGACTTGGTTGCGCCAACTATTTTTTTTTTTGCCCTCAACATATTTGTTCTGATGACCAGTTTGGCAAGAATAATGCCAATAAAATAAAGAGCTCTACGTACGATTTCTCGATCCCAATACCGTTCTATATAAATACGGTGACAGTTCGTCCTCTATTTGAGAGGACAACCCCCATTTTCGCTATACTACTCGTATGTCCTCTCTGAACTTTTGACTAAAAGAAAACAATATACCTTGTCGTCTTTTTACCAAATTGTCCTCTTTTTCTTCCAAGGCAAATTTCTTTCTACGATAAGATGCACATGCAGTTTTAGAATTCAACTAGTGAAGGGGTTTGAGATGGATCAACGAGGTTAGTGAGGTTTAAAGCGACAGCTGGTGTTCCATAGGGCTGTGTTCTTAGTTCTTTTTGCACTTTTCTATTGACTGAATTTGTGACGAGACATACCTTCAATTTAGACATACCTTCTAAAGTTTTTTTCTACACTATCTTGACTTGGTGCTACATGCTAATAACCCGATTGCTATTCAGCTTCATACAAACAGACATAATCTTAAAACTAATACTGGCAAGGTACTTTACTACGGCCGATAACGCAGGCGACTCGCTGAAGAAATTTGAGCATGCGATTTTATAGATTTTGGCCTTGAGTTCAAACACCTGGAAGTGCTAGCTTGAATTTTGGTTAATCAAAGCAGCACAGAAGGCAACTTGCCTTAACAATACCGAGTCGCTAAAGCAACGATAAGTACATGAATCTTCTTTTTTTTTCTGTTTTGAAAACCTTTGAAGAATTGGAATGCAACGCTGAACTACTCTGGTATAACTCTATGCATTTTATGAAAACCCAAACAAAAACGTTCCAAAAGTAGCATAACCCTGTCAATGTCAATAAACGATGTAGAACATTTTGAGTAATACATTTTATCCATTTGACCAGCCATAGCCCGGAGTTCATATCTAGAGATACCTATCAGCTGAACGATGCACATGACTAACTGACATCGTGATTTATTCAAATATATAAAACACTGAATGGTGGTATGAAAAAAATCGTGTGATTATTACATGCAGAACTATCCATCGTTACATTTATCTCATTAGAACTGTAAGATAGCTACCGCACTATTTTAATGCGATTCCGCTTAGGTGCTCATATTCGCTTATGCGATTAGTTCTCGTCTATATAAGTTTATTGTGACCATAAAAAGTTTAGCTGTACTTTTCTGGCGTTAAGATGCAGGACAGCCACATAGACAACACAGGCACACAGTGACTAGGAACAACAATAAGAGACAACAAAAAAAATAAAACACTTAATTCCATTTGAACGAGTTGTGCTCACCTAATTGCTCACCTGAAGATATATTTTATTTAATTTTTTGTACTGTCTCAACAGTTGCTGTGTGATGGAACAGCACACGGACAGCAAATTGACGGGATACCACTTAGGGTTGATTTTTTTTCTTTCTTTGAATTACCCGCTTAGCTATTTCGCAAAACAAGGCAATTATGGGACGTTTCTTTTTCGTTTCGCATTTTGTGTTGTTCAATTCAATTCTAATAGAGCCAAGTTAATTCTTCAGCAGGTCATTCAAGTTGTAATGGGTGATTAAATTGTAAGCCAACTGAGAGGTGTTAAGTTTTTATCGATGGTGGGGGGTATTACTACGAGTTCCAACTTTATTTAGAAAGATGTCAATTTGCGAATGAGGTTTGAAGCTTTTCCCACAGTAAGAAAGAAGGGGTAAAGGCTAGTGCTTGAATCAAGGCCTGTAGACATAAAGAAGGTATAATATTGGTTGGTTTTATATATAATTTATTTGTTTTTTCAATTTTTGGAATGCAACACGGTAAACATTGAAAAAGGTAATATAGATAGGTTACTAAAAAGCTATGCTATGCTAAAAGCTTCGATAAAGAACGGATGCTTTACCGCAAACTTGTATAAAAGCGAACCGAAAGTAAAAACAAGGCCCTTAACCATAAGTTCACTGTAACTCACAGGTAACCAGTCTGAGATGAATAACTGGTCAACGGTCAGATATTGACCAAAATTTACCCTCGTGCGAATAATTGGTCAATTTTTGACCATTAGACCAGTTATTCACACTAGGGCGAGTTTTGGAAAATAAATTTTAAATCGTGACGGGCCACCGATCTTCTATTCACCGATTTAGAGGTTGAATTTGATTGTGATTTCAGACGAACTGTCAGTTATGACTTGTTTCAGTAAAACAACTCAGAGTGACTTCCTCCAAATCAGCCTACAGGTATATATATATATATAGTTGGCGCGACAGGTCTGTAGAGACCCAAGGCCTAGCTTCTCACAACCATTCGTTTTGTGTGAGTTTCATTTTTGGAACGAATGAAAGGGATCTACAATTTTATGCCGATTCCAAACGGCTAATTGAGAAGCTCTTAAGACAGTTATACTCTCGGATGTTTGTCAGACGTTCGCGAGAGGCGGCGCAGTGGAAAAAACCCTAAGTTGGAATTTGGGTTTTTGCGGGATTCGAACCTGAGACCCCTCGCTTAGTAGTCTAACACACTAACCACTAAGCCACTGCGCCTACAGGTATGCACGGATTATTCCTTTCTAAAGTGGTTGTTTTGGTGTATGTCCCGACATGAAGTTGATTCAATATCCTACTTGCAAGTGATCGCTGAGAATTAATGGCGTTGGAACCAGATTACTAGATGTCCTGCTTGCCATCAGGCAAGCAACCATCCTTTCTATAATGGATAGACATTTACATCTGACAATGATGATGCTGATGGCAAATAAGTATATTGGAAACGTAGTAGATGAATTCATCAAAAGATTGGAGTTTCGCAAACATCAAAATGGCGGCCACCTGACGGAAATTGTATTCCAGTTCTAAGATCATAAGATTAAGTTTCAATTGTTTTTGGTTTTTGTCAAAATTTAATAATAACAAACAAAAAAAAAAAACAGTATTTATTTCAAATTCAGGGTTTTCTGGGTCACCCTGCCATCTTCATTAGTTTCCTAAGTTTTGCCTTATTGAAAAATTTAAGATAAAAAAAACCTTACTATAAGGTCCTTTTATTAACACTTGTCCTACGTAAATTTAAATTTGCCCGTGAAACAAGTACCTACGTACTAGATGTATGTCTTTTTTGACCTTTCTTATTCTAACCCAACTTATGCACTGCTCCGCAAAATTCTCTTCCCCAACGAATTCCACCCTATTAACTAGCCCATAAAAGCAACTCAACATTTTTATTGACAACTTTATTAGCATTCGGATGTCAACAATAGTTTTGACCTGAAAAACAATTTCCAAGCAAAGGGAATTTTTTTGTTGGCTTGTTCTTTTACGATTGTTAATTAAATCTAATTACCGCACTTCACTCTGGTCCGATATAATTTAATTTGTTTTCTTCCAAAATCCTAAACTCTCTAATAAGCAAAGCGAAAAAATTTGATACAACACTTTTATGACACTCTAAGCCACGACCAGAATTGTAATATACATGTTGTTGTGTTTACTTCCTGTCAAACCTGACTCCCTGGTCTTTATGTCATCACTTCATTCATCGGCGGGCTCCCAATTTGATAAAAATCCTGCAGTCGTCTAATAAATTCACGAGATGACATTTTATTGCTGCCATAAAATAAAAATGAATGACAATCACAATCGTTTGACAACAGCCTCATCCACCTCCTTCTCCTCTGAATGGGTGTAAGGAGATCGGACCTTTTGCGTTCCATCAGTTGACATCTAAACTCCTTGTGTCACATAAAAGTAAATCGGAAAACAAATCATTTTTCTGCCGTCCGGCGGTGTGGTGGCGACGGAGACAGAAAATCTGCGAAAACACTCAATTATAAAAGCGAGAGCTACTGCTTTACGGTCCCTTTCGATGGCGTCAGCGCAATTAATTTTGCAAAATATCCAGCGTGGCGCATTCGGCACTCTGCGTTTTTCTTACTGAAAAATTTAATGAAATTTATTGACTTGACTTGATTTCTAAAGTTTGTGTGTAGTCGCAGAGTGACAGCAACAGAATAGCGCGTACACAACTCACACACTCACGATGTAAATAAATCTCAAAGCGATGCATGAAGTATCCGATAAATTGCCTAGCAATGGTATTTGCAAGAAATCCGCAAGCCAATAATAAGAAAAAAGAAAAAAATATATATATTTTAAAAACGAGATAAATATCTCGGGTGGATTTTATTTTTCTACAATTGTAAGGGGAATGAAATTCTTCAAATGGACATTTCATTGATTAATTATAGTTATTGAGATTCAGAGCGAAAGAGCGCGCGTTATTGATGGTATTGTTTGTTATGGGAATTCATTGTTAAACGCACACGCACACATGCTGTTTTGTGGCATAAACAATATTGCAGGGAATTTCATAACTGAATTTTAAAGTTGTTTACATTGAACGGGAGTATACGCACTGTGTCTTGGATAAATCAATTTAAGTTGTCCTTTTTATGGGCCCTGAGAGTAATTTTACCCAAGCTATTTGTTTTGTAGTTTATTGCAGAGCAGTTCATAGGAAATGACTAATGACGCGGTTTGAATTGTTGACACCCCTGTGGTAAAATGAGTCTATTAGATCCTTACGGTTCGGTTTTTGTAACCCCGCACTGACTTAGGAAATCTGAAATCAGCGACTATCAGACGTTTGGTTCATCTTCACAAAAACCAAAGCCGACCGATGTCCGAATTTCTGTCTGATTGATCGGGTTTGGCTTCTCAAATGATGGTGGATACAGGGCAAGTATATCGAAAATGTCACTGATCACATCTATCGATGTATTTTATTTTTGTCCAGGCCATAACAACAAATGTAAGCCGGTCTAGTTTGGCTAGACTCGCGCCTGTGCTTTAAAATTTGTTTGTGCTACAGAAACTTTCTACTGAAGCAACCCCAAGAAATCCAGCCAGATCAATACTTATCAAATTTTCTACTTTAATTAACGTTCCGTTCCAAGCGAAAAAAAAGTACACAGTGTTTATGAGTGTATGGAGGTCCGAGGTGCGGCTATTTCTTCAAAGGAGAACTACAATCGAAAATCATTGTTTTTGAATATGTTTCCAATACAACGAGATTTTTCTGAAAGTTTTCTTTTTGATTAAGCTTGTCCTGAAAAAAAAAAAGAAAAGCCAAATTTATTAGATTCCCTTATGACGCCTCCATTCGATGTTGTTCTATTGAACATGGCATACAAATCTACGCAGCCTCTCCTGGCTTTAGGGACACTTGCACCAAACTCATTTGACAGCAGTATTTATCCGTTTATCCACTGTTTAGTCGCATTCCGTAGATTAGGTAAAAATTGTGTTGCAGGACGACACTTATTTATATATACATGGATAAACTATTAAAAATTTATCCATTTTCTCAAGGCTGGATAGTCGTGCCCAAACGTCAAATAGTTAAATAAAGTGACAAATACCGGGTAGTTTGACATTCAAATCAAAAAATAGAGAAATATCGACAGTGGATTTAAATGTAATTTCGGACGACGAATGAAGAAACTGTAGATTTCATTCATAGTGATTTTTATAACGGAGAAATCAGAGAGAAAAAAATCATTTTTAAACAATGAGAGAGGTGGAATTCATTAGAACATTTCGACTATCAAAATACACCAGTTTTGCATTTGCTTGAGGTAGCATGCCTGAATAGATTCTGCTGTCCGAACATAACTGGTCGAGTTCGCGTTGAATTTTTGATGGTTTTTTATGCAAAGTTGAATTTTTTTCTTTGATGGTTGCTCATTCGGTTTTTTTTATATTACTGTACTTTTTTACGAAGGAAAGCAACACTGAAAAAAAAAGACGTCGTCTATTGACGAATGGTGTTCATCAACATGATATTCACTGATATGACGTACTTTTCACCGATATGATGAACAAATTCATGAAAACCTTTTGACAATTGATATTGATGAACCGTTTTTCAATATGAAGAAAGTGCATTCATACATTTTTTTTGCCAGGATTCTGATAAGAATTTGGCGTATTTCCGTATGAACTAAGTTCATCATTTCATCAAAACATTTCATCAATATGACGTTAACACGAAGTTGGTACACCTTCAATACTCACACACGCAAAATGCATCTTTTAGTGGATAATTATATGACAATGCTCATCAAGGGTGCTATAGAAAAAAATCGTGAATGGTTTAACGATGAACAATGAATATCTTAAAAGAGTCGGTATATATATATGATTTATAAATTTCATCATACAGCTAAAGGTTTATCTTTTAATTAATATTTCGCCAAAAGTAATCATTTCTATTTTAAGCAATGTATTGAAAAATGCTTGCTGTTGAATAAATTTGAATTTGCTTTTACTACTGGCTACTGATTTTGCTAATTATACTGCAGCATTTAAAAAAATTATAAACATTTAATGAAGTGTGGAAAAATTCAATATTAGGGTGAAAATGGTGGAAATATAAAAAGCTATAATCTAATTTCGATTTATAAGATGTTATCAATATTTAATAAACAGCATCAATATATTTGTATTTTTTTAAAGTATTTATTTACATATTTACAGTAGAATAAAACTTCTATCACTAGAAAGGTAGTATGCCACAGGCAAAAAACCGTGGGTATATGTCACGATTATCTGGTGACATTCAATTTGCCGCCGCAATATTACTAAAGTTATGTATTCAAATTAAAATCTTTTTAGGTTAGAACCTATTTTCGATGGAGCGCCTCATGTTCCCAAAAAGGAATGCAATTTGTCTAACCTTGAAGGTATGCAATTATTGTTTAACTCTAATTCAGGTGCATAGCTACACTGGGAGGTGTAGCATTGAGCGTTGTAGTATTGATGAATTTTTCATAATTTTGATGAACAAAGTTGATGAACGATGAATTCCTATTTTTGTTTATCATTTTGATGAAATCCGTTTCATTATATCAATGAAAATTTCACTGGACATACATCATACATATGATGTTCCTTTTTTTTCAGTAAACAATTTTACGAGCTCTGAATCGCTTTATCTCACAACTGCTATCGGTTTTATATATATTCATTTGACCAATTTTGTTACCCTTCCGTAGAATTTATTTTCGATACTGTTACAGAAAACACTGATAACTTTTTGCTCTGAAGCCGACATCAGCTGTTTTTGACAGATAATGACCAAATGACATTTGATGCAAAAAAAACATATTTACTTAAGCCCTGTGCGGGCTATAAATGCATATTTTTGCGTTTAAATTATGCGAACCTAAAACGTTGCTTAAGTTCGAAAAATCTTTATAAATCACATTTTCCTGCGTAAGGACATTTTAGAGAATGCGTACAGTTGACCAGGCTGGGTTTATTTCTCCAATATTTCCATGTGTTTTGAAAACTTGACGGTTCTGAATCAACAAAATTATTTATATATACGAGTACTTCGTATAAAAAGTAATCCCACGAAATATTGAATGTCATGAGATAAATCGACACTGGCTCGTGTAGAAGTTAATTCCCTTTAGCGCTTAATTCCGATGAGAGAAACTTTACCGAAACAATTTTCCTTGAATACAACTGACAGTGATAGATAAGAAAAGTATGAGCAATCAATCCTTTGTTGTTGACATTTCTAACTCTCAACTAAGTCTTAATTCAATATTCGAGTGTGTGATGATTGCGTTTTCAAAAGAAATTTATTGCATTCGCATGGAGTTATTTCCGTTTTTTATTGCGTCATTATGTAGGAATTTCCGACAAGCCTTAAGTCATATACGGTACGCAGTTTTATTTTGTGTTTGTGTGCTTCCTTCTCCTTGTTGTTGGTCTTTGCTTGTGCCAGAGTTAACCCGTGTTAGTGGTTGTTGTGAATATGATTTGAAAAAGAACTGAACATTAATATTTAACGGATTGTGCGGATAGTTATTGTCAATAAAGTCGCATACGATATATGAATAAATAAATAAATTAGATACTCATAAGTTTGTAATGTTTCTTAGGGTGGACAGTTGTTACTACCGTTTTTAAACAGTAAGTAGTAAATTATGTACATAAATCTCTTTATGCATACGACATTTTTTGGGTTAAAATGTGTGGGGCATTATTCTTAGTGGGGATCAGTTAGGTAGCGTAGATTACAACATTCCGCCCTAAAAACGAGAACTTTGACTATCTACCTTTGCACTACTTACGTTGTACAGGACACTTAACAAAAAATTGAAGGCATCAAACGAAATATATATTGCCGTGTTGCATATACTACCCACCAAAAGTTTGGCAGAAAGCCCTAACTTGCGTTCATCGCACTGCCAGACTGCATAACCATCGATATAATACAAACGCACGTACTTATACAAATTGCATGAAAATATTTCGCACCCACCAAAGGAGAATCTACACGAAAATTAGTCATTCCCTGGAAGTAGCACGTATACGCATTGAAGTTATGGCAACGCGGACAGCCGATTTCCGCTTACGATACATCAAAGATCGTGCGATCCGTTGGCAGAGGTCAAACGATTCACAACCATAAATGTCAAGAATGACAACAGATAATTGCGCATCCCTCTTGAGTGCTAATGAGATAAATGGAAATTTGTGCGTTTGCTTTCTGTTGTATATTGGATCATGGACATGGTTCATGGATGTGCAGATTAACTGAGTGAGAGTTGGTTTTTTCTAATGATTCACAATCATGTTCAGCTTAGGAAAATGCATGTAGGAACTTTGGTGACTTGGGCCCTTTCCACTTTGCATTTTGCAATTTTTCACTTTATCTTTCGAATTTCGTTTCACCAAACGCAAATTTGCAAAGAGAATATTATTCCCTCTGTGCAAAATTCGTTTCACCAAACACAAATTTTCAAACGTGTTTTGTCAACAATTAGACATAGGCTAAGGTTTGACAGCGAATCATATAATTGCTTAAGTCCCTTGCAACAGATTCTATGCACACTATGTTGGATTGGATATGGAGGACTGCTATACACGGAATAAGTAAAGCTACAGTCTGCAGAGTAGTACAACGAGTTTCGCAATAATCGAGGAATTGCAACCACCATTTGCTGGCCACAAAATAATTCGGAAATAGCTACCCAATTTTTGGCTCAAGGTGGATTCCCTTGTGCAGCTGGATGCGTTGACGGTTCGATGATCAATATTGATGCACCCAGGGAAAATGAAGAGCAGTTTGTTAATAGACATGGGAAGCATGCATTGAATGCAATGATGGTATGTGGGCCGGACCGATCTTTCTATGCGATTAACGCAAGCTGGCCAGGTAGTGTGCACGATGCAAGGGTATCAATGAATTCCCGTTTGGCTGCGAATTTCAATGCAGGATATCGACCATTTCCAAATGCAGTACTTTTAGGAGACAGCGCTTATTCTTTAAGTGAATGGTTAATAACACCACTAAGATCAAATCCGGACGTTCCAGTGGAACAGCGTTTTATCCGAACTCATAAAAAGACTAGGCAAATCATTGAAAATAGATTTGGTATGTGAAATGTACGAGTTTCTTTCATTCTCAAACATTTAATTTTTTTAAGAATATTGAACGAAAAGTTTCCATGTTTAAACTATCTCCGCCTGCAGCCCACTATTGCAAGTAAAATCGTTTTAGCCTGCTGCGTTCGTCATAATCTGGAAGTAAACAGAGAACAATCAACGTGGGGAGACAATAACAACGATGATAACGAAAACAACATGCAAGAGATCAGAATAGAAGAGAGTGAATCAGCAAATGAAAATGCTTTTGAAATATTAAGTAATTTAAGAATTTTTTTTCGGAGTAAAGAAAAATAAGAAAACATATAAATTCTAACAGTCCGTTAAATTTAATATATTTTCTTCACTTGAGCACGAAACTTCGTGTTGTCAGTGTTATTCAACGCTTTGGTGAATTCCGATAGTGGAACTTTTAGTTCACGTTCCAGCTTAAGTGCTTCCAATGTGGTTTTATATATTTCGACCTTCAACAGCTGCTTTTCTAGAGTTGTTAACTCGTCATCCTCCGATTTTCTTCTCCTTGTTGAAGGATGCTTAAGTTGCGTTGCTTCGGATTTGGGTTCTGAAGGTGGTACGACAACGCCTTCGTCACCCGCCTCTAGCAAATCCAGAATTGTTTCATCGACAATATCAAGAACAACCGCCCTTCCATTCCCAGTTCCAGTTTTTAATGCATTATCTCTTTTGGCCTGAGAAATATTAAACATTATGTATATTTATTTCATTAAACAAAACTGCTATTGCTCTTGTTACTTACTAAAGTTCGACTCTTCCACAAACCAAAAATATCTCTGGCAAAGGTCCACTTTCGGTTGGCTGACGCCATCCCAAGGGACTTCGCTTTGGTTAAAACTTCATCCCAAGCTTTTTCTTTTTGCTTCTTCGTTACCGAATTATTTTGGGACGAAGCAAAAAGAAATTCCTTCAATTAAAAAAGTAATCAATAATATGATTTATCTTAAGACTTATGTAAATATACAAATTACCTTTTTATTCTTTATAACCTCCAAGACAGCTAGCTTTTTTTCGTTCCTTCCACCGCGACTCATATTTATTGTTTAAACTATGTGAAGCAAAGCAAACATGCGTGCACTAACGTTTTTATCAGTGCATAGTAAATTACAGGCCGATGATAAAGTTTTTACTTGTTTTAATTGTTCTGAACTTGGACGCTTTATTTTAGGATATTATTTTAAATATTGCTCAAATTTCAGTTTGAATCGAAATTCATAGAGTATTTTTTAAGCCCAACAAACAATTTTATGACGGTAAAACTTGCTCTATATTACGTTTTGATGGGTGCAATTAAATATACAAACATACGCACATGTTTTTCACTTTGAAAATTTGCAAAACACAATTATAAATGCAAAGTTCTCCTTCTAATTGGTGAAACACTTATACTTTTCACTTTGCAAAAAAGTCTGAAAAAATGCAAAATGCGAACTTTGCATTTTTAGTGAAACACATCGCACTTGAACTTTAAAAAGTCGGTTGGTGAAGTAGGGCCTTGGTCTAATCATGTTTTATGAGCTGGTGTGTCTAGACAAAGGAAATAGTTATCGCACGAGGTTGATAGTTATCACGGAAAAGCCCAGTTCAAGTGGGTGTATAATAGTCTACTTCGAAACATTGTTGTCGAGTTACAGTCGGTGCTGGGAGTATGGGAGTTATTTCTGCAGGCTTCGGGGAGGAAGTTCACCTAATAGGCAGAACGAACTATTAAAATAGTTTTCACCATTATAAGTAAAACGTCTGCGTCCGTCAACTGTGTAGCACAAAGTGAAGGTACATTGTATACTAAGAATAACCAAGTTAATGACCAACAAGCCTTCTGGGTAGACGCTTTTGCTACAGCTTACGCACCGGGTAGTTAGACAGGAAATCCTTTAGCTGAATCATCGAACCAAAATTCCTAAGGCACCTATCTGGCCAACTAATAACCTTCCGAAGAGATTGCCTGTCCTTCGCCCCTAGTAGAGGTATTTTTAACACCCCTGCCGTCACAAATGTGGCAAGAGTTGTTATAGTTACTGGTAGAGTGTGGAGTAAAATCGCTAGAGCTTTAACAAAATCGTGTGGCAACTCTTCAGCCACCACTGTCTGTATAGAGTAAAATGAGTAAACTTGACAAACGATGTTATATGCCCTGATATCTCATTTCTTAACCAACTACTTTGGTAACTACATCACAACCGTAAGTAAAAAAAGAAAAAAAAATGATACACTCCCAATGTAACGTCTAACCTAAGCTAGTTAAGAATCAGAAAGGCTGTTTAAAATTCCTTTAGTAGAACTACGAAGCTTCATTTATAAATTCAAATGCCACTGGGAAATAATATTAATTTGTAAATAATTTCGAGGCGCCACTGCTGAGGCGACAGCGCTGCTGTTTGAAGCTTTGATCGCGATTTGATATTCACTTCGAATTATACACGAGTTTCCACATTAAATGCGTGACTGTGATTTTTAAATAAAGCCTTGATTTTTGAATAAAAGCATCTTGGACATGAGCGACTTACTTGGCAATTTCTACATGGTGCCCCGCCCCTCTCTCACCCTCTCACATATTTACAGCAGTTATTCTTAGTGATTTAAAAGCATAAAAAGAGTCCAACATGCGTCTGCTATGCTCGACATACACATAACTATAAACGTAAAGTAACCACAACTCGTGCTAGACACGCCACCAGAGGCTCTATGATTTATGTATCATTAAATAAGCAGACGCAGCTCGTCTCTCATCACCGCCCCCAAAGGGGTGCGGGCCAAGAACGGGTCCAGACTGTTTATTAGCAAAAACACTAATTTGAATACCAAATACAATCGTTTCGACCATATGCATTAGAAATCCAAATATCCAGCACGACAAACTCGATGGTCTTTCTATGTCCGCCTTTGGTTGATTTCTTTTTTTTTTTTTAATTTTTATGGGTTCTTTTTTAGCAGATGTTATACAATTTTGCATACATGCAAATTTAGCGGATTATTTATAACCTTTCAAGCAACACTATGTGACAGAGCTTACAAGTTATTGAATAACTAATAAATTAGAAATGCAACTAAGCAGGCAAATCTATTATTAGTTGAGCTTAAGATGAGCGAGGGTTTAAGTTGATCGGCGCGTTGCCGTGGTCTTAAAAATACAAAAATCAAATATTTTACTGTTTAATTGAAGCACATTAATTGTGTTGGGTATGTTTGTTCTTTGCTTTGAGTGACACCTTCATGAACTGGAATTATGTGGCCGATGTGCTGCGACTGAGGCTGTCCTATGATGAATATTGTGGCTGCCGCTTAGGAGTTCCACAGAAAACAATAACATAATAATTGTTGACCTCGGTATAGTGATTTAAATTAAATCAAATGTTTGGCTTTAGCGGTATTTCGTTTGTTTGTTCATTTCATCAAATGGAAGCTTACACATTTGGAGAAACGAAATGGACGATCATTTTGAAGCTAAGAAGGTCTTTGTTTGCTTGGTATGCAGCGTGAATATGTTGCCAATTTTCGGAGAGTAACTAAGGCGCCATTTTCGTTACAATTTTTTATTTTTTTTTGTATATGACAAAGAAACCATAACGTCAGAAATTTTTTTTTTTATTTTATTTAATTTAAATTAACTAAGATACTTATGAATAACTTTCCAGTTCATGAATTCGTTAAGTTAGTTTTAGTAAATTTGACTAACTTAAGTAAACTCTTAGACCACTTTCTTCACTAACGTTGTAAGATCAGCGTCCTCAAATTAGTTAGGTACCTATTTAGAGCAAAGAAATGAGGCTCAAATGAAGCTAAATATAGCTACGTATGACAAGGAACAATAGAGACAGCTGTGACACCTTAAAACGGGTAAAGTTTTGTAGGCGCATACATTATTTTACATCTTTATAGCATTTTTTACGGCACCAATTCTGTTGATGTCGCACAGTTATTCGAGTGTATACAGTATACCTACCAAAATATCTGCCAGTAGGGGTAGAATTGTTCATCCCTAGAATAAAGACTGACGCAAACGAACAGAGGCTTAGAGTCCTATACAAATTTACTGCGCAATATATTTATTTATTTACCACATAACATGAGTGTTTTGTTCAAGTTCATGAGATTGTTTTATTTTCCGAAGGTGCATGCGAATCATTTACCAAACCAAACCCAATCATCCAACATACCTATTCACAAAACCGAATATCTCTCTTTTCAACCGAACCGAAAATGAAGTGAAAAATTCAGATAAAAAAAAAAAGAACTCGTTTGGAAACTAGATGACTGACGACATAATGTATTTTGCGAAAAAATGCTTCGCCCCATTTTGAGTTATTCGCTCTCCTCGATGATTTTCGCATGCTTGGCAGCGGCTCCCACTACGAACGAACAGAAACAAAAAACATTATGCAAAAAGAATAAAGAACCAAAGCACATAAACAAAAAAGAACAACAAAATCGAAAAATTCTAAACCGGATCATTTGAAATTCAAGCTTTGCTTAGGATGGGAGTAAAGAGAGGAAGTTCTTTCACACATTATTATATTCTAGTTTTTTGTTCGCATAAATCGTTTTGGGAGTAGTGTTGCCAACCATTGATATTGTTGATCAGCAAGGAATAGATGGCGCAACAGGTCCGTAGGGACCCTAGGGCTTCTCACAATCATTGTTTTTGGGACGATTGGAAGGGATCTACAATTTTATGCCGAATCCAAACGGCTAATTGAGAAGCTATTTCATGACAGTTATACTCTCATATGTTTGTCAGACGTTCGCGTGAGGTGGCGCAGTAGAAAAACAAACTTTTTTTTTAGCTATAGCTGCACTTGCCATTTTGTATGCCAAATTTTGACATGCCGAAGTTATTATGACTTAAGCATTTGTCCTAAAGCTGTCCCTGCGTGTGATCGCCTGTCAAGCGTCTGGTCACGCCGGCTGTCGCAGCGCACTCTCACGATTCACGAAATCGTGACACGTGTGACTACCGAATGAAGGAACTTTTATGAGCATGTCAAAATTTGCCACGAAAAATGACAAGTGTAATATTAGATTAATGTATTTCATCTAAAACTTTACAATAATAAGTTATTAAACAAATAAAAAGAAATATTCTCACATTAGATCCAAAGTGTTTTCCCGAGCTACATCTTTTGGACATGAAAGTACCTAGGGTGGTTTTTGTTAAACTGATAGAGATCTTCCAATAGGGATTACATACTCCTAAACATCACTCTAGCAAGTACTCCCCACTTTCTCAGTAGATAGGTATTACCATTAAGGACAACTTAAATCAGGAACCAGTTTACGATCAGGCAAATTCCAAAATTCGATGTTTAAGTAAATAATTTATATATGCATAGGGCCTTGGCTACAAATGCTAAGTACATAGGTAGTTTGCGTGTTCGATTTATGTGTTCAATTTTCACAAGACTTTTTCTGTCAATAAGCCTGTTTTTGCGAAAAATTAAAATTCATAAAATCAGTTCACGGAAAAGCCAACCACCAAACTTTTGTCGTTTTTATTACTTTTCTTTAATTTAGTGGAAAATAAGTTGACTTACCTACATACAAAAAGTTTTTTTTCTTATTTTACCCACGTGATCTATTTGGTATAAATCAATGATTTCCATGGTTCCCTACAATGGTACAAGATCCAACTGTTGTTGTTAACCATGGAAATCAATTAACTTATAGATCATGTGGGCAACATTTTTTTTTTATTTATTAAGCACCACCATTAAAAAAAAAACCTTAAATATTACATAGAACTTTTAACAACTACAATAATATAACTCTAAAAAAAAGGGACTTAATTATTCAAATACGGGAAATAACATCTCATATAAAGGCAACATTTTTCTTCGAGGTGTTATTTTGATATTCAAACGAAAATGGCATTTTTGAGATAAATGATCGGATGTTTATTTCATAATAAAGAGGAAGGTATGCCGTTAATAATAAAAATAAAAGAATCAGCCAAATGGCCACCACGAGCACGCATACAGGACCATATCCTTTTCATGAAATTTTCCATAACCAAATCGCAAAGTGGCCAGCCCCATGTCCTCGATAGCCTCACGAATTTTATCTTTGAGGTCCTGAATCGACGCTGGGCTGTTGGCGTAGACCTTATCTTTCACGTGGCCCTAAAGGAAGAAGTCGCAAGGTGTTAAATCACAAGATCTCGGTGGCCAACTGTCCGGAAAATTTTCCCGTAAAAGATCAATGCTTTCATTGCATGTGTGGCACGTAGTGCCGTCTTGTTGAAAGTAAACGTTGTTCAGATCAATACCATCCAACTCCGACCATAAAAAATCATTAATCATGCGCAATTCCAAAGAACGACTAGGAATGGACAAACCTGGGTATTCTTCCACACTTTGGGCTACAGCAGCAATATTCTCAGTTGTTCTTGAGCGACGTGCACGGGTTTTATACTTCACATCACTAACTTGTCGCAACAGCTCGAATTTTTCCACCAATTTCTGTATTGCGGGCCGACAAGGTGCTTCACGACGACCAAAAAAAGCTTTAGTTTGGCGAACTGTGACTGCAAGATTGTCACCATTTTTGTAAGGAATTTTAATAATTTCAATGCGTTGTTGAAGCGTGTATCGTTCCATTTTTAGTAAATGTCAAAGCATAAAAGCTTCAAAAGTGACAGCTACCGAAATAGCGGGTCATTCACAATAACACCTCTTATTGGAAAACCCTATAGTTTATTGTTTTTGTTTTGAATGTCACAAAATTTATTTCAATTTTTACATCAAAGGGCATTGAATTATATAAACGAACACCTTTGTATAGTACTATGCTGTTTTGTGTTTCATTTGTTAGGTATCTTAAGTGGTATGGCTTAGATTCGCCAACATATCTTAGGTATTTTTTTTAAGTACATAGGTAACATGTCATATTTAATTTTAAAAATAAAACATAAAACATTTACCATAATTCTTTGTTTAAGACTTAGCCACTATAAAATACTTAACATCAATGCAATTGGGGTAAATCTTCTACATTTTAAAATGATTCTCATCGCTCAATTTTGGTTTTAATTACATATCACTGCACAAATATAAAATTGACGAACAGTACCTACTCGAAGTGTGGTTTTGTCAATAAATTTAAAATATTTATTGCACTAATTGTTGATATTTTATTTCTTATTCTACCAAAATAGAACACTTTTTTAGAAACTTTCTTAGTGATATAATTCATATGCTTATCAAATTTTAACTTAAAGTCAATTATCTCTCCTAGATATTTGATTTCATCAACTTGTTCAATTATTTCGTTATCTACATTTAGATTCAGTCTGTTCCCATTTTTAAGAACCATACACTATGATTTGGCTACATTTGGTTTTAGTTTATTTGCTTTAAGCTAGATACTTAAGCTATGAAGGTCGCTCTTGAGCTTTTCTTCGCACTCCTCGATGTTTTCCCCGCTATAAACAACAGGGCCGCTTCAGCGATCTGCGAGTAGGGCCAAAACGCCAAAAGAAAGCATGCATAAGATATTAGTAAATTCTGGGTTTCTGTAAAAACTCGCCACTGGCAACACTTGGCAGAGCTTTTTCAATCCCATGCGGATGCGATATGCCATACATCATCATCGTTATTGTTGTGTGCCTGCCTACGTACCTATTGAATCACTGATGGGAGTTTCAGATTTCGGGATTCATTTCGCAGAATTCAAACAAAAATTAAAATTCCCAACGGCTAGATGGAACCATCTTTATAATTATCACTATCCGACTTTTTTAAGATACATGATGTATTAACGCTTACCTGATTTGCTATTAGTGATTAATCCATTTTGCAATATTACAGAGATATATCCAATTAGTAGCAAAACTAATCCATTATGTGGAAACAAAAACATCGCCATAAAATTGGAATTTTTCCCTTTTTACACATTTGTTTGCAATTTTAAGCTGTGAAATGCAATTGACGAACTTTTTGACACTGGCACACTACATACACACACTTTGAAGAAGAATAAACAATTTGCTTTTTTATATGATTTTGGAAAATTTGACACTGATTTTGACATTTGAAATTTGAACAATTTCGCGTTTTATAACCACAAAGCCAAATAGAAAACACACACGACACAACTGACGAGTGACGACCAACACAATAAAAAAAAAAACCAAATCAACAATCAGCAGCGCGATTACAACAGCAACACATCCATAGAATATTATGCACGATGAAGGGGGGATAACACTTTTACAATTAGGTTTGTCGTTTGTTTTGTTTATATATTTCGCTTAATTTGTTTTAGCCGACATTTGTTTCACAGAACACAATAAAAGCAGGAATTTATGGATAAACAATTACACGGCTTTTGTTTTTGTTTTTTTTTTTTTTGAGAGGAAAAGGAACCGAAAGAAAAAAATCAATTCAGCAGTTGTGGTATGTATGTACTTGTATGCAAAACGAAACCAACGAAGGAAACTTCCATATAAACAAAATAGATTCCAGAGGAATGGAAATGGGAACGTCGCTCGCGCTCTATTAAAAAGGAATGATCAAAAAGTTAAATGAATGCGAAAACAAAAAACAAAAACAGGAGATTTTTGTTTTCCCTTATTTTCGGCAGTAGCTATATTATTTGTTTTTGTTGTTTCCTAATGTTCTTCTGCTCGTTTTGGTTCAATTTTCGGCGTTTCTTGGGTTCTGTTCCTCCTTTAATTCACTGTTACGCACACTCAAAATTCCGACGTAATTTCTTTGATTGTTGGTGTTTTTTTCCGCACACGGTTTAGAAGCATCGCGTTTTCGTCTTAATTGTCGTTCTTGTTTCCTCGTTCTAGTTTCTTTCCAATTTCCTTTACTTTCTAATTTTGCAATGCAGCATTATGATTTTGCTTGAATTTTTGCACATTGTCACAGTATTCGGACTGCCCTCTCTCCCCTTTTTTTGTTGGGTTGCAACCATACATTTAAGTCATTGAAGCTGTTGTTATGTTTTGTTATGTTTTTATGTTGTTTTACACAGAGTACCACTTTGTGGGGACACACAAGTTAAAAAAAAAACCAAGTCAATTTATTCTTAAGAGGAAATTAAAGTTTAAAACGAAGGATCCACGACCCTAACGCAAAGTACGCCATTGACAAACTGAAACTGAATTTTGCTTTATTGCGATTTTGCGAACGGGGCAAAGCCTGGAAATGTAAAAAACCGGCACAGAGAAAAAGAAGAACGCAAAAGCAATCCCCCAAATTCTCTGAAGACTTGGTAGTATTTGTTTGGGTACATTCGTTTCATTCTGTTCCTGCGCTACCGCGCTGTGGTGTGGTGAAATGAGCTTACAATGAATGGGAGAGTTGTGAGGGGATAACATAAAGCCAACAACAAAAATTTGAAAGCTCCGACACCGGCACAGCAAAAACATTCCTATCCTATTCTCCATGGATCCATCCTCCTCCTTACTCGCCTGTAGTAGTGATGTGCATAATCCAATCGGTATGTTTTAAGTTTAAAGAAAAAGATAAACAATAAACAATATGAAAAGTTTAAAGAGTAAGAGAAGAGAATTGTGAAGAATAACGAAAAGCCGGATGAGAGAGAGCATGTGCGGATTTGTTGTTGGCGATTTTGCGGTTGTTTCTTAATTTCTGTTTCGTACTTGTATTTAGGTAATAGATCAAGTTATAGGAGACTAATGGACTATGGATGGGCAAAACAAAAAATTTAAATTGCTGGAGGCTGTAAACTGACGGCCAAACGAAATGGGGCAGTATTTTGCTTGCAAAAATCCAAATTGTTTCGGAAATTATGTCGTTTTCCATTGGGCAAAAAGAGGCGTCCGGAATAGTCCGGATCCGGAATCGAAAAAAATCACTTCTGAAACCGTTCGATTGGCACAAAAAATACTCTTCTGGTGACTCCGAAAACAGAATTTCGCTTCACGAATTGAATTTTGAAGTCAGTCAGAATCCACTCAAGAAACACTCATACCTACGAGTGTAGTTTATGTATTTCATACAAGTCAGCTGACAGCTGCCGTAGATTATTTTTTGGCATTTCACCAATACTTTTGTGGATTCAAGCAGAAGCAGTTTTCTTGTTCCATTGGATTACAGAATGAGTGGATACCCGAGTGAAACGAATCGAAAACGACGTTAACCAGAAAGAGTCACAGTAGGGATATGTCATTTCCTGCGAAAATAAACATGTGCGCTAGATCAGTCGATCAGAAAAAGTACCTACTTAAATTTGTAAGGCGACGTTAACAAAAGAGCAACTTTGTATAAGAATAATAATTAAAAAGTACCAAGATTTCCGAATGCAAATGTTAAGTCCGTTAAAACCGATAAAAACTTTTCCCATACAAATTGCAGAGTTGTCATAAAAGAAAATTAGATCAAGTTTTATAATAGAATATTTTTTTTTAATGTATGCAATGGAGCTGCTGAAACGTCTATAAAAGTGTATTATGTTAGGCCACCGATGACCGATCTTGCTCTGCAATGTTTTAAACATATATAAAATAAAGATTTTCTTGCGATTTATCTGAGCGCACTTATTTTTGGCTACTTGTCATTTATTTCAATTATTCCCTAACTTTACGATTTTCATACAAAAAAGTGTCTTTTCCCAATATAGTACTTCATTTGGCCGTCAATTTGCTACCGCCAGTCAGAGACAATACTTAACTGGACTTACTGGACTTTTCCAATGACTTAGTAGCTTCCATTATATCAGGTAAGGTTAGCGAACACATAGACGTCGGCTTCTTCCTCAGCTGCAAGACAAATATATTTAATTATTAATTTAAACACTTAAAATATGCGAAAACTTACATTTTTTCATTTTGTTGGAGGAAAAATACAATTTGGTTTCCATATTTTGACAGTATGTCACTCGACTTCTGTCAAAAGAAATTCACCACATTTTTTTTGTTTTGCTTTTTTTTTGAATCTCACACGGATTCTAAATTGACATAACACCGATAGGAAAACAAAATGGCGAATTTGAAAAAAAGCTGAGGGGGCCAGCGGCAAGAGGATTGCGAGTTGGGGGTCTCAGTATTGTCTCTGCCGCCAGTCGTCACTTAAGGTAAGATTTGACAGTTCTCCTATCAAAATATGGTCATACAATATAATGGGCATATCTCATATGCTTTAATGACCTGAATGCCACATATGACCAGGCTGATTTTGACAGATAAAAATGCCAAATAGCATATATAGTGTAATGGGACAATAGGCACGAATGCCAGCATAATAGTCTTTTAAATTATAAATTTCGTTATGGCATTGACGGCATTTTGGATGGAACAGGAAATATTTTGTTGTCATCGGTGTTTGAGTTCGTGGAATTGTGATTTATTTTCATTTGCGTTCTCTTTTTGATAGTAAACAAGAAATGCCTTAAATGACCATTAAGGCAAATATGACCATATTGGTAATTTTGGTCATATAGTCTAATATACAGTTTTGATAATCCTGACATTTTGTTCATTTGACAGCTAATCTGGTCATTTGCCTTTTGGCATTGATATGCATAATTGGCATCGGTCTAACCAGCTAATTTTGCTCTATTGTTAGATGTATATATAGACTTTGGTTTCATTTGATGATGAGTACCGGCCTTATTCAAATGAAATACCAACGTAGGTTCAAAAGTTTATTTTCGGAATAAACAATATAAGAAGGGCTGAAAATAACAGATGCAATTTCATTTTAAATTGACCTAAAAGAAAACACAGAAGCAAAGTTTCAAATTAGGCGCTACGAAAAGTGTGAACTAAAAAAGAAAAACGCCTAATGTCGTTTTCCATTGTTACTTGACAGCAATATCATTTGTTCAAATTACATTTGTTTTTTCAAAAATCACAAATGGATAAGGACTTGAAAAATATTCCGCCTGTTATAGATGTGATGGAGTACTTTTGGTGATTCGTAGTCTTCAGATGACGAGGAAAACGATGAAGATAATAGTTTCTCCAAAATTACATCCATGGCTATGTCTTTTGTTATTTTGGCTTTCATGAAATTGTGCACATTATTGCACATTGTGCAAAGTATATTGGTATTGTGGCAGTATGTGTAAATCTGAAAAAATATCGAGATCTGCAAAAAGTGATCCGAATCGAAAAAAATATTAATTTTTTTGTCCATTGGAACATGAAGTGATTTAAATAAAAAACAAACGATTGATTTTTTGTCGCAATGGAAAACAACATATGTTAGCCATTCCGACAGAGCGTGTTCAACACTCTCTCTTCGAAGTTAAGAAAGTCGATTCCGGATGTACACGACCATTACAAATTCATACGACACGCGAGCCAATTCACAACTCCAACCATAATAAAAAGACAGACATTTTTTGTTCTCCCGTTGACACATTTTTGAAAATGTTTTGCTTTATTTTTTATTTCAAAATATTGATGATGCAGATTCTGTACATAAAATTCTACACGCTATTAAATATAGTCTTGATCTTGATGTGCAATTTAAAATTGCAGATAACTTATTAACAAAACACAATTTAAAAAAATTCAAACCTACTGTTTCAACACAACCGACACGGACTGTCTTCTAAGCACTTAGTCTGAGTCGGAATCTGATGAACGCGAGTGTTTCTTTGACTTCTTGCTGCGTTTCTTCTTTTTGTCCTTTGTCGGCGTTCGTTTCTCTTCCTTATCTTTCTTTTCATCAGACATTGGTGTTGATGCAGATGCCTTTTTGGATTTCTCATGATCTTGTAGTTTCAATAGAGTTTCCTTCTTCAGTATTTCTAAATCTTGAAGCTCACGAGCTGTTTTCTCTTTTTCTTCATCTTCGAGACGTTGTTTCTCAGCACGGCGTTCCTCCTCCTTGGCAATCTCTTTGCGCATATGATCTTTAAAAAGCTGTAAGGCTTCGGCTCTCTTCAGCATTTTTTCTTTAGCCAATTTTTCGCGCTCTTCTTCTGGATCTGTAGTATTGTTAACTGACTGTGGTGGTGGTGATGAAGATTTCTTTGGAGATTTAGATTTAGAACGCTTGTTGTCGTGACGGTCGCGAGAGGTAGATGATTGCTTTGGCTTGCTAGGCGATCGAGATTTCGATGTCTTACGGTCGTGACTGTGATCGCTTCGACTGTCGCGCCTTCTGCGTGGACTGCGAGATCTATTCGGACGTCGACGACGATCAACGGACAATCGGCGACCAACGGGTGAACGGCGATCGTTAGGTGATCTGCGATCAGTAGGCGATTTGCGATCATTAGGCGATCTGCGATCAACGGGTGATCGGCGATCATTGGGTGATCGACGATCAGTCGGTGAGCGGCGATCGTTAGGCGATCTACGATCATTGGGCGATCGACGTCGTACTGGTGAACGACGATTACGGAAACGATCAAATGACCTCGATCTTTGCCGACGGCGATCCATAAAACCTCCACCGCCTCCGCCACCTCCAAAGCCACCACGTCTGCCGAAATTTCGACGACGCGGGGACCTAAAGTCGGGCCGCCTTGCAGGAAAACGATTCCTCCTGTCGCGATCCCTCGAATTAGATCGACGTCGACGATCGCGCACATCTGGCGAACGACCACGAGGGGAAGAACGACGGTCGGGTCTCTTATCGTGATCTTCTTTCTTGACTTTCGCATCGGTATTAAACGATTTTGTTTTAGAAGGTGGTCGCTTCGTTGCCACTTCAAGTGGTGAGTCTTTCTCTTCATTTTCACTGCCAGCCTGGTCCTCATAATCTAGAGCATTCATGTCAACGTGCTTTTTACGATTTCCCTCAACAGATTTTTCCCTTTCCTTCTCCTTCTCCTTCACTTCCTTCTCAGTACTGGTGTTCAGCGGTGAATTGTGTTCTTCTTCCCTTTTCTCCTTATCCGAATCCTTGCGTTTCTTTTCAACTACTGGTTTATCATACGTTGTAGAGTGGTCCAGCTCATAGAAGGATTTTTTTGTATCCTTAGCGAGCTCTTCGTGGCGTTTCTTTCGCTCGGCCTCGCGCCTTTTAATTTCCTCATCGCGCAACTGTTTTTCTTCCTCTAACTTCTCTAGATCGGACAGCTTTATGGTCCTCTTCTGTGCCTGCTTCCAATGCGGTGGCGTGACGCTGCGCGAGCGGCTACGCGATCTGGATGGTGTCCGGTAGCGCTGCAAACAAATCACAAACAATATTACATAATCGCGAATGTTTAAAATAACCAAGTCAACTCACGAACACACCACGTCCCTTGACCACTCGGCCGCTTCGAGATGTAGGTACTCTCTTCTTCGACCACCCAAATGCATTTCGCCCTCCGTCGCGCCTATTTTGCGCCGCCTCATCACGGAAACGATCCCTGCGGCCATCTTCGCGAGACGGACTTTCGCGAGAAAGATCTCGTTTTGGTCCCCCGCGCATTAGAAATTTGTTCGAAACCTAAAATTGTTTATATATAATTGTGGACCACTTGATAAGTAGGTTAAACCTCACTTCTGGTATTTCATCTGGATCGATTTTGGTGACAGTAACTAAAGGATGTATTTCGCCCTCCTCTAACGGATCATCTGATTCCTTTCTATCGACAGCGTGTTCTTCTTCGCCAGAGCTAGGAAATAGAGAGATTTTTATTTATTTGTTGCTACAACGAATACCGTCGTCACATATGTGTGTATCTTATGAGCATACTCTTCTTCCTTGGAACGTTTCTTGTCCTTTTTCTTCTTCTTGTCTTTGCGTTTCTTCTTTTCTGGCTCTGAATCCTCGGAGGAACCCTCGTCATCTGAAGATGCTACTCGTTTCTTTTTCTTTTTATCCTTTTTGACTGGAAATAAATCATATTATTGCAGCTTTATTTAAGATGGATTGCGTTATTTATATTTTTGTTAATTAGGAGAAGAAGAGGCGTCATGTCGACAAGCATTTGTCTGTATCGAATGTGGATTTCCGCGTCGTCTAGGTCTGGGATCAGATATACTACCAGTGACGGAGACCAAGTTAGTTAGGGCAGCTGTCTATGAACCGCAGACACATTTTGCGTCAAAATCAGTTGATGTTATTAATAATAAAGTTACACAGACAATTTTGGCTTGCAGTTTTTTCATTCACAGAACCCGATGCCCCTTACTTGTAGCTCTTTACTAACAGCTATCGAACTCTTGTTGTTTGGCTGCATGGGCTTGCCGGCACTTTTCATCAAACTTGGGGTGGTTAGGGGAAAACCAGCGCATTAGTGATAGCTTATTTGCATCGATGGTGCTTTAAAAAAATGCATTCCAACCTGATATGGTGGTTCGGTGACCATCATTATCTAATAGACACACTTTCATCAGTTTCGAAGCTAGAAAATCGTATCTTCTCAACTGCGTCTGACTCGTGAATGAATTTGAGCGATTCTTGTTAAACTACTCAACTAAAATCGGCAAATGGTGCAGTTTTTGATTGCATCAATTCGAATATAATTTTCACAATAAAAAATCACTTTTGCACTCACCTTTTATTTGTCTTATTAATTCGCCGCAATTTGAAATGATAGCATCTTGCAGAGGGCGAGAATTCCTATCGACTGGCAATTGTTCCAATTGCCGGACTAAATCTTGTCCAGTAACAACGTGTCCAAATACAACATGTACGCTGAAACAAATAGAACGAAAAACGAAATAATAAATATTTGCGCCCCAAAACGATTGGCATCACAAGTTCAACTCACTTGTCTAGATGTGGAGCGGGCTGTGTAGTACTATAATGAGAAACAAAAAAGAACAAAGAATAATTTTTGCAATTTGCTTTGTTGGTTGTTTAAATTTTGTTTTGATTTGATTTTTCAGGATGAATAGCTATATTTATGTATGTTTCTTATTTGTGTTCCTAGTTTATTTTTCTATTTTTTACTTTTAGTTTGCGTTCAAAGCACAACTCAAAATACAAGAAGAACGCGTTTTGCTCAGTCTGTTCCAAAAGATCACTCATCACGTGTTGTGGCGACGAGACGATGCGCGCAGACAATTTCTCTGCAGTAACAGTTGAACGAATGCAATTCTTAGCACATCCTCGCATGACTATTATTACCCAGAGAGTAGACACTGATCACCGACAATAGTCACGGGCTACGCCAACTCAAGAGGCACATGTAGAAGTAGATTAACTCAGCCCAGCTGTTAACTTGCTTTAGCTAAATAACAACATTGAAAATTGATATTGGTTTAAAAAAAATATTTAATTCAATGCATTTTCAGGTCAGTTAATTATTTAGTGAGAGTAAGAGAGAGAGAGAGAGAGAGAGAGAGAGAAAAAAAAAACAACAAAAATAAAACAAATTCTTGTAATGGCATCGCCTGAAATGAGACAATTTCTATTTAACTTTACCTCAGGCAGTCGGATGGTTACTTACATAAAGAACTGCGAGCCGTTGGTGTTCTTGCCGCGATTCGCCATTGAGAGTAGAAATGGACGATCGTGCTTGATGTCGAAGCTTTCATCTGGAACGGCAAAAGAAAAAAATTAAATTTTTTTACATAACTGGTTAATAAATGAAGCATTTTTTACAAACTCAGAACAGTTATGATGTTTGTCAACGATTTCATGGAGTTATGAAATCAAGTCAGGGAAAAAGTAGATAGAGCAACTAAATCTACCACAGGGCTATGTTAAGTTATTGACAAGAACAGGTCTACGAGGAGATGTTGCATTCTTTCAGCTATCAATGGACTCTGGTATTCGAGTCTTTAAACGTATTAGTCGCAGCAGTATTTAAGGATTAACATTGATCTCTTACGGTGCTCCACAAAAAAAAAACAAATAAAAAAAAAAAAAAAAATACGGCCGTCGAATTGTCGCGACATATACACGGTTGATAAAACATTTATTGAGCTTTTTGCACAGAAGACTGATTGTTGCACCGATAAGGCATTTAAGATCATCATCGATTTGCTTGCTTGACTACCTATACGCTCTTCTGTCGTTAATCTTTTGTTCCAAATAAAGTTTGAGAACTTCTGATATTTGTCAGAAAATCTCAACATGGATGCAACTTCTGGGAGAGTTATTCAAGGCACAATGAAACACATCCAGTTGCAAAATGCAGTCTTGTTGAAATCTTGAATTGACTTTTTCTGCATTTGCATGGCCGATTCCGATGTAAAATCACACAACTTATTATATTTTACTTCGACCTAACCTAAATTCTTTGCATATCTAACTATTCAAATAATGTAGTCGGTTTTATCGACTGACACAATTCTGAGCATCGACATGCCAGCAACGCAATAATGCTGTAAATTGGATACTTTATGTTTATCTAAATCTAAAGTAGGTAGGTAGGTAATGGGTAAAATACGCCGTTCGAAAATAGTGATCTCCAGCACATTCTTTCACGGCCAAGGATAATTAATACCTCTCTTAACTTACGCCGCCTGATAATACCTACTACAAAGTTCAAAATGTTGTTGCAGTAGACTTACGTTTCAATAGTATATTAACCACTATCATAAGAAACAAACGAGACCTTTCCATGCTCTGTTCCAGAAATTATCGATTTATCGCAAAGAAAAAATGCACGCATTTTAAATACACACCTTCGAAAGTTCCGCCGTAAATTGATTCGCCACCAGTTCCATTGTATGCTGAGAAATCACCCGCTTGTACCATAAAGTCCTTTACAACACGATGGAAAATAACATTTTTATAGTGCAACTGTTTTCCTGTAACAATACCAAGTCCCTTTTCACCAGTACACAGAGCACGAAAGTTTTCAGTTGTTTTCGGTGCAATTTCCGTGAACAATTCGAAGACAATTCGTCCGGCTGGGAGACCACCGAGATTTACATCGAAGAAACAACGCGACCGTGGCGGTGGTTCCTCCTGTTTTGCATTCACAGTCATATCGAAAATATTTTCCACAATTTAATTATTACAAAATTTGCACTAATATTCGAAAAAAATTGAAATTCTTTCACAAGATATATGTACGCCAACTTATCAAAATCTCCGACATTTGCAAAGAAAATATCCAATGTGGATGGTAATCAACTTGACAGACACCATTATTCCTGTGGATCGTAGATAAAATCCCATTTGCAGACATAAGTCTGTTTGTTTTATGATTTGTTGTAAGATGTGAAGCAGCATGTTCTTTAGGACTAGTCATATGTGAGCGAACTGACATTTCTTGCAAATGAAAACTTTTCATCTGTTTCATTGTTGAGGGTTAAGTTCAAACGAATTTTTCACTCGTCTGTTTGTGGATCACGACTGTTTCATGTGGATTGTGAATAAAGCGTAACAATTCGCGGGAAGAATTTTTAATTCGCGGGAAACAAGGTTTTTCAAGATTAATTAAATAGATTAATTAAGTAAAGTACTTTTGTGGTGAAACAAATAGCAATTTTTAATGCATAAATACAATTACCTAAATTGATTTGTTCGAAATTCGCCTATTCGCAATTCGCTCTCATGTGGGTAGTCATTTTAACGACGTTTTCCATTGGGACAGAAAAAGCCTGCTGTCAGATTTCATGTCTATTTGGGCGCAAAAACTTTTTTTTAGGATCAAAGCGATTCTGTGAATCTTGATATCTGAGCGAGATTCACACCTACTTCCACTAACACCAAAAGATTTGTCATTTGTCAGACTTTAAAGAGTGTTATTGATTACGTTTTTGGAAGACAAGTCTGTGAAAAATAATTTACATAAATTGAGTCAATTTTTGTAAGCATAAATTACAATTTAAGAACAGCTGACTCTTCAAACACGCACCACCGCAAATGCAAAGAAAGAAAAATCTCGTTGTATGTTCCATTGAACACGAAAAATCTGAAATTTGAGAGCAAAATCTGAAAATCCAAATGGAAAACGACATAAATGAAAAATGTCAAATTTACTCGAAATTCAAAATATTTTGCGGAAAGAAAGTCTTAATTAACAAATTGTGATGATTTATTTTTGCACATTTATAAGGTATGTATGTAAAGGGTGATTTTTTAGCTGGTTTGGTTTTGGCAACACTGGTTTTGACAGCTGACGTGTGTTTAGTGCCTTGTGTCACTGTCAAACAGCTTCAGTTTGGTTTGCAATTTAACCATGGATCGTCTTACAAATGAACAACGCTTGCAAATTATTGAATTTTACTATCAAAATTCGTGCTCGGTTCGAAATGTTCATCGCGCGCTGCTTCCATTTTATGATCGGCATTCTCGACCTTCTGAGCAGTCTATTCGGAAGATTGTGACCAAATTTCGCACCAAATTTACTTTGTTGGACATTAAACCACCAACACGTTTACGTACTGTGCGTAGTGAAGAAAATATTGCGGCCGTATCAGCTAGTGTGACAGAAGACCGCGAAATGTCGATTCGGCGCCGTTCCCAGCAGTTAGGCCTTTGTTACAGCACTACGTGGAAAATTTTGCGGAAGGATTTGGGCGTAAAGCCTTTTAAGATACAGCTGGTGCAAGAACTAAAGCCAGCCGACCTACCACAACGCCGAATTTTTGGTGAATGGGCTCTTGGAAAGCTGGCCGAGGATCCGCTTTTTTATCGAAAAATTGTGTTCAGCGATGAGGCTCATTTTTGGTTGAATGGGTACGTAAATAAGCAAAATTGCCGCATTTGGAGTAAAGATCAGCCAGAAGCATTGCAACAGCTACCAATGCATCCCGAAAAAGCCACTGTTTGGTGCGGTTTATGGGACGGCGGCATTATTGGGCCATATTTCTTCAAAGATGATGCGAATCGCAGCGTTACTGTCAATGGTGAACGCTACCGAGCGATGATAACAAACTTTTTTTGCCCAAAATGGAAGTTCTTGACTTGCATGATATGTGGTTTCAACAAGACGGTGCCACATGCCACACAGCACGCGAAACAATGGCGCAATTGCGAAGCGAGTTTGGTGAACAGTTAATTTCACGTTTCGGGCCGGTCAATTGGCCGCCTAGATCGTGCGATTTGACACCATTAGATTATTTTTTGTGGGGGTATGCCAGGGCTAATGTGTATAGGGATAAGCCCGCTTCGATTGACGCACTGGAAGCCAAAATCCATGCATTCATTCGTGAGATACCGGCCGATATGTGTGAAAGAGTATGCCAAAATTGGACTCAGCGGATGGGCTACCTGAGACGCAGCCGCGGTCAACATTTGCATGAAATTATCTTTAAACATTAAATTGCAAGGTTCAAACTATCGATTCAAATAAATATTTCATTCATTTTTTTCGAATTTTTTGTGTTTTTTTTTTAAAAAAAGTTCTAAACCTCTTAAAAAATCACCCTTTATATGAAAATGGCTACAACTATCACAAGAAAAGTTAAACAAATTTATAATCTAATAGCAATATCCGAACGCGTTGAAATAGAGGCTAAAATGAGTGGAATTTATCAAACTAGAAATTTTTAATTATGGCTATCTGTCGCCATTATATCTTTCGAAAGAAATTCAAATTCTAAACTTAAGAACTTACTGTGGAAGAAGTCAGGGGTTGAATTACCGCATCCGTGATCGAGTAATACATGACTGAATTTGTTGCTGTTTTGCTTGTAAAATCAACAAAATTCAGTGACGTATGGCTCGCTCACGGATGCGGTAATTCGGCACCAGTTTATGGCTATTTCTTGAAAACTGGCCTCATGTAGATTTTCAACCTGCAAATTTTTATGACTTTAAAATTATCATTCTACAGAATGTGGTTATATATCTAATCTGAGAACTAGCTATTCCTCGTTTTTGTGTTGTTTTGATTTAAGTCTATTTTTTGTAGATCTCGTAAAATTTATTTATATAGGACCTACGAGACATAAATTCAAATTTTAACTGCCATCAAATTTGCAGAATTGCCACACGGAAATCGGAAACGTATATTTTCGAAATTACTTCTCCATCACCTTCACGTTCCGCTTACACACATCGGAAGCCGCACATCGAGCAGTCAGGTTTGCAGAAATTCTAATTTCTTTTCGAAGTTATCTACATTCGGCGTCGAAACCACATGTCTGCTCGTCCTAACGAGATTTCAAAAATTTCCATTAAAAAATGGTGAAAAGTGCAGTGGAACCTATCAAAAGTGCATAAATACAATCGACCACATCATCGACAGTTAAAATTTTCCAGTGAAAATTGCTAAATATAGTAAAATTCTTGTTTTTAAAAATTTCCATTTGCACAAACTAGTCGTGTATAACTCGATAGTAGTGTGGTAACCAATTGACATTTCTCCCCATCTCATCCGTCTGCAAATACGAAAGTGACAAGAACCGTATATTGTGAAAACAAAGTGAGATAGCAGTATATGTTCGTGTTGTATCTGAGAGGTTTTTTTTACCCCAACATTCGAATAACATTTAAGAATTATCGTTATTGAAATTGCTAAATGTTATTTGGGTTAGGTACATCAGATAGTATACCTATTCTGTTTGCTTATTAACAACTTCTAGATAATATACTTTTTTGTCTTCGGCGACAATCTTGTAACCATCCGGATCTGACCAGAGATAGAACAAATCGAATTCGAACTCGTTTTGTGTTGAATATAGTTTTCCTTTTCATTTCCGAAAAAAACGAAACACCGTGTTTCTTGCGCGTGTGTGCGCGAGTGTGCAGAAGCAGAAGTGCGATTTGACAATTGAAACAGTGTGACAGATAACTAACCTCTATTTTTGTACAAGTGCGTGAGAGCAAAGAAGACGTGAAAGAATAAGGAAAAAGAACAAATTTCACAGTCAAGGAAGAAAATTCAAAGGCTCCCCAAATTGGAAAGGAATAATATTTGGGTATGTCAAGAAATTCAAACTAATTTCAAAATTTTTGTAATTAGTTGTTAATAAATCTACTGTTGATGAAATAAAGGAACAACTTTGTGGGTGCTTCACTATCCTTGTGAAATTATGTACGTACGTTTCTTGCAGGGAAAGCACAAATGTGATGCAAGGGTTTTTAGTTTGTAAAAGAAGCTATGGGAGGCGGGTAGTGCATTTTTTTCTCACTTGGCAGCCGGTTCTGTGTACATAATTTCGACTTATTCAATAGGGTCTTGTTTTTGGAAGTAGGTACGTAACATATTACGTTATTTAAGTCTTTTCTGCACACGAGGCGTAGCTAGATTTACAAAAGTAGTCGGTTACTTTCGGCGTAATTGCCATGCATAATTGGACTTGCCACTCTACCTTCCATCTGCGCTGAATAGATGTGAATAACTTGTGGCAATGCATTTTATTTGCATGTTTCAAATAAGAAAAATATAGCTAAAACAATCTGTAACGTAACGACGAAATTGGTGAAGTCCGATCAGTTCGCATTCGCATTTCTCTGTTGGGTGTAGCACAAGTGCAAAGAGTGAGGCGTTTTTCCGAAACTTTGTGGAGGGGCGTTTATGACCGTGAACGAAGTGAAGGTAAAAGTCACCATGTTTGTAAATATGTACGTATACAGACTGTAATGCCTACATCCTAGTCAAATGCTGGAAAGGACACCATTTGGAGCTATATCTACGCATTTTCACACAGAATAACTGTAATTGTCTAGCCGAAAGGAGATTCCTTAAACCTGCTAGCAATCTGAGTGGTTTCTTCACCTTAATTGCTGCCTATATTAGGTATTTCACTGTTTCACTATTTCTGTGCGTTTATTGCAGCCTGTTGGTATCCGACTCTTGGTGTTTGGATTCCCTAAATACATATAGGTACATATAGGTGCTCTGTAACAATTTTTACAGAAAATATAATCTTTTCTTGGAGTTGCTTTTCATCCCAAAGTTGTTTTAATCTTTCATCAAATAGGTACCATAAATTCAAAATAATAACTAGTAGGTATTTTTTTCTTTTTCAGAATTGCTTCTCTGATTTCCGCAAGAATTTCATCTGAGTGTGAAGGCCTCCAAAAAATGGCAACCTAAGACAGAGGCACGCAAAATGCCATTTTTGCACTGAGTTGCATTGAAACAAAAAAAAAAAAAAAACAACCACAAACAGTACTGAACGGAAAGACCTCTTAAACGAGTCGGACTGAAAGTCTGGATAAACAGTCTCCTTATTATTTGATTTGATTTTTTATTTTCAATTCGATTAGTCGGTGGAAAACGCACGAGACTTGATTTTTGTTTTGCTCTGCGAAGAGAAAAATTCAAAGTTTTGTCAAACAAACAAGGAAACTCTTGAGATGTCCGCAAAAGAAGAAACATCTCCAGTGGCAGCAGCTGTAGATCCGTCAGCAGTTGTTGTATCACCAACTGCATCGACTACGTCTTATGCAAATGTGTTGCAAAATTTGGAGGCAAAAGTTGGTGTTGCTCCGACTTCGGCTGGAGTCTCGCCAAGTGCAGTGACATCAAACGATCTTGACCCTCACAATAAGGAGAATCAACCCAATCTCAAGACTCTTAAGTCGTGGAGTGAGGAGTGCGCTGAAGGTGCCGCAGAAGCACTGCCCCTCACTGCCAGTGCCAATGTAAGCGGTGAGAAACGTTCTGCTAATCCTGACAATACGGAAAACTCGTCGGAAGTCGACGATAATGCTGATTTTGTACCGGTGATTTCGCATAATCGTAAGGATCGTAAAATTCGTCGCAAGGAGAAACAACGTGAACGCCCCTGGGCTGGGAATAATAATAATAGTGGTGGAGGTAAATCTGGCAATAAGGATGGCGGATCTGCTCTCGCTGGAGGTGCCAAAAATGGAACTGCATCTGGTGGTGGCGCGAAGCCAGACGATGAACGTAAAAAGTTTCCCAGGCGGCCACGTGATCGTCGACCACAACAGCAAAAGGGAGAAAAGTCTGTCAATCAGGGACCGGTGTCTGGCACACCGAAAGAACCAAAGGAACTGACAAAAGATCGCAAAGACTCATCGCCCAGTGGCGCCAGTGCAAACGAAAATAATAGCGGCAACGAAGCGAAGCCCGACGACCAGCAACCGAAGAAGTTTGTCGCAGCACCGCCACCAAAAGTCAATGCTTGGAAGGTGAGTTTTACTTTACGTTGTGTACAACATTTTATTTGATTACATCAAAAACAAGTTATCATTTCCATGCCATGACGACGATTGTTGAACGATCTGGTTCTGTCGGGTAGAATTTCATTTATTGCCTGCTTAGGGGCCATTTCAATTAATCTTCGTAAAAGTGAATGTTAAGTGTTCGTATTGCGGCAGGTTCGTTGTTTAACTGTCTTGCCAACGAATTGTGTTCCAACTGATGGTTTAAGGCGTCTGCGTCTAGTGTAGATGCATGCACTTGTGCGAATGAAAGGGAAATCCATCGGCTCGTAAAACAATCAACGAGGCTGAACCAGTGAATGTACGCTCAGTATTCAGTTTAGGCTTAATGTTATGACAACGGCTGGTCGTATGCCACTTGTGCATTGCTGTTTTAAGATAGGGCTTTTAATCTTTTTTTCAACAACGTTTTTGGCGCAACTTATTTTCACAGACATCAATAGTGGACATGTTCGGAGGATGGCCAATCAGGTTGCTGGCGATCGGTTTTAGGAGTGCGTACATTATGCCAGACCGAACGTTGTTTTAGAAGTATTTCTCTTCAGTATCCCACACACCACCGGGGATGTGGAAGCTCTTCTTTTTTAATTTTCATTGGTGGATTCAATAGGCTTCATGGTATGACAATTGAGACGAATTAGAGAGATGCGTTTTTAACTTCCTGCTTACGGCAAGTATTCATCCACGGGTGTATATAAATTAAAAACTCGGTCGATTCGTTATGCAATCCGAATTCGACCTGCTAAAAGATTTAATGCGCTAAAACTCGTCTAATCAGATGGTAAAAGGACAACAAACATACTTGCAATTGCGCCGAGTAACTAGAAAACAATTGTTTGGAACGCGCTTCTGGAAATAAGCATCTATATTTCCAGAAGCCTACAATTTACAACACTTTATTTACGTGCAGGATAAACATCTATCTGCAAGATAAACATCTATCCCCATTTAAAAACCAGTTGATTAGGTTTTTGGATGGCGATACATGTTTTCCTTGCAAATAGATGTACCAAAAAGTAAGGTGGAGCTTTTACCCGTGAGTTATTGGTCAAGCAATCAGGTGCAAGAAGATTTAAGCAGTTTCATCCCACAGTTGTCCAAGAGGTTCTACAGACTCAAAGGCGGTTTCTATTATGTCTATAATAATAATCTATAATAAATTTGATTAGTATTCATACCATCTACATATATAATAGTAAGCATTAAAAAAGACGGCGGCTGCTCCTGGTGATCATATCACCCGTGTTACACAATTCGTGTTCAACTGTAGCAAAAGGCGTTAAATGTGGAGAGCAAATAGTCTTGATATGTGGGGAACCCACAGCCTTTATTCCGACAACTGACAAAATGTTTATGTAGATCTTTCCACTTAACATAGGTAGAACCTAAACTACTTTATCATGAGGTATAATCTAACATTCTCATCGGAATGTATGCATACCCCTTTAACATTGGTAGTGAAGATTGTACTAAGCTAAATATCCATCTGTTTGTCTCGTTCTTTCTTTATTCTTCTCTTTGACTTCTTGAACACGTGTTTAAGTAAATACACAAGTAGTGGTACTTAATATACGCATATTCACTCCACATCTTCTGCCAGTTAATAATTATAAATAAAAAGAAAAACAATCCACATTTAATAATTCTGTTTTTTCAGCATTTTCCTTTGAACATATCCCAGGCATTGCCAATTAGGGGAACAATGTTAAATCATCACTAATCCCAAGCACATAGCGTGAACTCCAAAAAAACAAATAAATGCTTTACAAATTGCGTATTACAAACTTTATTACTTTTCTTATTGCTTCGCATATTTAACAAACTATTGCGTATTCATGTTCATTCTCTACTGATCCAATTTCTTTGCAAAACATGTTTACCATAGAAAATGATGCCAGCAAACAAACCAACCAAATGTTATTGGGTCATTTTCTATCGTTGTTTTCGAATCAAACAATTCGATGTCGAAGATTGCATTTAAAAATAACATCAAGTTGATTGCCCCCTGCGCTGGCAACACACGCGCTTTATAAACAAACCCCGAAATCATTACATGATGTTTAGAGTTGCCCCTAGCGCGGTTCGCTACGCGACGCGATGTGATCAAATTCACGCCCACAGTAACCAAAATAACCTGTTGCATAATAGAATGAGTGGCACATAGAAAAACACAAAAGAGAACAAAATTGTAAACGAAAGAAAGAAATTATGCAATTTTCAAGATGTAAACTATCTACTCAAAAGAAGTACGCTCTCGCTGGGTGTCGGTGTACCTGTACACAGTGTTGGAGCTTGTGGAGGACTTGTACGAAGAATAAACCTTAAAAATGAAAACAATAATTTAATGTAATCTTTCCTTCGTGTGACAATTTGAAACCACACTATTCTGTTTTTTATTTTTGTAATGATCAACAGAAAGATTCTCTTTCAACTTTGCTTCATCACTGTGAGTGAAAAAACAAGAAAACCTAAAAATAAATGTCAAGGTCGCCGTTTATAATAGTATGCCATTATAATCAGACGCAAGGGGGGCGCCCCACCACAGCCTGTATAAACTAAACGATGAAAAGAGGAGGCAAATAAACACGAAAACAACTTTTCGAAAACTAAAACTGATTGGCATAGGCAGGAACAAATAAAATAAAACTCTGAAATGCATGTCAGATTAAATGATATACCCTATTGATTTGAAGGGTTATTCATAGAAGCAGAGTAGGTTGTCTCTATACGAGTATTGCTTGGAATGACAGTTTAGTGGGCACTTCTCAAGAAGCTGGTTGTGATTCTGTCATACTAGCAGTCCATCTTCGATATGGATGAATAAGCTGCAGAAGCAATTTACTTCATACACTAAAGAAGTAGAAATTCCGTTGACTGGGACATCTGTAGCTACAGAAACGGTACTCTCGACCCAACGGTTGCTTCGATTTCCGAATGCTGCCTGTTTATGTTGCGAACCAATGTGAAGCAAACCGAGCAATACGGACACTGAACTAACGTCAGCCCACTTCACGTTTACTCCAAAAAACTCAACATCAATCGCTAAAGCAAAAAAAAAAGAATCCAACAAATGCTTATCTTGTTTAATCGCTGTGTTGCGTTCATTCCCCTTGTATAGTTTCACCGGGTAGCTAGCTCACTGTCAAATCTACAAATTTATTGACTTTTCGATTGGATTCCTTAACTTATCTCCGTATTAAGTAACTTACTTACTTAATCAGCTCCCCAGCTGTCAATTGTCTTTGCCAATAAGACTGGGTAAAATTTGTGAACCGTTTACACAGTTTTTACTTCAACTTTTGTAAGGTCCTTTTAGTTTTTGGTGATCGCTGATATTTCCAACTAAACTTGCTCCGAGTAGATTTTATCAAGAAAAAACTGAACAAGCGCAAGATTCCAAACACAAAATCAAGATCTTCTGACCCGACTAAACTGAGGAAGACAGTCTTAAATGCTAAATTAACTCATTGTTCGCAATAGATCAGACTTGAGGACTCCCGTGCGCCGACAGTAACATCCGTACGATAGTTGATTGTTGTGAGTGTTTTCAATTGCCAACAACTTTCAGCAATACCCTACAGAAATTGTTTATTAAACTTTACCATATTGTGTACACACATACATAACGTGGCTTTTACACGCATCGACTCCTCAGTATCTCACTTAACTGGTTAAATGACTAGCATACAAAAAAGAAATACCAATTTCTCGAAAAATTTACGCCGATAATAATTCTTATTTCTTTTTTTCGGTTCGTTTGTAAAGCAGACAGCATTTTGTGCAACTTTGTCGCGTCCACTTCAGTGCAAGCGACACCTACCAACAGCATTTTAAAAATACGTTCTCCAGAGTCGGAGTTGTTCTGTTCGGGCACACCTTTGCAATAACAATTCGCGCCGACAATTATTATTAGTTTAATACTTCCAACGTGTACGTCAACTCGATGTCGTGTCTACGTTTGTGCTGCGCGTGGCTCTTTTAGATACGTGGAACTAAGTGTGTGGAATCTTGGAGGGTTAATCAAATAAAACGTTGTTATCAGAAGGAAAACCTACCTCGTTGGTCATCACTATCAAAATGAAGCTAAAAGTACTAACTACATTTAAATTTTCTTATCTTCCCACCTCATTCACATATTCCCCTATTTATTGTAAAATTATTAAATCGTTTGTTATCTAACACGTCGAGTGGGAAAAGTGGGTTCTGCTCAAAAGTTGTGGTGTTCTATGGACTTGTGTATTTTAATATAAACCTTGTCGGTGGTGGTATGCGTCCTATTTTTGGATGATTTATATTATTCCTGTGATTTAAAGATCGTGGCTACGGTCAATGTCACCGCTTGAATGTGGGGGCATTCACTTTGCAGCGAAAAACAAAAGTGTGTGCTGTTGAAAATTTCCATTTTTAAATGTATGCACATATCAATTTTTGGTAAAAAAAAAAAAAAAAAACAAAAAATTATACACCAAAGTGAATCACGTATTTTAAATGCACTTCGCATATTTTTAAAGAGGAGTCTAATTGAGAGCACTCAAGTTCGATAAATTAGCCTAATCCAATTGAATCAGTTGGGGTTGTCAAAGTTCAATTGATTTAAAGCGAAACGAATTTACAATATAAATGCTGCAGACCAGAATGCCTTTTATTTTCATAAAGGAATACGAAATCCTTTGCCACTCCGATTTATCGTATACCGCTTTCTTGTTCTTGACCTAATGATGACTTGTTTGTCATTTGTGCATTGGCAAATGCAAAAAAAGGCTTTCAGTTTATTTTCACATTTATTTCATTGCCATTGGAATTTGGCTTAAGTTTATTTGTAATATCCGCACTTGCGAATGGTAAGGACGATTCTTTTGAGAACGCATTGCCAACTGGGAACAAGCAAATTCGCTAATTTTGACATTTCATTTGCATGGAAACTTGGCAAAGCTTTCTTGAAAGTGTAGGTCTCGAGGTTTCAATCAGAAATGACCAATTAGGAGCGTTCGCCCGGCAATACGATTTTTATGTGACTTCGAAATTAATTGTACTTACCATACAGCGATTATGGTCTCTCGAAGTCTATATGCAGTGATTATAGTAGAAGTATATATGATAAAATGACATCTAACCCAGTGGTGTGCGGTTCTGATTTTACATTAGACGTCAGATCAATCAAATATAATTCGTTGGGAATAGTAAAAAAAAAAAAGCAAGTCGACATTTAGGTCTGTTTAGACTCTGATTAGCACAGAAAATAACACCAAATTACAAGTTAAGCGTTCCAAATTCTGTCCGACACTGTTTTACTTATTGTTCCATGAAGCTGTGCTGTATAGTCAAACACGTTTTCCGCACCTACTTATGAGGTGAACCAGGCACGTGAAAGTTGTCATAAACAACTGCTTTTCGCTGTAAATTAAGTTTTCTTTTTGAAATTATATAAAAATCAGGTCATTTTGCACGCATTATCGTTTTCATTTGCACCGAATCCTTTTAAAATGAATGCAATCAATATATCAGTATGAACCAAACGTGCTTAACAATCACCAAAGAACGAAAAATTACCGCATTTCCAATACACAAAACAAAAAAAGGAACACGTCTATCACCACCCAATCCCCGAATTCTTTAAATGGTTATTGATCGGCGTAAGCACGTCTTAAATTGTATATGAATGAATTTCGATAATAATGAAAATAAATAGTTAGTAACAGTGTTAAGTAACAGGTTGAGTAACAAGTTTGCAAAAGGAATCGCAAGCTCTTAACGCTTTAGCTGTATACACACATAAACCAACGACTTTATTAACGACATATCTACTCGATTGCATTCCTTTGCTTGAAACAAGTTCCGGTTTCGCTGTCGACCTTGTTTCTGTGAATATTTCAGTCCAACAATGCAAACGATTGCCATTTCAGTACTTCTCTACATTGTCTTGTCGAGTTTCTGATCAAATGTCAAATTTAAAAGTGAAATATTTAACTGTATTGCATAAGATTAAAAAGATAACTATGTGAAGTAATAACGCCATGATTGTCGACGACGTCGCTTCTTATCACCTACCGCATTGAGAAGTGCAATGACCACGATTCGTTGATAGGATAGATTAGATATTCAGCAGTTTCTTAATTGTTTTTCGATCCCATCGCTATGACGATTAAATGAATACATTCATCGAGATGACTTTATTAAGTGTCTGAACTTTTTTTTACTTTCGACTTGATTAATCTGAATGTTCATTTTAACTCATTGACCCATATCATTTCTATAAACAAAGTGACTATATTCTCTCCTTGTCCTCTATGTTTTCCAGATCTCCAAACAGCCATCATCTAGTCCGAAGACATCGTCATCTCCACTCGATAAGCGAGTGCTGCAGCCCAAGCCTCAGCCTGCAGCTCAGCCGAAGCCTGTCGCAATAGGTAATCGCCTTTATATTTCTTTATTCGAACCTTATATAACCTACTTTCATTCAGCTGCTCCAGTTGTTACACCCAAGGCGGAGACGGCGGCACATGTTGTCGTTAAGGACAAGAAGAAAATTACCCAAAAGGTAAGCACTGTCCATAATACATCCACTTTTATTTATCTCTGCTACTTCTTTGCTTCGCAGGCAAGTGATTTTACAAATGTCGGCGATTGGCCAATGCTTATCGGTGGCAAACCCAGTACCGGTGGTAGTGGAGAACTAAAACAACGCTCAGGGCCGAAAAATCGATCACAAGATTCATCTACAACGAAACAAACAGAGTCGGTCGTTGCTTCGAACGCAGTCGCAGCAGCATCGACTAAACCAACGAAAGTGCTAATCGATGAAAAGAGCACACCAAGCACTAGTAGCAAAGTGGTTGCTGCTGCTGCTCCCTCACCAGCTGATGTTATAGAAGTGCCGGCCACCCCTATAACCATAACGTCGAACAGCGCTGTAAAGCAACCTGTAAGCAATAACAATAACAATCCACAGCCATCGTCTAGCTCAACAACTAATGGAACGTCCGCTACAAATGGAGCAAATGCCGGTGCATATGCTGTTAATAAGAAAATACCCAAGCACAAATGGCGTCCACTACAAATTGACGTGGCAAAGTCGACTCGCTCAAAGCCAATCCGCAGCCGAAGGCCCCCACCACGAGGCGGCGAAGGGGAGCAACGTGATAGCGAAAGTACTTATGACCGTACTGCGAGACCACGCCGCTTTAGAGCGACCAGCTATCGTGGTCGTCCACGCGGCGGCTATAGCCGACAAGGACCTGGTAGGACAGGCACCCGTTTGCCACGTCATTTGCTTGCAAATGGCGAGTACGTCGAGTACTTGTCCGTGGACACCGAACATCCATTTGTGCTGATGGGTACGCACTACTATAGTGCTGTTCCAGCGGCTGCATATATTGAAATGGACGCAGAAACTGTTAAGAAGGCAATTCGTAAGCAGGTGTAAGTTTTGACATTTTTGATGTGGAGTTTATTGTTTTTTCCAGTTCGAACGCATCATTTAGCATCTCTGTAATTTTGTAACCAGTTATTCATGCTTTTGTGTAAACATGATGTCGTTGTGAGATGGCATGGGATGGTTTCGTTTCGTTTAGCATAGTTCACATCGTCGAATTTAAGTGGAAATGGGTTTTTATGTCTTGAATATGATTTAAGTAAATCGGAAAGTCAAAAAGAACGTGTTGCCAGTGAGCCATGTGGTTGTAGTCTGATAAGAATCAAGCCCATCTAGCCGGTGAAAGCATGTGGATTTCAACGAGAATGTTGCAACAGTGGGTTTTAGTCTTGTTCAGTTTCGTAGTACAGCTCGTAATAATGCGATGCTGTCACAAATTACGGCCATGCAAAATGATTTATTTAATTGACATTGAACTAAGTAGACTTCGTATTTCAAAATCAGTGCACTGAGTGCAACAGAGTGTTCCGTCCGGCGCTCTTAAACTATTAAACGTTTAACTATTTTATTATTGGTGTGTATAAAACACGAAATGTCGTACCTCGTTCATAAAGTTATACTATTCTGTCATCGGTATTCCTTAACCAAACATTCTAAGTATCGTTTCGAAGATTAATTTTTATCTTGACTTTGAATCGCTTCACTTCACTTAGTGAGATAACCTCTCGTACGAGAGGTTCCATTTTGACTGGTGACATATCTCCTAAGAAGTGCCTGCCTTCTGTTTCTCGATTAGGCGTGAAAGTAGCTATCTGCTGAGCTTATACCTTCTACGTCTGGTTTTCATAAGAGGCACGACGCTAGGGTCTGCCTGTAGATCGAATACTTCGTATTATTTGTCATAAAGCCGTGACAGTATTTTTTTTTTTTTTTTTGTCTTAACTATTCTTATTTAATAGCGACATGGTCTCGTTTCGAGTCGATTTAACATTTGATTTTGATAAATTTAGGACGCCTGTTAGATCCCGCACAGTGTTCGACTTAAAAATTTCATTCCCTCATGTTCGAGCCTATACTGTAGAGTCATTGCGACCGCCTGTTCACAGACTTGTACATTACAAACAATTCAAGTTCTCACTAGTCAGTTGTTAGCAGTCGTTTGTTATGTGAAAGCTTTGCTTAGAGTGCAAGCTTCAGCGGTTACCACTGGCGAACTCGTAACTCGTTGTACCAGATAAATTTAACTCACAAATATTTTAACAACATTTCTGCAAAATAACAGCATTGGACTACATACGGATATTTATATAACACACCCACGTACGCACACCCACTCTCCTAAACATCGCTTGTCTTGTCACTTATTCAGTTACCTTATCGATTGTCGCTAACAATTTCTTCTTTTCTTCTGCTCTAGTGAATATTACTTCAGCGAAACCAATTTAACTGGTGATTTCTTCCTGCGCCGCAAAATGGACATTGAGGGCTACATACCAATCGGATTGATCGCCTCCTTCCATCGTATTCTAGCTCTTACAGCTGATGTTGCCTTAGTGATTGCTGCAATTAAAGAATCCGACAAACTGGAGATGCTAGACAATTACAAAGTTCGCACAAACGTGAATCCAACATCATGGCCAATCCATGATTTGTTAGAGAATGCCGTTGTAGAAGGCGCTACTACCATCATCACAGATGTTAGTGCCGCCGCCGTTAATTTTACCAATAATAACAACGATACAACAACCGCAACAACCACAACAACTACACCTGCCAATGATACGACCACCGCGCTCGCAACAACAGAATTAAGTGTAGCTAACGCCGATACGAATGCAGCTCCTATTCTAACCTCAGAAATGGCAACTAAACCCCTCACCAGTATCCCACCACCGCCAGTGCCTAGAAATTCACAACAATCGCTTCAGCAATTTGAAGAGAAACGAAATGAAAACAACAAAATAAGAGCAACTAATTCAAAACAAGTTCCTACGTCAAGAAGCCCCCCAACCAATGCAATCAGCGCCTTAACGCAAAAGGTTGAGCGGCAAACTGGTGGAAATCCAAACAAAACGAAGACACAGCATGGTGCAAATTTGGTGGACCACCTAAAAGGCCTTGCCGAGTGTGTAAACACGCCAAATGAGTCGAATTCGGCCACTGCCACAAAGCAAACTGCAAATGCCAATAGCCCATCGCCGACAAAGAACACAAATAAATTACCCGCATCATCTACACCCAAATCGGAGAGAAACAAGCAAGACAAAGAAAAGCCAACCAACTCAGAGAACGACGAGGACGAGGATGCCGCTACGACGGCCAACGCTGACGACGAAGACGGTGTACCAAGTCTATGGAAAGAGGTAAAGAGACGCTCAAAAAATGCTTTAACTAAAGACCATACTAAACAACCAACGACGGCTTTCTCACAATCAGGCGCAGCGGCCGCACTACCTATAACCAAACCCGCTATTGAAAAAGAAGAATTAGATTTCCAATTCGACGAAGAGCTCGACGCGATTCCCACCAGTGGCCGCGTTAATAATTTCACAGAGAATTTCTCTGACGACGAATCCGATTACGAGTTCGCCGATCGCGACATTAATAAACTGTTGATTGTGTCACAAGTGCAACGTCCCCTCAAGCATGAGGGCTACGATCGCACCGCCGACTTTACATCGCGCACTAAAATCACCCAAGACCTTGAGAACGTCATCAACGATGGCCTGGCCAATTATGAGGAGGATTTGTGGACAGTCACAAACAAGTGCTCCGACTATCGCACTGTGAACGTGATCTCACAGGAGGACTTTGAAAAGATGGCCGGCAAGGCTCTCATGAAAAAGCACATCCACCAGCAAATCCCTCCTCCGCCACCGCCACCGACCTACATCGATGACTTGGACGCTACACTAGACAATACACTAACACACGACTCCACACTGAATTCCACATTGAAATCTAGACGCGCGCGATTCTATGCAGCACCGAATACCCATTCGATTGATCCGCGTACGCCGCGCAAACGCAAAACCCGTCACTCATCGAACCCTCCAGTGGAGGCGCATGTCGGTTGGGTGATGGACTTTGTTGAACATCGTCCGCGTACCTCATCGATGGGCAGCTCGGCTGGCACCAGTCCCACTGCGTCAAGTTACGGTTCGTCGGTGCCGCAGAGCTTGCCAGTGTTCCAGCATCCGTCGCATTCGCTCCTAAAGGAGAACAATTTCACGCAACAAGCCTACCACAAGTATCACAGTAGATGCCTCAAAGAGCGGCGTCGTTTGGGCTTTGGTCAGTCGCAGGAGATGAATACACTTTACAGATTCTGGTCGTTCTTCTTGAGGGAGAATTTCAACAAGACTATGTACAACGAATTCCGGCAGTTGGCTTGTGAAGATGCAATGAATGGATTCCGTTACGGATTGGAATGTCTGTTCCGATTCTTTTCCTACGGCTTAGAGAAGAAGTTTCGTCCGAATGTCTATGATGATTTTCAGGACGAGACGATTGCCGACTACGAGAAAGGTGAGTTCAAAAATTATCTTGTGTAGGTATGTATATATTGTCGGCTTGTTATTTTTGTTATCTTATATATACGTGCTTAGTATAGTACAGTTGTGACAATTTGTGATAGTGTTGGTTGGTTGATTGGTGCAAATAAAATATCTCTCTGTTTACGTTTATGTTTTCTTCATGGTTGATGGAACATTTGTGATGGTTTATTGGATTTGGTGAAGGACTTTTTGCAAAATATCAGCCGCGAGTCGCTATGGCTATGATCATTTTGTTATGTGTCGATTCGGTTTCGTAAACCGGTTCAAACCGAGTTACAACGTAACCGAGTTAAACCGAGCTGGATTTATATTAAACCGAGTTGGGGAAAACCGACGGATCGAATAGAACCGACCGAAAACCGAATAATAAAATGCCACTGCATTAAATCGAATTCAGCCCACGACTCGGTTTCGGTTGGTTGGATACGTGTCAGATAAGTAAGCACAATGTACAAACACATGAATGAACATGTAAAGTCCAATTAAAAAGCTGTGCCCTTTACTCTTGTTTTCTCTCACGAGTCAAGAGGATGGTTTTTGTCAATTGAGGGAGTCTATAGGTTAATCGGTTTGAATAAACCGTACCCGTTCATGAAGTCGAGTTACAGCCTTTTCACACCCAGCCGAAAATGGGTCGTTTAAAGTCGTTTTCCACGAAAACACCACGAAAACGACTTCCAATCGTTGGGTTGTTGAAACAAACACACTTTTTGCAACATTCAGTAAATTCAAATTTTGTAACCAAAATAGTTTGCACCGAAGTTCAACGACTAGTGTCGCACACCTGATTGAAACGTCAAACGAAAATTAGTTGGTGTTTGGTGTGAATGGTTTTCGACCAAAACTGGGTTTCGGCTCGGCGTGAAAAGCATATTAGATTGGTTTATTGTTTTAATACAAACCGAGCTAGCCCAAACCAAATCGAGTTGCAGCAACCTGATTCAATTCATTATCTTTTGTTCGTTTTCTTACTTCAACTCGGTTTGCGTCAATTTTAAACCTGTTTCATCCGGTTTGGCACATCCCTTGTTGTAACACAGAATACAAATATTAGTATTCCTGAACACACCCAATGAAGTTTTTTAACAGGTTCAAAGAACCGCCGTTCGAGAAAATGTGGCGCTGTAAGCAATACATGCTAGTTATATTTGTTAGTACCACTTATGCCTGTACCCTATCGGTGAGAGCGCCACATTATTAATATTGATGGTTCTTTGAACGCCATTGACATGTTGTATGTGCTGCCACAAATAAATTTCTATCGAAATGCAATTAGATGTTGTGTCTAATAAGAAAATAAAGTATTTATACACGAATTTATTCATTATACATTATACACTATACAGTGCAGCGTACCAATAGCATATCCAAATATGGCCAAAGGGTTTTCCAAAATGAACATAAATTCATTGAAAGTATGTTATTACAGCTGCAACAGGTAAATTGCCAATAACCGATTTAATTCCACGAGGCAATCGTAGAACTTATGAAGACTAAGCATGTAACTGATTCGAAGTTTTATCTGTCCTTCGTGAAGTTTTGCCCAAGTCAGCTATGTGGAGACAGCATGTTCTTCGTTTTGTCCTAATCAGCAACCAGAACAATATTCGATGGCATATCTTCGAACGTCATCGGTGGCCTGAAAATTTGTTTTGTTCGTTAGAATTAACAAACACAGTTTTATGCCGTTCTAAGGACACTTAAAACGTTGTTCCTCCTCGGTTAAATGAAGTAACAACAACAAAGTCCTAAACACATTTGTTGAATATTTACATACCTTTAAGTCAGTAATCCTGTCAAGCAGTGAGTCTTTCTCTTGTTGGTTTTTAGGGTTTTCTTTGTCCCTTGCTTGTTTCAGATCATCAGCATTCCATTACGATCTTATAACCGCCTTTCGTCACGTCACAATTCATTCCGTCTTGTCGCTTTAAACACTGGTATCTTATAGAATTTAAATGTGGATTGTTCTGTAACAAACATTTGCAGCCTATTTGCCTAAATAATAAATATATTTTTACTGATTTGTGTTATAGTTTCTTGCATGAATGTGCATTTTTATTGTAAGCACATAACTCTAGCTCTAGTTTGCTTAACTCGTAGGTAAGTAAGTTTCGCTCTAATGATTTCTAAATATTTCGATAAAACATCAAGAGTCTCATTAAAAAAAAAACATATCTTTCAGCGTTAATTCCTTTGCACACATAAAACAAAAAAGTAAAAATTCAAAGGGCCAACCTCAATACGATTGAATGGGATTAATTTAGTTTGTGTGAGAAGTAACCATCTTAACTTGAGGAATTTGCAATAGGTCGAAACTGTGAGCTTCCGATCTCAAAACCGACTTAAAAGGGAATGTTTACGCAAATGCCATCTAAAATATGGTGGCAATAAAGGTGGAAGCATTATCACATAGTAGTTTTCGGTATTACCAGCCAACATAGAACAATATTAGTTAAACGACGGCAGGCTAAATGACGAAGATTTAAAACAAACAATAAGCTTGCTTAATGAAGGTACGAAAATGTAAAAAAAAACACTATGAACACACATTTTGTTAGTTGTACGATGTTCTATCCTTGTTTTATCAAGAACTGTATTCCACCTTTTTAATATGACATTGCAATCCATAAATTTTTGTAAAAAATGTAGTCACTTGCTTACATGGTTCCCAGGAGCCCGGAAGTGCATAGTTTTACTGACAAACTCTTGCTGGTCGTTTATATTTCGCGTTACATCCGTTGTCAGTCATCCTGAGTGACTTCTTCTTGATTTCCCTCTTCCAACTGCACATAAAAACCACCTATATTAACGTGCGTAGAGTACAATTTAGACTTTAGCTTGCTTACCTGAAGTTTTAACGTAGGAAAGGCAACACGTTCTCTAAATTAATTCGCCTCATCTTAACACCAAACTAATCTTTTTGAACGCTATTACAGGACAATTATACGGGCTCGAAAAATTCTGGGCATTCCTCAAATACTACAAGAACGGCGAGAAGCTGGACGTGCAGCCCAAACTTGCCGAATATCTTCAGAAATTCAAGACTATCGAAGACTTCCGTGTTGTCGCGTCCGAAATCGATGAAATGCTACAAGGTGTTGGCCGTCTAAGTAGTCGCGTTCCATTGCAGCGGCATCGCAGCATCTCCGAGAGTGAGGGCGTCAAAGTCGCCGGTAAACGTCCAAACACAACAATCTCAAATCGCAGCGATTACGTCGGCCATCAATTGTTGGCACAGCAGCAAGTCCATCAGCAACAGCAACATCTGCAACAGCAAAATAACTACAATAACCGTCGACGAACGGGCTCATTTGGTAGCGGCCGAGTGCGCAGCGGTTCGCTGGGCAACAAACCACAAGTGGCCAATCGCAATTATCACTACGGTTCGCCGAATGAGTCTACACTACGACGCAGTGGCGGCAGTGTTGGCAGTAACTCAGGAATCGGACCATCGTCCAGCAACAGGTACAGAAACTTCTCCTCCAATCAGAATCAAAAATCGAAACAAGTACAAAGGAACACCCCTGCTGGAGGAACAGAAACAAAACAACCAAATACCAGCGATCAACAAAACAAGCAGCAACAAAAACAACAACAACAACAACAACAACAACCACAACAGTCAACAGTAGCAGTCAAGCCATCGGAGAAAAAACTATCAGCGTCGTCGTCGGAGAAATGAAAGTATCGATTATTATTTAAAAAAAAAATATATTTTTTATACAATGAAACATATTTTGTTCTTCACATTTCACATGCATACTGAAATAAAGTAAAGTAAACGTTTTGGTGCCTACCACAAAGACACAAAAACACTTTCGAATTGTGCAAGATTTTTGAAAAACTAAAATAAAGTAACAAAAATGAACTCTTTCTTCCATGAAAAATAGTGAAATAGATTTGGATACACGAATACATGAAAACGAAACGAATTCGAGTCAGAAAAACTAAACATATTGCTTGCTACAAGCACTAAAATATATATGAGCAAAAAAAATAAAAAATATAAAAAAATCTTCCTTAATTAGTTTTTAAGCTTTTAAGCAACAGGAGTGTATAAACATTTCTTTTTTTATCATTTTCCTGTTCTTATTTTTCGGCGTTATTTTCTGCAAATATTATTGTATCATTACAATTAGTTACAAATATTTGCTTCGTATTCGCATCTTACACACGGATATGTTGTTTACACATTTTCTTTTTTATTTGTTTTAATTTTTATTGAAGATAACCACCAGATGATAGAAACTGATTTCTCTTTTATTATTAGTTACACTATTGCTCACTTTCTCGATTTCTTAAAGCCTATTTTTAAAATATACATATTTCTGAAGTTAAAATGTTTTGGTACAATTAACCAATAAAGAATAAATAAATTAAAAAGCAATGGAAACCCACAACAAAATTATATATATATATTATTACAACTCAATGAGACTACTAAACAAAAATCATCATTTTGATATTCTATTTAATCGTCTGCTCTTCGTTAACGATTGAAAAAAAAAAGGAAACAAATCATAACATTTAAATTTAATACAACACACACACACACACACATACTAGTATGCAGTAAACATTAATATATCTATAACCTATATAATATTAAAGAAATCTAATCGAGTGAACCAAAAGCTCCTTTTTGTAAATATTTTTTTTTCGTTGTAGATTATTCATAAAAAATAAAAAAAAAAATATAAAATATTAGTTAAAGCATAAAAAAAAATAAAATAAAATATATAAAAAAAATTAAATTTAATTACTACAATTATATGAATGAAGGGATGATTTTTATTGAGTACTATTATTATATAATTATGATTTCTATTTGATAAGTTACTTAAAAAGTGATAGCGAAAAAAAAAATAATAACACAAAAAAATGTTAAAAATTATATAGAAAAAAAAAAAAAATAAAAAAAAAGTTTACAAAACTGAATTTAGATGTTTAGCTTTGTTAGCGCTGCCAATGCGAGGTGTTTTTTTTTTCGTTTTGGTTTTATGTTTCATGCTTTCCTTTCTGGTCCCGTTTTGTGTTTTTTGTGTTTATACCAACATTTTTCGTGAACTCTTATCGGTTTCGTTAATATGGCAAATGGAATAATGTAAAACTCAACGTTGTGCGCATGTACGATTCGACTTTGACGCAAATACCATCCGAATGGGATAGATGGTTGATACCATACTTCAGAAAAAGTTTGTAGTTTAATACGTTCCACCCCATTTAGTTGGACATCATTTTTGGGTCTTACTCTCTATATCTAATCGTTCTCACAGTTATCTGTAACACTTTTGAAATGCAAACAAAATAGTACTAAACAATATTAATTCCCCTTTCGAAATTGTAAATCCTAGTAGTAGATTTCATTCCGCATTCGAAAAAGAGAGTACAAAACGTTCGCTTGTGGAGAATTTTATTTCCGCAATGATATACAGAGGGCCCCTGGTATACTATACCATGGTTGTAGTATGAGTAGAAGCCATTGAGAAGTATGTACACGGCGGTTTAGTGCATTTTGGATCAATTTAATTCAATTGTCAAAGAAGCTTCGAAAAATGGTCAACAGACAGAAAAAGTCTGACAGCGAATCTCAATAGCAGTATTGTATCAATACCAGCAGTCTGTCCGCTATCATCTCCAGCATTCCTAGTTCACAGGCGAAGCGCAGCTGCTAGTAATGCATAGAGTAAGCGTTGGTTTAATAGCGGTCAAAGGAATTTTTGTAACCATCGATTCTTGCGACTTAATTTTCGATGGCTTTATGACACTTTTTCGACTTCACCATAGTCACGCCTTCACGGGTGTTGGCTTTTTTATGCTTCAACGTTTGGGAAATTTCTCTTTAGTATTGCTGGATTAAAGAAATAGAGTTCAGATTCTGTTGCCAGATTGTTAAATAATATGAATATTTATGGCAAATTAGTGGGCAAATATTTGACGCGGTAGGTCCACACTGTGCGACAAATAAAATAAGTAGCTACCTACTTTCCAATTGCCTGTTTCAATTCCGTGCTCTGACACGGTGACGTATACGTAACATTTTCAATGCAATCTTTCTTAATTGTAAATTGAAGTGCTTCTCCGCTGTGTTTTTTCTCCACAGCTACAGAAGAAGCCTAAAGCCGAGGTTACAAATGTCTCAGGCGCATTCAACTATTGATATTCCACGATATGTTTGATTCCTCACAAAGACCCCAACAAATATTTATTTTCTTGCTCAAGAGTTGTAGTGATAGTCTTTAATTAAAAAGCAATTATCAAAATAATAATTTAACTTTTTATTTTACTTAATGTTTAAATTAAATCGGCACTAGTTTTAAATTTCTTGGTTAACATTACGTTAGTAGCTCTTTGCCCTTAAAAAGTGTCGAATGTAAAATGTGCCCAAATATATAGGTATATCGTCACCTAGCTGCAGGTAGGTTAGGTTAGGTTAGCTCCAGGTAACTATCTTAAGAAAATCAATTCGGTTGTTTTTTTTTTGACAATTTTTCAACACACTTATTTTAAAACATATATTATAGATATATTATTTTTCTCTATTCAAAATAAATAACGTATAGGAGGTATGTGCCTCGCAAATTAAATTATCTTCTATCCAGATACAAATTTCATACGTTAATAATCGATATACATCTCTATTATCATATAAAATGAAAAAGATATTTATTAATGTACCTACATAATGGAAAATAAATATCAAAATAAATTTAAAGGCTGTTAAACAAATAATTCAAAGCAAAATACTAAAGCGGTTCATTAGTACAGCTTTGAGAAATGAATTTAATACGTTGGTTATAATGCTAATACATACATTGCTACAAGATGAATATAATGTACTTTTTATTAGAATGTAAACAAAAAGAATAAGAAATAATTATATATTATACACTTTTTATAGAGACAAAAGTAATGCAACTATTTTTTCACCAGCAAACATATTAAGTGATTATTACAATGGATTAGTAATATGTTTTTTGTTTTTATTTTTGCATATAATTTTGAATACAACTCATAATGTTATTTGTATGCATTATCGAGTTTTTATGTGAGAAGATAAAACTTATATACTAAACGTACACTTTATTGCTTTATCTTAGTAAAAGTGCGTATACAGGTGAGACAAATTAAATAAATTATTAATTATTATAGACAAAAAGAACTAAAATATATAAATAAACGTTTAATAATCCAATAAGAAGATAATATTTTATAATAATGTTTTGGGTGCAGAGGCTAAGGGGGTGCCTATTGAGCGATTGAATCCAATTACATCACCGGGAAGACAAATATATTTACATTTTTAAAGTTTATTGCGCCACCATTATGAAGCCCGTGTGAGACAGAGATAGGTCGAATCTCAATTTTAAATTGAATTGAATTGAACTTCATACTGATCCAATGCTATTTCTTCTGGCTCGTCAACCTCATCTCCCAGAATAGAATATTACCAACAGCTGTCTCAGTTTTGTTGGCGTAGATCAATTAGATGAACAGTTTTTTTTTTCAGCTGAGGTGTATAGAGTTGACAGTTCGTGGCTGCCATAGGAAAAGTGACCAATCCAGTTTTTGAGTTCAAGTTCAATTTAGTCGACTTAAGGTAACTAAGTTTTTGAATGAGCCCTGTGACTTATGCTGACAAGTTGATCCACGTTTAACGAATGTTCTGCGGCTCTTGTTTCATTTAACCCTTAGTAGTTGCCATCAATTATGGGTGGCGATGAGAATATTAATTTGCGGTAAACAACTGAAATCTTGTTCCAGCAGCTGAATTGAACTTAAACGCAGCACGTGTTAGAAATCAGTTGGAAATTGCCTGTCATTATGCATAGTTCAGGTACATTATTGGAGGATGAAACGTTCTCCAAAGGAATGACAGAACCCTAATCAAATGCTCACACACACGCAACAGCAGGATAATTTGTTGCCAAAGGAATATACGTGCCCTAAAGTTAACAGTTAACAATTATTTCTGTGTAGGCAATAAATTTGTCTTGCTCCTCTACAGATATATTCGTACAAGCAGAAACAAGCCAATTTCCAATTAATGATTAAGTAATGAATTGCCTGAGTGTACTTAATACGCTTGCAGGAGAAGAATTTATTATACAACACTGTCGTTTCATTAACAAATGGGACCTGCAGCATTATCTTAAAAATTAACAACTTAATCTGCCAGTGAAAATCGATGAGCCGTTTGGCATAAATAGAGACACACCGAATACCCCCAGCAACATATCCAACAATCTCTGCCAGAGAACAAAGAGAGTGGGTTGCCCTAATGTACCCACTTGTGTGTAGTACATTCTTAGCCGAAGGACATTAATTTCGCATCATCCACTAATAACTTCACCTTTATGTTCCAATCGCTACATGTTTAATGCATGTATGTCCCTAATGACATACACATACACAGACACACACCCTCAGCCACTGATTCTGTTATCGAGGATTCGAATGAACAAATGATTTTGGATTGCTTCGGTTGGTTAGTGCTTAGAAATTAATAAACCCACATGGCAGGATGTGTGTAGCAATAGCAAAGCATTATCGAAGGGGATTTAACCCCACATCGTTGGCGATGCGTTGGGGAAAACGCTCGCACTATTACGGTCGATTGGTCGGTAAACAGGGTCCGATACCTCGGAGGACACCTAAATTGTACGCGTTTGTGCGTGTAGGTTTATTCCATCTGCGTGCCCTTAGGTCTGACGGTGAATTATAGGTGTAAACTTAGTGCTTGATTATAATGCACAGCCAGAAGCGATTGTTATATTCTATTAGCGAAGGTTTCGAAGGTCGGTAAGTCGGTTCGAGACACAGACCGCATGAACAAATAATCTTCAACACAGCAGAAGAGTAATGCATTTTACGTGTAATGCTGTCCACACAAACATACACCTGGACTTTAAGACACATAGCTATGGTGCTCGAATTCGTCGATGAACCTCTTCCACCACAAGTATTGTCAATTCGCCAAGTGCTCGTTCAGAGCATAATTAGAGCGCGCTCTAGGACCTCAGAATAAATTGACTGAGCAGCCTGAGGGAAAAGCTGATTACACATGTACAAGCACACTTCCAGTCAAATTTGACAGAATAAAATAAAAACAGGAAACCAAAAAAAAAAAAATCAGAACGCTCCGAGCACGCTCGAGCTCAGTTCAGTGCTCAGCTCTGAAAACCGCCTTTTGAAGCCACTGAGCTGCGACGATTTTTCGCTGATAATCGACCAATTTTCAGATTTCAGTCAGCACTATAATTCCCATGAATCGAACACAACATGACTTCTATTGACCCTTTGTTCATGTTCCCCATTGAAACAAACATTATCTGACATTGCTATATACCTACCAGAGACAATACTGAGATCTGAGACCCCCAACTCGAAATCCTCTTGCCGCTGGTCCCCACATTTTTCTTTCAAAATCGCCATTTTCTTTTCCTATCTGGTCTGGTGTTACGTCAATTTAGAATCCGTGTGATAAGCAAAAACATACAAAAAATATAAAATAAATGCTGCCATTGACGTTATAACTCCATAACCACTGGGCCAATTTTCATGATTCTTTGTTTTTTTCGTATTGAGAAATGGAGGGTGTAACCTAGCGGCTATAATTTGAACCCTACCAGACATACAAGTTTGACAGATAAGCGAAAAAATATGCGTAAAAGAAGCTAAGCGAGATTAAATATTTGAATATTATGGAAAATAAATACATTTGTTAATTAAAAACATGCAAACAAATTTCTAAATAGTTAACAGTAATAAAGAAAATAAAGAAATAGTGTTGGATCGAGATTTTCACTGGGGTACGCCACAATATGTACATTGTTATACAAAATGGTATAACAATGTACAAAATTCCAAAAGAAGTTTTAAACGCTCGATTCCTTTTATATCGAACCTGTTAATATGTATGAGACATGCTGCGATGTACTTGCATTTTCTTCCTTCACAAGCTTTGCACGAGCAAGTACAAATTCAAAACTTCCAAGACCTTGTAAGATATCTTAGTTTTATTTCGTGGGGTTTTGACTTCATTGATGATGCATTAATAACCAGACCAGTTACATCACTGTTTGCTTAATGTGGTACCACACCTAAAGCATAGACCCAAACAGCCTTGACAAGCTCTTTCCCTTCGCGAATGGAGCGTTACATGCCGCTAAAATATATTGCAATATCGCGTATGGTTATCGAGAAAGTCTGAGATAAATCTCTGTTATGTAAGTCTGCCATTGGTATTTGGGATAATGCTGCACAATAAATAGAATATTAACAGCAATTTAAAGAACTTTAAACAGTTAAAAAAGAGTCGAATCCAAAAAACAAGATTGTTTACACGAAACCAACACAAATTTTTCATTCCACTTTTAAACGATTCAAACATATTTTATAGGCCCGGGGTTATTTTATTTTTCATAGACAATTATTAATACTTGAATTTTAGACCAAGAAGGCATTTATATTAATTAAAATAGTTTGTCGTTTATAAAATAAATAAATTACCTTTACAAAAATACACGTACCGCATACCGATGACAGATTCCTGCATGTCTGATGGGGTTCTTTTCTTTGCCACCAGATATCGCAGGCCAACTTGTACATTTATGAATTGCTGTAGACTTTAAAAGATAGGATACTTTTGGACCCGAGAGGTGGCGATGTTGTCGATCTCCGAAACAACTCAGCCGATTTCAATGAAATTTCGTGGTTGGTTGGTTCCAGTTTGAAAGATAGTTTTGGACCTTAAATGTGGCACTTTACAGAAGATTAGAGGGATAGGAAAACAGATTGTTGCACCTTCCATTCACAAATTTAAACGCTATTTCTAAGGTTGTATAATTAAAATTATTAACGTACATTGTCAAAATAAAACAGTTTGCGGAATGAGGTCGGGACTTAATACGAAAACCGGGTGGGTACAGATATATATTTATAAAAGAAACTACGTCCGTATGTGCACTGATAACTCGGGAACAGATTATTCGATTCTTACGATTTTGGGCTTGGTGGCTTCGCATTGGCCCAAAGAAGGAGATATGCTACTTTTGTCGTGAAAACAAAACTTTAAGGGGATCAGATTGTGGATAGAACTCTGTATGGGGAGCCGCACTTTGAAAAAAAAAAAGACTGGATAGAAAAACGGGTAGTGTCACCCATACAAAAAAAAATTATTTATGTTGGATTTTTTACTTCCTTGGATGTTCCGGGTGAAATTGAAAGTCGGCTTAGTTACAATTTTGTGGCGCGTCCTCAATGCTCCGAAAGTTAGCAATGGAACGCGTTTGATATGAGGGGAAAATTCAAAGGCAAACATTTTCATTCCCAATTCCACTTATTCAGAACGATTTGCTATTCGTAATTAAGCGTTTTCAATTTCCCGTGTGTCTCTCTTTTACTATGACAAGTAATAAGTCGCACGTAAGTGATAGACAAATTTTCAACAGTCGTCGAATTTCACTTGTTTAACAGGCATTTGTTGTATTGTGTTCCCCTGGTTCGTACGTGAAAATAACTGCCACAATAGTTTGTAGTAGGAGTAGATTACACAAAAAAATACAAAATGGAAGTGCAAACTCACATACCTATAGGTAATGGGCTAATTACTCTGACTGTAATAATATAAAAAAAAAACCAAACTTGTAGCCTTTTCTAATATTCAAATCAGTGACATTTTTAATATAACTATACCTATATACAATGTAAAAACGCAACTCAAATTTATAAGAAAGACTTCTCAATTGTTGGTAGTTATATATAGTCGAACAGAACTAAATTAAGTTGCGCCTTCACTGGAAAATCAAAGCAAAGTATAGAATCTGATACTCCCAACTGAAAACCACATTAGTACACTGGTCCAATGCAATTGCAGAAATTTGGCAATGACAGCAAATTAAATTGCTGCAAATGTCATTTAAAAACGAAATAATTCAGTGATGTCGGGAAAAAACACTTCAACAGAAAGCACAGCTAATGGAAGCGGCTTGACTTATTTTATTTATGTATACATTGACATATACATATATATATACATCTATATATATCGTTGTCGCATTCATACACTTCCTCTATGACATAAACTAGTAGTTAGTAGTCACTAGGTACTTCACTTTTTCTGTGACGCAAACTCAGTCTGTCAATTTATCGCAACCGTTTGGGTGTTTTTTCCTGTACAAAGCTAGTTGCTACAAAAGAATCTATTTTACAATATCACAATATATATAAATACAAGTGCGTAACCGACGAGCTTTAAAAGCAGTGCGAACAAATATGGAGCATTTCAACGATTGGCAAAACAACTTTAAAAACAATAGAGATCGTAGCCAGCATTTACTCGAGACAGAAAAATTGACGGACTGGCGATTTCTTGTTGGTGAACCATCTCATCAGAAGTTAATGTGTGGCCATAAGCTAATCTTGGCGATGGCATCACCGGTCTTTGAGCGACTGTTCTACGGAAATTTTACTGAACAGGCTGATCCCATTGCGATAACTGACGTGCAACCAGATGTCTTTCACACAATGCTAGAGTACATCTACTCGGACAAGACTAACATCAGCTCGTTTGACAAGGCCTCCGAGCTTTACTATGTAGCAAAGAAGTAAATTTTAGCGGATCTTGTCGACCAGTGTAGAAGTTACCTACTTAACAGTTTGAATCCCAAGAACGCATGCAGGGCTTATGAGATAGCAAAGCTTTTTGATGAATCACACCTAATGCAGAGAAGCATGGAGGTAAGTGCCACAAGGAGAGTGCTCTATGCATACTTCTTAAGACGAATGACATTTTTAGATAATCATTTCCAGGACAAAAGAAGTCCTTGCCGATCCGAACTTTTGTAATATCGAGATGAAAACTTTTCTAACAATTTTGGACTGTGACAAACTTAACATTGATTCAGAGTTGGATTTGTTTAACGCCCTGTCTCGTTATGCCAGTGAGCGGGACTGCATGCCAGACTACGGTTCATCTGAATGTGGCGAGGTGATTACTAAAGATAAAAATGAACCGCTACCCGTCGATGAAAAGCAGCCTGATCTCAAAGGCGAAACATCTTCGGCCTCAAGGAATCATGAACAACAAACGGATTCTGAACTAGTAAAGCAGGCGGTGAAAAAAATTCGTTTCTTTACTCTTACTCTTACGCCGCAAGCGTTTGCTAAAGGACCTGCGCAATCTAAGCTCCTGCCGCGAAATGAAGCTTTTTCGATTCTTGTCAAAATGTGAAGCCGTTTTACAGAGGATTCTCCAATGCCAGAGGGATTCTCCACTTCTCGCATTCCAAGAATCCATACTCAGCAAAGAGGGATATGTGGTTACAATAGGTTGGGATCTGTAGGCATCACTTCTGGTAACCAAGGAAGGCGAATGGATCCGAACACCATTTTATGTGGTGGCATTAGGTATTCACCCGTAGGCATTTGTTATGGTAACCAAAATAATCGGAGGGATCGGAACTCCTTTGTATGTGGTGGCATTAGGTTTGCAGCTGTAGGCAGCCTTTCTGGTAACGAAGGAACGGCGAAGTTTCATTGAACATTGTATTTGGTGGCAATGGGCTAGGTGGTGGCAGTTCTGGTAACCAAAGAAAGCGGATGGTTGAGAACCCATTAGTACATTTAGATTTGGTAGCATATACGAAAGTTAGTCGAATAAAAGAAGCTCAACTTGTGAAACACATTCTTGTTTTTTGTTCTTTCAGGTTTCTCCATGCCGATTTGACAAGACAAACTACAAAAAATTCAAAACGTACCTAATACGTTTTGATTTTTTTGTCTAACTATAGCCCTGCAAAAAAAAAAGAGTTGAAACTTCCCAACATGCGCAGTAGCAAATACCTTAAGGGGATATTTTCTCTTATGCGCATTCTAGATCAAATTAAATTGTAATCTAATGCTTTTCCATTTTCTATTTAGTCATCGTCACGAAACCATAAATGTTTCAAAGCGTGATGTTCCAGAAAAGTTTTTAGGTGTGTTTTTGTACTTGTTCGGTTCGACTTTGGGTGTGGTTTTGGACATGGTTTTCAACCCGTCGAAACCTACGGAATTATCAATGAAAAACCATAGGGTGTAGAGTTAAATAAGGAGCAAACAAAGCAACAAAAAATAAAGTGGACGCACAGAAAAAAAAAAAAAAAAAAACATGCACGACTAATATATATCTTGCCGGTTTAAACAAGAATCGTCAAGAACTGATTATTTCTGAGGTCAATTAAAAGTTTTTCTTTTCCCTCGGGGTGTCAGCCTACAGTATCCAGAATCGAAGTTTCTTGCAAGTCCGCTAAGTCATTTAGGCTGCAGCTCAGTATTCCACGGGCTTAAGGGAAACACAAAAAAAAAATCTTGTTCCCACACAGAATTCTGTTCCGGAATGTTGGTTACCTTTGCCTTCCCCTCCTTCTGTTTGAGATAAGCATTTGAAACACTGTCCAGTGTCGATAATTAACCAGAATCTCAATCTGTTCCGACACGTAAAAAACTCTTTGAACGCCTTTGAGACGTCAATCCCAGCAAGCACTATGAAATTCCATTGATTTTCAACTTCACAAAGTAAATTGCACTTCTACATCCCTTAATTAAGCTCTTTATACGTGTAAAGAGACGAGACACAAAAAAGGAGTCAAGCTGCGCACAACTACTTGAGAAAAAAAACTTCATCATCGTCTCGAGTATCATCACGTTGAAGTGTTTCAATCAATCACTCGGAATGACCCATCGCAGAGTTAACTACAAAGTGCAAATGCCACTTAAAAATGCAATTTAATTTCCTCAATTTATTTTATCATCCCGCGGGTTGACGTCGTGCACAGCATTCAACCGACCGCCACCAACCACCCACTCCTTGAGGGTATACACTCGAATAGTCATTACAGAACACCTAGGAGTACCAGCCCCCCACAACCAATGTCACGTTAGCTCTCCACCGCACGGTAAACAGCGAGAAAATATTCAACATGTATGGAAATCGTGTGAAAAACTTACCAATATTTATGGTCACTGGAAATCACTTGATATTCCACCGCGCCCCCATCGAGGTTTCGTCCTTTTTGCCTTCGACGATGCCGTACGCTACTGATGTGGTAGTCTGGTAGTCTGGTAGTGTGCGGTGTGCTCTGCACTTTACATAAAAATTTACTGACACTCACTGGCTAAATGATGGCCCAGCATACCGCCATAACGAAGGGTGCAGCGCAGCGCGCTCTTGTTGTCCTTGTGTGCAATATGGAGCGCATTCGAAACGAAAACCGGGATATTTTCCTGCTGTGGTTCCCTTTTTCTTTACTGGCCTTGTCGGTATTCCTCTTTTTTGAATGTCAAACGATAAATTTTTGATTGCCTGGAAGTGCAGAAGGAATGGCATGCAGCTAGACGAGGAGGATCACATACGAGGTCAAATCAAGATCTTAAAAACGATTTGCACGAGTCTTTTACTCGTCGCTGGCTATTGCCGCTCATATACGAGTACTCGTATATAAATGCCACGCCAGAGGGAGAGGCAGTGCAAGGAATATGAGTTCATTTCCTAAGGGGGAAGCAACGATTCGAGGGAGATTGTCTGAATTGGAATACTTAAGTGAATTTATTTCTTGAAATCTCATTATTTTGGATGATGCCCTCGTGCGGTGTGGAGAGGTATTTAAGAGCTTCATGAAAGTGTCCTGCGAAATGAAATCGCATGGTAGCTTATTGCCATGTGTCAATGAAAAGCCAAATGAAGATCTATAGTACTTGTGACACAAAAAATTCATTCAACGGAGAATTTATGGTGCGATTTGCAGGACCTTTTATGCAGATCCAGCTGAAAGTACGGAAGAATATAAAAAGCGATCTATTTGACGGGGTCATATAGTAGTGAACTTGAGTGGTGCGGAAACTGTATAAAATTGCGGAGAAGTGAGAAGTATTTTTCTTTGTTTTGATAAGTGAAACCATGAGCGAAGGGACGCGGATGCAGGTGACATATGTGAGACATCTAATTCACATCACTTGAAAGCCGCAAGCACATCACTCTTCCAAAACTCATGTGGATATTCCACACAAATTACACCTTGAAACAATCTAAGTATATTATAAACTATGGATTCAATTTTCTAGTGAACATTTTGAGAGAATGGGGTCTCAGGTTCGACCCCACGAATGTCTGAAAGAAATCCGAGGCTGCTCAAAATACAACAACAGTGGCTCTAAGTTTGATCTCTGGAAAAACAGCAATTATATCCCAAGGTTTTCCTACTGCGTCACCTCTTGGGAACGACAAACATCCAAAAGTATATCTGTCATAAACGAGTTCCTCAATTCAGAAGTTCGGGTACTTCATAAAGCTGTGGGTTCATATGACGCCAACAAGAAAATTTTCCTTGCTTTAGAAAACGTAAACTCATACGTTGTTCACATAAGCTGGCTGACCGATAGTTCAGCGAAAACCATACGGATATAGTGTCTTTTGTTTCAATTAAGAGCGGTCACAAATCCAAATCTACATACAAGCTGACTAATTATTATATTATTATATTACACGCAGAAATAAGGACCTTCTTATTAAGTGAGCGTGTTAAATTTTTCACAAATGGTACTAATGGGATTTCTTATTTCAATGATATGCAGGGTGGGCCAAAAATTATAAATAGGTTAAATATTCAAACATATTTGTTGTTGAATGAATTTTTCGAATTTAAAAGAGTTTATGCACTTCAAGCTTAGTTTTTGACATTTTTAAGAAATGAAAAATAATATCCTTCATCAGACATCCACATTGTTCGCCATCACCTTTTTTTTTTTATTTTAATTATTCAATTCAAAGATAATATGAGGGACTATCCTACATTTGAAAATTAGAAAAGCCTTTGGTCCTCCTTTCAGTAAACCGAACAGAAATAAGTCTTTAGCTACTAGGCCTGGAGTACAAGTCGGCCAAATAAAGGTCTGTTTTAAGGAGCACTTTTCCGGTTAAAACAAACTTTAGTAGCAACAGCTTCAATCTAACTGATTCGTCTGATAATCACACTTGTCTTCGTATTAATAAAAAGGCTGAGCTAAACTTATTAACTGGCTATTTACACCTGAACTTGAACAACCTGAGGCCAACCCATCCAACGATGCATACTACGAGTATGAATCAGAGAACACAGCTACAATTTATGTAAAATAGATTTAAGAAAACAGATGCATAGGTTTTCGCGGCAGTATATAACGCATTTAATAATATGCAATGTTTATATTATTTATATTTATTACTTATGAAACTAAATTCATTGCGTACTTTTAGGCTTCCTAGTCGCCGATTTTGCCACTCATGTTAATTACTCATTAGAATATTACAGTATTCAGCTAAATTAGTTTTTCACAACAGTGAGTGACCAAAGGGCACTCATTAGAAGATTTATTTTGCATAGTACGTTATTGTTCGACTTTCAGCCAATAAACTACCCTGTTCACAGAAAGATAATTTTCTGGAGTTTTCTACCTTTGTACACCTTGGTATTGCAGAGAATTTTGTTCTTTCTTTCCAACATTGTTCTTGGTGCAAAATCGAAGGCATTTGGAACTTGCCAACCACAACACTGCCTGCACCGGCTATCAACCCAATCAGCCAATTGTGTTTGGAGTTTCGACCACTCGCCTCGACCCTGTGTTGAGCCAAGACATTTAAATATTAACTATTCACCATCATTTTTGTTACCTAGCCTTTGTTACCTAGGATAAGGGATATACAAAAAGTTCAATAAAAGCAAATGCAAAAGCTAATTACGTAGTTACACATCAGTGCGTCAAATTGGGGTTGTGATTTCTCCTGTCAAGCTGCAGGGTATGTCGACGTCTTTCATATAATCTCGCTGGTAAACTGCTTATAATAGGCGTTTTTCTTTTTTAGTTCAGAGCAGAACCTGAACTGTTATACAAAAAGTTTGTGTTTTTTTTTTAGCTCAGACACATCAGAGCTAAAAGTTGTGTTTCTTTTTTGAGCTCAGAATAAATTGACTGACCAGCCTGAGGGAAAAGCTGATTTCACATGCACAAGCACAGAAAAAAAAATCAGGAAAAATAAAAAAACATCAGAACGCTCTGAGCACGCTCGGTTCAGAGCGCGCTTATAATGCTCGAGTTCATTTCAATACTCAGCTCTGAACTAAAAAATAAAAACGCCTAATGCAGCTCACTCTGAGCAGGAGGTAACTAGGAGAACTAAAGTCAAACTTAAACAAAATATAACAGTGGATACCACTTTATTACAAATGTGACTGTCAACTGTTTTATTGCGCATCGGGCTATTTTGCGTTGCTGTACTTTAGTATTTTTTTTTAAATACTATTTGTTTAATAGGTCTGATGTACGAAGTTAGAATCAGCATCCTAGACAGACCTGTTGTGCCAACTATTATCCATATTTTGAGGTCATTCCATTCGTTCTGGAAACATTACTCGAAGAATATAGTCGTCATGGCTCGGGCTATTTGCTAGAGTTGTCTAAACTGCATAAAGGCTCCAGAAATGTTACTCAGCTGATGTGGAGCGGACGTGCAAACTGCTTTAACAAACTCCTCCAGATAATAATACGAGTAAAGATTTCCTGAAAGAAATAAAAGCATATGATCTTTGCAGCAGAGAAACCACAAGAAACGGCGATTCGAGCATGTAAAGTGTGTGAGTGTAAAGTGTTAAAAAGTGTTATTTACATCGCCAGCCAAAGCTATCAATTAAATTCAGTGTGTTGGTAAATATGTACAGGGTGTCCGCCGGGAAGGTATACTACTTTGTTTGTTTATAATTTTTGATTAAATGAAAGAGAATGGGTCTTATATTGATAAATGTTTTATTTAATGTCGGCAATTATGTATGGAATACAATATCAGGTAAATGTCCGCCTCTGTTAGTCTCACAAATGCGAGCCCATTTGAGCATATTTTTCATTACATTCCACACATTTCACGCGGTATTTCATTAATTTCATAACGAATATGTTGTTTGAGTTGCTCGAGCGTTTCTGGTTTGTTTGCATAAACCTTGTTTTTCACATATCCCCACAAAAAGAAGTCCGGAGCAGCCAAATCAGGCGACCGTGGAGGACAATCAACATCACCATTTCCTGAAATAACTTGCTGTGGAAAGAGGTCTTGCAGTAATTTATTAATTTCACATTACTTTCTCACCGTCACAGTAATCGATGATTGATTTTGATAAAATGTTTTAACGATTAAAACACGTTGGTTTATTGAATATTTTTCCATGATTAATTTGCCACGTGTCTACCACACGACTGGCAAATAGGAACTGTCAAGACTAATGTTTACCAAAATTACGGCAAAACAAAGTAGTATACCTTTCCGGCGGACACACTGTACTATAAATTCAACAAACAAGAGGTACGACTTTATACTCACAAAATGCAAAAATGTTTAGCACATTTGACATGAAAAATCTAACACAAATGAAACTCATGTATTTCAAAAAATGAAAATAAACTCGGACATTTTGCGAGTTGCGACTAATCGAACTGTCAACGGTTCACTGCATTCGCAAGTGTGAGCTTGACTACGAACTGTGTTTACCTAAGTATTTTCGAAATTCCATGTAGATATATTTATGTAAACACGATTTCGCAGTTCGAAGCGAGTGACACCCTTCTTTAAGTGTACTCGTTCACATGTGCTCTACTTTTTGCGACATAACCTTACTGTGGCGGCAATGGCCGCGGCGCGCCTAGCTTTATTCAGGGCATGCTACCTACACTACTTAGATTAAGTACCAAGTTGCATCTATAAAATTGATATTCGTCTACTTGGTTATGTCAAAGCTCTGCACAGACAATTTCAATGATGCATAAACCTAAATCTGCAATACTTCTGCACACTTCTGAAACAGAATACTTAGATCATCCCAAAGTATGTTCGCAACTATACCACTGCAAAGTGGAGGAAAAACATTGTAAATTGGAAAGTTCCATGCATTTCTAAATGCCATCGTTCACTCTGCCAAAAAACCGTCGTATCTGACATTTGACAAATTAAAAATCTACACGAGAGCTGCCCGTCCTTCGCTTCAGCCCTTCCATAATATACGTTCACTCCACCTCAATCAGAATAATTTTAATTATTTCCCTTTTCAAGTGCTTAGGAAGCACATATATCTCGGATTCCCTTTGCCGTCACATGGGTTAGAGTATACACGCTCTGCAGTAAACCCAAACGACCCACTAACAGAGAGGCTTCCGAAGAGCTGCAAATGAATTCCTTTAATTATGAGTAATGGAGAGAAGGAGGAATAAGTTGCAAAAAAAAAAGTCCACCCCGGCCGTACCGTGTAACAAATCCGTAGCAAGTGTCTGTTATAAAATTCCACCTGCACTCAGTATCAGCATTTAAAGGCACACCTAGTCGGAGTTGACTTGGAAATCTGTAAGTGAATGCAATCCCTTTGCTCCAACCATCCATTAGATGAATAACTTAACAATTCATTTGCAGATATACGCGCGCAGAGTTAGACATGGAATTACGCCAAGATTGCGAGTGGTGGTGGCGCAGGCACCCAGCCACGTTGCCATCTCAAGTAATGAATCGCACAAAGCGAAAAACTTCTTAATTATGAAATACCTACCTTTTGTGGAGTCACACATCCCCACACAAAGCTGTGCGACAACCGAGAGCAACAAATGAGACCAACACACAACCGTAGAGACTCGACTGCGACTCTGCTGCCGGCGAAAAAGAACAGCACTGGAAATAATCGCACATCCTTTCAGGTGTCTAACACTTGACACTATTAAAATTTATTGCCTCAATTTGGCCCGGATAATGAAAAGTTTCCAAACAACATACCAAGAAGAAGAAAATAGTACACCAGCCAGAGGAGGACCAAGGACCTTGTTGCTTGTTTTACCTGTTATGGCGCCAGTGTCCCTATTACCACCGTCTTTTGTATATCCGTGCAGTATACATCGCCGACCTGGGGTTATCCTTTCGATGTGGGCATGTTCTGTCGAGGATAAAACCAACCAACCGAGAACATACCTTGCCATTCATCTTGTATTAACATAAATAATTTAATAAATTCAATAAATAACTAAGAAGCAAGTCAAACGACGACGCAAAAAGATACACGACGAAAACAACAAGAATTTACCCCCGCACTCGAGCAGCCCTTTGCACATACTGCATCAATTTACCACCTTCTTGGGGCAAGTACACTGGGCGCGAAAAGTGTATACAGCTTTTGCTAAATGAATACGGAAGTAATTGTGGAGCTATAGGACTGTTTACGACTGTTTAGAGAAAGTCCGGACGGGCTGAGCTTTCAAACGTCCTGCTAATGATATTGTCAAATAAAGGGTTTCAATTCCCTTTCTTCAAACGGTAAATATTGAAAGCGGGTCTTAAGTATAAAGAGCCTCTTTTGTTAGCCTTGTTCTTGCCTGGGGTCGGCTTTTACTTCATTTTGGAAAAGCTTTATTTAATCGGTTGAATACAAGTCATAGCTTACAAAGGTTTGTAACAACAAAAAAATTGCAACAATGACTTAAGTTAAGGTCTGAATAAGCCTTTTGCTGCGCATTATAAGTTTATTTAGTTGCACACTTGAGAGCTGAGCGAGGTTTAGTTTGTCGCTAACTGGAAGAGATGGACAACATAAAGTACGAGGGTTAGTGTTAAGGCACAAAGAATTTCAAAAAGACCCTCAATTTTCAGAAGCTGAGAAGAGTCGGCGATTCAAAAAAACTTTTTATTCAAACAAACTACGAGAATGGCTTCCTCTACCTTATCACTATGAGACCCCCAACTTCGGCCGATTGCCCGTTACTTAGCATACAAGCTTTATTTAAACGGAAGTGCCTTAATTTGGTACGGTACGGATATTGATAAATAGAAATTCGTATTGACAAAAATTCCGGCTCACCAACATACTCCCAAAAAATATGAATCACTTCTGCTGTGGGCAAAGTTGCTGGCAGCGTTCAGGAATAAGTGTACTTTTGCTTAAAGTACTTATGAAATATTAACAATGTAGATTGGTGAGGGAAAATAAAAGCATTTTCAGCAGTTTTTCCTCAGTTATTTAAGAAAAATGTACCTACTCCTGAAATCTAAGTTAATGAAAGCGGCAAATACGGCAAATACACAAACATGTTTGTCCTAATATATGTTTCTGGTACATAAAACATCTCAATTAGATAGTTTTATAAGCCGAACTAATTATATTATTCGCCTTTTAAAAATATATAATAACTAACCAATTATAGCATTCAGTAATGCAAAAATATGGTATTCCCGAACTCTATCACATTCCCCCACGGTTGGCAGAGGTTGGCAGCATCTATTTTACATTTTTTGTATGTGTTTTCAAGTCACACGGATTCTCAATTGACATAACACCGATAGGAAAACAAAATGGCGAATTTGAAAACAAAATAAAAAAATTATTGGGCTGGCGGCAAGACGATTGCGAGTTGGGAGTCTCAGTATCGTTTGTCTCTGCTATATAGCGCTTTAAATAGCTCGTCTCTTCGAACATAAGCAATTCAAAGACGGCTTCAAAATCAATGGAATTATGGAGCACATCATCATGGGATTCCTGGGTCTTATTTAGAATCGGTAGGTATACGTATTTTATAAGAGCTACACAACAAGCCGAAAACCGGGGTTTCGCGAAAACACTCGAAAACAGAAGAGTTCCCATACATATTTCAGTTTTCAAAACGAATCGTTTTGTGGAAAACGACTTCCAATTTTTGGGTTGTTGAAACAAATACAACTTTTGCAATATTCAGCTAACTCAGCCGAATAGCTGACCGAACAAATGTCACAACTCACACCTATAAATCATTTTCCACACTTAATTACTGGGACAATTTTATTTTTAAATGCACTTATTTCATTTTATTTGTTAATTAATGCGATCAAAATTTGTAACCAAATGTTGCATTTGCTTGAAATGCATATAAGAATTGTTTTAACATATTAAGAATCAGTTTGACTTGAAATAAATTCTCAGTGAGTGATATGAAAAGTTCAAATAAGATTCGCAATGAACTAAAATTAAAAAAAAAAAAAAACCAACAAAAGAGAAAACTTTTTACAAGGTTGAGAGATATTCTGAGTAAAAGTTTAAACTTCAGTTATAACACTGACCCTTCGAACTTATTGCATGCAAAAAATACTTTATTGCCTTGAGTTGCTAATATTTTCAACACACAAATTAATCATTATTTTTTATTGCCAATAAATATTTACTCTCTGCACCTGATTTTTCCAAAACTAGGTCATAAAATGAGTGAATCTGAATAATATCCAATTACCTTAACCCTTTCCAGGTAGATTTTGGGTTGCCTCCTGTACGTTGCCTCACAGGTAGCAACACTTTACCTATAAATAATATCCTAGTTAGGCAAGCTGGTCAGTTTAAATTCAAACACCGAACAACCAACACAAGTGAGTTTTGCGCAACAATGGAGACTTCGTGCCGTATTTCAAAATGCTGGTGGGTAGGAGATGTTAGGCTGCTTCTGCACCACTGCCAAACCTATCACCCAACCTACATCCGGAAGATCACCAACGAGAATGGGTTTGAATTTCATTTCAACGACCTAATGGAAGACGCCTACCTTCTTTGGAGCAGAGGTGGACTCTATTGGTTCATGCGAGATATACACGAGGAAGAAAACTGCATCAGAAGAGGAATATTCGTCGTCGCCAATTCAGCCGAACGGAAATACACAGTGAAAATTGGTCAAGTCGGCGACGGTGCTGTCACCTATATGGGGCCCTACAAAACTGAAACATATCCCAATCAGTACGACCTGGAGTGGTGTTTCTCCAGCTTAGAAACAATGCATCGAGATATAGCCTCAAAGTCGTTGACCATCTACTTTGTATTTGGGCACGGACATGGAACTAGGTTCCTAGCCGAACGGACGAGAGGATGGCAGAAAGAGTTATTTCAAGGACACAACAAGGGCGCGGAACGATTCCGACGAAGGGGGATAACCCGCCACAGACCAGTGAAGCAGCATTTCCCGCAATTACAAGGGTTACCTTTGGCTGCGCTGAAAAACCGTTAGGGCTACCTAGGGCATTTTTAAAAAAAACCAGACACAAATAAAAAGAATTTATTTTGGAAAATCAATTTTAAATGTACATGGCTCAAGTTCAGATTTCTTTCCTCTTCCAAACCTGTCCTCTTACTTTCCAGGGCTACTGTTAACGTGTTGATTTGGGTAAAACACCGGCAGTCAAATAATTTCAACACTCCCTATACCAACATACCAGCATGTACGTTCTCGTTCTCCCACACAATAATATATGCTGTACATTTGGATACACAATTTGTATACATAGCAACCGTGCACTATATTCTCTGGGAGACACACTGCTGTTGTATAGTTCGAGTACTTTTTCCTTCAAAACAGGAAGAAGATAGTTTGAAGCGGACTGAGCGGTATTTGGCTTATGGAGGGTCTTGAGAAGTTGCTAAAGTTTCTTTTACCATAGCATAATCCTGAAGAAAAAAAAGCGAGAAAAAGAGGCAGTGGGGGAAGAACTTCCTCAGCGTAGAAGGAGGAAATTGATTGAACAGGTAATTGCATGTGATATGGGTAACAAATAAGGATACCGATGGCATCCTGAAGTAGAGAAAGTTGAATGAGTGTGCTGCCAGCTAGAAGACCTGGTGAGTGATCCCTTTCCCCCTGGAGTCTCTCAGAGAGAAAGAGAGAAAAAAAAAACACCAACAATAAGATATTAAAATGAATGTACACATTGTTGCTTCTTAGGCAAGGATGAATGCTTCTCGTACCTACTTGCTGGATGGGATTAAGTTATCAGGGAAATTGAACTTGTTGTTGTTAAGCTTCGGGTGAAATCAGAACATATACATGTATGTATGAGAGGACGAGATTAGTTGCACTTTGTGCATCGGAGTTGAAATGCATAATTTGGAATAGAGAAGACCGGTAAGTGGCTCATAAATGTTGCAAGTGCGAAGAACATGCCTTCTTGAAGTAAGTATTTACCAATCGACCCGAAAACGATATAAAATCCTTAGATTTATGGTTTTCGATCTCAACAACAATTTACTGTGAAGAAGTATAGTGCCTGGAATAATGACTGGAAATCCTCTCAGGAGAAGGACGCTTCTCAAGTGTGTATGTGAACATTGGATTATGTTTGACGAGAAAGCAAAGCTTAGAGATCGACCTAAGTGGATATAAAAGTCTGAAAAGGTCATACGACCGAGGCCTTATGACGACGCCTTCAATCATTTCTTTAAAATTCGAATGTGTTTTCATCGAACCGACAAAACTTAAAGTTCGACTTCAAGGTTATATTTATATCAGCGCCGTTGTAGGCATTACGAAAGAGTCCCGAAAAGTCATAATTATGGTCTGCATGATACAATGACCTGGTTGATACAAATGTAAGCAGATGTTTGTGGTTCATATTCTGTTGCTAAGGCAAGCGGGAGTGGAGGTTGCCCAAGTCACTAGGCTAGGACATATAGAACGAAAATCTTCGATTATAATTCGAAAGTATGCAAGGTAGTGGATAGATACTTTGCTTTGTTTTGTGTGTGGCACACAATTGGACGTAAGTCTCATTCAACTTGGAGTATGCAAATGGAGTCAGTCGGTTAGTCAGTCAGTTGGCTTACTATTTGTGTCACACACTTGACTGTGGTGCCAACTAACAAAGTTTCAAGGAAAGCACCGTCGCGTTTTTAACGCCGCGATGAGATTATACTACGCGGCGGTACGATTATTCGAACGACACGTTCCAACCGCCGCGTGGGAGAACGTCAAACAGAATTGTAGCTGTCATAATTTTTTGCAAACTGTCAAGTAGCTTGGAAGAAGAATTAATATTTTTAGTTGCCGCGCTACATAATTGGAGACCTGAACCCATTACTTTCTTCATACAAGTTAAAGACGTTAGCGAAACAATTATGTTACTATAATCAAAGAGTACGCTGTTGGTGTGTGTACCTGTCCAAAAAACCAAACACATGCCTGATTCATATCCTTACGCAATATTTCAAGAACCGAAGAGACTTGATGTGTGTTTGCTTGCTGGGCTGATAAGTAATACGCACACAAAATTAAGTCAAATGGATCCCAAATGTAAGTATTAAATATACCGTCAGCTTCCCGTACACCTACGACCAGCGTTTTTCCGAAGAAATATTATAGTTGAGCCATTTTCCGTGCCAATCCACACAAGTTCGAGCCACATTAGTTAAACGAAAACGAGGAGGGAGTTTTTTGTAATTTCTTAAAAAAATAAATGCAAACCGTGGGGTGGTGAATCTTTTAACCAGCTATATTTTTTTTTGTAACGGCGTTCAGTCGAGTAAATTCTCATTTCCTGATTCCTTTTTTTTTTTTTACTTTTCAACATTTTTTTAAGAAAGTTTTGAGGCAAATCTGAGCCATTTCTCTATGGCTCTAAGCATTGAGCCAAAGCTAAAATACTTGAGCCAAATATCGCAATTGGGTACTTCTGCACAACGTTGCTTACGACCTACCCAATTCCAATTTAGAAAATAAAGTTCTCTGTTAAATTTACTATCTGTGATACAGTGATGCAATACTTTTCGGACTGAATTGTCCACGACGACTATCAAAAATGAACAAAACAACAAAACAAACTATTTGTTGTTAATTTTTCGTCCTTTAAGCTTATTTTGAAGGCCAAATGCCTACGAAATGGGTAATCACCCACGATCTGGTATCACAGGGGAATACGTGTGAAGAGTAATAACAAGAGTAATATTTTGTCACTATAATACCTACTCTTATGACTGTAACTCTCTTCGGCCTTCGACTCTCTTTCGTGGCGTCGTTTGTACGGGCACTATGAATGAAAGTATTTCACTGAATCATATAGCGCAGTTGAAATGTAGTTAAATTCAACTTTTGCAATTCAAGTATCTAAAAATGCAAATAGAAGTAGCCAGAAAATGTCTATTTTTTGACACTTCATTTGTTAAGATTGGTCGAGCGTGTGAACCGCAAGAGGTGAAAATACACTACAGAAACTACAGAAATAATATAGAGCGGATATACAAAATTAAATTGTAAATACAAACACAAACAAATAATAGGTATAATGTTAACCGTCTTCATTGAGTTCTTTTGAAATTGTTTCCCATATTTTTCCCTTTATAACAATCTTTTTGCACATTTCATCACCCATATCGCACAGACATGGGTAATTTCGTACATATTCATTCCATTTTTCCATATCACATTTCCAAAATCCTTTCTAAAGTTCCGCGTCAATGAAAATAATCTGTCATCACAAGATCGTGTTTCACCACCGCGTTTCATCGCCGCGGTGAATTCGACGCGACGTTAAAAACGCGCTCTGTGTGCCAGGGGATATGTATTGCAGTATATAACAATAGAACTGTCAAACGCGCTCTGTTTGACGGAGCCTTAAGTCTTATGTCGTTTTGCATTAGGACCACAAGACATCTGTTTCAGATCTCAGATTTTACGCTGCTTAGGAACATGCAACGAAATTAGTCTGCTTTTGTAAATATATAAGTGCGTTATTTGACAGCACTATAAGCTGTAATGACATGTGTTTTAAGTGGTGAAACAAAGAAACCAAAAGAGAGTAGCAAAAGACCAAAGACTTTCACAAAGTTATAAAGATTTTATTGTATTGCTAAAATTGATTGTACACTAAGTTCGTACACTACGTCCAATCTATGTGTTATGTTCTTTGTTTTAAAATATATAATGATTTTTGTACATTTTTATAGTTTAAAGTAAATGTCAAAATGTGTTTACAGTATTTATTTGTTTATGTATATTGCGCTGTCATCGATGTCATTTTTGTTAGTGATGGGTGTGAGCATTGTTTATTAGGAATGTGCGTCAGCGTTTCCACTTTGCTGCAATAGCAGTAGATCTACTGCACTTTTCGCAAAAAATAAATTTGCTGCCACCAAATTGAATCTACTGCACTTTTTTTGTTTGATAAACCTTCTTTGGACAGCTGTAAAAAACCCACGCATAAAAATAGCAGCAGTAAGGAACGTCTGAACGAAGCCAACTTATCTGGCACGTGCGCTGCTTATGGGTCACCTTCCATAAGCTGCTGTGAATTCTATCAAACTGTCAATCGAACACGTAGCCGCAACAGACGCCACGGATTCTATGGGTTGGGCCCCTTACTCTGCGCCATATGTCATTTAGAGAATAGCCACCAACTTTTTGATTTTGAAGAATTGACAGATTGTGCGCATCTCTTATGTAGGGACTAGATCAAGACACATTGTTGCTTCTTACGAGGATGATAACTTTCTCGCCCCACCCAAACCAATGTATAGCCTTGCTGTTATCCTTTCGATTTCATAAGATTTACATTGTGCAAAAGACTCAGACCGAAAATGTGCCATACACAAATGGCTATGGGTAGAGCAAATAAATTGGCTACCCATTTGGGGTCACAACATTTTTATAACCCATAAATTTTATGCATTTATGAACAATATCAATCATTTCATGTATCTACTACAGAACTTGTGTACTTTGTCGAATGTGAAGGCAACTTTTATACGGGTTAATAAGATATTACACGTCCATAGACAGCAACTATCTGATTTATGGCGATACATTGGTGTAAGTGGTAATAAACTCGCACAAATGGATTCCGTTTTTATTACAAAGGTACATTACGTAATCGCCCAGTCATAAGTTTATGGAATGCCATAATCGTAATAGTTTCGAGTTAATCCCGGATGAGCTTAAAATTTCCAAGGACATTGTGGAATTAGGGCGTTTGTATAGTTCCGACTGCTGTAAGTAGATGTAATACGAAGAAGAGTGACAACTGGAATAGGTGTACCATATTGGAGGAGCCATTCAAACATTGTTATCTCCACAACCTCAAATGCACACTTCCCGTTGATCTACTACAGTAATAATTGCCCAACACTACACCCCATAAAACGCTGGGCGACATTTGCCCAACCAAATCTATCTTCGATTGAAAGTTAAGTGTCAACGTTCGCTCATCGGCCACAAAAGTATAACACTCATCGTGCCGGCTTATGGTTATCACTTTTATATTCACATAACTCTAATGTAAGCTGCGACCATTACCGCCATACCTTATTAGAGCCGTCGCATATTTCTTGTGAGTTAATTTAATTTATTTACCTCAAAATTATTATTCTTCGCGTGTTCCGGCGGAAGCTTACCCTACTGCGCCGGAAGAGACATCACCGCATCACGCGACAGAGAAAATTATGCATTACGATTTTAGTGGCCATAAACATGTCCGCACGATGATGGCGGCGGCAAGCTCACCCCTCGGCCCAAACTCCTCCGAAGCCGGGCATGACCGTAAAACCTTCGATACTTTCGAAAGGATTAATTGGTATTTGCAATTAAGTTTGCCCATAAATTTCACCATTCGCGACAATGGGGCAGACTTTGGCTGGCATCGAGATCGGCCAGTGTGTACGGGTATTGTGTGTGAACGCCTTGCGGCCGCACTCGATAATCCCTCCCCCCCCCCCCATTATATCTATATGCGCCGCGTGTATATCCTTAGCTCGGTTGTGTGCTTATTTTTCTGTGTTTACTTTTCATTTGTGTTGGCTTAAAAAGAAAATGATTCCAATGAGACCCGGGGTGAGGAGGTTTTTTTTCGTGTTCGCGGGGCACTATTTGCAAGTGGAACAGGCCATGGTCAAGGGGTTGAGAGCTGCCCTCACACAGAAGCTTTCCGCTGAGAAGAGAAATAATAAATACATGAGAAAAACAGAGCAAAGAGAAAGAGAGGGAGACGCGCTTATAAAGTGGTTCGCATCCTGTTTAATCTGCGATTGCACACGGGATTGCCGATGCCAAATGTGGTCCACACATACTCACACCAACCACAGCAACCGGGTCGATATGGTTCGGCTGAAGGGACGATGATCTCTCCGATGAAAGTGATGGGCTTTGTCATTGGTAAATGGTGTAGGACATCTGTGTGTACGCTTTCGATGTTACTCACGCACAGGATTAAAGATTTATGTTACATACATTTTATTTGGCCATAAATTCGGGCTTTTTATTCCGCCAAAAATGAATTTATTATTTATTATGCTGTGATAAATGGCTGTTGGTCTGCTACAGTCGGGCATAAAAGTTAAGTACGAAAAGGAGTAACTTGTGCATCGCTAGTTGATGTGTGAGTCAAGGTGTGTTGGCAGGGAAAAAGGAGCTTTGCTAGGTGGTATGGCGACGGTCAATGGTAATGACAAGTGAAATTGTATTTAAAATGAAAAGTTGAGAGAGATATCAAAATCTAGATGTAATTTTCTGCCGTGCGTGTCCTTAAAGAATAATGGTTTGTTAGGTGCAACAGTACCATGCATGGATTTATTTACTTATTTCGCGGATTTGAGTTTTACCTGCGGCACGAATAGGAAGGACCTGTAATTTTTAGGAAAACCAACCTACACCGTAAAGAGGTAAGTTTAATTTATGCGCGAATACAGTTATTGAAGTCCACTTTTCGTTTGGTCCATGGTTTAGAAAAAGAGTATTTAAAATTGTCGCGGAAAAAAATAAAAATAATAATAACAGGACGCAACTATCAATGCAAAAGTCTTTGAAACTATTTTCTGGTTTTCCAGGCGTTGACAATGCGACCCAGAGCACCAAGGAAGCAAGAGAAGAAGTCCATCTTGAATATTTTACTTATAGCGAAGATTAGGATCAGGCCTGTTGGATTTGTTGCTATGACCGTTTTTTTCCGTTCAGATGTGCAGGGCTAACCTTACTACTGGGACTATATCCTGGGTTTGAGGGTGCCACTGTAGGTCCACAAGGTCGCTATTCAACTGATTTTAAAACAAGCAAGTATGAGTTCTGATTGTGTAGCCATACACGCGGTTTGAATTAGCTAAATGAAAGTCAGATGATGGTGGGTGGTGGGTCTGAGTAGAAAAAGATGAGTTGGGATAAGGGAAATGACTTTTCTTAGGCCATTATTTTAACGATGTTCTACGATTTATACATTTTTTGGAAATTTTTCTCAGCACCAACTGTGCCGTTGAGTGGTGACTGGTGGTCACTGTTAATTTGGATGCTTGCTCTTAATTTCGCATGCGAATCAAATGTTATCAAGTCTATATCACCGACCACCGCATCCTTTGCCATACCAATGCTGATGATGATGGCATTGACACATCTTCTGTCAGGGGGCTTATTTCGCGCTCCCAGCTGTCGTGTTGCCCTACGGTTGGTTAATAAATAATTGTCAATAATTATTGAAAAGTAATATTATTGCGTTGAACGCAGTGACGCGAAAATACTTATGGAAAAAAAAAAACAAGGAAACAACCATGCGATTTATTTCGCTACCAAATCCCCAATGGATGAGTCCCCATATCCGATTGGATTAATTGCGTAAAAGCTGGCATCATTCCCAACTGGGAGGACAACTGGGAACCAGTACACAAATGAAGCCAACGCACAGCTCATACATACATATCTGCTCGGCAAATAAATTGCAAAGTTCCAGGAATATCATAAATAACAAGCGCATTATCCTATTTCGATTGGTGATGGCATTTTTTACTTTTCTTTTATAACTCCCTATACATGTTTAACAAATTGCGTGCACGTATTCGCTTTTTTGTTTTGCAAATCCCCTTTAATGGAAGCCCACAATTGTTATGACATGCCAGTAATTAGCATATGAAGGAGTGCTTCTGAACACGCCCGCCCACAATGGCGACCAACGAGAAGCTGTTCAGCAAATGCGATTATGGCAATTAAATAAATATTCATACCTACATAAAATAAAAACAGACCTGGTTTCTTTTAAAAAGTGCATGATCCGATGTACGAGTGAATACGTATAAAGGGGATTTCCACTATTGAAATTGCTTTTGCAGTATTAATAGTTAATGCGTTAAGAAGAGAAACGCATCTGTTGCTGACAACGCAGTTAAGTCTTTAAGCATATAATACAATCGCTGAGACTAATGAACGATACCATGGCGTGCCAGTGATTAAAGAGCGAACGGGAATGGAGGCAGGGTATGTATATGCTGCAAATCACTGGCAGTCCAACCGCTTTTATGGAACAAGGGCACAGTTAATTGGACTCAACTGTGTAAAAGATGTCTTACATTCTTGTACCAAGCCGCGAAACCACATGAGTCCCCACTGTCGGTTTATGGTGGGCTTCCTTTTGACGGACTCTGTTCAATTTAAGGACAAACATAATTGGATTGCCATATGAAAAACCTTAAATTCGAAATAATTGAGTCTACTTATGTAATTCACGCTTAACATTCGCTTTAAATATTTTCCAAGCCACAGTGGATAATTTTACATGGAAAACTTCGGCACTGTGATATCGTCAAATTTAATCTGTGGCTAAAAATGCATTCAAAAATCCTTTTTTTACTTAAAAATACCCATTAGAATTGCAGTGCAATGGATACACGATCAGTGATGCCAAGCCTAAGCCTGAAAAAAAAGATGGCTTTTTTCAAAAAAAAAAAAGTATGTCTTTTTGACAAAAAACATAAAAATTGCATATTTTTCAAGGCATCTGCAACTAACCTACAAGGTGATTAAAATTTGTTAACAGAATGTTTGTCGATCGATAGGTAATTAAATCTATTTTGATCTCTATAGTCCAATGCTTGGGTTCGGTGATTAAGTCAAGTAGAGAACTTCAAAATAAGCAAGACGCACAGTTGTAAATGAAAAGTAGCGATGGGACTTTGATCAAAGAATGTGCTAGATTTGCAAATTCAAACTTCCCAAAAAATTATGCCTTTCTTCTAAAATATATTCCTCACTGCCACAAGCATCGGAATAATGCCTAAAAGGCACAATTATGTCTTAGTTGGGCATCACTGCACGCCATACACCCATCGACTGCGCATTAACTACAATTGGCAAAGCTTGCATTCAGTGATATCAGACTTTTCGGACTGAATTGCCACGACTATTATCAGAAATATCCAAAAATGTCCTTTTTGCCCATGCCGACGTTAAAAACGACAAAATACAAATTTTTTTGTTGTTCTGAGAGGTAAAAAAATGTTCTATTAACTTATTTTGAAAGTCAAAATGCCCACGAAATGGGTAATTACCCACGATCTGGTATCACTGCGATGCAAGCATCGATAAATAATAAATTTGCAGGACTGTATCATACGTTTTTGCCGTCAAATATCTTTGAATGAACCATCAGCATTGAATAAAAAGCTGTGTCTTTGCTTTCGAATATAACGAGCGTATGTCGAAACTTTTGACACACCTTACATAAGCAGGAACCAATTAAGGACGTTATTAAATAACTCATTGTCGTCGTGAAAACATTGTATGTTAAAAGTCTGTTCTGTAAATATAATCCATTCGAAGACATTAACCAAATTTAGTCAAACTTCGTTCAATTACACAAAAGTTTGGCAGACGAGAGCCAAAGAGAGAGAACAAAATATTTCTCCTCCATTAAAACCTGCAAATTTAGCCCAAGAAATTTCTTTTGGCTAGTTGATTATTGCTGACAGATGGTTGCCAAATCGTCCAAATGCTAATTCGGAACAGACTTTTTATTTATTTTCATTTATATTTTGTGCTTTGTAGCATTAAATTAGATGTAAGAAGAAAAAGAATTGAACTTTTTATTTCCTGAAGTGAAAACAATTAAACCTTGGTCTTAAATAACTATTAATTTGCTCTTCGCTCTCCTGATATTTGAATATTCGGCTTAGAATTTTTTTTTTCAAATTTGGGGTTCAACGCGTCCCTTTCTTTCTTTGGTTATATTTCATTTCGGTGAGCGAATTCGATCCCAATGAGATAAATGTGACATGTTGTCAAAGTTGACAAAATCTTTGTATTCTTTTTTGTTTGGTAAATCATCAGTCTGACACGGTTTCCTACGTGGCTTTAGCGAATGGGCGCTTGAACCGTAAAGGGAGTCTAGTAATGGTGTTCACTTCTGTCTCGTCGATGATTTTATAATAAATGAACATTTTTGCATTTAAACCGAGGAAAACCGAAATATTATTATCGATCAGCTTAAAATGCGCACTCATTATTTTAATTGTCACCCGGTCGGCGGTAGTATTTTTGTTCCAGTGCGTGAACATACTCGTACTAGTAATATGGAGGGCCAATCAATTTTTAGTTTCGACTCTAAATTTTAGTAGTCTAATACCAAATTTTGGTGTCGACTTTAAAGCGCACAATTTCGCAATTGTGAGCTTCCGTAAATTTAAAATCGACACCAAAATTTGGTATTAGTACGGTGCTGAGTTATTTAAGGAACTTTTCGATGACAACGATATCTCCATCAGAATTGGGCGTGTGACGCCTCCTAGATCATGAGATGTAACGCCACTTCGCAATTACTTACAGGACAGCCTTGGGAGAAGATGTAGAGAGGCATCATTTGTTAGTAAAAGAAAAGGAACAACATTGACTCACCGCAAGAAAGACTTAAGGCCTGCTGGCTGTAGAGTTTCTTCGTGTGTCTAGTTGAATTAAATTAAAATATGCATATTGAATAATATGTCTCTATCCAGTACAGATCTAAGATGAAAAGTTTTTGGAAAACGGGTTCAATTTTAAAATGTACGGGAATGTCGGGAAAGTGAAGTAAAGCTGTCGGTCTATTTATGAAGTGATTACTTCTTTAGGCGCATTGGGCACTCTTGAGATGGGAAGAAACCAATAACCTCGCGACACTTACCGACACCGCTGTTCTCTTTATATAAGTAATAAAAAGGGAAAAAGAAAGACATTTAGACATAATTGCCACACTTTCTATTGCGAGATTCGCTTAAGTGTTCAGTATAAAGAGCTACTGAGAGCTTACCTACAGCGTTGTTCCGAAGATATTTTGAAGTTGAGCCATTTTCCGAGCCATTCCACACAAGTTTGAGCCACATTAGTTGAATGAAAACGAGCAGGGAGTTTTTTGTTAACTTCTTAAGAAAATAAATGCAAAATTTATGTGTTACGCCAAATTACCCAATTGGGAACTTCAGCATAAAGTTGAGTGGGGGTATGGAACAAACCAAAAACTAACTATTAAATTGAATACTTAGTTTATGGTACAAACCATGACACGAATTAGAGTCGATGGCCGAAGAGACCAAGAGAGTTACAGTCATAAGAGTATTTTAGTCAAAAGATAATACTCTTATGAAATATAAAAAGACAGTGCTAAAAACACTGACTGAAAGTAGGGTATTTGGTGTGTTCCTGTCAGTTGATGGATGCGTTCCAACAGTTAAAATTTGTTGTTTTGATTCACCACGAAAACATGTTTTCTGTATAGGTATGAACACTGAGAAATATTCATTTTTAGAAATAAATTAAGACATTTTTTTTTTTCAATTATTGTGTCTGTTTTCGTTTGTTGTTTTTGGCGAAAATTTATTTCGCCTGCGAATGTCGACAGAAAAACGTCAACGAATTCAAAGGAAATAATTGATAAGGAACATTAAAATGTAGAGTTTGGGTTCAGAAATAAATTAAGACATTTTTTTTCCTACAATTATTGTGTCTGTTTTCGTTTGTTGTTTTTGGCGAAAATTTATTTCGCCTCCGAATGTCGACGGAAAAACGTCAACGAATTCAAAAGGAATAATTGATAAGGAACATTAAAATGTAGAGTTTGGGTTCAGGGGAGAGATATGAACACTTCAGAGTGGGTAACATTTTTGAGTTATAATCTTTTCATGAATTTTCCGTGTAATAACAGAAAACAAAGAGAAATTAAATTTAAATAAAAAACTACTATAATATAGTTTTTGTAGTTGTAGCTTATAATAATGAAGAAAAAATCATTTCATTAAAAGAATTTTCTATTTTCTGCATAATAAAATATTTCCCGATGATTCGAAAAATACGCGCGTAATTGTTCAAGTTTTCACTTCTGTCGGCACTCCCTGAGTGCCACTGTCTTTTTTTTATTTCCGGCGAACTTTCAAGTTATAGAATTTTCGGTAGGCAGAACACTGAGGCGATCGTTCGCTTCGGCTTTAAATTAAACTCTTAACTTTATTCACAAGAAGGGAAGCACCAAGTGAAAGAAGAATACAAAAAATGAATGTAGTAGATTCGTGCGATTTAAATGATAGAGAAGTGACTTTACAAAATGATTTATAAAATATAGGAAAAATTGGTTCAAGGTTATACTAATTATAGTGATACATTTTCTCAACAACATCTATTGCAAAACATAATGAATTTCAACCGTTTTACTTCTCAAATCAACTAACATCCTATAGGTGGCTCTACCATTCATGGAGAAATGGTTGGTATTTTGTTACATTTTTGTTTTGTTGCTTTGAACCAAGAGCGCTAGTTATGTTGGTGTCATATTTTGGGTACGACTTGTATTTATTTGAACTGACGTTTCACTAGCAGTCCATAAATATAGTATGTCAATGATCGTAAAGTTCAATGCGACGCCTATACTCGTATGATGTTTTTTCATAGCAAATCATTTAATTCAGTTTGTGGAGCAAATTTCGATTTTTTTGGGGAAAAAATATTAATAAACAGTTTTGTATGCGATTTTTTTTCTATTTTGGAGTTCTTGCGTGAGAGTTACAGCCATACAAGAAAAGAGGGGGTAGATTGGAAATTTGAATTCTGCTCTGTTCAGATTTTGAAAAAAACTATTTTTACGTCGCGCCGTACCAATAACACATTTTATACTCGACTTTAAATTTACGGAAGCTCAGAATTGCGAAATTTGTATGGCAAATACAGCCACTGTGAACTACCAAAATCTAGTGTCGAAACGAAAAGTGTTTATTGGTATGGTCCATTGTGAGTGTTTTTTTTTTTCTGAAAGCGACGTATGCGATATTGCGATGTGCACGTGAATTTAGTCAAGGGCGATAGTGTTTTTCTGGGATACGGGATACGTAGATGGCGAATGAGACACCTAATCGTGTGGTGCTGTGGATATACATTTAGTGGAAGCATTTTTGCAGGTTCTCACAAAATAAAACCTTGATATAGTGTGGTTTAAAATTGCTTTCGTCAAACCCAATGATAACCTGTCACTAAGCACATAATGTTGTATAGTAAACAGCTGCCTGGTAGAATATCCAATAAATACTCTTGTTTTTCATATTTTATCCTTTTTGGATCTCATTTTCATCATCTACAACAAATTTTTTTTCCGCTCAATTGAAGCTGCGATGGTAATTTCACTGGTCTAATCAGTTCGAATTCTAACGTACTAAGAAAAAATAACGAAATCAACTTTCAGACTGAAATGTACCCCCAAAGCCTCCGAAGGCAAGCACGAATACTCCAAACTCGTTAAATGAAATCAAAACAAGTTGATGTTATTCATTCGCTCGCAGGGCCAAATGCTGTTTTCATTTTCGTAGATACGCAAAAAGCCACCTCTTTTGTGAAAATACAGCTGTTTTGGGTGTACTCTCTGGCAGTGGCAAACATTATTCCATCCACTGATGAATTATTCCTAAATTAAGGTGCAACAAAAACATTTGCTTCCAGTCTTCATTGTCATATTTATCGCCCGAATGAAATTTCCCTCAAGTTATAATGAACTCGACTGTACAAAATGTTTTATTCAACTTTTTTTTTCCCCTGCTTTCAGCATATTCTTCATTTTCATAGCCGATGGTCTCAGTATCAGCACCGGTGCTGCTGCTGGGTCAGCAGTAAAATCCACCGACCCCTATTTAGAAATCGTACAAAATTTCATTATTCCCTCGGGCGGATTTTAGTGACCACCTGTTGGAGGTTTATTACCATACTCGGGGGAAGCCGGTGGTTCTATAATTAAATCGTGGACAATTCCATACAATATTGCTGGTTGATTTCATAATAGAAATCAGATAAAGGAAATAGACAAAACGCCACGGCCGGCGCCCAACCCGTCCCGAATGTGGGGATCTATATACCTTGGTCGCACAAAAGTAGCGCTTCATTGTGTGGCGGTAAGCACCGACAAATGCCTTTATTATTAGCCTCTTATCAGCTTTGAACACGAATGCTATTTAAATACGGCGGACAACGAAATTATAGACACAAATTGGCGATGAAATATTGTTATCTTGTTCGGACTACAGCTATACAGATAAGGGGTGTACTCGAATTTGGTACTGGGTGCGGGAAAGGGTCCAATATGTGTAGGGATTAATGAAGTACGCACGTATGAATTGGCGCAATTTACTAGCTGAATAAATAGGAGGTTGCGTGTGTGTGTAATTAAAAGATTGTCGATGCATTTAGTGGCTCAATGACTTGAAATAGTGATACATCTGCCAAAGGTTTTGTTAGCAGCAACAACAGTGCATTGCAATGCATCTCGAAAAAACCCAAATTCTAACTTGTGTTTTTTTTCCACTGCGTCACACCTCGCGAACGTCTGACAAACATTCGAGAGTATATCTGTCATGAAAGAGCTTCTCAATTGGCGGTTTGGACTCGGCATAAAAATGTAGATCCCGTCCGTACGTTCCAAAAATGCAAAACTCACACTAAACGAATGGTTGTGAGAAGCAAGGCTTAGAGTCCCTACGGATCTGTTGCACCAACTATTTATTTTTTCCTTAACAACAGTGCATTGCTCTTGTCAGCCTGTCTGTTATGTTCATTTTTTTGAATTTCTGCCAGTCGGTATTGAGATTTGTTACTTTGTATATGGGTGTTACTTGACTATGCTCCTCCACGAAAATAGCACAACTGTCGAGTAGCGTATGCATCTATAAAATTGATTTTACCTTTGGTCCCTAGAATCTCCCAAAGGTTCTCGTTACCTATTCAGGGACATTCCTACTTCTGCAAGTCGCGATTTGAATTGTGGCGTGCTCCTGGAGGCTTTATAGCTCTCAAACCATTGAAACTCTGTCTTGCTGAATTCGAAATAGTTTAGCAATAGATTTAGGGTTCAATCATCCATTCTGACTTCGTTATCGTACACATTTTAACATGTCGAATACCTAGACAACCGGTCTTGGAGTTTTAATTGTTTTCGAGGCATAGGGTTGCTTACATGGTTCCTGGTTTCTCATAAGGTATAGGAAATCAAAAAACTTTGTTTTTCGTCTGGGCTGAAGACACGACCCTCGCCCTTTTACAGCGCATTTTCGACAATTCGCTTTTTATAGTTCTGTGTCAAATTTGCCTTCTACAAACCGATAGTCTCCCTTCTCCAATATAAGTCTTTCCAATGTCGAAATCAGTCCATAAACGAGCTCTCCACACCTAGAAGCGGTCCTGAGTCCGTTCTCAAGGCGAGAACGGCTAGCATAACACTAGATAAAATATATAAATGTGTATATATTCGCCAACGAAATCTCCTGCAACCATTTGACCAACTGTACTCTTAAGCGTTCTTCAGTTTCGATCCTTACGGCTTAATTCAAAATCCTCGACATCAGTGTCCCACCCCCACCCAAAGTGTTTCAGTTTTATAGTCACATCATTTCTTCTGTTTCATATTATTCTCTCACTCTCACTCTCTCTCTCATTCTGTTTTCTGTACTGCACTGCAACTACTTACTTTACTGCTGTCCATTGAAAACGCTAGAAAACCATCAGCTCGTTTCATGGTTAACCAGGACGTATACGCAACCACGAGTGCAATTTGTTAGCCACTTTCACAGTCGCGCTTTGTTGGTTTTTTTCTTTGTCCCTCCGCCCTCCATTCCAGTAGCATCGCATGTTGTGCTCCATCCGCTTGTCGCTGTCATCGTTTCGGTTGCTGCTTTTTGAACGATGTCGCACATGGACAAACGAAACGCGGTCGGTGGTGGGGGTCCCAGAATGGTCGTCGTCGTCGTCGACAATATGGTCGCACGAATCAGTTCTGTAAAGTTTTGGCACTACAATATTATGTACAAGGACCGCATTTAGTGCGGACAACTTCAACTCACTAGGTCTATGAATGATGCTAGCCAGGAAGTACCCATGGAACATGATGCTAATTGTGAGCACACCCATCGCATCCACCCACTCTCCACTTTGCATTCATATGTATCCGACACGCATAGTCTGCTCGCATATGGCCACTCTCGTCAGGACAAAATGATCCACACAAGGATGCTTGGCAAAAATGCGAAATACATAGCCGCGTGTTAGGGGTAATAATAAGAATAATACCATGAAAGCGGATAACGATTGTATGAGGACGACAACGATGATCATGCGTGAGTGTGTGGTTGTTGTTACACGGCCTTACCACGGATAAGGTGCACGCACATCAATTTGGGTAAAAGGAACTTAAATCCGCCGAGTAGTCTGGAATTTGTTTGCTCTTGTCGTCAGTGACTTTCAAGTAATTCCGATTAGTGGTGGCAGGGGCAGTGCATTCGGGATGCTGTCCTGTGCGGTGGCCTGCCTCTCAAGTGCGCATAGCTTGATCGAAATTAATGCATGAGCAATAATCGTTGTCATAACAGTAATTGATATGACATTGATGGCCGACTCTGAGGGCATAATTTGATTTGATTGCACCGAAGGTGGGAACAGGTGCATGTGTGTGTGCGAGTGTGTGCGCCAGGCCATTGCAATTGAAATTTGCTGTTGAGTTTTATTGAGACGGTAAATCTTGGCTGGAGGCATGTTATTGTTGATTATTGTTTGATTTAGGGCTTTATTGGTTCATAAATATTTATGGACACTATAGTTGTCGGGCTTAAATTGATTTTATTGGATTCCATTATTTTAATTGATGGAATCACTTCGAACGATTGAAAAGCCTATATAAGAGAGAGATAGAGATAGAGATAGAGATAGAGATAGAGATAGAGATAGAGATAGAGATAGAGATAGAGATAGAGATAGAGATAGAGATAGAGATAGAGATAGAGATAGAGATAGAGATAGAGATAGAGATAGAGATAGAGATAGAGATAGAGATAGAGATAGAGATAGAGATAGAGATAGAGATAGAGATAGAGATAGAGATAGAGATAGAGATAGAGATAGAGATAGAGATAGAGATAGAGATAGAGATAGAGATAGAGATAGAGACAGAGATAGAGATAGAGAGAGATAGAGCATAGTTGGGAAATGAGAAGTGCATTAGGTATACTCAAAGAAATGAAAGCCAAGAGATTGACATAGCAACTGCTGTGCTTTGTTTATCTACGTGTGTACTCATTTAAATATCAAGATGTTTACTTATTACAATATTTTATGCTCCACATCCAGGGGCAACTCCTCTTCCCAAACTGAGCAAGGATCCCCTAAATGTTCTGCTTAATTCAACATGGCCAAATTTGTTATCAAATTGCCAGTAAATCCTATATAACCTAATTTCAGCTTTTGCAGGAAAGTGGCAACGCTGCCATCCTTATGTGCATAACACTCTGGAATCTGGAGCAGCGTTACCACTTAAAAAAAAAAGTGAAGTAGATTCAAGAAAAGGGAAGTAGATTTCAAAATCGTATTTTTAATGAGTTTAGTTCCATATTTTTTTATGTATAAAATATATACATATATGCAAACAAACTCTTTGCACAACTTGATTGTTCAGAGCTTTTTGGGACAAAAGTATCAGAAATGGTGCAAGACGATTATTTGTTTAGTAAATTATATTTTCCCCTTTTCATCGCGTTTGTAATAGTTATTTCACGTATTTGACTAAACAGACAGACAGGAAACAAAACCAAACCAAACGTATCACCTCTTTGACAGAAAATTAAAAGGAAACCAATATTAAACGCAGAAAATTCCAATAAATGTTGTGATTAAAGTAAAGTTTAATGCAATTTATTCTTTTTGAATGTGAAACTTGGCTCACATGAAAGAGTGTAAAGCATTTTTTAAATATTTTTTTTTTTCAGTAAGTAGGGGGCAGATTTAATTTTTTGTTTCCCCAAAATTAAAGCAAATCTACTTCAATTGAAGTAAAATGGTATCAATGGTCTGGCGGCATTAGGCACTGCCAGTACCTATTGTATTGCCTTCGTATTAGTAAGAAAAACTTGTCACAGAAAGAGATAACAAAAACTCTCATCTTTCTATTGCTATATTAGTAGCAGTGTTGCCACTGTAAAACTATTCTTTTTCGTTGAAGATTCTTCAAAAAACAAAAAAAAAAAAAAAAAATAGTAGATCATTTTATTTTCGAATTTACATAAAAGCTGCAAAATATAAAATTCAGAATTGATAGTAAAACCAGAAAAAAATATATTTTTTTTTTTTGGTAGCAAACTCGATTCTATTTTTCTTGAGTTAGTTACAGTTGATCGTCTACAAATACAACGAATTGCTCGTGTTAAAAATCCGGTTAAATTCGTCGAACTAACTGAATTCGCCACATGCAGTGGGGTTGACAAATTAATAGGGAAAGTCATGGATTTTAAGAAAATAAAATGCTTCCGTACCAAAATAAATCTTATGTGTACATTGATAAATAGGTATTTTGTTATTAATATTGATTATTGTTACATAAAATTCGTTAAATAAAGTTTTTATTAGGTTTTTTTTTTTTCTTGGAGTGATTTCCATTCCTTGACCCATTCTGTTTCGAAAAAAATGCAAAAGAACACTGAAACATGAAAATTGTTAAAAATTGACGAACCACTGTATTTGATTTCCTTGTCACATTTTTCTTAAAAATAGAGTAATTTTCTTTAGTAAATTACTGACACAGCCTGTTTTCTGTTTTTCTATTTCTATTATTTCTGATTTGCAAGAAACGTCGATTCTGAAAAGTCAGAAGAAAAATGGCTAATGAAAAAAAAGGGACATAGTTAAAAGAGAAAACGAAGATTCCGCCACAAGCGCTTTTGCTCTTTTATAACAAACACGTCACAGAATAATATTCCACACATTTCGTTGTCGACAAGTTGTAAAATTTTACAAAAATAAAGGAATGCTGAGATTTAGTATTTCTCTGATTTATGAGCTTCAATGGAAGTCAAACAAACAAGAGAGTGTTGCAGACCTTGTATAATTGAGATCCGAAGGTCTTTTACGACCGAATTCGCAAATACCTTTAACAGCGATTTGAATTTTTTTCAACTTTTCCCTAGATTGCGGTTAAATTTAGGTCGCTAGCTTTTCCTAGTAGAGATAAAATACATATTACGAAATTGAGATTTCGTCGTAACAAGGTGGCTAAATTTGTTTAGACTTCGCACAAGTTTGGGGGATTGAAATTCTCTGTTTCATTCAACTTTAAATGAACCTGAGATACACATAAAATTCTTGTAAGTCGCAAAAGCTAAATTCAACTTTCATTCAAAGGAGTAAAGGAACATATTCAAATAAAGCTCGATCTGTTTCCGTACTGACCTTGTGATATTTACCGCACAAAGTCTAAAAAAAAACATCTCCTCTCCACAGCCCCCCGTAATATTTATTAGCATTTATAACATTTATGCAGTTCAAATTAATAGTATAGCGCATGCAGATGCACTCTCTTATTGCTACACCCTTCCATATATTGCTTTGTCGTTGCTGCGAGTTGCCCCGCCAACCAACGCCTACTTCCAAAAAAGCCACCACACATAACACGTAGTCATTTGTGAGCATGCATCTCCAAAAACCCCAACACGAAATTCCAACTAAAAGTCCGCGATGGGGCGGAAATATGAAAACTTAATGAAAATTTCTAATTTATTAATTAATTTTCGGCGGATAACTCCTGCGACACAGCATGCAACAGAGGGGAGTTTTTGCCTTCCTGGCCAACTCCACGAGCGAGTACCCCAGAGCCAGGATAAACCATTTTGTGGCTAAGAGCTTGACTCAAATAAACTGCAACAAGGACAAAGCTGATAGTGTTATGTATTTTATAAATGCATAACGGTGGCGCATAATAGTTTACTGTGTGTAGCGTCAGTTATTTTCCAATTAATTTCGAAGAATTTTCAGACCAAATTTGAGGTAACCACATTCTACATGTACGAGGAATCGAAAAAAATACCCAAGAAAGATATTTTTTTTTTGTAAAAGGCCAAGTGTGTTGATATTTAAGAAAGAAGTTCTGGATCAAGAGTAGTATATCACTCCCTGGAAAGCTTGCGTTTAAGCATCGCTTAGCAGGACGTCTTCCTTCAAGAAGGAATACCAAGGACTATACCATAGCATCAGACATCTGACTTTAAAATGGGTAACGAGAGGGTTTTGCCAAGGTGATATCTTTATCATGTCGACACGGTCCATTAATATCTCGCTGACAACGCCTCCGTACAAATAAATGACAATTCGAGCTACGGACTATTATATAACGGCCCTTTCCATCCGCCAGTGACACTAGTCATCCATTCGTCCATCAGTCCGACTTTGCATTCCTCAGTGACTATTTTGTAGCAAAATGTTCAAATGACTAAAATAAAATAAAGAAATATCGGACATTCATCCGTAAACCCCAACCCCTTCTATATTAGTCTCAAGAACACTGTGTCCTGGCTGTTTGATTCCACGGCACACAAGATCGATTTGCAACTGTTCTGATATCAATTTTTCAATTTTCACATGGAAAATTACAATACTCTTGTCTCTTCATATCATCTGTCGGCTAAAGTGCAATTCGACACCCACTTGGGCGCGCGCTTAAGACGCCCCGCATATATTTGTAATATAAATGCTGAATCGACCATTGTTGCATACGGAAAACCTGTCACACCATCCAAGAGCCAACGATATATTATACTCGACCCAAGAGCAGACTGACAAAGTCGTCACACACATGACATTCTAAAACAAAAGAAATGAAATTTCCAACTCTCCAGTGAGGGTTGAATGGAATATTGAAACAGGAAGAGAAACAGGACTAGAACTTTCCGCGTTAACACCAAAAATAAAATGCAAATACATTGACTGCTGACAAATAGTATTGCTTGTCAATTTATCACATACACATCTATACAATTTCGAAGGGATATCCTTGTTGTGTATATATATGTAGAGTCGCAGCAACGGAAGGACCCCCGTATGTAGGTGCGACAGGAAAGAATACTCATTTGAAAGTATCTTCCAATCGAAGTCTATTGGGGATCTGCAAGTGAGAGATAGACGGGAAGTGAAAACAAAAACCGTGCAAACGAGAAAAATTCTACAAGGATATCTGGCAAAACTGAAACCTCATGACTTATCCCGTAATACATTGTGCATGTGCATATAGTGCAAGGATGTACAGAAATGCAACTGATGGTGGTGTGGAGTTTGATGCCACTTTAAGGCTGACGATTCAAGCGTACGAACGTGATATGGATACCTACATATAAAGTATGCACGAGATGTGGAATAAGCATCAAGAGATATGCATTGACACATGACGTTTGTTCGCTTCCCTGGCGTTATACTATTGTATTAGCTTTGGAATTCATTTCATTGCCTTTTGAGTTGTTGGGTGTGTCTGCAATTTGAAATTGTTTATGGAAATTAGATTGTATCGTGGGTAGGCAGATGAAAGAATTTTTATTTACAGAATATTTTCGTCAGGTCAATCAGAGAGTTGATGTGTTTCCGCTCAAGCTTCGAGCAGTCTTCGATCCCAAGATCCAACTTCCTCATTTCCTTTTTATGCTTCCGTCTAATTCAATTCAATTTATTTATAAAGGAAAACACAAATAAGAACATAGTACATATTTTTGGAACAATACACAACTTAAATAAAACTTAAGAAATATAAGAGCGCACTTAATACCTACATGGAGAGAAATATTTTCTAAACTGCAAGAAGTAGTCTCTTAAAACAAGAACTTAAAGTACGGTTATAGTTCACGCCAATTATTTCGTAGTTTTACCATTTTTATGTCAAGAACGAGAATAAAATATTAAAAAAAAACGTGTTTTGCTCTAGAATTGTTTTCTTAAATTAAGACCTTTTTTCCTTAAATCATTCATAGGTTTTCTTGAACCAATAAAGTGCTTGCTTAATTATATATCTGAAATCAGAAAGAATATTCTTAAATCAATGAAAGGATATGTTGAATATGTAATGTGACCTTAAGAACTTTTCTTTTGTTTTAATAACTTTTTTTTCTTAAATCGTGCATTTGTTATTCAGAACAATTAATGTGAACCAACATTTTCTTGAAATATGAGAATTTCATTTTCTGATATCAAGTACTTACTGGTTTGGATTTTCATAGAAATCAATTTCTTCAGTCCATAAAGAATTTAGAACTATAAATGGAAATAATTTGATTTAATAATTTTAATTTAGAAAAACAATTCTTGGAGTAAGTTGTTATTTCAAATTATATGCTACCTTAAGTTATAAAGTTCTTTTTTTTTATAGAACTTTGAAGTTTTCGTCGTCTTCAACCTTTAAAGCTTTATTTACTTTGGAAAATACATCTGTTTTTTTATTTTTTTATGTAATTTTAAAAAAATAATAAAATAAAGTACAAGTACATGAAACATGGCATTTCGCAACCATTAAATGGTACAACAAAAATATAACATTTTCCAAATGAACACGCGATACCGCAAGCCCAAATGACGCTTACAATTGTAAAATAAAATAATTTATCAAAACTAGAGACGACACTCCTTTCTCCACAGTAAGAAGTGGATAATGGACGGGCTGTTTATGCTATGCATTTGCGAATCCGAAGCCATTCAAAAAATGTGCTCGTGCGCGAATCCTTCGAAACAGACAATATTGAACTTGGTTCTTATTTGTAGTAAATATGCATCGCAGATGGGTATGAATACAAAATGCATTGAGTTACTTAAAGACAATACGAGACATGTTTTTTTGTATTCGTCCTTGATTTTGTATTCTAGAATTTATTTCTTGCTCACTCAAGAAATGTGAACCAAAAGAAGGAGAGAATTTAATCTGTTTTGGACATTTTTCTTGACAAAAGACAGCCTCTACAAAGTTCTTCTTCCGTCAAGTGTAGTTTCTTCATTCGATACCGGAGAGTGTTGTGTCCCGTTATGATACCTGCGAGGATGGAAAGAGATTTCCTATCCTTTCGTATTAGACTCTCGGCTCTAGCTTCATTAAAGGTTGGCCATAGTATTCTTGTTGTATGGCAGGTTTCTAGTGCGGTCCATCTAGCGTTCGCCTCTCCTGTGGCCTTTCTTCCTGCTTCAAGCTTGAGTGAGCAAGGCGGGATATTAATAGAGGGATCAGCTTTTGCTAATACAGCTGCTGAACCAAAATGAGTTTAATCAACACAAAAGACGATTATCTTATACACATTTGATCTGAAATACGATAGAATTCAATCCTGTATTCTCAATAAGTTTAATAAAATTCTTCTAAGCCGTTGGAATTGTTTTTTTGATGTTAGCAAATCTGTACTCGCTTAAAGTTAAGTTCAAAACTCATAAAATTAAATAACTACACCGGGATTTAAGAATATTATATTTCTTAACTACAAAATTTGTTTCCTAAATCAAGTTCTTTAAATAAATAAGAATTATTTCCTTGATTCAAGAATTATGTTTAAAACAATTAAATAAAATTTGAATAAAAAAGAATTTGTTTATTTTTTTAGTCTTCCCATTTTTTTGTGTAGAAAACAATTTTCTGTCCGTGACTTTCTTTATATGACTGGTCTTTTGCTTACAGAGCGATCGAACAGAAAATATGCAAATGGTGCAAAAGTGCTATATATGTCAGGCAAACAAACCTGCGCAACCAAATATTTACCTGTTGGTGTTACTGACCTGAACTAGGTTGACCGTAAAGTTAATCGGATTAAAATTGGAGTCATTTTTTAAACTGCTTCTGAGAATTACTTGGGGTGACAGGTAACAGATTTTGTCATTTTGTTATTTCCGTTTAATTCAGTCATTATTTTACCGATTACCTGCAAAGGGTTGAGCAAGGACTAATTTAAAAATTAAAAATCAAGCCTGAACTCAAAATAAAACTATTTGTATGAAGTTTTCTTTGGGCTGCAGGAATGATTTTTAAATTCGTGGATGCCTTTTTAAAGTTGGACAACAAATGTCGAAAGATACTAAATTGGTAATTGTTTGTCTAATTCATGTCCAAAAACTTATTTTTTTCTATTTTATTTTTTAATTTATCCATCCACATACTTGCTATATTGTCCGAAACCGTTAAGGCTCATGTTGATCTGACTTTTATCGGACTTTGACGATCACTTGTTCATTTATTGAATACGCAATAATATTGTTATATGAAAGACGATTTATCAGATATACTGAAAGAGTTCAGTACCTATTTATTCATTTAGTTCATAATAGTTCAGTGTGTAATACAAAGGGTGTGTTCAAGTAGAGTGTATAATGATGTTCTCTTGACAAATATACAAGAGATATATGTTGACAAAAACCATAAATTAGTAGTTTTTCCTTTTCTTTTCAGTGAGCTTAAGACTCTCTACAGAAAATTGTGGGAACCAGCAAAGATTGGTTGCTACTGCTGCAGAGAACCTCTACTTTGGTTTTGCTTGAGAATTCTAATTAGACCATTATGATGAAAACTTGTTCTTGGTGATCAAATTTAAAGTATTCGATACATAGAAATCAATTGATGTATTTGAAATAGATGTAAGAAAAGAGTTTTTATATTTTAACAATCAGTTTAACGTAAAGAAAATTGTCAGTAATATTACAAATGAGACATGGAAATCCCAACAAAGGAGAGATAGTTTGAAAACCTTTCACAAAGTTGAGAGTTACGTCGAGTAAAAATTTAAACTTCATCTATATTTCTGACCCTTCTTAGAAAAGCGGACTTGCTTATTGCATGCAAAAAATACTTGCCTAAGTTGCCACACAAATAAATCATAATTTTTATTGCCAATAAATATTTACTCTCTGTATCTGTTTCTTCCAAAACAAGGTCATAAAACGAATGAATCTGAATAATATCCAATTACCTTAACCCTTTCCAGGTAGATTTTGGGTTGCCTCCTGTACATTGCGTCACAGGTAGCAACACTTTACCTATAAATAATATCCTAGTTAGGCAAGCTGGTCAGTTTAAATTCAAACACCGAACAACCAACATAAGTGAGTTTTGCGCAACAATGGAGACTTCGTGCCGTATTTCAAAATGCTGGTGGGTAGGAGATGTTAGGCTCCTTCTGCACCACTGCCAAACCTATCACCCAACATACATCCGGAAGATCACCAACGAGAATGGGTTTGAACTACATTTCAATGACCTAATGGAAGACGCCTACCTTCTTTGGAGCAGAGGTGGACTCTATTGGTTCATGCGAGATATACACGAGGAAGGAAACTGCATCAGAAGAGGAATATTCGTCGTCGCCAATTCAGCCGAACGGAAATATACAGTGAAAATTGGTCAAGTCGGCGACGGTGCTGTCACCTATATGGGGCCCTACAAAACTGAAACATATCCCAATCAGTACGACCTGGAGTGGTGTTTCTCCAGCTTAGAAACAATGCATCGAGATATAGCCTCAAAGTCGTTGACCATCTACTTTGTATTTGGGCACGGACATGGAACTAGGTTCCTAGCCGAACGGACGAGAGGATGGCAGAAAGAGTTATTTCAAGGACACAACAAGGGCGCGGAACGATTCCGACGAAGGGGTATAACCCGCCACAGATCAGTGAAGCAGCATTTCCCGCAATTACAAGGGTTACCTTTGGCTGAGCTGAAAAACCATTTAGGGCTACCTTGAGTGGTTGAGTTGATTTGTAAATTTAAAAAAAAATTGGACACAAATAAAAAGAATTAATTTTTTAAATTTATTTCTATTGGAGTTTATTTATATATTATTTACCAAAGTAGTATTCCAGAGTGTTATAGAATTTCTGCTACAGCTTTTGCGGTTTTTTTTTTGCGAAGACGACAACTGACGCATGCCATGTAATCGAAGGACACCATATTTCATCATGCGTTGCGTGTATTGGGTTTGTCGCTTCACCACTTCAGGAGTACTTGTTCTAAAAGACGCTCACTATTTCTTTAGGAACTTAGGTAGTCTTGTATTTCAAATCATTGGAGCGTTTATTTTGCTCAAAGAAGATGGCGACTTAAAAATGTTGAAAGTGGCCTTATATTAAAACTGCTATCCAAATTAGAATAGAAACTCAAGCCGCACCGAGTTTCATCACTTCAAATTTGCATGACAATCGAATGAAATTGCATTCACTTAAATTTAAAGTCAAATTTAAAATCGCACCAACCCTTAATTCAGAGCACACTTCTCTTTGAAGCCAACCAACCAACCATCTGATCAGAGTATATATATCATCATACTAAATGCACACTAGCCAGGCGCTTAATCTCAAATAATCCTTAATCCCTTGTCTAATTCCAAATTTACCTCCAATGGAAGTCCTTCGCAATCTTTTTTCCCATTACCTTCAACACAGCAATTGACAAAACCAATCGACAAAATCTGATCACAATTAAATCCTAACCTCTAATAGCGAAATCGCCGGCAATTACCAAAGTCCGATGGCCATAGCTCCAGCAAATTAGATTCGTCCTGCTATAAAACACACAAACACACACCCATAGCCACACACATGCACGTATAATGTCGAGGAGTGTTACAGCAGACTGTGCAGCTACGGATCCAGGCCGCAGCCTTATCCAATTTCACAATAAAATCGGTAACGAGCATTGTATTGACGTTGTCCTGTAGAACATATCCCCGTCGTCGTCGTCGTCATCGGGCGATATTGTCCTCTGTCCGCCGGGATAAGAAACCGTTCGTTATTCTCGTTCTGTGTTTGTTTTTTTATTTTTTATTTCGACAGCGAAACAGATATCTCAATTTGGGCAGGCAGCCGAGCAACCCACCGCAAATGCAATTTGAAAGGAGTCAATAAAAAGCTCAATTTTATTTGTCACTGTAACTGGAAGGACGTGACACTTTTTTGCCGTTGTACGTAGCGCTTTGTCCTTCCCACATACGACCATCGACAACGACCACCAACGACGAGGAGTATACTTAAAAAATAACGGAAAAAAAAAACGAATCGAATCGAATCAACAGCAAGCGCGCGGCGGCACCTTTAACCCCAGCTGGTGCTACCTTCTTGGGTATATGGCCCTTCGAGGGGTATGTGTGTGCGGAGGCGTGAGCACAGAAAAGGGATCTCCGAAGGCCAAATCAGCGAGCTAGGTTAGAAGGACCTGCAGGTTCTTCCATTCATCTTTGCCTTGAGAAAAAAAATTACGAAACGGGGCAAATGGAGTGAATTTAATTTTCTTCCCTTGTTCGGTCGGTGAGTAGTTGTTGGGCGGGAGGGGGTGAGGTTCGATTCCGATTTTGTTTCGCCCCGCATTCTTCGTAGGAAATGTCACCCATATGGGTTATTATGTCAACAAAACGGAAACGAAGCGCAGAGTGGTGCTGCGCTTCGATCAACGAAATGGATGGTGGAAGCGATTGTATTTTAAGGGACTTTATTGAAATGTTTAATGGAGGAGCAGCAATGGCATGTAGCGAGGTCCTGTGTGGGACGAGGCGGTCGTAAGCACGAGTGTCCACATAGGTTGACTTAAATTGAATTTTTAAGTAAGTGCTTTTCGGATGAGATTAGGAAAAGGGGGTGAGATGGCGACATCGTAAAAGGAGAACCTGATTGGCTTAGAGCCGGATTAGAGTTGGCTGACAAATGATTTCCAAATGTGGGTTAAAAATTATTTTTCAGTTTCGCGTTGGGGTTGGATGGTGGCGAAACTTTTAGCTTATTAGTTAAGTCGACGGAGTCAGTTCATTTGTGCAATGCTTTGGTTGAGTAAAGGAGAATACTGAGCGAATTTTGTTTTGCAAGACTTCCCATTTACCAAGATCAAGTCTTATTGGACAACTCAAAAGTAAATATGTTAATAAATTGAAATTGAGATTGTGCGCCCTTGGCAATTGGCATTGGTTAATTGCAAGTTGTTTGGCATTGACTTCGAAGTTTGCCTAAGAATTTTGCTTGCTTTCCTGTCCCATCCGAAATTGCATAGCGCTGTGGTAAGAAAGTAACAGTCTTTGAGGGAAAATTATACATTGATCATTCTACGACTCGAATTTCGAACCCAACCGGTCGTGAATTGTCTTGTTTTTAAAAATCCCGTACCCAAACTACGTTTTCAGTGCACGTCTTTCATGACAGACGCAGTGGAAAAAATCTTAAGATGGAACTTGGGTTTTTACGGACATCGAACCTGGCGCCCCTCGCTTAGTAGTCGAACACACTTACCACCAAGCCACTGCGCTAGCTCAGTCAGTCGATTAGTGCAAAATATTTTGCGGGCATAAATGAGGAACACTTCACCAAAAACTTCCTCGATATGTGTCAAAATGCCTAGCGCTCAGTTCGTTTAACCGAGAGCTCTACTTGATCCTACTAAAGTTTGCTGTTTTGAAGGATTATCCTCCCGACAAGTGTTTAGCATATGAAAAATAGGAATGGTTGACATGTCCAAGTTCACCAGTTATTTACCTATTATGTTCAGCTGAAGTTCAATTTTCGTACAAAATTTTTCAAGCCGAAATGTCAAAATGAACTTTTCACGTAAAAATTGTACTAAACCGTACGCAGTTGGAGTTGGAGCTGCTTCAAAGACTGATTTATAGGTGGTGGTATTGGAATTGGATTGCGTTGTGTGTCGCTCTAAATTTTCTCGGCATTTGTAATATATATTTTGGTGCATCTACTATGCCATATTTCCTACTACCAACAATTTGCGCGAAGCGTCAAATACTGTGCTCTCTTTTACATATTTTCCACACAAAGTGAAACCTTCATGTTCCATCACAGTAATTTTCCATACACGCGGCGAAAATTTCTTTTTCAACAAATACTTTTGAATTGCTTTCCCGACCGAATTGGTTACAACCCTTGGTGAGGGAGTATTTCTGGAAGGGGAACATTACCAAGTGTGTATATTCTTGAACCTGAGCAATTTTGATCCCATCTTCTTGTTGTTTGTCAGTCTGATGTCGGAATGTGCAACAGTCTATCCATGTTTCTGATCCCATGCTGTCTTCGTATTCATCTTTAGTCTAGCAGGAGGAAGGAGTTGGAAATCAAAGTGGGGGAATGTTTTCCACAATTTCTCGGAAGACGATACTATAGGTGAATCTACGGATATGTGAGAGCATACTCTTGTGCTCTTCGAAATGTGTCCAAATATTTACTACCATGCTTTTCTACTATCCTAATAGACTCACCCACCTATACACACATACAAAATAGGAAACGCTTCATTATGAACTATTTTCAAATGCTATTCCATCAGAAACTGTTGGAATTTCCATTCCCCTGATAACATTTTACATTAGCTTTGTCATTACAAAGTTCAACAGAACCTCCTGTAGGGGGGCTACGTCTCCGACAAACTTTACGTAAAGCCCAAATGAAAAGGTAACAAGACAAAGGTAACTAACCCGTGCCATTCACATATATGATAAGTAAACTACACGACTGCTCGTGTACTCTTGGAATAATAGGCGAAGAAGAACAGACTTTCAATTTAACCAATTTATGAAGAAGTAACGTCTCTGGGTCTGCGCCCTCCCACTCCATGTTTACAGCGAACAATCTCTCCCGCGCGTCTGCATGGACCCGATTTCGGTACCGAGCCCGGACCCTCTCAACCTTGAAGTCGTCCCAATGCAAGAATTGCAAGAATTTGCATAATGGAAAGTTACATTTAGATAATTTTCTTTGTTGTTCCTCACCGTCGTCGTCGCTTTTCGTCGTTGTCGTCCTTGTCCTTGTGTTAGGCCATCAGGCGGTGGGAGGTATAGTAGTTTCTTGGTTTGATGCTATTACTACTGCTGGTTGGTTGGCGCTGTGGCAGTGCTGCGGTTTTGCTTCCCAAACTCAATTCAAGCGTTTTGTGGATATAAACTTTCGAAGGAACTTTTGCAAATTCGAAAAAGGTATTCCACTTGGCTTTCTTTCTACCATATATTTTCGGTGAAGGTGGCTGGGGTGGGTGGTCCCCAAAAGATGAGATGAGAGATCGTCTTCAATCCCACAATGATAACTACTTCTCTGGAAGTAGTACTTTCCGAGTTTGAACATGAAATGAAATTTAAATATGCCACAAGAGTGTTTATGTGAGTAAGAGTATTCTCCTTCCCAGATGCGAATGTACTTGCTGCCATATGCCAAAGGCAAGGTGAATGATTCAGTTATCTGGGATAGTAGACGAGTGCAGTTCCATCGGATTGTGCTCGGGATAATGGGAAATTTTGTAAACATATCAGAGGTCAGTCCGCAGGAAGGCAATAACCACAGTTGTGGCAGAAAATGGGTTTCTTGAGGTCAAATAAACTTTGGCTATTTAATGCAAGAGAATAAGGGAAGCTTTTGTGTTAATTTCTTTCGAAGAACTTTAATAGTGATAAGCCTGTGGGTCTGTTAAGAAGGGACGAACGATTTTTCGACTGAGAGCGGGGGGCTGGTGATTTGAAGCAGGGGACAGGCTGCTGTTTTTTCTCTGCTTTAACAATCACCACGTGAATGGGAAAACATAAAAAAATGTTTCCTTGAGGAGTTTGATATAGTAATTTGTTCAATAATGCGTCACTTCTCTTGAACCTCTGTCGACATCAAAGGGTTCGGAGGTGTTGTTGTAGATCTATGTCTGAAAGATTCAAATTTGTACAAATTGAGGTTATCCTCATCGAAGGGGTATTTTATGCTTACTCGTAGCCCCGTACATCCCTCTTAACGTGCTTTATTTTGTTTCAAATCGGTGCCACTTAAAGAAAGGTCCGTCAGTACTGTCAGAATGGTCTTATTACTCTCCCACCTGCACTCAAGTTCAAATTGGCTACTACGAATACAAATCTGCGCTTGAATCTAGACAGCGCTCCCGCCCTCATCCCCTAGCAACCTATATCTAAATCACTGATACTACAAGCGCCGCGATCGACAAGCCCATAAATTCCACTGATAATTGACTTGAAAGCTACTCATAATCGAATGCCACACCCCTTCCCACAGAGCAAAATCAACCCTACCTTACAAAAACAACAAAACCTTCACAATGTGCAGTTTTCACTCGATTTCACTTGAGCATAACAGGTAAATGTTTACCTAAAACCCACCGAAACAATTGCATTTAAAGTGTTCCCTTAAAACTGTTATGTGTGTACACGTTGAATTGGAAAAGTTTCCTTAGTTTGAAAATCCCAAAAAACACGGACGAACGGACAAAAATTGCATCCTTAACAAACCAATTGCGTTGGGTATACCGTATACCGTACATCGTCTACCTACTGCTCCACCGACTCTCTGCGGGAAAAAGTTGTTCCTCTGCCAAATGTACACATTGACTCAATCTGGCATAGACGGTGGGCCATATGCAAGTGTGTACATCGCTAGCCTTGTGAAAACGTCGAACAAGGAACCAACAACGACGACGACGACCATGCCCAGTATGTTTGTGGCGGAAGCAAAGCCCTTGCACTGAGGCGTATGCTAATTAAAATCAATCCACCACTTTTATCATGTTTGTGTAATTTTCTACACACTGCAACACTGTGGGAGGTCCTTTCTCTGCTGGCCTTGATGTCCATTTTGCGATTTTTCCCTGATCTCCGCCAATCCACTGTGTGAAAAGCAGTCGGGAGCGACGTCAGGCTCTTTGCGGTGTGCATTTTCCGATTTCGCTTCCCGTTTGCTTGAAATAATTCAATGTCTCGTACTCGTCCGTTTATCCCCCGATCCGGTATTGGTCTGTCTTGTGTGTGAATATTCTCAACTCTTTGGCTTGGCCAAAATTTGATTTTTATATGACTCATCTTGCGATTCACCAACAGCTGCTGATCTGCTCGTTTTACAACTTTGGGGGGGCGAGAAAAAAAGAAAACTAACCAAAAGGCGAACAGTGAATCGTCCATCTTCTTCCTGGTTGGATATATGAATCGAACACAAGAAGTGGCGAGTCAGGGTAGGATGCGAGGAAGCGAAAGAGATTAAAATCGAGCAAAATCCGGGATGAGTTTTATTTTCCCTGTCCGTTGAGGAAAGTTCACTTTTTTTTTTTTGTTATTGTGAACTGATATCAGATACAAGCTTAGCCTGTCCGCCTGTCGTCCTGCTGAACACACAGGATACATACAATCGAAAGGTTGTGCATAAAGCCTCCTCCACCCCTCGCTCCAACCATATATCTACCAGCAACAGAAGAACGGAGAAAAAGTTTCGATGAACAGACTTTTTGTGGGCGCAGTGTTCGTAATCTAGGATTTCACTTAAAACGTAAACTGTATTCATGCACACACACACACACATCACGGTCGCTCGCACACATCGATTGGAAGTTTACAATCTGCGATATGAGGTGAGAGACGTCGGTCGATGAGGCACACGGATAAGAGTTGATGGACAGCATTTGGGGGCAGCGCCGTTCGGGCGGAATATTTATTTTTAATTTATGACTTAAAATAGTTGGACTTACACATTGGCTGGATTGTGTTTTGCAATGGAAAACTCGTGTTTTTGCCATCGCATCAGAACGAATCGGGGATCAGAACAGGTAAACTTTTGCCAACGGCAAACGTAATTACAAAGTTTTGTGTCCAAAGAATTAAAATAACACGATTGGCAGATGGAAATGTGATGTGTTCTGTCGGTCGCATTAAAAAGGAAACTTTATTCCTGTGCTGACATTTTACAACGCAGTAGAGGTTATATGGGAAAAGTTTCCCAATGCATGTGTTTGACACATTTCCGTGAGGGGGGGTTCCTTGATTAGAGTTTTGTTGCGAAGGTGTAATTATCAGAATTTACAGAGATGCTGTTGGACTTGGATGAAAGTCAGCTCTTGGAGGTTATCGATCTTTTGTTTTGGAGCCATACACATATATTTACTTTTTAAAGTGTGCATGAATGTACATACGTTTCCAAAGATCCCTCTTATAAAATGTCACCCTAAGAATCCGTCCATGTTCGCTAAATTACAGCACAAACGGTAGCAGAATATTGACAATCTTCTACTCTGGTCATTAAAGTCGATTACATTTGTTCGTCAATTCGAATGCGGACTCTATCTACTAAATCGTGATATTATACACTCAATCATAAACGCGATATTTGTGTTTCGTCCTTGCGAAGAACTTATCTTATAGGAAAATCGGAAAAACTAGGCCTCCAACAAATTAGCAACACGACTATTCGCTTTTCATTCGCATCGGGTTTTCTGAGAAGGAAGATTTTATTCGGCAGCGAGATACTATAAGAATCACGAACGCGTTGAAACCAACAGCATCCAAAACGTGTTCAAAAATCCGTTCAAATACTCTTTCGAACACACGTCTAAATGCGTCCAGAACGTGTCTAACTACGATTGCAATAACACATTGAAAAATGCTTCCGCAAACGCTATCAAAGCGAGTCGAAAATTGCGTCTGAAAATGCATTCAGGAGGAAGAAAACTTTTTACCGAACCTTTCTAAAAATGTGGCGGAAAAGCGTCTAAAACGCTTCAAAGAACTCACAAAAAATTCCGACAATACGCGTCCAAAATACGTCCACAGCAACGATTCCAAAAATGCGTAGAATAATCCAATCTGGTTTTGGAAACGCGTCCAAGAATTCGTCGAAAATTACATCAAAAATGGAGCGCAAAATTATTCTAAAATCGCATCCAAAACATGTTGAAAAATGCATAAAAAACTCGTCAAAATAGGCTTCCACAAACGAGTCGAAAACCAAAAATTCGTCAAAAAAGGAACCAAAAACTCTTCTAAAAACGCGTCCAAAATGTGTCCAAATACGCGCTGAAAAATGAGTTGAAAAAGCTGGCGACAAAATTTGGATTTCGACAGCGATCAGTGCAAAGTAACAATTAAAATAAATAAATTCTTAATAGATTTGTGTCATATACAAAATTTAGCGTTTATATTGAGGAAAAACAAAAATCTAAATGAAAATGCGAAAGTAAGTAAAAAACCTTCAAAGATAACCCTGAAGCGATGGTTTTCTTTTATTTTGGGCGATCGTCAATTTTTGACTTTTATTTTCTCAAAATTTCCGAAACTAAACAAAGGTGCGGTGCAGTGGCTTATTGGTTAGTGTGTTGGACTCCTAAGCGAGGTGTTCAGATTCAAATCCCGAAATAAACCCAAATTCCACCTTAAGGTTTTGCCACCTCTTGCGAACGTCTGACAAACATCCGAGGGTATAACTGTCAGGAAAGAGCTTCTCAATTAAACGTTTGGACTCGGCATAAAACTGTAGATCCCTTGCATTCGTTCTGAAAATGAAAAACTCACGCACAACGAATGGTTGTGAGAGGCTAGGTCTTGGGTCCCAACGGACCTGTTGCGCCAACTATTTATTTATTTTCTTAAACAAAAAGCTGTTTTAGAAAATTAACTGACTTTTAAGAAAATTTGAGAAAATAAAAGTCAAAAATTCGCGATCGCCCAAAATTATATTTTGCATTTAAAACAATTAGGCCGACAATTCAATTATTCAATTGGTTTTCACAGAATAGTCCAAGCATAAAAGAACCATCGGCCAGACTACAATAGGCGCCACTGGATGCTTAAGAGGCTGGCATGGCAGCTCTGCTATTAATTTCAATTAACTTAAGCAACAATCAATTACAAAAACTGCCGTAGGAAATAAATCTATTACAAAATTTTTAACTTTTGTCCCACTTCAATGGGACATTAGTTCATAATGGATATATGTCTCGTGGACCTCTCTTGGACCTATGTCCCTGCGCCTAACTTCATAGGCAAACTCGATCAACTAAATAAAAGTCCTGCAGCCTCAGACACAACTGCCATGCCGACAATTCTGACATTATCCGGCCCCGTCTGTTCCAAATCCGCAGTCACATAAAAGACATCAAAAGATCAACCAAACACGCACACTCAACTTTTTCACGTTTCGGAGAAAAAGCAATGGGACCCAAGGTGGCACTCGTTTTTCGCACAGTGCACTACCAATTGCTGCAACAAAACACACACAGATCAAAATAGGAACAGCAATGCCGCAAAGAAGCTTAGAAGCTTAGGCAAACAAAACGCGCAACAGCACCACCAGGAGTACAACTAACACCAGACCTTTTGCTTCTATCATTCATTTGACGTTTTCTTACCGCTACCACACACACAAACACACATATTAAATCAAAAGGAAGGCCAACGAAAAATAAAAAAAATAAAATGGGGAAAAACACCACAAAATGGAGAATAGTATCTGTGAGAAAACCGCATCCGCACCAAACTGCCGAAAATGGGTTGTTTTGTATTTCGTGTTGCTTGTAGGGTTGTAGGAACCGTGCGGCATGTGTGTCACATGGAAGCTCCTCCAATAAGCCGAGAGAAACTCCGAAAAACCGCCGCGTAAATCCTTTCAACTTTGTTTTGTTTTCCGTGCCACCAATGGGTCGTTCGCCATTATTGTAATTGCTTTCAGTTTGGCGCGGCAAAGAGCACACAGTCACATAGCTCGAGCGCTATTAGTATCCAAACACACGCGAGCATTTCCCGATTTCGAATTGCACTAAACCGTGGTAGGTAGATGTTGCAGGCAGTGCCTGAGACTGCTAAAACCCTGCCCCCGCTCTAAATGGTACGACACCGCTCACGTTCGGCACAACATGGGCTATTGCATTTTGAGAAAAGGCAAAATATCGCGTCCGTCCTATAGCCGGCAACCATCACCGCACCAAGTGAACCAATTACGCAGAAAACTATTACCGTTAAATGCATATGCGACCCATTGAATTTTAGCCAACTCCTGCTTCCAGGTGTCTGCATGTGTCCTCCGTGAGAGAATAACAATCAGCTTTGCATGCTGGCAGCGAACATCATACCATATGAATGCTGGTAATTTGAAAAATGCAATGCATACAGGATGTTAGCTGCAAATGGAATCAGGATCCCCCACCACCACCTTAACTTATCCACACTAATTGCCATTTGAGAAGTTAGTGGTGGCGGAGTGCATTTCGCACTCTGTTGGGACATTGCTGCAGATGCACACTGCCAGGACCCATAAATTCTTCGCTCATTTAATACGTAATACGGAGCCGCGTATATACAGTTAGGCGGAGGATGCAGCAGCCTCGGCAGGCATCTTCGCCTAATGGACACTCTCGAATTTCTGGGAATTCATAATGAGTTTTTAGTGAAAATTATGAGCACACTTGAGTGAGTTTTGTTCGCACTCTCTTTGGCTGGTGCCGTTCCCATTCCCGTTCGCATTCCATTGGTGCAGGTAAAAGTTTGTCCTCGCAGAGTCCTTAATCTTCTTTTTGTTGGAACAGCTATTTGTGCATGTGCTCAAAGTTCTTGTCGAAGTAAAGCGGTCCTTGGGTAATCATAACTCTGAACTTACATATTTAAAATTTATAAAGTCCTCGAGAGTTGTTGAGTGATTTACGAGTGCGACGAACAAACGCTTTGTGATATTTGATTCAACAGTGTAAAAGGATCCGACACGATTGCAGGTGAAAGTTCAAGTGTTTGCCGTTTGAACGTCTGTCTTGAAAAGTATTCCGTTTGAGCTGATTAGGTGTGAGTTGTCGTTGTGCTAATGAAGAGCTATTCCGTTGTCACTTGGAGTTTCTGTAGCTGGCCAAAATGAGCGCACTTTCAACGATTGTTTGAGCATTTTCCTATGAAAGGAGTGCGCGTTTTTATAAATCTTTTTCAATTGGATTGAGACATAGAGTTCAGTTGATGGAAGGGTGGTGGTAGGAAGCTGACAATCAGATATAGTACGTGTACTGGGTGTGGCATATCTGTGAAGAAATTTATTTTGGTGCGCGCAGTCAGTTAAAAAAAGAGAAAAATGATACACAGTGCATTCGACCTGGGCCCTCCAAAACAGAACCGCGACTTAGAATAAAAGCTGCTGATATGTTGGGATTTGATGAAATAATTTTATTTTGATCATGTTGGGTTTGGCTACTGGGTTTTTTTTTACAGATTATTCAAGTCTGATTTAAAAACAAAATTACGAGACAGTTCCTTACTTTCTCTAAGATGCCGACATTTATCTGCACCGTCATTCGAATACGCGGGGATACTAAAACCAAACAAGGTTCTGTTCTCGGGCTGAACTGTCTCATCTGTAAACTGAAAATATGTGACGGTTTTTAATTTCGTTTCATGTTTAAAATCGGCAATACTCATATCGGTCCTACGCCTGAATGCACGCTTCAAATTGATGCCGGGATTTGACGACCCTGGGTCTTTTGCAATATCCGTCGTAGAGAAAATATTAAGAATTGCAGTAGCGTAAGAGATTTCTGACGATCGGCTTAAGTCCTTCACAAGTTAGGGCTGATAGAAGCTTATATACAACGCTGGGGAGAATTTTGCAGCGGGGATCAAAATATCACCTTTCTTCAGTAACAAGAGAACTTCTCTTCAAATTTCGCTTAAACTGTTGAAAAGTATGAATGGGGTTACACCTATCTTTGAACTTAATTTGTGCTGTCTATATATAGATTTATTGAGTAGCATTCTTTTGAGTTCCAGTCGCTCTTTGCAAGTGTGGCGATGCAGCTCTAAGCATTCTCGTCGAACAGAGCCACCAATTTGCCACTCAAAATCGTCGCTTGCATGACATTTGATTTCACATTCTTAGCAATCAAATTCAAATTCCGTTGCAACGTTTCGGTGCACTGATGTTGCGCAACAAAATTATAACTGATTTTGTTGCTTTGGAAGTTTTTCTATGCAGTCTATTTTTGCCAAAGTGCGGCTCTATTATCAGGTTTGAAGACAAATCTGCGATCGTCGGAGTTCATTTTCTCCATCGCATCTAATGGAACCAATTGCGCTTTGCCACTCGCACAGCAACGCGTTGCAATGGTGGCGCACAATAGTCATCGCCCCTATATCTAAAATCGCATCACCAACATAAGCCCTTTTTTATTATCAGCCATGATCCATATATATCATCGAAATACATGCACTTACAACAACAGCACATGATCCTGCTATTCATCGAGATCACGAATCATGATCTGAAAATTGATTGTACTAGGTGGCTTGTTTCATTTTTCAATGTTGGTGTGCCTGTAAACGATAGCCATTAGCCAAGCCACACAGTCACGTTGCCAGACTAAAATATTAAAACATTAAACACAAAAAATCAAAAAGCATTTTTTTCACATCGAATACATTTCTCGCCTTCGAGATGATTTTGCTTTTTCATTCCATAAAGGTATGCCCAGACCAGCGAAATATTTAAGTAAATGTTTGATAAACATTTATTTAACAAAAAAGAATGTTTATGAAATGTTTCGCAGTTCTATAATAATTTGTTTTAGAGGTGTGTTTTTGTTATTTTAACATAAAATACAAATGTCCAGAAAATCTTGGAATAATAAAAAATAAATTTAAATTGTTTTCGAACCTCGTTATTGGGAGACACGTTTCTTTTTTATCACAGAAAAATCTAATTTTAACTTCATTTTGTTCTTCTGGAATTTCGTGCCTAAGCGGCTGTCATTTACTTTGTCTAAGAATTCCAATCTGAGCGGACCAGAGGTGCAAACTGCCTTAAGATTTCTATTACATTTTGAACTGATTGTAGGTAAACTCATTTCCTTTTAGTAACAAAACACACCATATAACGGAAGCCGTGTTGTTGTTTTCGAGCCTCTCGTCGTGAATTTCCGACAGTAAAAAGTATTTCATAAAGGTTTAATAAATACTTAATCGGCGTCTACACCGGCAAAAACAGAAATGTTTGTCAAATGTTTATGAAATGTTTCTGAAGCAAATCGAGAACATTTCATAAATGTTTAAAAAAATCATTCGTTCGCATGAATACACCGAAATACCGAAATACAGCAGCAAAATATGGTTTATTTGTTGCATATTTGAACATAGAATTTTAAATTACTTTTTTTAAGAACAATATCCAAAAATAAAAATTATTAATTTGATTCATATGGTAACACCCCCGACAAGCAAATGAAATCTCATGTCAATTGAAATCATATTGTGACGTCACGTTGTACAGAATGTTTGCAAAATGGCCGGTGGCAATACGAAGTTTGTTATTTTCATACATTATCCGTCGTGTTTTGAAAGCAACTGTTGCCACAACTCCAAAATGAATTTTTTTTATGATCCGTATTGTTTTATTTTCGTTATCTGATTCGGATCAGATCACGCTGATAATAAAATACGGCTATAGTTTTCTGTAGGTTCATACCGAAATGGCAGTCGTTCCCAAGGTGTATATACCTTGAGTCATTCGTATTTCGCGTCTTTCCACTCTTCAATTCGAGCAAACTCTCGCAGTACGATTTGACTCAGTTCTCGTTACATGCAATCTCAAATTGCTTGGGTGTTGATCTGGTCCAGTGATGCCAACTCAGGCACAACTATGCCCCTTAGGCATAATTCCGATGGGCTTTGAGGAATAATTTTTGTGGAATGTTCTTACAATCAATCAAATAAATTTTGTATTTTGTAAATCTTGTACTTTGATCTAAGTTGCGTCACTCATCTTCATTCTTGACTGTACGTCATACTTATTTTCCAATTCTTAGCTCGACTTACTCGACGTCAAACAAAATTATATACAAAAAAGTGGGAACGGAATCTTCTGTTAGCTTCTTGGATTATTTTTATTTTCGGTGGCGCTACTGTTCGGAGTGAACCTGTGCCTCTGCGCTTCTTGAATAATGGAGAACAAAAAAGTTTTAATTACCTATCGATCAACCAACATTTCGTTAACAAATTTAATTACCTTGTACGAAAGGTTCATTGTACTACCACCGTAAAATATGCCCTTTTGTCTTTTTCGCAAACGCGGCATAATTTTTTGAAAAATGTATCTTTTTTTTTCAGGCTTTGGCACAAAAACTTCGATTCCGATTGGCATCACTGATCTGGTTATATGCGACGTCCCATTCCCATTCTGTTGACTTCTCTATGTGATTTGCGTTCTTCTTCAGTTTGGCTTTGTTGATAATATATTTGTTGTTACTTGCTTGCCTTGTTCGTCGGCCAATATTTGCCCGTCTTGGCCTTTTCAAATTAATGAAATTTACTTTTCAATACTAACTATTTTCTTGGATATTCTTCCAGTCCGAATTGGTGCGAATCATCGAAATCGGTCCAAGCGTTCTTGAGTTATAAGCATCGTTACTAACGTCACTCTCTTTTATATATATATACATATATATATAGAATTCATCTTTTCATTGCACAAAATTACGGGATATGGAGCTTGTATTACCTTGCTTGATTGTGAGTTTTGCTGGACTGTATAGCAAGTGTCATTTCAAAGGACTTTAGCCACGGCGGATGGCAAAGCGATTTGTCTAATTCACTTACTGCAAACATCCCGCTCGGCATCGAATAATGCTGCAGTGTCTCGGACAAAGAGGTCTAAAAGAATGCCTCTCAAAAGCGAAAGAGAATTTTATAACTGGGTGCAGACATTGGTTGCTTCAATGGCGATCTTTGGTCCATCCTTCAAGTCACCTATTCCAGCTTGTTCAGTTTAGAAACGATGAACAAGAAAGTACGGCTAATCTATTTTTTTTTTAAGGGTTGACAGATCTCTTGTGTATCATAGTCAGTGCCGAATGCCACATACTAATCGACACTTGACAGTGGGATTTCGGTCATCTTCGCTGCTGAAAAGTCCACCAACATTTTTAACCCCAATTGCTCAATATGAATCACGAACCCTACCTTCTCCAAGGACGCCAAACGCATACCGTACTCAAAGCCCATCCTCGCCCCATCATCGTTCGCACAAATTAATAATTCAACTACAGATATAACTCATCCAGTGCCTCCATCTACTGTTTGCGTTGTAACGCTCTATCTAAACGCTATCATGCCCATACATCACCTATACTGAGTCATTTCAAGAAAATTCAATCAAACAATCATTTGTATCGCTGTGTCAGAGAGAGTGTCGGTGTGTTATCATTACATTAAGATCACGTCAATTCGATGTAATATCAATGAGTGCGCAGACATGAAGCAATTACCCGGGGCCGGGGCCATGACATCCCCTTCACAGAACTGACGGGGGCTATCGAATTTATCATTTCTGCGCCAATTCGCTCGACGTCCTGCCAAACGCCAGCCTACATAACATCCGTTCGTGGTTTCGGCAGCGCTTTGGGAGGGTGCCTATATCGAGCACACACGCACCTAGACTTAGGTAACAATAAGCTGTTGATTCGAGACGATTACCTACCACCACAAGAACGCACAAACCAAGTCGTACGTAGGTATGTAAGCATTAAGTGCTTCGTGATCCGGGCCCATATATCAGTTCAGCAAAAAGGGCGAAGAGTTGTTTTTTCTTTTTAAATGCAGAATGGAATCGAAGGTTTTTTCTCTGCTTATTAGGTTTTCGCCTCTTTAGTGGATGATGATGATTCGTTTGCTGGGTACGAAACAATCGCAAATTGAATGATCGAAATAAGTTCGCCGGCGATACAAGGCGGCGGCGGTGGCGGTCTTTTTCGATTTCTTCGATGGAGAAGTGAAAAGTTATACTGTATAGCAGCAACAGCGTTTAGTGGGCGCTTTTCAATTGGGTGTCGAAATGCTCGAAGGAAATGTGTTTTGAATTGAGTAATTAAATTGTGGGTGCAATTTGAGGGGGCTAAATAACTTCGTAAGGATATCAAAAGCAGACGCAAGATTGAGTAATTGAGGGAACTAATTTGCGACTGCTGTTGAGAAAGTTGTATCGGATATACTGTGGTCGAGAGTTGAAGATAGTTTTGAAAGATTTGTCAGTGTCGGTTGTCACAACAATTTAGAACCCGGCCGCATAAAGGTGGTTTTCAAGGGACTTACAATTTTAAGTGTAAATGCCATTGGCATGGGCTACATTCATCAATGGATGGAAACTTATGACACATCCGTAGACGGATTATGCCTTCTTAATTGAAAAGTCGTTTTGGTGCACAAATCAGATTTAACCGAAATCGATATTTTTCTACAGCAGTTTCGAATGGGTTAAGGGAAAATAAATTACCCGGAGTGTGGTCGACAAGCTGTACCCAAAACCTGGGGACTTGTTGAGAATTTGATTTTTATTTACGTTAGGTTAGGTAAGTGGTTTTGGCGAAACACGAGACATATGTACCCGACACACCTATAGATCAGAATTTGGATGCATGGTGATATCCTTGGGGTCTTCTGACCCCAACACTATACGAGACCTACGCGCTGTCAAGCCACGCCGAGGTTGTTAGAAATTTATGCAAGTCTTTATAGACCTCACAGAGATGTGACAGGTCTACAGGTGATTTTTATTTAAGAAACGACTGGTTTGGGTCTTGCTTTCAGCTTCTGGGTGGAAAATTAAGGAACTAGCTAACCATTGACAGTGATCGTCAATCAGACTGTGGACGACTTACGGAAATAAAATAAAAACTTAGCTCCGCTTAGATGTATAAGTGGCTAGAGCACTTGAGGATCACAAATCACAACATGTATATTGACTTCTAAAGAACATTTTCAGAATGTGCAACGAGGACGAAGATTCAGTTTGAAACAAAATATTATGCAACTGCAAATGTCTAATCAAAAGACATCATAATTTACGTGACTTCTAGAACCGGAAAAAATTTTTTTTAACTAAGCGGTCCTCATATCTTGACAGTCGCAAGCTGATTTGGCAGTCAACTGATCACAACAAGAAGAAACAGATTTATCAGCTGACGATCGGCGGAAGGGAGCAGGAACATTAACTTACTGCATTGGCATCAATCCCTCGGGTTCAGGTATGCAAAAAACGAGTGACGGCCCTGCAAAGAAGACTGATTTTATACTTCATAATTAGAAAGTAGGAAACATGCAATTTGTCCGCAGGAAATATGACCGATGGAATAGTTTGTCCGGTCTTAAAGTGAGAAGATCCTTTTTTTTTTTGGACCTACTACAGGGACAGTAACCTCCTCAAAGTCGATTACAAGATTCTGTAAACTGCGACTCTCTGAACAATCATCTCTGTATGTTTTTCAAAAGAAAAGGTTTAAATATGCAAAAGGGAGTTTCTTTTTTTCGAAAAAAAAGAAAAAACGATAAATAATTTAAACAGCGATTACGTTGATTGCAACTGCTGAACTGATTAGGACCAACTATCTCAACTATCAACATAAATGCCAAACTGTGACGACAATAGGTAACACCACTGCATTCCTGAAAAATTTCTCTTTCAAGTGCAAGTTCATCATTCCCCCCTGATGCTCCATTCCTGTTCGGCACTTAAGCGATATTAAAATAGTTCCCGGACTTTCTTAGGTGACAGCTTTTCAAAGACAAACTTTTCGACTGCTGCAAACCGCGAATGTGTCAAAAAAATGTATTTCTTCCAAGGTACGGTGCAAAAAAAAAAAAAAAATGCTATACTCACACCCCGCTCCATTATCCTTTTGATGCCTCTGAAGTTTAACAATCTAACCAACACATGTGACTGCACTTTGGAAAAATGCGAGCGATGTGTGTGCAAACACAAGCATAAACGAAACGATTTCTTTGCTCTCCCTGTCCGTATGGTTCTTAATTGGAAATTGTCAAGGATATGACTGCCGTCACACATCCTTTTCATGAGAAAAACAGAAAAAAAAAAACAGCACACGTTTGGTGTCTTTTTGCTCATCAGACAGGTTGTGTTTCCTTCACATCCATTAACCATGACATTAACCACAGGATAATTTCCTTTGCTCTACATTCAAAAGGAAACTCCGGAGTTCATCCTATCGTCGTCGCATTCTTCTGCGCTGTCCGAGCCCCCCATTGTGCATCTCCGTTCCATTCTACGAAAGAGTTTTATGATGAATTTTTCACACAGGATTAACAGAACCGACGACGCCCGATGGTTGGTTGGTTGGTTCCTTTTAAGTGGCAAATAATCCTGAGCACAAAAAAGGAAGTCACAATGTCTGAGCGGAAATGAACGCTGATGCTCTTTTCGACGGAAATTGAAGGGGATTTATCTGCATGTGGAGCAGGCGGGTTCAGCAGTTTGTGGCATCAGTACATACGGAAAACAAATCGATAGAAAGGAAAGTCTTAAATTCAAGTCTCACGCGACCAACGAAAGTCACTCTCGTCTTGCTTCAGCAGCGTATGAGGGAGATGTTATGAAATTACGTAATTAGATTTACGTGCGTATACACACCAATCGGAATGAATGGCAGTAAAGTAAATTAAATCATATTACCGAAGTGATATTGCTTCTTCGGTTTTTTCGTCTTACAAATGAACAACGCTTGCAAATTATTGAATTTTACTATCAAAATTCGTGCTCGGTTCGAAATGTTCATCGCGCGCTGCTTCCATTTTATGATCGGCATTCTCGACCTTCTGAGCAGTCTATTCGGAAGATTGTGACCAAATTTCGCACCAAATTTACTTTGTTGGACATTAAACCACCAACACGTTTACGTACTGTGCGTAGTGAAGAAAATATTGCGGCCGTATCAGCTAGTGTGACAGAAGACCGCGAAATGGTGATTCGGCGCCGTTCGCAGCAGTTAGGCCTTTGTTACAGCACTACGTGGAAAATTTTGCGGAAGGATTTGGGCGTAAAGCCTTTTAAGATACAGCTGGTGCAAGAACTAAAGCCAGCCGACCTACCACAACGCCGAATTTTTGGTGAATGGGCTCTTGGAAAGCTGGCCGAGGATCCGCTTTTTTATCGAAAAATTGTGTTCAGCGATGAGGCTCATTTTTGGTTGAATGGGTACGTAAATAAGCAAAATTGCCGCATTTGGAGTGAAGATCAGCCAGAAGCATTGCAACAGCTACCAATGCATCCCGAAAAAGCCACTGTTTGGTGCGGTTTATGGGCCGGCGGCATTATTGGGCCATATTTCTTCAAAGATGATGCGAATCGCAGCGTTACTGTCAATGGTGAACGCTACCGAGCGATGATAACAAACTTTTTTTTGCCCGAAATGGAAGTTCTTGACTTGCATGATATGTGGTTTCAACAAGACGGTGCCACATGCCACACAGCACGCGAAACAATGGCGCAATTGCGAGGCGAGTTTGGTGAACAGTTAATTTCACGTTTCGGGCCGGTCAATTGGCCGCCTAGATCGTGCGATTTGACACCATTAGATTATTTTTGGTGGGGGAATGCCAAGGCTAATGTGTATAGGGACAAGCCCGCTTCGATTGACGCACTGGAAGCCAACATCCATGCATTCATTCGTGAGGTACCGGCCGATATGTGTGAAAGAGTATGCCAAAATTGGACTCAGCGGATGGGCTACCTGAGACGCAGCCGCGGTCAACATTTGCATGAAATTATCTTTAAACATTAAATTGCAAGGTTCAAACTATCGATTCAAATAAATATTTCATTCATTTTTTCGAATTTTTTGTGTTTTTTTTTTTTTAAAAAGTTCTAAACCTCTTAAAAAATCACCCGTTACATATAATCTATATAAATAAAAATGGTATGAAAAATGTATAGTAATTCATCAATTGAGAACGGCTCGGCCGATTTGACTGAAATTTTTTTTTCAGTTGTTCGTAATTGTCAGGAGATGTCAGAAAATTTTGGGAAACCCTCCGGAAAAGTTTGGAAATTGGAAATTCACAATATAAATTTTTGTTTGTGTGCAATTTTAAATGGAATGACTTTTCGAATGAAAAAATAGAGAATTCTTAGTCGAAAATTCGGAAAGTTCCGGAAAAATGAAGAAATTTTTTTTTAACAAAATTATTCATTTTATTGCATCAAAAAGGTGGAGAATTCGTTGTGAAGCCTTGAAAATTTCGGATAATTGTGAAATTCATTGTGATAAAAGACGTTTTGCGTCCATAAACATTTATCGAAGCTTCTCGACTCAACGAAGCAAAATATTTATATAGTTTGATTTTTTTTTAATTTGAACGCCTAGCAAAGCAGTCTGCGGTCCGTTAGTGAATTATAAGGTTAGTTTATCGAGAAAAAAAATAAATAAATACACAATTTATTAATTTTTCCGTACGAAATACTTTCTCCGATCTACTTCTCAGTCAATTGCACAATAAAAGAAACCAAATCATTCCGCTGAAATATTTAATTTCCTTACTGTTCCATCTGTCAGGAATTTTTTGTCCGATGAAATCGTGGAAACGTTTTCTGACAGAATTTTTGCTATGACGGCCTAAGCGTAAAAAAAACTAATTTTCACACTGTTCCAACTTTTTTGGCTGCATTTTACGTATGGCTATAACTGGGACCTAAGGCTGATTATTGGTAAGCCTGAATGCCTATATGGCAATAGCAAAGGAAACAATTTTCAGCACGTCTAAAGAGGACGAAGAAACAGCTGAAAACAAAATATTATGCAACTGCAAGTGTCTAGTCAAAAGACGTCAACGTTGCTTCCGAAAATTCCATCTTGAAGCCGCGGATATAGCTATAACAGATATTTTTTTTTAACATTTTTAACAAACTGCGGCTTCATTGAAGGCCTTTTAATTGCGGGTATCGGATATCATGATGGCTCACTTGTAGCTACAGTTATTTGATATTGGCTATACCACTTTTGAACCATAATCCAAGCAATAAAACTCTAATGAAACAATCAAGGGGAATGCTCGCATTCGTCTTAAAATTGTAGTTGCCTTCCAAAATGCTGCTCAATTATAGAAACCTTTTCCTATGAGAAGTAACGCCGTGCGCTACTATTTTTTTTCTTACCTTTGTAAAATCTAACTGAGGCCACGGTTTTCTTTTCTTAATATCTTTGAAGGGGGTGCACTTGTATCGCGAGCACTTGATGTGCACCACGACCCCGATTTTATTTACCAAAGGAGTAAGGATCGTTGACCCTTCCAGAGTGAAATCTCCCGTAACCACGATTTTCAATTCATCTCTAGCAAAACTCTGCACCTTCCCAATGCGAACGAAAAATAAAAACCTCGTGACCTTTTCCCATTTTGAAGGACTAACTTCCCCTCCAGACCCCCACCCCCTTCCCCACTGACCATCTCGGCAGATGCAGTTCTACTTACTTTGTAAACTACCGGTCCGTTCATCCCTTCGGCAGAAATTCATTTCCAAATTTGTGAATAGCCACTTTTATGCACAAAGTTACTTCATTCCATTTGAAATCTGGCATTCCCTCCACCAAAGGGAACCTGAATTAATATATTTTGATAATTCATATAGCGCCAAACAACCAAAAGAATACGTTCTGCAAGTGCAGCGCACTTCGAGAATGGCCCTGCCATCGCCAACTATGCGCCATGGAAATAAAATTCTATTGCCCTCGGTATATTCAACTCAACTTTGGGTTCATCTGCGCCAGCATCTGTTGGTAATTTCGCTATTTCGATCGAAGTACGGCAGCTAACTGCAAGAAACTTCTTAACTGTACAGAGCCAACAATCGAATGCGTTCGCTAACCTCCCCCCGGCGATGAGTACACCATTTCATCTCGAAGGGTTCAACGAGGACCCGTGATAGAGAGATAAAGAGATGGCATTAGGACGATGATTACCATTGTCAAAGGAACGCTACACACAGGTGGAATAAGAAATGCTGGTGTACAGGAAATCCATGATGGGGCGTCTTTGCCTTCGACTCCTGAATCCATCTTAGCGCGCTGTTAGAGGGCACTTAGTTTCTTGTCCGCCGTCGCGACTCACCCTCACCCGCCGTTAAAAGGCTTTAGTTCGCTTTTCTGTTGGGGATTTCTTCGTCAGAGGTACTAGGATAAGCATTTCCATGCTCTAAGTGAATTTTCTTATTACATTTGGGGCGAACGACAACAACTGGGGCGACTCTCAGAAATGCATCCCATATAGCCTTCTACAAAACTGATGCAAACAAAGACGCCATCCAGGATATAGCTCTTTGGGGATGTCGAACAGATGAATGGATGGAATGTAATCATCTGCAGTCTCTGTTTGTCGCAAGTTATGAATTTGCTCTTTTTCTGTTCTTTAAAAAGTTTTATTCCTGCGGAATGGGATTACCTCTGGCACTGATGTCACTCGCACAAGTGACACGTGAGCTTCTTTGGCTACGCTACAAGACATAATATGGTCTCTTCCGTCTGCACTTTCGGATAGTTAATACGAGTATCCTTTGTATATGGCAACGGCACAGGATTTCAACTTAAATTGGTAACATTTAAAATTTACTTTTGTGAAATTAATTTTTAAAAATTTCAGGAGGGTGAATTTCGTTCTATAAGTATGACTTTCGAACTCAAAGAGATTGCAAAGGAAACGAGGATTATCATCAGGGGAGAGACAGTGCGAGCATTTTTATGTTATGCCCCATTTGAACTTACAAAGCCACCTTAACGAAATTGAGGACATAGAAGCAATAAAAGCGCTTACGCTGGGGACATTGTCCTAATTGAAAATGCATTTCGCGAAACATAAAATGCTCGTAAAAAAGATCCGGTAAAAAATTAAGCTCCTCCATCTGCGAGTCGATGGAAAATATATACTCTCTACTCTGTCCGCAGGAGGTGTGCAGAGGAAGAAAGCAATTCTCCAATGACGGTCCATAAAAAAATAACGAAAATGGAAAAATATATCAAGCTGGGGTGTGGGGGAGACGACGCAAGTTTTCTTTCGCCCCTCAGCTCAAAATTGTAAATTAAGCAGTTGGATGTGAATGGTGAATGGGAACGCAACCACACCCATGGCTTCGGTATATGCAAGGACTTGCTGGGGCAATTTAAGCGCAACTGGATTAGTGAAGATTTCAAATGGATTTTCAGAGGATTCGATTTAGAGTTTCGGACAGGGGTGTCTAGTTCGGAAATGACTGGTTGAAATCACCTAAAAAAAAGGTGAAAGTACATTACATTTGTCTCAAAGCTATTCAGTCACTTATACCATGTTCCCACCAACCGAAATCGCGAGATTTCGTAAAATGTTTCCAAATCTTCGAGGTTTCGCCATACATTATTGACGTGCCGAAATCTCGGGATTTCAGCGAAATCTAGTCGAAATCCCTTTGAGTTCATCCGCCCGTGAGAGGTTATCGAACCGAACAAGCCTACAGCATGAACTTTTGTTTATTTTGTGTTCATTTGTTCATTGCGTACGTCAAAATAATAAGCGCCAAAACAATCAAAAAAATAAAAAATCAAACAGCTGTTTGCCAGCCACTTCAAAATTGACAGCTTATGACTTTTGAAATCACTTCAACTCGGTGGGAACGACTTACGAGGTTTCAGTAAAAATTCATCGAAATCTCGCGATTTCAGTTTGGTGGGAACATGGTATTAAATGCAACACCGAGAGGATCTTAAAGCAAGTAGGCATATAAAAGGAAATCTTAAAGGTTACCACGATTTACGGAACTACGGAAATAGAATGGATTGAGTCGACTCTCCAGAGCGTTGGTTTCTTACCAGAAGAAGACTGAGTATAAAATATTGTGGAAATGTGGAGTTACAAAATAAATCATTTGCTAATAAAAAAACAGGGAAGTCCCTTCTGCTGATGGCAACTTTATCAAATCTTAAGGAAAAGAGGAAACTCTACTCTAACCATTTTTCTGACTCTGCGACTGTTGAACAGTTTCAAAAGTATTTTATGTTCAACATCGTTTAAGAATTTGGGAACTCATTTTAATATTAATAATTTATTTTCATTGCTTCAATACTCAATACTTCAATACTACTACTTTTGTCTAATTCACAAAAATTCACTTTTTTAGTATTAATAAATTCTGCTTTTGATAAAAGTGTTGCCGCCTTGATTTTTGGTTTTGATTTAAAAAATACACTTAAAGTTTTGTTGTTATAATTAAAATAAAATTCAATGTGAACTTATTTTAAATTTACAATCAGACTGTGCGTGTGTATACTTAATCGTATTTTGTTTAACTGTCAAAATGGTTTTGTAATAAAATAATATGGATGTTATAAAGGATCGTCAAATTGTTTTAAATCATTAAATCATTTAAACTATGAAATTTATTTAAAAGAGACTGACGTCCGTGTGTGCACGCATAACTCGAGAACGACGGACTCACGGATTTGGGGTTCATGGACTCGTATTGGCCCGACGAAGGACATGGGCTACTTTTCGTCGCGAAAACAAAACTTTAAGGGGATGGGGAACCGGACTTTGAGAAAAAAATAAAATGGATAGAAAAACGGCAGGTGTTACTTTAAATACAATCAAATTTTTTTTTAAAATTTGCAACAATGTTCTATTGACCGAATTTGGGCGGAACGAAGTTCGCCGGGTCAGCTAGTAATAATAAAAAATATAAGATCGTCTAAAATTGTAGAAAATTGTAGAGAGTTTTTCGAACGTTTATGCATCGTAGGAAAATTGACGTTGTTTCATTCAACTTTAAAAAAAATTTCAACTTTACCGTCTTAGATTATGGTGACTGCTCGAATCCAAATTCAAAATCAAGGTGGAGGACCAAAATATGTGGAAGGCATTGCATTCGCGCCAAAAGCCCACTTTTACGAAATCCATGTGGTTAGAAAACAAGGAAATGTCCTCAATATTACATACAATCTTGTGTTTTAACTTATTTTTCAAAAATGCTGACATTGCGCATTGACATTGTTCATGACAGTCTTTGTTATAAGCATACTCTCTTATTTGTTAACAAAGTATTTGTATAACGTTCGTTTTCTGTGAATCGAAGGTCAAGAGCTTTATGAGAGCTGGCCTTTACTGCTGGCATGTATTTTTTTTTTTCATTTGAGTGACTTTTAATAAAATCGGTGGATGTTGTCCAGGCTAAGATGGAGATATTCCGAGAATCATGGGCGGGTTAAGCATGCACGATTTTGATCGCTTTATTATCACTGTCGTTCCTATCCGACCAAAGGAAGTATCTGAAGGTGGTTTCTTGAACCTGTGTTTCTTAAAATTAAATTCGCTGTATTCAAGTTTGTTCCCTGTTCCTTTTTTTTTCTATACAGAGACTATTAGGTACCTACTTGAAGGTTTCATCGGGACCACCCAGAGACACCTTGCTATGTCAAAGTCTTGTACAGTTGGCTTCTCATTTAATATATGATAAACTGAGAGTCTCAAGTGAGTTCCTGTTTAATACCTAAAGTAAATGGCCGAAATGCTGGGGCCCACGAGTCTAGTCGCACACGAATATAGCGATAAAATCGGCTGTCAAGGCAAACAACAAGAGTCGTGCTCGTATACCAATAAATAACAACAACAACTAGAAAAACTTCAAGCATTCGTCTGGCATTCGCTTTGATTATGATGAAATATTTGCATGCCATTCCTCGGTACCACATCTCGGCACTCAATTTAATCAACAAACACCAACAATCTCACCGAAAGATATGTACCAACCGACCCGACACCGCCGACCGATAGCAACAGCACCACCCCCATATCCGTCCATGGATGCGATATACGATATGCTCGTATATAGTGTGAAAGAGCACACCGAGCTCATGGCTAATATTCTGCACAACCTCTGGCCCCGAAACTGTAGTCAAAGACTTCCATAACCCTCCGCCATGGATGTTAATTTCGGTGAACATGTCGTCTACATTTTGCCCCGCTCGGCGTGTTCCACCCCCGTTTAGACCAGATCCAGTTTGTCTATGTGTCTGTATCAGCCAAACTCAGCTCCAACATGCGTCAGGGAAGTTCTGCTTAATTTTCCTTCTATTATTCATAATTTTTCGCCTACATGACTGGTACACAACACAGACGACAATAATTGTGATTGTGTGTGTGTACATCATCCTCTTTGAGTGACGACTATAAAGAGAAATAATTATGGCAATAGTGTGGAAATGTTCGCATGACTTGATTACGCTCCCAGAGTAGGTATACAGTATACTAGCATACAACGAGACACATCCAGGCCATACACTTGTGCGGGAGGTGGGGGTGGAATCCATTTTCTCAGTGGCTTGGAGTTTCGTGTGTGAGAAGCTGTCAAAAATCCTAACTCGCTAATGTTATCATTGTAATAAATTCATTAGCAGAACAGAAACACTGACTCTACACTTCCCTGAGCGCGGCTGCTGGCAGGAGCAGGCGAGCCAGACCCGCAATTCAATTCCAACTGACTGGTGGGCTGGGGCTGAGGCTGGGGCTGGGGCTGGGGATCATCCCGAACGTTACCAGAAGCAGTTCTTTGTGTGTTGCATTAGGCTTGGCGGCGGTCGGTGGCTGAAAGCTGCGAGCTTGCTACAGGCGAGCACAAATATATTCCACCCGGAGTGATGGCGTCGATATAGTGTTCGTCTTCCTTTCCATTTGAGTGCGCGCCGCATATACGGGAACGGCAGCGCTTCCGCCGCACCATTGCATTGAATGCAAAGTCAAATATTTTCTGCGTCATTTTAAATGGCATTAGCTCGGTAGCCCGCTCACTTGTGAGACTACTTCCTGTGCCGGAGAACGTTGGCTACATCCTTGCACTTCCCCAATCTATCTGCGATGTGAAATGAGCGTGCAACGTTCCATCTATTAGCTTGTGTGGTTGTGGGTTAGTGTGTGTATGTGTGATAGGTATTCGCAGCTCGCAGGCTTTACATTACCACTTGCACCTCAGTCAGTGCGCTCAGTGGGTGAAGTAGTTGAAACTGGGAGTTACGAGACGGAAAGATTTGCTGAAAGGACCTCCACAGCCACACATGCGGGTCGCTTAAATGTGTTTACGTTATGCTCTTTGTTGTCGAAATGAATAAATTATTGGTTTCGAAATGGTTGTGTAGCTGCTGATGCCAATGCCGACAAGGACGACAACTGTCGTTGGATTTGGAATCATCGTCGTAGTCGTAGGCAGCTGAGGAGTGGCAGGCAGTCTCGCTGGCAGGATGAGTGCAAGTTGTCATAAGTTCTCTGCAGATAGTATTATATATCCCGATTGGGTGTGTGCATCTTATCTATTGAAGAGCAATAAAGGGGCTATGAATTTTTCAATGGATTTCATTTGCGTTTCTCTGTCTGTAAACACTGTGTAGCGTGTAACATGATAATCTCCTGGTTTTAATGTTGTTAAGCCTACGTCATGGCGCGCTGTTTACTGGGGTATTATGAGGTCTTAATCAATGTTTCACATGGCTACGAAAACAAGGGAAATTGATGAGAGTTGTAGGTATGTGGGTGCGGCAAGCTCACGGATTTTGAGTGCGACACGTTTTTGAATTGTATTATATCAACTGAGTGACATAGTCGAATGGGCAACAATAAAGCGATTACAAGTTGCTTGCCGCTGCCATTCTTAAGATGAGTTACATTGTATAGGGCTTCTGGAACGGTGGTTACAAATTGAGCCGGTGAAATTACTTCATGTATATAGGATATCCTATTCATGTAGGTACATTATTACAAAACTCAACGCCTGACTATTTGTTTTTCTGCTTAAAAATCGAGTGTTACTCATTCATTTGATAGTTTTTTTTTTTCTCCAGACTCCCAGGAGCGTACTCTGGCAATGCTTTAGTACACTTTTGTGCTAGAAGAAGGCGCCTCGATGTTGGAAGCATACTGAATCAATAGAAAGATATTTTACAGGTCATCAGAGGTACCTATAACCTCAAATCCGGAGCGCCCAACGTGCCTTGAAGAAGATTAGAACATCAAAATGTGAATGCGCAGCTCTTTAAGGGATTAAGAAGAAAGGACACGGGACAATTGACATCGAGAAATCCTATCTTGGTAGAGGATCTGCGAGCGTAATTTGTTTGATGACAAAATAGATCTACTTAGTTGACGTACCTAACTCAACCTGGCGTCATGTTGTGTATTCTGAAGCTGTCAAATATTTCTCCCCCCTCGACACTAAGGTATTTACATTTAATTTAATCCAATGATTTTGACATTTCAATGTAAACTGGACGACCATTAGTAGAACTGCCGCAACTGTATCCCTTCGCTATCTGTCGGAAATGTTTTTTATATCAAATTTAATTCGACCGAACTGGGCTGGGGCTGGTGAAATAAACATCACGCCATCGTCACATAAAGATGGGACACAGTTCAAGTGGAAGCAACGTCACGGAAACAGAGCGCACAAAACTAATAACTTTTCAGGATAACTTTTGAACTTTTTAACGGCAACGTGAAATTTTCTCCCATTCAAATTTAAATCGTGATGACAATTATTTCCGATGTGGTTGTTGGAACTTTTCTCTGTTCTGTGTTCTGTGTTCTCCCCCGGCCCATCATCACCCTAATCCACTACCATTCTCAAGTTCTTTTTAAAGAAGCCTACACACACCCAAAACCACCCGTCGGCGTCGTCACAAGTTCGTGCAAGGGCAACATGCACACAGGAGGTAATTTTCGCGTTTGGAAGCATTTTGATGATGAAAGTGCATCCGGCAGGTTTACATAGATGGCGTTTTCATAATTCATTTTCCGACAGACGGCATTTCGTAATTTGCGGCAATTTCGCTAAAACGAACTGCCGACAATTGCCTGAGATCAATTTTTTTTGTTTTTGCTTTGTTGCTGGCTTTGTCTAGTTCGTGCCGAAGGAAAAGTTTCGTGGTTCAAGCCACCGCGCAAGGAGCGAGTCAGATGGATAAATTTCTTGAGTGACAGTTGGAGGTTTATTTGGCTTACATTTGAGGCGATGAATTGCTTAGTTTCTCTTTATTGTAGACGAAAATACACAAAAAGTTTGAGACCTGTCATGGTAGTTACTTTGCGTTGCAAAGTGCTCTCTTCCGAAGTGTGCAGATGAGTCTGCACGCTGTGGGTCTTTTTTTTTTCGCTTGTTACAGAAGCGGATTACGGAGATGCCTCTGCGTTAATCCAAAGTCCCTCAAACACAATAACATCTGTTACCAAAGACATCAATTCATGGCGGACTATTTGGGGGAATATTTTCCGTTTGCAAAAAGTACCAGTGTGTATGATCGCAATTTCCCCTGAAAAAAGAGCACACAAAGCGAGTCCCAATGCTAGCGGCACAAAAAGCCAACACGAATGCCATATCGGGTATAAATCCTATGAAGACATCGCCGCATTTAAGGTTCGGATTAACAAACAAAACTGGCACTACGGTCGGTCTTGCAGTGGCAACGGAGCAGCGTCCATGGCCGGATTTCTGTTTAATTCCAGAAAAAACACAGCAAAATTAAAATCGCTTTGCCAATATATATTGCTCCAATACGACAGAGAAAATCCCTTTGTGCGAGATTGCGTCATCGACGTTGTTTCTACTGTACACAGAAGTGCATGCTTATCTTTTGGAAAAATATCCCGAATAAAGAAGGATTCCGGCTGGAGAGCTGGACATTAAAATAAATACATTCCTTTGGTCATTCGTTTTAATTTGCCGAATGTGGCTAACGAGCGAATTGTTTGATTGTGCAGTTTCGGCGAAACAATTTATGTGTCGGATGTTTGCAGAGGGCAGCTATTCGAACTGCATGTCAGCCCCCAAAGGGATGGGCGAGGAAAAACATCCCCAAATAATTATTTAATCAATCTGATCGCAATAATGGAGAATGCATTTAAAGCGTGACTTGCTTCAGTGAATTTAAAAGAGCTGCTACTCCTTCAGAAGTTTATCGACAGGATATTATGTTGGACAAACGATTTCTTCAAGGAGCTAATTTAATGGATGGATCATAATTTCGATATGAAGCTTATAGCGCCACTTGATGAGATAAACAGAACTTTGGTAATTACCATGCGTGTTAGATCGTTGTTGGACTAATTTTTTAATACGTTTTTAATGACTTTTGTTTTTATATCTACCGAACCGTTTTTGAATTCTTAAATAAGCCTTTTTCGACACATTTTAAGACACGCTTTTGTTTGTTTTTATTTTGTTTCTTCCTTAAGGCGTTTTGCATTTTTTGATGCATTTTGATCGACTCTTTCCAATTGTTTGGGGTGCGACTTTTCAACTATTTTTGACTGTCTTTTTCTGGCGTTTATTGTTGCGTTTCTTAAGCTTTATCAACTTAGAAACGGACCAAATGCATGTTAAAAGGAAGTTCTTAAAAATGCTTGAAAACGTTTCAAGAAATAAAATGAAATCGCTTCAGGATGCATCAAAAACTCCTGTTCGTTGCGATTCAGTCGAAATTTACAAAGCTTCTTCACGCCCGCTCTATAATTTTCCAGGTGAGGAGTTATTTATTTATAATAAATTTTAATAGCTTTAACACTGTATCTTTTTACGTTTAGTTTTCTTTTTACAGTTTCTAATGGTGTTTTATATATAAATTGTTTAGTTTTAGGTTAATAATCTGGATGCGTTTTTAAATTGATTACAGTTTTAAGTTAATTCACGTTTTAAGTTAAAGCACTTGGTCTTTCGCCCTCAAGATTGAAATCAAAAAGAAAAAGAAAACGTGACGATGTGCGATGAGCCAGTGGCGGCCCTAGATTGAGGGGAAAAATGTTGGCGATTTTCGACTGAAAAAGGGGAAAAAAATCAAGAAATCCCTGTAAACCGTAAATTGTTTAGAAATTAAACTAAAGCAAAGTTTCGGTACGAACAAATTTCAAAGAATGAATTGCATATATTAAACAGGTTACATTTTGTTATATTTTTCATATGAAAACAAGTGAAAATCTCACTTAGGGGAAAAACGGGGATTTGTTTTCGAATGTAGGGGAAAACGAATGCTTTTGCTGATAAAAAACAGGGAAAAATAAATTTCACAGTTTGAGAACACTGGCGATGACACTTGAAGACGTTTCATAAAAAGTTTTGTTCGTTGCTACCAAATTGATTCGAATGGTCCGGCCAAGTTGGATTACAACCCATTTAGAACCAAAATAAAAAAAAAACCCTGAAGAAGCCTTCAAAAATGCTTTCAAAAACTTTGAAGGACATACTCAAACGCTTTAAAAAAGACTATATGTGCTTCAAAAAAGAACTTCCCTATAATATGCATTCAACATTAGTTATAACAAGCTCGATGGGACGGGAGAATTTGTTCGTTACATTTGGTATTTCGTTATAACCGATTTTCCATGTTTTTTTTTCTTTATATAGAAGTGGACAGTTTTTTTTTTTTTCAAAATTCTTCTTAATTTTATCGCTGTCTTTAAAAATGGTAGAGATTGTTGAAGCCGATACAGAAAACTCTGCAGCCAAACTTATATTCGAAACACCATCGAGCCTTGAAGTTACTATACAGATTTTTCTTCAATTGTTAAAACTCTACGTTTTGAACCCGTTTTGAAAAAGAAGGAACACTTAACTTTCCTTTATATTTATAAGAAATGACTATTCCATTTCCTCTCAAAAATAGAATGCAAATTTCGCATAAAAGACGAAAAATTGGAAATTTTCAACGCCTCCTTATTAATTTTTTTTTGTACTGGTCGTTATAAGCGATAGGTTTTTAAATAATCCATTTAAAACTGTTCGTAATAAGTGATAATTTATTGAAACGATATCGTTGAAAGCGATATTCGGCTAGTACAGTTTGTATGAACCTCTGCCGGGACTGCAAGAGAAGTTCGCAATAGCCGAGTTTTCGTTATAACCGATTTTTACTGTATCGTGTATCATAATAAAAATGATACCGAAGATTGTCGAAAATGAACCACAAAACAATTCAAACACGGTTCAGAAAACTTGTGAAAAACGCACTATAAAAATTTAAATTTAAATCGCATTTCGAGCAAGTTAGCCTTAAGATGGTAGAGATGGTCACAAGACTTTAAACGTAGTTTTCATTGGTAGTAAGGTAAGTTAGTCCATAAATACAATAACCCCCTCAACGACAGACTAATAGACAAATTGCAAAAGCAATGAAAGAGCATTTTTAATTGCAGCAAAAACTACTAGGAAAAGGCCCGAGCAACGCTGTGCAATCTCAGCTTGTATTCTTATAATTTCCTATGCTTCAACGCAAAGGCCTATTAAGATTCCTGCGGATAAACTATAGTTTATTCTGGTTTTGTGATACAAATGCTGAGCTTTTCAACTCCATTCTGAAGGAAAGCTAAAATGCACAAGAAAAAAACAAATTTCAAAGACCTCTACAAAAAGACTCCAACCTTCTAAGTTAACAGAAATTCGCGTGACTTTCAGATCTAAACTTTCAGGTTAAAAATACAAGCCACAGTGTCAATTGCAACTGTTAATTGTGTACAGTATATTTTATTTCTATTTTAACGTATACTTTTTTTCCAAATCAAAGAAGCGGGTACGCCGTCAGCTTAAGCAAATATCTCCCACAAACTGATCCCTTTGAGTTACCTAAAAACCTTTTACACCAAAATAAAAAAATCCGTATTTGCTTTTAATCTCGCAAACAAGGCAATCTGCAAAGAACCCCTATCACCTATGGGAGTGTGGGGTTAACCCCACGGCATGCGGGAATACATTAAGTGAAACCAATCTGTCAATGGAACCATTTTTAACAAAATAAACATAAATAAAGTGTAGAAAATAAATGTGTTTACGGGAAAAAAAAGGCACACAATAATGCTACACCATTACGGGTGTCGGTCCTTTGAGAATCAAGCGCGCACAATAAGTACACAGGCACACACATGCCTTTGTTTAAACAAACTAACCAAAACCATGTGTCACTCCAGATGACATAATATAATTCATTAAAAATCGTTTCATTCCCTTCTCCCACTCCACTTTCTTCCATTGTCATCGAAAGCAAAAAAAAAAAAAAAAAACATTCGCACACGCAGAAAATATCTGTTTGTGCGTCCTTTCTGTTGCATTTTTGTTCTTGTTGTTATTGTTATAAGTTTGCCACAATTTACAGCCCCTCGTGGACCAACTACACGCTTATCTCATCCGTTTTCGCACATAGCCCCGATGAACGTTCGCGTCGCGTATATAAGCCAGCATTACGCAGCGGCACGAATCCTCTGTCCATTTTATGATAATATCCAAATTAATTAACTTGGACTTCGGGACGATTTGCATTTTTATTACCAATTTTTTTGCGCCACCGTCTCCTGCCGTCTGAGCTTGAAAGAGCTGCACCGCGTACCGGATCCAGGACCGTTCGTACAACATTTTCATTTTTGCATTATTATCAATTTTATATTTTACGCGGAAAAAAAAATCCTCCTGCGAGCAGGAAACACATTAAGTCGGTGAAATTAATTACTGTTGACATGAGTTTCAATAATTTAATATAAATAAATAGTTGTACACGGTACAGTCGTGCCAAATTGACAGAACGAAAGAGTGGGAAATTATCATTATCGGGCCTTAAACAGATAATGCACATATTTTTCCAATTTGAGGCTCGGAATAGCTCCTGATGGGGGGTTTTTTTTTCATTCGACACCAATGAAGGTTGCGCCAGAGCCAGCGGGACAAGCCAAACATTTGGTCAACGGTACACTTGACAGCCGCGATGCTGATAATTTACGGAACTTAAAAGTGTGATAAATCGCATATTTGAGGGTGGTTAACAAGCTTCACCATGATGGCTCTGGGCACGAGATGGGGGTATATTGAAATTTATTCATTTGACAGTTTTATGGTGGAACGGGTTATTTAAGAGCATAGCTTTGACAAGTCAATATTATCAGCGTAAGCAGATTTTATGTACGCAGTTTACGGTTTTTGCTTATTGTTGTAAACGATTCGTTCGAAAAGATATATGGGATTTAATAAACTTATGATTTACTGTCGTTGCTGGGGCATCTGTTTATGCTTCGTTGAGTGATCGAAGTGGCTGGTGCGTTTGCACTTCTGACGAGACCGAGAGGCCTTCGATATCTTCGCCAGCTGGCTCTTCTATAAGCTGACCAGATCGGGCATTCAAAAACCTTTGCTATACATGATTTATGACATGCTTATGGGAAAGAAGTTCGTTGTCAAAGCTGGCAACGTGACTTCGAGCAGAGTTTTCCTTAATTAAAAACGGCTTACAACAGGGTGTGAGTTAATTCTCCGGTCCTGTTTAATATTTAGAAAAATGATCTGGTGGGTTCCCTCAGACATGCTATAGCGTACGCAGACGATTTAGTGGCGTACTGGTCAGGACTAAAAACCGAAGTCATCAACATCCTTCTGCAGCGTGACTTTGAGCAAATTAAGAGGTATATTGCGATGATTGGAAGTTGAAAATCAATTTCCAAAAATCGGAAACTATCTTGCTCAGGACTCCAATGGCTGGGGCCTGTAGGGATACCAGAAAAAACTGGAGAAAATTTACAATTGTTGGGCAGCAGGGGCGACCATTGGCGGTGAAAAACGTGCTTAGGTATCTTGGCATCTGACTCGACCAGTATCTGTCATGCTTGTCTTGCTGGGGCTAGAAGGGCCTACGCCCTGACACGAAGACTGTTTCGCAGCAGGCAATTTGATTCCAGGGTGAAGGTCATTTGCTACGTGGCCCTTAAAAGCCTTTCATCGCTTGTGGCTGCCCTTTATGGAAAAGATTCGGGTGTTTGAGAGACAATGTGTCAGTGCCTGTCTAGGGTTGTTTAGAACTCCTGAAACTCAGTACATAAAATACTATCCCAACAGGACCCTATACAATGGGGCTCGACTGAACAGGATTGACAATTTCCTTATTGAGGTGATTCGGAGGCACTTTGCAAGGGCGATGGCCAGTGATAATAACCTGATCTCAGGGGCTTACTACCCCAATTTAATGTACCACGAGAGAACTCTTCGGTCTGGCTCTATCCCGCCTGAGGCATTCCTTCATGTAGACATGAAAGGGTCAGTCCAGTCAAAAGATGGGGTGCCGGTATTGTACCACTGCCACCGCGACGCGAGGGATTAGCGGCTCATCCACGACGGGTGCGCCGCCAATGCTCAGAAGGTCCTCCACCGCAATTGTGGAACGGGACAAAAGTGATAATCAAGTTCACCGAATTTTGGTGGCTTGGGGAAGAGATGAGGGCGGACACGCTCTCCCGGGCATGTGCGCTACTTACGTAGTATCCTCCTTAGTTTTGAGCTAGATATTAAGCTAATAGGTTTAGGTTTAGAGTAGTGGGGTTTTGGGAGGGGCCGGGCTAGCCAACATGAACAGTGCTTCCGAGGCTCGACCGACACTTATAGCCTCGCTCGAGTCTCGGCTTCGCGGGTGAACCCTTGTTGGCGGCTGATAGGCGCCCATGGACGCAATCAGAAAACTTTTTGACCTACACAACTGCACAGGGAAATAAGCTTCTTACCACATATCCCCCAAATGTGTGTCCCTAAAGCTGATCGGCAAAAATTTGATCAGGCTGGATCTCCTTCGAACAAATATTCAAAATAAGTTCCATTTTGGAAACGACTCGGGAAATCGAGATCGACACCCAATAGTCTATCATTGACTTAAGGTTTGACAGCATGCGAGTCCCTTCCATATAAGCAGGATGACGTTGGCTGCTTCACAACATCCAGTAAAAAACACAATCCACATCCGAAAGATGTCCGTAAAGCTCCTTCCATACAATCTTTGTTCGCAGAAACACCTAGCCTACAGTTTACGTTTACGTTACGTTAACTATCTCTGGCAAGTATTATTATAGATAGTTGAAATGTAGACTATCTAATTAACAATTTTTGTGTCCATAGGTATGGCTCCGTAACACATTCCCACAGCGAAGTAACTTCCCAACTGTCGGTCGTAAGTCGGGGAGTCTTCCTTTTAATTGAGAAGAAACGAAAAACCACAGCAGCATCTTAAGCTTCCGCAGAGGAATCCGATTAACATAAATCTGCAACCACATGTATCTGCATCTGCATTCACCATTTATGTCAAGTTAGTTTTTTATTGCAAATAGATTCAAAAATAAGTATCTATACATCACCTTTGGATGGGGCTCGAACAATAACAATAACAACAACACCAGATACAAACACCACCATAAGATGCATTACTTGCAACTGCACCACACCACAAATGAATATGCACTGCGCATAGACCACAAAACCCCATAAAGAGAACGCACCACTAAACGAGGACACTCCATTATTGTTAGTCCTGATTTATTAAGCTCGTCTCACAATGATACTGATAAAATATCTCGGATATTATTGCGGTGCTCTCTTTCTTTTTGCTGCTTTGCTGGTGTTTCCAAGTTCTCACTGACAACCCCCATCCCCCATGGAATGGGTGTGATGATTTTAACAGATCCAATTTTGCATTTCTTCGTGTCCTGTCTATCTGCGTGTGCTTGTGTGCGTTGCGGTTGGATTCAAGCTTCGGTATCTTCAAGCTTCCTCTTCCATATATGAAGTCGAGCCCCTTGGGGAAAACACACACAAGTCGTACGTGATTCAATTATAAAATTCGTTATTCGGAATCGACAAAAAATGTATTTCGTTACCCGACTGAGAAGCGCATAAATTTCACCTTAAAAAAAGGACCGATGTAGGTACGCCGTCCTAGACTAGGCAACATGTTTGAATTAGTTTTTTCTTTCATTTGTAGATTGGCGAATTCAATGTCCTTTTATTGCACTTTCTTGTGTAGCGGGTGCGAGGGAGACAATGTACGCGGTTATGGGTGTGCATATTAAATGTCTTGTCTCGTGTCCTTTTTCCGGTGACTCTGCTATGACTATATATAGCAGGACTCAGGGGAGTATAATTTACTAGGACTCACTTCTTGCGCACGAATTATATGATATATTGCAAAGTGCGTCAGGCGATGCCTATTGCCTCGCTCCTTCGACTGTCAGCAGGAGGGGGGTAGGGCAACAAAAAAAAATCTCAATATGTGTCAGTTTTATGCGAGTTGTTCGTTTTTTATTCGCGACTCGGTTTTTCATTAGATTTTCGCATCACGTGTTGATTTATGCCCGTTAAAAGTGGAAAAACGATGGCGGGTCGCATATGTGCTCAGGCGGCGCGCTACTGTGAATTGCGTGTGTTACCAGATTTTTGTCTTTATTGTATGCGGGTGAGATGCGAGACAGATGTTGGTGTGTTGCTTGAATTAAGTACGAGATTTAGCGAGAGAGAGAGAGAGAGAGAGCTTGTCCACAAACCAGTCTATTTGACTTTGTTCGAGGGAGAAATTTGTTTTTTCCTCGCATGTTATTGAAGAACGGAATTCGATAAATCACCGTATTGGCAGTCGAAGTTGGTTTTGGCGGGAGGAGGACGCGAATGCAATGATGACAAGTAAATTGTTGTCAATTTTGTCAAACTTGCCGATGTTGGTTATTGGATTGTTAGTAGGAAGTGTTGACTTACTGATCTGTTTAAGGTCTGTTCGGATGGTAGTGTGTTTTCCTTGCGGTAGAGGTCGCTGAACTCATTCGTTCTGATTGTAGGTGAACCGATTAATGGGCTACTCTTGTGGAGCAGGCAATTGACGCTGAGGTTCCGGCTACATCTTCGAGTTAAATTACTGTATACACTCGACCAAGTCATCTTCCACTGCCTTGAACAGTTTTGGGCCAGCCAGTAGGCTTCATGGACTTGAGTTTGAATATTGTTTAGCTTACTGGATGGAAGTACGGATAGTTTTCAGATATGGTGGTGGAAAATGCTCAACACTGACTGTGACTCTACTGCAAGGTTTTCTGCCTGAGCTCAACAGGTCCCTATGTGAATCTTGTGGGCTTTGCACGGTCTTTTTATCTGTGGTAGATTTCCAAATATTTTTATTTAAAAACCTCGGAACGCGAGGTTTTTGTGCCCCATCTTTAATCGTCTAAAAAGCCGATGTTCCTCCGTTTACTTTTCACTTTTGATCGTTGAGCGTAGAAGCGGGGCTCTTGAACTTCTCTGCGGCGTTTCTTTGCTGGAAAGTTTTGTTACAAATTCATTATCATTTAGGTTGTTGGGTCTCAGGTTAGGCATATCAAGGATACGACACTGCTCTTCAGCAATTAGTGCTGGCTTCATAGGGTTTCTTAATACTTTGAGGGATCGGCGAAGGATATGGTGGTTTCTTGTGCGACTACAACGGTTTTTGGAGACATCCGCAATCGAACTTTATAAAAATGTAGCAGTTGGGAAAGATCGAACATCTAAAATACTGAAGAGTGCGATCGAACAATGACGCCAGTCTTATGATCTTGATGTGACAGGTTTGTTACCGTACGAATGATGAGGTGCAGAAAACACCTTCTGCTGGCTACATTCCCTTTATGCCTCGTAAGAAAGTCAATAAGCCAAAGCTCTTTTAAAAGTGTGGTGTTATTTCGGCTCGTCTTTTGCAGTCTTACCACTAAAGATGTTCTCCTTGAATATTTTGGCGTTAAAATCACCGAGGACAATGTTCAAATTTTTTCTTGAGGTTCGCGTAGAATCAGTTACTTTCATCTATGGGGGCATGAGCGCATTTCAGGCAGATATTTGATAACATTAGCCTCGAATCTGACTGCCGTAAGATGAACAGTCAGTAGGCACTTTGTCGATAGCTCAAAATGTTGCCTATTCAGGGTTGGGACATTTAACTTGATGGTCGTTCTACTTCTCCCGTTTTGCAGAGCACAGCAAATCCAAATGATTATCCAAAATTTCCTGGTTGCCTTGTAACCAGCCGAAGGGCCTGTCGTTTAATTAACTCTAGGACAGTGGTTTGGTATTGTCCACACCGGAGTTTCGATGATCTTGCGCAATGTTTAGTTATCCTCCAAAAGAATAAGGGGAACAACTCGAAAAAACATGTTCCCGTAACTTCCTCTTTCAAAGAAAACGCTACAATCATTCCAACATCCCCTTATGCACCAAAGGCCATGATATCTCTTTATGGCTTGATGTATAAAAAACTATAGCTTTGTAGACCATCATCTGTCACCGTCTCGTCATGCACTGCTACCCGGAACCGAACTAAGTTATGAATTTAAATGTCCCACGTTGGCCCACATTAAGGTTAAACAAAGCTTCCCGCACGTCGTTTCACCGTAGTCGAATCTCCACCCTCAACTCCCTCTTTGGTCATGCAAATTTGAACAATTTAAAAGCTCCCCCCATATTAACCTATATCTGATGCGTTTTCCCTTATTAATAACAGGTTTAACCACCGCCCATATATAGGTACTCACATACTATATCCAGAACATCAAACAAAAATAGACGCGCAAACCTTTTAGTTGGACAAAATTAATAAACGCTATCAACGGGTACAGGAAAAAAAAGGAAAATACCCCCATCTAGATGGATTGTCACTCGACGAGCGATTCCACTAAAAATGGTGATTAAAACGCAAAGGCTTTTTAGCTTGACAGATCAACTGCACTTCGCAGTCATGCCAGTGAGTCTCAGTTTTAGTTAGGCAAGTTAGGATGATTTACGAGCCACAGCTAATCTTTATTAAGTGCACTTTGGCATATTCGCAACCCCCAAATATATACTCGTATACTACACCCCATTGTTTGTGGTGGTAATGGTGGCAGAAATTCAGTGATTTGTTACCCTTTGCCAGAACGTTGCAGTTGGCCTAACTTTTCCAATAAAAAATATTTAACTATATTTGCCAGATATGTGTGATGCAAAGTTTCCAAACTGCAAAACGACTGTTATTCTTGTGTATTAAGTTTTGTAGCAAAAATTAGAGCCTGCGACTTGCTATTCCAATTCAAGGTGCACTTTTTGGCTAGTAGAGTCATGCTATGATGATGATTTCGCAATCGAGCTATGGCTTTGGTGTAATAAATTCGGAGAACTTCCATAACAACAATCTGCCGGTTTATGACTGCGTTTCGCTTTTCGATTTTGAACGTACAAGTCGTTAATTTTCATTAAGTCAGTTCAAAGTTAGGGCGCTGTGAGTATTCTCTACAACTAGGAATGCATAAACTCCTCCAAATGGCTTGCTTAAAGAGAAAGACTAAAAGAAAAGCTGATGTATGTCTCTAACATGCAATGGAGAAATTTAAAATGGAAACCCGGTAATGTTACATCCACCCCTCCTCCCCCCACCCCATCCAACTTTTTTATTTTGGCATTGATTCTTTAAAGTGATCCATGATTCTGAAAATAATTAGGTATAAGTAAATGGGTAAGGGGTCAAATCCAATCAATTGAAATCAAAAAATAACTAAACCTCTTCAACTCTGCTTACTTTTCTACCCTCGCATAAAATTTGCAATCATTCGAGATTTAAAGGATTTAAAATGTCCCCTTACATTGGAAGGGTGGTCGTGTACCCTCCTATAGTTCTTTCTTTTGACATGTTGAGATACGTATTTCATTATCAGCATTTTAAAATACTTTTACTAAGTTCCAATTGACCAAAAAAAAAATGTGTTGCCCCCCTAAAATGCGCGCAAAACTTACTTAGTTATACTTTCTTTTTCATATCGTGTAAAAAACCCTGTCGAATTTGGTTGGATCTTAGAAAATGTAAGCCCTTAGCGAAAGTGAAATCATGCACTTTCCCCTCAAAAAGGGGCTAGAGGGGTCATTATGTAAACGGAAAAATATGAGTTTAATAAGTATTACTTCTATATACATACAACGTTTAGATTAATACGACCCACGGTCATTGAGTATAGGGTTACCAGATTGGAAACCAATAAGAAAAGGGGGACTTTGGACGCATTTTAGAGGGAACGTTTTGAGAATGCGGAAAAAAAGCCTTAACGTTAGGATTGACAAATCGTATTATTTTAAATTAAATAAAAATCCATACTTCATAAAACTGGTTCAAAAAAAGTTGTAAGCTATGCTTAGGTTAGAAAGGGCAATGAGCGAGTAGAGTCTAAAACCTCTAACCTGCAATCGGGCCAATCGTGCGACACAAGTTGTAGAGGTAGCGAATTATTTATGATTTGTATACTCATTCAAAGAAGAGCAGCTTCCCTCAAAGGGTTTCGAATTAAGACACTTTTAGCCTTTAAACTTGTAATGCGAAAATTACTGGAACAAGATCCACCATACCGATTTGTATTTATTTTGAAGTCGCGTCGATCACTCTGCTCTGCTTTGACATTGGAATGTGAAAATGATAATTCTTGTTTTTGTAACTAGACCTAGATTCGGAAATTAAAAAACATTCATTTCTATTACTTTCTTCTAAAAATTCCGACACTCCACTGCTGCATTCTACCTTTCTCAGTTCATCGAAATATCATTTATACGAGCAGTCTCATGCTCGAACTGGCAAGACTCATATGATTATTTAATAATGAAGTTGGTAGTTCAACAAACGACATTAAGTTTTGTGTTAACTAGACAGTTACTAGAATGTATTTTTAAGTCTTATAGACTTCCATTATTGATTCGTTCAATATTATGCAGTCATTTCTTTTGAAATTTTGACACGGAACTCCAAGAAATGGCCCAATTCTGTCGCTTTTACCCATTTCCTTATTTATATTTATGCAGAAAAACTATTTTTAAAGAAAAGTATAAAATTGTGGTGGTTTTTCGCGAAGAATCGAAGAAACTACAATTGATTTGAAAAATACACTTAGACTAGGGTCAATTTGAAAAAATTAAACACTCAATTAGGACTTCACTTTGTCTTTATCAATCTATGTGTATATTTCCATTTACCTACAAGATTTCACAGAGCCCTTTTGAAAAAAACTTGACTATGACTCCGAACATTGGAATCGACTAATATAAAATGGTGTATCAAAACTATTTTTTTCAAAATTCTCCTTTTCTACATTTGACTTTCAAAATTCTGAAAAGCAATAAAAGAGGGCTTGGAAAATATTCCAAAGTGCGAGCTTTATAACATTTTCCAAACCTTCTTTTATTGCTTTCAGAATTTTGAAAAGCATACGTTTAGACATTATTTTCGTTTTTTAATTTTTATTGTTTTCAATCTCAATTTTTATTTTCTTTATGAAATTTTAATTTTTTTTTAATATTTAAATTAAATTTTACTGTTTTTTTTTTTTTTTTAATTTTAATATTAATTTGCATAAAATTGTTTTTTAATATCTGCCTTTGCTTGTAGAATTTGTTGCTTGCTTTAAATTTTTGTTTATATTTGTTAGTTTGAAAAAAAAAAAAAACACAATAAGCTGAATTTTTTTGCTTCAAATTTGAAAAGCTGAATTTGTTAAGACAGAACTTCGAAAAACTGAATTTTCGTCTGAGAAGACAGAATTTCGACCTTCTTCCCTCTAATGTCCTAGTAATCGAACTTCCAGTGATGCAGATAGTTTTTATGCGACCCGTAACTTACCTTATATTTACTGCGGTGTTGAGAATCAATCATCTTTGTACTGTATTTTTGGCATTCCTTAATGACCGTGTAAGGTTCATAGCTTTGAAAATTGTGAACTTCTCCTATCTGTATTGACGCTCGTTCCGCAAACCTTTGGAAAATCCCTTTCCTATACCTACCCAGTAAAACTATGAATGAGGTGCCATCACGCTGAGATCTGTGTCATAAATGCCCGCTTTATATCAAAGTGCGGTTGGACAGAGTTCCTCTACGTTAAAAAAAACTCCTCCGATGATTGCGCTGTTAAATGTAAAACCAATTTGAATTGCATGAATGTTTGTAGAAATAACATCCTCAAAGTGTGGACTACCATTTAAAGGTTACTGCTCATTCGTGTCCTGAATTTCTAAAACTCCTCCAACCAAAAGCGTTACCCACAAAAGAGCATCTTGAATCGTGGTCGAGACCACCGCTAAAACTGGGAAAAAAAATTAATTTTTAATTTTATAACTTCATTGCCATGTCGGACACGTATCGACATTAAGGAGACCAAGCGAAAAGGCAAAAACTAAACACCATTGAAGGTGGGAAGCTGTTAAATAATTCTGCGGCACACCATTCATTAGGCTTGCAATCTGCAGCACACTGCTCTTGCATGCTCGGTGGCGTGGAAACGTCAGTCTCGCTATAATTTAATTAAATTTTTTTGACAGCCAAATTAAGTCTTATAATGTTACCCTGTCCGTAATTGGCGTCATTATTCATTCATCTTTCATTATGATCTAATTGACAGGTTAATTACGGAATTATTTGTGTGTATGGCTGTGTGATTTTTTTTTGGGATAGGTAAGAGAGAACTTTCAATTCCAATCACAGGAACAGAACAGCGGAAGCCTGTCTTCCATCACAGACACAAGGATGACATTTTTATGAAAGCATTTGTCCCACTATAGACTGGTTCGACACACTCAATCGATACAGCTCTATTTGTCGCCTACCATCGAGAGAGAGGGAGAGTCTTCTCAACGACGACAACAACGGCACAAACGAACGACATCATACCTGGATCGATTGGGTATATGGCGGGCGCTGCGGCGGCAAAAGGGCGGTGTGAAAAAATAATCAGTTCCATTGCGACATCTACCCTCCGGAAAGGCATCAGTTACGCTGACTTTATTGTGTCAAGTTGATTAATGGTTGTACTATTTACTTGCACTTGGAGTGGCAGCGGCGGCACAGAAAGAAACGTCCTCCACATTCCTTTTGCAAGATGGCATCCCATCGTAAGCACTGCTTCACGGATGGGGGCGGTGGTGGTGGCGGCAGCGGTTACCAATCCATCCAATATCTCATCAGCAGTGTCTGCTTACATTTATCCTCAAATTATCATCAACCCACGGTGGGTTCGAAGAGAAAAATGGAATTCCATTCGGATTATCATGGAGCTGTTCGTCTTCTCGTCCTTACGACGTTTTATGACCCTCGATTCGATACTTCCTTTCGCGTCCATTCGTCCATTTATTCTCCGACGTGCTATTTCCTTTAGCAGACATTATATTCGACTGCCAAAGCGGGGAATTCTCTTTGGTTTGACATCGGTTTTGAGTGTCCTTGAGGTTTCTGAAGACGGCGTCGCTTCGTCGCATTAATAATGAATACGATCCGCTTTTCCGGAGGGATAGCCAAAGTTAAGCTGCGCTTTTTGACCAAGCAATTCCTCCCCCCCCCACATACTAAATGGGTTGCACGCTACAAAGCGAATAGTAAATTGTGAATCCTGCTCAAAAATTAACGAAGCACATTTCACGGTAGCTCCTTTCAATTACGTGGACATCGTTAAGGGTCTTAGTATGGCAGGTTAACGAACTTAACCAAGCACGACTTTTTATTACAGGGACGCCTACCGGCCCTCTGTGTGGTGAATTATGCAGAAGGACCATTATTCTACTCAGCCTACATGCACCTACCACTGTCCATAAAAGCCACTGCTCATTTTCGGAGCTAACCGTAAACGATGTTTTACTTGAATTAACATAGGGGGGGATTTGAAAAAATCCGATTGACAATAACTGCGGTGAGCAACGAGAGCATACAAACAAACAAGCAAAGTGAAAAATACATTTACCCCGAAACATCCCTCGTTGCCGCTTCTCCCGGCAACACTATTCCAATATTTGCTCACATCAACGCCATCTGCAATTCGAAATTTATTTTCACCGGATTTCAATATGCATGGCCTTTCCTCTCGCCACATCCTTGCTCATCGTCCCATAAATCGAATCCTTTTGCAATGTTTGCCATTGGATTTTTATCAATAAACCGCACACACACCCACAGACAGAGACGCAGCGACCAGGACGAAAATAAACGAACTGCAAAACAGTAAAAAAAAGATTGTTATCCTCGTAATTATTTTTTTTTGGCCGCCATCTTCCTGTGGATTTCAGCAGGCAAAATGAAATCCGCATACCAAATCAACAGAAATATCCCAATCACAATGTGGATTCATTCAGACATGCACGGACACACTTACGTACGTATATGCGTATCCTTATCCCGGTCTCAGGGATAATTAATTGTTTTGTGCACAAATTGAAAGCTCCCAATAAAATGTTTGCCATTGAACATTTTTATACGCAAATGCATAGCGTGCACTGCGGGGGGGCATGAGTGACCAATAAAAATAAATTTGCAGGCCTTTATCTGCGGATGATTGTTGTAGATGTATGCTGCTCAGAATAAAACACTGTGGCATAAAGTAAAAATAACTATCATACAAATAACAATGTATTTGGTTATTTTTTTTCCTGTTTGGTGAACGTACAGACGTACACACATAAAATATGTAGCAGGACATTTTGCAAAAATTCAAAGCCAATAACCAGTAACTGCAGACGGGGGTACATGTAAAACTGGGATTTTGGTAAATTTCGCAGATTTAATTTGTCCAGTTGCTGTCGGCGGGTTCAGAGATCGATTTTTCATTACCCGTGACGACTATTAAATTGGCATACTGAATATTTTTGTTACTTAATTGAACACTTAGAAGGGATTCATCAGCCGGAAGATAAAATCTTTAGTTTATAGAAAAGAATGTTTCCAAATCTAGTGAACCAAAAGATGGTCTTCGTGTCAAACATTTTCTGTGTTTCTTTATTACGAAACTGGATGCAAAAATCAAAAGTTTTTGTAAAAGTTTGTTTCCAAAAAAAAAATAATATTCAAATCAAATCAAATTGTAACGATGGCACCATTTGAAAACATTTTTTGTGTTGCTTTGATACAAAACTGGACGTAAGAATCTAGAGTTTAAGAAAAGTTTGTTTCCAAATATAGTGTTTCCAACCATTGAAAAAAAAAATAAATAATAATAATCAAATCAAATCAAATTGTAACGATGACATTCGTGTAAGACATTTGCTGTGTTGCTGTGGTACAAAACTGAGCTCCAGAATCTAGAATTTTAGAAATGTTTGTTTCAGAATCTAGTGTTTCCAAACATTTAAAAAAGTTCATTCGAAATAAACGATGGTCTTCGTGTCAAACATTTTCTGTGTTTCTTTATTACGAAACTGGATGTAAAAATCTAAAATATTTGTAAAAGTTTGTTTCCAAAAATAGTGTTTCCAACCATTGAACAAAATATTCAAATGAAATCAAATTGTAACGATGACATTGGTTGAAAACATTTCCTGTGTTGCTTTGGTATAAAACTGGACGTCAGAATTTAGAGTTTTAGTAAAATTTGTTTCCATATTTATGATATCCAACCATTTACAAAAAAATCATTCAAATATCAACGATGGATTTCGTGTCAAACATTTTCCGTGTTCTTTTTGTACGAAAACTTTATATAGTATAAAGCTAAAGTGAAGAAATAGTATCTTTCAAATCTCACAAAAATTAAGACAGCGGCATGCATTCGGAATGAGGAAATTCCTAAGGGCTACGAACCACATTCACCGCAGCTAGACATGGACGTCCATGACAACATATACTGTAGCAGTAATGTAAAGTCCTTTTGGCGCAATGCGTCGCCAATATTTTTGTTTGTAGTTTTCTAAAGCCATGCTCATGGGTCACGCGTATTATTTTACTAATGTTCCTGTTATATTTCGTTGTCAACTCATCGTCATCGTTACGCAAAGAACTAAGTTCTTTTTGCCTGTCAAATATTTCATGACAATACAAGACAGAGTAAGATACTGGCATCAGACTTATTTCTAAAGGAACGCCTTAACAAAACCGGTGAAGAACAAACTTCTAGCAGTCATCGCTCGTTTCCCCAAAACTGGCCGCCCTACATATTGTTTAGATGACTGGAAAAGATCTAAGTCTCAATAGATTTTACTGACACTGTGACACTGCTAATTCAGGCGACTATTTAACACCATGTTCTGAGCGACCCAGTCATGCACATTATTTCCATATATAGTAACGCACCACTTTTTTGAATACCGACAACTTTCGTATCGTATTTGTGAAATTGAAAACGGAAGACGAATTTCACAACACAGCATATCCCCTCGATGAAAATGAGCTACATAAATCACGCTTCCAAAGCGGACTAGATTTCCTAGCACTTCCAAATACAAGAGCAAAAGCCGATACAAAAAAAATAAAAAAAAAAAAACAAAATTGACGCGGTAATTTCAAAAGTCATCGATTGAATTGATATGCCTGCAATTTGCAATTCGCTGTCATGCCACTCCAATTAACTGATGTGTACACTTTTGTTTTTTTTTTGTCTTGCCCTCATCTCTTCTGTGAGTGAGTTTGACAGCCACCACCTCCAGCTATACACGGGATATTCTTCATCCTTACAAGCCAAAAAATCTCCATTTCGTTGCTATCGCCTCTTTGCCATCTGCAATTTCCGTCAATCAATTGCGAACGGTGGCGTCGAAAACGTGGCTTTTTCTCGCACACCCAAATGACTCATAACACCAGCAGCAGCAGCAGCAAAGACTCCTACCATCACCATCACATCGTCCCTCTCTACATTAAATGCGGAGCAGTAGCGCCGGTATTGGAATGTTAGCCTGTAATTTAAGTGAATACTGATTGGCTACAGATTGAGGGCGAACGACATGAATTGGACGTTGTGGCATGTGCGGCCGATAATTGCCCTCATCTATCAAATAGGATTTGTGTGCGCCTTGCAAAAACGGTTCGCTGGGTATTCATCCCGATATCTGTTTCTGTTTTTTAGTTCGTCGACTTTTATTCACGGATGAAAGTTGTGCGAAAAATTACGATAAAATGTGTTATCCTATTCAATATCGCAAGTTAATAACAATAATCATAGCATTTGTATGCGAGTCGATTTAGTTGGCCATTTCCGCAGAGCGCCATTGAATTATTATTGCCATCCATTCAGCGGTAATAAGAAGTACGAAAGTGCACATTGACATAGAATCAAAGTATAGGATGTCTTTTTGTCCTTGCTTGGCGGAAGAAAATAACCATGCATTAGCGGCGCCGATATATGACCACGCCCACCACTTTGCATTTGATAGGCAGTATACAGCGCTCAAGGATTGTCCTGATATAATCATTGAATGGAAATCGAAGTAGCAAAGGATACGATACTGTTCTTAGGATAATGGAAATTCTGGTTTTCAATTGCTGGTTTTGCCTCAAGAAAAAGCGATCTCATGGACTAGCTACAATGTCGACGAAGGGAGATTTTGGAAGCATGGTAAGGTGGAGTACATGTCTATAGTTGGTCATGCCTAGATGTGATGCCAGTTATCAAGGAGGAGTCTGTGTTTGAATTGGCAATCGCAGTTTTAAGTAAGAAGTATTCCTGTGTCAATGTAAAAATGGTTCTGGTACTTTGGAATAATCACAACGTTTGGTAGTGACGAATTTAAGAAGCGAATATACCATAAAGAAACAGCAGCAAGCTTTGGTAGATGACTGATTCAGTTGATAATTAATGCATGCAACTTATGTGAAAAATAACTACTCCACCCGCGAGGTGTTTGACATATGAAGCGGACCTAAAAATGGGAATTGATCTGTTCGCGAGGTAGATCTGCGAGGTTGACAAAAAAAAAGAAACGAGCTCGATTGCAATCTTGGCATTATTTGAGTGATCCACAAGATTCACAAGATAGCAGCAGACGCTCTTATCAGCACGCACAAGATCCTATCTGCAGAATTATGTGAATTATGTGAACTCTTCGGTTGATTGAATCCAATCGGTGCTGTCTTGGGGCAAGAAAATCTTCATTTGGTCAAATGGTCACACTTAGCATGACCCGAAAAAAAAAGCAAAAAATTCAAATCGATACTCTTGGTCGAAATTTACTTACGACAGCATCTACAGAGACGGGCCAATGCCAATTATGAGGAAAGATAATCATCAGTCTGCAAAGGATGGCGATGGAGAAAGTAATTTGCTGCACCTAGGTTATGACCTAACCAAGACCCTCTGAATATTAAGAAAGTTTTAAAAATAACCGACAAGCTGTTATGGGAATTATGTGGGACTGTGAGGTTCACTGGCCAATATATTCATGCCCCAATGGAATTGTTATAAATACAATTTTTGTAAATTGTTTTCATGAGGTGAGAGTTCCAAGTGAGCTTTTCGTCTAGAGTTAGACCCAGCTATTTGACATCTTTTGAGGACTCTATTAGCCGTAATTTATTATCAGCGTGATCTGATCCGAATCAGATCACAAAAGTAAAGCAATACGGATCATAGAAAAATTTTATATTTGAGTTGTGGCAACAGTGACATTTCATTTGCTTGTCGGTGGTGTCACCATATGAATTAAATTAATAATTTTGTGTTTGATTTGTTTTTTAAAAACTAATTTAAGATCCCGTGTTCAAATATGGAACAAATAAACAATATTTTGCTGCTAGTATTTCGGTTTTTCTTGACATGTTAAGGTGTATTCATGCGAGTGAATGATTTCTTAAACATTTATGAAATGTTCTCGATTTGCTTCAGAAACATTTCATAAACATTTGTCAAACATTTCTGTTTTTACCGGTGTAGACGCCGATTAAGTATTTATTAAATGTTTATGAAATACTTTTGAGTGTCGGAAATTCACGGCCAGAGGCTAGGAAACAACAACACCGCTTTCGTAATATGGTGTGTTTTGTTTCTAAATAAAAGGAAATGAGTCTACCTACAATCAGTTCGAAATGTAATGAAAATTTTACTGAAGTTCACACCTCTGATCCGTTGAGATTGGAATTCTTGGACGAAGAAAATGACAGCGGTCTAAGCACGAAAGTCCAGAAGAACAAACTGAAGTTAGTTAGTAACTAGATTTTTTCTGTGATATTTTGTGATAAAAAAAGAAATGTGTTTTCCAATAATTAGTTTTGAAAATAATTTAAATTTATGCAGATCAAAAAAAGGCCGACAGTCGGTGCTTTCCGATACCAAATAAAGTCGTTATGCTCTAGAGTATGTCAGTTGAAAAAACGATAAAGTTCGATATGCACATCGAAGTGGTAAATTCTGAGTCCACTTTTTGCAATTGAACGAAATTGATTGCTTAAGTCAAGATTCTGTTGTCCAAATATTATCTTTCACTTTCTAAACGTAGCATACCAACAGCTCAACAAATTCAAGTGGATGCTCCTAGGCCGACTGACTACACACTCGGTGTGGCATTGGCCAACCTTGCTCCGTTTCAAGTCAAAGGCTATCTCTTTATGGTGTCTAAATCCCACCGCCCCCTTGCAAAAACACCAGTAAAACCGTTCCAATAAAACATCTTCCACTTCGGCACGTTCAATTGCAACGAATATCCCACTTACTAGCGAATTCATTTGCATTATAGCGATAGTAGCCCCACAAGAAGAAATGAAGGGTGGGCTCCTGCATCTGCGTCTTATTCAACCGCATAATTTGTGTCGTAGTCAGACGTGAAAATTCCCAATGAGATTATAACGATTGCGCGCACAAAGTGAATCCTTCGGCTCAGCGAACTGCGAAGGCAAGCCAAGGCAAAGGGTAACCATATATTACATACACACGCAAAAAGCCAAATGATTCCTTTGCCAAATGATGCGGTTCAATGTTACTAAACATTTTTGACATCGCGCAGCGATGTCAACAGCCCATGTATCCCGAACCACCCCCACCTAACCGACCGAACAAATTGCATTTCCGATGAAAAACATATTTGCATTCGCATTCATCCGCAAAATTCCATTCCAAATGATAGGGCACCTACAGGATACGCTGTTACCTTGTTCTTTTGAGTGCGGTCTTTGTGCGCAGATTGGCTCCCCTAGATACCAACTTAACCAGAGTGCACCTACTGTGCATCTAAATCTTGTTCTTCTGATCAAGGAAAAAAGTGTCCAGAATTTTCTACGGAATTCCCCAAATGAATATAAATTAGGATATCGGGTAACCGCACAGGGCATGTCCTCGCAGATTGGGACCAAATCAACCCGGGGTGGCAAATTCAAAAATTCCAAAAACGCAATTCATACACCCAAAATCGCTCGCAAGACTCTCACAAAAGGCAAACTTTTACACTTTTCGCATACTTTAGCCAACGACAACGCGCCGTCTCTACGTGTGTGTGTGTGTAGGTATAGTGTATGTATTGGAGCCAAGGAAGTGGCTCTGAACAGAGAAACTTCTCGTCGTCTTAAGCGATTTCCATATGAATGGCAGGCGCGACACACAAAAGGAGCATGCGGCGATGCTGAATGCAGCAGCAGGGATTGGCGAAAAGTAAACTTTTCCAGTTCGTTTCGTTAGTGGGTTGCTTATGGCAGTAGTACCAGGGGAAATCTTCTTTGGCGATCAACTGCTTTTCCTTGAACCGACAACAGAGAAAAAGAAACACAAACCCCGATACACAAAGAAGAATAAAAAGTACGAACTGGAAGTTTTTGATGCCTGAAAACGAGAGCGGGAGGAAGCTGCCCCTGATGCCGCTGCCACACACATCACTTCAAGGAAACGGGCATTTGAAATGGCAGTTGCAAACAGTAGCAGTTAAAAGTATCGCTCGCTCTTACAGGAATGATAAAGGAAAAGGACGTGCTACAAGCGATTACTTTTTAAACTCGAATTATGTGTCTGTTTGTGAGAGACGAACGAGCTGCTGGAAGAGCGCGTTCTACTTCACTTTGTGTAGTTTCACGCGAAGAAATTCGAATTTGTATGCGTCTTTGTGCGGTTTGGGCACGAAGGCAGTCTGGATTGATGAGAGATGACGTTTTGTCAGCTTGCATATAGTTTTGGAAAAGCTTCCACGTCATTCAAGCGTCCCTGTGCACAAAGCAACGAATGCTTCGAGAGACACTGGGGCGGTATTTGACGAGCACCAAAGGGATGTCTAAACAAGAACTGTCGTATAAAATGAACGCAAGGCGATGGCGAGTATTTTTTAATCTGTCTTAGTTTTCAGACAAACCTCGCTCAGTAGATTGGTTGGATGACTTTTGTTTTGTCCATTAATTTATGCCGGCTCGGGATATAATTATACAACATCCCTCCACCTATGCACCACACAGGGGTTGAAATTAAATTCATCACACACAACGCGCTGGCATACAAGCTCATATTTGTGTGGCAACGCCTCGAGCGCATCTTTATAATGAAATTGTAATTATTTCATTCTATCCGAAGCTAATGCCCCCACAGATCGGATATTGGGAGAGATATGGTAATCTGATTAGCACACGCCCTTGCACGGTCTAATAATTACGACTAATAGAAGATGCATGGGTGCCAAGCCATCCGTCGTCGGCTGACGCTGACAGTGGCCCAAACGTTTAATTAATGTGGCAAAAATGTTCGTGTTGGTTCAACGTTCTGGGAAGATTGTGCGAAGCTCGTAGGCCAACATCAGTAATTGCATTAAATATTTAGTCGACTAAATTGGCTTGGCCTAGATATTGAGCCAGTTTTCCTATATCAGCCAAGCCACATAGACGAACTGCCCCACATAGTACTCAGTTACGAAATTCTTGACTAGATTTGACGTCTACCCCTGACTAAATGTCAAATGAAGAAAAAAAACTATTCATTAGGACGATCTAGGACAATCAGCCAGTAGTAAGACTTATCTAGTAAACATATGAAAGAGAGTGACTCAAGAATACCTGGACCGATTTCAATGATTCGCACCAATTCGGACTGGACGAATATCCAAGAAAACTTCCGAACAAAAATATATGAAGAAAATTTCCCATACATCTTGTATGGGCGATTTTACGACTCCATCTTCATGATAGATGACGTTTATGTTAACTTTACGTTGTGAAATTTTTTTTTTTTTGTTTTTGATTTTATGCATCGCTTCAACAGTTTCATCGCTTTTATACAGTTGATTGGAGGTAAAAACTAAATAAGTATAAACAGTTTAAACACGGACAAAATAGTTAGAATTGAAAAGTAAATTTCATTAATTTGAAAAGGCCAAGGCGGGCAAATATTGACCGACGAACAAGGCAAGCAAGTAACAACAAACATATTATCAACAAAGCCAAACTGAAGAAGAACGCAAATCACATAGAGAAGTCAACAGAATGGGAATGGGACGTCGCATAAGACCAGATCAGGGATGCCAGCCCGCAGTTTTTCTGCCAAAGCCTAAAAAAATGATGTCTTTTTCAAAAAAATTATGCCGCGTTTGCGAAAAAGACAAAAGGGCATATTTTACGGTGGTAGTACAACGAACCTTTCGTACAAGGTGATTAAATTTGTTAACGAAATGTTGGTTGATCGATAGGTAATTAAAACTTTTTTGTTCTCTATTATTCAAGAAGCGCAGAGGCACAGGTTCACTCCGAACAGTAGCGCCACCGAAAATAAAAATAATCCAAGAAGCTAACAGAAGATTCCGTTCCCACTTTTTTGTATATAATTTTGTTTGACGTCGAGTAAGTCGAGCTAAGAATTGGAAAATAAGTATAAGTCAAGAATGAAGATGAGTGACGCAACTTAGATCAAAGTACAAGATTTACAAAATACAAAATTTATTTGATTGATTGTAAGAACATTCCACAAAAATTATTCCTCAAAGCCCATCGGAATTATGCCTAAGGGACATAGTTTTGCCTGAGTTGGCATCACTGGACCAGATCAACAGCCAAGCAATTTGAGATTGCATGTAACGAGAACTGCGTCAAATCGTACTGCGAGAGAGCAAACAAGTTCGAATTGAAGAGTGGAAAGACGCGAAATACGAAAGACTCAAGGTATAAACACCTTGGGAACGACTGCCATTTCGGTATGAACCTACAGAAAACTATGTTGGTGATGCGATTTTAGATATAGGGGCGATGACTATTGTGCGCCACCAATGCAACGCGTTGCTGTGCGAGTGGCAAAGCGGAATTGGTTCCATTAGATGCGATGGAGGAAATGAACTCCGACGATCGCAGATTTGTCTTCAAACCTGATAATAGAGCCGCACTTTGGCAAAAATAGACTGCATAGAAAAACTTCCAAAGCAACAAAATCAGCTATAATTTTATTGCGCAACATCAGTGCACCGAAAGTTTGCAATAGAATTTGAATTTGATTGCTAAGAATGTGAAATCAATGGCATGCAAGCGACGATTTTTAATGGAAAAATCGAAGGCAAACATTCTCATTTCTCGGATTCCGCTTATTCCGAAAGATTTGCAATTGGTATTTAAGCTTCTTCAATTTCCCATGTGTCTCGCTTTCACTATGACAAATAATAAGTCGCAAGGACAATCGCTGAATATTTGTGTCATCAATCTTAAATTCCCATGTTCCTCACATGGTCAATTGTATGTGGCGAGTGAGCAAAATCTTACGCTTTGTACGTCGTGTACCGTAGCAATAAAACCTTTTAGCTACGACTTTTCTCAAAAATTGAACTCTTGTATAAATTAGAAAAAAAAATTCTTTAAGTTAGGAAATAGTTATTTCATAATCAATCCATGTGGCATGTTTCAAATTAGACATATAACAATCGTTTTTACATTTTCAAATTTCCCCTTGCTTTTTAAGTGAAATCATAACAATTTTTGTTTATTTAATTCACATTAACGACAACTTGAAGCGGGCCTCTTGTGAAAAAAACAAAATTGAGTCACAATAGCTAGCAGAAGTTGACCTTTGTTAAATTTGTTTCATTTCTATGAAATGCTTGGTGGGTCAGCTAGTAAATACATAAATAGTTGGCGCAACAGGTCCGTAGGGAACTAGCTTCTAACAACCAGCGTGACCGCTGCAGAATACTAAAAAGTCCCAAGAAAAAGGCCCAATGAGAAAAAAGTGTCATCTCTGAAGCTATTCCGCACATTAAGTACTTTTAACAGATATTTAACAAGCATTGGCTCGCTAGACACTATAAAAAGTGTTGTAATAGGCGACTGCGTTACATTTTGAAGGTTTTTATTTGGAAATAACAGTATTTGGAAAATTTTTGAAGCTCCTTCTTCAACTAAAAAAAGGGCCAAAATATCAACAAATTGTGTCAGGCACTTAAAAAAAGTGCCGACTGTACCTTACATTTTAATAGTCCACTTACCAAAAAGTATCTGATATTTTAAAAGAATTGTACAGCATTTGGCATTGGGATCTATTATTGAAATTGCACGCAGCGCGTGTTAGGGATCGACGCATCACTCATTCCCTCGGCTTTCTATAATCATCCAATTGATTTACAGTTCATCATTTGCCTCGGGCATTGCAATAGGGGTATTCACTATTCGGTGTACCTACAATTGTGAATTTTTTTTTTTTTTTGGGATCAGATTGTGAACAAACTTTTTCTCATCTCTAGCAGAACTGAAACAAATAACAGATCCAGTTTGACAATAGACATTTGTTCTGAATAAAACTTTTCTGAAACTGAAAAAATTGCTTTTAATTATTATTTAAGTAGTCTAAAATATGATTGTTAACTCATAAGGCGAAATAATAAGTAATAAATAAATAAATAAATAAATGTATTATTTTGTCCAATAAAAACCACTTTCGAATTTCAAGTTTAAAGATTTCTCAAAGTTTATTTGATTTAGTTCAAGATATAGTTTTTTGTTTTATATAACAGTTGAATTCAGTTTAAACTAGAGAAACGTATGTTATGGTAAAGGCGTTCTTCGTCGTGCGAGACTTAGGGTTGATCTGCGCACCCGGGAACAAAAATCATTCAGCTCAAGCTGTTAGCTCTTGACTTTTAGTGCAGCTTGAGTATCTTTCTGAATTCCCCGACTTTGCAAAATTACAGTTGCGGCTTCTAACAAAGCCCACATATATAAATAATAGTTTCTAAGATAGACCTAGGTACAAATATGGTCTAGTGGTCAGACAGACAGACAAAGGGGAAACTATCCCTCTGGGTACGGAACCTTAATAAAAATAATGGACAAAATTATGTGGATTGAAGGTATGAAGAAACAAACGATGAAAAAGATACAAAAAAAAATACTGACATGTTTTATTTTAGATAATGGAGAGGCTACCTACAGACAAATATAATATTAATTATTTAACATAAAACATTTCTTCAATTAAAAAAAAAAAATTAAATTCCAACAGGTTGGCCAGGTTACTTCGAAAAATAACTTTAATTGTGAGTGAAATGGACATTTTAATTGGACAAACAAACGTGTTATATCTTTGTGATTTGTGACAGTGAAAAAGTCAGTGGGAGAGAAACGGACGGTGCGGCAACAACTGAAATGGATCAGGAGACGTAAATCGTAACAATATTAACCATTGTTAAGAAACCGCCCTTTTGACCACATTCACTACATTCACTACAAATATGAAAAAAAAACTCTTCCAATGCCACCGAAATCGCTAGAGTAGTTTCGGAGTTTACATTATAAGAAACCCATTCACTAAAAGTTCGAAAGTCCTGAAGCACACGGACAGACAGACACCAGATAAACTGTTCCTCAGTCACTTTAAAATCTGATCGAACTCGTTTTCGAATTGTTGACTAAAAACTTAAAACTCCAAAAACAAACCAATTCCATTGAAACTACTAAGTTGGCCCACTGTTCCATTTCGAACAATATTATAACGAGCCAAAAAAAGGAGAACCTGACGACCCAATCACCGATAAAACTGCCTCCAATTGCCAAACTAAGGATGGGCGACGTTTTTCGTCCATTCAGAAGACTATACGCCCGGCACACAACACTGACAGTCCCGACAAATGCACATATTTAAGCTGGCATATCAAATATTAATTAAAATCTGATGCCATGATTTGGTCATAATGAAAATTTTAGAATATTTGTAAACGTTGCCTCTCATCGCAGTCTGGGCGGGTGGCGCGGCAGAGCACCGGAGGTTGGCTGCATTCAGTTGCTTTTTCCCATGAATGTCGAGTGTATGAGGTTTATACAACCTACATGGCAACTAATGCTATTTGACATGCCAGTCATATGCACTGAAGCTGCATTCCTAATCAAAACTAACCCTGCTCTCTGTGTGTTGCTGCGTGTGTTTGGAGAGACTCTATGCATATGCAAAGAGTGCGGGATGCTTTCAAGGACGGAAAACAGGCATGCAGAGCCAGAGACGCCTTGTTGAATCTATGTTTTCGAACTAATAGTGGTTTGTCGGCTGACTGATTTTATGGTCGTGGAACCACCGCACCAGTGTGCCGACGGCATACACTTACACACTGGTGCTGATGACTTCATACGAGTCTAGCTATATTATAGTCTTTATGAATTTTAGATAATTTTTCTACCCCCATTTGGTCTCGGAGTGACTTCTGTGATGCGCGCTGATATAGTCAGGAGGCGATGTGCACACTTATTTGCGCTCGTTATACGAGTATATTATATATCTACCTTTTGTGGGATATTTTTCCTTGTTTCTATTTTTTTTCCTTCTGCCAGCTAGATGCCTACTTAATTATTTGCATCCGAAGAGAAAAGGAAAACTATGTCAAGCCAAATGAAGTAGGACTGCTGCATCTTTGACATTGAGAGGGGCTTGCCGGTTGACCGATTTGCTTGGCAAAAGCTCTTGAGTCACTGGGTCGGAAGGTGAATTAGATGTTCAGATTTATTTTTCCTATGCATTTTTAATGTTTCTATAATTATTTTCAAGAGTTTCTCTTTGACTTAACTATACGGTCGGGTCCATATGGGGGAGGTATGGAATTTATTTTTAGTTATGAATATTTTTAAGGAAAGTTATGCAGTTCGTCTGAATTCCATCAGGTGCGGTTCTAGATTTAAGTATGTATTCTGAGCACGGTTGTCACATTGGTCATTTGTGTGACCAAGTTTGGTCACATGGGCCTTTTTTATTCCATTTGGTATTTTCTACGAAATGAAAAAAGACGTTCGACTTTAATTTTTATGCAACCTAAAGTGTATTTCTTTTCATCTGATTGTGCTGTGTTTACAAATATTTCGGACTTAAATTACTTTCGTCATTTATAGCTACAGTTGGTCATTTTCACTTCCAATTTTGGAGATAAACTTTATTTTCAAGTGGCAAAGCGTGAATTTCTGAGGCATGTATGCATGATTTCATTGTGGATGCTTTCTTTTTAAACAGTATCTGGATGTGCGGATATTTTCTATAACCTCCCGAATGCACTATTCATCAGATGAAATCAAGTCTCATAATTACTTCTTTTTTTTTTTAAATAATTAAGAGAAATTTGTGCCCAGGCATCACGAAAAGCTTCGATTGAAGTGTCCTTGTCTTCAAATTGTCCGCCGCCTTCATACAGTTTACGAGATAACCATGCCCAGCCATTTTCGATTATGTTTAAGTCCTGGGAATAGGGCGGCCATGGTATAAAATCCACGTCTTCTGATTGAATCCAAGTTCTAACAACCCTGGAAGTGTGGATAGGGGCATTGTCTTGTTGGAGTATCCAAGACAGGGGTCCGAAAATGCTTTTGGAAATGACCATTCCAGCAAACGTTCTTAGTTGTTTCCGTTCCTTGAAGTGGTAATAGCTCCCCGCACCATTACACCTGATGTACGGCTGTGATGTCTTGCCAAAAAAGGCTCCTCCTTTCTTAGATCGTGGAAATAAAAGTTGTAACCTTCGGGGCCGTCAAGGTTAAACTGTTTTTCATCCGAAAAGACAACGCATTTCCATTCAATGCTCCAAGCGACATGTTCTCTAGCAAAATTCACTCGATGATCCTTGTGTTCTTGCCTCGAAACAGATTTCTTTTTAAGTTTTCTTCATTGTATAGTACAATTTTTTCGTACTATCCTTCGGACTGTTGCTATGCTGGCTGATTCTCCGTTGTTGGTCCTTATTTTAGTCGCTGGTCCCTTTTGATTTTGCCCAGTCTTGTGGATCCACAATATTACTGTTTACAGCAGTCTTTCTTCTATTTAGTCTCCTTGCAATTTCTCGGCCTTAGAGTCGGAACTCCTTGAAAGCATCTATTTTTCCTTTCTCCGTCGCTGTCAAAGCCTTTCCGGAACAAATTTTTTTTTTTAACTAAATAAAAACAGTTCTTTTCAACTATGTTTGTCGACGATTTGAAGGTGCTCCGACCCATACGTTCAGTTCACGATTGCATTCTTTTGCAAGAGGATCTTGAACGACTTTCCATTTGGTGTCACAATAATGACCTTCATCTCAACGTCTCTAAATATCAAAGCTTTTCTTTTTATCGTAACCTCTCTCCAATTCACTTTACGTACATAATCGATAATACGCCTTTGTCCGTAATTTCATTCAAAATAGATCTTGTAGTCATTTTTGATGTATAACTTAGCTTTTGCATGCACATTGAGTCATAGATTGCCAAAGATAATCAGATGTTAGGTTTCATATTGCGGAATTCGAAAGACTTTGAAGATCCACACTCTGAAATGTATGTATATTTCTTTTGCATTTGTTCGATCTCATCTTGAGTTCTGCAGTACAGTATGGAATCCGTTTTATGAAGTACATTCTATTAGAATAGAGAAGATCTAAAAGCCTTTTACTAGAGAAGCCATTCGTAGACTTCGATGGAATATTGAAATGCCATCTTACGAGAAGAGGTGCAAATTATTTGGTATCTAACCTCTTTTTAAACGGAGGCAATATTTTTCAAGTGGGTCTCAAAATTCTTTCCGTCTGTCTGTCTGCCTGTCTGTCCGTATGCTCCCGACGCCTACAGCCTAAGCAGCTGTACGGATTTCGTTCAAACTTTGGAGTTGGAGCTTGGGACAATTTATTTCTTTTCCAAGGTAACCTCAATATTAAAAGTACTCCCCATGTGATTTGTTCGTTAAAGATTTCAATCAAAATTGATATTCAAGCCATGACTGCATCCCCAGTTTTTTGTACTTTTGTGCTTTTGAAATTTGGACATATCTCGAAAACAGTCCATAACAAAAATTAATTTCTAAGGTAATATGGTTATTTCTAACTTAATAGCGAACATAGGTTTTGTCATTATTGTGCAATGAATTTTTGAAAAAGGATTTTGTTTTCATTTTACATTTTCGATTTCGATAAAACTTTAAAAACCAAGTAATGCTTGCATTTCAAACAGTATCTTATAATCAGTTTGCAATAGTTCATAGCAAATTTTTTTCAAACTCAACATTGCATTTGTCAGTGTTTTGTGTGCCAAGTCTAACGATTTTGATCAAAATACATAATTATTTTAGATTAAATGAGTATTCTAAACAATATTCCACACGTAGTTTTTCTTAAAAAATCTAATACATCAGTTTATTAATTATTTATTTCACAAAAATTGTCACCCAAATCCCGATCTGTCTTTGTATATTTTTGTAAAACTCAGCATGGTATACTGCCAATAAAAATGCAACTATAACTTCTTTTAGCAAATGTTTCCCATTTCTTCTTAAAATAAGGAATCAACCAACCAAACTTTTGAGGAACTAGAAAGTTTCATTCGACCCAGTCGTGCACTTGTTTTATTTTTTTTATTCTAGTTGAAGAAGGCGCTTAACATTTTTTTTTTTAAATGCTGTTGTTTCCAAATAAAACCCTTTAAAATGTAACACAGTTTCCTGTCACAAGACTATTATAGTGAAAAATGATCGGTGTGGACTGTAAGAAAATCTTAATTCTGTAGTTTTTTGAGCTGAATTGTAGTTTTTGCTTTTTCGTATACGTAGTAAGAGAAGGCTATCGGTTTCGTGCAAAATTTTGAATCATTTCGAGATTCTTATCAATTTTATTTAATATAAGGCAATTCCGGACGTCTGTCTATCATTTCGTCGACTTCTGAGTCCTATATAGTTGTGCGGGTTTGTTTTAAACCTCGTTTTTAAAGTTTTATTAGGTTCAAGATCGGAGACATATTTTATTTTGCGTGCCAATTTTTAAAATCGGATTTTTCTCAAAAATGGAAGTAAGATTTAAGCAAAAATGACGCATTTTAACCTAATATGCTCAACTTAACTCGATGGAAAACACAGTTTTTTTTTTAAGTACAGTATGACGTCTAACTCAAATCAATTTCGTACATTGTTTTTTATTGCTTATATGAAAACGGTTACAACAATTTTATCCAAAATGAATGAACAATTTATATTTTTAAAGGGATTCCCTCTTTAGGTACAACAATATATGTCTACTTACTCAATTTTGAGCTTAACAGTTGAAGAAGAGTACTTTTTGAATGAAAAATTGGAAAAAAAAAGTGTCAAACCAAGACCTCCCACTTTATTTACGGTCACATACTTTCATTTTTAAAGAAATAAAATTCAATAAATAAAGTACGTTCAATAAAAGTAATGAGTTTTACTTTTAACTTATTTATCTGCATAACAATGAATTTTCGTGATTTGTATTAAATATTGGCTTTTAGACATATATAAAAGAAAATTCGACCCTAAAGTCATCTTTTGGTAGTGAAATCTAAGTCCCACCTAGCATTTTATACAAATGAAACAAATTTAACTAAAGTCAACTTCTGCTAGACAAGAATAGACCCAACTATTGTTTCGCCTCTGGTGCGAGCTTCAAGTTGTCAAATGAAATGAATGAAAAATTTTAAGATTGGACAGATACTAGGAGAATTCTGAGAAGTAAAACGTTTGTGATTTGTGTAACTTTGAGTTGTTAATATGTGAACGCGCCACACTTTGGGAATTCAAAAAATTCCTATGCATGCACATAAGGAGTCGCAAGCACTAAATAATTATTACTTTACTTTGTTAATTTCGCAACCAATAATCAACTTGGAACTCACCCCATTCTACTTAAGATTTGACTTAGTCAGCGGTGACTCCATTCTAACTATGTATTTCCTAACTTAAAATCGAATCTAATGCTTTATTGCTAAGAGTTGATTTTTTGCCAAAAGTCGTATCTAACATGATGCGTTTCTTTGAGGGTAACTTTTTCGGGACGATTGTATTTTGTATTTTTTCAAAGTCCATTGCAGCTTAAAAGTTACGATTGTAACACGTTTTTCAAGCCGGTTTGGGGATTGTTGTAGAAGATGGAGGTTTAAAGAAAGTCCAATAAGGCAATATCCACATGGAACTGGATGGTAAACACAAGTACGTATTAAGCTCCTTCGGCGTACTACTGAACCCGTATGCATACCAGACATCAGTTTTAAGCCCTGCCACTTGCTCCCTCGTCTTAGTAGGCATACTTTGCGCAGTCACAAGATGCTGCACTAAAATTGCATGTCCCTAAGAAGCCTATCTGTACAGGTTCAGAGTAACATTTCCGCCCTACCTAATTCCATCTACAACTTACCATCATAAATATTGTGCTGAGATACGAGTATCCATCCCCTGGCTGTACGGCGACAGGGAATAAATTACAAATTCTTTGCCCACTTAGCTCATCTCAACATAGCATGCAATCGGAGGCAGTCGGATTTGGTCCCCCGGCAATTTACTGCATATTATCGGAGAATAAAAGACGGGATTGGGCTCCCTCAACGAATACGCACTGCCAACCGTATCCGATATCCTCGATCCATCCTGGTACCACTCTGGCAAATGCCTATTTGGCTATCGTCTTACAGTGCACACTCATACTCACACACACGCAATGCTGCATGGTGCAAGGCGAAAACGAAATTTATTTGAATATCAAACAGTGGGAAGGCCCCCCGGGCTCTCGACAGAAATCCTCCTCAAATGATCGTTTATAAGGACCGAAAATGCACACGTACACCGGACAATGGCAGTGTTTGCACATCAATGCGGCCGTCTATATGATGTCCCTTCCCGAGTAAGAAACGAGGAGAAATTCGTTGCAAGCCCCATGTCATTGCCGGGTATATTTATGTGCGGCTTTGCCGAGCGAAGGAACAAGAGGACATTTCTTGCCCAATCCGCATTGTTTCGCAATCCTTTGGCTTAATATCTCCATAACCATACATGGACTTACGTCGTTGCCAAAATCTATCCATCTATCCATCGCCCATCCATCGCTGTTTGGCCATCAGTCTCCCAGGAGTGTTATGCATATGCTTTACATTAATTGCTCTTGTCTAGCTGGGCCGAGGAGACCGCACCGAGCTTCGTCCTTATCTCGGAGATGTGTGTGGCCCCATTTTGCTTTTTATTGGTTTGCTGACATATGTACCAGCATATGAGCTATGTCTATGCCTCGAAATGATTCCATCCATGCAGCTGGAGTGTGTGCAGCTCCTAGTTGTCGGCCATTAAATTATTGTGAAAGCCAATAAAAGACCATAAATAACCAAACTATTCCAGATGACACTCGGTCCGGTCGTCTACGATCTCCCCACTGAGTTATGACTTTATTCCAGTGCGATTCGGTGTTGTTGTCGTACAGCAGCAGCAGAAGCAGCAGCAGCAAGAAAAACAGGATTCCTTCCCCTTTTGGTTTGGGTACCTTTGGTTTTGCCAATATCGCAAAATCAATAGATCTCTCGAGTCAGGCACATGATTAAAACCGAAGATGAATCTCGGACCCGGCCGGCATGGGTGTGTGTGGTGAAATAAATCCTGAAAATCTACAGCATTTGCATAATGAATTCGGACATCAATCAGAGGCATTCAATTAATACGCATATCCTGTTCAAAACTTGCCGATATTAAATAGATAATATATGCTTTTGATATTGAATTGGCATCGATTGATGGTGTCCGGACTTGGGATGTGGAACGGCTTGTGTGGCTCTCTGGTTGGGATTAATATTTGGCAGGACCAAGTGCTCTGAGATCAAAACAACACGCAATGCTATGGGTATTGACAACTGAACTCAAAATTGTTTTGATCAAGGTATTCATCGACTGTTATTAGGGAGATACCCATCTAAATGGTGACTGCTGTGATGATAGTCCTTTTGATGAAGGTGTTCCGTACAGCTGCATCGATGTAATGTGTGATTTTGTTTAAAATGTTTATGGCAATGCCAGTCCAGCCCATAAAAGCCCAGAATGGAAAAGGGTCGTTTCCGTCTTTATTCATCGGGGTAATTAGTTTGGCTTTGGACAACCAGTTACAGAAAACCTTTACAAGCGCTTATAGATTGTTGTTCTTATTTGATTTCTTAAGCTTGTTGGAGTTCCGAATTCAGGCATTGGGGTGATTTTGACCAAAATATCTTATCGACAAGATTTTTGTATGTACATTTCGGTGCGGATTTACTTTGTGTAGATCTTGAAATAAGTGATAAACAATATTTATTTGTTTGAGTGTACAGGCTGCGTAAATGTAGTGTTTCTGAATTTTTGGATTATTAATTCAATTTTTTTTTAAGAAACAATAAGTCTAGGAACAAGGCCCTATTAGCAGATTTCAATTTTGATATTTTAGCTGATACTTCCGCTGCTGATAGTTTTGTGTCTACTCTTTCTGCTTTTGGTTGTTGTTCTTTACTCGTGTAACTGAATCGCAATCGACCAGTACATGTATAGACCATATTCTCTTACATTTGCATAGGAACAACGCCGTCGATCTTAAAACAGCAATATATGAATTGAGGTTAACTGACTTAGTTTGTATTCAGTTCGATCATAAATTATTAAAAACGTAAAATTCTGTCGTTTTGTCTGAGTCTACAACTGTTGATTACTCTGCTCTGATGAGGTCTGTTTTGACATATGAATTCTGGGATGATGTCTACGATGCAAGTAATCCATCAATTGCGCTCGATTTATAATTAAATAAGTCACAGACCCATAAATTTGGAATTGTAGGCAAATTCTCAATTTCAATGTCAAATAAGTTAAAGTGATTTAAACAGTGGACGGCATTGCCACTTCCAAATAAAGTTAAAAGGATAAATCGGCTTCGTGCTAATAATATTTAATAGTATATTCGAATTAAGAACTAATATCTTCGCTTATGAAATGTACTAAAAGCAGATATACCCAGATGCAGAGATGATTATTACACTCGGAGACTCATGTACGAAACTCTGAATAGAAATGTGACAGAAGTTGAGCTCAAAATAAATAAAGATAAATAAATTATTTCCCACCTTTTGGCTGTAGCCAATACCTTTAATGAGTATTTTTCTCAAATTCGCAATTTTTCTCAGGCGGGAAATCGACAGAAGATGCCAAAATTCTGTAGTGACCTTATAAATCGATAAATGATTCTCATATTTCGGCAGCTCAGTTCAAAGATTCAGTGATAAAGATTCAGTGCAAAGTAAACTTTTTAAATCTGGATTTAGAGGATTTGTTTATAATTGTTTTTTTTTCAAAAGAACCTGCATTAAAAATCGTTTTAGGTCGACAAGATTTTAAAACATGGGTGTTCCTCAAGGTTCCGTTTTGGGTCCTATCTTATTCAGAGTTTAAATTTGCAATTTTTTTTCAGTTCAGTTTTTAAGAAACTAAATTTGTTATTGGACTGTTTTCAGGTAAGTATTATGACTGTTAAAAACATGTTCAGAAGTTAAATTAATACACAAAATATATGAAAAGTTTTCTAAGTCTTAGTTTATTAAAATTGTCTTGTACTAGCATTATCTACAACTTTACTCGTTGGCCTGAGTATAAGAAGCGATCTGGATATCGTTTGGTAAGGCAATTTTTTTGTGAAATTAATATCACAACTATAATTACATCTATATCTATTTCTTATAAGATTGACAAGGACTTTGGAATTGTTTTTGAAAGTCGCCCAGGAATCCATACGCAATGGGCCGCACAAGTCAGCCTTTTAAAGGGAAACCTTTCACGATAAAAGCAATGATAGTTATAGTGGTAGTTTGTTTTCTAATCTACATAATAGTTTCATCTAATGCGGCACACATTGAACTCATATCTATTTCCTTTTCTTAATTCAGGTAACGCAGCAGTGAAGTTAATATGATGCCTGCTCGCATCTCGGCCGTTAAAAAGGACAATACTGGATAGTTCGCAGGAGGCTTTCATATTTTTGGGTACCAGCGTCCATGCAAGCAAAAATGGTTCAATGTTATTCATACACTTTAAATACTGTTGTACTTCAATGTATGGAAATGTACAAAGAACCAATGAATTCGTTTATAAAGGTAATGAGGACACAATGGACCCAATTGATGGTCCAGGTGAAGCTGTGGCATAATTGTCACAAGAACACCCATTTACCTACCTACCACAAAGGTAATGAGAGGCTTCATGTAAAGTCTTTGTTCATATAAACTGCGACATTTTACATTAATTGAATAAATACATAGACCCCATGATTTTTTTCCGAAAAGTCTAACAGACTTGATGAAAATGTTCATTATTACAATTATTGGATACATTGCATTCATTAAAGTCTACATAAGCAAAGGGATAACTTTTTTATGAATTCTATCCATTGCTTTTATGAACAAATCATGCATCTTATGAAAGTTTCATACCATTATGAATATTTTCATACACGAATGAACGGAGATACACTGATTGAGTGAACTCCTACTTTAGTTCAATTTCAATGATTTTTTCATACAGTCTATGTATTTTTTCACTGTCATCATGTACCTTTTTGGTTCATGGAAGATGGTGGGTTTAGCTCTGCAAGAGTTCAGGAGGAATCAAACTTAAGAGCCAATGACTGTTATTTTGTAATTGTTCCCTGAGTTTTCAAATTTCATTTTTAACATTTCTCCCCGCATATTCAATAAAGTGTTATTCTATTTAAACAAGAAAGTATGCAGTACTCCCCAGATAGAAGCACATCATGTCCATGGGTATAAAATTACAGAGGCGGGTTTTCAATTAAATTACTATTAAGCGGGGACCCTTGTACTAACACATAAATGTGTTGTCGTGAGGGTATTTTCTACAATGTAAGAATAATTAAATTTAGTTACAAGTATTGCCATTTATTAATGCAAACAAAATCAAAAAAAGTAAGTAAAATATACACAAATATAAGAATTAAAACAAAAATAAAACGTCTTAACAAAAATAAAAAAAATACAAAAATACCAAAGTTATGATCGTTTGTGAAATATTATGGCAAAAAAAAAATTGAGTATGCTTAAAAAATAATGAAATACAAGGTTAAACATACATTTGTGAAAATGATGTGTCCAAGGGCGCATTTCGTGCAATAATTTCTTCCAGTTGCTCGGAGAATTCGCCATCATAGAAACTATAGAATAATAGGCACCCATTCAAAACAAGCCACAAACTGGCTAATACCCTTTTCACGCCGAGCCAAAAACACTTCGATGCATTCACAGCGAAACCAACAAGTTTTCGTTTGACATTTGTGGGACACTAGTCGTTAAACTTTGGTGCAAACTATTTTGGTTACAAATTTCGATCGCATTAATTAATTAACCAGGCGCAGTGGCTTAGTGGTTAGTGTGTTGGACTACTAAGCGAGGGGCTCAGGTTCGAATCCCGCAAAAACCCAAATTCCAACTTAGGGTTTTTTCCACTGCGCCGCCTCTCGCGAACGTCTGACAAACATCCGAGAGTATAACTGTCTTAAGAGCTTCTCAATTAGCCGTTTGGAATCGGCATAAAATTGTAGATCCCTTCCATTCGTTCCAAAAATGAAAACTCACACAAAAACGAATGGTTGTGAGAAGCTAGGCCTTGGGTTTCTACAGACCTGTTGCGCCAACTATATATTAAGAAATAAAATAAATTTAGTGCATAAAAATAATATTAGGCCACCAAATAACTGTGGAAAATGATTTTAAGTGGTGAGTTGTGACATTTGTGCGGTCAGCTGTTCTGCTGAATTTGCTGAATATTGCAAAAGGTGTGTTTGTTTCAACTACCCATCAATTGCAAGTCGTTTTCGTGGTGTTTTCGTGGAAAACGACTTTCAACGACTCGTTTTGAAAACTGAAATTATGTATGGGAAAACTTCTGTTTTCGAGTGTATTCGCGAAAATGCGGTTGTCGGCTCGGTGTATACGACTCTAACCAGCTGTAGATTTGGGGCAAAGACCTGCTGAAAGAGACTGATTGAAGCTGACAAAATTCCAACAGACATTGGGTCATATATGAATACGAAAAAGAAAAACAAAGCAGAATAAAAAAACGATCGAACAAAATTAACGTTAATAGTCGGAGTAAGTAGCGTAACTTGTTAGGAAGAAGGGCAAGTGCGATCAGTTATAAAACTAGACAAATTATACAAAAAAAAAATAATGCAATACATGCGATTTTTGGCTTTTCGGATAATCCTATCCACCGTCACTGTTCACGGTTCGCGTAAGCGTGCCTTCTACTTGAGCGGTGAGGCTCTGATCAGCAGGAATATTTTTTCTTCAAGAAAGGGATTACTTATTTTAAAATAAATCACAAAGCTCAGCTCCCTTATGCTTATCGTATAGAACAAACTATCCCACCCAACCCTGGCCGCAGACTTCCTCAATATATGTATCATACTTTTACTCATGACTATGTAGCCAAAATATTCCACTACGTGTAAGTAAATACTCAGCTAACAGGGCACACCATCTAATTCATTAATCAAGTACATTCGCAGAATTACAAGCTTCTTTCGACCCAGCTGTGCACTCTATTTGTATCACCTCTCTCCAACTGAACCAACACGACGGTCTCAAAGCCGCCCCCTTTGCCACAGTGTCTCAAGAATTTACCTGTGCGTCTTTTGCAAATCTAACGCCCCTTTTGAATACGTAATGATTTCTTCTAGTTCTAGTGGATATAAATCCAAGGCCAAAGACATTCCCCCACCCCTCAATAGCTGGGAACAAAACTCTTGCTTATCGATTCATGATTTTAATTGCGAGACAATTTCTTGCGGTGTACATTTTCATTGCGGGTTATTTAGATAAATTACACATTATTATCCCACTCGAATTACCTGCAGAATAAATGATTTCCTTTTGTGGCAAGGCGTCGCGCTCCCACTCTCAGTCGCCTCCGGACTCCTGGGGGTGCAATGAAATTGAGAAATTATTGCCACAGATCGAAGGGTTGGTGGTAGAGACAATCTGCCGTAACTGGAGCTGTGCTCCGGCTCATCCCTTTGTAAGCAAGCCGCACTACCCGACAACCCGACATGTGTGCAATCGACTAATTACAACTATGCTATAACTCACAATCTTGACCGACATAAATCTGCAGGACTATACAATTTGGGCAACAATTGTTTTTATTTTCTTGCCGTTCATGCATATGATAGTAAAGGGTGTTATTTTGGTATTCAAAGAAGAATGCCATTTTTTGAGATAAATGATCGGATGTTTATTTCATATTAAAGCGGAAGGAATGCTGTTAGTAATGAAAAACAACATCAGCTAAATGGCCACCACGAGCACGCATACAGGACCACATCCTTTTCATGAAATTTACCATAACCAAATCGCAAAGTGGCTGCCCTATGTCCTCGATAGCCTCACGAATTTTATCTTTGAGGTCTTGAATCGACGCTGGGCTGTTGGCGTTGTTGATGATCGGCCGGCTTGAGTTCTTGTGTTAACTGAACTTTATAAGCCTTAAGACCCAAGTCTTTATGCAAAATACGGTGTAATGACGTTTGTGGAATGCCCAATTCCAAAGAACGACGAGGAATGGACAAACCTGGGTTTTCTTCACCACTTCGGGCTACAGCAGCAATATTCTCAGTTGTTCTTGAGCGACGTGCACGGGTTTCATTCTTCACATCACTAACTTGTCGCAACAACTCGAATTTGTCCACCAATTTCTGTATTGCGGTCCGACAAGGTGCTTCACGACGGCCAAAAAATGCTTTGGTTTTGCGAACTGTGACTGCAAGATTTTCACCATTTTTGTAGTGAATTTTAATAATTTCAATGCGTTGTTGAAGCGTGTATCGTTCCATTTTAAGTAATGGCGTAGTTTCTACTTTTCAAATGTCAAAGAATAAAAGCTTCAAAAGTGACAGCTACCGAAATAGCGGGTCATTCACAATAACACCTCTCATTGGAAAACACTTTATATGGTACTGATTTGCTTAGTGCGTGCGAGCGTACATACTCACGCTCTTATTGGAAGGGCATCTGATGGTAATGTCTCTTATGGCGGCATGAAATTATGTCTTCAAACCCCATGGGGAGTATTAATTGTGATCCATTGTTGGGGGGCAGTAATGCGGCCAATATCAAATGTCCTGCTCCAGATATGGGTCACAGTATCGTTTGGTTAGAGTATTAGCTTTGTCTACATTTATGTTCCTTTCTTGTGCATACAATTTGACTTAAGGCTAGATAAAAAATGGTGGTGAATAATTAATATTCAAATGTGTTGGCTCAACAACTAGGGCCCAAGGGTATACAATGTTTGTTCTCTTAAATCTATTTTACATAAATTGTAGCTGTCTTCTCGGATTCATATTCGTAGTCTGCATCTTTTTCTCGGTTAGCCTCAGGGTGCTCAAGTCCGGGTGTTGATTATTAGGTTGGTCCCTCAGTGGCCATTGATGTTATTTAAATGGCGGAGAGCCAAGGCAGTTATTCAAAATGATTTTCATTCGAATACATTCGAATAACGAAAAAGTGTCTTCAAGAAAGTTTTTTGGTATCCTTAGCGAAAGTTATCACTTTATAATTTGCCTGTAGAAAATGTTTAAAGAGAACCTCAGAATATTTTAAGGCACATCAACCTCCGCCACAGACGTATTGCCATCAAATGGTAAGAATAAAACTGTTACAACTGTTCCCAACATTATTATTTTACATAAATTACATAATTGCCTCAGCCTCAGGTGTCAAATTTGTCTGGCCGAGTCAACGTCGCTTGGCCTTACTAATAATCATTTTTAAGCTTCGCCTAATGTGTTTTGTAGGTCACAATATGCAATTTTGTATGGAAATTTTCGCCATTGTGAGTTCGAACAATTAAGTCTTGACACTTAGATGATTCTTACCATCGCGGGCTGTGTAAAGGCTGTAAAGCTATGGGTATTGAACTCGAAGAATCTTCCTCTAAAAATACAATATCAGGAAGCACTCATAAAGATCACGCATGGATCTGAACCGGATGATTAGGCTCTTCTGTACAGTATTTTCTTGTTTCTATTAGAGAGTCCCGTACGTCTTTCTTCTTAGCATGTAGAAACATCGATTCCGCTGAGCGGTTCCTACCTTTATCTAAGCGTCAATGACATTTTGCGAGGTAATTGGGAAGCCTATAGTTAGACAAGGCATTGAATCGCTTTGAAGTTGTAAGCAACGTTACTCTTTGTCCGATTCGCTGATGTGGCTATCACCAACGGTTAGTTTTATCATCCTTAGCCGCTTGGACCGTCTGGCAAAATTTTTTTTTACTTGAATATTCTGAACACGTTCTCCCGGTAATGCCATCAGCATGTGAAAGTAGATAAATGTGCTATTGAAAGATTGGATCTTCTGAGGGAAGCGTGATCGTATTATTGCTTCAAGCGTAGGGTGACCAGATCCACGCCCAGCAAAAAGAGGACACCTTCAAAAATCTCAATGCAAAACTGGGGAACAAAATAACGACATAAATATACGTATTTTTTAATTCAATAAAACAAACAAAAAACATAAATTATAGCAAATTCAATTAAATTGCAAAAGAAATTGAGCAGTCAAATGGGTGTGTTCAGACGACTGTTAAAAAAAGTAAAGATGGTGTTCAGAAGTGAATGAGTTCGGGTACAAATATGTTTAGGGTCGTGTTTACACCAGAAAGAAGCAGGAATTAAGGACCATTCCCATGAGAGCAAATTGCGAACTGCGAACTGGCGAATACTCGTAGATTCTGACATTTCATTCACATGAAAACTTTTTTTAGTCGCAGGTTCCCGCGAATCATTTGTATTGTTGAAGGTTAAGTTCGAACGAATTTTTCATTCGCGGGTCTGTGGAACGCTGATGTTTTATGTGGATTGTGAATAAAGTGTGAGAGTTTTACAGAATTTCCAATTCGCGGGAAAATTGCTGTAATTGTAAATTTCCCTATTTTTATCAATTGAGGCTCAGTTTTTTTTTTGGATTAGATGTTAGATTAATTGAATATAATGCTTAAGTGGTAAAACAAATCGCAATTTTCAATTCATAAATGCAGTTTAATTGGTTTGTTCGCAATTCGCCTATTAGCAGTTCGCGGTTATGTGAATGGTCTTTTAGCAAATTACATATTTTTCCAAAAAGATACCGGACATTTTCTTTTTTTCGATTAAAAGAGGACAATAGGACATGTTAAAAGAGGACGTCTGGTCAGCCTATTCAAGATGTAAAAAAATTTACATTACAGAGCGTCACCGAGTCTTGAAGCTATTGCGAAATTAAAGCGTTCTACGGCTATCTTGACGACTTGGATGAAGCGGGGAGGTTTCTCCATCGTCATCAGAGTTTTTCACTTTAGATCCTTAAACTTGGTTTTGTTAAGCTTGATAAAACATAGGCTACCATAGGCGACCTTAAACTCCATAACAAGATGGAGTGCTTCGACTTTGAATTCTGAGCCGATCAGTTAGGAAGTGGCAGATAGCAATTGACACAATATATGACAAAGTCACATTTAAATAAACGCTGTCTTTACTTCCTGACGTGCTGACAGGACCGTGAACATAACAGGATTGACGGATAGTCTGGTCTGTACGTAATCTACTTCGATACACTAGGCTCATTTGGGGTTCATCTGCCATTCAAGTCTTTACCAACTCGCTGACTCAGTATTGGAGATCCTTGTAGACTTGGAACTCAATTGAATGTCGAAGCAGCCCATGTTATGATACCAATTAATATTGCAGCCGCTGATATCCACCATCCAGAGAGACCTTTGTCAGCGTGGAATGAGAGGAAGTGCCTTAGTGATAAACTCTCCTTCCCTCGTTTGTCGAACGAAGTGGGCTACAGTATTGTTAATTTTTGTTAAAAATGCCGCCAAAACTAATCGTGTCGACATCGCCCTAATTTGAAGAAAATCGTTGACAGTAAAACTCTCCACCTGAGCGAGATTAAACTATATAGTTCTTCGTCGAGTTTGTGTCCCTGCCCTTGCGTCCTTCATATTTTAGACTAAACGGGAACGGATAATTTTGAATGCTGTGCATAAGAACGTATTTTAGCTGTCTCTCCATTCTATTGAGGGAAAAGTCCTGGTTAAGTTTCCGGCCATTGTAAAGGCTGCAGGATATATAAGCCTTCTCAAAGCCCCCTCGCTCATCTGTTAAAATGTAGAAAAACACAAACTTCCAACTAACTTTCAGCTTTGTTATCTTGCGCCTTCGTATCACCCCATCAGCAACGAATCTGCACATTTGATTTCACATCATAAGGACCCAATCGACTGCACCAATCAGCAACGTTAATGCAAAATCTGAAAAATGCAAGCACAACACAGCCCATCTCCCTCGTACCGTGCCAATCATCCTGCAGTACATCCATCCACGGGGCCCGACTTGGAAAGAAGCAAAAACAAATAAATAGAAAAAAATCTATCCAAGAATACAAATGCAAACAAACGTTTGCCTATATAGGTTGTAGGAACTTTAGGAAGTGGCACTCCTCCTGCTGGCAGCAAGCACATAAATATTATCCTCTGACGACTATGCCGTATAATGTTCGTACGTTTCCTATAAATAAATGGCCTACTCATTCCAGTGGTATGGGCCCCGATTCCAGCTCCAGGTATAACTACACTAGTCCCCCAGCCCCTCTATTCAGTGGGCTGCTGGCACTGAGACTGGGGTATGTTATACAACAAAATCCAAAACAACTTGCGGCACACACACAAACGCATAATTTACGAGCACTGAGTGTAAGTCCAAGATAAATCCATGTACAGATTAAAGTTTTAGAAATTTTGTGTGCAGTTTGTTGTGCTACGCACTTAACTACACCCAGGCAGGCTTCGGCCTTCAGCTTCAGCCCCCAGTCCCGATGGAATACAAACAATAAAATCATATCCCATCCCCAGACTTGAGCTCCGACGGTGCGGCGTATCTGTATAGGTATATCTGGTCGACATGCTTAGCAAAAATTATATAACGTGTACCTAGCGTTGTCGTTTGCTGAATTTACACCAGGATACAATTTATGTGAACTTGTCGAGTGAATTATTATATTCCCCCCGGTTGGCATTGGCACAGCCACCAACCAATTACTAACCAAGCAACCAACCGAACTGAGCCGGTGAGCTTACCTATACAGAGCGGTGGTGGCGTCTTCCAGTTGCCATTGCCAGTTACCCAGTTCCCATAGTGTGTACTTCTTCTTCTTGCTGTTGGAGCTCCCCGAGGATGTGTGCGTCCCGGCTGCTGCTGAAGATGTCTTATCCAAATTGCCTACTCAAATAATTGGAAATTAAGGTGTTTCCACAAAATGGAAATAAGTTTTACGGAGCGTCGTCGTCGTCGTTGTCGTGTCGGAGATCTATGTGCAATCCGGCGAGTGGGTGAGTGGTGTCGACCTCGTTCCAAAATGTCATCTGAAATCTTCAATAAGAGTTAAGCAACTCCAAGCAACTTGAGCAATTTGTTGTGTTGTTGTCGATTTTTTTTTCTCTCTCCAAGGAGCACGGAATGAGCATAATCTGGCGAAACGACGATGGAACATCCTACCTCACCCCTACCACCCTGTTGCTGGCTGCCAGATAGATCCTAGGTGATATTATTTTATGCGTTCGCTTCTTGAGTTCAAAGTGTCCTTATCCCCCAACGGTTTACTCTTTTGTATCGATTAAATGCTTTCCGTGCTGTGTAGGTGTCTGTAGGTTATCTCCTATGAATATTATAGTACATGCGTGGCGTGGAGGGTGGCTGTGGCTGTGACAGTGGCTGTTGTCGTCGTCCTTGTCACCGTTTTCGATTCCTTGGCCTTGATGGTGGTGTCGATGCTGCCTTTGGGTTTGCTGTCGGTGGGTTTGGTGTGTCGTAACACTTTTATTCATATTCATAAATTTCCGAGAATAACGACCTTTTTTATGTGGACGCATACACAAACGCGCACACAGAGGAGATAGTCATTTACTGATAGCAAGGGACATGGCATGCCGGTTATAGATATCCCCTTATTGGTTAAACTGTTGTGCAATATTTATGTTTGTTTTTCGCTTTCGGGTGGATGCACAAAGGAGTTGGTGGTGTAGATAAGTAAATGCTGGGCCAGCTGTGGGTTGCTTTTTAAAGTTGTTAGAAAATGACAGTTTGTTGGAGAGAATATTCGTCCGTTGGCTTTTAGTGGAGCTGAATCTCATGAGAAAAGATTTTCAAATCATAAATAAAATCAAGAAAAATAGAGTACAGTCCACTTCGTCTCGCATCATCCGAACTGTAGAGAAATTCCTCATCTATTCGCTCTCTGGTCCTTTTTCTCTCGCGGAGCTTTCTTTTAGGTTCCGAAGGTTCCAGGCTACATCCAAGAAGTTGACGAGCTTCAGATGAAACATGATCAAACCGACGAAGATAATACAAACTGTGCAATATAATTGAATTGTGCAATTTTTGAAACGAGACCGAATCCAGATCCGCAAACAGCTCATATGGCAAGATGACATAATGGGGGTTATTAATGCTATAACCAGTTTTAGTTTAACTTGTGTGGGTAAAATTATTCTTGTAATCGATAACCCTCTTAGCGATGCGTAAACTTTATTTATTATAGAATTAATGTGGGCAATCCCATGTTAATTGGTTGTTGAAGATAATCCACAGATTTTTTGCGTAGCCGACGTATTCGACCTGACAAGAATTTAAAAAGCTAGGAGGAAAGTCGGTGAAATAGGGTTGATGTTTGGAGATTGGAATTGCTTTCGTTTTGTCAGGATTAAGTTGAAGCCAATTGCGTGCAGACCACTCGAAAATGGAGCTTAGACCGTCATTTACTTTTATGATAGCGTCCTCAACCATGCCAATAGGAAAACTAAGGGACAGTTGGACATCATCAGCATATACAGGGTTTTCCAATAAGAGGTGTTATTTTGGTATTCAAAGAAAAATGTCATTTTTGAGATAAATGATCGGATGTTTATTTAATAAGGCGTACTGCGCCTACGGCTTAGTGGTTAGTGTGTTGGACTACTAAGCGAGGGGTCCCAGGTTCGAATCCCGCAAAAACCCAAATTCCAACTTGGGGTTTTTTCCACTGCGCCACCTCTCGCGAACGTCTGACAAACATCCGAGAGTATAACTGTCTTTAGAGCTTCTCAATTAGCCGTTTGGAATCGGCATAAAATTGTAGATCCCTTCCATTCGTTCCAAAAATGAAACTCACACAAAACGAATGGTTGTGAGAAGCTAGGCTTTGGGTCCCTACGGACCTGTTGCGCCAACTATATAGTTTATTTAATAAAGAGGAAGGTATGCCGTTAATAATGAAAAACAACATCAGCCAAATGAAACTGAACTGTATAAGCCTTAAGACCCAAGTCTTTATGCAAAATACGGTGTAATGACGTTTGTGGAATGCCCAATTCCAAAGAACGACGAGGAATGGACAAACCTGGGTTTTCTTCAACACTTGGGGCTACAGCAGCAATATTCTCAGTTGTTCTTGAGCGACGTGCACGGGTTTTATTCTTCGCATCACTAACTTGTCACAACAGCTCGAATTTTTCCACCAATTTCTGTATTGCGGTCCGACAAGGTGCTTCACGACGACCAAAATATGCTTTAGTTTTGCGAATTGTGACTGCTGTAACGAACTGTGACTACTTGTCAAATGTCAAAGAATAAAAGCTTAAAAAGTGACAGCTACCGAAATAGCGGGTCATTCACAATAACACCTCATATAGGAAATCGACAGTGAGATAAAACGGAAGGTAGGTCATTGATGAACAGAGAAAACAGTAATGGACCAAGAATAAATCCTTGTGTCACATTGTTTTTCTAATATATTTTGAATAAATGTACCAGTAATATTAGATTAGATAACAACTAAGTCCGTATTTCTTAATTCATCTATTATTATTATCGCTTGTTTTTGTTTTACCTGCAAACCCAAAGTGATTAAATACTTTAAGACCAACGTATAGTGAATTAATTATTTATGTTTTAAATTCACATGAATTTTGTACTACCTTCTAAAAAAAAGATGTCTCCTAATAAAAGAAAACAAATTTTTGCTATATTAAAAATTCATCTTAAGGTACCCTTTTTTCAATGAATCGAATTGTGGAAAAAAGTGGGAAAAAAACGGATGCGGAATGGGGAATTTTGGCAAACAAAATCTGGTATTACTGGCCTTAATGCATGCCGCTTCAGATGGTGATTTGTTTTCGTCAGTTTGTCATTGATAAAAAAGCTTTTCGCTGAATCAATGCCGGCATCACAAAGTTTTAGGGGAGCTTTTTTAACTCGCAACCGCCCGCATAATATTAGAATATAAGAATATTAGAATACGCCCTTCAGTAACTTGTGGTGCGTTCTATGTGCCAAGTTGCGAAATCGTTCTCAAACAGCTTCTCTTCCAAAATAAATGCTACTTAGCCAGGTAAATCAATGGTATTAAATCTGTGCCACTCTCATTTGACTGTAATGATTTGGATCGCATCGTCTAAACTTTTATACAAAGGCCTTTACGAGTTTCGATAAAATCTTCAACAAAAAATATGACGTACAATAAGTACTTCTTATGGAAAAAAAACCTTCGTTCTTTCTTTTGCCAATTAAACTGCAGATCTGAAAATATTTAATCAGACGCGAAAAAAATATAAAAACAATTGTTTTCGCTTGTAGTCGCTTATTGATGCTGTCATTCAAATCAAAACTAGGCGAAAGATTTATTTTGTGTAAAATAAGGATCAAGAGCAGTCTCATTTTTGACCAATTTACATTCTTTCCTCTGATATTCATGGAAAATTCGCAACCCCAAGTGATTACAAATCAGCTATCGGCTGTCAAATTGCCTTTTGCTAGAAAAAAAATCAGAAGTTAATTCGGTCCAATGCTTTACTTGTGTTATCGAATGCAACTCTACCTTGTCCTGAAATCAGTTTCACAGCAATTACTTAAATGTTGGATTGGTCTCTGATACGCAAATATTATTTCAATTGCTTGCCAGGGGGACCGATTGTTTGTGTGACTATTTTCTCTGGGCTGCTTAATCGTTTCCCAAAAATGCTCACTTCATTCTTCAACATAACATACTGAACTTAATTCGCCCATTATTCGCTCTCTATACCAGAGGTGACTTTCTGTCACAGTCTTGTACTTCCTTCCACTTGAACAGCAACAGCAACAGAATTGTCTTAAAACAATAGCAGTTGAACGAAAAAAAAAAACCTCTTTTCTTCCATTCTTTTGTTTAAAAACCAAACAAAAACCGCCCAAAAAGTCACAAAGTGCAACCAACTGTAATTGGTTCGCATTGTTAACCTTTCGATTGGAAAACAGAACAGCAAGAAAAAAACAAAATTTTCCAAAAGAAATATACACACTCACTTCTTACAGCAGGATAATGAAACCACACTCACTCCACTCCCATTTCGTTTTCAGTTAAATTTTCATTTCATTAGAAACGGTAAATAAACACAAAAATGCAAAAATAAAAAGGGACGAGAAAAAGAAAAAACAATCGTAACACAGGAAAAATGCCATCGTACACAATCCAATCAGCACGCATACATGCGAATTGGCAAATGCCCCCAAGGATGTTTTAATAAAGTTCACCCGATTCTGGTGCTCACAGTTGGAATTGGGCTCTGGACTGCTGTTTCCTGCACTATGGAGGAGCACTCCATGCAGCTCGCTCAATAGCAAGTTGTGAATATTAAATGGAATAACTTTGTCTGTTTCAACTTTTGTTGTTCTTTGAGCGTTCCGCATGAATCCAAACTCCTTCGGGAAGTACCTCTACCTTCCCCTCAAACAAACCATTGAACTTGAATTGCAGGAAATTATTTTCAAAAAAATAATAATAAAAAAAAAACACATAACATAAGGAGAAACTTTACAAACGAATTGAAAATATCGGGTCAGACGCAAGGAGCAATCATCATTCTCCGGGACTAAGTCGAGCATAGCGGAAAACTTTGCTCACTCTTGTTGCACAAAACTGGCTACGCCCAAGGACCACCCCAAACTGTATATAGCCAGCGAGAAAAAAAATTACCGAGAAAATATTGATTTGAGTAAATATTTGTGTTACGAGTTATTACTTTCGGTTTAGTGGAGCATTATGTTTCAATTTTAAGCGTTTCCTACGTTTTTTCTATTAATTTTTTTTTTCTGACGGTTTTACCCTTTTTTCCGTAGGCAGGGTAACAGAAGCAGAGGCACCTTGTATATGCTCAAGTTGGGAGGCGCTCGGTGCGAAGGAGCGAAATTTATTCGTCAATTTTGACGAGTGGCATGGTATCCTGGATGTAAAAGAAACGAACATATTTGCTTTGGCTGGGTATACATATGTAAATTCACACTGTGGGCTCAGGATATACAAGTATCAAAGGTATTTCAATATCTGGGTCGTGATGAACAAACAGGTGTTATCCGAGGCGATATTGTGAATCCTTGAAAATAATATTTGGTGTTTTCTCCTTTTTCCTTATTTCAGCTCTACGAGTACCTGTCTCCATTATATTTGCCTTTGTAACTCGAACTGATTTACATTTATACAAATTGCGGAATTTGTAAGCTTTGATTTAAGGGTGGAAGCAGAATTGAATCGAGTGTGCGTGTGTGTGCGGTGAGTTTTGGTGTTTGAATGATGGGTGTAATATTACCGAAACATGATGTAGGTATCAGGAGGCACATTTGGGGTTCCCTTGATTCGGGTTGATTTGCGTTTCGGCAATATTTGATTAAGTCTCTGTTTGTATAAGTGACATGGGAAAAGGTTTCGGCGGGTGGATTCTTATGTAATCATTATGCTGAGGCTAGGCATTTAATGGTAATCGAAGCTATTTGTTTTAACATGAAGTGTTGGGTTTCAAGACGGTATGCCATGAAATTCACGGGAAAAATATTGTACTGAACACTGTTACACTTCTTAAAAAAGAATTCACTTCTTAAAAGCGATTCTTAAATTTATCTAAAGCGCCAAAAAAACCCCAATCAATTTCACACACGTAACAATCTATATTCTCCCAAGAACCATATCACCAAATACCACCATTTACAAAATAACAGTTTCACTGTAACGAAACATCAACAAAAGCTCATCATTATAAGAGCACAAATACATAACTATCTCCCCACACACACGCCAAGTGCATCAATTTGAATGCCCTTGCCATGAATCAACATCACCGATAGGCATGTATAGCTGTAAACTGCAAACTAAAACGTGCCAAGAGGCTAATACCGGAGCCAGCAGCAGTATAACGATCGCTGTCAAGTAGCGGTAGAGACCAACAAGCGACAACCACGACAAGCAGCGGATAGATTTTCCGTACAATTCAGTTCCCAAGAAGCGGTAGCTGTGAGCAGCGTTGCCAGAATTTAAAAAATTAACATGCTTGATGCACAAAATAATGCGAGAATGTAGGTATGAAGTAAAAAAAATCTAAACAAACGAAATGTATTTTCATTTGTAATTTATTTTGTCGTTCAACTAAATTATTTTCTCCTACCCATAAGTGCAATATAAAATAAAACTCTCTATTTGGCTAAAAATATCTAACGTGCCTGGCAAATAATAACACATAACATGTTTTTGAAACAAAGAATTTTATTTTTATATAACATTAAAGTGTAACTCTTCAGAAAAAAACGAAGCAAAAAATGTATCAACAGTACTCATTCATAAAATATTTACGATAATATTCAAAAATTAAAATTACACTTACAATTCGAGGAATCTAACAACAACCACTGTAGGTTGTATATTTTTGCCGTTGAGGTCCATTATAGATAAGATATAGTCCATCTGGTGTATGGAAAAGTGGCGGGAAACATCTAAAATTAAATATACACGAAAGAAAAAAATTCTTTCAAATCTTTGAAAATGTTAAATCTTGCAGGGTGGCATCACTGGTTGCGAGTTGCGACTGACGACGACTAGCTTAAACCAAGTCCCATATCATGTGCATGTCAAGGGTGGGTTGAGACTCATGTGGACCTTTTTTTTCATTTGAAATTCATTTTTATTGCGGTTTTTAGTTAAACTTACAATACTACCAAAGACGATTAAATCTAATTTAAAACTAACATTTATCTTATTCTAGCATACTGGCTCTCAGCGAACGCCCTAAGCTTTTCATTATCCTTAAAATTATTGCCTTTCGACCTTAAATCTATCTATATCTGTGATTTGTTTTGTTTTTTAAATTTGAAGAAACTTTAGAAAACTTGAATTATTTATTTTGTTTTACTTCGTGTGGACATGTGGTATTCGAGTGGGTGCTTTTTTTTTGCGCCCAGAGCAACTTTTATGTTCGTTTGGTACAAAAAAAAGAAATCTTTCTCAGATTTCAAAGCACTTTTGCGAATCTAGATATTTTCTCAGATTCACCAAATTAAGTGCATTTTAGTTTGACAACTGTTGTTCAGGTTTTTGTGTATTTTTTCTACGGCAAAGAAAGGCATTGCATCGGGTTAGTCTGTTTTTGTAAATTATTTATGTATAAATATATAGAAATTAATCGGGAATGTTTTAATATAAAATTTAACCAGTGAATGGAAATCGCACGAATATCAACACAAAAAAGAGCAAGTGACGTTTTTGTGTACGATTATTGCGTGACGCTCATTTGTAATTGAAAATGAGTGATGCGACTTTGATTAAAGTACCAGATTTACCAAATTCAAAATCTATTAGTATTGATCTTAGAAACATCTCACAAAATTGTTGCCTTTTTATGACCAATTATTTCGCAATCCCTCATCGCTGGAGTGAGTTGGCATCACTGATCACCACCACGAACAGATCACAGTCGCTACATTTTATTGAAAATAAACAATACAAAAGCAGAATTTTTTTCGCTTTTTTTCTTTGTTTAGTCGTCAATTTATCAATTTGTATTTCCTGGTTCGTGCCCTGGTAAAAGGCTAACAGCACCATGGAGTGTTGTGAGTACCGCGTAAGCTCGAGAATGCCTTGATGAACAACAGAGGAAGAGGGTATAGAGCTTTTTATACATAAAGTAAGTAAAACTGATTTTCCAAACATTTATCTTTTTTTATACACACTGATACACTGATTTATACGTAACTGATTAATAAGTCGGCGAAATTTTTCGGGCTATAAAGACGATCTCCGACTCCCAGGGCCCAGCCTCCAGGGACCAGGCGACAAAAAAAAAATTGAACCTACGCTTTTACGACAAAGCCATCGCTGTTGTCAGAACGTTTTAATTTTATAGACAACTGGAGCTATGCATCCGAGAGTCCAGCCAGTTTCCCCTGTACACATTTTTTTCCATGTGTTAAGGACTCAACAAGTAGCAATGAGGTGGTTTACAAATATGGGTTTGAAATGTGCACGCGATATGTCAGATATAGGAACTTGCGTGCAATGCCAATAGTCTAAGAGCCCATAGCTTTTTTTTTGTGCGAGATAGGTATAACCGAAAAAAATGTGTTGAGTTGAAGGATGATGTAAGGCTGATGCTATAAGCCAAAGTTTTCTTTCTTGGGGATCAAGTAAACAATGCCAAGCTCTATTCATTAGACATGCTTTTTCGGAGCGGGCTTCTCGTAGTGTTGCGCTGGAAACTGGGCTGGCTATGTGATGTTGTTGTGAGTACTCCGACGTCACTTTCCACGCAAAGAAAAAAAGGAATCTATTTCTTTAAAGGTGTCGGCCAATCGCCGTGCTAGCAGTCATAAAAAAAGGAAGAGCACCACGGGACCGATTCTTATATGCCGGAAATTCTTCGGCTTCACTAAACTGAAGTTGGTTGTCATTTTCCACCTATCAACGTGTACGTAAAAACGAAATAAAGATACCAAATTTGTATCAGGTGCAGACTTAATCTTATTTCCCGACGTTTCCCTATGTTCTTCCCGACACGTTTAAGTATAGAGCTTATGTTTATGCTTCTTTATTTTTAAACCGATGAACCTCAATGTCTTCCTGGGTATGGACAAAAGCCTGTTTAATTACAGCCTTTCAGCCTTAAACCTTTTTGTAGGAAATACTTTTCTTTGGCTCGGATGGAGATTTTAAATTATGCAGTTGTTATCTTGCTCTTCCCTTCCATTCGTTCCAAAAATGAAACTCACACAAAAACGAATGGTTGTGAGAAGCTAGGCCTTGGGTCTCTACAGACCTGTTGCGCCAACTATATATATAGTTGTTATCTTGCTATTGGGCGAGTCTTTTATTTCGGAATGTTGTCCCACCCATAACACTGGAAGATTGCCTTACGTCTATCGCCGCTTGATCAATTTCGTGCCTGCCAAGTTCTTTTATGACTATTGAAGTGAGGAAATCGTGCGCTATAGGTTTATCTGCAAAGTCCGTTTCGAGACATGGAGGTCATGATTTTCAGGTGATATCCCCCACATCGGACTTTTTTTTTTTCTAAACTCTCTGGTCTTTGGCCCCAAACCTGTGTTACCTTTTCTGAGCAAACTCCCATAAGCACCACCCAGCCCTATATCAGTATTAGAATGAACCCCCAGTTTCCACATCAATATTACCCTTAATTGCTTGCGCTCTCTGCACAAAACTGAGCATCCGTAAGCCGCTATAAGCGACCATAAGAAAAATTCCAAAAGTCTGCTACTTCCTTTGTATCATCCCTATACAACGGCCTAAGCATAAATGAAAAATGTAATTGAAATCACTGCAAATATGTACAAGCCAAGCAAGTTGATATCCCCATGCTGCTGTCACCCAAATAATGTAGTGTCAATATTTGCAATCTGCCAAGACATTGAGGCAGCATCTATCTCACAATATACCCGCAGATAGCAAGCACTCCAGGGATGCTACAATCATTCACATTCACTTCCACATACGAAATGTCAATTATTGCCGTAGTTATTGCGCCGCAGGGGTTTTATAAAGCGCGCCAAGCACAAAGCCAAATTGCAAATCGCAACTGTAATAACCCACACTCCTCGGCTGCCGTTGTACAGTCAATATTTGCAAGGAGCCGCACAATTAAAGCGGAGCGAAGACAATGCGCTGCCAAAGGCTCCGGCAATATTTGCTACCCGTTGTGAAAGATTATTTGTTCCGCATACGCCTACACAGTATATCCCACCTGTTCCTGTTCCTCTGCTCAGATACACATTTCAATTTCATGCGAGCTACCACACAATAGCTGCTGCTAATGGCCCAGGACAGGCACAGCGGCATTTCTTTTTTGCCATCATATCCAGCAAGGTGAGCACATAAAGCGAACGCTTTCGCAAATAATGAACTCATAATGCGGTGGATTGGGATGCGTAGATATATGAAATGAATATTGTAGTCGGCCCTGCCCCCTGAATCTGAATGCCGCACGAAAACTAAATCACCACTAAGACGCAAAAGCTAATAACACGTATTTCAGGAATTACGAAACTGTGACTAAACAAAAGAAGCCAGTGCTAGGAAATGAGAAAATCTGTCCCCGTAACCACTGCTGATCCTTTTTTTTCCCACCCCTGCCCACATGTGCGAGTAGTGCGGTTACCAGATCCGCGGGGGGCACAAGTAATTTGACAATATGTATAAAAAAGTTCAACTCGCTCGCCGCAGATGAGTTCGCCGGTTCGTCCCTGAGCGGAAGACCCCTTTTCCGTCTGTGTGCGAGCGCGAATGAGTGTGTTGCTCTTGCTTTCAAAGGAATTAGAAATTGATGTACCTTGTGCGGTGTTGGGATGAAGCATTAGCAAGCAGTAGCAAGCTGCAGCAGAAGCGCTGCCATTTGCGTTCCCATGAAAAGTTTTCGTATTCTCGTGCTCAAAGTCAGACACACAACGTGCGGACGGAGGGGGGAACGGGCGGTATGGTACCCATTCTCATGTATCTCATTATATCGGGATTTTATTAGTCCCACGGGAGATATTTTGAGGAAAATTTCGTTACGTTCGACGCTGGGTGTAATAATGTAAACACACTGTAACATATAAAACAAAAGTATCTACAGCTGGTGGTAGTAGTTTAGTGTCGTCGTAAGACGTCTTTTTGTTTTTGTTTGGGGTAGCATTTCTTTTTCTCTTCTTTTGGGATGACCTTATTTCTTGACGCTTGTTTTAGTTTACCAGCGAAGGTGACTTTAGGACACTAGAGGAAAAAAAATCTGAGATTCGTGTCAGTATGCCTTGAGCGTATAAAAGATGAAAAATTCACGAAGAGTCCTGGGGGGCTTATGTAATTTGGTAATTTCTTGTTTGAACAGTCGATGCACAAGTGGCGTTAAAAATCGTCTCGACTATAGCAGGGGGGGACTTGATAGCAGGTGTTTTACCAAGTTGTGTGATTGCGGTCTCTAGTCTCGAGGACCGACTTTGGACTTGCCAAGTCCTGTTACTTACCTATGCAAGGTATGTTCTCGCCACTCAAAGTCGTCTCAGATCTACTTCTTAATTTAAGAAAAGAAAAAACCGTCAATGATGCCGACGAGTCCTTGTTTCAGTGCGCACAAGCCAAAGTTTCATCGCTCGAACAACATTTTTGTTCAAAATATGGATTAACATACAAGTATCCGAATACATTTTAACTGCTACTGAGCGATGGGTCGCAGTCTCACGAACGTCTGATATACATTCAATAGTAGTACTGCCTTGAGAAAGCTTCAACAATCGAATGACTGCGAGAAGATCTACTTAAGCCTCCAACTTCTAGTGTTGTTTCAGATTTCATTTCGAATGTTGCTTCAATATAGTGGTTGGTTTGTACATTTTTTCCCCAACTTCAGAAGAAATCAAGAGGCAAAAAATCAGGAGATCGCGGGAGTCAGTCAATTTCTCGACTTATGACTAAATATATGCGTGAAAAATTGCTCGAAAAATTAATTTTATCAAAAACCGAGCTGTGTTCCCTTACGTTGGATCCAGATGTTTTGTAGTAGTTGATCTAAGTTGGGCACAAGAAAGTCTTCCAGAATGTCCCGGTAGGGGTCACTTGCTTTGCCTCTATCATACTCAAAGATGAGATAGGTACTCCCATACACTCTACTTCAATGCATCAAGCTCTACTGCTGTGCGTGGCTTATAGTGCCTTCTTGATAGGTAATTAGATTATCTGGGGCTTAAGCTAGTGTCAATAAAGCCGGCAATATTTAAGGCACAACTCACCTATAAGCACACCCACTTTTTTTCCAACCGACTCTCTTTTCCTTCCAGCCGACCTCCAGTAAATCGGGAAGTATTGCTGGTTGTTGCGAAGAGGATCTAAACTAGAGGGCCAACTGAGAGGAATTCCTAAGTATTGGTGCCCTTACAAATCAAAGGAGCGCCATTGCTGCCGCACGCATACTTAGGTAATCCTATGCAGGGACTTGATGTCAATCGGGTGGCCCTTTTTTTTTAAGTGGGGACTGTGTTTGACATTTTTGGTACCCTTTAGTTACACGGCGTTCACATCGCGGTTCAGTTTGAAAGTTTTTATAGTTTATAAAGTTGTTGGAAAATGGAATTCCTGATATAATTTTGTCACAATGCCAAATACCTTACTATAATCATCGTTTTTTGTTTTTTTCAATGTCTAGCAAAAAGCCATATCATGATAAAATGAACTTAAACGGTTTTTGCGCTTTTCTCAAAAGAGATTATGTTACCTCAAGCTTTTATTATGCCTGTTTCTTTGAGCTTCGATCTCAGCAAAGCAAAGTACCTGCACCTGTTTTTGTTAGTTAATAATTTAGAGAGGCTTATAAAAATATCAGTGGATATTTCAAATACAATGTTATAAAATTTGCAAAAGAACATATAGAAAACGAAAGAGAACATGCGAAAAATAAAAATTAACAAAACAATTTGGATTCCTACGTTCGATTGAATACGCAAATTCTGAAATCGGATCAAATCGTAGAATCCAATCAAACACCACATTATAATGATTTTTGTTAGAAGTTTAATCAAATGTACTCGTTTTTACGAATTTCCTTTCCGAGAATAATATTTTTATTTTTTTTTTAAATATGAATAAAATTTGCATTTTTACTATTTCTAACTAACATCAACACTGTTCACTCTTATTAAACCACAGAATTCCCAATCATAATTTGATACTGTACAAATATGGTGCTAAAAAAATAAGTTGAAAACACCCACCGTTCGGGAATATTTGAAAAAAGTCACTTATGCTCCAGTGAAAGCTTGTGCTTAACTTGCATGGTATTAACCTATTTTTGGAAAAACTCCCAAAGGTAGCTGCATGAGCTCTGCTATCAAAAATATTTGTAATGTAAAGGAAATTAAAAAAAACCTGCAAAATGGCCCTTTTTGGTGCTCAGGACCCATGACCCCCCATTTTTTGAAAAATGGTGAAAATGGCTCCTTTTTTTAGTTTAAGTAAGATTTTATTCTCTATAAATGTCTGTTGATCTGTTCTAATTTTTCTTATTAGTATTTTATGTGGTGGCCCTTTTTTCGGCTCGGGCCCCTTTTTAGTCCCTTTTTGAAATTTTTCAGCGGCAACGCTGGCGCCTAAGATGGATCTCTATCCATGGATAGATCTATATCAAGTAAAGCTATCTAAAAAACCAAACTCAACATTTATTCCTTTTACATTTATTGTTATAAATTCACTTAAAAATTATTGTTTGTTATTGAAAAAGTTCCACCCGGCGGCCATCAATAAAACGTATTCACAGACAGGAAAAAAAAAGTGCGCGCGAGAGGGCTTTCATTCAAAATTTTCGGCGAAAATCGGGTAGGTGCACGGAAGTTGCCCCTCTAGTTTAGATCTTCGTTGATTCCAAAACGATATAAAAGTCGAGCACAAGGTTGTATTTCTGATTTTTTTTGATAGTCAATTACCAATTAAGTGTTCTTTTTTTTTGTGGCGGCACCGAATTAACCAAAGATGTGGAAGTGCTTGAATGCAGGCTTTTTGTCTTAAGAGTGACCTTAAATGGTGCTAAACAAAAATCAGGCGGTGGCATGAATGAGAACGCGTCATCGCACGAAACCAGCTCCAAATATCTATATATGAATATGATATCAAGTATTTCTTATTATTTGACTGACATAAGTCAGTCAAAGAAATACCCGATTGCCCTACGTTTTGCGAAGATTTTATTTCTATATTTTTTTTTACAGGAGACATCACTCTGAAAGACATACCCCAAATCAAAACAGCACTTGAAATCGACCACGCACTTTCAATCAATCAGAAACCTGACATCCAATTCCATCTGCACCTCATTCAATTGGGCCAATTGAATTTAAATGTCCTTGGCTCGTCCTAATAAACATCCAATGGACACCACTCAAGTGCGGCATTAATTTGTCTGTCCTCTTCAAAACGTTGTCGCCGTAGCACAGTCTTGCTTGGACGTATACGTGCACCATCCTCCGACCGACGTTGCACTCCATAAATTTAAATTACATTATTGATCCAAGAGCCAGTCAAGCGTATTTTCTTTCTATTGCCTTCCCATTTGTCGTTGTCGTCATCATCACCATTATCATCGTCGTCGTCGTCGGTCGTGCAAAATACGGAGAAAGAGACGAGGGGAGGGCGAGTCGAAAAAATCAAAATAATAAAATAAATTAAAAATTATTATCTCAACACCCAACTTGCAGAGGAGGCAGAGGGTCCTCTGCCATTTTTGTGTGCAGTGTGTCTTCCCTCCACCAGCAGCTAGAAACAGGCAGCGCACACAACACCAGTCAAACGCGATACCATTGCCTTGCCTTCCGCTTTCCTTAAAAGACTACACAGAGTCGAGGTCTCGAGGATATCGCGAAAATCATTCCCTGCAATGACACCATTTACGGCCAGCAATATTATTTTAATTTGCATTTTATTAAATGGAGTGCACTTGTGCTATGTTTTGAATGATAGTTGAAGCAGAATAAAAACCAACAGCACAAGCAGCAGCAGCAGCATCAAATCCACCAGCCCTAACTAGGGGTAGGTATATATACTCGTAGTCAATGCTGTATAATTTGATTTCAAATACACTTTTTCGGGTGCATTCAGCGAGGAGAATACTTTAGCCGCACTCGGCAAAGTCGACGATGGAGAATTGCTCTTTTTTTTGCCTTGTTGTTGAGGATAAACTTTTTTTTGAAGGATTTTCCTCTCCGGATTCGTTGTTTCCTTTTCAAAGAACTATACTTGAAATCGATTTGAAATTGATGCCCCATTGACGGTCCATGGCTGAAGAGAAAAATTCGGCACACGCGGCTGAGGATAAAAAAATACAAAAAAATGTATTCTCGCATAGAACAGGATCCGCATTTAATGTTCGTATTGTGTGGCATTTTCTTATGCAACGATTTTGGTTTTTGCTTTTTTTTTATGTAGAAAATGCGGAACCCTAAATTGGTTTTGTGTTTTGGTCTTGGTTTGCGAGGGCGCAAACAAATAAATCCCCAATCACAATCCGTACGCATAAAAGAGAGGAAAACATGTAGAAAAGCTGTGCACAATTCGGAGTGAAATGTAACAGTTTGTATTTTGCGAACCAATGTGGTCCTTGTGTAGTGACATAGATGAAAAACTCAGAACTTATAAAACAAACCTCGCTTGTGCACTTTCATAGGTTCGTCTGTAAAATGCAAGCTATTAGTAAAAGTTTCACAAATTTCACTGCGACAGTTAGTAAATCTGAAGTTGAGACCAAAATTTGGCAGGTGTGCCTGGGGCACTGTTAGACTTCAAGCTTCGCAGCTTAAATATTTGTCATCCGTTAAAAGGGGTAGGTATACCACCTTACTTAGACCCAAGAGATTCAAAAGACCAACGCCGCTCTTACATTTTCGGGACTACGTTTTTACCAGCCGAAATAAGAACCCGTCCTTTTTTACCAAAAGGTAACAAACGTCTACAACATTTTTACTTGCTGATTTTGACAAGAAGAGAAAGAGAGAGAGAGACAGAGATTAGTTGTGTACTGTACATAGATGAAAACATTACTGTTTAATAAGCAAAGTTGTACTCTTCTGCTGCTAATAAGGAGGAGAGAAATCTGAATAGGATACCGCAGCCTTTACTATTCATATCCTCAGTCTTGGAAAATACAGTCAGCTAATTTAGGCCTGGTAGTTAAACCTCAGGCCGTTGGACCGCTATCGGCCACAAAGTCTAGTTGGTTGGTCAACTTTTCAGCTTATTAACGTATCTGATGTTTTTCATTCTCGGTAACCTTATTCCCCTCGTCCACTTGGTGCCTATAAATAAAAATAAAAAAACAAATAAAATAATTGATTGACGCACATAATTGATGACCTGACTGAAATCGAAATATTTCATGAAGCTGTCTATCAGATGGCGAGGCAGATCAACAGCCTGCCCAACCATAGACTCGTTGATCAATAACAATCCATAACCAAAATACAGAGTACAGACAACCCGACAGAATATTTGTTGGGGTCATTCAGCAATTGAGTAAGTTGGTGAAAGAGGTTTAACAGCTATATAAATAGTTTGTACTGCTCAACATACACAACGTAAGCTTGGACTTTAGTGAACGAGCTTAAAAAGTAGTTTGTTGAACGAAAACTTTGAATAAATTGTCTGATAAGTTGAGCATTAAGTGAACAACGGGCATTAGGAGTTTTCATCGATTTTATATGTATTTGAAGCTGATGTATCACGGCAACACTGGCGATAGAACAAATAGCATCACTGATGACACCTGTCAACTCGTCTGTCGAAATCTCTACGCCCACATGTTCGCCGCGCAAAAAGATAACCTTCTTCTGCTGAACCACCATATTAGTTTTTAAGTTGTATTAATGAATTAAATTATAGACACAAATATCGAACTGGTCAGTCTTTTCTTTGCTCGTAAAATACAACAGAAGTCTTGGGAGCCTGTGATCGAGGAAACGGGAAGGGTTTCATCAATGTATATATAGAGAAAAACGAGATCGAGAGTTTACAACGTCAGTAAACCTTGTATCGTTTTGATTGTAAAAAAATTGCAGCTTTTAGGGAACTCTTCCATATTGCATAGGAACCAACAAAAAGGTTTTCAAGAAACTTTTGAAACAACGAATTCCTGTTTCTAGAGATAAAGCTGTTCCTACTGTTGTCGTCGATAGGATCTTTGAAGTTGAAGCCGCCCCTTGTATCTTAAGACTTGGTGCTTCATTTTACCTCTAGTTGTACGGTGTTATCCCTGACCCTGACATTGAAGGAAGATCGGGAGTCATGGATGGTCAACTCAAAAACATTTCCTATCCGCGATCCTTCGGACTTGCCATTGAAAAGGACAAAGGGACTTACCAATACACATTTTTAGTTTTGACTCTAAATTCTAGTAGTTCACAGTGGTTACATTTTCCATACAAATTTTGCAATTGTGAGCTTCCGTAAGGTCGAGACTAAAATTGGTTATTAGCCCCTACTTCGCAAAGACTATAAAAATGTTCGGAAATTTGTTACCATGATGACATATGGCGGGTTACTTAGAGCTCACTTACAGCTTTGCTTCCCGCAAAGTGATTTGCTACGTGCATCATTGCTTAGTTCTGAGTGTTGTGGGGTGCACATCTCATTTGAAAGCTACCTTAACTTTACTTTTTTAAGTTCAATATGAATTGTCCGATTTGTTCTGAGAAAGTTGAAAGAAACTGTGTTTTAAAAGTGTCTTGCGATGATTGCAAAGGACTATTTCATGGGGCGTGCGTAAATATCTTCGAGCAAGACATTGAGTACATGAAGAATAGTGGATCACCTTTCCGTTGTGATAAATGTACTGTCCTCAGACGAAGATCTTTGAGTATGCCCTCATCATCACTGGCAAACAAGCAACCTGAACCGAAGAAAAGTGCAAACGCGACAAATAACACAAAAAGAAAAGCCATTGGAGAATCAAATCCAAATGAACCTCCTGGTGATTTTACACTTCAAATGGTTTATATGAAGCTAACTAATTTGGAAGACATTAACAAAGAATTCCTGAAAACTTTAAATGAACTTCGTGAAGAGAACGCTAACTTAAAATCAAAAGTTAATCTGCTTGAATCCAGACTAAATTGGCAAAATCAAAATACACTTCGCAACTGCATCGAGATCGCTGGTTTATCTGACGTAAACGACAATGACTCTAAACAAATTGCACAGAGCATTTTCCGTGATGCATTGGGCATCGAAGTAGCTGACAACCAATTCACTAAATGCTATATAAAAAATGTTCACAACAAAAACGGCAAAAATGGAAACAGCGGTGCTTCAAGCAAGCCCATCATATGTATGGAACTGTCGGACTTCGCTCTCAAACAGCGGATTATGCAGGAAAAGAAGAAGAAAAAGCAAAACCTACACTCGTGCCAATTTGGTAGCAGCATCAGCAGCAACAACAACAGCAACAACAGCAACAACAGCATCAGCAGCAAAGAGAGACGTTCATTCGTGTATATCAATGATGCTCTAACCAAGTACAACCAGGCGTTGTTAATGCGAGCGAAAGAGGTGAAAAAAGAGAAGAATTTCAAATATGTTTGGTTTAGTAAAAGCAGAGTGTGCATGAGAAAAGCTGAAGGTAGTAATATCATCACAATAAAATCATTCGAAGATCTTAAATTAGTCTGTTGATAGACAAAATTTATTTAATATTTGCTATGAATTCTGATTTAAATTATTTTGATGATATTACTGCCTCTAACCTTATAGATACTAATTGCGAACAAATTTTTTTATCTAGTGATTATTTTGTAAACAAACTTTTTTTCATACACCAAAACATCAGAAGTCTGAGAGAAAATTTCAATAGGCTTGTAGCTCATCTAGACTCTTTTGTCTCTTTGCCGGATTTTGTTTTTGTATCGGAGATTTGGATCTATGAATGCGAGAAAATAGATTATAGTTTAGCGGGTTATACATTTTTTGCAAAAACTAATGAGAATTATGTGGCAGGCGGAGTAGGTTGTTTTGTGAAAGAGGAGTATAATGATTGTGTACCGACGTATCTTGTAAATTTCTTGAGTGCTGATTTTTTGAAATTGTCTTTCACAGTAAACAAAGAGAATTATGTTGTTTTATGTGTTTACCGGCTTCACAAATATGAATTTTCAGTTTTTTTGGAAGAATTTTCAAATTTACTAGATGATATAAAATCAAAAAATTTAGTAATATTGGGTGATTTCAATTTTAACATTCTTGATAAAAATGACACAGTTACTGCATATTTGGCCTTATTAGCGTCTCATGGGTTGGAATCTTTTATAAGTGAACCGACAAGATTGCCATCTGGTAGCTGTTTAGATCTACGGACGTTATTCGAATGTATCTCTTACCGCCTGTGAAAAATGTGTCTTGAATCTTACAATCACTGACCATTTAATGACAGGATTATTAGTCAGTACGATCAACAAAAGTAAAGACCAAAATTCAAAATCACATAATGCGGTCACTAAAATTGATTTTTTAAAATTGAAGTCTATTCTTTGTTCTGAGTCTTGGCAAAATGTTCTTTCTGAGCCAAATCCATCTAAGTCTTATGATCTCTTTATAACATGTTTAACCAATCACATACAAAATTGTAAGTGTACGAAACATATAAAAAGTTCGTCTAAAAGGCTCAAACCCTGGATAACTTCTGACCTTGTAAACTTAATTAATAAGAAAAATAAACTCCGAAGGAAATGTTATAATAATCCTACAAATATCAATTTGAAGTATGCATACAAACAGCTTTGTCTGGAAGTAAAAAATAAAGTTCCAAAATGCCGTGATACATATTATAAAAATCAATTTAATCAAACTAGAGGAAATATTAGAGGAGAATGGAAGTTAGTTAACAAACTTCTTAATAAACCCTCTTCGTCTAAAAGCCCTACTACAATTCTATTTAATGATTGCATTGTCACTGATAAACTTGAAATTGCTAATATCTTCAATAATTATTTTGCGAACATTATTCATCCGAATTCAAATACATCTTGTTTTCATAATTGTAGTTGCCTATCTACTCCGTATGGAACTGCTCTGAGTTCTACTTTCTTCTTCGAGTCCATTACAGGATTAGAGTTGTTGAAAACTATCGGTTCTCTTAAAAATTCAAATTCCTGTGGCATAGATGGCATTTCCAATAGGTTGCTTAAAAACATTGCGTGTTTCGTCGTTGACATTCTAGCGCATATTTTTAATAAAAGTGTTTTATCTGGAGTTTTCCCCGTAGCTCTTAAATCTGCGGATGTGGTTCCACTTTTCAAAAAAGGTGCTGCCAATGATGTAAGTAACTACAGACCTATTTCGCTTCTTCCTTCAGTAAGCAAAGTTTTTGAAAAAGTTGTGAAAAATAGGATTGTTAGATTTCTTAATAAAACAAGTTTCTTCAGCTCCTTTCAATATGGATTTCAAACAGGTAAAAGTACGGAGGATGCATTGTTGAATTTCTGTTCGCAAGTTTTCGTAAGTTTAGATAATAAAAAGTTCACAGCAGGTCTATTCGTCGATATTACGAAAGCATTTGACATGGTTAACCATTTCATTCTGTTGCAGAAGTTACAAAATGCTGGTTTTCGCGGTTTCATGCTCGAGTGGTTCAAATCTTATCTTGTTGATAGAGCACAAAGAGTGAAGATTGAAGCAACTAGAAGTGGCATCAAGCGTATGAATCTAGGGGTACCTCAGGGCTCTGTATTGGGACCAATCTTATTCTTAATCTATATCAATTCCTTGTTCGAGCTTAATTTCAAAGGCCTTACCACTGCTTTTGCAGATGACGTAGGATTAACCTACGGTTCACTAAGCCCTCTAAATATGATTGCTGATATCAATTCAGATTTAGAACTGCTTAGAGAATGGTTTGCTGCGCATAAACTCATGATCAGTTCCAAAACAAAAATTATTTTTTTCAGTCTGGCAGCGCAAAATTCGTTTGACGCAGAAGTTTTTTTCCATGCTCCTGAGTGCCAAAAATTTACACTGAGCTGCTCTTGTAGCAACTCCCGTTCCGCTAATACATTTTTTTACAATCTTGACTGCAGTGAAAAGTGTTTTCAAATTGAAAGTGTGAAAGAATTTAAATACCTGGGTCTTTTTATTGACTCTAGAATGTGTTTTTATAATCACATCGATAATTTGAGAAAGTATTTTCGCGCTACGCTTAGGAGTTTCTTTTATCTAAAGAATGTCTGCTCAGAAAATCTTCTTAAAACAATTTATTATGGAATCTTCCACTCTAAACTACAATATGGTATTACTTGTTGGGGGGGTGCTTATTTTAACAAAATTCAGCCGCTGCTAGTTTTACAGAAATATATAGTAAGAAAAATATGCGGGAAAAATCGATTGCATCCAAGTTTCTCGCTGTTCTATGAATTGAAAATTCTTCCAGTCCGGCATCTTTATTGTTTTAAGGTTCTTAAGTCATTTTTTTATAGATCTGGTCATTTGAATATAAGAGTTCTTGAAAATTACAATATACGTGGTAATCACTTGCATCAAGTAACTGTTCCTAGTTTTCGCACCACAGCCTTTAAGAATTTTTACACAATTGCATCGCGCCGCCTTTTTAATCAGCTTCCTCTTTGGATCAGGACTCTTTGTCCAATTAATAGATTTATGAAGCACGTAAAACATTGGCTTCTAGCTCATGATGTTACAAGCTTAGAATCCGTTGTTAGTTCTCGTTTATAGCTTGATGTTATGGTGTCTCGTTATTTCATATAATGAACTCGGCTCTCTAAATATATTCTGAATTGTGTTCCTTTTCTTCAATTATATAATGTTTTATTTTACTTATGTTCAATGAATTTATTGTTTTTAATTTTGAATTATAAAGATATTTAATCTCAAAGGGTCACCCCACCCATTTATTTATTTCTTGCCATTAGTTTTTTTTGAAGTGCACATTTAATACTATTTCTGTTTAAGAAATATGGAATGTCACTATTTTCTCTAGTTTAAATTACTTATTCTATAATTAAGCTTAATATGTTTTGAAATACTGTAATTATATAACTAGTGAAAATAAACTTTTATACTTACTTTACTTACTTACTTAATTTCTTTGCCCTCCAGTTCAAGTCCGCAAAACGATACATCAACTTTTGTATACCCTACAAAGAAAGAAGCAATTACACCAAATGTAACCACCCATACCTAATGAAGACAACTAGGTACTGTACCTTAGTTGGTACTTGCTGGAAATAATTCACGTGTGAGCATATTGAAGGAAACTCGCGACGAGGATGATATCTTTTTCCGCTTGTATCCTGTGTTTATTTTTGTTTGGCCCTCTTTTTTACTGAAAATATTATGTTGCTGGTTGTTATCAATGCGCGCGTTTACAGTTGGTTTGGTGGCAGTCGTCCTGACTTTGGCCAAATCGTTGTTTCAGTTGGTCGTTCTCCCCCAGGGCAGATGTGATGTTCTCTTGTCGTTCGTTATTTTAATTCCTTGTCATAAGAATTTGTTTTTCTTTTTTGTCCTTCATCTGTTTCTGGTTGTCTTCTTATTTTTGTGTTTCCACAGTATTCTTGAGATTGTACAAGGGAAACTTTTTAAAGAACATTTATGGTGCCGAAAAGAAAAGTTGGGCTTTGTGTGATGCGATTTTTTTTGTCAGTTCATTGTTTTGCACCAAAAATATGTATAGCTGACTTCTTGAAGATTCTGGGTAACTGCTAAAAGGCAATTTAGGTACATGTTGTTGGCTCATTAAATTATATGTAATAATGTCAGTTATAAGTACTTAACCTCTATGAGGTCGTGAGTAGGGAGGGAATTGCTTCGAAAGACGAAAAATTCACCAATGCTGGGTTTTAGTTTTAAGAAAAATAACACCCACATGTCGCCATTATGTTTTCTTCGTTCAGTGGCGTACGTAGGGGGGCGGGGGCAATAATGTGCGTAAGCACACTCAGTAGTCCAATTTTGCGATTACTTTCGAACGGAAGCCCAAGGGTTGGTCTTACTTTTTTCATATAGCTTTTTTTATATATTATCTTGTTCAGAAACGGGATTTCAAAACAGTTACCTCCCAACATCCTTATTTTTCTCACAGCTATACCTATACGTTCGCAGGCGCAGTGGCTTAGTGGCTAGTGTGTTGGACTACTAAGCGAGGGGTCTCAGGTTCGAATCCCGCAAAAACCCAAATTCCAACTTAGGGTTTTTTCCACTGCGCCGCCTCTCGCAAACGTCTGACAAACATCCGAGAGTATAACTGTCTTAAGAGCTTCTCAATTAGCCGTTTGGAATCGGCATAAAATTGTAGATCCCTTCCATTCGTTCCAAAAATGAAACTCACACAAAACGAATGGTTGTGAGAAGCTAGGCCTTGGGTCTCTACAGACCTGTTGCGCCAACTATATATATACCTATACGTTCAGGATACAGTATATATGCTGATGTCTCAGCTTCCTCCAACCTCTGAAATGCCATCTTCCATAGAGATCAGTATGAATCGACTTAAAACTTTTCTTTCAGTTCTATATTGCCATCCTGGCCAGTCTGAGATCTATTCTTCCAGAAATAACTTTGAGTGCGATTCTCTTGGTATATTCAGTGACGTCTTCGATTATGCTTTTTGCCATTGCTACTGTGTCGTCGATAGATCCTACTGTCTGAATGCCCCTATTCTCAAGCCTATTGAGAAGGGAGTCCACAATGGTACACTAGCTGCATGTGGGGCAACCGCTGCTAACTCCTCCTCTATAGTTGGGCAATAGACTTGCATAGGGTGATCAGATCTGCGTCCAGCAAAAAGAAGACAAGTCCAAAAATATCAAATGAAAACTAGAAGAACAAACAACTAAAGGGTTTTTCAACAGGGACGCTACAAAAGTAGAGTGACAGGGACAGCAAACGACGCCGAATTTCTTGCCGCTCTTCTGACATTTCTCTTCAGTAAGGCTTGCCATTTCATGATAGAAAGATGTACGAGCCAACAACGAGTCGAAATTATTAAAATTTACTACCGTAATTCGGAGTCAGTGGCCTCAACGTTAAGAGCGCTACGTCCAATTTTTGGACGTCATAATCGTCTTAACAGATCAACAATTGAGCGTCTAGTGGAAAAATTTGAATCCACAGGCACAGTACAAAATGTTCCCGTGCCAGCGAGACAAAGAAGTGCCCGTAGTGTCGACAATATTGCTGCCGCTGAGGCTTCACTTGAAGAAAGCCCAAATGTGTCTCTCACTCGTCATTCTCAAGCGTTGGGCATCTCTGTGACGTCGTTGTTGCGAATTTTGCGAAAAGATTTTGGCCTACATCTTTACAAGATTAAATTGACGGAAGAACTGAAGCCGCTTGACCACCAGAAGCGTCGTATGTTCGTGAATTAGGCTGAGCAACAACTTGAAAATGATTCGGATTTTCATCGAAAAATCATCTTCAGCGATGAGGCTCATTTCTGGCTGAATGGCTTCGTCAATAAACAAAATATGCGGTATTGGTCAGGCAGTAATCCACACGTAAAACATGAGTCATCATTGCATCCCGAAAAAATTACGGTTTGGTGTGGTTTATGGGCCGACATGTGGTTCCAACAGGACGGCGCCACAAGCCACACAGCGAATGTCACAATCCATTTATTGGAAACCAAGTTTGGAGAACGTGTTATCTCACGAAATGGTCCAGTCGCTTGGCCGCCTCGGTCGTGCGATTTGACGCCGTTAGACTATTTCCTGTGGGGCTACGTCAAGTCTTTGGTCTATGCCAACAAGCCAGCGACGATTGATGAACGTCGTACGAATATCGAACGTGAAATTGCAGCAGTATCGGCCGATTAATGCTTGAAAACCGTCGAAAATTGGGTTCAGCGTCTGGACTTCTGCAAGCGTGCCCGTGGTGGCAATGCAAAACAAATCGAGTTCCATACATAATCGCATCGAACGTACTTTCACAGAAATAAAGAATTTCATTGATACCCAAAACCGTTTCTGTTTTATTTAAAAAATTTTGTAGCGCTCTTATTGAAAAACCCTTTACAACCAAAATACCTAAAAAAACATATCTTTTTTTAAAGTCATTAAAACAAACAAAAGACATAAATTTTAACAAATTCAATAAAATTGCAGAAGAAATTGAGCGGTCAAACGGGTGTGTTCAGACGATTGTAAAGAAAAAAACAAAAGAAGGTGTCGCAGTCGTCACAAGGCTGAGCTTGATATTTCTTAATGACTCTTCGCAGCCCACATGCATGCGATTCATGCTCCGCCTACCTACATTATTGTTACAATTATTTATTTTATATCTCAGGTCGAGTTCACACCACAAAGATGCAGAAAATATCCGCTACCTCGCTTCCCAACTCAGAGAATGCTTTCAGTTTTTGCTATATAAATCTGGAAAAGATTAAATTGTAAAAAAGTGTAAATATAAAAAATAAACTATATTCCAACTTCTTCAAATGTTATCATTATATTTTAATAAAAAGCATGTTACATGAACATCTAATTTAAATTATCCTAGAATATGATGTAGGTACAAAGATTTATTACATCAATTTTTTTGGGAAGATAACATTCATACTCATGAAAATATGTTCACTTTATTATGTCGCGCTTAACAAACCAGAATAATAATAATAAATAGTTGGCGCAACAGGTCCGTAGGGACCCAAGGCCTAGCTTCTCACAACCATTCGTTTTGTGTGAGTTTCATTTTTGGAACGAATGGAAGGGATCTACAATTTTATGCCGATTCCAAACAGTTAATTGAGAAGCTCTAAAGACAGATTATATTCTCGGATGTTTGTCAGACGTTCGCGAGAGGTGGCGCAGTGGAAAAAACCCCTAAGTTGGATTTTTTTTTTTTTTTTTTGCGGGATTCGAACCTGGGACCCCTCGCATAGTAAACCAGAATAGCACTACCAAAAGTTGGTGGCGAAAACATGAATCCGTTTCGTATTATTTTCACCACACTTTTTTTTTGCATGTTCTCATGCTTTAAAAGTTGGAGTTCATAGAATGAATCTTGTAATCATTTCGACTTAATTGTAATAAACGCAAACAAAAGAACATTTCCTCAATGAATGTACATGCACCCTGTGCTCCTACCTAAAAAAATACAAGGAAATGGCTGTTTTCTGATTCTAGTAGAATAGTCCCTGGGAAAATAAAAGTAGCTTGGAAAGAAAGTTGAATACTATAAATTCTCAATATTTCTTGAGCGCTTGAGTTTTTGCCACTACAATTTGTTGATATTTGTCGTAAAAGTGATTTTTGTTTGAATATTTTACGATTTTCATGATAGCTATCTTAGTATCCCCATTAAAGAGGGTTTTATATTGGTACTAGTATTTCTATTTCACATTTTCTGTTTCGCGCGAGCCAACCAATTTGACAGCTCACTAAAATTCGGTCACATTTCGGTCACAAGTCATACCCAAAATACCATAATGTGTTTTTCCCGAAATATTAATTTTATGAGCTAAAACTTACTCCCCACTGTTACGGAAACATTTCCCAAATTTAGGAACAGCGCTTACATTATAACTAACAAATACTAGACCGGGGCAGATGACTTACTGCCATTTATTTTAAAGAGAAGAGATGAATTTCATGTCCATTCTTGTTTTTACATTCAATACCAATACCAATACCTACCAATTAGTCTCCTTTTGTATCTCGTCGCGAGTGCATGTCATTCAATAAATATTAAAGACAAACGATTTTTTGCTACCGTAAGTAATTTTCTTTTCTCTCTTGTTTTCCTCTTTCCTGCCGTTTTTGAGCGTCTGGCGCAGATTTTTTTTGCAATATAGTGTATGTATGTATTAGTTGTCCATGTATGTCTTTTATTTTTAGCTATTTTCTATTTTTGTTTCTGAAAAATCTTGTTATTTGCCAGATGGTCGGGCGGGGCTAGTTGACTCAATATTTTTTCGGGATTTACAGGAAATGAGGACTTATAAAAAGAAAACAGCAAGAGTAGATACTCAGCAAAGCGTGATGCAACGAGCCTGTAGACTTGTTTTGATGGAAGGCCTCAGTATAAGGTCAGTTTCAAAAGAAGAGGCAATTCCGTACAAAACCTACAAAGGTGTGTACAAAAGCTTCGAAAGAAAAAGGTATAAAATCCTAGTAGTGAATTTAGTTAATTAAGTTTGGAAAAAGTGGGCTTTTCAAAAACTATGCAAATATTTTACGACACAGAAGAGCAATGTTAAGTTGAATATTTGAAAACAACTGCTGAACTCAGTTTCGCACGGCGTGGGTCAACTTGCCTCATAACGTAAGGCAACTTACTCCGGTACCGGGCTTGGTTGACACAATCGAGGTGCTCCAGTAGAATCAAAAAAAAACATTGCTTTCACGTTTTTGTTTTTTAATTGAATAACTTTGTATAGAAAGGATGCTTTTTTAATGGAAAAAAGTACATTTTTAGCCAACTAGCCCCGGTCTTCCCTATAGTGAAATTTGTGTATAATTTCTGCTTTGTTTGAACAGTTGTAGTTTTGTTGTGTCGAAAATTTCCCAAAAAGTGGACGAATAGCATATTTTTTTTTAAAAAGATACCGTTTTTTTTTTTGTTCGATAAAAAGAGGACTTGTCCTCTTAAAAGAGCACGTCTGGTCAGCCTAGACTTGCAAAACAGACTTAATCGAATGAGCCCTCACTGTCCATTATTCCGGTCATTGCAAAATCTTACGAGTTGCTGAAAGTTAGCTAAAGTAAAATTTATCTTTTTTAGCAGTACAAAAGATGTGACGAAACGCTGTTTTCTACGAGCCTTTCGTTTTGGAAGTATGGAAATAGGTTCGGTTTTGGAAGCTAAATATATCTCTGGAGGAAATTTCTTGTGGGTGACTGAACTCCTTATAAAAAAGTTCCTTTGAGTTCCCTTACCGCCAAAATCTATCGAGGCTCAAACTAAATGGGTCCTGTTGATGAAAAATATTGCCAAACATTCAAGGCAATCCTTAGGTGCTTTATGTATGCAGCTTCTAAAGTTTAGTCAACTCCAATCGTGATATTCGGCCTAACATTATGAATCATTTTCAACGAGTGGCCGGCCCTACATTGATTTTCAATCCCTGATACACAATTTCGTTTCGTTGTCGGTTCGTGAGTCACTAAAGCTATGTCAATGGTCTTTCTAAATCGACGCGTATTTTTTTTTTTTATTTAACTCAACTTGACATTTTTCTTTGGTAAAAGGGGAATCAACTATTTTTTTTAAATCGCTAATAACTCTGTATGTCCTTCCTCGGTAGCTACTGGCAACTCCAACCTCCAATCAGTTCAGCATTTGCATTATGACAGGCCATTGTAAACTGACAGCTTTTAAAAAGATAAACTTATTACGCCAGGTATTCCCAGCAATAATGGTCACTGGCTGCTAATTAATTAACTTTGTAAAGTTTAAACTTTTTCCACATTTTTGTTTTTTGTTTTAATTCAATTCCGTCCCGGTCTCGAAAAGACAGGTGACAAACCACACTAATGCTACTACCGCCGCTCCGCCGAAAGGCGTGCGCGAACAGAGCAACTATAGAGTTTGACGAAACAAAATTGTGCGAGCGCACAAAAAAGGTGGAAAACATAATTCTGTTCTTTTAAATGGTTAATTCCTGTGCAGAGCAGACTAGTAGGAGGTTGGAAGCGAAAAAAAGGAGAACACCCCATGAAAACTTTAAGTCCATAGAAAGTTTATCCTTCGTTGGCATATTCATGGATGACTGACCATCGTTCTTGGCGGCGGATGGCAAGAGATGAAAATTCAATTTACTTTGTCAATTAAACGCACAAGTGCACATGTGTGAATGGAATTAACATTAAAACGAAATTAATTGCCATGCAGATGACTTGTCGGCGGCGATGGTGGGTATTCCGAGAAATGAGCGGTTCGTGTCTGCAGCGGGAAGACCATAACTCGTGATTATCTGCAATTCAAATGTGGACTGTTTGAGACGCAATTTTTTTTTTTTTTTGGTAGCCACAACTCACACCTAACTTTCATGCACATTAGCTTTATTTTCGAGTTCAGACTTAAATTAGATTTTTTATGGGAAAAGGAAGCACCCCATCGGCCCACCATCCTTTGGGAAAAATCATGTGTAAATGGTTGTGAATCCTTATGCTGATGTGACGGGGTCAGTCGCATATTTCATTTTATATCCACATCCGCTGACAATGTTTGTTGACAAATTATACCACCAACTATGTATGCGAGGAATCATCATCGTGATCCGGTGATCCTTTCGTGCAAAGATTCCTCCACGACTCAATACATTATTCATTTTTAAACATGCATAACAAGGGGGCGCGCGCAGTGGCGATGTGCGAGAAATGATGCGATGATTTGTGGGTGGGAATCATTTGTGTATCCTTGCGTGATGTATGGATGTCTTGTTTCTCGGTAAGTGATTTGAAAATTTGATTTTTCTCCTAATGGCGTTGTGGTAAAATGGAACGGTAAAATGGAACGGGATAGCTGGATATAAAGGCGACATCCTTGATTTGTGTGCCAGTAGAAATTTGCCCCCAGTATGGAGTATTGTTGAAATGTGATTTGTAATTCTATTTTACATTCGCTAATGGAATGACACGTGCCTTTTTGGTTGACTTTGGCTTATATTAGAGCATCCTTGGTCGGAGTGCTTATGACTAGCGGACTTTTTGCATATACAATTTTTTTGGAATTAATGGCTGACTACTGAGGTTCAAGGGAGAATAGCCTGTCAGGGGAATGGGCACATTTTTGCTGTGTTAATGCAATAGAAGCATGAAAGCTTTCATTTTCAGGAGTTAAGCAGGCTTGGACGTTTATTTTCTGTAGAGTGACACAGGAAAGCACAATTTTTTAGCTGATGGGTTGGGTCATTTTGTTTCGGAGCAATTTCTGCCCGACAAGGCGACAAGATCTATAAAAGCTCAATTGTATACATGTATGGGATTCAGCCAGACATACGAACATCACGCTAGAGAGAATACAAACAACACACAGCCAAACAACAACAGCAACGAGCGAACCGGTTAGGGAAAGTACATAGCAAAACGAACAAGCGACGACGAGCAAAGAGGGACAGTCAACAGTAAGATGTAGTAGAGTCAGTGATGTAGGGCTCTTAAGAATAATAAAATAAAACCCCAGTAAATCATTTGAAAATTTTAATGACGAGGAGTTTTACTCGCTTCAAATTCAATAAAAGAAACTGTTCATTCCATTCCTCCAAATTCTTTTTTTCTCTTTTGTTGTCATTTCATTAATGTCGTTTTCCATTCGGATTTTCAGACTTTGGTGTTAATGACTATCTTCAAATAATGTGTTCTTTTTTTGCGGACAATGAAACATGAAATCTGACAGCCGGCTGATTTCGACAGCAGAAAAACTGTTCTTAATTTCTGAAGTCCAGATGCTGAACCCAATTTTCGACGGTTTTCAAGCACAAATCGGCCGATACTGCTACAATTTCACGTTCGATATTCGTACGAAGTTCATCAATCGTCGCTGGCTTGTTGGCATAGACCAAAGACTTGACGTAGCCCCACAGGAAATAGTCTAACGGCGTCAAATCGCACGACCGAGGCGGCCAAGCGACTGGACCATTTCGTGAGATAACACGTTCTCCAAACTTGGTTTCCAATAAATGGATTGTGACATTCGCTGTGTGGCTTGTGGCGCCGTCCTGTTGGAACCACATGTCGGCCCATAAACCACACCAAACCGTAATTTTTTCGGGATGCAATGATGACTCATGGAGTACGTGTGGATTACTGCCTGACTAATACCGCATATTTTGTTTATTGACGAAGCCATTCAGCCAGAAATGAGCCTCATCGCTGAAGATGATTTTTCGATCTAAATCCGAATCATTTTCAAGTTGTTGCTCAGCCCAATTCACGAACATACGACGCTTTTGGTGGTCAAGCGGCTTCAGTTCTTGCGTCAATTAAATCTTGTAAGGATGCAGGCCAAGATCTTTTCGAAAAATTCGCAAGAAATTCGGCTTGCTGTCCCTGTCGCTCTACTTTTGTAGCATCCCTGTTGAAAAACCCTTTGTGTATAAGGAAGGCTCATAAATATTCTGAAAAGTGTTTTATATCTATTTGTTACATTTTTCGGACTTTAATGTTTTTGTCCGGAAACAATTTAAGAACTACTGCCCGAAATTGACTCCTGTTTTAACATTTTAGTCGCAAAATATTGCGACTTAAACATAGGACATGTTATAACGTTACCCGCGGTCCATAAGCGGAGATCTTAGTTGATAACTCAGCCGAGAGTATTACAACAATACATTCAAGCATCTCGCTCTTAGGTTTCTTCACCGATTGGAATAGGATTTCTTCATTTAGATTTCAATTATGAACAACGATTTTAGGGATATCCGCCTATGAGTTTGCACCCCCGATGCTAGGAAAATAAGTGCAAAATTATGATCTCCAGACTACATTTCACTCGATCAAACTGCGGTGCTAATATGCCTGATATCATAATTTCCTTAATTCCATTTCAAAGTTCTCCACCTCTAAAGATAGCACCCTATTCTATGACTTTCTTGAGGACCTGCACAGCCTTCTGCTTATTGATTTTGCTTGTCAATTCCTTCGAATCAGAAAAAGGAACGCTCCCAAATAGTCCGCAGATACTCGTACTTGTTCTAATCCATCGAAATGCGGCACAATAATGCTGCATTCATCGCATTCAATTGAAAAACTTCTACTTCTCGATGATATTGCTTCAATTTCAATGCGAAGCAGCCGTATACAACCCGCAGTCGACCCAGCTATTCATTTTCATTCACCAACTATATCAAGCCTCCTTATTAAAGAGTCCTTTTGTGTGCAAAGCACTTTGACGTTCGTTTAACTTCCGCAACATATATTTCTCTCCCTTGAGATCAAAGCAAATCGATCGAGTTATTTTTCTAACAATAATTAACGCTCGGGCTCATGTCAAGAGCCTGAATGAGAGTCCTATTTGAATCGGTGCATATTGTTCAATCGGAAAATTGCACAAACAAAAATAATGATTTGCCAACTATGAGTAGAGCAGCGCCGGCATTATGGCGTTCAGTTGCGCTCAATTGAAATAAACTTTCTGCTGGAAAGTTGCCCTTCCCTGCTGCGCTCCATATCGCAGTGGCGTTATGTGGTGCTGTTGATAAACATCAACATCGTGGGGGCGCGTAATAAATCGCACCTTACGATCTCTTCAAAATGCATATTATGAGCTGCGCGCATTGTAACGAACGGTTCCCCAGAGAGATGCCAATTCAAAGCACCGCCAATGGGCGATACAAAAATAAGGATAAATCAACAGCGATTCCCCACAACCAGGAACAGGCCCTGTAGAATAGAAAATTTAATTTAAAATTCCTGCCCGTTGCCGCCGCACCGTCCTCATTTCGAAATTCCCAAAAGAATACAAAAGTATAGACCGCCGCCACTCTCGCACTTATTGACTATTTGTTATGTGTGTTGTGCATGGGGAAATTTATTTCTCACAGCCCCAACAATAGACAGGAAATATGACAGCCCAGATGAATTTATTAGCTAATGTGTCATGTTTGGCCTGACGACGACGACTACGAGGACGATTATTTATCGAACGAGAAAGGAGTGAACTTAAAATAAAATTAAATTATTGATTGGCCGGAGATCACAAAGGACAGCATAGCAGGCGGGAGGGCTGGTCTCGTGCCCCAGATCACGGAGATTGCACCGTAGCCATAAATCTACCAAGCTGATGTTTTAAAATGTAATTTATCCTATATAAATGCGGATGGACCCGAGCACAAGGCATTTACATCTGGTACGCTTCAGAGAGCCATATATCAATATCCAGTAACAGTATAGCAGGCCTCATGTCTGCAAGACAGACAAATTAATTTGTCTTGATTGTTCCCAAATGTTTTATTGAAAAACACTGTCTTGCTGCTGGTAGTCGGTAGATAGATACCAACTGACGAACACAGAAAAAAACGAGGACCAAATTTTCCGAAATAAACTATCAACATAGCTCATGGTGAAGAAGATGGATGATTGTTTTGGCCACAAGTACAATTTGGATGTAAGTTGTGGTCCCGCAATAGGGTGACTCTGTTTTTAAGTGGGGGGGAAACGTTGCCTACTTTTAATGGTAATCGAGGAAGGCGAATTTTTGTAAGACTCATTGGCAAATATGCTGAATAATCAACTTTGACAAATGATTACTCATTCAATGTCGTTTTCACTATAATAACACCGTAAACTTGTATCCAACTGGAATAGATTGCAAAACCAAGCTCAAAACGACTGATCGGCTCTTGAGTTGAGTTTGTTTCATTTATATGTACATTTACATTACCTATACAACCTGTTCGATACTTCTTTTTTGTTATAAGGTTAAAATAATATTTTTCTTGTTTTTGTTGTTACGGAGGCTCCTACTAAAAATATTTTAACATTAATCTTTATAAGTATTTGCTGTAGTTGTTTCGGGAACATTGGCAAATGGCAGCAATTATTGTATCAAGTGGCAACAAAGTGAATGACAAACCCAATATCATTTTTCAATTATGGAGCTTTATTTATAACAAAATTGAAAAGAAAAAAATATCATAAAATTTGTTTATTACAAATACATGGTAACAAAATAAGTAGCTTTGAAAATATTAAAAAAAAAAAATTATTTTATGCATAAATAAAAATATTAAAGAAAATGCAAAACAAAAATTAATTGTTGCATTTACTCTCGGTTTTCTCAAACTTGAAGTAATACAAGTAGGTACATTCATTTATATGATGGATATGTATAATATACCTATGTATAATAATAATGCCGATACTTTAAAAAAAAATGTATGTATCTGAATTTTTTAAATTATCGGAAATATTCTGAATAAATAAGAAAAAATGTCAACCAAAACCTATTAAGCGTTTTTTTTTTAGTTCAGAGCAGAACCTGAACTGTTCGTGTTTCTTTTTTAGCTCAGAGACATCAGAGCTCAAATTTGTGTTTCTTTTTTCGTTCAGAGCATGATCAGAGCGCGAATTAAAACACTTGTTTCTTACTTTTAAAATTAAACAATATTTATTTGGAACTATGTCCTTTATTATTGAAATACTTTTTACTAATTCTAAAAGGAGCTTAAGGCTACTATGTAGTTACAATAAGACTGTTGATAAATTCATCATACAGTCGTATTTATATACTTTTCTTATCTATCTACAAGGAGACCCAAGCGTACAATCGTCTTGCTTGATAATGAAGAAGAGATAATATTCCAACATTGTATACAAACGATATTATCTCTTTTACATATGTTATCATTGTAGCGTTGTGTGCAAGACTGTACTAGAGACTAAAGATATCATTGAATACAAATAATGTTATCTTTTTTCTCAATATGTTTTGCTATGGATACTTAACTCCCCCCCTTGTTAAACGAAATCGTCCCGATTTTTCGACGCTATTTTTAACATTTCTCTTTCATAAGTTTTGTTATATGCGTCAATCTTTTTTTGTTTTTGACGATCTGTTATACATTGTATAGTTTTTATCATTACGTACGTAAATGCTAGAATAACAATCAGTGTTACAATTGTGTATATAGTTGATAATATCGGTTTTTCTTCAAAAGGAATAATTAGTTTTTTTAAAGTATCTATGTTATCGAATTTGTACATTGTATCTTCTTTAATTATTTGGTCGATGTAAGACTCTGAATTATGATTTCTTAATATAACTTCTTTAATTTGCTTATGCATGTTTTTGTATATTTTATCGTCTAGATTTATAGTATTTTCATAAGTAACTAAGTTTATACCATTAATTGTTTGATTATTTAACTTATGCTTACCGCTTAATAACATAACACCGGATTCAATTTCTAAGTCGTAATCGTATTCTTGTTTAATGTTGCATTTTGAAGTTATATTCTTTAAAAGTGGAATAAGACAATTTTCTTCTTCAAAGTTAATTTCACAAATGTTTTTACTTAGATGATTTTGACAATTTCTTGTTCTTAAATAAGTTTGGTTACATAAGGCAATTGTTTTATCTGTAATGATTTTTCCATGTTTTGAATTTAAAGGTGTTACTTTATACAATTTACATGATTTAATTAGAACTGGATATTTATATATTGTGATGAAGAATTCATCAGTTCTAGCTAATAATATTTTAGAGTACTCAAGTATATTTATTATGGGTACTTGAATTATTTCATGTTGAATAATATTTTTAATGTCATCTAAGTCTAGGCTTTCTGATAAATATTCATTATTTTTTGCTGCATTAATTGTTCTGGTCAATAATAATAATTGTTCGTACACTTGTTCTATTACTAAATGTTCTTTAAGGCTCTGACCTTCGAATTGTTGCAAAATTTGTTCAAATCTAGAATTTATAGTTTTTTGTTTATTATTGTTTTCTATGAGATTATTTATACTCGTTTCTATGTTAACTAAGTCATAATGGTCAGGATTACCAAACACATATTTGAAAGCTGTTCCTAAAAAGTTAATTGATCTAGTATGCCTAGTATGTTCTTGTAATTGGTCTGCTAAATTCTTAATTTTACTCAACCAAATTTTTTCTTCTTGTGTAGGTTGATATTTACTAGTTACGATATTTACGTAAGGTTGAAATATCGAAGTCAGGTTGGTGGCATGTAACAAATAAGTTTGTTCTTTGAATAAATACACGTCATCTGTTTGCGTAAGTATAAACTTCTTGTTTAGTAACTCAGTTATTTGAACGTTTCCTTGCCCTTCTTGACTCTGTACAATTCCTAGTAATGTTAGGAATATTAATATTTTCGTCATCTGAAAAATGATAATTCTTTATGTTATCCTTGTGAATTTTTATTCCTTCTTTAGAGATTACAGTGTCTCCTTTATCTTCTTCTACTATTCTTGTTATGTATCTGGCGTTAGATTTCTTTCTAAGACCTGTGATTCTTACCATTATCTTATCTCCTTTTTTATACTCTCTGTGTCGAGTTCCTTTATTTAGACGTTCGATCACTTTTTTGGATGCTGAGTTTAGTTTATTTATTATAATTTCACTATTGCTATATTTATTTTGATTAAAGAAAATGTCTCTAGGTTTCAAACCGGTAACTGAGTGTATAGAATTATTTAATTCACGCACTGTTCTAAATATTTCTTCGATAAGTCTTGTTTTATTCTGAATTGTGAATATTCTAGACAGTTCAGTTATTGTACCGTTTACACGTTCTACCTGACCGTTCGCTGTCGATCTGTATACTGGAGTTTCTACTTTAGTTATGTTGTATTTCAAACACATTTGGTTCACCATTTCTGTTTTGAATCCCTTCTCGTTATCTGTCATGAGTCGTTCACATTTTGGGAAATAATTAGATAAGACCTCTTCCATAACGTCGTACAGTCTGTTTCGAGTTTCGATTTCCCGAAGGATTGTATATTTAGAATACTTATCTACTGTTACAAGGAAAGTATACTTGTCGTTGAAGTATATGTCCATATGAATGTGTGTTCCCACATGTGTTGGTATTTCTGAATTATTCAGAGGTTCTCTGATAGGTCATATTTTCCAAATAGACATGCTATGCATTTTCTGTTGAAACTCTTTGCTTGTTTATTTAGATCGGGCCAGTAATATTTCTCTGAGATTTCTTGTATATTGTTACGTAACCCTCGGTGTGCTCTTTCGTGAGTTACCCTTACAAGTTTTAGTTGTTCCTCCAAATTTGTCACGTCTTGAAGTTTTCTTGGTGTGAATATAAATCTTACTAGTGGGAATTCTTTTTTTATGTTTTCACCATATTTGTATATGTTTTCAAATTTCGTATGCAAAGCTACAATCTTTTGGGGTTGTATAACTTCTTTCATCTGCCTTAGTAAAGAGTCTTTGTCCTTAAACTTTATTATGAGTCTTATTTTGTTACTAAAATAGATTTGTGTTTCGATATTATTTGTTATATCTTCAATAAGTTCGAACTGTGCAGTGTATGCATTAAAAGGCTGATTCACAGTTTTTATTATATCATTAGAAGAACTTTCAGCTGAATGTGCTGTTTCTATGGTAGAAGTATTTATGCGTTGACGTGATAATGCGTCAGCTACAAGATTTAGGTTTCCTGGTTTATAAACTAATTTTGCTCCAAAGTCTTCAATGATTCCCTTCCAACGTTTCAGCTTTGTGTTGGGATTTTTTTCTGATACAGAATATATAAGGCTCTGGTGATCGGTATATATGGTTAAGTCTGCTATACCATATATGTAGTTTCTGAGTTTTTGTAAGGACCATATGATCGCTAATAGCTCTTTCTCGTTTGTGCTATAGTTCTCTTCTGTCTTACTCAGTGTTCTTGACAAGAAGTGTATAGGTTGCTTATTCTGACTTAGTACGGCTCCAATAGCTATGTTGGATGCATCAGTAGTAAGCTCGAATGGTTTACTATAATCCGGTTGAAAAAGTTCGACTTGTTCTTTCAAATAATTTTTTAAAATTCTAATCGCTTCTAATGCTGAATCATTCAGATTTAACTTAATATTTTTACTTTGTTTTTTGTTTACTTTACCGTTATCTCCTCGTAAATATAATGTCAGGGGCTTGGCTATGCTTGCGTATCCTTTTATAAACTTACGATAGTAACCTGTAAGACCTAAAAATCCTCTCAAATCCTTTACCGTTTGTGGGACTGGAAAATTTTCTATAGCTGCTATTTTCTCAGGGTTCGTAGTGATTCTACCATGTCTGATTATGTGACCTAAGTATTCTACTTCTTCTTGAAAAAACTTACTTTTCTCATCAGATATTTTTAATGTGGCTTTATTGAGTACGTCGAATACTTGACTTATGTGCTGTATATGTTCTTCCTCAGATGAAGAATATATCAATACGTCATCAATGTAAACGTGTACGAATTTACCTACAAAGTCTCTCAAAATGTCGTCCACGCATCTCTGAAATATGCTTGGTGCATTTTTGAGCCCGAAAGGCATTCGTTTAAAATGATATTTTGCGCCATTTATAGCAAAAGCTGTTTTTTCTTTATCATCTGTTTTGATTTTAATTTGGTGGAAACCTGACTCCAAATCTAATGTTGTAAAGTACTTGGCTTTACCTAAATTTTGAATTGTCATGTTGACATCCGGAATGGGGTATCTGTCTGTTACAGTGTGAGCGTTAAGTTTTTGGAAATCAACAACCATGCGCCGTTTTGGTTTTCCTTTTTCGTCCAAACCTTTTTTAGGTACTGTCCATATGGGACTGTTATAAGGACTATGGCTTTTTTCTATTATATCGTCATGTAAGAGTTTCTGTATTTCTTTGTTTACGAATTCGTTATCTGCTATGGGATATGGATATTGTTTAACATAAACCGGATTATCATTGGTCGTCCTAATGCTTGCTTCTATAGTATCTGTAAAGGGTAACGGTCCTATGCTGTTATTAATCTTCATCAGTCTATCTATGTCTGCTTTATAAATATTATTTTCCCCAATTATGTAATTAATTTTCTGAATAGATTCGACACTGCTTATGGTAGTTAGAGTCATATTACTGAAATTTATTTCCGCGTTTAGAACTTTAAGTCCTTCATATCCTAATATCATATCAAAAGACTGAATATCCTCTAATTCAAAAAATGTTATATTTTTCTTTAATATCCTAACTACTTTCTTTGTATCTACCATAGAATAACCATGCATTGTTTTTATTTTTATAGGTTTAATTTTAATTTTTTTGCTAGAATCGCATTTTCTATTAATGTAATTATGGGTTGCACCAGTATCAATAAGAATTTTATAAATTTTCTTAGAAATAGTACTAGTTAAATTTAAGCAGGGCAACCCGTCTACTAGTTTAAATGATCTATTCTTATGTTATTATTTACCATACATTCCGTTTCATCTGCTTCTGCATATGTACTGCTGACATCGTCTCTGCGTTGTTGTCGGGAGTTATTTACTCTCTGCTGCTTGAAGTTCTGCTGATAAGATCGTTGCGGTCTGTTGTGTGTGTTGAAACTCCCGCTGTGTTCACGTTTCGCTGGTGGATTATATACATCGGGTTTGTATTGATTCCAATTTTGTCGCTGTGCATGTACAATTTGTCTCGAGTTTATCTCCATCGGCTGTGGTCCTTGATTGTGTTGCTGCATATTATCGTATTGCTTCTGGGGTTGATAATTCGTTGTTTGGCTCGAATAATTTGGTCTTCTTTCGTTTCTGCGTTCATGTGGCATATTTTTGTGGTGCTTATCCTGAGTGAGATGTAAATGCCTGTGCACATTATCATGTTCTATTCTGCGAGCAATTGCGAATGCGTGTTCTAGATCATTTATTGTAGCTGAATATAATGATCCTCTTGTAAAGTTGTCACTCATACCATCAATGAATATACGAACTGCGTCGTCGTTAGCATTTTTAATTAGTCTGTCGATTATATTCGGCGGATCACCTGACATAGTGATTTTTGATATTATTAAATTGAGATTTTTATTTATCTCGTCGTGGTATTCAGACAGTGTGCTTCTTTTTTGCGTGATGGCTTTCATCATGTCTTGTAGCACGTATAGAGGTTCTTGATTAGAGTACGTATAATCTAATCTGTTACGTATCGCCTCAAAATTAAAAATTGTGTTATAATTAGTTAACACATTCGCGGCTGCACCCTGTATTTTACTTTTCACTATAGTCAATGCTGCTGCGTACTTACTGTGTGTTTTGAAGTTTTTAATGCTGTCCATTAATCTGGATGCTTCTTCGCGCCACGACCGATAATTTGATTGATCGCCGTTGAAAATAGGTAGGCTTTTAAATGCGTCTAACTGTATTTCACTACCATCTGTATATGTGGTTCTTATTTCCTCTAGCACAGGTATGTTTGGTACTATGCCTAATCCAGATTTTACTTCATTTAGTTTTGTTTCTAAATTAGTGTTTATTTGATTTTGGTTAGTTATTATTGCTGCTAACCTTGCATTCTCTGTGCGTGTGTGCTCTAGGGTTTGTGTTACTGTGTTGCTCCTGGTTTCTAAAGCTTCTAATCTTGCCATTAATACTGCGAGTTGTTCCATTTTGAACTCGTGTCTGTTGTCGTCGAATTTGTGTGTTTTTTTTCTCCACATATACACTTTCACTGAATTGCTTTGCTGCTTCGTACGAAGAAGCTATATTTGTACCTGCTATGCTAGGTAATTCTTGTAACCGGTAACGCGAGTGTTCTGTTTATACTAGATTTCACTACTTGTTCCCGAGGTCCGCTCGATTGAAGTTAAAAAGTATATTTAACCTCCTGGCAGGATCGCCAATTAAAACACTTGTTTCTTACTTTTAAAATTAAACAATATTTATTTGGAACTATGTCCTTTATTATTGAAATACTTTTTACTAATTCTAAAAGGAGCTTAAGGCTACTATGTAGTTACAATAAGACTGTTGATAAATTCATCATACAGTCGTATTTATATACTTTTCTTATCTATCTACAAGGAGACCCAAGCGTACAATCGTCTTGCTTGATAATGAAGAAGAGATAATATTCCAACATTGTATACAAACGATATTATCTCTTTTACATATGTTATCATTGTAGCGTTGTGTGCAAGACTGTACTAGAGACTAAAGATATCATTGAATACAAATAATGTTATCTTTTTTCTCAATATGTTTTGCTATGGATACTTAACTCCCCCCCTTGTTAAACGAAATCGTCCCGATTTTTCGACGCTATTTTTAACATTTCTCTTTCATAAGTTTTGTTATATGCGTCAATCTTTTTTTGTTTTTGACGATCTGTTATACATTGTATAGTTTTTATCATTACGTACGTAAATGCTAGAATAACAATCAGTGTTACAATTGTGTATATAGTTGATAATATCGGTTTTTCTTCAAAAGGAATAATTAGTTTTTTTAAAGTATCTATGTTATCGAATTTGTACATTGTATCTTCTTTAATTATTTGGTCGATGTAAGACTCTGAATTATGATTTCTTAATATAACTTCTTTAATTTGCTTATGCATGTTTTTGTATATTTTATCGTCTAGATTTATAGTATTTTCATAAGTAACTAAGTTTATACCATTAATTGTTTGATTATTTAACTTATGCTTACCGCTTAATAACATAACACCGGATTCAATTTCTAAGTCGTAATCGTATTCTTGTTTAATGTTGCATTTTGAAGTTATATTCTTTAAAAGTGGAATAAGACAATTTTCTTCTTCAAAGTTAATTTCACAAATGTTTTTACTTAGATGATTTTGACAATTTCTTGTTCTTAAATAAGTTTGGTTACATAAGGCAATTGTTTTATCTGTAATGATTTTTCCATGTTTTGAATTTAAAGGTGTTACTTTATACAATTTACATGATTTAATTAGAACTGGATATTTATATATTGTGATGAAGAATTCATCAGTTCTAGCTAATAATATTTTAGAGTACTCAAGTATATTTATTATGGGTACTTGAATTATTTCATGTTGAATAATATTTTTAATGTCATCTAAGTCTAGGCTTTCTGATAAATATTCATTATTTTTTGCTGCATTAATTGTTCTGGTCAATAATAATAATTGTTCGTACACTTGTTCTATTACTAAATGTTCTTTAAGGCTCTGACCTTCGAATTGTTGCAAAATTTGTTCAAATCTAGAATTTATAGTTTTTTGTTTATTATTGTTTTCTATGAGATTATTTATACTCGTTTCTATGTTAACTAAGTCATAATGGTCAGGATTACCAAACACATATTTGAAAGCTGTTCCTAAAAAGTTAATTGATCTAGTATGCCTAGTATGTTCTTGTAATTGGTCTGCTAAATTCTTAATTTTACTCAACCAAATTTTTTCTTCTTGTGTAGGTTGATATTTACTAGTTACGATATTTACGTAAGGTTGAAATATCGAAGTCAGGTTGGTGGCATGTAACAAATAAGTTTGTTCTTTGAATAAATACACGTCATCTGTTTGCGTAAGTATAAACTTCTTGTTTAGTAACTCAGTTATTTGAACGTTTCCTTGCCCTTCTTGACTCTGTACAATTCCTAGTAATGTTAGGAATATTAATATTTTCGTCATCTGAAAAATGATAATTCTTTATGTTATCCTTGTGAATTTTTATTCCTTCTTTAGAGATTACAGTGTCTCCTTTATCTTCTTCTACTATTCTTGTTATGTATCTGGCGTTAGATTTCTTTCTAAGACCTGTGATTCTTACCATTATCTTATCTCCTTTTTTATACTCTCTGTGTCGAGTTCCTTTATTTAGACGTTCGATCACTTTTTTGGATGCTGAGTTTAGTTTATTTATTATAATTTCACTATTGCTATATTTATTTTGATTAAAGAAAATGTCTCTAGGTTTCAAACCGGTAACTGAGTGTATAGAATTATTTAATTCACGCACTGTTCTAAATATTTCTTCGATAAGTCTTGTTTTATTCTGAATTGTGAATATTCTAGACAGTTCAGTTATTGTACCGTTTACACGTTCTACCTGACCGTTCGCTGTCGATCTGTATACTGGAGTTTCTACTTTAGTTATGTTGTATTTCAAACACATTTGGTTCACCATTTCTGTTTTGAATCCCTTCTCGTTATCTGTCATGAGTCGTTCACATTTTGGGAAATAATTAGATAAGACCTCTTCCATAACGTCGTACAGTCTGTTTCGAGTTTCGATTTCCCGAAGGATTGTATATTTAGAATACTTATCTACTGTTACAAGGAAAGTATACTTGTCGTTGAAGTATATGTCCATATGAATGTGTGTTCCCACATGTGTTGGTATTTCTGAATTATTCAGAGGTTCTCTGATAGGTCATATTTTCCAAATAGACATGCTATGCATTTTCTGTTGAAACTCTTTGCTTGTTTATTTAGATCGGGCCAGTAATATTTCTCTGAGATTTCTTGTATATTGTTACGTAACCCTCGGTGTGCTCTTTCGTGAGTTACCCTTACAAGTTTTAGTTGTTCCTCCAAATTTGTCACGTCTTGAAGTTTTCTTGGTGTGAATATAAATCTTACTAGTGGGAATTCTTTTTTTATGTTTTCACCATATTTGTATATGTTTTCAAATTTCGTATGCAAAGCTACAATCTTTTGGGGTTGTATAACTTCTTTCATCTGCCTTAGTAAAGAGTCTTTGTCCTTAAACTTTATTATGAGTCTTATTTTGTTACTAAAATAGATTTGTGTTTCGATATTATTTGTTATATCTTCAATAAGTTCGAACTGTGCAGTGTATGCATTAAAAGGCTGATTCACAGTTTTTATTATATCATTAGAAGAACTTTCAGCTGAATGTGCTGTTTCTATGGTAGAAGTATTTATGCGTTGACGTGATAATGCGTCAGCTACAAGATTTAGGTTTCCTGGTTTATAAACTAATTTTGCTCCAAAGTCTTCAATGATTCCCTTCCAACGTTTCAGCTTTGTGTTGGGATTTTTTTCTGATACAGAATATATAAGGCTCTGGTGATCGGTATATATGGTTAAGTCTGCTATACCATATATGTAGTTTCTGAGTTTTTGTAAGGACCATATGATCGCTAATAGCTCTTTCTCGTTTGTGCTATAGTTCTCTTCTGTCTTACTCAGTGTTCTTGACAAGAAGTGTATAGGTTGCTTATTCTGACTTAGTACGGCTCCAATAGCTATGTTGGATGCATCAGTAGTAAGCTCGAATGGTTTACTATAATCCGGTTGAAAAAGTTCGACTTGTTCTTTCAAATAATTTTTTAAAATTCTAATCGCTTCTAATGCTGAATCATTCAGATTTAACTTAATATTTTTACTTTGTTTTTTGTTTACTTTACCGTTATCTCCTCGTAAATATAATGTCAGGGGCTTGGCTATGCTTGCGTATCCTTTTATAAACTTACGATAGTAACCTGTAAGACCTAAAAATCCTCTCAAATCCTTTACCGTTTGTGGGACTGGAAAATTTTCTATAGCTGCTATTTTCTCAGGGTTCGTAGTGATTCTACCATGTCTGATTATGTGACCTAAGTATTCTACTTCTTCTTGAAAAAACTTACTTTTCTCATCAGATATTTTTAATGTGGCTTTATTGAGTACGTCGAATACTTGACTTATGTGCTGTATATGTTCTTCCTCAGATGAAGAATATATCAATACGTCATCAATGTAAACGTGTACGAATTTACCTACAAAGTCTCTCAAAATGTCGTCCACGCATCTCTGAAATATGCTTGGTGCATTTTTGAGCCCGAAAGGCATTCGTTTAAAATGATATTTTGCGCCATTTATAGCAAAAGCTGTTTTTTCTTTATCATCTGTTTTGATTTTAATTTGGTGGAAACCTGACTCCAAATCTAATGTTGTAAAGTACTTGGCTTTACCTAAATTTTGAATTGTCATGTTGACATCCGGAATGGGGTATCTGTCTGTTACAGTGTGAGCGTTAAGTTTTTGGAAATCAACAACCATGCGCCGTTTTGGTTTTCCTTTTTCGTCCAAACCTTTTTTAGGTACTGTCCATATGGGACTGTTATAAGGACTATGGCTTTTTTCTATTATATCGTCATGTAAGAGTTTCTGTATTTCTTTGTTTACGAATTCGTTATCTGCTATGGGATATGGATATTGTTTAACATAAACCGGATTATCATTGGTCGTCCTAATGCTTGCTTCTATAGTATCTGTAAAGGGTAACGGTCCTATGCTGTTATTAATCTTCATCAGTCTATCTATGTCTGCTTTATAAATATTATTTTCCCCAATTATGTAATTAATTTTCTGAATAGATTCGACACTGCTTATGGTAGTTAGAGTCATATTACTGAAATTTATTTCCGCGTTTAGAACTTTAAGTCCTTCATATCCTAATATCATATCAAAAGACTGAATATCCTCTAATTCAAAAAATGTTATATTTTTCTTTAATATCCTAACTACTTTCTTTGTATCTACCATAGAATAACCATGCATTGTTTTTATTTTTATAGGTTTAATTTTAATTTTTTTGCTAGAATCGCATTTTCTATTAATGTAATTATGGGTTGCACCAGTATCAATAAGAATTTTATAAATTTTCTTAGAAATAGTACTAGTTAAATTTAAGCAGGGCAACCCGTCTACTAGTTTAAATGATCTATTCTTATGTTATTATTTACCATACATTCCGTTTCATCTGCTTCTGCATATGTACTGCTGACATCGTCTCTGCGTTGTTGTCGGGAGTTATTTACTCTCTGCTGCTTGAAGTTCTGCTGATAAGATCGTTGCGGTCTGTTGTGTGTGTTGAAACTCCCGCTGTGTTCACGTTTCGCTGGTGGATTATATACATCGGGTTTGTATTGATTCCAATTTTGTCGCTGTGCATGTACAATTTGTCTCGAGTTTATCTCCATCGGCTGTGGTCCTTGATTGTGTTGCTGCATATTATCGTATTGCTTCTGGGGTTGATAATTCGTTGTTTGGCTCGAATAATTTGGTCTTCTTTCGTTTCTGCGTTCATGTGGCATATTTTTGTGGTGCTTATCCTGAGTGAGATGTAAATGCCTGTGCACATTATCATGTTCTATTCTGCGAGCAATTGCGAATGCGTGTTCTAGATCATTTATTGTAGCTGAATATAATGATCCTCTTGTAAAGTTGTCACTCATACCATCAATGAATATACGAACTGCGTCGTCGTTAGCATTTTTAATTAGTCTGTCGATTATATTCGGCGGATCACCTGACATAGTGATTTTTGATATTATTAAATTGAGATTTTTATTTATCTCGTCGTGGTATTCAGACAGTGTGCTTCTTTTTTGCGTGATGGCTTTCATCATGTCTTGTAGCACGTATAGAGGTTCTTGATTAGAGTACGTATAATCTAATCTGTTACGTATCGCCTCAAAATTAAAAATTGTGTTATAATTAGTTAACACATTCGCGGCTGCACCCTGTATTTTACTTTTCACTATAGTCAATGCTGCTGCGTACTTACTGTGTGTTTTGAAGTTTTTAATGCTGTCCATTAATCTGGATGCTTCTTCGCGCCACGACCGATAATTTGATTGATCGCCGTTGAAAATAGGTAGGCTTTTAAATGCGTCTAACTGTATTTCACTACCATCTGTATATGTGGTTCTTATTTCCTCTAGCACAGGTATGTTTGGTACTATGCCTAATCCAGATTTTACTTCATTTAGTTTTGTTTCTAAATTAGTGTTTATTTGATTTTGGTTAGTTATTATTGCTGCTAACCTTGCATTCTCTGTGCGTGTGTGCTCTAGGGTTTGTGTTACTGTGTTGCTCCTGGTTTCTAAAGCTTCTAATCTTGCCATTAATACTGCGAGTTGTTCCATTTTGAACTCGTGTCTGTTGTCGTCGAATTTGTGTGTTTTTTTTCTCCACATATACACTTTCACTGAATTGCTTTGCTGCTTCGTACGAAGAAGCTATATTTGTACCTGCTATGCTAGGTAATTCTTGTAACCGGTAACGCGAGTGTTCTGTTTATACTAGATTTCACTACTTGTTCCCGAGGTCCGCTCGATTGAAGTTAAAAAGTATATTTAACCTCCTGGCAGGATCGCCAATTAAAACACTTGTTTCTTACTTTTAAAATTAAACAATATTTATTTGGAACTATGTCCTTTATTATTGAAATACTTTTTACTAATTCTAAAAGGAGCTTAAGGCTACTATGTAGTTACAATAAGACTGTTGATAAATTCATCATACAGTCGTATTTATATACTTTTCTTATCTATCTACAAGGAGACCCAAGCGTACAATCGTCTTGCTTGATAATGAAGAAGAGATAATATTCCAACATTGTATACAAACGATATTATCTCTTTTACATATGTTATCATTGTAGCGTTGTGTGCAAGACTGTACTAGAGACTAAAGATATCATTGAATACAAATAATGTTATCTTTTTTCTCAATATGTTTTGCTATGGATACTTAACTCGCGCTCTATGAGCTCAGAATAAATTGACTGAGCAGGCTGAGCAAAAAGCTGAGTACACATATACATTCACACTTCAGTCACATTTGACAGAAAAAAGAAAACAGTATAATTGTAATGGATGCAATGGCGGACGAACCTAGTTATTCAGGCACAGAAGGTAAACCAATTTAATAAATAAAAATTAATAAACATACAATTTATTCCTATACTTTATTGCAAGGTTTAAATGGACGAAATGCATGATTGTCATGCCTGCAAAATGGAATCAAAAAGACGGCATATCTAGATATATATACATCTATGATTATAATTCATGTCTTTACCTCCAAAGCGAGTTTGCCTGAAATAATGCACAGACGTTCTATCAGCTTCTTCTGCAGTGGACCATCGAATGTATCTTTTGGATCTATTCAATTGAATTAAATTGTCGCAGTTATTGGATATAATTCTCCAAACAATTGCAAATCTGTCTGTAATTGATCCATGATACAAGTAGCTTTAGTCACATAAATCATGATATGATTACATACAGCATACCTCATACATTCTGGGTTTCCACAAGGTTATCATTCACTGCTTCTCTATCAGCGTCGTCTTTCTGCCTGGCCCATATTTATGCTCCTCAAAAGCGTGTAATTGAATACACAAGGTTTCAAATACATCTGGATTGATGCGAGAATGTTGTTTAAATGTCTTATCCGAAAACCTTGGAACAACATCTTCCGAATAGTTTCTATTTCTCGCAATTTTTGTCGAACAATTTGTTTCACAATATTCGTCCTCATCTTCGTCGAGGAATAAGTTAAATGCTTCCTTCACAACAATTAGCTTATCCATTTTAATTATTATTTTTCTTTTTTTTATTTATGAAAACTACCCGGCCGATTTTGTAAATCTAAGAAAAAGCTGATTACACAGATATGCATATACACAATCACATTTGACAGATTGTGCTCAAGTGTGTTTCATAAACACATCTGAACGATCTGAGCACGCTCGGTTCAGAGCGCGCTCAGTTCCGAGCTCAACTCTGAACTAAAAAAGAAAAACGCCTATTGTTAAATAACAAACTATGCCGAATGACATCAATCTTATTCAGAAAAATGATGCCGTAAAAAGCACATCTATAAAAATTTGATGCCGTTTGGCACCACAAAAAAAGAACAAAAGCAAAATTGTGTCCAATCGAATAGGCGATACTTTGAGCTTTTCATTTTTTAAGGTTCCGTACCCAGAGGGTAAAAACGGAACCTTATTAGTTTCACTTTTGTCCGTCTGTCCGACCACTAGACCAATTTTGTACCCTGGTCTATCTCAGAAACTAATTGACGTAGAGGGCTGAAATGCACACAACATCAGGCATAACCTCTAGTTAAACGACAAATACCAATGGTAGCGATACATCAACTGGTTTTAGAGTAATAAGTGACTTGGGGAAAAAAATATATTTATTCGCCCAAAAAGCTGTTTATTTCTTGATTTACAGAAAAATGTCTATATACCCTCTTTCGTAGATCATGCTCGTAGCTATATATGTGCCGAAGAGTGTTTTGTGAAAATGTTTATTTTTTTAAATGATATTTACAAGTAACTGTCGATCACTATATTATAAATTTTTTTTTTTGAATTTTCAATGAATACTCAACTCTACTCATTCTCATTGGAACTTTTCCAAACAAAATTAAAATTAAGCTATTATTTCCTCAATTTCTCATATAAATAATTTCAATGTCGGATTGAGCACACAAAAATCTGACGTTTGAATAAGAGGGTTAGTTAGTAAACGCTGTGCCACAGACAAAAAATTGTGGATTTTTATGTCGCCATTAAGAATGGTAAAACTAAGTTATTAATTCCCCATACCAAATGCTTATTAGTTAAATGAGGCATTTTGGTGAAATTCAATTTGTTGCCACCATATAACCATAGAAACGTATTCGAATATAAAACATTTTAGATTAGAACCCATTTTCGAAGGGATGCATTTTACCTACCCCTAAAGTAAGCAAATGTATAATTTTATTTCAATGATTTTAGTAGGGCAAATATTTTTCGACATCAATTTGTTGCTCTAAATATTCATTGTGATGTATTAAAATGAAATTCTTGAGTGAAACTTATTTTCAAAGGGGAGTATTTTGTCGACATTCAGATGTCGCTTTTTCGTTTATAAAAAAAACACATAAATATCGAATATTGTGGTACCCTTTTAGTACAACATGAACATACTTTAAAGGTTAGGGTCACAAGCGAGACTAGTGCTAATTAATGCATAAAATTACTGCGGTTGATGGGCTAAGGGAATGTTTGAGAGCAAAGTTGCAAGTCTTATGTTGAACAGATGCTATTAGTAAAATTGGACGCATTCGTAACTATGAAGCGTACAAGCTTTCTTTTGCTTATAGACTCGCAATATTAATATTATTCGTTCAATCATTATGTCAGAATGGATGTGACACATGCCAATCTTTTATGGTTTGTATAAAGGTTTGTGTTGGCCAGTGAGTTCGATAAATATCTTAATATTCTATCAACAACTCTGGCTCCGAATTTAGGTGGCGAGATTTTTATTGGTGTCGACATTCGTAAAAAGGGTGCTTATGGTCCTTTATCAAACACAAAAGTCAACAGTTGTCTTTCATGTGTCGAGAGTTTTCAGAGAGCTTAATAGACCATGAGCCCGAAGTAATTTTTCGGTCTGAGAGATAACCGAAAGATATTTGCATTACTGTTAGCCTGAGTAGAGAGTGTATCGAAAATAACAGTACGGCAGCAAATTGTGGCAGCCAACGCGTGTCACAGCGCATTGAATATGCGTCATTTTCCACAATAGTAATAATAAGTGTAACCACTTGATTATAGGCCTAAGCAACAGATTAGATCAGGTTAAACACGAAAATATTGGTCCAAGACGTTTTGCACGCAGCGAAGCCCTTGCCAGACGCGACCAAAGCACCGTATCAAACACATTTTTTAATATTTGACGTAACCGAATGTAATTTTCAATAAACATAGAACATGCCCTCTTGAACATCTCCGAATGAAAGTCAAAGAAGTTACCTCCTGGTCTGGCGTTGCTCAAAGTGGCAAGAGCTGGGGAGGTGTAAGAAAAAATTGTACTCATCCTCTTCGTTTTAACAGCTTCTGGAAAAATCGCTTTAGGGTACTGCAATTCTACAAGCGAAACTGTGAAACTGCGAAGCTGTTCTTAGGCTTTCTTACAGGTCTGGGTGGCAACCGCGGCCTCTCTTGAATATTAAGTTTCAAGCTTACCTTTCTATCTTGAGTTATTCCTAGACAATTACTTTTTGATTAAATAGATTTGATTTCAAATTAAATGCAAACTAGCTTACCCGTGCGAGAACTCTCACATGTGGAAACCGGTCAGTTTCTTCATATAAGTTAAAGACACGCACCTACCCATTTCCACAATTCCACCGCAAATTTTGAAAATAAAATTCTCCCTTAGATTTCCTATCATGAAATTTGAATACGTGTCACTGATGAAAAAAACTTCCTATTGTACTGATTTCAGTAATATTTGATTTTCCCGAGTACGCAAGTACCACATCCCAATTTTGAGTACTATTTGTACTATTCCTAATTTCTTAATTCCAACATAATGAGGTTATTTCACTTAAGGGCATATTATTCAGTCCAAAAACTAAATCCAAGTCCATAATATTCACTCATTAAAACCGAAAATAAGCTCAGTTTTTCTTAAACTTGACTTTGTTTAATCCAATTGCATTTAAAGTGCACTGCGGATACCTTTTAAGTATTTTAAGTCGGGTTGAAACTCAATTTCATGATATTGACATTTTTTCGTTCAGGAAATAAGTAAAAGTGAAACAGAATTTGAAATGTATCAAGAAGCAAAAAAAACATTGATTTCATTTGTGAAGTGGGTGAAATTTTGATGGCTTCGTCGACAGAAGACGAGTTTATGGAACAGAAGATGTTAAATCAACCTCGTCTTCAATTTAACCGAATGCACAAGGTTAAATTCATAATTAATGCAATAAAAATTAAACTCAGGACACTTACTGTGTCAAATCAATTGCCAAGTGACAAAGAACAAAAAATAAATGGCATTTTATGTGACATTTGGAATTGTGTAGGTAATTTAGCTTTTAAATGGAACTTTATCCGGCGGGTTTAATGCATGTTTTTCAGTGACTATTACAATTGTAAATTAAAATCATCGGGCTTACAAAATGGGGAGTAAATGGTAGGGTGCAAAATTAACCTCAACCTTATTTACACTTGGACACTTACACACATTAAATTCAATAAAATATCATCGTTTTTTTTTCCTTGAATGCACTATTAGCATTTAACTAATTTAAGAAAAATTATGTACTATTTCGTTCGAAGTAGATTTCATCACTGATACGCGTAGGGAGTCAAGATCTGAAAAATTAGCTGGCGGGACATTTTTGCATTTGAAGTGAAAAAAAAGCGTTTTTATTTTAGTTTACATTTTATTTGTTGTAATAAGTAATATTTGGTTCATGTAAAAGACTTTTAATTCACATTTGTACATTTTATGTAACCTTTTCTAAAAATAAATAACATAAACAAGAAACAAAAAATAATTCTACAAAAGGAACAGTAGAAACTAAAGATGCATATCACGAAACTAAGAAGTTTAAATTGACGAGGAACTATCTCACTTATTAGCAGTTCTATGAAAGCCAAACTCTAAATTTCAGTACTAATCGGATGAAGTTATTTTCGAAACTACTTCCTTTTTTTCGAAATTTAGTTTCGAAAAAACCTTAAATTCCCTGCAACTCATCGAACAATTTTGCTTTAAAAGAAGCTCTGCTTCCAATAATTCCATTGAAAGCTGAGTTCGCTCATCTCCATGAGTTCTTCATGAAACTGAATATCCTTTCAGAGCTTGCACTTGCATTAAAAATGGGCAACGAAAATACAAAATTGCAAAGAATTTCGAAATTTGGTGCCTCAACCTTTCTGAAAAAACTAAGCCAAGTTTTCACCCAGCCCACTGAAGTTTCACACTTTGTAAGTTACATAATGATTATAGTTAACTAGGGTAAGCGCTATAATTTCTATGTATTATTAATTGTAATTTATTTTATTTAATAATGAATTAATAATAGGGCGACAAGTTAAAAGGTGAGACATTTTACGGGACAAATTTTCAGCGCGGGACATTTTTCATTGCGGGACACTCGCGGGACAAAAGCCTTATAGCAGGATAGTCCCACAAGGAGTGGGACGTCTGGCATCCCTAGATGCTTGTGAAGAGTCATAAGAGTAATATGTTTTCACTGTTATACTCTTGACTGTAACTCTCTTCCGCTGTCGACTCTCTTTCCTGGCGTCGTTTGTACGGGCATTATGAATGAAAGAAAAGTATTTGTTTAATAATTTAATGTAGTAAAATTCAATTTTTTTTTAAAAAAGTAAAAATGCAAAATCTCTTTTTTGACACGAGATTTGTTAAGATTTATTGAGCGCGTGAACCGCAAGAGGTAAAAAAACACTCAATAAACTACAGAAATAATACAGAGGGGATGTATTATCTAGTAATCAGTTCAATTATGTTCAATTTACATTAAATGATCAATAACATACAAATGGCAAATTCAACTTAATTAATTCAACACTTTGTGGAGAGTTTTTGATCTGTCAAACAAATATAAAATATAAATAGTACATAATGCGCCGTACTAATACAAAATTTTAGTCCCTACTTTCGGAAGCTCACATTTGCAAAATTTGTATGAAAAATATGCCCACTGTAAACTACAGGGTCCGCCAGATAACTTCTTTTTTTTGAAAATGCTATAAAAAAAAAACTACTGAATATTTTCTCAAATTTTTTATTTGAAAGTATAATCCTTCCGGTTAATAATGGAAAATAATATCATTTAAATGGCTGCCTCGGCTGGCCATGCAGTAGCTTACACGATCGGTCCAATTTTTAAGCACATTATCGATTGTGTGCAGCTGTATTTCACCAATGGCTTCACGAATATTGTCCTTTAAAGCGTCAATTGTCTCTGGCTTGTCGGCGTAATACTTATCTTTTACGGCACCCCACAAATAATAGTCCAACGGTGTCAAATCGCAGCACCGAGGTGGTCAAACGACATCAGCTCTGTGGCTGATAATGCGATCTTCAAAAACAGGGCGCAAAACATCGAGTGTAGCTTCGGCTGTGTGGCACGTAGCGTCGTCCTGTTGAAACCAAATGTTGCCAATATCCTCCTCTTCAATTTTTGTGAACAAAAATTCATTCAACATGGCCCGATAACGATCGCCATTGACTGTAACGGCCACTCCTTGCTCATTTTCGAAGAAAAATGGCCCAATTATGCCTCTGGACCAAATTCCGCACCAAACAGTGACTCGTTTTGGGTATATCGGCTTTTCAATGTATGCGTGCGGGTTTTCTGTGCCCCAAATGCGACAATTTTGCTTGCTTACATACCCGCCAAGATGAAAATGAGCTTCATCTGAAAAGATGATTTTTTTGGCAAAATCATTCTGCAACATTACCATGATTTTCAAAGTAATGTCGCAATATTTCCCAGCGTTGTTCAAGCGTATACACAACCATATTCGTTCAGCGGAAGGATAAAACTAATTATCTGTCGAATCAGACATGAGCTAAGTGTTACCATTCGCGAAATAAGTACTAGTTGAAAAAAAAAAAATTAGATGGCGAACCCTTTACTAAAGTTTAAAAACTTTTGGCAACTGGCCAAAGATCGCGTTAATTGAAGAATGAAGATGCGCGTTGATTGAGATCTGGGCCCACCCAGGACTGTAGCGAGACCCAAGTAAGTAAGGAAGAAATTTAAAAAATAAACACGCAAAAGGTTTTAGTTCCTCCTTCCGAAGTGTGTGTACCATGACTATTAATGACCACAAAAATGATATTTATAAATCCACAAGTAGTAATTCATGTGGTCCCGAAAATCTTATAAAAAGCCATTTCACCATGAATGGGCCTCTTCTTGGTCTAACTGCGAGTCCATCTGTAAGTCCTCACCAAAGCACGCTGTATATAAATAAATCATAAAGCAGCAAATCGGTTTTTGATGAACAAGCTACGGGACGGTTTGTAGAGCTGGCTAATATAGTATATTTACCATAAACGGCCATCGATGTCTCGCAAATTAGAAAACTTTTTGCATAATTTTCTGGTCTTGCGCGTGTCCACCCTGTTGGGTGAGTGCCGTTACTGTATGAAATACCCTTAAAGAGAATTTCCGTAATTATCTTCTCGTTATCGAGACGAAATCGCCACGAGATTTATTCCATTGTGTTCTGTTCCTCTTAGCGAGTCGCGGCCATAGCTCAATGCAGGGATACGATTAACGCGTTTGTAAAACAGAGCACAGCCACCCTATGCAAACCTCCGGCAATTATCGATTTAATGTGGAAAAAGACGATGAAATTGCAGCCCTCCACTGCTCGATTGGCCCTATATATTCCCAGGGTATTATACCGCCGGGAGACGAGGATGCCAGCCACTTTGATTCCCATGTGTTCCTCATCCCTTTTTTTTATGAATTCAAGGCAAAGAAAATCAGCATTTTTATCGAGGAATAAATACCAGGGAAAAAAAGAGAAACAACAAAAATAAACAGTAAAAACCCCAACAAGGATACCGCCGGAGAAAATCGTTAGGTCGGTCGGTCGATTGGGCGCTCGGGCTTTTCCTGCTTTTCCTGCTTTACCTATATAGCTAGTTCTGAGTGGCTGAGTGGTTGCCCCAGGGAATTAATCGACTGTGGTTGTAGGATAATTAACACATGCTCTGATTTATTTATTCTTTCTACTCTATTTGTATTTATTTTGTGTTGCGACCTCCTCGGGTATCGGTATGGTGATGTTTAGTGTGTTGGCTTTGTTTCTTCGTGCTGGTATGGCAGCTGATTTCTTTGGAGCGCGCGCTCCCAGATAACCTCGAGGGTCTGTGTGCTGGCGCTGGGATGTGATAGTGCACAGCGTTGATTGTACTGTAAGGGACTGTTGTGGGTGCAAATGGAGGATTTAATTTGTTCTATTGGCCTGAGCCAATAAATAATACAGAATTAGTGACGCTGCCGCGCCCATCGAGTGTAATGGGAGAGCTAGCATCGGCCGCCTCAGGAATTGGGTGGAGTTCGAGAGTTAATTGTTTGATCGGCGATTAGTTTGATGATGGGTTGCTGATATCGGTGATTTATTGAGACACATTAAAGCCGAAGGGCGTGAAAATTGTTAACTAAAAGCTCATTCAAGTGGTGGCGGGACTGTCGGAAGTAGGTGACGAGATGGTGCTACGCTCTTGTTTACTTGATAAATGGGATAAATCAGCTTAGCAACAATGAATACAATACCAAGTTGCTTGAGCTGCAATTTTATTTATTTCATATCGAATATCCGTGCGTCTTAACGGCTTCCTCAATCCAGTTAGTGTAGGATGAGATCCTGGTATAGATTGCCGGCGGAAAGCCTGAACATGCTTGTCCAGTCGATGTTATACCAACAGCATATGTCGTTCGATTATATGCAACCATCAGAGGCCCTCCTGAGTCGCCCTTAGATGCGATACTAGTAAAACCAATTATTCGTCTTGTTTAAAGTAGCTTACCTGACAAGTATCGCGACGTCCTTCAGGATCACCGGCACACATATGCGAATCTTGAATGCCAAAGCGGAATTTCCTCTGTCGTTTAAAAAATGGCTTGCATACTTCTTCGGAGAAGACCACTAGATCAACCTTCAGCAGTTTGGGGCTTCCTGTTCCAGCTTTTGGGAGTATTGTTCGTCAAAGTGAATATTATACACTTGTGTGGGATATTTACCAAAATGTGTGGTTCCATAACCGATTGCTGTCACGTTCTGTGTGCGAAGTGAAGGCTTCGTCCACAAGCTTACTGGGCGCTTCCTGGAATGGATATTTTATAAAAAATGTAACAAAGAAAAATTCAAATTATTTTCAGCATAACAAGAGACTGTGAATTATAAACTAAAAAAAAGTGGTGCCTCACAAAAAATTTGTTCAAAACACAAAATCGTGGGTCGAATCGCCACTTCCATAATCGACTTATACGTTCACGGAATTACGTTGATTTTACATGTGAAACAAAAACAAATTCCGTCATTTAATGCTCGTTCACGGACGATGCGATTCGACCCCTGTTTTTACTACCGAACTTCAGCAGAAAGTAATAGAAGTTTTTGGTCCACCACAGGTCTTTGGAAACAAAAAATATAGGAACCCCAAACTCATTCACAATGAAAAATTTTATCCTGAGAACACAGTAAATCGTAGATTACCCAGAGGTATTTTCCAACTCTAAGAGTGCTATGTCATAATAAGCCTGGTTGTCATTAGTATAGTTGGGGTGTGTGAAAACCCCTTTCGCTTTATGAATTTCATTGAAAGAGCTCATGAGCCCGTTGCCACCAATCTCGATTCTATTCGGGAGCTTCCTAAAAAAATAATTCAAAAGTAACTATAGAATTTCGTAACCAATTGCAAACAGACCCATTAAGGTAGACACAATGCGCGGCAGTCAATACAAAATTCGGTGTAATAAGCATTCCGCCGCCTAGAAAATCCACCATACCGGTCTGGTTATTGGTCCAACCAAGTGCCGCCTATAAAAAAGTCTCACTTAGAATATTTATTTAACCTTTATCACCAAAAAGGTGATTTACCATAAATGGATACTCATTAATGGCTGTCAACAGACCGGACACAATGCGGTTTTGAACAACTAAAATAATATATATTTTCCCTTTAGGACTCGAAATAGTGATCAACCTTTGTATGAAACATACGCTCAAAAGCATCCATCTTTTCTGAGAAGACGCAAGCAAGAAGAAAATAGGTGATAATCACAAAAACTATAGAAGGTGCCTTCCGTTCCATTGTCGGCTATTGACTGATTTAATAGCAAATTGCTGGATATGTTCACGATTTTTTTGTTTGTGGTCGAGCAAGTTTTTGACCAAATCTCTGCCGCGGTCTGGTCAAACGGTAACACGAACAAGTTTTATCTGTAGACCAATTATAATTTGATATTTAAACTGAAATATTAACATTTTCATCAATGACCGTGGCTTGAATGTATACATCCAAGTGAGAAGATTGTGGATTTTTATTCTAATGAAGCAATGACTCATAAAACGCATTTAGCACGGGTGTAGCTTTACTATGTGTGAATGTTTTTGATTGGTGTGCTAACCTAGAACGGAGGTGATAAATTAATTACTGCTTGTGTCTTTTATTGCGTAGGTGATATATTATTATGACAACTAGATTTGTTGTCGACATAGAAGTAGATTTCTTTTAAGATATCTATTTGTTATAATGCGAGCCTTAATCATTGTACTTAATATTGGGGAGAGGAGGGTTTCAAACAAAAAGTTAAGGTGGGTTACATCATTTCTTTTATGCTGGTTCTCATCTCTAAGTTCAGCAAAATCGTATCATCACATCAGAACGTTGTCTCCTTTACGATGAGGTGGTAGTGGCTATAGTGATTCGTTTTTAGTCGCCAAAATATCTAATCAGGTTCTTGAATAAGTTCTTGAACGAATCAGGTAGTGTTGAGGAGAAAATAAATCGCGTTGAACTGTTATGCGTATAATGCGTCTTAGATGGGGATCGCTAGACCCCGAAGGAAAACCCATGCCCGAAAAGCGTTTCCATCATCGTTTTGTGTTAGGTTTTCAATTAGAAAATTTCGACGATTTGCGAAAATTTGACAGTCGTAAGGAAACTGGAAAATTTTCGAATTAAAAGTGAAGAAATTTTAAAAAAGATTGACACGGTTCCTTTGCTCGTTGGGGAACCAGAGATGGCAGAATAGTTTACGTGAAGTAATCTACTCAATTAACTACGCGTAGTAAATCGAGTAAAATACACGCCTGGTTTGTTTCATTTACTACCTACATTAGTGACAGTAAAAAATAAAGCGAAACAGATTTGTAATTTTTCAGTTTGTCAGTTGTTCGGTTGGATCTGACAACGCTAACTACATTCTGACAGTTAGCGCTACGTTTATTACATTTTGTTGCGTTAACTACTTAACATTTCTGCCATCTCTGTCGGGAACCGTCAAACAAGAGAGAAATTGTGAAGCTATCTGAAAGGGAGAAACAAGGGTAATTGGCGATTCAGTTCGCTTACATTTATCTCGATTGCCTCCTAATGTGTTTGATCATCTTTTTTTTTTTTCAAAAACTGTAATTTTTATCGCAAAAAGATTAAAATTTTTTTTACAAATAAAGCATGCAAAGCTTATCTCCTGAATTGCTGCTGTCAAGTCACTTGTTCCACTCGTGATAAATATATGCAATTCACAGCACAGCGGAAGCGACAAATAGAGCGCAGTTGTTGTAATTTTGTGCTGAAGATTCCACTTAACTTTGCTCTGCTGGGATAGATCTTCAATGAAACACGCCTATCGTTTTAAGATATAACTGTTTGTTTTATAACTGAATGAATTTAGCTTGCTTTAACAAATGCAACGTCGAACTATCCAATAAAATAAATTAGATTATTTGTATAGAAAACTATTTATTTTTGTTATTTTTGTATTAAGGAAAAAAACTTTGATCAAAAAATACTTTAACCACAAATGATTCCCACCATGGCAAATGGCAACCTTAATTGCCAGTTCAGCTGTTGAAATCATTATAAAAAAAACTCCTCCCTGTGTTGGTGCTCCCTGAACCTAAAATCATTTTCAACGACCTTTCGCAATCTGCATATCTCACCGAGTACAGCAAACTGCAAACCCATTCCAATAACTCTTCATGAGAGCATGCAAAAATTCATTTCACATTTCAAATCGAATTCTCAAATAAATCAAACGAATGCACTCCGCAGTTATTCCAGAGTGGGGAACAAAAAAGAAAACAAGGCCAGCTCCCCGCGTGAAAAAAGTTCGCTCAACAACAGAAAAATCCGCACGCTACATGTCCGAACAAAAAATATAATTAAATTGTTAATTCACATTTCTCACGATAAATGTCAAAAATGTATCCGTGTGAATTATTAGTCAATGGCATTTGCCCACCCCAATGCAAAAACGAACATACTCACAAATGTGTGTGGATGGGTGTGTGTGTGAGCTCTAAGCACGCAGCTGCTGCATCACAATTCACGACAGAATCTAGTAGGGCATGTTAGGTCTCTCAACTTCGGCCCCCAATAAATCCTCAGATTGAAATTAATGTTTCCATCCCATCATCATATTTTAGAATTTTTTCCTTTTCCTCTTTCGTATTCGTCTATTTCTATCCCATTCTGGTTTCATGACAAAAACTAAAGCGAGAAACGTTCCAGAATGTAAGCATTCATCAAACGCGACGAGACACGAGAAATGTGTGCAAGTGTGACTGAGTCCTTTTTGGCTTACTTTTTTTTCACTGGGTGCTACGCTCACTAGGTGCATGGACAAACATATTAAACAAGCGCTGCTCCATGTGCACTGTGAGCCCTTTCTACATGTAGCATGCCCTGATCGCATCGGATAAGGTGTGAGATGAACTACCATAAAGCATGCAAGTGGTGGAAATGTGCAACAATTTCACACACGAATAGTAGATAAACTTAGTAGGCAGAGGGCTACCAAAATCAAAAGTGCACGGAAAACAATTTCGGGGAACTTTTTGAAATCGAATCAGCTGTATGATTTGACGCTGCTATGGCAACTATGAGCTTAATTTATCTGCAGACATGGACTGGTTATTTTTCATGCAATTAGTAATTTAATATGCCCATACAGGATATTTTTCTCTCAGGCAGTTGCGGCTTTTGTACCCACAATATCTAGATTTATATTCCATAAAACTACTTTTGGTATTTGCGCCGAAGAAAAAACAATAATTGTCGTATTATTCAGCACAACTTTTTGTAAAATTAATCCAGTATTCGCGAACTGTCCAAGAAATCTGAAATATACCTACATATATTTAGGAAATTTTTGCAAATTTCTCCATGAAGACAATAAATTAAAAAAAAAAAAATTAAATAAAATTAAATATTTGCCTCCTTGGTCACTCTGATAAATCTAGTTCCTGTTGGACATCGAACAACTATTGAAATACTAAAAAACGTTTGGTTCTTTTTTAAGGAACAACTTTTGGTTGCTTTGAAAATGTATAAAAAAAGAAAAATTCCCACGATACAAGAATACTGTCCACACGCAACATAGTTCACTAGAGTAAATTATTTTGTAAAATTAAAACTCCTAACGGTAGGAGAAATCAGCGATGCCAATGTGGCAAGTTCATGTCATTATGACATTTTTTTTTATTAAAGTGACAATGTGGCACAAAAAGTTTTCAAATGGCTCGTTTCCACATTGATTTCTATAAATGTATTTCTGTTACGCTTTCTTTATGTTAAAATAAAACTCATAGTTAATCTTATACTTTGCCTTTGGACAAAAAACAGTTCAGTTCGTGGTTTAAACTCAAGCGTTGGGTTTTTTTCTGACCGTCAAGGATTTCATCCGCTTCTTTTTACCATTTCATCACTTTACAATGAAATTTATTAATTTATATTTTTTTTTATTCTTAATACATGTCCTACCCAACACTACCATGAATACCGCTCTAAACACAGCTTATACGTTTTATACACCTTCCTAGCTCCTATATTTCCTTCGATGTGAGCTCGCACTAACCGAGGTTGCCTTATTGGATTATTTATCAGAAATGGGGATATCTTTTTCCTAAATTTCCGACAGCAAATTTAGTATGCGAGCCGAGTCCTAATTGGACTATAAATCGGAACATTTTTTATCTTGAGCGACTATTTTTCTATTGCGCTTTTCGCCCTTTAAACATATTCTTAATTAGTTCTACAATTTGCTTTTATTCACTGACTTCACTCATTGATTTGACATTTCGAATCAACCACAACTATATTTTGTATTGTTTTATTCTTTTTTCACAAGAATGTGTTTATTTACTGGTAATTTTTAAATAAAAATAAATTATTATTAAAGTTCTCAAAAAAAAAAAAAAAAATTGTTGTTCTGGTACTTTTTGGCTCCGATTTTGGGCTACAAATATGTTGAAATTTGGCAACCGAAGTAGTTCAAAACCTGGCAACCCTGGTACCAACCTCAAAGCAGAGCTACGATCGAAAACAATAGTTCTTGCATGTTCGTTTTTTGAGTTTATTGTAGATCAGCCTCTGGGCGGAACTTAAGGATCAGTATTACAGTACTGCCGTAAAATAGAGTTTAACTTCGTTAGAGTATATTTTGGTTGTTAAATATTATGGGAAGTTGAATGCAGTAAAGTCAAAGTAAAAAAACAACATTTTTCAAAGTCCCTTTACATCGAGGCTCTCGAAAAACCAAATTAAGGCCCACATGCCAAATTTTAAGCGGTCACTCTTTTTATTGGTCTGGTTTCAGTTCTGGCGTGATTTTAAGATTTTTACACTTTCTTTTATGTACTAATTAATTATTTACTTAGATGGCTCTAATGTTCTGAGTAAACCGAAGCCACTACGAACAAGGGTCTCCAATTAGCCTTAGCTTAGCTTACCGACTCCAGTTGCACGCTACAAGTTGGTTGAGGTCTTCTTATACTTGTGCGGCCACCTCAGAAGAGGTCTTCCTCTACTGCGTTAGACATCTGTTTTATTCGTTCTACATTACCCACCTTTTTGACCAGGTCTTTGTCGATGTACTGCTCGTATAGTTCGTCGTTGAATCTTTTCCTCCAAAGTCCGCCAACGCAAACGTCACTGAAAATCATACGAACAATCTTCCTCCTAAGACCGAGGATAAGTACCTACATCTGCTTTAGACAAAGTCCAAGCTCCAGCGTCATAAAGCAGGACTGGGATTATCATAGAAGTTTCGAAAAAGGTCTCTACCACTCAATCGAAATCCGAGCCCAAACAAGCAGCGATTTCCAAGACTTGTTCTGCTCTAGCTTCTGTCGAAATGGTGTTGTCCGAATTTATAGCAGAGCCGAGGTAGACAAAGTCACTTTCTAAATCAAGGTTCTAGCTATAGATATATTGGCTTAGCCATCGTTAACCGCTTTCTGCGTTCTCCCAATTATGTATTCGTCGAGAGTATGCAAGTAATGCTATAATCAGTTGAAAGATGGTGTATACCCGGTTTATACTTCCCATCTTCATCCAAAGCTTAGTGGAACAAAGTCAGAGCTATGCATACCTAAATTCAAAATGGTCACTTACCACCTCATTATACCAAAAGCTTCTGTTTATGCCCTTTGAAAGCCACAACACGTTGCACAAACATCGACACTGTTTAAGTGTTCCGAATGTCCTTTGTGGAAACTCGCAACCAGAATCCATCAACGAACCCAGTCCAACCCTAGATCTATCAAAGGTGTAGCTGTAATCACATTCCACGCATAAAACACTGATGACTACACGAGTCAAAAACATTAATCCTTCTTTCTGCCAGCGCGTATATCGCTTCATGGATGTCAGCTTATTACACGCCACTAACGCAGGACTTCCGCTCGATATATATCGCAGTCCGCACAACGTAGTCGCGCAAAACGAATGAAAAACGCACGACAATATATCACAGCGTTGCATCAATCCTTCCATTACATGGTAAAAATTTATTATTTTCCTTTTTTTTATTCGCTGCTATACTGCCACACCATCATTGCCCCGAAGGATACGTGAATGCATCATCCACATTGGTTAGAGAGAAGAAATTGCTAGAGAAATCGCCTGTCCCGTCGTCCACATGTGCCAACTAAGTCGTGCAAATGATTTATGTCTTTAATATGTGGACTTTGGTCGTAAAAATGTCCACTTGCAGTCTATATGGCTAAGGCCAGGCGACATTTCTTCATTTTGTCCAAGGGAAAGGAATGAAAAATTAACAGAAAAACAAAAAATATTGCCTCCACCAAAATGATAGACACGAAACGGATGATGGAAGATGACCTCTAATCCTTGCATGTATGTATAGATTGTAATTATCCTGATCGGAGCTTAACATTCTGAACAGATGCCGTCGGGGTATTAAAAGTTTGACATAATGACAAAGGCCTACAGCAGCAGGCAACCGCACACTCGGGCCCCGCGCATACCTTTGGTACACGCATGTCGATCAAAAGTTATAAACTTATAAGCCGCCTCGAAGGAGCTACAAAAGCATCCCTAATCGCTTGATGTTTACGATTTAACCAATAATCTCGGTTGATTTCACATCAAGGAAAAGGCCCCTGGCGATGTTGATGCCTTATTAAAATTTCTTATGGTTGGAACTTATTCATGGTCGGTCGTCGGTGGTGTGTGTCGGGAACAGACTCTCCTTTACCTATCTGTCCATGTCTACGGTATGGGATGGTTATTGTTGCCATGTCAGCTTCTTACACGTCAGCTTATGCTAATTGGGGGGAAGGCGCAGACAAAGTGGAGAGGGGAGCGACAGCGGAACGAATAAAACAGTCCTTGAGGCGGAAAACCCCAAACCAGCGTAACACTGATTGACACAAAGTACATAGGAAGGCGGAGACGCCGACGACACCGACAACGGACGGAATAAAGTCGAATCGGCTGAACTACACTGAAGAGGAAAATAAATTGATTAGATATATTTTTTGGGGGGTTGCGGAGGCGGCTGGGCCTAAAAAAACCCCCCAGTGGAAGTGGTGTACTTGCCAAAATGAGTCACGATTAATTTAGCGCGAGAGTTTTCTAATTATGTTTAGTTTAGTCATGGCAATTTGACGGGCACGCTGGGGAGTGTTATTGGCTTCTCTGATTTCTGTCATTAGTTTGGCCTCTTGGCTGAGAAGTTGTTTTATATGTAGATTATTTTTCGTTTCTTAAACGGCATCTTAAATGGAGATTATCGACTGAATTTGCGAAAGCAATTAGCGTATACTCAGTCAGACGTTTGACAGTTGATGTGGTTGAAGTGAGGCAATAAAGTTGAGTCGTCACTTTCATTGTGCGGATGAATGTATCGAAATATTTTTCAACTTCTATCTAATATGCCCTCAGGACACGATTAGAGGAACTGCATCACGAAATTGATGTTGTCAGAGTATGTGCAGATAAAGAGGACTGCCGTCGAAGTATGAGTTTAGGATTCGATCGGCTTTGGGTGGATTGCACCTTTGCTTTGGCTCAACAATGTAGTGTTGACCCCTATGGTAACGCTTTACCGCACCTTATGGCAAAGATTGTTCTGTAATGTAAAGAGAGGTATGAGAAGGAGGGATCTGGCAGTGTCCGAGTAGATTCTTTAAATGCAGTACGTCGAATTTTTTGACAGTAGATCTAAATTTTGAAAATAGATGTACTGCAATCGCAGCAAAGTGGAAGCACTGATGATGATATAGAGTGCGAAGTTACTTGTAGTCCTTGGACATAGTGGGAGGATGATAGCATCTTCGTTGGAGTGCCACTCAATCAGACTCGATGGGACTTTTAACTGCAAATAGGTATTTCAGTCGCTGCAAGGCTTCTGTTCAGATGCGACAGGAAGTCTTTAACTACAGTAACAGGGGAGATATTTGAAACGTTTTTTTTTTAATTTCAACTTCTTCTTTCCAATACTTTCTTCTTCTCTCTTTGCTTTGCGTTTTCTATTCGTCCGCTGACTGACAAGATTGTTTTTCCCGCTTTCTCTCTCACTGCTTTGCATCTCTGGTACGTTTTTCATTGCGACTAGCAGTTAATTAATGAGTGGAGAGCCAGGAACAAAGCTCTAGAGTACCATTATCTTCTTCCGCCATGTCAAAGCTTGATCGAGGTTCTTTCAAGATCTAGCAGAACTATACTAAGAGTCTGTACATTGACTTGGTTTTTTTTCAGCCGACTTTTACGAATATTTAGCTGTTTAGAAAATTATATGTTGCTTTACATAAGTACGATTTTGTGTGGCACTAGTTTGTCGTGAGGGTGAACGGTACTCATGCGAATCAGTCATCAGTGAAATTATTTCGGATATCTGCCATCGTTCGTGTTGAATGTCTTACTGCGGTCTCAGTGTAAATATTTCATGTTGCGGGACCGGAAGTCGCTGTCCCTTCCTGCAGGAATTCCTGAATTAGGAGGTGAAAACGAATGTCATCCACTTTTAAAGCCTATAGTTGTTTCTTATGGTATATTTTAGTTACTATGGTAGAGAAACTTTATTTGAATAACCTGACTCATCCCCTAAACCGAATGAAACGACTTTCTTCATAACCATTGATCTGAAGCACCAAAACAGGTGACTAACATGAACGTCCATACATTTACGGACTGGAAAAAAGCTATAAATGCCTTTGTCCATCCTTTAATGTCTCAAAATCACCAATGCACTGCTTCCATGCCCTCCTAAGTACTCAGTTCTAAGAACAGAACAAAACTATGGCGGGCTCCCTGACATGTCGGAATTGAAGGAAATGAAAGAGATTATGACCTCGGAACCCAATTTAAATATGACAAGAACCCCGTTCTGGGTCGTTCCAAAATAAGCTGCAAGCTCTGCTTAAAAAAACGTGGAGCACAATAAGTGAATCACTTACCGAAAGAACATCTTTGGGTTGCAACCAGTGCGCAAATGTCATTGGGATGGTTTTTTCTCGGACAATTTGTTTTCCCATTTCCCCCTTCCCCAAATACCTACGAAAAATTCCCACTTGGGTAATTTTGCAGAGGGAAAAAACACCACACACTCCATTTGCAATATTTTGATGAACTAGAAAATATTATATAGTTTTGAAAAAGAACAAACAAATATTCTTTAGTAAATTTAATTGGAAAAATGAGAAAACAAAAATGTTGCGTTGGTCGTGTTTTTTTTTATAGTAGATTTTTTATATAGCAAGCAATTTAGATCGGCTTGTTTTGTGAACACTGAATGGAAGTACAATTTTTTTTTGCGAGCTAACCTAGTTTTCCGCAAATTTGTAATTTCACCCTTTTTCCCATGAGACGGTTTTTAATCATCGAAATTCCCACGAAAAAGGTAAATTTTGCCACGAGTTACTAACACTGGTTAGAACGGATCAAAAAAGACAACCCAGCCATTCAAAAATAATGCCAAGAAAATTTTGAAACTATATAAAGGAACACAAAAAAACTTAGTAGGCTACCTACAGGTCAGCACGTCTTGCAGTTCCAAAATCATCTTCAAAAAGGTTAAAGGACGGCATACCGACAGCTTAGCATATTATAATAAGTCAACATCCCGCCTTCAGAAGAAAAATGTCGCATCTTAAAATCGAAAACCCTCCGTGAAGTTCCGTTCGTCTATTTTACACAAATGATACATCTTCCTCGATGTCTTCTCTATATGCAACTTAATCGAGGTCCAAATCACCAATCAACCACGGAATCATTTCAATCAGCATTTCCATGCCGAACAAGCGAAAGATATCATCTATTCCCACTTAATTGGGAGAAAAAAAAAGGAGAAAAACAAAACCGCGCGCACACAGAAAACAGGAAGCGAAATCCTTTTAAGCCAATAAGCGATTTATTTTTAATTACAGTCGATAAATTCCGGAACGGGAATCCTTCGCAGCTATCGAAGGCATTGGTTGAACTTTTTATCATTGCATGCAAACCTATCCGCATAATCTAGCCGCCGCCCTTTTAGCAAGCCGCATAAAAAATGTTGTGTACCGTCATTATACGTTGGCAGTAACTCTACTACCAAACGGAAATGACTGCTGCTACAGGACTGAGTGAGATTTCCTTCTCCTCGTCTTCAACTCAAGTTCGTATTCGTTTTTTCCTCATTCTAAGCATCTTAATTTCCGCTGTAGTAATTTATTCCCTTTGCCCGCACCTCCTCGCCGAGCTCCGCCACTAAACATTGATTGTAATGTAAATTCCATCCTGCTGCTCTGGCTTATTATGTCATGTGGCACAGGGGCGGGCTAAGAAAAAACGTTCTCTCATTGTATTGCATCTGAATGGTTACACATTAGCATTATGCGTGGGTCACGCTACTCGGCTAATTTGCATTCGACTGTCGTGCAAGCAACTTGCACCCATCCCCGACACTTGCACAGCAATTGAGTCCTTTAGTCCCTCGAGGGCTGGCCGTTGCAGCATAACGTCGTAATGTGAACTGGCTTGTTATACCCGCGCTCGTTATATGACACTTAGACGTCGTCGTTTCACCTATGTATGCACGTTTCTTGTTTTTTTTTTTTTTTTTTTTAGCGCTCCCCACGCCCCACGATCGTCCTTTCGTGTGAGTAGATTTTTCTGTTCCTAATACCTTTTCATTTGCAGCACGGTGTTGTGAGTTGTGACCCATTGGAGAGAGGGCACTCACACATGCGAGTAGTGTACTGCCAACCTCCAGCTAACGTTGCAAACTGAGTGTTGCATTAATGGGCTGCAATATGAATATTAATGAGTTGTGTTATACAGAGTTACTTTTCGTCCTGACATAAATATTCCATTATAGCGACATTCACGTTCTAAAAGGGATAAAATTGTTGCGTTCCTTTGGCGCGGCGTATCGTTGTCGTCATCATCACCGTCCTCTTCGTAGTCGTGTCGTTTTTGTATGTTGTTAAGGACGGCCTGCCCTGCACGGAGGATGTGGATAGATCGTGGATGGATGGATTTGTATCGCCCTGTGTTATTTATGTCTAACATGCTAACGCGTGCAGGATATACGGCTATCTATGCCCTCCTATTATATGTATAATTTTGCCCCGCGTCTCCTTTTCTTTTAGCATTCACTGCCGCAGACGACTCGTACACTGCTGGCGATTGGCGACACTGAGCTGGCGCTGGCACTACGGTTCGCTTTGGCCAGACCACCTCTATTTGAATACTCTATTTTAGAATTGTAGCGAATGTAACATGCACGAGAACCGAGAACGAGAAGAGTATACCTCGGATAGCAGTGGCAAGTGGCATGGCATGGCACCTGGCCGCCGCACCATGAATGCTGATTCAAAATGAGTTTAGTGGGTGGGCATGGGCATCAGTGGGGGTTTGTTTAGTTGTCATGCCTTTTGCGCCGAGAGAGAGAGAGATGATGCTGCTACTAATTAAATGCAAGCAACCTGGAAGCATGAAACGTGTTCTTTCGATTTATATTTCGTTTTTGTATGTAGCTCGGGTTAAATAGAATTTTTAAAACGCTTGCTTTATACGCTGATGGCTGATGGTATGGTCGGGGGCATGCAGGTTGATCCAGTTTCAATGCTAAACAAGTGCATTTAGGTGGAACGAGGCGAAACCGCAAATGGTATGTGGTGGAACTGACTTACAGAAATTAGGGTAAGGGGTTAACCTATTTTCATTTGAAATGCAAATGCGTATAGACTGCGGTTTAGTATATGGTTATGCCAAGGTGAGCGGGTATATGAAAGCACTAGTCCCCAAAATTCGCATATTAGTTCGGATAAAAGTCACGCTTCGAAAAAAAAAAAAAAAAAAAAAACAATGTCTCCAAAAGGCACACGATTGAAAGTGGTTCCTCATTTATGAATGACAGAAAGCGGCCCAGCAGTATGTGAGCTTCGATTTCTGTCTCTACAAATTATCTTGGTATGAGTGTGACAGAATGTATAGGTAGCCCCATCTCTCAAACGACTCAATGCTCTTCTTCGGCGAGAGAAAGCGATGCAATGACGCAGGCCCTTAAATTTTAGCATTTTTCCTGGGTGGCAGACAACTGCTCTATATGCCCTATGGTTCGTGTCTGCGGTGAGACTAAGCGTAGCTCCTCAACCGAGAGTTGCACAAGGAAAACCGAGGATTCATGCAGCCATCGACATGCGACCCATCTTGGTTCCTGGCAGTGTTGATAGGACCCTCTCTTCGTTAATTCCACGAAGCGTGGTAATTTTTTCAATTTCACAGTACCTACTCAATTTCCCTTAAAAGTTCCACGATACTTGTTTCCGCAAAATTCGAATTTTTCAAGTAAAATTTGTATTACACGGAAAAAAAAGGTAAATTAAATTAACCTTTAGTATTAAAATCGCAGATTGTTAACATTACTATGACTATATTTTGTGATACTAGAAAATCTGCATAAAAGACAATTTACATGAGCATTTGATGAAATTGCAAGAAAAATTTATATTTTTAATGTTTTTTCTTAGATTTTCTTAGATGATGAGAGAACGTCAACGGACAATTGACAGCTGCACTATACGGAGAATACTAAGCACAAAGGTTCTCAAAATCTGTTCGACACTGTGACTGCATTATGTATGACACTTGGTTATCATAACAGAAGATACCAACAGAAGTAAGGGCGAATTATATCAACGGATACGAAAACAAATTTCTTGTATTCCATCAATGCTACGGCGGACGACCAGTGCGTGTGTTTGAGTTTGTGCCAACGCGCAAAGTGGAGTTGCAAAGATAAATACAAGTGGAACATATCCTTTGGGAGAAAAACCTCGCTCAGAAGCCAATCTTACTTAGTCCACTTCTAAGCAATATTTGTGGCCTAATCACAAACTAAATGACAGTTTTCACTTGAAACGTAACTGTTTGTTCTAATAAGTACCCCCTGTGTTTAGAGACAAGTTTGAGCAAAATTCAATAGGTGGCGCTGTTGATTCTACGTTGCTTGCCCTTTAAAGCGCCTATCTATTTGATCACGCTTATCTCGAGAACCACTTAACGGATTTGAAAGCAGTTTTCGGACAGATTTACAATACCTGCAAGACATACTGTTGACAAAGAATAAAAATTCAAGTATTTGCACCTTAAAAACTGGAGTTGCCAGATAAAATCAGCGTCGTATAAATGGTGAACCTTTTTTTAAGCTTATTTTTAAGCTTTTGCTTCAAAAGGAATCTTGGCCCCTTTCTTTACCACATCAGATAATATACCTGCACATAGCTCAGCCGTTCTCTCACTTGTTTCGCCTTTATGGAGTTTGACGATCATTCCTGGGAATTTCTAGGCTTTTCAAGCTTTCTCCATAGTGCGGATGTAGATTTACCAGCCGATGCTGTGGCGTCACTCTCACTGGTAAATATTTCGCGTGAGTACTCTCCTAATCTACATTATCCATTTAAACGCAAGTGAACCCTAAGGCTCGTTATTAGGTTTTTCAAAAGCAAGCTTCGACATTGAATTCATTGCGAAGCTTCGTGTGGACATGTGTCATTTCTGCAAATTTCGAATTTTCGAACGATTTAAACAAGCATTGACTCGCTAAACAAGTGTTTTGTTTATGTGGACATAACAGCATTTGAGAAATTTTTGAAGCGCGCCTTCTCAATCTTAAAATTGGGACAAAATATGAAAAATTGAGTCAGGGGCTCGGAAAAAGTGCCAAATTGCAACTTTAGTCGCGCAACGGTCATGCTGGTGGTCATAATATTGTTGTGCTATATTTAAACCCAAAAATAGCCAAATAACCGAAATTCAAAGTCCATTTCGTATTCGGCGACTGTAGGCATAGATGCATCTCTGTTACCACTTTCTCGTACATAACCTTCGTGGCTTCTCCACCTTACTTCCACTGCAATCCAACGATCCCTAATTCTACAAAACGAAGAGCAATACAACTCTGCAACGTGCGTGACCATTACGCCTCATTTCGGTACAAATTGAACGCCGAACTGCATTTTACAGCCCCGGCCCAACATTGAATTGCATCTTCAATATTTGACCGTCGCTCTTTTTTACAGCCACCGGAACCGCAACGAGGCCGCCAATAAATGTCAATATGCACAACGTGTCAGTTAACATTTTATTTTTGTTTCCCATGCCTCAAATCGAAGGATGAGCATAAAAAAAATCCGTCGGCCGAACCCTGCTGTTGAAGTTACTCTCTTTGTCGGTTGATATTTCTTGTCGCACATGCCTTTCCCCCTAGTCCAGATACACACCATGCTTTATAGCCGGGTGTCCAACGGAAACAAACCACCACCTCTTAGCAATGGTTATCCCTTTAGTGCTTCCATTTTGTTGGTCAATCACATACCATATCTTTCCAGCATCGAATGACACATATTGAGCGAGATCAGGGAGAAAAGGTCTACCACAAGTCCCCTTGAGTCGTTGTCACTGTCGTGGGTCGACCCACAAAAAGTGTCGCCTCCCCACCAGGACCCACCCAATCTGCTGGTAATAAGTATTGCTATTTACGAGTATTTGGATATCCGTTCGGGTTGAGTTTTTTTTTGGTCACAGACCAAATCAAAAGATTTAAACGTGACTTTCAGCCGAAGGAGCAAACGCTTCCTTTCGGTTCATGAAAGGCGAAATGATTTCCAATGAATTATCCAATTTTACAAGCCTAACGTAGTTTGAGTTCTGCGGCTACAAGAAAATTCATATCCTCTTGTTGTATGAACGTCCTTGTCGTTCAATCGGCTGGTGAATTCAGAAATCGAAAAATTTGTACACACTGCGCTTTTGAGTGCACGGTTTTGCATTCTGATATCTTTTCCCTTTTTTTCCGGCGGCCGGCGTGGCGCCCTTCCCATTCCACAAAATCAGGAATTTCGAAACAGAATGCCGCTGCATGCATGTGTGGCCGATTTCTATTCCGTGTTTTATTTTTTGTATTCGCCTCCAAAGAAGAGTGTGAGCGCAAAAATTCCGAACAATCCTATACGAACAAAGCAAAATTGTACGTGACTTGAATTTATTGTGAGTGCTATTCTATTAGGACGCTGTAACCGAGGAGAATCAAGGATCTTCGGTCTGCAGCTGCACACCTCCATACGGATTGGATGTATTTTTTTCCTTGCATTTTTGGTAGGAAATTACAGGTTTTTCGTTTGTGTGATTTTTTTCCTATTTATTTATTTACCACATACCGATGGTTGGTAGCTTGCTTTGTCCTCGGACTTGAGTCGTAGTATTTGCAAATTTGTTCCAATAAAAAAAGGAGAAGAGGAAAAAATTGTAAACGGGCGGAAAATCCATTCGATGCTAGATGGCTTAGAAGCCCGAGACCCCGATAAGATTCTATGACTGGGCATTGGTGGCAGGACGCAAGGCGGAAAAAGGAACTGGCTGCATCATAAATAAATAGAAAATGGTTGGGGGTTGTTTTTTTTTTTTTTGCATTTCGTTTGACCCTTTTTTGTGCGGGTTTCCTTCTCGATGGTTGGATATAGCTTGTTGTGCTTGCGCTGTTGCTGCAGCTGCATGGCAAATGCAATCCGATGAAATGTGGCCAGCGAATGGAATGAATTTAAAATTACCTGGATGTAGCAAGGAATACAAATTGAGAATTTTGTGGTGAACGAAGAGAATGTCCAACGTTGAGGCATAGCTACACAGTTGGTTGGGCTGACTTAGTTTGAATTAAGGGGTTGCGATAGCTGATTTTAATGAAAAACACACAAGGGCGAATTTGAGGGCAGAAAAAAAAGCAAGGTTGTTGATTATTTATTTAGTTACCTTTCTTAATCAAGTGTATCTTGATTCAGGCGATTACTAATAAAAATAAATAAATAGAAAGCTACGCAAACAGGTCCTTATAGTGCAATAGGTTCAGCTTCTCACAACAATCGGTTTGGTGAGCGTTAATGCTTGCGTCGAATAAATCCGAATGACTGAAATGAAATCAGACGCAGTGGGAATTTTGTGGGTTTGTGGTTTATCCAAGGTTTGACCGTACTAAGCAGTCCAGCAAACATACCGAAAAATGGCGAAAAATATACTCTCAAGAACGCTTCATTTCAAAGTTCCATAATCATAAATTTTGATAACAGAAAACCGTAACAAGACCCAAACATTTTAACATGCGTTCAATGTACAAATTTAACATAGAGTTAGGGATTGGCTGACTAGTTTCGATTTGCTCAAAAATACAGAACAAAAAACAAATACTCGAAAAAGGGAATAACACAGAAAAAAAAATCAGAAGAGTATTTCCCAAATTTGTTGCCTAAAAACGCTTGGAAAACTCTCTAAAATCGTTCTAAAAAAAATACAAAAAACTCACAAATTCCTCAAAAAAAAAAACACCTAAAAAATGATGTTTCGAAAAATGACCCATAAACAGCCCGGCCTGAAAGTTATCTTAAAATTGTAATAAGAAACCAATTTCAGCCATATAAGGTTCCGGAAGTCCTCCAGAATAGTGCCCTTAAAAACTGCTTAAAAAAAGCTCGTGAATAGCTTTGAAAAGCTTCAAATATCAGTCAAAAATGCTCCGATAGTTTCCCAGAAGTACGTTTTAAAAACGTTTCAAAAAGTTTCCTTAGCTAAGACGGTCTTAATTTGTTTCAAAAGACACCCACAAAAACGTTTTATCACATTCATAAGTATAAGTATCACAAAAAAAAAAACACAGCAGAAATCACCCAGAAATCTGTCTAGAAGACGTTTCAATCTACTATAAAAATAACTCTCAAAACCCGCCCAAAGTATGTTTCAAAAAGTATTCGTAATTATAGTGCACACAATTTATAAAAGTAAGTTTTGTAGAATTTGTATGCAAGAACTCTTATATAAATGAATCGCTCTGAAAATAAGCCCAACAAGCTCCAGAAAAACGGCAAAAAAAATTCCTCAGACAATCGTCATGAACTTTTTTTTTGATAAAACCGCCCAAAAAAATATGTCCAGAAGACTCTTTAAAGTGTGCATAAAGTTGGTTACCAAATCTCATTGTTAATCAGCTCTAAAAACACTGTTAAAATCGACTCAATAATAATACGGAAAGCTGAAAAAAGAAATTAATCAAAAAATCGGCATGCAGAACCTAAAATCGACCCAATTAATTTACGAACAAAATTGTTCTAGAAACCATTGAACGCACAAAAATTAGTTATGAGGACTTATTGTCAATAATCCTCCCAAAAATGATTCGAAACGGGTTGGGAGTTGAATAAAAAAAAATCCGAAAGTGAGTTCAATGCTGCTCCAAAAATCGGCACGAAAACACAAAATATCGTCACATAAAAATCTCCCCCGTCAAGCAAACAGCTTTTGTTTTAAATTAAGGGCTCTTAAAACCGTCCTAGCAATTTTGTCGACGCCACAACTTAACCAGTCTCCAGACCCCACCACCTATATAGTAACTAGTTGCACCAAATGAACTGCCAGACCCTGTATATCCATTTTCCTTTCAGCTTGTATAAATACCGAGTAAAGTTGTCAAATAATGTGCCAATCGAATATCCACAAATCATAAACAAAGAAAAAAATTCCTGCTGCCCGATAATGTCATGAAACTTTTCCTGATACGGTTCAGGATATTCTACCAAAAGAAAGGAAACAATCAACAAAGTTGAATGCATGCGAACGACGAAGAAGAAAAACCAACACAGCTCACAGCTCCTATCCTACTACCAACTAAGACCGATGAAAATAATAAAAGTGCTTAAGTCCTTAAGGGTTCACCAACTTGGTTGGCATTATGTCAGATGTCATGTGAGAGGCCAACAAGCGTCTTTTTTCATGTTTTTGTCAGAAGAATGGCGTCCTCTTTCCCTGCATATGTGTCTGTGTAAATGTGCGCTCTCGTATTCCTATTTCGCCGATGATAGCCAACCTTTGAATTATTGATTGGACCATACCAAGTGCACTTGATAGTTTAAATTTGACGCTTAGTGGCCAAGATGGACTTCTATTCCAAGAAGATGACTAATTGATGGACAAATCTCCCATTAGGGATGTACCTACCCTGACATAGGACGCACATCTGTCATGCAAATAACGTACACGTTACATAAACACAAGCAGCAATTAAAAGAAGGCAACAAAAAACGTCGAATCAAATTAATCGCATTGTGAAGGATGGAATTGTTTAAAATCAATTACTCGACACAGTAATCGGGTATAGTGTATAGAGTGGTCGTGGGTGGCTATGACACTACAGACGTCCTGCAGAGGAATAGATTTATAAACTAATAATGGCGGCCTGTGTTGTACATGACCTGAATTATAATTAAAATATATCGCCTCTGGGTATCGGGTAATCGAATGGACCCGAAACATGGTGCGGGGGACGTGCGTGTCCTCAGTGGGAACGATGTGATTGAGTGTTGGATGCAGTAAGGGTTGCTACATACGAGTATTCCTAGTATATAAGAGTGCACTTGGTATTGTTATATTTAATTGGATTATATTTTAGTGTTTTCATAGCTGGTGGGTGATTAGCTAAACGATTAAGTTGCACGAATCTGATGTGCTGGTATAGGATAACACGCTTCCAGCTACCGGGTGCGGTTTTGAGGTACACAATAATCGGGAAATAAAATAATAATGGGATCCTCTTATGGGATTTGTGCTGGAGAAGGAAGCGTTTTTAATAGAGCCTGCGGTTGGCCAAAAACCGAACCGGATACTCCGATACCTGATTGCATAATTACAACTACCTGGTAAGGAAATATTTTCTGCCAGTTGGATGGTGGAATGTGATGTGAATGTGGACTCTGATTCAATGATAGAAAGGGATTTGTACATCACCGTTGATGGGAGCTCTTAAAGCACATCGTTTAGTGAGAAGCGATTGATAAAATGCAACCACCAACCTTACCAGAGGCCCAATTGCACCAACCACCAGCTTATAGAAGAAGAAGAACTAGTAGTACATAGCAGTAATTTATTCATAAACATCAATTTCATTATTTTCCTTAAAACATAAAAAAAACTTTGCCCATTGCCGACAGCCTGAGAAGAGAGAGAACTCCACTAAAGTTTTAGTTATTGATATTTAAAAAAGCTTCGTTCATTATTTGCTCCCGTACGTCTTTCAATTCCAATGAGCTCGTTTTGATCACCCTCAGGACAAGTTCCAATAAAATTGAAACCAAATTATATGTCACTGCCCTGCCTCTCACATGTATGCTAGAAGTTTATCCAAACAAAATTTTAAGTCATGACAGAAGTCAAGCAATCAAGGTTATGCCAAAAACATGTGCCCAATTATTTCAAATATGACCGTCGGATAGAGGGTAGAGGGAAATAACTTCACGATAAAAATGCTCTACGTAATTTTAAAATAGAAACCATGCAATTCTCATTTAATAAAATGCGGCCAGGCTCATGAAAAATGCGAAAAGTAAACGCAAAAATTTACAAATAAAATCAAACTATTGATAAAGAGCCGTACTAATAAAAAATTAAGTCTCGACTTTAAATTTACGAAAGCTCACAATAGCGAGATTTGTATGGAAAATATGGCCACTCTGAACTACTAAAATTTAGAGTCGAAACTAAAAATTTTTGTTGACATAATTCTTTTTCTCTTATCATTAAATTGATGTGTGCACATCCAAAGCTTGGGTGAACATTTATTTAGTATCTTTTATTAAATGAGTTGAATGCTTTTTGAAAGGTACCGTGCCAAAGATGTGCACAAACAAAAAAATAGAGGGTATATTTCGGCATTAATAAGGCTTGTAAACTTAAGTTAAGAATTCCCCATGCAAAGTGCTTCTCAGTTAATTGAAAATATTTTGGTGATATTCAATTTATCGGCCATATTGGCATAGTAAATGTATTTAAATATAAATCATCTTAAATAAGAACCTATCTTCGAAGGAATGCAATTTACCTACCCCTAAAAGTAATCATCTTTTAACTTTAACAACAATTTGTTGCTATAAATTTGTAAAGCGACGTTTTAAAATGTAAAACCTTAGTAAAACTTATCTTCAAGGGGGACGATTTTTTCGATGTTCAGATGTCGTTTTTTCGCTAACAAAAAAAAAAAAAACAACCAATAATTCGAAAATTGTATTGAGGTAGGTTTAAATAAAGCGAGACTATTTTAAAATAAAGCGCAAAGGTTTTTATTTCAAATAAAATATAAATTAGAAAGAATTGATTTGAACACTTGTGTCATGCGCATGCCTTGCTTGCTTTCTGCTTTCCTGTAAGACACTGTTCAGTGATGATCAGTGCCGTAGCCAGGATTTGTTTCCAATTCTTACGAGGAATTCTTTAAGCAAAAGTCTTATAGGTACATTCCAATTCATTGATTTTTATTAGTTTTTAAATCATATGTACTCAAACGAACATACTTAAACTATTTTTTACACACATTGTGTTAAAGCAGAAGACGTCTTAATTTTTTTTTTACATAATATCAATTTACAATAATATCATAAGATAAGGTATTTAGATCCACATTAATATCCGAATGAACAGATATCATAGCAAGTGAGCTTAATCAGGCATTCCCCATAACGCTGCGGGACATTGTTTTAATCCTTTTCATAGTTGAAAAGCTTCTTTCAATACTAGCTGTGTTCACTGGAAGCGTGGCCAAAACCGACAGCAAAAAGTTTATACCTCTAAAGTGAGTCTTGTCAAATATATCAAGCAATTTCAAAACTTCGGTAGAAGGATCACTCGACGATATTTTTTCGCACCAAAGAATGTACTCAGCTTTTACAGCTGATAACGAAATTGCATTATCAAAGTAACATGTTAGCTTTTCCATTTCGTTCACTCGCTCAACTACAGCAAAAACGGGGAGCAGAGCTTGAAATGATGGTAGAACGTCTTCGTTGACCGTAATTCTGTCCGTAAGATTTCGTATTTACGAATCTATGCACGGAATCAGTATAGACACTCTAAAATAGGCTTCAGTAGAAAAGGTTTCTGGATTGGAACGCATTGTCTGTTTCAATGAAGTTCTTGGAACTCTTAATTGAACCTATCTTCGAAGGAATGCAATTTACTTACCCCTAAAAGTAATCATCTTTTACAAACTTCAAATAGGTCCTCAGCAAGTTGGGATGCGGATTGAAAAGCATCTCTGACGAAATCGTCGGCGTTTTCTCTGATATTCTTAAAAGAATTCAGAACTTCTTTTGTTCTGTAAGAAAACTAATATGGGCAGCGTTAAACTGAATAGTTTTTCGCATACAATCATACAATGGTTGCGGAAGAAAAAGGCTATTTCACTAACTACAGGAGTTAGCATGGAATTAGACAGAGCCAGGTTCAAGTGATGGCATGCACAGTGCCATATTTGCGGCTCCGTCATAGCCTTGGCCAACACAATTCTTCATATCAAGATGAAGTTCTTCACATCGCTGCAGTATGGTTTTTGTCAGGCTTTCAGAAGTTTGGTCATCGACAGGTCCAAAATATACAAAATCCTCCCGAAGCATACAGCTTTTGGGATCTTTTGGGGAGAGGCTGAAGGGGCTGTTAGGACCGTCTTAAGTCATGCCGGGGCCCTTTTTCAAGTCTAAAAATTATTTTAATATTTCGGTTCGGGTAATTAGTTTTATAGCACTATTTGCACGATATTAGGTCCTCATTTTTCAAACTCTTACTAAAAACATTTACTTGCAAATGAGAACAAATATTCATATGAAATTAATTTAGAATTTCGTTTGACATTTTCATAGAACGAGAATCGAAATTGTGGTAAAAGGGTGAAAACGACAATTGCCCTCCTGGGTGTCTGAAATTAAGAAATATTTGACGGCAATTCCTTAGAGCCCTACAAAAAAGTATGGACGGTGCCAAAGTACGGAACTACACATTTTCTACGTCTAGAAAGTGCCACCTTTTCTATTGAACTCGGCGTCCGCAATGTCACTGGCTTATCATACTGTTGCCATAAAGTCGCTAGCAATTCCCTCATTTACTCTCTAAATTTTGTTGTCAAGCTACCAAATAGGAAAAGATATTGAGTGAATAAAACGACCATTTGGTGCACCCTCGACGATAGGGCACGGGCCCCTTATGTGCCCTTACAATAAGAAGGTACTGGCCACTGCCATATATTAGTGATATGGTATCCAGTCCTTCGAGAGAGATCAAGTTTTCATTATGTTTCAGATCGAGTTTTGGTCAGATCTGCTTTGTCAACTTGTTCATCAATTAATGTTAGGGCCCTCCACATTATGCAGGGTTATAATGAGTTTGCTTGTATCAATCGAAGTTACCTCATTTCGTCTGGTAGAAAAGGTAGTGCTGTTTCACTTTCATTTAGCGTTTGCAATTTCACAGGATATCTAGGCCATTTCCCTAAGAGAAGAGCAGTCTGGCTACGATATAAAGTTATAGAGACTGATGCCGAAAATTTAATCGCCGCCTGGCATTCAAAAAATTTACTCTTTTAATAATCCAAGACTGCAACCATAACTCTAAACGATCTGCGGTAGGAATGACGAGTTGTAGGTTAGCGGAGAGTTGAAGGTGCTGCCTATCACCAGGTGTTAAAGAGATCGTCTGGGGCAGCAGAAGGAGCAGTCTGAAGACTATACTGGTAAAAAAACTCTTTGGATTTTTAGTCGTATAGCCTTTTCTTTAACTAACTACAATTTAAAACTACTTTCATAATGTTCTAGGTCACTTTTAAATAGTTCAATTTAAATAATCCATGTACATATCTTTTCGAAGGACTCTTGTTTGAAAGGATCAGCGTAGTCGTCAATAATATTCCTTTTCTACATGTAATTCGTCTATGGAACCGTCTAACCAATGATCAAATCGCATGAACTTGACGACGATCTCAAAACCAACTTCCTTACCCTGTTTATAGCTTCAACGATCGCAGGATGTATGCGGATGTATACGAATTGACCACAGATGCTCAGGGACTAGACCATAGGAATACTTACTTATTCACCACAATTCTCTGTATCAATGAATTTTATAACAAAAATTTGATCACTCCCTTATAAATGGGTGTTGCCAATGCCACCTCAACTAGGTGCATAAACAAGCACGATAAAAATCAGATGCATTTTTGTTTCCCAAGTTAGACTGCGACATATGACACCCGATCAGGAACACATTCCTCCGGTTGCATTTTAAAACTAAATCGTTAAATTTGTAACTTTGTCTCGCAGTAAGAGAGAGGTACTGTTTTTATGGTAGCCGCAGTTGTTGGCGCCACGGTCGTTAAAATATGAGATGGAAGCTCACACAATTGGCATTTCCTCATCCCATTCGCAGTGCCTGAATTATTCACAAGACCAAACTCAACTACAAAGCTCAGCTGGCATCGCTTATTGGAAAGCTATTTTTGCATAAATTTTAAAACAAACTTAACGCAACACTGTATGGTGTAAAAAAATCAACGCGCACATGTGTTCGCATCACCACACTCTTACACGCGCCACTTTTAAACCCAGAACGAACATTGTTACTTACTTCTGATTGAATTGACAAATAGCTGCTGACAACTTTCACGAGTGAGTACCCAACTCACCTGCGAGTTCCCCAGCGGGTTCTTCAAATCTACACCGTACACCGACAACAAACTAATCTATGGCAAAAGTCTTCCATCATACGTGTGGCACTTTTGGCTGTCAACACTCCACTCGATTCGTCCTCGTTCGTGGGATATTTGAAATGTCAGGAAAACATGCTAAAAAAGAAAGGAAAAACCAACACTCAATGTAGCCATAGCCGCCCCCCTTGTCTATGGAGGAGTAGTGTGTGCCGTTTGAAGTGCGCCGTGTTCATCTACGCGAATTACAATGTTTTTTTGTGTACACTATGCTTGCTCTTCGCGGTAATCCTTTCGACTATCTTTGTCGGGTGCATTTCGAGCGGATGTAAGAACATTAATTATTTCTTCTCAATCGCGTTTTGCAATTGCTAAGGAATGTCATCGCAGGACGCTTTGGAATGTTGATCTGTGAGCATGATTTTGGCAGTGCGCTACAGATTGCGTTTGCTTCAATGAAAATTATGAGCGTCTAGTTATGCGTTGCACTGATAAGTTGCTGAAAAAGATCTGTTAGAGGTAAATGTATGGTATGGCCCTTAAGAAAAGGTTTCCATCGATACGCATTTTTTGTGTATTCAAACATTTGCGGTACTAATTCAAGTCCATAGCTGATCGTTCCATGTCCCAGTACACTCAATCAATCAACTTCAAAGCGACATTCCAAAAATCGTTGGCAACGTACCTAACGAGTCACTGACCTCTTAACAGAACACCATTTCATATAACGCGTTTATTTTTATTTGCATTTCAGCATGTCCTCATGTTGCCATTTCGCAATCCTCACAGACAAATTAAAAGCCCGCCATTTACCCATTCACTTTCAGCTCCGCACATTTCATTAAAAAATAAAAATGTAATTAAATTATTTGAGTCTCTGCAGGGACAACTGCAGGTGGCATGACTGTTGTGATATCCTTTTGCCTGATGTTTGCTGTAAATTACAAGAAAATCCCTTCGCTGGCAAAAAGCGAGAGCTCATAAGTAATAAGAAAAGCCATAAGGATAACACAACGAAAACGAGGATGCCGTGGTAAAGTAGTTTTCTTGGGATTATGTCTCTGTCAGCGCGTTAGTACGATACTCGTATCTTTGCACACACACACACACTCACACTCTATAGTTATAATAGTAATAATAATAAGTGTGCGTCATTCATGTGCATGAGTCCGAGGAACACTATCATATCAGATGATACTCTCCATTCATGCACTCAGAGCAATTACGTACCGGGGCAGGAAGGGGGACGATTACTTCGTTCTGCCGTTGCCTTGTGACTCAGATCAGAGATGAGGTGATGAGTTGGAGCGCCTCCACTGAGAGGGATTACACTTTATACTTATTCTCCTTTCGGACAATCCCCGTATGCTGCACGGCAAAATACCCCATCCTTTTACTGCGACAACAAGGCCAACGACAACGACAACGATGTGAATCCCACTTGGTAATAAATAATTGTTGTGTGTTGTGCGCAGTAAAACGTGATATTAAAACACATAATTTGGAGCTCCAGTTCTGGCTGTGGAACTTGCAGATACTAAACAATATACGTGTTCGTTCTATGTTTTTGTCCTCCTTCTCCATTTTGCAGCGTTTTATTTCCTTTATAATGCTGATGCAATAGGAACACGGAACAGAACACCTCTGCCGTCAATTGAAGGGATTCAAGGTACGACTGCCAGATATACCTACACAAACGGGTCGCTCGATCTTGTTCCGAGCAGCAACGTGTGCATCTGGTTTGGCAATAACATCGACATCGGAGGGGGATGGGACAAAAATTACGAATAAACAATGGAAACGCAATTACATACCGGAAACAATATAGTGACGGTGCTAAATTCAGCTGGTATCCTCATCATCCCTAGTCAAGCTTGTATGTTGTTAGAAATAACTGCGATTGTTGTTCAACACGAAGAGATTCCCGAGACGAGAATAGAAAATCATTTTTCATTGTAGCCGCGGTTTTGGTCTTTTATTTTCCTTTCCACTTCGTTACGGGAAAACGTGGGCGGTAGCGAAACACCAAAGTCCGAACAATGGGTGACTTTTTGGCGGAAGTATTACTTGGAATTATGAAAGGGAATATGTGTCCTGTTCACACATTCAATGTGGGGTGGAATGGTGTACGCCAAAGAGTCCTTTGTTGAACGAAATTAGACAAGTGAGGGAAGCGTCGACTTTAGATAAGGCGAGCGCCTGCAGCTGAGTTAGGTTCTCTGTTTGCTCCGCCAGAGGCGAAAAACGTGATTACCTGCGACATCAATTTACCGAGCAGAAAAATTTAACGCTTAGGTTAGGACAGGCCACTATTGCAAAAAGGTCGAAATTAGCGTCAGAAGTGACAGCCTTTTATGAAGGTTCAGTCGGGACTTGTCGTAGAGATCACCGATTTACTGATAAAACTGAACCATTGGTGGGTATTAAATTTGATTCAGAAACATAGATCACAAGATGCATAATCGAAAGTGCCTACAAGATGAATTTGACCTTAAAGTGGCTCAGTTTGAATTAATGGATTTTTCCCGTGTTTTTCAAGTGGGGCACATGCATCCTTGAAACAAACCAGCCTATAGGTATACAATTGATGTCGAAGTGACAGCGGAGCTGACCTAACAAGGTCAAAAAGTTTCTTGATGAATTGATTTGACCCTACCTTTTATCGGTATGTAATACTTTATAACTAAATTAAGATATTCAAAAAATATTGTTACTTACCTCAGAAAAAAGTAACAAAGAGGTCAATTTGAAAACGGCAGAAGCCATGTTAAGTTCCTCGATATCGAAGTTCCACAGGATTCTGTTGTGGGACCTGTACTTGAACTAATTAATATTTATTCCTTATTTTAAAAAAAAATCTTTTATTTGTACTTTTATCTATAAAGAATCTCTTTTGCCAGTGTTTTTAGAACTCTCTCTGCATTTATTCCCCGAAGTGTGGTCATTTTTCCCTTTTCACCGTACTCGAATTCTCTTGTAAAATCCCGCGGTACCTTTTTGCACCTGAATATAGTTTTTAAAAGTAAAATTTGAACTACACGAAAAGAATTAGAAAATCAGACTTTAGTATAGAAACCGAAGTCTGTACAAAATTGTGTTAAAAGCCGATTTACATGAGCTGTATACACTGAATGTATTCATAATCATGGTGAAATGTAGGTGTTTTGATGAAATTTCAGCAAAAATTAATATTTAATGTTTTTAGTTAGATCCCGGGAATTCCCACGATTTTGGAGCTTGTTCCCTTTCTCGCACGGAAGGTTTGTCGGACATCGAAATTCACACAATAAGGGTTAAATCCCACGATATAACAACACTGCTTAGGGCCATCACAGTTGTGGAGCCGATGTCTATTTACATGCAGCAGACTGTATAAACCATTTAACTCCACTTACATATACATATTGTGTATAGTTTTTTTAGTAGTCTCAGTTAAAACATGTTTTCAGTTCCTAATGAAGGTGTATTTAAATATGTGGGCGCAGGAGCTTAGTAGTTTGTGTAGGTTCGATTCCCGGCGAAACATAAATTCCATCTTATGGTTTTTTGCACAGCGCCATCTCTAGTGAACGTCTGACAAACATCCGAGAGCTTCTCAATAAGCCGTTTTAGCTCGACATTCATTTGTAGATCACTTACATTCGTCCCAAAAATGAAAAAAAAAAAAACTCATTCAAAACTAATGGTCGTGAAAAGTAAGGCTTAAAGTTATAAATGCAAGTGAATATTAATATAGCTACATGCCTTATCAAGAATGACTGTCAATATCCTCCCTAAAACAACTATTGGCACTTTTCGAAGCACTCTTATTTCTTGGATATTTTTAATATCAGATAACGGAATCTTTCATTCTTGATTGCCTACTGTTTAAGAAGTTGGATGAGTAATTTTCAGCCTTCTTTGCCTATTCGCAGGTACATATTTTAGACGCTACTTTCCATTCCCAGCAATCTGCCAGTAGTCATCCTCTGAAATACAAGCTAAAATTTCTTTTATCTGTATCCAAAAACTGGCAACAATCTTGGAACTGCTAATACTAATCCATTTTAGGTATTTGCATTTTGTGCTTATTTTTATGTTATTGTCAGTTTCTTAGCTTAAAATGTTAAAAATAATTTTTGTTAAATAATTAAGAGGGGACTGACCGTATGAGACATTCACGTAGAAAAATGGCTTATTTAAAATCAACCAACTTTCGTTTAAAAACTACCAAGTGATACTTTTAATATAGATCCTACAGAGTTAGTGGATTAAAAATAGCCGAGTCAGGTTGTTTAAGGAAACTAGGATAGAAATAACCTTTAATCAATTTTTCTAGGTTGTAAATAACAAACTAACTCTGTGGAATTTAACCAGCTGGTTGATATTTATGTAGAAAACTGGTTCTTAACAACTGATAAAGTGTGTTATTTTTAAGAGTATGCATTTTACCTCTTTATATCGGTAGTATTCAACAACGAATACTCGGTATTTTCCAACAGATACTTGGTTAACTTTAACCAATCTTTTAGAGCCAATTTTTTAGCGTGTTGTTATCATTTTAGGCTCAACCCCCTCGGCCTGACTGAGGGGTACTGAAGACGACGGTTTTTTTCCATTACCGAGTATGCAAAATGAATGGAAACTTCCATCTGGCTTGATTTCCGCCAAAATTTCGATCAATTCTGTTTGTTTTCCAGTGGTCAGCCCCTGTACATTTGCACGAGAAACGGGGGCTGACTCACGGTTGCCACATTGGTCATTTGTAACCAAGTTTGGTCATTATTTTTTCTCTTGGTCACATGGTCCCTTTTTATTCCATTTGTTAATTTCTTACGAAATGAAAAAAACACGTTCGACTTCAATTTTTATGCAACCTAAAGCGTATTTCTTTTCATCTGATTGTTCTGTGTTTCCAAATATTTCTGACTTAGATTACTTTGGTCATTTATAGCTACAGTTGGTCATTTTTATTTCCAATTTTGGATACAAACTTCATTTTCAAGTGGCAACCGTGGGCTGACACTGTTCCTTTAAACGTTCTCCAGGTGTCAGCCACCTGTTATTCGGATAATGTGTAAAATGAATTAGGGCTGACTACTGGATACTTGCAGGACCGACCTCTGTATCTAATGAAACTGACTAGTTCAGAATCATACCTAGTTAAATTATTTTTTAAAAAGTTTGCATAAAGTATTTAATATACTTAATAAGCTTAGTATTTTCCAATCTATGCACCTCATTCAGGTAAACAAAAAACTTGAGAAATAGTTGAACAAGGGATTTTAAGAGACCAATCAAACACAAAAATAAGTTATAAGGACTACTACTACAGACTACTATTCTTTTTTGTTTGATTATTAATTTTCAATTAAAGTCAACATGACATATCTCAGGACCAAGTAGGTAGGTATATGGTTCTGCTACCGTTTAATTGAAAAATATTCCATTTATCGTCAGAACACTTATGCACACATCATTATTAATTAATTACAGGGCTCACATCAATTTTGTTGAAGCGTTGTACATCAATAAGTAGGTATATATATACATATATATGTTAAGTGGCAAACAGGTGCCCTAAATAACTCACCTAAAAGCTGTTCATCAGCCAATAACATAATCATAACACTTTCAAGTGCCTATGTAATCCGCTTACAAAACAACATTCAAAATGCGAGTCCATTGGGCTTAACATCTACTGCAATGCTTCCAAGCAATTTAAACAATTGACAAAACCAATAAAACTAATCGCTGTTTCTGGAAAAAAATCTCCCTGTTTGCACATGCAGTACAAATAAAAATGAATGAATATGATTCCCTCACTCTAACAACTATAATAGCGTGCATAAAAATACACATTCAATGGATTTAGTGAAGCGCAAATATGTGCATTGTTTTTCCGTCATTATTTCTAGTTCCTTTTTTTTACCAACAACAATAAACAAGAACTTACAAACAAAAGGCAACAAAATACAGCGCGCACACATCCTGTCAGAAATATCAGCCTGATGTCTGATGTCAGCCATAATGCATTGACTGTAGACCTATCTCATAAACCCTTCCCACTGGCGGCGCGTTGGAAACGAATTCCACTCAATGTCACCCGCACGGTAGAGAAACAAAAATTTATAAAAACAGCTAAAAAACGAGTCCTTTTTTTCTATTTTCTATGTGTGATTTATGTGGGTGTGCGCGCGCCCATAATAATACGTTTTTAATACTATATAGGTTTTTTGTTCTTGTATCAAACCCATTTGTAGAGTAATCCTTTGATTGGTATTCTATTTAATAAAATATGAAGCTTGTAGGTTATGTGCAAACGGCGAACAAAATTTCCCTGTGCATTCGATTAAGCAGTATATGTGTGTGGCTGGGTGGAGCATAAATAATTCACAATATATTCCATTCAAGCCGCACTCTGTCTATTATTATTTTGCACCAATGGTGTGAGTTGGCGTTTGACTTCCCCTCTTCGCAAGCATTGTTGCAATTTGCTTCAGACATTTTATTTATATCATAAAAGTGTCGCGGTAAAAATGGAAGAAATAAAAATAAAAATATTACATACCTACAAAATAACTCACTATTTATTTTATCCGCTTATTTGATTTTCAGAGTATTCGCTTGCATGACCTCAACGGTGCACTCGAGCGAAGTTTGCAAATGTGAAATGTATTTACTGTATCCTCTGAAATATAGAACTCAACAAGCATTACTTCGGGCTGCAATAAATTAACTTTTTGCAGCCGAACCAAACTAAAGCTTTATCAAAAATATATACACACAGCATTTTTACCGAATTTTTCACATTTTAAATGCGTGCCGTGAATTTTGTTGTTTTACACAATTTTTTTACTTGAGCAAAGTGTATAAATAAATAAATATAACAAAAAATTGATTGCGAAAAGTGTAACTAAATATGGCGAACATAGTGTGTCATATTTTAGTTTTATAAAGCTGCGGTTGACAGCATTTAGTGACAGGAATTCCCAGGCCCACTTGACTTGACTGACTTGTTGAAATAATTGAAGCGCATTATTAAAAAAAAAAATAGCTACTGACCTTCCTGAGTTACATAGACATAAGTTTCTGTAGCGGTAGCTAATGGCGAATTGGTCTGCAACTAAGATCCATCAACCATACTAAACATGTTCCAATTAAATGTTGCTTATAAACTTCCTTCTTGGACGCTCAAAACAGCCGTCGAGACGACTTTAGAATTAAACGAGACCATCACGACGGCGACTCTACTTAGGTCCTAGTTACAGTACGCCCTCGGTAAAAGCAACCGATGGAAATTCGAGCAGTTGCGTTAATTGAGGTTGTTGCTTTAACCTTAACCGAGTCACAAAAAAAAAAGTGCCTCGTATTAGAATTTAAGGGTAAAACCAAAGTATAAAAAATAAAAGAATATTGTTCGTCGAAAAGAAAAGAAAAGGAATATAATATAATTCATTTTAAAAAAGTATTTATAGATACATTATGTAGAAAATCACATGAACACTGGTAAGAAACATGAAACATTTTCCCCGCCTTTTTTTCTTATTCTTGTATGATGCAAACAAAAAATGCACCTATGATCTATGTGTGTTTAAAGTTCTGAAAGAAGTAGCTGTAAAATAACTGCCCAGTTACAGTAAGACCAATCACTAAAAAAAAATGTAAACAAAAATTAAAAGAGCATGGATGGAAAGTTGCGTTTACCGAGTCACAGTTTTTTGAAAAGTTGCAATTACTGAGTCACTAATGGTAAAATTTTAGGTGTTGCTTTAACCGAGGTATTGCGTTTATCGAGGGTTGCTTTTACCGAGGGCGTACAGTATAGCCATACGTAAAATGCTACCGAAAAAGTTGAAACAGTGTGAAAATGATTTTTTGTACGTTTAGGCCGTCATAGCAAAAATTCTGTCAGAAAAAAATTTCCCTGCGAAAACAACCACTACAAACCAACCACCACTGATGGGAATCCGGGAATCCATCAGAAAAAAAAATTTCTTGACAAATGAAACAGTAAAGAAATGTAACTAACTTCGTACTCTTCCACCCCATTCAAAATCTCGGCTTACAGTGCCGACGTATAAAGATGGCATTCAGTCGATCTTGCGGAATGTGTCTCGATACCGGCTTAGGCTGGGCGCACATTAACATTCTGCCGAAGGACCGTTGGTGCTCAGGAAAACTAGAACGGATTATCTTCAACGATGGAATATATATCTAGAATATCTGCACTCAACCAAATTCAGTTGTGTTGTGACAGGTATGGCTAAACAATATGGGTAGATTTCAAGAACGGTTCATCGGGTCATTATAGTCGTATCTCCTTTCAGTTGTTTGTGTGTCAACGAATATTTTGTAAAATTTTTCGTTTTAGTAAAAACTTAATTCCAACGGCGCGAAGTGCATTGCCTAATTACAGCTCATACAAGCTTGATGGTCGAAGTGTAAATAACAATTTTGTTGTTAATGCGCTTCTTAAGGCTAACATCCAGTATGCAAGACGTACGTACGTATTTTGGTATCTTGGGTAGTAAAGCGTTGAGGAAATATCCGAAAAGTTCTGTCGAATTTCTGCAAGCTGCGACCGCACGGATCTGCCCCAAACATTGTCGGCCTATGTCTTTGGGTTGTTATAGATTTTTGTTTTAGACTATCGGTAAAAAAATGTTACACGGATAAACTCTTGATGGAAGAAGGTTTTTTTTTTTGTGGATTTGACTATTGATTGGATTTTATTCTACTACTTCAGTTGATGTGAAAAATATACCATTTGCAGCGTTAGCTTTTTTTTTTTCAAAAGTCTAAAAGATGCATGAGGGTCTCCGATGTTCAACGTACCCATTATAAGATAGTGGGGCGTTGGCTATGGACGGAAAAATAGATAAAAAGTTAGAAGAAAACAGTTCTGTGCATGGATAACTTAAAGTTACAATGCAAGCGATATGTTAGAGTCATAGCTTCATATAGGACGTTCACGAAACGGGGACTCACGGGCAGTGCAGTGATATCAAAACTGAGGCATACTTAATGTCATTCATTCCTAATCGAAGAAGAAACTCCAGGGTTTCGCCTGCATCAAAATCAGGAGAAGCCTAATAAATAATCGTAGATCAGCACGAAAAGAAGCCCCCTAGCAAAGAACCTTATTCACTATACAATTAAGCTTGGCTCAGTCGGAAAAAACATTGCAGGCCAACAATTCTCGTTGGTTAAAAGAATCCAAATATAAAAATGTTGGATTGAAGAATTTCAAGTGTTGGCAATGATGTAAGAGAATAGTTATGGAGAATATATTATTCTTACGCTGAATGGCGTGATTCTGGAGAACTTAAAAACTAGTTCTTGTTATCAGAAATATAAATAATAGAGTAAAGCAAGAACTCTTAGCTTACAGTTTTTGAAACAAACTAAATATTCTTCGCTCAACAATCTTTCCTTTCTGAGTGTTTAGAGAAGCGGGTAAGGCATATTAAAGTGATAGTATATTCCACCAAATGGATGCATACTCGCGTAGCAGAATTGGCTTGGGATGAGTTATATCTTTTTGAACAAGTTTTAAAAAAATCAGATTAATACTGTTTGAAAGCAGGGTTTATACGGGCCAGTGTCAATGAAAGTGCTTTTCAAGTTTTCCGGCACAGATTAGTACGAATATTGAATTGAACACTCAAATGATGCAAAAGCAAAAGACCTGGCTTCCTTAGCCGTTCGTAATTCGATTACCACGGAAATGAGTTTTAACAAGCAGACTGTGTATATATTTCTCAGTGGACAGTGGAGGTATAATCAAGTTCTGATTATCTATATTTACAGTGTTCATCTTACCTAGGGGTAAGAGGCCTGAAGCTAGTTTCGAAAAAGATCGAAAATCTGTAGTCTGATTCTGTAAGGGGAAAACGTTGAAACTTTTTCGTGCGCACGAATGATTTCCTCTTAATTGCAAAAGTAAATCGTTTGTACGCAAACCCGATTTGATGCAATTTCAACATACTTTCGCTATTTTTTTTTCAGAGAGCCATAAAAAACATGTTTTAGAAAGAGGCCTCATCTTCTTTTTCTCCATAAATACGAAACCTTTCTTTTAAATTTGTTAGAAACTAGCATGCCCGAGTACCAAGAGCTACACAAAATCACTAAAATGTGTTTGAAATATAAAGTTCGATGAATTGGTATATGAGTTGTAAACAAATCCGATTTGTTTATACCTTGAATATGCTAGCAAATTATTAGTTACCTACATTGAAGGAACATAGAAGAGGAATTCACCTCAGTCTTGAGATCTGTGGTAGCTTGAAAAATCATTTAGAGTGCGAATGAGCATGTGCGAATACATACGGGGATCAAGTCTATGCATCCAACTACGAGTGATTCTTAATTCTGAATATACTGCAACTTGTTTGATACAGAAAATATCCAAATACAAAGTAAACAAAATAATTAAAAAACAAATTGCTAACGTTTTGATTAACATCACTTTATTTGATTATTTCTTTTATGCTCCAGTTTTTCTTATTACTTTTAACAATATTAATTTATTTATATATGTATGCTGCTTTTGTTTTCTGTTTGCTTTGTTAATTTCACTATTGTAGTTGTTGTTAATCTGTCGTGTAGTACATATATATCCAATTTGCATATCAATATTATACACAATTTGTTGCTGTTTCGTTTTCATTTTGTAGTTTTTATTTTAGTAATATTTATATGATTATTATGTACACGCATTCCGTTTTTATAATATATTTCTTTGCATCTTTGGTTATTCGTATAGATTTGAGAAATATATATATATATTTGTTTTTCTTTTTTTAAATGTATTATATTTTTCCCCACTTATTTTTGTTTATTTTCCTCAAATTTAACAAAAAGTACAAAATTAAAAAATACCATTCCGAAATGTTTTAGTGTTTTTTTTCCTCTTTTTCTCTTCGATAAAAAAGCAAAACTTAAATTCTTCTACATTTACATAGTATATATTATATTCTGATTTAGTTTTTTTTTATTTTCGGTTCGACAAAAATCTCTCAGCAAAAAAATATAAGAATTTTGTTTTCCTACGGTTTTACTAATATATATTATATATATATATACTTTTTTTTACTTTAATATTTAGTATTTCCCTATTTTGCACAAATATGTTGTGTGTATGTTTTTTTTTTTTGTTTATTTATGTATAGTATACATTCATTGTGCTAAATCATTGCCAGCTACATGTTTCTGTTTGTTTTTCTATACACATTTAAGTCAAGCTATATTTTTTTTTCTAATTATTTCAATCTTTGTTTGGTTTTTCTCTTTTGTAACTTTTATCATAAAACTTTAGTGCAGCTACACTTTTATGTTTGTGGTGCGAATTTACCATTTTTGTTTTTGTAGGTTTCTATATTTATATTCTTAGTCTAGTCTTCTTATAATTTTTACCAAACGTTTCATTTCTAAAAATATGATTTCTTTTGTTTTCATTTAAGCTTCGTTAATTGTTTTAGGCTGATAAAATATATTATGTATACATTTTTTTTTCTTTTCTTTTTACGGTTTGATAATATTTTATACATACTCGTGTAATGCACACTGTATGGTCGGTTTAAATATTTAATTCTTTTTCTATTTTCCTTACTATACATTTTGATTACATAAATTAACAGCTAATCCACAATGGTTCTTAGTTATACAATTTTGTTTAGCTTTCTTGTTTTTATTTACAATATAATTGTTTTACAATTATTATCTAAGTACAAATGTAGGTAAATATAATTGTTTGTTGTGTTTGTTTTAGGTTTGTAATGGTTGAGTACAAATTTAAAAATCTTGGCACGTAGACAATGATTTATCGATAAAAAGGTAGGAAATAATATTAGGTGGCAGGTAGAAACTGAAATAAATAAATAAATCAGAAAATATTGACCTGCTGGCAGTACCGTAGGTAGTATTTTTCTTTTGGGTGGGGGGATATAGGTGTGAGCCGAGGGCTCAGTGGCTTGGGCCCCTTCCCTGTGCACGCCACTGCCTGCTGGAATGAAGGAGTCTTACAATTTTGTGCCGAATCGGACCAACTCAATTCGGAAAGCTAACAATCGAATTTGGTAGGTCGGTAATCTTATTGGCAGAACCCTTTACAAAATCAAATATGCGGCCTTTTTTTTTTGTCTACTTTTCTATTGACTGGTAAGACCAGGGGTCGAATCGCGTCATCCGTGACCAAACAATGCGTGACGGAATTTGCTGTTGTTTCATATATGTAACATTGGTTGCGTTCCTTGAAGGTTTAGCTTATTCAAGGATGTGGCGATAGCAGTACACCCCAAAAACAAACTGGACTAGCTAGGTAAAGAATTGTCCCTCCTATCTTCATAAGAAATCCTTTCAAATAAATTTCCAAAACTGCATGTGGAAATGTGGGAAAATGAAGGCGAATTTAATGTCATTGAAAATGAATTATACCACATTGAACAGAAAACATTTAGTTATATGATTCCAATAATTACTGTGTGTGTTTTCTATTTTTACAGGTTTATTTTTATCTTAGATTTAATATTTTCTACCATCCATTTAGTTCTTGAAAATGTTACAAGCATTTTATTTATTTTCTGTTTCAAAATCATCATTATTTATACAAAAGCAAATCTTTATACACTGATAAATTATTTATTTTCTACTACTACTACTTTTTTTTTGTCATTTTTAGGACAACTTTTTACAGAGTTTAAACGTGAGTCTTAACCAACAAATTTAAAAACAAAAAACCTTTTCAAGGCGGTATTTGTGATTTTTGGCTGTCTATTTTATTTTAGGGCTATGGATAGCTTGTTTGTTTCCTCCAATTTACATAAATGTATAGCAATTTGGTTATAAAATAGTGCTTTACTCATTTATATTATATTCCTTGCATTTTTTGTATGTTGTTATATCTATTTTATATCACAATATTGGCTAAGGACGATCATTACACTCGGTATGTTATTTTAATTTGTTGAATAAATCTCGGCTTAGACTTTATTTTGAACATATATTTGTGCCGGAGATATTTCCTCGTAACAGAACTCTATAAAAAAGTGTTTCCAAAATATGATTACAAAGTCAGACGAAAGGAAAATAGAAAATAAAAATTTCCACCCTCCAATGGTGTAAGACCACAAACATTTAATTGGTTTATATGTGCAAAGTGAAACTTAAAACGTTCACATGTCCTCCATGGCTACCCCAACACCCGTTTTATAGTTAACTGTCTCAAATAAACTCTAGCAATTTACGTAAGGATCTAAAGTGAAGAAAGAACCACCCATACCAATAAAAAAAATAAATGGTATCGTTTAAGGACTTTACCGTCGCTGCGGTGATTATTTTGCAACAGTATTACAGAGAGCCGCCGCCGCTAGTTGCAGTGCGCAATATGTGCGCAATTAAATTTTACGGATTGTGACAGGTCCTTTACACAATTAATCGCTCATTTTTATGTCTCTATTTTTTCGCGCGAAACACTAATTTCCGAAGTGGATAACGTAAAAGGGTCTTTTTTATTTTTGAGTTCGTTTTAACAGCTTTTTTTTTAAGTCGCATTTCAAATTGTTCTGCGAAATCCTTTGTACGGTGGAATGGAATTTTACGGCAATTATGTCCAGAGAAAGGATGTAGTTTTATTTGCCATTCGCTACAGTAGGTATACTGCTGTATTTGGCACGCATATTCACTTTGAGTGGTGGCAAACACAAGTGGGGCGCGATTCGTTAAGTTCTTTGAAGAAAATCACATTGGCTTTAATTGTGCAACAGGAAATGTATACATATACTCGTTTTGGAGTTGTTAAGGAGTTAAAATGGTGCTGTGGGCATATTGTGGAAAATAGGTAAAGTAGCCGAGAGCTGACTGAAGAAAAAGCGAATAAGAGGAAAAAAATTCATGTTTCCAGATTAATTCCGGGCGTGGAAAGGCTTTTCAGAAATTTCCTGATATACGACTTGAGATGATTTGAGCTGGAAAGGCCTCAAGAAAAATAGGTCAGCGTAGCCGGATTTTAATGACCCGCAGGTAATAAGTGTGGTGAAGTAAATTACAATTGATCCTTTCAGAACTGAAAAACAGTCACTACCAAATGCGGTAGCCATTCTTTCACAGTTTTCTCTAGAAGAAGTACCGAAATCAAGTGCCGAAAACATCGTCTAATTGAAGCTGTAGATATGTGACAAGACTTCAGAGTGTTTGAGTCGCTTCTAGTACCTATGTGCATAGATCAGATCACCATTTTATCGAATTTAAGGGAACAACGTGGACTTTTATTTGCTAGACATAAAAAGCACTACCAATAGTCTTCAATCGTATAAAAAACTTATTATAGTTCGCAACATAGAAGGTACCGGACTAATTGGAGGGGCTTGTTAGTTGAGGTCCTGATTCAAAAATAAATAAAATAGTAGTAGACTTCTACTAGAAATGACCGCACACATTTCGAAGCCCATGCCGCTGACGGAGGCAATTCAATTCAAACTTAAAGTGACTATAATACAGGGTGGCTGATGAAAGCCGCTACAAAAAAAAAAATCCCGTTATTATTTTTTTATTTTGCAGATTGATTTCTAGATTTAACAAAAATGGATAACTGGGACACTGAAACAAGAATTTGGATTGTCCGCCGCTATCACGCACTGGAGTCCGTAGTTTCGGTTCAAAGAGAGTATAGGCGCACGTTTGGCGGCAATCCCCCGAGCAGATGGACCATAATGAGACTTGTTAACAATTTTGTCGAGCATGGGACAGTTGAAAGAAGACCTTACCATCGAAACTCTTCAGTTCGCTGCTGTAGCTTCTGCCATACAAAACAATCCAAGAGTTTCGACAAGAAGCTTATCTGCTCAAATGGGTATAAGCAGACAGTCATTGCAGTCAATTATGCACAATGATTTGGACTTATTCCCAAATGGCCAACAAACTGGATGCAACAGACTTGCCGATTCGCTTGGAATTTTGCCAGAAGATGCTTCAAATGGTGGAAGAGGACGCAAACATGTTGAACTGTCTTTTTATGTCTGACGAGGCCCATTTCGATCTAAACGGCAATATATAAAAAAAAACAAAATTGTCAAATGTTCCAACCCACAGATACTCCATGAGACGGAATTGCATCCACTTCGTGTCACAGTGTGGCGTGCAGTTTTTAATTCTATTATTTTTAAAACGTATTAAGCTATATTTAAAAAAATTGAATGAGCTTTAACATGAATAAAAGAAAAATGAGATCCATAGACTGAAGAAAAATTATTTGAGTTTCTTAATGTAGCAATATTCATCAGCCACCCTGTATATCGCGCAATACGCCAACAAAAGATGGCCTATTACACAAGAAGCGGTACATTCCTCATTCTATGAATATGTGCAAAATAAATTTAAGAAACAAATACCCTAACCAATCAAGATTCTACACTGACAGTCACTCTGTTTAATCCAATTCAATCTACACAATCGTGCTATTTGTTTACACATAACTATGTTTCTTCTAATTACACTCTAGTTTTTGTTAATGTTCGTAGGTACGTCTACTCCTCGTCGCTATGTGTGATGAATATAATATCCACTGTGAAAGAAAAGTTAACCACTAAAAATTCAACATATACACAGTATAACAATTTCACTAAGCAAATATAATATTCTTATTATTTTTGTTTTTATTTTTCAACAAACACCTATTTATAGCTATCACTATAATATATACCAATTTATATACTTGTTTGAATATCGTGTTATTTACCAATTTGGTTTTTTAATTGCTGCACATTTATTTAAATTTCACATACAATTATGAATTGTGCAATTACAATAATTTCACTAAGTGTATTCGTTTAACAAATATTTTTCTCTATTATGTTTCTTTTTTATGTCGCAGTTAATATTTATTATTACACGTGCTCCCGGCCATTTTCCTCATTTTGCTGACTCTACCATCAGACTACAGAACTACACATGTAACAAGTTCCATGTCTCATTGTTAGTAGCAATTTGTTTGTTTTTCTTTGTAAATTGCTTTGTGTATGTATACACTAATTTTTGATTAAGTTGTTTTTTTCATATATATATATTTTTTTTATAGATATTTTTCTTTTTTTTTATATTTATTTCGGTTTATAAAACATCTAACTACATGGATTGTTTGTACAACGATGTCATACCTTGGGGGTAGTCATTCGTTATGGGGTTACAACCGCATATGGGAGGTGGTGGCCATCATGGGAGCTACACCAGCAAACTCGGTGCTAACCATTCATCTTCAGCTAACTGGAATTAGGAATAAGCGGAAGGAAGTTGATAAATTATTTATAAACAAATAAATACAATATATAAGAGCTGGAAAATAATTATATATATTTTTTTTTTGAATGAGGTGTAGGGAGAAAAAATAAATTTAAACTAAGAAGTGAGAAGTGTCGAGCAACGTTCCATTAAAAAAATATTTGAATCAAGCAATTTTCACTTTTCATTTTTTTTTAAATATTTTTGAAAGTTGTTGAAAAAACAAAAAATCAGTAGTAGAAAGAATTTTGACGAGTGATTTGGAACTTAAGTTGGATTCACTGTTCTTCAAACTCCCACTCGCTGAAAGTGAATGGCGCTGAAATTAATTTTATGAACATAGCACCAGAAAGGCGTCCACATGAACTGCTTCTTTCGAGTGAATTCTACTTGTGATAAGTACCCAGCGTGAGTCTCGAAAGCGTCAAGTAGAGTGCAGTTGTTGTAATTGCACGTTGGAGACAACTGAGCTGCAGAGGAAAAGAACTGCACAAATCACCGAGATATATTCTGCCGGTACAGAAGAACTGAATTCTGATTTGTACGCCGCGAATTACGATTCAATGTCGCGTGTTTCAATTGTTAAATATGGAAATTTCTCAAGTACTTTAATGAGAGTAAGACGATGCGCAGGCAAGTTAACTGCGTCCTGTGAGGAACCGAAAGTCAAGAAGTTAAGCTTAGTCTAAGAACGGGGCAGTTCAAGAGTTCGGAATCAAAGACATGCCATTAGGCAACTGCACCCAATGTAGGCTTCCATATGGAGTTTGCCAATCAGAGTCTCTGGCGGTAATTGTGGAAAATCAATGGAAAAGTAAAAAATCAAAACCGGTATTTCTGTAGTGAGACAACTACGAAAAGGACTTATGAGTTTCAAATGTAAACACAGCTTTGCCTCTCTACTAGACTGCTTTTTGCGCGGTTATGTGAAGTCTACGTTAAAAGCTGATACCCAGTAAACTATATACTGGAGTTGGAAGGTACTGCGTTTTTAAGGTTCCGTTCCCAGAGGGAAAAAACGGAACCTTATTTTACTATATAAGTGCTATAGAAGGCCTCGGAAATACACCGACATTATGCGCTCCTTTTTTCAAACACATCTGAAAAGCCCATATGTATGAAATCGTGTTCAAAAATAACTGCTGATGGTAAGGGAGGTGGAGCATGTTTGAAAGCAACATCCCTCATCAGTAACAAGAAAGATAATTCTATGAGCCTTATACAGCAACCACCAAACTCCCGTAGTGCTTCTTCCAAACAAGTCCATTTGTATGCAGAAAACGTCCCTCAACAGCTTTGGCATAATGTGAACCAAACTACGGAATCAAATCCACTTAATATATATTTCCACATCCATGTGAAGAGCTTCCAAAAACAAAGCAATACAAAAACCTTGTTCCTAATGACACTATCAACACAACTTAGGACACTATCAACTGCACCTAATGTTCAGGTATTAGGGATTCCGCAGAATTCCAATGAACAATAAAGGGTATTAAACGAGCAACTATTGTGTCACGACATTCGCCCTCGACTATGGCATCAAGCACCTATCCGGTGCACTGCCACCGTGACAACTCCCACATTATGAAGCTGAAATAATTACATGATTCGAGAAGGAGTTCGGTAAATGCACGCCCGCCATATACCCCATGACTCAGAAGTTTTCCATTCTTCCATTTTTAAGGATCCACACCTGGGAACAATACCCCAGCAATGAACAATTGACTTTGAGTGCTGGTTTCGAATGCAATGCAAGACACCAACATCCAACACGTAACAACAACTGGCACTGCTGTTATTCTATCCGTGGCCGCCGCTGCTGCTCTGCAATGCAACGCTCTATGGAGGAGAAGGTCTTTTGTGTTCGCTTAGAATTTGAAATAATAATGAGCCTGGTAAAGACATAAAAACGCGAACACAACGTTTCTCTGCCGCAGCTGGCGCCGCCGACCTCCCAGCTACCACAGCAATGTGAATGGGATGCAATTTACACCTGAGCTGAGCAAGCTACTGTGCTCAAGATGATGTAGGAGCTGGTTCGCTGGCACTGTGTACACCGAACAAAGATAAAACACAACTTCGAATTGAGTGCAAAACAAAACGAAATAATGTACAAGAAAAGAAATGATAAATTCCAAAGCAAAAGGACGAACAACTTTTGTAGTTTTCGCTTTTATTTATCAGTTGCACAATCACACACTCACAATACAGTCCGTTTGTACGACTCACCTGAGGGCTCACCTGGAACTGTTGCATTGGATATGCGACAACACCAGTTGCCTGTGGCAGTGCACTGCCAACTCCTTGCGCTATTTGTGGCGCTGTTGCACCTGGTATTTGCGCCTGTGGGGCTACACTCTGCCAAGCTCCTTGTACGACCCCCATTCTGCAACAAAAAAGGAAGAAAGGAATATAACAATAGAACGAAACAAAAGTAGAACATTAGATGAATATGGGTGAGGTGGTGGGGGGACTCATAAAAAGGACACAATACAGTGCACACGTAAATCAGACAAGAACAATGCAAAACGAGGGTAGTTTACCCACTTACCCCATATATCCTTGCTGATAGCCAGCAAATTGACTGTAGGCATAACCCTGCATTCCTTGTAAGAACTGTCCAGCCTGCAGGGCGTTACTGGGTGCGGGTGCTGCTGTTGGATATGTTGGTGCCGGGGGATACCAATAGCCGGCGACCTGCTGTCCATAAGCAGCAGCGGCAGCTGCAGCAGCCGCCGTACCAAATGGGAATCCTGCCTGACTCAAGGCTTGGCTGGCAATCGATGGAACGTTATTAGGGTCGCCGCTTTCTTTACCCCACGCGCACTTTACCGGTTGCGAGTTAATCTCGGAATTGTGAACGGCAACGATGGCATGGGTCGCTGCTTCCTTTGTAGAAAATCTGCATGAAAAGAGGGTTTGATTAAATTTATAAATTTGTATCTTATGATATTTTTTTTTTTTTTTTGTTGTTGATATTTCTATTACGTGATTGCAGCAACATGGAGGAAAGAAGCGAGTAGCTAAGGGATGAGGGTAAAAACTGCCTTTATTCAAATAATTCTTTTGTGTAGGTAGTTTTTTTTAATAAGTTTTCGTAGATCGATAAAGTGTGCAACTGCAAAATCGAATTCGATAACGAGCTCCTAGAAATCAAGAATCGGTGGCGTATACGTAACATTTTCTTTAATTATGGATTGTATCGAATGTATTTGTACAGGCGTCGTCCAATATTTTGTCTACGACTTTGAAATCCCAGAAAAAACACGATGTGAACATGAGACGCTGATAATTTCACAGTCAAATACTGAGGATTTGGAAACAAAACGTTTGCAGGCTGTTAAATGTCAGTGACATCTGCTCTTAGGCAGATTTTGTAAGGATCTTGCTACCACTCAGTTGGAAGGGTATACCTAGATCTGCGAAATTCGGCGACTGAAAGTATGTCTGGTGCAGCGTTCCCACTGAAAAAAAAAAGACTTAAAATGGACCCGAGCCAAAAAAAGGGTCAAGGTTGCATAGTGGACACCTGGGCCTTTAATCACATCTATGTCGCCTGCAGTTCAATTCAAGCATTCCTGTTCGAACTTTAAAAATCAAACTCATCTCATGAGCTGTTAGATTACTATTAAAATAGTTCTTGAATCCCAATGAAATACTTAGCTCCCTATATACTGATCTGCTTGATCAGCTTACTCGTACCAGTCTTTGATTGGAGAGTAATTGCGTCTAAAAGCAATAGGAAGAACTTTTATTTTAGCATAACTTTACTATTGCTATAAGATTTTACGTAAAAACATAGGGTAAACCTTATTCTACATTGATCGCGTAGCTGGGTTTGGGGAGCCCAGAAATCCTCTTAGAGAAATAAATTTTTATGTTTTCAATCTCATTACTCTGCTGACAGTCGTAACAAAAACCAGAATTAATTGTGGAATTGAAATCTCTAAATTTGGAAGCCTGATCTACGCAATTATTTAAAGGTGTGAGGTATTAAATTGAGATTGTTTGTAAGTAAGAAACTTAAGTAATTGAACTCGTTTACAACCTCAATTCGACTACCGTCCAGAGACCAGGCATGTTCTCTACCGACGCGGTTTTGCGCTCTGATTTGCCAGTGTTGATTTGTAGATCCCAAAAATCACAATACTGCTTTAATTTATTTATCTGGGGATTGTCAGAAAGAATCACCAGATCATCTGCGTAAAGCAAAACTTTGATTCAACATCACCGGATATTGTCACAAACGTCATCTATAAAAAAAGAAAACATTAAAGGACTCGCGATACAGCCTTGTGGAACACCAGATTCTGTAAGGAAAGTGTGTGATTTCAGTTATTTATATCCAACAAGAAAAACACAATTTTATTCATTACGAAACACTTCTATTCATATTTTTGCATTCTTTTTCGTACCATAAAGATAATTTTAGGAAAGTGGTGGTCAAGGGTCTTGAGGCTGCAACGCTGATCCGACGAGCTGAACGTTGCCTTCCCTAGCCCGTAGGAAGTTCAGAGATAAAAATCTTCTGAAAGGCCACTAAGCTGCATACGTATTTAGAGACAAGTTCAAAGAGTTCAAGTTTTCTAAAGTTTCTTGAAAATTAAAAAAACAAAATAAATCATAGAAATAGATAGATTTAACACCGAAAGGCAATAATTTTAAGGATATTGATAAGCTTAGAGTGCTCGCTTGGAGCCAGTAAGCTAGAATAAGATAAATGTTAATTTTAAATTAGATTTAATCGTTTTTGTCTAGTATGTAAGAGTAAAGAAAGAATGGAATAAAAATTAATTTTAAAGTTAAAAGTTGAAAAACAAGTTATGCAAAGCTAAGGCAAGTTTTGTCACTCCTACACAGTGATTATTGAGAAATCTCACTGCTGGATTAAAGGCGACAAGATTGCCATTGAAAGTTCAAGACGAGTTGATGACATACCAAACGTCATAATTGAAGAAGTTTAACGAACCAAAACCAGGCCTAGGATTTTTGCAAAAAGCAGCTCAACAGCTTGCAACAGCATTCTGGCCGTACTAAATGTATCGACAAATTCACAAGTATTGAAATGGAATCGTCGAAGAAAAATGGCGCTGAGGGCAGAAAGTTATACATGCTGCCTTCGAGAAAGGATAGAATAACGTCGACCTTTAAGGGTTATATATGTTTCCATGTATACCCAATCGAAAAGCCTTGCAAGAACCTAGCTGAAAGACATCCAACAACATACATTTTTGGTCCCACCCCCCGCTTCATTATTTATTTATTTTATTTTATTCGAAAATCACTTATAAAGTAAGACGTAAGTCTTCTAAATTATTGTAAGCCTTAAATTGTATTACATTACCGTGTTCTAAAATAGTTGAGAGTAGTAGGTACGAAATTAACATAAAAGTTGAAATTTAATAAGCTTTTAAGGTTTGAAATATAACCTTTTCTTTATCGGTTAACGACCTCAATGGCCACAGTTACATAAATGTGTACGTTCTCTGTAACTCTTTTCTTTACAAATAAAAGGTCTGACTACAATGCAAACGCATTTCGTTATAGTCCCATGGGAATCGGTTATTGACCTACTCTACGAACTTGAGCGGTTGATTGGTTTTTCTTAGCTCCTCTCATTGCAGCGCCGAAGAGCTTCTTCAGCGATTTGAATATAAGTTAAGCGATTTAGAGCAAAAGTTCGGCGGTTACCTTCAACCAGAACGAATGCATGCGTAGCGAAAAGAGACCTCTACGAAAAAATTCTCTGTTCAAAGGCTTGATGTTGATATAAAGAAACTAACCAATCCCTCCCGCCCTACTTACTACACTATAATATAACTTGTATACCTACATATCTTTGTAAGACTTGTGCCAAAAACTATCGTTTCAAAGGCGACGAATAATGAATGGGGAGCACAATTTCGCCCAGCAGAACATACCCCTCCCAAAAAAAAACGAAAAAAAAAAAATCCCCAACCAATTCGAACTCAACGCAGTGAATTGCCCTTCAAATGACTTTCACAAGTGCAATAAAAACCAGCATCTATCCCCGACACTAGTGAATCTCCAGAGCCATCGCTGGCACAACTATACTGAACATAAATTTTATATTTTCCTCTCTAATCAAGCTCTTTATGTACACGAGCCCCGGAGAGCAGTGTGGCATCATCCTCGGCGCTCTTGCCCACTTTTAAAATGGATTTTCATTAAAAAGTTTACTCCCAAACCATCTTCTTTCATTTAGATGTGTGCTTGCATCACTGCGGACCACACTGACACACAAAAGCGAGAAAGCCACCCGAAATTAGAATCACCATCACCATCTAGAGTATGGCTCATGTATCGCGCGTCATGAATGCAATGCAAGTCGAGGCAAGAACTCAAACTCAAGTGCAAATATACATCATACTGGCATTTTGTGTTGCTGCGGGGGTGAGCCGTTCCACCGACGAAAATAACGAGAGAAAGATGCGCTGCTGCCGGTCGTCCCCACATGCAACGGCTTACAACTAGTTTAACTTTATACATAAAACATTATGCAATTATTATGGCTGGCTAGTGAAAGCGCCTCCCTCTGTGAAATTAGTACAAAGCCACCACTCCACAGAGCTACCGACCGTCGCACTCGACCAGTGCCAGTGCCATCATCAAAAGAAGGCGAATATCCTTTTCAGACGGCAAAATTATTCTCCTCATTTACAGGCACTTCTATGAGTTTTGCACTCGATTTTTATTTTCCTTTTCGTTTTTGTTGTTCCTCTCGGTGTTCGTGTTCGTCTTCTTTGTTTCGGTCCGCACTGAATGAATGAATGAATGAATGAATGAATGAACGAGTAGTGCGAGTGTGGACTTTATGGAAGGCCAAAGACAGTCTTTTGTCCCTGCAGCAGCCTCTATCTGTCTTTGTGTGTGCACTGCGTTAAATGTAAAGCGCGCAAGATGAACTGAGGAAACTCTTCTGATGGAACCCTTGAGAGAGCCCAGGACCGTTGTGCTGACCCAAAACACTGAGAAACAACCATGTACTGCAAAGTGCACCCCATATCCTATACAGCGCTGTGGGGGTGTGCAACTTCAACAATGGAAAATACAGACTTTACCCAACTTGATGCGGCAGGGTATAGGGTAGCTGCAACTTAGTGCGTCGTCGGTCGCTGCTGTTCGGGCGGCCGGCGGCAGACACGGAGTATTGTTGATTTATTAATGGTGCAAGTGAATGTTGTTTCGGGATAATGGAGCCTATCCACCAGAACACACTCATTGTGCTCTATATTTGCCTTTAGTTTTGTTCCAATACAACAGAAAGACCCGGCTCCTGTTTGAGTTGTTTTTTTTTCCGGTCCGCCCTCGACGTGGGAAGGGAAAATGCACACATAATATTAGTAAAATAATAGAAACTTACCGAACGAATGCATATCCTTTGTCCTTGAATACCCTTATCTCTTGTATTGTGCCAAAGGGTGAAAAAGTTTTCTGCAATATTTCCTCAGTTAGTGTGCCGGAGAGTGCTCCATTAATTCCGCCACAATACACGGTGCAATTAGTTGGGCTACTTTGGTTGTACACCTCATCAAATGTCAAAGGTTTCGAGTTCACTGGAATGTGAAAATAAGTGAGTTTACATTCAGCTGTTCAAATAGATGTGTTCGAGTGAGAGTGGCAGTATATTATAAAATGCAAAAACGATTCTGCTGTGCGAGCTGGGTGGCCAGCAGAAGGGGGAGAGGAAAGTGCTGCCATGATGGACGTACGGTTGAACTGGTTCTTGAGTGAATTGGGTTGTTTGGCAAGAGAATGACCATGGATGGTAATGAGTTGTAATTAAGTTACTCTGGACGTCTTTTTTTATTGGTTTGCAGAGCATATTGAATTTTATGTAGGTCAGATCGACAAGTTGGGCGTACACATGGTGGTGGGGGGAGTCTTGCCCAAAAGAGGTCACAGCGTGAAGTGACAGTAATGATGTGATTTTTCAATTATCAAATTCATATATAAATTCAGTCCTCCTATATCGGTTCGTAAAGTCCGACAGCTTGTTTAGATGTAGTTAGGTATACAAGCCTATATCGAGTCAAATGAAATAGTTGAGCTACTTTCAAGGCATGAACCAAGTAAAGGTGTTAATTTGGTATTCAAAGAAAAATGCCATTTTTTGAGATAAATGATCGGATGTTTATTTCATAATAAAGAGGAAGGTATGCCGTTGACAATGAAAAACAACATCAGCCAAATGGCCACCACGAGCACGCATACAGGACCATATCCTTTTCATGAAATTTTCCACAACCAATTCGCAAAGTGGCTGCCCTATGTCCTCGATAGCCTCACGAATTATCTTTGAGGTCTTGAATCGACGCTGGGCTGTTGGCGTGGACCTTATCTTTAACGTGGCCGCAAAGGAGGAAGTCACAAGGTGTTAGATCATAACATCTCGGTGGTCAATTGTGATCACCTCTTCGGGAGATAACACGGTCCGGAAACTTTTCCCGTAAAAGATCAATGCTTTCGTTACTTGTGTTGCACGTAGCGCCATCTTGTTGAAAGTAAACGTTGTCCAGATCAATACCATCCAACTCCGACCATAAAAAATCATTAATCATCTCTCGATAGCGCAATCCATTCACCCTAACTGTTGATCTAACCTCATTTTCGAAAAGTAAGGTCCAATAACCCGCCGGACCATAAACTGTACCAAACAGTCACACGTTGAGGATGGAGAGGCTTCTCAACAATAACTCTTGGATTTTCATAGCCCCAGATGCGACAATTTTGCTTGTTGACGCAGCCACCAAGGTGGAAATGAGCCTCATCAGTCAAGATGATTTTTCGATAGAGCTCCGGGTAATTTTCATGCATTTCAAGGACTCAATCAGCAAAAACACGACCTTATTGAAGCGTCTATCTGTAGTAATGGCTTCTACTTGTCAAATGTCAAAGAATAAAAGCTTCAAAAGTGACGGCTACCGAAATAGCGGGCCATTCACAGTAACACCTCTTATTGGAAAACCCTTTACATGTACCATTCGGTACAAAGAGAACGACAGCTGCGCTGAGGGCGATTATAAATGTACTATCCTTCACCCTATACTCCAGGCAACCACAAAGTGGAGGAATAAGATACCTTTAGTTCAAGGAGGTACACCCCTTCTACACGCAGAAAAATTGCCTATTTAAAATCAACCAACTTTCGGTTAAAAACTACCAAGTGGTGGATTAAAAATAGCCAACTCAACTTATTAAATGAAAAATAACTTTGTATCATGTTATTCCAATTTTTCTCGGTTGTAAATAACAAACTAACTCTTTTGAATTTAACCAGCTGGTTGATATTTATCTAGAAACTTGGTTCTTAACAAGTGATAAAGTGTGACTTGGTTAATTTTAACCAATTTCTTTTTTAACCAAGCAAAAATCGCACTCTGTTAGAGTAAATTTTTGAGCGTGTTAGTGCAACACAGTGGATGCACAAACCCCTACATGTGGTGGAGTAGCGCCTAATCAGCTTATCAGCTTTGATGGGCGTTACATATCTTTAGAAAATTTACAGAAGTCTGCAACTACAAATAACTTCAGGTTCCATCTTGTCTGCGCTAGAGACAGTCTTGAAGAGTTGCCTGGATCTAGTCTCAACGATGTTCACATTCTACATTATGTCTTAAAAGTCTCTACAGCTTAAGACTATAAAACTATTTTCATTATCAGCGTTTTTTTTTTTAATATCGCTACTCTAAGGATTAATTGATGGAAACAGAAACAGAAGCGGCAGCATTTTTAGAAACAGAACTACCTTTTCTATAGCCACAACAAATTTCCATCGAAAACGCTCTGTCAATTCTGATTTTAGAAACCTCATTTGGTGATTTTATAAATCACTGCTTCCTAGTTATGTTATAAATTCTATGCTGCGAGATCTGCTTCAGTTTTAATTGGATTGCTAAATACTTTAAAGCGGATGGTTGCAGAGTGACTGCTTAAAAGATGATCTCGTGGTTTCGGTCATAGGATAGTACTTCGATATATATTTATGGAACTTCTACCAAATCCACAAAACGGCTGCTTTTCGACTAAGCCTCTGTACCTTCATAAAACTTCTGGTCTTCTGATTTGCACACGCCGACTTTTTTCTTACTCAACTAGAATGAGTTTTCTTACAGGCTTTGGGCCAACCTTTCGTGAGGCCGATTAACTTGTTTAAATTGCAACTAACTTTCGGATAACCGAAATAGCTATCTCACGAATTTTTAAAATTTCTTGCGATAGATGGCCACGTGGATTATCTACTAAGGTCCGGCGTATAAAGAACAACAACGTTTGACGTTTCAATCAGCTGTGATTGACACTAGTCGTGAAACTTCTGTGCGAACTATTTTGGTTACAATTTTCGATCGCATTAATTTAGGTTAGGGTTCATGGGTGGATACGTCAGAGCCAGCCCTGCAGCTCCCCACTTAGGTCCATGTGGACCCATTATGAGATGCTCTTGTTCGGGGGTTAGCCGATGCTGTCGGCGGTGTTTTTTTTTTTATTTTTTACAAATTAAATGAATTTAGAGAATTAAAAAACAATATTAGCCCATCAATCAAAAGTGAAAAATGATTTAAAGTTATGAGTTGTGACATTTGTTCGGTCAGCTGTTCAGTTGAATTTGCTGATTATTGCAAAAGGTGTGTTTGTTTCAACAACCCAACGATTGGACGACATTAAACAACACGTTCTGAAAACTGAAATACGTATGGGAAAACTTCTGTTTTCGATGAAGTTTTCGGGTGTTTTCGGGAAAACCCGGTTTACGTCTGAGCGTGAATATACTCGTACAAGGTACCTAAATCTACAAGTCTTACTTACCATCTGCTTTTGTTGCTGGCGGTTTTCTCGTAGCCCAGTTTGTTCGTATCGATCGGGAGCCCAGCCATTGCCCATTCATTGCGGTGATTGCACTCTCAGCTTCCTAAAACGAAAAAATAAAAAATAAATAATTAAATGCTAAAGAGCATCTCACAACAGCTTAAGGTAATTTTTATTTGGCTTAAAGGATCAGCGGATCCTTCCCGCATTATTGTTTTATTCCTCCAACACAAATCTGCTCATCATAATAAATTTAAAGCGAAAACGATGGGATGTGCAAAAACCGTGGCACTTCACCGACAATTCAAACCCTAGCCACGCAACCAGACAACCCTTTGCAACCTGTTGGCACGGTATAATGATGTAAACATCAAAAAGTTTTTAGTTCCATGTAAAATCTCTTATTCAAAATAATGCAATTGCACTGTGTACAGGAAAAATAAATCAACAACAACACAGCCTGCATAATGCGGGGGAGCAGCACGGTTTCCCCGGGAGCCATCTTCCTTTCTCTCAGCGGCATTATCATTCCCATCACCATCATCATTAGCATATAGCCGTCTGGTGGTCTTCATCGAAGGCGTATACGCCGCGGAAGGAAGTCAACATTTTATAGACAGTGGTTGCTGGCGTTGGTTTTCGTCACATCAGGACGGTTGGGGCTCACGATGAACGAAGAAAGATGCTTCCAAGATCACACACAGATGCGCCCATATAATGGGAATTCAACAACTGTAAAGTATCCCGGTAATATTTTATATTTTGTAATATGAGCCGAGCATTAAAGGGATGTATTTCACAACGTACACGCTACCAGCACGCGTCATTATCCATGCACGATGAGTTCTGTGTGTGTGTGTTGAGATTTGATGTCTGGCTTGGTATGTGGCTCGGGCCAAAGATTTCGCTGTGTGGACGTGGAGTGGCATGGCACTTAGCTGATGGATGATGTTATGAGTCTGAGTGTAGTTAACAGCTTGATTCTTGCCGTAAAGTAATAATGCAAAATAATAGCGACAACAGAAGTTGATGTAACTTGAAAGGAATGTTTGGATAATACACACACATGTGTGAGTTTAAGCGTTTACCTTACATCGGCACATTGCCAAGTGCGGGTTTATACTTTCAAGTTATGCGTGGTCTGGTAACCGATGTCAATTTAATGGGGCAACGCATTAGACGCCACTGAGAGAGGGCGATCTTTAAGACATTGGTTTGGGTTTAGATTGGCTTGGGAAAACGGTTTTTGAAAGTGCAATCTCTCTTGTCACGCATCAGATTATATTCTTCAAATCCTCTGTCCTAAATTAGTAAGGAATCTGTACGTAGCTCGTTCGCAGAAGCAAAGACCTGACTTTTGTTTTTTAGAAGGAAGCAACTTCATTCAACTCAAAAAAAAAACCTCATCGCTGACATATCTATCTCCTACAGGACTTGTTAATAAGAATTTCTAAGGTAGATCAGTGGAGCAAAACTAATAGAAATCGATTTAACTTGTGGTCAGTTACAGAGTACCATCAGCGGCTTCAACCATTATACCACCTGCGTTCGCAAGCCAATTCAATATAATTTCTTAAAATTTCGAACCACTACACCACGCACAAGACCATATTTAACCAAACGTATTTTTCGGCAGCCGTATGAATTTGCTGAAAATAGGAGGAACAAAATTACCCACAGTACCAGTAACATACACGGTTGCCAACTTTAAACATAGCTTCGAACAAATAAACCGAAAGAATGGAACGGAGAAATCAACATTGAGACAAAGATTTGATTTTCCATACATTATTCGGTTTAAAAATTATTTTTGTTATTAACAAAAAAAAAAAAAAAAAATTGCTAACCCAATTCGTATTTAAGTGCCCCTCAAAATGTCCTACTTAAGAATAACCTAAAGGTTAATTGTATTCGTTCGGAATGTATGTTTCCCATTTTTTTTAGTTTTTTGTTGAACTAATTTTCTGTTTTATAAATTAAGCTTGGGACTGAGATGAAGTCGGGAAGGACAAAGGGCAAAGAATTATTGGGAAAGACAAAGACCTTGTCCTAAATGTACCGTGTTGGCAACCGTGGTAACATATGGCACCCCTTAAGCGACCCCTAAAATTTGAGTGCAGGTATAAGCAATCTAGTGAATGAAATTAGTTACGGATAACAATTTGACTCCGCACAATCAATTCTGCTTTCAAAAATAAATATTTAACAACCCTCCTCAGCTGTCAGCTGATAAACTCTTTATTTTCCTAAGGCGGCAAATTCAAATCTTGCGGGGATCTTGGGAAAATAAATCTCTCGACTGTCTTACTTTCGGTTTTCATGCCTGTGCACAATCCTCTTCGGCATCGGTAAGAGGAAATATTAATCTAACCCAACCGAACATCAAGAAGATGGTAATATTTCTTATTTTCCAAAACAAGATTCCATTAAAATCATAGCACACTGAGTATGGAGCGAACATAATTTCAATTTCAATAGAAAAGGTGATTCGTGCGCATGCATCCTACAAAATTTCACCCCTCAGTTGGTTTGCGGAAGAATTTAAATTAATTTCAAATAGGTACCGGCCAGCCGAAACTTCAATTATTCTACTACGTCCATTCCGAGCTTGCGTTCGCCAAAGTAGGATCAACCAGAAGGAATCAATTCATCAATGATCTCGCATTAGGGGTTACCTCAGCATGTTGAAGGGGAGGTCCGAAAGAAGGACTAAAACTTCACCATGCACAAACAATATTGTATCTGATATTAAATAGGAAATACCCACCCACCATCAACCGCACTAGAGCCGAATTGAAATCCTTTTCAAATACTAAGGGGGTATTTTTTTTTTTATATCATCCTTTTCTTCTGGATTTCCTTTTTCGCGTTCCCAAATAAGACTACTGAATCGGGCAACAGAAAAACAGGGCACAAAAAAAAATCCGTGGGGCGATGTAGAGCTTTAGAGTTGGCGCCAATAGACGAGAGCAAAATAGACCGAAAAGGAAGCAGATCCTTGAGAAACTGATGGATGTTTGATTCTGCCAAGGAGTCATAATCCTGAATAATGGTGGCTTTTCAAATTCACATTTTGTTAACATAAGCTGTTAAGCAAATAGACAAGTTAACAACAGCATGAAGATGAAGAAATGTGAAGGAGCCTAAAGCAGCACGCAGCATAAGGAGACAAATGGGAAAGGATTCGACGATACTCAAACAGCAAGTATAAGGATACTCGACGCATTTAAATTATTGATGAATGTTGTTACATTTCTTGTAATCATTTTGGACCTTTCAGCATTTGCTTGTTCTTTTTTCTCTCCTTACTTTTTTCGCTGGTGAGGTTATTATCTGGACCCCTTGTCAGGATTGAAGTTTTAGGTTGTCTTACAATTTATGGAAGACATCGATGCGGCCATGATGGTAATGAATGTGAAGGCGTACAAGGGAAATGTGTGTCACTGTTTGATGTTGCCATAATATGCCAAAAGATGCTTGCGAGCTTGTTACTTGTGCGAATATCACATTATGCGTTTTAGTCAATATTTTTATAAAGAAATCTATACTGGAACCACCAACGCATTCCAGGCTTATTGATATAGTAAAAATTATGATTTATTCTTCACACATAGGCACGTTCTGATCATTTTCAGTACTTCAAATAAAGTTTCCCAAGGCTAAACAGGTGCAGAAGTCGAAACATTAGAAGCAAAATGTAATTTAACTTTTATTTGGTTGGTTTTAGAATTGCTTGAACAACAAAACTATTGAAAAGCGTAAAACATCCTTTTCTTTGTGCAGTATCTCATTTCATTCAGAAGACTGCCTCTGCCGTTGCCCTTCTTTTCAATACAATATTTTTAGAGAACGTTTTCGATGGTTTGGAGATCATTTAAAATAAATACAGCAACAGCTATTGTTTTGAGTGCATTATAGGCATGACGTCGATGCGCAGTCCCTCGGCAGAAATCAAATCTTGACAGTTTCAAATCATAGCGCTGCGGCCAAGCAAAGTCTCAAAATAGTCCTGACTGCGTTACATTTACAAGATTGACTGCCGCATATCTTGTGCCGTACTTAGACGCCCAATATAAATGTTGGCCAAATTTCCTTGAGCTTTGAAAATGAAATATATTTCTCAAAATTTGAGTCCTAAATTTGTTCGAGCTATGATATATGATCTTTTGTTTTCAATACAACTTGAAAATGCTGGATCGAATCTCCGGAATTCTGTGGGTGTTGGTCAGCATCATTTCATCAAATTAGCGAACAATTTTACACCAGTGGAGGCATGTGTTTGAAAGTCTCCGAGCCACGAGTATAGCTCTATATCTTTCTAACCGAACCCTTACTAATCCTGCGAACGCCCGACTCTACTGACTTTTTGTCTTCAACATTTCTCCCCATCAGGGTTAATTTTTTCGAGTGGTTGTCCGAAGTCGAAGGTACCAAGACATTGTCAGTACTCACAGCATAGAATTTTGAGTTGGGAGATTTGAGCCAGTCCATCACTGGCACTCTGGGCATAAATAACACGATCCACACTGAGCCACTTTTAGGAGACACTATTTCCTTTGGGAAACATACTAAACTTTCTTTTTGAAGCCAGCCTTTCAGTCATAGTATCCATCACTGAAGTCATTGCAGATTGACGGACATGAATGCCATTGCTTTTATTGAGCTCTGCCGTGACCCACAAGGACGAATAATCTCAAAATATTGTTCAGACACTTAACCTAGTTTATATAGAAATTCTGTGAAATATTGGCATTAGTCTTACGAGTCGCTAAAAAATTTGAAACTCTTGATAAAACTGCCTCGCAAATTAGTTGGACGGGGGACTTGCTTCCTGAAGCTAGCTGTAAGCCTTCTCCAAAAAGCACGTCCCAACTTTAGCTATATTCTTTGAATTTATGAGAAGCCTTAATCCTTGCAGAAACGTCCATAAACATCAGTTGCTCACGTTAATATAATACGAAAGCATTTCAAGCGCTTCAAGTAATTGACCTTTGTAAACCGGTTAGCTGTCACGTATGACCTGATCCAATGGCCGATGAATTGTCAAACTGATGCGATTACTTCTACGCTACACCCAACAATCGCTCGTCAAAACACTCTGTTATTTTCAGCTGATTCAATTGTGGCCAACTCTGACCTTCATAACATTTTCTCCGCCAACTTGTTTCCGAAACTTTCTTCGTCACCCAAGAAATATAAAAACGAACGAAGAAAGACAGAAAAAAAAAAGAAAAACCAAAATCTGGAATCCAGAACTTTCTCTCTTGTGCAAGGTGCTTCAAATCGTCAGGCATTTGAGACCCCAACTCATCTGGTGTAACATTCGCTATATATACAAACAAGCAACACTACACCCTCTCACGGTGTGTCACTTCTTTCCCGAGCTTTAAGTGTTTGTCCAATAAAAATAGAACAATTTCCTCACTCTTTCCATTTCCGACATTTAAGTCCTCACAAAAGTAAATTCAAACTTTGTCATTTTCGTTTTAAAACTCCAAGAGCAATGGCTCTGTGCAGTGCACAGACAGCCATGGATAGCTGTTCCAGAACTGAAATTCCTCGAAGCAAGCTCACCCGGACAGATTCCCTAACTTAAATTGACTTTTCTCCCCCCCTCGCCATTTCGGAGAAGCTACACCCGTATCAAAGAAATGAATAGAGAAAGGACGATGAAGACATAAAGAGTCCAATGGAAAAGTTGATTCGTTCGGCACAGCAACATGTTCTCGTAGTACCTACTCGCACTAGTACTTGGTAGGTGATTGAAGTCGCAATAAGAAATCCCCTCTCCACACACACACACACACATACCATACATACATACGGACACATGTCATTGGCAAGGCAAAGGGATGCCATTCGTTAAGGAACGGGCACCAGATTGTGTACTTTTCACTCGATAGTTTGTAACTATCAATCATAGTTAAAAATAAATTGAACAGATAACAAGCGCCAAAGGGTTCTCTAAATTTGGAAAGGAATTACAAGGATCACGTCGGCTGGGGGGTTCGGGCGCGCTCGGAGTGCGAGATCATTTGGACACTCGTAGACTGGAAACACCTAACCCCACATGCTCCTCGCAATTGCGAAACAAGACAAGCATCCTCCTTATCACGGCCCACTTCGAGTGGTATCAATGCAGCAATTTCCAATTTATATTTATTCGAGGACACGATATCCTTCGTGTTATTCCAACTGTCGCATAACTTTGGCAATAATTTTGCAAAAAGTTTTCCACACACACATTGCTTTTTCCATGTGTGGACATAAATTTTGGGAAATTCATCGTCCTTTGCCTCGCAGCGCCAGTCAGGGAATGTTTATTATTTTTATTTGATGCAGGATGCATAACCAAAGCGTGCTGCATATTGAACCGCATTCGTCTATTATATTGCAAACCTAAAATGCCTCACGGAAAGATAGTACAAAACGAGTTGGTGGCCGGGCGGGGAGGGGGCGGCAATATTGTGAACGCTCAAAGTATCCGTTTTTGGAAGGAATTCAAATAAATTCATTGTCAAAGTTTTGAGTGTTGCGCTTGTCCTGATGGGAAAATCGGAAAATGCCCGCCTCCTTTTTTGTAGTGCGCATCGCATTGTATTTATCTTGTAAGGAGGAAGATTGTGTTTGAGATATTTTATAATTTTCCTTGAGGACTCTCTGCACAAGGATTAAAACAAGCCAACACTACCACCACCACCGCCATCGAACTGAATGCAATCATCCAGCATCCACTTGCTTTGCTGTAGAGGGGAGCCAAGCAATACCGGTGGAATGTATTGTTCGAAATGAATACATGCCACATGATTGGACTTCTGAGGCGGGTTCTGGCTCTTGCTCTGTGCCTGTGTGTATGGTTTTTGATGTTTTCTCGAAGGTGGGCGAAATTGGAGCTGGGTGCTGAGTGCACTCTCGGCACTCCACAGGGTGATTTATGGAAATTGGTTCCGATGCAGAAAGTTTTTCCGTTTTCTTTTGGTTTCTCTCTTAGAATCGTTGGCATCCTTTTTGCGAAACAGTACCGCAACTATTAGAGACAGCAACAGAGTGAGCGAGCGGGGCGGAAAACTTTCTTTTGTTGATTTTGTTAAATTGCATATTGCATTTCGAATTTTAAAATGGTTTCCGGTTTTTTTTCTTCCAGGTTTGTCCTATTTTTATTTTTTCCTATTTTCTGATTGAGTTTATTTTAAAAGATTCAGTCATTCCGTAGAAACATCAGGACTTGTTTGGTAAAAGTTTGTGTTTATCCTTTGTGAGGATTTTGATTCTAATGTTATTAAGATTAAGAGGAAATTTGCAGACACACTATTTGAATACGGAAAAGATGTGGAACATAAGTTCTGATCGTCCCAAGTGGAACTTGTCGACGATAAACTTTGCCGGCTGTGTTGTCAATTTAATTTTGAAAAAAAATAAAGCTGCCGCCTGTCGGAGTAATTGGATTCAATACAAAAGGTCACTTGGCTGCGGAGAGGTGGCAGAGCTATCATCACGAAAAGGTGTTTCATTGAATTTAAATGAGAAGTTTCGAATGTAAATTAGAGGACCTTTCCTTTAAAACACTTTCGACGAAAGCTTTGCCACAGCAGCGAAATGAGAACGGTCTCTTTTGGAAGGTTATTTCAGCGGTCATTTACTTAGATGTATACTCTATTTGGCCGACAGAAAAAGACAGCTTTTTGTCTTTTGTCTTTTAAGTGGGTAATTATTCTCCTGGGATCGCGTACTTACTTTCCACCACAAGCGTTTTCATGCGACTTCCTTAATTCCGCTTTTGAAGTAGCACATATGCAGGGAAAGCTACAACAAGGAGTCCATAAGCTCCAACAGATACGGTTTTCCACTTGGTAATATCGCCATTATTTGCTATTCGCAAAATACTACGAAGCTTTCTTTGACCACCGTGCTTGTTTATGAGACTGATATATTTCTTGGACTGTATGATCATTTCATACGGACCTCTTGTGAACTGGTCATGTACTAAGATTAGTAGCCATATACGAAAGCTTCATCAGCTTAAGAGACGCGTCACTCTTCTCAGAAGCCATGTAAATTCCTTCAGCGTTTTTTCAATTAGAGTTTGGCAATGTTTTAAATTTGAATTCAACTCACGCAGAAAAATCGCCCATATAAAAAGAAACAACTTTTAATTAATACTATTCATATAGATAGCTGCAAAAGAGTTAATGGACTAAAAATAAGCGATTCAACTTATTTAAGGAAGTTTCGCGTAGCTGTAAACTGTAATTGCATTTTTATTGGGAGTAAGACATTGAGATTTACAAAAATAAAAATTCTTTCCTTTTTTTTTAAGAAAAAACATTATTTTGGTCAAAATTGTTAAGACGGGGTTTGGAAAATTTTTGTAGACCAAAAAGGAACAAATATTGCAATGTTTTGTTGGGAAAATACTGTTTCTCAAATATTGAACTAAAAAGTCAATTTGAAAAAAAAAAAAAAAAAAACCCGACACACTGTAAAAAAAGAAGTGCAAAAATTTGAACAATTGACATTCAAGAATAAATTGAAATAAACTATTTTTATTTTATCTTTTCGGTCTATGACACCAAAGGAAAGAACACGAATCTAATTATAAAGGGTGATTTTTTAAGAGGTTTAGAACTTTTTTTAAAAAAAAACACAAAAAATTCGAAAAAATGAATGAAATATTTATTTGAATCGATAGTTTGAACCTTGCAATTTAATGTTTAAAGATAATTTCATGCAAATGTTGACCGCGGCTGCGTCTCAGGTAGCCCATCCGCTGAGTCTAATTTTGGCATACTCTTTCACACATATCGGCCGGTATCTCACGAATGAATGCATGGATGTTGGCTTCCAGTGCGTCAATCGAAGCGGGCTTGTCCCTATACACATTAGCCTTGGCATACCCCCACAAAAAATAATCTAATGGTGTCAAATCGCACGATCTAGTCGGCCAATTGACCGGCCCGAAACGTGAAATTAACTGTTCACCAAACTCGCCTCGCAATTGCGCCATTGTTTCGCGTGCTGTGTGGCATGTGGCACCGTCTTGTTGAAACCACATATCATGCAAGTCAAGAACTTCCATTTCGGGCAAAAAAAAGTTTGTTATCATCGCTTGGTAGCGTTCACCATTGACAGTAACGCTGCGATTCGCATCATCTTTGAAGAAATATGGCCCAATAATGCCGCCGGCCCATAAACCGCACCAAACAGTGGCTTTTTCGGGATGCATTGGTAGCTGTTGCAATGCTTCTGGCTGATCTTCACTCCAAATGCGGCAATTTTGCTTATTTACGTACCCATTCAACCAAAAATGAGCCTCATCGCTGAACACAATTTTTCGATAAAAAAGCAGCGATGAACATTTCGAACCGAGCACGAATTTTGATAGTAAAATTCAATAATTTGCAAGCGTTGTTCATTTGTAAGACGATCCATGGTTAAATTGCAAACCAAACTGAAGCTGTTTGACAGTGACACAAGGTACTAAACACACGTCAGCTGTCAAAACCAGTGTTGCCAAAACCAAACCAGCTAAAAAATCACCCTTTACCTTACTGTTCAAAATAGATCAAGCCGTTTAGACTAGAGGAGGTCACGCCGAAACAGACATACATACGCACGAAACACAACATCCTCCTTCTGGCCTAGTCGGGCATTGTTTAATTGTTTAGGATGTAGGCACTATGGCGTTTTCGAGGCATGAGCTGTTTTTAAAAGTAGCGTTTTCGGCAATTCCAATTAAAATTAAGGACGCAATAATTTGGAGCCGACGGAAGAGACCCACTTTTTTGAGTTCCTTATCATAATTGACTAAAATTTAAAGTTACAAATTCTGTACGAACAATATCTTTCTCTTACTACCTACACGAAAAAGTTAAAAACGAAAGAAATCATGCCAAAGCGAATGTTTCGCTTTTAAAAATTAGGACGTGAAAAAAATGTATTATATAAAAATTTTTTAAGTTTGGTTTAAATTATTCGTAGAAGGAGAGTCGAAATTTCCCGGAAAGGATGGAAACATTTTCGTTTCACGAACTATAATTGACCCCTTGGTTTGTTAAAAAAGGTTGAGGATGGATCTCACAAATGGTATTTACCTATATACTGTGGAATGCTTCTGTTACTTACCTTTCGCACGATTTTGGAGTAACTATGAAATAGGTTTTGTTTGTCTGCTTTCGTGCAACCGAAAATTCCTTTCGCTTTTACAGTGAGATGAAGTGCAAACCATCTCAATTTAGATTAAGACTCTAGTCGACAGCAGATCTGACTGAAAGCAGAACCGAGATTATTGAAATTCTTTACTACAACTCAATCCACAAGACCACTGGAATAGTTACAGGTCACACTGTCACAGAACAACCAAAGGAATGCTTGGAAAATCTAGAAACCAACGATGAATAGAAGCTGTGAAGAAACAGATGTGATTCAACATCTCTTATGACACCAATCTGTTGTTCAGGAAGAACAACTATGCTCGCGGAACTAAATACTTGAGACACTAATATTGGATCTGGTCAGATTTTTCAAGACTGCAATCTGGTTGAAGAAGTCAAGAAGATAACGGCTGCGCTATTATTTTAGAAGAAGGGAATCACAATTAGTGTTACAGCTTTCAAGTGGAAATTTTGCTACATAGCTTGCTCTAACCTAAGCTTTGAAGGCCAATAAAATGTTCTTTTATTTATTTATTTTTTTGGTATTATGCATGCATTTGTAAATATTTACCACGGGTGCTTCAAAAAACCCTCGCATGTACCTGCGAGCACTCAAGGTCACTTAGTATGCATCGACTGAAGAACAGATTTTTGTATATAGGTAGCGATCGATGAGTAGCGTCCTAGAATTAAGAAAGAGCTGCTGGTCCGATGCAACAACCGGAAAACACACAAATTCAAACTTCAAATCCACTCCCCGAAGAGGATCGAACAGTGTTTTCATTCTGTGTTGTTCTTTGAGCCCCTTAGATGTTCTCTGACGCAAATTTTAGGACTCAATTGCTCTCGGCAAGTTGCAAGACCAAGGAAAAAGTCAAGTCTTTGCTTGATTTTTGATGCAATGCCAGTTTTCTAGCTATAGCGAGGCCAATGTAAATAAAGTCCCCCACGTAGAGCTACGTGTGTTTTTTTATGAAGTGTCTTTTGGCTATTCGACGACTTGTGTCCCTTCTTGTTGACAGCATAACATATGTTAGTTGGTTACGTTTTGTCATGCAATCGCACGATCCACAGTCACCGGTCCAATAACAATTGTTGTCGGCTTAAACAAATGCTAAATGAAGAGATATAAGAGACAGAGAAAAAGAGAGAGCGGGCAAATCCTTATGCTCTAAAAGGAAGCACAGAGTATTTAGCGAAACGCAGTTCGGTGGATGTGGCAGGCAAATTGAGGCACTTTTTCCGTGATTCGGCCAGAAAGGGCGTCTTCCCGAGCTCGCCTCCTTTCAGATAGTTTCTCTGCAGTGGTTTATTTATTGCGCCTAACAAAACTGATTGGACCGACATTTGAAAGATCGCACCTCGTTTGTAGACTCTCAATCGTTTATATTTATAAGCAGACACAACATCTTACCGCTGAAATAAAATCCACTGCCCGAGTATTACATTTTTCAAAGAACGTTCCATAATGAATATTCCCCTTCAGCTAATGCCTACGAAATCATCCTCACATCAGCACCTCTAAATCGACCCTGCGACCAGGTTCTGTCTATTCAAGCGTAATGTTGGAAAATAAGAAAATGATCCATAATACGACTTTATGTGATTCTCGGAAATCCACTCAGCAAGAAGTCCGTAAATCAGGTCGTGTATGCGCCACGGCTCTCCGACTAAAAGGGAACCAACCCGAGAATCCGGGGACCACCCTTTTCTTGTTCTTGGGTCGTTAGGCCCAAATGTGAGAAGACGTTTGAAGAAAAATTCCCCAAAAACCAATGCCATGTCAGGGATTTATCTTTATTCTTCCCCCATACAGCCGCATCATCTCGGTCGGTCATAGTCTCAGCAGTCCTGGTGCTGCTGTTTGTGATTTATCCTGATTTGCTCCCACTCGTCTTCAATGGGCATTTTTATTTGCTGCTAATACTCATTTTTATTCCTCCTTCATGGGAGTCGGGGCAGACAGTCTTGTATAGTCCTGGCAGAATGTATGTAATACCTTTGGTATACAACACCCTTGCGAGCATCTCTGTAGTTTGTCGGATTAAAGAGAAGACAACGACGACGACGAGGATGAGGGGGCGGACAAATAGCACCAAATAGAAAAAGCAAACGGACAAAAATGTATCCATCCCTTTAGACCATTATCCCTCCTAATGGCAAATTTTATATTTGATGAAACCTCCGAGTCCTTTTTCACAGTCAGTCAGTTCGGTTCATCTTTGCTTGTTTCGTACGGTTGGTTGATTTGTCCGCCTTTTGATTGAATGATTCCACTGAGGGTGAGAGACGAACCAGAGAAATAGGCCAAGCCGATATTCCGACGATGGAAGGCATCATACACACACAGAGACAGACAGGCGAGGCGCTTCTAATGATACCCTTTTTGTCAGGGTATTCATGGTGTCTTTAATGTTGAACCCTTGAAGCCATATAGTGCAAAAGTGTACAAACAAAGGGCAGTACCGTCGTCGGTGACTGTTGCTTATGACGACCCAAACCTGTGTAAGTGATTTGCCACTTGACTGATTCGATTAGATCAGGAATTATATTTGTATTTCGGTGTGTACGACTTCGTATGGTTGGGCAGAGGGGGGAGCTGTATGAATTCAAAATACCCTACCTCCATGGTGCAGATGACCTCCTTGTCTGAGTTGCTTGGTGAAATTCCAGTCTTCCGCTATGACTTTATAAACCAGTATGGCTTTAAAGAACTCTTTAAGCCTTGCTGCAAATGACAAGTAAAATATTTCTTGGCCTACGCAGATTCCATGGTGCTAAACTTGTTTAAGGTTCAGAAGCAAAATTATAGTGTATGTAGCTCTACGCCTTTTGCAGAAGCAGTTAAACAATTTCCTGGAAGTATATCTGGGTAAGGTTTTCAACATTACGGTTCTCAATGAGGTTCAGGTGCTTCCTTAAACACAACCTTAATTATTCTGACGGCATTGCTGTGAGATAACTTTTAACCACATGCCTTGCCCTCGTCACAGGCGACTTAGTAACGGAACCTCATTCATCCAAATGGGATACATAGAACAATATCTCTTATTCAGTTAATCATAGCTCGAGTTACCTCCAAGTGAATGCGTCTTTAGTACCACGAAACTTGTCCTTTTAATAATTAAAGGTAAATTCATGACTTCATGTGTCGTTAATTAACAAGTTAATCAGCAAACCAATAGGTCATTAAAATCGCACCCTTAAAAACAAGACCACAATTCAAGTGACATTCTGCTGACGCGTGGTTCATGTCGTACAACACTTTAATGACACTAGACAAGCACGAACGCCCTGCCTGTCGCAATAAAAATTGTGAAAAATCAATAACAGTCACACGTTATATTCATGGACAGTAATTCCTTAAGGCCAATATTAATTAAATGCCTTAGCAAGTATAGCCGTCCAATCCCCCCATCTTCTTAACACCTAAACAAGGAATCACTTCAAGCGAACAGAAGAGCGAGAAAAATTCATCAAACGCCAGCCGTTCTCACTCCGCTGACAATCAGTCCACCCAACGCAAAGCTTAATTTCGACATCGACCTGTCCCCGTCGCCGTCTCCCAACTATGTATGCCACTATATACTTAGCCGCCATATACGCCTGTTCGTCGTCTGTTTGTTGTCGACCAAACGCACAGACAAATTAGAGGGATTTACTCAAACTGACTAACAGTTCACAATTAATTAGATTCCCAAGCATCCGCAAAGTAAAATTGGAGTGTTGAAATTGAAGAGATGAACCACTTAATTGCCTAGATTCACCCTCAAATTACATGTCATCTGTTTTGTAGTGCAGGTTAGTGCTTTCGTGCCTTGCTTGAGTGGGCACACAGCACAAATATGACTCAAGCCTGACACTGGATTGATAGCGGAGAACCCTTCTGTGATGTTTATCATTTGTAGTCAAAATCGTTAGCTATTTCATCGAGTTTCGTCTCCCCAATCAAGGTAATTATCCCATAAAGCAGGAGGGGTAGAAGTATCCACCTTCACTGAACCAACTAATGAGAAGGAAGAGAGAATTTATTATTCAAATTCTGTTCCATCAGGGAGGGCGGTCTTCAAACTCCGTTGGTAGGTAGCAATGGAACTACTGCGCTGAGATGTTGGTACGGTAATTGTTAATCAGTTAATTAGCCCCTTTTCGCAGCCTACTACCAATAGTATGCAATTTTGTAAACCATGGCCGTAAAAATATGAAAAAGGTATGTAGGATAAGACATAAAAGGTATGAAACCTTACCTGGTATTCGCGTTTGATTTGTAGCCTTGAACAGATAAAGGTATCCTATGCCTAAGGAGGCAACTGATTAGTAAGTCCTTGTCGAGAAACACTAAGGAGACTCTATATAAGACCCTTAACACTCCAGTGCTGCTTTAAGGTGCAGAAGCATGGACGTTATCAAGGGCGGATAAATATCTACTTGGTCGTGTCGATAAAGATCGCGCTTACTGGAGTGGCGTAGAGGCCCAGGTCCACCCCGGCGGACTGTAGCGCCATCTAAGTAAGTAAGGGTAAAGATATAGAATACCTTGGCAGATGGTTTGCCAAAAGCGGTAGATTTGGGATGTTTCGCACGGTTTTATGATCGCCCAACTTAGTCTTTATGTTTCGGCAGAAAGTTCAGTCCTAATTCGAGAAGCGCGGGCTTTTAAAAACCCGACAACGAACTGCGATGGATTTCAAATGGGCGCCCGAAAGTCGATGAACCCATCTGTGAGTTTTAGAATTGATAAGAAACAGTTCCAGAGTCCTTCCTGCCGAGCCTTACATAACGTCTTTATCCAAATATACTAACTCATACAGTTGAAGAGGACGAAAGCTTCCTTTAGTCTCTACAGTTCAACTGCAGACACAAGATTTCGGTTCACTTCACTTCTGTAGGCGAATATCCTGCTGATGAGACCGTTTTCAGTCGGCTTTGTCGGTATCACCTGCAATAGGTTATTTTGTATACAAAAAGTTCGACCATACAAATTTCATTACTTCAAAAATACCTACAGTACTTTTTATACAATATGGGTTTGTATAGAAAATACCTATGTGCAAAAAACGAATCCATTGACAACATCCTCAACCTCATTTAAATCACTTCTTTCGTTTCGGAACATTCGCGTCACCAATGCGAGCTTAATAAATTCACCATTTCAGCAAGAACTAGTTTATTTTAAGCTGCTTTCACAATTCAAAAGAAGAAACTGCGGACCTAGGTATTGGTAAAAATAAAGAACCTGTACTCACCGTTTTTTTCACAAACGATACAAATCCGTATCCTTTTGATTTAAGCGTTTGTGGATCCCGTACAACTCTGCAGTCTCTGCAATGAAAAAAAAGAAAAACAAAAACGATTCTAGAATAAATGTCATTGATTATATTTTATATAGGTTCTCGTCCACAAATGTAATAATTTTTCCCCCATTTTAACAGCTCTAGCGCAAATGCAAGTGCGTATTTATCTTGAATTCAAATTCAATATTATTGCCGAGGGCTGGGGGATGGATGGAAATATAAAACAAACGGAACACAAATATGAAAAGCGAAAGAAGAAAAGTCTATAGGATATAAACGTAAATGCATTCGCCCATATCCCGACATGGCAAAGTTACACACTCCCTTAAAAGTCGATTTGCATATTCACATTACACGTATATAGGTAGAGGAGGATGGCAGCGAGAGCACTGAGCAGTGGTTGACGACTTAACCGAAGGACGATTGTATCTACCTCCTTCATCAGTGCTTTTGCACATGTAAAATGCAGGAACTTAAAACGACGAGCAAAAAAAAAATCCACTGCAACAAAAACAAAGTATCGGAAGAGGAACGCAAAAATAAAAAGGAAAAAGAAGAAAAAAAACTGCCACGAGATGAGAGGACAGAATAAAGAATAGGAGAAAACAGGACTAAATGTTAGCACAAAGACGTCGACATACATATGGTTGAATAATATATTTGAGAGCGTAAAACAAACATTACCTGCTACTCGAAATGGATGTGGTAGCGTTACCGTACCGTTACCACTGAAAGAACTTATCCAAGGCCCGGCTTTTCTTTGGGATTCTCGGATGCAAGCGGATACATGTAGGCGATATGTGTTTGCACAACGAATTGCATGCATGCATGCATGCAAGAGTAGGTGCAGTTCTGCCACTGGAATCGTATAGTCAGATCGATTGGATGAACGTCAATGAAACATTCAACAACGGCAATCCCATCAGTGTGAGTTCAAATACGTTCGGATATCACTATATCAGCTCATCCACGTATGGATATTCTGCCGCATTTTAGACGTTTAGCTTTTTCCCCATACACAATGCATACGAGTATACTATGCAGGCCACATATTCATATGCATCAGGCAGTGATATCCAACCACATACGAGTATCTGCTTCTGCATGCACAATGGAAATTGACTCGGAGTAGGTGGATTGGATTGGCAATGGCCCTAATGTGTGAGTATATGTACAGGGAGTGCGAGACTCAAAAAGGGAATACCATTATATAGCTCCAATGTTTTTTTTTTTTTTTTTTGAGGGCAATAGAGTTCATGTCAGGCGACGACAGCCGGATGAATTTTTATTTGCAAAGTTCACCCCCTGGATCAGGTGTCAGAACCCATTAAAGACAATTTGACAGCTTTTCACCAGGAACTGAGCAGCGGTTGTGAGTTACTGGAGTTCAAGTTCGTTTCAATGGATATGTTAACTTGCTTAGTACTAGTCGCATCACTAAATTATTATTTTTTTAAATGAAATATGAAATATGAATTAAGCTAGTTGGTTCTTTAAAAATAAATCCCTAAACACCTATAAGTCGGTCTTATGTTTTTCTTACCAACATTTAAAGTTTGAATATTTTAAAAAGGCCATGCAGATTTCATAAAAGTAATCTTGTTACCCCTTAACGGAGGCATTTGAGAAAATTCTGATCTGAAATTAATAGTTGTGACCGAGAAAACTCATTTCCCATTAAAATATTCCGCGGTGGCCTTTCTAATACCGGTCTGTTTGTCAAAACTCAAAATCACCTCGAAGACGTAGGTATACAATTATTACTTATTCTCTATGATCATGTGCAATTTTACAAGGGCGAGTTTAGTAAGTTTGATCCCTTAAGGAAAGTCCATACCTATATTTAAAAGTGTACTTTCCCAAAAAAGGGTGTGCAGGGTTTCAAAAACAAAAGCGAAATAGCTGTAATTTTTACTTACCAGTGTTTAAAATTGATGCTGCTTATGATTTTTGAGTTAATGTATTTTTGGGAATTATGAAAAAGCCATACACAGCTCTTTGAATACACCCTCAAAGTTGCATGACTCTAGGAAGAGTTGTTTGGGTTGTGCGATGGTGAGTTAGACCAACTCTAAAATTTTACCAATACAAAATCAAAAATTGACAAAGAAAAACAGAACAATGTACCAAATAAATTGCAGAGGTAAAGAGAACCAGGCGTGCGATATGGTGATGGTATATGTGGGAACAACAAAAAGAGCCCTTGGAACGAGAGTAGCAGAACACGGAGCAGATATAAACAAAGGGAAAAACTTGCCACGGCTCTATCAGAGCATGTGATCGACAATGGACATGTACCGGACTACGAAAGCATACAAATACTTGACAAAGAAAGAGAACAAAATGGAGATATACACTAGAAAATTTAAGAATACAAGAGAGACGAAGCACAGAAATGAACACAAAAGAAGACTTGGACACAGCGTTGCCAGACGGTCAGAATATTTTTCCCCCAATAAATCTGAAAAACCCCCAGATTTGGATATTTGTTCTAAAAAAAACCCCAACTTTTTGTTATTATTTTTTTTATTATATTTTGAGACTTTAAAGTAGGAATTTCAAATTTAAAGCGCGAACATATTTGGTCCTTCAATTGCAAAAGTATGCCCCAAATAAATACACTCGATGAAAATGTCAACGTATGTTGCTTTTTGAAACCATTTTGTAGGATTTAACACAGCCCCAACGCAACTTTCATGAAATTGTTGTTAATAAAATGTACTGATCAGATGGTGCTTGAATCCAGTAAAATATTTAAGGAACTTTTACAAAAAACTTTAACTTTTTCCTTGTGGAACTGGCACAAACTTTTTTTTCGAAAGACTTGTTTTGTAAACGAAAATATGTACTCCAAAGATAATAGAATTTTCACGCGTTAATATAACTTTAGAGAATCGGTCGATTATTTTACAGTATTTCAAAATAACGCACACATTTATTTCATCCTTTATCTCAAATTTGAGTCACTTGGTAGTGGACAGAAAAGAACGACGAATGTCTACGATAACTCATTCATAAGTGTAAGTTACTTAGCGTTTTTTACGTTCGCATATTTTAAGGTTATCAAAATAGTATATTATAACAAAATACGATTAGAATTGAGCTAAAAGAAAAACCCCAAATTTCCCCCCGTCAACCAAAAAAACCCCTAAATCTGGAGGGGACAACCCCCAAACTGGCAACGCTGCTCGGACAACATCAACGCGAATTACGTAGTTGCCATACATTTATTGTAATTTGACTGTGATATTTTATGTGAGTGATGCTTCAATGTCATTTAATATTATTTATTTATGTTTTATAAGACATTCAGTGAAAAATGCGATGATTTCTGTTCCCAGTTTTTATTACAACTGCTTTTAATCTATTTGGACAAAAATCAGCTTGCCTTAACAATACGAATTGGCAAACAATGAAATACGGTAAACTTATATACCTAACGAGGAAATGTGAAAGTTAAACTGTCTTATCGTACGATCTTTGTTTATGTGTTACTTTATTTCACACAAGGTACGCTTAGTATCTAAGAGAGCATGTTGGTGCATGGATTTGAAACTATAGGGTGATCAGTGCATTATTTAAAGATCGCATAAATATTTGCGTTATGCAATTCTCTTTGAATTGACTTCTTACAGTTTATGTTTTGTTGCGTCATAGGCGAAGGTACTCAACACTAAGAGCAATTAAAGCTGGTGCACCACAAGGTAGTGTCCTAGGTCCAGTGCTATACCTTCTGTTTACTAGCGATTTACCTGTAAATGAGGAAACTACTACAGCAACTTTTACAGAAAGTCGAAATAGCAACAAAAAACTCCAAATGGCAATAAACCGTATTTCAGAATGGACTAAAAAGTGGCAGATTAAATTGACCTAAAGTCAGTCCATATTAATTTAACATATAAAAACGTACGTCACATTCCAGTATACATTAATAACAATGTAGTGGAATACTCAAACACAGCCAAATATCTGGGCATGACCCTAGACGCTAAACTGCGTTGGAAAGCGCATGTAAAGAAAAAAAGAGATGAGCTGAACATGCGATACAGTAAAATGTATTGGCTTATTGGGAGATACTCATCCCTGTCCAACTACAAAAAATTACTGCTATGCAAGCAAGTCTTGAAACCAATATGGAACTACGGGCTCCAATTGTGGGCATGTAAATGCCAAACAAATTGACAAAAATTCAAGTCTTCCAAAACAAAGTACTAAGGAACGTAGTTAATTCACCTTGGTACATACGCAACGCTGATCTACATAGAGATCTCAATATTGAAATGGTTGAAGATGAAGTTAAAAAAGTTGCCCAAAGGCACAGAAGTAGGCTTCTCAACCATGTTAACGTAGAACTTGCAGAACTATTAAATACTGACAATGTAATCAGAAGATTGAGGCGGGTAAGACCCCTTGATCTATAAGAGTTAGCCAAGGCCAAGAGATTAGGTAATATCTTCAAACAAAAAAGTTTCGAAATCCGACAACCAGCGGATTCTTCTTTTGATTTTTTCAAATAATTTAAAAATAAATTACCGATTAGTCGAACGACTAGGTGTAATCCCCCATTCGGGATGACGACAGTCAGTCCCTCCCGGGAGGTTTTTTAGAGGTTGTTCGAGTCCCTCGCTAACAAAAAAAAAAAAAAAAAAAGGTGCAATAGAAAAACAAATTAAGAATATATTTAAAAATATGCCGCAAGCAAAAACAATAATCTTCAAATGAATGTAAAGCAATATTACAAAGTTCCATACATATGTTGTGTTTTTAAGGAATTGAATAAAGAATACCCCTGAATATGTTGGCAAAAAACCGACGAAACGTAGGGTGCAAGGATGAATGAAAAGTGTTTTAATTGCATCAGTAATAATGAGACCATTAAGCTAAGTTTCCAAATAGGTAAAAAATAATTTCTGTCAGAAGGTTCATATAGATTTTTCTGTAGATTCAGTAAAATAACGTTTTTCAGGGGCTTCAGCAGCAAAATGAAGGTAATCTTTCTTTTTTCTATTTTGAATATAGGAAGGCAAAAAAGAAGTTTCTAAAATTCAGTATCAATCTTAATGTTTTTAAATTATATTTAAAATAAGTTAAAACAAACCTTAATTTTTTACTGAACATATTTTTGGTCTTCAACTACTGGTTTAAGAATACATATTGAGAGTAAAAAAGAAAAATTTTCTGAAGAAATTGGAGCTCATAAGTTTAGAAATAATTTTAAAATTTCGACTCCGTTTTATTTTCTAGGTACTTTTGAGGTATTTTTATAAGTATACAACAAATATTCACAAATAAAAAAGCTCATATAGTCTGATTGATGTTACAATTTAGAAATTTAGAAATATTGACGGTAGGCAATTCTTAGTGCAGCGGGATGCGGGACAAAAAAGAATGGGCGGTGGCGAACTACATATTTCCTACCTCTAGAAATTGCCAGATTTAAATTTTATATCTACACAGGTAAGTTATTGTGTTTGTTCTGTTTCTTCAATGATACATTTTGTCTGCAGCGTGTAAAAAGTGTGGAGGTGTGTTTTCCTGCACACAATTCCTATATAGTAGCAGTGTACCGGTTTTTATTTAAGTTTTTGTTGCACACAGCGACGAAGCTATGCCCAAGAATTGTTATGTTATAAAAAATCCGGACAACATACATAAATGTATATGAAGTTTGGGAATTTTGAACTGTAGCTTCTATTTCCAAATAGGAATTTGTAAGGTTCCGATTTTGTGTTTTCGAAAAAAAAAAATGCAAATGGCTATTAAGAAATTTTAAATTTACAATTTTCGTAGATAATTAAAAATATTCCTATTATGTCTATATAGACACCGTAGATTTTTTTATACTGATTTATTATAATGCTCCTTATTAGCATTTAAAATAGCACAAATAATTGAAAGAGAGATGTTTGATTAAATATAGAATATTTAGTAAGGATCAAGGTTTTTTTCGAAGAAAACGTCTCGAAAAAAGAATCCAGGCTTAGATTAGGTACAAATTCGGACCTATGCATCGACTATTCTGTTTTTTAAGTGCAAGAATTCAAAGAAAAAAGGCACATCATCAATATAAAGAGATCAAAGCAGACAAACATGCGATTGGGCTTAAACTTAAGCTTCATAAAATACCAATGATATACTGATTTAAACAAACTTTCCAAAGTTAATTATTCAATACTCAATATAAATACTTATATCTGGTTAAGCCCACCATTAGATAATTATTAAAAGTACAAAAAAAACTGCCATACTCAACCTATATGTAGGAAGTTCGTAGGTACCTCCAACAAACCTTTATTCGTCTCGCTTATTCCAAAATTTTCATTGATCCTTAAAAAAAATAATCTTAAAGAAAAGAGAAACTAAAAATATTCACAGACTTTGTGTTGCCCAGCCAAACGAAGGATGTTCTTTTGTGTATGCAAAGTTTTTTTTACGGGCGAACGCAAATTATGCCGAGAGAAAGAAAAATAAGTCCAAACTGCACCAGTCTGTGTGTATGTTGGGTTCTTGGCAAGGACTTTCTTTTCCTTCACATTTTTTGTGTTTCCTCTCGTGAAAAGTTGTTCTTTGTTCAGCTTTTGGACTTGGGACTCCTGGTGCAATTCATCGGTTAGCAATTTGTACACACTTCTGTCCATTGAGAGAATGACAATAAATTTGTTATTACAGAGTAACAGAATGGGAGACATCAAAAATGTCTTTAAATTTCGTTTGGGCCTCGTGTTGGGCGCCAGTTTTATAGACCCAAAATGGGAATTCTCGATACAGCACTGCAAGAGGCCGTCGCAAAAGGAAGCACGCTACGAATTATTATTGTGAAACTTATTTAGCTTGTCCCTTTTCTCTTTCAAGTCCGAGTCCATGACCTTCCCTTATTTATGCAGTCGCTGGAGTGGGCATCTAAATTATCGTTGCTTCTCTGCATCGAATCGAAAAGAACTGTTTAAAAAAGAATAGTGTGGGGGGGGGGGCGGGGGAAGGAGACAGTTCATTCGACACGGAATTATAGCCTTCGAGGCCTTGTACGTTTAAGGGTTGGGCGGTTATAGAGCGTGTGGTTTTGCACATCGTTTATTATTCAAAAATACGAAAAAAGTTATTTTTCTCCCAATCGATTTGGGTTGGCTCTTGCTTTTTTTTTTTTTTTTGGTCCTTGCTCTAGTTCATTCTCTCTGTGAATCACATACCAATATGCGCCTTTTATAACTGTTTCATATGGTCTAACGGCAGACATAGACAATCGTTAGCGATCGCAGCGTAGTTGGTGTGTGGAGGCGCCCCTCCCCCTACGCCATGTCCTTTGGTAATAATTCGAAATTTGCATTCCAATCTTCAAATTGTCTAAAAATGGAATTGATTTTATGCAGATGAGCATGAGATTGTGTGGTGCTGGTGGCTTTGGAGTGCATAGTCCTATTGTTAAATCTGTGGCGGTTGGTATGGGCACAGACAAAATTTTCCGACGGCCTCCTCGATGAAAGTGTTTGAAAATTCTTTTCCGGTGGAAGTTGTTGTTGGGAAGATTTTTTTTACTCTGCAGTTCTCCCCTGGGACTGCATTGGGTGGAACTGCGTAACTAGGACAATGAGGGAGGTTAGTCGAAGAGGAATGACAGCTACAATGGGGATGCAATTGATGAATGACGTCTGAATGTCATTTTCTAATTTTTGGCTCCACTGACGATGGTATATATCGTTTAAGTGGGTGCAGACAGACTTGGATCATCTGTTGGTAGACTAGAGTTGGTGAAGCATTTGCGATTGGGCGGGATGTGGTGGTTCTGGTTTGGTGGGATATATTGAACTGTCATTGAAATGGGTTCTATGAGTGTGGCCATGAATGCGGCAAATGGTTCTCGCTGATTGGGTTTATAATACGATTTTTCGTTTCAAATCAGGAGGGTGAACCAAGTTTCTTTATTGCACAGCATCAACGGCAGGAATTTTTTGCTGATGAAGGTGGATATTCCATATTCGGACTAATGAATTACTCTTTTTCAAGACTCATCATTCGCGTCGCTTCTGTCAAGCGGAAAATTAGTAAAGGAGTTGTACAGAAGTAGTTTTCACAGCCTCAACAAAGGAATAGGGAACAAATAACGTGGACACTTGTGCAGTGCAGTGCAGTGTATATAGCATGACCAGATCAGTGTCCAATCTGATTTCCAGATTTAAGCGCAGAAATTATTGGGATGTCGCACAAAATAGGAAATCAAATGACGCACTTATGGTGACATGAAGTAAACAAAAGATATAGAAGGACAAAACATATATTTATGTAGATGAATCCAGTATAAGATGTAGAATAGGGACATACCAGAAAACCATACGAGCGAGCTCCAGCTCAGAGAGGCAGGTGATACATATAGGCAACCTTCAGTAAACACGCTGAAATATAGTTCTAACGCTCGTAAGGATAGTGACAAACAAAGACTTCGACGAACTTACAATGAAATCCGCTTCAGTTTAATTTAATAAAATAGCTCAAAAACAACTGTTAACCTAAGATCTCGTAGGAAATTTCCTTTGAAAAAAACTGTGACCCGCAGGAGGCATTTTAGTGTAGCAGTGACAGTTATCCGATAAGGTCACCCAACGTATCAGGACGAAACACATTTTTAAGAAAAGGTCACTTAAGTCCTCAATAAAAATGTATGGATCAACAAAAATTCGTGTAGGGCAGAAATATGGATTTAGGAAAAAATTGAACAACAACAAAACAATGAATGATGGGTTTGTGGTGAAGACTTACTATCTACAAACATCACTTAGCTTGCCTTAGTTCAAATATGAGGGAAGCTAAGGAAAATTGCAGCCAAAGGTTGATGTTGTCATCATCAGAGACCTAATGAAGAGGGCCACAAAGTGGGTCTGTAGATATGCCTAGGTTGTTCTTCAATATCAGAGTCACCAACGCACTGTGACATTATTCTTCAACATAATTCTTCAGAAAATTGTGCGAAACTCACAAGCCAACACCAAAGGCACAATTTTCCAGAAGTCTTTGCAACTACTTGCATACGCTGACGACATCGGCAGAACACAGCGAGCTGTCACTGGTGCGTTTGCAAGTATCAGTACAGAAGCGGCAAAAATGGGTTTAGTGGTGAATGCGGGCAAAATAAAATATATGCTGTCAAAGAAGGGCCACACAACATCGACGAATCGTCACGATAGAGAGCTTTAACTTTGAGGTTGTTCGGGACTTTGTCTAACTTGGCTCCGCTATTAACTCTGAAAATGACATCACCTCAGAAATCAAATGAAGAATCACACTTGCCAACCGCTGTTACTTTGGTCTAAGAAGGCCTTGATGAGAAATACTAAGGAGACTCTATATGAGACCCTTATCATCCCAGTCCTACTTTATGGTGCAGAAGTGGACGCCATCAAAGGTGGATGCAAGGTGGGCCAAAAGAAGTCATCCGATGTTGTTTGGCTCTAACCTTCTGTTTATTGATTGTGTTTATTTGAACCTTTAGAATTTTATTGGTCAATTCGAGAAGATGATATCGGCCAAATGGGCGCCGTCACAATTGATTGCCATACATGCTCGTTTTATGGCCTTCGGCGAGAACTTCGGCCGACAGATTCTCGCTCTCGTGTGGAATGTTGTCCTTGAGGGCTGCTAGGATCTCGGGCTTGTTCTCGTAAGAACGGGACTTCAAAAAACCCCACAAAAAAAGTCTTGAACGGTTAAATCGGGCGATCTTGCGGGCCAGTGCAAATCAACATTTTGTAGACATGTTTACGATAAATGTTTGCATGAACGCAATTCTATAACAGAGGATCTTAAGACCTCAATATAAATAAATGTAATTAGTTGGCAGAACTGGTCCATATATTACCTAAGATACAGCTTTTCACAAGCACTCTGTTGATGTAACTAACCGAATCAGAAATGTTGAATAGAGAAGCGTTCTAGAGTAGTATTCTCAAATTTCTGTCCAACAATCAAAACAACAATTCAAATCATTAAGAGCCTTTAAGGATAATAAAAATTCTACATAATTCATGTCAGTCCCCCAACTGATTCAAATACTCGCAAGCGTTGAAAAGCAACTTTCATCAAGACCCAAGAAAAGCAACTTTCATCAAGACCCTAGGTTCGTGATTTGGTGTAATTTATGCACATACGTTTCCGGACTCTCCTTTGGATACATCTCACCAATGAGACACATCAGCGATCCCCTTGCATGAATACCCTGAAGACAATTTTAAGTGTGCCATACCCAAACATAATAGTTTATCAATTCCTGATTTATTTACTCCTTTCTAGCACATGCTTTCCGTCCATTCCATTACTCGTCTAAGAAACAAACAAACACGAAAAACACATACACCAGAATCTATGCGTTTTTCCTCTGCAAAAGTTTCCCCATTATAATCCAAATATTCGCTCAACGTACACTTTTATCTTGCGAAAGGCAAAAAACAAACTAAAGAAGTGGGTACATCAGCAACTTACAAGCACTTAACACCCAGCTACGTCACTACAACATACCGTACTCACTTATAGTTGTACAGCACTTCAATATGACAGGACTCATAAATCGCTCTGCCATACGAGAAGATACGAGCAGTACACCATCTGTGAGAAATTTCTCTTAATATTTTTATGCAACCACTTGGTACAAGAAGTCAGGATATACTAGAGGTAGAGAGGAATCCTTCTTGCAGAGGAAAAAAACAAAAAAAAAAGAACGACGAGAAAAAAAACACTCAGAGGATTCGCTTACACTTGTATACCATTTAGGAGGAATTACAGTTCTTAACAGACCAAAGGGATGAACTTAATGTCCTAAAGTAACGAAACAAAGGGAGATGTGCCCGAAGCAGAGCAAGGAAAATAACTCAACTCACTATGCATAGCACTACTTTTGCTGTATGAAAAGTTTTGGTTCCTTTTTATACCACTGCTCGTCGTCCTTTTTAGCAAACTTTGATGCTGTAGTCAACCACATGTACCATAGCACCACTTATTATTCCAGGAACTTTTGTGGAATAAAAACTGAGAAGATTGCCGGAAAAAATAGCCCATGCTCCCACAAGGATGCCCAGAGTCTTTTAGAGTTCTTCGCTGCTTTTCGGTTATGGTTATGGATAGGTACTCTTGTGAAATAGCTGAAACATCCCTTATTTTGACTGGCTAAAACACCATCAAAGCCACTTCATTCTACAAGGCATATTTTTCGTCCATTTCAGCCTACAAAGGAGTCTGGTTGCAATAGGGCTGCGGCTGCTTCCGCAAAACGCCCCCCCCCCCACAAAAACATGATGAATTCCTCAACTGGCTTTTGAAGTTATAAAGCCTTTTTATCTTGGCTGATAGCAGAGGTGCGGGTCTGGGGAGTTTCCAACGAAAATCCTTCATTGGCACGGACAAAACCTTTCATGGGATTTTACCTGCAATTTTCAAGTGAATTTAATCCTTTTGATTTGTCGACTGCAAACGTTTTCCTTGCTCCATAATGGTGTTTGATAATCTGTAATTTATTTTTTTACTTCTGGCTTTCTGGTGCTGTTGGCCGTCGTTGTTGTCCTGAAGTCGCAACTCACAGGTTCTGAGTTATTCTTCTTTTTTTTTTTTTTGTTTTTTTTTTTTTTTTGGAGGGGGAAACGTGCCGCATTTCTTTCTTTTTGTTTTGAAATTTGTTTCCTACTGATAAAAGGTCGGCAAAGTTTTTTTCGTTTTCAACTTGGATGTCCTGCTGTCATCTTCCTTTCAATTTCAGCTCATTTTATTTTTAAGAAAATCATTATTTCCATAGAGTCGGAGGGGTGATTTTCTTTTTTCTGAGGTGAATGGAAGGACACATACCGGGAAAAGGTAGGTAGTGGTTTTCATGCACGTGCTAACAGCAAAGTCGCTTAAGCTATGGCACAGAAACCAGACTACTGTCCCTTTTTGGATTGCATAGATTGGGTTTCGTTTGAGGTTAACTGCGGGTGAGGGTGAAGGATGTAGAATGTGTGTAAATATATGCGTTTTATCTTGTATCAAAGCTTTTGTTATGGCTATGTTAAGTAAAATCTATTATTTGTGCGTATGAAAATATTTTGTTAAATTTACCAAAATGCCGTTGGCTTTGCAAAGAAATTTATCAATTTGTTGACTATCATCAAAAGTTGATAATACCATCGAAATTGTTTGCCATTTTGTTAAATCAACAATACTATATTGTTGATAATACGGAAATAATCAGTCGGTACTACGGTTGCCTTTTGTTGAATTTAAAAGCATATTGCTGGTTAGAAGAATTATTGTCTCAGCTCTATAATTTAATTTGTTGACTCAACAAATAAATTGTTATGTGGATAGCATCAGGTATTAATAAATGATACGCAAAACAAATAAGTTTAGAAGTTAGATTTAAAGTCATTGTGGTACCTAATGCAATTGAACTTGAAAGTAAAAAGCTATATTTTAGACTCCGACAACGGCGTAAATTAAGTCATCTCTTTGAATTTTGCGTCTTTTAGTTTCGGTTGAAGCATTTAGATGATCCGTATGAATTTTACAGCATATATTTGAAGAATCCGGGAACATAACGTTGACGTCTAATTTTCTTTTATTTAGTTATTAAAGATAAACTTTAAGAATTACCAAATTGCAATTCTTACCAATTGATAGTCAAGAGGTTGTGTAAATGTTTTCTTTTTTCCCGGTTCTCATCCGTAAAGGATTTATTTACTTTTAAAATGTTGAATTCACGTTTTTAGGAAATTTGTATGCACACTAATAAACTACTTACTTACTATTAACTTCGCTTGTCATATAATAAATGATGCCATCAATAGCATTGCATCCAAGGGATAACAATGTATAAAATGTATGTTAATCGATTCAACACAATCATGTGTTATTGATTCGACAAAATGTTTGCCATATCTACAAACGTTTTTTTCATTTCAACAAAATGTTTGTAATATTCATAATCTCATTAATTTTTTTTTTTTTTTTTTGGCTAACAAACATTTTGCATAAGTTTTTTCATTTTTGCTCTTTTTCTTATGGATATAACAAAAACTTTGTTAATTCGTGAATAAAATTTTCAATTGATACAATATCGATTTATTGAACTGAAAATTGTGTTTTGTTATTCTGTAGTAGGTAAGTGTTTTATCCGTTTACCAAAATATTTTTCAAACTGATGAAACTTAAGTTGTATTGAAAGATTTCCTTTGTCATTGCAACAATTTTTGTTTTCAGTTCACCAAAACAATTTTTGTTGAAATTTTACAAATGAATTTTGTCAATATTAGCTGGTATTTTATTTTCAGTGATAGTGGTCGCCGTGGCCCATTCTTGAGGTGCATCTGATGAAAACCAGGCAAAAAAAAGCCTATTTAAGTTTCAACTTTTAAGTCCAACTGCCTTCGTTTCAATTTCATAAGCTTCCGCTCGATTTCAATTAATTTTTAATATCAAAATCTGTTTTCAGCTGCATATCAGGTAATCCTGGCTTACTAATAGTGATAAAGCTTTCCATTAGAAATATTGTAATATTTTTTTTTTTTAATTTTCGGGCTGCTTCAAAAAAGAGAAAGTTTTTTTTTTTATTGTTGCCAAGACTAAGCTCTCACACTCAAAGTATGTCTAATGCAAGGTCCTGGGTCTTATTAAGACCTGATTAATATATTTTTTTACTAAATCAGAGCACAGGTTCTGTTTTGTCATCTTTAAGTTAAGAAATCCGGGAAACTATGTGATCGTCGGATCCAGGGTTCAGCGACATCTGCATCCGTGAGTGAGCCCTACGTCACCGAATTATGTTGACTTGACATAAAAACAAACACAAATTTGTTGGTACAATATTATCATACGGATGTGGTAATTCGGTCGCGGATTTTCCCCTGAGCTAGTCTATGTGTGGTATCCGCGTTAACAGAGTACGCCTGAAAACGAAGTTGCATTTAGGTGAAATCTTCGGCTTTCAGAAGTATAAACAGCACTGCTCTCGTAGAATATAAATTTTACTGTCATCAGTATTACTTTTTACAAGGAGGCAAGGTGACTTGTCGGCCAAAAATATGTTCGTACTGCGGAAGCACCTGTGAACAAGTGAAGCTGTGGCTACCGCCACAAGAGCACCCATTAACCTAACCTAAGTACCCTCTTTGGCCCATTGAATACAAAATTCCACTCATTCCAATTCAGCATACTGCAACTACCGATCGTTTCATAGACAACTCAATCTCAAAGTAAAAACTTCAAAGGCGAAAAAAAAAAATAACAAATGCTGCTTAATATTGGACATCCCTTCGCAACAAACCTGCACATTTTCGTTAAGTTAAAATATTTCCGTTTCATTGTTCAAAAAGAGTTGTTGCCACATTCATGCTGACTCTTTGCGCACTGAGGACTGAACATGAACACTGAATCCTTTTCTCAGTCTCCTGCGATCTGCGACCGCTATTGGCTGTAGAGTTTGCTTGCTAATTTCTTACGCCCATTACAACATAAATGTCCTAGTTTGGTATACGTCTTGCACTATGCTCGGCGGTTGTGGTAATGGTCGAATTCTTTCGACTTTCTTTTCCGTTTTCTTCGTTGTTTTGCTTTTGTTTTGACTTTTCGTTTGAAAGGAAACCTACATAAAAATGCTAATGGGAAAAATGTGCTTTTAAGAATAATTACCCTCTGACTATGCAACAACGAACTATAATGGAGAGACCTCCACCTTAGTGTGCTATGGCGCTATGCTATAAATATAGCTTACTAGATCCAGCCGCTGCTGTTCGCTTCCATTAACTCTCACTTGGCGGTTGTAAAAATAAACATCGCCCAGTGGTATGCAGATAAATTGTTTTATTAAAAGGGAATATTCTTTTTTCTTCTAGGAAGTTATTTTCTTTTTTAGCAGACAAAAGTTTAATGCTGTGGCATGAGAAATGCCGCATAGGAGTCCGGTTCTTTTGTTGTTAGCCTTAAAAGCAGGGTGTTGGTAGGTGCATTTAAATTTAATTTAAGAGGAAGTCTTGAAAAGCTGCGTCGGTGGTCATGTTCTGTTCCTTTACTTTGAAATTTTACGAATTTTCAATAACTCTTACGGATTTTTACGCATTTTTACTAAATTCCAAAAAAAAACCCTGCAGTGAGAACGTTACGAGTTTTTACTCGACAAATTTGGAAAATTTGTTGTCCTATTTGACAAACGCGTGCATGTGTTTGTCATTTCCATCGCTGGTTGAATCAACTAATATTGTTAACAAATTAGCAAACTCTTCGATTTTATTAGACACTGTAACGACTTTTCGTAGTCCTTTTTTGAATTTTTGAATTATTTATCTGTCTTTTTTCATAGCTTACTACAAAAGCGTTGACTAACTTTTTCGCAAGAATCTCTCTCTCTCTCAAAGATTAATTATCGCCACCACTGCCATTTTGACAGACTTTTCCATTCTAACGAAACAAACCTATAGTCAGCCCAACATTTACGAATACCACGCTCGGACGACAAGTCGCTTTGACGACAAAACCGAAAAGGTCCCCCTACTCTTGTTTCCTTTGAAAGCACTACTTTTATTTTGTTTAACTAAAATGTAATAATTTATTTAGTTGATTTAACGTTTCCCTTTCTTTTAACATTAGCAACCAATCGACTGATGTGCCTTAGACAGAGCACAACAACGGATGGACATAATTTTGAGGTCGTGAAATTTAGCAGTAGGTCACTGTTCCATCTAAGAGAGTAATAAGAGGAGAAAAGAAGCAAACTCCTGACTTCTTCAGAAACTTTTTTACGGATTCTATTGGCAAACATTTCATCACAAAATAAAGTCCCAGCCCCCAAAGAAAAATCCTGCGTACGCTACTAAAATTCACTCAGCTATCTAGTGCGAAAATTCATCCGTGTTATCTTCAGTCTACTTTGCAGGAGTTTCAAGGAAGGGTAAGTGGTAGGCATAGTACCCTCCTCGGTCGCAGGTTAGTTGTTGAAAAAATGTCGAAATATGTCGGAACGTGAGAAGAAAAAAAAATACTGCTATACTCGTATACTAAGTAAATGGAAAGCCGAGACACCAAAAAAATGACAAATCATTAAAAGGCTGTATAAAGTAATAAATTGGAAGGAAGGTTAAGCTTTGGAATATTTATAATATTACAAAATAATTATGAGGAGAGTGTCATAGACCAGCAGATTTTACAACGTCTCTTGAACAGAACAGATCTCTACATAAAGCTTCAGACGCTTATAACGATGGAGAAAGCCTAGCCACCTACTTATTTAGAACTGGGCTCTAAGTTTCCGATCGACCATTTGAAATCACCCAACTTTAACTGATATTGACAGGACACGGGCGGAATATACATCCGTCTTAAGCACTCTTCGACTCCCCTGATTTAAAACCGCTGGTTACCGCGATTTCAGCGCTTACTAGGCTCTTGACTCAATGGTAACCTACCTATTTGAAAACCCAAGACTTTCAATAAGCACCATGTTAGTACGTCCTACAACACTACGAACCACAAAAGCTAAATAATCCATTTTAAGGCTTCCAGTCAATACTCACACCGTAACAAAAAAACGACAAAATTACAATCTCATAGGCAAACAAAAAACCCAAACGCTTTTAGCACTAAAAAGGCCTGTTTTTCGGATGACCAACTAAGGGCAGCCAAAAGTAGAGTAGGTGTGTTACGATTATATAGAAAAAAGAACCGAAAACGAGGGCAAATTTCACGTTAAACAAACGAATGAACGAGTTAAAAGAAACCGAACGCAAAAGCAGAAATAAAACCCATCAATGCCAAATGAAAAAATCCACTCAATGCTTCAATTACAATAACCAGCAAAAAGCCGTACACATACCTACTATACGTTCACCGTTAATGCTAAAGGGGATTTACGATTCGCTGCCACAGCGCCTCGCCCCCTCCACTATATCAATGCATTACACGTTTGTGTTCGCGTCTGCCTACCGCAAGCACGGCCGCGATTCTTTCAAAAATAAACATTCCCCCTAGGCGAAGAGAAAGGTACCTCAATATGCAGCGCATCGCGATTTCCCCGGGCGCAGAGAATACCACTCACTTCTGGTTTGACTGCACACACATAGATATATGGGCGGTATAGCACTCCACCACCGCCAGCATCGTTTTCTTTGAAGATCTATGGTATCCTTTTAAATAGGATAAAAGCGTGACTGCAATATTTATACGGCTTGATTTGCATACCAACACCACCACCACACATGTACGTGAAATGCCTACTCAGCATCACAAACCGTACCTGCCTATAGCCGCACACTCACTACCCACTACCCGCACTTCGTCAATCACACTCTGCAATTGATGGTGAAATATGTGCTTGCCGTCAAATCAGGGCTGACAGTTTCAGCTTTTTCTACCACCTACACTTACCTACTGGCAGTGGCGAAGGGATGTGCTTCAGCGCTGTATTGTTTTCGGTAGTAGCTCCATCTGATGGGTAAATACAATTTCAGTCAGAACTACCTATTGTGGTGATTAAATAATTGTAAGCATTTTGTATTGTTGTGGGTTCTAAATAAACTGAATTTTAAATTATAAAATTTGATTCTGGTGTGGAATGACTTTGGGACCTTATTAGGGTGTTCAAGGAGATCAATAAATTAATAGATAATTGGCGCTAAAGGTCCGTATAGGAGCCTTAGTCTAGTTAGGTCGTTTTGTGTGGGTTTTTTTGTTTCGGAACGAATGGAAGGGACATGCATTTTAAGCCGAGTCCGAAACAGTGTTCTTACACTTTGAAGACTTTTTCCTCTTTTTTATCAGCAAAAGAATTAGTTTTCCCCTAAATTCGAAAAAAAACTACCCTTTTTTTCCCCAAGTGAAATTTCCACATGTTTTCATATGAAATAATTTAAAATTGTATCCGTTTTCATTAACAAGCTTAAAATAAACATATGTAACGTAGAAATATACATATTATACAATAATTTCCTTTTCTATTCGACATAATACCAAAATGAGTGAGTGCATTCAGATGCACAAAAATTCCTACGTGGAAGTTCGACGGGCTGTTTTCTTTCATATTTGATATGAGCGATTCATTATTTGAAATTTGTTCGTTCCGAAACTTTGCTTGGATTTAGTTTTCAAACAATTTACGTTTCGCTTGAATTTGTAGACTTTCTTTTTTCCATTCAAAAAGCGCCAACATTTGGGCTTTTCTCCTCAATCTAGGATCACTGCGGTCAGAACGGCTGAATTGAGAAGCTCTTTCATGACACAGGTACTGAAGAAGGGGCGGTAAAATCCTTAAAAAGAACATCTTACCAAAGTGTTCTTATTAGTCGTAGACTTTAAGGATGAGGTTTCCATTATGCGCACTAACCTAATTTATTTATTTTATTTTTGTAAGTTCTTAACAGGTAATAAACTAATAGCCTCGTGTAATTATATTTCCATTGGACCAGCGTCGTCAAAAATTGGATGATTTCAAAAAGGGGAATGCAAAGAGTGCACGAGCGAAAAAAGGAGCCTCCACATAAAATGCAAATATATCAAAAAAAAAAAAAAACAGAGCAGCAAAAACATTTATTTATAACACAAAAAAAAAACAAGCAAATACATATACGCACCCTTAGTGCAATAGAGCGATGTATCAAAAAACATAGTTTCGAGAAAACGCAATCTTAAAAATTGAGGATAAAAGTTTTGTTTGTATCTTACCAAACATAAACTTATTTAGAAAAGCAAAACAATAAACATTTAAACAAATGCTTTCTTTAAAGTTCAACCATAATAATATTTCTTATTTAAATAAATAGTTCATTATAAATAAACTAGTTTTTTTAGTTATTTCAGAGTAATTAAAAATATTTTAAGTGCAATAATATAGCGATAAGTTGAAATTCATGCCACTTATCGATCTTTTGCACGGAAATAATATAGAAGACAGTGAGATATTATTCGGTTTATATCTGTCTTACGTTAGAATGAATTATATTTGAAGAGACTTATTTCGTAATGTCTCTCAATTGCATAGATTTTTTATTTCAAAGTAATTTGTTTTGAGACTTATTTTGGAAAGTCTCTATATTGCCCTGAAAAACTGTCACATTTAGGTGAAAATTATTTAGTATTTCCTGTAAGCTGAGCTTTGCATTGGAAAATGTGAACAACTTCGAATCTTTTAATAGTCTTGTTTTTTGATTTATGTCCATATCATTGGTATTTTTTTAAATAAAAAAATGACAAGCCCCTTAAAGTAAAACTAGTCTTATTCATTATAAAGCACTTTTTTCATATTTTCACATTCGTTTTCATTCAATAAAGAATAAAATATTACTTAAACAGGAAAAGCGGCAATTTGGATCATTTTTAAAAAAGTTGTGGCCACTGCCCCCAAATATACTAAACGCAAAGCGGTTCATTTTTAAAATCCCATTCAAGTTTGCAAAGTTTCTCTTTTGGCACGTATCCTTTCATACGCCAAATAACGATTTACTCAGCTCACGAATTATTTCAATAAAATACTATCCACTGATGCCACACAAATCTCCTTTCTGCAGGCCCAGTTATTAACGTTTTCACATACCTACCAAAGTGAACAAAAAACCTCCTCACTTGAGTTACTCAGTCCTCAATGGTTCATTTCCAAAAAAAAAGGGAAGAACCAAAAATTGCCATCCACATTCAACAGAACGTTCAGCTCTCTTTCACGTGCCCCTCAATTTTTTTCTTCCCACCCATAACCCATTCATCAATTTTAATTGAAGCGAAATGGGGTCTGACATACAAACATTTAATTAGAATGTCCACTCGCAAAAGTTTTGCTCAATTAAAAGACTGTTCTTATATTTTTTTTTCGGCCCGAAATAAATAAACGAGAAACGAAAGCGAACAAATGGAACCATTTTTACGAATGGCCAGTTTTAAATGGACCAACAAATTCACCATAAACTACTACCTACCTCTGTATAAATGCACACGTGGTACCAGATGCCGAGTAATTATTATTTTATTATGCTAAATGATTATGCAAACCAGAAAAAAAAATCAAAAATAACACACATCGACTTAAATGTGTTTAATTGCCATGAAGTGGCCGCTCGTTTGCATAGTTGAGGTTTCAAAAAAAAAAAAATTAAAAAAAACATTTATGCTTTAAACACGAAGTATGCTTAATTGATCGGGGCGATGTATGGTGTGGGGAAAAAATCGAAAATAAATACATATTGACTTGTGACTGCTAAGTCCTTGATAAAAGCTTTTCGAACTTAATCCGAAGAAGGGAAGAAAATACTTCATCGTATCACCAGCACGACCGGCAGCCATAATCCGCAGCAGATACTTTCGTCGTAAATTTATCCAAGACCGACCTTTCGTTTCGTTTCGTGTACAATGCCATTAAATCCTTTGCGGATCCATTTAACCACTTATCTAAGTTGGCTTTATCCAAAAACAATCCTTAAAAATGTTTTATTACTTACACTCGAATAATTTTGTTCGGCTATCCACTGTGAAAATCGGTCGCTCCCTGATCCCTACACCGCTCTGGGTATATATCGTTTTTCCATTCAAGGTTTTAGTTACCTCTTTAGTTGTTTTGCCGTCGCGTCGACGAGGGCAAGGACTCACAGCACAGTGTATACACAGTATAGTGGAAGAAGGTTTTTGTTTTGAGAATGTAACTACTTGCTTGCTAGGGATGGACATGGACATTCTGGGTCAGCAAAACTCTGATGCTGCTCATATTATAAGTTCGTCAAAGAACCAAAACTGATACTCATTTGCGTTCAAGAACTGTGTCCAGTCCCCGAGAGAAACATCCACTGAATTGCGAACAGAGAAAAACTGGAACAATGTCCCTTCCCTGCATGGGTTGGGAAGAGCATTAACTCTCTTCCCTACTCTGTCGATTGGTCTTTCCAGTTTCCACTGTTTCCACACCCTCGGAATTTCGACATTACTTTTGGTCCGCTGCTACTTCTCAATCCATTTGATGGCATTTCCTAGGTTAGTACTAAACTCTTTTTTTCGTCGACCCTCTCCTAGAGCGTTTACAGCTTTTTTCCCCGGTTTGTCGCTGCGACTCCATGAGCGGAACGATTTAAAGCTAACTTGATCCTTATCTTTAATGATTTCGGAATAGAAAGCAAACAAAAGAAAGCGTAGACAAAACGAACGAAAAAATAAATAAAACGAAACCAAATGCGAAAGGGGACATCAACAGAGGAAGAACAAAAAAAAAAAAAACGAAGAAAAGTAAAATAAATCTTTGTTCTTGTTAAATTGAAGAAGGAAGAAATTATAGTGTCCTTTGGCATCTTTCTTTTATTTTAGAAAAAAAAAAACCAATAAAAAAAGTTTTTCCCTTCTTGTCGCATCTTTGGTCGGTGATGGTATTTGATCCTTCTTATATTTTGCTCTCTCTCTCTTGCGATTTTATTTCTTTTTCTTAACTTCTTAAACATTTTTATTGGAAATGAGATTAAATCCTTTTCTTTCTTCTTCTTCTTCTGTGGGTGGCTATCCATTGTTATCCAACCCGAGCGCAAATTAGTAATCCTTATATTTGTATGCGTTAAGGAGAGAACACTCTTGGCTACTGGGTCCTGGGCGATGGGATCAACAGTATAGACGAGTTTTGGATTCTCTTCTATTATTATCGGCATTTGTTTTTTTGTTCATTTTCGGTTGGGAGATTTAAATGTAAAATTCTTATCGGGGTAGTTAATGAAGCGATTAAATGGACTGTTGGAGGATTATTAAAGGATATTGATATGTTTTGGGGGTAGGGGGGGCATTTCCTGATGGTTAAGTGGGCAGGCTGTTGAAATGTTTGGTCGGCTTTTGTGGCTTATTAAATTGGTTGTGGCGAGTGTTGTGTTTGTCGGGATGTAAAATAAACGCGCTAATGACCTCCGCGTAGATAATTAGTTTCGGAAAATTTCAGCTTCGTTTAGGTACAACAAAATACAAAATAAAGTGCACGACTGGGTCGAACGAAACTTTTTCGTTGTTCAAAAGTTTTTTCGGTTGTTTTCTAATTTCATTAGGTCGGTGAGCAAAAATCTAAGAAGCGATGCCAGACAAAAGAAACGGTTGGTAAAATATACGAATATAGTGCTAAAAAGTATCCACTTTTGGGTTATCAAATAAAAATGTGAGTGTTTATAAGCTGAAGCTCTCAATAAGAGGCAATTGTAAAAATGTACTGTTTTATAAGATCTTATTTTACACTTACACAAGATTTTTGAGTACCTGACATGTTTTGTTCATGCTTTTATTTGGAATATATTATGTAGTGACCAGCGTCACAGGTGTCTATGATTGGAAGTACTATTCTTTATAGCTTGATATCTTTAAATACATATAAATAAAGGGTTTTCCAATGAGAGGTGTTATTGTGAATGACCCGCTATTTCGGTAGCTGTCACTTTTGAAGCTTTTATTCTTTGACATTTGACAAGTAGAAACTACGCCATTACTAAAAATGGAACTACACACGCTTCAACAACACATAGAAATTATTAAAAATCACTACAAAAATGGCGAAAATCTTGCAGTCGCAGTTCGCAAAACTAAAGTATTTCTTGGTCGTCGTGAAGCACCTTGTCGGACCGCAATACAGAAATTGGTGGACAAATTCGAGTTGTTGGAATAAGTTAGTGACTTGAAGAATAAAACCCGTGCACGTCGCTCAAGAACAACTGAGAATATTGCTGCTGTAGCCCAAAGTGTTGAAGAAAACCCAGGTTTGTCCACTCCTCGTCGTTCTTTGGAATTTGTGAATGGATTGCGCTATCGAGGGATGATCAATGATTTTTTATGGTCGGAGTTATATGGTATTGATCTGGAGTACGTCGTTTACTTTCAACAAGACGGCGCTACGTGCCACACAAGCAACGAAAGCATTGATCTTTTACGGGAAAAGTTTCCGGACCGTGTTATCTCTCGAAGAGGTGATCACAATTGGCCACCGAGATCTTGTGATTTAAAACCTTGCGACTTCTCTCTTTGGGGCCACGTGAAAGATAAGGTCTACACCAACAGCCCAGAGTCGATTCAAGACCTCAAAGATAAAATTCGTGGGGCTACTGAGGACATAGGGCAGCCACGAAGCGATTTGGTTATGGAAAATTTCATGAAAAGGATATATGGTCCTGTATGCGTGCTCGTGGTGGCCATTTGGCTGATGTTGTTTTTCATTATTAACGGCATACCTTCCTCTTTATTATGAAATAAACATGCGATCATTTATCTAAAAAAATGACATATATTTTGAATACCAAAATAACACCTCTTATTGGAAAACCCTTTTTATGTAAGAATTCAGAGATTTGTTTATGAATTTGCATTAAACCTGAATATCCCGACGGGTGTGTGTGGTGGTGCAAGTGAAGTGGAAGCTTCTGATTGTGTACGCTGCAAGTGGTTGGGATTATTTTAACGTTTAATATGGTTTAGAAAAAGAGAAAGTGGGAAATATGTGCCAAAAATACGTTATTTTTTTAGCTGGAATTGAATTTTTATTGGCATTGCCTACGATATTGAGTTTTACAAAAATATACGAACACGGTTCGGGATTGCTAATTTTTTGATAAATTATAAACGGATTATTCGGTCTGATTCGATTTTTTTGAGAGAAACTAAGTATAAAATCTTAATAAAATCTATTTTACTATCCTAAATAAGTATTTTGATCAAAATTTGTATACCGGTTTTTGTAAAATTATACAGACAAAACAAATTTTGCAACATTTAGTTTGAGAAATATTATTGGTTAACTTATTAGCTGAAAACTGGGTAAAAGATATTATTCGGGATATCTATATTACTTGAATTCTCAACTGAGAAGGGGTTTTCTAGATATGAGCTGTTTTTAGAATTAACGTTTTCGGTGATTCGAATTGAAAATTATGGACGCAATAATTTTGAAAACATATTTTACTTGAAAATTTTCTTTTAGTCAAAATAAATGCCGTTTTCAGAAAAAACCAAAGAAAACAAAATGTTTAAGAAATGTGTTTTTTTTTTTTTTTTTTTTCAAAAATCCATCGTACGGTTGCTTAGCGAAAAACTGAGTTTTCTATTCAGTTAAAAATGACCATATTACCTTAAAATTTTGTAACAATCGTATGGACCGTTTTCGAGATATGTCCAAATTTAAAAAATACCGTTCTTAATTTTTATTTTTGCCAAAAACTGAGTACGCAGTCATGTTAACCTTGCCTACATAATTTGCAGCATCAATTTTGGTTGAAATCGGTGGTGCCGTTTTCGAACAAATCAAACTGGTATGAAACTTTATATGGGAAGTTCCATTATATTGAGGTTACTTTGTAAAAAAAAGAAAAACTTCCCCGAACTGTAGGCCCCCAAACTCCAAATCCGAAGTTTGAAACAAATGCGTTCAGCCGTTTAGGCTGTAGACGATTAACTGCTTTAGAATAATTATAAGTAAATAAAAACCTACACCACCGAATGGTTAGCAAAGCAGGGATTGGATTTGCAAATTTAACCCTTTTGTCAGGAAAGTGATACATTTTTGAAACCAGGGTGGAACCGGAAAAAATAGTATTAAATCAAGCTTTATATAAATAGTTCTGTGACATTTTCAGTAACTGCATTTGAAAAAATCTTCATGAATAGACAAACAACAGAGGAACGCTTCAGTTCTACAGGAGACTCATGAGGCTCAAATTGCCATACAAGAGTGCTCTGCTTAATGAAGTCTTTGGTGAAATAATTGGTTCTTACTTGTTACTTTTCATGTCCAATGGATGCAAAATTTTCATGGAAAAACCCAGCTCTAAGTACTCAAAACCATTCCTTCACCATCAATGGGCAAGATGAAATACCGACACAAATTGCCCCAAAAGCCCCTTCTTTACTTTTCGCAAAGTTCAGCACAAGAAATGTGTTCCACAGACAACAATATTGATTCCCTCTAACCAAAGTGTTTTTTTTTTTTTTTTTGTATAGAAGGTACAATTCATCAACACCTATAAATTTGAAGTCGGCTCTCAACCGAACTTTTGTAAAAAAAAAACAGAAATGAAAAACTTTTGCCAAACTTTATCATTCCACCAGCTTTTTTCAATTGGATGTTTTGCAGAAGCAGTGCACTCTTCCTCTCTTGCCCTGGTTCCATTTTGCTGCTCTAATTTTTCAAACTCGAATAATATTATTCTCATCGTAGGTATGCGATTCAGACGTCAGACCACTCTATATAAATGTTTGAGAGACATCCGCAGCTCGCGGCACGGAACGATTAATGATTCAGAGCGCCCGGATCGTAATAGATTTTTATTTTCGTCAAGCGACGAACGATGGAAACAATAAAATCAACAAAAATAATGACAGGAAATTCCATTCCGCACAAATATTTGGAATTTTAAACATGTGCAGCAATCAGAAAGCGCATCATCCGTTTATCTCTCAAATGAATTGTATCCTGTGCGAGGAGCGACGATTCAAATACCATCTTGAGACGTGCGCTGTTTGTATACATGTGGACGTCCTTGAAAAGCACTAAAGTACCAACCGAGACTGGAGTGGAAAACATAAAACAATGCCAAAGAGGAAATGGATTTTCCAATGCGAACACTCTCGAGAGACAGCACAGAGCTAGGAAGCTTCTCGACATACACCCGCCGCCCGCCGCCCGCGCGCCTTGGGCGAGCACCAAAACAAACAAATGGCTAGATAGAAAGGGAAAATATTGAAACTTAAGACAGTGGAAAGTTGGGGGTATAAAGGAGATGACGAGGACGATTCTTGAAAAATTATTCACAGTTCCAGCTGTTCAATCTCCTTGTGACTCAACTCTGTTCATTTGTTCGACTGCACACTAAGACTGAACACTGACATCGCACAGTCTGTGCTGCTGCAGTCCTCAATGGACATAGTGTCAGTGTGAGTGTGTAGGTGGCACAACAAATGCCGTAGAAGTAGAAGATGCGCCCCTACGCTTTAAATAGAATATTTGAAAAATAACACAAAGCCGAGACTCACACAAATGACTATGGGCATAGTCCCTCGTTCACGGCGCACCATGCCCCTTTGCCACTGGTGTATGTTTGGTATGTCTGGAAGTAGTTGGATACAAATGGAGGAGGATAACAAATCTGATTGCATTCGTATAATAAATTGCATTTAAAGTTCGTCCTAATCCAAGGAGACGAATGTATCCGCATCCTTTCTTCGTCCTTCTCTATAGGTGGTAGAGCAGCAGCCACAACCATAAGACGTACATCTTCGGACGCACGGAACACAGGAACGACTGTGGATGGACGTGCTCGACGATGTTATCCTTCATGCCACATCGACTTTGGAGACTCGTTCAGAACACCAGGTGTTGTTGTATGCGGTTGTGGATTATTAGCATAAATAAATAAAATAAAATAGGACCAGGTTCACCTGTTTGCATTGAACGATGATGATGCTCATGATGATGGTGGTCATGATGATGATGCCACATTATTTGTGAGACAGCCGGCTGAATGCGGTGCCACAGAATGAGGCTGCAAGAAATGAGAACATTTAGTTTTATTTTCGGAAATTACCGAACCAAAGCGTGCGGGATGAATTGCGGATTTAATACCAACGACAAGGATCCCCCGGCCGACAATATTGTTCGCAGTCATACTTACATATGTATAGCTGGGGGTGTTTTATTTGCGTGCCTTTGATTGGGTACTTGAACGCTTTTGTCCTTTATCTGTGGGGGACTATGGTATGGATAAGTAGTTGGTAATGACTGGAAATTATATCTGGCGAACATAATAACATCTTGTTTGACAGCCGGCGAATGTTGATTAATTACATTTCGCTGCGAGATAATCCTTCGTTAAATCCAAGTGGTCTTTGAAGAGAATAAATACATTTTTCGGACTCGTGCTTGTCTTACAAATGATTTTACTATTCGGCATTTTAATCAGGAAGTTACTAGAGCCTAAGACACTTTAACGGATACGAGTAGCACCGATCATGACGGTCTTAGAGCAGGTAAACTTTGTGATTAGATGACATAAATGACTATAGCAAAGTTGAGGTGAATCGTGCCTACATTAATTGTAAGGTATACTTTTTGGTACTACCTGCCTACGTCTCCAAGTTCATGACTTGCAACTAGGTAGTGATGGTGCAATAGCTTTAATTAACTTGTAGGGAGGCAGAAATGGACGGTATCGGTAGATTATACTGAATCAACTCATTTTCAAAGCTTGAGTAAAGCCCGGTGAATGCATTTTAACCATCGCTGGGCCATAATCACGGGAAATGTGATTATATATTATTGGCAGAGTCATCAATTTCCATACATTACATTGCCTAAACAAATTGCTGTCAACGTTCGTTGAAGAATGGTTCGAAATCTACCTTGGAGAAAACAGATTGGTTGATTTAATGGCCACATTCGCAATTTCCGAACATTTGTTGGATCATCTAAAAGCTATACCAAAAATGCAATAACTTATCAAAGATTTATAGATCTGTCCGCTTGCCAGCCACTTACTATAACTGAGAATTATAGCTAAACAAATTCCCTTTATTAAAATAAGTATTAAGAGCAATCTCATTTCGGATGCATCTTCACAATCAGGGCCGGACTTAGAGGTCTTTCAGTCGAGTTTTTCAATAAATAATTCTCTGTGAAACCAACTTAATTCTTTAAACAAACATTTATAAATATAATCAAAAACAAGAATTATACGAAACTAAATTTTTAAGACGAAAAATCCTTGATGATTTCGGTAGTAAATGGCAACTGCTTATCAGGGTCATTATCTAGGCTCCATGCAAAAACAACCTAAGTGCACTTAGTATAGTTTTGAGTCAGGTATCCATATCAACTTTTCTTTTTCAAGTTATAGGATAATGCCCTATGCGAACATAATAATAATTAATAATTAGTTGGCGCAACAGGTCCGAGGGACCCAAGGCCTAGCTTCTCACAACCATTCGCTTTGTGTGAGTTTCATTTTTGGAACGAATGGAAGGGATCTACAATTTTATCCCGATTCCAAACGGCTAATTGAGAAGCTCTTTCAAGACAGTTATACTCATAAATGTTGAACGTTATTGGAATGTCTGATCAAACATCTGAGAGTATAACTGTCTTTGTTGTAGTATTCTTTTGCATGGAACTTTTTAAAGTATATTTCTTTGTGTAGAAAAAAAAAAAAAAAAACAATATGACACCAAAGTGTATCTTTGTATAATTTAAAGCGAATTTTTTTGAAGTGTTGCTGAATTTTAAGTACAGGAGGAATTTCGTTCAGTTGATTTCATGATCTAAATTTGTAAAGAAGTTTCCTTTGAAAGCAACGAAAATATGGATTCAAGGGCAAGAGAAAGGTTTGATCTTTTAGGAAAAATAAAATAAAATAAAAACTCTAAGTTTTCAGATTAAAACTATTGTTTTAAAAATTTAAAGAATTAGGTACCTTTACCTTAATAATTCTCTTGAATTCTAAACTTCATTCGTAGTTATTTAAAGGCAATTCATCAAAATTCGTTACCCTGCATAGTCTTTTGAGGAAACAGATTTGGTGGCTAGATCGCTAATTATTTTTAAGACATTCGTTGGCCAATGTATTCATTTAGTGGTTAGTGTGTTGGACTACTAAGCGAGGGACTCAGGTTCGAATCCCGCAAAAACCCAAATTCCAACTTAGGGTTTTTTCCACTGCGCCGCCTCTCGCGAACGTCTGACAAACATCCGAGAGTATAACTGTCTTAAGAGCTTCTCAATTAGCCGTTTGGAATCGGCATAAAATTGTAGATCCCTTCCATTCGTTCCAAAAATGAAACTCACACAAAACGAATGGTTGTGAGAAGCTAGGCCTTGGGTCTCTACAGACCTGTTGCGCCAACTATATATACTTCTTTTGAAAAATAATTTCCAGATATTGGTAGTATGTATACGAGCCGTATAATTATTTTTCTCTAGCCCACCAAGAAACTAATTTTAGCCAGTTCGATACGACCAATCCATTTTTACTTAAATCGCTATGAGTACCTCAGCAAACGGGGCAAAATTTTTCTAGTTTTTGTGGAATAAAAAGAAAAATATTGTTTTTCTTATAAATCAACTTTGGGACCGATAAATCGCCGTGAACGACAAGGGGCAAAGAATTTGCTGAAAACCAATATATTTGGGGACCGCATTGTCCAATAGTCATCAGCCTTGACTAAGGCTTGGGTTTCCTAACTGGGCTCCACTTTACACATGACATCACAAAAAAGATTCACAATCGGCAGTTACTGATGTTCATTTGGCTAACGAAAGCGACTTGTTTGTGACACAAAATCCTTGAAAAATTACAGTTCTAAATACATAAGGCTAGTGCGGGTCTTCAAGGATCTTCAAATGAACTTCTAGTAGTTCGGCAAATTAGGAGCGTGAAAATAATTTTGTCAAGATATCGTTCATCATTTTTAAGTGCCTTCTTGAGCACAAAAAAAATATAAGATGAAAATACTGTCTTGTGTAAGACCCTTCGAAAGGCGATCTTAAAGAACAAACTCTTTCAGCTTAAAATTGAAAAGCGAAGATCGTTCGAAGGGCTATGCAAAATAGTTAAAGCCGATTTTCCACTATCAGAGCAAAGCTTCAACTTCGAACGGAAGACATTAAGCTTGCTTACATAGGAGGCAAGCAACATGCTTAACAAGTTTATAAGCTCGCCTCGCTCGCTTGTGATTGCGAAAAATATTTCTAAGACATACTAGTCTGTGCGATCGATATACACACTGTCACGGAAACATTGCTGAAATGTAGTAACTGCGAGCTTAAACTGCAACCAAAAATTTCTACTTGGGTTTGGGTTACTTGAACTTTTTCAAAACCAAAGCAAAAGCCAGTGTTCAAATATGGGAAACAGAAGCCAAAGTCATCTTTGAATAGAGTGCCTCATGATAACGCCTATAGGTTTCCAGAGGTGTAGTTCTAAAAGATTTGTGCCAAACGACAGTTTTCAATGTTTGATTTAAAACTTTTTCGTTATCTCGTAGCAGCCATAAGTGTCACTGTCAGCACATTAAAAAAACATCGTGCTCCGTCAGCTCAAAGCCACTTCAGACAAAACCAAAAAATTGCCAAACTGGTTCCCATTATCTTTCGCAAAAGACGTATAATTTTAAACATCATGTTTGAGTGTGACTTGCAAGCAGCTTTTGTAACAAAAGTTCACAGACCTTGCCTTTGCATAATTTATTTGCATACACTCCATTAAGCGTGATTACATTGTAATACTTCACATTGAATTAACAAAACCAACACAATCTACGTATGGCCCAAGGAAGTGATGACGAACCCCACATTTGTTGTCGGAGCGCCCAAGGAGCTGTCGTCTTTATGCCTTTCTCAGAATCCCAAAGTAAAAGATTCACCAGAGATTTTACGAACACACGCACATTACGCTGTATGAATTTTACATTGTTATTCGAGCAGTCATTGCACGCAGGCAGGCCTGACTATAAAACAAAATTTCACAGCGGATTATTCCAACAAACCTTAACCCGACGATTTCCATCCCCACCCACTTCGGAAAATTTACACCATTAGCGAGAACAAACTGAAGCATTTTTCTCCTTCCAAAATCTAAAATCAAAGCAAACCGTAAGCACATTGTATCCTCTAAAGCCACTCCTGTACCGCAATTTCTCATACGTAAGGAGAAGAAAATAATTCAAAAAGGGATACGAACAAGAAAAATTTTTAAAAATAATTCAGCCACCCAACCACCACCGCACCAAAGAAACCAAATAATCTTTTGAGGGTGTTGCTCCTTAAAGTATACCTTCAACCATGAAATTCAAGGATATCCAACCTACTCGTACCTACTCCAATACTTCAAAAAGGGTGAACCCGTCCGAATGCTGTGAGCGGAAAACAAAGTGCGAAGGGCGGCTGCGGGCTAACCACCAACAAAATTTGAGGAAAGACGACACGACAAAAGTCCCCAAAACGTAGCTCACTGCAGAAGACTGAACAAATTTACTTGAGAAAGACAGCACACATACCAGCGCAGTGGTGATTTAACGAGAATAACACGAACAATAGGTTGGCGCTTATGGAATCCGGAACCGGGTACAGTGCGAATATAAACCGGAGAGACAATGACTTCTGCCAGAGCCAAGAATCACACGCAAGAAACTCAAGATCTATATTCCTGTACGCTGCTGGTGCTGGGGTGAAATCAAGTTTAAAATTTTTGCTTGAATTCCTTTACTTGCCAAGGACACCAACAACTCTAACGAATGGGTAAACGCTCCCCGGGCGATATATACTGGTACGAGCGAGTTACATTATACATGTGTGTAGGACATCTTGTATAGTTATGGCAGAGGAGAGAGGAGTAGCATTTGTCCTCCATCTTCGCGTCCGCATATCGATGTGAACAGAAGAACATCATTGGTACTTGTCGTCCTTTTGTCTAGCGAGGATTTAATAAGTTATTTTTGTTAACAAGAAAAAATAGGATGTGCGACGATGGAGTCTGGGGGAAATGAATTGCGAAACTCGAATAGAAAAAGCACGCCTTGTGGTTGTCGTTCCAATCTATATTCCTGCCGTGAAGCGGGACGCTGTATGGGAGATGGAGAGTAGGTATACTTGCTCAACTGCCAGGCTATGGCAATTTTCTTTGTCGCAAATAATAATTAAATCGGGGATCCCAAACTCGGTTGGAGTTGTTTTTGTAAAAACAGAAAAAAGGGAAATTTCGTCGGCCATTGGGGACTGTATGAAAGTCAGAGCTGGACTAGTATATTCAACTGAGTCTTCTGTATAACTTCGAATCACAGTCTGCTGGAGTTATCTTACACATTCTCGAGGAGGTAATGCCTTCGAAGAAGATTCTCTAACACGACGAACCTGAAGACAATAGCAACAGCATAGCCTTGTCGGCGTAACTTACCGAAGAAGTGAGGTTAAGATGAGTTCATCATGGAGAGGACTTATTTCGCTAAATTCAGTCCACAGTTTCGTCAACAACTAGGATGGCAAATATGTAGGTACCTTAGGTCTTCAGCTACTCCGATTATAAGAAGCTGAACTACGTATTTTTTAGGACTAGTCAAGGTGCTGAAAAAGAGTATGTGGCGGGTGGACGGAAAAAGTCCCCAAAAATAGAATGCTGGGTAACTTATAATATAAATGAGACCCGCGGATCCTCGAACAATGAATTCGAGAATCAGAAGCAAACATGCTCCGCGAGTAAGCTAATCAGCAAATAACTCACGAAACGAAAACAGATCCACACGGGCATCGGACACAGCCACCAAACACATCTCTTTACATTCTGAGAGAAAAATGCACTCAAAAAGATTAGTATTTTATGGCGATCGACGGTATTCGCCAGAAAATTTCTATCTTGGCATACAGAAGCTTTATGAGAGACTTAAGTTACTGGCTGCTGAAATTAAGACTGGAGTGCGGCCACTTAATAAACAGACAGAACATTTCAAGACACATCATGAAGAGAGAAGGCAACAAGGTAGGAAGAAAACTGATATCCAGTCTATGAAGTTCCATCCCAGCAGCCCAGATAGAATAGGCCTGCTTATCTTAAGGATGCTTATGACCGGCGGGACTGATGGCTTATTACCAGTGCAGCTCTTCAAACACGAAGTCGACATGAACAGATCATCAACCAAATTAGGGCTAAGATCAACTATCATCTACGTTAGGAACAGTCTACAAAAAGTAGGGGAGAGGGGACAGAACGGTTCTTGTTATGCCCAGTTTTATTTTCAACAGTCAAAGATAATTAAAAGCCTAATTTGTGAATGCACCCCTTTTTTCAAAGACAGAGTCATGTTGGTTTCAGTTTAATTCGTTATCATGAAAACACTCAATTGGATTTATGAAGAAAAAAAAACCGGCCAAGTGCGAATATCACTCGCGCACCGAAGGCGCCGCACTTCTTTAGAGTTGGAAATGCGAAAAAACAACAAACAGCAAAATGTGTGGATGAGATTGAGTATCCATTGGAAAAGTTCCAATGAGATTGAGTAGAGGTGAGTATTCATTGAAATTCCAATTGGAATCGATTAAGAGAACACACCAATAAGGAATGAAAACTGGTTAAAAGGAGCGTACTTTGTAATAGTGATCGACAGATTTTTGTAAATATCTCTTAAAATATTAACTTTTCCGCAAAACAGTCTTCGGCACATATATAGCCAGGACATTGATCTACAAAAAAGGTCAATGTCCATTTTTCTGTAAATCAAGATGTAAAAAGCTTTTTTGCGAATGAAATTTTTTTTTTCCCCAAATCACTTATTACTCTAAAACCAGTCGATGCATCGGTATTTGTCATTTAACTAGAGGTCATACCGGATGTTGTGTGCAAATTTCAGCCTTCTACGTCAGTTAGTTTCTGAGATAGACTGAGGACAGACGGACAAAAGCGAAACCAATAAGGTTCCGTCTTCTCCCTCTGGGTACGGAACCTTAAAAAGGTAGAACAATTCTTGTTTGTTTGACAGCTCCGTGCAGCGCGAAACCCGGTTTAAGACAGTTTTCAATCCTGAACAAGCAAATGAACTTGTAGAACATTTGCTAGAGTTTCAAAAGGAATGTCAACTCGAGACGAGCATTAGCTTATGAGCTGGCGGAAAAATTTAAATATTCAGTCTCGTCTTTTGACAAAGAGAAATGAATGTCTAGAAAAATATGTAAAGGGTTTTTCATGAGAGCGCTACAAAGGTTTTTTTAAATATTTAAAACCAAAACGGTTTTGGATGTCAATGAAATTCGTTATTCCTGTGAAAGTACGTTCGATGCCATTATGTATGGAACTCGATTTCTTTTGCATGCTGCAGAAGTCCAGACGCTGAACCCAATTTTCGACGGCTTTCAAGCATAAATAGGCCGATACTGCTGCAATTTCATGTTCGATATTCGTACGAAGTTCATCAATCGTCGCTGGCTTGTTGGCATAGACCATAGATTTGACGTAGCCCCACAGGAAATAGTCTAACGGCGTCAAATCGCACGACCGAGGCGGCCAAGCGACTGGACCATTTCGTGAGATAACACGTTCTCCAAACTTGGTTCCCAATAAATTGCTTGTGACATTCGCTGTGTGGCTTGTGGCGCCGTCCTGTTGGAACCACATGTCGGCCCATAAACCACACCAGGGATGCCCAACGCTTGAGAACGACGTGTGAGAGACACATTTGGGCTTTCTTCAACTGAAGCCTCAGCGGCAGCAATATTCTCGACACTTCGGGCACGGGAACATTTTGTACTGTGCCTGTGGATTCAAATTTGTCCACTAGACGCTCAATTGTCTATCTGCTAGGATAATTATGACGACCATAAATTGTACGTAGCGCTCTTAACGTTGAGGCCACTGACTCCGAATTTCGGTAGTAAATTCCGTTGGAAACAATGGGTGGTTCCGCTAGTGGGGTAAAATGGGTATTGAGGTTCTGTTGTATTTTCCGAAGTAGCTCAATACTCAATACTTCTTGAACTATAATGATCCTTTACCAGCAAGGATTATATTTGTATTTGCAAAAGGTTGTCTTCGAACCTTATGAATGTTTAAGAAGTTATGAATGTATAAAACTTAAGCGGTCAACAGCATATCATGGGCCAACAGCTTAAAAGAACGAAAAACGCTGAGAAATATCATAATGGCAAAAAGAAAAGTTTTCGGTTACAGGTAGGACTGTTGCTCTCGAATTTATCGGCTTACGTGATAATTCTTTTTTGCCCTCCCCGTTTGATTTAAGAATTCATGTATTCTGTATCAACTTATCTCGTGCAGAATTTGCAACAGGGAGGTAGGGAAAGAGCGCTATCTTTGTCAAACAAAATTGTTTTCGTAAGACCACCATATTATATTGGGCCCAAGTCAAAGTTTTATGGATATAGCCGCATGAAACCCTAGTCCTATGTAGGTATGTTTTTATTCAACACCCAGGCCTCCCCATAAAGACACAGCTCATCTGATACTCCCCCACCCTTGTCAATCGTTCATATTTATAACGAAAACATGTCAAGCCAGACAAAAACGTGAACAGATTTCCAATCGGTAGCACAGCACGTTCTTGACCAATTCCTGAATGCACATTGACGGTGGCGACAACATTGATGAGACTGGGAACACGAGATCGTTTCGATGGCTGTATAACTACGAGCAAACCACCCCCTCGCCTTCCAGTGCATCAGCGCACAAGTGCGTCATGTGTGTATGTTGTGGCATGTTAATTTGTTAGCACGTCAATTGCACACAACATGCGAAATATTCTATTTCGGTTCAACGATTATTACAATTGACAGCTAAATCAACCAATGATGTCGTCCCCGCTGTCCAGTGCATTCGCACGCTACCCCACCCACTACTGAAGTGCAAATTTCTGATGAGTGAAAGCTTACCGGCTCCGGCGAGTTGTGTCGTAGCTCCATGCATCATTCTTTCGCCTCGAAAATTGCCTGCTCTCAACAGAAGTCTTTCTGCTCCTCCTGAAATAGGAAACAACACAGCAGCGCCCTCCTGTATTTGCAGAGAACACATATTATTGTTTGTCCTTCCTTCCGGCAAAATGGAACAACGAAAGAAAAAAAAAAAAAACCTCGAAACATGTTTTTTTATATCCCTCCATAGAATACGACACAGAAAAGGGTAACTAAAGTCGGAAAAGAAATTTTGTGCGCATACACGAATATACCTTGTTGTCTTTTGTAACCCTGGGGAATAGCCGGGTGAAAACGTGCACATAAAAGTTCTATACAAATCCATCACTTATCCTACTCACATAATAAAATAAATAATTCAATGACCTATGGGCGTTGGCCCGGATTAATTGGACATTAGGCAGACCTTTGTGTCATTCTTTCAATAAACCGAAGTGAACGAACCAAATGTTAGCATTTCATGTTCCCATGCATGAGTCGCTTACGTGCGGCGTTGTCCGGAGGGGAGCGTCAGCATCAGCGTCAAAGTTGGGTCCATCGTCCACCATAGTTCGCCGAGTTCTAAATTAGATATATAGCAAGTTGTGGCCGTGGAGTGGAGCTCTACAGAGCACACACTTCTACAGAAGGAACAAAACTATAATTATTATTTGACGTGTGAAAGTTTGGCGAAGATTCGATTTAATCGAAACGAAGTAGAAGAGGATGTGCCCGAAGCCGCACAGTTAATTGGATTTCTTCTTGACCCATATTAGATAAATTGCTCTTGTGGTACACTCGAAAACATGTTTTGCCGAGTATCAAGAAAAAAAAAAAAATGCTTTCTTTTGCGACAGCTACTGTTTAGGAAGGGCCGGGCGTAAAATTAATGAACATGTGTGGGACGGATAGGGGCAAGGTTTTCCTTTGTAAACTTAGGAATGCTGAATGCAGAATGTGTACTTTTCAGTTTTAGCCACAAGGAGGATTCATTTTGGCATTTTTTTATAATAATATGTACATAAAAGAACATGCGAAATAAACTCAATTTTTTTTCTCCCCTTTGGCGGAAGGTTCACCTACCGTAAATATTTATCCAACCAACTTACGCTGCACATTTAATTGCGCTTGACCTCATCCTTGTTCTACTAAATTATTTAATTTCCTCCCAACAAATTCCAATCCAAAATAATTGCAACCAACCAGAACTATAGAACCTAAGCCAACCCGTGATAAGTCATCTCCTGATAATCTATATTTACCTGCCAACAGCCTGTCTCAGGATATACCAGAAACTCGAACCAAAAAAAAAACAACAACAGCCAGAAACAAACTTTGCACTCAACGCCTACGCTATAAGATTGCTACCAACTAAACTTCTTGCCGGCTGTGTAGGTAGTATATCCTTTCAATTCAATCGTGTACGCGCGCCGGAGATAGAAAACGAGTTAAAGCGGAAATTGTATAATTCCAAAACGACGATGACAATCATTTGAATATATATTGGTGAAAAGTTTTTGCCTCAGTTGTGTGAAGAATTCTTTTTTCTTGCTCCTCTTATCCGCCATAAGTTTTCCATAAAATTCCAAAGGAAAGGCAAAAGGAGTAGGTACAACAGAAAAAAAAAAACTGAAATCCCACAGGAATTATTCTAAGGAGGATATAACTTTTATGATAGTTTATCGCTGCATATATCTCACAAAAGAAAAACGAAGAAAAGAATAAAACACGGGACAAGAAAAAGGCCAACTAAGTGTGCATCCTGCCAACTCCTTGAGGAAAGCACCTGGCAAATTAAAGGAAGCAGTTTCCGGAATGAAGTATTTTATAGTTGTCCCTGTCCCCGAATAAAAAAAAAAAACAGAACCACGGAAAAAAGAACACGGATTCCACCGAAGTACATTGTAAAGTGGTGAAGTTGTGGTTGGCAAAAACTACAAAACTTGCCACACTATGGCGTAGTAATGGAGAGAGAGAGAGAGAGAGAAAGATCGAGAGCCAACAGCCAAGAAAAAGAAACAAACCTGTTTTGGTGAGTGGCGAGGGGACAGCAGCCAAACAGCTACAGCTAATAACAAAGCGACAACAAGATAATGGAGGCAACGAAGTTGACCAAAAACAAAAGTTACCCCAATGAAAAGCGGGTGCAAATTGCAAGCCATGAAGAAGAAAAAAAAAATGGTTCCTAGAAAGGATACTCTCGCCTTGGAGTGCAATTTGTGGCGAGAGTAAACGGTGCACCTGTCACATTGGGAATTGGGATTTCCTGTTTCAGGTGTAGCTACTCTTTGGGGTATGTTGTAATTTTTGATGTGTATGTTGTGGGACTGGAGGAAGGACTCCTTGCCCGTATAACTTGTTGCGCGCCACTTCTTTTGCAACCAAAATGTTGGTGGTTAGAATTCTTGACTATTGCGAACAGTTCACTACATCCACTTTATCAGTGGGAATTTTTTTAAAGTTTTTTTTTATTAATTAAGTTCCAAATTGTGTCCGCAAGTGTTAAGGTAATTTGAAACCTTTGATATATTCCTTGAGATCAATGTATTGAAAGCGAACAAATATTCAAGGACTAGGTAGGCTATGGTAGCTACCTTCAGCTCAAAATATGAACTTGGTGCAGCATGTCCGTATCTCACCCTATGCGATGCTGAAGGCTCCTGATACCCACTCTTCCCGAAAGTGGGTCAGTGGAAAAAAGTATCAGATAGGCACATTTCATAAAACCTAGAAACTACTTAGCTGCTCTACAACTTGTTGCCGAATCCAAACTGAGAAGCTTCCTCAAGACGTTCACAAGGAATCGAAAAAAACCCTTACGTGATTTTCCGGCCTTCGAGCCTGACCTTGCTCAGTGATTCGGTAAGTAACCAATGACCTTCTATGCGCAACTAACAAGGGTTTTATTGACAAAAAGCTGTTTAGTGCAGTCAAAATTTTCATGCCGAAAAGGCCTTCTATCGTACCTACATACCTGTATGTTGTTGGGTTTTACAGGGAAGGTGGCTCTACCAGTCCTTCTGCGTTTTTCAGCAGGAAAGAGACAAAAAGTTGATGATAGTCATACTTGGTATAAGAACCATTTTAAGAAATCGCAAGGAGGTCGTTTGACATATAAGCACTTGTCAAGCCTGCCCCAGCATTGACAATTCTTTGCAGACTGGGAGCCGCTGTAAATTTTCTGAGTGCATCCAATCAGCCAGAGGATTCCAAAGTATATTTTTTGTCTTCATCTAAGTAGGAGCTCTGTAGGTACAATTTCCGACAAAAATGTCTACTGCAGGCTTATCATCGGAACTTTTCGAATACGATTTTTAAGTTGAACGCATATTTCAAATCATATACAGATACAACTACAGGTGAATGGAAAAACTTCCAACATCTCGGACAATAGAATCACGAACTTATTTGGAAACCCTTTCTACTTGGGTTTGTCGAAAACTCATCACGCGGTCTTAGTTGGGTCGAACAATCTTGGCTATATCTGCCATCTGGAAGTGGGGCAAACAAGTTATTCAATTTAACTGCAGGCTCATTCAGCCGCGTATTCGGGTTCCTTTGACAAAGATTAACGTCCCAGGCACAACTGGCTTGGATCTGGTCCACCCCGTCGCTGGTGAATAATTGTTGATGCCAATAAAGCTGGGTTTTTTCAAAATATCTTTCAAATGCGATGAATTAAAAATTGTATACGTATTGGGCAGGTAGCTGTAACTTGATGCGGTCACAAATCCATACAAACCAACCGGCGAACAATTTTATTTCATTCTCTAATAACTAGAATAATATTCTTTCTTGCTTTTCCATGTTGCTTGAATAATTTTTAGTCATAAAAATAAATGTTTCCCAATGAATATGATTTAAAGCATGCTAAGTTGAAAAGTTCTGTAAATGAGGAAGACTTTATTTTAGCCTGAAGAAGGTATAGGAGAGCTCCTTTTCTTAAAGATGGCTGAGATCAAGTGGTAGGTATGTTTCGCTTTCAGATTAAAACAGGTACTTGGATGTCATAGCGAACTTGTGTACCCAAAAGTGCTTCTTAATGCTGTAATAAGGTTTACTCCCCTGTCCACAAGCGTTTTTGTGACTTCAATTATTTTTTAAAAACTGTCAAAACAATGAAAAACAGATTAACAGAGGTTCTGGCTTAGCAAAGCGGTTTCAACGAAAAAAGGTCTCGTCGGTCTTTATTTGCTCTTTTATCAATTCGTACAAATTTAGTACTTCGGATAGTTGTTTAGAATAAAACGATGTTACCATCTTCATATTTTTACGAATCAACATTATGAAAAATTAATTAATTCATATAATTAATGTGAAGCACTAACAACCACACTTACTTACTTCCACTTATTCAGATGCCCGCCCATAAAATATTGTGCTTCATCCCTTTAATTAACTTAAAGCCGAGAAAAAAACCCACCCAAAAAAAAAAATACCTACTACTCCAGAGGAATTTCTACAAAATTCTCTTACACCCAAAAATTGTTTGGCATCGAAATCACTGAAAAAAAATCGAACCCCAATACGTTTTAATACACCATTACCTACCTTCTGTCCGAAGCCTTCCGCATAAGTGCATTTTGTCGTAAACACCCATGAATTCCGAAAAATGATTCCAACAAACAAAAAAGAAGAGGAAAAAAAAAACCTCAAATTAAATAAAGTGATCATATCTCGATGGAAGGCGACAAGTTATTTATATTCCACCTCGAGTAACTCCCATAAAATTGAATTAAACTGTTCATTTAGCGACGACACAAAAAGTGTCACCATTTTCATCTCTGAACCGCCTACCGTTACCGTACCGACAAATGCGACTCAAACGGCTAGAGAGAGCAAACAAAAAATTAAGTACTGAATCCACGTTGCCGTGCCGCACTCTTTGGCAAACTTTCAACTACCAGCTTTGCGGAATCAGTTTCCCAAAAAAAAAGAACCTACAGAGAAAGGACAAACAGAAGGATGCTAACATGAATAACTACCGAGCTGAGTATAATTCCGTAATAAAAATGGGAGTCTTTCTTACGTATATGGGCTGCAGCACCACGTCGACGTCGACGACGAGCAGGACGTCTTCGTTTCGGCCTCTGAAATTCGAATTAATTTGCAAGTTTAATCAGTTGGCAGGTGTTTTCATTTGTTGTTGCTCTGTCTGGTGCTCAATTTAAGAAATGGAATTGGCAGCCGGAACGAAGAGTCTGTGAAATTTTGCCCAAAATGTTGTTATTGTAGGAAAAGTGGATTTCATTGTTTTGTAATGTTACGAGTCGAGATTAAAGTGGATACTACATCAGAGGAGCTCTATTAATTTGAAGGAATTTATAGTCGAAAAAGTAAGAGTATTGTTTGTTGTTGTTTCTGCCAGAGAGCCTTCCGAGAAGATTGTGTTTTTATTAGTCATTTCCTGGTTCATGGCGAAATTTGAAGAAAAAAAACATTCATTCTTTTCATGTGCTAATGAAGTAGTCGAATATTTGATGAGGCACAGAAGGCGTATAAGCTCTTAAGTTTAAATTAGATTCCGGAAATAAATCAATCGAATGTAAAGACGTACGGTCCTTTACTTTAACCTTGCTGAACACGGAGGCTGTGGAGAGCAGCATTGAGTTGTCTTGTCATCTTATACAAAGTGATGTAAATTGATTTTGCTGACGACTTCCGTAGAAATAGAATTGACAGCGATTTCTAATTACTGCAGGGATTAAATAAGAATTGTGCACCAAATCGAAAAAGCTTTGAATTTGTATAACCATTAAATATGTATGGAGGGTGACTCTCACTAGTGAAATGTCAGTTCCATACAAGCTCTGCCCACAAAATCTTGGTTTAAAGCGATTAAAAGTTGTAGCAAAATGCAAACCATTTTGGATTTCTCCATAGAATGATGATGACACCTATTGGTAGATTTCCTAAGTCAAGTTGTCAACAATAAATGGAAGCTAACAAAATTTAATAGAAAAATATTATTCTAATACATTTACTGCCCACTAAACTGCACATTTTTCGTATATTTATGGCGAAAGAGTTTTCTTCCACTTTTGCATATTTATATTTAATCACAAAGTTTTATGAACGTTTTTTAGAATTGTCAAATGATATTTTGGATATATTCATAACTCTGGCCCCGAGTCGTCTGAACGATGAAAGAGCTGCAGGACAAGAGAGCTATTGACCAAGCTTACTTCCTTATTCAACTTTTATGACGAAATTCATTCTAAGGGGGAATTGGACTTGTAGTCTTTAATTCTGAAGGGGTTGTATAATGTATACTATAGTAGAGCTAATGTGAATAAGCGAAGAGAATCATTTCGACTTTAACGAATATTACTTTGAGTAAGTAGTTAAGAAGAAGGAGCAGTATAAGCACACAAAGTTTATTTAAAAAAATATATATTTCCAAAGTAAGTGGACAGCGACACCCTTGAAGTAGAGTGTGCGGCGAAAAAAATTACCGGGCTATTTTCGAGGATAAAATAAATGTAGGAGTTATTTTAAAATGCTCTTAAATAAAAATGTCTAACATCTTTGGAATAATTTTTGTTTATTAAAAAAAGCGAATGCCAGCTTCATTAGGAGAAACTTTTTTTTTGTAATACCTAGTCCCTCTGTCTATAAATTTTGTACACAATTTCATCAAAGTTGCGTAAAATGTGAATTCTTACAAGATGGTTTCAAAATGTACCATATAATATGTTGAATTAATTGCCGCATACTTTTGCATTCGGAAGACCAAATTTAAATGTTTTTCTTTCAAATTCGAGTTTCCTACTTTTAAGTGGTACATAAAACAGGTTATGCCCAAAACACATGTGCAGAATTCACTGCGCAACAAGGTTAGAATACCTACACACGTTTATATGGATGCAGCACATGTCTCTTTTCCTAAATTGGCTGCAGAATTCAAGGGTACCAAAACGCAGAAGAAAATAAATTGCAATTTAAAGTATTTGGCATCACCGCCTTTTGACACTTCTGATCACGTTTGTTTTGGTTTTAAACACATCAGCCGATGCAATGTATGTCAAACAAGTTTCTGCACATCTCTTTTATTTGCAGCACTGCACTCGAGCTGCGTCCAGAATTTGTGCACTTGTGTTTTGGACATTAAAAAAATTATTATAAAAAGTTGTGTATTCAGTGTTGCCGAAAGTACTCCCATATTGTATTGTACTACTTTTAACACCTCCGTACTCCCGTACTCCTCCTTTCACATTCGTACTCCTATTTTTTTAAAAACCTTAAACATCTTAAACTTCCAGCAAGCTGCAATTTCAACCTCTATAAATTTAATTCACTTCAGATTTAATGCAATTTGCCAGCACTTTTATCTTCCAAACTGTCGTCAAAAAGGGAATTTCCCTAGTTTGCTTTTGTTTTTTGTTGGCTTATGCAGCGCTGCCGAAAGTACTTCAATAGGAGTATTGTACTCCGGTACTCTCCATCGGTAAATTGTACTCCAATTTTTAAATATTTAGAATTGATCTATTTTTACTTTGACTTGACATTTCTCTACCTAGTAAATTGCACAACAAATTTTACTTTCTGAATGCTTCATTAAAATTGTTTTGGTGTTCGATTTTGTTCCAATTGCGGATCCTGGAAATTGTTTTCACTGACAAACACTTATTTTGATAGTAAGTGACTGAATAATAAACACCAGATTAGAGAGACTCTACCAATGCAACATGGCCGCCACAGGCTTCCAACATCGAAACCGTTCTATTTGACAAATTTACGTTCTGTACTCCCCGGTACTCCCCATAAAGTTCTATTATGCTCCCCAACGAAAATATGAAACGGCATCGCTGTGTGTATTTTTCTGGGAGGTCTCAGATTCATCTGGGGAGAAATATTTTGACCGTCTTGCAACTTTGCTACTAAAAAAAATCTGGGGTGGGAATCTGTAAAAAAGAGACACGAAAACCAATTTCGGATTTCAAAAAACGAAAGAAATCACGCGAAGACGAATATTTGCTTCATGTAACTGCTTTCGTTTTCTTCTTCTCCTTCGCAAGGGCTTAAGAAACGGTGTGACAAAAAAGTTAAGGTTTGAGAAACTTTATATATCAAAGATGTTGTTTTCACGGCTAACATCTGACCGCTAAATATAAAGAATTAAATATTTCGTTTGTTGATAGATACTTTGGTCGCAACAAAACTTGTATAAACGAATACAAACTGGCTATTTTAATTAATAACATTCTTATAGGACGTCAACAACAACACAAACGCAACAAAATTTTATAATCGAGTGGATGGATAAGTATCCTTTCTTTCACAATGCTCAGAGAAGAGATAAAAAAATGGGAACAGATTTAAAAATAATATTAGATGAAAATTGGGTGCCAATAAAAAAATACTTCACAATCCTCCGCACCGTTATCATCACTTGCGCTTGCTATTAATAGATATTTCACCAGCATATTTTGTGTTAAAAAAAAAACTATTCACAACCACTAACTAAACAACAAAAGTTGTTTCGAAAGGTCAAACAAATAGCATGCGCTGTATTCCTTTCGCATGAAACGAAAATGCCTTTCGTTTTTGGAGTTACATGAAGCAAAGAAAACGAAAACGTCAATAAATAGCATTCGCTTTTTTTGCTTTCGCGCAAATGAAATTTCAATTCGTTTTCGAAGTAACATGAAGCAAAACGTTCGTTTAAACGAAAACGATTGAACGTTTTCATCTTACAGAATCCCACCAATGTTATATTTTTCCGTCTGTAAGGTGTTTGACTGGAATAGATTAATAAACTATTGCGCGAAATGGACTCCGGGTTTCACACTTGCGATGTCGCGATTTAATGATAAGATCTGTTTTATCTTGTCGGCTCTGCAATACGCTATCAATACGCTTCAAAGAACGTGAAACGAAACCAATGCTGAAGGTATCCTACTAAAAGAAGAGCCTTGATCACTTTCTGGATAGAGTCGCAGAAATTTCTGCCAAAAAGATAGGCAATTGAAGGGCCGTTAAAAAATATTTAATTTAATTTTTTTTGTAATATTTAAGGAAATCAGAAAAGGATAATATACAAAAATAAATTAACCCGTATGTTCTTGCAACCACATTTTTAATGAAAAATGTAAGAAGAGAAGCAAAATTGTTAATAAAAATATCTTTATAGATTGGTACCAGTTTATTTTGATATAATAAAAGCGCCCCTCTCACCAAAATCCGTCCAGCTCAACTTTGTAAATATTCTATCGCAAAAAGTTAACACTCCATGAGCAGTATTGCTCTTTATCCAAATCACCTAAGCCCTACTTACACAAACCAAACGTGTATATGTATATGACTGAAGAACTTCTACTTACGATATTTCTCCAAATGGTGCAAATGCATCCTTAAGCTGTTGCGTTTCGATTTCTGGACTCAAATCACCAACGAATATGTGAAACTGTTCTGTAAAAAAGAAAAAAAGAAAACGTAAATATTGAATAAGATTGAATCAAATCAGATATAGCCACACATATGCACCAGCAGACACAGGCAAACAAGCTCTCGCCACTATTCAACAAACATTTTTCATTCACCACAGCGAACAGAATGCCATTCTAAGAGTATTATTCGTTTCAATGTTACTCGAACGAAGTCTTTGTACAGAGTATACATATGCAGTATACACGGAAAAATGTATTCAATTGCAGCCGCTTCATACGATTAAGTTTCGTCCCCTCGCCCATGCCAAAGATGTCCAGGGGCAAGCAACAAATTTTAAAATATTCTATTTACTTTGGCACCGCTCGCGCACCGTATATACAGACTAAAAGTCCACCTATGATGCACACAGAGCTACAACAGCAGTGGTGTGCTTTTGCAACAGGAGCCGCACCACACAACTTGGCAATGCTCGCATTCAACGTGATGCGATATATCATCCTGCCACCACCACCACCATTGACAGCACCACGACGACTCTTGTGCAGATATCCCCAAAATGTTATCAATCAGAAAACAGGAAACCACACAAAATTTCATTCGTTAACTACCCGGAACGATATACGTACTTATCTGAAGTGCAATTTCCTTGTACATTTTTGTACGCCCGGTCATGTTGCTGGAGATGTAGCCGGAGCTGGCTGTTGCAGCTGTGTATGCAGGGCCCATAAGTAGGTACTTATTCCATTATTCGTCCTGTTCACGTTCCGCATAATGCCTCTGAAAAGCCACCCTATCACCAGACCGAAGCTGCCAGCCAGTCCATCTAAAAGCCATCCGACCAGAGCAAGGTTATTGCTACTTCGCAGGAATTCGACTATCGCCTGCGATGGCTAGCTGCTGGCTGAAGTTGTAGTGTCCTTAGAGGAGGAGGACGGCGACGAGGACAACGAGTAATGTACGTGGCCGGTGTACTCCTCAGTTCTCGTGTACCTTGACATCGGTTACTGCAGGTAGCTGAGCTGAGATAGGGAAAATTGCAAACGGCCAAAATGCCGGTGGAACGTTCATAGAATAAGATATTCGATATCTATGTGCGAATCTGCGGTGTATGGGGAGGTTTTTTTTTCGTTTTCGTTTTCGTTTACGCTTGCCCTTGTCTAGTGTCCATTTTGGTGCTCGAGCGTTTGAACAACAGGTCCTTGCTACTGCACGACATGGTCGGTCGGTCGGTCGGTGGGCAGTGTACTGAATGGAAAGAGCCAGCGAAGGCGGATATAGAGAAAAGTGAGGTTGAACCGACAGAAGGATTTTCCAGTTGAAACTGTTGCGCTGCGGACGCAGGATCTACCATGTAGGTAAAGGTACTGCACTTTACCTTGAGTGTGGTGTAGGTTTATTTACATTGAAAGGTAAGAGTGCTAAACACCATGCCACTGCACCTCGGTGGATGGTCATATCCTTTTTCGGAGGACATATTATGAAGGATGAAAATGATCGGAAGCTTGCAATGAACTTGTCCTTCCGATTAAGTGGAGTAGGTTTTCGCGAGTCATTTTTCATGTAGTTCCGGGATTAGTCGAGATGATTGAGTGGAAAAATCCTTGCCTGGCAGATTTGTTTTGCCGAACAGGTTTACTGCAGCTATTCTGCTGGAACGTGAGTTTAAAGTATTATGCATGGAAAGCGAAGAAGGAGTTTCAGTTGCATAGTGTTGTTTGAGAAGTTGAAGATGGAGTTTGTTGCATCAGTCTCTACGAATGTTCGTTACAAAATGTATTAGTATAGGATATTGGGGATTTGTTACTGGCGTTGCATTATATTCAGAGAGGTTGGGCGTTTATGTGTCAGAATAAACATCAGTATGTGCCGGGGGATGACAATTCGAAGAAATGCCTAAGTCTCTCCGGAGATAACAAAATAAATAGTTTTAGTGCAACAGTTCTTCTCGGTTTCAATATTAATTTTGGAATGTCTTTCGGCCTTACTAATAATCAAGCACTAATGTCGATAATTAGTTGGTTGTGACAGCTTTAGTAAAAATGTACAGTATTTGTGAAACGGTATACCAATAAACAATTAGACCTCCACATTTGCTAGTGCGACAAATTGCTTAGAACCTATTACATTTTTGTTGTCATTGCAGAATTCAAATTTCATAATTTATTTTCGTGAAAAACAAGGTCCATGGTTTCTTTCACAACAAGGATTTTATTCCTAAAGGTGGAATACATAAATTGCAATTAAATTTGGCCCACAGATATCTTTCAAAGGCCTTTTGAGACTTATTTTAAGCAAAAAAGAATGCACAAAATATCCGCTGATCTGTCAAATATCATATGCAAACCAGTTCGATCGGACACAGTTTTCGGTACTTTTTATAATACGCTTTCAATTGTTTTCTAATACTTCTTCAGGATTGTTCTAGAGTGCATTTGTGTCGTTATAAAATCCCTTTCAAATTATTTAACAAACGAAACCAAGTTTATTTGAATGCTTTGATTTATTCGTAGGCTGACGATGCAAATCGAAACTTATAGGTGGTCTATAAACATCACAACTGCATCGTTAACAAGTGAATATTTTTAAAAATAGAAATAATACCCTGTTCATTCATTTCAGAATAAATTAAAATATCGTAGCAGCTAGGAAGCGTGTTAAGAACTTATCGCTTCCGGTTTTGAAAACAAACGCAATTTGATCTATTAAAAATTGTATTAATTCGGGAAACTTAGCGACTAATGTTTAAATTCTGGCTGAAAATAAAGGGCGTAGTTTTGTGGACGAAATATGTCATGCTCCTGCACACATATTCTCGTACTACCTGTTATTCCGTCAGAAGTTAATAAATTTGTTATTTCGCGTGCATTTTGCTGAGTGCTGATAATTCTATTCCTATAACTATATTTTCCGCGAAGTGAACCTTTTCACACCAACCATTGTTTCATTAGAGATCCTCATTCTCGGCAAACAAACTCCTTTTGCAAAGAGTTTGAGTCGCCTAAGGTACTGCCTACCAAACTTAAGTAAGTAAGTTATTTTATTCAGTTTGCGACAACTGTCAAGAAAGTCTTGGAAATATCCCAAACTCTTATATGAAATTAATTCTTTAGTAAGCATCCATTCGTTGCTTGCAAACTATTTAAAAAGGAAAATCAATAAAGAAGCAAGAACAAGGGCCTAAACCAGATAAACAGAGAAAAACACAGAAATTTATGCTTCATGTGTTTAGAAATAAAGCAAAAATGCAATTTTTTGCATACATTTGCACAAATCTGTGTTTGTTAGACTAAAAAACCATTGTTCTATTGCAACGAATAAAATTAGAAAACATTTACAATTTACTAAAATTAGAACAACAGCGTATTTTAATTCGCTCCTATTACGAAATTTAATGCAATGATTTTGGACGGTTGGGCAACACTTATTTGTTAAAGAATACTGAATACTAATTCCAAGGGACTTTAAAAAATCTTACTGTAAGATCTTCTGTTCATAAAAAAAAAAAAAATAGTCCCTTAGACAAGTCAAAATAATTACCAAGGAAAGGTTATATAAAAAAAAAAAAGGCAATAGGCCAGCCAAGGCATTCCCATGAAAGACCTCCTGAGCTTGACTTGTCATAGAAATATGTCCGCTCTGGAGAAGACAAAATTCACTCAAAAGGCGAAAAGGTTTCTGGTTTAGAGTAGTCTTTGCAGATTTAAGCTAAAGAACGATTCAGAAATTTAAATTCTTTTCCTATTCGTGGGAGTTGTATGGTGGCAAATTGTTCATTAGCGGAGGGAAACAGAAACACTTTTTAATATTTTTGTATTCTTTTAGTAAATGTATTTTATATCGAGTTCAATGACTCGTGAATATTTTACGGAGTAAGCTTGAGCTCAAAAATTCATCTGCAAACAGTCATAAATCGCCTTTATAGATTTCCAATTTCAGTTGACTTTTTATTCAATTTTGTTGATTTCATTAAAAACGTATGTTCCGTTTTGTAAGATAAGTTCTATCCGCCAGGAACTTCAGTCATAGTTGTTAAAAAAAATAGCTTTGCAAGCGAATAAATATGTATTGCCACATGAAAGAAAATAGGATAGTTTGTTACTATCGAAAAAAAAAAGTATGTTTGTCTGTCACCTAAAAACTAGCACTTCACTCTCTAGAAATTTGTATATAACCTTCCACGGACTTTTTGCAGATCTTTCTGTTTCATTCTTTTACTAATAGTTTGGCAAATCGCAGTCGAATCTTAGGTGAGCTTGCCAGCGACCGAAATATAAGAAAACTATTCACAAAGTTCAGTATCAATTCTGGCAATTGAAACAACCTTAGGACTTATGCAATTTGTGTAAACAATTATGTATACCTAACCTAAAAATGGCAAGAGTCAACATATGTGGATCTGAATACATGTCCTTCAGACTAAATATAACATTAAAAAAACGCTACAAAGCTCGTCAGGTGGCTAATAAATATCCTCTAAATCCGAATCCAATTAAATAAATCTACGTCATGTACTAGAGCAACTGTTCGATTTTATTCAACACAAGTGGAAGCCAACAAACGAGCGGAAAATCTCAACTTGCAAAATACAAACAAATAATAATAGCAAGGAAGAACCCCTCCAACTGGAGCGCAATTCCTTGAAAAGAGTCCGCACGCTTGAGTGATTTCCATCTATTAAAAGTATTTCCAAAGTAATTGAATAAACGATGTCAAGTGTAGGACGTTTGTGTGTTTTCTTGGAAACAGTCGTTGTAGCTTAAGCTTCCGCACTTCCTACGCCTACATAGCTTTCACACTTTGTAGCCGCAGCAAGGATATGATAGCACCATTGACTGATACGAAAGGAACACCTTTAATCGCAAACAATTTACTTGAATTGTTTAAAAAAAAAAAGATGAAATCTCGAAACTCTGCAGACCGAAAAGCTAAAGCAACAAGAGTTGTAGGACTACAGTCACTTGGTGCCGTTGATGAGGTTACTTTAAGGATTTTCTGCACGATGTCGGCATTAAAATGGGGAAAACGCCATGCCAAGCGAAATTGAAAAACTTTTTCATCACTTTTATTGCCGAAATATTAAGTTGGCCGCCGCCCCGACTGCAGAGCGATCGAGGAGGCCCGCGAGTCTTGTTGCTGCCAATTTGCATTTCTAATAAATTCTCAAACAAATTCAGTAGAATTTTTTTTTTCTTTGCACAGTGACAATGGATGTCTGTCGTTGGCGAAGATTCACAGATTTAGATAAATGAGTCGCACATTGACAAAGTTTACAAAAATATGCTGAAGCTTGAGGAAATGATGGCGTAGCTTTAGTCCAGTTAAACGCGCGATGATGACACAAATGTTGACAGTTCGGATCTGATTTATATTCGTAAGGACCTGATTTTGGGGGCGTTGATGTTTGAATAGATTATTTCGAAAGTTTCCGGAAGACATTTCCTGGCTGAAGGGTACTTAAAGTTTGAAAATGGTAATTTTTGATAAATCTATTGAAAAAAGGATGGTCAATTAATTGGGGTAAGGTGACTTTAAAACAGATAAGCTATTAGGTTTTTAGCAGCGAAACATGTGGCGCAGAAAAACAGAATCTAGCATTAATAGTTGTCATGGTGGTTCAATTTTGATACGTGGTTAAACAGATAAAAATGTAAGCTTTTCATCTTTTTGCGTAGTTGAATACTCGCACATAAAAAGCATTTCTGTTTCGGTGTACCACCGAATTTTGAAAAGTCTAGCAATCTTATTGACTTATACCGGTTAATGTTGCGTTCCGTTAAAGTTTGTATTTGCAAATTGTTCCTTTTTTAAAGCGTGAACTGATCCTTCCTTTAATGAAACTGACACTTTTTACAGATTGAAATGAAATTGACTTTAGTTTTGACACTTGTAGCTCAAAATGTCGCGACACATAAAAGCATACTGATTAGAATGATAATCTAAATGACCACTGAGATACCACCACCTGGGGGATTATGAATGTAACCGGGAAGAATATATACTCAGCGGTAGATCTGTGGGTCCAATAGCGAACGTAGGGCAGGCTTGCAATTACTCAGAACATCGGCGGAATCCCGAAACTATGACAATCGTTTGATTGGGATTGGTAGAAACGCGCTATTTTAACAAAATGTTAAGTTATAAAATTCATATTTGAGTCGACCTTATGACTCTATTGTCGAGATGTCGTAGAAAGGCACTGCTAAGTGGTTGTGTTGGCTTTTTAGGAAAGCGTAGGCTTATCTGCGGGTTGATACAAAATGTCTGTGATGTAAAACATTTGAAATGGAGTCATATCCAGTTCTGTCTAGTTTAGGTAGTTCACTAGGTTGTTTTCCAAGTTCGGCGATAAAAACTATTCTGATCCTTCTCCTTTATAAGGCCGCTTAAATAGGTAGTAAAAGCTCAACTAGTGTTGGCAGTTAGACAGTTAGATATAGCTATGGAAAATAGCAAATCGAGTTCAATTCTTCTGTCGATCAAGAATACTCTTAATCTTTTAAGTTATTCTATATCACGGAAATACAATTTTTCTACACAACGAAATTAAATTTCTAGAATCAAGAAAATTTAAAAAAATACTAAAAAATTCTTCTTTAATCGCACTTAAATTAAGTAATTTTAACACATATACGAGTTTGCAAATGCATAGCATAAACAGTCAGTCCACTTCTTACGGAGTAAGTCCGAGAGTAAAGTGTTAAAGAAAAGTGTCGTCTCTAATTTTGGTAAGTTATTAAATTATAATATAATATAGTGTATTTGGTTGGAAAATGCTACATTTTTTTTACTATATTTGTTTCTCTATAGCTAGGATATTAGAAGCGAATTGTTGCGACACGACTTTGTACTGTACTGTACAGTCACTATTTAGGTAAATATTTATTACTACTCGACTTTTTATTTTTTTTTAAATTTACATAGAAAAAAACACATTCATTTTCCAAAGACAACAAAAAATTCAAAGTGCTTCAACATGAACATTTTAAGCACAAGAACACCATGACTTTAAAGTAACATTTACTTTGCTTGCTTTTCTAAATAAAAATAATAACAATGAAAAAAAATACAGTAATTGCTTCTAAACTGTTTTCCATTTAGTTCTTAATTCTTTACTGACAAGAAAAGGATTTCTATCAGAAAACGAGCTTAGTATTCATATTTCAAGAAAATGCACGAATTAATAAAAAAATTAATGAAATAAATGAAAAGTTCTTGAGGTCACGTTCCCTATTCTCTATTCAGTATATTATCCTTTCTTTGATAAAGAATCGTAGTGAACCATTCAAAAGTAAACATAAACATTCATTGACAAATGAGAACATAAGTTCACAGTCAAATTTCATTTCTTGCTTTCAACATAGTGCATTGACACCACGTCAATGACGATGCATTACAACAGCACACTTTAATTAGCACAATTGATACTTGATTACACTACACCCGATTGAGTCATAGAGCTGCCCCCAAATTTTGTGTATAAATAGTCATAAGGTGTTGATAATAAGTCTTGCACACTCTTGACTCTCATTGAATATTTGAATGCAGCGAGCTGCGCTTTAATATCTGTTTTTCAATGCGTGCTACGCTAAAAATAGCATAGGGACCAAAACACGGCGATCCATATCATTATCATTACAGAATAATTAATCTTAATTTCAGAAATAAATAATTGATACCTGTAAGAAAATTGTTTCTGAGTTCACATGCATAGCTAAGCGAGCCTATGAAAGATTTAAGAAAACAAAATCTTACTAAAAAAACACCTTATTAAACATTTTTGTTGTCTTAAATCAAGAAAATTTTTACAATTTTAGTATTTTATTCTCTTTCTTGATTCACGAAAAAAAAAATGTTAAAACTGAGAAATAGTTGGATACTTAATGCTCTTGTATTAAGAAACTACTCCTTCCAGTTTAAAAGATGTCATATTTTAATGTTTTGAAACAAATTAGAGCAACAATTTTTGGTATCGTGGTTCTTACTGTAAGCGAATATTGAAATTATATTAAACAACTGTGTGTCGCTTATTCTGCTGAAGCGGAATGAAACAAAAAAGCGATAAAGTTGTGTGATGTATATAACTGTATCCAACGCTGACTCCCTTTCAACCTTAGAATACAGAATGCTTAAAACTTGTTAGAGATCCTTTTGTTAGGACTAGAAAGGCGTGCATTGAGGAGGTATCTGAAATAAGGCCAATGAAAACAAAAATACTAAACTGCCAACATGCAAAATTTGACTACCCTCTCCAATTGAACGGGGTAAAACGTATTGTTTTTCAATAGAGTAAGCAATAATGGAATACAATATCCTTTTTTGAAGCCTTGTGCAAGCAAAACAAGTATTTTTTAACTATCCATCCAATTTAATGTACATATTTGAGGAGAGAAGCTTTTCATTTGAGCATAATACAATTGATTCCAACATCAAACAAAATTGCTAAAACGAATTCATCCATGGCAATCAGTATTCCACATTGATTCCTGTAAACAAAGACGGCTTCAACAACAAACGAGTATAACCGTCCTGCCAATCCTGCAGATATACTATATTCGAACTTACCCACCATATGACAGAGAGATGCATAATTTCAAACAAAAGGAGCTCCGACTGGCATCATGCGGCGGCACCGATTCATTAGCACCAATTAATAAACTCTTGCATTCCATTTGCAGTATGATGGGCAGATTATAATTATGAACATTTCAAAATTATTACGTTTTCCATATTAAAATGTTGATGCCTATTATAAGTGAGCGTAAATATTTGCTCAATATTCGCACGCTGTCAGTTGCTGGAATGGCCGGCCCATGGGACATACCACACATACGCGTACCTGTGCTGGGAGCTCTCACGATTATTATGCCAAATGGGTACACTGGGCAGCGAGTTAATCAATTGAAGTTAAGCACTTTGGCTAACATTTCACAATAGACAATTCATTTTGCCATTAATTTGTATATTCAGCGAGATGTCACTGCCATCCGTTCAATAAAATCATTGTGAGAATTTTAAGTGGTTATGCTATTTCCCTCTGCTATCCTGGCCGCCGACCAGAGCTATGTCCATTGCACACGGAAGGTAGTTATTTGTAGAACATTTGCATTTCAGGAAAAGTAAAATGAAAACAAAAAAAAAAAAAATACTGAAACTGAAATAATTATGCTCTCAATTGGATGGGTGGTAGAGCAGTATAGGAGTGCGCATCCTTCCCCCCAGTGAATACTATACTGCATCAGAGGCGTTGCTTCAATGCAGCCTATTGCATAGTCGAACATTATATAGCAGCCGCTGTATTTAGGACGGATATGTGGACCCTGGAGGGCTTAATTGGCTATGCTGAGGGTAATGGCGGAGCGCACCTCTTTGCAAAATTACCATCACGTAGAGGAGTTTCGTTTCAGCATGATTGCTTTTATTCGCGAGCATTAATTTCGAAATTCAGCCATCAGGTGTGCAATCGGCGAGTAATAGTTTCTCTGTTTTTTTTTTTCCTCCTTTTTTTTTTTGTGGAAAAGCAAAGAGCCGTAGGGTTGCACCTATCCAGTCAAATAGAATGGAAAACAATTTGTTTTCTGTATTATGGCGGTATGGTTCGTGTAATCGATTCAATTACAATTGTGCATTGCGAATGATTAAGGATGCGAGCGTTTCACTTATTGCCTTGTTTTGAAATTTAAAGGCCACCAAGTTGGGTCGCCTTTAAAGAGGAAAAATATGTGGTTATATAATCGATTTTGGATAGACAATTGTAAACTGGTTTTGTCCGCTTATTAAGTGATCGACGGTCGTTGAATGTGTTTGGGAAAGTCTTAACATTTTAACATAGCAATCTTTATCATACTCTTTATAGTCATCTTCTGGAAATAGCTTTTTCATTCCGAATTGCTGGGTCTGCTAATTTTTGTTAAACTTTCAACAACTTAACTTATTAAATCAATGAATTTACTGAAAGCACCAATAATTTTTGTTGAATCTAATAGACTGTGCTTGGTAAGTTAATCACCTTTTATTTTGTTTTGCTTGCTATGTTTTCTGCCACTTAGACCTTGCTACTCTCAGCTACTATAATTTTTTAAAATTACACATTCTACGAAATTGAGATGATAACATTGACAACCGCATCCTTAGACATTTATCAGGTCTTATCACAAGATCAAGTTTCTTAGTTGCAACAACCGAATGAACAATTCAGAAGCAAGACATACTTTTACCGGGTATTAAACATTTACAATTCCAGTAGCAAGCAAGATCATGGAGAATATTGACAGCAATCCGACGAGTCTTCGAAAAAACCCTGCGCTACAACTTAACAGGGGAATCAACCTTCAGCGGCGCTCACAATTTCGAGGTAGCTGGTCTAAGAACCAAGCTAGATTTATGAACTTGTCAGTGATCCATACCGAACGGTGACTGCCATCTCAAGTGAAATAAAGAAGCCATATTAAGAATCTATATTCTCATTGCCTCAAACAGACCTCAGTTAACGTGGTTCAGCACTCGATTTTTTAAACTATAAGCTACAATGCACATATATTTGGTGGATAAATCATCAGACATAAATTGGTCTATCTGTGGACGGCTTAAATGTACTCTGTAGTTTGTTATCTGTCAAATTAGAAAAAAACAACAGCAGTGTATTGAATTTTCTTTCAACTGTTCCATGATCAATTCCAATGAATTCCATTTCATCGCCGACATAATGAAACGCTCGTATCGTCCTCTTGCGACTGACAGTCCAAATGGATTTTGTCAGCCACGAAAATGATTATTTTGAATTCCCTGAGAGCAGCATTGGTGCATCTGAAATAAGCGTTTTTAATTCAAGCACCATAAAAGTGTATTAACAAATTGCTTCGACAACAATTATTGTACTCCAACAGTGTTTATCGTTTGCGTGCAGAGCTACATGTCGTCAGCATCTGTGCATACAGGATACCTGCGGCAAATCAAAATCGGAATTACACATTATAAATAACTCGGTGTCACCACACACTGACACCCCACCCAAGTAGCTTGGCCCCGTCACCCGCAAGTTGCAAATATTGGTAGGTATCGTGCTAGAGCCAAAGCCATCCTATTCCACATTTCAGTCAGTGTGTGCGGTTGATGCGATAACCGCAAACACTGAACGCGCCTCAGCCATTATTATCAACGATATCCTTGTCGATGACATTAGTCCGTCTGTGCTCGTCGTTGCATAGGTATACGAGGTATACGAGGCATAGGTGCCTGCGGTTGGAACGATTTCGCAATGCAAATAAAAGGTTTGTTGATTTAGGGCCGATCGGTTGGGGGCGAAATGCGGGTGCTGGGTGTTTGGCTGATGGTGTTGGCAATTGGTTGAAATGGTTTTACACGACATACGAGCTGAAATATGAAATGGGAATGGTAAACATCCAACTGAAGGATGAAAAACCCTGTTTGCACACCCGTCTGTGTAAAATCGACGACGCCTCTAATGTCATTATATCGTAACTTGAGCTGGAATTTGCATTCGATAAAAGTGATTGGGGATGATTACGTTGTGTCCTCGTCTTTGGCAAATTCAAGTTGGCATGTTCGATTTTGGCTTTGAGATGAGATATATACTTCGTTAAAAAAAATAGATGATTTGATGAAACCGTCACGTTAATGGCGTTGGTGTTAAGCAGAGATATTTCTCTAGTTAGGTAACTCTGGAGAATTCTGAGTGGAACATTGTAAAATGTGTGGGGTATTTTCTTCCTAACCGATTTATTAATTCGTTTCAAAATGTCCCGAATTGCAAAAAATTAGAACCTCGATAAATAAAACATGCTGCTATTCAATGTTGTGACAGAAATTAATCAAAAATGTAGGACTCACAATTTTGATGTAGCTCCACTTTAAATAGCACTTGAACACAGAACAGATATTGGTCTTCGTATAATGCATCATTAGGGTTCAGTGAAAATTAGCATTTAGGGTATCTAATAATCACCTTCAGCCCAATGCACACTTTACAATGCAAAATTTCCAACCAAAATCTGTTATTCCTTGTTGTTTTTGAATTTGTATATTTCACTAGCTGCTTATTTTTTTATCTTCTCGGACTAATATATGTAGAGGAAGGTATTGTACCTCGGTCCGATTGTACAAGGCACGCAAAAACCGGTTCTTCTACAGCGGCACGAGTCGGCAGGAAAAAATTAACAAAGTTTTCAGTGAAAAAAGTTCTTTTTTTATCTCTTTTCTGAAGTTGTGTAGTGCTTAATTTTCTGTCTCTTTTCCTATACATTATTCGATTTCGGTAAGTGTATTGATTATCTTGTGGTAGGAACACATTGTCGTACGTATGTGTTTAAAATACTACGTTAACATTTTTTTTTCGTTAAAGTGCTGCTCATGTACCTTGGACCTATCATAGCGCGTGTACATTGGTCCGGTCAAAGTTACACGTTATTCGATTTTTTTAAACAAAATTTGTTTTTAATGTTTCAGGGAAATATGCCACGAAGCAAATTAGGTTAATAAAATATAATATTGAAGTCCTTTGTTAAGTATTTTTTTAGTTAACGAGTTTTTTTTTTATTTAAAACTATTATTTGAAATAAGAGAATTCTAATCAAGCAATAAAACTTGAAGATAATGTTTTTTGCTGCCTTTTTAGAATGAAAAAAAGAATGGTACAATTTTTTACTGTTTATTAAAATAAATTAAAGTTTTCACCTTTTAACTATAGGAAAACTTTCAGCAACATTTTCGGTCCAAGGAACAAAACTCCGTCGACCAAGGTACCATCACGTCTTGTACCTTGGAGTGTTTAATGTTAGCTTGTAAAAGTAAAATGTTGTAAGGAATAGTAAGCAATATGCTTTTGATAGTTTCGCAATATAATAGATAAGACTTCAGGCAATAATTAAAAAAAAAAAAACTAATTTAAAAACGACACATAAAATATTTGCAAAAAATCTGAAATAGGACCGAGGTACAATACCTTCCCCTAATAGATTTCTCCATTTTAGTACCTTTTCTGACGCAAGCCCTGTATAACTAATATGCTTGGGAAAATGTTTCGGCACAGTGGATAAGTGGTTAGTGTACTACTAAGGTTGCATTTCCAGGTTCGAATCCCGAAAGAACCCAAATTCCAACTTATGGTTTTTTTTCACTGCACCATATCTCGCGAACGCCTGACAAACATCCGAGGGTATTACTGCCTTCAAAGACCTTCTCAATTAGTCGTTCCAAAAATGAAAAACTCACACAAAACGAATGGCTGTGGGAAGCTAGGTCCTAGGGACCTTTTGCGCCAACTATTTAATTTTGAATTTTCTTTTAATGGGAAAATCTTTTATAAATAAGAACTTTTAGGAGCGTGTTCAAAGGCTGTGTGTATACTTATACCCTGCGAAACTATACAGGTGTTTAGAGGTGTTTAGCAAATTCTAATATAAGGGCTTAAAGGTTATTAGGTTATTAACTTTTTTTTTCTTCATATAAAAAAAGACTTCTTTCACTTTAAGGTTTAATACAATTTAAACATTACATTTATATAGTTAACGAAAATTTAGTGAAATGTGAAGTCATACTGTCAAGTTACAAGACTGCCAAGTACCAATGATATAGAAAGCTGGAAAAGGTATCCCAAGGAAAAATGGATTCGTCATGGGCTCACGGGTACAGAATTATTTTTTTTTATAGCTTTAGGTCTATGAAGGATGGAGGGCTGATAAGGCATAGTTTCTCTTTTCTTTTATAAAAAATAATGATGCCATTTCAACAAGATGGCGTTTTACTATAGCAACAACCAAGCCTCCCTATTTAAATTTTATAGTTTGCGAAAGCTAAAAAAGTTCTTAACCCTTTCGGTACTTCTTTTTTGTTCTAAGGCTAAAAAAATATTTTTTTTCTTTTTGTTGTTAAGGAGGCTCCGACTAAAAACATTGGAACATAATTTTTGTTAAGTATTTGTTCGAAAGTGGTTTTTGGGAACGTTGCCAAATGGCATCAATTGTCTCAAGTGGCAGTAAAACAAAGGACAACAATATTATATTTAAATTATGTATTTTTATTTTTTACAAAACATTTATTATCAAAATTGAAAAAAAAAAAATATCATTAAATTTGTATATTTCAAATATAATATAAAAAAAAATAGGGAACTTCGAAAATATTAAAAAAACACTAATGTTTATACAAGTACAAAAAGTGAAAAAATTAAAGAATCGGTTTTCGTCATTTACTTCGAACTCGAATTCAAAATTAAGAATATTTCAGGGTAATATGTGTATTTATATAGAAAAAATTAACTTAAAAAAATAAAAAAATTACAAAATTCAAGAAATTCTTCGTTGGTGCTGGGTAAATTTTGTCCTTCAAACTAAAATAAAAATTAAAGATTTTCAAGCTAAAAAAAATAGAAAAAATGTTTAGGTTTTACATTTTTACATGTTTTGTTTGTGGTATGCCTTAAAACAATTTCTGGTTGCGTTTGGGACGCACAAATGAATGTTGCATTTCACACACATGTATCTGGAGTATCCTGAGCATCCTATTATCTTGCACCTCCGTTTATCCACAGTATATTCCGGCCAATGTTCAAATCCGTCATATCGAAGGGAAACCGAAGGAGTTGATTCATATTGCTTTCTTGCCCTTGGGCTGTTGCACTCATTTAAATCCTCATCTGTCCTGGGTCGTCCACGTTTTCGGGAAGAGCCTTGCTGCGATGCTAAGGCCAAAAGTCCATCTGCGATATCGTTGCGAATCTTTCGGTCTCAAATTTGTTTTAGCATGGTCAATTCGATATTTTAACCAAGAGTTACATACGGCGAGATCAATGAAATGGTCGAAGATTTTTAATGTCCATTTGTTAGTTCGTATAGAAATCCTATATAACGATAACAAAAAGTCCATTTTATCTACTCCTCCCATATTCTTATTGTATTACATAGTTACAATATTAGGTTGCGGAACATCAACCATCTTTTTTTGCTCATAATTAAATCTTGACACCGAATTCAAATCCTTGTCACCATAAAGACTAGATGCAAGCTGAACAATTCCTCCATCAAGCCATCTCAAAAGAAAAATATTATTGCTTCTTTCAATACGGTAGTCGAAAGTACCCCTTCCTTTCTTTTGCAATTCCTTTTCAGTTGCAAGCGGGGCTTTTCCAGTTCTATTGCCCCTTATAGTACCTGTAGCCCAAATGCCCCTTTGTTTTAAATATGCTATCAAATTAATGGTCGTAAAATAGTTATCGAAAAATAGCTTAAAGTTTTTATTTTCCGGAATTGTCTTTGCGAGATGAATAACTATATCGGAACAAAAACCTAATTTGGAATTGCCAACAATTGTATTTTTACCTTGGTAAATTTCAAAATCGTATAAAATGCCATTTGAGCTACACATACAAAATATTTTGATGCCCCATTTTATGGGTTTCTTAGGCATGTACTGTTTCAAAGCTGTTTTTCCTTTGAACGGAACCATCATTTCATCAACGCAAAGGTGTTCATCCTTAGGAATCTCAAAAGTTTTCTTCAGGAAAGTGTCTATCAATGGGCGAACTTTATATAGTTTGTCCTTTGAATTTTCGCCCACGGTGAACTTAAGATTGTAACGTAAGGAATGAAACCTTGCCCTTGTTATATTCTTCTTGAATGACGGTATTTCAGTGGCCTTAGTCCAGTACATTACTAATCTCGGAAACCCCAATGTACCAGTAATAATTTCCAACGCCATAATTTTTAAGATTTCTTCCCTTGTAATATTGATTGACGTTCCATTTCGCAAAAGCGAATTTTGATTTGTTGCTTGAAGCATTATATTTATTAATTCATCATTAAAGTAACTTAAGAAATATTGAACAGGTGTTTTCAAATCATCTTTTGGGTAGCTTTCCTTGAAATCCGACTTTGGAATGGTCCACAGTCTTTTAATCCATTTAAAATGTTCACATTTTTTAAAACCCGTATGTGAACAACGGGCCACATTTTCGTCTTCCTCCACTGGAACCCCGTCAACATCTGGGTTTCCAGTATCTTCGCTATCCGCTTTAGCTTCTTCGATCAAATTATGCTCACTTTTATTGCTATCTTCCAATAGAAAAACTTCGTTGAAGTTTTCTAGATGGGTATCAAGAATATCTGGCTCATCTGCATCTTCGAGATCAGATATATCCGATTCTTCGAAATTATCCAAAATATTTTGAATTTCAGATTTTTTCAGTTTTTTTGACATTTTAAGAGCTAAATATAGGTAAAAAGGCAACAAAAACTAAAGTTAAATAAAAAATGATGCCGAACGGCATCAATCTTATTCTCGGAAATGATGCCTCAAAAAGCACCTCTAAACAAATTTGATGCCGATTGGCAACATAGAAAAAGGAAAAATGTGTCAAATCCAAAAAACCAAACTCAGATGTGTATTTTTTTTTTTTTATTGTATGCCTGCTATTTCTCATTAAAATTAAATCGATATTGATAATGTATTTTCCAATTACCAATGTAAAAATTATATCATAAAAATATTCTTCCGCCGAAAAAATTCGATCTCTACTGCGGACCTTCCTTGCACGAGAGCTAAAAGCACAATGATATCAACCATCAACCAGTTTGTTTGCCTCTACTGATTGAACAGATACTTCAGGAAGATAATCAGAAAAGAAAATAAAAAAAATATCCTCAGAGAGAGAGAATGGACGTTATGAGTATTCCTGTTGCCATATGGCATCAAAGTACCGAAAGGGTCAACAAGGGCGCATTGGATAACCCTCAGAGTCAACAGAACGAAGAAAGATTACTAAGAGTGTATTTTTTACTATTTATTTCCCTCCTACGCAATTAAAATATTGACGAAGACAACGAAACACAAGATTACCGCCAGTCCCTGAGCAAACATTTTCCAAGCAGGGGCACCTACGGGCTGAGTTCTTATATAAAGTCATACACATATCTGCGATTTAGTACCGCAATTGCGGAACGGGACAGGGTCGATACGGTCAAGCAGTTCACTGAATTTTGGTGTCTTGAGGAATAGGTAAGGGTGGATACGCTCTCCCGGGCCGGTGCGCTACTTACGTAGCATCCTCCTTAGTTTTAAGCTAGATATTAAGTTTGTAGGTTTATGTTTATAGTAGGGTTTCTTTAAGAGCGGCCGGGCTAGCCAACATGAAAAGTGCTGCCGAGACTCGAACGATGCTTACGGTCTCGCTCGGGTCTCGGTGGCACTGATGAACCCTTGACGCGATCAGGATGGTGACCAATCGATGAGATTGCTCACCACTCTGATTTTAGGTAATTTAGGTTAAGTAGCTTAGGTAGTTTTAAGTAGTTTTAAAAAAAATTAAAAAAAAAAATAAAGAATTCAAGTTTTTCAAAGTTTCTTGAAGAATAAAAAAACAAACAAAACTAAATATAGATAGATCTTAGGCCGAAAGGCAATAGTTTTAAGGATATTGATAAGTTTAGAGCGCTCGCTAAGAGGCAGTAAGCTAGATTAAGATAAATGTTAATTTAAAATTAGATTTAATCGTTTTTGTCTAGTATGTAAGTTAAAGAAGAAATTAATAAAAATAAATTTAAAATGTAAAAAAAAACACAATATCTGCAGTGTACGACAGATAATGAATTTATGTGGATTTTTTCAGCAAAATCGTCAATTTGCTAAATGAGTTGTGGCCGATTGCGATAAAACGAAGTCTAAATTCGACTGAAAGCTAAGTCCTATGTTTTTCGAAGAAATAAATACAGATTCGGTGAATTGTTTTAATGATTCAAATCCACTTAAAATTATACAAGCTTTGCATGTTATTTGTATAGATTTTTAAGTTCTGTTTCTGTGAAAGGGTGAATCGAATAAATCGTTTTCACATTCGCTGTTATATATTTTCTCCATTCGCTTACTAGAAAAGCGATTCTCGTTCAATAACTGAAACAAACGGTCGCGTCGTGGTGAACTCAATGTCGCATACTGTGTTTTACGATATTAGGTTCTCAATTTGCAAACTCTTACTAAAAACACTCACTTGAAAATGAGGACGTAAAAGAAAATCATTCAAATGAATATTTTTGATGTTTGGTTGTCGATTGCCCCTTCATCAACTGGAAAACTACTCAATTCGACAAACCTCAACCTGTCTTAAACGGACAACTAAGCCGTAATAACCCAAATTCCAACTTGGTTCTGCTGCACCACACCTCGCGAACGTCTGACAAACATCCGAGAGTATAACTGTCTTGATAGAGCTTCTCAATTGTCCGTTTAGACTCGGCAAACAATTGTAGATCCCTCCCATTTCACTCACACAAAACGAATGGTTGCGAGAAGCTAGGTCTAGGATCTCTATGGACCTGTTGCGCAAACTATTATTTCTTAACGTTATAAGCGAAATCCAAAGTATAAACCCCATAAAATGTTGCGCAAATCTATAGATTTATGGACTCAAACACCAAACTTAAACAAACATAGTTAAATATACGAAACATTTGGAAGTGGTTTCCTAGGTACAATAAAAAAAATCTACTATCCCTTTTGTTTGTCCCCCATTATTCAGGAAGGAAATTTAAAAGAATATAATCGCCATTTCCCTCAGCCTTGATACATCCCTCCGAATCCAAAGTCATGAACCATAAAAAAATCCAATTCATCAAGTGATGCCCCGAGATTTAAAGGTGATAAAAACAGAAAAATCACTAATCCGTCTCGGAGGTGCTACGCTAAACGGACGGCGGTTTGGCGGTAAAAAATTTCATCATTTATTGAGTTGAAGCTATTAAAATTTTTACTGCATAATCGTGAGGCAAATAGCAACCACACCTATAGCTATAATTATACACCCCGCGTCGTAGAGCGCACCAAAGAAATCGTGGCACACAAGAGCACCAGATCAACGCAGCGAAATTTCCATCCCCTCTGATAGGTAATTGCGAATATTATGAGGGTAATAAAACCGATAATGATACCGAATTATTATTCAATGACATTTGCGCCACCCCACCCCATCTGGCAGGCATATAACCGCGAACCGCCCCCGCATTATTGGCTCATTCTGCGCATCACGCATTTGATTTGCTCTCATTTGCCTACAACTATCAAACGAGCGGCAAATTATTGAACCAACTCCCCGCGGTCTCTCCGGCGGCCTACCAGTCTGATAATTTTCCAAAAATAATATTAATTTTAATTTTATGGTCATTGATTTAAATCAGCAAAATTATTATTGCTAAGTTATTTATATTAAATTACACTATTGTGTGAAAGAGTGGGTACAAATTATGCTGCCGGTCGACATGTGGAGCGTCGTTTCGACAAACAGTTCGCCAGATACGCGCATATACGAGTAATATCGCTCATACTGAATGATGGCCTGAAAGTGGTGTCGTTGGCTAGACGTATATACCTCAGGCTCAGGGGTGTTGAAGCATTTCACTGAAATTAGGTGATGATGCAAACGCACATATAAGCGTGTGCTTGATGTATTCATGACGAGGTATAATTCCCTGGAAAATGCCATTAAATTAAGAGAAACGCGTTAGGGTGCGACACGATGATGGGTGCGCCATTGAGGCTGATGATGCAACCGCTTAAGGCGCATTTTATGAGAAGTTTTTATATCTTCAGAGAAATTTCAATTATGCCTACTAAATCAATTGAATTGTTGAACTTCTGTGTAGACAATCAGCAATAAGTTGAATTTGATTTGTATTTATGTCAGCTATTTGCATAACCAACCAAATGAAGCCTACCGATGGCTAAGAGCGATATGTTTATGGTTATTGGAAGAAAATGCTTTTCATGAAAAAGATATGATGAAGATCGTAACTAAAATTCTGAGCATAAACAGTTGCTGTAACTGGTCCGTATAGCTAAGCTTCTCGGAGCCATTCCGTTGAGGGATTGATGTTGAAAGAGGAACTACAGTATTGGAACGGTTAAAAACTGCGCAACAGCATTTTGTTACAATTCGTCCTGAATAGGAGGCTGTGCTCACTCCTCACTGATGTTTTGAGCTCTTTTCATTTTATTTTATCACCTCTGTCTGTACGGAACTCATTGCTTAAAGCTTTGGGGACAATCTTCTTTCGCTAAGTCGTATATTTTTAAGGAAGTAGGTACTGCCAACGAAGTGAATTTTTAATTTCGTCCGAAGCCCTTCGAAAAAACTCAAGCTTTTCATCATGAGATCAACTCAAGATTCCCTTTAGTTAATTCCATCATTAACTTGTTTCCTATAAAAAAGCATAACGGATAAACTATTTGACAACATTTTCTTTGCGGATACAGTAGATGACAGCTCTCTGTCCACTAACGGTTTCCTCCCTTCCAGTTGCTTCTTTCCAGAACGATTTTTTTTCTCCAGACATTTAACGAATTCGTCATATTTTCCCGCTATTCTCATATAAAATGTTCGCTTCAGTCGAAAGTAGTTAGTCAAATTGTAAACAGCCATCGGCAATTTTTTCCTTAGTGTAACATTTTGTGAATTTAAATAAGGATTTCCAATTTAATAAGTATATATATTTTTTCTGTTTAAAAACATAAGCTATTTCAAAAGGCAATCTAATGGACATTATTAATTTAAGTTTAAATATTAAAATTATCTGTTGATACCTACATTAAAAAAGAGGAGGGTTAAAATTGCTTTTAAATCGATTTAGCTTTGTTCCTCAAAAGTTTTAGTTGTTAATCACAAAGATTAAGTTCATAGAAATGTACTATATTTAAGTATTTTTTTTTAAATTAATGGATTTATGTTTAATTTTTTTTATTTAAATATTAACTCTCGCCTTTATTGCTTGAAAAAGAAGCGTTAAATGTATTTTAATAAACTAGCTACTATTTAATAATTATTTTTAGGTGCCAACAATTTCAGTCGAGTGCCAAGTGCTCACTGCTGTGCAGGTTTGCCGACTACCGTAGTTTGAGAGAGACATTTTTTTCAATGCATTTAATCCTAACTTGTGGCCGCTTACATCGAAAAAAGTTATTTTAAAAAACTTCGTTCCCGACTGTAAAGTATTTGACTGGACTGGTTTAAAAAACTACTGTATACGAAATTGACTACCATTTTCACTGTCGCATTGCAAAATGTTGCAGTTAAGAGATACCTAGAATAAATGTTTAATCGTTGCTCCGCTGTCCAAAAGTTAAAATTTAAGGGCAAGCTCAAGCAATCTTTGAACTTACTGAAAATACTGAACGCAATTATGTACCTATAGCTTTGCGTAGGTTATAAGTCACACTTGGATCAATTAAAGAAAAAATGACACCTCTAATGACGCTGAGTTAAGTCGAAAAATTGTTCAATTTCATTTCAAAAAGTACAAAGAGGTATTTGTCCTCGAATGAATAGTGATATTTTTATTCAACACAAAGCCCATTTGTTACTTAATTTTAATGACGCCACAGTTTAGGGCGTACCGCATCCACGTCCTGATCTACACCGCCAATAGCTATACAAAACTTATTTTATACATACTCGTAGCACCAATTCTAATCGATCAGACGCCTGTCAACACATGAATGGCGTCCTACATCCCCCCCCCCACCCTTTCCATATCAATAACCCAAGCACAAAATCAGTTTTTCCTGCTCACGAATAGCCACCTAGACATTATCGTAGCCAAATTACCTTAAATACCCATTTGTCCTGTCAGTTTACTTCAATACCGTTCAATTATTTGATTACCAATAGCCCATAGGAAAAAAACAACAAAAAATAACACAGAAATCATATTTGTCATCAGAAGGGAAACCATTATTGCCATCTAGCAAAATGTCAAAAGCATTTCACCAATCAGGACAAAAGAATGAACCGCACAACAAGAAAATAAGAGAAAAGAGGAAATGTGCAAATTGCACGTCAATCGATCGATTTGCACTCGTTCCGTGCAAAGCGAAAACAAATCAAAAAAAAAAAAGGATAGACAAGTGTTTGACGACATAATGGCACAGTGCCTACACTCACGAACAAACCGACAGCAATATCCTTTCATCGCCCATCATCGTAAAAAAAAGGCAGCCACAGCTCCGCAGTTAAACAATAATCCAGGCGAAATATCTACCCCCTCCCTTCGTTCTGGCAAACACGGTACGGGCACCAATTTCTACTCCACAATCGTGGTCGCTCTTAGAAGTCACAAAACTTGTGGAGTAGTATAAAAAAAAAAAACTACAAACTGTCATTAACTGTTAAATGCCTCCATAAAAATGAAACAAGGACGCCATCGGTACCACGTTCAACTGACAGACAAAGGGATAAACAAAATAGGACAACTACAAAAACAACAATAAAAATAAAAATTACAAAAAAAAAAACAACCCAAAGTGCCGGGTGACACAACGACAAGAAACGAAGAAAGAGATAGGCAGGCATACAGAGACCGTAGCGTGTAGATTTAGTTAAAGAGAAGACATCGCCAGCAAATGAGGGGAATGATCCTTTTGTGCAATCATTTCTCTATTCCTGATTAAATAAATGCAGGACACAGGGACAGACGCGCACATTTGCTATGACGCGGACATACACACAGCGACAAGAAGCAATCAGCATTAATGACAATTTCACTCTGTGGCAATTGCCATTGTCGCCACCACCCGCCCGGTCTGATTGCAACCCGAATACCAGAATACCACCAGCTTAGGACAGTAGCCAGTCTGATGTGAATTGACGACTGACGAGTTACTACAGCTCCACAGTATATATATATATGGAAACACGGTAACGCAATGTCAGCGGCGGGACATAGCATCGCATCAATTGAAAGCGCTGGCAGTTTCGTCCTTCGTCCACCCCCTAACACCCACCACGCCGAGCCATCCTCACTTGCATCACAGACGGACGAAACTGCAATTTCGCTGGGATAGTATGCAGTATGGTGTATGGGGCCGCGAATGAGCACAATTGCCAATTTTAGATCAAACGGTTGGATAGTCTGTGGTAAGCCATTAAGAAAAGCGAAGCGACCGTGGTGGTTGCGATTTGCTGTGTACGTGGGCGGCAGCGGCACTGACTTCAGTTGTCAATTTTCCTCAATTAAATTGATTCCAATCAAAATTAAATCGGAAATACATAATACAAATCAATCTGATTGATGGGCGCAAGAAGGTGGAAATCAATTGCATGTTGGTTATCTCGTGTTAGTGTTGCCATTTGTGCTCTTCTTCTTCTTCTTCTTCTACCATGTTAAAGTGAATTGCAACTCGCCTTTCTGTCTGTCTGAATGGCTTTTAAATGATTCCGGAATCGTTATCAGTGACATCCACTGATCGCCGAGCATTTGTGTCAATTTGGTCAAACGGTGAGTCTAGCACTATAAAAAAAAATATTTTTTACAAAAGTTGTGTCTGGGATTAATTTGAAATTTGTTAAAGGCATGAATATAACCCGCTCCAAAGAATTGCGCAATATATATGGGCGGCAGTGGAAATCGGGGTATGGACGCTCCCTTACAAAGAAAACCAAACTCCGTTTTTCAACTCATGGGAGCTGAAGTTTGAAAATGATAAATGTTAATCTGTGTTATTTGAACAAACTGCATCGGAAATTTGTTGTTGTAATTGTAGAACGGGGCGGGGCACTTGGCATTCAACTAAGTTACGTAAAACACTACATCCTGAGATTAACGAAAGCTTAAGCTTTGAAATTTCGAAAATATGTACCTACCTATTTATATCCCGCTGAAAGTATTCTTCAAAATATAGCCGACACATAATAACGAGGTGTGGCACCTCCGAAACAACAAAAATATTTAAAAGGTTATGTATACTAAGCAGCCAAAGATGCCAATTTTTAAAACATTGAAATACATTATTTAATATAGGTACCACCAAGGGCTTCACAAAATGTGGGCGGTACCGAATTAAGGGCGGGAAACTTTTAAAAAAGCAAAAATAGTTAAACACGATAAGCTTCCCCTTCAGACTCGACACTATCTGAAAATTTAAGACATCAGTAGGAATGCTGGGAGAGCATCTACGAATACTGCCGCACTTACACCAGGGAGGAAAAAAGAGGATACTTTGTAAGCCATGTAAAGGCAACCTTCAGGGATAATTTCCTGGCAACTTGTCTAAGGATAACATCTTTGCAAAGCACTTATGTCTTGGTGTATTAATTTTAATCTTTTCAATAAATGGTTCATAAATAAGGATTTCCACGCACCTATACCATATTTTTTCTAGAGTATGTATTTATTTAAACAGTTAATTTAAATCTTTGCTTTGTACATTCCTATGGCTCTAAATAGCACGTCAAATTGTTGCAACTCCAAGCATCGGTCCATTTAAATTATTTTCAACTCCATCCCTGCAGTGAGGCCCATCTTTTCGCGTCCCTAGCCCAATTACAATGCCGGGCTCTGGATGATATGGGCGACCCTGGACACCTGAAGTTCTATAAAGCGTAAGATTTTTTTTTCTGGGGCTTTTTCGGTGCAAAATTAGCAAGCCAAGCATGTTGTGTTAATCCCAAAAGCCTGAATATTTTTGTAGACTTGTATTTTTCCATTCGCTGATTAATCTTTGGGGTAGAAGTTGACGGACAAATAATTCTTAGAAGTAAGGAGCAAAAGTTGAAGCTTCTGTCTCGTGTATAATCTAATAAAGAGCCATTGTTAAAAACCCCCAAGTTTGACACCAGTAGAGTTTTTCGGTATATAAATGGATACAAGCATTAAAAACCTCTCCTTCAGCGGGACGTTAAGCCATGCTTAACAATCTTCAAATCAGTGTTGCAAGATTGCGACTAAGAAAGTGTCTTGACAAAGAATGATACCCATGGTGCAATGACTTCTTCCAAAATTAAGAAATCGTGGTGATGGTGATGGAGTTCGAGCTGAATGTGAGCAAAATTTCTTCAAGGTATCTATGTGTACTGTGTAGGGGTTGGTTTCAACACTGTCATATATAGATAAATATAAAATGTACTTAGTTGTGAATTTAAAAATAAATTTTCAGGGTTTTGGAAAAAAGTTTCATCTATATCGCAACTCGGAAGTAAAAAGCCACTGTTTCTATAAAAATGCATTCTTGAGATTTAAATAAAAATTGTTACGTTCTCAACAACTAGTTCTTGGCACAACAATTTATTCTTAAATTCATAAAAAAGGAATTGTAAATCTTTCTCTTACTAAAAGTAGCAATGCAATCATCATTGTCTTATGAATTGCGATCGCGTTAAGAACATTTTTTGTTAAAAAGTGAATTTAAAATGGAATTTGAGATGGGTCAACCTGAAAATGAACAAGCGTTGATAAATCAAACATATTGATGCTGCCGCACTTGAAATTTTTGTAAATTGGAGATTATCCTACGACGGGTTAAAATCATTAGAAGAGTGTCATTTTCTTTCCAAGGAACTGCTCCAAATTATCAATTCGCTTGAAATTGAAAACATCTTCAATAAAAAAAGAAGTTGTTCGATTTTAGCAATTTTTTTTGTTTGTAAAAAAAATATATGTATGTAAGTTATTTTTAAGAATTACTCATGCTTATGGAAAAAATAAATACTCAAATGGATTTATTTCAACAACCATTATTTTTAAAGAATGTTGATAACGAGTTCTTAACGGAACAATTTAAGTTTTTGGAAATCTGCCAATTTAAATATTTTAACCACCTATTTTATTCATACATTTTGTTGACAATTTGTTCTTGTGTCAACAGTTTTAACATTTATTTAACATTTATTGTTCTTGAACCAAGAGTTTTTTTCTTTTTAAAATTTTAAATATTTTCGTATTTGGCCACACGATCTAAATTGTTGAGCGTTTTTAACAACTCGTACTAAAGACAACAGTTTACATTCTTACAAATTTTGACATTTTGTATCTTTAAGTCAAGAATTAAAGTTCTTGGATCACGACTTACACTTGCGTTCGAAGATTAAGAATTTGAAGTACTTGGTTTAAAAACTTTAATATGTACGAAAATTGTTGGGCCAAAGTATAAAATTCTTAATATTACAATTTTTTTTTTCTGAGTGTATTTTAAATTGTTTTTTAATGAACTGATCTGCTGATCAGTGGTTTCTAAATCAAAATAAAATCAATAGTGTTAAAAACAATATTTAATTTGTAACCTTATAAGCTACAGGCGCAGTGGCTTAGTGGTTAGTGTGTTGGACTACTAAGGGGGGGTCCTAGGTTCAAATCCCGCAAAAACCCAATTTCCAACTTAGGGTTTTTTCCACTGCGCCACCTCTCGCGAACGTCTGACAAACATCCGAGAGAATAACTGTCTTTAGAGCATCTCAATTAGCCGTTTGGAATTGGCATAAAATTGTAGATCCCTCCTTCCATTCGTTCCAAAAATGAAACTCACACAAAACGAATGGTTGTGAGAAGCTAGGCCTTGGGTCCCTACGGAGCTGTTGCGCCATCTATTATTATTATTATAAGCTACACTTCTGTAAGTCTAAACAATAAACAGTAGCCTGTAGGGTTTTCTTAGCTTAAGGAGAAAAGCGCTGACCAGTCAGACAGAAAGGTGACCTTAAATTGAGAGCCTGGTTCAACCTCAAAAAGTGGATGCGCCATAAATAAATGTCGAGCTTTTCTTATCTACTGATCGATGGCTTATACTCTACATAACGACAAGCCCTACGATGTTGGACTAGCCATAATTCTGAAATACAGTTGTACCTACAAATAAAAATCCACCCCCCGACATTTACTCGCAAACCACTTGACCCGTAACACGAAAAAAAAAAGAAAACAAATAAAAACTGTAGACAGCTTTCGCACCTTACCAACTTCAACTGCTACCTGCTAGCTCCATTAACGAACACGCAACACAAATGTAATTCGAATTGGAGCTAACGAATTCCATAAGCGAAATGTAATTATGAAAGCCTCCCAGATCATTATTATTTAAATACTTCTGTAATTGCAAATCCTATCAGGATAACTTACAAAGCCAAAGCAAATTATATGCGTCGACATGATGAAACACCGACTCTCACTCACTTGAAGAAGGTTATGTTCTACAAAAGATTATGTGTTTCACCATCGGTGCCTACTTACGAATTCCTTTCGCATCCGTATCTCTATGGCGCCATATCCGAGTTCATTGAACCATACTTCAACGTTACATAACGCGTTCGCACGCAATCCCCCACTGAAAAGTAGAATATCCAAAACGCACAGACATATACGGCGTATATTTAGAGCGAACGTGTGAATTTGGCTGAGCGTCATGACAGAGGTGAGGAATGAATTATTTAAGTCTTCAACTTTGCCTCCACCAGCGGGATAATTACACAATTTTGTTGGCAGTATATTAATTACTAGAGGAGGTCGAGAAAGGACACTCTCGGTTCAAAAACTGTAACAAAGCAAACAAATCTTGAACGTTACCTGCGTTCGGCTAAAAGCAATACCGACTGTTGCAGGGGCAGGAAAAGTAATTCTGATTAGTATGTGATCATTGCCGACGACTCCGTAGTCCTGCGCCTGATTCCAAATTCAAATCACGTAGTTTCGTATAACACCATGAGCCCACAAGGCATAAACAGGCAAACAAATGACTGCTGCTAGTGCTCCCATCAGGGATAACAAGACTGCACACACACATACCTACGCCCCCACAGCAAAAAAAAAAATAAAAATAAAAAAAAGGACGAGATCAGCTACATAACAATCCTCTTGTTGTTTCCGCTACAATGGACAATTTTTGGTTTTTCATTTTACCTCATTCCACCGCAGTGGTCTCCAATTTCCATACCATTACCCGCCATGGTGAATGGGGGTGTGCAGAGGTCGCGAGGGTGTTTGGGGAGAAACGAAAAATAAAACCAATGGACAAAGGAATTTCCGCAAGGACATCATTGTTCGAAAACTCCCGATTACCATTTCGAATCGGTATCAATTCCCATCGGACTGGGATGGGATGTGAGCGTAAGCCCCCACTGTGCTGGATCCAAACACACACACGTTACACTTGTAGGTTGAGGTACGCACAGTACCTACACCTTGCTTATATTAATGCGCCCTTCGCATAACAAGTGTCCTTTATTTCTTTTCACCCTCCTGGCCGTTTGTCGCTTGCTCTCGCCCTCTGTCCTCTCTGCTCTGTGCTCTGTGCTCTGTGTGTGAAGCGATTTGTAATACTGTCGTCTACGGAAATTGAAACATCAATAAAGCCATTCGATTGTTTGCAATGGCAATGGCAAACAAACTTTTTAATGGTGAGCGTGAGCTTGAGCGTGTGCTGACTGGAATCGGACTCGTAGCTGGTAGTCCGGTTTTGTCCACAGAGGGAGTTGGCTATTGTTACCTTTGTGCATTTGCGCAAAATTGGCAAAGACAATTGTTTGCTGTAAACCATACCAACCAGAGGCGGCTATTTGATTCTTCAACAGCGATTTAACTGGATTTAACGTGTTATGTCATCGGTTGCGAAAGGACTCGTATTGTAGACTAGTGCCCGCTCTAAGGGACGTTAGCGATAAGAAAAACTAGTCCTCACTCTCGCTCATCCTTGCATTCAATGAGAGGTGCTGACTTGTTAGCCGAGCTGGGGGTTGGGGGAAGTTTAAACGGACTTACATACACCCGAAACTATGGTTTACGTAAGCTTCTTAATGCCACTCAGTCTTAGTGGCTGTCCTGACGTTGGTCACGGTACTCTCTCTGATGGTGGTTTCGCCGGTTCTTTGGTGGCATATCATGACTAGTGTGTGCTGGGGAGTGAGATTTTCAAATCGATTCCACTCGTGAGTCCTCTTGAATTGTACTATCATCGGTGTGAGTCCGCGAGGGCGACTTGATTTATTTTTGTTTTCCTTTCCTCCCATTTGTTCGGGATTCCGTTCTTGTGAATAGATGACGTCGTTCCAGCTCAAAGTCATTGTGCGTCTCTCAGTAGTATGGTGCACTGCGTTTAAGTGGGTGTGTGTGTGTATATGGTACATGGGGCTTATGGACTTAATGGTGAAATGAGGTCAACGGTTGAGTAATTTTAAAGGAGGGGATAAAGTAGTAGAAGTAGCTAGTATGTTATATTTTTTATTGCTGGCATATGGACACAAAGCCAGCGAAGTCATAGATTTGTAATAAAAAATGAATTTTAAGGGATTTCGCTGACCTTCATTGTAAGACCGGTACCTATGCACTGTTGCAAAGTGCAGAACGATTTCCTGCAAGCAGTAAAGTCACAACCGGATTGCTGTGGCGAATTGCATTTGTGAAATCGGTTTAGTTATATTGTTGGGGATCCAAAGATGTTACGGAAGGGCTTATGTTAAAGTGGGGTTGTAGCAGTCTTGAAAATCTGTACCAAAATGCGCATAAAAATGTTGATGCCATCAGAAGAATGGCGACGTGAACTAGGAGGGCGTTCATCGCGTATGGAGAAATGTAGATATAGATTGTTGGGCAATGATTTTACACTACAATGAAACGAAGATGAGACAGGGAACGGAAGGTCAAATTTTGTCTATGAAAAGTGTTGGCTTTATGCCAACAAGGAAGTATTAAACGAGTTTAATTGCAAGGACAACTCAATTTTATGGTTCAGCTATAGGTAGAGAAAAGGAAAATTCGATTTTAAGCAGAGTCCAATTTTACTGAATTTAAGTAAAATGAGTCATAGAGTCCGGGCGTTTAAAACAAGAAAATGTTACGCTGAGCTAGAGTGGGGAAAATAAATGGAATTGGAGCAGAAGGAGGTACAGGAACAGGGAAAGGAACGGATCAATGGGTGGGAACGGAAATAGAAAGGGACATGGCTGTCGAGAGCGAATACCTCATTAGCCTTGACCTAATGTGAAAATTAGTTAGTTTTTTTTTGCAGCCGTACGCATTTTAGGTGAGCTACTTTTTTGCTCTTTTAAGATTTAACTATCCTTCCCCCCCAGACGCGTTTTTATTGTGGCTGATCGAGGTATCAGAATAATCGGCCACTACTTTTTGGACGGATAATTTTCGATGCAGGGTAGCCGAAACAAATTACTGACCTTAACCATGAAAAACAAGTATAGATTTCCGAGCACTTTTCCATACTTATAAACACTAGTCAGAAAGTTTTTTCTTTAGAAATAGTTCCACCAGCAATAAGTTCATTAATGAAGAGTGAACAAAAATTATCCGAAAGACATAGTTCAATGCAGCGATCGAAGCTAAACGGAGGCGTAGTATGGGTTGAATAGGCTACTAAGATCTTTCACAGATTTGACCATAGAACGTATAAATTAGGGAAGGGACTGGAATTCAGGGTATATGAGGCCTAGGTATAAGACTAAATGACGACGCCATAATCGCAATAGTTTCAGTAATAAATAACCGAAGTCTTTTGCGCACCAAAATGCTCAAAGTGCAAAATGAGTGACTAATAATAATAATAGTTGGCGCAACAGGTCCGTAGGGACCCAAGGCCTAGCTTCTCACAACCATTCGTTTTGTGTGAGTTTCATTTTTGGAACGAATGGAAGGGAAGACAATCACGAGCTACTGATGTTTGTCGACATTAGTTAGGTGTTTAATACGACTGAGTCACGAAAAAGTGTAAAACTAAAGGACTTCATAAGACCTCAATAGGAGGAAGGTTAGGGTGAACCACCGCAAGATATACTTAATGACTGAAAGGATGAAGGTTTCAAGTTCATAAAGCACAAAGCAAATAAAGCATTTCTAATGGTTTTCTACACAGCTTGGTCTAATTTAATATTTCTTAAATGCCAACGGACTTCTTTTTCGCCCTAAGCAAAGAACGTAATACACCTACGCAGGAGACACTAAGCCGTGGTTAAACATAAGTGGTAGGCTGCAGCAGTCTGTGCAATGTAAAGGAAGTCGGAGGAAGTCCAAACGTAGTACCACGATCACAAAACCAAGCTAATGAGTTTGTTGTTAATGAAATTGTTTTTATTTTGTTTTAAATGCTGACTGTCCAACAACAACCAGGATGGCTCCATAATGTAGGTACCTATGAGCCCTTACAGTAATCAGTATTTAAGCTTCACAAATTTTAGTAAATGCCCTAATTCAAATAAGACATCTTAACCTAGGATCCCTGATTAAGATCGAGAGAGAGAACGGACTAAATTAAATTTCTAAAACCCCGCGAAATTCATTAATAATTAGGGTATCCTGCAAATCTACTCCCGTTCTATGTAGGAACTATATATGCGAGCAATTAACTTTGCAAAATTATCCCAATCCAAGTGTAAATTATTAATAAAACCAGCATGCATTTTAAAACCAACAAGCAACCTCAATTGCATCGACTAAGAAATCCGGATAAAAGAAAACTCTTTTTCGACTTTCCAATTCGAGGGCCAAAGTAGGAGCAAGAAGGGGAGAAAAAAAAAGAAAAAACTTATTTTTTTTTAACAAGCATAAGGATAACACAAGGAAACGAATATAATTTTGCGGTCGTACGTGATTCCATTAATTCCGAAGCGAAATCAAGTGATTTTCCAAGCAATTCCCTTGCCGACCAAACCAACCAAGCAACTGCCGCACCTCATGCTACCGCATACATTCGAAATCAGCTTTCTTCTGTCGTACTCGTTCGTTCGTTGCTTTTTTCTTGTTCGTTTGCGAAATCAGCGTCGTCATTGCCACACAGGCAAAATGACGAAACAAGGACGGCGACGGCGACGGCTATGAACAGGAGAATACCTTTGAGAGTAGCACTGGCTGCCCCCGAATGACACGAGTACGAAAACGAATACGAATACGAATTAGTGTGCCACCAAAGAAAAATACGCTCGCGCGCGCGTTTCATAGTGAGAACCATTTTTTTCCCTATTTTTGTTAATTACCTTTGCGCAAGGATTCGGATGCACTTCGCGGATAGAGGTACCAAAAGTTTAGCTCGAATTTTGGAAGGCGTGTGGATGGATACACTTAAGGTGTATATCCTAATTAGTCCTGCTTTCGTTTAAACCCAAACATTTTTCCATATTTTTTTTTCTGTTAAATCCCCAAATCCTTGGAACAAGAATGTATCTGCAGCAACGCACGCAAAGTTGGTCGTTCGGCTCCTTTTTATTTTTGAAGTTCTCGGGCTTATTGTAAAAGTTTTGCGAAATTGTGGACCGCTGGAAACGTTTAAATTGTAATTTCTACACCTAACACTGACACAACTGATTCCCCACTCTGTACGTGTTTGTTGCATGTGAAGGCGAATGCGAACGCGAACTGTGCCAAAACAAACAGCAGCCGACGCGACTTCCGTCGGTGGGGCGTGCGGTGGCAGATTTTTAATCTTTTAGTTGTGTGAAGTAGAACTCTCCATGGGACCGAATCGAATGACTTTGCTTGCTTGCACGCGAAGGATATATACCAGTGACGATGACGAAGTCACACATTTTTCACAACTCACTGATTCCACTGCGGTGGTGCTAACACCTACAAAGCTATTTATGGAAGCGGATTGAAACTTTCTGGTGGAGAACTTCAATTACTCCCGAAGGACGATGAGGTGGATGCGCCCGGTCGAATGGTTGCGGGACCTTTTCATTGCAATTTAACAAAGATCGCTAGTTTCAATATAGTATGGGTTGGATGGTGTGTGCGCGTGGGTTGCCAGCATCCCCCACCTATACACGACGGCTACCCGTGACTCTTTTATTTTGTTATGCTTTTCTTGGGTAGGAAAACACCAGAAATGAATACAACTAAAATCGTATCACCACTTTATGGCTACTTGCAACAAGGATAACACATCAGCACCCCCAGTGTACCAGTCTACCGCGTACCTACAGCAGCATCCAGGAGCGAGGAAAATCTATTTGTTGCGGAAACAATTTCCACCTGCAGGTGTTAGCATCCGCCTTCTGAAACGCTTCCCACAACGTGTACCGGAGAAATCTTGTGCAAATGGCGCATCCACCCCGACCGTCGCGTCCTCGGGTAAAAGATGGAGAACGCGACCGGCCACATTTATATCCTTTACTTAAAAATTTCTCCGTTAATGTTCCTGCTGCACCTGAATGTGTATAGTGTACACAGCGCAGCCAGTAAATTTTCATTACATTTCCTATCGTTATCCCTGCGTTGGGTATTGTGTTGCATTTGCACAGCCCCGTCGTGTTTCATTCGATGCCAGAGTTAAAGTTTCGTTTATAATTTCGAAGCGTGGTAATGAAAAAATGTTAGCATTGGCGTTTGGTTGGGGGGTATCACTAAAAGTTGCGGTCGTTTCGTTGTTTCTTCGATTCTTTTTTTCCTATGCCGGTTACAAATAAGAATACAAAAGCACAAAAAATGGATAAAACTAAAACAGACGTTAGGGAGAAATCTTAGGAAATCTACAGCGAAGGATAATGGGATATTAAGAGAACGCCAGACGTTGAAAATTATCAGATTTTGTTAGAAATGCTCGTTGCATTGTTTGCCTGTGCAAGCACAATGCAAGAGGAGAATGTAATAAAGCCCTGCGTTCCTTGCGAGTGAAAGGATATAAAACAATGTTGGATATTGGCCTGCAAAGCATAGTTTTGTTGCGCCAGAATTCAGTTTCGTAATTAAATTGGCCGAGGTAAGTTTTACTTCGTTCGAGTGTTGTATTTCCATTTTTACGAAAAGAAAAGAATAGTCTTTTTGTAAAAGGCTTAACCCTAGATAACTAAACTTAATTTGAAGTCCCGTTGTAACTAATCATTCGCCTTCCAGACTACGAATTGAAATACTAAAATTTTTTATAAGTCCGTCAGTAATTGTTAAATAAATAGTTAGAACGAAGAAGTGTTATTTTATTTATTAAGTAAAAGTAAAAATGTTGGTAAAAATTAATTAGAACATTTATTACAAATGTGTATTGTGTGTTCTCCACAAATGGCCTTGTTGCAGTACCGGCATTGGTTTTTTGTCATCCTGCGTATCCTCGATGGGCAAAAAGAGCTAATTTTTCGTTTATTACTCTCTACTTGAGACGAACCTTGTTGAACCTCTTCAATATTCAAAATATCTCTTATACTTGATTTGATATCACGCCTCAAAGTTGTTGTATAATAACGCTCATGTAACCAAGGCTCCACCAGGCCATCCGCTACTGCAAATGCGAAGTCCCTCCGGTTCATTGGTTTCTGTCGCAGTCTTATCATATTAAATACATATATTACATACGAGTTAATTATGGATATATTTATAATGCCATAGAACAAGCATAGTGGCCATCTATTGGTTTTACGACTGGTACTCATTATTGAGCACATTTGGTCCACAGTATCTACCGCTCCTTTTGTAGTGTTATAAAATTCAATGATTTCTGGCTTGTCCGTAGTAGAACAAATTCCAGGCTGATCGTGAGTAGTGGACAGAAGAAACGGACGGACGCTGTCCGATTCTACATTGAATCTTCGGTTACGGTTTTCCTGTACAACGTTGAAGTTTTCATCAGAGGATTCTGACATATCATCCTCACTTTCGTCTGTTCCTACATGCTCTTCTTGTTCAAAATTATCTTCATGTTCAGATCCAGAAGATTCTGCGGCTGGATCATCGACATCATCGTCATGAAACTCGGCTAACCACGCTTTAATTTTCGCTTCATCTCCCCTCAAATCCATCTATTTACCAAAATTAAAAGATGCCAAAACCCGTAAAAACGCAAGAATACATACAAAAAATGTAATATATTATATATATACTGTTATTTGTTATTCATATATATAAAATATTTAATTATTTCACGCATAAGTTATAAAACAAATAACTGAAAAATTAAATAAGAAATAAATGAATATATACAAACCTTGATAAAAAAAAGTATCTAAGTACTAAACACTCGACTATTTGACTACGTTCGCGCAAAATCTCCACAACTACCGACCGCACTACCACGAAGACCACCTACGAGTAACTGACGTAACCAATAAGGAAGGTACTGAAAGAGGGAACACGCTGTTGCAACCCCGTCGTATCGAACTAGCGAATGTGTATGTGTATGGTAGTCTGTAAGACGAATGTTTAGTTATCCAGGGTTAAACAAATGAGCTGTTATTGGTTCTTAAAACAAAACTGATAAGCAACTTACCACTGGTGTATTAAAGATTTTATGAATACAATTAAGGACTTGTAACTTGGAAATGCTGCAACAAGAGCTGGACGAGGGTGAAGTTCTGAATAATGGAAACATTTAGGTACCTACTCGGAGAAGTATTATGACAAGAATATTGTCGACTGAAGACAGAATATTTTAATGACAGAAAATATTCGCCAATTTCTGAAAAAAAGTGTCAAGGTACGAAAAAAAACCTTAAAAACTGACTGATGTAAAAATATTTTATTAACCGAAGAATATTCGCACATTTCTGAAAATTCGAATCAAAGTACGAAAATGACATTGAAAACTGACTGAAGTGGAAATATTTTAATAACGGAAAATATTCGCCCATTTCTGAAAAATAGTGTCAAGGTACGAAAAAAACTTTAAAAACTGACTGAAGTAATAATATTTTAATAACCGAAGAATATTCGTCAATTTCTGAAAATTCGAATCAAAGTACGAAAAAGACATTGAAAACTGACTGAAGTAGAAATATTTGAATAACAGAAGAATATTCGCCCATATCTGAAAAATCGTGTCAAGGTACGAAAAAAACCTTAAAAACTGACTGATGTAAAAATATTTTATTAACAGAAGAATATTCGCCCATTTCTGAAAATTCGAATCAAAGTACGAAAAAGACATTGAAAACTGACTGAAGTGGAAATATTTGGATAACAGAAGAATATTCGCCCATTTCTGAAAAATCGTGTCAAGGTACGAAAAAAACCTAAAAACTGACTGAAGTAGAAATATTTGAATAACAGAAGAATATTCGCCCATATCTGAAAAATCGTGTCAAGGTACGAAAAAAACCTTAAAAACTGACTGATGTAAAAATATTTTATTAACAGAAGAATATTCGCACATTTCTGAAAATTCGAATCAAAGTACGAACAAAACCTTAAAAACTGACTGAAGTAATAATATTTTATACAAAATGCTTAGGAATCTAAGCCTGGCATTTTTTAAAACCGGTCATATAAATTAGTCTCGTATTAAGAACGAAATAAAGGGACAGAAATATTTCTAAGAGGACTTAAATAATCTTGTTAAAGAACAGTCTGTCCAAATATAACGCTTTCCACGCAGCAAGAGACACAATTAGATTTTCGTTTTTAAGAATTCTAAGAGTCTTTCTGCACTCGATTTCACATTGCTTTAATTTATGGATCAGAAAAACCCACAAATGAAAATATTTTCTGGCATATTTAATTTCGGACGAGAGTTGAACCTAAATCCCTAAACCATGCCATATTTTGTATTACATATTAGCCGGAAGAATATTTTTTATTATTTTACGGCTTATGAACGAGTCTCTATATTTCGTAGTACGACCAAAATTAGTCTTGAGGCGGTGAAATGATGCGCACTACCATCATTACGAATATTGTGGTTGAATTGTTGAGGTGGAGGAATGCAGCTGGCAATTTCATTCGACGAGGGAACATGATAACAAACTCTGTCAAATACCTTTCAAATTTGCTTAAGCGATGAAATACGCCTTCAAATCACCAGTGGATCTATTTTCCCGTAAACCGCCTACTGCCGGTCATTAAGGAGCTTCGGTGATTCAAGATTTTTCATAACCTGACGATTTATCAGCGTTTGCATGACCTTAAAAAGAATGAATCTACCTAAGTGCTATGGCGGGGCGGTAATTGGTGGGAGAATAACATTCGTTTTTGTTTAGGGACGGGCTGGACAGTTGCTGTTTTCCAACCCTCCTCGGGAAGAGTCCAAAATAATAGGACAGCTGCAAAAGCTTACGCAATGGTTTTGCCTGCGATGGGGGCGATACAATCTGTACCAGCGGATTTATTAATGTTGAGATCGTAAAGAACTCGCGTGACTGTATGAGTGCGAAATTGAATTTGTCCCATGGCAAATTCCATGCTCTCCAGTAAAGGTATGGAAATAAGACAGAGCACAATTATGGAACATTCAGCTATCGGCGAAATGCGCTGCAAACAAATAAGCTTTATCTGAGGTGGTGACAGCTGGTGTGTCATTGTAAATGATCTCTGGGATTGAGAAGAGGACAATTTCTTCATGACGTTAAAAAATGGCGAATAGGTTTTACTACCCTTGGGACATTGTTGCAATTTTTGCCTACACTTTTGGCCACACGTACTTGACACGTTTACTTAGGGCATTGCAGTTATTTTTGGCCCATTTTGTACGGTTTTCCTCAAAAACATAATCGAACTGTTCCACAGATTTTTGAGGTCAAATAGTGAAATGCGGTTACACCCTTACTACCACTACCACAACTACTACCCTTACTACTGGAATAGATTTAAAAACTACTGAACGAAGTTGATTCCGGGTTCTAAACTTGTATTGCTAAATGTCGCTTTTTAATGATAGGATATGTTTTTCTCTCTATCCAGTTTCAGATTCTTGAACCAGTTTTTGTTTCTGCATCTTTTCTTTATAGTTAGTTTTTTTAATTTAGAAGGTGGGGTGGTTTATATGATTCAGCAAACTGGAGAACCGAGGAGACTACGGGTCAGCAAGCTAGTTTTGAATGAAGATAAACAACTTGACTATTTGAGACGCAAAATTTGACTTATTCATGGTAAAATATCGTCATTCTAGAGTGTAGACTGTAGATTGTGATTGGGCACATTCAAGAATCTAGTCAAATTAAGTCGACTAGATTGGTCTGGATAAGATGTCAACTGAGCGCAAAAACTATATTGGTGGGGAACATCAATTTTGGAACTGTCAACCTAGTAGTCAGTCACGAATTTCTTGACTAGATTCGTTGTTACCCCTTCAGAAACTGAAACAGCTGGCCATTGACTGATATGAGCAAAACGAGACACATCTAATCAGACAGCTGTCAGACTTACTAAACTACATACTTGAACGTCCCCATATACATTTAAGAAATTGTCGATAGCTTATCTAGTGCTTTTTCCTTTTGACGGATTTATTTCTTTTGCTAGTACATATTTCTCCGTATGCTGTCATGACATGTAGAGAATTTGGCGCAGTATTATGTGCCTTCATCTGCACTTGAAAATAAAGAGAGTAAGTGAAAGAGTGATGTTTAAAACAGCCACTCTTGTTAGATACCATGTCCTACCACAGCTTTTGCACCTCTGATATAAGAAGCATCCTTATGTTCAAAAACCCCCAGCATATTCAAAGCCAAACTTTGGTTAATACCTCAAAAGATAAATACCAATTCAATTGTTTTCACCTGGACTGTAACGTGAAACGCCAGCAAGGCCATATCATTCTGGCTCATTGCATAATTAATTCCCACTGTACACAGACTCTTTTAAAATCATTCAAATCACAATGCAAAGATCCAAACCAAACGACAGAAAACAGAAATTATACTGTCTGAAAACCTTCAAAAGCGGAAGGAGGAAAAAAAGTATGAAAATTGGCAAACTAAAAGGAAAAAGAAAATATGCAAAGGATCATCACAAGGATATAATCGAATAAAACAAGCTCAACTGACAAATTTGATTATGGCGACATTGATGCCATTATCTTCTTCATCTCCGTGTCTTCAGCGTTCACTTTTTCGCATCTCTCTCTCTCTCGCTCGCCATCCATCTATTCGGATCCCTTCCGGCGACAAGCTCTGTATTTATTAGAACTATGTATACTCGTACAGAGTTGAAGGATGAACTTTTTTACCATGATTATTATTTATTATATCGGTGTTGGGGTTCGGTGAGCTAAGCCCCGCCATCATTCCGAATGACAGATGCGACCGAATAATAGGGTGGCATTTAATACCCATATATAAGGACTGCATCGGCAGACTCCTTCGTTGCCAGCCCCCTCGGGATGATGAAACAAAAAAGAAAACAAAAAAAAAGGAGAAAAAGATGAAAACCAAAGAGACTGCACCATGTTATTTATAAATCGTTTTACGACGCAGCTTTGACATTAATTTATTGGCACCACTCTAAACGACTAATGATTATTTTGAGGTCGATGTGCGACACTGCTGCTGTTACTTTTGCTCCTCCAGGACTTGTGTGCGGTGTGGTGCGGTTTTGCTGGCGCAGAGACGCTAATGAAAAGTAGCTAAAGTTGATTCCCACGAGTGACGGTGGTGTCAGGGTGTGTTGCAGTTGCAGTAGATATAATTGGAAAGTTGAATAAATTCTCATCGATGTAATTTTGTACTCTTTGTGTGTATGCATTGCAACTTTGTGTGAGGCGGAATAAAAACTGGGTCGGTCTCAGTCGCGACAGAGGCTCTCCAGGAGGCCATTTCCATTTCCATGTAATGAATGAAAATCGGAACAAAAGCCAACCGCCTTTTGGAACCCAAGAGCAATGTTTCACTACAGCAAGCAAACACACAAAACAATCGCCTGTAGGCGCCTCGAAGCCGCCACAAAAAAAAACCTCTCAACTGGTTCTTCTATGACTGCTGTTAATGAACAATCGCCGTTTGAGGGAGAAAATCCATAAACTAGAGCAAACCAGAGGGAGACGGTTAACATGCTCAGCGCCATTGTGACAGAAAATGAGGAAAGAATCTTACCGAGAGGGCAATGAACATATACGCGCGGGCACGGATAACTGAACACACATGCGAGGGATATAAAATATCATTACACTCCATAGACCTACAAATATTTTAGACGCTGCAGTATCTCCATCTGGAAGACGATCATCAGCCGCCGATTCGGAGGTCACGTACATAATAACAGGACGATGATGGGACAATAAAAAATAAATGTCTGCACACACATAGCAAGTGGAGTCTTAGCCATCACAGCCTTGCGCACTATAGTTCTATATTGTACATGTACATAATGCACGTTGTACTTCCAAGACGGACGCACAAAATGTCACAAGTGTGCCGACTGACGCCATTGACGATGAGTGCCCACCAAGAGTGAGGTTGTGTTGGGTACACTTCACAGGCACACTAACATCCTTGATGTCAAGCAAAAATTGTAATCGATTGACTATTTGGAGGGGGTGCAGATGGGCAAACAGTACTTCCTAGTTACAAGAAATGGATAGTGTGGTAGCGATGATTCAGTTGCTGTTTGTCATCATTCAAGGGACCTTTTCCAACACTCCGTATTGAATATATTGATTGTCACTACTTGTCAGCAGTGTTGCCACTAAAAAAAAATTGGATCCGGCCAAATCTGACCGAATGACCGATTTCTATTTTTTTAAATTCCGTCAAAAAATCCGGTCAAAAGTCAAAATAAGAATTTTTTGACCAGAAGTCCGGTCAAAAATGGAATATAGTAATATATTTTTACTTATATTTGGCACATGTAGTTTATTTATTTTCCCACACTAATCTTAGACCTAATAAAACAAAAAACAGACAATTCGTTGTGATGCAAAGCATTTCAGAAAAAGGAACTTTCAATCTAATTCAGTCTTCCAAAATATTGCTAAATGTATGCATTTTATTGGGGAAAAAATGTACATTTATAAATTATTCAGCTGTCAGAATCGCTTGAATTATAATTTTTATATATATACCTCGTTTGTCCCTTTTCTTCTAATATTTCATCAGGAATAAGGCTGAATTGTAGCATAGCAAAGCAAAGTCTGTATGAAATTGTGAAATTGTGGCATTGTTCGTTAAGTATGGCCAAGTTTCATTCAAATTTATCTGGAAGTCCAAAGTGACATTTTTCCAAATTTATAACTAAGCCGTTTTCTCGTAAACGCTCAAATATTAATCGTAGATGTTCCTGATGCTGCTGTTCGTCCTCCGAAGCGATGAGGATATCATCAATATACCCAAATGCAAAGTCCAAATCAGGTAGGAAAGTTTGGCTTGCATTCCTGAGCCCGAATGTCATGAAGGGGAACTTAAACAAACCAAGTGGCATCATAATGGCTGTTTTGGTGTATCTTCGGGGTTCATCGGTATTTGATGATATGCTTTTGCAAGGTCCAAAGTAGGAAACACTTTCTTACCTGCGAGGAGGTGTGTAAAGTCCTGCACGTGTCGAACAGGGTAACGGTCTGGTGCTGTTACTGAATTTAGTGCACGGAAATCCCCACACGGTCTCATTTCTCAGTTTCAGCTTCTCGGGACTTAAGCGTCGGTAGCGAGCTTGAATTGGTGGTCCAGTAGTTACTATATGATGACGTAGACTGTCGATAGTTGATCTATTTCCGATAGATGGACGCGTAATGTCTTGAAAATCCTTTAAAAGTTCACGAAAAGTAAGTAAGCTGCGACGGTGGTATATACGTTACAAAACCGATACTGCATGCAACTAATATTCCAAACCGTTTCAAAAAATCCGCTCCGATTATAGGTCAAGAAACATCAGCGGTAATAAATGTCCATTTGAAGGGACAACGTAAGCCCAAGTCAACTGTAATCGTTTCTGTGCCGAACGTAGAAATTCGCGTATTGTTTGCGGCATAGAGAGTCGAATAAATTATTTTTGTGAGTGCGAGTAGCTGGAATAACTGAAATGTCAGCGGCGGTGTCAATAAAAATGTGTGCTTACTTCCTCTCTTGTCACCTTTGGTAATTCCGGGTTTTCTGGTGTTAGGTCGCTGGATGGGCCGGCATGAAAGCTCGGGTTATCTCCTTCTGTGGGATCTGGTGCCATGTTGCCAATGTTCGTCTCAATTTTGTGGTGAACAGCCACACTATTAATTAAAATTACTACCTAATTGCAATTTTCATGCAGTACTTTTATAACTTATATTTTACTTACAATGGGGTCGCACTGAGTCTAATACACTACCCTCAGACTACCAGAATTAGTCAAAATGCTTTAGCAGACTAGCCAGCTTGGTGAGACGTAATATCAAGCAATCTGAACCCTTGCAAGCCGCAAGACCATCATCTAGGTATTACCCCAGATTGCAACAAATTTGTGAAATGTCATTAGGCACCTTAAAGGCAAATGAGTCCATGTGATGTACTCATTCAACCATTACAGCAGTCTCATCCTTTAAGCGATTTCCAAAAGCGCTTGTCCCTTCATAGTGCCATTGCCGTCATGACAAACTGAAGAATACCGCGCCGCACAGCCCCCGCAATAAGTAAATCGTGTGCATGTGCATGTATTCACCGCATTCGCTTCCAGTAAATATCACAAACACTTGGCAAGTTTATGTAATGCGGTCTCTTTGGTCGCCACTGTTTATTTATGAATTGCTATTTCGAACATGCATATGCATTAAGCTGCATCGTCACTCCCCGTCACAGGCAGAAACAGCATCAGCAGTCGACCCACAAATATGAGCCCTACACATCCACATGGTATCGGTGTGGGGTTCGCCTAATGCATAGATACAAAGCCATACCACTGTATCGCGTCGCCACCATCAACATCCGGAAACTTAAGGCCCACAAGAGCATCGCGCACAACATAAATAAAACGATCGAGACTGTTTGATGTATGTGAAAGGGACGTTTTCGATTTCTCGATGCGCATACAAATTCCAGCGTATAAGGATACAAATTGCTAATGCAGTGAGGATGAGGCAGTGTATTTGAGTTATGACAACCTCCCGCAGAGAAAGAAAGCAAAACGTACAAGAACACACCCACGACGACGATGAAGCCGGATGAACAATATTTGGATGGGAAATTATGAAGCGTGGCGGATCGCTTTCCAAGGAAACTTCTCGGCTATGCAATGGTGTGTCTGTGTATGGCCTTTAGCGGAGTCTGAGTCTGCTATTGAATTTCACCATGAATACAATTTTCGACGAAAGACAAACGAACGCGCAAGTTTGCTTGTGTGCATGTGCATAATCCTGGGTCGTAATCTTGTAAGCTTTACTCATTGCACAGAGGGTGTTGCTCCCCGCCACCCCACCCACGCACTGCCAGTAGATGAAATACTTGTTTCATCTCCAGTCGAGTGTGGGTTTTTGGTGGGCGGGTGTGTGTATGTGCTACTTGCACATACACTGTGGTTTGTTTATTATCCTTGCTTCTGTAGCACATTGTGCTGTTTTTGGGCCAACGGAAACTGACTCCTCTCTTATGGCAACGAACGAGCGTATTCTGTTTATTGGTGACGCTGGCTGAACTCACTCCGCACAAAAATAAACATCTTTTCAGCGCTTTGTGTATTTAAATGCACACATTTCCTTGCCGCCGCCGAAACGTAACCACCACAAAACAACAGCGCCAACCAAAAACGAAATGAGAAATGGATGAGATGTGAAAGAATAAGTACCAAATGCCAAAGCGAAATGTAAGAGAATGTAAACGCAAAAAAAAACTCACAAAAAAGGGCAAAAAATTTAAATGCAAAACATTTTCCATTTTCCAGGATCCCCCCGCTATACCATCTTCAGACAGTGTGCTTCTCGTTGCTTCGCAATTTTTCTCGCATTTCTGTATCGCTATCTGGCGGAAAAGTAATCCACAAACCATATTTTCGAAATAAAGTGAATGTGCACTTGGTTTGCCCAGCAGTCAGGGTGTGTGCCTGGTAGTAGTGCCATTTGACAAGCGAAACCGCAAAATAAAAAAAAAAAATAAACAACTGCGAAAAAACCCTGCACAGCAGTCCTGAAATTAAATAAAAAATTCAGTCAGATTGAAGTTTTATTTATTTATATATATTTTTTTCCGCCAAGTTTATTTTCCAACCTCTTTGTTTTAGTATTTTTGCATCCTGCAGTGCACACTCGCAGGGAAAATAGTGAAAAAAAAAAATTTAAAAAAGCGTAGTCTCCTTCATGCCACTGCCTTGTGCAAGCGTTAAGGTAAGCTCTGGCTTAGGCAGCACCTGATACGGTGGAATGGGATTGCGCCACCGAAGTAGTGTTGTTAGTTTAACCACTTTGGTGCGCACATTTACATGTGAAGTTGTAATGGCTCAGAAAGTGTGGAAAGCAATTTGAAAGTTACCGTTTACATTTACATTTGAATTTTTGGGGCACAAACTTTTTCACAATGTTTATACACTTGCGAGGACGTTCGGTTGATTGTTAAAGACAGAGAACAGTAATGGTTATATTTTCGGTGCAATTTTGTTGTCCAGATCAGTAAGTGTTGTCGTAAGTCAAATGGAAGGCTACGTCTATGTGTCGAGAGGAAGTCGTATTTATTTTTATACCGTATGGCAAAGTGTGTAACAATCGAAAAGTACCCATAAAAGTCGTAATGTGCACATTAAGAATCCTTCATGCACATGTTGTGCTTTTTTATTATGTTTGAGCCATTAGCCGATTGATAGTCATTGATATGGACGGCCGGAAAGTGGGTGTGGCATGTGTCAAGAGGGAGTAATAAATTTGAATTGGTATCTGGCCAGCGACAGCTCATAGGGCGGTATTTAATTAATTTTCTGACAGTCGATCAGAAACATAAAATTTGTCCGCTAAAACAGTGTGATAACATTTTTTATTTTGCTGTTCGCAGACCCTACCGGCCTTACTCATCATCATATGTTCCTGTCCATCATCATCTAAAAAAGGACGTGACCACGTTGCCACTTGAAAATAAAGTTTGTGTCCAAAATTGGAAATTAAAATGACCAACTGTAGCTATAAATGACCAAAGTAATCTAAGTCCGAAATATTTGTAGACACAGAACAATCAGACGAAAAGAAATACGCTTTAGGTTGCATAAAAATTGAGGTGGAACGTCGTTTTTCATTTCTAAAAAAAATGGCCAAATGGAATAAACAAAAAAAAAAAAAATTACCAAATTTGGTCACAAATGACAAATGTGGCAACCGTGGACGTGACTATAACAATTCACGCTCAAAAGTAGTCTCTATCCGAGTGCGATTTTTGCGTGGTTAAAAAAATGTGATAATATTAACCAAGGCTCTGTTGCAAAAAAAGAAACGAGCATTCGTTGTTAAAAATTACAGAGATAAAAAGGTTATTGGTTATAATTGATACTGTCAAAAAACACACTTTATCAGTCGTTATCAACCGAGATTCTAAATAAATATGAACCAGCTTTTTAAATTCTACAGAGATAGGCCCAATTTGTTCAATCTTGGTTATATTTAATATGTAATCGGTTATTCCAGCTGGTAACCATTGAGTATGTTTGCTCAGCAAAATATTAACCAGAGAACAGAAAAAAATAATCAAAGATTCGCTCAGTCACCGAATTGACAAAAAACTGGAAAAATAGAACGATTATTCGCAAAAGCTATTGTTTGGTGACCGAAGTGAAAAATAGTTCAACAAACATATTTATCGATTATCAGAGATTTAAAGTCTTGGGTTAATCCAAATCTATGGTAACCTAACCACGGATTCAGCCAGCTATGTCAACAGACCGGCCCTTAGTTTGTTATTGAAATTTAAACTGATAAGTCGGGTATTTTTAATTAAATTTCCTTAGACAAAGTTGACTCGGTTATTTTTAAGCAAATAACTCTATAGTAGCTGTATTAACAGTTACTTTGTAGTTTTTAACCCAAAAGTTGGAAAGTTGTTGTTGTCTTCAACAAAATGTGTTTCTATGTTTCTAGGTAAGAAGTGCGAGCCTCTCCAACTAAGCACAACCACGAAATTCATACGCCAGGGCGACGGATGCTTAAACAGTCACACGTCATCCACATGAATATGTGTATGTCCAATCAACAAAAGTTTATTTACAAAAAAAAAAAAAAAAAAAAAAAAACAAAGAAAAGGACAAGAGCTCATTCAGACTGCAGAAAAAAAAAACCGTTTTCGAGGATAAAAAAATAATTCATCAAAGTGTCAAAAAAATTTTCACCCAGAGATAGATTGATGGTCGGGGTACAGTTGTTGGATGAGTTGTTGTATCTATCAGATAGTTGCTGATGCTGCTGCAGAGCTAGTGAATGATGGGATCTGCGAATGTATGTGCGCTGTGTCGTTAGTGGGGACCACCTATACACAGTTTGCTCTGTTCTATGGTTTCAACGCAAAACCCAAAAGCTGCTGCGTGGAAACAAAAGTTTGATGTATGTTTGGGGTTGAATGTCGACTGCCACAAATCAAACATTTTTCGAATGACATTGAGTGGGTCCTTTTTGTTATATATAGGTATGTGTGGGCTTTTTTTTTGTATTTTCTGTAGGAACTATGTTTTTTTTTGCAATCGATTAATTTGACTTTGTTAAGTGACACAGCGCATGTATATGTATGTACCTACGAACTGTAATTCATCAGAGGATGGGCCATGATTTACTGGTGGACGTTGTTTTTAAGCGATTTTCTAAATAAAGTTTCTTTTTGCGATTTAGTTGATGCTTTTGTGTAGATACCATAAATATCTGATTGAAATGATCTTCATTTTTTTTTGCTTGCATAGCTTTAGTTGGATTTACGTGTCCTGGTGTACAGGATTTTTTTCAAGCACTGTTATCTGTGCCGATTATTATGATCGGATTTGAATTTTTCGAGTTTATAGTCCGTTATGTAGGGGAACTAAATTAAAACAATGTCTAGTTCTGTTAAAAAACTCTAAAATGGTTCACTAGCTGGATAGTGGATATATTATTGTTGTACGAATATTTCAGATGATTGCAATCACGTACATGCATTTTGAGCACGTGGAGGAAGCGAATACTAGCATGGAATGATAGCATTGGCGACCCTGATAGGAATGCCCATTTACATGGCTCGCTACCTATGTGATATAATGTCCTCTTCTTGCTTTTTTAAGCTTCCATTAGGAGGCCTCTACCCAGAAATAGAGCAAAAGTGCTAAAAATTACATTTTGTTTCTCTGACTGATAAATTTATACTGGAGCGATTGAATCGAAACCGAATGCATTTAAAAGAACAAAATTTCTGCGAACGTGCAACAACTTAGTAACGTAGGTACAGAATATTTTTTTGGAAAAAAACTTGTAAAGGGTTTTTCAATAAGAGCGCTACAAAAGTTTTTTTTAAGTAAAACAAAGACGGTTTTGGATATCAATGAAATTCTTTATTCCTGTGAAAGGAACTCGATTTCTTTTGATGACTCTTGGAGTACGTGTGGATTGCTGCCTGGCCAATACCGCATATTTTGTTTATTGACGAAACCATTCAGCCAGAAATGAGCCTCATCGCTGAAGATGATTTTTCGATGAAAATCCGAATCATTTTCAAGTTGTTGCTCAGCCCAATTCACGAACATACGACGCTTCTGGTGATCAAGAGGCTTCAGTTCTTGCTTCAATTTAATCTTGTAAGGATGTAGGCCAAGATCTTTTCGCAAAATTCGCCACAACGACGTCACAGAGATGCCCAACGCTTGAGAACGACGTGTGAGAGACACATTTGGGCTTTCTTCAACTGAAGCCTCAGCGGCAGCAATATTCTCGACACTACGGGCACTTCTTTGTCTCACTGGCACGGGAACATTTTGTACTGTGCCTGTGGATTCAAATTTTTCCACTAGACGCTCAATTCTTGATCTGCTAGGACGATTATGACGACCATAAATTGGACGTAGCGCTCTTAACGTTGAGGCCACTGACTCCGAATTTCGGTAGTAAATTTTAATAATTTCGACTCGTTGTTGGCTCGTATATCTTTTCATCATGAAGTGGCAGACCTTATTGAAGAGAAATGTCAAAAGAGCGGCAAGAAATTCGGCGTCGTTTGCTGTCCCTGTCGCTCTACTTTTGTAGCGTCCCTGTTGAAAAACCCTTTAATTTAAACTCGGTATTCTGTGTCAAAATACACGCAAATAAATATAAGTTTTTATTGGATCTTTTAGCTGATACGATACTTTGTTGTTCTGACTAAAAATTAAAACATACGTGCATCATTATTCACATGAAAAACGTAGTTTCCTTTGAGCTGAGCTAGCTTATCATGGTTTGGCCAAGGGTAAATCATTGTATGTAAATTTTCCAAAACACATCTGAGAATTCTTTAAGTAAAATATAACTGAGATGTTTTTTTAAAAACCTCCTCCTTCGCGTAATTTATGAAACGATCGTCGTCGAAACGATTGAACACAACGACGTCGTTTTTAGTTTGCTTCATATAACATCATCGTCGCATCTTTCAATCGAATCGTTCTTCGTTTTCTTTTTGAACAGTTTGAAAACGACTGTCAACAATTTCTGACACCCAAAAAATCAAAAAAATTGTAAAGAAATGTTTTTTTTTTCTTGAATTTATTTATTTTCCTTCGTTTTCTTTGATTGAAACTGAATTTGATGCCATTTAATGCATAAATAGATCGGTAGTATAGAAATTTTATTGCATGGTCGAGTTATAAAAACAAATCAATGAAAGCAATTTTATGATTGCTTAAAAAGTATATGCAATTACAAGAAAAATTTAAATGAAATTCATTTGATATTTGAAAAAAGTGCAATCAATTTCAATGTCTTCCCCTAAATATTGCTTTACACTTCTTTTATATACCGAATTAAAACTGAAGAATACACCAAGAACGATGAAACGATTGCAAAATAGCAATCGCTCAATCGCAATCGTTCAATCGTCTGTATTTCAGTTATATGAAGCATAAGCGAATCGTTAAAAATGACTTTGTCCGGACGATGCAACCATTTCAGTGTTACACGAAGCAATACAATCGTTGAAACGACGTCGTCAGACGATCGTCGTCTTACGCGATGAGAGCTTTCAAATGCATTCAGTTTCATTTCAATCGCTCCAGTAATAATTTATCAGTCAGAGAAACAAAATGTTTTTTTTTTTTTTTTTGCAAACCTCGTTCGTAGCTCAATTACTATTTCTATGGCTCAGGGAAATATTCATCCATATTCCGCTTTCTCTACAGTCTTTTGGAAAGGGCTCCGCGAAATAGTGCCCTCAGGAAATAAAACCCTCAAAGATAAAATGATAAAATGAAATAAAGACGAAAAAGAAAATGCGCTTGTAAGACCACAACAACACAAATTGCATAAATTTGGGGAATAATTTCACTTTTTCGGGGCGTTAATAAATTTTTTCATTTGCGGCCTACATACTCAATACTATTTTTGGGGCATACCAAATTCCATTTTAATTACAAAATAGCACAAGCGCTAATGGTTTTCAACGTGATTGAATTGGAGGTATTGTATTATTTTATTTAGTTTAATTTAACTATTCAGATTTACAAACGCTTTTTTTTTTTTAATAAATGATTCTTCTAGTTAACACTTCGCTTTAACAAATTCTATTACATACATCCTTTAAATACTTACATTCAGGTTGGTTTGATTTTTAATTTCATTGGTTGAGCTATTACAAAATTTAAGACCTTTATTTATTTATAAGAGAATTCTGAGTACTAGCACTTAAAATGCTAGAAAGTCTTAGGTTGTTTCTATTTCTTAGCGCATAACGTTTCAGATCTGTAGCAAAATTTACATAATCAAGTAAATAATTTGGCATTAAATTGTTTATTATCTTATATGCAAACACTAGAACATTCATAATTACTCTTTTCTTCACAATTAGCCACTTTAACGAATTTAACATATAACGAATTGGCATGTATCTATTGCACCTTAGTAAACATCTCATTGACTTATTTTGTAGTTTTTGCAGTCCTAATATCTTAGTCTCCTTACTTCTCATTGGAAACCATCAGCGAATAACAGAACAGTTGAAAAAATCGTCCGATTTGTTAAAAATTACCTCAATTTCGGGGTTTATTTGATTTATTTTTGGGTCCTTATTTCATTTCATTCAGGCCTTATTTCTTATCCCAATTTTGAGCCCTTGTTTTATTTTTACTTTTAGGGCCTTATTTAGCGGAACCTTTTCATTTTGTCTTTGTTTGTTTGTCATTATGCCATCAGGCTCGTCCATTAGACTCTTGGACTTGACCTGACTTGTTTTTGGTTTATTTACTTCACAAGCCCAGCCCATTTAAATCTATATCTCAATAATCGCTGGTTCTCCATAAGTCCTATTCAGTTAATCATTGTGGAACTTTCTCGCCCAGTTATACCCCAACAATTTCCTTATAATTTTGTTCTTTCTCGACAGTGCCTCTCCAATTCAATACAATACTTCAGCTTAAATGTTCAGCTTGTCCAGGTCTACAAAGCAGCATTTTAAGGTAAAACGCCTTGGTCAGCAAACAAACTTTAAACAAGATAAAACAATCGTAAAAGTGATATTGCACTTCAGTTTCAGGTACATAATCGTAGTATATTAAATTAGTTTCGCAATCAAATCTCCTTTACGACTTGTCATCGCAAACTCACAAATTTTTCTTGATAGCAAAAAGCCATAAGCCGTATTTTTTAATATGTAAACCAAACCCACCCAGAGCATATTTTAATTCCGCAAATTCTGCGACGCACAGTTTCAAAAAAAAAATTTGTAACATGTTTCAACATAAAAACTGAAACCATTAAGCCTGATTTCTTCGGCATTTTCTACGATAAAATGACTTATTATCACCGATTCATTTTTATGTCAGTATGCGGAACCGTTTTTTTTATTACATTTCTCCCGCGCTCTCGATATGGTTCTGCATCCAGGGTAGCACAAGCGGAATAAAACAATATTTTTAAGGCCTATTCACGAGGAGCGTACGATATTTTATATCTCTGCTAATGATGCGACTGAGAGAGAATACGGTATGGTGCAAAAAAAAAAAAACACTATAATATATAATTATTTGGTAATACAAATGAATTGTCATTCATTTTCGGTTGATCAGGGTACACAGAGAATTATTGTATAAATAAAATTACCACAACAAAAACAGCATCTCTGCAGAATGCCAGTCATTGATACATCATTAAATGTTAAATTAATATAAACCTCACGACCGCAATGGAAATTCTGTTGATATTTCTTTCTGTTTCCCCCTTTCGCTCGTATAATATACAAATTTGTATCTAACCTATTATTGTAATAAGCTGTATTCGACTTGTTTGTGAGTCACCCCGACAATTGAATGACCCGAAAAAATCACACGAATATAATGAATGAACGCTACAACAATGTGATTCGGTTCCGTTAATGTAAATATTATTACTCGCCTTTCTGCTGGTTAATTCGACCGAAGGAAGGATTTCTGAATGATTAAGGGAATCGGCAAAAATCAACAAGATACACACAGGAAGCAGCAACGTCATATTGGTATTGTGCTCGTTTTAATGGAAGAGAGAATTTAATATTTGTTTGAATTGGTCTCTCATGAATTATGAATTAAATCCAAGCGGATAATTTACTGACTTTCTGGTAATGCAAATGTTTACCTAACCATACTTTAAATTAAAGCACTAAGGCACTGTCAATGGCAATGAACTCATTGACTTCTGGAGTTGTTATTTCCCAGGAAGTCGAATAACGGAACAGAATAAATTAAATTTTTAAGTAGCAGCCAGAATGAGCAGTTAACTGGTGCTAACTGCAGAGGCCCACCAAGAAGAAGAGGAATAATCATGCTTTTAATGTACATAAAAATTATTGTTCGCCCAGTGGGGTACTTGCGACAATATTCGACACAATTTTGTGGATTTGTGTTGAGTAACTTTCTACAAGTCTTACATAATATTTTTAGTTATAGTTTAACTAAAACTATCAAAACATTATTTGTGAAAAATTAAACTAATTCGTGCAGGGATCAACCTGCGGAAACTAATCTTTCATTTTGTACATATTAAAAAAAAAAAAAAAAAAACGGTCCCATAAAACGCTATAACTGGTACGAGAAGAACTGTGTTAAAATAACAAAAAAAAATATTTATAAAAAAAAAATTGAGAAAAAGGGTAAAAACGCTAAAATGAAAGGAACACTTTTTTTGAAAAAGAAGTACCTATCATTACCTAATAAGGTTTGTTCATTTATTAATTTAAAGATCGTAAGGCACCATACAATTATTTAGTAATTTTCATATTTAGTGGCAAATCTTTAATTTTCAAACAAATAATATGTAGACAATAATTGAGTTTAAAAGTTTGATGATTTTTTATGAGTCCGAATTCATTAAAATTCATTAAAATTCATGCATTGTTTTTTTTTTTTTTTTTTCTTAACTCTGCCTCGCCATTGCGATAAGAGGCACGTCGACCTTAGTAGATCTATTGTGCCAAAGGATCAAACAATTTTTGTTAGGCTAATAGAGTTTCTACTTTCCTTCTATACTTTCATGCATTGAAACGGTGACCATCCATTCATTATAATAATGAACAGTTCTGTTCATGAAAACGATGTTCATTATGAACTATTTTGTATACAAAAACACTATATTTTAGAAGCTGTTCATTATTTGTTCTGTATTTAATTGAAATTTTTAAAAACAAAACATTAGGAAAACCAAATTTCAATGAACAAATTTTGTTATATTTAAGTCTTTGTTTTTATAAAGTATTCCTATTAATAAAATTGAAAGAAAAATAATTGAAATTCAATAATCGAAAATTGTGCTGACATTTTTTTCGTTTTCTATTCTTCATTATTTGTAATTCTAAAACTTGGTCACCGTATGCATTGACAAAATAATTGTTTTTATTATTGTGTCTCTTTTTGTTTTTTCGAATACTAAAACATGACCAAAAAGCCAAAAAAAAGAAGTAAGTACGACTTCCTCTATGTTGGGTGAATTTCTTTTTAAATCGTAGTTGGATATTTTTGTTATACCTCGCATGCACATATGAAAGGGTGCTTTTAATTTATCACAATTCTGACAGTGAACGTACATGTGACTTCAATGAGTTCAATAATTGACTTTGCAGAGACGTAAGATCATTTCTCTATTATTGTTACCTAAACCCCGGCTATGCGACATAAATCCATAAATTAAATCTGCCATGGTCCATTTTCGTTCCGTATTTTTTTTTTTTTACGAATTTCTTCGGAATTTTTTTGTTAATGGCTGTGTTCCGGGGGACAGTCCCCTAGTAGATGACATTGAAAAATGTGGTTTTTATGCAAAGTGCCTGAGTGAATCTGCTTCCTATGCAAAAATTAAAACGATAGCTATTCAGAAAAGTGTGAGCTTGTGTAAGTGTTTTTTTTTTTCCTTTGCTAAAAGGGGAAATAGTAAATGCAGATAAAAGCGATGAGATGGTTTTGGTTTTCGATTTTCCGATGATTACAAACATTTTAAATGTATCGTAAGCACGATTCTTTTCAAGGCCACAACAAGATGTGTAAAATATTGACATCTTAATATCCTTTGTTGTGTTAGAGTGGACGGTGGTTTCGTGGTAGATAAGTCTAGCTGAGCATGGAGAGGGATTCCTAAATGCCAAATTTGAAGTCTCATAGTACTTATCTTTTGCGCTAAGTATCAATTTATATTTTGTATAATTAACACGGGAAAGCTGATTAAAGTCGCCTTAACGGTGGGCTCTCAGTGCATTTTGTTTTCCTCCAAAAACACCTAAAGCACACTGCGTTAAGAAGAGTATTCACCTTAAATACATCCTTTGGAATTTTAGATTCCTATTGATCCCCTCTACGACAGATGGTATTACACAAAATAGCAAACCCTTTTAGTGATAACGGCAGACCTTTACCAAATACCATTCACCATAAAAGCTTATTGACCTATCACCATTTATTGCATTATTCAACATATTGCCAGTGCTGATCTATTAAATTTCCCCATTTGACTATACCAAATGTGAAATTTAAAATTCCCTAATGACTACATTATGTCCTTTTATACCGTCCCACAGTATACTACACACTCTGAAATGGTAGATATATATGTGTATGCTGCCAGTTCGGGCTCTTTAGAACAGATACTTTATGTCGATGTGGTTTCAAGATTTATGTTCCAACCCTTGCATTATATTTTGTATACTCCTGGTGATAGATTCATAACAGGACTTGGAACTGTGCAACCAAAACGGCCGGAGAAAAGCCGCCAAATAATTTATTGGTCCCCAATGCGTTGTAGAAATGTCAGTAAAAGTTGTTTTCGGACAACCGCAAGAGGGCAACAGGACAACACAATAGTTTATTATTTTTGCTTTTGTTTATTTAGCCCCAACGCACACATACACACACATGAATAGATTGCGTGCGCCTCAAAGGTTAGAATGAGGACAGCATGGTGTGTTGTAGGATACTTCTTGTATATCCTATCTATCGTGTGTTTGTATTGTAAAACGTCAGCATACCATCGAACAGACCAATTGACATCAATGGCTGCAACGTGCTTTGTTTGTGAGCCATTTAAGGCATCAGAAGTAAAGAGTTATGGCGAGATGTGGTATTGTGAGCTTTTCCTGTGCACTCGGTGTCCGTTTTGCTGTTTTTATTCCATATTTCACACATTTACAGACAGCACAGGAATGCAAACATGAAGCAGTGATTTGAAACGAGGGGAAATCGATATGTTAAGAGGTAAATTGCATGTTTGTGTTTGTTTATTCATTGCTTGAAAATATGAAATAAAGTCATTTTCTACTCACTCACACTTGGCATACACACATTGGAGCTAGGGGCGAAGTGGTTTGGGTATTTTTGCTCACCTGCAATGGAGAAAAGAGATGGTTTAGTTTTTTTTTTTTTTTATAAATATTTGTAAATTAAATTTGAAAAGGGTAGCAATTTAGGATAGTCTGTTTAAAGGGGACTTGGGTTTAATTTAAGGAACTGACATTTTACTATAATTGTGCCAAATTTCAATTTGAAATCCAAGGCATATACATCCCCTTCAAGACATGTGCAATTTGCTTATTGTTTTTATCAAAGTTGCCTTAGAGGTTATGTGAATTGCGTTTTATGTAAAATATAAATGCGAGTATATGAGGTAGGTAAATAGTAAAATTCTCATACAGCTCTCCGACCGGTACAGGTTCAAAAAGTACGGCTCGAAATAACTCCGGTTTTCACAGTTGCAATCGCAAATGCTCCGATTAGAACAAAGGATGTAATTTATCCTTATCCCAAGTAAAGAAATGGACATCCAGAGGTTATTCTAAAAATGCCTTTTAGCTCTCATCTTGGGAAAACCTTGGCCGACCACGGAAACCCTTACAAAAATGCAATTATCAAGGAGTGGCTTTTTGGTCCATTTGGTCCTTCTTAAACCACCTGGTGCGTACAGACCGAAGTACAATTTAAGTCAGTTAATTAGCTAAGACTACATAAACCTTAAAAAAAAAACTGAAATACTGATACTGTTCAAACTAATATCTTTCCGTGGTCAAGGTTGTATGAATGTTATAAGCTGTGATGTAATATTTTAAGCATTCACGAAACTCCAAACCAGCTCTCGTCATCCTTGAAAAATTTTCATAATTTTGTTTTTTTCATTCCTTTTTGAGGACGTCCACTTCCCACTGGTCAGTTTTATCTGATTAACCCCATTTAAAGTCCTCCGCAAAAGCATATTTTCAATATCCACCCGATATTGACACAAGAACCATAACAACATCAGACTCATGTTTAAAGCACGATAAACTTTCGAATCAAAGTGCTCTGCTCTATACACAGCACACATATTATTCCAACACAATATTAAGCGTAAAACTTTATCCTACCTCGACACTGAACAACAGCCAACGTAAACAAAAATAAAAAAGGACAAGGAAACATAATTAATTTGAATTTTAAGTAGCTCTGCCTCGCTCTCTCGTCAGCCCCAAAAAGTGTTGCAAAACTTTTTCCCTAAGGCCATCCGGGGGACGGCAACCTTGCGAAAAATTAAAAAAAAAAAAAAAAAAAGTATCCCCACCAGCCGAATATACCCGCCATCGACAGCATTGGAGAGAACATCAAAGTGACACTCAGGAGAAAATTAAACAAGTTAATTTACCGTCCAACATCAATAAAGGCGCACAGCCCACTTAAACAAGAACTAAATAGTGAGAGAGAAAAAATTGCAAAAACAAATTTCTCCGAACTCGATCACGAACTTTTGAATTCCCAAAATCCCAATGCTTTTCAGTCGCAAAATTGTGCGCATAAACTGCTCAATCATGTATGCCTGTCTATTTAATCATCATCATCATGTACCCGAAGAAAGTCCCTTGAACCCTTTGCACACCTGGTGCCACCGGATTATTATTAATCTTTGGAAAAAAATAAAAATAAAAATCGAAAACCGACAATCCACCCAAGCTTATGCAAACAAAACTGCGCCCATTATAAATTAAACATTTATTTATTAAAAGGTGAGCATCCTTAAATCAATCACCCAGCTGAGTGTCTTAAATGTGTGGATCATCGACAAGGAAAAGGGACAAAAAGCCACCCAAAGACCCAAAATCAATACTAAAGCAAGAACCTTTTATAAGGACACGGGTAAAATTCAAGAAGCTACTACAGCACCCTTGAGAATAATTTATTCATCTGAAGAGAAGAAAAAATTAGACTCGCACTTTTGCGAACATCCGGTAACAATCATCGTCCTTTATTACATCTTTGTCAAAAAATAACCCCCATTTATATCGTATTTTCACTTTTCTCCGTTCCTTCGCGGTAGGTATACTCGTACTTATATTGAAGGACGGCGACACGACAAATCCTTCGACAGACGAAAGTGAAAAATTATTATGACAAAGGCATACCCTTACCGGCATACACCGGGAGGCGTGGAACTCCAAGTGCTTACTATAGTGGCAGACGAGCTAACTCTCTACTCTGATGTAGGCTGGCTTCTGGAAGAGCATCTTAATTATTTCAGGGTAAATTAAATAATGATACTGTGTAAGGCGAGAAGGGAACGTGACACCATTTGCATAATAGAATATTTCGTTTCCTCTCCTTTTAGTACTAGCATCTTCGCATTTTTGTATGTTTTTTTTTTTTTTTTTTTTTTTCTTCCACTCGTATACGAGTATATTTCACTCACTCAACGTAACACGAATACAAGTTGTTTGAGTGGTGTGGTGGCAGTGCTTAGCTAAGAACGAAATGTGTTTTTCAATGTTTGCCTTTAATGGATTCTAGTGTCGCCACATTTCTCTACTTTGCGCTCGGTATGCGCCTCACAGTATACCCACTTAGAGGAGTTGAGGAGAATGCGAGCAAAATCTGTGTCAAAATCTTACTGATAACATCCTTGCAGTCAAAGATGGATGTAAGAGTGTTATACTCATTTAAAGGTCATTCTCCCTGTTATATTGATTGTGGGAATTAATTTGCCGTAAATACGGATGCGGAGAGTAGGTATCTCTGTTAATGGCACAGGCGTTCCTTGACAAATTCATTGAACAAAATTAAATGATGAAATAAATGTTTGCGCTTGATTGAGCAGTCATTTGACTTAGGTATTTTGTGCAAGCAAATTGATAGAGGAATTTCTGTGCGGTAGTGTGGGTATTGGTTTGCATATAAATCTAGAACGGTTACCATAGATTAATGGGGTGGAAAGGTTTTGCACACTGAGTTTCGCCTTTCGAGTGCCATCAGGTATTTTTAGCATAAAATGGAAATTCGAAGAAACACAAACAACTCATACCCGGCTTCCCTAGAAGATTTAAAATTAAATTCTCTCATATTTTTCCATCTGCCAGAAGATTAATAAAATATTAGCTGGAGAAACCGGATCACAGAGGGCCTATCGTCTCACAACCGGTTCTTTTCTTAATCCTTTTTTTGTTAGAAATAAATTAATGAATGGTCCCGACATTAAAAAAAACCTTAAGGATTAATTTGTATTCCCTCTGTTGAACCCAAATCTCCTGACTCAGTGCTCAGCGGTGTAGTACTCTAAGCACTGAACAACTGCGCCCAGGCAGTAGCAAATAAATAAAATATATAAAAATGCAAATAGCATAGCTATATTCAGTATTCAGTATCTTTTCCAGCCTACAATAGGTATACATAAGCACTCTCTGCACGATTCCAAATTTGGAGAGCATAACCACATTTTTCAACTAGATTACTTCCTACTGTAATGGCCGTGAATTGTTAATCCAGGCGTACTTTTGGAGTCGAAAACGCCTAGGATAGGGCGGGGCTTAAATTAGGTGCTATAGGTACTAATTTTAATTGAAAGATTAATGGCCTATTAACAGCCAAGGTGTTATTTCATTTGTATCATTATAATGTGTGGGTAAATTATGATTAATAACATGCAGTGTTCCCAGACTTTGAAGACCGTTTTTTTGTTCCTTTTTGACTTTCTCGATATTGTATTCGTACAAAATTCCGAACTCGAGATGTTTATCAATTCTGACATTATGTACGATGATAGAGGAACTCAAAAAAGTGGGTCTCGAGAATCCTTCCATTTGTCCGTCTCTTTGTCAGTATGCCCCCAAGGCCAACAGCCTTAACGGCTGCCGGGATTTGGTTCAAACTTCCGATTCGGAGTTCTTGGATCTACAGTTCTGCATCGATTTTTTTTTTTTGCAATTTAACCTCAATATTAAAATTGTACTTCCCGCTTTACGATTTTGACCAAAATACACACTTAGAGTAAAATTGAGGTTTCCAAAATGACTGCGTCCTTAATTTTCAATTCGAATCACCGAAAACGAAAGTTTAGAAACTGCTCATATCTCAAAAACACAATTTTCGGGCCGGATAAAACTTTGAAAACCATGTGATGCCTAGATCCGATACAATATTTTACATTCAATTTTCAGCTTAATAGTTCAGCAGCAGTATTTTTCAAACTCAATATTAAAAACTTTGTTACTACATTGTCTGCATAGTTTTACAGAAGCTGCTCTACGGATTTTGATAAAAATACATATTTAGAATAGTAAAATAGTTCTAATTAAGATCCCCTACTCTGTTTTTCACAAAAAAATTCATATAAATTCGTTTCTTAATTATTTCTCAAAAATGACTTCCCAAATCACGATCTGTATTTTTATATTTTTCTAAGACTCAATACCGCACTTAATTAAAATTGCAGTAACAGCGATGCAAAACTTATTCTTAGCAAATATTACCCAGTTCTTATTTTTTACAACCATATTGAATATGCACCTTAAAATAATTCCAGCTCACACAATCAGAAACTTCCACTTCGTTTGCACCCCACACTCACGTCCATCGACATAATTCGGTTTATAGCTGCTAATGCAAGTTCCAAAAAAAATCCTTGAATTCTTACATAATAGATTTACGTAAGGATGTCGGTCTATCGCTAGCCCTACTCCCAATTCCAATCATAGACACCTTAAACCAGCTGATCGGAAAGCAGAAACTCCTGCTCTACGTGGGTCCTTGTTATCAAACGTCTTGTAAAGTGGATAGGTCTTTAACCAAAACTAGCTGAAATTGCCTGTTACTGAGAGATGAAGCTTATAAAAACCCGCATTGTTATTTGATAAATGTGCTGCTTTATCGAATGAATAACCTAAAGGTGAATTTAACTTAACACTACGTATTCTTACATCTTTTGTACGGTTGCTACTGAATTTTTTATCTACCTTCCAATTGACTCAACCAAACTTTTGATGAACGAGAAAGTTTCACGCGACCCAGTCGTGTACTTTATCTTATCAGCGAAAGCATTAGTATTCTCCTAGATTCGAAAAAAGTTCCTTTTTTTAAAATAAGTTCTGATGCAACACCGCAAGTAGTACGACAAAAAACGCACAATGAATGTCTGTCTTCTCAAAATTTAAAATCTTGCCCAGGGAACTTCCAACTGACAACTTTGGTTGAAGTTTGAATGTGCAAGTCAATGAAAAAAGTTTCAGTAATGCAAAGCAGACAAATATTGACTTCTTGTGTAACTAACTAAATAAAATAAATGCAATTAGAGTCAGATTAGGTGGGACTGGGCTTTAGGCTCCCCGTCTTGTTTGGACAGTGACCTTAGAGCAATTGTAGTTCACTTTGTACAAGATACGTGTATGTATCATGGTAAATACATTTTTCAGCACCGATTCATTTAACTGACATGTAATTTTCTATAGCCGGATTCCCAAACAAATTGATTCAAACTTCTTGATCTAGTTACCTAATTTCAGTTCCCCAAGATTTGGGATAATATTTCTTTTAAAAAATTGATAAACCGACAAACTATTACAACCTAAATTTTATTTATTTAGTTCTGCTTCCGCATGCACTACCAGTAGCTTCATTTAAAGATGCTACTTCAAAAGTTGATGTAAATGTCTCATATTGTATGCACTTTCTGCCCCTGCCCACTCCGATTGCTACAAGGACTCATCATCTGTTGTACCAGCACAATTGAATTCTTCTTCAAGCTTAATTCAAATTAAACCGAATGCAGTGCATTATCTTGTAAATTCATTGATTAGAGTGCTCCCCTAAAATACGTACCAGCCGAGTCGGCGGGCAGCAGCAGCAGCAGCAGCAGCACTCAACTCAGCAACATCCTCTGTTTCTCCGCAAAACTAATTAGAAATTACGAATATATATAACGAACAAAAAACTCATTCTTGTTGGCCCAAAATTAACCTAAATGAACTACGAGAAAGTTTTCTCTTTAGCAGCCTGCTGCAGAAAGTAAATACGTGCTCGTAGAACACTATTTATGCAATACAAAGTGCAAAGCCAAATGGGCGCCAACTGTTCCCAAAATTAAATTCAAATATTCGTAAATCGTTTCACATACAACCCGGTATGGTGGGGATCGTTCATTTAAGTCCACAGACGAGTCACTGTGTGTGTGTGTGGGTCTGTGCTGCTGTGTATATATGGCCAAAGTTAGTCCATTCTCGTTTTTGGCTGTTTAACAGTTGCACTTTATTTAGTGAAATATACTATCCCTTGTTATACGTTTGATTTTTTATTTATTTTTTTAAGTGGATACCACTCCTGCATTATAGAAAATTGCGATGCGACAGACAACACTTACATGTGTACGAATACATGCAGGCAGAGTCCACAGTGGGGATAAGTAGCCAATCGGAGCCAAGTGTCTGAAGGCCCCCAGAGGTACAAAGGGATGCTCGCTGTTCGGTTCCTTAAGTTGGTGCAGCTCAGTTTCTGGCATCGGAGAAGATACAAAAATAAATTATGTACGGAAAAAATGACACAAGAAAAAATAAAAAAAAGACATTGAGAAAACAGGACGAAAAAAGAACCAAACAACGCAATCGCCTTGCATAGCATTAAAACTTTAATTTTCATCCAAAGGGAGCACCACCACAGCCACGCTTCTACTGCTGTGCCACGTATCACGGGCACAGCGAGACAAGTTCCGTTTCATTTGGATGACAGTATCCTGGCAGGGAGTGTAGGGTAACACGGGGGCAAGGCTTTTTTGGTACAGCCAGCCCTGATGGCTGGAACTTTACTGTTTTTCATTTATTTTTTTGTTTTTTTGTTTTTGTTAAGTATACGTCTACGACAATGGCGTGGACACTGCCATAGAGAAAGGAATGTATGTTGAGCCAGTTAAATGTGCATCTAGCATCCTTAACTCACATTACCGTTTTATGTTATTTACGTATATTTTTTATTTTGTTTATTCTGTTTTCCTGCCATTTTCCTTTGCCTCATTTCACGGATATCCTTTTTCTGCAAAAGAAAGGCGTCTATAAAGGACAGCAAAAAACAAAAAAAAAAAAACAAATTCACTCAACAATATCAGTGTCTTTCTAAGGACACTTTTTTTCATTCTTAGTGTTGTTTGAGTTTTTTTTCTTCTGTCCGAGATATTTTTCTTATAATGCAGGTTCTTTATCCTTATCAGAATTTCCATTGTGCTTTGTGTGCTCCATCATATACACTTGTCCTTTCGTCTCTTATTTATTTCTTGTATAGTCGTCCAATGTCCTTTTTGGCGAAAAGACAAGGAAGAATCCGTGGTTGTTGGCAGGAGAGAAAAGCTGACAGCAACGCGGCGGCAAATAGTATAAGAAACCCGGGCAAGGACTTGTTAATATTCGGGACGATATTTTCTTAAATTAATTCAAAGTTCTTTCTTTTGCTTCTCGTTTTCTTTCTCTTTTTGCTGTTCCTAATTTAAGGAACGGTATGGAGTGAGGTTTTCTAGATTGCACTGTTTGAACGAGGACTGCTGTTTTTTTTTTCTGTTCACTTTAAAGCATTGATTTTTTTTTTCGTGCGGAGGACTTTTGTTTCAGAGCGAAACCAGAGAGGGATAGGCGGGAGAAAACAGGAAAAACAAAGACAATTTTTCTTAATGGTCGTCGTTATACGATAAATTTAGTAATTTGTAAGATTGCGTTTTGATGAAGAGAATAAGTAGAAACAATGAATACTAAAGGCAATATGGTTGCTTGGTCAATTAATAAATCGTTTGATGAATTAAGCATTTTAAGCGTATTTATAGAAACAGCTGGGATTACAAGGAATTATATTTTTTCTTTCGATAGGATCGATTTTGTGAGAATGGTTTCAATTTGGATGGGAGATTGCTGAAATATCATTTAATTAGGGTGAAAAAATAGGTGGAACTGTAAGGGAGGCCTATTGTTGCGGTCATTAATCGACGGGAATGTGGTCCGTCAGAGAAGTTAGGCTATTGGTTACTGGCCGTTGAGATATAAGCAACTTATAGAGCGTGTTCTTAACCTTAGAGATGATATTCGGAATTTAGCAATCGCAACTCAGTTGATGGGTAAACCGATTGCCCGTCAAGCGAATACATCCCAATTCAAATGGAGGCTGGACTAAGTAAGTATTCACCGTCTGTTCCATTCGAATAACTTTGACCCCTATTGCTATCAGGGAGGTCATCTGTCTTTACTCGGCACCATGGAGCCATCAAGCCTATTCTGCATGCCTCTTGGTGACATGCTACCGGAATATGGCTTACATAAAAACTTCTCCAAAATCATCCCTCCTAGGGATGAATGGGAAAAATGTAAACCCAGTCCATCACAACTTGATATCATCTGGTACACTGACGGTTCTAAGATGGATTCAGGGACTGGCTCTGGAATATACGGTGAGTCGCCCCAGGTGAACTTGTTAGTCAGCCTTGGGAAAAACGTATCCATATTCCAGGCTGAAGTCCTTGCAATTTATCACTACGCTAGAATAAATCTAAGTTCTAACACACGGGGAAAAACCATATTTATCTTTGACTCTTGACTCATCTGTCATAAAATCAAAACTAATCTTTGAAATATTCATTCAATCTGGACAAAAATAGTCTGAGGATCCTACAGGAATAATGAGTGGCCATGGTCACGTGAAAAAACACCTCCACCGCATTGGTGTCTCACCGGATCCTATCTGCAGACTCTGTCTTGAGAGTGATGAATCCTCTCTTCACATACTCACAGCTTGTCCGGCTCTATGTCGCCTTAGGACAAACATCCTAGGGATTCAAGATTGCAATATGGACTCTGCAATTGGGGTGACGCTTATTTTAGTAAGCTGCAGCAATTAACTGTCATAAAAAAATCTGCTATACAGAAAGTTTGTAGCTCTCATCGTTTAGCTCACACTATGGACCTAATTAGGTCGTTGAAAATTTCAAAGTTCTTAAGGTCTATTTCTTGAGAAGCGGGTATCTGGAAAGTCAGATTTCTGACTTTCGCAGGCTACGAAGCTATTCAGAAATGTTTACTCCATTGTGTCACGCAAACCTTTTAACTTGTTACCATTGACAATTCGGTCCATACGAAATTTCCGCATGTTTACAAAACAAACGAAAACTTGGCTCCTTGGTTTCAACCGTCACGAAATTAAAACCCAAGACCACCTTGCGCTATACTGCATAAAAAAAATAATAATAAATATATTATTTTTTCATTTGGTAAAGATAGCTTTTTCTTTCTTCCTAAAATTGCTGTAGTTTTCTTTTTTTCTTTAAATCCTAACTGCAACCTTTTTTCTTTTTATCTACCTGTGTACACCCTACACAATGTTAAATGTATCCAAATTTGACATCATCTCTATTTTTTTCTTGAAATGTAGATGTCACTTAATGTATTATCTAAACGTAAAATTTTGTAAACTCACTTATCATATTTTGTACATATTGAATAAAAAATAAGTTGAATTGAATTGAATTGAATTAAATTGAATTACATTGAATTGAAATGAATTGAATTGATCTTCAGCGGTGATGTTGTGAGCGGTGATGCTGTTGGCGCTGCTACTGTAAGTTCCTCATCGCTGACACGAATTCTCCGCTTCATCTGGAAGGCAAGGAAACTCCAGTAAAACGGCTAATACGTACTTATATTTAAATTGCTTCCTAATAGTACGCTACTGGTCCGCGTCTGAGTGTTTCAGTGAAATGTTTCCTCGAATGAAAATCCCGTTCGTACTTAACTTCACTATAAACTGACGGCTGAAATTCATGAACTGCTGCGACAAAAAATGTGCCGATGTAAATGAAACGTCAAATCAACGAATGTTTGCTTGTTCGCAATTCGCTCTCATATGAATTTCGATGTCGATTATAAAAGAAAATTACAAACTAATTATCCTTCCTTAGAAGTGAAATCTCATGTAGTTCATGCATCAGTTTCAAATTTAAATTTTTAGTCTTTTTTCCTTGGAGAGCGGTTTAGTTTTGTCCAAATTTCAATAACAATACTATTCGTGCTGCCATTTGGCTAAACGAAACATCAATTGTTACCGCTTGACTTATAGAAAGTCGCAAAAAACTTCCCTTAACTTAGTTATCTCCAGTTGGCGAATTTATTCCATTTAATTTCACCTCATTCAAATAAATTCCATTCGAAGAAACTCTGCTCATCCAACCTGAAATTCCAAACTCATCCATCACAAATCCCACCATCCACTAGTATTTTTGTCTAAATTTCCATTTCGATTATAGACTATTCGTACAGTAAAATGGTAAGTAATGCAATAAAACTAAAAATAAAAACTTTTACGCCTTGACCAAATAAATTTCCGTAAACATAAAGAAAATTTAAAGAAAAGGACACTACCCCAACACTAACACTCGTAGTCGTAAAAAAATTGCAAAGTCCTCTCTTACGTCAGCTTCTCTGCTTGCCTGGGTTCGATAGCACTTTATATAGCATATACGATCCCTCTGCCATGGTGAATGACAGTAATTGGTTGAGCTTTTAAAATTTTTGCTTAGCTCTTCAAAACACATACAGGATATTATATCCTTGGAAAAATACACCAAACAACAATACCATTAAGCGTTTTATATACGTCCACATACCTAAGAGTGCTGAAGGATATTTTATCCATTGACCATTGTATAGCATAATGATTTACCTCATATATTGGTCGACAAGGATATGACGATGAACAGGACTTTACCTAAATGTTTCAGCTGAGGCCGGGACATGTTTTTGTGTTCTCTGCCTATGGTATGGTCGGGTCTTCTTCCTATTATTTTCTTGGCAAATTTATGTTTTTGCCAATAGATATTGATATTGCTTGTGGTTTATTGCGCTGTATCCTTTCGTCTTATTTGGATTTTCGTTTCATTATACGATTTGTTGTATGTATAGTCAAAGCAGGGATATAGCTGAGGGGAACGCAAATGAGATTTGGGCCTTTTGATCGTGTAACATTTTTCGACCAAAGAAGAAGGACATAGGGAAGTGAATAAATTACGGTATTTGATTGCGGAGACAGCCTTGTTGTTTTATTTTTTGATTGCTACTTTTGTATTTAGTTCCAGATCTTTGGTGTTATTATTGGCCGGAAATTTGTTCGAAGAACTCAAAACTGCCAAGAGCAAGCTGATTGGGGAAAGAAAGACGTTAGACTTAAGCATTTCTTCATACAAATTATTACTGTGACCTATTGGACTTGCTACTCGTGCTCAAAATAAGTACCTTCTTTAACAGCGTGTCACTGTTTGTTAAAGGCGATTTTATTCTTCAAACGAACTCATTTCTTGTAGGGCGAACTAGGCTCTGTTATTAAATGAATGAACTACTCACAACTGCTTCCAAGGAGACTCGAATCACTTCTTTCATAAAGAAGCAGTATTCTTAATAACAAACTGAAACGTCCCTTAAACGCATCTTAAACGCCGTTCCGTAAAATATCTGCCAACTTTTCGACAAAATCGCACACCATCTTCTCTCGTCGTAGAATAACTGGTGCAAGTCAACTTCAAACTTCAAAGTCGGTCGACGAAGGACCTTATACAACTTGTGTCTCCGTATTTAGCTTGCGGCCGGCTTCCAAATCACCATGACACGAGCTATTCCGTTTCATATAGAATCTCAGTACAGGTTAAATTGCATGTTGCCGTTGTTTAATTAAACTACCAGTCCATGCCATACATCTGATTTGTCCATCCATATCGTGTAGGTAGGTTTAAATACTGCAGAATAAATTCTTTGGCACGCAACAATCATAATCGCACAAAGAACCCTCCTAAGCACTTGTCGTCGTTTCTCTCTCGCTTGTCATACATATAAATATAAGGAAAAATGAAATAACTCCATATTGCAAAAGCAATGGTAGAATGCCCTTAGCCAAAGCACAGACACAAACGCAGACACACACGTTGCTCGTCCTCTGTTTGAGGTCCTTGGAACATAACATTTCATAGGTATAAAAGAGGACATAACTAAAGATTCTTATAACTAGGGGTGTCCTGACAGCAGTTATAGATGATGCATGCATGTTGTACAAGGATAAACAAGGAAATGTGAAACGCAAAGTTGGCTCTCCCTTTCGTATCGTTTCTTCTATTTTATAAATAAGAATTAGCCTCTGACGACGAGGTATGGTATGGTATAGTGTGGTAGGGGATGGTATTGGGGAAGTGGATGATGATTATGGTGGTGGTGGCGAAGGAGCTACGAGAATATATGCTGCAGCAGTGCCACTGCCATGTCGTGTGTTATAATTAGCCCCAGAGTGCGACAGAGAGCGATCGAGTCGAGATTTATTTATTCATTTAATAAAAGCAAAATAAACGAGCTCCGCCAACTGCTGAGGGTGCTGAATTTTAATTTCGAATGTTATCCTTTTGCTCTGTTTTTTTTTTTTTTTTTGTTTTGCAGGTGCTGCTGCAAACAGCCTGATTAGTGCGGTTAGCTGCTAATCAAGAGATGGACTAGACGACACAAATGTCCTCCATAGAAGACAAACAAGAGGAAATATCAACAAATTATGACAATTTGACATCGTCGGTGCTATAGGCAAACAAAGCCATAAGTAGCGGTTCGTTGGGCGCCATTTAATTGCTGAACATCGAGTGCATCAGAACTGCAGCCACATTATGAACCTTGTAAGTCCTTAATCAATAATTTAGATTATTGTAATTGAATTGGTTTCGAAGTTTCTCGGTGGAGTTTCAAACCGCTCAGTAATGGCGGCCGTAACCTAATCCCATTCCTGAGTGCCGGGTGTGTGTGTGTGTGTGTCGTTGCGAGTGTGTCCTCTATAAACCCAATTACTTGAGAATTCAAATTAATTTTCCTACATCGCAGTTAGTGTAGTTGATTTTCCTCCTCGACTGCTCGAGTTCCTCTGTTCGAGTAAATAATAATGTCTAAGGAATCGAAACACAACCGAACAAACACTAAAAAGTTAATTCAATAATCGGCAGTATTGTATGGAGGTGAGGGCGCCATCGCTTGGTCGGCCGGGACAACGACAAAATCGAATTGATTGCCGAGTATTGAGTTTGTATGCAAACAAAGGATTAAGTGAGTAATCCGTTTGCATCGATTGGAATCGAATGACAACAATACTGGCATTGGGATAATGTGGATGCGGTGTGAAGGTGAACAATAAGTGGAGAGTCGGCGGTGGTGGTAAGGTTGACGACAAGGATGTTTGCGACATTAGAAGCCATTTTATATTCAGTCTTTATTGCTGCGCCTTCCAAGCAAATTGATTTCGGGCTGTTGCATGTGCGTGCGTGAATTAAAGTGGCAGGGCGTGTTGAATTGCAATTAGGAAAGGCCGAGTGCGGTGTTGTAGGGGAGAATCAAATTTAAGACAGGCATGGGGTACTAATTGCATTTTTTGGTCGAGGGGGTGGGGGCAGTTTCAATCAAACAGTTATTCTAATAAAGGGCACAACGTAGCCAATTCCAAGGGAGGTCTTATACGCCGGCGAACTTTGGTTTGTTCGAAATAGCTTAAAAGAGAATATTTAACCATGGTGAGTAGGAAAGTGCAAGAGTGTCCACTGTCCGCTTGTCTTGTTTGCATCCAATTGCTTGTAGGCATTGGCCCCAACTTAATGGTGAAACTGCCTCATTAGCCCAGTCATTTTTAGCTGTGTTGTTCCCCTCAAATATCTCTTGATATATCTTTCAAGGGCTACAATGCATACCTACATGCCCACATGACTACCTCTCGATAGAGGATAATCTTTCGTGCGGCATATTCTTGTTCTCCTGACTTAGGCCCATTTTCTGATAAGTTCCACTTTAAATCGTACGTGACTGTTTAAGACATAGCGCCGTACTAATAACAAATTCTACCCTCGACATTAAATTTACGGCAGCTCACAGTTGCAAAATTTGTATCGAAAGTATGGCCGCTGTGAACTACTTATATTTAAAGTCGAAACTAAAAATGTTTATTGGTAAGGCCCATACTAAAAGTAGCCCATAAGGTATTTAAGTAGAACTGAAATCGTATCAGCAAACTGGCCTTCAGGATATACCTAGGTCTACTAAGGCGATAGGACTGAGACTGTTGCCCCGTAGAATCTAAAGAGCCAGCTTTCCTCGTATTCAGGGCAGATAGCTCTGAAGGGAACAAGCTTCGCCGATGTAGTGCGTATTTCTACTTAAAGGTCTTGGACTGTAAGTCTTTGTCTAAGCAGAAAAGACAAGATCCACTTGGCACTTTCTGCGGTTTCAGTCCGCGTTCATTCTATAGGTTTCTTACTGATGAAATACAAAGTTTAGAGTCAACCGCAGGTTTTGCGATTTGCTTCAACCTCAAATCACTCAAGTCGTTCAGAAGTTGCACTTTTACCACAAAAAGACCAACGACTTTGAGTATATCTGAAGATGAAGATGAATATTTCTGTGGCAAAAAGCAAGATCTGCATAAGTCGATCAAAATTGAATTAATGTTACGATCGGATGCACCGTACCAGGTCCGAACTTACGGGTCTGGAGCACCTAGGGCAACAAAGGAGCGGTAGGCCCCCTGGCCCCTATTTATTTTCAAAATAATAAAATAAACATTTTTTTTTCAATCGAGTTTTTCCATAAAAAATTTATTGGCCACGAAAATTTTTTTAACAAACATAAATAAATAGAATCAAAATCAAGAATCATGCTAAATGAAATTGTAGCGTTAACGAATGGAACCTTCCGTCTCTATTGTGGAGTCCCCTTTTTAAATCCGGCGCTGCACCGTACCCTGTCCTATTTGCTATGTTTTTTTTTTTAATTCAAATATATCTCACGGTTGCTGTGTCATGGATCGGGAAAAAACTCATAAGTCAAATCTATAACCCGCGCTCCTGAAAAGTGGCTAAAAATGACTTATGGTGTATTTCCTTGTTGCTGCAGATTTATAAAAAGGCTTTTCGTGCAACAATTTTTCCTGCGATCACAAATTTCGTCAGCACCATTTCCAACCTACACTTGCCCAAAAGAAGTCGCGGCTGATCCACGTACTTCCTCTAGCAACAGCCATTTCGATAAGCAATCCGATAAAATAGTCAAAACTTGTTTCTAGTTATTCGAATCGACCAGCGCGAACTTCCTTTTCAGTGGTAAAATTAATTTAATTCGAGTTCCTGAAAAATTTATACGAGCTACCTCACGACATTTCACAAAGTCAAAAGATTCATTAAGCCGTAATGTCATGCCAACCCTACAGGGGTGTCTATACTGCAAATAAAACCCGGTAAGCGAATAAATTCCCGACCATGTACTTTGTACCTATGTAGGACAGTGTGCTAACAGGCAAACACATTTCAGAGCGAGGACTTTGGCGTGCTCGGGAAGGTTTCTTAATTATGTGCCTCGTGCGAGGGATCCTCACGGCGTATTTGAGGAGTTTTTGCCTATTGCCCTATCATTTTCGTCAGATTTTCATTCTGTTTTGTGTCGTTTGAATTGTCGCCGCGTATTAATTTCCCCTTAGAATACCGTCAAAGATTTCAGAAGCCGTGTGCAGACATATTTTTTATCCTGTCCGTAAGAGTGTTGAAATTATCTCTGAAATGGCAAGCGGTGTCACATGGGGATTTTTTCATTTGTCTTCGGAATTTCCTTCGAAATTGGACACTCTTATTCCGAAGAAAAATAAGCATGGAAATATCACACCCGGGGGTGGTATGCGAATTCCGTATCGCCCTTCTCTCCCCCACCTCGGTGCAACAGATCAAAGCAATCTCCAGTTAGTGTGATGAACATTCATCAAAGTACACGCTCACGCATTTAGATGGAATATATTACATTATACGGTCGACAAAGAGTGGTGAAATTGTATGCTCCAATCCTTACCCATCCCAGCTGGTTGTTATACACATCGTACCTTCTTTTAAAATAGCAAGAAGGGAATGAATAAAATCTTAATTACACAAGGCTAATATTCGCGACGGAACTTACGCTTGTAACATGTGCAAATTACCATAAATTAATTTCAATCCTCCTTGCGGCTCCGCCATCCCTATTAAAATATATTGCAATTATGCGGGGTGTAGGGATCAATCGAAATACGAAATGAACACCCACAGTTGCCCCCTATTGCCACCCTTTGCGCTCGCAAGCGTACATCGCGAATAATATGAGTGTGTGTGTGTGCAAAATTGTACACCTGGGTGTACATAGAATTCACTTGCACCGCTTTGTTAGACGTTGATTCAGTATAATGATGATTAAGGGTTGTGCTGGTACAATCACGGTGCGCCTCCACTGAACGACTTTCATCGAAAGGATTGTAATAAAATCAAAGCAATTCCATAGATTGTGGTGGGTTAACAACAATTCCGTATAACCCCGTTGCTCACTTCCCTGGGGTATGAGACTGAAAGAATACCTCCGAGCCACAGTAGCAAAACAAATGTATGCGACGATTCTTCGTAGATCAATACATACGCAGTGCTAATAGCGCGGCAACAGTGCTTTGGAGCTGCGTTGACGTAAATTCATTCCGAAAAGGGTTGGGGGTAGTGTTGATTTCCTTATTCCAACAACGACATACATAGGAAGAAGCAATGTTGTAAAAAATCTACAAAAATCTTTTGCTGTCATCAAGAAGTGTCTGTTATTTGTCAGTTGGGTTTTATAATTGAAGTTTCTAGAATCAAATTTTTATTTTTGTTATTTCGTCTGTGAAGAAGAATGACTTAGAATAGGCTTAAGGCGATGGCAATGTATCTAGCGCAGCAGGGCAGCACAAAACGCAATAAACAACAACATTGAAACATCTAAATATGCTCCTCTTGCTTGTAAAACACGACAATAATACAGTGTGTTATTGTGAATGACCCGCTATTTCGGTAGCTGTCACTTTTGAAGCTTTTATTCTTTAACATTTGACAAGTAGAAACTACGCCATTACTAAAAATGGAACGATACACGCTTCAACAGCGCATTGAAATTATTAAAATTCACAACAAAAATGGTGAAAATCTTGCACCGATTCGCAAAACTAAAGCATTTTTTGGTCGTCGTGAAGCATCTTGTCGGACCGCAATACAGAAATTGGTTGAAAAATTCGAGCTGTTGGGACAAGTTACTGATGTGAAGAATAAAACCCGTGCACGTCGCTCAAGAACAACTGAGAATATTGCTGCTGTAGCCCAAAGTGTTGAAGAAAACCCAGGTTTGTTCATTCCTCGTCGTTCTTTGGAATTGGGCATGATTAATGTTTTTTTATGGTCGGAGTTGGATGGTATTGATCTGGACAATGTTTACTTTCAACAAGACGGCGCTTCTCGGTGATCACAATTGGCCACCGAGATCTTGTGATTTAACACCTTGCGACTTCCTCCTTTGGGGCCACATGAAAGATAAGGTCTACGCCAACAGCCCAGCGTCGATTCAAGACCTCAAGGATAAAATTCGTGAGGCTATCGAGGACATAGGGCAGCCACATTGCGATTTGGTTATGATTTCATGAAAAGGATATGGTCCTGTATGCGTGCTCGTGGTGGCTATTTGGCTGATGTTGTTTTTCATTACTAACGGCATACGTTCTTCTTTATTATGAAATAAACATCCGATCATTTATCTCAAAAGATGGTATTTTTCTTTGAATACCAAAATAACACCTCTTATTGGAAAACCCTTTAAATGTGAAGCAGTTAGGTCAAGTGGTAGCTGTGCTAGTTTTTTTTTACTTTAAAGACCAAGGGTCCATGTTAAGAAACCATAGCCTGAATTTAATACTTTACTTAAAAAAAAAAAAAAAATATTTACAAGCTGACTTAGTAACTAGTCTAAATTCAGGCATTTATTTATTTTTACAAAATTCAGATTTTTTAATTTTAATATTTATACAAAACATAACTCGATACTCGATATTGGAAAATTTTAGAAGGAAGTTGGAAAATGCATAAAAAAAGTCGTATTTATCAAAAATTCTACATGAATTTAATTATTTAGAAGATTTTCTTTACGGAACAAATTTTGTTTAGCACGGGCAAAGCCGGGCAGCTAGTAATAAGTAATTTACAATTTAAATTTAAGAAAATTTACTTCAAATTTTAGTGCCATTAAATCAACATTTTTCGTAAAAATTAATTAATCTCCCAAAATCCTAAGATGCATGCATCAATTTAATCTCATTGGACATCTCTGTTTAACAGCCGTTCTTCCTCGTCGAAAGGCAATAATTCACAGAAGGTTGCCGTAAGTAATTTGAATCTTCAAAATCTCGAGGAGTAACAATTTTGGAGAATCTTTTACCCATTCTTGTACCCAAAACTGATACAATCAAAGAGAAGGGTTTTTTTTTTTGGAAAAATTCCAAGAAACCTTTTTTATAATTAAATTTCATATTGAGTTTCGACAACTTACGGTACTTAGCTTGTCATGCAGGCGGCTCATATCCAAAATTTCCATCTGGAAAATCGAAAATCGACCCTACCTTATACAAGTAGGTATGCCCTTCTTTATAATTAAATTAATAGTAGTTTCATTCACATTCGTTTGTAATAAACACTAAAAAAGTGTACGGAAACTTTGGATTTTCAGTTGATCACGTATAAATGTATAGCTATACTGGGTGAATGTTCTGTACCTATGCATGAGTGAATGAGCTGTACCTACACAGTACTCAGCCATTAGCCACCTCCAGCTCTTTTGTCGATTGAATTAATTGTTTTATTAATAGTTTACACTTCTTTACTGCCGTGCCTATTACGGAAGTAGGTATTTCAAAATATCAGATTTTTTGTTAAAAAAAAAAGCAAGTGAGAGGTTAATTTCCGTTGGTGATTTCCGGTTTTAAATAATGCTTTGCCACAAACAATGCAAATTAAGTACTTAAACACTGATTGATAAATAAGTAAATGTGTTCCCTCTTAATTAGAATGCTTTCAAATTTGTTTCCGGGGTCTTAAACGGGATACCTATGCATTTAACACTATTACTATTTTTACCTTTGCTACCTAACTAGCAAAAACAAACCACCCATTACTCTTCCACTGTCATGTGACATACATTCAACAATATTGCCGTTACTGCGATGGTCAAAGCGTCAAAGCTACAGTCCAAGCAAGCCCTTGAATTTTTCCTCCCCTGCAATCTATCAAGTGCTGAGTTCAATTTATCGGAAAGCACATGCAATTCAGTTTCTGAAACTTATTCCCATCATCAAAAGCGATTCAATAACTTGCGTCAAAAAAAAGTTCAAAAGGCTATATGCTGTGCAGTGTCAACCAAACCCATCCTTGAATACCAGCCACTTCGCTGTGCATACAGTCGACAGTCCCCGCAGAATATAGGCACAGCATAATGAAAGTGATCTGCAAAAGTACTTTATCTCCATAATCGCCCCACGGTACAATTTATTTTCTTCATTTTCACTTCTGCAATTTGTCCCCTCGCCTTCTCGTCATTTCTGTTGGCTGCCACACTACGAAGAATGTGTCAGCATAGATAAATTACACACACCACGACGAGGTGCAATATACGATGACGAAGATGCTAGGAAGGTCGTTCAGCTTTTTGCTTGTATCTCCATATCTTACGCAAAACGACTCAGGGTGCACAGAGTTCAATTCGTCCTTATTATTTTCTTTGCAGTTTGTAGCAAGAACACCGTTTTTTCTATTCGCAATTTGAATATGCCATTTAGAACCACACGGATATTCGCATGAATATGCACAATTTCTTCATAGCACGAATATTAATAGGGAGCAATCAAACAATCGACTAGCTAAGAACAGCAGAAGAAATCAGCCGGCCGGTTAGAAGAAACCGGATGCAGGCTCAACTAGAGAACGAAACAAAATGACGAGGAATGGAATATAACCTAACCATTCGAGCTCGACGATGAATGATTTATTGCGTGCACTGCAGCTGTTTCTACAGTTGCAAGGATTTTTCTAAATTGAAGTGAAAGCACATTTTGTTCTATTTTTTTCTGTGTTTTTTCTTCCGCCCCCTAAAGTTTTGTCTCCTGGTGCTGCTGCTACCCATTCTTCGATAGAGCAAAGGAAAATCAACACAGTTTACATATATATATAGATGTAGGCGCATACCTCTGTCTAAAAGAAGATATCCTCTCTTGCAAAAACTATACAAGAGCAAAGAGTTAGAAGAATAAAGAATGACGGACATTTTTCTGGGTGTTGTTGTCTGTGTCCCCTGCTTCTTGGGAAAAAGAGAATATTTATTCAGCTTCTACGTTCTACCTACGTGCTGCTACACTTGATCTGATGTTAGATGCGCAGAGGTGCGCCTGAATGTAGATACTTGTTCAATGCACAGTGGCTATCAAAAGTTGCTCAGTAGTTGTCATTTTGAAGGGTCAGTTTTTGATGCTTATCTGCTGATTCATCTGCTTACAAGCCAACATCAAATTAAATTAGTGAACCTTAAAGTAATAAGTTGCAAGGAAAGGATGGGGTATCGAAGAAGGAAGTATTTGTAGTACTTGGACAAGAAATCAGATGGCGGCAAAGCACTTCTGACTGATGTAGCCAGGTTGGATCATTTGACGCCTGCAATTTCGATCTGGGACCCAGAGGAGGCTTATTTTGAACTGGTCGCTTAGGAAATGTTATTTAAATATGCTACTTTAATGGCTGTGAATAAATAAAATAAATAAAGAATAAAGAATAAAGCTTATGGCCATTGGAAACGGATTAAAGTTGAAATCTACGGCGCACCGCTTGGCTCACGAGCAAACACATTTTAAGCACGTACTAAAATGAAACCCAAAACGTACCGCCTTGGTTTCGAAATAAGTAAATAATGCACATGGTGCATTCAACTCGACCCTAGCCAAGCTTATACAATTTATTAATCAACTTGAAAACAGCCCTTTTTAAGGTAGCTTCCTCTTTCGTGTAGTCCCAACGCCAATAAAATCTAGCGATCAACCTATTTTCCGTTTTCATTTCCTTAGGCGTTGCACAACTTCCCAACCACAGTGTCATTCTACATAGCTAGCATACCGAGACGACAAAGATGTGGCTGCAGCAACACCAGACTGTAGATTGGCGTGACTTGAAGAATTATGGCACAAGTACATGCTTCTATGTATCAAACGAAGGGATCTCCTTCTCGCCCGTGTTCGTCCTGAATTTTTGCATATCCAGCGATTAATATCCTCCCTACCCACCCACATATACAGTCGACTCAAATTGATGCAACATTTTCAGAAAAAATAGAAAAAAGCAAAACAAAAAACAACACTGCATAATACAAAACATTTCCAAAAGGGACATATCTCCTTGTATCTACACATTCTACTTCCACTAGTGGTTGTGTAGATTTGATGGCCGCAGAAGTTGTGCGATATTCACATATTTGTGTGCATATGGTCCTTTTTGAATATCAAAAATTGTATTTTGCCACTTTGCCCTGGGACAAATATAGTGTTGTTGTGAACGTTTTTTGCTGTTTTCGTCGGCGCTTTTCGCCTGTTATATTCAGCCCGACAGTCTAATCTGCACATGCATATATAGGTGAGAGCACATTCACATTCAACGTGTGCATTACATTTCCTTGGAATCGGGAAACAAGAGAGTCTTGTGTAAAAATGCTTCTTCCGCATGAATATATACTGCATAATCATAGCCTGTTCCGTCACTTAGACAATAACCTTCGTTAGACGTTCCTAAGCGAACACGAAGGAAGAAGCCATGTTTTTTAGGAATAAGAAAATGCAAGTAGGTACATGTCATTTGCAGCAGGTAGTTGCAGAGTAATTACTGCTGCTGATGAGGTTGGCCTGTCGGAGGACTTGGTAAGATAGCGAGGCTCGATTTCTGCTCCTTTGTCGTGTAATACTTTGAAGATGATTTTTAGGTGGGGCAAAATCTTGTTATTTGGCGGCAAGGGCAACGGGCGTGCAATTAATACAGTGATGCACATTTTCTTTGTGCAGTGCGAATACTACCGATTTGTTAATACATTTTAATGCATGGTTTGGTATGTAAAACTGAAGCATCAGGTTGGTAGCTTCGACCGACGTACCTAGTCGAAAAATAGTTTCCAAGTCATGAACAAATTCAGGAAAGGCAACAGGTTCCGGATAATTTGAGTTTCACTCATTTTCTCACTATAAACCGCCAAATGTTTTAGAACTTTATTTTCCAAAATTTTGAATAACTTTTGTTAGTTAAGCAATAAAATTAATATTGTAACACGAAAGTGAATGCGGAAACAATTATAAATTTTGCGAAGGCAAAAAGAACTCAGCCCTTCTTTTTTAAATAGCTTTTTTTTTCTGTACATTAAACTTTGATAAGTCCTTTTCACACAACCGTCTTAAATGACCAACACTATCTGATTCGTATTTATTTACTCAATTTCTCGTTACTATTTTCTTTTATGCTCAAACGTTTTCGACTTTTTCAATTAATGTCAGATGTCCATACCCAAAAGCGTCAGAGAAAATGGGCGAGTGCTGCCAAATTTTCAGAGTAGTTTTGCTTAATTAATAGATTAAGTACTTCACAGCAAACTTACTTTTATGAATAAACATTTTTGACAAGAAGATTAAACGCGAATTAACTCATTTGACGTGCGTTTGTGGAGACACTGATAATCTATTGATTAAGGGAATCTAATGAATAAGGCTGTTAGTGTTTATAAAAGTGTGGATTTTTTTGGAATAATTATAAAAAATAAATTCAAAGGAGTTCGATTTGCACTAGTATCCGGACAGTAGAACTTCGTTTCCGGACACTTTTATTTCAATATCCGGACACCAACATTTTTTACTAATCTTTTTTCTCCCAGGACTGCTATCTTTCAATCAGATTTTAAGGGATTAAATATTGTTACAAAACTCGCTGAGTTCCAGGGTTGGTTAAATCTAAATATTTTCCGACTGCTGGAAAAGATATTAGGACGAATAGCGTCTCTTTCTCGTCCTCCTTACTTGGTTTATGTCATTCTACGCTTAAATTTTGTAACTTTGCAAGTTGTAGGACAGAGGCATAGCTCCTTTCGGAACCTTTCAATATTTGTTTCAGGGTATACATATTGTTCTGGTGACCCGGACAGACATATTCTCACTTAGCAAACCCTGTTCGAGTACTGAAAACCTGCGAGAAAAACTGCCGCCCAACTTTTACAGCATTCAGTTGATTCGTTTGAAATCTTGCATACATCCCTTTCCCTCCACGGAGTCAGAAATTGTGAGTTTTCGAATTCTCTCTGTAAATTCAATTGAAGTTAATTTACTGTGTTTACACACGATTGTGAATTAATGATAAATAAATTTTGTATCTCATAATAGGCCTTTGCGCTTTGTTTACGTGAGTTTTTCTTCGTTTGGAAAGTGTCAGTTGCAGCTGTTACGCTCTATTGTACAAAATTGTTAATATTTGTTGCTACAATCGAATTTTCAACACATGTTTTGATTTTTATTATTCTTTAAATGTAAGTTATTAGTTACGTTTACTTTAAGATTGAAATTAATCAATTGTTTTGGGCATAGATCAATTGGATTTTAACAATTGTGAGCTCCAGTATTAAATAATGCCGAAATGGAACGGCGCGAAGGTTTATCACCGAGCAAGATATTTTGGATATGCTTGTTACTGATGATGTGTTGCACACAGAAGAAGAGGAAGAAAATGAAGAGTAGATTTCGAGTCCGACCATTTTGATTCTGAAGATGAGGTTCCGTTAGCTCAGCATCCTGCACTTTCCAGAGGAGATACAGGTAAAATTGTTTTTTCATTTTTACAGGGTGAATTAGTTTTCAATAGGCTGTTAAAACACCATACGAATATTTTTTCCCAATACTTCTCGGCTGAATTGATAGAAAAGGCGGTTATCTATCTACATAAAAAGGCAAATTTGCTTTGGAAGGTTCAGCCAGTGATTGGCTGTGTACGAGGCAGATGTTTGAAAATTGATAGAAGCGTTTTCAACTGACGAGCAAATGATACCATTCTTAAGATTCTTGGATGTGCTGTCCGGCAATATGTAAAAAATAAGCCTCGTCCTGTGGGACTAAAGAACTTTGTGCTAACGTCATCTTGCGGAATTGTATTGGACTTTGAAATTTATCAGGGTTTAACAACACCTCTTAGAGATAGAAGTCTCGGATTAGGATCGGTAGTTGTCGTACAGCTAACGGAAACAATGCCAAAAAATGCTTGTGTATATTTTGATAGATATTTTGCAACACTCCCGCTTATTCAAAAGTTAAAAGAAAATCATATCTATGCGACGGGAATTGTAATAAATAATCGGCAGAACAGCAATACTTTTATAAGAGATTTCAAGATGAAAAGGTGAGAATTTGAGGAAATTTGCGTCAACGATAATTCTCTATGTATGGTGAAATGGAAGGACAACAAAAGCATTTTAACGACTTCAAGTCTAACTGGCAGTCAACCAGTTAATATCGTACAACGCTGGGACAAAACAGCAAAGGCTGGAATCGGCACAAGTACGTGAGTTGTTCTTCTCACGAAAATGAATTTATCCTAAGTTCACAATCGTATCCGGTGTAAGCACAGTAAATTAACTCAGTTGAATTTACAGAGACAATTCGAAGAATCACAATTTCTGACTCCGTGGAGGGAAAGGTATGTATGCAAGATTTCAAACGAATCAACTGAATGCTGTAAAAGTTGGGCGGCAGTTTTTCTCGCAGGTTTTCAGTACTCGGACAGGGTTTGCTAAGTGAGAATATGTCTGTCCGGTTCACCAGCACAATATGAATAACCTGAAACAAATATTGAAAGGTTCCGAAAGGAGCTATGCCTCTGTCCTACAACTTGCAAAGTTAAAGCATTTAAGGGTAGAAAGATAAAACCGAGTAAGGAGCACATTTAAATTTAACCAACCCTGGAACTCAGTGAGTTTTGTAATAATATTCAAGCCCTTAAAATCTGATTGAAAGATAGCAGTCCTGGGAGAAAAGAGATTAGTAAAAAATGTTGGTGTCCGGATACTGTAATAAAACTGGGAGTCCCATTTCAAGGACATGCAAAATCTTTTTAATTTTTTTTGTTTTTTAAATATTGTTTTTAACCCATTAAAGTACAAAAAAAAAGTATAATCACAAATAGACATATTATAGTTTATATTTTTGTTACTACTTGAGACTTTTTATGTCTGAAGTGGCTATTTTTCTCAAGTAAACAACAAAGTGTCCGGATACTTACAGTACTTGTCCCGCTGTCCTGCCATGTGGGTCATTAGATTATTGACGTGAATATTTAAGTGGCATCTACACCGAATGCGTCTCGTCATAAGGGTTGAGCGCTCATCAGTAGTAAAACAATTACGTCAGCCTAGACGCTCTGCTTATACTCGACCTTTACGAGGCTTGTGAAATCTCAACCGAAGAGTGACTACGTGAACAAAAATAAAATACAAATCTTCGGTAAGGGAGCAATAAGCTTTCGCATGTGAGTTTGTTCTTCGATTTGGGAAAGCAAAAAGTTTGACACCTGACAGCTGGCTTGTGCTCATACTAGCCTGTCATTTCACCATTTCATTTCCCTAGTAACTTGACAAAATTTACACTTCCAGTTTGTGCTTTATTTGATCCATCCGAGGCGCTTAGCTGTATGCCTACAAAAATGCTCACGCTGCAATGGCCCATCATTCCAATAAAGTCAACACCACTGTCACTTCTATACAGATTCTGATTTCAGAATCAGCCTGTTGAAACATTTTTGAAGAGACATCCCAGGTACAAACTATGCAGTAGCACTCATGAAATTTGGGGGAAAAAAATAAATAGCCCAATAAATGGATCGCTCAACGGACATGCCTAAAATTCAGTCGATGTTGTGACAATCTAGCGGCGCATAAACAATACCTAACGCTGATGAGGTTTCAAAGTCCCTCGGAAAGGTGTCTCCGAAACATTTCTTTTACTTTATAACCTGCTCACCACTTTATGTTCAGCTAGAGAAAAAAAAAATAAGAACCACTCCCTCCTTGCCTACTTCTGGGCCATAAACAATTCATGCAAAAGTAATTGACGGGTCGTACAATGTACAACAGAAAATACAAGGTACTGCGTAAAGTGCACGTTTCTTCAGACCGCTCTCTGTGTTATAAGAATAACAAAAGGAACAACAGACTTGTGGGTATGCAATCTTGTCACCGGGAATAACTTAAGGGCAGTTTTTGCTCACATACACGCTTCCTTGGCAAACCTTAATATTTCCACAGCTAAAACAAACTTCTACAGTGGTACATGCTGAGCAAGAAACAACAGTTTGAACTTTTCTCAACTTTGAAACGGAAAAGTTCCACACATCTATATATTATATACTTGTGATAGTGCTCGGTGTTAGGTGCTCCTCTCCGCAGCTACATTATGGAGCAGGATTTTGATAAAGTTTCCCGTTTTTCTTCCTGGTGCGCATCACTATGTTGACTCGTACTACTCCTTTATTCATTTTTTATGAAGTCCAAGTTGCAATTGGTACTGTTCGTTAGGTGTTGGCTTTGAGTTTGAATATTAAATATTGAGCGAGTGCAAATTATGTACACATACCTAAGTCTATGCGATGAAAGAGCTGCCAGCGGAACGAGGTTTTAAAAGGGAAAAACGTTTCGAAAACTTTCGCCAAAGAAAACAGGTCAGAACAATGCAGTTCTTAGTTCACAGGTAGGATTTTTCAATTTGTGTATCTACATTTTCAGTTTGCCCACCGTAGAGAGATGAGAAAATTTCCACCGAAAGTTATGACAGGGTTGCTTCGCATTTTATCTCCAACAATAACATGTGGCAAGTAGATAGGTAGTGACAACTACTGAAAAGTTAGAGAGGGTGGAGTTAGCATAAATGCAGTCAAGTGGTCACCATTTATCCCACACATACGGCATTAAATTTTTGAGTCACTTGCTTTCTCGGTCCACTCGAAGAGTGCGACGACATCAACCAAAGGACTTCCTACAAAATAATTGGATAATTGCTGCGAAATCTTTGTAGACACGAGAATCGAGCGAGCGCGCAGCAGAAAATGCTCACTAACTCACTCGCTTTTGAAAACCAAAGGGGTAAGAGTTCTACTGCTGCAAAGTGGGAATTTGTTGCGAATTATGTTGCGGTAATTTTGTTATAGCTACTTACGCATTAGAACGACGTTAGTCTGTGGTTTGGTATTTACCTGAGACGAATATTTTTAAATTATAAAAAAAAAAATATCATTACTAAGTTAAAAAAGAGTTGTCCCGAATTTCAGTCCAAAATTAAGCGGATTGGGAAATAAGTTGTTCTTTTAGCACCAATATCCACAGTCTTAGGGACAAGGAAACCCTCTTTCTATTCATTTTTGACTTTGATAATGTGACAATGACAAATTTCGTAGACCCAACTTTAAGTCAAAACACCTACAACCTGAGGCAGTCACCCGTTCTGATCCCCATTCGTTACCCGATTTAAAATTGCTCTTCAATGCCACCGACATGATGCGGGGAAATTGATGGGACCGTGAATTATTTCTCCCAATTTATCCCACCAAATCGGATTTGTTTCGCTTCCTTATTTTGTCCTCTTCACTGGAGGTCTTAAAAAACACACACATATACTCGTTGTTTTACTTTTTTGTTGCATTAATCAAATCACACGACACGCACACAAAAATACAGCGCGCAACAAAAAATGTGAAAAAAAAAAAACGGAGTTGGAAATAGAAAATAAACCCTCAAGGCATCAGTGTGGTTTCTATTTATTCACCCTTAGAATCTAGGACTTTATTATAGGATTTGCATCCCAAAAAAAAATAAATAAATAAAATCGAACGAACGAAGGAAAAAAGAAAAAAAAAATACCTTATAAAATAAACGTCGTCCTTAGCAGAAAAGGTTCCCAATTTTTCAAGGAGCGGAATTAAAAACGTACCTCCGCCAATTCAATGTCTAAATTATTCCAATTCAAATTTCCGAAATGTGCGGATTCAAGGTGAACTTTGCCAAGGATTTCGCCATGAGACGGAGGAGAAGGCCGGGTGCCGGCGCCTGAGCGGGAATACGGAAACACAACGAGAATAGATAAGTTGAGACGATTTCCCAGTTGATGTAGGAAAGTTTGTTTGCTCACAAACACCGTGATTGGAAGGGTGGATATCATAGACTTCTGTCACCCAGTGCTTATCGCCTTCAATGATGCTGCCACCACCGATACCAATCGACTTTTTGCCATTTTCTTTGAGTTACCTACATTTCTTTCAAGCCAACTCAAGGTTGTATAGTCTCTTTAGTCTGAACTAGGTACGTGTTTGATGAGGACACACCACACCGCCATCTACATCCTTTTGTTCTGTATTTTTTTTTCTCCATTTATCTGCTCTCGCTTCCTTTGTGTTTTATGTGGCGAAAAATCCAAATGAACGAATGATGTGAAATCCGTTCATCGCTATCGTTGTGCTGTGTGCGCTCATCGTAATCGTTTCTGTTGTCATCCTAATGGGAATTTCCTTTTGAATTGGAATCCTGCGAAGCATAAAATCGAGTTACCTTTAAGTGATACCTACATAAATTCGAAACAGGTTTTTTTTTCTTTTTTTTTATTATCTGCTTTGTTTTGTTTTTGTCTTCGTCTTAGCACAAGCTATAAGCCTATCACTCAAACGGTAGAAATAACAAGTGGAAAATACGTCACCATTGTGCCATTATCGGTTCACAGATCTCACAATGAACCACCGCCACTAGGACACATAAGGAAAATATAAAAATCCATGATTTGAGAGGTTCGCGATCTCAGATTCTATCCTATCAACGAATGCTGTTAGACTGGAGTTAGCTGCCACTTCTGGACATCATTTCTTTGACTGCAAAGGTGTCAATAGGCTGACGTAAAATAAAACTACGACGCATAATGACATAAGTTAGGTGAGAGCCCAATTTGGGCAAAACAGGGTCAGCGTAGGTAAGTATCCATTGCCAGTGCTTTGTTAATTTTTATTGTTGGTGAGGAAAACAAAAAAACAGGTAGCCTTTTCTGGTCCATATCTCCAAAAATAGGTTGTTATAAAACGGGAGAAATGGGACCGACAGTAAAAAAGAAGGAATAAATAAAATTCGACTTAGCCTGAATTTGACTGGATTGTTTTAAATTAAAAAAAAAAAAAATAGAAAGGGTTGTTTGTTTTCAGAGAATATCCAAGATCCCAATCTTCACTTTGTCTCCAGTCTCTATATATATGTAAGTTACCGAAAAAAAAGGAAGACCCATTTTTTCAAGGTTCTCCTTTTTTTGTCTCCTTTGTCCGACTTAGAGTTGAAAACTGCTATATGCGGATTTAAATTATGGGATATAAATAGGAGGATATATAGAGGTGACAAAACGGCACAGAGTGCTAATTGGATTTCCAGATAAAGGACCACACCTATCTAGCTTGCTAATTTGAGAGGTTTGAAAAAATCAAACAAGGTTTGAACTGATTCTGAATTTTGCAGCTTGATAACTCAGCATGGACTTCATTCTCAAATATAAAATACTTATCACGCAACATATTGACATTTCTTTCAATCTCCCCGTATTATAACGTATAGGGCGACAAAGACAGAAACAGAAGCTTGCCAAGACTCATCCTACAGACCTTATGTGGTTTCATCATCCGCCCTATAAAATAGGAATTTTTTTTTGAATACTGCTACCATCGACAGGCGCCCCTATTTTTACAATAAACAAACCGTAGGTACATACCTACACCTACAATACCAACAATCAGTAGTCTAGCAACTATCAAATCGAAAACCGTAATTTAAATCGAAAACCGTAATTTCACTGGGTCTCCTATAATAAAGCACGAACCCCAGCTTCAGCCAGTAACGTTGGGATTTAATTTCGATTAGTAACACAAAAAGCAGCTATCTTCACTCTTCTCTCACCCCTTCCTCGTCTGCGCAATTTTTCATCATTAATCGATTAACGATTTTCAATAAAACTGCAATAGCAAAAGCATAACCAACAATAGCTCTGGCTGAAATGGAAATAAAAAAAAGAAAAAAAAAAAAAAAAAACAGAACACAAGAAGTCAGTCCGTGGTGAGTAGAGAGGACTAAGGGCAATTTCACTTCACAACGTCGAGGTACCTACTTCAGCGACTACAATAACTGTGAGGCCAAGAACCAACAGAAAAGATACCATTACAAGAGAGTCCTTTGGAGATTAGTTTAGTTTTATTGGTTAGCTAAACTGACGAGATTTAATGGAAGGAAGTTCTCCATTCCACATACACACACACACATGCACATACCTGAAGTAGAAACACATTACTATCCACAGAGTTGTTCTTTTGTTTATGTCTGTGAAAGGATAAAATTCCTCTTAGTAGGAGAAATCCGTTCAGCAGAATGTAATACCGTGAATTCGAAGTGAGAGCGAGATTCCGTAGACAAGAAATAACTCATCTTCAGTCGGATACGTTCCGGTACGAAGCAACAAAAACTAATCTTCAATTCGTCTTTGCAATTAAAGCCACGTAATCCATTACGAAGACGAGCAAAACGGAAGACAAAGTGTAAGAATATAAACAGCAAAAATAAAAGAAACTCTCAACTATACCTAACAAAGCAAATAAAAGAAATAAATAAAAATAAAACAACCCCCAAACGACAGCATCCCCATCAACGGAGCGCTTAAACTTGCACAGGAACTTCAGCTAACGAATTCATATTTTAAGCAAAAGGTGGGTGTCTTCCTGACGTTCGTATTTCGCGCAGACAGGATCAACTTTCGGAAACATCGTGTAAGAGGGATTGTTCAACAGAAGTGAAATGCATCACATTGCAAGCTATATCGAAAGACATAAATTAAGTGCAGGCCGGGTATAGAATACTGTTGGCAGAGCTACTGCTGCCGGGTAGTTTTCTATGTCCTTTTGGGGATTCGACAGCGCGCTTAAAATAAACTATCGACACGATGGTGTAGGAGAATGCCGCTTAGTTGGATTAGTTTTTGCTCATTAAGGACGCGAGGGAGCTACAAAGTTCCACTAGCAAAGAAATTAGGGATAAAATTACGTATACGCTATGTAAGCAAGCGTCGGCGTCGGCGGTGATATAGCATTGCCAGCGCATGCAACTGATGGTGGTGGCTGTGAGGAACTTTTCACTTTCCGATGGGTGTTGATTGATTAAGTTACGCTCGAAAGTTACTGGCAAACAGTTTAAAGTGAAATTCCCTAGCTTTAATAATTACACTTCTTTGCCGAAATGTGATGTTTAAATATGTGCCTGGGTATATCCGAAAGGATTATGGTAACAGCCAACACAATTTGTATTTGATGTGTCTTGAGGAAATTTCTCTTCCCCTGCAGGCTGACAAAAGCGAAATTAAGCAAGTGACTTCTGGTGAGAGCAAAACTCTTCTTGGGATAATATCGAGCAAGATTTGTCACATTTTTAATGATTTAAAAAATACGACCTCACGCAAAAAACTTAAGCCTGTAAATAATTATAAAAATCGTATTTTGTTCGACTTATCTTCGGTTATGTTGTGTCGAGAGTGGTACCCTACTATTCAAATCCGGATAGTCTTTGTAGAGAATACAAATTAGCCTTGTAGCTTCGGTGCCGTTTGGCCGCTTTCTGAGCCTCAAGATCCCTGGCAGTTTTTTTCAGTTTAAGTAGACTTTATTCTTTATTAAACAAAACTATGAAAAGAAATGTTTCGTAATGAATGAATTTGTTTTGCTATTATACAAATATCTTTACTGCACTGTTTTTTTGTGGGCACCTTTTATTCGTGCAACCTTTTTAGCCCCTTTTTCAAAATTTGTCAGCGGCAACGCTGCCCTGCTCTACTCATCGGTCCCATAGGAAGTGCTCGAAAGATTAAACTGACTCAATTCAAGGAAGTTCACCAGCTTATTAATAATCTTCCAATCTCAAGGTAAGGATTAGGTTTTAGGAAAATGGCTTGATTAAGCTTTCGAATTTCTATCGTATAGAAAGCCCCAAAGCAGTAGCCATTTGCTAAAACGCCTGGTCTTAAAAATGCGGATTATATGCCAAAAGCAGAGTTCCTTGGAATTGTAGAGAAATATTAAATATTTGTTTTCTATTCTGTTTTTTTAAATTATCTTCATATTTAAAGCCTACACATTTTCTTGTCGCATAAAGCTGGGGAAATATTTTAACCGTGAATTTTATGAAATAGCGGCCCAAATGAAAGGTTAATGGCAATCCAAATCTTAACCCAAGAAATACAACAAAATAAAGGACAGAATGCAAGCTTATTTGAAACAGAAGATTATTCAGAGAGTAACTGATGCCGACTTTCAGTATCGGTCAATCCAAAAGTCTCGCCAACGATACAGGTCCAACGAACTTCGATACAAGCTCTGGCACTCTTCTAGACTTATTTTTCTCTAGTTTTTGATCAGATATTTTTTATTATCAAGTTTCTACCCCAGCTTTTTCAAAACATGATTTAATTTTCTGAACATTTAAGCTTTTAGTTAAACGGGAAGAGCTTATGTACTCATGTAGGGATCTTAAAATCTTGAACCCAGAACTCTTCAAAGACGATCTTCAAAGAATACACTGGCAGCCAATATACTCTGAGTCCAATCCCGATGCCCAAGTTAATTATTTTCAAAGTTCAATTATGTATTTATTTAACGAACACGTTCCCATTGTGACAAAACGTGTGAAATGTGGGCGAAATAATTGGTTTTCTGAAGAGATTGATGATCTGAGGAACAAGCGAGATGCTGCCTACAACCGGTTGAAACGCTATTTGATACCTACGAAACCTGGTTACATCCAAAATATAACAGGTCAAATGGAGATATTAAATATAAGAAGCAATTTGATGAAAATCTTCCCTCTAAAACTCTTTGGAAAAATTTGCGTGAGCTAGGTGTCGGTCATGGGACAGTCCAGGATGATGAGGACATCGACCCTAACCAACTCAATAGGCTATTTACAGATATCCAATCAGTATCATCTTTATCAAACCAGCCTCTCAGTACTGCCCCGAACAGCTCCTTTGAATTTCACTGAGTCGAGGAAACTGACGTTGTCAAGGCGAAACTTCAAATTAACTATGAAGCTGTTGGTGTTGATGGTATTCACCCTTCATTTGTTAAAATGATACTACTGATAGTTTCAATAACTTAATTATGACTTCCAAGGCATGGCAGTATGGAAATTAGCAAAAATGATACCGATATTGAAAAAGAAGGCATCAGCTAACTCTATGGCTGAGTACCTTCCTTCTTCCCTATTTGTCCAAGGTGATGGAGAAACTAATTCATCAGCGGATATTAGTTTTTGTCCAATAATATTCTCTGTACCAATCAATCTGGTTTCAGGAAAATGCACAGTTGTACAACCGCACTGCTCAACGTCACTGATGACATAAGAATAGCTTAAGACGACAACCTAGTTACATTTCTTAGGCTATTCGATTTTTCCAAGGCCTTCGATACGGTCAACTTTCTTATCTCCAAGAAAGACAACAAGCTGTATTCTACAAAAATATTTTTTTCCGAATTTATTGAAATATTGGCAGGTGTTCCGGAAGGTTCAGTTGTTGGTTCTCTTCTTTTCATGCTCTTCGTCAACGATATCCCAAATGTAATAAAGTATTTATTGGGCTATATGTATACGCAGATGGTGTTCAACTATGCCTCAGCCAAACTTCTGAGGCTGTACTAAAGTCGAATGACGATCTTCAAAGGATTTTAAACTGGTCTCAAGAAAACTTCTTAAAACTTAATCCTATTAAATCGAAATGCATGGTCATCGGCAGAATGGAAGTCGTTCTCCGGCTATATGTTTAGGAAATAACCAATTCGAGTATGTTGGCAAGGCTAAGAACCTCGGCATCTGGTTTAATTCTACGCTAAGTTGGGATGATCATGTAACTACCATAATCGGTAAAATGTATGGTTCTCTAAGAAATTGATCGGTATCCCAAAGCTTACTTAAAACTAGACTTATGTTAGCGAAATCTCTTCTCATACCCATCATAGCCTATGGTGGCGGAATCGGCATATTATGAGAAGGCTAGTTGTTGCGTTCAACAATATAGCTCGCTATGTCTGGGGCCTTAAAAGGTATGACCATGTTTTTGCATGCACCAAAAATACAATTTTGCACGATTAAATTCCTTCACCGGATTATAACCTCTAAACAACCACCATATTTGTATAACAAACTCGTTTTTACACAATATAGTCGGTCTTTAACGTCAGTTCTCCCTCAGTATAATCATTATAAATGTACAGAGCATCAAAATGTTTCGTTCATGCCATTCGTATTTGGAATGCTCTTCCTCTTAGCATTAGAAGATCTTGCTATGCGAATTCCTTCCAAAACACTCTCTTTAGGCATATGGCAATGGCAGATACTTAACTATACTTAACTATAGACATTCTGCTAGATGAGATAAATTTAAATCGAAATAAATACCTAACTTTTTCTCAATTGTGTTTCCCAAATTTGTGTACCCATTGTGTTCTCTTGTATTGTTTTAACTATCATTTATAACTTAAAGATTATATTAGTCTACGGTAAATAATGTTGATGAATAATTAATTAATAAGTAGGTAAATGTTCGATGTATCGGCACAAGCAGGTAGCCAATGTTCCCATCCCAGCCTGTAACCCATAAGAGCATCCTTGATTTGATGAAGCAATCTAGCTTCAAGACACGCCCTTTATTTTTGTAATTCTTTTGGAGGTAACATCAGTCGTTAGTCATTATCCAACCGAGAGTTTTACAAGCCAGTTTCCTTATCTACACTCAAAATGGTCAACTTCAAAAACAGTCAAACGAAAAACCATTTGAGAGAGACCCAAGTATGTGTTCATGTATCCCGCACCAGCAACACTCATCTCTCATCAACTGTCATTCAATTGCTGAGATGACCACTGACCAATAGAAATCAATTTGCTATATCGCCCATAAAACCTACTTGTGAAACAGCTTCAGCTAAATTACGAAAAATGTCCTGCCTGTTAGCCCCCCAGTTATATTTGCTGTGGAAAATACCGAAAGCCAATCTCAGTAAATTAATTAACTCGTGTCTCGAATGAGAACATGGCTTCAGTTTTGTATACACATTCAAAAGAAATCTGAGCGCCTCATTGATCCATTGTCACAGATCCATTATACCTACCCCATTAGGAAGCATTTTTCAGCTCCAGACTTGCAAAATCCACACAGCGACAAAGATGATGATGACGGCGATGACTGGGACGATTGAGAATCCATGCGGCTTCTATCAGCCAACCTACGCTTCTTTTATCTTTTGTTTTTTTCTTACCATCAATGCCGATGAAGATGACAAGGCGATGCCAATGAGAGAGTTGAACTTTCACAAAGTTTGGCTTTTTTTCTGTCTGCGCTGGTTTCCTTTTTTCCTTTTTGTTTCTTCAGCCATTTCAAATTCTAGTTAAGTCCTTACATCATTATGTGGGAGGGTCTGCATTGAAAACTTGTTGTCGTTGCATTCCGTTTCGACACGGATTCGATTTATCATCCCAATGCCGATGCTTTTCCAGACCTAAATACGAATAATATACCCTGGTATTATCTTGCCGCACATTAGGTGGCGCACACTCACCCCCGCAAATGAAAAAAAAAAGACTGAGTAAAGCTCCATCCCTTTAAGGATAATGAAATTAATTCCCAATAAGGCGGAAACCTGATAACAGTGTTTTTTTCTCTGCCCCATAAATAGTCTATATGATGGTGGTTCCGGTTTTGTTTTTTCCACAATTTTAAGTTCGACGGTGTGGGCAGACGATAATCTCTGACGCTAAGAATAACAGCACAACGATCTGCAAGCCAAAGAACAATATTCCACCAGCTCGAGCAGAAGAAGGCGATAGCAGAGCGACGTGAGCTCGGGTGGAATATGAATGATTTGGGTTTGAGGCTAAATGGTACACGAAGCTCCATGCAGAGTCTAATGAATTCCAACTGATTGATGTTTTGATTATTATTGTCAATGGAACCGTCTACTTGGCGTGTTGTCCGCACTTGGAATTTGTTTCTGTTTTTCGGTATTTGTTTTGCGTTCATTGGAAATTTGTATTTTCGATGGATAAAATTAAATTGCTTAGTCAACAGAATACTGTCATTAGTTCGGAATAGTTTGGCCGAAATTGGGAAAGAAATATCTAGTCATATTGTAGCTGAATGGTTTGATTTTAGCAAATAGAAGAGATTATACAAATAGAGGCTTTTGCAATCAGGGTTAGGCGTAAAGTATAAGCCTGTGAGTAGGTATTGTTGGCTTGGACGCAGCACTTACAGCTCGGGTTGGTTAAATAGAGTTGAACAATCAATGAAATGGGAATATAATTAATAAAGTGTGGACCACCTCTGATAGTTGCAGGCATCTCGGAACTTCTTTTTTTTTTGGTTAAGTTCATTGATAAGTTTTGAAAAAAAAAAAATATTATGAAGTTTTCGAGTTTATAGTGTTTGTCCTTAAAAACAGACTTAAAAACTGCTGTATGCAATTGACTCCGGTTTTCACAGCTGCAATATTACAGTGGGTTGCCACTTGTTAATGGGGACATTGTAAATTTTTATCAATTTTCATGTTTCAGTATTTGAGCTTGTTTTGGTTCTAAGTGTATGTGGTGATTTTTATTTCACAGCCTACGTGCTCAACGGTTATTTTTCACTGTCGGCGGATATTCAAAATAGTTTTATTCGGAGAAAAACCGATTTTATTGTTGAAGTGCAATCAAAGGCAGAAATAAAAAAATGTTCGCTTATTTTTGAAAATTGTTTGTGGACATTTTTTGAACTTCTTTTAATTGAAAGTAATGCACTTTATTTTGATTAAAACAAAAATATTTTTTCAATGATTTAAGGCATTGTTTCGGAACAGAATGGCTCGAGGAATGGGAGTGCCGACAGAATTGAAAACTCGAACAATTACGTGTGTATTTTTTTAATCGTCAATTTTCATTTAATGCGCTATTGTACATGAAATAAAGGGTCCGTCATCTAACTTTTTTTTTTTTTCAACTAGTGCTTATTTCGCGAATGGTAACACTTAGCTCATGTCTGATTTGAAAGATAATTAGTTTTATCCTTCCGCTGATCGAATATGGTTGTGTATACGCTTGAACAACGCTGGGAAATATTGCGACATTACTTTGAAAATCATGGTAATATTGCAGAATGTGTGCGAAAATTGCGTACGGAATTTGGAAGAAGAGAAGCACCGTCAGCTCCGAATGTTCGTTATCTTGTGAAAAATGTGAAAGAAACTGGCATCCTTATCGATAAACCAAAGCGTGAAAAGCCAAAAACAGTGCGTACACCCGAGAAAATTGCTGCTGTGGCAGAAAGCGTGCGTGAAGCGCCATCAATATCAATTCACCGTCGTTCTCAACAATTGAACATTTCGGAGACGTCATTGAGACGAATTTTGCATAAAGACCTTGGTATGACGCCATACGAAGTCCAATTGATTCAGGAGTTCAAGCCAATTGACCATCCAATGCGTTTTCGCTTCGCTAAGTGGGCCTGCGATCGACTTAGAGAAGATGCCGATTTTGCCAAAAAAAAAATCATCTTTTCAGATGAAGTTCATTTTCATCTTGGCGGGTAAATTTGAGAAAATATTCAGTAGGTTTTTCTTATAGCATTTTCAAAAAAAAAAATTATTTGGCGGACCCTGTATAATGCATATTATTTTACATACAAGAATTGCAATCCCTTGCTTAAAACGTAACTTTACAAATACATGAAATATGAAATTTAATTAGTTGGTATTCTTTAAAATCTATTTGAAAAGTTCCGACATGAATATATATGTATATCTATGCTGGACGTGTATACACAATTTATTAGATTGCCTTACGACGCCTCTACGATGTTGTTTAGTTAAACATCGCGTAAAGATTTACGCAGCCTCTACGTGGTTTTCATGAAATTGTGATTTATAAACCTTTTGCCGAGGTTACTTTACTAAACGAGGTTTGTGTCTAAATAGGTATGAATAGGCAAATTTTTGCGTTTAAAGTTACACAGGCTTTTTATTTATAAATCACTTTTTCCTGCGTAAGGCCATTTTAAGTGTTGCCAACAGTTAGGCAGACTCTACGCTGGGTTAATAAAGAAGGCTGTATATATTTATATTATCAATGTATTCCAACCCAAACTCAACTCTCGTGTAAACGGGGCCAATATTATGTAGAGATGTAGACTAGCGTACCCGTGCGAGAACAACCACGTCACATGTGTAAGCCGGAACACATCACTTTCTTCATAGAAGTTAAAGACGTTAGCAAAACATATATTTTATATAGGGGCTGAGTGAGTACGGCGTAGGTGAACCTCTTCATAAAACCAAACTCATGGCTGATTGATATCCATAGGCAAAATTTAAAGAATCGAAGAGACTTGATGTGTACTTGCTTGCTGTGCAGCTGGGCTGATAGGTTATTCACATTTCACACACAAAATTAAGCTAAGTGGATCCCAAATGTTTTGTTCATAATTATATATTATAAGCTAAATATTAAATGGACCGAAAATTCTCTCTTTGATTTCCTATCTGTGAACTGTGAATACGTGTGAAGAGGAGATGCATGTATTCACTACTCTTATAACTGTAACTCTCTTCGGCCGTCGACTCTCTTTTGCTACTCGTTTGTACGGGCATGACGGATGAATAATGAAAGCAGAGTATTTCGCAGAATCATAGTGTACAAACTGCGTTGCTGAAATTTAATGTAGTAAAATTCAACTTTTTCAATTGTTAATATTAAAAAAAATATTAAGCTCGCAGAAAATCTCTTTTTTTTTGACACTTCATTCATTAGTTGAGCGTGTGAATGTGAACCACAAGAGGAAAGAGGTAAAAATACACACAGAAACTATACAGAAATAATAATAATTCTCTTTTTCTTACTCATACAAAGAGAACAAAAGTTTTGGTAGCGTCGCGAGTTCAATGTTTCTTTTTTCCCATCTGAAAGTGCCAAATGCGCCTAAAGAATTTTTGACTTAAACTTTATTTAACAACTTATTTTATAAAATAATAGCCAATATTAGTAATAAAATACCTATTTATCAATGTACGCATAAGATTTTCATTAATTTGATGCTAAATCATATAATTTTCTTAAGATCCATGACTGTCCCTATTAATTTGGCAACCCACTGTAAATGTCGAGAGTTAAACATAGGAAGTGTTTTATCGTTATCGGAAAGATAAGAGATCTTTAACTGATATCTAAGTGGAGATTATTTGGCTAGATGCGTCGATGAACTCGTATATCGCATTTTGCATTTTACTCGTATATTGAATTTGCTTTCTGTGATCGCAGCTCAGCGCGCCTTTCAATAAATTGGTTCAATGTCGTCCTATCCCGGACCGAAATTCAATTGTTGCAATACCCTAGAATTCCACCTAAACTGCCAGTGTGGTGTGGAATTACCTCAGCTGTGATTGATGGTTCCTGGATGCCACTGTGCCTTCCTAAAATTAAACATGTACACTTGGAAATTTTATTTGCAACCCGCAGTAGCTGTTACAGACATAAAGTCGCGACGCTTGTGAAAGCTTGTCGTAAGGAGCTCAAGGTACTTGGCACAAATTACAAAGTATCTGATTGACAATAATCCGTTTTCAAGCAGCTCGATGCCATGAAGCATGGGACTTAACAAGTTTGCACTGCGTTGTGCCTATCTTCGATGTCGGTGGCAGTGCGCGGATGTGCCATAGGAGATCTCATGAATTAGTCATGGTGTTTTAGCATGAGCTGTCAATTAAAAGAGTTATTAAACAATTATTAGATTGGGCAATTTCCGCGCTACCTGATTCGATTTGAAGGCAGAGTTGTGTTTGATCTTGCTTGATAAGCAAATGCTTTCATGGGTAGGTGCGCATTTTAATATTGGTAGATATTTTTCATTCCATATGTGATAGTTATTATTAATGAGCAATTTTGCTATGGATTGTTTTTGTAGGGCAAATATGAATGAGAGAACACTCTATGTTATAGAAAGCTAGGAAAGCAGATGCTTTTATAAAAACTACAGAAGCTGTAGAAATAGTTGACTATATTTTTATTCTAATTTTTGTGCTCTACATGCGACAGTAAATTTGTAATTCGGGTAAACATTTCTGCCTCCATTATACCACCATGCAATATCGCTCAAACTCAAATGGTAACAACTTTTTGCCGATTGTCAAAACCCATATTTGCTGACGCCAGATCCATTTTAGCTTTTCAGAATACTACAAAATATACCCACATGCAGTCGACTATTTTCAGAACATATTCACAAACAGTGTCTTTGATGTCAAAAGCGTACCGAGTCAATCCTAATCAAAGCTCATTTCATTTTAATAAAAAAACACAAGTAAAATCACTTGCAAAGCAATAAAACGTTCTGCTGATTTATACGAATTGAAAAGCAATCTAGGTTGTGTGAGTTTTAGCAAATAAATCCAAAAATATGAATTCTCTGAATTTTAAGTGGGAAATCTCTTAAATTATTCTTCGTACTTGTTAATAGGAAAATTATTTGTAAGTATCTTTGGAATTTTCTTGCGAAAACTTTTCTCATTAACAAGACGGTTTCCTCTTCCTCGTTGGTGTACCCCTGCAGCGCTTAGAGCGCAACAAAATTCGCATCGTAAATAAAAGAATAATGGAAAATAAATCTCGACTAGCTATTCTCTGCAGTTTAAGCACGATACGAGTAAGTCGAAAATTATATAGTGCAGCCCAAAGGGATCGTTATGTGGAAAGTGTTTTTTTTTTTTTTTTTTTTTTTTTTTTTTTGAATAAGTTATCTTCTAACACAAATCTGCGTATCAAGCAGGCATTTTTTTAGACGAATAGTAAGGTTGGACCAAATTTTTGTGTGTTGTTTTGTTACCATTAACTTTATCTGTTGTTTTAAATAATTAAATTAAATAGAAACAGAGTTTCCATGAAAAGGAAATACGGCTTTTGTAAAAAAGAACCTTAAATATTCAGGTATACTCAACCATTCAGGGGAGCTATTGAATCATTCGACAGTCAATTTCCTGCTTTATTTTAGGCACGCTAAAAATACCCTTGCGCAGGGAAATGTGGTTTAAAAGCATTTTACGAATCCAAGAAAAGCTTCCTTAAATTTAAGCGAGTTAGTTAATCGCTAAAATTCACATTTATAACCTACCCCTGCGTAGAGCTTACGTAAATTTGTTTGGGGGGTAACACATGGGTCCGAAAAACATAGGTAAGACGTTAAGACGAATTTTAATCGGAATGAAAGGTACAACACGAGTAAAAGTGTTGGCTCCTTTACAAGCTTATTGTAGTCTTTGGTCTCTAAAATTACCTTAACAAACTTTCCTTGGTGTGTTGTCTGTCTAAAGCAACAGGTCACTTCCGCATTTTCCAAGTCAGGGCTGAAAAATTTTGCAAAATTTCAAGCTTTAACTTTTCTGAAGACTATTACTGCTCTAAAAATTGTGTAATAAATTTCAGCACTAAACTGATTCCCAACAAACACGATGCAGAATATTTGTCCATCTTCATAACATAACAACAACAATCCCCAGTCCACAGGGACTTTAAAGTTCACTAAACCAACTGTGGAGCAACATTCGCTTGTCATAAGTTGCTACCAACGACCATGTGCTTATGTTGAGGATGTTAAACTTCCCTGACCGACCCCGAAAGTCATTGAAATGTTATTAAATGTCTGAACAGCAATCACTATGAGGCAGACGCCAAGACCGAAGCCCATACAGAATCCGACCTGAAGCTCAAGGACACGAAACGTACAACCTGGGGGAATTCCGGAACTCATACGATGTGGCTGGAGAAGAGAAAACAAAGAAACTAACCGACTTCTTTCTGGCTTTTCAACATTTTTGAACACTTCTTTAAGTCCTCATAATGCATTCAATTAATTTTTATTCTACTGGGTTTTTTTCAAGCTCTTTTTAGTTACACATACCTGCCGACATATTTTCTTTTATACTTCTTAATAACCACAAACATTCGTATATACGAAATGAAATAACATTTCTTTTGATATTTGTTCAGATGTATTTAATGGTGCCGTTGGAGGAGTTGACGATGATTATGATGATGATGATGATATTGTCCCTTCCAGTATGGCTGTAATTTTTTAAATTAATTGCAGAAAGCTGTTGACGTTATTTTTTCTTCTATTTCTTGGTAAATGAACAGATGCTGTGCAAACGACAGGTCGCCAAACATAGAACTCTTTCACTTTGAATGGTTTCTGGATTTTGTTGAGTGCGGTGTTGTTTATCCGCCCCCTTTTCGTACCCACTTCTTGGTGGACGAAATCTGTCAGTCGGCTTTGATTGTAAAGAGATCCTTTGGTGTCTGGCGTTTGGCGGTCTTTGTGATTGCTTTGATATTATTTTGGTTTTACGGATTTTGTGGATTTTGCATATTTAGGACGATGCGAGGAATGAGTTCGTTTCGCCCTATATCGAGTCGTAATGGTGCGATAGTTTGGTTAAAATGTGTTTAGGGTTGAGATCTTTGCTGGAGCACTATGTTCGGTGTTGACTGTTATAAGATAGTAACTGGCTGTTGCAACAAAAACAAACAAAACACAGCCATACCAAACACCAACAGGAGTAGTTACTAATACCAACCGCAATAGAACTATCAGGCCAGAGGGCTGTCCTCTTTCACGCTGCCGATACAAGACGGACTTATAGACACCAATATGTTCTGCAGTCGCTTACGTTTTTACACCTTCCTTGCATTAGTTGTTTGTATATTTTCATGTCTATGCTACCTCTGGCAACTTTTCTTTGAATCCCAACTCAATTGGGAATAAAACATAACCTACAATCGAAAACAGCATTCAAATCCGACTAAATACTACGACTGTAGCGCTCCTGCTATTTTTTAGGATTATATTGTGCAACCGCCAAAGTTGCTGTCTGAAAAAAATAAAGATCTCTTAATTTCCCTACCCTAATTGGACTGAATGACACTATTCTCTGAGCTTTAGTCCGCCATCGTTGGAGTTTCTATTCCTGATAGAATGGAGCAACAAATCTACAACCACACCAAATCCTCCAATAGTAAAATACTATTAACACTAAAATCACAGTGGTCACAGTGCAACTAACCAACGATACAAAAAAAAAAACACACCCCTCCAACTCTGGCCATGGATGCTGTTGTATAGGACACAAACACTCGTAGCAAGGCCACTCAAAAGCTTATGTCAATACCAAAAGGTCGCGAATCGATCGGAGTCTATTTACGTGCGAGTCTAATGCTAACACCATAGGCGAAATGCCGCTTTTGCAAATTCTAGATAGGATTTAGAAATACAGACCCATATCCGTTGTTTTAGGTGAGATCTGTATGCAATTTGGCCCGTCCACTACTGTAGGGTAATTCTGGTTCTATAAAAGCATTACGGCTCTGTATGGAGGCGAAAACGTTTTAACCATTATTTGACCGGATCGCCATTGATTGTTTCATTCAACTGTGGTATCCACTTTCCATTTAGATAGTGACTCTGACTGTCTGTAGCTGTTTGTATGTGTGGTGAGGAAGTTTTCCTGGCGGCAATAATGCCGTGTGAATATTTACCAATGCTTTCAACTTTGTTATTTGTGTTATCAGGGTGAAATTTAAATTTGGTCAACAATAAGTCAGATTTTCTTTCTGTGAAATGAGTTTCCGTAAGAGAGATGCAGTCGCTGTTTTTAGGTTGATTATTTTGAGCGACGGCGAAATGGAGTTCTTCAATACGTCACCCAGAGCGAGCTCGCACTCGGACAAGCTGCGTGCTTACTGAAAATAAGAAAGTAGTCTTCATGCTTATAAGAACAAGGCTAGTGCAAAATAGCGATAGAACTCGTGAAAGTCCGTTGTGGTCTTGAGTCTACATTGGTGGCTGTACCATATACTATGTAAAGCAGAAAGGCTGACCTGGGAAGCTTTTTGAAGACCTAGTACTCTCCGATGTTAGTTAGAGAATTGAGATGGTAGGCCGATTCCCCTCGTGGTTGGACACAGAAACTCCCCTCACGATAGTCGAGTAATCAACCTCTTAACCAATACACCTTCGTTTTTGTTTTTTGAAGACTTTCTCCTAAAACCATTAGACCCTTTTTACTTAAATTTTGTTGTTTGATATTGATATTGATATTGACATATATGTCCCGCATTTTTTCAAGCTGAAGCTTCCGAAAGTAACCATTGTCTGACAAAGAGATTTAATCTGTATGCTAAAAATTGGCGTAATTCTTCTCAGAAACTAGATTCGATCCCTCCTAATTTTCTTAAATTTCACGGCATTGCTCAGAGACATCTTATTTGCATTTGGGATCTAGTTAACTATGATATTTCCAACATAACAGTAGCATAAGTTAAGTTTCACCTCAAACAACGATTTGGACAAAGTGACCGTCTCATGACAGAACTGTGAAAAATCTTCCTTTCCCTCAAGTTATTTTTAACTCAAATATACAATTGATTTCTCTCGTCTTAGTTTTATGTTGAAATGGCAACGAACGGGAAAGCTATGTGTGACCCAGTCGTTCATTTTGAATAAATCAATGTCGGTGAAATATATGATCAGTGAATGATAATGTTATGCGGACCGTGAAACTGATATTGAGCATGTTTTATTGAACATCTATTTTATTTTTCTATTTGCTCAATAAATTAGTTCGGGGTGAGTTGCTCTGAATCAGCCTGCAACTATGTAAATATTTTTAATGAAGTGTAATAAACTGTTTATTTTGGTGCGTGTCCCGACTTTTATTTTATTGAAAGCTCTTCTCTCAGTTTATACTAGCAGTGCCATTATTACATCGTAACAGACCACGAACTATAATGCACGTTAAGGACAATTGCGTCAAAGCCTGAGAAACACAATTTCTCTGGAGTAGCAAAATAGGTGGCGACTCTATGATCATTGAACAATATTTTTGTTGTTAAGGGACTTCCTATACGTTATAGAGAAAAAAAAAATCTAACTTATTTGTACTTTTTCTTGAGACCACTCAGGTCTTGTTCCAAAGAGATATTTTGAGTTGTGCCTTTATCTTATACATAAATAGGCGAAGAGAAGACGCTCAGGAAACGGCTCTAACAGAGTGCGATGTTTGCTCGGTAAAAAAATGGGTTAAAATTAACAAAGTCTCTGTTGAAAAACACCGAGTATTCGTTGGTAAATACAACCGATATAAATAGGTAAAATGCATACTGTTAAAAATTGCACACTTTATCAGTTGTTAAGAACCAAGTTTCTACATAGTTGTCAACCAGCTGGATAAATTAAGCAGAGTTAGTTTGTTATTTACAACCAAGAAAAATTGATAAAAGGTTATTTTTAACCGAGTTTCCTTAAACAAGTTGACTCGGCTATTTTTAATACACTAACTCTGTAGGAGCTATATTAACAGTATCACTTGGTAGTTTTTAACCGAAAATTGGTTGATTTTAAATAAGCGATTTATCTGCGTGAAATAGTTAAGAAATACTTTCACTGCCTCAACCACAATATATTCCATTCATTTTTTAATATTTATTTTTTTTTGTCGCGAAGATAGTACTGGGATGTAATGCTGTCTGTACTTAGTGTTTCAATTTGTTGTGTATAAAAGCCAGTTCAATAGAATGGTAGAATTCCTACCACTGGACGAACTCTGGTTATTCTTAATGTGTCATTTGTTCCCTCTACCGCTCAACACTTTTCTGATCCCCAGTCACTTCTACTCAAAATAATTGCATACAGCGTGGCTCTAAAATAAGAAATAGAGTGTAAGTGTTGTGAAATTTTGTATTCAGAGAAGAAGACTCATGTGTCCAAGACCAACACTCTTACTCCACACTCAACGAAGAGTTTTCAATACATACTATTTTAAAGTTTGAAACGGAAATATTTTATTTGTACACAGAAATTTCCCATAGTCTATCATCAGTCATCACAAACAAAAACTTTATACACTACCAATCAGAGCTGCCTGTTAGCAAGTCAACAAGTTGCCAGTGTGTTTGGGTAAATAATTGCCAGTTGAAGTGATGTTGGACTGTGGTAAATTTCTGCCTACAAATGTATCGGGAGAAAAAAAGTTTTAAAGTGTTAAAGACTCAAAAGCCACAATTTTGAAAAAGACGGTGCACAAATTTGTGCAGATGTGAAGGAGGGAATCCACGATCAAAATCCCAATAGACATATCCAGCTCATATGTATTTGTGAACTTGGTGTGCTTCATTTCTGCTACAAGATGTGAAAAAAATTCAACAAAGGAGTACTGTTTGATATCGAGATGAATTTGCATTTTTAGACCAGCAAAAACCCAAAAGTTTTATTGACATTTTTGATATTTTTTGCTGCAAAGGCTTTAGGGTTTAAAAAATTGTTTTTGAAGGAATTTCTTGCGACGCAAATAAGTCGAGAGTAAGTAAGACATGGACTAAGTCCATTAATATTAATTAATTGGGCAATGGACCTAATATATAATACCACAGAATAAGGTGACGTAACAGCAGATTTCCTAGGACCGCGGGTTCATATTTAGCAAAATAGCTAAAAAACATACCTTGTGTTGTGTGGCTTGATAGTGGACACATATAAAAGCAGTTCCTTTGCTGTCCTTCTGTTCCCTAAGCCAGATTTAATCTGAGAGTAGAGTAGAGTAGAGAGTAATTTACCGCCAAATATGATCAGACACGAATTGGTTTGTGCCTGTTTTGAACACTTAAGATCATTCGATATAGCATTATGTAAGCTGGCAAAAAAAGGAATGGTGCACACACCCGTGTCATTTTATCTCAACCGAATAATCGTGGTTAAGTTAGTAGCGAGGAACACTTTTTCCCACGCCACCACAAAAATGCCAGCGTTCTCCCAATGGGACTAAGAATATCAATATCAATATCGTTATTGAATGCAACCTATTTTTTTTTTTTCTGTTTTCCATGAATAGATAAGATGAATTGTTAAGTTCGTGCACCGATGTCTGTCTATTGCTGTAGTAGTTTTGACTTGTTCCTACAATAGGCTGTTGCCTACAACTTTTGGAATACACTCGACAATCTGCATGCTAAGAAAATATAGTTTCTTTTCTTTTCTTTTCCTTTCGCACCAAATTATTAGAAAGATTTATACAGCATTTAAATGTTCGGTTTGGCTTCACTATCAAACCTTATAAAATACAATACACAAATGTATCTGTCAAATAAATTTTCTCTTAGAGCCCTTACAGTCAATTTATTCAACATCTTTCCAATTTAATCACTTCCTTAAATTTGTCAAAGTACGACAACTAGAAGCAACTTCACGAATGAAATGCCGACCATCGCAGCCTGCGAGAATTAATCTCTGCTATTTGCTGAAAAAGCGTTTGCTAGTTAGCTAGTTTGCTTATCAAGTGGTCCGCCTAAGTGATGCTTATCGGGTTGCCTGTCATTCAAGTCAAAAACTTCTTCAAACAGCGCCAGTACTGAGAGACTAATTTTCCTCGAACATCTCCACGGACTCAGTTTCAATGACAACACGCTGTAACCTCACACCCGTGTCATTTTATCTCAACCAAATAATTGTGGTTAAGTTAGTTGCGAAGAACACTTTTACTTACGCCACCACAAAAATGCCAGCGTTCACCCAAATTTGAAGGATGATAATTTTCTGTGGCTGCCGAAAGCAACCACCTACATAGAGCTTCAGCCGTAACCCCTTCTCACCCGAAAAAGGCAAAGTAATTTCCTGTGAGGGTAATAAAAAGAAACAAGTAGGTACCCCGGGAAACGATAAACTAAGAAACAAGGACCTAACAACAAAAAATAAAAATAATAATTCCGTCTCCCAATTAGGTTAAAGTGAACGGATAAGGATTTAAAACCCAAGTCCAAGTTGTGGAAATCGTACTCACCTGGTTTAGTACTAGATGTAATTTGCTGCTGCTGTTGTTGTTGTTGCTGCTGCTGTTGTTGTTGTTGTTGCTGCTGTTGTTGCTGCTGCTGTTGTTGTTGCTGTGACTGTTGCTGCGAATGTTGTCCATTAAGTTGTATCTGCTGCTGTTGTGCCTGACTGTGTGCCGGATGGATGGCCAACAATTTGGCTTCAGGCGGCTTATGTGGGCCCATTGTTATTTGTGGCGCCCCGATTGCCATTGTTGGAGCTGGCATCATCAATGTTGACATGGCCAACATTATTTTTCCCTGCTCTTGATTGTTGACGAACACAATGTTTTCTCTTCCGAATTTCAATTTATTTTCGATTTCTGATTTGTGTTGTTATTAAAAAAATATTTTTGACACTTCTCACAGGATAATTCGAAAGCAAACAAAAATCGGTGATTTTTTGAAAGTAAAATTTTGCCGGATATTAAAATTTACACGAACAACACGGCCCGAAATAAATTGTTCTCTTTGTGGGTTTGAAAAAAAATTCCAACAATTTCTGGTGATAATTTCCCAGCTCTGCCAGTCTTAAGGTCTAGCGAACGATCACCACCTGAACGAAAAATCAGCTGAAAACCTGGACCTCTGAATGAGGACAACTTCCTGTTATCAGAGCTAAAGATAATCTGAACTGCGTTCAGAAATTCACATGGGCAGGACTTGAGTTTGTATACACAAATCGGCTCAAGTGGCGCTAGTGTAGCGGCATTACTGTTTGTGTTTCGAAGTAATTCGTATTGATAATTTTGTGTGGTGTAAATACGAACAAAATATTCGTTTGGTTTTCGCCTCTGGCAATCGACAGTATAAAAATGTGGGACAGGGAGAGAGTTAGAGAAGGAAATTCTGTTCGTCCTATATTTTTGGTTTGGTTGCTTTATTTGTTGGTTTTTGTTATTGATTGATTGTTCTTGAACAATATTGTCGTCAAGTTGAAGTAGTGATAATAATAACAATAACACGAAAGGATAACAGGAACTATACAAAACCGCAATAATAACAGTTACACACAATAGGATCCTAACTAAATAACGTACTAAACCGTAAGGCGACGCTGTTCTAACTAAAGCTTTTTCGAAGTTTTGTTCACTTTCTTTGTGAAAGGCAGAACAAAAAAAAATATAAAGAACTGTATTTTGTTTAACCCACGAGGACACACGACGACATGAATAAAGCCGTGACAACCACAACAGCGACGACGACACCGACCAGGACGACGAGTACAACGAAGCCGACGACGACAGAGATGGTGACGATGATAGTAATTGTGTGTGGGCATGAACCACACCAACAGCGTTTCAACTGCCACACAGAGATGATTTTCGGAGAATAAGAGCTACGCGGGAGCAAATTCGCATAATGTCCTGAATAACTTGCACATGTATAACGGTTGAGGTAAATGCATTCCTTCTCCAAAAGATCTTCCATTGTGTTTGAGCGACTATAATGTGTAAGATTTAAGAAAAAAATAAATACGTATATATGTGTGAGTGGGAATTTTTGCGCTCATTAATAATTTAGAATGAAATCCGCTCCCTTTTTCTCGCTCAAACTGGTGGCATTTTCCATCTGTAGTGGTCGCCTTGGAATACTTTCATACGCAAGAGAAACGGCTATCATATCCTACATGAGATTCGATTTCGGAAAGCAGATCCGTACATGCGCAGTGGGAACGTTTATTTCGACATGAATTAGAATCGCTTCCTTCTGGAACTGAGTGAACTCCTTCCGAATCAATGGACTCGCTGGAATGTGAGGTCCGAAAACCGAATATCCCTTCGGAAGTGTTTGCATTTTGAATGAAAATATGCCAAATCGAATGGCCAGAGTTGAGGCCATTAAACTGTTTTGTCGCTGTGACAGATATGGCACGGAAAGAAAATATCCCAATCCGGAGTGAATTTCCCAAAATATCCCCAAACTCACTTTGGTCCTTTCGGTCTGGGGCACATATTACCCCTCTATCACGCTGAGTCCATCCCCTCGGAATATCCCACTATTCTGGGTAATTCTGTTTGAATTCCGGGAAATTCCCAAAAGTAACGGATTATGGTAGACATTACACTGAAAGACAACCCAATCGTCTTGTGAATTGCCTCATCAAACCCCTTCTAACTCCGTAAACAAGGAACGCAAAGCACAAACGAAACAAAAGAATTAACATGCAAAAAAAAAATACCACATACGCCACAGTGTCCCATTTATGGCGGAAATTTCTTTGAAACAAGTTAATTACGTCAGCCTATTGCCACTATTTGCAGCTTTGCATAGTAATTATAAAGTTAGTCACACTCATTTGAAACACAATACGTATAAAACAAAAACAAAGCTAAACAAACACAAAACTTGGGAAGCGAAGTCTTTTATTTCCCTCGTCCAAGTTATGAATATGTATGGGCCATGGTAGTTCATTTCCAACCTTTTTTCGGTTTCAGCTTCTTCTTTTTTTCCTCCGCCTATTGCTTAGGAGGACAAGCAAACAGAAAAAGGAAGGAAAAAAAGAACCCAACCTGAATAAAATATCATAGAAAAATAAAATAAAAGATAGGGCATCTCAACTTAACACAGCCTGGCTCAAGGATTTATGCTGAATAGCTGAGCTCTCTATTTGCTTTGAATTTAGTTTTCTCTTTCATTTTGTTCTTGCGATTTTTTTAAAAGTCCTTTTTTCCACACATTTTTTTTTTCATCTCAACTGTTGTTATTCTCACCACTAAAGCAAAATGAGTAGATTCAAAAAAGGTTATTCAGCGAATGGAAAATGAAGCTTATGATTGTATGCACAACAAAACGAAAAAAAAGAAGGGTAAAGGAAAGAAGAAAAAAAAAACGGCAAACTGAAAAGAAAGAAAGAGTACACAATACGAGCCGGACAAAAGGCGCAAACTGGGTAAGGAATGAATATATTTGTTCACTCTTTGTTGTTTTCTCTTTTGTTGCTATTATTTTTCTGAGTTTTTTTTTTTTTTTTGTATTTTTGGTTCAAGTTGTTGTCTTATAATTTAATAATTTTTGTTTTCAAGTTTGGATGAATCGTTTTGTGGGTAAGAAATATATATTCGTATTTTATAGGCTTTTAATTATTATGGCTATAATTACTATCGCTGGTGAAGTTCCTAATATTCCTTTGAATAGAATTATTTTTTAATTAGTATGCAGCTGGAGAGTGCGTGTGTTTCATTAAGTGAGTTTTGCCCGAGGGTGTGGGGTAGAGTGGTTTTCGTTTTATGTTTGAATATAATTATTACAACTCGTGATCGTGAATAAAAAAAAGGACGTAAACTGAGTTTCTTAGAAATTCGTGGGTGAGGTGGTCATGGATGCGTAGAAGTGACTAAGTAATTGTTCATTCTATGAGAGCCAAAGATGAAACTTTATGTGGGTATTTATTTTGTCTGGCTGTATATTTTTTGCTTGAGATTTTTCCAATTGTTTCGTTTTTAGTTGATATAAATCTGATGTCGGTCAAAAAATCAATTGAAGATGAAGGAATTTAGCGTACCTAATCAGCGTCGAATTTTTAGCACCCACTTCTACAGAGAACTTTTCATACCATACTTCTTCCTCGTAAATGGGGAGGCGCACGGCATATTTTTATTAAAATTTATAACCTTCACGATATTCCTTATTTTTCAATTCACGCACCTTGGCGGAAGTTTGGTCAGTACCTACACAATGCAGAAAGCACAACACCATGTTGTAGACCCGCCCAGTGCTCCTGAATACATTCTTGTGCTAGGGCGGACTATATCAGTTTCAGAGCTTCCACTATACTATGTAACAGAGCGGAAACAGGCACGATCTTACAATCTGCCTGCGGCTTCAATTCCAGATAAGTGTTTTCGGAAAGCTTGTGTCAGTACCTCCGCGAAAGCAATAAGCGGTGTCTTGAACTTTTTCTCTAAGAAGCAAACAAAATCTGTCGATACAAGTGTGCAGAGCTGAACTTTCACTCAAACTATATAAGCCTGTTAAACATGAAGCTCTCTCTGGCATTTCCTTTATGCTAGACAGCTTCTTGCACATAACCGATTGGTTAGAAAAGGAAGAAATTGCTCGCCAAAGACTTACTGTCCCAAAGCTTTACTTGCGCGGCTATGCTTGGTATTGGAGATAGCTATAAATGTTAATCTTGAGCAGCAGGCAGTATAAATTTCAAAGCCATGTATTTACTGTTGTCTAAAGAGCCTCTTTAGCCTTCTCGTAGACGGAGACAACCGACAGTATGGTGAATTCTAGAGCACTATCCATAGACCTTTGGAAATCGTTTGACTGGAGTTGGCACAGAGCTCTAATTTGGTTAGCCTTGTCAGGCACACAGAAATTAGTACACCTTTCCAAAATTAGTCAGGAGCGCTGCAGATGCTTCAATGTTTGAATTTTTCGTTTTATCACTTCTCAACTGTCTTCAATAGTTTTGGTCTTGGAGGGGTCTTTAATTTTGTTGCTACTTCTTAACTTTGGAAGACGCTAATTTTGAAGGAAAGTTTTTCTCTAATCATTTATACACAAACCTTCAAAGCGCACTCCCGTACCAACTATATTTATTTTTAACAGTTGATAGACGTTTGAGGATGGCCTCTAACCCAGCGGAGGTATAGATCCTACCAATTATGCCGATGGCTGCCAGCCCTCTACCTCTTATGGCTTTAGAATAAAATAAGTAGTTAGCGTGACAGGTCCAAAAGCAGCTCATGCCTGGGCTCTTTGCAACTTTTGGTTTTTCTTTGTTGTGCGAGTTTTAATTTTTGAGACGAATGGATGGGATCTTAAACGTATAGGACGAGTCCGGACGAATGAATTCTCAAAATCGTAATATTGATTGCGCTTTTCAATCCATCAGGCGATTGAACCATGTGCTAGTTTGGGCCTGCATGATCGCTGTACAGACTCATTAAACTATGGGTGGCATAGAAACCTCCCTTTTTTGATTTTCTACGAGTCTTGTGTCCAGGGATTGTACCGATGTGCTTAGGGATATTTCAGACGTGTTCTGTTTAACTTCGATGCCATTTATAAATTAATCTTTTTGCTCTCAAAAACTCGAAAACTGACCACCAATTCAGCAGACTTCAGAGGTTATGAATGCGATTGTCAAATTCCTTCCCAAAAGCCAAATCAGCAACACACCTTGGCAGAGATCATATCGTAGTCAGCCATACCAAGCTTTAAGTGAGTGGCGAAATACATTTAAGTAATCCAAATACCACACACCAATATGACACAACACAATATAACAGGGAAACAAGTGCCAGACATTCCCTGTTGCCACACAAAGTGAGCATTTTCATATTCCCCCAGCGCGCATTAGTACAAGTCGTTGAAATTTTCGTGGTAAACACATAAAAACTTATGTGCAAGGACCACCGTTCCTGCTGACGAAATTCCAGTGTTTCTAATCTCCCGCACCTCGCGGCGCCTAGCTCCTCCATTGGGCGGGGTTTTCGTCTATGTGAGTATCTACTACTTAGCTTGGTATCACAAAACCTAACTTTTTATGCTCTCAACAAAAAGGCACCTAAGCAAAAATAGAGGAGAGCTGTTCACTGTTCAGAAGAACGAAAAAAAAGCGGGCACAAAACACTCAAAAATGGCTATTTACCATTACTTAATTAAAATTATTATTATTTCCTCGTGCAACCACTTTTAATTAAAGCGTACACACCTTCGTTAGCCACCTTAACGTTCGCTTAGATGGCATTCACCTACTTACCCTAAAACGCAACTAATATGGGGGGCGGTGTGCGGCTACGGCTGTGTTCCGGAGTACCAGTGAAATGATGCGTTTTTGTTTTTACTTAATTGCGCCCATCAAAAGCCACCCCCATCACCTAGCTACGCATTCAAAGTTGGGAAAGCTATCCCTAGCACAGCGAACAACCAACCGCTTCTTCGACAATTTTCACGGGAAATTATGAAACTGGCAACCTGCAAGCTACAATGAAGTGTTGTGTGTAACTTTTACACCTCCTCGACCTCGTTTCTTCATTAGAGAAGGCAAAGAGGATGGCCCGCAGGTGAACCTTGATAGGCAGGTAGCAGGTACTTAGCGATTTCTCTAGAGGAACGTTAATTTTTATGACAACAATGACGACGTGGCTTACTCACTTGGGGGAATATTCCTCGTACATAGCGCGAGTGTGCTTTCTACTGTAGATATTTTGAGTTTTCATAATTTTTCATTTTTCTTTTAGAATCAGCAGCAGTGCCGGCATAAGGCATGATTTTGAGAACCATTAAAGACGGACGTATAATGTGAGGCACAAAGAATGCTGAGCAACCATGAGGTCTATTAGGAATTGGAGTTCTTTTTCTATTATTTTTGTTTGATATGCTTTGAGGTGGTATGATGCTTTTGAGGCATTCGTACACTTGGAGTGAAAACACTTAGAAAATTGCATGTTTTCTCTTGGAAATCAATCTTACTTCTTTCAGATATGTGACTGCTAACATTTTTCATGAGCTTTTTGGACATGCCATAGTTTTAAACACCTATTTTAAATTAATTAATTGCCCTCTGAGCGACCTATATATTGGATACAACGCGGCAGATACAGGCGCATGACCTCAGGGAAAAATTAAACTCTTTTCGAATCTTCCCTTACATTGCTGTGCAACTTTTATAACCCAACAGTGAGAAATGACGGAATTATTCGACATCAGCCTTATATAACCTTATGCAACATCCGTCTTTATAAGCCTTCGTCAAATATGCCTGTACGAAACTCATGTTCATGTTTCTCTTTGAAGCCAAGTAACCAAAAAGTGCCCGATCGGGCCAGCTTTTCATTTTGGTCCTTTGCCAAAATGGTCCGCAAACCCTAATTTTAGAAGATTTAATATCATGTCTTTGGCTATACATACCTAGTTCTTAATAATTAAAAAGATAATTATATTTAATTTTTATTTTCTTAATTATGCTTTAAAAGTAACAACTGATTTAAATAAAAGCTTTCAAAGTGAAGCACCAAAAATACATTTGTTGGTGAGTGAAGTCAATAAGAAATATAAAACTATTAAAAAATACTTTTTTGGAATCTGATTAAAGAACTTTAAGTTATATTAGTGAAATCGAATTCAAACCGTTCTGTTTAAGACCTCTTGATATATTACGGGTTTGGATGACATGTGATGAACTGTGTGAAAATTTGAATGAAAACGAGAAAGAACATTTCTTAAAGTCAGTTCAATATATTATGTAGAGCTTTGTAATAGTTAAAAAGGAGATTAAATTTGTGTGACAGTTTGTTAACAGCCTTTCAAATTTTAGATGTTCATCATTTGAAGAATAAATAAGTGATGATCATTTGAAAACTGTTCATTAAATTCCAAAACTTATTCAGTTGCTCTGAAAATTTAATGACCGAAGAGCTACAAAAAACAAGAAGAATAAATAAATAAAGAAGATTATGACATTGACTCTGTTAAATGGTGGGTTCAGTAGAACGAAATGAAACATTTTCTTTATTCAAAAATATTTCTTCTTTTGAGAATCAGCTGAGTGTTTTTTTTTTCGTCTTTGAACAATATAAAAACCGATAATCGAAATGGTGATCGTATGAAATAATTCACTCGTTAATGAGCTTTAAAGATTTAATGTATGGCAACTTGAGTAACTTTAGTAATTTAAATCCTAAACCAGATCTTGTAAAACGAATTAAGATATATATAATATGTGATTACCTTAAAAGTTATTTTTCAAAGTCGAAAGATATTGTTAAAAAATGTAATACATTTGTGAATTTTTGGGGTTCATTTTTAAGCTAAATGCAAGAAATTTAATGCATTAAATAAATAATTAGAATAAATACAAATATTAATAAATTACAGTTTCATTTTTGAAGGAAGGATTTTTATGTAAAATATTTTATGGCCCGCAAAAAAATTCGAAAAGTCCCTCACTCCTTTCTTCTTTGCGGCAACGCTGCTTCCAAGTTACAACTCGAAGTTCAATGACCTTTAAAGGGGAAGTACGCGCAAAATTTCAGTTTATGCACAGCAGCTGTCAGTAGGCAGCATGTTTTTTGTCTATCATAATATTAATACGTGAACATCAAAAGTTTCCGTACACTTTTTAAGTATTTATTATGAAATGAGGATAATGAAACTAGGATCACTCGAAAGGTACTCTGCCATAGATGTGCACAAACAAAAAATTGTTGGTATTTATATGTTGCCATAAAGACTGGTAAAACTAAGTAAATTATTCCCCATACAAAATGCGTACTATACAGAGTGAGATGAAAACATTTTGATGAAATTAAATTTGTGGGCGCCATATTACCATAGCAACGTATTCCAATATAAAACGTCTTAGATTTTCGAAGAAATGCAATTTAACTACTCATAAAAGTAAGCAGCTGTATAATTGTATTGCAATGATTTTGCTATAGAAAATATTAATCAATATCAATAATTAGTTGCTCTAGTTAACTTATTTTCAAAAGGGGTGTATTTTGTCGATGTTTAGATGTCGCTTTTTCGTTTATTAAAAAAAAACAACACTCGTTTTTGTACTACAAACTTTTAAAAAAAGGAAGGGTCGATTTTCGACCACAAGCGAGGCTACTTATTATTATTTTACAAAATTGTGTTACATTGAAATAAAAAAAAAAACCGGCCAAGTTCGAGTGTCACTCACGCACCGAAGCCTCACTTCTTTAGGGTTGGAAATTGCGAACAAACAACAATATGTGTAGATAAGAATGAGTATCCATTGGAACAGTTCCAATGAGAATGAGTAGAGTTGAGTATTCATTGTAAAATTGCAATTTGAATCGATTAAGAGAACGCACCAATAACGATTGAAAAATGGTTAAGAGGACGTACTTTATATAATGATCGCCAGTTTTTAGTAAATATATTTTAAAATATTAACTTTTCCACAAAACAGTCTTCAGCACAAATATAGCCAGGAGCATGATCTACAAAAAAGGTTTTTATCCATTTTTCTGTAAATCAAGAAATAAACAGCTTTTTGTGCGAATAAAAATATTTCTTTCACCAAATCAATTGTTACTCTAAAACCAGTCTATGTCTCGCTATCATTGGTATTTGTCGTTTGACTGGAGGTTATACCTTATGTTTTGTGTAAATTTCAGCCTTCTACATCAATTAGTTTAGACCATGTACAAAATTGGTCTAGTGGTCGGACAGACGGACAAAAGCGAAACTAATAAGGTTCCGTTTGTTCCCTCTGGGTAAGGAACCTTAAAAATACATGATTCATGTTTCTTTTCACATAAATACAGGTACAGGGTGATTCATTCAGATTTGTTTGTTTCAGTATGTGTTTTTTGACAGATCAAGCGTACAGGCTTCATGGACCCATGGTGTCGAGTTATTCTTATTCAGTTTTGGACAGACTCACATCTCAAAACAACGTCTAGAAATTATTCAGCTGTATTACGAAAATCATCGTGTTGTGAAAATAAAGGGTTTTCCAATAAGAGGTGTTATTTTGGTATTCAAAGAAAAATGTCACTTGGTTTTCTTCAACACTTTGGGATACAGCAGCAATATTCTCAGTTGTTCTTGAGCGACGTGCACGGGTTTTATTCTTCACATCAGTAACTTGTCCCAACAGCTCGAATTTTTCAACCAATTTCTGTATTGCGGTCCGACAAGGTGCTTCACAACGACCAAAAAATGCTTTAGTTTTGCGAACTGTGACTGCAAGATTTTCACCATTTTTGTAGTGAATTTTAATAATTTCAATGCGTTGTTGAAGCGTGTATCGTTCCATTTTTAGTAATGGCGTAGTTTCTACTTGTCAAATGTTAAAGAATAAAAGCTTCAAAAGTGACAGCTACCGAAATAGCGGGTCATTCACAATAACACCCCTTTATTTATCATTCAATTCGAGCAACATATGGAATGCATCGTCGACCTTCCGTATCCATCAGGTAGATATATGTTCCCTTACTTTCTGGTTCAATATTGGCAATATTACACATTTCTCTCATTGCGATTGAATTCGCACACCGAAATGAGAAATAACCGAACACAAAAGGAACGCGTGGAACCACAAATTTGAAAAATGTCAATTCTTCTAAAACTGGAATATTTAAATATCAGTTGAACGATGTACAAATTTATATTTTAGAGCAATAGTTTAATTGCTTCCATTGCAGAGGTTAAAAAGTTCGCTTCTTTTGATTCCTATCGACATATATTTTAATGCTATACAAGCACAAAATTTAAATGAAATCAAATAAAAAGTCTGTTACAAATTAGCATTTGAACGATTTGACAACCATTTCAGTCAGCTATAACCAACTACCCCAGAGAAATTTCTGGGGCTAATATTTGCAGGTTTCTTTGGGGGGATATATTTTGTTCTCTCTTTTTGGCTCTTTCCTGCCCAACTTTTGCGTGAGGGAACGAACTTTGTTTGGTGGAAAGTCAAACCGTGTTTCGCTAGAGTCATAATTATCTTTAGCGAACATGAAGGGAGATCGATTGTTTTATTGATAAATATAATAGCGAAGCAGCTTCTACACTGTACAGTTCCGTTTGCCTTCCTCAACCTGTGAAGAAAACTGCAAAACTGTTCTTCCTACGAAACTTCACCTCTCATTTGGTTCACACTTAAAAAAATCGGTTTTGCAATAACAACGTAATCGGTACGACAGTAAAAAACATCAGGGAGTTCGAGGAAGTATTGTAGTGACTTTGCGAAATCTCCACAATTGAAAGTTTTTTGTTCTGCTAACTGAAAAATTTCATGATGCAAACTCACTTAGAGTTAAAATCTCGTTCCAAATTCCATTTGGTAGATAGTTATGCTTTTCAAACTGACTTACCTGGGCGCTATTAATTTTTAAAACGTTGATCCTCATTATTGGGTCGGCCTACCCTTAAAATAAATCCACAACATCAAGCTAACTGAGTCAGGCTCAGTGACAACGACCGCACCTGCATCAAATTCGGGCTATTATCCCATTTCCCCAGCATACAAAGCCACCCGCACCTAAGAAACCAAATAAATAAGTTATAATCGCAGAATCATCCTGACGAAGAACATACCATTGTTAAGTCACTCTTTTGCTGAGGACTTAACAGAAAAAAGCCCCCCAACCATCACCACCCAGTCAATACTCTCTAGTCAAATACTGAGTTCAAAAAGTCCCTTTATCAACTAGTCTTTAAGTAACTCACAAGATTCCCATGATACGAGTACAACAATAAATTCAATTCCAGCGAAGATACAAACAAAGCGAACAGGAGAGGAAAAAATCCATCAACTAGAGCTATTCCCAAGTGTATTGCTCTCGCTGACTAGTTATACCCTAAACCAGACGGCAGGAAGGGTAGTCCCCAGGCAACCCTCCGCCTTCGGTTTGCGGACTGTAGCAGCTATCAAATATTCCACGGTTGACTCCTGACTGCTGCTACTACCTTTCGTTCTTTTTGCCAGTAGTCCGTGTATCCTCGTATACCATGTACAACATTCATCAGTGATTCTCAGGTCCAAAGAGCTTATACAATTCAATGGAATCAACAAATTTAATAGACGGATTGATATGTTTGCCCAGAGATAAAAATTAAGGAAGGACAGAAAGTCGGTTCGGAAACATCCTGCTCATCCGCATCGTACTTTGAAGAACAATCCCGAACTCGACCATTCAATTCAGTATCCTTCTCAAATTCCTGCTTGACGTTCCTGCAATCAATTATGAATGAGCTATATGGAGAAAAAGCAACACAACATGGGGAGGTCATCACCTTCTGTCAGCAATAAAAATGAGCTAAGAATCCCTGATCCTGCGTGTGCATTGAACTGAAACGGACAGTTTGATGGGGTTTTGCTTTTTTGTCGTATAATGGCGGCCGGACATATAACCACAATTGAAAGTTTGGACAGCGACAATATCCGACCTGAGCTTGTGGCTTGTGGCCCTTTGCGGTATCAATTTCGATCGCATTTAAATCAGCCTTCATCGATTTGCCTGTGACTGTTGCGTGACTGAAACCGAACAAATGATGGCCGGTTCACGGGGTGACTTGAGCAACCTGGATAAATAATAATCAGTTCTCATGCCCTTTGTCCCAAGATGGATATCCTATTGACCGAAACACCTGTTCAGTGCGTTTGTTGCGCCAAAGAGAGCAAATTATGCTGTCCAAAAGTGGGGACACTCCTTGACATCGACTTAGGGGCTGTTTGTTTCGATTGGTGTTGTGGTTTGGTCTGGTGTGAGCACAAGGGTTAAGGGGCCAGGTCGATAAATATCTTTTGATGATTTAACTTTTGTACCTGCTGGTCCCAGATGACTATACTCGTGTTGTTCTCTTAGCTCTCTCAGCTTGGAGGTCCTGCTTTGGGGTAGTTGTACATTTTCAAGGCGCAATCTTGGCCGTTTGTCATTTGGGCATTTCGTATGAATAAAATATTCGCCTTTGTGGCAGGGTTAGCAATTAAAAGGGCCTGTGCGGAGGAGAGTTTTCTTATTTTGTTATTAAGTGATGCGAAAGCGAACTCATGAATCACAACAAAAGTCATTATACCCTATGAATATGTAATGCAAATCTATCATTTTCCAGCGATGGTTTGTCCGGCATAGCTTTAAGAACCACTGCACGAAATTGACCCCGGTGTTCACAGTTGCATTGCAAAAAGTCGCAATCGAAATACAGGATATGATTTACCGTTATCCGCTATCAAGAAGCGGAGTTCTAAGTTCATATGTATGTAGAGAGTGATTAAAAAAGTGTTGTACCTATTGTATTTTTTTTTTTGTATATTCGGGTTGCATCTGACCTTAAAGAAAGTTAGAGTTAGCAGGATTGGTATATTTTTGCCGATATAATATTTTCGCACCTTTTGAGGAACTCGAAAAGCCAAACGCCACATTGACACTTTATAACCGAGCAACCAACAGCATTGTGGATCAGTTATTACACAGTTATGGTAATGGTGTTTTGACTGAATGGTGTTTTTCCATTTTACTTGTTTAAAAATGAAAATAAGTCTTGAAAAATGTGTCAAAATTGTATAGTATATTGCCATCGAAGGACTCAACACCATTCGAAAAATAAATTGTGTTGTAAATGGCGCTGACTCCAAACTCCCTTTAAATGTTGCAGTCGATGACGTGACATCTTTCAACTGGGCTCCACTCGTCTCTGCCCATGTGGAGAGGTCCTTCAGCTCCTTCAAAGCTCTCCTGAGAGACAGTCGCAGGCGTTTGTTGCCAGAACATTTTAAAATGTATATGGTTGTACAGGGTTATTATAATGCTCAAGATTTTTTTTTGCTTTTTAATAAAAGGCATTAATGCATTTTTCTAATAAATGGCATTAGTGCCTTTTTCACAGTTTAGTTTAGCCTTTTTTCGATTATTTAGGTCAACAAAATCCGTTCTCTGGGCATCACTAACCACCTAGCGACCTATACGAACCTATTTTCACCAGTGCTCCTTAAGTTTACGCTCTGTACGACTTCAATGTCCTTACATTCAACATGCAAATGTTCGAACTAATTCCAAATAAGTCGACAATTTCGTAAGTGGCATTACTATAGCCAGCTGGTAGCTATAGTAAAATAAATTTCGAGCAAATTTTCTATAACGCACAAAATACCTAATGTCGGCTATAACAATTTTAAGAAATCATGTTATTTCAAAATTTTTATAAGAGTCCATTCGTTATAAAAGGCCTCTCCGAGTAGTGGGTTTGCATTTTACTATTCCACTGAAAATGTGAAATACTACTTAAATATCCGATATGAGGCACCACATTTGCACTGCATACACATTTCGATGGAAAATAAAAATTATATCGTTTCGTTTTGCGGCCATTACCATATTGTGCATTTTCATTAACTCTAATTAAATTTTCCATTAAACCGTAAATTTCTTATACACTACCAATGTGTGTAACATGAGAAACAAAATTTAAAACAATAAAACAACATAGCACGAACAGTGGCGGTTAAAGGTTTTAAATCAGTTATAAGGGAATATGAGGCATGCTTACTAAAGCTATATAAGTATAGTCATTGCATTTTCTAATAGGCTTCATGTTCTTTTGTGGTTTCAAAAGTGGTTTTACTTCGGAACTCATTTTATTATTTAGGGACCAAAAAAAGTTGGTTCTAACCGAACGCGAAAGAAAATATTTTTTTTTTAAAATTATGATATAAGACTATAATATGTTTGAAAAAAAAAAAAAAAAAAAAAAACAGTTTTCGTTGTTAAAAACTATCGAGATAAGAAAAGTGCATACTTTATAAAAAACTTTATCAACCAAGTTTCGAGAAAATTCGAAGAGACGAATCGACTATTTTTAACTGATTTAATTCACTCGGTTAATTAGAGGCACAAAACGCGCCTTAAAGATAGATTTCCCGGCTAAGGACCAGCACGGAAACAATGCTTAAGAATTTGTGCTTTAATTTTGATAGATATATTTCTCTGGTTAAAAGATCAAAAGAGCCCCTTGCTCTAATAGATAATCGGCAGCATCGCTGGCACTGCTGGAAAATTTTGAAAAAAGAAAAAAAAAAATTGATTGTTTGCGCAACAGGTCCGTAGGGACACTAGGCCTAGCTTCTCACAACCATTCGTTTGGTTAGAGTTTTTCATTTTTGGGACGAATGGAAGGGATCTACAATTTTATGACGAGTCCAAAAGTGAAATTGAGAAGCTCCTTTATGGCTCTTTTTTTGATATTTGTCGGACGTCCACGGGAAGTGGCATCAACCATCATTCCTTGTGTAAAGTGTAAAATGTAAGGTTGGAAAAAACTTTATAATAGCTCCAGCAAAAGTCTTAGAACTGTACTGATTTCAATACTATTTCACTTTCCCGAGTATGCAAGAACTACTTCGCAATTTTGAGTACAATTTGTACTATTTCTAATTTTTGAAGTAAAGCGGAAATGTGCATTTAGATTTGGATTTTCAGATTTTGATCTGTTCCAGTACAATTGAGAAAAGTCATATTTTTCACTATGAGCTGCAGGTGTCAATCATTTAATACTGTAGATAAGTTTACAGTATCGACGTTGTCTGTCCCGATTGTGCTGCACTCTACAAACCGAAGATTAATTGAAGGTGGTGGTACATTGGTTTGTCACTGTAACTTTTCCGACGATAGTAGCTATGTGCAAAAGTAACGAATTCTAGAGCTCAACCCTGTTCATTTTCTACAAATGTATTGAAAGCTGACGTTAAAAAAAAAAAAAAATCGAAAAGATATTCTTTCTAACTATCGTCATCAAAGTCCAGACGATTATTGTTATACGGAATCTGACCCATGCTTATTTTAGTGCCATCTGTAGTCGATCAGAGCAACAAAAATTAACTGCGAATAGAAGTTTTATTGTGTTTAACATTAGCCACTGTAAACATCTTTGTAGAATACAGTTACGGCTGTTAAACACATAATTGCGCAAGATTGACAGAAAAGACATACCTACTAAGGTTTAGACTGGAAGACTCTTAAGACAATTAAGCATCTTTATCAAATTTAGAGAAACATATTTCTAAGTTTAAGTTTAAATATTATTTCGAGATTCGTTCAATTAAAATGCTTATTAAAAGTGTAGAAACCACACTAAAATCACACCACAGCAGCAACCAATCAGCATCAGGAGCATCATATCATATCTCATGATAACTGTTACCAAATCATCATCATTTTCATACGGAATGCGACAGTTACCAAAATGCGACACATAAAGAGCCGAAGAAACTCATAAAAAAAAATTGATTTTCCATGAGTCTACCACGCCGCGCAGCTGTGCTTCTTAGTCATCGTTTTGCTTTGCATAAATTAATAATCGAATTAATTTTCTAATCCACTTTATAAATACTATTTTGATTATTTGAATTACGTGTTTTTGATGTTCAGTCTCCTACATAAGTTCCATTAAGGGCCGATACTAATGGGGGTGTACACCTGAAGCTCCTTAGTTGGGGTGTTCAAAAACGCCTCAAATTTTAAGACAAAAAAACGAACGGGTGTGAGAAGTTTCGCTGAGGTGAACTGTGGACACTTTAGGCTCCGAGAATTATGTCGGCATGAAGAAGGACTATTTCACTATTGCCGTCATTTTTAGAATGAATTTAGAACACAGTTCTCAATAATATTCGGCGTTAATTCACGTAATCAGAATTCCATCCACCATTTAGCTATTTATCTTATTACCATTGATATCCGTTGGATTGCCCACATATATGCAATTTCAAAAGTAAGTCCAAACTTTTGCTCAGCACTGTTACTTGACCACTCTGCTATGATTGGTATAATTATTATTTTCAAAAAACAAAATGTCCACTCCACCGCAAATGATGCGAATAAATTGCCTTCTCTCCCGAGACTGGACTGGACCTCGCTGTCCGCGGCTGGTTCTCGGTTTTCACACCTCTCCTTTTCGCATGAACAAACTGTTATTAATTTCATATGACCTGTGAATATTATCGGTTTCAGTGCCACTCCAGAGCCTGGCTGACATTCCAAATTAACCATCTCCGTACTCCTTTTAACTTGCACCCCATACACGATATATATACAGTATAAAGGTGGTTGTCGCCAATCGCTGTCCCGCCGGATGTGAATTATGAAAAAGGATTTAATTGTATTTCCGTTTCCCTTTTTGCACTAAATGAATAATAATCACGTTAAACTTTCTACGAATTCTCGCCCCAACTATTTTTCACGAGGAGACACCCAAAAGGACTACAATCACACTCTATCCCATGGAATTTTGCGTCCTTTTGGAGAATAAATTTCCAAACATCGCTTCGAAAGAAAGAAAGAAAAAAAAGAAAACTCTATAAAATCATTGTGAACTTAATGTGAGTTATTGTATTCAAATAACCTTCTAGTGCTTAATGTACCGAAAAATAAGTTAAATAATTCATGTTGGATAAAATATTACAAATGCACACACGCACATACATAAATCTATACTGTACAGTGGAACGATGAACGACGACGCAAAGGCAAAGGCAACAGCAGCGGCACGGCAGTAGCCTCAGCGAGATATAGGGTGATGCACAGAGTGAATGTATAAATTCCGCATTATGTGATTATGGCACCCAATTGCCATCGCTGCCTGTATGGTGTATGCTATAAGCAATACACTGGAAATATATGGTTGCAACTAGAGATAGTGTGATGATTGGTAGCGTACACTAGCTGCTCCGCATGGGATAGCTGGGTGCAGAACTTGATGTTGGTATGGTGGGGGTCGGTAGGTGCTACTGCTACAACATTCATTCGGGCATGTGAACGTGTATTAAATGTATTTTTAGCCATTAAATCGAAAATCGAATAAATTTTACAGTTTTTTATTTTCCTTTTTTTTCTGTTTGTCCTTTTGCATTTATATCTATAATATATGTATGTACACTTTCAAGGGCCTTGCCCGAGCATATATACACGCATTGGTTGTCGGTGCTCGGTGGTCGGGAGGAAGTTGAAAACTCATTTCCATAAAATTACTTTGAATTTCACACATCAGCAGAATTGTTTATATTATTGTCCGGTTTTATGATTTGTTTGCGGTCCCACATAAATGAAGTGAATGGGTCTGAGCTCTGAGTGCTTGAAACGGTTCGTTGTGATTGTCCACACACTGGAGAGTTGGTGTCGCCGGTTGAGATTGAAATGTTGAAAAGTTGAAAGAATATTTTATAGTTTCATAGCGGACAATTCGGGGAATGGACTGCTTAATGTGATTTGCAAAGCAGTTTAAATAAATTAGTACTCAGGTCAACGCGTTTACTATAAACCGCATGAGTGTTTGGTTTTACATGTTTTATCTTTGAATTCAATTATGAATCCATTTTTGTTTGGCCCTTTTTTTCTGTAGGTTCGTTTACTTTTACACTGATTCAAATAAGTGTTGCGTTGCTAACTGGGGGTAGAGAAAATATTCATAGGTACCTTTTTGAATAAAAACCATCACTTTAAATAGCCAAATATTTTATTTCTACAGCATAATGACGGAGACTATTCTTTGTTCTTGCCTTTTGGTTAGATTCTGCGGGAAAACTGACATAAAATGCGCTTGAGGTAAATTTAGCACTTTAAAGTATTACTTAGAATTTTGTGTTAACTTTGGGGGCACAAGCCCATTAATGAACTAAAATGTCGTGTTTACATTCTAGGTAAGGCAAAAAACAACCACTGCAGGGCTAATTACTAAGCGACCGAAAAACTGTTAGTAATGTCGGGATATTTCGCCTCACTTGTTTAAACATGAAAAGCGCCTGTACCCACAATTAAATGACATTCAACGTTTGTTTTCTTTTTTACTATCTTTAACTAACAACATAAACGATATGTTTCGCTTACAGGAACGCTCTACAAGTAAATTACATGACAGGTACTTGAAATTAATGTCAATTTTAACTATGGGTATTACATTTATTTTCGCGCTGGAGACATAGCTACATAGAATGCACTCGAACTTGGATTGTATATAATACTAACTGACCCAGCGAACTTTTTTCCGCCCAAATTCGTTAATGTAATGCAAATAATAACTCCGAGCATGCAGAATGCACATGCTCACATTCAAATATTATATTAAATACGACCCTTAGAAATTAAAAAATAAAAAATAAAAATTCAATTCTTAAGTCCGCTCTTGCTAGTGACCCCTAAGTTCCACCAAGTGGTTCATAGAAATGAAACAAATTTAACAAAGGTCAACTTGTGCTAGCTGTTGTGACTCAATTTTGTATTTTTCACCAGAGGCCAGCTTCAAGTTGCCGTTAATGTGCATTAAATAAACAAAAATTGTTATGATTTCACTTAGCAAGGGGAAATACGAAAAAGTAAAAACCATTGTGATTTGTCTTATTTGAAAAATTCCACTTTGATCGATTATAAAATAACTATTTCCCAACTAAAAGTACATTTCTTTTAGACAATTTAGACAAAGAGTTAAATTTTTGAGAAAAGTCGTATCCAACATATTTTATTGTTAAGGGCCAATACAGAAATAACTGAAGTATACCAATGTCGATGTGCTTCAATCCAACCACAATGATTCACGTATCTGCCGACCTTCCGCTTTTTCACTAAAGTGCTTTACGGTACACGACGTACAGAGCGAAAGGTTTGCTCAGTCGTGAGCACGCCACATACAATTGACCATGTGGGGAACATGGGAATTCAAGATTGATGCCACAAATATTCGGCGATTGTCCTTGTGACTTATTATTTGTCATAGTGAAAGCGAGTCGAACGGGAAATTGAAGACGCTTAAATACCAATGGCAAATCGTTCGGAATAAGCGGAGTCCGGGAAATGAGAATGTGTAGCGTTGATGTTTGGCAGAGTTAGGTCGTTCGATTTTTCTCAACGGTACATAGTACACCTCTCTTGGTGCAATAAGAAATTGTTGTCACTTTTATGCTTTAATAAACTGTTTTATTTACGGTGGATTAAAAAATTAAATTATAAATAATATTTACTTAGCTTTATATTTTCACCCGCGAGTATGCTGTCCGAGGACTGCAGGTACTTGCTGAAGCAAAAAGAACCAGCTAATGGGCAAAAGTCAGCCAAGGGGCAAGGTCAGCCGAGGGGCAACAAAAGTTAAAATTTCAAATGTGGAGTGGTTTCCAAAAGCCAGTTACGAACTTCCGAATTGGTAAAATCACTTCAAATTTGACACGAAAATGATAAGAATAGCGCGCAAGAAGTGTGGCGTGTTTCCCAAGAGGCAGTTGTAAACTTCCGAGGTGGTCTCCGAGTGTCTAGAAGTGATCGGTGCCGCCATTTTATACCCATTCTTGGAGAGCTAATAAGTACCTACTCCCAGCTGGAGGAGCTTTTGCATGACAAATAATAATAATAACAAAACAAATGGAGCCTGCAGAGCTTTTTAATACTACAGTCAGCTAGAGGAGCTTTTTATAGAAAATTCAGCTAGAGGAGCTTTTAACATATTTGTGAAGGTTAAAAATATAAATATTTCTGGGTATTGTTGTGTTGTTACCTACAAATGTTTGCCTTCGAATTTTCCACTCAAAAGCCGTCGCTTACATGACATTTGATTTGAGATTCTTAGCAATCAAATCAAACGCGATCCATTACAAAGTTTCAGGACATTCATGTTGCGCAACAAAAAATAACTGATCCGACTTTCAATTTCAAATTGTGTAGCGGTAAGCCCTGCACATTTATTACAAAGAATTCAAAAATTAAAAATTTTAAATAATTTTTGTTGTACCTATTGGAAGTGACGCCACGGTTTTTATTATCAGGTTTGAAGACAAATCTGCGATCGTCGGAGCTCATTTTCTCCATCGCATCTAATGGAACGAGTTCCGCTTTGCCACTCGCACAGCAACGCGTTGCAATGGTGGCACACAATAGTCATCGCCCCTATATCAAAAATCGTATCCCCAACATAATTGTCTGTAGGTTCACACCGAATTGCCAGTCGTTCGAAAGGTACCTTGAGTCGTTCGTATGTCGGCAACGATGCGCGTCTTGCCACTCTTCAATTTGAACTGGTTTGCTCTCTCGCAGCATACATTTTTGTGAAATGTTCTTACAATCAATCCATACACAAATAAATTTCGTATTTTGTAAATCTTGTACTTTGATCAAAGTTGCATCACTCATCTTCATTAGCAACTGTGCGTCATGCTCATTTTCCAATTCTTATATATACAAAAAAGTGGAAACGAAACCTTCTGATAGCTTCTTGGATTATTTTTATTCTAGTTGGCGCTTCTGTTCGGAGTGAATCTGTGCCTCTGGGCTTCTTGAATTACAGAAAAAAAAAGAAGTTTTAATAACCTATCGATCTACCAACATTTCGTTAACCAATTTAATCACCTTGTACGAATGGTTCCTTGTACTACCATAGTTGAATATGCCATTTTAACAAACGCGGCATAGTTTTCGATTCGGATTGGCATCACTGATCTGGTCTTATGCGACGTCTCATTCCCATCCTGTCGACTGCTCTATGTGCTTTGCGTTCTTCTTCAGTTTGGCTTCGGTGATACATTTGTAGTTGCTTTGCTTGCCTCGTTCGTAGGCCAATATTTGCGCGTCTTTTCAAAATATTACTCAAATTTACTTTTCAATAATTATTTTGTCCGCGTTTAAAGTTTTCATATTTAATTCTTACCTTAAATCAACTGTTTAAAAGCGATGAAACTGTTGAAGCAATGTATAAAATCAAAAACAAAAAAAAAAAATGTTGTCACAACGTACCGTTAACATAAACGTCATCTATCATGAAGATGGCTCCATACAAAATGAAGATACTGTCCATTGGCTTAGTAGGGTGATGGCGTGTAAGTTCAGCTACCGCCAGCAGTCCCTTGGTCTTTCACCCAAGTGAAAAATATAAATCCCTTGGCTGTCATTTTTTCTATCTGTGTCCAAAAACTTGCAATAATACTGGTACTGATTCGCGCGTTAAAAATATAAATGTATTTTTGCGTACAGTTTTCATTAGTGTAACACACAAGTAAATGAATAAATAAATAGTCGGCGCAACAGGTCCGTAGGGACCTTATCCTAGCCGTTCATAACCATTCGTTTTGTTTGAGTTTTTAATTTTTGGAACGAATGGAAAGGATCTACAATTTTATACTGAGTCCAAACGGCCAATTGGGAAGCTCGGATTTTTGACGTTCGCGTGAGGTGAGGCAGTGGGAAAAAAAACAATTTGGAATTTGGGTTTTTTTCGGAAGCAGAAAACAAGTGGAATTCAAAAAAAATAAATTAATAGAAGTGATATTGGAAAAATGTTCCAAATACTAATCCATTTAAGGTACTTGAATTTTGTGATTGGTTTTATGCTATTATTTTTCTTCTTTCTTAACTAAAAATATTAAAAATATTTTTTGTTAAATAATGAAGAGGGGACCTGACTTTATAAGACATTATTTTTATGACTATCCTAGCCTCAGCCCCCTCCGGCTGACTATAATTTATTTTCCATTACCGGATATGCAAAATGAATGGAAATTCAGTCTTGATTCTCGCACAAATTTCCCCCTTTACATTTACTATAGCAACAGGGGCTGACTTCAGTTGTCAGCTCTCCTGTTCTTATGGGGTTGACTACTGGATACTTGCATGGCCGACGACTAGAACTGAGGGGGCTGACTTCTCCCAAATCATACCCTCTTCACTTAACCAAATACCTACTTGATTAAATAGTTGAAGAATGGAGTTCTAAGGAACAATCAAACACAAAAGAAAAAGTTAAAGGGTTGACTGCTGGTGCCATCACCCTATATTGATGATCCTCATAATTTGATCGGTTTCGAAGTCGACTAAGCCGTTAAGCCCCTAGAAGTCAATTGGCGGTTCGAAAAAGGTCAATGATAAACACGCCGATGAAGACACATTATACATACACCACTTTCGGTCTTATCTTGGACGATTTTTATGTCTTTCTTGATCTGAAAAAGAAAAGTACTAATAAACATTAACACAAATTAAGTCCAAATCAACGACCAAGGAAAGCTCACGCAGCTGAGCACAGCTCTTCTATTTCATAGAGAAACCGTCGCGCTTAATGAATACTAGACAACGATTCTTCATAAGACCAGCGAATGGAAGGACTTATACAAGTCCTGCGTGTCGCCTACACTGCTCATCGACTAATACCCACCACTGAAACCAATTCTTTTTATTTCAATGAGTGGCAATTTAAGCAAGTGAAACACTTGTTACCCCACAGCAAAATAATCCCCTTACACAAATTGGAAACAATCCTTCCTAAGTGTGATATAAAACTACAACCTTTCTGTATTTGTATCGCACAGTTACCAACAAAAAAAAAAGCCAAGACCATCCATCTTCTAGAATGTAATCTACATAAGTCTTCCATGTCAAAGGGATCGACCGTCCCAAACAGCAGCAATAGGAAAAAATTTATTAGCTTACTGCTGGTGATCCCCAAAGAAGTTAATTAAAAAATGATTTATCCATGTCGGCAATAAATATTAATGGCTCCATGAAGAACATGAAGAAGCCCAGTACATGAGTAACCTTCTCACAAAAACAACAGGCCCCCCAGTCTAGACCCACGCCAGTGCACATAATGATTGGGTTCCTCTTTGGTACAGCTTCTAGGAGTTAAAAAATGCCCAAAACAATAGAAAAATCCCCTCCAACAATGCAATGTCGTTTTTCATCATCATAGGTGAAGCCACCACACATTCATGGCAGTGCTGTCCCGTCACCCACAACCACCACCAACGTAATAATGACCACTCTCTTTCTCTCTCTCTCTCTCGACTGAAGTGCCTGTTTATTGTAGTATTTTTGGGCAAAAATTGATAAATGGTCCAGTTGCTAGGTCGCCAAAACGGCTATCACTTCTCCTGGATGGCCTCCTTCATTCTCGAAACATTTGGAATATTTATTTCAAATAATTTGCCAAGGATCAAAAGCTGAAACCAATTATTTTGGAACGCTTTGCCGCCGAGATTTATACCCACAGGCATAGCTAGGCACAGCCAGCTGCTGTGTTTTGTTCAACACCTCTTCGGTGTGTTAAACTGCATTGTCCTCTGTATGCACAAAAATGCTTATGCATGTGGGTTGTCCTCGACATAATGGGCATGTCATCCTTGTAATTAAATTCGTAGAATTCCACGTCCAAATGTGTGACTTGAAAGGATATGATGGCCGGGCAAATACGGATGGCTGCGGTATATACACGTATGCGGCCAAACAACAACATAATTAATGCGAAACCAATTCCGCAAAAAGAGTTTAAAATAAAAATTAAAATAAAGACATTTTTAATTTGGTCACGGACAGACACAGACCGACGACCGAGTTGCTGTAGCAGTGTGTCTCTCAAAATCGGGGGCGCGGACACGAGTCTCAAACATCACACAACACGTAAAGCAGAACCCACCGAGTACCGACACTCTATGCTCTGGTCAGATTCTCATTCAAGCGCTCATTGTCCATTGTCCAAGTCCAATGTCCCCTTCAACAACAACAATAACAACAACAGCAGCAGCGGGCAGAAAAAAGGAAGTAATTAAAAACGTGTTACTTGTCCGACAGCATGTCGTTGGGTACCGTTGGCGGTGGTGTCGGCGGCTCGCGCGGTACCACAGCAACGGTAACTGTGATGTTATAGTGCAGCGAGACGACATGACGACGACGAATTAAACCACACATACGGACGAAATTATTAATCGGAAGTTTTGTCCTGTCGCACATCTATTGGGTGCTCGGGTGCTGGGTGCTGGCGCTGGGCACGATCGGTATGCGATGGGTCGTCCTCGTCCGTCGTGATGATGAAATTGTATCGCATTGGCACTACACGACAACGGCAGTGCTGACGGTGTTTGCCGTAATACGAGTATGTTGTGCTGCAGAAGGTGAAATCGTTAAACGTAGATATATAGGTGGAATTTTAAATTAAGTCATAAATTACGTGGAAACCGATGTAATTGCGTCATGTTTACATTGCAAGGTGAGCCTTTCGCTTCTTTTTGATTTCTCATGCAGATGCGAAATACGCGCACTTCTGCCACTCAGTGGAGACCGACTTTTTGGGTCACAGCCTAATGAGTGTAGTCCGATGTGAATGCGGCATAAAGTCGCAGGTCGTTGGTTTGGCATTTCATTTTAATGACTTTAAGCTGAATTAAGGGCTCAGTTGATGAATTGGTTTTAGGTAGGCATAGGTAGGTATATGTATGGTTTTTCGATATGAATTGAGGTAGGTATAGATAAAGCTACCAATAATTCCAAAGTTCGCTGACGGTGAGGAGCCATAATACCAGTTGATTACACCCCAAAGCAAAAACCTCTATTCCTGTCTAGTAGCAGGGGAAACGGGTAGAAGGAACTTAAAACTTCTCTTGAATGGTTTCTCCCCGATGGGGATTGAACTGACGCAGCGCATTCTTATTACTCTTTGCTCCCGTGTTTGTTGTATTTGGTCCTTTTAGCTGTCGAATCGCCTGTAAGCTGTGATGCAATTTGACTCAATGAATTTCTAACAGTTCCGTCCAAGCTGGCAAGTTTTTATGGCCATGCAATCGCCCACACAATATTATTTATCGCTTTTCGCTCTCTTCTGTTGAAATGACTGGTACCTACTTTTTTACTCAGCTCTTTTCCAAAAAATTACAGATTTTTTTTCCTGTTTAAGGTGTTTGATTGTGGAAGTGTTTGACTTTGATAGCTTTGAAAACTTTGGCTTGGAATCGACTCTGGTTGGCTTAGTTGCATTACTAAATTTTACAATTAATGAAATGGTATAGGATATGCCTGATCGGCATCCATTGTCCAAACGAGAAGATCTAAGCTAACCTGCTAGCAAAGAATATTTTACGATTTTTTTCAGCTCCTAGCCTAGGAAGGCCTTGTACTATTTAAAATTTTTACAATGAATCCTTTTCTTGAAGCGACCGAGAATGCCTTGATAATTTTTTAAAGACAGGGTCTGAGCTTCGATCAAGGCCTTATAGCAGCATCAGAATGTCCTAAATTGTTCGGAGTAGGACTCTACAATTCAATTGCCTTCTCATTAAACCGGAATAAGAACTACCTCAAAGTTAAAACTGTCGATTGTATCTTTCTGGCCGACTTTCGTCGACGTTTAGTGGCATTTCTTGTTGGCACCTCGATATCAGGTATAGGGTATAGTATACCATTTGAATATGCAAATTTATCACAGTTGTACTGACTTGTACTTTGTGAGTGCCGCACAACCTTCGAAAGTTTGATTTCGAAGAAGGTAGGTACATGACAGCGCATCACCTTGTCTAAGTTGGTGTTTGACATCAAAGGTCTCGGTCTCGGCGAGATTGTTTCCCACTTAGCACTTACAGTCGCAAAGTATTGTGTTCTTGATAATATTTATAATAAACCAGGTTTGCAAGAGCAGAAATATTAGGGTCCGATGCAACTGGTCTTGTATCATAGCGAAAGTGCGACGTTTTTTGGCACTACAACAACAAAATATACCTATTGACTAACATTTCGCTTCACGTTTGCACTTTATATGTACCCTGATCCTATATTGTAACCGAAAAATACAAAAGAGTAAAGTGTAGCCTTTTCATGTTGACAGTTCGCCAAAAAATAAAGAATAGAATAGCCTCGTCAAGATCAAAAAGGATTTCATCGATTCCATTTTCGTCTTTCGTCCACAAAATTTCGTCTGCAGCATCTTCCAATAAAACATTGAAGGAGTTGTTTCTTTTTACCCGACTGTACACAGGGAGGGTTATGTGTTTCACGCATATTCTCTGTACGTTCCTACGGTAGGCCCTGTAGCCCAAACGGCTTGACTGATTTTTAAAAGTGGGGTGTCATTAAATTGGTATTCTTCCCCGGAGTGTCATAGGCTTAACAAATATACATAAAAAGTTTAATTTTTTTTAAAAAAAATAAGAAAAAAAAATTCACACAAATGTCTGTGAGAAATGTCAAGATATGGAATACACTGAACTGTGAAATAAATTACTTTCTGATGAGTTCACAATAGCGGTCTTGTGGAGTGTCTGCATTAGTCATGAATTCATTTATTTTAATTGAAATATTATTATTTTTATAACACAAGCCTATCGAACACTCTATTTGCGACCGACATGAAATAGAAGTGCTTTAAAGATTTTGGTAAAGTGCTCTAGGCACACTCCTAAAACGCTGACAAATAAATATAATGCACACCATTCGCAACAGAAACGGTTTAATACTTTTTGTAATTCTACATACATTTTACACATTCCATACAATTTTGAATTGTTTTATGGAAACTTAACTTTGTACATATTTTTAATCATTTGATTTACTTACTAATAAGAAATTTAAGAATAGACTTTAAATTTTACGGAAGCTCAAAATTGCGGAATTTGTATGGAAAATATAGTCACTGTGAACTACTAAAATTTGGAATTGAAACTAAAAATGTTTATTGGTAAGGCCCATTCTATGGTCACATATCCAAACAAATGTCTTTATACAAGAAAATACTTTAAATAGACTTTAAGGCTTGATTTTGAAGAGTGAGGTGTCATAAAAGATTCGTATTCTTCCCCGGAGTGCCAACACTAATATGACGTCAGTGTAACCTCCGAAGTTTATAAGTCCTTATTAGAAATAATTATACAGTTTAATTAGTTTAAAATAAAAAATATTCAGCAATAGGGTGGTAAGAAAAATACTCATTTACATTTCTCAACACAAATAGTAGTTTGCACTCATTCTCACAGATGGCGCTAGTCGGCACATCATGTTATTGAACTCTTCAATTAAAAGTTTATAATTGACGTTTACTATAAACCTAACTGTGTATAATAGATTAAGTTATTATTATTATTATTATTATTAATAGTCACAAATGATATGCAACTGAGTGGTAGTCACAAGAATATTAATTTGTATTGAAATTCGAAATAGCCTTAATGTGAAATGAGGCTGAGTGCAAACGTGGCTTTAATTTATGACATTTTTTTTCACTGTGAATGTAATACTTTTTCGGGGAGTCATCGCATCTCATCCCCAGCACCTAGCGGCATCTACATCTGTACTCTGTAACCGGACACATACCTCCTCACTACCCTTATTGTTCGAAATGTATACATTAAGTTTACTCGCGCTTTTCCTTTCAAAATACTAAAAAAAAAAAAAATGCAACTCCTTAAGAGCCTAAGCGCTACTAACGAACTCACCCAAATGCTAACGAACCTACTTACTCTCCGACTCGACTACATATTAAACTAAAAAGCTAGAAATAAAAAAAGACTGTAAAAAAGATTTAAAAAGATTAGAACTAGACACTTTCAAGTATAACTAATTGGCATATTTTTGTCATTAAGCATTTAGCAATTTGTTTTAGTTTCAGAAAGGTTTTTCCCAGAACAAATGTCAAACTGGATCTGTCATTTGTTTCAGTTTTGCTAGAAATGAGAAAAAGTGTGTTCACAGTCTTATAAAAAAAAGAAATTTCGCAATATTACTAGGCCGAATCGAGAATACCCCTATTATTTATTGCATCTAACTTCGAAAATTGTAAAGAAGTTAAACTAAAAATTTGATTTTAAATGGTTCAATATATATACCTACTAGATTTTTTTTTTACTTACTGTAAACAGTCTACTGTGTTATTTCAAAACCGCTTTGCGTTGCACCAATTCAAATAATTAACCTTAGATTAATTTTGGCAATATTGCACCAACGCAAAATATTGTTGAATTGTGATATAAATTGTACAAAATGTACAGCAACATAATTGAAATCTAAGAAAAAAACATTTGAAAAAAAAAAAACATTAATCTTGGATACAAATGTTACAAGAATTAAGCGCTAACTCGACGAGTTATGTTCGGACTGCTGAAAGTATTCAGGACCCCAAATCTGTCAAAATCTCCGATGCGATCCGAAAAACTGAAATTTGCAATTCTCGAAAACTCGTCTGTGTTTTCCATGCGGATTTGCATCTCGTATACGAAATTATGAGTTTGATACTTTAAAAAAAAAGGTTTGCTTTTTGATTTGTGTGTGAGTCAAATTAAAATAAATTAAACAATTTATACGAAGCACTTTTTGAATGATAAAGCATTGACATAAATATGTTCGGAAATAGTGCCAACCGTTCGAAGCAGTCTTGGGGCTCTCGAATAATTCGGTATATGTCGATTTCGTCTAACTGCTTCATTGAGAATCGAACAAGTGCTGAGCTCTTATCGCCCAAAGTAGCCGCTGCAAAAACCCATAAATCTTCATTAAACATAAATACCTACATTAGTATTTTTTTTTTTTGTCAATCGAAAATAACAATTCCCAACCAATTTGAATGTTGTGTTTTTTTTCACAACCTGTCAAAACGGGTTGCTTGACGTGCTGTAAAATTCTACTTCATTCGAAAGGTGAATATAATTTTCACACAGGTGAAAACAAAACCCGAATAGCCTTGAGACTAACAATCTTTTTCGTATGCAAACATTTTAGGCGGATTTGCTCGTATACGAATTATTTAATGTGGAATTAGAGAATTGGGGTATGCTACCGTTCCAGAATGAAATTCTTCTTCAAATGCAATTTAAATTAAAGTTTATAGTCGAAATTTCTTTATTTTTTGATTTTATTGCTACTGAGTATTTGACTTTTTTTTTTCGCTATTACAGCCTTTCGAAAATAGATAAGTATTTAGTAGCTTATCAATGGATAGATGAATAAGCGTCACAATTTGTATACAATCTTCGGAATAGAACTAAACAGTGGATAAATGAATAAATACTGCTGTCACCTGAGTCCGGTGCAAGTGGCCCTTATAGAAGCCCGTGTATAAAACACACAGATATCTTTCAAAGACCAACAAATCCCGAATTCCCCTTCACATAAATATTTTCGCTATCTTTGTTCACATTTTAATTGCACGGATAGCATTATAAAATAAAAATCCACCTGACCGTCTCATACATTTATCACAGGCCACTGGTTCGCTTTATCATTTCGACATTAAAATTAAAGTCTGCATCTTAAGGCGGTATCCAGCAAAACTCCAAAGACAACTTATTAATTGCCGCAAAGCATAAAGAAAATTACAAGTCGTCTTCTATTTGTTCGTCCTTGCATTTTTTTTTTTTTTCATTTTTCTGTCTTATCCCCATAGGTCTCCTCCACGGCTCTGATGCTTTTGCTCAACCTTTCAATTTCATTTGCGAAAATTGTAAAATGCTACACAAAGAAAACTTTTCCCGGAAATTAAATGACAATGAACTTTTTCCACAACTTTAAATGTCTAGCCGCTGGCTTGAAAACTAACTGTTCCAAAGTTCAGAATAATTTGCCCATATTCAAGGATAAATGAGTGGAACAGTATTTTGGGACTTCGAAAAATTGTTATAATCACAATCAATTCGGGAGGGGGCGCTACTCCCCCTTCTTTAAAATATAACTGGCGGATAAAACACTTGAAACGCACAGATAAGCGGGTAGTAAGTAAGAGGCTGATAGCAATTACAGTTCAAAATGTATATCAAGTGACTTTGTATCGCAAAACAAAAGTGAGGACGAGTAGACAGGTGAATCAATTAAAACCTTCTTAATCACATCAACGCAGTGTTAAATAAAAATCACTCCATAGCTCACACACACATGTAGCCACCTACAGTTCGTGATTTTCAAGGAACATCATATATTCAAATTCAGATCAGTAGCTAGCTACTTAGCCTCACCTCATTTAAGGTAGGTTTTAGCTTCCGCACAAATTGCTACAGGAAAAACCATCCCTCTCAAAGAATTAATGAAATACAACTTTGACATTGAATAACGACTTAATTAAAATTTAATTTTCCATTTCCATAATATGCGCTGCGAGAGGAATTACAATTTTAATTTCAAAGAAAATCTGTATCAGAAAACAACAAGAACGCGAAATTCATTAGGCATAATGCGGGTAAACTCATTTCCACTCTGTAATCATTGTATTGTAATTTAGGTGAAGCGCTCGTACTTGAAAGAAAAGTTTTCAAAAATAAAGTGAACCAAATCCTAAATATACACAAACATAGAGCCAAGTACATGTATTTTTTCGCCTGCAGATATTTAATTTATAGGTACCTAATGGCTGAGGCAAGGGTAAAAGTACAGTCTGCGGCAGAATTCATGTATCTTAACATTACTTCTAGTCGCTGCGTACAGAATCTATATATATAAAAATGGATCTTGGTTTGTTCGGATGCTTAAAACTCGAAAACGACTGGACCCAATTGGATACTTCCTTCTGCGGATTTGTTCGTAATTACTCCGCGAAGGTTTAGGAAAAAAGAAAAATTGAAAAATTCTCAATAGGTGGCGCTGTAGGCGGTCATTCCATTTGATAGTATATGTTCTTTGTGATTTGATTATTATTTGGGCTGTGTGGTCACTGAGGAGGGGGGGCAATGAATTAACTAATGTGTACTGATAAAGAAGTTGTACCCTTTTGTAAATCAAGAAAGAAAAATAAAACAACATTTGAAAGAAAGTCAAATTAATTTTAAATAAAATTTTTAAATTTACTATTATTATTATTGTTTTGTTAGATCGTTAAGTGTTTTGTTCTGTTTTTCCAGTTGTATTCAAAATTTCAATTGCACCCTTTTCGTTCGTTTGCTTTCTGTATTTTGGCTATTTCAAAGGTAAGTTAGTGATTTGTGAAAACTGCGTGCGATACGTTAAGAGCGCTACGTCCAATTTATGGTCGTCATCATTTCTGGCTGAATGGCTTCGTCAATAAACAAAATATGCAGTAATGGTCAGGCAGAAATCCACACGTCCTCCATGAGTCATCATTGCATCCCGATAAAATTAGGGTTTGGTGTGGTTTATGGGCCGGCGGCGTCATTGGGCCGGACTTCTTCCGTGATGATCAAGACCGGCACGTTCCTGTGAATGGGAATCGCTACCGTTCAATGATAACCCAATTGGATGATATGGACTTGGAAGACATGTGGTTCCAACAGGACGGCGCCACAAGCCACACAGCGAATGTCACAATCAATTTATTGGTAACCAAGTTTGGAAAACGTGTTATCTCACGAAATGGTCCAGTCGCTTTGCCGCCTCGGTCGTGCGATTTGACGCCGTTAGACTTTTTCCTGTGGGGCTACGTCAAGTCATATGGTCTATGCCAACAAGCCAGCGACGATTGATGAACTACGTGAAATTGCAGCAGTATCGGCCGATTTATGCTTGAAAACCGTCGAAAATTGGGTTCAACGTCTGGACTTCTGCTAGCGTGCCCGTGGTGGCCATGCAAAAGAAATCGAGTTCCATACATAATGGCATCGAACGTACTTTCACAGGAATAAAGAATTTCATTGATATCCAAAACCGTTTTTGTTTTATTTAAAAAAACGTTTGTAGCGCTCTTATTGAAAAACCCTTTACATTATCTATTCCACATATCTACATAAATATAATATAATTATAACTCGATATCCACTGGGCCAATTTTCATGATTCTTTCTTTGTTTTATTCGTATTGCTATATTTAAAAGATAGGATGATATTGAAAGTCGGCTCAGTTATAATTTTGTTGCGCAACCTAAATGCTCCGAAAGTTTGCAACGGAACGCATTTGATTTGATTGTGAAGAATCTCAAATCGAATGTCTACAGCAAACGATTTTGAGGGAAAAATTCAAATGCCAACATTTTCATTCAGCGGAATCCCCTTATTCAGAACGATTTTCCATTCGTATTTGAGCGTCTTAAATTTTCCGTGTGCCTCGCTTTTACTATGACAAATAGTCGCAAGGACAATCGCTGGATATTTGTGGCATCAATTCAATTCCCATGTTTCTCACATGGTCAAATGTATATGGCGTGCTCACGTGTGAGCAAACCCATCGATATTGCTATATATGTACTTCATTTATTTCATAAAGCAGCACGTGCATTCTGCATGCTCAGAATTATTATTTTTATTAGGTACATTAATGAATTTGGGCGGAACGAAGTTCGCTGGGTCAGCTAGTTGTTGTATATATTTTAGTTTAATTGCCGTTGCCACAAGATTTGTTATGTAGTAGGTATTAAAAAAAAAAAGAGAATTTTTCCAGGCCGATACTCGCCAGCGCGGAAGTGCTCTTTGACCTATTGGGCCCAGAACAAATTAACTGACTTTGGTGGATTTTTTTAAGTTTAAATATGTTAGTTAGCTATGCAGGATATTATATACAGCACAGGAGTAGGTACCTATCTACAAACAATTACCAGTGGAACAGAAGGAATTACATCAATTTGTCTGTCGTCATTCGAAGAATCAATTCTTCCGCCTTCATTCTCTAACGAATAAAACAGCAATTTCTCGTGAACGCAAGTTCGTCCAAATCTGCATGACTGCACAACTTATTTAACTTCCAGGCATTTGCCATTGACATGCTAATCATATTGGTCAAAAGTACTCACCCTCTAGATCGACTCCTTTCCTTTTGTGTACTCGGGAAATAGATGCCGACGGTTTTTCTCTTTCCATGCCCATCAATTTGCCCTGCACATACGTTTAGTGGACAAATATTTTTTGGCCTTAAACCAGAGTAATATTTCAGATAGAAGTCAGTCAAGGGTCCTCTGTAAAACTGCACGGAGATTAGTTTGACCGAAATCGCCATCTTCGATATCTTGGGTGTATAATGGAATTTTATATATTGATATTAAATGTTCTGCCGGACACAGAAACTCACTGAAGGCTGTACACACCTCGAAGCTAAAGAAACCTACCCACTATCAAACAATATTGAGGATGAGTAAATGTTACACATGAGGCCAAAAACAAAAGGCCAATAAATGTATCCAGTAGCAGATTTTTTTTTTGTTGTTGATTCTTTCATGGTATATAAGACTACCTGGCAACTTATTCATTTTAGTGACCAGAAGTTTGTAATGCAAGATCAACTGCATGTGACATATAATTGGAGCACATTTTGTGCAGAACAAAGTTGCAGATATGATTCTAAAAGACTGTTTTTAAAGGCACGGAATGCAAAGGACTAGAAATAAAAGCCTTTTGGAAACAGAAGACATAGGTATGGTTTTTATTTGCAGTCCAGTTATGAAGCTCGCTTTGAACCGAAATATAAGGTCCGGCAACATAATTGTCTTTTTTTAAATGCACGCGGACCGGGATTGGTTTCACTAGGCAAGCGTTTTTCTAAGGTTTTATCTCCTCCCAAGTCAGTCACCGCATTATCCGTTGGAACTGTACAGAACGCGCTTTTTCCATCAGTTCGTACTTTTCAATCGAATGACCTGTGATCGCAGCGCAGTAATGTCATGGAATTGAATTTGTTACATATATCACTATACGTTCTGACAAATCGCGGATGGGAAGAAGTAGAACATTGAGGCAGTGAGAATTTCAATCTTGCCCATCCCCATGGCAAGACTTGATGAATCGGTCTTGGGGGATATTTGGTTTTAATGGGACACAGTAACGACTCACACTTTCAGTGCATCGATGTGTGCCGCAATATATTCAATTAAAGTTGGACCTAGGCCCAAAACTTTTGTGCACTTATAATCGGAAACATTGGAAAATGTATTTCATATATTTAAAAGACTTAACAAAATTTAATAAATTGAATGAATCTTGTACATAGATATTTTAAGCTGGTATAGAGAAATTAAATATTTTAAATTCATTCTGAAAGAGTAGTAGAATCAAATGTCAGGACAACAACAAAAAAAAAAAAACACAAACGCTTAAAAAATTATCTGCAGCAAACTGTAGTTGTGTGCTCATACTTACTCACTTGATACAGAGCATTAACGTCAATCCATTCCATATCAGAAATATTACTTCTCATTCCCACTGACGGCTACATGTCATACTAGCTTATACAACTACTTTCGCTTTGCAGGAACTTCTGGCAATTTTCACAAGCCTTTTACGAACTTGCGCCCCCAAATAGTGATTCAGAAACCTTAATCCACTTAAAAATAATCAAAAATAATTTCAATTTCCATGGGACAATACACTAACGCATTATTTCAACCTCCAACGGAAATTGATCCCTACATTGTTTGATTTGGAGAAACGTTCTTTGATAGACCCACAGCCAGTGGCCTGTCAGATTCAGAGAGCCATGGCACAGTCAGTAACGCAGCAAATTGAAATTGAATATATAGGCTTCTGGCCACTGTGATTTATTTTTGTTTTCTAATTTACTAAACTCGCATTCATTATTTACATGTCCTTCTGTGGTCGAGATCGAGAGTCGCCGATGCTATGTTTTGTATGTATATCCGACATGTTCACACACCAACGCACACATCTTCAACTTTTTTGCAGAAGTGTTTGATAGAATTTGGAAGCCTTTCTACTTTTGAGTGGTTTGTGCAGATTTAATAAATCATTTTTAATTCAATTAATTATTATTATTATATTGTTATAAGACACCCTATTATATAAGATGCCTAAATAAAGGACAGAAATTTAAATAGGCCCGTGCCGGCCTTGTGGCTAGGTTGGGTAAGAAGAGAACTACGAACCGGCAACCGCCCCATGAGGCAGCGAGTGATAAATCCGTTTTTTAAGCACGTTTTGTGAACCAAACTCAGAACCTTAGAAACTGAAAGTTAAAGGGTTACTGTCAATTACACGGTAAAGCAAATGGCTGGTTGAGTGCCGGGCGTCTGGAGATCCGGGACAGTCACTGGAATAGTGGAACAGACTTGCAAACTACTATCCAGTAGACGAAAATTAGCTCGTCTATTGTGACGGCATGGAAGGCTGCCTTTAACAAAAAATAGCAACATCAGGCCTCTGTCGTGACTTTTTTGAACGCCCAAAACAAATAATTCTTACCCCATACCTCACTTCAGTAGTCAATAGTCTTTGTTGCACTGCATGCATCAATAGTCAACACCGTTGTACACTCATTGGGCGGCGCCATTTTATTTTTTACCGGAACATACCTTCAATATGTTGACCGCTGGTTGGCGCGGTTGTTGTAGGTCAACATCGCCAAAGGGGTCTATTATACACTTAGGTGGTCAATGGCTAGAGGATTTGGGATTTAATTATTTCCAAACTAATAAATATAACATTTGTAGGTACCCACCTTGGTGGAGGTATTTTCTCCCTTTTTTTTTGTAGCAGAAATGGTATCAAAAATTGAATTAAATCAAACGTACGTGAGGACAGCGCCATCCTCCAACACAATTGTTTCATTTGGCCTATTTGGCCATACAGCGAAATTTATTTAATAAATTTCAAATGAAAATTTCTATGTTGTCCTTGATTATCCAGTATTTGCACACTGCCACCGCATTTATCCTGTAAAATTTATTTATATTAGGTTTTCGAGTTTGTTCAGTTATTATTAGAATCCGCAGTTCATGAATATTGGTAAACATTGTTTTTATTTATTTTTTCTTTTGTTTTAGAATTTTGGATTTATAAATGTAAATATGTAGATAATTGTTTGAGAGCAATCGTGCGTTATGCTTTTGCTGCCGCGCCAAAATTGTGTAACCGTTCATTAAGGCGTTTGAATAATTATCAAATGGCTCCTGCCTGAATTTAATTATCGCTATGACTAATTATATATTAAATTTGAATTTGTTTTTTTTTTTTAACTCGTTTTTTTATTGTTTTATCTTTTGTGGGGTCGAAGCGACGTTTAAATTGATGCAATTTCATGCAAAAAACATGTGACGTGCCTGAATCTTAAAAAAGGACTCTCACTGCTCACGGGTATCGCTAAATATCAGCTTTGGGTGCAATATATGCATTTTTAACATTTTTTCTTTATTGTATATTGGGTAAAGGATACAGTAGTTGTCACCCAGAAGGAAATTTTGACTTTAAACTAGCGCAGCTTGTTAATTTTTAACGCGATTTTAATATTTTATACATTTATAATATATATATATTGATAAGAATTTTCTTTTTACTAAAAATTAACTTTTACGGAGTAAGGGTTTTAAATTTATAATTAAATGCGTTACAAAAATGTCTCAAAATCTACAGCAGTTGGTACCCCTGCACAATAGTTGGCACTCGAAGGAAATAGATTTGTTGGCAACTAAAAATAATAATTAAACAATAGCTACCGTTTTATTAAAATTCATTTAATGCTTTTTTATTTAATAAAATGCAACAGTTTTAAAAGTTAATTTTTAAATTAATTAAAAAAAAACTTATTTCATAAAAAATCCTATATCTTAAGACTTTCGCTGTCTTAACACAACATTTCCGCTTGTTTTTGTTTTTTTTTTGTTGTTTTTGTTTGTTGGGAACAACAGTGAAAGTGGTTCTGCAAACCGTACAATATTGGATAGCTGCATACAAATGTTATCATGAGGACGCTCAATCTCACATATAAACCAAACTACATGCTTATAGGGACCCCTGGTTTGTTTTCGCGGGCTTACTTAACATTAAAGCTAAAGGCGGAAAGGCCACCCGGAAAAGCTGCCCTCAAACCTAGCGGTAGGTATATAGTGAGATGGGGTCGATTTAGTTCGAGAATGGATAATCACTGGTCACTCGTCGGTTCACTCTGTCCAAAATTCGACTTTAGTATATGTACCTATCTACAACCCGGTTAAAAGAAAAAAAATATAAAACTCAAATACCTACATGAAAAATGAAAATGACTTCCCAATTTCGTTATTTCCTTAATTAACCCTTCTTAAAATAAGTTGTCATCCCTGTAGCTATCGCCATCGAGAATAATGTTGAATAATCATCTACTTAATCTTCCTCTGGGATATCGAACTTTCCGTTGGGTTATCCTCTTCACGAGTCCTACGGATTTATTTTGATATTATTGCTTGTATATTATTTGTACTTGCATATCCTTTCTCTTATACGTGGAACTAAATTAAATTCGGCTATTTGCCGTGCACAAACACTATATGTGTGTGATGTTTTAGCCGACTACTTCTAGGTGGGTATTATGCATGCGGACATTTTCGCACATACTCTACGTACAAATAGCCAGCTTGATAATATAAATTAGATCTTAGGCCCATCTTGCATAATAAATCACCGGCAGTTCTAGTTGCAGAGTCCAATCGCTTCATGCTGGTGGTTTTAGTGGATGCAGTGCGCTCTAACTGGTAATCAGATTAAGGTAGCAATTTGCCAAACGTATGCAGCAAAGGCATTATAGTCATTTATGCAAAAAGCATCCCAATAGCATTCCAGTTCCCAGTTCCCAGTATATTCCACATATAAATGATGCGATAGGCGTTCTCTCTCATGGACTGGACATACACGACAGCGCCCTAGATTTCCAGGGCGGGTTTGCTAGATGTATAAAATACGCAGTAGCTGAAAGTAAAAAACAAAAAAACGGCCAAATTGTAAAAAGGGTGAGTAGTAGATTTCTGTTGCGCAATTTATTTGAAATGGTGAATGTTGAACGAGACCAATTGGATTCTGCGAAAAATGGGAGATAGAAAGGCACATATGCGATGGATGTACCGACATTGGTTAGGTGTCAGAAGTGAGATTTGCTACGGTTTTCTGTAGGCCTTTTAAGTGGATTATCTGTCTTGCTGTGTAATCAAATTTTCATGTTTGCACAAATATGTTAACTTTGAGTCAGACTTTCGGAATAAAATAGAAGTTGGCTGGACAAGGACAAACAAATGCGTGGAGTGTGTTTCGGTTGTACTCGTATATCTACATCATCACAGCCTACTATTCGAAATACCAGGAGTACGAGAATGAGATTGAATATTTCTGATTCTGACGAGAGATTAAAATTCGAATATAGTCACACCTTAGTTGAATGAAATTGTACTAGAATGGCATCAGTAGTATTTGTTTTTATTTTATTTACTCACAAACGCATTCACAATCACTCCGAAGCCACGTCCTAAAACGAGTAATAAAAGAAGCGTGCCAAAATAAGTCAAAAATGCGTCGAAAATCTGGTTCAAAAACCCGTAGAAATATGCTTAGCACAGCTTGTCGCAAAACGCTAAAAAAACGTTCAAAACAGGGCGAAAGTCGTCTCTAGAGACGTCCGAAACAAGTTAAAAAGGCTTAAAAAACGAGACAAAAACTGTTAGAAAAACTCGTCAAAAAATGTACCAAACAAAGCGTGCAACAACGTATGGTAAAACGAGTCAGAAAACGCTTTCAAAAGTGTGTCTTAAGACACTTGCAAAAATGGCTCGAAAATCATCTTAAAAAACGGTTCCAAAACGCTGCAAAATCGAGTAGAAGAACGCGTCGAAAAATAAGTCCAAAACAACAATTGTTGACAATTTTTAAGGAATAGTCTGCAGTCCACTTATGGTATTTTCGTCATCAAACAGGAAACTTGATAGGCTGAGGTAAAAAACTCCAGCACTCGAATTCAGGTACATACTTTTCAGAGAATTCAAGTCTTTATTTACACCTTTACAATCCAAACTTGTAAGGTTTTACCCACTGACAGCAGTATTATTGTTTCGATTCGATTCGCAAGTTTCTGGTATTTTTTCCTACGAACCGCTTTTAGACGAACGTTTGTAGTTCTTCCATACACTAGAATCTCCCTAAAAAAAAAACGAGAGGATACAAATGTGTGTTGTTCTCAAACAGAGAGTGGAAATTAAGCAACCGCCGATAAAAAGCATAGTGTAGTGTACAAGTCTGACTGTCCGTATCCATCCAGCGACAACATACCCAAGAGTCTTAGTTCCATTCTCACATCCTGAACATTTTTCATTATCTCTTTTGTTGGACGTTTCTTTGAAACGGAAACTTACGGTTGGTTCCATTTTTCAGCTGCGGACTTATTACAGGAAGACCGACATTCAGGCTCTTTGCTCTAGTCCACTATTGAGGACGTTCAAATGCTTATGAAGTGCCAAAAATCCGAACAGCGATTTAAATGGGCTGGCTGTTTCTATGTTTGTCTGTTTTTTCCCCACTGGCCTTTTCCTACTCTAGAGCGGCCTCCTCGCATAGTATTTTTTGAATTATGGACTTTTTCGAAAGTTTTTCTATCCCCATGTGAGTGAGTGCCAAGTGAGGTGGCTTCGACGACAGTCGCGGTGGAGTGTGATAGAGTAAGTGAATAAGTACATATATATATGCCGGCAAGAAAGGAATGCAAGGACATTCTATCCGCTTGGCTTTAAATTTCTTGTCGCGAGTATTTAATATGTGGAATGGCTTTTGGCACTTTTGGCAAGGGATCAGCATTTGTATCAATTTGGTGGCCATTATTGAAAGGTTAATTTTTGTTCCTTCCAAATGTTATAGCTCTCGCTCTTGTGCTATGGGTCTCTCCAGGGGGGAGCAGATATATAATATAATCCGCTTATGTTCGCTTATCTCGTTGCTTTTCATCTTATGTTGAGTTTTTTTTTTTTTATATTTCTATTTTTTCAACGATGGCAGTGACAGGGAGACAGAGATTTGAAACTCTGGAAAACACCTCCATGTGGTAAAAATATTGTTAAAGGACGTTACATTTTTTGGAGTACAGCCAAAGAGTTCAACGAGGGAATAATAATTCATGTTGAAAATTTGGTTTTTGCCTCGGCTTTTCTTTTTGTTTGTTCTCTCTGAATAATGAGTGAGATATCAATTGTTTTTCCATTCGATTGTCGAATGACACAAATGGATATTTGACAAATTTTGGTAGGTAGGTACTTTTCAAGCGATTTTATGCTTGATTAGATTCGAGGTATGTTTGGGGACATTTCTGTAAATTAGTTCGGGCTTTCTGTCCATGGAGCATTTTTTGGCAAACATAACTCACTTTGTGTCATAACATTTTCCGAAGAGGGTTCTGGTGAGCTTTGCTTATATATTTGCTTTTCTTTGCATAGAACATAACCAGGAACTCACGCATTGTTTTGCACTTTGTCCGATTTGCAATAAATACACGACTAAGACCTAAATTGGGCAAAAACCCTCAAATGGAGGATTTATGTGTAGCAACGTAAGCTCTTCACTACTTGAGGGTAGATAATTCAATCTAATAATGAAATATGATAAAGATGACAAGTCATTTAGCATCATTTTTGCGTTTGCCTCCAAAATACATTGAACTCTCTCATGAATATGTACCCAACTTTGAAGCAGTGAAACTTATTGCAGATATTTATTTGAAACTCGTCGCTCCAGGTGTGAAACATCTTTTAAAAAATGGGCCCTCTGGTTACCAGCCATATTTGACAAAATGTTTTTGTACTTGCGCAAACTGATGAAAATTGTTCATGTAGGCTGAAGGGGAGTTTTTGAAATGCAGACATTGCTTTACATAAATTCCGTTCAATCGAAACAATTAGGCCAGCGCTTCTAATGTTGCCGAACTTAGTTACAAAAGACGTATTGGCAATATTCAATCAATATAGTTATCCACCACTTAACATAGAACCTTCGGTAGCCACTCCATAAAATTGTCACTTTAAATCTGCAAACAGTATCCCAAACGATGGTAAACAGAAACAAGATAGATTGGTGTTTAAACAGTAACCGTTTTTTTTTTTTTGTCTTTTGACAGCTTTTTCATACAAATTACATTCTCCGTAGACAAAGGAGAAAGGAGTAGTAAACAAGAAATTTTACAGAGTGGGTAGTCAAACACTCCAACAATGGAACCGTTGGTGACGTGAGACATACAAGGTGACGTGAGACACACAAGCAACGTAGTCAAAAGATGAAAGAACGTCCGAAAGAATGCAGGTCGTTCGTAAAAGTGTTGCAGCTGGTCCTGAAACATTGACAAGACGATCTAAAAACTAATGTTCGTCGTTTCGATGACGTCGCTTTCGTACTGCCTCTCTTCAACCCGGGGATATAGTCAGTCAACGTGTGTTCACTAATTAACTAAGTCACCGATGCACTCTTGTGAATGAAGGCTGTGCCCAGCAGGAAAACAAAATTTGAATTTTTTTAACCGCGCAAATTCGTGGTTTTAGAATTGGTTTTATTGCGGATCTTGTGCAAAAAAAAATTAGTTACTTAATTTAATTTATAATGTTTTTTCTTTATCATTATGTTATCATTACCAAAGAAGAAATGCTTTTTTTAAGTTTTTGAAAACATTTAAATTTTAGATTTTAAATCGTGCTTAATTTGGAGACTGTTTAATAATAATTTGTTTAGTAAAAATCGCGTTTTTCATTTGGCAACTCGTTTAATAGTGTTTCAGGAAAAAAAAGCAGAGCTTTATGTATTGTATAAGCTTTAAAAACAATATATTTTAGTATTGTTCGTCGGGGTGGTCAGTAATCTTAGCCTTTCAGGGTTATCTTCATTTGGTATTCCGCTTGATCCTATTTTAAAAAGAGATCTTCACAAACTGTTTTGGTCCTTGTGGCCCAGTAAATAATTTGGAGTACATACCACAGAGCTGTTCTAAACTTCACCGAGAATGACTAAGAAATTTTAAATTGATGATCTTGGAGTAAGCAAAACTACCCCACCGACTATACGAGTTAGTTTTTGGTGTGGTGGAGGTAAAAATGATCGCGGACGTCACGAGAGAGCGCTTGAAAGCGCAGCATCGAAGGCATTCATGTCCGGGGTAGAGTCCCTTCTCAGTTAGCATTTCAAATTAGAAGACCCGTCTGGTATTCGTTATCGACCTTTCCATACAAAGCTACACACGGCCTGTTATTTATAACAAAAATTCCCTTTGAAAATGAACTCATTCGTTAAGCTAACACACTTCTTCCTTAGCATGCCAATCTGAGACATATAACTTTACATTTGCCCTGTAGCTATACTCTTCCGCTTTGGTCCAGGAATAAATTGTTCATTGTTGTGAAATTTATTCCATTTTCCTAAACGGAACTACAATAAAACAACTTCAGCTACTTGGCATCTAAAGCTGCTCTAATGTTGGGATATCCATTTTCTTTTCACTACTTCCATGTGATTTTCTTTGTTTTGCTGCTGCCGTTCTTGTATTATCCATTTTGCATCCTGGCAGTCCCTGTCTTCATGCCTAAGCTGAGAGTAGTTGCTGCATATAATATACTAGTGTGGATGTACAATTTTTTTTTTTTCCATTGCCCCTTAACTCCTGCAACGTGTACGTATATGTATAGCCATAATCATCGTCGACCGTCATCGTCATCAAAGTCGTCGTGATCGTCGTCATCCTTATTGAAACTACTGACCTTAAGTGTTTTCTATTCTTTGATGAAGGAAATAAATAAATCGTCTGGTCCTTCCGGTTCTTTCAGACGCAAAGGAGAGTAATAAGCAAGTTTACCTATCGTCCCCGCAACGGGGAGAGATTGTTTTCTTTTTTGTATTTGATTCTTATGATTATTATGATATTACGGCCATTATCAGCGCCATCACAATCAGGCTACTGATTGATTTCAGTTAATTTAAAGAGAGTTTCTGTTTTGTTCATCGGAATGATGTATGGGGCATATTGGTATAGATACTTTTATGGCGTAGTTCCGCAGATGTTTTTACTGTTTTTGTGAAAAATAAATAGGGGGATACTATTAAGTTTCAAATGGAATCATGGAAAGGAAAATGTTGAACCATAAATGCAGTTGCAGTCCGAAGGGCCAATTATTGAAATATTCGTCATGTTTTGATGGCCAACCATACGGAAATTTAATTACAGCCAGCAATTCTTTGTGCATGCGTATTTTCAGGTCAGGTGGAACATGAAAGAACATTATGCATGGGGTGGTAGGTAATACCCTCAGGATAGACACACATGAGTGATTTTTCGGTCGGTTTTTCAATTAGGTATACAAAAGCCCATGCAAGCAAATCGTTTTCAAACGATTTTCTAACTTTGTTCGAGTTGTAATTCTTGGAACTAAGGACACCATCGAAAGCGATTAAGGTTTAATCGTTCTTTTGGTGTTTTTTTTTCTTCTCAAACCACTGTTCCCGGTTATGTTATGGTGCCAAAACCTAGTAACCAAGTTGTATAGGATAACGTGGAATTTTTAAAAGCTTATAATAATGGTGCAAAATTATAGTTGGTAAAGCCCACTTTAAAATTATTGTAGTACGTGACAATGTCACTTTATCATTATAGCCCGGTATTTAATTTAAGGCTACCATCTGTTATTACTATAGAAAAATTTAAATTTTAAAATCTTTTTGTTTAAGATTTTCAAAGAAATGTTCCCAGACATGAATATTTTTGAAATGCATACAAATGTTGGACTTGATGTGCTCCGGTCGAGGGAATAAAAACGATCTCAGTTACTTCATGATATAAACTTCTATTTATTGAAACATCGATACGTACAAATAGTTTAATATGCTTAGTGTAGGTCGCTAGACAGCTAAATCATCACTGACTGAACTGTTATCCAACTGGGATTTTATCTTTGCGATATTGTGCTAGCTAACGCGTGTGCGTTTGTGTGTGTGGGAGCGTATAAGAGTTCTGTGCTTGTTTGACCAGACAACGATGCATACTACGAGTATGAATCTGAGGGGACAACCACAGTTTATACAAAATAGATTTAAGAAAAGAAACATTGTATACCGTTGGGCTCCTATTGTTGAGCCAACGCATTTAAATATTTATTGTTCACCACCATTTGTTACTTAGCCTTAAGTCAAATTATATATACCAAAAGTTTAATTAAAACAAATGTTTTGTGTCTGATACTGATCACTAGTAGGCTTTTAAGAAAAACAAAAGAGTATAAAACCGAGCTAATCCTTTTAACGATTTTGATGACGAAAGATTTTCATTCATTATCTACAGATTCAAATTGTTCTGTTCCTGATGGAAAACTTGAACATTCAAGAACCTATAACAAATCACATTTTTTGCAAGTTTTAGTTACTCTTCATTTTTCTTTGCTGCCATTTCATTAAAATTTGTTTAATGAGAATTCCAGTCTTTGGTTACTCAAACTGTCAATTCAGTTTGACAACAATTTGAGTCGCGTCCGCTCTAAGGTTGGTACATGTATTGTTAGGTTACAAAGCGTTTATTTGACTTTGAATTAGAGTGCTGTTAGTTAGTATTATCTACAACTCTCTGCTGATACACGATGACTACATAATTTTGCGCCCATAACAATAAAAACAAATTTAAGAAATGTTTGTTGTTTTTTTTTTGAACTGAAAAATTTTTCTTGACAACATTTTCATACTTTAACCAACTTATCGTTCCGTTATTAGTTTTGTATTTATTTGATTTAATCCAACAAAAATTTATCTTTTTATAGGTGATTCTAGTTTCGATTCAGTACCTTTCAGAGCCGTTGCTAATAAAACCTTAGCCAAACCGTCATTTGAAGGAACGCCAAAGTGCCTCGCTATAGTGAAGGACTATATATAACCGAACTCTATGGAGGGTCAATAATATAAAAATAGTTAGATCTGTCTTTCTAGATAGAGAGTAAACTCAATTTTGGTGGGAAAGAGTGTCAGTTTTTGTGCAATGTTTCCTAACAGGGGTGTCAGCGGTCGTTTTGCCAATGTTGTGGCGGCAGATGTGGTTTTTTCAACGTGAGAACAGATTTGGAAAGAGAGTTTTAACAAAGATGTTCGATGAGTTTCTTTGTTCGCCAGACGGAAAGCTTATTAAAAGTATTTTTAGAGGAGGAGATTGAACGATGGACTATACGAGCTGTGCAGCGACATCGACATTATACGTCCAAGATTAGCCACCTTGGACATGGAGAGCAGATTGACATAAAGGCTGCGACATGTCACTAATTCCAACCTAAAGAAAATTAGAAGCAGGCCCCCCCTTGGGTGGCGCTCACAATTATAAGGTGACCTCAACCAACTTGGAGTGCACAATCGGCGGGGTCTTAAGCCCTGAAGAGTCATGTTCGTTGACGTTCAGCTAATCCGCGGTCTGTAATGCTATCTAAGTGAATAAGTAATTGTTGAAGTTAGAGAGACCTTGTTCTTACCACTTGCCATTGAGCAGTATTCTTGCTCATCTTTATCACTTTAAACTTTTCGTGTTCTTTTCATTCATAAAATCTCAGGAACTTATATATACCTCCAGCAAGACCCTGTATTTCATACGAACAAAAGGAGCATTTTTGGTACTGTCCAAACGTGGTTCTACCGGCTTTATAAACTGCTACATATTTTTATAAACAAGCCTCCATTATTAGAACAAAATCACGTGCAGCGATGGAAAAGCAATAGTTAAATACTATACCTTTACCTATTTTGGTTTTGAAATGAGCTTTACTACTAGATTCACTAGAAAAATCGCTCGATTTAGTTTTATTTTTTCAAATTCTCGAAAAGTTGAATCCAAAATCTGAGCCCTGGAGTAAAAGTGTCAAACATTTGCAGTGTTTGTAGTCTTTCTTTCCATTTCCACGAAAGTAGCTTTATAAGATCTAAAACTAGAGTAAGAAATCGAGATGCTTGCATTGCTTTTCGCAAATTGTCAGTAATCGTATTCTTGCTGTAATTCCAAGGAAAACGTAAAACTAAACCAATATAACAGAGAAAAAAAACAGTTTCAATGACTACACGTTCTTATTGCATGGTCTTTTGGGAAAATTCACCAAACTTGTCTATGAAAACAGAAAAAACTTGTGTCTAACTTAAATTGGTTATAGGTAAGTCCCAAAAGTACAAATTGTGACTTATGTCCCAGGGAATTATGTCCTTGCGCCAGATTAAACGCCATTTACGCGTGTTACTCACTCAAAGTGAAAATATCTTTGAATCCACTTATGTCAAACCTCAGTAGAAGAAGGTTGGAAATAATTTGAACACGAAATCCACGTATCGTTTTATTTTTAAATTTCATTACAGGATTCAATTGCATATGCTTTACAACGAACTGATACAACACACTTACGTGGGCACTCGATTCAAGTGCCTCCCCCACAAGAGTGTCAGTATTTGTTCGCACATGAAGCTCAATGCATGGCAGTGTCGACTGCAGTGGTTGAGGACACAACGAGTGTTGTAAAATACATACTTCTAGGCGAGAGTTGTTTTCATCTTGAAAATCTGCAAACATATCCTTCACTTAGTCGCCACCATGAACCCAAATAAAAAAGGGAAAATGTAATGCAGGGAATAAAACATAAAGGGAAGCTGTTTCGTATGCGTACAGCTTATGTCCTTTTCATTGTTTTGGTCATCAATAAAAGACAGAAAATCGTTCTTGGCTTAATTTTAGCGCGGATTAATATGACTATTGACTACTCACGAGGAGAACAGGTATGGGCTATTCTCTGCTCGCTGTATAAATTGCTTGCTTTTTGGACACTGGCAGCCTTTTTCTTCTAAGAAAGTGACAGGAGGCTAGTATCATATCTCAGAGGTGAAAAATGAATCGCCGTAAGTGTGAAAAACGTCCGGAAGTATTGCCAACTTATTTCCAAAATGGATGCCGTCTTGCTTGCACAGTGTAAAATTAAGCCCCACTGACGCATCACTCAAAATTGTGAAAATGGTTTTCATGGTTCGGCAAAATTGAGTTGAAAGGGCGGGCTATCGTCAAGCCAGTCGAGTCGGACGCAGTCGCTTGAAATAAAATTACATTCCATACCATATCGGTAGACTTACTATTTTTAGCAAATTATCGAACTACGTACAGCTTCAACTGGACACTAAAGATGACTGTTAATCACGAAAAGGAAACAACCAACACAAAAAGTTGCAGGTCCTGTCGCAGAGCTTTTGAACATTTTCGAACTGAATTAGAGGTGTCAGTTAGTCACCTTTTAAAATAGAACTATTCAAGGACCAAATTATTAGTAAAAAAAATGTATATGCGATCAAATAATATACGTATAATTAAGCGACTGATTTTCTCATGTGGATTTTTTTTTCTCGAACACAGATTATGCGTAGTTCAGTGCATAAAATGGATCAAAGAGCGGTGTCGACTTTTGATTACCCACTTGGTCTGCAAAGCAATGACAGCTTGTTTGCAAACACTTCAGTTGGAACTAAAGTTATTTCGACCTGCTCAAATAATTCATCATCAGACGGCTTTCAGAAGTTGAACAGTCGATTCTCTGTACGTCTATTTCTTGGGAAATTCATCGTTGGTTTGCACGTCAGTAGTGATGATTTGGTGGCACATTTATGATGAGTCGGCAATATTATTCTTGTTCATTCCGTACCCCACATTGGCAACAATAAACAAAAAATTTAATTACAAAATAAATATATCAGAGCCCAAATAGTTGTTCAGTTTGTCTGCTGCCATTTATTTCAATTAATTGGTTTGTACATTAAGATTTAATCTTTTATGGTACTTAGTCTGTTAAACTACAGGAAAATTGGAAATTCTTAAAACTAATAACAATTTATACATCTTAATCTAAGAGGTGAGATGTGGTAGGAGAGGTTGAGTTTAGGAATGGGAAGGGAGGTGATAATGAGGTTCAGATTTGGTGGAATGGGTTGGAAAAATGTTGTAGGATTGCACTTTTAAAATTTGAAGGATTTGAAATATTTTTAATTTGAGGGGGTAAAGAGTTCCAGTATGAATGAAAAACTTTGCTATCAATTTGAAATGCCCTCGGAGTTACTCTAACCTTAAGGGCCGATGTTGATTTTGAATAAACCACAAATTATTTAGGGAATTACTGTCATTTCTTTTTATTATGATGATATTGGTATGGTTCAATTATGTATGGAACAAAATATTGGCCAAATGGACGCCGCGACCTCGGCGGCACAATTCCATCTGATGGTCCAAATTTTCGATGACGCTGAGGCATAATTGAGGTTATATGCCGTTAATGTGCCGAATTATCTCATCCTTTAGCTCTTGAATTGTTGCTGGCTTATCGACGAACACCTTTTCTTTCAAATAACCCCAAAGAAAGAAGTCCAACGGTGTAAAATCGCATGATCGTGGCGTCCAATTAACATCGCCACGACGTGAGATAACTCGGCCATTGAATTTCTCCCACAAAAGAGCCATTGTTTCGTTAGCTGGGTGGCAAGTGGCACCGTCCTGTTGAAACCACATATTGTCCCCATTCATATCTTCCAGTTCGGGCCATAAAAAGTTCGTTATCATCACACGATAGCGAACACCATTTACAGTAACTGCCTGACCGGCTTCATTTTGGGAAAAATTCGGCCCGGTGATGCCGCCAGCCCATAAACCGCACCAATTGGTGCATTGGTTTTTCGACAATCACTCTTGGGTTATCATTTGCCCAAATGCGGCAATTCTGGTTATTGATGAATCCACTGAGATGAAAATGTGCCGATTAAATTGACCGAAAAAATCACGAAATGCACGATATGCATTTTGATTTGAACGCTCATTTTCATAATAAGCCTGAATAACTTTAACGTGTTGCTCGATTGTGTATCTTTCCATAGTTCAAATTGAATTGGTCTTAAATTGAGAAATGTCAAATGAAATGTAGAAAAAAACTTGACCTTTAGGTGTGGTTCACATTCAATATCGGCCCTTAAAATTTAACCAACTACTAAAAGCGTTCCTTGTATTAAGTTACATTGCGTTTTTATACGGCCCCTTGTCCTTTGTTGTGTATAAAAGGACTAAACGGACTTAACATAGTAGGGATGAGATTTAACAGAATATTTTGGAAAAATTCGGAGCCCATTTTTCAATACGCATTTGAAAGGCAGCTTGAATTTTTGATGCGCTTATGACCTTGGGCGATTTTGTTTGACATTATTTTGAGTTGACTGTCATTTGCTAGTTCACATTTGACAGTCGTGGAAAGATGTTAATACGAATTTGCTATGGGGCACCAAATGCCAATAACATTTTAAAGACTAGAATGACTCTAAAACTTCTTTCGGACTATAATCTGTAAGGTGTTTGACCGGAATAGATTTCAATGCGGCTGAACGAAATTGGCTTCACTTTTCCGGGTTGCATTGCAAGGCTTTGGGAATAAAATATAAGATAGATTTTATCGTTTTTAGCTACCCTCGAGAGCAGCTCTAAGCTGATATCTAATCAGAAATTATTTCACAAACATCTTCTATATCATAGCTTTCTTCGGCGATTGGTTTCAGAAAGGGTTCTTGACCAATTAGATGTTTTTACGTTGTGAGTGGAATTGGCTTTATTCGAGCGCAACCAAATTAGTTCATTATACTTATCTAGAGATTTCTGCCTTCTTCAGGGTTCCTTTATTGTGAAACAAGGATTATTTGAATATACAGAAATGGAGATAAAGCAGAGCTTACATTATTCATGCGCCCATATTGGAAGAAGTCAGAAGCGTCTGACTAACATAGGGGCCAGAAGACATGACTACTTTTTGACATATTTCATAGAAAATGCTAAGAATCATCATTCACAATCAATCATAATAGTTAAAAGCCAAAATCCACTGGCCAAGCTACTAACAACAGCACGCATGAAATAATAAATCAGGACGCACACCAAACTGCGTATATCCGAGCCATCAAAGTCCACACCAACCAAAGTGACTTATCCATAAGCTGCAAGACAAATAAGTCTAACTTCGAGTGTATTAATCCACCTGCATGGTAGTACGCACACTACTCCCAACTACTCTGCAATAAATCGCTGCCAGCCATAGCGGGGCAACTATTTCTGGCAACCACATTAATCACCAGGCACTGCATCAATTCCGAGGGCAAACTCCGAACCCAGTCCATTCACCACCATCGGTCGGGGCGAAATCCTAAAGGCCACTTAATTAAACAAGCAGTTAACTTTGTAACGAAACAGCATTAAAAGCCGGCGGATCTATTGAATCGTATATGGACGAGGAAACATAATCCTGCTCTCTATTGCTACGAGCCGCTCGCATAAAGTAACGCGCACACACTTGCTCTGGCATCGCAAGCACTTTACCCCGAAAATGATAAATGGCGTGCGGTCACCGGTTATATGCTCTGGCCGGCGCGGCGCGGCGTTTCTAGAACAAAGACCATATCAAGCCAGCACCGCGCTACTAATTCCAGGCCAGGGTGGTGTGCGTAAAGGGGGTAAGGGAGGACAACTAACTATGCAAAATGCTTGATCTCCACCCCTAACTCATTGCTGCTCCCCTGCCAGGCATTTGACCAGCAACTTTTGGCGGTGCTTTTGAAAATTTGTTGTCCGCCATCCAAAGTAAATAAATGTCAGCCTATGTCCGAGGCGAGCTACGTATAGATACGAAGGAGGCAACTGCAAACTGCAGGCTTGATGTTTTGGTACAGTGGTTTCAAGCGGACATGCTGAGAACAAAAGGATAAAAATGCCCAAAAAAAAAGAACAACAAAAACCCAAAAAAAGCGACACCACCAGAGAATGGAAAAAGCGCCTGCAGTGGCCCAGAATACGGTGATGGTCCGCCGCACTGCACAAATATGGTATTAGCGTGTGTAAGTATTTGGGTGCATAATCTCTTTTTTGGCGCGCATGGCGAAATATTGTTGGCATAAATTATAAAATTAATGTCTGCTAAGCTTGAGTCAACATACACTCACACATACATATGTGTCCAGCCATTCATTACGGGCACTGGCTAACTCACTCGAGGCTTCACAGTCGGTTTTTGTGGATTTCTGCTGCATGACCACATACGAGTAGTATGTGCTCGCAACTCAGATCGTTAAAAAGGCAGAAAGGAATGAACCTAACATGGACTCTGAATTACAGCGGCGGTCACACAGAAAGTGGTAACTAGCGGTGAAATTTCATAGTGGACTAGCTTGTTCCTGAAAAAAAGAACTTCTATGGGGGTCGACTATGCAGTGCGGGTCGAACAGTTCATGGCTAGGGTTCTATTTCGATCATAGGGGTTTGTTGTATGCAACTCTGAGCAACAGTGCATTATCTACCAATTGTGTGTGTTATGTTATGCCACCACTGTTAGCCTTTTTCAACAGGAGTAGGAATTGAAGAATGAACATCAAAACCAGAAGTAGCTGACCACCAAGTCAGAAAAATACTGATTTTGGAATGCGATCAGCGAAGCATTTGCCAAGCAATAGTTTTTGCTGAAAGAGAGAGAGAATGTAGGTTAGAGAGGAAAGAGATTGATCGCAGAAATCATAAACTAAGTAGGTACTATTTAGACCGTCAGCTCAGACAACTTCAGAGAAATTGCCTACAAGACGATTTCCGTGTTACTATTTGCGAAAGTAATTTTTCGCTTTTCACCGAAGTCAAATTGCCTCAATCTTATTATGAAAAAATCGTACTTTCTAATGTAAAATTGTTATTATTCACATTTAATTAACATTTAACCTCCAACCTCTATTTCAATCATTATATTGTGTCGTGGAATGAAACGTGGAACCCAAAATGGTGAAATGAAAACAACCCCTTAGTCACGAAACAAGTTCCACTCCCAATTGGAGACCCGAATCTGTCAAACAAGTGTAAGTCTCCACTAAGCTAATTCTAGAACCAGCCGGAATAAACTAGAAACTTCTCGATAGTTGGAGAATGGAGAGCTAAGTGAGCTTATTATAGAACTAATTGGAATTATCTCGAACGTTCTGGATAGATGGCGGAGCGGATATAAAAGGCAGGCTTAAGAACAGGGAGACTGTTGATTTTCAACAGTGATTGGGCAAAGTTCGAAACAGTAATCGGTTATGAAGAGAAATAAGTGTAAAGTAATACAGTGAATTATGTGATTGGTTCGAAAAGTTTAAAAATTTAAAAAGTGAATTATTATAATAATCGATATAAGTGTAATAAAAGTGTTTTTATTTTAAAAGTTAAACAGAATAGTGTTTTATCTTGTGGAATCCCAGCCTGAATGTTACAATATTAACACGTGAACATCAAAAGTTTCCGCACACTTTTCAAGTATTTATTACGAAATGAGAAGAATGAAACTTGGATAATTCGAAAGGTACTGTGCCATAGATGTGCACAAAAATTGTGGGCATATGTCGCAATTAAGACTGCTAAAATTAAGTTATTAATTCAATTTTTCGTCGCCATATTTTCGTAGTAACGTATTCGAATATAAAAAAACTTAGTTTGGAATCCATTTTCGAAGGAAAGCAATTTACCTACGCCTAAAAGTAAGCAACGGCATAATTTCATTTCAATTAAAATTTTCATAGTGATGTGTTAAAATAATGTAGTTCATGAGTACAATTTATTTTCAATCGATATTTAGATGTCGCTTTTTCGTTTATAAAAAAAAAATAAAAAATATGGAATATTGTGGTACGTTTTTAGTACTACATACTTATAAAGGGTAGGGACCACAAGCGAGACAGTTAGTATTAAAACTCAATAAATGAATTACCTACTTGAATAAACTATGTATAGGTATCTAATAATTATTCTTTGGTAGGTACTAAAAAGCAAAAATGCGATTTAAATGATCGATCTCTCTTTTATAAGCATGGTTTCCCACAATATTGATTTCTCGTACGGAAGATTTCTGGCAAATCGGAACTCCCACAAAAAGTTAGAAATACTACGATGAAGAAACACAGCTGGGTATTAGTATTTTATTACACTTCCTGTCATTAGAATTTTTTATTTTCTTGCTGCTTAACATTTGTATTCACAGATAGGAAATTTAAGAGATTTAATTTTCAAAATTTGCTGGGGGAATCGGGTAGGTGCGCGGGAGCTGACAGTCAATTTAGTTTATGGTACGAAACCACTCAAATGATCCTTCCGAAAACTGTGCTAACAGTTTTAACTTTCCCGTATCTGTACGTCGCATCGGCTCGCAAACCCAAAGGGCTTGCAACGGATTTCTGAAACTTCGCATTTGGTTTTTGTGGGCTGACAGTTTTGGACCATTTAGCACTTTACATTACTGGCCACATGAAATACACATATAAATAACTGATGCGTGCAGGTAACTCTGCCGACCCTTGACAGGCCAATTAAAAATCGGAAACCGTGAAAAAAAACTGACCTCTCGACAACGATTAAGCAATTCAAAGTGGTAGTTAATTACATTTGTCTTTTGCGTTATTACATGTATTTTGGTTGCTCCCTGCTTTCCGCTCAATTATCTCCCATCAAGAAAACATGCAATTATTTCATAAGCCACAATCCTGGGAAAGGCGAGAGAGAGCAGCATTTTTACAACTATGCTTTATCGTACAATGCGACGGCAGATAAATCGTGAAACAAGATGTCTTCTGCCCTGACAAAGGGACTGCACCGGGAATTGTATTTCCTCCTGCCCCTTGTCGACTCAATCAAAAATTTAATGCGACATTAATGCCAACACGACACAACAGCAATCATAGCAACATCCTGGGAATCTTTATGGGTCGTGCGGAAATTAAAGAGTAATGGTGAAACGCGAAAACGGTAAAATTTTCAATTTACTTTCGTCGGTGGCGCTCATGCTCTGCTCACATGGCAAGACCACTGGCTAGAGCGCAATTGATGCCAGTAAATTTGTATACGACTACTGTCCTAGAATTTCCACTTTGACTTCATTAACTGTCACTGTACCACTCGGCCTGATAATCTGCATATATTATATAAATGTACGATGACACATTTAAATGTCAAACGATGTTTTACACACGGTTTTATGTGCACGCTCTTATTGTAGCCCCTCGACGGACCGGATATTACCACCATCTCACAATCTCCCCATTCTCTATAGTCTATAAGTCGCAGTGAGCCAAAAGCCTCTAATTAAGAAAACTCACTCTCGGCGGCTTTCGGGCCGTCGTCGTCGCTGTCGCCCGCGCTCCATTTTACTTTGCCTGACAGCGCGGAATAGCAGGACAAGAGACCTGGGGACTGGGATACCTAATTCTCGGTTCGCTTTTTCGCTTGAACTCAATGCGGATGTTTATCCTTTACGGTACACAAGTGGCGAAATTTCTGTCATAAAAAAAAATAATTAAAATTTGTGCTCCTCTCCATGGACCCAGCACGCTCCTTTTATTTACCTACATTATTTCTCTTTGCTCCTCTCGCGCTCTACTTCTCTGTCCATCCCTTTCCCTCGAAACCGACCTTTTTATTTCTACCTATCTATTTCTCTTCGCTTATTTTTTTTTTGGTTTTTGCTGAGCTTTTAACCGTAATGTTTGCTGGTTCTCTCGCGTAAGCACTGTATGCCCTCATTATCCTGTCCAAGCTAATTAGCGAAAGGTGGAATGAATATAGTACAGAAATTATTATAAATATAAGAGGGATGGAGATGGAGCTGGAGCATGTGAACCTATCTTGGGAGTACATCTGCCACGATGCTCTGTGCACAGAGCAATGAGCGGTAAGGATATGTAAACGTGTATTTTAAGTTTCCATCTTCCACCAGCCAAGTGGGTAACTGAAACCGAAAATCATTAAAATAATCTGAGGTGAGTGTGGGTAAAAGGCAAATTTTTAAAGGACTGGCAGTTTCGTCTATTATATCCACAAACACACACACACACGGAGTGAGTATGCTTTTGCACATTCGAAGACAAAACGAGATAAATGATACTCCACCTGGGAGATGCTTAATCCCGAAAATGGGTCAGAATAAAAAGAAATAAAAAAACCACACGTATTTTTTTTCTTCTTCTTGGCCGTGTCCTAATTACATGAGTCGGTAAGGTGTGGAGGGTGCATGTTTTTTTTTTTTTTTTGTGGATGCCACATAGTCACATACTCCAGATTCGGCCTGGCAATTACTTTGCTTAACTTACCCGATCGGTGTCGGAGTAATGTGACTGTAAGGATAAAGTGAAATAATATGTTGTGGTAACTTATGGTATTACGGGCTTAAGGGTACCACATTATCTGAGGTTAACAAGGGTGGCTTGGCTTGATATTGACACAAGAGGCTGTGTGAGGAGTATGGCGGATCATTGATAGAGAGAAGCATCTCAATTTTTCCGTTGGGATTCGGCATAACATTGTAGGTCCTTTGTTTTACCGATGAGTGTTTGCAAGAGGGGTCCTATATAGGGATCTGTTGCTTCTTTATTTCGATGTGAATATGCTGAGCTATGAAGTTTTTATTAATTACATTATTTGTAATTAATCCTACCATATTTAAACACAATATGGCCCTTGGGTACTCTTTTTAAGAAATATTTTTAATGCGGCTTTATTTGCAATTTTTATGAAAAACTAAATATGCGGTCTTAAAAAGAATTCTTTAACTATCCTAAATAATAAGTAATTCGATCAAAATCGATAGAGCTGTTTCTGTAAAATTATACTGCGAAAATTGTACCCAGGTAGGTGCTGCAATGTTTAGTCCGAAAAATACTATTAAGCTTGTATATGAGTAGGTACAAGGTATTGTCTAAGCACTATCTACTTAATGGAAAGTGCATCACACTGAGACAGTTTGACGTACTACCCAAAAAACAACCATTATTGGCCTTTCCTAGAGACGACATCATCAAAGATTTGATTTCCAAAAGAACTTTGTTACTAAGCTGAGCAATAAAAAGAACTGGAGCAATGAATCCACAATTTACAGACTGAGTAATCACACAACAAAGTGGTACACAGATGGGTCGAGAACCGACGAGGGAACTGGAGCAGGAGTATTTGGGCCTGGAACCAAGTATTTTGAATCAATGGTCAAAAGTACCAGCATCTTTCAGGCTGAAATCTATGCCATAGACAGATGTGTCCAAATAAACCTCGACAGAAACAAAGTCAACTGTGATATAGCTAAAGGGTGATTTTTTAGCTGGTTTGGTTTTGGCAACACTGGTTTTGACAGCTGACGTGTGTTTAGTACCTTGTGTCACTGTCAAACAGCTTCAGTTTGGTTTGCAATTTAACCATGGATCGTCTTACAAATGAACAACGCTTGCAAATTATTGAATTTTACTATCAAAATTCGTGCTCGGTTCGAAATGTTCATCGCGCGCTGCTTCCATTTTATGATCGGCATTCTCGACCTTCTGAGCAGTCTATTCGGAAGATTGTGACCAATTTCGCACCAAATTTACTTTGTTGGACATTAAACCACCAACACGTTTACGTACTGTGCGTAGTGAAGAAAATATTGCGGCCGTATCAGCTAGTGTGACAGAAGACCGCGAAATGTCGATTCGGCGCCGTTCCCAGCAGTTAGGCCTTTGTTACAGCACTACGTGGAAAATTTTGCGGGAGGTTTTGGGCGTAAAGCCTTTTAAGATACAGCTGGTGCAAGAACTAAAGCCAGCCGACCTACCACAACGCCGAATTTTTGGTGAATGGGCTCTTGGAAAGCTGGCCGAGGATCCGCTTTTTTATCGAAAAATTGTGTTCAGCGATGAGGCTCATTTTTGGTTGAATGGGTACGTAAATAAGCAAAATTGCCGCATTTGGAGTGAAGATCAGCCAGAAGCATTGCAACAGCTACCAATGCATCCCGAAAAAGCCACTGTTTGGTGCGGTTTATGGGCCGGCGGCATTATTGGGCCATATTTCTTCAAAGATGATGCGAATCGCAGCGTTACTGTCAATGGTGAACGCTACCGAGCGATGATAACAAACTTTTTTTTGCCCGAAATGGAAGTTCTTGACTTGCATGATATGTGGTTTCAACAAGACGGTGCCACATGCCACACAGCACGCGAAACAATGGCGCAATTGCGAGGCGAGTTTGGTGAACAGTTAATTTCACGTTTCGGGCCGGTCAATTGGCCGCCTAGATCGTGCGATTTGACACCATTAGATTATTTTTTGTGGGGGTATGCCAAGGCTAATGTGTATAGGGACAAGCCCGCTTCGATTGACGCACTGGAAGCCAACATCCATGCATTCATTCGTGAGATACCGGCCGATATGTGTGAAAGAGTATGCCAAAATTGGACTCAGCGGATGGGCTACCTGAGACGCAGCCGCGGTCAACATTTGCATGAAATTATCTTTAAACATTAAATTGCAAGGTTCAAACTATCGATTCAATAAATATTTCATTCATTTTTTCGAATTTTTTGTGTTTTTTTTTAAAAAAAAAGTTCTAAACCTCTTAAAAAATCACCCGTTATAATGTCAGACAGCCAGGCTGCTTTATGGCACTTGATTCCTACATCATTAAATCCAAACTTGTATGGGACTGCCTACAAAAACTTAATGAACTTGGTAGGAGAAACAAAATAACCCAGAACACTTGCTGGGATCTTGTGGGGCACTGATCCACAAAAGATTCAAATACTTGGGCAAGTACCAACTATCTGATGAGGAAATACTGTCACTGGAGCCAGCTCTCATCCTTAGATTCTTAAAGGAAACTGGACTGGAGAGAGTGCTATAGGACAGATTTCTTCTGCCAAGGAGAAAGAAGAGTACAAGAACCTCTAAAATGGTTCCGAAAGGAAGCATATTGTGAGGGAACTCTTATCAGGGAACATACCTCTCTGAGGCGTGAGCAGGGGTACAACAGACCAAAAGGTCACAGTACAATAACCCCTTTCACATAATAATAATACTTGATTTTTAGAGCGTCCTCAAAATATGTCCCTAATGGGGTTTTCGAGATACGATTTTTTTAAATTAGGTATAGGTACCGTTTTCGTTGATTCGAATGAAAAATGAAAACGCAATAGTATCGAATTATAAGTGCGTTTTCAAGTAAACTACTAAAAAAAATGTAAGTTCCTTAATTTCAAAAATGTATTGTACGGCAATTTGGAGAAATGTTCGAAGTTTACTATTGAGTTAGAAATGACCATCTTACCTGAGGAATACATTTTTGTTACAATCGTTTTGACAGTTTTTGGGATAAAACGATTTTTAAAAATATCGCCATACGATCACTTAGCGAAAAACTGGGTATGCAGCCATTTTAACCGCACCTACATAAACTCAAATAGCCGTTTTCCAAAAAAATCAAAACCGTGATATGGGAAGTATGTGCAAAAAAAAGTGACCATGAACTGAAAGCCCAAAAACTCCAAATCTTAAGTTGGAAACAAATACCTTCAGCCGTTTAGGCTGTGGACCTCCGGAGCCGACAAACAGATGGACAAAATTGCGAGACAAACTTTTTTGAGCTCCGCTATCATCGTTATGTCAGAATTGATAAAAGTCTCGATTTCTTTCTTCTACTTTGTATTCGAGATAGTTTAAAAAAAAAAAAAACGTTTAGTCTTTTATAAAGCTGAAAAGCTGATTGTCTGAGGGTGTAGCAAATGAAGAAATTTTCATTTTTGGTTTCCAAATCAGTCTTTAATTCATTAAATGCTTGAACAATAATTTCACCACTTTAGTTTTATGGCTCGAGCTTGCGAAAGAATTTTTACGAAGGCATCTGGAGTCGCTCGTCGGAAATTTTATTGCATAAGACTTGTCCTCTTTAAGGTCGGTGAGAGCTCAGTGCCATCTGTACGTAGGTAAGAAACAACTTTCGTTACGATTGCCAGATAAAAAATGTTCTGACATCGAAAAACTTTGATCACGTCCCCTTGAACAAGAGTCCGTCCACAGCGTTTTATGAACACCATTTAGTAGTTCTTTCTCCAAAGAACTCGTTTCCTAGAAAGTAGCATACGAGTTTTGCAAGATTATGTGCTAAATCAGTTCTCATGCATTTGCTGAAAATGTTACCCACATTTTCTAGAACAAAAATAAGATCTGTTTACTAAAGTACATTGTTGCCGGGGTGTCCTTCGACTCCGAGCCACAGCAACAATTACACAAAGAAAAGAGTGGGCGTTCTACCCTACAATAATTAAGCCTTTATTTTAATTCTTCAGGATGGCTTCAACGTGTTCTATCCTGGTGTACGATGCTTGAAGATTGAAGTTATGTGTCCCGTTCCTCGTTCGTCTTATTCAAAGTGACAATAGAGTTTCTTATCTCTATATTACAAACTGCTTCCATTTCTTTTCTCCCTTTCGCTTCTTGCGCCATCTGTGCGCTGGTCGCTACAAGTATTTACATATTATTTGTTTTCAACGTTTGTTAAAAAAAGTGTCCCTGAATATTTTTGTTTTTTAGAATCTTCAATTTTATCTGTCGCAAATTTAAGAATCCTTACCAGTGCAATGCAAAAGTGGTGCATTGAAAAAACCTTAAGAAGTTATTTTAAACATCTAATTTTCCAACGGTCAGGTACTATTTAATATTTCGTCTAAGAACACAAATCATATTGGAAATAAACCTACTTGAAACATCTAAATAGAGTTTTTGAAACCAACCCAACTTGTGAGTGATAATTTTTATTAAATCAATCCTCAAACTGCCTTGCAGCAAGGTGAATTATTTACCATTTAATCAGTTTAATTAAAGTAATTTTTCAAATCTAATTCATATCGCATGCAAATCACAGCACTCATATTATATGCATTTATTGCCTGCTCCAACTGGGGTAATAGTTGTACTCATAGCTATACGTACCGCACTCGCACTACTTAGCAAACGAACTAACAAACAAGTCCTTCAGGTACACATGAATTAAGTCCTTTAGATTTATTCGAAGAATTGCTTCACAAGGATCACCAATAGAGCCAGTATAAACATATAGGAGTTTGTTGTTTAATAATTATGCAAGGAATTGATTGCCTTGAGATATCCATGTTCTTATCTGAAATTCTAATAGAGAACTCAGTGTTGAATAAAAGTTGCCCATACAACAGTACAAGCTTGCGGATGCCAATATGTGCATTCCGATCTTTGGATAGCATATAATACCTACTTCAGACCAATCGAGCGATGTGGAAATGTGTTTTTCTTTTCGCAAGGAACGCAATTGACCGACATTAGGTTATTATTTAATTAAACCAGGAACCTCATGCGCAGCCCCAGGATACGAGTATAAGAATTCACTTAATGTGCAAGTGCTTCTGAGGGTTCTTCATTTTATTTCCATGTTAACTTCTGGCTGATTTATATTGCTCGGCTCTACCGAGGTATGTAATACCTCAGCTGTGTACTACTCCTTGTAGATCCATGTTGCTTCTAATGAATTCCTAACAGCACTAATGCCGGGCGTTTGGGGGGAGGCAGCAGAAAATCAGGTATCTCGTTGAAAACGTTCATGTGAATAAATGATGGAAGCTCACTGCCAACTGGAGACACCAGAAACACAAAAATTACATTAGATACATAGTTATAAGAACAGAATGTGAAAAAAAAACAATGCCATCTAGCAGCACAGGCAGAAACGCAAAAAAGGACATTCAATTAGATCCTTGAGTGGGCATATATGGTTTGTGTTTTTCAGCTAAAGCTGACATTAGACGGGGTTTTTCGGTTGACTCTGTTCACTTAAGGCGCTGCTTACATTTTCAATTACGCTTATTAGTGTGTGCACGCGAGAGTGCTCGGCAAAAAAGTGACAAAGCATCTGGGAGTTTTTGTTTACACAAATTATACGATGCGGTTACACAGATAATGCTATTCAAAATTATCCCTTACAGACGTCGCGGCGCGACGCTTACTGCGTACAGCGTACTTGATAAGCAACACATTAAGTGTGGGGCTCGACAAGGGTTTATGTTATAAAATCTTGTACCCGCATAACAAGCTGTTTCTTTTTATTCCCCGTCTAATGAAATGCAAAGTGTAAGTATAGGTAGATAGCAGACAGAAGAGGAATATGTTAGCCACAATCTGATTGCGCTGTTTTATTACGTTGACACTAATGAAACGTTCTGCGGCTTGATATTCGGCCAGAGGAGTTCCTCCTTTTGTTTGTTACTTGCAAAGCTGCTAAAGGTTTGCGTTTTTCTGTTGCGTGGGAGGTGACACGCCCCTTTAGTATGAAACGGATGTTCGACTGAGTATCAGATCGGATAAAAATAGATGGAAGATGGAAGATGGAAGATGGAAGATGGAAGATGGAAGATGGAAGATGGAAGATGGAAGATGGAAGATGGAAGATGGAAGATGGAAGATGGAAGATGGAAGATGGAAGATGGAATATGGAAGATGGAAGATGGAAGATGGAAGATGGAAAATGGAAGATGGAAGGTGGAAGATGGAAGATGGAAGATGGAAGATGGTCAATCTGCAGAGGAAGAAGAGAGAGAGAGAGAGAGAGAGAGAGAGGGGAAAAGAGCTATCAGTGTCAAAATAACATGTGATCAATAAAGAAACCCTTTCATGTAAATGCAATTTTAATACTTACGTAACTGAGTTCGCAGGAAACAGACATTTTTATAGCTGCCACAAGCCTCCCATTCCCACGCTATAGAAAACTAGATGCTTAAAAACCAGCCACGTTCGATTCGTCACCATTGGCGCTTAAGTGGCTCAACAATATCCAAACAATAGCCTCTTGCTTTAAGAATTCATAAAACCTTCATTGCAATCACGATCGTTATCGCACCGAGTTATGTATCTCAACAAAGGCAAAGGCTAAGCAAGATTCAAATAAAATATGACAACCACCACCAACTGACCGAATGAGACGACGAGTGACACATTTCCCAACCAATCGATTTCCATGTAAAATGAAATATGTAAAACAAATAAAGCACCACCGTCTAGGATTCACATTTTACAACCTCCAACGTCATCAACCTGCGCGAATCTCTCGTATTTTTACACAGATCCAAGTGCTTCAGTGTCAATCTAATTGCAGGCTTTGCTGTTACATTTAATGAGTTTCTCCCCTGGAAAAATCCTCTAGCGTAAGCTACGCTCCCAAAGGAGGTCAAAACCTTTCAAGCCATAAAGATGGTATATACTCTTAATGGCTTTAATCTTTGCTAACACAACAGAAGGAAAAAGAAGACCAAATAGCCCTATACAAAACACGAAACAACAACAACCAACCCTCTAACAGGAGCGCTCACAGGAAAGTAGAGAAATGGCGAAATAACTCTGCGAAACTTTATGTCGGCCATGTCACATGTGACCAATAAAAATCTAAAGACGCAGAGCAGAAAAATGGAAGGAAATCACCTCCTTGCTCATTACTTATGGATCTCGTTCCAATAAAAGCGAATGTCGCCATCATTTCGACTAAATTACAATTTCAACATGTCTCTCTGTGAAGCGAAGTAAGTTGGTATATACATATAAATAAAAAGGATATATCGTATAGTACATTCAATAAAATAAAATCAAATGACATGAACTCTGGGCACACAAGGACTTTGTGCCACCCTGGGAGTGGTGTCACATGACTCGATGCGATGCTGAAGCTATACCCCCATCAGAGTCTCACTTAACCCGAACGCGGCGGCGGCGGCGAACACCAACGAGACTGTCGTCATTCTAGGATATAGAAATAGGATACTTCTTAATGTTTGATATGTCTGCAGTCATTTGAGATGGGACTGCGATGTAACGATGTTAAATCTGATTTCTATTTGCGATAAAAGCCGAACCGCTCAAGCCTACATCATCTCGGTAGAGTTGACATCCAAGGAGCTAGCGAAAAGGAATTAAATATCTTTTCTCCTTGTCAGCAGAGAGTGAGTATTTTTTTTTTTTTTGTTTTTTGCATTCCATGCACTCACCCTGTGTTTTTGTGGTATGCGCATGGTACATGTGTGACAGTTCCTTTGAAATGTTAACAGATTATAATGAATGTCGCATCAAATTGCTTTCGTTTGTCCAAAAACAATTGGACCAAATCGCCTCCGAGAGTGACCTGCATAAATCATCTGCGTAAGCAGTTCGGGTGTGGTGCGGGAGCAAAGCACTTGCACATTTTGTTGCTGCTTCGTCATTTCGGTATGCAATTGGTTCCACTCTTAGGGGCACGTTCCGGGTGAACGCAAGCGTAAAAGGGTATCGGAAAACATCTTTCCATAAGCTTCAGAGCTTCCGAAACGAATTTAAAAAAAATATAAGAAAACAGAGCAGAACAAAATAACAAAGCCATCGCTAGCATATCTGTTTTTGCCTTGGGTGTGCTTTTGGCCCGATTTTGTATTCCGTTTGTGAACGTATATCATGTCAGGGTGAGGTATGCCGTTCAGAGCCCGTCCACATAGGCGGCAGCGTTTTAGTTGATTGTGTAAGTCAACTCATCCTTGGCCATATACTCGTGTGTTATCATCCTCTTGATGCTGTAGACGCTGTTTTATTTGTTTGTGATGTCAGACGCCTAATGAAAGGGAATTTTTAATTTCCAACACATGAATTTTTTCCAATGAATATGCCAAGAAGAAGGCGGAGAGCTGACGGTTTGGTTGTCAGAAATGTTCGTCTCATTGTTGGCGAATGGTGCTCTAAGTGCAGGCAATCATGCAGTGCTTCGGGATCGTCTGGAACAAGAAGGGACCGAAGTTAAAGTACCTAAAGGAGTTATTAGTCGAAAGTAAGCTTGGAGCATGGAGTCAATTTCAAAACTAATCGCTAAAAGTCACCTTTCATTTGCTAAGCTGTTTGTTAAGAGCGGGATCTTTGATCTGTCAACACTCGTCCAATTTTCAAATGTCTAAACGCTTAATTTGACAAACCGATTACAAGCTTTCATAAATCTAAATCTTACAAAAAAAAAAAAAACAAATCGTGCAACTTCATCCACTTGACGCAAGTCGAGAAAGTCGTAAGTATAAAACTCCACAAATATTAAACCAATAACCCGACGCAGATGAAACCAATTTAAGGAACTTTTCCTCCCTAATCCGCATGCAGAGGGATTAACTGTACAAAAGAGGAAGAACGAAAACAAAATGTTAGCCCCCTCAATCGAAAGGTGACAGAAGAAGAGACCTTAACCCCACCGAGTGTGTCACACCGAGGAGTAAAACCAAAAATAAAGAAAAGGATCTCCAAAACCAATCTGTATCAGAAATGCAAAGCTTTGCGCGGCACGATGTGATGTGATGCCGGCCGCCCACAACAATGAAAACTAATACGAACCATAAATTCCAAGATGTTCCGCCGAGAGCTATGTCTCAATGTTGTGGTTAGTGCAGGACCTCATGACTCCATCAGTATATCCACAGTGAAAGTAATAAAGATTCTGACTACACATATACACTGAGTGACATATGGGCCAAGTGTACACTGTAGAATAGGCACATCTACGCGTAACTCTATCTATGGCAACGGCAATCACCAGGAAGAAGGAGAAAGGAACGCTTTCAGGTTCAAAGATAAAACCATTTACAACTGCCGCAACTGTTTCACTCTGTTGCTGGGGGTAGCTACCGGCTACTCCCGGCAAACACCCGTGCCCGGAGCAATTTCAATTTTTGTACATCCTATGGCAATGGTTCCATGTTTTGGGATTTCTCCGAGTGTCATTGTTATAACTACTAAACATCCGCCATAATGTTGCGGTAGACATTTGCTGCTTGGCCGGCTGGCCTGGCCTGTCATGGAGTCCACGTCTCATTGGGCTAATTAGTTGCGTGTGTTGTCTTAGTTTTGTGCGCCGACTTGTATCCACTATGCATTCGGGATAATTTATGCCATGTAGACGGGGTTCCACTTAATGGCGAGTGAGTTTAGCTCACCTTATAACTATTTCAATGGTAGGGACTGTCCGGGTTCGTGGGCAATTGGCGAATCCATAAAAGCTTTCAGCGGGAGGGGTGGGCTCATACAAAATTCAGTCTGGGGGTTGGTATTACTTTTGTTGATTGGTTTGGTACGAATTTGTTGCAAATGCCCCGTTCAGCTCCAGGGGATCGAAATATTTTGCACGCACTTTTATTTGGGACGCAGCCAAGGAATTCAAAGCGATACTGCTAAGGACACCATATTTGTCTCGTTTTCGGTCAAAAATATGATCGAAATTTTAAATCAACTGCGCACTCCCGGTTGGTTGAGGTTTGCCTTTCCAATTAAACGAACAAATGCAATCACAGAATATGCAAAAGTTATATTTAGTAGTGTAGTGTAGTGGAACTGGCGCTGTCAGCGAGACTCGCTGCAACAGCTTGAAGATGACGATGCTTAGTCAAATGATTAAATCTCCTGCCAATGCCATTGCAGCCGAGTTTTACACGCCCCATCAAAATGGCGTGTGAATTTATGAACGTCTATGAAAATGAAAACGCCACTCAAACAGCTTGCCTTTTAATTCGTCCTTTGTATAACCAGAAAATAGCTGCCATGCTTGGTTCTCTGACAGAAGCCAGTAGAAACCCTAGCCCGGTCACAAACTATCCTCTGATCCAACCTCTCCTCTGACCAATTGAAACGATCCACTGGACGACCGATGTACACTACAAAAGTACCGTACATCTGAAATGAAATAAATTCAAAGAGGACCCGAGTTATTGCTTTCGCAAATGTTTTTTCCTCCTTTCAATGCAAGAGCGGTGGCTCTGTTGCTTCGTTTGCTTATTTCGCCCGGGTGGTCTATATGTGTGCGACCATTTGGTGCGATCGTAAAAGAGCAAACTGCTTTTCCGTATACCTAAAGAAAAGTGGAAGCAATCAACGTGCTGCTGCAACCCCAAGAACAACGGCAAGGATTACGCTGCCCGGAAGAAAGTGCACAACGTACGCGATTTAGTTGGAGATTAACTTGCGCTTGCACTCACTTTTTCCCTTCTTCAAGTATGTGGGTGGTTGGTGGTGGTGTTGGTGGTGTTGGTGGCTTATCCTCTTCATCGGTTGCCGATGTTATATCGGAGAAGTTTCGTCTTTTGCCTTTGTTTGTTATACGTACGAGTTGGACTAGTCATAACTTCGTTTCCTTCAGGTGGCCAAAAGTAGTTAAAACGAGCTCCCTAGGCGGCGGATTTTATGATCGCGTTATAAAACCGGTCGGAATGAAATTTCCAGGTTCTTAATAAATGAAGACGTTTTAAAACATAAAAGGCGGACGTGATGTATAATCTCCATTGGCGCGTCGGTGTTGTCTCATGGGAATGTGCGGCGATTCTCGACTAGAGTTTATTTCCACTTCAATATGGCGAAATATTTACGCGTTTTAATTGCTTAGAGGGGGCAACCGAGCTAGACAGCTAGATCGGCTTGCTGGTGTGTGTCTCTCGAATGGGAGAACATTGGAATTTAACGGCGATAAAGTTTGTTTTTGATGGCGTTTTCGGAACGCTTTCCAAGAGACAGTCAAACTTGTCCTTATGTCCTTGAGCGCCAAAAATGTGAATAGGAATGCGCGCTTTCGAAACATTTTTTTCGAAAATTCTTTGCAAGGTTTAAGTATTTGTGTGAAACGAGTTGATTAGTTTTTGTTCAAACATGTCGGGTATGGTGTGTCTACTCATGTCTAGTCGAAGGCTTCTTTACCAGATTGCCTTTGTCCGGTGTGTCCAGCTTCACTTTATCGAAGAGACATTTGTATCCATATGAGAAAAAAATGTTTTGTTTCAATTAAAAAGTACCTTCAGCCAGGTTGGTGTATAAGATACAATTAATTGGCGCGAATTTTCTAAATCAACTTTATAAATTTTTGAAAAACTAAAAAAAATTTAGATAATTTGATTTTTTTCCCTAATATTTAACTTAATATCCTAAACTTGATTTGATTTGAGTTTGATTCGTTTAAGGTTTATGTTTTGAAAAAAATCTATAAATTTTTTATGAAATAATTCTTTATAAATTTTCTTTCGCTTAACAGAAATAAATTCGTTCTTATTGCTGCCTCCATTTCACTTTGTAAATAATAGTTCTTATTTCTCCTACTTACCTTCTAATATGTCGTTTGTTTTTTCTACTAATTTATCGAATAAATGGAGGAATTCGCAGATCGCCATGTTTTCGGTGGTCTCCAGCATTATCATGTAAAAAAGAAATAAAGAAGGAAGCTTGAAAAAAATAACTCGGAGAAATCGATTTTAATTTAACGACAGGAAAATTTACATAATTTTTTAACGTATTTTTTATATATTTTTTTGTTTTTTATATTTTTCCTGAGTAAATAAAACACAACGTTTCAACGACTTGCTCTGCTACACTCGTTATCGAAGATGAAAATGTACCGCTATATTCTTGGGTTGTTGCTTTATACCATACTTTAAGGATATTGTGACTTGTGAGTACTTAACCATAAAAGCCATAAAACTTCAACAGATGAGTCAAAAGTCCACGAGAATTTCGGGTGGACTTTTGGAGGGTGAACGGTGAAGGTTAAAAGTTTGACCTGTGCCGTCAAAACTAGCTATGAGTCCGTGCAGCTCGTTTTAATATATACGATCGATGAACGATTTCCTGGGTCCTTTCCAAGATTGAGTTTAGAATAAATTTAAAGGCTATAAAGCTGTAATTACATTGCGGCTCAAAACTGAAGACTCTTCAACGTGTATTTACGAGGTATATGTCTGCATTACAAGGGGACATCCACGAAAGGTACCTTGAGAGCCATGCATAAGAAATAGCCACACTGCGCTCGAAATATGGCAAGAGGGTTTCGAAGGCGAAGTCTGGAATCCGGACTCATCTTTTTGAAAATGAGTGAAACTGGACTCTTTTATCAAATGTAGAAAGCTTTTTCTCTAATTTAATTTATTATAAACTTGTGAAATCCCTTTAATTGACTTAATCCATAAACATAATTATCAATATATTTCTGAAAAATCCTGAGTTCTGCTTCTGCGTTAAGTCGAATTATAATTGTTGTGATCAAGCCCGCCACCGAGTGTGAGCAGGTCACAACTACAAGGTGGGCCAAAAGAGATCACCCTATGGGAAGAACGCGGAGAAATCGTGTCTATTTTTTAGCATAACAATTCGTCTGTAGTGTTGGCGCAGCACGAGTTCCGTCGCCGATTCCAAGGCCGTCCGACACCGACTGCGCAAACGTTGCGCCGATTGGCCACCAACCTGAAGAGTATGGGACCGCACGAGACGTTCCCAAGAGTGGCCGGTCCCGGAGCACCCGTAGTGCCGACAATATCGCCGCTGGAGCCATTACACCCGCGCTATAGGGCCATGTTAACCGATTTTTTTTTCTGACGCAATTGGACGAATTAGGACTGGAGGACACGTGGTTCCAACAGGACGGAGCTACGGCACACACTGCGCGAGCCACAACCGATATTCTGAAGGCGGCGTTCCCGGATCGCCTCATCTCTCGTTTTGGCGATTTGCACTGGCCCGCAAGATCGCCCGATTTATCCGTTCCAGACTGTTTTTTGTGGGGTTTTTTGAAGTCCCGTATTTACGCGAACAAGCCCGAGACCCTAGAAGCTCTCAAGGACAACATTTGACACGAGTGCGAGAATCTGAAAAATTATGAAAAATGCCATAAAACGAGTCCGTATGGCAATCAATTGTGATGGCGCCCATTTCGCCGATATCATCTTCTCGACTTGACCAATAAAATTCTAAAGGTTCAAATAAACATAATCAAAAAACAAAATCGAAGTTTTTCATATAGAAAAAAAACATCGGATGACTTCTTTTGGCCCACCTTGTATATGAACCTGACCCCAACAAAATGGCCCGGTTTTCAATTTATGTAAAATTTTATTCTTTATTGATGGAAAAAGAAACCAAAAGCATGACAAAAATTGTTTCGCAATGTACATATTTTTGTTTTTGCTGCTCTGTTTTTTTTTTTTTTGCTATATGAGTACTTTATGTGGGTCGGGCGCCTCTTTGGTCAGTTTTTGAAACTTTTCAGCTGCAACGCTGCCTCGATTGCGGAAATCTTCCTTACAACCAGTTTCTTGATAAGGGGAAGTTTTGCTTCTTACCCGTTCGCCCAGCAAATTGATTCCTAATTGGCTTTGCTACATTCCCGGTACGAGGACATACGTTCATTATTTTTCCTACCTACTGCACTTTGACCAACATAACAAATTGCTTCACACTAACTTGAGCTCCGGCCGAGGACCTATTGTATATGAAGGGCTCCTTCAACAAAAGGCGATAATTCGATAATCACACACATCCACCCATCACACACACACACGAGTAGTTTGCATAGTCGAGTTTTGGGGAAAATGTTTGCGAAATTAATTAAGTTACCAATAGGTTGGCCAAACAGCCTCACTTTGCCATGGACCAGGTAACGACATCAGCATCAGCAGCAATATAGCATCAGGCTGAGCTGCATTAGCAATTCTAAGCAAGAATAACGAATCCTTTCAATTAAATTGGCCAAAAACTTTTCCCCCACATGAATATCCTTTAGATATAACCGAAACCGGCCAAACAACAGACGAATACAATTTTCTCAATCTCCACTTTTCGTTCGTCGTCATCGTCATCGTCGTCCGTTGTCCGTGTGTTGTATTTTAAACGCCCAGAGACGTTTCAGTGTTTTTGTTGCACATAATGTTGCTGAAGGACAGACACACAGAAATGGAGGCACAAGTCGGGCGTACAGATGACTCAAAAAGGCTCAAAGGAAAACAGTGTAACACTTGCTAGAATGCGAAGAACGGACTTGTTCCTTTCTATCTTTGTCAGGAAGGACAATACGTTTTTTTTTTTGTCTCCCCACTCTGTTTCATTTTTCATTTTGGGCAAAAGCAAAGTTGGGTGTATTCCAGCTGGACATTGGCTTGGAACTTGGATGTGCATGTGTGGGCCATTGTATTTCCCCCTCCACAACTGCAAAAAGGATAATGCACGGGCAACCTTCATTTGGACGGAGTGAAGTTGGCTTCATACACTGTAAATTGACTTCTTCTAGGAGTGAGTTCCTTTTGCCTCTGTCCAAGAAGGAGGCGAATGCAAACTCGCCAACACACACACAGACACAGATTGCACAGAAACTCATTCATATGCATGCAGTGTAATGGAGTTGTGGAGAACCATTTTGTTTGATGTTCATAAGAAAATTTTCCATTTAACCAAACGTGTTTACGCTTTTGGTCGTCCTCAATCCTCATCGTCTCCCGCTCTCCGGCCAGATCATCATTGGCGTCCTCGGAGGAGTAGGTATACGATTGTCGTCAGTGTGTCCCTGTCCATGGGATATGTATCTATACTGGCATAATTGTCGATTGTCATATGCGACTGTGGGCGACTCGTTGCAGTCCAGCTGTTACTGTTGCTGCTTCTGATGATGCTGCCATCGTCAAGTCGATTCACGGCAGCTGAGAGCTCCCAAGTCGAGCCGAATTAGTATGCAAGAAGTTTTCCTTTTTAACATTTATATGTTTGCAGCGTCAATGGAGCTGCTGCACTGGCAGCACAAATTCTTCTTCAATCTTTGGCACGCACCCAGTCAAACAAGCACACACACTCATACACACTCACGCTGAGTCCTTGCCTAATAACTTTGCAAATTGATATTTCATGTGAATTAAGCCAAGATGGGATTAAGTCCGTTTAGCTTTAGTTGATAAAGTTTTTGGAGACCGAGAAAGTGAGTGAGTGGATTTATCAGCATTGGACAAGCAAGCATCGAGTCTCATCTCATCAGGAGCACGAAAAGTTTCCTCTCCAGCCATTTTACAGATGCTTCTCACATGAGTTTCTACGAGTAGTAGATGCATGCATACGAGTGAATGGCAAAGTGCACAGCAGGAGTGGGCTGCTTTCTCAACGAGCTATTATCTTACCTAACTCTGGGTTCTTCAGGAGAGACTTTACAACTTTGACTGATGGGAGGAAGATGTGGACTAACAATCTTTAAAGCTAATTCCGAACTTCTGGAATTAATTAAATATTCTCCTTCTTTTGTAGTTTAATGTGCTTAAAAGAGCCACCCCCGACGATGACGATGAGGACGACGTCGCTGCTGTGTATCTTTGGGGGGATACGGAATAGATTTTAGTTTTTCCGATCTTACTATAATCCTTTGTGCAAGCAACACTAGGACTTAAGACTTCCATAAGAGGAATAGCCCGATGAAAAATAGTAACTGCAAAGGGTGGAACTTGCTTAATAAGTGTCACGCTGTTAAGTTGCTGAGTGAAGAAGTGACAAAGATCAAGGTTATCACTGGAAGTGTTGTTTGGCGTGCGTGGTTATGCAGTCAATTAGGGAGGTTTAGCCATAGTCCGGGATGGATTGGTAAAATATCATACTAAAGTTTTGGCCACGATATGAACCTCAAAAATTTGCTGGGAAACTTTGATTTTGAAATCTATTAAACTATTCAAGAGCCAGAGATTTGCAATAAACTGCAAATGATTTCAGACCTCCACCTAAACCTCTAATTTTTAGCTCCTGTTAGTGATGGAGGAATTTTGTAAAACCAGAAAGCTTCCCTAATAGGTGCAGATTATATGAGTGAAAACCAGATCCAAATCTGTTTAGCTATATCTACTTCAGATCAAAGCGGACATACAGAAAGATGTATTCTGGGTACATCCCTTTATAATTTGCAGGGATCATGACTTATGGGTAATTTTTCCCGGGAAGTTTTGGGTGATGCAACTCTTATATTATACTGATTTCAGTATATTGTTTCACGCAATATTGCTATTATTAGTATACATACTTTCAAATTATAAGTACAGGGTAGGAATGCCAAATTAAGCCATAAAATGAATCAGCTCGGCGTCGGTGAGTTGTCCTCGCAAACAACCTTATTCTCAGTGTCCCTTCTATCTAATACCTAGGAGCCCAAAATATAAAATTCATACTTCCTGCTAAAATCATTAAGAGTATGCAACGAATTTTCGAAACATGTATCGTTCTAATGTTGGATAAATTTAAGCAGTAAACTTCTACCATTTCATCTTTAAGTTGGTGATGTGTTCCTGTTTTTTTTTTTTTTTTTCCTTATTATAATTCTCTCGAAGAAGAATCATTGATAAATTAGTGAAATGACAGAGCGCCTTTAATGATAGTGCACTTTAAATGACAGGCACCTTTGATTAACGACTTCGATTGATGCATTTCACTTCACTTCCTCTGTAGGGAGCTCAACTCATCGTTACCAACAATGTAATTTCCACTCGCACCCGCCCACTATGGCCCACCCCATTCAGCACTCGTTTCCTGTTACTTCGTGCTCTTGCATGCATGAATTGCTACATCACATGAGAAATGGGGCGAACTACGGATGTGCGAATTATAATTTATCCTGATGTAACATCCTTTGGAGTGTGTTAAACTTTCAACTAATCGATGCTTTAGAGATGGGTTTTTCTTTTTATTTTTTGTGTCTTGGAGTCTTTTCCTTATACGATTATACATGAGTGATCGATTTGAGTGTTTAGATATTTTGACAGCTGTCAGTAGGAATAGCTACATTTGTTTCAAAAAATTACAAGCAATTTTAAAATCTCCTTACGATTTTAACTTGGTATCTCTCTTGTGGAGATATTGAGCGATTTATGAGTCAATAGAAATAAAATTTATCAAAATTTTCTTTATTTTTAACTATTTATAACTAAATAGTGTGCAAACCAACCGATTGGGCTCCACTTTGCACAGCAGTGGCTGTCGGTTAGCCGTTCTCTCTTGGCCAAATTTTCCATATAAAAATATCATCAAAATATTTACCTAATCTTCATAGGCTAAAAATTAAAGTAAGAACACAACCTTGTAGTTTTAATGAAAATGATTCTTTGTTTGTATAGCGTAGCAGGGTGACCCTTTTCAAACTAAAAAAGCTCCAAAATTGTAAGACATTCTGGGAGAGTCTCAAAAAAGGGTCAAATTGCAACTTTAGTCGCACAACGGTCACGCTATTCAGTTCGATTTCCTCAATAACACCTGTTTCGTTTAAGTGATGTATAAAAGCTAGAAGTGAACGAAGTAACTCTTATTCTAAAACGAGAAATACACTTTTGTTTCCCTATTTGTGATCTTTCGACTTACAGCAGAGTTTGGTATCAACCACCATAAACCTTTATTTACACTCTCTGCCTAAGAAGTCCACTTTACTACAATTGATTTCAGAGAGGCTTTTGAGAACTCAATACCAAGTTCCAATTATTTTGTGGAAGGGCCATATCCTGGTTGGTTGGTTTAAGTGGCTCGTTACCTAACGTGGCGACATCACACGCGTTCTGGCTAAGAGGTTGTTTTTTCTGGCATCATTATAGGCCAGATCTTCCTTGAAATGGCACAGTTCGTCAGGTTCATCCATCTAGTCTCAGCCCTTGAGGTGAAATGCAGGAGGATTTCTCTCTTTACGTATCCCAGCGGAGGGAAGACTTCATCTGCATGAGACACGCACAGAGCAGAGCCACGTCTGGCAAGTTCATCGGCTTTCTCATTCCCCTCAATGTTTCTATAGACGGGAACCCAGACGAGAGTGGTTTCAAACTGATGACAAGACCTGGTCAGTGTCTACCTGCATTTCACAACAACTTTGGACGTTGACTTCGTTGAACCAACCGCTTTAAACGCGGCCTGACTCTCGACGAAGATGCCTATTTTTTTTCTCTGTGACACTGTGCTAAGAAGCAGTCTATACACGCCTCCTTAATTGCAAGTACTTCTGCTTGAAAGACGCTGGCTGCGTTGGGAAGCCGAAGAGTTTTAGAGATGTCTAACTGCGTTGAGAAAATGCCCGCTCCTACTCCACAGTTCATTTTGGTTGTTTTCGTATTTTATTAGCAAGGAAGGTTACAATCGTAAAAATCTGAGAAGCGATGCTAAATAAAAGAAACGATTAATAAAATATAGGAATAGTGTTAAATAAAATCCGCTTTTGGACTCAATAGTTTAGCAAACGTCTATTTTACTCCAAGTATGCATTTTGGTTTGGTTACCGACTCCCGGTAAACTACAGAAAAACAATTTTTTCAAAAAACAATTGAACGATAATGCATGCAAAGAAAAACTGAGTTTGATATTAATTTAGAAATGAGTTTTTGTTACAATCGTATGGACCGTTTTCGAGATATGTCCACATCTCAAAAGTAATGTTATTCTATTTATTAGCGAAAATCTGAGCATGCAGTCATGTTAATCGAAACATTTGGAGCCGTTTTCGAACAAATGAAACTGGTATGAACATTTTATATGGGAAGTACTATTAATTTTGAGGTTGCCTTGCAAAAAATCCGAACTGTAGACACCCAAACTCCAAATCCGAAGTTTGAACCAAATCGGAGCAGCCGTTTAGGCTGTAGGGCTCGTGACATACGGAAAGACAGCCACACGGATAAATTTTTGCGACTCACTTTTTTGAGTTCCTCTATCATGGTAAGGTCAGAATTGAAAAACATCGAGTTCGAAGTTTTGTACGAATACAATAGATATATATATATCTTTCGAGAAAGTTAAAAAATTGTAGAAAACAAGCCGTGGAATGGTTTTTGAGCCTTGTCGATTGTATGTATCTAAGGTAGTCTGCTTTCTTTAGCGCTAACCCTTGCAACTTACCATGCCCATAATTCTATTTACCGATTATGAACCGAAAGGCCAACCTTCAGTTTTGTATTTGAACCGCTGCACTCTCCAACCTCATTCACCATTTCGCTCTAGCTGAGTCAAAGTGATAAACCTTCCATGGAAATGTGAATGGAAATCTTAGACTTACTTTTAAAAAAAAACTTAGATATCAATTCATCAGCCTCGAATGCACCGTGTTGAAACTACTGTATGCGCAATGACTTTGAAGCAAGCTCTCATTTTTAGCCCAGATAATGTTGAACTCAGGAAGTTATTCATTCGGTCCTTGGTACCCGTCTCTCATATAGTCTGACCTATCTATAGATACCTACTGCAGATGGTCATCTTTCTTCTATTTCTAAATTCCGCCCAATCCAACATGACCACCTTTGATTTATGAAGTACCTTGTTTTAACAGCCTAAGCGTTTTTCTTTTTCTTACGGCATATATTCCTATAACGGCCTTTAATTTGGGTTGTCAAGTTTTTTGAATGGGTTCGACGAGCTACCCATTTGCGAGTTATGCAACATTTTTGAGGTTCTACTAGCTCTGCACTTGTTTTTTATATTTTAAGGGGATACGATCCACAACATAAGTTTTATAATTTTTCAACCAAATTTCTGAGCAGAGCTTAACATAAGCTCTTTTTAAGCCTCGAAATTAGCAGATCGTAAACCGTAAACAACTCACAACTAAAAATCATTTTCCACACTTATTTGATGGGCTGATATTATTTTTAAATGCTCTGAATTTATTTTGTTTCTTAATTAATGCGATCGAAATTTGTAGCCAAACAAATTTACTCAGAAGTTGCACGACTAGTGTTTCACGGCTGATTGAAACGTCAAGCGAAAACTGGTTGGTGTTCGGTGTGAATGCATAGACGAGTTTTCGATGAAAACACGGTTTTCGGTGCGGTGTGAAAATGGTATTACATTCGTCCCAAAAATGAAAAACTAACACAAAACGAATGTTTTTGAGAAGCTAGGCCTAGGGTGCCTACGGACCTGTTTCACCAACTATTTATTTTATTCTTTTTTTAAACCTGCTTAGGTCAATTGCGAATTGCACCAAGGCAAGCTTCTGATGAAGGTTTTGCCATTTATTTTAGCTCCACAATATTTGTTATCAGTGATCTTAGTCTTACCATTATTGTGTTTATATTGATCTTATTAGATAACTGACTTTATTTGTTTCAGCTACTCATACGTCTTCTGTTTCGTGAGAATATTCAATTTTAAGAGTGTCACGAAGTTCTTATACAACAAAAAAAAAGAAAGATAGACCTCAGCAAAACAAAAAAAACAATTAATGGTCATTTGTTGTACAGCGAAAACGAAAAAGAAGGAGAAAAACATGCATCCGAATCAGCAGCCACAGTGCCACCACCAGAGGACATAGGAAACCACATTTTGTTTTGTTGTGCTGCAAGGTGAATAGTGTCGCCACATTCGCTTTTATGGTTTCGCAAATTGCAGCATTTATTTTCAAGATGAATGGATGCCGTTTACTCGCGCCTATTAGTGGTCAAAAAATGTACACACTCGCATCCTCGCAATGTATATAAATACACAGACGTAGAGAATGACACTCTCGAAACAGATGGGTAGGACGAAAAAAAGAAACAAGTTGCTTTATGTCCTGCATTTTGTGTGTGCCTGTGCCATTCGTTTGACCACAATAACCGAAAGGGATCTTGCGAGCATACCATTTGAGAAAAGCCATACTTCACTTCCGTGAGTCCTTTATATGTGGTGCCCAGGCAGCCGCATTGGTCTCGCATAGAATCGCATTTCATTGCACACCATTTAACGAATAAAACTACCGATCCCCCTGTACCGAAAGAAGACCCAACGGTCGGAAGTAATTACAAAATTTAGACAATTTATGTCTTTTAATACCAAAGAGCAAAGTGCACTTCTATGTAATGCGTATAAGTGCTGGCTGTGTAATCTTGATTCGTCACTTGGATGCTTGTATGCAGCACAAATAAAGAAAGCCTCTAAAATATGGCCAAAGGAAATGGATTCGAACACTAAAAGGATCGGACTAAGCAAAATTCATGATGTGTTGCTACATCTCTCACCTTTGTGATTCAGAGGGCTTCTAGAAGAGCCCTTGTCGAGAAGTTTTAACGACATGCATACTTCCCTTGAATATAGAATCATTAGACGCAAATTTGAATTCTAATTACGCTGCACATATCCTTTGCAGCAGTTGGCCTTCCAACATAGCGACACACTCCACCTGCTGCCCTGTGTGAAACAAGAGCTCGAGTGCTGAATGCTCCACACATTCACTCATAAGTAGTGAAATATTAAGACAGTCGCAACCGGATAAAGCGAGCTTATCGATACCTCGCAATGTTATTGTTCGATTGGCTTTTGAAATTCGAGGTACTCTCAGCATTTCGTTTGTCTTCTGTGACAAATATCCGGGGCTTACATAAGGATTCAGTTCAATATACCAATACGACTGTGCAAATTCCTACCACTTAATCGGATGTATGCAGTATGCAAGGTGGAGGTGCCTTGTGCTCTGTGTCATCGATAGAGATTGTCTACTAGCGAATTGTCCTTTTGAGCGTTGTGTGCGATGGGCAGGCGGCGTTTATACGGTGCTCAAATGGATTCTTAATGGAGTAGGTATCTTGGTTGATGTCAGTGCAGTTTGCGAAACTCATTTACTTTTTATTGGGTAACTATCTACTTTCTGGAGAAAATGTAGGGTAGGGTAGGTACTTTCGACGATGGGGCACTTTTGACTTTCGCTTTTACAGAAAGGCGTTTAATTTTTAAATAAAATGTTTGATGAAAACTCGTGCCACAATGTTCTCTTAGATCGTACACGAACTATGACAGTTCTTCTTTATTAGTTGTGGTGGTTAGACCGGTTTTGGTAGGGCTCTGAAGCTCAACAGTGACCTTAAGGGTATTACTCACTGGTCCGAAAAAAATAAACTGCTATAAAACCCTAAAAAATCTCAATGCATAATTATTTATGAAACTAAACTCGACATTAGCTATTTTCCTATCTTGAATCTCGGCAATTCTGTTCTACAATATGTGGAGAAAGTTAAGAATTTGGGGACCTGGTTTAACACTAGCCTTAGCTGGGACCTTCACATTCGGTCAATAATTGGTAAGATATATGGTTGCCTACGAGCTCTTTCACCTTCTAAACACTTCACACCCCAACATGTTAGGCTCAACCTAGCGATAGCCCTTATTATTCCGTTTATTACGTATGGGTGCCAGATTTTCTGTTGCCATAACGCTGAAACGAAACGAAACCTGACTGTAGCCTTCAACTTTCTCATTAGAAAACTGCGAGGAACCAGGCAATTTGAGAGGGCAGCATTTAGATTGGCTGATAAATAAATAAATTATTCTTAAGCAGATCTCATCGTATTTAGAAAGCTTCTCTTTCGTTCGATCAGAATGTAATGTTAGTTTTAATGATTATTCTCAAAATGAAGTATTGTTTTATATTAACTTTTACAATTTTAAAGGCTTATGTAAAAGATTTCAAAGAAATCAATAAATGAAATGAGAAATGAATTCGTTCTGAGATGTTTTACAATTTTTCCTGTACACGAGGTAAGTCATATTTAATTATTTCTTATGGGAATTCTTTGGTTGTGAGTGTCAAACGTTTGGGTTCATAATATATTTTAGTATATTTATGACATTTAATTGAATTTTTTTATAAGTGTTGTGAAAAACAATAACAATTGGGCTGCTGGATCGTCAAGATATTCAAACCTTATCTTTTTCAAGGACGTTAAAAAGAACGTGCAATGATTTGTTTCTTTAACAAATCATTTCATTTTACATTTACTAAAGAATTTTTTTCTTGTGATCTCAAAACTTGTATTTGATTAAAAATTGTTTTTTTTTATTATTTAATTTAATTTTATTTTAAATATAAATTTCTGATCTCAAATAATTTTGATGCTTATAGATTTAAGATTTGCTTAACTATTCGAATAAAAACAGTACGCTCCGACTTATTGATTCTTAATACATTATTTCATCTGAATTTTTGTGGAAAGTGCCCCTCCCGAATGACGATTACAATCCACCATGGGACAGATTCTCCTTTTTAGGGCAGTTTTAATATTTTTTTCTTTAAATGATCAGGGTGGAGCTAACTTTTAAGAAACTATGCATTTGTATAGTCAATAAAAAAAAAATTTCAAATATTTATTTGCGACAGAAGTTATTACAGATCTGCGAAAAAAGTGTTGAATCTGCCCCACCCTACATACTCATATTCTTTATCAATCCACTATTTTGTTACATGAGTGTTTTGTAGGCCGGCCGTGTATTGTTAGTGCATAGGTACTCATTATGGAATTTGTAGGTCTTAGTCTATACAATCAATCAGAAAGCAAAAGAAGCTGTCAGGCTACGATTGCAAGTGTCCTTTTTCGTGTCAATTTCGACATGCTGACGCCACAAAAATTCGGCCATTCGTTGGCCATTCGTGTGTCTTTCGTGAGATTGCGCTGCGGCAGCCCGCTTGACAGGCGATCACAAGTAGTGACAATTTAAGGCCAAATGTTTCCGTCATAATGATCTCGGCATACCAAAATTTGACATGAAAAATGGCAAAAATAGCTTCAGGATTAGAAAATTATGTAGTACGAAGAAAAAGTATATTATTTCATAAAAATAAAATCTATTCGGTTTCTTATCTTCGACTGGATTTTCACGCAGCTAGAGTAGTAAACAGTAGGTCTATTAATGGTAAAATGGGAGACCCAAATGAACACAAATTAGCTTTCAGTTAAGCTTTGTGTAATACTTACTTACTTTTTGTGTTCTCCTTTCTTTCCTGAATCATTAGAAAGGTGTTGACAAATGAATTTCCTCTAAATAAACACTTCAGTTTTTATTATTAAACATTATTTAAAGTAAGCACAACATTTTAAAGTGGAAAATGAACATACTTTCAGAAACTTTAAAAAAAAAAACTAGCCAAAAAAAAAGAAAAAAAAGGTAATTATTAAATTAATACTAAAATATGATATGAGAAAAATTTAAAAATCAAATTAAGCAATTAATTGGTCGTCGCTGGGAAAATCGATGCCAATTTTGTAAAAATAAAACCTAAAGATTACTCTATACTGGTTTAAGGAAAGGCTGTTTGCTTTGATCGACAAAATACAAAGTAATTCTATTTGGTAAACTTAAGAAGACGAAGATGAACAGGTTAAGCTTTTAAAGTTCACGATACTGAAGTTAACTTGTAGTTGAGTGCGGAGTGCGGCCACAATATCGGACCCATCGCCATCCCAAGAAGAAAGAAAAAAGCTTGTAGTTAACTCAACCAAGTTTCAGGAAATCCCCTTTGAATACAATTTTATATATTCCCAGTAAAAATTAAATTTGAGTTCCCAAGTCTCTCAAGGGCCACAACAGTCATACAAGCCATTTCAAACGAACGCAAACAGTTTTCATTGCCGACCGCTCTCGGTTATATAGATCAAAAGCCATTCCGAATTGCACTTACTTAACTCATAATCGGAATTCCGAAAATTTCATCTGAAATTTTCTGCAAACATCTTTGGAATCTGGGAATGAATGAAATTTCCTTTCACCAAGAGCGTTGCAACTGTTTGCAAAGGTTGTGTGAAGACATCAAAGTCCATATGGAAAAAAAAAAAACCAAGAAGGGTCCCTCAATTAAGCTGTAACTTTACGTTGTGCACAGAAAAGAAAGTATCCTGACAACTCGCATTCCTTAACTCTTCCAGGAAGCCAATGCAGATATAGCGGGGGAGAATTTTACAAAAGGCTATCTTCAGTATGCGAACGGAATGTTTACCAAGGACAAATCCATAGGATTCTATAAAGTGGCCAGAGCCATAATCCTTCTTTAAATAAAATTTCCCAACCATTCCATCCTCCAGTTTTAACATTTTTATACACTTTTAGTCACCACCACCAATGTTTTGGCACACGGGGAATGGGCAAATGGGCGCATCAACCGTGCCGGCTCCATGATCGTGGGACAAGGGAAATATTTAAATTCAATATGCAGGAATTTGTGTGTGTATTGCCTGCTCCCCGGAGAACTGGTGGATGCTGCTGTAGCAGAGGACGTCGACGACGACGGAAGAATATAGAATCTCGAAACCAATGATTGTCACTCAACTTTTCAACTTTTTGACCCCATTCAGGGAGGGAGGGGGGTGGAGGGTTGAAATTATGTTCGTTAGCATTTGGCTTAAGCTCGTTCGTCATGTGCACATTAAATGAAAGGATATTGTGAGAGCGAGTAGAAAGGGAACGGGCGCTGTGGGATTTGGTGTGCGGTACACGCTGAATCTGAATGGAGGTGGTTTTAGTTTTTACTTTCGCAATGGAGAATGAATGATACCTTATTTTGAATGAGGTCGCATGCATTGCACTCGCAATTGAAATTTTATGAATGGACGACAAGTCGTGCTACACTCTGGCGTGATTGGAAAGTTTTTTCCAGTTTTTTGTCGTACCTACTGTTTTTATCGGTACAAAGGTAGAGGGGCTATTCTCGTGGTTAAGTGGGTGGAGTTGCATTGACTTTAGACCTTTGGTACTGGATGAGATCACAGCGATTTGAAATGGATTTAAGGAAATATGAGTGGCGGAAAAATGGATCTACCCCCAGGAGTTCAGAGAAGTTTTTTTTAATCTATTTCTCAGTCGGATGGTCCAAGGTCTTTTTTGAGTAACGTATTATTTATTCTCATAAGGATCAGGGAGTAGAAATCTTACCTTGCAAGATGAAAGCTGTAGAAATCTGCTGATTCTTAAGCCAAGATGTATCAGATTCTAACAGGCTAAGGGAGATTTTTTCGCGGAACTGGCCGTCTAGCCTAACATCGCTGGAACCATGGCCTTATACTTATTCAGCGAATTCATGTTTGCCAAATTTTCGTTTGCCCTAGTCGCTTTTGCTTAATGATGGTGTGACACAATGTAAAGGGACTTAGTGTCCATGCGCGTTATTTCTGTCTGAAACGGACATTATACCCATGGAAATAGTGTCTTATTAACAAACAGACATAATGTCCAATCTGAAACTGTCACAAGGTCCATGAAAACACTATGACCGGATCAAAGTCTAATTGGATAGAACTGCCGCAAAATTGTAATGATTCAATGCATTTCCTCAAAAAAATACGAAGAGGTCATAAACCTGACGTTGTGTTCAAAACAGAATGCCACGAAGCATTTATCAAAATGAGTTCAGATTTTTGTTTAAGAAACACGTGACATGGTTCTTTAAAAAACACAGTTTTTTAATAAAAATGTGCCCAGTCACCAAGCAAAATCAAACCAAAACATTGCTGACTGCGTCTTGTTCGATTTCAGTAAAACCTATTTATAAACAATCTCCCTACAAACATTTCACATTGCCAAAGAGAGCTTGAAAATTGCTTCTTCAAATTACGGCTGTGAGATTTTTTATTTGGACTTTTCTGATGAATTAATTATCTCCACCATCAGTAGGAATGACAATAAGGGGCCCGTTCAGATTACGATCTCATTTAATCTTTGGCTTCCTGACTCTAAAGAAAAAAAAAAAAGAAAAATAAAAGCGTTTAAATTGAGAACATTTCCTTTCAGTTTTCTCGACTTTTTCATTCCTAAAAGCAGTCATAAATAAGAAAGAAAAACCTACAATAAAAACAAAGGCAAAAAAAAGAAAATCGTTCATCTCATCGACGAAGCAATGATTTACTGTGAGAAATATGGCACCGTATTGATTGTACCAGAAATTGAAAAGGAGAGCGAAAATGTTAAATCGCAAGAAAAATTCACCTTGGAATTTCAGGCCATTTGCTTCGCTAGGATTCTCCAAGCTCCCCGCCCAAAACCATCAATATTCTCCACAATTTGCACCTGCAGAGACAAATTCACTCCATCTAAGAAGGAATGTATGGATAAAAAGAAATAGTCGATTTTCTTTTTTTTATGGACAAAACTTTATCCTACAGCCATGTCCACTGTGCACAGGAAGAGAAAAGGAAATAAAGACTAGGCGCGCCATAGGGATTTAGTTTTTTATTCTCTTTGGAAATCATCGGCAAATAGCGATATTTATTTATTCAATTACGTAATAAAGTATAATGGAAATCAGAAATCTTTTCCCATGAATTTACTACCTACAATCAAAAACAGTGGAGCCAAAAAGTAACGCAATAATGATAGTTAAATTATTTTGAATTGTTCATGGCAATGGATTGTATGCGAAACCCACTCCTTGATCGACGCGTACCTGCTTAAAATACAGTAGAGGGCATTGCAGGAGGTGCAAGGAGTAATGCAGTTATTTTGTTTTTTTAATAGGTACCTATGTGACCATTTTTTGTCAAATTCAAATTACTGAGCATATTATACAAACAAATTTAAATTTGGCTGTAAAGTTGTGAGTTTTTGCATGATTGCGACATTAAAAAGAAAAGGAAAAAGAAAAAAAAAAGCCATAGATACAAACAACGGTAGGTTTCTGACTGCCCCTAATAGTCTAATCATTCGTCGATTCGACGAACAATACTAAAATATATATCTCTTTTGTGTTCACCTTTCTTTCCTGAAACATTAGATAGGTGTTGATAAATGAAAAACGGGATTCTTACTAAGTAAATACTTCAGTTTTTATTATTAAACTGGGCTCTGGGCTCATCGCGTAATTTATGAAACGATCGTCGTCGAGATGAATGAGAAAAACGATATCGCCTTTTACGGCTAAAGTCCTTGTCCTTTTGAATCTTGTAACTTAAAAGTTCCATTCAAATCGGACAGGTTCTAAGTTAAAAAATATCTTAGACGTCTGTCAATTTGTTTAGTAATAACCGTAATACGCAACTGCCTCACTGCTCCAAAGTTGAAACACAAAACCAATCTATGTGAAACATTAACTTCCAATAATTCAAAATTTCTCTTTTAATGAGAATCGTCTTAAGTTAGATTTCGTATGCTGCTCTTTAACCGCTTTTTAGAAACCTCCTTACAAAGGTTCCCGTCGCCATTAAAAGGGCTACTCTTAATTTCTTTCATATCTTCTAACCTCAAAAGCAGTGATGCGTTTCCATTTTAAAGTGCAGAAGACCAGTGATAGTGTGGCCCGAAAATCTTAGTTATTTATTTTAACAACACTAAGCCTTGGTTTGCCATGAAACCATTAAGCAATCTGTCGAAGACGACCACTTGTAGCTAGGAGACATGTTTTGTGTAGATATCGTGCTTATAATAATACATTAAACACTTCCAAAGACAGAGAAGGGAACTTAGGAAGCACCCAATTGAATAGTTTCACAATTATTGCACCAGGAAAGAGATCTGTAAGAGTTATAAGAATACACTGAAGCTGCAAACCCTGGAACGTGAGCCGCTACCTTAATAAATAAAGTAAATAGTCGGTGCAACTGGTCCGTGTACCCTTGGTCTAGCTTCTGAAAATCATTCGTTTCATGTTTTAACTTTTAGACATTTGAAAGAGTCCTACAATTTGACGTCGAGTCGAACCAGCAATTTAAAAAGCCTTCTACGCCAGATAAACTACTTTCGATGTTTGCCGAGAAGTGGCGCTGAGGAAAGACTCTTGAGATGTTATTTGTGTTTTAGCGGGGATCGAACCGGAGACCCTAGCTCAGTAAGAGACACGATAAAGAAAATTGTTTAGTCGATCCAAGTTTGGTCCCGCTAATTTACAGGAATCTCTTCAGTAGACTGTTGAATATTAGCTAGTTGATGAGGTACAGACCATGCATTGAGAAACTGGTCTCAACTAAAATGGAACCCGAAGAATGAACTGTCAACATCGCGTGTTCAATCTTTTTAAAAAGCGACCACAATCCGTAAGCCCGCAATGACTTGTAAGTTCTTTGGATTGGTCACATAAAAGCAAGAGACGCTATTGACCTTAGTCACGGCTTTGAAGAATTGCAGTGATGCCAAGTAGCCACCTATCGTTGTCTAGTCGCATTAAAAGCCTTTTTTATAAGAATCCTTGTCTTCATTCCAGCACCACTTGTCCTATTAAGTAGGTTCACACTTTGTCGACTCTGGCTTATTTAGATTTATTTTTCAATATTGTAATTTTGTTTCCCTATTTTTAAGCAAAAGTAATTGTAAGTTTGTATTTTTTTTTTCTTGTAAAAATGTAAAAAATGCATGAATTCTAAAATTTTGCTTGGGGAGTTTGTGAAGGTCTAGGATCTCTTTTAGTTTAATTTCTAAAAGTAGCAAGTAGCTTGCTCTTCAGTCCAATAAGGCAGATCGTCGCTTTAAAGTTAAAACCACATCTTAACTTTGTTTACTATTTATTAGAGCTTCTCAATTAGCCGTTTGGAATCGGCATAAAATTGTAGATCCCTTCCATTCGTTCCAAAAATGAAGCTCACACAAAACGAATGGTTGTGAGAAGCTAGGCCTTGGGTCCCTACGGACCTGTTGCGCCAACTATGTATATATACACATGGCGAAACACTTTTAAAGTAGTATCAAGCCTCCTCTAAGAAAAAACTTTGAATATAGGCAATCGTCCCATTTGTAAGTTTTGTTTAATATTCACAACCAGTTTTTTTTTAGCCACACTGTTAGTACCTTGTTATCCACTGGGGAGTAGATGACTTCTTCACCGCCGCCCCTTTGTCAGAAGTTAATAAAAATGAGGACAAAGTCATCAATTAATTCAAGCAGACATCCTCTGGCCCTTCCTGCCATAACACCTTGGCGTATGCTTCCGTTTCATTATAAAAGCGAACTCTGAACTTTTGCATGTATAGGTATATCCTATACACCTTTGCCCCAAGTGCTGGTCCTGGTGCCTGATGCCGTTAAATGCTTTCCTTTCCTCCTTCTTTAATTTTATTTCGGACGTTTCTCGTTTTTTTCGCTTTTCGCTTTATTTCGTTTCGCCTGTGAAAATTATCCTCAGCCATTGACACATATTGGCCACCATATGCATTCGATGGTCGATTTTTGCCATCATCGCCATGCATGTGATCATCAGTACGGCGCAAGCGGCATTAACAAGAAATTGAACGTTTGCGATATCTTGACTTAACGTTTCATAGCAGCCAATTCTGTGCTGCCTGCAATTGGCCCGTATGCGGCAGATAAATTGTCAGATGGAATTTGAAGATGTTGTATAAGAAACCGACCCTACCTCACGATACTGAACACAGTCGAGCTGTTCAAACACATTCACCACCATTGGCAGTTTGAATGGTGCGCCTGTTTGGGGGCTTTAAGCAGCAGCAGTAGAAGAGTGCTGAGCGTATTGTTTGCTCTTATACTGTACTGGATATATATGGCCAGGAGCAGCAGCAGCAGTATCGGTGCCATTTCAAGGAGGAGATTTCGCTCATGTCTACTTGGAATCCGGTGTATTTTATTGCTTAATTTTCTCCCAAGGATTCAAACATAAACTCGGGGTGTTCGCTTATACGTGTGCGTTCTTGTACAGTTATGAGTGTATGTGCATCGTTTTGTATATAGGTAAACAATAGATTTATTTGAGATCTAGTTTGGAGAGTAGACGACACGTTTTCAGGAATTATCCTTGAGATATTGCAATTGCGGACAAATGATTTTGGTTATGGATACGTTGAGCATGCATCGAGGAACAACAACGAGTACGAGTACCTATAGTATATATTTATATGCAAGTACGCAGTACGAGTATGTAGGTAATTGTATGGGTACAATTTTGTTTATGGACTTTCTTAGAAAAGTGATTTTCGGAAATTATAGTGCTCTCCTTCGGTAACTACTAATTGAAATGTATAAAGACGAACTAAATACAAAATGCATGCAGTACGTGCGACTTTATGAAATAAATCCATGAGTTACGGATATAATACTGGTCTCGGAGGAGATGATGAAATATAGCACTTGGTATGAAGTTCTTAAATCGAATTGTTTGTGTTGCAGTGAGAGGGTTGCTGACTCATTGTTCAGAGGCAGGGGGAAACGGCAGAACAGTGCGTAGTAAAACGGTTTGGGAACTATTTTCGCATCAACTGCTGGGCGTAGTTTGTTGAGTGGTAGTAAACGTGTACGGCATAGCGACCTCTTTTTGTTTTCATTTTGTTAGTTTGTCATACGTTCCGAATTCCGATACATAATTCTTTCTTCCTCTGATTGTAACTTTCCCTCTGGCTTCTTCTATTTATTTTGCTCTTTTTCTACATCTGTTCATCTGCTTCCTGTTCTTCCTCGCCTACCTGTTGTTCTTAATCTTCTACTTCCAGTTGTTGTTCTTCTTCTATCTTCTTCTTCTTCCACTACTATATGAGTATAAGTAGCAGCGTTGCTACAAAGTGCCCGATCGGGCCTTTTGGCCCCCTGTTTTTAATTTTGGCCCTTTGCCCGGTCTAGTTAGAAATGGTCTCCAAACCTTTATTTTAGAAGATTTAACATCATATCTTATATCATACATACATTGTTCTTAATAATTAAAAAGATTACTATTTTGATTTTCTTAATTATGCTTTATTAAATAAAAGCTTTCAAAGTGAAGCAATAAAAATACATTTGTTGGTGAGTGAAGTCAATAAAAAATAGAAAATTATTAAAAAATACTTTTTTGGAAGCTGATTAAAGAACTTTAAGTAATATTAGTGAAGTCGAATTCAAACCGTTCTGTTTAAGGCCTCTTGATGAGATATATAACGGGTTTGGATTTGATGAACTGTCTGAAAATTTGAGTGAAAACGAGAAAGAACATTTCTTAACGTCAGTTCAATATATTATATAGAACTTTGTAAACAGTTAAAAAGGAGATTAAATTCGTGTGACAGTTTGTTAACAGCTTTTCAAATTTAAGATGTTCATTATTTTAAGAATAAATAAGTGATGATCTTAGATTGATTTCTGATCATTTGGCAACTCTGTTAGTTAAATTTCCAAACTTATTCAGTTGCTCTTAAAATATTATTTTTATTAAGTGGCTAAAAGCCGAAAGATCTCTGTGAATTATTAAAAAATGTAATACATTTCTGATTTTTTTGTTTTGTTTCTTTTTTAAGCTAAATGGAAGATATTTAATGCATTAAATAAATAGTAAAAATAAATACAAATATTAATAAATTGTAGTTTAATTTTTGAAGAAAGGACTTTTATGTAAAATATTCGGCGACATCTTTTGTCAAATGGTCCGCATAAAAATTCGAAATGGCCCTCACTGCTTTTATCTTTGTGGCAACGCTGCTAAGTAGCTCGTAGCTCTTGTTCTTCTTCCTCTTCTATCTTTATCTATCTCCTTCTATCCCCTTTTCTTCTTCTTCAATGTACTATTTACTATAGGTTTCCATACTCTTCATCCGATCTGATATCCATGAGGCATTGAATATTTTCGGGTCATCTGAGAGAGTTTATAGGATTCTTATAAGTTTTTAGGATAAATGGGGGTGGCACCTCCTATGCAGCATAACTTACTTTCGCTTCCAAAAATAAGGATATATTTTAAAACTTCTGCTTGCAGCCATATTTGTGAAATATTGATAAATAAATGCACATTGGCTGGGCTTCATATTTTCCGAAAATGTTGGCAATGTTCAAGTATGAGGCGTGGCACCTTCAACAAAGTTTTTCAAAAATCATGAAAATTTACAGCAGCTTTAGACTTCGAATTGTTTAAATCGACGCATGTTGTACACGCAGTGATCCCAGATTGAGGGCAAAAGCGCCAATTTTGGGAAGGAAACAAAATTCAAAAAATCTCTGTGAAACTTAAATTGCTTGAAAATAAAAATATATCATTCCAAAGAATGAATTGTTGATATTAAACATGAAAGAAAACAGCCCATCGAACGTCAACGTAAGAATTTTTGTGTATCTGAATGCATTAACTCTTTTTGATATTATTCCTAATAGAAAAGGAAATTTGTATCTAATATGTATATTTTTTGTTATATGCTTATTTTAAGTTTATTATCTAGTGAAAACTGTCACACTTCTTAATTTTCCCACATAATGGGTATAAAAACGCATCTTTTGGCGAATTCAGGGGAAAACTAATACTTTTCTACTGATTCAAAAAGGGTACAACAGTGTTCGATGTCTGGGAACACTGTGTATATGAATTATGAGAATTTTTTAAGATGTGAAATGGTTTGGTAAAAGGGGATATGGCGTATTTTATTTATATTTTTTTCTTCGCTCTCATTGGAACTACCTTCCGAAATTTCGAACATTTGTATATGTTGGCTAAACAAAAAACTTCAACAAGTTATGGGCGGTTCTGCACAATGGGGCGTGATACCTCTGATAAATCAAAGTCATTTAAAATGCTACAAGTATGGAAATTGCTAGTAGACTTGAAGAGATTAAGATCATGAAAGTATATATTTTAAATAGTAAGTAACTCAAATACGGGGCTTGAAAACTTTCATAAATCTTAATCATTCATTGAAAATAGCCATCAGAGGTCCAAGATGCGAAATCAGGAACAGGGACCGGGGGAGGATCCAATTCACAGTGGTTTTAAGTATTTTAACTGTAATTATAAGGTCTCACAGATATGTAGGAAACAGAACCGAATTAATAAAACCTGCACCACGCTTCTGGTTTTCCTACGATTTTGGTAAAATTTGTCAGTAAAAATAACTTCAGTAAAAATGAATTGTGTTTCCTTGTTTTAGCGTGTTGAATATTCTCAATCGTAGAGTTGGGAGTCTATTGCCTGGACGATTTGCTCCGACATCCAGAATAATGCTCATGATTTGTTGATCCGGAATCTGCCATGACCTATAAGTATGAATATTCAGATTCTAGATGATGTACAATCAGACTTGGTTTGGTTAGGCTGTTGCAACTGATTGTTCCACAAATACGTTTGGCGCAAAAATTGATGTCCTGTATTTGTTCTGAGTCAATTTATTTTTCCGTAGAGTGTGCATACCTACATCAGATTTCGTTGAACAAGAGCCTGTTGTCCCCGTGCTATATGAAAGTAAATCCCCAGTGATTTACGTCACATAATATTACTGATCCGCTTAAGGTAATTTCTAGTGCTGAACTTGATCGCTCTTTAAAAGTCACGTCTCGCCATTTTCAAAGTGCCTAGACGGTGCTGAAACTGAAAGTTAACTTCTTTGCCGTATGTATGCATATCGTAGGTTTTTTGTAGGTAACGCGAACATAATAAAGTAATTTGTTCGGTAAGTATACTTCAAGATAAATTGCTCATCAAAAAAGAACTGGATGTGACAAATCTGAGAATAATTGAGGGGAACTCTACTGTACTTAGCAAATGAACTTCAGATTGGTATGAAAAATCCCAACAATTGGTTTAGTGAGACACGATTCGCTCACAAATTTATTCTTTCAGATGCGGTCACCATATTGATTAATAATCCTGCGGCTTTTATTTATATTCAACTAAGAGGAAGTCGCCAGCCCATTGGTGTGTGGTGTCTACACGCAGTGGATGTGATATTAACTAAAGAAAACCATTCAAAGTCATTGGAAGCTGTGAACACATACAAAGTGCATCTACATAGTGCCCCAAAGGTGATATCGTCTTCGAAAAAGTCACTACTACCATACCAACGTGGCTGTAGATTCGAAGTTTCCATTGACATACCTGTGGGAAACCAGCTACGTCAACAGAAACCTATACCCCACCAACTAAGCGAAATCCTTTGCACTTTGCGTGCGCACTCATAAAGGATCATATTTGTCCACAGTTATGCTCTTGAATGGAATCAGCAAGCTCATCACGGTACAGGTAAATGTCGAAGACGTCAAGGTGAGTGCACGACGACGCGTGTTCCGTAGGTATAACCCATCATCAATTCAGCTGAGATTCATTGGAATTTCAATACCCAAAGACACGGCATAGTCGTCTCTTACCTCATATATGGTGTCAATAGATTTTCTTGGTTTCTATTTCTATTCAGTATCCTTCAGCAGGATGGGAATAAGACGAAACAGGATATAGTGACGATCCCCCAACGGAAGGGGGTGAAATGCGAAATAAAAGCGTCATCACTTTGAAACTTATTCAATTTTAACTAAGCTGTAAGCTTCTCCTGTGCATAATAAGAAAAGTTCCTTTTTTCCCATCCTTGCCTCGCATTATACCTACCTACCTCTTTGAGAGGTGTTTTATTTTTTTTTCTTCAGATTTTTTTTCTTGCTTTTTGTCGTACACAGGAGGTAAATGTCTATCGGTCTCGCAAAAGAGTGTATGCCAGGGGGGGTTTGGCTCCGGGGACTACTGCGGACTGACGAACCGCACTAAATGTATTTGATAGTGTATGTGTGTGCGTGACAAAGGACGCTGGAACGTGGAGTGCGGCATGCGGTTCTGTGCGAGGTAAGTACAAAATCCAAAATTGAATGCCAAGGGGGATGAAGAAAATTCAATTAAATTGTAAATGAAGACATCATCGGAAGGGAAGAACTAAGGCGCAGAACAGAATCCTACCGTACAATCGCTATATGTGTATATTCTTTTCTGTTTCCCGTCTCTACTCTGTGCAGTTCTTTATGGTCGCGAGACGTATCCTTTTCATTTGCCTTATTTAATGGAGTCTATGACAAGGTACCTACTACATAATATGTCCCCACCCGCAACAATTTCAATATTTCTCCGGCGAAACGAGTCTACAAGAATTTACCTCACGCTGACGGTTGATGGTAACACGGGCGTTTCTTTTATTTTTACTTCTGATTTGATTTGATTCAAAAAAACAAAAAGACTTCATAATCGCTGCATAGCTTTCCGCTCAGTCAGACCTTTTCTTTTCTGTTGTTTTCTGTTCTCCCTTATAATTTGTATATTATTTTATTTTTGTGTTGTGCTTATCGCTTTTGGTTGTGTCGTTTCCTTTTGTCTCGCTGTTGCTCATTTATATTAAAAACAAAATAGTTTCAGTTGATATCTCCGGGGCTGGCTCGATACGCCACCATCAAAGGACTTGTCCTCACTCTTCATTGGGATTGAGTCTTAAATTAAATTCCAAATGAAGATGTTTCACGAGAAAAGAATAAAGGCGAAGCACAAACGCAAAATTGAATAAAATGAGAGATGGAAAAAGAAAATGCGGAAATTTGTAAAGGGACAAGAACTCTGTAGCAAGGTGGTGGGCGCTTTCTTAGAACGATTTTGTTTTTTAATTTGGCGTCGTGATATTTTGTTGAGACAGACATTGTAATTAAAGCTTGGAATTAGGCAGGAAGAATGTAGAAAAACAAACGAAATATGTATTTAATTTATTAAAGGTCGTGTTTGTAATTTTTTGCACAGGTACACAAGGAGTCTTACTCTTTGCAGCTCTTAAACGAAGGTATGTGAGTATGGTGTTCTGCAGTTGGCATCTCTATACACATAGAATAAGGTAGTTGATTGACCACGATTTGTGGTTTTCCAGGACCAAGTTTTGCTTCACAAAAATGCATGATAACATCATCTAACCACAGCACGGTCAAAATATTACCCCCAGATTGGGCTAATTTTTTAAAAAAAAGGTCCCCAACTTTTTGTCAATTTTTTAAACATGTTTTATGCGCCTTCTAAAAGTAGGAATTTTGATTTTGAAACTCGAACATATGCGGCAAATAAATACAACGGATGATGTATTTTGAAACCATCTTGTAAGAATTTACTCACCCCTTGCGCCACTTTGATGAAAATTTAGTTTAAAATTTCCAGATGAGGTTGGTGCAACTCCGGAAATCTATGCGTCTTCCTAATAACAGTTTTTAACCTTCATACTAAATATTTTGTTGGTCACAATGTGCAAATTTTGTATGGAAAATTTCGCCATTGTGAGTTCGAAAAATGTAGCCTGGACACTAAAAATGATTATTAGTATCGTGGTGTCACTTTTCCTAATGAAACTGGCATTATTTTTTTTTTTTTTTTTGAAGACTAAGCAGGAATTTACTTGATCCTGATATGTACAGGGTCCGCCAAATAACTGTTTTTTTTTGAAAATGCTATACTAAAAAAAACTACTGAATATTTTCTCAAATCTCTTTTTTTATTTGAAAGTACAATCCTTCCGGTTAATAATGGAAAATAATTTCATTCAAATGGCTGCCTCGGCTGGCCATGCAGTTGCCTACACGATCGGTCCAATTTTTAAGCACATTATCGATTGTGTGCAGCTGTATTTCACCAATGGCTTCACGAATATTGTCCTTTAAAGCGTCAATTGTCTCTGGCTTATCGGCGTAACACTTGTCTTTTACGGCACCCCACAAATAATAGTCCAACGGTGTCAAATCGCAGCTCCGAGGTGGCCAAACGACATCAGCTCTGCGGCTGATAATGCGATCTTCAAAAACAGGGCGCAAAACATCAAGTGTAGCTTCGGCTGTGTGGCACGTAGCGCCGTCCTGTTAAAACCAAATGTGGCCAATATCCTCCTCTTCAATTTTTGTGAACAAAAATTCGTTCAACGTGGCCCGCTAACGATCGCCATTGACTGCAACGGCCACTCCTTGCTCATTTTCGAAGAAAAATGGTCCAATTATGCCTCTGGACCAAATTCCGCACCAAACAGTGACTCGTTTTGGGTATATCGGCTTTTCAATGTATGCGTGCGGGTTTTCTGTGCCCCAAATGCGACAATTTTGCTTGTTTACATACCCGCCAAGATGAAAATGAGCTTCTTCCAAATTCCGTACGCAATTTTCGCACACATTCTTCAACATTACCATGATTTTCAGAGTAATGTCGCAATATTTCCCAGCGTATACACAACCATATTCGATCAGCGGAAGGATAAATCTAATTATATGTCAAATCAGACTTCAGCTAAGTGTTACCATTCGCGAAATAAGCAATAGTTGAAAAAAAAAAGTTAGATGGCGGACTCTTTATATCTTTGCAACATATTTCCAAATTTTACCAAAGAGTTTCCTAACTAGAAAATTTGGTTCTCTATGATTATAAGCTTTAGCTTAATCAGAGTCGTAGCCGACATTCAAAGGATATCGTATTGAAAAAATAGAAGCTCTGTTCAAGCCCTAAAATAAAGCCAAAACTAAATTGAAATGTCAAACCGTTGTTGTTTTATTTTGAAGTAGCGAGCACTGGAAAGCTTTCCTATTTCCAAATTTGAGTCTATTACAATTAAAAAAAAAATACCCCTTTAAGTCGTTCCGCTGACGACTTCATTTCGAAACCGAGTTCTTAAAATTAATATGTAGAGAATGAAAGGCGAATTTCCGTAGGTGGAATCCCGCCTGCGGTGCTTTGTCGCAAAGGATAAAAATTAACAAATAAATTATCTATTGAGATGATTAAAAAAAAAAAAGAAGAAAAATAGTGAACGGAAATACAAAAGAATGACAATTCGACTGGGCCAGATGCTTTGACTCCATACTATCTTAGCCTAACTAAACAAAAAAAACTATTCAATTCTTCCCTAAAAAAGTGACTAAAATAAGCCGCATAGAGCTGAAGCCAATACTTACAGATAAACAACAAAAAATAGGCGAAAACCAAAGACCGCCATCGCATTTACAAACTTTTATCGGAAAGTCCTCACATATGTTAAAAAAAAAAATAAGATTCGTCTGTGATAGATATCTTTGCGATTTCATTGCTAGCAACAATAAATAAACATTCCTCACACCGTATAATCCGTTGACTTGCAAACAAAATCAAAAATAATAAATTCCAAAACTTTTCGATGTGCTCCACCCATGCCGCCAATTTTAAAGAAAACAGTAAGTATACATATATAGGGATATGGAGCACGACCCCTATCGGTATCTATCAAACGTACCGACTTCTATCAAGGCGCACATCAGGACTGAGGCGAGAAGAATACGGCAGCCGCACGGCACATCCCCGAAAAATCGAAGTCAACAATGGATGTGGGAAAGCACAAAATGCTGAAACACCACCGCAATTGATTTAAAAGACAAAAGTCAGGGCGTGGAATTTCGCTGTTTACTTATGGGGAAGTGTAGGAGAATTTTTGAAAAGTCTTTGCTTTCGATTTTCACAGCCAAAAAAGGGTCCATTGACTTTGAGAGGGTTCATGTTTGAACATGGATTTTGAAATTCCCAAGTAAGTCATGAGTCTTTCATTAACATAACTCAGGCGATTTAGCGAAATTTGACTTGAAAGGGCTCTTCATGGAAAGGTTTAGTTATTGCCTGAATAGCTGGCCACTTTAATGTTGCACTTTACAAAGATGACGCAATATCTCGAGTCGCCCTAGGACAGATTTGTCTAGTGCTGACAAAATATCAAACAAAAACGGGCTTTGACTAGCCCACAGAAGCCATTTAATCATCCTCTAACTCCATGTCAAACATAAAACAGAACGAGTTGACGCTTTTGGAGGAATTTATCGGTCTGGTTGTCCTTTGACAAAAGTGCACACGAATCGTAATTTTCAAAGCGCATACACAGAAACGGACCTAGATTCGAAATAGAAATGCTCCAGACAGATGGAGTGTGTCTGGAAAGTATTCGCACACCGTTTTCTCTTTGCAAATTCGATAGCTACTGTTACTGGTTTTATAAAGTGAAAATACCTATACTTTCAATAAATACTATAGGAAAACCCAGTTCAGGGATGCGTCGTTAGCTCTATTCTTTCTGATGTGTGATCTTAAATTAGTTTTCAAATTACGATCACACTTTCGCAGAACAAATTCTCTTCTGTTAAACTTTAATGCACTCGTATTTGCGTACAAACAGTTGGTTGGTCAAAGCTATGTAACTAAAATAAAATCCATAACAATTATTGCTTCTCGTAATTAGCTATTTATTTTAAAATTGTTGGACGGAGTTGTGCGCATGATACTGACTTAACTCTTCGTGGACAGCATGTTAAATTTCGCACTTGTTGTTTTTTTTTTAATGCTTCTTAAAACTGTCACAAATCCTCTTTCCTTTAGTCGAATTCCTTCAAACTTTACCATAGAATATAAACCTCCATTGTGGATTTTGTAATGTTAAATCGTATACATTTTGTAAAGAATTAAATAAATTTAAGCGTAGTAGCTTAGTTGTGAGTAGGGTTGCCATCTCGAAATGAAATTACATCTGGACACTAAATTGATGTTCCGGGACTCGTCTGGACATATCACGTCCGACAATTTTATGTTTTTTTATTACTAAAAAAGGGGGGATTATTTTTCTATTCTATTATGTAATAAATATATATTTTTAGTTTTAATTAGAAACAGCTTCTTATAAAATAATGGAGAATTAAAAACAAATAAATTAAGTTCACATTTCTTTTCAGCTACGTATATAATATCTGTGGCAGATGTGGGAAGACGACGTATTTTCCTGACCCATAACACAGCAACCGTAAGAGATATTTCAATGAAACAAATATGACATATAAAGCAAGATACAGTGCATCCGATAGTAACATTAAATCAATTTTGACATAAGTCGACTTATGCTATTTTTCCTTGTTGCCACAGATATTTACACTTGCATTTACCCATACAGTAAATTCTGACCGACGGTATTTTAAACCAGCGTGATCAAAAACTTGCCAACAAAACATACTGAATTTGTTATAAAGGGTGATTTTTTAGCTGGTTTGGTTTTGGCAACACTGGTTTTGACAGTTGACGTGTGTTTAGTACCTTGTGTCACTGTCAAACAGCTTCAGTTTGGTTTGCAATTTAACCATGGATCGTCTTACAAATGAACAACGCTTGCAAATTATTGAATTTTACTATCAAAATTCGTGCTCGGTTCGAAATGTTCATCGCGCGCTACTTCCATTTTATGATCGGCATTCTCGACCTTTTGAGCAGTCTATTCGGAAGATTGTGACCAAATTTCGCACCAAATTTACTTTGTTGGACATTAAACCACCAACACGTTTACGTACTGTGCGTAGTGAAGAAAATATTGCGGCCGTATCAGCTAGTGTGACAGAAGACCGCGAAATGTCGATTCGGCGCCGTTCCCAGCAGTTAGGCCTTTGTTACAGCACTACGTGGAAAATTTTGCGGAAGGATTTGGGCGTAAAGCCTTTTAAGATACAGCTGGTTCAAGAACTAAAGCCAGCCGACCTACCACAACGCCGAATTTTTGGTGAATGGGCTCTTGGAAAGCTGGCCGAGGATCCGCTTTTTTATCGAAAAATTGTGTTCAGCGATGAGGCTCATTTTTGGTTGAATGGGTACGTAAATAAGCAAAATTGCCGCATTTGGAGTAAAGATCAGCCAGAAGCATTGCAACAGCTACCAATGCATCCCGAAAAAGCCACTGTTTAGTGCGGTTTATGGGCCGGCGGCATTATTGGGCCATATTTCTTCAAAGATGATGCGAATCGCAGCGTTACTGTCAATGGTGAACGCTACCGAGCGATGATAACAAACTTTTTTTTGCCCGAAATGGAAGTTCTTGACTTTCATGATATGTGGTTTCAACAAGACGGTGCCACATGCCACACAGCACGCGAAACAATGGCGCAATTGCGAGGCGAGTTTGGTGAACAGTTAATTTCACGTTTCGGGCCGGTCAATTGGCCGCCTAGATCGTGCGATTTGACACCATTAGATTATTTTTTGTGGGGGTATGTCAAGGCTAATGTGTATAGGGACAAGCCCGCTTCGATTGACGCACTGGAAGCCAACATCCATGCATTCATTCGTGAGATATGTGTGAAAGAGTATGCCAAAATTGGACTCAGCGGATGGGCTACCTGAGACGCAGCCGCGGTCAACATTTGCATGAAATTATCTTTAAACATTAAATTGCAAGGTTCAAACTATCGATTCAAATAAATATTTCATTCATTTTTTCGAATTTTTTGTGTTTTTTTAAAAAAATCACCCTTTATAAATAAAGTTCATTCTAATCTAATCTACAATTTAAATTGCAAGCATGCCTTTTACGAAATCAACCTATACACAATAATTGTTATAAGTGTTTCTTGTAGATAATTATTGCCACATTTATTGTTTGCTTTTACCTAATTTACAGATTTAGTGCTTGAGAAAATTTTCATAAATATTCAACCAAATGAATGACTCGTCCTTTATCAAGTCAAATGCTATGCGGTTTCATTCTTCAGAGTATAGGTCGTTCAATAAACTGAAAACTCTTTCGTAAAAAGCATTATTGGCGCAAGTGCAATTGAAATCAGATTCTTCAAGTTTTTCCACTCATCGGAAGAACTCTTCAAAAAGGAAGACTTTTTTTCATGTGAATTTATTTTTGGTATTTTCCTAATATGTAAATATTTGCAGAAAACAACCCTCGAAAAAGAGCAAATTGAAAGTTCAAAACAAAACGTATTGTCGGCTTTGGCCTTTAAACCCATAAACTTATCAGATAGTCGGGTTCAAGTTTTATTTCAAGTTTCGTTAAATGGATGAGCTTAGTCAATTTCTTACCTTTCTTAAATTAACAACATTTCAAAATTTTAGGAATTTAAATAAAATATTTTGCCGAGACCTTTGAGCTGTTCATTGGAGAAACGTCTGGCAACCCTAGTGGTAAGTGTGCTTGTGTACTGGGTCTAGCATGCAATAGCCTAGCATCTTGCATCGTATTCCGATCGACAGATTTTCGTTACCTTCCCATCGTTGTGACAAAAAATCCCACAGAGTTGTGGCATTTTGAAATTGTCAATAAAGCTTTTTATCACACACTGAAGCCGTGCATCACCCTTAGAGACGAAAGACATAGAAATAGAGATGACAGTCAGAAGCCAAACTGGCGGTACAAATGAATACACTCACCCCCAAGGCATTAAAAGGATCACAAATCGAAGGCACAGGATACATTCAAATTCAATACGAATTCGAGATGAATTCGTAGGTGTATCCCGATATGGATGACGATGATTGCTCAGCTCACATGTGCATATCCTGTTTGGTCGGACAATTTCCATTTCATTGCGGATATGAATCATCGGCCATATTTCCGGTCGAAGGATTTTTACCCCAAATTTGTTGTCCTGTTAAAGAAGGACCAACAAAAAAAATTCAAAAAAACAACCCGATATACAGTAAAAAGCCAAAAAAAGGAATCAAATGTTAAAAAAAAAGAAAAAACAACAACAAAAAAGCCAAATAAACTGCTACGTCAGCATTTGTATTCGTTACTCGTAGAATGGTCGAATGGCAGTATTTGTGGTGTTCGTGTGTGGCAGGGAGTCCGTATCGAAAATGCCGGTACGACCAATGTTCATGCATGGCTTGCCTCGATGTTATCCTTTTAAAATTTATTCCCGAGTAAATAAATTCAAAAATTAAACCAAAAACCAAATGAATTCGTTAAATTTTTATGAAAGCAGTTGAACCAAAAACGGCACAAAAAGGAAACGACACACAACATAACATAGTGCGTGACCGTATGTGTGTCGGCCGAGGACGAGAACGTCGACGAAAAGGGGTATTTCTAGCAAATTGAATGGTTTCTCTTACCACGGCAAGGATGAGACTGTAATTACATTATTGCGCTAGCAATCTTGTTCATACTTATATGGAGTTTGTGTTTTTTTTTTGTTTTTTGTTTTCGTGTCCTTGCTGACTGTTTTGTTATTCGCAGCACTCTTAATGTCCCTCCATACTGTGTGGAAATCCTTACTGTTAATCGTTGTGGTAGTTGCCGTCGATGTCGTCGTGTTATTCAGCTGTCGACGTTCTGGTGGCCACTGTGGTCTAATTGGTGCAAAATGCTCTTGCATTCAATTTGCCAAATTACTCTTTCGGCCACCTCAGTCACACACAGTCTGGCTTCGAGGAAAAGCTTATATTTTTTTTTTTGTTACCCTATGCTGAATCAAATATACATATATCATGAGCATGCATACGTATAGATACAAAGATAGATCGGTTGAGTGTACTTTTGGGGGCTACACCGAATGCCGCTGTTTGTGTGCGTGCGCTTGTGGATCTACGAGATAAGACGGCAGAAGTAAAATGACAGTAACAACAAAAAGTCGAAAAATGACAAGTGGTGATATCAGCGTAAATAAATTGTGTGGCAATGTTGAAACGTCGGCGAAGAGAACGAGGCAAACGATGAGATTAACGGATAAGTGTGTACTTGAGTTGATCAAACTTGTTTTTTTATGTCGACGGTCCTGTTTATGCTGCGCTCTTATGCTGTCAAATTGTGCGAAATTAATATGAAGCTCTTTTGAGCTATCATTTGTGACAAAGGAGCACGGGGAGGCGAGGCAGACGCAAGAATCCTTGTAGTGTATCTTGGCCATTAAGTAAGCAGTGCAATGTGCTATGCAAAATGTCTGTGCAGCAAAAAGGCAGCTCAAGAGGTTCGCTTTGAGGAGTAGTCGAACAGATTCCTCTTGTGGGTTTTATTGTAAGATTAATCTCGTAAGACGTTTGATCCAAGTAACACTTCAAACTAGAGCAGGCGATGCTATGATTGAGGCTCACTTTGCAACGTGCCCATTGTTAGGTATAAGCGGTGCCAGGTGTCTTATTTCGGTGTAGATGCTTAGTTCACCTCGACGCCGCCATCTCAACGTCAACGATATAAAACCCGTCATTTTCATCTTTTAAACAGTGAGCTTGAAAGCTTACCCGCGTTTCTAATAGCTTCCATTAGTTAGACCATTGTTCTTGACGCTAGATTCGAATTTCGAAACATCTCCGCCAACGATCCAATCAATCTTCAACGCAGTCAAAAGTGACTCTATATTATATAGACCAAAGACAAACGGAACTCTTGTAAGCTCCATGGCGTGCATTGCACACGGCACAGCACTCAAGGTTGGGATAATTTCCCACTTAATTTTCGGTTTCCTCCTACATGTGGGCAAAAAATAAATACATGAAACAAATTAAATGCATGACGGCAAGGGTACCTTTGTGGCCCGTTCAAATGACCAAACGACTGCATACAGCATGCCAGCTCGGGCAGCTATATACCTAAGGCTTGCTTGAAGTTGTCCCGCATGATGATAATAAATATGGGAGCAGTACACACAACACGTCACTTTGGGCTTTCGAAAAAGGCAGCCTCCACTGAATTATCCTTGCGCCTTTGTTAAACTGACCATCTCCGCCGTGCCGTATGTATGACCGACGGCGTTTTTGCCCAATGTTCCAGCAACCCAAACATCAACGTTTCGGGCGGCGGCAACGGCGACGGCAAGAGAGCATCATACTCCATGCAGTTGGATAAGTTGTGGAATTTCGGACGAGAAATTTATTTCGCTTGTTAATGTGCCTTGGGGAATGTGGTAAGCGGTTTGTTGCCTTTGCAACGCGATGCATATCCTTGCAGCTCAGAGGAGAATCTTCTGATGATGCACGTTTTTTTTTTTTCTTTATTTTTTTTGCGTCCCTCATGTATAAAGCGAGATGTTTTGCCAAAGAACAATGGGTGTCTGCATGAAGCTTTACGCTTGGAAAAGTGGTTTTTGCGATACTGTGCTCGTTTAGACATGGTTACAGCGTTGGCTTTATGTGGTCAGCTCATGAGGAGTGCATTAATATAATATTCCCTTTAGCCGCTCAGCTGATACTGCAGCTGTGCTCCGTGGTCCTTTTGGGTGTGTGGATTTAGTTCGAGGAAAATAACAAAAAAAAAAAATTATACAGATGAGTGAAGCTGGCTTTTGTGTGCAAGTCCTTCTGTTTTCTGATGATTTTAATATTTTATTTTCACTTTAGTTCGCAGCGTTTTGAGCTACCCCAGTGTCCTTGGAAGGCTATATAAATGGTAAGCTTTGGATTTGTGGATTAAATGAACTCGTGTGTTGCACGGTTAAGGTTTCTCCTCAATTTAAATGAAATCTCCTTTGATAAACAGCTTAATTTGAAAATTTACTTCAACCGGGATAATTTTCAACGGTCAAAAGTCTCCTCTAAGTTTCCTTGAGCTTCCTCTTAATTTGCGAATACTGTCAACAGATTCAACGGACTGAAAAAAGTAGACACACTTCAAGAAGTTGACGCGTGTCAGTTGAATATTTTACAGCTGGACTGTATTCATTGACGTTTTTTCCAAATTTTTATCCATTTTAGATCAAAAATCAGAAAAAGGGTTCACAAATAACTTCTTTAATACTAACCCAACCTTATTCTTAAGTAAAATAAAAAAAATCTCACAAGTTCACACAAAATGATTGCCCTTAGTAAAGATAAAATTAAAACAAAGTGCCCCTTTGCCATCCAACGGTTCTTAGTCACAGCTCTTATTAAGCGTCTGTCCGTGTTTCTTTAGAATCTCCTCTATCCATTCGATGAAACATGAAACCCTTGTATAGACAGCTGGTGGGAAGCCGGAACAAGCTTGTCCTGTCGATGTTACGCCGACGGAATATGTTTGATTATTATGCACCACCAATAATGGACCCCCCGAATCACCCTATATTGAGGGAAGAAAATTCATTTTAAATACGTCATCAACAACGGCCATTCTTACTTGGCAGGTATCTCTTTTTCCTTCAGGATCACCGGCGCAGATATGCGAATTCAGGATGCCTGAAGGAAATTTCCTCTGTCGCTTAAAGTATCGCTGACATTCTTTTTCCGGATATGCTAGTAATTTCACTTTTAAAAGGCTGTCCGTCCTCAAGCCAGCTGTCAACGGGAAGATGAGTAAACTATTTCAAAACATCATGTGCGCAACAATACAAACCGAACTGCGTTGCTCCATAGCCAATTGCAGTGGCATTCGATGTGGTAAGTTCTGATTCTTTCCACAGACAGACCCCGGGCCGCCTAAACATGCAGAAGTTCACATTGTTTGCTGGTGCGTTTTCGAACTTGAACACTTACCAAGAGCTGCCAGAAAGCTGAATCAGTGCTATATCATTATAGGCCAGCGTTTCTTTATACTCCGGATGTAGGAAAACCTCTTTGACTTCAAAGATTTCATTGAAGTACGAAAGCAAGCTGTTTCCGCCAATATTGATTTTACTCGGTGGTTTCCTATTGTGTTTGAGATTAAAATAAAATACCTCCAGCAAGTTCGAGCTATACCAACCCATTTAGGAATGCACAGTGCGCCGCTGTCAGCACAAAGTTGGGTGCAATCAGCATTCCACCGCCCAGATAATCAGTCAAATCCGTCGCGTTGTTTGTCCAACCAAGAGCGGCCTTTACAACTTTTACTTTTTATTTCTCTGAACACAAGAAGATGCGTTTTACCTTACCATGAAAGGAAATTCATCGTCCACTGTGTAATCGCCATTAACGATATAAAAGACATCATCATCATCATCATCTTAGAAGAAAATAAACTCAGAATATACTATTTAATTAATGGGCTTGCCGTCAATATACCTACCATCACCTGTCGTTTGATTTAAATTGTAATCACAGTCAATGTTTGAAAATAAACTAAGGAACAACAGAAACGCTGCTGATGATGATACAAACTGAGCCATTGTTGGCGAACAACTGAAAAGACCAGCAATCGCACATCACGACCGCCCGACAAATACGAGTAACTCTGTTCTACACGAGAATTTGTTGTCTAACTGGTATTTTAACAAAAAATATATAATTAGAAGTTGGTTGTTTACAATATTATAATTTATGGCATCGTATTTTCATCGTATATTAGGTTGAAAGTCATATGACAGTATTATTAACATATTGAAATAAATGTACAGTGTTTATTGTGATCACGTGGCTGTCTCCGTGATAAGCAACTAATAACATTTTTAAACTTTTGACACCAGTCACTTGGAATCACTTTCAAGCGGGGTCAGGTTTGGGACAAATCGACCTCTGCTACCGAAGGATCCAACTTGGTTTCAAGCCTAAGCGGCGGTTCTTAAATCGGTGTTTGTTCCAACACTTGAAGTTTTGGAGGCTTTAGTTATGACTCATGAAGTTTTGGCATCTTCGATGTTCGATCGGAAGACAGTACTGTACGAAAAAAATTACAGTAGATAGAGTTCTTGACCAATTTGATGTTTATATGTTTCTTGTGGAAATGGTTCTTAATTTATTTATTTAACTACTAACAATTTAAACATCGATAAAAACTAGATTTCGCTTTTAATTGATATAAATGCTTTGTCGGTCTAAAATTCAAGTATTGTTTATGAAAAATAAAATAACCCACAGTCCATAAAATATGCTCGAGTCGTTTAAAAGTGGAGTGAAAAATTTGTGTTGGTTTCTTGTAATCAATTTTGTTTTTTTGGATAAGACTCTTTTTCAACTGTTTAAAGTTCTTTAAATTGTTGTTAATACTCTGTTTATTGTGCAGTATTATCCCAAATACCAATGGCGGACCCAAGTAACCGAGATTTATCTCATTCTTTCTCTATAACCGTATGCGATGTTGCAGAATATTTAAGCGGCATAAAACGCTCCATTCGCGAAGGGGAAGAGCTCGTCAAGGCTGGTTGGGTCTATGCTATAGGTGTGATACCACATTCAGCAAACAGTAATGTACGTAACAGTCTGGTTATTAATGCATCCTCGATGGCTTCAAAACCCCACGAAATAAAACTAAGATAGGCATCTTACAAAGTCTTGGAAATTTTGGATTATGTATTATATATTATATATATATATATTAACAGTTTCGATTTAAAAGGAATCGAGAGTCTAAATCTTCTTTTGGAATTTTGTACATCGTTATACCATTTTGTCTGTATGAGTTGCACTGGGGAACACCACAATGAGACGCTCGATTCAACACTTTTTCTTTATTTTCCATTACTGTAAACTATTTAGGAATTTATTTGTATGTTTTTAACTAACAAATTTATTTATTTTTCACAATATTTAAATACATATTTAATTTCGCTTAGCTTCTTACGTATATTTTTTCGCTGATCTGTCAAACTTGTATGTCTAGTAGGGTTCAAATTATAGCCGCTAGGGTACACCCTCCATTTCTCAATCGCGCTTATTACGCCCCTGAGCTAAAATTATTAGGTTTACAGTTGCTTACTTTTAGGGGTAGGATTCCTTCCAAAATAGGTTCTAGTCTAAGATGATAGACATTTGAATACGTGTATGGAGGCGAAAAATTGAATTTCAACAAAATGGGTTGTATTAACTGATAAGCATTTTGTATGGGGAATTCTTAACTTCATTTTACCAGTCTTAAAGGCGACGTATACCTACGATTTTCTGTTTGTGCACATCTATGGCACAGTAGGAACCTTTCGAATGATGCAAGTTTCATTCTCCTCATTTCATAACAAATACAAAAAGTGTACAGCTACTTTGGATGTTCACGTATTAATATAATGATTTAAAAAAATTATTTTAACATACTATTACATTACCTTTTGTATTTTTGTTTTAAATCTAATTTTATTAGGTTGAAATCAATCACATTATTGAACTCATTAAAATATTTCGTCAGGTTATTGATTGCTTTCATAATTACATGAAGACGTCCTTTGATTTAAGCAAATTGGATTCCTTTTTGTCCTTTGTCTCGTATTGATGTTTATAGAGCCAAGAATGTAGGTGGAGTTGACATTAACAGTCAAAACGCAAAAGACGCAAAACAAAAATTAAGCATTTGACATTTTTCTTCGCTTTTACAAGGTCTGCAGATTCAGCATCTTTAATCGTCCTATGTAGGGGGGGGGGGGGAAGACGACTTTCGGGGTCCTAAGGTAAATCACGTAATGCAAAAATTTGCATTGAATGCTTACAATTCTTGCAATTCTATATTCGATTATCGGACACCAAACAGGATTAAAATATTACAAAACAGGTTCAACTTGAGAACAGTATAGAAGTTTGTTGATATAAAGTCTGAATCAGCTTCTTGTCTTACTGACAATGGAATCCAAATGGATGTTTAAGTTGAGCTTCTTGTCAAATATGACTTCAATACCATTAAAATGATCCACATTTTTAATAACCATGTTTGTGTTTTATAATAATCTATTTATTATCCAATAAAGAAACACTGAAGAATACAGCAATCCCTGCCGAATCGTCGGTAATTGAACTTATTCAGTCTCATTCCAAAGGTTGTCTTCGTCAACCCATTCCGATATTGATGGTTTACGGTTCTCAAGTGGACTCTTCAAACATTTCACGATTTAGAGAGTTCTTCGATTTAAAACACGCATCCCAGCAAGGACCTACAAAAGAGACGCTTGTCCCGTCGATTATATAAAACCTCTTGCAATCAGATTTGGTGACAAACCGCTCAACCGGATAATGACAGCTGGAATCTGCAATCCAAATGCATTCTCCGAGACAAAATTCTAAATTTTAAAGAAAAAAGGTTTTTGCAGTTTATGTTTTAACAGCAAAGTATGAAATAGCTAAAGACTAACCTGCGATTCGATTTTCAGAACCGTGATAAGTAAAAGGGCCTCGAAGAGCAAGCTTTAAAATGACAGATCCACCAGTGGAAGATGTGAATGACACCAACTGAAGAATTGAAGGCAGTTTTCAGTGAAGAATCGGCAGCAAAAATAACTTTAAAAATCAGTTAAAGAAAGAGAAGTAAGATTAAAAAAAAAAAGTACGTGGAGATAGATGTCAGTCCGAACTACTTTTCAGTTTGCTAGACTTCGATAGACCATTCTCTTGCTTTGTTTCTTAAGAAGTAAAAATGGGAAATAAGAAAATTCAACTGATCAACCAGAAAAAACGGACGAAAGCAGTCGGCAGGGGCGTAGCTACGTGCTTATGCCATACAGCGTCACGGTCCCCTAGACAATGCTAAAACTCTGAAACTGATTCCTTTAGGAAAAATGCCTCAGACTTTGCCTACTGTCTATATGGTGTCGATAATGACACAGTCCAGTGGAATTTACACGGATTTACCACAATGCAATCAAAAGTATACCTAGCTTGCCTCTGGCGTTGGAATCCCAAAATTCTTAGCCGAAGTTGATTAACTGGCCTTTTTTTAAACCTACTCAAAGAATTTGAAATCGGTTGTAAACCGTTACTAAGACTTTAACCAAACTTCAATAGTTGAAGCTTTTCTGAAGTGCTACTTGTAGTGTTAGTAATCTCCACAGCAACTTTGGAAACAAATCTAGATTAAGAAAAATCCATCTAGATTCAAAAAGATTACTTTATAGGAATATAAAACCAATAATTGGCGCCAAGGAGGTGACTCTCTTTAATCAGTTTTTGACATTATTGGTATCAAACCATTTTTCTTTCGTGGCCGACTTTCAGTGTTCCCCCTCTATCCGTAGCCCGGGAATCCTATGAGATGTGTAATGAATGGCACGCATATTCCCAAGTCAGTACCTACCATAACGACATTACCTAATATTTCTTTTGATTCATTTTCGTTTGTATATACATCTCCTGCCATGGTTCGTCAAATTTAATAAATTTCCGGCATCGATAAAGCCCACGAAGAACCCGGAACAAGCGGAAATTAGCGGATTTATGTGAACTTATACGTTCCCTTCTCTAGATTGGTTGGTGAGTGATTTGTTCCGTCTGTCTTATCCGAAAAATAGGAACTCTACATCCTAATTGTGTGCAAACAAAGCAAATCCTCCGATGTAGCTTGAGATAAATTCGCCTAAGCTGAGGACTATACGCTATCAGTATTATTTGCGTTATACTTTTTAAGGAAAGGCAATTCGGAAATTCTGCCTCGGATCATCCCCAACAACCAACAAATGGAGTGAGAGCATACCTACTCCAAGAACATACCTACAAGGACTAAATGAAAATAATAACAATAACGAAATAAAATATTCTCCTGCAAAGCATACAAACAAAAGGCAGAAATACAACGCCACATCGGAGCAGCTTAACGTTCTTAATACTCTGGCAGCGACGGAAGGAGAAGTACCTACTGCAGATGTGGTAGATATATCTGGAGAAAAGTCGAATATTTACTACTGTTTTAGTGAGTGTACTCCGGAAGCAAATACTCATCTTGTTGTACTTTTTTTTTTATTTTATTATGTTTTGTATTTCTTTTTTCAAGATTAGCTCTAACGAAGCTGCAGTGAAAAACATACAAATCACATAATACTGCTGCTGCACCTTCTGGGCGGGTAGTGTATACGTATCTACGGTACACTATGAGTATCCACTGTCGTCGGCCTCAAGTAACGTGAAACATTTCTGCTTCACGTTTAATTACCACCACGTTAACGTACAACTTGTGCAAAAACTCCATAAAGGATACCTATACCTTTGGGATGGAGCGATATAGCACTCCGTATCACCAAAATGGTTTTTATGCTCGTTGGTCCTGCAAGCAGAGAGAAAGGAAATATACCCAGTATCGGGTGGGGTTATGCTGTAGATTTCTTTTCACGCTTCTGACTTTATCACGCGAAGGGGCTTTGCAGCTCGGTGTTTCCCGCCCATGAAACGGGTTGAGTGAGGCGCTGCAGAATTATCCACTTAGATCGTGCATTCAACCGTAGTTGTTATTAGTAATGAGGCAGTTTGTAGTGATATGCTTTTATCTCGTGGAACCTTTGAATCACGAGCGCGAACCGAGTGCAACGGTAGGTATTTAATTAGACACAATCTCACTGTCAGGAATTTATGCATTTTTAACATGCCATCGCTGCTGTTGCACGGTGCGAGATATGCTCCTGCAAAATGAGCGCAATCAATTTCGGGAGCCGTTTTCGAAAGTGTTAACATTTATAGCACCTGCCGGTAGGTAGGGTCAGTGTTCACTGTTCAATGCGTAGTCTAGCAGGATGGCGTCGACTGAATGTTTAGTATAGAAATCAGGCTAGGGAAGCAGCATTTTAGAGATAGGAAGGTATAATGCGGATTAATATACCTGGTGATGGGAAATGTCGCAAGTCTTTCAATAGGTCTTGGGATATGTCATCAGATCGATGAAGAGTTTCAATAAATGGAAGAATGCAGCACATGCTGGTGATCCTTACATTCCCCGGGGGCGTAATAATCAATGGGAATTCAAAAGTGCTAGGTCAAAATTCGCCTGGAAATAAGAGAAGCAAACAAAAATAGAGGGCGAGGTACTAATAATCAGTATTTCGAATGGATCTACTAACGCAAGTTATTTTTTAAATAGAATTACCTGTAAGATTGGCAGTCACTATGAGAAAAAAAAGTTACAAAATCCCAGCGACTCGTCTGTTTTCAGTTGAACCGCGAACCCAAAAATGTGAATTCCCAAAAACCTTAAAATGGCGTATACCGTCAAACAAATTCTCGGGCGACGAATTGTTGGATTTACGTTAGTTGCGCTTTGCGCATAAGGATTATTAGTTTATCAAAAGTAAATTTTGAGTCTTTATATTTTTCCAGATAGTGTCTCCATTAATGCAAAGCACAAAATATAAGATGAACAAAAATAGAGCCAGCTTTAATGACTTCAGAATCATAAAACTTGTTTACGCCATTATTGATATGGAATGAAGGTTTATGAAAAGGAGCCATCAAGCTGTTGCAGTAACCAAACAATGAATTATTAGAACTTATTAAAGTGTATACGTTTAACGTATTCAATACATAACAACTGAAGACATCTGGACTAAAGGTGAAGCCCAGAAAGGAAACTTGTAAACTGTGCGACAGCAAGCGCTTTGAAAATAATGAACAGTTCTGCTTTTGAAAACGATAAGAATTAGTTTTGTACTTTAGAAGTTGTTCATTATTTGTTCAGAAATTAATTAAAATTCTTATAAAACAATAATGTAAACATTAACAACATCAATATTCAAAGAACTAACTTGCTGAACGGGCAAACAACGTTTTCAAGTTTATATTTTTTGCTAGCTGATCCGGCGAACTTCGTTCCGCCCAAATTAATCAAACCAAAATGATTGACGTGTCAGCCAACCTTTCACTTTTCCACTAAAGTTCTTTATGGTACACGATGTACAAAGCGGAAGGTTTGCTCACACGTGAGCACGCCACCTACAATTGACCAAGTGACAAACATGGGAATTCAAGATTGATGCCACAAATATCCAGCGATTGTCCTTGCGACTTATTATTTGTCATAGTGAAAGCGAGACACACGGGAAATTGAAGACACTTAAATACGAATGGAAAATTGTTCTGAATGAGCAGAATCCGCTGAATGAGTATGTTTGCCTTTGAATTTTCCCCTCAAAATCGTTTGCTTGCATGACATTTGATTTGAAATTCTTCACAATCAAATCAAACTTGTTCCATTGCAAACTTTGGGAGCATTGAGGATGCGCAGCAAAATTATAACTGAGCCGACTTTCAATTTCATCTGGAGCATCCAAAGAATTAAAAAATTTAACATTTTAAATATTGTTTGTTGTATTCGTGACACTACCGGTTTTTCTATAAGGTCTATTCGTTTCAAAGTGCGGTTCCCCATACCGACTTCTATCCCCAATTTAAGCCCCTTAAACTTTTGTTTTCACGACAAAAAGTAGTCCTTACGAATCCACCAAGCCCAAAATCGTAAAAAACGAACAAACCGTTCCAGAGTTTTGATGCTAATACGGACGTAGTCACTTTTGTGTATAGCTGTACTCTCCCGATTTTGCCCTTGCCTTTCGTATTAAGTTCCGACCTTATTCCGCAAACTGCTTTATTTTCACAATTTCCGTTTATAATTTTAATTATACAACTTTAGAAATAGCGTTTGAATTTTTTTATTTATTTTTTAATGGGAGGTGCCACAACCTATTTTCCTGTCCATTTAATCTCTTAAAAAAGTGACACATTTAGAGTCCACAACTATCCTATCTTTCAAACTAGAACCAACCATACCCATCCACAAAATTTCATGGAAACCGGTAGAGTGGTTTGGGAAATCGACAACAGCCCCACCTGTCGGGTCCAACAGTATCCTATCTTTTAAGCCTTGCTAAATAGTAAATACAGCAATAAGAATGAGGCAAAGAAAGAATCATAGAAATGATCCCAGTGGTTATCGACTTATAACGTTGATATTATAAGTATAGACATATAGAATAGATTTAGGTACCATAGAAGATCATTTATAATAAGATTTAAAATATTTTTTTGTTATTTTTTTTTTTTTTTGGAATTTGAAGTTTTTTTTTCTAAGTTCATTTCCCCATACAAACTTTGATGATCTCTTTCATCCCCTCAAAGTTTTGTTTTCGCTAAAAAAAAGTAGCCTATGTCCTGAGAATCTTCAGGAACATTTTCATCAAAATCTGTGCAGTAGTTTTCACCCACCCGCTAACACAGAAAACCGCCTACAGTTTTATTATATGTATGTACTTGTACAGATAAAGTGACTATTTGGCAAATGAAATAAGAAATTTTATAATTATTGAAATAACCTACGTTGATTTTCTTTTGCTTTTTCTATTGTTCATTACTTTGAATTGTAAAATATGGTCACCGTAATTATTATAGTCATTGAAATGATTTTCCAAAAAGCCCTACGAACTTTGGAATTTGGTCTTATGAAATCGAATGAGAAAGTGCGGCATTCATGTGGTATCAATCTCGAAGGCTAAGAATCTCAAAAAGGTTTTTTTTTTAGTCTCGAATGCTAAAATTTCGAATGTACAAAAATCTCGAAAATAAAAAGTAAATTCGAAATTTTTTCTTATCTAGTTTCAGAGCTAAAATTTAATTCAAAATAAAACAACAAAAAAATTACAATTCATCCAAAATCTTTAAAATTTGTTTTTCTTTTTTTAAATGTTCTCGCCTAATTTTAGTTTGTTCACCCATCTCAATTTTGCGCACTAGCCTGAATTGGCTATTAGCCAAAACTTCTATTAATTTATATAGGCCAATGTGCGGCCTTCCAACTAGAACTTTAGCCTCCTATGCCAAGACTCAACTCTGTTTTGAGTTGTTGTGTTGCATGCAAACCAATGATCTCAAAAATTAATATTAATTCGAGATTTATTTTTAGAGATCTTTTCAATTCGAGATTTCCACAGTTTATACATTCGAGATTTTTTTTTTTAGAGATATCGTAGTAAACCCCTTTCGAATGAAGTGTAATACTTTCATTTGTCAATGCAACGTGGTCCAACAGAAATAAGGACTTGCCAAAAACCTGTGAATTTTCAAAATTAATAATGAAAAGAATAAAATATGCGTTAATAAGATGGCTCTTTATTATGCTACATAGCTTAACCAAGCATCGCTTGAAATTTTATAGCCCCAGTAGTGCAATTATAATAGTTCAGGTTCCCTCAAAAGACCACATCCTTTTCAAATGGATTCCAATTTAAATTAGAGAAAACAAAAATAACCCACCAGCAAAAGAACAAAACCCTCATTGCCAGAACTAACTAGGTAAACTACAAAGGATTCCAATTGAAGACAAAGCAAAAAATATTCAGACTAAAACACAAGCGCAGCTTGCCAAGCTATGCCCTTTACTTAGCCTGCCCTGTTAACCAAAACACGAAAATAATGCTCTATGTGGATAATAATTGCAAATATCCTACGGCACTAAATAATTGCGAGCTCCTTTGTCAGTAAGTTGTATGCAGTAGTATAGTTGGGACTGGTTGTTTGAGAAGACGCATCACGGCAGCAGTACAAAAGCTGCCGCATTATCTAATGTCCTTTGGCTTAGTAATACGGAAATGGGACTTTTTAACAGGGACAATGGTCTGTGCCTTGCATTTAAAGTAAAATCGATCGACATGTTGGGTTGGGTTCTCTGGATGACAAAAGCTCTGCCAATGCCATTGTCATTCAGTGTTCCACTGAAGGTAAGAATAATTCGGTTTAATGTCAGTTCGACTAATTTCGAAAATGTTAAGCATATCGGAGTGCGGTCCACTGTGAGCAATTGCTGACGCACTACGGCTGCATCCTGCAACTGAATATGGAGAATATTCTATACTGGCAAGGAGGTACGACAACGAAGGATATACTTTCGATCATTACAAACATCATTACTTTAGAACTTTAAATAAGGTGGTGATCCGGAATAGATTTAAAAACCACTCCCGTTTTCATAACTGCATTGAAAAATTTCGCTATCGTCATATGGGAAATGATTTATCCGGTTTGGGGTAACAATTCTGGAATGGTCAAAATTATGTTTACAAATTTCTACTTTCAAAATTCAGTTTCGAAAATTTTGTTTTCGAAATTCAGCTTTTCTAAGTTCAGCTTTACAAAAAGCGCGCTCTCTTGAACATTTTCCAAGCCTCTTTTTATTGTTTGCACAGTTTTATAAAGCAGAGATTTTTTTTTCTCTTGTAATTTCTTCAAATTGTTTTTTTTTTAATATTGTTTTCGTTAAATTCTTAATACTGATTTTTTTTTAATTCAATTTCTCATTTTTAATAGATAAATTTCCTTTTCTACTTTCAATAATTAATTTCCTTTTTATTGCTTCTTTAATTGTTTTCTTTTTTAATATAAATTTTATACAAGTAAAATTAGATTAAAATAGTTAAAATTTTTTTTTTACATTTGTTAGTTGGAAACAAACAGAATAGGTAGAATTTTATTGTTTTAAATTTGAAAAGCAGAATATTGTAAGGCAGAACTGAAAAAACAGAATTTTGAAAAGCCGACCCGACACCGATTTATCCTTATCAGATGTCGGAAAGCGAAGAATTGAACTTATATCTAATCAGAGAGTACACCAAGACCAAGCCTAGTAGAATCTATCTTTGGGATGGCTTGACCGATTGCGATTGGAATAGAATATTCGTCGGTATAAAATTTTAGTACAATAAACATTGAATTGACAAATTGTTATTATGTTAAAAATGATATTCAATTAAAAAAGGAGATCCTACCGATTATTTCGTGAAGCAGAAGAGAGTCAAAAATTTGTACAAACTCTAGCACTTTCACCTTTATGGTCTCACTCTGTTCAGCAATACGCGATGGAAGTGTATACGCGGCAGGCTTCCGCCGTTTATCTGAGTCAAAGGCCTTTAAGTTCCGGATGCACTCCGCATCGAATGTTTGTAATGAAAACAAAATCCCAGTGAATAGCTCTTAACATCACCCCTCGATACATTCGAATGGTAGCGTTCGTTTCGACGAAGTAAATCCCTCCAATGAGTTTCGCTCATGCACCACGGAAGTAATACAAACCATGTTCATCCACCCTCCCTCTCCAGTCAACTATCATCAATCTGGGGCAATCGACTGATGCACTACATTCAATAAGATGCCCTTTGGCGCAATAATCCTTTTCAGGGCAACTCTATCAATGTGTTTGTCACTGGCTGTGTGCACCCAACGAATTTATATCCGCTAGCATCCTTTGCTGCTGTACGTGTGCTTGAAGTCATTTGACCACGACTTTGTTGGATGTCGGTTAAGGATAATCACTTGTGTCGCTTAACGACGCCCGATGGAAACGGCTATCTGCGGTTGATTGTCATCTCTTCGCTTAATGCAAAACTCAAGTGTCTTTGCTTAGCCTAATCTGTACTACCATTGTGAGCAGATGATAATCACGGTTACCGTGTATCTTACCACTATGCAAACTTCGTCATCACCGCCAACGCGTTGGCCAATTGAAAACTAAGACCAGCTCGTTATGCAAGATCCCTCTCAACCGTGCTCCTTCAGTTCCGCAAAATTGACGCCAAGTCATTAACTTTGAAGGATAACAAATTGGTTTGTTCCTCCATCAAGAGTTGTCTTAATGTCGCTGCTCGTTGCAGCGGGGCACGGGACAGCGGCAGACAGTACTATCTTAGAAATATATATGCATGGGACACACTCCATACCTATACATAAACGGTCTCTATCGGATCGTGACCGGAATGAAAGGATTTTAACTTCTTTTCGACGTTCAGTTTCGGGGATAAGATTCAATTTGCATTCGTTGTGTGCCGCGCCACCCAGAGGATGTGTCCTTTTTTCCGCCAACGAAAATGAATGGCAAATTCTTCTGGCTGTGACCTTAGCCATTGGGGAAAAATAATAAAAAAAAACACGAAACGACGACGAAGAGAGTTCGACATCGCGACAATGTGACATGTCACTTAATGTTTGTGGTTAACTTGGTTGGTTACAAAAGCAATCATCCCTCGCGTCGCTGGAATAATGGTTGCGGATGTAGAGGATAGTAACGCCCCACCTCCACCACTGACTTGAGATGTACAAACACTTCTGATTCGCAAAGCGTTTCCATTTTAGGATAATTGATATTCACCACGACTTGAGGGAAGTGAGAGCCGAGCAGCTTGAATGTCATGGCAATGGCAAAGGCAACGACTACTACGAACGACTACTACAAGGACGTCAACGAAGAAGACGACAACGACAAGGACAAGCGGCGACAAATTAACATTTGTGGCGACTTAAGCTATCGCAGTCGCAGACAAAAGGATCAAGAGACATTTCGGTAACCGAAACAGTAGCGGATTTTGAGTGAACGCCTGTCGGCCGCGACAGATAGAAGAGCACCGAATCAAATAAAATTTGTGTGGGTAATTGTGTACTGGAGAAAGACGTTGTTCTCGTCCGCCAGCGAAAATTCGCAAATATCTGGACTGTGACTATGTCTGCAGTTTGTAGCCGGATTAACGCATTAAATGGCAACGGCTACTTAATCCGTCCAATGGAATGTGTGGCCTGTGGCATTATGTTGGACACGCGTTGAAATGCCGAACCTACTTGGCGCCAACGGCAAACGTGCCGCAGAAAGTCAAACTCCTCGTACCTATGTACTCACATATAGTTTGAAAGGCTAAAAGTTGAGAAATCAAATTCGCGATTTTGCAATAAAGGACCAGCGTACCAATGAATAAAATTTGCATTGCGGAACGGGAATAACTCTAATCCAACGATATATGTCGCGATCACGATGGGCGTGATCGTTTCGGAAAGGTGCGAACGGGCCCATCTGGAATATACGACTTTTCCACCTCTCACAAGCGCCTTAAGAACATCGAAAAGAACCTTAAGGTTTAATTGACAAACATTCTCAGCTCAGCTCAGTGAGTAGGTGAATATCCTTTTTCGTCACCTCAATCCTCATCGGGATCAATACTTGCTGTTGTCCGATCGAAGAAAATTTTTAGTTCATCAGTGAACGTATTACTCGTTCACGGAAGTGGCAATTCGACCCTGTTTGCATAAGCATTCGGTTTACGATGTTTCACTACCACGCCAAACAATTTTCAATACACTGCTTAAAATGGAAATTAATACTTGTGCATATACTTATTATAAGATAATGGAGTCTCTAAATTACATATTTCGATTGTTTTTAGATTAATTCATTTGTCATCATTCAACAATTTTTTTTTTTTTTTTTTTTGTGCCACCATAGAATGCACTCTCACGCTTGGTGCGCCATATGTCATATAATTCTTCATGCACGCCGCACGCCTACATATACATGTTGAGTATAAATGCTGTACCTACTTCGTCTGTGTACACCTACAGCAGCCATTAGTTTGTAGTACCTATGTGAAAAGATTGTTTGCAAAAAAATCCAAAATATTATGGTCGAATTCGGTGGTCAAAATTCAGACTGTGCGCCATCAGTTCGCGTAGCTGTTAAGTGGTAACATAAAATAGCAACCTCACATTTTTTGTGTGTTTTGAAATGTTACTATATATAGTTGGCGCATCAGGTCCGTAGGGACCCAAGGCCTAGCTTCTCGCAACCATTCGTTTTGTGTGAGTTTTATTTTTGGAACGAATGGAAGGGATCTACAATTTTATGCCGATTCCAAACGGCTAATTGAGAAGCTCTTAAGACAGCTATACTCTCGGATGTTTGTCAGACGTTCGCGAGAGGTGGCGCAGTGGAAAAAACCCTAAGTTGAAATTTGGGTTTTTGCGGGATCCGAACCTGGGACCCCTCGCTTAGTAGTCCAACACACTAACCACTAAGCCACTGCGCCTACTTTGAAATGTTACTGTAAATGACATTTGTAGCTTTGAGACACGTAATGGTAACAAAAATGTCAAATAGTTGCAATCTTATTGGAATGCCTTTATCGACACAAATTTGAGTCAACTTCACCGTGTGGTGACTATAATTGAAAGTAAATTTGGATAATAATCAGAAATTTCTTTTTGGGCTGTTGGTGAGTCAGCGCAGCGTGATGCTGAGAAACAGAAACAAACAACCTCTGAGGTGCTGTGCTCGCATTTTTATAAAGCTGGCTTCACAGAACAGCGGAAGCGCGTACACGCTCAAAAATTGGCTCTAACAGAGTGCGATTTTTGCTCGGTTAAAAAAAAAATGGTTTAAAATTAACCAAGTCTCTGTTGAAAAATAGGTAAAATGCATACTGTTAAAAATAGCACACTTTATCAGTTGTTAAGAACCAAGTTTCTAGATAAATATCAACCAGTTGGTAAAATTCAACAGAGTTGGTTTGTTATTTACAACCAAGAAAAATTGAGGTTATTTTTAACCGAGTTTCGTTAAACTCGTTGACTCGGTTATTTTGAATCCACAAACTCTGTAGGAGCTATATTAACAGTATGACCTGGTAGTTTTTAACCGAAAGTTGGTTGATTTTAAACAAGCAATTTTTCTGCGTGTATACTAGTCAATATGTTACCACTGCATTGGGGAATGGAGCATAGGCCAGTGTTAGAATTTTAAGTAGTGCCCAGATTGAGCGTAATAGCGCTAATTTTGGCACTTTCTCAATGAAAAAGGGGAAAACGAGGGACAAGCTTAAAAAAGAGGGAAGAATCAAAAATCTCTGTGAAACGTAAATTGTTTGAAAATCAAATTAAAGCAAAGATATAAGAAAAAAAAATGTTATAATAAACATGAAAGAAAACATCCCATCAGACGTCTAGGTAAGAATTTTTGTGCATCTGAATGCATTCACTCCTTTGGATATAATCAAATGTCTAATAGAAAGGGCTTCGGCGGATTTTTGGTGCTGTGTGCGATGAGGGCGAATGGAGGAGAAGATACAACCGCGAACTCGAAGAGCTGTACCGAGAAGTGGATGTAGTACAAAAAGCCAAAATACGTCGTCTACATTGGCTCGGCCCCATCGAGCGAATGGACAATAACGCTCCAGCTAAGAGGATCTTTGAATCCTAGCCACCAGGTTCGAGACGACGAGGAAGACCGAAACTCCGTTGCAAAGATCAAGCCATAGCGGATGCCAGATCACTTGGTCTGGAAGGCTACAGTGTCTCAGGTAGAGACTCTTCAGGGGTCGGGAGTCCGTAATTAATGTAAGTAATAGAAGAGGTAATTTTTTTTATAATAGGTGTGTATATTCTTATGTTATTTGATTATTTTAACACTTTTTAATTATTTCCTATGAAAATAAGTGCAAAATTTCACTTACGGGAAAAAAGGGGAACGAATGCTTTTGCTGATAAAAAAAGGGGAAAACAGTCTTCAAAGTATGGGAACATTTTTTAAGAGGAATATATGCCTCCCGGGTGATTCCTTAGGAATAAGTAGTAGGCTTATGGGAACGATAATCAGCTTAGCTTTAGTAGATAATAGCTGATTGAGGGACCTAACATTCACCCCTTACCTAGCCATAAATGGGAGAAAGTTGAATCCCATCCCTCTGTCACTAGACCATATAGCATACTGAGAGGCAACAAAATCTCCCCATCAAATGGGTTGACACTGAAGTGATGCTCGAATTAGTCACAGCGACGTGCTCTCCCAAAACACTTACTCTCTCAGTTTAACAAGGAAAAAGATGCAAACGCTGTGCGAAGAAACCAAAACCAATGTATGTACAGCGTAAAATCCAAAATAATTCGCCGAACCGCTCTCCGTGGCACTTTGCATTTGTACCCCTCCCAAGTGCCAAGACCTCCCAACTTCTCTAATTCCGATGCTCGTTGACGAAATGAAATTTATCCAACACCAGTTCGGCAAAACCACGACCTTCTCTCTCCCCCTATCCTAGGGTTGGTTTACTATGAGCTAGCCCCCCGAAAAATGGCTCCAGCATGCTTCTGCAGATAGAAGAGTCGGGATGAAACCAAAGCATAGTACCCCTGTGGGAAATTGAAAATGTTACATAATTCCCAGATTGTTATATCAGAGAGTGTCGTCTGGATAAGAAACTAGTGCCGCTCCGCCACCGTTTCGTTCCGTGCAGCCTGGATATGGATCATGATGATGATTCAGTGGTGGACTGGTTTCAGTCGTCATGTTTCAACATTAAATCTATCCCAGCCACTAACTTACCGAAAGGATGGATGTTGACGCGAAGGCGTTGTCGGCGACGGGCGGTTGACTGTCCTCTTTTACGGAAGAAGTGGGTCTCTCTCTACGTACTCATGTATAGCTATAACGGCATAAACCATCATTCCATTCTTTTTGACATGATATGCGCTTTCCTTGAAGAGGTCGTCCTGTGTATCCGGCTGGGGACCCTACATACTATACGCTATACCTCTACATCCACACAGGAGAGTCATCCTTCTCGGTATGTCGTTCGTCGTCCTCGTTGTCATCGGTAAGGTCGTCGTCTTGAGGTAAATTTACTTAGATGCTGCTGCTATCAGATAATTTTATTTGTCAATATCGGGCCATTTGCCAAGTAATGAAAAGTGAATTTTCCTCCTCTGTGCTGATGCTGAGTGTGTTTTCTATTTGGAGACTTTTTTTTTGTCATCTCGTCTTCTTATCCTTTTCTCGCCCATCGCAATCGCAGCACTGGATTCCATGAGCGTGTGTGTATATGGGTACCTAAGCGTGTTGTGTCATTTAGCCAAGGGGATATAAGAAGGTGACTTTTTTCCTTTAAGTGGATATTTTTTGTCTTCTTTGCTCTCTGGCGGCAGACTGCAGAAGTAAAGGGTTGCTATTGCTGTGTTCCTGGCGTGGGGATAATTTTCGATTATTGCTTTGAGATAAGGGGAAGTGAGTTTTCTTTTGTTGGACGGGATTTATTGGGGAGTTGCTTGTAAGAGTGTGTGTTTGTTTAGTCTTTGTTGCAATCACCTTTTTCGTTTGCCGGAGGGGGCTTCTGCCAGAGAAGCTAATCAAATGACATAGAAGCTGTTTCTTAAAGGTACGATATGTCACTTAATCTGAAATGAGCTTATCTCTATTGAGGATTGGAGTTCCAGCACCGTGAAAGGTAAGGTAGGTACGAGTGGGTAGTGGATACCTTTATGCTATATGGGAAATAAGATACCTAAATGTACTGTCAGATGTATATTCCGGTTTGCCAGTACGTGTGACAGGTAGCATTGTTGTGCGGATGTATAGATTAGTGGAATTGGTCTAAGTTTAAGACGTGGGTCTGACACTTTACACACATTTACTGGACTTTTCTTACTCTCGAAATAGTGTAGGTACCTAGTTATTTCAATTAAAATCCGAGCAGTGTGAGAACTGAACTTATTTCTAAACTAATGAAGATGCAAACCTTAAGACGGGCATTGAACCAAGACTGAGGGTATTATTATCACTCAATATTTCGCTGGTTGGACACGCCAACTACCCTCTGGCTGTGAGGTTTGGTGTGGTAGTACTTCCTTGGGTTTTGAATATACGTTTTAAAGAGTTCCACAGAACTAATATTAAAGCTAGGAAAAATCAGCGTCTAAAATTTGACGATATTCTAGGGAGAAGTTCAGAAACTCGTTAAATAAGGCATACAAAACATGTCCGTCAAAATGCGTAAAAGTTGTTAAGGCATTTGTAAGTGCGGTTTTTTGAGATCTTGTTTATGCGTTTCACGCTCTTTTTAAGTGTTTTCCATTCGTTTTTTAACGCTATTTTTAATGCGTTTTCCATTCAAATAGGCACTCGCGGCTTTATATTTTAATTTGCACAATCATGTTCCATTTTAATAATAATAACTAGCGTTTCTGACACATTATGAGTTTTTAGCCAGTACAATTTCTTACCTTGAAGTTTACTTCTGATCCCGCGTTGATATGCCCCAAGCACTGTTTCTTTGCAGAAGTTACAGATGACATTTAAACAAATCTGGGGCTTCAGCTTCATACTGTGTGTTTGGAGGCAATTTACTATCTAGCATGTCGCAAAATTGCGGACCTTTCGCAATCATGCTGACTTGCACCTGGCGAAAGTCGAGCAACTTGAGGAATATTGTCTTGCCACTTAATTGAACATAATTGTCAACTTAATTTTCTAAGTGTGTATGGTGTGGACGGCGACGTCGTCGACAAAATTATAGACAAATTATAATTGCTATTTTCTGGTTGAACATTCGTAGAAATAGATTGAAACCAAATGGCAACCTGCTGTGAATAAATAAATTTCCTTCTGATATATAAGGCCCGTTTTATTGAAATTCCATCTCAGCAAAGTGAACTAGAATATTTACAACTCAATTGAAGCAACTACCCTTTACTTGACACTCAGTTTCTGTTGGAACATTTCTGGTGATATTTCCACAAAATAGCTGGAAAACTGTTCCATTTACTTTCAGCGAGAGGGAACTAGAAGAACGTTAAATCAAATTAAAGGCGATAGACATACAATCAAGTAGACCCGTTTAGAACACTTTGTCACAAAAGTGACAGGAACTGTCTTACCGCGCATTCGATAACTCTACTATGCTGAGTTAGATGCTAAATAAAACAGGCCTTTGCTGAGAAAGGTTCTAAACAAAACCGGCATTCGCTGAGATAGGTTCTCAATAAAACAGGCCCTAGGCGAAATAGATTCCCAATTAAACAGGCCTTAGCTGAAATAGACGCCCAATAAAACAGGGCTTAGCTGAAATAGATGTTCAATAAAACAGACATTTGGTGAGAAAGATGCTCAATAAAACAGGCCCACTATAATCGAGGATGAAAATCGGTTTGCAGGCTTCAAAATGTGTGGTTTCATCCATTCCATACATTGTTAAAAGTAGGAAAACTACATGTGGCATAGTCATCTATTTTGATATTACACTATCGAGTAGACTTTATTAGATCCGAAAAATTTATCTTGATTTTCTCCCATCAAATACGAAAGCGAATGTCATGCTATTAAAATTTTCCTTTCTGTCTTAAATTTTGAAGACACACCGCAACCACTTCCATATACCGAGTGCTCCCAAAACAAAACTCACACAAAGAAAAAACTTCGCAGTGGAATAATAAAATAATTTATCAAAATATCTGTTATAAAACTTAATTGCTTGGAACGAATTTCATCTGACTGGGACTCTGGCAAAAATTAATTATTCCTTTATGTTGCCCGCGTGTGAAGTAAAACTGTTGTTGTCCTTGGAATGTTTTTATACCCCGAGGGCGAACAATATCCTCCTATAGTTTGTGATATTTGCATCGATTAAACAGATTCTTGCGCCACACAAAATCCGTTTATTATCACCCATTTATTAATTTATCTCTTCCAATCATATACACTGCTTCAGACGAGTAAAAAAAAAGAAAAAAGAAGAACGGATTTCATATAGATAGCAGTTAAAGTTACGTAAACGACCAAACGTCATACTGACATGTAATATTTTTGAAACATCACATTTTTACTGTCAACAAAAACGAACCATAACACGCGAAGGCAATATAATATCCTGGACGCAATTAGCGCGCGTAAAACACTGAAGGACTACATCCGCCGAAGGAATTTGTCAAAAATATAAAATTACAAAAATATGTAAAACACACACAAACGCCCGCTTAATGGTGCTTTGGCATGAAATGTATATACCGCGTTGTGCAGCCCTTTATCGCGCTCGTGTGCTCTCCATTGTGGGTTGCCGTTGTCGGTCCTTGGCCTACATTAAGAGCTGAGCCCTTCACACGGCCACACTGCAATACAAAATATAAATCACTGAAAACAAAAAAAAAAAAAAAATACATACGGTGTTGCTCAGCATCACCCATATGAATAATTGTTCGACATTCATTGGAAAACCTTTAATCAATCAGACAATCAAAATCAGAAGTTTTCTTTTTTCCTGTTCATATATACCTAGCTGTCGTCGTTATAAGTTGTAACGTAGGAGGAAAAGAGGAAAAACTCAATCATATTGAATTCCTCTCATCAAAGCAATTGGATTGATTGTCTACCCACACTCTTCGTTGTTACAATTATTCGAATTCCAGTTTGTTTATATGGAGTCAGCGCCCCTCCGGTTTCACCGAAAATCGTGCCTCAATTAAACCAAAAACTCATGGTTGAGCCACACACAGGTACACCCCGTCCCCGTCTCGTCATGCTTCTTGCCGCTCCGGAAAAGGGCTCCTTCCCCCAAAAAGCTAATCAATTACATTCAATTAATGTTAAAATAAACAAAAGTTTTTCTCTTCAATGCCGCCCTCGCTCCTCTGTGCTGGCTGGCTGGCTGGATGTGTGTGTGTGTTTTTTTCACCCTTGTATGCCTTGTATCGAATTGACGTTATCGTCTCCGTAGCAGCAGCAGGCGACAAGGCTTGTTTGTTCGGGATTTGCAGGCAACTCTGGCGGGGGGCTCACTCCGAGGAAACGAACATGGAATTCGCCACAACATGGTCACACAATCGCATTGTCATAACGAAGAAATGAAAATCAAATAAAGGAAGATACAATCACACACCGGCCCGTTCGAATGCTCCTCCACGAACCCAATTCCCAAAATAGGGAATTTCATATTTTAGGAATTTCCGTGATATAATCTTGGCAGGGAAAATCATCAACATCATCGGAGTCCCTCGATTCATTTGGGTTTTTTGTCTACCCCTGTTGTGAACAGACGATACAAGGGGAGCCAGAGCCGCAGTAAATTGGGAATCACAGTGTGCCACCTTTCATCAGACGCTTATGGGGACGAAGCGACGCGACGGCCGTGGGCGTGCGGGTGGTGTGTCTACTTCGTATAATATACTAACCAAAATAGGATAGCAAAAATTGGCAACAAAATAAAACGAAACAAGATCGAGAAACGAAAGAAAAACATGAACTTTGCTTTGCGTGATTGGAATTCATAAAGGATATTAGTATGGCTGGGGTGTGGTATGTTGCAGGTGGTTCGCCTTTGCCTTTGCCTTTAGCAATTATGTGTGTGTGTAGGTTCATTGTACACAGTACAGTTCTGCAAGTGTGATAAGGTGTTGGGACGATGGATGGTTTTTTGTGGCATATCTCCGAGGGTGTATTGGAGGCGCCCAAAGTCGAATATCGGTAGTCATTAAGTGCAACACTTATGTCGGTGTTGGGTTCCCGTGCAAGGGAGAAATCATTAAACTCACTGGATAAAAGACAGTCCAGCGTAGAAACCGAAAACTGCGAAACAGCAATTTGGACGCACTTTGGGCAACTGACAGTTTAAATAGTTATTTCCCCTTATATACAAATGAAGTCGGTATATGACTTCTGATGTGAAATGTCAACCTTCATAATGGTCAATAACGCAAACTGATGGGATAGAACGATGAAGGAGGACTTTCACTAGACGAAATTCACATTTCTTTTGGTCTATAGGTATCCCGCAAAAATCGGTTTTTAAATATCGTTACAATTGGTACGATAAAAAAAAACCTGTAGCCAACTTAAGTAGGTATATGGGTTATTTTAATCACTTTGTGGAGTTCACTACTCCGAATGTTGAACAGAAATTTGTATGACACTACAATAGGGAGTTACTAAGCCTTACGCTGACCAGTCCTTGCAATAAACATCTGAAATTGCTAAAAACTTGTCAAGAATTCGGTGGTTTTCTAAGACAGGTGGAGACTCACCTTACTAATAATTATTTTAAACCTTCACAATAAATATTTTGTGTCATTTTATATTTAAAATTTCATTTGTAAAATTTAATTTTGACACTAAATATGATTATTAGTATCACGCAATAAGAAACAGGTATAGTCTTAGCGGCCAACATTGCACAAACTCACACAGACTTAAGCACAGCTCTTCGCATTTGCGGCCCCGGAAACAACTTGAAACATGATCGCAAGGTATGGCGCTTGTGCTCTTTTTAACTCCGTATACCTATTCGTATAGATGTACGTTGTACGCATTTTCAGATTCTTCTGCGGGATAGACTTTCAGCAGTTTTAATAACATCAATATTTATGGCACTTCCCATCACATACAAAACACTCATACCAATTTGATTTGTTCGAAAACGGCTCTAACGATTTCAACCAAAATTTTTATTTGAGCTTAAGCAGGTTAGGTTAACATGATTACACACTCACTCTGAGCACATCTCGAAAACGGTCCAAACGATTGTGACAAAAGTTAGTTCTTAAGGTAAGTTTCGAACAAAAGGCATTTTTTTAAAAACCTATGTTTTTTTTTTAGTTTACCTGAACGGCAATAACAATTTGACCAAAATGCATGCCTTGAGTAAAATTGATGTTCTCACAATTATTAAGTAGATCTGATATCTCGAAAATCCCATTTTGACTTGGTTATAAAGCTTTAAAAACTAACTTCCCGGACTATATCTAATACTCAGTTTTCAGCTAAATAGTTAGCAACAGTATTTTTCAATCTAAACATTGCAAAATTTGTTATTGTTTTGCTTGCATAATTGAAAAAAAAAACCCTCTAACGCTTTTGATCAAAATACATTATTAAAGATGATATTATAAGTATTTTCAATTCAATTCAATTCAATTTATTTGGCAAAGTACAAATAAGAACAATTATTGTCTTTTATAGTACATTATAGCTCAACAGATATACTTTAAAATTACATTTATACACATAATGAGCAAAGAAAAATAAAACATATAGTTAACAATATCTAAGTGAAAATTACATTTAATTTAATACAAAAAAAAAAAATAAAAAATAAAAAAGGGATTAGATTATAGAAAAAGGAACAGAGGGGAGAAAATAAGGAAAGAAGAAGAGTAATAGAGTAAACATAGAATACATTAATGTGCAAAATGTGCAAAGAGTGCACTTTTAAATTTATTGGCTCCTACAATTTGCTTGATGGTAACAGGAAGAGAGTTCCAAAGTCTGGCAGCGTGGACAAGGAAGAGGCGTGAAGTATTCAAAAAATTAGAAGAAGGCGTTATGAGGTTGAAGTTTCGCGGTGACTGGACAAATTGCACTTTCTGGAATAGGTATAGTGGCGATCTACGTTGAATTATTTTGTGCATGAATACACAGCACCTAATATCCCAAAAGTTTTGAAATGGACAACCAAGGACAAGTTTGTGGTAAGCGGATACGTGGTCATATCTTCTAATTCCAAATATATAACGAACCATATCATTGAAAGCTAAAAGAAGTTTGTGCTGAGATTGAGAATCTAATTTAGGGTATATAACTATGGCATAATCAAAGATTGGCACAAGCAAGGACTTAATTAACCTGAGTCTCGTATCTACCGGTGTAAGATTTGAAAATAGCCACAGCTTACGTAAACCTATAAAATTTGCATGATCAATAGCAGAAAGGGATCTATTTAGCTTGTAACCAAGGTTTATAACTGTATCTGAAAATTTAAGTCTGCAGGAATTCAGATAAATAGGCGGTATTACTCCAGTATCAAAAAGCTTTTTAGAAAGCAAAATTAATTGAGTTTTTACCGGATTTAAAAACAGACCGTTACTAATGGACCATTTAACTATAGAAGACAAATCTGAATTGAATCTATCGGCCAGATCATTCACCAATCCTATTGGTCGAGAAAGGTATATCTGAGCGTCATCAGCATAAAGATGTGTAGATGCATTGCGGCATACTCGGGGAAGGTCATTAATATAAAGAAAAAACAGGATAGGGCCAAGAATTGAACCCTGAGGTACCCCCGCAAAAACATTTTCTGGACGAGAATATTTTTGCTCAGCAAAAACCTTTTGAGAACGATTCGTAAGATAGCTCCTTATAAGCTGCACTGAGTATTCACTCAACCCAAAGTAAAGCTTCAATTTCATGCATAAAATGTCATGGCTTACCGAGTCAAATGCTTTTGAAAAGTCAAGCAAGCACAGCAGCGTAAGAAAGCCCTTATCATACTCAATTCTGATATCGTCAAGAACCTTAATCATAGCCGTAGATCAGCTATGCTGAACACGGAAACCAGATTACACTGGAGACAATAAATTCAAATGATTAAGGTGGCTTGAAATCTGCTTGGCAATGATTTTTTCAAAAATCTTTGATAGACATGGTAAGATGCTTATAGGACGATAGTCACAGGTCGATGAGGGACTATTATTCTTTGGCACCGGAATGACCTTAGCTTGTTTCCAGCAATCAGGGAAAGTGGAAGACATAATGCAAAAATTAAACAAATGAGTAATACAACTTGCAATATGAGGAAGTATCATTTTTAGGAAGCGTAGATGTATTCCATCTTCCCCAATTGCGTTTGAATTAAGCTCTTTAAAATTAAGGATAACATCAGCTTCTGAGACAACTTCAAAATCCAAACACCGAGATGAACTGATGAAAAGGTTGCTGTCAGGAATGAAACAAGAGGTGGTACCAGGGCAAAAAAGAAACGAGTTATTGAGTTCATCAATATCAGGTATTTTTCTTAATACACTATTTTTACCAAGTCCAATCGAGCGTAAATTGCTCAAGAGTTCCTTTGACGGTCGGTCAGCACTTAACTTGGACAGGAAGTATCTTTTTTTGCCTCTTCTGGTTATAAAAGCAGAATAGTTCCTGGCTCTACTAAATGCCATCCATCTTTGACTAGTAGGCATTAGTTTCCATTTTGCCTAAAGTCTCTTTCGAGTTTTAATAGCATCATGAACCTCATTGGTGAACCATGGGCATCTCTTATTGCGCTCTGCAACAGTCTTAATCGGAACATGCCTATTAAAAAGGTTGGTTATTAGTGCTTGCACAATTTCAACTTTTTCATTAACATCCGCCACGAGGAAACAAGAATGCCCAGGAGTCGAACTAGCATCAAGTTGGAGGATGTTATTATTAATTGATCCATAGTCGTGAAATTGAAAAGATTCCTGCAAGGGAACACAAGAGAAGTCAATATTATAGGTGCAAAAGAGTTGGTGACTGTCACGCAGAAAAATCACTTATTTAAAATCAACAAACTTTCGGTTAAAAACTACCAAGTGATACTGTTAATATAGCTCCTACAGAGTTGGTGGATTAAAAATAACCGAGTCAACTTGTTTAACGAAACTCGGTTAAAAATAACATTTTATCAATTTTTCTTGGTTGTAAATAACAAACTAACTCTGTTGAATTTAACCAACTGGTTGATATTTATCTGGAAACTTGGTTCTTCACAACTGATGAATTGTGTTGTTTAACAACGAATACTGGGTGTTTTTCAACAGAGACTTGGTTAATTTGAACCCATCGCACTCTGTTAGAGCCAATTTTTGAGCGTGTGGATGAGTCATGAATATGATTAGCATTTTTCCAGTGGTGGCAATCAGTGTCTGGGTCCATCTTTGGTCGCGAAGGAAGCTTTGAATGTAAAAAGTTTCAGCCCTCAAATGGCTTTGTAATTTTGTTCACATTGGCCAACGACAACAAATGAGGTGCTGCACATTTACGAGCATATCTCATAAGAGTAAGGCCCGTCAATCCCCTCAAAGACTATAAATAAAAAGATTTATTGCCTCCTACCACCCGTCCACGGAAAGAACTCTCCGTTCTACGACCTGCACCATCTCACAGATACGAAACTTCCTTTGCTGTGCCTTGGACTTTGTTTTATTTATGCCCATGCGTCCTCGAAGCACATTCTCACGTATTAGCTGCCATGGCGTGAATGCCTTCATAATACCCGTTATGTTCCCCTAATCGTACACCTGTCGTATATGCAATAAAAACACATATTACCGGCATTTTCAGAATTATAATACGAAAACAAGCCCGTGGGCGACAGGTTATTCGATAAACAAAGCGCATAGCATATGACTTGGCAGTGTCGTGTGTATACTTATACGACAGAGAAACTTGCCGAACATTATATTATGTCCTTGAAGGTGTACTATTAAAAAAAAAAAAAGAGAGAAAGACATACATTTTCTTTTTGACTGGAGGAGATGTGTTTACAGATATGGAGTGAGTGCGCCTTAAATTGGATTGGTTAGTTCGGCGAGATGGTTCTCATTAGACTGTCGGTCTTTCATGACGTTGTGCGTCTCCCCAAAGGAATTCCACCTAATATCGCCCCAAATGTATATTGACACATTTCATATTTTATTGTGATTGGTACACGTTTGCAAGGACATTAAATATTTATGAAAATTGTTGGCGAAAATCATTCGCGCATCTTTGTCTGTCGTCAGATTGTCAGCGAATATAAACGGGCATCGCTTTCCCTTTGCCGGTCGGGAATCAGCGGGATGCTGTCTTGTACCACTTGTTCATTTTATAAATAACCTCTGTTCATCATCGGAACAGCTTCAGACGAATGATACACATCCGCGGGCCCTCGCAAGTATATAGTGTGTGCAGCTGACGATTGTGTTCGCAAGTTAGTTAGCTTATGGCAGGAGATTTTCAGTCCCGCCATCCAAATATTGAAAGCTGTACATAAACACAGCTACTGTCTTCATAGTCCTACATCGGAAAGAATGTTTGCCCGCAGATGCAAGAACGAAATGGCTGATAATGGATACAGCCGTTGCAGAAGTGAAGGTCTTTGCTATATGGCCTCAACCAAATCGTAAATAACTAAGAATTATGACTTACGGGGGATGGGATTGTGCTATGGTTTCATCGTTCTCTTTAATTCTCGTTCTGTATGCATCGATATCGAAAGAGATTTTACAGCGAGTTGCAAGTGTGTATCGGCGGGGGACTGGTTGTTCTGCTGCGCGACTATTGATATTAAATGGCTTCAGTGTCACTTTGTCGATTGGTTTGCACAAGACACAGCACCAGGGTGTAGATACAACAATATCCAGTCTGTAGTCTTGGTAGTGATTGTAGATGTTTCCGTCTTCCCTTCAATTATAGTTTCTCACAATGGGTGCTCCGACTCATGAGTATGAAGAGACAGGTATAGACGTCGTTAGTACTCAAGATGGCAGATATCTAACTGTAGCTAGTCGGACACATTTGGAGCCAGTGGTCAGTGAAGGTTTTTCGGCACTTTTCGGGTTTTCTGAAAGAGAAATGGTAGCGTCTGAGCCACCAAAGATAGCTTGTAAGCGGGGCCTGATAAATCTACTATTTGGTGGTCAACGACAGTATGATGTGCTCGTAAAATAATCAGAATCCTAACAGGCAGCGTGTAGACGAACGACTGGTGAAGGCCCTAAGCTTTCACAATAATTATAACGACGGCGACGCTATTAAAAATTGACAGCTACACCTGGACTCTGCTACAGACTTCGAAAGCGGATATTATCCCTGCCCGTTTTGAATGTGAAATTTTTCGAGTGATTTTCAGCATCATTTGCGGGAGTGTGAAATATGTAAAACATCTATCAAAGCCCTAGGTACCGTTGGCCAACAGATCATATAGTTATACTTTCTGGGGCGGTAAATGTTGGCTTCTAATTCATCTATAAGAGGATCTATAATTATATCGGAGCGAAGGGTTATCTTCGTATACAATTTCTAGGTCCTTTTAGTTTTATATTTGGGCCAATAGAAGGGTCATTGAGCCGATTTATCGATTTTTTGTCACAAGTAAGAAATACTGCCTGATTGTATAGTGGCTTATAGTAAGGTTAGCGAGGGGTTCTGGGTTCGTACCCCATCCGAATGGCTTATTTATTGATTTATTCCATTATAGAGTACAATTATTTTTCTCTATTTTGATAGATACAGCTTGACAAAAAAAAATGAGAGTGAAGGTTACATTAGAGTTTCAGCCCCCATACAAAATTGTCTCCAAAATTTACCACAGCTAAATCTAAGCAAATCGATGTAACCGAGTGCTACCTATACGCACCTCGAGATAATAAATCAAACTTTTGTTTCAGAATGTACATCGTGTTTCTGTCAAAATTACGCATACCCAATGGGCGCACAATTTCTTAAGTTAAATTTAGACAGATCGTTGTGTTCTGATGCGGCTTTGTGTTGCGGTATAGTTCAGCAAGAATGATATTTTTTAGTGACTCGGCAGAATCTGAAATGGTTGAATTAAGACAGAATTGAATTTAGTTCAGCTCGAGCAGCGTACTAAGTTGAAATGTGATAAGTGATAAACCAATGACATTGCCGACGCCGAGTTCAACACAAAATGTTAGGCAGGAAATATGTATGTTGTTGAGAAATAGTCAAGTTTTTGTTGTTTGGATGTTGTTAATTTCAATTCCTTTTAATTATTCATTTGCTATTTGTTAAACGTTATTTTTGTGCTATAGAAACTATCCTTTGCCTTACGGTACTTAGTACAACTAATGTTAAAGATTTTCTCTTGTCGCAACAACACGTTTACGCACTGCACGAACAATTAGCATTGCATGCACGTTGTACTTGCTCTGTGGGAATTGTTTTTGCACTCTGCTTTGTGCTCTTCTTCGTCGTTTGTGCTGCTGCGCTTGAAACAAGAGAAAATCTTTCACTTGTATATTAGTCTCAGCCAGTGCTGTCGAACGTACTGCAAAAGCAATATTTGTATTGCTTTCGGGAGCTGCGTACTGCCGTACTGCTCACTTTTGTTTTGTACTGCATTTTCCTTTTTGTATTGCTTTTTGTAGTTCGTTGTTTTCATAAATGTATCGAAGAAAACAGTACAGCTGGCATCACTTTTTATGTTCTCATAAATATCACATTCCAGCTTTTTTCTTATTAGTAGTAATTGTAACTATATTGCTGCATTTGTCATGCAAACACAATTTGAAATGACTGTAGTGTCATATCCATGTCTCATTCGTCTCGCTTGCCCTGTCTAAAAGTAAGATCATGTTGCTTGACTGTTTTAACTTAAACGTCCATCCAACCCAACTAACAAGAACAACCGCTGTCGCTGTGTTTGTCAGTGTTAGTGGGGTAGTTTTTGTTTGATTTCGGTTACCGCTATTTGGTTATTGCCTGTGTCTCCGTCTCCGTCTGGCAATTGTTTTTCGTAGGCTTGATTGCGATTTCCGACTGCTGTGTTTTTTGCGTATGAAAATTTTAAATTTGTTTTTCAAAGGAAAATAATTTCTTTCAATTCCGCGGTGCAGTTCTTAAATAAAGAAAACGATAACATAACATTTTTTACGCGTTACGGTGAAGTGAATTTTTTTTTAATATCTTTGGCTCTGATGGTGCTTTATTGGTGATTGTTGCGCTGCTGTGTTCAACAGGGACTACATTACAACAACATACGAGTTAAAAAAAGAAACTATGGATAGGTATATTAGTATTCTTTTGAATAGTTAGATAGTGAATATTTTATAACATATCAATTCTTCCTAGGTGGCTTCAGAAGTCCGTAAAAATAAAAACCGATAAGTCATCGGATTCTCCGCAAGCTCCAACACTACAGCAAATACAGCAGGACGTCAACAATGACGATGAACTAGATTCTGATAGTTTCGAAGAATCTTTTCAAACAAACGATTTTAATACTGCGTAAGTAAACGAAAGAATTTGTATTTTTCTAATTCTAATAGTTTCTATTAATTGCATTCAGATCTTCGAAACAACAAAAAACAAGCGATTATTCTTCACCCTTATCAACTGGACCATCAACATCAAAAGTAAATCAAAGTGAGAATGACACTACTTCGTCAATAGGTCCAAAACGTAAGCAAAAGTTTCGCCAGATATGGTTGCAAAAATTTCCATGGTTGGAAAAAAAAACAACACGATGGGGCGAAGACAAACCATTCTGTAAGTGTTGTGCCAAATTTGTAACGATTAATATTGGAAACATTAAACGCCATAATGATTCCGAAATACATAAGAAGTCTGTGCAAGCGCTAAGGAAACAACCACAGATATTCCAAGCTGATGAAGAAGAATTTCTCAAGAGCAAAAAAAACAAACTAAAGTCGGCAGAGTTGAAAATAATTTTATTTCTTCTTGAATTCAATTTGCCCTTTACATTAATAACTCCTCTTATTTTATTGATTAAAGCAATTGCTCCAGACTCTGAAATAGTAAAAGATTTAAAATGTGGCAAAACAAAAGCCACAGAAACAACAAACAATTTATTTCTTAAAGAAGGTCAAGAAGAGATAGCTAAGGTACTTAGATCTCAAAAATTTTCAATTATTATAGATGAAACCACTGATGTTAGTACTACAAAATGTTTGGTACTTGTGGTCAGGTATTTCGATAACATGTTGGGTAAGGTCATCGACAGGTTCTTCGGTCTTATTAAATTAATAAATGCTGATGCTAAAACAATATTTGAGGAAATACTTAAATATTTTGCAAATGTCAATGTCCCAGTACAAAATATGATCGGATTTGCGTCCGACAATGCGTCAGTTATGATGGGGGAAAAGGGAGGTGTTAAGACACTTTTCAAAAACATTGAACCCAATTTATTTGTGATGGGATGTACATGTCACTCATTACATTTATGTTCAATTGCAGCATCAAAAAAGATACCACAAAATGTCGAAAAACTAGCGAGAAATATTTACCTTTTTTTCGCCCACAGCTCTAAACGACAGACAGACTTTCGTGAATTTCAAGAATATTTCAACATTAAGACCCTTTAAGATATTAAAAACATCTGCTACTAGGTGGTTATCGCTTGAAAATGTAGTGTCGCGAATCATAGAACAGTGGGTCCCTTTGAAACATTATTTCATTTCCTATCAGTTGGAACAGAATTCAGACCTAGCTCACAGCATTTATGCAGATTTGACAAACGAAGCAAAGTTATATTTCTATTTCTTACAATATATTTTAAAACTAACAAACAAAATTAATATTGAATATCAGTCGGAAGAACCCCGTATTCACGTTTTGCTTTCAACAGTGAAAATGTATTTTAAAACGATTTTGTCGAACTTCATTAAAAACGAATTTATTAATGACGCCTCTCTGGATACAATCAATTTTTGCAATGAAAATTGCTTTTTAGATTTAAAAGAAACTTACCTAGGGGCACAAGCTAACCTTTTAACTTGCAATGGTAGCTTATCAGAGGAAGCTATAAAAAATGTAAAAAGTAAGTGTAGAGATTACTACATTGAACTATGTACGCAAATAAGGAAAAGGGTAAAGTTTCAAGACAAAGTTTTAGAAGCCGTACAAATAATAAATCCGCAAAAAAAATCACCAAGTCTTACTCCACTCATTCAATTGTTCCCAAATTTAATTGATAAAAAACTCATAGATGATCTAGATGACGAATGGCGAACTCTTCTGCATCAAAACTTTTACAGAAGCGAGCTTAAATTTGAAGATTTTTGGTGCTCCACATTCAATTTAAAAACGTCTTTAAACACTCCCATGTTTCCCCTCCTAAAAATATTTGTAGGCTCTATTTTATGTTTTCCGCATAGCAGTGCCAGTGCAGAGCGTATATTTTCTCAGGTAGCATTGATTAAAGATAAAAAAAGAAACTCTTTGCTGACATCCACTGTCAATTCAATTTTAATGGCAAAAGAATTAATAAGGCATAGTAGCGCTATTGACTGGAATCCATCCAAAGAAATGTTATCAAACTACAAATAAATTAAGGTCGTAATAAATAGTTTAACGTTAATGTCGTCTTTTTATGTGATTTCCGTTATGAAACAAGTATTTGTATGGAGTAGTTGCATATTAAATATGTGTTCAATAAAAACCAAAAAAATGAATTGTAATGGATTATGACATTTTTATTTTCAAAAAATAAATCCTAATTTATTAAATTGAAGTATAATCTAAGCCTCAACAAAACTAAAAAGAAAAAAAAAACAAAGACTTTTATTTATAAATAAACTAAAAAAATATATATATTTATGTGTATTGCTTTTTCCCCAAAATTATGCAAAAAAAAATTGAATGTACTGCTCTCGTTGTTTCTAAAACGACAGCACTGGTCTCAGCACGCATAATTTCCTCATCTCAACTACTGGTACTAGCCCTTTTTTATTATCAGCTATGATCCGTATAGATCATCGAAATACATGCACTTACAACAACAGCACATGACCCTGCTATTCATCGAGATCACGAATCATGATCTGAAAATTTATTGTACTAGGTGGCTTGTTTCATTTTTCAATGTTGGTGTGCCTGTAAACGATAGCCAAGCCACACAGTCACGTTGCCAGACTAAAATATTCAACACCCTTCATTACACAAAAAATCAAAAAGCATTTTTTTCACATCGAATAAATTTCCCGCCTTCGAGATGATTTTGCTTTTTCATTCCATAAAGGTATGCCCAGACCAGCGAAGCATTTAAGTAAATGTTTCATAAACATTTATTTAACAAAAAAAAATGTTTATGACATGTTTCGCAGTTCGTTAATAATTTGTTTCACAGGTGTTTTTTTGTTCTTTTAACATAAAATACTAATGTCCAGGAAATCTTGGAATAATGAAAAATTGAAACTAGCTACCTGCATAAATTTAAATTGTTTTCGAACCTAGTTATTGGGAAACACGTTTCTTTTTTATCACAGAAAAATCTAGTTCTGACTTCGATTCGTTCTTCTGGAATTTCGTGCCTAAGCCGCTGTCATTTACTGTGCCTAAGAATTCCAATCGAACTGATTGTAGGTAAACTCATTTCCTTTTAGAAAGAAAACACACCATATTACGGTTGTTGTTTTCGAGCCTCGTGAATTTCCGACAGTCAAAAGTATTTCATAAACGTTTAATAAATACTTAATCGGCGTATACACCGGCAAAAACAGAAATGTTTGACAAATGTTTCTGAAGCGAATCGAGAACATTTCATAAATATTTGAAAAAATCATTCGCTCGCATGAATACACCGAAATACCGGAATACAGCAGGGAAATATTGTTTATTTGTTGCATATTTGAACATAGAATTTTAAAATACTTTTTTTTAAAAACTGTGGGTAACACCCCCGACAAGCAAATGAAATCTCATGTTAATTGACATCATATTGTGACGTCACGTTGTACAGAATGTTTGCAATATGGCTGGTGGCAATATGAAGTTTGTCATTTTCATACATTATCGGTCGTGTTTTGAAAGCAACTGTTGCCACAACTCCAAAATGAAATTTTTCTATGATCCGTATTGTTTTATTTTCGTGATCTGATTCGGATCTTTTTTTTTTAACTTTAAAAATTAATTTTTTATTTACTTCTTTTTTTTTAAAACTTACATTCTAGACAAAAACGATTAAATCTAATTAAAAGCTAACATTTATCTTATTCTACCTTACTGGCTCTAAGCGAGCGGTCTAAACTTAACAATATCCTTAAAATGATTGCCTTTCGGCCTTAAATCTATCTATTTCTATGATTTGTTTTGTTTTTTTTTAATTTTCAAGAAACTTAAGAAAACTTGAACTCTTATTTATTTGTCTGATTCGGATCATTATTATTACTATTACTCTACAACCATTAAAAACATTTAAATTTGAAGAAAACTGAACACCTTAAAATTATTTGGGCTTGTTAAACCCAAGTTCTTACAGCGTACCTAATAGGTAATTCTCTATTAGTACCAGCTTAAAAAAATGGCTAATTATAATAAGTATGTTACGTACATCCGAGGAAATTTACTTCTAATAATAATAAGTAAATAACCAATGAAATCTACTGTTTGCGGACGAATGTCGAATGTCTGGATGGCTGCCGTTTTGAAACAAGAAAAAAAGAAACCCAGAAAAACACGACTAATAGACAGATTGGTAGATCTGTTTGTTTTAAAAATACTTAAGGGTGCATAAACAAACACCATCGTTACCTAAGACGGCGATAACAGGGCTATTTAGTAGAATATATTTAAAAACCATAAGATAAATTTGTTTTGCTCACAATGAAAATTTACCAAAATTGACATAAGCTATAATTTAACCAATTGCCACAATAGAAAGAAACTATTTAATTACGATAGTTTAAATTTTAAAATTATTCTTAAACATAGGCACTCTGATTTCTTTGATGTTTTCTTAACCGAAATAAATTAAGTTTTAGTTTTAAAATAAAAATTAATTAATAAATGACTCTCTAACCACTTGACGAGATGAAATTTTTGTTTGAAGGAAATTCAAAAACTTTAATGTAAAAGTCAGTCAAAAAAATGTTTTCCCTTTTTACTTTTACTTTCTTTCTTGTGAAACAAAACTAAACTGGGCAAATGCTATGTGTGGACTTCAATTTATCGGCAATGGGTACCTACCTTGATCCAGGGTGTTTACTGTGCGGGCACGCCTCATGCAGAAGTTCGGATTTCCAGGAAGAATAAACACAATTTACTTACACTTTAGAAAACACGAGCTTGTACACAAGCCTTCGAGGCAAACCGCTTTAAGAAGTCAGAAACACGATGCGAATATTTTGAGTGCAAAATTGTGCCAATTGAATATCGTTTCATCTACATTTTCGGAAGATACGATACAGCATTGTGGGGAACAAGGAAAATGGCCTGGGGTATGTAAGCACTTTAAGTTACAGTCAATTCATAGAGAAGAGTGAAACACCCGCCCAGTTATGTCGGAGCCCCACTTAGTATCCGAGTGAAGTGCCCCATGCATGGATATTGGATAGTACCGTGTTTTGATATTCCCCATACTTGTTGTGCACTTTACCTGGGCTATGTCATTCGCATGATCATCAGCATGGGAAAGGGGACTCTTTGAATGTTTTGGCATTGGAAACCCGACACATAGGAACAAGAATAGGCAACCGAACCCCAGCATCGAGTGTTTTTCCAATTATTTCTCCATTTAATGCTTGTTGTACTCTCAAGCAAGCTATGGCTAGAACTCTGACAGGTATACCTTTGCCTTCTCCATGTTCTACACAGAGCAGGAGTAGGTAAGGTATCCTGTATCTGGCGAAGGCATATAGGATAAATGTTATTGCGTTTTCTCACGAAAATGCAATCACATCGTTGCTGTAGGTACACGGCACAACCAGCCATTGAAACACACTCGACAAACCATCAGCAGGGGAACCCTTCAAAGGTGGGTGCTCTTGGAAAACAAAACCCGTTTTTGGGAAAACAACGGTTAACCAAACATCCTGCAGATAATAATCTTCAATTTTGGTATCGCTCGTATACCCGGAGCTGATGGATATGATTCTGTGGAATAGTTTACCGAAGTAAACTGTGGCTATGCGTTTCATCAACGCCACCACCTAACAGCATTGAGCGGTTGTCCGCAGCAGCAGCCCGAGGGGTAGTGCACTACTAAAGGTATAGTATGATCTGTGTTAGTCAACACTGCCGCTCTCATTTGAGTTCTTTGGCAAGAAATACTAATTGGAAAATTCTGCAATCAACTGGACCATTCCATTCGTTTAGCTCGGTTGTGGAGTAAGTGATACTTGCTCACAATTCAGATGAGGTTTGGAGCAGCATGACGGTTTGTGGAAGTTGTGTTTTGGCTCATGCCATACCTACCCAAATATTGGCAACAGGAACAAAATGTACGGTCGTTGTAATTACTATAAATAACATTGGGGAATTGATGTGCGGTCTCTGCCTACGAATGGTTGTAGTAATGGAAACCAGCACGAACGTTTGCAAGCCCGTTTTTCTCTTTTCTCTTGATCAAATCCAACATGTTTCCCCTTTCCTCTCATCAGACAATCAGAAACGGCGAGTCAAAAAATCCTTTAAAAGAGGTTATACAACACTTCAAAAGAGCATCAAACAACGTATCAAAAGGTTTGTTTAAGAATGTATCAAAAAACGTGTAAGAAACACATACTAAATGACCTGAAAAAAACATCAAATCTTGTTGCAAAATGCGCTAAAAAAAATACTAAAATCTCTCTTGAAAAACGAGCCAAAATCACTGAAAAAATTCTTAGCAAAACTCGTCAAGCCACATGTCAGAAAACAGTAAGTACACTAAAAAATTCTTAAAAAACTGTTGAAAAACGCCTCTAAGACTCGGAGAAGAACATGACAAGAACCACTTGAAAAGCACATCAGAAAAACGTGCCAAAAAGACGTTTAAGATATATATATATAGTTGGCGCAACAGGTCTGTAGAGACCCAAGGCCTAGCTTCTCACAACCATTCGTTTTGTGTGAGTTTCATTTTTGGAACGAATGGAAGGGATCTACAATTTTATGCCGATTCCAAACGGCTAATTGAGAAGCTCTAAAGACAGTTATACTCTCGGATGTTTGTCAGACGTTCGCGAGAGGCGGCGCAGTGGAAAAAACCCTGAGTTGGAATTTGGGTTTTTGCGGGATTCGAACCTGAGACCCCTCGCTTAGTAGTCCTACACACTAACCACTAAGCCACTGCGCCACTAAGAACCTGTTTAAAAACTCATCAAGAAAAGTATCAAAAACACTCTCTAAAAGCCGTGAAAAACGCGTCAAAAACTAGCTGAAAATCGCATTAAAAAATACTAAGAACTGCATTCAAAAGCACTGAAAAAAGGTATTGCAAAAATCGTTTAAAAACCATGTGAGAAAACACTAAACACACTGAAAAACGCTTTTAAAACTGTCGAGGAACTCCTCAAGAATACGTTGAAAAAAGAAGCCAAATAACTTGTTTAAAAATGCACCGAAAATATGTGTCAAAACATTGAAAAAAAAACTTAAAGATTTGTCAAATACCTACTGGTTGAGAGGCGATTTAAAAAAAAAAAAACTGCCTTAAAAAACACTCAATCATTGAAAAAGGGCTTTGCAAAACTCGTTAAAGAACTTATCAGAAAACAGTAAAAACACTAAAAATGATTTTAAACTGTTAAGAAGCGTGTCAAAATTCGTGAAAAATCCGTCGAAAATTGTTTGAAAAACGTTTCAAAATATGTTAAGGGACGCGTATTGAAAAACATAAAAAAAGCAATCGAAAATGCGTCAAAAAATCGTCAACGTAAACGGCACCTAAAATCGCTTAAAGAATTTTGTGGGTAGGTACTCACAACGACAGAGGATAGTACAGGTCTCTGGGATCATGCGAGGCTCTTGCATGGAGAATGGTGATTGTGACATTGGCAAGAAGAGGTAGGCCTGTTGGGTAGGTATGTAGCCGACACCAAATACCTTGTTTAGAAATGCTTTTATTTTATAGTACATAATTGCGTTTCAATTGCCTTTTAAAATAACTTGTTTATTACTTACATTTTCATTTTCCTTTATTACAAAACATTGTATAAGTAGCTTACCGTATACTTTTTTATATCGTTTAAACACGGGCAAAGATGTTCAGCAACTTCATTTTATATACTTTATTCACATTCTTTCCCACAGCACACGCACCTTGCATATTGCGCACAGGCTAGCGGATAAATTTACGGTTTGTTTGCTCTTGTGTTGTGGGACAAAAGCGGTACTTTTTCGTTATTGAGTCGACAGATCGATGACTCGCTCACGGGAATATCAAACACCACCGCGTCAACATCTTTGCTCGCGTTATTTTTTGTTATGTACCTACTTGGTGAAAGATATAAAACCGTTTGTAATAATAAAAGGCTAAATTATATTGAATATTAAAGTGGAGATGTGTTTTTGAATCATAAAAATATAAAGAGGTAACTTTGAAGGTTTATGGCCGCTAACACTAAAGGTAGGTATATAAAACCAGAACCGGTGAATTTTTGCGAATTCGTGAAAATTCAAAAAATCAGACAGCGCACTTCTCGCCAGAGAGAGATGCATCAATCTTTTAGGCGGTGATATGACCATGACCATGTGCTGTCTTCTGGAAAACATTTGAAGGGATTTAGAGTATTTGTCTGCAGTATCATCCGTGTTCATCTTTTTTACCACATTTAAACTTTGCCTATGGTGTTAAGAACTCGCCAATCTTGGCCGAAAGACTCTACTTTGAAAGCGACTTGGTACCTATCCGCATTACACTTCTATCCGGGCAAACTATATCCACGACAAGGCAAAGATACATGGCTTTAGGGCCCCCTCTAGCCTGTCCCACTTAATATCGGCTGTTTGGAATTCCACTGACCACACAGCTGTCACCTCACAGAAATTGTCGAATTTTTTATTTCGTCTACGCTATACTATCCATTGCCTTCCCCAAATACTAACCAGCCCTTAACTGTTGAATAAATTTTAGTTAATAGAGAACTCGTTTCTTATTTCTGTCCCACTAACTTTACACATCCCAAATGTAAATATTTCCCACATAAAATGATTGTGTGTGCGGAGCCTAACCGCCTTCTTAATTCCCAGGATTACACATATACATACATTATTTGTGTCAGCTTTGTGGGGCTGTTTTTTTTTTTTCTTGATTTCAACACCCCCATCACCAGTGTTGCTCTGTCTATCTGACAACCAGTTGTGGACAACATTTAACCCTTCTTTCAAGAACAATTTCCCTCGTGCTGCCTTAAAATTCAAAACTATATATGCGTACCCTTCTAAATCTCACCCCCGAAAGTGGAGCGGCCGTTCCTCCTTCCCACTATATAAAGGGTGATTTTTTAAGAGGTTTAGAACTTTTTAAAAAAAAAAAACACAAAAAATTCGAAAAAATGAATGAAATATTTATTTGAATCGATAGTTTCAACCTTGCAATTTAATGTTTAAAGATAATTTTATGCAAATGTTGACCGCGGCTGCGTCTCAGGTAGCCCATCCGCTGAGTCCAATTTTGGCATACTCTTTCACACATATCGGCCGGTATCTCACGAATGAATGCATGGATGTTGGCTTCCAGTGCGTCAATCGAAGCGGGCTTGTCCCTATACACATTAGCCTTGGCATACCCCCACAAAAAATAATCTAATGGTGTCAAATCGCACGATCTAGGCGGCCAATTTACCGGCCCGAAACGTGAAATTAACTGTTCACCAAACTCGCCTCGCAATTGCGCCATTGTTTCGCGTGCTGTGTGGCATGTGGCACCGTCTTGTTGAAACCACATATCATGCAAGTCAAGAACTTCCATTTCGGGCAAAAAAAAGTTTGTTATCATCGCTCGGTAGCGTTCACCATTGACAGTAACGCTGCGATTCGCATCATCTTTGAAGAAATATGGCCCAATAATGCCGCCGGCCCATAAACCGCACCAAACAGTGGCTTTTTCGGGATGCATTGGTAGCTGTTGCAATGCTTCTGGCTGATCTTCACTCCAAATGCGGCAATTTTGCTTATTTACGTACCCATTCAACCAAAAATGAGCCTCATCGCTGAACACAATTTTTCGATAAAAAAGCAGCGATGAACATTTCGAACCGAGCACGAATTTTGATAGTAAAATTCAATAATTTGCAAGCGTTGTTCATTTGTAAGATTATCCATGGTTAAATTGCAAACCAAACTGAAGCTGTTTGACAGTGACACAAGGTACTAAACACACGTCAGCTGTCAAAACCAGTGTTGCCAAAACCAAACCAGCTAAAAAATCACCCTTTATACTGGTCGGTGTTCGTGCATGAATTTCACAGTTCAGCACTTTTGAAAATTAAACAAAAACACATGCCAAGCGTTCTGTATAACACCACTCACTCGCCACCATCGCTGTCCTCTACATTACCATCCCGCCGCCGCTCCGCCCTTCCATCGTTTTCGTTGTTTTATTCATTCGATGGACGACGACAACGACAGTTACTACGCCGGCGGCTCTATATATGCGAGTAGAACTAGAACGACTTTCGAGGACGACGCATTTGTCATTTCTGGACATTACAGGGGGCAAATCATTTGAATTCGACAATCGTCGTCGCTGTAGCTTCCACTTGACTGTAAATGGCCAGGAACAGAAACAGAGGCAGGAACGAGGCGAAACCATTTAGTTTAATTCACTCAATGCCACCGGGGGGGTATAGTCAGAGCAACACACATACACACACACTCACACAGAGTAGTTAAACACACACGCAACTCAGTGGGCATTGGAATGCTGTCCCCATCATGTTGCTCCTGATCGCTTTACTCTCTGTTCTGTGTCCTGTGAATATCCGCTGTTTCCCCACTGGGGCGAAGCGGAAACTTTGAAATTGTTTTAAAAAGGGGTGAATAAGCCCGTTAAATGGCGGGGCTTAGTTACTTACTTGCGTTCTTAATCCCGCACTCACCGCCCGCGTCAACCCCAAAAACCGACGGACACTTTTCTGCCAGCGCCATTGGAAATGAAGTCGTAAAAATTATTTTGTGACAAATCGTCAAAGTACGTGCCCGACATGGTAAATTATTATCCTCCTTCGCTGTCTTGTAATTTTAGTCAGCGTTGCGTTTGGTGGTATTCCAAAACACAGCGCACGCAAAGTAGATACCTACATATTTATATAGACTACAGGAAGGAAGGAAGGACATTGGTGCGTTCCTTTTCCGTATGTTCAGTGGTGATGGTGCTCGTGATAGTCCTGATGGGTGTGGGTGGTTCTCGTAAAAGCACTTTTAGCTCAGCAATGTATAGTTTCAACTTATTGTGCTCGAGGGATGAATGGGCGGCTGCGGGTTGGTATGGGTTGACAGAAATGTCTGCCTTATCATCAAGCACGCATTTGCATACTATGCGTACAGCTCAAGTCTAATATTATGTACACAAACATGTGTCTACGGAGATAGATCTGACAGCGCACACACTCGCATATCGCTGCAAACAACATGACATGGCAGCAGTTATTGCGTGACAGTATGCTGAATTATGCAAAACTTGTTCCATAGCACGAAAGCCCTTGCCGAAGTGGGGTTGCTTTGCTGGTTGTTGCTGCTTGAGTGGCCAGCTTGGCAATACAAATTCTGCTCGGAGAGCAAAAACAGTACGCTCTCCTTGGTTTCCTGCACCGTACGCTGACATACGGTTAATCGATTTGATGAAGCGAAAGGAAATATTTTTCTGCGAATAGGAACTATCAAAACGGGAGGTGGAGTATCTCAGCTGTACCATAAACTGGGTCGCCTCTGATTGAATGGTGATTTTATGCAAGGCAAAGGGATTTCGACTCGTTGCACTTTTGCCTAATGTTCACCCGATATGATTGATGTTGGGCTACCGCACGCGAATCGTGTTCGAGATTGCTGAACGCAGATTTTGAATATGGTTCGTAGGGCGTGTTCAGAGTGGTAGTTGCTGTGGTCGTTTCGTGGAAATTTAAGCTCAAATTCAGAGCTACAAATGGGATTGTTTTTTAATCACCCTTATCTGAAGTGTTGGCTGCGTCAGAATTGCCATGAAACTAACCTGTATGTCTTCTTATAGTCCGTCAGTGCTTAGTAGACAGGCGTTTCACTGCACATGGACCTCTAGGGAGATATGACAAACTCTGAACTTCTCACTGAGTGTATTCTGGGTCACCACAATACACTTGGGTAACCTGGTTCATCAGTTAAAGTAAACGCTTGGGTTTCCACTATATGTCCCCTCAAATATTAACTCGGTTCCAGTTCAGTGCACATTATACTCTGACAAGACTGCTGTGAGAATAGTGCCGCCTAACGTTAGTTAATATTGAGATTAAAGACCAGTATATCGGTCGCGCTAAATTTTATCTTCCCTAGTCTCCACTTCTTTGCTCCACACCAGAGATGAATGGTCGCTAAATTATTACACATCATATAGATGGGACAAAAACCATATGTTCATATGACAGATATCAGTAAACGTATAGTTTTAATATTTCGCGTGATTATAATTTTCGAATTACAGACTTCAAAGACATCGCAGTATTTGAATGTCTCCAAAACAATGGATATAAGAAAAATTTAAGAAGATATTATAGTTACTGCAGTAGCTGAAATAATTGCTGTAGCAGCAAGCAGAAGAAGACACTTTCTTCCGTGTCCAGTAAATACCTATTTACAAACGGCTAACCAATTGGCGAATTGCAAAAGACGATTGATTATTTGAAGGTTTAAAACGAATTTTCTATTAAGCCTGGGCGGCTGAGGATACACGTTTCCCAGAAAATTGGGCTAGCAGGGCTTAAGAAATAATCCATCTTTGTAAATGGTTTTCAATCGCCAGTAAATAGACGCAGGTAACTATTTATAAGTATTCTTCGACTTTGATATCGCATAAAGTCCCAAAAACAACCTTTTTTACAGGTGTTTTTTTCTTGCACTACGGTGGGGCAATCTCTAGATGAATCTTCTTTATTTTCTTATGATTTCATTTTGCTTCCAATTAAGTAATCTAGGTGCCTACTCATTGAAGTACAATTTTGATTATTTTTCTTTACCACCTTAAGACTGCAGGTTAATATGACTAAATTGTTTTAAATTTCCTTGCAAAAGGCACGTACAATATTTAGGATTTTAGTTAGATATTCTTATATAAGGTACTTGCTACTTAAGCCCACATGCCACTACATTTTTCTATCTGTTTTTTTTTATCATTTTCAGCATATTAAATCATGTTTAAGTCAGTTTTGCATAAAAGAGATTCAAATTGTGTTACGAACGGGGTAGCAATAATTGTTTGCAAAGCAACCACAAATTTTCAAAAGATTTTTTTTTTAAATTATCTTGAAATGTAAAGAAAATGTAATTTGAATACATTCTTAAGGGATTTTTTTCTATAAATGTCTACATAGATAAGGTTGGTGTGTACGCGCTCACTCCTATCGGGAATTATCGTTGTAATTTTTGGTACTGATCTTGTTTTGTTTTAAAAGTATCAGAAATGCAAAAAAATGTTGCGTCTATTTATTGATTTTAACTATAAATCTCCGAACTGAATCTTCATTTATAACTTAAAGATTATATTAGTCTTCTGTAAACTTGTAAACTACTTTATACTTTTATACTTTAATACGGAGTTCAGATGTTTGAAAAAAAAAAAAAAAAAAAATATGAAGATGCCCAAAGTAGTAAAAAGGAAAACACATTCATTTGGCTTTACAAAATAAATAATTTTTGTTTTATTGTTAATTAAAAAAAAAATTAATAAATAAATTGAAATAATATAAGTGAATCCTTCCTTACTAGTGCATTCTCAACACATACATTGCTATGGGCATACCGCATACTGGATACAAAATTAAAGGAATGCAATAAAAAACTGTAAGAAGCTGCTCGTATTGTTGTTCAAAGGTTTATACTTTTTGTTGAAAGAAATATTCACTTTTTCGCTGCTACATTAAATGGTTTGGTAGGTGTAGGGCCATTTGTGAATTCAAAAATACTCTCCATCAGATAGAGACTTTTAACAATTATTACGAAACCTGTGAAAACAAAAAGTTTTTGAAAATAAATGGTGAATATTTGGAGCTAAAACAAACTCACAACTGTTTTTACCAAATTTCGCTGTTAGGCCCTGCGATTTTTGTACCCAGTGGACAACGAAACGATAGCGAATGATATAATGTTTGATGTCATTCACTATATCGAGCGTTCGACTTTGTATACTATTTAAACAAAAATTAAGACATTGAAAAACATGTTTATTTTAAAAGGCTTTATTTGATTTAAAATTGAATAGATGATGGTCCTGCCATTTAAATACTTTCAGGGTTTTTAAAACAACTTTTATATACGTTCCTTATATCCCAAAGCAAATCGTGGACACCATTCGATATACGGAGATACTAATGCATATCTGAAAAGGGTTCGCTATTTCGCAAATTCGCTATATCGGATATTTGTCCACTGTACTTATGAAAATTAAAACGGGTGATATACTGATATATTCTGAGAATTGTTAATGTAAAATCTCATTTAATTAAAAAACAAAGTCCATTATTTAGATTTCTGCGTTATTTGAATGCCTTGTTTGATTGTTCTTGTAATATCCTACTGCATTTTACCACTTTCGGCATCTTCCTATTTCTTTCAATTATTTGAACTCGGTAACCATCTTTCAGAATATTTAACTAAAAACACAACTATTTGAAAGTGGGCTTAAGCATCTCCAAACAAATTCAATGACAACCACAACACCCAATCTCAGTCTCTCATATCAATGTTTTTTGCAATATCAACGTTTATCTCATTGTTGCTCCCTTGACTTTATCAAACATCAAAAGTATTAGTATGTACCTATAAGAAACCCAAACAAAACGAAAAAAAAATTCTCACTCCCAAAAATCTGCATACTATAAATTCTTCCTGTACAAAAAAAAAAAAAAAAACGAATAACGCCGTGTTTTTTAACTACCTATATTACATATGTATGCGTAAGTTCTATGAAACAAAATGAAAAAAGCAGCAGATAGCAAACTTTTCAAATGCGAGTTTAACTCTTTTCTGAACTAAAAAACCTAATTTTTATTCATAGAACAGGAGCAAATATTATGCAGAGCATTCTCTTTTTTAAAGAGAAAAAAAAATAGTTCCTTGTTCCTGTTTACTTCAGTTTTAGTCATTTTCACCTGCAGTCTTAAGATGGTAAAAAAAAAACATAATTTTTTCGGGTTTAGGCATAAAAACTTCGATTCGGGTTGCGTCGAACACTTATTTTTACCCAACCCACGCTCGAGGCCAAATGAAAACATAGGTCGACCTGAAAAATTCGCCGTTCTGATAGTATATGAGTAAATAAATAAATATCTCGATATATTTGCTCTGTTTTTTTGGCTTTGCATTTTCTTTTTCTCTCACGCACATATTCTCTGTGTTTTCTTCCAAAAAAATTCATAGTAAACACAACACAAACTTTTTCCTCCGTTTTGTATATCAAAATTTTGTCTTCGATTAGTGCACCGGACATTTATTTTTCACATTATTTCGGTCCATCTATATGAAGTTAAGAACCAAGCGAACAGCATATTATGCGTTGCTAAACTTACTCGCAAAATGTTGTTTTCGTATATATTTTTGAATAGATTTCGTTAAATTTTCTTTCCCATTTGGGTTGACGGTCTTTAGAGGAGGAGATTCATTTAAGTACACAAAGTTTACAGCGACATCAAGCTAGTTAAAAAATTACACATCAGTCGTCTAAGATAGCAAGTGCATGTAGAAAAGATGGACACATATGCTCCGGCCCGTAGTCTTCCAAAGCAAAAGAGACGCACAGCGCAATGGAGGACGACTTTGCACTAGGTGGTTATACTTTTCGCGCGCAGCATTTTATCTCCGCGTTCAATACGAGGCAATAATAAGCATAATTGATAGCTTCGGGACTGGCCATCGGTAGAAAACATTCAAACCACCCAACTACAATTTAATTAGCTAGGTTCTTAATCGACTGTCCTAATATGACTCCGTTGGCAACATCCTAAATTCAACTATAGCGAGTAATTCATTCCCTTCCTTGACTCAAACGCTGTGATTAGGATCATCTTCTGAATTTCGTGAGATCCGCCGTACACCGCTTGTTATAATTGAAACCAAATGTTGTGCCTTCAATTTAATTATGGTTTAAGTGCAGCAATTTGCGAAAATTTCCACCCGAAAATAGATACCAGTGTTAATTAATATCACCGGCGAACAATGGAGTGTTCGTGGATTTCGTAAGAGGTAAAGGTGCAGCGTAACCACTCCAGAAGTGAGCACAAACAGTAATAATGGAGATTTGTGTGTGCGCGATGCGAATTCAATTTCAACATCAGGCATGTGTTTGTAATTATGGATAGATACCTGGTGTACTCAAACTTTAAATGTAGTTTTCATTAGGAACTCGGTTTAAACAAATTTATGTACTCAGTCAACACAACAGGGAGGGGTTTTCAAATTACTGCCAAGAAAAAGAACTCCCCCCCCCACTTGAAGCTCTACCTCCCTCAGCTGTAACACCCTCGGCGCGCTTACATTTTAATGTATTGCGAAAACATTTTAACTTGTTGATAATGAACAGATGGAGGTGCACACATTTCCTTGTGAGAACTCCCTACAACTTTCCACTTGTACTGCAAGGATATTTTTTCTTCCACTTTCTTACCCCATTGCGGGAAGTCAACATACTTTCTTCACCCTTCTCACATACTTGGAACGAAAACAGGATGGGAGAAAAATATCCTAAAACCTAAAATCATATCCTTTTACTTAAGACGCAAAGTGAGTGCCGGTCTTTAACCCGTACAAACTACTTTAAAATGTATATGGGAAAAAAATCCTTGGAGGTTACTTTCTGCATCAGCATCGGCAAAAGAAACTGCCGTCGCCCCCGCATAAGCTGCCAGGGCAAAAAACTGTTTATAGGAGAATATATATTTGCAGGCGAATATACCTACCGACAGGATATACACTGCAAACACAAACTGCGCCGTAAAAAGGCACTCGCAAGTGTGGAAAAGCTGAAGGAAGAAGTATTCCAAGATGACTACTCTTCAATATATAGTCCTTCTCGCCAAAAGACCCAAAGTCGGTGGTCGTAAACCTCACAGGAAGCCCACCATCTACCCAATGTATATGTAGTTGTGTAGTCATTCGTGCGTCTCACATGCTACTTGCAGATTGTACCTAACTAGTTGAAGCAGACGAAGACTGCCTATATTTCAAATGTAAGCAACGCTGCAGGTGTTACTGCCGGCCGGCGCGTTATAGTGATGGTGTTGGAACTGCTGTCTGTTCCGTCTGCGTTCAATTCCACAACCTGGCAAAGTGAAAGTTGTTCCAGAAATAGAAGCACTCGAGATGAGATATTCAAACATGGCAACCTGTACGCTGGGGTGGTGCACTAACCCCATCAGGTGTATGCATTCGGATGCGCGTTTGCTGGTAACAGGAGTCCGTGACAGTACGTTGGGATAGCCGGGTTGCTGTTGCTTATAAAATTCGCACCCCATTTTCGTATGTGGACTGCCTAACATTTATAGACAAACCCACATTTATAGACAAACCCAGGAAACAAACACGCTTCTCGTTTAACCGCTTTCTGTCACCCATGCAGTGTTAACAGACTTTGGGTACTGTTCGCATTTTTTTATTTACGGGTGAAATTTGCTTTATGTTTATATGGAAAAATGTAGAAATTTTATCGGATTAAGCATGTAAAATAAATTTGACAATGACTTCCTTTTCTATTAGACTAACTAGCTGACCCGACGAGCTTCATTCCGCCCAAATTATGTAATTTGAACTTGCTTGCTCTCTCCCAGCAGCAGTACGATTTTGCGGAATTCTCATTACATTCACTTTCAAATTGCTTGCCTGTTAATCTGTTCTGATCTTATGCGATATCCCATTCTGTCAACTTCTCTATGTGCTTCGCGATCTTCTTCAGTTTGGCTTCGGTGATATATTTTTTATTGACTGGTTTTGGCATTTTCAAAAAATCACTGAAATTTACTGGTCAATAACTATTTTGGCGGCTTTCAAGCTTACGTTTAATTTTTACCTTAGATCAACTGTGTAAAAGCGATGAAACTATTGAAGCGATGCCCAAAATCAAAAACCATTCAGCACTGTTGACAACGTTAAATACATTAATTTGAAATTCTCGATTTTCTGAATTTACTTTTGGGAAACAAAATGATTCGCACATACGTGGTTTGCATATTCATTTTTGGCTTAAAAAAGTCAATATAAATATTTTAATATGAAGAATCATTGGATGCCAAATCAGGACCTACGGCGATTTTCCGTAACTTTCATTCTGCCTAAGCCCGAAATACAGCAATACGAACAAAACCAAAAGTCATGAAAATCTTCACAGGGGTTTTCGAGTTATAACAGCATCGAGTTTCACCCCGAAAGCATTTTGTATATAGAAAAATAGAAGAAGATATCAAAGGGAATACATTCGGATACACCAAAATTCCTACGTAGACGATGGGCTGTTTTTTTTCATATGCTGTGTGAACATTATTCATTCTGAGTAAGCTTTGACATTTGTTTGGAGTGAAAATGAGTTTTTATTTTACTTTCAAGCAGTTTAAGTTTCACAGAGGTTTTCGACTGTGCCAAAAATTGTGCTTTTCTTCTCAATCTGGGATCACTGCATCCACGAACCCACCACTCTAAGCGTAGCTGCCTGTTTGCTTTGTTTATTGCATTAAAAGGACACTAGCTGCTCAAAAAAACAAAAAAAAATATTTTTCTTCAGAAAGACACGGGATCTGGCGACTTAAACCTCATTTAAGGCAAAAAGCACATCGAAAGGGAATAATTGCACCTGCAATAGTATGGTGTAAAGGACCTCAGGGATTGTTTTAAGGAACGCGTGGCTTTAATTCTAACTTTTCAATTGAGGAACTTAATCGTGATGCTAATATCGCGTGCTCATCTAACCAGACAAGCGTAACTGGAGGCCAGCTATTCGAATCTGTGGTAGCCTTTAGTGGCACGACTTCCATGAAATAAAAAGACACTCCTTTAACTTCTAAATTACAAAATATATTTAATTAATTATTAAACTGGAGGGAGCTGGGTAAACCAGCACAATTTGTTTCGACGACCGCTCAGGAGAGAATAAAAAAGATTTACTTCTAAAAACGAACTTGACCGACAAATCTCAACTGTCAAAAGTGGACGAATCAAGGTGATGACTTATGATGGTTGCGTTCAGCGCACAAAAATAATGAGTGCACACGACGAGAAATTTTCACATATCTCTAATTTCTTATTACTTGAATCGGACAGTTTTCGAAATTGATTCTTCCTCTACAAATCGAATTGGTGAATTGGTCCCGGATTGTAGTGCCATAAAAAGAAAGTTGGGTAAAGAAGAGGTTTAAGAATTTGATTTACTATCAGTCGTTATTAAACTAAGCAGGTTTCCATCCCTCCTCTGGTAAGATGGAAAATAACTCGTAGCCTATTAGGCCTAACAAGATGAAATTTAAGGAAATGGAGGTCCTCCAAAACGTCATCCATGAAAGCATTATTTGTTTAAGTTCAGTCTATTGCGTACGTACACAGCAAACAAGATTCCCATTAGTATGCAATGAACTATCTTTTCTCTATGTTTTGTGTTGAATCAACAACTCTGTGTTTTGCTACTTTCAATCGTTGAGACATAATGGGAATAGATCTTAAGCCTTCCTTTCTTCTTCAAAAGTCTTCAAAAATTGTTTTAAAAAGTCCGCTCACCCGAAATTTAAGCCCTTCACTGGAAACAGTTTAGATTAGTATTCATCTTAAGCTTTTTCGAAAGCTTTTTGCATCTCGAATGCGCTCCATGAAGTTATAGGCTCCAATGAAAGAAGACCACCCCACTAAATCATGAAGTAAGCAACAGAAACGTTTTATGGTCTTATTGGAGTAACATTCGTATCTTTTCGTTGTTGAATGTTGAGCCAACAATTTCTGCCCATTCTGCATTTATTTGGGGGAACTTCCCATAATCGGAATAAGGCCTTTTGCATTATGAACAACCATTTTGTTGATTTTATTTTTAGGTCCTAATTTCATGGAAATCCAATTCGACGTTAGATAAAAAAACCCATCCCAGCACGTGTCCATCATATTGCATCGACACTTCCACAGAGCACATCAGCTTGAAAGTCCCCGCAACACAGAACATTAGCAAAGTGATTTGGTCTTTACATTTGATCATCCGATGCTACAGCAACTTCTCAATCTCTCTCGCATGCATAAAGCTATTCGTAGTCGTATATTCAAATTGATTAGGTTTAATGCGCTATAGTATTCAGCGAAGGGCTTTGGGGGTTTTTAAGTTTCTTGGCATCGTACAGCGTACAATGCCGTCAGTCAAAGCCTTTGAATAGATTTTTGGATGCAATTCAATTTTCGTGGCGGTTTTCCTTCTTCTTCTTTTTTTTCTATGTGTGTATTTCTTGGGCTATACTCGTCGACGACGATGAAAATAATATATATTCGCTGCCTTACATCCCTTCCAGCTGTGTAAGGGATAGTTAAGTGAAAGGACTTGAACGGTTTATAGCAAGAGGAACTTTATGGAGTTGAACTGCAGCGAACACATCGGTTTTTTGGCAGCAAGGATTACCCTTAAATGGATGACACTGGGTGAGAGAAAGGAAAAGGACTATAGAGCGCCTCAAAAACGTATGCTATAGTCAAGTGGATCTGATAGTGTGTATTGGTTTATGGTTGTAAATTTAACTGCAGATGGAGTGAGATATTTGTATATACAAAACAAATGTTTCCCTTTCTTTATATGTAGGCGATGCCCGAAAGAAATGATTGTATGGACTTGGTTTCAAATTGATGGTTCCGTTTACGGTATTTGGTAAAATCAGTAGATCAATATCAGAACGAGTGGATAACAGTTAACAGATTGATTTGTTCTTTCACGGAAAGCACTTAAGAAGACTCTTTCAAAGTTTTTCTGAATGTATATTCTTCCAGAAAGATCTCAAGAGGTAAAAGGTATATGAAAGATGAACAAATTGCATGGAATATTTTCCTTTCCGAGATCATATGCGAATTGAGGACCGCATTAAAGATCACCAAAAGTCCACTTAGACGACATGTGGCTCACCTTACCGGCCGATACCGTATCAAAAAGCATCTGAGGGCTAGAGGCCTCGAAAGTACCGAAACAGGTTCTAGTGCGAACGCGAATGCTTATTGACAATAAGTTAGCGTACATTCGGTCTTGAAGCTTCCATCTTAAACTGGGCAGCATCACCGAACTCTAAGGAGAGGGTAACCAGGATCATCTACCTTACCTCTTTATTAATTCAATAAGCAACCGTTTATATTAAATGCAATACTATTATTATTAATTTAATACACAACTTTTTATTAAATTAATTATTATTATTATTCATTCTATTTATAAGCAATGTTTTTTTGAAATTACTACTACGATTATCGATTCAATCAACTACAATTCAATCAGTTACATTAATTATTAATTTTATTAATTTAATAAGCCAAGGTTTATTTAATAAGCCAACGTTTATTTAATAAGCCAACGTTAATTTAATTAATTAATGTGATTATTAAATCAATAAATAGTAGTTCATTTACCACATTAACTTGCTCGTTAATTCTCTGAACAGGTTTTAGTAATCAGTTATTAGTTTAATTAACGAATTTAACAAACGATTTTTGCTATTAATAAACGTTCAATGAATGCAAATAATGATGAATTGAATTAACTACTATTCGTTGTCGGATTAGACTCGTTTCTTGGAAAAATAATAATCAACAACTCATTTTCACCACAAATGTATTTACCATGCCGGAAAGGTAGTTTCCTTAGCAGAATATAGCCTAAAATTTGGACAATAGATTTTATGACTATGTACGTCAAATGAGGTCTGTCTAATGCGATGTGTTTGCGGACGGCTCTTTTGAGCGGCTTTTTTCCTTAAATCTATATGAACTTCTGGTTGTAAAGTTCTATCCGTCGAACGTGAACCTCAGTTGAAAGCACCGAATGTGTTTATTCTGTAAGTCTAAGGAGTTCAGGCTAATAATGACTCAAATTACTTGCTATGGTTTTAGATAAGTGCAATTCATTTTCTAAAATCCATCCGATCATGAGCGGAATGCCATCGGATTAATCATTTATGTTTCCTCAATGCAACCCTCCATCAGTCTATTACTATTGAAAGCTCGAACTGGAATAGATCTGCCTTGCATGATTGAACAACTCTGAACACCGACGTCAAATGAAGTCAATTGGAAGACGGTTTTCTATGTAAAATTCGAGGATTCCTCTGAGTTTTATGGTCAGGGCAATGATTACCACAAAAACTAAAGTCAACTAGTACGAAATTTTTTGTAGACACCATTTCATTATATAGCCAAATGTTGTCCAGGGACCTGATGACGTCTGGACAACTTCCCTCAGTTGAAACATCACACAAGCTAAATCTGTCGAAAATCAAAAGCAAATCAATCACAAAACAATATTTAAGGTTTTGAAAGCGATATCTTCTACGGTTGTCTTTAGTTTAGGGAACTCTGGAACAATGACCAACCGACTACCATCAAGGCGGGTATGTACCTCCAATCATTCCCCTTATGTGTATGTCAGTGGCGTGGCGTGAATGTTTTAAAATGGGAAGTCGAAGCAAAATTAATATAAATATAAGAAACCTTACACCTGTATACCTTGAAAGAAAATCATTCATTGTAAATTTGCAAATTGGGTTCACATTACTAAATTCACTTAAGTCATGCACTGCAATCTGCCAACTGAATTTGTAAACCAAAACACTTACACCTACCTCAACATACTACCTGCAATTATCCTCACAATCAGACAAGCACAAGTAGAATAAATCGAATAACTCGAAGAAAAGCGTGTTATTTTGTTCATTTCATAACCAAACAAACACATACGACATACCCAAAACACAACCCAGTGGCCATGGCCAGTACCAGTAACAAGCTCTGGCTCTGGGAAGAAAAAAAGAGATACAAACAAATGTTCACTCAGCAGTCAAAATGAACTTTGTGAGAACCGCGAATAACTCGAAGAAAAGCGGGTTATTTTCTACAATGGGTGTTGAACAAAGAGGTGTCAGAGTCAGACAAAGTACTCAGGGAAGAAAAAAAGAGATAACAAGCAAATTTTCTCTCAAAATGAACTATAAAGTGAGAACTTTAATAACCCGACTTATTTTGGGTTACCTTCGCCACGAGACGATGACGACGTTGTATGAAAATGGATACACACACGATTTTTATATGAGTGCTTTTGTGTGTGTACCATTTGGTGAGTATTCACATTCATTTGGTAGTGTTTCATGTATATTCGGTTTTTGATAGATAGATAGTGCTGCCTGGTGGAGATTTCAAAAGGTAACTCGGTAGGAATCGAGTTATATGGACGCCACGCCACTGGTGTATGTACGGGTAAGATAACACCCTGACCTTGTGAACTTGGTCCTACGAGTCAAAGGTACATTTACACACCAGAAAGCATAGATCTATCTGTGTGGAAATACACTGATCTTTCGAATAATCGAAAAGCGAAGCGCATGGTTCGCCGAAAATTATAATTATACGTTCTCAACATTTTGAATAGCATTTTCAAAAAAAAAGGAGCAAATACAAGTATCAGACGGACATCTGTGTAGGCTTGTAACAAAATCTAAATCGCCAAGTCGCATACAAAAAAAGAGTCGCACTCCATTGCGACACCGAATGCATCCGGCAGCATGACATCTCTAGCTTGATCTCATCAATAAGATTACCACTCCAACTATACGGCCTAAGTTCTTGACTTTATAATTCGAAAAAACCTCCGCTTTTCGTTCCATTACAAAAAAAAAAACAAAAAACAAAAAAACCTAGATAAAGGCAAATACCTAAATACCTACTGAACGGCTTTTATATCAACAAAATAAAATCGATACTGCAAACAGACATTGGATCCCCAATGCGAAGATTATCCAAATACACTTTTCTGCCGGGGTAATTTCCCAACCCCAACCCCAAGCCCCGCCGCATGGAAGAGGAGAAACTTGCAATTTGCTAACCCCGCCACTCGGCCCGAAAAGACAAAGTCCTGGTTCTGCTTTTTAATGAAAACTGTGTTAAGTACATTCGCAAATACCATTTACATCATAATGAGATATTGCTGAGGGGCACCTCCCCATGACACACTACCACTCCCAGCTACCACCCTCTCACGTTCCATGGTATCATTCTGTATCACTGCCAGTCCCAATCCAATGGCATTAACTCGATTCAGTGTGTAAGACAAAAAGCAAACACACAGAGCCGAACCGAGCTATACACCCTTCGGCAGGGAATACCGCATATACAGGGTAGAAGGGTGGAGGGATTAAGCCCCTGATTTACGGTATGCCACTGTGAAAAAAAAAAAAAATTAAATTTATAACTTGTCCCCAGTCAATGTTTTACGACTATCTTCCATGAATACACCGCACTTTCAACTGAATGAGGCAAAAAGGGCACCACTGCACTATACGATAGACTCCATACGTAACGTATGACAACCCCTTAATGTTGTGACGTCGCAAAGTCGGTTTTATTTCATCCATACAGCCGAGAGCGACATCCAACTTTGTCAAGTCGACAATTTAAGTATATACACACGACCCACAGCGCATAGCATCCGCATCCCTCTAGCAAATGCGGAGCTATTCGCGACGCGCACATGCTCTGGTGTGCGTGCTGGAGAAATTATTTTAAAGCGGTCGCATAATGCGTTCTAATTAATCAAGATATACAAATATGTCAAATGTGACCACGTCCTTTGTACATTAACTCCCCACACCGCTGAGTCGTCCTTTCTCGTCCCCATCGTTGTCGTATTCTCCGCTCGTCAAACACAGCATATACATACATGTGTACGAACGCCACAAGTATGTGCGATAATCAAATACACGCATTCCTCCACCGACCATCTAGGTGGGGTAGCGTTTACGAGAAACGCGATGTAGGGTCCGGAAGCCGCTTGTCGGAATTTTTCGCCAGGGGACATTTTTGCACAGAAAACCCAGCGAATGCGACTGTCGTCGGTGTCGCTGTATGCCCGGACCCACCCGGACCCTTGGTATTTGCATAAATAAACTTCCTTTCTCGGATCCAATCATCCGTCTAGCAGTACCCAGCACTTTGACGGACAACGGTTCCGTCCTGACCACCTTTTTACCCATTGCGACCGACGAGATCCTGTGTTGTGTTATGAACTCTACCCTGCACGTAGATATGGGTACACTCTAGAACAAATATATTTGCCTACACACATGAGTGTGTAAATGTAGCGAAAGTGGACGATTGCTGAGTAAGGTGGTCGGCAATCCCTGGCGCAATATATCTTTCAACTCGAGGATATGCTAAAATTAGTGCCAGGATATCACAAACATTAAGCATGCCGATGTGCAGATATGTACACACACTTATCGGAAACCTCATCCTGGGCACTGACGCGTACATTAATTGCATCTAGTGAAATGCTTTCGGTAAACTTCATTATGGAGGCGCATACGTTTGAGGCGAAATACACTACATCTGGATGCATGGTATAGCTCGTGGTACACGCGCAACTACAGTTGGATAAACGAAATTCACAGGATGCGTAGAGATTGTATAGCTTTGTTGTAAATTAAGCCGAGGACTTCATTGATTTGGATATTTCATTGCAAAGCATCCTCTTCTGGGTATATTAACTTCAATGACATTTGCGTCGGAAAGCAGTTAATTTTGGCATAGATTTTTGTTAGTTGGTTGACTTGGAAGGCTGGAGGATGTACGCGCTCATAAGAGACATCTGGACATCGGTAGCTTCTCTTAGAAAGCACCTAGTGTGGGCGACCGAAATTGGAATAAAGGACATTATTAGGTTTTATCATACATCCGCTTTTATTCGCGTCGCGAACAAATTTCAACTGCCAACCCAAACCGACGGTCCTCGCTTATAGTATACTCTTCTATGTTTACAATTGCAGACACAATTAAGTCTCAAAGTCGCAAGTTCTCAAGACTGGGGATCGATTTTTTGACCAAGCTAAACTAGGAACGAATTTTAGATCCACGATCAAGGAATATTTACGGGTAGTGTGAGCATGAGTGCCTCATTGTCATCCCAAATCATGGCACATGGAGTTGCTCTCTAACACTAGTATCATGTATTTTGACACACATACACGCAGAAAAATCGCTTATTTAAAAACAACCGACTTTCGGTTAAAAACTACCAAGTGATACTGTTAATATAGCTCCTACAGAGTTAGTTGATTAAAATAAACCGAGTCAACTTGTTTAACGAAACTCTGTTAAAAATAACCGATTTATCAATTTCCCCTCCAAATTTGCTCGGTCGTAAATAACAAACTAACTTGGTATAATTTAACCAAATTACTCTGTTGTTATTAGCCAACCCAATGGTTGAATTAAACCATGTTACTCTGTTGTTATTAGCTAATACACATGGTTGAATTTAACCAAGTTACTCTGTTGTTATAAGCGAACCCACTTGGTTGAATTTAACCACGTAACTGTGTTGTTATTATCCAACTCACTTGATTGAAATTAGCCAACCTACTTGGTTGTATTTAACCAACTAACTTGTTAGAATTTGACCTACTTAGTCTGTTGCTATTAGCCGACTCACTTGGTAGAATTCAACATATTCAATCTGTTGTTATTAGCCAACCCACTTGGCTGAATTCAACCAAGTTACTCTGTTGTTATTAGCCAATACACATGGTTGAATTCAACCATGTTACTCTGTTGTTACTAACCAACCGACTTGGTTGGATTTAACCATGTTACTCTGTTGTTACTAACCAACCGACTTGGTTGGATTTAACCATGTTACTCTGTTGTTACTAACCAACCGACTTGGTTGGATTTAACCATGTTACTCTGTTGTTACTAACCAACCGACTTGGTTGAATTTAACCATGTTACTCTGTTGTTAGTAACCAACCTACTTGGTTGGATTTAACCATGTTACTCTGTTGTTACTAACCAACCGACTTGGTTGGATTTAACCATGTTACTCTGTTGTTACTAACCAACCGACTTGGTTGGATTTAACCATGCTACTCTGTTGTTACTAACCAACCGACTTGGTTGGATTTAACCATGTTACTCTGTTGTTACTAACCAACCTACTTGGTTGGATTTAACCATGTTACTCTGTTGTTACTAACCAACCGACTTGGTTGGATTTAACCATGTTACTCTGTTGTTACTAACCAACCTACTTGGTTGGATTTAACCATGCTACTCTGTTGTTACTAACCAACCTACTTGGTTGGATTTAACCATGTTACTCTGTTGTTACCAACCAACCTACTTGGTTGGATTTAACCATGTTACTCTGTTGATACCAACCAACCTACTTGGTTGCATTTAACAATTCCAATTGGTTAAAATTAGCCAACTTTCTTGGTAGCATTTAACCAACTAAAAGTTAAATTTACGTAACTTACTCGGTTGGAATTAGCACATCTACTTGGTTGAATTTAACCAAACTACTTACTTCTTATTAGCCAGTCCATGTGGTACCAATTTACCAGTTTACTTGGTTGAACTTGAGTGCACCTGAAAATTGAACCATCTAAAAGGGATAATTTTATCGTAAAATAAAAAAAAAATCTTTTTCATATTAAGTACATAGATTTTTTATTATAATATCGTTTGTAATGTATTTTTGAATACAAAATATATGTTTTCTGTTTATTACATGTTTTTATTAATTTTAATGCAAAACTTAATTTTACTTAAAATATATGGGTCATAAATTTCATCATTTAAAAAGAAATGTGCAAAATTGTGTATTTTTATAAATTAATTTACATAATATTATTTTAATTAGCATATTTATGAAATCTGCAGTGTTAAAGCGAAATCATTTACATTTATAATTTAATCTATTTTTTATTTATAGTGGACTTCTTAAAATAACGTACTGCTTGGAGTTAGATAAAATATTTAAAGTGTTAGGAATTGGCGATAGAAAAAATTCAAGTGGAATAACAATTTGTTGAGGTATTAATGGAACTTCTACCTCATATGCATAGTAGTGTTCATCGAAACATTTAGTTTTAAGTACTATACCAACAAAAATCAATTGACTTGAGTCATACAAATATATTTTTTCCAATACAAAAAAGTCGTACAAATAACAATCTGAACTAAGACTTTTTACTAAGACGGATCCCTTTTTATAATGTACAGAAGACATGGTCGCCCAACTGACCATAGTCAACGTTTTATTAGGGTCCAGTGATAGCTGTGATCGTATATTATCAAGTTCAAATAACATGCCATATTTTTTGGGTCCAACGTCAAGTAGATTAGAAAGTTTTCCCCTTAAAAACATTTCATTAAGTTGAAGTTGATGTTTCATTGCTAAGGTTAAAGTGATATTCATTCGGTTACATGATGATCTAGCCGACATTTTGGATTGCCTATGCTTAGCTTCGAACCTCATTGACCACAAAGATGTTAATGGGCCGTATTTTTTAAAAGCGGTATGGTAGTGAATGAGATTGTGGAACTTTGGCTTAAGACAGTCCTCGGTAAGTGTAGTATATTGTTCATTAAGTTCAGCTATTAATACTTGCAAGAAATCTTCTGTTCCAACAGAAACATTTATACTAAGAAGTATGTCAACAATTTGTCTTAATTTTATATACATTTCCCAAATAATATTACCCCTCGGCACAAAGTCACCTATAAGTAAACCCAAAAACCGCAAAAGAGTAAGCGTTTCTCCTGAAGATAAACGCACATTTCCCCGCCTAAGATGTTCTCTTTCGATAGGGCAAGGTTTGTTTTTAGTATCAGGGCCATATGAGAAAGCTAATAGCTTATCATTGAAAATTGTTAAAGAAAAAAATTTGTTTTTTTCGGTATACTCTGAAAGTATAAAACTCAAAATGTATTTGGCAACACCCTCTAGCATATCATGCATAATATCGACGCCCACCTGTTGAAACAAGTCGAAGTTGTTTATGCCCAGAAAAACGCACTTTTCCTTAATGCCGGTTAAAGATAAATTATTTAAAGCCAGATCTGCTTCATAGCTTGCCATTGTTCGAAGAAGTGTTGTATCTTCGTAAAGTTGCTTTTTCAATACATCTTTTGTAACTTTGCACACTCTACAAGAAAAATTTGCTGAAAAGCTCTCTACGAACCCAATCAGAGAGTGTATTCCTAAATTGTCACCAAGAATCAGAGCTAGTTCAAAAAATAAAGATCCCTTGAAAGATGGAATATCTATTTCTATGCCCACTTCGCTTAAAAAATTAAACTCATCAATAATTGGTTGAAATATAACATTATTACCAAAAGATACTCTGTCGGATGAATGAAATAATAAAATAAGGAATATGTTGGACAGAACTGAGGAGCGCCAAGGTGGAAGACATGGAACTGAGACGTACACAGCTCCTAGTTTGTGAACACCAGCATGACTTCCTAGAACGTTTCCGATTTCATAATCATCGAAGTACATAAATAGAGGTAACACAATGCGATTTGAATGGTGCTTAAGTCTTTCTTTCCAATGTGAACCTTGAATAAAATTTTCCATTCCATCTTTATTTCGAAGACTGTCCATATATTCAAAAGTTTCCGAAAGTACGTTCTCGAGGGAGAAAAATCTTTGCAATATATCTCTTAAAGATATAAAATGTTCTTGGCACGGAATAGGTTCCATACGTGTTATTCCACCTTTTTTGACATAATCGAACCTTTGGCCGATTATTATTCCCTTAGGCTCAATGTATGATTTTTGTTTTGTGAAATAAGAAATTCTTTTTTGTTCTGTTCGGAAACATTCTAAGGGGGAGGTGATTGAAGGAACAAGTGCTTGCATTAATTGATTTGAAACATCATTAGATAGAGAATGCTCAATACATATATTGTCTACACAGTTCTGCAAATTTGAACTTAATGAACCGAAATATTCTGCTAAGCCATCAATCACTTTTTGCACTACGTTTCTAGGCAAGATCACATTTGCATAAAGGGATGCTATAAAAAGTGATAGTGATTTATCAAGTGACAGGGTTTCTGTATTTTCAGTTTTATTGGTTTGTTCTAATTGTTTTTCTGCAACAACACTTTCATTAAGTATATCCGCATTCTTCTCAGAATTTGTTGGATTATTTGAACATTGAAAATCGTGTTTTTTTTTAAAGTGTCTTCTAAAGGAATTGAAAATTGGAAACGATCGCTTACAATCTCCTTCGCGACATTTATAAGTTGTGAAGTTATGGTCACTGTGATTGAAATCAAAGTGGTGCCTTAGAACTTTGAGATCCTTTAAGTAGGATCTGCATAAGAAACAAACAACCATTGTAAGAAAATGAATTGGAAGGGGAAAACTCTAACTTTCCTTGACACCTAACTCTCCCAACAAGGTATTGGCCGCGGTAGATTCCTTATCGAACTCTGTCTTAATTTTAAAAAATGCTTTTTGAATAAACAGCCAAGAACATCTACTCTCTGGCGGATATTCAGCATTAATAATAAAAATTAGTTTGAAACAAACATCTACTGCCTCTAAAATGGTAGGTAGTAAATATTTAGTTTCATCTACAACTACAAAATAGGACCCAATAGCATCGATTGAGTTACCTACTACTATAATGAAGGGCTGTAATGTAAGGCCAATACCTTGTAGTTTTTCTCGCCTGCTGGTAATTGCTGCATCTATCTCTGCATCCGTTGCAACTCTCGTTATGAATCCATCCCTTGCTTCCGCCTTAGAGGGTCGCCAAATTTTCTGCTTCGATCCTTTGACCTTAACGTTTGATGTGGTCAACAATGAAGGGATTAGCAGGAATGCCGCGAGGTTGCTGATCTCTTCAGAAACTGAGAAAATATAAAATAATAAAACAATTATAAGTCATATGCGTCCAATTAATTTTTCTACACAAAATGTGTGCAAATCTGATTCGAAGAATTATACCTATATAGAGAATGCGCTAAAAAATATAGAGAAAATATGATGCAGATTTGTTTTTTTCTTCTAAAGAAAACATAATGGTCAAAACAAAAACAAATTTTTCGGAACAATCTAGTAAAGCTAAAATATCCACGCTTTTTCTGAAATTCGATCGAATCGGAAATTCTTCGATTTATTTCGATTAGCAGGTTATGTATTTATTAACAAATGACGTTTTCTTACGATTTTCCCGAGTCAGCAGGTGAGCGAAGTATTTATCCTTTCCTCTTACTCCTTTTCCCTTGCTTCTAGCAAGTTGGAAAATGTCCTTTTTTAATTTTGGAAAATTTTCAACCAGTCCGTTGCAGTTGTCGCTGTATATTTTATCGAAATCCCTTACCAGCTGTAGAGAAAAGAAGAATTACATAATATTATATGTAAAGAAAAGCCTGAACTATATCCAAATAAAAAGAAAAGATCGAAACTCATAGATAACGCAAGCATTTATGTGACAACTATGAGTAAAATCTGAACTAATAAATATAAGAGCTTTTACTTGTGAAACTGTAGTTCACGTTAAAGACTAAATATATGTATAATGTATTTCTGATATAATTATACTTCTATGAAATATTACCAGTTTAAATCCCAATGGTTTTTTTAAGGCCGGATATTCCTCAAAATACTCGGATATGCTCATATCCTTTAAATGGTGAAGTCGGGCATGGGTCGTTTTCTCCCATTTGTCCTCGGTTGTTTCCCATGGATGGCTAGAATTTTTTAGCCATTGGAGATCTTCTTGGAATTGTCCTTCGAAGTCTTCGAAATTGGCAGCTGTTGCTAGGCGCTTTATAGGATGTGATACTGATGCGGGAGAGGATACTCGACTGGAGGAAGGTGACGACGTCGCAGAAGCGGAAAACGAACGCTTCCTTTTAGTGATAACACCACTTTCCCGGTATTTTCGTTTTAGATTGTGGATGTGATCTGGCAATTTTCCAGCCAATCTGTTTACAACCCCACGACTCGAATTTATCAGCTTGTTGTGAAAATATACCGATCTATTCTCGGTAGGGAACAAATGAACAATCTGATTTGTCCAGTGCCCATAAATTTGAGCTGTGATATTTTTTTCCGGGTTTTTCTTTAAAATGTTGGTGCAGACAATACGCACCAATCGCAGTCGAGCAACGTTATCCAGCGGTCGAGTTTTATCCAGCGACAGTAGACCGGTTCCTTCCAGTGAGCTTTCGAGCAGCTTGTTAAGTTCCTAGTAACAAAATATTTTAATGTGCATATAAATATAAAAAATTAGTGAAATATATTAATAATTAATAAAATAAGTGAAAAAAAAACCCTTTGTACTATCGGCTAAAGCTATTAGTGGCAATCACCTATTATAATCACCTTCTCTTAGTTGATTATAAATGCAGTGTTTTTTACTCAAACTGATAGATAAGTCAATTTATTCTGATTGATCTCTGAATGCATAAAGAAACGCAAATTGAAAGCAGAGACCATCAATCAACACTAATCACCTTTCCGATTTAAACCCTGTACTTACATCTAAACTTTCGCTGAATTGATCATCAGCAACAACGCTTGAAGGGGAATCTAGTGCATCCCCTCTGTCGCTAACAGCGAAATTTGGCAGAATCTCACTAAAAGAGAAATTAAGGCAGTCGTTTTGTTCTTGTGTGTTTGTAGCAAGAGATAATTCTGAAGTTTCAAAAGTCTGAAAAATAAAAAGACTTTATTTCTACCATTTCAAATGGTTAAATAATATGAACCAACCAAAGTCGTGGACGCATTAGGGTGCATAGCTTTCCGCCATTCTTCGAAATTCCGTGTAAACAGAACCCGATGCCCTATAACTGGGATCATTTCCTTTATCTCTCTGGCACCAAGCAGCGCCAAAGACATTGAAGTTATAGCATTTTCTGTTATAAATGAAAATTAACCAATGTCACGTAGTTAATCACTTGCAAAGTATAGGTTTTTATCAGATATACAAAATGGCGCAAATTTAATCACCCTTTCGGAAGATTTTATAATTTTTGCAAATAGCTTCGTACGTCAATCAAATTAATTTAGCAAAAAAGTAATTCAAAAACAAAATTGGAGGATTAATTTTGCACCACCTTGCATAAGAAAGTCGCGTATAAGAAAGAATCGTCTGTGAAAAACACAAGCTTCTAAAAAGCTTTTCAAGCGCAAAAGAATTTTCGTGCCGTAAGGAATCGAAATCAAAAATGCAAAACACATGTGTAGCAAAAATACTTTAAGCAAATTACAACTTTCTTATATGCGAATAATATTGTATAAATTTACGTTTTGGTATATAAACGAACCTTTAAAAATGTCTACGTAGGCTTCCAGGCCCCACTCCTTTAGTAAGGTTGACACTTCTTCATCCATTTTAGATAACTGTGAAGCACGTGTTAATATGAGCATGTGCATATCAAAATACGATCATTTAATTACTAAATTACTACTGACAGAAACATTGAGAACTAAGGCTATGCCTGGTTTTAAGACGATGTTCGCCATTTATTGGTGACAAACGATTCGAAATGATGAAAACATAGACAGAAATCATTTTAAATAGTTCGTCCCAGAAAAGTTGCGAACATCGCCATAAAAGAAAAAAAAAGCCCAAGAAAAACAAAACTAATGCACTCGCTAATGAAGAACCTGAATCCCAGAAGAAAAAAACATGTCAAAACACGATACCAGACTGAAAGGGTTGATATTAACCGAGTGTTTCTCAACTCGGCAATTATTAACCGAGTACTAGGTTGAAATTCTTTGCTTTGGTTCTATTTTTTTTTCACTTGAATATCACCAAAATTGACAATAAATTGTTTAAAACTCGAGAAAAACAACATAGTTAATGCACTCGCTAATAAAGAACCTGAATCCCAGAAGAAAAAAACATGTCAAAACACGATACCAGACTGAAAGGGTTGATATTAACCGAGTGTTTCTCAACTCGGCAATTATTAACCGAGTACTAGGTTGAAATTCTTTGCTTTGGTTCTATTTTTTTTTCACTTGAATATCACCAAAATTGACAATAAATTGTTTAAAACTCGAGAAAAACAACATAGTTAATGCACTCGCTAATAAAGAACCTGAATCCCAGAAGAAAAAAACATGTCAAAACACGATACCAGACTGAAAGGGTTGATATTAACCGAGTGTTTCTCAACTCGGCAATTATTAACCGAGTACTACGTTGAAATTCGTTGCTTTAGTTCTATTTCTTTTTTCACATAAAAACCACCAAAATTGACAATAATTTGTTTTAAACAAGAGGAAAACAAGATAATAATATTATGTACTCACCAATAAATATGAATTTTTTATTTTTCCTTGTCTTTTTTGTTTTTTTTATTTTCACTTATCACAGATTTCACACCACCAGCCACTACAAAGGTTCAACACTTAATGACTCAATTACTAGTCGCGAGCAGCGTGCGTCGTTCATAATTCGCGATAGTATGCGTATGCGTATAACACGATGTATGTGTTAAAATCAACCGAGACACACTGTTTTACAGATGAACGAGAAGCCTTGTGTTTGTAGATATTAACCGAGTTGACTGTATCTGCAGCCACACACATATTTCTACCTACCAGGAATGTAAAACGAGTTTTTGGTATTGTACCCAAATGTTTTCCATTGTTCGTGAATGATCTGTATCAACAGCCACACACATATTTTCTACCAGGGATGACAAAACTGATTTTTTAGGTGCTGTACCGAAATGGGTTCAATTGTGCGTGAATAATTTGTGATCGCAAAGGCCTAGCAAAGGCAGCACAGCAATGAAAAAGACGATTTATTCAAGGCTGCTCCTGGAAGTCGAGATTGGTTACCAATACTTCCTTGGTTTCTTCAAATTCTCCTAACTGTGCTTTACAAGATGGTATATATAATTTTCTGTTTGTATCTTTATTTTAAAATGTGTATGTACCAATTGCATTATGAGTTTAGTTATTATCAACTCTCACAAAACGCATAGTTCAAAACAAGTCTGGTACTAACAAATTTTGAAATAAAGTGATAAATGCAGGACTATATATACCATATTGTAGAGCACAATTAGATGAAATCTCAGAATCTATCTTTTTGATTCCGGACTCTGCCGGACGCTTCTTTTTGCCGCGTGGAAAACGATATAAGTTTTATTATTATCATCTCTCACCAACGCATAGGTCGAAACGAGTTTGGTACTTACAAATTTTGAAGTAAAGGGCTAAACTAAAGACTATACCATTTTGTTCAGCATGTGCAAAAGTGTAGCTTTTTTCATTAGCTTGGTTCTCAAAATGATTGAATCGCAGAGTGAAAAATTACTTAATTTTACTTCATTATATCTACAGAAACAGATTAGATTAATATTGCGTTAAGGCCATTATGTCAATTGGACTCAATAAAAAGCTAATATTTATTTTGCATTAAATTTGTACCTTTGGCAAATTTTCTTACAATTAGATACCTATCTTAAATTAGTTTTCAAGTGCCTAGCTACAATTAAGAGTAAAAGCCATATTTTATCAGACAAAAATGTAAAAAAAAAATTGTTGCTTTGGCCATTTTTGTCTGTGTTCTTTTTTTCCTATTGCAAGCCAAAAAAGTAGTAGAGAAAACTTTGTTTTTAAGGCTGTATTAGCCTGTTTAGAATTTAGTTTGTTCGTGAAATGTGAATGTACTAAATTCGGAAGGAATGTCGGAACGTATTTTCAGAAGTAGAATATATTCATCAAAGTTCTGAATTTGGGCAAATCGTACTTGTATATATCTTTAAATCAACTGTGTCGATAAAAGTACAATTGCGATTATTTTTTCATCCCTGGTTTCTGCGTTTTGAAAAAGCAGCGTCGTAATTCGTGGTGTGCGTATAACTTGTTAAGAAACAACAGTATGTGTTTGTTGAAATTTACCAAGTTGAATGATAAAATTAACAGATACACAATTTCTACGTATAACAAATATCAGATAGGTACATATTTCGATGAAAATGTTTTATAGAATTGTTTTATGGAAAAATGGAATGTAAAATAAATCGAGGAGAATTCTCTTTTTTTGAACAGAATGTTACTTTATTTTTGGGAAATTCTCACGAGTAAAAGGGTTAAAAACAAACAAGTCATTGGTTGTATTTAAGCAACGTTTATTGGTTGTTTTCAACAGAGAGCTTGTTAGATTTTAACACACATTCGCTTGGTTAAATTCTCACGAGTAAAAGGGTTAAAAACAAACAAGTCATTGGTTGTATTTAAGCAACGTTTATTGGTTGTTTTCAACAGAGAGCTTGTTAGATTTTAACACACATTCGCTTGGTTAAATTCTCACGAGTAAAAGGGTTAAAAACAAACAAGTCATTGGTTGTATTTAAGCAACGTTTATTGGTTGTTTTCAACAGAGAGCTTGTTAGATTTTAACACACATTCGCTTGGTTAAATTCTCACGAGTAAAAGGGTTAAAAACAAACAAGTCATTGGTTGTATTTAAGCAACGTTTATTGGTTGTTTTCAACAGAGAGCTTGTTAGATTTTAACACACATTCGCTTGGTTAAATTCTCACGAGTAAAAGGGTTAAAAACAAACAAGTCATTGGTTGTATTTAAGCAACGTTTATTGGTTGTTTTTAACAGAGAGCTTGTTAGATTTTAACACACATTCGTTTGGTTAATTTTACATGAGTAGCACGGTTATTAATAACCAATCAATGTGTTAAAACCCCAAATTTAGTAGGTTTTTCTTAACCAAGATACTTGTTTGAATTTAACCAAACAGGAAAACGAGACTGGTTGGTTAATATTAACGAAGCAACTTAATTGATAACAAACATTTAGTGTGTTATTTTTAACAACATGTATTTAACCTTTTTAACACGGTAGTTTTTAACAATAATAACTCATTTGTTTTCTACAGAGACTTAGTTGATTTTTTAACCGAGCGAAAATTCCACTCGGTTAAGGTCAATTTTTCTGCGTGTATAGATGCTTGTCTCGCTGAGAGAAAATTTCTCGGGGCCTGTCTAGGGTTGCTTAGAACTCCTGAATCTCAGTGCAAAAAATACTATCCCAACAGGACCCTATACAATGGGGTTCCACTGAATAGTATTGACAATTTTCTTATTAAGGTGATTCGGAGGCAGGTCGCAAGGGCGACGACCAGTGACCAATCGATGAGATTGGTCACTGGCCATCACCCTGATTATTGGTATTTTGGGTTAAGTAGCTTAGGTAGTTTTAAGTCGTTTTAATAATAAAATTAAAAAAATAAAGAATTCAAGTTTTTCAACGTTTCTTGAAGAATCAAAAACAAACAAAATTAAATATATATAGATTTAAGGCCGAAAGGCAATAATTTTAAGGATATAGTTAAGTTTACAGCGCTCGCTAAGAGCCAGTAAGCTAGAATAAGATAAATGTTAGTTTTAAATTAGATTTAATGGTTTTTGTCTAGTATATAAGTTTAATTAATTTAAAATGAAAAAAATAAAAAAAGTGATCGCTAGCTGCACGGAAAAAAATATTTTCTAAACTGGAAGTAGAAGTTTCTTAAAACAAGACCTTAAACTACGGTTATGGTTATTTTTTATTCCATTATTTCTTATATTTTAAATTCTTATTTCATGAATCAAGAACGCGACATAAATGCAAAAATTATAATGTTTTTCTTGACTTAGAAAACATAGGTTTAATAAAGTGTTTAACATCTTAAATTGTTTTCTCCCAATAAGATTCTTTTTCCTTAATCGTTCATCGGTTTTTTTCTTTTTTGACCCAAGAAACTGTTTGCATAATTATTTAAGTGAAATCAGAAACAATGTTGTTAAATTGATAACTTATTTGAAAAATCATCAATAATCATTCTTGATCAAAGAAAGGATATGTTGAATACGGAATGTGACCTTAAGAACATTTCTTTTATTTCAATAACTTTTTTCTTAAATCGTGCATTTATAAACAACCAAAATTTTCTTGAAATTTAGGTTATGTTAATTTTCTTATATCAAGTACTCACTTCTTAGAACTTTCATAGAAATAATTTTCGTCTGTCAATAAATAATGGAGAGCTAAGTGGAAATAAATTAAGAAGGACATTATGTACTGCTTTTTTTATTTAGAAAAGCAAGTTATGGAGATAATTACACATCATATTAATTTGATTTAATTTAGAGTTCTTGTTTTTGGAATTTTCATGTTGAACTTCCAAGTTTTAGTTGTCGTGTTGCAGGAAATCTTTTCACTGGAAAATTCATCTGCTATTTAAAAAAATAAAGAAAGAGTAGACCAATGATAACAAAATAAAATAACATGTACCTTTATTGTGACCGTGACATATCCAAGAACGGGAAACACGGCACGTATGAAAAAAACGGTTCTGCCGTTCTCAGGGCTTAAGAAATTCCGAAACTAAAGAGTTTTCGAATTCACTGAGAAGTTTGTAACGAAAACGTAAAACTCATGGATAATGGACAACATTTATGCCTTGCATTTGCAAACTCGAAGTAAGGCAAAAAAATGTGCAACTCCTTCGAAACTGACAATATTTGATGTATTCGTCCTTGTTGTCTGTATTGTATACACTAGAATTTGGTTCTTGTAAAATAATGATCCAAAATGAAGAGAGAATTTCTTCTCTTGTGCATGTTTTTCCCATTTTATCAATAAGTTTAATAAAATTTGTCTATGCCGCTGAAATTATTTCCTTGATATTAGACAATCTGTAAAAATCGGTTGATACCAGGAATTAAATTAAATATAACTTAAAGCTAGAAGTTATGTTAAAAAATTCGTAATATCAAATTAAATATAATTTCAGATTTCAGAATCCACCATTGTTATTTAAAAATTGCAAATCCACTATGGATTATATTTAATTTATCCTTATCTACTGGTGAGTTTCTAGAAGTTTTTTTGGATATATTCGCTCATAACTCCAATTTCCAAATCGAGTTCAAAAGGATGTAGATATCGAGAATTATAGACCTATAACAAAGCTGCAATTGTTTCCTAAAGTATTCGAGGCAGCTGTTAGAAAAAGTTGTACTCAACTATATTTCTGAACTTCAGAACGGGTTTGTAAGTGGTAGATCAACCGCTACAAGCTTGGTTATTTTTTACCAAGTACTGTCTTGAAAATATTGAAAAACGTCTTCAAGTAGATTGCGTATATACTGATTGGTCAAAAGCCTTTGATCGTGTTCAGCACATTGTTCTGTTAAATAAACTTAAACATTTTGGAATTCATTCTAGTATTTTAAAATACTAATTGTTAAAATCGGATCCGCGTTTTCGAATGAAATTCGAAGTATTTCAATTGTTTCCCAAGGAAGTCATATTGGTCCTCTTCTATTTCTGCTTTTTATCAATGACTTACCCTCTTTCGTATCAAGCTCAAAATGTCTTTTGTACGCAGATGGTCTAAAAATCTACAAGACAGTAAACTGTATGTCAGATGTCTTAGCGTTACAAAATGATTTAAACCGTTTCAATGACTGGTGTGTTCATAATGGCCTTTATTTTAATATTAAGAAATGTTCGGTACTTTAGCAGAAAATAATTCCCTGTATTTTTTAATTATAAAATACAAAACACAACATTGAGTAGAGTTTCAGACTTAAAAGACTTGTGGGTCATTTTTGACACTGAACTCAATTTCCCAATGCATATTGACTACATTGGCAGAGTGAATCAAGTGCTAGGTTTCATTTTTCGAAAACTAATGATTTTAATGGTCCATATACACTTAAAACTCTCTATAATGCCTCGACTCATTCGATATTAGATTACTGCTGCGTTGTTTAGAATCATTTTTACCGGAATGCTGACTCTCGCATTGAGAAAATTCAAAGATGGTTAACTAGGCATGTTCTAAGAAAGTTCGACTGGAATAATAGTCTTCCAACCTACGACGACAGATGCTCCTGGCCACATTGATTGTTCGTTTTTACTGTCATTATTTAATGTATATGCTCCTTTTCGTGTTCTTCGACCCAGGGAACATTTTTTCTTTACGCCACATAGGCACAGAACAAATTACAAATACTATGGCTTGCATAAATTCCAGTAAATACTGAAACCTAATAGATTTGAATTTGAGTAGGGAACATTGTAAATCTGTAGTTTTAAGTAAATTATAATTTGTATCAATGATCGCATTCTTGCTAAGTTATCTAAAATAAGTTGTACTTATAAGATGATACAAATAAATAAATAGGTAAATATATTTCTAAACTTTGCTACGCAAATTTAGTTTCAAAAAATATTTTTCCGTTTAAGTAAACATGATATTTTTTACCAATAAAAATGATTTTTTTTTGATTCAAGAACCAATGCTTAGTATCAAATAAATTAAATTCGAATAAAGAAGAATTTGTCAATCTCAAAATTTGTTCGATTCAATAAACGAAATTTCTTTGGGTAGAAAATATTTTTTCCCCTGTAAATTCAACTTTTCTGGTGGTCATTACGTAAGTAGCGTGTTAACATCCGGTGACCATACAGGTCTTCATATTATAGTTAACAATAGAGTTTATCTTTGACAGGTGGTTTTCAGGTTAAAAAGGTGAAGTCTGAAGGCTGCGAATGGAACAGTGACAGATGCGCTTACAATATAGTTTGATTCCAACTTTGATACCTAGTTGCAGCTTACTTAAAGTGCATGGAGCCGAAAGCAGTTTACTATAAAATTCATTATCTCTTTCTCAGAAAGGTGTCATGAACTGCTGCTGTCAAGTCACTTCTACTTGAAAAGAGCGGCCGACTAACATTTACTTAGGCCCTTCAACCAGACCTTAGTCCTTGTCATTCCCATTGCAAAAATACCTGACATTTGGCATAACGAATTAGATTGCACCACCGCACACACCCGCATGTTTGTCTGTTTTTTTGGCGTTTTCCAAATTAAAAACAGCCAGCAATAAAATTAAAACTGAAACCAAAATTGTCTGAAAAAAAAAAAAAAAAAAAAAACGAGGTGTTAGATGTTAAGCTTTGTCAATTTTTTTTTCTGCTTCATGCGGACAGAGAGAAAAAGAAGAAAACAACAAACCAGACCGAAAATGAAAAGTCGGTAGCGTGGCGAGATAGCAAAGCAACACCAAGTGGCTGCCATTGTGATATCAGGCCGTGAGTAGTCGACGATATTGAGGGCAGACATCTGCAGAACGAGAATAGGTGCAAATTACATTCCACATGCTACCGCGCGCTTCCAACTCTCGCTCAAGGATACAGAAACAGATACATAGCATAACAGATAGTCACACAGTGTGTAGTCTGTATCTGATGTGATATATGCCATCGCCATGGCCTGAGCTGCTTCATTTAATACTGTGAACTTTTCTAGTTCTGCATTCCATGTCTGGCGCATAATGTTGGCCGTTCTTCTTTCAGCGCATGTTCGTGTGCCTTCAGCCTCATCCTGCTACTCTGGTTTTGCTCCTTTTTAATTACAGCACTGTTATCTTGTGTTGTTCATCTTTCGTTTGGCCGGAACTCATCACACGATGAAGTGCCTTGATTTTAATGGTTGGCGTTGGACTCGCTATATTCCGCTGCTAGTGTGGTTGTACTGTTTTCCTGTCTTTTTTTTTTCTTTTTTTTTTCTGCCCTCTTCTCGTTGTCTGTTATTCGTTTGTGATAGCACCCATATCAGACCGGCTGGAGTGTGTTACTTGAAATGCCACAGGGAAACACCCGCCTAACCAACAAAAGGTGGTGGCTGGTGGCTGGTGGTTGGTGGTTGCTGATGGCCGTGGCGGCAACTACAGTGGTCAACTTCGCCGTTCTGTGTATATGAGCAAACAAGATAAGAGACCGCGCGTACACATCACACATCTCGGCTGATGCGCTGATGGTGACATGGCAGACGGCACAAGGACTCCTCTCGGCTGAGTGTTGATGAAATTTATTTTTCATTAAATAACTAGGAACTCGGAATATTCATGTGTCCAGCTTCCTGGAACTAGTAGTAATTTTAGCAAAGGGGAGGAACACCAACAGTCTAAAAAAAAATAGGAAGCGTACTGAGCCACTTACTACTCTGATCTGGCAAATGGACAAAAAAAAAGGAAGCGGTGTAAAAAATCCACAGTCCTCTGGTGGTCACATGAAACACTGGTGTCATTAAATTGTAATTGCCTTATCACTTGTGCACATGTACGATGGGTGTCTGTGCCTGTGTGTACTATGTTATCCGTGTTGGTTTAGGATTCGACGAATATACCGTGATTTTTTTTCGGTCCCTGTTTTCGACTATCTCCCCAGAACAACAAACACGAAAATGTTGTTAGATAGAGCACAAGAGGTGGCCGGCTGGTTGGGCAGCTTATCTGCCATCGTCCTTCGTAAGTCGAATGTTTTTTACTTATTTATAAATTTGTTGTTTTTGGGTGGTTCGTGTTTTTTTCGCTCTTCACTTTTATCCTTGTTTTTTTTTTTTGTTTTGTGAATGTTGTGTTGTTGTGTTCGACTGTATGTATATATTCGTAAGGCGAATAAAAAGCTGAAGCTGTCGACATGGAAACGTGATTTTGAATAGAAAATTAAAGAAAACGTACAAAATGAGACGAAGCGCACGAAGCATCCAGCTCCAGCTGGAGTTGGTTTTTTTTTTTGTTTTCTATAAATATTCTGTGTATATATTCGGGGAGCGAATGGACAGCAGCAGTAGCACGGATCAAGAAGTCCAACCTCCAAAGTGGACTCGACTGCGCCATAAGTAAAACCGCGTCTTTGTTGGAAATTAATTATCTGGAACACGCTCCATCTTTTTGGTCCGTCTGTGCATATTGGAGATACCAACGGCGACCGCAAATGCAGTGGTGAAGAAAATTGAATACGCTTTCAGGGAAACGGTCCAGTAACAGCTGAGATTTTAAATCGCGTTGGAGTATGACCTACTCTGGCTGGTCTTGTGTGGTGGAAGACAGAAATGGTATAAATTCATCTTCAAATTGGAATTTTCTTCTGTATTTAAATACAGTTGCGTGTGAGGTTGTAAGGAGGTGTAGAGAGCTCGTTTGACGATGTTCCGATGATGCAGTAACAGGATTGGCCAGCTAATTCAGTCAGGAATTTAAAGCTTTTAGAAAGAGGACAAATGTACATTATTGTTGGCTGTCAGCGGTGGGTATGATGTAAGCATACTTCGTTTTCACGCAAACCTTAAACGTTTAGGTGTCAGTTGTCAACTCAAAGACGTCTTTCAGGGGAGAAATGTTTCCGCACTAACTGGAGGTATTGGTGCGGAATTGATGTTTTTTTTAATCGAAAACCACCGCGTCAAGAAGCACATTCACAAACGTGTCGAAAACCTTGAAAGACAAATCAAAACCTTCGTCGAAAAAATCAAGCCAAAGAACGCGTCCAAAGCGTTACAGAAACCTCAAAACAAACATCAAAAACACCCCAGACAGACACTTCCCAAAATAAGTCAAAAATGCTTTAAAAAAACTTCGAAAAACCTTCAAAAACCTCAAAATACAAACCAAAAATACACTTACAAACGCTTCCTTAACGTTTAAAAGAAACGCATTCAAAAACTGCGTCGAAGTGGCGCTGAAAAAAAAACTCAAAAGACGAGTCCATTTAGCTTAAACTTAGTTAACAAATGCACCAAAAAGCTTCGGAAAATGCATCGAAAAACGCCTCCAAAACTGCGACGAAAAATCGGTCAACAGTGCTTCGAAAATATTTCAAGCAACGAGTCGTAAAATGTGTCAAAAGGAAACTTACAAACGAGAAATAAGCGCGTACAAAAACAAGCAAAAATTAGCCTCGGAAAACGCTTCCAAAAACAAGTTGAACAACGAGTCAGAACTTCAAAATACGTGCTCAAAGTGAAAAAAACATCGCATCAAAAGTTGTTTGATGTGAAAAAAAGTTTTTAATTCGCCTGTGAGACAAATTCCATAAGAAAGCGTTGACAGAACTGCAACAGGGAGACATTAAAAAAAAAAAAGCTAGAAAATGCTCTCAATGGATTAAACTAAAGCGTACTGCTAAGGAATTTCTTCTTTTCATTCATTCTTCATGCAAAACCCCCATTCAAACCGCAAATAGGCTGTAATTTCAATCGGCCATCAAACCACTATCAACTCGCTGTCATAAACAATCTTGTAGTTGACACACTGCCAGCGCATCATAAAGATTGAATTGTGTAAGGCACCTCTATAAAAATAGATTAATAGCCGTAATCAACCGTCTAACGGACGACGTCACCGCGCACGAACATCGATTGCCACATTCTTTTATTTGCCCGCCTGTCCGCAAATATATCTCTTTTCCAATTAACTTTGTGGCACCCTTGAAATAAAAGTATTCCCTTCGCCACTAACCCCTTTTCGGTCCGTGTCGCTTCGCCTAATTTTCTATTCCATATCTCAAGTGGTGTGCTTCCCCGGCCAGTGGCTATAGCAAGACCAAAATTAAATGACCAATTAAATTAGGAAACGCCTACGAAATGTGCCAGGACAAAAGGAATTAAAGAAAGTTTTCCCAGGGTGGTCAGTTTTTTTTTTTTTATTTGGTACTGGGAAAGGCAATGGTTCAATGGAAATACACAACAAATTTGAACAGTGCTGATTCGTAATAATCGGGACAGAAAATGGTTGCGTGACGCGTCGGTACGAGTATATTTTTATACCTGTCTCAAAAGGGAGGCCGAATCCACTTTGTAGGATGTTTACTTTTTTTTTCCTTAGGTTCGTCCCTTTTTCGGGTGATTAAAATTCACAGAAAATTAAAGGCGATTCGGAAGTGGAAACAAATTGTTTTTCAAGAAACTCAGATAGCTGGGTAATAAGTCGGATGATTATTGGCAGAGGCGTTAAGTGTTTGTTGTGAATAGCTTCCATTCGGACACACGCAAGCTATTAGGGTCAATTGTTTGAAGGATATTAATGTTGAGGCATTTTACTTGTGATATTTACATTCTGGGAAATGGTGGGTGTGGACTGGTGTTAAAATGTTTATGGTAAGCCGTGAGGGTACTTAAACAAGTTTGCTTTCGAATACATTTTGACATGCTCGGTGGCTTTTCAATGGGGAGCGTCTTCATTTCTGGAAATTAGCTGGAGTAAGATGAATTCTGTTCAGCTGAAATTGGGCAAGTAATAGAATGCTCATTATTGGCGGGACTGTTTTGAGAATACCTTCAAGTTTGTGGATGTTAAATTACTTTTCTACTCTTAACTGACGCCCGATAGGTCTTTAAAATCATAGTATTTGCTGGTTCTATATAAATGTTAAAGCCGTGCATAGACGGGATATTATTACTAATGTTTATTAAACTTGCTCTTAAAGTTGAGAATCAACTCTGTGTAGATACTTTCTTACTAAACATGTTTCCTAACTGTGAACAATCAGGAAATGTTTCTTTCAAATAAGCCTATTACTTCTCAGCTCTATGTGCCATTAAGTTGAACTGACAGAAGAAGGTTGACGATCTTAATCCAGATTTGAAGAGGTTATGGCTTCAATCCTCTATGGAAGATGGTTTCTTATGTGAGCTCCGTAGATATCTGAGGGGACTTAAGCTAAGTATAAGGCTCTTACAAGATTTGAATGCTAGCCTTGAAGGTGGACTCTATTAGACGATAAAGAGCTTCTAATATCTCTTTGGGTACTGCTGATATTTTGAGGAGGTCTTCTTTGTGTTTGACCAGCACAATTCTTTTGAGAAGCTACGACAGCTTTTCAATGGATACGATGGCTGAAGTACTTTTTCTTGGTTTCCGTAGTAATTAGCTCAGCCATTTTGATGACGACATCACAGCTTTTGCAGGTTACGACAACATTCATTCCTCCTTAACTAAATCGAAGTTTTGTCCTAGGCGGTGAATTTGATCTTCTCCTTGTTTATTTTAAGAAAAATCAGCGTCGCTATGAAAGCTAAGTGCACATGATACTACACCCGCAGCAGCTCACTATACGTACGATGTATGCATAAAGTTGGCACAATTTTGGGGCTGCAAAAAGCGATCTTCGAAGGGTTCTCTAATAGTGTTCAAGTTTCTGAACAATTTTTCAAATTCCCGGTCAAAGTTTGTTGAGGCACTTCCAACCTTCCTCCATGTTCTAAAGTCAGCAAATTATACAAAAATGTTCGGTAGTTACCTATGTAAATCAAAGACTCTGCGAGTCTGTTGATTTGTATTGTTTATCACAAAGCATTGTTTGCGGGAATGCACAAACTTTTTATCTGGTCAATAATTCATAAAAAGAACATTTATCTAATTCTACATCAAAACAATAATTAAATTCATCCCTTGTCGTTCATTTCGCAGTTTTTATCGCCAGCTAAAAGTACCTTCTCTTAAAAATAAACAACTACCACAGCCTGACACGAATAAGGGCAGTTGAAAAATGGCACGCTTCCTTGTACCATGAAGTTCCAATCTTAAAAGTCAAAAATTAGTTTGACCAACTTTTTAACAAACACAATTTTACCCCGAACTGTATAAACAATACTCCACCAAAACCCTACAACATTTGCCTACCAATTCATTAGAAGAAAACCGCACCGAATTTGCGGTTAATCAATTCAAAAGTTGAGTGATTCAAAAGTCTCTGGGTGTAAGCGTCTTCATCGTAGTTTTCAGGTTACCGCTACACACAATAGATCAAGTGTGTACGCGAAAAGTTTATACCCAAACAGGAAAGTTTTACGCCAGCAGCACAAGACAATCCTTACATACACCAGATTCTCGCGTTGATTTGGTTGACTTTACCGCGACAAATGCCAGGACCTCGGTGGCGCGCAAAATTATTTCAACTTTTGTCTAATTAATATAAGGACAATAGTTTTGCCCCCCGAAATCACAGGTTTCTTATATAGTTTACATCTCTTCTTGTTGCTCCCCAGTCCGCAGTCTGCACAGCTGAACGGCGAGTGGATCTAATACAGCTGTGGCCTGTGGCAGGGATGACAAATGACGACGGAATGGGTGCACGAAGTGGGATTCTGTCTGATTCCGTGTTAAAAACTCGAGACGGTCGTTTATAGTTTCAAGTTATTGGCTAACTCGAAGCTTTCCAGGTGAGTAGCAGTGCTGGGTGCGGTAGTTAAACTGTTGACAGGAATTTTCGCGTTTTACTTTCAATGGGACCGTGATGGATGGTGGTGGGGCTATGGATTTGAATCTGTTTGTTTATAGCAATGACTACATTTTGAGGGTGTAGAACAATTAACAAAGAAACGAGTTATTTTATGATAAGGATAACTATATATAGTAATCCACTCGTGTGAAATGATACGAGTGGGAATAGCTTTTCTTGTCATTTTGTTCAGTTGGTTGGTCTTTTTAGGGTGTCCAATCTAGACGGTAATAAAACTTCAATCTGATAACATTATGGTTAACAAATCTTTTCTCTTCCCACCGACCTGATAATCATATAGATGGGTGGCCTGTCTTTCAAATAATTTATTCTTCGCTTATTATCCGAGTAAACCTATGTTGCACAATCCAGCATAGGCGTTGCTTCTATCTTGCAGAGTTTAGTGGTGCCTAACATTTCATAACCCTTAGTAATATTTAGAGCTGCGGATTGCAGCTGATGAAGGACCTGCTCTTAAAGCTCACAGGTGTTTCATCTTTCGCAAAGTTCTAAGGCAGATAGTGATTTTTCTATATTTTTTTAAAGCAAAATTTTTAAATAATGGCTACCAACTTTAACCACTTTGCTTCATTTTCCCGATAGATAGATGTTTATCTTTCTATTATCATCCACGGGAAAACACAAATTATAAACAAAAAGTAAACCTGAAGAATGCCCGAAAAACGATCTGTAAAATGTTTCGGAAATCATCAGAATAGTGCACTCATAAATACCACAAGCAGTGGCCGTGTTTTCTACCTGCACCTCGTCGATATTATTTAAATTACTAACATTAGTTATATTGACCACATCTGCATGTTTTTCGCTGCATTTTAAAAATTTCAGGAAATTTTCCTTTGTTGTTTTATTGTGTTTCAACAAGCCCTCGCCTTTTTCTAAATTCTGCCCCAAAGCCTTTTTTTGTCCATAATGGAAGAAGGAAAAGGAAAACAATATTTGGAATATTTGTCACTTCAATATGCACCAGAGTATTGCTAATAGTGACAGTGGGTACAACAGTATAGGTATGGAAATTCTTTTACAACTGTAGTGGTCAGTAATTAATGTTCAAAAAAAAAAAAAAAACCAAAATCCCACTAGTCATAGCCAAAGTTGCGAAAGAACGATTCCACTATGCGTTCATCCTTCGCAGGTCGCAGCTTTCCTCTTTTTCACGAAGGACTTTAAATTTTCAAAGGCACTGCAGTGCAGCGTTGCCACTTTGCTGCAATAGCAGTATACAAGCCCTATTCCAGATTTGTTCTTCAGGTTTCCTCAAGAAACAATAATAATTCAAAACTTAAAGCAGATATTAATTGTGTTATGTACAGTGTTATAATTTACCGTTTTCCTTAATGGATAGTGTTACTAATTTTTGCAAGGAAATGAATATTGTCAGCAATGGTTGCTGGGAACCCTCAGACTCTCCTGCGGCTTTTAGAGTATTTTCAAAACTTTAATTATTGATTGACTGATTATTGATGTAGTTTCAAGCAATTGGTCTTTGGTTTTTGTATAAAAAAAAATTGACTGCGGATCAAATTTACTGTTATGTGGCAAGGCTGCTGCAGTGGAGAGAATACTATATTCTCATATACCTATACAAAATACAATCCAAATCAAGATCTACTTGTTCTCTTTGTAAAGGGTTTTCAACAGGGACGCTACAAAAGTAGAACGACAGGGACAGCAAACGACTCCGAATTTCTTGCCGCTCTTTTGACATTTCTCTTCAGGAATATTTGCCATTTCATGATGGAAAGATATACGAGCCAACAACGAGTCGAAATTATTAAAATTTACTACCGAAATTCGGAGTCAGTGGCCTCAACGTTAAGAGTGCTACGTCCAATTTATGGTCGTCATAATCGGCTTAGCAGATCAACAATTTAGCGTCTAGTGGACAAATTTGAATCCACAGGCACAGTAAAAAATGTTCCCGTGCCAGTGAGACAATAAAGTGCCCGTAGTGTCGAGAATATTGCTGCCGCTGAGGCTTCAATTGAAGAAAGCCCAAATGTGTCTCTCACACGTCGTTCTCAAGCGTTGGGCATCTCTGTGACGTCGTTGTGGCGAATTTCGCAAAAAGATCTTGGCCTACATCCTTACAAGATTAAATTTACGCAAGAACTGAAGCCACTTGACCACCAGAAGCGTCGTATGTTCCTTAATTGGGCTGAGCAACAACTTGAAAATGATTCGGATTTTCATCGAAAAATCATCTTCAGCGATGAGGCTCATTTCTGGCTGAATGGCTTCGTCAATAAACAAAATATGCGGTATTGGTCAGGCAGCAATCCATACGTACTCCATGAGTCATCATTGCATCCCGAAAAAATTACGGTTTGGTGTGGTTTATGGGCCGAAGGCGTCATTGGGCCGTACTTCTTCCGTGATGATCAAGACCGGCACGTCACTGTGAATGGGAATCGCTACCGTTCAACGATAACCGAATATTTTTGGCCCCAATTGGATGATATGGACTTGAAGGACATGTGCGTGCGATTTGACACCGTTAGACTATTTCCTGTGGGGTACGTCAAGTCTATGGTCTATGCCAACAAGCCAGTGACGATTGATGAACTTCGTACGGATATCGAACTGGAAATTGTAGCAGTATCGGCCGATTTATGCTTGAAAACCGTCGAAAATTTGGTTCAGCGTCAGGAATTCTGCAAGCGTGCCCATGGTGGCCATGCAAAAGAAATCTAGCTCTGTACATAATGGCATCGAACGTACTTTCACAGGAATAAAGAATTTCATTAATATCCAAAACCGTTTTTGTTTTATTTAACAAAACTTTTGTAGCGCTCTTATTGAAAAGCCCTTTAATTGTAAGAGAAATTTGTTACTCTCTTTCGTAGATGAGAAATCCCATCCATATGTGGCGGATCTAAAAAACCTGCACTTTCAAACACAAACGATTCCGTAAGAATGATTGTTTTGTATGAATTTTATCAAATGAAAATTCTGCGAGTGAATGTGCAAGAAATAAAACCACATACGAGGTGAGACTTTTTTTTTGTTTTGAGATTTTTGAATTTGATTCTTTTGTAAAATGTAGGAGGATGAAAGAAATATAACTTCACGAACTGGGTGGAATATTTTGAGATTAGGTAGGTAGGTTTGAGATTGCGTCTAGTGGGATTTTTTATTTTGCGATATTTTGAGTTACATTTTCCTTGAAGTTTATCATGTGATGTAAGAGATGTGAGTTAATGTGCAAGAAATTCAGCACAGCTGTAACGGATTTTGTTATTTTGGGCTTATTTGACAAGCAGTATTTTGTTCGCGCAAGATAAAATTATTTTTCTTTCCTACAGCGCCCCCAGAACTTGGCGCATTTGGTCATCCTGCACACACGGTTGGTCCGGCCCTGACCACAAGTGCACATGAAAACCTTAAAAAAAAAAAAAAAAAAATCCCTCGAATAGAAGAAACAATACAATTCAGCCCAAAAGGCGACCGAAAAACCCAGCTAAATACATCGCAAAGAAACGCTCCGAAAAACGTCCTAAAAAATACGTGAAAAGTGTTAGAAACAAAAAAATATTCTGTGATACTTTTCATTTAATTGGTTGGTCCTCAAAAAGTGCACACAAACTTGCGTTCGAGCACAGATTTTACAGTTCTTCATCTGTCAAAGGGCACCCCGAAAAAAAATATATTAACAGATCCTATAACACCCACATACAAAGGGAACTCGCAAGAGACCTTCAGGAAAACATTTCAAATGCTACTAACAAATAGTCAATACAGTCCTGCAGACCAATTACTCCGGACATGAAATGGGTTGTGTGAGATCACCTATAACCGATCCAAATCGAAATATTTCGTCCACGAATTGATCACTAAGATGCACATGCTCTCACTATTATTTCCTGCTCCAATAAAATACATGCAGTGAAATATTATATAAATCTCCTCCAGACTACATCATCATAAAACATACACATGTCATGCACGTATGCATTTGGATAGCAGAAAAAATAAAAAGGAAAATGCTTACGTCCACTCGCTCAGTGACTCCTATATCATTTCACGTTTTCACAGTTGCTTGAACTAATGGCTCTGCACATTTGCGGTGATAATTCAAAAGAGAAAATGGCTCCGAAGAATAAAAATCGCCAAATGTGAGCACAAATTAAAGCAGTTTTTTTCTTTTCGCAAACTTAAAAGTTTCCCTACAACCCCACACATAAACATAAGCCGACCATTAACCGACCGACCTATGTATAGTCCGCACTCGTCCATACTATACCCAGGACCCCCTTCTGCTTATAAAATGGGATTGGAAAAATTCGAATGCATCCAATGTACACCAGAAGAAAGCAGAGCAAACTCGGTATACATATATATGAACCATTAGAACCGATGGAACAATAAAACCGTAGCGCAGAGAATCCTTTCGTATCCTTTTGCATCACACACGTACGAAAGGTTAGGTGTGGAAAATTTATTGGAAAATATAAAAGCAAGCTGCTTGCTCCGAGTGCTTATTGTGCAATTTTTAACCACGACCCGAGAACCGAGCACAAAATGTATCTATAAAAATTTTACCGAAAATCAAAATGGAGCAGAGCGCCAAAAATATAGCACGACACTGCAAACACACATAGCCGGAGATAGGTACACACGATATACATGTACCTATCCATAGGATATTATATATATTTTTTTTCGATATTTTCTGTGTGCATCGAGTGTTGTACAGTAAAAGGAAATTATGTTGCCACTTCCTGCTGCAAATTTTCTCACTTAAACTTCATCGGAGAAAATCTGTAAATCATTTCTTCGACCAATACAGATGTAGATACACAACTGTGCATTTCTAATCCTTGTATATAGCGCTCTATATCCCAATCCGGAGCCCAAGCCTTGGGTCGACAAGAAAAACTACCGAAAGCAAACACATCATAATTTGTCCAAAGACATCCCCCCTCCCGGTCGTATGTCCGTCGTCATCTGTGGCGGAAAGGGGTTGGCGGGCTCCGGGTTTATGGTGGCCGAAGGTAAATCTTTTCGCCCAGATCCTTTGGAGAGTTATTCATTCATTTGGGTCCATCCGTCGTCCCTATTCCGTATATATCTATATTCGTATGTATTTACCACTGCAAACCAAATGCTTTCTTTGTTTTAATCGGATTTCTTAATTTCTCGAACAACGTTTGATTGTGAAACGAAATAAATGAATGAATCGATGGTTGTGCTGGTGTGGTTTGGATGGTGCTGACGGTCCTGTTGGCCAAAGTTTCAGCCAAAGCTTCGTTCGATCTGCGTTCTCTCGGATGGAAGTTTAAGAAAAATAAAAATGGACAGAATCGACTTCAAGGCTTTTAGGGTTGACAGGGATTTAAAATTGATTTTTTTCCCAAAGATATGTGGGATATTGAGATAAATGTGCTGTGCTGTATGTGTGGTCAGTGTATAGACGGCGGACAGTGATAAAGCGATATAGATGTAGATGGCTGTGTGCAGTTTAATGGGATTACATATTTGGGGACACATTCTTTCGACATATCCTTCTTTGGGTACAGCACGTTTGTAGTAAAACTATAACAGCTTGAATTGCACCCTCTAAAATAAAATATTTTGCATTAAAATGCGGTCTGCCATAAAATTGAATGTGGTGTTTCAAGCGAGAAGATTAACGAATTTTAATGCGTCGGCGCCCGAATGTAATTTAATTGAATTTACTCAATTATTTTCGGACACCATCAACTACATCTTGCAAACGTGGTTATAGAAGAGAATTTAAACAGGAACAGGTTTGAGACTGTTTTAGTGCAATTTAGAGCTTGGGTCGGAAAAGGTTTAATTTTATAGATGATGTTTTAACCGACGGTTTTTAAAACAGGTCATAAAAGACTCGCCAAACAAAAATGATTGTAAACCTGAATTTTCAAATGGAGTCTATTCTAATCTAGATGTTGTTTTGTTTTTGATGAGTGCCTCTGCCTATACCCATTCCAACTTAGACCCTACACTTACTCTGTGGCAGCTGAAACTGCTAAAGATATAATACGTTACTGTCGCAGGGTGTCCCGGTCTTTGTATGAGAAAACATTTTAGTTGAAATTTTTCTTCAAAAGGGGTAGCAAAGTTTTAGGTTTTTTTAACGTCATTTCTGTCGTTCCCCAGTCCTGCACGTTAAATATTTAAATATTTCCAGAAAACCAACAAATGTCATAGTAAATCTTTGTCACTATGCTTATAAAATCAGACTGATAATTTTATTTAATTTCAAAAATAGCGAGTGCTTTATTTTATAAAAATTACCTGAAAGTGATCAAAAACGTCGTTCTTCAAGATAAAATTTAAAATCTTCAATGTATAGAAATCAATTGTTGCCTTAACTTAAAATGTATGAAAGAATTGTTTTAATATTTTAAGGATCAGTTATTAAACTCGGAGAAAACTCTCAGGGATATAACAAAATTCAGATGAATCTCGTGTAAGTTAATATAAAATTCCCAATAATATGAGGTCGATCGAAGAATTCCCAACAAAGAGGAGTAGGTAACTTGAAAACCCTTTAAAAAGGTAGTTAATATTTCCGTGTCAAAATTTCTATGTACCTAATTAAAGCATCGAGCCTTCGCAGAAAGGCGGACTTGTTTCTTGCATGGAAAAACATATTTTATTGCCCCAAATTAATTCGAATTATTATCATCAGTTAATATTTCGTCTCCCAATCTGGACTTTTCCCAAAACTGGGTAAGAAAATTAATGAAAAACATCCACCTAACCAATTTCAGAACAACAATATTAACAGGTAGATTTTCGTTGCAGCCTGGACTCAAAGAGGAAGCAACACTTTACCTGTAAATAAATACTGTCCTAGTTAGGCAAGATGGTCAGTTTAAATTCAAACACCGACCAAACAGCACTAGTGACATTTAGCGCTACAATGGAGACTTCGTGACGTATTTTAAATTGTGGGTAGGAGATGTTAGACTCCTTCTCCACCACTGTCGAACTTATCACCCAAAATTTATCCGAAAGATCACCAACGAGAGCGGGTTTGAATTTAATTTCAGCGACCTAATGGAAGACGCCTACCTTTTTTTGGAGCAGAGGATGACCCTACTGGTTCATGCGAGGCATACACGAGGACGGAAACTGCACCAGAAGAGGAATATTCGTCGTCGCCAATTCAGCCGAACGCAAATACACAGTGAAAATTGTTCAAGTCGGAGACGGTGCTGTCACCTATATGGAGCCCTAGAAAACTGAAACATATCCCAATCAGTACGACCTGGAGTGGTGTTACTCCAGTTTCGAAACAATGCATCGAGATATTGCCTCAAAGAACTAGGTTCCTAGTCGAACGGACGAGAGGATGGCAGAAAGAGTTATTTCATGGACACCACAACAAGGGCGCGGAACGATACCGACGAAGGGGGATAGCCCGCCACAGACCAGTGAAGCAGCATTTCCCGCAAGTACAAGGGTTATCATTGGCTGAGCTGAAGAACAGTGTAGGGCTACTTTGAGACAGTTGAGTTGGGGCGTATGGATTTTAAGAAAAATTGGACATTAATAAAAATAATTCTTATAAAACTAATTTAAATGGAGTTTAACTTTTACGTTTTGTGTTCCGATTGCTTTCTTCAAGAAGTCAGTATTATTGTTGAAGTGTTCCCTTGGAGTAAGAGGGCCGCCTTTTTTTCTTTCGATCACAAAAACTCGAACCGACATTTGACTTGCACAACCCTTGAAAAGTATCCTTGTTAAAATATCGCACTCCAGCAAACCACCAATTGGCTTGTCTAGTTCAGATACTCACTACTTAGCACTACCCAGCATGCCGAGCTTGAAACTCTTCGGAGTCAATTTTGTCCCTCTGGCTGTGTGGGTTGGGTTCTTTTCATTTGATCCTTAAATAGAATTCGGACAAACAAATGAAAGATAAATGGTCAATCTTTTAGCCGTATACGAATCATCTCACCAAAAGTTGAGTCAACTAAGTTAATTTGTGAGTACTTTGTAGCTCGGGCTACAATCTGCGGTAGACGTGTCCCTCAACCAGTGCGATTTAACGCAGTCTTTGGCTAACTACGGACCCAAGATCTCCTTCCACTGGTGCGCGCCACCCAAAACAAAGACTTTCTCTACTACGTTGTTCGTCTGGCCTGGACCTTACATTATGAGTGAAATGTCTGCAGGGTTCAAACATATAAATACTGAAACACATCGTCTTTAACATTCAAGTATTTGCCGAATTGTTTGTTGTTCGCACTTACCAAAATCTTTTGATGATAAGCCGACTCAAAAAAGGATTAGCAAACATTTTTACCCCGTTGCTATAGACTTCAAAACACCCTTCTTAATGCATAGTATACGTTGCCACGATAACCTAACCATTGCCAGCAGCAGATCCAAATAAAACCCCTGCAGGAACAACATCAACTCCATGGCGATTGTATTTGACATTTTTCCCATTTCTAATTAAATAAAGGGAAATACCCGTACACCACCGAGGCTGATAGAGAGTGAGGGAGGGAAGCTCACAAATCATCAAGATACCCACTACCCAGTGTGCTCGAGCACACCCTTAATAAATTTCATACGCATACCACCCATGCAATAAAAACAAATTTTATTGTTGGCCACTTGCATATCGTAAACATCAAAGTACCAAAATACATCTAGATAATTTTTAATTAAACTTCAAATATCTACGTTTACCAAGCATGAGCAAAAATTAAATCAGACCCTCGACTCAATGGCTGTATAGCTTGAGTAAATAAAATTTCAAATGCCAACTTTGCCTTGCCCATAGAAATTAATTGTCCAATAAGACTGTTTTTTTTTTTTTTTTTTTGGTTTTTTCTTTTATTGTTCCCTGACTAATTTCACAAAATAGAGATGCAACCTTCCTCTATAGTTGCTCTCGTTCCCCAGTGAAAACCATTTCAATTAAATTGAAGGACGAAACCCAAACGGCCAACCTCTTACATTCATGGCACGTCTCATATTCTTTTCGTAAATTTATGCGAGAACATTTCCATTTCGATGAAACGAATTTATTACCATGTTTGCAACTGGCGGAGAGGGAGAGGTGTATGTGAAAACTTGACTTCACACATCCCTAAGAATTTGGACTGCGGAAAAGGGTTTGAGTAATGGAGCTTCTTTTTTTTCCGGTCTCAGACACTTTTGTACACTAATTTCACGATGTTGTTAACGTTGGTCAGGAGGGGATTGAAGGAGAAATAAAGGTCTGGGTACTATTGGACTACGCTAACATATATATTAGCTTATCTGGAAATTTAAGGTATCTACTGACCACCAGTATAGAGGGAAGTAGGTACTTACATTTTATTTACGAAAATTATATCTTTTAAATTATAATGCCCGGGTCCAGAGCCTTTCGGTGAGTATCTTCGTATACTCCTACAACCTTAGGGTATTTTATAAATTCATTTTAGGCACTTAAAAATGGATAATAATCTTTACAGAGGTAGACAGGCAACTATCGGAATGGCGGTTGGCGGTTGGCGGTTGGCAACCTCCTAAATGTTTCAATTCTTATTTCGGGCGGAAAAAATTACCTAAATGAGACCGTTCAGATAATTTACTTTAATTATGTACTTTAAGGCAATTTAGTGACCTAAATTAACCCACGTGCGAGTTGCAAGTATGTATTTCAAGTACGTCCGTATAGCTTATGATTTAATCTGTATTACGCAAAGCTGGAAGACGTAGAGCACTAAAGGCTGGTGCCTAATAATTTGCTCCTAAATTTGTATCCTACTTGAGTTGTTTCCAAAACGGAATCTATATGCCTTTAAGTCAAACTTTTGGACTTTTTTGGTGTGCAAATATCTTCTGAGTGATGACTTTTTATGTTTGTTAATTATTTATTATTACCTTCTAAGTTGTGAAGACTTTAAAATATTTAGGGTTCAAAAGCAAATTTAACATTAACATTAATTGGTGAAAACGTACATGAGTAAAACTAATTAATAACAATAACAATGCAATAATAATATCAATACTAACCACTTACCACTTAGTCTAAGAGGGTTCAATGCGTTTAAAACGTCTAAGACATTCATAAGTCTTATTAGGGATGGATATTCTATATTCTAAAGCAAACTTCATTTGGTTATTTTAAATAAGATAAAAGACAATTTTTTCACGGGTTTGAAACAGTCTGGCACAAGTCTTGTCGCTCTGAAACAATCTTGGAGGAACATACATATATATAATAAAACTAACATTGACCGGTTATACCTATCAATTATCTCGTTTTAGAAAAACATGAGTTTTCAACATATATCTAGTACTACTCACAAAAGCTGCGACCATTAACTGCAAGACTTTGATTTAAAGCATCAGCCTTGCATCGTCCTTTAACTCATCTACGTCGATTCGACGAATAATACTAATTTCCTTTTTTTAAAGCTTTGTGTAATACGTAAGGTTCTACTTTTTATCCACGAACATAAGAAAGATGTTGCCAAATAAAAAACGCCATTTTTTAATAAAAAAAAAAAAAAATAATTCAGTTTTTACTATTAAAGTAAGCACAATATTTGTAAGTCTAAACTTAAAAACTGTTCAAAAACTTGGAAAACAACAAACAAATTATTTCTTCTTTGGGAATATTAAATTAAAATAACATAATGATAAAGAAAAAATTTATAGAAATGAAATTAAGTAACTGATTTTTCTTTGCCCGACCTTTAGGGTTAAATCTGCATTCCGATCATGGCTCGTTAACGTAAGGCAATGACTTTGGAAAGAAGTTACATAGCATTAATTAAAAAAAAAATTACAAACTATATTACTTAATGTTTTCAAAAATAAATACATTCTTCCCTTCTGCGAAACTATGCTTAAATTTTGATTTTGAAATAACGCCGCAACGGTACGACAAAAAACCTGCAGCCCCTTAATATAGTAACTAATTAACTGTACATCCCCGTACATTTTTTCCACTGCGCCGCATCTCGCGGACGTATGAAAAAAATCCGAGAGTATACTCCATTTCCCTTGAATACGAACAGGCAGTTTTTTGTTTTAATTTTACGATATTTTTTTCAAACTCTTCGCTAATCTGAGAAAAAAACAATTGCACTAGGAATGAAGGATATATTATGTTTATATTGTAAAAAAAAAGAAATGAACTATGGGTATAGGAAAGACATTGACCAAGGAGGAAATATGCCAAACTCGAGCTTACCGGGAACGAGGTTTCATAGCCAGCAAAATTGGAAGAGGCGCCAATGTTGTATACAGCTTAATTCAGGACCCAGAGAAGTATTGAAAAAACCGCAAAGGAAGAGTCAGCAAAGAAACAACATGTAAGAAAGGCGGCCGGTTCTGAGATCTGCTTCAAATTCAAGTTCATCGCATGCTACAGAAGGCCAGCCATATTCGCCATGAAAAAATGAAGAGGAAACCACAATTGAATACGGCACGTAAAATTCAGCGGCTTGATTTTGCAACAAGTCACATCAGGTGGAATCGAGTGTGGCATACCTTCCGTCGCCTTTTCTGATGAAAAAAAATAATTTTGACGGAACTTTTAATAAGAATAACAATAACAGTAACAGATATTATCAACTGGTTCGTTCAAATACTCGAAGTATCCATTAATCATCAGGAAGCCTTTGATCCTTATTAATATTATCTTCGTCCTCGATGATAAGCTGCGAACTACCAACTCGGCCATTTTTTTTCCAACAACAAAAATCAATACAAGAAAGACAAAAAAACTAGCGTGGCGCGTTCAATATTTATCGAAACTGCAAAAATATCAAAGCCGTATGCTGAAAAATGTGGTGCATGCTGATGAGCCTACTTTAGACCGCCAGCTTACATCATACAAGTCAGCATACGCCGAAAATTTGTCCGAATGTTAGCATACGGTCCCAAAAGGGGAATTAAACGATATTTTCAGGTCGCCATCATACATATGTTGACTAGCCAACAAATTTGCCAACAAACACCTTTCAGCATACATATGATGACAAAAAGTTCGATATGTTGTGATTGGGACACATTTTTCAGCATACATTTATGCTGATTCAACATATCGTCTAATACAGGGTCCGCCAAATAACTTCTTTTTTTTTTCTGAAAATGCTATAAAAAAAAAACTACTGAATATTTTCTCAAATTTCTTTCTTTATTGGAAAGTACAATCCTTCCGAATTAATAATGGAAAATAATTTCACTCAAATGACTGCCTCAGCTGGCCATGCAGTAGCCTACACGATCGGTCCAATTTTTAAGCACATTATCGATTGTGTGCAGCTGTATTTCTCCAATGGCTTCACGAATATTGTCCTTTAAAGCGTCAATTGTCTCTGGCTTCTCGGCGTAACACTTATCTTTTACGGCACCCCACAAATAATAGTCCAACGGTGTCAAATCGCAGCTCCGAGGTGGCCAAACGACATCAGCTCTGCGGCTGATAATGCGATCTTCAAAAACAGGGCGCAAAAAATCGAGTGTAGCTTCGGCTGTGTGGCACGTAGCGCCGTCCTGTTGAAACCAAATGTTGCCAATATCCTCCTCTTCAATATTTGTGAACAAAAATTCGTTCAACGTGGCCCGATAACGATCGCCATTGACTGTAACGGTCACTCCTTGCTCATTTTCGAAGAAAAATGGCCCAATTATGCCTCTGGACCAAATTCCGTCACAGCAGCAATTTTATCGGGTGTACGCACTGTTTTTGGCTTTTCACGCTTTGGTTTATCGATGAGTATACCAGTTTCTTTCACATTTTTCACAAGATAACGAACATACGGAGCTGACGGTGCTTCTCTTCTTCCAAATTCCATACGCAATTTTCGCACACATTCTGCTACATTACCATGGTTTTCAAAGTAATGTCGCAATATTTCCCAGCATTGTTCAAGCGTATACACAACCATATTCGTTCAGCGGAAAGATAAAACTAATTATCTGTCGAATCAGACATGAGCTAAGTGTTACCATTCGCGAAATAAGCTTCCCTTACGTAGGAAAAGATCATTAAAACGAGCCTGATAATGAACAAGAGCTTTGTAGCTGAACTTAGTCCAAATTTACTAGAAATACTTCAACCTCAAAAAACTGAAAATACTACGTCGTGTAATGCGTACATACCTAACAGCAACAAAGAAACCGTTTAGTAGTACATAACTGCTGAAAGTCTCGAATAACATCATCAGAGATGAATGTGGGTACACAAAACTGAAGTTTGTGGATACATTTAATAACGGAAATTTCCCAAAAAAATAATCTCTTATTTCGATCAAAGCGGTTACATAATCCCAACATTTTCAACCCTCATTTATAATATCTTGCACAACAGCATCTCGCCAATAAATTCAAAAAGTTCCGTGGTCATTTGGCCAAAGTTTATCATAATCTGACCCCATCATGAGTCCCTTTTGTTACACGATGCCCGATTGCTATCGGAATTTTGAGTGCGCCTTTTATGTAAGTGACGTGTGTGCGTGCCCCTCAAAATGCACGCTGGCAAAACTGCGTAACAGATATCACGAAAGTAATTTCGACTGGTTTTGTCAATTTCTCTTCATCCCCTGTATGTATGATTTTGCCCATTATGGATGAATATCAGCCAGTATCTAGGATGTTGCAGTAACCTCGTGTGTGCACTACATGGGATGTGATATTTTCAAAAATTCCATTACCATCAGCATCATCATCATCATCCTCGATTGGACGTGCACACGTATGGGCTACGCCATGGAAAAGTCAGCACAACAATTTCCATCCTCTCGACAGAAAATTCAAGCACGCACTGGCCAAACTGAAGCACTTTGCATATTTTTAACCAGTTGCCCCAGCTAACTGCTATTCAAACGCATAAAACTCATTGACTGGCCCCCAACACACGGTATTAGTGTCCCGGCTAACATAATAATCTTTGTCCGTAAAACTAGTGAAAGCATTTTATTTACCCTGAATGCCGCATACCCAACTGGTCGCCTGCTATATGCGAGTCCCTCTTATGGAATTCTGGTTAAAGGAGATCCTTTTTGCTCTACGCCACTAAATTTTTGTTTATTAAAATATTCAAAAGCTTAGTCTGTGATGATGGAGCATGGAAAGTATGGTGTGGTTTAGCTGGGATAGGGTTTTATTATTTTTTTTTTGTTTTTAGTTATTAGCCTGGTCGTCGGGGACCGCAACGAATATTTTCAGGTTCAGATAACACCAAGTTGTAGGTAGTTGTTCGGCTCGAAGTTTTGGATACGAGTGGGGTTCCCATATACTCGTATTAACCTGGCTAATGAGAATTACTTGGGATGTGCTCTTCTTCTGTGGCAGTGGGAATTTTTTTTTTTTTTTTTTCCAACCCGATTGACAGTTTAGGCTGAATGGCAAATAAATAATGGTTAATTGGTTTAAAGGGGGGATAAGTATTAGATATCGCTTGCAATAAATTCATCCGTTTGTGGTGGTTTTTGCGGTGCGGAATTTGATATCAAACAGATTACATTATGGCCAGCGGGAGGCACACGCATAGTAAATTGATAATATATCGACATCGTTAGAAGGCTGTAAGCTATGATGATCCCCAGGTGTCCGCAGGATTCGAATTGATGTTTGTTTTCAAAATGCACTGATGCTGCGGCTGTTGTCAATATTGTAAAGTAAATCCAGCATCCGACTGTGAGTGAGTGTGTGATGTAAGCAAATGTTGCAATTAAACGAAGGTCAATGTGGTGGGGTATAGGTTTATCCTTGTTGAGTATAAATATTTGTGGCCGAAGTCAGTTGGAACAATTTAATTAAGGAATGATTATACAGTTATTTAGATATGCGGCAGTAGGACTTGGTGACGCTTGTGAAATTTGTATGAGGTCCAAGAGAGAGTACATATTTCCGTTTTCAGTCCTGCGTCGCATTTGTTGATGGAGGCGCTACTTCTCCAAACCGGATTGTGGTCCAATATTGGCACAGCGAACTGACCCGTCCACCTTTTTTGTGGGCGTGAACTATTATTATATACCTTTTGCAGAATTTCAAGCCAGTCGATGTTGAACATTTCTCAAGGCAATCCCTTAGGTCTCACTCATTTGTAATTAAAAATTATTATAACTTTGACCCAGAGCGTAATCGAAATTCTCTGCCGGTCTCTTGATCAAATGGATCCTTTTGGGTCACAATAGCTCAGGGCTGTTTGTAATAATATTTCTACCACGATGCCAACTTTAGCCCCTTATCCGACCTCATTTGTCCACACGAACTGTGTTTGTATGCATATCAGCAATATGATGTGTGCCTGCCAACATTCACAAAGTTACTACTCCCAGTTGGTGTCACTTGGAGCGGCTCCACGGATGAACGCCATTTAAAATTTCGCATTGGTGACATCAGTCGTTAATTGTAGTTAAACATACTCATTACAAAGAAAAAAAAAGAAGACAAAAAAATGTCCTCATCTCCTGCCCCATAAGTAAAGCCTAGAGCCCCCTTTAAGGACAATCGAATTCAATGCATGCTAATGACATCAAAAACGAAAAAAATCGTTCCATTATGCGGCAAAGTTTTATTGCCCAATTAAGTGCATACCCACATGCCGATGTTAAAGCAGGATATGACTACACAATATAACCGGTAAAGAGAAAAATAAATATCCATCCCTTGGCCATTACCCTATACCCTCAGCCGTAGCAATACGATACCACCATCCACCATCCACCATCCAGCACCCACCTTCACCCAAGTGCGCCGCTGCGTTCATGTACAAAGGAGATATATGACAACGACAAGGAAACGTAAAAAAAAAAAAAAACACAGAAACGAAGAAGAAAACCAAACAACAGTAGGGCCCAACAAACCGGAGGTGTATTTAAAGGATACAGCTACAATCCACCCCTCCCACCCTCGACCGTCCGCATGTATTTATAGTTTCCAAAAGTACCTTCCACCAACAACGGCGCGCAAGGCCAACACGGGGCGCTAAAGAAGAAGCCCACAACCTGAACCAACACACAACAACGACCAAGGTATACTATCTCTGCAGCATCATCATCATCATCATCATCAGGATAATATAATCTTCCCGATTCCCGATGGAAGTTATGTGGCTGCTTTTCGCTGTCACATGTTGTGATATTTATGCGGAGGCTTTCATGGGTCTTAGTTGGCCTGTCTGCTGCAGTGATTCTATCGCCATGAATTATGTATGCGAGTATTTTAGTTTTGCATCTTTGGATATCTGTCGCACGGTTTCTCGCTTGGCGTTGTTGGTTATCAGGGCTGGCCCATCTTTATCCACATAATAAAATGCCCTTATGGATGGGTTGTTGCGGATGCGGGGTGTGGTGTGAACGTCCAAAAAGACGAAAAGCCCGTATGCACCTTACACGATGCTGAAAGGCCGCTGATACTACATACTGATGGTGGCGGTGATACCGTCTTTGCAATCGTTTGTCCCGAAGAACTTCGCACCTAACCTATAGAAATCTGTGCATTAGGTGGGCGTGTGTATCATATTTTTGCTTCCAGAAATGTGCATATGCGGATGTGCATAGTTGCCCTAGCCAGAGTATTGATGTGACACCTAGAGCTAATGGTGTGGGCAGCTCCCAGTGACTGGCAGTTCGTTTAAAAAGCTTAGGTATATGCAGAAGACCGTTTTGCGAACGTCATGTCGGGTAAAAGTGGAACAGGCATCAAGAAGGCACTTTATTCGCACCAAGAATGGTGGTAGGCGTCACTATTGTGTTGCCGAATGCAGGGGTGGCCGCCACAAATTGAACTTGTTTGCATCATTTAAACTGTTTAAGGATATATGCGAGCAGGTCAAACGGAGTGCTGAATGAATGAGTGAAAGTATTGCCCAAAAATAGTTGGCGCAATGAGTCCATAGTTAGGCTTCTCTCAACTATTTGTAAAATAAGCAGATAACATAAAAACGGCAATAATTTCCTTTTCTATTAGACGTCATATCAAAACAGTGAATACATTCGGATACAAAAGATCTTAAGAGGCCTCTACCCAGAAATCGATAAAATATTACTGTAGCGATTGGATTGAAACTGAACGCAGTTAAAAGAACAGAATTTCTGCGAAAGTGCAAAAACTAAAGCTAGTAGGTACTAGTTGTTGAATGTTGAATGAACATACGTGCAGTGTTGTTATGGATATTGTTTGAGAATCGTATATTTTCACGGTTTAAAATCGTATTTGTCGTATTTTTTAATTGTAGATACTAGTACGAAAATGCGTTTAAGAGCGTAGAGGTCATATCGCTTTTAATTTGAATGTTTTTTTTTTTTTTAATGCTCGTTAGAAATCGGACAGTTTGCACATTTTTTCAATATTTCTAAGTTTCATGCAAATTTAACTTCGAAGTATTTACTTTCTTACCAATAATATATATTCCCTCTTAGGGGTTTCCAACCTTGAACAAGTTATTTGGCTAAACTGGAAATCTATTGAAATATGTTTTTTTTTTTTTGTTTTAATAAATAATATAATACTATTACCATTTAAGACTGCACATCCCGATGATGAGTTGTTGAGAGCTTATATCCCCTAAGAAAAGTAAATGCTTTAAAATTTTACGCATTTTAGCCGTTTTTATTTATCAACCAATCTGGAATGTTTCAAATTAAAGCAGCTTTATTTAATAAGCAATTAAATAACATAATACAAGTTCACATAACGCAAAAAAACAAAAGAGTACCTATGTTCCTTAATCGATACTGGCTAATTGCAAAGGGATGTGTTGGTAAGGCAAAGTCATAATAAATGCAATTTAACATTTTTGGAGGTTTAAATTTGTTCTATATGTCACCACGAAAATATGTATCTTGCAAAAGGGTTAATAACTAATGTAATCTACATATAAATAGAGGAATAAACTCAGAAATATTAATTCTTGGAAATAAATTAAGACATTTTTGTTTCCACAATTATTGTGTCTGTATTCGTTTGTTGTTTTTGGCGAAAAATTATTTCGCTGGCGAACGTGGACAGAAAAAAGTCAACGAATTCAAAGGGAAGAATTGATAAGGACCATTAAAATTGAGAATATGTTGGGGCTTAGGGGGAGAGATATTAACATTTCTGAGTGGGTAAAATTTTTGAAAACAAAAAGAAATTAAATTTAAATAAAAATCTACCATTAATTGAATTTTTAAATAGCGGATTTAATTTAATAATGACCAATGATTGCAATCTTAGCACAACGAGATATAAAACTACAGTTGATGCAGTCTTTACAAGATATTTAAATAGATTCCAATCCAAATTGTTTGTTTCCTATTTAAGTTACCATGAACCCATAGTATCAGTTTTGGAATGTAATCATAAAAATGATGATAATGGAAGAGTTGTTGAAATCGTGGATGAAATTCATAAGTTTCATTGGTATTCATTTCAAAGAATACCAATTAATTAAATTTAATATTGCAATTTTTGTATGTAAAATAATATGCATTATTTTTCATGTACAGCGTTAAATGAAAATGAAAATTGTAATATAATTTTTGTAGTAGTAGTTTATAATAATGAAGAAAAAACATTTCATTTCAAACACTCTTTTGTATTTTATTTATCGAGTCGTATTTTCTTTTTACGAAATTTTAGAAATTGGCGCAAAGAGCAAATATCGGAGCGCCGTATTAACCTTTGGAAATCGTCAGATTTACGATAAACACGATCATATAACAACGCTGCATGCTAAAAATTCTCAGCAAATATGCGCATGTTCATCTGGCGTATGATGCACTATTACACTGTGTGTTGAATTTGTCCCAAAGCAGCAAATTGTTTGTTGACAGCATATGCTAACAAACAGTTTGCTATCATATTTTTTCGGCATACACGATATGTTGAATTCGGTATGATGACAAATTTGAAGACCTGTATAACTATGCTGAAAAATTTACAAATAGCGATATTAGCATAAGTGGGTGTTTTTTTTATCGATTTTCTGCGATTCTGGTGAAATGTATGTGTGTATAGTGTTAAAAAAGAAAGAGCACTCGGTGTAATATTGGCCATGTGCCAGTGGCGGATTAACCACTAGGCTCGAGCTAAGGGCGGCAACTTGTAGGGGGCCGGCAGATTTTGTATGTTATTTTATTCTTAATGAAAATATAACAATATAAATATATATAAAATTCTCGTGTCACGGGTTACGTAATTGAACTCCTCCGAAACGGCTCGACCGATTTTCGTGAATCTTTGCAAGGATATCGGCTAGGGTGGAGAATCGGAATGATTTCTTAAAAACCTCCGCCGACGTTTCTGAAGAGGAAATTCTGTTCTTTCAATTCGATTTCTGGGTAGAGAGCCTCTTACGTAGATGTTCGATGGATTGCTTTCTTTCATATGTTGTGGGAACATTTCATTCTGAATAAACTTTGACATTTGTTTGTAACGGAAATGCGTTTTATTTGCACTTTTGAGCGGTTCAAGCTTCACAGAGGATTTTCGATTTTTCGACGCTTTTAAGCTTGTCTCTCCTTTTTCGCTTTTTCATCATTGGCCAAAACTGGACCAAATTGGTGCTTTTCCCCTGAATCTGGGAGCACTGGCCGAGTCTGTGCGGCTGACGCTTGTTGATTAAGAGTCCACTTTTAGGAAAATCTTTGTCAAATTTATTGCAGTTATGGGTTGGACTAATTTTGTTGATTAACAATGGCTGTAAAATATCTTTCCTTTTGCATTGTTGTGGGGAGGAAAAGATCATATGGTTTCAACGAAACGTTGCCACTTGTCAAACAGAAGGAAAAATAATTCAAGTACTGCGTGAGTCGTGCGACGTAATTTCCTACTTCGGTGAGCATGAAGAGCATACAAATTAACGCAGTTGGACTTGACCACTGTGCCAATGAAACTCGGCAACATTTAGGCAGAAGAGTTATGGAAGTTTTCGACAATAGGATGATAATCAATAGACGATGTTTATATAGACAGTCTTCATTCTTGTGAGTAGTTCAAAGTGTGCTGAGGTTCTACGACAAATCCGACTAAACAGATGCGCATACGACTTAAAAAAGTCGTCCTCCGCCACATTTAGTTGCGTTGTCTATCCGTTTTTATCTGTACCCATGTTATAATATAAATTAATCGTCTTTGCCACTAAATAGCTTTAAGAACTCGTTCTTTCATACCCCCAACTATGACTCTACCAGACAAGATTTCATTGCTCTCTGTTCGGCCATGCATGCTTTGAAATTTTTCTTTTTATCGGTCGGTACAATTTAGAACTACTCTTCCTTGAGTAACAGCTATATCTATATGTTCTCCACCTTGTGCTCTTTCTTTTCGTCTTCGAAAAGTCGATGTTCGCCCTTTCACTGGGGCAGGTGCTTGTTTACGAGTTACAAGCCACTCAGGTCATAAAATGTTTTGCTGCATATTCGTGGGACTCTTCATCAAATCATATGTAGTTAGATGAAATCTAGTTCATAACTTGCGGTACCTTTACTGACCTCTTGCCATCGATAAGGGAGACCCTGAATATTTGAGGTATTTGAACGATACGTGATTGGCCCAGGTGATTTTTTACGTTCAATGCTGAATCGCTGTATATCTTCTTTGTTGTGGCATGTGAGATATGCACTGGTCAGGACGTTCGAGCGTCTAAAATATTTGACGAGCGCCTAATGTGTGTGGCAACATGATCAATAAGCCGATCTTGTGACAACCTTTATAAAAGTCGAGCATCTGAGACCAAGTCCTGGTTGCATTAACTCGGTGTCCTTCAACAAAACAAGCTCTAGATCTTTTTTAGGCTTTCTAAATTAACTATCAGAGGTGTTTTCCTTACCAACTCAGGCAGGCAGATGCCACGGGTTCATATATATTCTCATCCTCATCCCATCCAATGCAGACGTATTTTAAATATCATTTGGAAGCAGCCTAAAGCATCCCCCTATTATTTGGCTGAACGAATCCTATGTTCAGGGTCCGAACATTTTACGTGCAGAACCGAATATCTTTGTCATTTTTTTGTTTTGTGGAAATCCACGATCTTCCGAATTCTCTTGCTGGTCTCGCAACCACCTTTATTTTCGGGATACGGCAGTCTGAGTTGAGTACTGAGTACAACCCCCGACTTGCAGTACCAAACCCTTGCTTTAAAGTTAAAACAATAGGCCGGATAATCCGGTGTCAATAACCCACTTTGGTGCGATGTACAAACGCAGCCATTATTCACGAAAGGAATCATCCCAAAATCTTAAGTCAGCGCAGCGCAGAGTCAAAACCACCCTTGGCTCCCGGCAAACCACCTGACTATCAAGTTTCAACCAATCATCATTAGCCCCGCATTATGATTCCGTGAAAATGGTTTCATAATACCATCCCGAGAACCCGAAGCCTTCAGCCAGATTCAATTGAAACTTGACAATACCCGCTACGGATATACACGCTCTCAATCAACTTATCCACCACTTTGATATCAATTACATTAAAACAAATCCACGACATCAGACCTATGTATGTGTATTTGTGCGCGCCATAAAACCGTCTCTGCTTCCCCGAAGACATGAAATTCATTAGAGCCACCATCATCAATTAACCGGATAGAGACCATAATTGACTACCCACCGTGAACATTTGGCACTCACTCGAAATGAGATTTCATTAATCCACACAATCCAGCCCCGTCGAAGCGCATCATCCGTCTAACATTACACACAGTCAATAAACTCCTGGGCTGGAGCCCATTGTTGATTGCCTGACTGGCGATTACCTTACACACCGCAGCCACCACGAACATGCGAAAGGGATACGGGTATAACTTGGGTATATGTGGATACAGCTGAGGGGGGGTTCGATTTCGCTAACCCATAGTTTCGCAACAACATCTTTTGCAAATAGCCCTTTCGACAGAACACTTCCTTCGATACTTAAGGGTTCTTCGACTATACTTCTGCTAACGTAACACTTTATGTTATGATATCTAATTTCAATGTTGGAACACCACTTGGGCAGAAAGTGCCAGTCCTTGGATATACCGCACCGCCCCATTGGGGTAAACTTCTCAAACTCGTGTATGCATGCATATATAGGCCAGAGCAGAGAGGTTACAGCTACTCCATACTCCTCTCGAAGATCTTCACAGACAATAAGTAAGTTTAAAAGGTTTCTTTGTGATGACAATCACGGGGCGATAATGATGATGTGATATCCTTCGAGAAGTTAACACTTGGTACTTGGTACTTGCGACTTGGGGTGACGTTCAAAAAAATCGCATTCCTTTGTCTCAGCAGATTACGATCTACAAACAATATCCATTTGAAGTTAGTTACTGTTAGAGTAACAGCTTGGTCGGCTTGTTTGAGTGTGCACTTCATTTGGGATTCTTAATTTCACAGTCGTTTAGCCTAACCGTAACAGTTGTGCCGAATGGCTCGGTTGTCGGTGTAAACTGGAGGAATGACGACACTTCCATTCAGGTATAATTTTTCATTATGTGCGCACATTCTCGGAGCCCAACCGAGGCAAAAGGACACCAGATTTAGATGAGGCATCAGGACATGAGGGTGGTCTGGGTTTTTATTACAGGAAAATTAGATATTTATGATTTCTGGAATGGCTTTCTGGGTGTGTTGTTTTTTAGCACTCTTCGGAAGTCGCATTTAAGGGCCCAGCCCATAGAATCCGTTGCAACCGTCGCGTCGACGGAAAGTAGTATCCGACGGAACGAGAAGTCCCATAGAATTCGTCGCATTCGATGACGGGCAGTGTTTTCAGTACTCTATCCTTATTCGTCCCAAGCAACGTGGTAATTTTTCCCTCTCCACCGTACTCAAATTCCCTTTTAAAAAATTCCATTGATAGGTAATTTTTTGTAAAAAAAAATAACTTTTAACAGTAAAATTTATATTATACGGAAAGAGATTCACATTCAATCACCTTTGGTATAAAAATCGCGGTTTGTTAATATTATTATGATTATCTTTCTGTACTAGAAAATGTTGGTAGTAAAAAATCTTGCTAAAAGGGGATTTAAATAAGTTATGGACATTTATATGTTGGCTATCATGGTGAAATGTAGATACATTTTTTATATGAAATTTGAAAAAAAAAAAAATTAAAATTTGGTTGTAGCCTTTTCTTTTTTTCCACGGAAGGCTTTTCGGACATCAAAATTCCGAAAAGAAAGGAAGAAATCTCACGATATAAGAGCACTGGTGACAGCTATTGACAGTTTCTCTCACGCTCTCAATATTTCCACCAATGAAAAGGTTTCCCCTCACGATGTGCCAACTGTCAACGGGTCCGTCGGACAGAAAAGTAGAAAGTAAACCTACTTTATCTGTCGCATCTGGCACGTGTGCTGCTTATGGGCCACCTTCCATAAGCTACTGTGTATTCTATCAACCTGTCAGTCGAAAACGTTGCCGCAACGGAGGCGACGGATTATATGGGTTGGGCCCTTTAGTCTGCTGGCCTTAAAGTCCGGACAATATGACTTTCAGATAGCTCGGTTCTTGGATAGCAGTCAACAGTTGTGCACGATATGTTGGTGATGGTCTTTCTCTAACTGGGCATGCTTGGTAAAGTTGTTGCCTGCAACGTTGTTCCTATGGTGTAGAGCAACAAATTTGTCAGAACCGGTGAATTTGTATCCATATGCATTTCGTTTTAGCAACAACTGAAAATCTGTCAACTAGTTTTGCAAAAGAACCATTCCTACCTCTGTTAAAGCCAGTGGAACGCGACTGTGTACGGAGAAGATAGAAAATCAGGATTGTTTGCCTTATACCCAAAATGGGAGACTTTCTACATTGGGACAGCTCTAGAAGTATCAGTCCTATTCTCCTATATATCGTAGAAGATCCTGAATAACTGCTGTTTCGGATAACTGCACAACCGTCCAAATGTGCACTCTGCAGCAGATCGTGTAGAGATCCCAAAAAAGTTTGATCAACACCCACCGCAACCATCTGTTTAGCATCTTTATAGGTTGCATACATATGAGGGCATCTATAGACGTTATGTATGGGACCATGAATAGTTTGGGCATCCCTGGCAAACTCCTTCATTAAGTTTTGAAAAATCTCACCCATACTGCTGATGGCAGAAAAATGTCTAAGCAGGGTCTAATGACGTTCGTCGTTCTGAGTCGTATCAGCAACCTGGCCTAAATGGTTCGGCAATTAAAAATGCCATTCGTGTATAATATTCACGTAGCAACAAGAAAGCACGCCTACACATGTATAGGGTAAAATTAAAGGAACCTTTCACTTGTTTCTTTATTCGAGAATCGAAAATAAGTTTTGACATTTCTCAATCCGCATACCTAAATTAGAAATAACCTCTTCTGGGGTTATCTCTCTCTGATAACACATGTGCGTGTATTTCCTTTTTACGACGCTGTTTTCGAGAGTATGTCCTTTCTATATGCAGTTGTATATACAGCGAGCGTTATATGACCACAAACGTCACGACCTCCACCCAGCTTAAAAGCATGCTGATGCCTGGCTGTGACCCGAACGTTCTTGATATGCAATAAATTCTACGGGAAAACAAATACAAAACTTCCCTTCCATTTTTCGTATGTATACGTTCATCTGGAGACAGTTGGAGCTTGGAGTAGCAGCAGCAAGCAAAACCAGCAGGCCAGTGTTGTATTATAGCAGCGCACTCACATCTCCATGTGGCTTGTGTGCACTTTAACTGCTCCCATGTGCATATGGTTGTGTAATTTTTATTGCCCCAATTTTTATGGGCCAGTCATCCGCAACAAACACACATAAATACCATCCAGCGCGACGACGACGTCCTGGGCCATGTAAGTCACAATAATTATTATTCTAAGTCAATAGTCGTCGTTGTTGTCGTCACTGTCTTTGTCAACGTATACGCTCCTTGTCCTCCCAGACGGAATGGATACTTTGATATTGCGTTTTTGGCGGTCGAATACGCTACACATTCGGTCAAACATTCCGCGCTACCGCTGCGCGTCGTCGTTAAGTAATATCAAGGACTCTCTGGCAGATATTTGTGCCAATAAAATGCTCCTCAGAGCAGCTACAAAAACAAACAACAGGAGGATGAAAAAAGAAAACACTCTTGCCAACACTAAAAAGGATAATAATTTTATGAAAAATTTATTTCGATTATCGGTGGCTGGAAGGGGTTTATAGGTATACATTGTTCACACCAGAACCAGTCCAAGCGGGCTTCCAAAATGCGGTTAAATTGTTGCTTGCAACTACGTATGTCCTGCAATTGCAAATGTGAGTTCTCTGTTTACGACTGCGTTGGGTTTCACATCGATTACCCTTTTTTTTTATTTCATAGCCTTAATGCAATTATGCCAATGGATAATGTGCTGTTAAACTGCTGTTATGTTTGGTGGTACCCACTCATCGATACAGCTGGGCAATTCGAATCACATTATAGAAATGCAAACAGGTGCGGCATGTTTGTGTACGCAGATACGCATTTTTATTTCGCTGATGAGGCCTAAACGGATTAATTGCTAATGCCTTTGAGAGCTTGCTTCAAATTTAGAGATGGACAGCATTAAGCAACAAAGCAATATCCACATGCAAATTTCAACATCAAACGCCAATGACTAAGACCATAGCAATGAATTGAGTGCAATAAGACTTTAATTTTATTCCCCAGCTTTTAAAAATTAAAAGCATACAGTAAACCTTTTCCATACATTTTTTTGGGTTTTGTAAATATTTGTCTGAAAAACAATGTTGTAGTTTCTATGAAAGTGTCCACAGGCTTAATAGAGTTTCTTTTAAAGTAGCCAACTCGAAATTGTCCCAAGAGCAGCTGGGTCGAACGGAACTTTCTCGTTCATATCAACAGTTTGATTGATTGCTTTTTGTTTTATTAGGTATGTAGGTAAAGAAAAAACTCTCCTCTTTCCGAATCTCTTTTCTAAAATCCTTTGTCCAAAATCTCTTGTTAAATAATCCCCTGTGCTCGAGCTCGAATGACTTACTCTAAAAGACAGTGAGAGAAAATCCCCAAAGGAAAAAATGTCCTATTTTTTGATTTGTCGTTATTAATTCAGTCGGTCGACAGATCAGTCAAAGCCAGTCTAGCGCCAGCATATTTCGTTACCGCAGTTTTTTTTTCTAAACTTTTCTACTCGTTGAGGCGTCCTTGCAGTTTCATTTACGATGAGTTATTTTGAAGTAGGTAAACAAAACCAAAAAAGGAACGAAAGACACACTATTGGTTGACTGCTTTTCGTATCAGATAAGTACAAAAACTATTCTAAATTGAACGAACAGGGGATTTTAACGAGGAATTTAATAAGTAATTGTGTGGATGGGAGATTTTTTCATGGGTTATTTCGTCCAGGGCGTTTTGAAAAAAAAAAAAAAAAAATAATAAGTAAGTAAATGAGAGATTTATGTCCAAAAACAGATTTTGGAAAAGGAGATAACGTAGGGATCCCGATGGAAGCATAAATTGGTTTTTAAAGTTTCTGCAAAGTATGAACCTAATGGGGTTTTCGAGATATATGAACAATTTTTAAAGGAACCGTTTTCGGTGCTTCGAATGGAAAATGAGGGCCTCAAAAATAATGAAAATATTTCCAGTAAACGAAAGAAAATTAAATTAAAATGTGTTCGATAACCCGAAGGATAAAAGAAAAAAAAGGATATTTTTGAGGGAGTTGCTATTATAAGGAAGAAGGTGTGTGGCATAAATATAAACTGGTTTGTGAGATGACGTAATTATCTATTCTAATATTGAACAAAATGCCTTTTTTTTCAAAAATGTAAACTGAGTTTTGCTTTTAAGCTACAAATGACCATATAACCTTAGGAATTCATTTTTGCTAATATCGTATGGACCGTTTTTGAGATAAGTCGGATTTTCAAAAGTAAAAGTGCCGTTATTAAATATTTTTAGCGCAAAACTAGGTATGCAGCAATGTAAACCCCACCTACTTACGATCAAATATCAATTTTGGTTGAATCCGTTGAAGCCGCTTAGAAAAAAAAATCAAACTTGTTTAAACCGATATATATGATAACGTCCAACAAAAAAAAAAAAAACTGGCCCCGAACTTTAAGCCCACAAACTCCAAATCTGAAGTATGAAGCAAATCCGTTCTGCCGATTAGGCTGTAGACCTTAGGAGTCGACGAACAGACGGACAGAGTTGCGAAACCCTCTTTTTTGAGTTCTAGAGCAGTGGTTCCCAACCATTTTAACAGCACATCACATGCCCGTGTTAAACGACACAGTGTTAATACTACTATTTACTAATATGCGTATCGTGTACCCAACATAAACGTTACACATTTCCTATTTCCATGAGTGCTTGCGGTACTTTTCCAGAAAAAATAAGCAAATATGAATAGAGACTGGAGATATCTGCACACAGTAATAAATATTGAAGTCTTCAATATTGTATTCTTTGCATCAAAAATTTACAATTCAATTTGAGTCTACGCCTGGCCTTAACAATCCCCATGCCCCCCTGGGAACCGTGGCCCACCGGTTGGGAACCACTGTTCTAGAGAAACTCGTAATGTCAGAATTGACTAAAATCTATAATTCGAAACTTTATGGGTAGATAGATACACAGTGAACTTCGGATGTAACGACGGTGAAGAGACCGGGCTTAAATGCGGTCGCTATAGCCGAATGTCGCCTTAACCCAAGGTCAGAAAAAAAAACTTAGATAGACTTATGTCGTTTTCCATTGGGACCACCAGAAATCTTTTCCAGATCTCAGATTTTACGCGGCAAATGGAACATGCAACGAAATTAATCTGCTTTTGTAAATGTAAATATTAGTGCGTTATTTGACAGCATTATCAGCTTTTCAAATTGCATTTGTTTTCCCAAAAATCACAAATGGATATCGACTTCAAAAATGTTTTCCCTGTTGTAGATACAAATTAAGTATTTTTGGTGATTCGTAGTCTTCAGATGACGAGGAAGACTATGAAGATAATAATTCCTCCAAAATTATATCCATGGCTATTTATGTATTTCGTTTTTTTGGTTTTCATGAAACCTTACGCATTTGGCTTGAAAGCAAACTTCTTAAAATGACGTAAAACAGCTGTGCAAAGCGTAGTTAGTTTAAAATTCATTTTTAACAAAGCGTAGTGGAATTGCGGCAGTATGTGTAGATCTGAAAAACTATCGAGATCTGAAAAAAGGGCTCCGAATCGAAAAAAAGATTGATTTTTTTGCCCAATGGAACATTAAAACTGATTTAGATAAAAAAAAAAATATTGATTTTTGTCCCAATGGAAAACGGCATTAGACAGAATTGAAAAGAAAACAACTTTTTTTTTGCGCAGGCAATACTAGATCCCTTTTTTCAAATTCAAATTCTTGCAGGAAACGGTCGCTACGAGTATATACGGAATCGTCGCTATATCAGGATTTTAGGATGTAAAATCAAGGGACTCAGAATTTCCGTCGTTATAATAATCCGCATGGTCCTTGTAACCAAGGTCGCTATAAGTAAGCGAATTCCACTGTACGTCGATTCAAACAGTTCGCTGTGTTGGTAGAATATTTTATTTTTATGAATCTGTTGTTTTCAATGAAGAAAACGCAAAATGGGCAAACTTTTCTTCCAGCATTCAAAATGGTGCTATAAATATAAAAACGAATGTCAAATGAAAAACCCTTTCAAATAGAAGAGATAGCTTGTTTTTCAAGTTTGACGTTTGTAAGTATTTTGATTTTATGTCTTCGTGAAACCATGTAATTTTAAAATTAAAATTTAAAATTTTAATTTGTAAAGTTTTGTTGACACATCCAAGCAATCGTCTTTAGTTAATGACTTTTCGATCCTTATCTGCAGCTTCGACGTTGCCTTGGTTATTATGCTTTTGGATCTTATTTGCTTTTCGACAACTATTAACGTAGATACCGACTAAAATACAAGAACATTTTGCTCGCGTTAATTTTTTAAATTTTGTTCCAACCCAGACGACATAGACAAACTTGTGACCCAGTTTGTAACTTCATAGAGATTCATAGTAACGCTAATGCCTCCCCACATCGCCGCCGCGCCCGGCTAGGGCAACTAGCCCGAAAACTATAAGCTCTACACTTCTTCCAGCACACATTTCAATACGGAAATGCCGTCCGCAAATATCTTCCCACCAAAGTACTATCGTACGCCCATTATAGCCATTCACTTTTGTTTTGCGCCGATCAAGGTCGAAATAAAACAGTTAATGCATTGCCGATTAAAGCGCACCCAAATGTGCCTATTCCATTTCTGTTACACCCGTATATAATATATACATGATATAATAATGGCCGTACACACAGACATTGTATGCTTCATTTGAGTCCACGTCTGAGAGGTTAATGGATTATTCCGCTCTGCTAACGGATGAACATCCTTCCAAGCCGTGCATAACAATTCTATGCTTTTTAATGTTACCATACAACAATGGCAGCAATTCCGCTAATGGATGCATTTACAATGAAACGATACATGCCCCAGCAACGACGCGACGCCCAACTCAAATCATTTTACTTTACACGAACCCCACGATAAAATGTAGATCCATAGTAAAATTAAATTTCTATCTCACCATATACCACTGGCGAACGTATGCTGGCCATCATCTAACAGAACAGTACAGCCTCATACTCTCAAGACCGGCAATCAATGAAATATCTCTGCTAATTGCATCGCTCGATAACGTCAAAAGCTGCGTTAGTTGGCGCTAAACCCTTCCCAGCGCACGCATGGCCAACCGATGTCCAGATGAGTGCAGATAGCAACACCAACCGACAGCTAGTTAGACAGACAGACAGACATCAGTACATTGATCCACCAGCAGAGATAATTGCTGCGCAGCGCAATCCGCTGCGGTTTCATTCGGGGCTTGCAATTGCATGTTTTCATACCGTTATGGGAATTGCTCGCGCTAATAATTCGCCAATACACGGCATTGTGCTTATATTAATTTTTAAGCCCTTGAATGGGCGGCTGCCATGGCCGCAGTGGGGGTTGCGATGGCTCCTAACCCTGAAGCGATGTTTGCTCTGCCAAGCCATCTCTACTCGCAGTGCGTTGATATTATCGCGTGCACATACACGGCTCCGCATCTGGTTTGCCGCCTCTTTTCGGTGGTTGCGTCGCCTGAATCTCGCCGTTCTATGTGCTCGTTGTCATAGTGACGCGATGGGAAATGGGATGGCATGGGACGCGGTTACCATCTGCCTTCAGCAGAGGGTGCGTTGCACCCTTTGACAACGGATGTGTTTATCTCACGACAGATAAAAGAGATTTACATAAAACGAACAGACACACGCGCAAGATAGGCAGAGCACAGTGTGAGCCATTGCAGACACCTAGTATCTAAGGATGAAGCGGGCGATGTGTGCAAAGGCGGGTGCGGGGGAAATGAAATCAATTTTGATTCCCACCCAGAACGGCTATGGAATTAGGACTAAAATGGAAGGTGGGAATGGAGTTTTACTTGCAGCGGAAGCTAACTAACCTAGGAGTCGGTTTGGGTGTATAGGTACACGTCGCCTTTATTCAGCACACAATGCGCGTCCAAATGCTGATGCGTTCTCGGGCGGATGGTGGGGGACTTTGGGGAAGAGAGGTTCGGTACCGCACAAGAGCGTTGTCAGGGTTTTCATTTTCATCCTGAATGTCACACTTTGGCATACAGCGAGTGTGTGGGATGAAATTCGAAATCTGGCGGCGGTGTGCTGAGGAACGAAACAATTTACCTGTCATAGTCGTCGTCGCAGATGAAAGGGATTTCACCATTTTTTTTTTTTCGTTCTCCGCTGCAGTTTGTCACAAACGAAATTGTTTTGTCGAAGTGTCGGCGGATAGGGTGTGTTGTGAATGGTTACATGTAGTTTGTGGAGGGCTGCGTATTGACGAGGCAGCCTAAATCCTCTCCTGCCCATCAGGTCTTTTGGGTTAATCGGCGATTGAATTCACTATACATATAGTGTCGTCGACAGTCGACTGACTAATATGACTGGCCTCGGTATGGCCCTAGATGAAGACCTTTTGAGCGAAAGGTAGCATTGACATCCATTTAGTGAGTTGCTTTCAACGGAATGTGCGACTTACTGTCCAAGACTGTTAAATAAAACCTCAGCATCGGTTACCAGATGGAAAAAACACACTTCTCCAGGTCTAGAGCCATCGTAGTGTCTTTTACTTTACGTATACTTTGCCTACGTTGGCTTCTTTTCAAACTCTGAGGGGGAAAATCTCTAAAGCGACCAATTCCGATTGCCCCTCACTGAACATTTGTATAGCCTTTTCAGTAAAAAGGCTATATTTAAAATATATTTATAAAAAATAAGACCATGATCAGCCCAGTTCTATGGGGCAGTACTGACCTAAGCGGAGGCAGATTGAGGTATCCGTGATCGTTTTGAACGCGCAGTTCTTCGAGTTGCCTTGACTGGGCTTGGAGAAAAGTTTAAGTAATGAGCGCTATGAGCTGCACAGCTGCATACGTTTGTTCGCAAAGGCGTGGATCAGTTTTCTACAAAACGGCAGCAAGTTTTAAAATATTTCCAACCCGGCAAATACGCAATAGAGGCCTTAATTGACGCTTACAAGGGATATGGTAACCTTAAGAACTAGTCCGCAACTTAGGGTTGTTAGGCTGAGACAGACGGAGACGCGTACTCGTTGAAACACAGATTGGTCCAACTAAGGTTCGGGAGCAGATATTTACCCGGAAGCACTACAAAAAGAGGAATATTTCAGATTATCGGAACTGATACTCTGGCAGTAACAAAGGAACATAAAACGCAGGCAGCTCCCTCCAACGGAAACAGCTTTTTTCGTTGGCAATCGAGAAGTCGATTAGTACAAACAAATCAAAGGCGGTTTGGAAACTCCGTGGTGTACTCTGATCATAGTTAGGCACCACCTGCTTGGCAACATAGAAGGTAGCGAAGAGGCGGATGCTTTGGCGAGAATGAGGTCGAAAATGAACATCAGCGATGCCATAATACCACCGATTGTATAGCATATTCGACGTCGTCATAAAAAAGGCCTACTCATCCTGATTATCTAGGAAGGACCATGCCGACGATCGGACTTTATGACCGAAATCACACCAAAAGAAAACAACGAAAACAAGGCCCTTCGTCAGCATTATAATCGGTGCGTCCACAGGACTCTGTGGCTCTTCATTTTTGCTCCGTAAATGGAAGATACAGCTCAAGAGTTTATGCAGAAGATGTGAAGATGGGGACAATTTGGATCTGCTCTGCCATAATACCCTATTCAGCAGGAGCTTCGCAAGAATATCTGCGGGTTAACAGGCTTTCAGGTATCTGATCTCTTACACTCCATTTGGAGCAGCAACTGGTTGCAAAGCCGGCCAGTAACCTGATTGGTCTCGGTTTGTTCCATCTTTCTTCCAGACTCACTCTTAACAGGTGATACACGTGAACCTTTTAGCTCTTCGAATGGACGTGATGAGCTTTTTTTCACCATCCTCCCCTTATAGCTTAACTTAAAACCTATCCTCAATATCATCAGTGGCGAAAGCATGTAAGCTTCTTTGAAGACGTGGTAACTAATAGCCTATAGCCCATTAAAAGTTCGAACGTTCGTCCTTGAAACATTTTCGATCAATTTGAGCTTCTTAGCCATTCAAGTGACCTGATATAGCTTCCTGTAAGCAAACAGCTTACCCACATTGGCACGCTCTTTGTATTTAATTGTTAGTTCGATAAATCTCAGACATTATCGGACAGGAGCAATGGTTTTTGGTTTATAGGGAGCTGCACTAATCGTCTGCATCATACTAGCACACCAATACGTGTTCCGCCTTTTTTCATTATTTTCCCCGATGTGTAAAGCATTTGATCCGTCTCACTACACATCTGGCTGACTGAGCTAACGTTGATTGTCTGCGGGTTTTGTGTGCGGTGCGGACTCAAAAAAAGCAACGCCTGCCATTGTTCGATCCTGTATGAATTTTTCTCTTCATCATCGGAGAGTTGTCTTCGTCATCGGGTAGTCATCGAGTACTAAGCCAACCGCCGGCCGTGTCACACCGTTGCTACATCCACCTTTACAGCACCGCAGTGGGAGAGAGTGAGAGCCTGCGAGATGTGCGGAATGACAAAGATGTGTCAGCTACACGAGTTTTGGGAACGGAAAACCCTCCATGTCTCTATATAATATATTCCATCTTCAGCTCAACACCTAGGATGCGATATGATTTATTTTTTCGTTTTTTTTTTTTTTTTTGTGAATTATTTTGGGGCGGTTATCCTGTGCACAAGGTCGCCCTTGTCTTTTTCCCGTTGATTCTAGTTGTTTGGTGTTTTTTTTGTTTTTCGTTCCTATTTTCTATACTCATCCTAGTTGTACGGTGGGATTTGTTTCCCCCTGGTGGAGGGCTTATAGTTAATATCCAGAGGATGTTGGTGCACTTGAATGACAATGGAGTATATAACTGACGAGGTCATCTGCCTGGGAGAGGGAATAGATTGGTGTTGAGTTTTGTGTATGATGCCATCACGAGCGCTGTTATTTATTCATTGGGCACTCAACAATTCGTAAAGAATTCTGTGCTTTATTTGCAGTCACCCATGGTGGGTATAGTGTGTGTACTGTGTACCCAGGGAAGATGACAGAATGTTGCTACGGAATTCCTTGAATATTCCTGGCGAAGCGTATAGGGAGGATTTATCAAGTTGAAGTGTAAAATTAGTAACGATGGCGTCGGCAAATAACGATAATCTTTTGCCAGCGGGGTAGAGAATATGTTTTGAGTTGTATTTTGTGTGACGGAGTATTGCCTAGGGGGTTGGCTAATGTTTTGCATATTATTTTGAGCCACGAAATTTGTATTTTTTTTTTTTTTTTTTTTTGGTCTACAATTATGGTTACGCTATTGAGTGCGCTTTGAGTCCGAACTGGATTATACATATCTAGCTAGTTGGAAAAAGCAATTCGATATGAGTGATGTAAGGCGACAGTGGGGGAGGTAGGAGGTTGAATGTCAGGACACTTGAAGGGGCATTCAAATGAATGTGCTTTTGGTAGGGGACATTATTCTAAGTCTACGGACAAAGGAGTCCTTTTTTAAAAAAAAATATATCACACTTGTGGGAATTATTACGCGATGACATAAGTAGGGATCATGCCACTGAACAGTGTGATGACGCTTTTCTATATTCGCCAAAAAGGAAGTCCGTGAAAAAAATTAAGGCAGGCGGAACGGCGTTTTTATTCGAAAAAATTCGACAAAGAGATTCCACCTTAAACTTGGTGGAAAAGTAGGTACGAGGGGTGTTGATTCTTAGGACGATGATAAAACGATTTTCTTGGGAACTCAATTTAAAAGCACCCTACAGACGGTCAAAAGAAGAGAGCTAGAAAAAGACTTTTCCCTAGACCTGGAAATAGTGGTCAATACTATCAAACACTTTCCGCCAGACTGGTGCCATTGCAAAGTCGATGTTGATTGATCAGAGCCATAGATAGTTTAATCTCCCAATACTATATCGATTCTTTGCAATTTTTCGATTTTTCTTTAAAACTTTCGTTCTTTACTAAAACTTAACTAAATCTCCAGATAACAACAAACGAGATAAAAATAAAGTGAACGATTGGGTCGCACAAAACTTTCTCGTTCATATCAACAGTTCGGTTGATTGCTTTTTGTTTTATTAAGTATGTTGTTCAAAAAACCCAGAAGCGATTCTAGAGTCTAGATAAATACACAGTACAGAGAACAGAAGAATATTGCATTTAAATAAGGTGCACTATTAGCTTAAACAAATCCATTTCAGATGGCAGTGCATTAAATAACAATACGATGCTTAAGCTCCCAGTAAAAAGCAAATTCTGTTCATAGGCTCTTACACTTTACACGATATTTGAGTATGTACCTGCAAGGACAAACGTAGCAGGAGTTTCTGATCTGTTAGGGCAAGCTCTTGTTTAGACCTGGAATATATTGGTAAAAACAGACCGATTTAAGTGTGTGACTCGGAGAACCAATGAATTATTTTCAATTTTGTAAGTTAAGAAGTTATTCTATGGTGTATGTTTAGAATAAGAGCAGAGGTGGAAGAGGGTTGCTAAAATGAAGTTATAGTTGTTATTTTGTTTTATTGAAAGTGAGGCATTGAAATAAACAAAATATAATATGAAATATACATTATGTGAATACCGATCGGGATTGTTATTGCAATTCTTACTCCAAGTTTGCAGTTTGGTCGATGCATTAAAATGAAATTTAAAAAAAACAAACATGTAAGTTTTTTTTTTTCAAAATTATTATTATTGAAAAATTTTGAGAAAAACAGAATTCGCTGTCTTATGTAAAAGTGACCATATTACATTGTGGTTGAATTTTTTTTAAAGTCTATACCTTTTTTGAAATAAAGCCAATTTTCAAAAGTACCGTAACTACGGTAGCTGTCTGCTTTTTTCAGCGAAAAACTGAGTATGCAGGTGAACTAAACACTGCTTAAGCTCAAATATTAATTTAATTCAAAATCTTCTTAGCCGTTTTCAAAAAAATCAAACTTGTTTAAAACCTTTAGGTATGGAGATAAAGTGCAAAAAAAAAACGGTCCCGAACTGTAGGCCTAAAACCTGCAAATCCGAAGTTGGACACAAGTCCGTCCAGCCGTTTAGACTTTTGACCTGAGGAGCCGACGAACAGACGGACAGAATTGCGAGACCCACTTTTTTGAGTTCCACTATATCATCCCAATGTGAGAGTTGCTTAAAATCTCGAGTTCGAAATTTTGTACGTAAGTTAAAAAACTCATCTACGTGGATGCAAATGAAGAGTATTTACTTTTTTCAAGTCATGAGTAAAATCAAGAAATGAATATTTTGTGGAAAAGGACATATTTTTGAATATTTTTTGTGGAAACAGACAAAGACGGTATTGACTTGAGGCCAAAGCTTCAGCTGTTGCTGCTTGAGTGCTTTGTCTTCCATGACATATTATTCTAAGCTTGTTTTTGTTTCTTACCTTACTTAATAGGTAAGTTGTTATCCATGGTTCGAGCCATTTTTTTACTCTCTTGAGTAAAAGTCCAACTTGCTATAGATCCATACTTGGGGACGATTTAATAAAAAAAAAAGCATTTGCCTTTAAGATACTACCCTATGTCGAATGATGTTGTCTTATCACAAGTCTTAAGTCCTCTCCAGTAGTCAGCACCTCGGACAAATCTTAGATCTGTGCGCTAGCTGTTTTGATGCTTACCTTACTATGTACCCTCATGATTGAAACACAAGTTTAAGAGCAAGCTCGTTAAATACATAGTAAGAGACGGGGCTCCCTCCGCAGTATTCTTCTTATCCATTTCGCGTAGAAAACCCAAATGGGACTCTAGTTTCTCTTGTTTTTATGTTAGTCCGCAATTTGCAGAGCCTACCTCTCACCCTTACAGATCTTATGTTCCCCATCCAAACTGCGTACATAACCACACTTTGCGGTAGATATACATCTTTTGGATGGAACTGTGTGCGATCCTTATCTCTAACTGAATTACTGAAGCGAATAACTTCTTAATAACGTCTTAAATATAATAAGGGTAATTATGGAAATAGTTTGCACCTCAAAGCTGACCCAATCCCAAATTGTATCAAGACACTCCATCGGCAGTCTGATGCTGCTCCTATTATTTCTCTATAATGTAAGCTTAATGACTTTTGGCGTAAAAACTTGCTATAGGTATAGCCTAGCATTGCCGGCATTTCGCAAAATGCTTCTAATTGAAACTAATTTGAATAATAGCAGTAAACTGTGTTGTTATGAAACTAAGCAACCAAAATGATTCAACCCCCAGGACCTCACACCTCGCACAGTAGACTGTATAGGTATATCCTCTCTACAATCTTCCATTAATTTTAACTATTCAAACATCTCTTTCATCCAATTGCATTATAATTTCGTTTCCCTTTCTTGATATAATACAAAAACAAGCGCAGGAGGAAGAGAGCAAACAAAAAAAAAACAAAAAATAACCATTACCAAGGTACGTTTCAGTTTCACTATCTTCCGCTCCTTGGATCTCGTTGGGCGAATATTCGGGGCGCGAAAATTATCTACGAATTAAAATTGTTTTAATTTTAATTTGAAAATTCCATTAGAGCAAGCGGGTGTTACAGTCAGTGTAATGTGCACATTCCCATATTTCTCAACAACAGGAATTATTATGATTATTACTTTTCATCTGGGTGCTCTGCTGCGCTATCGTTGTCATCGTTGGTAGATGCTGTGTAGATGTATGGTTGGTATGTGGTATCCAGCCCAGTTGCCCATTCCATCTGTTCGAGTAAGGAGGACTTGTATTATGTACGTGGATACTTGCAGATAAATAATAACAACGATGAGTCCCTTCCTAAGCCCGTAGTCGTTTTCAACGGAAAGTAATGATACAATTTAACCACCAGGAAACCAACACCAACACCAACACCACTCACCAACCAGCTCACCTATCATCAACCCCCATCCATGCCATTGACAAAGTGATGAGTGGGTGGGATGGGTGGAAGTGAAATGCATCCACACTGCCGGCGGCATCTCGCCGACACAAATTGTAATTATAGCACGAGTGGAACGTTGATTGCGAGGACGGTATGCCCACAGGTCGCTTGCAGTGTACAGCATCTCCCATCTATTCATGCAGGAAAGTGTGAGCGAGCAATCATGCACACACATAATAAACCCATACTGTGGCAACGGCGACGGGAAAATGTTGAATTTCATTTCAGTTAAACATTCTTATATTTCAAGCATAATAGAATCATATATCTTGATTTCAGGCTTAATTGTGGCTTTAAGCTGTTGAAGAATATTAATTATTCAAGCAAGCCTTGCCTCCTCCGTCTGTCCGGGATTCCGATGTTGGTTGGTGCTCGGCGATACATCCTTTGGCGCACACTTTCGGCGATAATGGTGGTGGCTGATGGGTTCTGCTGCTGCTATTTTACCAGCAGGAGTGAGTCTTTTGAAGGGGTGCATTCTATATCCCTAATTGTTCGTGCTTTCCTCCCCAACAATGGATGCGCATAAGACATCACACCTCGCTGTGATCTTTGCTGTGAGAGGGTGAGTCATTCCTGTGTAGGTATTTACATATTTTATATACGAGTCGTGGACCGATTTCTTGCTATTTTTCAGTGCGACTTGGAATTCCTGAAGCGAATTGTTTGTGAGTAAGCTATGAATAATTGGAAATGACAAAAAATGACGGTGACATCGAAATTTGTATACAGTTTTGCGATTTCCCTTTCAGTATTCGGAAATTTTACAATTGTCATCGTTGTGCCAAAGGGACAAGTTTTTACTTTCGTTCGCCATTTTATCGAATTTTTGCTGCATTGGACTGAGATTTGAGTGTGTTAGGTGTGTCAATGGATTCCATAAGTCATGGATTTAATTTTTTTATTTTTCTGTTTTAATTTGAAGATTTAACGACTCACTGACTGTTATAAGCCACTTTTTAATAAGATATCAACGAGACCATTTGTGGCCCTCGAATTTTAAAACTTTGATGCTAAGATTCGACTTTCTGTTTTCCATTTTTTAATTTTGCTGCAGGTTAAGCAACTAAGTATTAGTTTTAAAATTAGCGTCATCACTTTAAAAATCAATTCCAATTTGTTTGTCCTAATATAAATTGTCGAGCGGGTCAAAATGCTGCTTTAAAAATCCTGTGTTCAATCTTCACACAAGAATTCTGATTTTAAAAATTCTGTTCTTTTTTCAGTTCTGATTAACAAAATTTTGCTCTTCAAATTTAAAGAAATAAAAATCAGTTTTTCTCCGAAAAAATAATGTAAGAAATAAAATTTAAGATACATATTATCATTAATCTTATAAGAAGTAAAATTTAAATTTCAAAAAAAAAAAACATTGAATAAATTAAGAACAAAAATAAGTGAAGCTAAAGATTTAAACAATACAAAATTAAAAAAAAAAAATTTAAAAAAATTACAAGTGAAAAAAGAAAATATTCTTTAGATCTCTGCTTTAGAAAACTCTGCAACATTTTGTAATGCGGAATTAATACACTTCCAGAATTTTGACCTTTAATATTTTATGTTTTATGAATTCTTCGAGCAAGAAAGAATTTTTTTTGAGCCCCAAACATTCTTACAATTATGGCCTCAATGAGCTAATAACTAAATTTAGGTACACAAAAATTTAATGCTCTTTGTACTGAATAAGATTTATTTTTTAAAATTTAAATTAAATTATCTTTATTGAATACTGAATATTTTATAGTACTTATCTTGAACTGTTAAATTATTTAATCCGAGTTTAACAAAATTTATCGTGATTTCTTGGTGCAAAAATTATATAAATATGGTGTTAAAGATAATGAACGGACGTGGTTAAAATCTTACCTATGAAATAGAATACAGCGAACCAAAATAGATAGTGAGAGCTAAGATACTGTAAGATATTGCTATTTGCAGATAATGTCCTACTATTTGTGAGTAGAAAAGATAAAAGTGTGCTTTCAAACAATCTCGAGTATGGCTTGAGTAATCTACGTAAATGGTTGGAAATGAACAAACTTAAACTGAACATAAAGACACTAAATTCATGTTGTTCAATAGCGAGACTAACTAAGCTTCAAATGTAAATGGAGAAGTTATTGAACAAGTTCGTGAAATAGAATATCTCGGTATAACATTCGACAATGAACTTAAATTTAAAAACCATCTTATCTACATTTTTCCATAAAAATCGGTATCCCACGGAGAATTCGAAATAATATAACAACTATTTGTGGAACAGTAGCTTAGTGGTTAGTGTGTTGGACTACTAAGCCAGATGTCCCAGGTTCGAATCCCGCAAAAATCCAAATTCCAACTTAGGGTTTTTTTCCACTGCGTCACCCCTCGCGAACGTCTGACAAACATCCGAGGGTATAACTGTCTTGAAAGGCTTCTCAATTAGCCGTTTGGAATCGGCATAAAATTGTAGATCCCCTTCCATTCGTTCCCAAAATTAAACTCACACAAAACGAATGGTTGTGAGAAGCTAGGCATTGGGTCCCTCGGACCTGTTGCTCCAATTTTTTTTTTTTATTATTATTATTATTTGTGCGACAAAAATATGTACAACGTCTCATTTTGAGTTCAGCTCTACAATCTTGTTTATGGGAATTGTTGAGAACTTAAGACAACTTCAAATCTTGCAAAACAAAGCAATGAGAATCATTCTTAAATGGAATCGGTACACGCCAATTCAATGGATGCTAGCATGTCTGCGATGGATGAATATCAACCAACGAATTCACTTCAACGCCCCAATCTTTGTGTATAAAATGCAACGCCGAAATATCTTTCATCAAATCTGCAGTATGTCCAAGATATGCAGTCTTACAATTTGAGGTCAAATTTCGACCTTCATTTGCAGTTTTATAGAGATGTTAAAACTACAAACATGATTATGTACAAAGGTTTTAGATTATTTAATGAATTACCTAGTGAAATTAAAAATGAGAATGCGTTGAGAATATTCAAAAAATTGTTGACTAAATTTGTAATTTATTAATTAAACTTTGTAAATTGAATTAAACAGTAATACATGTCTACATGCATACATAGTCTGTTAGAGTAAAGCAGAGGAATAAAGTAGAGGAATAAAGAATAATAATAACAATAGGAATACCCAAGAAGATTATTTTAGGGAGCTTAGACTCAGTTAATTAATTCACATATACTTTGACAGCACATCTACTTCAGATCCAAAGTATTTAGCTTTGCTGCAAGCTCATGGAACCACAAAAAATATAAATTAAATCCACGCACAACTAAATTAATTCAATTATATCCTATTTTGTCCAAAAAATCTACTCTAATATATGCAAATTAATTTATTTAATATGGTATTTGAGTTTTTTAAAAAGCCTCTCTTGCTGACCCCTTACCACTGGTGGGGGGAAGTCAACGATGAGAGCTTGTGTAATGGTAAAACAGAACTGATCAGAGAAATAACTTATCCTCGTATTTATACTTAAATTTGTGTTAGCGTTGGCAAAATCTTCAATGTCTCAGAAGGAGGCAAAAGATAAGAAAGAATATCATGGATATTTGATATTGACCAATTATGCTGATCTAAGTATTTGCAATGCCACAGAGTGAAGCTCTGTCATACAGTACTGATGCTATTGCTTATGTAATCAATTTTACGTTTGTTGCCTTTGTCAATGGGGTATCTTAACTCCCCTCTTTCTTAAGAGAAACGTCCCGTTTCTTTGTATTCTTTTGTTAGGCGTTTAATATTGTCATTCATTTCCAAAAAAATTATTTCATTAGATTTATTTCTACAATTTTGCTTATATGTTTGCCAACGTGTTTTAATTTTATATAATACAAATATTATTAAAAAGCTTATAATTAAACATATAATTGTCCAAAACATTGGACGTTTTTTAATCTCTATTTTTATTGAATTTATTATATTTATATTTTCAAATTTTAATTCATTATTTTCAGATTCTATGTATCTTATAACTTTATATTTATTCAAATGATTTGTTTTTAAGTAATTGGAAATAATAGCTGTTGGGTTTTCATAAGTAGTATTATCGATTATAGTACTATTTTCAAATGTTATTAAATATACGCCTTCAACAAGATGGCTATCTATTGCATGATTTCCGGATACCAAAATTACACCATCTTTGATTATTTCGATGTTTTTGTTGTTTTCTTTAATTTTAACACAATGCCCTTTTTCATTATTTAAAATTTTAGATAAACATGTTTCTTTTAAAGATAGTTTACAAAACGTATTTGTTAATTCTAATTTACAATTTTCGATGTTAAAGTATTTTGTCTTACATTTTACAATTTCCTTATCTATTACAAATTTTCCATCTTTTTGGCTGATGGCTCTGGTTTCATATAATTTACAATTGTTTTTCGCAATTGGATATTTAATATATATTACTATGGTATCTTTATCCTGGACTATTTTAAATTTTGAAACGTCCATTAGGTCAGTTAGAGTCAGTTTTTCGTGTTCATGTTCAGTAATCGTTTTAATCTCTTGCAAATTTAGGATTGACGGGTTTAAAATTCCTAATTTAGCTAAAGTTATTGTTTGTATTATATTTTGTAGTTCTGTAATAATTAATTTATTAATATTTTTTGTTACTTTATTATATGTACTTCCTTCCAAATTTTGTACTGATCTTTGTAAAGATTCTATAGCTTTGAAAATCTCTGAATTTGTCGTAAATTGTTTATTATTATTTTCTGATAGTTCATTTAATTTGTTCGTTATTAAAACTAAGTCGTCATGGTCTGGTGATCCTGCTAGCCATTTCCATATGGTTCCTAATTCATTAATTCCTCTCTTGTTTCTGTAATTATTTATTTGTAACTGTCCTAAGAGTGAATGTATAAGTTGTATTTCTAAGTCTTCATTTATACTTGAGTAAATAATATTTTTATTTATTTTAATATCTGTGTATTCAGGTTTGCTGCTGAGAATTTGCTCCTGTTCCTTTATTAATAGTCTATAGTATGTTAAATTAGTTATATGGAATAAATTTCCATAGTCTTCGAAAATGATTGCGTCTCCGTTTTCTATTAATACGTAATTGTCTCTGGTATAATCAGTTATTTCTGTCGACACTATGCCAATCAATTGAAAAACGATCATCAACATTTTCCTGAAAGGAAAAACTAAGTCTTAATATTATCCTTATGTATTATTCTATCATTTTTATAAATTCTGACTTTGTTTCTTAAGTCTTCCTTAACTTTTTGTTTTTTATATTTAGGCTGAAGTTTATTCCTATTACCTACAATCTTTTCATAAATTGTTTCATTTGGTGCATATGTTTTTATATGTCTATTTTTATTATTTCTTTCTAACATTTTTTCTTGGGCAGATAAAAGTTTTGTTTGTATATCTTCGTGTGATACTTTATTGAAAAGAACTTCATAGGGTCTTCTATTTGTAACGGAGTGTATTGTTTTGTTATATTGTTGGGCTGCCCTGAAAATCGATTCTAGGTCACTTATTAAATAAAATTCCTGCTTAAGGCATCTTGATATTTCGATTAGTGTGGAATGCACTCTTTCTACTTGACCGTTGGTGGTACTATGTCTGGGATCACAGAAGTAAATTTTTATACTTAATCTTTGCATTAAAGTCTTAAATTGTCCTGTTGTAAAACCAGGTTCATTATCAATTGTTATTGTTTTGACGTCTGGAAAACTTTGAAGTATCTCTAGAACTTTTTCATCTAGTTTTGTTTTGTCATCAATTAATTTAATCACTAAGAATTTGGAATATGAATCTATACAAGATATAAATTTTAATTTTTGAGCAAAAAATAAGTCTAAGTGTAACTGCTCCCCCTCTTTCTTAGGAATTGGAGCCTCTCCAATTGGTATTTTGTTAGGATGTCGATCGTATTTATTTCTATTGCAAATTTCACAATTTCGTACGTATTCTTTAAATTGTTTATTCATTTCAGGCCAATAATAAGAAGAATAAATTTGTTTAAGGTTTTCTTTATAGCTCCTATGTGCTCTAGTATGTGTTTGTTCAATAATTATATTTTGGTCTTCCCTATTAGTTATATCTATTGGGAAGTTCTTCGTGTATAGAAAGCGGTTACTAAACGTTTCTTTTAGTTTTTGTTTAACTATGTATAAATCTTCTGGGGTGCAATGAATTGCAACAATTCCAGGTTGTAAGTATTCTTTTAGAATTGCAACTAAATTCTCTGGAGTATCATATTCTATTATATGTCTGGTTTTATTAAAATTCTTAATTTGCTCATGAATAGTAAATCGTCCTTGACTTAAAAGTATTTGTTGTTTAAATTGATTAAGTGGTTTTGTAGTTTCTTTAATATTAAAGTTATCGCTGCTTTCTGCAGAATGTTGCGTGTCAATGCTTGATGAATCATCGGATACGTTATTTAAATATTGCCTTGAAAGAGCGTCAGCGACTACATTTGTAGTGCCTGGTTTGTAAATTATTTTGGGAGAAAACTCCTCAATGAAAGCATGCCATCTCTTCATTTTTGCATTAGGATTTCGGGTTGAAACCGCGAAAGTTAGTGGTTGATGATCCGTGTGGATTTCTAAATCTGAAACTCCGTACAGGTAGTTTCTCAAATTTTTTAATGCCCAAACAATTGCATAAAGTTCTTTTTCATTTGTTGCATAATTTTGTTCTGTCGAATTTAGTGTTTTCGATATGAAAGTAATTGGTTTACCTTCCTGGGTTAATACCCCTCCTATAGCATTATTGGATGCGTCTGTCGTTAAGACGAATTTTTTATTATAATCTGGTTGTACCAGTTCGATTTGGTTGATAAGTAAGTCTTTTAGCTGTTGACAAGCTAAAATACCTTCGTGATCAAGCTTTATTGTTATTTTTTTAGACATATGCTGGGAAATTCTTCCATTTTCACCGGACAAGTGTTTGGTTAGCGGTTTCGCTACTGAAGCATAATCTTTAATAAACTTACGATAATATCCTGTCATGCCAAGAAAGCTTCTAAGTTGTCTTAACGTTGTTGGATCTGGGAAATTTGAAATTGTTTCGACCTTCTTTGGGTCTGTTTTGATTATGTTGTATCCCACAATATAGCCTAAAAACTCGACTTCAGATTTATAAAATTTTGACTTTTCTAATGATATTTTCATGTTAGCGTTTTTAAGAGTTTGAATAATTATTTCTAAGTATTTAGTATGATTTTCAAGATTATCTGAATAGACGATTATATCGTCCATATATACATGGCAAAATTTTCCAATATATTCGCGCAATATATCATCCATTGCTCTTTGGAAGATACTGGGCGCATTTCTCAAACCAAATGGCATTCTCAAAAATTCATATTTGCCATTATTTACTGCGAATGATGTTTTTTCAACATCTACCCTATTCATTTGTATCTGGTGAAAACCAGATTCTAAGTCAATAGTCGAAAAATATTTAGACTTTCCTAAATTCGAAAGTATAACATTTATATCAGGTATAGGATATTTATCGGAAATTGTTTTTTCGTTAAGTTTCTTAAAATCTACGACCATTCGTAGCTTCGGTGTCCCATCATCATTAATACCCTTCTTAGGTACCACCCATATGGGTGAATTATATGGACTTTTGCTTTGTTGAATTATTCCGTTATTCAACATTGTTTCAATTTCTTTATTCACAAACGAATTTACAGACAAAGGGTATGGGTATTGTTTACTCCATATAGGAGTTTCAACAATTGTGCGTATTTCTGCCTTCACGTCTGTTCTAAATAATTCATTTATATTTATATTTGAATGCATCAATTCAATTTTATGCATGATTTTTTTTCTTAATCTTTTAACTTTGTCATGAAAACTGTTCGTGCAATCTTCTTCATGCGCTTCAGAATTCTGTAATTCCAAAGAATTGTTATATTTGTCAGAAGTTCTTTCTTCTGTATTACTGTTATCATTTTCCCCAAGTATCTCAGAGGTTTTTTCGGAAGTAAATATTTTTTCGTTTATATCATTATGAATTAAAATTCCCCTCCCTAAATCTAAAGTAATACCTGCGTCTCTCAATAAGACATATCCTATTAATAAATCGCTATCTAGATTTATAATTTCATAAAATCTTGTTTTCCTATTAAATATTTCTACATCGTAAAAGTGCGTAATGATGGTATAACCATTTATGGTTTTTACCCTCTTCTTAGTTACTAATTCTTGTCTGTTTGACAAGATGTTTGGCCTACAATAACAGCTTGTAGCACCAGTGTCTATTAAAATTTTTAATAATCTACCCGTTCCATAGTTTCTTCTGTACAAGTAGGGCAATCTGCCCTGTTCTCTAAAAAAGCACTCTCGTTAATGTTATTAATTCTAATGTTCTTTACTTGAGGTTTTCCAGTATGTTGAGTACTTTCTAATGGTCTTTTCTCAACATGATTTGGCCTTGTTCCCTGAGGAAACTGCCGATAAAAATTCTGCTGATTTGCATTTCGATAATTATTATTATTAGTTTGCCAATAATTTGGCTGATTGTCATTCTGTCTATAATTATTATTTTGAGCATTAGGATTACCCCAACGGTATCCTTTAAAATTTTGTTTTACATTGGAACTTCCGAGTTCCATTGGTTCGGGTTTCGGGAAGTTAGTATTCCTTCCTTGATGATGTTCCTCAAAATTTACTTTCGGGAACCTTAAATTATTTTGATTTCTATTTTCGTTATAAGCTCGAGAATTATTTCTCATAAACTGTAAGGCAAAATGTGTTCTCTGGTTGTTTGACTCGAGCTCCTGTGCCTTTGCTAAAGCACTAGGTAAATCCTCAGGTGCTAAGGAAAACATTATATTTGATAAAGGGGTGTTAAGCCCCGTGATAAAAACACGTAAAGCATTTCGTCGATTTATATCATTAAGTTCTTTGGTCAGATTACTTTCAGAACCATGTGTCATTATAGTTTTATTTATTAGAAGAGTTAACTTTTCGTTAACCAAATTATAAAATTCAATGATTGACAAGTTTCCTTGTCGAAGAACGCTTAATTCTTGCTCAATTATGTGAGCAGGGCGTTTATCCGCATATGAAAAGTCTAACCTGCTTAGAATAGCATCAAAATTCAGAACCGTTCCATGGTTCGTTAAAATATTGTTTGCGTTCTGAGTTATTTTGTTCCTCAGAATAGTTAAAGCAGCGAAATACCTTCTACTCCCTTTGGTGTAGAGGCTAATTGAATTGTTAGCAGCTTCTCGCCAACTAACATATGTATTTGTATTTCCGGTAAATTCCGGCAAGGATTTTATTACGTCCAGTGTTTCGTCACACCGGATATGTTCGTCAATTGTCTGAGTTTTATATTCAACGTGTGAGTTGGTCCCGGTTATAACAGTCAGTTGGGACTTTAGAGTTTCTATCTCTGCTCTCAAAGTAGCAGTATTTGTAACTATCAACCTGGCTATTAAATCTTCTGCGTTCGTATTAGTATTTGTCGTCATTTTGCCAAATTTTTCAATTAATTCGTCCAGAATGGAGATAATTTAACAATATTTATTGAAAACAAATACGTTTATAATAATTAAGATTAAAATATGAATATGAATATTTCCTTATATTAATAAGTTGCTTACAAATTTTCGTTATTTTCCCTACGGCGCCTTGCCTTTGATTTTAGTAGCAGGAAATGTTTTTGGAAGTCTGCTGTCGCTTCTTCGTCGCTCAAAGCCTTGGAGCTGTCTTCTTCGTTGGGTGTGAAGTTTCCTATAACTTCGTCTTCTGATAATTCTTCTATTTCCTCCGGCAGCATAGCTCTTTGGTATATATTATATTTTTTCAATAGTCTTTTAATGTTCTCTTGGTACACTTTTTATATAGAAATATTTGGTTCTTACACCTTTTTTTTTTATTAAGGTTGGTTTTTTACTTTTCTTTTTTTATAAGAATACTTGATTTTGTTTTGTTTTAAGTAAGGGTTTTTTTTTTGTTTTACTTTTCTTCTTTTTTTATAAGAATACTTGATTTTGTTTTGTGTTTAATTAAGGTTTTTTTTGTTTTTTTTTTTTTTACTTTTCTTCTTTTTTATAAGAATACTTGATTTTGTTTTGTGTTTCACGCACGCTTTATTTTGCAAATCCTTACTTGATTTTTTCAGAATATTTAAATTGCAAATGTTAGCATGCCCCACGTTGGGCGCCAATTAATTTATTTAATATGGTATTTGAGTTTTTTAAAAAGCCTCTCTTGCTGACCCCTTACCACTGGTGGGGGGAAGTCAACGATGAGAGCTTGTGTAATGGTAAAACAGAACTGATCAGAGAAATAACTTATCCTCGTATTTATACTTAAATTTGTGTTAGCGTTGGCAAAATCTTCAATGTCTCAGAAGGAGGCAAAAGATAAGAAAGAATATCATGGATATTTGATATTGACCAATTATGCTGATCTAAGTATTTGCAATGCCACAGAGTGAAGCTCTGTCATACAGTACTGATGCTATTGCTTATGTAATCAATTTTACGTTTGTTGCCTTTGTCAATGGGGTATCTTAACTTGCATGCAGTTAAGTGTGTTAGTAACATCGTCGTTATTTTAATACTTAATCGTTTTCGACAAAACGAATTCATCTGCGGAAATTCGCCTTTGCTTGGCCCATTTTTTACAAAAATCTTAAAATCATCTCGTAATCTGTGCGACAGATAAAGTGTGGCCTAATGAAAAAGCGATGATGGTACAATTTTCAGAAAACACAATACAGACATTGAGAGGGATTATATTTATTTTGTGTACAAAATGAATGATCACATACGATAGTAGGCAGTATAAGTAGAAGGAATTTGGTAGAATCACGTCAATGACGTTTTGAATACTTAAATTCGTGGCAACCCTTTAAATAATACGTTGCCAAGCTATAAAGCGACGCGACGATACCGAAATCGCTAGACATAAAATAAACCGATACATGTTTGTACTTAGATTAGATTAGATTAGATTAAAAAGACGGGATAGCCTTCAAAGAGCCTACTGTACCTTCCCAGGTAGGTTCCTTTGTTTGTAATTACTACGGCATATAACTGCAAGTCTATATCCACCTTAGCAAGAAACTTCCCTGTGCCTACCAATTTAAGGGCTTGAAATTAAATAGCTCATCACCACAACATGCCTGTTGATAAAAATCCTATACCCTTGTTTGGCATTTCGTGTGAATTTGTATATTGTGTTTGTTATATTGGAGTTTCTCGGAAAGATTTCAATATCCCTGAAGTATAATCCTGAAGCTCAGTTTTCGAATGTTAATGGGAAACCGGTCTGTTGTGGGCTCATTCAAACTTTCTCGATAAACATCTAGAGTTTTCACCATCGCTACAATGTCCCTTGGATAATACTCACCATGGTTAGGCTTATCACCATTTCCAAGCCCTGGGCGTTACTCAATTGAAAGTCATTATTGCGATGGTGACCGTATTTCTCTATCCAAAAATGACAGTACCACACACTTCATTGGAAATCCAAGCCAAGCTAGCAAAATTACTCGTAGGTTTTCCCCGAAAATTAACTTATAATCAGATTGTCCATCGAACGATGATTTTGAGGATATGAATTGCCCAAAAATTCCCCTCCCAACATATTTGACCATCATGAGCAGACCAACAGACGAACAGACCAAACTGCATTGCTCTCGCACATAATTCCTCAACATCAATTCACTTTGATCGATTACAAATGGCGCAATAAATGAATTTCCAAATGATGAACACCACTCTGGTCCTCAGATGGAATCCCCCTGTCGGAGCAAACATAAGACTCTCGCACACTTCTCAAGAAGAAGACGAATGCCACTTGACTTACCACTTGATATCGGCACAAGCAGTCATTCAGATGGCCCCAACAACATCCACCTGAAAACGGATAACTCGGTCGAAAGAAGGTTCTCTCTTAAGACGCTCGCAGAAAGTACACACAGTAGGTATACCACCTATCGAGGATACAGAGAGGAAAGGAAACCCAATAGGATTGGTTTATTTTATGCATTCGTCCGCCCTGCGTCGGTCGTCGTCTTCGTCGTCGTCGTCGTCGGTAGACGGCATGAAAAAGATTAATTATACTACCATCCATTGTTAACCCAAATTGTTTGCACAACCATTACACATTGTCGGTGAAGCCATGAAGAGATGGTGCTGAATGGACCGCAGCAACCATTGGAATTCTACGGGTGTAGGTCGGTCCATGCGGCGAAGACGACCGACACGGGGGAGTTGAGCCAATGTTTGTTGTTGATACCGATGATGGTGGTGGTGGTGGCAGTGGCAGTGGCAATGGCACTTGGTGACAATGCTTCTTTAAATCACCTTCGGGCCTGGGATCAGCGTGCCTTCTTTAATTTTTTTTTTGTTCCTTTTAATTTAAGCGGGATTAAGGGAGAGCGACCCACTACATGGATACAATATGGGTTCGTGTCGTGTTGTTGGCAAAATGAAAAATGTGAAATTATTTGAAGGGGGCGCACCATCATTAATTGAATGAGTTGATTTTTCTCCTTCCGGTGGTCGTTGTCGTCAATCGTCATTCGGTTGGTCCGCTGCAGATGGGTTGTTGCTGCAGCGGCCACCATTCATTACAAAACAAGGTCCTTACACTGACTGGAAATTTGCTGGAAATCAACGTATCTTGGTGGACGTAGGTAGGCATGAGTATGACACTTTGTGTGTGCGGGCATTCGGCAAAGTTGCTTTTTTGCTGATAAAGTTCATTAATAATGTCCTTTGCGGACACAGCGAGCTGTGCAGAGACGACTTTCGAATTAATCATTCCGGCTCCCAATGAAGTCCTGAGACAGGCCGCATTGATGACCGACGTAGTTGTCCGATTGAAAATCGCTTCGGTGTCAAGCGGGGCCAAGGGGATGGAGTTTTCAATATCTAACCCGAGGATAATGAGTTGAATAGCGCGACGATACGATTATAAATCGTTTTTTGATTTCCTCAAAAGTAGCACAGTAGATAGAGGTTTTTTTTAATCCTTTGAAGGTAGCTAAATGTTGGCTTAGTTAGTTTTTCCTACCAAGCAATCGCTTATTTCTTCAGCGCGTGTTCTTGCGAGATCCTCAGGTGGAGTCTTCTTAAAAACTCTTCGTCCTTACAGTTGAAGTCGTACTCGTCTTAAGTGATTAACCAGTTTGACAACTTATTGCGGTACTAATCACGGATTTATTTTAATATAGATTTATTAAAAAATATAAATTTATGTAATTTTTATTAGTAATATTAAATACATTCATTAGCAATCCTTACTGAAGCAGAACTGTCACTTTTGTCACACTTCAAAGTGTTTGTTCGGAAGGCCTAACTTCAGGGCCGAACTTGGAGGTCTGGAGGCCGTAGGGCAACAAAGGAGTGGAGACCCCCTGCCCCCTACTTATTTTCGAAATAAAATGCAATTTTTTTCAGTCGAATTTTTCAATAAATAATTTAGTGTGAAACCATTGCGAATTTTTGTTGTAGTCTTTCGACCTTTTTATATATGAACTGCAATGCTGATTGTACGGCACAATAACGTCTTACGAATTTGATGTGTTCGTATTCCATAAGTGACTTCTTTAACAAATAATAAATTGGACTATGCGGTCAGACCTTGGGTGTATATGTTCATCGCGAGTTCAGGCCCGATCTTTCAGATTATGTCTTGTTTTTCCTTTCTTTCAAAACTCTTCAGCAAGTGTATTTTCATCATACATTGACGAAGGCGACTTTATGGCAAAGCTATAATGAAGTTAAAAAGCGAAAGCGAACCGAATGACGACTTTGAATCTGACCTGTCATCAAGTTACTATTGGCCAGACCAATCACAATTGTTAGAATTCGTAGCTACGTGCGGTGACTAGACTGGCTAGTCGTACAATCTGACAAAAATATGCGCAGCCTCCGACTGCCAATTAGTTATGCTTGAAAGTGTCTTGTTTTAATCTTTTTTACAGTCAGTCGGGTTTTTTGGTTTTTGAAATTAACTTTTTTATTTCTAGCTTTTTAGTTTAATATGAAGTCGAATCGGAGAGTAAGTAGGTTCGTTAGTAGCGCTTAGACTCTTTAGGCGATAATTTTTTTTAGTTTTTTGAAAGGGAAAGTGCCCAGTTGCAGAGTTGAGATGTTGATGCCGCTAGGGGCTGGGGATGAGATGCGATGACTCTCCGAAAGAGTATTATATTCACAGTGAAAAAATGTCATAAATTAAAACCATGTTTTCATATTTTTTATTTTAAAATCTACTAACTAAGCTGCATAAATATTTCTAATAAAAACTTATAAACTTTGGAGGTTACACTGACGTCATATTAGCGTTGTCACTCCGGGGAAGATTACGAATCTTATGACACCTCACTCTTCAAAATCAAGCCTTAAAGTCTATTTAAAGTATTTTCTTGTATAAAGACATTTGTATGGATATGTGACCATAGAATGGGCCTTACCAATAAACTTTTTTAGTTTCAACTCTAAATCTTAGTAGTGACTATATTTTCCATACAAATTCCGCAATTGTGAGCTTCCGCAAAATTTAAATTCGATTCTAAAATTTCTTATTAGTAAGTGCGGCGCAAACTATAATTTTATCAAATGATTATAAAGATGTACAAAGTTAAGTTTCCATAAAACAATTCAAAACTGTATGGAATGTGTAAAATGTATGTAGGATTACAAAAAAAAAGTATTAAACTGTTTCTTTTGTGAATGGTGTGCATTATATTTATTTGTCAGCGTTTTAGGAGTGTGCCTAGAGCACTTTACTAAAATCTTTAAGGCACTTCTATTTCATGTCGGTCGCAAATAGAGTGTTCGATATGCTTATGTAATAAAAATAATAATATTTCAATTAAAATAAATGAATTCATTACTAATGCAGACACTCCACAAGACCGCTATTGTGAATTCATCGGAAAATAATTTATTTCACAGTTCAGTGTATTCCATATCTTGACATTTCTCCAGCCAGCCCCAGTTGCCCTCCCCTAAATCCGGCCCTCCCTAACTTAACAAACTCTACACCTTAGTCAAAATATGTTTCTTGGCCGTTTCGTTACTACAAGAACTGTTGTGTTACAGAAAAGTAATGAACAGTGGATACATTTTTCACCTACACCCATGTGAATGTAGCGAAATGACCATGGCACATATTTTGACTAAGCTGTAGAGTTTGTGAAGTTAGGCCTTGTAGAGTTAGGGCGTATTGAGTTAGAAGCTCGGCTCTACATGAGATCTGATAACTTTTTGACAGTGCGAGTCAGTCTTGGCAACATTTAACATGAAAATGTTTTTGGTGGGATATATTTTTCTGGTAGCACCTTGATGGACATAGTCTAGTCGATGTGAAGTGATGCCTCCATAATATTTTAACGTAAGGCATGAACCGAATGCGGTCTTTAGACTATCAAATGAATATTCAATATATGAGGCGAATAAGTCAATAAAGTGAATTTTCATAACCACCATCAAAGTCGTGCGTTTATTATGCAAGTGGTTTTGATTTGGACAACTTGATGGACTTTTGTGTGTGACAACTGGTGAACTTTCCAGCATTCTGGTGAGGATTGTGTGGACCGTACGTAGCTTAGACTTATGTTCCTCGGACGCAGCGCAAAGTCTTTAGTTGGTCTTTTCATTCAATGTTTCCTTAAACTAGGAAAACATAATCAAGAAAACAAAAATCAACTACATGCGGCAATGGAGAAGTGTTATTCTTCAGTGGTTGAAGCCTGTCGGGCGATTTACAGTCCAGCTTATAAAGACGAAATACGATCTCTGTGGACTCGATTCATCTAAGGTTAATTTACATTGCACGTATAGTCCCGATAAAATTCGAACACGGTTTGACTATGAGACATCCAATTCTAGTCCAGCTCATCCGAAGAGAAGCTCGTGTCTTTAACAAAAATTTCACGTTTTCCACAGCGAAGTATATGAACGTATAAGGATCGATAAGGATCTGAATTTCGGCCATACAATTACGCTCATGATCGAATCAGCAACGCATTTGATTTGCTCCCGGAAATAGGTTCCAGATCGTTACATGTCAGATATTTCCATATGAACATGAACACGCCTGGTTGCTGGTTCGGTATAAAGCCTCCCCAACACAGCCGAAAAAGATTCTTATCAAACGACAGTGCTATAAAACCAAAGTGTCTGGTCATTATCGTTTTTCCATGAACCTCCCCCGAAACGGAAACTTTTTGAATTTTATATGGCTCACAGAGTACGGACGACCGACGTCATGAAGCCATACCCCCAGTTACAGCCAGCCTCCGTCTCCGCACAGTGTTCAACCCTTTTTGAAGAAATCTTTAAGAAAGTGCAAATAAAATGGGTATATAAGTTTTCCTCTATTTCGGTTTTTTTTTTTCTTTGTGTGCTCCTTTTGCTTATTGCCTTTAAAATCCACTTTAATGAGCATTTAAGAGACACATTCGCTGCGCCATATCTTTTTAATGTAATTGGTTTTTAAAGCGAAATGCACCCTACCGATGCCTTGGCAAATGGATCTTGGATAGTGTGCAGGAGAACGGAGAATTCACCTACAGGATGCTGGAGTTTTGCTATCTAAATGGGACAGGACGTTGGATTAAATTCATAAAAAATATTACGTATACGTCGTGGAGTGTCCCTTTAAGTTGGCTTCCGTAAAGAAGCATGCATGATGTGGGCAAATGACAGTGTCCCAGTCGTCGTACTGGATTGAGCAGTTTGAATCACGTTCCATTAGACTGGTTGACTTACGTGATTATTGTTGTCCATATGACGGTTCCGACGGATGGAGAAAGCCACAGGAATACTGTGGGCGTGTGTATAAATCCTCATGGCTGGTCTTTCGAATTTTATGCCAGACGTTTCATCTTTGGGTCTCAGTTTGCTTCGTCTTTGGGTTCGCTGTTCTATACTATGAGGGAAGCGATGAGGCGTTATTGAGTTGGCGTGGAAGGATAATAGTGCCAAAGAAATACTTGATTCCGTTTATTGTCACCCTCCGTAGGGCTTTGGGGTGTTTGTTAATATTCGGCTGGATGAGGTGGTAAGCGAGGAGCCTATATATAGTTCATACTTTATTCTTTGGTCCGGTGTTATTTCTTGCTGGTTGATTGATTTTAGTTTTTTTTGGTCTAAGCCTAATCCAAGACTACTTAACCGATTGCTATACAGTTATTTTAAGATTAGTCATAAGGGGAGTTCGTACCTCAGTTGTCAATACATGTAAAAAGTATATCAATATATATAGATTGGGAACGAGCAACCTTTGGTGAAAGTCGTACGCTTGCCTACACAAGGAATAGGGGCTAGAACTATCCAGTAACAAGTACCTTCTATTAAGCCCCTTGCAGACATCAAATATTCCACTTCCCATCCAAATTGTAAGAACTAATCTTTGAAAACTGTTAGGTGTGTTTATTTGAACATCCTGCACCGGTTTTAATGTATGTACCAACTACTAGAACTTGATTGGCACGAACACTGTTATCCCGCCATTAAAACACGGCAACGTCACATTGTAAGTATGTAGAGAAGGATACAAATTTGGCAGCAAAATACAGCGCATGAGTAGATTCATTGACAGTGAAAACGATGAACAATATCACCACAACCGGTCGGCGTCTTAACCTTGACTACACTTCCTATATGCATCCAGCAATCAAGCATACTCGTAACTCGTATGCATCCTGTTTTGTTTAAGACAGATGCGCTCCATTTATGTGTACTGCGTGTGTCATGTCAGTTTCCTCCATGTGAACATGATTTAAATTTTAAATGTAATTAATGCGCAATGTTGTCTTACAAAGGCAATGCCGCACAATATCCTGTGTGTTGCTCCAAAAATGTATAAACCAAAACAAAAGAAAACAATTATTGTTCAAATATTCTTCACTATTATATCCAAACGCATGCACCGAAAAGGTAGTTGCGTCTCACATAAATGACTCTTGGAAAACATTGTAGCAGAAGTTTTGCATATACTGGCTCTGGCATAATATGTTCTGCGTGTAGTAGATACGCCATCTATTTAAAGCCCAGGACAGCTGGCAGACTGGGCAGGCAGATGGGGTGTGACTTGATGCGTATTTTAAGGTGTTTGTAATGTGAAAAGTTTTTCCTGTTGCTTGCATCAGTTGCGATTAAGTGAAAGCTGCAGCAGTAAGTATTCTATATGTTGTCTGCTTCTGTTTCCTGGTATGGAAGAACCCCCTTTCAATCTTAGTGCTGCGGATAATTTTCGCTCAGTTGAAAGGCGTCTATTCTACTTTGGTGAGATAAGCCCATAGTGTTGTAAATTTTCCACTACTCTGAGCTTTTTGTTGGGGTTGTAGTTTGTTATTTTCTTTTTTAGTTATTATCCTTTCGAGGAAGTTCATCTGAGATTGAATATGTGAAATAAACACGATCAAGGGATCAAAAAGTGGAAGAAATTTGCTTTAAATTTTCATAGCAGCAGGGGCAAGTTTCTAAGTTTTCTTTTTCCATGGAACAGGAATTATAGTTAAGCCTGGTTCTGTTTTGATCTGGTCTCTATTATTTAAAGAATCCATTAGGGGCTGTTTTTACAAAAGAGAATATCACGGAAAGAATTGTAAATCACCAATTGCAAAATTTTGAGTTGCAATTCACGAATTATATATTTTTCGCAAATTTTCTCTTGAACTGATATCTAGGAAAACTCGTAATTTGAATTTGAAAACGGTGAAGAATATCAAATTCTGCTTGTTGTTATTTTACGCTAAGAAGTATTAATTCGAGCTTCTTTTAGTTGTTGTGATTTGTGACATCGTTAGGCTCAATTTACCACTTCAATAGGTCAATTTCTCAAACACCACTTTATAATATATGTTTGCAAAAAATATTTTGTGACTTACCACCACTGAAATGAATCAATAAAATCTTATAATAATTTAACACATGTAAATTGAAATGTAAATTGACTTAGAGAAGTAGTAAATTGCAAAAGTTGTACCTAAATTGAAATGGATTGTAAAATGTGTAATCGAAAAGGATTGTAAAGGTTTGTATCAATGGCAAGTTCTTCTAATCAATTTGCGTGTATTTTGAATTTCAGCATTGACGGAAAAACCACCCCCGACAAATCACGTTGTCTCCGGACGATATGGCGTCGTATGAGTCTTCTGGATATCAAGAGGAAAAAAATACGACTATAAATATGTATTCGAAAATAACCTTTGTAAATCGCAAGATATAAGTTGTAAACTATAAATAAAGTTTTCTAATTTCACTCCCCAAGATTCGTTAATTGCAAAACATGAATTGCAAGTTGATAAAAATAAGTTGCAATTTACGATTACGAATTTGCAAATTGCAACTACTGAAGTAGCAAATCTACCCCCTGTTAGTTTGCAAATCAACACTAAATGGTTGTAATTCGCTGAGAAAAGTGGTATTAGAGGCACTTTCGTAACATTTCACAACTAAAGGTATCACTAACAATCTACTCAATTGCATTTTCAACAAATTGTGGCACAACTTACAAGCCAGAAAACCCAACGATAATCGAAGAGATTACCTATTCCATTCACCCGCATCAGGACAAGTATTCACTAATCTCATCATCGCAGACAATGGCTAATAAGTAAATTAGTAAATTCTATATTACCGCCACCGTAATTACTTTAATTAGTAATCCCCTCCGGTCGATACCCTCGGAACAGTGTCTTCCAAAAGTCCCGCATTATATGCTGACTGTGCTATTCAAGGGAATTAGAAGAAAAGAGGCACCCAAATGTAAGTATTTCGTCCTTACAAGGATGAATTACACATTAACTCCTTATATCGAGGATAATTAGATTAAAGAAGCAATTTTGTTATTTCGGTTCCACCACTTTATCTTCGTCCTATGCTTCGCCATTGAACGAAGAAGAAGGCGACGACGACGATGACAACGCATAGACCCCCACTCATTTACTGTATTCAGCTCAAGTACAAAGTTACTCCCGTCACTAGTTCGCCTTCTAATGCTTCGCATACGTCTGCTCTGTATGTGGGTTGCATTCCTCCTTGCCTTTCTTTCTTTGCCTGAGGAAACATTCCCAGTGAAAGGACGATGGACGATGATAGTGTTAAACACTAAATGTTTTAAATGTGTGAATGTAATGATACAAAGATAGTGTGTACAAAGTGACAAACTAGAGAGATAGACGAACTACACGTTAAAACAAATAAACACTAGCTCCTTCCAGGGGAATGTCACTTGTAGTTGCCAACAGAAAAAAAAAAAAAAAACCTCGAAAGAAATTAATGGGTAAAACCAAGCAACAACGACACTGCCGACACTGGCCATGTTACAACTATCAAGGTTACATACACACATTCTCGTACACGGTCCTGTACACAGAAGGTAGTAAATTTAACGCTCCGTTTCTTTTATCAACTCATTTGAAACTCGCAACAAAAATATTTGTCCTTAAACACTAGACGATAGTGCACCTCTATCCAAACATTTGAAAACTAGCTTACTCTTGTGAGTTGCGACACTAATGCCTGAACGGCTGTGAACAATTTTGGAAACAGATAATGTTCCGAGCCATAGTGGTGGTAGCTCGTGTGTGGCGATAAATTAAATTTTGACATTGGACACGATTCGGCTTTCTGCAGACAATTTCAATTTAATTTGTAGAATTTAGATAATATTAGCTTTCGTTGAGAAACAACTTGAGGTGACACTAGCCGAGACGATTGTTGTATAGGTAGGGAAAACCTGGTTGTGGACATTCGAACTCGTCTTGGCTTCTGTGAAGCACTCTTTCATATTAAGGATGGATTGGCAGGAGGTGTCTGCTTTAAGTGATGAAGCTGTTATATTATATTTCCTTCAGCCAACATTATATAGGTATGGACATCATATAATTTAAAAAGCCCCCAACAGCCGAGATTGAACAACTTAATTCTTACAAAATGCTTCCGTTAAATCCGCATTGCAACAGAGATGACAAACGCATTAAGAGACAATGCAAGCCCAACAAACATAGCAATACCAAAGGATAATACCTTCTTCCATTTCAGGATCATTCCACACTCAAAGCCAATGAAAAACTACTGCGCTTCCTATTCACAGATGAAATAATAAACGAAAGAGCATTAAGATCATACGCTATTATCCCTGTGTCTTGCGCTGCGCTACGTTTGTTTTATTGGACACCATAAACGCTCACTGCTATTATTATAGATATGCCAGTGCAACGGCTACCAACATTCTATGCTTTCACTCACCCAACGAGAAGGCAGCCCGGTTGACAGCTAAGGCCATAACAAACCGACAAACCTAGCCAGCAGTCATGTGCATTTAAATATATATAGACCAGGACGAAACACGAAGGTATAGCAGGTCTAGGTATGGAGGGCAAAAGGTTGTAGTGAGGGGTAATAAGAAAAATATTTTTCAATTTTCATAAATATTGTTTTTATGATTTTATTCTTCTACCCTGTATATCTGGAAAAGGGGTTGAATTTTGTATATGTCTGCTTTGGGACCTATCAAGTAGAATCGGGGTCGGATTTGTGATGGTTCGTTCAACGTGTTACGTAGTGAGGAAATAACTTTTCCACGTGTTTAACTTCAAGTTGTACACAAATGTAGGTGCCTATCTAACTGTAAGTAATACTAGATAGCGTTAGCCTATAATATAGTTGTTGCTTCCAACGCATTCGACGAAACTGTGGGCAACACAAAGAAACCCATCAGAGTAATAGTAAGAACGTGTGATAAAAAAAAAAAAACCTGTCAAAAAACGCGCTTTTCAACATTTCCAAGTTTTTTTTTTTTTGTTTGCAGAATTTTGTAAAGCCGATATGGAGAGAACATTTCTTTTTCCTTATATGTATTTACCTTAACTTTTCTAAATTTTTATTTGATTTCCTCCAGGCAAGAAGATAATAGATGTCGAAGATAGTTTTTATAAATACGATTTTCTTTTCTTTTTAGAGATTTTATTTAGAGAAGTAAACAAAAGAAGCGACGCTGTTATTGATATTTTGTAGGAAGACTAAGAAAAAGTCATTATCCGTCCACCGCAACAAAACATCAATCGCAACTTAACAGTAATCACCTCGAACCTCCTAGGAAATTAGTCTTAGATTATTCGAGTCGTTTGTCGAAGGAATTTTGACTAAACAACATTTCGTTTGTCATTTTATACTGCCGAAAAGAAGTTTTTACATTTGGTTTCAAAAAAAAGGCTTTTATATCGATACCTTCACTGAAAAATTTTGTTTGAGTCTTACAAGGAAAGTTTTTATTTAAATTTTGTCAAAGGCAAGGAATTTCAAAAAGTAATATTTTTCAAAAATTAGGAATTTGTTTTATTAGGTTTGTTAAATTTAGGTACGTAAAAATATACTAATGATTTATTAGTTTAAGTATCAAAAGAAAACAAATGAAATTATAAAAAAATAAAAGTTGCAGTTTGTTAATTTTTGAAGTGATTAGTTCTTTAGGCGCGTTGGGCACTTTTAAGATGGGAGGAAACCAATAAACTCGCAACACTGTAACGAAACCGCGGTTCTCTTTACATGGGAGAATCGCATAAGAGTTCAGTATAGACGAGGCGGATCTACTAAGAGCAGTGTTCTCAGATGAAATGTATGAAAATCTGTTTTTTTCCGAAATAAAAAATATTTTTTTCAAGATTTTTTCAAAACATATGTACACTTTAAATAAAACTATTTTTAACTTAGGTAGACCTCAAAAATCTTGGAATTTGATGAATTTGAGGTAAAAAAGTCTTGTAAAGATATAAATCTTGTAATCTGATTCTACTGGGAATGGTACAAAAACAAATAACGCCACTAAAGAGAGTCGATGGCTGACGAGAGTCACAGTCATAAGAGTATTAAAGTGAAAAGTAAATCGTATTAGTGATGACGAGACCACGGTTGCCAATTGAAAATAAAGTTTGTGTCCAAAATTGGAAATAAAAATGACCAACTGTAGCTATAAATGACCAAAGTAATCTAAGTACGAAATATTTGTAAGCACAGTCGAAAAGAAATACGCCTTAGGTTGCATAAAAATTGAAGTTTTTCATTTCGTAAAAAATGACCAAATGGAATAAAAAAGGACCATGTGACCAAGAGAAAAAATAATGACCAAATTTGGTCACAAATGACCAATGTGCCAACCGTGGATGAGACTCTTCAGTCGTATTCACAAATCTTAGCGAGAAAATTTCAAAATGTGTGGTGGAATTGGGTAGGTGTAGCTGCTAAATAAAAAGATGTTTTTTTGAATAAAATAATTTTTTTGGTAAATTTTCTGACTATTCGAAAAATACTCACGTAATTAATTGTTCAACTATTCACTTCTGTCGGCATTCCCGGAGTGTCTCATGTTTTTTTTTTTATTTGATTGCTCTTAATTTTGCCTTTTTTAAATTTGAAATTGTTTTTTTAATATCTATCAATTTTTGTACTCGTCGTTTACATTTTTTAGTTGGAAAAAAGCAAAATTTTACGATTTTAAATTTCAAAATCAGAACAGGACTAAACAAAAAAAAAAAAACAGAATTTCGTAAAGCAGAAATTTAGTGTGAGAGGACAGAATATTGCAAAGAAGAACTCCGACCGGCTTCCTTTCTACACACGTATCGTTATATGAGCGACCGGTAGCAATCCTTCGCTCCTCTCATGCATGGCATTCGATCAATATACAGACTTTTCTTGCTTTTTCCACAAAACAGTTTAAAAGTGTTCTTTTCATAGGTTTTCAGCCCTCTAGGTAGCTAAAAAACCCACAACTTTAAATTTGTACACATCCAATAAATGATAATCGGGGGATCGTTGTACACATTCGCAATAATTCAAATAAGAACACCCAAAAAGATGCACCGTTGTTTTCGTGTATATTTTTCGATGACCACTGTCAGCCGAGATTCCCATCCGGATACCGACCATTACATCTGCCCTCGAAAGCTAAATAATTAAACATTTCGAACTTGAATTACAATGGAGATTTCACAAAATTTCAGTATACTCTGCCAAAGAAAGGTACCTACCTTATACACAATAACAACATTAATAATAATGATAATTTATTTCAGCGTTTCTCGGACACAAATCACAATGGTCGTTAAATTTATCTTCAAAACAGTTTCTGCGTATTTCCATTTTAAATTCTCCTCCTTTGCCCTTGACTGTGCGTAGTGTGTAAGAACCAATGTCTGGTTGGCGTGCAAAATAAAAACAAACACAATCACTCAATGTAAACATGTAGAAAAATGTTCAACTACCATTTACCAGGAATGACAGAAACATAACCTCCACTAATTACATGTCCTTTTATCACATCTTATCGGCCAGCGGCAGAACAAGAGCTTCTAAATGCACTCGAACTGTGCTAAGAAAATAATAAAAAAAAAAAAAAAACAAGACACCTTACAAAAAACAAAACAACCGAGCTTAAGCTGAAAAAAAACATGCATTAAAAAATCGAAAAGAAAAACATTATTCTTGTATGCACAAGGAACAATGGATAGAAAGCGAAAAATAAAAAAAAATATAAAAATCACTCAAATTGGAGGCCAAGGAAACCGGAAAGCAACCGCAGCAGTGGCAACGAAATTGTCCCTTGCTGATAAGCTGACATAATAAATGCCGACCTTTCGTTTCTCCATTTATTATACGAGCAATTTATGTCGTTTCCTTGTTTAAGGATCAGATAAGCTAGTAAAAAATATTATAATTACCAACCGCCGCAAAACCAGTGTCCTCTAGCAGCCCACTATAGAAAAAAAAAAAAAATAAACATGGCTATCTGTATAAAAGCCACACACATATACAGGATGCTGCTAAGGACCCCTAGGTGGAACACAGTAGATGGACAATAAAGGTAATTCAAAATGAGTGGAGTCAAGCGAATGAACATTCTCTCCTGACATCCATTATTCTCAGTTATGTCATCTCACCCCCGATTAGATCATACTTCATTTTCTTTCCTCATTTTGTTTTTTGCGCCCATTGCCAGCAAAGGACTCACGAACAAATTCGTGGCTAATTATGATAATCAAAAATGGCTGTGGCGGCGAGGGCAGTCCAGTTTATTTGACTGCTACTAGTAGGTACAGTGAGGCTGGAAATTAAGTCAATAGAAAATTGGCCCAAGGAATGTACCAACTTCATTATGAACAATTATTATAGGAAAATAAATTATGCCACTTCCCCAACATTATGTTGCCATATGGGAAACTGAGACTTGGCTTTCCTACTGATTAGCATGGCTAAGCAATAGTAAAAGTCAGTTTTTTTTAGTCTCTCACATATTATAAAACTGTAGGTATAGGGTTTCTTACGTCTGTTAGCGGTCGACTGAAATCGATGAAACCTTCATAAACATTTTTTGGTTACGACTCCCAGTTAGGTGTGCCCACAAATTAGTTCGCGGCAAGAAATCGTTGTAACTTAACTGGTTGACGAATTCTAACTAAGTCTAATTGATAGCTAATAATATTTGTGGAAGCGTTGGCCTTCTAAAGTTTTCTATTTTGTTTGCATTAATTAACAGCCTTGGACTTTGGGACTTGTCAGGTTTAGGGCATAAGGGAAGTCAGGAAAAAAAAGATTTTGTTGAAAAACTCTGACAAACTGTGGGCGAGGCAATGAACAATATAGGTTGCACTATTCGAAGAGTCTTAAGTAGCAATTTAAAAAAAAAGGTGTTCATCGAAATTTCTCCAGTGGTTTTCGCACTATTAGGTAGCATACATAAAATTCCCATGCTTAATCCTTGGTTGCATTTCTGATCAAAATTTACCTCTTTTCCGATTTCACCTAAGTCTTAAAAATAAAATAAAACCTACTGTAGCAAGAAGTTTCTTGAATATTTAAAGCTAGCAAACGATTCATTTTCATTTTTCATTTTAAATTCATTTTTATTTATATTCTTTATTAATCTTATATACTAGAGAAAAACGATTAAATCTAATTTGAAACTAACATTTATCTTATTCTAGCTTACTGGCTCTTAGCGAGCGCTCTAAACTTAACAATATCCTTAAAATTATTGCCTTTCGCTTTAAATTTAACAAACTATAATTTGTTTTGTTTTTTAATTTCCAAGCAACTTTAGAAAACTTGAATTCTTTATTATTTGTTTTATTTAATTACTACTTAAAACTACCTAAGCTACTTAATATAAATTACCTATAATCAGGGTGGTGAGCAATCTCATCGATTGGTCACCATCCTGATCGCGTACAGGGGCGCCTGACAGCCGCCAGCATCATCAGTGCCGCCGAGCCTCGAGCGAGCCCATAAGCGTCGGTCGAGTCTCGGAAGCACTGGTCATGTCTAGCAAACGATTTTGATGTCAAAGTGTGGTTTCCACCTCTCGGGTGCTTGTAGACCATTGGGACAGTTGTATAGAAAGCTTAAAAACTTGATAAGTTTTCCTTGGTTCCACGTCGGCCTAGCATAACATCCACCTTCATCTACCTGCGCCTATATGGTTACTTCTTTACATTTTTCACAATTAGTTTTAACTCTATTATTTGGACGGTTATAAGATGACGTCAAATTAGTATGCTGAACGTTACTGAACAAACAAGTTTGTCAATAATAACTTTTGTTCAATACTGCGTGCAAGTAAGTGTTCTAAATCATAAAATACGGTGTTCATGTTGACACAAGTGCCACGTAACACCTCAAGTAAGTTCTGGCAGCCAATTCCGGCTACAGTTCAAACTTTTACCCAAAAAAGTTCATGTTTCTGACAAATGCGACCATGCGAACTTCTCTACTATTTACATATATGAAATTATGTTTGAAATTTAAATCAATTTTTGGTGATATTCCACTCACTTGCATGCGACTATTGTTGGTCTGCTTTCTCCGTTGACTTTTATTTAAGTCCAAAGTAAGCCTGCCTAGCTAAAATCATAATAATAACTATTCTGAGTTGAAATAACCACTTTCATACGTCCAAGACGAGAACCAATCGTCCACAGGCTTTTACAAAACATTTAGACAGCGTCACTTACTCGTCCATTTGTCGTCCTCGACTGCAGTCGCAAATTTAAGTCCAGCAATGCGTCTGCGACAATGATTTATGGGAGTGGGACATGTGTAATTTTATGGCCATAAATTTGTCTGTTTTTCACCATCGCTCGTCATACCATACAACAACTGTGACAGCCATAAACGCATAGATATCTCTCACAATTGGTCGTCTTGAAAGTCCATATACTTATACGAGGGCGACTTCCGTCCCATCAGCTGGAGGACTTTCCTATTGCCGATTGTGTGGTGTCACTTTATGTCTGTTCCGATGATTGCACGCAAGGGGACATTCATTCTTGATCTTAAATTCTTCCTTCCGCGCTGCCTTAGGTGACTCAAATGGACAAATAAGTTCCTCGTTTTCATCACTGTGTGTGTGTGTGATTGGCGAAGTGGATTTCGTTATAAATCACCATCACCAATGCCAGACTACAGTGGCATAGGGGAAGAGGGCAATACGCAAAGCTCTGAAAGGGACTAAAAGGACTTTTATGGATTGATTTGATAGGTTTTCATCATTGCTATTGATTTATGGATGGATGTGTTCTCTATAATAAATATTTTCTTTCTCCGTGGATTTTTGGTTTCTGCCCCGGCATGCACCCCCGCGAAAAATTCCTTAATTAGGCCTTTTCGAGAAACTTTTGTTTAATTAGATATTATGAATGAACTCTAATTTGGGAAGCCTGTGGTGGTTGAGATTCTATCGGCAAACAGTCGGCGAAGAGGACAATCGCTCATGGCTTACAGTTGAGAGTGTGTGTGCGTGTGTGTCTGGCGCACAAACAAAGTAATTAATATTTGGGGAATTTCAATTAATCAAGCACAAAGTATATTTGATTTAGTGAGACATAGATACTGGCGGCAATGTTTTATATGTATACAGTATTGCTGGGGAACATTTTTATACGCACTAGATTAATGAGAAGGGGGATAGGGAATACTAATTATGCCAGACTGTTGTGAGGGTTATGCTTAGGTGAGGGTTCGCGAGTTACCTTGTTGCCATAAAGCTATTGTAATTTGACTGTGATATTTCATATTAGTGGTGTCTTCAATGTCATTTATTATGAATCTGTTTTGCTGTGTCATGGGCGAAGTTGCAACTTAAGACAAATTAATCATATTCTAAAATATGACGAATTGAATAAAGAATACCTGAGTGTGTTAGCGAGAAATCCACGATACGTAGGGTGCAACGATGAATTAAAAGTGTTTTATTTGCATCAAAAACAATAAGACCATTGAGTTGAATTTCATCAAAAGGTTCTGCTAATGCTTTTAAACACTGAAAGTTATTTTGGAGTTTCAATTAGTTAGGCACCAAATTTATTACATTTTGTATCCACTGTAAGCACATATTTTGGAATGCGGCATTACCTGATGAACGAAAGATTAAGCAAATTGGAAACAGGTCATTCAACATAGCATGAACTGCAACATGAACATTACTAGCAAAGATTTTAGGCTTTTCACAAACAAACGACAATTGCGTAACTGCGATCCTTCTATCCATAGATCGACTTGGATATGGAGGCATGTTCATCGAGGCATAGGTCCGGCCTGGACTATAAAGTCATCAGAAAGAAACGTTTTATAGAAGTCAAATTTAAACATAAATTTAGCAAACTGAGGCCCTAATTATTTCAAAATGCACTTGTGGAAATTTATGTCAGTCTACAAACATTTATCGATGAATAAAGGTAAAAGTGAATATATTCTGTAAGCACGAATGGATATGGATCACCGGTACTTATTGCATAACGTTTCAATGCACATACTCAATTCACAGTCAAACCCACGTACCGTTCTAAAATCAAACGAAGAAGTGCTTTCGTCAATCGATATTTCTGCGGCCAAAAATGCTAATCAATTAGGATAGTCCTGTACCGAGCAACTAAACTAAGTCTGCAAAGCAGACTTTGGAAAGGACTCTTATCACCCCTGGTCCAGCAAAATGGTGCTGTCAAAGTCGGGTGATAAACGCTCTTGGTCATTTTGAGCAAAATATTCGAAATAAACGAGAAATAACTACCTACCACTGGAAAAGCTAAGTCAAATGAAAGATTTCGCTTATTAAAACAATAGAATCACGATAGAATCATCAGATTCACGATCGTATATCAACGCTTCAAGCAGGTTTATTTGTGTATAATCTTACTTCAGCTTTTACAAAGCCCTCCTAAAAAAAACTAATGGCATCAGAGTATTTCATGACTGAAAGCCATTTATTCGTACAGGATAAAATAATTTATGAGGGATCCATAAAAGGATTCAAAGTCAGCCTCTATCATAAACATCATCAACCTAATAAAGCCATGATTTTTCAAATTCCCGCCCCAAAAACATTGTCAGTGAATACCACCCTATCCGTAGATACCTACACACAATACTTATACAGCCGGCTTTCAATGCGAACAAATTCCAACAGGTACATGTATACCGTGTAAGCCCCAGACCAGGACATCGAGAACGAAGACGTACCTATTGTATATTATTTGATCTCGCCTAAGCCCATCTGTCAACGTGTATGCCATCTTATTATCCCTTCACCAGAACACTGGTTTTTTACTCCTATCCATCACTCCATTCTGTATGCTGGTAGAAGTAAAATCCCAGCTGGAAAAAAAGGAAAATGACTTCGGAAGAGGGTCGAATTTTACAAAACATAAATCCATCCATAATCGTTCATTCAAATAAATGGGCAATACTTTCGCACGCCGTTGCTGCCGTTTAGGAAACGGAAAACTTCTTCAGCAGATTAACTCTCTGAAGACAGTTTTGTTAAAAAAAAGTGTACTCCTCGTATACAAATTGTTTTTTATTTACACGTCCTTTAAATATGTTATGCTGGTAAGTAAGTGGGGTCGAAGAAGCCACATAAATAATGTGGCTTGTGCGGCACTGCTACCTGTAAGATCTAGTATAGTTATAAATAATATGACGCTTTACATTTTCGAATAAATTAAACAAATTGGGATTTGGTTTCAGAGTTTGAGCATCCACACTTGTGTACGGCAACGATGTTTCAATTTGAATATATGATTTTTGGCGAGAAAAGAAGTAGAGCAGCTGAAACAGTTTTAGCTCTAAAGTGGACAATTACAATTACAATTATAGGTCAAAAAAATGTAAGGTAAAACCTACAAATTGCATTGATACTTTCTGAAGGGGTCATACTTAGCTTCGCTCTGACATCACATCTGAACGACGTCGACCATCTCTGGGGAACTTTTTCAAAGGTCTGTATAAGAAGACAATACTACTCACACCTTTCTGCTACTGCGCTGCTAGAAAGAAGAATTTAAGCTCCATTTACTTTCAGTGAACGGGCACTAGGGGAACTGGGAAATCAAATCGAAAGTAGAGTCACGTGTCGGCGGTGGTTGTTCCTCAGCACACAAGGTATTGCAGTTGAAGCGAGAATAACCGATTCAATAAGAATAGAAAATGCGACAGGTTGTACCATTGCAAGGACCAATATGCGTCTGGTGTAGAACAGGAACCCAAGAGAACGTTGGTATGGGGCCTGTCGGGCAGTCGAAAAGAGTCGTACAAGTAAGTAAAGGTCTTCCTAGATACCTTTTGAGCGATGCGTTTGCACAGGATTCTTAAGACACAGACCAAAGAAAGAACGCTAAGCCTGGACGCAATGAAATCGGCAATCAGTTTGGAAAAAACCACGCACTACAAAAAGCCATCCAGCTGACTTCTCCATCAACTACTTCAACATCATAATACTTGCGGCTATGTACTGGTAACACTGGAGGTAAATAGTGGCCGGTGATCTTAAAACGTGAATTAAGGAATTGGGGTGAGCGAACATTGCTCGAATTCTTTGTATCATAAGTATGATACAAAACTGTGGAAAGGAGACATAACTTTTATGAGTAATTACCTCCTGCGCTTAAACTAAATGGCTTGGCAGCGAAAAATTGATACACAGGCGACTCAGGGTAGTAACACTGAACTTAGACTAAAATAGGAATAGGAAGCGCAAGTCTGGCCCCACCAGAAAACTTTTAACAAGCCAATATCTGGAGGGGCTTATAAAGGGTGGTTAAGTTTTAAGGGCCGATGTTGATTTTGAATAAAACTCAAATTATTTAGGAAATTATTGTCATTTCTTTTTATTATGATTGATAATATTGGTATGGTTCAATTATGTGTGGAACAAAATATCGGCCAAATGGCTGTCGCGACCTCGGCGGCACACCTCCATCCGATGGTCCAGATTTTCGATGACGCTGAGGCATAATTGAGGTTATATGCCGTTAATGTGCCGAATTATCTCATCCTTTAGCTCTTGAATTGTTGCTGGCTTATCGACGTACACCTTTTCTTTCAAATAACCCCAAAGAAAGAAGTCCAACGGTGTGAAATCGCATGATCGTGGCGGCCAATTAACATCGCCACGACGTGAGATAACACGGCCATTGAATTTCTCCCGCAAAGGAGCCATTGTTTCGTTTGCAAGCGGCACCGTCCTGTTGAAACCACTTATCGTCCACATCCATATCTTCCAATTCGGGACATAAAAAGTTCGTTATCATCTCACGATAGCGAACACCATTCACAGTTACTGCCTGACCGGCCTCATTTTCGAAAAAAATACGGCCCGATGATGCCGCCAGCCCATATATCGCACCAAACAGTCACTCTTTGTGGGTGCATTGGTTTTTCGACAATTACTCTTGGATTATCATTCGCCCAAATGCGGCAATTGAATCCACTGAGGTGAAAATGTGCCGATTAAATTGACCGAAAAAATCACGAAGTGCACGATATGCATTTTGATTTGAACGCCCATTTTCATAATAAGCCTGAATAACTTTAACGTGTTGCTCGATTGTGTATCTTTCCATGGTTCAGTTTGAGTTAGTCTGAAATTGAGAAATGTCAAATGAAATGCAGAAAAAAACTTGACGTTTAGGTGTGGTTCACACTCAACATCGGCCCTTAAAATTTAACCACCCTTTACTTTGTGATACGTTTTACTGTAGATGTAGTAAGGTTTTATAACTTAACTTGAAGCACAACTTGTTTTTTTTAAGTCTGTCATGAAATCTGATTGCACAGTTAATTATTATCTCTGGAAACAGTGATTCCAAGTTGCTTAGTAGGTCGCCGGGCTTACCAACTCCGGACCTATTTTTATGGAGCCATGTAAAGAGCGAGGGGTCCTAAATTCAATCTTAAGGTCTTTTCACTGCGTCACCTCTCGCGAATGTCGGGAGCATAACTGTCATGAAAGAGCTTCTCAAGTAGCCGTTTGGACGCGGCCTTGCCTTCTATTCTACCCGAAAATTAAACTCACACAAAAAGAATGGTTAAGCGAAGCTAGGCCTAAACAACCATTATTGGCCTTTCCTAGAGACGACATCATCAAAAGATTTGATTTCCAAAAGAACTTTGTTACTAAGCTGAGCAATAAAAAGAACTGGAGCAATGAATGCACAATTCACGGACTGAGCAATGACACAACAAAGTGGTACACAGATAGGTCGAGAACTGACGAGGGAACTGGAGCGGGAGTATTTGGGCCTGGAACCAAACATTCTGAATCAATGGGCAAAAGTACCAGCATCTTTCAGGCTGAAATCTATGCCATAGACAGATGTGTCCAAATAAACCTCGACAGAAACAAAGTCAACTGTAATATAGCTATAATGTCAGACAGCCAGGCTGCTACTGCATTCCTACATCATTAAATCCAAACTTGTATGGGAGTGCCTACAAAAACTTAATGAACTTGGTAGGAGAAACAAAATAACCCTCTGCTGGGTGCCTGGCCACTTGGAATAGAGGGGAATGAATTGGCCGACTCCTCAGCAAGAAAGGGAGCATCAGAAACTTTCATAGGTCCTGAACCATTCTGCGGAATAGGGGATCACAACCTCAGAAGAATTTAGGAAACTAGAGAAAGAAAACAGGGCAAGTACCTGGCATAAGACTCAAGGCATGAGGCAGGCCAAGAAACTTCTTGGGCAATACAACCGGAAAAGATTCTAAGCTTGCATCGGCATGAGCAAAAAAAACCTCCTAACGGGGCACTGTAGACTCAAGGAACACCTTTGGAAACTGGGTATATTGAAGAAGGTCTCTGCAGGTTCTACGATGAGAGTTATACATTTAACAGCCCTTTGAAAGCGATAAAGAGCAGTGGAAAAAAAGTTTAAATAAAGGGTGATTTTTTAAGAGGTTTAGAACTTTTTTTAAAAAAAAAACACAAAAAATTCGAAAAAATGAATGAAATATTTATTTGAATCGATAGTTTGAACCTTGCAATTTAATGTTTAAAGATAATTTCATGCAAATGTTGACCGCGGCTGCGTCTCAGGTAGCCCATCCGCTGAGTCCAATTTTGGCATACTCTTTCACACATATCGGCCGGTATCTCACGAATGAATGCATGGATGTTGGCTTCCAGTGCGTCAATCGAAGCGGGCTTGTCCCTATACACATTAGCCTTGACACACCCCCACAAAAAATAATCTAATGGTGTCAAATCGCACGATCTAGGCGGCCAATTGACCGGCCCGAAACGTGAAATTAACTGTTCACCAAACTCGCCTCGCAATTGCGCCATTGTTTCGCGTGCTGTGTGGCATGTGGCACCGTCTTGTTGAAACCACATATCATGCAAGTCAAGAACTTCCATTTCGGGCAAAAAAAAGTTTGTGATCATCGCTCGGTAGCGTTCACCATTGACAGTAACGCTGCGATTCGCATCATCTTTGAAGAAATATGGCCCAATAATGCCGCCGGCCCATAAACCGCACCAAACAGTGGCTTTTTCGGGATGCATTGGTAGCTGTTGCAATGCTTCTGGCTGATCTTCACTCCAAATACGGCAATTTTGCTTATTTACGTACCCATTCAACCAAAAATGAGCCTCATCGCTGAACACAATTTTTCGATAAAAAAGCAGCGATGAACATTTCGAACCGAGCACGAATTTTGATAGTAAAATTCAATAATTTGCAAGCGTTGTTCATTTGTAAGACGATCCATGGTTAAATTGCAAACCAAACTGAAGCTGTTTGACAGTGACACAAGGTACTAAACACACGTCAGCTGTCAAAACCAGTGTTGCCAAAACCAAACCAGCTAAAAAATCACCCTTTACAATGTGCGCTTTTCCGAGAAACAATCTTGAGACCCCATACTTAGTAGGTACCTAGTCCGGATATAGGAAAAATGCATATAAGAACAAATCAAATCACTTCTAAGAAACGCATGTGGAAACAACATGTCACTTTGCTCTTTATATACGTAAGGCGGCCAACTTTTGAAAAAGCTAATGCATGACTTTTAACATTTATTAATTTTATTTTCTGAAATCGTACTTTTCATAATAAGAGTGACATTTTTTTACCAATTCTGGCTTCCGGTTAAGTGTGTCGGAAATCGTTTCACAGCTGCTCATTTTGAAATTCTCATTTCAGCATTGCATTGCATTCATTTGTTTTACGGGCGGGACGGTTGGCCGCCCTGTATATTAGTACGTATTCGCATATGAAAAACAATTTTTTTTTGATTTTAAGAGGTTTTTCTAGAGGTAATTATAGAATACCTTCTGCTAAGTTATCAGCTTAGATCGCCGCTTCTCTAACATGAACAATGAAAAAGCTTGTCTTATATTTTAATGGGGACATTTTAAAATGCAACTATGAAAACCGGAGTCAATTTACCGCAGCAGTTCTCAAATCTTTTCCGAACAATCACCAGTTGGAAAGAAAGTTCCAGATTTATTTTAGAAAAAAAGAGAAAAGCTATATACAAATATAAATTAAATGTAATGCACTTGTTTGACTTTCGCTGAAAGTTATTGTTTATTTTATCCATATTTACTGTCTCATGGTTCTGATTTCGATGGGTACACAGTTTTCGTCCAGTAAACGCACACAGCTGCGGGCTACAAGATGATTTAAGAAATCATTACATGTCAGCCTTTTGGATTCGAAATAAAAAAAATACTGGCACCCGACCATTGGTGAGTGTCTAAAACCATACAAACCATTTTGACGCGATGTCTGCAATAGCACTACTTAGATCATTAAATGAAACGAAACTTTTTTTTTTATTTTTACAAAATGTTTCTTTATTTTGTTTTCTTTTTGTCTCTAATATAATAATATATTTGTTTTTTTTTTTTACAGTTTTTCACATTACTTTTTATGTTTTTTTTTCTCACCTTTCAATAATAATAATATCAATAATAATCTCTCTTTGATTTCATACTATAATTTCTATGTTTTTTTCTTTTACTTTATTTATCATTATCCACAATTTTGTTTTTGGTTTTTCGTTTTTTTGGTAAATTCTACAAAAATTGCAGGTTATACAGTCAAAATATTTTTTTTATTTCTTTTGTTTAACCATTTTTTTCTTTGCATTTAAATAACTTACATTTTGAATATTTTGTTTTTTTTTTTTTTTTTTGATGTTGTTATCTTGTTTTAATTTGCATTTAAATCATTTATTTATAATTATAATATTTCTGTTTTCTGTCTTGTTCTTTGGGATTTGCTTTTTTGTTTTTTGTTTTTGTATCTGAAACTATTCTGTTTTGTTTGCTTTTGATTACAGTTAATATACATAGGTAGGTATACTATGTATAATAATTATGGGTCTGTCGGGTTTAGTTAGGGTTGGTTTTCATTAGTTTAATCTATGTATCTGCATGTATGTATTTTTATAATCATATGTGTAGGTAATTTTGGTTTCATGATTCTAAATAATAATGCTTTAATTTATGTTTATTTCTTTTGAACATTTATTTATTTTTTTTTTTTATTTTTTTATTTTCACATCGGCATTTTAAGTTTTAATGTTTCCTCTTTTGATTTTTGTTTTAAATATATATATTTTTTGTTTTGTTTTCTTCCATATATATGTGTATATATATATATAGTATTCATGAGTGTATAATAAGTTAGTAATACTTTTTTCATGATTTGTATTATTTGTTTGCATTCAACCAAACCGAGTTACATCAGTGGTAAATTGACTAATTCTTTTTTTTATAAATATATTTAATTTTTTTTTTCATTAATTTTGTATATGTGCACCTATAGCTTTTCTTTATAGGTTTTTGGTTTATATAAACTAAACAACATTTTTTTACCCACTAAATATGGCAATTTGCCATAGTGACAATTTTTTTTTTTTGTATTTGTTTTACATATTTATTACATATACATTTATATATACTACATAAATATTTATATTTATTTTTTCACATTAGTGTCTCATGTTATTATGCAACATATTCGGTATTCCTTATGATTAGAATTACTAACTTTGAATATAATTGTTCATAGTCCTATAATACACGTTATACTGCGTGTGTGTTTGTGTGAGTGTGTGTTTAGTTTTGTGTGCGTTGTCTCTAACGTAGTCAACAACAACAAATGAAAATATAAACGTATAAAACATAGAAAATCTTACAAAAGTAAACAAACCCAATGCCTAGGACAGAGAATCGATCCGCGACGGCTTTTCTAGTAGGTAGTTGCTTACATTTCTTTGAGGGCCCGATCTCTGTTTTAATTGAGCTTTTCTGCATTGCCAGGCTGTGCTATTTGCATTTGAATGCGAGATAATTAGGTCGAAAAGGGGCCCTAATCACTGCCTTCTAATTAAATGTATAATTTCCTTATTTCACTGTTTTTGCGTTTTCGTTTTCGTTTTCTCTACAGACGATGCCTGTGTATAATTTTTTTTTTTAATGCAGCTTACCTTTGGACTATGCCTGAGAAAATGTGCTTATGAATAATTGTGTGCGTCCTTTAATTTCACCATTGCCAGCGTGCTGTGTAGGTAAGTAAAGTAAGTCGGCAAAGAAATTCTACCACCCCACCACCATGTTTTCTGCACCAAAGTCGATGTACATTTTTACAAAGCTAATCGAGATGCTTGCAATGGAATGAGGTTGGCGCACAGGATAACTGGGCGGCAGAGTAGTAGTAAAATTCCCCATTGAATTGAGCTTAATAAATGTTGTATATTTATGAAAAGGTTTCTTCTCTCTGGATGTGAAAATAAATTTTCATTAGAGCGTGACGCCAGCCAGGACTATGGATAAATTTTTATTTACTCTTGCTGAAAGGGATGTATGTTGTATATCCTTTGTTTATGGCGCAGAGTGAGCAACAGCGTGACTTAGTGTAGTAGTAAACTACTAAATAAATTAGTCCTTCACATTTCTTTTGGGTCTTCTTTTTGTGCATTTGGATGTGAGTTCATTTGCTGCTGTTTGAGACTTTATCCCAATTCATCCTTTATGGTCTTTGCTGTACGGAACAATATCTGTTTGTATATTTGTCTTGTTGTCGACTCTGAATAAAATACAGAGAATATTCATGTTTATAGTACATTATCAATCTTTATGAGATGGGCCAACAGTTGGTGTGTATCTCCACTGAGTTTTAGGGTAGCTAATCAAATGGCGTTAATAGACAAATTTGCCTACCCGATGTAGGTTTTGAAGTCGTTTTAAGGGTGATATAACATTTTATGTCGATATTATTCAAATTAGAATTGGAAAAATTCGGCTCTTTGCGAATGTCATTTGAAGTCACATTTTCAAAGGCAAAATGCACTACTCCGCATTTCTGTGCTACCTACAAATGTTCATCAGAATTTTGCAAAATTATTTTAATGTTTGTAGATACAAATATCTTAAGACCCACAGGGTGCGAACAACGCATATAGAGCTGCCAGGCTCAAATTCTAGCGAATGCTGTCGACCTCGACAGTGGTGCCTGCCTTTTATTTTGTTACTTAATGTTTAGTTTTTTAGTCATACCGATTATTGCATTGCTAAAATTCGATTTTTATGAAGGATGGACCAAATGGAATCCGAATTCAGAGCCGAATTTGGCCCATTCAGGTGTACATAGTTGCAAATACAATAAACGACAATTCGAATAGAGTAGTTGTTTTGGCCGATAAAATCTAACTCATTTTAGATGTGCGTGATTTTTGTTTGATACAGTTCCTTCCACACAGTAGGGCCACTTAATAAGTGACGTATTCAAAACATTACAAAGCTAAATCAGCGTTACAATACTCGAAAAAAAAAAACTTATTCTAACCCCTTTACTAGATTAAAGCAACTCTTCATACGACCAAAATCTAGTCAAAAGCAAGTAGCAAACCAATAGCAACTCCGTCGGAGCTCCTCCCCTCTCTATCCCATCAATCACCTCGAAACTATCTCATTTCAAAACAAACTAACAAAACCATTGAAAACAATGTGCAAATAAAACATGTGATTTGTCATATTACTCGGTAGTTGAATCTCGGGTTCTCCACTATAAAAACTCTATTACTCTTTGTTTTCCTCATAATTTTCGTTTTTTTTTAGTATTCTACTTTGAAAAATTTTTCTTCTGATATGTAGCGCAAACATCAACAAATAAACATAACGTAGAAGTATCCTTATATATCATTTAGTTAATTTTGTTTTTATTTCTTTGGTCATCTTTAATATTCTCTCGTTTGCAATAATAACTAACTTGCCCTTGTGTATGTGAATTTCTTTTTTAGTTTCCGTTTTGGTACTTTAAACATATAAACTAAATATTTCGCTTAATACTTCCTACTAAATTAATCCTTTTTTGTTTTTTTTTGTTTTTTTTTTTATGCTTAATAACACCATTATTTTATGTTCTTATTTATCCATTACAATATATGCTCATCTACTAACTTTTGTGTATTTTTTGTTTTGTTTATTACCTCTACATTGCATATATGGATGCAAAACACATATCAAACTAAGTGTGTACTCCAATTATTATTTATTTATTTATGTATGTTTTTTCATTATTTTTTTTGTTTGTCTAAAAGTTACTGCCTTCTTGTGTGATTACATATATAGTTATCTAGAAACTAGCTACATACATACATACTTAACTACTTACATTTCTATATTCTGTTATTATGTTTTCTTTTATATATATAATATATATGTTTGTTTTCCTTTTATCATTTTCTATGTTTCTGCTTCACTTTTCCTTGACAAAAAGCCTTAAACGAAAACAGATTGAAAAATAAGTAAAAATTATAGATAAAAAATTATTCAAAGAAAAAACCATATACAAAAGTAAACAGCTTCAATTGCATCTCGTTTCTTAGGTCAATGTTCAATAAAAATAGTGTTCTTAAGAGTTATGTGGTTTATGCGTACATATAAATATTTTTGTTTTTTGTTTTACTTTCAATTACTTCTAATATTTATTTACCATTTTATATATTTTTTGTTTTATTATTTACCTACCACAAGAGTGTATTATTCGATGGAAATTTGATTGTTATGAACAATTTTTAATTTTTTGGTTTTTCTATATTGCATTAATTTTGTGTTGTTGTAGCATTTAAATTGCGTTTATTTTTTGTATTGAATAATCCTTTCACTTTATTAGAACTAATTGTTTTTGTATGCATAATATATATATAAATGTTACTTGTTTTCTTTTGTAGAACAATAAGTAGATATATGTAAATCAATTTATTTCTATTTTATCTGTTTTTCTGTTGAGAATACCTAAACAAACTAAACTAACAAATTTGCTGCTAACCATTCATCTTCTGGTAACTGAAATAATACGAAAAAGAATAATAACACCATGTCATAGAACGAAACATTTTCTATTTCATTATTTTGTAGTTTAATTGAGTTTTATTTAATTTTTGTTTGTTTGTTTGTTTATAAGTTTATTTGCTATACACAATAATGAAAAGAAATAAAAAAATAACAAAAGAATAAACGAATTGATTAAGAGGTGTGTCAGAGAAGCGATTCAAAGATATTCATATTACAAAGAAGTGGAAAAAATACCAAAATCCCGAAACAAATAAAATAAATGTACAAATATTCAGCCTTTTGAGGTGGAGAAAGTGAAGTAAAACAAAACATAATCAAAAGTATCTCATTTCTAAGCAGGTATTTACAGTGTGTACAGTTGAAATAAAAATTAAATGTTTTTTTTTACAAAATTAACATAGACAAGTTGAGGTGGTACCAAGCATCCTAATTACATCTTTTCGGACAGTGGACAGTGGACATTTACCAATTTCTGTTATTTGTATAAATTGCTGTCCGATTTGAATTTTATTAAATGAAGAATCTTGTGAATAATTAGGCTGTAGTCTATTTGGCCAGAGAAATTTAAATTAGCAGCATCTAAATTCTCTTCTACTTTACTTGTTGTGGAATACTCAAAATTGACGGATGAAAAGCCACGACAAGTATGCTCTTGGATAATATTCAACTGTACTATTTCAGACAGTTTTCATAGTCCTACTGGGATCAAGAAGTCTACCTTGTGGTACTTCGGATTTAATTTTTTAGTAACATATGTAATCCTTAACTGAGTAAAAAAAACTTTGAAAATTAATTAGCACACAATTTTTAATTGCACTCGAAAGGGAAAGTTGATTTTATAGAGAGATACCTTACTAGAAGATTTTATTAGAATGGAAAATGGAAAACTGACTTTTTCCAATTTTTTAAAAACGTTTACAAAGCTAAATCAGACATTGTAAAAAAAAACTTTTACGTCCCATCCAAGGTCCCAATATTCGTTTTCAGAGTCATAAGAGAAACTGGACTTTTTTAAGTGAGGTAGATATTCGTTCCAGGACTGTGTTAGAATGAAAGAAAAAATGAAGGCGACTTCTTTCTTTACTTTGTCTCTGTGTTTCTTCTTCAAAATTTGTATTCCATCAACGTAGTTATGTCGTTGTACAAAAAAAAAAAAAATCAATTCATCCACCTCGATATTGATGTTCCACTTCAACAGAACAAAGAATGAAAACTAAAGAATTAACGAACGAAATCAAAGAGACCAAATAAAAAAGTAGGAACTGTGCGAAGAGTGACTTTATCTTATGGTTGTGTTCATACAAGATTTTCTATGTACTGTACCTCATTTTTTCATCTAATAATAAATGTACTTTTGAACCTTGGAAAATGAGTGTGTGTGTTTCTTCAAATAGAGTAGTTCGCAAAGCAGAGGAATGTGCTTAGAAAACACTTTAGAACATTAGTAAATTTGTAGTTTTATTTTTTTTTACACTTGATAACAATTTATTATTATTATTTTTTTATTTTTTTATTTAATTAGCGCATATAAAAAATGTTGAGTGATTAGTTGTAGGCACTAGTGCTATGTTCTTTTAGTTTTCCCTCATGTATTTAAGTTATTGGTATATCATTGGAAATGAAAACAAAGTTGCATTTGAAAGATAGATAGAGAGAGACAGAGAGAGATAGAGAGAATACGAGAGAGAGCGGAAAGAAACCCAAACATGGAAAGGTACTTTTTACAGCATTGAAATAGTGAAAAATAAAAGAAAAATCTTTAAAAAAAAAAAACAAGCAGTGTTCGAAAACTAAAAACAAACTTTCTTTTTGTACAAAAACTAAAATAAAAATCTTTAAAATTTTAACAATTTCTTATAGTTTTTGTTGCTTATAATAAAAATATCCATTTGGTTTCGATTGGTTTTTTTTGTTGCTTTTCTTTACGTTTACGTACATTGAACAGTGACTAATAATAATTTTAATAATAGTGTTCAAGTATATATCAACTTAATTTTAAATTAAGCTCAATAATGCGCAAAATAACAAAAATAAATAAATGGAAATAATGATTCTTTATAATTTTTTTTTGCTGATAATTGATGTTTTTAATGTTAATGTAAACTTTTGTATTTTTAAATAACTTTTTTTTATACACCTCACATTCTTTACTGTGCCTGCAAAAGTAAAGGATAAACCTTAAAAAATAATATGGGTGTTAGTAGATTGGAAAAAAGTAAGTAAAAAAAAAAAAAACACTTAGAGTTAAAAAAAATTAATAAATAAATTACTCAAAGAACAAATGATTTAAACAAACTTGTAGTAATTTTATTATGCAGATATATTTATGTATAAATGTTTTTCCATTTTTTTTTTTTCTTTAATTATCAATGCTAAAATTACTTGGTAATGACAAAAGCGAAATCTTAGTGAATTTGATGTAAAAAAAACAAACAAAGAGAAGAGGAAGAAAAACGTTTGAATATGAGAAGAAATTAATTTCAAAATGTATATTATGCTGAGTTGAAAGAAAACTTTTTTATTTTTAAAATTGTTTATAAGCTATATTTTGTATAAATATTTTATATATATTTTTTTTTTACTATTGATTTAGTTTTTATTTTCACAGACATTACGCAGGCATGCAGATTTATTATTTAAATATGAATTGCATACAAAATTACTAGGTATTGCATAAGGATTGTACAATGGACGAGTATGGTTCGTGTAATTATTGCTTTTACATACCTGTGGGCTTACTTGAAACTGTTGAATGGGATAAGCGACCACCCCCGTTGCTTGTGGAATTGCGCCTCCAGCCACCCCCGTCGCCAATTGTTGTGCTGGCGATATTTGTGCTTGAGTTGCAACCCCTTGCCATGTGGCGGCTGGTATCTGAACACCCATGCTGGAAAGTAGAGAAAAAAAAAAAACAAACAGAAAACAATACCGGTGAGTATAAACGCGTTTGTTAACCTTTGATCAATATACAATGCACGCACTTTAATTATTTCAACGTATATGAAATACAATATGTACGTGCAGCATGCTGTGCGTTAATTAAGAACACTGACGTGCTGTATAGTTCCGTGCGTAAAAAAGCTTGTCAAATGACTGACACATATGTGATGCAAAATAAAAGGAATTTTTTTTTTCAGAAACATAAGAGGTGTGCCAGTGCCAGCTGCCAGCCAGGCAACTGCTGGGAAGGAACTGCACCAAGGGTGGAGTTTCTCCTTGTTTAAAGTTAAGCGGCAAAGAGGTGACTGACAATTTTATGCATCCTGATGTAATGGCAGGCTAATTATGAAAATTTTACATGCTGTAGGTATACAAAAACAACAAAAACTCAATTAAACGCCTTATCTACACGCTTGGTGGCATATTTAAAAGCGAAGAGCTCGCTGAAGAGGGCACTTTTTTCATTTCGCACGATTACCACTTAATTACAATGAAGTGAGAGACTGCGTTGGCAGTTCATAGGAGGTTGGGTTTCCTCTTTTCATACGTCGATAAGTTGCTTAATTTGTGCGAAAAAATTGTGCGATAAATTGTCTGCTCTTTGGTCACTAATTTGCAGGTTTACTATGGTTAAATTGCATTTTGATGCAAATTGAATTGATACTATTCATACAAAAATCATTTTGAATCAAACTACTACCTTTTTGAAACTATAGTGATTCTAAGACTTTCTACAAGGACCGGAATCCGCCGCATTCATTTTTCCAAAGTAAACTAATGAAATGGGAACAAACGCTTACAGGGATCTGACTTTGAGCTGCATACGCTTTGGTTAAATACGAGACACGTATACCTTGTGTGTCCGCTTGAAGCAATATCCCGGTGGCTCACGACGAGTCCTATCGCAGAAAAAACTAGCGCAGAAGACCAGTGGCAAAGCAGCTAGGAAGCCATCGTAAACGCCGCGACTTATATGCTGGGTTTCACACGACCACCCCCACGACACCCTTGGTTTGACGAACAGTGTCGGCTAGCAAACGCAGCAAAACAAGAGACGTATTAAGCGGCGCTACATAAGAAGACTAGAGCTGCTCGGGAGCTCTACGAGCAAAGGAGATGAGAAGAACATCGGCTTCTCAGGGGAAAAAAGAAAGAGCACAAGAAGCGCCCGGTCGAAGAAATCGAGAGATATTACTCGAGGAACAATGTACACAAGTCTTACCAAAAGGTAAAGAGAACGTGCCAGGGCAACAAATCCCGTACAGAAACCTTTAGAGATGACGAGGAAAACCTTATAGTAGAATCGCAGTCGGTGCGTGGAATATGGAAAAACTATTTCTGCGGACTGTATAACGGCGTCGAAGACCAGCATACCGCTGGCAGGCAGAACCCACCATTCAATATCGACGATGATAGCCAAAATTTCCGTCTACCTGGATAGCAATATCCAAGCTGGGCCAGACGGCCTGCCCGCCTTTAGGGCAGCTGGAAATGACTGATGACGCAAAGAATTGTATATCACCAATTGCAAAATTTTGAGTTGCAATTCACGAATTATATATTTTTCCCAAATTACAACGGTTTTCTCTTGAATTGATACAAAAATTCGTTATTTGATATTAAAAATGGAGAAGAATATCAAATTGTGATTGTTGTATTTTACGATAAGAAGTATTAATTCGAGCTTATTTTATTTGTACTGATTTGCGACATTGTTAGGCTCAATTTACCACATCAATAGGTCAATTTGTCAAACACCACTTTACAATCCATAATTGCAAAAAATATTTGGTGATTTACCACCAAAATTCAATGATGAATCAATAAAACCTTATAATAATTTAAAACAAGTAAATTGAAAATGCAAATTGACGTAGAGAAGTCGTAAATTGCAAAATATTTTTTGTAATTCCCATGGAACTAACTAGCATGTCCATAATCAATGTATCGAAATCCTTTTAAATTCTTTTTTTTTTATGGATGGATATGTATAGGTATGTGGTGTTGCTGGACAGCTGCAATCATGGGCTGGGCTGAGACAGGCAGTCGGTATTCAGTCCTTGCTTGAAGCAGTCGGGTGGGAGTTGTTACAGTATAACTCAGTGATAGTGAGTGTACTAACCAACGGATTAAAAAACATCCTGGCATATAATCTTGTAAGTACTGAAGCAGGTATAGGTATAAATCTGAATTTTTTTCCGCATCATTAATTTTAGATTAGGTAATGCTCGTATTCACTATTCACTTTTCACTTTTCACTCTAAATTTTAGTAGTGGCTATATTTTCCAAACAAATTTTCCAAGAGCTTTCTTAAATTTAAAGTCGAGACATAAATTGGTTTTTAGTACGGCGTATAGTTTACAAGTTAGCGGTAGATATTCGTAGACATATTTGCGGTTTTTAAAATCAATTTCTTTAAAGAAACTATTTCTTCTTAAAGCTAGTATGAAAAAAAAGGCAATTATTTCCCTCTCATCCAAACACTTGTCCTAACTTTGGCAACTCTGAAGCTAACTACGAGTACAACCAATCATCATTATAGCATTTTCTCTTTTAGTTTTATAGTAGTCGGGACATTTAGTGCCCTGAATCATGAGCAGTGACAATATAAATGGAGCACCCAATGTCTTCATACTTTAAGTTGAAAAATCATCGCCGTGGGCTGTGACTGCGACTTAGTCGGGAAAAACTTTTCTGAAGGTACATAGAGCGACTAAGTTGAATTTCACCCGCATCAACTCGTACACTCCTGAAAACGGTGCCCAGAATTAAGCAAATAATGCCAGCCACTTAATGCCATCTTTTAAGGACCAACTTTTTAACGCGCTGGCTGTCCATATATTAAATCGAAAAGCTTACCTATCAGTCATGCTCAACCTTTTGACTTCAGATGCAATATTATCCAAACTAGACTAGTGTAATTGAATTCCACTCCATGGAGTATAATTTTCTCTCGACTTTTCGTCATCCCAATGACGGAGAATGGAGCCCCGCCCTCCTACAGCTCATACTCGTCGTAAATACAATTTTATTTCGTTCTCCCCATATCAAACTTAAAACATCGAGTGGCAAAATAGAGTTTTATCAAAAGCGTCAAAGACTCGACTACGACCACTAGCTCTCCGATGAATTGCAAAATAAAATAAAACAGAAAAAAAAAAACAATAAAAAAAACTCAAGTTCCATGTTGAAAACAGGAAAAATCTAACAGCAAACATGCACCGAGCATGAAATTTCAAAGCCAAATTAAAAATAGAGCATACAGTTTGTCCGTAGGAGGAAAGAACAAGCAACTACACGTATAGATGTAGATGTTTATACATACCCCATGTATCCCTGCTGGTATCCGCCGTATTGACCAAAATGATATCCTTGGATTCCTTGCAAAAATTGATTTTGTACCGATGCAGCCGTTGGCGTGACCGCAGCCGTTGCCGATGATGCTGGATACGTTGGTGTTGGTGAATACCAGCAACCGGCCAATTGCTGGCCGTATGCAGCAGCGGCCGCCGCCGCCGCAGCACCAACACCATACGGGAATCCGGTTTGATTTAATGCCTGACTGGTAATTGTCTGGGCATTATTCGGATCGCCGCTCTCCTTGCCCCACGAACACTTCACTGGCTGACCATTTATTTCGGTATTGTGCACACCGACAATTGCATGAGTGGCGGCTTCCTTTGTCGAGAATCTATATGTCCATACACCCCCGGGATATAATACAGAAGCCCGTCATAGTTGAGGGTGGTTTCCAGCCCGGCAGTGTTGACATAGACACAAAAGCGTTTTTCGTATAGATGTGTGGGTGTGTTTTTTTTTTTTTTAATAAATTGAATCATACATCAAAGTTAGAGGGTGGTTTTTGAAGTAGACAATATGATTTGTATAGTCGAACTTACCGTACAAAAGCGTATCCCTTGTCCTTGAAGACTCGAATCTCCTGTATCGAACCGTATGGCGAGAATGTCTTCTGAAGGATCTCCTCGGTGAGGGCAGTCAGAGCACTGTTGACACCGCCACAATAGACTGTACAGTTCGATGGACTGCTCTGGTTGTAGACCTCGTCGAATGTCAATGGCTTGATGTTTTCTAAAAATGAACAGACAAAACTCGCACGTTCACTTTAAGCTGTCAAATCTTATAACACTTTGCATAGGGAGTAGTGAGTAGATTTAGAAACACATTAGGACGAAATATTCTTAAGTAGATAATGAATTGGAACAGTTATATGGTTAGTATTGGCGTTTAGCTAATTAATTTGATTTTATGTTTTCGGTCTTGCGATAAAGTTCTGCTTTTATTACACAAATAAAAATATAACAAACAGAATTAAAAAAAAAAAAAAAAAACACGAATAAAAGTAGGAGTTCCTTATGTCAGTGTTATCCTTCGCGTGTTGGTTTGCGGACGGGTAATTTTCGGGTGAACTATTAAATATGTGGCAGGTAGATTTTTTCAGTCTTGGGAGAGTGCAAAAAGCATTATTGAGGGGAAACATGCAACAGGGTTTTTCAATCCATTCGAATGTGATGGAAGTTTGCGGCCTTAATTGAAAAGAGAAAGACCGAGTGTGCATACATATTTTATTCACTACATAGATATTTTTAAATTACATGGTGCAACATGCAAGGATATTGTAGAGACTGCAGATAAATTAACAGAAGCAAAAGGAAGAGAGAACAACAAAAATGGAAAAACCTGAGCCGGGTAATTATGGGTTGGAAAATACAGAACACAATTTCCTGCATGTTAGCAGCTAAAGGATATACGTGACCGAACTTAGGTATGGTGGTCGCGATTGTCACAGGGCCTAGCTGTATAATTTTCTTTCACAGGTATCGTACATAGATCTGTGCTTGCGGTGGGGCACAAATTAATGATTTTCAGCGATTGCTTTAAGTTATCGCCTTTTGTATCAAAAGTAGCTCTTTAGGATTATGGAGCGAATATTACACTCTGGAGAGCTCCTCAACTGGAGGCGGAAGTCTCATCTTCAAAATGCACTATCTAAAGAAGTTATGGAGGAACACCAAGCTCATAATCTGATCAATTTTATTAACCGTCAAAGGGGAACAGAGCCTTGCACCTGTTTGACGGAAAACATAGTTCTAGCATTGGACAAGTTTAACACATACTTTCCAGCGACGATGTGAGGTTTGCCGCCATCGGCTTAAAATACAGAATTTCACATTTTTATAATCTATTATCCTTGAACCATTGATGTTTTGATTTTGTACGTACTCGTACACATTCATAGCAGATTTTAAAGAAATGAATTAACTATCTATCTATCTATCTATCTATCTTACTCTAGACTTTATCATATTCTACATTTAGTAAAAGTTGCCTGCAATGTTGCTAGGTACCAAAGTACGTGTGATGTGTTAAAGCAAATGGACGCAAACAACTCGCACCGATCAACAATTGGTATTCCTTGGTAAAAAAGTGGGTTCTCGAGACGAGATTTTATTTCAAAATTTGCTTGCAAACTTGGGTATTTGCACGGTAACTGACTTTGCGAACCGAAAGAGAACTTTGACATTGAACAACGCTCCACAAACAAATGCACACCGTTGTCTCGTTTTACTGCGATCGACATTACTGCCTACCTACTTGAACGTGGAACTAAGTTCGTTTATATGTCTTGCTTGCCGACATCAGCATCTTCAGCTGGTCATGATTCAAGGCGTCAAGCAATAGAATTCGTCGCATATGTCCGTTTCGTTAGCGTTTTCAACCGTCAGATGGTATCGAATTGTCACTAAGATCCGGGAGCGTGTCGCGAGTACCAAGATTTCCATTTCGCCGTCGACATTTGAAATATTTATATCTTTAATAACGATACCAACAAGCTCCTTTAATTCCACGTACCTCACTGAGGGTGGCGCTGCTGTCAGAAATTTAGAAAAATTCCGAAAAAATGACCTCCTGCGCCGGCGAAATAAAGGACAAACGATGTTTGACGTAGAAAGCCCATGACGAGGCAGCAGCAAAGTCACACTCACTCTCCGAAAATTAAACACCACCCACACTGAACATACACACGAAGAGCTACGAGCTTGACAAGCCATCCTCTTTTACGGCTTTAGTGTTCCGCTTAATGACATCCTCTCGACGACCATCTCTGAAGGGAGAAGTTATTCCTTTTTGTCAGTACAACTACACACAATGAACCGCTTGTGCCATTTTTGTCAAACAGCCCATTTGGAAATCGCAAAATAAAAATATTTGGGTCCAAAATTTAATGGGCTCTCTCACTTGTACGCCCATTTGGTTGCCATTCTTGTTCCCTTTGTATATCCCACAGCTGATTGTCGTTTCATGCTGGCAAAAATGACAAAAATCTCATGCTAAGTTTATGATGTTCACACAGAGTAAACCGTTTTGCCTGCGATATATGTGTGAGCGGGGGAAGGTCGGATTATGGTGGTGACTTTTTTACGATTGTACACCCCTCGCAACCATCCAGTACCATTGGAAATGGGCAATAATTTGACATGTTGAATAGAATTACGACTGCTGAGGCCCCATGCAAATCCTTGGAAGGACATTCAACCCAAAAAAATAACGGGACACAGCCCAGACTATAAAAGAATATAAATCATTTGTCAGCGGGTGGGGGTGGGTGTTAAAGTTACTCCGCTTTTCTTTTTTGTTTCGCATAACTTTTTGTTTCGTTTTTTTTTTTCGTCCTTTTGTGATGACTCCGTGATAAAGTGTCAAGGTTTGGAATGTTTTGCTACTTGTGTTGAACGGACGTTTCAAGTATTATTGATGGAAATAGTGTGTGTGTGTGTGTGTGTGTGCGTGATCGAAGCGAGTAAAAATTATGAAAAAGAAAAGGCTAACAAGAACAAGGAGCGAAACATGCAAAGCGTAGACAAGTAATAAGAAACGAATAAAAACTTGAATGGTGAATGATTTAATTTATAGTTTGTAGTAAAAATATGGAAATAAAGGAAAGTAAATGAACAATAAAATAAAAACGTCTAAGAAAGTATGTATAAATAAAAATAAAACAAAAGAAGTTTATACCCGTTGGGGAGCACAGTTTTTGACCCTAATAAAATGGTGGATAAAGTTTTTGCATATATTTATTGCCATCATTTGGCAAGTCTTTAAAGGGAGGTGTTTATATGACGGTTGGGGATAGGTGCCTATAAACGTTGGATCTGAGAATGGGGGCGATATTCAGAGCGGATTTTGGGTTTGCCAGCAAAGTGTAAAAAGCAAACATATTGTCGGAATAAAAGAAGGGACTTGTCATCCGATTGATGGATCGGCGGAAAATTTATTGTGGTTCTTTTGTTTCGGGCAACAGCGTGTTAAGCTTTTCCATACCACTTGCCTGTTGAAAATGCAAAATCCTTCACTTTCATGAAATTTTCACGAACTCTATTGGCATAATGTTGTGTACTTTATAGGAAGCGGAAGTGCTGAATATCGTCAACTCAAAAGATAAGCTCTCATAGGTTTAAATAGGTTATAAAAGGAAACTTGAACCAGAGATTTGAGTTAAATAATTGCCAGGGCAGATTTTATTATTTTCGCAAAATACGCCTGCCTATAGTTTATCCGATGCGAAGAGGAGCTGCTCCAGAAACAATATTCCATTATCAAGGCGCAACAAAATCCGAACAACGATTTGGTAACATCAGTCCCTTTATCATCGCCTAAAATATGCTGTTAGTCTTACTCTATGAATGCCTGAAGCCATTTGGTTTGGGTCCAGAAAGACAAATCCGAGTTTGCAGATCTGGAAGAAGTCTCAAAAACTCCAAGCCGGTATCTACACAAGCGTTTGTAGAACGGAGTAACATAGAGCTGTCTTCCCGCATAAAGAAATACCAGACTTTTGTTAGAATCGTCTGAAGAAAAGTATTACCAATCTGCCAATTAATTATAGCAGATTGTGATTAAAGATTCCAAGATAGGACTTGTTACTAACAAAAGGATAGAAAGTTCCAGTTCCAGTTCCAGTTCTACTAAGACATGGAAACGAGGAGTCTAAATTTAGAAAAAAATAATCCGAAACTCTAGCTTTAAGATTCTATTTCTAGATATCGAACTTAGTTGAATGGTGAGCTTTTCAGACTGCACATATTAGGGTGCTTTGGCCTGGCCATCCTTCCGAGAGAGAGAATCTTATAGTACTATTTGAAGTAAATGTCAGACACTGTCTGATTTACTTAATCGAGGCTTTCTAGGCAGAGTAAGTCAGCTTAGGGTCAGAAATTATGTATGCGCCCTTAGGTGCATCGACACAAAGCTATACTTCTTCCTGTTGATGTCTTCAGGACACAAGTCACCTATAAGCAACTTTAAGACTCAGAGAATCTTCTAAATAGACCAACTAAAGGGTGGGAAGCTTATTCATTTTCTTAGTCCTTTCTCGATTATTTTTTCTACTTCGAGGTGTCCAATGATTTCACAGATTGGGACGTGATACGGCCCCACCCATACCTCGTTTTGAAAAATGTATACGGGACTCAAAACAGGGCAAGGTTATTTTGTGGCACTCAGGAGCTATAAAGTTGAAATAATTGGAACGTTGACGTGTATTGTCTGACCAATGCGCGCTTTGCGAAATGTGACCGAGATTGATTAGAGAATTTCCACATATTAGAGGTGAAATTTGTGTTTCTGAAACGTATGCGCTTTGCAAAAAATGTCCAAGCTATAAAAGAGATGCATCTTAATTTTCACAGATTTTTGCCAGAAGAAGAGCACTATAGAGGATGCTACAACAAATATTGCCCCCAACTAAAAGAACCGTCATCGTCCCCAAGATTGAGGAAAATTAAATAAATGAATATAGATGCCGCCACAGATTGATATAGGATTTCAGTCCCAGCTTCTCACAAATATTCTTTTTAGTACATAATATTTCTTGTATGTCATGTTTGAATACGCTCTCAGCACTATCCACCAAAACGCCTACCGGAACTTTGTTTACGTACACAAATGTTAAAAATTGAACTTAATAAAAAATCTCAACTATTGCAAAGAAATAAAAAATTACAAAATGAATTATTACTCATATAAGAAAAAATGAAAAATTATATTTAAGAAAAAAACTGAAATAAATAATAAAATTAAATTCACCTTTCAACTGAAGTACAGTCCAGATTTTTATTTCTACAAAAATGTAAACAAAAAATGTCCTGTTTGTTGCTCGCCAACCACGAACTAAACTGTTTTACTATCTTGAAAATTATAAAATCACGAAATACTTTAATTAAATGACTGCCTAAATGGTTTTGGTGTCTTTTTCTTTTTCTATTAAAAAAAAAGAACCAACCTACTCTACTGTTCTATTACTATACTTACGATCACCTTTACTAGCAGGAGGTTTGCGTGTAGCCCAGTTCGTTCGAATTGACCGCGATCCCAACCATTGACCATTCATTGCGGTGATAGCGCTTTCAGCTTCCTGAAAGTAAAAAAAAAAAACAAAACCCATCAGATCAGAATCCCAGGGGCAATCTTTTTGTGTTAACTTACTGTTTTCTTGACGAACGAAACAAATCCATATCCTTTTGACTTGAGCGTCTGTGGGTCACGAACAACGCGACAGTCGCTGTAATGAGATGGCAAGTAATATCAATTAAACAAACTATGTCGAAGAAGAGACGAAAAAATATTGCTTCACAGCATATTGTGTCGCATAGTGAAACTCGGGGAAAAGGTGAAACATTTCACGGTCATTGTGTGTGGCGGCGAACAGAAACACACCTCTTCCGCTACAGGCTTATGACACAAAGTTTATGAGTCTCGAAGCTGCTCTTAGTAAAACCACTCACAGCAGTGCGATACAAAAGTCGCCTAAAAGTTGCTTAATTAACTCCGTCAGTTATTGCTCTTTGGCTGGCAGATGTTTTCAATACACCAGCCAATGGTGAAAACGAAAAGTCCAACTTTATGCGAAGGATTCCCTTTTTTGGGGGTTGCGTCTTTCGTGAGTTTCATGCACTTCTCCAGCCACAGCCAACAGAATCAACTGCTGTTCCAGTACGATAATGGAGCGACACAGTGTGGTAATCGATGCAGCTTGTTTCATAAGTTACTTAATATCGAATTGTTGGGGAAATTTGCACGTCGAGAAATTTCAGAGGATTCCAAGAACTTTTCAGTACAATTTGGCAGCGGGCTCTGTGCAGTTTATTGATTTTAAGTTGGCATTGCGTGGGTCTCGTCGTCACTACGTTTAATTACAGTATCTACATTATAAAGGGAAAATTAGCATAATTTACTTACGATATTTCCCCAAAGGGTGTGAACGCCTCACGCAACTGTGGAGTTTCAATCTCTGAGCTGAGATCACCGACGAAAATGTGGAAATGCTCTGCAATTAAAAAGAAAACGAAATGAGTGATGGGTTGGTTGGTGATGTCAGTTATGAAATTTAGGTCAGTAGGGGATGGTTTTCTGTTGTCAGTATATCTATTTGTAGGTGCTCTACTTTTATTACTAACGAGGAGAGGCCACATGCCCAAATTGCAACGCAGTCTGGGGAAGGCAAGTTGCTTCATATTATTGTGAAGACATGTAAATTGAGAACTCTGTGATACAATTTATTTATTGTCACAAAACAATTCCTCGTAGAATTACATCCAAAAAAGAACGACCACTCATTTGGTCCATATTTCATAAGAATCGGTTTTAAAATAACATTCTAATCCGGTCACTATAACAATCAAGGAGACAAAATCCTAAACCACCATTAGTTAGAAGATTTCTTCTTTAATTTTCACGTCAAATGCTTTTTTAAGCAAATTTAAATCGGATTAGAAGAAGAGTTTCTTTTTTCATAGTTCACTGAATTCGAGTCACTTTCGACTGCCTTGCTTCATTTTGAATGATGTGTCAAGAAGTGCAAGCCTGAAGCGACAGGAATGGTGAGTACAACTACTTGTGGTTCCTCTTGACGAAAAAATATTTTATGGGAGTAGTACTTTTAAGAATTCGTTCCAAAGTTAAAATATTTTGATAAAAGTTTTTTAAACACTTCTTGATCAAAGTTCAACTCCGTAGCCTCTTTCCACTCATGCTTTCTCTCAAGGTAATGTTGCAATTGCTCATGCCGGCTGCTATAGTGAGCTGACTGTGAGGAGTAACGTAAGGCTACAGACTCCTTATTTGTACCTTGACACGAGCCTTTAACATTCGATTTGCAGGCAAACATCGACCGACGTTAAAACTGCATAAAACTGCCCTCCCAAATTACCTGCCCCACCCATAAATACTTTTAAAACACCTAAAATTCGTCTGAAGCAATCACAACGGTCAGCATCTTAACACATAGCTTTTGCCCTTTACTCAAATCACATAATGGTTCCATAGTTGCACCTCACCCGCTAAAATAACCACCATTAGGTAATGTAAATAACCTAAACCAAATCAGGCTGTATATAACAACGTGATACGCATTCTATAAACCAAAAGAATCGATCTCTGCTTGGAAATGTTTTATTTTCTTCTTTTTTTTTTTGTGAAAATATTCCACATACGCCCCAGTAAGCCCAAACAATTCAATTACAATTTTCACTATCTTCTTCAAATGCCTTTCTAATTATTATATTGCTTTAATATCGCCTGCCATCTACCTGTAATAATGGCACTAAAAAAAAATAAAAATAATATAAAACATTCAGACGAAATGACACACAAGACGACAACTGACTTGACAAATATCTGCTTAGCTTCATAATACGGATTGATACTTAGGCCAACAAGGGAATACGTTTGACTTATATACGAGGTAGTTTGAAGGTTGAACTGCCTTTTCGTTCGGTCTATGCTCTTGTTGTATATTATTTCACACAAGATATGCTGTAAGGAACTAAGCGAGCATGTAGGTGCAACTATTTGAAACGATAGGATGATCAGTAGATTATCTTAAGATCGCATAATTGTTTGCATAATTTTGTTTGAATTGGCTTTTAACAATAATAATTCCAGTAAAAATACCAATTCCAATTACTTAAACAGAGCGCAAGTAAAAAACTAAGGGTTCATCCCTTCTTCGGCCCACACGGCACAACAAACTCAACTCCCCCAGTGACAGACAACTTGGAAATGAAGGAAAATTAAAAACTTTAATTACCACCCGCACTTAATGCAAATTTCAAGTGTAATTAGGGAACATAGCGGGAAAAATTCATTCCTTCTGCTGCTGTCTGCACGAAGGTAGGTAGAAAAAGGAAAAAAAAAGAAAAAAAACTATAACCAACAGCAACCATGAACTCTTTCCCTCTGCAGCTCTCGCTAACATCACTCAAACATCCTTATCCTTCTTCCAGAGCGCGATAGCTCCCTTTTCTGCTCTGTCATCTGGCTCCCGGTTGCCCCCTTATGGGTTCTCCGCACCGTTTGTCATTCTTTTGTTTGTGTTTCTAATGATCCGAGCGAAAAAGGTACAACCACCTAGGCAACCCGTCCTGGCCCACTCTCAGAAGCGGATTGTTGTCAACCGTCGCTTCGGTGTGTTAGTTTGTAAGTTTGTCGCCTTATTCGTTGTATGCTAATTGCTGTATGATGTACATTTGCGTGTATGCATTTATTTTATGTATTTGTCTCTTGAGTTTCCTCTGTGTACGCCGTTTCTCATCTATCATCCATATTCACGGAGACCGACCCCGTGTAACAAGCAAATATACATTAAAGCACATAAACACGCACACAGACACACTTATTCACAATCTGGGGTGGCAATCCGGTTCGACTAACAAAAAGGGGTTAGAGTTGTGGGAGCATATAAGAACAACGAACGAAACACTTTTCAGTTCGTTATTACAGAGGACAGCTGCAGATAGCTAGAGCGAGACTGCAACCCCTAGAGCATGAAGCAGAAGCAGCTCACACACAGCATCAGGAGCATCGGCACTCCGAACTGGTTAATGGCTGTGTATCTCATTAGAATTTAGATGAAACTTAATGAGTCATTGTTACACACTCGTTGGCAAACAATGAACATTTTATTTGATCTTTTGTATGTGGGTAAAGAACCGATCCGATGAACCCAAAACGCCCACCGCTATGTCCCGCCCGAAACAACCATTCACTGAGACCCGCACTGGGTTGTATGGAATTTTCATTTAGCCTCAAAGTTTCAGCATTTCAATGTGTCGCATCGTACTGCTCGTACAGAAAGACGACAGAACGGCTAGGGTTTCATGTTTGTGTCACTTTGTAGTATACCATGCGAGTTCCATCGGTTTAGTGATTTTTGGTCCACATTTGCATTTTTAATTCGCACCCTGAACCAATCGGCGACGAAACGTTGCCGGATGCTGTGATAAGAAGCCAAAAGACTACCAAATTGAACGTGGAGCGAGGAAATTTCTTGCACCGCACCGAATATAACACATAATCGCGCGTTGAGTCCTCGCAAATCGCTCGATAATAGGATTTGCGGAAGCGTGCGACAATACCTAGGCGACGGTGAATGTGCAGGCAAATTCAAAAATTAAATTAAATCTTTTGAGGACTATGTATTCTACGCGTTGGAGAGATGTGAACAAAATCATTTCAAAGAAAGCGAAATTGAATTTAAATGGATGTTCGCATTTTTTGTTCGTTTTAATGGTATAGCGGAAGCACTTTAAAATGTAAGTGATGTTGTTTTGGAAAGGTGTTTTTTGTGCCTACGTTATGGGAATACAAACCTGATCAGGAATAAAAGGCTCATTGCAGTCAAAAGAACTGGGCTTTAGGTTGGTCTTGGAAATAAAGCTTTATGAATTTATTTCACATTTGGTAACACAAAGGGTTGCAAGCAGCGACTCATGTTTTGTTTGCAGCTGCTTAAAATTTAAGCAACAAAATACGGACTCAGAATCAGGAAAAATTGCCATAGACGAATCCAAACCTAAGGGCAAAAAGGTTCGGACAGCAAAGAAATAGACGGGCACAGACAAAAATTTAATTTTCGACACTAATATTGACGTTTCTTTGACAACTTTTGTATTTCGTATTGAAAAAAACCTGTATCAGGTACCTACATAAACATAGGCCTAACTTCAGAGGTTAAATTCTTTGTACGAATGGAAACGACCTATGAATAATAAGTAAGTCTAGAATCGAAGAGGGGTCTGGTTCTGGAGGCTTTGTGGAAAGCGATAACATTCTGTCTCTCAGGAGAATCGACTGCAGACTGCTTGTGGGCGTGCTTTCGGACCACCAAGCTTTTGCCAAACACTTGAATGTATTGGGCTTGAGCGACTCCACCATCTACAGCGGAACACTTCCTATGTAACTGTCCTGCCTTTGCTCGCATCAGGTGGCGGAACTTTGGGCCTGATGTGGTGAGTGCCGAACATCTAAGCTCTTCAGCACTGAAGCTCCTTCTTATCTTTCTCCGAAAGACGGGAAAACGAAGTACAATAATGTAAGGTGTCTGTTTGGCAGTACAATGGACCAGTAGTTGTGTCTGAGTGCTCCATCGGATAGTAACAACCTCCGAGAGAAAAAAAAAAGTCTAGAAGCAGCACTAATGCTGAATATCATGCATAACGAAAGAAGAGCTCTGTTAGTCTTGATATTTTTCTGACCCCTTTGGGACGACAGATCTGTTAGTTTGACGTGCCTTACATCGCATTAGCAAGTCAGTAGCTAAACAAAAAATAAAAAAGAGAACAAAGTCTTAAAATTTCAATCAGAATTGATTACGTTCATCGTCCGAGTCCTACAAAAATGTTCGCTTCGACAAAGTAGTAAAAGCAGCTTTGCTTTGTTTACAATTCTTACATTTGCTGCAGGATTTAAAAAGATTGTTACAGTTGAAATTGTTTAAATAAGAAATATTGAAAGGTTTCGTTCGTCACACCTTCGCGGGCTTCCCTACAGAAATTCCCCTTTCCATTTTGTAGAACTTTGAAACTAGACTATATCTCTCAAATCTAGGGTTTATTCGTTCCCTCTAAGCCATATTCTTCTTAGCTCTTTTGCTCACAGAATTCACTAGCAGCTCTAAGCCCTTGTTGCATTGGAGCTCTTTCAACACCTCTTATTTGACGAGTCGATACTCGGTCAGCTAAGATTCAGTCTTTTGAGTTCTCAGCTCTTTGACGTCAACTTTTTCACAGCAGTATTTTTCGTTGAGGTGCGTCGGATATTGTCAAACTACGCGACCTAGTTTTCGCCAATGAAGAGAGCCAACTCCTCTAAACAGAAGCACTTAACGGTTGTACTTTGAACGCCTGGTGCTTAAGGCTTTTTGGGATGCATCTATTTATAACTTGTGAAGTCCTTGTCCTTAAACTATTGAACATTTCCCCAAAGTAGGACTGACTTTGTTTGCCAGATTATTCCTGATGGGCGTACTCAAACCTCTATCCCACCCCATGTCACTTATAACAATGCGGTTATACCCCTGCCTTACTTCCTCTGCAGCTGGAGTCTAGATCAACGTTTAGATTAACTTTTCCATCCCCTTGGCCAGGCCGACCACTTTTATTGCCAATTGCTCTAATATTTGAACTTGTTACACAACATAGAAATCGATTTCTCTAAACTATTACTGGTTGTTTGACTTATGCATATCCCATTACCGATTGACGGATATCAAGTTAGTCCAAACGAGATTTCCATCATCTGGAACAATACAATCCACAGTGATTTTAGCTTGCTAAATACCAGCACAGCCATCTCATTTGACTACAAACACTTGGACTGACATTTGTCTTGCACTGACCGTTCTATGATAATGATCTCTCTTAATGTAAAGCTCTCATCATCATCCAATTCAATCACTGTCCTTCCGTTCGAGGAACAGTAATTAATATTGTTTTACAGAGGTGGTAGCACTAGCTCTCTCACTCTCTCGGTTATGCAAACATTCATTAACCACACAATATCTCATTCCATGGTCGCTATTTCCAATTGCCAGAGCCAGAGACAGAGCCAACTGAAAATTGCCTCTAAGAGTATTTGCACACGGACATGCCACATCGATTGAGTGAATATTTCCTGCAGGACAATGGCGATGATACACGGTGTGGGATGATTATTTCAATATACGTACACATACATTCCCATTTTGCGGGGTTGTGCTCTGTATGATTTTCTCCCACCCCCCACTGCGATGTACATAAATATCCGATTTGTTCTGCTGTACATCCGGAATGGAATGCCGTAATGCTGTCTTATGGTGTGATACACTGGAATATAGATGCTCCAACAAGGCATCGGAGCAATCCCACAATGGTATTCCGGTATTCGTCCTGCTGCTGTTTTTTTTTTTTTTGTACTCTCTGTATGGTCTTCTTTTTTTTTTTGTTGCTGTCGGCCAAGTCTTGTGCTAAATGTTTTGGTAGGCATTAAGGTCTGTCTAAATGGGAGAGCGCTCATCTTAACTGGAGGCCGACTAATATATAATCCCATACAGAAATAATGCGGAAAGAACTTTATTATCAAGGACGACCAGGCTGACGATGACGATGCTCTTTGCGTAGTACCTACTTCTTGTCTCACTGACTGTGGGCTGTCTGATTATTTGGGTGGCAATCAGGCTCGGACGGCTTGGAACCATGTCGGTTATGATTATTTCGTAATCCTCAAAGTCTCAGATACACAACGCAGTGGTTATAGGTACTGCTACAACGAGCATTTACACACATGTAAACGAATGTATACATGCAGTTATAAATTCCAATGTGGCATGGAGGAAGCTTTTCTTCATGCTTTGTACTTAGTGTCAGGATATTTAATGTTCGACCTGGTCTGGACTAGCTCTTTTAGTGCTTTCAATGCTCATCTGTCGGATGGAAATAATCTCCCTTTTTTTCACAACTTTCGCGGTATAAAAATACACAGATGTGTGTGTAAGAGCATAATGTAGTACTACGGGTTGAGACGGGTCTCTGGAACTACAAACGAGGTTGTTGGGGTTGCAATTTAATTGGCCTTGGGTTGATTTAGTGATATGTTTGCTTCGGAGGTGGGATAGATGGCGTCTCAATAAGAAAATGTCGACTTTTGGTTGACAATATTTGTCGATTTCACCAATCGATAAATTCTGATCCACTATCCACAACTAGTTCAGCTGTGTTGTAGCAAGGGGAGCTTATACTTCAAGCTTTTCGAAAGAACAAATTGTGTACCCAGAAACTTTTACCACCTGTGATCAGGTACATATTTTGCCAACAGTTAGTCATGAACTTAAAGGGTAAATGAGAAACCAAGGCTGGAATAAAAGGACGAAGATAAAAAAAGGAACTACTTGAAAACCGTATTAAAAGATGTGCCACTAGGATGAAGCCACATGCAAAATAATCTTCGAAAGAAAGGAAAAAATTAGTAAAATTTTTTTATTACATTTTTCTACATTAATAATCACTTCGCCCGCCATTTTGCGATATGATCTCTATAAGATGGTTTGGAATAGAATCTCACAGCTCTTTTTAAATAATTAAGAGACATTTGGGACCACGCATCACGAATAGCTTGATTTGAAGTGTCCTTGTCTTTGAATTGTCTGACACATTCATACACTTTACGAGATAATCTTGTCCAAACATTTTCGATTATGTTCAAGTCCGGTGAATAGGAATAGATCCATACCAATGTGACAACTGTGAGCTTCTTAACATTGATAAGGTATCAAAAGGGTTTCAATCTAAACCAGACTGAGAATGCTGCCTACTCACTTTCACTTGTGGTCCTTCTGGTAATCATTGAGTGTGTGGTTGACACTTGACACACAGGATACAGAATTAAAACTTGTGCGTCCAATTTCTGGATTGGTAAAAATTGTTTCTAAAAACTCTGTTCTGCTTCTCTTAATTCTGGTTTACGTACAAAATAAATTTTTGTGATTTGCATTTTTTTTTTTAATTTCAACTTCTCTTTTCTTAATATTTTTTTTTATTAAATTTCACGTTAGATATTTTCATTTTATTTTCAACAGACATTGTTTTTTTTATTTTTTTTTACAATATTTCTTGTTTATTTTTAATGTTAATTATATTTTTATTTTTGAATTTTTTTATAAATATAAAATTGCTTCTTAACGTATATTTTTTTCCTATCGCTTACATTCGTAAGTTGGAAAAAAACACAATAAGCTGCATTTTATTGTTCTAAAACTGAAAAGCAGAATTTACGTGTGAGAAGACAGAATTTTATAAAGCAGAATTTCGGCCCGCTCCCAATTAAGTCTTATTTCAAACAATCTACTCGACTGGACTTTTTCGCTTTATCGTACGTGGCAACGTATTCATCGTTGCCGCACTTTCTTTATGTCGTACAGATTTGGCCGTAATTTAAGATCCGAATTTAATGTTTTAAGGACCATACGGAAGGTGACTTTCAGAAGGTAAGTTCCCGCATTAATTTTAGAGCTTATTTAAGACCATTCAGAAGAAATGTAACGAAAGACATAACTAACTACGACTTGAACAGAGAGTAATTGGACTTAGTTCCGCGTGATTTTCATTCATGAGGTTCGTGACTTTGTTTTCTCCATTATGTGATGCTAAGCCCTTTCAAACAGAACAGTGAGAGTAGTGTCCCAAAAATGCATTCCAGGAATGTTGTCATAAGGAAATTATAGAAACGAAGTCCAGGCCAAATACTTCCGTAAAATTCCGCCCGCTCTTTTCCTACTTTAAATAAAGTATCTGACAAGCTGGAGCTTGCCAGTTCAAGAGTACAGCTGTCATGTCACAGGTAGTAGCTAGTCTTGGAATTAACATTTATCATCATAGGCCTTTCCCATTATAGAAACACAGCCATATTGATTGTGCGATATTGAATAATTTCGACTTCAAATAAAATCATGTTTATACTGAAAAACCCCAATTAGACGAAAGAAAATGTTTTCTTATGTAAGTAGATGCCTCCGCATGTTTTCGAATTAATTTGTTTTCCCAATTGCGTATGCTGGTTGGGGCCCCAACCATCTCAACGGCCTCAGCCGAAATTTAAAATCAGTTCACCTGTTGTAACAAAGGGAGCACAATCAAAATGTTGCTATCATAAGAAAATAAGTCTAATGAATTTTTCATTAGGCATTGCCTCCGAATAATGCCGGTTAATTTACGCTTTCCTATGTGTATTTGTATGTATAGCTTTTACAACTCCGTAGGTAGTCCAAATCCAAACTAATTGGAACGAAGGCAAAGATGCTTCTCGCAATGAATGCCAGGATTTGTTTTCGCTTTTCTGGAAAGCCACTCACGCGTAGACTTAAAAAGTACAAACTTCTGCCAAAGAACAAAACAACCCGATCGACGTTCCTTTTTTCACAATACGACTGGTGGGTCAGACAGGACAAGGAGAAGTCCCCTCCAAATATATAAGCAAATGGAGTACGTCTTCCAATCTTTTCCTAAGCTAAGCAACCCACTCTGTGTAGACAGACACACTTTAAGGGTAGGTACGAGTACATCTCAAAATTTAACTTCGCCGCATACACACGTGAATGATTTGAATAAAAGTAGCAGCAGCTAATATTTCCAGGACATCATCATTCTTTTGACATATTTCTGCTCGCGGCATAATATACTACACATCTCTTTCTCTTTAAAAAATGCGGGCAGAAAAATGTAAGAAAAAAAAAAAAAAAAAAAAAAAAAAAAAAAAAAAATCAAAAAGGACGAGGGAGAAATAAAATAACAACAACAAAGCATAACAAGGAAAAGTTAGACACAATAAAACAAGCACACGAGCAAAAATATTCGACATGCGGAGGCATGAATTTCAAAATTCCCCCCAGGACATACTATATATATACTCGTACACACAGTGCATAGTGTGCCCTGTGTACACGTGATATACAATCTGTTTTCTCTCTGTGTGTAGGCCATGTATATTTGGAGCTTCAGCTGATGTATCATATATGTATATAGTGCCTTTCCCGTATAAATGGAATGTTGTTGTCCTAACATATTTTTCAGTGGGAACTGGGAACGGAAATGAAATGAATTATTAATTTGTGCTAAAGACAACAGAGAGCGAGCGACCGAGAGTGCGAGCGGAACAGTTGCCGTGCCGAGGCCTTTTGCTGTACGAGTACGGCTGTACCGGTTTCTTTCCGGCCGTATAATAAGGGGTAGGTCTCCGGTCTCTCACTCTATATGCTCATACATGACAACACTTGTCAAAATGTATTCGCTATCAATTAGCAAATACTAAATAATTCAATGAGCACAAAATACGCCTTGGGATTAAGCCAGCAGAATGGAGCACAGCAACTGTTATATTGCGTGGGTTGTCTGTTCCCCTCCCGCTTTTTGATAAATTAAATTCGTACAAGGTGCCTTACATTCCGTTTGTGTATTTGGGTGATTGACGATTCGCTTTCGAGACCACCTGCTGAGCTAATAAAATTTGTCACACTCAATCTTAGTCATTGTCGTGTGCCCCTAGGTCTTTTTCGTCCAACGGCGATGTCCTTTCTTTTACAGTTCGATTGTGATGCCTCATTTAAGCTTTACTGGGTCTGGGTAGCCTTCGATTTGGATTCCGAGGGAAACCCTACAAAGAAGAAATCGATGTAATCACAAACAAAGTAGCAAACGTGCCACAATTACTTCCCGTCTAAGCAGGACCTAAGGCGAGAATGTAATTTTACCAGGATAATGGTATGGAATTGACATTTTTCCGCTGTTGTTTTGATTGTCTATTTTGTTCGCCTTCGTCTTGACTTCCCTGGTCGAAAGGACGTTTTTCTTTCCACTCCATGGTGTTAAGTGGAGAAACAATGGAAACGGTGATAGCAGTAGATGTACGTTTTTTTCCGTGGAACTTATCTATCTATAGCTCTGGTGGTTTGAGAGGAGAATTATTTTTTAAGTGTTCGAGATTAAGAGGACTTAAGTGGCGACAAATAACGTCCGTTTGTTTTCCCTGTGCTCGGCAAATTGAGTTTAGTTTCTCCGTGCTGAGAGTCAGTGAAATGTCTTAAGGAGGTGGCTCATTAAGGTGTGGATGATTTCGTATTATATTTTTTCTTTCCTTTTGTTGATGGTGAGGTGATTAAATTGATGATGTCCTTAGGCAACTAGTCCTGGCAGTCGTTGATATGGCAGGTAAGGCAAGTGTTGCTTTTGTTTGACTGTGTACTGTGATGGCATGTGTTGATTAAAATTGTGTTGTTGATACTGAAGATCGTAGACATGATAGCCAGCGTAGAATATTTCGACTTCTGGCTAATAAATCACCAGCAAAGGTAAATAAAGAACTATGGAATGGGGAAAACAGAAACGAGTTCTATCATCAGTAATGTGAGGTCACAGATTTTGCATCAGGAGTTTATTTTGCATCAGCTGAAGCAAAATCAAGTCATCAAAAGCATGCAATCAAACAATGAATTGCCAATCAGCTAGTAGAAGTGAAGGAGCTCAGGGCATTCATAGCCGACTGGTCTCAGACAAAAATTTTTTTTTTTTTTTTAATTCCGCCTTACAAAATTCAGTTTTTCAAATCTAAGCAAACAAAATTCATCTTTTTCTAACTTTTTCAAACTAAAAAAAAGAAACAAAAATTTAAAGCAACAAATTCTGTTTTTTCCAACAAAAAAAAGAGATATCTAGTTAAAAACAATTTTAAATTATTTATAAGCAAATTATAAATTGAAAATTTATTGAAAAAAAAAACAAAAGAATCAATTAATATTAATAAAAATATTTGGAAAAAAAAAATTTAATTACAAAAAATAAATAAAATTTTAGGAAGGAGTAATATAAAAAAGCAAGGTTTGAAAAAATACAGATTTTAAAAAGAAAAATTTGTTCACATCTCTGCTTTTCACAATTCAGTAAGCAATAAATAAAGATTTGGAAAATGTTAAAAAACAAAACATAGAAGAGCTCAATTTTGAAAGCAGTATTTTATAAAAAATATTTTTACCCATCCAGAATTTTGTTGGTAGTGACAGTCAATGTGACTGGTGATTCGTATTCAGTATATCGTAAATTGCCATTTTAGAATGAGTAGATTTGCTCACCGAATAACACTTGTAACTGGTGTAAATTTATTTCAAAAATCGTTGATCAGATCGAATGTACGTCAGCTGTTCGGAATACCAGGAATCACATTCGCACCAAGTCGGCAGTTTTGAGCAGGAGAAACCCGAATCAATAGATTTGATACTGTACAAACGGACACCAGTTCGCTTTCGGAATAAGTTTTCGTGTTTGAACCAAATTCAAGGGACCTTAAGTTTTCATACCGGTTCTCTGATGTTTGTCAGAATTTGAGAGCTTTACTTGACTTTTTCTTGTGAATCGAACCGTAGACCGCTTACTGAGAAGTTCAGCACACTGACCACAGTTTGATGTGCCTTCTGGGCAGGTAGTTTTGTCCTATATGTCTGAGCCGATGATGCCGTCCAAAATGTTACGTTCAACGAAGGGCGGAATAGAGCCATTCTTGCCGACTTCTTCGTTCCCAAGTTGGATAGTGTTAATGAAACATTTTTGATTTCAACAAGATGACACAACATGCCAGCGGGTGAAGCCATCAATTTATTCTGTTATCTCCTAAGGGTGATGTGAATTGACCTTTTCGAACGCGTGTCCTTACTCCTCACACCTAGAGATTATAGTATCTTTTCCTAAAAATCACAGACGTGGGACCACTTGCAAATAAACAATCATGTTATTAAACAGCCCCAACTGCTCGATAAAGTGATCGAAATTTTGACTTGCAAATTGCGTTCTATTCGAGTATGAAGCCAGTTACGCCTCTACCGAGGCTTGAATGTTCTTTGCTCAATATCTGACAGGACATTTAGATCTACCTAGTTTTTTCAGCTCTTGCTTTGTTTACTCCGTTGGTGTGTGCGCCCTATCCATCTGCATTTGGAAATACCTGAATGTACAACAGAATTCTAAAGTTTGTCCTTTAGTATGTGGATATGCACAAGCATTGCGTTTATACTAGTCACCTAATGCGTACCGATTTCTCAGGATAACAAAAGGCCTTTTATAGAGCAGCATTTAGTTTCTATTTCACATTGGTCAACCAGTTGTGATTCACGCGAACTTAACAGTCTCTCATTGGGAAATGGTTGCACATAGACTAGTGCTGATCTTGAGGCATATGGTTTTATTTACTTCGCTGCTTCCTTTTCGCCGTCATTTAAAGGGGGTCGGAGGAAATAATAGGAGATACGACATTGGTGCAGATTTGCGTGGTCTCTGCGTCAAAAAGCGGGCACAACTAGTTATTTGATAAAATCTACCCGATTGCGTCAACCCAAATACAGCGCAGCAATCTGTTGGAAAGTTGGAAAGTTTTGGCCGTCATTTTCTTATATAAATCAAGCAGTACTACGTCCTTTCGCCTCCGAATCTCGAGATCCTTTTTTCTGATGTAGGTACTCAATTTGGATTATTGAGAGCATGTAAATATTTGTCTACAGTGCTATACTATATGCAGATAAGTCCAAGAATACTTAACTGTTTTGCTTGTGCGATGCAGCGACACCACCGCCACATGTGTATGCACTTCCCACATCGACCCAGAAGCCCAAAAACCCAATTCTCTTCTATGTGCTGTGCTTCCTTCATTCTGCAATACCTACCACATGTATACGAGTCAACAAATTAATGCGAATATAAAAATATGCCCAAAGTGTGCACGCATACCAAGGGCGGAGGGTGTTATACTGATACGACGAGTGTGATGCTCCGTCAGAAGCTGCCTCCAGCATTCGAAAGAGTTAGACTCTTTCGTTCAACCACTCAGACGAAAATAGAAGGACAAATAAGCTGCTTTAACGTGTGTTATTTACCAATACATAGCCGCAACATATGGAAATAGAATCATGGACCATGAATGCCATCCAGTCGCTGGTGTTCGCAGCGACAGTTATTTTCTGTGCGGTGTTCACCTTCTGTGCAGCACATCTTGACCCTTAGGTGTACTAGTACGGAGGACGAGTGTGTGATGGGATAACATTCTCCGTGGTACTTTTAGACGTTCCGCCAGTTTTCACACTCGTGAAATACATGTTTATCCACTTCCACTTCCAGGGGGTGGAATTGATTTTTTTGGTTTTAAATTGAATGGCGAAAAAGGTCAAAGAGCCAAATCGAGGTCAGTATTCATTTTATCCTGTCACACTTCATAGATTCTAATTTTATTGCGATATCCCTTTCCGGGGGTATAGGATTTATGAATTCGAAAATGAAAACAGCTATCATTCGAAATGACTGCCAAGGGGAAGATGAAAAAACAGACCCATTTTTCCTGCATTCTTCCACAAAAACATAGGCGTGCGAAAGATTTGAGTGGGACCCGAGCCCACGCTGCCGCCACAAAAGAGAAACCAAGAAATCTTGCTCGCCAATGAGTTTGAGGGTTGATTTATTCTTATGAATATCCATTCGATTTTTGGGGTTCTTTTCTTACTGCTTATTTATTTCGGATACAATTGAGCAGACACACAAGTTATGGGAATGGTGCTCTGCCTGTGTGTAGCTCTGTAGTCTGTATCCAGAGCAAAGTGGCGCTAGCTAAATGAAGCGTATCTTTGGTCAAAGTCGGATTGAGTTTGAGTTGGTGTGTTGTCTCTTTGGGCCCCAGAGTTGGCCGTTTCTTATTGCCCAATACAGGTTTATGGCGCAATTATCCTTGTATTTTGTACTTCAATCAATACAATTTGGCAGGGATTTCATATTTTCTGCTCATTTATTTTTTTTTCTTTTTGGTTACCCTGGAGGACAGTTGTCTTTTATCTTGTTGGAATCAGGGATTTTATATTAAATAGAAGTAAACTCGGAAAAAATTAGAGCGGAGGGTGTGGTCAATAAATGTATGGATGGGAAGGAGAGACTTATACGCAACTGTGAAAATAGAAAATATATGCAAAAATGTAAATGGGATATGTATTTGGCTATACGCTCTTTACGGTTATCAATTCATGGGAGTATTGGAAAAATCCAATTATGTAAATTAGATGCGAACCTCTGAGTCTTGTGAACTAAAGCAGAGATTCCAGGAAATTGGTCATCGAAATGAATCTTACGACCACGGAGTTCGAAGGTAGGTTGTAAACGGTAGGAAAAGTTTATACCCAGTGCTTTAAAGACATATTGCGCAGTAGTCGTGCAGGATACGCTGTTTGTGCCTAAGGGAAGAAATATTCATTACGTGGAAAATCGTTTCAAGTCCATAAAACTTTCCTTCCTTTGAAGTGAGTGGATCCTCATTACAGGTTTAGTTAGATGAACTCGTATCCGGAGACTGTGTTATTTACTTGAGAAAAATAGCCTCGTCAAACATAGAAAGTCTCAAAAATAATAACAAAAAAACGTAATCTATTATATGTCACACAAATAAATGCAAAGTTTCAAACGATTCAACTGAATACTGTAAAAATTGTGCGGCAGTGTACCTATTGGCCAAGGTCCGAGAGTATGGACCTCTATGGTTAAGAATAAAAATTGATCTGGAGCATTTGAAAACGCTCAGTGATTTAAAAGTAGTTTTTAACTTATTCTGTTGATAAAATCGATGAATTCTTTTGAAAACAATCAAAATATTATGTTTTTGATCTATAATTTATATTATCCGGATCGAATACTAATACGGACACATTGTTCGGATTGAGGAGAGACAAATTCAATTTTAAATGCTGCTAAAAGACATTAGCAGGTTTTCAGAATTTGGAAAGGGTCTACTAAGTGAGAATATGCCTGTCCGGCTACTGAAATATGTATTAGTTTCAATTTCCAGACACCTATTTTTGACTA